>OY728135.1:1781661411-1791661411 GCA_963277665.1 Viscum album | reverse complement strand
GTCTATGTTAGTCATCCTAAAAAATCTAGATTCCTTTATTGATAAATATTTCTTCAAAAAATTTTCTTACAAGTTCAGTACTACATTAAATTTGTTATATTCAATATTATAAAATTCTTTTTGAAAGCTAAAAAAGGGGGATAAATTTGGATAAACAAAACATTTTATAAAGGAAATAAATTTAATTTTAAATATACTTATTTAATGATTTTTTATAGAACTTATGGAGATAAATTTGGATAGACTAGTATTGTATATTTTAGAAGATACATTGGGAAGTAAAAATTATTTTTTTTTTGAATTGAAAAATTCTAAATTATATGTAAATAGTTTTATGGTTTTTGTGATCATAAAAAAGGGAGATATTGTTGATAATGATGACCCAACAATACTCTATATCTTTATGATGATTTTTATGCTCACAAATTTCCTTATTTGTTATTCTAATTTTTTAACATTAAGATAATTTCAGTAAATTAATATCCATCACATTCTAAATTTTGGAATAATATTTAAGCATATGATCCATGATAAATATTTTTCAAATTGTTAGGAATGAAATTCTATGTGTTCTAGAAAATATGTTTGTATTTTATGTTAGAGAGAATAGCATATATATTATATCCTACATTTATTTTATTGGTGTTTAGAAAAGTATGGATGAAGAACCATATGTTAGTATAGAACTTTACATTTTCTTCAAAAAAGTAGGGATCATCATCCTTACTTTTGTAATGAACGTTACAATTTTTATATGGGAGAATTATGGATGATGAAACTTACATAAGTATGAAACCTTATATTTGCTTCAAAAATGTATGGATCATCAAGCCTGATTTTGTAATGAACAATACATTTTATAAAAAAGTATGGATCATATACATTATATTTTGAAGAAAAGAAAATGTATAGATCATATAACTTTTGTTAGACAGTCGATGAAATTTGTATGGAAAATCAACCATACATTTGGAACCCTACATTTGAGTTCCTTAAGCGTCATATATTTAAATTTTCATCTTTATCGTAAAATGATATATTGTAAAATATTAGGTTGATTTCATGATCCATTTGAAGACAATATTAAAGAGTATCTTTGAATAATTTAATTCCCTTTATATGTGATTCAAAGGATCGATTTAATAGGAGGATTTTGTTTTGATTAATAAGTTCTGTTATGACCACTCTGTCATTAAAACAATTTAGAATATCACAATCTGTTAGGTGAATATTGTGGATATGAATTTATAATTAAGAAGCTTTTCATTATTCTATATATTCTTTTCATCTGAATTCTATAGATCAAAGGTGTGACATGATATCTCTTGAATCCACAAGGATTACATAATTCGATTATAGAGATATCTGAGTTTAAAAAAAACAAAGATTCACCGATTCTTTAAAAAGTTCCATTACAGATCAATTACTAAAAAGAACTATAATATTCTATTTTATATCATAAATAGTAATGTTGAAAATTTAATTGTTCTACAATGGATATCTATCATGAATATACAACTGATTTTGGTGGTATATATTTCAAGATCAATTGATATTGGATTGTTTGCTCTTATATAAAGAACATCCAATCTGATGATGATGATCCATTCACAATCAGTTGTGTACTACTGCAACTATGAAGATAAATTGTATTGTATTTGTCAAAACAATACTATTTTATTTTGAGTTCTAGCTTTTCATTCAATGTTATTTGATTGATTTTGTGTTTAGAAACAGAAGGCCCTATTTCATCCTAAAAACTATAAAGGTGTCAACTGCCTACACTCAGTTGTGGATGATCTCGTGAAATGTTGACCGACTAGTGAAAATCACCAAGATAATGGAGAAGAGTGTTTTTGGAATGGAATATGGGATCTTTTTGTCTCGACAATCTATAAATAATTTTGTCATTACACATATTTATTTCTACTATCACACCCCGACCTGACATTTATTATATTTTAATTTATTTAGGTCTTTCATTGATTGGCAGTTTGAATCGCTTCTAATTTTAAAGGGATTTGTGATCTTATATGGGTGGGCGCCCGTACGCGGTGCCGTGTGTAGAGCCCAATTGTAATTGGATGATGTTTTTATTATTAAATGTGTTATTATATTGGGTGCGCGACCATGCGAACGATCGTGTACATTTCCAGACATGATTTGAGTTTTTCCATTTTGATGGTACATGAGTGTTTTGGCTGGGTAGTGTTCGACGCGCAGGCAAGGAACGGGCGAAGCAGCATGGCTTCGTTAGTTGTCCGCACACCCTGCCCGGTACGTGGTTAATTAATTAATTAGCAGGGTAAACTTTAAAGTGTTCATAAAATAAAATAACAAACAAATAAAATAATATTATTTAAAAGTTCTCTTAATAATAATAATAATAATACTAATAATAATAATAATAATAATAATAATAATAATATTAATAATAATAATAATAATAATGTTTGGATTGTTATTATTTCAATTGATTCTTTAATTTGGTTATGGATGTTGAACTAATTTATATTTATAGAATTATTAACCTATTATTATTATTATTATTTAGAATGGATTACGTTTTAATTTTTATCCTATTTTTATGTTCATTATTTTCATTTTATTTTGTTTTATTTATTTCATTTTTACTCTCTTTCCCCCCCATCTTTTCCTCCCTACCTCTTCCGTCGTGGTGGGTCGTGCCTCACCACCTTTCTTCCCCATTTCTCCCTTGCATCCTTCATCTCCTGCAAACCGTAGAGGCCCCTTTCCTCTTACTCCTACTGGTAGGCCTCCCTCCTCTCCGACGAACCATGGAAATGTGACGCCCTCGCCCCCGGGCTCCCTCTGCGCGCGCCCCGTCTCTCTCCCATCGTGGTGCCGCTCTTTCGGCCAGACCGACTACCCTATCCTCTTCACCATCTCACCGGATTTATTTGGCGCACCACAAGCTGCATGCCACACACCCTCCCCCCTCGCGCGACTCCCACTGTCACGCAACACCCCCTTTGAGGTGTGACCCTCCTCACCCTCGTTCGACCATCCGCACAGATCCCTGAGGTTCGGCCGAAGCTCTAGCGGACCATTCCCATGGCCGCACCATGCTGCCGCCTATTCTAGGTTCGGTCGAGACCCCCCTGCGCACCTCCCATTTGTTCAACAGAATTCCTAGCAGCCTTCTCCTTTTTTTCGGCATTGCGCAAAACCCGTCACCCTCCTCCGACCTCTGGCCAGCCTTTCAGACTGCTCGTCGTGAGTGCATAATACCTCGGTTGTTAGTTCATTCAATTTGATTGAGTTGTAATTCGGATTTTGGTTTCGCGTTTCTTCCGATTATGGTGTAATTGGTCTGAATTCTTGTTTTAGGGATCAATTGATCTTTGTGTGTTGTGTCCGTGGTGCGATTGAAATTTCTCACTCGTTTGTGGGAAATTAACCGTCAAAGGTAGGTGGTTCCATGCCTTGACATCCTTTAGATAATTTAATTTGGTTGTTTAGTTAATTTAACATGATTTATAATCTAGTTTCGAGATGCGACCTATGTTTAGAATGGTTTGGAAATCTTGTTTGATGAAATAGAATTTCCGAAATAGTATGGTATTGTTGTTTATATGTTTTTTTGTTGTATAAATGGTTGGTCGTGCTTTATAGGTTGTTTGAAATTCCATTTAAAAATTATTTGGCATGCATGCGTCATGAAAATATCACTTTCATTATAAATGATCATGTTTTTCATTTTGACCTTATTGGGGTATGTCCTAAAATTGTTTAATCAATTGTTTATATGTTGAAAATGTGGTTTTAGAATAGTTGAGTGTGAAATTGATTTTAAAGTGGTATTTTCACGTAAAAATATGTGTTTTTTGGTGCAATGTTTTCAAGTCGGGTTCTAGGCAATGTTTGGTTGGTGCGAACTTAGTTTTTGAGGGTAATTGAGTTGTGTATGTCTAAATGTTTTTTTAATGTGTATTGAATCATTTTAAGCGTGTTGTCATGGTTTTTTTTAAAAAAATGGTTTCATAAAAAAATGGTGGCTTCTTCAAAGCGATTTGTGGTGTTTTATAAGAGGTGAAGATGGTTCATATAATTGTGTAGTTGTTGTGAAACTAGTTTTAAGGACAATTTATTAAGTAAGAGGTTTGAACGACTCCCTTATTTTTAATTCGGTGTGTTTATTTGTGTTGGACCTTGTTGTGTTATTAAAATAATGCTTTCTAAACTGTGCAAATTGTTTATGTTCTTGTTTGAGTGTTTCCAAATGGGGTTTTTGCAAAATGATTAGGTAACGACGGATATATTTTTGGAAAGGTATTTTGGCGCGCGTGAGTTTTTGAAATGTTGTCTGGGTGTTGTGGTGACTTGTGTGTAATGTATGGTTTGGTCTGTGATATGGGAAAAACAATATACCATATGAATGTGAAAGTTGATTGAGAACAAGGGAAAAACCCGGGTATCTAGGTGGGAGGACTAGAACTAGTGTGCTAGTGAGCCGGATGGGTATCGTCCCTATTTAACTTAGCTGGATTAACGATTGAAACACTAATTAAACATATGATGGCTGAGGGTCATGGCCTTATAAGACACGTTTTCTAAGGGTCATGGTCTTCTAAGCCACGTTTTTGAGGGTCGTGGTTTCTAAGCCATGTTTCACCGAGACACGAGGTTTCTAGGATCCCACTCGAGCTAGATGAACCTTATGGGATTTACACATAGTGCTCTACCATTAATGTCGTGGTGCCTTCAATCGGCATATGGAGGACCACTTGTGTGTGTGTGTGTGATTATATGTGCGTGTGTGTGTGGGTGGGTGTGTGAGAGTATGTGTGAGTGTGCCCTTAAATGAATTTTTCTCTTCCTCTTTAAAATCATATTTGTTAAATGAGTTCATTTTTAGTGTTTTTCTTTAGCATTTATCTTTTAAATGTTTTCATTAAAATAATTTTGAAAGTATAATTTTGAATAATAACTTTAAATTGTATTTTGATGTTGTGGCATGGAACATTTTCTCGGTGGTATCCTACTGAGCTTTTAGCTCACACCATATATACACCCTTGGGTGTATGTAGATTCTGTTTCTTCTATATTCCGGGTTGTGAATTCGTGCTTAGTGATGGTGGTTCAGGTTGCAGTTGGTCTTCTCATGCAGAATGGTGTTGATGTGGCATCTCTTATACCGGGAGGTTTAAGTATGAGTTTTAGTTTCCACTGTCGTCTTTTCATTTAGTTATTGTTTCGAGTTGTAGACTTTAAACCTGTTTATAGTTTAATGTCAATTTTGGTTGTCTATTTCTAGTTTTAGTTTATTTATCTGGCTAGTTGTTTTTTTCTGTCGTTTATTTCTGGTAAATCGTTCCCATGTAAGGTTTGACACCCGAGCACTTGTGCCAGCCCGTGGGGATCGGGATCGCCCTTCGGGTCGTGTCGCAGACCGGGTTGGGCACCGGGTCGGATGGCGACCCGACCTGGTTCATGACAAAATGGAATTAGAGGAGTTTTTGTTTGTTCTTTTTATTCAGGATGTCAGGTAGATCAGAGATAGGATTATCGTTACTCGATTGGTGGGTGTGGGAAGAGCGTCGCAAACTATTTCTCGTTCCGATCCTCGAGTAACCAGGGGTAGTCCGGGATCCATGTTTAAGCTTTGGTCTTTGTGGATGGGATGACAATAGGAGTAAACCAGTACTGCCCGCGGTCTCAAATGGGGTAGCGAACCATGTGATGCCCGAGAGTACGGTTCGACACTCTTATTGGTTGGTGCTTTCCTAGGGAATGGTCTGCTAAACCATGCTGCCGGGTTAGGCACGACCACTAGTCCTCCACCTAGGCACTTTAATTCTTGTGATGTCTTGCTTCAGTTTTGGGAGTTGACATGAAATTGTTTTCCATTAAAAAGGGAAGCAGACTTTTCTACTGCACTTATTGCATTTTGGGGTGCGTTTCTCTTGGACATTGTTTTTGGAATTTGGCATTGATTTTTCAAAGTTGAATTTCTAAAGGGATGTTTTGGGTCATCTGAAATTGAAATAGGCTGTTTTAGAAATGGAAAGAATTCTTTAAATTTTCCTTGAATTTTTGAAATGGTTTTGAAAAGAAAAATGTAATTTCTGATATTGAGAATTTTTTGTTTTGAAAGCGAAGAAGCCTTGTTTTTTTCCAGTGGTATTCCTATGGGTGCTCGCATGTTCATATGGACATGATTAATGGATAGTTGGTGGATCGTGTGGATGGGTGCCTGAGTGGCACAAAAATTCATACTTGCGAGGCACCATGGAATATCATTGGTGGTTGATTGATCTCTAAGGTTGCTTCTTGTTTCCCAGAAAGTGGTCTTTTTCATAAATGAGTTTTCGTACTCAAATGGTTTTGGAAATGAAAAAAAGTCATTGTTTTTAAAAGTAAATATAGATTTTTAAAATAGCTTTTTGGATTATTGTACATGGCTTGGTTTTGCAAGTGAGTATTTTCTTTGAAAATGAATTGATGTTTTAAATTGGAATTATTGGATTTGTTTCTGGAATGTTGGTGTTTGTTTTGTGATGTGTTTGGATTTGTGGAAGGCTGCTTTGTGTTTCTTGTCTGGGATATACCCCTAGAAACGTCCCATGGGTTCCAGCAGGTCTCTCTCAGTTCTTGGCCCGACCCAGATTCTCAGTGGAGTGGCAGAGTTGGGTTCTGCTCGGTGGCGTCGACTCTTCATATACATCGATGTCAGTTGGATGTCGTTGACTGATTTGGGATAGTTGTAAGTGTCTCTGGTTATGAAAGAAACATCCAATGTTTTGTGGATGTAAGATTGTCTCGAGTACGTCTAGGGGAGTGGGACTAAACTAGTGAATGGTGATCGTTCCGTTTTCGTTGCAAATGAGGACGTCATGAGCAATCCTCAAGACAAGCCTCATTCCATGATTGTACCTAAGGAAGTGAAGGCGAGGGAAATTGGTTGATCTCATATGTGCTTGACCAGTCAACATGCGGTGAAGGAGGTGTGTTGACCTTTCTGATGAGATAGTTCAATATGCCCCATAAGTAGTGTGGAATCGTCAGTAAAAAAAATTGGTACAAGTTGTTGGTATTATTTATATTGTGGTAATAGTAAGTCCCTTATCTGATGAAGAGTGTGAACCAAATGGACTTGTTCGTGGAGGGTTCCTTCCATCAGTTCGTGTTGCGTGTCAGACAGACCGCTCAACCACCTATCTCTAGTGTGGTCTGTCAGACAATATAAGTCGTTCGCTGCAATCCTCAGTGGGTATGTTAATAGAGTGGCCGTGCGAGACACGAGGAGAAGTATGCATGATTCTTTTCAAGCGGAGGATGTTCCAGTTAGAAGTGGTCAGCATGGGACTGCGAGGCTGGAGATGCTTCAAACATCACTGCCCCAACCATAGGTCTTAGGGTCAAGCTTGCACGCAGTCAAAAACTCGTCGGTCGTGAGACGAGCTTGGTTTGACTTTAGTCCGCAATTTTGGGATGAGGACAACATAAATTTACCTATTTCTGTACCCTCTCCGAAGGCTTCATTCTTTTTGTGAGGGTCATGGATCCCTTGTCTACTTGTCGTGGTCTTATTTTATGGGAGTTCCTCTTGGGCCATAAAGAGGATCGGAAAAACCCATATTCTTGTAAAGCTAGTGGGTGTGCTTCGTGAACCTTCTTGTGGTCGGAGATACTCATGTCTTGTGGAATCATTGTACGTCTGTCTGGTTCATCTCCTAGTTAGGGGTTTCTGCTATCAAAACTATCTCATGTGGAAGATTGTTGTCCACTGTAGGAATGATCAGTGTGGGTCAGCCCGTGTGGTGGGTTAACGATGAAGGGTTCAATCAGTATTGCTTAAAGTAAACTAGGAATGCCCATGCGGGTTTCGTGGATTTAGGATATTTTAAAATGGTGGGGAGATCCAGTGCGGGTCTCGCTGATCTCCCCTCTTGTGTTGGTTAACCATAGGGTGTTTGAAGGGTCAAGCCAGTGTTAGATGTCTGTCTGGGTTGCTAAGTTGTTTTGTTTTGAAGAACCAATGTTTGATGAGAACCCTAATATGGTGGGGAGACCACCATAGGAAAAGCTTGGGGAATACTCTGTTTCAAAGTGCACTTGGCGGAGCAACCCTTTGCTTCTGCTCCGCCAGATCTTGACCATGCTAATTGGTTAGCTTAGATAATGGTTCCTGGGCCGAGTGTTTTTTGAGATCTCGAGCGGCCCCGGTGATCCCTATGTTGGGGGGTCAGGGTTTTCCATGTTGTAGTTGTGTTTGAAGGTGAATTCTTTGTTGTTGGATTTTCTACTTAGTGATTCTGTTTTGGAGATTTTTGACATTTCATGTCATGATTCTTAGAATAATCGGTCTTCGAGTGATTGAGTTTTTATTTTAGGTATCTTCACGGTCTTTCTTGGAATCTTTGGGTTGAGCAAGTCGTTTGGGAAATTTTGGGGGCAGAAAGTGTCATGGTGGGGAGAATTATCACACCCCGACCTGATGTTTATTATATTTTAATTTATTTTAGGTCTTTCTTTGAGTTACAGTTTGAATCGATTCTAATTTAAAAGGGATTTGTGATCTTATAGGGTGGGTGCTCGTACGTGCGACCATGTGTAGCGCCCAAACGTAATTGGATGATGTTTTTATTATCAAATGTGTTATTATATTGGGTGCACGGCCTTGCATACAACAGTGCACATTTCCATACCTGATTTGAGTTTTTGCATTTTGATGGTACATTAGTGTTTTGGCTAGGTAGTGTTCGGCGCGCAGGCGAGGAACGGGTGAAGCCTCATGGCTTCGTCATTTGTCCGCGCGCCCTGCCCGATACGTGGTTAATTAATTAATTAGTAGGGTAAACTTTGAAGTGTTCATAAAATAAAATAACGAACAGATAAAATAAGATTATTTTAAAGTTGTCTTAATAATAATAATAATAATAATAATAATAATAATATTGTTGGGATTGTTATTATTTCAATTGATTCTTTAATTTGGTTATGGATGTTGAACTAATTTATATTTATAGAATTATTAACTTATTATTATTATTATTATTATTTAGAAAGGATTATTTTTTCCTTTTTATCCTCTTTTTATTTTCGTTATTTTCATTTTATTTTGTTTTATTTTCTTTCATTTTTAATTTCTTTTCCCCCCATCTTTTCCTCCCTCCCTCTTCCGCCGTGGTGGGTCGCACCTCACCACCTTTCTTCCCCATTTCTCCCTTGCAGCCTTCATCTCCTACAAACCCTAGCCGCCCCTTCCTCTCACTCCTTCCGGCAGGCCTCCCTCCTCTCCGGTGAACCATGGCAGTGTGACTCCCTCGCCCCCGAGCTCCCTCCGCGCGTGCCCCGTCTCTCTCCCATCGTGGCACCACTCTTCCGGCCAGACCGACTACCCGAGCCTCTTCACCATCTCACCGAATTTATTTGGCTCACTGCACGCCGCATGCCGCACGCCACACACCCTCCCCCCTCGTGCGACTCCCGTCGTCACGCAGCACCCCCTTTGATATGTGACCCTCCTCACCCTCGTCCGACCATCCGCACATCTCCCCGGTGTTCGTCCGAAGCTCCAGTGGACAATTCCAGTGGCCGCACAATGCTTCCGCCTCTTGTAGGATAGGTCGAGACCCCCTGCACACCTCCCCTATGTTCAACTGAATTCTCAGTGGCCTTCTCCTTTTTTCGGCATTGTGCAAACCCCGACACCCTCCATCGACATCCGGCTGGCCTTTCAGACTGCTCGTTGTGAGTGCGCTATACCACGGTTGTTAGTTCTTTTAATTTGATTGAGTTGCAATTTGGATTTTGGTTTCACGTTTGGTCCGATTATGGTGTAATTGGTCCGAATTATTGTTTTAGGGTTCAATTGATCTTTGTGCGGTGCATCTATGGTGCGATTGAAGTTTCGTACTCATTTGTGCAAAATTCAGCGTCAAAGGTAGGTGGTTCTATTCCTTGACATCATTGAGTTAATTTAATTTGTTTGTTTAGTTAATTTAATATGTTCAATGATCTAGTTGCGAGATGCGATCTATGTTTAGAATGGTTTTGAAAGCTCGTTTGATTAAATCGAATTTCTGAAATAGTATGGTCTTGTTGATTATATGTTTTTTTTTTTGTATAAATGATTGGTCGTGCTTTATAGGTTTTGTGAAATTCCTTTTAAAAATTATTTGACATGCATGCATCATAAAAATTTCACTTTCTTTATAAATGATCATGTTTTTCATTTTGACCTTATTTGGGTAAGTCCTAGAATTGTTTAATCAATTTTTTATATGGTGAAAATGTTGTTTTAGAATAGTTGAGTGTGAAATTGATTTTATAGTGTTCTTTGCACGTAAGAATATATGTTGTTTTGGTGCAATGTTTTCAAGTCAGGTTCTAGGTGATGTTTGGTTGGTGCGAACATAGTTTTTAAGGGTAATTGAGTTGTGTATGTCTAAATGTGGATTTTTAATGTGTATCGAATCATTTTAAGCGTGTTGTCTTGGTTTTGTTTTAAAAAAATGGTGTCATGTAAACAATGGTGGCTTCTTCAAAGCGGTTTTTGGTGTTTTATAAGAGGTTCAAATGGTTCAGATAATTGTATAGTTATTTGTGAAACTAGTTTTAAGGACAGTTTATTAAGCAAGTGGTTTGAACGGCTCCCTTCTTTGTAATTCAGTGTGTTTATTTGAGTAGGCCCTTGTTTTGTTATTAAAATAATGCTTTCTATGTTGTGAAAATTTTTTATGTTCTTATTTGAGTGTTTCAAAATGTGGTTTTTGAGAAATGTTTATGTAACGAAAAATATATTTTTGGAAAGGTATTTTGGCACACTTGAGTTTTTGAAATGTTGTCGGGGTGTGGAAATGGTGACTTGTGTGTAATGTCTGTTTTGGTCCATGATATGGGAAAAACAATATACCATATGAATGTGAAACTTGATTGAGCACAAGGGAAAACCCCAGGAATCTTGGTGGGAGGACTAGAACTAGTTTCCTAGTGAGCCGGATGGGTATTGCCCATGTTTCAGTTTGCTGGATTGACGATTGAAACACTAACTAAACATATGATGACTGAGGGTCTTGGCCTTCTAAGCCGCGTTTTCTGAGGGTCGTGGTCTTCTAAGCCACATTTCTGAGGGTCGTGGTTTCTAAGACAAGTTTCACCGAGTCACGATGTTTCTAGTGTCCCACTCGAGCTAGATGAACCTTAGGGGATTTACCCATAGTTCTCTACCATCAATGTCGTGGTGCGTTCTGTCGGCATATGGAGGACCACTTGTTTGTGTGTGTGTGAGAGTATATGTGTGCACGTGTGTGTGTGGGTGTGTGAGAGTATGTGTGAGTGTGCCCTTAAATGAAATTTTCTCTTCCTCTTTAAAACCGTATTTGTGAAAAGAGTTCCTTTTTAGTGTTTTTCTTTAGCATTTAGCCTGTAAAGGTATTATTTAAAATCATTTTGAAAGTATAATATTAAATAATCACATTAAATTGTCTTTGGATGTTGTGGCATGGAACCTTTTTTCAGTGGTATCCTACTGGGATTTTAGCTTACAACCTACTTACACCCTTGGGTGTATGTAGATTCTGTTTCTTCTGTATTCCAGGTTGTAACTTCATGATCAGTGATGGTGCTTCAGGTTCCAGTTGGTCTGCTCATGCAGAATGGTGTTGATGTGGCCTCTCTTCTGCCGGGAGGTTTGAGTATCAGTTTTAGTTTCCGCTGTAATCTTTTCTTTTTAGTTATTGTATCGAGTTGTATACATTAAACCCATTTATAGTTTCAAGTCGTGTTTGGTTATCTATTTCTAGTTTCAGTTTATTTATCTGGCTAGTTTATTTTTCTTTTATTTTGGGTAAATCGTTCCCATATATGGTTTGACACCCGGGCACTTGTGCCAGCCTATGGGGATCGGTAACGCCCTTCGGGCCGTGTCGCAGACTGGGTCAGGCACCGGGTCAGATGGCGACCTGGCCTGGTTCATGACATCCACTACCTAAACAATACGATAAAGATAAAAATACCTAATTGATTATCATCAAGATTTCTCAAGAATTTTTGAAAGACACAATTCACCCCCTCTTGTGTATATTCCTTATAGCATGATCTAACACAATGGAATAACATTTTTATTATCAATGATTCTAATATTCACGAATGGGAGGGTTCTCCATAATTGGGCTTCATGAAATGGCCTCCATTGATAAATTTTGGGTCCGTTTAATATTGTATTTTCCTTGCACCGGCCATGACATTGTCTGTGTCATTAATATAATTTTTTTCACTGCCTATAACTATTATATATAATGTAATAGTTATTTCTTCTAATTGGAATATAAAATATATTTTTTCTATCAATGATGAAATATGCAAAACAAAATATTCAATTATATTATGTTTTGTAGTATCATGTTATAGAAATCTCTATATACTATATGGTGATCACTGCTATTATGTACCTGAAAATATATTATTTTATTTTAATATGTAATCAATTTTTCTATCACATATATAATTTATATGACAGGTATTATTATATATAATATATTTTTATATTTGTATTTCCCCATATGTGAAATATTAAAGAAGAAAGTATATTTAATAAACTACTATAACATACACTACAATATGTAATCTATAATATTATATATTCTACTATTGTAAATAAATATTTAATCATAAAAAATTATTTATAATGAAAACTCAATTTTGGAATTAATATAGAACACCAAATTATATTACAATATATAAAATGACATTTATATTTATAATAAATTCAAAAACTAGTACCTTTGATAATATATTGATAAAAAATAATAACTAAAAATACATATTGATCGCTGAATAAAAATATAATTTCACAAATGTTTATGTAAATAATAAGAAGTATATTTTTTTAATATTTTACAAACTATATTTTTGAATTTGAAATATAAGTTTTTTAATAATTAAATTTGATTGAGTAAGAGAATTATTTTCAAAAAAGGGAATTAAATTTGATATCAATAAGATGTAATTCTTCAATAGTGTTTTCCACAAATTTTATAAGATAATTAAATCAATTGGTACTAATAAAAATACTTTAGAAATATGCATTATATTTTATCAAATAATACTGAATAAGATTGATGTATAAAGTATTATGAAGTCATTAATGATAACCGATGGGTTTATTATTTACAATACCTTATTTCAATGCAAAAAATTTATTTTTCGTACAATATAATGAATTAAACACATTTCATTACATACATTATTTTATGAAGTACTATTTTTTTACTATTAATAATCATTCCTCCATCAAATGTAATATTTTTTTGAAATATAAATTCATTAAAAAAATTAATGAAAAATTACAAACACTAAATGTAAAATATAATTACCTAAGATCATAATAGGGCCTTTCAGTTTTTTTTTCATTATCTTATAATTCAATGATTATTTTAAATAAATTAATCAAAAAATCCAGATAATTTAATATAAATACTTACCCAACCATCTACTACACATTATTATAAAATAACATAGATTGGTTACCCTCTATTTTTCAATATCAATAGTCTTTATAATAAGCTTATATAGTTTATAGATCTCATTAATATAATTATAAATTCATATTTCATGGAAAGAATCCATGATCCTCCATTTTCTGATTTTATTTAAAAGCTTTTATTATAAAATTATATAAAATTATTTTTTATATAAATAAATTCAAACAATTTCATGTTATTCTCAACAATTTTAAGTATTATTAGTGGGGTATTATTTATTATCTCTCGATAAAGCCTTTACTAAAATTTTTATTAAGTTGATTCAAGGTTCCATAATCAATTCATATCTAATATTTATTACCCCCTTTACTAAATCTATTATTAAGTACATGTAAGGGACCTTAATCTATTATTATACAATATTTATATAATACTCTAGGATTAATTTTTATTTCACGATTAGACTTTATTATTCAATTTTTTTACGATTGATTATTCATATTGTAAATTATTAACCACCTTTATCTCTTATCATACATCCCATATAAACAATTATAAGGATAAAATAATAGTTGATTAAAAATATATAATTGTAATTATAGGAAGAAATAAATTTATCTTGGTAAAGTATGTGTGGTTTCAAATATATTACACCCAAATCAACATATTGTAAGTCAATGATAGATAAATCATAGTTTAAATTGTGGGTTATTTCCATTAAAACATCTATGGGTATTAACTCAATAATGAAACAATGTAAACCAATCTAGCATAATTACACACAAGGTTTGATTTTCCTAGAGGATATTTTTTGGATTTCTTATAAGTTCATTATGAACCATAATGATAAACATGGAAAAATTATTATATTATAATTCGGGCTCTTACCATTGTAATCTACTATTCTAAAAAACTATGCCCTTTTGAATATTAAAATATAATGACATATTATTCCACTATGTAGTGAAATATTGGCAATATTTATATCCCTCAATTCCATATGAATATATATTTTTAAAATAATCATTTGTTTGTTTGAGGTCTCTTATGGCTGAATATGAATCTTATTATTTGTACATTAGACTATAAAAATGTCTAAAATTGGAAAATAATGTGATTTATAGAGCCCCAAATTATATATTCTCATTATGAATCAATATCTATCAAAATACTATTTTTTTTGAAATTAATGCAATGTATTTCCATTTAATTCATGATGTATTTGGATGAAGAAGTGATATTATGATTCCAATGTCTACTAATATGAATTCCATCAAAATGACATAGTAATTCTTATCCATGTATTAATTTTTGAAATTTTATCACATCAAATATATTTATCATAGTTTTATTTTTTGTTGAATTGTTTCATTCTAATCAAATTATTGATTACATTATACTTCATTGAAGATTTTATTATCTATTACCCACTAATGGGGATCCAACCCTAGTAATTTTGTTGTTCCAATTTCCCTTAAAAAGGTGGAGTAATATTTTTTAGTAATTTATTTTAAATGAGAAATAATTTTTTTTGTATATTTTAATGTACATTAAGCTTCCAATGTAATATAGTTTTCATTTATGGATCCTGTTTTTAAAAATAAAGAATATTATCATATTTTTATTGATCAAATTTTTTAACTCTTTAATAATATAATAATATGAAATTATTTACAAGAGTATAGGTTTAACCCTTCATATCAATGATAGGTCATTAAAATCCTTGGGATATATATTTAGATGAACAAGGTGAGGTAGACAGATATTCTGAAAAACTATTAATATATAATGTGAATATTTATAGATTACATGAAATTAAGTTGTTTTAATTTTACGTGAATTATATTTTTTTATTTACATTCATAGTTTTATAAATGAACTAATCGATTATATCTAATTATTAAAAAATACTTTATAATTATATGAACATAAATCATGTCAACAATAATAGTAAAGTAATGTATTTACCATAAGAGATAAACAAGGAGGTTTGAGTTTGATAATGGTAGATAATTTTTATAATATAGGATTTATCTCAGGTAATAATGAATATATATTATAGTGTGATAATTTATATTTCATAATTTCTTATTTTAAAAATTTTATAAATCATAATAAGGTAGAAACACATATCCTTCAATAGAATAAATAATCTACTAGCTGTTTGACAATAGATTATACCCCAAGAGAAGTTATTCTATATCATGGTAATTCATGTGAAAAAATATTTTTATCATTAATGTGTTTCATTTAAAATGAGATAATAAAAAATGGTGTTTACAGATTTAAAAAACTATAAATGAAGATGATGAGTAAAGTATAGAAAAAATCCATTGAAAATGTTATTCATTGAAATGAACATTCCACAATTGAAACTACATTACATGGAAATGAAATTATCGAATTTATAAGAAACAGAGGTGAAATATATTATTTTGTTTGAGGATTACTATATAAGGATATAAAAATATTTTTCATTCTATGTACTCAATTCAAAAGTTTTGATTCATCACATAATGAATTGTTTAATATGATTCAATAAAATAGAATAATATTGTTAGGATTTATCCACAAATTATAGATTATGGAATGGGATATCATGAAATATATATACTTATCAATGTGTGATAGAATCAATTAAATAAAATAGATGAATAGGTTGGATGAGTGACGCAGTGAATGAAATTTATCAATGAATAATAATGTAAGGGTTGATCTCATGACTATTTATAACTATGGGATAAAACACCACAAGTATTTCCAAAATGGAATGAGATATTGTAACTTATATTTACATAAATTTCATCAATGATATGAATTCAATTTCAAAAGATAGTATATTAATATCTAATGAATAAATTATAAGGAAACTCGAAACAACTCATTTCATTGCATGTATCATCAATAAAAAATATCATATAAAACACCATGAGAGAAATTAAAGGTTTATATAATCACTCCAATAGATGACGAGGGTCCATTTTATCTTTTAAATGTTACACTGATAATAAAAGAAATATATATAGTTAATTATTTAACTCTTGATCTATGGAAATATATCTGAATTTTCTACAAAAATTTTTATATTCCTCTTGAAGTATTAAATATTCTTTTTTGAGTTATTAATCATTGTGAGAATATTTTAGAAACATTATTTGATTTTTATATCTTTATTAAATAAGCTGTAATTTTTTTTATGAATTTTAGAGTAATTAGAAAGGTTTAATTTTATATAATTACACATATATATATATATGATTTAAATTATAATGATAAAACCTATTATCTTAATAATGAAACAATAATCCCTGCGGGTAAAATAGAAACCACTATTTTTAGAGGAGAGTCATATTTTCAAAGGCCATTTATAGAACTAAACATAGTGGTTCATCTTAAAAAAATCAAGTTCACGAAATTTTACTAAACATAATAGATATCCTTAAAACATTATATGTATCTATTATAAATGATTATATTCTTGTATTTAACTATGTGTTTTCTATATATTAACAAAATAGGGAGGTTGAATTATTTATTTATGTTACCCTAAATATGTATCCTATAAATAAACATCACTAATGATTGGATCTATGATTATGATTTCAATTAAATTAAATAAATTTGGTGTTTATTGAAATTGTATTCATACATAGAAATAATAAGAAATTAGGTTCACATATCTAATTTTGGTAAAAGAGAAATTATTTTATGAAGAGATACGTTGACAACATAAAAATATATTTCAATACTATAATTTAAAGAAATCTTATACCTAATATTGAAGGTCTATTTAATCAATATATAGTAGACTAATAGTAATGAATATTGATCATCATTTTACTAACCATTAATTAGGATTTTAGAGGTATGCCATTATAATGATGAATTCTAATAAATTTTTTGGACAGTATGTGTTAATAATAATTCATTTTGGGATAAAACATATACCCCATGTATTTATGGATATAATTAATAGATTAAGAAATATAAAAATATTTTTGGGTGGGGTCTTGTTAAAGAAATCATGATATAGTTTATTTTCTATGAAAATAAGTATTATAATTTATTGATTATCCATGATATAGTATGGGGGAGATGTTATATAATAGATTTATGTATATATATTTTGAGTGTCAATATGTTTTTTCGTGGTCATATTGTCTCTGGGGAAGTAATATGTGTGGAACCTATAAAAATAATGATTGTTAACGAATGGACCAAACTAATGAATATAATTATGATATGTAATTTTTATTCTATTATCTAGTTAGTATAAGTAATTTATTCAACAAAATATATATTATCTAATATTTTATAATGATTATGGGTAATGTGAACAAATTTACATTCCCTATGTAATGTGTGGAATTCATTTATGAATAAAATGAAATATTGGTCAATATTCTAGTGTTTTCTACTTAGTTTTGAATGGTTTTTTGTTATATACATTAATAGAACAATTGAAATACTATGATGAATACACAAGAATAATTATTGAGTGATTTATTATGAATTTATGAAATTAAGGACCTGTGAATAAAAATATCATAGTCATGATCACTTGATAAAATATTTAATAATTTCGTATAAAATATGAAATAATTAACTAAATGAAGAATAATGGGAATTCTATACTAATAAAAATGTACAAAGTATATATTTATTTTTAATTATATCAATATGAGGCAACATTGATAACTAGAAGTAATCATGGACTATGATTAGACCATATACAACAACAATAGAATAGAGTAAAAGGTGGTTGAATTATTATTGATAATGGATCATTGAATTTTATCCATAATGAAGATTAAAAAGTGGTCTCTAATTATTTATTTATTATTTTTTTCTAAGGATTTTATTAAATTAAGTGTAATTTTTTCTCATTCAACTTCACATCCATATTTACGAGAGAGGCTGAAGAGGAATATATAAAATTAATTGTTTTTAAAAGATGATCGTGACATAGTAGTGTAAAATGGATAGGAAATAATTATAAATATCATGTTTTGAAGGTTTGAAGAAGACTATATATACAATCAATTCTTGTTCTATAGGTAAATACTAAATTAAGGAAATAACCCTTTTTATTCATTACATAGTTATAATTCCATGTTATATTAGGATCTATAAGAGTACATCTTGTTAGAAAAAATGAACTTGGAAATTGAACAATATAATTAAATTTTCTAAGTATACCAAAAGGAAAATAATGATAAATAACTATCAAATGTCCTCTTATCTCACATTCCTATATAAATATGGCTATTTGAAAGTATCACATTATAAAATGTTATTACACTGGATTATACATATAAAATTATTGATTTTATATTTTTCATTGTTGATTGTCTAACCATGAATACCCATTTCCTATAAATAAGGTACGATATTCCACTTGAACAAATTATAGACAATGTGTCAATGAATATATAAAATTTTTTGTGCACTATTAGCTATTATATCACTTCACGATCCATGATTCAAACCCAAAAGTATGGAAATGTTTTTAATTGTAATTTGATATATATGTACATTTAACCACTACCTATCATCCACTAACTAAGATACAATCTAAAAGGATTATCCAATCTATAGAGGACATGCTGGGGTGATACTCATTTTATATCCATTGAATTTGGTAAAATAAATACCACTAACAGAATTCTGATCCAATGGTATCTTATACTCAACTATATAAATGTAATAATAACAATCCCTGTATTTAGAATTATTTTGTTCCTTAAACCATGTTAGATATATTTTTTAAATGGGTCTATATGGCCAAAAACATGTAGTGTAAATAAGTGAGAACCTGAAATATATAAAAAATAATATCATTGCTACTTGAAAGAACACATATAATATAAGTCGATTATTAGAGGATAGACATTGATTACAAAGTAGTGAATCATATATTCTGAATAGTATTGCGATGATGTATGTTATATGGATTGTTAATAAAGGGGGGCAATGTTAAAGACAAATTTTATAGTTTGAAATTATAAGTGGAATTGGATTTGCGGTTTCTAATTTGTATTTACTAACTTGTGTCCATAATAAAAATTCATCCTTCTATGTCTCAATATAATAGAATTACATTCCAGACTCCATACATGTACACACCACTAATGGAAGTGAGATAGAAGTAAAAAATCCATATAATGAAGTTTTTAGATGGTTATTTAATAATAGAGGGAAGGTGTAACACTATTTGTGAACCAAATTGTTTAATGTACTTTTTTATTCTTATATTGTTGGAAGACATAATTCTGGAGTATGAGGATGAAATGGTGTTGAAATAATATAATTTTTTCTAGGATTGGAGTACAGAAAAAGTTATAAGGAAAATACTAATTAATGGGTGTGAATGTTTTTCTTTTGATTCTAATATGGTTAATGAATATTGCGTCACAATATTTTGGGTAGATTTTTATTTTTATTATATCCCCATAATAATATAAGACAATATTATACACCCCATATCATGTATAGCTATAATAAAAGATAAAAAATTTCATATAAATTTATTTGTAAATAAAATTTTAATGGTTAATAAAGTATATATATATATAAATTTATATTAATATATAGTTATAAATATATGTAAAAATAAATATATGGATAGAAGTTTAATTTCAGGAATAGAATATAAGATTTTGACATGCAGAACTGTTATTATTTTATAATTAAATTGTATGCATTTTAATGTTTTTCTTAAGATGGATTTTAAATATAAAAAAACCTTTTTAATAATATTTAGAAATTAATTTTTTAAAATTTATATATTTATATAGATTTTTTAATTTAGCATAAAATAAAATATGAATATGATATATGCATTTATACATCACAATGACTTAAAATGTTGTAACAAGCATCTAAACAAGATTTAAAAAAAATATCTTATGCATTTAAATAATTTTTTAAAATTTTAAATTTATTAAATCCAATATATATAATCAATATAGTGAATAATATTCTCTATTTTAGATATTTTGTATATAATTCAAAATCAATAGGAAAAAAAATCAACATCTACAACCAATATATATTAAAATATTCCATTCAATAGAAAACTGAAAGCCGAAAACACGTCATTAAATGTATAATACCATGATATAATTCCATGGGATGATTTTTTTTTTATTTTGTTAGTATAATAGGTTACAAGGCTTATGTTTCAAAATTAATAATCAAAACCCCCAAAATTGATAAAAATTCACAATTCCTAGCTATCCATTTTATTAAAAAATTGCATATAATGGTTCTTATAACAACTTTAATCATTATTAGACATTAATTCATGATTTATTACATAACATTAATCATAATACATCCAAAAAGATCGATAATTCTAGTGTCTTTTAGACATCAGTACAAAACATTACATCTTGAACTAGGGAAAAACACATTATTAAATACAACCATACTATGGTTTTATTTAAAACATCTTTAACATGTAGAAAATACTCTATTGAATATAAAAATAAAATGGGTTTCTTGGTGAAATACAAAATAATGGGTTGATCAATAAAACCCAATAATGGAATAAACATGGTAAAAGTTATACATGTTGTACAATAGTCATATCAAATAGGAATTAATCGAACATTAATAATAATTCAGGATATATCATGATAATCATTACATGGGAAAATCCGTAACAACTTAAAAAACAAAATCATAATAGATGGAAAAAGATAAACATATAAAAATTCATGGAGTAAAAAGTCCCATATATTAATTAAGTATACCAATTTCCCAAAATGACATATCATGATACTAAAAACTAACCAATATATTATTGCACTATCTTGGAGCACCCATCATAATCATTTCATTCTCATTATTATGTGTATCACATAGATCATAGGACAAGGATTCATTTCGGGCACTACAGGGATCAGAATCATGCGCCTTCATTTTTCATTGACTAGTAAAATTCCCATATATTTTAAAAAAAAAGTACATGGTAATTCTAGGTATTCAATCTTTCCACCAATTCTCCAAATCACTCCCATTTTCCAACCCTTTTCCCCAACGAAGAATGCCATCACACAATTTCGACTCAGAATTCTTCCTCAGGACATTCGTTGAAGATGAACGTATTCAATGTCAACAAACCAATAATCGAGGGAAATGCTGATGTCACTGACATATATCTTTTCACAATGATTATTCTTCTTCCTCACGACCTTATCGACATCATCAAGAGAATGAGGTAAGAGTATAATTTGTGTATGATCATATTCCCACGTTCTTCCCTTTTCTAATCAAATAATTCTGATGATTTCTTTAGTCAGTTGGGAACAATCATTGTTGGAGGATAGGATTTTCCATTGAATGTTCATGTTCTTGATGAGCCACTTGATACCACTCTAATGTGGAGGGAACATGCCAAGAAAACATGTCTCGAGCCCTATGCTGTTCTTCATCAATGGTGTAACATTCACAAAAAAAGAAGACATCCATGGTGACGACAACCAGAGCAAGATTTTGTCCACTGAAGAGACATGAGAACGACATGAGACAACACTACCGGTCGTGACGAAGGTGACGACGCAATGGCGCCGCCCCATGGTGGAACTGACACCCCGTGATTAGGCCACCGCTCTGCTGCTGAACCACCTTATAGTCAAGCTTCCGTCTGCAACCAAACCCTGTGGCTGAGCGGCATCGCCGCATCCCTTCGAGACGCCCTACAGTGCTTTACCATGCCACTTTGGTAGAGCCACCCCGCAGCTAGACTGATCCGGTTGATACCCCCAATGGTCAGGCCACTCTGAACGAGCCACATTCTTGGAGGACTGATTCGGCCGAGCCCCCTCCCCTACTGTGACACTATGCTGCTCTGGTCGAGCCGCCACGTGTCATTGAGGCGCTCCTGGCGCGCCGACCCGCGACACCGAGCTACTCCGGCCGAGATGCCCTACGGTCTCGGGCTGCTCTGGCAGAGACACCCCACTACCTCTGCCCTCCTAGATATTCCTCCTATGTTAAGTCGCCATACGGCCTCTCACCATCCACAAATAAACCTCTACAGCCCCTCGCGACCTGCTTTCTCGCCCTGCAGGCCGAGTCGGCCGGACTAGGTCTGACCACACCCAAGCCCACTACGACCCATTTACTTCCTTTTGGCCATAAATTTGGCACTAGTCGTGCGTTTGACGAACCGCTGGCGGCTTTGGTAATCTTGGAGAGAGAAGTCACCTTTGAGTATATCTCACATTTTTTTGGATTAAGATTGGGAACATACAAGTTGGATCGAGCACGAATCCAACCGTACCCCCAGAACTAAAAGGATAATAACTCTGAGACCAAGAATCTGATTGACATGTCGTCAAGTACGTTGAGACCCCTATGACATGGCAGAACTTTGATATATTTCCTTGTGGGAATTCATAGAAGTTGGAGTATTGACCTAGATATCATGGAGTGGATACTCCCAGAGATGAGCGAGCATTGTGTAAGAACCCAGTAGATGACTGAGACTTGACGAATTCTGACCTTTTCAACTCATAGTGACATTACTAGCCTAGTGGAGAGTGCCTCTTTGTTACCCTGCAGACTTGCTATGGGGAGCACCACTGTGTCACGCAAAATATCCATGGTACTCGACAGGAGGGGTACCTCATCATGCCACGATGTGGAGCCCCTCTGTGTGATGCAGCAGACCCACGGTACTCGACATGAGGAGTATCTTACAAAGTCATGTGGGGTAGAGCCTCTATGTGATGTGAAAGACCTATGGTACTCGATTGGAGGAGTACATCAGTAGTCCGAGATTAGTGGGAATCGCCTCTGTTTGATGCAGAAGGCCCACCAAAGTCGATAGATGAGAGGTTCTCAAGCATCCAATGTGTTCGACTTTGTGACTGGAGATGTTACCTGTTACTACACCTTGAATAAATCATGGTGCAATCTGAGTTAGTATCTCTATGTTTTCCTCATGTTTGAGATGGAATGATTGATAACATAGGTATATGCATGGGAATATACATAAGTAGGGTTATCTGTTGATTTTATACATTGTGGTTTATCCTTGGTGGATTTGTGAGACCTTGAGGGTCTCAGGGTCCCTACTGAGTTTCGTTATACTCAACCCTACACGGGCTATGCCTGCACCTTATTTTTTTTGATGAAGATGATGGAAAGTGCTTACTAAGGATGAGAATACCAGGATAGGACGGTGCATGGAGGTGGACCATCCGGCTTGTCGGTACATAGAGGAGTTGGGTGGACGTGGAGTGTTGTGGAGGCTATTTGTACCTACCCTTTAGGTAAGAACATCGATGGATGACATTATATTTATTTTTTCCCTTTCTTTAGTTTTATTGTATTTAAGTTGTACATTTACCTTTACGATTGTGCTTGTATATCGCCCCCCTTTACTTTCAGCACTATTTTGGTTATATAGTTTCCTGGTGTTCGTATCCTATTTTGTGATTGGTTACATCAGTTTGCAGGTAATAAAGGGAATTCTATCCTAGTTTTAGGGAAAACACCTTTTAGTGCTAGTCACCATCCCCTGGCCTTTGGAAGGCAGGCTTGGGGAAGTCACGGAACGAGCCCTAGGAGAACGGTTCGTGGAAAATTTCTATAAAAAGAGTATGTTCAACTGAATGACTAGGACTCTGATCTTTTCTATGAAGTAGTATAGTTAAGGATATTGAGTGTAGTTTTCAGTTCAGGGAGTCCAGTGTTGGCGCATCGGCCGACGTATCCATACACCATGACCCTGGCATCTAATTTTTGACTCATTGCATGAAAACACTGATTGGGTGTGTGTTTCCAAGAGAATTATTTTTCATCTCTTTGACTTAGCTCATGAGGTACAACTTATTAACTGTGGCGCAACTGCTTCTTTTCAGGATGCCTCCACGAAGATAGCTAGCTAGGGTTCTGAGAGTTTTATGCACTGATATCCCACTGACCAATGAGGCCTCAAGGTATGGCCCTTTTCTAGTAGAGGAACCAACGGAGGAACCAGAGGTACCATTACCTATTTGGACACCAATGCCACCATCCTTGGAAGCGGAGAGTGCATGCCACATGAGCATGTTGCACCAGATCCAGCACTAGAGGTCATCCATTTTCATGGGAGAGACATACCCATAGGCAGTTGAGTATTTTCTTTGGGCTATGGTGTCAGTCCTCCGACTCGTACGGACACCAGGCAATCTCATGGTGATACTTGGTGATAGCTATCAAAAAGCAGCAACAAGAAGATGGTAGAGTTTGATTCTCCAAGTTCATGATGAGTTGATGCTTCTCTGGTTAGACTTTGGGAGGCTGTTTCGGGTAGAGTTTTTTCCAGTGACTCTTCACGCATTAAGCATACATGAGATTCTTCTTCTGCAGCATGGCAGTATGATTGTAGATCAGTACTTGGTGAGATTCACAGACCACACACAATACTCCAAGAATATGGTAAGTGAGCCATTCTTCAGGGCCCAGACTGTTGATCATGTGCTTAGGTGGGAGATCGTGGATTCAATGATCTCACTCGGCATCCTGAAATAGGAAGGGGTTTTAGAGAGAGACCTCTTAGTGGAGAGTTACCTTCCTGAGCAGTCACCGGCTTTGAGACCCAATACCAATCGTCAGATAGCGGAGTCATCTACATTTGGCAGTGTAAATATGTCTCAAAGGACCAAGAGGAACAATCCTATAGGTGGACGATCACATGACTCAGTATTGGTTGGGCAGGGAACCTGAGGAGGAACCATAATTGAAACTATCATGTAGTATTACACATGCAGTGGGTAGAGTCACATGGCTCGTGACTGAATAACCCGTCATAAAGATGATTTAGAAATTGGTTGAAAGACCGCCCATGAAATGAAAGAGGTTCAACCAAGGTGGTCTGCAAGGATCCGGTGGACATGGTAGAGGAGCTGAACATGCAGCTTGCGGTGGGTGACGATTCGAGATGTTATAGACACCACTAGCAAGATGTACACCACGACTGCAGGGAGCTGGTGGATAAGGGAGAGCTCAGCTCCAGGAAGCTATGTCTAACGATCATAGTGCTCTGGAGACGATACGAGGTACGATCCATGTCTAATCTACCGTAGCTATAGTACTTATAGACACATGTTCTTTTCTATATTTTATTTCCACTTCCCTTATTCAGAGCTCTGAAATTACGACAGAGTCGTCGGCCCAACCCTTATGGCTAGAGACTCTAATGGGAGTGGATTCTATGATTAATCACTGGTGCTGGTAGTGTGAGCTTACACTAAGAGGCGAGAACTTCAACTGAGATCTCCTAGTAGTAGCATCGAGGGCTTACAATGTCATCTTGTGTATGGACTATTTATCTATATTCCATTCACAGATAGATTTTATTAGACACAATGTGTAGTGTGTCTGCACGGATGGGACCCGGTTTACCATCAGTGGTAATAAGGGAGCCTTTGTAGTGCAGAATTGACTTACCCGGAGGAGAGTGCAGGTGATCACTCATCAGTCAGCTAGCTTTAACCTCAAAGCTGTTGATGTGGAGATTCTAAGCTATCCTATAGTGGTGGACCAGTACGCGGATGTCTTCCCTAATGATGTTCTAGGTCTAACTCCTCACAGAGAGGAAGTATTTTACATTATCTTGTACCCCGTGATGACACTGATATCTACACCAGCGTATTGGATTGCTCCCGTGGGGCATCATGAGCAGCGGGTACAGTTGGAGGGTTTTTATGGGAACAATTTCATCTAGCCTAGTGTTTCACCTTGGGCAGCTCCAATTTTGTTCGCCAAGAAGGATGATGGGAGCTTGAGACATTGTGGAAACTATTGGCGCCTGAACCAGTTGACCATGAAGAACAAGTACCCACTCCTGAGGATTAACGACCACTTTGATTAGCTGAATGGATCATGATGGATCTCAAAGGTAGACCGTACAACAGGATATCACCAGCTTAGTGTTCGGGATGAGGATGCACATAAAATTCCATTCATATGTCGGTATGGCCACTAAGAGTTCTTGTTTATGCCATTTGGTATGACCAAATCTCTAGTAGTTTTCATGGGACAAATGAACAAGATATTTCAAACATACCTTTTTCTCTTTGTAGTAGTCTTTATCGAAGACATTCTAATATACTCGACAATTGAGGAGGAGGATGTATATCATTTTTAGGTAGTATTGTACACACTTAGATAGAAACTAATTTATTGTATGATCTCGATGTGCCAGTTCTGGATTTGATAGGTTCACATTCTGGTATGTTTCATATTGGAGACTGGAGTTGCAGTGGATATAGTGAAGATTGTGGCGGTACTAGCTTGGGACCACCCAGGAGTGTGAAATAGTTATGAAGTTTATTGAGTTTTCCTGGATACTACTGGAGATTTGTTCCAGATATCTCCGGAGTTGTAGCACCACTATAATACTTGATGATGAAGGGGAAACACTTTTTGTGGTTGGAGAGATGCCATTAGAGTTTTCATAAGCTAAGGCGGAGGATGACTAGTGCCCCCATAATGAAGCTTCCAGAGGAGGGCGTATGGTACATAGTATACTGCATCAAATCAAGGAATGGAATCAAATGTGTCCTGATGCAGGTGTGAGAAATTATCAAATATGGTTCTATATAGTTGATACAACACGAGAATAACTACACTTCCCATGACCTAGAGTAAGCAACAGTGGTCTTCGCCTTGAAGATGTGACGCTATCTGATTGGACAACATTTTAAAATGTAATCTGATCACATGAGTCTCAATTATATCTTATCTTAGAATTACCTGAACCTGAGAAAACTAAGTTGGATTTAGTTCCTCCATGTCTATGACTTTGAGATAGTCTATACCCCTGGAAAGGGGAACGTTGTAGCATATGCCCAAAACATGAGGTCTGGTATGCAACTTCTAGGAGAGTCGACAGAGAAGCTGGACACTTTGTAGATATACATTGTTGATCGAGATGGAGAATATTTTCATTAGTCCCATACTATCACTCCCCCGCATCATCAGCAAGTCAGGGAGGCATAGTGTGGGGACACTGACAATGAGGCACAAACTGCCCAGATATCGACTGGACATGCACCCGATGGATTTTCTAAAGATGGGGAGCATGCCATTCTCTTCAGATGAGGTTCTATAGTAATAGTGTAACATTAGTAGGATTTGTTGAGGGAGTTCCACAGACCCCCTATATCGGTACATCCTAGAGTAGAAAAGATGTACCAAGACCACAGACGATAAGCCTGGTGGCCGGGAATGTAGAAAAAAGATGCAGAGTTTGTTTCCCGGTGCCTCACTTGTCAATAAGTGAAGGCAGATCATAAGTTACTACCAGGATTTGTTCAGCCTTTGGAGGTCCCAGAGATGATGTGGAATGGGATATCCATGGACTTCATGATAGGATATCCATGTACATCTAGGGTTGATGACTCGATTTGGGTTATCGTTGACAAACTCCCCTAGTCGGCCCATTTCCTACAGATTAGATAACAGGGTACAATAGAGAGCTTGGGACACCTCTATGTGAAGGAGATTATATAACTATCTAGAGTACCCTCTACGATTGTCTCTGATCATGATGTGAATTTTACCAAAATGATGGTGACCACGTTTTTATATGGGTATCACCTCGATGAGGTTTGTGGAGATTTGTCTTAGGCGGCATGTTATCTCCATGGGTTATCGCACCGTTCCAGTTCCTCATCATAGTTGGAGAGGTGGAATACCACTTAACTCTTCCACCTCAGTTGCACCGGGTGCATGAATTCTTCAATGTATCATAGCTGAGGAGATACATACAGACCCTTCTCAAATCATTGATCATGGAAAGCTGGATATTGATGACGGGGAAACTTTTATGGAGGTTCCAATAAAGATTGAGGATCGACAAGAGTTGGTTCTTCGATGAGGGTCAAAACCTCCGTTGTGTGCTTGCTAGCGGCACGTGATCCTCTTAGAGAGAACATGGGAGCGAGAGGTTCAGATGCATGCTCAGTACCCCCACTTGTTCCCTTATTTTGGGTTGTGGCATACATGTATGTAAATCCATGAGATGGGGAGAATGGAAAGGCCCAAAATTTCGATGTATTTGTTTAAAATATATGGGAATTTTATAAATCTTCAAAAATTGATGGAACGTGATTCCGAGGCCCGGAGTACCCGAAATATATTTTTTAAATTTTTTTCAGGTATGTTTAGTAAACATGTGAGCTGGTTTTTCTAACATTTGAACCTGTGCTTGGAATTGAAATCTAAGTGCACCGTTGAACTCGCAACATCAATATTCTCTTAATAAGACTTTCACAATGATGGTAGTTGGTCGAGGGTGAAAGTTAATTTTCGGTTTTTTTTTGGAAATAATAAAATAAAATAATCACGCATTTTATTTTATTTGTTGTACCCACCCATGTAGATATTTCACAGGTGGGGAACAGCTGAACTAAAACGTCCCATGATAGGTTATAAAGGTGGGAACCACCGAGCCTATCCACATATGAGAATTTATGTTGCGGGGACCACCCGAGGATTGAAACCTCTTGGACTCCCTATTAAACGAGGAGAAACCTCTTGAGATGCCCACTAAATTATGCCTACCCTACTAATAATTTTTTATTAAACCAATCAACAAATTAATTAATGAATTTTAAAATTGTTTGAATATAATTTAATTTGAAAAAATAAATTAATAAGTTGGATGTATTTTCATTTTGGTGGAATTTGGGAAAAGGGTAGGCAAAGGGGAGATCTTAGAATAATTGGGGGAAAGCTCTCCAATGAAGAACACCGACACACAACTTCGACTACGACTTCTTGCTTGGGTTATTCGTTGATGAAGAATGTCTTCAACATCAATTAACTGACAATCGAGGGAAACGATGATGACACTAACGTCTGTCTTTTCACAACGAATCATCATCTTCCTCGTGACCTTGTCGATGTCATCAAGCGAATGAGGTAGGGGTTTAATTTGTGTATGATTATATTTTCATGATATTACCTTTTTAAAATGAAGAACACGTAATATTTATTTTGCAGGTTGGGAAAAATCATTTTGGGGGGATAGGTTTTGACGATCAGTGTTCATGTTCTTGATGAGCCGCTTTCTACCACACTAATTCAGAGGGTGCAAGTCAAATAAACATGGACTGAACCCTCCACCATTCTTCATGAATGGTGTACCCTTCATAAAGGAAGAATATGACCATGTTTATGGAAACCAGAAAGGATTTTTTTTGCACCAAAGAGGCACAAGAACTATGACCAGAAACACAACTGGCCGCGACGAAGGTGACAGTGCAACGGCGCTGCACTAAGGATGAACTGCCGCCCCACGGCCAGGCCGCCGCAACGTGGGAGAACTACCTGCGGCCGAGACACTATCCTCAACTGAACCCCACAACCAGGACATGTCGTCGTGGCCCTCTGAGCCACCACACGACCTTCCCACTCTGGCTAAGCCGCCCCTTGACATTTCGTTACTCCGGCCGATTCGTCGCGCGACACCGAGCCGCTACGGCCGAGCCACCCCGCAACACCGAGTCACTCCAGGTGAGCCACCTCATGGACCCGGGCCGCTCCATCTGAGTCTCCCAGGACCTCTTCTCTCTTGATCGAGCCACCCTGCATCATTTTCCCTCTTGGCCGAGCCATCCTAGCCGAGTCACCCTGTGGCCTTGCGCCATTCGCGGCTGAACCCCCGTGGCCCCTCATAGCCTGCCCGACCGCCAGGTGGGCCGAGCCACCCAGCATGGGTCATGCTAGACCCATCAAGTCAGGATGAACCAAATGGGTCGGGCTACACTTCGACCGAGCTAGTCCCAGCGGGTCGGTCTGACTAGGTCAGACCGAACCAAGGCCCACTACGACCCATTATCTTATTTTTTCCATAACTTTGGCACCAGGCGTCTGTTTGATGAACCGTCAATGGAGTTGTAAATATGAGAGTGATATGGTCCCATTGAGTAAACCCCACATGAGTTTTGGATTATGATGTGGAATGGACATGTTGGATTGAGCACGAATCCAACCGGCCCCCCAGGACTCAATGGAAAATAACTAACAGACCAAGCGTCTTAATGATGCACCGTCTATTGCATTGAGACCCCTGTGACATAGCTGACCTTTTAGATATTTATTTTAGTTACTTCATGGATGTTGAAGTATCAAATAGCTTCTCGTGGGGTGGATTCATTCATAGACGTGTGATCATATTGAGGGAATCCAGTAAGTTGATGAGACTTGATGAATGCGGACCTTTTCGACTCGGGGTAACTTGTCAGGCCCAATGTGGAGCACCTCTGTGTGACACATCAGACCCATGGTGGAGAGTTCCTCTATGTTATAATGCACACCCATGATTATTGAGATGAAGGGTACCTTAGTAGGCCACCATGGGGTGTACCTCTGTGTGATGCGACTGACCCACGGTACTCGACAGGAGGAGTATCTCAGCATGTCACGAGGGGGAGCGCCTCTGTGTGATGTGGCCGACCCAGGGTGAGGAGAGCCTTGGTTTGACCTGGTAGACCAACAGTACTAGACAATAGGATAACCTCAAAAATCCAATATTAGTCGGAAACACCTCTCTATGAGGATTCAGGACAACTATACTCAATAGAGGACGGGTCATCTAGTAGTCGAGTTGTTCGATGATGTCACTAGACATGTTACACGTTACTACCTCTAGAATAAATTTTGGTGTGAGCTGAGTCAGTATCTTTGTGTTTTTCACATTTTTGAGATAGAATACTTGATAACATATGTATATGTATGTGTGTATACCTAAGTAGGGTTATCTGTTGATTTCATACTTTGTGGGTTATTCTTGGTGGATTTGTGAGACATTGTGGGTCTCGGGGTCCTTATTGAGTATTGTTACACTCACACCTACATGGTATATTCCCGCACCATGTTTTTTTGGATGCAGATTGTAACAGCCCGAGATTTTATGAAAAATATTCTTTTTATTTCACTAATGTCTTGTGTTGTACGCTACACCAAAAGGAGCTTGCACAACACGCATCCTTGACTTTCCTTGCATACACGCAATCGCGACCTTCCTCGATAGCGTGTGTAGTACGCAATAACGAGTTTCACTAAACAACGATATGCTATTAAAATATTATTAAAACTAGCCGTTATGAATAGTAATAACCACTTTTTAAAATTCTGTAAATCTTATATTTCAAAATGAACTTCATTTTTGGATTCGGAGTATCGAATTTTGCCTAAGGTGAAATTTTGGTACTTTTCGTATAACTTTCATATTCTGATGAATAGTGAAAAATTACTAAATTATAATTAAAAAACAACTTTTTTTAATCGAAATAATTAATAGTGATAAATTATTAATTTGAGTGGTTTTAAAGTATATTTAGAATATATTTTTACAATTTAATACAATGTTGGTCATTGGTTGTAATTTCACATTTAAACCAGACATAATCAAGTGTCAATCTTTTGATATATATTGTTTCCTAAAAACACGCTATTTATTTTAACAGCGGGATTTAATTATAAAATTAATTAATGCAACTTCTATATTATGAATTTGGTAAAATAGATTTCATTTTTGAATTCGGAATATGAAATATAGCTTAGGATGAAATTTTGGCATTGTTCTGAAAAACATCAATTTTTGATGAATAGTGAAACTACTAAGTGGTAGGTTAAAAAACTGAATTTTGCATAAAACTTAATTTTACCGCTTCTGTGAATGGAATTTCGAAAATCCGAGAGACGGTTAATATCAAGGACTAAAATGTGGTTCAGTGAGATGAAAATAATTTTTGGTGAATAGTAACTTTTTACTTTTTTTTACCGCGGTTAATAGTAAATAGGGTAACTAAGGGTAAATATGATATCAATATTACCCTAACACATGTACTAATTCTATTGGAAAAGTGTAATTCGACCAAAAACAAACTTAGGAATAAAATATGACCATTTAGTCCCACTTGGATTAGATTAGGACATTTGTTATTAATTTATTTAAAGAAGGGTTAAAGTAGTTAAAATCAAAGTTTAATAAGTAAATCATTTTTAATATGGGGTTATACATAAGATAAATTAGATTATAAATATTCATTAGAAAGATAAAAATATTTACTACATGATGGTATTTTATTTGTAATTTTTAGACATCAAATAATTTAATTTATTTATGACACAAAGATGATGCAGTTATTATCTTATTAATGAAATATTGACATAATTGATGTTATAAACACCAAACGAAATATAATTTGAGACTTTTTATGAATTACACTACTTTTATAGGTTACTATGATATATTAATGTTGATTTAATCAACTTGGTTCGAACATTTAATTCTGTTATGACTTTCACAAAAATCATATATCAAATAGTGTCAAAATTGACACAAAATAGTTTTTAAATCAAATATTATATTATTAATTGTTATTGTATTCCTAAAAGTCTAAGGTTCGGCCAAATGACTTAGATAAGGATATATATATTAATAATAAACAATTTGGGGTTCGTTTGGCATGTTATAGTAAGTGTATTAACCATATAGTGAAAGAAAACAGAAAGACACGGTAAAAGTTAAATTATTTAACTTATAGTTAAATCTAATTGATAAGGTTTAAAATAAGATCCAAACATGTCTAAATTTGATTGGTTGATGAGATTACAACCCTATCTCATCCAAGCTTCGAATATGAGTCATTTTTGGTGGTTTTTAAGTGGGGTTAGATTTATTATAAATTAATATTTTTAAGAATTCCTAAAGTGCCCCTCTCCTCCCCTATAAAAGGACACCTCCTCCCCCTCCTCCTCACACCAATTTGAGCTCTCAAGCTCGGCCAACCCCTGCCAAAATCTCTTCTCCACTTCCCTAGAAACATCCTAGAGGTTCTGGTCTTCCTCAAAGACCAATTTTAGTTCCCTAAGAGGAGGTCTCAAAGAGGCGCTTCAAAGAAGAGGTAATTACCGTTACCAATTCTCTCATCTTTATTTCTTCTTCCACTTCTTCTTCTTAGGTTGTTTAATTATGAAGTAATAACATCAGTATCAATCATATACTGATATGTTATTATAAGTATGAAACAACCCAATTTCACCATCTATCCATCCTACGGAAAAAGAAATCACCGCGCGTGCGTACGTACGGAATACCGTCTCCACGCCGTGGTGTAATCTATTTTCCACCACCACCTTACATGGATGGGTATAATGGTGTAAAGAATAACTATACATAGTTATTACAACATCATATTGATTCTGATATATTGTATAATCCACTTCAATTCAATTCAATATTTATAGAAATGATATCATCGCTCGTGCGTACGTATGGACTACCGTCTCCATGAACGGTGTTTTTCATTTTATTTATCTACCTATTATATATATATATATACTGAATATATATGATATATAAATCATATTTTATATTCTGGAAGTGAGTAAATCATGATATAAGTAATAATGATGTCAAGAACAACAAGTCAAAAAACCTACGATAAATGAAACGATTTTACCCAAAACGCTTCTTTAACATGGAATTTACAAAAGAACGGGTAATATAATGTTATAAGTGAACCATATATGATATCATAACAATGAATATGATTCTGGAATAAGTCAATAACATGATTTAAATCATTATACAGGAGGTTCGGACACTTACAAAGCAAGTCGGACCTAAGGTAAGGGAAATATCACAATCTCATTTTTATCCGAGATTGTTTATTCGTAAGTATTTACTGGGGTGTATTTTATCATCCACATCCATGTTCCTTAAATATGTAATATTGTTTCCATCCACTTACAATAGTTTAAATCCAATTTTACTCTTTGGTGAGTTTTTAGTAAAGAATATGAAATGAATCTTTTGTCGCTTTTTCATACGAGGTACTTTTTGACTTTTCCGACAAAAGTACGAAAAATGTTTTTTTTAACTTAAACGGCATGAACGGATTTTTACGGTTTTATAAAGCCTTATTTTCATGAAGCTTCCTCCAAAAGATTTCATGACTATTTTTAATAAAATCTCTTTCTTTTAAAATTGCATGATGTTTTATGAAAAGAAATTGATTTTGAAGAAGAAATGATATTTTCCTCAAGAATTCATTTCAAGTGTTTTATCAAAATTATTTTCCATCTAAGATAATAAAGGGTTATGTTTCTATCCATATTTTTACATTGATTTGACTATGTTGTGATGGAATTATGTTTATGAATTCCTTTATCTTATATGAATGGTTTTATGATGTCATGTTGTTTTAAGAATCCCATTTTTATTACATGGGTTATGAAATGATGTATGATTTATGATTTTGTGGCACACATAAGAATGGTATCATTATGAGATGGGTGGGACCTATATCTCCCTCCAATGCATTGGGTAAAGATTTTATATCTCATGAGATAGACATGGCTGAAATGGTAGGTTATACCGGTTCAGTGAAACAGGACTGAAACGAGGGTTACTCGATTCAGAAAGGGACTTTGTCCACTAAGATAGTCTTGGCAATGAGTCTTGACTAACAAGAAATGATTTTCTATGATTATGTGTGTATGCCACAAAGTTTCATGTTTTAAGTTATGATTATTGGGATTACATTTCACTTCTATGATTTACCCCATGATATAATATTATGAGCTCTTTTACAGGTTATGATTTCCCAAAAGCTATGTTCTTATGTATATGATGTGATTGATATTTCTTTTGTTTACCCTTACTGAGCATTTGAGCTCACCCTTTTTTGTTTTCTTTTCCCCAGGATATAAAGAAAGGTTTTAGGTAAAAAAAAAAGGATGACCTTTATGGGAGATATTGAAGAACTTTCACCACGATTAGAAGATTACGTTCCGAGTTTCCAAAGACACTAAACTATTACGATCCTTTAGTGTGTGTTTTTGTTATGTATTAAGTATTCCGCAAAAGTAATGTAATGTCCATGTACGATAATCTTCGGGTCTCTACAGTTGGTATCAGAGGAAAGGTTTAGTCAACCTTTGGAAACTAGGACGCGAAAACGTTAGTGAGATCCCTAGAGATATTTCTAAGGTATGTCTAGGGATGTCCCTAAGGATAAGTATACGTATAGGATATAGTCATAGAACTATGGTAATGATATTAGATTAAACCTAAGATGTTAGATATTGAAGTTACTCCCCCTTTATTATGATTTTTGCCTCTAACACTATTTTTTTTTGAAAATCGTTGGAAACAAGATGATTCACGATAATGGAGGATATGGTGGACAATGGAATGATATTCTTCATAATGAAATGGGATTTGGATGTCCAAACATCATTATTATGCCGAATCAGCAATCTCATAATATGATCAATAAAGTAAAATTTGGTAAGTTTCCTGACTCGGCTAATAAGAGAAAGATGGAGTTTAATGATGATCATAGAGGAAAGAAAGTTCAATTCCCCCTATGTAATTCATGTGGGAAGAGGCATCAAGGAGAATGTTTCAAAGGAACTGGAAGATGCTTTGGGTGTGGAAAAGGACACAAAGCAAGTATGTGCAAAGGAAAATGGTCGGTTAACACCATGGATGAGGATAATGGTATTGCTACGACATCAAAAATGGTTAAGTGTTTTAAATGTGGAATGTATGGGCATTATGCAAACAAATGCCCTAAGGGAAAGACTCATGAAGAGAATCAGTATGGTCATATGGGTAGTATTTATGTGGATGATGATGAAGAGACTACAAATGATATGTGAGATGAAAGAATTGTTGAAGCTCGGTCAATGGTTTAAGAATGTTGTGGAATGATTACATGTTTATCATGTGTAATGTTGTATAAGAAATCTCATGGTACTATGGAATAAAGAGACATCTGAGGATTGTTACACTGTTGTCTTTCCTTGAGTTATGAAAGTGTATGATTAATGGTACCACTATCCATGAAAGGTTATTCAGATATTTTTGGAATGTAGATGATATGCGCATAATGAAGGGATAAGGAGAAAATTAAATGTTTGATAGTATTCATGAGCTCATGATTGATATAAGGACTAAGTGATATCATGGTTTGAGTATATATAATTTTGAGGATTTTGGTATATGGAAAGTATTAACTTTTAACTACATTCATGTTTTCACTAAGGTATTCAAGAGAATACACGATTAAGGACTTTGAATGTTTGGAATGTAACCCACAAGACATATCTTATGATATGTGGGGATCAACGACAGTATTAAATCTCTGGTAATCGTTGTCACTATATTATGAGAGTGGACTACAGTATTATGTATAAGCCTAAAGATTAGACTGGATTATGTTGGACATAAGTTAGTATTGTTTAAGGATAGAAGATTTTCGATATTATTGATGGGATGTTATAGTAACGTAGTTTTAGAAAAAGGGACAACCTGCAGGACGGGCGACAGCCCATCGCTTCGGACAAGGCTGTAGGAATTGAACCCACATCCGAAGTGCGACTGGCCTTTATCGCCTACCACTGACCTACAGGAAGTCCCTGTTTAGTAGAAACTAGTTTTATTATATTAAGCAGTATGATATATGAAGTATAATTCCATTTTAGGAACTATATATGATTAATCTCACTATATAATGACTTATGTATATTTAATAACTTTTGCTTACCATTTGTTTGAGACAGATGGAATGACCCGTCATTCTATCACATGATCTGCTAACACTTCACGAATAACAAATTCAACTTCATTTATTTAAGAGATGAAGTGGAAATTGTTCAAGGCACGAACAACAGTGAGATTGTACCAAAATAAAGTATTTATTCTAATTCAAATTTTCAACTTTAGGGGAAATGATCTTGAAAACCAAAAATGTTGTCCTAGTGATCTTATACCTGATGAATCAGATGGTACCTTATATCATCACAAATCTATGGATTTGTGATTACTGGCTTTTCCATAGCCATGTTCTCTACCACTCTCCATCAGAACATGATGGTTAGATTTCTCTTCCATATCCATATTTTCACCTATGTGGAAACCCAATGAATAGTTTATTTAGGTAACCGTTACGTTTCATACTTTTGTTTTTAAAGATTGGTTTTGATATTCCTTTTTAAGACGTGGGTTTCTATTACAGAATCTTTCGAATAGTAAACCATTTATAACCCCGAAGAATTTCGAGGGCGAAATTCATTTTAAGGGGGGTAGAATGTAACAGCCCGAGATTTTATGAAAAATATTCTTTTTATTTCACTAATGTCTTGTGTTGTACGCTACACCAAAAGGAGCTTGCACAACACGCATCCTTGACTTGCCTTGCATACACGCAATCGCGACCTTCCTCGATAGCGTGTGTAGTACGCAATAACGAGTTTCACTAAACAACGATATGCTATTAAAATATTATTAAAACTAGCCGTTATGAATAGTAATAACCACTTTTTAAAATTCTGTAAATCTTATATTTCAAAATGAACTTCATTTTTGGATTCGGAGTATCGAATTTAGCCTAAGGTGAAATTTTGGTACTTTTCGGATAACTTTCATATTCTGATGAATAGTGAAAAATTACTAAATTATAATTAAAAAACAACTTTTTTTAATCGAAATAATTAATAGTGATAAATTATTAATTTGAGTGGTTTTAAAGTATATTTAGAATATATTTTTACAATTTAATACAATGTTGGTCATTGGTTGTAATTTCACATTGAAACCATACATAATCAAGTGTCAATCTTTTGATATATATTGTTTCCTAAAAACACGCTATTTATTTTAACAGCGGGATTTAATTATAAAATTAATTAATGCAACTTCTATGTTATGAATTTGGTAAAATAGATTTCATTTTTGAATTCGGAATATGAAACATAGCTTAGGATGAAATTTTGGCATTGTTCTGAAAAACATCAATTTTTGATGAATAGTGAAACTACTAAGTGGTAGGTTAAAAAACTGAATTTTGCATAAAACTTAATTTTACCGCTTCTGTGAATGGAATTTCGAAAATCCGAGAGACACGGTTAATATCAAGGACTAAAATGTGGTTCAATGAGATGAAAATAATTTTTGGTGAATATTAACTTTTTACTTTTTTTTACCGCGGTTAATAGTAAATAGGGTAACTAAGGGTAAATATGATATCAATATTACCCAAACACATGTCCTAATTCTATTGTACAAGTGTAATTCGACCAAAAACAAACTTAGGAATAAAATATGACCATTTAGGCCCACTTGGATTAGATTAGGACATTTGTTATTAATATATATAAAGAAGGGTTAAAGTAGTTAAAATCAAAGTTTAATAAGTAAATCATTTTTAATATGGGGTTATACATAAGATAAATTAGATAATAAATATTCATTAGAAATCTAAAAAGATTTACTACATGATGGTATTTTATTTGTAATTTTTAGACATCAAATAATTTAATTTATTTATGACACAAAGATGATGCAGTAATTATCTTGTTAATGAAATATTGACATAATTGATGTTATAAACACGAAACGAAATATAATTTGAGACTTTTTTTGAATTCCACTAATTTTCTAGGTTACTATGATATATGAATGTTTATTTAATCAACTTGGTTCGACCATTTAATTCGGTTATGACTTTCACAAAAATCATATATCAAATAGTGTCAAAATTGACACAAAATAGTTTTTAAATCAAATATTATATTATTAATTGTTATTGTATTCCTAAAAATCTAAGGTTCGGCCAAATGACTTAGATACGGATATATATATTAATAATAAACAATTTGGGGTTCGTTTGGCATGTTATAGTAAGTGTATTAACCATATAGTGAAAGAAAACAAAAAGACACGGTAAAAGTTAAATTATTTAACTTATAGTTAAATCTAATTGATAAGGTTTACAATAAGATCCAAACATGTCTAAATTTGATTGGTTGATGATATTACAACCCTATCTCATCCAAGCTTCGAATATGAGTCATTTTTGGAGGTTTTTAAGTGGGGTTAGATTTATTATAAATTAATATTTTTAAGAATTCCTAAAGTGTCCCTCTCCTCCCCTATAAAAGGACACCTCCTCCCCCTCCTCCTCACACCAATTTGAGCTCACAAGCTCGGCCAACCCCTGCCAAAATCTCTTCTCCACTTCCCTAGCAACATCCTAGAGGTTCTGGTCTTCCTCAAAGACCAATTTTAGTTCCCTAAGAGGAGGTCTCAAAGAGGCGCTTCAAAGAAGAGGTAATTACCGTTACCAATTCTTTCATCTTTATTTCTTCTTCCACTTCTTCTTCTTAGGTTGTTTCATTATGAAGTAATAACATCAGTATCACTCATATACTGATATGTTATTATAAGTATGAAACAACCCTATTTCACCATCTATCCATCCTACGGAAAAAGAAATCACCGCGCGTGCGTACGTACGGAATACCGTCTCCACGCCGTGGTGTAATCTATTTTCCACCACCACCTTACATGGATGGGTATAATGGTGTAAAGAATTACTATACATAGTTATTAAAACATCATATTAATTATGATATATTGTATAATCCACTTCAATTCAATTCAATATTTATAGAAATGATATCATCGCTCGTGCGTACGTATGGACTACCGTCTCCATGAACGGTGTTTTTCATTTTATTTATATACCTATTATATATATATATATATACTGAATATATATGATATATAAATCATATTTTATATTCTGGAAGTGAGTAAATCATGATATAAGTAATAATGATGTCAAGAACAACAAGTCAAAACACCTACGATAAATGAAACGATTTTACCCAAAACGCTTCTTTAACATGGAATTTACAAAAGAACGGGTAATATAATGTTATAAGTGAACCATATATGATATCATAACAATGAATATGATTCTGGAATAAGTCAATAACATGATTTAAATCATTATACAGGAGGTTCGGACACTTACAAAGCAAGTCGGACCTAAGGTAAGGGAAATATCACAATCTCATTTTTATCCGAGATTGTTTATTCGTAAGTATTTACTGGGGTGTATTTTATCATCCACATCCATGTTCCTTCAATATGTAATATTGTTTCCATCCACTTACAATAGTTTAAATCCAATTTTACTCTTTGGTGAGTTTTTAGTAAAGAATATGAAAGGAATCTTTTGTCGCTTTTTCATACGAGGTACTTTTTGACTTTTCCGACAAAAGTACGAAGAATGTTTTTTTTAACTTAAACGGCATGAACGGATTTTTACGGTTTTATAAAGCCTTATTTTCATGAAGCTTCCTCCAAAATATTTCATGACTATTTTTAATAAAATCTCTTTCTTTTAAAATTGCATGATGTTTTATGAAAAGAAATTGATTTTGAAGAAGAAAGGATATTTTCCTCAAGAATTCATTTCAAGTGTTTTATCAAAATTATTTTCCATCTAAGATAATAAAGGGTTATGTTTCTATCCATATTTTTACATTTATTTGACTATGTTGTGATGGAATTATGTTTATGAATTCCTTTATCTTATATGAATGGTTTTATGATGTCATGTTGTTTTAAGAATCCCATTTTTATTACATGGGTTATGAAATGATGTATGATTTATGATTTTGTGGCACACATAAGAATGGTATCATTATGAGATGGGTGGGACCTATATCTCCCTCCAATGCATTGGGTAAAGATTTTATATCTCATGAGATAGACATGGCTGAAATGGTAGGTTATACCGGTTCAGTGAAACAGGACTGAAACGAGGGTTACTCGATTCAGAAAGGGACTTTGTCCACTAAGATAGTCTTGGCAATGAGTCTTGACTAACAAGAAATGATTTTCTATGATTATGTGTGTATGCCACAAAGTTTCATGTTTTAAGTTATGATTATTGGGATTACATTTCACTTCTATGATTTACCCCATGATATAATATTATGAGCTCTTTTACAGGTTAAGATTTCCCAAAAGCTATGTTCTTATGTATATGATGTGATTGATATTTCTTTTGTTTACCCTTACTGAGCATTTGAGCTCACCCTTTTTTGTTTTCTTTTCCCCAGGATATAAAGAAAGGTTTTAGGTAAAAAAAAGGATGACCTTTATGGGAGATATTGAAGAAATTTCACCACGATTAGAAGATTACGTTCCGAGTTTCCAAAGACACTAAACTATTACGATCCTTTAGTGTGTGTTTTTGTTATGTATTAAGTATTCCGCAAAAGTAATGTAATGTCCATGTACGATAATCTTCGGGTCTCTACATAGATGACATACAATGCTAACTGAGTATGAGACTACCAGGACTAGATGGTTCCCAAAGGTGGACCATACGACTTGTTGGTACACTGAGGAGATGGGTGGAGGTTGAGTGCTATGGAGACGATCTGTACCTATCCTTCATGTAGGAATCTCATAGAATGACCCTGTAGCTATTTTATTCTCTTTCTTTAGTTTAATTGTATTTTTACTTATACTTTTACCTTTACATTTGGTCTTAAATTCTGGCCCCCTTTACATTCCTCACTCATTCTATTATATTGTTTTCTTTTGTTAGTATCTAGTTGGGTGCTTGGTTATGTGGGTTTCTAGGTTTTAAAGGCATTTCCTTCCCAGTTTTAGGGAAGATTCCTTTCGGTGCTAGTTGCTAGTCCCTTCCCTATAAGAGGCGGCCATGGGGTAGTCACGACACGGGCTCCGGGGGGACTGGCTGTGACATAAAATCATATCGCAACATTAAAAATATTGAAATATAAGGAATATGTTAATGAAGAAACATGAATAGAGAAAATAATCATTTGGAAAGTTCTACAGGGTTACAAGTGTACATAAAGGATCATGGGGGGATTAATGTGAGTGAAATAAAGGTCTGATAATTTATAAATCAATTTAAATGTATGGGTAATAGGTAATATCATATCCCATAATATTTAAATATGAAATAAAATATATAACAAAAAAAGAGTCCCTGAAAAAATATGAGAGATGAAGATCCCTTACATGAGTGTGTGACTCCAAAGGCTTTAGAGGGGCTTATTAAAAGAATGAGAGCACAATGGTAGGTCTAATGGTAGTTAGGTAAGTGTTTAGGGATGATCCTAGTATATTTATGAATGATAATTATATCATGGGTGTGTTTATATTGGAAATGATGGGCATTTATTTATTATTTTGTTATTGGATTTTACATAACAAAATAACCAATCCCATAAACCATCCCATGGTTTTCCAAATTATTTCTAGAATAGGGGGTGGTTGAATTTTTTTAGAGGAAAATATATCAACATATTAATATACTACTCTTGGTGATGTGGGGGTGAGTCACGCTCTTAATAAAATGATTTCAAAATCATAAAATGTATTATTAGTCATGGAGGATTCATAAAACTATTACAAAAAAATAAAATTATCATGAAATCACATTATTTTAATGGTTAAACATATGTTTGGTCTTTAAACCAATTTATATTACTCATTACATATCTTTGGGGTTATTTTGATGTCATAAAACCCAATGTATATTTATACAGTATTGAATTATGAGTAGAAAAGTTGAATATATCAGAAAATTAAAATAATTATATTTGGAAATTTTCAACTTCTTGATTACATAATTAATTTTAATTTTATCTAATTAATTTTATAATTATTTGATTGTTCTATTTTAATAAAAAAACCATCTTTTATTGAAAATGACATCTTTTTTACAATATCATTTTTTGGACCCTTATAAAAATTAATGTTGACTTCATAAAAATTATTGGATAACATATATTTAATAAGAAATATTTTATAATAATATATTAATAAAAATAAAAATTCCAAAATGACATTAATTCATCAAAATAAATATATTAATTGAATTTAAATATTATAAAAAATAATATTTTTGTTTTATTGAATCAAAAAACCAATATTTTATAAATTAAAAATAATTGGATGGAAATGTAGTAATTATTATATAAAAAATAATATACCAAATTATATTGACTGGTTCTTGTTTCATATCCCATTAATACACTAGTAAGAACCATAATGAGAAGCTGTGTAATGGAAGGAATTTCAAGGGGTGGATCATAAAATATGTTTTGGGTCATGATTTCAATGAGTTTGAACATCTCACATATACGGTTTCACTCATGCTTATAATTTTGGATCTTAAAATTTTCTCATTCATGGTAAAATCACAAAAATTCTATCTTGCTTGAATGATCTAATGAATGGGCTTCATGGGGTAAGATCATACTGGTTAATTCCATCACTTCCATTTTCTACGGTACATGGGATTGTTAAACCCCTATATATATATACTAATAATGTGATCACTATTCAACATATACATTATAAATTTCAATGATTATTAACGTTCAATTAAATCGAATGGTCATAATAATAAAAAACTAGTTATTTTTGTTAGTATTACTATATTATATAAAACGTCATTTAATAAAAATGAAAGGTGTGTTTATTTGTAATAGTGTGGGTCAATACAATATTGACCTATTAAGAATCTTTACCCTGGAAATTTTGTTCTCCCACACTTAAAAAAATTATGGAAACACTTATTCATATCTTCTTTCTATTCTAATGTTGTATCTTCTAACATGGGGATTCTAAACAAAAATTTTATTAGTGGAAACAACTAATTTTGTATTACTTTTTCTCTATGATCTATGATCATCACTTGCAAGTCCTCATTGGAAAGGTCATTCTCAAATGGTATCACATCTGGTATTAGTACATGCGAGTGTTATGGTATAAACTTTTCAAAAGGGATACATGGGATAAATCATGTACTTGAGATAGGTTTGGTTGGAGTTCATATTGACAGGAGACTGCATGGATTCAATCAGGGATCTCAAAAGTGCCGATGTACCTTGGAATAAGATGTCCATTATTCCGAATTATCACCACATTCTTCTATTGTGATATGAAATGGAATACGATGTAGCTAACATCAATCTCTAAGTCTCATCAAATATTTTTAATATAACTATTCTATCAAATTTGGATATCATTGGTGAGTTATTGATTGGTTTTAACCTTATCCACCATTTCCTAAATCATTTCAGGTCCTATTAGTTTGTGTTCCCCAAAATCATGCCAATGTTCACGATTTATTCACATATTCAACAAAGGGTTTCATTGTGATCCATTTGGATGATTGAGTGGAAATTATTATTTTTAGAAAACTAGACCAGACAAAGATGTTGGTCTCATCCTCCTTTGATGTCAGTTTACCATGCCTTCCACAAGCCCTTAAATTTTTTTTTGATATTCAGCTTAGATTAGAAATTAGTTTGAGGGTGATTAATTGTAAAATTTTTATCTTAGTGTTAGTAGCATGTTGCCGCCTTTTAAAAAACATAGAGATGAACCATGGATCTCGATCAGATATAATATATAGTGGTCCTCCATATATCCTCCCCACTATTGTGATGTATATGCATGAAATATTATCCAGTGATATATCTTCCGGAATCATAATGAAGTATATAGTGTTTTCAATACATTCCATATCAACCATGATAGCATTGATTATTTTTGATATCTTCATAATTCTAGTGGAAAAATCCATGGATATGGTTTTAAATTAATATGTTTTCATTGTTAATGGTTGCATCATTATTTTAGACATCAACCTTTTGGCCTTCGCTAGCAGTCCCCCCAAGAATTTTTTTGTATATTCAGCATTCTCCTTATTTATGATTTAATAAAAATAGTGTTATTGGATATATCAATACATTTTGTGTTTCCTAGCTGAATAGAGAATGTTTTACTATTTTCATCATATAATAGTTCATTATATAATGTATGATTTTATGGAACAAATATTCTTGAACCAAAACTCAAAATTCCGTCATCATTATCATTGATGTCTAGGGATTTACATTTTCTTATAGTTTGTAATTTATTTAGAATTACCACATTATCTTTATGAGTGTACATTAAACTACTATGATGAGAAGGTTGACAAATAATTTGTGGAATGATTGATGATGTCCCTTTATTTGTGATTCCCACGTCAATTCTTTTCAATTCTAATAATATTATATCCTAATCAAGTATCATCTATGATAAATTTTTTGGATCTTCTCAACTAGGAGCATCCACCATATTTTCCACATTCCTAAGATGGTAGTGAATTGTTCAGTATTACTCTCTCATCAACTCTAACCATTTTCATTTTTTCATATTCATCTCTTTTTATGTGAATATATATTTGAGGCCATTGTGATCTATATATATTTTACAATTATCCCCAAAGAGGTATCACACCCAAATGTTGAATTTGATGAACACTACTACTATCTATATATCGTGGGTCGATTAGTATTTCTCATGAATTTTCAATAGCCTTACGGTATACATAGTGACTTTTTCATTCTACATTAACACAATTCACAATCCCTTTATAGAAGCATCATTGAATACTACGAAAAGTTCTCTACATGTGGATAGTGTGAGAATAGAGAATTGGACCAGGATCATTCTTAACTCCTTGATGTTTTCTTCACATTAATTATTCCAAGAATGATTGAATCCCTACTCAGTTTTCATATTAAGAGGGTTCATCAATAATGGGAAACTCTTGAAAATCAGTGATAATACCCAGCTAACCCAAGGAATCTGCAGATATTTGTCACTTATTTTTGACTCATCCATTATTATATTTCTTTTTTCATTAATGTATATACAGATATAACATCTATTATTATGATATTCCCAAATAATGATAATTCCTTCAACCAAAACACACACATTTAGTACTTTTTATAATGAATATCCTTTTGGGAGGACTTTAGAACAATGGTAAAATGATAATCATTATCTTTATTTCTTTTAGAGAATATTATTATATAAAATATAATTCCAACAAAAAAACGTCATGGTAATATCTAGATACTCTATTCCTAAAATCCATAATGATTTATAGAGCATTAGTGTGTCATAATGACAACACTATGAACTCATAGGGCACGTACCTTTTAAAAGAAACTATTCATGGGGACATTTTTCTTCTTAAACCATTCATGACAACATCTAAACAATGTTCCACCTTAGATAAGTTTTTTTCTCCATGTAGATGATTGTTAAAGCTATAAATCAATGGTATATGATAAATTTTCTTTATCATGATATTTTTAGCTCACGAAAAATGCATGAAATGGAATGTTATCCCATAAATCTTTATGATGTTGATGATTATTTGATCCAATGTTGAAGAACACATGCGTATGAACCATTTATCCAGATTTACCTTTATTTTTTAATTTATCTACACATGTTTCAAAAAAACATCATATATTGGGTCTTCCTTAATAGAAACTCCACAGGTATAAGTTCAAATCAAAATTCTTGCCTCCCTTTTAGGGGGAAGACCAATATATTAATCAAGAAACACATTTTTGTATTCCCATACAATGGGCATGTATTTTACTATGATCCTTTTCGTAGAATCGTTCATTTGTGATTTAAAAAATATCTCATAAAGAAAAAATTTAAATTCTTGAGATAATGTTGTCAATAATGTATCATCCTCCTTCTTGAACATATACCTAATTATTGGTTGATTATCTATAGAGAGTGCGGTTATCTTCTCGGGGAAATTTATTTTTACTCAATATAGGTCAATCTAATCCATTCTATTAATTGCATCATGTCCAATAAATGGATGTATGAAAACGTTATCTCGGATGTTCAACCCAAAAAATTTCATAAGGGAGGAGTTATATAAATTTTAAGTAATTATTTCACCATTTACAAAATTTAGATACATATCTAGTTCTCGTATTTGTTATGGTGTTTGAATAGTTCTACTAAAATTCATGATATGAAAGAATGCAAAGAACAAGAATCAAAAAGTACATTCACAATGAATGAATAAATAACTAGAGTACCTATTAGCATATAATTTTCAGAATTCACTTCAGTGGTATTGATGGAAAAATATCATTGTTGCTTTCATGGAGGAATTGGTTGCCTCTAAAATCCCTAGGCTTAGGTAATTGATTTTAAAAGATCCTAGGGTATTTATTGTTATAGAAATAAACAATGTTCTATTTTTTTCTATTTCATTTGATTTTTTGTTTCATTTGAGGGGTTATCCAATAAAAAAAATTATTCTCATGTCATTCCTTTCTACACTAAAAACATTTATTCATCCCACTTAGGTAATTTTTGGGGTGCTTATTTCTGAAACATTTAAAAGTAGAATGCAGAAATTTCATAAAACCATTTGATATCGCTATCAGACTACCTAAATTAAACCCCACATTCGTCTTATCCCCATGATTCCCTTAACCTTAAAAAATCTCTATTTTAAAATTAAGGATACATCAGACAATTGTTTTATAATAATCAATGTCGCAGATCACCATGGTATTTCATAGATTCAATTTTATCCCACAAAATAAGCATTTAACATTACATTCATTTGTAAAAAAATTACCAGAGGTTTATCACGCACGAATATTGATATTTTCCTAGTAGTGTCTAATATATTCATGTCCTTTTTCATCAGTACAATGAAATCCTTTCCCATTTTAGGATGGATATTGTGAGGGAAATGTTTATCAAAAAACAATTTCTATAATTCCATCAGCTATATTTATTTAACCTATAACTTTGGTTTTGTATTATTGATCAATGTCCAACACTAATAAACATATCCCTCCATATGATAAACAACTATTAGAACCCTCCCTTTCCTAGAAAATTAATGGATTGAGATGATCATATAAATGGATTTCATCCATTATTCCACTATTAAGGGATGAGATGATCTATTGAATGTACAATGCATTTGTTACATGAAAATATCAATTGTAAATTATTCTATCATAGAGGAGGCGGAGGGTTTCAGAACTCATGATGATTTGAAATTCTATTTAGAACCCTATTTAGATGAGAGAGTATCATTAATATGTTTTTTATCCTTGCTCCCAATGGATTGGGTATCTCGTTAATGAAGTCCTTATATTTCATGTCAAATTGATTTTTTACATGATTTATCCTATATCCGGCCATTGTATTGAATAAAATGAAAACTTGTGTGGATTATTTTATAAAATTAAATGAATAAATTGTAATCCAATGAACATAAAGGGATATAATTTAAATTGCATTTAACTCCTTATCATATGTGTTTCTAGGATTCAATATATGTTATCCATGATAAATATCAAATCATATATATTCTTATGGGACTTTTTCCCCTTAATGATGTTTTATAATAAGCATATAACCTTTACAAAGAATATCCACAGGTATTGTCAAACCAGGAGTTTGGTAAAACATATTTTTGTGTACCATGTTACCCAGGGATAGGCCCAGAACACCTTTTCATAGTTACTCCTTGGTACATCAATTCCAGAACCACGTCCACTTGTCTCTAAATAGGGATTTATTTATTATATATTCCACATACTCAAAACATGTAAAAATTTAGGGATTATTTCATATATATAGTCTTATCCCTAATGATTTATTTATATTTCTCTAATATTATTCCCAAAAATAAATAAACACTTTCTTTGATACAAACTAAATTAACCCTTATCTTTATTGAATATTATGTCATGATTTATTAAATAAAAATACACTTAATACAACCCAATAGATTAATAAATCTTGTTTCATTGAAATTTTTTTCATAACATAACATATTTAACATTGGATTCATCATTATTATTAAAAAAATCCTTAGCATTGTTTTATTTAAAACTTCATTAACATGACAAAAATACCCATTGAACTTAAAACTGCCTTGGATATCATGGGGATATATATAATAATGTATTGAGATATAAATTATATAAATGTAATAAACATTGAATAAGTGATACATGTTAGACAATATCTATTTAAATGAGGAATAAAAGATATACTAATAACAAGGCATGGTATATAATGATAATCATAACATGGGAAATGTGGCAACAACATAAAACATACAATCGTAAAAATTTGTAAAAGCTAAACCACCATAAAATCTTGGTGTAGAAACCCATAATGGAATCAGGTACACCCCATTCTCAAAATGACGTATCATGATACATAACATTACTCAATGCATTGGAGCGCTTTCTGGTCGCACCCATCATAATCATTACATTCTCATGCTTAAGTGTTCCACATTTATCATATGACATGGATTTATTCATCATTATAATTTATTCAACATCCATGGTATATAGATTACATACATTTAATTACATAATAAATAAGTATATGTTCATAATGTTTATTAACCTCAATAAAATAATTGTCATGGTATCCACTATATAATTGTTTTGGCATTGTATATCTTAGTTAAATTTTGGGATCATAGGGATGTTGCATAAAAATTCATAAAAATAAAACATGATATATAAATGTTTATATATTTATGTTGATATTTAATGGGAAGTAATAGGAAAATATGAAACCACATCCCACCATTTTAAATTTGGAAATATAAGAAATATGTTAATGATGAAATATGAATAGAGAAAATAATCCTTATGAAATTTTTGTATGGTAACAGATATACATAAAGGGCCATGTTAGGATTGGTGAGAGTGAATGGAATATTTTATTTTTATACACAAAATCAACTGAAAGGTTAATAGAAAATATCATATCCAATCACAATCAAATGAAATGAAAACAACTTAACTTAAAATGAGTTCTTGATAAAAGCGGAGAGTGGTTGATCCTTTAAATGACTCTGTGACACAGATGGATTTTGAGGGGATTATTTAACGATTTGGGAAAATTGGGAGAACTCTAGTTAATGGAGGGTTGAGTGTGGATGTTCTATAAAGAGTTTTACAAAAGATAAATGACTACATTGGTGGGTTTATATAGAAAATTAGGGGTATTTATTTATTATTTTTGTTTTTAAATATACATAACAAAATAACCAAAACCATAATCCATCCAATGGATTTTTAAAATGGATTTTACCGAAGAATTGTTTTTTGTTTTTTTAGGATTATTTTGCAAGAAATATTTAGAATATTACCAATGGTGTTGTGGAGGTGATTCATATTAATAAAAAATTATATAAAAATCCTAAAAATATTATATTTCTTGGAGGATGCATAGTGGATTTACAATATATATCAAATAAACAAAAAATAAAATTATTTTAAATTGAAAATATTTTTTGTCATAAATCACATTTATATTAAGAGTTACATCTCTTTTGGGTTATTTTATTGTAATAAAACATAGATCATATTTATATGGTGTTTAATTTTTACTCAAAAATTCATGTGTCTTTGAAAATTATGAAAAATTCCCCATTAGAATAATTCAACAACCTGATTCCAAATAAATGTTCATTCTATAGAAATAATTTTCTAAATACAAGAATTATAAATTTTAAAATAATAAATTACATTTATTGAATAAGATAGGTTTTTGAAAATAACATTTTTTCCACCTCGATAAAAATATAATTTTACTTAATCAAAATTATATGATAATTTATCTTTTATAAATCATATATAACAATAATATTCTTCCAAAATATTAATTTTATGAAATAGCATGTAATTCATCAATATAGACTTCTTAATCGAATTATAATATTTTCCAAAAATACTGTTTTAGTTTTATTTTATCCAAATAAATATAAGTTAAAATTTAACAATAATATAATGGAAATATTTTCATTATTATATATAAAATAATTTGATTCTCATTTTGTTAGTATCTTGTTACATTTCCAATTAATACACGAAATAAATCCCTAATGGTAAGGTGTTTGATAGTTGAATTTTACTAGGCCAGTTCGACAAAAAATGTTTGGGTTGTGATGTTGATGATCATGAACATCTCTTGTAAATGGTTTCCCTCATTCTTAAATTGTCGGATCTCATATTGGGATTGGTTAGGGGAAAATCCCAAAAATTAAATCTCCTCATAATAACTTATAAATGGGATTCAAATGGAATAATCCAACTAGTTTATGCCATCACTTTCTTTTTCTGTAAAAATTGGTTTTGATTAAACCCTATATTTATTCTAATCATGTGATATATAATAATAATATATATTATAAACAGTAATTATTCATAATGCTAAATTAAATCCAATGTTAATAATAATAATAAATAATTTCTTATATTTTCTATAACCATCTTATATAATTATTCATTTGGAAAAAATAAAAGGGAACTTCATTTATTATAGTTTTTGTAGAAACAGTTACTCTCCCTATTTCTCTTTTCAAACATATCTATAATCTATTTATATTGATATATTATTATATAATATGTATTTGAAATTCTTATATTCATAGAAAGAGTTATTAATTCAAATCATTCCATTCTAGTTAGAATTGTTTTTTATAATATAATTTATAATTCATTTTGAAATACTACTATTTGTATAGTTACATGATACTATCATCTATTTGATATATTTTTGCATGATAAATTATGTATTTCATCTCAATATAACCATTTTATATTTCAATATTATGAGTTTATGAGGGAATATAATCCATTAATATCCATGACTTTTGTAATATCCTATAATTCAATGTTATTATACACTGAAATTTTATCTTAACTCATTACTATCAACTTATTATCATATTGAGAATGTGTGATAAAAAATACCATTAATTATATTACAACTATAATTTTGTATTATTCACAAACATTACTAGAATTGTAGAAGTTAATTCAAAATATATAGAAACATCATAAATTCTTTTCAGCTTACAGAATTGTTGTTTTCTAAGAAATCACTTCCCTTTATTTTTTATATATATTATTAGTGGATCAATATCAATTACAACCAGGGTTAAAAATGCTAAAAATGGTTGTAAGCCATTAACCTGATATTTATGATGTTCACAAAGAAAAAGAAAATTCATACACATAGTTATATATTTTTGGCTGGTATTTTTTGAATGATTAAAAATAATATGTTTCAATATTAATAAACATGAACACATTGATAATGTGTGGATTAGTATTCAACAATTGAAAAAAACCAAACTGAATGAATATTTTCTATTTGTTTCCCTGAACCATGAAATTTCCATATCATAAAATATATAAATTGAACAAATTTTTGAGTATCATATTATTTAAGTGTTGATTGTTATAAATTAAACATGATGGACATATAATTTCATCTAACTAGAAAATAATTTCATATTGTAATTCCTTTTTTTCTATACATATTCCTATGGACTATTAATTCATATTATACATGTGGATCTATAGAGGGAAATATGATCTGATTTTTTGATCCATTTCCAACATTTGATGGTATCATTGGACTTATTATAAGGTGAGTGTGGATTTGAATTATATAGACATGTGATACATGAATATGTTAGATTATAATAACTAGACAGTTATTTTGTTAAAGTCTAACATGATTATATTAAATTTAATGAAACATGGATGTGATGGTGCATCATTGATTCTAAAAAACATTTGTTACATCAAATTGATATATGATACACATTAACATTATTTTATTTGTCGATATATAATCCCACGTAACAAGAAAACATGGTAAGCCAATCCAATCATCGAAGTCATCCGATTAGGAAGTGAGGTATAACAATGATAAAAAACCAAGTCATGAATATAGTAAAAAGAACACAAATTATCAAAGTACGATGAAAAAAGGAAATAATATACAACTAATTAATTATTGATAATCCCATAATTATAATAATATTGGACCAAGATGTTTATAACTGATAAAATGTCACCTCCAAAAAGTACCCCAAATTTAAACTATGACATATACAAAATATATCATGCATTAAAATTCAATTCCCTTCATCTATGCCCAAAAAAACAATATATATACCCACCCTATGGTAGATGTTGTGTGTGATAAATATATTAAAGTTGGAAACCACCAAATAATCTCTATAGGTTGTAATATCAAAAATGAATCAGTTCTATCTTTTAAATAAATCAATTTGGCTAGATAGTTATAAATATAACAATTTTGAAACTTTTTTCTTAAAATACATTTGTTTTCCACATATTTTATATCATGTTTTTAAAATCAAGATACATTTTAATCAATAGTAGAAAATCATATATTAATATAAATATGCTTGTGAGACAACATCAATGAAATTATATATCACGAAATAAAAGACCAGAAACCACAATGAAAATTTTAATCAGGCACTATCATATAATAAAATAAATACTAGAAACTCAAGAGACATAAAAAATATGGTTGTAACCATGTAATACCTAGTCCTTAAATGGTTCACTAATATACTAGAGTTTACCTCTATTAGGTGTCACACACACTAAGGATACTTATGTATCCTTGTTGACACACCCAATGTTCTTACTATTATTTTTTTTTCAATTTCGTATTTAAAAAAATGGTCATATTTTTATATATCCATTTCACTTCAATGAAAATGTTTTTTAGGGTTTGAAAATATATTCTTTTCCAGATCAAGGTAAATCTATTTTCAATAAAATAACCCATTTAAACCAAGATGACATTGCTTTTATATATAATAAAACATGAAATTCCATTTCAAATCTCAAGGTATTTTTTAGAAACATAAGAAATTATAGAAAATCAAATTCTTGGACCGATTCATCAACCACAAGGGATTGGAATACATGGTCACCATTGAAAATAATAGAAGGAAACCATGAGGAATGCCTTTGGAAGATAACACACTATTAGAAAATTAATATGATTGACAGTTAATGATATATAATCACCAAAACAAAACCAACCCATAGCAAAAACCAAACCCTATAAAGAATGATTAGTAACTCTTACATAGTGATAATAAATTAATGAAAAATGGCGATAAAGTTTTGTACGAATTGACCAGGACAATGATGAATCCCCCAAAATTTCATAGGATAACATCTAGGTTGTAAGAGACTAGATACAGGCTAAATGAAGTAGATAATCAACTGAACCTACTACATAAATCAACCAAATGTGACATTTACATAGATTGTAATTCGATTTCATATCATATAACTCTTTATGATCATATATGTTGAATAACTGATCGTGTTATTAATTAAAAATTGTATTTATATACCTACTTAGTGATTAACTCTCACATAGCCTTCGAACCAATTATGACATGTTCCTAGTTAATGTATTCTACCTATTATCCACTAAATGTTTTTTATATCAATTACATTCCATGTAAGTACCCTATAAGAAGTAGAAACTACATGTTTTTATGGAAAATTAAAAAAAACATCACCAATACATGTATCCTCATAATTTCATGGTCGGCAATACAAGACCACTAAAAAAGTGATCCAAATGAAAAGATTATAACTTAACTAATATAAAGGTAATGTGGTGTTAAAATATCCACAATATAAAATAATTTTTTCCCTCGAATGTACTGAAGATCGACGATCCTCAAAAGGAGATGGTCACTAATGCCCTATCGATGAAACCTTCTCCCTTGTCTTGAGGTGATCCTATCTATATTTCCTTAGTAAATGAATATGAAAGTCCATTTTACCTAGAAATTCCTTATCCTATAAATCTGTAATATGAAAATGATTCTCATCAAATTTTCTATCTATTTTATAATCTACATACCTCCGTATAAAAACATGGGAATGATCCAGAATATTCCTTCTAATATAGATAAATGAAAAAATCACGGATATATGTCATATTAGATTGAAATTAAAACTTATATGACACCCTCCATAATAGCTCAACAGTATTATAGGTGTATAAAATCATTTGGGAATAAATAACCTTACTACCCATCCAACAATTACCCACGTTATGTGAAATGTTGGAAAAAACGAGATCACCAACCACAAAATACAAAAATCAGTGGAAATGACCCACATAAGATTTTTGATGAATCTATTCCATTATAAAATGAATCTGGATCCACTATATGTTCTATTTAAAATACTAAATGATACTGGACCTGTCCATGGAGATATATCATAACTCTATACAGCACAAAGAAGATTGAAATAAATACCCATAAAAATACACCAGGGGGGGGAATCTAAATCAATCACTAATAAATAATTGTTATATGAAATCTCAACAGAAGGAAAATTATTATCCCATAAAACAAAAAAAACAAGGAAACAAGCATAAATCATATCCTGGTGAATTTTGATTTCCCTCTCTATCTATCAATCCATATTCCGATGATAGGCCACACTCAATTTTTATTAAGAACTCATTTCCCCCATGAACACATTCTATAATATAGATGTGAACCAAAATTCTATATCTGAAACAACAATATAAGGAACTCGATGAATTCTCACAATCCATTTGACATAAATTCCCGTAATATTTTTGACATTCATTATTTCTTTTATTAGAAAGATATTTATTGAATTAGTGATTATATCGATAATCACCGAAATGACATCCTTAAAACTAGTTTTCCATGGTAAACCAATGATTAAATCCAGGGACATTTCTTCACGCTTCTCTAAAATACTTGGTCAATGCTGTAACAATCCTACAGGTCTCTAGAGTTACTGCTTATCTCTTTTACAAGTGTAATATCTCTATAAAAAAATCATCAAATAACCACATAATCTTAAAAAAGTAATAAATATGGATCAAATAAGGGTAAAAATTTGTAGCGACATAGTGAACAAAAAGATGACTACTGACCACTGCCTAAACACACATATATTAAGGAATACGTAAAAACCAACCAACTATAAAATAACAATTCCCTGCTGTTAGATTGAGACCACTCACCTAAGGTATCCCTTTTTTTGGATTTTTTTCTAGTAGTTGCCTCTTAATGTCTTTCATATTTTCCAGTTTAACACACTCTTTGAAAGAGGAAACTAAATTTATCAAATCCACGAACACCTCTTCATAACATCCCTCACTCCCTGGATCATCAATATAAAAAAAACTAATCAAAGGACACTCTCAATTTATTCCTTCACCTCATGGATAGGTACCCTTTTTCTCAACACATCAACAACCAATATTTAATTCATGTGTGTGTATACACTATTGAAATAAATGGAAGGAAGATACTCAACCCAGAATGTCACTTTTATCTTCTGGACTCTATGGCTGATAATAAAATAAAGTCTTTTGGGATTGGAATACATAATAAATTTATCCACCAAAAGATAATGACACCATGTATTAGGTGAGTTCATAACCATTTTCAACATTATATCATGGATAGAATAATACATCTCATGAGGGAGTAATTTTTGTGACCCATGACCACCACATGCATCCCTTGCATCAAGATAAAAGATACCATGGAATGTAATAATCACATAAAACTTTATAACTCAAACATTGTTCTAAGAGAATCAGTACTAGTTCCGATGTCAACAACACTTTCTGCTTCTGAAAAGATCTATGACATTTTTCATTATACTCAAATTTGAACACCCTTATGATTCATAGTAGTAATCAGATACATAATCATGGACAAGACCCAAACAACCAATCTAATAAAACACACCAAACCCTTAAATCTCAATATCTCAATCATGTTTTTTGGTTTTTACCTAGATATAAATTCCCACAAATTTTCAAGATCCATTGAGACACCCCTATCCGATATAAAATTCCCCAAATTCATCAACTCTTGGATCCAAAGCACTATATGAAATTATTACAATAAAAATATTGTTTTATATGGTTCAAACAATTATATCCAATGGTAAAAAAAATCCTCCTCAAAATTGTAGTAAATCAAGTTAACAACTAAATTTTCAAAATTATTTATAGAATAGATGATCAATGATATAGTTCATTAAATCCATAAATACCATAGGAGAATTAGTGACACCAAATGACATAATCAGAATCATAAATTTCATAAATCAACTCTAAAACTCTGTATTGTTTATGTCTGCTTCCCTAACTATCAACTCATTCTACCCTTACTACTGGTCAATAATATAAATGCAACTAGACACTCTACGGACCTCCTAGAGATCATAAGTAATGGAGAAATTATATTTTTTATAATGTTCAACCAATTCAAATATTTATAGTCCATATTATGTTAAATAATATGAACTACATTTATAGAAATAATTTCCATAAAATACAATTGTACCATTATTGAATTAATAAATCCTTTCAAAAATAGGACCTCAATCTTCAGCATTGTTTCTACCAACTAAAGAGGATCCATTCTATTATATGTGATAGAAATTAGCTTAATTCTAATGACTATGAAAATAGTTCCCTCAACAAATCTCTATGGTGATAAAATGGAAATTCAATACAAAAATATCATAGCGTACATGGACACAAAAATGGGTAGCTAAAAAACCAAAAAATGATCAAATTCATCGAAAACCACCTATATAAATTGGAATGACATTATACCCACACAAGGGAAAACCAAAAATTCCCTTAATTATCAGGTGTTCCTCTCTTTATGGAGATAAATAGTGATCCAATTAGAAAATAATAAATAAACATGATATCGATAAAATTATATGTAGGACTTCACACTGATCATATAATCCATGCCGATAATCATGTTGATGATTCCAGATGAAGAACATTAAAGACCCAAACAACCTTATAATTAGTATCACGAACCGACACATGATAAATAAAAATCAATGTTCAAAAATAATTTCCAATATCTTGTAAAGTTCCAACAATAATGACGTAAGATCAAAATGTAAAACCATAATTTCAAAAAAATTTGATGTTAGAAAACAATGTGTAGAAGACTCCATAAAATAAACATAGAACCATAATAGATTAAATAAAAACCCTACCACTAACAGTAGTTGTGCATGCATCATATTTCTCTGGTGCATTGTTTTTCCCATAAATCCATTAGAACATAGACACATGGAAGTCACCATAGGTCTGAGTGTGAAACAAATAACCCTTGGTAATATTTATGTGAACATGTGCTCCATTGATGAATGTGGATCCAACCTTAATGCATAGGGACATCCAATCACAAATACATGTTATATGTATAGATATCCCATAAAGATGAAGTTTCATATTTCTTCTATATAATTATTGTTAATATAAACCAACCATCCACACTGGTAAAGAATTATTCTGGTTTCCCTAAAAAATCCCATGAAAATAGTCATGTAGAAAACTAAACTCTCTTCTACTTACTATTTTAACTAAAAGAATCACCCTTCCAAATATCTTCCCCAATTAAATCTCATCATAAACCTCAACATCAATATTTTTTCAACTTTATAAAAATATTATAAGTCTACTACCTCAACATGGGATATATGGAACAAAATTACTATTTTTAACTAAATATTAATCCTTAACCCCATATCCATCCATCGATCCTTTAGGAATTCTTTTTTGACCAAATCTGATTTTAGGTGAAAAACTCAAAAAATGGGGTGGACTAAAGAAGGAAAGTACACACACCTTAATTCAAGGTCATAAAATCACAGTTATTTTCCACATGTAATGTATCAACATAAGGTATCGGATTAGATATTTTCTAGAAAGAATCCCAGTTAAGGCATTCCTATAAAAAATCATTCACTATAGAGTCTCACTATCCACCTCTAGTCCCTCAATCATATTCATGGAAAACCCCTTTGGGAATATTTTGAATCTTAAAACTGTTGAAGATCCTATATGGTTGTTCAAGACAATCCTTTAACTCTTTGGTTACATTGTTTCCCCAGAAGAAATTTGGATGCTATAAGGTCAATTAAATCCATGATACAGTACCCTATATGGTTTCATTCCACTCACCGAAACGTAGAGTCTGAATGGTAAAGTTGACCACCTCAACTAGAGAATGTTCTAGAAGAAGATCCTAATGTGAAACCATCATCATGAATTCCACTCACATATTTGGAAGATCTATTCTATGAGTATTTTTAATTAATCATATGAAAATAATGAACCTATCATGATAAAACTCCAAAACTATTGAACTAACATAAAAAATCCAATAAAATTGTTTTAAAACAAAAAGAGTTTAATGAAATTATGAATGAAAATAAACATAAATAATTTTTCACAAACCTAGTAGTGAATTTCTTACCAGCCATGAAATTTTGGTTTTAATCATGCAAGTGAGATAGATAAGCTAGTTTTCCTCATATTCAATATAAATTATAACAATACTACTCTAATAAACTAATGACAATAGACAATGGATACTAGTGCTAACACAATTCCAAATGAGTGAATCTTTTGTTAAATAATTGTAATAGAAAATCCTGGGTCAACCAAACTAGTCACCCAAGTAAGCCAATTATGCAGTGAGGTATAACATTGATTACAATATAAGTCATGAATATTAAAAATAAATATATAACACCATAATATGATTTTGAAATAGATGGTTATACCTATATGGGAAATTGGATAAACTAAGAAATATGACATGACTAAACCAACAACTCTTCAGGTGACTAGTAGTCACCTCCACAAGGAAATACAAATAAACCTAATGACATAAAGAGAATCCTTCATGCTAATAAATTATATTCCAATTATTTGTGTCCATAAAAATATGGCCTACAACTGCCCAAATGTATATGTAGGGTGGGAGAAACATATCATTGTTGTAAAAAACAAAATAATATCAACATGATATAAAATAAAGAATGACCATAATCTAGGTTTTAAAAAGTAATTTAAATATTTATTATTAAAAATTAAAAAAATTAAAAACATTTTTAATGAAATCCTTGAATTTTCCAAAAATGTATTTTCATGTTATCCAATGAATGAAAAATATGAGTAATAAAACAAACACAATAAGAATACCCAAATATAAACATACATGTGGGTCAATATCCATGAAATAATCTTTCACGAAATTAACAACCAAAAATAATAATGCACCTTCTTGTATGGTTATATAAAATTGGATAACACTTACTAAACAATAAAGATCCAAAAGGAATATTTTTTGATCCAACTAATATCGATTCTTAACACATTCCATTGATATAAAAGTGATTACCTCCTTGTGGTGTTACACAAACTAATGCATGATGCTTCTATTTCTCGATTCACCCTAATTTCATTTTGTGAAATGTTTTTCAATTTTCATTATAAAATCCAGGAAAGAATATTTATAAAAAAATTTCAAAGTCATTCCAGAATGATTTTGTGTATGAAAATCGATTATTTTTTAAATCAATAAAATTCCATATTCAATGAAACAAACACCATTAAAACATGAACCAATTCCCTTTTTGAATTAAGACACATGAAATAACATTTTATATATCATTTAATTAATAATAAAAATGTTAAATTAATTAAATTATTATTTTTGGATAGATCCATTTACTTCAAGTATTTAAAATACCTTAACAAATTTGAGAATGGTGAATGGAAACCACATGAAATCCCTTTAGAAGAGATGACTTGTAAATATATGTAATGGTATAGACAGAAAATGATATCTAATCTAGAAATAAGAACCAATCCATTTTCATACCCTTGAAAAATAATAACTAGATGGAATACATTTTTTATGATAATAAATTCATACGCCATGGTTATCAATTGCTTAACGAATCGATCCTGATGGGGAGGGAACAAAAAAAATATCCATGGGTATTCTCTTAGTTTAGATAGGCTTGAATATGGCATATGAAAATATAATATTATCGAATCCTACTATTTTATACTAAAACATCCTATTCTTATATTTTTTTTAAAATGATAAATATAGTGATTTTATTTTTGTGAAAAATAAATATACGTTTTATATTTTTAATTAATATAATTTTATAAATGTACATTTATCTTCCTAGTATTGATTTAAAAATCAATATTTTGTGGTATTATATTTATTATATAATTTTACGAGATTTAAAGTAAATTTACAATTTGTCATAAAATCAGTTATAATATCAAATTCATTATATTTAAAATTAATGAATATTTTCATTAAACATGATATTTTTCATATTTAGAAAATTAATTTAAACAATTGTATTAATTTTTTTAATTTAACACATCTAAAATTTCATCTGGTAAATTTATTGGTATTTTTCTGAAATTTTTGTGTTTTTTACATTGTGTAATAATAAAATTTATGATATATACTAAATACCTGAATCTTTTAGTCATTTTTGACGAATAAATTATGTAAGTTCCATTAAATAGAACTTCAAATATATTATTAATATATTTAGTAATTATATTCAATATTATTAATATTATGATAATATATTATAAACCACTGAATAATGTAATTAGAAAACACCTCTCTCCTCTTATATAAATACCTCCCTTTACCACCTCTTCTCCTCATACACTGTATGCAATGTATATTTTATAAAATTTTCCTAATTCCATATCAAATTATCTTTCCACATCCATGTTATTATGGAATAAATAATAGACTAAACCCGTAATTTTTAAGGAGGTCCTAAAAAAACAAAATTCAAGATGTAAACTCCTCAATCTATCTCTTTCCGTTTCATTTATTTTCTTATCCTCTTCACAAATATCACATTAAATTTGAAATGATTAATATAGTTCCATATATATAATATAATTTTGTCAAGGTAATCCAAATAATAAAATATGTTCTTTTTTAATATTAACCAAAAAAAAGAAAACGACTTCTATGGTCTATTAATTCACCGACTGAGTGGATGATGAATTCTTATTTTCCATTACCTCCTTAAATTATGTTCATAAAAAATTATTATGAATAAATAATATTTTAATATAAATATTAATATTTTTTATCATGTTTGGAAATGAATATATAAACAAAATATTAAATAAAATGATATATGATCATAATTGTCGTAAAAACTGCTAAAAAATGGAAAAAATCAGTAATGTTTAACTTAATGAATTTTCCTCCTAAAATATAATAAAATTAAATCAAATACCACTATAAACTTTTTTTAGATCAATTATATGAAATATGTTTTCTTCTGTATATGCTATTTCCTTTTTTCATGAACTCATATATGTATAATCATGGGAATAATCCATAATCCAAGAAATAAACACACCCATAATGATTAATTTGAACTATATAACCCATTTAAATGACCATGAAATAACATAATAAAATTATAATAAATCATTTAAATGTATAAAAAGTTCTATATTTAATAACTGATCCACTTAATGTGATTATTTAGGATATTATGTGCATGTGTATCATGCATGTAGACATATTGTAATGGGATTCTCGAACTGAACTCCCTTCCAATAGGTCATTAAACATTCATGAAAAATATCATTGTGGATATCATTTTAAAATTATTAAAATATAATTTCATTGATATTTCTTTTTTTATCAAGGATATATATGTTTCCAAAATAATTTTATAATAAATAAAATTATATTTCCAAAGAAACACTTTTATCTAAAACCCATATTGAATCATCATTATTTATTTCATATTATCTCAAAAAATGAAGATTCATATATAAAATATGTTTTTCCCTTTTCAATTATGAAAAAACTAGATTATTCATTAATCAATTATTGTTGAAATCAATATGAAAAACATTCCTTTTTGTGGGTTACTTCGTGACATTGATTGAAATACATTTGATGAGGTATTCTTCATTATGTAAAGGTCATGATGTAGTGGGTGGGACTAGAATTATATTACCCTCTAATGCAATGGGTAATGTGGTGTATCTCATGTGATAATGTCGAATATGTGTGAACACGATGATTGTTTTGATTATAGTTACGATTTTATCACTTTTAAAATAATTTATGTGTGAACATGATGTCAGGATTGTTCCCAATTATCTGTTGTATTTGACCACTAAAAAACAATGTTTCATTTTTATAGATGTCCATAGTAATTGCTATTATACATTGTTTTCCTCGTGATGTTAACGATTATCCAATGATTATGTTATAATGATGATTATAACTGTAATGAACAAATCATTTAAAAAAAATCTTTATTCCTTATTATAGTATTTTTTTTATATTATAAATAACATAACAATAATAATAGACAATAATAAATACATTATAAATGAAAACTTAATGAAATAATATGTATTTATATACATTAAGGAACCAATACTGATACTAGTGTAACATGGAATTAGGAATATTAATATGAATAATATGAATTGTAAACTGGAGAAATAAATATAATCTTTACCCATAAATGTATAAATAAAATGTATGTGTCTTTTAAATTATTGTACGACATAATTATATCATAGTCAAAGTTAATATATATTTTAAAAATTATTAACAAAGTGTTGGAATTTTTTATGATGTAAATATTTAATTAAAAATTTATGAAAAATTTAATAACTACAAGGAAAATTTATTTTCATATAAAATGTTTATAAATTAATTATTTAATGTCTTATTAATTTAATAAAATTTTAATATTCCTTAAATAATTATTCAATGTGTTATAAAATCAGTTATAATTTTGAAATCTATATTTTCCTAGGAAATGGTGATTTAATTACAGATTAAATTACTTTTAATTATAATTTTATTTCAATAAAATTGTGTTCATTTATTTATTATACATAGTTTAAAAAGGTTATTTTGAATTTTTGGGATTTTTTTAAAATACATGAATTTTTTATTATTAGTAACTTACAATAATTTATAATAAATGCTAATTACATGTATTATGGATTCATAGATGATGTAAGGTGTATATAAGTCCAAAATTTAAAAATTTACTTAATTATCATAATATTATTAGATATAATCTTTATATTATTCATAGTCTTTAGACAAAAGAATAATATAATGAATATAATAATGATAAAACACCCCTTTAATCCACTATAAAATACCAACACTCGCCACATCTTCTCAACACATATATAATGCTTTATGAATTTTTTAAATTCCTCTGAATCATAACCCCGAGAACCTGTCCCACTTTTAGTAGCTCTTTATCTCATTGAAATACCAAAACAATTCCATAATTTGGTTCCCAATGAGGTTAAATCCCTAAGGTAAAATCCATTACCGTTTTATTTTAATTTCATTTTAATTTAATATATTTTCTTCTATTAGACTTGAATTTTCGTTTCTATAGTAAATGAAAAATCTATTATTTATGTTATTCTTGTATAACGTAATGTTAATGTACGATCCATCATCACAATATATGCTCTCTCTCTCTCTATCTCTCTCTCTTATTATAAAAAATTTATGTTTCAACTGTGATGTATCAATTCACCGTTATAGTGGACGATGCAGTTTCATTTTCCATTAATTCCTTAATTAAAATATATAAAACCATTGTAATGGATGAAAAATAATTTAATATTTATGTTACAATACTCATTATATTATTTAACTAAAATGTAAAAAATATACAAAATGAAAAAAATGTGAGTTTATTGTTGATGAAAAACCTCCAAAATTAATCTAAAATGACCATCATTAAAATTTATCTAAATATTAACCATGATACCATATAAAAGAATTCATAAATATATAATTTAAACATATTTATGTTCATTAGTAACATATAATAAAAATTATTAATATTTAACCTCTTTTTAAACAAACTTCTAATGTCATATACAAGTGAACAGATCCTGAAAACATGGAAAATGTGCACTATTGAATGAAATAATTATACTCCATAACTCATAAAAAATAACATAAATGATATTAATAAAACCATATTAATATAATTCATTTATAAATGGTCTTTTATTGGTTAATTAATTAATTTAATGTGATTATGATGTTTATTGGAAATAAAAAATAATTCAAACACAATGTAAAAGGAATTTAGAAACCCCAAAATCTATCTTTGGGGTTTCCCTCCACCAAATTTTCAATATTAATATTTATTTATTTATTTATTTATGTAATTTCAACAAAATTACATTATATTTTATGGGTAATATCTTTTACTACTACATTTTTCTGATAAATGTAATGATTTATCCAAAAGAACTATTCTCTTAAAAAATATATCATTTTACTCTCTTGTTATTATTTCTTATTCAATAATTAGTGATTCATAGAATATTATTACCATTTTATTTTTGGAAATTTTTTTTATTGAATTTAGTATTTTTTAAATGAAACTCATTCCTTTCCATATTTTATTTTATCATGAAGATTGATATAGATTCTATGTGGCATGCATGATAATGTATGTATTATAGTAAGATGGGTGTATCATAATTTATATAGTGAAATGTAAATGTAATGATTTTATAGGTGCACCCAAAATTATATAGTACACTAATTCAATGCTTAGTGTAATATATCTTTTGATAATACTGAAATATACATGAATATGAATGTAACTTCATTCATAACTATGTGTGGTAGTTGATCACTAAGAAATGATTTTTATAATTTTTTGGATTGCCACAATCCATGTATTTATTTAATGATTCCTCTCATAATTATGTTCCTTTGACCATGTATGATGATAATTATTATTCTCACCTTATGATATATTATTTAATCTTCTCATATATCCTCTTACATGGGTTTTAGCACACTAATTTATTTGATGTATATACTTAGTAGATTTTATGTACTATAGAGTTTTCAAAGACTAATAAGAAGATATAGATAAATGAATTAAATAAATTTTTTATGTTCTCTATGGACAATGTTATGTATGATCCAAATTTTCCCAAGACACTATACCTTTGGATCTCAATTCTATAATTTATTTATGTTTTTTTCATTAAAATTAAATAATACTATATATATATATAATGGTGCCTCTATATTTAGTATTAGACCATAGTTTAGTTAATTTTGGAATTAGGATTAGAGACTCTTATGGAAAACCCTTACTATGAGAGTAAGTATATGAAATCACCTGAGATGATTTTTTTACAAAATTATAATCCTATGTATCGCACAAGATATGCCTCTATACGAAATTAATCAAATAAATATATTATTTATTAATTTTTTATGGACATTTGATTTTTTTTAACCTTTTAAATTTTATAAAATGGTTGGTACAAGGGGGGAAAATCCAAAAACTCATGTGTAGGATAATGGAGTGATTTCATGAATTAAATCCCGAATACCCTGGGAGGTGAAGGTAAAAATTTTAGGGATATACTTACCCAGCTATCACATTTTATGATAAAAAACCTGAATAGTTGTGAACATCCACCTTAACCTAAAAGGATACAATTGGATATCAAGTGTATTATGTTGAATAAACCATTGATGTATAGTGGATCTTCCAATCATCTAGTCATTGAACAGTGGTTCACCTCAATAGTTATGATATTTTCTATATATTACTATTCTTTGATATGGAAGGTGACTCTAGCCATTTACTATTTTTATGGAGATGGCAATCAATGTTGTTCATTGATTACAAACATGAAGTTGTAGAAGGGAAGGGAATTTCTGGAGTGGGAAGACATTAAGAAAATGATTCTAAATCAGTATTTCCATAAGATAATTAATAAAAATATATATAAGTAATTCATAGATATAAAGATAATTTATACACAATCTAGCAATACCAATGAATAAAATATCACAAGTCTTTCAATGTATGTTTAAGGTTTTTTTATTGAATATGTCATTAAAATTTTAATATTCCTTAGTGGTTTACAAGCATTCATTTGAAAGGATATTTCATTTCAATAAATAATGTTATTTTTCAATGTGATATCAATATGGATATGGATTTTGAATAAGGGTGCCAGGACTATGGTGATAAGAAACAAATGATGGTGTTTCCTGGATGGGGATCTAACAAGGAAGGTAAATAATAAAACTCAAACCCTGACAAGTCAATAACGTAGGAAGAAGCATTGTTAGGACTTATACAAAGGGAAGGGAAAATTATTCTAGTGTTGGATTTATGGGAACTAATATCATTAAGGGTGATAATAAATGAGGATTCTGGATAATGTGTTGGAAGAAAGGAGAGAACCACCCATGGTCTAAGGAAACAATTTTAGGGCGCAAGGGAACTATGAAAGTTATTTTACTAAACCTAAATTCTTCTAAGGTAATATATGATTGAATCTAGCAAATATAAAGGGTAATGGTAAGGACTAATACTTCACTATTATAGATGTTTCTTATGAAAATGATGTAATATAAAGTACACTTGTTCCTCATTCCAGAATGGAAAAATACATAATTGATTCTAGTTATATACTTTCCTTTAATATCTTACATGTATTCTAGAACTGTTCAAATGAATCCTAGAAACATTAATGTATAAATATTTTAATATAATCCATGTGGTTTAATCATTGAAATCCATGTGATGGACTCTTCTCATTTTTGGGTTTTTGGGAATACCAATCTATTGAATAATGTGTCAATTACCCTAGTGACATTTGATACTATAAATAGAATTGATTGGATATAGTTATATTGAGAACATATAAATTATTGAAAAAGGAAATATCGATTAATATTCTAAACCATCCCACGTTCATCTTCAAATTAATGGAGGATGATTAGAATCATTTGTTAAATAATTCTATCGATTAGATGTGGATTCCCTATAAATTTTTACCTGACTAAAATGGTAGACTCAAAAGAACATATCATCCTAAGGGAAATGCCCATTAAGAAGGAAAATTGTGATGTATTTCCTAAAGAGTTAAACAGAGACAACCAGGAACATGAGGTATATATTTTAATATAAATAATAATAGGAGCGACTTATTTCTAAATGTTCCCCTATATGATATATCTTACCAAAACTGGAGGGGTTAAATAATCAAATGTTAGATCATTTGAATAAGGGTTCATATAACCTACTGCATCTCTTTGGGGTGCGCTAGTGATATTTTCCATGATGAAGGATGGATAAATGTGGTTATGTATCGATTATCAAGAACTCAACTAGATCACTATAAATAACAAGTATCCTTTTCAGTAGATTAACAACATGATAGATCATCTAAAAGGAGATATATAATTCTTAAAGAATAATCTTTATTCCGGATATCATCTGCAGAATGTGAAGAAAAATTATATTAAAAATATTTCCTTCCATTCAAGTTATTTTAAAAAATGAGTTTCTAATGATTCAAGATAGAATTAAAAATTCAAACAAAATAATCATGGATTAGATGAATAAATTCTTTAGTCATTACCTCAAAAAAAACTTTTGTCTTCATAAATTATAATATCATCTACACCATGATCAAGGAAGAAACTAAAGAGCATTTATGGCTTGGGTTGGTGATGTCGAAGAAGGATAATTTTTATGTTACATTCCCGATGTTAGCTTTTTGGATGCATCAAGTTGAATTGTTAGGACATGTGATGAAAAGTAAAAAAAATTCATTTCAACCATAAAAAAAATGGAAATTGGCGAATAACCCTGATCGTATAGTGTCACAAGAATACATGGATATATTGGCAAAATATGGTACAATCAAGGTTTTTAGAGAAATTTGTTACTATAGTCTATCCCCATATTTATTTTAAAATGGAAAAGAGTAAATTTTAACATGATCAAAGAATGTGAGGAAAAATTCAAGGAGATAATGAGAATGTTGATCATTACACCTGTACTCATATTTCCAAAAAGTGGGAATGTTTTTTATTTATAGTGATGCTTCAAAGATATTATTTGGTTGTGTACTCTTGAAAAATGATAATATCACAGAAAACACCTTATTATAGTTGATTATCAATGACCATAGCTACCCAAAACATGATGTAGAGATAGAAACTATATTTATCTCTTTTAAAGTAGGGTGGAAATTCATCTATTGTGAGAATTGTGATATATATACCAATAACAGGAGCCTAAGGTATATATTCACAAAAAAAAAGTTAAGCTTGAGAAACGGATATGTCTACCAATAATCAAGGAAAATAATTTATCAATTCACTAATATCCTAGCAAGGTAATCATGGTGGCCTATGATCCTAATAGAAATGAAATTTACACTCTTTCCATTTTGTGTATAGTGAAATACCCTACATTAAAGTACAAGTAAAGGATGGTTGTGGAAATCCTAAATGTAGGGATTACATCATACACTTCCTCAATTATTTACCAACAATTATCCAAAACATGATTAAGGAGACACAGATGAAGGATACTAAGTTACAAAAGAATAGGAATGAAGTAAATAATGAAAAGATTATATAATTCCATATTGATGATGATGATGTGATTCAGTTTTGAATGAGGATTTGTATGCCATTATCACATGGGATAAAGAAGGAACTATTTTATAAGGAACATATCCTTGAACTCTCTTTATATCCATTGAGTACTAAGATGTACTTTGATCTTATCGAACACTTGTAGTGGGATAACATGAAGAATGTTATTTTAGAGTATATCTCATTGCTGTTGATTTGTCAGTATGTTAATGAAGAGACTCAAATGTCCAAAGGTATAATGCAAAAATTTTCTATACCCATGTGGAAATGTGATAATGTCACTATAGTCCTTTTAAAAGGTCTCCCAAAAACATCCAGATGAAATAATGCAATATGAGTTGTGATTCGCTGAATCACAATGACTACCCAATTTATCACTAATTGGGATGTTCTCTCTTTTTAAATAAAAATCAATTATATATGTGAAGTATGTAGTGATACTTCAAGGGGTTACACTCTCAATTGAGTCTGATAATGATCCCAAAAACATTTATATGTTCTGGAGGAGTCTTCAATATTCTTTAAGAACTAAATTAAATTTCATCACACCCTGTAACCCCCAAACAAATTTGTAGTATGAAATTACTATTCAAACACATGATGGTATGATTAAAAACTACTCATTATAATTCAATGGTTTATGGTATCGACATCTCATGTAGGTTTAGTTCTCATACAATAATAGTTTCAAATAAAGTATTCATGTGGTTCGATATGAATATTATTATGGAAATTGATGGATAACTCCAACATGTAGAGATCATATTGGATAAAGAAAGCTACTTGGACCTGATCTTTTTCAATTGATGGCAGAGAACATTCATTCCATCTGAAAACATATAAATGCTTCTAATAGTGGGTGAAATAACTATTCTAACAACCGCCGGTAGAACTTGGAGTTAATCATTGAATATATTGTCCTCCTTCTAATAATACTCTAGAAGACAGTCTTGCAGCTAGGAATTTAAGGGATGCTAATCAAAATGTACATTGGACAAATTGCGATCCTTAATCACATAGGATTTATGGCTTATCATATTTCACTTCTACTGAATATGGATCAAATTCTAGATGTATTCCATGTGTCACTAATGAGGATGTATGTACCAGATCCCATCACATATAAAGAACTCAAAGGTGGTACTTCTAGAAGTTGATATCTCTTATGAGGACTGGCATGTAAGGATTCATGTATAGAGAGATAAGGTTATATGAAACATGAAATCCAACATTAAAAAAGTTTTTTTAAGTAACAAAAATATTTATGAAGAAACATGTGAACCATATGAGTCAATGAAGGAGAACTACCATCACCTGTTTATGTAAAAGACATATTCAAGGGAAAATATTTTAAAGGAGGGAGAATGAGATCATCAAAACTCTTATCAATGTAATTATCTCTTATTATAATAATATATTATTTTCTAAATCACATAAAATCTATTATTGACCATAATAAAAAAGTTGAAAATTTATAATTAAGTAAATACGAAGAATTTTAAAGATGTTAAGGAACCAATACCAATGAAATTGTATCTTCACCTTTGGAATATTAATATGACCATTAAGAATAGTATACAAACCAAACATATTGTAGCCTCAACAAAGAAAGTATAAATAATTTTTAAGAATATTATAAATTAATGTGTCACATAATTATATCATAGTCTATGTAAATTAATGTTTTAAAAATTAATAATTAGGTTTTGGTATTTCTATTAGACTGGAATATTTTATTGCAATTTTAGGATTACATTAATAAAAAAATAATTTTTTTCTATAAAAAATATTCATAAATTATTAATTTGTTATCTGATGATATTAATATAATTTTATGAGACTTATGTTATTTTTCAATGTGTTGTATAATCACTTATAAATTTTAAATCTGTATTTTCCAAATAATGATATTTTTAATAAAATAAAAATTATTTATATTTATAAAATTAAATTCATATATTAAAGTTTTTTGAAATCTTGACATCAAAAAATGTTTGGGGTTAAATTTTTGTGTTTTCAAAAATATTTGAATTTTTTATGAATAGTGAAATACAATAATATACAATAAAGGAAAAATAATTAAATTACAGAGATATAGAAAATGTAATGATGATGTAATAAAAAAATATGATATAAAAAATTAAATTAATATATTTATTTATTTATTATCAATATTTTAATTTCTATGATCCAAAATATTAAACTAATGTACATAATAATGGGAAAACACCCCCCTCCTCCACTATAAATACCACTCCTCACCATCTATTCTTATCACAACTCTAAATCATTTATCCCTGTACAAATTATAGTTAAACCTCCCCAAAATCATATATCGGATCTCTAAAAGATCATTTTCTAACAAATATACCAAAACAATTCCCAAAGGAGGCTCTCAAGGTGGGTAAATCCATGAGGTAAAATCCTTTTCCTTTTTTCCATTAATTTTGTTTCAATTTCTTTTTTTTTCTATTATACTCACCTAGTATTATATAAATGGAACTATAAATCCAATATGTTTTATATAATGTAATGTCATAATTTTAATGGAAGATAAATCTTCAAACTCATTTCCCTTATTCGTTTATTCTAAAAATGAAATCGTTACCCGTGATATTTCAATTTACCAGCAACATGGGTGATTCACATTAATTTTCCATTAATAAACTAAATGATGTATATATATCCAATATAATATTTTAAAAAGAATAAATAATGTATTTTAATATCCTCTTTATGTTCTGTATGTAACATATAAACATTGAACAAAATTATGACTCAAATAATGGTCATTGTGTTGGAAACTGGATAAATTAACGTAAAACAATCATCATTATATATTATATAAAAATCATCCAAATATGGTAGAAAAAATATATTTAAAATATAATTTAAAAATATTTATGATCATTAATAATATATAATTAAAATAATGGATATTTATCCACATTTAAGGCAAATGTTCATTCATGCATACAAGTGAACTGACTATGAAAACTATGAAAATTAACACACCCAAATGATGTAATTAAACTCTAGAACTCATCAAAAAACATATAATTGAACATAATAAAACCATAATGAATAAAATTAATTTATAAAATTTTATTTTTTCAAAAATTAATTAATATAAGGGGACTATACATGATTTTATGGTGAATAAGGCATCCAGGCCTATGGTATGGGGAATTCTCGACCCCCACTATCATTCAATGGATTTTCCCGCTTTCACGTTAATTTCGATAGGAATGTAAATTTATTGTTACTTATATACCATTTTTTCCACATTCTATTATATTTTATAGTATATTAATGTTACTAAAGAGATTGATATCAGAAATATTATTCCCTTATTATCTTGGGAACACCATATTTTATGAATGCATTCTTTATTAAAAGAAACACATTACATTCCATGGGTTATTTTTTCTTAATGGTTGATAAACGTTCTATGTGTCACACATGATAATGTAAATGTAATGATGTGATTGGTGTAACCCAAATTACCTTGTGAAATGTAAATGTTATGATGTGATTGGTGTTCTTTGAATTATATAGCACAAAATTTCATTGGCTAACGTGATGTGTCTCATTGGAGAAAAGAAATATGTGTGAACATGATTCTATATTGGATCACAACTAGGTGTGGAAGTAGACCACTATGACATGATAGTTCATTATTATATATTTCCACAGTCCATGCATTTATTTAATTCTTTATACCATGAGTGTGATTATATTCTTATGTTATAATGATAATTATTATTCTACCCCCATGATATATTGTTTCATGTTCTAATCTATCCTTTTAATGGGATTTTATCACACCAATTTATTTTATGTATATCACTAAATGATTACATGTGCTTATGAGAACTAAATTGCTATATAGAATCTAGAGATGAAGAAATTAAATAAATGATTATGTATTTTTTTTATTCAATGTTTGGTCTAAATTTTCTCAAGGTACCAAATAATTTGATACTGGCCCTTTAACTATTTCATATTTTCTATCATTAAACTAATTTTATATTATATTTAATAAAAGTAGGGTTTTTATAATTATTATCACTAATTATTTAATTATTCATTCCCCTTATCCCTCTAATTATTGTGCTTTTATCCCACTCCATCTCTCTAGTATATATTCTAAGGTGACTACGTGAACTACTAAGAAGATGATTTTAACTAGACAATACGAGTGATAATAATTAATAATTCATTTTTATGAAATTTATATTTTTTCTTAATATTTCCATTACTCTAATCCATTTTATCTTATTTTTCTAAAATTATTTTCTTATTATTCAATAAAATGATGTAATAGTAATATAAGGAATGTATGGTTTCTATAGTTGCTATTAGATCATGGTTTAGTTAAATTTGGGACCAATGTTAGAGAATATTATTGATAACCATTTTTATGTCACTAAGTATATGGAATAATCGAAGAAAAAATTTAAAGAAAATGGAATCCAATTTTATATGACTATAGAGTTATTTTAATAAAATAATAAATTATACATTCGTGACATGTAGAGTTATTTTTTTCAAAAATATTATAATTTTTAAAATGGATTGATCCATGTGAAACGAAGATGATATGTTATGTGAAGTAAAATGAAATGATTTTCTAAATGACAAACCCAATAAATTTTGAGGTGGATTTCAAAATTTCATAGACATGCTTACCCAGGTGTCTCATGCTATGAATAATATCCTGAATGATGTGAAGAAAATTCATTTACCTAATATGGATAAACATTATATCCAATATTTTATGTTTCAATGACCACATACATTTGGTAGAAAATTTAATCCAATTATTTCACAATAGTGAGTTAACTCAATTTAGAAGTTCATTACTATGATCCACTATTTTGATAAAGAAATGGCAACTTTAGACGTTGATCATTTAGATGGAGACTCCAATCAATGGTGGGAATTGATTAAAACCAACAAGCCGAATGATGAAATATATGATAGGGATAGTTTATAATTTAAGGTAATATTTTTTAATAAATATTTCCCACACACTATGTAGACAAATATAGAGAGATAATTAATAGATTTGAATAAAAATTATGGTGAATTTATAACTGCATATGAAGAATACTTCAAAATACATTAAATCTATACTTTGGGTGTAATTATCAACAATGATAAAAGAATATATTAGTTATTTTGTTTTCTAAAAACCACAACTTTGAATGTATGATTCTATCTGAGACATTTGTAAATATGAAGAGGTGGTTTGATGGACTCTCAATGTAGTGATTTATTTCAAATAATGGTCCCACAGTTATATAAATAAGTGGAGAAGAATGTATTTCCAAATTGGTGTATGAAATGAAAATAGAATAAAAAGGATCCAGCCACCTAAGTCTCACTAATGTGGGATTATTCATTATGTTAATAGCCTAAATTAGGCGGGAAAATGCTTCATGTGTGGGAGAGAAGTACATCAATCTCATGAATATTGAGAAGACAGTAAGATGTCAGCCAAAATGATGGAGGAAATGAGAGCACCAAAAATTTTTCAATACTTCAACTACAATGGGAAATGTCACTATAAAAGCAATTACACTAAACCTAAAATCAATTATGATAATCAACATTAGCATACACGAAATGCAAAGGAGAATGTGGTATCTTATTCCATCACTACTATTGATGTTGTTCTAGATAACAACGTCAAACAAGACAAACATCTAATTCAAACATTAATGGAAAAATAATTATTTGATTCTAGGTCTAAACATTCATTTATAACATTAATTCTTTATAGAGCAATTGAATCTAAGAATTGATACCTTGATATAGAGATATTCGTAAAAACACATTGTAGTGCGATCATTTAAACAGAATTTTTTTACAATTTTCTTATAGGATGTTGTAGGAAGATTTTTCTATTAAATAACTTGATACTTGTTGGGGTAGAATTCAAGGATGTTCATGGAATTTATTCAATCTCAAAATATATTTTTCTCATAACCTGTTGTGAAAAGTAAATATCATGTTATATACCAAACCATCCCATACTCTTATGAAAATTCCAGGAAAACCCCAAGAATCTAATAGAAAACATCTATACAAGTTGGTTGTTAATTCTACATGGATAAGAATACCTCACTCAAATGGTTGTGTCAATGGATGGTCTTAACCTCATAGAAATTAACCTTATGAGGGAATATAGTGATGTATTTCATGAAGAGTTAATTGAACATCCCCAAAATCATGGGGTAGAGATCTCAATATAACTCATACCCATAGATACACTTATCTCAATATGAATCTATCTTTTTTACTATAGGAAATTAATGTATTTAAAGAATTTTTTGTAATAATATTTGAAAATATGGTTCGTATTCCCTTGTGTATTGCCATGGGGTGTGCTACTTCTCTTTGTAATGAAAAAAATAAAGATCACTGCTGTTTTGTATTGATTATCAATAGATAAATAAGATCACTATAATGAATATGTATCCTCAAAAAAGGATTTACTCCTTGTTCGATCAGGTATGAGTAGCTCAATACTTCTCATTAGTTGATCTGTGTTCTACAAATCAATAATATAAGGTTAACAAGGATGATATACGTAATAATTTACTTCATACAAGGTGTATTAACTATGAGTATCTAGTGATTCCATTTATAAATACTAATTACCATGAACTATTTATGGATTTCAATAATAGAGTCTTTAGAAAATACATATACCAATTGGGGTTAGTGTTTGTCCATGATATTCTCATGTACTCAATGAATAAGGAGGATGATGAAGAATGTCTATAGAGGGCGATAGAGACATTAATTATGGAGGAATTGTATTCCATGTTCGGAAATAATAAATTTTGTATGAAAAACTCATATTCTTGGGTCCCATGATCAAAATTTAGGGATTATCTACAGACCCTACAAAAAATATAGGCAATTGAGGAATGGACAAGACTAACTTTTAGCATAGAAATATGTAGTTTTCATTGATTATCATGGTACTACTGATGTTTCTTGATAAAATATTCATGATTTCTATAAATAAATATATGTTAACATACACTATAATAAGTTATTTATAGATATATGAATTTGAGGAAGCTACTTGGGAAGATGACTGCACCTGTACTAACACTACCAACACGTCGGATAATGATTGGTGATATAAAATGACTCTTATATGATGTCCATGGGATTTTTAATCACGAAGAATGATAATGTGATAAAATATTCCTATCATAAATTAAATATCTCAAAGAATAACTACTTGAAACAAGTTTTGGAGTAAGAATATGATATTATTGTCCAAAAAAATATAATGAACTACCTCTCTTGTGAGACATGTTACATATATAATGATCACATGAATATAAATGAGATATTATAACATTTGGAACTGAACATGCGTCAATTAAGAAGGTCAAACAAAATCATTTAATACGATTTCTCAATTCATTACCATATTCAATAGGTGAAAAATGTAGTTAGTTATGTTAGTATTAAATAACATTATAACCTAACTATGATAAATATTTATAATGAACCTATGTTTATGGACATTAAAAGGATTGATCTATAAGTAATAAATGTAGGGATTACATCTTACATTGACCAAATTATTCCAATTTTTTTTTTAAAATATAATATTAAGTTGGCAAAAATATATGATCTGATGTTTCAAAAGAAGGTGAATACATTAAGGGAATGAAAGATAAATGAGTTTGAGATCAATGATGATGGTGTGATTCGGTTATTAAACATGTTTTTTTGTTCCTCGATAACCTGATTGAATGAATAAAGAATTGGATAATTCATATATATAATGTTTCACCATCCTTCCAAGAAGTACCATGATGTACCATGATCATCAAGAATAGTTCTGGTGGTATGTCATAAAAAATGATATTAAATAATATATCTCTAGTTGAATGATATGTAAGAGTGTTAAACAAGAATGATATATGTATAATGGAATGATGTAATATTTCCAATACTCATGTGAATGTTGGATGATGTCCCATTAATTTTTGCCATTCGTATCAGGATGAATTCCAATAGAAACAATTTGATATGGGTTGTGGGGTATAAACTCACTAAGAGTATCATATTAATCACTATTCTAGAAGATTTATCCCTTTATTATATATATGATCGAAGTGGTAAAGCTACATGGGGTACCACATTTTATCATATCTGCTCACATTATTAGGATCACATCTAAATTATGGAGAATTCCTCAACATAGTGTCATTACTAAATTGAATTTCGATATTACTAAAGACCCCAAAAATGATGGACAATCATAATGCACTAATAAAATACCTAAGAACATGTTAATAGGATCTACCATGGAATTCAAATGAGTATGGTATTTTTATTATTGTTTTTTTGAGTTCTCATACTATATCAACTTCTACTTGATTATTAAAATGTCTCAATATGATGCTATGTATGGAAAAGTGTTGTAAAACTCTATCTAGTTGGAATAAAGTTGGAATATAAATTCTAAACAGAACTAATATAGTTAAGAGATGATTTAAAAGATTGAAGCCATATGAAAACTCATAAAATCTACTCACTATCAGTAAATGATCTATGCTAATATCTATATAAGAGTTTTTTAGTTTGATTTTTGATACAACGTTTTCCTTCAAATATCTTCATTGGATAGAGTCAAGAAATTTTGAATGGATCAGAATAATCTCCCAAGGTACATTGGCAATATTTACATACTTCACTTCATAAGAAATGTGGCCTATCAGATTGAACATTCACCTTATAGGACCCATATTGATGACATGTTGCACGTGTCACTCTTGAGGATGTACATTCCTGACCCCTCACATTAACAAAATCTTGAGGTGGTATAACTAGATAAAAATCTCTAATATGAGGATAAATCATTAAATGTCATGAACAAAGAGAAATATTCTTATACAACATGATAATTGACCATTTAAATGTGTTTTAGAGGAATCATATGTATAAAGAGGTGACAAGGGAACTCAAGCAAGAAATAAAGGATAAGCACCCTCTAATGTTTCCAAATTAATATGAAAGTGTAATTTTGATGGTGGAATTTAAAAATAAAGGAATGAGGTAATGCCCAAAAATTTTAGAAAAGTAATTCCTTTTCATATAAATATTCTACAAAAAATATAAAAAACATAAATACATTAATAAAAACACCATTCTCTTAAAGAATGAATTTAATTGGTGATATTTATCGATATTTAGAAACCTATACTGATGGAATAGTAATATGTACCTAGGAATACTACAATGAACACTATGAATAGTAATATACCAAATAGAATAGTCACCTCAACTATGAAATTATTGAATTTAGAAATATAATAAATGAATATATGATATAATTATATCATATTATAAGTGAATTAAAGTTTTAAAAATGATAAATTTTGTGTTGGTATTTTTGTAAAACATAATCTTTTATATATAGTTTTATAATTTATATAATGATTTCAAATAAAACATATTTTCATAAAATTTATTCATAAATTAATATTTTTTAATTATAATTATAATATAATTTTATGACATATTAATCAATTTTTTAATGTTTCTTAAACTCAGTTGTAATATTAATATATATATGTTTCTAAAAATGATGATTTTAGTAGTAATGTCATTTCACATATTTATAAAATAATTTTCATTATTGTTTCCCTTTTTTTAGTTATGAGGGTAGAAAAAATGATAGGTTGGGTTTCGACATTTATCTAAAATAAGTGAATTTTTTGTAAATAATGAAATATAATAATTTTTTATATATGATAAATACATGATTATTTTAGTCTTTATTGATGTATGAATGATGTAAACACCCTAATCCAGAAATCAACATCTTTCATTACTATATTTGTTGTTAGGAATAATCACTATTTATATTTTTGAGACAAAATAATAAACTAATGAATAAATTAATAAAAAAACATCCCACTCTATCCCTATAAATGCCATCACCCACCACCTCTTCTCTTTATACATTCTAGTAATTGAATATTGACATAATTTTTCAACTTTACCTCCCTAATCCTTTTCTCAAGAATAATTTATTCAGGTCTCAAAAAAAGTCCAAACCGATGTTTATAGAAGAGGTATTCATGGAGACAACATTCCAAATGTAAAATACTTAATCTATATATTTTAATGCCTACTCATTATGTATGCACTCCATACCACCCCTACCAAAATTGGCATGGTAACTCCATTATATCATATACACTTGAATTTTATTTTGATAATTGAATATCCATTATCAAATCTCATCTCTTATCCATTTCTTCTATAAATGATAACATAATCTATGATGTGTTGATTCACCACCTACATGGACGGTATGTTTTCAATTTAGACAACCACATTCCACAATTTTCATAAACGCATTATTATGGTTAAATATGATTTTAATTTTAAAGTTCTAATTTATATGATGTTTTAAAACTATTATATAAACATAATATTAAATTAAATGGATGAAGATAATAATGGTCGTAAAAACCACAAAAAATAAATAGAACATTCTCAACAAAATTTTATGTATTGAATCATCCTCATTCGAGAAAATAAAATTATATATGATACCATTTAAAATTATATGATGTCATTAATAGTGAATAATTTCACTTATGGGGATGTAATCCACATTTTAAATGAAATCACATATTTATACTAAATGTAACAGACCATATAAAATGAAGTGAATAGTCATGGATTGATGAATTTGAGACACAAAACACATTGAGATGGCCATAAACGAATACTATAAAACTATATTAAATAAAATAAATTTATAATAGGTTATATAATTATAATTTAATGTATCTATTTAAATTATTTAGGATATAAAGTGCATGTGAAGAATGCATATAGACATAAGTTAAGAATATTTTTAATATGAACTCCATTTCTTTGGGATATTCCTCATTCAATAAAAATTTTAGTGTGGTTATTATTTTAATATTCTTAAAAAGTAAATTAATTGTTATTTCCTCATCTTTTTATATATATAATTATTTACAATATGAATTTAGGACACATAAAAAAATTTCCAACTGAACCCTTCTCACTAAGACACATCCTGAGTCCTCTATAGTTATTTCTTATTCTCTCTAAAAATGATAATATATATAAAAAATATATTATTTTCCCTCTTCCATTTGAGAAAAACAATTTTATTCAAGAAATCATGGTTGACTAAATCCTTCTAAAACTCATTCCATTATATGAGTTATTTCAAACAAAAATTGATATATGTTGTATATGGGATGCCTGATTATGTCAATGTGATGATGTGACCGGTGGGAGAAGAATTTTATTTCCCTCTAATTCATTCACTAACGAGACTTATATCATGATATAATTTTAATTATTCTTTAACATAAAGGATTATTCCTTCTCAATAATGATGTTAGGATTATGCACATACATTCTCTATGATCATGATGAATTCTTTTTTAAAAACTATATGTGGTATTTTCCCACTAATATGTGATGTTTTTGTTTAAAACATTACCAAATTCCATGAATTTATCATGTGTTTCCCTAATTATGTTAATGATTAACATATGATTATATTATTATTATGATTATTATACTAACTCAGGATTTATTGATTCTAGACCATTATTCATCCCCATAATAGGCTTTTAGTTCAAACAAATCATTAATGTATATCCTTAATTGGATATGTGTAATAAAGATAAGATGATACATAAATTGATAAAAATAATATTTTAAATAAATTTATTTGTTTATTATTTTTCTTATTATATATGGGCCTAATTTTAACATGACACTAATCCATTGGATCCTAGTTTTTGAATAATATTATGTTTCTTAAACGTAAAATAATGTTATTGTTTTGTATGAAATGTAGGGTCTCTATAGTTAGTACAATATCAAGGTTTCTTTAATTTTAGAATTAGGATTAGATGACATTAGTAAAAACCGTTAGTATGAGACTCTGTATGTCTAACCATATAAGTTTTTTATCTGAACATAGGGATCCCATATGTTATTCCATCAGAGATAATATCACAAATGAATAAATTATGTATTCATGTCATTTTGGCCTTTTTTTAATTATTATATTTTATAAAATGGATGAAACCCTAAGAAACTATGACAATAATAATATTGAAGAGAAATGTAGTGATTGCCTAAAGAAAATTCCAATTCCTTGGGTGGTGGAGTTACAATATTAATGGAGATTATTTCTCATAATTATCTTGAGATTTATAATAAATCAGACTATGTTCGATTCACACCATAACTAACATGGACATAACTGAATAATAAATCATTTATGTCGAAATGGGCAACTAAAAGTAGTGTATCTTCCTATATACATGTTGTAAAACAATGGTTTAACTCAAGGGAGAATAAATTTTCTATTCTCTAATGTTTTGAGATGTAGAAGGTGACTCTATACATATATCGTATAAATGGAGAGGTCGACAGATCATTGAAGTTTTTTAATAACACAAAAAATAAAGAGGAAATAGAAGAGATAGAGTGGAAAAAAATTAATAAAATATTTCATAATAAGTATTTCCCTATACCTATTCAGGAAAATATTCACTGATAATACCCATATATATGAATAAAAAAGGAAGGATAATCATTCATATATTATGAACAATGCACTACATGGAATGTAATTTATGCCTCAAGTTTTATTATAAAAAATGATAAGAAAATAAATTGATTAAATAGTTTTATAAATTGGCACCTTTGAATGGATCTAGATAAAAAATAGTATTGGGTAATGATAAAGGGTTTTGATGATAATTCAAATTATAGACGTTGTGTGAGAGAATTTTCCCATGGTTTTATATATATATGAAGTTAATAACTCATTTTCATGTATCTAGATCAAATAACAAAGGATTAATGAGGATACAACCACCCAAATGTTAAAAACATGCAATAAATTATTATGGAAACTCTAAAAATTGAAGTGGAAATGATTCATATGTGGGAGATAATAACACCAAACTGATGAATATCGAAGAGACGTGAAGAATATAGCCAATATTTTGGTGGAAATGAGTTCACTACCCATGGTTCAATGATTCAAGTATATGAATAAATGGAAATATGAAATCCATTCCACTATTATTCAAATAATGTATTGTAATAATCATCACTACCACCCAAGAAAAAAGATAAAGTAGATGATTTTTCCATCAATACATCTAAAATCGGGAAAGAATAGAAATAATTCCTGGTAAACTACATAATCTCTCAATAATGGGATTTTTTATTTGATTATAGTTCTATGCATTTATTTATACCATTCATGTCTACTAGAATTATCCAATAAATTCCTTGATACCTCAAAGTAGATATATATTTAAAAAAAGTAGTTATGATATCATTGTAACCCCGGTGTTGGCCTTTTTCCCCATTTGAGTATGATGAAAGATTCATCCTATGAATCTCGTGATACTTACCTTGGTTGAATTTGACAATTTATATGGCATGGATTGGATCTAATTATATATATAAAACATTAAATTTGAGGAAAATAAAATATATTTTCATAATCTAAAATAGCCCATGCTCTTTCCAAAAAAAATTAATATCATGAATATCTATTGGAAAATCCATCAACTGTAAGGGTGATAATAAATTATAATGAAACAAAACATGCTAAAATGGTTTATTAAAAGGAAGATATCATCCAAGAGGAAATAAAAAATTTATAGAATATTGTGATTTATTTCCCAAAGAGCTACACTGAATACCCTTCGATCATGAGGCAATGTTCTTAACAGATCTAAAACCCAAAGATACACCTATTTCAAAATTCCCCAACTAGATATCCTCGATCGATATAGAGGAGTTAAAGAAGTAGTTGTAAGATAATTTGGACAATGGTTCAATACACCCTAGTCAATCACCTTATGTTTAACAAGTTATCTTTTTAAATAAAATTCATATAGCAATGCTATTGTGTATCGAATACTAGGACATTAATAAGATCATGATAATTAAAAAGTACACTCTTATTGGGATTGATAACTTGGTTGATCAACTAAGGGGATCTAAATAGTTCCCAAAATGGATATTTTATTTGGATATCATCAAATGAAAATAATTAAGGAAGGTATTCAAAAGATTTATTTATATACAAGGAATAATAGCTATGAGTTTCTAGTACATCGCTTAAGACATACTAATTACCCTACAATATTGATGGATTTATTGAATAAAGTTATAAAATAGTAGCATGAAAAGTTAGTTGTATTTTCTATCCATGATATTCTAATATAATCCATGATAATGGATGAATTCTAAGAACATATACTTATTGTGATGGATTCATTAATGAAGGATAATTTTAATACATGTTTAGAATGTGAAACTTTTAGATATAGCTAGTCACATTGTTTGAAAAAATGATCACTTATAGAATTTATATAGATCAGTCAAAAAAATGTCAATTGAGTATTGGCCCAAACCCACCAGTGTTATAGACATCAGTAGGATTCATTGATTATCAGAGAACATATGTTATTTTTGGAGTCATTTACCATTATTTTATATCTTACTAAGTAACATAATAATGAAAAAGTAAATGTATATCTGGACTGATGAATGTTAGGAATTCTTGCAGGATCTAAAGGAAAGGATATTCAAATAACCTATACCCACAGTGCCTACATGTGGAGTTTGTATTGTAACATTATGTGTATATTGAAATAATGAATTGAGTTTTTTACACATATATAATGATAATGTGATTCCCCAAAAAAACAAAGAAGTTGAAAATCCCAGAGTTGAACTATGTGACACTAGATCTAGGGATCAAAATTGGAATATGTTCCCTAATAATATGGGGACAATATCTCTATGTTGAGAAGTATGATGTATATATATGTCATAAGATTCAAAATAATGTATTAAAATAAAAGGAACTCAAAATTATTTAATGAATATGATTAAATATAATGAAAGAATATTATTAATCTATTCATTACCATTCATGAGTAGATAAAGGTAGAATATTCTCTTATAAGAAAAACCATATCTTCATTGCTATGAAATTGATGAATTTCGAAATAATAATAGTAGGGAATACATCCTTACATTCCAAAATTATTTACAAACCTTCTATAAAATAGAATATTTAAGGAGACATGAATGGGTTCTCAAGAAATAAAAAATAAGGTGAATTGAGTAAAGGATGTAATGATATTTGATTTCCACATCAATGATGATGCGGTGGTTCATTTTGGAATATGATTGTGTGTTACTCCATCACTTGAGATAATTAAATATCAGTTATATAATTCACATATCTCAAATTTATGCATACTTCTATGGAGTACCATGATGTTCAAGGATCATTGAAAATATTTTTTTGGATAATAAGAAGAGGGAAACTAAGTTGTATAACTCAAGGTGCATGAAATGTCAGCATGTTAAAAAATAATGGCAGAAGTCTAAGAGGATTATATAACCATTGACAATAACCTTATATAAATTGGGAAATGTATAAAAACCTAAATTTTTTATTTTAATATTTCTTATTATGATTATGTCATATAATCACAAGAAATCACTGCACAACAAACTATTAAGTATTATGTGACCTTTAAACATAATTTTGAGACTTCTTGTTTGGAATTTTAAAAATTTATATATTCATAGTTCTGATAAGTAATATGTTAGGAGTTCGATAAGAAAAACATAAATTTTTGGGAATAGTAACATAACCTATTGGATATAAGTGTTACCCTTATGAGTTATGCTATACCAAAATTAATAGTAAAATTTTCTATGATATTATATAAATAATATTAATGTGAATGTACGTTGTACCTATACATTGGAATAAGTAAATAAATATTTTAACAGTGGGTTTTTAGAATAAATTATGATTTTAAATAAAAATTAAATTAATCATATATAAAAAATAATTTTTAAAAAATTAATTTCATTTTTAGATTCTACATGTCAAAATATGTTTTGGGAAGTGTTTTTGGATTTTACTGAAATAATTGAATTTTTTATGAGTAGAAAAATACATTAATTTTCCATATAAATACAATATAATTTAAATCCACTATTCCTAAAATCATAAGTGATGTAAGCACCCAAATCTAGAACGCAAATTCATTTAGAAATATTATTGGTTGTGGAATAATCACTATTTTTTTCCTATGGAAAAATAATAAACTAGTGATTGTAATATTACTAAAAACCCCATCTCCTCCACTATAAATACCACTCCTACATACCTCTACTCTTCACTCCCCAAATTCCTTGTTCCTTACCTAGAGTCTTCCAAACTCTATACCCAAGCTCTATCCCCACATCCAATATCCCTTGGTCTACTAAAAAGGCCAAATCATCTCCCCTTAAGAGGATCTCGTGGAATATTGATTCAATAGATAAATTATTCTTTTCAATTCTTGTACTTTTTTTCACATAATTTTGTTTTCTCTTCTACCTCACCTCTCCTCATCCAAATGTTATGAGTATAATTGTACCTTAAATGTATTTTAATGATTTTATGATTATGGAATATGTTATTATAATCTCAGTTTTACCCTTCATTTATTTTTTTAGTAAAGACACAATATAATATGTGTTAATTTACAAAATTCAACGTAGAAGCATTTCCAATTCCCATTACCATATTAAATTCATGACATTAAACCATTTTCACGGTTGAACCAGACCATAATATATGTATTATGTTTCAAATATTGTTTTATAATAATTTTGTACATATGGTTTGTTTTATAAAACAAAACATGTTTATTATGGCCAAAAACTGCCAATAAACCAAAACTGTTGTCACAAAAGTTTTATATAATGATTCAGCTTCACTAAAAGTAACAAAATTAAATTTACAAACTAGTAATATCCTATATGTCACAAACCAAATCTGGTTTCCACTAATACTATCACCAAATCCATCCCATGACAAATACTAAAGGGAATTCCATATCCCTACAGGCTACACAATTTCCCAGGAATCAATAAGTTTCTTTTGGGAATGATTTACTCGCATATGAATGTGTAAAAAATTAAAAATGATCAACAATATGAATCTTAAATTTTCATTCCAATAAAACCATTATAGAAACAATATTGGAATATACGGTCTTAAATAAATTACAAGATGTAAAAACATAAATAAAAATAGTATAAAATCATCCACAATGACTCCACAGGATAATCAGTCATCACACCCGAGTTGTCTCCACAACATCAGACAATGGGAGAGGACTAACAACACGAACCACCATTACATAAGGATTTCTATTTACCTAGTTTAATCATAATCAATTCTAATTACATCCATGTGGTGAAAGTATGGTTTACACCTAATCCTGATATGATACAATCCAGACATTCCAATGAGTTTTCAATACAAGGTGAAAAATAACATAGTTTTAATTTGTAAGAAATACGGTGTTAATTCCAATAAATGAAACATTCTATTGTAAATATTTTAAATATAAAACATTCATAATGTTGAAACATTATAATAAAAATATTAGTTACTGTAATATATAGTCAAACACACCCTAAGACAATGCTATATTCCACATATCCAAGGAGTACCAAAACCGAGAACTCCTCTAGGATCTAGATAGTCTACGACCCTATATACCTCGTACCTCATTGTAATGTACCCATGTCACAATAATTTACCATTAACAAGACACTATTTGGGAACATAACCATTAACTAGTTTCCCAAATATATCATCTATATAGTTTATCTAGAGTTTTCATTATTCATTTTCTTAGTTAATGAAGGACAAAACCCATCTGGATCACTAGTGTACTAGTACATATCTGGCCACATAGGTACCCAAAATTCCACCTTTGTGTTCAAAAAACTTCATAATTATAAATAAATATATTTTAATATATCAACACAACTACTGGTCACATAATAACAATATTATTTCTATACACACTTTATACCACTTAAAACACACAACAAAACATTTTTATTTTCAATAAAACAACTTCTCAAAATCTCACATTCTTTCCCAACCAAGACTCCTTGAAATCCAAATATACACACCATATACAGACATATAAGTCACAAAAAATTTCAAATAAATTTCAATGAAACCCACAAACAAGATATAGGGAATCCCACTATGAATAAAATTTTTTTATTCTTTTAAAACCTACATTTTCACACAATCATGGCCATTACAGTTCATATGCTTCACCAACACCATTAAAACAGATTTTTGAATCAACAAATGAATGAGATAAAAACTCAAGACTTGATTTGAATCCCAAATATAGTTCAATAAAATCTACTACGTAGTTATAGGGAATCTCTAAATGAACCAATGATTTATTTCTATGAAAAAACCTCAATTTCACATGAAAATGGGACTTAAAATTCAATTTCATTAAAAATACCGCTAAAAACAATTTTATTACCAATAATAAAATGATATAAAAAATAAAATATTATCAACACAAAAAGATAATTCACAAGGATTTCATAAACATGGAATAACCAAAAAAATTGTTTAAACATTGAATCCTTTGTTCGAAAATTCAATCGCAGCACTGTTTCACCTCAACGATGATTGATCGAGAATAAAATCAAAATAATGGATCATGAAAATCCATATTTAATCTCTAGGTTCTAATCCCTAACCTCTGGACATTTGGTACATCAGGGAAATGTGACGAAACCTCAATTTTATGTGGTGTAACTACGAATGAGAAACACTTACTTGATATTTTTTGATGTTACATCACCAAATCCCCATAAAAATGGAGTTCTATGGAGGGTTTAAAGTGGATTAGAGGATTCCACCGCTAAAATGGTCCAATTAAGTAAGAAAGGTTAAAGGGTGGATAAATTTAAGGAAGGAAAAAATATAATTCTACTATGTTATTTAATGACCTGCACAAGGCCACACAATTTTCTTGGATAGTCTAGGAAACCATGTGCCTTATTCATTAGACTAAAAAAGTGTTCAAAAACCATAAAATAAAAGGCGTTACTTGGGGAAACCAATGGGAAAATGATATTACATTAATAAAATAGTGAAAATTACCTTAAATGAAGGACATGGGTGTGAAAATTCTCACCCCTGAAAACATTACGCCCCAAAAAGTCAATGTGATGCTTGATTGGAAATCAGGAATGAGTACTCTTCCTTGAGACATGACTTATGCTCCCTGGTCTCATGAGTATCATTCCCATGCTGATAAAGGACCGGGACCGTTGGAATGAAATTTCCCCATTACAATTTTTCTAGTAAGTACAATATTCACATCGGCCCCTCAACAATAGATAAATCAGTCTATATATACAACTCCTCCAAATTCAGTACATGGGATGGATCTGGGTTATATTTCATAAAATAAAAGAGATATAAGTCATAATGGTTGTATTTATACTATGAAGGTGAATAAAACATGTATTCCACCATTCTAATATGCTTGGTGATATCAAAAGATATAACATAACGTCGTGTCTGCTCCCATTTCATTCCAAATCGACGATGGCCTAGATGAGAGGCAACATTCAAGAATACCCTATCATCCAATGAAAACAATATGTATCAATATATCTTTATATTATCTGATTTATTGTTACTCACTGCTTTAAATAAGAACAACATGATCTACATGAGCTTCTCAGATGTCTCATACACTAGGTTCGGCCCCCGAAGTGAGGTTTCACCTACTTCATCCCAACACAAGAGTACTGACAAGGTTGAACATATATCACCACAAAATGTGACATAGGACCATGGATTATTATCTTTTATTATAATAAAACTCAACTAATCTCAAATGTCTATCCCAGTAACATCCAATGTCTAGAACAAATTCAAATAGCATGTCCTCAAAAATCCAGTTCACCCGCTCTGTTTGACCATCCATTTGAGGATGGTATGCCATGTTTATTTTAACAGGAGACTCCAAGGCCTTATAAATTGCTTCCCAAAAACAAGAAGTTTAACATGGTTCTTTATCTGATGCAACTAATGAGATAATGCCATGGAGTCTCAACACCTCATGAAGATATAAATGACCAAACTCATTCACTTTAGTTGTATCTTTGATCTAGATGAAGTGGGATGTTTTTTAGATGTTAGATCACGACACAATTGGAATTATTGCACTAATGTGTACATGTAAATCTGAAAAATAATTCCATTGAGACCTTGTCCCACATCCGTGTATAAATGGGTAATGGCTAGAGAAAACTAGAGGGCCTTTGATGCTCTTCTTTCACCTGTTGGCATGTGTAGCATCTGGACATGAAGTGCATGATTTCTCGTCTCATACCAGGACACTATAACTATTGAAAGTCATCATAATACGTCATGGTGCCACCAGGATGGACAACACATTGATAATTTATGGTTATCCACCATCACTACCTTCAGTAAAGATAACAGCACTACTGAATGGACCTTGAAGCACAATATTACCTTGGGAGACGACGATCAATTAGAGGATGTCTCCCATCCAGGAAGAAACATCCTCAACCATTGACAAATATCATTACTAGACTGTTCCTAATGAATTAGCTTCAGGAGAAAAGTATCCAACTAAATTATTTCCATGAATTCACCACCATTTTGTTCCTTGGTCTCCACATGAATCTGAGTAAAGAGACCCATAAAAGTCCACTCATCCCTAGACTTCCCTGAAGCATAAACTAATGATCTTCTGCTCAAGGCGTAAGCCACCTTGTTACCCATTCCAAGGAAATAGACAATATCAAAGTCAAAACCCGGAAAGTACATGATCCAATGGTTCTACAACAGGGTGAGGTTATTCTACCAAGAGATATAGGCCATGATTTTGTTATTATGGTAGACCACAATCTTTTCCCCAAAGAGGTAGTGACTCTAGGTCTTAAAATAATGAGTCATTTCTGCCAATACCAAGTGGTGGTTTTAGAAAATATTTTCATGTGGTTGGAGTTGGTGTGATCCATACACCACCATGTGATCATCCTTCCTAAGCATGTACCCATGCCTCATAGCCAATGCAATGTAATAGAACACATAACCATTCACGGACTTAGAAAAAATCAGCAAGAGGGAAGTAGTAAACTTCCGCATCAGATCCTCAGAGGATGCCTAACATAATAGGGCCCATTAAAACATTACCCATTTCTTGGTGAGAAAAGTCATTATTGAATCAAGTTGAGATAAGTCCCGAATGAATCTACATTAATAACAAGTTAGGCCATGGAAATCCTAATCTCAATAAAATTCATCAGTTTTTCCCATGACATAACTGCACTAATCATCTTGAGGTCCACTGAAACCCCCTTATATGAGATCTCATGACCCAGAAATATCACCTCCATGATTCAAAATGTGGACTTTGATAACATTTCATAGAGGTGGTGGTCCCACAAAGTTCCCTAAATGATCCTCATGTGATGTATGTGTTATTTTTCAAGCCAGAGTATACTATAATGTCATCCATGAACAACACAGTGATAGAATTAAGATATTGCTGGAACAACCTATTCATTAGTTCTACAATGACTACTAGAGAATTGGTCAATCTTAAGGTCATGTCCTAATACTCAAAGTGATCATACCTACTTAGAAGGGTTATTTTCATATTATCTTCCTCCTTCAGCATGAGTTGATGGTATCTCGAATAAAATTCAATTAGTGAGAAACACTTTTTTCACTTCAACTAAAAAAATCATATATTCTCAGAAAATGGTTTTTGTTCTTAATTGTTACCTTTTTCAGGTTCGGTTGGTCAATGTTTAACCAGAGGGATCCAATAGCCTTTTTTGTGGACATCACAAGAGTGGCCCAAGGGGAGATTCTCGAGTGAATGAATCCTTGGTATTATATGTTTTGCTGCTATATATTTAATTCCCTCAGCTTGGTGGGGTCCAAATTATATGAGGGATAAGATATCAGATATGTTCCCCATGCCAGATCAATCAAGAACTCCACAACCCACTCTGGGGGAAAACCTGAGAAATCATCTTGGAATACCACCATAAACACAATAACTTCATGAGGTAGTAAACCTTAAGGTTCCATAACATTATCCTCATGCATGATAGATGATAAATAGAAGATAATAATTACTAACTATGAGAGTGGAGGTCTTGCGTGACCTGACTGAGGATCCCATTCTCCCCATAAAACGTGATGACTCCCATCAGGTTCCTTGAAACTTAGTCGCTGCCTATATAAATTGAAGTGTGCATGAAAGTGTAACATAAAATACATTCCATTTATCGCGTCAAAAAGATCCCCATTTAAGGCCATGAGGTTCGACTCAATATCAACCCCAGACACAGAAAGCATAGACGATGGGAACCTGAGACCCTGCTCCTTCTTTCGATGTTGTGTCACCAACTCCATCATAAAAGGCAACAAATCAGTTGGAAAATTCCCCGTGTCCACAAAATGGGAAGAAATGAATAATATATAGGCAATAGTATCAAAAAGAGAAGAAGCTGAAGATTATTCAGTCAATATGGTACTTCAAACTGGCATCGATCCCGCCTCTGATCATATTGGTGACTGATCCACCACATGGAAATGTTTGATCTCTACCTTAGGACAATCGCTAGTCTATTGTTGTGCCCTAACCTATATCTTCCCAAATGATGACCCATCCCTACCACCATGACCACCAAAACCAGATCACCCTAACCGTGACAGCTCGGAATAAACTGGCACTCCTCTAGTAGCCGATGGTCCTTCCCCACTCTAAATTTGATGTTCCAACCCGCAAAACCACTACAAGTTACCCATACCTCCATATTGGTAATCGGGATTTGGAGGTAGTGGGCATGCTATTCAGATGTTCCTCGACATCCCACACTAGTGACACATGACCAATCTCTCTTCCAAATCCAAGAAGAAAACATCCTGGAAGAGTGGCCTGAACTAACACCTCCCTTCTTCACCTATTCCTCCCACATCCTTTTATTCGTTTAAGAGCTTCCAAAGCCCACTACTGATACTAACCTAAAGAAACCATCCCAACCATTATGTTAAATCTCCACCACACACTCTTTTCTGATGACCTCATCATATGTCCCCATAATGAACAAGAAAACATGGGAGTATAACTCATATCACAAGCCTTTATCAAACCTCTAGGCCTTCTCCTACTCATTAGAGATGATTTATGGCAGATATAGAACCAATATTGTGAAATGGTAGGAATACCCTATCACATATAGATCCCCCTGAACAGGATCCCTAAAGTCTCAGGACTGGGAATATACCAAGACAACATGGAGTACTGTTCATTGAAGGTGACCTTGAAATCTTCCCAATGCTTCATAAAATTCATCCCATTCAGAAGTACCAATTCCACCAACCTGTATCTAAGACCCTCTAATAAAAAATATGCACACGTTACCCTGAGATTCATGGGTGTATCTAGGAAAACAAACAACTATTCTATCATTTCGATCCATTCCTCTTCTTCCAGGGGTTCTATGCTGCCTTGAAAAGTAGGAGGCTTATTTTTTTGATACCAATGAGTATTATCCTTTTTAGGACCTGTATATTCATCCACAATTGTATTGGGAATATGATCCAGTCTCTGTCCCAAATCGCAGACATTCTGGACCACAACCATGACTAGCCTCTAATTAATCGGTGACGAAGAACGATCTCTAGAATCTTCCCATTTATGCATGGCAGCATTCAGGGGAGGCATGTTGCTACAAAATGAAATTTCCAGAAAACTATATTCAATACAACAATTCTGATATTTTTAATCAAATACATAAAGTATAAATAATAATAACACATTATAGTAATCAAAGAAACAACTACACCACCCTTCCCAATTCCCATGTGTGTCTGTAGCCCAAACATCTCACCTGGAAGTGAATTCAATCAGACAATTCCAATATCCAATGGTGACTAAAGGCATTCCACAAGAGGTGCAGTCCATGAACCCTACTCACAACTGAAACATCGATCCCCAATAGTCATCTCCCCTTACTATCCCGACTCTTCACAAAATAGTAATATAAGCCAAAAAACATTGGTATTATCTTATACAATTTTCTCACGAACCGAATATGGTTACCACTAATACTGGCACCAAATACATCCCATTAAAAGGCTTAATGGTATTTCCATATCCTTGAGGGCTGTAAAAAGTTATTGGGATTCAATATGTTTGGTTTGGGAACGATCTACCAGAGTATGAGAGCTTAAATCATTAAAAACAATCAATAATATGAATCTAAAATATTCATGCAAATATGCCTTAACAGAAACCATATATGAATACGTGGTTTTAAATAATGTAAAATATTTTCATTCATAACTAATAACAGTTTATATTTATCCAAAAAGACTCTAAATGAAAATGGGTCATCACCCATGAGTCGTCTCCACAACACAGTACAAAAGGATGAGACTAACCACCCGAACTGCATTCACCTAAGGCTTCACCTTTACCCGTTTCAAACATAATAATGTCTACATACACCCAAGGGGTTTATGTATTGTGTGATCATACTCCCAATAGGATTTTACAAAATTATCCCAATGATAATATAATACAAGGTGAAAAAGCATGTAGATTTAATATGTAAGAAAAAATGATGATAAATTCCATGAAATGAAACTTTTAAATAAAAAGGATATTAAAATAAAAAATTTAGAATGTTAACACATTTTAATAATAAATGTTATCTATTATAATTTATAGCCACACCCACCTTCTAAAAAGGGTAAATACCAAAAATCAAATGAGCACAAAAACCGAGAACACTCTGTGGCACTAGTTAGTCTTGGGCCCTATGTACCCCATACCTCTCTGTAAAATACCAAGTCAAAATCCTTTCCCATTGACGAGAGACTAGTAGGGAAGATACACATATCATATTTTTTCTCAAACATCATCCATATAGTTTATTTAGAGTAGTCATTTTACATTTTCTCAGGGAAGCAAGGACAAAACCCATCCAGATCACTAGAGAACTATTTCTTATAAGCTCACTTAGGTTCCTAGGATTCCACCTTTGTGATAAAATGATTTAAGAAATATATATGAATTCCAATGATAATAAAACACCATTAATTATCACATACAAACAATACCGTATCAATTCAAACATTATTCCACTAAAAACATTCAATAAAACATTATTATTTTAAATAAAACATCTTTTTATGATCTTGCGTTGTTTTACACCCAAAACTCATTGAAATACCCACATTGCACCCCATTTGCACTCATATAAGTCAAAAAAACTGATTGAATCCCAATTCCATTAAATTATACCAACAGATCCATTATAGTTCATCCCCATATAAACCCAGAAATGATAACTTTGTAAAAACTCCATTTTCAAACAAACATGGCACTTAATGTTTATATGATTCAAAAACACAATTAACAAAGATTTATACATCAAAAACTAAAGGAAATAAAAACCCAAAACATGATTGTCATCCAAAATAAATTTGAATAATATAATCCTAGTAGTTATAGGGCATACCCAATTGAACAAATAATTTTTTTTCTAAAAAAACACAAATTTCACATGAAAATGGATCTTAAAATTCATTTTCATTACAAATACCACTAAAACTAATTTTATCACCAAAAAATGAGATAAAATTGAAAATATTATAAACATACAAAAATATAATTCACAAGGATATTATAAACATAGAATCACATACATATTTTTATAAAAATATATCATTTTTGTGAAAATTCAATGCACCACAATGGCAACGTAAGGAAGGTTGATCCAACCTAAAATCAAAATATTGGACCCATCCAACCCAATGTCATATCCTAGTATTGAATCCCTACCCTCCCATCCTTTTTTAATTCATGTAAATAAGATGAAACCTTGTGAAAATGGGAGGAAATAAGAATTATAAACACTTACATGAGAATGTGGGACGTTCCCCTACCAAATATCCTTCAAAATTGATTTCTCATGAGGTTTTGAAGTGCTTGGGTGGCTTTTATGGCTGAAATGGTCGAATTGGGGAAAAAGGGAAGAGTTTGGATAACTTTGAGGAGGGAAATGAAATTATAATTATTATGACCTAGACAAGGCCGCATGGTTTTATTACACGGTTTAGTAAAGCCATCTCCCTAACCACGGACCCCCTTTTGTCCACTCAAAAAGTGTTCAAAAACATTAAAATTCATGGTGGCCTAAGGGAAACCTATGGGAGAATGTTTGGAAAATAATGAAAGAGGTAAAATTACATTAAATGAAGGAAATGGGTGTGAAAAAATATGATCACTAATGACATTTAGCATCGATTCGGGAAAACTAATTTTATCTCACATGTTCATCCGTTCATGAAAATATGTGAACTGATCATAAGAACCATTAAAACAAATGGACCCAAAAAATGAAATTTATCCACTTAACCGATCAAAAAAGTCCATGAATGAACATAAAAGGTATTTCCTAAATCATTAAAATATATAATATGTTTCTAAATTGTTAATTAATGAACATAATTTGATAATTCATGTCCTAAATATCATGTAGAGATCACAATCATATTTTATGTATGGTATCCTCTCGTTTTCACTTTTATTCCAGATTTTCCACAATGTTATACCATTTCATGGTTAATTATATGTAATGGGGTATGATTACATTCATTCCCCATACATTCTTAATTTTTTTTAAATTATTTGAAACACCTCTATAATTCATTAAACTCTCTAAAATACACATGAGACCCTATTGATATTCTGCGAGGGATTCAACCCGAACCACTTTTTTCCTTCAGGTTTTTGTGTCGTTAGTTTTTCCTAAATTAGGTTATCTATTATTCTTATGATGATCTTATAAATTGAACATGAATTTTCCAAATGCATTTAAAATTTTCCATTCATCATTCTCTTCCATGGAATATTTGTTTTATATTATTTTCACCTCAATGTGTCCTAATAAGAAAACTTGTTTAGAAGAGCATCTAGAATTTTTACGGATTTCAAGTTCTCTATACCTTATGTTTTAAAACATCCTATAATTTATGAATTTAGTATATTTAATTTTAAATAATTATTGGTTCACAAATTATTATTTATAATGTACTTTTACCTATTTTATTAATAATGTAGTTTAGTTTATTCCTTAAAACAGCTCAAAATTGTTATTATTCCATAATTTCAGGAATATTTTTCATATATTTTTTCACTTATACATGATATCACAAACAACTATACTTATATATTTTCACATATGAATGTAAATGTAAACCTTATTTCCCTTCTTTGATGGAAAATTTTTTGATACACCCATTTGATATACATTGTGTCATGATTATGGTAACCAATTCATTCCATTGTAAATCCTTATGTATATGTAAGATTGAATATGTGTGATTCATTATGTGGAAAAAAATTTCATTAAATTTTAATATGAGTGTCCACATATAGTGATCTGATACATTGGGTAATGTAATGTATCATGAAATGATGTGTACTATGGTCTTGGTGGTTAGTCGTGACTCATACTAAAGGAATTTTTTATGTAGCTTCCAAAATTCTATGATTCAATAATTATATGATTCTATATTTATATGTTAAGGTTTCATATGTAAAAATAATCTTTATATCATCATTTAGTGTCTTTTATTCATTGTACAAATACTTTGTTCTTATGATTATTCTCTTACAGGGATATTTATATCAAACTTTTGTTCACGTGTTCTCCAAGGTACCCTATATAGATGTATCTGAAAAATAGAAGTTAGGATATCAATTTTAAGATTAAACAAGGAATTATTTTTGTCTCAAGTTTTTAGTATTATTTACCAAGTATTTAAATACAATATACTTCATGATACATGGATTGTACTCTGGTCTATAACTATGCATAAAATCATGTAATGTCTTATGTAAAATGCTAGGGTCAATATCATTTGTATCATAATATGGTTTAGCATTTTTGGAGATGTTGAATCGAAAACTATAGTATGAAACTTAAGGATTATACGAAGCATAAGAAAACATCCCTAAATTTTTTTTAATCATAGAGTAAGTGGTTTATCATGAAAATAAACCCCTCTCTAGATACAAACAGGTAGAGGTGGCTCTGGCACAGGTGTTACTAGGAGGGAAATCATTGGATAGGATTTTTACTCCGGACCTGACATATCATAGTACATGAAAATTGGCCATGCTACACTCTTGGTTTGACACTCCCATGGGATATGTTTTTGTAAGTTCATGAGCTTAGTATAAAATATTATTAAGGGAAAAAAATGTCCATAATAATATATGTTAAGAAATAGATCAAGGATAACCAAGATTTAATTATTGCGAATCACAAGATAGGATGTACTTATCCTTTAAAAATGTATCCTATTATGTTCACAATTTTCTTTTTATACTCAATAGGTAATTATTCAATCCCTCTAATTGATTTTTATTTTTCTTAGTTAATGGATGGTAATTGAAGAACATGTTTCAACAATTAATGTGATAGGGAATGTGATGATTTCCCTAATGATATGCTAGATATGATGGGAATGAGTGCTCAAAACATCATGGCCATAGTTTCCCTTCTAAACAAAGTTTTGAATAATTAATTGAATCCTGAGGAAAAAATTCCTCCTCCAAGTGAATAGCATTTTTTTGTTGAATAATTCATACAAATAAGTCCTCCCATTGTTTGCGGGTATTCTGTTCCATTATTCATAGAATAGTGGATTAACTCACTTGAAAAGTTATTCTATGTTATTCAGTTCTCAGATTAAGAAAAATTGGTATTAGATATCTATCATTTTGATGTGAAGTTAATAACTAGTGGACGCTGATCAAGAATACAAATTATCAAGAGTAAATTGATTCCTTGGATTATAAGGAATTCAAGAGGATGATTTTCAATGAATATTTTCCTCGAACCCTCCATCACAAGATGGAAATTTAATTCCCTATAATCATGTAGAACAATGATGACTACATTGGGAAGTATGAATCAATGATTATAAGGAATGAAAGGTACACATCTGGCTTTATCATGAACACCTAATTTAAGGGGTATTTCTTCTTTAGAAATCTAATTTTGAGACTACGCAAAGTGGTGGGGATTGGAGACTTCGACAGTTATAAAGATATTTTATGTTGTGCCCTGAATTTTGATATGGAGATAAGATAATTTCAGTTGTGTTATGGGACCTGAGAAAAGAAGAAGATAATTTAGAACAACATGGGTGGTGCAACAAATAAAATTCCACGACGGAATGAAGAATGATTATCCCAGTTGTAAAATTTGTGGGAAGAAATATATTGGGATCTATATAAATAGAACCAAGAATTTCTTAAGCGGTGGAAATATGGGACCTCTGGAAAGAAACTACCAATACTATATGAAGAATAACGTTAATGTGGAGGAAGAAAGGAAGCTTCATATCAACACTCAGCATGTAGTGTAGTGTTACAACAACAAGGTGCATTTACATATGTCAACAATTTCTCTAAGTGAAGCATTGTTATAGGCAATCAAAAATGACTTAAAAGTAAACAAGGAATGGCCTATTCTGTCACTAATACTAGGTTGCAGCCGAAAAATGATGTGATGACTTGTACACTAGTAATCCATTCATTAATAGTGAATGTATGATTAGATTATTGTTCTAAGCATTTCTTATTATCTTGCATGTTTAGTAGAACTACTCAAAAACCACTTCAAAATTTGGAGTATAGTATACCTATGATAATAGAGAATTGTGAAATTATTATGTCCATGGTTTATAACTCCTAACCAGTTAGCGCTTGTAGACTAATCCCCCTAAAAAATTCTCATCATACATCCTTTAGTGGTGTTCGATGTTATCTTGGGTAGGGGTTGTATGTCATTATACAAACCAAACATCAACTTTTGGGAAAGGGAGATCACTCTTCACATCCTAAAGAATCCTGAAATTCATTACAAGTGTAAGGAGAATAATGAATCATTATTGTAGAATCATGGTTGCAATTGTGGATATTAATTCTTTATAAGAAATCATTTCCATCTCAAATGACTGAGACAAATGAGAGAATCTTGATCCATTATATTCCTATCATGAAGGATTACACTAATGTATTCCCTAATGATTTTCTTATCCTCCCTCCTAATCGTGAGGAAATTTTTTCAATTAAAATTTTGTGTAGATCTCTACTTATATCAAAGTCACCATATATAATGTCCATGGTAGAGGTGGAGGAGGTGACGAAGCAGTTACATGAAAATCTAGATAAGGGTTTTATATGCCCTACTGCTTCCCTATGGGGTGATACATTCCTATTCTTCAAAAATATGGAAGTATCAATGTGACTCTGCATTGATTATCATGTTCTCAACAAAATCATGACAAAGAACAAGTATCCCCAACCATATATGGATAAATGTTTCAGTCAGTATTGTGGGGCCTGTAATTTTTCTAAGACGTACTTCGATTAGGATATCACTAATTAAAGGCAAGGAAGCAAGATATTCACATTACTGCCTGTTTAATGAGGTATGGAAACAATGAGTTCATAGTGATTCCCTTTAGACTCATTAATTCTACAGAAGTTTTCATGTATTTAAGGAATAGTGTTTTTGATAATACTTCAACAAATTTGTGGTAGTCTTTATTAACAATATTCTAATATACTCCAAGAGAAATAAGGAACAAGAGGAGATTTTGAATACTATTATAATGGTTTTTTATGAGAGAAGATGTATGAAATATATGGTAAATGTCATTTATGGATGGAGGAAGTATCATTCTTGGGGCATGTTATCACCAGCAAAGGGATATCTATGGACCCTTCAAAGACAAATGTGATTGAAGAGTGGACTATGCCAATATCTGTAAAAGAAATCCATAGCTTTTTGGTTCTATCAATGTATTATTGAGGATTTCTTAAAATCATTTCATGGTTGGTAAACCCAATGACTATGTAGACATATAAGGGAGTAATGTTTGATTTGGATTAGAAATGTGAAGACAATGTCAAGTAGTTGAAAAAATAGGCTTATCATTATGTTAGGACTCACACTCCCAAAAAGTGGAGAACTCATTGTGGTGTATAGTGATGCATCAAATAAGGGAACCAATTTTGTTCTAATAAAAAATTATAATGTGATAGCCTATGCCTCAAGGAATCTGAAAATCTATTTGGAAAACTATCCTATGAATGATCTTGAGCTGGCGGTAATGGTCTTTGCATTAAAAATATAGCAACATTATGTCTATGTGGAGAATATTGAGATATATACTTACCGAAAGAGTTTCATAAATATATTCTCCCAAAAAAAGATTAATGTGAACTAGAAAAGAAAGATAGATATAATCATGTATTATGACTACTCAATCCACTACCACCACGATAAGAAAAATAAATTCACAGATTCTCTATGTAGAAAGGATTATGCGACCTTATCAACGGTGATAATTAAAGATGATTTGATCTTCACTGATTTATAAAGGATGTACATTGTAATCATTAAGGTAGTAACTTCATCAATATTTTTTCAAGTGATTTTTCAACCATCCGTCATGGAGAAAATAAAGATGCTAAATGAAAATATGTGGAAATTATGAATTGGGTGGAAGCCATCAATACAGGGAAATACTATGATTTCAAAATTGACAAGGACATTGATGTATGATTTGGGTCACACTAATTTGTACCATATGAACTAGATATAAAGATGAAGATTATGAATGATGCACATATCTCGACCTTTCCTATTTACCCATGGAGTACAAAGATGTCTCTATATCTCCAAGAGATCTTTTGGTGGGATACTATAACGAAAAAGGTGGATAATTATACATCAATGGGCCTAGTTCTTCAAAAATGGATAGAATACAGATATAAGTCTTAGGGGATGATGCAACCACTAAACATACCAACATGTATGTGGAGAATATTACCAAGGACATTTTCACTAGAAGTCCAATGAAATCCAGAGGAAACAATGCTATATGGGTCATTATGGATCATCCTATAAAGAATGCTCAATTTATCGTAATCCAATAATACTTTTCATTAGATCAACTTGCAATGATTTACCTCAATGAAGTGGTAAGGATTAAGGGGGTACCACTATGTAATGTACCCAATCGTGATTAGTGATACACGTCGATGTTTTTGAAAAGTCTCAATCATGCTCTATGAACTAAACTGAACCTCTGTATGACCTATCATCCTCAAACTATTGTCCAATTAGAGTAAACTATTCCGACACTGAAATATATGATGAGAGAATGTCATATTGACTTCAATGGAAGATATTCCCAACATCTTTTGCTGGATTAATTCTCATAAAACCATGGTTTCCACTCAAGAATCTAAATGACATGATATGATTTCTTTTATATGAAAAGGTGTAGAGCAACAACGTGTTCAGTTGAAGTTGGTGAGCTTAAGATACTATGATTTGAAATGGTCAATGAAATTGTGGGCAAGGTGAAAACCATTTAGAAATATATCAAGGAAGCCTATTATTGATATAAGAGTTATAAAGAAAATCCATGATGAGACCATTAGTTCAATGTTGGAGACATGGTATTTCAACTAATATCCCCATAGAAGAAGGTCAAGATGTTTGGGAAGAAATTAATGTTATTTCCCAATAATATCATCCCCTTCTATATTCCTAATCATATCGAGGATGTAGCCTATTGACCGGAACTGAAACCTACCATATTGAAAGGAAACAATTTCTATCATATATCACACTAAATTAAGTACATAACAAACCCTTAACATGTACTATCTTCAATGGTGGTACAGTTGGAGGATGATATTTCTTATGAAGACCAACCAGTAATGATTATGGATTGTATAGATAATGATCAAGTGGAAAATATTTATAATATGTGTATAGTTCTAATTATGGGATTTTGATCTTGAATGTGTAAAATGTTTTATTACATAATGTAAGGGGATTCTCAAATAAAACTATATATCATTTGATTATTCCATATTCATGGAAAATATCAATTTATATTTTCAATCAATGTTACTAGAATATTGTTTAATCAATCAACCATTATCTTTTCCTGAGAATATATTTTTCCAATATGATTTTAGGACAAGAAAAATGATTTCTAAAATATAACTCTTTACTCATGGCACATATTGAATCCTATGGAGTTATTTAATTTTTTTAAAAAATGACGATTCATATACAATATATGTTCATTTACAATTTTAATTTGGAAAAAACATGTATATTTAGAAAATAAATATTTATAAAATGTGTATAATGCTTTTTACTTTACCTGGGTTACATCAATAAATAGATTGATACACGTTCTTTGTGGAATTCATGATTATGTGAAATTTTTGTTGTGACCTATAGGCCTAAACTTATATAAACCTACAATGAATTTAGTAATTTTAGGTATATGATAACATCTTGTGAAATACATATGAAAATGATTCTATCTTTGTTCAAAATGATGATGTTATGACTATTCACATATGGTATGTGTCAACAAGATGGACGTTTTTTCACAACATTGTGTGGAATTTGACCACTATGACATTTTTTTCCTTTTTAGGAATTATAATATTCCATTCCTTTCTCCAATATTTCAATCATGATTTTATTTATGGTCAAATTGTTTTTTATGATTATTATTTTTATAATAATGCACGATTAATTGAGTAATTCAACTTATTCAACCTCTTACTATGATTTTATTTTTTCCCATTTGATTGATGTATATCATCATGTGACTATGTGTATGAAAGAGAATATGATATCTAATAGAATAAAAAATAATTTATAAAATAATTTTTTAACCATTGTGAATGTTTTATATGGTCTTAATTATTACATAAAACAGAGCCTATAGAATGTGTTTTTTTCATTTCTAATATATTTTTTATCATTAAAATTATGTAGTAGTTAGGTATGTAAAGTATGGTCGTTATAAAAATGATTTCCACCATCATAACTATAAGGGCCCAGCCTTAAACCTTACTTAATCTTGAGTTATTACAAGATTATACATTGATGATCTTTCCAGGTTTAGAGCTTTAGAGAATTAGATCATAAAACTTGCATTACATTCCACATATAAACAAAGTGGTTTCATAAAGATAGTATTACTCATTCCCATCAATGGAAACATATTTAAAATAAAACATGGATTCATTCTTGACACTTCCTTGACACTGTCATCATATCATGTTCCTTTCCCTTGACCTGTGAAAAACATTTCAAAAAAACTTGGGATGTGCATAAAAAGCTCAGTATGGGTTATAAAAACATGGAAAGGAAACATAGGTACACATATACATAATAATGCGATCATACATTACCCATAAAATATAATCACTTTATCATACCTCATCAAATCATGAATAAATCATAGAAATCATAAGACATAAAGGTAACTTGAGGCATTCGTAACATTCTTACGTAGGGAGTAACCCTCTTGGTTACGTTTGGAATACCCATCACAGTATATTCCCTAAAATATCTTCGGATAAACCTTAACGTTTCACTCCTTCGTGTTACCCAATGCATTGTAGAGCTATATCGGGCTCACCCGCCCTTTGTTTATCACGGAACCACCCGTCTTCATAATAATGCCCAAGAACCATAACATAATCGTATCACATAAAACATGCGAAAAGGAAACATAACATTTCCACATTTCAATCAAAAGATATCAATACAACACAAATAACATTGTGAAAACCATTTTCAATACCAAAATAAAAGAAAAGTAAAACATGGTATTTATTTTTCTTTTAAAAAGAAGGTATGGCTTGTAGAGGAATCCGAAACTCAAGTAACGGTCACGACGGCGGAGAAGTCGTTGTCGCCGCATACGTACGACAAAAAAACATTCCCTTTTGTCGTTTAGTAAACGGTTCGTATAAAAAAGATTCCTTTTGAATAAACATAAAAGTCAAAGGGGTTTATAAACCATATAAAATAAAGTTGTGTATAAAATAAAATATGCCTCAATGAAAGGAGATTGAGACGAAGTCCCATACCTCGTATCCGACTTGACCCGACCGTTCTTTAATCTCCTGAATAATAAAATTGAGTTAATCTCTAATTTCTTATGAACCTTTTTCAAGTTCATTATTCCTTTTATACCATTTTATGAACATCATGTAATCATTTAAGTTAATAATGTTCATTTTTTCGGTATTTGGTTCTTAAGTCAAAAATAGACTTCTTACACTTACATGTTGTTAATTTGGTCAATGGTTCGTTATATCCAGAATGATATTAATGATTTGGATAATATATATATCATATATATTCATCATATACATGTATTTATAATATTACATCACATTTAGAGGTAAGAAATGAAATTCACCGTTCATGGAGACGGTAAGCCGTTCGTACGCATGAATGCTACTTCCATTTCTATTTCGTATTTTCTGGAATGGAATCATAATGATATAAGAGTATATTATAATTCCAGTATAATAACATATATAATATAATTAACTTTATCTTTTACACATCCCACATATGGTATTAACGAATCAAATCACTTTCAGGGGGCGGTAGTCCGCACTTCCTAAAATGAAGATATCGTGTTTACCGATAATGGAAACCATTAAGGAATGACCAAAATGAAAAAAAGAAGCTTAAGGAAAGAATTAACATATTATATATCATATATAAAAATAGTGACATCATAATGGCCACCTTTGAAGGTGTTAAATGAGTATTGAACAATCATCATTTCGGGAGGCAAAATTTCACCACCCACGGAAACCGTATGTTCTTTAACCATTTGATGTAGTTGTGTGAGAGTGTAGCTCAAATAAATATTATAACAAAATACTAGTATAATGAAGATACTGTTGTTGTTACAAAAGAAGTAAATAAAAAGAGTTTAGGGGGTTGGAGAAGCAAAATAAAACAAATGAACATGAGAGAATGAATTACCTTTAAAAGTGTAACTCCTTTTGATTTGAGCCTAAAAGCTTACTTTGAATGTATTATGCCCAAAGGTAATCCTCTAGGATGAGGATTGGGATGTGGAGAGAGTAAATGGGAAGGGTTTGGCCGAGAAAAATGCTTGAGGAGTGTGTGAAATGAGGTAGAGGTGGGGGCCTTTTATAAGAGGAGAGGAGGGGCACTTTTGGAAAGTAAAGATAAGTTACTTTATTTTAAAAAGAGTTTCGGATTCAAATGGCCTCACATTGCTATAATTCAAGTATAAGGTGATAAGGCTTCGAAATCCAATCATCCAATTGGTTTTGGCCATGTGTAGGTTTTAGATTTTTCATTATCTTTCCATTTTATTTAAATCGTTAAATAATGAGGTCATCACTGGATCATCATGATGTCATAAATAATTTAATTTATTTAAAGTCTAAAAATTATTAAAAAAATACTATGATGTAGGAAATATTATTGTATTTCCAATGACTATTTATAATCAAAAATCTGATCTTTATAACCCCATGTAAAAATTGTTTTCGTAAACATATTATGTTTGTGTCATTTTTTACTTTAACATTAAATAAAAAGTTATTTAGGTCATTTCCCAACCAAAGTGTCTCCATGGGGTCCCCATGTTGACCCATGGCTTGTCTTGGTCGGCCATGACACAACCAATAAGGTTGGGACATGTGTCTAGGTCATTTCTTATTATTAAAGCATTATTTATAACTTAAACTACCCTATTTACCACTAATCGCGATTAAAAACTTAATAAGTTACTATTCACCAAAAAATTATTTTAATCTCATTGAACCACATTTTACTTCTTAATGAAAACCATGTATGTCGGATTTTTGAAATTCAAAACAAAATAGTGGCAATGTTTCATTTAAACGAAAAATGAGTTTCTTTAACTACCACTCAGTGGTTTCACTTTTCATCAAAAATTGAAGTTTTTTAGAAAATTACCAAAAATTCACCCTAAGCTATATTTGATATTCCGAATTAAAAAATGAAGTCTATTTTACAAAATTCAGAACATATAAGTCACATTAATTAATTTAATAATTAATTCCCACTGTAAGAGCAAATAGCGTGTTTTCATGAAACAGTAAGTATCAAAAGATTGACACCAGTTTAAGTCCAATTTCAATGTGAAATTGATTCCAATGACCACCATTGGATTAAATGGTAAAAATTTATTCTAATTTCACTTCAAAACCAATTCAAAAGATAATCTAATCATATAAATAAATTAGATTAAAAAGCAGTTTTGTTGTAAAATGCAGTATTTTCCACTATTCATTAAAAAATGAACATTGTCAGAAAAATACCAAAAATTCACACAAAGTAAATTTTGATGTGCCAATCATAAAGAATAAGTTTATTTTGACAATAATAGCTTATAAAATTCTCAAAAGATAGATTTAAAAAGGGGTTTCCATCATAAGGCAATAAAACAATCTTTTAAGAATATTAGTGTATTCCATGCATACGATTGTATTTATTTTCATTTTAAGCCTCTAAAACACTATCTTAATCATTAATAGACATAGATAAAAATATCTATTATTAATTACTTACTTGGGATGTTACATCCTTCCCCCCTTTAGAAAATTGCATCCCCACAATTTATTTACTTATCAAATAAATGGGGGTACTTATCCCTCATTGCATTTTCAGATTCCCATGTTGCCTCTTCAATCATGTGGTTTTTCCAAAAAAACATTTACATGATTAATCACCTTATTCCGTAACACTTGCTCCCTGTGGTCAAGAATCTGGACTGGTTGTTCCTCAAAATATAGGTTCTCTTCCAGCTGAACTACCTCTGGACTCAAAACATGAGATGGATCTGGCATATACTTTCTCAACATCGAAACGTGAAAAACATTGTGTACCTGAGATAAACTCGGAGGTAAAGCCACTCGGTATGCAACTTATCCAACTCTCTCCAGAATTTCGTATGGTCCAATAAACCTTGGACTCAGCTTTCCTTTCTTACAAAATCTCATCACACTTTTCCAAGGAGAAACCTTGAGAAAAACATGATCACCTACCTCGAAAGATAGATCCTTCCTCCGGTTATCCGCATAACTCTTCTGCCTGCTCTGAGCTATTCTCATGTGATTCTGAATCAGCTAAACTTTTTCCGCAATCTCTTCTACAAATTCCGGTCCCATCAACTTTCTTTCACCCACTTCATCCCAGAAAGATGGAGTTCGACGCCGCTTCCCATATAATGCCTGAAATGGTGCCATCTGTATACTGGGATGAAAACTGTTATTATATGAAAATTCAACCAAAGAAAGATGTTGGTCCCAACTTCCCTGATAATCCATAGAACAAGCTCGTAGCATATCCTCCAATGTCTGAATTGTTCATTCTGACTGCCCATCTGATTGAGGATGAAAAGCTGTACTAAAATTTAATTCAGTACCCAACGACTTCTGAAGGCCTTTCCAAAAGTTAGAAGTAAACCTGGGATCACGATCCGATACAATGGAGAGAGAAACTCCATGTATCCTGACTATATTTTTAAGAAACAAACGGGAAATTTGATCAAGAGAGAAAGTATCTTGTATAGCAAGGAAATGAGAAGATTTGGTCAAACGATCAACAATAACCCATATTGCATTATTACCTCGAGATGTCTTCGGTAATCCCACAACAAAGTCCATGGATATATTCTCCCATTTCCACTCTGGAACTGGTAAAGGCTGAAGCATCCCTTTCGGTAACTGCGGGTCTGCTTTAACCTGCTGACAAGTCAAACACTTCACAGTAAAATCAGCAATATCTCTTTTCATTCCATACCAACAGTAATACTCCCGCAGATCTCTATACATCTTAGTACTTCCCGGATGAACTGAAAACGGAGAACTACGAGATTCACATAACAACTCTCTCTTCAACTGTGAATCACAAGGCACACAAAATCTCTTCCCAAATCTCAAAACACAATCATTATCAATGTTGAATTCAGACAACTTACCTTTCTGAACCAGCTCTACCTTTTTCTGCAACTCACTGTCTTGCTTCTGTGCATGCTTGATTCTATCTGATAGAGATGATCTCACTGATACCTGAAACAAAACAGAAGGACTTCCTGCTCAAACAACTTCTATGCCATAGTTCATCAAATCCTTAACCAAAGGATCACGTTCCAAACGCAACATCGTTAATGTAGCATTATTTTTTCGACTCAAAGCATCAGCCACTTTATTTGATTTTCCCGGATGGTAATTAATTTTACAATCATAATCCTTGATTAATTATAGCCATATCTTTTGTCTCATGTTCAATTATTTCTGAGTGAATATATACTTTGAAATTTTTTTTATCGGTATATATTTCACACTTTACTCCATACAGTTGATGCCTCCAAATTTTCAAAGAAAAAACAACAACAGCTAGTTCCAAATCATGTGTAGGGTAGTTTACCTCATGAGTTTTCAACTGTCGTGAAGCATAAGCAATTACCTGATCATTCTGAATTAGGATGCAACCAAGTCCTTTCAATGAAGCATCACTGTATATAATAAACTCACCATTCCTGGAAGGTAGTGCCAAAACTGGAGCATTCACCAATCTTCTTTTCAATTCCGGAAAAGAATCATCACATTCTTTTGTCCAGATAAACTTAACACCCTTCCGAGTTAGCTTAGTCATTGGACTAGATAACCGTGAAAAATTTCTAACAAAACTTCGGTAATAGCCCGCCAAACCAAGAAGCTACGAATCTCGGTTACATTTGTGGGTCGTGGCCATTCTTCCACAACTTTTGTTTTTGCAGGATCAACAGTTATTCCATCTTTAGAAACAATGTGACCAAGGAAAGAAATTTGTTGCAACCAAAACTCACACTTGCTGAATTTCCCATACAGTTTCTTTTCTTTTATGGTTTGAAAGATAACCCTTAAATGTCTTTCATGCTCATCTTTACATTTAGAAAACACCAAAATATCATCAATGAAAACCACCACAAACTTATCCAAGAACTCATGGAAAACTCTATTCATTAAGTCCATGAATGCAGCAGGTGCATTGGTTAGACAAAAAGGAATTATTAAAAATTCATAATGGCCATATCTCGTACGGAACGCGGTCTTCGGAATATCTTCCTCCTTTACCTTCAGCTGATGGTACCCCGATCTCAGGTCAATCTTTGAAAAAAAAAACTGAGCTCCCTAGAGCTGATCAAACAAATCATCGATATGAGGAAAAGTATATTTTTTCTTAACAGTGATGTTATTCAAGGCTCTATAATCAATGCAAAGTCTCATAGAACCATCTTTCTTTTTAAAAAATAAAACAGGAGCACCCCATGGTGATGTTCTAGGTCTAATGAAACCTTTCTCTAATAAATCTTGCAATTGCCCCTTCAACTCTAAAAGTTCAATTTGTGCCATTCGATAAGGGGGTTTTGAAATTGGCTTAGCATCAGAAACTAAGTCAACAGTAAACTCAACTTCCCGATCTGGTATTATTCCAGGCAACTCATCAGGAAAAACATCAGGATACTCATTTACCACTGGCACATCATTAATCTGAACAGTTCCTTTATTTTCAACGACCTGTGCAAGGTAACATTCATTTCCAACTTTTACAAGTTTCTCAGCCTCTTGATATGTTATCAAAAGTATGGGTTCATTCTTGTAAACAAACTGAAAGTCTTTCTGAAACAAAACTTCTTTAGCTCTACAGTCAATCATAGAATGGTAAATAGAGAGCCAATCCATACCCAGGATAACATCAAACTCTACTAGAGGTAGAATAATAAGGATTGCAAGTAGGTTCTTTCCACAGATAAGGATAAGAAGATTCTTATAAATTCTTTTTGCCTCAACATTTCCCCCAGGTGTTTTTACCAAAAGTTCAGGAGTCATTTCTTGAGATGGTATTCCCATTTTACTAGAAAAGGATTCAGAGATGAAAGAATGTGTAGACCCCGAATCAAACAACACACTGACATAATCTGAAAAAACAAAGTACCTGATACAACTTCATTTGATGGCCCGACATCTGCTGAAGTAGTTGCAAAGGATTTCACCACCCCTTTTTTCTTGTATTCTAACTGCTTCTCATTAGTCAAACTCTTTGTCGGAAACTCGTTTGCATAGTGACCCATCTCATTGCACTTATAACATTTCACTAACTGTAAATCAAATTTGGTCTTACCTTCACCTTGATCCTTTTCAGTACAATCACGAGCCTTATGTCCCATCTTACCACATCGGTAGCACTTTCTAGAATTCAGAAGACATTCCCCAGCATGCCTTCTGCCAGATTTATCACAAACTGGAAACTTAGTTCTCTTACCATCAGACTTTTTTAAAAATTCTTACCTTTCTTCTGCCACCTCGGTCTCTTCTTCTGTTGGTTGTTATAGAACACTTGATCATCGGCAAACTCCATTTCCACCTTCTCATCACATCGAACAAGATTTTTATAACTTTTAAACTCACAAGAAGATAATGCCCTTAGATATTTTGGCTTTAATCCTGAGTAAAAACGATTGATTTTACTATCAAGGTCTCAGATAAAATTTGGAGCATACCTTGCCAATCGAGTGAACCTTTCTTCATAGGCAGCCACTGAGTCTTCCTCTTTCCTCAATTCCAAGAATTGTTTTTCCATCCTAAGTCGAACAGCCTTAGGAAAATACTTCTCAAGAAACATACCTTTGAATTCATCCCAGTCAAGAGCATCAATCTCATCGGCGTCCCTGATATTTTTAACCATAGACCACCACTGATCTGCTTCACCTTCTAAATGGTAAATAGCAAGACTAACCTTTTGATTGTCTGAACACCCCATGACATCAAAAAAATTCTCCAGTGCTTTAATCCACCCTTCAGCTAGCACAGGGTCAGATGATCGTCTGAATGATGGTGGGTGTTGCCTCATGAAATGTTCCACCACTGACATGTTACTCTGCGGTTGATCTGGCTGATCTCGTGCATGGATACCACCACCATTTATCACTTGAGTCAACTGCGCCATTACTGCAACAAATTGTTCAGTTCCAATTCCGACCATTTCTGGATGTTGATTCGGAAGGTTGTTTCCTTCTGTATGCCTTCCTAGCACTTCTTCCCTGTTTCCTCTGTGGAAAACCATTCTGAACAAATATGTCTTAGCTGAAGAAACATGGTAATCTTCAAATTCTATATCACTTCAATTTGACCATAAAAAATATTTTTGGATAATAATTTAATAGAATTCTAACTCCTAAAGTTATCTAAACCAACCTTTGATACCAACTATAAGGCCCCATCCTTAAACCTTACTAAATCTTGAGTTATTACAAGATTACACATTGAGGATCTTTTCAGGTTTAGAGTTTTAGAGAATTAGATCCTAAAACTTGCATTACATTCCACATATAAACAAAGTGGTTACATAAAGATAGTATTCTTCATTCCCATCAATGGAAACATAATTAAAATAAAACATGGATTCATTCATGACACTTCCTTGACACTATCATCATATCATGTACCTTTCCCTTGACCTGTGAAAAACATTTCAAAAAAACTTGGGATGAGCATAAAAAGCTCAGTATGGGTTATAAAAACATGGAAAGGAAACATGGGTACACATATACATAAGAATGAGATCATACTTTACCCATAAAACATAAGCACATTATCATACCTCATCAAATCATGAATAAATCATAGAAATCACAAGACATAAAGGTAACTTGAGGCATTCGTAACATTCTTATGTAGGGAGTAACCCTCTTGGTTACGTTTGGAATACCCATCACAGTATTCCTTAAAATCTCTTCGGAGAAACCTTAACGTTTCACTCCTTCACGTTACCCAATACATTGGAGAGCTATATCGGGCTCACCCGCCCTTAGTTTATCACGGAACCACCCGTCTTCATAATAATGCCCAAGAACAATAACATAATCGTATCACATAAAACATGCGTAAAGGAAACATAACATTTCCACATTTCAATCACAAGATATCAATACAACAAAAAAAATTTTGAAAACCATTTTCAATACCAAAATAAAAGAAAATTAAAACATAGTATTTATTTTTCTTTTAAAAAGAAGGTATGTCTTGTAGAGGAAGTCGAAACTCAAATAACGGTCATGACGGCGGAGAAGTCGTTGTCGCCGCATACGTACGACAAAAAAACATTCCATTTTGTCATTTAGTAAACGCTTCGTATAAAAAATATCCCTTTTGAATAAATGTAAATGTCAAAGGGGTTTATACACCGGATAAAAGAAAGTTTTGTATAAAATAATATATGCCTCAATGAAAGGAGATTGAGACGAAGTCCCATTCCTCGTATCCGACTTGACCCGACCGTTCTTTAATCTCCTGAATAATAAACATGAGTTAATCTATAATTTCTTATGAACCTTTTTCAAGTTCATTATTCCTTTTATTCCTTGTTATGAACATCATGTAATCATTTAAGTTAATAATGTTCATTTTGTTGGTATTTGGTTCTTAAGTCAAAAATAGACTTCTTACACTTACATGTTGTTAATTTGGTCAAAGGTTCGTTATATCCAGAATGGTATTAATGATTTTTATAACATATATATCATATATATTCATCATATACATGTATTTATAATATTACATCACATTTAGAGGTAAGAAATGAAATGCACCGTCCATGGAGACGGTAAGCTGTACGTACGCATGAACGCTACTTCCATTTCTATTTCGTATTTTCTGGAATGGAATCATAATGATATAAGAGTATATTATAATTCCAGTATAATAAAATATATAATATCATTAACTTTATCCTTTACACATCCCACATATGGTATTAACGAATCAAATCACTTTCAGGGGGCGGTAGTCCGCACTTCCTAAAATGAAGATATCGTGTTTACCCATAATGGAAACCATAAAGGTATTCCCAAAATGAAAAAAAACAGAAGCTTAAGGAAAACATAAACATATTATATATCATATATAGAAATAGTGACATCATAATGGCCACCTTTGAAGGTGTTAAATGAGTATTGAACAATCATCGTTTCGGGGGGCAAAATTTCACCATCCACGGAAACCGTATGTTCTTTAACCATTTGATGTAGTTGTGTGAGAGTTTAGCTCAAATAAATATTATAACAACATTCTAGTATAATTAAGATACTGGTGTTGTTACAAAATAAGTAAATAAAAAGAGTTTAGGGGGTTGGAGAAGCAATATAAAACAAATGAACATGAGAGAATGAATTACCTTTAAAAGTGTAACTCCTTTTGATTTGAGCCTAAAAGCTTCCATTGAAAGAATTATGCCCAAAGGGAATCCTCTAGGATGAGGAGAGGGATGTGGAGAGAGTAAATGGGCAGGGGTTGGCCGAGCAAAAGGCTTGAGGAGTGTGTGAAATGAGGTAGAGGTGGGGGCCTTTTATAAGAGGAGAGGAGGGGCAGTTTTGGAAAGTAAAGATAAGTTACTTTATTTTAAAAAGAGTTTCGGATTCAAAAGTTCCCACATTGCAATAAATCGAGGATAAGGTGATAAGGCTTCGAAATCCACTCATCCAATTGGTTTTTTCCATGTGTAGGTTTTAGATTTTTCATTATCTTTCCATTTTATTTAAATCGTTAAATAATGAGGTCATCGCTGCATCATCATGATGTCATAAATAATTTAATTTATTTAAAGTCTAAAAATTATAAAAAAAATACTATGATGTAGGAAATCTTTTTATATTTCCAATGACTATTTATAATCAAAAATCTGATCTTTATAACCCCATGTAAAAATTGTTTTCGTAAAACATATGATGTTTGTGTCATTTTTACTTTTACATTAAATAAAAAGTTATTTATGTCATTTCCCAACCAAAGTGTCTCCATGGGGTCCCCAAGTTGACCCATGTATTTTCATGGTAGGCCATGACACAACCAATAAGTTTGGGACATGTGTCTAGGTCATTTCATATTATTAAAGCATTATTTATATCTTAAACTACCCTAATTACCACTAATCGCGATTAAAAACTTAATAAATTACTATTCACCAAAAAATTATTTTAATCCCATTGGACCACATTTCACTTCTTAATGACAACCCTGTATGTCGGATTTTTGAAATTCCAAACACAAAAGTGTCAAAGTTTCATTTAAATGAAAAATCAGTTTCTTTAACTACCACTTAGTGGTTTCACTATTCATCAAAAATTGAAGTTTTTCAGAAAATTACCAAAAATACACCCTAAGCTATATTTGATATTCTGAATTCAGAAATGAAGTCTATTTTACAAAATTCAGAACATATAAGTCACATTAATTAATTTAATAATTAATTCCCGATGTCAGAGCAAATAGCGTGTTTTCATGAAACAATAAGTATCAAAAGATTGACACCAGTTTAAGTCAAATTTCAAAGTGAAATTGATTCCAATGACCACCATTGGATTAAATGGTAAAAATATATTCTAATTTCACTTAAAATAAAATTCAAAAGATAATCTATTCATATAAATAAATTAGATTAAAAAGCAGTTTTGATGTAAAATGCAGTATTTTTAACTATTCATTAAAAAATGAACATTGTCAGAAAAATACCAAAAATTCACACAAAGTAAATTTTGATGTCCCAATCATAAAGAATAAGTTTATTTTGACAAAAATAGATTATAAAATTCTCAAAAGATAGATTTAAAAAGGGTTTTCCATCATAAGGCAGTAAAACAATCTTTTAAGAATATTAGTGTATTCCATGCATAAGATTGTATTTATTTTCATTTTAAGCCTCTAAAACACTATCTTAATCATTAATAGTCATAGATAAAAATATAAATTATTCATTACTTACTTGGGATGTTACAATAACCTATGTGGGTAACTACATTGGATTGGATACTTTGGAGCCCAAATCTGAGTCCTAAAAAATAGATGCAAACTATTAATGATTCTAGGAAAAGCACACAACACGTTTTTTGTGTTATAAGTGTGCACACTGAGGATGAAGCCCTAACCTATTTAGATACTCCACATAGTTTGTACAATCCAAAATAAATATATTTACATCTTTTTTCAAATGAATGAGGGTCCAATTAGGGTATAATAAATGTTACTTACTGAAAACGAGTTCTCTAGCTGGTTGGGGTACATGGGGTTTTATATGAGGTACATGACCTGCAGGACACACATATTGGATGGGGATTTACTTCATTTTCTTTGTTGATATACCCAACCAAAGGAATATGGTTTATGGTTCATCCACATAACATGTGATATTAATATTACATCAAATCCCTTACCGTTTTGGGATTACATGAAAGAAGGAATTTCTTATTCTTTTTAATATGGCATGTAAGATGGATTAGCATGAATCATATGGTTTCTTCCATCTCATAGGATCCATGAAATTCAATAAAAACACCAACAAAAAAATTCCCATGGTTTGATCTATATTTAATCCCCATCGAAAAACATTTATTGGTCTCTAAAATATGGAAAATAATACATATATCCATCTATATTATGTCATTCATTCATCCCATCACTACAAAGTGCGGCCTAATCCTTGTAACATCATCCAATATATTACATTAACTCACCCCATCCTCTATAATCGATGTAAAAATACACTAATAATCCATTCCTAGAATAAAATTGCATAATATTAATTTTCTTATCACATGTACATAACCATCCACACCTCCCATTTCCAAAATGTGGTTATGATACATGAAACCATCACCTAAAGACCATTTATCCACCAAAATCTATCCAGAACCCATAAATATCATTTTTATCATCATGAATTCATGAATATAGAGGATTTATTTAACATGATTTTTTTTTAAAAAAAATATGAATATCTAACCCCATGGTAAAACAATAATGAACATGATCAATAAATATAGTAGTGGAATAAAAATAAAGTTGGAATTACCATTTTAAAATTAAATCATAAGAAATGTCTATATGTTTAGAAGCATAAAAGTGTTGAATCATGATATTGAAAAAATATTACTATGATAATTAAATATCATTTTATATATTATTCATGTGAAGACTGAAAATAGAAATCATGTATATACATGATCTATTATAATTAATACAAAAAAAATGTATAAAATCCACACAGATGAACCATACATTGACATTGATATTATCTCCATTAATAAAAAAATCCATAATAGATATAATCATTAACTCAACTATGTTTTTCATTAATCTAAAATATCTCTTTTTTTCATTAATCGTCAACCCACATTTCTGATTTCATCATATCCAATAGTGGCCCATCCTCCACATCTCTAATACCGCATGGTTATATGGACATCCCTCTAAATTTTCATTAATAAAAAATATATATTGAATATTTTTTGGGTTTTCATAACTGAATAAATTAAATGAAATTATTAATTTCATTTATTTTACAGAACCATACAATTAATTTCATTGATAAATTGTTCGACACCATGAAAATCTATATGGATGCTTGGGTAAACCATGTGTTTTGGAAAACAAAATTGTCCAGAATTTTCAATCTTTGGTCCTCATCAATGGGAAAATAATTTTATTAATGATGATTTTTTCAAACTATTTAATATAATAAATATATACAATATATTTATTCATTGTTCATATGACATCGAGAACACTACACCAACATCAATAAATAATCATGAGATTCAAAAATAATATTCACAGTATAGAATTATAAAAACAGGATTTGTTACATTATCACCACCTTCATTTAATTTTTACTTAAAAAGAAAGAGATACTCCAAATATTGATGTTACAGAGCTTTTACTGAGGTCCCATTGTCATAGGAGCTATCCACGATTTTTCCGTAATTCCAAATCACTTGTTCTAGAGGAAGGAATAGTCTATATAATATTCCATCCATTAGATAATGGATTTACACATTCTATTATATTAAGTTTCCTCCATCCTCACTTTCATGATTAACATAGTCAACATTATAAAATGGGTTCGGAACATATATACAAAAATAAATATCATGGAAGATGTTATGCTCTTGGTTCAACTATGATGGAAGATAATATCCATATGAAACAGCTCTGACCATATACAGAATCTATTACAACTTAATTAACCATGACGAAAATATTACTACAAAATAACTATATAATATGTATACTCGTTAGATTCTTAAAAGACATGGTCACCCTAGTAAAACCCCATTGGTTTATTACACCAGTCTACCTAATATTTCATTCATCATAGAGAATCTCTCAAACTCTAACTGATCAGTAAAACTATTAATTAATTTAGTAGGCCCGTGTTTAGGAGGAATAAGAGATGTCTTGAAAATATGTCAATCACAGGTTTCAATTATATGATATGAATGGTGTTATTTCGATAATTTAGTCATCAATATCAATATATACTATCTACACTAATGGTATTTGATCCTTTTAGATCCCTATATAACCCAACTTGATTTCTCTTTACATTCCTTCCCAAACATCGATGGTTTTCTTGCATTGATCATCCACATGTTATGGTAAACAATATTATCATTTGTATCTAGATAGAAAATTCCTCCTATTATTCAATCCAAAATTATGACATACCTGATTAATTTTAATCCAAGAAGGTAATCATGGGTACCCCGAGGATGAATAGTGATCTACTGTATTTCTAAACACCCCAATCAATCAGCAAAACAAATCCCTCAGATGTAATGTAATTTTTCTTGCTAGGATTCTTGTTCAACACTATCCCAAATATAATTATAGCCTCTAATTGTATGTGGAACCCCATAAAAATAAATCCATATTACTTCCTATATATATATATATAGAAAACATGAAATTATAATTCATCCCTAATGGAACTTTATTCTTATCATTTACATGATTAATGTTTAAACATAAACAAAAAAACATGAAAATACTCCCTCCGCCCATGCATGAATTATAAAAATTAAAATGAAATTCTTTGTATATCATTACAAATAACAGTTTTACCGCTTATTATGACTTTATGAACTCTCTAAAAATCCTCCTTAAATGTGATTGAATCCACTATGTATACCATGAAAAGAATGACATGGTATCAACTTTCGGATATCCAAATCTTACAGTCATCGGAACATCATGTAATGTAAAACCTCATATTTGATGTCTCTCAACTAACCTTCTCATAAATTAAAAATAACTATTGGAGGAACCACAATGAATAGATGATATGATTTACCCCTCTACTCATTAAATAAAAAATACGAAAAACAAACTTCTCTACCACCATCACTACTAAAAGGGAATATGATTTCAAATTCTCGTAATCATCAACCATATTTCCTTTAGCATTATAATGAAATATCTAGAAGTAATTATTCTATAGGAAATTACTCTAATGCCTCTATTTCATGTAGAGATATATATGGGTATATATTTACATGATAATATGGTAATCTAAGAAGACTATGATATACCCAACCAGAAAATAAAACCTATACATATTTAAGATAATGATAGGTACTACACAAAAAATGCCTAGTTCACATAGTCATACTCATTTTTAGTCAATTTTTTGTAATAATAATCAATATCTACCTTCCTCTACAATAAAATACATCCATTCCAATCCTATGAATCATTGTATAATAATATGCACATGACCACCCCCATGGATGTCATAACACTAGATCGCTGATCTAGATTTGATTTACCACTATGAAGGATATGGACATAATCTATCAATGAAAATATATTCCCTTTAAAATAAATGAAATAAAATTGGATTTAATCCCATAAATTCTTAACATAACGCTATGATAGTACCTAAATTATATTTGCAAATTATTCACCACCTATAGTTTATTTTTTAGATCTCATTAAATCACTCCATCGATCATTTCAATTTCTTAAATAGAACCATGATAAGAGATGATATTCCCTAGCATGTAAACCTCTCAAACACAACAATTCCACTACATTAGATTACCATATAAATGGTGCTCCTATAAAAAGGAAAATAATATGTAGAGAATCTATATGTCAATCTCCTCTGACAAATATTAAATGAGAATTTCCATGATAAGGGAAACTATAAAATGATCCTAGAATTTCATGATATTCGACCTCATAGGCATGATTAATATAGAATGGGCATTCAAAACACCAAAATGCATAACTGGAAAGTATTAATTATTAGACAAACATTGAATTTTGTCTTTAAAATAAAATCCTCTATAACACCCAACTAATCATAGTTGATTCCATGATATAACATTGAGAGCCATATAACACCTTCAAATTGGATGAAGAGTCCACTAATCCATGTTAAATTTTAATTTTCCTTGTTTTTAACTAATTAAATAGATGATAATTAATAATATTCCAAATAATCCTATAATTCTTCAAAAATGAACATGTCACCCTGATGGGCTTGAACTAGGCCAGATGTAACCCATCTTATAATAAATTAGATGTCAGATATATCCTTTTATGAATAATATAAACATCTATTGAATTATGTTACCTATTTAAAATCATTTAAAAACTAATTATTTCAATTTGTAAACACATCCAATTATACTATGTCTCATTACCACTATAATAATATCACTTTATAATCTCTCTCATCTATGTGTCATGTCACACTTCCATAATGGATGTAAAATCATTGAAACTTCTTTATTAAGAGTGTCTAATAATTATGGTCATGTAAAAGGACATAATGGAATCAAAATTTTTCATTAATGTGATATGATAGAGGAAGGATAGTACAACACCTTTGAGTACTAATACTATAATTAATGTAGATAAGTCAATGATTGTACCTTAGATCACCCTCAGTTCCTTTCATTTATATTCCTATACTACCTTAGGATATCCTTACCCTTTCCCCAGATAATAATTAACATAGTATTTTTTTAACACTATATCCCAACCATGATGACCTAACACATAGAAATAAAAGAACATATCCACCATACCTTGATACAATTCACATTGGGATACACAAACTCGCCTAAATTAATTTAAATCATGAACTAAAAAAACACATATGTATGGGTTATGGAAACCACTTAATTGGATGATTAATCCCAATACCCACATAAAAAAATTAATATAATAACATCCAATGTTTCAATAGTGGACTGGTAAAAATTATAAAATAATAATCAGATGAGATATACACATGCAGTAACACCCATACCGCTACCTTGATCTAATCCTCTATTAGCCAAGAATCTATACCATCAAAAATATAAAAAATTCACTATTATTTGATGACATTGATCATGTTAGACTATATAAATTATCATTCAAACAATCTAGAACTATAATCTTATCACTTTATAGTTTATCATATGCCTAGAAAACTCGAGACAGATCCTTCCAATGTACATACGATGGAGATACATAATTTTCCTCTCCTTGAGGGAACACTTCATGAATTGTTCTCTAAATAGAGTCATCATCACTCAACTAGTCATCTTCAGGAATATATCAAAATACTATATGGTTGTCATGGAACATTATTACAAAAATTTATCAAGATGTACTAAATTCCAAAAGAATATATGGGATGATGACATGAAATGCACAAGGATGTCTAAAGACACAATCCAATAAGATTAATGTACCATTGGATTCTGTTCAATATGATCCTTATTATTCAAAGTTGATATGTCGGTAGGTAGTGTCCACATGAATTGATTTATCCCCCAATTCCCACTCCATGTTATTATAGACTAGGATACAAACTTATGACACTCCAATAACATATCACTAAGTTAAGATACAAAATATTACAACATGACTAAATTCAATCATTTAACATTTGGCAAAACCACATAATATACAACATTGTCATAAGCTGAACCAATGACAACCCAACTAGTAAAAATAATATGATAGTCTCTATCATTATTCACCCCCACAATAACCCATCACAATGAAACTATGTTGAGATAAAAATTGATGTTGCTACATAATAGTGAAAATTTTATTAAAACAACATTTATGATAATTTTGAAAGTTAAACAAAATAATTAAAATGAATCAGTGGAAAAATAAATTACCAACTAAAGGTATTTGTGGAAGCCAAAAATATAAAAAAATCATTTTAAAAATAATTATATTTTCAAGCTGAAAACACACTAATCATCCTCTAAACATGTTCAGTTTCACTACATAAATATATACTCCTATGATACTAGCTCTATCAAAATCATCACTAATATTTATATCATCTATAAATGGAAAAAATGTGTAGGGAAATCCTAGTTGTGGTTGCATATATACATACCAATTAGTGAGCCCAAAAAACTAAATGGGAAAAAATAAAGAAAAGTAGTATGCTTGAAGCAAATGTGATGGGGTACCGATTCCAAATATCATATATTCCCTTATTGAATCCAAAGATAAGAGAGTGATAATATATATATATATATATATATATATATATTCAATTTTAAATAAGAATGATGATTTTTATTTTACCTCTAAATGGGAAAATATAAAATTACATTAACATCGTTGAACAATAATATTATAAATTTGGAGGGCATAGACCACTAAATTATGGTCCACAACACAGGAATTTTTAATCGAATGGGGGACCCTATCTTATGTAGATTTTTTTTATGAGGGATACCCCCTCGATTATTAATGGAATCATGACATATTTATTATGTGGGAGTTCTGAGTGTAGATATATAATTATTATTAGGGACCCCTCCATAGAGTCTCATTAGTGTACCAAACCTAGAAACTGTTTGATATCATACATGGTCACATCCACATATGGAGCATCACTATGTAAGTTTCCAACTCATGACACATCTCAATGCATCTCTAATTCCAATATTAATTCCACCAAGTCATTATATATAGATAACGACAGATGATAAGATTCTCATTATCCAAATTCATTTTCTTTTTGTATGATATATTCATGGTATAACATACATGAAAAAATATATGAAATTTTAATCATGGGTACATGGGATGTACTCCAATGTCCATGTATATTCAGGTCTCATTACAACACTTACAATGTAGAAGCCAATATACATGTAATTCGATCTAAGAGTGTTGTTTTTCTGGAATACATGGGGTCCAACCAATATTCCACAATAAATATATGTTCTTTTAATGAGTAGTGGTACATAGGTTAAAATCAGAGTTACCCAAAAAGTATTCAATAGTGATTTATTATGAGTGTACTTCTAGTACATGAATAAGATAACTAGAAATGTACTTATGTATTTTTAGTATTGCACATGGATCATTATATTTATAGTGATCTAATAATCTAAAACATATATGAAATATACAATCACATAGTGATGTTTTTATTTTCATTTGAGACATTATATTGTCATTTATTCTCCTGGTAATCAATGAATCTTTTACAAAAAAAACTTGAATGTATACGTGAAGCCCAACCTAGCAGGATACATTATTCAATAATGTTTTTTAGTATCTAACTATCATAAAATGGTATGTTGACTAACATGAATTCTATTCTTATCTAATTTTCACAATTCAAGTATTAAACCACGAAACATCATCACTAGTATTCTTTTAACACTACAAACCAACCATAATCAATGTAAAAACTCATTTTATATTTGAAACCTTGTTCGTAATGGCTAGTAGTTCGGTAATCAATTAACTGACATGATATTCCATACCTAAATTTTAAAAAAATTCCCATACTAGTAACTAACCATTAAATAACATTACTCTATCTCAATCAATTTAATGTCAATAATTTAACGGTTGTTCTTAAAACAATGTGTTATTCTGATTATGCTCAAATCGGTCTGGTAATGTTGAGCAAGTAAACCCATCAGGATAATGATGAAGAACATGAAGATAATAGAAGGTGGGGAAAGATCATTGTATGATTTTTTAATTTAATGTTAAATTATATTAAATGAAACTAATTATTGAATTTAACAATGGTAAATAGTTTTCTTAACGATAAAAATAAGAATGATATAGAATTCTTATTAAATTTATATATCATGAAAAAAAGAAAATACATTTTTTTGTAGATACACATCCTTTTCCCAACAGTCAAATAAAATGGGTGAAAAAATAATCATCCCAACCTTATGAATTGATCAATAGTTGGTGATCATGACATTCTCCTGTAAATTCATTGATGATTAAAATTCATTTAAAATTCATCCCATGAATCACCGAGTTTAATTCATTATCAATCCATGGTGGTATTCTCATCATTACAAATGTTTTCTCATATTATTCCTCAAAAATATCTATGGATTATATTTATAACACTAGATATTTTCAATAATGAAATATTTATAAGAATAGGTTTGGTTATTGGAATTTAATAAATAAAATAAAATAGAATATTTAATTATTTTAACTCACCCAACGATAAACATCCTTCTATGGAACCTCATACACTAACCAACCATATGTCACTCCTATGTTCAGACCCATTTGTAGAAATTAACTACAATATCATAATTTCTAGAACATATCCTGATCAATGATAAAACCATTTATTCTAATGTGATACATATGTGTGCTTTAAAATATATAATATTCTAAATATTTTAATTTATTTATCCAACAACATAAAAAATACACTTTCTTTTGTTAAAAATTTAGATGTATTCATAATTTAATTTCAATAATTTGAGTTATTACATTTACAATAACATCATGGATTTTCAACCCTAAAATCATAACATACACAAAAGGGTGAGGGTAATAAGCCCATATCTAGATCATATTATCCTAGGATCTATCCTATATGGTCCCATTAAACAAAATAAACCAAAATAAGGACTATTCAGTTCATAGATGACCTCTTGTTGTTCGCACATAACAATGACCAATTATTCTAAGAAGGTGACTCCATAAAAAATGTCTAGATCACAAAATTCAAAAATAGGTGTTGGGTTGTGTGTGTATCAACTCATCTATGTCATATGGTATACATAATGCACTAGATAAAACTATGTGGTTTAATGCATAGTATTAGGAAGCCTCCCCATCCTTATGTTGAATCTCATATGACCTGATGATCTATAGGGAAAACTACAATACCATGATTGTATATCTACAATCCATTTAAATGGGGACACATTATAAGTACTGGTATTAATAATATATTAGTAAAGTTATATGAATATTGTTTATATAATATTTTTTTACACTTAACTTCACTCAAATTTCCCCCGATCACTTAAATAGTCTTCTACATTGCATAAACTTGTATTGGCACTAATATATTTTCTCAGTAATCTAATTTTATTGGAAGGGTGAGATGTAGTGACTTCCACATAGTATGTTGGATGGTTATAATTTAATAGAGGATTGATAAATATTTTAATTATTGACCTCTATGAATAGTAATTTATCCTCCAATAATTATCCAAAAAAAGATGAGATCTCTTACAATTCCTTCAAAAAACTACATGGTTCCGAGAGACATAGCATCTGTTATAGGGTGAAATTTAGTTCTTATCCATACCTATGTCCCCTTAGTCTTTGGATATACATTCCAAAACTACAATGTATACTGGAAATCATCTTTTGAGACCAGAATCATGGGTACCCCAATATACTTGATGATCACTTTCACATATAATATCCCAAAACACTAAACTAAAATATACAGTCAGATGTGATGTTATTGTTATAGATAGTTATGTTTATCAAAGAACACCAAGATATAATTATTTCCTCTCACTATATGTAGATTACCTAACAAAAAGTATATTATTATTCCATACATCATCAAATGAAAAAATTAAAGATGTTGAGATAGACATATTGAATCCTATTGTGTAGACATTACCATCTCGTATATGATGAGTTAGGAAACAAAATCAACAGTAGTCCACCTTATTCTAACATACAAAAACTTTCATCACACATCCTAGTACATATTTAAAACTCCCATATGTATTTCCTTGGCAGATTTAGAAAACTATTTTAATAAATTCCAATTCATAGTGACCATAATCAATCTCCAACCCATGAAAATTATTTTTATCTCCCCATCATCAGGAAACACATACAGTGCAACTTCTAATGATATCTAGTCACAATGAATATCATAGTCCATTTTTTCAACTGAGTCTCTCTCACATGATGAATAAGCATTGTATTCATCGCCACAGGAAGATGATAAGATTCACTGTTATTATCCAATATAATGAGAAACAACGAGACCTCCACATATTCAATAAGAAGACTACCACTACCTGAACTAAGGCATGAGTCATGTATTATTGGTCATGGAACTTCAACTTACATGACCATTACGTAATTAATACATTAATATACAATAACACATCTAAACCTAGGTCATTTGGTATAAAAAATTATATGATCAAGTCCTCCAAATGGTAGTCTAAATATAGGTACACTGATGATGATCTACCATAAGTACTTGAATGTTATGTTAATACACAGGATAAAAAAATGTATACATTCCCTATTGAAGAAGTCAAATGGGAATCCATACATGAATTTCTTTTTCCAAACCTCATATACTACACTATTAATATGAATAAATTTCATACCACAATAGTATTAATGGATAAATTTGATGAAGTCACTATTGGGATTTATTACGGACCCCCAAATTCACCATGCTCATAGTTAATATGGCCCATAATGTGAACATAGAAATTCCAAAATTGACACCCCAAGAGCAAATAATATAATTTTGGTATTAAGTTTAATTTAGCAACCATACTAAAATGCTCTTCATGGAATAAAAACACAGTGTATAAAAAAATCTAATCAATAATTAAAACCCTAGACAAATCTAATAATCCCTTGAATATCCATCTCATATGTAACAATAACTCTATGAATAAATTTTATACACAAATTGGTATCACCATGAACCATAATTCATTGAGAGAAATAAAATATTGTGTTTATAAAATATTTTTCATAGACCAACAAATTATGGTTTCCCAACCAGAGGATAATATTCAATAAAATATAATGTTATTGAATTTCATAAAGCGGTCACCAATCCATATAAATTTTTAGTTTTCCTTTTTCATTACATAATTAATTTTATGAAAATTATTGCAAGACATCATGGGCTCATATAAAATTTAAAAAACAATGCCACAATGGTGAATGGTGGAACTGATGGAATGATTATACCCATTTTTTATCATAAACCTCTTGAAGTTTTATACTAGACCACTAATGAGGATTCAGTTTTATCCTATCGCATATGAGCCTGTCCTATTCTACCCATATTTTTTAATACCCTACAAAAAAATCATCCCAGTTTCTTAGATAGACATCTGATTATCACAGGGTATCATTACAACTACAGAAGGATCTCTTATGAATCTCTATCTCACAAGAGCCAAATCACTCCCCAAATAAAAAATTGTTCTATAGAAAACATCTTTTTTATATGTCTATAAACACAATGGTTTACTTTTTCTCCAAAATATGAATTATTGTTCTTAATCAAGGGGTGTTGGAATAATGGGTGACTCGTTCCCATGTATAATAAATCAATTGTTATCATACTGATGTCGTAATGCATAACTCAAATATCCCACAATGCCTTTGGGTCACAATCCTCTATTTCATAAAAATATCTATCCCCATTCCAAAAATTTACAAAAAATTGACGCCCATAATAACCTCATTGAATATCAAAGAAAATCACAATCATAAAAATCAGTATATCATATCCACCACACCCTGACACTATCCACTTTTTAAATACTAGCTCACCCACATGACATCACATCATGTCAAATGAGAATGTATCTTGCTGGTGGATGTGTCATATATCCTTTTATGATGAATTTTACTTAAAAAAATCACTGGCTAAAGGATCAACTATTGTATAATGTTTCTATAAAGAACATGTTACTATTGAAAAAACATAATCAGTCATGGTATGTACAAGCTAGAATACATGGAACACTTCCTAGAGGAAATCTTTTGTTCATTATGGGTCTGTATAATCAAAAAAGCAAAACAAGTCTATATTTTTTAATCTTAAACAATAATTTAATTCCTTTTCCATCATCATCTATACCTAATATACTGGTTGTCTTCTCATCATGTATTTAATTCTCATCCAAAACAACACGATATGTTTTCATTTGGTAATCGTCTAATAAAAGAATATATCTCTTCTATCCTGGATGGAACACCACATGAATAAGTCCATTCACTAAGGCCTCTCACATAATAGAACTTCATCATGTCTATTTTATAATCCATGATGGTCGTTATAATGGAAGTATCATTGAAATTATCATGAATTAATAAATTCCAAAAAAATATTTCAGGAGCTGAATCCAGATGAAATGGGTGTGAAAATCCATTATCCTTTAGGATACATGTTCTATTAGATCCCTTGACAATGTTTGTCTCAATATATATATTCATCATTTAGGTATTCGTATTCCTTTATGTTATAAATGTTGTCCCCCAAATTGTCACATATTTCCCTATCCAATTAGCTGAATAAAAGACACTCAAAAACCAGTAATGTATGTTCCCAAACCATTCTTCAAAACATGTATAACATTAAAAATCACCCATAGGATACAACTAACATCGAGAAAATGATATGATGACATAAACAAATTGGACCCCATAAGGGAATGAAATAAATCAAGTGTTACACCCAATTGTCACCATCAATAAAAAAAGAGATGGATACATGCATCGAGTTGAAATAACAAACAAATGTGTGAAAATATCATTACATAGATACATAAGGACACACAAGTATCCATGAAAAAATTAATAGAAAAAAACATTTATTAGAGTAAAGATTATAAAAACGTCATTCAATAACCACATGGATACATCTAAATGTGAAAAAATGTAATAAAAAATATAAGTGTAAAAATGAATATCGCACCATAGACACATAGGTAATCCAATAATAAAACATTTTACTATTTAAATGAATGGGAAATACAACTAAAATATTTCAGAGACAGAATACCGACCATATTTAGTGCCAACACACATTATTAAACTCCATAAATAGAAGAACCTTCCATGAAAAAACTAATTTTTCTATCACCCGCATATGGTATAAGATGTGTTGAAAAATTATATTATGGGATGAGCATACAAATACCATATCAGAATAATCTAAAACATATATGTATGGAATATAATTATATAGTAATCCAACTCATAAAGAATGAGGTTAATGAAACCCAATATCAGAAATGATCACATATAAACCCAAGTGATAAGAGAAATTGTATCTCCTTCTTCACATCAAACTCAGAATGATTATTTTTCCGACCAATATTGATGGTCACATCCTCAATGTGATGAATAATTTGATACCTATCATGAATTATTGTGTATGAATACATCCTCACCACTACACAATATAAAAATGGGAGCTCTACATTAATGGAGGTCCCTATCCCCACCAGATCTCATTGTTGGTGGATTACCTATCCATATAAAGAAAGCCAATACAATATATAATTTTTAGAGTAAAATATATACCTATATTAATATTATGTTGGATTCCACCCATTATACATTAGGTTAGTTGTGAAAAATATCTTTCCTATGATGTTCAACACTAATCACAACCACCTGTTGAGCATCACTAAAAAAGTGTATATCACATATAATCTAACAATACATATTAGATGAATAAATGAAGGACACCATGGTATAAGAATTAGAAAATTATTCATGATTGTAAACTCCTTAGGCCATATATTATTCTATGATATCTACTATAATATATTATAAGATATGTAGAAATTTATCAGGGGTGTTCATCAATGATACATGTTGTGTACTCTAAAACTGAAGCCTTACCATATCCCACTACATTACTCAGGCAGTAAAATCTAATATAAACAGTGTTTCATTGATGAGAAATTCCATGTGGGACTACCCAAGGTCAATGATGTGGTCCAAATTGAACATTAATTCTATTTCCAAGTAGGGATGCACATGCTATATACTTAGGTACATGACTTCTAGGCCACACCGATTGAATGATCATTTATTATCAGCACATAGTTAGGCTACCAAGAAAATTTAACATAACATGTATGTATTTTCATAGTCTTTTTATAGAAATCTTACTAAAACCTAAAAAACATAAAAAACCATTGAACATGGTCTATGATCCCCTATATTACATTATTATTAACCGGTATTTTCATTCAAGAAGCATTTTGTTAAATTCCTCTCGATTTATTTTTTATATCCTCCAACATCATCCTATGAATCACCACATAATGTTTTATATGAAATTAAACATCCTCTTACATATTTTTTAAATTCTTATCTATTTAAAAATATACCGGAATTGTCCCATATGATAATTATCACACATATCATCACCACAAAGTCACTCTCGATCCAAAAAAAACATGTATGATATATTTTTTAAAAGAGTAATTATACATTAAAAAATAAAAATTCCTTTGATATTCAATACTTATCATGTATTATTTCTAAAATATATTTCTTGGTTCCGTTATAAGAGCTATAGTGCCACAATTTCTAAAACATGGCTTTGATACCCCATATTAACACTCAATGATTTTTTATACACCTCAATCTATCCCAAACCAACCAATATCAGTGTCATTCATAAAAATATATAAAATATATAGCAATTATCAAGATAAAACTACTATAAATTCGGAACGATAACTCAATTTTCTAGTTATTATGAACACAAATAATGGATATATGATAAGTAAAAAAGAAACTGAGAAATATCAGTAGTTGGTAATGTCATGAACAATTACAGTATTTTTGAAAAATAAAAATTGATGGATTCTACGTGGAAAACATTAATGTAAAAAACCATTATCAAAAAACAATTAAATATTCATATCATTATAATAAAAAAACTCATTATATAATTTGATAGAAAATCCATTCCCATTTAAAGGATATAAATGGAAAAAATCTATAACTAAGAGGTCCTATATTTAGAATGTATTAATTATTGGTAAGGAACATGTTCACTAGATATGTCATTGAGGATTATAATATGTTCTTAATTAACTCCCTAAATATAAAAATTTCATTCATTTTCCTTCAATTTTCCTGAGGTCCCCATAACAAATGGTTCCTCTTCCTTATCCTATCTAATCTCCCAATGTAATGCAGCTAATCTCGGTGATTTTTCATAATGAAATATATATAAGGAGATGGTTAGGTCATGATAATTTATTTAATTAAATAAATTTTATAATTTAAATTTTATAAGAAACACATCCATTTACAACCATTAACACAAAACATGATATTGACATTCCATGTATCATTTTTAGGGTAAATCATAATCCTTATAAAAAAATGCTTTGTAGTCTTCCTTTGGACTTATCATTCAGTGGGAGAAGGATTTATTTTTAATGTAATAAATCATGTGTTTTAATATATTTAATATTTCTATCATAATAATTATGGGTCATGTGAAACCAAAAACACCATTTTATTTATAGGGAAAACATTATATATATATATATATATATAGAAATAATATGAATATATAGTTCTGAAAAAAGATAGATGTTATATTCTTTCCACATTCAAGACATTTATCATCCAAAAAACTCAAGCTAATAAAAAAGATGACGCTATTGAGCCCACATATTTATCTTATTCTCCCAAGAGATCTCCTAGATGTTCCCATTGTACCAATCCACTGGAAATAGCGGAATAATCCACCAAAAATATATCCTACTTTATAAATAATTAATTTACAACATGATTTTGAGAAGTAATTATATTTTCAAAATCTATAATAATTAATTATATAGAATTGAACTAATTGAGAATTTATCTATTCCGCTAAAACACTTGTATGAAACATTACAAGGGGTAGAATAGTGGGAGAAATGATAATAAATATGAAACATCAATAACCATAGGTAAAATCTTATAGGTACCAATGAACCATGAAGAAATTATTACTGCCACAAAAAACATTACAATCCACAACAAAATTAGAACATTTTGTATAAGATTTCCCCTTAATATAACTATAACAACGAATGATGTTTGTATTCATAAGGTTTATGTCAACCTAGAATTTTTCATAAGAACACACATATCAATTTTTTTCTCTTATACAACATTGCATGAAGTTGTTATTCCTAACAAGTGTTGTACCTCAAATCTTAGTTCATCATATGGTTGACATATAAGGTCACCCTTATTATACCTAAAGTGGTGTTTTGTGGATAGATGATTGGATTATATTATTATAAGAAATAAATAAAAATAGTAAGTGGTCCTCCGTGGTTTAGGGGAAAACAGAAATGATAGATCTCATCATTCCTCACAAATCAATGGTGAGTTTTTACAAACCGATCATCCTCAGATGGGCGAACCATTTCTTCATCAATATCCTAGTCCCATATGTCCAATAATTTCATCTAAACCACCATTTTTTATAATGATAATAAGTTTGGAGTGTATCATCATGGGTTCCACATAAAGCTTTATTATATAAATCACATTTAAATTCCCCAAAATATTAATTGATCTATAGGAATTTCTAGAATGGATGTCTTATGTATTGAAATGTTGGTAAATAATCACACAGATAAAATTTTCTAAATTTGATATATATGGGATCACAATTGAAAAATTCATCTATAACATATCTCTCTACCTTTTATAATACTCATGTGGTCATGGAAGACATGTTTGAATTTTGTGTTTTTCCATTACCTACTAATATGTGAGTTATCATGAGAGAATATCAACAAAAATAGACCTCATTCTAGATTACCTTAACTTCCATATAATTTCATGGTAAATATTTACATAATCCATATTTTCATTATAAGGGGTGGTAGAAATCATTATCAATATTTCCAGATTTATCATGACAGGAACCACCATAAATCCTTGTAAATTGATGTCCTTTTTGACCAGACCCAACGGGGACCGAGCTGTGAGTACCCAAAGCCTATTTCCCTAGAAAAGGGACTAGTGAAATGAACTGACTGAAATATTGAACAAGGGTAGTAACTTAAATAATTAACATGTATGAACACACCTAACCATATTAGAGCAGAAGTATGTAGGAATAATAATAAAATTATATGATTCCTAGAATATAACCCATGCATTGAAACTCCTGATGATGTAGAAGAGAATGGCAGTGCAATTAGAAATGTTAAGGGGGAAAATGAATGCCCTAAATGAAAAAGGTCCCAACCAGAAAAAAAATTTAAATGTTCCTAGAGATCCCCACAATTGATCAATAAGCTACAACCACATTATACATTCAAATTGAAATAGTATCCCTAATATCTAATGTAATCACCACCAACCAATCCATTTTCTACATAAGGCGAAACACATGAGTGAAAAAAAAATGCCTGAATGAGTATATACATACACAGTAGGATGAACTAATGGAGAAAACAAGAGAAGCAATAAACACAATATTAATATATATAGAATTAACCAAATACCAAAAACGAAAAGCATTAACACAACATCAACCATTCATAAGGAACACAATGTATTATGTAGGTGTAATAAAAGTCACAAAATTGGCTCCCAAATTAAGAGAGTAACATAATCCAACAATGAATATATATATATATATATATATATATATATGATAAAACCAATGAAAACAAACTGATAGAGAAGGCTATCTCCCTCTCATATCCCATTCAAGTAATAGAGTCTCAATTAGTTCAAGAAATTCATTAGTGATGCCCAAACTCTCATGTATCTTCCTAGTAAAAAACATCCAAGTCAAGCCTCAGCTCACCACTATTCCACATTGTCATTGTGAAAAAATATTTAAGTAGAGGACCCAATCAATGATAGAATTAGAGGGTTCCACTCTACTAGTCACTGACCCATGAATTGCCCGGATGGGGGGGGGGGTTCCACTATAGTCATTGAGGACCCATGTGATTCCTAGTAGTATTTTCCACACATATGATTGTAAAGGATCCCTGCATAAACCACTTTGAGGGTTACACTCAAATCATCAATGATCCATGCCTTGCCATGCTGGAGACCGCCATATAGAAGGCCGATGACCCATTCTGTGTTTTCATAAGAGGGTGAAACTCTAATCATTGGGGAATCATGTCATCTTCAATAAGAGTGTATAATCATAATTTTGAGGAAAAATTCTCAATATTTTCATGAGGGTTCCACTCTAATCAACACGTACCCATTCATATCTTGACAGGAGGTTTCCACTCCAATGGTTGAGGACCCATGTCTATCTTCGCATTTGGGCACCACTCTAATCATCGAGGTCCCATTCCTAGTCCAAATGGAGGGTTGAACTCACAATTAGTAGATGAACAATTCCCATCTCACATAGAGGGTGTATCATTAGAAGTATCTAGTGATCCTAAATGATAACTAATTTCATCATGAATCCCCTAAATATGTGACAATCTTGGTTAATTTTTCATCATCTTTCTAAATACACACTAGATACTATCATCATTTATTACTAACAATAATTCTAATTATTGGTAACTATGATGCCAAAATTCGAGTCCAAATGAAGGAAATAAGTTAGATTCATGTTTCCTCAAAACAAAACATGGTGTACACAGTGAGTGAGGGGGGGCAAAATGTCATGTAGTCCTATTTGATTATTTATCAATGTCCCTTTAGGTACAAGGCTCACCAACCATATTGAACAAAATTGCATGTAGAAAGTATACATGACGTTTTAGAAGACACTCGGGGTCCAACTTAATTCACCTTTTCGGTTTCTATATACTTTAGTACATGGTGTGTGCATGGATATTTTTATTTACTCTTACAAACTGTGTTTTCTCTGCCATTTTCACCCCCACGATGTATTTCCCATTTCCTCTATAACATGAACTATCTAATCAAGGAGGCGTACATGTCATATAGGTGGTACACATGACATTGAAACGAAAGGATTTCCCAAAACCGGAGTCACAACATCATTTAGGCCACATGTTCTGGGTTATTTCGAACTATACAACATGTTGTTTGTATTTTCCCATTTTCTCATCACTAGTGTCCATTCTACATATTATATACTCATTATATAGAAATCAACCATGTACATTCAAAAAATGATGGATCTTCCTTTTACTATAAATCACCATCAAAATGGTGGATGAAATCAAAATCTGGTTCATCCTACAAGACACTCATTCACCTTGAATGAAATGGTCAATCCATGTTCTATTATTCAAATCCCAAATCAAAAAATTAATCAAATGATAATCGAAAATACTCTAATTCAATCCCTTATTGGGAGTTCCATTTTTCCTACATAATTATCCCATTAATATGGGGGTTTGATCAGGCCCTATAGCACCTAACAATTTAAAACATAGATAATGTAGCCAAATAAGTGATTATTAAGAATAATCAATTGGGAAAAGGAACAAAAAAAATTCTTATAAACCGATGGCCAATAATTCTTGAAAATGAAAAGAATTGTTGATATCGAGGTGAAAAACTATAGTTAAACAATTAAATTTCATTTCAAATACCATTATATGGTTCAATTAGAAATGATCAAAAAATATGAATTGATCAAGATCATAAAGTTTAACAAAAATGATTATAATACACACATTGACCAGTCCATCCTGAATAATGGATTGTTCATTGTGTAGGAACACAACCTCTTACATTTGAAAGGATTTTTTTATATGAAGAACTATTCTCTACATCAGTATAGAAATTTTTCATCATATAATTCAATTATTCAACATAAGTAGAAGGAGAAAAATTTTGATTCTCCCAAGTATTATGTGGAAAAAACTAGGAAAATATACATATAGGCGATTTTATTAAATAAACCAATCATGTTCACATAATTAATTAATTCAATTAATATTTTATTTAATCCTCTAAATGTACCAAAAATGATTGTATTCTCAAAATTACACACAAGGTAACCAGTTGAATGATGATTTATTGTGGGTGGTTTGGGTTTTTTGAAATCATTTATCTTAGGTTCACTATTCTTAATGGCTTCTATTGGGTTTGTTCGTGGTACTAGAAACACCAAATGGTTATATATCGAAAAGTACATTCTTTAGAAATGTAGTCATTCATTAGTTATATTAACTAACAATGTTTAATAACATATATTGGGGGATAATATGTGAGGCCAAGATCATCAAATCCTTTTACAGGAATTGATACCTACTCTGGGGCCCTCATATAGATATACGTTAGGTTCATTAATCCTTTACTAAATCTCAATTATGATGTGGGTCATCCCATTTTTTCAAAATCAAATTTTATCAGGTATAATTCATAGATTCATCTATATGTATTTGAGATTCATTATAAATTGAGTTATATATGTATCCAAGGTTCTCCATTGATGATATCCACTAATATACTACATAGAGATGCTTTGGCCATAATTACAATGACAATAGATTCCTAACAAATTAGTGGGGGCACTCCAGAGTGTATCATCATCCATGGAGACAAAAGTGGTTTTGATGTTTGGATTGATCACACAATATTTCTTCTAATATATCATTACAAATTGAATCATAACACATGTAGTTCATTACTGCTTAATAGAAAACAACATTCCTCTTATGGTCATGTGATAATGTCTTATATATAAAGTTTTGTGTCGTGTGTCAATGATGTATGGTGGAATATGTATAAAAAATGTTTGGTGTGGGACTTATGTTGATGTGGCATAGGGAACCTTTAATGAAAATGAGTTTCAACGTTGAAAAAATCCATGTTGGGGATATTGCCAAGAATTTATACTGTTGCTTTTGTGTGCTGGGATTGGACCTCATAGTGTCCTTCTTACATATTCCATATTAAAAAGAATCAAAACCCCCATAGAGTCATTATGAATAACCTACCCTATAGAGGATCTTTTTAGTTTTTTCTCATAGAGGTGTTTGTCCCTTTTCATGGAATTCTCCTGGGATTATTCTTGAATGGATAGCCAAACATTTCAATGAAATTAAGAGGGTTTAGTCCCAAGTAGACTTCCGATTAGAGGGACATTGATGTGTTTATTAATCATGGTGATTTGGAGTCATGTTTTGGGTCATAATTTTATTTATTATTCCCAAATTAAGTCGAATATGATTTTGGCTTACTCATGAAGACGATTCCCCATAATCTCATGCCTTATATGGGAATCCAATTTATCTTAATTGTAATAGGAATCAATGTTCTTGATGTTCAGTAAAATTTAATCGATCATGTGTATTAAATGATTATTATTAACATTTTTGATCATGTGAGTCACACAGAGTGTGAGAAACAACTAATAAGTGATTTTATGTGGAACCACATGATATATTGATGTCGACTAGTGGACAAGGTGACAAATACAAATGGGAGTGGGATGGGGTGTTGAGTGTCCACATGTCCTCTATCCAAATGATGATGTTGGAAGAGATAGACGGTACAAAAATACCCTATATTCACATTATAATGGATTGGTTTTAGGTTATGGATACTGAGGAGGGAACGTAAAAGGATTGAGGAGAGAGGGATCAGGTGCCGATCCATTTTATATCCTAGTGGCTAGAAGGTATGGAGGAGAAAGTGTTTATCAAATTGTAAGAATTTATAATGGATTACAACAAGAGGTATCCCTGTAATTGGTCCCCTAGGTATGGAGGAGGACACCATTCCATGTTTAATTGAAAAGAAGCTACAATATCCACCCTCCGTACATGGACCCAGAGGCTCCATGCAATAGAGATGAGAATTATAGGAAATGTTCATAGCCATAGTTCCCAGGACCAATAACCCAATGACAATTTACATGGGGTATGATCCGCATGATCACAATGATACACATTCATATGCACTCTATGAACCCAAACTGGATGACTATAATGGTGCTATAACCCTCTTATCATAGGAATACAATCCAAAATACGGGACATGCTGGTTTTCTAACCACTGTTGTTGTGTATATCTAGAGGTCCTTATATATGATTAAATATTATAAATCTCATAAAAGGGAGACAAAGGAAGAAAGGTCCTTCCATGAGGGTCTTTGAAGAATTCCCATTGAGTGGATCATGCATGTTGGAGTATAGGGTGAACCAAAGGAGGTTCATATTGCGGGTGATTTCGGTGGTTAGTTCTGGGTGAGCTTGTTGAACAGTGAGTGATGGAAGACATTGGAAACTGAAAATGTAAAACCCAACATCAATACATCAAGGGTATCCACTATTGTTCTTAGTTATCTCTTCTGCTTGCCCCTTTTTAAAGAAAAGATATTGTGCACTCATGTTCATTAATAAAAGGGTTAATTAATTCATCTCTTAGGTAATTTTTATTTCTAAACACTAGTAGGAAATTAATTTCACTATCCCTAATTAAGACACTATCATTTAGGTTATATAAATCAACCTATAATGTTTTAGAGGGGTTGCGCGATAGACTAGGGAATACAAATCTATAGATTCCCATTGGAAATTTCTTTCCAAACAGATGAAGACCCCATAGACCTATTTATAATAAAATATAGGACCCTAGGTGTAGGGACCATCTCTCTTTGGTGTCTTGCTCAGGTCAGTCATGCATGTTAGCATATAGGCTGATCACACAGGCTAGTGTGTGGGTACCCTTTATAATGATGGTTTTTATGGAACCTAGTTGAATAGCCTTGGAATGACTTCTTGATCCTTGAACATCCATGTTTATTATCATTTATTATTTCTATGTTTTTTAAAATTACCACATTTTAATCCATGTGATGAAATAATGTGTCAATAGAAGCCCCCACTTAGAATTATATCCGATCAAAATCAAAGTGTTTGATCATATGGTAAAGGGTTGAAATGATTGATGGTTCATGAAAGGAATTCAGGCAGGAATTTTGTGCTATTAGTCATATTATTTATACTGCATAGGTATAATTCTTATTTAGTCCATGTAGGGAGGCATCAACGTCAATGAACAAGGTCTTTATTCTGACGTTCGACCTTCACGACTCTATAATTTTAGGTCTCACCACACTAGTCTCTCATTTAGACCCTCAGATTACCATTATATCTGAATTCGTCATTCACATAAGCAAAATATATAACAATTTGCTTGATTCATAATTTTAGGTGGGTGACTTGTGTGAGGGTCCATGATTTATGGTCCTACAGCTGGCACTTGCGTGGGAAATCTTCATGGGGGAATTATGTGTGTTCATGTCTTTTCCAATTTTCTCTATTTCTAAAATACTTTTCAAAACATAATATGTTGATAATGAAAACATATTTACTCCTTTCACGATCAATGGATTCTAGAGAGACTAATGTTTTTATGAACAAGTTAATCTTCACCTTGAAGAGAAGATGAAAACAATATGGCACAACTTAAATGTTATTTATGAAAAAACTCTAACATATTTATCGAGTCATTTAATGAAATAACAACATGGTTTCCATGAGAGTATAATTCTTCATCTTTATGGGTATGGTCACCTTATGAATGTCTTTAATTTGGCCCCAAATAATTATACTAATATCCCATTGCTTCAAGGCAACACAATTTTCACATCTTCAAATTTTTATATTATTAGAGTATATATTAATTTTCGGAAAAAATTCGTAGCATGTGTTTTTCAACATAGAATATGTGATATGGATTTGAATCCCCAAACACTATAATTAAAGGAAAAATTTTATTCATTTATCTTTGATGATTCTTAGACTGATCATTCAAAGGGTTGGAAGAAATATTTGGAATTCCACTTGAGAGGGGGGTCAATCATGCATGGATGTGGGTGAATTGGGTATGAGAAATGTTTGTAGAGTTAAAAAAGGAGATTAAATAAATTTTAATTTACGAGGACATTTGGGAAAGGTAGACATACTTATAATGGAATACTGAATTCATGCCTGATTTGATAAGACATTTGTACCCATGGACTAACTATTTTCTCCTAATGCATGGAGAGATGGACATCAATTTCTGGGAAGTCCATAAGCTCTACATGTTCATAATACTTGGAGATATGTATGAAAAATTCCACCATCCAATGTAATCATGGGGTGAAACTATAATAAAGCTACCATGAATCATGTGGTACATATCAATTATCATGAAATTATAGTGGAAGATCCTCATTTGATGGTGAAAATCAACTATGATGTTTGATGAAAACATTCCTAGAAACAGAGGTAAAATTCTCCACATAAAATTTCAAAAATTCATTCCCCATGACTGTGAAGAGAAATGATGTTCCCTTATTCAGGAAAACATTAGAAATGCGGGTGTACTTAAAATGAAGATTTAATCCTTGGTCAAGCATTCCAACAAACACAAATATCCCAGAATTTATATCCACATTTCTAATTTCTTAATTACTACCCATTATCGATTCCAATCATGCAATAAGAAGAGATATTTTTTCTAGGGTGCCCATATTTCCGAAGACGATGTTTATGGGGTTGGAAGTCCATGTCCATGAAAAACAATTCTGAATCATGTTGCACATTCATATGGGGAAGGATCCATTTAGAATTTTAGGACTATTTCAGCTATAAATTTGATGTCTCCACCCATTATAGAACCTATTATGTGTTGAGTGGGTCGAGGGACCTGGTATCTCATTCCCATTGAATGTTAAGGTTGTCTATGGTATCCATCCCATATAAAACCTCTCAGGACCTTGTTATTGCTAAGAATGTCCAAAGAGTTTAATGTCATCCCCTCTTTGGAAAAAATACTAGGGGATTCACTAATTATGGGATGTCTAGAGATGAGATACGAACACTTACAATATCCATTAGGGAATCTGTAATAGTGACTTGTATCAACAGTGAAGTAATATGTGAGTCTTATGTTCCATAGAGTATATCATGCATATTTAATTTCATATAAACAAATGTTGTGTCTTCTATACTACATGTTTGAGATGAAATGATTCAAATTATATACCAATAAATATTGATGAATACATCCATGGTGTATACTATAAGAGTTATCATCCTACATCTAATGGGTTCATGTAGGGAATTTTCCTCCTAGTATGGTGAAGCTTGGATTGCATCATACCCTGATTGGGTCATAGTTGGAGTTGTTCCTATGGTCAAGGATGGACCATCCACTTATCATTTTAAATGAGGGGAAGCAGATTCCAGTACAATAAGTGGTGATTATTCTTCATTGATCAAGGATTAATTATCTTTGGAGGATGAAAATGATGAGGTCCCATGTTTATCCAAAAGAAATATTATGAGATTCAGTCCACTAGCAAGATTCAAAAGAGATACACCTATTGAGATTTTACCAAGGCTTTTGCGTCCTCATTTCTTAGATGATCCCATATATTTGTGTTTTTGTCCCCCTTCTATGACAGAGAGGCTTAAAAATCCAATAAAATGCCATGTTTTTGAATTTTCATCAAGGAAGACTTGGGTGGAAACCGAATTCATATGATTAGTGGAATCAAAACTCACTAAGGACAAGTCTTCTAATATTCAAATCATATCATAACATTTTCATGCAAGATAGGTAATTCAATGTATAAGATAATATTGAGCCCCAACAAATATTTTCTTTGAGGAAAACCCTGAGGTAGTGATGATTAAATTTCATAGATAGAGAATATATTTTATTCAACTAACAAGAAGAATCCTTATATGATATTGGAAGAGGTTATGACATGACAAGGTGGTATGGAATGAGTTAACCATTCATCATTTGGGGAATTGATTCATTATGCCACTCCTGAGGATGTAAATCATCAATTCCTCATCTTTTCATTTTTTTCATTTATTTTATCTTTAATAGAGCACTGTTCTTGAGGGTAAAGACATCTTTATTTGTTTTGGGCTATAGGGAAAATAACAGAGGATCCTTCATAAAAATATGGCCAAATAGGAACCTTGATTATGGATGATCAATCACACCATGAATCTAGGGAACTATCCCCTATGAAATGAAAAATAGAGGCTGAGATTGTGGGAGAACAACCATTACTAACTACAATACAAGACTATGATGAGGTTGATCCTTGTCCCTATTTATAAAAAAATAAATAAAATAAGTAACATAGAAGGGTGATATATTTTTCTAGACATATCATCAGAATTGGTATGTCATAATGATACCATTAATCTCAGATCTATCTTGAACAAATGTTTTAACAAACATGGATTGGAGGAACTCCTCCCTTCTCATCTCTAAAGGGTCTCAGAAATAAGTATCCATGAAATTAAGATGGTGATCCAGATTAGGCACTAATCCCAACTTGTGAGTTATATCCCTCGATATACAAAATAAAAAATGATGACGATATATTTTCAGTTCGTGTCACTGTTCATGTAGTTGTGGAGAGGGATGAGGAATCTGGTATTGTCAATGGTGCTTCATAATTATATTAGGATGATTACTTACTTTTTCAAATATGAAATTTTAACATCATCCAAATCACCATATAACTCTGTGATGACTAATACTAACCCTATGACTATACCTAAATAATATTTTTGGGGTCTCATGTCCTTAGAGGAGACATCCAGGCTGGTTCCGAAGCCAAATATTGGGATTATGTTAAAGAGTGAGATTACCACAGGGCTAGTGATTTCAATTGATGCCATGATAAATATTAGAATTTACATTAATTGAATAATGTAACATATTAATATTCATAAAATTATGGATTAATTTGAGGCACTTAATAGGGAATTGAATAGGAGTGAGTCTTTATTTCATGTGTGATAAATTTAAATATTCCTAATTTGTTGACCACATCTGGTTCGAATCAGTAGTTGTATCCATGGAGAATGTCAAATAAATTTCACATGAACAAGATGTTGAAGTCCATCTCAGTCCCACAGTTGATGGGGTTCTAGCACACTTATTCCTTGAAATGGGGATTTTTCATAATCCTCATTTTGAAATTCCATTGGAGACCTCAGAGAGTGATAATAATCAAGAGGTTCCAGCTCAAACTATCAATGTTGAGAAATATTTGGAGAATTATCCTGATTTTTCTAACCAATTACTATATTTTTCCATTATAGGCTATTAAATACCTATTTATTCACATAATATATTTTTCGATGATAAAGACAAGTATTTATCATTTTATAGTTCTATAAACCTATGTGGTTGGGTCTGATGGAAAAGCCAATAAACCAATGATGTTGGTACCTGAAAAAAAGAAAATTGTTTATTAGTATGTAATGGGGAAGTGTTCTTTTATATGTTTATTGATCCCGAAGTACATTCCTCCCTCTAATAGAATTTCTGAGTCAGATTTGGAGTTATAGAATTCTCTTCATACCACACGATATAGGGGCAGGTGGGATATATAAAAAATAATCTCTTAAATGCCTCTTGAGGACAATCCTTGAGTAATCCAATAACATTCAGTTATATTTAGTATTCTAAGATTTGAAATATTTTTTTACCGTATAAATCATGTTTACTTAATGGATTCCATTTTTAAAATGGAGAAAGAGTGTGCATTTTTGATGAGACATTATAAAGGAGAAGATTCTCATCAATACTGTTGATCTCAAGGGTGAATTATCCAATGAAGTGGCCAATAATATAAATATTATTGATGTATATAAGAAGCAAATTAATGATAAAACCATTCAAGTGTAAGGACCTAAGTAGAAATTGGATGTCATTCTGAAGGACCTCGAAGAGCTCCACTAATCATTTGATGAATCCCTAAATCCATGGATGACATCAATTGTGGCTAATATGGAATCACATAAGTGTTCCACGAAGATAGACTCTATATAGTATTATAGACATGAAAATTTGGATGATTAGGACCAAGACTCTTTTCAATAGATGATGTGTTTTTTTTATAATCCGCCATAAACATCGATGGGGAGACTCTATGAACTAGATTATCCTCTTGTTTTGTTTTATCTCATAAATGAAAAGATATTTTATCTAATAAACTACACCATTATACATGTATTAATTATGTGATAATAACATTGTATTGAATTTTATCCTGATAAAAATTATATATATATAATCCATAGATATTGGATGAAAAAATGATCCAATATTTTCTTAGTCCATGTGGCCTAACAATCATAGTTCGACATTTTATTTGGTCATATGGATAACCGTGAAATTCATTATTATTTTGTTTTAGAAACAAAAATATGGTTTTTAATCTCATTACAATGAAGACTTAGTGGGTGAGACATTGATTATTCTTAGACTACAGTTTTTGGGTTTTCAGCCTAACTAGTTTTGTGGATTTTATAGTTTTATCACTCATTATTTATCCTGAACTGAATTTAGTCTAGGTGTGGTGAGCTGAGATATGAAATTTATCTAGATTACCCTTTACATGCATTATATTTTATGAGTATTGTTTGTATTTTAATTTTTAATTAAATGCAATTAATGATAGACCAATGATTGTAGTGTTTTAGGTCAAACAACATTGACCATATGTTCTTAAATAATGGAAAAAATATGGTGTATGCGAAAATAATATTCCAAAATTACTTAGATATATAGTTGGGAATCGTAACCCATAATTTTTATGTACATTGATCTAAAACATGATATCACGAATATATAAGAGGTCTCTATTAATGATGATGTTATGACAAATATAACAATTCCATTTTTATGGGTCGTTTTCTGAAAATCCTACTCCGGTGCATAATTAAAAGACAATAGTGGTATTCATTTTCTTTTAGGAACCTATTATTGTGATAAAATTGTAAATAGAAAATGGTGGTATATTATAGAATAGTTAGTTATAGAGTTTCTCAAGAATTCTCAAATTCTATTTTTGATAGTTGATATTTATGATTATGATTTATAATGATAATGATGTGTTTTTTTCAAAAGATATTGTCTATGACTGAAGGTATTATCTATTATGGTACTATAGAAGAATGTGAATCCTCTTTGAAACAAATTTATTATGAGTGAAGTTTCTTACATTTCATTAGATGGTCGATGCAAGGGGAATGACCCCTTTTTGGAAATCATAATGTTTCATGAATAATGGTTGGAGGGATCCAATCGGATGGTTTAGGACTAAAGACAGGTCTCTGCGAGGGTTCTAATCTAATCATCAAGGACCCATACTCATCCAGTTTGGAGGGTTCCACTGTAAAGGTTGATGTCCAATGCCATGTCTCCAAAGGAGAGTTGTACTCTAATTTTTGATAACCCATGCATAGCTCTGTTGCGGGGCTCCACATAAAATTTTGAGGACCCATTACCTTTCTCTTAAAGATGGTTCACTCTAATTATTGAGGACCCATTTCCATCCTAGTTGGTATGTTATTCATGGAATCAATAGTGGATGCATACCTAGAACAACTAAAGGATACTACTCTATAAGATTCTGGTGATCCTTAAAGACCTCTTTTGTTATTTACCATCAACAAAATAAGTGCCACGCCATGAAAATTTCCCATCATATCTATTAATTCAATTGAAATTCTACTATTATATATTACATTGGATAACCTTATGGATAGTGTATTAATGGGGTTAAAATTGGAGTCCAAATAATGGAGAAATGACATCTTGATATTCCCTCAATACCAATAAAGGGTACATGGCATATGAGGGTGACCCACACGACATGTGGTCTTGGTCAATTATATGGTCATGTCTCTCGAGTTTTAATATTCACAAATCATGTATCATTACATGGTATATAGAGATTCTATATAGATTTCCATGCCACATTGGGAATTTACTAGTGCACATTGGCCGTTTCCACATACAATAGTAAATGACATGCTCTTGGTCATCTCAGGGTAGTATAGTACATAACATGTTCATTGACATTCCCCCCTCCATTGGGTATTTCTAATGAACTCCTCAATACAAAATTTCCATCTTGTGTTTGTTACACGGATTTTAGGTGGAATTCATTCTTTAGATCAATATATTTTACCAAAAATCTAGACATTTTATCCTCGAGGTCAGATGCCATGTGTTCTTATGAAAAACATGGAATATAGTATAGAGTATCAAATTTGTTCATATTAGGCTTCCACACATCATATATGATCATTACACATTTGAATATGGAACAATTTTTAAATAAAGATGAAGTATCATTCTCCAGTTGGGGTTTACCATCCTTTGGGTGGCTGAAATCACACTATATTTATTTCTTCACAAAACCCACACAACATAGGCATATTTGGTCATTCCAACTTATCCAATTTGGATTCAATGTCAACAAATTGATCACCTAAAAGATAAAAATCCAATGATTCCATCCACGTTTTTTCTTTCTATATGTCAGGCATGATTATTCTATTAATTCTATGGGTTTTATTGGGTTCAGTGACACTGAACAATGTCAAACTAAGGCATTATATGACAATCGACATATATCAAGAGAAATCAAGGATGAAAAGAAAAGAAAACTTCATCAATCATGGTTTAGAGGTTTTTGGTCAAAAAATAAAAATAAGTGTATTTGGGGTTAGAAAAAATGAACATTAAATTTTATTTCAGTACATATGCACATGATAAGGATTAATTGGTGTATATAAATGCATAAGAATTGATCATGTTTAATAAATTTAATTAAAATTGGAAAAATCCTCAAATTTATGAATATATCATAGTGATTGGATCATTTTTCTTCAAGAAACTCTTCACACAATGATTGAGGGTGGTCATTATATTTAATACACTTTGATCAGCTTTGATATATATATTCATCAGCATCTATTTTTATTTACCAATAGAAGGAGTTGAAGAAAAATATCGATTCTCCCAGTGTCTCTGAGGCTATGTCAGTAAAAATATCTATAGTAGTGATTTAATAGAATAAATCAATTGTAATAATATATAAATTATTTTATTAAATAATTTAATTAACAGGATATATGTACCACAAATGACCATCATATTTAAACAGCCCACAATGACTTAATTTATGTCATCTCAAGGGTAAAATTAATTTTGTGAGCTCAGATGTGGTCTATGTCGTATAATAATATATTTCATTTTAGAATAATAAAATTTTATTTAAAAACATATGAACAAGTAATTTAAAATATATATAATATTTTAATAATTTTAATTATATCGCACCGTCCCTCATAAATGCATGACATCATATCCAAAAATACTTGTACAAATATATCAAATTCTTAAAGAAAAGAATTATAACTCTATAATGACATTCTATATACCTTTATTAAACCCATATGGTGCTTGTTAAAATCATATCTCATTATATATAACATAATAGTTAATGTATCCCAAATGGTCCACTATCACACACTGATGATGTGGTAGAGGCACATAGTCAACCAAATATAATATTCCCTACATTACTCACCTATTTTTAGCTTCAAAAAATAATAATACATGATCAAATACACTTCCAAACTATAATTGGAGTCCCTATATATAAATTTCTCATAAAATTTATCATTCCTAGAGTATAGACTAGCTAATTGTCAAAAGCTCAATGGAAAGACAATTAATGCCTATGTCCCAGGATTACTTATCCCTAGATAGATTTGTAACTAAAAAACTAGTTGTATGTGATGAAAAGAATCCCCCCATAAATGATATCACCACAATACATAAATTAAATTAATTCTACTTACATCACTGATCCATTATTCTTGTTGGGTTAGTCAGGGGGTCTGAACAATATCAATATATAATTACTCACTACATGCCTTTGAATCAACAATCATTTTATCATTGATTAAAAGGAACTGAAAAACAAAATTCTCTTTACTCCCCCTATCTATGTCTCAACAACAGGGAGATGTTCCAAATCAGTATAAACTTTTTGAAGATATTTTGAATATTTTGGTCTATTAATTTGTATTCCTGTTGCATTTTAAATAAATAATTTTTTGTAAAATCTTGAAAATATATCATAAAAACCAAATAACACCATTAAATATATATAGAAATTTGTAACCTATAAAATTCTCTTGGATATTCACCATACATTCAATACATTGATCATTTTAGATTCTATATCATCACCTGATTAGAGAGGAGAGGCCTAAAATAGCAAACCTCGTGAATCCAAAACTAGAACAACACATTATGTCCATATAAATGATTCTCAATAAGTATGTCTATTAACATCATCCAATGATCTATCTAGAGCAAATTATACATAATGTATGTAAGAATGTCATCAATGAAGGGTACCTCAAAAAAGTCTAATAACATTTTGGAGATATAGTTAATAATTTACATAAACAATGAAAGGGAATTCATCAAAGAATAGGGTATCACCATGAACATAAAATTCTTAGTGTGATATCAAATGACCTCTTCATGGTATCATTGTCATGAAAAAAATTCTAACATTTTTATAAACCATGTTCAATAATGAAGAACCATACAACGCCTAACAACAAGTCGGAATGGTCATTAATCTTTTTATGTGTGTATGTGTTTCTTTTTTAACACATAATTTTGAGGAAAATAATATATTTAATTCCACATTCACCTATCCTAATTTTAATGAACAACACTAGAGCCTCCTTGGGTGAACAAAATTATGATAAAACAATTCACATAGAATCAACGACTCCAATGTTATCAATTTAAATCTTTGGATAACTCGGTTGAATCCTTATAAATATGCGACCAAACTACTATACATATGACTACCTATCACAATAATTGAACAATTAATTATTTAAAAATGGTAAAAATTATAAACAATGATGGGTATTATTGATTCTATAGAAAGATACAAAGATATTATCTATACCAAATGAGCCATGTTATACATGTATTCGAGAAGTTCTATCACTAAAATATTGTTAATGGGAGTTTTTAAAGAAATTGTTGGATCTAAATAATCAATTAGAATCATCTGGTCTCGTGAAATGTTTCTGGAAATAAAGTAATGAAAAGATGAAATATATACATAAACTATATATAATGTATAATACACATCATTTGAACATCATATCACTCATGCCACCTTCAGTTCAGACACCACCATTCCCTAATTCTATAATTCCATTTTCCTTACAGTAACCATAAAAAAGGGATTGTTCTGTAATATTATCACTTTAAAGGAAAAATAAAAAATAAAATCAAAGTAAATCATTCAACACCATACAAACCATATCCATTGGTTATCATATACTCACCCACACTAGAGTAAATCATTTTTAAAATAATCTGTCTTGGTGGGGGGTGTGTCCATTCTCAATGCATGATAGAATCCACATCACACCTAACCAATACCTTGACACTCTTACATATCATGTTGAAATAAATTACTATTTTCAAAAAAAATAATCCAACCATTAAGGGTTTACACATACTAGAAAACTCAGACCATTAATTTGAGACAATCCATTGTTGCCTAAGCAGATAACTTTCCATGAATAGAGAGAATTCGGAATCCTTGGAACTATTCAAATAGACCGATGTTATGGAAATCATTATCATGAACTACTGGAGAAATTATATTCTCAATATCCAAAAAATTATACACATAAACTATTGGAGGTAGATCCATAGACATATCTTATATTGGATGAATCTCTCCTTTCTCAACTGAACAAAACAACTACAAATTAGGACCCTATATTAAGGAATCATCTTACAACTGGTTATCATCATGTCCATCTCGGAATCCACTTTGTATAACATCAATGATTAATAATGGATATTATTATGATGTTATATTGATATGTAACAAATCCAAGGAACTAACACATGAATGGAATTGTAGTCATATGTTACAATCCATTATGATCATTGTTTCCTAGATTTCCTTCAAACTAGTGTATTAATATTCCGAGTTGATAAGTATGTAGTCAGACTGACATGGTTTAGATATTTTGTCTACTAAAACATCCTATTATTAGTGTCCTAATATCCAAACCTGATTAAATTCAACACTATTAATGACATTTCCAAAACTAGTCATCTCAATATTTATAACACTGGACATATCTATTTTTATAGAACCTCCTATGATACCACGATATCATGATGCAAATAAAAAATAACCCACCAGGGATCAATGTATGTTAATCTAATATTACATGTCCATATACAATAGTCCAGGTGAAATAAAATACTATTGAGGTGTCATAACAATGAAATGGTACGACATAACTAAAAGTATCTACACACAGAATCCTAACTACTTCCAACAATAGTGATTTAAAATAATTATTAGACTTTAGAAACAGAAAAATTATTGAAACAACCTCTATGATATATATATAAGGGTAAAATGTAAATAAAAATGTATATAGTGAAAATAAATTCTTGACCAGTAATATATATTGATCCCAATATAAAAAAATATTATCAATGGAAATGAAAAAGGGAGACTATCACTAGATCTCGTTGAATTGACCCTAAATATAGCCAGTATCACCATGTTCTATTAAGACGTAAAAATACATGGTAATCCCAATTTTCTTATAATTAATATATATTATGTATAAGAAACTAAAAATTATAGAAATTCACATCAATGGGTTAGTTATGAAATCCCTAGTAGAACAACAAGAAATGAAAATGGGTTCAAATAGAATTAAATAGTCATCTCAAACCATAAATAATGAATTTAATGAAAAAAACATCACATATAATCATAAAGAACCCCAATAAAAGTGAAAAATTGGATATCCATGTTCATATAAATATATGAATAATGATCATAAATTATTTAACTAACATCCAAATTCTGATTCCCATTAGAATTTGTAACATCATAATCATCAATGCCTTGGGGAAAATACGCTCTATTTTTTCTCCATAGTCAAGGGATTCCTACTCAAATTAATAACCTAGTCCCCACTGGATATCAATTTGGGGGGGGGGGTAACACTGCATATATTGAGAAACTAAATCCCTATTTATGTTGGGGAGTGTCAAATATAATAGTATAATGAGTGTTGTGAACCCATACAACCATGCTTCATTGGTGAACCCCCCAAGTACTAAAAAAGCTTTATTAGTACAACAATATATGTTTCCACCATTTATGAATCATTGTAAAAGAACCTTAAAATATATCCTTGATTGAAAAATGAATTCCAACAATTCTTACAACATTTAATTATTTTTAAGAGAAGCTACTCGCATGCCAAAATCCTAATTCTAGAGAAAGAGATTCATAAGGTAAAAGATAAAGGTAAAATTATAGGGGCCATTCATCCATGGTACATGATGTTTACTCTAATTTTGACGAATAGATGTCTCCGAAAACTAAAATCAATATATAATAGAAAATGAAAATGTTTTATAATTTAGGTGACATGAACAGTTGGACAAACATGGTTCAACGGATTGTTTTTCACTAATCATGGTTTCTTGGTCAATGTAATGTTACAGGAGGTGTACATTGTTGTACATCGACTGTAGGATACATTGATTGATATAGAATGTTCTTTGTGTACATCAATTGGCTACCCAGTAAATTCCATTTAGTGTATGGGTCTTCCAAATGAAATATTATATTTATAATGGTTTGAAAAGGTTATATTCATATGAAAATGAAAATCATTACATTTATTCCACCAAATTTCACAACCCTTTTTTATGATTTAAATTTACATAATTTTTTTTTCAATTCTTGTTGATCTTCTTTACTGAATTCACTTCATCATTATCATAAAAATGTACAAGAGGGTGAATTTGGATGGGATTTTCTTCCATTATCCTTTATTAGTCTCCATATTTTAGAAAACATAGTTATGTTAACCCATATGATGTTTGTCATGCCTCCCATCTCTAAAATGGGATCATGATTTCTGATAAATCAATAGTGATCTATTATCTCTATCTAAATCATCTAGAGTTCAAATAAAAAAATTTCTATCATCGATTTGTTGTCATTGATAGCAATTAATTCTAGATTCTCATCACTTGTACATTATTTCCTAGGACTCCCATCTCCAAAACAATATTATAATTTCAAAAATATATCATTTATAATATAATACAAAAATACATCCTAGATACTTTAAAAAATAATCAATTACATGTTTCTTGATAAATACTTCATGAATCAATAGTATTGATCATGCTTAAAATATTATAGTAAACTGTAATACAAAATCCATATACCAATGATGAAAATATTAAAAATTAAAACGGGAGAGGTATAAAAAATTAATAAGTACCCTATAAAATGAGATACAATAAACTGAGGATTATTAAAAAAGAATCATTGAAATAATGTAAAAAATAACTGAGATCGGGAATATTGAATAAATGATCTAATCATGAAAAGAAATAAAATCAATATTCAAGTAAACAATTGATCCAAGATACACAATTTATTAAAATATGATTACGCCAAAAAATATTGTGCCATACTATGAGAATGGATTTATCATTGGATATTAACATTTTATCTTGTATTATCATTAATGAGTATACTTTTTTATCTTTCCCATGAATATCCTTGATGAATTCCTTATTGATTAACTAACCGAAGCTCATAATTTCCAATTTTGGATCCACATGCCCATCAGAAATCACCTGGGTAAATATGGATAATCATGTGGAGTTTTGGTAGTGACATATTTATAAATATATTTTTATGTTTAGGGAAGTAAATAAATTATATATATTTGATAATTTATTATATTTAACTCCTTATTTTAGTAAATGCCTTCCATTTATCTTTCAACTCCAAAAATCTTTATGTGATTCCTATGTTTAATTCATGCTATGAGAAATGATTCCCTGAAAATTGATGTAGATACACATAAACAAGAAAAAATACAGTTCAACTATGAAAATGGTGTAGTTATATTTGTTGGATCCCAAATATGTGTCCCATCGAATCAATAATTTATTAAGGATCATTTAGTGAACTCTCATATATTTTCCTTCAATATTCATATAGAAATAATGTGTACATTTAGTTATGATAAAAAACCACTAGTGGTATAGTATAATGATCGATTATCTATAATATGTATCATGATGATTGAAATTCATGTATGTTAAGGACAATTGAAAAATTTATTGGGATATGTTATAACCAGTAACCATTCTGATTTTGAATCATATGAAGGCCATAAAATTATTTGTTTTGTAGTTTATATCATTATTATGTTAGATCATTTTATTACTAATATTGAAATTTTTTCCCTTTACCAACTATCCAAGATATATATAAATTTATTTGTGATGTGGTAATGTAGCGTAGAGTAAAACAATCCATTATATATGATTGGGATATATGGGTTCTCTGAATTTTCTATATAATTCTTTAGAAATAATTAGAGATATATATCTATTTCATGACATCTTAATATCTTCTAATATATGGTTAGTATGTTGAGAAATATAAAATGGAATTGGATAATCTAATATCATGATAGAAAAAATTCTATTGATTTTTGGTTTAAGACCTCCCCCTATAAGATCTCTCATATAAAAAAGGTTTTCATTTGTTTATTCATGTGGAAATACAAGAGTCTCCATATGGGAAGATATATTATATAGAAACGTGATATGATGATTAAAGAGAGAGTATGTAAATAAGCCTTGAAAATTTCTGAAAATGAAAATGGATGTTCATAACATTTAACAATAATTTTTTTCGCTGATTGGATGGATAATTTATGCCGACAATTTTTTGTTGATATTTATATTTTCATTTTGGAGAAAAGGTGTAACATTTAATTTCTCCTTAGAAGTGAGAAATTTGATTAGGGATTAAAGGGAATCTTAGAGGTATGTATATCAGTCCATTCAAAATATATTATCTTATCAGGGTTATAGATTATCTATTATAACTCCCACTTGACCGCTCCCTTATATGTGATGTGTTCCATGTATAAATGTTGATAAAGTAAATACAATACCCTACAAAAATTTAAAGGCTTGGATTCAAATAAACTAGAACATGATCTCTCAAATACGGACTAATGAGGGAAATTTCTAGATTAAAGAGATAGGGTGATAAAAAAATATGATAAAACTTATGGTAGAATTTTAATAGGGAAATAATAATTTTGGAGAGGTTTCATAGGAACTTGAGAATGTAATAAGAATAATTTACCATAAAAATTTACCATATAATCAATTTTGAGGCAAAAATAATTTTTTTTATGGTGGAAAATGTAATTATTTTAATTTTCAATCTCATAAATCAAATACTATATCTGATAACGTATGTCACTATAGATACCTAATGAAAAAAATATTATTAGAATAAAATATTAACAAATCTATAATTAATTTTCAGATAATAATAAAATAAATGTTTTACATTAATATGATAAATAATTAACATGAGGTAATATTAAAATGACTATTTTTAGATAATTATATTATGACTATATTGAATTTTCAATCCAAAATAGAATTTATATTTTCTTAATACAGAGTTGATAAAATAATTTTTTTATATCTATTTATTAAAATTTTCATATTTTTTTTATCTTTTCATTTCAAATAATTATATTAGTGAAAAATTAGTTTTCATTCATAAATTTTACTTTTAATAAATTTTTCATTATATAAGAACCCAATATATGTTTAAAAGACCATTTATTTAATAAAATATTTTGATTTTTAATATATAATTAGATATTTTAAATATAATTCCATCCAAATTTAAGACATATTTAAATTATTGTTTTAATAATAATTATTTTGATTGAATGAAATTTATTCATATTATTATTCATTAGTTAAATTTACAGAATAAATAAGTCTGTTTTTTTCAACTTATAATATATTATTATATTTTATAAATTTAATTAGTAAGGAATTATTTATTAAATTTATAAATTTAAAGCTGAATATTATCATTTTACTATAATACAATTTATCCTGATTAATTATAATTGTTTTAAAATAATTATCTAAATTTTTGATTTTGTTATGATAATAAGATCTATAAATTTGAAATCCCAATTTATAATTATTAAATAGATTAAATTTTCATTTATATCATCAAAATTAGTTACAATTGATAAATAACAATTCCATAGAAAAAAGTAAAAAATGGTAAATTTATTTTACATTGGTAAAGGGGTGAAACAAGTAAATGGAATGTTTCATAATGATATTTTTATATTATTTTGAACTATATCCAAATTTCCCTTCCAAATATATTATAATTCAGAGCCATTTTTCCTTGAATAATATCATTGAAATATTGAAAAATGAAATCTATTTCTAGAAGTGTTCTTTTATAATCATAATAAATAATTCCATATTTAGAACTCAAATATAAACTTATCATTAAAATATCGCCTATAAATTTAATTTTTTACCAAATAATAGAATACTGAAACATCTAAATCCCATATTCACACAAAGTTTGCCGAAAAAATTCATTTTCAATGATTTTTTAATGGAATGATGAACTCTAAATCCAAAGTATTATCTCTTACATATGATTAACTTCTTAATCAAACACTACACAATATATTAAAACCATAATAATATGCTTTCATAGTATACTTATGTGATATGTTGTTATATTAACTAAATGAACAATATTTATTGATTTCCATCATCATAGAAAAAAATGGAAGGTCAATCGTCTATGTCTTTGGACTACCACCTCCACAAAGAAATGATTTGTGTTTTTATTCCAAAAAAACTATGGTCCAACTTCATAAGAAATTTAAACCATTTTTATTCTATTATAATGTTATTATGTAAAATATTATTCTTTCTTAACGATAAAAACCCATTAAGGAAAATTATATTCATATTTGGTTATTTAACAACCTACATGAATTATACTATAAAACTCTTTCACGAACAACAATTGAAAGATATAAAATTATATTTTAATAATATAATAAGGAAATATTTATGTTTATTTGTCTCTAGAATAAACATATCGTGTTTCTTAACTTATTATTAATGTATCATATTTATTCACAAATACCACAAAATTAATCTGAAATAGATTCCATTTATAGAAAGTATAACCAAAACACTTATGAAATATTATAAGAGTGTTATATATTTTTTTGATTTATATATTATATTTTATTAAATGAAATAATGTTAACATAATTTTTGTGAAATAATTTTTATTGATATCAATATTTTAAAATGTGACAAAATGGATAATGTTATTAACAACTAGTGGTTGAAATAAGATATAAAATACTAATATACACTAAATAAATACTCATAAATGATGGATATTAAAGGTAACATAAATGAATAATTTGATGAGATGGATTATTAATGTAGATATATTGTTTATACATGATGATACTTTCATCATAAGGATAATGAGATAACTCAGGGGTCTTCCACCTCAATATCAACTATTTGAGAAGGGTTTTATTATTATAATCCATATTCTTTTTTATGGTTTATATAATATAAATGAATGTATTTTGTTATAATATATAAAATAATGAAATTTATTTAAATAATAATATTATTTTATATCACCCATTTACATTGAATAAAAAATTTATCTAATCTATAATGGAATTGATAACTGAAACACCATTAATTATGATATAAAATTTATTATTTTTACAGAATTTTCCCAAGATAATATATTTTAAATAATAATATATTTTTATTTATCATGTATTTTTTGTCAAAATATATATTTATTATATGTTTTTATTTAATTTTATTTAATATAAATGAAACATTTACAAGAAGACTCATAACTATTAAATTTAAAATTACAAAAAAATGGTTTTAAAAATATAATTTCCTAATTTTAATTAATTTATATTAAAAAATTTCCATATTGAGTGATGATATGTTGAATTGTTAACCATGTGTTATTATATTAATATGTTATTATTTATGGTTATCATGACCAGTATATCAAACTAATTATATTTTGAGGTTATTTTATGCATTTATACTGTTTTAGGAAATACTTTTTATTTATACGGATTGGTTATAAAAAATTATTGATATCTATTTTCTATGTTACTAATATATTTTTTATTTCCATGGTATCATTATGTTCTGATATGTGAATGTTTTATAAGAAATATATATATATATATATAAACAAGGGATGTGTGGTACCATTATATTCTATTTACTATTATTTCAATTAATTAACAATGATGGGTTGTTTCTTTATAATCCAATGATGGTTTGTTTTTTTAAAATCCATAGATAATTAGTTATATTATAAAATCCATACTGATTGGTCCATGGTATCATATATTTCATTGGATAAAAATAAATATCTCATTATATTATGTATTATAGTTTCTATTAAATGTTATTGTATGCTTCAGTATAGGTGGTTTGGCTAATAAATATAATGTTACCTATAATAATGTGAGTTATATATTTGGAAAACATTCTATATTAATTAATTCTATTCTCATTATATCTGTCTTGAATGTTATGATTCTATAGTAAAAATTTATTATCCCCTTTAAATCATAAAAATTTATTATCCCCTTTGTAAACAATATAGATAAGAAAAAATATTAATAAACCATTTTAATTCTATAATAATAAAAATATAGATCTTTGATAGGAATTGGAGAGAAATATTAATGAAGGAATATTATTGAATTTATATACGTTAATTTTACCTTTAGAAAAAACTATGACAATTGGAATAGTAACATGGTCATTGAGAGTAGTATTCAGACTATTGGGAAGAGTAAACTAACTCAAGGATTGGAAATTGACAGTGAAATAATAAAAAAAGATTTAAATAATATATATAAGGATTAATTTAATTAAATATATTTATTATAATTCAATAAAATAAATATCATCATTAATAACCTAGTGAGCACATAAGAAATGTTTCTAATAAACATTATGTTAAAAAATTTCATAAAAATAAAAAAAAATTATATTTAAAACTACAATTACATTTTTTATAAAATTAATTTAATTTAATGGATGTCATTTGTGAATTCAACACAATGATTTATTCTAAGGGTGAATTTGATAATTTATGATGAGAAATTGAATTTTTAGTAAAAACATATAATTATTGTTTTTCATAAAATGTTTATATTAAATTGATATATACATGATGTAATAATGAACGAATCATTTTATGATGCATAAAGGTAAATTATTCCTTTAAAATAATTTTTTCCAATTTATTATACATTCTGTGTTTAGAAATTATTTAATTGAGTTTATAATAGAGTTTAATGTACTAAATCCATTTTATTTTATTAATATTTTATTTATTTTCTAAAAAAATCCCTATTACTCATTTTACGCTTGATATAGTATTTTATTGAATATTTTAACTAAAAATTACATATCTCCCCATGTATAAATAACACATCTCCCAACGCTTAGATAACCTCTTCTCTCCCACTTTAAAAAGTCTAATATCATCAAAAATAATCTCTCTTAAGAACCATTTAATCATTGGGGAAATTTTGGTGTTACCAAGTCCAATAATCAATGGGTTATAGTGTTGTCCAAGAGAATCAACATTGGGATGTGGTTATGTTTTATCAAGAGTTTGTTGTGTTTTAGTTTTATCACCCTCTTTTACCTTATCACTTACTAATTATAATCCAATGAGATAAATTAATTTGATTTAAAAAATTATTTCAATGTGTTATCACACATAAATAATCACTTATATTGTTTAATTATATTTCATAAGTTCAAAACCTCTTCATTAGAAAATATACAATTAACAGATAGTTCACCAACAATCAGTATGTTACAAGTTAATTTCTTATAACCAATCATGTTGATTTATAAAATATGTAATTAATGATTTATATTTTTATAAATATATTTATTTTATTCTCATATTATTAATTAGTGTTCTCTTTAAATTACCATTATCAAAAAATTGAAATTGAATCAAATAAGACATTTTTTTAGAATCCATTATATCAAAATGGATCCATTTTAATGATGTAAAATTAGAAGAATAATACAATGACTAAAACTGGTAAATAGTAAAATAATTTTACATAATTCAATTTTAGGTGAATATTCTAATAATATTATATATATTATTAATAATATTGAAAATTGATGAAATAAAAGAATATCTATGGTTTGGTGACTCTCAATCCCAACTCATTCTCTTTAGTTATCTTATCATATGTACTATTTTTTAGTTATTATTTATATAATATACTTATAATGTTATTCCAATGGTATTTCCATTTTATTTTCAAGGATATATATTATTATAAAATTTGAAAATATTTAATAATTCATTTAATAAACTTTTCTAAAGGAAAATAATTTCTAAAACAGATCATGTAGTCTACATGAGTTTTTTCTTATCCAAATAAAAAGGTTATTTATCGTAAAATTGTTGTCTCCAATTTAATTTTAGAACCTAAATAGTTATTCAAGGATGTATTACATGAAATGATTTGTTAAACCCATTATATTCCTTTTGATTTATTTCTTGACTATTATTGTTATATATTCAATGTGGCAAGCATGATTACAAGAAATTTATAATGTGATAGGTGTTCCTTGATCGTACAACTATTCACTGTTTTATTCCACCCTTACACCGCAGTTTTAAAATAGTTTTGTAATGAATATTAAAAATATAATAATAAATTTCAATTTATGATTAAATCAATCAATTAATGTCAATAAATATTATAATGGTAAATGTTACTTGTTTTTATTGTTTCAATGATGGTGGAGGTGATTTGGAGGGCCCTTGATGAAGGGGAAGAAAAATGGGCCAAAATTGCATGGATCCATGGACATCTGTACCCAGTTATGAAAATTAATCGAAATAAGTGCATCCAAATGGTCTGGATTTTTGTGGGAACGTCCAGAATGTAATATTCTACATTTCATATTAAGGAACCCAATCCTGATTCGGCTTCTATTGGGCCCATTTAAACTGATCTCTCCATGACACCGAATTTGGACCAAGTCAAATGCGGTGTTCTATATTTGTCAATATCCTAAGATGTATTTGTCCAAATGGTTCCAAACATTATTTGGAGATATTAAATAGGTAGGGCTACAACTTTTATATTTTCTCGAAAGCGATATAAGACTTTCTAAAGGCCGAAACACGTCGTGAAAGTGGATTGATGGAATATGTGGGCCAAAAACCACCTTCCAATTTTCCTATAAAAAGGAACCAAAGAACCTCATTTGTAAGTTCGTCCAAGGAGTGAAGTGCTGCCAAGTTGGAGTCCTATAGGAGTATCCTAATCTCCTAGGAGGTTCTGTATGTCCCTATCCTCATAGGGTAATCATGGATGAAGAAGGAGTTCCACCCGAGCTTCTTCCTCCTCCCGACGTCGAGCTAAAAGTTGATTGTTCGTTGTGAGGGAGCTACACACAAGTCAAGGGAGTTACGATGCATACACTAGATACTGGATTGGAGTAATTTGGGTGTTTAAACATTTCATTCCATGTATCTTATTTTATTTCAGATTTGAATTCTTGATTTTATGCATGTGAGTGTTATGCTCTTAATTTCTAACCGATTGACGTGAGGTTTTGAGTGCGTGACTTGTGTTGTTCCGATTTTACATCACAAGAATACATTTCTTACCCACCTTATTGAGATTTCAATATGATTTGGAAGATCTTATTCCATGCATAATTAATGGACCTCGACAATACGATTATTACGTCAAGGTTGGGTCTTTAAATCATTGAAATAAAAGCATAGGAATTAATCGGGATTCCAATTAACTCCAACCATAGAAATGCTCTAAATCTAAGATGAATCTCTATGAACAATGAAATTTATATGTGTGTAGTGAAATTACATCGACCATTTTATCTCATATTTTTCAAAATCCACTAGGTCACTCAATTTTTAAGCTATTTCAACTAATTCAATATTTTAAACTCTTTTCAAAACCACATTCTCTCTTAGTCATTTTTATTTAAAATACACACTCTAATCCTACGAACGTTTATTGAGATATGACCTAGGGTCTACCCTAGAATATAAATCAACATTGAAAAGATAATCAATTTGACGTTTCACGACAGGGCGGTCAAATTATGGCGCCGTTTCCAGGGAGCGCTTTTGTTTTTTGTGCGTGTTTTTGATGTAATTTTTGTGAATATTTGTTTGTTTTATCTTCTACCTTTGAATTTATTTTTGTGTTCTAATTTATTTATTGTGTAAGTTTTTTGTATGATGCATTCTACTCCGGGAGACCTACAAAATTTCGAACCTGAACCGGAGCAGATCCTACATCAATGAAACCGAGACATACAAGACCACACATTGAAGGAGGAGACATCACATCATAAATTTCTTCATGATCCTTATTCTTCTTATGAAACCAATGTTAAAACTGAAAATAACATGTATAACATGGCAGAAAATAATAGAACAGTAAATGAACTAACCTCACTTGATGTTGATATCCAGCCCACTTACATTCAATTACAAGGCGAGGCACCAAATTTTGAAATAAAATTTGGTTTAATTCATTTATTACGAAGATTTCATGGACTACCTAGAGAAGATCCACAAAAGAATTTAAAAGAATTTCATGCTTTGTGTTCATCATTAAAACCTGCTAATATGGATGAAGAACAAGAAAAACGTAGGGCATTTCCATTTTCATTAGATGACACGGCTAAAGATTGGTTGTATTATGTTAATTCACCTATTAGTGGTTGGGCAGACATGAAATGACTTTTTCTTGAAATATAATTCCCAGCCTCTCAAACTACAACAATAAAGAATGAAATATGTGGGATAATACAATCTCAAGGAGAAACCCTTCATGAATATTGGGAACTCTTTAAAATATTATGCTCAAGTTTTCCACATCACCAAATTCGCGATCAAATTTTAATTCCGTATTTTTATGATGGTTTAATTCCAATAGATCGTAACATCATTGATGCTACTGCAGGTGGTGCACTAGTGGATAAAACCCCAATTGCTGCAAGGAACCTAATTGAGACCATGGCACAGAACACTCAACAATTCAGTTCATGGTCCAGCGTACCCATTCAAGGTGTCCATGAGGTGCAAAGTACTGAATTCGAGAAGAAGGTGGACACAGAGTTTGAAGAGGTGAGTACCCTTCTACGACAACTTGCTCTTTCCCAAGGGAAATTTCAATATCCTCCTCCTATAAATTGTGGTATATGCTCTTCTGATACCCACTATTCTGACCAATGCCTCCAATTAAGAGAATATTCTAAGAGTTGTGTGGCAATATTCACAGGGCGCCCCTATAACCAACCCATTAGGCAAGAACCTTACTATCCATCCAACCCTGGGTGGAAGACAACCAAGCCTATAGGAAAGGGGGTATTCAAACTAGCCTCTTCAACCATTGAACCAACCCGGGAAAAGTAGTCATCATCCACCACCCATAAATTTTCAACCACCACAAAGGCCTTTCCAACAACCCCCTCTAAAAACTGAACCTATCCTAGAAGATATGATGAAACAAATGGCTGACAATAATCTCCAATTCCAACAAACCACTTAGGCAGCCATACAAGACCTCAAAACCCAATTAGTCCAACTAGCTAACTCGGTGGGTGAAATCCAAAGCCATGGGTCTGGTAAACTACCCTCTCAACCACTTATCAACCCTAGGGATAAGCGAAATGTTTGTGACATAACCCTTAGGAGTGGAACTCTACGTAAAATCCAAATGAACCCTCCATTAGAGTCACCCTCTCTTAAGGGAACCACCATCACAACTACTGAAAAAGGTTCAAATGAGATAGAACCTTGTCTTGATAGAAGTCCTACCAAAGGAAATAGTGTGTCTATTTATGAGTTACCAAGCCCAAGCATTCCTCTTCCATTTCCCCAAAGAGCCAGCCAACCGTGGAAACAAAAGGAAACTGAACATGATAAATAAATCTTAGAGACTTCCAAAAAAGTGGAGGTTAACATTCCATTGACTGATGTCGTCAAGAAAATTCTGAGATATGCCAAGTTTCTAAAGGATATGTTTACCCACCGATGGAGACTTAGAGGTGATGAGAAGGTGAGCCTGGGGAGGAACGTCTCAGAATTGATACAACCATCACTTCCCACCAAGTGCAACGATCCTGGAACATTCTCGATTCCGTGCACCATAGGGGAGTATTCATTCTCCAATTCTATGCTTGATTTGGGTGCTTCTATTAATGTGATTCCTTGCTCCATATACTCTTCTTTGCAGGTCGGTGAGCTAAATCCCATAGGAATAGTTGTTCAACTACCAAATCGGAGTACGACACACCCTTCTGCTGTGTTAGAGGATGTTCTTGTGAGGGTTCAAAATTTAATATTTCATGCTGATTTTTATATGCCAAAAATGGAAGATGATAGGATGAATGGACACGCCCCAATTAAATTTGAGAGACCTTTCTTGAAAACTGCCAAAGCCATAATTAATGTCCATAATGATACATTATCTATGGAATTTGGTGGTGACATAGTCCATTTTAACATCCTTGATGCCATGAAGCACCCCTCAGAATAATATTCCTCTCTCTCGGTAAATTCAATTGATGTACTCCCTTCCCCTAAAACAACTTCATCTGTTTCCCCTGATCCCCTTTCTAAATTTTCCTCTTTGATTTAAATTCTTTGTAATGAATCATGTGTTGAGTGTTGTAGTGGTCTAGAAAAGTGACATTCATTCTTATTAATTGACAATTTCTTGAACACGGAGGATCACATGACCATCGATGATACAGCTACGCTTGTAAAAGATAATTCCACATCTGATGATGATACCATTGAGCAGTTAGATGAGATTAGTGACCTCTCACTTTCACTCACACACCCATCAATCCAAAATATACGTGAATAGGAACTAATGCAACTACCTCATGATTTAAAATATTCATATCTTGAGAATGGAAACAAGTTGTCCGTTATGATTGCTAGTTCACTCCTTCCTGAGCATGAATTTAGACTGCATGAACTTTTGAGGAGAATAAACAAGCATTGGGATGGACACTTGCAGACATTATTGGTGTTAGCCCATCAATTTTTACACATCATATTTTATTAGTTGATGAGGCTAAACCAGTGAGGCAGGAACAATGTCGACTGAACCCAAACCTCTTAGAAGTAGTTAAAAAGGATGTAACAAAATTATTGGATGATGGAATCATATACCCCATCTCTGCCAGCCAATGGGTTAGTCCTGTTCAAGTAGTTCCTAAAAAAACTAGCCTAACTGTAATTAAAAATGAAAACAATGAATTGGTTCCAACTCATGTGCAGAATAGTTGTAGTGTCTGTATAGATTATCGCTGACTAAACCAACACACTAGGAAGGACCATTTCCCATTTCCATTCATTAACCAAATGCTAGAGAGGCTAGCAGGGAATCCCATTACTGTTTTATTTATGGGTATTATGGATACTTTTAGATCCATATTGCCCCGAGGATCAAGAAAATACAACCTTCACTTGCCCCTTTGGCACATTTTCCTATAGAAGGATGCCATTTGGCCTGTACAATGCTCTGGGTACTTTCCAGCGATGTATGGTTAGTATTTTTTCAGATTACCTGGAGGATTGCATGGATGTTTTCATGGATGATTTTACTGTATAAGGATCCATTTTTGATAAATGTTTAAGTATTCTTGGTTCTATCCTACGTCACTGTATTGAAAATAATCTTGTAGTAAATTATGAGAAATTCCATTTCATGGTGCGACAAGGTATAGTTTTGGGAGATGTCATTTCTAGGGATGGTATCCAAGTAGATAAATCGAAAGTGGTTGTCATTTCTTTCCTACCATTCCCAAAAAATGTACGTATTGTGCAGTAATTCCTAGGTCATTCTGGATTTTACCGTCATTTCATTCATGATTTTAGTAAGATTGCACTTACCCTCTCCAGCTTACTCCAAAAAGAAAACGATTTTGTTTTTGATAATGAATGTGAAGAAGATTTTAATAAATTAAAATGGAGTCTCACATAAACTTCCGGTAATCCAACCACCTCGGTGGGATTTACCATTTGAGCTCATGTGTGACACCTCTAACTATGCAGTTGGGGAAATATTTTCACAAAGGGTCGATCGAGCTCCACATGTCATTGCCTATGCCTCACGTACATTGGACCCTTCCCAATAAAACTACACCAGCATTGAAAAAGAATTTCTTTCCATCATGTTTGCCTTGGATAAATTCAGGTCATAACTTTTAGGGTCCAAAGTCATTGGGTTCTCAGACCATGCAGCCCTCTGGTATCTCCTAAAGAAACCGGAATCCAAACCACGTCTCATTCATTGGATGCTCTTCCTTCAGGAATTCAATCTAGAAATTAGAGATAAAAAAGGAGCAGGGAATGTGGTGGTAGACCATATCAGTAGGATCCCCCCATCACCAGACATTGTCTCATCCCCTTGCATTCCTATTAATGACATGTTTCTTGATAAGCAATTGTACAAAGTGAAAGATGTTATTCCATGGTTTGCTGAAAATGTAAATTATCTTGTATCATCTTTCATTACTACTGATTTCAACAAAAACCAAGCTAGTCGTCTAAAACATGAGTCTTGTTGGTACATTTGGGATGACCCATACCTTTGGCGCACATGTACAGATCATGTTCTTAGGCGTTGTGTTCCCGATAGTGAGTTTCAATCTGTCCTTAGATTCTTCCACACTCTTGCTTGTGGGGGCCACTTTGGTCCCCAACGGACTGCTCAGAATGTTCTTGATTCTGGTATCTTTTGGCCAACACATTTTTGGGATGCCCATGAATTTTGTAAATCTTGTCCTCATTGTCAAAGATTGGGGAATGTATCTAAAAAGAATGAAATTCCACTAAAACCCTTTCTCTTTCATGACCTATTTGATGTTTGGGGAATTGACTTTATGGGGCCATTTCCCAATTCTTTTGGAAACTTTTACATTCTTTTGGCTGCTGATTATGTATCAAAATGGGTAGAGGCACAGGCCACAAGTACAGATGATTCCCAAACAGTTGTAGAATTTTTGAGAACTCAGATCTTTGGTAGGTTTGGATTACCAAGGTTCATCATCAGTGACCAGGGTTCTCATTTCTGCAACCGAACAATGCAATCACGTTTGCGTCGGTATAGGGTTGGTCATCGAGTATCTATTGTGTATCACCCACAGAATAATGGTCAAGTCGAGGTGTCAAATAGAGAGGTAAAACAAATTCTTCAAAAAACGGTCCAACCCAACATGAAATATTGGAGTCTTCGACTTGATGATTTATTATGGGCCTACCGTACTGATTTCAATACACCCATTGGAATATCACACTATCGTCCTGTGTTTGGAAAGATTTGTCACCTTCCTATTGAGATTGAGCGCCAGGCATACTGGGCCATCAAACAATGCAATTCTAATCATTCTGGTGCATGTGCTCAAAGGAAGTTGTAGATTCATGAGCTAGAGGAAATGACAAGAGACGCATATGAAAAATCCAGGATTTATATGGAGAGAACCAAGGCTGCCCATGATCGTCTAATCCTTCATCATCAGTTCCATATTGGGCAAAGGGTCCTCCTTTTTAATCCAAGGCTGATGTTGCATCCAGGTAAGCATCATTCCTGCTGGTTTGGATTATACACTGTTACTAACGTCTCTCCATTTGGTGTTGTCCAGGTTCAAAATGAAGAAACCAAGAAAAACTTCATAGTCAATGGGCAGCCGCTGAAACACTTTCATGAACCCGTTCTGGAGTCCCGGAGGGAGGAACTTTATGTTCAAGAAGAAAACTATGAATAACATCCACCAGGTTTTATCCTTCCATCCCACATTATCCTTTACTGCAGTGAGGACACTACATACTCTGGGTGTGGGGGGTGGATACATTCATGGGTTAGTTAGGAATTTTCATCGTTTTCTCATTTTGTTTTCTTGTTTTGGCCTTCTTTATGGTATTTTCATTTTTCCCCATCAACAATTTTGAAATTCCATGATGTGGAAACCATAATGTGGGGAATGTAAAAATACCATAATGAAGGCTAAAATGAATTTGTGTATGAGTTTTCAATCAAGGAAGGATTTTTAGTCAATTGGTTTTTTGTCAATGATATAAGGGGTTGTATCTATGTGAAACCTTTGGGATGATTGATGCCCTTTGTGTGAACAGTTATTTGGAAAACTGTGTCACTAATATCTCCACAAATATTTGCACCAAACCACAAAGTGTGATTTTTTCATACTTAATATAAGGTAAATATATGTCGGGTTAATATTTTTCATCTTTAAATAAAATTTCCATATGTTCATTCCTTATTCTATTAGTTTCATTACTGTACCAGATTGACCTATGTGTGTGTATCTAATGTCCAACTGTTGTATTCCCTCAAATATATATATATATATATATATGTGTGTGTGTCTTGGGAAAGTCAAAAACCACTCCTCCTCAACCTTTGATCTTGTTATAACTATTTCAATTACTGTCATGAGGAGATCAAACAAGGGTTGAGAGATGAGTGTGAGATTTGAAACTTGAGAAAAAATATATAATAAATGAGGGGAGTGATGAAATGTGAAACATATGGGGATATATAGGTCGGGATCTTATGGTTTGACTTTTAGGAATGCTTAAATGAGTGGGTCTTGAAATATGATTGCAAACGATGTAGGATAGGTTCGGTGAGAGATTAGTGTCATGGATTACTTATGAATTACATTCTCAATTGTGTATTTTGAATCTTTTTTAATTTCACTATGATATGATTTATGAGACAACTTTTTTCTATTGTCACTTGGAAAAAAACTTTGGTGTGGTTCGTGCATTGATCACCTTAATTTAAATAAAATTTCATCAAATTCTAAATCTTCAATATGTGAGAAATATATATATATATATATATATATATATATATGAATCATTGTATTTGGATATATGACTTTTCCCAAGAGTGCAAATGTTTAGGTGTGGGGGTGTGATCGTACCACGATTCACTGTTTTATTCCACCTTTACACCGCAGTTTTAAACTAGTTTTGTAATGAATATTACAAATATAATAATAAAATTGCACTTTATGTTTTAATCAATAAATTAATTTTAATCAATATTATAATGGTAAATGTTAATTGTATTTATTGTTTCAATGTAGGTGGAGGTGATTTGGAGGGCCCTTGATGAAGTGGAAGAAAAATGGGCCAAAATTGCATGGATCCAGGGACATCTGTCCACTTATTTTGCATATTAACCGAATTCCGTGCATCCAAATGGGAAGGAATTTTGTGGGCCTTTCCAGAATTTAGTGTTCAAAATTTCATATTAAGGAACCCAATCCTGATTCTGCTTCTATGGGTCCTATTCGAACTGATCTGTCCAAGCCACCGAATTTGGACCATGTCAAATGAGTTGTTGTGTATTGTATCAATATCATGAGATTTATTTGTCCAAAAGGTGTACATATTTCGGTGGAGATAGTCAAGATGTAGGGATACAACTTTTCTATTTTCGTCAAAGCGATATAAGACTTTCTGAAGGCCGAAACGTGTCGTGCAATTGGATTGATGGAATCTGTGTGCCTAAATCCACCTTCCAATTTTCCTAGAAAAGGGAACCAAGGGAACCTCATTTGAATGTTCGTCCAAGGAGTGAAGTGCTTCTAATTTGGAGTCCTAGAAAAGTCTCCTAAACACCTTGGCGGTTCTGGAGTCCCCTATCCTCATAGGGTAATCAAGGATGAAGAAGGAGTTCCACCCGAGCATCCTCCTCCTCCCAATGTCGAGCTAAAAGTTGGGTGTTCGTTGTGAGGGTGCTAAACACATGTCAAGGGAGTTCTGATGCATACAATAGCAACTGGTTTGGAGTAATTTTGGTGTATAAACATTTCATTCCATGTATATTATTTTATTTCAGATTTGAATTCTTGATTTGATGCATGTGAGTGTTATGCTATTAATTTCTAACCGATCGGTGTGAGGTTTGGAGTGCATGACCTGTGTTGTTCCGATTTGAGATCACAAGAATCCTTTTAATACCCACATTATTTAGATTTCAATATGATTTGTAAGCTCTTATTCCATACATAAGTACTATACCTTTACAATACGATTGTTACGTCAAGGTTGTGTCCTTAAAGCATTGAAATAAAAGCTTACGAATTAATCAGGATTCCAATTAACTCCAACCAAAGAATTACTCTAAACCTAAGATTAATCTCTATGAAGAATGAACATGATATGTGTGTAGTGAAATCACATCAACCCTTTTATCTCATATTTTTCAAAATCCACTAGTTCACTCAATTTTTAATCTATTTCAACTACGTCATTGTTTTAAACTCTTTTCAAAACCACCCCCTCTATTAGTCATTTTTATTGAAAAAACAGCCTCTAAACCTACCAATGCTCCTTGAGAGATGACCTAGGGTCTACCCTAGACTATAAATTAACCTTGAAAACATAATCAATTTGACGTGTCACGACAACATGGTCAGTTGTATAATTAAACATCCCTCCAATTCATTAGGTAATATGATATATCTCATTATATACTTTGTATTATGTGTGAATATAATGATTTCAATGTTATCAATGTAAAGGATATAATTTATAAACATATGTTATACGTGAAAATGATGATATATTTTTTCTGAAATTTGTGTGTTTTTTTACCACAATGATAATATGTTTCATTATTATGAATTTCTAAAATTCCATGACATTATCATAACCAACAGTTGACTGGACATTGTCAAAAGATATGGGTATAAATGATTGAAATTTAAATATTCCATAAATATGATAATTCAATTAGATTAAGAACATTAATATAATTTTAACATTTATCATATTTACATTTAAATTATTTTTTTAATATAATTGCAACTAATAGATAAAATAGAATACTTAAAAGAAGTTTTCTATTTCCCTCATCTAGATTATTTGGTACGACACTTAAACTCCATTGAATATATATTGAGGATTAATCCAAGAGACATATAGGTATTTTAAGGTTATTTTGATGTATGATTTCAGAATACTGTTTACTTTTTCAAGTTATATTGGATTAGCATTACATGGGGAGGGAGAGTGGTTAATTATCTTTGAGGGGAGGGTTATTTTTACAATAAAATATTAAATAAAATATTATAAAAAAGGTAAAACATGTACTGGTAAATTTTTTGAAAATATAAATCATATATAAATATATATACAAGTTTTTAGACTATGAAAACCTTTAAAATTATAACTCAAATTTTTAATTAAAAGGAACATAGAAAAAAAAGTAAAAAATTGCAATTTTAATGAATCACTTTTGACTTTAGGTTTTAGAAAAGGAATTTTATGTTCGGATCAGTAGAATATGTTATTTTAATTTAACATTAATGAAACTAATTATATTTTTTCTAATATAAAAGTACTATAAATTATTTTTATCATTATTAAACCATGAATGATATATTTTAAGACATCTCTTTTAAGTGAAAACAATATTTTTACTATTAATATGAAAATTGATGTATTTAAAAAAATTAACTAAAAAATATTCCTTAGAAAATATCAATGTGGAAATTTAAATATTGATATTAACTATTTAAAAATTAATTAATAAATATATAAAATTAAATTTTAATATATAAATTTTTAAGTCTATTGGATACATTAAATTTAAATTTTTAAAAATTATACTTATATATTCATTTTGTTTTTCAATAATGGTATTAATTGTTGGAATTATAATATTCATATTTAATTAGTTTATGCATGATGAATATATTTTATATAATTATTTTTTATTTTGAGTTAAAATTATAATTCCAATGTTTCGATTACTAATATAAATAAAAATGTTACTATTCCTCATAATCATGTTACTATTTTGACGATCACATTACCATCTATAAATAACCCTATATTCATTCATTCAATATTCAACTCAATTCCTATCATTGTTTTATAGTTCCACATTATATAATGCATATTTGTTTAATTTTTTTCCTTTTTTCTACAATTTATTATATGGGAGTGATGATTCAATTTGATTGGGGGATCCATATTTCCCATTCATATGTTACCGATATTCTATTATCCTAGATAATTATTGTAATTATAATTCTTTTAATAATCATTAAATTTTATGATTTTCATTAATGAAATAATGTGTTGTTGTTTTAATTATCTATTATATGTGTATAATATTTTATTATAATATAGAATAATGATTCATTTGATGAATCCAAAATTATTTATAATATATTGAATACCGCATTCCTCCCAAAATTGGTATATTCCTCCATGAAATTTAAACTATTATTATGGATTGAAAATTGGTGAGGGTACTTCTATTTCATCGATTCTTCTGGATCCCACATCACTGAAATATAATTAAGTTTCATCCCAAGATCAATTACTAGGTGAGTTGTCATAATGCATTGAACTTTGTCTCTAAATTCAATGATATTCACTCTTACCTACTCATTTGGGAGGTTGTTCTCTAGTTATAACATCACTATATTCATTAAATGTGAGGGGTTCAGTATGTACTTTCGCATGAGAGATGCATAGAACATTTCACTAATTTGAGCCATATCTTTTGGATGTTCATGTTGATGGTCCACTATTACAAGGAAATCAATGATCTGAGAAGGTTTAATATGCATATGTCCACTAATTAATTTCATTCTAAGATGCCTCAATCTATTAGATTTTGATATTTTTAGGATACCTTTTTCACAAACACCATGCTCCATGTACCTTTAATGGCTGTTAGAGTGGCTATTTTCTTAAATCCTAGTAAATTTTATCTTATTTTTCATGTTATAAACATCCATAATTGTCTATTTATTTAAATTAGTTCAAAGAATATTTCATTCCCATAATTCATTCAAATTGTTTTGTGTTCTAAATAAAATCACATATAGGTCATAATATGGATCCATATTAATAATTTTATAGAATTTTTTAGCATACAATATCTCAATAAATAGTGGATTTAAATTCTATACAACATTAAATTCCATTTATCATTCTAATGGAATTCTCCCAAGTGTCCTAATAGTTCTTTTAGATTGGCTATTGATTTTAAGGTGGTAAAAAAATATAAATTAAACTAATTACTAAAGTAATGATGGATACCTCTCTAGAATTTAGATGTGAACCATGGAATGTGATCATAAATTATCTCATCATGTACCTCTAGTAACATCATGCATTTCATCACGTATACCTTAGTTTTTGTTTTAGATGAGATAACTTCTAAATATTGATAAAGAAGGAATCCTTGGTGAGTAAATCCACCAAAACCCATATGTCATTATTTACAATTGACATCCTTTTGAGAATAGTGAAAGTTTCGATATAAATATTCTCATAGTCTGTCAAGGGTATAGGTATTGGTTTCATCATAAATATGCAATTCATATAGCTTCCATTACATTACTTATTTATCCTTTATTTTAATATACTAATCATCGCTTTGTACGACCTTGATATATTCAACGCAACATTTTTGGAATATAAGTTGATAAAGTTAGGATGTATTTCCCACCATTAGGATTTCTTGAACCATCCTTTGTATATTCACAAATATAGGTTCTTTATCATACCACATTATGGATAATGTAGTCATTTATTTTATACTAGGAGAATAATCCACCTTGTTCTCCTTTCCCGTATGATTGTGACTTGGAAAATTATAGTTCATGTTTATTTATAACTATATTAATTGATTAAATTTGATCCATATCTTTTTGAATGTATTTATAAGACTATTCTGATCATTATATATATATATATATATAAAATAACACCCTAGAGGTAGTTACAACACATTTTCATTTCAATGATCATAGATCCTAACTCCAAATCATATGTTAGGTAGATATTATCTTGGATAATAATCAGTCATGAAAAAAATTATTTCAATTATTCAGTATTCATGATAAAAAAACCCAATACATTATTCATTTAATCATTTTAAATCACATAAATCTTATTGACATATTAATATAGTGGGTAGAAAAATATTGATTAATCTCTTGGATATATCATTGAATTATTCTGTAAATTATTCCTTAAAAACCTAGTTTATAATTCTCTTTAATAACATAGATATTGGTCTAATCAAAAATCATTTATTTCTAAAAAAATCATTTGTACACCCCAAATCCATGTAAACTACAGAGTTATATGAAATGAGTTTTCCAAGGAAATTTCTTTATTTATTTTTCCATTAAAGAGTCTAAAAAATTTTCATCAAATGTAATCATAATCCAAAAAATGTGACTTTCTGTATCTAGAAGTACCAATTTATAATCAAATCATACATCCTGTCCTTACAAAAATTTATCATTAAATCCTTATATCCTCTTTGAATTCCTGTATACTCTAGTGTAAATTATCATATCATTTATATAACCTACCTTATGGTTTTTCAAGGTATTATATAAATACCACCTTCATCAAATACAAGTGTATTTATTGTGAATTAGTAAGTCTTAATGGTATATCTATAAACTCATACTATCCTTTCATTTTTTATAATTCATTTAAATAAATATCATTTCTCTCGACTATCAGGTGTTGATATGATGAATGAAGATCCACATTTTAGTAGTGTTTTTCTCCTCATATGATATCGGACAAGACACCAATCCATAAAAGTGGATACATGCTCATTATATTGATGTTGATGACTTCCCAGTTACCAACAAACAAATGCATTGATCTATTTCTCTCTTTAACATAGAAAACCATCTCACCACATGGTGATATAATAGACTAGATAAACCATTTGAATAAATAATCATGTATCTTCCTCTCTAATTTGGTCAGGATCACCATGTAAGATAATATTTATGTATTAGTGGATTCTTCTTTAATATCTATTGAGAAATCATCATCATGATCTTGGAATTTCATGGTATCTTTTTTGGAAATATATTTATGTATTCCCTATAAATTAGAATTTCTTCATGTTTGATTCCACTAGGTGGCTCAACCATTTTTGCATGTTATGATTATTTACATGGTATCAACACCAAAATAATTATAGGAATTTATAATGGATATTCATTGTTTTTCATTTTTTTAGATGATAATATGATAGCTCAAAATATTATTTTTTTACTTTTCCACATATTTTATGTGTCCTCTATATAATGAGAACCTTTTTATTCACATAATAGTGTCTCATACACAAGGGAAGTATTATGATAATCTATAGAAGAATCTTCCAATATTCTAAATCTATAGTTGAATACAACACATGGGTCTAAATTATTTCTTAAAATGGTGTTTTAATAGATATCTCCATGCCAAGGTATAAATTATCTATTTCAATAGTGGTAGAAATAATTCTTTATAAATATAATTTTATATAACAAAAATCAAGAAAAAACATTCTATTCTTTAGTGAATAGAAAGTATACCTTGTATAACATTGTATTCAATCTATACTTCTTTATTAGTGATGGAATATTCATTCACATGTTATTGTAGCTTTAGTGGATACTAATGATGATTAACCTCAAGGACCAATGGTTTGGATTATAGGGTTACATAGTTAACATACTTCTTATAGTTGATTCATTTAACCATTGGTGGTGGATTAAGATGTTCATTCAATTAATCCATAATGATCTTATACTTCTTAATATCATGTCAAAATTCCAGAGTTCAGAGTTTGTATCTCCCACTCATGAAGAATTTACCTATCAATAAGAGACAATTACAATGATTTACATTCCCAATTTTTTTAAATGAGGTTTATAGAATCCTCTTTACTATATTATCAATTGACTAAACATCATGATACTAAATTATTCACTTCTTTTATCCATAACTATTTTAAAATTCTACAAAATCCATCTATACTTTCAGAGAAACCATGAAAATATTTTCATAACACTAAAATTCTTGTATATCTATATATTTTCAATGTTTTTTCATTAAAGTAGTAATTAATCTATAAATTTTTGTTATCATAGATGATATGAAAACATGATACATATAATAGAAGACATGTGATGTTTTTCTTAATAATACATGATAGATTAACAGTTCATTTTTTTCTTAACAATTAATTATATATCAATAATTTTTAAAAGAGTTAGAGAGAATTGATTGTTAAGAGGTAATTTCTTAATTTTTTCCCACTCCATATATTCTATTACATCATTTATCTCACTTTTCGTTATTAATTCCCATCACTGGCCAGCTTATCAATCAAGAAAATATTCATCCAATGTAACCATATTCTTCTCAAAAAATTTAGAAATATAAATTATATTATCCATTGATTTATCTCACTGTTCCATATCAAGTAGATTGGAAATTACACTAGAATGTCGGTGGTTGTTTTTTATTAATGAATGAAGGGTTAGGTGTAATATATTAGGTTACATTCTAAGATCCACATGTTTTATATTTTTTTCACACCCTCAGACAACTGAGTAATAAAATCCATAATGTTTTGAACTATACATCCCCTGATATAGGGGATGCTATTCAAAATATCCACTAAATTTCCCTCACATGTGTTGTTGACCCTGATTCTCCAGGTTCACACAATTTTATAATATATATTTTTTAAAAAAAATGTTATTCAACAAATAAGTAATAAATAGCTATTTTTCTGTGAAACTTATGTCTGAAATATTATTTAATGGGATCCCTTTTTGTAAAATTATTATAAAATCATTCTACTTCGATGACTATATGTAGTTTTATTTCACATAATGGTTTCAAATAAAATTTTCTAATATTTATTGAAAAATTAATAAACTTGTACCTCTGATGAAAACTATAGAGATTATTCTCTTTCATAAATGACTATTGCATCATTTATATGACAAACAACATAATACCAATACATTCAAGAATAATTTTATTTGGTATCGGGAGAAATTAATTATCAAACATAAAATGTACTTACTAAAACAATAGAATATATTTAAATACTCATAATTTATCCATATATTGAACATGTTCTCATTAATAGATACATCCATATAAGGATAGAAATCAATGGATTGGATATAATACATCTAAAAGAATCAATAACATACATGAATTAATATCTCATGTATGAGAATAAAACTAATAATAATATTAGAATAGTAGGTTAATTTTCATAAATAAGAATATGTAATTTGAAATAGCCATGGACAATATTGATGCAACAAAATGAAATAAAATTTAATTGAGGTCATATATAAAATATAAATGTTGGAAAAGATAGCAACATGCTCATACATAACATATATGCATAAATCATAATATTATTATTACGTAAAAATATTGAATAATTATTATGTAGAATAAAAATAATCTCATGAGATTCATCAAATTACCCAATGTATTGGAGGTCTATATAATTTTGTACCCAAATATCACATTATAATATTTATATAACCATACATACCACATAGAATGTATCATAATTGTCGTTATGAAATAACCAATAGAATGGAATGGGTTTTATTATGACTTGTTACAGAATGATTTCAAGAATAAATGTTAGGTTCCAAAATGAATAATGGAAAAGAAATTCCATAGGAATCATCATTATTATGTGAACAAGATATATCCCAATATAGTTATAAATTTTTTTTGAAAAGAAAATTCATTTTGTAAAATAATTTTAATTTTAATATAAATCAATGTCCAAACATATATATCCAAAAAATAAAATAGATAAATTTTAATAGAATATCTATGAAACATTAGACGATTTTACTTAACAAAAATGTATTGAAAGAGGGATAATCTGAAGATATCGAGTTGAATTCGAGAATCCACTTAACATAAATCAAACTTTATTAATTTTCATTTTTTCATCAATAATAATAAAAATTTGACTATTAAAACATATATAAATAAGCTAATTATTAAAATTTCTTCCACAAAATTTCAATTATTGTCATTTAATTTAATTTCATTATTTCCTTAGTTAACAGACAATAAATCTGGTATCATGTTTTTCTAAAATCTATTCTCATTTTTCATTGATTTAATTAATTTTTTCAATATAATTTATACATAAGTATAATTAATTAGGAATGAAATAAATATATCTATACATTTATATATAAAAACTAATTTTTTGTAAAAAATATATGTTTATTTATTATGAATGGAATAAAAATCTCAATGATGGAAATTAGTTAACCATTGACGAGACATTTTTGATAGATTATAGGAGGGAATTTATATATTAATATAAGTGATATGTATGATAATTATTATAGGTAAAAATTATTAATATAATGTTAAAATAATTCCTAATTAATTTTGTATAATTAATTATAAACTAGTTTGAGAAAATATAGAGAGAAGACTAAAAATGGCAAAGGATGATAGAATCATACACATTCATCAGTGTTGAATCTATTGTAAAACAGTAAAACATATTTGGTGAATGGAAATGGTTTACTCCAAAATGTCAGTATGTTTTATAAGGGGATTGAGAATGAGAATTTTGGAAGAGTTTTTGAATTTTAATTTGAGGGATGAGTTGTTTTTGTAGGTTATAGAGCATAGTTATGTATTTTTTTGAATAAAATTTTTATTAAAATATTATATTAATGTAAAAACATATTATTGTGATATTTTGGGAAATATGATACATATTAAATAAAATTGAATGTATTTTGGACATTAAAAAACATTATAATTAAAAATAATTAATTTTATTAAAATGGAAGGCCAAAATTGGAAATTAATATTTTAAGGGGTCGCATGGACATTATGTTTTGGAAAATGATTTTTATAAAATTAAATATATTTTACAATGTAAACAATTTTAGTAAATTAATTGGTCATTTTTATATGATTAATGATATAATTTTTGATAAATTTGTTATTCAAAAAACTATATTTTTATTATTCAAGTGATAATTGACATATTTTAGAAGAATAAAAAAAATTAATCCTTGAAAAATATTGATGTAATGATTTTAAAAATGATATTAATATTATAAACATAAATCATGTTTTTTTAAATTTTTATTCTAACATAAATATTTTTTTACAAAATATATTAAAATATTTTCTATTATTAATTATGGTTATATTTTTATTCCTTTTTTAATTATGATATTTTATTATTGGAATTATAGTATTTATATTTAATCAAATTAATCATGATTAATATTTTACATAAACCAGTTTTTTATTTTGATATAAAATTACAATTCCAATGATTAGGTTACTATTCCAAATAGTTAGCTTACAATTCTCAACATTGATGTTACTTTTCTATTGGTCAAATTACATAAACAAATATCTCCAAATTCATTCAATCATTACATTATTAAATTATTCAAAATATTCTATAAATAAATTTTCTTTAAGGTAGATTGGTTTAATAATATTATTTTTTAATATATTTTTGTGTGTGTAAGGGATGATTCTAACATTTTGGAGAGATCCATATTTTTTTATTTTAGTTTTCTTATTTTCAATGGTTTTGATATGTAATACTTATACTTTTATAAGGTTTTTACATTAACCAATGTAAACATTTAAATTAATGAAATTAGTTTTTGTGGATTCCCTACATATTATATCTACTTTATAGTTTATAATTTAATATAATAAATATTAATTTCATGAAAAATATATCTTTTATAATATTTTGTTATTATATTATTCACCTCGTTCACAATTTCATTCCCAATAATTCAAATCATATTCTAGGACTTAAATATGTGAGGGGACATCTGATTTATATTTTCCTCTATTTCCCACATCACATCTTCATAATTATGGTTCAACCAAAAAACACTTATAATGATATTTTTCATATTTTTTTGAACATTGTCTCTTATTTTCATGATCTTATGCTATAGATCCTTACAATAGAGGACATTCTACAGTTGGACAACAATTGTTTTCCATCCATGTGAGGTGTGAGTTATGCAATTTCATTAGAATGATATGTGTAGAACATCATGAAAATTAGAAAAATTTTGTGAATGTGCATGTTAATAATACACTACTTCTATGTGTATAGGTATCAAAGAGGGGTCAATGCTACTACGGGTAATCATTTCATTATTTACAAACATAGTATTATCTTCTATCGTGATATTCAGGGAAAAATTTTTCACAAAATTCAGACTCTATATCCAATCAATGGTTGTTAGCTAACCAATATCTCTATCTCTGAGTATCTTTTTCTATTGTTGGATGGAATAGACCATTTTTCTATATTTTGAACAAGATTCAGCTCATGTAGATATAATTACCCTTTATAATTCATTTTATTTTTTGATATTTACTAAATTATCCATATAGAGCATCATATGGTTCATTTTTAATACATGAGTATATGTTTCTATTTTAGGTAACTCTATTTTATATTTTTAATTGTGGAGGGAGTGATATAATGTATTGAAATTAAATTCGTTACACACAGAATGATTGAGAATTCTGTTGAATTTAGTTTTTAACCTTGATCATATACCAAAATGATTGAATGTGGTGCCCATTTAATCCCCACCCCTTCCTTCAGATATATGATTTCATTTTTCTTAAATGAGATATCAACTTGAATATCGATGATGTGGGTAGTTTTGGTGAGCCAATACAACAATAATCATATTATACTGATTCATTCAGATATCGTCCAGAGACATCTAATAACATTCATAATGGTATTCTCCCATATCTATGTGCGTATAGGCAATGGTTACATCATACCTTTGGGATTGTATTAATTTTACTAAACCTAATAACATACAATGAACCATTATATATACTCTAAAGTCTCACCCTTCATGTTTTTCCACTAGATGATTACATGAAGATAACAATACATATTAGCACTTTAAGAATGGATAAAGAAATGTGTCCTATATGAATTATATAATACCTTATTTTTTATCGTAGTTGAAAAAATAACACAAAGAATATGTTCAAATTGAATTAAAATATCATCATAAATATATAATTCATATATATTCCCTTTAAATAATACTTTCAAATTATTTTTAATATCATTATAATCGGTTTTTGCTTCTCTGATATTCTCATAGATATAATGTATGATCATTTTTCGTAAAATATAATATGTATTCTTTACCAGTATGATTTTCAAGTATATGCTTTCATATTCATCAATATTGGTTACTTTTCAATCCACATAACGTATAATGTAACAGATTATTTTAATTTAATATAATAATCTAAAATTTTCTTATTTCGATACTGGTAGTGAATAGAGAAATCATAGTACTTAACTAGTTAAAACCACCTTATTTGACCTATGTTTAAATCCATTTATGTTAACATATACATCAGATGCATGTGATCAATATTTATTTCATACATCTCGTAATATAGTTAGTTCTTCAATATTTTCAAGGAAATAATCATAGATAATGAATCTAGATCATTATTCGTGTAGTTTTACCCTTGGATCTTCAAAATTCATGATAAATAATATGTCACTTAGTAATTTTTCATAATTAACAACCTATTCTATTAATTAAGTAATAATATTATGTCATAATAAATTAACCACATGTTTTTGGAGTTTGTATAGGTGAATTGATTATCCTCATCATGATATCCTTAAATTATTAGTCACAATCCTCTAATGAATCATATGTCTCCCCCTTCTCTATTAAATTTTTTAGTATTCTTGAAAATCATGATAAAACTCACAAAATAATAGTAGTACCCTGTTATTCCATGAAAATATGTATTTATGTTACATTATTGGGTTTGTAACATTTATATAATGATTTTTTATTTGAAGGGTCAATAAATATTCTTTCAATTATTATCATGTTCCCAAATAATGTGGCTTCCAATATCAAAAATTTACATTTTATGATCTTTGCATTCATTTTTTCAACCCTAGCATTTCTAGTATATTCTATAGATTCTCTTAATATTTATACCATATTTATGTGTTTATATGAATATCATCGATATACAATACCACAATTGTTTCATGGTAGTATCTAAATAAATTATTCCTCACAAACTTGAATATTTCAAGGACATTTTATGTCTGAAGGGTGATACTATCAACTCACAAGTCCCTAAAATGTATAAAATTTAGTCATTTGATTACTTTTATAATTCACCTTTAGTTAATGATATATTGAATAAATATCCATCGTTGAAAATTCTTGATCTCTTCGTAGTTGATCATAGAATTTATCAATCATTTTACAAGGATATGTGTTATTTGTATTGATCTTGTTGAGAATCAAATAATTGATAATCAGTCTCATTTATCTAACATTATCCAAGAGAAACATTTATAGTTTATCCCATGTTGATGCACCTAGAAATATTAGGCTATTGACTAAACACTTTGACTACTGCTTTTATAACTCATCCATTTTGATTGAGTCCATCATGTATCATCATATTGAGATAGATGTGGCTTATAGCACAAGATATATTGATAATTCAATATCATGATATGGGAGTTATTAATTACATATTATGAAATCATTTTATTTATTTTATATAAATGGGAATTCCTTCAATCATGATACCTTTCATATACCAAACCATTTGATAATGGTATGCATCTTTATTGGGTATCAATTCTGAAATAATTCATGGAATTTCCCATAGAGATTAATTATTTTCATTGAATTTAGAGAGGAACAAAGGATGGGTTGTAATATGAAAAATAGTTTCCATTTCATAATATTTGATGTGATCTACATATAGTGATAATCAATACATTCCCAGTATAGAATTGGATTATACAAATGAATGAATTAAAAAATTCAATGCAAGAATATTCCCACATATGATAACTGTATAATATTTCAATATATTGGATTAAATGATTTCCCCTCTATGATTTTAATAGATAACTCCACATAAAGTTATTGGGACTTTTATTGAAGAGTTTTTTATTAATTTCATGAACCAATACATACAAATATAAATAAAATCATTCATGTGTGAGTATTAATTGTACCATACACAAAATTGTTTTCACGATATAGTTTAGCATAAGTTATTGCGTAAACATTACAGTTCACCTATGTCATTGGTGGTTACCAATGGTGGTTTCCCTTTTGTAGCAATGTTTTGGTGCACCAACATTCATAGGTCCTTTTTACCTACAATTTATATATTTCACCATATGTGAATCATTCTAAGGTTACATACTTTCCTAAATCATATTTTGTGGACATTTCCATGAACCTTAATCATTAATGGGATTTTTGGCCCTCTATATGATGCTTGAATCACTCAATTGGCCATATAAGGAAAATCCCTTGATGTTTCATCCCACATTATTAATAATTTAGTGGTTGGACCCACTTTCCACTTTTGGAAATTGTACAAATTTTTTGAAAATTGATTCTTCTCTTCTTATCTTTATTACCATGGGATCATTACCCAATCTCCATCTCAAATTTGAGAACTTATCATTAAATATTTCCATAACTCCCAACGTATTAGAAAAATAGAATGTTTTGAAGGTGTTTTTTATACCAATAAACAATATTTATATTTTATAACATTTTAAGATAAAAACTCTAAGGTTTATATTACATTCCTTCTTATGTTTTCCTCATATGTTATGACAAATTCAAAATTATATTTCGTCATCTCAATAAAATTTCTCCACATAATTTCTTCATAATATTTATTATAAAAAATTTTAAGAAGTTTATTCATAAATTCTTCTGGCTCCATCTATTTAATTTTATCCTTTGGATATGTATTAAAAATTTATTCTCACCATTTATCAGCTTCCCCATATAAACTATTTACATTTATATACACCATCTCCTTCTCAAAATTATAGAGCATATAAAAGATTTTATTTATTTATCTTATCCACTATTCCATGAAAATTGAATAATATGTTCCACTAAACATTTATAGAAGTTTCTGTATTAATGAAACAATGGTTAGTTGTTCCTTCAGGAGCCAAGGCAGATGTTCGACACGGTTCAAGATATTTTTCATAACATAATAGAGGTGGGTAATCATCACCATAATTTTTTTATGACCTCCTCCAATGGCATTGTGCTTTTTTCAGAACATCATGGAATTGACCTCATATAATTTATTGGATTGGTTTCTCCAGGTTCCCACCATATCCTAGAATAGAAATGGTTTTATCAAAATGTTAATAAATAAATAATGATTAAATAAATTATTTATGCTTCAATATTATGTATATAATGATATCAGAAGGTATCCTTTTGTATAATATTATCCTAAAATATTGTTTCATGGATATTTAAATATGTGTAGACTTATACTATGGGTTTTTATTGACAATTTATAATAGTTATTTACAAATTTTGAAAACATTTAAGAGGATAAAAATTATCAGGATAATACTCTTTATTTAATAAATATTACATCATTTTAATGATATGTTACAAAAAACTTATATATTCATGTATCGAATGGATTAAAATCATTGGAATATAAGGATCAAACATTACAATTACATAAATAAGTAACATTTTTTAATTAATTCTTATTTATATTTTTAAATCATATGTTCTATTTATTTCATCATGTCACTTGTGGACAAAAAAAGAAATTGGATATCTATAATCCAAGCTAGATAATGAATAAGAGACATGAATAAATATAGAATGGATAAGAATAATTATCATCATATTAACATGAGAATAATATGATCATCATTTACATGATTAATAAATTTTAAATATTAACGGACTCTGGTGAAGCATAAAAATGAAACATCATGTAATATTTGTCCTACAGAATATATAATTGTTAAAAATGATGGAATCTTGTTGATGAAAAAAATAGGTACATAAATAACAAAATTATTGTATATATATATATATATATACAATCATGTTATTACTTAATACAAATAATACAGCCAGTTTCATTACATTTTAAAAATAATAGGATATCTATATAATTTAGGGTCCGCCTATTAGATCATAATATTTACATAATTATATATGCATCATAGAACATATAACATTAATAGTAAATAAATAATCAATTGAATAGAATGAACTTGATAATAACTTATTAAAGAAACGTTTAAAGAAGAAACATGTGTTTCCAAAATGATAAATGGGAAACATATTTTACATACTCCACCTCATTATTGCATACAAAAGAAACAATTGAACCAGAGTAAAATTTGGGTTTTGGAAGGAAAATTATTTTTGGAAATACATTTCATTTGTCATATTAATTAATATGTTAACCTATATAACCCCAAAATAAAAATAGTTAATATTTAAAGTGTATTTAAAAAGTATAAGAATACTATTCATATAAATAAATTGATTAAATTATGGATAACAAAATGACATATAGTTGGTTTTAAGAGTCTCATATCCTTAATTCTCTCATTTTTTGTTGTGTTTTCACCTCATGAATAATTAACATATGATTACTAAACCAATGATCATGTATTTAATTACTATCACTTTTACCCATCATTATCAACATTATTAACGTGGTTACACTTCTTCATTTCCTTTATTAATGGTCAGTTATTTTGATATCATGTTTTCCATAAAAATCAATTTTTTCATTGATTTATCTATTTTGATCAATGTCATATATATATTTATATGTAATATTAATATCAGAAGATTGAAATACCTTTATATTAAATTTTATATATCATACATAATTTATATTATTCAACCATTGGTTTGGATATAATATAATAAATGGAAATTTCATTATTGGTTATTAGTTGACCATTGATGAGACATTGTTGAATAAGAAGGAAATGAAGATTGATATATATATATATATATATATATATATATATGTGTGTGTGTGTGTGTGTGTGTGTGTGTCATAATTATGATACATAATGTATAAACACATCATTAATATAATATTAAAATAATTTATATTTTTTTAGAATATTTTTTTGATATATTTTGAAAAAATAATGATAAATGAAAATAGAGAATAGCTGATAGAAACAAAATCTTTCCTGGATATAGCTTCCCTTCACAACACCAAAACTCCCTAGATGAATGTAGTGGGTTTAATAGAGAACAACCCATATTATTATTCATGGATTAATATGGATTATTTTTGGAAAATCAATGACTTTGGAATGTTAGTGATGAGTGGTTTTCCAATCAGACGGAGAGGGGTTATTAATACTTTATGAGAGGTATATTTTTACAACAAAATATTAAATAATAAATAATTTCAAATGTAAAACTTGTAATAGTTATTTGATGAAAATATAAGTCATATTTTAATATAATAGGGTTTTTTTATAATTTAAACACCTTTATAATACTATTTCCATTAGTTAATAAAAAAGAAAGTGGAAAAATGGAAATTGTTATTTTAGGTGACCACATTTGAATTCAGGTACAAGATAAAGATTAACATGATGGAAAATTATTTTTATTTTATATTAATGAATAATTAATGAAAATAAATATACTATGGCTTAACAAAAAAATCTATAAATCATTAATTTATAATTATTGTAAAATCACATGTTATTAAAAATGAAACACAATGTTTGAAAACATACAAGAAACACTACTTCAAACATGAACGAATAAATTAATATTATTATTTATTATGGTAGTTATCATATATCAATTATAATGGTGGGAATGAAAAATACTAAATAAAATATATAAATTGGGTTTACAGATGTTTATATAATGATTCATATTGTCTAAATCACCAGTTTTGATAATCCCAAATCATGCATTAATATGCTTTGATAATATTAATGTGTGCTTATAATTATCTCTATATATATATGCTAAATATCAAATTAATCATTGGAATATTTCAACAAATTCTTATATATGTATAATCATACTTTGACATAATTCTAACTCAATCTGGATATATTTTTCATAGAAAAGATAAGTGTTAAGTTACTGATAAGATCAAAGTTATAGATATAGACCTACCAGTACATAGTATACCGATATACATGGTCACCGACAAGAAATGTCACCGATATACATATCTAACTGTACGTATAAGTCCACCGGTAAGCACATGTCACTGATAGATCCAGTCTAGCGATTCAGATAAGCTACTAATACGAAGTTCACCAATATAACATTCACCGATAGAGAAAGCTACCTATAGAGACAACTACCGATAGAAGAATAACTACAGATAGAACATGTCAACCGGTGTGCATAATCCCACTGTGATGAACTTAATCACTAGTATAGAATGAAGCTACCGGTACACACAGCTACCGTTATAAAGACTTACTCATACGAGCTACCGTTACACTAGAGCTACTGTTAGAGTAAGTCCACCGGTATAAGAAAGTCTACAACTATGAAGTTCACCGATATAAAGTAGCTCACCGCAAGTCAATTCTATCGATAAAAGTTCACAAATACAATGAGTCATTGACTGATACAAGGAGTTTCTGTTTCAAGGAAAAACAGCTACTGATACTGAGGACCCACCACTATAAGCTCACTATTACAAGGAGCTACCGATTGAAAACCTGTCACATTACCTAATCTATATTTCTATTTGTTTATTTAGAAATGGTCATATTTGATGATTTTAATGCAATTAATTTTATTTAATGATAGTTGTTGGAATTACAGGGAACCGTACCTCATACCTGTAAAAATTTAATCATTCCCATTACCAGAGCTGAATGTTATAAAAGGAAGGATAGAAGCCGTGCAAAAGAGTACGAAATAAGTGTTGAGGAGTGCTAAAAAGTTGTTCATACACACAGAAAATAAAGGATACCTACATACTGGAATAACACAAGACATACATGAAACAATTAATTCTAGGAGAGTACACAAGATGCTCCTTATCGAAGGAGTGAAGAACTACAAAGAACTGGAAAAAACGACCCTCAATTTTTTAGACAATCCAGAGAAGGACTCAAGAGCATTCTTGACCATTCAAAGTAATCCAAAGCTGCACTTCAAATAACTTGAGCATTCTAAAACTAATATCTACTCTCTCAGTGATTCTTTCATTTACATTTTGAGCAGTGTGCATACTCTGTATATTTTATACACACTGTCTCCTATGACAAACTAGAGGATTTCTATATCCTCACACAAACCTTCTCTAACTCTATTGTATCCCACAGTGGAGAGTGGTAGAGGTCATGTAGGACCTAGACAGCTAGGTTGTTGTTGTTTTGTTTTCCCACATAGAACTGTGGTTGGGGTATTAGTACCTATAAAGTCTTTGCAATGTTGTTTACCCCGATCCAGGGTGTGGATCAAAATTTATATAAATTGTTTGAGAGGACTATGTCTTAGCTTAAGACTGAACCTCTTGTTTTAAAACTGATGTGATTACCTATTTTGGTTTTAAACTATATTAAATATTTTCTACTAATTACTTTGGAATATAAATTTTTTTAAAGATACATTTATAATTAATCTAGAAAGTGTTTGTCACTATTGTAAATCATTAGGTTAGTTTCAAAAGCTAATTTAATCATCTGATTTAATTAACTGAGACCTAATCAATCTTTTAAGAACCTAATTGAACCCTTACAGTTTTACAAATTCACTACAGTTTAACTTTGTTTTTAATAGGGGGATTTTTAATAAAAATATTTTTTCAATGAAATTTTTTTAATTGGAACTCAAATCACCCCGCCTATTGAGTATCTACTCTAACCAACATTTATATTAGAGGTTTTTTGTTTTTAAAGGCTTCCGAACACTCTATTTTTAAAATGTGATTTTAGTTGTATCTTAAAGATCATAAATGTATTTTAGTACAAAATATTATCTCTTTAAATATATTTGATAAAATCTGGTTATTGATAATAGACTAGAAGGTGCTGATACCAATAGGCCACACTTCTTTAATGGTAAAAATTATTCCCAGTGGAAGCTTAAAATGAAAATATATTTATAGAGTATGGGATTTGACATCTGGAATTCTATAGAGACTCGATATAAAATTCCAGAAATAGAAATAACTACTTGGGATGAACCTACTAAAAATGCATACAATAATAACTGTAAAGCAATGAATGCGTTATAATGTGATTTAGGTGATGTGGAATTTAATAGAATATATTCTTATATAACTACTTATGAAATTTGGGGCACTTTGGCTATTTCCCATGAGGGAACAACCAATGATAAATAAATGAGATTGAATACTTATACTCATAAGTATGATAATTTTAAAATGAAGCCTGATTAACCTATTTCTGACCTGTATCTCTGGTTCAATGAGATCGTCAACACTATGACCTCACATGGAAAAATGTTCCTACAATGGAACAGATTATGAAAAACTACGATGCCTTCCAGAAAGGTGGAGAGGCATATCTGTTTCAATATGTGAATCGTGTGATATAATTTCACTACCTATTAAGTAATTAATTTGTATGCTTATTATGTATAAAGAAGAACATAAGGTAAACAAGGATGAATATGATGAACCAAGGAAGAAGTTAGCAGCCTTCAAGAAATATGCTTCAAAGAGAAAAGACATGGCGAAAGTTCACATACCTACTGAAAGCTCAACAAGTGAAAGTTCAGATTCTTACAGTGATGCTGAAATGGCTTAAATAGCAAAGATATTTAGGAAGTTCTATAGAAAGAATAAATTCTTCTGAAAATAAAAATATAATGAAAGGTATGATAACAAAGGTCATTTGAATAGGGACTAGAAAAATCCTGATAAAAGTGATGACATTGTCTACTATGAGTGCAAAAGGAAAGGACACATAAAAGAAGACTGTCTAAAATTAAAGTTCAAGAAGAAAAATTAATAAATGGAAAATAAGTATAAGAAAAATATGAATGAAACATGGAGTACTCTAGAAGACAGTTCAAGTGATTTTTATTCTTCTCAGGATGAAAAATATCAAAAATCAATCATGTGTTTTATGAAAAACACATCTGAGGTAACATTGGATACTCATTCTTTAAATTCATATTATTCTGGAGATGGTTTTGATTCGGAATATCAATATATGTCTTGTGAAGATTTATTTGAATATTGTAATATTCTATAAGAAACCTATAATGATCTTAAAGACAAGTATAAGACCTTGATGAAAATTATGATTTGACAAGCTTTGTTAAATCTAAACTTGATATAGAAAAAGAAAAGAATGATCAATTACTTAAGGAATATACTAAACTGAAATTTTACAATGAGCAATTAAGGATGGATTTAATGAAATTCAAAAATGGAAAGAATACTCTAAAACAAATTCCTGAAAAACAAGTGGCACCAATATATACCACTGGTATAGGTTCATGGCCTTGGAGGAGACAGATGACTAAAACTATATTTTTTCATAAATCTGGATAGAATGATGCTAGTTTTAGTTCTTGAAATTCATATGCTTCAACTAGTTATTCACATTTCTATAGATCAAAAAATGTTTATCTTTCAAAATCTATTAATTCTGAAAATTATTTGAGACCCATAAGACAAATATGGGTACCTAAATTTTTGATTTCTAACCCGTCTGGACCAAAAAAAATCTGGGTACCAAAATCATTCTATTTTTAAACCTTTTTTATAGGATACATGCTTGAGAAGTTCCCAGAAGAAGTAATTGTACATGGAAAATGGATTTTCAAGGAATATGACTAGAGATTACTCATTCCCCAAGAGTTTAATCAAATTTGATGGAGGCCATGTCACATTTGGTGATAATTCAAAAGGAAAAATCATCAGCCTGGGCCAGATTGGTAACACTAATCAATTTTAATTTCCAACGTTTTTTTTGTTGATGGACATAAATATAACCTATTAATTATTTCACAATTTTGTGATGATGGTTTAAATATTAAATTAGAAAATGATGCCTGCAAGGTTTTTAATTATAAAAATGTTTGAGTATTTCTTGCTTTGAGAAATGAAAATGTTTATGCTGTTGATTTGAATTTTATTGCTAAACATAACATTACTTGCTTAAATGCTTTTCATAAAGATTCTTGGCTATGGAACAGAATATTAGAACATTGCAAAATCTATTCACTAAGAAAACTGACAAGGAATAACTTAATTAGAGACCTACCTTAACTTGAATTCCCAACTAACAAAGTTTGTAATCTATATTGAAAGGTAAAGAAACATAAATATTCATTTAAAACAATGAAAGAAGTTTCAACTTCTCAACCATTATATTTGTTTCAACTGGACTATTTTGGAACATCTAGAGCTCCTAGTTTAAATGGGAAGCACTATGTCTATGTCATAGTAGATGACAATTCTAAGGATACTTGGGTATATTTATTAGCTCACAAAAGTGAATCTTGTTCTTACTTCATTAAATAATCAAGTCTGTAGAAAATCTTAGTGGACTTATGATTAGGACCCTAAAAAGTGATCATGGTTGTGATTTTGAAAATAATGAGTTTGAATCATACTTCTCTCACAATGGCTATAATCATTACTTTTCTTCCTATAGGAAACCCCAACAGAATGGTGTAGTAGAAAGAAGAAACTGAAACCTTCAAGAAATTGCAAGAAATATTTTTAATGAGTATGACCTACTAATTAACTTTTGGGATGAAGTTGTAAATACAACGTGATCTATTATAAATAGAGTGTTAATTAGACCTGTTCTCAAAACGACCCCTTATGACTTATGGAACAATAGAAAACCTATGGTTAATTACTTCAGAGATTTTGGATGCAAAGTTTTTATTCTCAATACAAAATATAATCATTAAAAGATTGATTCCAAGAGTGATGATGGAATTTTTCTTGGTTATTATTTAACTTTAAAAGCCTATAGAGTCATTAATAAATGAACCAAATGTGTGGAATAATTTTTTCACATCATGTTTGATGAAACCGATTCACATGAACCTAAGTCTTATCGTGAAAATCTTGAAGATGATTTTGTCTGTTTTGAAACCCAATGATAAAATTAATGAACTTGTTGTAAAGATATCCAGTTCTAGAAACCTTCCAGAACCTGTTTCTATTGAACCGGAACCTACAGATGAACCTGAAATTTCTAGTCCTACCTTTATTAGATCAACTAGAATTCTAAAGAATCATCTTTTAGAATTTGTTGTTGGTAATATCGATAGATGGACACAGACAAGAGATTCTCTATGAAATCAGGTTGAACATCAAGCCTTTATTTCACACTTATATCCAAAAAATATCAATTATGCTATCAATGATGAATTTTGGGTAATAGCTATGCAAGAATAATTAAATCATTTTGAAAGAAGCTAAGTCTGGGAATTAGATGATAGACCTAAGGACACTTTAAACATAGGCACTAAATGTGGTTTTAAAAATTAAGTTGATTAGTCTAGAAATATAGTTAAAAATGTTAGGTTAGTTGCACAAGGGTATAGTCAAGAGGAAGGAACAGACTATGAGGAATTCTTTTCCCCTATAGCTATATTAGAATCCATTAGGATCCTACATGAAAATGTTGCTCATATGAATTTCAAGATATATCAAAAGGATTTTAAAAGTTATTTTCTAAATGGTTTTATTATTGAAGATGTTATTGTTGAATAACCACCTTGATTTACTAATCCTCATTTTTCAAATCGGGTTGTCAAGCTTCCTAAAGCACTATATGGTTTAAAACAAGCTCCACGATCTTGGTATGATAGATTTGTAATTTTCTTACTTCAAATGGTTTTACTAAATTGATTTATGACCCAAATCTTTTTATTAAAAGAATTTATAATGATTTTTAGATAGTACAAATATATGTTGATGATATTATTTTTGGATCTTCTAAACATTCATTAGTTACTGACTTTTCAAAGAGTATGAAAAATAATTTGAAATTAGATTAATGGGGGAACTCAAATATTTTCTTGGGTTCATGTTTTCCAAAATGGAAATGGTACAAATTTGAATCAACAAAAATATAAAAAGGATCATTTCAAACGTTTTGGTTTGGATAGTAATAATGAAAAGTGATACACCTATGAGTACTATTTGTAAGTTGGATGCTGATGAAAATAGAAAACCAGTGGACCAAACCAACTATAGAGGTATGATTGGAATCATACTTTAACATACTGCTAGTCGACCAGATATTATTTTTATTGTGTGTATGTGTGCAACATTTTAAGCTAATCCTAAAGAATCTCATTTTCGTGCTGTAAAAAGAATTTTTAAATATCTTAAACATACTGTAAATTTAGGTTTGTTTTATCCAAAAGAACAATCATTTGATTTAACATGTTATTCGGATGCTGACTTTTGTGGTTTCAAGATATATAGAAAGATCACTTCTAGAACATGTCATTTATTGGAAAAATCAATATTATCTTGGTGTAGTAAGAAACATAACTTTGTTTCATTGTCTACTGCTGAAGCAGAGTATATAGCATTTGGTAGTTGCTGTTCACAAATTATGTGGATGAAACACACTCTTTTGGACAATGGATATGAATTTAGACATTAATCTATTATCTTTGATAACACAAGTGAAATGAACATTTCAAAGAACCCTGTATCTCACTCTAGGACCAAAAAAATTGGTGTGAGGAACCATTTATTGAGAGATCATTAACAAAATGTGATATTAATATTGAATTTAATGATACTGAACATCAATTAGCTGACATTTTCACCAAACCATTATGTTCGGATAGGATAGGTTACATTAGACAAGAATTAGGAATGATAGACTTTGTTCGTTAGAAACCTCATCGGTATGGACCTCACTGTTATACCTCACCGATATGGACCTCACTGATATACCTCACCAGTATAGACCTCCCTGATATACCTCACCGGTATTAACCTTACCGATATAACTCACTATTTTTAGACCTCACTATTTGGAATTCTCAGCAGTATACCCCACCATTAGTATGCACTGTTTTAAACTTCTGTCTTTAGCCTCTGAAATTTGTATCATTTATACCTTACTTATGTTTTATTTATTTATTTATTTTACAATTCCTAAATGATAAAACATAATTCTTAACCTCTCTCGATCCACCTCGAGCCTCATACCTTCAAAATTCTCTCAAACCATATTACCCAACGCCTCACGATTCAATGGATAGAGTAATGAGACCTTCAATCACTGGAAAAAAAGATGAACTGAGTGCTAAGAGACTCAAAGGAGAGTCTAGCAGTGGGAGTGATGTAATGAAACCTAGAAATCCGCATCTTGTTGAAAGGGAGATAGTATTTGAAAGGGATCTATGCTCAGAATGTCTAATGTCAAGTGAATCTTTTGTTCTAGAAGTTCTGGAAGATCAGAAATGGATAGAATTCTATTCGAACAACAATGGACCCTACTATCCAAAAATGGTAAAAGATTTCTATGAGTATGTTAAGTTTAAGAAATCAGAAGCCGGGAATAGGATGGTATCTATTGTTAATGGAAAGGAGATAGATTTTTATTCTATTGATTGAGTTTAATGCCTGAAGGTTCCACACACAGGTTTTTTTGGATATTTATCGAAATCGGTACCTCCTAGCAGTAATATCTTTAAGTATGAAACTGCTTTGGAAGAGATAACATAAGATGGAACTCCTATTAAATTAGTGTCTGCTGAAATTAATGGATAGAACTGGCTACTGTTTAAGTTCATTTAGAATGTTTTAATTCCAATGAGAGGGTATTTTGAAAATCATAAATACCAGGATATTTACTTCATGCATCTGTTGAGACATGGTGTTAAGAGAGATTTGTGCAGGCTATTAATGGTCAGATTGAGGATATGACCATGCCAAAGTCAAAAACCAATGCCTTATTCATTTCTAAGTTGATTTTAGTCATGATTAATGTAATGGGAGTATCCGATTTTCTGGATGATATAGTGGTGATAAGTAACAACTTATGTATCATCAGCACAGTGTGTAAGTACATGAAGATTAATTGGAATCCATGGAAAATAGAATGGGTTACTGAATATAAGAAGTTATATTATAATTTTATTTGTGTGGATCATCCTTCTTGGCCTAAGGATGTAAGGGATCTATGTCTAGGACATGATGAGGATGGGCCACAGTATAGTTATGATTCAGAAGAGGAAGAGTCATCTGATGAAGATGGAGGAGATCCAGACTTTCCTCCTAGCCCAACTATTGAAATTGTATCACAAGAAAAGGTAAGTGCTTCTTTGAACCTAACTAGTATAGTAACTGGTTTTGGTGTAAGAAATGAAGAGGCACCTGTAGTTGAGGAAGACCAACACAGATCAGATTAAGAAGAGGCAGCCCAAGAGAATGAGGAACATAAAAGAGAATTTGAAACTGAAGCATATGCTTCTGCCATCTTATGTTTGAATCCTCTGATTGGAAGTTCCATTGTGACTTCAGAGGTTTTTCTTGATGATTTTGATAGACCTGCTACTATTCTTGAAGAGTCTCATGTTGTTGAAGAAATAGAAATAGTTGTGTGAGATTTTGATGAGGAAGACCGTACTGATGAGGGTCCTATCGCTGTACAAAATAATTCACCAATTGAGGGGGAGAATCAAGCCATAATTGGTAGTGTTTCAGTGGATGTTGATATTTAGGACTAGTTAGAGGACCCAAGGTTTGTAGTTTGTGGATTAGATTACCCAGATTCAAAAAATGAGACATCCCTCAGTCGACCAGATGTTAATTATGATATTCTGCCTGAGATGTTACTTGACAATATAGAAAGAAAAGATGATCTGGATGAATTGAAATCGTATATCAAGACATCTTTTGTGGAGGACATAAGAAAAATGGAAGCATCCTTGGTATCATTTCTTCAATAAGATATGAATGACTCTGTGGCCAGTATTGTGTCTAAAAGAGCACCTGTTGTTGTGCCTGCTAATGTAGTCAATAGGGATGAATTAGAATCATTGAAGTCTGAGATGAAAGCATTTTTGAGTGATTCGTTTTCCATGATAAAGATTCACATTGTTGAAGAGATGAGAAATATGTAAAAGAGATTTGAACTCCATCTTAGTTGTAATATGTCAACCTTTGGGGTAGAAATAGTGGATGATATCACAGATTTCCAGAATCAAGCTTCTAGCTTGGAAGAGGATATTGAAGTTCTAAAGAAATCAGTTGTCTCTTTGGAATCCAATATGAGTTCTAAATCCCAACCTGATTAGGATTTGGCCTATGTAAAAAGTGATTTGATCTAGATGGTTTTAGTATTTAAGGGATTTATGAAGTCTGTGGAGAATCATGTCAGTACTCAGGATTCTCTTGTAATGATTCTTATCAGTGGCCTAAATAAGAGTTTCAAGGAAACTATGACTTTTCTATTTCTTCTATTGATTATAACCCTTCAATGGATTTGGATTAAATTAGAACATTGATGAAGGAGGATCTTGGTTCAGCATCAACCATTGGCTCTTTGGACTCATATTCCCTCAGTCATGTTGTGTCTTCCACTACGGATATTGGAAAAATCATTCAGAGTTTTATGAAGGAGGCTATTACTTTTCAAAAGGCAGTCAATTAGATTATTATTTCGAAAGTTTTTACACCAATAATCAGCTCAATAATAATTTCAATATTATGTTCTAAAACATGATGCTACCACTAGTCAATCAAACCTTTAGGGAACAGGTAAGAAAACATAGGGATATAACTCGATCCATAGATAAGTTTTTGGAAATGAAAGATGAATTTTTGTCTGCTAGGGAGAGGGGAGAAGGAATCATTATGAATTTCAGAAATATCTTTTTTCATTTCTTGCATGTTGATGCTCGAACAGTGATTATCCCTCCATCTTTACTGCATCTCCCTCTAATAATTCTCATACTCAGATGAATCCAGCCCAAGCCATCTGCATCCTTACTCCTGTGATCACTCAACAAGCTACACAGTACAATATATGAACAGTTTCAGTAACTCGGCCTCCTCTGATCATTTCTGGTGTTCCTAAGCCTTCACCTAACACCCCACAGTTTGAGTCTACCTCGAATTAGAAAGGAAAAACCCACATAGACATTCAAGAGTTGGATTGATTGCTGGCTAGGACCATTGATAGGAATCTTTTTATTTCATTGTATTACTTTTATATTTTGCTTGTACTCTTTTCCCCATAACATATATCTATGGTCTTGTTTTCTTTTCTCTATTTATCATTACCTCTCATACATTATTTTCACCCTTCCTTTTTTCTAATCACAAAGGGGGAGAATATGTATATAAAACAGAGAATATAAAACGTAAAAATAAGAATATATAAACTCTACCTCTGATATAAAAGGATACATCTATTGTAAACAAATGGAGAACTATGAGATTAATATGTTCCATTGTGGTCTTACCCTTGATACCTTTATTTTGTATTTTCATCTGATACCATTCTATTTTATTTTTGATAATTTTGGTTTATAACTCTCCGATACATTATTGATTTTGATGGTTTATAATACCATGAGCTGTGATTATCAAAAAGGGGGAGATTATTGACCTTAACTATTTTTATAATCCCAAATCATGCTTTAATATGCTTTGATAATCATAATGTGTGCTTATAATTATATATATATTTATATATATACTAAATATCAAATTAATCATTGGAAGATGTTGATAAATTCTTATCTATGTTTAATCATATTTTGACATAATTCTAACTCAGTCTGGATATATTTTTCATAGAACAGATAAGTGTTAAGTCACAGATATGGTCAAAGATAATGATATAGACCTACTGGTACATAGTTTACTGATAGACATGGTCACTGAGAAGCAGGGTCATCGATATATAGAGCTACCAGTATGTATAAGTCCACCGGTAAGCACATTTCACTGACAGATCTAGTCTACCAGTTCAGATGAGCTACTGATACAAAGTCCACCAATAAAACATTCACTGATAGAGACAACTACCGATAGAGACAACTACCGATAGAAGACGAGCTACCGATAGAACAAGTAGACTGGTGTGCATAAGCCCACAGATATGCACTTAATCACAGCTATATAATGAAGCTACCAGTATACATAGCTATCGTTATAAAGACCTATCAATACGAGCTACCGTTAAACCAGAGATACTGTTAATGTAAGTCCACCGGTATAAGCAAGTATATATCTATGAAGTTCATCGATATATAGAGGCTCACTGCAAGTCAGGTCTACTGATAAATGTTCATTGATACAATGAGTTATTGAATGATAAAAGGAGATACCATTACAAGGAATAATAGCTAATGATATAGAGTAACCACCACAACAAGCTCAATGTTACAAGGAGACACCGATTGAAAACCAATCAATTTCCCTTATCTATATTTCTATTTTTCTATTTAGCATGGTAATATTTGATGATTTTAATGAAATTAATGTTATTTAATGATTGTTGTTGGCATGTCAGGGAACCATACCTTGTACCTATAAAAAGGTAATCATTCCCATTACCGGAGCTGAATGCTTTAAAAGGAAGAACAAAATCCGTGCAAAAAGTGCGAAATAAGGGATGAAGAGTACTGAAAAGCGGTGCATACACAAAAAAATAAATACTACATCCATTGTAACACCCTGAGATTTTATGAAAAATATTATTTTAATTTAATTAATGTCTTGTATTGTATGCTGCACCAAGATTACCTTGCGCTATATGCAACACCGTATTCGCTTGCAGTATACGCAACACTATTCTTGGATCGTGTTACACACAATTTTGATAATAGTTATTCTACGCAACATTGAGTATATATATATATATATATATTCAATGTATAAATGAACTATTGTTGGATTTTGTTATATGATACAACGAACGATTCTTGCACAACACACAACCCGGACTTGGCTTGTATTACACGCAATCACGACCTTCCTCGATATCGTGTGTTGTACGCAATACCAGGTGTTACTAAACAACGATATATTATTATAATATTATCAAGAACAATCCGTTATGAATATTATTAACTAAATTTTGAATTTTAAAACATTTTTATTCATCTTATACATTTTCTAGAACTTGTAATAAGAACAAAATAATTTTTTTGGGTAAAATAAGTATTTATCAAAAAATACAGTTTTGCCGCCTTTTAATAGTGCACCCACATTAAATCTAGTTTATGAAATTTTTATAAGTTCCATTTGACAAAATAAAATTAATCTTTGGAATCATGAATAAAAATTTACTTTGGATAAATATTTCATTTTATTCTGATGACTTTCATATTTTAATGAATAGTAAAAACACACTATATTTTAATTAAAAACAACTTTTTTCATCGTAATATATTATGTGGATAAATGATAATATTGAATGGTTTTAATGTATAAATAGAATATATTTTTACCATTTAATATAATTTATTTCATTATCATTGATTTTACCTTGAATTCGTAGGTTAAATCAATTCAATCTTTTCCAATGTTTTAAAGAAAAACCTGTTTTCTTTCGGCAACGAGATTAATTTTAATTTAATTTCTTCATCTTTTGTGTATTGAATTTGGAAAAATGGATTCCATTTTTGGAATCCTTGGGTCCAAATTATGTTAATAAGCTACTTTTTATTTTTGGGCATTGTGAATAGTAACTACGGTAAATTTAATTTACTATAGTTTAAGGTAAATCGGGTAATTAAGGGTAAATATAAGATTATAAAATTACCCTAACACTTGGAAAAATCCTATTGGATGACTAAAAGTATACCCATATCACATAAGGGTCGGATTATATTTATTTAATGTACTTTTTCAATGAAAATAGTATTATTATTATTCAAACCAAAGAAAGTGAAAAATGTCGCTCTCTTAAATTCTATAAGTATAAGAGAAGGAGGATGCGCCCGTAAGGGGCTCTGTGAACTAGGGTTCCCCCTCGTCGCCGCCACTTACTTCGCCTCTCATTTGTGCGGCGTTCCTCCTCGCACTCGGTGAGCTCGTGGTGGTGGATCTCCTATCGCAGTGGTGTTCGTTGACTCGGCCGTCGTGATCTTTTCTTCCGCAGCTCGCCTGAATTCGGCAGTGCAGTGACAGTTCGCGGCCGAGATTTTGCTCCTGCGGCATGCGGGTTGTCGCCTCGGTTCTATTGTGTGCGTTGGAAGCTACATCATGTCTTCCGTGGGCGTCTTGGACAGCGGCGACATGATCTGATTTGCAGAGGGGCTTCTTTCCAGCGTTCGGGTGATGGTTTTCTTTCTTCGACTTCCCCATCTTTTTGATTTTGGATTTGAGTTTTCTATTTGTGATGCTGAGTTCGTGTTTTCCTGGTATTCCTGACGGAGATGGTGATGGTCTGGATTGTTTCTCTTGCTGACTTCCTTCTTTGGTTGTGGATTTGATGTTGGTTGGGGATCGGTTTCTCGGTGATTTGTTTTGTGGTGTCCCGAGGATGATTACGGCTTGGGTGAATCTGTTTTCTATGGTGAATCGAGTTTTGTTCTTCGACTTGGCGGTGGTTCTGGCGTATGTTTTGATGATTCCAGTGCTGTGGAGTTGTGGTGATGGTGTTTTTGGCGTAACTGGCTCTGGCGCATTCTCCGGTGAATGGTGGCGCGTGGGACGCCGATGGAGTTCACCGGCGCTTGATGCGGACTAGGCAGCTGTCGCGTTTGGTGCGAGACTCGAGGCGCGAGACTCGAGGTGCCGCGTGACGTGACGACTTGACTCATGATGGTGCGTGATGCCTTTTGAATTTTTAATTTTGTGGAATTCTGGTCCGCTGTAGAGGCGGTAGGGTTTGGCTGGTGTGGATTTTTAATTAGGTTTTCTGCTTTGTATTATGTACTGCATCTTTTATTTAATAAATTTTGACAGGTCTGGGCATTAGGCCTGGCCTGCACCTTTCGGCTAAATACTATAAGTATAATAATTTTAAGTTAGTGATAAACATCATGAAACATCAAACATTAATAGTCTACCTAAATATAAAAAAATTATATAAATCATGAGAGTTTATTTAGAATTTTTTGTGATTAAATAATTATCATTAATTGTGACACAATAGTGATGCAGAAATTATTTATCTAGTGAAAAATCAAGAATATAGTTTTTATTAAACTAATAGTGACCATCAAAGGCACACAACCCTGACCAAAACGTATTGGTCATGTAAATTTAAACAATAATCATCCAATGGTCGAATATTTGACAATTTGGAGTCTTATTCAAGCATTTATGACACTTATATTATTTTATTTTAAATGATGCCAAAGATGTCACCCTTATAATTTAATAAATATAACAATTTAACTATTGTAATTTTAAGATGATAAATTCGAGTAAAAGTATTATTGTGAATATTAATATATTTATATTCATCACAGGATTTTATTTTTAACTTTTATGCAACATATAAGTATATTAAATATTTATACAAAAATGTTGTAGTAATTATTTTATTAAGATATAAACCAAATAAATGGTTTTAAAAATAATAAAAATAAATATTATATGAACTATTTAATGATATCCACTAATTTTATAGATACATATGACCTTGTATGAATCTATTAAAGATTTTAGTTCGAACATATCTTATTTATATATTTTATTTAAATTCAAAAAAATGAATAGTGTCAAAATTGACACTATTGTTATTTTATAAAAATAACATATTATAAAATTGTTTAAAAATCACAAAAATATTTAAAAATTATAAATTTAAATTTATATGGCCTATAATTGTATAAAGTAACCAATTATGGAAATTCACAACAAATAAGTAATTATTTGTTATAATTTAAAATTTAGAATTTTATTACCACAAATAAACTTAAATAGATTAAATAAGGATAAATCAAAATGATAAGGTTTAAAATACAATCAAAACTAGTCTAAATTTGATTATTTGATGATATTACAACCCTATATCATCTAATATTTGAATATGAGTCATTTTTGTACGTTTTTAAGTGGGGTTAAATTTATTATAAATTAATATTTTTAAGAATTCCAAAGGTTCCCCTCTCCTCCCTTATAAAAGGGCACCTCCTCCCTCTCTTCCTCACACCAATTTGAGCCTTCAATCTCGGCCAACCCCTGCCATATTATCTTCTGCACTTCCCTAAAAACATACTAGAGGTTCTGGTCTACTTTAAAGACCAATCTTAGTTCCCTAAGAGGAGGTTTCAAAGAGGCGTATCGAAGAAGAGGTAATTTCTTCTCCCGATTCATTCAAGATTCTTTCTAATTCAACAACTTCTTCTTTAGTTGTTTCATTATAAAGTAGTAACATGAGTATCAATAATATACTGATTTGTTATTATAAATATGAAACAACCCCATTTCACCTTCTATCCATCCTATGGAAAACAAAATCACCACGCGTGTGTACGTACGGAATACTGTCTCCACGCCATGGTGTAATCTGGTTTTCCACCAACACCTTACATGGAAGGGTATAATGGTGTAAATAATAACTATACATAGTTATTATAACATAATACTGATTCTGATATATTGTATCATCCACTCCAATTCAATTCAATAATTATGGAAGCGATATCATCGCTCGTGCGTACGTATGGACTACCGTCTCCACGAAGCGATGAGATTCATTCTCCATGTTAACCATTTAATATTGAGTATAAAGTATATATAAGAAATAATAATAAAATATATGATATTATAAAGCTAATGGATTTAGGTATATATGCATTTCATCTACTTAATTCCATTCAACTCAATAAGGAAACGAAAACAGCGTTCATGCGTACGTACGACATATTGTCTCCATGAACGGTGTATTAATTTCCATTTATTGATCTATTATATATATGGTTATTCTGAATATATATTATTTATAAATCATTTTTTATATTCTGGAATTAAGTAATCATGATCTAAGTAATCATATGAATAATTACAAGTCAAAACACGGACGACAAATGAAACGATTTTACCCAAAACGCTCTTTAACATAGAATTTACAAAAGAACGTGTAATATAAAGTCATAAGTGAACCATATATGATATCATAACCATTAATATGATTCTTTAATAAGTCAATAACACTATTTAAACCATTATACAGGAGGTTCGGATACGTACGAAGCATATCAGACCTACGGTAAGGGATAATTTTTCAAACCTCATTTTTATCCGAGATTGCTTATTCGAAAGTATTTACTGGGGTTATTTCAATCATCCATGTCCATGTTTTATAAAAGAATTTTCATGTATGTTTAATTTCCTTTTTACCAATTCTTGACTTTTACTACATGGTATATAAGGAATCGTTCTTTTGTTTTCGTTATGAAGTACTTTTTTACTTTTCTGACAAACGTACGAGAAGAATGTTTTTGTAACTTATACAACACAAATGGATTTTTACAGTTTCATAAAGAATTATTTTTATGAAGACTCCTCCATAATATTTCATGACTATTTTCAACAAAATCATTTTCTTTTAAAATTGCATGATGTTTTGTAAAAAGAGAATGATTTGGAAGAGGAAAGGATATTTTCCTCAAGAATTAATTTCAAGTGTTTTATCAAAACCATTTTCCATCTAAGATGACGTTATTTCATATGTGTAGGTTTCAAGTATAATGTCTATATGATTTACATGGTTTCACTTCTCTTATGATGAAGTGATATCCATTTGTTTTATATGGATTATGTTATGATGGAATGATGTTTATGAAACCCATTTTATTCATTGGGTTATGATGAATGTTTTAAGTTTATTTTGTGGCACAAGTAATAATAATTTCATTATGAGATGGGTGGGACCTATATCTCCCTCCAATGAATTGGGTAATGATTTTATATCTCATGAGATAGACATGGCTGGAATGGTAAGTTAATCCTGTTCAGTGTTACATGACTGAAACGAGGAGTGAACTCAATTCAGAATGGGACTTTGTCCACTGAGATGGTCTTGGAAGAAATTCCTTGGCTACTATGGAAATTATTACATGTGCTTAATGGATTCCACAATTACATGTTTTACTCCAATACTATGTTATCATGATTTATGTTCCATTATGATTTATGTCTTATGTACTTCCATGTTTTAAGTCGTTGCTCAAGATTTCGATGTTTAAACATTATGTTCATGTGTTTATGTTCTAATGTATATGGTTTGTTTTATTTTATCCATGATTACCATTACTGAGCATTTGAGATCACCATTTTTATGTTTTCTTTTCCCCAGGATATAAAGAAAGGATTTAGGTAAGAAACAAAAGGAGGAAGATCTTTATGGGAGATGTTGAAGATCTTTCACCACGATTAGAAAATTATGTTCCAAGTTTCCAAAGACACTAAACAATTACGGTCCTTGTGTTTCTATTTTTTTTATGTTTTAAGTATTCCAATAATGTAATGTAATGTAAATGTACGTCAAGCTTCGGGTCTCTACAGTTGGTATCAGAGGAAAGGTTTAGTCAACCTTTGGAAACTAGGATAGAAAAATGTTAGTGAGATCCCTATAGATATTTCTAAGGTTTGTCTAGGGATGTACCTAAGGATACGAAGATGTATAGGATATAGTCCTAGAACTATGGTAACGATCATAGAATTTAACCTAAGATGTTAGATATTGAGGGTGCTCCCCCTTTACTATGTTGTTTTCTCTAGCATGTTTTTGCCTCTCACAGAATTCTTTTTGTTTTTTAGTTAATGGAGGGAAACAGAAGGAATTCGGTTAACATTGAATCCAATGGACAAATTTGTGACTATGAGAAACAAAATTGTGTAATTCCTAGAGAGAAATCTATTGTGAATATGCCGAATCAGTCATCGCAATATATGATTAACAAGGTAAAATTTAGTGGTATGCCTAATTCATCAAATAAGAAGAAGATAAACTATTATTCATGTTCGCATGTTGAGGAGCGTAATGAAAGGAAGATTGAGATTTCTAAAGAAGGGAAGAAGAACCTTGAGGAATACCTCAAATGGAGGGACCGATGTTTTCTGTGTGGAGAAAAGGGTCATATAGTGACAGACTGTTATATAGTTCAATGTATTATTTGTGGAGAACATGGGCATTACCCAACACAATTCCCTGACCTAAAAAGTTACTTCTAAATCAAGGAAAGACTTATTCTAGGACAATCATTGAAGAGGATGGATTGAAGTGTTTATGTATTAGTATTCAAGAATAATGTTGTTGAGGTACTTTTATTGTGTATTAGTCTATAGTGGTTTTCAATAATTTTAATGGTACTAGTAACCATGAATGGTTATTCAGATATTTTTGAAAAGTAGATGATATGCGCATAATGAAGAGATAAGGAGAAACTTAAATGTTTTATAGTATTCAAGAGCTCATAACTGATATAAGGAGAATGTTATATCATGGTTTGAGTATATAGAATTTATGGATTTTGGTATGTCGAAATAGTTAACTTTTGACAGCATTTATGTTTTCACTAAGGTTTATTGGGTATTAATTTTTCAAGAGAATACATGATTAAGGCCTTTGACTATTTGGAATGTGACCAACAAGAAATATCTTATGATATATGGGTATCAACGATGGTATTAAATCTATGGTAATCGTTTTCACTATATTATGAGAGTGGACTGCAGTATTATGGATATGCATAAAGATTGGAATGGATTATGTTTGACATAAGTTAGTATTATTTAAGGATTGAAGTTTTTTTCGATATTATTGATGGGATGTTATAGTAATGTAGTTTTAGAAAAAGGAAAACCTGCAGGACGGGCGACAACCCATCGCATCAGACAAGGCTTTGGGAATCGAACACACAACCGAAGTGCGACTGGCCATTATCACCTACCACTGGCCTACATGAAGTCCCTAGTTAGTAGAAACTAGTTTTATTTTATTAGGCGGTATGATCTATGAAGTATAAGTTTTTTTTTGGAACCATATACGATTAATATAACAATATGATTGACTTATAACTTTTTCTAACCTTTTTGTTTGAAAGAGATGGAATGACCCATCATTCTATCACTTGATTTTCTAACACATCACAAATAACAAATTCAACTTCATTTATTTAAGGTATTAAGTGTAAATTGTTTAATTCACGAAAAATAGTGAGATTGTACCAAAATAATGCAAGTATTTCTCTTAATTCATAAAATTTAGGGAAATGATCTTGAAAACCAAAAATGTTGTCTTAGTTCTCTTATATCCGATGAATCAGATGGTACCTTATATAATCACAAATCAATATCTATGTGATTGTTGGATTTTTCATAGCCATGTTCTCTACCACTCTCCATCAGAACTTGATGGTTAGATTTTTCTTCCATATCCATATTTTCACCTATGTTATCTTACGTGGAAACCCAGTGATGAGTTAATTTGGGTAACCGTTACATTTCATACTTTAGTTTTTAAAGCCATGTTTTGGTATTCCTTTTTACAATGTGGGTTTCTATTAAACAAACTTTCGAGTAGTAAACCATTTATAACCCCGATGAATTTCGACGGCGAAATTCATTTTAAGGGGGGTAGAATGTAACACCTTGAGATTTTATGAAAAATATTATTTTAATTTCATTAATTTCTTGTATTTTACGCTACACCAAGATTACCTTGCGCTATACGCAACATTGTATTCGCTTGCAGTATACGCAACACTATTCTTGGATCGTGTTACACATAATTTTGATAATAGTTATTCTACGCAACATTGAGTATATATATATATATATATTCAATGTATAAATGAAATATTTTTGGATTCTGTTATAAGAAACAACTAACGATTCTTGCATAACACGCAACCCTGACCTGGCTTGCATTACACACAATCATGACCTTCCTCGATAGTGTGTGTTTTACGCAATACCGGGTGTTACTAAACAACGATATATTATTATAATATTATTATGAACTAGCCATTATAAATAGTATTAACTATATTTTGAATTTTATAACATTGTTATATATCTTACACATTTTCTAGAACATTTTATAAGAACAAAATAAATTTTTCAGGTAAAATAAGTATTTTTCAAAAAATACTATTTTGCTGCCTTTTGATAGCGCATCCACTTTAAATCTAGTTTTTGAAATGATTATAAGTTCCATTTGACAAAATGAAATTAATCTTTGGAATCAAGAAATAAAAATTTACTTTGGATAAATTTTTCATTTTATTCTGATGACTTTCATATTTTAATGAATAGTAAAAACACGATATATTTTAATTAAAAACAACTTTTTTCATCGTAATATCTTATGTGGTTAAATTATAATATTGAATTGTATTAAAGTATAAATAGAATATATTTTTACCATTTAATATAATGTATGTCATTAGCATTTATTTTACCTTGAATTCGTAGGTTAAATCAATTCAATCTTTTGCAATGTTTTAAAGAAAAACCCGTTTTCTTTCGACAACGGGATTAATTTTAATTTAATTTCTGAAACTTTTGTGTATTTAATTTTGAAAAATGGATTCCATATTTGGAATAATTGGGTCCATATTATGGTAATAATGTACTTTTTATTTTTGGGTATTGTGAATAGTAACTACGGTAATATTTATTTACTATAGTTAAAGTAAATCGGGTAATTAAGGGTAAATATAAGATTATAAAATTACCCTAACACTTTTAAAAATCCTAATGGATGTCTAAAGGTCGACCAATATCACCTAAGGGTCGGATTATATTCATATAATGGACTTTTTTCCATGAAAATAATTTAATTATTATTTAAACCAAAGAGAGTGACAACATGTCACTCTCTTAAATACTATAAGTATAATAATTTTAAGTAAGTGATAAAGTTCATGAAACTTAGAAAATTTATAATCTACAAAAAGATAAAAATATTATCTAAATCATGAGAATTTATTTAGAATTTTTTGGGATTAAATAATTATCATTAATTATGACACAATAGTGATGCAGAAATTATTTATCTAGTAAAAAAATCAAGAATATAGATTTTATTAAACTAATAGTGACCATAAAAGGCACAAAACCCTGACCAAAACATATTGGTCATGTACATTTAAACTATAATAATCCAATGGTCTAATAGTTTACTATTTTGAGTCTTATAAAAGCAATTATGACACTTATATTATTTTATTTTAATTGATGCCAAAGTTGTCACCTTCATAATTTAAAAAATATTACAATTTAAATATTGTGATTTTTTAGATGATAAATTCTAGTAAAATTATTAATGAGAAAGTTAATAGATTTATCTTCATCATAGGATTTTATTTTTAATTTTTCTGAAAAATATAATTATATTAAATAATTATACAAAAATGTTGTAGTAAGTATTTTATTAAGATATAAACCAATTAAATGGTTTTAAAAATAATAAATTATATATTATATGATCTATTTAATGAGATCCACTAATTTTATAGATACATATTACCTTGTATTAATCTATTAAATCTTTTAGTTCGAACATATCTTCTGTATATATTTTATTAAATTTCAAATAAATGAATAGTGTCAAAATTGACACTATTGTTATTTTATAAAAACAACATATTATAAAATTGTTTAAAAATAACAAAAATATTTAAAAATCATAAATTTAAATTTATATGGTCTATAATGTTATAAAATAACCAATTAAGGAAAATTCACAAAAAATAAGTAATTATTTGTTATAATCTAAAATTTAGAATTTTATTACCACAAATAAACTTAAATAGATTAAATAAGGATAAATCAAAATGATAAGGTTTCAAATAAGATCAAAAAAATGTGAAAATGTGATTGGTTGATGATATTACAACCCTATCTCATCTAATCATCGAATATGAGTCATTTTTGATAGTTTTTAAGTGGGGTTATATTTATTATAAATTAATATTTTTATGAATTCCAAAGGTACCCCTCTTCTCCCTTATAAAAGGTAACCTCCTCCCTCTCTTCCTCACACCAATTTGAAGCTTCATGCTCGACCAACCCCTAAAAAATTATCTTCTCCACTTCCCTAGAAACATCCTAGTGGATCTGGTCTACTATAAAGACCAATCTTAGTTCCCTAAGAGGAGGTTTCAAAGAGGCATATCGAAGAAGAGGTAATTTCTTCTCCCGATTCTTTCAAGCTTCTTTCTTCTTCAACATCTTATTCTTTAGTTGTTTCATTATAAAGTAATAATATCAGTATCAATAATATACTGATTTGTTATTATAAATATGAAACAACTCTATTTCACCTTCTATCCATCCTACAGAAAACAAAATCATCGCGCGTGTGGAAGTACGGAATATCGTCTCCACGCCGTGGTGTAATCTGTTTTTCCACCAACACCTTACATGGATGGGTATAATGGTGTAAATAATAACTATACATAGTTATTACAACATCATAATGATTCTGATATATTGTATCATCCACTCCAATTCAATTCAATAATTATGGAAGTGATATTATCGCTCGTGCGTATGTACGGACTACCGTCCCCACGACGCGATGAGATTCATTCTCCATGTTAACCATTTAAGAATGATTATAAAGTATATATAAGAAATAATTAAGAAATATATGACATTATAAATCTACTGGATTTATGTATATATGTATTTCATCTATTTAATTCCATTCAACTCAATAAGGAAATGAAAACAGCGTTCATGCGTACGTACGGCCTACCGTCTCCATGAACGGTGTAGTTCTTTCCATTTATCGATCTATTATATATATGTATATTCTGAATATATATTATATATAAATCATTTTTTATATTCTGGAATTATGTAATCATGATCTAAGTAATGATATGAATAATTACAAGTCAAAACACGGACGACAAATGAAACGATTTTACCAAAAATGCTCTTTAACATGGAATTTACAAAGGAATGGGTAATATAAAGTCATAAATGAACCATATATGATATCATAACAATTAATATGATTCTCTAATAAGTCAATAACATTATTTAAATCATTATACAGGAGGTTCTGATATGTACGAAGTATATCGGACCTAAAGTAAGGGATAATTTTGCAAATCTCCTTTTTATCCGAGATTGCTTATTCGAAAGTATTTACTGGGGTTATTTCAATCATCCATGTCCATGTTTTATAAAAGAGTTTTCATATATGTATAATTTCCTTTTTAACCATTCTTGACTTTTACTACATTATATGTAAGGAATATTTCTTTTGTTTACGTTACGAAGTACTTTTTGACTTTTCCGAAAAAAGTACGAGAAGAATGTTTTTTTAACTTATACGGCACGAATGGATTTTTAAGGTTTTATAAAGCCTTTTTTTATGAAGCCTCCTCCATAATATTTCATGAATATTTTCAACAAAATCATTTTCTTTTAAAATTTCATGAAATTTTGTAAAAAGAGATTGATTTTGAAGATGAAAGGATATTTTCCTCAAGAATTCATTTCAAGTGTTTTATCAAAACCATTTTCCATCTAAGATGTCATTAATTCACATGTGTATGTTTCAAGTATAATGTCTATATGATTTACATGATTTCACTTTTATTATGATGAAATGATATCCATTTGTTTTATATGGATTATGTTATGATGGAATGATGTTTATGAAACCCATTTTATTATTTGGGTTATGATGAATGTTTTAAGTTTATTTGTTGGCACAAGTAATAATGATTTCATTATGAGATGGGTGGGACCTATGTCTCCCTCCAATGCATTGTGTAAAGATTTTATATCTAATGAGATAAACATGGATGGAACGGTAAGTTAATCCGGTTCAGTGTTACAGGACTGAAATGAGGAGTGAACTCGATTCAGAATGGGACTTTGTCCACTAAGATGGTCTTGGCAGCAATGCCTTGGCTACTATGGAAATCATTACAGGTTCTTAATGGATGCCACAATTACATGTTTTACACCCATAATATGTTATCATGATTTATGTTCCATTATGATTTATGCCTTATGTAATTCCATGTTTTAAGTCGTTGTTCAAGATGTTGATGTTTAAACATTATGTTCATGTTTTTATGTTGAAATGTATATGCTATGTTTTATTTTATCCACGATTACCCTTACTAAGCATTTGGTCTCACCCTTTTTATGTTTTCTTTTCCCCAGGATATAAAGAAAGGTTTTAGGTAAGAAAAAAATGGGGAAGATTTTTATGGGAGATGTTGAAGATCATTCACCACGATTAGAAGATTACGTTCCAAATTTTCAAAGACTCTAAACTATTACGGTCCTTGTGTGTATATTTTTGTTATGTATTAAGTATTCCTCTAATGTAATGTAATGTCCATCAAGATTCGGGTCTCTACATCCATACGGGAAGAACACTGGACATAAAATAAGCAATTCATTATAGAAGAAAACACAAGCTGCACCATAGAAAAGGAGTGAATAACTACAGCAAACATTAAGAAAACGAACCTCTGTTTTTCATAAAAAAACCAGAGAAGGACTCCAAAGCATTCCTGATCAATCAAAGGATTCCAGAGATGCACTTAAAATCACTAGAGCATTCTAAAACCCATATATACTTTCTCAGTGATTCTTTCATTTACATTTTTAGCAGTATGAAAACTCTGTATATTTTATACACAATGTCTCCTGTTCTAAATTGGTGGATATCTAAATTCTCACGCAAACCTTCTCTAACTCTCTTGTATCCCACTATGGATAGTGGTAGAGGTCATGTAGGACCTGGATAGGTAGGGTGGAGTTTTTTTGTGTTTTACCACATATAACTATTGTAGAGGTCTTATTACATGGATAGTCTTTGCTCTGTTTTTTACCACGATCCAGGGTGCAGATCAAAATTTATATAAATTTTTTGAGATGAATAAGTCTCGGCTTGTGACTGAACCTCTTGTTCTAAAACTGATGTGTTTACTTTTTTTGGGTTTTAACCTATATTACATATTCTGTTGTTAATTACTTTTAAATATAAAATTATTTAAAAGTTACTTTGATAGTTAATCTAGCAAGTGTTTGTAACTATTGTAAATCAGTCAGTTATATTCAAAATCTAATTTAATATTCTGATTAAATTAACTAAGACCAAATAAATCTTTTGAGAACCTCATTGAACCCTTATAGTTTTACAAACTCACTACAGTTTAACATAGTTTTTAATTGCAGGATTTTAATTGAAATAATTTATAACAGAATTGTTTTTAATTGGAACTCAAATCACCCCTTCATGAGTATCCACTCCGACCAACACATGTTTTGAAAAAATAATTATAAATGGAAAAAGAACCAATTGAATATTAAAGAAATTTTTTTATGAATAATTAATTAAGTTTGAATAATTGGGTTTATCAAATAATCAAATCACTCTTTATAGACTATATTAACGAAATATAAGTTAATTAGGATATTAAAAATTAATGTTATATTTATTTTATACGTTATATAATGAAAAATTTATTTTTTGATAAAATATTTATTTTAAAAAAATACAGTTTTAAGGCATATTTATTGAGAACCCCCATTAAATATGGTTTTGGTCAGTTTTATATTTTAGATTAGACAAAACAATCTTCTTCATTGAAATATGGACATCAATGTTTTTATTGCATAAATCTTGGGTGTTTTTATGATAAAATTCACATATTAATGAATAATGAAAAAAAATTCACTTTAATTAAAAACAACATTTTCATCTATTTTATTTATATATTTATATTTTCCTTTAACATTTGTTTTAAAGTATAATTTAATAAATTTATTATAATTTAATACAATTTTTTCCATTGGAATCAATTTCACTGTGAAATTGAATATAATATCTATTCGAACTCTTGAATGTTTTACATAAAAAACAAGTTTTCTTATTCAGTTAATGAGAATATTGTTTTGATTAACTTCCACCATTGTCTTTTAATTTAGAAAACATGATTTGATATTTAGAATTATTATTTCTAAATTATTTATATTGTACCGTTTTATTTTTGTACATTAGTAATAGTAACTTTAGTAATTATTTTACATACCATGGTTTAGGGGAAATCATGTAATGAAAGGTAAAAATAATATAATGATAATATTAAACTACACTATCATTTTTCATAATTTAATTGTATGAGTTTATTATAACCATGAGAATCCCTAAGTAGATATATGGACAACTTGGAACAACTTGGACGACATAAATACATTTATAATATTATATTCAAAGAATATTCATTTTTAAAACAATTTTGTTTTTAAAAAGTAAAGTATTTTAATATTGCGTTATATGATGGATTTATTTGACTATTAATATAATTTTTAAATACAAAATAATTACCTACAACATGGTAATTGATTAAAAAAATTAGGAATTAAATAATAAAATTAAATTGTAACTCTATGATGGTGTAGTTATATATTTATTTAATAAAGAATAAAATAAATGATATTAATAATATTAAAATAAAAATACATTTATATATTTTATTCCATGCATGAATTTTATGAATGATTTTGATATGTTATTATTGAATTAATACATTTTTGATGTATTCAATGCTTTATGATGTAATAAAAATGCTATGTAATGAATAATATCGAAATTGACATAATTCAAAACAGAAAATATAAAATATATAATTAAATAAAATAAAGATTATTAAAATAAACAATTCAACCAAAAAGTTTTGATAAGTCCAAAAACCCATTAATTACTCATTCATTAGTCATTTGACATGATTTTTTAATTATTTTAACCCTCAATGTGTAATTTAATTAATAGAATGGTATAAGTTAAAAGGGTGTAAAACAAAAAAAAAGATAAGGATTAAATATTTGTCAAAACATGATTAATTTTAATTGCATTATGGGTATTTGACCCCACATAATATTATCATTCATGTAAATTAGATTTGACAATTTCGAATCGAAATTTAATTTATATTAATTTAATAATTTGAAAAATTTCAATAGTGCCCCTCTCCTTTCCAAAAAAAAGGCACCCATTCAACACTATTATTCATGCATCCAAACCCATTTGGATCACCCAATATCATCACAAAAACCATAATATAAGACCACCCTTAATTTTTATGGCCTTATTCTTAGAATAACACCATTGTTAAAGGTGTTGAGGTGGTCATCAATGGTGATCAACTGAAGAAGAAATATCATTTTCTTTAAGAATTTCTATTTTATTTCTTTTTCGATAGCCTTCAAATATCTTCCATACATGATGAAATAATAAATATAGTAATTTATATATACATATATGTTATTATCTAAATAGTATGACATAAATACATCACCACATCCATTAAATGGGAATGTAATTAGTCATTCGTGTATAGGTGTGAACTATCACCTCCACAACTCGATCTAATTAGTTTTCCATAACCATCTATCATGACAGGTTATAATAATTGAATAATAATTCATATGCGATATTCATGATATATTAATCATTATAAAATAATTATACACCAATTACGTTATTATTTTCTATATACATAAAATTGATAATGTCGTTCGTGCGTAAGTGTGAACTATCACATCCACAATGTAATGTGATTCATTTTTATTTTGTACATCACTAGAATGTTATATAAATTTATATTTATATATATAATATGATATTAATTATTTTATGATGATTTTTTATGATAAAAATTTAAATACCTCATTTTCAGAACGATCGATGAAAAATGATGATGTTAATCAAACATACTTATGGCCTACCATATGCATAATTATATTGTTTATCAATTTTCATAACCATAATTAATGATCTAATGTTAAAAAATAATGGATATATAATAGTGTTCCTTATGTCAGTAATATTATTTTGGATATGATGAACTTATGACCACATGGTCGATTGATATCATACAAATTTCACTTCCACTCAAGTACAAAATAACGACAAAACATATTATATAAACTTAAATAAATATGTAAGTGTTATAACATTGTAATAAGTGACATAAATTTAATAATATACATGAAACATTTTATAGTGAATGAATAAATAAAACAAATTTTATTATTCAGGATTTTAAATTTATTACGTGATGTCTCAGACTCATCGTAAGAGAGTTCGTCTCAATCTATTTTCATTGAGGCATTTATAGTTAATATGAGACTTTATTCTTTATAAATAGTATATACAACCATTATTACATTTCATATCCATTTTTACCATTAATGTTGTTATTTATTATTTGGGTAAATGTATTAAATCATCAAGATTAATATTTAAATGTTAAATGCGGTTTGGGACATTGTGAACATTTAATGATTTAATTATTAAATATATTATTTTACCTGATATTAATTTACACATTTACATATATGGAAATAAAACGATTATAAGTTGAATTTTATGGCTCCTTTTAAAGGTATTAAATTTTTTAAAAAGATATATTTTTATATTAATTGTTTTATTTCCAATAAAAATGGAAAAAATGAAATATTTTTAACATATATATTGACAACAACTTCTCTGTAGCTGTGGCAAGTTTTTGATATTAAACATCCTCAACAGTCCTTAACTTTTTTAAAAGAAAATGAAATCCATTATTGATTTTTTGGGTATTTTGGTATTGATTTTTTTAAAATGGATTTACTATTTTAATATCTTTAAATGATATCATGTGATTACAAATTAATGTTTATGAGTGAGATATTGATAATTGATATATTTTATGTTTTATAATTATATGATGTATCACATAATTTTGACAGGTGTATTGGTGATAAACCAAAGATTGGTGGATACATGATAAACCAATGAAGGTTGGATTCCTGATAAATATTAATTTAGATTATGTTAACTACTTTGGGAAATTTATAAGATTAAGGTAAATAGATTTATAAGATATTTTAATTTAGGAGTAGTTTTTGAATTATATTTTTATGACTTTTTGATTTTCTTATATGGACTTATGTTGAATTATATTGTTTATGGAATTGATTAACTAACATATGAAAATATGTTATTAGGTTAATTAGTTTATATGAGATATTAAGTGTGGTTGATGTTATTTATAAATAAATTTTCAAATTTATCTTCAATGACTACATGATCTTGTACTTCAAAATTTTGTTTTTCAATCTTTGTTTGGAATAATTTGAGGTATTTTATGGATAGTAATTTTTTGAATGGTAAATAATGAACTTTTGGTTTTTTCATTTTAATTTTGTAGATAACATTAGTCTATCATCTTTTAATTTTTATTATACTTATAGAATTATATTATTTTATCCTAAATTTGTCATTCTGGATAATGTTTCACATTAAGATAAATTGATAGTTAATCGTTAGTGGAATATGTGATTCTATAGAACTTGATTCAACTTGAGTACTCAACATTTGGGGGAAAATGAGTTTTGGTTTAATTTTATTAATGGATGAATCTTTATTTGTCATGTATGTGTATTTCCTAATGATCTTAGTCTACGTAATAAATAAATTCCACAACTCTATCAAAATTATATTAAAACAAATATGTTTTCTTTTTAATTTTTCTACAATGAAATTAAAGACTGTATAACCCATAAAAAATTTATATATTTCTGATTGTTATACTTTTCCTAAACATATTTTCAATTATTCTGCATCAGAACACGATCATTAGTTTTTTCTATAATATCTATGTTTTCCTAAATAGATCTCTAGTAGGTGTTATCTCGAGGGACCTTCATACTTTTTTTAATTCTTTTAAAGTCGATGTCTTGTTAATTCTTCATCCGATGTGGTATTTAAATAAATGTATTTTGGAAATTCAAACATTAGACACCTGCCCAAAATTCAAAGTGTAAGGATTCAATTTCGAAAATGGTTTGTCAGTTTGACATCTTGTGTTTTTAAAAAGTAACACAATGTTTGGTAGAGCAAATGATTCACCACATTAAGCTAAAATGAATAACTAATTATTGTTATTTTTAATGGTAGTTATGGACTATCCATTATAATGGAAGGAATTAATGAGATTTATAGAATTATTAAAATATGGTTTTCAATTTTTTATATAATGATTAATTACAAAAGAAATTAATTAGAATTGAAAATTAATTCTTATTGAATATAGAGGATATAATTATTTTGATAAACTATTTAAGTGAAAATATTTTTTTTAGAAAATAATTAAAGGAATAATTTTTTTGTAATACTAATGATGTAAAAAATTATATATGGGGATAAAAATTCATCTTATATAATTTTTATACATTATACAAGAATAAATTCAATTTTTTAGATAAAATAAGTATTTTTTAACAAAAAATGTAGTTTTACCACCGTTTGATGGATAACCTCTTTTAAATCCAGGAATTTCACTTTTATATTTTATATTATTGTAAATAAACTTCTTCTTTGGTATTGGAAAATAAAAATTCAGTTTGGATTTTTTTGGGTATATTTTTATCAAAAACATATTTAAATGAAATGTGAAAAATGCAGCATTTTATTTCAAAACATATTTTTCATCAATTTTTATATAGTAATATTATCCTTTTAATTATTTGTAAAGTATTATTTGATAAATAATTTATTATTAAATATAATATTTTCATTGGAATCAATTTTACATTGAAATTTAAAATACATATTATGTAAATTTTTTAACTTTCAACTTAAAAAACATGTTTTCTAATTCCGTCAACATGATTATATTTTTAATTAATTTCATCCAATTATATGTTTTGTATTAGGAAAATTGGATTCCATATTTGGTATTATATGGTTCATATTAGGTAAATAAGGACCTTTTATATTTGGATATTTTGAATAATAACTTTATTAATTATTTTAATTACCACGGTTTAGGGAAATAAAGTAATTAAACATAATCAAATAATGTAAAAATATATAACTGCACTAAAACATATCTTAATTTAATTTTTTTAGTCTATTATGACTATGATATTCTATTGGTAGATTTTATAACAACTTTGATCCATATGGATTATATTAATTCAATTATTATATTATATTCAATGAATAATTATTTTGGATACAAAGTTCTTTTAAAAAGTAAAGTATTTTAATATGGAGTAATAGAGGGGATCTATTCAACTATAAATAGTATTTAGAAATATAGTATTTTTACATATATCATGGTAATATATTTATAATTATTATGAGATAAATAAATAAATTTAATTGTTCAAAGAGATGATGCACAAATAGATTTATTAATGATGGAATCAAATAAATGATATTAATAACATTAAATTAATTATATTTTTATATATTGGATGTAATACAATATTTTTTTTGGAATAATATCAAATTTAATGATTTATTTAAATTATTATTTATGGAATCTTTTAGTATAAATATTTATTAATTTCATGTAATTATTAGTGTCAAAATTGACACAATTTATCAAATAAAATACAAAATAACTAATTTAAGGGTATAAAATTTATAAAATTAAAATATTATACAAAATATTTTAGATAAGTCCAAAAAATTTATTAATTAATCTATAATTTTACATTTTTCAGGATTTATTGATTATCTTAATCCATAAATAGTAAAATACATAATTAAATGGTAAGGGATAAAACTATTAAAATAAAAACACAATGATTAAAAAATATAAAAAAAATATAATACTAATTTGATGATTTTTATTTGAAAAAAAATCATCTTATAGTGAAATTAATTTTTTGGATGTATTTATAATCTAAATAGAATTGATATTAATTTAATACTTTTGACAATTCTAATGGTGCCCCTAGCCCTCTCCTATAAAATGCCGCTCATACATCTATATTACTCACAAGTTAAAAACCTATTGGTTCTTCCATAATTTTTTGAAAAACCATATAAAAAATGCTCCCCGCCTTCATATATCAAAATTTTACTTATAACACACACCATATATGTTTTAATGTGTTATTCATAGGTGATCGAACGAAGAAGAGGTGTTGTTTTCTTTAAATATTTCTATGTTATTTCTTCGTCCACAACCTTCAAATATCATCCAAATATTATAAGATCCTATCTCTAGTATTCTAAATATATTTAGATGTTATTATGTTAATATCATCACCAAAATCATTATCAACACCCATTTAATATGAAATGAATTAATAGTTTGAGCGTATGTGTTAACTACCACCTCCACAAACCAATCTAATTAGTTTTCCATAACTATATCTCATGAATTGCTATAATAATAGAAATAATGTCCAATGTTATATTCATGACAAATTAGTCATTATAAATTAATAATATATCAATCACATTCTTACTTTGGATTCACATAAAAATGAAAATGTATTTCATACGTATTTGTGAACTATCACCTCCACGAAGAGACGTGATCACTTTTTTTTCATTACATAACAATTATGATATTTATAAGTAAAATTAAATTATTAAATTGATATTAATGATTTTAGGATAATTTTTTAAAAATTTTAAATAGTACTTACCATCTTTCCATATTTATCAAAAAAAAAATTAAGACGTTACACATGGGTATTTATGTCCTACTGTCTCCAAGATTATAGCGTTGTTCATTTTTTATTACCATAATTACTAGTTTCCTTAAAAAGTATAATAGATTTATAAAATTTATACTTATGTTTCGAAAATGATTTCTGAGATTATAGATTTATAACCACATAGACTATTGATATCATTCCATGTTCATTTTTGACATAAGTATCGGATCATGACAAAACATCTGATATTAACATAAATAAAAATGTAATTGTAATAACATGGTAATAAGTGACATAAAAGTAGTAATAACCATGAAAAAGGACTTCAGAAAAGTTTGCATTAACCTGTATTTAATATTAGGGATTATAAATATGGTATGTGATGAGTTAGAATCAAGGTAAGGTATTTCGTCTCAATATCATTTCACTAAAGGAGTTCATGTTAATATGCACATTTATTCTTTAATAAAATTTATATACAACCACTGAGAAATTTCAAATCCATATTTTATAAATAAAAATATTATTTACTATTTTTTATATATATAATTACATGAGTATTTTGATTTAAATGTTCAATATATTTTATGACAACTTTATTGTTTAAATATTTAATTATAGAATATTTTCCTCATGATTTAATTTTTTATATTAACTTATATAGATATAAAAGTATTGTAAAGGAAATTTAATGTCTATTTTGACCTTTATTCAATGTTTTCGAAAGAATTATTTTTATATGATGTGTTTTACATTATTTAAAATTGAAAAAATTATTATTTTGAACATATATTATAAAAATGAATTATCCACCACCATGGCCATTATTTGATATTTTGATTCCACTATAGGCCTTAATGTTTTTAAAAGAAAGTGAAATCCATTATTCCTATAATGGGTATGTTGGTATAAAAAATTGCTTATAAATGGATTCACTATTTCTATATATTGAAATGATTTATTTAGATTTATCACGAAATTTTATTAGTTACATGTCCATAATTGAAATCTTTTATGTGTTATAATTATTTAATGGTACAAAGAAATATTATCAGTGGATAAATGATAAACCTTAATTTGGTGATTATGTGATAATACAAAGAAAGGTGGTTCCATTATAAACTGAGGGGTGTTGATCTTGTCATGGCTCTCAAATTCATAGGGTAATGAGACATTATTAACAAGTTGGGTTTCTTTTAAGGGGTATAAGGAATATACTATCATGTGTATTCCTAAGATAACTATTAGGTTTACTACCAATGTAGTTATGAAAGAGACATTTTATGTATGATATGGACTCCACACGATACATTTATTCTTTTTTTATTTCACTAATTATTTATAAGAATATAATGGTTTCATGAGGTAATATAAATAGTTAATGTTTTAGGGGTGAAATGTTTGTTACTGTTAAATATATTCATAATTTTAAAATATTCCTGGACTAATGGTTCCATTCTTTATTTTATATCACATACCGAGATTTTAGTGCTCATCCCATGTTTTGGAAATGTGTTTCACATGATTTATGGTAGAATAATGTCAAGGATGGAATCAAGGAAATATTATGATGATTAAACATGAAAAGAAAATTCATTTTATTTTAAAATTTTTAATTTTATGGATGAAATTGGTATTATTGAAAGTCTCCACTTTTAATTTCGATGGTTTTGTAATGTTCTATTTATGGAATAATTCTCCTGATCATTTAATTTGGAAATTACAATAAATTTAATTAATGTTAAATTTTTATCATAACTAAATATTATGTAATATTTAAAGCTAGGGAATTATAATTACATCATGAATTATGTAATTTATGATACATTACATATGAGAAAAACTGTATTTTTACTATTCACCAAAAAATATAATTATTTAAAAAAACCAAAAAATCCCTCTAAAATTTCAATGTGATGTTTTCTAAAATGATACTAATTTTATAAAATTATTTAAAAAATTATTTTTTTAATTGCGATATAAAAAATATGATTTTTATAAAATGGATTAAAATATATTTTATTCAATATGTGCTTATATTTTTATTTGTATTAAATATACTAATTATTTTTCATATTTATAATATTTATGATTATATTATTTAATCATGATAAATTTTATATATAAAAAATTATTTTGAGGTAAAATTAATATTCTGGTAGTCAGTTTTCTACTTCCAATGGTCAGGATACTATTCCTGATAGTTACGTTACTATTCTAGTTGACACATTACATCCTATATGTTCCTCCACATTAAATAATTCAATACACAACTAAATTCTTATCAACATTATATATTTCAATATTTTATAATTTTTATTGCGTTATAATGTTTATTTTTTTGATTATATTTATCATTATGGGAAGTATGATATTATCATATTGGTTAAATTCATATTTTTTCATTATTGTATTTCTATCTTTTCATTTTTAGTCATCATGTTGCATTTTAATCATAAGAGGATAATTTATTGACTAATTTAACAATTTTTATCAAAAAAATAACAAGTTCATGGTATATATATATTTAGAAAGTGCATAAAATTTTAAAATATAATATAATGTACATTGTCTTTAAGAAAAAATATTTTTTATATAATAGGGGTTGTTACATGAAAATTAAAAAAATATCACATAATATTCTCTCTCAAACCCTTTATAATCTATAGAAATGTTCTTCAGTAACAAACTGAAAATATAAATAGTGTCTAATGTCATACTAGAGATAAAACACCGAGATATGGGAATACTTTCATAAAATTATTATTGTGTTTTCCTCGTATCACACTCTTTTAAAATATCTCATAAAAACACAAATATTATATGATTAATTAATTTTTAGGTTATAATTGTGTTAATGATTTCATATTAATCATATAATTTTATATACAATGAATTATATATCATAAAGCGTGTAAAAAATCATTTTATAATATATCGTTAATAGTCATTCAACCACCAACGAGGAGATTTGAAATTATTGTTATAACAAAAATCTTATGGATTGTTATAATTAATAATTTATGAAATTAATATATATATATATATATATATAAGTATTTTGAAGATATAGAATTGTTATTATTTCTTATAAATGAGCATGGAAAAAATAGTAAAATTAAAACATAATATTAAATTATCAATGAAAACATGTAATCCATATGATTCCATTTAAATGAATAGAATTTAAAAAATTCATCCAATGACTATAATTGATAAATAGTGATATTAATTGAAATAAATAACTTATTGTTTAATTTTTTTTGTAAATTCATGTTTATTATTCAGGTTTCTAAAAGGTTATGGATGATAGTGGTATTTAATTTTTGGAGATTATTTAACCCAACTCCTTTTAAGGAATTCATTATCATTCATAATATTTTTAAAATTGGTATTCATGCAATATACAAATAATATTTTCCACCCATTCACTCAAATTTACTTTGGATATATTAATTATTCTACCCTCCAATTTTTTTTTATTAACTTTAGAAATAAATTTTGAACGAATAATAATTTTTAAAATAAACCATTGAATTCTCTTGATTAGACCTTTATCATAATAAAAATAACATTTTTATAACAAAGTATGACGTATAATTTTATTTTGGTAACCCAAAATGTTTTTGAATGATATATTTAATGAAATCAAGTATAATAATAATTCCATTACATGGATTTATTTTGTGACTATTATTGTCACTTTTTCCATGTGGAACACGTGATTATGTTCATTTAGGCATTTAAATTATGCTAGCTTGGCTTGAAATGTTTATGTAATTATTTATGGAAATATATTATTCATGAAACTTATGACATATTTGTTCACAACTATGTGTGCTATTTGACCAATATGTTATAAAATTTCATTAATACATATATAAAACATTACATGAGTTTATAATACTAATCCATTATTTATATGATTTATATCAGATGTTCATGATATTATGATATCGATTATGAGTAACCATGTAATATTTCTTCATTTCCCTAAAACCAATCGTTAATGATTCTTTATCTCACATCTTCATTTGATGTATATCCTCATGTGACTGTATGTAGTGTAGATATTGTCGGTGAATTTTGAGGATAAAGAATAAGAATTTAAATATCTTTTAATTTATATTTGGAAAAAATGATGTATGATCCTAATGATACATTGGGACATAATTTTGGATCTATAATTGAATTATTATGATTTTTTTATCTTCAAAATGATGCAATATTCATTAATGGAAATTTTATGTTTCTATAATTAGTATGATCCTTACTGATGATGAGTCTATAAGAACGTTAAGTATGGTGACTTTAATAAGATGTGATATGAGGTATTAAAAATGAAGAGGATTCTATAGCTAGTCTACAAATACAATGAACCAATCATTAATAATGATATTATTATATATGTTATTTATGGTTTATATGATCTAAAAAATGTATAATAATAGAATTATTATCGTTGGTCTCTATAATCATGATGATAATGGTGTAACTAGGGTTTGAACTAGAATATCCATATTTTTTTCAAATGTTTCATAGTTTATAACATAATAAAGCATCATCTATTATGAGGTTTAATTGATGAATGAACACACATCATACTTTTAATTAAATCCATTTATATATAATGGAAACCATCTTTATCATTAAAATTCCTACTAACATATTTATTTCACACTATGTCAAATAAATACGTACCAATTATGTTGAATTTTTTAGGGGATCTCTAAATAACTTCTCTCATTATATTATAGATCGATTTTCTGATACCCTAAAATGATTCTATTCAGTAAACATGGTCTACTATTGAATGAACTCTAAGATTAATTCAATCTACAATGTGAGGGTTATCCATATCAAAATTATGAATGTATATATAGAAAACATTATCCTACTACCAAATCTATAGTGTATCACTATGATAAATAGTCAAATATAAATGAAATCTATGAGATTTTTGTCATGAGATATTTTTTAATCCACAAAATACTTAATTTATATTCTTATCGATTATCCATATACACTATTGAATTCCATTATATTAAATATCTACTTACGGGGAACATATTTTAATGCTTGGGGACATGATTCTTACTCATACATTATAATGTAATAAAATTTACTTTCCTACATTGTCACGTAAATCTCCATTGTTATTATTTACCCATGTACTAACTACTATAGGGAAATCCCATTATGAGTAATTTGAAATAACCATAAACTAATTGTTACCTATGTTGTATCTATATTTTAAAACATTAATATGGATCTACATAGTGAAAAAATTCATTATCTTAAAATGCAAGTATTAGACTATAGCCAAACCTCAATTTCCCTTGAATGAGGATCTCCTAAAAAACCATTTAATCCAATATCATCTTAATGATTGTAGAATATAAACCCTATGGGTATTTCTATCTAACATCACTATTAAATTACATCCACTATTTATCAATGATAATAATTAATTATTATTTTTCTATATATAACATCAATATGTGGGGAAAGAATACATCTAAACGTAATTTCATAAACAAATCCTCCTCCAATAACCAAATGCAGTAGGAGGGTAAGTCATAGTAATGTGAATGTAACGATCCTTATTCTATAAATATATTAGCTATTAGTGGTTATGACCAACCATTTTAATGAAATAACTCAAAAATATTATATCATAGATAGATGAGGTGACACTAAATGCTCATGGGTGATCATAACTGAAGACAATGTGGTGAATTTTTAAACATACTAACACCCTATAAGGGTATTAAAATACCCAAAACGCATAAATCATGATGTAGTTATGAGCATGGACATATTTTTTTTAATAAAATGATTTTAAAAAAACTTTTAGTTCTGAAAATGGTATCCCGATTATTTGATTTCATTCAATGTAAATTACCAAATATAAATAATATGAAGTATATGTTATTTAAAATGTATAAATAAAAGATTATTTTGTATATTGGGTAAATTTCCCAATCAATAGATAATTTTTTTATGTGAATAACATTTAATTATAATAATAATATACTGTTATTCACATGGAATGTAATTGAAATAAAATATTTGATTATTCATTTCTATACATATGTTATGAAACAATAATGTGATAGATCATTTTATATATAGACAATAATTCCACTATAAAATATATAAATATGATCATGGATATATAAAAGAATGTTAAAATGAATGAGTAATATAGATAGTGAAATATATCATATTAATTAGATACTAATCAAGTGGTAATGTAACATAATGAATGGATTATAGTGGTTATCTTTTTGAATATGTTATAATAAATATTGAATCAATAAAATATTAAAATTAAAAATTAATATAATAAAATTATTTAATTGATAAAAATAGGATGTTGGGGATAAATTTATTGAATAGGGTTATGTATTGAATTTAAATTTCATTACTTATATTTTTATCTAATATAATGGATCACAATGTTCCTATGATTATTCCAAAAAATATCCCTAATGAATTTAATAGCTGGTGTGATGAAACAAATGTTATCATGCAATAAGTGATGATAAATTCAAATCCCAATGAACCCATATTGGGTTTATTATCCGATGGTAAAATATTTCTATATACGAATCCAATTTTTTATTCTTAATATGATATCATTTATTGGAAAAAAAATTCAGTTTCTTTCTCAAATTTCAGAAGGATATATGGATGCATGAAACCAAGAGAATTAAAAATATTATGATGGTGGAATAATGAGAATAAATAGTTATTTTTAATTGATAACTAGTTGAAAAAATTATAACAATGATTTATGAGAACATTTTCATTGAAATAAGAAAATAACTACAAAGGATCGAAAATGTAATGGAAAAACACTAGTGACGAACCATTTTTTCAATAGTTGTTTCATAAGAAAAGTAAAAAATGAGAATGAATAAATAACATATCATTTAAAAATATAAAATAGATGATAATACCATTGAAAAATATGGATTTACATTTATGAACTGAAATATAAAATCACAAAATAACAGAGGTAATGAAGATGACAATAAAAGAGGAGAATTGATGAAACCCTTACAATGGGGGGATGCTTCAAGAATTTAGAGAGAGAATATATAGGTACATAGCATGAAATTGGATATGCTCTTAATAGTGTAATTATGATGGAAATATTTATCATTCCTTTGTTATTATTTTGAAGTGGGAATTGGGGTATTTATACTTGTGGTGTGTGGGATTTAAGGGCTAAAATATTTGTTATTTTCCAATATAACTCGACAACATGTTTGTAAAATCAATTCCAATGATAGTTTTTTCCAAATTACTTTCTATTGGAGGGTGTATATAAATTTAGATAACACCCAAATAAAAACAAAACATCTAAACAACCTTTTTAATGAATATAATCAAATAAATAATTTTTTCTAAAAATTTTATTTGTTTTTTAATAAAATAAATTTAATATTTATAATTTATAAATAATGTTTTAAAATTATTTATTATAATTGATTTTTGTCATAATCTGTATTTAATTAAATATTTCAAAAAAATATTTTTTTCTGATAATATAATATTATTCTGAATACATTACAGTGCTATGATAATTTAAAAATTTCACTTTTTCATTCAAAAATAATCTTTTTGAGAGGAAACAAAAAAATAACCCTCACATTATTTTAATGTGATGACTCAAAAAATTTAAATTTATCTTAACAAAATAATTTTCTATGTATAAAAATTTAAAACTTTTAAAAAATATAAATATTTGTTGATAACTTGTAATCATTACACAATAATTAACTTTATGGTTGTTAAAAAAATTATAGGGTGATTAGTTAATGTATATTATCATATAAAACTGATTTTTAATATTATTTTATGAAAAAATATCATTTGACACTTCTAGATTAATCAAATCATATATTTATAATAAAATATTGTAACAGTCTCTAAAAGTAATATAATTTTAATTATGTTATTCGAATATACCTTTAATATTCTAGGTAGTAGTTTTCATTAATGTGTAATGTTAATATAAAATATTAAGGTATTTTTATGTGCTCATAATATCACATTTTTTATAAAATAATAGTTATAAATATAACATAATTTAATTTGATCCTTTAATATTAAAACCCATAAAAATTATTTCTTTGTCATTTTACATATTTCTTGATACATACTACACATAACAGTTCATGTAAATGTTAACTAAAAGCTGATAATTTTTTAAGTTTTTATGTTTACATAATCATATTGTGTAACCATTATTTTTTATAACCAAGTACACTAGATAATTTTTTTTCAATCTATGGTTCATTACAAAAATATTCTGAATCATAATTTTAAAAAAATACCAAACATTCCTACATAACAAATGATCCTCAGAAGACCAATAATATTAGACTTGATATTATAAAAATTAATTTCTATTAAATATTATGAATTGTAACAATATACTATGATAGAAAAGTCAATTAAATAGGGATATAGGTAAATATAAAACAAACAAACTATATAATAGTAATTTATTACATATTGAATGTCCAAAAATTAAAATTCAATATATGGGCCCTAGTGACCATGATTTCAAGGGAAGTGGTGATAAATAATAAAAGAGGGAGATATATATATATTAAAGGTGTATGTAATGAAAACATATCATAAATAAAAATCTTGGGTATAAAAAGAGGCTTGAATTGAGATTATAAAGCTTAGAAAAATATTCAAAGTATAATCATAAGAAAATAGACATTAGGAAATGTGTTATAATAAAGATAAATAGCTAACCATGTTATATCTATCATGATCCACGGAACCATTAAAAAGTAATAGAATGAATATAAAATATTCTTTTCTAAATTTAAACTTCATACATTTAGAATTGGATTACCTATAATATAATTCTAAAAAATATTATGAGTAACCTATGACCATTGAAATTCCAAGTCACATAGAAGTATAATAAATCAAGTTAACACTATATCGTTACCCAATTAAATAATGATATATCAAGTTGCACCATTATAAATTCTCAAATCATGTCTACAAATGTTGATGGAATGCAAAAAATAATAATATAATGATAAACCAAATGGAAATTAAATTGTCATCCAATGAAATTTGACAACATTCTATGTAAATACCAATCAATCAATATTATGAAGTTTATGTTACTTACAAAAATATATATAAATGGGTATACATTTCAGTTAATATTTTCTCAATTAAATCGTTGTATGTGTCCCAATTTTAATACAGGTCAATCATAAGAAGCATGCATCAGTATTCAAATGGAATGATGTTGGATAAAAGACTCAATTATTCATTCCAACTTATAGGGAACAACAATGTCATTGACGGATACTTTTCTATAGAAATAATAACCCAGGTAAATAATGAAATAATAAATTTTCATATTAATTAATAATTTGTGAATTAAAAATTAATTTTACTTTAAAAGCGATTCTATGTTCAATGGCATACCTGATACGCTGAAACGAGTTTCTTTGAAATCATACATTGCACAAAAATAATATAATATTATTATTTTATATCGTAGTTAATTCCAATCCATTAATTTAGTGGGAATGAACTGGTCTAACTAAAATATGATTATACATGTTTGTTAAATGTTTTTACATTTATCGAATAAATGTTTGGGACTTAAATTGTGAATGAATCTAATTTTAAGTATAATTTTCATTAAAATGTTGATTTACCACCTTTTGATGGAGAACCCTCATTAATTATATTTTTGGTCACTTTTATATGTTCTATTTGGCTAGATAATATTCATCATTAGTATCGGGACATCAAAATTCACTTTGGGTAAATTTTTTGTATTTTTCTAATAAAATTCAATTTTTGTTGAGTTGTAGAAAATAATATATTTTAATTCATAAATTCCTTTTAATATAATTTATTAATATGTTAGGATTATATTTTTAATTTATTTTAAAGGGTGACTGTATTAAATATTACAAATTAATCCAATGTTGGTCATTGTATGTAATTTCACTATGAAATTGCACATAATCCAGTGTCAATCCTTTAATAGTTATTATTAACACGGTTTTTATATTCACAATGAGTGAAAATTTTAAATTAATTAATACAACATCTAGGTATTGAATTTTGTAGAATAAAAATATTTTTTGAATTCAGAATATCAAATATAGCTTAGGCTGAATTTTGGGTTTTTTTTGCCTAAAAACTTTATTTTTTGATGGATAGTGAAAACACTTAGTAGTAGATGAAAAACTGACATGTTCATATAAATGAAATATAACCACATCAGTGAATTTAATTTCAAAAATCCAATAAACAAGGTTGTTATTATTATTTATAATGAGGATTAATAAGAGAAAAATATTTTTTTGGAGAATAGTAACTTTTGACTTTTATTTACCACAGTTAAAGGTAAATTGGTTAATTCAAGGTGATAAATTATCATAATAATAAACAATTAACATAAAATTTGTCATGGCCTCATTAGACGAGTAATGACCGACCATGGGCTTCATTGAATCTATTTTGGGACCCCATTGAGCCACTTAAGTGTGATAATGACACTTTATTTTCATTAACTTAATGTAACGGCATAAATGACATAAAAAAATATCTTTTAGTAAATAAATTTTTATATAAGGTTATATAAGTTATCTTTTTGATAATAAAAATTATTTGGAATGATAAAACGACTTCCAACATCATCGTTTTTTTATAATTTTTAGACATCATATAAATTAAATTATTTTTGACATAATAAGGATGTTATGTTTACCACATTAATAAATGATTTAAATAAATAAGATTATAAATATTAAAATAATATCCAAAACATATCCAATTATTATTGGAAGATTTTATTTCGACAATTAGTCATCATATAATTGTCTTTATTAAGGTTTAGAGACTTTTTTAACTGTTAATAATTGTATAATAAAATGATATTTTCACACATTCCAAAGATCCAATCCCCCCTTATATAAATCCCATACCTCTATCCCATTACACACACTTCTCAAGCCCCTTGGATCATCCAACCACTACACAGATAAGATCTCAAGATCCTTATATTCCACCTAGAAGCCCTAAAAGTGACATAAGACACTTCAAGAAAGCCATTTATTTCAAACCAAAGAGAGTTACCCGAATTAATGATAATTGTTTCTATTAAATTCAATTAATTTATTTTACTTACCCAACCCATAACTATTTTTATTCTTTTATTTAATAAAAAAACCAATATAAAAAATATACTAGGCTGTTTTTATGAGATGTATTTGAACCACAATTACACACCCCTACATCTAATGGGTAAAGAACTTATTGTTTCTTTGGACGACAAACTAACGCCTCACGAAATGATGATTGTTCATTATTCTCCTACCACCTCTTATGGTGGCCATTATGACGACACTTTATTTATAAATGTTATATATTATGTTTATTTTTTCTTTATTCCTCTATATTTTCCCTTTTTAGCATACCTGTATAGTTTCCATTATCGTTAAACGTTATAATTTCATTTGGGTAAGTGCGGACAACCGCCCCCTCAAATTGATATGACTCGTTCATGCCAAATGTGGAATGTATAAAGGATTAAGTTACTGAGATTATATATATTATATTATATTTAAATTATAATATAATAATGTATCATTATGTTTTCATTCTATTTAAATAAGAATTAGAAATGAAAGTAGCGTTCTTGTGTACGTACAGCTTACCATCTCCATTAATGGTGCATTTCATTTCTTATCTCCATGAATGGTGCATTTCATTTCTTATCTCCAAATGTAACGTACTATTATAAATTAATTTATACACTTTATATATATATATATATATATTATATTTAAATCAGGAATATCATTCTGGAGATAATTGAATTTCGACCACATGAACAATTTAAAATAATAACAATTCATTTTTACTAAAATTATGAAAATCGTCAAAATGTCTGATATAAATTGAAATTGTTATATAATTGATATAGAAAGTTAATGTGTGATATAAAATGAATAATAATCATGAAAATGTATATTAAGAAAGTTTAAATTAATAGAATTTTATTATTCAGGAAATTAAATAACGAAAGGGTCATGTCAGACATGAGGTAAGGGAACTTGTTAACCCAATTTCCATTCATTGGGTTCATCTTCTCTTTCATGATATGGCATTCATCGATTATGTGAGAAATTAATTTTTATATATTATCATGCATTTATACTTTCATTATGGGTGCATATATGGAAAACACATAATCAATCTATTTTATTTACAAAATGATCTTTTTAAGGGGCTATGTCACAATCTCCTTTGATTGATGCATTTTTTATTTAAATATAGGAATTTATTTTATATGATATATAAGAACCTCTTAATTTTCATTACATTAAAAGGTAACCATTTTCTACGATGTGTTTTTCTAAACAATAATAAAAAGTAATGTATCTTTTTAAGGTATGTGGTGATAATGACATTTCCACCGCCATGAGTATTATTTGATCTTTGGCATCCTTTACATACTAAATTGTTTTTAAAAAGGAAAATTAATACCATATAATCTCTATATGTATTTTTTTATTGAAAATGGTTTTGATATAGAATTTATTATTTCAATTTCTAAAAATGATATATTTTAATTCAAATGTGGAAATGTTATCTTTCCATTATTCTTGATTTATGTGTTATGGTTCTTGGGAATTGTTTATTTAAAAAGGCGGTTCCATAATATACCTAGGGCTGGTGAGCCCAAGATAGATCTCTAATGCATTGGATAACTCGATGGAGGTAAATGTGAATGTATCTCCAAACAGATTTAGAGAACATATTGTTATGGGTATTCCAAATTTAACTCCCAACGTAGTTGTGATAACTATAATGTAAGTATGATATGGATGCCACGAGTTAGTTTTTTGATTTATGTTTTATATGTTTTATTAATAAATATTATGATTCCATGAGGAATGTTAAAGAGATTATGTAATTTATGTAATGACGAACTAATGTTTCCATTCTTTGTTTTGTGACTCTTACTGAGATTTTTATGCTCTTACCATGTATTGATATGACCTTCACATGACTTAAAGATGAATAGGGTCAAGGATGGGATAATGGAATTATAATTTTTTCTAAAATATGGAACTATACATTAATATTTTTTATGTGTTTTTATTTTGTGAAAAAAATGGGAACAGAGTTGAAGTGTCTTATTTTTAAATTATGAGATGTAATGTAATAGTTATAAACTAATTCACTAAAAACTCCAAACCTGAAAAGATCCTAAATGTTAATTATTCATTTAATTCAATATTATGTAATTCTTTATGGTTGGTTACTTGTGGATTTTATCAAAGGGTGGTTTAGATAAAAATATAAGTTAGAATACTCTTAAATTAATGTCCATAATTTAATTTATGTTGAGATTGAAATGATATCGAATTTACAGATTACAATGTTGATTCACCTAAGATATTTCTATGTTCATAATGGTTTTCCCCAGAGGAAACAATGAAACTATATTCGGATGATATCAAGATGAAGATAACCTTCTATATTAGAAACCTAAGATGGCCGGAATCAGAACTAAACAATTTTTTGTAGTGATGACATAATTGACTTAGGCTATAAATGGTGATGGTATCCATGAGTGAGATCAGCCAAATCAACCATATAAGAAAATGATAGTAGTGGAGCATTTCATGAGGTAGCATCCCCCATCATTCAGAGGATCATCAGAACCTTTTCTATCAAAAGGGTGTATTGAAACACTAGATAAGATTTTTGATGTTATGGAGTGCTCAAAACATAAAAAGTTCAGTCTCGTGGTTTACTATTTTGAAGTTGTAGCTAATAAGTGGTGGTCAATGGTGAAATATATCAGGTATTTTGAGGGTATTGATTCTTTTGATTTGGATGAATTCAAAGGAATGTTTCTTTCAAAATATTTTCCTAAGGTAGTTTGTCTTAATATGTAAACAATTTCTTAGAATTGATGTAGGAAGATGAATACGGGCTACTTATGAATAAAAACACTCTTGACTGGAATGGTATGCTCCATATATCGAATGAGATCTTGATAGTATAATTAATTATTTTTACTCAGGATTAATGCCAATGTATCGAAGGGATTTAACTTCTCATGAGTACAAAAGTTATAAACAACTTGTTTAATGTGCAAAGAAGGTCGAAAAAGAGTTTGTAGATGATCATGTGTTCTTTGAAAAAAAAACAGAATAGGAGGGATAGATAGAAAGAGAATGGAAAGAACTCATCAAAAAAGTTTGATGGTATGTAACATAAGTTTATAGTTTGTTAAAATTGTCGTAAATAGCATGCTGGGGAATGTTTTTTGTGTTCTGCTAAGTGCTACCAATATGGTAAAATGGGACAGAAAGATCATAATTTCATTAAAAATATCAGGATAATGGCAATAAAAATTCCAATTTATAGTTAGTATAATGTTTTAAGTGAAATTAAATTGGTCCTTATGAAAATGTGTGTCCAAAGAATAAATCAACTAATGAAAAGAAACCAGACTACAAACATAAAGGGGTGGTGATGTTCTTTGCAACTACTTCAGCAGATGTTGGGCCATCAATTTAAGTATTATCAAGAACACTATTGGTTTGTTCAGATTATGCTAATGTGTTATTTGATTCGGGGACAACACATACCTTCATTTCTATTAAGATTTCTAGTAAATTGGGAATTCCATCTCCAGATATGAATCATGATCTTATGGTAAAAAATCCATGAGAAAATGTTGAAAATAATCTATAAGAACCTTCTGGTACATGTGTGCAGATAGAATCTACATGAAAACCTTATTTCTTGGCCTCATTAAATTTGGATGTTATTTTGGGTTTGGATTATCTTCCAGATGCTAAGATTGTATTAAGAGTTAAAGAGAAATATTTTCATTTTTTTTATTTGGGAACAAGAATGAACCCCTAATTTTGATAACATATCAGGAATATGTGAAACTAGTAAAAGATTGAAATGAATGTTAACTTGTATATATTGATGAAAATAAACAAACTATTCAGATTAATCAAGTGATAGTGGTAAATGAGTAATGTGATGTTATTCTTGATGAATTTCCTGGTATTATACTTAATCGGGAAGTTGAATTTAGTGTAGACATAGTTCCCTATGATAAGGAAATATCCAAACCCACTTATCGAATAGATCAAATTTGACTTTTAGAGTTAAATAAGAAATTTCAAATGTTATTAGATAAAGATTTAATACAACCTAGCACATCAACATGGGTTGATCTTATCAGATTTGTTAAAAATAAAGACGGTTAAATGAACTTTTCCATTGATTATATTGAAATGAATAACATTATTGTTAAGAATAAGATTTATTTTCCTCATATTGATGATTTTTATGGTCATCTTCAGAGAGCTCTGTATTTTTTGAAGATTTATTTAAGGTTGGGGTACCATCATTTGAAAGTAAAGGAATAAGACATTCCAACAACCACATTTCGTACTATATTTAGACATTATGAATTTTTAATTATGCCATTTGGGTGAACAAATTCACATTCTGTATTCATGGATCTTATGAATATAATTGTCTATGATTTCATGGAAATGTTTGTGGTTGTATTAATTGATGATATTTTGGTTTATACTAAAATTAAAGAGGAATATAAAAGTAATTTAAGGGTTTTCCTACAAACTGTAAAATAAAATAAAATGTATTTCATATTTAACAAGTGTAAGTTTTTGTTTCAACAAACTTATTTCATTGGTCACATTGATTCAAAATATGGTATAACCGTTGATCCTGCTAAAAAAAAGTTATTGAAGACTGTCAAAGACCCAAAAATATGAATACCATCTATATTTTTCTTGGTTTTCCAGGTTATTACTAGATTTTTGTTGAACATTTTTCATGAATATCTAGTCCAATGACTATGTTCACTCGAAAAGGTGTTATGTTAATATTGACAAAATAATGTGATTATTGTTTTCTGGAATTGGAAAGAGGATTGTTGAATGCTCTTGTTTATTTAATACCTACTTGAAATGGATATTTTCCTATCGACAATGATTCTTTATTAAAAGGAATTGGTAGTGTCCTTAAAAAGAATGATAAGGTAATTTATTATGCATCAAATCAGCTAAAACATCATGAGGTAAATTACACAACACACGAATGGGAATTACCTATTGTTGTTTTTGCATTAAAATTTTTGAATCATCATTTGTATGAAGTAAAATGGGAAATATATACTGACCACGAATGTTTAAAGTATATATTCAGTAAGAACTAAATAAACATGAGAAGGAGGAGATGGTTGGAATTAATAAAGATTTTGACTGCATGATCCATTACCATTTGGGAAAATAAAATAATGTGGTTTATTATTTGTGTCAAAAAATTAATGATTCATTAACCATGATACGTTTGGAATGAGATATTTTTGTTTTTGATTTGATGAAATTGGGAATAGAAGTTGTTGGTGTAGGAAATTCCTTTATTTGGTTTCAGGTTTCAGGGAAATCATCTCTATCAGACAAAATAACGCAAGCTTATAAGGAAGACAGTGAGTTGTAAAAAAAGGTATAGTAGTTTCAAAATGGTATGTTTCATAAATTTATCATTGATAATGATTTTTTTTATATATTTGGAAAGATATTATATGAGCCATGTGATTCACAGTTTAAGAATGAGTTATTATGTAAATGTCATAGTTTCTTGTTTACAGTTCATCCTGGCTATACTTAGATGTACATAGATCTTTAGGTGTATTAATAGTGGGGTGGAATGAAAAGAGATATTGTTTACTTTACTATGATGTGTTTGACTTGTCAGTAGGTTTAGGCTATGCAACAGTTACCAAAATGGATGCTTTAGTCTTTAATGGTGCTTTAGTGGGAATGGTAATATATATCTATAAACTTCATTGTGGGGTTACTGAAGACATCTTGAAGTAATAACCCAATATGGGATATTGTTTATAAATTGAATAAATTTGCTCAATTCCTTCCTATTTGAGATACTTTGGCTCTAGATCAACTTTCTCAGTTCTATGTTAAAGAGATGGCCAGGTTACATAGAGTTACCCTCTCCATTGAATCTGATCATGATCAGTGGTTTACTTCTAACTTTTAGAAATTCTATCAAAAGTCATTAGGAACTAAATAAAATTTTAGTACAGCTTTTCATCCGAAAATAAATGTCCTGTCAGAATGAACAATTCAGACCATGTAGGATATGCTATGAGCTTGTTAACTGGATTATAAGAGATTTTGGGACCAAGATATTTTTGGTTTAATTTTCTATTAATAATAGTTTTCATTCTAGTATACAGATGGCTCCATTTGAGGAATTATATGGAAAGCGGTGTGAAACTCCATCTTTTTGGGATGAAGTAGGTGAAATGAAGTTTATGGGACCATAATATGAAAATGGGATGGCTGAAAAGTATTACTTGATTCAGAAACACATAAGAAATTCAGAGAGAAGACTGAAAAGTTATGCAAATAATCAGGGGAAGGATATTTTTTTGGGATAGGTGATCATGTCATTCTCAATGTTTCTCCATGGAATAATGTGATGCATATTGGTAAGAAGGTAAATTAGAGTTTGTGGTTCATTTGACCTTATGAATACCCAGAAAAAATTGAATCAGTTTTGTATAGAGTTTTGTTACCTACAAGTATGTCCCAGGTAAACAATGTTTTCATGCTTCAATGTTGAGAAAGTATATGCCAGATCCATATCATGTTTTATGTTCAGAGGTAGTTCAGAATAAAAAGAATCCCCATTATATGTAACAACAAGTCTAGATTCTTAATTGAAGATATCAAGTGTTGCGGAAGGAGGTAATTAATAAGGTAATGGTTTTTTGGAAAAACTATATGGTTGAAGAGGCAACCTGGGAATCTGAAAATTCTATTAGGGATAAAAACACCCATTTAATTGATAAGGGAATAAAATAGTGGGGCCAGAATTTCCCAAAGTGTTGGAGGATGTAACATCGCAGGAAAAAAATGACATAATATATTTTCATTTTAATTAATATTTTGTAAACCAAATATTAATTATACATTAAAGGGGTTTCTATGTTCAATGGAATACCTGATACACAACAACAAATTTGTTTGAAAAATTACATTGTACAATAATAATATAATATCATTTCTTAAATACTAGTTATTACCTAGCCATTGTATTAGTTGAATTGAATAAAACTAAATATAATGTGATTTTACATGTTTTTTAATTTTTTCCACATTATCCAATAAATGATAGAGTCTTAAATTTTGAATGAATCTAATTTTAAGAATAATTTAAATTAAAAGGTTGATTTGCTGCCTTTTGATGGAAAAGACACATTAAATCATTTTTTGTCACGTTTATATGTTCTATTTGACCAACTATAATTATTATTTAGAATCAGGATATAAAAATTCACATTGGGTAAAATATTCGTATTTTTATGTTAAAATTCAATTTTTGATGAATAGTATTAAATATTGAATTATAATTCAAAACTGCATTTTAATATAGTTTATTTATATGGATATACTATATTTTTAATTTTTTTAAAAGAATAATTAGATTATATTTTTCCATTTAATCCAATTTTCACCATTGGAACTAATTTCACTTTGAAATTGGTCATAAACAAGTATCAATCTTTTGACAGTTATTATTTATTAAAACCATGATTTTTGTTTTGACAATAGGAATAAATTTTAAATTAATTAATGCAAAAATCTATATATTTAATTTTTAAAAATAGACATCATTTTTTAATATGTAATATCAAATATATCTTTTGATAAATGTTTTGTATTTTTCTGAAAAACATCAATTTTTGATGAATAGTGAAAACACTAAGTATTAGTTAAAAATGGACTTTTTCATAAAAATGTAAATTTACCACTTATGTTAATTTAATTTGAAAAATTTTACATACATGGTTGTAATTAGTAAGTTAAATGTGTTTCAATAAGATGTTAATATTTTTTGGTGAATTGTAACTTTTGACATTTATTTAATGTTGTTAAATGTAAATAGGTTAATTCGAGGTTAAATAACTATCATAATAATACAAAATTTCCTTAAAACTTATCTTAACCTTATTGTATGAGTCATGTCCAACCATGGACATAATATTATCTATTTTGGGACACCATGGAACCACTTATGAATGATAATGACACCATATTTTAATTAACCTAATATAATGGAAAAAATGACAAAAACAAATAGGTTTTTGTAAATTAAATTTTTTATAGGGTTATATAAGTTAACTATTAGACTATAAATATTATATTAATATCTAATATGATTTTCTACATCATGGTATTTTTTTATAATTTTTAAACATCAAATAAGTTAAATTATTTTTGACACAATTTTGATAGTGTGTTTTCCTCATTAAAAACGATTTAAATAAATAACATTATAATGATTAAAATAATATCCAAAACATATCCAATTTTTATTGGATGATTTTATTTCAACCATGAGTAATATTATATTCGAATTTAAAATGTTTTTAACATTTAGAAACTGAAAAAAATTATATAATAAAATAACTTGTTCACACATTCTTAAAGAGCCCCACCTCCCCCTTATAAAATCCCTCACCTCTAACCCATTCCACACACTTTTCAAGCCCCATGGATCATCTAATACTGACATAAATAATCTCTAAAGATAATTATATTCCACCTCGAAGCCCTAACTATGGAATACGACACTTAAAAAGTCATTTTAGTTCAAACTAAAGGAGTTACAGAATTAAAGGTAACAATTTTCTTTAATTCTCTTCTTTTATTTTACTTATCCAACCCCTAAACTAATTTTGATATATTATTTTATAAAAACAATGTTTTTCATTGTATACTATGATTTTCATATGAGAAGTATTCTAACTACACTTACACACACCTCCATCTAATTTGTAACGAACATAGTTTTTATGTGGATGACAAACTAACGCCACACGAAACGATGAATGTTCAATATTATCCTACCACCTCTTATGATGACCATTTTGATGGAACTATGTATATATATATATATTATATATATTATTTTTATTTTTTATTTATTCTTTTGTATTTTCAATTTAAATCATTAATTTCTGGTATACATTATAGGAAAACGTGATAATTTCATTTGAGGAAGTGAGGACTACCACCCCCTAAAAGTTATATGACTCATTCATAGCATATGTGGAACATATAAAGGTTGGATTTACTGAAATTATATATATGATATTACACTACAATTATAATATACATATGTGTAATTATTTTTTCATTCCATTAAAATAGGAAATATAAATTAATGTTGCGTTCAAGTGTACGTATGACTTACCATCTTCATGAACGCTGCATTTCATATCTTATCTTAAAATGTTTTGTACTATTATAAATAAATATATATACTAGATAAAAATGATATATATGATATCTAAATCAGGAATACTATTATATAGACAATGGAATTTTGACCACATGAAAAATTTATAATTATAACAAATTCATTTTAACTGAAATTCTGAACATTGACAAAATGGATGATATGAACTCAAATGAATAACTAATTGTTATAGAATTGTAATGGATGATATCTAAGGAATAATAAACTTTAAAAATGTTCCTAATAAAGTATATATAAAAATATTTTTATTATTCATGAAATTAATGAATAAAGGTGTCAAGTCGTACACGAGGTAAATGAACTTCATATCCCAATTTTTGTTCTTTGGGTTGATCTTCTCTTTCTTATTTAGGTGTTTCTCTGATTAGTTTAGAAATTAATATTTATATCATATCATGTATTTAAACCTTTTTTTGTGATTATATTTAATACACATAATCAATCAATTTTATTTACAAAACATTCTTTGTAAGGGACTTCATCTCAATCTCCTTTCATTGAGGCATATTTTGTTATAATACACAATATTCTTTTATAAGATTTACAAACAACATTTTTATTTTCATTTCATTCAAGGGACTAATTTTCTAAAAAGAATTTTTCTAAATGACAAGAAAATGAATTTTTTTTATCATAAGCAGTGAGAATGACCTTTCTGTCACCATGAGTATTATTTGATCTTTGTATTCATTGTCAAACTGAATTTTTATTAAAAGAAAAATAAATACCATATACAATTATTAGGTATTTTGGTATTGAAAATGTTTTTGTGAAATAATTGATTATATAATATATTTAAATATTATATTGTGATTGAATTGGAAATGTTATCATTCCATTATGCTTGTTTTATGTGTTATGGTTATTGGGCATTATTTACGTATATGGGTGGTTCCATGATAAACCTAGGGAGGGTGATCCTGTGACAGCTCTCCAATGCATTGAATAAAGTGATGGAGGAAAACATGAATTTTTCTCAAAATAGATTTAGGAAATATACTATGATCGGTATTTCAAATGTAACTCCCTATGTAGCTATGATAGTTACAATGTAAATATGATATGAATGCCACATGTTACCTATATGATTTATTTTTTCTATGTTTAATTCATAAATATAAGGATTTCATGTGGAATGTTAAATAGCTTATGATATGTGTATAATTAAGGACTAATGTTTTCATTCATTGTTTTAGAACCCTTACTTAGCTTTTGACGCTCATCCCATGTTTTTAAATGTTTTTCATAGCACATATAAATTAATTGGGTCAAGGATGGGATGAGGGAAAATTAATTCTGTTTAAAACATGGAACTAGACATGACCCTTTTTTAATGAGGTTTTATTTTGTGAATAAAAGGGAACCAACTAGAAGATTCTGATTTGTAACTTTTGAGATTAATGTAATAGTTATGACCAAATTCTCTAAAACTATAATCCTGAAAATATCCACAATGTAAATTATTAATTTAATTCATGATTATTTAATGTTTTAAGGATGGTTCCTTATAATAGATATGATAATTATACCATAAAACATATACATATGAACATAAACTTTTAGATGAATGGTAAAATCCATGAGGAATATTGATAGCGAATGAGAACATGTTCATTGGTTATAAATTATGTTTTAATCAAACCCATAAAATAATTAATGTTGTTATCTTTCTGAATAACTAGTAATCCAAATAGAAACAATATGATATTTAGATTTTAAATGAAAAAACACTATTTCAGGAGTTACCAAATGAAGAATTTTAGAATATATGTTTGAAATAGGAATAAAAATATAATGTAAATAAAATATATATATATATATTGATTATTTTTATCGCACATTATATATGAGTTATTTAAAGAATTACCATGGGAGTGTCAAACCATGTGTGTATCAAGGACCATTATAACGCACCAATGGATGATCATGAAAGAACCAAAATGTCCCACAAATAGATATTACATCATTTTAGGTGAATGATAATAAGATCGCCCATACACAAAACATGGGTTTGTAATGTCATAGTCCCATTGGAAACATGGAAATATATACATCTGGTCCAATATGATCTATGCAATCTTCCCCTATCTTCTTGATAACTAGCACCCTTAATATACAAACAATATATAATATGTTATATCATACCGAGGGGAAATGAAATAGAATAAAGGGTTAGTGTCAATGCTTTGAAAGGGAAAAATTCGGAATATCAATATATCATTTGTACAAGGGACATGTGAACATGGGAAGAAAATTTGAAAACCCTAACCTGCTATCATATACCATAATCATGGTTGATGAAATGAATCTTTTATGTTCATTATAAATTAATTGCAATTGACTCAATGAAAAATAATCTTTTGAATATGTCATTGGAATATGACATGGAATTTTGGAATTCACATATACATTGAAAATCATTTCCATGGTAGTCAAATATCATTTCCATGAATATCATAGTGGAATGTGTTCACAACCCAATCCAACATTGCATTCATGTTTTACTACTTATAACATAATGGTAGAAAATTTACACTTAGTAATGATAGATCACTCTTCACTATAGTCATATTTATCACATGGGATATAAATATTTAAATAATTCATCAAAGGGAGATGTAACTTTCAACTTTCACATTTTGAAAATCATATATATGTGTTCCATAATATAATAAGAACAACATGATATCAGAATCCATGATATGAAATTGGAATCATAAAAATTTCATCATAATATAAAATATATAAAATAGATATGGTTCTTAATCATTTATTCCTTTCATCATATCCCAACACATGAAAAAATGAAGCCCTCTAAGTCATTTTAAGGGTATAACCCATATAATGAATAGGTTTTATAAACATCATTTTATAATAATTATAAATCATTTAGATCCATAATAAAAATGATATCCTCTAATAATTTACCAATTAAATAAAATGAATAATATATTCATGTTATCTTAGAGTAAAATTGATTTTGATGAAAAACAACATTGATTGTTTATTTAGAAAAATATCATTTAATAAATTTTTAATGACAAATATCACAAAATATTATGGAAATATTTTTCTAGGAAAACAAACATTAGTAATTATAAAATCACATTCGATGAAAATAATGGTCATGTTTTCCATTAATATAAATTCATTTCATACATGTTAAAAATGATTCCATTCAATTTTACTGTAAAATCCAAATGGTTCATGTCTAGTAAACTCCAAAATGGTTCATTTAAGAATATTTTTAAAATATTCATTCTTCGGAAAAATACATTTGATAAATAATTTGTGGATGATAAATTTATAAAAGTAATTATTATAAATTATAGTTTTGATTGAAAATTATTTTCGACTGTAATAGAAATAAAGAGAATTCTTATTAAAACATCATTTTTACTCTTCTGAATAAAAAGAGTGGAATATGAATATAAAATTTGTATTCCACAAAAATGACCTGTGTAAATAAAAATTAATGAATTTTTAGAGGTATATCATAATATTATATCACTAGACGAAAATTCATTATAAATCCAAATAAATAATGATATAATAACTTAAAACACATTCTACTTTTTTTTGATTCAATAATATTACCCATGAATGAATAATGATAAATTTAATATTATATATTAGATGTATAAATATATTCATGCTAATAAAAGTAAATATGTATCTATATAACCATCATAAAAAATAGTGGTTTGTTACATAAAATATGTCTCCAGGAAGGTAAATTGTGAAAAAATCCCCTACCTTAGGTGTCACCATCCATCATACACATAACAAATCAGGAATATAAATTAATTTTTATTATAAATAATATATATAATCATATATATATATAGATATATATATATATATAATACCACCTATTATTTACCTATGACCTTTTATTATAAATTTATTAATAAATCAATTTTTAATTCATGTTTTGGGATGTAACTAATTTATTTTACATTGATATGTTGTTTTATTAATTTTTGGCTCACTTAAATTGATCATGTATGAATCATATCTAGGATGTTAACAATGATATAAATGTAATATATTTTAATTTTATATTTATTTATATAAATATATAAAATGTATAGTATGAAAAATTTAATACACCATTTATGGAGACACTATGCCATACATACGAAGGAAATTTGATTACATTTTCCTAAATTAATGAATGAAATAAAGGTATTAAAATAAATTAACCATATAGAATATCATTTGGACATATGTTTCAAACATATTTACTAAATATATAATGATAACATTTCATTTAAATCATAAATGAATCATATAAATTCACAAGGTAGTAGACTGCATTACGCATAATCAATGTTATCATATTCCTATATCATGGATACTAAGAATGTTTAGGTGTTATAATAATCAATGAAGTATAGAAAAATAGTATATATGTTAATAAAATTTATTCCATCACTATATGTATCCTTTAATGGAGGTGATCAAACATGAATAACATCGATTTGGGGGGCCTTAGAATGTCGTGCACGAGGATGCTTATTTTAAATAAAATTTAGTGGAAGTGGAAATGGATGTAGGAGATATAAATAAAAAAACGACCTCCAGTTTTTTAAGATAAAAAGGATATTATATCATTATAGTTTTTGTAAATTATAGGTTGTGGAGGAAGAAATAAAATGAAAATAATTTTTGGAGAACATTTCCTCTTTTTTGGGTAAACTTATTAGGATTTCACTCTATTCCATTCCATGTTGGATTTATGGCCATAATAAAGCTTATTTGTAATGAAATTAAAATGAAGAACAATATTTGTCTTGGTATTCTATGAAAAGTTAGGTTTTAGTGTAAAATGTAGAGGATAATGTGTGGACATTTATTATCTAGGTGAGGGGTGTAAGTTCCATTTTCTAGAACGTAATAGTTGTACACACATTTATAACATTCTCGAATGCCCCAAATTTTAAAATTATTATGAATAGTAATTATAATGCTGATATATCGATATAAAATATGTGTTTTAAATTATTGGTTCATTTTTTTCCCTTATCATTTTCGTTCAACCACCATAGAAACCGTTTTTTACTACAACCATGATACAAATGGATTACTTTTTTAACTATTCATTATGGTTAATATTTATTTTGAACATCATATAAATAATAAATTATTATTATTCAATATATGGAATCAATTTTTTTAATTACATTTATAGAAGTGTAAAATTTTAATTACAAAGAAATCACATAGATGAAATGAGAATGTTTTTTTTTCAAAAGAGGAAATATAAAAAAATTTAAATTGATTATATATGAAAATTCATTATGAAAAAGATTAAATCAAATTAATTCTAAAAAATGATATAAAATTGAACTAAATATATTTAACACTTATTTTAGTTTTTAATTTAACCTTCTATATGATTTAAATTTAATGAAAATTTAAATTAAATTCATATTTTTCAGTATTCATTGAATATTTTCAATTTACAAATAAATTTGTATATATTTAGAATATAATATTGTTGACTTAATAATTTAAAAAATGAATTTTATTTTAACTTATTATTTCTATAAATTTTTTTAAAAAAATTAGTTTAATATTGTTAACAAAAAAGAAAAAACTTTTGTTATAGAATATAGTATTTTTTTTAGATATAATGAATTTAATATTAATTAATATTTTTTATCCGTATTATATATATATATATATATATTAATAGATATTTAAATGTATTTATTCTTATTCATCCCACCATGTTTAATGGAATGATAATAAGATTCTTATTAAAATAACAACATTAATATTTTATCATTGTTTCCAAAAACAATGTGTTGTGTGTAACACAATGCATCAATTTAATTTAATTTATTTGAATAAAAATAAATAAAAATTTAAGGGTTTACATTCTACCCTCATTAAAATATATTTTATCCTAAAAATTAAATTATTTTAATACAATAATACGGGGATACTTCTTCCTCATTATATCATCACATTGCCACGTAAATTATCAAAACCAGTGGTTACACCACAGAACATTAACTAGGTATTTTTTCAAATTTATTAACCATTCTTAGTTAAATATATAATCTCCATAGTTTATTCCTTATATGAAACAAAATTATCCTATATTATAACCATTTAGTTCATTTCATGTTAAATATTATGTATATATGTTTTTAGAAATTAATCATAGAACATATAATGGACATGAGAGTGTTTTAGTGGAGGTACCAACTGAAAGGATACCATCTAGATTCAATAATGATTTTAAAAGGGAAACATAAAATTATCATTAAATTTCACTTTATTCAATGTATAATTACCATCTACAATATATAAATTTGAGAAACCCATTGTCACAATCATTATATATTAGATTATATTGATGATTATCAGCATAAATTTTATGTGTCATTGTTATGGCCTTTTGTTTTGTTAAAAGAGTCTAAATATATGTTAAATTTTATTATTTATATTAGGCCATGATACGCATATTTCTCTAACTTCATTCCATTTTGTTAGATCCCTATACTAATTTATATTGAGGGATTAATAAAGATCTATAAGGATTCTTCATTTAATGTAAATATTATATGTAATTTCATTGTGAAGAAGGTGTTGATCACAAAAATATTAAAAATATATTGAATAGGATATAAAAATATAATCAATGTGTTTAATATATCTCTTATACTGACCAATACATGAGGATGATAATATATGGTAGAAAAAGTATTAGTATTAAGAGTTGCTGAATACATCGCCATAACATCATGGTAAACCTCATAAAAAAATTAGTCACAATTAAATGTAGTACTCCATGAAAACATTCAAAATATTTGATTTCAATCCTAGTAGTCATGTACAAAATTAAATACTCTTGTATTGTGAGTAACTGTGATGACACTGTATGGTGATTGACTACAACCCATATATAATCATCCCCATTAGATGTTTTGGGGATACCAATTAAAAAATCCATGATAATGGTTTCCCCTTCCCATTTTGGTATGGAAAATGTATATAAGACAAACATAAATATTATTTTTTATTAAATGGAAAATTATATAATAATCTCCATTATTGAACACAATTTCATACCTATTCATGACCTCCCTTAATAATTAGTCACTAAAATCTCTATGCATCTTCATACATATAGGATGTGAAGAGAATAAACAACAATGTGTATCCTCTATTAAAAAATTTATAAAATAATTTATGAAAAAAATAAACATTACCATTCATTCATGATCAAAAAATAAACTGAAGGAAATTTGTAATCTTTTTTTCAACTATACATGCGAGGACCTGATTATTTGTAAATAAAATTTTATTTGCAGTTGAATTAAATTCCATATTGTGTATTATGCTTATTGAGAACACATTCCCTTATATTTTCTATTATACTATCATATTTATTATTTCATTAAGAATCATATACATAGAAAATATATTCATTCAATTGTATTTATATAATCAATATAAATATAGTTTTTTGATAAATCCAATTGACATAGATAAAGGAACTCATGGACTCAACTATAAGGACTGTAACCAATGAAACACATTTAATAGAGAATCAGTGGGAGATATCATCAATGGAATTTCCCTTGGATAATCCAAATCTGTGATCCAGCAACATAAGAAATAATTAAATTTTATTATGGGAGATGATCGAGCTCATCAACATTACAACCCAATTCATGAACCCTGAACTATCTCTGAAAAATCTCACCATTTAACAACTTACCTTTAGGAAATATTATGGTGTTTCTAAGGGATATGTATCAATACCCAAATATTATGAACATTTCTACTTTATAGAATAATAATTATTATTATTATTTCTTATTTTTATTACATTCTAATTGACTTCAATTTAGATATGGTAAAACCCAAATTACATTTTTGTGTAAAACAAAATTTCAGATAAGATATTTTTTTTAATGAAATCATAAATTTTAAAAATAAATGTTTTATTATTAAAATAATATAATAAATTAATATTAATTAAATTCAAATTAATAATTAATTTTTATTTTATTAAATTTATTTTTTATATGGGTTTGAAAACATTCAATTTTGAAAATCCCAACATCTTCCATAAAATATTATCATAGTCTTAAAATTAAAAATTAAAATTTCTAGAAATTTATTTATATAAAATAAATATTATACATAAAGTTAGCACATTTAATATTTCAATTAGTGAAAATTTCTTTATTTTTTTTTTGATAATGAATATTTTATGTAATAATTTAATAAAACATAAATATATATATTTTATTATGAAATCATAACTCAAAAAAGTCTGGTAATAAATTATATAAGAGGTATCCCTTAAAAATATATGTTCCCAATTAAAAATAATGTTTTTTGAGGTCATTTTATTAAATTTATAAATAATTTTTTAATCATCCAAAGCCTATATAATATTTTAATGTATGAAAATCATTTCATTATAAAAATTACTCACTTCCACATTACCAAGGGTAATATTTTATTTCTCTGGCCAATTTAATTTAAAAAATCATGAAAAATAATTGACCATGGAAGATACGATGGATAAAAAATCGGAAGGACTGCAGTTCTGATTATATTATTATATAGAGTCTAAAACCTGCATTTGAGAAATAATTAATACCTCCCCCTCTATTGTCCTATATAAGTTCTCCCATTATTCTATAAATCATGACTCAATAACCTTGGGTGATCCACGTTCTAGTATATACCTACACTATATTCCTCCAATGGTACCCCTAATCTCTCATTAAGCTCCCACGATTTATTTGGAATCACCATCTCAGGGTAAGGGAATTCTCTCCCATGCCAATTCAATAAAATTTCCCTATTTTAATTCATCATTTTAAATATAATTTTTATTCAATATATTTATAGAATTCCCAATAATATTAAATTAATTTCCACCAATGTATATATTATTTACCTACACATTATTTCATATACCTATACAATTAATATAATGTAATCTAGTGAGTTATCTTATCATTCTCTTCTTTATTCAAACAACATCTCCATTTTACGCCACTAACAATAAATTTATTACATTACGATATGTTTTTAAATATAAAAATATTTCTATATGATGTGAAATTAAATATAGTCAAATATATTTTTCATTAAAACTTTTTATAAATCATTATGAATTTTCGTTATGCTGCAAAAAATTCAACACAAATTTTCCATGACAATCTGTTATTTTGTGAACACCATATCGATTTTCACTCTATATTATTCACCTCGGAAAAATTAAAAATCTTTTAATATATAATTATATGTATTTATTCGACACTCCATGAACCTGAAATTACATGTGATGAAATATGACGCAATTTTGAATAATCTCTACATCACAGTTGTCCATGTACATAATATGAAAACGATGGGTAAACCGCGATTTATGTAGAGCCATCAATACATTAGGTAATGTTTTAGAATGATGATAAAAATATTATGTTATTGAAGAGAGAACATATTCCATTATGGGTATTTTTAAACCATATTATGACATCGTAGAGGTTATCTATGACTTGTCTTTATGAAGTCTTTTTAGTATTGTTTCCACAATAATGTGTTTCCATTATGTTATCCTGTTATATAATGCATATTTGTTGATGTTAATCTATTTCAACCCATTCATATCCCATTTCAATGAAAATAGTATACCATATGAAAATTTATACATTTTTAATATTTTTATTCACTTACTAGGCCTTATTTCTCACATATTTCTTATATATTTGTCTATATTTATTTTGAAATCAAATAAAATTATATTTGTTATGAAAAAAAATATATTTATATTTTGAAATTTTTGTAAATGGAATAAAATGAAGATGACATTTTATTAGATACTAGAATGATAAGATAACATACTAGATTTAATTATATTAATGGAATATGTAAATGAAATATTTAGTGGAAAAATAGTATATAATTTTTTGTAATTAATGTTATATTATTTGGAACTCTATAAATCTAAAAAAATAGATAAATGATATTTAAAATGATGAATAAAAAGTGGTAAATTTAATTGAAATGAAGTGGGTGGATGTCCCTATCCTTGATAAGGTGATTCAAAAAGAATCGAGGGAGATACACGAGAGATTGGGGGAACATTAGGAGGATTCTTGAGTGGGGATATACTAGTAATTAGATCACCCAAGGTTAATGACTAAGGATTTACAGAATAGTGTGTGCAATTATAGATGAAAAGAGAGTTGGATTTATTTATTGTCTCCCAAATGTAAGTTTTGGACTATACATAATAAATTAAACAGAACCCCAATCCTTCCCTTTTTATTATCCATGGTAACATACAAGGTCTATTATTTTTTATTCCTTCCTAAATTAAATATTCCCAATAAAGAAAATATAACCCATCATGATGTGTATGTGAGTCATGTTTATAATTAAATGACTTAAATACATTAAAATATAATATAGGTTTTGGATGATTAAAATAGTATTTATAAATTTAATAAAATGACTTCAGAAAACATAATTATAAATTGGTAACATATATTTTTTCTTGGATACGTCTTATATAATTTATAACTTCACATTTTTTAATTATTATTTAATAATACAATTTATATATTTATATTGTATGAAATTATTACCTAAAATTATTACTGTCTAAAAAAATCAAGAAATATTCATTATTTGAAATATTTAATGCGCTAATTCAAAGTATAATATTTATTTTTTGGAAATAAATTTCTGAAAATGATAATTTTAACTATTAATAGAATAGTAATGGTTTATTGAGAAATGTTGGGTCATTCAACAATGAATGTTTTCAAACCCATATTAAAATTTAATTTCATTTAAAAAAATTAATTAATCATTTATATTTATTAAATATTAATTTATTTAATTATTTCAATAATAACTCATTAATTTTTCAATATGTATTATTTCATAAAGAAATTTGTATATGGAATTATGTTTTACGAAAAAACTAAATTTTGGTTTTATCTTATCAAAATTGAATTCATTTAGAAAAGAAAGAAAATATGAATTAAATATATTAATTATACTATAAAATATAATTATTCATAATATTTCGGTATTGATATATATCCCTTTGTAACACCATAATTTTTCCTATGGGTAAGGTGTGCAATAGTGAGATTTTTGTGGGATGGATCAGTGTACATTAATTGAGTTGTAATATTGATGTGCTCAAACTTCTCCCATAAAAAAATATCAATATTTACATTTTTATTGGATCTCAGATTTGGATTAGCCATGGGAAATACCATTTATGATATCTCCCATGGATTCCCTATTAAATGTGGTTCATAGGGTACAATTCTTCTGGTTGAGTCTATGAATTCTTTTATCTATGACAATAGGATTTATCAAAAACCTATATTTATCTTCATTATATAATCATAATTAAATGGATATATTTTCAATGGATATGATTCTTAATCTAATATTAAATCAGATAGTATAATAAGAAATAAGTTAATGTGTTTTCTATAAATGTAATACATAATATGTAATTTAATTGAACCATAAATAGATTTTTTTGCAAATAATCCGGTCCATACATGTATAGTTGAAAAAATATTGGAAATGTCACCAATATTATTTTTGGATCAAGATTGAATGATATTGTTTGTGTTTTTTTGTGTATTCCATAACATATTTTATGAAAGAGTTGTTAAAGTAATACAATTGTTCATTATTATCTTCAAATCCTATAAGTATGAAGATGCATATAGATTTGTGTGAGTAGTTATTGAGGGATGTTATGAAGAGGCATATAATTGTGTGTAATAATGTAACTTGGTATATATGTTTTCCATGAATGATATAAAAATATATCTATCTGTATTACATAAATTATCAATACTGGTCTCCCCAAAACATCTAATGGGGATAATTATATGTGGGTTGCACTTAATCTCCTTACAAAGTCTTCACGGTTCCTCACTATCATAGAGGATATATATTTGGACATGACATCTGGTATATAAATTTGGGATGTAGTATGTTTTCATGGAGCAATACATTGAATTGTGTCTAATTATGATATGAGGTTTACCATGATGTTCTTGTGATGTCTCCAACCAGTTCTTAATACAGATTTCTATTCCACCATATATTATCATCCTCAAATATTGTTTAGTATAAGATATATATTACACATATTGATGATATGTTTAGATCTTATTCTATATATTTTTAATATTTTTGTGATAAACACCTTTTTCTAAATTATTTTATATACAATATTTACATTAAACGAAGAAACCTAATAGATTATTATGAAACTCTATTTCTATAAAATTGTAGATATTGAACAAAATGGAATGAAGTTAGAGAAACAAGGTTATCAGGACCTAAAATATATAATAAAATTTAATATATATTTAGATACATTCAACAAAACATAAGTCCAGAACAATGAAAAATAAAATTTATGTGGATGATCAACAAAATGATTCAAAATACAATGATGGTGACAAGATGTTTCTAAATATATATATTTTAGATGTTAATAAAACATTTAATTAAGAGAAATATAATGACTATTATATGGTTCCCTTTTAAATTCATTATTAAATCATGTTGGAATACAATCGGTCGATACCTCTACTAAAACATTCTCTTTTCCATGACATGTTTATGTATAATTACTGAGTAAATACCTATATCATATTTAACATGAAATTAACCCAATGGTAATAATACACCATAATGGTCTTTCATATTATGATTAACTTATGGATATTATATATTTAATATATAATGGTTGATAAATTAGAAATATTACATAGTTAGAAAAAATGTATTTATGTTCATAGGTTATACCATGTAGATTTTAGAATATTTTAATTTAATGTTAATGTTAATGAAGATATAAATAATGTTGATTTGATACCTATTTTATTTTGTTTTGTAATTTTCTTTGTTAAAGATTAATAAATATTCATAAATATTCATGTTTTAATCATTTCCAATCTAATGTAATTTTTCTAGTGTGTGGAATGAATATTTTTAGGGTCAAATTTCAACATTTTTTCATCTGTTACAGAATCCATAAGATATACCTCAGCAAATTAATCCTTGAATGAATGTGTTTATCAAATATTATCATATAGGAAATCATAATAACCCATTTAGATACTTGATTGTTAACTATTATATTTTGAGAATGAGAAAATTAGAATATATTGATCACACCATCCATTGATGTCTATTTATGATTATTTCGACATGTACAAGACTATTTGGATATTCATATTAGAGTGACCAATAGATTTTTTGTGATATGTGATTTGTACTTGAACTCTGTATTTTTATAATTTTGGAGAATCTTCCAAAATTGGTGTTCAATAAGGGGCCTCAATAAAACATTATTGATAGTTGTGTTCCATATGACTCACCACTTATCTAATATATATCGTTTAAATTATACTGAAATCTAAGTCCTCATATATATCAATGAAGTGAGTAGTCATTGTAAGAAGTTATATCACATCAAATTTATAATTATTTTCTCTTGATGTCTAAAGAAGACTTTTGAAAATGTTCTTTTTTATGATTTATAATTTTTTTAAATGTATTAAAAATGGTTGAAATGTCAAAAAAAAATTCCTTCAATGATAAAACTACTTTATTATAGGAATCCTTGATATAGTTTTCACGATATTTTTCTTCAAAATTCCACACTAATACTATAATAAATGATATTGATACATCTTTTTTCGTCCTCAATGTATGGAGAATATAGATCTATGTGCATCATCAAACTTATCATTCTATAACTCAATATTTGATAGTACATAATATCTTATCCAAAATATTACAACTCCTCTCTTATAAGATATGAACTCTGAGGATTTTCCTCTTCTTATAGCTTCCACATTCTTTTGAATTTCAACATAGTCTCGTTGGGCATTCTTTAGCTTCTCTAGATGTGTTGTGTGGGAAATAATTTGTGAAATTATTGATGTTCTTACTAAAATTATGAATCACATTCCTATCCTATTCATTTTAAGATTATTAGATACATATAAATTTTAATCAATGATAAAAATTCTGGAGTTATTTAACATAGAACATCTACCACTTTATTTTCTTTTCTTTGATCGTAGTGGATTAAGATTTCTTAGTCCTCAATAACCTCTATTCATATTAACTTGTGAATATTAGGATTTTTATATTTGAATTTATACAAGATGTTATTAGAATATATATATATATCTTAGTTAACCCAAAATTGATAATGATGCTATTTTTTAATGTAAAATTACAAAAATGAACTATATATAATGTATTGGATAGCTTTATAATAATATTTTTTTTCCATGAGGCATATGGTATCACTTTGTTATTCTAAATTTTAATATATCTCAATACCTTCATTGAATCAACAATTTACACCAAAAATATTTTTATAAAAATGGGTATCTATGTTCAGGAGTTGTGATAATCCTCTTTTTCAACTCCTTCAATCACTCTTTATATTCATTATTATAGAAACAAATTACTCTCTTTTGAGTTACCTTGGGTATAGTTTTTAAAATCATTTAAATTTTATTAAAAATCACTGATAATATTTATGATGGCCATAGAAACAATTAAAAACTATCATAGTTGTTGGCCTCAGCCATTATTCGACTTCCTTTAGTTATTAAGGTTCTAAATACATCATATTGATAGTGATTACATTCCCAAAGAAAGTGACCTTCCTAAAAAAAACTCAAATTTTAGGTACTTTTCTTAAATATTATCCTTTCAATAGATGATTTTCTTATTTCATAGATTCTCCATGTGATCATGGTTATATTTGGATTATATTAGAATATATTTTTAAAATACTACTATACATTTTTTAGGTACTTTCTACAGACTCCATTCATGAATTCTATGATGTTTTAGGGATCACTAATGAGTCCGAATGTATCAAAAATTGTCTTGTAGTTCTCATAACTTATCAATAATGATGTCTTACGAATATCCTATTCATTTACCCTTACATGATAATACCCAAACTAAATATCCACCTGGGAAAGGTTTCTGCCTCTACATAGAATATAGAAAAAGTCATTGACCAATGGAAGAAGATAAATGATCTTTTTCATGGTTTTTTTGATCTCAAGATCAAAAATGAAAATGTATATAGACCAATCCTTCGTGAAGAATAATATTGGTGAAATCTGATGTGAAGAACTTTGGCGTATGATCTCTTTATATGTAATCTCATATATTTTTTTTCAGAACCTCATTTTCCTCAATAACCATTATATATTGATTATTGCATAATGAAAATGACCCCAGAATAATCTTGATTAAAAAATTATTCGGTGGTCTTAGAGGAATAATGAGAAATTCATCATGAAAACATCATTATATTCCATCAAAATGTGTATTTATTCAAGGATGATATTTTTATTGTACATAGAAATATTATCTTGATGTGATTTCATAAAGGTATATAATATATATTCATGATATATTGGTTCTAAAGTAGATTCATACTCTATTATTAACTTGTTTATAATATAACAATGATTCATGATAAGGAGATTTATTTCTTTCTCCTGGAAATTTACATTTGAACTATGAATGTTATGAAAATTCAAAACAAAAAATGCATCAAATTATCTTAGAGGGGGTATCACATGGATTTATGCGATGTTAATCCTAAAATTATTTATTGGGAAGTTTTTATATTCATTGGATGAAATAACATCCCCAATTTACATTTTCAGCAACATCCATACTTTCTTTCATTGTGGAGTTGTTCATATAGTTCTACAAAACATTAGTGATATTAGGGAAATAATATAACAAAAAAATAGATATTTATATATTAGAGAATGAATAAAAATAATTTTTATCAACACATAATTTTTAGATTCCTCCACATTGTTTTTAAGGTTATTATATCACCATTTAATCCATCAAGGTTATTGTCATTGATTTTAATTGACAGTCATTGTGTTAGTGTGCTGGATTCAAAAGTTCCCTTGTTATTTTTTTAAAAAAAAATTATACACTAGGATGAACATTGAATGGTGAATTCATCTCTTCTATTTTACCTGTGGATTTATGACATAGGTAATTACTTTATGGGTTCCAATACATCCCACAAAAAAATATGGTCCTCACCCCTATAGGAAACTTCCCAAGTTATTATCCCCACACTTTTAAAAAGTGGGGTGCTTAAATTTATTACCACTATTATATTTATCAATCACACCAATAGAATAGAAAACTATTTTTTTCTCCTATTATCAATGAGAATATTGAGACATGGTTATTTCCATTTCTAATATTTGGGCACATCGTATAATTTAACAAAAGTTATGAAAGTCAGATGTCATTAAATATTTTAATAGAATGTCATTTATCCCACCAATTAGGTTTTTAAATTTTCATTCATGGGTAATGACATAGATGGTGGAATAATTTATGTGACTTATAATGTTTTATTCCAATTCCCTAATGGATACATCATTTTATTAGAGAAGTTAATCTATTTCAATTTTATGTCTGAGAATGAGAGGAAAATATAATTTGGAATAAATTTTATAGAATTCCTTACAACCCATATCTCCAATCTCTTCCTAAGATATCGTATTCATGACAATGTGCACAATAGGTCTGCCTGACACTCTATATGGTAATAATCCATTATGACCATCTCATTCTCATGACATTGATGGTTCAAAAATGCATTACCAATATATTTGATATATTGTTCCATGATTAAATTTCATTTGTTTTATTGAAAGTCATGGGACTCTGTTTAATAAATTTATCAATTATATCATGTTATTTATTAGGAGGATTTGGGAATTCATCTTATATTAGGATTCTATTCCTAACATAATCCAACTAAGATAGTATCATCATAAAGTTCCCAGTTTCAGATCCTTTCAATTTGGGCATCTCATTTTTGATGTCGACACATTTCTCTTTACATATTTTTTTCTCAGTTTCTTATATATTTGTACATTAGATAAAACTTCAGGAAAGTAGGTATGACTACATTAAAATAATTTTGCGCAAAATTTTATAATGAATAATATCAAAGGTATATATGATATTTTTTATTAACATATAAAATTTTAGCCTTCAATCTACATTATCTAATTCATGTTTACATGCATAGACACTTGTGGTAATTTTTCCCGTAATAATGATTGGTATCAAGATTAGGAATTTTTCCATATTGATCACAGGGTATTTCAAAACATGGTGTTCTTCAATGATCCGTATTATTATCAAGTCCATCTCAATGGTCCCTTCTAAATATTATTAGCCTTTGGAACCGTAGTTCAAGAACCACATCGACACTTAGAATTAAATCATTATATTATTTTCATAGAATCAAATTAATATATAATTTACGATATTTTATGTATTATTTATTTTGTATAGTCTATAAAGACTCGTCAAATTCAAGGGAAATGTTTTATTAATTATCTTTGGGATTTCACAAGAACACAATTTCTGACGGCACCTGATTCCGAGGCCCGTTGTGCCCGAAATAATTTTCCAAAGTTTGGCTCAGGTACGTTCAGTGAACGAATGGGCATGTTTTCCTAACATTTGAACCGGTGCTCGGAATTGAATTCTGAGGGAACCAATGAATTCAATGTGCCGGTAATTGCGTAGGAACACCTTTTCCGGAGTTGCGTTTACACAGGAGGAGTTGTTAAAATTTGTGGAAGTTGAACATAAAAATTGAGCTACAATTTTTATTTCTTTCTAAGTGGTTATGCCTTTGAGAAGAAGTTGAGGTAACCACCCAACTTCCCATGGGAGGGTATGCGAATGGTGGGGCCCACATGAACCCCACCCCTTCATTTTCCCTAACCTTTGATATCCTTCTATTTATTAAGACAACTTGACATGAATTAATTATATGGTTTAATTCAATGTTTGAAATTCAATATTCTTAAGTCATGTTAATAAAATAAGTGAAGTACATATTTTATTTTGTTGAAACTTGTTGTGTGGAGGCTTTGGGAGAAAAGGGAAAAGCTGTTGATGTTCTACTTCCTCGACGAAGAACGCGAAGAACGCGAAGAATGCCGACCTCTGAAGATGGTCGACAAGAACGCCAGATCCTCGGAGATCGACAATGTGACGCCGATGAATCTTTTCTCTAGGATGTGACGATTCTCCTTCAGCGACAGTTTTTCCATGACGAACCTCCGATCAAACTACACTCGAGGTAGGGGAATTTTGTTGTTGATGATATTCGTGTTTTCTTTCGTCATCTTTCCTTTTACATTTGGACCACTTGTTATCAGTTAACGGGAGGGGGCCGGATCGCATAAACACGGCCGACCCTCCTCCCCCTTTTTCTCTTCCCTACCTTGTGGTGGATTGTAACGGGGATGGCGCGATGTCATCTCACCACCCGAGGTCTTGCGACAAGAAATGCTCGGCGTCGTCGTGCCGCGTCGTTGAATCGAACATGGTCGTGGCGCCGTTGCGCCGCGCCAGAGACCCCCGAAGGCACCGCGGCCGGACCAGGGCCGCGGTGGAGGGGCATGGCGCCATCACGCCGTGCCGGGCGGACGAAGGCCGCGGCCATAGGCCGTGGCAGAGCAGGAAACGGCGGCCCATTCTGGGCCGCCGGCGTCGGAGCTGTGGGACCGGCCCGCGCCGGTCCCGTTTGCAGCAGTCGGCCTGCCGGAACGGGCCGGCCGGTCAGAGGTAGAGTTGGGGGTTCGTAACCCCCGGCTGGCTAGACAAGAGCGCCCCCCCCCCCAAATGGGGGACATAGTTATGAAACAGTCCCAACCCCATCCACTCGTCCGAAACGGCCGAACCGCCCGGGCAGCCCGACAGCGCGTCAGGTCGGGCCGCCCCGGCCGGGCCGGACCATACCAAGGCCTGGCCATGACGGGCCAGGCCGTGCCAAGGTGAGTCATAGCCAGACCCAGTTCGGGCCGACCCAGGGGGTCTCGGGCCGGGTCGGTCTGAGCCCGAAACACCCACTTCCAGACCTCTTTAGGTCTTTTGCCCATAACATGGGCTACAGACCACCGACTGATGCACCTTCAGTTGAGATGTGATCCTTGGATCGAGATGGTCATTTCAGTATATTACACTAAAGGTTTCGGAGAAATTTGGGTTCGGCCTGGTTGGTTCGTACATGAAGCCAGCTGCGCCCTCGGAACAGAAACACTTATAACGTGAGCTCCGGACGTCTGATTGATGTGTCGTCGACATTGATGGATTCATATAAGTGATAAGGACCTTTTGGCTTACTCCACTCGAGGTTCGGATTCATTTGGAGTATGTTCAGGTTGGTTTTGACTTAAAAACCAACTGGGCCCCTGGAACGAAAAAGCCAATAACTCTCAGACTGGGCGTCCGATAGACAAGCCGTTTGTCGCATTGAGTTCCTGATGATGATACAAAACTTTTGGATACAACAAATATGGACTATGTGTCAGTTGATGTATCAGCCCTTCAGGTCGTGTAGTGGACCCTCCCGAACGAGCTTGCTATGTACGGGAACCCTAGAGCTGGCTGCGACTGCGACGACGATGACTACTGTATACAAATCCTCCGTGGATTTGACGGCGACGACTACAACACTCAGCAATCCTACGTGGATCAGTGCTATCGATCATGTGTGTGTCAGATCCTGTGTGGTTCAACGCTCAGCGGTCCTGTGTGGGCCAGCGCCTACAGATCCTCTGTGGGACCGATCCTATGTGGGTCATTGCGGGGGTTAGTTACATATCGATCCTTTGTGGGTCATTGCGGCGGTTAGTACCTATCGATGCTAAGTGGGTCTGACGGCTTAGATGAATTAGTGGCTACAACTAATCATCTCTACCGTCATACGAAGAAGTATACCTGTGTGAGCTGGATCATGACTTTCAATCCTTATCTTCTATAAGATTGACTTGATATCCTGTGTGGATTATGTTATGATTTCCTATGTGTATTGGGATGTGATTTCTTGTGTGGACTAGGTTGTACTTGAGCTCAAATTTTGGAGCCGATTGAGAATTGATGACTTAGGTATATGTATAGGCATATACCTTAGTAGTGTCAGATGTTACTTCGTGATTATATTTTTCCTTTGTAGATTCTGGGAGACCTTCGGGGGTATCGGGGTCCCTACTGAGTAGCTTATACTCACCCCTGCACGGGCTATGCTCGCACTATGTTATGTTGGTTGCAGACGACAGACAACATTGATCGTGGTTGGGGCTTGCGGAGCAGGTCGGTACCTAGAGGTGGACCGCTGGGCAGGACGTACTCAGAGCGGATGGATGGACCTGAGGAGTTGTGGAGGCTATTTGTACCCACCCTTCAGGTGGGACTTCCAGTGGACAGCTCAAGGCTGCGGCTTTACTTTTCAGTTGTTGTACTCCCCTTTTCAGTTGTACTTTACTTTCAGTTTGGGTTTGAATTCTGGCTCACTTACTTTTCCGCACTTACTGTTGTACCCTGTTTTTACTTAGTATTTTCTTTTGCTTTCTTTCTCTATGGTGTTTGTTTACATTACAATGGAAATGGCTTCCCTTTTTACCTGGAATTACACCTTGGTGCTAGTCTCCAGCCCGTGGCCTATGGAAGGTGGGCTTGGGGTAGTCATGGAACGGGCCCCGAGGACGGGTCGTGACAAATTGGTATCAGAGGTGTTTGGTTCTACTTCATAACACATGACTCTTATCTTTTTCTATGTGACGTAATAGTGTTGAGAGTATTGAGTGTGGTTATCTGTCCAGGGAGTCTAGTGTTGGTGCGGAGGCCAACATATCATTAGACTATGGCCATGAATTCTGATTTCTGACTTCATGCACGAAAACATTTATTGCATGTGTGTTTCAGGTGTTCTTTGTGATTAATTTATGTCAGCCCACCAGGTATACTGTTTGACCGTGGCGCACCTGTTTCTTTTCAAGATGGCCCCATGACGGCTGCCAGCTAGTGTTCCGAGCGTTGTACGTGATGATAGACCACCGAGCGGCAATGCCTCAGTACAAGGCCCTTTGAGAGTAGAGGAACAGGTGGTATCTCTACCCGCTGAGCCACCGATGATACCAGCCCTAGCCACTGACGATGCACGTCGCCTTAGTGCACTGCACGTGTTTCAGCGTCAGTGATCGCCTAGGATCCACAGGGAGATGGACCCTCAGTCCATCGAGGATTGGCTAGAGGCAGTTGTATGAGTTTTCAGATTACTGAGGACACCAGCTGACCTCATGGTGATCCTCGAAGCGAGCCTCTTGCACGCGGCAACAGGAAGATTGTGGAGCTTGATGCTCCAGGTGCAGGACGAGGCATCTCTCCTATGGACAGACTTTGAGAGCCTCTTCCACTCGGAGTTCGTCCCAGCCAACATCCGTGCGGTACACATCCATGAGCTTCTACAGCTGCGGCAGGGCAGCATGACGGTCACCCAGTACTCGGTGATATTTACAGATCTCTCACGCTATTCGACGGACATGGTATGGGACCCATTATTCTGGGCCCGTAGTTTTGAGCAGGTATTGAGGCATGCGATTATGGAATCAATGATCCCCTCAGCATTCCGACATAGGTAGGGGTACTATGGATAACCCTTCTGATCGAGAGCTTCCTTGCTGAGCCTACATCAGCAGCGAGACCTACCGCAGGGCGGTACGTAGAAGAGTCTTCTGCAGCAGGTAGTCGACGGATGACTCATGAGTACAGGCAGACCAAACCCTTAGGCAGACTACCTCAGGACACTGGCTCAGGGGTGCGGGGCACAGAACACAGAGCTAGTCTTTCGAGAGGCAGATAGTGCTACGCTTGCGGTGGGCAGGGCCACATGGCTCGTGATTTCCCGACCCACCGTACCGAGGAGCAGCAGACGGTTGAGGGACCACCCAGTAAGAGGCATAGGGTATACCGTGGCGGTCCACAAGGAGCAGGAAGACGGGGCAGAGGAGCTGGCCGAGTAGCAGGTGGTGGGAGACGCTTTAAGGATCTACCACCACCATCCCCACCAGGCGGTCCACCCCGACCACTGGGAGCTGGCGCGCAGGGACATGCACAACTCCAGGCAGCAGAGACCTACGACCATGGCGCGCCCGAGATGATTCGTGGTACTATATTTGTCTATTCCACCCTTGATGAAGTTCTTATAGACACAGGAGTGAGTCATTCATTCATTTATGATGCCCTAGTTCGGATCTCAGAGATTTCGACGGAGTCGTTGGCTTGATCCTTATGGCTAGAGACTCCTATGGGAGCAGACTCGATGATTACGCACTGGTGTCGGCCATGTGAGCTTTCTCTAGGAGGCGATATATTCGGCTGAGATCTTCTTGTAGTAGTGTCGAGGGCTTAAGATGTCATCTTGGGCATGGATTGGTTATCTACAGTCCATGATCAGATCGACTTTATTAGGCGCAAGGTGTGGTGTGTATCCACCGACGGGAGCAGGTTCACCTTCACCGGAGTGAAGGGATCCTTTGCAGCACAGGATGGACTCACGCATGGGAGAGAACTGACCATCACTCATTAGTTAGGTAGCCTCATCCTAGGAGCAGTTGATGTGCAGAGTCATAGTTTACCTAACGTGGTGGATCAGTATTTAATCGTTTTCCCCGACGATGTTCCAGGACTAACTCCTAACAAAGAGGTAGAATTTTATATTGATTTGTTCCCCCGAACAGCCCCGATATCCACCCCAGTATATCGGATGGCTCCCACTGATCATCGAGAGTTATGTGTACAGTTGGAGGACTTGCAGGGAAAGGGATTCATCTGACCCAGTGTTTCACCCTGGGCTTCCCCGATATTGTTTGCCAAAAAGGCGGACGTGAGCTTCCGAAATTGTGTTGACTATCGTCGCCTGAATCCGGTGATAGTGAGTAAAAAGTTCCCCCAACCAATGATTGATGACATCTTAGATCAGCTTAAGGGTGCAAGATGGTTCTCGAAGATAGACCTCAGGTCAAGCTATCATGGGCTCAGAGTTCGGGACGAGGACCTACAAAAGACGACCATCAGATATCGGTATAGCCACAATGAGTTCTTGGTTATGCCATTCGGCATAACCAATGCTCCAACAGTGTTCATGGCCCTCATGAACAAGATCTTTCATCCATACCTCGTTCGATTTTTCATGGTCTTCATTGACGATATTTTGATTTACTCGATGACTGAGGTGGAGCACGCCTACCACTTATGGGTTATACTAGACAAACACCGAGAGTACCAGCTTTATGGAAAGATCTCGAAGTGTCAGTTCTGGATACGTGAGGTACACTTCTTGGGAAATGCCATCTTTGAGGTGGTAGGTGCGGTGGATCATGCGAAGATCGAGGTAGTTATAGCTTGGGAGCCAACCAGGAGCGTGACGGAGGTGCAGAGTTTCTTGGGTCTAGCTGGATACTACCAGAGATTTTTGCCAGACTTCTCCAGAGTTGTCGCGCCACTATCCGCTTTTACGAAGAAGAGGAAACCCGTTGTGTGGTCAGACAGATGTCAACAGAGTTTCCAGGAGCTGATACAGAGATTGACCAGTGCGTCTATCTTGAGGCTTCTGGAGGAGGGAGTTGGGTATGTGGTATACTGTAATGCATCAGGGACCAGACTCCTACGTGTCCTGATGTGGGAGAGGGCCGTTATCACCTATAGATCACGTCAGTTGAGGTAGCATGTGCAGAACTACGCTACCCATGACCTGGAGTTAGTAGCAGTGGTCTTCGCTCTGAAGATGTGGCAACACTATCTGGTGGGCGAGCACTTTACAGTCTATTCTGGCCACCAGAGTCTCAGGTAAATCTTCTCACAGAAGGACCTGTACCTGAGACAGTGGTGATGGCTCGATTTCCTCCAAGACTATGACTTTGAGGTAGTCTATACTCCTAGAAATGGGAACGTAGTAGCTGATGCCCTCAGCAGGAGGACAGGCATTCAGCTACTTGGGGAGGTGAAATAGAAACTAGCCCCTTTGCAGATATCCTGCATGGATAGTGATGGATCAGCCTTTCTTCAGTCACTCCTCCACTACTGTAGTGGGTCAGAGAGGCACAACGTGGGGACGTCGAATGTGAGACGCAACGTGCGCAGATATCCTCAGGACAGGCACCTAATGGTTTCTCTTTAGAGGGAGAGCATGATGTTCGTTTTAGAGGATGTACCTTGGTCCCAGTTTCATTACAGGAGTATGTAATGAGAGAGTTTAACACTTCCCCTTTGGCGGTACATCCTGGAGTGGTGAAGATGTACCAGGATCTCAGATGTTAGCACTGGTGTCCGGGCATGATGAAGGCTGTGGAAGAGTTCGTTTCTCAAAGCCTCACTTGCCAGCAGGTGAAGGCAGAGCACCAGGTACCAGCAGGCTTGGTGCAGCACTTGGAGGTCTCGGAGTGGAAGTGGGATGGAATATCTATGGACTTCATGACATGAATTCTATGAAATTCTAGAGTTCATGACTCCATTTGGGTGATTGTCGACCGACTCACCAAGTCAACCCACTTCTTACCTATCAGAGAGCAGGGCTCAGTGGAGATCTTGGGACGTCTCAACGTTTAGGATATTGTACGTCTTCATGGTGTGCTATCATCTATCATCTCAGATCGAGATGCTCGCTTTACTTCCTGGTGTTGGAAGGGGTTGCAGGAGGCGTTCGGAACAGAGCTGCGTCTGAGGACCACCATTCACCCTCAGACAGATGGTCAAATGGAGAGGACAATTCAGACTCTCGAGGACATGCTCCGTGCATGTGTCCTCGACATTGGTCATAGCTAGGAGGACCACATACCCTTGGTGGAGTTCGTGTACATCAATTACTACCACTCCACCATCAGGATGGCACCATACGAGGAGTTGTACGACCGACCTTACAGATCACCATTGTGCTGGACATACCCTGGAGAGTCAGCACTTGTGGGACCAGAGATGGTCCAGGCCATGACAGAGAAGGTCTAGGTCATCCAGGAGCGGATGAGGATAGCTTAGAGCCGGAAGACGTCGTATGTTGACAGAAGGTGGAGGCCACAAGAGTTTGAGGATGGTGACCACGTCTTCTTGCGGGTCTCAACTCGACGTGGATTACGAAGATTTGGTCGAGGCGGCAAGTTATCTCCGCGCTTCATCGGACCATTCCAGGTCCTTAGCAGGATTGTCGAGGTGGCTTATTGCCTGTCTCTACCACCTCTATTGCACGAGGTGCACGCCGTTTTCCACGTATCTGAGCTGAGGAGGTACGTGCATGACCCGACACATATCTTTGACCATGGTGAGATGGATATTGTTGATGGGGTGACTTTTGTGGAGGTCCCAGTGAAGATCAAGGATCGACAGGAGTGGGTCCTACGTGGATGGTCGATTCCACTAGTGTGCATCAGATGGCAGCACGAGAACCTCCAAGAGAGCACTTGAGAGCGGGAGGCTCATATGCGTACACAGTACCCACATTTTTACCCCTAGTTTTTGATGTATCTTTATGAGGATTTAAAGCCCTGAGGTGGGAGTAATGTAAAGACCTGTAAAATTCAAGGTAAATTTTTTCATAATTTTTGTTGGGATTTTACAAGAACGCAGTTTCTAATGGCACCTTATTCCGAGGCACGGTGTGCCCGGAATCATTTTTCGAAGATTGGATCGGGTACGTTTAGTGAACGAATGAGCGGGTTTTCCTAACTTTTGAACCGTTGCTCGGAATCTAATTCTGAGGGAACCGATGAATTCATAGCGCCAGTAATTCCTTAGGAACACCTTTTCCGGAGTTGCGTTTACACAGGAGTATTTTTTAAAATTTTTGGAAGTTGAAAATAAAAATTGAGCTACGATTTTTATTTCTTTCTATATGGTTAATCCTTTGAGTGGAAGTTTGGGTAACCACCCAACATCCCATGGGATGTTATGAGAATGGTGGGGCCCACACAAACCCCACCCCTTCATTTTCCCTATCCTTCCACAACCCTCCTTTTATTAAGACAACTTCACATGAATTAATTAAGTGGTTTAATTCAATGTTTGAAATAAAAAATTCTTAAGTCATGTTAATAAAATAAGTGAAGTACTTATTTTATTTTGTTGAAAGTTATTGTGTGGACGCTTTGGGGGAAAAAGGAAAAGCTATTGAACTTCTTCATCCTCGACGAAGAACGTGAAGAATGCCGACCTTCGATGAAGGTCGACAAGAACACCAGATCCTTGGAGATCGACGACGTGATTCCGACGAATATTTTCTCCACGACGCGACGATTCTCATTCCGCGATAGTTTTTCCGCAACGAACCTCTGCTCAAACTACGCTCGAGGTAGGGGACTTTTGTTGTTGATGATATTCGTGTTTTCATCCGTCATATTTCCTTGAACATTTAGACCACTTGTTATCAGTTAACGGGAGGGGTCCGGATCGCACAAGCAGGGCCGACCCTCCTCCGATTTTTCTCTTGTATACCTTGTGGTGGATTGGAATGGGGATGGCGTGGAGTCGTCGCACCGTGCGGGGTATTGCGACAAGAAATGCGCAGCGCCGTCGCACCATGCCGTTGAATTGAACAAGGTCATGGCACTGTTGTGCCACGCCGGATAACCCCGAAGGAATTGCGACCGGAGTGGGGCCACAGCGGAGGGGCGCGACACCATCGCGCGGCTCCAGGCGGACCAAGGCCGCAGCGGAGCAGGAACCGGCGGCCGGTTATGGGCTGTCGACGTCAGAGCAGGGGGACTGGCCCTCGCCATTCCCGTGGTGAAGTAACTAGCTGGCAGGAGCGGGCCGACCAATCAGAGGAAGAGTCGGGGGTTTGTAACCCCCAGCTAGCCGGACAAGAGCTCCCCCCCACCACATGGGGGCTGCAGTTACGAATCGGGGGGCAGCCCCCCCCCCCCCAATCTGCTCGGCCGAAACGGCCGACCCGCCTGGCCAGCATGCCAACACGCCGGGCCTACTGCCCAGGCCGGGCCGTGCACAGGCCAGGCCGGTCCGCGCCCAAGTGAGCCAACCCAGGGGGTCTCGGGCCGGGTCGGTCCGGGCCCAAACCCCCACTTATGGACCTCTTTAGGTCTATTTCACATAACTTGGTGTACGAACCTCTGATCGATGCACCATCAGCTGTGATGTGATCCTTGTATCGAGACGATCGTTTTGGTTTATTACACTCAAGGTTTTTGATAACTTAGGGTTCGGCCATGTTGGTTCGTACACGAAACCAACCGGGCCCTCAGAGCAAAAACACTTATAACTTGAGCGTCGGATGTCAGATTGATGTTCCATCAACTATGATGGATTCTTCTAAGTGAGAAGGACATTTTGGATTACTTCAATCGATGTTTGGACGCAGTTGGAATATGGTCGGGTTGGTTTTGACTTAAAAACCAATTGAACCCTTGGAACGAAAAAGCCAATAACTCTCAGATTGGGCGTCTGATCGATGCGCCTTCAGTCATGTTGAGTTCCTGACGGTGATACAGAACTTTTGGATACATCAACTACGGAATATGTGTTAGTTGATTTATCAGCTCTTCGGCTCGTGGAGCGGATCCTCCCGAACAAGTTTGCTATGTGCGGGAACCCTAGAGCTAGCTGCGACTGCGACGACGATGACTAGTGTACAAAAATCCTTCGTGGATTCAACGGCGACGACTGAAGCACTCAGAGATCTTATGTGGATCAGTGCTACCAATCATGTGTGGGTCAGATCCTGTGTGGGTCAGCACTCAGCGGTCCTGTGTGGGGCAGCGCCTACAGATCTTGTGTGGGTCCGATCTTGTGTGGGTCATTGTGATGGTTAGTTACCTATCGATCATTTGTGGGTCATTGTGGGGGTTAGTATCTATCGATCCTGTGTGGGTCTGATGGCTTAGATTAATCAGTGGCTACAACTGATCATCTCTATCGTCATAAGAAGAAGTATACCTGTGTGAGATGGATCTTGACTTTCAATCCTCATCTTCAATAAGATTGACTTGATATCTTGTGTGGATTATGTTATGCTTTCCTGTGTGGATTGGGTTGTGATTTACTATGTGGATTGGGTTTTACTTGAGCTCGGATGTTGGAGCCGACTGAGAATTGATTGCTTAGGTATATGTATGGGCATATACCAAAGTAGTGTCGGATGTTACTTCATGATTATATCTTGCCTTTGTGGATTATCCTTTGTGGATTATCCTTTGTGGATTCTGGGAGACCTTCAGGGGTCTCAGAGTCCCTACTGAGTAGCTTATACTCACCCCTGCACGGGCTATGCCAGCACTACATTCTGTTGGATGCAGACGATAGACAACATTGATCGTGGTTGGGGATTGCAGAGCAGGTCGGTACCTGGAGTGGACCACTAGGCGAGACGTACTCAGAGCGGATGGCTGGACCCGAGGAGCTGCAGAGTCTATCTGTACCCACCCTTCAGGTGGGACTTCTAGTGGACGGCTCGAGGCTGCGGCATTACTTTTCAGTTGTTGTACTCCCTTTTTCAGTTGTACTTTACTTTCATTTTGGGTTCGTATTCTGGCCCACTTACTTTTCCGAACTTACTAGTGTACCCAATTTTTACTTAGTATTTACTTCTGCTTTCTTGCTCTGTGGTGCATGTATACTTTACAAAGGTAATGCCTTCCCTTTTTACCGGGAATTACCCCTTGGTGCTAGTCGCCAACCCCTAGCCTATGGATGGCGGGATTGGGGTAGTCACGACACAAGCCCCGAGGAAGATTCATGACATAGTCATTAACAAAAGAAAAATTATATTGTTTCTTAATCCTAATACAAAAAATGAATAAAAATTCCTTTTGTAGAATCAATTAAAACCATTTCCTTTTTTCCAAACTTATTTATGATTTATTATAGTGGAATAACCATTATAAAATCCTAACAATTTAAATTTATATTATATTAGGGTATTTGCATTCTTTATATTAAAATTATTTGGTACAATAGAATTATTGAAAACATATATAACTTAAAAATAATATTTAATAATTCTTAAAATTATATAGGATATCCTTGGGATATAAATCAAAAAGGTGTGAGCTATAAATCATGGAATGTGTATTAAAAATTCATTCCATGATGAAATTATTACATTTCCAACAATAATAATTTAATTTTGAAAAATATAAGGTGAAAATTATAATCATGACAAAAGTAGAAATATAGAAAATGATAATATTATTTCAATATGGGAATGTGGAAACAGATTTAACATGAGATCATAATAATAGGTCAATATTAATATCTAAGACATCATAAAATGGTGGAAAATTTCATCTAATGGATTATGTTTACTACATGATCCCATTAATGAAATATCGTAATAATAAAACATTACCCATACATAAGAGTTTTATATAATTTCGGGTGAACATGTCATGTTAATGTTAGGTAAAAGTATAATTGTTCAACATAGATCATTCAAAAACTATAACATATGTCATCAAATATAATTCCACAGTCTATGAGTGTTGAATAAATTCAAGGATGAACACAAAACAATGAATTATATGTTTTTGTAGTTGAATATCGATGAATTGAAATGGAAATGGTATTACTAATAGAATTATTTTGTATAGAATAATTCAAGTGATATTTTTTTAGCATATAAGCAGTACATAATGATTCTTTAATTATATTCATTATAGATAATTTGGAATATAAAAATTTCTAAATAAAATTTAATTTATCAAATATGTGTAAAAATATATTACAATATTATGAATTGAAAATAAAAAACAGAAAATAGATAATGTTATTTAATAATAATGAAATTTATAGTATACATTTCCATATTTCAATATAGTAATGGCTTAGGGAAATTTTATAATTAGGTGTAATTAATGATATTTCAATATTGGGGATTATATGGATCTTTATATAATACTGGAAATATAAAAAATGATATTTAAAAGGAAAAATACAGAGAATGTGCATGAATTAAAATGGAAATAGAGGGTGGTACTTTATCTATAGAGGGTGATTTGAAATGAATTGGGGAACTTATAGAGAGCTTGGGGGAATCATCGGAAGACTCTTGAATGGGGTGGTTATAATAAGGGTGTATTCCAAGGATATTTTCATATGACTAATGGGATATAGGGTGCATTTTTATAGGAAAAGAGATGGGATTTATTCTTTAATTTATTACTTTATTTTTCGGAATCTATATAACAAAGTAATAAAAATAAAAAAACATCCCAGGGTGTCTCAAATTATTTCTTCCAATGTGGTGTGGACATTATTATTCTAAAAATAAAATCGTATTCATACTACATCTCTTTTTTTACCTCTTTAATCAACACTTGGACATATATCTTAACATTCAAATGAGAAGGATAATATTTCCCCACAAAATTCAATATTTCTATATCTACCTAGTGATAATCATTAAATATTGGATATTTATTATTCTAATCATGGATAGTCAAATAAGCCCCCTTTATCAAATGGAATCATCATCCTTATTATCTATCTTAGTGTAGAAATTTATTATAAAGTCATAATAACTGGTTAGATCTAACTATATACACGATCACTTATTCAAATACATCTATGTGAATATTTACATTATACTTTTTTAATGGTATACATATAACTCTATTTTATATAATTACAACTACTTTATATCTATAATGAAAAACAACCAATGTTCACACTAGATAATGAGTTTGGTAATTTTATTCATGAGGCATCAATTATTACGAGGCATAATCTCTACCAATTTCATTATGAATAAGAGCACTTACCCATACCTTATTATATTAATGATTATTTATTAATACACTTTGTATGGTATAGGTAAATGTATAAACAAGTTAACTTACCAATCCTCACTTAAACTCCACAAATTAATCATCACATTCATTTACGCAGAGGATCTTGGTGCCCTTCTATGTAAACACGAGGAGTGGATTTTATAGTCATGATAAATTATCTAAATCACAAAGATAATATACATCTAATCCAGGAAAAATGTGTATATCCTTTTTCATGGTAGGATTGGGATATCATTAATTTAACTCTATCATTTATGTATCTATCTATCTACCCTCTCATTCTATTATTTGACCCATAAATTAAAAGTTATACATAAAAAATACTCATTATGTAAATTATTTATATAATTTATTTTTATATATTTTTTATTATATTTATAATGATATTTTTAATTCTATTAATTTTTATTTTGATAGATATGAAATTCATCGATAAATTTGTCCAAAAAATGATAAAGGTAATCATTAAAGACTATATTCATCATATCCACATTGGTCGAGGGGAAATAGTATGAACGGATGGAGTCACTATATATTTGTATTTTCAATAACATGTATGAAAATCTACGTTGCGTATATATTCCTTATTGACCATCAATTATTGTTATCAAGAATGATGGAAAATCTAATAAATGTGTCGGTCTCTACACATTTGACCAAATAGGCCATCAATACTAGGTAAATGATACTTTTTCTTGATTGGGATCTTATTAAACATAAGATAATCATAATAGACTCACAAACATAAATATCAACTTTTAATAAAATGAACTGGTCATCCCAATGTTGATAGAAATTTCGATATTAATCAATTTTCACTATCATCATCGAGTTACATCGTTAATTCAGGTAACTCAATTGGTTCTATCCAAAATGTAGTAATTGAAATTGGTCTGTCATTAGGAATGAATTATATAGAAAAATATATTTCATGATTCTTTGGAAAATAGAGAATCCCTTCCAAAAAATATCCAACACAAAAGAATATACTTGATTACATGTTTCCTCAAACCATTTAATTAATACACACATCTGAATGAGAATTTATACCAATACAATTGATGTGATATACATTTGAATTTGAACTTATCTTCACATTGACAGATGATCAAATTGTTTTTTGAATATAAAATATTTCATCCCCTCCTGGTTAATTTATATGTGACATTTGTATACAAGTCATGTATTTCTGTAATATGACATAATATTAATCAAGAAGAATAATGATAATATTTTTAGGAAGCATATTACTACATACTTCAACCTATGATAAATCATATACTTGAGATGAGATCATCACACCAAAAGGTGATTTAAATTGTTATCATACATCTAATTTTTTTTTGGGATCATGGAACCATTATGAATATCTGTATATATGTATGTATAGGTTGAAGTAGATTTAAATAAGAACATAATATATCTGGGGTGGATGGTATGTTTTCCTTTTCACCACATTATTATCACACCCCTCTTCAAGAAGAGTGATCTGATAACATTGAACCTAATCCTAGGTGTTTGGAGGTTATTATCATTGATCATCATCATTATCCATTGGATTTTTGAACTAGTTTTCTTGGATCCCATACTAATTGAATTTGAAATAGTAGACTGTGGGTGGTATTTTATATGGAAGAATTATCATCTCTCTATAGTATTTATTTCTTATATTTTTTTCATTCCCTCTATGTGATGCCCTTGGAATAGATTAATGTAGATATACATGCAACCCATTGATGGTTCGTGGAGTTTTACATTCATTTTCATAAACTTAATTATTTCATCCCATACATCCATTCTCAAATAAAATATTTCTTCCTCCATTTTTTTCAATATCAATCAGAACAAAGGCTCCAAAATCTCATTAATGGATCTCTTCAACATTCACTTTCAATATTAGATATCACATTAGACACATTTATTTGTAATATGACTTTGGTGGCTCGACTAACATCTCATCATCATTTTATATACTCAATCGATATGTTCGTATTTATTTCATGTAATTTTTATCATTGGATGATTGTTGGAATTCTCAAAAAAGGACACATTATTATATATATTTCATTGGCGGTTCAATTTTTTTTTTCGGGATTGGTCAATACCAACATATAACTATAATGTATATCATTTCAATATATTTGGAAGTCATATATTTTCAGCATCAAATGGTGTGTCTACTTATAGACTTGTGGGTATGTTTCCATAACATTCTATTACCTTCAAAAAATAATTTTATTATTTGTTTTCTTCAAAATAAATTTACTCTATACATGTGTCTATATAGTAGAATATATTTTATTTGTCACTCAATTTCCCCCCTTATTTTGGTTGAATATTATGTCTCTATCCACCAATGGAGGTTGTTAGGATTTTAGAAGGAGATGAGTTCATATTTAACAAAACATTGATAATTTAGTCTTGGATAGAATATTGTTTTTTATTTTAGGAATATGGACCATATTCTTTCAATATTCCATCGAGGCCATACATATAATCATTGGGTGATTTATTGGATAAATAATTATCCAACTTGATTATTTTTTATTATATTCCCTTGTAGTATACTAGATTGGTAATTATAATATAGTTTATTGAAATCCAATTTAGAATGAAGATGTATCCAATAGGTATAATCCATAGATTGTGGATATCATTACCATTAGATGAGTGATATGGAAGATCACATTTCAAAATTTCTTGTTTCTTCATGGTCGTTGGGGACTTAGGGGGTGTGTCAAAATGATCACTCATAAAAACAAATTTATTGTCATATGAAGAGGTTATTTGAACTGGAAATGAGAATATTCATAACAACGAGAAAAATATATCAAGTGAGGGAGGTTCAATGGATATAATGCTGGTGGGGAACAATGAAGGGTACATAATACTAAGAGAATATAGCGAATATGTCTAGTCATAGAAGGAACCTGTAAACTATTTGTATAAGAATCTAGTTTTATGGTTTGGTAATAGAATAGAAGGTCCTATGTTAAAGAGACATAGTTCATGAGGACAAATACAATGAAGGGAAGGGGTTATCTAAGGAATATTAAAATGATAAACTATCTATAAATCTATATCAAGGATGTAAAAAAGGAATATATGATATATCATTTCATAGCCCAATGAGGGAGATGGGGCACACAAGAACCTTGGACTCTGAATGATAGATTATTTTTAAGGGAAATAAATAAAAAATGCATAAGGAAAAGTTTATCATACCTAATCAAATAGATACATGATCCACCAAAATTTAAAGACCTATGGTGACAGGTAGTGATTTAATTTCTATTGATCAAGAATTTTAAGGATGGGATTATGAAGAACATGACTAGTATAGTTGTATGTTTGATTACCTTTACCCAACGCAAGGATTACCTATGGTTGCGGATTTTGATAAGTGTGAGGATATCACTACAATGTGTGATTCATATAAGGCTTTAATGGATGATAAATAGTTGGACATAGGTTTTGAGGATATAAATAATTTTATAAAATATGATATTATCATCCACCCAGATGAATTAATGTTGGAGGATTAATTACTAATTAAGTCCACTGAAGTGGTTCCAATAAAGAGGATTCATAAAATTATTCTATTTAATAATATTAAGAAATGGTGTGGCTGGATTAATAGGAATGAAATTATTTTTTCATTATGTTTTAATTATATGATGATAAATGTGAAGGAGTTTTTTCAAATATGGGACATGATATCTAACTATTTGGAATACCTTATCAAGGAATATTGGTATAATGGTTAGTTCACATAAATATGAATTATATAGTGAGAAAACATATTCTATGATTAAATAATATATTAATGTCTCTATGATATTTTTTTCATATGATGCTTCCTAGTTTAAACTTGTGTGTTTTTTAACTTTTTTCACACAAGGGTGTTAAAATAATAAAAACTCAAATTTTAGTTAGTCATTTTTTGTAGATGTCCCATTATTCATGTCATTGACTTATTTCATCACATATAATAGTCATAAAAATGATTTATGACATTTTTTCCCACATATAAATAATTTATTAGGATCTTCTTAAAACATTCCTCATTTTTTCATTCAACACATCATGAATGAGGTATTCATCATATTCATATCTACATGGTTTCGAGAGTTTCCTTTAAAATTTTCATCCATTAATTTTTAATCCCAATATATAATTGGAAAACTCGAATATCTATTTAAATATTATTTAAAACCAAATGAGTTATAAATATATATTTATTTACCTTATGGTGATCTCCCTTCAGAGACACTGTTTCAATCAAATAACGAATCAATTAATCTTACCGTCATAATTGTTTATAATTCAAGGAGAAAACCTTACATATCTTGAAACATATTCTTTATAGGCACCAAAAGATTCATATCCCTCTATCTATAACTAATTTAACTCCATAAACATGTTTGTATGAATGATATGATTTATTTAGATATTTAAATTTAAAATAATAAAATCATACCATTTAATTAATTTAGAATCATTTTGTTTACTTTTATTCTTTATAAGAGTCCACAATTAAAATAGTTGTCATTAAAAATGGTAGACATACAAAAAAATTCTGTATTTATATATGTGGATAGTGGAACATATATTTTCATTAGTATTAATCCCTTGTTCAAAATCTAGTGGATTAGTTCAAAAAATGAATGAAGTTCAGTGTTGCCTTTTGGAGGACTCACCATAACAATAATTCCACATTTGCATATTAGGATGTAAATCATTATTTATATCTCGACAATTTTGTGTGAGAATAGTAATTAAATTTTTTATTCCATACCATTAAATCTATAAATTATTATGATAATAATTATTGCACATTGTTGTAGACATCTTATAAAGACAGTTTTATTGATTTATTGTAATTTTCTATTACCAAAAATAATGTACAAAAAATAAGCATATTGGTGAAGCACATAATATAGAAAAAATAATTCTAGGATGCATAAATCAAGGAATAACTTTCAAATATATATCAAATTAGGTTTAGCATATTTAATTATTAATAAAAATATATTTAAATAAATCATCTAATTTCATTAATATTTTTTGAATATCTATATAATAGCACATGAGTGTCTACCATGGTGTGCAGTAAGTGATATTTTTATGCCCCAAGTGATGATTTATTCTAGCTTAATGTTCTCTTATTATTGATATCACCTATAGGTAACTATGTTCCATATGAAAATACAAAGATTGTATCTATATAGTGATTTAATTTATGATAAACCACTAACAATATCTTATAACACATTTTTAGTTAGATTTCTTAAACATTGACATATCCTTAGAATTATTGACATACTTATCCCTATAAATATAAGTGTATTTCTCACAAATGTATTCATATACTAGTTTTTAAATTATAAAATTACATATCCTCAAAAACCACCATTAAAGAGACAAAATTCCCATAAATTGATATTAAATATTTTTCAATGAAAATTCCTTATACTAAAAAAACACACTCATTATGATTATAATGGTATAGTTCCATTTGAACCATAATCACATAAAAATTCCCATAGTTGAAAATCATAAAATCCAACTATGTTTTTCAAATATGAAATCATTATTTGACATATCATACATATTATCATTCATCATAACCAAGTTAAAGTAATCATAATAAAGAGAGATATAAAATTCTAATTAATGAAAAATAAGTTATTTATCAACATATCACAAGTATTGGGTTACATGATCATGTTAATAACATTTAAAACCCATTAAATGTTTTTCGTAAATAATAATCATTAATCATGGATTTAATATTGTTATTTAATAACACATGTTTAACAATGGGATTAAAGAACATGTATCACAAGAGAAAAACAATGGCATAAAACATGGAATCGATTCATATAAGTAATGATAGATAATAATTTTCATAATAGTCAAAATCTTATTGATAAAGATATAAAAATGGAATAATTCTCAATAATAACCATCATTGTAATAACGGATCACACACAAGACAACCATAGTGGTCAAATACCCTAGATTAATGAGGATCACTTCCCATTCTAATCCTTAACTCGTGAAATACAAATATTAACATCAACCATTGGAGTGGGGTATATGTCCCACCTTTAACATAGTGAAAATAATACATTTCTGGGCCACAATACCCAAAAATATTGATCATCAAATAACCCATGAAATAAAATGGGATACGTAAAAATATCCCCATAAAATGAAATGTTGAAAACAATTATCTTTACAAATAAATTCAACATTTCATAAATGAAAATCCTATAAAAAATGAAGTGGCTTTAATAGGAATATTATCACCTTATAATCCACAAAAGAGAAACATGTTTTGAAAAATTAATGTCATTATAAACATAATTTTTTTGATATAGGAAAATAAATTCAACCTTGTATTATATCCCTAAATAATAATAATAATTATTAAAAGATGACATCATAGGTGGAAAATGTTTTAGAAAGAAAATAACTTGGATACTGGAGGAAAATATTATTTCATTGAAAATAAATATTTTTTAAAGAAATATTAAGAAAACGTTATGGAAATTGTTGTATTTATAAATAAATATGATAATATATAATTAAATATTCAATTAAAATATGTCTAATGGTGTTGGTAAATTCCCATTTTTATCATACGTGTTTAATCAATAATTCTATTCGTAGTTTTTGTAAATGCCAAATTGGCCTATTTGGAATAAAGAATAAAATTACATTCAACACATTTTGTAAATTTTCAATCATGGTTAAATTTTTATTTAATAATTCATTTGGATAATTTTAAAAACATATATTTATAAATTATTATCAAAAAAATGAATGTATGAAAATAATTTTTTGGTCGAAAACATAAATAAAAAGAATATTTCTAAAACACCTAATTTTGAACTTTTGACTACACAAATTGACAAAATATTAATGGAAAAATTTTATTCTAAAAAAATAACAACCATATATGAACATAAAATAAATTATTGAGACCAAAATAATATTATTTTTTCATTGGATGTATACTTATGAAGAATCACAATAAACAAAGAGATCTTTGAAGAAAACTATTTCCTTTACAGTAACACTGAATTATAAGCAAAATCACAGAATTAAATTATGTTATAAATATAATATCATTATAATAATGGTATACATGATATTATTTGTAAAAAGGCTTTTATGAACACGTATTAAAATAATATTGTTATGTAGCATAACATATTACATAGAGAAGTAAAACTGAGACAAAAATATATTGCCACTATTCTTGCCTTCATTTGTATATGGTGATACCTCCTATAAAATATATATAAGTTTAATATAAATATATTTTAGAAAAAAATTTATATATATCATACAATAAAATATCTAATTTTGACATATATAGTATATTTTTTTAAAAAAATTCCATGATAATGTAATATTTAATGCAATACTACATTTTCATGTTGGATTTGATTTATTAATTTGATGGTCATAGAAAATTGTATATGGTTTTATAATATATTTTATTTTAATAATTATATAAAATATTATATATTAATTATATATGTATTTTTATTTACCTTTAACGTATGAAATATATAATTAAATACAACCTTTATAAAGATTGTAGGTCATAAGTACACATGAATTATAGTTCCATTTTATCAATGGGTAAAAATAGAAAGGGTAAATGATATATTAACATTAAATATTAGTCTTCTATTTCAAATATAAATCATTTGTCTAATGAAATAATCCATATTACATCAATGTAATGTGTGATTTAATTATATCATTTCTTGAGGATGTAGTTTTCAGTACACGCGAGCGACGTTATCTTCATCCCACATAATGGAAATTAAAAAGGTATATGTGATATAATATTTCTAGAAATGTAATAAGGTCATTAATATCATATATAAAAAAATAATTCATTATTATATCCTTCTATTATATGTGGTGATATATAACGAATATCATTGGTTCATGACGTGATGGCCCATCTAACAAATGAATAGAGAATTCATAACATATTTGATCAATGTTGAGATGGTTGTAGTTTATTCACCTAAAATTAATTCTTTTTAGTATATGGGAGATACCAATTTTATTATATTATTTTTTTCTATTTATCATTTTTTATAGATTATTATAAAAACAATGTTTTCTGAAGAATGTTTCCCCTTCATCACGTAACCTCTATAGATTATTCGTAGTAGCCTTCTTAGGATGGATTTATGACCAAAATAATGATTATATGGTGGGAAAAGGTAATTAAAGAGAATATTTTGACATATTTTGACTAATCCAAATGGTTTTTGATGTTTTTATTTGAGAGGATAAGGGGTAACATTTTGTATGTCACGAACTACGCCGGGTCACCAACTGACTCGGTGCCCTGACCCGTTCCGCGGCAATAACCTGAAGGGTGTTCTTGATCACCATGGGATAGCACAGGTTCCGGGGTATCAAAAATAAATCTTGGGAATGATTTACCTAAATAAATAAATATAAAAAAACAAAAATATGACTAATTGGAAACTAAAAACTGACAAACAAACAGACCCTAATACCACGGTCATATTTAATGTTTACAACTTCTTCTATAATGCTAAAAGAAACTACATCAAAGGAAAACCAAAACTCCAACTCCATCCTCTATGTGACATGAGGAGTCACATCCGCAAGACACCGCCAACAAACAAACAAGAGGATGCCACTAAAAATATGATCCACCAATGTTATACTCTAAACCTCAACCAAGAATGTAGAGAAATAAGATCTAAATACACCCAAATGTGTATGTTGGGTGTGAGCCAAAATCCTAGTAGGATGCCACCGACAAATGGTTCCAGGTATAATTATTAATTGGCAAATACATTTTCAATTTTATTTAAACAAAATAACTAAATGCTTGATATTTTTTATAGAAAATGTGATTATGGAAAATAGTTTCAAATGGAATAACATAAATTAAAACATACAAACCCTTACCTTAAAAATAACCCATGTGTCACACTGATGAGCGTAATGTAACCAATGAGCACAAATATGGGAGAGGCCTCATGGGTGTAAGCTAGCTTGGCCCCTTAGATCTTTATCTCTCAGTGAAATGTGTCTTAGAAGGCCAAAACCCTTAGAAAACGTGGCTTAGCAGGCCACGAACCTCAGAAAACATGGCATTGAAGTCCACGACCCTCAGAAAACCATATGTTTAGTTTGTGTTTCAATCGTCATTCCTGACAGTGAAACCGGATTGAGCCACCTCCAGAACACTAGCCCACTAGTCTAGTCCACCCTCCTAGGTACCCGAGCTTCCCACTTTGTGCTCAAGAAATATTCATGTTCATGTCACAAGTCACACATAAAAATAAAATGCCAACATGTTACTTACACACAAAAAAACACTATTTTCACACCAAAACCATCATTTAAAACAATACAGACACCAAAATATTTTCAAAACATAATATAGATATGATAAATACTCAATTAAACTATTTTAATTATAAAAATAACCTTATCATTAAACAAACAACCACTTACCCATATAAATACTTTTTCGAAATAAGGCACACACTAAAAATATCTCAAAACTAAATCTGCATCAGTTACACAACCAAACAAATTCATAGTCTAAGAAAGAACTTTCAACATCAAACACACCATTAAAATATTTATTATAAAATTTCCACACACGTCACATGACTTTACAAACCAAAAAATTACAGAATTTAACCCAAACAATATTTTCTTCACCGTTAATAATTAGTAAATAAAACAATTAAAATTTTCATAAACAAATTTTTAAAGGTAAAAGACATCGCTTTAAATGCTAGACTGACCTAAACTCTCTTACATGACCACATGCACACAACACCAACACAGGAACAAAAAATTCATCATGCACGCAATTAAAGGATTCATTCCTATAGTTTAAAAGTGCATTTCTATAATTAAATGAAATTCTAGAAAAATTTTCCAAACAATTTAAAATATTTCGAAAAACATTAATTGCTAAAACACTTTCAAATTTCATTTATATCTTAAAGAAAATAGACGCAACACTAAAACAATAATTGAACCCTTTCCATTCCCTAAAAAATACACTACAAAACTTGTGAAACAGTATGAAGAAGTTTGATAGGGGTTTTCACAGCAACAACATACTCCTTTCATATTAACACATTAAAAAATTTATCAAAACATACCAAACCTCATGTAAAAAAATAAATGTTCACAAAATTTTTTTATTATTAAACATACTAAAATAATTAATTAATCAAATTAACATAACAATTAATACACATACGTGGAACCACCAACCTCGGTGTAGACAAACATCATAAATTTGGTGTCCACAGTCTGCCGATCTTCAATCACACCACTGATAAATGCAGTTATACTCTAATTAAATAATTTGGACCAATTATATCCCTATTAGACCCTAAAATCAATCATGTGACCATTTATACCCAAAGTCAATCCAAATAAACACAAAAAACTTTATATAGATCAGTCAAAGACTTAGAAGAATGAGAAGAACTGGAGAGAAAAGAGGGGGGTGTTTGAAGGAACACCGCATAGGAAAATAGGCCGATGCATGGTTGTGCGAAGGGGAAAAAGTCCAAGAGGTCTCCGGATACCGGTACAAGGCTGTTGTGTTGTGTGAAGCAGGTGAGAATGTGTGACATGATTAAGTGGTCCGATGTGAAAAAAAAATGACATGGGATGATTTATTTTGAACCAAGGTGATGCACATAGGGATAGACAAGGGTCATGAGCCACAACGTTATGGTTCCGAGGAGATAAAAAAGATGCATCCATGGGTGATCGATGTTATAGGTAGTGAGATGCAGGTGCTGTGAGCGGTGGGTTGTGTGTGTAGCTAGGGTTTGGAGGAGGTATGTGGCCTTGGAGTAGACTGGAAAAGATGATCTGCATTGGGTTAGGAGGTTGTAGAGGTGGAGAACGGCTGGTGAGGATACGGAGGACTTGCAGGACGAGGGTGATGCGAACTACTGGAGAATGAGAATAGGGTGGCGCAGTGTTGATCAGGAGTGGAGTGCATGCATGGGTGCCCGACCAGCAAGAGAAGGGGTTCACGCGTGGTCGACCGTGTGCCCACCAGAGTGAGGAAGGGGAATGGGGGTGTGGAGGCTAGGGTTACAGGGGGAATTGGAGGTCTGCATGAGGAGAGAGAAAAGAGAAATGATGATGAAAAAAGAGGGAGATAAATAGAAAAGAAAAAATTAAATAAAAATAATGAATACAAATTAAACATAAAAGAATAAATGAGACATCAATTAATAATGACACATTTTTATACAAATTATAAATCCAACTTAATAAATTTAAAATATCACAATATTACTAAAACATAATAATTATAATTATAACCTAATTAAAATATTATCTTATTTAATAATATTAATAATAATAATACCAAAATAATAAAACTAACCAAAATAATATCATCATTATTAATTGAGGTTTGACACCGCGCATGGTTTCACCCCCAGTTGCACCCTTGTATAATAATTAATTTAATAATAAAACATTTTGTTATTTAATTTGGGCACTATGCATGGTCATGCATATTGTCGCGCACCATATATGAACCCAAATATGAAAAAAAGAACCCAGCTGAACCCGCGACTCAAAAATGAGATTTAAAATAGTTAAATTAAAAGGATGTGTTGGTCAGGGTGTGGAAAATCTCCCCACCCTAACAATTTCTACCCCTAGAAAGTCCCAAAAGACATGGTCAACCCAATATTATAAGCATGACTATAAAGACTGTTTAAAAAACCCCTAAATCACCTGAGGACCTAGAATTCAAAACACCCATAACCAGAACTCCAAAGATCAAAAAACCAAAATCACCCAAACAAAAAACAACAATGAATTCTCCCCCAAACAAAACGACAACATCAAACACCATGACCCCTAACATTGGGATCATCGGGGCTGCTCTAGATCTCCATGAATACTCACCCCGCGACCCACTACCCAAGATAACCAATTACAATGGTGGAGGCCAGGAGGAGTGGATGTAAGGGGTGGCCCCGCCATGCGCACATTGAAGAAGCTGTTTTTTTTCATATGTTTGTCCTATGGTGGTATCCCACCCATATTAGGATTCTTGTCAAACATTGGTTATCCAAATAAAAATGTCTCCCAAACCCAGACAAGTCTAATAGTGGCTTGACCCTTCAAACACACTATGTTTAACCAACACAAGAGGGGAGATCGGCGAGACCCACACTGGGTCTCCCCACCATTTTAAAATTTCAGAACACCACATAACCCGCATGGGAATTCTCAGTTTACATTGAGCGATATGGAATGAATGCTACATCACAAACCCACCAACACAAGTCAACATGCACTGTTCATTCCTATAGTGGACACCACTCCCCTTCATGAGATGGTTTTGACTGCAAAAACCCATAAACTAGCAGCAAACTGGACAGACTCACGCCAATTCCACAAGAGATATGCATCTCTGAAACATGTACAATTTTGATAAATAACCAACCACGATAAGGTTTATAGAGCACGCCTTCCAGCTTTACAAGAATACTGATTCTTCAGACCTATATATGACCCAAGATAAACAGAAATAAATTAGGACCAGAAAAAAGATACATGGCCTTCAGAGACGGAATCAAAATAGTGAAATTTATGTTTTCCCCATCCCGACAATGAAGACTTATGTCAGATCAAGCTCATCCCATGATCGACGAGTTTTAACTGAGTGGACGCTTTCCCTAGAGACCTATGGCCAGTGCCTTGATGTCTGAAGCATCTTCCGCCTCACAATCATAATCTGACCGCCTCTGACTAGAACTTCGTCCACTGAAAAAGAAACATGTTCACTTCATCTCATGTCCAAAGTGACAACTCCTCCAACATAATAAATGATAATTGCAGCGAATGACATAGAGTGTCCAATTGACCACAGTAGACGAAAGAGATCGAGCGTATTATCAAATTCATGACACAAGCTGATTGAAGGGGCACTCCAAGAACTTGTATCATTGGTTAAAAATCCTCATTGGATATGTATCCTTCACATACCACAGTATAAATACGACCAAAAACATGGATGAGTTTTAAACTGATGGTTCCACACTACCTATGGAGGGCATGGAACTTTCTAATCAGAAAGGTAAACACAACTCCTTCACCGCCTATTGACTGGTCAGGCACATAAGAGATCAATAACTTTCCCTCATCTTCTATTATTTAGGTGAAAAATAAAGATGATGGTAGTCTTGAAGATCGCTCAAGACATCCTCTTTTAGAGTGAAATGTGCTGATCACTGTTTACTGGTCTAGTCCCATTCCTCCAACCACACTCAAGACAACTTATGCCTACACAACATTTTGAGTTCCTAAAAAATTAGACACACTCTTAACATTCTTGAATAATTAAATGATATACAACCAACCTCGACATATACAAGAAATCTACATAACTGAGCATAACCCAACTCTATCATCCCACTAGAAGTCTAGTACGAGCAATGAACCAAGACACCTGCTGGAAACCCATAAGACGTTTCTAGGAGGCATCTTCTGAACTCTTTTGAACCACCCGCTTTAAAACCCAATCATGGTACAATAAAACCCAATAACTCTTTTGAACTCATCACTTTCACCCCGGACTGAAAACCATTTTCCAATTTCAAAAACCCTTTATGCACAAAACCCCATTTTAGATAAATCCCCACCTTTTATGAAACAAGAAGAAGCTTTAAAAATCAATCACTCACCACTGATATTCCTGGATTACATGCAGATATGCATTATTCTTTCACTCAGGAACACATCCACATAATCCACAGATTATCCATTAATCACATCCACATGCACACGCAAGAACCCATAATAATACCGCTGGAATAAATAAAGATCTTCCGCTTATAAAAAAAACATTTCAAATTATCCAAAAATACATTTTTTCTAAACCATTTAAAAAATTCAAGAAATGCTTTAAAAATGCTTCCCATTTCCAAAATAACTCACATCGATTTCAAATAACCCAATACGTTTTTTTAGAAACTCATCTTTGACAAATCTAACACCGACTTCCTAAAACAAGTTTCAAAAGATACGCCCTCTAAAAATCATGCCATACTCAAACCAAAAATAAAATAAGAGCAACCCCAAGGATCTCTTTCCTTAAAAAACACTTCTATGCAAACCCAAAACTATAGAAATACATCACAAACATTAAATTAGCTTGGAGGAGGACCAGTGGTTGTGTCTAAACTGACTACATTTTTTAGTAGACCATGCCCTAGGAATTCACCAACCACTATGAGTTTCAAACCGTACTATCAGGCCTCTCGTGGGTCATTAATTTTTATGAGACTGCGCATAGTACCAGTTTATTCCTATTGTAATCCCACATCCGTAAGGACCAAAGACAAAAACATAAGTCCCATAATACCCAACGTTACATGAGGATCGAAAAAAAAAAATTTCACGATGCTCTTCTCACACCTACCCATTGAGTACCAACAACCTTATCCCCAATCTCCAAAACATCCCAAATAACAAGGACACAAACCTACTTTGATACCATTTTGTCAGGAACCATGCCAGGTCACCATCAGACCAGGTGCCCGACCCACTCATCAGAAAAACCTGAAGGGCATTCCCAATCACCATGGGCTGGCACAAGTTCCCGGGTATCAAAAATAAAATATTGGAACGATTTAAAAGAATAAAAAAATATAAAACAAACAACAAGAAGAATAAATTGATACTAAAATCAGACAACCAAATAGACCCTTATACAAAGTTTAAATTTAATGATTACGCTCGAACTAAAAATCCAAAAGGAACTACATTAATGGAAAACCAAAACTCCAACTCAAACCTCCACCCAACATGAGGAGTCACATCCCCAAGCTACCACCACCAAACCAACACGAGGATGATACTAACAATCTAAACCACCAATTATATGCTCGATGGGTCAACCTGGAATGTAGAAGATACAAGATCTACACACAACCAAAGGTGTATGTTGGGTGTGAGCCAAAAGCCTGGTAGGATGCCACCGAGATAAGGTTCCATGTATAAATATTAAATGACAAATACATTTGTAATTTTAGATAACAGAATGAACTAAATTCTTGATCAATTTTCATGAAAATGGGATTATGGAAAATAGTTTCAAATGGAACAATATAAATTAAAGCAAACAAACCCTTACATTTAATATAACATATGTGTCACACTGATGAGCATTAAGTAATCAATGAAAACTAATATTGGAAAGGTCATGTGGTTGTTATCTTTCATGGGACCCTAGATATTCATGTCTCGGTGAAACTTGGCTTAGAAGGCCACGACCCTCTAAAAATGTGGCTTAGAAGGCCACGAACCTTAGAAAAGCATATGTTTAGTAAGTTCTGTAATCATCAGTCCTGCCAGTGAAACCGGGTTGAGTCACCTTTGAAACACTAGCCCACAAGTCTGGTGCAACCTCAAAGCTACCCGGGATTCCCGCTTTGTGCTCAAGAATGTTTCAAGTTCATGTCACACATCACACTTATGCATAAAATCCCAACATTGTACTTAAAAATGGAAAAACATCATTTTCACTCCCAAACCCTCTTTTAAAACCATACACACACCAAAATATATTCAAAACATAATCTGCATATGTTACATACTAAATTAAAAAAATTATGTAATAAAAAAACACTTATCATTAAACAAAACACAAATTACACATATAAATATCATTTTAAAATATGTTGCACACTAAAAATATCTCAAAACTAAATCTACAGTAGTTAGAAAACCAATTAAATAAACTGAACATTCATGGAAACAACTTTCATCATCAAACGCATCAGTATAAGATTTTATTAGACAATGTCCACACACATCACATGACCTTACAAACAAAAAAAATTTACAAAATTTAACCCAAACAATTATTTTTCCCCTTAATAATTATTTAAGAAAAATTAAAATGTTCATAAAAATATTTTTAATGTGAAAAGACACTGCTTTACGAGCTGGACCAACCCAAACTCTCTTACATGACCACACGCACACAACACTATCTTAGAAAAAAAAACATCATCATGGACACAAATAATAGAATCACTCGTATATTTTAAAATACCATTTCTATAATTAAATGGACCACCAGAAAAATTTACCAAACTATTTAAAGATAAGCCGAACAACATTAAACCCCAAAACACTTTCAAATGTCATTCCTAACTGAATGAAAATAGACACAACACTAAAACTAATATTTCACCCTTTACACACCCTAAAAAAATACACTGCACAACTAGTGAACAACTAGCAAGTTGTTTGACAAGATTTTTCACTACAACCAACATTCCCATTTCATATTAACACACTAATAAACTCATCCAAACATACAAAACCTCAAGTCAAACGTAAATGTGCACTAAAAAACGGATTATTAAACATACTAAATTAATTAATTAACTAAATGAACATAATAACAAATACACATACGTGGAACCACCTACCTCAGTGTAGACTGACATCGTAAATTTGGTGTGCAATGTCCACCGCACTTCAATCACACCATGGATAAATGCGGTTATACCCTAATTCAAGAATTTAGACCAATTATATCCTATTAAGACCATAAAATCAATCATGTGACCATTTATTTCCAAAATTGAACCAATGAAACACAAAAACCGTTATAGAGATTGGAAGAAGAATTACCAGTGTGAGCAAAATTGATGGATAAAATGGGGTGTTTTTGAAGGAACATTGCTTCAGAAAACATGGTGGTGTAAGGATGTGTGAAGGTGAAAAGGGCCAAGAGGTCTCCAAACACTGATGCAGGGCTATTGTGTTGTGTGTATTGGCTGAGGGGGTGCTGCGTGATTCGGTGGTCTGTTGAGAAAAAAAATGACAAGGGTTGATTTCATTGGAACTGAGGTGATGCATGAGGGGATGGACAAATGTCGTGTGCCACATCATTATGGTTCGAGGGAGGTAAAGAAGTTGCATCCATGAGCGATCGAAGTTATAGGTACTTAGATTCATGTGTTGTGAGCGGTGGGCTATGTGTGCAGATAGGGTTCGGTGGAGGGTTGCAGCCTTGGAGAAGACTAGAACGGATGCTCTGCATGTGGGTGAGGACGCTGGAGAGGTGATGTGCGACAAATGAGGAAGCAGAATACCTGTTGGACGATGGTGATGCATACTGCCAGAGAATGAAAATAGGGTGGCACGATGTTGAGAAGGATGGGAGTCTGAGAACTGGTGCCCGACCCACAATAAGAGGGGAGCATGCAAGGTTGACTAAGAGGAAGGGAGGGTGCCGACCGGAGGGAGAAAGGGGAATGGGGGTGCAGTGGCTAGGGTTGAATGGTCAATGGGATGTCCACGCGTTGAGATAAAGGAGGAAGGAAAAAAAGAAGGAGATCAATGGAGGGGAAAAAATAAAAAGAAATAAAATAAATTAAAAATTAAATAACAAACAAAATATCAATTAATAATAACAAATTTTAATACAAATTATAAAACAAACAAAATAAAATTACCAAATCACAATATTATTGATAAATAATAATTATAATTATATCCAAATTAATATATAAACTTATTTAATAATAATACAAATAATAATACCAAAATAATAAAAGCGAGAAAAGTAAAAATAACATTATTAATCGAGGTTGGACACCACATGTGGTCGTGTGTGCAGGAGTGTGTACAGTTGCGTGAGCGGTCACGTGCACAGTAGTGTGCATGGTTTTTTTCTTTTATAATAATTAATTTAATAATAAAACGTTTTAATTTGGGCACTATGCACAGTCCCACATTTTGTCATGCACTCTCTATGAACCCGAATCATAAAAAAAAGAACCCAGCTAAACCTGCAACTCAAAAATGAGATCCAAAACACTTAAATTAAAAAGATGTGTCGGTCCGGGTGTGACAATATAGATGAGAATAGTGACATACATATAATATTTGGTAATGAAAATGTGTACCAATATTTTTCGCATGACAAAAGCCTCTGAAATTTACAATTCATGAAAAAAAGAAATAATAAGGTCGAAACTTTTCTATAATTTTTTTTTGTAAAAATACATTTTATTTATAACCTATATATTTTGATATTTACACTAGGTAAACAAATTTTTACATTTATAGTAGTAAATAATTTTATAATTTTTTATATTTAGTTATTGTGAAAATTTTATTTGAACTTATTAGGTAATATAAATTATAATTATTCAAAATATGGAATCAATATTTTCATATTATTTTTATGTAGATTTAAAATTTTAATTAAAAATTCTACATGAATATGTGATAAGAATGATGTATTCAAAATAGAAAATATTCAAAAGTTTAATTTTATTTTATACCACAATTCAAAATTAAAATAATATAAAAATTTAGATTTTATTATTTGTAATAAAATTGAACTAATTTTATTTTAAAATAAACATTATAGAAAATTTCCTTATATTTTTTATAAAAAATTAATGTTTTTAATTAAATATTTTAACTATATATATTCATCGAAAAAATAATGTTTTTAGAAATTTAAAAAAATAAATCTATGATAATTATGACATTATGATTTAAAATATAATGTTTATATAATAAAATTAATTTATAAATTTTATAATATAAAATTTATTACTCTTCAAAAATAAGAACTCTTTTGAGAAAATATTATTTTTGAAACATATAATAACTATATAGAATTTTAAGTGTTTTTATCAATATATTTTATTTTAAAAAGTCATTATAAATAATATTTAAAATGGGTTTATTAATAATCATCATACCAATTTTAATATCTATGTAACAATTAACTTTTTAAAATAATATTTTGAGTATTTTTAAATTGATCATTAAAATGTGGTGTTTCGGGTGAGACAAGATATGAGAAAAACATTATTCAAAATAAAATATTCATAAAATCTAAGGGGTGTTATATTTCAATTAAAATCCCAATGAAATTATTTTTTGGGTATTACAAATATATACAACTATGAAAAAACCATATCGTCATTATATATCTAGATAGTGATATAATTTCTATAAAAAGTAAGAACTACTTTAGTTACAAAATTATGGATTGTTATATATCTATTGGAAATTGTGAGAATAAAAAATTCATAGGAAGGTGGTATAATTAGTTTTAATGGGGATATATAATTTATACCATATTGGGAAAATTACTAAAATTATTCATGATTATATATTCTCTTGAATCAAAAATGAATTTTTATTTCTCACAGATGTAATGGAAAGGGAGGGGAAAACCCCCATTAATTTGTCATTGTAATAGATTATGAAATAGATATATTTATTGTGAATAAATTATCTATTATTTAAAAAATATAACATGGAAGATAAAAAATGTCATATAAATCAATGTAATATAAGTTATTAAATATTAAAAAAATAAAACTAAAGTATTTACCTTTAAAAATAAAAATTGATTATAGTGGAATCATATACATAAGGGGTGAATCATAAATCTAGATAAGGAATCTATAGAACTACATAACCAAATTTTTGAGACACGTTATAAATGAAATGGGATTTTCATCTATCTCTCTGTATTTAGTGTGGAATTCTTGGTGATAATGGGGTTATTTTCACATGAGGATATATACTTTTAAGGGCAGATAAATATGTTTTTAAAAAAATAATACATCCATCTTAGGATTAAATCTGTTAAGAAACATAATTAATTATTAATGTGTTAGAAAAATAGGTTGAATGATCAATTAATTCTTAAAAAAACACTACTCCATCTCAACCGATTAAATCCATAAAATCCGGAAATAATTCATCTATTAAAATTTCAATTCTTTAGTTATAAAATGTTCATTATGAAATTATTATTTAAAATTTATTTTTAATTATATTTTTTTAATTATTTAATTAATTATTTAAAGAATAAAATTTTTAAAAAAATTATATTCGTTCAATAGTAATTATGATATCATAAAATAGAAGTTTAATTTAAAGAAGTAATTTTTAAATTTTCTCCAAAAAAGTAATGTTATTCAGAAACATAAAAAAGTTACATGATAAAATAATTATTATGTGAGGGTATTAAAAAAAACATTTTTATATAATTAATTTTCTATATATGGAAATTTAAAAATTTTAATATAAATACTTCTTAAAATTAATATCCATTATAATATAATAAACATTCTAGATAATGAAAAAAAATTATGGATTATTTAAAATATAATAACATTTAAAAAAATTAGGATTATTTTGTAAATTTAATAATATTATATAACATATTCATTTAAGAAAAAATATATTTTTAAGAGAACATGTATTCTCAAAAAATAATAATATTTTTATTATATCTTTATATATCTCGTTTACATTTCCTAATCGATGTTTTCAATGATGTTTAATGTTATTTTTATGTGTAAATGTATTTAAATGTTCGTATAATAAAAAATTCATTATAAATTAACAGTTCCACTTGAAAAATTAATGAATTTTTATACTGTAATAGATTTACAACAGTTATGGTTGAAATAAAATGTTGACTCATTAATGTTAAAGGGATTCATTAGTTACCACACTCGTTATTATCTCCCTTACATTATAATTTAAATCAATCCCATAATATCATAATTTTATAAATTACTAAACCTACCATATAATGAATGAAATCAAAAGAAATATATAAGTATGAAAAAAACATTTTAATACCATACCAACTTCAATCAACCCATAGGAATGTTTTCCAGGAATATAATAATCTAAGTGTTTAATGAAAATAATACATTGAACACACTTTGTTTTGAGGAGTTTTGATAATTTAAAATATAATATAATATAGGTAGTTTTGTCTTATATAATATTATAATATTACCATATTTCCAATGCATTAAACAAACAAATTAACCTAGAAAATAAAAAAAATTAAATACACACAGACACACATAGACACAACTATATATATATATATATATATATATATTATATAAAACACATGAATAACATATGATATAAATGAATAAATCAAAATACAAATATATAAATAAAACCCTTATTCTAAGAAGCCTGCATTTGTGATAAACACACAACTCTAGAAATCATATTCTTAGAACCCCAACCCAATATTTATAACTATATCTAATTGATATATCCATTATCATGAATATTATTATCTACCATATATCATTAAAGGTCATCTCGTTTAAACATTAAAAGTGATATATTTTCTCTATATACCATAAAACTCTCTTGGATCCCAGCTACATTGGTATTGAAAAAATAAATTTGGTAACATGACCTTTGATTGGGTGTGTTTACGAACACGTTATAGGGTCTATCAAAAACAAAACACAATGAAATTATAGACAAATAACATAATTCACTTGAATATGAATATAGTTAATAATATGTTAATGAAAAATTATGATATTCTCAACCAATGTAATTATTTAAGAGACATAGGATTCATATTCATCATCCTTCCAAATCTAAAAATTTAATATGTCATGTATAATGATGTAATATCACTAACTATAATGCTCAATGTGATGGAGGTTTATATAATTATAAGTGTCAAATATCAGAAGAAAAAAGGGGTTCATTAGAATTTATATATCATGTAGAATATAATATTCCACAATTTGTATTAAATTAAAATATAATTTGTGATGACCACCTATTATAATCATGTGAAGTGGAGAGAGTAATGATAAATATCAAAGTAGATAATTATAGAGTTAAATCCCCATGATCAATGACACACAATTAATGTACAATAAATAATTATCATTGTTTGAAATAAATAATTCAACCCTTTGATAACATTCTATTAGGATCACCTGATCTAGAACAAGGGTACAGTTCATAATTTACGTATAAGATTCATAAAAATTTTAGTTAAAAATATATCAAAGAACTAACTCATGTTGGAATAAATAAATAGTGAAGAACACTTCTGTGGAATTCTCTATTGATGAATTTTTTCTATGAATTACTTTTTACATATTCTATATATCCATAGAGTCTCATATATCCACCCCCACTATCATTATACTATTTATATCTATCACTTAAGTGGGATTTGTTAATGATACATTTAATTGGGGATTTGATTAGGCATTCAATGTTCAACTAATAGATTCATTAGCTCCATTAATTTTGTATGTAAATTACTTAATCCACCAATTTAGTTAATTATATTATTTGAATAACAAATCTCTTATGTAAACCAAGAATCCCCCATCACATGACCTTTTAAATATGTTATGAAATCCTATATCTATAGTAAAATTCATAAAAAATGTATCTGATATGGAGGTGATGTAATAGTTTTAGTGTATCTATAGATCCTAAATAATTATTTCTATATGATATATCACTAATTCCATTATATATTGCCACATTATTCAGCAAATCTCAATCACAAGGAATGATAGGTCATATTTATTTTTGTTATTCCATTATATTTAAATATTTTATATATTTTATGAATGAAATCACACTATTATTCATTTTAGTCTAACCCCATTTATATTCTAGGGTAGATTGATTTATCCCCAGCCACTCACTTTATAAAATCATGTATTCATAGAGAATTAGTGACTATATTTTCAAACATCTTTCAATATTCTCTATCTTATTAAATATCACTTATTATATTTAAGTTCATATGAGAAGATTTAATCAGTTTTGTGGTTTAATAATAGTGGTAGTGATTCATCAGTGTTTTCTTTAGCATTGAATAAACCTACAATGAGCAGATCAAAAATTTACAAGGATAAAGAATAATATTGTTTGACAATGTTTGAAGATACATGACCCAAATTATATTGCATCCTGGAGTAAAAATGATGTGTCTCATCAATGGTTAATCTATTTTTAGGAATATATTGTTCATAATATTCCAAAAATATAAATATTCATCATTAATATAAATAGTTGGAATATATTTTCTACCATGGTTTGGTTAAAATTATAAAAGTATTACCACCATAATGGGACCACATAAGTGGATCTAAACAAATACACTTTTATATATGAGATCATCCTTTTAGATTGAAAAAATATGGGGTTGACCCACCTAATATATTTTGATAATGTATGATTAAAATGTCCAAATAATATTGTCTTTGAACAAAATGGTCTACATGGGGCTTATCAGGATAGAATGATCTATTGTACGATGTGATAAGAAATGTAGGTTTTATATACTATCCAAAAAGGAGGATATAAAACAAAAATCATAGGAAACAATCCCTCATGAATAAAAGTGGGTTAGAGATGTGAAAATATACAATTGTCCCACAATAATTCTATGTTTCACTCCTAGATGATTTTATAGGTTTAAATTTTATCCTATGTGAAATTATTAATGTTCTTCACTTCATTTTTTTGACATTTGAAAATAAATAATTATCTATTCAAAATAAATAAATAAATATATATATTTTCAATTGGATTCTTATATACCCATGTGTTTATATGATATATTATAAGTTGTATTAGTGTTTATATATTTATATCCAAGAATAGTGATTGTGCATGATTGCAATATTATTTTGTGGTTTAGTACCGTATTGGAGAAATATTGTTTAATAGTTTTTAGTTCATCCATATTTATCCTACTATTATATACTCCATATAATAATTAGTGCTTTAGTCCCACAGTTCATTTTTGGTTTGGATCACCCACAACCGAAATGAGATATGTATCCTGAGCACATAAATAATACAGTTGGTTAACACACCCTTCTACTATTGTCATTTTTTGACAGACATTGCCTATTTATTATCAATATTTTGTTGTTATATTCTTCTTAATATCTTTTTTTTATTTCCCATTTAATTTTACCTACTCTTGGATATTATGTGGTTTTTGAAAAGATAAAAGTTTGAAATTACAATTTCTTTTTGGTGACATGGAATTTGTATTTCATTGGATGTATGATACAATGAGATAGTTCATCCTTGTATTAATTAAATCAATAAGATATGAATTTCCAATTATAGGTTATCAAAAAGGGGATATTATATTAGTTTGCAATGAGGTAGAGAACTCCCTCTATTTATGTCCATAATTCATTGAGGATTGCATATACATGGAAATATTTTCATGGTAATGTGATATAAATGTGGGTCATATTTTATTCTTTTTTTCTTATGAATCCTCAAGAACCCATTCATTTAATTTATGATTCACTGTATATTACGTAATAAAATTATAGCATTGATATTTTTTTGGATCAAAAATTATCTTGAAATTCATTGGAGGTTTGTGATTTGATTCATTGGTTGAAATGACTTGTAATCCAGTATATCCCCATGAAATCTAGTGATTAATACTAGATACAAAATTTTGAAACATAATCTTTACTACATTATTATTCTATAATAACGATGACATAAGTTTCCATTCAATTGCATTTTTTTGAATTATGGACTATATCTATTTACAGAAACATGTATAATCCATGGGTTCATGTTATTTAGGTCAATATATATATATATGACATAGGTTTTGGAGAGGGTTTTTATAGGTGTGAAACCAATAAATAAGATATGGATATGCATCCTAGAGAATAACGGATGATCATGGTGGTTCATTTCTAGAGTAAAGACTATTGTATATATAGATATAACAATCCATTGATAACCAATGATAAACCAATCTTTAATATCAATTCATTCAGATTTAGATGTTTCATTAATGTATAATACCTTTGAAAATATCATATTCAGCATTTTTCGTATATTTTATTATTAATTGATACTCTATATAATGATAAAAAAATTATATATATCTTGGTGATAATTTATTTAATTTTATAATGTGTTTATATGATTTTGTTATAGGTTTGTAAAGTCGAATCCTTCATAATGTTGGTGATATTCCTAAATGATACTTGTCACATTACTGTAGCCTATTAAGGGTATGTTGGGGGGGGACACACATGTGTTACTACTATCCATTGATGGCCTTTAGTTTTTTGGGTTATATAATTTTAATTATGTTTAATATGATACTAGAACAATAGGTTTATGAATCATTAGATTCATAAAGGCATTTTAATTGAGAACATTATATATATGTTTTATCCAGTTGAAGTATATTTGAATGGGTTAAATAGTTCATTATGATATTTTATAAATTAAGAGGGATTTTATCCAAATAATATTATCATCATTCACTAAATTAAAAATTTATTATTAATAAGAACATAAAAAATAAGAAAAATTCATTATATTATATAAACAATAGATTATATGATAAATAATTTTATAATTTTAAATAATGATTATGTTTTTATTAGAATGTGTTCCAGTATCATAATGTGATATTTTATATCATATATATCTTCAATGATGCTAGTTGGAGTATCTTTTCCCATAATGAGGATAAAAGATAAAAAATTAATTCCACTTCCTATCAAAATAAATTGGAATATCAAAATCAAGGACTAATGTTTTGAAGGAAAGGGATACTTGAATAATGAATATAATCATAAAAATATATCTAAATTAACCAAAATATGATTATAAATTCAATATACTTCATACTATTATGTAACAGAGTTTGAATAAAATGTTATTGGTATTGAAATTTAGGAAAATGAATCAATAATATAACCGTTTTTAAATTATTCCAAAATTGTATATTTCACAAAATAAAGAGTTTAGTTCTCATGATTTATATTTCAGACCGATTCATATTTGGCTAAAATTATACAAAGATATTATTAAATTAGGAATCCTCCTTAATTTATAGAAAATATAAGTCCATTATAGTAATAAATCATATGTGATATATTACATTATTTAATATATATATATATATTATGTAATTAGAAATAAAATTAAATAATATTATCTCCTTACGTAAAAATATCACCACTTAAATTCACTCGCATGTTGAAATAATATATATGTATGTATCAAAATACCATGAATATAAAAGATAATTGAACTCTCAATGTATTTAAATGAGTTTTCCATAATCAATTATTATAATGGTGTATTTTCAGTTGTGATAAAAAGAAATGGTTAGAGTGAGTCAGATTATTATAAAGAAATTTTGATAGTACTCCACATGACCAAAATATATTTTTTTCATCCTAGATGACCCACTATTTATATTGAATATATAATGTGTTGGACTTCAAAATTTCTATAATATGGGAGATATGAAAAAATTTATAGTTATTACAACATGTTGTTATTGAGATGTAAGATATACCAAACATGTTATAAATATTCATTATGTCACTCAATATAAATGAAAAATGAATTATATAATTAAAATCAAAACAATAATAATCATAGTGGACTAAAATGAGGATAAAAATTATATTATCAATAAAGGATATATATTCAATATGAATTATCACCAAAAGATAGTAAATAACAAGTGTATCTTATTGAGGTTCAATGAAGATTGAAAATATACATCTATGTTCTAATCTTCCAATGTATATTTAGTTTTCACATACATATGCAATAAACAATGATGTGTTCTAATTTTTATAAATAAATAACCTCATAAAAGTTTTTAGACCAATGTGGATGGTGTGAAATAGAAATGAGTCCATTTCAACCTCATCAAGATTAATTTTTTTAAACCATAATACTAGAAGACCATTGTGTAAGACCTTATCCCAATCCATAATGGAGAATCCATGCCCATAATATGAATTATATTAAACCTCGAATGATCCACATCTATCTATCACCATCCATAAAACCTTTCAGGATCCATAAAAAAGGATCAAATTGAGTTGATATTTTTACTAAAAGATTATCTATTCAAATAAACCAAATAACAAATCATGTTAATGATATCTATATAATTCTCTAGTTTATCAATGATGGACTAATGGAATAAAGACCATTCAAAAATATTCAAAAAAATCCATATCGATAAAATTTAGTTTTAGTTGAGATCATATATATTAATATTATTTAATATATCATTCCAACAACAACTCTGAAAAAATATTAATAGAAAACATCATTCTATACATTTTCTAATAAATAATTATTTAATTATCTCCAAAACATTTTGAGATGTAAAATAATATTTGAACTATGGAAAATTATATCCATGATTAGTCATGTGTTAGCTAATAAGTATACAATAAAATAATATTATATGAAAAATATTTGATTAAAATAATATTGTAATAATAATAGATTACCACCATTTAATTATAGATGGATATATATCCTCAAAAAAAGATAAATATACCATGGAATAAGAATAAAAAATCAAGAGAAAATAGTATTTTGATATGGATAATGTTATAGAAATATATCATAGATATGTGGAATTGTTATTAGTAATGGAAACCATGAAATTTAGAAAAAAACTACTCCAAATAATTATATAGTGAAAAAAATAATTTTTACACATTTAGTCTTATAAAAACAGATTCACTCACATTAATTTAGTATTGAACCATCTGAATCATGGAAAAGCATATTGATTTGAATAAACCAACCCCACGCCGGTATCAACATCACTATATAATTAGATATAAAAAATAAAAAATTCTGTATATTCTTCTATTATATCACACTAAAAAATAATTTAAAATAATTTAAAACTTTTCGACAGAAAATCAATCATACAAAATATTATGTAAAATCTGATGGAATGAAACTGGATTTCAAATCATTTCAAAATGGTATCTTATAAAAGTACATTATCAGTTTACTAGCATGAGACAAAAATTTCAATTTCCTCTATGATGTATATCATAATATAACAAATAGTATAATCATGAAAATTAATGAAAAAAGTATATAATTTGGATATATGGTTTATAATGAAAAAAATTGTAAAATATATGCCAAAACACATATAAATCATTATAATAAAAATCAATTTTATATGTAAAATTATAAAAATTCAATTATAAAAAGGTGGGAAGAAGAATTTATTAAAACATTATTTTTACTAAGACCCACTTAATGTGATATTTGAAGGAATCAATGATCTTGTAATGATGTGTGATGTGAAAGATAAGAAATTTATGTCTATAAAACAATATTCATTCTTATACTTCGTATGCATTTTTTGAGAAAAAATGGCATCAATGTATAGGAAAAGAAAATTCATTTATATGTAGATAATGATGATTATTAATGTTATAATATATGATACATATTTATCATACAAAATATGAAATGAGAACATTTTTTAATGTTAGAATATAAACAAGGATGATTAATATTAATTATAAGGGATGTGAATTATTTCAAAGAAGTATTTTTTTATGATGAGATAAATCCATCACAAAATAATTGTTTTTTTAAATAATGTATCATCCTTAAAAAAAAATTATTTAAAATATAAAATATTGATAGGTTAATATAAATAAATTTTAGTAGAATAGAGTATCAAAAGTAATATTATAACTAATTGAAAAGAAATATTTTTTGTAAATCACATTACAAGGATTCTTGTAAAATGTTCTAAAACCCCTTATATAATCCTTGTATAATCGTTAACCATTTATTTCATGATAATAATCTTATTTTTCCTTCAATATTAATCATTTAAACACATTAATTTCTTATTTATTTATTAATTTAGTCGATATTGATATTTAATTTTTAGTGATTTTCAATATTTCCTATATTATTTTGAAATAATATTTTAATGACCATTCTATAATTTTTATTCAATGAATAATTGATGTTTTATGGTGCTATAATATAATTTTTATATGATTTATATTTGTAATGGTTCATTTACTTTTTTAGTATTTTTAAAGTATATTAAATTAATCTAGATATTTTTTTTGTAATTTAATAATAAAACATGGTATATTAATAATGAGTAAAATATTAAAATTATAATTAAATCACAAAAAGAAAACATTCTTTATTAATGTCTAATTATACTACTCAATATTTTTTAAAGACATAAAAAATTATTATTTAAGGGATCATTCTTGCTGGTTTTAAAACCAACCAGAACAAGTATTATAATTTAAGGATGAGTACGGTTACACAATAATTTTTAATATAATTTTGAATCTTTATCATGATATATTTAGTAATTTTTTTATTATGATTAATCATATTTTATATTTAGCTGATTATAATTAAAATGAATAATTGACATATGATTTTATAGAATTTACATTTATATCATAAATCTTACGTTAGATAGACTCTTATTAGTAATTTTCGTTAGACAATATTATATGACCAAAATATAAAAGACTAAATGAGTTGTTTTTATTGTTTTATTGATGTATTCAAGAGGCATTTTATGGAATACAGTCTCATGGAATGAAATAAATATAGCTTCATTGATATGTGAAAATGAAGATATTTCTAAAAAAATTTATTTCGTTGAAGTGTATTTATTGAATCACATGGGCGTTTGGTTGGTTAAGTAAATAAATATTGTAGAAACTTGTTGGAATTACTCCTAATACATATATTGGTCTTATAAAAAATGATTATAATATTTTATATAAATAATATGTGATCATGATCTTGTATAACATTTTAACATTTTAAATTTTTTATAATGTACGTTTTTTTCAACATAAAATATTGGATTCTATATAATGAAAAATCATACCATGATAAGTAAAATTTATTTACATATTTAAATTATTCAAATTCCTAAATATTGTATTTTTTTTTCAAATAATAGAATATGATTTTTTATAAATGGGTTTTAAAAAATATCATTATTTAAAATTTATGTGCTAATATTATATATTATTATATATTATTAACCAGATGAGTTTAAATATAATATTTTATATATGTAAATTTTTAAAAATGTCTATCCTTTAAAATAGTAAAATTTATTTTATTTAGTAAAGAATTAGAAAAAACATGAATATATTATTCATTACAAATAAATCGTGTATAGAGAAGATTGTAAATAAAATTTAACATGTTTCATTTTTTATATTACCAAAATGAAATTAAAATTTAAAATCAAATCGGTATTTTATATAAAATATAAACTATATTTAATCATATAGCATTTAAAAAATAATAAAATTTAATTTTAAAAATAAAAACACATAAAAATAATCATACTGAAAATTAATTTTTATGTATAAAAATAATTTATTATTATTAATTTTCATTTAATAATATTTCATTTTTTGATTTTAAAATAATATTTTTTTATTTAACTAATTATTAATTTAATTAAAATAATTTTCAATATGTGATTTTTTTAAAACATTAATGTTTAGAAATAAAATTAATATTGAAAATATGAGATTAATTTATCATTTATAATATTTTCATATCATTTTAACTATTACATATAAAACATCATATCCCTATATATATTACCTAATGTTTAGATATAAAATTTTCAACTTATTGTGTGGAAAATAGTCTAAGTTATATATCATATTGATATATGATGTCTTGCAATACTCTTATTGAACATTTCTGGCGGGTCATTTCTTTTAATTTTAACATTGTATTCATTAAAGAAAAACAATTGTGATGATTCAACTATTCCTAGTTCAAAAAGTATCCTAATTAAGAATTATACAACTTAATTCCACTAATTTTTAATTAAATAAAGATTTAATAGTGGCATTAGAACTATTCATACAATCTTTTTCAAAGGCTTTATTTTAATGGATATATTTTAATAAATTACCTCTAAGATTCTTTTTAAATTTTGGTTATATTAAAATTTGTGTATGATCAATGGGAATATCACCGAATAGATATATGATCACAATGGATATATAATACCAATAACCATATATTCACAATACCTATATAAAACTAATATATATAAATTATATATGACTATATATATATATCGATATTCATCCGTCAAAAAAATCATCTGGTAAATATACATCTCTATCAACATAGAAATAAATTTCTTTTTTTATTATATTTATAAAAAATATTAGAATAAATGATTTTACTTCATCCTCATTAAATATTTATCATCCCATATATTTTAATCAAATATTCGATTCAACTATAAAACATTATCCATGTGGGTTTTCTTATCTCACAACATTTTCAATATTTGATCCACGATCTCCATCAGTTATTAATCATTAATGATATAATTAATTAATTTTATAGAATTGATGTAATTATAATTTAATGGATCTAAAATTTAATTCCTCCATAAAAAACATATTACACATCATATACTTAATAGAGGTTTGGATAGAGTGCCAATTGATAATTAGTGGTCTCTAAATGATCTAAATCCCCAGGATCCAAATTTATATATATATAAAAATTTATTTCCTAAAAATATCATTATTATCTTCACTGATGATGTTAAATAGAATATCATGACATTAAATTAGAACATTTTATCTCAACAATGATTATCTTAAGTAATGTTCTACGGAATTTGATCATCTATGATGTTTATCTAATTAGATTGTCCAATTTATGTTTTTTCATTGTCCTTATTTAGTTTTAATTCCTTATTTTTTACAAATTCATCCCAGGTTATTGTATTTATATATCTATTCCCATTAAATTCCTCAAATAGTTCCATTTAGATGATAGAGTGGAAAAATATATTATTTGAGAATCAAATTAGAGGTAGATGTTGTTCTCAACAGTCCATGAATTCCATTGAGTAGGATCATCAAATGACATAGAATGTATGAATGATTATATATGTTTAGCCACAACTTTTAGGATGATATTTTATGATATCTATAAGATAAAAATCCATTTTTTGTATAATATATGATTTTTTAATTTGTTTCTACTTGGATATTATTTAGATACAATTATACATTGATCTCCATATATTCTTACAAATTATTTTCTGTAAACTTTTATTTATGAATCAAGAGGCATATCCTCTCAAATATTAATGAATTTTATAGTCATTGTAACTCTCAAGAACAATACCAATATTACATTAATTTTTTTTGTATATTTGGAATAATAATGTTGAAGTTTCTAATAATTTTTTTAATTATATACTAGTAGATATAAGGGTTTCATCAATACCTTATATTTATGATGATCATAATTTTAATTCAAGAATACTATATATAGATATATATAAGTAGTGATATATCTAAAATCTATTTTGGTTGTAGTGACATTTATTTTTGAGGGATATCTTTTAATGGAGTGTTCTCATTGTTGTTTTTTTCATGTTATCTATGTTCTCCATTCAATAAAGGTGACTATATTTTTCCATTATATAGTGAGTTATAAGAGGTATCTAATGGGGTGGTCATTCAGATCCACCATTATTACTGATTATTTTAATTGATTTATATTTTATATGATATCAATAATTTTAAATAAAAATTATTTATAAGTTCATATTTTAGGACTCCAATCAATGATTTAAATGATATTGGATTCATTACAAAGAGGGTGACTATTTTGAAAATAATTTCATGTTATATGTGATCAATAGGGAGATCAATATATAGGTAGTATATTTTTTAATGTGATTTTACAAGATGTACTAACTTTTTAATAATGTAATGGTAAAACATGACAGGTTATTGGTTTTGTTTCTTTCATATTGTATCATGAGGATGAGTTCACTAGTGATGTAGGATCAGAAAAAAGAAGTCCCCGGAATGTGTTAATAAATATATAAATTCATAAAATTCATATATATTCATCCAAATTGTAACACAACGAGAGGTGATCATTGAAAATATGTTTTATTTATATATATAACGATAATTATTTTTGTTTGGGTCATATATTATTTATGGAATGATTAATTATTGTAAGGAATTTTTTTAGGTCTCCTCATTCATCACATGTAAGGGAATGTTGTTTTAGGGATATGTTTAATTTCATAATTCCACATAAGTAAATAAAAACATTAATTTTTTCAAATGACAGTGGTTCATAACTATTATACTTTTATATTAAATAATGAATAAAGTTTTTCCAAAATAAGATAAATTAGTGTATTCAAAATATATTCTTATATTAGGTTCCCGCATAATATAAAACTATGACATGGATGATGTTTTACCAAAAGTTTCGCTATGATTCAATCTAAAACACATTTAATATAAATAAATGGAAATAATTTGAATAATTATTCTTAAATGATATATACTTATATAATTGACATAAAAATTAATAATATATTAAATTTAACTATTTAATGAACAGAAAATTTGAAAAAATGAATTAATATTGAATATGGGAGTATGAAATGTATTTTTTAAGATATCCTAATGATATAACATATATACTTTATAATAATATATATCATCATTTCACATTATGTTTTATTTATTAATATGATGTATTTATTAGGAAAATAATATCATTTACTGTCATAAATACTTCTATGATTTCATCAAGTCTATTCTATGAGTTTTTTGGAAAACTATATATTATACACCATATTATTGGTTAATCATGTGTTGCTTCTCCTAATGTTGGGGATTTAAGATACAAGTTTTTTAGTCATTGAAATCTATGAGTTTAAATTTGTTTTTTGCCCTAAAATGTTATTATTAACTATTTTAGAAAAGAAAAAATAATTTGAATACATATATAAATAGGTATATATGTTGTAAATTAAATTATTTGTAATTTTTATTATTTTATAAGCTGATAATATTTTTGTTTTATGTAAAATCATATATAAATATCTTTATGGGTGAATATGAATCCATGATAATAAAAATTATCATCAAAATATATTAGGAATTTTATTAAAATATTTTTTTGGTAATTTAAATTTTGATATTAATGAGAAAATTTTGTAAGATATTGTTTTTTAATGAGAAAATTTATTTTCTATATAAGATATTTTCCTAGAAAATATAGGTTTTCTCTATATTTTTTATTTTAAAACATCATAAACATTATTAATAATATCAAATAATAAATAAATATAATATTTTGATTTTAAATATGTTAGTTATGTTGATGTCGTCCCTTATGATACTAATTCTTGGTAATTTGTTTCAATATTAATATAGTTATTATTATTATTTTTAAACATGATTTGTGGTCAACTAGATAAATATTTAATTATGGTTTCTCATAAATTACAATAAAATGGGAAATGGATATATATGGTATGAAATGTATATGGTGAATAAAAAACATAATGATCGTAATATTGGTTGTTGAAATAAAATTTGTGAATTATATAAAAGATAAAAACTAGTGAATGTAAATTTGGGATGTTATTGGTGGGTTTTTTCACATTGGATTATTGATTTTCTAATAGAATAAGTTGTTCTAAAAGGGTAATGTGATGATGTGTTGGAATTGAGGTTTGGTAATAGGGTTTTATGTATAAACCTTTAGTTTTAAATTTTTATGTATCTATTAGATGATAAATTTTCCATCGTATTTATGAACGAAACCAATGTATGTTTAAAATTTTATACTAAATAAAATATTTTGTTTTCATGGGATTTCTCTATGTAATAATGTTGTTGAGTGTGGGTGGTAGTATTTCTATTATTCAAAATAATATTTCTAAACATATACTACACTGTGATGGATTGATGTTTGTATGATTTTTCATGTATTACATGTGGCATGTGGTATGAAAGATGATTTGGTGATATGATGGATATGTTATGTTTTTTCATTATTATATGAGGATGTCATGAGGTTGATGTCCTTTATTTTCATGATATACTATTGATTGCATTATGAATTGAAAGATGGGGCTGTTATATTACATAGATATGATGTTGTTTTATGTGGTATTATATGATATAAAATATTTTGTGTCTATCCATGTTGGGGGTACATAACTCTACGCACTGATACATATTAAGAAGGACATGATGACTGTATATGACATTTAATATTTTGGAGTGGCAACCAAAAACTAGTGGGGACCTTTTTTTTCTTAACAATCATTATATTATTATGATTTTATTTCATTATAATTGAATGTTATTTTTTTGAGTGGGGATTTGTGTGGATTTTAATGAATAGTTTACTAGTTTTGTGTATATAGGATACTTGTTTACTCAGTAGTGTATATGTTGACTTTTCACACATATTAATGAGTTATCTGAAAGTGGATTAGACAATGCATAGATATTATTTTCTACAATATATATATATATATATATTCTAGGTGATATGTGGTGATATAGTGACTGAGATTGTCTCAGACATTATGGAGTTAGAGTTATTTTTTGATCTATTAAATAATAGGGGTTTTGGGATTTATTTATGATATTTTTCCTTTATGACATGACATCAATGTTTTTATTTATTTCAATAATTATTTATTTATTTTATATGATATTATTTTGATTTTTGTATCTCTTGATTTTAACTTTTATTATTATTTATGTTCCTCCTATTATGTGTTATATACCCTCAATTTTAGTTTCAAAACAAAGCATAATTGGGCGTTGGACATAGGTGTATCGACTTGTCCCATTAATGGCTCTGAAGGGGTACTTGTGGATAGTGGGTCAGGGGAGAGAATCAATAATTATTTTTAGTATGTATTATTTGGATATATAACCATACTTTGTAAAAAATATAGAAACTTTGAAATTATTTGGAGGATATATTAGTGTTATCGTTAGGGTGATTTTCTGATTTCATTTAATTTCAACTGATATTATTTCATTATTATTTTTCAAGAAGATATAACTAATAATATATATTTTCCAATTTCAAAATAAATTCATATTAATATATTAATTTATATAATTATTTATGATATTAAAAAACTTTAAAATTTTGTAAAATTTTATGGAAAATATTTATTGATTAAAAAAAGAAAAATAAAATAAAACATGAGTCTGTGGATATTAGTAAGGTCTAACATAATCTAACAAGAAATATAAATGATTATGAATCGACATATTGGATAAAAATAATTTTCATTAAAACAGAAATATATAATAAAGAACAATGAGAGTTTATATGAGTAAAAACATTTCTTAAGATACTATTTTAAACTAGATATTATGTGGAGGTATCAAAAAAAGAGTGTTAATCATAATTATAATACATGTGTTTTGAGTTAATAAGTGGTATTTTTAATTTTTCTTAAAAAAATCAAATGTTTAGAAAAATTAATCATAAAATTTTATAACATATTTTTCATAAAGAGTTATACAATTCCAGAGATACATTGATTTTCATAAGTTTTACTTTTTAAAATATCTTTTTATCATATATTTATAAATTTTAAAGGAAAATTGTGATTAAATTATCATGATAAAAAAATATGGAGAAGGCATTCAATATGAGAAGGGTTCTTTTAGTTTGGTATTATTATTATTATTATTTACATTATTAAAATAAATATTTTATACAATAGTGACTAAACATTATCCTTTTTTCAATAATAGTATCAACTACAAGAGGGTGTATAATAGTCCATCATCCGTACTGAATGATATATTTAGAAAACACAATCTATATATTTTGTGAAATACTAATAATGATTATAAACCAATATTAGTTACTCGAAAAAGAAGAGATCAAATAAAATTATACATCACATTCATACAAAATGACATTTTAGGATATCTATTTTACAAAATTGGGAAATCTCATTCAATGTGGAAATTTTCATGTAGTGTATAGTTTTACTATAAAACATTTTGTTTTTAATAACTATCTTATTTTCTTCTCGGTAACTTACATATAAAGAGTAATGTATTTTTTAATATTTCTATGCATCCCGACGGCCTATGAAAAATCATTTACTAACACATGAAGAGAGAAAAATATATTATTATTTGATTAATAAAAATGAAACAAATCTTATTAGTATATTTGAAAACCATGAAATTATAAAATATATTTTTTATATTACATAATTATTATTAATCCAAGATAATTTCGTACATATAAAATAAATTAGATATACTACTCAATTTTTATTATAGAAAATATTGTAGGAGTAAAATAAAAGAAAAAATAGGAAACATATTTTCCTCGTAGAGAACATGAGATTCAATATTAAAAATTCATTAGACAAAACTTTTAACCATAAATAGAATACTCATTAGTTTTAAAAATTTTTTATTCTATTACTTTCTAAAATAAAGTTATTTTAATAAAATTCATATTAGAGAATATAAAATTCAGCCATGTTTCTCGGAAATCATCTTCAAAAACCCTACAAAAACCCTTATAATAACAAATATATTTAATAACCTCTTTAGTTAATCAAAATATATTTATTTAGATAATTTAATCATTATGTTTTAAATTTGGGAGAAATATCACATAAACAAATAATAAAAAAATACAAGGGAAATATCATACATAAAACACATATATTATTTCATCTCCATCATAAAATCACATAATATGTTTCTATTAACACATATGAAGATAAAATTTAGATATTTACTTAAAATTAATCGTAGAAAAGAATTTTCCTTGCAAAAATGTGATAAAAACATACAATGTGAAAAGGAAATGGTATATTCTCTTAAAAATTAAAAAAATAAATTATGATTATTATTGAATAAAATATGTGAATTCGGAATATCATTCACATTTATTCATCATTATAAATGATTCCAATAACAATTTTTTGAATTATTGAAATGTCATAGTCTTAAAATAAATAAATATATTCATTTTAAATCAACACAAGCTATTTTAAACATGTTGGAAAATAAATTTAACATGAATTTGATTAAATATAAAATAGATATGATATATAATAATAAAAATGGTTACCCAATAAAAATATATAAAAAAATTGAATCTTTTAAAATATGTTTTTAAGGAAAAATACCATATGATTTGATGATGTTTTAAGCAAAAAATATTGACAGAAAAAAATTGAATGGATTTTTAGAAACAATAATTTATTGATCATAATGTTAAGATAAATATAAATTAAAGTTATAAAAACAAAAAAATGTAAATATAATTGATTATAACAATGTTCTCATAAAATTAAAATTATATACAAAATCTATTATTATTAGTTTGTCTTATTAATTAAATTATTTAAGATCATTAGTGATAAATTTTTTTTATCATTTAATTTATTATTATAATTATTAAACTTAATTATTTTTTATTATTAATTAATAGATTACTTATTATAATATCATATTTAATTTATTAATTTATTATCCATACTAGAAGTTTTTTTCGTATATTTATATAAATTTTTAAAATGCAATCAATATGTTTATTGTAGTCAAATGGATGATGATTATATATTTTACATAACATTAATTATTATATAATTTTTTAAAATAATATAACTATTCTTTTTTAAAAAACCATGTAAGGTGGTTAGGAAAAATAAATTTTATGAAATAATATAGATCATAGATTATAAGTATGCGTGAGTAATAAATTCCATTATTAAGTGTATATCATTAAGTGATGTTATGATTTATTTTAACTCTCTATAGATATAATTAGATACTAAATTTCATAATATATCATTAAATATACTAAAATATAAAATTCATGGGAGGTGTTTTTTGAAAATTAAACACATTTGTTAATGAGGCAGTGGTCGACACATGCAAAAGAGTGATGATTTTATATCAAATATGGATAAGACAAAATTATAAAATTAATTATCATTAATGTATTAAAATATTTAATATATAAATTTTTAAATCATTTAAATCTATTATTATGACCAGCGATAAGATTTATTGATGAAATATGAAATACATCCATTTCGTAAGGTAATTGTCCACACTTACATATGGACAATGATTCAAATAAATTATATTTATAAATAAAGATAATTTTATTATAACATAAAAATGAAAATTAATTAGTAAATGGGATATACATATGTATTTAAATATTGTTTGTTAGTGGAGGTTTTAATGATTTAAATTTATAAATAAAACAAAAAACCTAGTTAAGAACTACACCTTTTCTTCGTAAAACCATTTTATATTTTTATCAAAATGCATATTAGGAAGGGATTGTGGAAAAAACAATGAAAATAAATAAATGGACAAGTATTTTGGAAATTATTTGGGTATTTATTGGTTCTTATTTGATTCTATTGACATTTGGATAAGGGGTGGTGTCCTTTTACAATTCTTAGAGATGACACACATAGATGTTTTCAATATACTAAAATATATTAATTCCTTATTCGTGAATAATGAATCAAGATATAATCATAATGGATAATTAAATGAGATACTATACATATATGACCATTCAGTATAATTTAGGCCTATTATTAGGTCATTTAAATACATAGCGTTCTATATTTAGCCATTTTATCATGTATTAAGTCTTATAATATAAACAAACCTGTTTAAAAATTTTATTAAATACAAATGAATAAAATTAAGATATGCTCAAAATAAAATTGGGCAGGATGACAACAAAAATTATTTCTAATTTATCAAATTAATTTTCCAATATTCAATTAAATTAACTAAAGATATTTCTATAGAAAAGAGATGAGAATCCTTGTTCAGGAAAAGTATCATTTATATATATAATAATTTAAAAAAAATATTTTTTTCCGTTACATTGATTGGATTATAATTATTCAATGGGAACGAGTGAAATTATAGGACTGATAAAATATAAAATTTAAAATTGAAATCCCTGAAATATAAATATCAATTTTTAGGAAATTGTTAATTTATATTATTCACTCAAAAATAATTTTTTTAGAAAAATTCAAAATATCAACATAAGACAATATTTAATTTCATATTTTTATCATGATATTCTATTACACAAATAAACATTATTTAAATTATTGAATTTATCTATTAGTTTCATGAATAAAATGATATAGATCCTAAATATTATGAAAATATATTTACAAAACATAAAATGAAATTGCTAAATAATTATTACTTATTTATTATGAATTAAAATATACATATTCAATATATATATATCCATTATTAATATTTCAAATAATGTTATTATTATAATTTATTACTCTAATTTAATTTTTATGTTATAATATTTTTATTAAAATAATAACATTTTTATATTATAAATCAATTTGATAAATGGTGGGTATTTCAAAACCCACCGAAAAAATTATATTACACAATAAAAGTGGTTTTTTAAATATTTGAGTTTAACATACTACACCTATAATTATTTACAACATTATAATATTATCACATCCACAATGTAATGGTTTTAAATTATTTTTAAAGGTAAATTAATGGTGTACATAATAAAACATTCGATAATGAAAGAAAATTAATTTATATATTTTATGAAAATCTATTTAAAAATTATATTATTAAAATTTTATAATAAAAAATCCATTATACTTGTGGAAAATTATTATATAATTTTATCTAAGTGTATATCATAATCGGGTTCCCTATAATGGTGATCCTTGGGAATAAATAAAAATATCGAGATGGAGGAGAAAAATAATGTCCATGAATTAATAAAGAGTTACTATAACATGAACATAATAAATTTAATAACCCAAAAACTAGAAATAAATAATGGATAATGATAACCTTAAATATTTCAAATTTTTAATTTATATGGATAAATTCTTTTAATTCAAAATAATTTTAAATAAGTATATGTACACTTATATTTCCCATATATGATACACAAGAATGTATACATACATGATTAATTTCCATTTAATAAACAAAATTTAGTAATTTAGTTGATCGTTGAACAATTTCTACTATTATCATATATCAAACTCTAATTAATAAATAATCAAGAAGATGTTTTCATTCTTGAAGCACTAAAATTAACAATGAATGGATCCAAATATCCAAGAAGGGAAACAAATCATATCTACATATTATTATATTTAATAAAACGAAATATTCATTACAATAAACATTAGATAACTTCTAAAATGATGAAAGACATCTCTAATATCAAAAACCATAACAAAAACTCTCAATTCATAACAAAAAATTCAATAAATATCTAATTATAAAAAACATCAAAATATAGATGAACATGTTCATAATCCAAAAAACATACTTAATTAATATCATATTCCTCTACGATCAATTATTTAGAAATCATTAGTCGCTTAAAATTTCATATAACCACAATATATTTTACATAAAAGTAAATGCTAAAAAATATGATATTTTATTCCCTAAAGAACCAAAATCGCTATATGATCAAAAAAATCCATTGTAATTCCATTGGGAAATTCAACCTATATTCATGAAATTTATCCAATTGTTTCCATTATTCCTAAATCTAATATTGTTCCCAAAATATTGGTCTTATTAATAAATTTCATTAATCACATTGTCAACATATCTCATACAAATTACATTGTATAATATATGATAATATGGGTTCACACTAACTATAATAACCCTTTATAGTAATTTTAAATAATTTCCACTATACCAATGGTTTTTAGTCATTAAAGTTCCTAAAATACATTAAACATTTTTCTAATAAGTATAAAATATTATATCTAAAATTACCATTTAAAAAGCTTTTTCTTAATGAATACATAAAAGATTTTTTTTTAAATTACATATATTTATCATAAATTCATCTAATAAAGTAAATCATCAATTTATTTTTAATTAAATTGAACATATGATAACTCAAAAATTAATCACTACATAGAGACTAATGAATATTTATACGTAGAAATATTAGTCTTTCAACATATATTAAATCCCTAAACAAGTATTTTAAATATTATTCTTTGGTACTTATTTCTTATAATCAGAAACATGATTCATGTCATATAATTTTTCATTATTTTAACATAAAATCAAATATAATATATACCTTTTATATGTTATTAATAGTTTTTTATCTTAAATTGTAATTGAATTAGACTTTTCTAAATCATTATCAATATGTTATTGTTGATCCCTTCTCTTTTGCACTCATAATATGAAAACAATTATCATATACCGATAGTTCTGGTATTTATATCATATAATTGAACCCATGGGAATTAATCTATTTTCATTTAGTGTGCCAACTGAAATTATTCTTTTTCTTTAGTAGCTTATTATTTTATGTCATCCTAATCGAAATGTAAATAATATTCATAGACCATTAATACATTTCTATAGGTTCTTCTTCATTCATTCATGATACATAGAACATGGAATATTATTACCACTATTATCATTTTCTCAAAATCATCTCTGGAACACAAATTTATCATTTTTTATTAAAATCTCACCTTATTTCATATTGTTAATCATATTGTGTAAAATCTGGTAGAGTGTCACCCACATGATTTCATTAAATGGGAAATTTTTTTAGTTTCTCATTTAAAAAACTTATTAATTTTTCTCTAAATCTATAACGTCATGACATGGGTTCCATGTGATGGTTCCCTTAGCTCAATCGCCACATGACCTCTACAATGAATCCCCATATGTTATACGCTACCGACTACTAACAAGAGGCTGGTATGTCATTCATGGGGAAATTGTATCCTTGTTTATCTGTGACAAACATTATTTGAAATAAATACTAAAATGAAGAAGCATATATTACCAGAATAATAATCATATCACAAGATAATCAAACAGGAATAAATAATCAATATAAATGTAAAACATTCTATGCCAATATAAGTGTATTGGGTCAATAATGAAACTGAAAATAAATACACCACAACCCCATAAGCTGTTTCCAAACCATGTTTGGTCCCCACATCGATTCTCTATCCCAAATCTAAAATCTACCCTAGGTCTATTTCAATTATTTAGTTAATGAAATAATAAAATCTATTCAGGTACAAATTAGGCAACTAGAATAGGGTATGAGTAAAACTCATTAGGCCACCACTAACAGTGTCAAAATTTAGTCCACTCAAATGATAATGTATGCAGTTCTAAAAGAAATGTAGTCAACGAATAAATATTTAGTTATTAAATTATCATTTATTATTATCTAAACACATTAACCTTTTGGGTTCTTATGGATATGTTTTCCCCAATAATTTCTTCATCTCATGCCAGATACCAATGTGATCCCATGGTAATATGAAGTTTTAAAACTAGCATTGTTTAAACCCTCAATGTATTGAATGATTCTAGAATATCTCAGTACCAGATTTATCTCATGCTTGAGTTCAAATATTCAAGTGTGAGGACATAAATCATATGGCCGTTTTTTTATTTTTTAATATCACATTTTATATGCCACATTCACAATGTTACCAATATCACAAATGTATGCAAGATGACCATGTCATAATACTTACTCATTAATAGAATTGTTGTGTAATCATTCTCATACTCATTAGTATAATGACCATTTTACCATGATTACATCTCATTAGAATTACCATGCTCACATTCCTTCAAAAATAATTAATTCATAATTAATTATCCACATCTTTCCCATTAAAAATTAAAAAATTAGTTAAATACAAAAAATTCACAAGTTAACTCAATAATTAACTAAACAGTTCAACAATAATTTTTTAATTAAATAAATTAACTAAAAAATTTAGAAATTCATATCCCAATAATTAGTTTTCCAGAAGTAAATACCATATTATGATTGTCAACTCATCATATTTAATTCCATAATTAATTATCATTATTATAACATAAAATCACATAATTAATTCATATTTAATTTTCACAACTTAACCAATTCGATTTTTCATAATTAATATGCTTATTAAATATCTAGAACACAATAAATATATATCATTATTAATTTCTAGAATTAAATATCTAATCAGGAAACCCTTAGTCTCATGATTAATTCCTCAAAAAATAATGTAATTCAAAAATTCATTCATATATCAATTCTTCAAACTGATAAAATAAATTTAATAAAACCAGTTTCAAAAGGATGATAATAATCCTAATTTTTTTAAAATACATATTAAATATATCCATATAGTAATTATAATTCGGACAACCTTCTTCATTTCATTGATGAACGTTTTTTCAATAGAGATCCCCAAATTTCGAGCATCACAACAATATAGATCTATGTTCTAATTATGAATCCATAAATCAAGATCTAATATATAATGCTATTTTCAATATTGACCCTTATATATAATATTTTATCTATAACTCACCGAATAGGATTAGATAGTAATAAATAGAAAATAATCACCTCCATAAGACTGAGGAAGGAGAAAGGATATGCATCATGATTTGATCCACTTTTTGAGAGGAGATAAGGTCATCGATTTGAGATTTGGATATTGAGGAACATAAGATGAAGGACATTGGAGCCCCTAAAAAATTCTTTAGGATCACCCAAAATTATCATGCCCCAATACAATGTTGAATAAGAGATGTTTGAGGCGTTTGATGGATTAGATAAAACTAATTTTCAGGTGAAAATAAACATCATACATAGTTTCTGGGGGAGGGGCTCACAACTAGGAAAACCATGAAATGAATTTCTGGATGTCACTGTCTAGGGTTGCATTTTTACGAGTGTTTGTGTGTGTAGCTCCTCAAACCATCTTCAATCCAGGAGAACCTCTCTTCCAAGGTTGACATGGTTAACAAGTATGGGCACACAGTTTACCCAAACCATACTACATCCATGCGTAGTTATTTTTCTCAAAATCTCATAGAAACCGAACAAAGAACATTTAATGTCATAACTCCCAAAAAATAGACATAAATAAGAATGATAATTAATAGAATTCAATCACAAGATAACTCCAGATAAGGTTGTGATATGAAAATCTCCTCACCTTATAACAACTCATCCTCATGATTCAATTACAAGCCTTTATAATATTCCATGTCATAAATATTATCCCATCGAACCCTCATATCTTCCTCCCTTTCCAATGTTTCCACTATCACATGTTCATGTTTCTATATCAAATGTACTATAAGAATGACTATTCACCTCAACAATTCATCACTACAATCCAACACATTCGTCATATTCTCATAAACTGATGCATCTATATCAAGAATAGTCTCATCCACATTGATCACAAGAGAAGTCTTGGGGTGATACCACAAAATATTTGATACATGTAAAAAATCATGCATAACACTATATATATATATTTAGAAATTCTAATCGGAATTCCTTTTTTTGATGTTTTACATTATCTATAACCTTAAAAACATACAAGGGTGGAAAATTTATCTATTTTCGTATCTAGTAGGGACCGAACCTATGAGACATCTTATGTAACACAAAATCACACTCTCTTATCTATAGGGGATATCTTCCTCTATCATCACATGAATTAGATTTATTTCTAGTTGTATTCATCCATCGCCAAATCAACTATACTTACACTAATAACTACTGCACAAGACTCTGTCCCTACAAGTTTTACTCACCTTCTTCCATCTAGCATAGTGGGGATATATATGGCCAATCATAAAGGACCTCATCTAGTTCAATATATATAGTCACCTGAAAACATTCATTATAGGTGAACACCCCTAAATACATGTTCTTTTCCCAAGATACACTATTGTCAGGCATAGATTCCCATATAATAACCTTAAACACATTTATTGTATGTTCTTACTATCCATCTATCTATGGGTGGAAATAATTAGTCAATAATACATGTGTTACATTCACTTTTTAAAATACCTATTAGATATTTGATGTAAAGCACAAATCATGACATGGAACTATAGTTTGTGGAACTCAATGGAAGAATATTGTCTCCCAATCATAAAGTTCTCCAAACTATTCTTCAAAGAATGTATCTCTTATAGTAATTAAATGTGCTACCTTTTTCAGTCAATCCAAAATTGACCAAATATCATCATTCCTCATATGTTTCATTGGGAGATACACCACAAAATCCATGGTCACATTATACCTCTTTCATTTTGTACTGGTAAACGACTATAAAAACCACCAGGTCAATGATGCTCTGCCTTCTCCAACTACCATTTGAATCATACTGTGAAAAACCCTTCTATCTACAATATCATGCATGGACACAAAAACTATCACCATTTGTCACATTACATTTTGGTTAATCAAGGATGAACAACTCATTTCATGGCATGAAGTTCCAACATGTGCTCCTTCTGCATGATTGTAGGTAGTATAACCAAACTCTATTCATAGATGATGTCATCCATATCTATAAACCAGTATGAAGATGTCTAACCACATTCTAATATTTCACTCAAGGATATGAAATAGGGATCCCCATATTGTCTACCACTTAACCTTGTCAAATGTGTAAAATCCACTACAATTGAAACCAGATTCAACTACCCCTAACTCTCCAAAACCTCCCCATTCATTTCATCCATAAATGTCATCATCTTCCACTCTTCATTTGACTCATCAACCATCGATGTCTATGATTTATGGTTCAATTCATCAGCCACACTATTATTCATACATGTTTAATATACAAGTTAATGATTAAAAGGATACATATACTCTATCCATCTCCTCATATGAGGAATAAAATCATGTTGTGAAAATAGATTAATCAATATATTTTGATCTGTTTAAACTATAAATTTTTCCCCCAGAAGTTCACGTCACCAACACATCATAGCATGAACCACTATTGCTATCTATTTATCATGGGTAAGGAAATTTCTTTCAGAAATCCATAAGTTTCAAGAAACATACACAACAACTCGATCTCTGTGCATCAGCACATCCCTATGTCCAATCCCATAGGCTTCAAAATAAACTGCATACCCTTCACCTGAGTGATTTTAGATAAAAAATCGGTGTTGATGGTAATATCATCCCCAACTCAAGAAACTATCCCTCATAATCCTTGGAAAATTCAAACATTACTCCATTTTTTTGTCAAAATCGAAAGAGGAAGTGCGAAAAAAGATATGTTTTACTTATATCATGTAATATATAACTAATATCATAATAAATCTGATATAAAAAACAATCTCAGGCTGCTCCAAAGAAACCACTCCATGATGTTTCAATGGGTCCGCTGAAACACATTCCTCTCAGATGATGTGTCCCAAGAGGTGTGCCTGCTCAATCTAAAACAAAAACATAAATAGCTTGGTGTATAATTGATTCTCTCTCAATGTACTCAGGGAAATGTCAAGATGTTGGGAATGATCATCATGAGTCTTGGAGTACACTAATATTTCATCAACAAACACCACAAAAATAGTGATTTGGATACAAATGAAATATCTTATTTATCAAATCCATAAAAACTAATGTTTCATTTTTCAAATAAAATGGAATTATGAATAACTCACATAATCAATAATTGCTTCTTAATGAATACATCAGTACATCAGATGTCTGAATTCTCAATTGATGATACCTTGACTTCATGTCAATCATAGTGAACACAGAATATCCCTTTAACTGGTGAAACTGATAATCGACATGTGGAAGAGGATATCGGTTCTTCATAGTCATTTTCTTCAACATTAGATAATATATTAATAAGTGTAAACTCCTATCAACCATTTTATAAAAAAATATTTCATCCCCACGGTGACACACATGGATGGATAAAATATTTATCCATAAACTCCTACAACTTAGTCTCCAACTCTTGATTCTTAGTCGGTTCCATTCTATATGGAGGAATATATATTAGCTCAGCCACCATCATGAGATCAATAGTAAATTCCATATATATCATAGGTGGTATCCCTGAGATGTCTTCAAGAAATACATCCTGACACCATAGCATTATTGATGGAATGTAATATTTCCTAACACCCCATTCATCCAACACTATACTACTGAATTGGGTTGTGATCACTCGTTGTTGATGATTAATTGTCCATTCAGGGCCTGCAATAATAAACCACTCCCAAAGATGAATATATTTGTCACTCTTAAGATTGAAAATGCTTTCCCTCCTATGGTAACAATTGATGTTGGCTCGGTTGGTGTCTTGCTATTCAATACCAATAATCAGGTATAATCTTTTCATATCAAAAATATTGAGATCCAATAGGAAATTATATTACTTAATCTATATTGAACATCCCTGGAATAGATAGATATTTCTAGACTGCACTCCAAATGATTTATCTAAAGACTTTTACTTATCAAAAATTAAACTCTTAGGCTCAAACCATCAAAAAATTATATATATATAAAATAATTATTAGCACTAGAATCAAACATGATACTTTCTAATGTATAATACACAATAATGGTAATGCTCACCATTGATTGTCCAACCAAGGAATCCATATCTTTATGTTGTTATTCCTATAATTTTGCCATACCTCTTCCCTATAATGTTGATTGACTCCCTAGGGTAGAACCACACTACTGATGTGGAAGCACTTTCACCGAAGCACTATGACCACTACGTATACTGCCTTGACAGGTATAACTACAATGGCCAACCTGTTATGGTATAGAAGATCCCCATACAATACTCTAATTCTGTCTGGAATCTCAATTAGTAATAGTTTGTCATAGTGACCTGAAGAATTCTTATTGTTGTCATATTTTTAGAAACGATCGACATTCTATTGGTGTTCATAAATTGTGTCGACGATAGTATCCCGTCCTACCAAACCAATGACTGATCAACCATGTAATTTCTTCTCTAACTGAACCACCTTTTGGTGTACTATACATACCACTACCTTCATGAATATTTTCATAATGAAGCGTTATCCTATCAGAAGACACACATCCAGATCATCCAGTAACAACTACTTCTCTAGCATTTGAAGCCAACCTCCGAACCCTTTAACTATGATGCATGATCCACTAATTTGGAAAACATCTTCAGCATGATGATATTAACATGGGAATTAATCTCACATTTAATTCCATACTAAATATGATTTGTTTTACCTTCCTCATCTCCTGAAAACATTGCAGGAAAATGTTATAGTTCTTTGTAGCATCCAACATCGACCATCACCAAGATTCATCTCTATGTCAGATTCATCAACTCATAAGATTTATATTATCACAACGTGTCCTGATAAATGTGCTCTAATTAATTCTCCATGAGTTAGTTCCATAGCATACCTTCAGTATATCCAGTTCACGCCTGACTATCCCACCAGTGCTTTGATAATCCCCAGATAATATTAGTAGCCAACATGATCCTCCTCTTAGACAAAGTCTGCAAATGGACAAGTATTATCTCTATGGACTTAATGCAATATTCAGTCCGCTCAGGTCCACCCTATCATGTATATGATAGAGGGCATATCAATTAAAACAACCTTATCAACTCAGACAATCATTTCCCATCTCACCATAGGTATTTTTACATGACTTTTATGTAGTGATAAATGGTCTCTTAAAACTGACCCATTCATATTCAGATAGCATGATATGTTCATGATGTTCCCTAACTATAAAATCATTCATAGGAACTCCCCTCAGTAATCCCCTTAAAAAGTGTCCTAGAGTCATACTTTCTATAATGAAAACCCCACATCTCGGGTCTCATAACACAAACTTATAACATTTCGATAATATTAATAATAATAATATGTCAAAAAATGTCATTTCCCCAAAATCTTGCCATATTGTCAAATGAAGGTTCTTTCACTACTATTAACCATCCTGATCATTGGTTTTGGTTACCAAGGTTAAAAAACAATCATAATCATGTTTCTCATTTAGAAACAAAATAATTCTCATTTCACATAATTTATACAACCTTCTCCAATTCATGTTAGACATCATTTTTTCCATTTTAATCTCTTAATGAGGAAAACTGTTCATGTTCAATAGTTTACCCATAACATGATTTCCCCTACATGACTAAAATTATACATATAACAATAACACTATATGTAATGAATGATTCTTGTAAACTCAACACTCATTCAATTAATGGACAGAAATAAATATTATAAAGTTATTAGTTATAATAATTTCTTCACACCACATGTGCACCAGTGAAGGTGAAGTAATATTCAATTGTAAGATAAAATATAAATAAATACAATCCCCCATGAGGACATGGTTATTTCCATGTACATGGGGTTGTATCTCCCATGCATGAGCTCATTACCAAGCCCCAAATCATTCTAGTTTCTAATATACATTCCACAAAACTATAATACAAAAGAAGAAATAAGAAAATTGGACCTATGATACCACATTGTAATGACTCAAACTAGGTTCCATGCAATGGTGCCTCTGGCTTGATGATCGTATGCTCTGGGATATCTACTAGTAGAAAGGGTCTGGTATGCTCTAAATGGGGAGACTATACCTTTAATTTTTAGAGTAAAACAAAAAAAAAGTAAATATAAAAATGTGGAATAATATATATCCTAATAAATACTCATGTCACATGATTATCATAAAAAAACACAATAGAAAGGTAGATTAGGCTATGCCAATAACAATGTCAATTGTATACAATTAAACTAAGAATAAACACACTACAACTCCCCACATAAGTTAAGAACCATGTCTCATCAAATAATCAAGGCTCGAACCAAAATAAAAAATCCATATAGGGGACATTTATGGTATCTCGTCCAACAAAAATATAATATACTCAGTTTCCAATCAGTAAACCGAAATGGGGAGTGATTACAACTCAGTATACCACTGTCAATTATGTTTAAAACAAGTCCAGTCAAAATATTTTTCCTGGTGTTCTATAAGACTTGAATACATTTCAAAAGTAACCATCTATTACATTATAATTTATACATATCTAACTACATTAACTCCCGGGGAACCTAGGAGACCCATAACCCAATACTAGCTCCTTATCATGCATGATCCTAAAGTGTTCGTTATTAAATAACATATCATAATACATTCATTTATCTAAATATCAATGTATTAAAAAGTGATAATATATCTCAGTACCTGATTTGACTCATTCTTGCATTCGGATATTCCCTTGGGAGGCCATAACTCATAGGGGAATTATTCTCATTTGATCATATAACATTTACAACCAACATTTACATATATTTCTATATGAAGAATATATGTATGACTAACATGTAACCATATATACTCTTCAATGGAATGAACATGTTCCCATTATCTTACACATTTGTAAGATGACCATGTGGTGATGTATACTGTATATTAGAATGGTAATTTTATTATTCTCTTACTCATTAGTATGATGACAACGCTTCCATTTGTACTTCTCAATTTTGAATAAACATGTTCTCATTCATTATCACATAACTAATTCCTAATCAATTAGCCACATCTGTAACACCCCAGGTAAATAAATAATATGACATTTTAATATTTATCCCTTTTGTGAATAAAATATTAATATTACTTTAAAGGGAACGCTATGCTCGATGGTGTACCCAATACGCAACAACGAGTTTCTTTGAAATCTTACGTTGCACTCTAATAAAAAAATATTATTATTTTAAATGGTAGTTAAAGCCTCGCCGTTGTAATGGCGGGAATGAACGGAACTAACTAAAAAATGATTTTATATGTTTTTCAAGTATTTTTACTTTTATCCAATAAATGTTAGTGGCTTAAAATGCTAATGAATCCAGTTTTAAGCATAAATCTTCTAATATTCTTTAAAAGGTCGATTAACCGCCCTTTTGATGGATAACATCTTTTAAATACACTTTTTTACAATTTGATGTGTTATATTTGTCAAAATAAAATTCTTCTTTAGAATCGGGACATCAAAATTTACTTTGTGTAAATTTTTGGAATTTTTCCGATAATGTTCATTTTTTAATGAACAGTGAAAAATGTTATATTATAATTAAAAATGTATTTTAAAATAATATATTTATATGATTAGATTATCTTTTGTATTGGTTTTAATGTGAAATTAGAATATATTTTTACCTTTAAATCCAATAGTGGTCATTGGATTTAATTTCTCTTTGAAATTGGACTTAAACTAGTGTCAATCTTATGATATATATTGTTTCATAAAAACACGCTATTTGTTTTGACCACGGGAATTAATTATTAAATTAATTAATTCAACTTATATGTTTTGAATTTTGTAAAATAGATTTCATTTTTTAATTCGGAATTTCAAATATAGCTTAGGGTGAATATTTGGTATTTTTCTGAAAAACATCAATTTTTGATGAATAGTGAAACCACTAAGTGGTAGTTAAAGAAACTGATTTTTCGATTAAATGAAATTTTTCCACTTCTGTGATTTGATTTTCAAAAATCATACATTCATGGTTGTCATTAAGAAGTAAAATGTGGTTCAATAAGATCAAAATAATTTTTGGTGAATAATAACTTTTAAGTTTTATTAATCGCGATTAAAGGTAATTAGTGTAATTTAAGGTAAAAATAATGTTTAAATAATATTAAATGACTTATAAACATGTAATACGATCATTATATGTGTCATGTCCGACCAAGAAAATCCATGGGTCAACTTGGGGACCCCATGAAGCCACTTTGGTAGGAAAATGACATAAATAACTTTTTATTTAGAGTTAAAATAAAAATGTCACAAACATGAGTTGTCTTACTAAAAAAATTTTAAAATAGGGTTATACAAGTCATATTTTTGACTATAAATACTCATTAGAAAGATAAAAATATTTCCTACATCATTATTTTTTTTATAATTTTTAGACATTAAAAAGATTAAATAATTTATGACACCAAGATGATGCAGTGATTATCTCATTATTTAACGATTTAAATAAAATGAAAAGATAATGTAAACTCCGAGACATAAACATGTAAAAATCATATTGTATGGGTGGATTTAAAACCCTTATCACATTATCCTCGTTATATATCAATTTGGGACCTTTAAAATCAGAAACTCATTTCAAAATAATGTAACCTTTTTTGATTTTCCAAGAGTGCCCCTCCTCTCCTCTTATAAAAGGCCCCCACCTCTACCACCATACCCACACCTCTCAAGCCGTTGGCTCTGCCAACCCCTGCCCATTTCATCTCTAAACATCCCTCTATCCATCATTGAATCCCCACTTTGGGCATAATCTTTTCCAAGGAATCCATGGAGGTAAAATCAAAGAGAGTTACCCGATTTAAAGGTAATTTTTTCCCTTGTGTTCTTTTTTTTTATTTTGCTTCTCCAAACCCCTAAACTATTTTTATTTCTTTTTTTTGTAACAACAACAGTATCTTAAATATACTAGGATGTTTTTATAAGATGTATTCTAGCTACACTTTCACACACCTCCGTCTAATGGTTAATGAACATACTGTTTATGTGGATGGCGAATTACTACCTCACGAAATGATGATTGTTCAATATTCGTTTAACACCTTAAAATGTGTCCATTAAGATGTCACTATATTTATATATGATATATAATATGTTTATTATTTCCTTAATATTCCTTATTTTTCATTTATGTCATACCTTTATGGTTTCCATTATGGGTAAACGCGATATCTTCATTTTAGGAAGTGTGGACTACCGCCCCCTCAAAGTGATTTGATTTGTTAATGCCATATGTGGGACGTATAAAGGATGGAATTAATGGTATTACATTTGATATACTAATTGAATTATAATATACCTTTATATAATTATTATTCCATTCCATTGAATACAAAAACAAAGGTATGAAAGTAGCATTCATGCGTACGTACGACTTACCGTCTCCATGAAAGGTACATTTCATTTCTTATCTCCAAATGTTATGTACTATTATAAGTACATATATATAATGGATATATAGGTAATATATTAAATCTAAATGATGGATATATTTATGGAATTATAATATATATCTCTCTCATTTTTTTTGATTCCATTAATATGACAAAAAATTAAAGTAGCGTTCATGTGTACGTACGGCCTACCGTCTCCATGAACGGTGCTTTTAGTTTTTATTTCCAAATTTTATAGAATAGTATAAAATGAATATATACTGAAAATATATGATATTTAAAACATCAAAACTATTCTGGACATTATGTACCTATAACTACATGGAAAATTCTTTTCCAACAAGTTCAATTTTTAATCATGTAGCGAACATCGAAAAAAACGTCTGATATGAACTCCCTAATTAACCAATTATTATAAAATTATAATATTTGATATGAACTGAATAATAATATTTAAAGGAGGTCCTTAAAAATCATAAATTGACTAAATTTTATTATTTAGTAGATTAATGAATGATCGAGTCATGTCGGACACGAGGTAAGGGATCATACCCCTCTCTTTCTTTTTAAGTACACTCTTTTATGTCATTCCTTTTAAGCCCATATTTCATATGATTTGGATATTCTTTTATATTAATAATACTGTAATTTTTTTTCATATGGTGAGAGACCCAATTTTCTCTCATCAATCCATTTTGGATGTTTTGAGTGGCACCGTTAGGATGCTGAATTTTCATAAGGGATCCAACCTCTCTCTTTATTTTTAAGTACTATCTTTTATGTCAATTATTTTAATATGATATTTCTTATGTTTGGGGATGTTATTTTATATTACTAATACTTTTCTTTTTATTTTCATATTATGTGAGACCCTATTTTATCTCATAAATCCATTTTGGGAAGTTTTAAGTGGCGCTGTTAGGCTGCCGAGTTTTCGTAAGGGATTTTATCATCTTACTTTTATTCCCGTGACATTTATGCTACATTTTCCACTATTTCATTTGAGTGATGTATGTATTTCCCATTATTATACACTTTGTGTAGTATAATTCCATTTATGGGTATTTACATCTTCATGGTATGACCCTTCTTCCATGGGGTGTACGTTTCGAAAGTTACCCAACTCGGTAAGGGGATCTTTCACCCTCCTATTTTTATAATACTTCTTTTGTTATGTCTTTTAATTTACATCTTATTATGTTGGGATATGTTATTCTATATCCTTATTGATGTAATGTTTATGTCCAATTTATGGTATACCATTCAATATTTCATCGACTAATTTTATGAATTTTGAATTGACGCCGTAAGGCTGTCGAATTTCTACAAGGGAACATCTTAACCCAATTTCGATTTCTTTGGGTTCAACTTGAACTTCTTCGAAATATCATCCTATGAATATGTGTGAATGACCTATGATTGTTTCACACATAATATCCACTTATATTGGGTGTATTTTTATTTCTCAAACATAATTATGTGATAAATTTATCATTAATTTAAGGATACCATCTTTATAATGGATTCCATCTCAAATTACATTTCCAATGAGACATCATTGTTGTTATGCACCAATTCACTCTTATATGGAGTGTTTACTGTTCTTTGACATATTATATCATGAATCCCTTTATTCTCATGATATTATAAAGTTTGGATTAAATGTTATTCTGCAATTATTTGTATTCAAGAGTCTCTCCTTTTTTTAAAAACTCTTTAACAAAAAATATCATTTTAAATGTTTCAAATATTTATTATTCTAAATATTTATCTTTAATGTCCATGTTTTCATAATGGTTTTCAGTATTTATTTATATGGACATTAATATTTTAATATTTTAATTCCATTAAAAGATCAAAAGTTCTATGGGACACTTTGATTCAAAAATCTATTTTAAATGGTTTTTGATAATGGATTTATTAATTCAATGTATTTGAATTACTTATTGTGATTGGAAATGAAATTTTGTTATTGAAATGATTATATTTTAAATATTTTATGTGTAATGATGGTACTTGGACATTTAACGGGTGGTTACGTGATAAACCATATGATGGGTGGTGCCGTGAATACCAGGACGGGTGGTTACATTATATCCTCCAATGCATTGGGTATGGAAGTCGGCTGTATGGCTATTCCATTAAGTATGTGTGGAAGTCGACCGTATGGTTATTCCGTTTAAGTATGTTTATGTCACAAGTTACCTTTATATGTTATGTGTTCTTTATATGGGTTTTATGGTAATCTTTTTATTACAAAAATGGTAAGTAACTATCTTTTATTCAATGAAGAGTATTTTCTGCTTCATTAAGGTGAAAATTATTACTTTGATAAATTATTCATGGTTGACTAGTTTTTTTGAAAAACTAATAGATTTCCTTCTTTGTGTATCCTTTACTGGGCTTTATATGCTCATCCCAAGTTTTTGATATGTTTCCCGTAGGACTTAAAGATGAATAGGGTCAAGGATGGGATCAAGGAAAGACATTTTATCTAAAACATTGAACTAGACATGTTTCTTTTTAAGTGTTTTTTATGGAATCTTAGTAGAAGTCTCTACTATGTAATCTTTTGAGATGTAATAGTTATGACGTAATTCTCTAAAACTCTAAACCTGAAATGATCCTCTATGTGAATTATTTATTTAATTCTTGATTAAGGAATGTTTAAGTCTGAGCCTTATAGTTGGTATCAGATATCGGTTTAGATAACATTAGAGGTAAGGGTATTCTATAAGCATAACTGACATTACCATAATGGCTAGGATTTTAGAAAGAGTCATAGTTTTTAGATAAAGTGAATGAGTAAGTATATCTTCTTCTTTATCTTCCTCTTTAGTAAATGATGATTTTGTTGATATACGCACACTGACATTTCTGTTTTTAGTAAATGGATCGATCTAGCAGGCACCAAAGTGACAATGGGTTTAATGGAAACTATGGTGCTTCTCTGATTATGAGACTGGATGAAATGGGGGATTAAATGAGGAAACTTGTGGTTATTTTAAACCTACTATCAAGGAGTCTTCATCAACCAATTGAACCATGGTATGTTCTGTAATGCATCATGTGTGAGATGACCAATCGATGTGGGAGTTCAGGTAATAATTACAAAGGTAACAAATAGTGTTTATATGATCCTTACTTTTGAGGTAATTATGGAATACTATATGTTAGGTTGGAAAATGAAATGCATGAGATAAACTTGAGGTTTAAATATGTTATGATAATTTTTTAAGATTTTATCTCGTTTTGGGGAATGTTTTATGAATTATATAGTTTTGGAAATAGGACAACATATAGACCGTGTTACAACCTGTCGCGTCGGACAAAGCTGCAGGAATCTAACCCACAACCAAAGTGCAACTTGTATTTATAGCTTACCACTGGACTACGTGAAGTCCCTGGTTAGTTTTAATGATTATTTTTAGTTAGATGATTTTAGGAATCAAGAGTAAGTTTATTTTGGGCTATCTATAGAAATGATTAGCCTATCATGGACGATATGTGATTAGGTTAATTACTTTTCAATACAAGACTTTAAGAGAAACTGATGTTGTTTGGAGATAAATTTTAATTTTTTTAACTTAGAAGACTATGTGATTAAATCCTTCAAATTATTAGGTTTCAATCTTAGTTTGGTTTACTTTTGGTCTTCGTTGAACATTGGGTTTTGTTATACAAATTTTGGAGATTAAGAATAGATTTTCCTTTTATAAAGTGTTATCCTTTTTTGGATTATCTGATCTTGTTCTAAAAATTTTTGTTTTTGTTATGGTCTAAAGACATGGGGAATATATAGTTCTCTTTTGTGGATTAGGTGATTCTCTAGAAGTTGATTATAGTACTCTTAATGTGAACATGTCTTCCTAAATACTCATCATTTAGGGAATGTATGAGTTTGTGTAAGAAATCTATTAAATGTTGATGTCAACATGACTAGTATGTATGTTTCCATAAGATCAGAAATAAATTCCTCAATGAAATGTAACTTAAAACAAAAATGTTGTCTATTAACTTTTCCTACTGGGGAATCAAATACCGTTTAACCCATCAAAAGTTTGTGATTTTCTTATGGTTAACTTTCTCTTAAACATGTTTTCTATCACTCTCCATCAGAACATAAGACTTTGTTTTCTTCTCCATGTCCATGTTTTCCTACATGGAATCCTAGTATGGGTTAACTCGGGTGACCTCTGTACTTCTCTTTCATTCTTTTAATGTGATGGTTTTACCGACTCTTGTTCCGATGTGGGACTTTAAATCATGTTTCCGATCCCAATTTTAAAATTGCGAGGAGGCAATTCCAAAAAGGGGGGAAGGATGTAACACCCCTGGTAAATATAGAATATGAAATATTTATATTTATCCATTTTTATGAATAAAATATTAATATTACTTTAAAGGGAACGCTATGCTCGATGGCATAACCAATACGCAACAACGAGTTTCTTTGAAATCTTAGGTTGCACTCTAACAATAAAATAATATTATTTTAAATGGTAGTTAACGCCTAGATGTTGTAATGGCGGGAATGAACAGAACTAACTACAAAATGATTTTATATGTTTTTCAAATATTTTTAATTTTATCCAATAAATTTTAGAGGCTTAAAATTCAAATGATCCAGTTTTAAGCATAAATCATCTAATATTATTTAAAAGGTCGATTAACCACCCTTTTAATGGCAAACCTCTTTTAAATCCACGTTTTGACAATTTTATGTGTTATATAGGACAAAATAAAATTCTTCATTAGAATCGGGACATCAAAATTTACTTTGTGTAAATATTTGGTATTTTTCCGATAAAGTTCATTTTTTAATGAATAGTGAAAAATGATGTATTTTAATTCAAAACCTTTTCTAAAATAATTTATTTATATGATTATATTATCTTTTGGATTGGTTTTAAAGTTAAATTAGAATATATTTTTACCATTTAATCCAATAGTGGTAATTGGAATTAATTTCACTTTGAAATTGGACTTAAACTAGTGTCAATCTTTTGATATATATTGTTTCATAAAAACACGCTATTTGTTTTGACAGCGGGAATTAATTATTAAATTAATTAATGAAAATTATATGTTTTGAATTTTGTAAAATAGATTTAATTTTTGAATTCATAATATAAAATATAGCTTAGGGTGGATTTTTGGTATTTTTCTGAAAAAAATTAATTTTTGATGAATAGTGAAACCACTAAGTGGTAGTTAAAGAAACTAATTTTTCGATTAAATGAAAATTTGCCACTTCTGTGATTTGATTTTCAAAAATAAAACATACATGGTTGTAATTAAGAAGTAAAATGTGGTTCAATGATAGAAAAATAATTTTTGGTGAATAGTGACTATTAAGTTTTATTAATCGCGATTAAAGGTAATTAGTGTGATTTAAGGTAAAAATAATGTTTAAATAATATTAAATGACCTAGACACATTTCCTAACCTCATTGGATGTGTAATAGCCGACCAAGACAATCCATGGGTCAACATGGGGACCCCATGGAGCCACTTTGGTAGGAAAATGACATAAATAACTTTTTATTTAAAGTTAAAATAAAAATGTCACAAACATGAGTTGTCTTACTAAAACAGTTTTTAAATGTGGTTATACAAGTCATATTTTTGACTATAAATATTAATTAGAAAGAAACAAAGATTACCTACATCAGGATAGTTTTTTTTATAATTTTTATACATTAAATAAATTAAATTATTTATGACACCATGATGATGCAATGATTACCTCATTATTTAACGATTTAAATAAAATTAAAAGATAATCTAAAATCTAAGACCTACACATGTAAAAAACCTATTGTATGGGTGTATTTCGAACCCTTATCACCATATCCTCGAAATATATCAATGTGATACTTTTAAAATCCGAAACATATTTCAAAATATTGTAACCTTTTTTGACTTTCCAAGAGTGCCCCTCCTCTCCTCTTATAAAAGGCCCCCACCTCTACCACCATACCCACAGCTCTCAAGCCATTGTCTTGGCCAAACCCTACCAATTTAATCTCTCCAAATCCCTCTATTCATTATTTAAGCCCCACATTGGGCAGAATCTTTTCCAAGGAAGCCTTGGAGGTCAAATCAAAGAGAGTTACCCGATTTAAAGGTAATGTCTTCCCTTGTGTTCTTTTGTTGTATTTTGCTTCTCCAAACCCCTAAACTCTTTTTATTACTTTATTTTTTAACAACAAAAGTATCTAAAATATACTTGGATGTTGGTATAATAATTATTCGAGCTAAACTTTTACACACCTCCGTCTAATGGTTAAATAACATACTGTTGTAGTGGATGGCGAATTACTGCCTCGCGAAACGATGATTGTTCAATATTCCTTTAACATGTTAAAAGGTGGCCATTAATATGTCACTATAATTATATATTATATATAATATGTTTATTGTTTCCTTAATATTCTGTATTTTTAATTTATGTCATACCTTTATGTTTTCCATTATGGGTAATCATGATATCGTCATTTTAAGAAATGCGGACTACCGCCCCCTCAAAGAGATTTGATTCGTTAATGCAATGTGTGGGACGTATAAAGGATGTAATTAATGGTATTACATGTCATATCCTACTATCATTATAATATACCTTCATATCATTATTATTTCATTCCATCGAATACATAAAGAATGAAATGAAAGTAGTGTTCATTCGTACGTACGACTTACCATCTCCATGAACTGTACATTTCATTTCTTATCTCCAAATGTTATTTACTATTATAAGAACATATATATAATGTATATATATGTAATTTATTACATCTAAATTATGGATATAATTCTGGAATTGTAATATATATATATATCTTTAATTTTTTTTTGATTCTATTAATATGACAAAAAATGAATGTAGCGTTCATGTGTACGTACGACCTACCATCTCTAGGAACGGTGCTTTTAATTTTTTTCTACAAATTCTATGGATTAGTATAAAATTAATATATAATGGATATATATGATATTTAAAATATCAATACTATTCTGGATATGATGTACCTATAACTACATGGATATTTGTTTTCCAACAAGTTCATTTTTTATTCATGTACCGAACATCGTCAAAAACGTCTGATATGAACTCACTTCATTAACCAATTATTATAACATTATAATATTTGATATGAACTGAATAATAATATTTAAAGGAGGTCCTTAAGAAATTTTAAATTTACCCAATTTTATTATTCAGGAGATTAAAGAACGATCGAGTCATGTCGGACACGAGGTAAGGGATCCTACCCCTCTTTTTCATTTTAAGTGCACTCTTTTTGGTCATTCCTTTTGAGCTCATATTTCTTATGATTGGGATGTTCATTTATATTACTAATACTATAATTTTTATGTTCATATGATGAGATACCCTACTTTCCCTCATCAATCCATTTTGGATGTTTTGAGTGGCACCGTTAGGCTGCCGAATTTTCGTAAGGGATCCAACCTCTCTCTTTCTTGTTGACTACTATCTTTTATGTCATTTCCTTTAAGCTCGTATTTCTTATGTTTAGGGATGATATTTTATATTAATCAAACTGTAATTTTTATGGTCATATTTTGAGAGACCCTATTTGATCTCATAAATCCATTTTTGGAAGTTTTAAGTGTCGCCGTTAGGGTGACACGTTTTTGTAAGTGATTTTTCATCTCACTTTTATTCCTGTGACATTTATGTTATATTTTCCAGTATTTCCTTTGAGTGACGTATGTACTTCCCATTATTATACACTTTGTGTAGTATAATTTCATTTATGGGTATTTACATATTCATGGTATGAACCTTCTTCCATGGGATGTACGTTTTGATAGTTACCCAACTCGGTAAGGGGACCTTTCACCCTCCTTTTTTTAGAAGATTTTTTTGTTTTGTCTTTTAATTTAAATCATATTATGTTGGGATATGTTATTCTATATCCTTATTGATGTAAAGTTTTTGTCCAATTTATTAGATACCATTCACTCTCTCATCGAGTAATTTTCTGAATTTTGAAGTGACGCCGTTTGGCTATCGAATTTTTACAAGGGAACATCTTAACCCAATTTCAATTTCTTTGGGTTCAACTTGAACTTCTTGAAAATGTCATCCTACAAATATGTGTGAATGATATATGATTGTTTCATGCTTAATATCAACTTATATTGGGTGCACTTTTATTTCTCACACATAATTATGTGATAAATTTATCCTTAATTTAAGGATACCATCTTCATAAGGGATTCCATCTGAATTTACATTTCCAATGATACATCATTGTTTTTATGCACCAATTCACTCTTATATGGTGTGTATACTGTTCATTGACATATTATATCATGAATCCCTTTATTCTCATGATATAATAAAGTTTGGATTAAATGTTATTCTGCAATTATTTGTATTCAAGAGTCTCTCATTTTATTAAAAACTCTTTAACAAAAAAACCGTTTTAAAAGTTGTAAAGATTTATTATTCTAAATATTTATCATTAATGTCCTTGTTTTCAGAATGGTTTTCAGTAATTATTTATATGGAAATTAACGTTTTAAAATTGTAATTACATTAAAATCTTCAAAGTGGTAAGTGACACTTTGATTCAAAAATCACTTTTAAATGGTTTTTAAAAATGGATTGAGTAATTCAATATCTTGTAATTACTTATTGTGATGGGAAATGAAATGTTGTTATTAAAATGATTATATTTTCAATATTTTATGTTTAATGATGGTACTTGTGCATTTAATGGGTAGTGTCATGAATACCAGGATGGGTGGTTACGTTATAACCTCCAATGCACTGGGTATGGAAGTCAGCCGTATGGCTATTCCATTAAGTATGTGTGGAAGTTGACCGTATGGTTATTCAATTTAAGTATGTTTATGTCCCAAGTTACCTATATATGGTATGTGTTCTTTATATGGGTTTTAGGGTAATATTTTGATTACAAAAATGATAAGCAACGATCTTTTATTCATTGAAGAGTATTTTCTGCTTCATTAAGGTGAAAAGTATTACATTGATAAAGTATTCATGGTTTACTGGTTGTTTTGAAAAACTAACAGCTTTCGGTCTTTGTGTATCCTTTACTAGGCTTTTTATGCTCATCCCATGTTTTTGAAATTTTTCCCACAGGACATATAGATGAATAAGTTCAAGGATGGGATCAAGGAAATACATTTTATCTAAAACATTGAACTAGACATGTTTCTTTTTAAGTGTTTTTTTATTTTATGGAAACTTAGTAGAAGTTTCTACTATGTAATCATTTGAGATGTAATAGTTATGATGTAATTCTCTAAAACTCTAAACCTGAAAAGATCTTCTATTTGAATTATTCATTTAATTCATGATTATGTAAGGTTTCAGGCTGTGGCCTTATAACATCAATCCCATTAAAAATAATATAATTTATAAAATACAAAAAATATATTACTTAACTAAAAATTTAACTAAACAATTCACACATATAAAATTAAGTCAATAAATTAATTAATTAATGTCATAATTCCTAAAACAATAATTTTTTTTCTAGATTTAATTATTACATTCTAAATTTCAAATCATAATGATTTGTTATAAAATTCGTTATCTAAATCATACTATCAAAGAGAATAATTAATTAATAAATAATTATCTAATGTAAACCAATTTGATATGTCATAATTAATCAAAAATTAATTATCTAGATTACAATATATAAATTTTTTTATCATTTTAATATATTAATTATCTTATAGGGAAGAACATTATAATCCTATTTAATCCAACAACAAATCATTTAATTCAACAATTATTAATAAAAATTTGTCAACATAATTAACCCAATTTATGAAAATAAATTGATGAAGGATACGAGAAATCCTATAATTTATAAAATACATAATAAATACAAGACTATGGGAATTATATTTTAGACCACCTACCTTAATTCATTAATGGATTTTCATACAATAGAAATCCTTAAAATCTGTCCAACCATTGATGAAGTTATAAGTTCCAGGTCCATATTCATAAATCAAGATCAATGATATCATGATCTAATAAATCTATATCCATATCTACAATCACAAATATAGATATCACTGATTAGTTTTGGGATGAGACCCACTTACTAGGAGAATGGAAGATATTCTATTTGGGCTTTGGATCATAAATAACTGAATTCAGATGACCTTGGAACCCATTATGAAATCTCTAGCATCACCCCAAATCATTAAGTATCGAGACAAAGTCCAATGGGAGGTGTTGTAGGAGTTTTGGGGATTTTAATAAATATTTAGTTGAAAAGAAAATATGTACATAGATTCTATGGAAGAGGCTCATGTTGAAGAAAATGTTGGACCAACTGTGAGGACCACACTATCCAGGGTTTCATATTTACCTAGGATTGGGTGCATGGATTTACAAACTATGTGCATGTTGTGCGAACTTCTATACCTAGGTTCACAAAGTTAGCTGGGATAGTTGAATAGGATACCCTGACCGTGCGCCAACTGTCCACATACCATTTTCTCAAAATATTTTAAAATCCCCACCTATACACACCTGAAGTCATAAATCAAAACAATGGAACTGAAATAATCTTGAATAGTAACTGATTTCAATCCTATGATAACACCAGAAAATATTGGGATATTAAAAATTCCAATCATTATTAGGTTTATATATGTTTTATACGTTTACTAAATCAATAATGGATAATGTGAGTATATGAAATATAATCATAATAAACTATCACAGAATGAGTATATTATATAAGATATCATTAACCATTTATCTTATATTAAATTATATTTTTATCCAAATTCACAATAATTCTTTACAACACACTAACATTTTTTACAGAGGAATGTTTTTCATAAGCTCAAATAAAATCATAACATCAAAATTTATCTTAACTCGTGCTTCAGTACCAACTATGAATTCCCAAAACTATAACTCCATGATGCTATAATAAAAATATAATCAATTAATTTATTACATTGATAAAAGTAGATGTTATCCAATTTTATCCATAAAATAATACAAGCTCAAATATAATGTTGGATCACTTATATAACTAATGAAAAAAAGGTTTAAAGTTATAGATACATTGATGAAAAATATTAGTGTAAATTTCCATAATTTATTTATTTTCCATATGTTGTGTAATTTATTAAGACAAACACATTTGAAAAATGTAATATTTAATTTATAGGATTTAGAATTTTTTAACATTTCTACACATCCTTATAAACTATGAAAAATAATTTAAAACCATGGGGTGAGAAAAATAATTATCTTCAATGTATATATACAATAAATAAAAGAAACACTTTAGTCAATGTTATAACTAATTACATTATTTGTGATATCGTACAACAGAAATATTAATTTTTTTATTAAATAAACCTTAAATATCAAGGGAGTCATCTTTTTTAAAAAAAATTATTAGGACACGTAATATGTAATTTTTATGGAAAAAATATATTCATGAGGTTCACTTAGAATTCCAAAGATCCCATAATTTTTTTTCCTACTAAAATTAATTTTAAAATCAAAGAGAAAATTATTTTTAAAAATGTCTCTATAAAAAATGGATATTTTATATTTTATTTATCTCTAAATAACTTATCATTTGTAGTAAATTTTGCTTCTAGCATCACTAAGTAGTTAGGAACCAAAATATACTATTAAAATATTATTATTATATCATGAATATTATAAACAATCCATTGAACTAATGCATATGAATATAATCTGGTATGTTATGAAATAAATTTATTTATTAATCCCTATAAAATAAAAACATAATTTTTTCTAATGTCATTTTACTCTACAAAAATATTGATCATAAAAAATGATTAATATTTCAATTAATTAAAAAATAAATAAAATTGTTTTATTAATAATTTATAATAGTTATGTGATATTATAACATCAATTTCAGAATTAATCATGAAAATATTATCTAATGAAAAATATTTGGTAAATTTCTGAAAATAATGAAATTTTAATGAATAGTGAAAACTAATTAATAAAATTTGAAAAAATATTTTAATTTAAAGAATTGTAAATTAAAAATATTTTTTTATAGTTTAAAATATTAATTAGTTTATTATGATTATAAATAATTTATTTTTTGTCATTTTAATTAAATATATTAAATCGTTTAGTAAAAACATTACACTTTAATGCGTAATTTTTTGGATATTTTTCATTAAGTTTTATCAGATTAAAATAAAATAAAATAATTCCACTATGATTTATTGAAGTAGTGAAAATTGATACCATATTATGAATCAGGATGTCCAAATTTTATAAACATAAAAATTTACTTTTTTTAGTCAATATAAACAGCAACCTTAATAATTATTTTTTTCATGATTAAAGTTAATCAGGTAATTAATAGTAAAAACAAGTTGATAAGGATTAGAAGATGATCCTAAAAATTTCCTAAAATTTATATGACGTGTATGGTTTTACCATAGTATTAAATGTGTCCAATTTATATTCTTTCTATGAAGCCTGGGTGACATTAATTCAAGAATATATTTTTCATTAATGAAAATTCAATGATGTCACAATATTATTTTAAATAATTAGAATATTTTTAATATTTCATTACATATAAGATATGTTAATTTTTTTGAATTATTTTGAAATATGAAATATGTCTCATCATCATGGTATTTGTTTATTAATTTTAAGGGAAAGATGATTAACCTAAAAACATACACAATGAAGATACACAAAATATTATAGTAATTGAAAATTAAAATATTTGATATGAAAAATATTAAAATGAAGATAATTTAAAATATTTAATATGAAATATGAATAATCTAGATTTAAATTCCATATTTAGTATATAAAAAATAAATTATTTTAAATTTTACATGTTTTCATAACGGTTTTAATGTCATTGTAATGAATAGTGTAAAAAATAACAATAATGAAATTTTATTAATATAAAATTTTAATTCACTATTTTAAAAATAGAATAATATTATATAATAAAAAAGGATGTAATATATGGTCTAATATATCATCCCATATGATGTTATGGGTCATTTGATAGAATTTGTATCAATAATAGTCTTATTGTATTTTAAAATTTTGAGAAATTAAAAAAACACTCTCTCGAACCATTATATATACCTCCCCTCTCCACCCCATCTCATAAAACCATCCATTTATTTCACCATTTATGATCACATACAAAAATAATCCTCCTTAATTTTCCAACTACCACGTGCTTCCGGAATCAACAATATTTAAAATACATATTTATAAGTTGTCTTTCTAGGAGGTTATATTCAACAGGTTACAATCTCAAACTAACTCCATTAATTTATTTTATTTTCATACATTACCCACTCTTATTTAATCCAGAAAAAATAATAACAAAAATTTAATATATATAAAGGAATTATATAATAATAATATATTATTTTATATAAAAATAATTCTCTCATCTACTATTCTTTAAAAAAAGGGAATTATTCTCTAAATAATTAAGATTAACTATCTTAGATGATAATGTGTTTTTTATCCATTAATACCATCATGTAAAGTCTTAAAAACTATTAATAAAACTATATAATATTTTAATAAGTAAATTAGAACTTATTCTATTATCTATAACTAATATATAAACATAACATTAACTAAAATGAAAATAATTTGCTATGGTCGTAACAAAAAATCCAATATAATGTAAACATATGTCATTAATGTTTTATCAAATGGGTAATCATTATGTCAGAAAAAAATAAGATATATGGGTCCCTTTAATCTTTTCGGTGTGTATGAATAAATTTCATTTCAATTGTATAATATTAGTCACATTTGATAAAAAATCTTAATTATACAGAAGAGTACCAACATTGAATATTAGAAATAAATACTACCATAATAACGAAATTATCCATCATAAATTATCCAAATGGATAGAAATGAATTTAATAATATTATTTGAAATGGTATAATATTGTATGAGGTTCTGATTTATTAAATTGTGTAATATGATTTTTAACATATTTCATTCATGTTTTGAAATAAGCCAGAAAAATGAGAATGTATCTCTTTGATCCTACATATTTCATTTGGGAATCATTTTGTCTCAATATTCATCAATTTATCTAATTTTCATTAAAGAATTATTCCATATTGTGTATAATAATTCCAAACATAAATATAATTCCAAATTTAACATTCTATGACATGGAAATAAAAATTTTAAAATGTTCCCTTCTCAAAACATCTATTCAAGAAAACCCCATTAAAGAAAACTTCTCTATTGCATTAACAATATCTTGGAAGAGTACATAAATTTTTTTAAGAAACTAATAATTATTTTATATAATTCAATTTAGCATGAGAAAAATTATTCATTTTTTTGTTTTATTTAAATAAATATTAAATTATCATATTTAATGACTATTATTTTACTTAAACAACTTTTTATTGGGTTATTATAAGAGATACATAGACAAGAATTTTCATTTTTTCACTCTAGCTGGAATTCATTATCCATGATAAATTTTACCTTTCCTTAATGAATGTCCATGAATTATTTGAACACATTCTTTCATTGATATTCACCCTTGGTTTATGCCTTATATAGTGATTATAAAACTCATTTCGCTGTATGGGGAACCCTTATGGAAAATCCATATGTTTGATAAATTATGTAGAACATATATCGATTTAGAAGATATTATGGGTGCTCACAGATATATATCTAATGTATTGGGTAATTTTCATGTCTATTGATGAGTTATATGGGGTTAGGGAGTAAACCAAATCCATTTTGAGGACTATTTCAAATAAGTGATTTCGTATTGGATGTTATATATGAACCATCTTTTTGTAGTGTTTTATGTTGATTAATATTTACAATGATTACATGATCACATCATTCCATTTTATATATGTTATGATTCCATGTGTTTATTCATGATGCATTCATTCTATTTTATCTTTTCATTCATTATAACCCATGTGAGATGCATCAATCCCATGTTTATTCCATTACCTGGATATTAATTCGTCACATTTGTCTATTTATTCCCCTAGTTGATGTATCTATTTATTGGAGTTGAGAGGGATTCAAGAGTTTATTATAAATAATTAATAAATTATTTTTTATTCTAATTTCTTGTTTCTTAATTATAAACCTAGTAATCTAATTTCACAAGTAATTTTTTTATAAATGGGTTGTATTTCTCTCATACATGTACTTAAAATCATGTAATAATATGTGTATAGGGCATGGGATTCTATAGTTTGTCTCATCTGATGGTTTGGTTATATTTATTGGGATTATGATTTGTGATCATTAGTATGAACCCTATGAATAGTTCGATTAAAATTGATAACACAACGTGAATCATAGGGAAACCTTAGTTAGGATATACTGTTAATTTAAAAGTTTATCATTCAATGTTCAAATTTTCCTTTTCACACACTTGTCAACTTGGTATTCAAGGCCCTAATATTATTTTCATTTTCTGTTAATAGATAAAATTAGTTGTTGTACCCTCACATGTTTTCACCATTGTATGTACAATGAAATAGTGAGGAAGAAAATAATAAGGGTGAAATAATGTAACAAGGAATGCATTTTATAAAATATCTAATTTTTAATAATTTAATTTCATTTCCATTTATATTTCATGCAATGTCATGTTTAAGAAAATTGTAATATAATATTTAAAAAGTATTATTCAAATAGGACAATTATAATGTAGCAATTAAAATTTTTTGAATGAATATGAATAACCATGTAATGAAAAAAATATAATAATAATTTATTAGGAAAAAACACAACTTCTTATTAAATTCATTTAATTCATCAACAATATGTTTTTGTAGAAATAATTTTTATTTTTTCATTGAAAACATAAAAATTATTTATACTTTAAATATTTAATTTTGATTAATAAACTTTTTTTAAAGAACATTAGGTAAAAATTTCCTTGTTATTTATTTTTTTTGTAAATTTCTATATATTTTAAAATTTTATCGAATAGTGAAAATTAATGATTTTCAATGAAAATTGTACTTTCTATGAAATAATTTATATTGTAAAATTATATTTTTTATTAGTTTTAAACAAAAAATATTTAATTTATATTAAAAAAAATGTGTTTTTTGTATTTTTTATTTATTTAATTCTTAAAATTTGTACAAAAAACATTATACTTATAAATTAGAATTTTTAGGAAAAATTTTCTTCATCATGTTTTTTATACTAATATTAAATTATATTATTCCTATTAAATATATTGATTTTTGAAATGTGTATTCCATATTTGAAATCAGTAGATCATAATTTAATAAATAATCTTATTTGGTTTTTTGGTTAGTATAAATATTAAGCTTATTAATTTTTTTATAGTTTTGAATTGTATATCCTATAATTAAGGGCAAATAAAATATGAAATGCATAATAAAATACTCCAAAACATGAATACATTTTAATTTATGAGTTTATGTCAACCATTATCATCCATGGGTTGTATATATGACATGTTGGAGTCCCTTGAATGATAATAAAACCATTATAGTATTTTATTTAATGAAAATTCAATGATGAAACTATATTGTATTTAATAAGTATAACATCATTAAAATTTGTTTCTCTATATGGTATGCTCGAACAAAAAATTTCATTCAAAATTAAGAATATGTTTTTGTAATTTTTTGATGGAATATTAACCATAAAAACATAAAAATTGATGAAGGGGTAATTCTTGAATTAAGGTAAATATAAACATAATGATATTAAATATATTAAAAAAAGCGGAATATAATATATTTTATTTGATTGAAGAAATATATATATACCTTGAAAATTTAAGGATAAAATAAAATAGTTTGATCAAATTTTACTTTTTGTATTGATTTTTTAATGTAATAGTATAGAATCACGTAAATGTTAAAAAAATCTATTATAGTATTTTATTTAATTATTTAAAAATAGAAAACATATTAGATAACTAAAAAGGGTAAAATATATGGTCAAAATATTCATCCCATTTATATTTATGGAAATTGTGAATTAAATTTCTCTTGAATAGTCTTATATTATTTTATTATGTTTTTTTAAATTACCTATACACACTCTCCTACCATTATAAATACCACCCTCAGTGCCCATTTTAATCACACCTTCTAATTATATAACAATTACAATTCAAATCAAAACATTATCCTTCCATCTCTACATATGTACATGTTTTATTGGTCTCACCAATAGCTCCAATTCATGTTCCCATGGATCCCTTCAAGGAAGTGATACTATTTATGTAACACTCAAGAAAAACCTATTTTAATTTAATTTATTCTTATACCATATTATACCATATTTATCTAAAATATAGACATTATTTTCAACAAAATGAAGCTAATGTGTGATGGTGGGAAAATAGCCAAAATGAACTCATCATTTATCATTAATATTTTATCAATTTTATAGTCATAATTTGACAAACAAGATTATACATGTGTCCATTTAAAATTTAATATGTTTTAATTAACATTTCCTTTAAATTTTTTAATATTATTTTCATTCGTCAAGAACATCCATAATTATACATATGAGAAAAAACCATGAAACTAGGCAATGAACACTCCCAGAACGATGAAAGTAAACATTTTAACTAATAGAAATTTGCATATATGAACTTAATAAAATTATATGAAATAAAATTCATTTCGAATTGGTATATAATTAGGAAGTTAATAAATCTAATATTATTTTCTCAGAATTTTTTTTCATGTGTAGAATAAATTATGACATAAGTGATGAGATCACTCAAAACCTCCAAATTTCATTTGGGTAACACATAATCTATATTTTCCTCAATTTATCTCTCCATTAAAATAATTACATACAAATTATATATTCCGTATTCTTGTTACAAACATATAAATATTTCAAAATTAATCATTCTTCTATGTGGAAATACATTTTATTAAAGGATCTCCTCTCAATTTCTGTCAATAAGAAAATACGATTAAAAGGGACTTCTATTTTTTTCACATTATAATGTACACTCAATAAAATATTTTTTGAATCCCACACTTTTCTAAAATCACAAAATTTATCATTATATTCTACTTTAGTTCATTTTAATTTAATTTTTAAACATATTATTCTTTTATCATCTTTAAAGACACATTATTCTATTCCTTTAACTGTATGGAAGTGAGACATTTCAAAAGTCTCATAGACACTATTTGTTATGTTATTAATCAAGTTGTCTGTCATTATTAATTATTTATTCATATATTTTATTAAATAATTTCCATGAATGAATTAAATCCAATATTTGAAAGATATGATTATGATATCCCCTTTTTTTATTCCATATCACATGATTAGGAAACTCATCTCTATCTCTGTGTAACCATTAATTTTATTCCTAATATATTTTTTAGAAATCATAGGCATGAACATTTAATGACGTGAATTCTGAGATAATTATTAAATGTATTGGGTAATGTTTTTGTCTCGTTATATGTATGTATAGGATTAAGGATTGACCCTAATCAATTATTGGTCTCTTCCCACCTGTTAATATAGTCTTGGTAGTTATCCATGAATCATTGAATATAGTATTTTATGTTGATACCACATTCTTATGATTCCATGATCTTATGATTCCATTTTATAGTAGTTAATATTTTATATGTTTATTAACAATAAATCAATTTTATGTTATCTAATTATTCTTTCCAACTCATGTGATAGCATCCATCACATGTTTATCAACTTATTAGGATTTTTAACTCAACACATTTTTCTATGAATTCCTGATGTTATACATTGTTATTTTATGTGCTCAAAGGGAGTTAGGATATAAATTTGGTGACAAATAAAGTGATATTTTTTCATATTTCATGTATCTTAATTCTATACATAGTATTACAAATACACTCTATTTTTTTATCCATGGATTGTATTTCATTGGAAATTATACAAAAAATCATGTAATAATACTTGTAAAATACTTTGATCATTATAAATTCCATGAAACAAACTATGAATTAATAGTAATATAAGAGCCACATAGATTTCATGGGACATTATACTCATTGAAACATAAATCAACATACAACAAAACCCTAATAAATGTAATAACATAATTGATTAATTTTTATATAATTCTCTAGAGAACATAATCCATTCATAATCCACAAAAGATTTATATTGGGATCACCAGTAATAATAAAAAAATTCAATGTCCATAACATATATAAATACAATTTAATATTTAATTTAATAAAAAAATACAAAAATTCTATTTTACATATATATAGTACCATATACAGAATTTATATAAATATATTATGGTTATTTTTCCATTTATAATATTAAATAAATTTCTATATGATTGGGAAATATATTATTATTTTAAATAAAGATAAAAAAATATCTTATTATTAATTATGAATAAAAATCATGATGGTAAGAAATTATGATAATTAAATATTGAATTCAAATAAAACTATTGACACATTAATTAAAATTATGATAAACAAACTAAAAAATGGTCTAAATGACTTATATTAAAAAAATTAAATATATTAAATAATTTTCTAAAATTTTGTTATCATAAACTCTATTAATATTATAAAAAACCAGAAATAATTTTGAATCCTCAATCGTGTTGAAAAATAAGAGATAAATATTAAAAAAACTAAAATATGCTTTAAAAAAATTCCCTGAAAAAATTGAAAACTATTCTACCAATGAAAATATGAATGGAAAAAAATTAATGGAATTGTTAGAAAATTATTTTTATAAAATAATATTTTAATAAATCATGATGTAATTTTCTAGACCAAAATTATTATTTTTAATGTATCTGAAATCTCATAGAATAAAAATTACGACATGAAATCTATTACATTGATTTTATCATGTCTGGTGGTATATATATCTTACCAAAGAAAAAATTTATTTTTTTTATTAAAAGGAATAATTATATTTTAAATGTTCACAATTTTTTATTATCCCATATATATCATTATTTCTATATTATACATGATCAATTAATTGATAAAGTATAATATATGTGTTTTGAGGGACTCTGAATCATAAGTCCATAAGGACTTCTATAGGATGAAAATGGTTATTTGTACTATAATTATGTAAATTTAACAATAATAATCAATGAATAATATAATTTAAATACATTAATTACACATTTAGAACAAAATTTATAAGTTGTTATGAAAGGAAATATCTTACATCATGTACATAGTAGTCTGTACATTCACATATCCATTTATTACATTTTAAAAAAAATCATAGAATGAAGGTAATTATTATATTATCACTCCAGTAAGATAACATTTTCACATATACCATATTTTTTTTATATTCAACTTAATATACCTCACATGTAAGGTAGTCATGTAAATCAAAAATCTAAAATTCAAGAAGTGATAGTCTATATGAGTACATGAGGTATAATTTATTATAAATTAAAATAGTATTGAATGAATTATAATATTTTTTTTTAATTAAATAATTAAATATAAATGTTTTATATACTATAATTTCATTTATATCAATCACTAAGAACCACCATGTTAGTCTGTTAGGAAAAATGAAATATATCACCATTATGTGGTGATAGTTTCTATGTAGACATACTAGATGGTATAATTTTACATTAGACATATTTATATATATATAAAACATTGTTATAACACATACACAATAAAGATTGAATAAATGGAAGATAATATTTTTAATATTCCAAAAATGTTTTGGAGATATTATATGGAGGTAAAAGAATAAATAAATAAGAAAACTCTCAGTGAATAACTGTATATCTTCTTTAGAAAATATATTTATGATTCATACAAATTCCTTCAAATAATGATATTATGCTCAATCTAGGAACAATATGACATGATAATGGATTTCAATAAAAAATTATATTTATTGTTGATAAATTTGGCGCTCGATGCATGGAGAAGATTAGAGATGTGTTTTTTATCAATAGGTTAGGGAGATGATACAAATGAAATTTTGGGACATACTAAAATATATTAGAATATTACTCCAAATAAATCTAAAAAATGGTCAATATTTGAAATATATATTATATATAGTATTTATATTGACATAAAACCGAAATTGAAAGAATTATAATTTCATTTCAAAGCTTCGAATTTTTTTTTTTCACACTTTCACCCATTATAATTATTACATTAATAACATATGTTTCAGAAAATATGATAATTTTAGTGAAAATGAGGAATTTATTTCATCAAAAAAATTAGGCATTACGATTAAAAATATGGATAAATTTTTATCTAAATAAATTTATACATATAAATAAAATTAAATAAAACCCTAACACAAAACATTTTATGAAAAATAAGATTCATGATAAATAATCAGCTCAAGGATTTCTTGTTTCACTATATTCTTTATAATTGACATCACATCACATACCTTTTTAATATATTTGAATATTTATGTATTACATTCCATATTTAAACAAATAAAAATTCCCCTTTATGGGATTTCTAAATTTTCATTAAAATTATCTTTTCATATTTTTGTGAGCAAATGTCGTGGGGATAGGATTGTAAGAACTTGTGATGTTCCTAAACATACACATGATAATCAACTTTTTATGTAAGATATAGTTTTTAATTTATATACATGGATTTTTATATTTCATATAAACCTTTAATGGTATTTACATTTTATATTTTTTTGTTATCTATTATAATATAATTTTTTTGAGGATACATAATACCATATGTTGTGTTTTATTCACTATGAAAATATCATTTTTTAGACAATATATTCATGGATTTAGTGTGATTCAATAAATGAATTCCATTTGGTTTTTATGATAAGTTATAATTATTTAATTAAAATATTTCAGAATTTAATGAATATATTTATTTCCTTTCAATTTTTATCAATGATTCTCAATTTAACAAGAAATAGAGAATTACTTTCGGTTGTTTTGAGGATTTCATAGAATATTTAATAGTTATGAGTTTTTTCGGAGAATAAATTTATGATTAATTATTTATAATAGTATATTGCCAAATTTTAAAATATTCTATTTCTGATTGCAAATAACTTTTTTGAACATTTTGAATTACAAATATAATGATATTACTTTTAATTAATGTTTATTTTATAAAAAATATTTTCAAAATGTATTTCCTAGTAATTGGTTTTTGAAATATAGGTTAATGAAGATACATTAATCCAATCGAATATTCATTCATAATATTTTAGAAATATTTAAATATATTGTTTTTTGTTTCAATTGAATAAAAAATTTAGTTTATTCATTAAAAATAATTTAAAATATACTTTAGACATTTTTAATGATACTTTATGACTCACTACAGCAAACTATAATAAAATAAATTATACTTCAATGGTTTTAAATTGTTTTTTAATAATTATAAATAGAATTGATTTTTTATAGTTGAATTTATATATACTATATCAATTATATTAAATATTTATTATAAATATATTTTCATATGAGATTGTAAAATATTTACATTTTTTATTATAATTATTTTAATTGACTTCTATTAATTTTTTCAATTTATTTGATTTGATTTGAATCATTATTAATGGTATTAGAGTACGTAAAATTGACAATGAAAGTATGAAATTTTTAATTCCCTTAAAGAAACATATAAAAATTTTCAAATGGTTACCTAAATTAGTAAATTAATTGAAAAATGACCATTATTCAAATTTTAAATTAGAATTATTACATTTCACTAAATTGTAAATATATTTTTAAAGAGTTGTAATTTATGAAAAATGAATTTAACACCCGAGAAAACCAATTTTTCCTAATATTATTGGAAATGTGACTTACTTAATTTATAATTTAAATGATTATGTTTTAGAAATATTTCATATTTATATTTTTTCATATAGTTTATATAATGAAATATTCTTCCATGGGTGTAATAATTTAAATGTATACTTAATATATATTATGTCTACAAAATTCTGCTAATGATGATATACATTAAAAAAGTTGATGTTGATGTTGATTTTGAGTAGTGTATTTTATTTTAAATGAAATTATTACCTTATATAAATATTTATAATTGAATTAAATTGTTGTTATATAAATTTTTTGAGATCTAATTTATTTTCTTGAACTCTTGATTTTTTTTAAATTGGGTTATTTTTAAGGAGGATTTTTTTTTAATTTTAACAATGTTGTAAAATTCATATAATCCATTATGATAAGGGATCATATATAGGTCCATATTTTGAAAATATTTCAGAATCAAAAAGTCAAATGTGTTTGGTTCTTGACAAAATCTTGAAGAATATTAATTGGTTATAGTATTTTGTTTTTGAGAATGTGTTTCAAATATATGAATGAGTTTTTCATATACATTTTAATTTTAAAAAATTATTATGAGTGTTTTCATATGTAAATATTGATGGTTAATTGGTCCATAATGTATATTCATAACATCATTTTGGGTTACATATGGGTTTTTCCAAATATCAAATTTTTTATTATATGGATTTCATATATGAATGTCATTGTTTATGATTTTTTTTGGCTTAGTTATAATATAATTTGATGGTAGTATTTATGTATTCTATTGGAACATAAAATTTGGGATATAATATTTTTTTGAATTTAAAATTTTAAAATTATTTTAATGCAATATGTATATAGGTGTTTTAATGTATGTTGGGAATGAATCGAATGAATTGTATGGATATCTATATGATTGGATTTTTTAGATCGGGATCATGAATTATGTTTTTATTTATGGGAATTAAATTGATTATAATGTTTACAATTTTATTATGGTTTTTTGAGTGGTCTATATAGATAAATCATTAAATAAATTGTATTATTAAAATCCATAATATTTAATCAAAATGTTTGAATTTAATGTTTAATATATATTTGAAATGTAGTTAATGGATTTGGTATAGTTTTAAATGATAATGGTTCTAATAAATTATATACTTAGTTTGGATTATAAAATCATTGATTCATTGGTGTAGAAAAAATTATGGATCATATTTAATAATGAAAAATTGATGGGTAGAGGTTTTATTTTCAAGAAATTTTAATTTAGGAATTATAATTAGTAATTATATTATTGAGTTTGATAACTATTTAATATAAACATAGAGAATTGTGTGAGGGAAATTTTGGATTAATGTTGATATTTTCATTCTGATTTAATAATATTATAAAAATATATAGATAATGATATTCCTAGAGGTAATTTATGATATTTTAGTTCATTAAAAATAAAATATGGTCTCAACCAAACAATTTTCTTTTGTATAATGGATTTTTGGTAGTATAATATTTTTTTATTAATAATTCAAACTATTATGGAATTTCAAAATAATCTTGTAAGATCATAATGATTTATTTAATGGTTCAAAACATGCTAAATAATCTATATTATTTTATAAAACATGTTAGAGTCCAAAAATAAATGTTACATGTCATGAAATCATTCAATAAAATCATGATATAAAATCCTAAACCATCACATGGATTATATGAAACTAAATTCATGATCCTAATGTGATGGTAAAATAGTTCCAATACAATAAAATATGATCTATGGGATTAAATGTTTCCAAATACATGACATACAAATGGGTGTGGAATTTTACTTTGAATATGAAATTATACTCAAAACATTAGGGGTCTCTATACAATGATTTTTACGTATTCAGAAATAAAAATATAAAATCATGGTAAAATTTAAATAACAATTAATCTCAATTTAATTTACATAAGAAATTTGAAAATCCTATTATATAAAACTAAGGCCAAATTGAATAATACCACCCGAAACAATGAATATATAAAATGAAAATAGCATGGGAAACTAAATACCGTATTCAAATCTCTCTATTTTAAAATTTTATGATACATCATCAAAAATGGTAATCTATAATAGAATTATTGAAATATGTTATTTATCATAGTCACATATTCTTAAGAACATAAAATTAAACTAATTAGATCTACATATCCATATAGAAACAATTTTGGTGGGTATAGTGTGAAATGTCACACTAGTGTAATTTCCCCAAAGACAGCATAAATTTTTATTTTAGAAATATTATAAAAATTATATATTTGTATTTAAAATTTAATAATTTTTCATTAAAATGATTTAAATAAAAAAAAATTCTCACAAATTCCATTTTGAAAAACAAATTACTTTTAAAAATTATTTATTTGGATTTCCTTTTTAATATGCCTTTTCATATTCTCATTACATAACCCAATTAGGAATAACAATTCAACAACAATCAAACAATTATTGAAAAGTATAAATGATAAATAATTTATTTCATAATGAATATTTTTTATCGAACATATATATGAATTACAGAATGAAATTTATCAAATTGATAAAAAATAATACAACTAAAATATAGGTATATTCATGTATTACAATAAGTTTGTAAATAATATAAATTAAAAATATGTATCTTCTAATATAACAATAAATTATTTTAGAAAAAAAAACATATATGAATAATAGATATGTTAATATATAGGGTATATAATCATGGGTTACTATTAATGATACAATCATATACCACACAATTTAAATAAGTAAAAGTATCTACAAAACTATAGATAATGATCATATTAAATAACTTATTATTATATCATTAATTAGCATGACCATGGTAAATCTTATGCGAAAACATATTGAGTTCAGAGGATTCAATTACATCTTTTCTATAAAAACATATAAACCATCTATAAATTTATTACATAAATACATTTTATTAAAATCATAAATTGATAGGTGGAAATAAACGATGTTTAGCGTATTAGATAAAAATATCCATAAGAAAAAAAACATTCCAATTACATACATCATCACACTATAATACATCATCTACACTAATGTCGCCACATAGATTCATGCAAATATAATCAATGGCCAAGTTCAATATGCATATCAATAATTTTTATTGGTCCTAGTGAGAGTTTCATGCCAACTTAAAAATTAACCATTTTATTATTAGTTTCGAATGAGTCATTAGGATCTAAACTAACATTACCACTTCAAAATACAATTTTGACAGCCATTGAAACCCATTGTTAATCATGAAGGATATTTTTTCATTCTTCAAAATTGAACTCCACCACATGTATCTAAAACCACATAATAGAATTGATATTTACGGAAATATTAAATCATGAAAACATGGAAAATATCTTTTCTCCGAAGGGGAGAATCTACTTCAATACTATCTTCTAAATAAAAATCTATTAGAATGAAAAAAAACACATTAATAAAAATTTATACTAGTACTGAAAAATAAATTAATAATTAAATCATACAAAATATTATATAAACAACATGCATCAAAAAAATTTATATCAAATATCAACATTTTAAAAACTATGAAATTGTCTATTTAAAAAAATAGGATGGTTTAAAACACCCCTTAAATCATAATTTCCTTAAAAAATAATTTTATTTTATAATATTTCATTTAATAAAATGATTTATGTTATTAAATTTAATGAAACCTTTAATAATATTGATTTGTATGAAAAATATAGTGTAATGGAAAAACTACCCCTTGTCAATCATAAGAGATTTTTGAATATTTAAATACAATATGAAATGGGATCATTGTTAAATTTATACAACCAAAGAACTTTATATTTATAGGATTATAAAAAAACTCTAAAATAATTTTGTGTAATCAATATCCATGCAACTAAAAAGAAAACATACTATCAAATATGAATAAATGAAGAATAATGGTACCCTTACCATTAATAAATCAGCAGGAATTAATGGGAAATAATATTAAATCCATGGAGGATGGAGAGAAAAAAGAGCATGAATTCTCATCAATGTTATGAAACCATGATTTTACACTATCATGGTAGATATATTCATATTGACCATCCTTCCATAAGGGGATGAAATCATTTCAAAAAATGTATATTTGAATGATATTGACTTCTTTAAATGATCTCAGGCATTGATTAAAAATATATTATCTCTTCATTATCTCCCATTACTATTACACTAACTATAAACCAAAAAAATAAAATCGATTGTGGAAATATTGAATAAAATGGGTAATTTATTAGGATCTTTTATATTCGATGGATTTTTTGGTCCTTCACATGTTGGATGATAGGAATACAATGAAGAACAACATTAATACAATATTTTATACCACTTAAGACACATAAGGAATGACCAACAATAATATAAAGTCAAGATTATATATTTTTCATGTTTTTAGGTGACATAAACTAGAGTTTCTGAAAAATGACAGATCATAGATGGTAATGAATACAAAATTAGTTTACAGTAATTCCAAGGAAAACCATTTATTATTTTGTCTCTATATTGTGGACTTGAGACTTCCATATGGTTGTATTTCCAATTTTATTATAAGGGTAATAAATTATCATATTATAGGATAAAACAGTCATGCTAATATTATTATATTGGAAATGATTATACCTATCGGGTTTTTTGGTTTTTGGAATTATTCTTTTTGGGATAAAAAAATATAAATATCATATTTTTTATAGACATATTTTTGGTAATAATAGAATATTTTGAACATAGAATAAAATATTAAGATGTTGATTTTTATATATATATATAGGAATAAAAATTCTCCAAAATTTATTTGTTTAATTGAAAAAGTTTATATAAAATTATCTGAATAAATAAATATGTAGAGGGTTAATACAGATCGAATGGTTATATCATTGCTATAAAATTATGTAAAAATTGTATAATATGGTATGTAACAAATCATCATTCGATTAGTCAATTTAAGAAGCTTATTTATAGGAGTAAATTTCATTTTACTTTTCCCATTATTCCCATACTTATTATCCTTTAATACCTAATCGAATGGGTTACAATGAGGGAAATTTTGACAATGAGTATAACATTCAACTATTACATTTTAATCAAAGTTATCATGATTTTGGGGGAGTTCATAAATGGTGAATTTTTATTATGATCATCACAAGGATCATAGATATGTTCCTCTCAACTATTATGACATGAAACTATTTTTATAGGGACCGTGAGAACCTCATATTCATTAAAATTTTTAAACACTAAATTAATATAATTATATATATATATATATATTTTGGGCACATCAAGAATCAATTTAAATAATTAGACTTCTTCTCTTGAAGAAAATTGACAACATATTTCATCCAAGTGGATTCAATGAATATTTCAATAAATTATTTATGGTTTAACATATAAAATAAATAAATAATTTTTTTATTGTTAATTATTTTTCAATTTTGTAGGTATTGAATCATGATGATAAAATAGATAAATAATCATGTTTATTGAGTAACACATCATCCAAAATTGGTAAAAATTATAATTCATATGAGGTTAATAATTTATAATTTTATACACAAGAATATAGTTTAAAAAATAAATAATGGTGTTTTCTTGAGAGGATTTCATCATCGAGAAATTTACATTGATGTATAGGGCACGCTAGTTGAGATAAATGAGTTGTGATATCAGTAATAAATTTTTTTAATGTTTTTAATGTTTTTTTTATAAATTTAGTAGTGTTTTATGTGTTCATCATATCTTTGCAATCCTTGATATTAAATATAAAACTACACATGTAGTAATAAAACTATTTTTATGGTCAAATCAAGAACATATATATATTATTTTAATTATTGGGCTATATTGGGAGGGTTATTTGATAAGTGTAGAATTATATAAATAGTTATAGGGAAAATTAGTTTACGCAAAGTGAATGGGGTTCTATTGAAGAGAATATAAGTGCATAATTTTACTAGAAATCTCCAAATACATCTTTTCAATGAAGAGATTTTATTATTGATGATGAAACCCAAAAAATTATGGGTAGATGGTAATAATTATGTTGATGAAGTAAAAAATTAATTATAATTAACAACTGATGATGAGTTTGAAACTCCAGTTGAAATTGGTGAAACTAAGAAAAATTATTAAGATATTGACATCATCGTATACAATTATGATGATGAATATAAATAATAAATTAAATACATGTTAGTTATATTAAAAATAGAAAATTATATCAAAGAAAAATTTCCAATTATATGTTGAAAACATTCTGTTAATGCTTTATATGGCTGATGAAACTTATGGGGATATATTTCATGATCGCGAGTAGGTCGTTCAACATTATGATGAGCCTGATGATATTTCATCAAACACTCAGGTTTCTTGTGGTGTGTTGACTCGATGGAGATGTGGTCTATGATATTGATGATCCCCAAATCTATTCTCAAGCTATGTACACATCTTGATTTTGATCCACACATGAAGAGATATGTTCAGTTGTGTATGTTCATAATTTTTATTTATTAGTAATTTTGATTATTTTTCTTATTTACTAATTGTTTTATTATCTATTCTTTTTTCCCGTAGTTTTCACCTATAGATTTTGGATAGGGGAAGTGGTATTATTCTAAATTTATTTTATAGATTATGGGTGAAACATGATCATATTCGCAATGAGAATTGATATTATATGTTTTATCACTAGATCATAGGAAAATATAAAATATTTTTTAAAACATGTATTTAATTATTATAATGATATATTAATATTTATTGGAATTTATGGTATCCCTTTGATGATATCACTAGTACGTATGTCTAAGAGGCATGAAAGGCTAAAATGTTTTACATATGTTGTCAGTTTTTTCACAATATATAGATGAGATCAATGAAGAAGGTTAGAGTCATAATATATAATTACTCATGAGATAACCGTTGTCCAGGTTACTCCTCCACATAGGAAAGGGATGTATTGTACTCATATTAGTTGGTAGATATTTTTCAATGAATTTCCTCATTAGGTTGCCATAACCAGGTGATAGAGGCAGTTACCCATAGATTTGTTAGTCGTATATTTGTTATTCTTCAAAGACATCTAGTATGTGAAATTATATAATTATTTATGTAACATTAATTTTAATCTGTTAATCTTAATTTTCATATAATAATTAGATCCTCTAGATAATACAGAGTATTATGATAATAATTGGATATTCACATAATATATCCTATGAGATATTAGTGGATATTGAAAATTCTATATTTTTATTATAATTATTTTTGGGTTTTAAAATTAACTACAAATAACATTGATGAAGTTGACTCAGTATGCCTTAGAAAAAGGATGAGTATTTGGTATAATGTATCGATTGATGACAAAGAGTTATTACAGTACTGCATCTGTAACATCCCAAGTATGTAATGAATAATAGATATTTTTATCTATGTCTATTAATGATTAAGATAGTGTTTTAGAGGCTTAAAATGAATATAAATCCAATCTTAACATGGAATACACTAATATTCTTAAAAGATTGTTTTACTGCCTTATGATGGAAACCCCTTTTTAAATCTACCTTTTGACAATTTTATAAAACTTTTTTGTCAAAATAAACTTATTCTTTATGATTGGGACATCAAAATTTACTTTGTGTGAATTTTTGGTATTTTTCGGACAATGTTCATTTTTTAATGAATAGTGAAAAATACTGCATTTTACATCAAAACTGCTTTTTAATCTAATTTATTTATATGATTAGATTATCTTTTGAATTGGTCTTAATGTGTAATATTAATATATTTTTACCATTTTATCCAATGGTGGTCATTGGAATCAATTTCACTTTCAAATTGGACTTAAACTAGGGTCAATCTTTTGATACTTATTGTTTCATAAAAACATGCTATTTGCTCTGACAGCGGGAATTAATGATTAAATTAATTAATGTGACTTATATGTTTTGAATTTTTTAAAATAGACTACATTTTTGAATTCGGAATATCAAATATATCTTAGGGTGTATTTTTGGTAATTTTCTGAAAAACTTCAATTTTTGATGAATAGTGAAACCACTAAGTGGTACTTATAAAAACTGATTTTTCCGTTTAAATGAAATTTTGCCGTCATTGTGTTTTGAATTTCAAAAATCCGACATACATGGTTGTCATTAAGAAGTAAAATGTGGTTCAATGAGATTAAAATAATTTTTTGGTGAATAGTAACTTATTAAGTTTTAATCGCGATTATTGGTAATTAGTGTAGTTTAAGGTAAAAATAATGATTTAATAAAATAAGATGAGCTTGAAACATGTCCTACCCTCATTGGTTGTGTCATGACCGACCAAGAATAGCCATGGGTCAACTTGGGGACCCCATGGATCCACATTGGTTGGGAAATGACCTAAATAACTTTTTAATTAATGTAAAAGTAAAAATGACACAAACATAATATGTTTTATAAAAACAATTTTTTCATGGGATTATAAAGATCAGATTTTTGATTATAAATAGTAATTGGAAAGCTAAACAGATTTCCTACATCATAGTAGTTTTTTTATAATTTTTAGACTTTAAATAAATTAAATTATTTATGACATCATGATGATGAAGTGATGACCTCATTATTTAACGATTTAAATAAAATGGAAAGATAATGAAAAATCTAAAACCTACACATGGACAAAACCAATTGGATGAGTTTATTTAGAATCCTTATCACCTTATCATCGAATTATAGCAATGTGGGACCTTTTCAATCCGAATCTCTTTTTAAAATAAAGTATCTAATCTTTACATTCCAAAAGTTCCCCTCCTCTCCTCTTATAAAAGTCTCCCACCTCTACCTCATTTCACACACTCCTCAAGCCTTTGGCTCGGCCAACCCCTACCCATTTACTCTCTCCACATCCCTCTCCTCATACTAGTGGATTCCCTTTGGGCAGAATCCTTTCAAAGGACGCCTTTATGCTCAAATCAAAAAGAGTTTCACTTTTAAAGGTAATTCATTCTCTCAAGTTCATTTGTTTTATTTTGTTTCTCCAACCCCCTAAACTCTTTTTATTTACTTTTTTTGTAACTACACCAGTATCTTAAATATACTAGGATGTTGTTATAAGATTTATTTGATCTACACTCTCACACAACTACATCAAATGGTTAAAGAACATACAGTTTCCGTGGATGGCGAAATTCTGCCTCCCGAAACGATGATTGTTCAATACTCATTTAACACCTTCAAAGGTGGCCATTACGATGTCACTATTTTTATATATGATATATAATATGTTTATGTTTTCCTTAAGCTTCTGATTTTTTTCATTTTGGGCATACCTTTATGGTTTCCATTATGGGTAAACACGATATCTTCATTTTAGGAAGTGCGGACTACCGCCCCCTAAAAGTGATTTGATTCGTTAATACCATATGTGGGATGTGTAAAGGATAAATTTAATGATATTATATATGTTATTATAATGGAATTATAATATACTCTTATATCATTATGAATCCATTCCAGAAAATACGAAATAGAAATGGAAGCAGCTTTCATGCGTACGTACGGCTTACCGTCTCCATGAACGGTGCATTTCATTTCTTACCTCTAAATGTGATGTAATATTAAAAATACATGTATATGATGAATATATATGATATATATGTTATCCAAATAATTAATATCATTCTAGATATAATGAACCTTTGAACAAATTAACAACATGTAAGTGTAAGAAGTCTATTTTTGACCTAATAACCAAATACCGACAAAATGAACACTATTAACTTAAATGATTACATGATGTTCATAACATGGTATAAAAGGAATAATGAACTTGAAAAAGGATCATAAGAAAGTAGAGATTAATTCAAGTTTATTATTTAGGAGATTAAAGAACGGTCGGGTCAAGTCGGATACGAGGTATGGGACATCGTCTCAATCTCCTTTCATTGAAGCATATTTTATTTTATACACAACTTTCTTTTATATGGTGTATAAACCCCTTTGACTTTTATGTTTTTCAAAAGGAATCTTTTTTATACGAAGCGTTTACAAAACGACAAAAGGGAATGTTTTTGTCATAAGTATGCGGCGTCAACGACTTCTCCGCCGTCGTGACCGTTATTTGAGTTTCGGCTTCCTCTACAAGCCATACCTTCTTTTTTAAAAGAAAAATAAATACCATGTTTTACTTTTCTTTTATTTTTGTATTGAAAATGGTTTTCACAATGTTTTTGTGTTGTATTGATATCTTGTGATTGAAATGTGGAAATGCTATGTTTCCTTTATGCATGTTTTATGTGATACGATTATGTTATGGTTCTTGGGAATTATTATGAAGACGGGTGGTTCCGTGATAAACTAAGGGCGGGTGAGCCCGATATAGCTCTCCAATGCATTGGGTAACACGAAATAGTGAAACTTTAAGGTTTCTCCGAAGAGATTTTAGGGAATATACTGTGATGGGTATTCCAAACGTAACCAAGAGGGTTACTCCCTACGTAAGAAGGTTATGAATGCCTCAAGTTACCTTCATGTCTTATGATTTATATGATTTATTCATGATTTGATGAGGTATGTTAAAGTGCTTATGTTTTATGGGTAAAGTATGATCTCATCCTTATGTATATATGTACCCATGTTTCCTTTCCATAGTTTTATAACCTATACTGAGTTTTTATGCTCCTCCCAAGTTTTTGAAATGTTTTTCACAGGTCACGGGAATGGTACATGATATGATGATAAAGTCAAGGATGTGTCAAGAAAGAATCCATGTTTTATTTTAAATATGTTTCCATTGATGGGAATGAATAATAAAATCTTTATGTAACCACTTTGTTTATATGTGGAATGTAATGCACGTTTTATGATCTAATTCTCTAAAACTTTAAACCCGAAATGATCCTCAATGTGTAATCTTGTAATAACTCAAGATTAAGTATGGTTTAAGGCTGGGGCCTTATAGTTGGTATCAGAGGTCGGTTTAGATAAATTTAGGAGTTAGAATTCTATTAAAATGTTTTTCAAAAATGTTTTTTTTAAATGATATAGCATTTACAGATTACCATGTTGCTTCATCTAAGACATGTTTGTTCAGAATGGTTTTCTGTAGAGGAAACTGGGAAGCAGTGCTAGGAAGGCATACAGAAAGAAATAACCTTCTGAATCAGCATCCAGAAATGGTCGGAATTGGAACTGAAAAGTTTGTTGTAGTAATGGAGAAGTTGACTCAAGCGATAAATGGTGGTGGTATCCATGCACGAGATCAGCCAGATCAACCGCAGAAGAACATGACAGTGGTGGAAAATTTAATGAGGCAACATCCACCATCATTCAGAGGATCATCTGACCCTGTGCTAGCTGAAGGGTGGATTAAAGCACTGGAGAATATTTTTGATGTCAGGGGGTGTTCAGACAATCAAAAGGTTAGAATTGTTTTTTACCGTTTGGAGGGTGAAGCAGATCAGTGGTGGTCTATTGTTAAAAATATCAGGGACACCGATGAGATTTATGCCCCTAACTGGGATGACTTCAAAGGTATGTTTCTTGAGAAGTATTTTCTTAAGGCTGTTCGACTTAGGATGGGAAAAAAATTCTTGGAATTAAGTCAAGAGGAAGATTCAGTGGATGCCTATGAAGAAAGGTTCATTCGTTTGGCAGGGTATGCTCCAAATTTTATCCAAGACCTTGATAGTAAAATCAATCGTTTTTACTCAGGAATAAAGCCAAAATATCGAAGGGAATTAGCTTCTCGTGAGTTTAAATGTTATGAAAAGCTTGTTCGATGTGCTGAGAAGGTGGAAATAAAGTTTTCCGATGACCAAGTGTTCTATAACAACCAGCAGAAGAAGAGATTGAGGTAGCAGGAGAAAGGTAAGAATTCTTCAAAAAATTCTAATGGTAAGAGAACTAAGTTTCCAGTTTGTGATAAATGTGGCAAAAGGCATTCTGGGGGATGTCTTCTATATTCTGAAAAGTGCTACCGATGTGGTAAGATGGGACATAAGGCTCGTGATTGCACTGAAAAGGATCAAGGTGAAGGTAAGAACAAATTTGATTTACAGTTAGTGAAATGTTATATGTGCAATGAGATGGGTCACTATGCAAATGAGTGTCCGACAAAGAGATTGAGTGATGGGAAGCAGTTAGACTACAAGCAGAAAGGGGTGGTGAAATCCATTGCAACTACTTCAGCAAATGTCAGGCCATCAAATGAAGTTTTATCAGGTACATTGTTTGTTTTTTCAGATTATGCCAGTGTGTTGTTTGATTCGGGATCTACACATTCTTTCATCTATGAAGCCTTTTCTAGTAAAATGGGAATACCATCTCAAGAAACGACTCATGAAATGTGGGTAAAAACACCTGGGGGGAATGTTGAGGCAAAAAAAAATTATAAGAATCTTCCTATCCTTATCTGTGGAAAGAACCTACTTGAAAACCTTATTGTTCTACCTCTAGTAGAGTTTGATGTTATCTTGGGTATGGATTGGCTCTCTATTTGCCATTCTAAGATTGACAGTAGTGCTAAAGAAGTTTCTTTTCAGAAAGAATTTCAGTTTGTTTACAAGAATGAACCCTTACTTTTGATAACATATCAAGAGGCCGAGAAACTTGTAAAAGATGGAAATTAATGTTACCTTGAACAAGTCGTTGAAAATAAAGGAACTGTTCAGATTAATGATGTGCCAGTGGTAAATGAGTATCCTGATGTTTTTCCTGATGAGTTGCCTAGAATAATACCATATCGGGAAGTTGAGTTTACTGTTGACTTAGTTCCTGATGCTAAGCCAATTTCAAAACCCCCTTATCGAATGGAACAAATTGAACTTTTAGAGTTTAAGGAGCAATTGATTGATTTATTAGAGAAAGGTTTCATTAGATCTAGCACATCACCATGGGGTTCTCCTGTTTTATTTGTTAAAAAGAAAGATGGTTCTATGAGACTTTGCATTGATTATAGATCCTTGAATAATATCACTGTTAAGAACAAATATCCTTTCCCTCATATCGATGCTTTTTTTGATCACCTCCAGGGAGCTCAGTTTTTTTCAAAGATTGACCTGAGATCGGGGTACCATCAGCTGAAGGTAAAGAAGGAAGATATTTTGAAGACCGCGTTCCGTACTAGATATGGCCATTATGAATTTGTAGTAATTCCTTTTGGGCTAACCAATGCACCTGCTGTATTCATGGACTTAATGAATAGAATTTTCAATGAGTTCTTGGATAAGTTTGTGGTGGTTTTCATTGATGATATTTTGGTGTTTTCTAAAAGTAAAGAGGAGAAAGAAAGACATTTAAGGGTTATCTTGCAAACCTTAAAATAAAAGAAACTGTATGGGAAATTCAGCATGTGTGAGTTTTGGTTGCAACAAATTTCTTTCCTTGGTCACATTGTTTCTAAAGATAGAATAATTGTTGATCCTGCAAAAACAAATTTTGTGGAAGAATGGCCAAGACCCACAAATGTAACCGAGATTCGTAGCTTCCTTGTCTTGGCGGGCTATTACCGAAGGTTTGTTAGAAATTTTTCATGGTTATCTAGTCCAATGACTAAGAAAACTCAGAAGAGTGTTAAGTTTATCTGGACAAAATAATGTGATGATTGTTTTCAGGAATTGAAAAGAAGATTGGTGAATGCTCCAGTTTTGGCACTACCTTCCAGGAATGGTGAGTTTTTTATATACAATGATGCTTCATTGAAAGGACTTGGTTGCGTCCTAATCCAGAATGATCAGGTAATTTCTTATGCTTCACGAAAGTTGAAAACTCATGAGGTAAATTACCCTATACATGATTTGGAATTAGCTGCAGTTGTTTTTCCATTAAAAATTTGGAGGCATCATTTGTATGGAGTAAAGTGTGAAATATATTCCGATCAAAAAAGTTTAAAGTATATATTCACTCAGAAAGAGTTAAACATGAGACAGAGGAGATGGCTAGAATTAATCAGTGATTATGATTGTACAATTCATTACCATCTGGGAAATGCAAATAAAGTGGCTGATGCTTTGAGTCGAAAAAGTAATGCTTCATTAACAATGTTGTGTTTGGAACGTGATCATTTGGTTAAGGATTTGATGAACTTTGGCATAGAATTTTTGGTGCAGGAAGTCCTTCTGTTTTGTTTCAGGAATCAGTGATATCATCTCTATCAGATAGAATCATGCAAGCACAGAAGCTAGACAATGAGTTGTAGAAAAAGGTAGAGTTGGTTTAGAAAGGTAAGTTTCCTGAATTCAACATTGATAATGATTGTGTTTTTAGATTTGGGAAGAGATTGTGTTTGCCTTGTGATTCACAGTTGAAGAGAGAGTTGTTATGTAAAGCTCATAGTTCTCAATTTTCAGTTCATCCGGGCAGTACTAAGATGTATAGAGATCTGTGAGAGTATTACTGGTGGGTTGGAAGGAAAAGAGATATTGCTGATTTTACTATGAAGTGTTTGACATGTCAACAGGTTAAAGCAGAGCGGCAGTTACCGAAAGGGATGCTTCAGCCTTTACCAGTGCCAGAGTGGAAATGGGAGAATATATCCATGGACTTTGTTGTTGTATTACCGAAGACATCTCGAGGTAATAATGCAATATGGGTTATTGTTGATCGCTTGACCAAATATGCTCATTTCCATGATATACGAGATACATTCTCTCTTGATCAACTTTCCCATTTGTATCTTAAAGAGATAGTCAGGTTACATGTAGTTCCTCTCTCCATTATATCGGATCGTGATCCCAGGTTTACATCTATCTTTTTGAAAGGCCTTCAGAAGTCGTTGGGTAGTGAATTAAATTTTAGTACAACTTTTCATCCTCAATCAGATGGGCAGTCAGAACGAACAATTTATACATTGGAGGATATTCTACGAGCCTGTTCTATGGATTATCAGGGAAGTTGGGACCAACATCTTTCTTTGGTTGAATTTTCATATAATAACAGTTTTCATTCCAATATACAGATGGCTCTATTTGAGGCATTATATGGGAAGCGGTGTCGAACTCCAGCTTTCTGGGATGAAGTGGGTTAAAGGAAGTTGATGGGACCAGAGTTGGTAGAAGAGATGGCAGAATAAGTTCAGCTGATTCAGAAACACATGAGAACAGCTCAGAGCAGGCAGAAGAGTTATGCAGATAACTGGAGGAAGGATCTATCTTTCGAGGTAGGTGATCATGTTTTTCTCAAGGTTTCTCCTTGGAAAAGTGTGATGAGATTTGGTAAGAAAGGAAAGTTGAGTCCAAGGTTCGTTGGACCATACGAAATTCTGGAGAATGTTGGATCAGTTGCATACCGAGTGGCTTTACCTCCAAGTTTATCTCAGGTACACAATGTTTTTCACGTTTCGATGTTGAGAAAATATATGCCAGATCCATCTCATGTTTTGAGTCCAGAGGTAGTTTAGCTGGAAGAGAACCTATCTTATGAGAAACAACCGATCCAGATTCTTGACCACATGGAGAAACTGTTACGAAATAAAGTGATTTACCAGGTAATGGTTTTGTGGAAAAACCCCATGATTGAAGAGGCAACATGGGAATCTAAAAATGCAATGACGGATAAGTACCCCCATTTATTCGATAAGTAAAAAAATTGTGGGGACGCAATTTTCTAAATGGGGGAAGGATGTAACATCCCAAGTAATTAATTAATAATAGATATATTTTTCTATGTCTATTAATGATTAAGATAGTGTTTTAGAGGCTTAAAATGAAAATAAATCCAATCTTAAGCATGGAATACACTAATATTCTTAAAAGATTGTTTTACTGCCTTATGATGGAAAACCCTTTTTAAATCTATCTTTTGAAAATTTTATAAAATATGTTTGTCAAAATAAACTTATTCTTTATGATTGGGACATCAAAATTTACTTTGTGTGAATTTTTGGTATTTTTATGACAATGTTCATTTTTTAATGAATAGTGAAAAATACTGCATTTTACATCAAAACTGCTTTTTAATCTAATTTATTTATATGATTAGATTATCTTTTGAATTGGTCTTAATGTGTAATATGAATATATTTTCACCATTTAATCCAATGGTGGTCATTGGAATCAATTTCACTTTGATATTGTACTTAAACTAGTGTCAATCTTTTGATACTTATTGTTTCATAAAAACACGCTATTTGCTCTGACAACGGGAATTAATTATTAAATTAATTAATGTGACTTATATGTATTGAATTTTTTAAAATATACTTCATTTTTGAATTTGGAATATCAAATATATCTTAGGGTAGATTTTTGGTAATTTTCTGAAAAACTTCAATTTTTGATGAATAGTGAAACCACTAAATGGTTCTTATAAAAACTGATTTTTCCGTTTAAATTAAATTTTTCCATCATTGTGTTTTGAATTTAAAAAATACAACATACATGGTTGTCATTAAGAAGTAAAATGTGGTTCAATGAGATTAAAATAATTTTTTGGTGAATAGTAACTTATTAAGTTTTAATCGCGATGAGTGGTAATTAGTGTAGTTTAAGGTAAAAATAACGCTTTAATAAAATAAGATGAGCTTGAAACATGTCCTAAACTCATTGGTTGTGTCATGGCCGACCAAGACAAGCCATGGGTCAACTTGGGGACCCCATGGATCCACTTGTTTGGGAACTGACATAAATTACTTTTTTTAATGTAAAAGTAAAAATGACACAAACATAATATGTTTTACAAAAACAATTTTTACATGGGCTTATAAAGATCGTATTTTTGATTATAATAATTCATTGGAAAGATAATAATATTTCCTACATCATAGTAGTTTTTTTATAATTTTTAGACTTTAAATAAAGTAAATTAGTTATGACATCATGATGATGCAGCGATGACCTCATTATTTAACGATTTAAATAAAATGGAAAGATAATGAAAAATCTAATATCTAAACATGGCCAAAACCAATTTTATGAGTGGATTTCGAAGCCTTATCACCTTATCCTCTAATTATAGCAATGTGTGACCTTTTTAATCCGAAACTCTTTTTAAAATAAAGTAACTTATCTTTACTTTCCAAAAGTGCCCCTCCTCTCCTCTTATAAAAGGCCCCCACCTCTACCTCATTTCACACACTCCTAAAGCCTTTGTCTCGGACAACCCATGCCCATTTACTCTCTCCACATACCTCTACTCATCCTAGAGGATTCCCTTTGGGCATAATCCTTTCAAAGGAATCCTTTAGGCTCAAATCAAAAGGAGTTACTCTTTTAAAGGTAATTCATTCTCTCATGTTCATTTGTTTTATTTTGTTTCTCCAACCCCCTAAAATCTTTTTATTTACTTCTTTTGTAACAACAAAAGTATATTAAATATACTAGGATGTTGTTATAATATTTATTTGAACTACACTCTCACACAACTACATCAAATGGTTAAATAACATACGGTTTCCGTGGATGGAGAAATTCTGTCTCCCGAAACGATGATTGTTCAATACTCATTTAACACCTTCAAAGGTGGCCATTATGATGTCACTATTTTTATATATGATATATAATATGTTTATTTTTTCCTTAAGCTTATGTTTTTTTTTCATTTTGGGCATACCTTTATGGTTTCCATTATGGGTAAACACGATATCTTCATTTTAGGAAGTGCGGACTACCGCCCCCTGAAAGTGATTTGATTCTTTAATACCGTATGTGGGATGTGTAAAGGATAAAGTTAATGATATTATATATGTTATTATAATTGAATTATAATATACTCTAATATCATTATGATTCCATTCCAGAAAATACGAAATAGAAATGGAAGTAGCGTTCATGCGTACGTACGGCTTACCGTCTCCATGAACGGTGCATTTCATTTCTTACCTATAAATGTGATGTAATATTATAAATACATGTATATGATGAATATATATGATATATATGTTATCGAAATCATTAATATCATTCTGGATATAATTAACCATTGACCAAATTAACAACATGTAAGTGTAAGAAGTCTATTTTTGACTTAAGAACCAAATACCGACAAAATGAACACTATTAACTTAAATGATTACATGATGTTCATAACATGGTATAAAAGGAATAATGAACTTGAAAAAAGTTCATAAGCATGTAGAGATTAACTCATGTTTATTATTCAGGAGATTAAAGAACGGTCGGGTCATGTCGGATACGAGGTATGGGACTTCGTCTCAATCTCCTTTCATTGAGGCATATTTTATTTTATACACTACATTATTTTATACGGTGTATAAAACCCTTTGACTTTTACATTTATTAAAAAAGAATCTTTTTAATACGAAGCGTTTACTAATTGACAAAAGGGAATGTTTTTGTCGTACGTATGTGGCGACAACGACTTCTCCGCCGTCGTGACCGTTATTTGAGTTTCGGCATCCTCAACAAGCCATTACTTCTTTTTTAAAAGAAAAATAAATACCATGTTTTACTTTTCTTTTATTTTGGTATTGAAAATGGTTTTCACAATGTTTTTGTGTTGTATTGATATATTGTGATTGAAATGTGGAAATGTTATGTTTCCTTTATGAATGTTTTATGTGATACAATTATGTTATGGTTCTTGGGAATTATTATGAAGACGGGTGGTTCCGTGATAAACAAAGGGCAGGTGAGCCCGATATAGCTCTCCAATGCAGTGGGTAACGTGAAGGAGTGAAACGTTAAGGTTTCTCCGAAGAGATTTTAGGGAATATACTGTGATGGGTATTCCAAACGTAACCAAGAGGGTTACTCCCTACGTAAGAATGTTATGAATTCCTCAAGTTACCTTTATGTATTATGATTTCTATGATTTATTCATGATTTGATGAGGTATGTTAATGTGATTATGTTTTATGGGTAAAGTATGATCTCATCCTTATGTATATATGTACCCATGTTTCCTTTCCATATTTTTATATCCCATACTGAGTTTTTATGCTCATCCCATGTTTTTGAAATGTTTTTCACAGTTCACGGGAAAGGTACATGATAAGATGATAGATTCAAGGATATATCAAGAAAGAATCCATGTTTTATTTTAAATATGATTCCATTGATGGTAATGAAGAATACTATCTTTATGTAACCACTTTTTTTATATGTGGAATTTAATGCAAGTTTTATGATCTAATTCTCTAAAACTCTAAACCCGAAAAGATCCTCAATGTGTAATCTTGTAATAACTCAAGATTAATTAAGTTTTAAGGCTGGGGCCTTATAGCATCAATTTCTACATCCATCATTTGATGAGATTTTAATGATTCATCATGATTGGATACATTGTAGGAGGAGAAGTTGTGAGTTGAGGATGAGGTTATCAGGGCCTTACGTAGAGAGTAGTAAGAGTTTCCGAAGAATTATGTGTAGAAATATAAGGATATGATCTGTTCTCATGAGGAAAAACAACAATGGATGATGGAGTATATGTAGTATTTTGATCAGGGTATAGGGATTGAGTTTCCCCCATCAATTCCTCTTCCAAATAACCATACTCCTCCCAAATGACTGATTTAACATATCTATACATCTATTATGTCAAAGGGATGAATTAATTTTTTGATATTATATTTCTTTTAATTATATTTCTAATTATTTTTAATTATCCATTTGGTATAAAATTATTAGTATTATTATATAATTTATTATGGTTTATATTATATCCAATTTTTTTATATTAGTTTTTTATGTTTATTTTTTATTTTTTTAATCATGATTAATGTCTCATAGAAAAATATATTATAAATTATTATTCCTGAAAATCATGTACTACCACAAAAAAATAAATTGTGAATGGTTTTTTGTAACATCCAATCGATAAAAAATTGATGTGGTTTTGAGGAACATGCCATTTGTGATGGGTCCCATCAAAAATGCCTATTCGAAATGTGATCCCATAACAAATTAATCAAAATATAGTAGTGTACCATTATGGGGTAAAAAGATTTTTCTTTTTCATTATGCGATGTGTTTGATGTATATTATCCTCTAGTGAACTTGGTAACCTATTATATCTCATGAGATAATATTGAGATATAAGTCAATGAAATTGATATACTATGATATGCTAGTCGATGTGCATGATTAACTGTGGGATATAGTAGGTACATCATCATCTAATATGGTTCGATAGTCATGGAAGTGAACATTTCAATTGTAGTACGTTTTTTTATACCCATGTGCCTCTACACATTTTTGACATGAGACTATTTTTTTATGATTTATAATTAATTTTCACTCGTATGATCCATTTATTATTGAAATGATAAATATTTATTCAATAACACATATTTATGATATATGAATTATTTTGTATGAATATTTTATGTTATGTTCATGACTTCATACACTTATTCGTATCTTATTCTTTTATATTATCCTTCATTGATATCTCTATATCTAAAAATCATCTATATCTAAGTTCTATATTTTCTTATACTTATTTTCCCAAGGTTTTGAAGATTGGTTTTATGTAGAATTTAAATATAAAGTGGACAATAAATGATTGATATAATTGGATTCACTTATTAACATTTTGATTACATATCCATATTTCTAATGAATCCATACCAAAATATTTATAGAATGGTTCATGATTTTTATTAACATATATTCTAGTATTTGGATGTTATATAAATTTATTAAAATCACGGACCATTTTTATTTGACTTAAAGACATAGGGCCTTTGATAAAATATAGAGATAAAAATCATGTAGGGTTACTATAGAATAATTGTTGAACAATAGGTCAGTATCATATATTAGCCTCACATTGATTTTCAATGTGTGAATGCCAAGGTAAGATTTGTGCATTGGAATTATTAACCTATATATATATCCACATGTGAAATAAGGGTTCTCTTACTCATCATTACAATGGTTAGAAGAACATAATTATTCATGGAATATTGGGTGACACGTATTGTGAATGATTAAGGTTATATAGTTTAAGTGATGCATCTTGGTAGATAACATGGTGCTGAGATAGGAAATCATTACATAGTTTGTAGATCTGATGAAATATTGTTTCAATGGAACCTTTAATATGACTCGAACACATATGTTGGTTCAAATAGGGGTTATATTCCATGAAATCACAATGGGTTAACAAAATGAAACATATAATGTTTTTGGGGTTTAATATTTTGAATGAATGGATGGTTATGTTAGGTTTGGCAGCTAAGGATGGTCTTAGTTGACATCTCCATTATATTTCATGCGACATAGTCTTTGGAAAATCAATTTATTACAAGATTTCTAACCAATGAACCTATGATAATGTATGGGTTTCCTTTAGACCCGGTTGACAAATAGGGTCTTCATTCCTCAATAAAAAACATTTCTATTAAACCTACCTTATTAGAATTATATATGTAAAAAACATCTAAATCAATTATAAATTGATAATATGAGGATTGGGCGCTGACATTGAGTTAAGGATATCAGATGCTTCCAGAATATATATGTGGCTAAAAATTTTATTTCTTGATGGTTCCAGAAATTACTATATTTAAACTATATAAAGGATTATTCAACCATCATTTTTGACTAGTTAATTAACTCTAATATTAATATGACTTATTATTTAAATAAATGAATAAACTGTAGAGGATGAGTATGATTTCTGGAATATTTCAATAACCATATAAATGTATTTGAAATTAATTATTTGGAAATATGATGTAGTAAATGAACTAATGGTGTGATACTGATCAAAATAAATTTCTTGAATTAGAATATAATTATTCCAAATTGACCATAAAAAATGATTCTGAATGAGATGAGGAAAATAATATGAGACGATGTCCTTTTTGTACTGGATACCTTTTTATTTAAATAAATACACTTGTTTCCCAAACTGATGATGGACTTCATAGGCATTGAGTTGAATTAGTTATAGTACAGTACATATCAATATAGTGAAACCTTCATCAGCTATAAAATTTTATTTATTGTACATTTGATGGAGAGATGAAAATTATTGAATTAAAAATTGACAATGAATAATTGAAAACAATATAAATGGATAAAAATAATTGGTTAAAATAATTTTATATAATTTTATACCTTTGTATGAAACAGTAAACACAATTGGGTACAATATTGTGCCAACATTATGAAGTTATTGTATTTTCATTTAATAAGTGTCAATATGTAATGATATATCCTAAATGAAGTAAAAATGTGAAGATGCGGAATTAATTCTATATAAATTGACAATATCATGAAATTATTGTTCAGGATTTGCGTTCCATGAGAATTTATAATCATATATATCTATGATAAATATATTTTTAGGTGTTCTATCTTTAAGGTTTTAATCCTACATATAAATTTTTTTTGAAATATATTGATAAGGATGAAATTGTTAATAGATCAGAAAAAACATATAAAGATAGAAGATAATTCATGGGTATGGAGTTATCATCGATTGTATGAATTTAAAATTTATTTAAATAACAAAAAAGGTAACAAAATAGTTTAATCCCTCAATATCTCAAAAACCAAGATGGTTATCTATGATGGAATGTTATTGATGATTGAATGGAGGCCAGTGAGGTTAGTATGTGTAATGCTCATAATGGATGACAACAATTCTTAGGATAGGGAACTAAAAATGCATCACCACTAAGTGATTTCCATAGATAATATTTGAGGGTGAATGGAAGACCAATTGGAAACCCCTATGATATGGAACGCACTAGTGTTGTAATGATAACATTGATTAATTTACAATTTTGATCTTGAATTATTTAATGATGTTTGAATCAATTTTTTTTACAAAATCCATAATTTAATACCACATGAATATGAGGTAACACAAGTCATATACCATACCTATTAATTCAATGAATATTACACAAACTTTATGTCTTCTAACTATCATGATAATTATTGTTGAGCTATCTATATTGTTATATATTTATAAAAAATAGACTAAGATACAATCAAATGTCCACATGGTTTCTCAAAAAAAATTCACCGGAGTGTAGACCTTTAACTTACTCAATATTAATAAATATATTCATTCGAATCATTATTCCTTCCATAGTCTCAGTCAATTTTTTTATCAAGTGTTAATGAAACAACCAATCACAACATGATATATGAAAGACGTATTTTTTCGGTATATAATTGATTTATAAAATATTTAACTTGTTTAGAACAACATTATCTATTTATTCACCACCTTATAAAGGTAAACTATTTTATTTTTTTATGTTATTTACAATATTGTCACTCTATATTATCTTATGATTCATTACCGATGAAGAATTATTATTTACATATACATTTTTTTATTATAATATGAGTGTTTTGTTTTTTATTTATGTTATGTTGAGGTGGGTAAGAATTATGCTCCTCTATGAACACATTTATAGGAAACATTTTAATGATTCAATAATGATTTAAATTAATTTATGTATTTTTTTTACACTTATTTCTTTATAATATTACTCATCTTATACCAAATCCCTATCAATGTAGTATTTCATTGCACAATAAATTGTAATATATTATACTAACACATAATAAAATATAACCAAAAATATTACAAAACAAATAATAAAAAATTAATAATGATTTTCATTCATAGATAATAGTTTATCTAAATAAATATTAATATTTATTATATATTTAATCTATTATAATTGGGTATTATTTTAGAGTACCTAATATCTGGAACATGATCATATATTGAACAAATTTATTTGTGTGTTCTCCATTATTTCTTATCATCCACATCTGCATTCATTATAATATAATTGTTAAAATGATTACTGTAATAAAATTTGATAAAATTTTATTATTTAATGTGGATATTACAATTTTCATTGTGCCTAAATTGGACCTGAAGGTAAAATATTCTAGGATCTCCTTTACAGTTAAGATATAAAAATTATAATAAAGGAACCCATTATATGATTTTTTCACAAATTTCCTTCTCTTAATTACATATAATTGAATAAAATATGTTCTTAAAATTTTATATGTATGTATATATTTATATATATCTTCATGATAAAGAATGTTTATATTGATGATTTTTTTCTCATCCTACACTAAAACTAATTTCTCTTTACACATTGTTATGATGGTCCATTGAATTTTTATATGTATTATGATATTTAATTTAATTAAACTATAAAATTATATTATATTGATTAACTTTATACCAACATGTGAATTTGTTTTTATATCCTTGAATAATAACCCATATTATTCAATCATATTTAATTATTATTTTTTAAATAAATATTCATTACTTGTCATATTGATACAAACAAGAATCGAATTGGTATAGTTCCATTAAAATCATTTAAACTAAATGTATCCGTTCAAATTATTCTCACATTATGTTCATAAAAACTCTAACCCATCTCATACATATCATTCATATTACATTACTTCATAACATGAGGATTGGAATGAAATAAAATTGTGAGTTTAGACTGTAAGGTCATACATGGTTGTTAGTCAACAAGGCCCTAATCCCAGTGGGTCACAGGGCCTCCTGTGCATCTCTCCTAAACCCAGAGGCTTATTACTAGTAAGAAGAACCTAGGATGAGTCCATGGAGAAAATTTTAACTCTTATAATAGTGTAACTGAAAAATATATTATATATGTGTAATCTAATTAGTACTATAACAAGACAATATGCATACAACAGAAGACTAAAATAAAAGCACTGTGAGAAACCAAACCATACAAAAAGTTATGATACTAGTCATATTTATTAAATAAAGAATCCAGGACATGTATAAAATGTATTTATAAATTACATTTAACAATAGTACAAATGAAAAAAAATCTATCAATCTAGAATCACGGGCTTCATCTTAATCCCATGATACCATGATCCTATGACATCATTAAGAACCTATAATTGGGTTCTTTTCTTTATCAATACCTACAATCAAATAGTCTGTTTAGGTACACAGAGGCAGAACAAATAGGGTGTAATATACCATCCCAATATGATTCTAACCTTGGATAGGTTTCAATTATTATGTGAATATATATAATAAATTTGTCCATTAAAATATACAATTGAATGAACTACTCGAGTGTGAATATCCTATAATCCCAACTTCTTATTTTTTAACCAATTAATTCATTCATTTTGAATTATGCAATAAATATATGATATTATTTTTTCCCATGTAATTTTTAATATATCTGAATTAAAAATTCATTATCATAAAAATATTATATATATAGACACGACGTGTAGAAATCAGTCCCTCGTGATAACATGGTTGAGGATACCTAAACATATAATCTGTAATGTATAAAAACAATAAATCCAAACACGTTTTTTTTTCTTGAGTTCTACACCATGTAAACTATTTCCATCCATTATTCAATTTACAATATAATCCCCTCATTTTCATCTGTATTTCAGAATCCAAGTGTCACTCTGGGTGTAACATAAACCAACACCCTACAATTCCTTCCATGGAGAACCAATCATGATCCCATATATTGTACAAGGTGTGGTATAACATTACATCCATTCGAGTCATTCATTGTCGGTCCACTCTGAGATATGATGTATCACCCATGGGATGTAATATTAATGACATTTGAATCAATAAATCGAATTAAAATTTGAATCTATGTACCACTCATCATATAATGATCATTCCAACTAATTATATCTTTGGTACTCCATATTATGTGTCCATGTGTTACTCGTACAATATTAGTATCAAATTCATATAATTATTACCACAAAATTGAAATATGATGCAATGTTTCACACAATGAATATAATTATTTTGTCATTTCAAACCATTTAAATATATTTATTTAAACATGTAAAGGTCATTACCTAGAACATATCAATTGAATATCACCTATAAATGTGAATAAAGTCATTCTGAATGCTTACAAGGTGTGAAATATAATTACTCCATGGGAAAATCCTTATAACAAGCTTCAAAAGCTTAAATAAACCATAACATGTCATATAATATATCTATATCACATGGAAAAAATGATATAAATTATAATTGATGCTAAATAAATAAATTTCATAAAAAGTGATAAATTTAGAAGGTGTGACTCTCATTTACCCACATGGAAATTTAATTTAATTGTGATAATAAATCCTTACAAAGTATTTCATGGAATGGAAATGTGGTCATGAAATTCATTCCCTACTCCTTATCAATTAAAATACAATTCCATTTATAAATTTATAATTCAATTATAGTAGTCATTTTAATTTATACATCCAATGATAAGGGGAAAAAGAACACCTATGAGTTCCCTTGGATAATCCACCCATGGTGGTCTATTTTTAACATCAAAACATTTAAAGGGGTCTGTCATTAATGGCTCTAAACATATCAACATACCATAATGGCCCCTTCAATTACATAGGCTATACTAAACAATTGAATTAAATTATTTAAAATCATTGAAAGGTAGATGGTCATAGAATTTTTCATGTGGAACAATGATTCACATATAACAACATGACATTAAATAGAAGACATGAGACCAACTACCTTAGTTATGTAGTTGATATACTATCCAATATCATTTAATAATTCAGATAGGGTCATGAAAATCTCATATAATGGAATGAATACAAATAATATGGCATATTATCTTGTACCTAAATTGTGTAGCAGATGACTAAAAGAATGAAAAATGGATAAAAAGGAATGGATAACTCACAGAGATGGATCTGATGATTCCAACATATCTGGATTCAGAACCCAAATGAAGGATTTTTGATTATTCATAGTCTATTAATCAAAAGAGATCTCAATAGTGGGTTTTATTATTAGGAGGATGATAGAAAATATGTTTTATTTAATAGAATAAATAGGGAAAACTGAAAAATCACTTGAAATAGGAGATCACATGATATAGTTTCACCTTTTCAAACCATGTTCCAACCATGCATGTTTAGATGTAGGATAATTTGACCACATGGTTTTCCCCCATGGTTTTACCAATTGTTCACAATACATGTGAAAATTAACTATCAAAATTTCAAATGTGGGCACATGGCCATGCAACCAAACTCACATAGTTTACATTAACTGTGTGCCAAGCCATTTCAACTAAAAAAAGTGTTTTAGGCTCCAACTAGCCTCATACACCCCTATTACCACCATGAACTCAATGGGTCTTCATATTATGATATATTTTAATATTTCAACTAATAATTATTGGAAGGGGTTGTATTTTTATCTCAATAAACAATCATGTTATTTGAAAAATCCCCTCTTAATGAAATATGTCCATGAATTTCCATTTCATTGTTAGTTTAGAATTTTTTAGAATAAGTCCATCTAATGAAATCATACACTGGACTCCAAATCCAAAGACTCTTTATATACACCAACATGAGACCACATAACCTATACAAGAGGAAAAAACTAAACTCAGAAAACCTTCATGCTACAAACCAAAATAAATTTAAAAATGTCAACAGAAAGTCTCAATAACCTATATTTCAACATCCTCTGGATAAAAGGCACCAGATAGGTCTCAATAATAATATCATAGATGAGAATCATGTCAGACATTATACATGGCCCAATACCTCTAACGTAACTACAACTCATAGTCTACTAACCCGACTCTTTCCAAAATATCAAATGGTCCAACATATATGGGTGAATTCAAATATTGTCTCATGATCCTCTTATATCTCATCCTCAGTGAGACACATAAAAAACATGATCCCTAATAGGGAACCCTAAATATCATCTTTAGAAAATGGCATATGGTTTTTTATGAAACTAAGTACTATCCATCCACTTTTGAATTAACAGCACCAACTATGTGGTATCTTAAACTTGATGAGGTCCCTTCATATATAATTCTCCTACCTCTAAAAACAATGTGGTGGATGGAATGACCTGTTGTGAAAATCCTAACAGGGCACCATCTATATTATTTCATACAATCTATTATTGAATGACATTTCAACTCGGGATATATGTCTCCCCCAGGTGACCCTAAAATCCATAACATATATGCACAACATTTACTCAAGAACCAAAATTGTGTGCTCTAAATATATATCATCCTAGGGGTGGTATGCTGTTATTTAAAGAACATGCATACAAAATTACCTTTATAGACCTTGATAGAACAATGAGTTAAACTGGGTATAACAATCTAAAATTTTAGTGCACATGACCTTGTGGTGTCATACTACCACATGGACATAAAACCTCAAATTCCCAGCAACATCGAAGGTTTCATCGATCGGTATGAAATTTGAAACTCTCAGGATCAAGTCCAAAAATCATACAACGTCATTACCTCGATGTAGCATAAGTAAAAAAATCACAAAATCAATAGAGAAATAATTACACTTCCTCATAAGAATGGGGAGGTACTATAAAATTCTATAGGCTCATTGATAACCCTCCTTCACCCACTGTTAACTAGAACACCTCTGGGAGAGTCTGGCTAAATCTATTTTCATAATTGGACTATTATATTTATGATGTGAATCCTGATACATCATAGGGACTCCAAGGTTCATTGCATGAGATGATGCATAAAACTAAAATTCCATCTCAGCATACATGTCCACTGAATCCCGCATGAAAATATAATGTCGTATAATTTAATCAGCCTATACGGTCTAACTAGGAGGATGGTTATAACCAACCACACTCTGCTATAGAAATAGTATCTCATATTCAGATAGATTCTTCATCCATACTCAATCCATAAGTGTGTAGGTAACAACTAAATATGTTATTATAAAATATCCTTGAATGTCCTCTACCTCCATGTGAATCTCAATGAACGAATTCACATTCTATTACTCACTATTGTCCTATTCCACTACCAATATCTTATTCCTCTAGAATAGTCCATCGACCATTGCATTATCCACAAAATTCATGTTGTAAATCACATGATCAATATCATATAGTATATAAAACCGTCGTCATAGTCATAGATTCAAATAAAAATAAGTAACTATGTTCTTGAAGATTTTTTTTGGTTTGTGTACTCTGCAAAATTCTCTACAAATAAGTAATGTCACCAAAAATGAAATACATGAACAACTAGAGGAATCTCCATATAGTAAATATGATAATTCCTCTCATGTCACTACAACTTCTAAAACCCATACGATACAACTCTATTTTTCTAATTAATAGCAGCTCATATCCTGATACCCAATGCATCAAAGTAAAAATTTTGATTCACAGATAGATCTATAAATTTTAATATAGATTCCAATTCCAATTTTCATTTCATCTCCTAAATCTCTGTCTCACTAGAATATAAAAATATGAACTTCCCACCATTCTTTTTCAAGCATGTTGGAAATGATGAAAATTGTGTGGTGAGCTGTATATAATAATTGTAGTAACATGACAGCCTAAGAAACATCATAACTCAAAGAAATTCTTTTGATTCCACCAACAAACTACATATCTCCCCATCACCAGGTAAACTGATACACCTTTCTCTAATATGATGATACCCATGAAGGGAATCATATCCATCTAGAAGTGGAACTTTTTGATCTTATAAAAAAAATCATATTATCTTATTCTATCAACTATGATCTCAAGATCTTTTTCATGGTCATGTTGATTGTGATAATTCACTATGATTTCATCCATTAACTCCAAGAAAAATGAATCATGATAACAATGGAACACTAAGTTCATCAGTTCCATGAAGAATATTGGTACAATAATGAGTCCAAACAACATTACTAAATACTCATAGAGACCATACCAACATTGAAATTTTGTATGAGGTATCGTTGAGGGTATAACAATCACATCATGATTTTTGTATCTCAAATCAACCATTGTGAAAAGTCGATCTCTTCATAGATGGTTGAAGAGATCATATATAGGATCATGAAATAAATTCCATAATACATATCAATACAATTATTATTCCATTTATAACATGAAATTTCAATTTCAATTATGAATTTATTTTTTACACACCATTATAAAAGGAAAAGGGAAACCCTAAAGATTTACAAGGGTACCCCACACATGGCGGTCAATTTTTTATCCCAATAAACCAAAAGGGGTTGTTAATTCATGGTTCTAAATATATATATAATCCATAAAATCTTCTTCAGCATCTTAGTAAATGATAAAAAATAAAATTCAAGGATTAAAACACCTTTATAGTGTGAAGCTATAAGAATTTTTCATGCCGAACAATGGTGACTATATAACCACTAGAATTCAAATAAAAGGCATGAGCCCACATACCATATGTCAGTAGTTAATAAAATATTCTATATAATCTCGATATTTCTCTCAGGTAAAGATAAAATTATAGAATATATTATGAACCAAAAATAAGGAATATTATCATGTATTTAAATAGTGCAGATGATATCTAGATGAATGAAAAATTGATAAAAAGTAATAGAGAAATCACCAAGGTAGATAAGTTGCTTATTTCAAATCTTGATACTCATTTTGAATAAATTAGTTGTCTTGATTCCACGTTTAGTTATCGAAAGAAAACTGAAAATATTGATTAATTTTTTTGATTAGGATAAAAAAATAGGTTTCATTTAATCAATTAAATATGGGGAAATGGATAAATTGAAAAAAACTGGGCATCAAACTGTTTAGGGGAAAAATTTATTAACATTACACCAACCATAAATCATTATCTATTTGATAAAGGGCACCATATAGTTATGAAAGGTTTAAAAAATTATGGGTAATTCATTCCCTACCCTTCTATTAAAATTTTTGATCAGGTCACATTGCCAGGGGGCCAACTCGTATAGTTTAGTAAAACAGTGTGTTGTCCCTTTTTACCCGAAAACATGGGTTCTAGGCCATTAACATGCCTTAGACACCCCCATTACCTCCCCGAAATCAAAGGGAATTCATATTAAAACATATTAAAACAACTAAACTATTATTAATTAGAATTTATAGTAGCCATAACTCAATGAAGAACCATATTCATACAATAATGATTAGTAAGGGTAAACCAAAGACATATCAATGATCACATAAAAACAAAAGGGGAATTAGTGTATGAGTACATGATATTAACATTTGAAATAAAAACCATGAATATTATATATTGAAATAATAAATAATAGAATAAAGATACACTTTTATCAATAATTTCATAGTATAGGAATCAATGAACAATAGATACAAGAACATAACCTTGGAAGAATACATGTAATTGTAGAATAAATATAGAAACCCACTTTCCAAAAAGTCGATTTAATATTCTAGGAATATCATAGTGGATATTGACCATTAAATAACTAGTTCACTCCACATTTAATTATTACATATATTATTATAAATATACCAGTACAAATCTATTTATAGGGTTATATAATTATAGTCCCACCTATCATCATTTGTAATATTACCCTCATCCTTGGTTAAAAAGTGAAAATCATACATGATTATAAAATAACCACAATACTTGGGTATAATGTAAAAAATAATAATTGCAATATCATATCACATCCCTTAAAATAATTAAAACTATAAATAAGTATTCCAGATGATTTTAAAAGAGTAATCATATCATCACATAAAAATATGTTCAAATAAATTGGTTTTTATAAAAATTTCCTCAATTAATCATAGAATAACCCTAGTATAACAAATTATTTTTAAACAATCCCATAAACACAATCTATAATCATCTATATAATTATTTTTGATGGTATAATTGATATATTTTTATATTAATGGATGTTATCATATATAAAAATACATTCAAAATATCACTAGAATCATTTATTGGAAAATATGCATTCCACTATAAAATTTGGATTTAAAACAAAAATATATATATAATTTTAGATAATAATTATTTATTGAAATTTTCATTGAAATATTATAATTGGGTTCTCATAAAATTGAATGATCAATATAGTTGAATTTTTTTTCACACATTATTTGTTAATGAATGATTTTTTCACAATATTGGGAAAATATGAAAAACTAATCATTGGGATGACAACAAGGTCATCATAGGTAAGGAAATTATTACAAATTAAATACGGGGTTATAATTTATGTAAACCATTTTTAAATAAATTTACAAAAAATATATATATTTTTTGGGAAACATGGTTATTAAATAAAAAGGATTCTTCTCATATAATAAAACTTGGTCAGTTTTCCTATATATCATCAACATAACATTTTACAAAAAATCCCCTATAAGGGTTTGAAGATACAATACAAGGAATGCTAGTATGTGGCACTAACATTTCATAAGCCATAAAAAATTACCAGATAGATTAATACTCCCAAGGGGGGATGAAAGAGATGGGTTTTTCATAATTGTTGTCAATCCAAATTTTCTTTACACCAGAATATCCATCCCTGAGGGGCGGGGGAATATGATAACAAGCCATTACATAAATCATTAGTTCTATTATTTGATAACAGAATTCATCTTTATACAGTGTTGGTTGGGATCTATAATGTGGATGAAATCATGGAATTATGTATTATTATTTTATATAGGGATGAAGATGGATTTCAATTTCAGATAATGTAATTCTTGGATGAAATCATCATGGATAAGATTATCATCATTAGTGTCAATTTGGGAGGTGTGAATCTAGTATGTGCAGTTTGATAACTATTAATATCAACTATTATCATCTAGAAATCCCAAATGATGGGTGGCCACCTTAGGATCATGTCACGGAGTTTCAATGCCTTTTTTTGAAAACATGTCATGATGTTACATTAATATGGATTTATATACATATTGTTCTTCAAAATATGTTGCCACAATTATTGATGTTGGTCATGAATATTCATTTTTACTATGATTTATTTCATTTATTTCATAGATATAGGGGGAGAAAGCATCCTCAAAAGATAGATGGGAATACATGACCTATTCATCCTCTTCCTCTTCCTTGTTGTTCACCATTTTTTCCATTTCATGGGAATTTGATTGTGAAGAACGATTCTCAGAGACAGTAGGAATTTCAATATTTTCATATCTAGAAGACGAGGAAACCATTTCATTCTCAATTTATAGTCTGATTACTTTTTATGTCAATAAATGAGAGGAACAATGATAATATTTATCATATCAACTTTCACCCAATATCATGATAACTGCTTTCATGAATAGCTGATAGAGTAGTGACATCTGAATCCCAGTGGATTTAATATATATGTGTTCATATATTCATTCATTACTGAATGAAGAAATAACTTCTTCATCCAATATTTCAGTTTAATTTTTCATTGATGACATCATGGAAACCGGTGAATGTGTTTTATAATTCAAACCCACTTCATTATATAGATCATGTTTTGAAAAATAATCAATGATAATTTGGTTGATTGATTTTAATAAATTATCTTAAGATAATTTATAGCATTAATTTAAGAGATATCATTAGTAAATGTCATTTACCATCTTCTAGTAAAATCCAGTATCAATGTAATGTGATTCAAAATATTTTAATAGGTATTATTCATTATCCAATGTCCCAATGATAATGTTAATGAAATAGTTGAGACATATTTTGTATGATTTCAGAATAGCACTAAGATGATTTACCCAAGTTATACCAATAATATCATTTAAGACATTAACATTACTAGCATTCCTGAATTTTGTGTTAAGCTTAATTTCTTAAAATTTATCCCTAGGTTTGATTATACAAAGTGGTTTAGCTAATTCATGTCTTGTCATTAGATCATTAATGTGGTGGGGGGGGATGTGTGATTTGTTAAACCCCAGTTGAAGAAGTGTTTGGATTGGAATGTGGTCTAATATTAATCTGTTATGAATGTATACTTATAATATATCAATCCAATTTATCCTACTAGATATTATAGGGTACGACATGTCTATGTATGACATCATCATAATCCTTGTCAGTGAAATTTATGATTTGTGTTGAATTATTCCATATTATTCTCTACATGATACAATTTGAATGAAAAACTTCATTCTAAAATTGTTATTCACTTGATAAGGCCTCTTTGAGTTCATTCTAGATGACTCATTATATATATATATCATCCCATATTGAAAACATGGATGATAACATGTATAATTTTATCAAAAAACATACTTAATGTCCAATGGTTTGTGATTTCATCCAGGGGAATTATATTTTGATGATGCATCGGGATGTAATTTTCTAGATGTTGATAGATAAATAGTTGGAAAAACAATTTATGGTGCTTCTGCTCTTGGTTGATGAAGTCAACTCGGTCTGAAAGGGCAAAGAGGTAAATTATGAGATGATGTATCTTCTATTATATTATTCAATGTGATTATGATATGAGAAAATAAGATATTTTTTAGGAACATTTTTCCCTTATTTTTTCATTGGAGAGATATGCCATTACTTTTATTTGTGAAAAATGTTCAAGAAGGGATTCAGTTTTGGTAGTGACTCCTAGAAAAGATTATGTCTTCTCTTATATACTCATCTGTAATGACCTCCCCACTATATTCCAAATTTGGTGTATGTTTTTTGGGTTTATAATGAATATCATCAGCTGATAAGGTACCTGTTTAGTAAATAATTATTACGTTATTTAGGATTAACTCTTATTTTTAGGTGGTGGAGCATTGTCGGCGATGCAGTGGATCTTCGTCGGCATTGGTTGCGTCTTGGCTCGTGTGTGGCATTGTCATCCAGTTCTGATCTCTGGAACACGTCTCTTACACAGTCATGTGTGATCCATTCTTGAGAACTAGAGCCAAGGGTTCCGATGTTTTCTGGTCTTTTTGGACTCTATTCATTGATTTGGATTTGATTGCGGCTATTTTTTTCCAAAAAAATTTGCGTCGGCGACCATGTGCGGGTTTGTGGTGGCGGCAACAGACTTCATGATGGAAATTTATGGTAGTGTTTTTTTAGGGTTTTTAAGTTTTTCCTATGTGACCTTTGCATCAACGACTTGTATTGGGTTCTATACGTCATGGGTCTCAGATCATTGAATTATCTCTGGCCTTCGGGCATATAATGGGTTTTCGCTATCTGATCTAGGGGACTTATCCCTTCGGTCCCATGGGCATGTAATGGGTTCTCCCATGCCCGGTTTAAAAGTGGTTTTATGTTGTATTTTTATTTTTATTTTTTAATAAATTGTCTTGAACCCAACACTTATGGTATATTTCGCTATTTTAGTACCATTTGGAGAGGCAACACACATACAACTATGACTGTATGCATGATGTATACTAAATTAAAAGGAAATTTCATCTTAAGAACAATATGATATTCATGTATTCTCTAAATACTCATCTATTAATTTTCTTCTTTGAATACTGTCTATTGGATGTTTATTCTTCAGTAGCGTTCATTGTATTATAGTAAAATTGTATGAAGGATGATTTTTTTATTTATAATGTCATTGGAAAATAACATGTTTCATTCAGATCATCATCATGACCATCCCGTCCATAAATATCTATGTACTCATGTGGTTAACATCCTTCGATTCACCAATACCTTTATATCTGTGGGTGAAACAGATGATAGATGAGAATGAGGACTTTTTAACTCAACATTCCCAGAGTAGACCATATATTATAGGAGGACATTGAAAAAAAACACTCATAGATGATGGGATAGAATAATTTATGGAAGGGTAAATAGTCTAAGAGAACATTATCACAATCTATTTTGTGAGTCATGGGAATTGGGTACTTAATCCTGTTTTCTGTCAGTGTAGAGATAATGTATACATCGACGTTTTAATTTTGAAAAGAATATTCCTTATTATTCGTCTCCTTCACTAATTTTAACCTTTTCTCTCTTTGACCATCATGATGAAGTTTTTTTATTACTAATGCGCAATAGGAGAAATCACAAGATACGGTATGGGAATCGTAGTGGGATCAAGTACAAGGGATATTATTTATGAAATTGTTTCAGCCTCTCCATTCCATGATCTCTTTCCTTTTGTTTTTTTAATTAATTGAGACATAGAATTGGACTCTATGACTTAGTCTTCCACTATTTTGTTGATTGAACAAATTTCAAAAACCAAATGTGTATTTTATAGAGATAATTTTTATACACAACTCATCATGAAGACTAGATATAAAAATGAAAAACAATTATTCATGAGGGAGTAGTAGGATTAAGGAATATGTTAATCTCTTCCCCCATTGAATAAAATTAATGATCATTTAATTTTCAATATATTTTTCATTTCATAGTTCTACAGTGACTATAATATATGGAATCAAGATGAACTAGAAGCTAAAATTATGAAAATTATCTACTCACCCCATAATTAATCAAGCAGGAAACATAGTGTACCATACAAAGTTTTGTCTATATAGTGCTTTCCTGAACAAAATAGGTTTTACTACCTCATATTATTCACAGGACCCCATCATGGTATAGTAGTGAGTGAGAATAATTGTATCAAATTATGCACTAGGTCCCCAATTCCAAAAAAATGGGTAATATTGGGATCCCAATATTGGGGTGGGGGAGTCGGTTCTACACATTAGTTGTATGATTTAATTTCTAGTTGTATTTATGTACAACATTTGTCCATGGATTTCAAATGATATGTTATTGAATCAATAAAATATGCGAGCCTCGGTTAATATCTGATTGAGCTGGAGCATGTGAAATTGTGGGCGATGGTAGATCCATCATTGGTTTCACTGCTGGTATATTTTGTGGGTATCCTATAGGGGATAACATGTAAGGAAATTCTTGGTCCTATTCCAAATGTTCACCCTATAGAGGTAATACATGATCTTCTACCTTGAGATCCAATTATATTGGTGGTTTGTATCAAATATTGAGAAGATGTTTTGAATTTGTTTATGTTTCAATGGGGAATCCACTTTGATTTGGTATTTCAACTCAGATTTCATGTTGGGGATATACTTGTAGAAATTATAAATTATGAATTTTACCACATAAGACTTCTTCATTGAGTGTCCCAAATTATTTCATACCTTCCACCTATTGAGAAAATCATTCATCAAGTGAATGTGCATTCAACTATCTTGAATGTAGAAGATTCATAAGTTGTCCCTATACATTTTCCTTATTAGATAACATTAGATTTGATAATTATATACTAATTGAGGTAAATACCATATTTAGTGAAAAAATCTAGTTCTTAGTATGCATAGCTCCAATAATTTAATTCTGTATTATATTTTCAACTAAAACTTCCACATTTATATCATCATCTGAATTGAACTTGTCTCTTGAAATATATCCAAGGATAGTTTCAATAAAATTCACTGAGGGGTAATGAATATAATATAATCTACCATTTTCTTTGCTATACCACCATCTTCTACAGCCTATATAAAGAATCTTACAAATTTGTTGATGATTATATATGATCCACATTGAGGAAGGTAATCTGGAATTAATCTCTAGGTAGATTATTTTTTACATTCCCATTGAGGGAATCAAGTCATGGGATGGAATAAATTTTTAGGATTCACTCTACGATGTCTCCCCTAATTTGGAGAAGACAAGCATGTAATAAGGATGACTTTTTTGAGGTGAAATAACCCACAATACTATGATATGGGAATACTCCAATTCAATTTCACAACACTACATGCCACATTTTATCACCAAAATATTTTGGTTAAAAAATTACTCAACCATACAGGCTAGCCATGCTTGGGAACAATTTTTGCGTATACAATAGCCACTAACATTCTAGTTTTGTGGATAATTGTTCTAAAAATGCAATGGTTCATCATCTGGAAGGAACCTAATTCGACAACTTCTAATTATCATTGAACTATTAATGACATTTTTTCTATCTAATGATGGAAGTCATTTGATTACATGATATTTACAAATGATTGATGATAAAGAATCATAGTAGAATGATCTATTCTAGAAAATAATTATCATGAGTATGTCATGTCCTATTTGTTTTCACATATATTCCTTTGGGATTATAGTGCACCTGTTTATGATGTATTGACACTATGATATTTCATGATACTATTTTGAGCATCATTCGCGTAGTTGGAAGTGTAGTGAAATGTGACACTATGTGTTTTCCCACTCCTATGATTTGAAAATAATTTGGGGAATCTACAATGAACAATCCCACTATTTTTAATAAGATGATTCATGTCCAATGAAGGGATTATATTGTTTTCTCCAGAAATATATTATACGACCCTGGGATGACACGATAGGGGAGGGGTGAATCATGATGTGAACTTTTAAAAAAATGATTTTATATCCACATTTTTTAAAATGAATTAAGCCTGTATGATAGATATGAACAACAAATAAATAATCTCACAAAAATAGATCATTCCACACATTTAATTGGCTTACCACAAAGAGCTGTGTGAAAGGATTATATTGGAATAGTGTGTTAGTCATACCAAAATTCACTAATCATCACTAGTTGTGGAATACAAGATTAGGGTCACAGTCACTCTTTGTCAGTCACAATACCTTTACCAAGGTTCAGGGATAGCTCACTGCTACCCTTGGGTCACCCTCGTGGACTCCCCATGGCTCAATGCCTTGGGAGTAGTCTTACTCAATTTTATTGAAATAATGGTCTCTACAAAATATTTGAATTGAAGTCATTGTCTCAATCTAGAATGTGATACAATTGGCGTCAAATTCCAGTATTATTGAAATTGAGGCACTAAACACACAAACTAGATACTCAAAAGTCTATTAGTATCACAACAATTTACATATGTACAATACCTCAAATTGAACGCATGATTTGGTATTTTCGTGAATGATGAATTTATTGAAACCCCTTCCTTCCGTGAAACTATATTCTTTCTAACAATAACATTGAACGGTTCACTTGGTCTTTCCAGACTAAAATAATACCTCGTGAACAAGATTAACAATATTCGAATCATTCACACACAAATCATTCGCGCGATAGAGAGACCATATTTTTTTCGAAAACATTATGACATCCTTGGTGGTTCCAAAAATCTCCCTATTTTGGTGCAAAAAATATCAAATTTTTTTGGTAATCACAAAATAAATTCAATAGAGAACTATACACAAGGAAAAACTTAAATTTAATAATAAACTCAGCAAACATTCTATGTCTATGTGAGCGATGTTTGGTGTAGAAAATAAGAGGGGAAGAATGAAATTGGATCCACTGTTTTGAATTTTTAAAGACTCCACCCAAATCAATTCTTTTATTGTTCTAAATAAAATCACTGTATTCATTCTACTCCAATCACTAAATTCGCAACATTTCATAAAAGCATTACATGTTCATTACATTGCATGAATCCTAAATTTATTATTTTCTACCCCGTTAACAATAATCCCAATATCTGGTAAAAGATTATTGAAAAGGTCAAAACACCCCTTTCATAATATCTCCCCCATAAACCATTATCATATTAATATACAGATTAAAAACAGTTAACATAGCTGGGGAGACGTGAATCATGTAACCTCATTACGCACTAGGAGGAGGGTTAACAATAAGGTTCATCTGATGATTCATATACACAACTGTAGGAAGAGGATATGTCAGGATATCAACATCATTCTCAATAGTTCCTACATGATCAATTTTAATCATGACTTGTTCATCTTTTTCAATGATAAAGTAATATTTGATTTCAATTTGTTTGGTATGAGAATGATGAACATAATTTTTTGTAAGATAAATTGTGCTCCTATTGTCACAGTGAATAACCTTATATTGTTTCACTTCATCTCCAATATATAAACGTTGTTGCATCATCCATAGTAGTTGAGTGAATTCCTTTATAAAGGATATATACTCATCATTAACAGTACTGAGGGAAGTAATTTTTTGTTTCTTTCTCAAACATACAACAAATATTTTCCCAATATATATTGCACAACCACTGGTGGACATTCTTTCCACTACATCTCTGGCCGAGTCAGCATCATTAGATGTTGATAGTTCACTATCCCTACCTGCATCAAATATTAACCCCTAATTATGGGTACATTTAATTTACCTCATGATTATTTTTATTGATTTCATATGTTTTCCATAGGATTACATTGAATTCAGGCCACAAATAATCAGGAAAAGACAATTCCTGTAAGTGTTGTTGTCAAGTACAATAAGCTCCTAATGATCCTTCTTAAAATTTTTGGATCTACCGATGTCCCCTCCTCATTCATTCCTAGTTGTGTTCCTACTCCAATTAGACATGACATTGGTTTTCCATCATGCATATTAAATTTCTTCAGTATATCTCTTCAATAATTTTATTGAGAAATGAATCTGCAAACATTTTATTTAATTGCTTGCTTCCCTAAAAAATATGTGATCTCCCTAATGAGATCCATTTAAAATTATTATTTTATGTCATTGGAAAATTCATCCACTGATCCCTTCCTTTTTCCAAAAAATATAATGTCATCAACATAAAGTAGAACCATGTACATATCTTTCATAGAATTCATCACATAGAGATTGTGATCCACTCCATCTATTTATAATTTCATCATTTTCAGATAATAATCCATCTAATAATAACATGTGCGTGGTTCCTACATCAATCCATAGTGGTACATTTATTTTAAAATAGTTGTTTCATAATTTCCAGTAAGAAATCCCACTAGTTGTTCAATGTAGATTTATTCTTAGAGATCACAATATCAGAATTATTTATTGACATACAGTTGATATACATTATATCCCTTTTGTATTTTCGTGTCAAGAAAAAGAAAGATTCACTCTAGTCTAGCCACTGGATAATATTTTTCTTCAACATTGAAACCATTAATCTGTGAATATTGTTTATATACTAATCATTCCTTGTATCTAATAACACTTCACTATTCATCAAATATGTTCTTGAAAATCCACTTCGTACAAATCACACCGAGGCCTTCAGGTCTCGTAACAAGGTCCCATGATTTATTCCTGTAAATATGATCCAACTCTTCATTCTGGGATTTAACCCATAATTCATCCTTTGCAGCTTCTTCAAATGAGGATAGTTCCACTGTTGAATTGAATGAATAATGTTCAGTACACTTCATTATTCTTTTCTGGGTTGGTGCAGTTCTATCCCCAATTATATTGGATTGATCTCATTCATCTCTTCTATGATTTCTGTAAGGTTCACATGGGTATTCTTCAGGAATTCTTTCTTATTAATATTATTATTCTAAATCATCATCATTTTGTGATCTCCAAATGTTTTCTACCCTTTCCCCCACATCATTATTTTTATCTATACCATTTCAATACTGATACTCATATTCTATCACCATAACAGAAGGATTATTTTACGAAATTGTGGTTTTCTCTTCAATTATATTTATATCCTTAATTTCCACAATTATTTCAAGTGTCTTATTGAATAATTTCTAGAATTTTATTTTCATGGAGTATCAAAAAAATATAACTTCATCTTCTACATCAACATACTTCCCTAGATTTCATTCATTGTTTCAGATAAAAAAATTAATTCTAAAAACACTGAAATACTTAAAGGAGGGATTCCCTCCATGCCACAACTCATACGGTGTCATATTTTCACCCATATAGATCATAATTTTATTTTTAGTATATATTTCTTCTAGTAATACCACTTTCCAAAAATGACGGTGGATGTGTCTCTCAATCATAATTTTTCTAATCATGTTGTTCACATTAAGAATCCAACGCTCCACTTTTCCATTCTAATGGGGCGTTCTCACAGCTGCCACATCATGTTATATTCCATGATTCTCTAGGTAATTATCAATCTAGAGGGACATTGATTCCCCTGCATTATCAGATCATAAAACAGTAATTGCCCAGCTAGTGTAATTTTTGGAAATTCGATTATAAGTCATTATGAAATCAAAATATTGTCATTTCATGTTTATAACTACCACTGATTCCATTAAAATATAATAATATATTAATAGGAAAATGTAACTTTATCCTTGCATTCAAAAAAAATTTATTGGGCCTCATATGTTTTTATGAATGAGGTCAAGAACGTTAGCTGCTATTTTATTATTTGGCAGATAGGAATAGAAGGATAATTTCCCATGAATGCATGAATCACATGTATTTTCACATTCATGCATAAGGACAATGATATCTATGAAAATATTCACTTTTGATATCTTTTACATTCATTATTGATTTATTTGACCCAACTTTTGGTTCTACAAGTTGTTTTCTTCTTCATTCGTAAGATAGAAAATGTCACCTTTACTGTAATCATGATATAGGTTTCTATCAGGTCTGCAAACCTTCATGATAGAATTCCATATCCGTCCCTTTAGATTGCACCGCATTTCATTAAACATCACTATAATTCATGAGTCACACAGTACACTCATAGTCAAGGGATTGTGACATAGACCATCCACATATATAAATTACGTATTTTTAAGAAATCCCTTATCCAGTTCATTACATCAGCTACATTTGATCTTCAAAGTACCATCATTAGCGAAACTCACTCTTCCATTGTACTTTTTATTAACATTCATTAACAGTTCTGCATTTCCCGTTATATTGGATGAGAATACTCTATCAAGAATCTAGTTTCTACTATTCCTGGTATCCTTAATAGCAACTTCAACTAGATTGGATTTCTCAATATTCTTCTTTTACATTTATAAAATAGTATCATCAGTGAATGATGAAGATTGATAGTAAAATATAATTTTACTGTGCACAGTTTCATCATATTCACACTCTTCTTCAAGAAGATAAGGATTATTTGAAAGAGAAAACACATATGTTTGGTCAATATTGACATGTCTTTGGGCTCTATAGGAATTGATCATGTCCTTTATTTTCCAACAATAGAAAGCATTGTGTCCAAAGTTAGAGAAATTAAAACAATATCCACTGAACCCATTTCTTCTATAAGAAGTTAGATATGAATTCATTATCTGTTGTTGACCACATAACACTCCCTAATATAAATAACTCATTTCCTCTTCAGAGTATGACATAATATCACCTAGATATCTGCAGAATTGACATTTCTTAAGCGGAAATTATATTTAACTTTGATTAATTTACTTGTAACCTTCCTTCTTATAAGATTGTGATAGATGATTACTTCTTAAATATGTGATTTTTTAGTTCTCTATAAATTTTGAATTTGGAATATATTTATTTGCACTTCAGGTGATTTTTCAACCTATCAATCTTCCTTATTTCTATTATTTGGGCTCCTCTTATTTCTAGTATTTGATGATTCAGAATGAAATCCAATTACCATTTTCCCCATGCATGTAGATAATTGATCATTCAAAATATTTACAACTCCATCAGAACTTCACTTATCTATCACTAGTAATTCGGCATCTAAAATCATCCAAAATATATTTTCATCATGTCCTCTATTGAATTTGATTGACTTTCCAATTTACTTCATAGATTAACAACATATTATTCAAGACCCTCAATATTCTTAGACCACTCTTCCAGTCTAGAGGAAATATCATTGATGACCATTTCATGTTCGTCGATTCGATACATTAGTTCCACAACATCCTCTATGCTTTCAATAAACGAAGACTACACTTTCTCAAACTCTTCCATTAGTTGAATTTATGTTTCAAGATGATCCACATACTCAGATGATTCTTCCACAACTACTCTCCATTTTTTGCATATGTTCCATTGATTCTCCATTTTATGAGGAGTATCCCACAATTAATTTTTGGTATCGACATCAATTTTCTCTAATTATCTCTAGAATTTTTACTTGATGGTTCTGACTTTTATATGGCAGCCATCATGGATGCATGTTTCCCAGATTAAAATTCTGGTTTTTCTTTCTCAAAGAAGTAATATGTCTATAATCATATTCTTCACATAGAAAACATTTCCTCTGTAGTTTCATCCCATACATAACGTTTCCTTTATGAGAAACCTTCTTCGTAGGATTTTGTGAGTTTCCACCATCACATTCATTATCTTCGATCATTATTAAGCAATGAAAAGCAATGTACCCAACTCTACCATGATGAAAACACGCCACGGGTAACTTCCCATCAAGTTTTTATGTTCCTCTCTTGAATTTCTTGACAATGAGATAGAGAAAATCACTTTCATCATCAACATAATTAATGCGGTCACCTAATATATCATATTTGTTCAATGGTTTTAATCCCATCTCCTTGCTAACAATCCTTTCTACATTATTTAGTTTCTCTCTCATTTAATATTTTTTAAATCATCATAGAATATCGTCCAAATAATTATTCGAAAAATAAATTACATGAAGCGACCAATATTTGGGATTATAGATTGTTTGAATCCCAATAAAATTTTTTACACAATTTTGATGTCTTTAATTTATTATCCATGTCGTAAAATTTCTCTTATAACATCTTTAATTTAATTGAAGATGGAATCTTATATTCCATCTAGATTCATTTTCATATCATAAAACCTATTGTGTAGAAAATGTTGTTTCACCACCTTTACATTGTTATCCTCTTCATAAATATTCCCCATTTTTCCCACATAGACTTAGCTAAAGTTCAATTCTTAAATTTTCGATAAATTTTATCAAAACGTGCGGTTGTAAGAGCATTATATGCTTTGGAATCAACATCAATCATTTTCTATCTTTATCTATAATTGAATGTCGTGTAAGATCTTTGACATGTATTAGTTTCATAGTAGAAAATTAAACATCCCTTCTATGAGATCTTAGATGAGATTTCATCCGGTTTTTCTAAATTTGTAATTTTCTTCCAACGAAGAAGGGGACTCACATAATGTAGATTTTATTCTCCAGGTAATTAAAGGATAGATTCATCACCAGTATCCTATTTCTGATTCCACATGTAGGAAACTAGGATGCCTTCAGTAGGGAGGGGTGAGTTAGGCTGTCAACTTTTTCTTTTTAAAAAAATGATCTTATTCTCACAATGGTAGAAACATGTGAAACATGTTTTATATATATGAAAAACAAATAAATATTCATGTCACACCACTAGGATTTCATAGTAAATTATCTCTCTAATGTAATTCAATAGATTGCGCTACACGCAACACCTAGTTCAAGAGAATCATGACCTATCAATCTAGCCATTTATAAAAAGGTTATAAAAATTATTAAAAACATACATAATTATATATATATATATTCTATATAATTTTAACTTTTATCTATATTGTTTCTTAAAAATAATATACAGACAAATTCAATTTTTAATATAAAAGGAGCACCTTTCAAAATAAATCAAAATTTCCCACCTTTTAGTGGAGAAACCTTTTTAAATCCATCATATGAAACATTTATCTATTCAAATTTACAAAAAATAAATTCTTATTTAATAACGTGACATAAAAATTTAGTTTGGTTAAATATTGTGAACTTTTTTGATAATTTCTATATTTTGATAAATACAGAAAAATACAAAATTTTAAATAAAAATTATTTTTTTAATCGAAATAATTTATAGCATTAAATTATGTATTTGAGTTTTTAAAATTATAATTAGATTATATTTTTATCATTTATTATAATTTGGGTTATGGGTCATAATCTCACATTTAAATTTTACATAAGCACATGTCAATGTTTTCATAGTTTTTATTTCATAAAAACCTACTTTCTTGTTTTGGCAATGGGAATTAATTTTATATTAAATAATGAAAATCATGTGTTTTGATTTTGGTAAAATAGACATCATTTTTTGTTTTGGAAAATCAAAATTATCTTAGGACTTTTTTTGTCTTTTTTTAATTTTAATGTTAAAAAATATACTTAATACATATATTATTTCAATTATTTAATATGATTAATTTTATAATAATATTTGATTTATAAAAATTTATTGAATTTTTTTAACATTAATTAACCACATTTTAGGGCATTTTTAAATTTGTATAAAACAAATTTTTACTGCTATTGTGAAATGAATCTCCAAAACCTGAGAGACACTTTTTACATCATTATGAAAAATTTCGTTCAATATGATTAAAATAATTTTTTTTGATTAGTAACTTCTAAATATTATTTACCACGGTTAAAATTAAATTGAGTAATTAAAGGGTAAAATGATTTTATTGTTTACCTAACACTTTTCCAAATTCTATTGGATAATTTTATTTCATCCAAAATCAACTTTAGGAATAAAATATCATCCATTTGGTTCATTAGGATTAGATTAGACAATTTGTTATTATTTTATTTAAAGAAGAGTATAAAGTGTTAAATTCAATATTTTATAACTACACAATTTTTAATATAAGGTTATTCATAAGATAAATTCGACTATAATTTTTCATTATAATCCTAAAACTACTCCCTACATAATGCTTTTTTATTTATAATTTGTATACATATAATAAATATATTTATTGATTACATAAGGATGATGCGGTAATTACTTTATTATTAAACAATTAATATAATTGATATTATAATTATCATAAAAATGTAAATTGATACTTTTTATGTATTAAAATATCATTATAGGTTAATATGAAATGTTTGGGTTGATTAATTAATTTTTTTGAAGTGATAATGTTTTTCTGACTATCAATAAAACAAAATACCAAATACTGTCAAAATTTAAATAAACGTGTTATTAAAACAAATAAAATATTATTAAATGAGATAATATTCCTAAAAATATATAGATCGGCCAAATGACATAAATAATTATCTATTTTTCCTTAATTAACCATTTGGGGTTCTATTTTCATTTTATTGTACATTTATTAACCATGTAATATAAAAATACAAGAAGACTTGTAAAAGTTAAACTATTTAACTAAGAGTTAAATATAAATGATAAGTTTAATATGGAGACCTAAACATGTCGAAAACAAATTGGTTGAGAGTATTTTTACCCATACCCACCTTATCCTATAAATAAATAATTTTAGAGGCATTATAAACTGAATATTATTTTATAATAAATTAATACATCAATATTTTCCTAAAGTAACCCACACCACTCTTATAAAAGTGTAGATACCCTTCTCTAAAAATCACAACTCCAACACTATTTTCCTTAGAAAACCCCTAATACAATATCCTACCGACATCCATAAATTAATCATATAGGCCTTACATTAAATAGAATCCAACCTATGGAGCCATTTTGATCAAATAAAAAGGAAGAACCTGAAGAAGAGGTAATTACATCATCACCTCATTCAAGGATCTTTTCTTTTTCCACATCATCTTTATTTGTTGTTTCCATACAGAATTAATAAATAAAATAGATTCTACACTATTTCATGTTATTAAAAATATGGTGCAACCATATTTAGTATTCAATCAATCCCATTAATGTCAAATTCACCATACGTGCATACGTAGGGCTTACCGTCTCCAAGTCATGGTGTAGTTTGATATTCAATACTTCGTTAATTGGATCTATATAATAATTAGTATAATTTTTGTAAATAATAAATATAACATGATAATTATTATGTATATATGATATAAAATCCAATTACCTCTAATTTTACCCTCAATAGAATTATATTTTCGCCCGTGCGTACGTATAGATTACAGTCTCTGGATTCGCAATGATATTAATTTCCATCATAACCATTCAAAAATTATTTTTAAATTTTTATATAATATAAAGTAAAAAAACTTAATATTATTCAGGATGTGGATCAAATACATCCTATACATACAAAACAAGACTTACATACCAAAATATATAAACGAAAAACAGATTAGTTTACCACTGAAACAATGATACTACTGAAATATTATTAACATAGACATATTAGAAGAACGTATATGATATCATGTTTCTGTAAATGGTTATTTTATATTTTAATAACATTTATATAACTATTATACATGAGGGTAATGTATCCAAAACCATGTAAAATTATAAGGTAAGGGTAAATTCTTAAATCTCATCATTATTTGATATTGTTTATTCATTGGTATCTACTGGGACCTCTTTATCATCCAAATCATTGAATCATAAAAATGAATTTCAAATCATTTTAACGTTTTTTTGTCAATTGGTTAATTTACTTTACTACTTTTTCTAACTTTTTAAAAAAAATTTATTAAAGAATATTTTTTTCTTTTCGATACAAGATGATTTAGTTCCTTTTTGACAAAATTTAGGATTGAATTTTTTTTAACTTATACAGTGAGTGTGGCTCTTTTATGCCGTTATAGCACCTCTGATGCATCCCTTGAAAGATTATAAGAATATTTTAAAAATAAAAATTTTCATTAATAATTATTTTACTTATATATGATATAAAAATATAAATATATTTTTCTCAAAAATAGTTTTGATTTCATCTTTGTCATCATAACATGATGTATTTTACACTTTTTTGAAGTTAATTTAATGTGATACAATATTCCATTTTGTATTTGAAGTTTAGTGATATTTTTTACTCTATATGTATTATTTCTTTACAATTCATGGTTTATGGTAAATGTATTAACACTTCATATGATGCATTTAATACGAATGATTTTTTTTAAGTTTCAACCTTTTTATTTGAGGAATTTATTGTAGCTAGTAAGTGACGGCTGGAGCCTGCTGTAGCTCCTCGATGCATTTTTATGTCAAGACCCATCCTCGGGGCTCATACTGTGACTAACCTAAGCCTGCCACCCATAGGCCAAGGGATGGCGACTAGACACCTTAGCTCCTCAGGTCCAGTCGTCCACTCTGTGTACGTCCCGCCCAGTGGTCCAACTCCAGGTACTGACCTGCTCCACAAGTCTCAACCATGATCAGCGCTGTCTGTCGTCTGCATCCAACACAATTTAGTGCGGGCATAGACCATGCAGGGTTGAGTATACTCTACTCTGTAGGGACCCTGAGACTCCCGATGGTCTCCCAAGATCCCCAAAGGATAATCCAGAAAGGTAAGATACAATCCTGAAGTAACATCCAACACTAATTTGGTATATGCCCATACATATACCTAAGTTATCAATTCCAGTTCGGCTCCAAAATCCGATCCCAAGTTTGATCACATCCACATAGGAGTACAACCCAATCCACACCAGATAACACAAATCAATTCACATAGGAAGGCAAGTCATCATATTGAAGATATTGATTGAAAGTCAAGACTCAACTCACACAGGTATACTTTTTCGTAAGATAATAGAGATGATCAGATGAAGGCACTGATTCATCTAAGATGGGACCCACGTAGGATACTAAACCTGCTAAGCTGTCAGACCCACATAGGATACTGACCAGCTACTCTGCCAAAACCACGTAGGATGGAAATAACAGAGTCAGACACTTCCAGACCCATGTAGGACCCAAGAACAGTAGTCATCGCCGTCGAACACACAGAGGATTTCAGTACGGTCTTCATTGCTGCCGAACCCACGTATGATTTCAGTGCAGTCATCATCGCTGTCAAACCAACGTAAGATTCTAGTACAGACTTCATCGCTGCCGAACCCACGGAGGATTTCAGTGTAGTCTTTATCTCTTCCGACCCCATGGAGGATTTCAGTGCAGTTGTCGTCATTGTCGAACCCATAGAGGATTTCAGTGCAGTCTTCATCGTCGTCACAGTCGCCGCCAGCTTTAGGGTTCCCGCACACCACATGCTGGTTTCGAAGAGGGTCCTCTCCACGAGGCAAAGGGAGTCGATACATTAACTAACACATAGTCCAGAGTTGAAGTATCCCAATGATCCGTCTCAACAAAAGGAACTCAACGCGACAGACGGCGTGTCAATCAGACGCCCGGTCTGAGAGTTATTGGTTTTTTGTTCCAGGGGCCCGATTGGTTTTTAAGTTAATATCAACCAGACCGCACTCCAATTGCATCCAAACATCGATCGGAGTAAGCCAAAAGGTCTGTTTCACTACGAGGAATCCAATAAAGTCAATGGCGCGTCAATCGGACATGCAGAGCTCAAGTTATAAGCATTTCCGCTATGAGGGCCATGTTGGTTTCATGTTTGAACCAACCCAGCCGTACCCAAAGTTATCTGAATCCTTGAGTGTAAAATACCGATATGACCGTATTGATCCAAGGATTGCATCTAAACTGACGGTGTGTCGATCGGAGGTCTGTAGCCTATGATACGAGCGTTTGAACGGAATTTTCCGAAGATAGGGGTTTTGGGCCCGGACCGACCCGGTCCGAGATCCACTGGGTAGGCCCGAACCGGGTCGACCTGAACCGGGTCCGGGTACGGCCCATTAGGGTGCGTCTCAGACCAGTGGGAGTGGCCCGGCCCGGACTGGGTGGCCAGTTGGCCTGGCGCGGACGTGGCCCGCATGGCCAGACAGCTCGGCTCTGCCGATATGTTGCGGAAAGGGAGGGTGCGCTGCCCCCTGATTGAGACCCCCCCCCCCCACATGGGGGCCGCTCCTTTCCAGCCGGGGGTTATGACCCCATATTTTTTTTATCCTGAACGGTCTGTCGGTGCTGCCTCTGCGGGACCCAGCGGTCCCGCCCCTCCGAGGTGCCATTGTTTCCGGCCGCCCCGACTTGCACTGCCGCAACATTGAGCTGCGACCTTGTCCGACCGGTGCAGTGCAACGGAACCGCGCCCCTCAGCCACCGCCCCACTCTGGCCGTAGCCTCTTCGTGGTTTTCTGGTGGAGCACGACGGCACCGCGGCTTTGTTCGGCCTCAACGGCGCAGCTCGACGGTACCGCGCTTCTTCACATGTTCTTCTTTGTTTCCATGCGGTGCCGTTGCACCATGCTACCTTTAATTGTGTCGCGACAAACACAACATCAAAGGGGGAGGATGATTGGCTGTGTTCGTGCGGTCTGACCTCCTCCCATTAATCGGATAACAGGAGGCCATAAAATAACGATGATGAATGGAAAAGAAAAATCCACGAACATCTATTTAACCCCTATCTTGATGAGGTCGACGAATGAGGTTTGTCGTGGGAAAGGGACATCACAGAAGACGACGTCGCAGAAGGAGGATCATCAGCATCATGGTACACAGCGTCACGGGGAAGAGGACTATTAGTGTTGCGGTACACAGTGTCGCGTCATCGTTCTTTGAGGAATCAGCATTATTCGCCGTCCTTCTTTGAAGGTCGATGTTCTTCGTCGGTGATGATGCGATCTTCACGTTCTTTAATGAGGAATAAGATAATTCTCAAGAGAGCCATATGCCTCTCTTTCCTTTCGCACAACGAATTTAACCCGCAATAAAACAAGTCATGCCTTATTTTATTATCCCTCATGCATGCCATTAATTTGAATTTCAAAAACAAATCACATTCAATTAAATGAATTAATTGAAGAGTGTTCAATATCCAAATTAATTTTGAGGGTTGACATGGCATTTAAAAGGGGTGCAGGTGAGTTACATATTAAATGCACGAGAGGGAGGATAAAAAGGGATTTGAAGGGGTGGGGCTCGTGTGGGCCCCACTTCACTAATATCCTACCTAGTGGAGTTAGGATATTAGTGGGTCCCACTCCAACCTCCATGAATAGGTTTAAACAACCTAGAATAGAAATAAAATTTGTAGCACAATATTTTATTTTATTCTTTAGTTAACCCATTTAATTTATAACATTACCTGAGAAAACGCAACTCCGGAAAAGGTGTTCTTAAGAAATTACCTGCGTTGTGATTTCATTGGTGCGCTTGGATTTCGATTCCGAGCCCCGGTTCAAAAGTTAGGAAAACACGCTCGTTCATTCATTGAACATACCTGAACTAAACTTCAGAAATTGATTCCGGGCACAGCGGGCCTCGAAATCAAGTGACTTCAGAAACTGTGTTCTTCTAGAATCTCAAAGAATATTATGAAAAAAATTTCCACTTATTTTTACGGATAATTACATTACTCACATCTTAGGGCTTTACGTCCCCGTAAAGATATATCACAAAATAGGGGAACAAATGTGGGTACTGTACATACATATGAGCCTCGTGCTACCAAGTGCTCTCCTGGAGGTTCTCGAGCTGTCATCTGATGCACACTAGAGGAGTCGACCGCCCACGTAGGACCCGCTCCTGTCGATTCTCAATCTCCCCCGGGACCTCCGCAAAAGTCTCCCCATCGTCAATGTCCAGCTCCGCATGGTCTTTGATATGCGTCGGGTCATGCACGTATCTCCTCAGCTGAGATACGTGGAAGACGTCATGCTCCTGGTGAAACTGAGGTGGTAGAGTCAGGCAGTAAGCTTCCTGGCCTATCATGCTGAGGACCTGTAATTGTCCAATGAAGCACGGAGATAACATGCCACCCCGACCAAATATCCATAATCCATGTCGAGGTTAGACTCGCAAGAAGACGTGGTCACCATCCTAGAACTCTAGTGGAATCCATCTCCTATCTGCATAAGACTTATACCAGCTCTGAGCTGTCCTCATATTCTCCTGGATGACTTGTACCTTCTCTGTCATGCCTTGGACCATCTTTGGTCCCACAAGTGCTGAATCCCCAGGGTTTTTCTAGCAGAGAGGTGATCTGCATGGTCGTCCGTACAATGCCTCGTATTATGCCATCCCGATGGTGGAGTGGTACCTGTTGTTGTAAGAGAACTCCACCAAGGGTAGATGGTCCTCCCACCTGCGACCAAAGTCGAGGACAGATGTACGGAGCATGTCCTCGAGAGTCTGAATGGTCCACTCCGTCTGACTATCTGTCTGAGGATGAAAGGTGTTTCCCAGACATAGCTGCGTCCCTAATGCCTCCTGCAAACCCTTCCAAAGCAGGGATATAAAGAAAGAATCTCGATCAGATTCAATAGATGATGAAAATCCATGAAGTCGTACGATCTCTGAAATGTACAGGCATCCCATGCTCTCCACTGATCCGTCCTCTCTGATGGTTAAGAAGTGGGCTGACTTGGTGATTCGGTCGACAATCACCCAAATGGAGTTGTGACCCTTGGAAGTGTGTGGAATTATAGTCACTAAATCCATATATATCCCATCCCACTTCCACTCCTAGTCCTCCAAGGGATGTACCAAGCATGTTGGTACCTGGTGCTCCGCCTTCACTTGCTGACAGGTGAGGCATCGAGCAACGAACTCAGCTAAAACCTTCTTCATACTCGGCCACCAGTGTTGTCGTCTGAGATCCGGGTACATATTCACCACTCCGGGATGTACTGCTACAAGGGAAGTGTGAAACTCCCTCAGCACCTCCTTCTGTAAAGTTGCTGGTACCATGTTAGGTCCTCTGAAAAGGACATCGTGCTGTCCTCCTATAGAGTATCCATCCATTGCCTTCCCTGAGGATATTTTTGCACATCACGTCTCATAGTCATCATCCCCACGCTGTGCCTCTCTGACCCGCTTCAATAGTGTAGGAGTGCCTATGAGTGACTAAATAAAGGCTGTTATATCTTTATCCATGAATGATATCTACAAAGCAGCTAGCTGCTCCATCACCACCCCGAGTAGCTGAATGTTCGTCCTCTTGCTGAGATCATCGGCTACGCTGCTCCCCTTTCCAAGAGTATAGACTATCTCAAAGTCATAGTCCTGGAGGAACTCGAGCCATCACCACTGTCTCAGATTCAGGTCCTTCTGCGAGAAGATGTACCTGAGACTCTGGTGGTCAAAGTAGACTGTAAAACGCTCGCCGATCAGATAGTGTCACCACATATTCAGAGCGAAGACCACTGCTGCTTAATCCAGGTCATGGGTAGCGTATTTCTACTCATGCTACCTAAACAAACATGATCCATAGGCGATCACTGCTTGCTCCTAAATCAGGAAACATCCAAGTCAGGTCCCTGATGCATCACAGTATACTACGTACCCTACTCCCTCCTCTGGTACCCTCAAGATTGGTGTGCTGGTCAATCTCTGTCTAATCTCTTGGAAGCTCTGATGACATATGTCTGACCACACGAAGGGTTTCCCCTTCATTGTTAAAGCTGAGAGTCGTGCTGCAACTCTGGATAAGTCTGGCACAAACCTCTGGTAGTACCCAGCTAGCCCCATGAAACTCTGCACCGCTGTCACGCTCCTGGGTGGCTCCCAAGCTAGCACCGTCTCAATCATCGTAGGATCCACCGCAACTCCCACCTCATATATGATGTCTCCCAAGAAGTGGACCTCACGTATCTGGAACTGACACTTTGAGAGCTTTCCATAAATCTGGTGATCTCGAAGTGTGTCTAGTACAACCCGCAAGTGGTAGGCGTGGTCCTCCTCAATGGTTGAGTATATGAAAATGTCATCGATGAAGACCACGACAAATAGATCATGGTATGACTGAAAGATCATGTTCATGAGACCCATGAACACTGCTGGAGCATTGGTTTTGCTGAAAGGAATAACCAAGAACTCATAGTGGCCATACAGACATCTGATGGTCATCTTCTGCACGTCCTCGTCCAGAACTCTGAGATGATGATAGCCTGATCTAAGGTCTATCTTTGAGAACCATCATGCTCCCTTGATCAGATCGAAGAGGTCATCAATCCTCGGTAGCCGATACATGTTCCTCACAGTCACCTGGTTTAGGCCACAATAATCGATACACAGTCGTAAGCTCTCATCCGCCTTCTTCGCGAACAATATCGAGGAAGCCCAGGGTGAAACAACGGGTCGGATGAATCCCTTTCCCTGGAAGTCCATCAGCTGTACTTGTAGCTCTCGAAGCTCAGCGGGAGCTATCCGATATGCAGGAGTATATATTGGGGTTTTCCTAGGGTATAGGTCAATATAAAATTCTACCTCTCTGCTAGGATGTAGTCCTGGAACGTCGTCAGGAGAAACGTCTGCATACTGATCCACCACTACAAGAAAACTCGGACTCTTCACGTCAACTACTCCTAGGATGAGTCTAGACAAATGATTAGTGATGGGTTGTCCTCTCCTATGCGTGAGTCCATCCTGCGCTGCAAAGGCTCCCTTCTCTCCGGTGATGGTGATCCTTCTCTCGTCGGTGCGTATACACCGCACCATTCGCCTAATATAGTTGATTTGAGGATGGACTGTGGATAACCAATCCATGCCCAAGAGGATATCGTAAGGCCTCGATGCCATTACAAGAAGATCTCAGCCTAATCTCTCGCCTCCTAGAGTAAGCTCACATTGTCGGAACGAGGGAGTAATCATCGAATCTCCTCCCTTAGGAGCCTTTAGCCGTAAGGATCGAGCCAACGACTCTGTCGGAATCTCAGAGCTCCGAACAAGGGCAGTGGCAATAAAATAATGACTCACTCCATTGTCTATAAGAACCACATAAATGGTATAGTAGACATAGATAGTACCTCGAATCATCTCTGCCGTGCTGTGGACGTAGGCCTCTGCTGCCTAAAGCTGAGCCTGTCTCTACCTGCCAGCTCCCTTTGCTCGGGGTGGACCTCCTGGTGGTGGTGGTGGTAAAGCCTCAAAGCATCTCCCACCACTCGCTGCTCGGCCATCTCCCCTGCCGTGTATGCCTGCTCTCGGCAGACCGCCACGGTAGACCCTCTACCTCTTCCTGGGTGGCACCTCAACCGTCTAATACTCCTCTACATGGTGGGTTGGGCAGTCACGAGCCATGTGGCCTTTCCTGCCTCATGCGTAGCACTGCCTGCTCCTAAGAAGGCTGGCTCTGCACCGTGTTCCCCGCACCTCTGAGCCAGTTTCTTGAGGTCATCTTCCTGATGGACTAGTCCGCCTGGACCCCTGTGACATCAATTGACTACCAGCTTCAGACGACTCTACTACGTGCCTCCCTACGGTAGGTCTCGCTACTGGCGTAGGCTCAGTTTGAAAGCTCTCTATGAGAAGTGCTCACTCCAGTACTCCATCCTATGTCGGAATATTGAGGGAGATCATCGATGCCCGGATATCATGCCTCAGTCCCTTCTTGAATGTCCGGGCCCAGAAGAATGGGTCTCATACCATGTCCGTCGAATAGCACAAGAGATCAGTAAATCTCGTTGAGTACTAGGAGACTGTTATACTGACCTGCCGCAACTATAGAAACTCCTAGATGTGCACCACACGAAGGGTGGCTGGGACTAACTCTGAGTGGAAGAGCTCTAAATGTCCTTCCAGAGGAGAGATGTCACGTCGTGCACCTGGAGCATCACAATCCACCATATTCCTACTGCTTCATGCAGAATGATCACTGCGAGAATCACCACGAGGTCAGCTGGTGTCCCCACTATCCTGAAAACTCGCACAACTACCTCCAGCCAATCCTCGGCTGCCTGAGGGTCCGTCTCCCCACATAACTTGGGCAGTCTCTAACACAGAAACACATGTATTGCACTAATTCGACGTGCACTCACAGCAGCTGGGGCTGGTAGCATCGGTAGCTCGGTGGGTAGATATACTGTCAGTGCCTTCGCTGAAAAAGGGCCTTGCACCGAGGCCTCATTTCTCGGTGGGCTGTCATCTCGCACAAAGCTCGGAACCCTAGCTGGCTACCTTCGTGGGGCCATCCTAAAAAGAAACAGGTGCTCCATGGTCAAAACAGTATACCTGGTGAGCTGACACAAGGTAAGAACAAAGAAAACATTTGAAACACACATGCAATCAATGTTTTCGTGCATTGAGTCAGAAATCAGAAGTCAGGGTCCTGGTGTACGGATACGACATCCGCTGCACCAACACTGCACTCCCTGGACTAATAACCACACTCAATACCATTAACACTAATAATTCACATAGAAGTATGATCAGAGTGCTGAGTTATGTGGTAGAACCGAGATCCTCTGTTACCAATTTGTCACGACCTGTCCTTGGGGCCCGTGTCGTGACAACCCCATGCCCACCTCCCATTGGCCAGGGGCTGGCGACTAGCACCAAGGCGTAAATCCTGACAAAAAGGGGAAGGCATTGCCTTTATAATGTAAAAAAAACACCATAGAGTAAGCCAGCAGAAGTAATATCTTTGTAAAGCAGCAACATCGAGCCGTCCACTGGATGTCCCACCTGAAGGGTGGGTATAGATAGCCACCTCAGATCCTTGGGTCTAGCCATCCGATCCATGTATATCCCACTCAGTGGTCCACCTCCAGGTACCGACCTACTCTACATGTCTCAACCACGATCAATGTTTTCTGTCATCTACATCCAACACAATGTAGTGCAGGCATAGCCAGTGCAGGGGTGAGTATACGCTACTCATTAAGGACCCCAAGACCCCAAAAGTTCTCCCAGAATCCACAAAGTATAATCCACAAAGGTAAGATACAATCCCGATGTAACATCCAACACTACTTAAGTATATGCCCCTACATATACCTAAGTCATCAATTCTAGTTCGGCTCCAACATCCGAGCACAAGTTCAATCACATCCACATAGGATAACACAACTCAATCCACCTAGGAAATAAATTCAATCATATAGATGATATTTATTGAATGTCAAGACTCAGATCACACATGTATTCTTCTTCCAAAGTTAATAGAGATGAACAGATGTAGCCAATGATTCATCTAAGCTAGGACCCACATAAAATACAAAACCAGCTAAGCTATCAGACCTAGATAGGATATGTAACGCCCCGACCCAAGCTACCCAGAGCCAGTGCATTACTTCGTAACATTGGCATGATCACAAAAGATCAAGTCTCGAAAGACCGATTAATTTAGTAGCCTTGGAAATACTAGATACATTCATAAGTTTTACATTACATCATAAAATGAAAAACTACTACAACAACATAATGTCTCCACAGTCCACACTATTATCCCCTCATAATATCTCTGCAGGTCATTCATAATTTACTTCTTCACTTCCTGGGAAAAAAATAAAACATAGAAAAGGGGTGAGCTCAAATGCCGAGTAAGGATAACAATATAGCGGAAACTTTCATAAATAAGAATAAACATTTATGGCAATGTATAACTAAAACAAAATCCTTTTAAACTTGAATATCAACATAATATGGAAAAAGTAAAATGAAATAACGCCATTTACTCATTCACATGGATATTCTACTAATCTAATAATCACATGCAAAATCACTAACCACTTTCATAATGTTGGAATGCATAATGCCAGACTATCATAACCACATAGCCAAGGCCTCGTGCCAAGACTACAAATAAGATTTTGTCAAGGCCTTGTGCCAAGACACTAGTTTGTCTCATGAGACCTACCGATGCATCGAGGAGCTATAGCGGGCTCCACCCATCACATATTAAGTCCAATGCATTCACATATGAAAAGGTTTAAACATAACATAAACATTCGTATTAAAACTAGCATACGAAATATCAATAATTTCACAAGGTCTGATGTAGAGTTATAGAAAACAGGATTAGGAGAAAGTTTAACCACAAGAAAATCACAAAATTGTGATTGGTTAAACGGTCATTGAATTCCTAGTTGGAAAAGTTAACCGACAATATTTTTGTTTTAAGTTACCTTTTATAATGTTGTGGAATTTATTTACGAGATTTACTAAGAACGTAAGGGAATATACATACTTGTTATGTATACTTTCATTCGTTAATAAATTTTTACCACAAACCCAAATTTTACTCCAAATGGTAACAGAACTCAAAAATATTCTATTTATCCTAATTGTATAAGGTTACAAATGTTTACACATACCATTTAGATTAGTAAAACTATTTTGTAATAACCAGGGACTTCCTGTAGGCTAGTGGTAGGAAATAAAGGCTTGTCGCACTATGGTTGTGGGTTCGATTCCTGCAGCTTTGTCCGACGTGACGGTTTATGCCCCACCCTGTAGGTTGTCCTTTCCCTAAAACTATAGTATTCCAAAAATAATCATCAGAAATTTTTTAACCTTAAATTTACTATCCAAGGTTCAACTTAGTCCACTCCAATCTTTATAGTTATCCAAAATACCTCTGTCCAGACTTTCTCTAAAAGGTCTCTAAATTCCAAATTCAATTGTAACATCATATTCCCCAAACATATTAAAGTGTCTCTTTTGTCACATACTAAAAATATGATTACCTTCATCATATTAAAACCATACTGAAATCAACAAGTACTGCAGTACAATCCTTATATATATATCACATTATTCTAACAACCAGAATATAATCCATGAGTCCAAAAGCACCAATACATTAGTTATTCTGCTTCAACTGTAGTAACATCATAATATTGTCCTTGATCCCTTGGCCTTTTCTGAGGTAAGTTTCCCTGACGCATAGGACATTCATTTTCATAATGCCCCATTTCCCTACAATTGTAACATTCAACTTTGACAACCTCTTTCTTTCCCTTGCAATCACGAGCCTGGTGACCCTTTTCTCCACATTTATAACAAACTCCCATTCCTTTTAGGCACGTACCAGGGTGATTCTTCAAACAATTATCACATAATGGAAAATCCTTCTTTCCCTTTTTCCCTTTATCTGTCTCTTATTCCACCGTTCTCCTCTTCTCTTGCTTTACTTTGTTGTCATAAGACTTAGAGAATTCCTTTTCTTTCTTGATAGCACTTGAGACAATATCTTCGTATGATGAGAAGGATTGTGATACTAAAGATCTACGGAGAAATGGTTTTAACCCATCAAAGAAACGATCAATCTTACTCCTTGGGTTACGTATATAATTGGCAGCATGCCTCGCTATCCTTGTAAAGATAGCCTCATACTTTGCGACATTCTCATCCTCCTTCTTCCTCAGACTCAGCAATTGCCTTTCCATATCTGCTCGATGGTCACGAGGAAAGTATTTTTCTAAGAAAAGCTCTTTGAACTCCCTCCATTACATATTTGATACGTCATCATCTTCCTTTGTGTTTTGAATCAGCGACCACCACTGATCGACATCTCTAGTGAGGTGATAAACTGCCATGACAACCTTCTCCCTTTCATTACTCCCTAAGGCATGGAATATTTTCTCTAAGGAATTTATCCATTGATCAGCTACTATAGGATTTGTATTCCCATTGAAGGTTGGTGGTTGTTGCCTCATGAAACGTTCTAACATTGATCCTCCACGTTGCGGATCAGGGTGCTCCATATGAGTAAGGTTATTATTCATAACCTGAGTGAGTTGTCCCAGTATGGTAATAAGTTGATCGGCACCAGTTGCATCACCAGCCCCACTATAATTATCTTGAGCAGGAGGGAAATCCCTACATGGAGTGTGTGCATTGATACGGTTTCCATTTCTTCCACTAGGCGCCATTTCTAAACAATGGCATATACTAGATCAGTTTATGAATCAAAATACATAATCCTATACTTATAAAACACTTAACATAAATTGAACTATTTATGGATATAATCCATAATCATAAAAATGTTTTCTTGGAGAGAGTATATACTCATAAACCCTTCATAATGATTTGTAATGAAAATGAGAATTATCCTAAGCATATCCCCCGGGAGTGTCGTAACCAAGAGTGCAGCAAGGCCCGTTGTCGTGCACCAGTTCCCGTTCGAGTCTAGCTCAAAGCGGTGTTTTCGGGTTTTACCCCTAGGAACATCTGTGCCAGAGCCGCCTCTACCTGCTCGTATCCAGACAGGGATGTGTTGCTCGGAAAACTCACAAAATCTCTACAATACCAAAATTCTAGGAAGTTCTTCTATACTAATCCTCAAAGTTCATCTTAGGTCTATGTGCTCTAATCAGAGTTTATCTAAATCTAGCTTCCAAGGTTTGTACTAAACTTCCTCTGATACCAACTGTAACGCCCCGACCCCAGCTACCCAGAGCCGGTGCATTACTTCGTAACATTGGCATGATCACAAAAGATCAAGTCTCGAAAGACCGATTAGTTTAGTAGCCTTGGAAATACTAGATACATTCATATGTTTTACATTACATCATAAAATGAAAAAATACAACAACAACATAATGTCTCCACAGTACACACTATTATCCCCTCATAATATCCATGTAGGTCATTCATAATTTACTTCTTCACTTCTTGGGAAAAAAATAAAACATAGAAAAGGGGTGAGCTCAAATTCCCAGTAAGGATAACAATATAGCGGAAACTTTCATAAATAAGAATAAACATTTAAGGCAATGTATAACTAAAACAAAAGCCTTTTAAACTTGAATATCAACACAATATGGAAAAAGTAAAATGAAATAACGCCATTTACTCATTCACATGGATATTCTACTAATCTAATAATCACATGCAAAATCACTAACCACTTTCATAATGTTGGAATGCATAATGCCAGACTATCATAACCACATAGCCAAGGCCTTGTGCCAAGACTACAAATAAGATTTTGTCAAGGCCTTGTGCCAATACACTAGTTTGTCTCATGAGACCTACCGATGCATCGAGGAGCTATAGCAGGCTCCACCCGTCACATATTAAGTCCAATGCATTCCCATATGAAAAGGTTTAAACATAACATAAACATTCGTATTAAAACTAGCATATGAAATGTCAATAACTTCACCATAAACTATGAATGGTATAAAATAGCACATCCACAGTCAATCATATCAAAAAAGCCTTCAATATAATATAGAAGTTTTGTATTATAATAAATCAACTTCAAATAAGCGTAAAATCCATCAAAGGATGTTGACATAGATGAAATCAAAACACATTTTAGAGAAATATCTCTTTCTATTTTTGAAATCATTTAAGGACCATATAAAACAAAACATTTTCCTGAAAATATTCTTATAAGCTTGTAAGGAAAGCTTTGAAGATTTTATAACGGCGAAAAATAACCGCACCCGCCGTATAAGTTAAAAAAACATTCTTACCTCAATTCTGTCGAAAAGGTTAAAAATGACCTTGTTTTGAAAACGACGGAATGATTCCTCTTATAAAAAGTCAAAAAGGGTATAAATGACTTTAACCCATATTCTTGTAAATAATACAAATGTTTTGAAATGAATTTTGAAGAAACATGGATGTGGATGATAACGAGGTCCCAGTAGATAATTATGTATAAACAACCTTGGATAATGAAGAGGTTGTGAAGTAAACCCTTACCTTGTACTTTTCCTTGGTTGGGGTAGGTTAACCTCCTGTATAATGGTGAAATAATTGTTATTAAATTATACGAGAATCATATACATTCATATGATATCATATATGATCTTTTAACATTGCTTTGTTAACAATATCTTAGATTTATCGTTGTTTCGGGTGTTAACTTACTGGTTTTCTTATATGTTTTGTTACGTAAGTCTTGTTTTTCATGGATAGGTTGTATCTTATTCATATCCAGAATGATATCATGTCCTTAAACATTATTTTTAAATTATCAAATGATAATTATACTTGAATGGATACGATGGAGAATGAATCTCATCGCGTTCGTGGAGACGGTATTCCGTACGTACGCACGAGCGACAATATCATTATTTTGATATTAAAATAATATATAATTGGATAGTATATAATATATACAGAATCATTATCATGTTATATTTATTATTTTCATGAATTACATATCATTATTATACCCATATAAATAATAATATATTGAATAACAATTACACCACGACGTGGAGACGGTAAGTCGTACGTACGCACGTATGGTGACATGTCATTCAAATGATGGGTAGAATACTGAATATGGTTATTCCATATTTATAATAACATCACAGTATTTAGAAGATACTGGATTTATAATTTTAGAATTGAAATAATAGACAAAGAGGGAGTGGAAGAAGAAAGAAACATGAAAGAGGGTGATGAAAATGTTACCTCTTCTTCGGGTTCTTCCTTTTGATTTGATCAAAAGGACTCTTTAGGATGGATTTCTGACTAAATTAAAGCTTCTAGGGTGAAGGGAGAAATTTTGGGAGAGTATTTGGGAAGAGGTTTGCCGAACCAAAAGGCTTGAAAGTGTGAATAAGGTGATAGAGGTGGGGGCCTTTTATAAGAGGAGAGGGGGGGCTCTTTTGGAAAGATTGAAATGTTAGATTATTATACCATGCTTTTCGGATTCTAAAGGTCCCACACTTATATAATTCGTGGATAAGGTGATAAGGGTTCGAAATCTCTTCATCCAATAGGCTTTGGACAAGTGTAAGCCTTGGAATTTGCATTATCTTCTCATTTTATTTAAATCGTTAAATAATGAGGTCATCACCGCATCATAATGATGTCATAAATAATTTAATTTATTTAATGTCTAAAAAAATACTATGATGTAGGAAATCTTTTTAGATTTCTAATGAATATTTATAATCAAAATTTTGACTTGTGTAGCCCCACTAAAATACTGTTTAGTAAGACAACTCATGTTTGTGTCAATTTACTTTTAACATTAAATAAATATATATTAATGTCATTTTCCAACTAAAGTGGCTCCATGGGGTCCCCAAGTTGACCCATGGGTTGTCTTGGTCGGCCATGACTCATCCAATAGGAGTAGGACAAGTGTCATGCTCATCTCATATTATTAAAACATTATTTGTACCTTAAACTACACTAATTACCTCTAATCGCGATTAAGAACTTAAAAGTTACTATTCAACAAAAAATTATTTTAATCGCATTGAACCACATTTTACTTCTTAATGACAACTATGTATGTCGGATTTTTGAAAATCAAATCACAGAAGTGGTAATATTTCATTTAAATGAACAATCAGTTATTTAACTACCACTTAGTGGTTTCACTATTAATCAAAAATTGAAGTTTTTCAGAACAAGGCCAAAATTTCACCCTAAGCTATAATTGATATTCCGAATTCAAAAATGATGTCTACTTTAAAAAATTCCAAACATATAAGTTGCATTAATTAATTTTATAATTAATTCCCGCTGTTACGACAAATAGCGTGTTTTTAAGAAACAATTTATATCAAAAGATTGGCAATTGTTTATATCCAATTTCAATGTTAAATTAATTCTAATGACCACCATTCGATAAAATGGTAAAAATATATTCTATTTATATCTTAAAACCACTAAATAGTATAATTTATCACTATATATTATTTTGATTAAAAAAGTTGTTTTTAAGTATTTTCACTATTCATAAAAAATTAGATGTTCTCAGAAAAATACCAAAAATTCTACATAGGCTAATTTCGATATTCCGAATCCAAAAATGAAGTCCATTTTGAAATATAAAATTTTTTTAATTTTAAAAAGTGGTTATTACTATTCATAACGGCTATTATGATTAGTCGCGGTGTTTTAGAACTCGAAGTTGCGTACAATGCAAGCTATTGCATTATTGAATGAGAGGCGTATCGTGGAAGCTCGGGGTGTTACAGGATACAGACCAGTTACTCTTCCAGACCCATTTAGGATAGAATGAACATTGTAAAAAACTACCAGACCCACGTAGGATACAAGAACAGTAGTCATCGTCGTCGAACCCACGGAGGATTTCAGTATGGTCTTCATCGCTACCGAACCCACGGAGGATTTTAGTGTAGTCTTCATCGCCGTCAAACCCAAGAAGGATTTAATTAAGGACTTCATCACTGTCAAACCCACGGAGTATTTCATTGCAATCTTTATCGCTGCCGAACCCACGAAGGATTTCAGTGCAGTCGTCGTCACTGCCGAACCCACGGAGGATTTCAGTGCAGTCCTCATCGTCGCCGCAATCGCAGCCAGCTCTACGGTTCCCCCACACAGCATGCTCCATTCCGGGAGGGTCCGCTCCACGAGCCAAAGGGGGTTGATACATAAAATGACACATAGTCTATATTTTATGTATCCCAATGTTCCGTCTCAACAAAAGGAATTCAATGCGACATACAGCGCGTCAAATGGACGCCAGGTCTGAGAGTTATTGGAATTTTTGCTCTAGGGGCCAGGTTGGATTTTAAGTCAAAACCAACCCGACTGCACACCAACAGTGTCCAACCCTCGTCCCGAGTAAGCCAAAAGGTTCTTCTCACTAATAGGAATCCAACAATGTTGACGGATCGTTAATCGGACGTCCTAAGCTCAAGTTATAAGCATTTCTGCTCCGAGGGCTTGGTTGGTTTTGTGTTCGAACCAACCCGGCCATACCAAAAGTTATCATAAATGTTGAGTGTAATATATCGATACGACCATCCCGATCCAAGGATCGCATCGCAACTAACAATGCGTCAATCGGAGGTATGTAGGCCTAGATATGGGCATTTGAACGGAATGTCCGAAGATAGGGGGTGTTGGGCCCGGACCAACTCGGCTCAAGACCCCCTGGGTCAGCCCTAACCGGGTCCGGGTCCAGCCCATTAGGGAATGGCCCGGCCCCACCAGTGCGGCTGGATGGCCTAGCACGGGCGTGGCCCATGTGGCCAGATAGTTCTGCTCAGTTGAGCTGTCGCGGAAAGGGGGGGGGGGGCGCTGCCCCCATGATTGAGAACCTCCCCCCCCACGTGGTGGCCGCTCCTTGCCAGTCGGGGGTTACAACCCCTAGGTTTTTTCATCTGAAACGGCCAACCTAGCCCGGTGCTGCCACAACGGGACACCGCTGTCCCACCCCTCTGAGGTGTCAGCGGACGGTGGTTCCAGCCGCCTCGCCATGATCAGTCATGGCTTTTAGCCACAGCCTTGTCCGACCGGCGCGACGCGACGTCGCCGCGCCCCTCCGCCGTGCTTCTTTGCCCTTTCTTCTTTTTTTCCTTACGGTGTCGTTTCACCACTCTACCTTTAATCATGCCAAGAAAAACACAACATCAAAGGGGGAGGAGGGTCGGCCGTGTTCGTGCGGTCCGACCTCCTCCCGTTAATCCGATAACAGGCGGCCATAAGATAAATATGAAGAAGTGAAAATAAAAATCCACAAACATCAAGTTAACCCCTACCTCGATGAAGTCTTCGAAGGAGGTTTGTCGCAGTAATGGGACGAATTGGAAGACAACATCATGGAAGGAGGATTGTCGGTGTCGCGTTACACGGCGTTGCGGTACAAGGTTTCGCGGAGAAGAGGACCGTCGGTGTTGCGTCAGTGATCTATGAGGAATCAGCGTTATTCGTTGTCCTTCGTCAGAGGCTTGTGTTCTTCATCCGTGATGGTGCATTCTTCACATTCTTCAAGGAGGAAGAAGGTAATCCTCTATAGCACAAGAGTCCTCTCTTTCCTTTCACACAACGAATTTAACCCCCAATAAAATAAGTCATGTCTTATTTTATTATCACTCATGCATACCATTAATTTGAAATTCAAAAACAAATCTCATTCAATTAATTGAGTTATTTGAAGAACTTTTAATGTCCAAATTAATTTTGAGGGTTGACATGGAATTTAAAAGGGGTGCGGGTGAGTTACAAATTAAATGCACGAGATGGAGGTTAAAAAGGGATTTAAAGGGGTGGGGTTCGTGTGGGGCCCACTTCACTAATATCCTACTTAGTGGAGTTATGATATTAGTGGGTACCACTCCAACCACCAAGCATAGGTTTAAACTATCTAGAATAGGAATAAAATTTGTAGCATAATATTTTATTCTAATCTTTAGTTAACCCATTTAATTAATAACCTCACTTGAGAGAACCCAACTCCGGAAAAGGTGTTCTTAAGCGATTACTGGCGCTGTAGTTTTATTGGTGCCCTCGGTTTTCGATTCCGAGCACCGGTTCAAATGTTAGGAAAACCTGCTCGTTTGTTCACTGAACGTACCCGAGCTAAATTTCAGAAATTGATTCTGGGCACACCTGGCCTCGGAATCAGGTTTCGTCAGAAACTGCGTTCTTGTAAAATCCCAATGAAAATTAAGAAAAAATTTCCCTTTAATTTTATGGGTCTTTACATGGTAGTTATCATGAGACAAACTAGTTGTTGGGACAAGGCCATGACAAAATCCTAATTGTATTCTTGGAACGAGGCATTGAATAATTGGTTATGAAGTTTGATATTATGCATTCCATCGTTATGAATTTAGTTATAGATATTACATGTTATTATTTTACTAGTATAATATCAATGAAAATAAGTAAAATGAATTATATGATTTATCATTTCTAAATTATGCTGAAGTTTTTAGTTAAAAGTATTGTTTTTATTATTATACAATGCATTAAATTTTTATTCTTAATTATGATAGTTCCTATTATATTGTTATCTTTACTGAGCACCTATTCTCAACCCCTTTCTATGTTTTATTTTTCCCAGGATGAAATGAAATATATTGTGACACACCTGCATGGATAGTCTAAGGGATATGAATTTGTTCCAAAGAGACAAAAAAAAAATTCATTTCATTATGTAATGTAAATCATATATATATATTTCTTACACTTCTATGGATACTAAACTGATCAGTCTTTCGGGATTTGATCCCTCCGGATCATGCAAATGTTATGTAATATTTCACTGACTCTAGGTAACATAGGTCGGGTGTTATAGATAGTATCAAAGGATGTTTAGTAGAATCTGTGGATTATTATTAATGTTAGGTTCACCATTTGATTCAATAGAGTTTACATTCTCCTAGAAGATTGATTATATGGGTAGTTATGTTAAATAAAATTTGTCTGGTTCAATATTTATAAATTTTATCAAACAAGGTTATTTGATGAATCTAAAGCACCTAATGGTTGAATATCCAAATAAACCTTCATTCCAAAGGTTGTTTCTCATTTGGGATATTTTACATAGGTAATTATGTACTCACATTAGTCAAGAGGATGTGATTTCAGCCACATCACACCCTATTGTGTAATGTGATTAATACTCTGAGAAACTCATAGAGATTTAAGATATGTTTGCGAATACTTAATTAATTACTATGTACTATGAGTTTCACCCTTGAATTAAAAATCAATTAATAGATTTTATGGATTTTTGAACAATCTTCATGAATTTGTGACTCTTCATAAATTGAGGTATCTATATGTATCAGAGGTTCTCCATCAATGGTATCCAATTATGTAGAGGCTGTTAATTTTTTGGTATTTATTATGATGATACAAGTTTTTAGCCACACCATTGGGTGCTATGTAGTGTGTCATCATTTAAAGAGGGGGGGAATTTTTTATGTTGGGATTATACCAATATATAGTCTTCCTATTTAAAATTTTGAAAAGAATTATAAAATATTAATTTTAGTATCAATTAATAATTCATTTAATTCCATTTAAGAAAATTGGATAATGAATAAACTATTATGTTTATCAACATTTTATAAGGACGCATTAGTCGAAGGTCTCATGTCAGTGTTTGATGTATATCTTATACAAATGTAGCCGAATGAAATTCAATGGGATTTGAATTCTATATGTTAAATAGATTGTTTCGAGAATGTGTCCTATAGAAAAAAGGATTGATTTAGGGTCTTAGGGTTGGAACTCAATGAGGATTCCTATATAGAACAATTTTATGGGAATCAAAGATGACACAGTTTAATTATAAGTACCAAAATATATGGATTCTATTGGATGAATTTTATCATTGGAGACTATGTCCCGTTGGGAGGTTTAATTTGGGAATTATTAATTTTTAAGAACCCTAATTAGGTTAGGATAGAGGATTATTATTTATGAGGATGCGCTTACTAATTTTCGGTCTATGATAAGTGGCTTGACTCTTATATATTTGATTGTTTCATTGAGGGCATACATTGGAGGAGGATACCCATGGATTAGTGTGGTGATATGGTTTGGTATTATACTAATTTAGAGGCCCAAATTTTCAATTTTAGTTCTTATTCATGAGGAGGATTTCCTCATAAGATATTTTTGATTATACAAAGTAAGAGGCCCTAAAGACAAGGTTGGGATATACACTATGAATAATGATCATAGGTTCAAGATCGTGTGGATGTAATGACCACCACCATCCTCTATGACCACATTTGTAATTATTCTTGAGAGAAATAGGAGGAAATTGAGGGTATATGCGAATAAATGGTCCAATGGACCATGAGGATAGATATATGACCCTGTGGACCCACACTTTTGGTGATCCTCTAAAGGATGTAATGATGTAGATTCAGAAAAAGGTTCTCTTTATGTTCATGCATTTGACTTTGTGGATTTCATGATCACAAATATCCACTAATATCAAATGAGTCATGATGAGAAATGGTAGAATGTGACAAATAAGGTAATATAACAATCTAGAACACAAGACCATCCTCTTTTTCTGGTTAATGATTTGAGGTGGCATCACTTCCACTCTTTAATTATACACTAGAACCAAAAGATGAGAGAAAAATATTTAATGTTCCAATCCATTCGCTAATATTGGTAAATGGGATAGTTACATTTGTGGTATATCCATTAATGTCAAATGGTTTTAGAGAAGGATAAAAGAAGATGCAGAGGTCCTGTAGGAATGGATAGGGGATTAGTTTATGAGGGAATCCATAAAATGTGTTTTTGGAGGAGGATCAAATTCATTATTGAATGGAATAGAAAGATTTATCCTCACCCTCTCCATCTAGAAACCGGTGGACCCATGTCTTAGAAATTACTAAGGAAGGAATGTGTGAAAACCCTAGTATCTTATACAATGATTTCATTGAATCCATCTTTGGAGTATAGGTCCACATATTTCTGGGAATATAACTCCAAATCCCCCCAGAGGACACTACATGTCCAGTATGTTATATATTTACAAAACCAATGAGTGTCGGAATGCATATCCAAATTATAGACATATTGGGGATCCTATTCCCATTCTTTTGAAAATATATAGGCGTTGATACAGGATTTAATATGTCCCCCCTCCGAACGTGGGTCCAAAGGGAGAGGATTCCATCAATTGGTGGCTTTGAATTGGACATAATGAGGGGACCACCCAAGTCTTTAATTAAATAGAAAAGGTTCCCCTTATGGTACTAGGGAGGAACTGAATGATCTTATTGTAGGTTTATAGGCTTGATTGGAGTCAATATTACATGGTAACTGGACAAACTAGGAAACAAAACTAGGATTTCTCATTTAGCCAAGGCACCTTGAGTCTCATCAAGATTCTTTGAATGGGTCTTCTGCAGGTGCATGTTTTGGGAAGGGACCCTGAAAAAATATGACATTTGTTTGAGGTAATGGGAGACACAATACATAGACTGAAGGACAAAGACCATGGGGCTTAAATTCAAGGTTTCAAAGCCCGTTTTTTCCCAAAGGACCCTTCAATGAATATTACTGATACAGTAGCCTGAATGCTACAATACCTGCTACAATACAGCATCACCTAAAGTTTCTCCTACAATCTTGTGGTCGAGAGAGTGCCTCCACTACTATAGTTCCACCATAGTAATAGTACTGCAACAATACCTACTACATTGCTATTGCAGTTAGTCAAGAATTTCTCCCTGACACGAATTTGTTCTTGGGTCTTTTGGATGCCATGCAGAAACCTATACCACTTGGGTACAAGATCATTGGCACTTTTTTGTCCCTTCATGGGTAAATAAGTCATATTTAAAAATATAATAGTGATATTTTATAACATTCTTTGATGTAAATATTATATAGGCCACTATCATAGACATGTGTCTATAAAACATGTATATATGGGACCTATTGTGTATATGGTATATTTAATTTCAATCAATAAAAATTATAATGTGAGATTATGATCTTATTACTTATTTTTAATCTATGATTTCATATTTAAAAGTTATCAGGGAGATAAATTTTATTATTATTAATATTCATATTGGAAAAAATGTAAATTAACCTATTTTAAAAAAATTTAAATACTAATTCCAAATATAGAATCTATTTTATAAATTTTTTTACTAAAAATAATCAATATTTAATATTAATATAATAACTCAATAGGTGTTGAAAAAAGTCTTATATAAATAATATATTAGAAGAAAAAAACATTATTTATTCTTATATAATGCTGAAATTTATTTTAAATATATGTTTATTCATTTTACTAAACATATTATATATATATTTCATTAAATTCATTAACCATTAGGGATAATTTTAATTTGTTAAGTTAAAAATTCATTTTGTGCATAAAAAACATAAAAAATATCCTATTTACATTCAAATGGATTTTATTAAAATTTCTAATTTATTCATTACCAATAAATAGATTTTAAACAGTTCTAAACTAGATATTATTATAAATATATTCAGTCCAATTTATTGTCAATACTCAAATAGATATATGATTAATATCACCTAATAGTTTCTCATGGTTCCCTAAAACTCTATTTTTTATGTTTTATGATCTATCAACAAAAATATCCATTTGAAAAAATAAATCATCAAATAACATGGTTTTAATTATAACCTACATAATATTATTTTAGACCTTGAATTACAGACCCTAATCTAAAAAATGAGAATATATTTATTTAAATATGTCCTTTGGATCTCATATAGCATTTCATAATTTGTTATATATCTCAAGAACATTCACAAAGTGTGTAGACCTATTCCATACCAAAATATCTATATGATACATATTTGAAAAAATATTCATAATATAGATTATTTATTTGTTATATTACGTCTATGTTATGTACATGTAATGAATTTTGTAGCAACATCATTAGGTAAGATACCTAGTACCCATCATGATCAGGATATAGGTTCAATGAAACTTCCAATTGATAATCTATTTTTTTTCTTCTTGATAAATAATATATTAAGGACCGAAATTCCTAATCTCCACCATATGATTAATTCAAAATCTCACAATATTATTTTTTATAGATAATTCTTAGTAACTTATTCCGATCATGTTCAAATTATAGCTCATGCATATGATGGAGAGAATAGTGTTTCTATCGACACTAAGCTGTTAGCATGTGCTGTTGAATCGATAAGACTTTCATTTTAAATTACTCAATTGGTTCAGGTCCCAATATCCTTATTTCCATAAATTTATCCCAACACATTGACGTCTATCACTGCCTTCCTAGAGTACCGCATAAGGAACCAATTGTATGATCGGGTGAAGTCAATTGTTTTATAAAAACATTAGAATTGAAATGTGTGGATCCCACAGACCATTGAAATCCATATAAAATGATATCATCCAATCCTCTATGTTATAAATGTTTATCATTATTTTAATACCATCTTGAGTATGATATTATATGCTAAAACTAAACTCTTTAACCTTATCCTACTGAATACTTCACCAAAACATCATGAAAAAACAACAGATGTCAATCGAATACAATGAAATATGGTACTCAAATCAAAATTACCAATTCTGTAGTTTATATATTTAAAATGATAATTATATATAATTATTTTATAGTATAAATTATGTGTCTAAATTTTCTATATAGTTCTATAACAAACTGAATTTTATGGTGTTCATTTTATGTTTTGATGACACCTGAGGCAAATAATTGTTGGATTGTTTCATATTTCTATTCGGTTAAGGGTAATGGCTGTAACATAATCCTACAATTATATATTATATACTTCACATGAATATAATAAACAATAATATCCATCTTTACAAATATCTCACATTATTATTTCCCCAAACAAATACTCTTTCTGATCTATATACATTTTAATTTTAATAGGATGAATAGAGAATAAAGAACTATTAGTTTCCTATAACACCTCATTCATCATATTATGTATATATGATATACATACATGGGTTGTGAACATTATTGTTTCATACCAATCAAGGTTATACATTTGACCATTCCCCAGTTAAATATGTACTTCCACATCTTAATTATATTCCACTTTTATGATTAGACGGATAGATGGATCAACACTCATTATAGAAATTATTTATATTTCCCATCCTTAAGGATTTATTTATTTATCCTTTCACAAATAAATTTATCCAATCCTTCAATATCCTCATAATAGATATAATATCTCGATCCATTGGACTTAGTGAATTTACCACCTTTTTTGTAATTTCCATAGGGGAAATGTGTTAAATATGAGTGCTCTCTAATCTGCTCCAACTCACGTCTTTAGTATATATTAAAATTGTATTTTGTGAACTTATAAATTATAAAATTTAATTTAATTTATATATCACACACTTCATTGTTAACATAATTTCTACATATCATTTAATAAAATATTTCCAAAACAAACAATAAATCACGATGTCATAATTTTTTCCACGAACCTTCAATTGGAATGAAGAATAATATAAAACAATATGGTTCTATGTGATAAGTAATCCTAATCCATTCATGGAATCATATTTCTAGATTATAAACCCTTATAAATTGTTTTTAATTTTCAATATAGTTTCAACAATAAAATTATATTCAGTTCCTTGTAATTTTCATTATATTCGTATATCCACAAGAGAGTATCCACTATCTAAATAAACTAGACATGTTTTTGGATATTCATGATAAATAAATCATATATAATTGGAAAAATATATCTAACAAAAAAATATATTATGTTTAATAAGGTTAGACTATGACATTAGTAAATAATATCTATCATTAAAGGATTTACTTTTGTACACTCAATTGAGATTATATGAAATAGGAATCAAAAATCAGAAAGGCAAAATTCATAATTTGAAATTTTTTAAATATTCTCATTATTCATTCATTTTATCACAATACTAAATTGATATTATTGATATTACATGATATAAGAATATATAAGAATATATTTAATAAATAATAAAAAAATATTTTCATGGTATTCCCAAAATAATGTATATAATATATACATAATGATAGTGGTGGAGTTAGTAAAACAAATTTTAAAAAAAAATCTTGTTCCTATACCCTGTATATAATTTTTTGTTGGGAATATCCTCCACAATGACCATAAATTATGGATATAAAAAATGAATTATAAACATATAAACATGTTAATAACAATGTTTTTGAGTAATCAAGTCATTACTATAGGGTTGAGGATATGTGTTCTTGATAGTGACCACAATTTGTTCTCGATAATCAATTCGTAGCCACATTGATCCATATTTCTTTATAAAAAAGTACATATGCACCCCATGATGCAAAAAATGGCCAAAGGTATCCCATTTCAGGATTAATTGGAAGTTTCATCTTTAATTACTACAACTTAATTTAGGCCATAGTATATAGAGACATTGAAATTTGTATTGAACCATGATTGATTTATATTAATTAGTCAAATAACTATTTCATGAAAGACCAGTTAATTAATTTGGAAAGACATCAAAAAATTCAAACATATTATCTATATATTGAATGTTGAGCTTATCCACAACTATATAATATAAACAATACATTCAAACTAAACTATGGGTCCATATAAAGTATTTTTTCAATTGGATTAATATATATATTATAACTGATATATGAGCATGGGTTCATTTCAAATAAAAAATGTGACTTCCCTTCATAAAAACAATATATGAGATCTATATAATAAAATCCAATAAATTAACATAATCACATCTAATACAAATACATGTACAATCATAGGATTTTTAATAAGAACATACACACAATCAACAATCGTTGAGGAATTATAGACATTAGATCAGATTATCATCACATTATTATTTTTCACTTCTAACCCAATATCTAATGATTTGGGATATGAATTAATATTATTTTATAATTTTCTAAACATCTAAGAATTAATATAACTAATTTCATACGGTTACATAAATATCATAGAAAAATTATAACCACCATGTCTTTTTTATATCTACAATACCTAAATAAACAAAAAATCATAGTATGACCTTATAAAATAATTGACCAGATCGATCAGTCGTGAATAATTATTCATAGGTTTCCTAAATCAAGAAACATTATTCTCAATATATGAATATTTTGGTTTCACATAGTCCATACATGATTATTATAAAAACTATAGGATTCCATACTATACGTACAAATTTACACATAGTTCTAAAAATTGTATTCTCATCCATGTTTCTAATTGGGGAATTATAAATTATATGATGTTGTCTATAAAAACTCGTTCATTTAATACAACTATTCTAAATTAATGAGATGACTATTTTCTTCAAATCATAATGATCCATACTTGAGTATAATTTATCATGTATTTTGGGAAATATGTAAAAAAACATGTTCATATGAGTATCCCATTATATTTTTAATAAATATTACCAACATTATTTATCATTATAAAAACTATTTTCCATGTCATAGGAAAAATAAAAATTAGAAAGTGTGACCTAAAATGATTAGTAAAGGTTAATATGTGATATATGTATGATCACATTGAAATTACCAAAAAATAAGGATATGACAACATGATATTTTAATTTAATATCTATAAAATATATATTACAGATCGTAATAATGAGTTATAGAATAGAGTATATATATTCATAATGCAATAAAAATATTTTAATCAATGAAAACAATCTATGTGAACATAAAACAAACATAATTAATGAAATATATGCCTAAGCATAGAAAATAATTATCTTAATAGTCAGGGGTAATTTCTGAGAATTACATAATGGATAAAGTGAATTTCTAAATTTGGTTCATACACCATTCATGTTATATGTATCTAAAATGATATCAGTAATTTATAAGTGCCTTCAACGGCTATATAATTTCAGGCCAACATATTTTAGTTATAATATAACCAACATCTTTGGTTATAACACCACCAATGTCCATTATTTATAACATAACCTCTAATCACATATTTTAAACCATAAATATGTTTTCGAAAATATTAAAAATAATTTATCATAACATCAAATCATAACCCATCCAGTGATAACAAGTATCATAAACATTTCCTAAATAAATCATAGAAGAACCCATTGAAAAATAAAGAGATTTCATAAACATATAATCTACATTAAAATATAATATCTACATAAAAATTAAAAATGGTATCACTGGAGTTTAATTAACATAGACAAATATTATCATATAATAAAATAACATTAAAATATCAGAAAAATATTTTTTGATTAATATATTCATTCAATTTTGAAAATATGTTCAAAAATAAAAAAATACAAATATTTTTAAAAATATTAAAATTAAAAGGACCATGTTAATTTATGAAATATTATTTAAAACATTATGTTCACATGATTTATGGAAATTCCCTTTCTACCATCTAATTTAGAAGAAAAAATTGTTTTCACATCATTGGTTAAAAATAAAAAAGTACATCATTTTGAAGGTGAAAATAAGATTAATTTAAAAAATTGAATATTAATTCATAGTTTAAAATGAAATTATTCCATAACATTATTATATTAAAAAAAAATATAGAATACATTTTATGAAAACATGGATAATGAAGAAAACGTTTCCTCATATAGTAGTAACATAATCAATTTTATTTATAAATGTTCATTATTTATCTATTGTTTTTATATATAGGGGAATGTTAGAAAATATTTATTATTAATAAATTAAACAAGGAGTTGGATATTGAATTTGATATACTAGATAGTGATCATAAAAAATCATTTAATGGATGTTCATCAATAAATAATCCTGATTATAATAGGATTAATCTATAAATAGATCAAAAGAATGGTAAATGATGAATCATATTCCCTAAGATTGAGATGAAATAATTTCAATATGTAAACCCAAATTATATCAATATTATTAATCATTAAAATAATTAATTGTTAGTATATACACCACAAATAAGAAAAAACTCTTGAGTATGAAATTATTTTTAGTGAAATCAAGGTTACATTACAAAATATAACTTTGGGATCAATTTCAATAGAAAGTGTATAAAACACTGATATAATAAATATATATTTATTATAAATATATCGTAGAACAACAATCTTATATACAATATCATATAGGATTTAATTATTTCATTTAATCACACATTCATTAACAATTCTTTATTAAAATAACTATTATAGGTGATATCTACACCATTTTTTATGTATGTTTTAGTTTAGTTTTTTTCATCTATATAAATTGATCATGAATACATCATATCAGAAATTTTATTCCTGATGTAAATATATTACATAATAATTATTTAAATATATATTTTCATATATAAAAACTAGTGACGGAAAAATTAGTTTCACCTTTCATAGAGATTGTTGGTTGTACATACGTGTGACCACTATTTCCATTGTTGTATGGATTGAATGATAGAATGGAAAATAATAAATAACATTTCATGAGTATTTATTATATCATATATATAATATATATTCTTTAAATATATCTATATTACAATAATTTTATAATTTAAATGAAGAAAAATCGAATCACATTCTGAGGTGGTAGTCCACAAAGATGCATGAAGGACATCAATGTTTCCAATAGTTTAAATATTAAGAAGGTAAATATGATTACATCATCAAAAAATCAAAATAATATTATGAATATTATATATATAAATTAAACCCTTCATATTTTCCATCATTTAATGTTGGTGACATGAAATTAATGTTATTGATGAATGGAGATAGAATATCCCCTATACAAACAACTGATAAATTCAATTATCAATTGATAAAAATATAATGAATAAAAGTAGTTTCATATTATTAATAAAATTTCAATGTAATATTTATAAAAAATTTATTATTTTATGAATAATATATATGATTTATTTAAGGTAAATGAATAATTGAAATGAAATTGATCAGTAAAAGATATTATATCTTCTACCAAAAAACCCATATAATTATCCTATAAATATAAAGATGGATGACATTCTTGGATGACCATAGCCTCTAGAATTTGGATAAGGGATTTGATATTATATATTTGAAGACATTGGTAATTCTATAAGGTACAATGTTGGGTGAATAAGAGAAAATAATGGTTTTGTTTTATAATTTAGTTGTGGGGCACTCTTGGATTTTCTTTAATGAGTAAAATATATTAAATTTATTCACTAGAAAAATGGTTCAAAATGGACTATAAATAGTAATGTGATTAAATTTTTGTCAATATATTATCCTAATTGACACTTTCTACATTGTTTTTATATTTTATTGTTATTGTACGAATTGATATTTTCATAAGATATCAATATATCCAATTTAGAAAACTATTCTTTTATTTCTACTTAAAATTACTCAAACCAAAGCTCAAATATGAATTTAGTCGTTATAGAAAACATTAGTATATAATATACATAGAAAAAAAAAATTATGGACATTGCCCCACTCAAATTATTTTAAATTTAATATTTTTTAATTAATTATTTATATTTATTATTAAATGGAGAAATATTGAATTGCTGTTGCATATGAATTTTTGGTCAGTTTATAATAACTAAGATGCTAAAATAAATAAATACCACAAATAAAATTTCATTAACATCATGAAAACCCTCTATATTCACTATTAACACTATTTTGACCATATACAGATACATAGGTGATATTTTCAACTAAGTGAATTACATTTTTTAATATTCATTGGCCTCAATTTTATATTGTTCATTTTATTGATTATACATACCTTATAAAAATAAACATATATAATAATGGTATGGGGGTATATTTTATTTTATCCAATAAGAATTATGAATCAAAAAATGTTGAATTATCAAAAAAAATAACAACTGATAACATGATTTACCATTTATCGGGGTGATAAATTTTACTGCAATTAAAATTAATATCTACTAAAAAGGGAACAGTTTCACTAATTTATATTTGAATCAATCTTTTATCTCATTTGTGGATCCTTTAATTTATTTATAATTAAATTTTATAGAAATAATTTTGATTCTTTATGAGGATATAATTGTTTCGGGGCTGTATGTGTATTGATTGAAGCACAAAACCCTAAATAGTATAGAATAACTCTGGCCTGGGGTTAGTATAAACTATGAAACCCAATCACACAATCTCTACTTATCATGTGGGGATATAAAATGCGGTAAATTAGGGTGCATGATTCTCTCTATCCATGCACCTAGATATACAAGCATATGAAAAATTATTCTAGCATTTAGCATAGATGGATCAAACTATTGTACTATGGTTTCTGTAAATGTGCATCATAACCTAGTGGGTTCCTTAATAAATTAGTGGGAGGCACACAATTGGGACATAGTTTTTCCAGTAGTTCATCCAAAATGCTAACCATAGATTTTTTTAAAAATATTTCTAAATTTACCTTCAAACCTATTAAATCAATCATACATATTATTTTCTCTACTCTTCCAACTTTTAGTGGGTTTCTTCTCCCACTAACCTAGTAGTTAGGAAAATTTAGGTTCTCTAATAACATCTCCATCCAAATACCAATTCAAGAACAATTTTTCTCATTGGATACATGTAGTTAAGATCATTATTCATAGGGGTGATTTCTATATTTTTTAATTCTCTCAACATAGTTATCATGGTTCAAGATTTTATGATACATTTTTTGGTAGATCATACATTATTATATTTCATCCAATGCTTGTCGAATCAATGGATGAGATCTACAATGACTGTTATATTATAATGATAAACGTGGATTAATAATTATACCTCATTTTTATGGTTTATACAATGCTTCATTATTTATCCTCTCTAATTCATATTGTGATATTCATAAATTTATATTCCCCTAACATGGATTCTTTAATTGGAACCCAAATACTTGTTAGAACACAACAACTTGTTATGATGGATGACAATGGATCGAGCCATAACGTTGGGTGTTCCATCCAATATGAATAATTGGCCAATAAGAACATATGACTATAACACGAAATGTGGTGTTTTTAAATTAATTAAAATTATAGTACCAAGTTGTTATAGAAATAAATTAGTGGCATATCATGAATAGTGACCTTGATTGTTATTTTAATGAATTAAATTCAATTGATAAGAGGTGAGTGGTAATCCCAAATAAAATAATTAAATGATAAATAGTTATAACCTTTTCATTCTTAAATTTAAATGAATTATGAATTATGACATGTTTTAAATTAAGGCTAATGGATGTTATTATAATGATGTATGGCTGTGACAATAGTTGATAATTATGCTAATTGGGAATGAATGACCTTATTCATGTTTGTAATAATTGGCCATGGAGACCCTATCTAATTAATGTAAACAGGCATAGAAGCTGCAATAATTATATATTGGAACGATGATCCTCCATCCTATTACTAAAACTGTAATTCATCTAATCATAAAAATATAAGATGTGAATGGAATTCCAAATGATACTACATAGTCCTGGTGAACTTACTATGAAACTACACATGTTTTCACTTACTAGGATACTAGTCATGAAATAACATTTAAATGAGATACTAGGAAAAACATCCTGATACTATGATACATGGCCTAGATTCCCCTTTACTAATGTTATAATATAAATGGTGTCCCATATAAGTGTGATCTCAGGCATAATGTCCCTTGATACCTATTCAAGGTTATTTCAGAAAATGATGAAGATGATAGTGTCATCTTGGATTCTTTCAGGAACATGAGAAGACCAATTTACATTTTCTATTAAAATTATATTTTTCTCCATGTACACACACTCATTTGGTATACATGGGAAATATTTTTATAGATTCTATTGGTGGTGGCCAACTGCGAATTATCTCAATCCTTATTTGGGTAGCTTATGGTTTTCAAATAGACTATGAGATAACATCTGTAGAAAAGGGGAGGTCCCTCTTAAGGACTCTTGAGTTCTATCACGACATTGGAATGTGGGTTCGTAGAAGATTACCACGTAGGATCTTAGGATGATTTAATATACTTTTGTACATTTTGTACCATTTTTTATCTTTAAATCATGTATTTCATGATGTTTGAATAAATGTTTTCCTATTTTGTAATCATATTGCATTATCATCCATTTTATATGATATTGTTTATTACATTTTATTTCTGTTAACTTCTTGGTTGTTCATATTTGATTCCCCTTATAATTCATTTTTTAATTAATTAGACTACTTATATATTGATGGTACCATTGTGCTATATTTTTAATGTTAGTGTAGACTCCACATGGATAAATATAAGGCCCTAACTTCTGAAATTTCCCTATCAAGATAGTTGTGTCACTAACAGGGGGAGGGGATGAATCTGTGCTATATTTTTTAATTTAGGACTCATTCATGAGAAACCACAATTTCCTCTTATTAATGATATAATTCCCACTAAAAATAAATCAACCAAACATTCATAAGAACACATGTATTTAAAAGGGTCGCTATTATACAAGAATATATACAACCTTTCATTGGGTTTTAATTGATCCAACACCAACAATTCAGTAGAATAAAGTATTTTATTATGGAATACAATGAGTAAGATATGCCTTTACACTCATGTAACACGATTTAGACAATATAATAGTGAATTTTTTCTTTCTAGCACCAATGATATAACATAATTTGTGTAAAAAATATGTTATGGTGCTTTGTGATAAACTTTCACAAATATGATATTTTAAAAAATACCTAACTTTCATACCCAAATGCTGGTAAGAACATCCTGGAATTAATAATAATGATAATACCTATTTCCCAGTCTGATTACCAAGTTTGATTACTCAATACAAAAAAAATTATTCCTAGTTGAATATTTCTGAGAAAATTATAAGCCATTTGTATCTGATTATTGAAATCATTGTCCGATATTTTCAAGACCTGATAATTCAACTCAATACGAAGACCACATGAATATGATCTTGTCTCATCTCTTATGTTTTTATCTATTTGGAAAATATATTCATGAAAAAACGGTATAGAATATTCTTCATAATATAATTCTTTATTTACCTACCTTCTCCCTTCATCATAGGTGAACAATACAACTATCATAATGTAAAATGTTCTTTTTCCTTTTATAGGTGACAATAATTTTCTTTACGAAAGAATATAATATATTTTTCTACATAATGAAATTTTTTAGATATCAATTTTACATGATTTCTGGATGCATCAGGATTATGTCATGATATATAAAATATACCGTTTTCTTCTAAAACATTCAAGAATCTTCTCAAAACATGAAATATACTTCATGATTTCTTCATAAGCATTAGGCTGATTCCAATTATCTACTATGATTTACCGATACTATTTCTACATTATGATTCTTCATACCAATATAATGTGTGAAGAAAATTTTTTTTTGTCTTTATAGTATAATTCAATATTATTATGGTTCTCCATTCCGATTTCCATTATTACATACTAATTAAAATGAAGAAAAATATGAAATAATAGTTTCCCCAGTACGTTTCTCTACACAAAATATAAGATGGGAATCATATGCTTTCTCATAATTATTATTGGAACAAACCATCAAACCAATTTCATCATTATGATGAGGACATCTGATTATTTAAAAATTATTCAACCTATTTTACTTCTATAGTAAATCATAATGATGAATCGATATCAACTTCAATATATGGATTTGAACCTAACTGATAAACGAACATGAAAACAAATTAGAGTTCTTCTTTATCCATTGAATACAATTATCTAAAAGTTTTTTATCTAAGTATTTATATCTTTTTTGTGTTCTTATTATTTAAGACCATCAAAATCTTTATGATCATTCCCTTGAGACTACAAAAAATTCATCATTCAATAGAATAAATACAATGATCATGAAAATATAAATCATTATATTCTTCAACAATATTATTTAAAAAACATATACATTTACCACAACATCCATCATGAAAATTTTATTCCCATCCTTATTCAATTTCAATTTCTATTACATTTTCAAAATTCATTTTTTATCCAGTTATTGATTTAATGATGGAAAATAAATTTTAAATAAAACTGGGTTCTAATAATCTACCAGTTTTAGTTTTTCTTTCAATACCCACTACAAAACATACATTTAACCACATTAAAACAATATTTTTTATTTTATTTTCACACTATTTTTATCCCCATGTATTATATTCATGCTAACCCTTTTCCTTATATCTCCCCTTAATACATTCTCTCCCCCTTATTCATAATAAAACACAAAGGGGTCCTCATGAAATGTTTTCTTCCATATTGAAAAATTGTCTCATTTTAAATGGTTGAATCCTTTCATCTCAATGTCATGATATTAATTATTATTTTCAAATGAATTAATTTGAAAATATCTTCTAACATAAAAAATATAAGTATATGTGGGTGATCCCATTATAGAAAATGAAACTACATATTTAACGTTATCAATGTTGTCTATATCAAAACATTATTATAACACATTATTCGTGTTTCTATAAACACTGTCATTTCTTGGGGAATATTGAATTCAATTTGTTTATGATGAAAGTATTATGAACCCATATCAGTAAAAATATAATTAATAATAGGTGTAAAATCATGATATTAAAAACAAAATATTTGTATCATTATCACGTTATTTTGATAGAATGGTAAGAGACATATCAAAATATTCATCTTTATTTCAACTCTTCCAACTCACTACATGATAGTACATGTGTATTAGAATTTTTTGGGAATAAAGAAAACCGTAGATAATTTCATAGAAACAAAAATCAAATTGAGAGTCTTCTTTGAGTCTCATCTATTTATTCTTCTTCTTGAATTATATATATTTTTTATTTACTCTTCATTTTGTTCACTATTCTTAGGTTCTTTATCAACATTATTCATATATATTAGATCATCCAATGAGGATGTAAAATTTTCATTATATTTGTTAAAATAATTTTTTATAATAATTTTATAAAATTTTATTCGTACCTATCAATTTTTTTTGAGAAAAGTTGAATATCTATTGATATTATTCCCTTATTTCCCATAGCCACAACATGTTTATAAATTTTTTCAAAATTTTTATATCATTAAATGTATGTTTCATCCATTCTATTTTTAATATATTTTTTCCACTATTTTTCTATCCAATACAATGTGTTTTTATCAGATAAATAAGAAACCATTCTATCCAGATATTTTTCTAATCTTCTATAATAGCCATCTTCTAAAAAATTTCATAAATGTTTTTCACATTAATAATAATATACCACATCCTTTATTATGATTTCTTATTTTCCCACATATATCACAGATAGTTTTTATGGGATGGAACCTATTTTAAAATTTTACAAAAAGTTTCTATGGATTCCACAGAACATCCCTCCCATACATCCTTCATTGAGGTGACTGAATCCCCCACATACATTTCATATACAGTTTTTGGAGTACTTTTAATATAGGTGGTTGAACCAACATATGTTATCTTTATTCCCAAATCCACCACCATTGTAATAGTATTAATAGGTATTTTATTTTCTAACATAACTTCCATCTTAATAATTGTCAAGAATACCTTTCATAAAAAATATCATTGTAGAACATTTTTTATCACCAACATTCCTATTTTTAAACAAATCCTTTTACTTAGTCTCAGTTTTGTTTTCAGCGTTTTTAGAATTATTTGTTATAAATACATTTGGAATCATGTTTTTTAGTAACTTATGACATCACAACTTTTTTGGTCTTGGTCACATACACATCATTCCCAACATTCTTCCCAACCATTGAAGGTAACATTTATTGATCCGTTTTAGGTTCACCCTTGTCAGAAAATGGACAAACGGCATTGATATATATTTTTTATACTTCTTTATCTCTATTCAGATTCCAAAATAATTAGTCGGGTATTTTCATACTATATTTCATTTTTTCTTTCATTTTCATATCAATAAGCTCATTATTTTTCATTACATTCTCAATATATTTTTTCATCTCATAAATGTCTTCCATTAGCTTGAATTTCTCATCAAGAATTCATTCATGATTTGTTTTACAGATTTTTTACCTTTGAATATCCAAATATTATTTTAATGTATCTATATTGTTCATATACGTTCATTCAATTCATCATTAAGATGATATTAAAATTATGTTTCATCTACTACTTCAGATATTTTACTATTGTACTATTTATTTTTAACTATTGATTTTAATTTATTTTATCAGTATTTTTTAGTGTATTTTTTATTTTCTACTTTACTGTCATTATTTTTAAAAACAATGCTTTCACTATTATAAAGGTATTCCACACAAACTATTACAATAAACATGATTTCTACAGTACCATTTACATCTTATCCACACTCATCATCCTTAGATAAAAATATTCTATTTTCAGTTTTGAGAATTTCATATAATTCTTCATGGAAAAGAATTTTTCTATATCACACTACTTTTTATAAGATATTCTTATAACTTATTCTTGTTAATTACATTCTTCTATATCAAATACTTTTATCTATCTATTTGATGAAATATGTCATTAATTTTTCCAATGCTTCAGTATCAATAAATTTTTAAGGGACATTTCCCATTATATTTACTTGAAACTCTTTCCAAATATTTAAAGTATAAGGATAAAATATCATTATGATTATTAAAGACCTAATTTTTTTATTTAATGTTTGAAAAATATTCTTTATCATATACATTCTTAGACATTACACTATCAGTGGCTTTGAATGAAATTTGTCAATCATATAATGAAATTTCCTACTTAATTTTTACTATATTATACAATTTATGATGAGAGTACAATGATAATCATCCATATATAATATATCAAGAAATCTATCTTCCAATGAAAAAACTTTTTCATCAAACATTTCAAGAACAATCCACAATATATTTTCAATAATAGTAGAATCATTCCACTTATCACCAAGATCATTCATATGGCTAACTATGTAATTCATTGGGGATATAGATGTCACCAAATGATTCATACTCATGCATATTCATATTATCATACTTCAATATCTATATTTTAACTATTCATTTGATAATTTTTTATTGGATTCATAATGTATGTTTAGGTTATCTTAAATACCTTTGGTAGGGGAAACTCATTTTACTATAAGAAACTAACTTTTATAATGTGATGAAAGTAATTAATGACTAGATATTCCATCATAACCTTGGTTTTCTTCATCACCATTTTAACGAAGATAATTCTAAATAAATGGATCGACATCATCAATAATATATTTTGAAATATCCTACTCAATATAGATATTATATAGAAGTATTATTCATTTCTTTATATAATAATGCCTATTATTTGTTATTGGAATTCATTTAATATACTCGAAACTCATATTATAAATCACAAATTATATTTCAAAACATTTTTCATGATTAAGGAAGGGAACATGTCTGTGTTACTAGTTTTATATTACCAGTCAGGATTTTTGTCACCACTATTCCCAGTAGGGCCCGAGCCGCAACTCGGCAATCCCGCCTCCAATAGGCCATGTGATGGTGACTAGCACCGAGTAGGCATGCTACTAACATGGGAGGCATTGCCTATAAACCTATACACATGCACACACATATCCAAGCCCACAAAGATGAAAAGTAAAAACTACTAAAAGTAAAAGATGCATGCATACTCTAAGACCCAGCCATAGAGTAAGACAAGGATATAAATTATAGTAATGTCAAACCTTGGGCCAAAAGTGCAAGCGCACCAAAAAGGAAGTCTGCAACAAAGTCCAACATGTAGAAGAAGGTACTGAAACTTCAACCCATCACCGAAGGAACACACCATGGCATGTATGATCTCACTGAACATTGTCTGGTCTTGGTCATCCTAGGATCCTGTCAAAGGCTCTCCCGTGTACACAAGACACGACACGTGCAGGAAAAGCCCGTGCAGGGGTGAGTATAACAATACCTAGTAGGACACACTAAAAACCACAAAGGAAATACAAAAAAGGAAAATACTACAAAGAAAGGAACAGTCATCTCAACACAGTATATGTCTATGGAACATATAACAAGAATATCCAGATATAATAAAACAAAAATGACCATCTTGATACTGCTACTAGGATCCATCTCAAAGATTCCACTAAGCATATCATCATGAGAACAAACTCCTAGGTATGAAAAGATAGACACGAAGTACTCGTTCTGGGAGAACAAACTCCACAAGTACCTTAGGAACAAGATTCTTAGATGAGGATCACAACCAAGTCATGGGGTGATTCCGACAACACATTATGAGCTAATCCGCTAAGCATAGGATCAGCGACCAGGTAATGTTGGTCACGTAGATACCAAGAAATCTACCTAGGGTTCCAGGAATTAATAGAGGATCCGGATCTAATTCTCACAGAGGGGATTCCAACAACTCTATTCAGGAAGGTCTGCTAAAGGGATCCTACCCCTGTATAAAGGAGTTGATGCTAGAACCTTCAGGGGATTAACAATGGTACGAACCCTAAGAACTAGTCCATTTCACAGAAGGCAAGTGGCTCAATCCATGAAGAAAAATTTACATGGTGTGTAGTATTGTTAAAAACTATGTTCCCTGACCCCGGATAGTGCCCTTGTGAACAGCCAGTGTCCTTCGTTCAAGCCGTGAAAAACCAAACTACACGGCGTGTAGAAAAGGTACACGCCGTGTTCCTTGACCCCAGATGCTGCTCGTGTAACAGGCCCGTGTCGCTTAGCTTGTCGAAAGCAACTACATGGTGTGTAGAGGAAAACACATTCTGTGTTAGAGCGCTTGGGATTTCTCTGTGTACGCTGGTCATGTGCCCATACACGGTCTATGCCCGTGTCCGTGTCGCCTGCCCGTGTACCAGTACACAGGGTACCCCGTTTATCTGGCTGGGTCTGGCCAGGGAGGGGTATACACGGCACGTCTGTGGCCGTGTATCCTACACGTGTCCCTTTACTCCCTAAGTACATGCCGGGTAAACCTATCGACGAACACACGGCGTGTAGTCGGGAAAATCCCAGAAACCGCATCTTCCTCCGTACACCTCGGACGATTCTAGGGATCCTGATTTGGTCTTCTGTTCACCGAGAAACACTAGATATGGGGTCGCCTCGTCTCCATGAAGCCTAATTTGTGGGTTTCAGGCCTTCAATCAGCTCCAAAATCTTATTCCGGCCATCCGAGCGGAAATCGTCCGAAAAATGATTTCTTATGATCTGCCTCAATCTATCCATGGAAACCTTCATCGCACCTCCGCAAGACTGCTAGGGTATTGATCTTTCAATTTGGGATCGTTGCATCATAGAATGGATGTGCAACGATCTGTTTTTCATCACCCCGCGAAGAAAGAGAAGAACACTCATGAAGAACATGAAGAATTTAGGGGAGAACACACATCAAAATGAGAGGGACAAACCTCAATCGATCTTCATGCCGATCATGGTTCTTCACCGTTAGAAGGTGGAACGAAACCAAACAAAATTCAAGAATAAATTCCCCACAAATCCATTCAAAATCCTATCCCGCATGAAAGATCGATCTACGGGCTAATCTGTTCATGGATAATTCGCGTTCGTTATGGAAATCAAAAATGGGGAATGGGAAATCAAAATCGACATCCTACCTGGATTCGCTGCGTTTTCCGGCAATAATCCTCTCGCCGCGTCGTTGTTGCTGTCGAAATCCGCAAAAACATCGTCGCCGCATTGGGGGTTTCCTCTAGAGCATTCCGAGAGCCTCCATAGAATTTCAGGGTTATGGGGATTGTAACCCCGATTCCCCTGCAAAGTATCTATTTAAATGATAAGAGATATTTGAAGTAACAATCTTTAATAAAACATTTTTTTAATTAAATATTTTATTACGGTTACGTCCTAAAAAGCAGATTTCCCCACCGACCTGCACCAGCCAAACATAGGCCTCACCCAAGGTAATATTGTTGTTATGAATGCAACGGTGCCCTCAGATTTCTGATCCGAGAATCCGTTCACTAGTTATTCTACATATTTAGGAAAACCTCATGCGAGGGTAATTTAATTATTAAATTAAATTCAAACACTTGTTCCATGATCACTGGGACTTGGAATTGCACGCTGTCTCAGAGCCTGGGCTTGATATAATTCCCAAAATACATGGAAAAACCCGGTACATTACATCACACCCACCATAGGTATTTTACATCCCAAAAAATCCAAAACAAAGGCTACTCCAAAATATGTGGGTACTGCATGCGAATCTGAGGCTCTTTCTCTAACGTGCTCTCCTGGAGATTCATGTGCTCCCACCGGACACACACCAAGGGAATATCTCACACACGAAGGATCTTCTCCTACTGATCCTCGATCTCCACTGGGTACTCAGCAATGGTCTCTTCATCATCGATGTCCAGATCGCCCCAGTCGATGACGTGCAACGGATCATGCATGTACCTCTGTAGTTGCCACACATAGAAGATGTTGGGTACCCAGTCCATCTGAGGAAGTAGAGACAAGAGATACGCCCCTTCTCCAACTCTACTCAGAATCTGGAAAGGGCCAATGAACCTCGGAGATTTATTTCCACCTCAGACAAATCTCCACAACCCTCGTCGAGGTGAGAACCAAAGGAACACATGGTCTCCATCCTCGAACAACAAAGGCATCTACCTCCGGTCGGAATTAGAGTTTTTTTGACTCTGTGTAGTCTCCATCTTCTCCTGGATGTCCTACACATTTTCTTTAGTAGGTCTCACCATCTCGGGGCCCATCAGTGCTGACTCTCCCGGGTCAGTCCAACAATGTGGCGACCTGCAAGGTCGCCCGTATAGAGCCTCGAATGGTGCCATACCAATAGTGTACTGATAACTCATGTTATTAGAATATTCCACCAGTGTTAGGTGATCCTCCCAACTATGACTGAAGTCAAGTATGCAAGCTCTTAGCATATCCTCCATGACCTGGATGGTCCACTCCTTCTGACCATCAGTCTGGGGATGAAACGTTGTGCTCAAGCGTAACTGAGTCCCAAAAGCTTCCTGCAATCCCTTCCACATCTAGGATGTGAAATGAGCATCACGATCTGATAAGATCGTGGATGGTACTCCATGATGCCAAACTATCTCCTGCACGTAGAGGCATCCCAAGCTCTCTACTGAACTCTTCTCCCGTATGGTTAGGAAGTGGGCTGACATGGTGAGTCGATCAACGATCACACAGATGGAATCATGTCCCCTGGACGTACGTGGTAAACCTATCATGAAGTCCATGGTAATCTGTCCCACTTCAAATCTGGTACCTCTAGGGGCTGATTCAAACCTGCTGGAACCTGGTACTCAACATTCAGTTGATGACAAGTAAGGCCCCGAGAATCAAACACTTCCACACTCTTCTTCATTCCTAGACACCAAAACTGACTTCGGAGGTCCTGGTACATCATTTCCATGACTGGATGCACCACCAATGGGGATTTATGGATCCCCCTCAATACCTCATCCTGCAATGTCACTTATACTACCGTGTTTCCTCTGAAAAGGACAACATGCTCCCCTCCTTCTGAATATCCACCAGCAGCATCACCTGTGGATATCTGAGCACGTAGAGTCTCCCAGCTAACATCCTCACGTTGTGCTTCCCTAAATCACTGTAAGAGTGGAGGGGTAAAAATTATCGACTGAAGGTAAGCTCCCTCATCTCTATCAATGAAGGACAACTGAAATGAGGCCATCTGCCTTATCGCCTCATCTAGTAACTGTGAACTGGATTTCCTACTGGGAGCATCTTCCACCATGTTCCCCTTCCCATTAGTATAAACGATCTCAATGTCGTAGTCCTGGAGGAACTCAAGCAATCACATCTGTCTCAAAATTCAGACCCTTTTGAGAAAAGATATATCTGTGACTCTTGTGATCAGAGTAGACTGTAAACCGCTCTCCCATCATGTAGTGTCGCCAAATCTTCAATTCGAAGACAACTGCTGCCAACTCATGATCATGGGTTGTGTAGTTCTGCTCGTGTGGCCTCAACTGACGTGAGCCATTGGCAATCACCGCTTTCCTCTGCATCAGGACACAACCGAGCCCGATTCCTGATGTGTCGCAGAACACTATGTACTCGACACCCTCCTTCGGTATTCTCATGATCGGGGCACTCATCAGACTCTGTCCCAACAGCTAGAAAGCCTGCTGGAATTTCTCAGTCCACACGAAATGCTTTCCTTTCGGGTCAATTCTATCATGGGTGCTGTAATCTTGGAGAAATCATGGATGAATCTCCGATAGTAGCTTGCCAACCCAAGGAAACTTCACACCTCTGTTATGATAATGGGTGGCTCCAATGCTAGCACTACCTCCACCTTTCCTGGGTCCACTTCTACACCATCTGATGAGATAATGTGCCCTAGAAAGTGGACCTCCTATAACCAGAACTAACACTTCGAGAGTTTCCTATACAACTGGTGCTCTCAAAGTATGCACAGAACCATCCTTAGGTGTCTCTACACCTCTTGTGTTGAATAATTTTGTGAGATCCTTTAGCACATAGTGATCTATGTTTTGTGAAAAATGGTTTCCCACTTTCCCTTAAAGTGGCTTTTAAAAAAAATTAAATTTGGATGGATGAAAGATCTGGTTCATGAGTCCCATGAACACTTCCGGGGAATTCATCATGCCGAAGGGAATCACCATGTACTCATTGTGACCATAGCGACATATAAAATCTGTCTTCTGCATATCCTCTTCACATAATTTCAACTGGTGATAGTGTGATCATAGATCAACCTTCGATAACCATCGTGCCCCTCTCAACTGGTCGAAGAGGTCATCGATCATCAGTAGTGGATACCGGTTCGTCACGGTCACCTGATTTAAGCGCCGGTAATCCACACACAGCCTCAAGCTCCCATTCCCCTTCTTGGAAAACAGCACTGGGTCCGCCCAGGGTGAAACGCTGGGTCTCTCAAAGCCCTTCTTCTGCAGGTCGTCCAGCTGCACCCTCATCTCACGAAGCTCTGCAGGAGCCATCCGATATGCTGATGCTGATATCGGGGTCGTCCCGGGTTGAAAATCAATGCATAAATCTATCTCCCGACTGGGAGATAGCTCGGGGACATCCTCTAGAATGATTTCCTCGTAATTTTCCACCACTGCTGGAAACTGGAAACTCGTAACATCTGCCGCGCCAAAGGCTAGGCTATCCAACTAGTGTGAAATCATTTGTGCCCTTCTTTGAACGAGTCTATCTTGTGCTGCCTAGGTATCTCTTTCACAGAAAAAAGTTAACCTCGTTCTATCACTGCGAACACACAACACCCTTCGCCTAAAACAATCAAACTAGGCATCAACTGTGGATAACCAATCCATGCCAAGAATTTCATCGTAAGGACTCAACTCTACCACCAAGAGATTCCAAACGAAACTCTTGCGTCCAAGGGTCAGGTCACACTTCTTAAAAAGGTGTGTGATCTCTATATCTTCTGTGGACGGTGTTTCTAAGCATAAGGGTCGACTCAATGGCTCAACTAGAATCTCAAGGTCTCGAACAAGATAAGCAGCCAGAAAGGAATGACTAGCACCTTTGTCTATCAATACGGCAACCGAAGTAGAAAAGACATAGATAGTACCTCTAATCATTCCGGGAGTACCTGGGTCATAAGCCTCTACCACCTGCAGCTATCCTCGCCTCTGTCCACCAGCTCCCTGAGCCTGGGGTGGACCTCCTCAGGGTGGTGGTGGTGAAGGGTCGAAATGCCGACCACCTCCAGCTGCTCTCCCAGCTCCTCTGCCATGTCCATCGCCTCACGGATCTGCCTGCTCCACACGTTTCCTCTACCTCAGTGGTCCATCCACTTCTCTCGTGTCAGTAGCACGGCGGGTCGGACAATCTCAAGTGAGATGTCCCATACCATCACATGAGTCACATCGCCTCTCTCGAGGATAGATTGAAGCACCCTTTGAACCATGTACGGCTGATACCTTGTCCTGGGATTTCCACTGGAAACGTCTCCCACACCTGGGTCTGTGACGTCGACTCCCTGCCGCTGAGGTCTCTGCCCCAGCTCACCCACTACTGACAACTTCCGGTTGTCCCTGCTCTTCCAGGAATCACACGACCACTAAATCCTGCTTGAGCACCACATCATAAGTAGGATTTTTCATAGGGATGATGCTATATCAGATATCTCTGTGCAAGCCCCGCTCAAAAGTCCGAGCTCTGAAGTACTGTTCTCTGACCATATCCATCGAGTACCGCGACAGGTCATTAAACCATGATGAATAGTCATCCACCGACATGGTTCCCTGCTGGAGCTTAAGGATCTCCTGTATACGTACTACTCTCAGGGTAACCTGTGAAAACTCCTCTCTGAAGAGATGCTCAAATGCCAACCATGAAAGAGTCACCTCGTCATGAGTCTAGATGGTCAAACTCCACCATCACCCTGCCAAGCCCTGCAGAAGACTCGTTTCCATGATCACCATTTGGTCTGCTGGTATCCTAACCAAACGGAAGACTCTGTTCATTGCCTCAAGCAATTCCTCTGCTGCCTGAGGGTCAAGCTCACCTCGAAACCTGAGAGGTCTCTATCTCTGAAACTCATGGAGTGCGCTCAGACTGTGCTCCTCCTCCACTGGTACAGTAGGCGCTAAACACTGCTCCATAGGGGGCGGGATAACTGGCACTCCACCTAGTGGTAGTACAGGGGTATCTTGTCCCTGTATCGAAGCTTCATCACTTGGGGGGTCATCCTCATGATTGAGATACTGGATTCTAGTGGGTGCATGTCGTGGAGGCATCCTGTTTAAGAAACATGATGTATCACAGTCAATGAGTATATCTAGAGAGCTGACTTAAGAAGGACATGGAAACCACAACCCAATTTTATATGATGCATGTACCATTATTTTTCCCCATGCAACTAGTGTTTTCACGTTACGAGTCCAAAATCAAGTTATTAGAGTCATGGTGTATGGATACGTCAGTCGCCGCACTAACACTGGGGTCCCTGGCCTGAGAGCCGAACTCGAAACACTTAACATTGTTGCCCCAAACCAACTCAAAGAATCTGGGTCCTAAGGTAGAACCGACCACCTCTGATTCCACTCTTTCACATCCCGTCCCAGTAGGGCCCGAGCCGCAACTCCCCAAGCCCACCTCCAACAGGCCAGCGGCTAGTGACTAGCACCGAGTAGGCATGATACTAACATGGGAGGCATTTCCTATAAAACCGTAAAGACGCACACACATCTCCAATCCCACAAAGCTGAAAAGTAAAAACTACTAAAAGGAAAAGATTCATGCGTACACTAAGACACTACAACAGAGTACGACAAGGATGTAAAGTACAGTAATGTAAATCCCTGGGCCAAAAGTAAAAACCCACCGAAATGGAAGTCTGCAACAAAGTTCAACCAGTAGAAAAAGGTACTGAGACTGTAACCCGTCGCCAAAGGAACACACCTTGGCCTGTCTGATCTCACTTTACACTGTCTGGTCCTGGTCCGCCTAGGATCCTGTCAAAGTCTCGCTTGTCTGAACAAGACATGACACGTGTGGAAAAGCCCGTGCAGGGGTGAGTATAACAACACCCAGTAGGACACCCTGAAAACCAAAAAGGGAATACAACAAAGGAAAATACCACAAAGAAAGGTACAATCAGCTCTACATAGTATATGTCTACGGAACATATAAGAAGAATATGCAGATATACTCATACAAAAATGACCATCGCGAAACCGCCACTAGGATCCAGCTTGATGATTCCACTAAGCATATCATTGGGAGAAAAAAATCCTATGTCTGAAGAGAGAGACACGAAGTACTCATTCTGGGAGAACACACTCCACAAGTACCATGGGAACAAGATGCTCAGATGAGGATCACAACCACGTCATGGGGTGATTCCGAAAACTCAGTCTGAGCTAATCCGCTAAGCAGAGGATCGACGCCCGGGTAAATATGGTCACGTTGATACAAAGAAATCTACCTAGGGTTCCATGAATCAATAGAGGATCCGGATCTAAGTCTCAATGAGGGGATTCCAAAAATTCTATTCATGGAGGTCTGCTGAAAGGATCATACCCCTATATAAAGGAGTTGATGATAGAACCTTCAGGCTATTACCAAGGGTACAAACCCTAAGAACTAGTCCAAGTCATAGAAGGCAAGTGGATCAAGCCATGAAGGAAAAGATACAAGGCATGTAGTATGGTTACACGCCGTGTTCCATGACCCCGGGTACTACCCGTGTGAATGGCTCATGTCCTTCATTCATGTCGTGCAAAACCAAACTACACGGCGTGTAGAAAAGGTACACGCCATGTTAGTTGACCCCGAGTGCTACACGTGTAACTGGCTCGTGTCACTCGGCTTGTCGAAAGCAACTACACGACGTGTAGAAGAAAATACACGCCATGTTCGAGTGCCTGGGCTCTCTCCGTGTACGCTGGTCATGTGCCCGTTCACTGTCTCTTCCCGTGTCCGTGTTGCCTGCCCGTGTACCAGTTCATGGGGTACCCTGTGTATCTGGCCGGGTCTGGCTGGGGAGGGGTATACAGGGTGTGTCTGTGGCTATGTGTCATTCCCGTGTCCGTGTACATCAGGAGTACACACTGGGTAACCCTACCGACGAACACACATCGTGTAGCCCATACTACATGGCGTGTAGTCGGGAAAATCACATAAACCACGTCTTCCTCCGCGCGCCTCAGTCAATTCACCGAATTTCGATTAGGTCGTCCGTTCACCGCGAAACACCAGATACCCGGTCACCTCGTCTCTATGAAACCGAATCTGTGGGTTTCAGGCCTTCAATCAGCTCCAAAATCAGATTCCGGCCATCCGAGCAGAAATCGTCCGAAGAAAAATTTCTTCTTATCCACATCAGTCCATCTGCTAAAACCGTCGTCGCATCTACGGAAGACCGTTGTGGTTTTTATCCTTCAATTTGGGATCATTGCGTCACAGAACGGATGCGCAAAGATCCATTGTTCACCGCCCCGTAAAGAACACGAAGAACGCTCACAAAGAACGTGGTGAATTTGGGGGAGAACAAATAGAAAAATGAGAGGGACGAACCTCGATCGATGTTTGTGTTGATCATAGTTCGTCACCGTTAGAAGGTTGAACGAAACCAACCAAAATTCAAGAATCAATTCCCCACAAATCCTCACAAAATCACAACCCACAAGAATGATCGATCCATAGGATAATCTTTTCATGGATTAGTCTTCCTTCTTCATGGAAATCAAAAACGTGGAATGGGAAATAAAAATCCATATCCTACCTCGATTCGCTGCGTTTTTCAGTGGTGATCCACTATTCATGTCGTCGTCGCCGTCAAAATCCATCAAAAATGTCACCGCCGCATTGGGGGTTTCCTCCAGAGCTTTCCCAGAGCCTCTTGAGAATTTCTGGGTTATGGGGATTGTAACCCTGATTCCACTTCAAAATATCTATTTAAAAGATAAGATATATTTGACGTAATAAGCTTATGTAAAACATTTTTCAAATAAATTTTTTATTACGGTTACGTCCCAAAAACCAGATTTCACTACCGACCTGCGCCAACCAAACATAGGCCTCGCCCAAGGTAAAATATCTATTTTGAACGCAACGGTGCCCTCAAGTTTCTGATCCGAGAACTCGTTCGGAAGTTATTAAATGTTTCCAGGAAAACTGCACGCACACATAATTTAATTATTAAATTAAATTCAAACACTTGTTCCGGGCTCACTGGGCCTCGTAAATGCACACCATCTCAGTGCTTGGTCTCGAAATAATTCCCATAATACATGGAAAAATCTAGGACATTACAATTGTTGTATCATATAGAGGTAGAGGTATGAATTAGTGATGTATTTTTCATTTATATTGCTTTCTTAATAAATAACATTCACATATAGTTAACGATTTGTTTCCCTAATGAAAACAAATAATAACCACATCCACAAGAAAACAGTTCATTAAAAGGATAACGATTTAATATGAATATATTTATCCTTATTCAGTTATAGAAGTGATAAAATACCACACAATATACTTGAAACAAAATCCTTTTTTGTGGAATACAATGAGTAAGATAAGCCCTTAAACTCATGTGTAAAAATATAATTAATCAATTTTATTGTGTGTTGTTTCCATGAAAAATGATATTATATATTTGGTGTAATAAAAATTTTACATTACTTCATGATAAGAATTCATGAATATGATATTTCAAAACTATTTTTCACTTTCCTACTTTGAAACTATAAGAAATACCTAGACAACATAGTTAAAATCATTATGATTTCCCAATCATATTCCTAACAATGATTTCAAGATAATAACAATATACATATCTATCAGAATATTTTTGAATAAATTATAATCCACTAATATCGGATTCTTGAAAACCACATCCAATTTTCCTTGTATGGTTTTACCAAACATGATCAATAAAGTGAATTTGATGAACTAATTCATACGATCTTGCCACAACTACTTTGTTTTCATCTGTCCTAAAAACATAATCATGAAAAAAAAATCCAAAAAAATAATATAGAATTCATTTGTATCACCACATGATTTCATAGTATGTTATCATTGTTATGTAATTCAGTCGGTTGCACTACACACAACACCGAGTTCAAGCGCACCACAACTTACCAAACTAACCATTCAAAAAGAGGTTATGAATAGTACTAAATGAATTTTGAATTTTATATACTATATATAATTCTACAATCCATATTATGTGTTTTGTAGGCATAATATATGAAAAAATTTATTTTTTTGGATAAAAGAGGTTTTTTGTTTACAAAAAATTAAATTTACAGCCTTTTAGTGCATAGCATTTTTTGAATAAAAAATATGGGACATTTATATATTAAATATAAGAAAATTAAAATATTCTCTATAATAGGTACATAAAAAAATATTTTGGATAAATGTTTGGTACTTTTCTGAAAGCATTCATAATTTGATGAATAGTGAAAAATGCATAATTTTAATGGAAAAAAAAACTTTTAATCGAAAAACATTATATTGTTCAATTATGAAATTGATTAGTTTTAATGTATAATTTGTTTATATTTTAATCATTTAATATAATTTAGTTCATTAGATGTATTTTCATCTTCAAATTGTACAAAAATCCATTTCAATCATTTGATAGTTTGTACTTCTTAAAAACACGCTTTCTAGTTTTGACAATAGGAAATAATATTTTATTAATAAATTAAACTTATATGTTTTTTATTTGGTAAAATAGATATAATTTTTGAATTTTCAATGTATAAATTATCCTTCGGTGATTTGTTTTGGTATTTTTATAAAAACTATCAATTATTGATAAATTGTGAAAACACTGCATTAGTGTTTAAAAGATACTTTTTTTAAATAACTATTTATTTTATTTAAATTTATTTTTTGTCAAAATAGATACATAATAGCAATATTATTTCACTGTAATTAATTTTAGTCATTTTATAACAAAATTAGATGTATATAATATTATTTAACATTTTAGCGTCTTTTACCCACCTTCGAGACATATTTGCAAAGATACATAGAATATAATTTTACTAATATTGTAAATTAAATTCTAAAAGTTTGAGAGACACAGTTGATATCAGTATTTAAATTCTGGTTCAATTGGATGAAATTATATTTTTGGTGATTAGTAATTATTGAATTTTATTTACCAGAGTTAAAAGTAAATTGGAAAAATAAAGGTAAAAATGATATTATAATTACCCTTACACGTGTCAAAATTCAACATGAAAGATGTATTTTGACCATAATAATCATTAGGAATAAAATATAATATTCTTTCATCTACATGGATTAGATTATCCCATTTATTATTATTTTATTTAAAAAAAGATAAATGTGTTAAATTCAAAATTTCAAAAATAAATAATTTTTAATATAGGGTTTTACGTAAGGTAAATTCACCTATTAATTATAATTATAAATATATCAAGATTTACTACATAATTTGAATTTATTTATAATTTTTAGGAATTAAATAATGAAATTTATTTATGACACAATGATGATGTTGTAATTATCTTATTAATGAAACATTAATATAATTGATATTATAAATATCCACATAAACGTAAATTGAGGATTTTGATGAATTAAAATAATTTTCTAGTTTAATATGAAATTTTAGGTTTTATCAAATAACTTTTTTTCTAATTGATGATGTTTTTATGGCATTCATAAAAACAAAACACCCAATAGTGTCAAAATTAAGATAAATGATTTTTTAAAAAAAATACAATATTATTGGTAGATTTAAAATTTCTAAAAATTTAAGGATGAGAAAATAGACTTAGATAGAGTTATATATGTAAACACATAACAAATTGGGGTTCTCTAGGTTTTTCATAGTATGTTTATTAACCATTTATTTTTACAATTCAATAATACAAAGTAAAAGATATACTATTTAGAAAATAGTTAAATCTAAAAGATAATGTTAATATGGTGACCTAAACTTGCCTAAAAAATAATGGGTGAGAGGTTTTATACCCATCCATACCTTATCCTCGAAATAAATCATTTTTGATCCATAATAAACTAAATATGATTTTATAAGTATTTAATATTTCAAGCTTTTCCTAAAGTGACCCTCAAATATCTTATTAAAAGGTATTTCTCCTTCTCTCAAAATTATACCTCCTTTACCATTTGTCTTGTCTAAAACCTACTTAAATATCCTCCCAAATACCCTAAATTAGAACTAGAGTCCTTACATTGTTCAGAAGCCATCCTATGGAGCCCTTTTTATCAAATCAAAAGGAAGTACCTGAAGAAGAGGTAATAATTTCACCACCTCATTGAAAGTTCATTTCTTCTTCCACATCATCCTTCTATTTTTATCATACTAAAATAATAACTCCAATGCCTTATACATATAGAAATGTTATTATAATTATGTTACAACCATATTAAATATACAATCCATCCTATTAATAACTATTTCACCATACGTGTGTATGTACTGCTTACCATTTTCACATTGTGATGTAGTGTGTTATTCAACTCTTCATTATTTGGATAGGTATAATAATGAATATAATTGATCTAGATAATAAATATAATATTTTAATTATTATATATATATAATAATAAACCATTTACTTACTATTTCACCATCAATGGAATGATATCGTCACTCATTCATAGGTACAGCTTACCGTCTCCATGACGTGATGAGATTAATTTCGTATTCACCATTCAACTATGATTATATATATATATATATATTATTAATAATTTTGTAATATATGAAATTATAATGATATTGGAAATATATATATATATATATATATATATTTACATATATCTCATTCACTTACATCCATACAACATGATATGAAAACAGAAACAACATTTATGGGTATGTACGGCCTACCGCCTCTATAAACTATTTGTTTCATTTCATATATAAAACTATTATAAATATTTGTATTTTAAATATATATGATACTTAAATATTTTTTTTCCTATTCTAGATGAAATTAAATCGTGATATTAGTTATATGATCAAGAATAAGAAGTTAAAACATGTACAATTGAGAAAGCGATTATTACCCGAAATATTAATTTAACATGTAAATAATTATTAAATGGGTAATAATAATCCATGTATAAATAATGTATGATATCATAAATATTAATATGGTTATGGTGTTATTTAATAACATACTATTGTAATTATACAGGAGGTTAAACATACACTAAACCAAAGGAATGTACAAGGTAAGGGTTATTTCCTCAATCACATTATTATCCGAGATTGTTTATCTATAATTTTTTGTTGCGAAATATTTATCCTCTATGTCCATGATTCATTAAAATGAATTGAAAAATGAATATTTTAATGTTTCTGGGAAGGGAATCTTTAACTAGATCATCATTTTAAATGTTTTTAAAGATTTATTTTTCTAAATCTTTTAAATAATGTCCATGTTATCAAAATGATTCTAAGGATTTATTTATGTAGTCATGATCGTTTTAAAGTGTTAATTTCTTTCAGAAGTATCCATGTGGTATGAGACACATTGATTCAAAAATATATTTTAAATTAATTCCTTTATAAATTGTGCGGATTTTTGATGATTTCTTGAAAAGGGATATTTCTTTGAAAGAGTCTTCTTGATTATTTTCAACAAAGTCAACATAATTTTTTGATATTTTTCCAGATTGAGGTAGATTTAATATAATAGATTCTTCATTATTGAATTGAATGATTTTTGATCTATTTGACTTTGTATGTTCTATTTTTGTACCATTCATGGTTTATGGATAAAATATAAAAATTTCGTTTGCCAGTTTTAATATGAATGTTTATGTTATGTTTCAACCATTTCATAAGAGGAATGCATTTGAAATAGTATGTGACAGGAAAATCCCACTATAACACTTCAATGCATTAGTTGGTCTCATGAGACAAACTAGTTACATAGCCCAAGGCCTGGACGAAATCATATTTGTAGTATTAAAACTAGGCCTTGACTATGTGGTTATGATGTCCGACATTATGAATTCTATCATTATGTAATTATCTATTGATATTACATGCGATTATTTGAGTAGTATAATATCCACTTGAATACATAAATTTAATTGTTTTTTTTATAATTCCAATTTATGCTTAATATTAATATTAAAATGTCATTTAAGTATTTTACATTGCCTTAAATGTTTATGCTTATTTATCATAATTTCAACAATATTGTTATCCTTAATAAGAATGAGATCTCCCTACTTTATTATGTATTATATTTTATAGGAGGAGAAAATTTAAATAATTATTGATATGTAGGGTTGTTCTAGGGAAATAATGGCAATATCAAATTATTATTTATGTTGTGTTTTTTTAGAAATTGTAATGTAACGTTCATATATGTAATCTATTTTCCAAGACTTCTAAATTGATTTGTCCTTCAAGACATGATTCCTTGTAATAATGCCAATGTATTAAAATAATGAACCAAATCGTGGTAACTATGGTCGGGGAATTTCAATTTTTATCAAATGAATTTGTGTATAATCATTGGAAAATAGATTTTAAAAAACTATTATTAGAGAACATTACCCTAAGATAGACTTTTAGGATAATTATAGAATAATATCCAAAAAATATTGTAGTGTAAATATTATGTGGGTTTTACAAGAAAATATATAAATATTTGGAAATGAGAAGGTAGAGGAGGCTCTGGTACAGATGTACCTAAGTGTTAAAACTCTGAAAAAGAGTTTTAGGCATGACCCAGGGTATCCTTGTACACGACAATGGGCCTTGCTGCATTCTTGATTACGACACCACTGGGGGAAAATCATTGGAAAATTCACATTTTATTTATAATCTATTATGAAGTATTTATGATTTAATATTCCATTAATGAAACCATTTTTATGATTAGGATACTAGAAGAATGAAAATATTCAATTATTTTTTAGAATTTTTCTTGTTTTTGGACTATATAGTATTATATGATCTATCTTAGTGTATGCCTTCTTTTAGAAATGGCTCATAATAGAAGGAATGAGAACTCTAGAAATATGCATGATTCATAGAGTTAGAAGGATCAAATTATTCATGTTCTAAAGCAATATTTTTTAATGGAAATTGTTTCCCATGTATTCTCATCAAATGAAGAAATAATATCATGAGTTAATAAGTTATGTAAAAATTATTTGAGTCTCATTGAATTGAAGGGAAGGCAGAGAAGAAAATAATGGTAGAGAGAAATATGGATAAATGGATGAATGGGATTTCCCCATATATGATAACTTTATAAATAATAAAATTCTAGAATGCTTGAAGGGAATTGGAGTTTGTTATAATTATGGTGAAAAATGACTCAATGTACATGATTTAAAGGGTAACAAAAAAGTTTCAAATTCATAAGGATTCATCTACAATGGGTTGGGTCACTATGCGAATCAATGTCCCAATCATCAGAGTATACCCCAAATGATGCTATTGGATAATAATCAAGTTATGTTACTACCACAAATGAAGTGGAATGATTAGTGTTCATATATTGTTATTAATGAATTATGTCTTTTGAGTGTTGTATCAATAATGTATTAGTATTATGAGTTATCTAAATAAATAATTATTATAATGTAGTACTATTTCATTGAGGATAAGAGATTATATGGTACTAAGAAAAGTCACTCAATAACCAGTTAACCTTTTTTGGAAAATACAAGGATGAAGGAAAGATAGACCTTAAAATGGTCCTGATACGAAGGTAGTAATTTTTGAATAAGAGATGGCTTATTTGGATAAATTATATTGGATATTCTTGACTACCATGTAACTAATTGATGGGTTTTCTATTCCATCATTGTTGATGTTTTAAAAAATTTTGGATTTATGGAATATATCTTGTATTATATAAGGAATAGGGGAGCAATAATGAAATAAATATGGTTTTATGGTAATTAAATGTGTTACCATGTTTTAATATAATACATGAGGATGGTTTCACATGTTATTATGTGTTAAAAATAATATCTGCATTATGTTATGTTTACCTTCATTATATATTTATGGACTATGAGGTTGGACACAAATATTTTGGATAAGTCTATAGATTGGAATGGATTCAGTTGGAAATTGGATACTATGTTTTAATGTTAAAAAATTTAATCAGATTAATTTTGGGTTTTTTATAAAAAGAAAAACCAGAAGGATGGGAGAAAACCCTTCACATCTAGTAAGGCTGCGAGACATGAACCCACAACCAAAGGGAGACAAGGGTGAATCACCTTCCACAGGCCTACATGATGTCCTAGTTTGAATAAAATATTTATTTTAAATTTTATGAATGATTAAATATAAATTCATTCTTTTTGGAAACCCTATATGATTTGGATAAATGTGATCTTTTTGAATACTATTATATTTTAGAGAAAAAGATTAGTTATGGTAGAAATTAGTTAATGGGTGGTTCTATACATTTCACTTATTCTGATTTTTATTAATTCTATGAAGAAATTAATTCTTAAATATTAGGTAAATCATCATAAAACCAAAAAAATGTTATCCCAATACCATATATTTTGATTAAATGGTGACATTTTTATGGATTAATGGCCCTCAATTTTCCATTTATTGTTCACTTGTTTGTGATTGATGACAACAATCACTCCCTATAAATATTTTTGATCTCCCTCCAATTATGTGTATATAATTTCCATGAATTTTTTCTTATTCTAAACCCAAATTTTGTGGTGACTTTTTCATTTCACATTCCAGCTTATTAAGAATAATTTTAGTAACCCTGTATCGGATGTGGGTTTTCCACAATGGTATTTTCTATTTTAAACATTTTATTATTGGAGAAAATTTTCAATTTGGGAGGGCACAATTTATTAAAGGAGTAGAGAATGTAAGACCCCAATATTTCATAGTACTTTATATCTTTAAAGAAATTCAAGAGATTGCGCTACATGCAACACCGAGTTCAAGTGCACCTTGACTTACCAAACCAGCCATTAAAAAAGTGGTTATCAATTGTATTAAATATGTTATGAATTTCTAATACTCTATATAATTTTAGAGCCCCTATTATGTGTTTCATAGATATAATATAAGAACAAATTCATTTTTTCAAATAAAAGAAATTGTTTTTAAAAAATTGAAATTTTACTTCATTTTAATTGAAACTCATTTTTAAATATAAAATTTGACACTTTTATTTATTCAATTTAATGAAATTAAAATCTTATTTTAAATAGGTACATAAAAATTTTGTTTGGATTTTTTTGGCACATTTCTGATAACTTTCATATTTTGATAAATAGTAAAAATACTAAATTTTAATTAAAATAAATCATTCTAATCGAAATAATTTATAGATTTAAATTATTCATTGGAGTGGTTTTAAATTATAATTATAATATATTTTTATCATTTAATATAATTTAGGTCATTTAATGTAATTTCACATTTAAATTGTACAGAAACACATTCAAATCTTTTGATCATGTTTACTTCTTACAAACATTCATTTTGGATTAAACAACAAGAATTAATTTTATATTAATTAATGAAATGTTTATGATTTAAATTTGGTAAAATAGACATCATTTATAAATTTGGAATATAAAATTTATATTTCGGTGAATATTTGGTATTTTACTGAAAATAATCATTTTTTGATGAATAGTGAAAACACTACATTATTGTTACAAAATGTCTAATTATTTAAATAATTATTTATTTTATTATATTTAATTTATGTCAAAATAGATACATAATACCTTTATTACATAATTGTAATCTATTGGAGTCATTCTGTAATAAAAATAGATGCATACAATTTTATTGAACATTTTAATATCTTTTACTCACATTCTATGTACATTTGCAAATTTGAATAAAACGTTATTTTCTCGCTTTTATGAATTGAATTTCAAAAATATTAGAGGAACAATTTACATCATCAAGTAAAATGTGGTTCAATTGGATGAAGATAATTTTTGATGAATAATAACTTTTGAATTTTATTTACCATGGTTAAAAGTAAATTGTGTCATTAAAAGTAAAAATCATATTATAATTATCCTAACACATGTCTTAATTATAATGTATAAGTGTATTTAAACCAAAATCATCCTTAAAAATAAAATATTTTCCTCTACTATCGACATGTATTTGATTAGGAAATGTATTATTATTTTATTTAATGAAGAGTTAAAATTGTTATATTAAAATTTCCATAACATAAACATTTTTAATCTAGGGTTACACATAAGATAAATTCGACTATAATTATTTATTAAAAAGATAAAAATACTTAATACATAATGGATGGTTATTTATAATTTTATGACATTAAATAATTGTATTTATTTATTCCACAATGATGATTCCGTAATTATCTAATGAAAGATTAAAATAATTGATTTTATAAATATCCAAATAAATGTAAATTGATAATTTTGATGCATTCTGATTATTTTATTGTTAAATATGAGATATTAGGGTTGATTAATCATAATTTTTTATGTGATAATGTTTTTATGACTTTAACAAAAATAACCAATAGTTTCAAAATTGACATTAATGAGTTTTTAAAACAAATATAACATTATTAAATGATAAAAAAATTGTAAAAATATACAGTTTGGCCAAAGTAAGTAGATAAGGATAGGAATGTCAATTATTAACCACTTGTGGTTCTCATGGTTTTTTATAGTATGTTTATTCACCATATGTGCGTAGGTATGGATTACTGTCACTACTTCTTGGTGTATTGTGTTATTCAACACATCATTATTTGGATGGGTATAATAATGAGTATAAATGATGTAAATAATAATTTTAAAATATTAAAGATTCATTATATATAATATAACATTAATTTACAAACAATTTCACGATCAATAGATTGATATCGTCGCTCGTGCGTATGTATGGATTACCGTCTCCCCGACGCGATAAGATTCATTAGCACATTCACCATTAGATGTTGATTATAAAAATATATATTATTAATAAGTATGTAATATATAAAATAAAAAGGATACTGATTATATATATTTGTGTGTGTGTGTGTGTGTTTATTTACATATATAGTATTCACTTACTTCCGTTCAATACGATATGAAAACGGAAGCAATGTTTATGTGTACGCACGACCTACCGTCTCCATAAATAGTGATTTCCATTTCTCATATATATATAATTAATTTTTATATTCATAATATATGTGATATATAAATAATTTATTATATTACGGATGTAATAAAATCAAGATATATGTGATACCATCAAGAATAACAAGCTAAAACATGTACAATAGAGAATGCCAATATTACCCAAAATATTATTTTAACAAAACAATTATTATTAAATGGTTAGTATAAATCCATTAATGAATAATTTCTGATATCGTAAATATGAATATGGTTCTAGTATAATTTAATAACATACTATTGTCAGTATACAGGAGGTTAAACCTACCCTAGACCGAATGAAAGTACAGGGTAAGGGTTATTTCTTCAATCTCAATATTATCGAATATTGTTTATCTGTAAGTATCTGTTGGGACATATTTATCATCTATGTCCATTTTTCATTGAAAAAATTAAGAAAGAATATTTTATTTTTTATGGATGTGACTCATTATCTAGATCATCATTTTAAAGGTTTTTAAAGATTTATTTTTCTAAATCATTTAATGAATGTACATGTTTTCAAAATGATTTTAAGGATTTATTTACGTATACATGATTTTATAAAGGTGTTAATTTTATTCAAATATTTCAAAGTGGTATGGGACTCATTGATTAGAAATATATTTTAAATTACTTCCTTTATAAATTCTGTGTGTTTTAAATGATTTTTTGAAAAGGGGTATTTCTCTCAAATAGTATTCTTGATTATTCTCTACTATGTGAACAACCATTATTTGATATTAATTGTTATTGAGCTTGATTTACTATAATAAAATCATCAATATTATATTGATGAAGTTATGATATTTTTGACTATGGATGTTCTATATTTATACCATTCTTGGTTTATGGTTAAAGTATTAACATTTCATATGCTCGTTTAAATTCAAATATTTATGATACCTTTCAACCATTTCATATGAGGAATGCATTGGACATAGTATGTGAAAATTCGAGACCTCTATTGATCTTTGATGCATAATAGGGTCTCATGATACAAACTAATTTAATGTAATAAGGACGTGACAAATTATTATTTGTAGTCCTAGCACGAGACCTTGAGTATGTGGTTATGATATCTGATATTATGCATTCCATCATTATAAAATTAGATATTGATATTACATGTGATTATTCACCTTGTTGAATATCCATGTGTAAATATAAATGGTATTAATTGATTTATATTTTCCATATTATCCTAATGTTTATGTTTAAAATGATTTTTTTGTGTCTTATACATTGCTTTAAATGTTTATGATTGTTTAAGATCTTTTCTGCTGTATTGTTTTCCTTACTAGGCATATGAGCTTCCCAATTCTTATGTTTTACTTTTTCTAGGATGTGAATATGGAAAATATGATTGATATTCAGGGTTAATATAGGGAAATGATGGAAGATTCTATGGAATATTTATTTTGTGTTTTATTTTAGTAATTGTAATGTAACATTCAAATATTTAATATCTTTTCAATGACTGGTAAACTATTCTATCCTTCAAGGAATTATTCATTGTAATGATTCTCATGTATTAAAATAATTTACCGACTTTGGGTAACTAGGTTAGGGGAATTACATCATTAACTCCCCACCTTACCACTTTTTTATCTATGTACAATGCATCTTTCAGGATGCTCAAATTTTATACTCTTTTATAGTTGATGCAAATTTTGTTTAGCTGAGATTCACTAAATATTTCCATAATTAATAAATATCCTTATATTTCATATTCCCTTGAATTATAGATGAATCTGGAAATCATTAAAGCATCTAATATATTCTCATTTCTTCTCAAACCATCTAGAATATTCTCACAACATCAGTTCTACATCACACTATTTTCATAAACAAGAGTTTGATTTTGATTATCTAGTTTTATTTACCAATGTGATTTATTTTTAATGATTCAAAAAACCCATTTTATTTTTCACTAAATATTAATAATTAAAATTAATTGAAATTGTTATTCTAATTAGTATTCCCCATTTGTAATCACATTATGACCTGCCTCAATATGATGAAAACAATGTAAAATAATAGTTTCATCATTAAATTTCTCTCCACAAATTGTATGATGGGAAATCTAATATTTCTCATTATGATTATAGAAACCAACTCTCATTCCAATTTTATCATTATGAAGATCAAATAATATTGGTTCAAATTTCATCAAAACCATCCACTTCTTCTTTTCATCTAGAAGATGAATAAACATAAAATTCAATATGTTGGTTCTTGACACAACTGATGAAATAACATGAAAGCATATCTTATTTATTCATTCTTGTTTAAATATATTTCTCATCAACTTATTTCTCCATGGATTTAAAACATTTACCATTCGGTCTAACTGAAAACATGATCCATCATAATGACAGGGATCTTCAGTCATTAAACATATATTTATTTGGTAAAATAATTTCAATGATATTGAGACCATAAATTTTCAACCTAATAAAATTTTTCATTCACAATCATATTCTAGTATTATTACTTACATCCTGACTTTGATTATGTTGAATAACGATTTCAAAATTATTAAAAATATATTGCAATGTATTGTAACTTCCCATTATTTTAATAAAATTATTTTTATTCCAATAAAATATGAATATGAATGTCCTTAATTTGATTAGAAGAAAAATTTATCCCCCTTTCCATCATAGGTATTTCATCACATGTTCTCAATATAATATATGATATTATAAAAATAAAAATGAGAAAAGAATCATCAGATTTTTATTGGATTTATTCTATCTTTAAAATATCTTCCTCATTACAATCACCAAATCCATAATTGGCTCAATACGATTTCAGAATTTTTTATAAATATATCATTATGATTATAAGATCTTCTAAATCAAGATAATTTTTAGATTTGAGGTTGTTGATTTTGAATTTGATCCTCCTAGGTCCAAATTTCATATATATAGCTCTCGATCCGATTTAAAAATTTTGTTCACAACTATCTCCAATTTTGAATTCCATTTCATTTTAAACATACAATATTTAATAAAAATTATATCGATTGGAAAATATATATCAAAATGTTAACTCTGGAACAATACATTTTAGTCATCATCCTTTGGTGTTTGGGGGTATGTGATTGAGGTTGTTTGGCCTACTGGTCTCAAGGTACCGTTTAATAGAATCCACATATATTAAATCACAAAGTGGTATCACGGGACATTATTTTCTTGATTTACTATTTTTAGACAATATAAAAATGATTATGAAGGATATTGAGTTGGTTTTTAAATGTGACTAAGCATAGATAACCCTTATAAACAGATATTCCTAATTACATCAAATGAATTTTTTTTCTGTATAATGATTTATATAATTGATTTTATTCCACCATTGGGTGATGAATTTTATTTGTGATATGAATATTCATATGATTGAGAATTTTATATTATCCTTATCTTGATGGGATGACAAAAATTGTAATTGTGAATGAATTGTATTAGGCACCTTGTTTTAAAATCACAATTTATTATTTTGTTATGCCATAAAGTATCATTAAGTTTTTTTCATCATATGTTATTTCCATGAGCTCATTGATTGATATAAACAGAATTTTTATCTATGAGAAATTTTATTTTTGTGAAATAAAATTGTACAAAATGTTTCTACTATTACATAATAGTGTTTTCTTACACAACCTATAGCATATATCGTAATAAGTCAACTATGGTAGGTTTTTCCATGTACCATTAGTCTTTTAGATTGTAATGTGTAATGGTATGGGTTGGTTGGAAAACATATTTAGGATAAAATGGTTTACGAACTATTTTGGATCAAAAGTGGTGAACTATTAAAATGAACTACTTTATATGGAATATAATACAATGATTAAATTTCAAATTAAATTGAAATTCAAAAGCACACAGCTTGACCCCATACATGATTTAGTATTGGGTAGAATGTAGTGATACTATTGTATTATATAGGTGCTTCTATCACCAAAAAATGAATCCTTGAGCTATTAAAGGTTTTTGATAATTACATATAATTTATTTTTACCCATTAAATATCTATATCCATGATATTTTCTGTATCAAACATAAACTGAGTCACGTGTTTGGGAAATTTAGTGTAATACCTACATAATGTTTTCCATTAATTAGACAGGTTGGTGGTGATGACTATTTCCCAGGGGTTGTGGGCCAAGAGTTTCCATAGTTACATCAAGTTGATACACCTTTAGAATATCATACTATTCATGATGTGGGAAATGATTCACAATTTTTAGGAAATGCTCAAATACATTTTTATATGATACATGGATCTCTAAATTATCCCATATCTTTGGGAAATTGACTATAGTGCTCATGTAGCAGCATTTACCTGCATTTTTAGGGGATGGTGGACCACAATATATTGAGATATGGATAATTAATGTCTTATTTATATTCAAGTATCTCTGAAAACCTCCAAATATTACTGTTAAACTCAAAACATATATGATATGTGGGTCCTCTAAACACTGGTGGGTTATATTGATTGAAGATGTTCTGTATCCGGATGTAGCATGGATGGATTTCCAATCGATTTTATTTTGGTATTTCATTCCCCAGATCCTATTAAACAACCTTTATAGATAATTTGTAAACCTAAAATAGTGTTTTATTATACTTATAGAATATTAATATCATTTTATAATGAATCATTTCCTTATTCAAATATACACCACAAATGAAACAGTGAAGGAGAGATGATTTAAGGATGGCCATCAATGGCCTATTCCTTCTCATGTGAATGTTTCCTAGTTTAAAACAATATCTGATATATTGAGAAATAAAATTATCACAAAGTGGTACCTAAAGGGAGAAGATGGTATGAGTGAGGTTTGTTCATAACCAAGGAATATTAGTTGTTCTTTTAGTGGTTATAAGTGCTTCTTAGAGACTACATGGGTGAAAATATACAACAAGATAACTTCCCCAGATAGTTACATAGTTTTTCACCAGTATTGAAACCTAGGAATAATTTGAAGAAGGATCCCAAACACTACATAAAGGGATTATTCTATATAATATATGGGAATCTACATCATCTCATCTTGTAATTCCCATCTATTTTTAGTTGGATTTGATTTGTTATAGCTCATCCATTAGGATCCAGTTTAATCACACCTTTTTAGGAATGTAGATAGAGTGATTTTGGTATTATAGTTAGTTGAGGAGATCAAGTATGTTCATAATAGTATTTTGAGATATAATTAAAATATAATATAACATTACATTGTAGTTTAGTTGAAAAAAATGGTCTTGGATAATGACATATTTAATCAGTGCATCCTCTACTAGTGGAGAAAAATTTAATGCCATAAATAGTTCATGTGATTACTATAGTCTCCTTTAAAATATATTTTTTCTTATTTATCAAAGGTGAATTACATTAATTTATATATTTTAATTTTTTAAGCATATAATATATCATGTTGTGTAATCGTATGTCACTATGACATTTCCACACCTTTGGGTATATAATTAGTAAACATATTAATGTTCTAGGAAATTATCAGTGGGGTTGTTAGCCATCACATCATATGGAACATCATATTCTTTTAAATGATAGGTTTTTTGTCATTATAGGGATGGAATAATTGGTCCCTATCATGATTAGGAATGTTTTTATCATCAAAAGTGTGTTGATTACATCAACAGAGGTTAATACGTATATGAAAAATGGAGAGTGTGATATCTCGGATAAGAGATATGAGTTAGATAATGTTGGGATAGGTGTATGGACCACATAGATTATTATCCTTTATATAGTTGATTAATAACTATGTAAGGCTAAGTTCACTATTATTTTCGATCAATTTAGTAATTTGATTCTTGAATAATTTTCAACACCACCTCCTAATATAGAGGTAGTATTAACTATAGTGATAGTTCTAGGAAGTTGACCAATATCTTCTACCTCATCCAATATGGAGTATACTGAGTTTAAAGAGAATAAGAGGCATCTATATGATTTAGAGGAAAATAGTTTTATTAAGACTAATACTTCTCTCTATGGTTAAAAACACAATTAAACTATGAAGGGAAACAAAACATTCAAACTTTTAATGGATTATAAGATATTGAATCAGATAAAAACAAATAACTCATATCCATTACCTCCTATTGATGATCTATTTGACCAGTTATGGGTAGTGTGGCTATTATCAATGATGGAATATAGATTAATCTATCATTAGGATCAAGTAAAAACATTATATATTCCATATATGTATTTCTATACACAGTAAAACTGTAATGAATATATTGTGATGTATTTCAGTCGTAGAAACATGTCTTCCATTTTATGAATATGATTAATAGGGTTTTCCACCTATATCTAGTTACCTTTGAATGTGAATTATTATATGGAATCTCAGTGTATTCACATACTCTAAGAAACCTTTCCACTCATTATGATATTGTTTTGGATACAATGAGAGAGAATCATACTTATGATAATCTATGCAGATTTTATTTCAGGGTATAAATTCTTCACAACATGTGTTACATTGTCTCAGAGTTACGAGATTCAGTTATCCCATAGAAAGTTGTAGTGGTGGTTATATGGGTTAATCCAAAAAACATATTGGATAAAGAGTTTCCTAAGGATATTAAGTTAATACATGTGCATTATATATGATATATCACATTTATCATCACACTTATAAGATTTACAATGTTGTTTCTAATGAATTTATGATTTTAATCCTACGATGTAGACTTATAAGTGATAAAATTGAGATTATCCTTAGCACATATCCTAACTCATTTAGAGACTCTCTATAGCTATATAGTGTATTGTAATTCATTATATATCAGGGTAGGAGAGGTTTTGATAAAGGATGTTCAAGTAGTTGTATATTTGATGTGGAAACTAAGACATCATGATTGAAATTACCAAATAAATGGCATTGATTTTGATGTAATTATATATTCCCTGTGATATTGGTGATGTAATAAATTGAAATAATATTTTTTTACAGTCCATAAGAGCATCAACACTATTTTCAAACAATGAGACTTCAATATCTACTGGAATATATTGTTCTAATATCTTCTATACTTTTACTTTTAATTTTATATATATTTGGGAAAATAAATGTTTTTTTTGAATCTCTGAGTTGGAGGAATCATACACATATAGTTTTTGAGGCTAGTATAAAAAGACCTTTTTGGATATATTATCAGTGATTTATATATATTTTGATGAATCTCATGAATAGTCTGTACTCAAATTACTATTCTAGAATTCCTCTCCTCATGGGAAGGTGATACTGAGATATTTTCATATCCTTAGGGCATGGTCCTATGAGAGTGTATTGACGGTAAGGAAATTCCTCAAGATTAGACTATTGATGATGAAGATATACTAAATATACACAATCAATGTTGGGAACCTATTGATATGAGAGCTGAGCTACTATGGGACTCATATTTTACTCAGTGGTATATTTACATGAGTATCTTGAATATTTATCATGATATGCACAAATATTATTGGTTGTTTGGGATGAGGCATACGATTGTTGGTATTATAGATAGGTCTTCCACCAGGTAGTAGGAAATGATAGAACACTAGTGACATGTTGTCTTGATACAACCAGTACAAATCTCATAATTTAAATGGGAGTATTTTTATATGGAATTTGTAATATTATATCCATGCCCACATCGAGGTAGTTATTCAGTTTTGGAATTCAAGGATCGACTGAAGAAAGAATCCCACATACAACATAGATATCCAAATTTATCATTTTTTAAGCCGAGATTATTATATAACCATGAGGTTATCTAAATACAACCGATCGATCATACAATTTATTTATATATAGATTCTCATTTGACATTGAGGCTCTGTTTTTTGTTAGAGAAGGCTATTGTTACACATGTGCTATACAGAATATCCTTTCACTCTCAGACTAATGTATAATTGGAATAAAAAAACAACGTGTTAGAGGAATTTCTCCAAGAATGTGTACATCATTTCAGTGGATTCTGAGAGAATCACTTCCCACTTTTCATGTTCTTATTAAATAATAGTTTTTTGGAGATGAAAAAAATGGATCCTTATGAGGCATTGATATATGGAGGTTCATTTTATTTATATCATTATTGTATGAAAGAAGGAGATGTATCACTATTGGGTCCTGGTCTCATTTGGGAGACCTCAAAGAATCTAATGTTGAATAGGAATAGAATATATACTATTTAGTCTAGAAAAAAATATATTCCAATATCCATCATTAACCTCTAGAGTTTGATGTCTGGGATACTATATTTTTACTTTTATCACCCAAAAATTAGAGTTGATGGATATAGAGGCAATGAAAGCTACAATCAGATCCATTCATGCTATATGAGATTCTAGAAGTTGTTGGGATGAATGATTATAAATTTTTAATACATTATAGTTACCATGCCAGGGATGTAATATTTAACATTTTACTACTTCTCAATTATCATATTGACCCATCTCATACTACTGAACAAGATGAATTTTATCTTTATGTTGATTCTTCTTATGTGGATTATCTTAAAAAATAACTTATTGAAGCTTGAATTCTTTCCTCAGTTGGTATGTCCATTTAGTATGTGTTCTATGGAGTCATGTTCAAGTATATGATGAAATATGGGATAGTGAGTTCGAGGTATGTGATTATGGAACACTATTATTATGAAATATTTTTTCCCTACAATTGTAAGGTGAACTCTTGGATGAGTTCCTTTATGGGGTGAGTGGTATAAGAACCACGTTTTTATCTCATGTGTGCATGCTTTAAATATTGTAATAACATTCGGTTATGGAATAAATAAGGATTAATTATGTTGATATAATGGTTTTGGGGGAGTCTAGGATTGTTTGTAGATCATATCCATCCCTAGTGGAGAATAAAGTGCATCTAATTGTTTGTAGAAAACGTATGGAAAATACCATACAGTCTCTCCTAACCATAGAGGTCTAGTCAGTGGTGTGATGTAGGGTGAAAATATTTTCCAAAATATGTTCCTGTGTCTATACACCCAAACAAAAATTCATCTATATTTAACTTATTGAACTAGAATAATTAGAGAATGTTTTAGCTAACAGTGAGTCATAACGGTGTAAGTGATCTCTATAAATAGTTGGAGGCACCCAATTTAAAGACTATGATATCAATATATGTGCCCCTATTTATTGTGTAAAAATATTATATATTCCTTGTGTAATATTAAATTATGCATCATGATTATTTTTCATATTCACCCACTATGTTGGGGATCTCTTCTTCTATTGAGCACCCACATTAGATAATCTAGGGTCTTCAATAACTTTTTGATTGGTTTCCTATTCAATAATTGTAACATCTTGTTACCATTAGATAAGTACATATTTAATATATTGTGGTCAATCCTTTTCATTGACGTGGGATGTTTGGAAATTTTAGGGGAGGACAACTATATTGTTGATGTCAGAGACTTCTTAGTACGTCATCTTTTACTGGACTTTTTTTACATGATTCCAATGTATTACAAGTCATGTAACAAATTTACAAATTATGTAATGGTTATACGTAAATGTTGCGAAGGAATTCACATAATCGATGCCACTTATCATGAAGACCCCTTACACTCCATGTATGATTTACATATATGATTTTAACATAGAGTGTTGGTTTTTAATTCGAGGTGACACATTTTTTGTTGGTTGTAATAATTAATGGATTCACAACTTTTATTGGTATTACACATTATGTAATACCCTAACTAATGTTTTTAAATAGGTTGTGTGATTGGACTATTATTTTTGGATCATATAAAATTTCATCTCAATCAACCTAAATGCTTCCCCATGTGATATTAGAGCCTTCCAACCGTTTTGAATCCACATGTTGTGTGTCTGTTCATCGTGGTGCTTGAAGTGTGATTCTGAGGTAGGTGATCTTTAGTTTTCATCATCATTTTTCTCAATCTCATCCCTTGGTATTTTTTAGATCATCATAAAATTGTGAGATCTATGTTTTATTTTGTATATTCTCACCTCTAGGTGTCCATATGAGGTCTTATAGACCCTCTTTCTTATTGATGAGTGACATCGTGATTATTTTTTAGGGAAACAATATATGGTTCCATCCTGATTAACCAAAGTGATTAACATTGATTTTTTTTTCATTACAATTTTTTATTTGACATAAATTTCTAAATAATTTTATCAATTAATTTGATTAATTTCAATTCCTTTGAATTAGGAGGTTTGTAATTGTTTATGGAATGATGAAAATTGGAAAACAACCAATTTCATTGAATTGGGGTTCATTTGTGGAAAATGGTTGATTTAAATTATTTAATTTAATATGTGGATTTTTTAAATGATTTAAATTAAATAATTGAATTTAATTGTAGGAATGATATGTAAAATGGGTAGAATTGTTTTTGAATGGATGTTAAACTTTTAAAAATGGCATAAAACGTTTTTTATATAGACATAGTTTTATTATATTATAAATTATAATTTTTTTTCTTAATTTGTTTTCAAAACTGGAAGAAAATGATTGAAAGGGTTGAATGTGGTTTAATCTTATTTAATGTTGTCTTAAAATAAATTACCCATCATTGATTTTTTAGGACCATAAAGAAGACATGGGTATTTGGTGAGTTATTTGGACAAACACTACCCTATTACAACATTATAAAATATTAATGAAGTGGGCAAAATCCTTAATGGGATAGTGTCGAGTTTACTTTGGCTGGAGTCCAAGGGATATTTGTATACACATGCTGGTAAGATAAATTAGAGAGTACAACATCATATAGCTTTAAATACTCTTGTACCTTTTTGTATATGACCATTTTCTTACTTGTATTATACTTGAGATATAAATTCAAGACAATTTTGTTTGATTTCCTTTTCTAGAATTATGAATTTAAATATACTAATATATATTAATTTTTTTATTTAATCCATTTTCTTATATATATTCCATAATTTTTAAACCCTTTTCTTATTGTATTTTCCATCATTTAAACTGTATAGCATAAATTGATTTAATATTCACTACAATTAAAGATTTATTTATTTTAAAATTGAAATAATTCCTTTGGATAATATATTTTTCGAATATGGTATGGCATCCATGGTGAGACCCAACTCAGATATTTTATGTCAAATGAAACTTGTGACTTTATTGTGTTTTTATATTATCTTCTTCTAGACTTGAGCAAGGTAAAAGATCTCTAGGAGGAGAACCTAGTAGTTGAATGATGGTAATGGTGTATTTTGTTCTCTGGGACATGCGATTTGTTTTCGTATTTTGGTACATGGTTGTAGTGCTTTGGGATATTTATGCCTTGTTGTATTATGGTCCATTACTCCCATTGGAAATTCCCTTGTTATCCATAATGTCTTTTTTTTTATTCTTCTATGCAGTGGGTAAAATTTTTTCTTATATTTATGTTGTATGATTCATGGTGCTTGTCTCCAAACCATGGTGATCAAGAACATCCATTGGTATATTTCATGATGTGATCTATTATCTGGATACCAGGGTACCTAGGATAGTTCCACACTAAGTGGTATCCGAGCAGGGAAAGTTATGTCCTAACGTCAGTATGCAGTTGAGTTATCTTATCGGGACTTAAGTTGTTTGTTTCATCAAATATTTGGCCATATCTCACCATTATAAACCATACATTTATTTGGGTGTTTCAGAATAGATGTCCAATAGATTATTTAATGTATTTTCTCTATTCTGGTTAGGTTTGAGTGAAATCTAGATATTTTATGTTCTTTTTATTATGAATAATATCCATATCTTCTTAGTTTGAGTGTTAACCTACTGTCTTCTTTGTATTCTTCTGATGTTTGGTAGCATTATGCATCCGAGAAGACATGTGAATACAATCTAAGAATATTATTTTAATGAACATTAGTATGAAAATAACATTTAATATTTAAATCTGGTTGTGGTGGTCATGTTTATTTTAAATGCTCTAGGACAGGCACCACCACTGGTCCCGATTGAGGCTCCAACTATAGATCCTCATAGTGTTGTTCATTGAAAGCATTCTCAATTGTTCCTTCACCAAATTCAACTAGTATTCAAAGACTCTAAAGATCCCCAAAATATTGAATAATGGTTGGGAAAGATATAACATATGTTTGAGATCATGGATATATCTTGACATATCTAGGGGATGTGTGTGACCATCCTATTAGAAGGACCGTGTATGAGATAATTGGACACGATGATGAGGGAAAGGAAATATAATGACTTAGCATTGAAACATCATATGGTTATTTTCACCGATTAGTTCTATCTAGATTAAATTGTGTTGGCAAAGGATATGGATTTTTTTTAAGAATGACTAGGTAAAAAGAAAAATGACAGACTATTCAAATCTCTTTTCTAAAATCGAGATTTATATCCATAAGATTATATCTAATGAAAGGATGAGGTCTCAATGGTTTGAGTTGGGTCTTAGATCAAATATATGTTCTCATGTTCTCATTTCTTTGATTACCTCTTATAAAGATGTGATATATAGGTTTATAATGGTTGAAATGGACCTGGATGGAGATTTAGGTTTGATAGTAGTTCATTTTTCTTCAAGTGGAAGTGTTAGTTCCATTAATAGAATGTAAAATCACGATGAATCTCATTATAGATCTTGACGTCCGGGTTATTCAAGATCGTGTAAAATTCCAAGAAGAAGTCCTTTAATGTTATATTATTGATGAAATAAATTATATTCATAGAGGGTTCATGCAAAGGCATCCATGAATTATAGCTCATGAGGACATTTAGAACACATAAATATAATCTACAATCATTTTTCTACAACGTGTAGAGGAAATGAATCACCGTCTCCTCCTAAAACTATAGGGAAATTAGATGCATCATGTATAAAAGGGTTACATCCATAAGAATCCACAATGAATATATTAAACATATTGGAAGAGTCTCAAGAGGTAGAGGACATGAGTCCAACAACCGTTATAGGTAAAATTACTATAGATTCATCATTAGTAACTACTATATATCATATCAGTTGTTTATTTCAAATGATATTATCAATATACTAAATCTTCCTATAGAGATTCTATTTTTTTAAATGGATATTAATACACTACATGGTACAAAGAGAGAACATAGTCTTAGTAGTCTAGCTTGTGCCATCCCTCAATCAGATGTTGAGCTGGATTGGAGTTTCCATTTCTTCAACAGAAAATACCTTGACGTCATATTCGAGATCTATATTATCATTTCAAATAAATATAGAATTTATTATTATATTTATGGGCCTATATCACTGCACTCATTGTTTTGTATTTTGTTCTTCAACGATAATGGAACCCAAGTTAAATCATAGCTACACCTTCTTATCTAAATTTTGGGAAATTAATAACATTTTTTTCATTTTAACTACAGTAGGAATCACTGAGGGGTGATATCCCACCAGTTTTCTTAAATATTCGTGATGTGTTTCACTATGATTTCACTTTTCTACCACCTACAGAGGAGGTTGAGATTTATATTTACTTAATTTTAATTAGTCAACTAATTTACATTCCCTTTTAGCGCATGGAATGATACAAAATGAATGATCAGAAGTCCTAGTTGGATTATCATATTGAGAATGTCATTATTTTCCATAGTGTGTGACCATGGATGGTGATAATTCTCATTTCAAAGAAAGATGATGTTTCCCTTCGATTATGTGTTGATTATCGAGAGATCAATCGAGTTCCAATAATGAAAAAATATCCATTTCCCTGGATTGATGACATGTTTTATCAATTGAAATAGGAGAACTGGATTTTAATGTTCGATCATTAGTCTGATTACCATTAGTTGGGGATTAATGAAGTTTAAATGTAGAAAATAACTATTAAGAGATAGTATGACCATTATGATAACCTTATTATTCATTTTGTTCTGTAAAATCCTCCTAAAATATTATGTATTTAATGAATTGTATTTTCTATTAGTATATAGATAGCGTTTTGGATTTCTATATGGATGAAATCCTCATTTCCTGTAATTCTTATAAAGTTCATGTGTTTCATCTATGAATAGTTCTGAGTTAGTAGAGAAATCAATGACATTATGCTATGATTTAAAAGTGTGATTTCATGATTCAATAAGTGAAATTATTGGGACACGTGGCTTAAAAATAGGGAATATTATTTGATATTATGATAGTGAATATTGTTATGAATTTGTAGGACCCACGTAATGTCTTTGAGAATCAGTGCTTCTAGGGATTAGTCGGATATTATCACTGGTTACTGAAAGAATTATCAACGATGACTTACTGGATTTCTACTCTCACTAAAAAGTCAGTGAAGTTTTCCTAGAATGATAAATTTTAGATTTTTTTGTTGAGATAAAGAATTTTTTGAATAATAAAACAATGTTAACTCTACAAAATTATAGTGAGGGCTACGTGGTCTTTTATGATAAATCATGTTCATTATTATGTTGCATTCTTGTATAGGGCAATCGAGTATTGTTTAGAGAAATCATCATCATATAACAAATGAGAAAAATTGTCCTACCCACGACCTTGAACATTCATCTGTGATGTACACACTAAAGAGTTAGCAACTCCACATTTTTATGGAATGGTTTACTTTGTATTCATGCCACAAAATAATGAGTTATATATTCTCTATAAAAAATTGAATCCTCGCCAGTGGAGTTGGATGGCTAACCAAAAATCATTCGATAATGAAATTCCCTACTATAAAGTGACTGTGATTTTTGTGGTAGGTGAATTGAGTAGGAAACATCCACCGCAAATAGTGAATTAATATTTGCAAGAATGGAATTTGATATCTCCTTTTGCACAATAGCATCTTGGATTTCAGGGGAAAGTGGATGATTTTAAATTAGCTACTATTTATTTGACATCCACTATTCATAAGTTGATTCATCATGATTAATATAATGATTTTGAATTTCATATAATTAGAAAATATATTTATGGTGGGGATATTGTTACCTAGTGTTCCTTCTTCATATATTGTTTTATATTCTATCAGAGTTTATTTGTTTTATAGTTACCAGAAAAGAAGTATATAATGGGAGATTGTAATAATTACTAGATGATTTCTCACCTTGAATCCACTAATATGTTCTAATATATAAGGCATCAATTATGGTGGCCTAGTATGAGATAGGAAATTGTTGATTATTATTATCATTATTATACCTTCTAGTAAGAGAAGATCAATCACTAGAAACCCTCATGTTTGCATTTGCATCTTCTAGTACCTACAAGGATGTGGCATGAAACATATTGGGACATCAATGTTGGGATTACTCATAACCAGATAAAAAATAATATGATCTGGATTGTGATCAACAAGCTGGTTGTGACAGCTGAATTTGTACTCATTCAAGATACAACCAAAGTTGAGGAACTTTAAAATCATTATGTGAAAGATATTATAAAAATCCATATATTTCTATAAAATATAGTATCTAATATATATACTTAGTTATATTATATATTTTTGAGTGTCATTCAATAGGTACTAGGATATAATGCTCATTTGGGATTGTCCCACCATCCATAATCGGCTTTCCATATAGGGAGAGAAATAATGATTCATGAGGATATGCTTCGCGCTTGTGTTCTCAACTTCGGTTGTTCTTTGGATGATCACATGGGAATGATTATGTTTTCTTATGATAATAGGTACTATTTTCTATTCTAAATAGAATTTATTAATGCATTATATGGACGTCCATGTAAATATACATTGTGTTTGCCGAAGGATGGTGATTGTTCCTTTGTTGGGCAAAGCTTGGTAAAAAATATGAAAGCAAAGATGCAGTTAACTCATAAAAGAATGATATTATCACAGATTTGATAGAAGTATTTTATTTATCATTGCTGTAGACCATTGAATTCATCAGTTGGTGACTAGATTTTCCTTAAATCTTCACCTCTGTTGGGTTTTCAATAGATTGGGAGAAAATTGATATTATATCCACATTTTAGGGTACCATTGAATATTAGTGAATAGGTGAGGAAATTTTCATACCTTTTATCACATAAACCATAGATAACATCTAAATATAACATATTCTATGTATTTTAGCTAATAATGACTATGATCCCAATTACATTTTTCAGTGGAGTGACCTTGATATTGAACTGATGTTACCTCAAATTAAGCGTCCAGTCCAGATTGTTGATTCTAAGACAAAGGTACTTCGTGGGAGGATGATACCATTGGTTCATGTGCAATGGATGCATGGTTTTTATAATCCTAGGACATGATAACATTAGGAACTAATTATAGGTAAATGGACTCATCTTTTTTCCATGGAATTTTTTAAAGGCTTTATGGGGATATAATGTTTTTATTGTGGGATTTTTGTAACTTCCCATTACTATATTAATGGTATTTAGTAAACCATATAATTTATTTTCATTTTTTTACTATTTAAGTTTGAAAAGTTATTTGGGGGATACATATAATGGGGAAGTAAAAGACTTTTTTGACACATACCTTTAACCAACCTTTTCGCATTCTGTTAATGGGAAACATGTTGTGTGAAAAATTTACACATCATGTATGGGTTCTATGCAATGGTCATTATTGGATTCACATTGTGGAGGGTAAACATCATGAAGGGCCTTTACACATCATGAATGATTGAAATATCAGTTTTTAACTCATATTGTCATTTTTTTAAATTCGAGGTGGCTCATTTTTTGGTTATTGTGAAATTCAATGGTTCCATATAGTTTATTAGTATCACACGTCATATAATACCTCGAATGAACTTTATTAAAAGGGAATGTTGTTGGTCTATATTTTTTTCTCCTATATATTTTCATCTCTCTCATCCCAATGCATTCCCTCATTGATTTTTGATCCTACCAACCCTTTTAGATACTCTTGTGTGGTGTCCGATCATTATAGAACTTGTATTGTAATTACTGGGAATGTTTTATCAGTTCTTCTTCATATTTATCTCTTTAATATCCATTTTTATTTAAATATATCATCTTGAAATTGATGGCCCTATGTCCTATTATATTATATCTATCCTCTAGGTTTCTCGTCGAGGTATTCTGCACCTTCATTCCCATTGATTGTTGTCGTCATGAGTGTTGTTTCTTAGAAATAAACGTTGGTAGTTATATCCCGATTTACCACAGTGATTAACATTAAATTTCTTGATTTATTTATATTTTTAAATTTATTTAATTACTCAGACATTGTTTTTAATGATTTCATAATTTCAATTCCAAATAATTGGGAGATTTGAAAATGGTTTTTCCATGAAAAAAAGGAAAACCTCAAATTCCAACGATTTGGGACATGTTTATAGGTATTAGTTAATAGAATTTTTTAAATTTAAAATTTGGATTTTTGGGAAAATATATAAAATAATATACTGAATTGAATGGTATGAAATGATTTTGAAATGGATAGAATTGGTTTTGTATGAATTTTAAACATATGAAAATGGCTTAAAAGTGCTTTTTTAGAACCCAGTGGTTTTATCATGTTAAAGAGGCATGTTTTATTTTAACTAAAACCAATTTTTGTTTCAAAAAATGAATAATATATTTTAAAAAGAATATTAGCATTTTACTATATTATAAAATGTCTTCCATTAAATTTCCCATCTTTGATTGTGTAAGATCACATGGAAGACATATGCAGTTGCTCAGTTACATAGAAACACTCTAATTTATATCACAATTCTATAACACACATGCATCATGTCACATCCCTAATGGGGCTGTGGAGAGTCAAATATTTCTAGTGTCAGAGGTATGTGTTTGTACAAAATATTTTGAGATCACATAGGGAGTATAGAGTCCTATAGATAGAAATATTATCACACTTTTTAAAAGATTACAATGTTGCTCTCTTGATTTATATAAGATATATAAAAGTATTACAATGAATCTAGAACTAATTTACATGCAGTATGAATTTATATAAAAAAAGTTATCTTAATATTTTATTTTATCCACTATTGTAGAGATATTTAATCATTTTTAATTCCTATTCAAAAATTATTTTCTATCATATAAACTGTATAGAGTGTTTTTTTAAATATGATATAAAATTCCAAAACTATTTTTAAAAAAATTGAAAGCATTATGTTTGACATCCTATTATTGGAATCATTTATGGAATCATTGGGGAGACCCTACAAGTATTTTTAGCTGACACTATTCTTCTAACATCAGGTGTTTGTTGATTATCATCATCATAGTTTGAGCTTCGGAAAATTATATCTTATAGGTATATAAATCTTTTGAACCTTGTTCATAGTGATTTGGGTCCTTTGGGAAGTGGGTTTTTCCCCTATTTTGGTATGTTGGTGGTATTATATTTAGATTTTTATGCCTTTTATTACTCCGGTTCATTACTTCCACTAGTGCTTTGATTGTTATGTGTATTATCTAGTTTCTATTTCTTCTGCTATGTATTGTACACAATGAGTCTCCACATGGATGTTGTATGATTCCACAATATTTTATCAATCCAATGGTGATTAGAAACACCCTTTGAGCTATGTTCCAACCAACTTAGTTATTGGGTTATGAGGGTACCCCATCTGTATCCTAAAAATAAATTATTTTATCATGGGAATTGTGATGGTGTGCTCTTAATTCATCATCCACCATTCTATATTTCCCTTCCACTTGATGATCTTATCACGGTGTAGGCTCGTGTTCCCCATTTTTATGGAATTCATCCATTGTTTATATTTCATTAAATCTATGATAATCAAAATTTCTATACTAGAGAGGGAGAGCTGAATGAGTTTGATGATTGTGGTTTATAAATAATAACTCAGAGATTGATGTTTTATAATATCAAAAAATAAATCAAATTCAAGTTTTACCTTGCGTTGATCAGAAATTTTTATTTCCTTAAATTGGATTCCTTTAATCGAACCTGATTAATTTTTAGATCTCAAATTCATATTGAGATTGATAAACTAGGATTTAGTCATCCCATAGGGTGTTCCCTCCAATATGAATAATTGTTCATTAAGCTAATATTCCAACACCACTAATTTTTTTTCTTTATATTCAATTAATATGATGATTCCATGTTGATATAGATTTAAATTTGTTCCATAGCATGTCTAAAACATTTGATTATTATTATTAATTAAATTAATTCAATTTATTAGAGGTGAGTTTTAAGAACATTCCACCTAATTAATTGATCAATGGTGACACCCTTATCATTATTACATTTTAATTAATTATTAATTAAGAATTTTTAATAATATATCCAAGGTATGCTATTATTGAGTATTTATGGTTATGACGAATCATTATAATTTTGGTCTTTTAGCATGATGATTCTCACACTTGTTTTAAATAAATGTGAAGGGGGGCCGTATCGAATTTTCATATATGGGAATGGAGACCCTTGTTAATATATATTAGAATCATATCACAACTTGTTATTAATAAATTTGTACAGATCCCTTTTTATAAACATGATACGTGGAAGGATTATCCTGTGATGCTATTCAAAAATGACATCCCATACTTTTATATCATGCATGGAATACATTACTCTGATACATGGCATAGTGTACATTATAATTATGATATTGGGAATGGTGAACCAATACTATGATACTAGTTATGAAGTCCCAATAATGACTTTGATACTAGGAATAATTTCTATTATAAATGGGACACCATGAATTCTGTCCCATCTTACTTGTTTGGAGTTAATCTAATATGGGTCGAAGTAGGTAATTCCTTCCTAGTATCTATTCAAGAACTTGATTCGGAAAATTTATAATTTTTATTAGTGTGTAAATTTTTTATAACTACACATTGTCTAATTTTATACAATAACTATATATTTATAGATGAAATCGATGGTGGCCTATTGAGACTAATCTCAAACCCTATCTAAAACAACTATGGTTACCAAGAAGTATATATACATGCATGTTTAGATAGTTTCAATCATCCATTTACCTATTATTGAATTATTTATTTTCTTTTGATGGAGGATTGGTATAATAATAATTTGAATGATCATGGTATTCATAAATTATCATTTTGTGTTTTTGTAATTTTGTTTTGAATTTTACAACATGTATTACTAGAAATTTTTATCTACATTTTCTTATTTAATAAACACATTACATTATCATTTTTGGTATATGATTAAATTTATAACAATTGAATATTATAATATTCTGGATTGTTCATATAGGTATACACTTCTATTAATTTTTAATCATCTTCCTCTATTTATATATTGATTTTAAAACATCACTACTCAGATAATGGGGGAATTGTATCCCCAGAGACACACCCAAGGCTTTAACTGGTAGTTCATACCTCTAGATTTTTATGAGATGCACATGAGTCCATGTTGTCAATGGGGATTGGGGCACTGTCTAGGGGAATCTGGGTGTAAGACATCATCATTTAGGCCTCCTAATTCCAAATTTAGAATCCTTTTTCAGAATTTATCCCTTTTACATTCAAATATTTATTTTTTAACATAAAATTAATTGATAAACAAATAATTAATTATATTTTTTAAAAACAAAAAGTTTTTAATAATTATGTTAGTCCTATCAATTCCCCCATTCAATTTTTTTTTAATTCTTTTCAAATAGTAGTTACTATCTCTCTATCAAAATTCAGTTCATTGTGAAACACAATGTATATAAAAAATAACATTAATATGAAAAATAATTTTATATATAATATCAGGATGTTAAACTGCTTAATCAAATTCATTTTTCCATTATTACATCTTTTAAGGCTTATAATTCCTCTTAGATTTCCTTTTGAAAAATTATCTCAAGTATGATGCATTAATTATCTTATTTTAAGTTCCTACTTCTTTTGAACTATATTTGATTATGAGGTTTTTTTTACACCAATATATTTTTATCAAGGGATTTATTATACATATATTAGCAACATTAGTTATGGGAGAAAATTTTCACCAATTCATTCTTTGTGAAAATATTAAAAGAATCTACTTGATTAGTCAAAATATTTTGTGATTTTATAAAGTAAATAAATGAATCATAATATAATTTATTGTAAAAAAAATATAAATATGAACTTTAATATTTTTTATTTTTTTATAATAATAATAATTATGACAACAGATTTATGTTTCAATACCATGATATAATTTTGAATCACATTATGTGGAGATGTTATAAATCATCCATGAATTGAATTTATGAACAAAGTATATATTATTTATTACAACTATAAATGAATCCCATTATAAATATTATGATTTATCATTTTTTTCCAATTTCATAAGAGGGAAAAATTCTTCATCTATATAAACATAATCCTTCTTCTCCTCATCTTAATTTTATAGAAAAAAATTAAACAAATAGTAGATGATATTGTTGTATTATGGTTTCAAACTATATAAAATTATGATATAGAATCCAAACCATAAATAAAAATAAATTTTTCGAATCGAATTGGAGGACTAACAATGATTGAATAAAATTAAAAGGATCAATAAATGATATTTACATCACTAAGAGTGGTGAAAATCAATATTGGTATCATTTTTACCAATCTCTTAAGTGGTCCACTTTAAATTTTTAAGTGTTTAGTGAATAATTTTCCATGACTATATTTATTTAACATATTCATTATACAATATATAACGTATTATTGTTATAAAATGTGAAGATAAATAATTATTAATGAGTTTTTCCTTTTTTTAGGTAGAATATGTACCTATGGTTTCACGGTTGTTATCACATGAAAACTAATCCCAAATAATTAATAAAATATTCATTGGAATGTTTATTTTCATAGATCCACATAAATTTTGGAATCCAAAAGTGAATATTTTAATTTCCATAATTCTTATCTATTTAATATTGAATAGTATTTTCCTACACCTTATGATTAATTTTTTATAGTGATATTACATGACTATTCTAATCATTTATGTGATATGATATTATTCCAAAAACTATTTGAATCTAAATATTATCTCAAATCAACAATAGTCATATACAATATATATTAACAATAGGGGAATTCATAATATATTTTATTCAATTCATTGGTTGTGAAATATAAAAGGAAACAACTTACCATTCCATATATCAAATACATATTCAGTGCCAAGGGAAGATATCATTCTCAGTAGTGATCACCCATTATTCATCTTAAAAATAAAAAATGCATCATTTGAAAACATGTTTATATATCATCATCACTATACTTGTATAATGAGAATATTATATCATCTCCCACTTCTTCTTTATTAATCTTTTTGAACATTTCATTGTTATAAAGTCATTATCCCATAATAATAAGATTCATTACCCCATCCATTTATATGTAAATTATATCCAGTTTGTGACATATTTATGTTAAAATGAATTCATTGAATCACCAAAAATTATTACATTATAAATATCATTATGTATAACCATTTATTTCATAGCATCTAATCTATTCTCGTGTCACACTTTATATATTTTAATAATCCTTGTCACATCTGCCTTGTTAAATTAATTTTTATTTTATTAATTCTTGGACCCGAGTTTCTCTCCAATGTCTGAGCTGGGTCTCGGATCAAAATTGTTGATGTATAATGTTATTTTTGGGTTTTGGACCCATGCGCTATCATTGCGCAGTTGGCGGTACCCACACAACAAGCCCTAGTGTCGTGCAATTTCTTAATATTAATGTTATTATTATTTTTATTATCATTACTCTATATATTATTATTTCTATTATTATTCTGTTATTATTATTTTATTATTATTTTTGTTGTTTATATTAACCTAAATACAATTTTTATTCTTAATATTATTATTATTATTATTACTATTATTATTATTATTTTTGTTCTTATTATTTCTATTATTATTATTGAAACTATTAATTATCTATTTTTGGTTTTATTATTATTATTATTATTATTATTATTATTATTATTATTATGATTATTATTACAAGAAATGATATCAAGAGAAGCCCTAATTCTATCCGGAAACCCTCCCATTCCTATATCATGCACGAGCAGCCCCCCTCCCCCCCCCCCTCTTCATTCAAGTTAGTGCACCAGGGACGCAAGCCACCCTCCCTATTTACCTCCTCCGCCCTATCCAGATCTCAATCGCCCAATATCGACCTGCCTCTGCGCTCACGTCGATCGCCCAACTGCACTCCCTCTCGTTGGCCTCGTTGTGGATTCCGATCACCAATGCCCTCTACCCGGTCATGTCTTCCCGGCCTCCCAATTATGCCCCGACCACCGTGCTTGCCTCACCACTATATCCCGGCCTCTGTAGGAATTCCTCCCTCTCCCCCTGCAAGACTCCACTCATCTCGGACCTCCATAATTCCCCTCCCTGGTCTCCACATCCCCTCGTCAATTCCCCCTCAACACACCCGGTAAGCCACCCATTGTGCCCGACACCATCTATGCTAACCACCCATCCCCTTTCATTAAGATTCCCTCTAGGCCTCCCCTCTGCCTCACCCCACTCCCTCCACACCAGCACGCCCCAATCACTCCACCCTTATCCAACAGCCTCCCCAGTGCTATGCACTTCTACCAGCTGCGACCACTCGCGGCTTGCTGTCTCCCAGCCGTGATCACCTTCCATGACCAACAACACCCCCTGGCCAGCAGGTGCGACCTTCCGGCATGCAGAACCCACCTCTGATAAACCTTACTGATGCGGCCTCCCCTCTGGTACTCTCTTTCCACTTATCCCGTCGATTTAGGGTTCTTCAATGGATGGAGATTTTATTTAAGGGTTATATTATTAATTTTATGAGTTTGAATTTCATTAATAGGGGTTGTTTTTATTCTCAATAGTGAAATTGTAGTGGGAATAAGGTTTTGAACAAGTTTCAGGAAATCTTCCAATGATTGAGTTATGATCCCTTTGTTTTTTTCTCCTTTATAATTTTAAATACATTGATCCATTGTTTTTTTCATTTCTTGAATACTAGATATTTAGTTTAGCATGTGATCTGATTAATTAGAATGGTGAGGTGTTGATTTTTAAAATAATATTGTTTTGTTGATACCTTGTTCCATGTTAATGTGGATGAGGTGTGAATGAGATCGAGAATCAGTCTCGGGCATGTGTTTTCTTTCCACATTGGAGTTGGGGTATTGACCCTTTGTGCATCACCGTTAAATTTTAGGATTTCACTAAACTATCATTTTCTAACTATTCTTACTTGTTAATTAGTTATTTAATATATTTATCATTTACTTATTTCGTGATATGTGATGTTGAGTTTGGTGATTGATCTTCCTTGAGTGGACTTTTAATTACGGTTTTTAAAGGTGCATGTGTATGGGATCAAAATGGATTTTGATGTGTGGTGTATTTTTATTATGATGTGCAATTAGTTAATTTGACTACACATGTAGTTTGTATTCTCTTCGGGTATGTTTGGAATCTGTGATTGATCATAAAAGAGGTTTTGAATAGGTTTTGATTGTGTAAAGATGTGAGATAATTTTTCAAAAAAAAATTATATATTTTAAATTGATTTATGAAATAATGTAAATGGTGTGAAGTATGTTTTGAAAACAAGTCGTGGTAGTTTTTACCCCATTTGTTCATTTGGATTAGCTTAATTTGGTGGTTATGGGTTTTTAGTTATTGTACGTTTCTAGCAGCGTGTGTCGGTGAAGAAAACACCGGATATTGTGGTCATCAACTTGTGTGTGTGTGTGTGTGCGTCTTTGTGAGGTGTGACATGCCATTGTGGTTGGATGATAAGCCGATGTAGGTCACCACTGCACTCACCATTAAATTTAGAATTTATTAATTTATTGATATTTGATTAATCTTAATTTATCAGAAATAATATATGATAAATAATTTTTACATAATTGCTTAGTGTGAAAAAAGCTGTTTATTTTATACACGACATTTTAAATATTATCCTGATGAACGGACACCCATATTGAAAAAATGCTCATTTAGTCTTTAAACATAATTCCCGAAATGTCAAATGTAGTTATTTATTATTGATAAATAATTTCTTTTGATGTGTGAACAAATTTTTGGTACTTTGTAGAAATGAGGATTTTATTTCAAATTGGTGAAGGACCATTTGGTACTTTAAAATAATAAATTATTTTGGAAAAATCTCTTTGGGGTGAATCAAGGGTTAAAATTGGTGTACATTGACTGCATGAGTTGTGTGTGATTCTTGTGCTACTTGTTGCCTTTTTTGACTCACCACTTTCTTTTTTATCAAACGTGTTGACATGGGAACCTTGCATAGTAAATGAATCATCTGAGAACGATTGCTGCACAAGTTTAGATTACGCACTGGCTAGTGGCCCTTAGTACAGATCATACTCTGCTAGGGGATTGGGCCCCTCGGTTAGGAAATGTAGGGAAAACCCATGTGTTAGATCATTATGAAGTCATTGGGAGTAGGAATGCCTTTAGGATGAGTCACATGTATGGTATGTTGTGGATTGTTCATGAGTTCTTAGGTTCAACCCATATTGTATTTAGTGTTTATTTTTATGTGGCGAATGATTGAAAGGTCTAGTTCGGTTTCTGGCACATGTGTTCCAGTTCTTTCCAATTTCCCTTAGGTTGTGATGTGTGATGTATGTTGTTTTCCATTTTACTAAAAACTCAAATTTGAATTTCTAAATTGTTTACAGAAAAGTTTTAAAATGCAATGCACATGTTCCTTTCAAACATTAATCTTGTTTTTAAATTAAAATTGGAAAAGAAATATTAGTTTTCTAAGAAATGGAAGTGTATTTGTGGAAACCCATATTTTGTATAATTTAGATCAAAGCTGGAATTATTATATATATTTATTTAAAGGCAGTGCATTGGGAATAGTTTGATGGGCATTCATCCTGATTTTTAATACTCACGCATATAGTATTTTCTTGTTTTTAGTTTTGATGCATGTTTGACTTGATCATGCATTCCCTGGACAATAGTTGGTTGCGGACTGGTGAGCGAATCTCGGAGTCGTGAGGAGTTTTAATCATGGTTAGGTTACTTTTTTGTTGTTGGTTATTCCTCCATTTGTGTTTAATTTTATTTTCCTTATGTTATTTTAATTTTATATTGCATTATTTATTTTCACTGGGTAAAATTGTTCCCAATTGTTCTTTATTGATGCCTTGGAGCTTGTCTCCTACTCGGGAGGATTGGGAACATCTCTCAGGCTATGTCACAGACAGGCTTGGGTGACAAGTCCATGGTCGAACCGTGTTGGTTCGTTAAAAAATGGTATCATAGAGAGGTTCTTGTTATTTGGGGTTTCTGGTAGATGGAGATTAGGATTTTCGGGACCAGAGAGGTCGGTATGGGAAGGAAATCATGAAACCTTGCCTGTTCCAAACCTCATGTCACTATGGGTAGTCCGAGTTTTGAGCCATTAGCTTTGGTTTTGGGATTGAGGAATGAAAATGGATGCGGACCTGTGCCATGTCGTGACCTCACATTGAGTAGGGACACTTTTTGAGTAAGCATACACGGTTTATGTTCTTCCTAGTCATTGAATCTTACTTGGGGCATGACCCACTACCATGTTGATTAGTTAAGCATGATTACTAGTACCTCCCTTCCTTGATTTGATGAATGTTGTGGGTTGTCTTGGTTCATGTGGGTGTAAGTGCAGTTTTGAAAATGAAAAAACGTTTTTGAAATGAGAATTATTTCTTTTAAATGAATTTAAATTTGTGAAATTGTTTATAAAACTGAATGTTATTCATTTAAAAATCTTTTGGTTTCTTGGAACGGATCATGATATGGTTTAGGTGGAACCTCGGGTACTCTTTATGGACCTTTGCACATGTGAGGGAATACATGAGAAGTGTTTGTTGGTGCGTATAGATGAAAGAGGATGAAGACATGGGCAATGGTTCATGGGATTACTGTGGTGTGCACTTGGAATTAAATTCCAGACCTTGTTTTTCAAAAGAGGTTTTAATGAAGGGAAAAATATATTTGGAAATTGGAATTGGTTTGAAAAGCGGGCTTGGTATTTGGAAAATGTCCTTCAAAGGAGGCTCTTATGAAATCTAAAATAAAAATGGGATTTAAAAGAAAAAAATTTAATTGTGTTTTAATTTATTTGTTCTTCTTATAGACGAATGTTTTTAGATGATGTTTCTTCCAATGATGTATCTTTGGTTGGATATTGGTTTTGGTTCTGTGTTTTATATGTTGTTCAGGAAATGCTTCCCAGAAATGTCCCCAAGGTATATAATAAGTCATAAAAAGTATATGGTCCTTCTCGAACATTGTCTATCCTTCACAGTGATCATGGTTTTTTAGAAGTAGTAGAATAACTGGAAGGGGTCGATCATGTCTTCAGTGTATTGGGAACTCTCGAAGCTGTCAGAGTGCGTGGGGTTTTGTGGATGTTTTAATTTCCAGCACTGGATGAATGAGAGTTGGTTTCCCCACTATAACTAAAAGTTGAGATGATGTGGTATGTCATTAAATTTGTCTTATTCTGATGTTCTATACCTGAATAGATGAAAACTAATAAAAGGATGAGCTCATGCATTTTCAAGAAGGACAATAGGTGGTGAAGGCATATGTTGGCTATATCAAGGAGCATGTGTCCTTTTATTCGGAGGTAGCATCACAGGATTTGATGAAGACATCACTCATCATTAGGGGTCTTCACCCATAGATCAAAGGGTGGGTCCTATTTTCTAAAGACCATTATTTCAGGAAGATGGTGGATGAGGAATTATTAGCTGAAGTGGTCTCTAGAGAGAAGGTTCTTGACAATCCAACATGTCCAGTTACTCAGGAAGGTTCCCCATTTTTCAAGAAGGATGTGCTAGAAGAACATGTTTCAAAATATTCCTCTACAGTGATTGTGGATTCTAGTTCATCAGATCGTTCAGTGGTGTGCCACCAATGTGGTCAGTTTGGTCATGTGAAGATGTAATGTACATCAATCCATATACGTGTCATCGTTTTGAGTGCCTGTTTCATATAGAGAAGGTTTGTAGGAAGTGTATCCTGAATGAGATGCTATGAATGGAATAATTTCAGTGCCTTACTGTGAGACATGAGATGCTTCGGCCATTAGATCCCCACTCATAGGCCTTGGGGTGAAGCTCGTTCTCATTCTAGAGTTTCCAGGGGATTGATTCCTTGGTCTGGGTCATGTGTTTCATGTTGGCAGTAGAACATTTAAAATCATTTAATTTTCGTTTTTGTAATGTTAATGTTTCGAATTTGTTTAATGTTCATTATTTCATCATGGAGTTATAGTATAAAATTTATGTTGTAATCAAACATCTTTGTTTGTCTCATTTTATTTTTCTTAATCGTGTGTTTTTCATAATTGTTTTCCAGCCCTTGTTTGGGTTGATATTGGTTTAGCAGTGTTCATTTGGAAATTTAATTGCAGGAGAAGATTTTATGGCATGTAGTTATACTCGGGTTCATTGTTGGGATCATGTTCTTCTGAGAGGTTTTTCAATAGTTTTTGGGATTTTTAAACTGGGTAGGGAGTTCTAAGATTCAATATAGGTGTTGTTCTCTCGTGCTACATAAGTTAGTTTGGATTGGTTGGGAGTTCCCACGTTGACCCCACCCCCCTCATAGGGTGGTATGTTTATGTGTTAAATTTAAATTCTTTAGGAATTATATTAGTGGGGAGAACCCTATAGTGTTATCCCATTCTCTTGTGGTGTGGTTTATTTCAGTTACAGTCAGGCATGTATTCTTTATTGGTTCTTTGTTCAGTTGGGTGACATTCTAGGGGTAGAAAGTGTATGTGGTAGGGAGAATTGTCACACCTCCCTTCTTAAATTTTATTTTTTTTCTTAATTCATGGCCTCGGGTTCTCTCACCAAGGTCCGAGCTGGGTCCTAGATCAAAATTGTAGACTTATAATTATTTTATTTGGTTTCAAACTCGTACGCGATCATTGTGTGGTTGGGGGTAGCCACGCAACCAGCCCTATTGTTGTGCAATTACATAATATTATTGTTATTATCATTTTTATTATCATTTTTCTATATATTATTATTTATATTATTATTATTGTGTTATTATTATTTTATTATTGTTTTTGTTGTTTATATTATCTTAATTATAATTGTTATTCAAAATATTATTATTATTATTGTTATCATTGGTTTTATTATTAATATTATTATTATTATTACTATTAGTTGTTTATTGGTTGTTTTATTATTATTATTATTATAAGGACAAAAACAAAAAAACCAGAGAAACCCTAATTCTATGGGAAAACCCTCCCATTCCAGTAGCATGTACGACCCCCAACCCCCTCTTCGTTTATGTCAGTGCACCATATGCCAACCCGCCTCGGTGATCATGCAGATCTCCCTTGATGCACTACCTCATCCAACCTCGTTGTGGATTCTGGTCCCCACTACATTCCACCTGGATGGTCTTTCTTGGACTCCCGCTAAAACCTAGACCTCCGTGATCACCTCTCCCCACCATCCCGAACTCTGCCTACTTTCTGACCCTACCCCCTCCAAGACTCCACTCATCCCGGCCCACCACACTTCACCTCCCCAATCTCCGCAGCCCCTTGACAGTGCCCCCTCAGCACACCCGACCGTCCAACCCTTGCGCCCAACACCCTTTGTGCCAACCTCGATTCCCATGCCTGCAAGCTGCCCTCTTGGCCTCCCCTTGGCCTCGCACCACTCCCTCCCCACCAGCATGCCACATTCCCACCACCCATTTCCAACGACCTCCCCAATGCGCTACACCTCAACCAGCCATGGCCACTCCCGGCCAACTCTCCACCTTCCGTGATCACCTCCTGTGACCAACCACACCTAATGCCCAGTAAGAGCGACCCTCTGACGTGCGTGACCCTCATCCGACGAACCCTATCAGTTTTTCCTCCCCTCCGGTACTCACTTGATCCTTCCCCCTTCGATTTAGGGTTTTTTTCCATGGATTGGTTTTTGATTTAAGGGTTAGAATCATAATTTATTCATTTTGAATTCCATTAATGGGGTTTGTTTTTTACCCTCAAGAGTGTGGATGCGGAACGAAAGAGGTTTTGAACTGGTTTCGGGAAATCCTAAAATTCTCGAGGTATGATCTGTTTGTTTTTTTCTCCTTTATGATTTTAAATACATAGATCGATTGTGTTTTTCATTTCATTATTATTAGATAGCTAGTTTGGAATGTGTTGTGATTAATTAGATTGGTGCAGTTTTGGATTTTAAAATAATTTAATTTTTTTTATACCTTGGTCCATATTTATAAGGATGAGGTGCGAGTGATATCGTGCACCGATCTCAGGCATGTGTTATCATTCCGCATGGGATTTGGGGTATGAACCCATTTCTCACTTCCTTCAAAATTTATGATTTCATTGAACTCTTGTTAAATCACTATCCTTAGTTGTTAATTAGTTATTTAATACATTTGTCATTGTCTTTTTTTTTGTAATATGTGATGTTCAGTTTAGTGATTAAACTTCCTTGAGTTCACTTTTGGATTACAGTTTCTAAAGTGGCATGTGTAAGGGTTCAAAATGGATTTTGACATGTGGTGTATTTTTATTATGATGTGCAATTAGTTTACTCAACTGGTCAAGTTGTGTGTATTATGTACAAGTATGTTGGGAATGTGTGATTGATCATAAAAGAGGTTTTGAACAGGTTTTGAGTGTGTAATGTTGTGAGATAATTTTTTAAAAATGATTTATCAATTTTATTTTGTTTTTTGGAAATAATTTAAATGGTGTGAAGTATTTTTTGAAAAAAATTAGAGGTGGTTATTTACAGCGTTTATTCATATGGATTGTCTTAAGTCAGTGGTTATGGGTTTTTAGATGTTGTGTGTCTGTTGCAGCGTGTTTCGGTGAGAAAAACCTGCGATACTACAGTCATCGACTTGTTCATGTGTGTGTGTTTGTGTGAGGCATGATGCACCATTGTGTTTGGACAGTGAGCTGAGGTAGGTCCCCACTGCAATCACCTTTAAATTCATAATTTTTTAATTTCTTGATATTTTATTAATTTTAATATATGAGAAATAATATAATAAAATTAATTTCTATATGATTTCTTGGTGTGAGATGAGCCGATTATTTTATACCAGAAACGTGAAATAATTTCTTGATGAATGTGCAACCAATCAGGAAAGAACGTCCATTGGGTATTTAAGAATAATTCATGGAATTCAAAATGTAGTTCTGGTTGATTGATATTTGACTTCTTTTGATGCATGAACAAATGTTTTTGTTCTCTTGAGAAATGAGGATCTTCTTTAAAATTAGTGATGGCATGTTTGGTACTTTAATATAATAAATTATTTTGGAAAACTCTATTTGGGGTGACTCAGGGGCGATCTTTGGTGTACATTTATTGCATGAGTGTTGTGTGATTCTTGTGCTACTTGATTGACTTTGTTGACTCGCCCCTTTTCTTTTTATCATACGTATTGACATGGGAACATGGCTTAGTAAGTGAAACTTCTGAGAACATTTATTTCACTAGTTCATATTACGCACTGGCCAGTGTCCCTTTGTATGGATTATACTCTGCTAGGGGATTGGGCCCCTCGGTAAGGCCATATAGGGAAACACCGGGTGCCAGGGAGTTATGATGTCATCAGGAGTAGGCATTCATTCTGGATGAGTCACTTGTATAGTACATTCAAGATTGGTCAAGAGATCCTAGGTTCGACCCATGTTTTCTTTTGTGTTTATTTACTATGTGGTGGATTTTTTGAGAGGATATGTTTTTTTGATGTCCCTTGTGTGTCACTTATTTTCCATTTCCCATAGTGGGTGTTGTCTGTGGTATTACATTTGGATAACAACTGAAATTTGAATGTCTAAATTGTTCATAGATATGTTTTCAAATGCAATGCACATATTCATTTTAAACATTAATCTTTTTTTTAAATTAAAATGGGAAATGGACTATTACTTGACCTAGAAATAGAATTCTGTGTGTGTACCCCCATATTTTGTATACTTTAGTTCAAACCTATAATTAGTAAAAAAAATTATTTAAAGGTAGTTCATTGGAAATAGTTTTTTGGGTATGCCTAATATGTTTTAATACTCATGCCTCTTGTGTTTTCCTGTTTTTAGTTTTGTTTCAGGTTTTCCTTGAGCTTGCTTTCCATGGACATGAGTTGGTTGTGGACTGGCGAGAGACTCTCAGAGTCATGAGGTGTTTTGGTCTTGGTCTAGTTAGTTTTCTATTATTGGTTATTCATCTTTTTTCGTGACATTTATTTGCCTTGAATTATTCTACTTTTCCACTGAATTATTTATTTACACTGGGTGAAATTGTTCCCAATTATCCATTATTGATGCACTGGAACATTTCATCATCCTGGGAATATAGGGAATGTCTCTCGGGGTATGCCGCAGACTGGTTTGGGTGACCATTTTAGGGACGACCGGGGTTAGTTCATGAAAATCCGAATTACATAACATTTTAAAATAAAATGATAGACACAGATCAAATTTTATTAAACCAAAAAATATTCTCAAAAATGATTCTACATGTTCTTGAAAACATATGATACTCGAGTCATTTAGGGGAACACTCCCCATATGTAACAACTATAAACTTTTTGATGCATAAAATCCTAAAAATAGAACAATTCATTTCATTGTTAAGTTATATAATGCATACACGGAACAATAATAACTCATAAAAAATAAATTACTGTATTTATTTTCCTTTTCAACTAAAAATAATAATTAATGTAATAGGGGATCCTAACATAGTGCATTCTAATAAATTTAATCTTTTAATAAATGTCCATAATATGTTTACCACTTTTAATGTATAAATAAAACGTTTCTAGGAGGTACGTAATATTTTTATTTACAGTTTAATTCTCATGTTTTTATCCTAATTTGAATCCATACTTTTAATATAGAAGAAATTATGGATTTCAAGTCTTGTTCAGATCAAGAATGATAAAAAATAGAAAACATCTAGGTTACATGGTTAGTTGAAATTGTTCTAGGAAACACACATGGTTAGATTAAGCATTTTGTGGAATTTTTTTCACTATCTTGGGTGAACAGTTTTCCCTAACAATGATACCTAGTCCCCATTCTCATGCATTTTATACCATTTTTTGTTTATAGGGATAATTCACAGCCGGATCTTTATTTTTTCAATCGTTCACTAATACATTATGAGGGGGATCTTGATGCTAATCTAAGATCACATTAGGTGAAAGGGTTTTCCAGCTATGGGTCTAAACAATGTGACCACTTTTTGTTTCTTAAAATAAAAAAATTCACCCTAAATCATTCAAAATATAATAATCATACTATATTTATACTTTCCTTCATTTTCCATCCATATCCCACACATTGATAGCTCACATCAAAAAATTCATTCCTTTTTTATAACTATATTATACCGAGTAAGGTTCCTTTAATGTTGGTCTCATTAGATTCATAATAGTTAATAATTCATTCCTTAGAGTCTTTTTGTATTTGAGATACTATTAATGATTCAATTTTGGTGCAACAACTTTTATCCTATTATCATGGTTTTTATATGTTATTTTTCTAACCATATCTTGACATAATCAATGGGTGAGACATGATGAGTACGGATCTATAGTCTTAATTAAGGTGTTATATACATTTTTACATTATTATAGTTTATTAAATCCTAGTGTAGTTGTGCATCATGATGTGATTTCTATGTTTGGATCTCTAAATTAATTTAAAATTGTGATAAATATTAAAAACATTTATAGTAAATGAAATGACACCATTATATATAGTTATATTTAGTTTTTATCAACCAAAATCATCCATGGGGTGGGTACATACCTTTTTACATTATTATGGAACCCTTGGATTGTGTTTATTTCAAATTGAAAAAACTATAATTGAATATTATAATTGATATAGTTTTTCAGGTTTTAAAAACATTATATCCCCTTCTAATTTTTATATTAATGGTAAGATGTTTTTATTTGGATAAATGAATGATTTTTTTGGAATTGATGACCCATTTGGATTCCATTTTCATTTCTACCCCATCGATACAATTTATTGAATAATTGATAAGATTGAATGAATTGAACATTTCTACCCCTTATAGCTAATAAATAATTATGATTTCATAGACATTTCTTCTTTTTTGATCCTCATTTCATGGATTATATGGATCCATTAGACATTAGTAATCATCGGTTTCTATCTACATAAATTACATTGGATCCTTAGAAATTTCTACTATATGGTTAAAACATACATGGATGCCTTGTACATTTATACTACAAGGATATATTTTATATATTTTATAAGACACACTAGGATTCCTTCAAAATTTCTACTCATTGTATATGACTAATTTGGGTAACGTTATTTTTTATGATCTATGGATATTGTTTAATTGATCTAATTATCATATGAAGGTCACATGGACATTTTTACTCCTTGAACCCAGGAAAATCTATTCATTATACATGATTAAACTTTTTATGACATTGATTTTTTGATATGATTTAGCAATATCCATTATGATTTTATGGATTGTTCATATGGAGCCTTTATATAACTAAAAATATTTATTTTATTATTATCATTAGTACTATTTTTATGTTTTCATGCCACATTATCTTAAATGAATTAATTAGAATTATTATAGACACCATTGGTAGTGGAATACTACATGTTAAATAACAAACTATCTACCCAACCATTTGGTACCTGAATAGACATCATGGATGTTAGTGGGGTTAGGGGAAGTCACTCACTATCTTATTCATGATTGGTTGATTCATAATAGAAATAGATCATTAGACCAGGCCATGTCTAATGATGTAATATGAGGATATTATCTATTAGTAATTGTTTACTTTTGATATATATGTTTTAAAGTATGAATATTACCACATATTAAAAATTAGTTTTTTTGAAACCCATGATAAAAATATTTTAAGACAATGTTTGTTGAGATTACTTGTTTCATTATGTAATGGATATTTATTCTTCACCATTCTTTTATGTTGTATATATCAAATTTTGATTGATAATATTATATTGTTATTCTATATTATGATCATGATTTTATAGTCTCTCAATACCTCCTTTGCAGACCCTCATAGCATGTCAATAGCCTCTAGTGCAAGGGATTATACCATGAGGCTATGTTTCCAATTAGGTTCAATTACTATTGATAGAATATGTTCTGGTATGTCACACCATGTTATAAAAAGAATGAACAATTAATATGTTTACATGAAAAAAATAGATGGGATACTGGAACCCTTGACATAGAGTATATAACTTGACCTAGAAATCTCTTCTATAGTGGGAATTAGGAAGTGTATCTATATTTTCATATGAAATATATGTCACCTAGACCTGTAATTAGTTGTATTGTAGAAGGGTGTGACTCATGGTTAGGAAGGATTTCTCATTTCTTGTTCTTATATTTTTTTATCTTTGTAATCAAATAATGATTTAGCAATGGACGGAGAACATTTTATATATATATCACTATGATGGCCTCTATATGTGCACTTGGATGTTGGTAAAAAATATTCTATAGAGGTTGTGGGCTTAGGCCACTAGAAGAACCTATGATATTACCACATGTGACACATACAATTGTACTTGATATAGGTTATGAGGACCAGTTTTGACAAGTCATACTGTTTTATAAGTACTATATAGTGAGAACTAGTACATAGATAATGGAACAGTTAATGTGTCAATTTGGGTCATAGAATCCACCAAATATATTTGTTTATGGGAGACCACATGATGCAAGGCTTGGGTAAGAGGTCATGATAATGCGTTTTGAGCATATCGAGACACCATTCGTGAGGATAGTGATTCTATCAATGTATATGATTTCATATTAATTCAACATATGGTGTGACATGATTAATCAGATGGATCATCATTTGAATATCACTTAATGGTAATTCAAGATAGCTTTATTTGATTTTTTCAATATCAAAAATATAAAGGTATAAAATAGATAATAGTTAATGAATTTAGATTATGGAACATTATCAGTTATTGGCTATTATTCCTATTTTACATAGCTCCATCATTTTTCACCTATTTGGTTTGGTGATGAGTTATCTAATTCATGGAGATCTAAGGATTTTACAATGTATTGAATTTTATTGTGGGTGAATATCTTTTTAAAAAATATAATATCTATAACAGAAAATTAGGTGATTATTATTAAGAGTTACTTGAGGGAATATAGGGGATGTAGAGTATTGTATATTAGATTCTCATCCTGTTTTCATTGTGTTAGGTTGAAGAAAGATATGTTTTTTCATCTCTAATGATGAAAATACAAGTCACGCCAAGAGTGATTGAAGTCCTTTTAACTTTTATAAGTTTGGAAGATAGGGATAAATGTTGAGATAACATGATAGAGAACCAGTAGATTGTTGATCTTACGGTTGGATGAGTCATCTATATTGGGTTTTCTAGACCTTTCCTCTAGAAAATAATGAGGAAGGGTCTACATTGACTCGACATTGATGAGTGGGGTTAATAGCTTCCTTTTAGGTAGGTAGTTGGAGTGCAACCAGGTGATCTGGCCATGGTGGTTTTCATGGCCAATGTATCATGAAACAATAACAACAACAACATTATAGTTGACCATCATGGGGTATTCAGGCTACATCTATGGTTAATGGTTCATGAAAAATTTATATAATAAATCTGACACCAGATGAGAAGAGTTCCAAACCATATATAGTTATTGTAACTATTATTGTATCCTTTATGTTAGTATATACACTTTGTGATATAGTTTTAACTCATTCATTCATATATATACTTATTTTGGATGTCCTATGGCTTGATTTTTAATTTTTATAAGGCTGGATAACACTTGATACTAGATTGAGATTATGATCCTATTTTTGTATGATAGTTTTTGGAGTTCCCCCTAGATATAGGCAGATGATTCCATATATGGGACCTCATTTTAATCAAAATTATTGCTTTTGGCATCTATTTTTGGATGGAATTAATTTATCTTTATCAATTTAATTTTTTTATATAACTAAAGTGAGACCTCCAAGTCACTAGAGTGTAGGTTTATTATTTACAAGGGTGAGTGGGTTTTTATAGATACTTGATCAGTATCTGAGATTTCTGGAATGGGAAAAGTGACATCTCATATTTGTAAGTAATATTATGATGATTAGGGAATGAGTCTGGAAAATTTTACATTAGTGGTTGAACATTTTAGGGGAATTTTTGTAGATTTATTTTTAGAAACAACTCTATAAATATAGGTAGATTTTTACATTGGTATAGTTTATTTACTATATTTGTATTCATTATTCCATAATTTATTGTTATTACTAGATTTTAGGAGATCGGTAGGGATATGTTGGAGTTGTATGAAAAGGGGTTTATATGACCCAATACATCTCAGTGTAGTTTTATAATCCATTAATCTAATAAAGAATATGTAACCCTCTTATTATGTGTGAATTTATCAAAATTGAACCAGGTTATTATTATGAACTAGTATCATTTACATCATATAGATGATCTATTTTAATAGCTTTAAGGAGGACAAGAGATCCTACATCTAATATAGAGTTATCAATAGAATCATGTTAGACCTTCATACATAACTTATAAAATATTTTTTAAAATTTATTGTGTTTTTGAGTATTTGGCTATGTTTTACATTCTTGAAAAAAAATACATATTTTTTCACGGAAACAATCAAAAAAAATTAATCTATAAGTAATTTTTTTGTGAAATTTATGGAAAAAATATTTTTTTATTCTCACACTCATGTTCACCATTCCAGAAATCATGAGATAATTGTTGATTAAAATAGAGATAAAACTTAATATAATAATTTCATAATTTCATACTTATTGAAGGATACGACTCACAAAGTGTTACATATTATCTTAGATATATTATTATGGCATGACCTAGAGAAGGTGAGAGTTGTTTTTTCATAGGAGTATCCTAAGAACGTATTTCATATGTGGAGTTTCATAGGGCTAATTGGTTATTGAAGGTGACTAATAATGGAATTTGCGTTAATATGAAGAAAAGTAATGGTTTTTACTAAGAAGAACATGATGTTTATATGGTTTGATGTCTATGAGATAACATCTGATTGTCTTTAAGGGTGGTTGACTTCATTAGTGATCCAAATTCATTTAGAGCAACGAAGAATTTTTATATTTCATTTTTATGCTTAATCTATTTAGATATGAGTAGTTAAAATCCTTAAGTAATGAATCTTAGAGTACGATCCTCATTAGATTAGGATATACAATAGTAATTACCCAATGCATGATCAATAGTTTGCTTTTTGTATTCATTCAATGCATCTAAAAAGTCATTATTTACTAGGAGTGAGTTTTTTGGTGTATAATGCACATAAATTTCTCATGTAAACCTTTACAAAGCATTACTTGAACCTTATAAATAATGGTGGATTCAACAAAAATAGTAATTCCAGATTTATAATTAATATATGCCCAAAAAACGAATTATAGTTTCTAACATTATAATTAGGAGGATTTCAACATAGGAGGATTTCAATGATAATATCACGTGCAATCTTATGACCATGTTATAGAAGATCCAATTTGAGGTATGGGATAGTAGTAGAAAAGAATTTTTTTAATCCCTAGTAAACTCATAATGTCTTCATGGTATGATGTGGATGATAAAATTATCATATTATGAGGGCATAGTCCAATGATAATGTGTGTCAGGGGATAACCCACTTCTTTATGGGTCTATTGCTTAGAATAAGATCATGTGCATTCTACAATGTATATGCGTCCTGCATACATCCAATAAGAGCAGATGAGAGAGTATCATGCCACTATAGGAGAATTATATCACATTTATACCATGATTTTTCATGATGTAAACTATCTATACTTGTGGTTAGGGATAAAACATGAGATAGATTGGTTCATTACATGGTGTTCCACCTATAATCAGGTGAAGGAAGAACACCAATGACCCGAAGGTACTTTAGATTCCTCCCATATTTTTTAGTGGAAATGGGATAATGATACAATCGATTTCATTATGGAATTACATTTATTACCATGGTGAAGTGATTCTTTATTTGTAATTATAGATAGGTCGACAATGTTATCCGATTTTCTAACAATTCGGAAGAATCCGTAGGTGGATGACATATGGAGAGTGTAAATTTGTGAGATCATATACCACAATAGCGATCCATGCATTATCATTTCAAATTTATTTTATTATTTTACATCATGAATATCTATGTGGTATTAGTGGGAATTGGGTTCATGGGGACTACTATGTACAACCTATCCCCTACATGCTAAACATCATTTTGAGCGTATGATATATATTTTGGATAAAATGATCTGTTATTGTTCGATATATTTCAGATTCCCTTGGTAAAACACTTACCTCTCACTATGTTATCCTATAAAAACATCAACCATGAGGCCATACAGATGGATCCCTATGTGTCCCTATATGATCAGTTGTGTCATTCACCCCCATGCCATTCAGAGGTAGGAGAGGTAGTGTTTTAGGATAATCATATCATTCATGAGGGATCAAGGAAGGTTTATCCTATTAATAAGAATATTTCAACTTAATAGAATAGAAATATTTTATACATAAATAATATCTATCCAACAAAAGAGATCAAGGTTGGAAGTCATTTTTTGGATATTTTTAAGACATTAGAATAGATACATTCAGAAACAAGTGATGTAATCACCTCATTACAGGGACCTTTGATATTCTAGATAGAGTATATCTGGTAGAAAATTGGTTTTTATAACCTCATAGGTTCAATTACATACATTACATATTCCACATATCTTTTATTTTTTATATCATTTTAATCAATTTCACAATCATCAGCTAGAGGTGGTTAACATCGATGCAGATTTGTATTTGAGAATAATCATATTTGTTTTGTAGATAATATCCTTAAGGTTATATAAGTCTAGTTTATTCATCTAGTACATGTTATATGTATGTATTATTTTGTATAGGATGATACATGGCAGATAGAGTCCATCATATATAACCATTAGATAGGATAAATTTTTATAATGATTGACTACCCTTGGAGGGGAAATTTGGGGATAATTCATTATGGTAAGAATATTTTATGAAATAATATTTTTTATGAGATAAAAAACCTACGTATTTTAAGAATAATTCATTTTTTCATAATATGAATTACTAGGGATTAAATAAAGAAAATTTGGGTGTTTGGGAATTTTTTTATATCATTGAGCCCCTCATATTTTAGAAAATATTTGTAGACCATGGTTAGTAGAAACCATGTTACCCAATCCCCATGGACTTAGTTCAACGGTCTGGGTATTTTAGTGAATATTAGAGTTTAAAATGAATTTGTTTCCCCTATTTATTTCAAATTGCAATGTACCTCCACTTTTTAAAAATTCCTTCATCTGCCACCCCTCTCTATCACATTGAGATTTTCCATGGAAGGATATCCTTGGAATTAAAAATAACACTAATATTATATCTAGTTTGATAACTATATATCCCATTGGATTAGTTTCGGTGTGTTCTACCTTTAATATGATGATTTATCTATTTTCCTAGCGAACAACAATGCTTTTTTGGTGAAGAATCTTACTCTCTATTTTTACAGTGTTCAACTATTCTAATATTTTGTTATGATCGGGACCAATTAAGAGGATGTTATTAGATGAGTACTTCTGTATGAGCTTAAGGTAGGGGGTTTAAATGTTTTCCCTTATTTATTGTTGTTTTACACACTGTTTCTATTCTTCTACATACTGTAATTTCTATGTGATGATTTCTAAATAAATATGATATTGAGTATAATGATAAATTAATTTCAATGACTTGTTGTGACACCATTATATATGTTTGTAGGTTATTTACCTCAACCCAAACCACCAATGGATTGAGATATTTAAATTGAACATGATTATTATACACTTTGGGTGTGTTGATTTATCCTTTTGTAAATTATAATTGAATGTTGGAATTAGGATAATTCATAAATTTTGTATTAACCTAATATCGCCATTTAATTTTTATAGGAATGAAATAAATTGTTATGAAGATATATGATGGTTCTTGTTATGTAATTGTTAACCTGTTAGGATACCTTATACATTAAAAATCCATTGATCTGATTATTTGATTTCTTGTTATGCAATGATTCATGTGTCATTTATAATCCATCAATAAGATGACTTATTTGGATTCCATGTGCCTTTCTACTCAATGGATCCTAGTTGCATTGCATGTTTAGATGCCTTGATAATTAAAACCCCAAAAATCCTACCTAATTATATTACAAGGATTACATGGACATTCCTACTCCATGAATTAGGGTTACACAGATTCTATGGACATTTCTACTCTAAGGATCTAGTTTAACTAGTTTTCATGGCATGCTTTGATGAGTTGGACATTCCTACTCGTTTGATCAGGTTAATTTTGATGCATTAAATATTTATAATCATTGGATCGTGTTAAAAACAAATAAATAAATTAATGGTTTTCATGGAAATTTAAAATCTATGTAACCAAGTACATATATGAATGATACATGATTACATAATGTTTTGTATTTTTATACTTGATATTATTTTATAATAGACCTTACAACTCAATGTCAGGTACAATGAGATTATTTATAGAAAAGACTACACTTATTTTTATATAATCACTTGTAATCTGGTAATATTTTCACAATATTACATCTTATATGAAAAAATTTTACTTTCTATAGATATCATTATTTGTGGCATACAGAGTGTTATTTAAATCCATATTTGAGATATCATTCCGTACCCATTCAAACATCATCGATATTGGAAGGGAATGTGGATAGTGACCACATGCTGATTAATAAATGGGTTTTCCGTAATTATAGGGGATCAAATGACCAATCAATCACTAACAATGCTATATGGGGATAATTTAATTTTTAATGCATGTGTTGTACTAGGATCATGATCCCTTGTATTCTGTATCTTTTGAAAATCATACAGTGATCATAAATTGTATACGAAATTATTGGATAAAATTACATGCTTATTGATATAATGGACTTTTATTCATCATCTATGAATTATTTTTTATTATTCCTCAAATAAATGTTATTATTATTCCATTATTTCAACCTATGATCATATTGTTATATTTTTTACAATGTCTCACCATGGACCCTCTCTTTTATTCAGCAACATCTACCATAAGAGGAGGTGCACATGATGCAATGTGCCCAATAATGTTTTGATACTATTAAGAGAACATGGTTAAGTATGACACATTCTACATTACCAGTGACACTTACACACGTTAACAAGTCTTTATGGAGATGAAAATTCATCATAATAAATAATAACCTCATACCTATAAACTAACATGACATCATCGATTATAAGAATATATGATCATTATAAAATTATATCATAGAACTATAATCAATCTATAATATATAAAATTCATAAGAAAGAAATTTAAAAATTATACCACATAAACCATATGATATTCCAAAAAAATTAAAACATCATCCTTCTACATTTGAGGATTAGAATTATCGATGCATCAACCTTCCATGGAACACATTGTTGTTTCATGAATATACACTCAATAAAATTTTTATTTAGTGTGACATGATTACTGATGATATATATTATCATATTTCAATTGTGTAATGAAGGAGTGTTAAATTCTATTACGATACAAAAGTTTCTAAGTGAGGAATTTATATAGGAAATGTTGATACAATGTTCATTTCAAATGATTAACATTTCTAAGATAAGTCATATCTTTATGGAACATTATTGATTTAAAACAGATAGTTTATCAATATATGAGTTCATCAATTAGTTTTTGAAATAATGTAGTACCAACACATTATACTAAAATTATATACAAGGAAACCGTAAATACTGTTTATAAAATAGCACCATCCCACTATATATATTTTTCGAGTAAACCATGTTGGTATTTTATCATATATTGAGACACTATAAAACCTCTACAATTTAACATAAATGATTTATAATTAATAAAGGGATTCATTGGGGGATATAACATTGAAGACTTGTTTATTATTCAATTATATCATCAAAATTTCCATTGATAATATAATTATTTAATTTTATCACTACATTTTCATCCACATTATTGTGATGTTATTTAAATAAAATAATGAACACTATATTTGAAAAAGAAAAGTTAGATCTCAAGAGTGAAATTGGTGTTCCTACTATAAATAATTCATTATAAAAAAATAAACATTAACACATTCTTTTAAAATATTTTTTCAAAATGATATTTATTATTTAATTCTACAACCTAGAATAAATTACTCAAATAAAATTTATTCCTTATGATTTTTCATCATTACCTTTCCCTATAACAAATAAATTATCAAAATGAATTCAAAATTAACACATATAGTAATAATATAACTAAACCACTTTTTCATGGACTCATGTCATTAACAAATACGACTAAACACAATGTGTATTCATCATAAGGATAGTAAAAGAATCATAGCAATGTCAAATTTATTCTATTTAATTGAAAAATTGATAATACTTATATGTTTCTAGTTCATAGATTATTAAAACCAATCTAAATTGTGTTTAAATTTTATAAAGTTATATTATCAGTTTCATTTGGCAAAAATAGTATTCTTTTAATACTATTATTAGTATTACTCATTTTCTGTCATAATATTTAAAAGAATGTTGATTTATATCCTTCCATATAACTCTGTTAAATCAATTGTTTATTAACTATATATGTATAATAATTTTCATGAGTGGGAACAATGTTAATAAATTATTATTTTTTATTATTTTACCATTTCATTTATAGTGACCCATGCTTTGGATATATAGGTTTTAAATATTTACATATATATATATATTTGTTATATTATCAAAACACACACTTGTTGATCATAATAGTTTAATGTCTTTGTTGACTAGGTACACAATATTCAAATTTGGTGAAATATCATCAAGATCTCCCAAATATATCATCCCTTTTTTTAGACACTACAAACATAACCAACTAAATACCTTTCTTCATTTTCAAGGGAAAGGAATTATATGAAAGGGTGATATTATAAGATCAATAATTGTAATTATTGGAGATAGATAAATTAAAGAATAAGATATGTTTATGAGAACATGAGTATAACATTTTAAAACCATACCATATATATCATAATTCATAAATATCAATCATGGCATATATTAGGGAAATTTAGATGATTTGGATCATTTTGGAAATATTATAACATGTTATGAGAAAACATAACTTGGTAAAAACATACGGATTCTTATAATACTCATTAGATTAGAACATTATGAACATGTATATAAATTTACAGGTACACTCATTAACATAAGGATAAGAAATCATGCCCTCACATAAACATATGGACGTGAAACTAGATCCATGCACAACATTAGAGACATTAAAAAAAAGTTCCATGCACAAAATTTGAAGATGTAATTAGGTTTACTCATAAGTTATCCATATTTCACCAATTATTTTTATGTAGAAATAGGTCTCACAACCAAAAAAAATAAATATAATAGGCTTGTGTTCAATAATATTATAATACACTCAATATATCAAAGGCCATGAAATAAAAGGGGATTCATAAATATCTTAACATTCAATAACATATCGAAAATACCTGGGTTTCATAATTGTTTCTACATGTAATTGGTAAATAAATGGTTTAAAAAGAATGAGGTGTCCCAAGAATATATTCATGGTTTTACCCATGGTAGAAAAAATGATTCATGATCATCTTATCATGGAAAACAATTAATATTTGTAATGTTTAGGGAATCCCTGATTCATATCCTAAATCATTTATATGTTACATCAAATTATATCATCAGAGATAGACATTTATTTTGAAAGACCACCTTGAAAATTTCCAATGAGATATTTTTCTCACATAAAATAAAAATTCAAAACACACAAAATTGAAAATAGTTTTCTTTTAAAATAACATTGAAACAAAAAATTAATACATTAAAAAAAATTAATAATTTTCTGATGGAAAATAAACATTTCATTTTAAAAACAATATACAATAAATAAATCATAATTAAATAGAAATTAAATTAAAAATAACCTTGATAATAAATAATGCAATATTAAAATATATTAACGGTCATGATGGTGAAAATTTATTTTATTAATAAACCATTTGATGTGATGATTCCATTCACATTTTTAGAGAATCTAAATTGATAAGTTTTTTTAAAAATGACTTGATGATTCAATTATAATAATTTTTTCAAAAGTCATACATGGTTAAAAATTTATTTTGTAATTAATTGGAAAGATTAAAAAAAATTAGAATACGTGGTTTTGAAAGGGAATTGGATCTCAACGAAAGAAAAAAAATATAATTTATCTTAAAAAAATATATTTCTATATCATTAGTATATAAAGACAATAAAATTAATGGAAAAAATATTTTTATGACATTAAATAGGAGAAATAAATAAATTATTTTTAAGATATTGATCATAATATTTCATAATTTTTTTTTATAATCATAATCTATACTGATAAATGATGAGAATGTATTATAAAAAAATTTACATTTCAGTGACATTGAATAATAATAAACGTGACAAAATTACATTAAATAAAACATATAATTTCATGTGAGTAAATAAATTCATGATATTAATTTTAATTGGGGAATATATACACCTCATAAAATAGGACAAGTGCATAACAGAACATATTTCCCAATGAAGAAAAAAATTATCCAAAAATCAATTACTATATTGGTTACATTTGAATCATTATTATATCAAAAGAAAATATTTTAAATTTATTCCTATAATTGAAAATATTTTTCAATAGTTGAATAAAACTATAACTTCTGGGTATTTATTCGCACCAAATATAATATATAAGTGGTGAATATATTATGTTTATAATGGAAGTAGAAAATTGAGATAAAAATCCTCTATAGCTTTTGTAATCATTCTAATTGTAATCAATGGAAATTATTAACAGCCAATGAGACAATAAATATATTTAAAAGAATTATTTTAATTATCTTACATGTCAATTATGCACAATATTCACCACAAAAAAATAAAATAGTGATGAATTTTTATATGTCTCTTAGAAATTTACAACAGACTATAAATCGAATACATTATGTCTAGATTAACATATTAAATGATTCAAACTCATATATAATAAATATATGATCATTATATACACATTTTATAGATATAATTATATATATTATACAATATATAATGTATATAAGGCCATTAATTACCCATTTATTTCCAACATATTGTTACAAAAATATATCAGATAATAACCGCTTTATTTTTCATATATGTTATGAATTTTTTTTTTGGTACCCAAACTTTTATCACGATTTAATTAATAATAGAATAATAAAAAAGAAATAAAAATAATATATTTGATTAATTTAAGAAATTTATTCATATAAATAATGATTGTTTTGATAAATTATGTACAATATGGTCCAAGAGATAGTAGGTCAAACAAACATATGAGTTGTAATTTCTATAATTCAATTATAATTATGGAAATGAGGTAGTAATATTTTATCATTCCATAATTATCATAATATATGAATTAAAAAATAATTTATTTAAGTATAATTATACATATAATTTATATGGGGTGCTGTTGAAAATGTATTGTCATATGAGTTCATGATGATGGTCGTACACATGTAAATGTACGGTGTTATAATCCTTAACTGTGTAAATTGGTAACTAATAAATTTAAATATTATATTTTAAAAGGTATAAATATACCATTAATATCATAATAATATAATTTAATAAATAATTTTCATTAAATGTGTTATTTTTTATTCCATCTACTGTGAAAGTGAAAAACCTATCAGATCATCTCATGAGGAAGTACCCCACCGATATAATTGTATCCCATAAAGAATGGATAAAAATGAAGTTACATAAATGATATGATTAATTCATAAATATAATTATGTTATAAATAATATATATATATATATATAATCAATTTCACACCCAACATGGATCAGTGGTAATTGAAGAATGAATGACATCTGTTAACAAAGTGGTAGACCATCATATACATGAATAATGATTTCATAATAGATTTCATTGTAGTGGGGATGAATAAAGATAATTACATTTATATAAAATAATATATATATATGGAAGATAATGATTTTATTAAATCATCTTGGTTTAATATGAATTTAAGGGAGATAATGAAGAAATAAAATATAAATTTTCATTGATGAATGTTACCTAATCATCAATTAAAATAAATTACTCAAAATTATTAATAATATATCCATGATCCAAAAAAATACATATAGGGTTAGAGGATTTTACATTGGGTGTTAGTTTGGAAGTTCATTTTTGAACCAAATGGGTTTTATGCTATTATGTTTAGAAAATTGGGTCGATATTTATAGGTGTAGTAAGTGGAACACATCAAATTATTTGAAGTGAAATATTGTGTATATAAACATTCATTAAGAAAAAAAGAAACAAAAATATATTATTCTGGTGAAATTGACATTATATTTAAAATATGTTGTTATAATAGATCGTAAAAATGTTCATAGGTCATTTGTATAGTTTTATATTTAGTTTACCTCTAGAAAAGAACATTTTCACAAAAATTATAATAAATATTTGTTACTTTGTTCATTAATTTTTTTGAATCACTAAGTTGAAATTATTAGATAATTGATGTTATTTTTATAACATGTGTTGAATCCATTCTAGATAATAATAATCACCTAATTCTAATATTTGTAAATATAATTAATCCCTAAGATGCAAAAAGAAATGGGGGGTTTAAAGAGTATGTATAAAAATATAATAGTGGTTTTATATAAAAATTGAAAATAAAAATTATTCCAACTAAATAAATTGGATAGATATATATAAATTAAATAATTTTAATTTAAGACAAATTTGAAATGTAAATTAAATTTATAAAAAAATTAAATGAAAAGGGAAATTTCATTTAAAATTTCGTATTTTCATGATTAATCAAAAATATTTTTTTTAATAATATTGTAAAAAATTACAAAAATTTAAATTTACACCTAATTATTTAAAAATTAAAATTATTTCTTAATAATAAACCAAAATAAATTTCAATAAAAAATTTAAAATAAGTGTGAAAAAGGATAGAAAATTGAATTTCAGATAAATAAATTTTGTAAGTAAATTTTTTTATTAATTTACAGATCTTATCTATAAATCACATAAAATGATAGATTATTATATAATTAAATATATAATAACGAAATTTCATTACAATAATTTAACAAACATGGGTTGTTAAATTTATTGTGGTTATATGATTATTTTTCAAAAAATTCTTTCAGATAATGACTTCGTATATTTTTAAATAGTTAATACTTTCATTATTTCCGAATTTTTAACGATATAAATTATATTATATAAATGTACATACCATATATTTACATATTTTATGAATTAATATTAATATCTCACACTACAACAGCTAGGATATATGTATCATATTTTGTGAAATAAATATTAATAGTATGCCACGGTTTGTTTAAACACATTGATACTTATTAAAATAGATAAAATCATTTATTCATGTAATTCCATACAAACTGAGTGTTTCCATTAATTAATAATATTTAAATACAATTAAATTCTGAAAAACAATTCATAATGATAAGCGTTGTAATTTTCAAACCCACATAAAAAAAGTTTTCTCCAGTGAAATTCATCACTTTGGTATCAATGAATGATGATACATATCATTAAATAAATCCTCATATTTCGACATAGATTTCTGATGTTGGTGTATTTACACAAATAAATATTTCTTGTGAATGGTCCTATTTCCTTTCACTTACTCTATTCGATCCAGAATCTGATTATATTTTTCATTTTAATAAATAAAAATCTCTAGTTATATGACCTATGAGTTCAATGCATGTGATGGATTAGTTATGTTTATACATTGGAATAATACTAGCAACACATCATGGTACATAGAGAGTTTCAGTGGAAGTTATAAGAGGAATTTTATAGTCACAATAAAATCAATAAAGGTGAAAACATATCAAATGTAATAGTGAACTATAGAAACAACAACAACATCCCTAGTCACATGGTCATTTCTCATATATGGGGTGACCATTCAGAAGCACAATTATTAACTAAGTGCTGACACATTCCTAATTTATTGGGCACCAACGCAAAATAGTATGAGAGACTAAATGAAACCACTTATGATAAAAAAATAAATTGTACCAACCTAACTTTCCATCAAACTGGTAGTTAGACTAGTGGGTCACATGTCCTCATGCATATCTGTAAAGACCCGTAAAATTCAAGAGAAATTTTTTCTTAATTTTCTTTGGAATTTTACAAGAGCGCGGTTTCAGACGGCACCTGATTCCGAGGCCCAGACTGCCCGGAATCAATTTCCAAAGTTTGGCTCGGGTACGTTCAGTGAACGAACGAGCGGGAATTTAACTTTTGATTCGGTGCTCGGAATTGAAATCTGAGGACACCGATGAACTCGCAGCACCGATATTCGCTTAAGAAAACCATTTCCGAAGTTGCGTTTGCCTAGGGGGAGTTGTTTAATTTTTCTGGATGAAATGAAGAGTAAAATAAAATTGTGATCCAATATTTATTTTATATCTTTAACGTGGTTAAAATATTTTGTTGGAAGTTGGGTGGTTTAACCACCTAAGAGAGGATTAAGGTGAGGAGGGGCCCACCTGAGCCCCACCTTTTCAAATTTCCTAACTCCCCTCTCTCCCTCTTTAAAGCTTGATAACTTAACACTTAATTAATTACACAACTCATGTATAATTAATTAAGTGTTTTGTTTTTGAAATTTATGTTTTTGAAATGCTTGGCTTAGTAAATAAAATAAGGAGGGACCTTATTTTATTTGGATTGTTGGGTGAGGTGTGGAAAAGATTTGGAGTGAAGTTGAAGAAATCCTCCACCTTCTTTATCTCCTTCGTGGAAGAACGCGAAGAACCTCTGCCGCCCACGAAGAACACCGACGATGACATCTTGACTCATCTTCTCCGATTGCTTCCTCCTCGACTTCTTCGTCTTCTAACTGACGTCAACGTAACGACGACCGCTTCCCACGACTACGTCAACGTGCGACTATCGAGGTAGGGGTTATTGTTGATTATTTATTTATTTATTTATTCTCGTTCATGGTTCTAGCATGACAAACGTGAGGATATTTAAATGTGTGTTATTGTTTAACGGGAGGGGGGGGGGGACCGCATGAACATGGCCGAACCCCCTCCTTTGTTCTTGTTGATTTTCTTGCGGATGAAACAAGATGGCGTGGTGCCGTCGCACCACGTGGAAATTCGCACCGTGGAAGAATCATCACGAACGCGACACCGTCGCGCCGCGTCGAAGGGAATCGAAGGCGCCGCGGATCATCACGAATGTGACGCCGTCGCGCCGCGTTGAAGGGAATTGAAGGCGCCGCAGCCGAAGCGGGGCCACGTCGGAGGGGCGCGGTGCCGTCGCACCGCGCCGGACGACGGACACCGCGGCCGGTTCTGGGACGCGGCGAGACGGGAAGACTGGCGGCTCGCCAGGCCACCGGTGACGGAAGCCGGAAGGGGACCGGCTTGCCGGTCCTGTTGGAGAAAAACCGGTCGGCCAAGTGGCCGGCCGGAAGGTCAAAGACCGGGGGAATTTAATTCCCCCGGTCAACTCTCAACCCCCCCCCATTTATGAGGGGGGCGGTTTCATTGAGGGGGGGTAGGCGGCCCCCCGGTTTCCTCAAGCAGGCCCCCCACGAGGGGGGCCGGTTCTCCAGAAGGCGCTGCTAAAAGCCGCGCCGCCGTTTTGAAACATGGGGGGCTTAGCCCCCCGCGCGTGAACCCAGAGGCGCCAGGCCGTGCCGCCGCCGGTCGGGCCGCGTCGCCGCGCCGGACCGCGCCACCGCGCTGGTCCGCGCCGCCGCGCTGGTCCGCGCCGCCGCGCTGGTCCGCGCCGCCGCGCTGGTCCGCACCGCCGCGCCGGACCGCCGCCGGCCGTGCCGGGTCGGCCCGGACCCGGACCCCCCGTTTTCGAGAAGGATTCGGTCTTTTGGCCATAAATTGAGCCACGGACCTCCGAATGACGAACTGTCTGTGGAAACGCGATCCTTGGATCGAGACGGTCGTTTTGGTATATTACACTCAGGGTTTCAGAATAATTTGTGTTCGGCCGGGTTGGTTCGTACACGAAACCAACCGGGCCTTCGGAGCGGAAACGCTCATATCTTGAGCTACGGATGTCCGATTGACGTGCCGTCAGCTTTGTTGTGTTCCTCTTAGTGAGAAGGATCTTTTGTCATACTCCGCCCGAGGTTTGGACGCAGGTGGAGTACGGTCGGGTTGGTTTTGCCTTAAAAACCAACTAGACCCCGGGGACGAAAATGCCAATAACTCTCTGACCGGGGGTCCGATCGACACGCCGTCTGTTGAGTTGAGTTCCTGTTGACGATACGGAACTTTTGGATACATCAACTCTGGACTTTGTGATAGTTGATGTATCAGCCTCTCGGCTCATGGAGCGGACCCTCCGAACGAGCTTGCTGTGTGCGGGAACCCTAGTGCTGGCTGCGACTGTGAGTACTACTACTACTGCTAATGCTACTCCTACTGTGACTGCGACGACGACAGTACAGAGATCCTATGTGGATTCGACGACGACGACTACATCACTCAGCGATCCTATGTGGATCAGTGCTACAGGTCCTGTGTGGGCCCGATCCTGTGTGGGTCTTTGCGCTCAACGGTCCTGTGTGGACCAGCGCCTACAGGTCCTGTGTGGGCCCGATCCTATGTGGGTATTTTGCGGGGGTTAGTTACCTATCAATCCTTAATGGGTCCGACGACATAGATGGATCAGATATCATCTTTATCATCCGTTAAAGAAGTATACATGTGTGAGCTGAATCCTGTTGCTTTCCTGTGTGGATTGTGTTGTGATATCCTGTGTGGATTACGTTTTTCTTTCCTGTGTGGAATACGTTTACTTTCCTGTGTGGACTGAGTTGTACTGGGGCTCGGAGGTTGGAGCATATTTGAAATTGATGACTTAGGTATATGTATGGGCATATACCTAAGCAGTGTCGGTTGTTACTTCGTGATTGTACCTTTCTTTGTGATTTATCATTTGTGGATTTTGAGAGACCTTCAGGGGTCTTGGGGTCCCTACTGAGTTGCATATACTCACCCCTGCACGGGCTATGCCCGCACTATGTTGTGTTGGTTGCAGACGACGGACAGCGTTGATCTTGGCTGAGTCTTGCAGAGTAGGACGGTACCTGGAGGTGGACCACTAGGCGGGACGTGTTCGGAGCGGACGACGGGACCCGTGGAGTAGTGGAGCTATTTGTACCCATCCTTCAGGTGGGATCTCCAGTGGACATCTCGGTGTAGCGGCTTTTACTTACAGTTTCTGTTTTCCCTTTCGATTTATACTTTACTTTCAGTTTGGTATGTATATTGGCCCATTACTTTTCCGCACTTTCAGTTGTACTCTGTTTTTACTTAGTGTTTACTTTCCGCTTCCTTACTCTGTGGTGTTTGTTTACTTTTCAAAGGCAATGCCTTCCCTTTTTACTGGGATTTACGCCTTGGTGCTAGTCGCCGGCCCCTGGCCTATGGAAGGCGTGCTTGGGGTAGTCACGGCACGGACCCCGAGGGAGGGTCGTGACAAATTGGTATCAAAGGAGTTAGGTTCTACTGCGAACTCTGATATTTTCTATGTGAAGCAATAATGTTTAGCGTATTGAGTGTGGTTATCAGTCCAGGGAGTCCAGTGTTGGTGTGGCGGACGACGTATCCATACACCAGGACCCTGACTTCTGATTTCCGACTTAATGCATGAAAACATTAATTGCGTGTGTGGATCAAAGTTTTCTTTGTGATTACTTTATATCAGCTCACCAGGTATACTGTTCTGACCGTGGCGCACCTGTTTCCTTTTCAGGATGGCCCCACGACGGCAGCCATCTAGGGTTCCGAGAGTCGAGTGTGACGACATCCCACCGAGCGATGAGGCTTCGGTGCAGGGACCTTTGTCAGCAGTGGCACTGGCGGTAGCTCTACCCGCCGAGCCACCGATGCTTCCAGCACTAGCCGCTGACGATGCATGTCGCCTCAGCGCACTGCATGAGTTTTAGCACCAGCGACCACCCAGGATTCGCAGGGAGACGGATCCCCAGGAAGCCGAGGGCTGGCTGGAGGCATTGGTATGTGTGATTAGGCTAGTGAGGACACCAGCAGACCTCATGGTGATCCTCACTGCGAGCCTACTACACGCAGTAGCAGGACGATGGTTGAGCATGATGCTCCAGGTGCACGATGAGGCATATCTTCTTTGGATGGACGTTGAGAGCCTTTTCAGCTCAGAGTTCGTCCCAACCACCCTTCGTGTGGTGCGTATCCAGGAGCTTCTTCAACTACGGCAGGGCAGCCTGACGGTCGCTCAGTACTCGGCGAGATTTACCGATCTCTCGCGCTACTCGACCGACATGGTACGGGACCCATTCTTCCGGGACCGGACCTTCGACCAGGGTTTGAGACATGAGATCAGGTCATTGTCGATCTCCCTCAGCATACCGACTCAGACAGGAGTACTGGAGCGGTCTCTTCTGATAGAGAGCTACCTTGCTGAGTCTACACCAGCACCGAGACCCACCGCAGGGCGGCACGTGGCAGAGTCATCTGCAGCAGGCTGTCGACGGATGACTCAGGGGTCCAGGCAGACCAGATATTCAGGCAGACGAACTCAGGACACTGGATCAGCAGTGCAGAGCACACAGCGCGGAGCCAGTCTTCTGAGAGGCAGACAGTGCTACTCTTGTGGCGGGTAGGGCCACATGGCTTGTGACTGCCCGACCCGCCATGCAGAGGAGCAGCAGACGGTTGAGGAACCACCTAGGCAGAGGAAGAGGTTCGACTGTGGCGGTCTGCAGGGAGGAGGCGGACGAGGCAGAGGAGCTGGCCGAGCAGCAGGTGGTGGGAGACGTTTTGAGGCTCTACCACCACCACCACCCGGAGGTCCACCCCGACCTCAGGGGAGATCACAGCTTCAGGAAGCTGAAGCATACGATCATGGAGCTCCGGAAGCGGGTGGACTAGTGCGGGACTAGATCCAGGCATAGAGGCCTTTGCCCATAATGCCTCTAGCTTCGTAGTTTGTGTTTCTTTGTGTATTTGTACTTTAAGTTGAAGTAATAAAAGACGCTTGCCTTGGTGACTTTTGTTTTCTTGTCTTTTGTTTATTTTTACTAAGAGGTGCCGGTTAAAAACTGTTGACTTGACCCTAACTTGCGAGATTCTTACTGGGGGAAACCCAGTGACCACACACTGATGCCGATAGTGTGACTCAACCCTTGGAGGCGAGAGTAATGGTTGGATCTCTTGGTAGCAGCGTCGAGGCCTTACGACTTCATCGATGCCATGAATTAACTAATCATGACGGGATTTACTGTATTAGGCAAGGAACGTGGTTCATCCATGGGATGAGACCGGATTTCACTTTTCAGCAAAGGAGAAATCTTTGCAGCTTTTCCATACGTTAAGGAGGAAGGGTAAACCCTTCGTGTGGTCAGACAGATGTCAGTAGAGCTTCCAGGAGCTGAGACAGAGATTGACCAGCGCACCTATCTTGAGGTTTCCTGAGGAGAGAGTATGGTACGTAGTCTACTGCGATGCATCAGGGACCGGACTCAGATGTGTTCTGAAGCAGGAGCGGGAAGTGATTGCCTATGGATCACATCAGTTGAGGCCGCATGAGCAGAACTACGCTACCCATGACCTGGAGTTAGCAGCAGTGGTCTTCGCTCTGAAGACATGGCGACACTATCTGATGGGCGAGCGCTTTACAGTCTTTTTCGATCATAAGAGTCTCGGGTATATCTTCTCGCAGAAGGACCTGAACCTGAGACAGTGGTGATGGCTCGAGTTCCTCCAGGACTATGACTTTGAGATAGCCTATACTCCTGGGAAGGGGAACGTAGTAGCCGATGCCCTCAGCAGGAGGACGGGCATTCAGCTACTTGAGGAGGTGACAGAGCAGCAAGCCTCTTTGCAGATATCCTTCGTGGATAGAGATGGAGCTGCCTTTCTCCAGTCTCTCACAGTCACCCCTCTACTACTGCAGCGGGTCAGAGGGGAACAGCGTGAGGACGCTGACTGTGAGACACGGCGTGCACAGATATCCTCGGGACAAGCACCTGATGGTTTCTCCCTTGGAGAAGATCACGAAATCCTTTTCAGAGGACGTACCATGGTACCAGTCGCTTTGTGAGAGGAAGTGCTGAGAGGTTTTCACACTTCTCCTTTGGCGGTACATCCTAGAGTGGAGAAGATGTACCAGGACCTCAGACAACAGCACTGGTGGCCGGGCATGAAGAAGGCAGTGGACGTGTTCGTTTCTCGATGCCTCACCTGTCAGCAGGTGAAGGCAGAGCATCAGGTACCAGCAGGCTTGGTACAACCCTTGGAGGTTACAGAGTGGAAGTGGGACGACATATCTATGAACTTCGTGACTGGACTACCACGCACTTCCAGAGGTCACGACTCCATCTGGGTGATTTTTGACCGACTCACCATGTCGGCACACTTCTTACCCATCAGATAGCAGGGATCAGTGGAGAGCTTGGGACGTCTCTATGTTCAGGAGATTGTGCGGCTCCACGGTGTGCCATCATCTATCATCTCCGATCGAGATTTTTGCTTTACTTCCCGGCTTTGGAAGGGGTTACAGGAGGGGTTCGGGACGCAGCTATGCCTGAGCACAACCTTTCACCCTCAGACGGATGGTCAGACAGAGAGGACCATTCAGACTCTCGAGGACATGCTCCGTTCATGTGTCCTCGACTTTGGTCGCAGTTGGGAGGACCACTTACCCTTGGTGGAGTTTGTGTACAACAACAGCTACCACTCCACCATCGGGATGGCACTATACGAGGCGTTGTACGACCAACCTTGTAGATCTCCATTGTGTTGGACAGACCTTGGGGAGTCAGCACTGGTGGGACCAGAGATGGTCCAGGCCACGACAGAGAAGGTCCAGGTCATCCAGGAGCAGATGAGGACAGCTCAGAGCCGGCAGAAGTCATACGCTGACAGGAGGCGGAGGCCACTGGAGTTCGAGGATGGCTACCACGTCTTCTTGTGGGTCTCACCTCGACGTGGTATACAGATATTTGGCCATGGCGGCAAGTTATCTCCACGCTTCATCAGACCCTTCCAGTTCCTTAGCAGGATTGGCGTGGTGGCTTATCACTTGGCTCTACCACCTCAGTTGCACCGGGTGCACGACGTCTTCCACGTATCTCAGCTTAGGAGATACGTGCACGAACCGACGCACATCTTTGACCATGGGGAGCTTGACGTTGACGATGGGGCGACTTTTACCGACGTCCCGGTGGAGATAGAGGATCGACAGGAGCGGGTCCTACGTGGGCGATCGATTCCTCTTGTGCGCATCAGATGGCAGCACGAGAACCTCCAGGAGAGCACATGGGAGAGGGAGGCTCAGATGCGTGCTCAGTACCCTCATTTTTTCCCTAGATTTGATGTATCTTTACGGGGACGTAAAGCCCTGAGGTGGGAGTAATATAAAGACCCGTAAAATTCAAGGGAAATTTATTCTTAATTTTCATTGGAATTTTACACGAGCGTGGTTTTAGACGGCACCTGATTCCGAGGCCCGAAGATCCCGGAATAAATTTCCAAAGTTTGGATTGGGTACGTTCAGTGAACGAACGAGCGGGAATTCCTAACTTTTGATCCGGTGTTCGGAATTGAAATCCGAGGAGACCGATGAACTCGCTGTGCCGATATTCGCTTAATAAGACCTTTTCTGAAGTTGCGATTTCCTAGGAGGAGTTGTTTAATTTTTCTGGATGAAATGAAGTGTAAAATAAAATTGTGATACAATATTTATTTTATATCTTTAAAGTGGTTAAAATCTTTTGTTGGAAGTTGGGTGGTTTAACCACCTAAGAGAGGATTAAGGTGAGGAGGGGCCCACCCAATCCCCACCTTTTCAAATTTCCTAACTCCCCTCTCTCCCTCTTTAATGCTTGATAACTTAACACTTAATTAATAACACAACTCATGTATAATTAATTAAGTGTTTTTTTTTGAAATTTAAGTTTTTTAAATGCTTGGCTTAGTAAATAAAATAAGGAGGGACGTTATTTTATTTGGATTGTTGGGTGAGGTGTGGAAGAGCTTTGGAGTGAAGTTGAAGAAATCCTCCACCTTCTTCATCTCCTTCGTGGAAGAACGCGAAGAACGTCCGCCGCCCACGAAGAACACCGACGATGACATCTTGACTCATCTTCTCCGATTGCTTCCTCCTCGACTTCTTCGTCTTCTAACCGACGTCAATGAAATGATGACCGCTTCCCACGACTATGTCAACGTGCGACTATCGAGGTAGGGGTTGTTGTTGATTATTTATTTATTTATTTATTCTCGTTCGTGGTTCTAGAATGACAAATGTGAGGATATTTAAATATGTGTTATTGTTTAACGTGAGGGGGGGCCGGACCGCATGAACACGGCCGAACCCCCTCCTTTGTTCTTGTTGATTTATCTTGTGGATGAAACAAGATGGCGTGGTGCCGTCGCACCACGCGGAAATTCGCACCGTGGAAGAATCATCACGAACGCGACACCGTCGCGCCGCGTCGAAGGGAATCAAAGGCACTGCAGATCATCACGAACACGACGCTGTCGCGCCGCGTCAAAGGGAATCGAAGGCGCCGCGGCCGGAGCGGGGCCGCGGCGGAGGGGCGCGGTGCCGTCGCACCATGCCGGACGATGAACACCGCAGCCAGTTCCGGGCCGCGGCGAGACGGGATGACCGGCGGCTCGCCGGGCCGCCGGTGACGGAAGCCGGAAGGGGACCGGCTTGCCGGTCACGTTGGAGAAAAACAGGCCGGCCAGGTGGCTGACCGGAAGGTCAATGACCGGGGGAATTTAATTCCCCCGGTCAACTCTCAAAAGCCCCCCCCCCCCATTTATGAGGGGGGGGGTTCATTGAGGGGGGGCAGGCGGCCCCCCAGTTTCCTCAAGCAGGCCCCCCACGGGGGGGGGGGGGGGGGTTCTCCAAAAGGCGCGGCTAAATGTCGCGCCGCTGTTTTGAAACAGAGGGAGCTTACCCCCCGCGCTTGACCCCAGCGGCGCCAGGCCGCGCCGCTGAGCCGGACCGCGCCGCCGCGCCGGGTCGGACACGGGTCGGGTCGACCCGGTTCGGGTCGAACCGTTTTGGGCCGAACCAGGGGGGGTTCGGGCCGGGTCGGCCCGGACCCGAACCCCCCGTTTTTGAGAGGATTCGGTCTTTTGGCCATAACATGAGCCACGGAACTCTGAATGACGAACCGTTGGCGGCAACGTGATCCTTGGATCGCGACGGTCGTTTCGGTATATTACACTCACTGTTTTGGAATACTTTGAGTTCGGCCAGGTTGGTTCGTACACGAAACCAACCGGGCCTTCGGAGCGGAAACACTCATATCATGAGCTACAGACGTCCGATTGATGTGCCGTCAACATTGTTGTGTTCCTCTTAGTGAGAAAGATTTTTTGGCATACTTTGCCCGAGGTTTGGACGCAGGTGGAGTACAGTCGGGTTGGTTTTTCCTTAAAAACCAACCGGACCCCGGGGACGAAAATGTCAATAACTCTCAGACCGAGCGTTCGATCCACGCGCCGTCTATTGCGTTGAGATCCTGTTGACGATACGGAACTTTTGGATACATTAACTCTGGACTTTGTGACAGTTGATGTATCAGCCTCTCGGCTCGTGGAGCGGACCCTCCGAACGAGCTTGCTGTGTGCGGGAACCCTAGTGCAGGCTGCGACTGTGACTACTACTACTACTGCTACTGCTACTCCTACTGTGACTGCGACGACGACAGTACAGAGATCCTGTGTGGATTCGACGACGACGACTACAGCACTCAGCGATCCTATGTGGATCAGTGCTACAGGTCCTGTGTGGGCCCGATCCTATGTGGGTCTGATCATGCGTGGGTCTTTGCGCTCAACGGTCCCGTGTGAACCAGCGCCTACAGGTCCTGTGTGGGCCCGATCCTGTGTGGGTCTTTTGCGGGGGTTAGTTACCTATCGATCCTTCGTGGGTCCGACGACTTAGATGGATCAGAGATCATCTTTATCATCCTTTAAAGAAGTATACATGTGTGAGCTGAATCCTGTTGCTTTCCTGTGTGGATTGTGTTGTGCTATCCTGTGTGGATTACGTTTTGCTTTCCTATGTGGAATAAGTTTACTTTCCTGGGTGGACTGAGTTGTACTTGGGCTCGGAGGTTGGAGCGTATTTGAAATTGATGACTTAGGTATATGTATGGTCATATACCTAAGAAGTGTCGGTTGTTACTTCGTGATTGTACCTTTCTTTGTGATTTATCCTTTGTGGATTTTGAGAGACCTTCAGGGGTCTCGGGGTCCCTACTGAGTAGCTTATACTCACCCCTGTACGGGCTATGCCCGCACTACGTTGTGTTGGTTGCAGACGACGGGCAGCGTTGATCTTGGATGAGGCTTGCAGAGTAGGACGGTACCTGGAGGTGTACCACTAGGCGGGACGTGTTCGGAGCGGACGAAGGGACCCGTGGAGCAGTGGAGCTATCTGTACCCATCCTTCAGGTGGGATATCTAGTGTACAGCTCGGTGTAACGGCTTTTACTTACATTTGTTGTTTTCCCTTTCGAGTTGTACTTTACTTTTAGTTTGGGTTTGTATACTTGCCCATTTACTTTTCTGCACTTTCAGTTGTACTCTATTTTTACTTAGTGTTTACTTTCCGCTTGCTTACTCTCTGGTGTTTATTTACTTTACAAAGGCAATGCCTTCCATTTTTACCGGGATTTATGCCTTGGTGCTAGTCGCTAGCCCCTGGCCTATGGAAGGCGGGCTTGGGGTAGTCACGGCACGGACCCCGAGGGCAGGTCGTGACAATATCTCCCCATATGGCAGAGGCTACTAACTAGTATCGTGGGTATCTATAAGAGATAGTGGGGAGAATATTCCCTCATATTTGTGATTTCATAGTTGTATTCTAGTATATAAATAGAATTAAACAATATAATACCTAAATGCGTAGATTACTAATAATAGAGTAGAGGAAGGATAATATAATCACATTAATCAATGTGTCCAATGATAGTTTATGAAATATATGAATGAATGAAATGGTAATGATACATATCAGAAAGAAGAAAATAATAAATAATCTTCTTAATATAGTAAAAAATAATGAAAACTCATCAATGATGAAGGGAAATATCCCTGATCATTCGAAGCATCGACCTAATCCTTTTCCCCAAACTCATAAAATATAAGAAACATAGAAGTCGACCTAGGTCCTGAAAATATAAGGTATAATTAGGTACCATAGGTTCTTGATGATGGTCTAAGTTGAAATATCTGTAGGCAGGCACCATCGGGGTCAAGAACAATCAAGTGTGATATAAATTATAATGTGTGTACATAAATTATAAATTTAATATATTTAATTTCATATATAGGTACATTCTTATCAAGGTTCCATAGAGACACCTAACAGTTATACAAGCTTCAACTTGTTGTCAGAATAAGTGTCTAATCATTCAATCATTATATATAAATATATATATATTAGAAGTATATATATATATTGATAAATATTGGGGTGGAAAAAGACATTATTGATCTATCCAAATTCTTGGAGATCTCTAATGGTCCCCCCCCTAACGTAAGTCCAAGAAACCATTGTATCTTGGGCTCCATGAAATAGTTTAATATGTTATGGTGAATTGTGACTTACCACCATCATTTAAATTCTACGGGAGCTCTCCCAGTATGACCCTAACCCAACAACATTATCCACTAGTCTCTTGGAATGCTTGAAATATATGTATGTAGGGGTGGATCGGTACATGCCACCACCATAGAATTATAGGGGAGCTCTCACAGTCTACCCCTAAACCAGATCTAATATCCATCAGCATCTTTTCAACTTCATGTTATAATTATTTTTTTGGGGTGGATCCTGACCTTCCTCTACCATCCAATTCCAATGGATATCTCATGATCTACCCCTAAACCAATACAATGTTCCCTTAGTCTCTTGGAATTCAGGAATTTTTGTATTTCAATATCTTAAGTGGAATTCAGTATGAATACCTCCCACATACATTATACTTATAACTATAATTTGGTAAGAATTACTCTGATACATAATCACACACAACCACAATCGTTATCATAACTCAATGAATAAAGAAAATACCTCTTATGCAATTAAAATTTCCAATACATATTTTATCTACACACAAGGCCTTTCCTTTAAAACAAAACAAATAAGGAATAAACTCTTATGTGTTTCTAATTAACATGATTAATCCCTTTTAATCCATCCAAAGTAAATCATGTAATTAACCATATTACAATACCTTTCAATGAACCATTTTATCTAAACAAGATATTACCAACCAAATAGTTTAGAATAGAAAAACTATTTATTCAAGGTATGTCATTTTGTGTGAGTTATCCTTCTCATGGATATTTTAATCAATTTCCCTAATCCAAAAAAATTCATTCATTATAAGTTTCAAAATATGGGATTTGAATTACTACCCAAAATGAAAAATTCTATCTAGTATAATCCATTCTAATTAATCTTTTTTTCCTTTACTAAATCATTTCCTTCATTAATAAATGGTGACTATATTTCACTGGACCAAGTGTTTGCAGTGGAATCATGAATCATGGTATGTTCCTACATGATAAAAAGGAACATAAAACCGAAAATCAATGAATCCTATCATTTATTGATTACAAGTGAATTATAAATAAAAATGAAATGTAATAAGGCTGGCAGAAATATATTACATGACTACTTTTTAGCTTAAAGTCAGCACACCTCCATTGGAGGTTTTTTACTAAAACATGAATTATTTATTACACTACAAATATTTCATATTTTTTATTACATTAACTCTACCTATAATGCATTTAATATTATCTTAGTACATAAACTAAAAGATATGGGCAATGCAATAATAAATTAATTAATGCATTACATAAAATAAATTGGCATTGAAAGGAAACCTATCTAAATAATTAGACCCAAACCTAAAATCATTCTCATGGAACATTCAATCTAGAAGTTGAAGACCCCCCATTGAGCATATGGATCATCAAAAACATATAAGGACACATATCCCCTATTCACACACCATCACAACCAAGAACATGTGCAAGTAGATTCATATATACATGATTATCTTCATATACTCGTCCTCACACAACTATACATGAATTTTCATATATATATATATATAGGTACACATAGCCGCATACATGAACATTCACTACTATTAATTATTACACAAAAAATGGGAGAAAACACATAAACACACACACATATATATATATATACATACAAATGCACATGCAGGAGAGTCACCCATGACCCGTTTACTCGATACCACAATGTAGAGATCAAGATAGTAAACATTAATTTCAAGGAACTATAAAAAATATAAAGACCCAAATTATTATGGATTGAAACCAACAAAGGGAATAAATCCTTTCCTTAGACAAGAAAAATTAATTTAATCTACATGAACCACCTCATCTTATGTGGAAGTTCTCAATATAAATAGGAAATCAATTCGATAGTCCTTCTGTACAACCTATAATTAAAATAAAATGACCAATAAAATAGGTTTTTAAAACACATAGGGTTTGAAAAATCCTCAACGATCGATGAATATGATGATTCGAAGATGTAAAGGTAAATATAAGGGATGTATAATACTTACCCTGAATATCTAGAGAAGATCCTTGAGGAAAAAATGTGAAATCTGATGTCAAAAGAGGATCCATATGAGGGTGTTTTGTCGCATGACCAAGCGAGAGCCCATGGGGGGTGTCGTGATCAGGTTAAGAAAAGAGAGAGATGAGGGTTCAATTATTAATTTATATTTAAATAAATTAAATTAAAATTTTAATACAGGTCATCCCACGCGGTTTGTGCATCACTATTTTATAAACAGTTTGAGAACCATACACCCCCTTCTGGACAACCTGGAGCACCCTATATGGGATGACTATATGGTTTGGAAAATCATCTAAAACTTGTATGCACCACCACATATACCATTTAAATATAGCTACCTAGTATTCTCATCATTTAAAAAACAGTGTACTGTGCTTGTGGACACAATAAAACATCACTTTTACGAGTCTGGTGCTCTTGAAACTTCATGATCTACCCAAAAAAATTAAAATGGAAACACCCAAGTCATATACCATCGCATTGAAGCATTCTGACTCTTGGAATTAAATTGTAATGAAATAGACCACTATGGTACATTACTTTCTGAAAATCTGTTGTATGAGGTGTTTTAGGAGGTCAAGATGACTCATGCCCAAAACTTTTCCAAATAAACATTTTTGTGAACACTTCCATCGGTGAAAAGTTCCAACGGTAGGCCGTTGTGAACAATGCATCAATAAACATTGGCGAATAGTGTCATTATTGTCCTTCTATGAACACTTTCATCGATATCCTTATGGGATAGTTCAATGATTAAAATATGTGAATAGTGAAATCAGTGACCTTATGTGAATAGTGTCATCAGTGGCCTTATGTGAACAGTGTCATCGGTGACCTTTTGTGAACAGTTTCATTGGTAACGTTAGGTGAACTATGAAACAGTGACCTTATGTGAGTAGTGTCATCGGTGACCTTATGTGAATAGTGTCATCGGGAAGCTTCTGTGAATAGTGTATTTGGTAACCTTATGTGAACAATCGTTCAAGAATGGTGAGGTTCCAACGGTGAGGTTCATGAACACTATTTTTTGAATGGGTAAGTTCTAACGGTGAGGTTCCAATGGTGAGGTTCATGAACAGTGTTTCCAAAACGGTGAGGTTCCAAAGGTGACCTTTTTCCTTTACCAAATTTTGATTTCTTGATCATTGTTTAAAAATGGTGAGGTTTCAATGACGAGGTTCATGAACAGTGTTTCTAGAACGGCGATTTTCCAATAGTTACCTCTTTCCTTTGCCAAATTTTGAATTCATGAACTATGTTTCCAAAACTGTGAGGGGCCAACATTGAGGTTCCAATGGAGAGGTTCATGAAAAATGTTTCCAAAATGGTGAGGTTCCAATGGTGAGGTTAATGAACAATGTTTTTCCTTTTCCAAATTTTGAGTTTGTGAACAATGTTTCCTAATTTCTACAGTTTCCCCCCTTTAACGTTTCTTTTGACATAAAATGTATTTAAAATCTTATTTTAAGGACTCAAAGGCTAGTTCAAAGGACATAACTCCTATAATAATTTTTCCTAAGGTTCGGGACATTTTTACATGGTCAAACTGTGTGGTTTAATGCGATATCCTTTTATTGGAAAACCCACCATATCTTAAACCAGTGCCCCGCAAAATCTTATAAAGGGTTGAAATATCATCCATCCAAGTTCTTCCTCTTTATTCTCAGGTGTGAGGTTCTCAAATATACCATTCCTTTTTATAGGATTTGTCCAATCAAACTGTCCTCCTAGGATTTTTCCGTCTCTATTTTGATGCAACCAAGCATTATCTATTACTCTTCGATATATGGTATGAACTATCTTCATTATTTCGGGTTCATTTCCTACTTTATCCTTGCCCTTTTTATGGAATTTTTACCCCCATTCTCAAAATGGGATTTTCTTGGGAGATGGATAATGTGATGGTGTCTCTTCAACCCTGGGTGGAAATAGTTGTCATAGGGGAGGAGAACGAAACATTGTGTGCGTCTCATTCTCGTATAAAGAACATCAAGAACCATTTGATATAGGGGATTCATTTCTTCTCTTTCTTCAATGTGAAACTATATATTTAGCATGTTTTATCCCCCAGGATCAAAATATAATTTACTTGTTAAAAATTTTAACCTGTTTAATACATTGATATATAACATATGGTTTTGTAGAGAGTGTGATATATATGCTTGTTCTTGACTGAAATTGGTAAAATACATAAATCCGGTATTAATTGATAATTTCATGGATAATGATAAAGAGGTATGTAATTGTATATGGTTCTTGTTGATGTGATTTGATGTTAATCAAAATAGTGCAGCAGGCATGTTTAATTATTTGAGATAGCTTTCTGATTAGGATTCCTGAATTTGGAACCTACGAATAAAAAATCAATTAATCCATGATGGATAAAAGAATTGGTTGTTTGAGAAAAGATAATTCCTTGTAGGGTTCTGAGTTACCCCTTTGTTTGTTTAAGGGATAAGGTCCCATTTGATATGATGTTTTTTCTAGATTCTTGTGTTGTGGTCTGAGCCTAGATGGTTGTGCTGATATGTGGGGGCAGGGAGGCCTATTAGATGTGGAAGAAGTTCATTCCTAGTGTGGTGATATGCATCAGTTTTTGCATGTGGGTGTCTGGGAGGACACAGTGGATGTTTGAAAATATTGGATGTTAATTTGTTGATGCTAGGTGATTCTTATTAGTTTTTTACCTACCTTACATTCCCCACTTCTCAAGGCAATTGGTCTTTCATACCCTTATTCGTAAAGGGGTGAAGACACGTATGGTATTCCACGTGCTTTAAGAGTCTAGCTTCTCAGGAGAGGATGGGTCTACGCTCTTCCTATAAGAGGAAACAACTTGAGGGGTAGTTATATACTCACTTTGCTGAGCCCCCTTGTGTTTAGTATCAAATAATATTTTTCTATAATGCCTAGTAATATGTGAAAGTAATTCTTTAAATAATTAATTGAACAAATGATGTTAAACCATTGAGTGGGAGCTGGTTGGAATGAAATGTTGAGGATACAATTTTAAAGGGAACATGGACTTTGGATTTGATGATAATGAAATATAATGTGAAAATTTTTAATTTTTAATTAATGTATACATTATTAATTAATGTAAAGTGGAACATAAAAAAATGGAATGATGTAATGTAATAAAGCTCTTTAAATAGATGTGTTCTTATAGGATACCTAGTTTTAGATGTAGCAGCTAGGAGTTCGAGAGATGTTAGCTGCATTTGAGTCTAAGGATAGGTAATGTCTATAGTGTAGTTGTGAGTTATAGTATATTCCATAACTTTTATGTTTCTATATGCTTCTCCAACCTGTTAGATAGGGAAACTAACACAACGTTGATTCTCAGCCCTAGGGGGGTCCTTTCCCCAACATTCTAAAGGGGGGATGGATGGCTGACTTCCCCCTTTGTCCCCACTATCTTCTCATGGTAGTTACTTGTGCTGGTTGGCACAATGGTTAGTTTTCTACCTCTATGTGTGTATAGGGCTTAAATGACTTGTGGTTATTCATACACATATATTCTGAATATAGTATCCTTTTGACTACTATAGGTGAAACATGTATAGGTTGTGATGGCTTGAGGTATAATACCCAATGTATGATACACGTTATATGATCTATACTAGCTCCAAGAAACTACCTGGTTAGTTTCTTGTGTGGACATGATGGTTTTCTTTGTGTGAGGTGCATGTTGTGCTTCTTCCCCTTGGTGTCTATAGGCATGGCTTTTAGAGAGAGATTCTTAGGATGTACGACATTGGGAAAAAGCCCCAAACCATTGGGGATGTAGTAGGGGGGTACCCTTGATATTCATTATTATATTATATACTATTGGATGTGTTACATGGTGAGAGTGTCCATTGTGAGTCTAGGAACATAGTATACCTGTTTAGGCGATGAGTTAGTTTCACTTGGTGTTTACTGTGTTTTAGCATAACTTCTTTACTTCTTCATGAGAGGCTTCAATGAGGATCCTATTGTGTATACTATTATTCTCACCTAGTGTATATCTAAATTTTATTTCAGGTTACTTGGAGATGGATGGAGATCAATATTGTTTCTACTAGCACGGGGTTGTAGGTGCTGTTCGGGCTTGTTGTTGTTGCTTTTTTTACATTCTTTTGGGTATTTTAATTTTTTCACTTTCATTTGTAGTAGTTTTGATGACATTACATATTTTTACATGTGATTTATTTTATATTTTACTACGAGTTGGTGTTGGTTGGTGTCTGTATTATCTCTCTCTCAACATGTGTTCTATTAGAGGTTAATGACACCCATTTGTGTGTTTACTATATCCTCGGTTTTAGTCATCATCCCAAAACCTACTGGAGGCTATACTCAGGGGCCATTACCATTCATATCACAGTTCCCTCCTAGGATGGGTACACATTGTTGGGAAGGGGTCATGACAGAGTGGTATCATAGGTCTAGTTAAGAAATATGTTGGAGTATGGTGTTAGGCATAAGTGAGGTGGCATGGGTTGGTAGGGCCAAAGTGTCAGTATTGTTTATCAAGTGATGTATACACTGGAGACTGGCTAAGACATTGGTGTTCAGGGACCCCTATGATCTAATGTATGTTCCTTTATGTTTATATTGGCTACTAAACAAGGTCATAATAGTTGCAGGGTAGAGACCATGGAACGGATAATGCCTCATTCTTCATTGACCCTCCCATTGAATAGGTAGACCATTTTATAGGTTAACCAAAAATTAATAAAAGATGAAAATTAATTAATTAATGTCGAGTCTTCAATATTCCATGTTTACGAGCTCTAACTATTTTTTATTTTACATGTATGGCTTGAGGTCAGAGTCCTCATCCAGATCGCATAGGAGGTGTCCAGTAGGTTGTGCCAGCAGATCGCCACATGGTAGAGGTTAACGAAGACAAATCTTGGAGGAGACCACTCATATAGTTTCAGCGCTAGAGTATATTGAAGTACGAGGGAAATGTTTCAGACCCAATCATAGAAGACTAGTTGGAGGAGTTCAAGATAGGCTTCAGTTCCATACGTTCTCATAAAAAACATTGTATCTCCTTGGTTGTGACGATGTTGCAAAGAGCAGTGAGGCAGTGGTGGTTCTTGTTCCCCAGGGATTTTGAGGAGTCAACGATATCATTGTAGGAGTCATGAGATAGGGTTATTGTCGAGTATATTTCTTCGACCGCAAAGGCGTCCAGTCGCTAGGAGATTCTTACCCTTCGATAGGGGAGCTCTGGTGGCTGAGAGTTTGGAATCTGTTTTAAGAACTTTTTATGATATACTTCGCACCTGTTGCTAAATGAGGTTGTCATGGTGAGGCATTTCATAGAGTCTTTGCATCCAAGGATCCAACTCTAGGTCACCCCATTTATGCTGAAGACATATCTTGAGGTGCTGCAAGGGTTGTGGTCATTGATGTAACGCCCTGACCCCAGCTACCCGGAGTCGGTGCATTAATTACATAACATTGACATGATCACAAGAAAGATCAAATCTCGAAAGACCGATTGGTTTAGTAGCCTTGGAAACACTAGATATATTCATAAGTTTTACATTACATCATAAAATGAAAAACTAATACAACAACATAATGTTTCCACAATCCACACTATTAACCCCTCATAAAATCCCTGCAGGTCATTCATAACTTACTTCTTCACATCCTGGGAAAAATAAAACATAGAAAAGGGGTGAGCTCAAATGCCCAGTAAGGATAACAATATAGCGGAAACTTTTATAAATAAGAATAAACATTTAAGGCAATGTATAACTAAAACAAAAGCCTTTTAAATATTAACTTTAAACATGGTATGGCATAAATAAAATGAAATAATGCCATTTACTTAATCACATGGATATTCTACTAATCGAATAATCACATGCAAAAATCAATAACCACTTTCATAATGTTGGAATGCATAATGCCAGACTATCATAACCACATAGTCAAGGCCTCGTGCCAAGACTACAAATAAGATTTTGTCAAGGCCTTGTGCCAAGACACTAGTTTGTCTCATGAGACCTACCGATGCATCGAGGAGCTATAGCGGGCTCCACCCGTCACTTATTAAGTCCAATGCATTCCCATATGAAAAGGTTTAAACATAACATAAGCATTCGTATTAAAACTAGCATACGAAATGTCAATAATTTCACCATAAACTATGAATGGTATAAAAATAGCACATCCACAGTCAAACATATCACAAAACCTTTAATAAAATATAGAAGTTTTGTATCATAATAAATCAACTTCAAATAATCTTAAAATCCATGAAAGGATGTTGACATAGATGAAATCAAAATTCTTTTTAAAGAAGTATCTCCTTTTATTTTGAAATCATTTAAGATCCATATAATATAAAACATTTTCTTTGAAAATATTCTTATAAGCTTTTATGGAAAGCTTCGACGATTTTATAACGGCGGAAAATAACCGCACCCGCCGAATAAGTTAAAAAAAACATTCTTACCTCAATTCTGTCGAAAAGGTTAAAAAGGACCTTGTTTTGAAAATGACGGAAAGATTCCTTTATAAACCTCTTATAAAAAGTCAAACAAGGGTATAAATGACTTTAACCCATATTCTTGTAAATAGTAAAAATGTTTTGAAATACATTTTGAAGAAACATGGATGTGGATGATAACGAGATCCCAGTAGATTATTACGTATAAACAACCTCGGATAAAGAAGAGATTGTGAAATAACCCTTACCTTGTACTTTTCCTTGGTTGGGGTAGGTTAACCTCCTGTATAATGGTGGAATAATTGTTATTAAATTATACAAGAATCATATATATTAATATGATATCATATATGATCTTTTAACATTGATTTATTAATAATATCTTAGAATTATCATCGTTTCGGGTGTTAACTTACTCATTTTCTTTTATATGTTTTGTTACATAAGCCCTGTTTGTTGTATCTTATTCATATCCAGAATGATATCAAGTCCTTAAACATCATTTTTAAATCATAAAATGATAATTATACTTGAATGGATACGATGGAGAATGAATCTCATCGCGTTCGTGGAGACGGTAGTCCGTACGTACGCACGAGCGACAATATCATTCTTTTGATATTAAAATAATATATAAATGAATGGTATATCATATATACAGAATCATTAACATGTTATATTTATTATTTACATGAGTTAAACATCATTATTATACCCATCCAAATAATATTATATTGAATAACAATTACACCACGACGTGGAGACGGTAAGCCGTACGTACGCACGTATGGTGACATGTTATTCAAAGGGTGGATAGAATACTGAATATGGTTGTACCATACTTATAATAACATCACAGTATATGTGAGATACTTGAGTTATTATTTTAGAATGGTAAGAACAAAGTAAGAAGAAGTGGAAGAAGAAATGAACTTAGAAAAGGGTGGTGAAATCATTACCTCTTCTTCGGGTTCTTCCTTTTGATTTGATCAAAAGGGCTCCTTAGGTTGGCTTTCTGATCAAACTAAGGCCTCTAGGTTGTAGTGAGGGATGTTGGGAGAGTATTTGGGCAGAGTTTGGCCGAACCAAAAGGCTTTGAAGGTGTGAAGAAATGAGAAGGAGGAGTGCCCTTTTATAAGAGGGGTGAGGGGCACCTTTGGAAAAGCTAGAAATATTAATTTATAATAAATTCATATTCGGTTTCTAATGGCTCCAAAGTTTACTATTCAAAGTTTGAGGTGGGGATGGGTCGAAAAAAACTCATCCAATAGAATTTAGACAGGTTTGGGTACTTATATTAACCTTATCTTTAAGTATTAACTCTAAGTTAATTAGTTTCACTTTTACAATGTCTCTTTGTATTTTTATATTATATGGTTAATAAACTTACCATATACATCCAAGCGACCCCCAAGTGGTCCATTAATGATTAACCTATCATGATATAAGTCGCTTGGCCGAACCTTAGATTTTTAGGAATTTAATATCAATTAATAATATAATATTTGTTTTAAGAACTCTTTTATGTCAATTTTGACACTATTCAATAGTTGATTTTTTGTGAAACTCATAACAGATTTATTACTTAGAACAAAGTGAATTAAATCAATCCTAATATATCATATTATCCTAGAAAAGTAGTTTAATTCATTAAAAGTTTCATATTATATTTATTTGGGTATTTATAATATCAATTATGTTAATTTTTTACTATTTTAGTAATTACTGCATCATCATTGTGTCATAAATAAAATAAATTATTTAATGTCTAAAAATTATAAATAAAACATCATTATGTAGGAAATCTTGTTATCTTTCTAATGAATATTTATAATCGAAAATCCAACATGTATAACCCTATGTAAAAATTGTTCTTCTAAAAGATGTAAACTTATGCCATTTTTATTTTTATTTTAACTTTATTAATATAATGTGTCCCTACCACATACAAGTGGCTCCAAGGGGTCCCCAAATTGACCCAAGGATGCCCATGGTCGGGTATGTGTCCACCAATAAGGTTAGGACACGTTTTAGGGTAATTTTGTATTATTATAATATTATTTTTTTAACCCTTATTTACCGGATTTACCCTTTAACCATGGTAAATAAAATATTTACCGCAGTAATTATTCAAAATGTCTAAAAATAAAAGTTACCTATTTACACAATTTGAACATCCTGATTCCAAATATGGAATCCATTTTTCTAAATTCAAAACACAGAAGTGGCAGAAATTAATTTAAAATTAATTCCCGCTGTCAATACAAAAAGCGTGTTTTTAAGAGATAATAACTATCAAAAGATTGACACTTGTTTATGTTTGGTTTAATTGTAAAATTATGTCCAATGACCAACATTATATTAAATGGTAAAAATATATTCTAAATATACTTTAAAACCACTCAAATTCATAATTTATCACTATTAATTATTTTGATTAAAAAAGTTGTTTTTAATTAAAATTTAGTAATTTTCACTATTCATCAAAATATGAAAGTTATCCGAAAAGTACCAAAATTTCACCCTAGACTAATTTCGATATTCCGAATTCAAAGATGAAGTCCATTTTGAAATATAAAATATATATGATTTCAAAAAGTAGGTATTACTATTCACAACGGCTAGTTTAATTAGTTGTGGTGTGTGTTAGAACTCGAGGTTGCGTACAACACACGCTATCGCATTATTCGAGGAGAAACGTACCGTGGAAGCTTGGGATGTTTCATTTTAAATTTTTGATGTCCCCATTTAGTCAAAAAGTTTAAAATATAGTATCTAAAAAGTGTTCACTATTAAAATTTGGTAAAAGTGAAATACTGAAAATGAATTTGTTCTTACATTATGTCTAAGAAACTCATAATATGGATTCTAAAATTATAAGGATTATATAAAGTTTAAAATTTAGTTAACACTGTTCATAACCTCTTTTGAACAGCTTGTTTGGTAAGTCATGGTGCGATTGAACTTGGTGTTGCGTGTAGTGAAAGTTATTGAATTATTTTGAAGAAATAACACACTATAAAATCTTGGGGTGTTACATTCTCCCCTCCTTCAATAAATTGCGTCCTCGCAATTTGAAATTGTTCTTCGAAAATAAAAGGTTGAAAAATAGAAAATATCTTTGTGGGAAAACCCACATCGGAAATTGGGTTACTAAAATTTAGTCTTAATATGTGGAAAAGAGAAATGAATGGTCACCACCAAATTATGATCTCGATTAGGAGAACATCGGTGGCAATTAGAGACATATAATTGGAGGAAAAACGTAAATATTTATAGGTAGTGATTGAGGTCATCAATCACAAACAAGTATAAAATTGAGGTCCTTAAACTCATCAATCTATGATGATTTGAAGTACCATCGGTTCAACAAAATATAGGGTATTGGGATAACACATTTTTGACGTTTCAAAATATCTTAGTTGAAATCCCACATCGAAAAATGAATTAATGAGGCCTCTTTTTAAAATAAAGAGTGGAAAGTATGAATATTACCGAAAATAACAACATACTAGGGTTCCATGTAGGAAAATATGGATATGGAGGAGAAATCTAACCATCAATTATCTGATGGAGAGTGGTAGAGAACATGGCTATGAAAAGGCCAACAATCCCGAAGCCATAAATTAGTGATGATTTTAGCTACCATCTAGGACAACATTTTTGTTCTAAGTTCCTTTTCTGAATGTTGTGGAATTTATTTATGAGATTGGCTAAGATCATAAGGAGATATACTAACTTTATAATTAGATTTTTATATATTAATAAATTTCTACCACAAACTCATCTTTCACTCTAAAAGATAATAGAACGTAAAAAAAATTCTATTTACACTATTCGTATAGGGTTCCAAAATAATCGAATTTATAATTCATCTACAAGATCTTTTAATAAAAACTAAATTATTTAATCCAGGACATCTCGTGGGCCAGTGGTAGGTTATACACCCTTGTCACCCTTCAGTTGCGGGTTCAAGTCTCGCAGCCTTGCCGGACGCGACGGGTTGCCGCCCGACCTCCAGGTTGTCCTTTTATGGAAATCCAAAATAATCCAAACTAGAACTATCCAAAATACTTCTGTCCAAACTCACATTCCAACATTTATAAGGAAGGTAAACATAATGTAGATCCTTTTTACCCCGTAATAGCATGTGAATACCTTCATCATGTATTCTGTTAGTACACTGAAACATCCTGAATTACCATATTCCTTATTGATTACAATCATTCTCCCTTATTCCATATAGAATGCTGGATATACTTCATCAATCCAAAAATGTTTTAAACCCCAACAATGATGGAATATACAAATCATTAATCAGTTCCAAGGTAGTCAAGAATATCAAATATAATTTATCCAAATCAATCATGTATTATTCTAAAATCACTAACTCGGTATCGGAACCATATTATGGTTTATCATTCTCTCAACCATATATTTTCCAAAAATTTATCTTGCTATTGAGTCACTTTTCTTTGTTCCACACAATCTCAAGTCCTTAATGAAATAGTACTGCAGTACAATCCTTATATACTCCATAATTATTATAACAAGTACATTGTTGATACAACACTCAATTGACATAATCAACATAAGAACTCTAATCATTCCTCTTCATCTGTGGTAGTATCCTAACTTGATTATTATCCAATAGCATCATTTGCGGCATAGTCTGATGACTGGGACATAGGTTCACGTAGTGTCCAAACTCCTTGCAAATGAAGCATTGTACATTTAAAACCATTTTCTTACCCTTGCAGTCACGTACTTTGTGCCCTTTTCCTCCACACTTATAACAAACTTCCATTCCTTTCAGGCAAGTTCCAGGGTGTTTCTTTCCACAGTTACCACATATGGGAAAATTCTTCTTTTCCCTCTTCCCTTTATCCATCTTTCTCTCTTCCATCCCTTTATTCTCTTGCTTCCCTTCAAAGCCATAGGACTCAGTAAACTCTTTACATATCTTATCAACACATGATATTATTTCTTCATATGATGATAATACATGGGAGACTATTTCTCTTATCAATTCTAGCTTAAGACCGTGAAAGATATGATCCTTCCTTCTCTTTGGATCATGTGCATTTCTGGAGTTCTCATTCCTTCTACTGGGCGCCATTTCTAAACAATGGCATAAACTAGATCAGTTTATGAATCAAAATACATAATCCCATACTTATAAAACACCTAACATAAATTGAACTATTTATGGATATAATCCATAATCATAAGAATGTTTTCTTTGAGGAAGTATATACTCATAATCCCTTCAAAATGATTTGTAAAGAAAATGAGAGTTATCCTAAGCATATCCCCCGGGAGTGTCGTAACCAAGAGTGCAGCAAGGCCCGTTGTCGTGCACCAGTTCCCGTTCGAGTCTAGCTCAAAGCGGTGTTTTCGGGTTTTACCCCTAGGTACATCTGTGCCAGAGCCGCCTCTACCTGCTCGTATCCAGACAGGGATGTATTGCTAGGAAAACTCACAAAATCTCTACAATACCAAAATTCTAGGAAGTTCTTCTATACTAATCCTCAAAGTTCATCTTAGGTCTACGTGCTCTAATCAGAGTTTATCTAAATCTAGCTTCCAAAGTTTGTACTAAACTTCCTCTGATACCAACTGTAACGCCCTGACCCCAGCTACCCGGAGTCGGTGCATTAATTACATAACATTGACATGATCACAAGAAAGATCAAATCTCGAAAGACCGATTGGTTTAGTAGCCTTGGAAACACTACATATATTCATAAGTTTTACATTACATCATAAAATGAAAAACTAATAAAACAACATAATGTTTCCACAATCCACACTATTAACCCCTCATAAAATCACTGCAGGTCATTCATAACTTACTTCTTCACATCCTGGGAAAAATAAAACATAGAAAAGGGGTGAGCTCAAATGCCCAGTAAGGATAACAATATAGCGGAAAATTTTATAAATAAGAATAAACATTTAAGGCAATGTATAACTAAAACAAAAGCCTTTTAAATATTAACTTTAAACATGGTATGGCATAAATAAAATGAAATAATGCCATTTACTTAATCACATGGATATTCTACTAATCGAATAATCACATGCAAAAATCAATAACCACTTTCATAATGTTGGAATGCATAATGCCAGACTATCATAACCACATAGTCAAGGCCTCGTGCCAAGACTACAAATAAGATTTTGTCAAGGCCTTGTGCCAAGACACTAGTTTGTCTCATGAGACCTACCGATGCATCGAGGAGCTATAGCGGGCTCCACCCGTCACTTATTAAGTCCAATGCATTCCCATATGAAAAGGTTTAAACATAACATAAACATTCGTATTAAAACTAGCATACGAAATGTCAATAATTTCACCATAAACTATGAATGGTATAAAAATAGCACATCCACAGTCAAACATATCACAAAACCTTTAATAAAATATAGAAGTTTTGTATCATAATAAATCAACTTCAAATAATCTTAAAATCCATGAAAGGATGTTGACATAGATGAAATCAAAATTCTTTTTAAAGAAGTATCTCCTTTTATTTTGAAATCATTTAAGATCCATATAAAATAAAACATTTTCTTTGAAAATATTCTTATAAGCTTGTATGGAAATCTTCGACGATTTTATAACGGCGGAAAATAACCGCACCCTCCGTATAAGTTAAAAAAAACATTCTTACCTCAATTCTGTCGAAAAGGTTAAAAAGGACCTTGTTTTGAAAACGACGGAAAGATTCCTTTATAAACCTCTTATAAAAAGTCAAACAAGGGTATAAATGACTTTAACCCATATTCTTGTAAATAGTAAAAATGTTTTGAAATACATTTTGAAGAAACATGGATGTGGATGATAACGAGATCCCAGTAGATTATTACGTATAAACAACCTCGGATAAAGAAGAGATTGTGAAATAACCCTTACCTTGTACTTTTCCTTGGTTGGGGTAGGTTAACCTCCTGTATAATGGTGGAATAATTGTTATTAAATTATACAAGAATCATATATATTAATATGATATCATATATGATCTTTTAACATTGATTTATTAATAATATCTTAGAATTATCATCGTTTCGGGTGTTAACTTACTCATTTTCTTTTATATGTTTTGTTACATAAGCCATGTTTGTTGTATATTATTCATATCCAGAATGATATCAAGTCCTTAAACATCATTTTTAAATCATAAAATGATAATTATACTTGAATGGATACGATGGAGAATGAATCTCATCGCATTCGTGGAGACGGTAGTCCGTACGTACGCACGAGCGACAATATCATTCTTTTGATATTAAAATAATATATAAATGAATGGTATATCATATATACAGAATCATTAACATGTTATATTTATTATTTACATGAGTTACACATCATTATTATACCCATCCAAATAATATTATATTGAATAACAATTACACCACGACGTGGAGACGGTAAGCCGTACGTACGCACGTATGGTGACATGTTATTCAAAGGGTGGATAGAATACTGAATATGGTTGTACCATACTTATAATAACATCACAGTATATGTGATATACTGGAGTTATTATTTTAGAATGGTAAGAACAAAGGAAGAAGAAGTGGAAGAAGAAATGAACTTAGAAAAGGGTGGTGAAATCATTACCTCTTCTTCGGGTTCTTCCTTTTGATTTGATCAAAAGGGCTCCTTAGGTTGGCTTTCTGATCAAACTAAGGCCTCTAGGTTGTAGTGAGGGATGTTGGGAGAGTATTTGGGCAGAGTTTGGCCGAACCAAAAGGCTTTGAAGGTGTGAAGAAATGAGAAGGAGGAGTTCCCTTTTATAAGAGGGGTGAGGGGCACCTTTGGAAAAGCTAGAAATATTAATTTATAATAAATTCATATTCGGTTTCTAATGGCTCCAAAGTTTACTATTCAAAGTTTGAGGTGGTGATGGGTCGAAAACAACTCATCCAATAGAATTTAGACAGGTTTGGGTACTTATATTAACCTTATCTTTAAGTATTAACTCTAAGTTAATTAGTTTCACTTTTACAATGTCTCTTTGTATTTTTATATTATATGGTTAATAAACTTACCATATACATCCAAGAGACCCCCAAGTGGTCCATTAATGATTAACCTATCATGATATAAGTCGCCTGGCCGAACCTTAGATTTTTAGGAATTTAATATCAATTAATAATATAATATTTGTTTTAAGAACTCTTTTATGTCAATTTTGACACTATTCAATAGTTGATTTTTTGTGAAACTCATAACAGATTGATTACTTAGAAAAAAGTCAATTAAATCAATCCTAATATATCATATTATCCTAGAAAATTAGTTTAATTCATTAAAAGTTTCATATTATATTTATTTGGGTATTTATAATATCAATTATGTTAATTTTTTACTATTTTAGTAATTACTGCATCATCATTGTGTCATAAATAAAATAAATTATATAATGTCTAAAAATTATAAATAAAACATAATTATGTAGGAAATCTTGTTATCTTTCTAATGAATATTTATAATCGAAAATCCAACATGTATAACCCTATGTAAAAATTGTTCTTCTAAAAGATGTAAACTTATGCCATTTTTATTTTTATTTTAACTTTATTAATATAATGTGTCCCTACCACATACAAGTGGCTCCAAGGGGTCCCCAAATTGACCCAAGGATGCCCATGGTCGGGTATGTGTCCACCAATAAGGTTAGGACACGTTTTAGGGTAATTTTGTATTATTATAATATTATTTTTTTAACCCTTATTTACCGGATTTACCCTTTAACCATGGTAAATAAAATATTTACCGAAGTAATTATTCAAAATGTCTAAAAATAAAAGTTACCTATTTACACAATTTGAACATCCTGATTCCAAATATGGAATCCATTTTTCTAAATTCAAAACACAGAAGTGGCAGAAATTAATTTAAAATTAATTCCCGCTGTCAATACAAAAAGCGTGTTTTTAAGAGATAATAACTATCAAAAGATTGACACTTGTTTATGTTTGGTTTAATTGTAAAATTATGTCCAATGACCAACATTATATTAAATGGTAAAAATATATTCTAAATATACTTTAAAACCACTCAAATTCATAATTTATCACTATTAATTATTTTGATTAAAAAAGTTGTTTTTAATTAAAATTTAGTAATTTTCACTATTCATCAAAATATGAAAGTTATCCGAAAAGTACCAAAATTTCACCCTAGACTAATTTCGATATTCCGAATACAAAGATGAAGTCCATTTTGAAATATAAAATATATATTATTTCAAAAAGTAGGTATTAGTATTCACAGCGGCTAGTTTAATTAGTTGTTGTGTGTGTTAGAACTCGAGGTTGCGTACAACACACGCTATCGCATTATTCGAGGAGAAACGTACCGTGGAAGCTTGGTATGTTTCATTTTAAATTTTTGATGTCCCCATTTAGTCAAAAAGTTTAAAATATAGTATCTAAAAAGTGTTCACTATTAAAATTTGGTAAAAGTGAAATACTGAAAATGAATTTGTTCTTACATTATGTCTAAGAAACTCATAATATGGATTCTAAAATTATAAGGATTATATAAAGTTTAAAATTTAGTTAACACTGTTCATAACCTCTTTTGAACAGCTTGTTTGGTAAGTCATGGTGCGATTGAACTTGGTGTTGCATGTAGTGAAAGTTATTGAATTATTTTGAAGAAATAACACACTATAAAATCTTGGGGTGTTACAATTGAGGGGACATTGTCCGAAAAGGACCATCACGAGATGGGAGGCATCCTGATTCCCCATGAAGCCAAGTTGTGGTTTGGGGTTCTCGATTTTCTGGTCAGAAGAATATCCGTTCAGCAGGGGGTAGGTCCAAACCCTCAACATCTTATTTCTCATGGGGCAGCAACACTCAGGCTAATGCTAAGGGGTCAGGTTCCTGTTATTCTTGTGGAGGTCAATGTCATCAATAGTGTGATTGACCGACATTTTTGGAGTATTCATCGTGCACCAGGTGTTTCGCTCCTGGTTTTTCCGTTGAGGCGGTTCCAATAGAGGCCACAACAGCATGTTGCACTTGATTTAGATAAGTAGAAGGTAGATGGGGAAGGTAGAGGACAACCCCGTGACACTCCCCATCCTTAGAGAGAAGAGTGAAACCATGGAGGTGGTTTTCATCAGGGTCAGAAATGTCATGGAGGAGGTCATAGTCAGCTTCAGGCTTTAGTGATTCCAACGCCTAGGAAGCCAGATGTCGTTCGAGGCACCCTTTGCTTGTTTTCTACCTTGGTCTATGCCGTGTTTGATTCAAGAGGAACAAACTACTTCATATTTCCTACCCATTTTCATACTATGGGACATGAGGTATAGAGGATTCCAGTTCCCATGGTGTTGACTACACCAATTGGTGGTTGAGCTAACTTGTTTAAAGTACATAGATATTGTGAGCTAGTGTTGGAGTGGCACCAATCTTGGGGTGATTCCCTATGTTTACGAATAAAACCATATGATGAAATCGTCAGCATGCATTGGTTGTATTCATTGAAGTAAATCATATATTTATTTAGGTAAAATGTTTATTTCATTGATGTAGCTGGAGAGTCGGTGGTGTTTGATGGTGAGAGAGATCCTTGGATGGGTTATAGGCGTGTTTCATACATATCCTCCATGATATCTGAGATGATGTTGAGATCTTCAGAGTTTTAGGAAATGAAATTTTCTAGGGTAATTGGAGAGTACCCTGATGTATTTCTAGAAGAAGATGTAGCTTTACCCCCTCGACGAGAGATCGAGTTTGGGATCCAGCTTCATCCAAGAGAATCTCAAATCTCTATGCCTCTATAAAGGATGATCCCTTCTGAGTTACAAGAGCTATGTATATAGCATGATGGTCTGTTATAGTGTATTTTTGTTTAGCCGAGTGTGACATCGTGTGGTGCACCATCTTTGTTCCTAAATAAGACTAACGATAGTTTGAAGTTGTGTATCAATTATCGTCACTTGAACAAAGAGACAATAAAGAAAATATGTCATCTTCCACGAATTTATGATTTCATTGATCAACATAAGGGTGAAAGTGGTTCTAAAAGATCGACTTGTGGTCAGGATATCATCAGATGTGTGTGAATATTGAGGATATCCCAATGACTACTTTCCGTTGTTCTCATGGTAATTATGATTTCATTGTAATGCCATTCGGTGTTAACAAGGCTCTAGCTATGTTGATGGGATTGAAAATCTCTGGGTTCTGTGAGTTAATGGAAATTTTTTGCAGTGGTTTTCATTGAAAATATCCTTGTGTACTCCTTATCTAAAGAGGAGCATTCAGAGCATCTACACACTATTTTGGGTGTTATTCGTCAACATTAGCTGTTACTGAAGTTGTCAAAGATTGATTTTTGGGCTCGAGAAGTTTGTTTCATGGGTCATGTGGTCTTCCAACAGGGTGTATCTATGGGTGTATCGAAGTGAGAAGTAGTTGTGTCTTGGGAATCTCCCAAGACAGTGTCAGAGGTTTGATGTTTCCATGGTCTCTTTGGTTCATATAGGAGGTTCATAGTTGATTTCTCATGAGTTGTGACACCTCTATTAGCATTGACCAGGAAGGATCACTCATTCATATGGACTGAAAATTGTCAAGAAGAATTCAATTATCTAACATAGAAGTTAGTATGTTCTCCAGTTAATTGTGATATATATGAGGGATTTCAGTTTGATGTTTTCATTAATTATTCAAATCTGTGTTGTGTTATGTTCTGATTCATCAAAGCTCCGTTTATTCTTATGGGTCTCGGCAGTTATGTCCCCATTAATGTAAATATTCCACCCATTATCTTGATTTGGAATCCGCAGTTTTTTCTCTAATGTTCTGGAGACATAACCTCATTGGTGAGCATTTTGTGGTTTTCACTAATCATAATATCCTGAGGTATGTTTTTTCCTAGCGTGACATGAATTTATGATAGCATCAGTGGATTTAGTTATTATAGGAATACGATATTAAAACATCATATACACAAGGATAGGGGAATGTTTTTTCTGAAGCACTGAGTTGAAAGTCAATTAGTGATGTAGTGCATGAATCTGGGGCCTCCTAGAGAGTAATGGAAGAACATTCAGCAGTAAATCTTGATATTAGAGAAGATGTGGGAAGATTTTTTCTTTTTCAAAGGATGTTGCAGTCATCTCTGGTGTAGAAGGTGTAAGAGTCCCAGTTGGGGGAACTTGAGGTGGAGGTCTGGAGAAATTGAGTTGTTTATGGCGATGCCCCTGATAGTTGGTCTGAGGACGAACAACTCTAATTATTTTATCAGGGAAGGATTTTTGTTCTATTTATGATGCATGAGACATTTCTCATAGAGTTCCATAGTTATATTTTAGTAGTTAATCCTATCGTGACAATGATGTACTGAGCCTTGAGGAGCCAGTTTTGGTGGATTGGGATGAAGCGTGCAGTTTAATTGTTTCTATGTCGATGTTTTGTCTGCCAGTAGGTGAATAATTAACACCGTGTTCCTGGTGGTCTGTTCCAACCATATGATATTCCTTAGTGGATGTTTCATTAAATCTCAATGGATTTTGTTAATGGTTTACATAATGCTTAGGGAGGATATGATGCTATTTGGTTGGTATTGGACCTTTTAATGAAAGCATCCCACTTTATAGAAATCAAGGAGTCAAGAATCATTGAAGTTTTTTCTAGGCAGTATCTGGAGGAGGTGGTGAGACTTCAAGGATTCCCAAGGATGATCATTCCTGATCTAGATCCTTATTTACCATTAGGGTGTGGAGAGGTCTCCAACATTATTTTGGTTATCAACTGTACCTTATCATAGCTTTTCATTTTCCATTGGACGGTTAGACAGAGCGAACCATCTAGACTCATGAAGACATGTTACAATCTTGTTTAATGGAATTTAGATGTTAGTGGATGAGGATATAACCCTTGGTGGAGTTTACTTACAACTAAAGTTTTCACTCCACCATCGATATGGTTCCATTTGAATCCTTTTATATTTTACCATGTCGTTGTTCATTGTGCATGACTGGAGTCAAAGAGTAAGAAATTCTCAGACAAAAACTAGTGTAGAATACAACAGAGATGGTTCAGGTGATTCATGAGAGGATAATGAACGTTCAAGATCATCAGAAATCATCTGTCGATCAAATTAATAGACCCTTGTATTTTTATTTTTGGGATCACATGTTTCTAAAGGTGAATCCTCATCATGGGCAGCGATGTTTTGGTCATAAGAGTTTAATTTCTCCCTGATTTGTTGGGACCATTGAGGTGTTTACTAATGTTGTTGTTGGGGTGTATCATGTAGCACATCCCCCCAAGATGAGTCGGATACATGATGATTTCCATGTATCACAACTCTGTCGTTATCTTTATGATGAATCTCACGTCATCGATGAGGGAGAGATCGATGTTAATGATGATGCGACCTTTTAATAGCGACCTATAGTGATCCAAAACCACATAGAGATGGTGTTGCGTAAGCATTCTATCCCCTTGGTTCGTGTCTTTTGGCGACATAGTGTCATGTAGGAGAGTACCTGGGAAAGTGAGTCACATTTACTTTCTTAGGACCCAAATTTGTTTGATGTTTATTACTTTTCATGTATCGGTGTAGACTTTGTGGTTATACACCATTCAGGATTATAATATGGATTTCTTTTTTTTTCTTCTTGTGGCTTGCTCTATTATGGGAGGTATCTTTAAGGGAGGTAGTTTGGAACCCGTTTCATATTCCCTTTAGGTGGGTTTTGAGTTCTTATGGAAGAGAAATTTTTTAGAGGTATTTGATGTAATGGTAGGGACCTATCTGGTCCATTCCTTTTAGAAAATTAGGTGTGTGATTTGTTTTGTGAGGTCATCGTGACTTATTACCAACACATTTCCAAATATCAATTTCTGTGAATAGTTTAATTGGTGAACAGTTCCAATGGTAGACCGTTGTGAACAATGCATTGGATTCCTTATGTGAACAATTTCATTAGTGACCTTCTATGAACAGTGGCATCGGTAAGCTTATATGAACATTGAAACGGTGACATTATGTGAACAGTGACAATAGTGACCTTATGTGAATAATGTCATCGGTGACCTTCAGTGAACAGTGCCATCGATGATCTTCTGTGAATAGTGTCATCGGTAACCTTTTGTGAATTTTGAAACGGTGACCATATGTGAGCAGTGACATCGGTGACCTTTTGTGAATAGTTTCGTCAGTGAACATCTGTGAACAATGTCATTGGTATCCTTATGTGAATAGTTTTTCCAGAACGATGAGGATCCAATGGTGACCCTTTTCTTTTTCCAAATTTTGAGTTCAAGAAAAGTGTTCCCAGAACAGTGAGGTTCGAATGGTGAGCTTCATGAACAGTGTTTCAAGAATGGTGAGGTTCCAATGGTGACCTCTTTCTATTGAAAAATTTTGAGTTCATGAACAGTGTTTCTAGAATTGTGAGTTTTGAGAATGGTGTTTCTAGAAGAGTGAGCTTCCAACAGTGAGATTTATGATTAGTGTTTTTCCTTTTTCCAAATTTTGAGTTTATGAATAGTGCTTCCATCATCCTACAGTTTCTCCCCATTAACATTACCCTTGATGTAAATTGCATTGAAATCCTCTTTTAAGGACCCCAAGGATGATTCAATGGTTGTAAATCCTATATAAATTTCTAATAAGGCTTGAGATGTTATTAATTAATCAAACTGCATGCTTTAATTTGATCCAGTTTAAATTGAAACCCCATTGTATCTTAAAACATTGATACATTAAATCATCTAAATGGATGAAGTATCATCCTCCTAAGATCTTCCTCTATGTTCTCAGGTGTGAGATGCTAGAACATCCCATTAATTCCTGTATGATTTCTACAATCAAACAATCTTCCTAGGATTTGTTCTTCCGTATTTTGATGCTACCAAGCAATATCGACTAGTCTTCGATATTATGTATGATCTATATTCATTATTTGAGGTTGATCTCCTTGTTTATTCGTGCCCTTTTTAGGGATTTTTTACCCCCATGCCCCTACGGAAATTGTTTTGGTTGTTGGCTAATGTGGTAGTGTCTATGCATCCTCGGGTGGAAACAATTGTCATAGGGGAGGATATTGAAATCCAATGTGTGGATCGTTCTCGTATAAAGAATGTCAAGAACCATTTCATGTAGGGGATTTGTTTCTTCTCTTTTCTTATACATGAAACTGTATAGTTAGAATATTTTATCCCACTGGATCTCAATGGAATTGACTTATTAAATATTTGAACCGGATAAATAAATTGATATTGATCGTATGTTTTGCTAGATTGTTTGATATATATGCCTGTTCATGATGAAAATTGTTGATGAACGTAAAGCTGGAATTAATTGGTAATTATTTGGATAAAGATATAGATGCATGTAATTAAATTTGGTTCTTATAGTTTTAATTTGATGTTAATGAAATTGGTTTAGTAAGCATGTTCAATTATTTTAGAATGATTAATGGTCAGGATCCTTGCATTTGGAACCTACCAAAAATAAATCAGTTAATCTAAGATAGATTATAGAATTGTTTGTTTGGTAAATGATAAATTCTTGTAGGGTTATGAGTTACCCTCTTGTTTTTTTGAGGGGAAAGGGTCCCTTTGATATGTTTTTTTTTCTACTGCTTGTGTTGTGGTGTGAGCCTGGATGGATATTCTGATATGTGGGTCAGGGATGATTATTTTTTTTTGAAGCAGTTGATGCCTATTGTGATGATATGCATAGATTTATGCATCTGGGTGTTGGGGAGGACACTGGGGATGATGGAATAGAATGGATGTGAATGTTTGGATGCTGACTGATTATTATTAGTTTTTTATCAACATTACATTCCCTATTACTCAAGGAAGCTAGTATTTCATACCCTTCTTCTGAAAGGGGCAACGACATGCGAGGTATTCCACGTTCACTTCGTGTCTAGATTCTCAATGGAGGTTGGTTCGACACACTTTCTATGGGCATCAATGACTCTACCGGTAGTTATATACTCATCGTGTTGAGCCCTCTCATGTTTAGTAGCATATAATGTTTTTCAAGAATTCCTAGGAATATGGGAAATTAATTCTGCAAATAAATAATTGAATAAATGATATTAACCCATGGGATTGGAGATTGACGGAACAGAATGATAAGGATACAATTTTAATGGGAAAGTGTACTTTGGGTGTGATGCTAAAGAAATATAATGTGTAAATTGTTAATGGTTAATTAATATCTAAATAATTAATTAAATTAAAGTGTAAGTGACACAAATGGAATGATGTAATATAATAAATCTCTTTATATGGTTGTGTTCTCATAGGAAACCTAGTCTTATAAGTGACAGATGGGAGTCCGAGAGACATTAGCTGCAGTTGTGAATAATACTAGGTTATTCCCATAATGTGGTTGTTAGTTATAATATATTTTGTAATTTTTGTGTTTCTATATGCTACTCCACCATTTCAGTAAGGGAAACTAACATCCCGGTGATTCAGAACCCTGGGGGTTCTTTCACCAACATTCTGTCAGAAGGAAGGATAGGTGACTACCCACTTTGTCCATACTCTCTTCTCTTAGTAGTTACTTGTGCTTGTTGGCATAGTGGATATTTTTCCACATATATGTGTGTTGAGAGGTGTAATGGATTGTTGTTGTTCACATACATATACTTTTTATATAGTATCCTATGGACTACTATAGATGTTACATGTATAGGTTGTGATAGATTGAGGATCCTTTCTCAGTGTGTGTGCTGTAATGGCTTGAGGTATAATACCCGATGTATGATACATGTTATACGAGCTGTGGTGGATCTCGGAATCTAACTTATTTAATTCTTGTGTGGACGTGGTGGTTTTGTTCCACAAGGTGCATATTGTGGTTCATCGACCAGGTGTCTGTGGTGAAGCATTTTTGGAGAGAGATACATAGGACGTGAAACATTGGGGAAAAGTGGCAAACCAGTAGGGAAGTAGTAGCTTGGTACCCTTGAAATTATTTTTTATATTATATACTCTTGTATTCATTACATAGTGAGAGTAGCCATGGTGTGGGTTGGAACTTATTAATCCTATTTAGGTGATGAGTTAGTTTCACTTATTGATCACTAGGCTTTAGCATGGTTTCATTACATTTTCATGAGTGGATTTAGGGACAATCCTACTGAGTATATTGTTATACGCACCCTATGTATATATAAACTGTTTTTGGTCACTTGAAGCAGGTTGGAGATAATGTTGTTTTCTACTAACATTATGTTGGTGGAGCTGTTCGGCCTTGTGGTTACTGTTGTTTTTTATTTTCTTTTGTGTATTTTTAGTTTTTCCCCTTCCAGTTGTTGTAGTTTTCATGACATTACATATTTGGACATGGTATTTCTTATATATTTCAGTATGATTTTGAGTTGGTTGGTGTCTATCTTATCTCTCTCTTCCGCTTGTGTTCTCTTAGAGGGTAATGCCTTCCATTTTTGTGTTTACTATACCTTTGGAGGTAGTCGCCAACCTAGGGACTAATGGAGGCAGTACTCAGAGGTCATTATCTCCCTTTTGACAATGTCGACCTAGGAGGGGTACACATTGTGTGGAGAGGGTCATGACATAAATTCTAATAAACAATTTTAAAAATAGACTCATTAAGAAAATAAAAAAAATAAAAGCTGTAAAATATTCATGTGGTTCAAAATGTGAATCATTACAAATCAAAATTTAAGAAAATGTAAATATAAATACATGATATAAATTTATTATAATAGTTAATGATGCAATTTATTGGAATTTATAGGATTAAATTTGACATTTCGAAATGCAACCTGACCATTGATAATACAAACCTAATAGTTGGGAATTACAACCTCACTATTGGAAGACCAATTGTACCTCAATTTAATAAAATTTTGTGGAAAGAATATTTATCATAAAAATTTAATTAAATAAAAGTAGTAAATTTCCAAAAAATAATATCATGATTAAAATCAAGAATAAAATATATATATACATTTTTAATAACTATTATTTTAAAATATTGTGAAGAAAATTACATTAAAAATAGAAATTACATATGTTATAAATATATTTTAATAAAAAGAATATAATTTTTGAAATATTCATGTCAATATTTTCCAACGATTATCTTTTTAGTAATTGTTAGAAAAACATAAATTTACATGTGAAATTAATGAATATATTTAATCACGTTACTAGTGTTTCATTAATTAGATAATTAATGATGAAATAGTAGGCTAATAATTTTCTAGAATGTTTTGTTTTTTCAAAATATATAATAAATTTCAAAAATAATTCTCTAAACTAAAATATTTTATATTTTAATTCTGAAAAATAATTTTGAAAAACCTATTTCAAAAACAAGTGTTCGCCTAAAACAATAATCATTCTTTTTTTATTAAATTTAATTTTGAATAATCTAAGTGATTTCAAATTATAGAATGTTTTATAGACAAAAAAATTATACTATATTTATTTATGTATTATATTTTCATGAAATAACTAAGAAATTTTTAACCTTTCATATAATATATTATTTTATATTTATTTCTTAAGATACCCCTCCCCTCAAGTATAAATACCCCTCTTCACCATTATAAAAACCACATATCAATTAATTTAAAAAGACAATTTTATACCCTAATCATATCCATTAATCCATATATAATATCTGTAGACATTTGGGAGTAATAAAATCCAAACATTAATGGATTATTAGATTTATATAATAAAATCCACACGAAAAGAATTTGTTAGATTCTATCTACCCATCCCTTTTTTGTCCCCATCTCTTTCATTTTTCCCTATTACATTAAAAAACTTTTAAACGCAACTAATTTTTATTTTCACATTATATATATATTTATATATGATTTTATCTCACTACAAGAATCATAATTATTACATATATAAATTTAAAACTTAACTTTCCTACTCTTTCAACAATATATCATCAACGGCCAGTTAGTCACTGATGAGGATATTGAAAACCCATTTCATTTGAACAAATATATTGTTGAATAAAACAAATTATTTATTAAATATAAATTTATAAATATGATTGCATTAATCGTTAAATGTAACCATGTGTTGTATTTGAACAATATAACATGTTGTTTAATATTAATGAATTTCCTCATTCGATGAATTAATCTAATTTATCATTAATTATTGCTATGATGATCATATTATTACCATATGAGGGTGATAATTTATCTCACCAATGTTATATTTATCCATTTATCAAATTCCTCATCTTAATAGGATTTTATATCAATATTTTATTTTATGTATATCTCAGGGTCAATATATGTATGAATGATAATATTGGTATTTATAAGGAAAATGAAGAGTTATATAAACAAATATATTCATTTTTTTTATATGTGCTGTATGATCCTAATTTCCTAATGATAGAAAGCAATTTTCTATTTAAATTTATTACTATTATGATGCTTATATTTAAAATGATGCGATAGACATAATTGAATGTTGTGTCTCAATCTAAATCATCAAACCATATTTGAAATATATAAATCCATTGATTTTTCAAAGTTTATAAAAATTCATATTCTTTTAGAATCCTTTAGGATATTTTATAGAGCGTTGTTGAATTTATAATGAAAATCCCCCAACAGTGACAAACCAGTTGTGTGGCATGTCTCATTGTTATTAACTAGGTGATGATCAATTATATATTAATTACCCCTTTATGATTTTATTACATATTGGCACGAATATTCCAAATCCACTTCTAACTACAGTTTCTAAATAGGGATTGAATTTCTGGGAATTCGCAATCACTATCCTTTACCAAAATTCCACAACAAGACTTATCTATCATGAAATTCGTTGAAATATCATTAAAAATGTCCCTAGGTATCCCTCTAATGAAATATATTCATAGTTTCTAAATTTTAACATAACATATCCTCTGAGACAAACTATAGAAAACCAATATTTTCATACCTATATATTTTATATTTTTATATGAATATTTAATATAATACCTAGATACATGTTGGAGGGAAATAATGGTTTTTCATATTATTATACAATGTACGTAGTCTAATAAATTTGTAAATGATCCTAATCAATTAACAAAAACACCATCCCCAAGTGTACTCTTCACATACATACCGAATATAAACCTTTTATTTATAATTGGGAGAAAGAGATCATATGAATGGTCAATTTCAAATCCTCAGTAAAGGTAAAAAATGGAGATAAATAGGCATAAAATGACCACAAGGGTATAATAAGATGAACATAAATATTTAAAACCATACACTATAAATCATTGATCATAAATACGAGTCAATGAATAAATCATTGTTTTTTATAAGTCATTAATAAAAATGTTAATTATTGATCATGAGATATGAAATCTAATCATTGGAATAAGAAATAATATTTTTTTTCTCACACATCATCGTAAAACATTATGAAAATGTATAAAGAGAGAGAGGATCAGTATTTATATTTCAAACATTAAATAAAACCATAATATAATCTTATGGAGATGAAACCAAGTTCATGAATAACATTATGGAAATAAAATTTTAGCCCATTATTAAAATTAAGATCATATATTTAGGTTCACACATAAAGTTTTGAACATATATTCAATGTACCACATAACATTATGATCATGTAATATGAGTCATACATAACATATTTACACATTATATATATATAACCATTGTATCAGTGGGATATATTGGTTCCAAAAATTATATAATGGAAAGCATATGCATGTGTTCCATATTATCATAGAAAATTCATAATATCATAACATGTGAATTTAAATTGGTTTCATAAAAAAATAATCATATCATTACATATAGAAAAGAGAAAAGTTTCATTATCATTTTATCATTTCTATATAGTATAACCCACGGTAAATTAATATGTTTTCATAACAATTATATCTTGGTGTAACCTATTAAAGTGAAGTAGGTTTAAAATATTACTTTTAAATGATAAATAATTATTATTAACAAAAATATTGTTATCCATTATTTATATCCCTCAAAATGGAATTGAAACATGATATGATATTATCTTACATAGAGAATGATTTTTTATGAACATTTAAATCATTTCATGAGGATGATAACTACTCCTTCAAACACTATTTTTTAAAATAAAAATAAAAAAATCATTTTCATTTTCATTTAAAATAAAAATGAAAAAATCTAAATGATGGTTTGAAAGTCATTAAGAAACGTTTCGGGAAAAAATATAATTACCAAAATAATGATACATTTTTAAATAATTTTAAAAAAAAGTTAAATAAAATTCATTTAAAATAACAATGAACTATTACAATGTAATCCTCAAGGAAAAAAATGTCATGAAGGGGGAAAATTGGGTACCTATAGTAGATGTTAACAATATATTTATTTTAGTGATTTGTAATATCTGAATATGAAATTTTTCAAAAATAAAATGAATATTTTATTCAGTAAAATTCATAGAAATGAAATAATGGGTAATAATTTCTTAAAATAATTATTTTATGAATTGTAAAAAAAATTAACAAGTTTTTTGAAAAAAATGGTTTTGTAAAAACATGTTTTTCAACCGAAGAGAGAAACAAATATGTTTTTTCAAAAAAAATATTCACTTAAAAATGTGTGTAGGTAAAGAGATGAAAATTTACGGAATATTTTTTTCCACATAAAATAAAAAAAATTAAGAATATTCTTATGTTTCATTAAATATTGATAATACATTTTCATTATAGAAATCATAATCATAAATATTACAGAAAAATGAATTGATTCTATTATAAATCCATTACAACATTATAAATGTATAATCGTAATCCCCATGAAAGAATAAAATTAAATTAAACATAAAATATCATGATAATTAATAACTTAATAACATTAAATGTCATTGAGTATATATAAAATCATCATTATCGAATATGGGTGCATAAAATAGCATATTAATCAATGAGTGAAAAATTGAGACAATAATACTGTACATCATTGGTATCATTTGTAACATAAACAAGTTCAAAGAGAGGTAATAAAATGGTTTTAAAAATATATATTATTTTCAAGATAATAATCAAAATATATATTATTTTTCTTTAATCACATGACAAAAAATAAATCAGTGCAAAATATGGTATGTTTCTCATAGATGTGGAAAGTGAGACAGAAATCCATTACCATTTTTTTAATATATTTATCAATAACATCAAATAAATAATAAAAAATTTAAAATTTAAATATTATGAAATGAAATATAATCATTATATAAAATTTATATGGGGATTTATATACACCAAACAAAATTTGATATTAGTGATTTTTCATTTGTCTCCTTGAAATAAAAAAGTGACTTAAATTTTCATCACCTTATATCTCGACATCCTTTATGAATTTTTAGACCCCATAAATAATATATATAATATTATTATAAATATATTATAGAACTATAATTATATATATTATTCCTCATATTTTTTATTTAATAACCTTCATAACCAATTTATTAATAATATCTGTTTAAAATAGTGTATAACATAATAACTACATTAATTTTCTTACATGAATTGATTTTTTTCTGTCCTCATACTTTGATCAGGGATCTTTATTATCTAGAATAAAAATCAAGATATAATTAACATATTTATATATTAATTATAATTTTAATATCAATAATTAAAAAATAATTTGATAAATGATGTACACTATGATCATAGAGACTCTAGGTTGTATATACATTCAAGTAATATTTTCATTTTAAAAAACACGTTATGGAAAAGTGGTAAGTATTATATTATATTTCCCTTGTTTTAATAATGCAATAAATAAAATATTATTCCATTAAATTTAAATATACATATTATCCATTTGGTTTGTAGATTTAAAGTGAGAGTCGCATCGCTTCATGATGGGGGTAGTTCACACATACATGAATGATGTTATCATATTTATATGGGAAAATTGAATACAAAAAAAGTTATATAATATCTGTATAGAATGACTATTATTTCATTAACATGCCAATTATTAAATTAGAAATATATTTATATTCATTAAATAATGTCTTATTATCTTATCTGAAATGTATTAATTAAAAATGAATCAAATCACTTTTTGAGGTAGTAGTTCATCGTATAGAGGAGGGTCAATACTGTATCCCCTAAATAATAGAATTTCATGTAATTTATATAAAGTAGAATGAATCAAAATGTGCCATTATTTTATAAAAATGTTAAATATTAATATAATTTTTATCCTTCATCATGCAGACCAGTAGATGTGGAAATGGAAGAATAACAGTCCCATTTTTTCAAGGAGGTTGTCCGCCATACACATGATTGATGATTTAATAAAACAAATTATGGAAGTGGGTATGGATATAGGTATTTACAATAAAATTAAAACATATAACTATATTTAATACATTTATTTATATCATCATGGTTTAAAATGAATTTATTGTGGTGAAAATGAAATTAACAAAAATACTCATTAAAGAACATTATGTATCATCCTTAGGTATTCACCAATAAAAATCCAATGATATAATTTTTTCCTCAATAAGGATTAAAGGATTATTGGAGGGAATTTGGAATGGGAATTTTTCAGTTCTTGGATTATCTAAAATTGTTGTAAGGTTTTCAGTGGGGAGTATATGGGGCTGAATATTACATGTGAGGTGAGTGGCATACAAGTAAATTTTGACGAGGGAAAGGGGTACCACATTATTCACATTCCAAAAATGATCCATAAAAAATAATTCATCATAATTAGTGATTATATAGTTTATATATGTCCTTAAAATTGATTTTATTCATTTCTTAGTATATTATTACACTTCATTTTTGTTTGAACCCCACTAAACCATTTCTACTTTAACTATAGTATATATTTATTATTATTTTCCATATTAACATTGATAAAAAATTAATTTTCCATTTTTAGATAATTTAACTAGTTGTGATTCCAATTACGGAATAAATGTTTCCAAAATATTATCATATATATTGATAAAAATTATAATTATTCAAGAAAATGGGTTGAGAAAGTTAGGTTTCTATTAAAAACTGTTCCAATGATTATTAAGATTTTATATTAACATTCAATATAAAAACAATACCAATGTGACATATTAGTTTTATATTTATATAATTGAATTAATTTTTATTCAAATAAAATTTAAACATTAATATAATATTTTATATATTTTAAACAAGAAATTTTTTTTAGTTAAAAATACATATTTTTCATTAATAAAAAAAATTCATCCTAAGATAATTATGAATAAATTATTTCAAAAATAAATATTATATGCCAACAAAATTTATTCTATAATTTTAAAATATTGGTTGTTGAATAAGTATGAAGAAGGTGAATAGAAGTTTTTTTACACATATTTTTTTTTAGAATAAAACAATAATTATTCATATCCCTTTCCCAGAAACATAGAAGATGATTTATAAATAGTTGATTGAACAGTTAATATAAATTTATTAATAAAATCATAATTGAAAAATAGATTTTTAATTTTTTAAGTGAAATTATATTGTATCTATATAAATATTTATTCATATAATGATTTCCACTATTTAAAATTCTTATTATTTTCATGTTTTATTCACTGGTACCCGTATAATTCATTTTATATAAATTTAAAATCAATATATTATCTTATTTTAGTTAATAATATTCATGACCTCTACTCCAATAGATATGATAAATCTATCACATTAAATAGTAATATTTCAATATTATACCATATTTCACTTCAATCAATGTTTTGGGAAAAAAGTAGCATCGCTATATGTTTCCAGTAATGAAAAATAAGATCATTGTTCCCTGTAAAGATTAATTTTTAGAAAGCTTTATTTATTACAATAATCAAAATTTTTAGGGTTTTATTATATTCATTCATATGTATAAGACGTTCGTAATTTTTTTGATGAAGTCTATGGTCCCATTTTAGTAATATTGTACTATAATTGGATGATATGAATATGTTAATCTAGAACCCATTAATTTAAAAACATGACCCTTTACATATGATATTTAATAACAAATATTGTTTGAGTTATGATTCAGGTGGTTCAGAGAAGTTCATGCAAGCATTGAATTCTTATATTGGGGTGAAAATTTATTATCAACTAAGAAACACCTATATGAAACCCTTAAAGGCAGAATAGTGAGCACTGTGTAAGGGATCAGTTAGTGCATGACTTTGGAAAATATGTTGTATTACTATGAGAAACTGTGAAATTCAAGAAAGGTTGGAATACCATAGTTGGCGTATGGTTTTTATCATTGTGATCCAACTATGTGAGGTGTGTCCATAGACATTATATTCTTACTAGTTACAACACAGTTTGTATAACATTTAATTAATCACCATGTACTATGATGTTCCAAATAAGAAAATCACAGATTTAACATATCACTAAAAAATCAAGGTAAATGACAATTTATTTTGATATTTATTGTATATATAAAGTTTGATTTATTTTTAAGGAGGTTAATAATAATCTTGAAATTATATGGATTCATTTTAAAATGATCATGTTTTAGGAATAGTTAACCGAAACCATGCATTAGCACTAAAAATCATGTTAGAGAGAATAGTGGGCTCTATGACAGAGCACTATTGGTGCTTGGTATTTCCATACCATTTAGTTTCAATGGAGAAAACATTAAATATTTTAGATATAGTAAATCCAGGGTTATAATATGTTTATTATAACTATAAGGAGTGTATTGATATAGTAGCTCTTAAATGGTTTTCATATTTTATGTATAAATATTTTCCAAAACATAGAACCAAGAAATTCATGATATGAAATTATGGTTATAAATATAGTTAATTTTTTAAGCCAATTTTTCCTCAAATACTCACATTATATGAATTCCAAATCCACCCAAGTCGTGAAGGGAGATTCCTTTTGATATAGAATAATATTTTAGGTGATCCAAGGTCTATAAAAGATCATTATTCTATATTTAGTTTTTATTCTTCATTTTTCATATCAGTTATTGTTTTCTCCTCACTTATGAAATTTTAGTTCTAGTCTTTAGAGGAAATTTCCATGTTGTATCATTGGAATGCAGATGATTTATTATTGATTTGGTTTATGGGAGCATGATATATGTTCAGAACAAGGAGATCACATCTAGGTTGTTGAATTTTTTATGCTAATATTTATTTTGAACTATGTTGGAGAGGTTGTGGGATTATTTCTCAATTCATCTTGATTATAATGTCATGTATTGATTTAAAATTAATTAATCATATTAATCATTTTTTAAATATTTGTATGATTTGGTGGAAATTTTCCTATGATTTTTTTGGAAATATTTATGATTTGGATTAATTTTTGAAGAAATAGTTTGTTCATATTTTTAAATGGGTTCTTTTAATATTATGTTTAGTTTTATCAAAGTAATGTATTTTATGAAATTATTTGAATGGAATAAATGGTTTTTTATATAAAATTATTTACATTATTTTGTCATATGAGTTGGTAATGTGTTTAATTTAATTGATAATGGTGGAGAAGTATCACCATTAAAGGAAAATAGTATAGAAATAATGTTCCACCATTAATATTAACAATAATATTTTGTGTATTTATTGGTATGTATTTTGGATGTGTTTATACAAGGAAAATAATATTCTAAATCATAAATTGAGAAATATTTTAAAATATTTTTCGAATTATTCCATGATAAAATGGTTTTCAATGATTTTTAGTATTTATATTGGAAAAATTAAAATATTCCATTGTAATAAACTTTTATATTTCATAATATATTCATAAAATGTGATAGAAATTTTTTCCCTCGTGGATTGAATTGGGATGTTATTGGGGAATAGCCTACTTAATGATTTAATCACCCCCAACATGGGAACTTATATGCATATTGTATTATTATATATCATGAAATATGTAAAGGAAGGGTATCAATGTTCATAATGATTATTCTTTATTCTGTGGGCTAGAAAAATAGATTTTGAGATTATTGAAGATTTTTATTTTTTTTAGTGTATTGGTATCTTTGGGTTTTGTTGTCTTCTGACTCCTATTGTTATTTAACTATGTTTACTCATTGCAATCTGATATGTTTTCGGTTTGGGTTGGTTTCTTCTGAGTTTTATTTTTTAACCATGCATTATATAAAGGATTGATTATTATGTATATCTTTTTTATCATTAAATGAAATAATCAACCCCAATTTTTATTATGAAGTCCTTGGAATTTATTTACATCTATTGGTGTCCTAGGGATGTCAGTTATGGAAAAGTAACATTGAATTTTCACCTCTCAATACAATGAGTAGGAAAGGTATATTAAAATTGGTATCATTCATGGTATCTATGAAAGCATTTTTAAGACAAATAATATCATTTTTCTATTCCAAACATAAAAATTGTGGTAAGTTATTTTAAAAAATAATATTTGAAATTGTATCACTCTATAAATATTAATTTAAAAATGTGAAGGATTTCCATAACCAGAAATGTAATGGATAGAAATGATTACCTAACCTATTTATTATGAACATCATGTTACCATGGATGTCAAATACATGGGTGTTTTAAGGAAATTCAAGGAGTTGTTACCTCATCTTCATTGGTTTAACCAATGAGTGATTCAATCTTTTTCATGATAATAATAAATTTTGAATATGATTGTACAATTCCTTTTGAGGAAGTAATATATGATTTATTGAAAAATAATAAATTTTTAAATGTTGAAAATTGATTTATTTTTAAAGTATTATTATTTTATTTTATTAAAAAATGAAAAATGAAGTCATATATTTTGAAAATTGATTGATGATAGAATTTTGAAATTGGTTTAGATGGATTTTCATTGGAAAATAGGTTTTTTGAAGTCATTCAACTGGTAAATTTTAATTTTTTTAAACATTCATTTTCAAACGAGACAGACTAAAATATGTTTTTTTGGTTTTAGAGAATGGACCTAGGTAGATATCATTGAAACCAGCAGAAAGAGGCTCATGAGAATGTCGTTCCACCTGAGCCACATGTGAACCAATTGTTTGTCCGAATTATTATCTAGAATTTACAATATAAGGATATAGGGATAAAAAAGTATGAACCAATGAATTATGATTATTTGGTTCATTTCCAAATACCTATTCTACCCACCTTTCTTCTATATTCTATGCCTAATATAGAATAAGTGTTCGAAAATAATATAAATCATTAATTTGGATGGAGAGATTACAACTGAATAGAACCATTTAGAAGAAATGAAAAAACCATTAAGAATATTATAATTCCATGACTCCAAAAATAATGAAATATTAATAGGGTAACATATAGTAATATTCAATTATTAGGATATTGTCTTGAGTTTATAAAATTATCATGGATGTTCAATCTAAAATATCGATGGTTAGTGGTTTTGATTATTTTGATTTATATCCTTATGTAATTCTTTATTATTTAGGGAATTTCCCTCACATGTATTTATTTTCTAGTGGGTGATAATATGGGTTTGAAAAATAATATGAGGTCTTCTATTTTAAAACAACAAATTATTTATAGAAAAAGTGATTTTCAATACATAAGCTTCAAATTATATTTTATGACTATTTATGGGGTTGAATAGTATTGGGATTTTTGTGTGCTAGGGATGGATTTCTATAACATGATCATGGTTATAAATTTGTTTAAATTGATAAATGAATTCATACACTATTATAAAGGACGTATTAGTTTTTCAAATGTTGATGGAATCAAGAATAACCTTATATTTGGTCAAAATAAGAAAGATTGTTGACCACGATTTATGTAAAAATATAATGGAACTATATGATAACATTTGATATCTTTAAATTGGATGATATCAATCTGATAGGTAATATTTGTTTTCCAACAATTATTGAACCGTTTTATGTTGTTTTTTGATATAATTTGTTAGGTTTAACACCAAAAAATATGAGCAGTTTATGATTGGAATATTACAAGGGATATGTCATATCTCACCTATCATCTTATTAGATGGAACTAAAAGAAATGATGGAATTTAATTATTACATGGATGATTTTAAAAGTAAAGGGTTCATTGAATTGATATGTATCAATGCAAAGTACAGTCTATGTTTTAAACAATGGTGATTGAAATACATGAAATTTGGTATATTATCATGACAAGAACTAGGTTCTGATAAGGAATTGGTATCCTCATCCATTCATTGATTATATATTTAAACAATTTAGGGGAGGCCAAAAGTTCTGAAAATTTATCTCAAATATTGGATATCCCAAAAATAATGTTCAAAAGGAGGATATTACAAATACATATTATAGACCCATGCATGGTCATTATAAATATGTAGTAATGATTACTGGTCCTTTAAAATCACTATCTATCATAAATGAATTGATTACTCAATTATGAAAAAGATATATGCATTCCTCTAGGGGGTTTTAAATGATATACTAGTGAATTCTATGACAAAAGGGAAATATGTGAAATAATTTTAGATAGTATTGGGAGTCTCTTGGTATCAATTTTTTTTAATTTTTCAATGTGTGATTTCATGATAATTTATTAATGATTTATTATCCATGTAATTTATGAAAAATGTGTGTCTATAGATCACTAAAACATAGTTATCAAAATCTATTGGAAACCACCAATGAATTTTATAGATTTACACAATATCCATAGAATAAAGTGATATTATAGAGGATTTTTACCTGATTTCTCACATTTGTAATCATCAAAGAATGAATTGAGTTTTAGAAACAATGCCTTAAAATGAAAAATGGAATTTTAAAAACTAGATCTAGAAAATAATTTTGATATTACATCATCACCAATACTCATTTTTAGAGTCTTGATAGGGTTTTGTAGTCTATTTAAAATTTTCCATATCAGGGTTGGAATCTATTTTCATATAGGGATACAATGATGTTTCTTATAGTTCATGCATGATACGATTTCATGAGAAGAACTAACCAAAAATATATTTGTAATTAGTTGTGGTTATCTATAAATTTATGAACTTCCTTCATTACTTATTTTTGTGGAAATATATGGTGTTTATGGATCAAATGTGTTTGATGAACATTTTCAACCATATCTTTTTGAAAATTAGATATTTAATATGGACAAATTAGCTTCACATGATTTATTTTTTAAAATTTATAAATCTTGTAAAGGTACATCATTAGATGAAAAATTAAGAATAAATTAATATAGTCAGTCTGTAAATTATACATCAGATGAAGGGCAGTTAATGAGATTGATATCTAATATGAACATGGTTTGTTATGGCTGATATAGTATTATTCTTTTCATCGTAGTTTCCATTATCCCAGTTTTCAAATAATTTGTTAATTTTTCTTAGAAATATGATTTTGAATGTGTATATATGAGGTCAAAAATGAATGTTAGAGAGACCATTTAGGATGGAAGCTTCATAGAAAAAATTTTTTGTGGTTTCAATATTATTTACATGTACCTATATATTTTCTAGAATAACACAATCATGATAACCACTATTTCATATTGGAATTTCTTCATGGAATACTAATGATATATAAGGCACTGAAAAACAGTTTTGTTCAGATGGATATAAAAAAAGTAGACATGCTTGTGTTGATATGCCTCACCTATATTAATGTTAAGATAAATCCTAGTTCCTATTATATAAGTTGGATTAATAAATGATTACCACATTAAAATGAGATCATGTATCTATGGATTTTGTAATAGGTCTACCAAGAACGATTCAGAATCATGATTCTGTTTGTGAAATTGTTGATTGACAATGAGAATGGTGAATCATCCTCAAACAAAGAGACAATAAGTAAGGAATATAAAAACACTAAAGAAAACAAATATGGGTAGTGTAATGGATTTTGGTGGGTTTTGGAGGGATAATATATAATTATGGGAGTTCTTTAATAATAAGAGTTATCATTCCATGATATATTTGTCACCAGAATATTTTTTTGGGTGTCATTTATATTCTTTACATTGTTGTGTGGAATCATGTGATACATCACTAGTTGGACAAAGCCATGTCAAATAAATAATAGAAATGGTTCATTTGATCAAAAATAAGATGGATATGGCCTAGAGTCATTAGAAATCAAATTTCTATCATTGTCGATGCCCCTTGTCAATTGAGGTGAGAGGTCACGTGCTCTTTGGAATCTATCCATGTCTTGGAAATAATCATTTTCATAAGTAGGGGATGTTATCTACTAAATAAATAAACCTTTTAATGTACATTAATGGTTTTTTTAGTTGTCTTATTAGTTTGACTATATATAATGGTTCGATTTAGTTCATGTTGTATTTCATATATCTCAATATTTGAATTACCATCCTCATCCAGACCAAGTTATTCAGTGGGATCATATTGATATAGATATAGATACCTTGTTGGTTCATATACATGTACAAAATGTGGATAGGAAAGAGATAGACTTTCTTGTGAAAAACATCTATCTAGTTTGGGATTTACAGAAGCATTGTACGATTTAAGAAGAAACATATGAGATTAGGAAGAAAATTTTTTAGTAGTAAACAAACCTCTTCAATGAATAATCTATTTTTTACTATATATAGAGAGATAAATAAATGGTGTGATGAATGTAGAACCCCTAGTTCCAGGTACATGGCCCTTTATATACGTTTTTAATGTATATATGATGTTTGAGTAATGTTTTTGGTGGTTAGAAATAGTTCTCGCATGATTTTATGTATTTTTTCATTATTCAAGGTTATATTACACATAATAGAGAGTGTGAATCACATATAAGATCCCATGAAAGGGATAACTGGGGGAACTAGGTAGGCACATGTCTAAATCAAGGATTTGACAAACTGAGTTGATTCTCGTGAAAAAACCATCCAATTATATAGGGATGGGGACAACAAGATTAGTTCATTGTTTGTCTAAGAATGTGACCCTATCATTTGAGGTGTGTTTTGATATAATAAAAAATTAATTATTAGTTTATGGTTTTTCAAACCCTATTGCCTAACCAAGAATCATGAAATTTGAGATCCTAAAGACATTGATCTAATTTAAAAAAATATTTTAAGCCTTTATATTCACCAATTACTCTCTTAAAATGAATTACTACTCAACTTACGGTTTTATTTGTGATTCACTTTGATCTACGAGAAACATTTAAATGATCCACAATTCGTTGGAGATCTAGATTCACTGGTTAGTGCTCTTTCAACTTCATTATACATAGATATGTTATTCTCCTCCCTTCCATAACTAAAGATCTAATCCTTAAATGAAAAATATATGTAGTATCATGGATATCATTACAAGGTATTATTTATTTTGTGAACTGAATGAGATAATAACTTTTATCTGGGAGATCTATGCATGGTTTTTGATGTTATTGTGTTTTTCATCATTTTCCCCAATGTATGAGACTATGTGGCTTCTCTAACGATTCCACTTTACTAGAAAAATAAGGAAGAATTTAAAATGTATTAAAATTAATAAAATTTTTGTGAATATAATTTTGTGCGTTTTTTGAAATAATTAATTGAATTTGGGTTTTGGAAATCTTGGGAATTTAATAAATTTATAGAAAACCACATTGTTAATAATTATAAAATTGGTATTTTCAAATTAATATTGGATTGTTGAATGTAATAAATTAATTTAAATTATTTGAAAGAAAATGAAATACTTTTTATTTACAAGTATTGAAATTATTTTCTCTTTATGTTTGGGAATGAGAAAAAAGAGATTGATAATGGAAAGGATATACCAAAATGTAAGGGACATAATGTGGACATGATGTTCGATTGTAATTGACATCATCAGGTTTAGAAATTTATATCGTCAATTATATATTAGTAAATATTTTATAATTTTAGTGGATGTATTTATATAAATATGGTTTTGATAACTTCATGATGTTTATCATAGAAAAAATAATTTTTGTATTTTTTATAAACTAGTAACATTGATTAATTTTATTTAAAAAATTATCTAAATTGTTTTATACTTGTGGTGTGAGTGGGGATTTTTTTGGGAAAACATAATGTGTTTTATTCTCAACACTGGGTTTGGGAATATAGTGATTTTCCAAATATTATATGTCAAATAAATGGTAAATCCAAAGTAGCCCGGCTCTTTAGTGATTCATCCTGACACTATGGGTTGGTTATATGAATTTAGAGATCAAAATATATTGGGGGTCTCTGGTGGGTGTCTTAGTGTCTTTGGGATTACCTATTTAATAACCCCATTCATTATCTCACATTAATATCACTTTTAACATCAATATGGTGATTATTAGATCTGTTTTTTTGTGTTTTATTTTTTTCTCATGAATCCTTTTGAGGTTTCATTTTTGGGTTTATCATTGTTTGGTTGTTTTATCTTAAATTGGAAAATAATATCCCTATTTTTTATGAATCCATTGATTTTTTCCACTATTAGGTGTCTTGGGGATGTTTACTAAGGCTCAATAATACCTAACTATTACACTCAATCCAATGAGGAGGGAAAATATGATACATGTAATTTGTTCATAAATAATATTTCAATATATTATTATAATAATATCATATATTTTCACAATCACATAATGCTTATTTGTGATATTACACAATAAATTTCCCTGTTTTTTATAATTTCAATAGTCCTTTGGGTCACAATAGAATTTTATTTTCTTTATGAAATGATTAATATTGTAAATTTATCAAATAACATCAACTTAGGGATGATAACAAAAGAAAGAAATTTAGTAAAGGTTTTTATACTGTGTCTATAATATATCTTTATCACATGGATTATCTATAATAAGTCTCATTATTGATTTTTTCTTATTCCATTACTAGGATGTAATTTATCCACATGATAATTTATCTTTTGGTTATTATGGTAGGATTTTTCTATGGGTTTCGATCATATTTTGGTCATGTATAATCAATGGGAAATCATTTTGATCTATATTAATTTATTAAATTATTAATTATATCATCTGATAAAATATGTATGTGGGAGGGTTTCTCTTTTACAAATTTTTTTAACAATTTAATATTTTAATATAATGTATTTTTATATATAATTAATATTATAACCTAATTACTATACACACAAATAAATGTTTTATGGTGTTATATATGAAAATACAATAGAATATATCAATATACCCCCCGTTCTGTATACACTCTTATACATAAATGTGTTTTCTCAATCAATTATGTTATAGGTTTTATACCATAGGGAGAATGTTTATCCACAACAATATGAAGAGGTAAATGGGAAAAAGTTATTTTGGTATCATGTTATACAATTTTTCCATTTAAAAATATTTTATATTTTTACTATTAAAATTGTTATCCTTTATTATAATTGTTTTAAGATTTTATGATTTTTATCAAACATTATTAGAATATAATATATTATTACTAAATTATTTTCATCATGTTCATATGTATTATATTATATTAATTAGGCAAATAATTCCACATTAAGATGAATTTATCTCACTTATCTTGTTTGTTTCATGGGATGATTCTATAGAAGATTTTTTAGGTTAGTATAAATAACTCTAGTGTTTAAGATATATTGTATTTGTGTGTCTAACAATGATAATATTTTTTTTGAAATATTCTATCTATATTACCATCAGAAAGACCCTTATGTAAAATATGTTAATATTTATTTTTCTAAATTTTTCATGGGTAAATATAAATATTAAATTTCTTATTCAAACACTTTTATATTTCAGTAATACTATGTTTCATTATATTAAAATTTTTGTGTATACATATTTGAATCTAGATATTATCAATCTATATAAAAAATTAAAAACCTATGAACCCATAAGTTAGAAAAAAATTAATGTGTCCCTCAGTATATTTACATATAATAATACATAAATATATTAATTACTGAAGGAAATTAATTTACTTTATTGTTTGTTATACGAATGAAATATAAGTTAATTTTTTTTAATGTTTGGGTTTAAATTAATAATGGGATTAAATGATGAGTTATTTTTGAATTTTCATATGAATCTATGAGATTTATCATGATGATTATTCCTTTTTGAGATATTCCTAACATATATTAATTTAGATTTCTATATAATATGTGTGATTTTTACCAATAATTCCATATATTTATTTATTTCAACATTTGATATTCTCTATTCATATATTTATATCTTTAATTATTTAATAAAAAACATAATTATGTGGTACTACAAAAAATAATATTTTAATGATTTTTATGTTAATATATGTTATTTTTACTTCAAGGTTGCGCATAAGTGGATTCTAATTTGAATTATTAATCATTATTGAACAATCCTTTACAGTGATAATAAGACATGTGATGATAACTCATTTCATGATGGGTATGTCTAGTGAGGATAGTCCCTAGTGATATTTTTATAGCATTTTATGATACATGACGGCACATAATTAGGTCATTGACATTTTTAACTCTCTGATTTACAGTAATGATAATAATATCTTACTATGTCACTGTTATTTAGTGATTCATTTTTATGATTTAATTATTATAATTTTTTTAAAAATGGATTTAAATAGGAATTATATATATCAAGAGGTCTATCCTGTTAACATATATTAGTTATGTGATGGAATTGTTTTTATTTAGCAATTGTTTTCTTATTTTGAATTTAATAATAATTTTCAATTCGATGCATTTTACGGGTCATTAGAGGTTATTTTGGTCATTCATTCATGATGGGACCATAAATATATGTGACTTTATATTGGTTACTGATTTTGTGGATTTCACATTATATCATATTTAATATATTACACACATACATATAACATTTACATTTCTAATACATAATTTTGTTATGAACATTTGTAAATAAACATTCACTATAATTAATTTATAATAGTCATGAGATATTCATTGTTTAACATGGATTATAAAGTAATATAATTACTAAAAATCTTTATATGGGAACTAAAAATAATTTTATGTACATTTATAACATAGAAGTTTATCTTTTGAAATATCTTTACCATATTAATATCAGGATCTTTTTATCTGAATGAATCACATACAAAGGAAAAAAATTTATTAAGTTTCAATCATCATTATATTATCTAATTTACCATTTATCTATTTTATTGTTTATTATTTTTTATTTAAAATTTATTTATTATTTAGAACTATTATTAGTGATTTAATTTCTATATTTTTTTTTGAGATGGAATTTTTTTGTACAGATATAGTAATTTATTATTTCATTATTTTCTAGACATAAGTGATCAATTTACAAAAAAATGTTTATTTTATACATTAATATGAACTTCATTATAATAAAAAAATTATCTCATTAAAATCATGTTTTTGATTACCTTATTTATATCATCAATATTGTTAAATGAATTCATATTTTTTAAGGAACTGTTTTCACTACTAGAAGGGGATAAATTATCTATTTTATAATCGTCATTTTATTATTATTTTTGTGTACATTGTTTTAATGGGTTGGTATAATAATAGTTTATATTAATATACTTTCGTTCAACCTTGGCTATATTATTGAACCCATTTTTTTTAAATTTTTATACATATAATAAAAACAGTAAATAAATTAATTTTATTTTAATGATGTTTAATATACATTTTCATTTAATATTATTATAAAATCATAATAAAAAATAATCTTTTAGTATTTCTATTTTATCATATCATTCCAATTATTAGAATGAGGTTTAAATAATTTACATCATACTGATAATTTATTGGTCACCTTAAAATTATATTTCATTGAATAATGAACTCAATAATTTTATCTAAAATATTCAAAAATCATGGTATGGGTTAAATATTAGAGGGTAACATTCTTCCATTCAATAATCCATTTACTATTTTAAAACAATGAAAATGTCATTTTTATTAAATTAATGATGTTTAAAGAAGAATAAACTAATGATTTTAAATATTCCACCTTAATTACTGGCATGAATATTCATTTTTATTTCTACAGAAAATTAAACTCATGACAATTATTCCTATAAAAATGGATGAAAAATCATAGTGATTATCACAAACCATTAAATAATTAAATGGTTATAATATTTCAAAGTAATGAATTTAAAAATATTTATTTATATTAAAATATTGATTATCATTAATTTTTATTTTATATTACTATCAATTTCCATATATTTTAAAAAATAACAATTTTAATAAATAAAATATATAAGGGTCGCTATATGATCCTTATATCAAGTCATATTAACATATAGAACCTTTATTTTACTAAAACATCTTATAAAAACTATATATAAAAATATTATAATTTTTTTTAATTTTGTTAAATAAATGAGATTAAAAATATAAACATAAATTTGATCACTTATTTTTTTTTAAATTGAATATATTTAATTTTCAACACATCATAATTCATTATTAAAGATAATATATAATCTTGATCCATATTAATAACTAATTTTCGAAAATAATATTTCATTAAACCCTAAAAATGAAAAAATGGAATTATAATATACAATGATGTGTTCAACGAACTAATGATAACAATAATTTAATTTGAACCTTTTGAAAATTTAACATGGATATAACTAAAAAAATACTATTTATTTTTCAATGATATCATTTTATCGGTATTAAACATCCATTGTATATGTAATAGTTGAAATTTTTTGTTGATTCAAATTATGTATCCCATATATAATTTACATTTTTAATCATTTCTTTTCTAAAATTGTCATAGATTTCTCAATGATTTAAATAAAAATTCTTTAGTATATTTCACATTATGTGTTCGAATAGATTATTGGTACATGGAAAAAATAAATTTTCAAGATATATATTACAATATTTTCCAATGGAAAATGTTTATTCAAATTTAATAGAGTCCCACAGTAATAGAATAACACAAAAGATACTCCTTTTAGGTGGATTCATGCATGAAATAATCATTCTATAACTTCTTATATTTTCTTATTTTTTAACCAAGGATATTCATTATTGTATAATATGTTTAGATAAAAATATCAAATTTATTATTTCTTCAAATTTCCTGAACATCATTTTTTCAGTTATTCATTATTATTTTGATGTTTTTATGTGGATTTTTAAAAGAAATTTTACTAAAAATAATATAAAAAATAATTCATTTTCACCATGAAATTAAAAATGGGAAATTGTTTTGATATTAATACATATACATCAAACAATTTTGTTTCTGCTTATTATTATTAAAATATTTTTTTTCTAAATCATTTAAAATCTAATTATTCATTAACTCTTTAATTCATCTAATAAATGATGTTTTAATGTATACTTATTATAAAATATTATTTTTGAAACAAAAAAATGGGATATAAACTTATTTAAAAATGTTCAATATTTAAAAAAATTAATATTTTAAAAAACATTTAATGAAATAATTTATAAACTAAAATATAATTATAGGGAAATAATATATAATAATTTAAAAAATCAATTATTTACAACAAAAATATATACATATATATATATATATATAATTTACTATACTAATAAAAATAAATTATTCTAATATAAAAAACTATATAAAATAGATCCAATAGTTATTTTTAGTTATGATAAAACATTCTATGATATTATAATGACATAAAAAATAAATTAATACTAAATTTGTTTGTTAGAATTTTGATATTTTATATATATATAAATTATTATGAACAAATAGTATAAAATGTTATCAGATCATAATATTAATAGGGTTAAATCAATCAATCAAAAAAAAATATTTATAAAATGTATATTTAATAATTTTAATATGTCTATTAGAAAATATATTTTTAATCAATAAATGAAACATTACCATATTAGTCATTATGTAACAACAATATTGAACTCTAATATAAGAAAATCGAAAAAGGTCTAAAAAATTGTAGTCCTAATAATGATGTAACTAAAATTATAATTATTATACGTTAAAAAATAATACTATACTACGAGATTGTATTATAATAATATTAGAGGAATTATATCACTCCGTATTGTAATTAACAAAAGGGAAGGATTATAAAAAACTGTTTACTATTTTCACAATTTTTCCATTAAACTTTTATAAATAAATATTTCAACAATAGTGATTGACATCTACATTAGTATAAATTTATATGATAATTATCATCTACCAATGGTGATGTATATTGGGAATTTAATAAGAACAAGGTTGTATGTTTGACTAAATAATAGTGCAGTGGTTAAAGGAAGACTATTACCCCACTAGATATCTATTGGTATTTATAAATAAATTTTTTTACAATAATAATTTATTTATAATAAATAAATTTACATAATTTTATTCCTTTTTCTAGGATACCATATACATAGACTATAAATAATGATAATTTATATTTACTAAATTTCATGTAGTGCATCATGGATATGGGTAAGAGAATTAAAGATGGAAATTTGATATTGTGGGTAACATGTTTATGATTTATGATCTAAATTGATGGGTTTTATTCACATTATTTTTAATGGTTGATTATATTGGAATTTATAAATATATATATCTATAAAATGGAATATTAGCCATTGAATAAGTACAATTTGTGACATTCAATTCAAAAATTCACTTTTAGTTGAAGATTTAATTAAATGAAAAAATAATATTGATTCACCAATAGTTTTCTAAAATATTATTAGTATGATCAAAAAATGTAATGACAAAAAAATTGGATTATATTTATGGATAAATTAAAAGAATTTTTAAAATTAAAATATTTCAAAAATACATGAAAACATTACAAATAAATGAATAATTATTTTTTATGGTCAAACAAATTTAATATATACGGAAAAAATTAAATTTTAAGCATATGTAATGAATAACTCATCTTATTAAATATATATCGAAACCAACACAATTGAGAAAACATTTAGTATCATCAATTTTTGTTTGAGTTACCCATAATGATCGACTATGTTTGGTCATGCATTTATAACATGAATTTTGGGAATAATACTCATAAAGGGATGTGATAATATATATATAATTCAATAAAATAGAAGAAATTAAATTAAAAACTAGAATAATGAACAATTGTACTAACTCAATATATAATAATCTATATAATATATAAATAAATATCAAAATATGTTATTAATAAAATAAGATAGCTAAAAGAACTAGTCTTTAACATTCAATGACCCCAAACAACATAAGTATCATAATTTATTCTAATGTATCCCAAATACATTTACATCAATTTCAATAGTTATTTCTATTAAAATTATTCTTCACAACTGAAATGATAAAATCCTAAAACACTATATACATGACTAGGGGTTCATAATATCATTATACGTATAGGTTTATCCAAAATTTATAAAAAATAAATATAATTTAGTGAATTTATAATAATAATAATAGTAATAAGATATAAATAGATTTTTCGTTCCACACATAACAAGTAAACTGAAGGTAAATTTGTATAAATACAGATGTATATAACAATCATATCATATAATATCAATTTTTTCTTTTATATAATTTTATCACCTTTTATATGGTCACACATAATTGTACAAAAGTCTAATGAAATATATTATACGAATCCCAACTTCACCGTATGATTCAATCATTAAATAATATATGTATGTCTAATTAAAAAAACATTGAAAAGTGTAATGATATATAATAGAAAAATAATAATCCACCAAAAATTACCCATATCTATAATATATAATATCATTTATTAAAAAACTATTTTAGCCATACCACATCCCCTTTCAATCCCATAATTATCAATTGTAGGTCTTATAAATATATAACACATGTTATCTGTGGCAGGATTTAGTAAAATAATAGCTTAATCAATGAGTTCCTTAATTATGTATTGGGTAACACAGGGGAAAATACCCTTAAATATTATATGATAAGTGGTAATTAATCCTATAGTTGATGTGTTGTAATTAAAAATAAAAAAAATGTCACCAATGATAACATTATTTTGTTTTATAAAATTAAACCCATCATCATTACAACATTATTTCCGTTATCAAATAATCTGTAATTGACTAACTAATTATTCTCAAAATGATGTAACACTCATTCTATTAAGGTATACAAAAAATATAATGATCAACTATTTAGGAAGATTATATTCTCATCCACTTACAACACTAACGTACTCCAATGTAAATATATTTGATGAGAAAAATTTACTCATTTTATTTTCACATATCCATCATCATCATTAAAATGATCATATCAATTCATTTGGCACACATAGTCAGTCATCTAGTATTAAATTTTATAATTAATGGAAAGTATAAAATTAGTTCATTCATATGTCAATTATTATATAATTAATACATATATTATTATTATATTTAACTTATTCTAAAAAATAAAAATAGAAAATGTATTGTACCCCTATTAATTTAGTATGCGAAGAATATATTTGACATAGTGTCCTTTGTGATATCATAACGTAATACTAGAGCATGTATTTCAAAAAAAATGTAATATTCTAATTATACAAACATCAAAAATCATATACATAGATATTAAAGAGTGATGAGTAATGAATCATACTATTTAAATCCTTGTTATGTTAAATTTTCCAATCAAAGTTCACACCATCATTTTTTATTTGACAATACATGATATCGATTTTTCAATTAGTCTTATTCTGAACAATATCAACAAATGCATGGACTAATAAAATTCATTGATTCATATAAATATTTATTATTGTATTACTGAATATCTGTTACATTCAATATTATTCTAAGTATATTATTTGTACAAAAATTCATTGGAATCGTCACTAATTGACCATTAACAAACCAAACAAGTGTCAATGTGTCACATTTCTTGAGATTCCCCATCCCAAGGTAAGGATATTCAAAAAAACAAAAAAATATATAATGAATAAATAATGTATATAATTTATTAATTTAAAATGATGTTCATGTGTGTAATTCTAGGAGACATAAAGGGTCTATAAAAAGGCCAAACATAGAAATAAAAGATATTTATATAAACCCCACATTTTTATGGGACACATTGTCAATACTAACCTATCTCTCAGTGGAGTTGAAAACCAAGAGAATCTGTCATAGTAAATGAATCCATACCATTTCCATGCGTCACTAAAAAAAAATATATAAACAGATTAAAGAAAAACTAGTGTGTGAGAAAACAATCTAGTAAGATACCACAAATAATCAACATAATTTCTAACACCACATATCTTTAATTTATTGCTTTTAATTGACTACGTCATAAACAACAACAAAAATAAAACCAACTATATAAGATATTGTTTTCCACAATGAAAATTATTTCCTATTTATATATTAAAATTAAATAGTTGCTACATGAATTATTTTACAAAGCAATAAATCAAAATATAAATTAAAATACCACAATATACACATCTTGGAAGAAAAACATGAAACCATTCAAGGATATAAAAAATGAAGCACTAGTAGGATAAAGACTATGGGGATATGTTATAGGAAATAAAATGTAACAAAATTTCATCAGATATGAATCCTACCTATATCAAGTCATAACATAGTATTTTAATATCATAAGAATAACTCATAGTGGTTCTCCAATCACTATGGTTTGAAAATTTCCAATAATGATTAACAGTAATATCCCAATTCTCTATTTTTATAAAAACTTTAAATAATACATTATTATGTTGTATAAAAAAAATAATTATTAATCTCCAAGAACATGCTTAAAAATTCATTTTAGATATAAATCCATCATTTGAGACATTCATCAAACACATATTTTTCACATACTATTTATAAGGACAAACCATTTAAGAATAACTTTTTTCCATGATGAAATTAGTCAATAAATTATAAAAAACTTAACAAAATAAATTAGTAAGAATGGTAAATAATTTTGGGGATATCACCATTGTTTTGAGACACATATGTCACCTATGGGAGAAAAATACATTCGATCAATGAAGAATGACTGAATTCATAGTATATAGTTCCCACAAGAATCCATCCACGAAAAAAATGCTTACACCCCCCATAAAATTCTTTAATCAAGTAATCAAATCCCATAAAATTACAATGTAAAAAATATACAAGATATTAAAGAGTTATCATCATAGGGGAGAGGACATCAGATCTGTAATTCTCTATACCATGAACAGATCCACCATGAATAATGGTAATTCACTACAAACCCATGGGGGTACTATAAATATGATGCGAGTAGTTAATCTGAATCGATGAAAAATTATAACGAGATTACATATATAATAAATAAAGGATACATTAGTAAATTATTACCTATATCATCATCAAAAAAACGGGAACTATTAGGATTTTTGTTCATAACAAATATGTTCAATATATGCATGGTTCATTTTTTCAGATTAAAGATTTCATGAGGTGTTGGTGTCTATTTATTTAACACTATAGCATATCCATACTCTCTAATTATAAAAACATGAAATTGGGAATTTACCCCTTTTCTAATTATTATTTTGGTATATCATTTCTTCATAATATATATCCAGCTAAAACAAGCCTCTCATCAATCCACTAGAGGAATCTGCGATTTTTTTGAGAATTCAATTCATTCTTGGTTTATCTAACCGTGTCATGTTCCATTTTCTAACTAATATCATATTTTTTCTCAATATATTACACAGAACTCTATTCCCATTATTTATTTTTATCTTAATTTGTATTTAAAAGTCTGTTCTAATAGTTTTGGTGTGAAACATGATGATTTTATTATATTTATTGTCTAGTGTGGGAAATATATTCTATCTTATATAATATTTTTCTAAGGAAACAATTTTCATCTTTTCTTTGTTATATATGTTTATATTCATTGGTAATATCCCATATTTTACATAATGTTATTTGTTTCATACAATTTTAATTGTGAAATTGATTAATTTTTTGTATTTTGTATGAAGATGAGGTTTTATAGGGATTTTGATTAACTAATGTTTCTCCATCATTTTTGTTCCATGAAAATAATATATGGTGTATTTCACTCTAAAACATATATACAAGAATGATATTATTAATTATTTGGTATGAATTTTTTTAAAAAAATTCAACGATTATTTAAATTTTTCAGAAACCACATACCATTAGGAACCATTTTAAAGATGGGTATAGACATATTAAAACATAGTGACTCTCGAACCAATATGGGTTATAAATGAAAAATCAGTAGTTTGTGGAAGGACTATATTTTGGTAGTTATAAATTTATATCCTCATACTATTACATTACATGTCCCATAACATATTCCCATATCGTAGATCTATCCTTTTCTTTTTATTATATATTATGGTATTTTTTCATTTGTTATTTCATACATATTAATCATATGGTATATTCTAGGATAGTTAATTTTATGCATTTATACTATATTTCATATACATTTTATATTCCTAGTTAATTTGAATAATAAATTATTTTCCGTAACTCTATAAATGCATTATAAAAATGGTTTTCGTTTTTAGATTCATTATAAATATGTTTAATTTAGATAATGAACTTATATTTTATTTCTTTTCAAAAAAAGTAATATTATTGGTTGTATCTTTCTTGGATTACAAATCATAATTTAATTCCTCAGTTGGGATATTTTTAATTTTCGTTCTTAGCCCTTAGCTAATGTGGATGTTGACTTATAGTTCAACATATTCCTATATTTTTCGTATCATTCCTTAAGATATGGGTTGGGGGTGATGGAATTTCACATGTTGTTATAGATTTTATCTTATCAGGATTAATTTTCAAGTTTATCATTTTTGGTTGAAATTTTATGTATCAAGAATATTGAAAATCATTTTTTATTATGCAAACTTTATTTATCACTTCTTGGTTATTATTGAGACATGTTTTTTTGTCTTCTTCTATTTGAAAAATATATTACGTGACTTAACATGTTGTAACCTCTTTGATTTGTTAAACTAACACAAGCACAATCTTATTATACAAATTGGATTGTATTTTGGACTCCAATACACATAATTAGGAAAACAGCTACATGGTACATTTGATATATCCCATCCAAACATATTTTTTGACATATACTTTTATTGTAGTATTTTAATATTATGGTTGATTCTTTTATACAAAAAATTGTAGGTTTTTTAGTGATTCTTTATATTACCATGGTAGGGTAGACCATGAATTAGGACTCTTTAAGGCTATATTTGTTTATAGAAATGGTAATTATGTTCTTTTCATGGTATAGGTAACTACACACATTAAAAATTCATCACATATAGTTTTCTAAAACAATATATATTAATTTATTGTTTCCAAAAAATGAATTTATTTATTATAGAAATGTTATTATATGGTTTCGCATCATTTAATTTTTTATGTAATTAAATAGATGAAGAGTTATTTTATAAATTAATTGATCATTTTATTATTATTTATATATATTTTTCTATTAATATAATTACACCAACAGTGACGTTAAGACATCAATTTCTTATTAGGAATATATTTATTTATTATTTTGTATATAAAAATATTATAATTCAATGTGTATTATATTTTTTAAATATCATGAAAATTATTTTATGAATATAATTTTTATATTATTTAAATGATATTATTATAATACTATGTAATTTCATACAACAGAGAGAAATTATAATAAAATAACATTTTATTCGATAATTCATGTTACATTGAACATAGTGTTAAAAATCCCACAAAATATTTTTCCATAAATATATTCATTTAGATGGCTTCCGAGAACGCATTCACTTGTCTAAATGAAATGTAATATAGTATTCAGGTATAAACAAGATAATAAATTATATTTTATTTATTTAATTAATTCAATTTTTATAGTTTTTTATCTTTTTATTATAAAAAAAATTAAATCATTTAGAATAAAAATAATTGTCCTGTAAAAAATATATTTTAAAAAAATAGTGACTACATCCACATTTCCACATAATTAATACTTAGTTTTTAATATAATAATAAAAATATATTGTTAAAATAAATTTCATTTTTTAAATTATTTTATAATAATTTTCATCGGTAAATTTATTGGATTTTTCGGAAAAGATTTATTTTTTAATGAAAATTGAAAAATAAATATTTTTATTTGAAAGATAACATTTCATTTAAATTAATTTTTTTAAAATAAATTTCTATATTATTTTAATTAATATTAGTTTAATTATATTTTAATCAAAATAATAAATTAATTTTAAACAAATTTCAAATTTAATTTATTAACTAAAATCATCGATACATGTTAGAATTTCCTTCTTGAAAGCCATATTTTTCATTAAGTTTTTTATTTTTTTCAATTTTAATCTTCCACTTATGTGAATTGAATATAGAAAATTTTAATTAAGATTTAAAATAAATATAAATTATATTATCTAAACTTTTTAGATAAATTTTTTAATATAATATACATTGAAATTAGAAAAAACTAATTACAAGGGTTTGGGTAAAAATGGGGTTAATGAGGGTTAACCTAAATTGATAAAGGTTTAAATGACATAAATATTGACTAAAATATATTTTATATACATATTTATACATTATAAGTCTTTATTATTTATAATTTTTTATTTTGGACTATTTTTTTATAAACAAAGACATAGTTACACCTTATTCATTTTATAAATTATTTGTGTGCCACTCATTTAACATATAAAGCCCCCACCCCTCCTCTCTTTTTCACAACATCAAACACTTTTTCATGATATAACAAAATAACATTCCAAAATCCATGTCCTCATCATATAGTCCTTTGTTTTATCATACATTATTTCTTGGAAAACATTTGATATAATCCAAAAGAGGTTATCTAAAAATACGGAAAATTCCTAACTGTGAATTTTTTTCATTCTTCTTCCACCACCTTAAATTATTATTAATTTTTTAATATATAATAAAACTAATATATCCTATATAATATGATTTAATTATATTAATTTCATGATGTATATCTATCACAACCTCCCTTACACTAGAGACAATAAGTTAGCTCATGTGTGTGAAGAACTACAATCTCACAAATTTATCTCAAACATATTCCATCCCATCCTCTCAGAGTTGAGTATGGGGATTTTTAGAATTTATATATAAGATATTTTTGAAATAATTATATATATTATGTGATTATTTTATATACATCCATTTCATTTTCTATTTTTTAGGGGGTATTATGAATATGCATATGTGTAAGGTGGACTACCACCTCTCTAGGTGATGCAATTCATTTTTAACTAACACATTTCATGGAATGTAACAAGGATAAAAAAAGGTATATTTTATTTAAATGAAATATTAATAATATTTATTTAAAAATAAAATTCCTAAAAAGGTAATATTTAACATTAAATCTTCCCATGTCACTCACTAAAATATGATAATGTCGTTCATGTATGAGGGGACTACCACCATAACGATGCGATTTGAATCTATTGTTATCAATACAACACATAGATGACATATATAATTATATTTTATGAAATAATAGGATATTTTGTGTATTGTAATAATTCCTTTATTAATAAAGTTTATTTCTCATTTTTCGATAATGATTGTTGAAAAATGGAATCATTACTCATGAGTAAGTATGACCAACAATCTCTGTCACCATAACATACTCCATTTAAAAAAAATACTTTGATGAGTAGAATTAGAATTATAATTTATTGATAAATATGATGGTAATTTTCTGATTAATATTCTTTAGATACTGATATAATTTCCACATTGACCAATAGTCAACCTATCATAGAATTTTTTTACACATATGTAAAATATTAGTGAAACACACGAAAAAAAATAATTAATAAATAATATTTATTTTATAATATAATAAGGGAAATGGAATGAATAATAATCATGAAATTGGATTTATGATATTACAAACATAACATGACAGTGGTATTTTGGATGTTAATTAATGCATGTGATGATTTAGACAGAAGATAAGGGACATCATCACAATTTCACTTCATTAAGCAATATTATAATTTTATAAAACTAAATTGGATAACATGGTTTACATACTATCCATTAGACTTTTAATATCTGGATTACTAAATAATTCATGATATTTTAATTATAAAATGAAAATATTTTATCCAATTGAATTTAACTTGAATGTTACCATGTGGTAAATAATTTCATAACTAAATTTTTTCATTTGGATATACTATATCTTCTTCTCCATTGATATTCTACGATTATGTTTTTGATCAGTTTTTTAATTTCATATATTGTACTTCAAATTTATTATTTAAATATAATTTTGAAACAAATAATAGGTTGACAGACTAATTATCACTTCAATGTTAATTTCATTTTATGGTCTTATTTCAATATCTCACTCTAATAATGATTGTTTTTTCATGAATTTCAGTTGAAGGAAATATTTAGATATTTTAAAAATAAACCCATTTAATTTTCCTTTCATATAGCTTTTCAATTTATTTTCACTTAATATTAAATTATTTAATCACTTTTTGTCTTGTAATAATTGAAAAATATTTTTCAATAAAATATTAATTCATTTATATCATATATCGAAAATCTATTTCCATCAACTCCTATTTTTTTCAAAAAAAATGATTTAAAAAAAATGTTTTAACTATTTCTAAATGATTTATTAAATAATAATTAATGCAATTTTAAATTTAGATCCTTCAAATGAATATTCATGCTATTTTCAAATACAGTCAATTTTTGTTCAAAAAATTTAAAAAATAATTATTTAAATGAAAATAACCAAAACACAATTTAATAGCATCATGAGCAGTCAGTTTTTAATAAAATCCAGTAAAATTTTAAATGTTTATTTTAAAAATTATTTTGCTATCTTAAATATTTGAGAACTTTTTAGAGTTATTTATAAATACAAATAGTTTTTTACATAAATAATATTTTATGAAATATTTTTATGAAAATTATATCCCTTGATAGAATCAATCCATATTCTAGTTATTCTCCAATAGTTATATATTTTATTGATAACATCCTTATTAATTATATTTACGGTTTATGATCATTTTTAATGAGAAGTGTTTTGAAATTTACATCCTTTATTATAATTTTACTCATTAACGTTACCTGGTAATATTCAATTTGTTGTAATTATTTAGATTAAATTTGCTGTAAATACAAATATAATTAATCATAATTTTTTTATTTATTAAAACATTAATCATTTTTAATATGTTTTTCTACATTGAAAGTAATTTTTTTCATAATAAATATCAATCAATCTGTATTCATTAATTAATATTGATATTTGATGAGAAAGAAAACGTTTCTTAAGTTTAATCCATTATTAGATATGTAGAGAATTATTGGTACATGCATTGATGGGTTGGCACATAAATTATACTGCCCATTGATGCATCATTAGTCTCATGAGGTGAAAAATAATTCTAATATTAAACAGGTTTCTAATATTAGCATTAAACAATCTTGTGAAAGGTCATGATAGTAGATGTTTCATATGCCACATAACATAATATCCAATAGTTAATCATTTTGTTCATTATGAATTTAGTTGATTTTATCCATGAGAGATTCATGATGATATTATCTGTGGATAAATTTCATTACCATTTTCATAATTAAATGACCTATTTTTTAGATAGTTTTTAATGTTTATTATGCATTATCTTATTATAACTTATATTTTCACAAGTGAAATTATATATTGATCAATATCATTAATAAATTATTAATTATATAAATTTTTTTAGATTCGTTTTAATGTTGATTTTTTCCTTACTATGTTATCCCTAAGATTTTTTAAATGATATTATCTCCCGATTCATTTCAAAACAATTTTATAGATTAAATAGTATTTCTTCCTTTAAAATTGTATATTGTTTATTCGGTATCATCTCAGGATTGTAAAATTATTTAAATAGAATGGGTGTTTTCTTTTTTAGCTTTCATAATTTTTATACATAGCTTATTTTGATATTCTTGTAATTCAAATGGAATTTTGGTTTTGTTATATAAAATTTCAGGTTGATAGTTCTTATTGATCCCTGATAGATTCCATTATAATTTATAGTTACTATGAATTTGATCTCACCATTCTAATGTCTTCTTTATTAGGAATCTATGATGAGTAATATGATTGATAATCAGGGAAACTCTAACGATAATATTCTGAAACATAATATATTTTAATTATTGTATTCAAATGTAATTTGGGAATCATGTATGTACCTAGTTTACCAAAGCTAATTGATAATTTATTTCATTGGGATGTTATTAATTATATCTATGACAATGTAATAATGTAATACCTAAACTCTATTTTACTAGATTCAATTTCATTACAATTTATTTTGAGGAATCATAGATGAAACCATATAAAATATATTTCAGATAAATATATTAGGGTTCAAAACCATATGATAAAACAATGATGATATATATATAAGAATATAATTTATTTTTATTAAATGAATAATTTATTTTATCATTAAAATAAATACTTATCTAGATACTGAAATGTAAATTTTTTTCTATAATTGATGTTTGAAGGGAAAATAACTCCACCAATCCATCTATTCTATTAACCCGGTCATTAGATGGTGAAAAAAAACTATCATTAAAGGGCACATGGTTTGACACTCCTAGGTGAAATTCGTAGGATAATTCACAATTTATTTACAAATTATTATGATTTATTTGAATATATGATTACAATTATTGAAATTTATTAATTATATAGTTTCTTATAAAATAAAAACCCTCATGATTTTAAAATCTAATAAATAATTATATATTTTTTCCAATATGATTACGATTTCTTATTATATTCTGTTTTGTTATTTTAAATATTCGTAACCTGTTGGAATCATGAAAACATTGAACATTATGTGAATATGGTTATATTTAGAAACCAAATGGGATTATTTTAGGAGTGAAATATTTCATGATTATTATTAAGTGGTTTTCATGAAAAATGATTAAGAATGGTTAACATAAAAACACTAAAACTCTCCAATGAGGATAATGATATATGATTATAGGTTCTTGAATGGGGGAGACAGTGCATTAAATAATCATAGATATCCATTATGTGATAAATTTTGAAATATTGTCATCATAACATATCTCAATGGATTGTTAAAATGTTTTATGTTTGTTAATGATGGGAATAAATCATAATATTTTTGCATAAAATGAAGAGTATGATGAATGGAAATAAATGTTATCAAAGGAATCTGTTTTTATAAATTTTCATAAATGAGGTGGACTTCGGAATTGTGTGAGTCAATTAACTATTATAATGGATAAACCCTACACTAAAATAATGGCCTATATTTAAATAAAATAGATTATGTATTTATTTATTGTGATCCATTAATTAAATAGGATATGTTTTTTAGTCTAATGATATTTTTGATAGATAAATAATGAATCGTCTATAGATATTTTTAAATTTCAGAATCATTTTTTTATCATTATCATAAAGGTTACAGATACCATAATGATTTTATGATTTTATGATTTATCAAATTCTCAAATCATAATCACTCTTTAATAGGGATTTTAATAAAATAGACTTACATGATATTATTTTTATTTGGAAAATATTTATTGTACTAAAGTATAGTGAATTATTATACGAAATAATAATTTTGGGTAGTATGCCTATACATTTGAGAAATTTGATTAATTTTATTAGAATCCCTGATGGATTACCTTATCTTCCATGTTGTAGTAGTTATGGATAATAAAAATTGGGAAATGTTATTGGAATTATATTAAAATAGTTTGGGAGGAAGGTCAACTCATTTCATATATTGAAGGATGTTGGGTATGAACCCACAATTGATGGATGATAAGTGTTCAACACCTACATTTAGAATATGTGAATTATTAGTTAATATTGATTTTTTATTGAATGTATTGATAAATAAATATTAATATTGAAATTTTGGAGTTATAATTTTCTTATAGGTTTATGTGTTATAGTAGATGACTTGTGACAAACATATTAATTTTTTAAAATATTTGTAGAATTATGTAATGGGTTTTCACTCTTTTTTGGAGATTATAATATTACAAAATTGAATTTTAGAGAAAAATAAATAGAAAATTCAATTTTTATATTCTTTTTATATATTTTGGGATGAATTGGAAATTGATAAAATCTAGCCATATGATGTAATTTTCATATGAAATAAAAACATAGAAGGTGTGCATATTTAGTCATATTAATATTGAAAGGGACCATCCATAAAAATATACTTAATGTAGTGTTAAATAAAGAATTAACATTGAGGATCTTTTCAGGTTTAGTGTCTTAGATATTTAGGTCATAACATATACATAACAATTTGAATGTTACATGTAGACACATCTACTCAGTATCCATTTTACATCATAAAATAAAAACTCTTAATAGAAAAGAAACAAGTTTAGTTATATGTTTTAATATTCATCACATTGAGTTGATCTTATCATTGACCCTATTCCTCATTAATTCATGTGAAAAACATTTCAAAAACATGGGATGGGAATAAAAAGACCAGTAAGGGATACACAAAGAAGGAAAACTATTAGTTTTTCAAACTAACAAGTAAACCATTAATAAATTATCACAATGAAATAATTTTCACTTTCATGAAGTAATATATAATTTTAACAATATAAAACCTATTTTATTACAATTTTCCAAACAAAAAATTATCATTAAACCCATAGAAATAACACATAACATATAAAAGAATATTTGGACATAATCATACTTAAATGAAATAATCACACGGTCGACTTCCACACATATCACTAAATAAAATAGTCATATGTCTGACTTCCATACCCTATCTATTTGAGGATATAACGTAGCCACCCATCATTGGACTCTAAAAAACCACACATAATTTATTTTTTCATGAAAACCACCATCAAATTTATATGCACCATTACTTAATAACAACACTAAAATATTGAAAATATCTACATTTAAGTAATAAAATTTAATTTCCAATCAGAAGATATCATTTCAAGATATTGAAATACTCATTCCCTTTTAAAAACCATATTAATTACCAAAACAACCAAAAATAGAGTAAATTGTGTCATTTTAATTTTAAAAACATTATGCATTATAGAGGAGGATAAATAACTATTACGACGTCAGATTGGTTATTGTCATTGCATACATTAAAAAAACAATTTTTTTGTTATTTAGTGAAAATAGTACTCAAATAAAGATTCTATTTAAATGAAAATAAATGTAACATAGTTTTATTATACAACATATAAAAGAAGGAGCTGTATATTATCAAAACATGCCTCAATTAAAAGAGATTGAGACAAAGTCCCTTACCTACTGTCTGACTTGTCTTTTATATTCATTGTTCTTCCAGAATAATAAACATAATTTATATTCAACAATATATATAATAATTTTAATGTTTATTATTCATTTTCATAACACTTATTACCTTGATATAACAATTATATAATTATTTGAGTTCATATCATACACTTAGTCAATTTTCAAAACTTGAGTCAAAAAATGAACTTGTTGTAACTACCAATTTTCAGAGTGGTCAAGAGTCCATTATATCCAGAATGATATTCATGATTTTTTATAACATATATCATTTATATCTATTATATATCTATTTAGAATATTCCATATCAATTGGATATATGAAAATGAAATGCACCATTCATGGAGACGGTAAGACGTATGAACGCATGAACGATACATTCATTTTTAGTGGAATGAAAACCAAATAATAGATAGGTATATTATTATTATAGTATAATATAATAATATATATGTGTTACATAAAATCATTAAAACCATCATTGATAGGTACCAAGTATTTTATTCAAAAGTCATATCAATTGGGGGGGCAGTACTCTGCTCATTTCTTAAATGAAATTTTCAAATTTATACAACAATAAGAGTATAAATATATGTTGAAAATGAGAAATAAAAATGAATAGATATAAAATAAATATCATAAAAATCATCTATAATTATAGGGCCATCATAATGTCCCCCATGATAGGTGTTAGGGGAAAATTGAACCATCATCATTTTTTGAGGCAATAGTTCACCGTACATAGAATCCATATGTTAGTATCAATTAGATGAAGGTATTTTTATATGTATTTAAAATCATTATAATAAAAAACCTAATACATTTAATATTAAAGTGTGTTTATTTAGAAAAAGAATATGAATACCATAGAGAGTAGAGAAGAAAAAAAATCAATAGAATGAAACTTTATATGATATGTTATCTCAAATCGGGTAAATTATATTAATTTTAGCCAAATGGATCTCTTGAAATGCCTTCTCTATAGATGAAGGCATATAGTGGGAATATAGGGATGTTTATAGATTATTTGGGAAGAGTCTGAATGATCCAATGTTCTTGAGAGCTGTGTGTAAAGGGTTAGAGGTCGTGTCCTTTTATAAAAGGGATTAGGGGCTCTTTAAGAATGTTTGAATGTTTTATTTCATTATAAATTTATTTTCCTATTTAAAAGGTCAAAAAATACTTATATTAGATGATAAGATGAATATATGTAGAAATAAAATCATCCAATAAAAATTGGATTGTTTGTGGATATTTTTTAATCATTTTATTTTTTATTTAACCCTTTGTTAACTTATTTAACTTATTTAACTTTAACCTTATCTTGTTGTATATTCATGCTATATGGTTAATATACTTACAATAAAATTTGAAGTGATACAAAATGGATCAACAATGACATTGGTAATATCATATATGACATTTGGCTGATTTTCATAATTTTTTGACTATTTAATAATTTAATTAAACATTGATTGGTTTAAAAGATAATTTTTGTATATTTTTAAACTATTAATACTAGGAAATTTTAGAAAATCCATAACAACATGATCAATTAGAAAAAATATAATTAATTAAACTATAACAAGTAAGAATCATCCATAAAATTTGTGTATGGGATAAAAAGTTTCAGTTTTTTTTTAATATTTATAATCTCAATAACATAAAACATTCATTAATGAGTTAATCATTACATCATCATTCTATCTTAAATAAATATATTTATATGTTTTTTAAATATTAAAAATAATATACCTTGACTGTAATGACCCAGACCCCCCTTGGTCCCTTCCTTTGCCAAAATCCGGATCCTTAAGGGGTACGGATCGGTGAGACCGATCGGTGAGACCGATCGGTGTGACCGATCGGCGGAACCGGCCGACGTCACCCGGCCTTGACAAGTTGTTCCAGTAACGCGCAAAAAAGCTTAATTAAATACTAAATCGGCTCATGAGTCGGTTTAAACCACTCAGCACCTTTAATGATGAGTCAAGCCACGTGGTCAACCCACGACTTCCACGTCTTACACGGTTCGGCGTTTTTATCTCAACCGTTCCCGGCTCTTATAAATTAAGGGTTAAGCCGTGGTTTCCCCCCTTCTTCGATCGTGGCTCTTCTGGTGCATCGGGACCGCCGCGTCGTTATCCGTAATCTTCTGTGCCCCCGGCCTAAACGTCGATCATCTATCCACAAGTAGGGAATTTCTTTCGTCTCTCACTTTTGTGTATCATGCGGTGTGGGCGTTATTTTTGTTCTTATGGAATTGGTTGAACCGAACCCTAATGAAGATAATAAACGAAGTTCTAAAGAATGAAGGGGAAGGGTTGTGATCGTTGTTTATGCTTTATCTTGTGATCATCCCTTTTGTTGTACTGGTTTATGTTTTCTGAAAATTGAGGTCGTTGGTGGTCGTGTGTGTGCACTTGAATCCCCTCGTGATGTTTTAAATGGGTTGCTGAAATTGTGAACTCCTGCTGTGAAATTGGTTAATCACGTATATCCGGCTGAATAAGTTGAAAGCACCAGGATCAACCCTTCTGTGATAACTCCCGGTTAGAACACACGGAAATTTGAAATCATGGAGTGTGTTAAATATTTTAAATCTGAAAATCCCTGACTTGTGCTGGTAGTGGTAGTTGGTTGTTTTCCCTTCGGGCTGTTTGCTGGAAATGTGGGAGGGGATGGGATCCCCTGTTCTTTTTATACTCTCAGTGGCTGTGTGAATTTGTGGGATGGGATCTCCTATTGGTATGGTGTCAGTGGTTGTGAGTTTTTAACACAAATTGGGGAGATATCATCTGTTGGCAGAACCGGGTGTGAGTGTTTTGGTTGATTTTTGCTTTTGACGCTTTCCTGGGTTATGCTTATGGTAGTTGCCCAGTAGTGCTTAAAATTAACTGAACATTTTGACTGAACGTGAAACAAGAATGGGACAAATGGTTTTGTGGGCAAGGGTTATGAATTGTGACTCGGACTCAGTGGTGTTGTGTTCTGTAGGTTGGCTAGGAAAACCTATGTTTTGGGTGAGTGTTTGTTACCAATATCTATACTTGTAGCTTTGTGTTTCTTATTCGTGCCCCACCCAAGTTGAGAACTTAGTGTCGAACACCCCCATTTATGGGGGAAGGGTGTTTTTCCCAACACTATACTTAGTGGCTGGTTATTAGCTCCTTTTCTGCTCCCTTTCCCGGATAGCCCATGTACCTTCGGGCAGGCTGTGATGGCCTGAAGTCCATTATTAGCCCAAGAACCATCGGCCAAGGTCTTGTGGTGGTTGGCCAGGTGTGTGCGGCAGGGGGTTTCCCAAGTGTCTTCGGGATGAGGCCCAGGTGTCTTCGGGCGTGGCAGTGGATCCTTTAGCCCAGGTTTCTTCGGGCGTGGCGGTGGTTGTTCTGGCCTAGGTGTTTGCAGGCATGGTTACATGTGATAGTTGTGGCCCAGGTGTGTACGGGCGGGATTCGGCGGTGGGACTGCGTGTGGTTGTGGCCTAGGTGTGTGCAGGCAGGATTCGGCAGTGGGACTGCGTGTGGTTGTGGCCCAGGTGTGTGCAGGCGGGATTCGGCAGTAGGACTGCGTGTGGTTGTGGCCCAGGTGTGTGCGGGCGGGTGTGGCAGTGGGACTGCGGTGAGAATGGCGGGATTGGTCCAATGCGTAGGATGTCTCAATAACCAGTGGGAAAGTGGCGCGGGGTACCCAAACATCGATGTGCTCTTATATATATTTTACATGACTTGTGTTATTTGGGGAGAGAGCCTTGGTGAGGCCTGGGATGGATAGTTTGCCTTGTTAGGTGTTTGGTTTACTCTTTCCTCATGGTACTTTAGTATGTTCCCCCACTTGTGCACGAGAGTCTTGGTTTTCCCTACTGAGTGTACTTATATGCTCACCCTACGTATATAAAACTGCTTTCAGGTTTCCAGGAGGACTTCGGGGATCACGCAGGACCTTACTAGCTCGTACTTTTGGAGCAGTTGCAGTTGTTTCTCTTTTTCTTTTGGTACATACCTTGTAGTCACCTTTTGAACTTTGTGGCTTTCACTTTTGAAACATGCATGTGGGAATGGTTTACTTTTGGCTTTACTTTTCTTTCTACCTTGGTGTTGTTGGGTTTTCTCCTCCTTATCTTTCGATCCTATAAAATAAAAAGGGTAATGCCTTCCATTCGCGAGAATTTCCTATACCCTTGGTGCTAGTCGCCACTCCGGGACCTATTGAAGGCGGTTTTCGAGGGTCATTATCTCTCCTTCAACTTAAAGAAGGAAGGGCCTGGCAACCTGCTGACCCTTCCCTCCTTTTGGTGAAGGCGGGTCGTGACAGAATGGTATCAGAGGGGAGGTTGAGAGATAGGACGGAGTCTGGAGTTAGGCACAGTGAGGATTGCATGGGATGATAAGGCAACATCGTTGGGTGACCTGGGTGCGTGAATTAGGCTAGGGAGGACCGGCTAGGACGTGGGATTTTAGGGCCCCCCGTGATCCGATGCAAGGACTCTGGACCTACCGAACGACCAAGTGAGGCCACACTGATTGCAGGGTAGAGACCCTAGGAAAGGTACATGCATCATAAATGACTTGTGTTCTTGTGTTTCTGGGATGTCTTGGGAAATTAAGAATAAATTAAATCTTAATAAGTTTTAAGAACGATTTTCTTTGCACTACTAGGCTTAGGCATTCCTTGTTTACCTTGAAGCTATGGAACCTGGATGGCGACCACGTGTGGTACAGGCGATCGAGACTCCTGAGACTACTTTGGCCAATCGGCAGAGAGCTGATTGAGAGGGAGAGGACGACCAGTGGCGGAAGACTCTTCGAGCCTTCCAGCGACAGGCCCTCGAGAAGTATGAGGGCAGCACCTCCGATATGAAGACGGAAGGCTGGCTAGAGGAGCTAGTCATAGCCTTCGGCCTGATTCGGGCCCCTACCGAGTACTGGGACCCTCTAGCTTTTAGCCAGATGCGAGGAGCGGCACGTCAGTGGTGGATGCTTCACCTGGGGAGTAGGAAAGAGTCTGAGGTTGCCTGGGTGGATTTCGAGAAGGAGTTCCGGGCGAAGTTTCTCTCCTCGACAATGAAGGCGGAGAAGAGGAAGGAGCTACTCTCCCTCTAGCAGGGGAGCATGTCCGTGAGGGAACATGGAATCAAGTTCAAGGACCTACTGCGTTTTTCTCCGGACCTCTTTCCTGATGAGGAGTCTCGGGAAAGACGTTTGGAGGAGGCACTCCGACCCTCCCTCCAGTATGCTGTTACCCCCTTTACCCTTCCGACATACATAGAGGTTCAGAAGAAGGCCGAAGTGGTGGAAAGGATGCATGCTCTGGGCGAAGTGTCACGAGAAGGGATCCAGCTGGGACCATCGAAGGGAAAGGCCGTCAGCACCAGGCCTCCAGCATCGGGACACTCCAGGTTCCGACCCACAAGGAGCAGGCCGCAGCAGTTTCAGTTTCGATCCCTTGGCCCACGTTCTTTTCCTTCAGGCTCGAGACCACGGTGCTTCATCTGCGGGAGCCCTGGACATCTCCGTAGTCAGTGCCCCGATCGGGTGCAGTACAGCAGTGGTAGTCATCCCCAGCATCCGCCGCAGCAACAGTTTCCAGCGAGACACTTCTGGCAGCAGCAGAAGGGACAACGAGCTCCCGCTCCTCCGTAGGCAGACATAGGAGGGGGAGGCCGACCTCAGGGCGCTCCCCAGGGACCTCGACCAGGGTGTGGTCGGGGAGGTGGCCGACAACCGAGGGGCAGGGTAGCTGGGCGTGGACAGTTACACGCTGCAGAAGCAACAGTTCCAGCGGGGCCAGAGGTTGTTCGAGGTACGATCAGTGTGTTTAGAACTCTTCCTTATGATTTGTTCGATACCGGAGCTTCACACTCCTTTGTTGCACCCAGTCTAGCCCGCTCCTTGGGTCTAGATGCCGAGAGACATCCAGTGCCCCTGGTGTTGAGCACACCAGTTGGAGGTCAGACCGACTTGCTGTTCGTTTGTCGGGGATGTAGACAGATGTTAGGGCCACATCAATCGGTTAGGGATCTCCTTCTTCTACAGATTCAGCCGTACGATGTCATCCTAGGCATCGACTGGCTATATTCTGTGTGCGCCGTCATCGACTGTTTCCAAAGAAGGGTGGTGCTCTCCGGTTTGGACAGCCAGCGTGTTACTTTCACCGGCGAGCGGAGCTGTCCGAAGGGAAACAGGAGGGAGGAACCACTCTTCTCCTTGTTGACCGAACTGACAATAGAATCAGTAGATGCGGAAATGGTGGAAGTACCATAGATCGTTCGTGAATTTATGGACGTCTTTCCTGAGGAGGTGACGACTCTACCCCCTCGACGTGATATCGAGTTCGGGATAGACCTGCAGCCCGGCTCTCGACCAATCTCGATAGCTCCTTACCGGATGGCACCTTCGGAGCTACGAGAGTTGCAGATACAGATTGACGATCTGATGAAGAGGGGTTATGTCCGTCCAAGTGCGTCACCATGGGGTGCCCCAGTCTTGTTCGCAAAGAAGGAAGATGGTGGCCTCAGGTTGTGCATCGATTACAGGAGGCTGAATCAGGTAACGATCAACAATCGCTACCCTCTTCCGAGGATAGATGATCTTTTTGACCAGCTAAAGGGGGCAGGATGGTTCTCGAAGATCGACCTACGATCTGGATACCACCAGCTGAGGGTAAAGGATAGCGACGTCCCGAAGACGGCGTTCAGGTGAAGGTATGGGCAGTTCGAGTTCGTGGTCATGCCCTTTGGTGTTACGAACGCCCCGGCCGTGTTCATGGGGCTTATGAACTCCATCTTTTGGGAGTATCCGGATCGGTTTGTGGTGGTATTCATCGACGATATCCTGATCTATTCAAGGTCATAAAAGGACCATAAAGAGCACCTGAGGACAATTTTGGAAGTCCTCCGACAGCACCAGCTCTACGGGAAGTTGTCAAAGTGCATGTTCTGGACACGATAAGTGCACTTCCTCGGGCACATAGTGTCTGAGAAGGGGGTAGCAGTTGACCCATCAAAGGTTGAGGCATTTGTTTCATGGGAAGCACCCAAGAATGTGGCGGAAGTCCGGAGTTTCCTCGGACTGGCAGGTTACTACTGGAGATTTGTACCTAACTTCTCTCGAGTAGCAGCCCCTTTAACGGCTTTGACCAAGAAGGACCAGGTTTTCGTGTGGAGCGAGAAATGCGAGTCGTCCTTCAGCTACCTAAAAGAAAAGCTGGTTAGTGCCCCTGTGTTGAGATTACCAGAAGAAGGGATGGCCTATGAGGTATTTTGTGATGCTTCAGGACAGGGCCTGGGATGTGTGTTGATGCAGCAACAAGGGGTGATCTCTTACGGGTCCAGGCAGCTACGCCCCCATGAGCATAACTATTCCACCCATGACCTGGAGATTCCAGCGGTCGTTTTTGCGCTAAAGTTATGGCGGCACTACCTCATCGAAGAATGCTTTGTGGTCTTCACAGATCACAAAATCTTAAAGTACATCTTCTCCCAGCGGGACTTGAACTTGCGACAACGGAGATGGGTGGAGTTCCTCTAGGACTACGACTTTGAAATCTCTTATACTGAGGGCAAGGGAAATGTGGTGGCCGATGCCTTGAGTAGGAGGACGCAGAAGGATGCGGTCCGAGAGTCGGAAAATGCCTGGAAGGCAATGGAGGAGTTGGCTTCCTTACACCTGGATGTGAAGATGGATAGTGGCAGAGGCTGCCTATATCAGATGATAGTGCAGTCGTCTCTGTTTTGACAAGTCGAGGAGTCTCAGTGGGGAGACCCCGAGTGCGAAGTGATTCCGGATCGGGTTGACAAGGGCGATGCTCCGAGAGAATGGACAGAGGATGGTCAGCACCGGATGCTTTTCCAGAAAAGGTTGTTTGTTCCAATAGTGATGTGTGGGAAGGTTCTCAGTGAGTTCCACAACTCACCCCTGGCAGTGCACCCAGGAGTTACCAAGATGTACCAGGGGCTGAAAAGGTAGTTCTGGTGGCCCGGAGTTAAGCGAGCGGTGGCAGAATTCATGGCCAAATGCTTAGTATGTCAGCAAGTGAAGGCTGATCACCGGGTTCCAGGCGGCCTACTGCAGCCTTTAGCTGTTCTCGAGTGGAAGTGGGATGACATCTCAGTGGATTTCGTCACGGGACTACCCAAGGTCCAAAGAGGGTGTGACGCCATTTGGGTGGTGGTGGGTAGGTTGACGAAATCAGCTCACTTTCTGGCAATCAGGGAGTCAAGTACTGTGGATGCTTTGGCATGGAAGTACGTGAATGAGATGGTACGGTTGCATGGAGTTCCGAGGTCCATAGTCCCGGATAGGGATGCATAGTTTACCTCACAAATCTGGAGAGGATTGCAGCATGCGTTTGGCACCCAGTTACGCCTTAGCACTGCTTTCCATCCCCAGACAGATGGAAAAACGGAGCGAACCATCCAGACCTTGGAGGATATGCTATGGGCATGTGTTCTGGACTCAGGAGAGTCGTGGGTGCGATACTTGCCTCTAGTAGAGTTTTCCTACAATAATAGCTACCACTCTACCATCGGTATGGCCCCGTTTGAGGCTCTGTACGGGAGGCCATGTCATTCACCTGTGTGTTGGACCGAAGTAGGAGAGGCAGGCATCCTTGGCCCGGAGGTAGTTCAGAACACGACAGAGACGATTCAGCTCATACGGGAAAGGATGAAGGCGGCCCAGGATCGACAGAAGTCGTATGCCTATACTAGGAGAAGGCCCTTTGAGTTTGAGGTTGGAGACCACGTGTTCTTGAAGGTCTCCCCGCGGCGTGGGCAACGGAGGTTCGGCAAGGGGGGTAAGCTTTCCCCAAGATTCGTCGGACCCTTCGAAGTGTTACGGCGGGTCGGCGAAGTGGCTTATCAGCTAGCGTTACCTCCGCCGCTGCTAAGGATACATGATGTCTTTCATGTATCCCAGATCCGTTGTTATCTTCACGATGTTTCACACGTCCTTGATTGGGGTGAACTGGAAATCGAGGACGACGCAACCTTTGTGGAAAAACCAGTGATGATCGAGGATCGCAAGGAGAAGGTGCTTCGTGGGCGAGCTATTCCCTTGGTTCGTGTGTTGTGGAGACATGGCGGGCTTGAGGAGAGTACGTGGGAAAGGGAAGCACAGATGCGTGCCCAATACGCCGAGTTGTTTTGAGCTTTGTTCCTTTTGTACCTGTTGTGGTAGAACGTTTGACCTTTTTGGCTATGAAATGTACTAGTTCCTTTCCTCTGTTGTGTGTGAAAATCCCCGGCTAAAGGGAAGAGGGAACCCGAACCCTAATCAAGACGCATTAAGGTGGATGCGATTGAACCCGTGCGGGCGAGTCAGTGCCACCCAAAGCGGATAATATCTTGACATGGGGGAGGGGAACTCCCCAAACCCGCATGACCGGGCTGTTTGGCATGGTATGTTTCTTAGTTCTTGTCAGGAGAGTGTTTTTAGTTAGCAGAGGTTCACTCCTAAGAGGTATCTTTCGAAGATGGTTGTTCGGACACTCTCTTTCCTTCTGGATTGTTGTGATTCTCGAGGACGAGAATCGTTTAAGAGGTATCTGATGTGATAACCCAGACCCCCCTTGGTCCCTTCCTTTTCCATAATCCGGATCCTTAAGGGGTACAGATTGGTGAGACCGATCGGTGAGACCGATCGGTGTGACCGATCGGCGGAACCGGCCGACGTCACCCGGCCTTGCCAAGTTTTTCTAGTAACGCGCACAAAAGCATAATTAAATACTGAATCGGCTCATGAGTCGGTTTAAACCACTCAACACCTTTAATGATGAGTCAAGCCGCGTGGTCAACCCATGACTTCTACGTCTTACGCAGTTCGGCGTTTTTATCTCAACCGTTCCCGGCTCTTATAAATTAAGGGTTAAGCCGTGGTTTCCCCCCTTCTTCGATCGTGGCTCTTCTGGTGCATCGGGACCGCCGCGTCGTTATCCGTAAAGTTCCGCGCCCCCGGCCTAAACGTCGATCATCTATCCCCAAGTAGGGAATTTTTTTCGTCTCTCACTTTTGTGTATCATGCGGGGTGGGTGTTATTTTTGTTCTTATGGAATTGGTTGAACCGAACCCTAATGAAGATAATAAATGAAGTTCTAAAGAAAGAAGGGGAAGGGTTGTGATCGTTGTTTATGCTTTATCTTGTGATCATCCCTTTTGTTGTACTGGTTTATGTTTTCTGAAAATTGAGGCCGTTGGTGGTCGTGTGTGTGCACTTGAATCCCCTCGTGATGTTTTAAATGGGTTGCTGAAATTGTGAACTCCTGCTGTGAAATTGGTCAATCACGTATATCCGGCTGAATAAGTTGAAAGCACCAGGATCAACCCTTCTGTGATAACTCCCGGTTAGAACACACGGAAATTTGAAATCATGGAGTGTGTTAAATCTTTTAAATCTGAAAATCCCTGACTTGTGTTGGTAGTGGTAGTTGGTTGTTTTCCCTTCGGGCCGTTTGCTGGAAATGTGGGAGGGGATGGGATCCCCTGTTCTTTTTATACTCTCGGTGGCTGTGTGAATTTGGGGGATGGGATCTCCTGTTGGTATGGTTTCAGTGGTTGTGAGTTTTTATCACAAATTGGGGAGAGATCCTATGTTGGCAGAACCGGGTGTGAGTGTTTTGGTTGATCTATGCTTTTGACGCTTTCCTTGGTTATGCTTATGGTAGTTGCCCAGTAGTGCTTAAAATTAACTGAACATTTTGACTGAATGTGAAACAAGAATGGGACAAATGGTTTTGTGGGCAAGGGTTGTGAATTGTGACTCGGACTCAGTGGTGTTGTGTTCTGTAGGTTGGCTAGGAAAACCTAAGTTTTGGGTGAGTTTTTGTTACCTATATCTATACTTATAGCTTTGTGTTTCTTATTCGCACCCTACCCAAGTTGAGAACTTAGTGCCGAACACCCCCATTTATGGTGGAAGGGTGTTTTTCCCAACACTATACTTAGTGGCTGGTTATTAGCTCCTTTTCTCCTCCCTTTCCTAGATAGCCCAAGTACCTTCGGGCAGGCTGTGATGGCCTGAAGTCCATTATTAGCCCAAAAACCATCGGGCAGGGTGTTGTGGTGGTTGTCCAGGTGTGTGCGGCAGGTGGTTTCCCAAGTGTCTTCGGGATGAGGCCCATGTGTCTTCGGGCGTGGCAGTGGATCCTTTAGCCCAGGTGTCCTCGGGCGTAGCGGTGGTTGTTCTGGCCTAGGTGTTTGCAGGCATGGTTACATGTGATAGTTGTGGCCCAGTTGTGTGCGGGCAGGATTCGGCGGTGGGACTGCGTGTGGTTGTGGCCCAGGTGTGTGCGGGCGGGATTCGGCAGTGGGACTGCGTGTGGTTGTGGCCCAGGTGTGTGCGGGCAGGATTCGGCAGTGGGACTGTGTGTGGTTGTGGCCCAGGTGTGTGCGGGCGGGATTCGGCAGTGGGACTGTGTCTGGTTGTGGCCCCGGTGTGTGCGGGTGTGTGTGGCAGTGGGACTGTGGTGAGAATGGCCGGATTGGTCCGATGCGTAGGATGTCTCAATAACCAGTGGGAAAGTGGCGCGGGGTACCCAAACATCGATGTGCTCTTATATATATATTACTTGACTTGCGTTATTTGGGGAGCGAGCCTTGGTGAGGCCTGGGATGGATAGTTTGCCTTGTTAGGTGTTTGGTTTACTCTTTCCTCATGGGACTTTAGTACGTTCCCCCACTTGTGCACGAGAGTCTTGGTTTTCCCTACTAAGTGTACTTGTATGCTCACCCTACGTATATAAAACTGCTTTCAGGTTTCCAGGAGGACTTCGGGGATCTCGTAGGACCTTACTAGCTCGGACTTTTGGAGCAGTTGCAGTTGTTTCTCTTTTTCTTTTGGTACTTACCTTGTAGTCACCTTTTGCACTTTGTGGCTTTCACTTTTGAAACATGCATGTGGGAATGGTTTAATTTTGGCTTTACTTTTCTTTCTACCTTGGTTTTGTTGGGTTTTCTCCTCCTTATCTTTCGATCCTATAAAATAAAAAGGGTAATGCCTTCCATTCATGAGAATTTCCTATACCCTTGGTGCTAGTCGCCACTCTGGGACCTATTGAAGGCGGGTTTCGGGGGTCATTATCTCTCCTTCAACTTAAAGAAGGAAGGGCCTGGCAACCTACTGACCCTTCCCTCCTTTTGGGGAAGGTGGGTCGTGACATTGACATTGGAAATCATTTTAGATTTATGATGAAAATCTATAGTCAATGATGTCAATTATATAATCCAAAATTTAATTTTTTCTAGAAAAACAATACATGTTTATGATGTTTTTATTTATACATTAAATAAAAATATATTAATGTAATTATAAAACCCAAGTGGATTTAAAAGGCTAAAGGATCTACACGAGGATTTTTTTTAGTTTTCTATAACTCATCAAATAAGGTTATGATAGGTTTAAAGTTAATTTTATATTATTATAATATTATTTTTACCTTGAATTACACTATTTACCATTAACTGTGACGAAAAAATTAAAAAATAATATTCACCAAAAATTTTTCATTGTATTGAACCACATTTTAATTCCCGATTACAACCATGTATGTCAGATTTTATAAATTCATTTCAGAGAAGGTGAAAAATTTCATTTAAATGAAAAAGAAGGTTTTTAAACTATAATACTGTGGTTTTCATTATTCATTAAAAATTTAACTTTTTCAGAAAAATACCAAAAAATCTCTTGAAGTTAAATTTGAGAATAAAAAAATTCTATGTTACCAAATTATAAAAACAAGAGATTCATTAATTAATTTAAAATAAATTTCTATTGTAAAAACTAGAAAGTGTGTTTTAAAGAATTAAAAACATGAAAAAATAATGAAATGTGTGTATGAACAGTTTTAATATGAAATAACTATCAATGAAAGAAATTAGATAAAATTATAAAAATATAATCTAATTAAACATTAAAAACTTTTAAAAAGATAATCTAATAATGTAAATAAATCATTGAAAAGAAAATTTTGACTTAAAATGCTCGATTTTTTCCAATTCAATAAAAAATTATCTTTATTAGAATAATACATATAGGTTACCCAATGTAAATTCAGATATCCCTCACTTAAATATAAATATTATTTTTTAAAATGAAACATATAATGTAAAAAAACTAAATTTAAATGGATTTCTCCATCAAAAAGCGGTAAAACTAACTTTTAAAAATATTAAAGTATTTATGCTTCAAATCAGATTCATTCTTATTCTAAGCCTGTAGTTTTGTTTGGATAAATGTAAAAACATTTAACAAACATTTTTAATCAAAATATGGTTATTTATATTCATTATATCCAGTAAAATTTCTACTTGATAACTACCATTCAAAATAATTATATTATTATTATTTTAGTATGACTTGGCATTGTGTGAAAATAAGGACTAAAAAGAAATAAATTATTGAGTGTTGGGTATTTTATCAAATATAGAATCCAGTTTAACAAAAAATTAACATTTAATTCAAATATATTAATAAATATGAAAATATAATGCCCTTTATTTTCTTGATATGTTACATCCTTCCGCCCTTTTGGAAATAACATCCTTGCAATTTTTAAATTGTTCTCATAGTCATCATTAAATGTCTCACATAGAATAAGATTCAAAAAAATCACATTATAATAATGTAACATTAGTAAAAAATAGTCAACCGATATATCCCATAATAAAATTCCATGTAGGAAAAATTAGATATGGAAGAGAAACTAAATATCATGTTCTAATAGAGTTTGATAAAAGACCTGATCAGGAGAAAGTTAACCACCAAAAAACTACAAACGTGTGATTTGTTAAATGATTTTTGATTAATCAATAGTAAAAGAGAACTTATAAAATTTTCATTCTTTTAAATTCCCTTCTATAATATTAGAGAATTTATATGTGATTGAATTAGGATATAAATAAGTATACTCTCTTTTGAAGTAGTGTTTCATCATTAAATAAGTTTCTACAAAAAAACTCATCTTCTCTCCAAATGATAAATAATAAAGATGACTTCGTCAAACGTGAAGCGATATAATCAAATTATATAGAATAACATAAATCCCAAAATAATAACTATATATTTCCCCTATATTTATACATTTATGAAAACAAAAATTGATAGTACATGGTCAGATAATCCCCAAAATAGAAATATTTTATAAAATTAGATACTAACCTTTTTCTCCAAAATTGATCAAAGAATACACAAAGTTCAACAAAGACCATTAAATATAAAAATTTCATTAAAATAAATCAACATAATCCAAACTAATATTGCAACACAAAATTGAGAAGGATTAAATCACACACTCTTCCACAAAAATGTTAACATTTATCTCCAAATAACATCATTTACTATTAATGTCTCATAGTAAAACATAATTAACCAAATCACATATTCTCTAGGATAGGTTAATCATTTCTATAAGTAACCCAAATTTCAATATGTCGTTAATAAAAAAAATTACTCTTCCTAAATAAAATTACATCCATTACTCCACAAATGAGATCCCATAGTATTCTATTGTCCATATGCATATTTTGTTTCCCCAAAAGAGACAATGTCTTCCAAAATAAGCTTTATCACATAATCACCAAATCGTTTTCCAACACTATAGATATCCATTTTATACAACATATGTTCTAAAATTCAACTTATTCTTGATCCATAAAATTATTTAACAAAAAATAATTAATCATACTAACCAGGATCTTCATGTAGGTCAGTGGTAGGTGGTATGAACTTGTCACCCATCATTTGTTGGTTCGATTCTTGCGGCCTTCCCAGATACGACGGGTTGTCACCCATATTGTGTGTTGTCCATTTTTATGAAACCCAAAAATAACCCCAACATGATTTAACCATAATGGTTTTCCTAAACCTCTCATTTTCCTCCAAACTCATTATGACCTAAATATCTTTATTAATGATGTATTATATATATTAAATTTTTTTACCTCCATAAAATAACATTATTCCCAAATAATGAACATCGTATCGTGAACATGGTGTCCACCTATATTCATTATAATATTGTTCATATAAATAGCTGGTCTATGCATTGCACAAATTATTTATAGATCCTTCAAAATCATATTCTTCCTTTATCCAAATACACCTCCTATAACATGGGTCATTTGGATTTTCACTAAAAAATAGTTTAGTAAAATAATCATATAAGACATATAATTTCAAAACATATGATAAAACAATATTTTTATAAAAAATTATGTAGATGTTTGAGTTAATACATTCAATCAATGGTCATATTAATATACAATAACTATGTGCTGAAATAAAATAATTTAAATGCATATATAAATAGGTTGTGAAAGGTTCCCCTTCTTTAACACCTTTTTCAATATCAAAATATGCTTCAAAATGTTGTGATAAGGTAAAATATTTGAAAATACCACGATAATATTTACTATTTAGGAAAATATGAGAATATTTAAAAAATAAGATTTGATTAAATACTCGGGATAATCTGTGATGTTATTGAGGTATAGTGTAGGTGTTTGATATCTCAAAAAATTGCATGCAAGTGAGTTGTATGTTAGAAAATGTTTCTGAATCATCTAGACATGACACTGTAATAATTATTACAATAAATTCATTAGTAATTGATTGGAATGCCTTCTGATATCCTACTCCATCGATTTATAACAGACATTACTTGATCTAAAAAAGATAGAAAATAAGGATTTAAGATAAATAGTAGATATATAGACTAACCATGTGTCTAACAAAAACTCTTAATCAATAATGTCGTATAACCCAACCATTGACACCAACTACAAGGCCCCAGCCTAAAAAATTATTAATCTTTTGTTAAATCAAGAATTATCAATGAGAATATTTTCATTTTTAGAGTTTTAGTGGATTAGTTCATAACATATACATAACAATTTGAATATTACATATGGATACTTCTACTCAAAATCCATTTTATTCATAAAATAAAAACTCATAAAAGAAAAGAAACATGTTTAGTTCCATGTTTTAATCATCCACATGTTTCTTTTATCCCATCCTTAACTTGATTCCACTTTATGTCCTATGAAAAACATTTCTAAAATGTAGGATGAGAATAAAAATCTCTGTAACAGATATACAAAGAAAGAAAACAGTTAGTTTTTCAAAACAACAAGTAAACTATTAATTCTTTATCATATGTAATAATTTTAACCTTTATGAAGTAGTAAATAATATTCACAGAATAAAATCAATTTTCTCACACTATTTTAACCAATAGAATAACATAAAAACCATATAATCACACATATAATTTAAAGGAATCTTGGGACATACACATACTTAAATGGAATAAACATATGATATATTACAATCCATATCACTAAATAGAATATCAATACAGCTGAAATCCATACCAAATGAATTGGATGTAATAATGAATCCACTCTTCCATGGTTTATAACGGAACCGCCCATTATTTTTCTTCTCACGTAACCACTCTACCAATGTACATGTACCATTACATAACCATAACAGGAAAAATATTGCAAATATTAGAATTTAGTAATAACATTTAATTTGAAATCACATGATTTCATTTAAATATATTAAACCACTAAATCCATTTTAAAACCCATTTGCAATGAAAATACATCCAAAAATAGAATATGGGGATTCTTTTTCTTTTTAAAAACATTAAGGCTTATAGAGAAGTGGAGAGGTCATTGTCACTGCATACCTTAAAAAATATTCCTTTTGCCATTTAGTAAAACATGTCATTGAAAAAATTTTCCTACCGAATGAAGATAATAGAAAAATGGGTTTATTATACATTGTATAAAATAAAGAGTTGTATATTATTAAAACACGGCTAAAGGAATAGAGATTGAGACAAAGTCTCATACCTCACATCGAACTTGTCATGTATGATCCTTGTTCCGCCTGAATATTAAACATATTTTAATTAATAATTTAATAAAAACTTTTTTCAATTTTATTATTCCTTTTATTTCACTTATTAACTTATATATAACAATTATTTAATAAATTGAGTTCATATCAGACACTTTCTCGATGTTCAGAACATGAGTAAAAAATGCACTTGTTATTTTTACAAATGGTTGATGTGGTTAAAAGTCCATTGTCTCCAAAATGATATTAAGGATGTAGATATAATAAATATCATATATACAGTATATATTTGTTAATAATATTCCATGTAATTTGGTTATATGAAAATTAAATGCACTGATCATGGAGATAGTATGTCATATTTATGGATGAACGCGACTTTCATTTCCTTTTTCCCCTTTTTAATAGAATGAAACCCAAATGTTAATGAGGTACATTATTATTCCATTATAATATTATATATTATATACATTACATCATTTCATTAGAATAATCATCTATTCATACATGTATTGTATGAATGAGCAATATCACATTGAGGGGCGGTAGTCCGCTCTTTCTCAATGAGAAATTACAATATTTATACAAAATTAAAATCATAAATGTATATTATAAATGATAATTACATAAAAATTGACATAAAATAAGTAAAATAAGTATCCTACATAATTATAGTACCATTATAATGGACACTATTAGTGGTGGTAGGGGATAATCGAGTAATCATCATTTTTGAGGCAGCAGTTCATCATACATAGAAACAATATGTTCATATCTATTAAATAGAGGTGTGTGTATGTGTAGTTAGAATAGTTATCATAATAGAAACCTAGTATATTAATGATATAGGTGTGGTTATATAAAAAACAATTTTAAAATCATATGGAGTGGAGAAGGAAAAATAATGGGATGAAACTTGAGGGAAGACGTTACCTCAAATTGTGTAACGTCTTTTGATTTTAGGAAAAGGAATCTCATGAATTGCCTTTTTCTTAAGGGATGGATTAGATAATGATGATATATATGTTGGAAGATTATTTGGTTAGATTTTGTATAAGGAAATGTTCTTTAGAGGTGTATGTAATGGGTTAGAAGTGTTGACCTTTTATAAGAGGGAGGAGAGACTCCTTAAGAATGATTGAATTTATTATTTTATTATTATTTTTTTCAGTTTCCAAATATCAAAATATCATTTAATTTTAATATAAGATAAATATAATTTGAAGTAAAATCATCAAATAATAATTGGATAGGTTTTTGGATATTTTTTAATTCTTATCATTTTGATTTTACCATTTTTTAACTTATTTAACTTTTACCATATCTTCTTATATATTCATACTATATGGTTAATGTATTTTTTTATGAAATTCCAAGTGAAAAAAATAGATCATTAATGAAATTTGTAACAACATATATGTAATATGGTCAAATCATAGTTTTCTATGACTATTTTATCATTTAATAAAATATTAATTGATTTAAAATCACATTTTTGTAAATTTTTATATGGTTCAAATCATGAATTTTTTAAATATCTATAAATAATTCATAAATTCGAAAAAAAATAATTATTTCAAATATAACTATTCCTAATCATCCTTAAAATTGTTGGGCGCATAAAAAATTTCAAAATAAATTTATTTTAATATTTATAATCTAATTTACATTAAACATTCTCTAATGTGGTAATCATTACATCATCATTGAGTCATAAATAAATAAATTTAATTTTTTTAAAAAAAATTATAATTAAAATACCATGATTTATGGAATCTTATAAATTTATTATAGTTATTTATAGTCAAATATATTAATTATATAACCCCATATTTCATTTTTTAACCAAAACAATACATTTTTATGATATTTTTATTTTCACTTTATATAAAAAGTTATTAATATAATTATCTTTCCCAAGTGGATTCTAAAGTCCAAAATTATAGACCATTATTATATTGGTCGTCCAGGACTCATCCAATAAGTTTAGGATAAGTTTTATCATATTTTTATCTTATTATAATATTATTTTTCCTTGAATTACCATGTTTAACATTAATTGCGGTAAATAAAAATCAAGAGTTAAAATTCACGAAAAATTATTTTCATCCCATTGAACAACATTTTATATACATATGAAAACCATTTGTGTCGGATTTTTGAAATTCAATTCACATAAGTGGTTATATTTTATTTAAATGAAAAATTCAGGTTTTCTATCTATAATGTAGTGTTATACAGTATTCATCAAAAATTGAATGTTTTGAGAGAAATTGAAAAAAATATCCCAATGTTAATTTTGATATTACAAATTAAAATATAATGTAAATTTTACCAAATTCAAATCATATGAATTTCATTAATTAATATTATATTAATTTCATCTCTTAAAACATGAAAGCGTGTTTTTAAGATTGAAAAACTATAAAAATATTGACTTGTGTTTAGGTCTAATTTCAAATTGAAATTACATCCAGTGGAAAACATTTGATTAAATGGAAAAAATATAATCCCATTAAAAATTTAAAACATTAAAAATTATATTCTAAACTTATAAATAAATCAGATGAAAATAAAGTGTTTGCTAAAAATGTGGTATTTTTAACTATTCATAAAAAATTTACTTTATCAAAAAAATATTAAAAAATTTCCAATGTAAACTTTGATATCCCTATTTAAAATAAGAAGTTCATTTTCTCAAATGAAATATATAAAGGTAACCAAAACTATATTTAAAAGGGGTTCTCTATCAAAATTTGGTAAAAATACCTTTAGAAAATATTGGAGTATTTATGCATAAAATCTGATTTATTATTATTTTATGCCTCGGAAATTAATTTGATAAAGCTAAAAACATTTAACAAACATGTCTAATCATTATATTGTTATTTATGTTCATTACTTATAGTAAGTTTTCTAAGTTTTTAACTATCATTTAAAATAATTATATTATTATTATTTTCAGTATAAAATATCATTGGGTGAAACATAAGACATCAGAGAAACTAATTTTTCTATGTCAGGTATTACATAAAACATATCATCCTCTTGAAATTATAATTTATATTTAATTCAAAAATATTAATAAATATGAAAATTTCATATAATTTATTTACCTAGATTGTTACACATATATAGTATAATTATTACCCAAAATTAGAAACAAGGTTAATGAACAAATAATTTTTTCTTATTACATTAAAATATAAATAATCAAATGGTATATTATATAATGGTAGATTTATGGCCTTATGGTTCTAAAAATTACATTGAAAATTCAAATTCATATGATCAACAAACTCTATTTTTTTCTATAAATTTTTATTATTTAGATACATTTATATATCATTACATTCCACTACATTGATAATACATATAATCATAGCTATGTGTTATTCCATATGAATTCTTAAGTTCTTTTGTATTTTATATTGAGGATTTATACTTATCCCTTTTTCAATTTGGATTTTAAACAATAGAATTTTTAAATATCAAACTATTGATTTCTGAGTGCAAGATCAAATAGTGATGACACAATTTATTTATTGTGAGGAGAATTTAAAAGTGTTAATAATGTAGAATAATTTTAATTCCTTGACCCCAGTTTCTCGTAGGCAATTAATTATAACATAGAATTGCCCTGATCACAATAGATAATGTCTTCAGAGACCTAATAGTTATGTAGAGACCCAGAGCTTTACGTACGTGGAAATTACATTACTTTTGCGGAATATTTAATACAAAACCAAACAAACACACAAGGACTGTAATAGTTTAGTGTCTTTGGAAACTCAGAACATAATCTTCTAATCGTGGTGAAAGATCTTCCAAATCTCCCATAAAGATCTTCCCCGTTTTTTCTTACCTAAAACTTTTCTTTATATCATGGGGAAAATAAAAAAAAATTGTGAGCTCAAATTCTAAGAAAGGTTAAACATAGATAACATTGACCAATCCATAATCATTTGAATGAAAAAACATGAACATAAAATCTAAATATCAAAATCGTGAGCAAAGACATAAATCATGGAAGTATGTAAGGCATATATCATATAGGAATGTCAATAATGATAAAATATCATGGGAATAAAACATGTGATTGTGGAAACCATTAAGCACATGATATGATTTTCATAGTAGCCAAGGCATTGCTACCAAGACCATCTTAGTGGACAATGTCCCTTTCTGAATCGAGATCACTCATCGTTCAAATCCTGTATTACTGAATTAGATTAAAGTACCATTCATGTCATGTCTATATCATGAGATATAAATCATTACCCAATGGGTTGGAGGGAGATATATCTCCCACCCATCTCATAATGAAATCATTATAACGTGTTCCACAACATAAACCTAAATCATTCATAATAACCCAAAGAATAAAATGGGTTTCATAAACATCATCCCATCAAAACATAATCCATATAAAACAAATGGATATCATTTCATCATAAGAGAAGTAAAACCATGTAAATCATAGATACATTTACACATATGAAATAATGTCATCTTAGATGGAAAATGGTTTTTACAAAACACTTGATATAAATTCTTGATGAAAATAACCTTTCTTATTAAAAAGCATTTTCTTTTCACAAAATTCGATGAAATTTTAAAAGAAAATGATTTTGTTGAAAATAGTAAGGAAATTTTTTAGAGTAAGCGTCATTTAAATAAGTCTTTATAAAATAGTAAATATTTGTTCATCCAGTATAAGTTAAAAAACATTATTCTTGTACTTTTTCCGGAAAAGTCAAAAAGTACCTCGTATGGTAAACAAATAAATGATTCCTCCAATAACACAAACTAATAGTCAAAGAGGGGTAAACATGGCTTTAAAAGTACATGGATGAATATTAAACACTTTATGAACAAAATTTGTGGACATGGATGAATAATATAACCCTAGTAAATATTTACATATAAGCAATCTCGAATAAAAATGAGATTGAAAAACTATCCCATACCTTAGGTTTGATATGCTTCATATGTATCCGAACCTCCAGTATAATGATTTAAATAATTTAATTCACTTATTAAAGAATCATATTCATTGTTATGATATTATATATGGTTCACTTATGACAATATAATACCCGTTCATTTGTAAATTTCATGTTAAAGCAGCATTTTGGATAAAATGTTTTATTTATCGTAAGTGTTTGGACTTGTTGTTCTTGATATTATTACTACTTATATCATGATTTAATTACTTCCAAAATAAAAATAATGATATATATATATAATATATATTCCGTATATATATATGTAATATAGATAAATGAAATGAAATACACCGTTCATGGAGAAGGTAGGCCGTATGTATGCATGAACGCTGTTTTCTTTTCCTTATTGATTTGAATGGAAGAATGCAGATGATATATATATATATATATATATGTGGATAAAAAAATCCAGTAACTTAATTATTTCATATATTTCATTATTATTCATTATATATACTTTATAATCATTTTTAATGGTTAATAATGGAAAATAAATCTCATCGCGTTTGTGGAGACGATAGTCTGTATGCACGCACGTGCGATGACATCATTTCTATGTTCCTGGAATTGTATTTAAGTGTATGTATAATAATACATAATTAATATCACTTTAAAATAATCATATATTTTTATTTATTTACACCATTATACACATCAATGTAAGGTGGTGGTGGAAAAACTGATTACCCCACAACATGGAGACGATATTCCATACATACTCTCGTGTGATGATTTTGTTTTTTGTAGGATGGATAAAGGTGAAATAGGGTTGTTTCATATTCATAATAAAATATCATTATATGATTGATAGTGATGTTATTACTTTATATTGTAATAACTAAATAATAATAAGTTGAAGAAGAAAGAAACTTGAGAGAATCGAAAGAAGAGATTACCTTTTCTTCGATGCACCTCCTTTAAGACTTCTCTTAAGGAAGTAGAGTTGGTCTTTTGAGAAGACTAGAACCTCCATAATTTTTCAAGGGAAGTGGATAAGGTTAATGGGAAGGTTTTGGTCTAGATTCAAGTCTCAAAAGGGTGTGAAGAGAGGAGGGAAGGGTTTCCCTTTTTAAAACAGAGGAGAGGGGCACCTTTAGAAAAATTGAAAATATTATTTTATAATAAAGTCATATTCGGTTCATAATAGCACAAAATTGATTTATTTAGAAGATAAAATGGGGATGGGTCGAAATCCACTCAAACAATAGATTTTAGAGACGTTTTGTTTACAATTATAACCATATCATTTAGATTTAACTCTAAGTTAAATAATTTAATTTTTACCGTATCTTCTTGTTTTATTACAATATATGATTAATAAACTTACTGTAACAAGCCAAACGAACCCCAAGTGGTTCATTATTAATATATATATCCTTATATAAGTCATTTGGACTATTATTATATTTTTTCGAATAAAATAACAATTAATAATATAATATTTTTAAAAAAAACTATTCTATGTCAATTTTGAGACTATTTGGTAATTGATTTCTGTTAAAATCATAACAGCATGATTAGTTCTAAAAAATTTAATTAAATAAATAATATCATATCATATTAACCTATAAAATTAGTGGAATTCATAAAAAGTCTCAAATTACATTTATTTGGGTATTTATAATATCAATTATTTTAATATTTCATTAATTAGGTAATTACTGCATCACCATTGTGTCATAAATAAATTAAAATAATTAATGTTTAAAAATTATAAATAAACTACCATTATGTAGGAAATCATTTTAGCTTTATAATGAATATTTAGAGTCGAATTTATCTTCTCTATAGACCTATATTAAAAATAAATTAGTTATTAAACTTTTATTTTAATTATTTGAACCCTTCTTTAAATAAACTAATAATAAATGTCCTAAACTAATCCAAGTGGACCTAAATGGTCATATTTTATTCTTAAGGTTTTTTTGGTAGAATTAAACTCTATAATAGAATTAGGACATGTGTTAGGGTAATAATAATATCATTTTTACCCTTAATTACCCTATTTACTTTTAACCGTGTTAAATAAAAGTAAAAAAGTTACGATTCACCAAAAATTATTTTCATCTCATTGATCCACATTTTAGTCATTGATATTAACCATGACTCTTGTATTTTGGAAATTACACTCACATAAGCTGTAAAAATATGTTTTCTGCGAATTTTCCATATTCTCCTAGGAGGTGGGTAAAAGACGATGAAAAGTTCAATGAAATTTTTATATATCTAAAATTATTATAAAACGACTCCAATTAATTAAATTGAAATTATATAGGTATAATGTATCAATATTGACATAAAATAAATATAAATAAAATAAATAATTATTTAATTAAAAATTCTCTTTTTTAAATAGTAACCAAGTGTTTTCACTATTCATAAAAAAATGATATTTTTCAGAAAAATACCAAAAATTAACCCAAAAATAATTTTGATATTCTAAATCCAAAAATGAAGTCCATTTCAAAAGATGAAATTTATAAAATTTTAAAAAATGGGTATTACTATTCATAACAATTGTTTTATATAACATATCGTTGTTTAGTGAAACTCGGTATTGCATACAACACACGCTATCATGGAAGGTCACGATTGCGTGTAATGCATGCCATGTCAGGGAGGAGTTTAGTGAAATCTCCTTTCGGTGTAGCATACAACACAAGACATCAATAAAATTAAAAAGAATATTTTTCATAAAATCTCAGGGTGTTACATTCTACCCCCTTTAAAATGAATTTCGCCCTCGAAATTCATCGGGGTCATAAATGGTTTACTACTTTTGAGTTTTTTAATAGAAACCCACATCGTAAAAAGGAATACCAAAAATTGTATTTAAAAAATAAAGTATGAAACATAACAGTTACCCAAATTAACTAATCACTAGGTTTCCACATAGAATAACATAGGTGAAAATATGGATATAGAAGAGAAATCTGACCGTCAAGATCTGATGGAGAGTGGTGGAGACCAAGGGTATGAAAAATCCAATAATCACAATTCAATAAATTTGTGATGATATAAGGTACCATCTAATTCATTGGATATAAGGGCACTAGGACAACAATTTTGGATTTCAATATCATTTCCCTAAAGTTGAAGAATTTTAATTAGAAGAAATATTTACTTTATTTTGGAAAAATCTCACCATTTTTCATGCCTTGAACAATTTCCACTTCATCTCTTAAAAAATGAAGTTGAATTTGTCTTTTGCGAAGTTTTAGCAGATTATCCGATAGAATGATAGGTCATTCCATCTGTCTCAAACATAAGTTAGATAATGTTATATACATAAGTCCATCTATGATGAGATTAATCGGATATGGTTTCAAAATGGATTTATACTTCATCTATCATCCTGCATAATAAAATGAATCTAGTTTCCACTAACCAGGGACTTCCTGTTTTCCAGTGTTATGAAATAAAGTCATGTCGTACTTTAGTTGTGGGTTCGATTCATATTGCCTTGTCCGGCTTGACGGGTTGTCGCCCGTCCTGCAGGTTGTCCTTTTTTCTAAAAATATATTTTTATAACATTCCATCAATAATATTGAAAAAGTTCTAGTCTTAAACAATACTAACTTATGTCCAACATAATCCCTTACAATCATTAGGCTTATCCAAAATACTGATGTCCAATCTCATATTATAGTGACAACAATTACAAGAGAGTTCATATAACAAGCATGTTAATACCATCGTTGATCCCCATATATCATAAGATAGGTCTTGTAGGTCACATTCCAAACATTTAAAGCCCTTAATCATGTATTCTCTTGAAAAATGAATACCCATTGAACCCTAGTGAAAACATGAGTGCTATCAAAAGTTAACTCTTTCCACATAGAAAAATCCCAAAAATTCTATATACACAAACCATGATATAACGTTGTCCTTATATCAGTCATGAGAAAATGAATACTATCAAACATATTATTTCCTCCTTATCCATTCATTATGTGCATATCACCTTCTTTCCAAAAATATCTGAATAACCTTTCATGGTAACCATTACCATTCAACATATACATTCAAATACTTTAGGAAAAACAATATTATAACAATCATTAGATGTTTCTTTATTCCATAGTACCATTAAATTACCTATTCAACATAACTCTTGATAAACATACAATCATTCCACTACCTTCATAAACCATTGACCAAACATCAACACTTCTTTCATCTCATATTTCATTTGTAGTCTCCTCATCATCATCCACATAAATACTACCCATATGACCACACTGATTCTCATTATGAGATTTTCCCTTAGGGCAATGTTTTTCATAATGCCCATAAATCCCAAATTTAAAACATCTAATCATTGATGATGTCGTAGTAATACCATTATCCTTCTCCATGGTGTTTACTGAACCTTTTTTTCCCACTTACTGGATTTGTGTCCTGCTTTTCCACACCCAAAGAATCTTTTAGTTCCTTTGAAACATTCTATTTGATTTCTCTTCCCACATGATTTACATGAGAGAAATTAAACTTTCATTCCCCTATGATCATCATGTAACTCCATCTTTCTCTTATTAGGTGAGTCGGATAACTTACCAAAGTTGAGATTATTGATCATATTATGACATTGCTGATTAGGCATAAAATCTATGCTTGGACTTCCAAATCCCGTTTCATTTGGTTTCTCATTAGGAATATCATTACATTGTCCATCATATCCTCCATCATCGTGAATCATCCTGTTTCAATCCATTTTCTAAAACCCAAAAAGAATCGTGTGAGGGGCATAAATCATGCTAGGGAAAAAACATAATAAAGGGTGAGTAATGTCAGTATCTAACATCTTACGTTAAATTCTAATATCATTACTGTAATTCTAGGACTATAACATAAATGTATACTTATCCTTAGGTACATCCCTAGACATACCTTATAAATACCTCAAGGGATCTCTCTAAAGTTTTCTCATCCTAGTTTCCAAAGGTTAACTAATCCTTTTCTCTGATACCGACTGTAGAGACCCATAACATGACGTACATGGAAATTAAATTAATTTTTAGGACTACTTAATACATAACAAAAACAAACACACAAGGGACGTAATATTTTAGTGTCTTTCGAAACATGGAACATAATCTTCTAATCGTGGTGAATGCTCCTCAACATCTCCCATAAAGATCATCCCATTTTTTTCTTTCCTAAAACCTTTCTTTATATCATGGGGAAAAGGAAACATAAAAAGGGTGAGCTCAAATTCTTAGTATGGTTAAACATAGATAACATTGAACAATCCATAATCATTTGAATGAAAAAACTTGAACATAAAATCTAAACATCAAAATCCTGAACAAAGACATAAATCAAGGAAGTATGTAAGGAATATATCATAAAGGAACATCAATCATGATAAAATATAATGGGAATAAAACATGTGATTGTGGAAACCATTAATAACATGATATGATTTCCATAGTAGCCAAGTCATTGCTGCCAAGACCATCATAGTGGACAAAGTCCCATTCTGAATCGAGTTCACTCGTCGTTCCAGTCATGTATTACTGAACCGGATTAACATACCATTCCAGTCATGTCAATCTAATAAGATATAATTTATTACCCAATGAATTGGAGGTAGATATAGTTCCCACCCATATCATAATGAAATCAATATTACGTGTGCCACAACATAAACATAAATCATTCATAATAACCCAATGAATAAAATGTTTTTCATAAACATCATGCCATAATAACATAATCAATATAAAACAAATGTATATAATTTAATCATAAGAGAATTGATACCATGTAAATCATAGATACAATATACAAATATGAAATAATGTCATCTTAGATGGAAAAGGGATTTATAAAACACTTGAAATAAATTCTTGAGGAAAATATCCTTTCTTATTCAAATTCATTTTATTTTCACAAAATGCTATGAAATTTTAAAAGAAAAAGATTTTATTGAAAATAGTATTGAAATTTGGTAGAGTAAGCTTCATTTAAATAAGTCTTTATAAAACCATAAAATTTTGTTCATGCTGTATATGTTAAAAACCAGTCTTCTCGTACTTTTTCCAGAAAAGTCAAAAAGTACCTCGTATGGTAAACAAAAGAACGATTCTTTCCATAACACAAAGTAATAGTCAAAGAGTGGTAAACATGACTTTAAATATACATGGATGAATATTAAACATTTTATTAAAAACATTTTATGGACATGGATGAAAAATATAACCCCAGTAAATACTTACGTATAAGCAATCTCGAATAAAAATGAGATTGAAAAATTATCTCTTACCTTAGGTCTGATGTGCTTTGTACGTATCTGACCCTCATGTATAATGATTTAAATAATTTCATTGACTTATTATAGAATCATATTCATTGACTTATTATAGAATCATATTCATTGTTATTATATAATGTTTGGTTCACCTATGACTTTATATTACCCGTTCTTTTGTAAATTTCATGTTAAAGCAGCTTTTTGGGTAAAACGTTTTATTTATCATACGTGTTTGGACCTGTTCTTATTGATATTATTACTACTTGTATCATGATTTAATTACATCCAGAATGTAAATCATGATATATATATCATATATATTCAGTATATATATACATATATATATAATATAGATAAATGAAATGAAATACACATCTCATAGAGATGGTATGTCGTGCGTACGCATGAATGTTGTTTTCTATTCCTTATTGACTTGAATGGAAGTATGCAGATGATATATATATATTTATATATGTATACATAAATCCAGTATCTTCATTATGTCATATATTTCATTATTATTCATTATATATATTTTATAATCTTTCTTGAATGGTTAATACTGGAAAATGAATATCATCGCGTTCGTGGAGACGGTAGTCCGTACGTACGCACGAGTGATCATATCATTACCATGATCGTGGAATTGTATTGAAAGTTATTTATAATATTACAGAATCAATATCACTTTACAATAACCATATATAGTTATTTATTTACACCATTATTCCCATCCATGTATGGTGGTGGTGGAAAAACTGATTACACCACGGCGTGGAGATGGTATTCTATACGTACGCACGCGTGGTGATTTCTTTTTCCATGGGATGGATAGAAGGTGAAATAGTTTTGTTTCATATTCATAATAACATATCAGTATATGAGTGATACAAATTTTATTACATTATATTGAGACAACTAAATAAGAAGGTGTTGAAGAATAAAAAAACATGAAAGAATCAAAAGAAGAGATTACCTCTTCTTCGACGCACCTCCATTAATCCTTTTCTTATGGAAGTATAGTTGGTATTTTGAGAAGACCAGAACCTATATAATGTTTCTATGTAAGTGGAGAAGGGAATTTAGCAGGGTTCGTCCGAGCTTCAAGGCTCAAAAAGGTGTGTGGAGAAGAGGGAAGTGGTTCCCTTTTTATAAGGGAGGAGAGGGGCACCTTTGGAAAAATTGTAAATATTATTTTATAATAAAGTCATATTCAGGTTATAATAGCTCCAAATTGATTTATTTCAAATCTAAAGTGGGGATGGGTCGAAATAATCTCATTAAATATATTTTAGACATGTTTATGATACAATTTTAACCTTATCATTTAGATTTAACTCTATGTTATATAATTTAGCTTTTATCGTGTCTTCTTGTTTTCTTACACTATATGGTTAATAAACTCACTATACCATGCCAAAAGAACCCCAAGTGGTTAATTATTAATATATATATTTTTAGCTATGTCATTTGGACGATCCTTATATTTTTAATAATAAAATAACAATTAATAATATAATATATGTTTTAAAAACTATTTTATGTCGATTTTGACACTATTTGGAAATTGATTTTTGTGATAATCATAACAGCATGATTAGTTATAAAAAAGTTAGTTAAATCAATAATAACATGTCATATTAACCTCAAAAGTTAGTGTAAGTGATAAAAAGTCTAATATTACATTTATTTGGGTATTTATAATATCAATTATTTTAGTATTTCATTATTTTGGTAATTACTGCGTCACCATTATGTCATATATAACATAAATTATTTAATGTCTAAAAATTACAAATAAAATACCATTATGTAGGAAATCCTTATATATTTCTAATGAATATTTATAGTCGAATTTATATTATGTATAACCCTATATTAATAATTAATTAGTTATTAAACATTGATTTTAACTATTTTAACCCTTCTTTAAATAAATTAATAATAAATGTCCTAATCTAATCCAAGTGGACCTAAATTGTCATTTTTTATACCTAAGGTTGTTTTTGGTATAATTAAACTTATAAAATATAATTAAGACATGTGTTAGGGTAATAATAATATCATTTTTACCCTTAATTACCCTATTTACTTTTAACTGTGATAAATAAAAGTAAAATGTTACTATTCACCAAAAATTATTTTCATCTCATTGAACCAAATATTTGTCATTGATATTAACTGTGTCTCTCAGATTTTCAAAATTTCACTCACAGAAGTGGTAAAATAATGTTTTATGTGAATTTCCATATTCTCCTAGGAGGTGGGTAAAAGACGTTGAAAAGTTCAATAAAATTTGTATATATCTAAAATTATTATAAAATGACTCGAATGAATTAAATTGAACTTATATAGGTATTATGTATCAATTTTGACCTAAAATAAATTAAAATAAAATAAATAATTATATAAATAAAAAGTCGGTTTTTAAATAGTAACCCAGTGTTTTCACTATTCATCAACAATAGAACGTTTTCAGAAAAATACAAAAAATTCACCGTAGGCTAATTTCGATATTCAGAATCCAAAAATGAAGCCTATTTAGAAATATAATATTTATAAAATATTTAAAAGTTGATATTACTATTCATAATGGTAAGTCTATATAACATATCGTTCTTTATTGAAACTCGGTATTGCGTACAACAAACGCTATCGCGGAAGGTCGTGATTGCGTGTAATGTAAGCCAAGTCAGGGATGTGTGTAGTGAAAGCTTATTTTTGGTAGAGTACAACACAAGACATCAATACAATTAAAAAAAATATTTTTCATAACATCTCTAGGTGTTACAGGATTAGTAGCCTTGGAAGTACTAGATCTATACATTTGTTTTACATTTCATCATGAAATAAAAAACATTGTGTCCACTTTGAACAAACTCAAATGATTTGGCCTATCCCTGTAGGTTAATCATAATATACTTCATCACATCTAGGGATAAAGAAAACATAAAGAAGGGGGGATCTCAGATGGTCATTAAGGTTAACAATATACCCGAAACTATCATAAATAGGCCTATGCATTAAATGCAATGTATACGACTAAAACGGAATCTATTTAAATATTAACATCATCATAATATGGTAATGTTAAATCAAGTAATATTAACTACTTATTGAGATGGATATTACACTAGTCAAATAATCACATATAATATTAATAGAAAATTCCACAATAATGGAATGCATAATTTTAGACATCATAACCACATAGTCATGGACTCGATCCCAGTCTACAAAAAATATTTTTTCAAGGCCTTGATCCATGACAGTAGTTTGTCTCATGAGACCTACCGATGCATTGAGGATATATTGCGGGATCCACCAATCACTTACTAAGTCTAATACATTCCTTATATGAAATGTTTGAATCATAACACCATAATTCGTTTTAAAACTAGCATGAAAAATGTTAATACATTAAACATAGAACATAAATGGTATAAAAAAAAGCTCATCCACAATAAAAAAAATAAAAAACTTTCAATACAATATAGAAGATTGTTCCATAATAAATCAACTTCAAATGAACATAAAATCCATAATAGGATGTTGACATAGATAAAATCAATCCAAGAATTATTTGTGTTAAATATTTATATCTACATTGAAGACATTCAAATGTAAAGAAACACATCATTTTGAATATATTCTATTATTTTTGTAATCAAATATTCTAAGGTGTTACAATGGCAGAAAATAGTTGCAGCTTCCATATAAGTTAAAAAAACAATTTTTCCTTAATTTGTCAAAAATGTAAAAATGTACCTTATTTGAAGTAGATATAATGATTCCTTCCAAAACATTTTAAAAAAATTAAATAAAGGTTATAAATGACTTTATCCAATATTATATTAAATATTTACAATGTTTTTAAATTCATTTTAAAGAAACTAATATTTGGATGATAAAGAGATCCCAGTATATACTCACGTATAAACAATCTCAGATAATAAAGAGATTGTAAAATTAACCATTACCTACCTTTAATTAGTTGAGGGTAATTTAACCTCTTCTATGATAGATAAATAATTTTTATTAAATTATACAAGAACCACATAAATTAAAAGGATATCATATATGATCTTCTAATATAGTTTTGTTAATAATATTTTAGTAATACTGTTGTTTCAGGTGTTAACTGATTTATTTTCTTTTATAGGGTTTGTTATGTAAGTCATGATTTTTATGGATAGAATGTATTTTATACATATCCAGAATGATATAATTTTCTTATACTTTATTTTAAATCATAAAATTGAAATTATAAATAAATGGTTACGGTAGAGAATGAATCTCATCGCGTTCGAGGATAAAGTAATCTGTACGTACGCCCAAGGGACATTATCATTCTATTTATGGTGAAATAGTATGTAATTTGAGGGTATATTATATATATAAAATCATTAACTTGTTATATTTTTTATTTACATAATGTATACACGTTATTATACCCATCCATATAATAAAGTATGGAATAACAAACTACACCATGACGTGGAGATGGTAAACCGTAATTTTGCATACATGGTGACATTGTCATCTATTAAATGGAAAGAACCATTAATATGGTTATTCCATATTTATAATAACATAACAATATGTACAAGTTAATTGATTTATTTTTTGGTATTGAAATAAAAAATAATTTGGAAGTAGAAATAGAAAAGAACACTGAAAGCGGTGGTGAAATTATTACCTCTTCTTCGGGTGCTTCCATTTGATATGATAAAAAGGGCTCCTTAGATTGGATTTATGATACAAATAAGTCATATTGGTTGTAATGAGGATATATTTGAGGATATTTGAGCATGGAATGGTCACAAAAAATGTCTTTAGATGTTTGAAATTAAGGGAAGGAAAAGTTCCCTTTTTAGAGAGGTGAGGGACTCTTTAAGAAATGTTTGAAATATTATTTTATTATAAAATCATTTTCAGTTTATAATGGCTCTAAATAGATTCATTTCTAGGATAAGATAGGGATGGGTCGAAATCCTCTCAACCATTAGGTTTTAGAGAAGTTTAGGTCACTGTATTAACCACATCTTTTAGATTTAACTGTCAGTTAAATAGTTTAACTTTTACAATGTCTTCTTGTATAATTAAAATACTTTGTTAATAAACTTAATATTATATACAAAGAGAACCTCAAGTGGTTTAATAAATATATATATATCATTATATATTTCCTTTGGCTGAATGTCAGTTTTTTTGAATATCAAACCATTTTATAATATAGTACTTGTTTTAATAAACATATTTATGTCTATTTTGACACTATTTAGTATTTGATTTTATAAAAAGTCAAAAAACAATATTATTTCTAAAAAATAAATTAAATCAACCCTAAAATTTCATATTAACCTTTAAAAATATTGTAATAAATAATATGTCACAATTTATATTTATTTGGATATTTATAATATCAAGGATTTTAATCTTTCATTAATAGGAAAATTATTGCATCATCATTGTGTTAGATATAAATATAGTTATTTAATGTAAATAAATTATATATAAAAACCCAATATTTAGAATATTTTTTTATATTTCTAATTAATATTAACATTTTAATTTATCTAATGTATTACCGTATATGAATAATGTTTTAGTTATTAAAGGTTGAATTTGACAGTTTTAACTCTTCATTAAATAAAATAATAATAAATGTTCTAATCTAATCTATGTTGATCAAACAAGATCATATTTTATTCTTATGATTAATTTTGGACAAAAATATTTATCCAATAGAATAAGGTCTTGAGTTAGGGTAATTAAAAATCATTTTTACAATTTATTACCCTATATACTTTTAATCGGGTTAAATAAAAGTCAAAAGTTACTATTCAAAAATATCTATTTCCTATTGAACCAAATATTAATTACTGGTTTCATTTGTGTCTCCTTATTTTATAAATGAAATTCACAGAAGCGATTAAATTACTTTTTATGAAAATTTTCAAATTTTCATAGAAGGTGGGTAAAAGAGGTTAAAATGTAGAATAAATTATTTTATATACAATTTTTTTATAAAACATATCTAATAAATATAATTTTATTAATATATGTATTGTGAATCTATTTTTACATTTCGATAAATGTTTTATATAAAAAAATTTATTTAAATGAAAAAGATTGTCTTTTTGTACAACGTATTGTTTTTCAATATTAATAAAAAATACAAAGTTTTCAAAAAAAATACAAAAAATCCACCAAAAGATAATATTGATATTAAAAATTCAAAAATGATGACTATTTTACAAAATTAAAAACATTAGAGTTTCATTGATTAATTTAAAATTAATTCCTGTTGCAAAAAACAGATACAGTTTTATGAGAAGTAAATAATATCAAAAGATTGATATGTCTTTTTTTCCAATGTAAATGTGAAATTACTTTCAATGATCAATATTTTAATAAATTATAAAAATATAATCTAATTATAATTCAAATCCATTTAAATGTATAATTGAACACGATAATTTTTTTTATTAAAATAGTTGTTTTTAATTAAAATTTAGTATATTTCAATATTCATCAAAATATGAAAGTTATTACTAAAACACCCAAAATTTATCCAAAATATGTTGTTATGTGACAATTATAAATAATATTTTTAATTTGTCACATAATTTATTAAAAATATTAAAATATTAGATTTAAAAGGGGTTCTCTATTAAAAGGTGGTAAAATTGCTTTTTTAGAAAAAAATTATTTAATATGAAAAATTAAATTCATTCTGATATTATATCTAAGAAACACATAATATGGATGTTAAAATATATGGTGTATAAAATTCAAAACTCAGTCAATACTTTTCATGACTGCTTTTTGAACTACTAGTTTGATAAGTCGTGATGCGTTCGAACTCGGTGTTGTGTGTAACATGATAAAATGAAATAATTTTAAAAGATATCGTACTATGAAATTATGGGGTGTTACATTATCCCATATTTAAATAAATTACATCATCACAATTTGAAATCATTATTTGAAAATAAATTGTAAATAATGGAAAACATCTTTTTGGAAAACCCACATCAGAAATAGGGTTAATAAAATTAATTCGTAATAAGAGGGAAAGGGAAATAAAAAAATCACCACCAAATTATGATTTATAATATGAGAACATTGAGGGAAATTTGAGACCCAAAATTGGATGAAAATTTAAATATTTATAGGGAGTGATTGAGGTCATCAATCATAATTAATTGAAAAGTAAATCGAAAATTGAGGTCCTCAAAGCACTAAATGTATGATGATTAAAGATATTATTGGTTCAGTAAAACATATGGTATTTGGATAAATTTTTTTTTTATGATCCTTTCCATAATGATTAAGAAATAATTTCATCATATAATATGAAAAAAATTCTTAAAATGTATAGCTCCATCCATTAAATAATTTCTACCACAAACTCATATTTCATTCCAAATGATTATAGAACTCAAAAATATTCTATTTATCCTAATCGTATAGTTTTCAAAAAATAGTAATTTATAATTCATTTATCAGACCATTTACGAAAACTACATTATTCAAACATGGAAATCACTTAGGCTAGTGGTAGGTGATGCACCTTTGACAGTCTTCTGTTGCAGGTTCTGATCTCTCAACCATGTCGGACATGATGGGTTGTCACCTGACCTTCAGGATGTCCCTTTTATAAAAAATAAAAAATTTATCTTATGAAATGTCGTAACTTTAAACCATATAATCCAAGGTCCAACTTTATCTATTCTAATATTTATAAAATTACAAAATAGTTGTGTCTAGACTCATTGTCCAAAAAATTAAATGGTTAAAATAAAATAACGATGATATATTTTTTCCACATAATAACATGTAAGTACCTTTATCATCTATTTTCTTAAAACATGTAAATACCCAAAATAACCATAAAAATTATTGATTACATTCAAGATATGTTATTCTTTATAGAATACTATATATATTTCTTAAATCAAAATAATTTTAATACACTTATATAGACACATATTTTCCATGTAATTTTTTTTATTATATGGAATTATTAGGAGTCTGTAAAAATTAACAGCATGTAATTTTGAGGTCTAGGGTGCCCATAATGAATTTCGGAACTTTTTTAGGTACATTCAGTAAATACATGAGCGAATTTTTCTAACATTTGAAATGATACTCTTATTAAAAATCTATGAGCACTGTTGAATCTGAAGTGATCTGATTATCTTAATGGAGGCTTCACATCAAATGCATTAGGTCTGAAGAAAATGATAAATTTTGGGACATTTAAATGAATAATAAAAAAAGAAAGGTATTTTATTTCACCCTATTCCCTCTCTAGTTTATAGAGATATTTGGGAGGAGTTTTGGCATGACATCACCATTAGACGATGCTTTGGTAAAATATCGTGACACCGACCACATGGAGGATGAGAGTGGTTCCAGCGAATAGTGACGAGCGCCACCAAATCACCAACCGACAAACAATATCACTTCCTCAAAATCTGATGTTATTCAATGATCATGAGAAAGGGATTATTTATTATATAAATTAATGTTTTTTTTGAATTAGTATTGTACCCTATAGCTGTCAATATAACATGGAGTGTGTGGGTCAAACAAAAAAGTCTCTAATCCTCTGCATTTTGTTGAAATTTTACATGTTCCTCTCAAGTGATTTTTTAGGGTTAAAAGGAACCTAGAAAAATGGGTTTAGTGATGTAGAGTGAATAATGGGGGTTCTATTATCACCTTTAAATGATAAAATGGGCCACCTGAGCTCACCAGGTGACTTGCGGAAGATCGTAAGCCACCGACACCCACGAAGGAGAAGATGGCAGCACGCCATCCAACACCTCCAGCAGATAAAACCATGGTAATAGCTATGGCGGGTGAAGAGGGTGGCCAACATCGGTATTCTGTGAAGTAAGGGACGACATGCTGGTTTTTGCCACCAGAGAATGGGGCAACGGTATGAAACTTTGGCGGGCTGTGGTGATTGGTAACATCTGGCTGTCGAAGGAGGAGAGCGGTAACCCGTGGCACAATGCTGAGGATGGTCACAGATCGAAAGCCGTGATGGAGTGTGGTGAACCACTCCATGTTTTTTCCAAGGGTTCCCATACTACACTTTGGGGTGCCACCACTCTATTTTATGAAAAGGGGAACACCCCCCCCCCTCATGCCAACTAAGGTGGGTCTTTCTCCAGGGGGCCACTCCTCCATGGGGATGCGCCCCTCCACAGGTTGGGCCACGAGAGCCTAGTGTGTTGTGCCCTTCGCGGGCTGGGTAGTGTGAGCCCGACATGTTGCGTCGTCCATGGGTTGGATTGCACAAGCCTAGTGGGTCGATCCCACCATGGTCCAAACCAAACGGGCCATCCCAATCTGGTTCGGGGCGAGCTGGGTCAAACTCGTACCCTTACAAGCGATGTTTCTCTAAAATAATAATAACATGTGATCTGTGCATCGGTTTGACAAAATTTCTATGGTTATGGGATCCTTGGAACAATATGGTATTTTTGGTATACTCCAATTTAGATTTGGAGAATGTTGGAGTATTACCGATTAGGGTAAAACACGAATCCAACTGGGCCCCCTGTACTACAACATTTAATAGTCAGAGACGGGGCATCAGATTAATGCACCTTCTATCACGTAGGATCCCTTATGACATTGATTTCATTTGGGATACTTCTTCTTGTGACATAGTGGTGGTTGAGTTATGGCTGATGGATTGAGAATAAGATACTCCCGGAATCAAGCGTGCTTAGATCGGGAATCTCATGGTTGGTTGTAACGTTATGAAATAATATTTATCATATGTGCATCAACATATATCAATCATTTGTGGGTCAGTGCTATGAAATCTTGTGTGGGTCATGAAATATTAATCTTGTGTGGGTCATCCCCAAGTGATCTTGTGTGGGTCAGCATCTATCTATCATTTTTTGGGTTAGCATCAGAGCCTCTTGATAGAATAAGATGATATAGATTTATGAAAAATAATCTATACTTCAGTATCTGAGTTATATGTACCTGTTGGGAGATGAGTCTTTACAATTATCGTACTTTTACCATCATGGTGATACATTTGTGGTGTTACCTTTGTCGTATTTTTACCTTCTTGGTGTTACCTTCTTGGTGTTACCGTTGTGTTACTTTTACCTTAGTTGTGTTACATTTTTTGTATAAGCTTTGTGGTATTCTTCCCTCATTGATCATTTGGGTTAATAACAGGAGAGTTTGATCCTTATGTTTCTTCATGCATGAGGTGAGTTTATTGTGAAAACCTAGGTATATGTATGGTCATATACCTATGTAGAGTTAGTGACATCTTTTTGATTCATGTTTGATGTAATGCTTTGTGGTTTATCTTTTGTGGAACTCTGGGAGACCTTTAGGGGTCTTGGGATCTATATTGAGTATTTTTATACTCACCCCTACACAGGTTATGCCTTCACCATGTTGTGTCCTAGGTAGATGACAGACATCATTGAACAAGGATGAGGGTGCAAGGAATCAACGATGCTCATAGGTGGAACATTTGAGGTGACGTTCTACAATGATTCCTGATAGTGTTATATACCTACCCTTCATATAAAATCCTCAGTGAATGATCGATGAGATTTTTGTCATTTATGTTGTACTAGTACTTTTCTTGTTGGCTTCTATTCCGGCCCCTTTACTTTCAGTACACTTTTTACTACAACAGTATACTCCATGGTTCCTTCTTGTTCTCTTATTGGGTTGTGTGTTTGTAAAGGTTTAAAATAAATTCCTTCCCATTAGAGGGGTATTCCTTTTCTGTGCTAGACTCCAACCCCTAGCTTATGGAAGGTGGTCTTGGGGTAGTCATAGCACGGGCCCCGGGGGACGGTATGTGACAAAGTAGCATCAGATGAGTTAGTTCTATCGAAGAAATAGGACTCTGATAATATCAATGTGGCAATAGAGTTATGTGATATGAGTGTGTTTTTCAATTTGTGGAATACAATGTTGGTATGTTGGTCGACGTATCCATACAAAAGGACCTTGAGTTTTGATTTCCATTACGTGCACAAAAACACTGATTGAATGTGTTTTGAAATGATTTTCATATGATTACATTGAGTAAGATTTCCATGTATAACCTATTTACCATGATATAGTTGATTTCAATCAAAATCCCACCTCGTAGATACAAAACATATATTCTCAAGAGATTACATGATGATGGAACATCGAGAGATGAGGCCATGGTACAGGTTCCTCTTATGGTCTTATCACCTTCAGATGGTGTACCAGCATCACCACCACCTGTTGAACAGCTGTTACCATTATCCCCACACTCAGAGGGTGCACGCCGACTGAGCGCGTTGCATGAGTTTCATCGGAAGATTCCTCCAATAATCTGAGGAGAGATGGATCTTCAGGTGGCTGAGGACAGGATGGAGGTTGTGGCTAGAGTTTTTTTCATAGTTGGGACACCAGCTGATCTCATGTTGATCCTAGTTGTCAGTCATTTCGAGGGAGCAGCTAGGATATGGTGGAGTCTGACACATCAGATACATGACGTGGTGATGCTCAATTGGGTGGAATTAGAGGTACTTTTTAGCTTAGAGTTTATCCATGTGACCCTACTCTCAGTACGTATACATGAGCTGCTACACTTACAGTAGGGAAACATGACCGTGGCTCCGTACTCAGTGAGGTTCACTAATCTCTCCCCTACACCACTGATATGGTACACGACACTTTCATCTAGGCCTAGAATTTTGAGCAAGGTCTCTGATGGGATATCAAAGCATCAATGATATCTCTCAACATTTTGATGAAGGATGGAGTGATAGAGCGAGAACATTTGGTGGAGATCTTCCTAGCTGAGAAGAAACTGATAGCGAGATCCACCATTGGGCGTCATGTAGTAGATTCATTCAAAATAGATAGTAGATGGATAAATTAGGGGCCCAATCAAGCCATATCTTATAGTGGATGACCTCATGATACAGGGTCTGTAGTGAGGGGATCATGAGTCAAAGGAGGCCAAATGATGAGATTCTAGTGCTCCACGTGCCGCGAGCTGGGTCACATGGCTTGCAATTGCCAGACCCATCATATAGACAACCATCATATGATCGAGGGGCTACCAAAGAAGAGATAAAGGTTTGAGTGATGAGGTATTTAGGGCGGCATACGTGTCCAAGGATCTGGTCGTGCAATAGGTGGTTGGCAGTGATTCGAAGTTCTACTACCACCACCCCTAGTTGGTCCACCCCGACCACAGGGAGTAGGTGGACAGGGATGAGATCAACTCTTGGTAGAAGAGGCCTACGATCACAACACTCTAGAGATGATTCAAGTTAAAATATATATCTACTCCACCGTAGTTGAAGTACATATACACACAAGTTATATTCATACTTTCATTGTCACAACACTTGTTCGGAGCTCAGAGATTCTTGTAGAGTTATTGGCGCGATCCTTGTGATTAGATACTCATACAGAAGAATATTCAAAGATTAAACTCTATTTTTGGTAGTTTGTGCTTAATAAAGGTCGTGATAGATTCAGCTGGGATATTGTAGTAGCAACAATTAGGCCTTACGACGTCATCTTGGGTATGGATTTGTTATCCATGGTCCATGCTTATAATGATTGTTTTAGGCATAAAGTGCAGTGTGTCTATGAGTATGGGACAAGTTTTTTCTTCACTGGTGATAAGGGAACCTTTGTAGCACATGATGAAAATACCCATAAGAGGGTGCAGTAGATCACACATCTGTCGGCTAGCCTTACCTGTGGAGATGTTCACGTTGAGAGTTTGAGAATTCATGACGTGGTGGACCAGTACGGGGATGTATTCCATGATGATGATCGGTGACTACCTCCTTGAATAGAGGATGGATTCTACATCAACATGTACACTGAGATGATACAAATATGTATACCATCAAATTAGATGGCTCTCATGGAGCTTTGTGAGTTACAGGTACAATTGGAGGACATACAGATGAAGGGGTTCAAAAGGCCTAGTGTTTCCCCATGGGAAACCCATATATTGTTCTCTAAGAAGGAATATGTGAGTTTCAGAATCTATGTGGACTATTGGATCCTAAACTAGGTGACCATGAATCAAATATATCCACTTATTATGATTGATGATCTTATTCATTATTTTATGGGATCTATATGGTTTTCAATTATTATCCTCAAATTAGGTTATCACCAACCCAGGGTACAAGATGTAGATGTGTAGAAGATGACCTTCAGATGTTAGTATGGAAACTATGATTTCTAGGTTATTCCATTAGTCATGTCCAATGCACCTATAGTGTTCATTGATCTGATGAACATGATCTTTTATCGATACCTCTACCATTTTTAGGTGGACTTAATCGATGTAATCATGATAAACATGGTGTATGAGGAGGACCACACATATCCTCTACAGATCGTTCTAGATAAACTCTAATTGAACCAGATTAATGTTAAGCTCTATAAGTGATAGTTTTTGATATGGGAAGTCCAAATTCTGAGAAACATTATCTCATAGGATATATTTTCAATATATCTAGTGAATATAGAGGGAGTGATAGCTAGGGAGCCACCTATAAGTGTGAACGAGGTAAATAGTTTCTTAGGATTGGCTAGTTTCTGTTAGAGATTTGTACATGACTATTCTAGTGTTTTTTCACCCTTTTCAGTGTGATGAAGATGGGTAAGCCCTTCATATGGATATAGATATGCCATCAGAGTTTTTAGGAGTTGAAGAAAATACTGACGAGTGCACCAATCTTGAGGCTACCTAAAAAGGGCGTACGGTACGTACTATTCTATGACTCATCAGGTACTGAATGTGGATATTTCTTACTACAGGAGAGAGAAGTGATCACTTTTGGTTCACAAAAACTGAGACAACACGGGCAGAACTATGCTACCCATGACCTAGATATATCAGTATTTTCATTCTCCTTGAAAATGTGGAGACACTACTTGATGGGAAAAAAGTTCACAATTTACTCTAATCTAAAGTGTCTCATGTATATCTTCTCATCGAAGGAAATGAACCTGAAACAATGACATTGGATAGTGTTTTCCAAGACCCTGACTTTGAGATAGTATTTACTCATTGGAAGGGGAATGTAGTGGTAGACACACTCCGCATGAGGACTATGTTATAGGTATTGACTGAGGTGACAGAGTAGCTATTCGCATTGCAGTTATCGTTTGTGGAAAGAGATGGATAATCTTACCTCTAGTCTATGATTGTCACTCCCCCACTTATTCAGCGAGTTTGGAAGGCACAACTATTGTACTTTTACTACAAGAAAAGACGTGATTAGATATCCTCTGGACATGCACATGATGGATATCCAGAATGTGTAGATCGCATCATTCTTTGTAGAGGATGCACCATTGTACAAGTGGATCTTCTAGAGGATGTGTTGAGGTAGTTCGATACATCCCTTCTGGTAGTGAATCCAGGAGTGGTAATGATGTACGATGACCTCTATCATTAGCCATGGTTGTTAGGGATGAATCAGGTAGTGGTAGAGTTTTTTTATGATGCCTCACTTGTTATCATGTGAAGGACGAGAATCAGGTTCCAGTAGGCATAGTGCAGCTACTAGAGGTGCCAGGGTGGAAGTGGGATGGTATCTCTGAGGATATTGTGATAGGGATTCCATGTATGTCTAGGGGTAATGATTCCATCTTGGTGATCATTGATGGACTCACCAAGATGGCCCACTCCTTATCCATCTGATAGCCGAGATCAGTAGAGGGATTGGAACGCCACTTCATATAAGATATTGTACGAATTCATGGGGTGCCATCGATGATCATCTCTCAATGTGACACATGTTTTATATCCCAGTTGAGTAATGGATTACATAAGGCGTTCCAGAATCAGTGACAATTGAGAACCACCTTTCACCCTTAGATGGATAGTTAGATGGAGTAGACCATAAAGACACTCGAGGACATGCTTCATGCTTGCGTCCTAGATTTTGGATGTATTTCTACGAATCAAATTCCCTTGGTGATGTTAAAATATAAAAATATATATCAATCCACCATGGGTATGGCTCCATTTGATGCCTTGTACGGTAGACCTTGTAGGTCACCTCTTTATTGGACAGTCCTAGGGGAGACAACACTTATGGGACCAGAGGTAGAACGATCAACCACTAAGAAGGTGAAGATCATTTAGGAGTGGATAATAATAGCACAGATCATACATATGCCTTATGTTGATAAGAGACAGAGACCTAAGGAGTTTGAGGGGGGAGACCATGTCTTCCTAAGGGACTCACCTCGATGAGGTTTCTAGAGGTTTGACTAGGGAGGCTAGTTAACTCTAAGGTTCATAGAACATTTTCAGGTTCTCAATATAGAGTTGGTGATGTGGTGTATCGCTTGGATCTTTTCCCTCAGATGAACTGGTATCATGTCATTTTCCATGTGTTGCAGTTGATGTGTTACGTGCAAGATACATCACATGTCATCGACTGGGGTGACCTGGACATCGATGATGGGGTGACATTTACGAATGTTCTTGTGGACATTGATGATCGATAGGAGCGGGATCTACATAGATGATCAATCCATCTGGTGCATGTTTGTTGGAAACACGAGAACCTCAAGGAAAACACATGGGAGTGGTAGGTCCATATTTTGACTCCATACCCCCATTTGGTTCCTTAGTCTATATTTTGGCTTTTGAGGATAAAAACCCCTATGTTGGGGATAATGTAAAGACTTGGATTTTTCATGTAATTTTTTTAATTATTTGGAATTATTTTGCATCTGAGGAAATTGAAGACATGTAATTTTGAGGATTGGTGTGCCTGAATTGACGTATGGAACTTTTTTTATGTACATTTAGTAATAGCGTGAGTGAAATTATTGAATATATGAACTGGTGGTCAAATTTAAAATTTGAGATCACTATTGAATTTTTAGTGCTGAGATTCACTTAACTGAGGATTCACTTCAATCATAATAGGTTAGAAGCGAAGAAATTGATTTTGGGACTCAAAAAAATAAAATAACAATGTTATTTTATTTCTCTCTTTTTTATCATCCAATGGATGAGTAGAAGTGGTAATACAAATGACATGTCAATCAATTAATCGACTTCACCTCTCAATGTTTATAACAGTAACATTGTAATTGGAATTTTTCATTTTTAAATGAACCTTATAAATTCCCAATGGTTTTACCCACCTCTTCCCCCTCTTATTTATATAGAGCAAGTGGAGGGTTGTTGGAACGAATTCATCATGAGATAAAGCTCTGGTAAAATACAATGACGCCAATCAGTTAGAGGACAGGGGCAGTTCCAGAAAATTGTGACGAGTGCCACTGAATCAAGATCTAATGAAAAACAACTCTTCCTAAAACATGGACCTTCTCCATCTATCATGAGGAGGGGTTTATTTCATTTATAAATTAAAAAGATGTTGAATTAGTATACTAACATCATTCTATTACGAAAATGTGGAGGGTGCGGTTCAAATTATCAAGGCCCGAACCCTTTGGAATTTTTTTAAAATGATTAGTGTTCTTCATGAGAGATTTATTTAGGATGGATGGATGTTGTAAGTTTGGGTTTAGTGATGAATAGTGCATCCTGAGGTGTTCGTTAGAACCTTAGGATGAAAAACCAGGCCCCCAGAGCTCACCTAGTGACCCACAAAAGACGTCCAGCAACTGGTGCCAGCTGATTAAAAGAGGGAGGGGCATAGTCGCATGCCTCCGACAGAGAAGGCTGAGGCCATAGCCACAAGGGGTGAAGATAGAGGCAGGCTTCGACCAGCTACGAAGGAAGTGGTGGTGAGTCATTGCATGCTGCTGATGAATGAGGTCATGGTTTGGAGCCATAGTGGAAAACATTGGATGGCATTAGCCATCCACAAACGGAGGTGATCGGTGCACTGTCGGGTTCTGTTGAGGATTTTCATGTCTCGAAAGCCTCAACAGAGGGTCATGTCCCGCTCTCTATGGGTCCCGTGGGATAACAAGTGGCACTCAGCTACATTTCCCGAAAAGGGGGAACCCCCTTGCAGGATAGGGGTCCCTCTCAAGTGTGATGCACCTTTAGTTAGTCGCACCCCTCCACGGGATGGGCATCATGTCCATGAGGGCTAAGCCATTTGAGGGTCAGGCCATGTGAGACCAACGGGTCGTGCCCCTCTGGGCCAGGTCGGTTCGAGCCGGGCTGGGTCAGACCTGAACCTGGTCGGGTGACACAGACCATGTCAGGTCAACCTGAACTGGGATGGGTCTACCCAGACTGGGTCGGTCCGACCGGGTCAGACCAGACCCCTACCCTTCCACTCCTAGTTTTGCTAAAAGGACCAAAACATGTGAACTGGGCATCCATTAGATGAACCGTCTTCAGTGATAGGATCCTTGGAGTGAGACAGTCCTTTTTGTATAATACTCATGAGTTTTTGATAAATTTGGTGTATGTTTGGGTTGGATCGAACCTCAATGCAACCTGTCTTTTGTTACAAAAACACTTATAAGTCACAGACCAGGCGTCTGATTCACGGACCATCTATCACGTTAGAACACATACGACATGGCGGTACTTTGGAGAACTACTTTGTGGAACATTTTAGTGGTTGAGTTATGATTGATTTATTGAGGGTTGGATACTACCAAAATCAATCATGATTAGTGAGAGAATCATGTGGCAGGCAGTAACGTGATTAAAGAACATCTATCCATTCTGGGATGGTATCTATCGATCAAATGCTGGACAAATTTTATCGATCTTATGTGGGTCATGATCTATCAATTTTGAGTGGTTACACACATAGAGATACATTTTTTGTCCTCATCTATTTATCTTGTGTGGGTCAACAACAGAGCCTCTTGACAGAATAAGATGATCTAGATTTATGACTAATCATCTGTACTTCTGTAATTGAGATATATAGCGGGTGTGACCTGTGTATTTAATTTTTTATACAATTACTTTCATGATGTTAAATTCATGGTGTTACCTTTGTGGATCATTTACCATCATGGTGTAACAGTCATGGTGTTAACTTTTTTGTACTTTAACATTCGTGGTGATACCGTTGTTGAACTGTTACCTTCATGGTGTTACCATTATGGTATTCTTCCATCCTGGATCAGTTGTGCTAAAGTATAAAAAGATGGGGTCTTAGGTTTCCTTACGTATGAGATGCGTATATAATGATATATATGATATATGTATGGGAATATACCTAAGTAGAGTTGAATAATGCTTCATGAATTATGTTTGAGGTCTTGCATTGTGGTTTATGCTTTGGGGAATTCGGGGAGTCCTTCGGGGGTCTCGAGGTCCCTACCAGGTATTGTTACACTCACCACTACATAGGCTATGCCCGCACCTTGCTGTGTTTTGTGCAGATGATAGTCATCGTTGATAGTGTATGAGGGAGTCAGGATTGGACTGTGCTCAGAGATAGACCATTTGACGTCACGTGTTGTAGTGATTAATGATCATGAGTTGTACCTACCATTAAGGTAGGATCCTTGGGAAACAATCCCTGAGTTGTTTCATATTTTTAATTGTACTTGTTATTTTATGTTTGGATTGTATTCTGGCACCTTTACATTAAGTACATGTTTTACTATAGTAGTTTACATTGTGGTTTCTTCTTGTTGTGTTCTTAGTTTCTGTGTTTGTGCAGGTTTAAAGGAAATTTCATCCCATTATAGGGATATGAATTTGTGGTACTAGTGGCCATCCATTGGCTTATGGAAGGCGATCTTGGGGTTGTCAGAGCATGGGCCCCAGGGGATAGGTCAAGATAACTCCAACAATGATGGAATAAACAAACCATCAATCAATTCCAAGGTATTCACTAATATACAATATAACTTCTCCAAATCAACCATATCTTATTTCAAAGTCACAACCACAATTTTAGGAAAATATTAAGGATTATCTTTCCTATAGCCCTTTATTTTCCAAAAATCTGAACTTTCTCATGAGTCACTTTTCATAGTACCTTAATATCTCAAATAATCAATGAAATATTACTACAATAAAATCTTTATTTATTTCCATAATTAATATAACCAGTACATCATTGATACAATACTCAAATGACATAATTCATTAATAAAAATATAAGAACAATAATTATTCATCTTCATCTTTGGTAGTATAAAAAATTGATTATTATCCAATAGTATCATTTGGGGTATACTCTGATAATTTTGATCTTGATTCGTGTAGTGTCCCAACACTTTGCAGATGAAGCAATGTACATTTTAAACCTTTTTATTACTAATTCAATCACTCAAATGGTGTCATTTTTCTAAAAATTTATTAACATCTCCCATTCCCTAAAGAATTTACAAAGGGGATTCTTTCTACAAAAATAAAATATGGGAAAATCATTCTTTCACTTCTTCCATTTATGCATATTTCTCATTACCATCATTTCATTCTCTGGATTCCATTCAAATATATTTAACATAAGAAAATATTTACTTATTGTATTAACACAAAATACTATTTTTTCAAATGATAGGAATACTTGGTGGATATTTCCCTTATAAATATTAACTTATGAAAATGAAATATATGACCCTTCTTACTCTTTAAAGCATGCATATTACTAGAGTTATCATTCCTCATACTAGGAAATAGTTCTAAATAATGGAACTCACTATATTAGTTTATGAATCACAATTCATAATTCTAAACATGTAAAATACCTAAGGTAAATTTAAATTATTATAAATATAATCCATAATCAAAAAAAATTTTTTTTTTGCAGATGTATTTATTAATAAAATATTATAATAGTTTGTAAAGAAACTGTGAATTATCCTAAGAATTTCCCTTGGGAGCATCACAAAAGAGTGTATAAATGCCCATTATCATGAACCAATTTTCATTCCTTTCATGCATAAAGTGTTGTTTTTGGATTTTACCCATATAAACAACTATTATGGAGCCACCTCTATCTGCTCTTATCCTAATAAGGAATTATTGATTTGAAAACTCATAAAATCTCTACATTACCAAACTTTTATGATGATCTTCTACACTAATCATCAAATATTTTCTTTGGGTAACGTTGTCTAATTATATTTTTTCTAAATATAGTTTATATGGCCTGTAATAAAATTGATCTAATACCAACTACAACTCCCTAACCCTAGTTACCAAGAGTCGGTGCATTATTACATATCATAGGCATCATCACAAGAGATCATGTTTCAAAATACCTATTTTTTTGTATCTTGAGAATTACTAATCCCATACAAAAGTTTTACATTATATCGTGAAATAAAAAAAACATTGTGTCCCCTTTCAACACAATAATATCCTTTGGTATATCCATGCAGGTTAATCGTAATATACATCTTCACATTATAGAATAAAAAAACATAAGAAATGGGTGAGCTCAAATGCTCAGTAAGGATAAAAATATATTATGAACTATCACAAATAATCCTAAACATTTAAGTCAAAGTGTAATACCAAAAAAGCCTTTTAATCTTAAACAACACACTAATATTAAAATTTAAATCAAATAATACCATTTACTTATTTACGTGGATACTCTAATAGTCTAATAATCACATGTAATAACAATAGAAAATTTCACAATAATGAAATGGATAATGTCTCACATCATAACCACATAGTCAAGGCCACATTCCATGACTACAAAAAGTGGTTTTTTCAAAGACTTCTTCCAAGATAGTGGTTTGTCTCTTATGACCCACTGATGAATCGAGGAGCTATAACAGCCTACACCTATTTATTTCAAGGTCCAATTCATTCCATATATGAAAAGTTTGAAACATAATATAAAAATTCATAGTAAAACTAGCAAATGAAATGATAATAATTTTACCATAAACCGTGAATGGTATAAAAATACCACATCCTCAACATACATTTCCCAAAACATTGTATACAATACAAAATATTGTATCATTGTAAATCAACATCAAATAGATGTAAAATCTAACGAATGATGTTGACGTAGTTGAAATCAATAAAAAACAATTTTTGTAAAACATTTATTTCTAAATTGAAATAATTAAAATGAAAATATAACATTTATTTGGGAAAAATTAATATAGGTTTGTAAGGGATGTTTCAATGGTTTTACAATAGCATAAAATAGTCATGTATTCAATATAAGTTAAAAAACATTATTTCCTTAATTTGTTGAAATGGTCAAAAAGTACATTGTTTGGAAAGCGATAGAAAGATTCATTTTAAACCATTTTTTAAAAATTCGAAAAAATGTATAAATGAATTTCATACATAGTCTAGTAAATAGTAAAAATGTTTTGAAATTAATTTTTAAGAAACATGAATGTGTATGATAAATAGGTCCTAGAATATATTAATGTATAAATAATCTCATATAATAAAGGGACTATAAAATTAACCCTTTAATTGTACTTTTCTTTAGTCGAGGGTACTTTAACCTCTTAAATTATAGTTTAATCATTGTTATTGAATTGTAAAAAACGCACATACTTAAATATGATATCATATATTATCTTCCAATATTTATTTGTTGATAATACATCTGTACTATCATTGTTTCAGGTGTTAACAGATTTAGTTTTCTTTATATGTTTTGTTTCATAATTCATGTTTGTTATGAAAATGATGTCCTAAATTAATATTTAGAATGATATTATGTTCTTAGACATAATTTTACATAATAAAAAAATTATTATTGAATGATTGTGATGGGGAGTGAATCTCATCATGTTCATGGAGACGGTAATCCATATGTACGAATGTGCGACAATATCTATCTATTGATGGAAAATTATAAATAATTGAATGGTATATCATATATAAAGAATCATTTACATGATATATATATTATCTATATAAATTATACTCATTATTATTGTCATCCAAATAATGATTTGTTGGATAACAAACTACCCCACATCATTGAGACGGTAAGCCATACGTATGCACGTATGGTGACTTTGTAATTCATAGGATGGATTGAATAATGAATATGGTTGTAAAATATTTATAATAAAATCACAATAGATATAAGGTATTTTAATTATAATTTTTTTTATGTAAATAAAAATGAATGAGGAAGTGGATAAAACATGAACTTTGAAAGAGTTGGTTAAATTATAATCACTTCTTTGGGTGATTTCGTTTGATTTGATCAAAAGGGATCTATAGGTTGTATTTAAGGTTAATGTAAGTCCTCTAGGATTATTTGACCATAGTTAGGAGGATATTTGAGCAGGTTTTTTCCTATCCAAACCTATTTGGATTAGTGGAATTAAATGAAGAGGAATTTATCTTTTATAAGATTGGTGAGGGTACCTGTAGGAAAATCTTGAAATATTATTTTAATATAAAATCATTTATTGGTTTATAATAGATCCAAATTAATTTATTTAAATGATAAGGTGGGGATGGTTCCACATACTTTCAACCAATATTTTTTAGACATGATTAGTGCACCATATTAACATTATGATTTAGATTTAACTCTTAGTTAAATTGTTTAACTTTTACATTGCCTTCTTATATTATTATAATACATGGTTCAAAAACATACTATAAAATGAAAAGAGGACCAAAAGGGGTTTATTAATGAAATTTATATAATTATACTCGTCATTTTACCTATCCTTATATTTTTAGGAATATTATATAATTTAATAATATAGTATTTGTTTGAAAATACCATTTACATCATTTTTGAAACTACTTATAAATTTTTTTTGTGAAAGTTAAAAAAACATGATTAGTTCAAGAAAAATAAATTAAATTAAACATAAAATTTCATACTAACCTATAAAATTATTGTAATTCATCAAAATTCAACATTTATATTTATTTGGATATTTTAAAATCTATTAGTTTAGTCATTCATTAATAATGTAATTATTTCATCAACATTGTGTTATAAATAAATTTAATAATAAAATGTATAAATTTTAAAAAAGAAATTATTATGATGTAGTAAAATTATTTTATCATTATAGTGAATATGTATAGTCAAATTTATCATATGTTTAACCCCATTTTAAAAATGATTCAGTTATTAAAATTTGATTTTAACACACTCTACTAATCTGTATATAAAATAACAGTGAATGTCGTAATCTAATCCAAGTGGATCAAAGAGGTTATTATTTTATTCCAAAGCTGTAATTTGACCTGAAACCACTTATCCAATATAATTAAAATATGTATTTGGATAATTATAATAACATTTAAACCTATAATAATCCTATTTACTTTTAACCGTGGTAAATAAAATTCATGAGTTACTATTCATGAAAAATAATTTTCATCTTATTGAAAATCATTTACACATTGATGTCAATCATATCTCTTGGATTTTTAAAATTTAATTCACAGAAGCAATAAATTTTGTTTTATGAAAATTTTCCTAGAAGGTTGGTAAAATATGATAAAATTTTTAATAATATTTTGTATGTCAAAATTTATTATAAAATGTCTCTAATGAATTAAATTAGACTAATATATTTACTATTTTTCTATTTTGACAATAAGATGATTTTTTTTAAAAATTAATTATTTAAAAGAGAAAGTAGATTATTATCTATAATGCAGTGTTTTTCCCTATTCTTTAAATATTTTATGTTTTTCAGAAAAATACAAAAAATTCACCCAAATATAATTTTTATAGTAAAAATAAAAAAATTATGTACATTTAACAAAAGTGAAAACATAGGAGTTGAATTAAATAATTTAACATTAATTCATGTGGTCAAAACTAGAAAGCAAGTTTTTGGGAAGTAAACAATATCAAAAGATTAATATTTGTTTATGTTCAATTTAAAGGTTAAAATACTTCAATTGACCATATTATAATGAATTGATAAAAATATAATCTAGTTATACTTCAAAACAATTCAAATTTATAATTTAACACTATAAATAATTTTGATTAAAATTTTTATTTGAAATTAAAATTTAGAATCTTTTACTATTAATCAAAATATGAAAGTTATCGGAAAACACCAAAAAATTGTCCAAACTAAATTTTTTATGTAACGCTTTTAAATAAGAATTTTATTTTATAAAATTTATTATATAATTGTATCAAATATTATATTTAAAAACTCTTAGACATTAATCAGTGGTAAAATTTCATTTTTTAAATACATATTTTATCTAAAAAATTGAATTTGTTCTTATATTATGACTAAGAAACACATAATTTGGATGTTAAAATTATATAGAGTATATAAAATAAAAAACACAGTTAATAATATTCATAAATGATTTTTGAATAGATCATTTGTCATGTCGTGGTGTGATAGATTTATGTGTTACTTATAGCACATGTTATAGAATTACATTAAAGAGATAACGTAATAAAAAATCCTTGGGTGTTACAATAATATAATTCTGTTCAATAGTATATGTGACTAACAACACTGATATAAAATAACAGAGGAAATGTTTTTCATTAAATTTAATTCCTTATATATCTTACATATCCGCAACCCCATGTCAAAATGATCCATAATTTATTATACATTTATAAGAAATTTTCAAAATTTATTTTTTTGAATATTACATCAGTAATTATGAAAATAATGGTTTATAATTATTATAAATAAATCACAATAATTTAAAAAACTAAGTAAATGTTTTTTGAAAATATATATTTTTCAAAAATATTCTATAATCCCAATTCATGAAGTGAATTTAATTTTTTTATCACATTTAGATATTTTTTTGATTAAATTAAATTAATTTTTAAAATAATATATATATATATATATGTGTGTGCATATTTTATCTTAGTGTGAAGTTGTTTTTTATTTTTCTGAGATGTTTCATTTTTAAGAAATAATTAAAATAACATACTTGTATTTAAGAACAACTTTTTCATTTAAATAACATAAAAATATAAATTATATTTTGAGATTTATAAATATAAAATAATTTCTATAATATTATAATAAATACTAACTATGTTATTAGAAAAAAAATTCATACTAAATTTTAATAGTAAAAAATACCTTATTTATGATATTTCTATAATTGAAAACCCTCTTTTTAATCACATATGTGGGTAATTTTTTAAACTTATTTTTTCCATTTATATGGATTATATTTTGTAAAATGGATTCAACATTATGAATAATAATAATTTATATCTTCTAACAAGTCAATTTTTTTTACCATATTAAATATTGAAAATAGTTAAAAATCATTACCATGGTTAAGGTAAATTTGGTTTTACCTCAAAATAATCTAGACATATGAGGTTGAAAATGATCTAAATATGTATCTAAAATATAATATATAGATAGATATCAAACATTTATAGTCTTATATTTCATAATAATCAATTTATAACCCTTTTATTATGTAAAAAGTGTGTATACATCTTTTTCTTTTTCAAAATTTTCAAGTGTTCTATACACATCAGTTATAAAAGGCCACTCCCTCTATACTATTATTAAAAAAATTAAAAACCACTTTAGATTACATAATTCTTTACAAAATCAATTTCCTATATCCATACTATATTTTATAATCCCAATTAATATAATAAATCCATTTTATAAATACATTGAGTATAATCTTGTAGAATTGGTCTGAGAAGAGGTAAAATTTATACCTATGAATTTGTTTATTTATTATTACACATTAAAATATTTATAATTTATTATTATAAATAATCTATTGAATCTAAAATATACTAATATTTTTATTAAAATTTATTTACCTATATCCATCTCCTCTACAGACTAATGGGAAATGAAAAAATCGCTCGTGTGTATGTCAAACAACCGAATTTTAAACTGACATGACTTTTTTTCATCAACACCTCCCACAGTTTGGTATTATTTTGTGTATAAAGAATATATATTATATATATATCATACTTATAACTCTATAGTCATTATATCATATGTTATGTTTTATATTTCATTCTATATGGGATATGATATTATCACTCATCTCAACATCAGATTACGACCTCATAAAGTATCACTATTTGTTTTTCACTATTGATTTAAATTGAAGTTAATATTGAAAATTAACCGCTATTATGTGATCTAATTGATATAATTACGTATTTTTTATATATTTATCATTATTTAATATTATTATATATTTTTCATTGCCCACATTTCACTCAATAAAGGATGATAATGTCAATTGTGTATGTATGTACTACAACCCCCAAAAAGTGATGTGAGTATCATTTCATAACAAAATGAAATGGATTATATATATATGTTTATATAAATAAATAATATTCTATATGGAATAAAGTCTTTTAATTTGATATATTTTCAATACATTAAATAATCATATTATTTTTTATGGTTTTGCTTCTTTTAAATATGGTGCGTAATACGTGAAAACATACCAAGATTCTAAATAAACTTGAGGTAATCTTGATGGGTTTATCATAAGTTCATTAACAACACAATGTTTTGTGGGGATATATATCAATGTAATGGGGTGAGAATGAGTCCCTATAATAGAATATGTAAGGGAACTATTTCAGGTGTTCATGATGAATATCTACTGTTACACCCCAACCCTAGATACCAATAGTATGTGCATAATTACTTAACATTGTCATGATCACAATGGTTCATGTCTCGGAAAACCTATTAGGTTAGTATCCTTGGAAGTAATAGATATATTAATATGGTTTAATTTACAATATAAAATATAAAACTACAATAACATTGTTTCCATAGATAAAACAGAGATCCTAGAGACTATCTCTGTAGGTCCATCATAATATACTATTCACATCCTCAAAAAAAATAAAACATAAAGATGGGTGATCTAAAATTCTTAGTAAGGATAAAAATATTGCAAAAACATTCATAAATAATCATAAATATTTATGGTAATGTATAAAACTTAAACAAAATCCTTTTCAACATAAACTTCATCATAATATGGAAAATATAAATCAAAATAATTCCATTTACTTACTCACATAGATATTCTACTAGTCTAATAATCTCATGAAAAATCAATACCCTCATTCATAACTATGGAATGCATAATGCAATAATTTCATAACCACATGGTCAAGGCCTTGTTCCATGGCTACAAATATGATTTTTTGAAGGCCTTGTTCCAAGGCACTAGATTGTCTCATGAGACCTACTGATGCATCGATGAGCTATAGTGTGCTCTATCCATCACTTATTATGTCCAATGCATTCCTCATATGAAATGTTTTAAACATAACATAAACATTTATATTAAAACATGCATACTAAATGTCAATACTTTATCCATAAACCATGAATGGAAGACAAATAACACATTCATAGTCAAATATATCACAAAACCTTCAATGTAAAAGGGAAGATTTGTATCATAGTAAATCAACATCAAACAAGATTAAAATCCATTAATGGAAGTTTACATAGATAAAAATTAATCATAAAACTCTTTTAGAGTAATTTCCATTAAAAAAAGTTCACAAAATTTATAAAGGAAGACATTTAAATACATTTTTGAATCAAATGTTTCCATACCACATTGAAACTTTTGAATGGAATTTACATTTAAAAATCATTCATGTCCATATCAATAAATCATTAAAAACCATTTTGAAATCATGGACAATATTGAGAATGATTTAAATGTTTAAATATTTAAACCATTTGAAATGATGATCTAGTTAAAGATTTCCTTAAAATAATCCATTTTATTATATTTTTATGAAATATGGAAGTGGATGATAAAGAGGTCCCAATAGATAATTACATATGAAGAACCTCAGATAATAAATAGATTGGGAAATCATCCCATACCTTGTAATATTCCTTGGTCGTGGGTAGTTTATCCTCCTGTGTAATTCTGAAATAATTGATATTAAAATATATAATAACCATATACATTAATATGGTGTCATATATGATCTTTTCACGTTTCTTTGTCAATAATATCTTAGTATTATCATTGTTTCAGGTGTTAACTGATTCATTTTCCTTTATATTATTTGTTACATGAGTCATGTTAGTTATGGATGGGATGTATCTTATTCATATTCAGAATGATATTAAGTATTTATACAATATTTTTAATCTTCTAATGAACATTATCCTTGAATGTATATGATGGGGAATGAATCTCATTGCGTTCGTGGAGACAATAATCCGTACATAGGCACGAGCGACAATATCATTCTTTTGAAATAAAAATATATATAATTGGATGGTATATCATATATATAGAATCATCCTCTTGTTATATTTATTATTTACATCATTTATACACAAATATTATACACATCCAAATAATAATTTAATGAATAACAATTATACGACGATGTGGAGACGGTATGCCGTACGTACGCTGATGACATGTCATTCAAAGGATGGATAGAACTGTGAATATAGTTGTACCTTATTTATAATAACATCAAAATATTTATAAGATACATTATTTATTATTTTATAATGTAAACCACAATGATAGTGGATGTGGAAGATTAATGGAACTTGAAAGGGGTGATGACATATTTACCTATTCTTTGGGTTATTTCTTTTTGATTTAATCAAATTAGATTAATAGGTTGGAATTTTGACTAAATTAATTACTCTTGGATGATGGTAGGACAGTTGAGAGGGTATTTGGGTAGGTTTTGGCCAAGACAAAAGGATTTGAAGGTGTGAATAAGAGAGAATGGTTAGTTCCCTTTTATAAGAGGGGTGAGGGGAACCTTAGGAAAATCTAGAAATATTATATTAAAATAAAATAATTTTCGTATTAAAATTCCTAAAAAATAAATTCTTTAAATTCTACGGTTGGGATGGGTATAAAACCACTCAAATAATAGGTTTTACATAGGTTTGGGACACTATATTAACATTTTATTTTAGATTTAACTCTTAGTCAAATAGTTCGACATTTACCATGTCTCTTTGTATTTTTATTTTATATTGTTAATAAACGTACTATAAACTTAAGAAATAACCCCAAGTGGTTCAATAATGATACAAATATTAATATATAGGACTTTTGGCCTAACCATTGATTTTTAGGAATAGAATATCAACTAATAATGAAATATTTGTTTTAAAAACTCTTTTATGTTAATTTTGACACTATTTGGTATTTTGTTTTTGATAAATTCGTACAAATATTATTACTTCAAAAAAATCAGTTAACCAACCCAAAAATCACATATAAATCTAAAAAAAATTGTTTATTTCATAAAAAGTCTCAAATTACATTTATTTGTATATTTATAATATCAATTATTTTAATATTTCAATAATTAGTTAATTAGTGTATCATCATTGTGTCATAGATATATTTAATTATATAATGTCTAAAAATTATAAATAAAATACAATTATGTAGGAAATAATTTTATATTTCTAATTAATATTTATAGTCTAATTTATCTTATAGTAAACCCTATATTAAAAATGTTTTAGTTATTAAACAATGAATTTAACACTTACAACTCTTCATTGAAATAAATAATAATAAATGTCCTAATCTAATCCATGTGGTCCTAAAGGATCATATTTTATTCTTAAGGTTTTTTTCTTCTAATTACACTTATCCAATAGAATTAGTACATGTGTAAGGGTAATAAAAATATTCTTTTAACCTTAATTACCCTATTTACTTTTTACCGTGGTAAATACATATAAAATGTTACTATTCACCAAAAAATACTTTCGTCTTATTGAAACAAATTATTTTTACTGATATCAACCATGTCTCCCTGAATTTTGGAATTCAAATCACAGAAGCTGTAAAATAAAGTTTTATTTATATTCGAAAATGCTTCTAAGATGTGGGTAAAAGCGGTGAAATGTTTAATAAAATTTTATATATCTAATATTATTATAAAATGACTATAATGAATTATATTGAACATATATAGGTATTATGTATCTATTTTTACCTAAAATAAATTTAAATATAATAAATAATTATTGAAATAATAAGTCGGTTTTAACCAATAACTCAGTGTTTTCCCTATTCATCATAATAGAATGTTTTCAGAAAACTACCAAAATTTCACCCTAATAAAATATTGATATTTAGACTTCAAAAATTAATTCTATTATACCAAATTAAAAAAATATATTTTTCATTTATTAATTTAAAATTAATTCTCGTTTTTCAAAAACAAAAAGTGTGTTTGTATGAAATAATAACTTACACAAGATAGAAATTTGTTTTTGTTCAATATCAAAGTGAAATTATTTCTGATGACCAACATTGGATTAAATAGTTAAAATATAATATAATAATGCTTCCAAATCATTCATATGTATAATTGAACACTATAATTTATTTTGATTAAAATATTTGTTTTCAGTTAAAATTTAGTATTTTTTACTATTCACCCAAATATGAAAGTTATCAGAAAAACACCAAAAATTTATCAAAACTAAATTTTAGGTCCTAATTATAAAGAAAAGTTTATTTTGTCCAAATGAATTTATAAAATTTTCAATTATTGGAGTTAAAAGGGGTTCACCATTAAAAGGCTGTAAAATTACATTTTTTAAATATAAATATTTTATCTGAAAAAAATGAATTTGTTCTTAAATTATGTATAAGAATCACATAATATGGGTTATAAACTTTTATGGAGTATATAAAATTCAATATTCATTTTACAAAATTCATAAATGATTTTTTACTGGCTAGTTTTCTATGTTTTGGTGCGCTCAAAATCGGTGTTACGTGTTGCGCAAGTAATTGAATTACATTGAAAATATAACATACTATGAAATCAAGGGGTGTAAAATATACAATAACATGAGGAATATCCCTATAATATGAGCAAGATAACATGGGTCATATCATAATAAAAATAACAGGACTCATATCTTGGAAATTTGGTTACATTATTTAAATTATACAATTGTAAGAAAATCACGAAAGTTTCAAAAATGAAAATTTTCTTGGTTATTCACTATGGTATCAAAAAACATATAATATTTATAGATTAAGTTCAGTAACAAATTACATGATCTGATATCAGGGAGAACCCATAACATTTCATAATTAATTTGAGACACAGAGATCATAATCAATCATTTCATTAGTAATCCATGGGGAACAACCAACTGATTTCTTATCAAAATCATTTCAAACAAATGATGTTAAAGATATGATAATTACACCTTTTTTCCACATTAAAATTAAACATAGTTTACTTATCTCTATGTAACCTAAATATAAAATTAATTTGTACATATACTTCAATAAGAATATAAAATACAAAAGGTTAGGGTATCCACATAATTAAAAAAGAAGACTATTTTATAACAAGAAATGAAAAAATTTGAGAGGTAAATTTAGCATAATGATTTGTATAAAATGTTTTTTAAGAAAGGGTAAAATATGAGGGTATAATGGTATCCCATTGATAAAACATAATATTGTAGTATATTTTTGATTAAAAGGGTAATAAGACAGTTTAATAATAAAATTTAAAAGACGTATACAAATGTGGATATTGAATTGATGTGAAAATAAGTACAATTCCCCTACCATTATGATTTAAACATAAATCCCTATGATTGGGACCTTGGGGGATTGAGGGGTCCTTGAGGGGAATCCTTCGGTGGTAAATCACGAAAAAATGTAGTATGGATTCTGTGTGATAGGAAGAGCTGAAATGGATTGGAATTTATAGGAAAATAATATGATTTCTTTAAATATTTTTTAAATTTAAACCTTGAGATTCTATGTTGTTTAATATGAAAAAATTTGTTTAATGATTTTTTTCCCACATTTTTGGTGAATTGGGAAATATTTTTTGTTATTTAAATCATCCTGAATCCAAAAATTTATTTTTATTTCAACATTTTCATGTTAAATTAATGGTTCCACAATGTAATGTTTTAAAATTCAATGTATCCATTTTAGGATTTAGAAATACAATTAAAGAGTGGAATTCATATAAAATCTATTAAATATAAAGATATTAATAAAATAAATTATTTTATGTCATACATTGTGGACAGTTTATTATAACATCATTATTATTTATTTATAATGTCATTAAAAATATTGATAATCCTAATGTGTTTTTTTAATATTCTTTCGAAAATAATGTATTTTTAAAAATTCTCATATATTCACCCTAACATAAAAATTACATGGTGATATAATTTAAGATATATAATTTATCTTTATAATCCTCTAAATATGATAATTATTGATTTTAAATATAAAAATCCCCATTTATTAAAAAATTCAGTTTGTAAGAAATATTTAACTTCCTAAAATTAAAAATATCAGAGGACATAATAAAAATTGTTTATCATTTAATTTTAAGTAATATTTTTTATAAAAAATTTTCCTTAAAAAATATTCTTCAGAATAACTTTTTTTATTATTATAAAATAATGATTTTATAAATAGTACATTTTTCTTAAAAATTGAAATTATCAAAGTCGTCTCAATTAAAAATATATTTTATTATGAGAAAAAAAATAAAGGGAATAATTAATTTATAAAAGGAATTAAAATTTATGTAATTAAGACATAGACATTTTAACCATTATAATACCCACATATAATATAATGGTAAGGTGTGTGATGGTGACAGATTCATGAATTGGTTCAACTAACATCAATCGAGTGGTAATTTCCACTGACGTGGAATTATCTTAGAGTCGATTTCATTATAGATTCAGAATTCAAATCTTTAATTGGTATAGTTAAAGATAGAACTATAGTGATTTTACATCCCAACCATGCATGGAAAAATTGGTTTCATACGAAATGAATCTATAATATAAGGTCATCCTTTCTCATTTATGCAATATTTATCATCTTTCATTATTACTTATAAAAACTAATTATAACATTGGAATTTGTTTGAAATTAGTATATTTCTCAACTATCAAATTTTAAAATGGTTATAATGAATAACTATAATATTTTACTATTGGTCCTATATTTGTCAAATCCTAGTGGTAACATTTATTTTTATACTCTATAAATATAACTTCTTTATTTCTTGTAATTTTAACTAAAATTCATAAAAATGATATATATTTTGATTTTTTATTATGTTTATTTGTTTAAAAATACTTTTTTTATTTCTCTAGTGTTTTTCATAGGGGAGACGATTCAATTGTTTTTGAGAGATCCATTTTTTCCCATTTGGCTATCTATTTTATATTATTTTTCTAGTTGTAATGTTTTAAAATTATAAGAAGTTTATTTTTCGACTGTTGTGTTAATCATTATTAAAGAGAATAGTTTTTTATAATATAATATAACACATATTTTATAATGAAACAAATATAATTTAAAAAACATTGTTAGTTAAATTCTTCAACCCTTTATAAATTTATTCCTAAAATTTTAACTGATATTCTTGGTTTAAAAAAATATAGGTGACTTATGTTTCATTGTTTCCCCTAGTTTTCATTATTTCCCTTTAAATGGATGGTTTTTCCATAACACATTGAAATGGTTTGTTGTATTATTACATAGAAATTTCTCACGATGGTCCATGATCTCCAGCATATTCTCATCATAAGAGAGGTCAAGTAATACCACCTTTGAACTTAGTACATGTGGGGGATCAAGTATGTACATTATCAAAAGAGATATGTGGAATACATCATTAACATGATGTTGATTTTGTGGGAATGATAGATAATAGGCCAATTCACCTATGTAATAAAGGATTTTATAGGGGCCAATGTAACATGGGATCAATTCACAATCATTACAAACCACATGACTATATTTAGTAGTGATATTCTAAAAAAATAGTTTCCATCATCAAACTACATGTCCCTATAATTGATTACATCATAGAACATTTGTCGAATCTGATATAATTTTATATGTTTTAGGATGAAATGATTGTTTTCATACATCTCTTTCAAAATATCAATCCCAAGAATATTTTTCCCTCCAAAATTCATCAAAATAAGTAGAAGTTATAAATTCAATCCCATATACATATGCATTGGGTGTTAACTGAACACATGTATGGAAAGCTATTATTGTATGAAAAATCATCTAATAGGATGTGTCGAACCCATATACCATTAAATTACACTGATTATGTTCTCAAGATAACCCCACATTTATAAATAGTCCATCCATATTGGATATGAGATTGGTTATAATACAACATAATGAAATTCAATTCATTATTTATAGAATCTTGAATACTTTTATTGAATTTAAATGTGAACCTTGGATTATTATTTTAAATAATTGAAATTGGTTTCCTATGGATCCTCAACATTTATATTAAATATATCGTGGAATTTTGATCATTTGATAAATATTTATAAATTGATATTAAATGGGTACTATTGTTTATTCCATCCACTATTACCAATAGAACATTATTTCCATTTGATTTCCATTGGATACATGGGATGGAGTCCATAGAAATATTATCCCACTTCCATAATAGAATGTATAGTGGTTTCAATACACCTTAATATAGTTTTCCCTCTTCCTTCACGTGATAAAATACCACACACCTTTTTCCATATTCAACAATCTCTAATTTTATATTATCTAACATTTAATGGTCAACATGGTCCCTATACATTTTAGACCTTCCAGGATGTATAGAAAATGTAGAGATATGAGCTTCAACCATAATCACATTCTTTATATCTGAGACAGATTGAACCCATAGCCTAATATAAACTAAATATAAACCTTCTTAATCAATATTGAACTCAAGAAACATCCAATTATTTAGATCATATATATTTATTGGAACAGAGGTTCTTATCTATGAAATTTCCTTATCCTCTCTGGTAAATATAGTTGATATCTTATTTTGGATAGGATTAATGATGTCAATTGCATCATTATTACCATGTCCATCATTACTAAATCATTAAACAATGGATATCCTTGAATCTTCGTCATTTCATCCACCACTAGGTTCTTCATACATAATTCGTAACTGATTGTGTTTCCTCTTAAATTGTGACAATTAATTGAATATTTAAAGTCTCTAAGAAGTTCCAACGAACTTCGTTTTCTCTGGTTCAAATACTTTTGTGTTAATATATGCTTAAATCAATGTTAGTCAATGTATATATCACATTTATCCATATAAATATCCTCTCTCCAAAAATATAAGTGAAATATAACCAATGTTAGATCTAATTATTTCATTACATAATTCTACTCTAGGGTCTATATTTATCAAGATGAATATTCAGTCAACATATCATTTTTTATGAGGACACACCCATTCCTATTTAGATATGGATCATAATAAATAAGAAATCCTTCTATGATGGATGGAAATAAAAAAACAAGTATTAACTAATCTCTTCATTAGCTATTGGAAACATTCTTTACACTCCTTTATCTATATGAACTACTCTCCCTCTTTAGAAAATGTTGATATTTGATTATATTGTCTTAATATTTTCCCAAAAAATCACCTATAATATCGAACTAAAAGAAGGAAATTATAAATCCTAATTTTTTTTGTTTTCTTAGGACACATTTCCATATAATTTTACTTCGATGGGTAAATTAGGATTCCATAATTGATAACAATGTTCCCAAATAAATAGTTTCTATTTTTAAAAAATCACATTTACTAACATATAAAAATAGAATACTTTTATTCATAGGTTTCAATATAATAATTTAATGATCCCCAAAAAAATAATGAAAATTTCAATATATTAGAATATAATTAATATAAAATACAACAAATTTTTCAAGGTGGTATTTAATGATCATATTTATCCAATACATAAATAAACTATGTGAATTATTCAAGATAAATAGAATAACAACAAACTCAAAATGCCAATATTGTGATCAGAAGGGAACATTTTTTATATCATCATTATTTTCCCTCAATTGGTGACAACTAGATCAAAGGTTATCATTAGAGATGAATAGATCCCCATTAAGCTATTCAAATAAATCATAAATCCTTGGGAAATTATACTTGTTATTTAATATGAATCGAATATTTTCTTTATAATCAATGCATTTATATATTGATCTATCCATATTCTTTAAAAGGTTGATAGGTTCTCCCCAAGGAGACAGAGTTGGTCTGATAGATCACTAGTCCAAATAATCATGAAATTGTTTCTTTAATTTCAGTAGAACCACATTACATATTCTAGAAATTATGGATTGTATCTAGGTACGCGTTTAATTAAGAACTCTACCTCCCCACCTAGGTAGGACCGATTAACTCATTAGTTTATAAAATAATGTTCCACTAAATTATTGGATCATTTTTTATTCTTATAAATTCATTTCCTACTTCCTTTATGTCGATCATATCCATATAGAAAACTATAGGATGTTATTATAGATGATTTTCAGGCTGAGATATCTTCCAATAGAAAGTAACTCTATGTTATAAATTCAAGACTACTGATATTACATTTCTTATGAAGTCAATTTTTGAAATGTACACTTACTTCTTGTCTATCTTTTGTATTTTTTCAATTACCTCTATTAGAATGACTACAAGATTTGTAATGATATTGTCCTCACCAATTTAAATAATTAAGTTTATATATACTATTAATGCATTCATAATCCCATAATGATTATTGAACGATAATTCTTCTTTTAGATGCTCAGCTATTTATTATATATTCTATAAATACATTGATGAAATAATTGAATTTATTAAAATACAATCAAACAAAGTACATTATAACTTTCAGATCACAATGAGTGTACCTTCCACCACATCATTTTGGGCTCTACATTAGCCGCTATGACAGAAAAAGTCTGACCATTCTCTAAAAGCCTATGCTGAATTTGATGGTGGTTCCCCATCCATTATGTTCATATTTTGACATTAATAGGAAATGTTCCAAATATTCCCACACATAGAGCATTGATATTCACAATTGGACTGCCACTTCTCCCATTTTTTGTTAGTATTGAGAAGTTTAGGAATCCCCTCAAAATGATAGTTCCTAAAAATATGGAAATATAATTCTATTAACTATAATATTAAACATCCAAGTATTCAGTTTCTGTAATTATTCTTCCCACATTTTTTTATAAGGTAGTTTTTCCTTTCATTCCTACTCTTCCCAGATCATTTTTCCTCTATGAGTTTTATATCATATATAAAACACCATGTTTTTATAAATTATTATTTTTGAATAAATTAATATTGCTTTATGGATTTCATTTAATGCTAAACAATGTAAAAAAAGTTATTTACAACACATTGTTATGATTTCTGTACCCGCAACACCAATATTTTTGTTATTACACACAATAATGACTTCCAACAAAGCATCATTTTATGAATATTTATTTTTTAAAGACAGTTATAATGTATGAATTAAAAATTTAAATATGAATTGAAGTAACTTGTTTTTAAATATTATTTATAAATGATTGATATATGTGAATCCTTTTGATAATGAAATATATAATTCTTAATAAAGTGTATATTGTAGGAAGAATATTAATTATCAAAAGGACGTCTATTAATTTCATTAATTAAGTAGTCATAAAAATAATTTTAGAAAAATGTTTAAATTAAATTTGATAAAATAAATAACCTTATTTATTTTATAATTTCAAAATATCCATAGTTTTATGTTTTTATGTTTTTCTTAATAAAATCAATTATGTATAACTAATGAAAACTACTTACAATTAATAGAAAAATATTTTTTGTCTAGTTTATTTATATTGTTAAATTATATATTAATTTTTTTTATAATTTATAATTTTATAAAATAATTTATATTTTTCTCCTTCCAACCAATTTCACAATAAATTATACTTAAAAATATATCAATATTTTAACTACAAATCTCTTTAAAACTGTGCTTTTGCGACACATCTACAAGATTAATTAAAACTTAATATGTACCATATTTTTGATTTGAAATGATAAATATGTATTACATATTATAAATCAAAATAATTTATAATGTAGAATAAAAGAAACATATATTTTTAAAAAAATTATATAGTGAATTTGATTCAATTTAATTACATCAATTATAGAAAAAATAACACTACATAGTTGTTAATAATTAAACATAATATATTAAAATAATCCTATTTTTTTAATAACTTATTGTATATCCATATTTACACTAGACCTTATCATTTTTATAATTTTTTGGTACTAAAGTCTCTTGGTATAAAAAAATATGGTTATAAAAAAATCATTTCTGAAATGACACTAAGTACTCCACCTCCACTTATAAAAGGTAACTCACCCCTCTAAATTATTTAAACATTGAAAGACATTTGTCTCATCAAATAAAAGACTAATTATCCCAAAAAATATACCCTCTCAACCTATAACATTCACATTGGGTAGAAATATTCCCAAGAAGTCCCATTGGTGAAAACTAAAAAGAGTTATCTGAAGAAGTTATATCATTTTTAAACGAGAACATCCATTTTATTAATTTGTCCTAAACATAAATTATTCTTATTCTATGATTATATAATAACATAATTATCTTTTATATATTTTAAATGTTCTTAGTTATTGTTTTTAATCTATCACTGCACAAAATTCTATCAAATGGGATACACAATCATCATTCTTTTGTACGGTGGACTTCTACCTCTCGAACAAATGACATTTGTTATTCTATTGAATCCTCAAAAGTATTTGAATAATGATAGACATACTATTTTTAAATGATATTTATGAATACTTTATTATTACATAAATATAATATAACACATATATATTGATTATATGTAATATTTATATCTGTTATAACAATCATAAAATATGTAACTCACGATATATATAAGAGGATCAAGAATACAAATTCAAAACATATACGATATACAAAGTGCTTATTACCCAAAACATAAAATTAAGAAGAAATAGTTAATAATGGGAAATATAAATTCCTAATCAAATCATATATGTTTTCATAAATTAAAATCTAATTCTACATTAAATTTATAATAAAAATATTTGTATTTTACAATAGGTTTTTATGTGTATAAATAAATTACGTACTTATGAAAAGGGTTTTCTCTTCTTAGTTTTATTTATATTTTATTTCCTCCCTAATCAACACATATTCATGTTTTTTTGTGTATATACTGACCAATATTATTTTAAATATTTTTTTCATTTATTTCATGATATTAAATTTTTCAATTGATATAATTTTTCAATGGACCCCATGATTTAAAAATTACTAAAGTAGTTAGGGGATCATTAATCTCACTTTTATTTCTACAACAAAAATCTCTTATTAACCACTCATTTACTTTGTCTGGTATAAATAATACCTAAGAATTTATTATATTATTTTTATCCAAATAATTTTGGTTATTAAAAAATCCAATTTCTTATCACTATTTCCTTGAAATTTATTGTTCAATTTTACCAATTTGATAAAGTAATTTTGTCTCAATTTTTCTTCTTCGAGACAAATGTTATGTCATGAACCTATATTCATTTATAGGGAAAATATACTACCATTTGAAATTTTATTAACTAAAAACATTATTTTCATGAAAATTTATGTTCCATATAATGTTATTATTTTATGAGAATTTTGATCCAATACTAAAAATGATATACAGTTTTATTGTGAAAATTTCATCATTTATCGAGATTGTTTATGATTATGATTGCATTGATGAAATATTATGATCCAAATATGATGAATTCTAAAAATTTCTCTTCCCCACTTCATGTTCATGATATCTTCATGTATTTTTATTTTTCATTCTTTGGTACTTGGGAAAATTAAAAAATATTTTATTATAATTTTCGACTTGATATCTTTATTCGGTTGAAAAAATATTTAATTCAAAAATATTGTTTTTTGAAAATATTTTCAACCTTTTATCAACTCATATTTAAATATCATTTTCAATGAAAAAGATTTGAATTATTTGTTAGGTTTTTATATGTTTATTAAAGTGTTTTCAATGCTTAAATTATATTTTTTAATGATTACATTAAAATAATTTTTTTTTAAAAATGTTTAAGGTTTTAAATTGTATTATTCAAATAGGGACATATATTTTCCACATGAAATGTGTTATGATTTATCATTAAAAATTATTTACCTTCAATGATAAAATCCATTATATAGAATGTGATTTTTTGTTGATATGAACCAAATATGTCATTCACTACATTTATTTGAATAGTTTATGATTAAGTTAAAATGTTATTTTTGAAACCTCTTTCCTTTAATGGGTTATACCATGATACAAATATTGTGAAACATGATTTTTTTTCATGGGTTATTCATTATTAAAATAATTATAAAATATTTATAATTTCTAATTGTTATAATATTATGAGATTTTGATGTTTCCCATATATTTTCATTTGTTTTTATATGATAGTTTTGAATCCAATATCTTTTTTTGGGTCGTGATATGATGAATGTTTTATGATATTTTGGATCATGTTTATATTATTTAAATATGAAAAGGTTGGGACTTATATCTCACTCCTATTCATTGGGTATAGATTTATATATCATCCGGGTGACATGGATCGAACAATGGGTGGACTCGATTTAGCATGGAAAGTCTACAAGGAGGAGTGAACTCAGTTATGTATGATCGGGGAGGAATGTTGAGTTTACTTGATTTCTTACAACAAAGTTGGGAAAAGGAGGGAAATTGATTCAGTATTATAGGACTAGAATTGGAAGTGAACCCATTTCATTAATAAAGGTATAAAATTGAAGGTAAGCTCAGTTCTGTAATAAATTGTTTGAATGGGGAGTAATCATAGATCAATAATGGAATTTGTCCACAAAATGTTCTTGGGAGTGAATCATGACGAATAAGATGGTATTGGGAGTGAAATTTGACAAATAATATGGTTTTGGGAGTGATCCAATACTAGTTATATGGACAATAATAAAAGATATGACAATTATTGAAATCATTTCATAATTTATTTGTCTTTTAGAATTACGAGTCATATTTATATTTTATGATTTCAGGGATAATGATCTGGATTTCAATTTGATGTATATATTATAAACTAAAATATTTATTACATTAGTGTTGATTGATATATATTATGTGTTGGGTATTTTTTCTAATACAACGACTATATTATTATAACTTTATGGTCTTGATTATACTTACATATCTCCCTTATTTTCCCTTAATGGGCATATGAGCTCACCCTTTCCTATGATTCTTATCTCCAGGTTATGAATAATGGTTTTATTTTGGAATATTGAAATTTTAATATCTTTATGAGTGATTTCGAAATTCTTTCACGAAATTATGTTAATGTTTTCTGATTTTCCAAAGACACTAAACTGTTATGTTCCTCAAATATTTTCTTTTTAAATGTAATGAATATTAATAAAAAAAATATGTAATATCTATGTCTATTAATACTAGTTCACTATAGTTTGAATGAATGCAATTGTTTAGTAAATAATTGGAAAATACAATGTCAATAATTTAGTGAGATCCCTATGAATATTTCTATGTATGGGTAAAGGGACCACTCTGTGGATAAGAATAATAATGAGATAAATAATATGAAAATTTTATAGAGTAATCGTACAAGATATAGATATTCGTTTCCTAGAAATACATCATTTTATGCATACTATAAGTGGTTGTGGATATGTGGAATATTTTTCATTCGGATGACAACCCGAAAAACACAATATTGAACAAGACTCGATCAAGCACTCATGCATGAAAATATGAATTTTTCACACATTCTTAGACACTCTAGGGGTGTGATTCAAGAATTGACAAAATCATTAACAAAAATCATGAATTATTTATATTTATAATTAATTTTACTTTTATTTTATAAACTGTAGGTGAAATAGATTAAATAGTAGGTCTCATGATTTAGACATCTTATAAGTAATTTTTCTTAATTATGTGGTCTTCCACTCTGATTATTATTCCCCAAATTATGTTTTTGAATTTATTCAATGGATGGATCCTAAAGGTACTATGTTTAAAATATATTAATTATAAAATTTATTGAATTAACACAATATAAATCAAATAATATGAGAACAAAAATCAAAAACCCTATTACTATAATGACACACCATTCTCAATATATGAATCATGGTGAGAATCCAAATAATCCAATGAGGGAACAAAAATCTATTGAGACAATTATGAGGCATAAAACCACTACATTTAGTTGTTCCATTGATTTACTAGTTTCAATGAAAAGGATCAGTACCATTTAAAATATATTTATTGTTTCTTCAATATTCTAAGAATGAAAATTCCACCTTGGATAACTATTTTCTTGAAGGTGAGGTCGATCAATGATATAATATTTTCAAGAATATGAGGTGACAATATGAGGTTCACATCATTGAATGGGATGAGTTCAAGAACACATTTTTTAATAATTATACTCATTTTATTCTACATTAAAAGTAGAGAATTAATAGCTAGAACTTAAGATGAAGGTTAAAAATATGTTGGTTCACATGAAGAAAATTATTCAAGAATTTTTATGTACTATTTATGTATTATTGTCTGACATGATTTTTTTTTTGACATATTATTTGGTGTCTTAAAAAGTAGTCTCTAATGGGGGTTATCTAGATGATACATAAGTATTTAGGATGTTATTTTTGATGTTATATTATATTTTAATTATAGGATGGATTTAAAAATCAATCTCTCAATTTCGAGAGAAAATAATATTAGAATTAAATTGTAAATATCTAGACCATGGAGAGAAATTACGGTTCCTTCCATTATTATAAATGTGTTGTATGTATCATGTATTAATTTTTGTTAATGGTACTCTTAAATGTTTTAAATGTGGATGGGACATTTTTCTGGTAATATATTACTATGTTGATCATAAGAAGTAATAAAATGATTTAAATAGAGAGATAAATGAAAATAATTCATATCAGACAAGCCAATGTATCAATTAAAAGGATTTTGAGATTTATGAAAATAAAATCCCAATACATTGGTGAAAGTTGCTGATAATCCACATCAACCTTAGAGGAAAGAGGAGAAAGGGAACAATAATTCAATCACAATGGATGAAGCGAAAAATGATTATTTTGGGTTTATTGTCCTCCCCTTCAAAGTAGAGAATATCATTTTTTATTTGTTATGAAAAATCCTAATGAGAATCTTATTGTTAATAATTTAGTAAAGTTTCATGTTATTACATCCCTCTACATGGATTATAAAATAATAATATCCCAATTTATATTCTATCTATACAATAATGGTCTAATTACTATAATGAAATTTTATTAATATAAGAGAAGATTTTATTTTAAGAATAAAGTGTGAATAATATTTTGGAAGGGCGATATGGATGACCATTTATGGAATTGGTTATGATAAACATCGGTTTAGGTTATGGAGAATGAATTAATATCCCTCTTTATGAGGTTTTATGAAATATTGGAAAACATGAGCTATAAATTTTTATGTGATGATAAATAAAGATAGAATGGTGGACATGTCATTAAACATATAGATCTCAAGATCATTTATTTATTAAGTCATAACGAATTCACCTACCATTTTGGATTTTGTGATGAAATTCAATTTTAACAATACATAACCAAAAAGTTAGATTTTGTATATGAAATATTATCAAATCATTTTTATATTTATCCTTGAAAAAAATTACCACATTAACAAATGTTTAATTAAATAAATTGTTTTCCCATTTTCAATGTTTTATAACATCAATGACATATTTCATGAATCTTGGTTTTATGAATTTTTTATCATAATCATTATCATGACCATGTTCTCTATGAATATCCATCAAAACATCACTGTAAATTTTTCCCATCAATTATCATGTTTTGACTTGACACATTGGTTCTCCTATATGGAAACAAAGTTATTTCTTATATTGGGAACACTTAAATTCCCAAAATTATTTCTTTATGGATGTTATATAATTATTTTTCATGATCTTATTTTCTTTTAATATTATATACAAGTATTAAACCGATAATGATCAACATTAATTTCAAGGGTGAAATTCATTTGAATTGCTGATGAATGTAAAAACATGAGTTTTTAGGAATAACTTTTTTTTCTAATAAATAAAATTTCTTTTGATTAGTTTAGTTATTTATACAATAATTTAATCAATATTTAAAAACTAGACAATATTAATCATGTTCTACACCCAACTCTGGCATAGCTAGTGTTACACGAGAATCTATGTTTCTATATAATAGTATATTATTATTATAATTATCTAAAAAATAAAGTTGTAATATAGTCATTTAACAAAAGAATATAAATATTAATAACTAATTTTTATTTATAATTGTTTCATATAATAAAAACACATTGATAATGGAATATATTATTATTTTGTAAATAAAAAATATTTTGAAACAAAATTCTCAAATTAATTTCTTTTAAGTCCATCTATAAATGATAATAAAATTAAGTGAATATGATTTTATAAATTAAATTTGAAAAATTAAAAATATTATTGAATTTATAATGTAAAAATTATCTTATTGTGATGTTTTGGTCTTTTTTTTTGAAAACCTTCATTTTTGGATGAATAGTAAGACATAACAAATATGTAATTTCAAAGTTATCTTTAATATAATTTTTTATATAGTTCAACTAAATTTTAATTGTATTACAATATAATTATCTAAACTAAAATAATTTGGTTCATTAGAACCAATTTATTATTGAAATTGGACACAAAATCATTTCAAAATTTTAACTATTATATTTATAAAAACATGTTTCCCCCACACATATCTATGATTTATTTTTACACATATATGATTACAATATTGAATAATGGTTTCCATATTTTTGATCTGAATTATTTAAAATTCCTAAAAATGTCAAATTCTATTTTGATCAAAAATATTGATGAACGTGATTAATATTAATTACAACAATTATGTTATAAAACAAGATTACATCATTGTAAAACATTGAAAAATACTTAAAATAATGGAACTAAATGTGTCCAATACCAATAGGATTTCCATATTTCAACCAAAAACATTCATAGATAAAATTATGTGTCTTATTTAAGCATATTTGTAGGTAAAAAGGTGTTGATAACATAGTTCTTTTAAGAAATTCCAAGTTTATCTTTTCCATCCACTAATAAAAGGGTGATAACCACCACTTAGATATTCATACCACTATATTCTTTTTATATCAAAATAATATCCAATTCCAGTAAAGAATCTAAAATTTATAAATATAAGCCTCATATTGGGCATAAATCCACCTAAGGAGGAACTTAAGATCCAATGAAAAGGTTTTACCCTTAGAAGAGGTAACATTTTTAAACCAGCTATTTTTTCATTATCCAAACTTATTGTTAAATTAGTATATAATAAACCCAGTATCCCAAATATAATTGTATTTTTTTATGTTATGTGTTTGACATAGACCTACACTGACTTCCAAAAAATTGGATACACAATATTTGTTCTCTTGCACAATATATTACCGCCTAGAGAATAGTTATTTTTCAATATTCAGTTACCACCTCGCAATGGTGGGAATAATTATGGAAATAATGTTTTTATATGATATATATATATATATTATAATTATAATTTCATATTTCTTACTATAATTATTATATAACCCATAACATCATTATTTCTATTTTGTGGGAATATGATAACATAAGTTGAAGATGTGTGGACAACCCCATCCACAAGATGATGTGATTCATTCACACATTAATGTATTGTATTATGTGTGGGTGTAATAGAAATATGTAAAATATATGAAATAATTATTGTACAATAATATATATATATATATTTCATTTTCAATCTTTCTTTTGTTATGACAAGAAAATGAAAACAACGTTCTTGTGTACGTACAGCCTACCATAACTAAAAATGGTGTATTTAAATTTAAATTTATATATTTCATATATAATTATAAATATATATATATAATGATTATATATATTATATTTATATCCTGTTTAACATTCTGATAATAATTATATCATAATCTATGTAAGAGAATCAATAATAAAAAGACCAAACAAATACGAGAAAACTGTTATTACCCGAAATGTATCATTCACATGAAAATATAAAAAAATAGTTATTATGAATACATAAAAAAATATATGTTTTATGATATATAAAAATATAGTTATGTGGTATATTTATAGTAATCTTATATTTGTTATATAGTAGGTTTGAACATGTATGAAGAAACTCAAGGCATAAGGTCATGGTATTCTCATCTCACGTTTATTTTTAAGAGATATATGCAATATTCACCACTTATTGTTGCGTTTTTTAGTATATAATACACTATGAAATTTAACATAATGAGATTAATTTATTTCACGATGTTATATATTCCATTTTATGTTATTATTTCATGCACCTCATGATTCAAATGTTTCTAATGTAGTAAGAGGTTCTTTAGTATCACATTCACTTATATGAGACATATACCTTATTAAACACTAAATTATTATTTGTAGTATAGAAAAATATAATTAATTTATAATATAATTATTATTCCTAAATTTATTTTTATATAAATATCTATTTTTTTGTAACATATTTTATTGGGTTTTATGGTTCAAAAGTTACATGATCAGTAAGGTAATTTTCAGTCAATTTTACTTAGTTAAGAAACAATTTTTTGTGAATATACATCCATTTATATAGTTTATGTAAAACAATTTAACATTTTACATCATTAATATTCTTATTTACATTATATTTAGTTCCTCACACAATGTTATTATTTCATTAGGATTTTTGATCAATGTAACCAATTTTGTTGGGGTTTATTTCTAAAATCTTATGGCTCATCAAGATAGTTTGTGGTTATGCTTCCATTTGTAAAATAATACTGTTAGAATATCATCAATTATTAATATTTTTATTCTCAAAGTATTATTCATGATATTTTCATTTATTTGATCCTTTCTCCCACTCATTTTTACTTATGATAGTTATTATTTATTTTCGATAAATTATCAAATTATCTCTCTCTCCGGTCATAAATCTATAAAATTCAAAATACTTGTTTTATGAAACATTTATCAATTTTTTTAAAATGATATATTAAATTAAATATCATAGAATTGTATTCAATATATTTTTTATGTTTTAAAAATTTATTAAACTTATTTTCAAATAAACCTTTATAGGTTTCTTATTTTTCGTTAAAAGAAATGTTTTCAAAAATGTATTATTTTTTGAAATGTATTTCTCAAATATTAAATAATATCTTCCTCATGATATATTTTAAATTATTATTTAAAAAAATTAAATCTAATATTAAATTCATTGATGTAGTATATTCATTAATGTGTATATGATCTAAGGAAACTATTTTTACTCTTTATTTGAATGGTTTATTATTAAGATGTATTATTATCTTTGAAACTGGTTTCATTTCATGAGTTATACAATGGTTAAATTATTCTCATAAAATATTCCTTTCACAAGATATCATTTTCTTATATTATTATTAAACATGAATCTTTTTTATAGGATATGATTTAATTAATTGGTTATAATTGCCATTTAATTTTAGGGGTCATGATATGATGTTTACGAACCCATTTTTAAGGGTTATGATATTATAAATATTTTATTTCTGTGTAGACCATGTATATATGATATAATTATTTATTGTGACCAATATCACAATATAATTCACTGGTTAAATAATTATATCTTATTACATAGACATGGATGGAATAATGACTGAACTTGATTTAGAATGAAAAGAATGAGATGAGTAGTGAACTCAGTTTATTATGAGAAGGATGGAATGAGTTGTGGAACTGGTTTAATAATATATGGAATCAATGAAGAGTAAACATGGTACAAAAATATATTGATATAATATTATGTAAATTTGTTTCATGAGTATAGGGATGGAATAAGATGTGATCTAATTTCACAAATACATGGTTGTAACAGGGTGTAAATTATGCTTAGTAAAGGACATTATCTATTAAGATGGTATTGTGAATGAACATTGACCACTAATACGGCATTGTGAGTATACCATTACTACATATATGGTTTTGGATTTAAACCAATACATCTAAGTCTACCTTGATAGGAAGCGTTCAGTATTTCGGAAATAATTTAATATGTTTATGTGTCTTCAAAAACTAATATTCTTATCCCTATGTTATGTTTCCATCTATTATTCCCTATATTTCCTTATTATAAATGTCTTATGAGCTACCAATATTTATTCCATAAGAATATAGTATTATCTTTGACATTAAGGGTATGATATTACAATGTTATTTTCATTTACTTATAACATTATTCTCCTGATTTTAATTACATATCAACATTTTCAATCATTATTAGAAATATGTGACCTATAAATATCTCAAAAATATAAGAGAACTTTAATAGAAATATTCACTATAACCTTATTTAATTCATATTATTTATTTTTCAAATTTATGTATATATGGGCTCTCAGTTCAATAAATAATCTAAACAATATTCTCATAGTATTAATAACAAAGCTAGAGGTGTATCAAGCCATTAAATTATGTACATCTCATAGATTCCAAAAAATTTATTTTCCTTCTACTTCTGTAGAAATAAAACATCATCCATTTTTTTATCTCATTAAATGGGGAAAATATTTTTTTTAAAACATTTCTAAACTATTCCCATACTACCAAATCAAGCCCCCTTTTAGGATTATGTTTCTAATTAGTTACCATAAATGATTATATTCCCATTATAAGTGGTATAGTATCATGGTGAAGTTTTATTTCTATAAATTAAGGAGTACAAAAAAGTCATTTTCTATATATATAATAAATTTATTTATAAACAATGCGTTGGTAGATCAACGAAATTAATATATTCATTTACACATAAAGTACTCTACCACATGATATACCCTTTTAGGTGGATGTGGATACTATACTTTATTCAAGTTATTATTCAAAAATCAATATAGTTGATTCATCATCCTCATGATTTTTTCAATTATGGACTCTATCAGAGTTCCATATACATGTCATCTTTTTTTATCATAATTTTAACGATTCCTTCAATTTATAATTAGTATTATAAAATAATAAATCCTTTATGTGAACATGTTTTCATTTAAGAATATTTAATTTATAAATTAATTGTATGTCTTAAAAAAAATTCTTAAATATGCTATACTTTAATAAAAATTACATTGTCTATATATCATTCTTAGTGGTTGAAAATAAACATTTGATAAAAAAACACAACCCCCTCATGTGTGAAACCATGAGTACATAAATTTCCATTATTGTGCAGTAGTACATGATTGAGTCTAGATCATTGGGGTTCATTCATCTATTACCCCTAGATACATTAGTTCTAGTTCCACAACAATTTGTTCTTATCCAAACATGGATTTCATTTATCAGAAACCACTAACTTAATTGATCACCAAAATATCACGATATTTCACATATTTAAACATTAATCAAGGGTTGATTCTAATTATTTATATTAATAATTATTATAATAAATAATAAATATATTTTATACCAACTATGACATCCCACAATTTTATTACATTATTAATCATTACATAGTACAAATATAAGATGTTTTTATTATTAGTATCTAAAATAAAAGTTACCAATACAAGGAAAAATAAATAAATAGTCTAAATCTAATTGGTGAAATAATGTTCACTTCATCCTATGTATACTTACTTTATCTCATATCTAAGGGAATAAATAAAATTAAAGGGATGGTCAAGATACAAATTAATGGAATAAGAAATGGATATAATTTATTTGTGATCACGAGGAATATGAATATAATCACGAGGAATAACATCCGGAAATGAAAAATAAAAATGGGGATTATCATAATAAAAAAACACAAATCATATCATGGAAATATGTATATAAAATTTAATAGTTTCACTTATAATCATATCACCAAAGTTTATCACTAATGATTCGTAATTGAAAATTACAAAGGTTTTTCACCAAGATATCATAAAACATTACATCTCAATAGATTATATAATTTACTCCATGAATTATAGAAAATTCATAGTGAACCATTTTATATATTAATTAATGTTAAAAATAAATATAATAAACAAAAATTTCATTAATGACCCATGTAGAATAAGGAATGTGCATCTTATAAAAATCCTGGTGTCAAATATTGCTTAATGACATGATCAATATATCATTTTTAAAACAACAATGGAATGTGGGATTCTGATGGAAAGATAAAAAATTGAAATAAATAATTTTCAAATTGTGAAGAATAAAAATGGAAAATAAAAAAAATCTTATTAACACAATGATACTAAAATATAATTTCATAAGGATAAGAAAAAATATTCGAAATGTAAACTCGTCAGCATGATAGGTATAAAACCTGGATTGAGAAATGGTTAAAATTGGATTGTAAAATGGAAACTCATCGAAAGAACATAGTTTTATATTTTTTTATCATAAAAATGGTTTTTAAATTGTATAACAACAACATTTAAATGTTATATATATGAAATAGCTATTTAATTGAAGATAATGGATGGAAAATTGACTTACCATAAGGATATAATATTAAATATTGAGTACTGGGACATTGGATGCTTATGGGAACAAATGGGGGACTCCAAGGTAGGAATGATAAATATAACCTCATGAAAGATATGTTATTATTGAAGGATATATGTGAAAAGGGTAGGTATTTATTGTAATATTTGATGATTTGTTTAATAATTTCCAAATAAATGACTTATAAATCTAGGTTTTTAAAATAAAAAATCCATTGGAATACCTATGGTTAGTTCAAATGGGTTTTTAACAAGGGAATAAATTATATTATTTAAATACTATAGAACAAAAAATCATTTATGTTACTTCTTTTGGCATGTATGAATAATGTATCTATAATGTATTGTTCTAAAAGTTAAATCTTCCAATTAACAGTTTCAAAAGTCGCTTATATGTTATGGAATTGATTTAAATCTATTAAGATACATGATATTTATAAAATATTATATTTTAGGTCATGTATTTTGTTTAATTTATTATTACATCATTATGAAGAAAGAATGATGACATTACACATATAGGAAATCCAAAACATTATTTAACTATTCATGGGAAAAAATTTTATTTTAGAATATTCCCATAAATTTACCTTAACGTAACATTGACATTATGATTCAAAATGAAAATATTATTTTCATAGAATAATTATATAAATAATATAACTTTAACATTTAATTATAAAACATATTATCACAAATAAATCAGGTTGTAAGGCATAATTAAATTTCATAACATACAAATTACATAGGACTTAATAAAATTATTTATCATTTATAATTAAAATTGTGTATTATGAAATAATTATTCATGGAATGTTTTTTGTCAGAATACCATTATTTATTATAAATATTTATATCCTTCTTTAAAAGTATATTTTTTTGGAAATTTTTTTTATCAAATTAATGTTAATTAAACAAATATTTTACTAAGAAAAACTATTATTAAAATGTAATTTATGTCATAAAAATTAAAAAATTATAATGGAAGTATAATTTAGAAAACAATTTTATATAAATATAACCCCTTTAAATACCCTATTAAATCCTAATGTTAATGTATGTGATGGTGAATGATTGATGGGATGGGTTAGGTAACATTGACTGAGTGGTAATTTATACTAAATTACACATCACAATTCTGTGGTTTTTTATATTCACCTTTTGAAGGTAATGATGAGCTTGGTTTGGTCAATAGAAATCCCATGTGACTCTACCTCCGTCCTGAATTCTAAAAAACTGTGTTCTTGTGTCATAACTCTACTAGTTTAGGCCACTAATATTCTTTCTTCATTAATTATCCCTTTTCATTACAACTTATAAAAACTAGTTATGACATTATAATCATAAAAAATGTGTATAGTTATAGACAATAAATTCATCCAATGTTTTTTATGACCAATTATCATATTTGACTAATGGGTTTACAAAGATAACACCACAATTATTAGATTTAATTTTACACTCTTTAAATAATTCTTCATTGTTTCATTATATATTTAGTATAACTCCTTCCAATGTTATATATTTTTATTATCTAATATGTTGATTTTTTACTAATATTGTTTTTATTTATATTTTTTTAGTCATGTGGGTGGGATTACTAATTGATTTGATCCATCCATATTTTCTCATTGACAATGTCTATATTGGAGATTTTAGTGACAAAAATCAAAATCTTTTGGTGGTGGCTATCTGTTCCATTATTGCATATAATTAGAATGCTCGAAACAACATACTATCTGAGGGTGAATTGCCTTTGGATGACATGGGAATATTTACATTGCAAAAGGAGGTGTATTTTGCATCTATAATACTAAAAGGAATGTATTATACTGTGCATTATCTTAATATTCTCATGGTATTGTTTGTAACAAGAGGACTAAGGAAGACTAAAGTTTTTAAATTCATCTGGTGGATTCCTACAATTACTTCTTATAATAATGTAAATGTAGATAGTATAGATTCTGTAATAATTGATTCTTATTTTAGTGTATGGGTCTATTATACATTTTATTGGATTGTTAAAGGTCAACTTTACCTTTTTCGTTGGGTTGGAATGGTATATAAAGCTCACCTAATGGAAATAGTGTATTTCATGGGATATGCTGTTGGATATTATTGGACATCATTATTAATTTCATCTGATTTTGAAGGTAATATGAAGGCTTCAAAAACAATAACATTGTACGTTCCTTATCGTACCTCACTATATTGAAAATCAACAACAAGGCTACACATATTATCCTGGAAATCTCTCATTTGTATATGGAGGCTAAACATGTAGTGGAGGTGCGGTACATGAATGTGATTATGCTAAAGGACATGATGTGTTCTTTCTTAGATCCTACCTATTTAGTGAAAATGTATGATACAAACATGCGTGGTATATTATTTTATTTTTTACGTAATAACTCTATGTAACCCTTGACCCTACTTATGTATTTTTTATATAATTTCTTATTGGACTTGATTTGGTAGGAATCCTAATATTTTTTAGTATATAATAGAACAAAAACTTTTTCTGTACAAACATATCATTTTAAAATCATGGGTTATTAAATTTTATTTATGATACAATGATTATTGTGGAATGATAATCTATTACATATATCTATTTATTATTGACCATTGATAAATCAAAACATTATGCATCTGTATGTACAACCTACCATCTCCATTATCATAAATTACATCATTTCATAAAACCATCCATTAATAATTATCATATAAATTAAATTTATGTATAAATGTAATAATTATTATAATGACCTAATATTGACATTCACTGACATTTTATAAACTTTTTAGCGTATGTAATATTTTACTCAAAAAAATTCTTTAAGATTACACTAGTCTAGTTCATTTAGAAATATGGAATCATAAATTTAGGTACCTAAATGAGGTGAATTTTCTAACACTAGGTTATTCATGGCTATCACCCATATTAAATAGATCAACAATAATACATATCATTATAAACTGGAGAAGGAAACATAAAAAGGTTTGATCATAAATGTTATGTAAGGGTAAACATGGGAGACATGTATGCATAATCATGACCATAAGGGTGTGATAACATTATACTGAAAAAAAAAGATCATACCCACCATATTAAAGATTATATACACAAATCACGTCAAACAAATTTTTATTTATAGGAAATAAATAGAATGTAAATAATGAACATCAGGAATTAAAGAAGAACAAAGTAATGAAAAAATTAATTATGGCAGAAACATAAGAATATAATTTTATTTCTGTACAATCCAAGGCATTGATGATTAGACCCTATTGTTAGTATATGTTCACTCCCCATAACATCTTGATAGTAATGGTTCACTCCCATGTCCATAATCGTATAATGAGTTCCCTTCTAATACCATCTTGATAGTCATGGTTAACTACCTAGGCCATCTTAGTTATCAATGTCCATTACCAATACCATCTTAGTCTATCTTATGAGATAAATATCATTACCCATGCATTTGAGGGTGATATGATTCCCACCCGTCTCATAAAAAAATCATATATACATGTTCCTAAAGATAATAAATAATAATATCATATCCAATGAAATGAGATGGGTATTATAATCATTAATAATATCATAACCTATAGAAATAGATAGGTTTTATAATCTAATTATAATAAACTATACTATGAATGGAAGCAGGTTTCAAAATCATATAACCCATGAATGTAAATAGGGCTCCACTAACATTGTTCGATAGAAAAATACATTCCTGAAATTATTATGAATTGGTAATTGAATAATTTAACCCAAAATTCAGGACAAACACCAATTAATGTTATCCTATATGTGAAATATTTTTAAATGATATTTTAAAAACATCTCTTGGGAAAAATTTCTTATCAACTTTGAAAGATTTGTTTTTATAACATAATGCATTTTAAAAAACAATTTTCATTGAAATGTATTTTAAAAAAATAAAAAATAAAAAATAATTTTTTCAATGAATGTTATATTGAAGGATATTTTAAAAATTCTTTTGAAAACACGAGTTTTGAATACAATAGATTTCCAAACGAAGAGATAGAAGAGAAGATTTTTCATAATAATATTATCATCAGTAAAAATTAATGGAAAGGGGTAATAACACATTAGTATATCTTCAATCAACATATGATAATAATATTCATAAATTTATTGATATGTGGAACATAATACCTTATCCAAGGATGCATAAATAATAACAATCTCGAAAAGTGATGAGATTGTCTCAATAAACGATTATTACACGGTAAATTGGGATCATATTCTAAATGTAATAAAATTAAACGAAATGAAGCTTATAATATCATTAAATTAATTAGAATCATTATATTACATGTTAAATTTATGTATATATCTCTTGAAAAATTGTTTAGATGCATTAAAAAATATGATTCACAAAGATGGAAAATTGAGACAAAACTTCTTTACCGATTTGGTAGTATTGTAAATTAAACCAAATAAATGATATTTAAAAAAATTAATTTTAATACCCATAAAATTAGCTATAATATACATATAATAAAATCATGGGAAGTACATACACCACAACAATGGAATGAGTGGTGAACAGAGAAATTATATCACGAGAATAAAAAGTGACATAAAATCCCATAGAATATTATCTTGAAACTAATCATAATAGTTCAAAACACATTTATAATATATTTAAATATATTATTAATGTTTCATAAATCCATTTAATTAATCCTAATACTACATATATTATGATTAGTAAATTTTATTACCTGATTTTCAACGGTCATATTATGAGGGTCGACTTCAGTTAATATTAACTTTGTTCTTCTCATATGTCTTAATTTGTTATATCTTTGGTACCTATACATATATAATGATTATATAATTTGAACCATTATATAAATATCATGTATATTCAATATATTAAATTTATTATAATCTATAGAATATAGAACTTTGAAATGGATGACACCGTTCTAGGAGACAGTAAGCCATTGGTACGCATGAACGATGTATCCCTTTTTATTGTCATATAGAAAAAACTATGTAAAGAAAAATATATATATATATAATTATTCAAATATCATTATTTTATAATATAGGTCATATAATTTCACTAATCCCATTATTAATATATTCACTATTGTGTGTTCATGAATCAGATCGCTTTGAGGTGGGAGTTGTCCACACTTACTGAAATGAGATTATCATATTAACACAAAACTAAATGTAAATGGTATATGTATTAAAACATAATATATAACATTATATAAATAATAAATTTTATATTTAAATATAGTGACCATAATTTCCATCTCCTGAGGAGGAAACGAAAATTGAACAATCATCATTTAGTGAGGCGGTAGTTTTTCGTACTGACTGAAACATCCTTTTTTATTTATCAAAAAAGTCACTTTTTAGGTGAGTGATAACTGATCAATCAATGAGAACCATAGTCGGGTGGGATTTGGAAGCACTTCTAAATACAGGCCCACCCAAAATAGAAACCAGACAACAACCAAATCCTCCTTGAACCCGTCTAACATGTAGAACCAACAAAATAACACTCTAAAAGATCAAACATATCCATGAACCCCTGCACAATCCAAAGAATGGGATTTATGTTATTCTAGGTTTAAAACATAAAATAAAAACATAATAATTTATTTAGTGTACATATTTTTATATTAATTTAGGGATTAATGAAATTTGAGGAGGTTGAAAATGAAAATAAAAGAAAGGACTTGATAGAAGATGTTACAACTTGATTGAGTAACTCCTTTGGGATTATGAAAAAAGAATAAATGGAATACCTTTTGGCAAAGAGAATTATTCTACGAGAAATATAAGGATGTGAGGAAGTGTGTTTGATAGGTATTTTGTATGATTTTTAGGTTTTAGATGTGTGAGGACATTGAATAGGTGGTGGATTTTTATATGGAAGGAAAATGACTGACATGGAATTTTTAGAAACAAATTTGGTGCACATATATTATTAACTAAAAAAATCCATACAAAACAAAAAATTTCAATAATTGAAGTTTTATGGTTTTAATATGGGGATCCAATGGGTTTTAGATATGTGGATAAGTCATTTGATACATTAATGTTAATATATTGTCCCTAATTAACTTAATTTTTCCATAATCAATGTGATTAATATTAATCACATTAACTAATAACTTTGTCAAAATTAAAAATTTCATTTTTAAACTATAAATATTATACTAAATAAAATGGTGTATGTTTTTTAGTGAAATTTAAATCCTCTATGTGAAAATATTAACATTTATTGTAATCCAACAAATGGGAGGAATGAATAGTTTTTTGAAGTAGAAAAAATGTACAGTTTTTTTAAAATTCAATTTCTAAGAAAAATTGATTCTGGTGAATTATATTGTAATTTTAGAAGTAATATATACCAAATGTGACCTAAAAAATTTATTATATCATTTATCATTCATTATTAATGAAAAAAATTAATGTTCAAACTGAAAAGAATTATTTTCACTATTCGATGAAAAATAATGTTTCTCTTAAAAACCCATTAATCCACCATAATCTAATTTCAGCATTCATAATTCAATATCGAATTTTTTCTTATCAAATTAAATTTCTAAATGTGTCTAAACATTTTTTTATTATCATATATAGTTCATTCATGAAATTGATATTTTAATACATAAAAGACATTACAAAAAATCAAATATTTCATTATAAATATGTTTTATTTATATAAATGTTTTTAAAATTTATTTGAAAAGAATTTATTACTGTTAATATGACTCTTTTTAATAGATATGTAATAATTATCTCATTTAAATAATTATATCATCAAAATTATGTTTCATAGAAATTCTGTGATGGGTGTGATGTATTTTAATTCGGTGTTACATGTATCATATTTCAATTCAGCGATGCTTATAATATATTAAATGTTGGTCTTAAATAAAATGTAAACCTATTTGTTACTATGTGATATTAATGATATACTTAATGAAATTAAAGACAAAAATTAATATTTAATTTATTTGAAAAATGTCCATACTCACTTGTGATGCTACATTCTAACCCACATAAAATGAATTTCTCTCTCGAAATTCATCACTTAGGTAAAAGGAATTTGGAAATTTATACTCCATTGTATCCTCATATTCCAATATATCTTTCTCTAAGTACTTATTTATATACCAAAATTTAACCGGGTTAGTGGTCTCCCTTCATAGAACTTTATCTAATTAGTCCAAAATTTCAAATCGCTAGTCTTTATAAGATAGATCATGATACGAGGGTATTACCTATTAATTGAGAATATGTTAGTGATTATTCATGTCCTTAAAGAATATAGATATATAGAATACATCATTTACTTGGGAGAAATTTGGATTAAGTACCATGTGGTAGGTTACTGTCCCAATATGACCCATAATCTCAAATGGTCCAATATATCTAGCGATTAGTCTCAGTATCTTCCCAAATATCATAACCTTCATCCAGGGTAATATTCATAGAAAAACCTATTCAAAAACTTTAAATGATATATCACACTAATATACATAATCAATACTTTTATAACAACATCATGTTTCCTTGATATGCTACCCAATAGTTCTAAATTCTTGACCATTTCCTTAAGGATTTCAAGTCCCAATATATTTTTTTATCGAACATCATCCCCACACATTGGAGATCGACAGTTATTGCAATAAATTTCTTTATAATGTGAAAACTGAGTAATTGATTGAATGATATTATTATATTAAAACTTAACATTTGGTTGGTGTTGATCCCAAACTACCTTGAAATACAGAAAACAAGATCTCGTCATATCTTCAAGGACATGAATCATCAATTTAGACTGAACATCTGTATAAGGATGATAAGAAGTGATGAAACACAATTTTGTATCACATTCTTCGATATTACATTGCAAGAAAATTTTTGTTACCCTTGGATAATAATTAGATACAATGGAATGTGTTCTAATATTCAACAATACAACTTCCTTATGTATATCAAGGGAAGATTATCCAGAGATAAATATTTTGTGACAGTGATGACGTGTTCTTTTTATTAATGTGATCGAAAAGCACCCAAATATAATAAACACATAAAATGTTTTTGGTAGTCCAACAATAATATCTATAATGATATTATCCCATTTATGTTTTGGTATGGGTAATGAATGAAACATGTCATTTGATTTTTTAATTTTTAGTCTTAACTTTTTGGTATACCAAGCATTGAGATACAAATATTTCAATATCATTCTTCATCTTATCCCACCAAAATTATTATTTCATGTCTATATGCATCTTCATACTTCTAGGTTGAATATTTATTGATGAAAAATAATATTCAACTAGTATATCCTTTATCAAATATCATATTGAAGGAAGACATACACTATTCGAAAATATTATCATTCAATCCTGATCACGGTTTGACTCACGAATATTTCTGACATTATTTTCCATCTCTTCATCATCATTCTACACCTCAAAAATTATCACATTTATAGAGGGTTTAATATCATTTTATAAAAATATGATTTCCTATTCCATTCTTTTTCCTGAACAAATCCTTTGAAAATATAGAAAATTTAGATCTTTTTTGATTATCATCACGGATAAACTAGCGAAATTCTTCAAACCCAAAGCATCATCCACCTTGTTTTTCATTTCGAGTGTGGTAATATATTGAGCAGTCATAATCCTCTATCACCTATAAACATATTATATGTCACATGTTCAACTTCTCATGCATGAATGGTAATTTCATAAATTTATGATCAGTATATATATTAGACTTTTCTCCATAATGATAATTCCTCCATATCATTAATGCATAAAATACCGCTAAAAATACTAAATCATGAGTTGGGTAATTTTTTTATTAATAATCATTTTTTAGTCATAGGCTTTAACCATGTGATAATGCATAATATTAAATCATAATCTCTTTTTTGGTGCATCAGTATAGATTACAAACCCTTACCAACTATAATGTAATTTTTTAATATGTTCACAAAACAGCTTTCCCTTTAGTTCCATGAAATTTTTCTCATATTCATCTATCCATAGGAAAATTATACCCTTCAATGATAACATAGTTAGGGGATTATATTGTTGTTAGAAATTATTTATAAAACGTTGATAATATATACCTAATCTAAGAAATCTATAGATCTTAGTCATAATGGTTACTTTAGGACATCATTCAATAATCATCTTTTTTGATTGAACTAATGTTATACCAACTATTAAGATTCTGTGATCCACAATTGGAATAGTTTATTTCCAAAATTCACACTTTTCAAAATTTTCATGTTGATTATCTTTCCTTAGGTTCATTAGTAATATTTTCAATTGATCGTTATTCCGTTCAATTTACTTTGAATAAATATGAATATCATCTATAAAGACTATGGAATACATATCGTGGTAATAATTAAAGACTCTATTCAATAAATCCATGAATATAGGTCATGAATTAGTATGAACAAATAGAATAATTATATATACATTGTGTCCATACCTTGTATTGAATGTTGTCATGGGAATATTATCATTATTTAACCACAATTGATGCTATCTATAATAAAAGATAATCTAGGAAAATTATAGAGCTTTTCATAATTGATCCAACATGTCATTAGTATATGGAAAATTGATAATTTTTCTTAATTGTGATCTTAATCTGCTATTGATAATTAATGTAGAGTCACAATGATATTTCGTTTTTTTAAAGAACAAGTCAAACCCGAGGTGACCCACATTTTTGAATGGATTTCAAATCATGGATTTCTTGGAGTTTCTTCATTAATTCCTCAATCACAATTGGGTAAATCCTTTAAATATTCTTTTAAATTGGTGTGGAAAGAGATAAAATTTATGTTGAGAATTTATTTTCACTTTTTTGTGTAAGACAATGAATCTCATCATCATATACATTCACAAAACAACGTTGAATATGAATATTATCGAAGTCAATTCTCTCCCCAATCATTTGATATAAAAATCTCTTTTGAATTGTAATAAAGACACATACATAGGATTTAATATCCAACGGATGTTCATACTTATTTACATATCGATTGATGACCATTATAGGTATTTATATATCAAAAGTAACTCCCCTTCCATGCTAATTCATGTAGAATTTATGAAGATAAATATAATCCATGAACATGAAAACATAAAATTCAATAAAAATAATAATATAACTTTTTACAGGATGCACATTCCCAAAAACCAAAACTATAGAGGAATCATAGAATTGAGATGAAATAATCATACAATTAGTGGTTTCCACTTATAATTCCATATATAATTGTCTAGATATAATCTTATTACCCATATTATATTATATAGATATGAAAGAGAGGGAAGATATAGAATCAAATATGACCTTTTTAATTATTGTGTGGATTTTATCTATATGTTTCATCATGTAGTTATCAAACACCATTTTAGAAATAGAGATTAAATTTGATTTCCCCCAGTACCTTCGCTTTAGAGGCTGTGGACATTAATCATCATAACCAACCCTTGGTTTTGGGTAGTGGTTATCATAATGCTCATTCTCCATACAAATGAAGCACTGAATTGTGGTATGTTTATTATGTGCCACTTTATCCCAATTCACAACGTTATATATCATATTCCCATCATATTAGAAATCAAATTCTAAATGGTGTTTCCTTCTAAACATAATACATTTATTGGAAATAGATTGGTTTTATAACCTAATTATCATAAACTATACCATGAATGGAAGTATCTTTCAAAAGCAGATAAACCATGAATGTAAATCGGGCTCCACAAACATTGTTCCATAAAAAAAATACATTCCTAAAAATATTATTAATATGTAATTGAATAATTTACCCCAAAATCCAGGACAAACACCAATGAATATTATCCTAGATGTGAAATTGTTTTAAATGATTTTTTAAAAACATATATTGGAAAAATTATGATTTCCATGAATGTTATATTGAAGGATCTTTTGAAAATACTTTTTAAAACTTGAGTTTTTAATATAATAGATTTCCTAATAAAGAGAGAGAAGACCCGATTTTTCTTAATAATATTATCATCAGTAGAAATTAGTGGAAATTGGTACTAACACATTAGGATATCTTCAATAAAAATATGATAAAAATATTCTTTAATTTATTGATAGTTGCAACATAATACCTCATCAAAGGATACATAAAAATAATAATCTCGACAAGTGAAGAGATTGTCTTAATAAATGATTATAACATGGTAAATTGGGATCATATTCTACATATAAGAAAATTAAAATAAATGAAGCTTATAATATCATTAAAATAATGGGAATCTGATATAACATGTTAAATTTATGTATATATCCCTTGAAAAAATAGTTTAGATGCATAAAAAATATGATTCACAAAGATGGAAAATTGAGAAAAAGCATCTTTACCGATTTGGTAGCATTGTAAATTAATCCAAATAAATGATAGTTCAAAAAAATATTATTTTAGTACCCATACAATTAGCTATAATATAGATATAATACAATCATGGAAAGTACGTACACCACAATAAAGGAATGAGTGGTGAACAGAGAAAGTATATCATGAGAATAAAAAGTGAAATGAAATCCCATAGACTACTATCTTGATTCTAGTCATAATATTTCAAACCACATTGATAATATATATAAATATATTATAAATATACCATAAATCAATTTAATTAATACTAATCCTACAATTGTTATGATTATGACATTTTGTTACCCGATTTTCAACGGTCATATTATGAGGGCCGACTTCGGTTAATATTCACTTTGTTCTTCGCATATGTCTTAATTTGTTATATATTTGGTCCTTATACATATATAATGATTACAGAATATGAACCATTATATAGATATCATTATGTTATGTATAACAATTTTATTATAATATATAGAATATATTTTAATGAAATGGATAACATCGTTCTAGGAGACAGTAAGACATACGTACGCATGAATGATGTTTCCCTTTTTATTGTCATATTAAAAAAAAGTAAGTAAAGAAAACATATATATATATATATATATATATCAATATTAAAATATCATTATAATATAATATATTTCATATAATTTCACTACTCCCATATTTAATATATTCGATGTTGTGTGTGCAGGAATCAGATCGCTTTGAGGTGGCAGTTGTCCACACTTACTGAAATGAGATTATCATATTAACACAAAACAGAATGTAAACGTTATATGTACTAAAAAATAATATATAACAATATATACATAATAAATTTCATATTTAAATATAGTGTCAATAATTTCTATCTCGAGAGGTGGAATGGAAAATTGAACTATCATCAATTAGTGAGGCGGTAGTTTTCCGTACACATAAACAATAAGTTTGTTATCCATTAGTTGTGGGTGTATGTAAGTATAGGTTGAACACATAAAATAAAAACATAATAATTTATTTAGGGTAATTTTTTTTAATGTTATGGAGTAATGAAATTTGAGGTGGTTGATAATGAGAATAAAAGAAAGGACTTGTGAGAAGACATTAACACTTGATTGAGTAACTCCTTTGGGATTATGAAAAAGTATTTCATGGAATACCTTTTGGCCAAGGGAATTATTCTATGAGAAATATATGGATGCATGGAAGTGTATTTGATAGGTATTTCGTATGTTTTATATATTTTATATTTGTGAGGGCATGGGATAAGTGGTGGATTTTTATATGGAAGGAAAATTATTCACTTGGAATTTTTAGAAACATGTTTGGTGCACATATGTTATTACATAAAAAAAGTCATAAAAAACAAAAAATCTCAATAATGGAAGTTATATGTTTATAATATGGTGATCCAATGGGTATTAGATATTTTGATAGGTCATTTTGTCCAATAATGTTAATATCTTGTCCCTAGTTAACATAATTTTTCCTTAATCAATGTGATTAATTTTAATCACATTAACTAATCACTTGGTCAAAATTAAACCTTTCATTTTTAAACTTAAAATATTATAATAAATAAAATGGTGTATGTTTTAGAAATGAAATTTAAATCGTAGATGTTAAAAGATAAATATTTGTCGTAATCCTGCTAATGGGAAGAATGAATAGGTTTTTAAAGTAGAAAAAAAGGTCAATTCCTCTTTTAAAATTCAATATCCAAGATAAATAGATTCTTCTAAATTAAATTGTAATTTTAGAAGTAATATACACCTAATGTGACCTTTAAAATTTTATTATATCATTTATCATTTTTTGTTAATGAAACCAAAATTATTTTTCTAACTAAAAATAATTATTTTCACTATTCAACAAAAAATAGAGTTTCTTGTAAAAACCTATTCATCCTACAAAATCTAATTTCAGCATTCATAATTCAACATTGAATCTTTTCATATAAAATGAAATTTATAAATGTGTCTAAACATTTTTTTATTATCATATTAAGTTCATTAATGAAATTTATATTTTAAAACATAAAAGGACATTACTAAATATCAAATATTTCATTACAAATATGTTTTATTTATATAAAAATATTTAAAAAATATTTTATTAGAATTTATTACTTTTAATATGAATTTTTTAATAGATATTTTATAATAATCTCATTTAAATAATTATATTATCAAAATGATGTTTCATAAAAACTCTGTGTTTGGTGTGATGAATACTAATTCGGTGTTACATGTATCATATTCCAATTCAGTGATGCTTATAATTTATGAAATGATGGTATTAAATATAATTTAAACAGATTTGTTACTGTGTGATATTAATGTTCAACTTAATTAATTCAATGAAAAAAATTAATATTTAATTTATTTGAAAAAGTCCACACTAACTTGTGATGCTACATTCTAAACCCCATAAAATGAATTTCTCTCTCGAAATACGTCACTTAGGTAAAAAAAAATTTGGATATTTTTACATCATAATGTCCTCATATTCCTATATATCTTTCTCTGACTACTTATTTATATATAAAAATTTACCAAGTTTGTGGTCACCCTTCATAAAACTTTATCTAATTAGTCCATAATTTCAAATCGGTAGTCTTCATAAGATAGATCATGATACAGTGGTATTAACAATTAGTTGAGAATATGTTAATGATTAGGCATGTCCTTAATCAATATAGATACATGGTATACATCATTTACTAGGGATAAATTTGGAAGAAGTTCCATGTGGTAGGTTAATGTACTAATATGACCCATAATCTCAAATTGTCCAATATATCTAGCGATTAGTCGCAGTAACTTCCCAAATATCATAACATTCTTCCATAGTAATATTCCTAGAAACACCTATTCACAAACTTTAAATTATATATCACACTGATAGTAATAATCAAAACTTCTTTTCCAACATCATGTTTCCTTGATATGCTACTGAATATTTCTAACTTCTCAACCATTTCGTAAGGGATTTCGGGTCCCAAAATTTTTATCTATCGATCATCATCCCCACACATTAGAGATCTACACTTATTCTAATAAATTTCTTCATAATGTGAAAACTGAGTAATTGATTGAATGATATTATTATATGAAAACATAACTTTTGGATGGTGTTGATCCCAAAAACCCTTGAAATTCAAATATCAAGATCTCAACATATCTTCTAGAACTTGAATCATTATTTTAGACTGAACATCTGTACGAGGATGATAAGAAGTGATGAAACACAATTTTGTATCACATTATTCCATATTAAATTTCTAGAACATTGTGGTAACCCTTGGATCATAATTTTATACAATAGAATTTTTTATAATATTCAACAATATGAATTCCATATGTATATCAAGGGAAGATTATCCAGAGGTTAATATTATGTGATAATGATGAAGTGTTCTTTTTATTAAGGTGATGGGAAAAACCCGAAATATAATTAGACACTTATAATGTTTTTGGTAGTCCAAAAATAATATCTATAATGATATTATCCCATTTAAATTTGGGAATTGGTAATGAATGAAACATCCCCTATGATTTTTTAATTTCCTCTTTAATAAGTTGGTATACCAAGCATTGAGATACAAATATTTCAATGTATTTCTTCATCTCAGCCCACTAAAATTAATATTTCAAGTATATATGCATCTTCGTACTTGTAGGATGAATATATAATGATGAACAATGATATTCATCAAGTATATCCTTTATGAAATATCTTATGGAAGGAACACATACACTATTCATAAATATTATCATTCAATCATGATCAAGGTTAGACTCATGAATATTTCTTGCATTATTTCGTAGCTCTTAATCTTCATTCTATACCTCCATAATTTTCACATGGATAGAGGATTTAACAATAATTTTAGAAATATATGACTTCACATTCCATTATCATTCCTCAACACATCCTTTGAAAATATAGAACATTTAGATCTTTTGTGATTCTCATCACGGATAAACTAGCTAAATACTTCAAACCCAAAGCATCTTCCACCTTGTTTGCTTTTCGAGTGTGGTAATATATTGAGTAGTCATAATCCTATATCACCTCAAAACATCTTATATGTCACATGTTAAACTCCTTATTCATGAATGTTAATTCCATAAATTTATGATCGGTATATATATCAGTCTTTTATCTATAATGATAATTCCTCAATAAAATTAATGCAGAAAATACCGTTAAAAAATCCAAATTATGAGTTGGGTATTTTTCTATTAATCCACATTTTTTTTGTAATAGGCTTTAACCATGTGATACTGCGTAACATCAAATCATAATCCCTTCTTTTGGGCATTAGTATAGATTACAAACCCTTATCCTCTATAATGTAATGTAAGAACATTTTTATAAACTATCATCCTATTTAGATCATTGACATTTTTCTCACATTCATGTATCCATAGAAAATGATACCCTTCAAAGATAACATAGTTAAGTGATTATATAGTTGTTAGAAATTATCCAAAATTCATTGATAATATATTGCTAATCTATCAATTCTATGGATTTAAGTCATAATGGTTTCTTTAAGACATCATTCCATAATTATCATATTTGATTGAACAAATTTTATACCAACTATTAAGATTCTGTGATCCAAAATTGGAATAATTTATAGCCAAAATTCACACTTTTCAAAATTTTCATGTTGCTTGTCCTTCCATTGGATCATCAGTAATATTTACAATTGATCTTTATTCTATTTAATTTAATTTTAATAAATATGAATATCATCTATACAGACTGCTGAAATCATATCATGGTAATAATTGAAGACTCTATTCATTAAATCCATGAATATAGTTCATGAATTAGTATGAACAAATAGAATCATTATATATTCATTGTGTCCATACCTTGTATTGAATGTCCTCATGGGAATATTATCTTTATTTAACCACAATTGATGTTATCTAGAATGAACGGCAATCTTGGAAAACTACTGAGCTTTTCTCAATTGATCCAACATGTCATTAGTATATGGAAAATGGACAATTTTTAATTATTGTGATTTTAATCAACTATTGATAATCAATGCAGAGTCACAATGATCTTTCTTTTTTTTGAAAAAAGAACAAGTCAAACCAAAGGCGATCCACTTTTTTTAATGAATTTCATATCGTTTTTTTCATATAGTTTCTTCATTAATTCTTAAATCACAATTGGGTCAATCCTATAAATATTTTTATAAATTTGTGTGGAAACAGAAAAAAAATTTATTGAGAATTTATTTTCACTTTTTGGTGTAAGACTACGAATATCTTCATCAAATACATTCACAAAACCATTTTGAATAGGAATATTATAGATTTCAATTCTCTCCCCAATCATTTGATATAAAAAACCTTTTGAATTGTAACTAAAACCAATACATAGGATGTAATATCCACCAGATGTTCATATTTATTTACATATGGATTTATTATCATTAGAGGTATTCAAATATAAAAATTAACTTCCCTTCCATGATAATTAATGTTGACTTTATGCAAATAAATATAATCCATGAATATGATAACATAAAATTCAATAAAAGGAATAACAAAAATATTTACAGGAAGTAGATTCCCACAAACTAAAACTATTAAGAAATCATAGACATGAGATAAAATAAACATACAATTAGTGTTATCCACTTATAATTCTATATATAATTGTCTATATTTAATTTTAGTACCTATATCATATTCTTTAGATATGAAAGAGTGGGCAGATCTAGAATCAAATATGACCTTTTTAATTATTGTCTGGATTTTATGTGTAAGTTTCATCATGTTGTTATAACACCCCATATTAGAAATAGTGATTAAAATTTATTTCCCCCAGTGCCTCCTCTTTAGAGGTATCTGACATTTATCATCATGACCAACCCTTGGTTTTTGGCAGTGTTTATCATAATACTCATTCTCCATACAAATGTAGCACTGATTTGTGCTATGTTTATTCAGTGCCACTTTATCCCAATTCACAACGTTATATATCTTCTTCCCATAATATTTTAAATCAAATGCTCAATTGTGTTTCCTTCCAGACATAATACCATTATAGAAAATAGATTAGTTTTATAAATAAATTATCATAAACTATCCCATGAAATGAAGCGGGTTTCAAAATAAGATATCCCATGAATGTAAACCGGGGTCAACAAACCTTGTTCCATAAAAAAAATTCATTCCTAAAAATATTAAAAAAATTTAATTGAATAATTTAACCCAAAATCACAGAAAAACACCAATGACAGTTATCCTAGATGTGAAATAGTTTTCAATGATTATTTAAAAACAAATATTCGGAATAAAAACCTATCATCTTTGAAAGAGTTATTTTTATAACATAATGTATTTTGAAAAACATTTTTCATTGAGTTATATTTTAAAATATATGATGAAATATTTAAAAACAATAAAAAATTAAATTCTTTTTTCCATGAATGTTATATTGAAGGATATTTCGAAAATACTTTTAAAAACATGAGTTTTGAAAACAGTAGATTTCCAAACGAAGAGAGAGAATACCATATTTTTATAAATAATATCATCATCAGTAAAAATTAGTAGAAAAGGATTTATTCGTAATGGTTCTATGAGTGTGAATTCATGAGGTTTTTTTTACTCTCCTATTTATACCCTCTTATATAATTTTATAATTTATGATATGTGTAGATTTATTATTGGGACATGATTACCATTTTTGTTTTCATTCCAATGCTGGATACTATTGTGCACATATTAGACTTGAGTTGTTTGTTATTTTGTTATATGTCTAGCCTATATTGGTGAACGATAATACTTCTATTTTTTATAAATATTATTATAAATGAAATGGAACGATATGATTTATTTTTGTGTGTTTTTGGAATGTGTTTTTGGATAAAATATGTTTCACACTAGTATTTGTAAGTTAAACGGGGTTTTCAAATAATTAAAATATGGTTTGGTGTAATTTTTTTAAAAGAATGAAAATCATGAAATGGTTTAATGAAATGGATTTGAAAATAAAGAACATCTAAATCCTTTGGTAATTAGCTGGATATAATTGTAATATTCCTTATAATAGCCTGATATTTTGTGAAATATTTTTTCAAATTAATCTATTCATTTATATATTTTTCAATTTCACCCAACACTGAATATATAATTTGTTATACGAATGAACAATGTTTTGATTTCATTATATTCAAAACTAAGTGAATATTCCCCTTTATGTAACACTTAGATTATATTTTGGAAGATGAAATCTAATTTTTATCTTGTGTTACACATAATTTCATGTTCCTTTGATATACCACGTTACATGAAAGGCATATTTATTCCAAACTAAAATGTAGATTTAATAATATTATTAAGATATTATTATAATTTTCATATACTTCTTAGAATGAATCTTATAAATTAATTTAATAAAATTATAAAAATATTATATACACATTTATATAAGAAAATTTATTTTGTTACCAATTAAGTATATATTAAAATAATATTCTTATAAAAATATAAGATTTATTTTGCTGAAAAACTATATTAATGAAATCTGTCCAGTTATAATATAGAAAATTTACCTAAACATTTTTTATAAAAAAATTATGACGTATATAGATATTATATTTATTAAACCCTTTAACATTCATCTTATATGCTTTCTTTGAAAGTGATAATTATAAATCTAATTTTATTAATAAAAAGATGTATTCACAAAAAAATTTGTTTAACATAAATTTATTGAAGATCCAATTTTAAATATAATTTTTATTCATTTTATAAGAAATATTGTTTAAAATAAAATTAAAATTTTAATGTATAATATCAGAAATATTCTTTTCCTGAATTTTTGGTATTTATTTAAGAAGTTTCATTTTTAAATGAATAGTGAAAATATTGAATTTTATTTGAAAATTGATTCTTCATCATTTTTACTAACACAGAAAAATTATATTATAAATTAAATTTAATGTAAAACTAAATAAATAATATTTTAATTAGTCTAATTTATGTTATTGGAACCTATTTCACGTTGAAATTGTATATACATTTTTTTAACTTTTCAACGTTTTGTCTTTAATGCCCTATTATATCATACGCTCTATGAGATTATTTTTTTAAATTAATCTCTTTTACATATGTGATTAGACATTTTAAAAATGTGTTTCATAATTTGAATCATAATAATTTGAAATTTGTAATATGGAAAAATTTATTTTTGACCAACAAGATGAGGGAATGTGAATAAAATTAATATTCTTTATTAAGGTAAAAACAAGATTACATAGTGGTTAAACATTAACATAAGGGTATAAATGGCATACTTAATTGTCCAATAAAATTAATGGGAAAATTTCAACTATATACTCCATTTAGTATACATATTATTATTATTTGAGGAAGAATATTAAAAGGAGACCTCCCAATAGAGTTTTAATTTTTATATTTATAAGAATTCCACTTCTCTTGCACTATATAATGGAGCACCCCTAGAATCATCACACATCTAATTAGATTTCCCTCATCAAAACCATTATAAAATAAGATCACAATTTCTATCCTATCAATTATGTATAGTCATTTTAGGATGAACTAAAACCCTATTTCTCCATTGGTGCAAACCAAAATGAATTACCCAAAGAAGACGTAACATCGATCAACAAAAACATTAGTTTTATTATATTTATCCACTCACTAAATTATAATTATAAAATTATTAAATAATAAAATTATTATCCTACATATAATGATTTTTATATATTATGGTTTATAGAACAACTCACACACACTTCCATCAACAAAGATACACAATCATCATTTGTGTGTATGGTAGAATACCACCCTGAGAATTTACATTGTTCATTCTTCCATTATCACATCTCAAGGTTCAATAAATTGTTTGAATTTTTGTAAGTTATATATAATATATATATGATGTGTTAATCCTTATAAATTTTTTTAATAACACAAACCTTCATGATTTTAATTTATTTGAAATATATTAACTTCTTTTGCGGAGGTGTGGAATGTTTCCTCTTAAAAGTGATGTGATTAGTTCAAACATTACCTAAAATGCATTTAATATTTGTTAGTTATGTTATAGGATATAATGGAAAATATAATTCTACGTGAATGATAATATATATATATATATATTATTTACAATCATCCTTTCAAAAAAAATAGAAAACGGATACAATATTCATTCATACATATTTCATACCTTCTCTATGAACTGTGTATTTCATTTCAACGTCCCATATTTTATAGATTTTAATAAATAACTATATATTTAATATATATTATATTTATATCGATTTAAAATTCATTAAATATTTAAATAATGAACTATTTTATAAGATAATAAATAACATGTCGAAAAATTTATGAAAAATAATGTATTAATTAACCAAAACGTAATATTAACATGTAATTGTTAAAAAAGGGAAACATAAATACAAAATAAAATCATAATGGAAATTATATATATTAATATGGTTATATGGTATATTTATAATTATCATGAATTTATCATATAATATATTTTAAATTGAATGAAAAGGTGAAGAGTTAAGGAATGGGTTTTCCCATCACAGATTTTATATCAATGTGATACATGTCATATTCACAACTAATTAATTTTTGATGTTTTATATAAATGAAAATGACATGTTATATATTTAATTTAATTTATTCCATGATATTAAAATATTCAATTGATTTCCTTTTTTCCTGTATCTCATGATTCAAATGTTACTCAACTAGTAGGGATATTTCTATTGTCACTTTTATTTCTATAAGTCTTATGTTACATTCACCAATAATTTATATTTTATGGTGTATATAAATTCCATGAATGCATTCAATGATCCTTATACATAAATTTATATTCATTTAATTATCCATTTATTATCTCCCTTTAATTTTTATTATCATTAAAATATTAACAAATTTGAAAATTAGGTTTTTTCTCAATTTTCATTTTTTGAGACACATGGCATGTTACACACCAATATTCTTCTAAAAGTTGTACATAAACCCCATGAAAATGTTATAACATGAATCACATTATTTTAATTATATTTTAGGTTTTATGTAAGGTTATAATTTCTAAATGATTATTATTCAATTTTACCAAATATGTTAATTTTTATTGCTACAATCTCATCATTAATTGAGATTGTTTTTTGTTATGAATCTATTGGTAAAATATTATAATCCATATCTCAAGAACATTAATAGTACATATTATACACTCATTTATCATGTTATGTAAATATATTTTTTCCATTTTTTCATCATCACGACCCATCCCCCGGGGCCCTTGCTGTGACTACCCCAAAACCACCTTCTATAGTCCATGGGCTGGTGAATAGTACCAAGAGGAGTATTCAGTAAAACTGAGATGGCATTGCCTTTATAACATGTATACTCTTTTTACCGAGTACACAATAGTATATGAACAAAAGCAAACATTACAACCAAAAGTGTGATGAAAGTAAAGGGGACCTGAATTTTATCCAAACAGTAATTGAACAAGTACAACTGAAATAAAATACAACCGAAGAAAGGGAAAGTAACTTATTGGATCGTCCTCTGAGGTTCATACCTGAAGGGTTGGTATATATATTCTCCTCATCACTCCACATCCGCTCGTCTCCTCTGTATACCGTGACACCGTATAGTCCACCCTCATGTACAATCCAGTCCTGGTACTCTCATCCTCAGTCAGCGTTGTCCATCATCTGCACCAACCACAATGATGTGCAGGAAAAACCCGTGCAGGGGTGAGTATAACAACACATATTAGGGACCTCGATACCCTCATGGTCTCACAAAATCTCCCATGTATAAACCACAAGTCATGTAAACTGGTGACAACCCGGCTAAGTTATATGCCCATACATATACAAAAGTTATCAATTATGCACATCTCAATCATGAAAAAACACATGGTCCAACTCAAAATCACGGGTCTCAAATGTTCCGAAATGGAAAGAAAATAATTAAGGTATGTAACACACAGGTACAGAATCATCTCACACCACGTATATCATATGTACATTAGTATAGATTATTAGATGCAACTACTAAATCATCTTACTCTATAAAGAAGCTTACCCACACAGGATCACTAGGAGATGAACCACACAATATCTCTATGGTATGGCCAACAGAGGATCTCTAGAAGATGACCCATAAAGTATCTCTTGGAGTTGAACCATAGAGGATCGTTATGAGCTGACCCACACAACATCGCTAGGAGCTGAACCACGAAGGATTGATAGGAGCTGACCCACATATGATCTCTAGGAGCTGACCCACATAGGATCACTAGGAGTTGACTAACACAGGATCGCTAGGAGATGACCCACAGAGGACTATAAAGAGCAGACCCACACAAGATTGCTAGGTGTGGACCCACACAGTATCGCTACATGTTAACCCACACAGGATCGCCCTTCATTATTCTCATCACAGCCAGATATTGGGTCCCCACACTAAGCTTGATTGTCTCAAGGAGGATCCTCACCAAATTTCACTTTTTGATACTCCAAATAGTCTCACTATGATGTATCTCAAAGGAAGGTAATGTCCTAGGGGTCTCAATGTAACAGTCAATGCATCATTCAGATGCCCTTTCTGTGAGTTATTAGCCTTTTAGTCATAGGTCCCAGTTGGATTCATGCTCGATCCAAACAGACTATACCCCTTCATAATCCAAATCATCATTGGGGTATACTCAAATGTACCGTCTCACTCCATGGTTTCTAGCACCACTGATGGTTCATCAAACGGACGACTACTCCCAATGTTATTGTCTAAGTAATGTAAATGTTTGTATCACGTCCGGGTATTCTCCGACCTGGTCAGACCAACCAAACCCAACTTTGCCTGGGTCGACCCAGATCGGGTCGACTTGGCCTGACAAGCTGCATTAATCTTGGTCGGTGGTGCAGCTCGGCCCATGGTGCGGACCGGCAGGCCGCGAGGGCCTGCAGAGGCTGCGGGTGCCGCAGGGCGGTGGAGGCTGGGGGTTGGCTTGTCCGTGGATGGCAGCTTGGCCATAGGGGTGATGCGAAGTCGCTAGGTGGATTGGCCTATCTCAGGGAAGCTCGACCTTGATGGCGGAGGCCATGGGCTGGCAGTGGCCACGGGGCGACGCTGTTACGCCATCACCTTCGTCGTGGCTGGCGGTGGTACCAGCCACCGTTTACGTGCCCCCTAGTAGTTCGTAGTCATTCCTCTATCACGATCAACAATTAATCACATGTTTTTTAGAGAGTATGGGACATGTTTGTTTGGCCCACACTCTCCACATTAGAGTAGTATAAAGTGTCTATAATTCCATCTTGAATTATTAATAATTGTCTAGAACAAAAAGAAAGAAAAATTTCTAACAACAACACTACAACTTCTCACAAACAATCATAACCAAATAAACACCTACCATGTATTTTTCATTAACATTGTAACGGGAAGGAAGTCGAAAAAGGTGAAGAGAGTTCCAAAAAGCATCACTTCTGAAACCACGATTCGTTGTCGGGCTCACTCTTCATCCTCTTCCATGATTTCCAAAGAACGTTCTGTCATGGCGTTCTTCATTGGTGAAATGAAATCCTACCAATATATCTCTTCTCCGCAATTCTAGAAAACCACAAAGTAGCCAAAATGATATGTTTCCCTAATTTAATTGTTAGAACAATTTGATATTGGGTTTATTAATTACACAGGATGGAAGAATAAATTAAAGGGGGTGGTACCATTTAAGTAGGAGAAGTTTATGAGGCTTCCCCACACTTATAAGAGAGTTCAAGGGGTTCAAGGGTTTTTATGCCTTGGGTGGTCCACACCACCATAACCTCTAATGGGAGGTTTAGGCTCAGTGGTCGCCACCTCCATAAACTCTCATTGGTGGTATCAAAATAAAAAATAAATAAAATGTTACACCATTTTTTTCGTTTATACGTTCACAAAAAACCCAAAATCAATATTTCACTATCGACCAACTGCGGTCATGGTTAATGTCTCCTTAAGTGAATACCAGTGATTTGAGTTCAACATTATCCTTGGATTTAAATTTGAAGCACCGATTCAAAATCTAGAAAAACTTGCTCGCACGTTTACTGAACGTACCAGAACAAAAGTTCAAAATTTCATTCCAGGCACTCTGGGCCTTGCTATCACACGCCGTCAATTTTCACTGACTTGTTAAATTCTCAGATATATTTAAACAAAATACTTTAAAATTACAAGTATTCACATTCTCTCCACCTCAGGGATCTATATCCCCATAAGCCACAACTAAAACTAGGTAAACATGTGGGGGTACTGAGAAAGCATCTGAGCCTCCCACTCCCATGTGCTCTCCTGGCAGTTCCCATGCAGCCAGCGAACATGCACTTGAGGTATCGACTGTCTATGAAGGACCTCATCCTGTCGAATATCAATATATACTAGATCCTTCATAAAATTTTTCCCATCGTCGATATCCATCTCTCCATGGTCGATGATGGGAGAAGGGTTTTGCACGTATCTCCTCATCTATGATACATGGACGATGTAAGGCACCCAATGAAGCTCTGTTGGAAGAGAAATAGGTTAAGCCACCTCTCTATCTCTACTAAGGTCCTGGAAAGGTCTGATGGACCTCGAATATAACTTACCTCTTCAGCCAAATTTTCACAAACCTCATAGAGGTGAGACCCGTAGAAAGACGGGGTCACCATACTCAAACTCCAGAGGTCCCCATATCCGGTTGGCATAAGAATTATGTCTTCTTTGTGTAGTCTTCATCTTCTCCTGGATGATCTGCACCTTCTCTGTAGAAGCACGTACAATCTATGGTCTAACTAGTACTAACTCCCTTGAGGAATTCTAACTAAAAGGTGATCTGCAAGGTCTCCCGTACAAATCCTTGAACGGTGTCATCCCAATGGTGGAGTGATAACAATTTTTGTATGAAAAATAAGACAACGGAAAGTGGTCCTCCCAGCTACAACCAAAATCATATAAACAAGCCTGTATCATGTCATAGAGGGTATGAATGGTCCGCTCAGTCTGAACATCCGTCTGAGGATGGTAGTCGGTGATAAAATACAGATGCATCCTGAAATCCTTCTACAACCCCTTCCATATCCGGGAAGTAAAATGAACATCATGACTGGAGACTATTGTCTAGGGTAATCCATGTATTCTCACAATCTCCTGCACATAGAGTCATCCCATGCTCTATACTAAACTCTCCTCTCTGATCGGTAGGTAGTGACCAAACATGGTGAGTCGATCGATGATCACCCGAATCGAGTCATGACACCTAGATGTACGTGGATGTCCTATCATGATTTCAATGTATATACTATCCCACTTCCACTCTAGCAGCTCTAAAGGATGAGTGAAGCATGCAGTTACCTGATGATTTTCCTTCACCTGCTGACAAGTGAGGCTCCAAGAGACAATCTCTGCTACTAATTTCTTCATTCCCAGCCACTAATGTTGTCATTGGAGAACCCATTTCATCTTCTCTACTACTGGATGTACAAATAGAAGGTATGTGTAGAACACCCTCAACACATCCTCATGAAGCGACATTATTACAATGGTACGTCCTCTAAAGAGTATAACATGCTCCCCACCTTCAGAAAATCCATCAACTACCTATCCTGTGGATATGTGAGCACGTCATCTCTTGCAGTTAGCATCCCCATGCTGCTCCACCCAGACTTGCTGATGAAGTGATTTAGTGACTGTAAGAGACTGGGGAAAAGATTCCTTATCTCTATCCATAAATGATATCTACAAATCGACCAGTTTCTCTATCGCCTCACCTAGATGTTGTAAACCAATCCACTTGATGAGTGCATTTGCTACAAAATTCCTCTTCCTTGGAGTATAGACTATCTCAATGTCATAGTCCTAGAGGAAATAAATCCCACATTGATGTCTCAGGTTGAGGTCCTTTTGAAAGAAGATATACCTAAGACTCTTGTTATCCGAGTCGACTGTAAAAAATTTTCCCATAAGATATTGTCTCTACATCTTCAAGGAGAAGACCACGGCTGCTAACTCCAGAACATGGGTAACGTAGTTCTGCTCATTTTGTCTCCACTGTCGAGAACCATATGTGACCACTACTCGCTCCAGTATCTGGACACATCTGAGCCCGGTCCCTGATGCATTGCAGAAGATTACATACACTACGCCCTCCTCTAGAATCCTCCAGATGGGGGAACTAGTCAGCCTCTGCCTCAACTTATGAAAACTCTGATGGCATCTCTCTAACCACATGGAGTGTTGTCCCTTCTTTGTCAATGCATATAGTGGTGCTGAAACTCTAGAAAAATCTATTAAAAATCACTGGTAGTAATCGGCCATCGTTAGGAAACTTCATACCTATATCACACTCTTTGGTGGATCCCAATAAAGTACCACCTCAATCTTCCATGGATCCACTGAAACTCCAACCTCCAATATTACATGTCTCAAAAAGTAAACCTCAATGATCCATAACTGACACTTTGAGAGATTACCATAATTCTGGTGTTCTCCGAGTTTTTCTAGTACTACCTAAAAATGACAGGCATGCCCCTCCCTTGTAGTTATGTAGATTCGAATGTCGTTGATGAAAACTATTCCAAAGTGATCATGTTATGGCAGAATGATCCAGTTCATGAGTTCTATGAACACAATTAGGGAATCTGTTACACCGAATGGAATAACCAAGAAGTCATAATGGTCGTACCAACATCTAAAGGTCGTATTCTACACAACCTTGTCTCATACTCTGAGCTACTGATAGCCTGATCTGAGATCTATCTTCGAGAATCATCGTACTCCCTTCAGCTGCTAAATGAGGTTGTCAATCATCAGAAGGGGGTACTTTTCTTCATAGTCACCTGATTTAGGCATCAATAATCAACAAAAATCCTCATGCTCCCATCTGCCTTCTTGGTTAAAAAAATCAGGGCTGCCTAAGGTGAAGCATTTGGATGAATGAACCCCATCCCATGCATGTCCTATAGTTACACGAGCTGTTCAAGAAGCTCTGCGGGAGACATCCTACATGCTTGTGTGGATATAAGTGCCATCACGAGGTACAAGTAAGTGGAAAATTTCACATCTCGGTAAGGTGGTAGACCCGAAACATCATCCGGGATGACATCTGTGTACCGGTCAACCACTACAGGATTACTCAGACTCTCCACATCAACAGTTCCGAGGGTAAGGCTAGTCAACTGATGAGTGATCTGCTGCACTCTCTTCCGAGTATGTCCATCACGTGCGGAAAAGGAATCGTTATCACTAGTGAAGGTAAAAATGGCCTTATCCTTGTAGCCACACCACACTTTGCGCCTAATACAATCTATCTGGGAATGGACTGTGGATTACTAGTCCATACCCAAGATGACGTCGTAAGGCCTCGATGCTGCTACTTGGAGATCTCAGTCGAAGCACTCTCCTCCTAGAGTAAGCTCGCACTGCTAGAACCAGTGTATAATCATTAAATCTTCTCTCGTATGAGACTGTAGTAGTAAGGATCGAGCCAACAGTTCCATCAGAATATCCAAGTTCCGAAAAAGGGCTATGGAAATAAAATAATGACTTGAACCTGCATCTATAAGTACTGTAGATATGGTTATATAAACAAAGATAATACATTGTATCATCTCAGGAGCACCATGATTATATGCCTCAGATGCCTCGAGGTGAGCACAACCCTGTCCACCAGCCCCATGTTGATGGGGTGGACACCTGGTGGTGGTGGTGGTAACATCATGAATTGTCGCCCACCGCCAGCTGCACGACCTGCTCCTCTGCTAAATCTGCCTGCTCCCTTTGGACCTCGTCGGTCGAACCCCTATCTCTGCATGGGAGGTCCATCGACCATCTACTGTTCATCTGTATGGTAATTCAGACATACACAAGAAATCATGAGTCATGTGGTCGTCCACCTATAGGTCTGGTGCTCTTGGACATCAAACACATCTATATTATCCCAGTGGAAGGAGAATACAGTACGTGATGACTAGTTAAGGGTATTTCTGTTAGTGACTTCTCAGCAAAGAAAATCTCCACTAAGAGGGCTCTCTCTAACACCTCCGCTTGCGTTGGGATGTTGAGTGAGATCATCGAAGCCATAATCTCCTACTTGAGCCCCTGATCGAAGGTCTGGGCCCTGAATAATGGGACCCATACCATATCTGTGGTGTAACATGAGAGTTCAGAAAACCTCTCTGAATATTGATCTACATTCATACTTCCCTATTGTAGATGAAGAAGCTATTGTATGCGCACTACACGAAGAGTCGCTGGAACAAACTCTTCCTAAAAAAGGCACTCGATGTCTACCAAGATCAACATCACCTCATCGTGAACCTGGAGTATCAATCCACACCATCTTCTTGTTACTGCTTATAGATGGCTTGTGGAAAGGGTCACCATGAGATCGGCTGGTGTCCCTACTAGTAGGAAGACTCTCACTACAGCCTCCAACCAATATTCAGCTGCCTCTGGGTTCATTTCTCCCCTTAACGTTGGTGGTCTCTAGTGTTGGAACTCCTTAAATGTGCTCATGTAGCATACACCGTCTACTGCTGGGGCCAGCATCATCAGTGGACTAACCGGTAATGGTACAGTTGGTGCCTCTACTGAAAGATGGCCCTATATCGAGGTCTCATAACTCGGTGGGATATCAGTGTGTGCTACTCTTGTAACCCTATATTGCTTTCCTTTGGAATAATCCTCAAAAAAATAGTTGTTCCATGGTCAATAAGTTATATCTGATGATCTGAATCAATGGTTTCACAAAAAAGACTCTGGAACACATACATTCAATTAGTGTTTTCATGCACTGAGTTGGAAATCAGATGTTAGGGTCTTGGTGCGTGGATACATCGGCCGCCACACCAACACTAGATTCCCTAAACTAATAACCACACCAACTACACATAAAACTATTATCCTTAAATGAAATTTTATAGTCCTACGTTATTATGTTGAACTGACTTCTTTGATACCAATTAGTAATGACCCATCCCCAATGTGATGACCCAGACTCTCTTCGTCCTCCCCTTTTCCAAAATCTGGGTCGCCTCATGGTGAGACCGATTGGTGAGACCGATCGGCGCGACCGATTGGTGAGACGGATCAGTGAGACCGATCGGCGCGACCGATCAGTGCGACCGATCGGTGAGACCGATCGGCGTCACCCGACCTCGTCAAGTTGTTTCCAGTAGTGCTCTTTTGCGCAAATAGGGTTTTAAACCCTATTGTGACTTGTCTAAGCATGTTTTTATGACCCGTAACGTGCATAAGAGTTTTAATTAAATACTTAATCAATTCATGAGTCGTATTAATCCACTCGACCCCCCTTTTGTGACGAGTGGATCCGCGTGGTCAACCCACGACCCCCGCGCCTTACGCGGTTTCGCGTTTTCACCTCAACCGTCCTCGGCTCTTATAAAATAAGGGTTAGCCATGGGTTCTCCTTTCCTCGATCGTGGTTTTTAACAAACAGCTTCTGGTACATCGGGCCCGCCGGATCGTTATCCATAATGTTCTGCGCCCCCTGCCTAAACTTAGATCATCAATTAACAGGTAGGGAATTTCCCCTTTGCTTATCACTTTTGTATATCATGTGCGGTTGGCGTACTTTTGTTTCTGTAGAACTGGATGGACCGAACATAATGAAGATAATAAACAAAGATCTAAAGAATGAAGGGGATGGGGTTGTAATTGTTGTTTCTGCATTATATTGTGATCATCTTTCTGAGTTGTGTTGGCTTATTCCTCTTGAAAATCGAGGCCATTGGTGGTCGTTGTTTGTGCACTAATGAACCATGCTGCTGTTTTAAATGGATTGTTTGTGGTTGTAAATTCCTGCTTTGAAAAGTGAATTGGTTAGTCATGTATATCTGGCTGAATAATTGAATGCACCAGGATCAACCCATCTGTGATTACTCCCAGTTAGAACACACGGAATTTGAAATCATGGAGTGTGTTAAGTCGTTTAAATATGAAAATCCCTAACGTTGGATTGTTTTCCTTTCGGGCTTGTTGGTGGAGATGTGGGAGGGGAGGGGATCCTTTGTTCTTTTATACCATCGGTGGTTGTGTGAAATTGGCGATGGGATCCCCTGTTAGTATGGATTCGGTGGTTGAGAGTTTTACGACCGGGTGGATACTTCTATATATCACAAATTGGGGTGGAATCCTCTGTTGTTGAGAACCGGGTGTGGGCGTTTTGGCTAATGTTTGACTGTGTACTTTCCTGGACTTATGCCTATGACTACTAGTTTCTCATTAGTTATTAAACATGTAACACCCCAAGCTTCCACGGTACGTTTCCCTTCGAATAATGCAATAGCGTGTGTTGTACGCAACCTCGAGCTCTAACTCACACCACAAATAATTAAACTAGCCGTTGTGAATAGTAATACCTAATTTTTGAAATTTTATAAATTTTATTTATCAAAATAGACTTCATCTTTGGATTCGGAATATCGAAATTAGCCTATGTTGAATTTTTGGTATTTTTCTGAGAACTTCGAATTTTTTATGAATAGTGAAAAATACTTAAAAAAAACTTTTTAAATCAAAATAATTTATAGTGGAAAATTATAATATTTAGTGGGTTTAAAGTATAATTAGAATATATTTTTACCATTTTATCCAATGGTGGTCATTAGAATTAATTTAACATTGAAATCGGACATAAACAAATGTCAATCTTTTGATATAAATTGTTTTTTAGAAACACGCCATTTTTTTGTAACAGCGGGAATTAATTATAAAATTAATTAATGCAACTTATATGTTTGGAATTTTTTAAAATAGGAATCAGTTTTTAATTCGGAATATCAATTATAGCTTAGGGTGAAATTTTGGCTTTGTTCTGAAAAACTTCAATTTTTGATGAATAGTGAAACCACTAAGTGAAAGTTAAATAACTGATTTTTCATTTAAATGAAATATTACCACTTCTGTGATATGATTTTCAAAAATCAGACATACATGGTTGTCATTAAGAAGTAAAATTTGGTTCAATGAGATTAAAATAAAATTTTGGTGAATAGTAACTTTTAAGTTCTTAATCGCGATTAGAGGTAATTAGTTTAGTTTAAGGAACAAATAATGTTTTAATAATATGAGATGAGCATGAAACTTGTCCTACTCCTATTGGATGAGTCATGGCCGACCAAGAAAACCCATGGGTCAACTTGGGGACCCCATGGAGCCACTTTAGTTGGAAAATGACATTAATATATATTTATTTAATGTTAAAAGTAAATTGACACAAACATGAGTTGTCTTACTAAAACAGTTTTTTAGTGGGGTTACACAGGTCCAGATTTTGATTATAAATATTCATTAGAAAGATAAAAAGATTTCCTACATCATAGTATTTTTTTATAATTTTTAGACATTAAAAAAATTAAATTATTTATGACATCATTATGATGCAGCGATGACCTCATTATTTAACGATTTAAATAAAATGAGAAGATAATGCAAAATCCTAGCCTTACACATGTCCAAAGCCTATTGGATGAAGAGATTTAGAACCCTTATCACCTTAGACACGAATTATATAAGTGTGGGACCTTTAGAATCCGAAAAGCATGGTATAATAATGTAACATTTCAATCTTTCCAAAAGAGACCCTCCTCTCCTCTTATAAAAGGCCCCCACCTCTATCACCTTATTCACACTTTCAAGCCTTTTGGTTTGTCCAAACTCTGCCCAAATACTCTCCCAACATTTCTCCCTTCATCCTAGAAGCTTTACTTTAGTCAGAAAGCCATCTTAATGAGTCCTTTTGATCAAATCAAAAGGAAGAACCCGAAGAAGAGGTAACATTTTCATCACCCTCTTTCATGTTTCTTTCTTCTTCCACTGCCTCTTTGTCTATTATTTCAATTGTAAAATTATAACTCCAGTATATTCTATATACTGTGTTGTTATTATAAATATGGAACAACCATATTCAGTATTCTACCTATCATTTGAATGACATGTCACCATACGTGCGTACGTACGGCTTACCGTCTCCACGTCGTGGTGTAATTGTTATTCAATATATTATTATTTAGATGGGTATAATAATGATATGTAATTCATGTAAATAATAAATATAACATGATAATGATTCTTTATATATGATATACTATGCAATTATATATTATTTTAATATTAAAATAATGATATTGTCGCTCATGCGTACGTACGGACTACCGTCTCCACGAACGTGATGAGATTCATTCTCCGTCGTATCAATTCAAGTATAATTATCATCGATAATTTAAAAATAATGTTTATGGACATGATATCATTCTGGATATGAATAAGATACAACCTATCCATGAAAAACATGACTTACGTAACAAAACATATAAGAAAACGAGTAAGTTAACACCCGAAACAACGATAAATCTAAGATATTGTTAACAAAGCAATGTTAAAAGATCATATATGATATCATATGAATGTATATGATTCTCGTATAATTTAATAACAATTATTTCACCATTATACTGGAGGTTAACCTACCCCAACCAAGGAAAAGTACAAAGTAATGGTTTACTTCACAACCTCTTCATTATCCAAGGTTGTTTATATATAATTATCTACTGGGACCTCATTATCATCCACATCCATGTTTCTTCAAAATGTTTTTGAAAACATTTTTATTATTTACAAGAATATGGGTTAAAGTCATTTATACCCTTTTGGCTTTTTATTAGAGGAATCTTTCCGTCGTTTTCAAAACAAGGTCCTTTTTAACCTTTTCGACAAAATTGAGGTAAAAATGTTTTTTTAACTTATACGGCGGGTGCGGTTATTTTCCGCCATTATAAAATCTTCAAATCTTTCCTTACAAGCTTATAAGAATATTTTCAAGAAAATGTTTTGTTTTATATGGCCCTTAAATGATTTCAAAAATAGAAAGAGATATTTGTTTAAAAAGTGTTTTGATTTCATCTATGTCAACATCCTTTGATGGATTTTACGCTTATTTGATGTTGATTTATTATAATACAAAACTTAAATATTATATTGAAGGTTTTTGTGATATGTTTGACTATGGATGTGCTATTTTATACTATTCATAGTTTATGGTGAAATTATTGACATTTCGTATGCTAGTTTTAATACGAATGTTTATGTTATGTTTAAACCTTTTCATATGGGAATGTATTGGACTTAATATGTGACGGGTGGAGCCCGTTATAGCTCCGCGATGCATCGGTAGGTCTCTTGAGACAAACTAGTGTCTTGGCACCAGGAATTGACAAAATATTATTTGCAGTCTTGGCACGAGGCCTTGGATATGTGGTTATGATAGTCTGGCATTATGCATTCCAACATTATGAAAGTGGTTAGTGATTTTGCATGTGATTATTAGATTAGTAGAATATCCATGTGAATGAGTAAATGGCGTTATTTCATTTTACTTTTTCCATATTATGTTGATATTCAAGTTTAAAAGGCTTTTGTTTTAGTTATACATTGCCTTAAATGTTTATTCTTATTTATGAAAGTTTCCGCTATATTGTTATCCTTACTGGGCATTTGAGATCACCCCTTTTCTATGTTTTATTTTTTTCCCAGGAAGTGAAGAAGTAAATTATGAATGACCTGAAGGGATATTATGAGGGGATAATAGTATGGACTGTGGAGACATTATGTTGTTGTAGTTGTTTTTCATTTTATGATGTAATGTAAAACTTATGAATGTATCTAGTATTTCCAAGGCTACTAAACTAATCGGTCTTTCGAGACTTGATCTTTTGTGATCATGCCAATGTTATGAAGTAATGCACCGGCTCTGGGTAGCTGGGGTCAGGGCGTTACAGTTGGTATCAGAGGAATTTTAGTACAAACCTTGGAAGCTAGATTTAGATAAACTCTGATTAGAGCACATAGAACTAAGATGAACATTGGGGATTAGTATAGAAGAACTTCCTAGAATTTTGGTATTGTAGAGATTTTGTGAGTTTTCCAAGCAATACATCCCTGTCTGGATACGAGCAGGTAGATGCGGCTCTGGCATAGATGTTCCTAGGGGTAAAACCCGAAAACACCGCTTTGAGCTAGACTCGAACGGGAACTGGTGCATGACAACGGGCCTTGCTGCACTCTTGGTTACGACACTCCCGGGGGATATGCTTAGGATAACTCTCATTTTCTCTACAAATCATTATGAAAGGTTTATGAGTATATACTTTCTCAAAGAAAACATTTTTATGATTATGGATTATATCCATAAATAGTTCAATTTATGTTAAGTGTTTTATAAGTATAGGATTGTGTATTTTGATTCATAAACTGATCTAGTTTATGCCATTGTTTAGAAATGGCGCCTAGTGGAAGAAATGGAAACTATATCAATGCATGCACTCCATGTAGGTATTTCCCTCCTGCTCAATATAATTATAGTGGGGTTGGTGAGGCAACTGGTGCCGATCAACTTATTACCATACTGGGACAACTCACTCAAGTTATGAATAATAACCTTACTCGTATGGAGCACCCTGATCCGCAACGTGGAGGATCAATGCTAGAACGTTTCATGAGGCAACAACCACCGACCGTCAATGGGAGTACAAATCCTATAGTAGCTAAGCAATGGATAAATTCCTTAGAGAAAATATTCCATGCCTTGGGGAGTAGTGAAAGGGAGAAGGTTGTCATGGATGTTAACCGCCTCACTGGAGATGCCGATCAATGGTGGTCACTAATTCAAAACACAAAGGAAGATGATGAATTAACAAACATGGAATGGCAGGAGTTCAAAGAGCTGTTCTTAGAAAAATACTTTCCTCGAGACCATCGAGCGGATATGGAAAGGCAATTTCTGAGTCTGAGGTAGAAGGAGGATGAGAATGTCACAATGTATGAGGCTAACTTTACAAGGTTAGCAAGGTATGCTGCAGATTACATACGTAACCCAAGAAGTAAGATTGATCGTTTCTTTGATGGGTTGAAACCATTTCTCCGTCGAGATTTAGTATCACAAACCTTCTCTTCATACGAAGGTATTGTCTCGTGCGCTATCAAGACGGAAAAGGAATTCTCTATGTCTTATGACTTTAAAGCGAAGCAAGAGAAGAAGAGACATGATGATCAATCTGGGAATGGAAATAAAGGGAAGAAGGGAAAGGTTGAATATCGATCTTGTGGTAAATGTAGGAAGAAACATCCTAGTACTTGCTTGAAGGGAATGTGAGTCTGTTACAAGTGTGGTGAAAAAGGCCACCAAGCTCATGATTGCAAGGGGAAGAAGGAAGATACCAATGTTCGGTGCTACAATTGCAGGGAGATGGGGCATTATGAAAATGAATGTCCTAAGAGTCAGGAGAACTTACCTCAGAAAAGGACAAGGGATCAAGGCCAGACTTATGCTATCACTACTGCTGAGGTAGAAGCTTCGAAAGACGTGGTGGCAGGTAATTTAATGGTTTCCTCAAGATTAGAAAATGCATTATTTGATTCTGGATCATCGCATTGTTTCATATCTTCCCAGTTTGCTAAGAAAATTAGATATTTCCAATTTGATTTAACAAGGGAATTGTCGGTCAAAACCCCTAAGGGAAGTATTATTGCAACAAAGTTTTGTCGATTAGTTCCCATTAGAGCACCTAAATGTTCTTTACCTGCTGATCTCATCGTCATACCCATGATTGAATTTGATATAATCCTCGGTATGGATTGGCTTTCGGACCATGATGCAAAAATTTATTGTAAGAGGAAAGAGGTTACGATTCTTGATAATGATGATAAGGAACACCTTATCTTTAGAGCCGAATCGTCGCCACATAATTCTTATCTAGATCCACCCCCAGTAGCTCAACTAAATTCAATTATTGGGGAGGAAGAGAAGGAAATTACTGAGGGTGAGGAAAGGAAGATTCAAATAGAGTACGAACCTATTGTGAGAGAATATGTTGATGTGTTTCCGGATGATTTACCTGGACATCCTCCAGAATGAGAATTTGAGTTTTCCATTGATTTAATTTCTGGATCAAGGCCCATATCGAAGACCCCTTATAGAATGGACACTGTGGAATTAGTTGAACTAAAGAAACAACTAGTGGAATTGAGTAATAAGGGATTTATTCGCCCTAGTGTTTCTCCTTGGGGAGCCCCTGTTCTTTTTGTTAAGAAGAAAGATGGATCTATGAGGTTGTGCATTGACTATAGGGAGATCAATGCTATAACAATAAAGAACAAGTATCCCCTACCTCGCATTGATAATTTGTTTGACCAACTGCATAGAGCTCAATACTTTTCAAAGATTGACCTTCGGTCTGGATACCATCAGTTGTGTGTGAAGAAGAAAGACGTTCCAAAGACAGCATTTCAAACAAGGTACGAGCATTACGAGTTTACAGTAATGCCTTTTGGATTGAGTAATGTACCCTTTGTTTTCATGGATTTGATGAATAGAGTTTTCAAGGAATATCTTGATGACTTTGTAGTGGTATTTATTGATGATATCTTGGTATACTCCAAAAGCCACGAAGATCATGAAAATCACTTACGCATTATCCTGAAAACTCTTAGAAGACATGAATTATATGGGAAATTTAGCAAGTGTGAATTCTGGCTTCATGAGATTTCTTTTCTTGGCCATATTCTCTCTAAGGATGGAATTTCCGTTGATCCTTCTAAAACCAAGGCAATCCATGAATGTCCAGCACCGACAATTATAACTGAGGTACGCAATTTTATTGGTTTAGGAGGTTATTATCGACGTTTCGTCCAGAATTTTTCCAGATTGGCTAACCCATTGACAAAGCTCACACGTAAAGGGATTAAATTTGTCTGGACAAAAGAGTGTGAAGAATGTTTTGATGAACTAAAGAGAAGATTAGTCAATGCCCCTGTATTGACTCTACCATCGGGGAATGATGGGTTTGTTATTTATAGTGATGCATCGAAGAAAGGACTTGGTTGTGTCCTTATGCAGAATGATAAGGTCATTGCCTATGCATCACGACAGCTAAAAATTCATGAGCAAAACTATCCTACTCATGATCTTGAGTTAGCAGCTGTGATCTTTGCTTTAAAGATATGGAGACATTACCTCTATGGTTAAAAATGTGAGATTTATACTGATCACAAGTGTTTGAAGTATATTTTCACACAAAATGAACTCAACATGAGGCAAAGGCGATGGCTTGAACTACTCAAGGATTATGATTGCATGATATATTACCACCCGGGGAAGGCAAACAAGGTGGAAGATGCTTTGAGTAGAAAAGACCATGGAGTTTTGAATGTGATGAGAATTGAAAGCGATCCAATTTTCTTGGATCTAGTGAAGATGGAAATGGGAATAACTAGGGAAGGTGAAACATCAATGCTTTTTAAAATGGTTTCCAAACCATCATTACTAGAAAGGATTAAGTGTTCTCAGACCAATGATGAAGAATTTCAGAAGAAGATTAAATATGTGAATGATGGAAGATTGAGGGACTTTGTGAATAAGGATGGAATTTTGAATTTCAGGAAGAGACTTTGTGTTCCCGATATAACTGATCTAAAAATGGAATTGCTGGATGATGCTCATAGTTCCAATTTCTCTATACACCCTGGGAGAACCAAAATGTATAGAGATTTGAAGGAACATTTTTGGTGGGACAATATGAAGAGGGAGATTGCTGATTTTGTGTCGAGGTGTATGGTTTGTCAACAGGTGAATGTTGGAAGGCAACATCCTGGTGGAGTATTGCAACCTCTTCCCATACCTGAGTGGAAATGGGATAATATTACGATGGACTTTGTCATGGGACTACCAAAGACTCCTAGAAGGAATGATGCAATATGGGTCATTGTTGATCGTCTTACTAAGTCAGCACATTTTCTGGCTATACGGGAGGATCTACCACTTGAACGTCTAGCATGATTATATATTAATGAAGTTGTAAGACTTCATGTAGTACCCATATCGATTGTTTCTGATCGCGATCCTCTTTTTTACTTCAAGATTCTGGAAAAGTCTTCAAAAGTCCTTGGATACTGAACTTTGTTTGAGCACTGCCTATCACCCTCAAACAGATGGACAATTAGAACAGACTATTCAAACCTTAGAAGACATGTTGAGATCATGCTCTCTTGACTTTCAGGGTATGTGGGATCAATACTTACCACTGTTAGAATTTTCCTATAACAATAGCTTCCATTCAAGCATTCAGATGGCACCTTATGAAGCGTTATACGGAAAGAGATGTCGTACACCAACCTTTTGGGATGACGTTGGTTAAAGAAAACTTGTGGGACCAGAACTGGTGGAAGAAACAATGGAAAAGGTGAAGGTAATCCAAAATCACATCAAATCAGCTCAAAGTAGGCAGAAGAGCTATGCCGATAACAGAAGAAAGGTTTTGGAATTTCAGGTGGGAGATCATGTTTTCCTAAAGGTATCTCCATGGAAAGGAGTTATACGTTTTGGTAAGAAGGGTAAGTTGAGTCCCAGGTACATCAGACCTTTTGAAATTCTAGATCGTATTGGGGTTGTAGCTTATCGTTTGGCGATGCCGCCAAATCTCTCCAAAGTTCACGATGTTTTCCACGTATCTCTGTTGAGGAAATACATGCCTGACCCAACGCATGTACTCACCTATGAAGAATTATAACTGGAACCCGATCTTTCCTATTGTGAAGAGCCCGTCAGTATTCTTGATGTGAGGGAGCAGGTGCTAAGAAACCGGACGACTCGTCTGGTAAAGGTTTTGTGGAGAAATCATAAAATGGAAGAGGCAACGTGGGAACCTGAGGAACTTATGATGAAGAACCACCTGAGTCTTTTTATACCCTAGAAATTGTGAGGACGCAATTATTTGAAATAGGGGAGAATGTAACACCCCAAGCTTCCACGGTACGTTTCCCTTCGAATAATGCAATAGCGTGTGTTGTACGCAACCTCGAGCTCTAACACACACCACAACTAATTAAACTAGCCGTTGTGAATAGTAATACCTATTTTTTGAAATATTATAAATTTTATTTATCAAAATAGACTTCATCTTTGGATTCGGAATATCGAAATTAGCCTATGTTGAATTTTTGGTATTTTTCTGAGAACATCGAATTTTTTTATGAATAGTGAAAAATACTTAAAAACAACTTTTTAAATAAAAATAATGTATAGTGAAAAATTATACTATTTAGTGGTTTTAAAGTATAATTAGAATATATTTTTACCATTTTATCCAATGGTGGTCATTAGAATTAATTTAACATTGAAATCGGACATAAACAAATGCCAATCTTTTGATATAAATTGTTTCTTAGAAACACGCCATTTTTTGTAACAGCGGGAATTAATTATAAAATTAATTAATGAAACTTATATGTTTGGAATTTTGTAAAATAGACATCATTTTTGAATTCGGAATATCAACTATAGCTTAGGGTGAAATTTTGTCTTTGTTCTGAAAAACTTCAATTTTTGATGAATAGTGAAACCACTAAGTGGTATTTAAATAACTGATTTTTCATTTAAATGAAATATTACCACTTCTGTTATTTGATTTTCAAAAATCCGACATACATGGTTGTCATTAATAAGTAATATGTGGTTCAATGAGATTAAAATAAATTTTTGGCAAATAGTAACTTTTAAGTTCTTAATCGCGATTAGAGGTAATTAGTGTAGTTTTAGGTACAAATAATGTTTTAATAATATGAGATGAGAATGAAACTTGTCCTACTCCTATTGGATGAGTCATGGCCGACCAAGACAACCCATGGGTCAACTTGGGGACCCCATGGAGCCACTTTAGGTGGAAAATGACATTAATATATATTTATTTAATGTTAAAAGTAAATTGACACAAACATGAGTTGTCTTACTAAAATAGTTTTTTAGTGGGGTTACACAAGTCCAAATTTTGATTATAAATATTAATTATAAAGCTAAAAAGATTTCCTACATCATAGTATTTTTTTTATAATTTTTAGACATTATATAAATTAAATTATTTATGACATCATTATGATGCGGTGATGACCTCATAATTTAACGATTTAAATAAAATGAGAAGATAATGCAAAATCCAAGGCTTACACTTGTCCAAATCGTATTGGATGAAGATATTTCGAACCCTTATCACCTTAGACACGAATTATATAACTGTGGAACCTTTAGAATCAGAAAATCATGTTATAATAATGTAACATTTCAATCTTTCCAAAAGAGCCCCTCCTCTCCTCTTATAAAAGGCCCCCACATCTATCACCTTATTCACACTTTCAAGCCTTTTGGTTCGGCCAACCTCTGACCAAATACTCTCCCAACATTTCTCCCTTCATCCTAGAAGCTTTACTTTAGTCAGAAAGCCATCATAAGGAGTCCTTTTGATCAAATCAAAAGGAAGAACCCGAAGAAGAGGTAACATTTTCATCACCCTCTTTCATGTTTCTTTCTTCTTCCATTCCCTCTTTGTCTATTATTTCAATTATAAAATTATAACTCCAGTATATTCTATATACTATGATGTTATTATAAATATGGAACAACCATATTCAGTATTCTACCCATCATTTTAATGACATGTCACCATACGTGCGTATGTACGGCTTACCGTCTCCACGTCGTTGTGTAATTGTTATTCAATATATTATTATTTAGATGGGTATAATAATGATATTTAATTCATGTAAATAATAAATATAACATGATAATGATTCTGTATATATGATATTCTATCAAATTATATATTATTTTAATATCAAAATAATGATATTGTCGCTCGTGCGTACGTACGGACTACCGTCTCCACGAACGCGATGAGATTCATTCTCCGTCATATCCATTCAAGTATAATTATCATTTGATAATTTAAAAATAATGTTTAAGGACATGACATCATTCTGGATATGAATAAGATACAACCTATCCATGAAAAACATGATTTACGTAACAAAACATATAAGAAAACGAGTAAGTTAACACCCGTAACAACGATAAATCTAAGATATTGTTAACAAAGCAATGTTAAAAGATCATATATGATATCATATGAATGTATATGATTCTCCTATAATTTAATAACAATTATTTCACCATTATACAGGAGGTTAACCTACCCCAACCAATGAAAAGTACAAGGTAAGGGTTTACTTCACAACCTCTTCATTATCCAAGGTTGTTTATACATAATTGTCTACTGGGACCTCGTTATCATCCACATCCATGTTTCTTCAAAATGTATTTCAAAACATTTTTATTATTTACAAGAATATGGGTTAAAGTCATTTATACCCTTTTTGACTTTTTATAAGAGGAATCTTTCCGTTGTTTTCAAAATAAGGTCCTTTTTAACCTTTTTGACAGAATTGAGGTAAGAATGTTTTTTTAACTTATACGGTGGGTGCGGTTATTTTCCGCCGTTATAAAATCTTCAAAGCTTTCCTTACAAGCTTATAAGAATATTTTCAAGAAATTTTTTTGTTTTATATGGCCCTTAAATGATTTCAAAAATAGAAAGAGATATTTATCTAAAAAGTGTTTAGATTTAATCTATGTCAACATCCTTTGATGGATTTTACGCTTATTTGAAGTTGATTTATTATAATACAAAACTTCTATATTATATTGAAGGTTTTTGTGATATGTTTGACTGTGGATGTGCTATTTTATACCATTCATTGTTTATGGTGAAATTATTGACATCTCGTATGCTAGTTTTAATACGAATGTTTATGTAATGTTTAAACCTTTTCATATGGGAATGCATTGGACTTAATATGTGACGGGTGGAGCCCGCTATAACTCCTCGATGCATCGGTAGGTCTCATGAGACAAACTAGTGTCTTGGAACAAGGCCTTGACAAAATCTTATTTGTAGTCTTGGCACGAGGCCTTGGCTATGTGGTTATGATAGTCTGGCATTATGCATTCCAACATTATGAAAGTGGTTAGTGATTTTGCATGTGATTATTAGATTAGTAGAATATCCATGTGAATGAGTAAATGGCATTATTTAATTTTACTTTTTCCATATTATGTTGATATTCAGGTTTAAAAGGCTTTTGTTTTAGTTATACATTGCCTTAAATGTTTATTCTTATTTATGAAAGTTTCCGATATATTGTTATCCTTACTGGGCATTTGAGCTCACCCCTTTTCTATGTTTTATTTTTTTCCCAGGAAGTGAAGAAGTAAATTATGAATGACCTGCAGGGATATTATGAGGGGATAATAGTGTGGACTGTAGAGACATTATGTTGTTGTAGTAGTTTTTCATTTTATGATGTAATGTAAAACTTATGAATGTATCTAGTATTTCCAAGGCTACTAAACTAATCGTTCTTTCGAGACTTGATCTTTTGTGATCATGCCAATGTTACGAAGTAATGCACCGGCTCTGGGTAGCTGGGGTCGGGGCATTACAAAACATAAAAATTTTCACTGAAATTGAAATAAGAATGGGACAAGTGGGTTGGTTAGCGTGAGTCGTGACTTTGACTTCTGTACTGTTGTGATCTGTAGGCTGTCTGAAGAAAAACCTAGCTTTGGGTGAGTGCTTGTTACCTAGATATATATACTTGTAGGTTTGGGTTTCTTATTCGCGCCCCAACCAAGTTGAGAACTTATTGCCAAACACCCCCATTTCATGGGGGATGGTGTTTTCCCAACACTATTCTTGGTGGCTGGTTATTAGCTCCTTTTCTGCTCCCTTTCCCAGATAGCCCAAGTATCTTCAGGCAGGCTGTGATGGCCTGAGGTCCATTATTAGCCCAAGAACCTTCGGGCGGGGTAGTGTGGTGGTTGTCCAGGTGTGTGCGGCAGGAGGTTTCCCATGTGTCTTCGGGATGAGGCCCAGGTGTCTTCGGGCGTGGCAGTGGATCCTTTAGCCTAGTTGTCTTCAAGCGCGGTGGTGGTTGTTATGGTCTAGGTGTTTGCAGGAATGGTCACATGTGACAGTTGTGGCCCAGGTGTGTGGGGGCGGGATTCAACAGTGGTACTACGTGCGGTTGAGGCCCAGGTGTGTGCGGGCGGGATTTCGGCAGTGGGACTGCGTGTGGTTGTGGCCCAGGTGTGTGCGGGCGGGTGCGGTAGTGGGACTGCGGTGAGAATGGCGGGATTGGTTCGATGTGTAAGATGTCTCAATAACCAGTGGGAAAGTGGCATGGGGTACCCTAACATCGATGTGCTCTTATTATATATATTACTTGACTTTCGCTATTTGGGGAGTGTTCTTTGGTGAGGACTGGGGTGGATAGTTTACCTTGATAGGTGTTTAGTTTACTCCTTTTCTCACGGGACATTATTACGTTCCTCCACTTGTGCATGAGAGTATTTGATTTTCCCTACTGAGTATACTTGTATGCTCACACTACGTATATAAAACTGCTTTCTTGTTTCCAGAAGGACTTCGGGGATCACGTAGGACCTTACTAGCTCGGACATTTGGAGCAGTTGCAGTTGTTGTTTTTCATTTCCTCTTTGGTACTTACCTTCTAGTCACCTTTTTCACTTTGTGGCTTTTACTATTGAAACATGCATGTGGTAATGGTTTACTTTTTGCTTTACTTTTCTTTAAACCTTTGTCTTGTTGGGTTTTATTCCCTTATCTCTCGATCCAATAAAATAAAAAGGGTAATGCCTTCCATTTGTGAGAAATTTATATACCCTTGGTGCTAGTCGCCACTCAGGGACCTATTGAAGGCAGGTTTCGGGGGTCATTATCTCTCCTTTAACTTAATGAAGAAAGGTTCTGGCAATCTTCTGACCCTTCCCTCCTTTTGGTGAAGGCGGGTCGTGATAGAATGGTATCAGAGGTGATGGTTGTGAGGTAGGATGGAGTCTGGAGTTAGGCACAGTGAGGATTGCATTGGATGCTAAGGCAACAGTGTTGGGTGAACTTGGCGCGTGAATTAGGCCAGGAAAGACCGGCTAGGACATGGGATTTTAGGGCCCCCCATGATCTGATGAAAGGACTCTGGACCTACCGAATGACCAAGTGAGGCCACACTGATTGTGGGGTAGAGACCCTAGGAAAGGTACATGCGTCATAATGACTTGTGTTCTTGTGTTTCTAGGATGTCTTGGGCATTAAGAATAAATACAATTTTAAGAAGTTTTAAGAACGATATTCTGCACTACTTGGGCTTAGTAATTCCTTGTTTACCTTGCAGCTATGGAACCTAGATGGTGACATCGTGTGGTACAAGAGATCAAGGCCCCAGAGACTACATTGTCCAATCGGCAGAAAGCTGATTGAGAGGAAGAGGACGACCAGTGGCAGAAGACTCTTCGAGCCTTCCAGCTACAGGCCCTCGAGAAGTATGAGGGCAGCACCTCCGATATGATGACGGATGTCTGTCTAGAGGAGCTAGTTATAGCCTTTGGCCTGATTTGGGCCCCGACCGAGTACTGGGTTCCTCTGGACATTAGCCAGATGTGGGGAGCGTCACGTCAGTGGTGGATGCTTTTCCTGGGGGAGAGGAGAGAGTCTGAGGAGGCTTGGGTGGATTTCGAGAAGGAGTTCCGGGCGGAATTCCTCTCCTCGACGATGAAGGAAGAAAAGAGGCAGGAACTAATCTCCCTCCAGCAGGGGAGTATGTGTGTGAGGGAGATAGGGATCATGTTCAAGTACCTCCTACATTTTTCTCTGGACCTCTTTCCCGACGAGGAGTCTCGGGCAAGATGTTTGGAGGAGGCACTCCGACCCTCCCTCTAGTATGCTGTGACCCCCTATACCCTTATGACGTACTTGGAGGTCCATTAGAAGGCCGAAGTGGTGGAGCGGATGCATGATCTAGGGGGAGTTTCGCAAGAGGGGATCCAGCTGGGACCATCGAAGGGGACTGCCGTCAGCACCAGGCCTCCAGCGTCAGGACCCTCTAGGTTCCGACCCGTAGGGAGGAGGCCGCAGCAGTTTCAGTTTCGATCCCCCGGCCCTCGCCCTTTTCCTACAGGCCTGGGACCGTGATACTTCATCTGTGGGAGCCCTGGGAATCTCCAGAGTCATTGCCCCGACCGGGTGCAGTACAGCAGTGGCAGTCACCCCCAGCACCCGCCCCAGTAGCAGCATCCAGCCATACCTTTCCAACAGCAGCACCAGGGACAGTGATCTCCCACTCCTCTAAGGGTAGACGTAGGAGGAGGAGGTCGACCATAGGGTGCTCCAGAGGGACCTCGACCAGGGCGTGGTCTGGGAGGTGGCCGACAGCCGAGGGGCAGGGGAGCAGGGCGTGGACAGTTGCACGCTGCAGAGGTAGCAGTTCCAGTAGGGCCAGAGGTTGTTTGAGGTATGATCATTCTGTTTAGCACTCTTTCTTATGCATTGTTCGATACCAGAGCTCTGCACTCCTTCATTGCACCCAGTCTAGCACGTGCCTTGGGTTTAGATTCCCAGAGACTTCCAGTGCCCCTGGTGTTGAGCACACTATTTGGAGGTCAGACCGACTTGTTGTTCATTTGTCGAGGTTGTAGACTGATGTTAGGACCACATCAGTCGGTTAGGGATCTTCTTCTTCTACAGATTAATCCATACGATGCCATCTTAGGCATCAACTGCCTATTTTCTTGTGTGCGCCGTCATCGACTGTTTTCGAAGAAGTGTGGTGTTCTCAGACATGGACAGCCGGCGTGTTACCTTCACCGGTGAGCAGAGCAGTCTGAAGGGAAACCGGAGAGAGGAACCTCTCCTCTCCTTGTTGACCGAGATGACAGTGGAATCGGTAGATGCTAAAATGGTGGAAGTTCCAGAGATCGTCCGTGAGTTTATGGAAATATTTCCTGATGAGGTGATGACTCTACCCCCTCGACGTGATATCGAGTTCGGGATAGACCTGCAGCCCAACGCTCGTCCAATCTCAATGGCTCCTTACAGGATGGAACCTTTGGAGCTACGGGATTTACAGATATAGATTAACAATCTAATGAAGAGGGGTTATGTTCGTCCGAGTGCGTCACCATGGGGTGTTTCGGTATTGTTTTCAAAGAAGGCAGATGGTAGTCTTAGGTTGTGCATAGACTACGGGAGACTGAATCAGTTGATGATCAAGAATCACTACCCTCCCCCAAGGATATATGATCTTTTTGACCAGCTGATAGGGGCATGATGGTTTTCGAAGATTGACCTGCGGTCTGGGTACCACCAGTTGAGAGTGAAAGAGGGCGACATCCCGAAGACAGCGTTCAGGTGCATGTAGGGACACTTCGAGTTCGTAGTCATGCCGTTCGGTGTTACGAACACCCCGGATGTGTTCATGGGGATTATGAACTCCATCTTCTAGAATACCTTGATCGGTTCATGGTTGTGTTCATCGACGACATCCTGGTCTACTCTAGATCATAGGAGGACCATGCAGAGCATTTGAGGACAGTTTTGGAGGTCCTCCGACAGCACCATATCTATGGGAAGTTGTCAAAATTCATGTTCTGGACACGAGAACTGTACTTCCTTGGGAACGTAGTGTCTGAGCAGGGGGTGGCGGTCGAACCGTCAAAGGTTGAGGAAGTTGTTTCTTGGGAAGCACCTAAGAATGTGGTAGAAGTCCGATGTTTCCTCAGGCTGGTGGGTTACTACCGGAGATTCGTACCCAACTTCTCCCGAGTAGCAGCCGCTTTGACGACTCTGACAAAGAAGGACCAGGCTTTCGTATGGAGTGAGCAGTGCTAGTCAGCCTCTCAGCTATCTGATGGAGAAGTGGGTCAGTTCCCCAATGTTGAGATTACCAGAAGAAGGCGTGGCATATGAGGTATTCTGCGATGCTTCGGGACAGGGCCTGGGATGCGTGTTAATGCATCGACAAGGGGTGATCTCTTATGGGTCCAGGCAGCTGCGTTCCCATGAGCGTAATTAGGCCACCCACAACCTAGAGATTGCAGCGGTCGTTTTTGCGCTAAAGTTATGGAGGCACTACCTTATCGGGGAACGCTTTATGGTCTTCACAGATCACAAAAGCTTGAGATTTATCTTCTTCCAGTGGGACATAAACTTGCGATAGCGGAGATGGGTGGAGTTCCTCCAGGATTACGACTTTGAGATCTCTTATATTGAGGGAAAGGGCAATGTGGTGGTTGATGCCTTGAGTAGGAGGACACAGAAGGATGCGGTCCAAGAGTCAGCAGACGCCTGGAAGGAAATGGAAGAGTTGGCTACCTTACACCTGGATGCAAAGATGGATAGCGGCAGAGGCTGCCTATATCAGATGACAGTGCATTCATCCCTGTTTTAGCAGGTGGAGGAGTCTTAGTGGGGAGACCTATAATGTGAAGTGATGTGTGACCAAGTTGACCAGGGAAATGCTCCGGAAGGATGGACTGAGGACGGTCAGAACCAGATTCTTTTCCAGAAAAGGTTGTTTGTCCCGGAGGCGATGTGCGGAAAGGTTCACAGTGAGTTCCACAACTCACCCCTGGCGGTACAACCTGGAGTTTCCAAGATGTACCAGGGTTTGAAGAGGCGGTTTTGGTGGCCCGGAGTTAAGAGAGCGGTGGTAGAGTTTGTGGCCATGTGCCTGGTGTGTCAGCCTGTGAAGGCTGAACACCGAGTTTCAAGCGGCCTACTACAGCCCCTAGATGTCCCCAAGTGGAAGTGGGATGACATATCAATTGATTTCATCACGGGACTACCCAAGGCCCAAGGAGGGTACGACACCATCTGGGAGGTAGTGGACAGGTTGACGAAATCGGCTCACTTTCTGGCAATCAGGGAGTCAAGTGTTGTGGATGCTTTGGCACGAAACTACGTGGTTGAGGTGGTGCGGTTGCATGGAGTAACGAGGTCTATAGTCTCTGATAGGGATTCACAGTTTACCTCGCGAGTCTGGGGAGGATTGTAGCATGTGTTTGGCACACAGTTACACCGTAGCACTGCTTTCCATCCCCATATAGATGGACAAACAGATCGCACCATCCAGACCATGGAGGATATGATGAGAGCATGTGTTCTGGACTCAGGAGAATCATAGGTGCAATACTTGCCTCTGGTAGAGTTTTCCTACAACAATAGCTACCACTCCACCATTGGCATGTCCCATTTTGAAGATTTGTATGGGAGGCCATTCTGTTCACCTGTGTGTTGGACTGATGTAGGAGAGGCAGACATCCTTGGTCCAGAGGGGGTACAGAACATGACAGAGAATCTTCAGCTCATACGGGAAAGGATGAAGGTGTACCAGGACTGACAGAAGTCGTATGCTGATACCAGGAGGAGGCCCTTGGAGTTTGAGGTTCGGGACCACATGTTCTTAAAGGTCTCCCCTCGGCGTGGGTAGCAGAGGTTCGGCAAAGCGAGTAATATTTCTCCCAGATTCATCATACCCTTCCATGTGTTGTGGCGGGTCGGCGAAGTGGCTTACCAGCTAGCATTTCCACCACTGCTACTAAGGATACATGATGTCTTTCATGTGTCCAAGCTCCGTCGGTATCTGCATGACGATTCACACGTCTTTGATTGGGGTGAGCTGGACATCGAGGATGACGTGACCTTTGTGGAGAGACCAGTGGTGATCGAGGATCGGAAAGAAAAGGTGATTCGTGGGTGAACCATTCCCTTGCTTCACGTGTTGTGGAGACATGGTGGGCTTGAGGAGAGTACGTGGGAGAGGGAATCACAAATGCGTACCCAGTACCCAGAGTTGTTTTATGTTTTGTTCCATGTTGTACCTGTTGTGATAGAATGTTTTGTCTTTTGTCAATGAAATGTAGTGTTTTTCTTCCTCTGCTTGTGTGTGAAATGGCTCGGATATAGGGAAGGAGAGAACCCGACCCCTAATCATGACGCATTAAGGTGGATGCGGTTAAACTCGTGCGGGCGAGTCAGTACCGCTCAAAGAGGATAATAACTTGACATGGGGGAGGAGACTCCCCAACCCACATGCCCGGGCAGTTTGGCATGGTATGTTTCTTGGTTCGTGACAGGAAGGTGTTCTTAGTTAATGATGAGATTCACTCTTGAGATGTATCTTTTGGGGTGGTTGTTCGGACCCGCCCTATCCATCTGGGTTGTTTAAATTCTTGGGGACGAGAATAGTTTGAGAGGTATCTGATGTGACGAACCAGACTCTCTCGGTCCTTCCCTTTGCCAAAATCTGGGTCACGTATGGGTGAGACTAATCAGTGAGATTGATCAGCGTGACCGATCGGTGAGACCGATCCGCGTGACCGATCGGTGAGACCTATTGGCGTCACCCGGGCTCGTCAAGTTGTTTCCAGTAGCAATCCTTTGCACAAATAGGGTTTTAAACCCTATTCTGACTCGTCTAAGCATGTTTTTAGGACCCGTAACGCGCATAAGAGTTTTAATTAAATACGTAATCAATTCATGAGTCTGATTAAACCACACGACCCCCCTTTTTTGACGAGTGGAGCCGCGTGGTCAACCCACGAACCCCGCTCCTTACGCGGTTTCACATATTCACTTCAACCATCCTCGGCTCTTATAAACTAAGGGTAAGCCATGGTTTCTCCTTTCCTCGATCATGGCTTTTCACAAACAGCTTCTAGTGCATCGGGCCCACCGCATCGTTATCCGTAAAGTTCCACACCCCCGGTCTAAACATCGATCATCTATCAACAGCTAGGGAATTTCCACTTCGCCTCTCTCTTTTGTGTATCATGCGGGGTGGGCGTGCTTTTTTTTCTGTCAAACTGGTTGGACCGAACATAATGAAGATAATAAACAAAGATCTATAGAATGAAGGGGAAGGGGTTGTAATTGTTGTTTCTTCATTATATTGTGATCATCTTTCTAAGTTGTGCTGGCTTATGCCTCCTAAAAATCGAGGTCATTGGTGGTCGTTGTTTGTGCACTAATGAACCCTGTTGATGTTTTAAATGGATTGTTTGTGGTTGTAAATTCCTGATTTGAAAAGTGAATTGGTTAGTCACGTATATCCAGCTGAATAATTGAAAGCACCGGGATCAACCCATCGGGGATAACTCCCGGTTATAACACACGGAATTTGACATCATGGAGTGTGTCAAGTCGTTTAAATCTGAAAATCCCTAACTTGTGTTGGTGGTGGTAGTTGGATTGTTTTCCTTTCGGGCTGATTCATGGAGATGTGGGAGGGGATGGGATCCCCTGTTCTTTTATACCGTCGGTGGTTGTGTGAAATTGGGTATGAGATCCCCTGTTGGTATGGATTCGGTTGTTGTATGTTTCAAGATCGGGTGGATACTTGTTTATATCACGAATTGGGATGGAATACTCTGTTGTTGAGAACCGGGTGTGGGCATTTTGGATAATGTTTGACTGTTTACTTTCCTGGACTTATGCCTATGCCTACTAGTTACACAGTAGTACTTAAACATAAACATTTACACTGAATTTGAAATAAGAATGGAAAAAATGGGTTTGTTTGCATGAGTCGTGACTCGGACTTGAGTACTGTTGTGATCTATAGGCTGTCTGAAGAAAAACCTATCTTTGGGTGAGTGATTGTTACCTATATATATATATATACTTGTAGCTTTGTGTTTTTTATTCGCACCCCACCCAAGTTGAGCACATAGTGCCGAACACCCCCATTTCATGGGGGAGGGTGTTTTTTCCATAACTATTCATGGTGGCTGGTTATTAGCTCCTTTTCGGCTCCCTTTCCTAGATAGCCCAAGTATCTTTGGGCAGGCTGTGATGGCCTGAGGTCCATTATTAGCCCAAGATCCTTCGGGGCGGGGTAGTGTGGTGGTTGGCCAGGTGTGTACGGAAGGTGGTTTCCCAAGTGTCTTCAGGATGAGGCCCAGGTGTCTTCGGGCGTGGTAGTGGATCATTTATCCCAGGTGTCTTCGGGCGTAGTGGTGGTTGTTCTGGCCTAGGTGTTTGCAGGCATGGTTACATGTGACAGTTGTGGCCCAGGTGTGTGCTGTCGGGATTCAGCAGTGGGACTATGTGTGGTTGATGCCCAGGTGTGTGCGGGCAGGATTTTGGCAGTGGGACTGCGTGTGGTTGTGCCCCAGGTGTGTGCGGGCGGGTGCGGCAGTGGGACTGCGGTGAGAATGGCAGGATTGGTCTGATGCGTAGGATGTCTCAATAACCAGTGGGAAAGTGGCGCAGGGTACCCAAACATCGATGTGATCTTATTATATATATTACTTGACTTCTGTTATTTGGGGAGTGTGCCTTGGTGAGGCCTGGGGTGGATAGTTTACCTTCATAGGTGTTTAGTTTACTCCTTTTCTCAAGGGACATTATTACTTTCCTCCACTTGGTCACGAGAGTATGTGGTTTTCCTTATTGAGTATACTTGTATGCTCACCCTACGTATATAAAACTGCTTTCAGTTTTCTAGGAGGACTTCATGGATCACATAAGACCTTACTAGCTTGGACCATTGGAGCAGTTGCAGTTGTTGTTTTTCTATTCCTCTTTGGTACTTAACATATAGTCACCTTTTTCACTTGGTGGGTTTTACTTTTGAAACATGCATGTGGGAATGGTTTACTTTTGGCTTTACTATTCTTTCTACCTTGGTGTTGTTGGGCTTTCTTCTCCTTATCTCTCGATCCTATAAAATAAAAAGGGTAATGCCTTCCATTTGTGATAAATTTCTATACCCTTGGTGCTAGTCGCCACTCTAGGACCTATTGAATGCGGGTTTCGGAGGACATTAGCTCTCCATTAACTTAAAGAAGGAAGGGCTTGGCAATCTGCTGACCCTTCCCTCCTTTTGGTGAAGGCGGGTCGTGACACCCCAGGGCCCATGCCGTGACTACCCCAAGCCCGCCTTCCATAGGATAGGGGCTGGAAGCTAGCACAGAAAAGCGCATTCCCTAAAACTGGAAAGACATTTCCATTATATCCTGTAAACTCATGTAACCAATCATACAACAAGATACCAACCTAGGAAAACTGTATATCCTAAAGAGTGATGAATGTAAAAGGGGAAGGAATACAATCCCAATAGTAAAGGTACAAGTACACTTAAAATTCAATAAACCTAATGAAAGAGAATGATAGCTACTAGATCATCCTTTGAGGTTCCTACATGAAGGGTTGGTACGGATCGCCTCCTCAGCACTCCATGTCCTCTTATCTCTTCTATGTACTGACATTCCGTATATTCCACCCCCCCCCCCCCCCGATATTATCCAGTCCTGTTACTCTCATCCTCAGTCAATGTTGTCTGTCATCTACACCAAAAACAATGTAGTGTGGGCGTCACCCATGGAGGGGTGAGCATAACGATACTCAGTAGGGACCCCAAGACCCTCAATTTCTCACAAAATTCCCCAAGAATAAACCACAAGGCAATTAAACTAGTGACAACTTGACATAGGTATATGCCCATAAATATACCTAAGTTATCAAGTTTTCCCATATAAATCATGAGGAAACACACTGTCTATCTCAAAATCCCAAGGCTTAAATGTTCCACAGATGAAGGAAAATAACGGAGGTAAGTACCAATTAGGTACAGACTCAGCTCACACTATGTATAGCTTAAGTACAATAGTAGAGATGTTTAAATATAACTACTTAATCATCTTACTCGGTACAGATGCTGACCCACACATGCTCGCTAAGATTTTATCCATAGAGGATTACTATGAGCAAACCCACACATGATCTCTAGGAGAAAACCCACACGGGATCGCTATCAGATGATCCATGCAGGATCTCTAAGAACTGACCCACCCAGGATCGCTTGGATCTGACCATCCCAGAATCGCTAGGAGCTGACCCACACAAGATCACATGAAGCCGACCCACATAGGATCGCTATGCACTGACCGACATAGGATTTCTCTTCATTCTTCTCATCATAGCCAGCTACTGGGTTCCCGTAAAAAGACTGCTCTTCTTTGGGAGGATCTGAACCACATGTCACTTGTCGATACTCCAACTAAAAAGATGTACCACTAGGAAGTATCCCAAAAGACTTCCATGTCATAGGGGTCTCAACGCAACAGACGGGGTGTCAATTAGATGCCTGATCTATGAGTTATTATCCTTTTCTTCCAGGGGGCCAGGTTCGATTTGTGCTCGATCCAACCTGACCACACCTCATAACAATCCAAATTGATTAGAAAGTGTTTTTTAAAACAATAAATAATGTTTTATTTAAAGGGGGAGTATGTTGAGAACAATACTCTATCTCTTTATGATAATTTTGATGCCTCACAAATAACCTTAATTATTTTCTAATAATTTTATTTGTTATGTATTTTTTAGGAGTTTATTATTTTTTATATTTTTATGTCTAGATGAAATATTTATGTTCATGAACAACAATGTTTTATTTCTAATGTATTCACATTTAGCATGTTTTAGAAACACAGTTCATACACTACTTATTCAGGATCTGATTTAGCAAGTTTTGTGTAACAACCCGAGCTTCCACGATACGCTTCTCATTCAATAATTCAATAGCTTGCATTGTATGCAACTTCAAGTTCTAAAACACCGCGACTAATCATAGTAGCCGTTATGAATAGTAATAACAACTTTTTAAAATTATAGAAATTTTATATTTCAAAATGGACTTCATTTTTGGATTCGGAATATCGAAATTAGCCTATGTTGAATTTTTGGTATTTTTCTGAAAACTTCTAATTTTTTATGAATAGTGAAAATACTTAAAAACAAATTTTTTAATAAAAATAATTTATAGTGATAAATTATACTATTTAGTGGTTTTAAGGTATAATTAGAATATATTTTTACCATTTTATCGAATGGTGGTCATTAGAATTAATTTAACATTGAAATTGGACATAAACAATTGCCAATCTTTTGATATAAATTGTTTCTTAAAAACACGCTATTTGTCGTAACAGCGGGAATTAATTATAAAATTAATTAATGAAACTTATATGTTTGGAATTTTGTAAAATAGACATCATTTTTGAATTCGGAATATCAGTTATAGCTTAGGGTGAAATTTTGGCCTTGTTCTGAAAAACTACAATTTTTGATGAATAGTGAAACCACTAAGTGGTAGTTAAATAACTGTTTTTTCATTTAAATGAAATATTACCACTTCTGTGATTTGATTTTCAAAAATCCGACATACATGGTTGTAATTAAGAAGTAAAATGTGGTTCAATGAGATTAAAATAATTTTTTGGTGAATAATAACTTTTAAGTTCTTAATCGCGATTAAAGGTAATTAGTGTAGTTTAAGGTACAAATAATGTTTTAATAATATGAGATGAGCATGACACTTGTCCTACTCCTATTGGATGAGTCATGGCCGACCAAGACAACCCATGGGTCAACTTGGGGACCCCATGGAGCCACTTTAGTTGGAAAATGACATTAATATATTTTTAGTTAATGTTAAAATTAAATTGACACAAACATGAGTTATTTTACTAAAACAGTTTTTAAGTGGGGTTACACAAGTTAAAATTTTGACTATAAATATTAATTAGAAAGATAAAAAGATTTCCTACCTCATAGTATTTTTTTTATAATTTTTAGACATTAAATAAATTAAATTATTTATGACATAATTATTATGCAGCGATGACCTCATTATTTAACAATTTTAATAAAATGAAAAGATAATGTAAAATCCAAGGCATTAACTTGTCCAAAGACTATTGGATGGGTATATTTCTAACCCTTATCACCTTAGAAACGAATTATATAAGTGTGGGACCTTTAGAATCCTAAAATAATTATGTAATAATGTGACATTTCAATCTTTCCAAAAGAGCCCCTCCTCTCCACTTATAAAAGGCCCCCACCTCTCCCACATTATTCACACCATCAAGCCATTTGGCTCGGCCAACCTCTGCCCAAATACTCTCCCAACTTCCCCCTATTACTTCTAGAAGCCTCACTTTGGGCAGAACTCTTCTTATGGAAGCCTTTGGCTCAAATAAAAAAGAGTTACCCGATTTTGAGGTAATGTCTTCTCTAATGTTGTTTTGTTTTATTTTTCTTCTCCAACCCCCTAAAATCTTTTTATTCATTTCTTTTGTGACAACAACAGTATCCTAAATATACTAGGATGTTTTTATAAGAAGGATTCGAGCTACACTTACACACACCTAAATCTAATGGTTAAAGAACATACGGTTTCTGTGGATGGCGAATTTCTGCCTCACGAAACGACGATTGTTCAACACTTATATAACACCTTCAAAGGTGGCCATTAAGATGTCACTATTTTTATATATGATATATAATATGTTTATGTTTTACTTATGCTTCTGTATTTCTCATTTATGCCATACTTTATGATTTCCATTATGTGTAAAACGCGATAATTTCATTTTAGGAAGTGCGGACTACCGCCCCCTCAAAGTGATTTGAATCGTTAATGCCATATGTGGGATGTATAAAGGATGAATTAAATGATATTATATATGATATTATACTGGAACTATATTATACCTTTATATAATTATGATTTCATTACATTAAATATGAAATATAAATGAAAGTAGCGTTCATGCGTACGTACGGATTACCGTCTCCATGAACGGTGCATTTCATTTCTTACCTCTTAATGTTACGTAATATTATGAATGAATTTATATACGGGATATATATGATATATATGATATCTACATCATGAATATAATTCTGTATATAATGGATATTTCACCACATGAACAACTTGTAATTATAAGAAGGTTATTGTTGACACAAGTACCAAAGATCGACAAAACGACCGTTATTAACATAAATAATTACATAACGTTCATAACATTGTAATAAGTGATATAAAAAGGATAATGAAATTGAAAATTGTTCTTAATAAGGTATATATTAACTCTAGTTTATTATTCAGGAGGTTAAAGAACGGTTGAGTCAAGTCGGACAAGAGGTAAGGGAATTTCTTAACCCAACTTCCATTCTTTGGGTTAATCACCTACTTTCAAATTATGTCATGATATTATTATATCCTATCATGTATTTGTACTTTCTTTATGTGTAATTATAGTGAATACAAATAATAGATCTATTTTATTTAAAAAAAAGATCTTTGTAAGGGAATTTCTTAACCCAACTTCCATTCTTTGGGTTAATCCCCTACATTCAAATTATGTCATGATATTATTATGTCCTATCTTGTATTTTTACTTTATTTTTGTATACTTATAGTGAATACACATTATATATGTACTTTATTTAAAAAAAACTGATCTTTTTAAAGACTTCGTCTCAATCCCCTTTCATTGAGGCATATTTGGTTTTATACACAACTTTCTTTTATACGGTGTATAAACCCCTTTGACTTTTACGTTTATTCAAAAGGAATCTTTTTTATACGAAGCGTTTTTCTAAACGACAAAAGGGAATGTTTTTATTTCCGTACTTATGCGGCGACAACGACTTCTCCGCCGCCATGACCATTATTTGAGTTTCGGCTTCCTCTACAAGCCATCATTTTTTTAATGAAAAATAAATACACAGTTTTAACTTTCTTTTATTTTGGTATTGAAAATGGTTTTGAAAGAATTTATATTATATCAATGTGTTGTATTGATATCTTGTGATTGAAATGTGGAAATGTTATGTTTCCTTTATGCAAGTTTTATGTGATACGATTATGTTCTGGTTTATGATATGTTTAAACCTATTCATATGAGGAATGCATTGGACTTAATAAGTGACGGGTGGAGCCCGCTAGAGCACCTCGATGCATCGGCAGGTCTCATGAGACAAACTAGTGTCTTGCACAAGGCCTTGAAAAAATCTTATTGGTGGTCTTGGCACAAGGCCTTGACTACGTGGTTATGATAGTCTGGCATTATGCATTCCATCATTATGAAATTGGTTATTTATATTGCATGTGATTATTTGACCAGTAGAATATCCATGTGAAGAAGTGAATGGAATTATCTCATTTTACTTTTGCCATATTATGCTGAAGTTCAAGTTTAAAAGGCTTTTGTTTTATTTATAAATCGCCTTAAATGTTAATGTTTATTTATGAAAGCTTACACTATATTGTTAACCTTACTGAGCATCTGAGCTCACCCCTTTCAATGTTTTAATATTTTTCCAGGATGTGAAGAAGTAATTTATGAGTGACCTACAGGGGTAGTCAGAAAGGGATATGATTGTGGACTATGAAGACCATGTTATTGTAGTTTGTTTACTTTTTGATGTAATGAAAGACTTATGAATGTATCTAGTGTTTCCAAGGCTACTAAACTAATCGTTCTTTCGAGACTTGATCTTTTGTGATAATGCCAATGTTACGAAGTAATGCACCGGCTCTAGGTAGCTGGGGTCGGGGCGTTACAGTTGGTATCAGAGGAAGTTTAGTACTAACCTTGGAAGCTAAATTTAGATAAACTCTGATTAGTGCACGTAGACCTAAGATGAACTTTGAGGATTAGTATAGAAGAACATCCTAGAATTATGGTATTGTAGAGATTTTGTGAGTTTTCCGTCCAATACATCCCTGTCTGGATACGAGTAGGTAGAGGCGGCTCTGGCACAGATGTACCTAGGGGTAAAACCCGAAAACACCACTTTGAGCTAGACTCGAACGAGAACTGGTGAACGACAACGGGCCTTGCTGCACTCTTGGTTACGACACTCCCGGGGGATATGCTTAGGATAATTCTCATTTTCTTTACAAACCACTATGAAGGGTTATGAGTATATACTTTCTCAAAGGAAACATTTCTTTTTATGATTATGGATTATATCCATAAATAGTTCAATTTATGTTAAGTGTTTTATAAGTATAGGATTGTGTATTTTGATTCATAAACTGATCTAGTTTATGCCATTGTTTAGAAATGGCGCCTAGTGGAAGAAATGGAAACTGTATCAATGCATGCACTCCATGTAGGTATTTCCCTCATGCTCAATATAATTATAGTGGGGTTGGTGAGGCAACTGGTGCCGATCAACTTATTACCATACTGGGACAACTCACTCAAGTTATGAATAATAACCTTACTCTTATGGAGCACCCTGATCCGCAACGTGGAGGATCAATGCTAGAACGTTTCATGAGGCAACAACCACCGACCTTCAATGGGAGTACAAATCCTATAGTAGCTGAGCAATGGATAAATTCCTTAGAGAAAATATTCCATGCCTTGGGGAGTAGTGAAAGGGAGAAGGTTGTCATGGAAGTTAACCGCCTCACAGGAGATGTCGATCAATGGTGGTCACTAATTCAAAACACAAAGGAAGATGATGAATTAACAAACATGGAATGGCAGGAGTTCAAAGAGCTGTTCTTAGAAAAATACTTTCCTCGAGACCATCGAGCGGATATGGAAAGGCAATTTCTGAGTCTGAGGTAGAAGGAGGATGAGAATGTCGCAAAGTATGAGGCTAACTTTACAAGGTTAGCAAGGTATGCTGCAGATTACATACGTAACCCAAGAAGTAAGATTGATCGTTTCTTTGATGGGTTAAAACCATTTCTCCGTAGATCTTTAGTATCACAATCCTTCTCATCATACGAAGATATTGTCTCATGTGATATCAAGACAGAAAAGGAATTCTCTAAGTCTTATGAAAACAATGTAAAGCAAGAGAAGAGGAGAACGGTGGAATAAGAGACAGATAAAGGGAAAAAGGAAAAGAAGTTTTTTCCATTATGTGATAATTGTGGGAAGAATCACCCTCGTACGTGCCTAAAAGGAATGGGAGTTTGTTATAAATGTGGAGAAAAGGGTCACCAGGCTGGTGATTGCAAGGGAAAGAAAGAGGCTGTCAAAGTTGAATGCTACAATTGTAGGGAAATGGGGCATTATGAAAATGAATGTCCTAAGAGTCAGGGAAACTTACCTCAGAAAAGGCCAAGGGATCAAGGAAAATCTTATGCTGTTACTACAGTTGAAGCAGAATAACTAATGTATTGGTGCTTTTGGACTCATGGATTATATTCTGGTTATTAGAATAATGTGATATATATATATAAGGATTGTACTGCAGTACTTGTTGATTTCAGTAAGGTTTTAATATGATGAAGGTAATCATATTTTTAGTATGTGACAAAAGAGAAACTTTAATTTGTTTGGGGAATCTGATGTTACAATTGATTTTGGAATTTAGAGACCTTTTAGAGAAAGTCTGGAAAGAGGTATTTTGGATAACTATAAAGGTTGGAGTGGACTAAGTTGAACCTTGGATAGTAAATTTAAGGTTAAAAAATTTCTGATGATTATTTTTTAAATACTATAGTTTTAGGAAAAGGACAACCTACAGGGTGGGGCATAAACTGTCGCATCGGACAAAGCTGTAGGAATCGAACCCACAACCATAGTGCGACAAGCCTTTATTTCCTACCACTAGCCTACAGGAAGTCCCTAGTTATTACAAAATAGTTTTACTAATCTAAACGGTATGTGTTAACATTTGGAACCTTATACAATTAGGATAAATAGAATATTTTTGAGTTCTGTTACCATTTGGAGTAAAATTTGGGTTTGTGGTAAAAATTTATTAACGAATGAAAGTATACATAACAAGTATGTATATTCCCTTACGTTCTTAGTAAATCTCCTAAATAAATTCCTCAACATTATAAAAGGTAACTTAAAACAAAAATATTGTCGGTTAACTTTTCCATCTGGGAATTCAATGACCGTTTAACCAATCACAATTTTGTGATTTTCTTGTGGTTAAACTTTCTCCTAATCCTGTTTTCTATAACTCTCCATCAGACCTTGATGGTTTGTTTCTCCTCTATATCCATATTTTCATATAATCCTAGAATGGGCTATATCGGGTGACCATTGTACTTATCTTGCATTATTTTAATGTTATATATTTATTAACCTTATTTCCGAAGTGGGTTTTCCTCAAAGATATTTTCTCTTTTCAACCTTTTTTTTTCAAAGAAAAATTTCAAATTGCGAGGACACAATTTATTGAAGGAGGGGAGAATGTAACACCCCGAGCTTCCACGATACGCTTCTCATTCAATAATGCAATAGCTTGCATTGTACGCAACTTCGAGTTCTAAAACACCGCGACTAATCATAGTAGCCGTTATGAATAGTAATAACCACTTTTTAAAATTATAGAAATTTTATATTTCAAAATGGACTTCATTTTTGGATTCGGAATATCGAAATTAGCCTATGTTGAATTTTTGGTATTTTTCTGAGAAATTCTAATATTTTATGAATAGTGAAAATACTTAAAAACAAATTTTTTAATCAAAATAATTTATAGTGATAAACTATATTATTTAGTGATTTTAAGGTATAATTAGAATATATTTTTACCATTTTATCGAATGGTGGTCATTCGAATTAATTTAACATTGAAATTGGACATAAACAATTTCCAATCTTTTGATATAAATTGTTTCTTAAAAACACGCTATTTGTCGTAACAACGGGAATTAATTATAAAATTAATTAAGTCAAATTAGATGTTTGGAATTTTGTAAAATAGACATAATTTTTGAATTCGGAATATCAATTATAGCTTAGGGTGAAATTTTGGCCTTGTTCTGAAAAACTTCAATTTTTGATGAATAGTGAAACCACTAAGTGGTAGTTAAATAACTGATTTTTCATTTAAATGAAATATTACCACTTATATGATTTGATTTTCAAAAATCCGACATACATGGTTGTAATTAAGAAGTAAAATGTGGTTCAATGAGATTAAAATAATTTTTTGGTGAATAGTAACTTTTAAGTTCTTAATCGCGATTAAAGTTAATTAGTGTAGTTTAAGGTAAAAATAATATTTTAATAATATGAGATGAGCATGACACTTGTCCTAATCCTATTGGATGAGTCATGGCCGACCACGACAACCCATGGGTCAACTTGGGGACCCCATGGAGCCACTTTAGTTGGAAAATGACATTAATATATATTTATTTAATATTAAAATTAAATTGACACAAACATGAGTTATTTTACTAAAACAGTTTTTAAGTGGGGTTACACAAGTTCAAATTTTGACTATAAATATTCATTAGAAAGATAAAAAGTTTCCTACACCATAGTATTTTTTTTATAATTTTTAGACATTAAATAGATTAAATTATTTATGACATCATTATGATGCAGCGATGACCTCATTATTTAACGATTTTAATAAAATGAAAAGATAATGTAAAATCCAAGGCTTACAATTGTCCATAGACTATTGGATGTGTAGATTTAGAACCATTATAACCTTAGCCACGAATTATATAAGTGTGGGACCTTTATAATTCTAAAAGCATTGTGTAATAATGTGACATTTCAATCTTTCCAAAAGAGCCCCTCCTCTCCACTTATAAAAGGCCCCCACCTCTCCCACCTTATTCACACCTTCAAGCCATTTGGCTCGGCAAAACACTGACCAAATACTCTCCCAACTTCCCCCTATTACTCCTAGAAGCCTCACTTTGGGCAGAACTCTTCTCAAGGAAGCCTTTGGCTCAAATCAAAAAGAGTTACCCGATTTTGAGGTAATGTCTTCTCTAATGTTGTTTTGTTTTATTTTTCTTCTCCAACTCCCTAAACTCTTTTTATTCATTTCTTTTGTAACAACACAAGTATCCTCAATATACTAGTATGTTGTTATAATAATTATTCGAGCTACACTTACACACACCTACATCTAATGGTTAAAGAACATACGGTTTCTGTGGATGGCGAATTTCTGCCTCACGAAACGATGATTGTTCAACACTTATATAACACCTTCAAAGGTGGCCATTAAGATGTCACTATTTTTATATATGATATATAAAATTTTTATTTTTTACTTATGCTTCTGTATTTCTCATTTATGGCATACTTTATGATTTCCATTATGGGTAAAACGCGATAATTTCATTTTAGGAAGTGCGGACTACCGCCCCCTCAAAGTGATTTGAATCGTTAATGCCATATGTGGGATGTATAAAGGATGGAGTAAATGATATTATATATGATATTATACTGGAAATATATTATACCTTTATATAATTATGATTTCATTACATTAAATACGAAATAGAAATGAAAGTAGTGTTCATGCGTACGTACGGCTTACCGTCTCCATGAACGGTGCATTTCATTTCTTACCTCTAAATGTTACGTAATATTATGAATGAGTGTATATACTGGATATATATGATATATATGATATCTACATCATGAATATAATTCTGGATATAATGGATATTTCACCACATGAACAACTTGTAATTATAAGAAGGTTATTGTTGACACAAGTACCAAAGATCGACAAAACGACCGTTATTAACTTAAATAATTACATAACGTTCATAACATTGTAATAAGTGATATAAAAAGGATAATGAAATTGAATATGGTTCTTAAAAAGGTAGATATAAACTCTAGTTTATTATTCAGGAGGTTAAATAACGGTTGAGTCAAGTCAGACATGAGGTAAGGGAATTTTTTAACCCAACTTCCATTCTTTGGGTTAATCACCTACTTTCAAATTATGTAATGATATTATTATATCCTATCATGTATTTGTACTTTCTTTATGTTTAATTATAGTGAATACACATAATAGATCTATTTTATTTAAAAAAAATGATCCTTGTAAGGGAATTTCTTAACCCAACTTCCATTCTTTGGGTTAATCTCCTACTTTAAAATTATGTCATGATATTATTATGTCATATCTTGTATTTTTACTTTATTTATGTGTACTTATAGTGAATACACATTATAGATGTACTTTATTTAAAAAAAACTGATCTTTTTAAGGACTTCGTCTCAATCCCCTTTCATTGAGTCATATTTGGTTTTATACACAACTTTCTTTTATACGGTGTATAAACCCCTTTGACTTTTACGTTTATTCAAAAGGAATCTTTTTTATACGAAGCGTTTTTCTAAACGACAAAAGGGAATGTTTTTCTTACCGTACTTATGCGGCGACAACGACTTCTCCGCCGCCATGACCATTATTTGAGTTTCGGCTTCTTCTACAAGCCATCATTTTTTTAATGAAAAATAAATACACAGTTTTAACTTTCTTTTATTTTGGTATTGAAAATGGTTTTAAAAGAATTTTTATTATATCAATGTGTTGTACTGATATCTTGTGATTGAAATGTGGAAATGTTATGTTTCCTTTATGCATGTTTTATGTGATACGATTATGTTATGGTTTATGATATGTTTAAACCTATTCATATGAGGAATGCATTGGACTTAATAAGTTATGGGTGGAGCCCGCTCTAGCTCCTCGATGCATCGGCAGGTCTCATGAGACAAACTAGTGTCTTGGCACAAGGCCTTGACAAAATCTTATTTTTGGTCTTGGCACGAGGCCTTGACTACGTGGTTATGATAGCCTGGCATTATGCATTCCATCATTATGAAAGTGGTTATTGATATTGCATGTGATTATTTGACCAGTAGAATATCCATGTGAAGAAGTGAATGGCATTATCTCATTTTACTTTTGCCATATTATGTTGAAGTTTAAGTTTAAAAGGCTTTTGTTTTAGTTATAAATCGCCTTAAATATTAATGTTTATTTATGAAATCTTCTGATATATTTTTTACCTTACTGAGCATTTGAGCTCACCCCTTTCAATGTTTTAATATTTTTCCAGGATGTGAAGAAGTAATTTATGAGTGACCTGCAGGGGTAGTCATAAAGGGATATGATTGTGGACTATCAAGACCATGTTATTGTAGTTTGTTTACTTTTTGATGTAATGAAAGACTTATGAATGTATCTAGTGTTTCCAAGGCTACTAAACTAGTCGGTCTTTCGAGACATGATCTTTTGTGATCATGCTAATGTTATGAAGTAATGCACCGGCTCTGGGTAGCTGGGGTCGGGGCGTTACATTCTGGAAACATTATTCATACCCTACATGGAGGAACATAGCATAAGGATTAAACGAATCGTATTGTTTATTTGGTATGGGAAATGTATGGATAAGGAACCATACGTTATCGGCAAAGTATGAAAAAGAACCCATCATTATGAAGGAACCATACGTTTGGAATATTAGAAAAGTATGGAAGGAGAACCATATGTAAGTGTTAAATGTAACGTTTGTTTCTCAAAAGTATGGTTCACTAGCCATAATTTTGTAAAACACCATTCGCTCTTGGAAATGAATGGATTAAGTAATAGTATGGACCTTTTACAATACATTTGAAAGATTTAAGAGAAAATTATGGATGACCAACCCTACGTTTATGATCAACCATACATTTTAATAAAGTGACATGAACCATAAATTTGTGACCAACCCTAAATTGTCAACCCTACCTTTGAATACTACATCATCAACCTTACGTTCAGAGGATGCATACAGTACAACTCAACCTTAAGTTTGGCGTCAGAGAATTTAAAGTCGATATTTTTATGAAACAGTCAACAAGCTGATTATTATGTGGATTTCAATCCATATTTAATGCTGATTTTAAAATGTGACATTGACTGATTTAGAGACGTTTTATCAATGGTTTAATGATCTAATTAAAAGGATATTTTTATGTTGAGTTTTCAGGAAAGTTATGACTACTCTAAAAATTAAAATTGTTGAATATCGTGAGTTAAATGGCGACTCCTGTGGATCTAAATTTTCATGATAAGCACTTGTTTTTAATTTATATATGAGCGTTTTCGAACAACATCTATTGATTTTGTCTGATCTCTCAATCATTATGATAAAGTGAAGAAAAATAGAGACTATCAATAATTCAGATCATCTGATTCAAGAGAACGACCATGCTCTATTTTCTAAAGAAGAGAAAAAAATCAAGATAGAAGATTCATTTGTTCTACATCGAAGATCATTTTTGAATATTTACTGATGGTGTTGTGAGTTATATTTCTATATTTACTGCAACGGGATCAACTCAGAAATTACAATTTTGTGAATATCGTTATTTCTGAAGGCGAAGATTCATCTATTGTCAATTTAATGTTGTTGCAATTGTGAAGAACTTCTGGAGTGTTTTTCAAAATACAGAAATTATTTTTTTCTATTCTTGAATGACTGCTTCTCATACTATGATTTTTAGGTTCTTTGAATGAACCAGAAGTATTTTTTGTTTTCCTTAGATTGTAAAGGTTTGAACTGCCTGTACTCAGTTATTATAAGGTCTCTTGAAACGAGGACCAGATAGTGAAAATCACCAAGCTCATGGAGTAGAGTGTTGGTGGAGTGGACTAGGGGCCTTCTGTTCCTCGAACAACAATATACCTTGTGTCTCTTCTATTTAAATTTCCACTGCATATATTCGTCTAATTAAATTTCAACGGCAGAACAAAATATCGCAATGATTTTTTCCAATACACAATTCACCCCCTCTTGTGTATATTTGATATAATCCGATCCAACAATTGGTATCAGAGGGACGCCTTTCTGATAAACCCTTAACAAGATGAAAATGATTATACAAAAAGCAAGATGTCTTATACAAGGGTGGGAATGTCTATGGTCAAAGAACCGTACTTCAATTGAGAAAACAATGGATGCTGGAAGTCACAAATGATTATCTATCTAAAAACACTTGGATATAGAGTATATTCTAAGATTCTGACTCCACATGTGATACTTGAAAACCCTGAAACATGGAGTGCAGCTACTGAAGTAGATAATTACATGAACTCAATGTCAATAAATGAAATTATATGTGGTCTAGGAATTGTTGAATTCAACAGAGTATCTCAATGCCCAACAACATATTAAATGTGTAAAACTATTGATGTTGCTTATGAAGGAAGTAAAAATATCAGGGAAATGAGTTATGCAAATGCTAAGCTTAAATTCGATACATTCAGAATGGTTGAAGGTGAGAGTATTACTCAAATTAATTGATGTTTGACAGAAATTTTCAATAACATAACTACCTTGGGAGATCCCATTAAACAAGATGATCAAGTTTTAAAAGTACTGAGAGTACTACCTACAAAATTGAATGGAATCTCTACAGCAGTTAGATAGTCGACACCTATCAAAGATTTAACCATGAGAGAACTAATTGGAACATTAATGATGTATGAAGCTGAGATGGAAGATGATGCAAATGAACATAAAGTTCTCATCAAAAGAGATGACATTGCCTTGAAAGTATCATCACTGGTCAAAAATATAAAGATGAAGAAAAGTGTAAAAGAGAAATCAGAAAGTTCTGATATATCAAATTCTGAAGTGTAATTGGCTCACCTCACCCGAAGATACACTAAATTCTATAGAAAGAATATGGGATTCAGAAAATCCTTCAAAAAGTATGACAAGGAAGTCAGATGTTATAAATGTAAGAAAATAGGGAATATCAGATCTGACTGTCCACAGCTAAAAGAAGACAAGAGAAAGGAATTTTTCAAAAAATGATTATGAGCATAATGAAATGAAATCCCGAAGTCTACATGGATTATATATAAAGACTCCAGTAGAACTTTTGAATCAATCTCAGAGAAGAATGAAGCAAATCTGAAAGCCAACATGTGTTTTATTGAAGAAATAGATGAGGTAAAATCTTATTAATAATCGTACTCTAGTTCTGAATCTAGTTACTATAATGAAAAACATGTAGCCTACTACTATATATTTGAAGTAAAATATGATTCTCTATTTTAGAAACTTATTTCTTTGAAGAACATTCATAAGATTGTTTCTGATGAAAGAGACACAATGCCGAAACAATATAAGGAGCTAGCTGAAAAATTTGACTCAATTAACACCAACAATACAGATTATAAATCAAAGATAAAATCACTACACATTGATGTGGAAAATTAAAAAACTGCATCCCTTTTTTACTAAAGGAGAAAATAATTTTTATGAAATTTTTGGGGAAGAAGTCATCGAAAAGGAAATATTGGGAATTGGCAGTAAAGGGGAAAAACCCTAGTTGTACAAAAATTATTTTATTCCACGTGAAAAAAGACTAGATTTTAGTTACTGTGGAATAAGAGGTAATATTTCAAAAAAAAGTTCCTATGAAAACCCCAAATCAGTTGTGTAACACCCCATGATTTCAAAGTGTGTTATTTTTCTTCAAAATAATTCAATAACTTGCACTACACGTAACATCGAATTCAAGCGCACCATGACCAACCAAACAAGCCGTTCATAAGAGGTTATGAATAGTATTAACTAAATTATGAACCTTATATAGTCCTTATAATTTTAGAATCTATATTTTAAGTTTCATAGACATAATTTAAGAACAAATTCATTTTTTAGATAAAAGATTATTTTTAAAAAATGCACTTTTACCAACTTTAATAGTGAGTCCTTTTTAAATACAATATTTTAATCTTTTATATATTTAAATTGACTAAATAAATTTATTCTTTAGAATGGGGACATCAAAAATTTACAATGTAACACCCCAAGTTTCCACGATATGCTTCTCTTTGAAAAATTATGTAGCGTGTGTTGTACGCAACTTCGAGTTCTAACACACACTACAACCAATCAAACTAGCTGTAATGAATAGTAATACCTTCTTTTTAAAATTTTATAAATTTTATCTCACAAAATGGACTTCATTTTTGTATTTTTAATATCGAATTTATCCTAGGGTGAAATTTTGGTACTTTTCAGATAACTTTTATATTGTGATGAATAATGAAAATTATTAAATTTTAATTAAAAAAACGTTCTTAATAAAAATAATTAGTAGTGATAAATTATGAATTATAGTGGTTTTAAAGTATATTTAGAATAAAGTTTTACCATTTAATACAATGTGGGTCATTGGACATAATTTCACAATTAAACCGGACATAAACAAGTGACCATCTTTTGATAGATATTATATCCTAAAAACACGTTTTTTATTTTGACAACGGGAATTAATTTCAAATTAATTTCTACCACTTCAGTGTTTTGAATTTGGTAAAATGGATTCCATATTTGGAATCATGATGTAGAAAGTGTGTAAATAGGTATCTTTTATTTTTAGACATTTTGAATAATTACTTCGGTAAATATTTTATTTACTATGGATAAAGGGTAAATCCGATAAATAAGGGTTAAAAAAATAATATTATAATAATACTAAATTATAATAAAACATGTACTAACCTTATTGGTGGATACATTTCCTACCATGGTCATCGTTGGGTCGATTTTGGGAACCCATGGAGCCACTTGTAGGTTATAGGGACACATTATATTAATTAACATAAAAAAATACATTAATGACATAAGCATATATCTTTTAGAAAAACATTTATTACATAGGGTTATATATGTTGGATTTTCGACTATAAATATTAAGTAGAAAGATAAAAATAGTTCCTACATAATGGTACTTTATTTAAAAAAATTATACATTATATAATTTAATTTAATTCTGACAGAATGGTGATGGAATAATTACCTAATTAATGAAAAATTGGAATAATTGATTTTATAAAAACCAAAATATATGTAATTTGAGACTTTTTATAAATAAAAATATTTTCCTAGGATAATATGACATGTTAGTATTGTTTTAAGTAACTTTTTGGGAAGTATTAATTCTTTTATAACTTTTACAAAAATCAATTTTTGAATAGTGTCAAAATTGACATAAAATAGTTTTTAAAATAAATATTATATTATTAATTGATATTAAATTCTTAAAAATCTAAGGATCGGCCAAGAGGCTTATATCATGATATATGTATCATTAATTGACCACTTGGTGGTAACTTGGATGTATATAGTATTTTTATTAACCATATAATATAAAATTACAAAGAGACATTGTAAAAGTGAAACTAATTAACTAAGAGTTATTAATTAACGATAAGGTTAATATAGTAACCCAAACCTGTCTAAATACTATTGGTTGAGTGGTATTCTACCTATACCCATCTTAACCTTTAAATAATCCACTTTGGATCCATTATAAACCTAATATGAATTTGTTATAAAATAATATTTCTAGCTTTTCCAAAAGTACCCCTCACCCCTCTTATAAAAGGGGACTTCTCCTCATTAATTCAAACCTTCAATGCTTTTTTGTTCGGCCAAACCCTTCCCAAATCTTCTCTAAACTTCCCTCACTACATCTTAGAGGCCTTATTTTGATCATAAAGCTAACCTAAGGAGCCATTTTGATCAAATCAAAAGGAAGAACATGAAGAAGAGGTAATGTTTTCACCACCCTCTTTCAAGTTCCTTTCTTCTTCAACTTATTATTTCTTTGTTATTTCTATTCTAAAATAATAAATCCAGTATCTTCTATATATTGTGATTTTATCATAAATATTATACAACCATATTCAGTATTCTATCCATCCTTTGAATGGCATGTCACCATACGTGCGTACGTACGGCTTACCGTCTCCACGTCATGGTGTAATTGTCATTCAATAAATTATTATTTGGTTGGGTATAATAATGATTTATAATTCATGTAACTAATAAATATAACATGATAATAATTCTGTCTATATGATATACCATCCAATTTTATATTATTTTAACATCAAAAGAATGATATTGTCGCTCGTGCGTACGTACGAACTATCGTCTCCACAAATGCGTTGAGATTCATTTTCCATCGTATCCATTCAAGTATAATTTTTATTTGATGATTAAAAATAATATTTAAGGACTTGATATAATTATGGATATGAATAAGATACAACCTATCGATAACAAACACGGCTTACGTAACAATGAATATAAAGGAAAATGAGTAAGTTAAAACCCGAAATGACGATAATACTAAGATATTAATAACAAATAAATGTTAAAAGATCATACATGATATCATATTAATGTAAATGATTCTTTTATAATTCAATAAAAATTATTTCACCATTATACAGGAGGATAACCAACCTCCGACCAAGGAAAAAGTACAATGTAAGTGGTTTCTTATCTCACTTTTAATTCTGTGAGATTTCCATTGTTCACCATTTATTTATTGCATGTGGTTTCTGTACTTCCCATGATTGTATTAATTTTGAAATATACTTTAATTTATGGATATTTACATCATCATTATATTATCCTTCTTTTATGGGTGTATGTTTTGTATGTTACCAAATCAATAAAGGAATTTGAAATTTCAATTTCCACTCATTTGGCCTTACGCATACTTCATTGATTATTTTACTCCAAGATTATGTGTAGAATCACTATTAATTTGATTATGTCATAAATTAGACTCCCCTTTATATGGATATACTTTTGATACACATAATCACTCCATTGATAAATTATCAGGTCATCGGTATGAACTTGATAAGAGTAATTTTTACTCAATATCGATTTGTTGAGTTAAACATCCAATTCATTGGTGTTGTTTTTACTAGAATGCGTGTGAATGTCTGTTGATTGTTTTACACTGAATATCCAATCATATTGAGTTTATTTATATTTTTCACTCATAATTATGTAGTTGATTTATCCTTAACCTAAGGATACGACCTTTATGATAGATTTCATCTCAATTTACATTCCATTGAGACTTCTTTATTGTTATACACCAAATCACTTTTATATGGTGTACATAATGTACTATGACATAATATATCATGAATCCCTTTATTCTCATGATATTACAAAGTTTTTATTTCCTCAATTATTTTTATTCAAGTGTCTCTCTTTTGGTTAGGAACTCTAACTAAAATGACATTTTAAAATGTTTTAATGATTCATTATTCTAAATATTTCTCATTAATGTCCATGTTTTAAAAATGGTTTTAAGGATTTATTTATATGGATATTATTGATTACAAATCAAAATTCCATTTAAAAGTTTCAAAGTGGTATGGGAAAATTTTATTATAAAATCTATTTTAAATGGATTCATAACAAATAGTGTAACTTTTAAATGATTTCAAGAAAAAGGGGGATATTTCACTCTAATTGTTTTGATGATTATTTTCATCTATGTCAATATCCTTCATCATTCTCTATTGAGGTTATTATGATACAATCCAATCATCCATATTTTATCGAATGAGTTCGGTTTGACTATAGATGTGCTATTTTTACACCATTCATGGATTGTGGATAATGTATTGACATTTCGTATGCTAGTTTTAACATGAATGTTTATGTTATGATTAAAAATTTTCATATGAGGAATGCATTGGACATAGTAAGTGACAGTTGGATCCCGCTATAGCTCATCGATGCATCGATAGGTCTAATGAGACAAACTAGTGTCTTGGCACATGGCCTTGACAAAATCTTATTTGTAATCATGGCACGAGGCCTTGGCTATGTGGTTATGAGAGTCTGGAATTATGCATTCTATCATTATGAAATTTGTTATTGATATTGCATGTGATTGTTCGACTAGTAGAATATCCATGTGAATAAGTAAATGGAATGATTTCATTTTATCTTTTCCCTATTATACCGAATTTCAAGTTTAAAAGGCTTTTGTTTTAGTTATAAATTTCTTTACATGATTATGATTATCTATGAAAGCTTCTTCTTTATTGATATCCTTACTGAGAATTTGAGCTCACCTCTTTCAATATTTTATTATTCCTAGGATGTGGAGAAGTAATTTATGAATGACCTGCAAGGATAGTATGAGGGGATATGAAGACAAGATGTTGTTGTAGTTTTTTTACCTTATGATGTAATGTAAGACTTATGGATATATCTAGTGTTTACAAGACTACTAAACTAATCGGTATTTCGAGACTTGATCCTTTGTGATCATGCCAATGATACGTAATAATGCACCGACTCTGGGTAAATGGGGTTGGGGCATTATAGTTGGTATCAGAGGAAGATTAGTACAAACCTTAAAAGCTATATTTAGATAAAATCTGACTAGATCACGTAGACCTAAGATGATCTTTCAAAATTAGTATAGAATAAAATCATTGAATTTTAGTATTGTATAGATTTTATGAGTTTTCTGAGCAATACATCCCCGTCTAGATACGAGCAGGTAGAGGCGGCTCTGGCACAGATGTACCTATGGGTAAAACACGAAAACACTGCTTTGAGCTATACTCGAATGAGATCTGGTGCACAACAACGGGCCTTGCTTCACTCTTGGTTATGACACTCCTGGGGGATATGCTTTGGATAATTCTCATTTTCTTTAAAAACCATTATGAAGGGTTAATGTGTATATATTTCCTCAAAGGAGACATTTTTATGATTATGGATTATATCTAAAAACTATTTCATTTATGTTATGTGTTTGAAAATGTTGGGATTAGGTTCTGTTATTCATAAACTAATCTAGTGTATTCCATTGTTTAGAAATGGCACCCAGTAGAAGGAATGAGAACTCCAGCAATGCACATGATCCAAAGAGAAATAAGGATCATCTCTTCCCTGTTCTTAAGCCAGAATTTATAAGAGAAATAGTCTCCCGTGTATTACCATCATGTGAAGAAATAATATCATGTGTTGATAAGAAAAGTAACGAGTTTACTGACTCCTATTTATTTTAAAGGAAGTCAGAGAAGAAATGGACGGAAATGATAATGATGGATAAAGGGAAGAGGGAAAGGAAGAATTTTTCCATATGTGATAACTGTTTGAAGAAACACCCTAGAATAAGCCTGAAAGGAATGGGAGTTTGTTATAAGTGTGGAGGAAAAGGGCACCAAGCACCTGACTGCAAGGGTAAGAAAATGGTTTCAAATGTACAATGCTTCATTTGCAAGGATTTTGGACAGTACGCGAACCTATATCCCAGTCATTAGAATATTCCACAAATGATATTAGATAATAATCATGATATGATACTACCACCCATGAAGAAGAAGGATTAGAGTTATTATATTGATTATGTCATTTTAGTGTTGTATCAACAATGTCCTTATTATAATAATTATGGAGTATATAAGGATTGTACTGTAGTACTATTTCATTGAGGATTTGAGATTTTATGGTACTAAGAAATGTGACTCTACAGCAAGTTAATCTTTTGGGAAAATACATGGTTGAATAAAAGATAAACCTTAATATGGCCCTAATATTGAGGTACAGATATTAGAATAATATATTGTTGATTTGGGTAAATTATGTTGAATATTCTTGACTGTGTTGAAAACGATTAAAGATTTTTATATTCCATCATTTTTGGGGTTTAAAACATTTTTGGATGGATGATGTATATCCAGTATTCTATATAGAATAAAGGAGCATGAATGTAATCAATAAGGATTATGGTAATTCAAGATGTTTCAGTGTTTTAAAAAAATACATAATGAAGGTATTCACATGCTATTACGGGGAAAAAAGGATCTACATTATGTTTACCGTCCTTATAAATGTTGGACTGTGAGTTTGGACAGAAGTTTTTTTGGATAAATCTAGTTTGAAATTAATTTCGGATTGCCATAAAAGGACAACCCAGAGGTTGGGCGGCAACCCATCGTGTCCGGCAAGGCCGTGAGACTTGAACCCACAACCGAAGGGCGACAAGCGTGTATCCCCTACCACCGACCCATGTGATGTCCTGGATTGAATAATGTCATTTTTAATAGTTCTTCTAGATGAATTATAAATTCATTTTTAACCCTATAATAATAGGATAAATAAAATATTATTTTTATGTTATATTATATTTTAGAGTGAAAGATGAGTTTGTGGTAGAACTTAGTTAAAGGATGAGACTCTACTTGTCAAGTATATATTTTTATTATTCTCTTATTCAATGATGAAATTAATTCTTACACTTTTGTGAAGGGATCTTAAAACAAAAAATGTGTCATCCTAATACCATATGTTTTGCTGAGCCGATGGTATTTTAAATTATCATATATTGATGAATTTAAGGCCCTCAATTTTACACTAGTTTGTGATTGTTGACCTCAATAACTACCTATAAATATTTATGTTTTTCCTCCAATTATGTGTCTCTAATTTACACCAATGTTCTCCTAATCGAGATCATAATTTGGCGGTGACCCTTTCATTTTCCTTTTCCTCAGATTAAGAATAAATTTTAGTAACCCTATTTTTGATGTGGGTTTTCCCCCAAAGATAATTTCTATTTTCAACCTTTTATTTTCAAAAAACATTTTCAAATTGTGAGGATGGAATTTATTGAAGGAGGGGAGAATGTAACACCCCATGATTTCATGGTGTGTTATTTTTTCAAAATAATTCAATAACTTTCACTACACATAACATTGAATTCATGCGCACATGGCTTACCAAACAAACCGTTCAAAAGTTTTTATGAATAGTATTAGATAAATTTTGAACCTTATATAATAATTATAATTTTAGAATCCATATTATATGTTTATTAGACATAATTTAAGAAATTTTTTTTTTCAGATAAAAGAAGTATTTTACAAAAATGCACTTTTACCAACATTAATAGTAAACCCTTTTTAAATATAATATTTTAAACTTTTATATATTCAATTTGACTAAATAAATTTATTCTTTAGAATGGGGAAATCAATAATCTACAATTTAACACCCCACTATTCCACGTTATTCTTATCTTTGAATAATACAGTTGCGTTTGTTGTACGCAACTTCGAGTTCTAACACACACTACAACCAATCAAACTAGCCGTAATGAATAGTAATACCTAATTTTTAAAATTTTATAAATTTTATCTCCCAAAATGGACTTCATTTTTGGATTTTAAATATCGAATTTAGCCTACGGTGAAGTTTTGGTAATTTTCAGATAACTTTTATATTTTGATTAATAGTGAAAATTAATAAATTTTAAGTAAAACCAACATTTTTAATCATAATAACTAGTAGTGATAAATTATTAATTTTAGCAGTTTAAATTATATTTAGAATAAATTTTTACTATTTAATACAATTTAGTCCATTGGACATAATTTCATAATTAAACCGGACATAAACAAGTGACCATCTTTTGATAGTTATTATATCTTAAAAACATGTTTTTTGTTTTGACATCAGGAATTAATTTTAAATATATTTTAACCACTTATGTGTTTTAAATTTGGAAAAATGGATTCCATATTTTGAAGCATGATTTCCAAATTGTGTAAATAGGTTACTTTTATTTTTAGACATTTTGAATAATTATTTTGTTAAATATTTTATTTACCATGGTTAAAGGGTATATCCAGTAAATAAGGGTTAAAAAATTATATTATAATAATTCTAAATTTCCATAAAACGTGTCCTAACATTATTGGTGGATACATTTCCGACCATGGGCATCTTTGGGTCGATTTTGGGACCCCATGGAACCACTTGTAGGTGATAGGGACACTTTATTTTAATTATGTTAAAAAAATACAAAAATTACATAAGCATATATCTTTTATAAAAACAATTATTACATAGGGTTATATATGTTGGATTTTCGACTATAAATATTAATTAGAAATTTAAAAATATTTCATACATAATGGTATTTTATTTAAAATTTTTAGACATTATATAATTTAATTTAATTATGACACAATGGTGATGGAGTAATTACCTAATTAATGAAAAATTAGAATAATTGATTTTATAAATACCCAAATAAATGTAATTTTAGACTTTTTATAAATAACAACACTTTTATAGGATAATATGACATATTGGGATTGATTAAATAAAATTTTTCCGAAATTATCATTCTGTTATAAGTTTTACAAAAATCAATTATTGAATAGTGTCAAAATTGACATAAAATTGTTTTTTAAACAAATATTATATTATTAATTGATATTAAATTCATAAAAATCTAAGGTTCATCCAAGAGACTTATATCATGATATTTGTATCATTAATGGACCACTTGGGGGTCTCTTTCATGTATATTTTATGTTTATTAACCATATAATATAAAAATAAATAGAGACATTGTAAAAGTGAAACAAATTAACAAAGAGTTAATACTTAATGATAAGGTTAATATAGTAACCAAAACCTATATAAATCCTATTGGATGAGTTTTTTTCAATCTATCCCCACCTTAACCTTTAAATAATACACTTTGGTGACATTATATACCGAATATTAATTTATTATAAAATAATATTTCTAGCTTTTCCAAAGGTTCCCCTCACCCCTCTTATAAAAGGGAACTCCTCCTTCTCATTAATTCACACCTTCAAAGCATTTTTGTTCGGCCAAAACCTTCCCAAATACTCTCTCAAAATCCATCACAACAAACTAGAGGCCTTAGTTTTATCATAAATCCAACCCATGGATCCCTTTTGATCAAATCAATAGGAAGAACCTGAAGAAGAGGTAATGGTTTCACCACCCTCTTTCAAGTTCCTTTCTTCTTCAACTTCTTCTTTCGTTGTTATTTCTATTCTAAAATAATAACTCCAGTAACTTATAAATACTATGATGTTATTATAAATATGGTACCACCATATTATGTATTCTATCCTTCCATTGAATGGCATGTCACCATACATGCGTACGTACGGCTTACAGTCTCCACATCGTGGTGTAATTGTCATTCAATAAATTATTATTTGGATGGTTATAATAATGATGTCTAACTCATTTAATTAATAAGTATAACATGATAATCATTCTTTATATATGAAATACCATCCAATTATATTTTATTTTAACATCAAAAGAATGATATTGTCGCTCGTGCGTACGTACAAACTACCATCTCCACGAACGCGATGAGATTAATTATCCATCATATCAATTCAAGTATAATTCTCAATTGATGATTAAAAATAATATTTAAGTACTTGATATAATTATGGATATGAATAATACACAACCTATTCATAACAAACACGGCTTACGTAACATAGAATATAAAGGAAAACGCGTAAGTTAACAACTGAAATGATGATAATACTAAGATATTATTAACAAATCAATGTTAAAAGATCATATATGATATCATATTAATGTAAATGATTATTTAATAATTCAATAACAATTATTTCACCATTATACAGGAGGTTAACCAACCGCCGACCAAGGAAAAAGTACAAAGTAAAGGGTTTCTTATCTCACTTTTAATTCCATGAGATTTCCATTGTTCACCACTTATTTATTGCTTGTGGTGTGTGTACTGCCCCTGATTGTATTCATTGTGTAATATTCATTAATTTTTGGATATCTACATCATCATTGTATGATCCTTATTTCATGGGTGTATGTTTTGTATGTTACCAAATCTATAAGGGAATTTGAAATTTCAATTTCCACTCATTCGACTTTACACATACTTCATTGATTATTTCACTCCACGATTATGTGTATAATCACTATTCATTTGATTATGTCAAAAATTCGTCTCCCCTTTCTGTGGATAAACTATTGATAAACATAATCACTCCATTGATAAATTGTCAGGTCATCGGTATGAACTTGATAAGAGAAATTTTTACTCAATCTAGATTTGTTGAGTTAAACATCCAATTCATTGGTGTTGTTTTTACAAGAAAATGTGTGAATGTCCTTTGATTGTTTTAAACGGAATATCCAATAAAATTTAGTGTATTTATATTATTCAGTCATAATTATGTCTTTGATTTATCCTTAATATAAGGATGCGGCCTTTATGAGAGATTTCATCTCAATTTACATTCCATTGAGACATCTTTATTGTTATACACCAAATCACTTTTATATGGTGTATATAATGTACTTTAACATAATATATCATGAATCCCTTTATTCTTATAATATTAAAATGTTTTTATTTCCTCAATTATTTTTATTCAAGTGTCTCTGTTTTGGTTAGGAACTCTAACTAAAATGACATTTTAAAATGTTTTAATTATTGATTATTCAATATATTTCACATTATTGTCCATGTTATAAAAATGGTTTTAAGGATTTATTTATATGGACATTAATGTTTTCAAATCAAAATTCCATTTAAAATATTCAAAGTGGTATGGGACACTTTGATTCTAAAATATATTTTAAATAGATTCTTGACTAATAGTGTGACTTTTAAATGATTTCAAGAAAAAGGGTTATATTTCACTCTTATTGATTTTATGATTATTTTCATCTATGACAATATGATTCATCATTATCGATTGAGGTTATTATGATACAATATGATCTTTCAAATTGTATCGAATGAGTTATGTTTGACTATATATGTTCTATTTTTATACCATTCATTGTTTTTGGATAACGTATTTACATTTCATATGTTCGTTTTAATGTGAATGTTTATGTTATGTTTAAAACATTACATATGAGGAATTCATTGGACATAGTAAGTGATGGGTGGATCCCGCTACATCTCTACGATGCATCAATAGGTATCATGAGACAAAGTAGTGTCTTGGAACAAGGCCTTGACAAAATTTTATTTGTAGTCATGGAACGAGGCCTTGGCTATGTGGTTATGATAGTCTGACATTATGCATTCCGTCATTATGAAAGTTGTTATTGATATTGCATTTTATTGTTCGACAAGTAGAATATACATGTGATTAAGTAAATGGAATTATTTCATTTTATCATTTTCATATTATGCTGATGTTCATGTTTAAAAGGCTTTTGTTTTAGTTATAAATTTCTTTAAGTTTTTATGATTATCTATAAAATCTTCTGCTATATTGTTATCCTTACTGAGCATTTAAGCTCACCCCTTTCAATGTTTTATTTTTCCCAGGATGTGTAGAAGTAATTTATGAATGACCTGTAGGGATAGTATGAGGGGATTTGATGACAAGATTTTTTTGTAGTTTTTTTACCTTATGATGAAATGTAAGACTTATGAATATATCTAGTTTTTCAAAGAATACTAAACTAATCGGTCTTTAGAGACCTGATCCTTAGTGATCATGCCAATGATACATAATAATGCACCGACTCTGGGTAAATGGGGTTGGGGCATTACAGTTGGTATTAGAGGAAGTTTAGTACAAACATTGGAAGCTAGATTTAGATAATATCTGATTAGAGCACGTAGACCTAATATGAACTTTGAGGATTAGTATAGAAGAACATCCTATAATTTTGGTATTGTATAGATTTTGTGAGTTTTCTGAGCAATACATCTCTGTCTGGATACGAGCAAGTAGAGGCGGATCTGGCACAGATGTACCTAGGGGTTAAACACAAAAACACCGCTTTGCGCTAGACTCGAACGGGAACTGGTTCATGACAATGGACCTTGCTTCACTCGTGGTTACGACACTCCTGGGGGATATGTATAGGATAATTCTCATTTTCTTCACAAACCATTATGAAGGGTTTATGAGTATATACTTCCTCAATGGAGACATTTTTATGATTATGGATTATATCCATAAGCTATTTAATTTATGTTATGTGTTTTACAAGTTTGGGGTTAGGTATTGTTATTCATAAACTAATCTAGTGCATGCCATTGATTAGAAATGGCACCTAATAGAAGTAATGAGAACTCCAGTAATACATATGATCCAAAGAGAAAAAAGGATCATATATTTCATGGTCTTAAGTAAGAATTTATAAGAGAAATAGTCTCCCATGTATTATCATCATATGAAGAAATAATATCATGTGTTGTAAGATAAGTAAAGAGTTTGCTGACTCCTATTGCTTTGAAGGGAAGAAAGAGAAGAAAGGGATGGAAAAGAGAATGATGGATAAAGGGAAGAGGAAAAGAATAATTTTCCCATATGTGATAACTATGGGAAGACACACCCTAGAACATGCTTGAAAGTAATTGGAGTTTGTTATAAGTGTGGAGGAAAAGGGAACCAAGTACGTGACTGCAAGGGTATGAAAATGGTTTCAAATTTACAATGATTCATTTGCAAGGATTTTGGACACTACGCGAACCTATGTCCCAGTCATTAGTCTATGCCGAAAATGATATTGGATAATAATGAAGTTATGATAATACCACAGAAGAAGAAGAATGATTAGAGTTCTTATGTTGATTATGTCATTTGAGTGTTCTATCAACAATGTACTTGTTATAATAATTATGGACTATATAAGGATTGTACTGCAGTACTATTTCATTGAGGATTTGATATTTTATGGTACTAATTAATGTGACTCTACAGCATGTTAAACTTTTTGGAAATTACATGGATGAAGTAAAGATAACCCTTAATATGGTCCTAATATTGAGGTACTGATTTTGGAATAAGATATGGTTGATTTGGGTAAATTATATTGGATATTCTTGACTGCGTTGAAAATGATTAATGATTTGTATATTACCTCATGTTTGGAGTTTACAACATATTTGGATGGATGAAGTATATCCAGTATTCTATATAGAATAACAGAGCATGAATGTAATCAATATGGATTATGGTAATTCAGGATGTTTCACTGTTTTAAAAAAATTATATGATAAAGGTATTCACATGCTATTACGGGGTAAAAATGATCTACATTATGTTTATCTTCCTTATAAATGTTGGACTGTGAGTTTGGACTGAATTTTTTGGGATAATTCTAGTTTGAGATTAATTTTTTATTGCAATAAAAGGACAACCCGGAGGTTGGGCGGCAACCCGTCGCGTCCGGCAAGGCCACGAGACTTGAACCCACAACCAAAGGGCGACAAGGGTGTATCACTTACCACTGACCAATGTGATGTCCTGGATTGAATAATTTCGTCTTTTAAATCGTTCTTCTAGATGAATTATAAATTCTTGTTTTAACCCTATATGAATAGGATAAATAGAATATTATTTTTAAGTTCTATTATCTTTTAGAGTGAAAGATGAGTTTGGGGTATAACTTAGTTAAAGGATGAGACTCTACTTGTCAAGTATATATTTTTCTTATTCTATTATTCAATGAAGAAATTAGTTCTTATACATTAGTGGAGGGATCGTAAAACAAAAAAATGTGTTATCCTAATAACATATGTTTAGATGAACCGATGGTATTTTAAATCATCATAGATTGATGAATTTAAGGCCCTCAATTTTACACTTGTTTGTGATTGATGACCTCAATAACTACATATAAATATTTATGTTTTTCCTCTAATTATATGTCTCTAATTTCCACCAATTTTCTCCTAATCGAGATCATAATTTGGTGGTGACCCTTTCATTTCATTTTTCCTCATATTAAGACTAAATTTTAGTAACCCAATTTCCGATGTGGGTTTTCCCACAAAGATAATTTCTATTTTCAACCTTTTATTTTCGAAAAACAATTTCTAATTGTGAGGATTCAATTTATTAAAGGAGGGGAGAACGTAACACCCCAATATTTCATTGTGTGTTATTTCTTCAAAAAAAATTCAATAACTTGCACTACACATAACGCCGAATTCAAGTGCACCATGACATACCAAACAAGCCGTTCAAAAGATGTTATGAATAGTATTAGCTAAATATTGAACCTTATATAATCCTTATAATTTTAGTATCCATATTATATGTTTTTTAAATAAAATTTAAGAAAAAATTCATTTTGTTCAGATAAAAGAAGTATTTTTCAAAAATGCACTTTTACCAACTTTAATAGTGAACCCTTTTTAAATCCAATATTTTAAACTTTTATATATTAAATTTGACTAAATAAATTTATTCTTTAGAATGGGGAAATCAAAAGTTTACAATTTAATACCCCACGCTTCCTTGGTATGCTTCATTTTGAATAATACAGTAGCGTGTGTTGTACGCAACTTCGAATTCTAACACACACTACAACTAATCAAACAAGCCGTAATGAAATGTAATACCTAATTTTTTAGATTTTATAAATTTTATCTCTCAAAATGGACTTCAATTTTATATTTGGAATATATAATTTATCCTAGGGTGAAAATTTGGTAATTTTCAGATAAATTTTATATTTTGATGAATAGTGAAAATTACTAAATTTTAATTAAAAACAACTTTTTTAATCAAAATAACTATAAGTGATAAATTATGAATTTTAGTGGGTTTAAAGTATATTTAGAATAAATTTTTACCATTTAATAAAATGTTGCTCATTGGACATAATTTCACAATTAAACCAGACATAAACAAGTGACCATCTTTTGATAATTATTATATCTTAAAAACACGTTTTTTGTTTTGACAACGAAAATTAATTTTTAATTAATTTCAACCACTTCTGTGTTAGGAATTTGGAAAAATGGATTAAATATTTGGAATCAGTATGTCCATTTTTTATAAATAGGTAACTTTTATTTTTAGACATTTTGAATAATTACTTCGGTAACTAGTTTATTTACCATGGTTAAAAGGTAAATTTGGTAAATAAGGGTTACCAAAATAATATTATAATAGTAATAAATTACCATAAAACGTGTCCTAACCTTATTTGTGGATAAATTTCCAATAATGGGAATCTTTGGGTCGATTTTGGGACCCCATGGAGCCACTTGTAGGGGATAGGGACATTTTATTTAATTAAGTTAAAAAAATACAAAAATGACATAAGAATATATGTTTTAGAAAAAAAATTATTACATAGGGTAATATATTTTGGCTTTTAGACTATAAATATTCATTAGAAATATAAAATGATTTCATACATAATGGTATTTTATTTAAAAATTTTAGACATTATATAATTTAATTTAATTATGACACAATGGTGATGGAGTAATTACCTAATTAATGAACAATTTGAATAATGGTTTTTATAAATACCCAAATAAATGTAATTTGAGACTTTTTATAAATAAAAAAAATTTCATAGGATAATATAATATATTAGTATTGAGTTCATTACCTTTTATCTAAGTAATAATTCTGTTGTAATTTTTTTAAAAATCAGTTATTGAATAGATTCAAAATTGACATAAAATAGTTTTTAAAACAAATATTATATTATTAAATGATAATAAATTCTTAAAAATACAAGGATAGTCCAAGAGACTTATATCATAATAGGTGTATCATTAATGGACCACTTGGGGGTCTTTTGGATGTATATAGTATGTTTATTAACCATATAATATAAAAATAAAAAGAGACATTGTAAAAGTGAAACTAATTAACTAAGAGATAATACTTAAAGGAAAGGTTTATATAGTAACCCAAACCTATATAAATCCTATTGGTTGAGTGTTTTTAGACCTATAACCACCATGAAATTTAAATAATACACTTTGGAGAAATTAGAAAATGAATATGAATTTATTATAAAATAATATTTCTATCTTTTCCAAAGGTGCCCCTCACCCCTCTTATAAAAGGGAACTCCTTATAATTAATTCACACCTTCAAAGCCTTTTGGTTCGGCCAAACCCTGTACAAATACTATCTCAACATACCTCACTACAACCTAGAGGCCTTATTTTTATCATAATGAAAATCTATGGAGCCCTTTTGATCAAATCAAAAGGAAGAACCCGAAGAAGAGGTAATGTTTTCACCACCCTCTTTCAAGTTCCTTTCTTCTTCAGCTTCTTCATTCTTTGTTATTTATATTCTAAAATAATAAATCCAATATCTTCTATATACCGTTATGTTATTATAATTATGGAACAACCATATTCAGTATTCTATCCATCCTTTGAATGGAAAGTCACCATACGTGCATACTTACGGCTTACCATCTCCACATCGTGGTGTAATTTTCATTAAATAAATTATAATTTGGATGGGTATAATAATGATGTCTAATTCATGTAAATAATAAATATAACATGATAATATTTCTGTCAAGATGGTATACCATCCAATTATATATTATTTTAATATCAAAAGAATGATATTGTCGCTCATGCGTACGTACGAACTACCGTCTCCACGAACGCGATGAGATTCATTCTCCATCGTATCCATTCAAGTATAATTCTCATTTGATGATTAAAAATAATATTTAATGACTTTATATAATTATGTATATGAATAAGATACAACCAATCTATATTAAACACGTCTTACGTAACAAATAATATAAAGGAAAATGAGTAAATTAACACCCAAAATGATGATAATACTAAGATATTATTAACAAATCAATGTTAAAAGATCATATATGATATCATATTAATGTAAATGATTCGTGTATAATTAAATAACAATTATTTAACCATTATACAGGAGGTTAACCAACCTCCGACCATGGAAAAAGTACAAATTAAGGGGTTTCAAATCTCCATTTTAATTCCTTGAGATTTCCATTGTTCACCACTTATTTATTGCATGTAGTGTGTGTACTGCCCATGATTGTATTCATTGTGTAATATTATTTAATTTTTTGATATCTACATCATAATTGTATGATCATTATTTTATGGGTGTATGTTTTTTATTTTAACAAAGCAATAAGAGAAATTTGAAATTTCAATTTCCACTCATTCGGCTTTACGCATACTTCATTGATTATTTCACTACATGATTATGTGTAGAATCACTATTCATTTTATTATGTCATAAATTTGACTCCCCTTTCTATGGATATACTTTTGATAAACATAATCACTCCATTGATAAATTATCAGGTCAACAGTATGAACTTGATAAGAGTATTTTTTACTCAATCTCGATTTGTTGAGTTAAACATCCAATTCATTGGTGTTGTTTTTACAAGAATATGTGTTAATGTCCTTTGATTTTTTTACACTGAATATCCAGTCATATTGAGTGTATTTATATTTTTCAGTCATAATTATGTCGTTCATTTATCCTTAACCTAAGGATCTGGCCCTTATGAGAGATTTCATCTCAATTTACATTCTATTGAGACTTCTTTATTGTTATACACCAAATGAATATATGGTGTATATAATGTACTTTGACATAATATATCATGAATCCCATTATTCTCATGATATTACAATGTTTTTATTTCCTCAATTATTTTTATTCATGTGTCTCTCTTTCAGTGAGGAACTCTAACTAAAATGACATTTTAAAATGTGTTAAAGATTGATTATTCTAAATCATTCTCATTAATGTCCATGTTTTAAAAATGGTATTAAGGATTTATTTATATGGACATTGATGTTTTCAATTCAAAATTCCTTTTAAAAGTTTCAAAGTGGTATGAGACACTTTGATTCTAAAATCAATTTTAAACAGATTCTTGACAAATAGTGTGACTTTTAAATGATTTCAATTAAAAGAAGGATATTTCACTCTAAATGTTTTGATGATTATTTTCATCTATGTCAATATCCTTCATCATTCTCGATTGAGGTTATTATGATACAATACAATATTTTATATTGTATTGAATGAGTTATGTTTGACTGTGGATGTGCTATTTTAAACCATTCATGGTTTGTAGATAAAGTATTGACATTTCATATGCTAGTTTTAATTCGAATGTTTATGTTCTATTTAAAAATTTTCATATGAAGAATGCATTGGACTTAGTATGTGATGGGTGGAGCATACTATAGAACCTCGATGCATCGATTGGTCTCATGAGACAAACTAGTGTCTTTGCATAAGGCATTGACAAAATCTTATTCGTAGTCTTGGCACGAAGCCTTGGCTATGTGGTTATGATAGTCTGGAATTATTCATCCCATCATTATAAAAGTGGTTATTGATATTTCATGTGATTGTTCGACTGGTGGAATATCCATGTGAATTAGTAAATGTAATTATTTCATTTTATCTTTTCCATATTATACTGAAGTTCTTGTTTAAAATTCTTTTGTTTTTGTAATAAATTGCTTTAAATGTTTATGCTTATCTATGAATGCTTCTGCTATATTGTTATCTTTACTAAGCATCTGAGCTCACCCATTTCAATGTTTTATTTTTCCCAGGATGTGAAGAAGTAATTTATGCATTACCTGTAGGGATAGTATGAGGGGATATGAAGACAAAATTTTGTTGTAGTTTTTTTACCTTATGATGTAACGTAAGACTTATGAATATATCTAGTGTTTCCAAGACTACTAAATTAATCTATCTTTCGAGACTTGATCCTTTGTGATCATGCCAATGATACGTATTAATGCAGCGACTATTGGTAACTGGGGTTAGGGCATTACAAGTTGTATTAGAAATTCCATTGTATCAAATGATTTATTTGACTCTTGTGAAATTAGAAATAAAATCAAGTATGGATTCCTAGATCTTTGAAAGCTAACACCCCTAGACCCAACAAAATATGGGTACCAAAGAAAATTGTGTAAATTCCTTTGTAGGGAGTATGTCACAAAAGAAAAAAGGACATATGGTATATGGATAGTGGCTTCTCAAGTCATATGAGTGGAAACTCATCAAATTTATCTAAACTCACTCCAAAAGATGGTGGACTTGTTACTTTTGGTTACAATGCCAAAGGTTAAATCATTGGTATTAGAATAGTTGGAGATCCGGAAGCTGTCTCAGTAAACAATGTACATTATGTACAAGGATTGAAACACAATATGATAATTATCTCTCAACTATGTGATGTTTTTTATGAAATTTATTTTTCTAAAAATTATTGCCCTATTTTCAAAAATAAATTACCTAAATTTAGAGCACCTAGAACTGACAATGTGTATAGTTTGGATTTAAATTCCCTGTGTAAACAATAGGTAAATGGGATAACTGCTAAAGTGATGGATCTTGGATATGGAGTAGGATACTTGGACATTGTATTGTATATGTTTTATATAAATTATCTAAGAAACATTTAGTTTCTAATTTTCTTAGTCTCAAATTTGAAAGTGACAGATTTTGTGTTGTATGTCAACTTGGAAAGAAACACAAATCATCCCTGAAATTTATAATAGAATTGCTACATAAAAACCTCTAAAACTTATCCATATGGATTATTTTGGACCTTTATGAGTAGAAATTTTGTCTGTTAGATCATATGTATATGTTTAGTTGATGACTATTCTAGATTTACAAGGATTTTATTTTTAAAATTAAAAAATGAATCCTTTACTTTATTTGACAGTATTTTGAAAGCTGTTCAAAATGAAAATGGTTTCAAAATAATTTCATTAAGAAGTGATCATGGTGGAGAATTTTAGAATCCATAATTTAATTATTTCTGCTCAAATATGGGTATTAAATATACCTTCTCTACACCAAGAACACCTCAACAAAATGGAATTGTTGAAAGAAGAAATATGACTATTAAATAAATGGCTAGGACTATACTAAATGAATACAGTCTTCTTACCTATTTTGGGAAGAAGCTGTAAGCACAACCTTCTATATAATGAATAGAGTTTTAATTAGGCCAATTATAAAAAGGACACCCTATAATAATTTGAATAACAGAAAACCCAAAATAGATTACTTTAATGTTTTTTGATGTAAGTTTTACATCTTGAACACAAAATAAAATATTTGTAAGTTTGATCAAAAATCTGATGAAGGAATTTTCTTGGGATATTCAGCTACCTCCAAAGCATATAGAGACTATAATAAGAAGTCAATGATTGTTGAAGAATCAGTTCATGTGAAATTTGATGAATCTGATCCCTTTGATAAAAATGGATAGATAAAATGGATGAATCTGACTCTAATGATAACATGAGACTTGAAAACATGAAAATTGTTTTGGAAAAAGATATAAAGAAATTCAGTCAAGTTTACAATAACATGATACCGAAGAACCAAGGAGTGTGTTACCTAGATAGACGTGAACCCTAAAGAATCACCCCATAGAGACTATAATAGGTGACTTAGACACAAGGATAAAAACTAGAAGAAATATACGGAATATTTTAGAATTATCTGTCTTTCTATCCCAATTTGAACCCTTGTATATAGAAGAAGCATTAGATGATGAAAGTAGGATGATATCAATGCATGAAGAATTAAACTAGTTTAAAACAAATGAATTCTGGGAATTATTTATAGAGACCACAGAACTATCCATCGATAGGAACCAAATGGGACTTTAGAAATAAGCAAGATGATCAGGGAATAATAACGTGAAATAAAGATATACTTTTTTATAATGGATATAATTAAGAAGAATGTATAGATTATGATGAGAACATTGCCCCTGTTGCTAGATTAGAATCCATTAGAATTATTTTAGCATATGCATCTCATATGAACATTATGTTATTTTAGATGGATGTCAAGTCAGCCTTTTTAAATGGTTATTTAATAGAGGAAGTTTATGTTGAGAAACCTCTTGGTTTTGAAAATTCTCAAAAACCAAATTCTATTTTTAAACTTATTAATGCTCTTTATGGCCTTAAACAAGTTCTTAGAGCTTGGTATGATATATTAAGCACATATCTTTTGAAAATTGATTTTACATTTGGAAAGGAATATCCAACCCTTTTTAAGAAAACATTAAATTCTAAATTTTTTTAGTTCATATTTATATTGATGATGTAATTTTTGGATCAACCATAAAACCCTTTGTGATTAGTTTTCAAAGTTAATGCAAAATGAATTTTAAAGGAGTATGATAGGAGAACTAAATTTCTTTTTATGACTTAAAATTTATCAAAAAGATTTTGGAAATGTTTTGAATCAAAGAAAATTCATTACTGATTTATTAAAGAAATTTGGACTTGAAAACAGCAAGACATATTCAACTCCGATGTGTACTAATATAAAACATGATTTGGATGAAACTAGAAAATCAGATGAAAACAAGTTATATTGAGGTATGATTGATAGATTATTATATCTTACTTCTAGCAGGCCAGATATAATGTATTCAATATGTCTTTGTGAAATATTTTAATCAAATCCCAAAGAATCCCATTTAAATGTTGTTAAAAAAAATTTAGGATATTTAAAAGGAACTGTTTTTCAATCCCTTCATTATCCCAAATCATATGAGTTTTATTTGATTTCATATTTAGATGCAGACATTGGAAGTCGTAGATTAGATTGGAAAAGAACTTGAGGAACATGAAACTTTTTAGGGTAAATATTTAGTGTCGTTGTCATGTAAGAATCAACATTCAGTTTCCCTGTCCACATTCATGTCAGAATATGTTTCTTCTAGCAGTTGTTGTGCACAATTGTTATTGATGAAAAACAATCTTATGGGCATTAGACTAAATTTTAATAATACGCCTATTTTATGTGATAACACTTGTGATATAAATAACTCAAAAAATCCTATTAATCATTCCAGAACTAAGCATATTGATAACAAAAATCTTTTTCTAAATGATCATGTTCTTAAAAAGGATATATCTTTGGAATTTGAAAGTTCTGAAATTAAAATAGCTGATAGTTTTACCAAGGCACTTCCCATTGCATGGTTAGTTTTTTCTAAGGGAGACCTAGGATTTTTTAATTTTAAATAAAGTATTATTTTAACTAAGCTATTTTTTTTAATTCTGTATAAAATAATTTGGCTATTTGTTATTCAAATAGAATAATTTTCTTTTCCCCACATAATTAAATTTATTTATTTTTTATTATATGTAACGATTACTCAAAACACAGGAATGAAGGCTGTCAGAAATCCTTTCGACATCTAAACCGTTTCATTTCTATCAAAACCATTCAACCCGCCAAACTACACCACTACTCATCAAACCCTAATTTTTCAAATCTCTGAAACTCTAACCGACAATACTTCTGAAAGTCTCACCGAGATGGCTACGACTAAGAGAGATGATGAGGCCAAGACCAACAATGTCAAGAGACAATGTTAAAAAGGATGGAAAGTCTTACAGGGACAGGTAATTGATCTCGAATGGCTATATTAGGGAAATCTCCTATTGAAACAGGCATTTTCGTTTCATAATCTTCAACAGACTTTCAACCGTGAGAATGTGGATTTTTTGTATGAGTTAGAACTTCGATATTTCTTCAAATATGTACAGTTTAGTCTCGGAGACAATGATGACACTATGCTAGCTATGATAGAATATTGAGATTTTTCGATCTCTTCAGTTAAAATTGGTTAGATTTTGAAATGACCTCATTTGGGAGTCTTTCATTTTGATTTAAAAAATATAGGAGATTATGTACATAAATCTAAGGGAATTATGTCTTTTTTTGGTACTACATCTATAAAAAATATTTTTATCAAGGACAAAGTGCCTGATCAGAAAATTTTAGTAATGTTTGTGCAAATAGGGATTGCACCAAGGATGTTTGAATGGATAAGATATTATATCCTGACATGTATATAATGTATCATTTTCTCAGTGATATCAAAATATATTTTCCTAGATATATGGTGGGGTATCTGAATTACTATTGTCACAATGAAGCCAAAATGATCTTCTATCCTTTTGGATGATTCATTTCTACACTACGGTTTAAGAAGGATATGTTGAGACCTGTGGATGACAGAGTGCGTTCTCATCATATTAATGTGTTTAATGCCCGATATCTAAGAAAGAATGAATACTTCTAGAGAACTATAAAAGGAAAACTTTTTCCAGTAGTAGCTAAGGATGAAATAGAGCGTGATCAGGCTCAATTTGATATGTCCAAGGAGGGACAAGCTGAATCAAGAATAAAAACTACTGTAAGGAGAAGAAGATTTGACATGGAAGAAACTGGGGAAGAAAGAAGTTAGGAGGGACTTCACACTCAGAGGAAAATACCTATGAATGAGGAATAAGTTTCCCCTATACTGACCATAATAAATTTACTCTCTTACACATTTTTCAGAGAAAATGTTGTTGAACATTCTCACGAACAGAATTTGGTTGTTACAGAACATGACCTTGAAAGAATTGAAGTTGAAAGAACAGAACCATTGGTTGAAGTTGATTTTGCAGTTTCACTTCAACAAGAAATTGAGTCAGAGCCTGGTGAGGAAGTAGTCAGACCTTAGGACACTCAAAAAGATATTATCTTAAAATATCCATTAGAATAACAAGTTTGTGATGATTGTGATGTGCATATTTTTGAACCTCATACCGAAGTACATCGTGAGGATTTTTCAGTGTAAGAATTTGGAAAAGACTCTGAGGAAAAATCTATAGACCTACCTTCTCAGGAAAACGAACAAGACAATTCTGATGTAGATTCTCTACCTTTAGTATTGCTACATTACACTTGAAATGAGAATGAGAATCAATCATAGGTTTCCCTTGATTTAGGGAATACGAAAATTAAAGAGCTGTACAGAATGGTGTCTCAGTTGAAATCTGAAAATATTACTCTCAAAAGAGGCTTAGAATCAGATTTTTTGAAATATCAATGAATTAAGGGAATTACTTTTTCACGAAAAGAAGTTACTGATTTTAAGCAAGAGCTGTTGACAGAGGTTTCAAAGATGAAATAAGAGATGGTAAAAAAGTCAAATATGTTACAAATTAGTGGATATATGGAGACACAATTTGGATCTATGGGAACAAGTGTTGCTCATGGGTCAGGTACTTCACCTGATTTACTCATAATGTTTCAGGATATCATAGCTACAATGAGCAATATGAGTGACAGATTGCATGATCTTTAATGCAACAGTGGTCATTTATCAATCATGTTAGATAATTATAATTTTTTGGTTAATCAGTTAACATGAAGAGAAGCATCTCTTAGACTTGTGCTAAATCAATTCACAAGGAATTTTTCTCTTTTTAATGGAGAAAGAAGAAATAATTCACGTGATTTTCAGAGTCAATCTAGTTTAATACATTCATATGACACAAAAGACCAGATATCTTATCATTTAGCTTGGTGATAAAATGATGCGAAGACTCAAGGAACAGTTCACAAAAATTATGTCTACAGTTCAGAGGAGATAAAACCTATTTCATACCCAGACCAAACCCTGATTCCTGTGTTCATCATAATTGTATCTATTTCATAATTTTAATGAAACTTATTGATTCTTGTATTAATCAATTTTGTCTGAAATTCTATATTGTTATATTTATTTTGTTTTCCTATATTTATTTAGATATACTAATACTCTAAATTTCATATATGAAAAACATTTACTTATCATTTATTTAAGTTCAGTGCTACATTAAATGTGTTATATTCCATATTTAATCATTCTTTTTCATATCAAAAAAGGGGGAGAAATTTGGATAAACACAACATTTTTTTGTTTCATTTTATTGGGAGAGAAATTAAAATGAATAATTAAAATGTGGAAGTTAAGTTAATTCTAATATTGTATTTATCTTTTTAAAATTACAAACTATATGTAATTAATTAATTTCTGTGCAAGGTAATTAATTAATTATTTTATGGGTTTTGTGATCATAAAAAGGGGGGATATTTTTGAGCAATGTGTTTTTTCATCAATACATAATGTTATATTTAAAGGGGAGTATGTTGAGAACAATAATCTGTCTCTTTATGATAATTTTGATGCCTCACAAATACCCTTAATTATTTTCTATTAATTTTAATTGTTAAGTATTTTCTAGGAATTTATTATTCATTATATTTTTATTTCTAGATTAAATATTTATGTTCTTGAACAACGAGTTTTTATTTCTAAGCTATTCACATTTAGCATGTTCTGGAAACACTATTCATACCCTAATAATTCGGGATCTGATTTAGCGTGTTCTGGAAACACTGTTCATACCCTATGTGGAGGAACATAGCATAAGGATTAAATGATGTGTATGCTTTATGAGATATGTGAAAAGTATGGGTGAGGAACCATAAGTTATTGGAAAATTATGAAAAATAACCCTACGTTAGGAAGGAACCATACGTTTGGAATATTAGAAAAGTATGGAACGAGAATTGTACGTAGGTGTTAAATTTTATGTTTGTTTCATAAAAGAATGGTTCATTAACCTTAATATTGTAAACAACCATATGTTCTTGGAAAATTATGGATCATGTAAATATATGGATGTTTTACCATATGTTTGAATGCTTGAAGAGAAATGTATGGATGACCAACCCTACGTTTATGATCACCATTACGTTTGATGAAAGTGACATGAACCTTACCTTTGTGACCAACCCGACGTTTTCAACCCTATGTTTGAATACTATGTCATCAACCTTACTTTCAGAGGATGCATACAGTACAACTCAACCTTACGTTTGGCGTCGGAGAATTTAAAGTTGATATTTTTATGAAATGGTCAGCAAGCTGATTATTATGTGGATTTCAAACCAGATTTAAAGATGATTTTAAAATGAGTCTTTGACAGATTCGAAGCCATTTTATCAATGGTTTAAGGATCGAATTAAAAGGATCTTTTTATGCCGAGTTTTTAGTGAAGTTATGACTACTCTGTAAATTCAAATGTTTGAATATATTGAGTTAAAAGGCAACTATTTTGGATCTAAATTTTCAGAATAAGTACTTGTCGTTAATTTATTTTTGAGCTTTTTTGAACAACATATAATGATTTTGTGTGATCTATTAATAATTCTAAAAAAGTGAAGAAAAATATAGACTATCTAAAATTTAGATCTGATGATTCAAGAGAACGACAAAGCTCTTTTTTATAAAGAAGAGAAAAAAAATCATGATAGAAATTTCATTTGTTCTGCAATGAAGATCATTTGTGATTCTGCTACTTCTGTAGCTGTGAGTTATATTTCTATATTTACTACAGTTGGATCAACTTAGAAACGACTCTTTTGTAAAGATCATTATTTCTGAAGGTGAAGATTCATCTACTATTAATTGCATGTTGTTGCAATTGTGAAGAACTTCTGGAAAGTTTTTTCAGAATATAGAAATTCTTCTTTTATATTCTTGACTGACAAGCTTCTCATACTAAGCTGTGTAGGTTCTGTTAGTGAACCAAAATGAATTTTTATTCCTTAGATTGTAAAGGTGTCAACTGCCTGTACTCAGTTGTTGTATGTTCTGTTGAAACGAGGACCATATAGTGAAAATCACCAAGCTCATGGAGTAGAGTGTTGGTGGAGTGGACTAGGGGCATTATATTCCCTGAACCACAATATATTTTGTGTCTCTGCTATTTAAATTTCTGCTACATCAATTCATGTGGTAAATGTTCAATGAAAGAACACAATATCGTAACGATTTATTCAATACAGAATTCACCCCACTCTTGTATATATTTGATATAATATGACCCAAAACAAATATTCAATGGGGTATACTCAAATGGACTGTCTCACAACATGATTTATAGCTCCATGGACGGTTCTTCAAACGGACACTCGATGCCAATGTTATAGCCCATGTAATGTAAATGTTCCTATCAGGTTTGGGTCAAGTCTGACGCGGTCAGACCGACCCAACCTGACCTGGCCTAGGTCGACGCAGTTCGAGTCGACTTGGACTAACCCAGTTCATGTCGAATTGGACTGACCCACTGGGTCATTCCTGGCCCGTGGTGCGGCCTGGCCCACCGGGCGATCTCACAGGCTGTGAGGGCCACAAGGGGCCACAGAGTCCATAGGTGCCTCATGGTCTGCAAGGGGCCACGAGTGCTATGGGGAAGCGGAGTCTGTGGGTGGGCTCAGTCGAGGACAGTGTCTCAGCTGCAGGGGTGCTGCGAGGGTGCGGGGTATCTTGGCCCGACCTAGGTCACCTCATCCTGGAGGGTGGAGGTTGCGGGGAAGCTCGGTCAGGGGATGCCACAAGGGCCCGGGGTGACTCTGTCGGGAGGGCGGAGGCTGCGGGGTAGTGTCGTTGCACCATCTCCTACATCGCGTCTGGTGTGGGGGCCGATCACCATTCTCGTTCCCCACTGTAGTTTGTAGTCGTCCCTCCATAACAATCAACAATTAATCAAATGGTTTGCAGAGAGGACGGTCCATGTTTGTTTTTACCACACTCTTCACATTAGAGTGGTAGAAAAAGGCTATAATTACTTCTGGAATTATGAAGAATTATCAAAACTGGAGAGAGAGACGAATTTCTAACATCCACCCTACAACTTCCCACAAATAAATATACACAAATAATCCACTAAGGTGGATTTTTCTTTGACTTTGGTGTGAGAAGTATGTCGAAGAAGGTGGAGAGAGTTCCAAAGATAATCACTTCCAAAACCACGCTTCGATGTCAGGCCCGTTCGTCGTCATCTTCCTTGATTTCCAATGAATGTTCATTGATGGAGTTCTTCATTGGTGAAGTAAAATCCTCCCAAAATTTCTCTTATCCCCAAATCCACCGAATTAAAAAGTATCAAAAATGATATGTTTCTCAAATTTAATTGTTGGAACAATTTCAAATTGGGTCAATTAATTACATAGGTTGTCATAATAAATTAAATAAGGTGGCACCATTTATGTGGGGGATGTTTAAGAGGCTTCCTCGTACATATGAGGGAGTTCAAGGGGTTCAAGGGGTTTTAAGCCTCGGGAGGTCCCCACCACCACAACCTCTCATGGGAGGTTTAGGCTCGGTTGTCCCCACCTCCATAACCTCTCATGAGAGGTTTTAGTTCTGGTGGTCACCACCAGTGAAATAACCCCATGGGTGGTTTCAAAATAAAATAAAATAAAAATGTTACACCATTTTATTTTATTTTATTCCTTCACAAAAATCCAAAATATATCTTTCACTTTCAAGACACTACGGTCAAGATGAAGGTCTCCGTAAGAGAACATCAATGCTATGAGTTTAACGGTGTCCTTGTATTTCAATTTCGATCACTAGTTCAAAAGTTATAAAAAACTGCTCACACGTTTACTGAATGTAAGCAAACAAAAGTTAATAAATTATTTTTGGGCACTCAGGGCCTCGGTATCTCATTACGTCAATTTTCATAGAATCCTAAAATTCCCATATATATTTTTTTAAATAAATTACATTTATATTCCAGGCTATTACATTCAATATTTTGTACTTATTGTAATAAATGTTATGTTTTAATGAAAACATTACTTTAATTTTCCCTTCTTTCAGAAATTATTGTTGTTGAAACATCCTTGATATATATAAATGTTGTCAAAATAGTTTACAATTTTTTATGAAATTAATTTTTACCATGAATTATTTTTAAAAAATTACATTATTTTTAATTTCCTTACAATTTTATGATAATTTAGATTTTTTAATCTTTTTTTGGGAAAAAATAATGTTTAGCATGTACTGATATACTTTCTACAGTGAAAATCATTTCCTTAAAGCATTATCTAAAAGATTAAAGTGTGATTTTTAAATAATTATTTTCTAAATGTTATGGAAATTATTTTTCATTAATTTATTTTCAACAAAAAGGGTTTTAAAGTGTTTTTTATATTTATTTATATGATTTTAATATTTTTTCAATTAAAAACGTTTCCATTTTATTTTTTAGCAAACCAATATATGTTTTTAAATTTATTTCCAATGAAAAATGTTTTCAAAATTATTTACGTTTAAAAAATAAGAAGTTATCATATAGTAAACGATATTTTTCACTACAACTATTTGAAATGAAAATTATATTATTTCATTATATGAAATTAATTATTTAAAATGTTTTATGAATAGTATATTCATTGAATATCTATTTTCTTAAAAAATAATCCTTGTAATATTGAAAAGTACTTCTCTATATATGATTAAATACATTAAAATTGTATTTTTTGGGATATGATACAAGGAAACTATTATTAATCATTCTTTGAATGGTTTATGATTAAGATGAAAATTTATTTATAAATTTTTTTTTCAATAGATTAGACCATGATAAAATTATTATTAATATATATCATTGACACTAGTTCTTATATGATTATTAGATAAGTATATTTTTCAAATATTATGATATGATAGAATGTTTATGATTCCCATATCATTTTTTGGATTATTATTGGATTGTTATGACACTAGTCTCTTTATATATGTAAATATATGATGTATGTTATATTATCTTATGGAACACATTTTATTGATTTCATTATAAGATGTGGGGTACAAATATCTATTTCCAATAAGAAGGGTTATGACTTATATCTCATTTGATAATCATGGAAAAAATTCGATGGGATTAATCCACAATGGGAAACATGGATGTCTTAATAAAAAGTGGTATATAGTTTCATCATATTCAAAAATGTGAAACATGTGTGTCCTGATCAACATTTATAAATAGTTTCCTTCAAATCCCCAATGTGATGTGGGTTTTTCATGAATCAAAATTAGAAAATGGTGTTTCCTGATCCACTATTATTATTATCATGGGAGTGATCATTGAATAAAATAACGTAATGCGTGATCATAATTAAATAATTAAAACATTATTTGTGGACATGGTTATATGTCCTTATGATTATGTGTGGGCCTGCATTCATGAGTGAAGATATTTCTATTTATACATGTTCATAATTTTATAATGTGTTTTTTATACCTCAAATAATATTTCTTATTCTTTGGTTATTTAACCCTGGATTATTCTCTTGAATCCCTTATGATATATTTCTTATAAACATCCAGTCATTAATCCATGAATGATGTATATGATCTTTGATATGTATGGAAACATCATGAAAATGTTCAAGTTCTAATAACCATATGATCATTTTACTAAAATGTATCTCATTTATTTACCCTTATTGGGAATCTACTTTGACCCATTATAACATTTTCTTTCTCTAGGTCATGTAGAAATGTTTTATGTAGGAGTGATAAAGGGAATTATCATTATAGGGGAATTTAATTATATTTCAGTATATTTGAATATTATTTTCCTTGTTTCTAATGATAATAAACTATTATGGTCATCCATAATTTTCTTTTAAAATTTAATTAATATTCATATTAAATGATATTATTTTCATGCTTGTTAATCTATGTTTATAATAGTTCATGTCAAATGAATGTTTTAGTAAACCTTCATAAACTTGTACCAGAGACATTTTAATGATATCCATTAGGTTATTTAGAATGGTATTATATGTGATATATCTAATGATAATAATATGTTGTCATATATTTGAACGAAGGTTTAGATTATATAGGAATAAAAAAATTAATTATAAATTATTATGTGGTTCTCTACTATGATAAGTGTAGCGAAGATTATGAATTCAGGTTGCAATCAATAGTGGGATATAGAAGGAACTGGGTTAACATTGAATGTTTATGAAGTTGTAAGTATAGGGATTATAGAAATCAATGTTCTAATGGAAAATATCATAAAAATAATCAGTAAGGTTGTATGAGTATTGGTTATACATTTGATGATAATGATACTACGAATGACATGTTAATGTTTTGGAATTTTTAATAGTATAGTTTACATTAATCCTATGAATCATGATTTGATTCGGGTTAAGGAACCATAGGATAATATTTATATTTAATATCCCTGAAACGATGTATTATGGAATAAGATGATAAATATTATGTATCGTTTAAAGAATAAATTTATAAGAATGAAGTGTATATGTTTTGGAATTCAATGATTATGATATACGAATTAGGAATTATATAAGTAATTTCAATATAATGTTTTACATATTGATGGAAAAGGATCTGTGTAATAGTGTTGAGGATTTATAAATGGGATTTAATGTAATGGTGATATTTTATTAATGGATGGTATCCATTAACTCTTTACATATGTTGATAAAATTGTTCATTTATTGGATAAATAAATGATTTATATAGATAATGTCAATTGGATATTACTGATTACTGTTGAACTAATTACTATGGAACTAATTATTGAATTGTTGAAAAAGTTTTCTATATTTTCTTGGAGTATTATTAAAATGTTTTTTAAAATTTATGAATATATCAAATATTTTTTTTCTTTGATTAAAATTAAGAATCATGAATGTTTTAAAAATGTATTTATGGTAATTTATGTTAATGAAATGTTTTAAGGAAATTCATCATGAATGTATTCACATGTCTAAAATGTGACAATAGTTATCTACATTATGATATATGGGTGATTAATATTAATCTCATTTTGGGAAATCTAGTGACCTAATTTCTAATGTTTCAAATTTTCATCATTCATAATTTTCTTATTTGAACCATATATGGAATGTTTATGTTTAGAATTAGATGATTTTTTTGAGCGTAAATTATTATCTCACCACATGATAATTCTTTAATTTTTAATACTGTATTCTATCTATTTTTATGTGATACTAACTAAATATTGATGAAGTGACTTATGAATCTACATCATTACCTATTTGTAAAATAGGAATGAATATTTTTTTCTTAATTTCATAGAGTAAGAGACAATGTTGATATTGATAAAGGAACAATAAAATGTGGATATTGTGCACAAGAAATAGGTTTTAAAAAAAGTAATTATATTTCTATATATTATTATATATTAAAATAATTACCCATCTCTCATAATTGTATATTGAAAAATGATTTATCCTAATACATTCATTTTTGTGGATGTGATGGTCTTATAAATCATCAAATTCGTATGGTTCAGATACAATTATTATTCTATTGATCAATTAGTTGGTGTTGATCAATGATCTCCCTATAATTTTTTATTCATTTCATCTTATGTCTATTCTTCAATCCCAGCCATTGTCCACAAATGTTGAAACCTAGATAGGGGTTACATTAGAGAACCATTTTGGTTCCAACATTCCCTTTTATAAAAGTAGTTTTATTTATTATATTTAGATTGTGGGTTTCTAAGAAATGAACAATGAAGTGCTAAACTATTGATAAGATAGATGATTTTTAAGGATAAATCAATTTTAAGGGGATATAATATATCTCCCTGTGATTTTGTAAAATATTTTTTTGAATCAATTTATTCTTGTTAATATTTTTCATTTAAAAAATATAATAATTAATTTTTTATATGAATTAACTATGTTATCCATTTATTATATGCCACACTCTGTTAATATTATGTTAAATACATTAGTCTGATTACCCTTTTGTACATCAAAGACTATATTTGGCTTATGTTGAACAAATTCTCCATCACATCGATAACTTCTGTTACGCACAAGACATTGTTTAACCTATCCAAACTATACTATTAATTATTTTATTTAACAAAAGTATTATTTTCACCTAGTCATTGGAATGAGTATTATGAATAAGATTAATTAAAATTTTAAAATACTGTATAAACATGTATATAATAAGAACTATACAGTGACAAATTCACCCGGAATAAAAGTAAAACCCCTTGAAAAATATAGGAAATCTGGTGCTATAATAATATATTAATGAAATAAATTAACATTTACCTTAGTTAATTAATAAATAAAAACTAAATAATTTATTGAATATGTATATATATATTAATTATACTATTTAATGTTCATCTGATATGTTTTTTATATATTAGATAATACTAGATCCTATTATATGAATAAAAAGATAAACATTCCAAATTGGTAATTTTATCACATTTAATTGATTAAATATTTTCATTAAATATTTTTTGTAATATAATATACATTTTATTTGAAAAAATAAACTTTTTTAAAAATTTATTACAAAATTTACATTGGGTGAATTTTTTGTATTTTGCTGAGACGTTTTAATATCTGATTAATAATCAAAATTACTAAATTTTAATTGAAAAATACTTTTCTAAATAATTTATTGAAATAGATAAATATTATCTTCATTAATTTTTAAATTAATATTACATAAATTTTGTATAAATTTATTCAATTTATGCAATTTGATCAAATTCCCAAAAGAAACTGGATATAAAAACATTTTAGTAATTTATACAATTTTAGTTTTAAAACATGTTGTTTCATCCAATCTGTGGGATTTTTATTCAATTAATATCATCCACTGCATTGATTATAATTTTGATAAATTTGATTACAATTTTCGAATCATAATAATATATAATTTACAATATGTTCAAAATATATTTTTTATAAACATAATACGAAGGTAATTAATATTGACTACTATGAATGAATTCAAAATAAGTCTTCATTATGGTTAAAAATTAACAGATGGAACTTAATACCCTAAGAACATATCTTCAAATTTTGACCATAACCATAATTTTCATTAAAATTTATATAGAGAATAGGTTATTCCTGATAAGAATTTCATATATTAATAAATATTTTTCTAGATCTAGGTGTTTAGACATCATAAAATTTCGATGCCAGGTGTGTCGATTATTAAATTTATAAAAATATTAAACATATTTTATATTCTACATAAATATTTTATTAATGAAAATATGATAACACCTAAACAGTTGATCAGATTGGAAATATGAGACCATGGTTTGACCTAAAATGTTGTTTTTTACCTAGGTGTTACATAAAATGTCTTGGGGCGGGACATTCAGACCCCTCTCACATTAGCACTGCATTTATGTGATTAAATGAATTAGTATATTTAATTACTAAATTTCATTTATAGCTAATAATTGGATCTAAATACATGGTTCAAGTGTTTGTAACCTCATAACCCTATTTTCTCCAATGACGACTTCATATCCTCTCATTTACAATTGAATGACAATGAATAGAGTGTTGATTATGAATCGATGGATCTCAAACAATCAAGACATGATTGATCCTCTTCAATCATTGGTAAATGCATTTTTTACAAACGATCAAAACAATACAAGGTATGTATCATCTTTGTGGTTTTTACACACTTGATTAATTGGTTAATCTTGTTAAAACATGATTCATCAATATGTGGCCTTTTTTATCGCAATAGTTATGAACATGTTGATTATTATATGTTGATCTAGTTGGGAATATTGTTCTTCATCATTACCCAATAAATATTGGCCAATGATCCAAAACATTGTTTATGGTGCATTTTCCCTTGTGTATCATTACTTTCCTTTCCATATAATCTTTGTGGATCCTAGTTCTCCTATTACGATGTGACCAAAGCTTGATCAGGCACTCAAAATTGAGGGGATGTTTTTGAAACACAACAAAAATATGAGAAATTCAATGATCTGGAAAGAAAATGTTGTGAAGATAATAAATTTTAATATTTGACCCCAATTTGATGAGATAACAAGTCATAGGGGAATGTGTAAGATCTATTCAAACCCATATTTTAAAAATAAATCTACTTGTGATAAACTAAAAATATACACCACTTTCTTCATCCAAATCCAAAGATTTCATAGTGGGATTTGGTTACTTATACTATGGTTGAATCTTATTAGGAATCAATATCTAGTACTGAATAAAACCTCATGTTTTTAGAAAAATAATACTACATGACATGTTCTATGATAATCACACAACATGTATCCTTTCTAAGAGGAGGCAAGAGGATGTGAGAAAAGATATGGATGAAATAGTGTGTACAGCCCTTGACATGCAATTTACTCACATTCCATCTGAGGTGAGTGATGTAATGGAACACACGGCGTGGCACATGCCATGTTCCGAGAACATGGACATGGATTGGCTATATGGGAAACATCCAATTTGGGAAACAATTATGTGTATCATAGAACAAAAACATGGATAGAAAACACAACACTGATCCCCAGATAAATGGAACATGCCTTGTATTCCACCTACATACTGTGCACTACTACATGAGATGGGACTTGTTCCATCCAAAGACATGGATAGGCATTTATATGGGACCACAAAACATGTGATCCCCCTCACGTGTTGTGTACTATTTGGGCTCCCATTATAAAGCTTTAATCCTTAGTATCTCGTTCATTTGAACTCATATTTGAGCTTTTGTGATGCATATCCTGTGATTTGTTTCATGTAGAACGCAATTGTTACCTAGAATGTGGAATTTGAGATACTATCATGACCTTCAGGGTGTTGAACATGTAGAGATGACCTCCAATAGTGGCAGTGATCAGACAGGTTTACTAGAATAATTTTGGACTAACCCTCATACTGGGCTAGGTAGTGTAGTCCATAAGAATCATTCAGGACAACCCTCATGTATGATCTGGCTATTTTAGTCCCCAATGTCATTCCTTGATTACCCTATAAGGATATGGGTAGTGTAGTCCATGAAGATTTTGTGCTAACCCTCCAGATGCACTAGAAAGTGCAATCCTCTAAGAACATCTGAGATGACCCTCTTGTAAGATCAGGGTAATATAGTCCATGGTGTCCTTTTAGGCTGACCCGCCAACGAGACTTAGGGGTGTAGACACTGACGAACTTCCCGATATGACCCTCAAATTTGAGGAATTATGGCGAGGTGTGATTATCATTAACTAATGGCCCAAAAGATAGATGGTTTATTTCCACAATGAGACACATTCTTGATACATGACTTAATATATGTCAGTGAGTTAGTGCATCCCCAAGATGATAGTATTTAGGTGTGGTCATTGAAGCCCATTTGATTTAAGACTCCTAGGTAAAAGCTCAAGGAGTTTGTCATACCATATTTCTCATCATTGGAACTTTTTGTGACCCATCTTATTGGGGTTAACTATGATATAGATATCCCCATAATATTCGGTTTGGGAATCTCTGAATAATTATATATATATATATACCCATCTCTTTACTGTACCCACTCATTGGATCTTGTGTACTCTCTTTCTATGATAGCTGAGTACGTGTGGGGTATGCCACAGGATTTATGCATATAGCTTCTCTGAAGTGCATTGTGTTGCATTTGTTGTCAATGAGGCATGAAGTTGTCTTGGAATGAATGGATGTCAAGGAGTCAAGATGTGAATGTCAAAGGATGTGATGGTGATGGTGATGAAGGAGAATGGCCATGGTACTAAGATACGTGTCACTTAGGAGATTCACTAAGTGGTATTGTAAATGATGGTTGAAACATTCTCTAAGAAAATCTGACGATTGCTGAGCTGCTCTTTAAGTTCAAAGAACTTGTATCCTGATGGTACAATGTCACAACATTGTTTGAAGACAATGCATTGTACTGAAAATGCATGAAGAGATGAAGTGATCCATCCACAATCACTAAGTGGATGAAGTGGTGCTAATAAAGTCCATGTACTATTTCTTAGTGCATGTGAATTAGAAGAAGAACCAATTTGATCTGTGATTAGATCAATGAAGCAGATGGAAGAAATTATGTGATTAAGGAAGCTCAGTTGAAGATGAAGACCCTTCGTGAATTCCATTCCTAAGTGATGAATAAATGATTGAAAGGAGAAGTAATGGAATTCTTAAGAAGAAGAATAGAAGAAGTGGAGAATGAAGAAGGCTTGAAGGGCTTGGCATTTGGCATATTTCACTTGGGAGTACTTTGTACTTTGTTCTGTCCCTTTGCCAAAAAATATGGCCAGCCAAGGCACCTTGGGGGTTCAACCCCAAGGCATGGGCACTAGGGCACCACGCCCGGGGGAACCCGTGGGGCGAGCCAGGGCGGCAGGACGCACCCCAAGACACTGCATGGGCGCCTGGGGCACGCCCGGAGGAGCGCGGCAGGGGCGTAGGAGCGCGCCCCCAAGAGTGTCACAGCGTGCATAGTGGGCGCCAGTGGCGCGCCCGCAGAGAGCATAGTGGGCGCAAGAGCGCGCCCGCAGAGAGAACCCGGTGCGGGGCGGCACCGGGAGGGGGGAAGTTCAACTGAGCGCTTCTCGGCAGTGCTTAGTTGATAAGCCGCGAGAAAACCGGGCTTCGTTTCGATGTGGGACGCAGGATTTTCCCACGGAAGAGATCCTGGCGGCTCATCCAATCGCGCGGCTGATCACAGCCGCTCATCGCATCCCGCGCGAGATCTCCTGATCGCGGCCGTCCGATGTATTTCAAACGCCCGATCCAACGGCTGGTGAGTCGTCCTCTTCCCCGAGCTCGGCTGAGGCCTCCCCGCACATTCCCGCAGCCACCATCAAACCAGGCGCCCCCCGAGTGATGTTTTTGAGATTCCGGCCACCTCTGAAGAAGCCGAAGACACCAATGAGTTCGTATGGATCTAACGAACACAACCATGCTTAAAAATACATTTGCATGCAACACATGGGAGATTTCGAGTTTGGCCGAAGCAACCGGAGGTGCGAGGCCACGTGATTTATTTTCTGCATGGTTTGGACCTAAACGAAGGTCGTGCATGCGTTCTAAGTCGCATGCACGTAGAGGAAATGAAAAATAAATGAGCCCGTGTGAAACAGAGAGTAAAATCAAGATTCGTAAAGATTTCAAAGATCCGCAATCTTCGGGATTGAAGTTATCCCACGCGGAAGATTTGAGGCGTTTCTCTGCCTATAAAAAGAGAGGCCGAGGCTCTCATTATGCTTGCTGATCCTTTGTTGAAGATCTGGAGAACCGTGAGTGCACCTCTGCCTCGCGAAGACGAAGCCCCGCGCACACTTGTGCGGTGAGATCCCTTGCGCGCACCCTGCGCGGCTGAAGTCCTCGGTGCCATCCTTGGCCCGAAGGAGTCCCTTGCGCGCTACCTTTTTGCGCGACAAGAAGAGGACCCCCTGCCCGCCACTGCTTGCGCGACAGGGAAGGTTAGGCAGCACCCTTGCGCACCGCTTTGTGCCTTGTGCACTTGCGCGCCTTGTGGATTGCGCGACCCACGGCTAGTGGCAATAGCTCGGCTGTGAAGAGAAGGAGGGGCCGCACCCCTTCCGCGCCTCACTTGAGTAGGAGTTCGGGTTGAACACACATTGTCCGAGACATACACTTTGTGTGTGCATAAAGAAGAAGGCCCTACGGGCAGTAGGTGTGCAAAGAAAGGAGAACCCAAGTGTGTGCACAAGTGCCAAGTAAAGAATCTACGGCTAAGTGCCATGTGTGCCAAGTGAAGTGGAAGACCACACTTTGTGTGTGTGCCAAAGAAGGCCGAGGCCTTGCCTCGTGTGTGTGCCAAGTGGAGAAGAGAACCCGAGACTTGCATACCTTGGTTGTGCCAAATTAAAGAACACTTTGTGTGTGTGCAAGAAGAAGTGAAAGGCCAAGCTCAAGTGTGTGCAAAAGTGAAAAAACAAAGTTTGTGTGCAAAAAGACAAATAGGCCGAACCTTAGTGTGTGCAAAAATATTGTGCACACTTTGAAGAAGAACAAGACCCACACTCAAGTAGAACACACAATTTAAGTGTGTAAACAAATTGGATAAAGTGTGTGAAGTTCAGTGAAGGTGTGTTCTTAAAAGAATTACACCCTTTGAGGGTTTACTGCACCTAGAAGAAGAACAGGGAAGTGCATGCATGCATGCATGCACATGCACACGTGAATAAAGCCAAACCAGCTTGTGTGCATATGAGGAGTCCAAGACCAGGAGTTCTTGAAGAGTTTTGAGAAGCCATGCAATCAGTGCATGAGGATGCAGAGATGCCATGCACTCAGTGCATGATGTTGTTCTGATGTGAGACTGGACCAGACTGAAGTTAAAGACATCAATTGTTTGAGTATTCAGTAATTGGAGAGAAGCCAGGTCATACTTAGAAGAAGGAGATAAAGCCTGAGCAAGACGAGAAGACCTGATTATCACAAGTGATCAGAGGTACAGAGCAAGGCCAGCAGTCTTTATCCCAGACTGCTGAAGATACTTGAAGAGCTGAACAAGAAGAAGAGCTACTCGTGTGACTCGAGGAGCTAGGAGAAGACCATGTGGGACTCAGGGAGAAGAAGTCTTTAGTGGGATTCCGGAGCAGGCCAATGGGACTCTGGTAACACTGTGGGACGCAGTATAAAGACCCTCCTGTGGGACTCAGGAGAGATACAGTGGGACTCTGTATCGACCATTGTAATTTTAACAGGTTATAATGGAGAATCCATGCTAGGAGAGCATGGCACGGATGTAGGCCTTTGGTGCCGAACCTTGTAAATCCTTGTGTCCAGTGCCTTTATATTTACTGCATCATTTGAGGAAAGGTGAGAGATACAAGAAGAGTGGATCGAGGCTTTAACCAGCCATAGAGGTTTAATTGATAAAGAATCAATTAGTAAAAAGTTTTAATGGATCACTGATTCACCCCCTCCCCCTCTCAGTGATTCACACTGATCTGGGCACTTCAATTGGTATCAGAGCGAGGTTACCTCTAAAAGGTCCAAGGGAGTATTTATGGAGTGCAGATTTGAGGAAATGAGTGACCAGCCTCAAATGGAGATATCTGCCAAGACTCAGAAAAATTGAAGAAGAAACAGGCAAAGAAGATGAGGAAGAAGGTTGTTGCAATCAGAGAAACTCCTTCTATGGAAAGAAATGTGAATATCACATCAGATGACAATTCCTTTTATCATTCTTCTGATGAAGCCTGCTCTAGCTGTGATGAAGATGGAAGAAACAATGATCTTCTAAATGCAATCAAATATCTTCAGAAGAGAGTCCCCAAGAAAGTTGCAAAGTGTATAGCTACAGGCATCCAAGATCTTCATGAAGAAAAATCACAGTTAGATGAAGAAGTCAATGCAATGGAAGATCAATTGGCAAAAAGGGTTGGCATATCCAACACTCTCAGAAAGCTAGTGAAAGCCAAAGATGAAACAATTTCCCTTTGCAATGAAACGTATGAAGACACTGCTGAAGAATTGCAAAGATGCCTTTCTAAGAAATAATTCTTTATGATAATAGTCAAAGATGTTGTCCATGCACTGGAAAAGAGGCACAAAGTGTCAATGGTTGTCAGAGATGCTCAACTGGAAGACAAAGTCAAAAGGGTGAAGAAGCTTGACAACTCATTGCTTGAAATGAAGCAGGTGCATGAAGACCAGATAAAACAGCTGGAAGAGAAATGGGAAGGAAGGCTAAGAACAATTGAGGATGAGAAGAACTCCCTCAACATGAAGTGTTTAGAAGTGGAGGTGATATTGAAACATCTGCAATCACCTAAAGCTGAATCCTCCCAGTCCGCTGCAAGAAGACATGTTGCTACTCAAGTATGCTTTGAGCAGGATGATTCTAAGATAAAGACATCCTCTAATAAAAGGGCAACAACTTCTAAAAGGAAGGTACCATCCATCCCATCTTGTACTCATGCCTCTAAATGTGTTTCTACTGAAAGTGCAGGATGGAAGAATGAATCCAAACAAGTATGGATGAAGACAGTGAAGAAAGAATGCTCTCCTAAAACAACACAGCAAGTCAAGAAAAGTACCCAACAATCCGAAGGACTGAAGAGGTCAAGATTTGTGGGTCAGTGTTGGTGTTGTAATAAGTATGGGCAATGTGCAAAGGACTGTTGGTACAATCCACTAAATGTCAAAGCACAAAGGAAGCCCATGCCAAGGGGGAGCAAGCCAGAAGGCAATAAGAAACATCCACAGGTCCAGAGACATCTGTTTACTGCAAATAGATTTGGATTACTTGACAACATCTGGGATGATTGCAAAAGTGGTCAAATAGATATATGTCAATCTCCAACTGTATCCAGATCTCAAAAGAAGAAAAGTTCACAGAACCTGGATCAGAAAGAATCCTTGGGAAGCAAGAAGAAAGTTGACAATGCTCCCAAGAAGATTATGAAAAAGGAAGAGAAGTCCTTGGAATTCAAATCCAAGAAGGGTGATGCATCCAGAAGGACCACCAAGAAATGATTCTACTGTGGAAAGAAAGGTCATATCATGGAACTTTGTGAACAAGCCATGAAACTGAATAGAAGCAGACTGAACTCAAAAAGACAATCAATCCAGAAGAAGCAGAAGGGATTGATTGAAAACAAGTTGCCTAAGAAAGGTAGCTTGAAAGCATCAAAAGAACCATGTGGAACTTCCAGAACTGAGGCCACACTTCCAAGTGACTTACTAGTCATATGGCCTAATCAGTTTCATCTTGCCAGAGAACTGCAAAGAGCTGAAGATGAAGCACTGGAAATTGCTAAAGCAAAAGGGAAGAAGAAGGTTTCACATGAAGATGTTTTGAGAACCACACCAGCACAAACATCAATGAAGATCAAATGTGCAAGTGTGAAGAATGGTGAAAATGGGACATCTCGGTTGAGAGAATCTTCTCAACCTTGTTGTTCACATTGATGAACCAAGGAGGTTCCATCTTATTCCCTTATACTCATGGTATATACATGTGCTAACATTGCAGGGAATTGAAGATGATGATCATTCTCATCTGGAGGATGATTTGGATAGAATGGAGTGCACCCCTTGAGGGGGAGCAAATCTGAAGAAGATGGCATTCTTAGATTAATACCATCTTGAGAAAAGTGAAGGTATTCCAATCATACTTTCATCCCTTGTTTCTTAATTGAGTTTATCTTGTAAATTAAGGGGGAGTATGGATTGAAGGTAAATGGATGAAAGGGGGAGCTTTATCTTTGCACCTGAACTTTCTAATGAGTTTTGTGAAGTTGTGCAGGATTTAGCAAATTAATTGTTATATCTGAAAAAAAAATTCAAACCCCTAAGCATGATCTCACATGTTTAGAGAATTATGAACAGATTTGAATTCCTTGGTCATATCACTCTTTTTTTCTACACCGGGTTAGCCCAAGTAGACTTAGAGTTGATTTACTAAAGGTTATTTGCTAAGAAGAACATGTGGCATCATCCCTCTCTTAGTAATTTTCAAGAAGATGCTATTAAAAGGGAGGAAGATATTTTCGAAAGTGAACCACACCACACCTTTGCATTTGATTGCCAATAAGGGGGAGAAAATATTGGCACACATATTGACCCATTCATATGTGCTGAAGGAGTGTATTGACAAAAAATACAAAGGGGGAGACTGAAGTGCATTGTGTTGCATTTGTTGTCAATGAGGCATGAAGTTGTCTTGGAATGAATGGATGTCAAGGAGACAAGATGTGAATGTCAAAGGATGTGATGGTGATGGTGATGAAGGAGAATGGCCATGGTACTAAGATGCATGTCACTTAGGATATTCACTAAGTGGTATTGGAAATGATGGTTGAAACATTCTCTAAGAAAATCTGACGATTGCTGAGATGCTCTTTAAGTTCAAAGAACTTGTATCCTGATGGTATAATGTCACAACATTGTTTGAAGACCATGCATTGTACTGACAATGCATGAAGAGATGAAGTGATCCATCCACAATCACTAAGTGGATGAAGTGGTGCTAATAAAGTCCATGTACTATTTCTTAGTGCATGTGAATTAGAAGAAGAACCAATTTGATCTCTGATTAGATCAATGAAGCAGATGGAAGAAATTATGTGATTAAGGAAGCTCAGTTGAAGATGAAGACCCTTCGTGAATTCCATTCCTAAGTGATGAATAAATGATTGAAAGGAGAAGTAATGGAATTCTTAATAAGAAGAATAGAAGAAGTGGAGAAGGAAGAAGGCTTGAAGGGATTGGCATTTGGCATATTTCACTTGGGAGTACTTTGTACTTTGTTCTGTCCCTTTGCCAAAAAATATGGCCAGCCAAGGCACCTTGGGGGTTCAACCCCAAGGCATGGGCACTAGGGAACCACGCCCAGGGGAACCCGTGGGGCGAGCCAGGGCGGCAGGACGCACCCCAAGACACTGCATGGGCGCCTGGGGCACGCCCGGACGAGCGCGGCAGGGGCGTAGGAGCGCGCCCCCAAGAGTGTCACAGTGTGCATAGTGGGCGCCAGTGGCACGCCCGCAGGGAGCATAGTGGGCGCAAGAGCGCGCCCGCAGAGAGAACCCTGTGCGGGGCGGCACCGGGAGGGGGGAAGTTCAACTGAGCGCTTCTCGGCAGCGCTTAGTTGATAAGACATGAGAAAACCGGGCTACGTTTCGATGTGGGACGCGGGATTTTCCCGCGGAAGAGATCCTGGCCGCTCATCCAATCGTGCGGCTGATCACAGCCGTTCATTGCATCCCGCGCGAGATCTCCTGATCGCGGCCGTCCGATGTATTTCAAACGCCCGATCCAACGGCTGGTGAGTCGTCCTCTTCCCCGAGCTCGGCTGAGGCCTCCCCGCACATTCCCGCAGCCACCATCAAACCAGGCGCCCCCCGAGTGATGTTTTTGAGATTCCGGCCACCTCTGAAGAAGCCGAAGACACCAATGAGTTCGTATGGATCTAACGAACACAACCATGCTTAAAAATACATTTGCATGCAACACATGGGAGATTTCGAGTTTGGCCGAAGCAACCGGAGGTGCGAGGCCACGTGATTTATTTTCTGCATGGTTTGGACCTAAACGAAGGTCGTGCATGCGTTCTAAGTCGCATGCACGTAGAGGAAATGAAAAATAAATGAGCCCGCGTGAAACAGAGAGTAAAATCAAGATTCGTAAAGATTTCAAAGATCCGAAATCTTCGGGATTGAAGTTATCCCACGCGGAAGATTTGAGGCGTTTCTCTGCCTATAAAAAGAGAGGCCGAGGCTCTCATTATGCTTGCTGATCCTTTGTTGAAGATCCGGAGAACCGTGAGTGCACCTCTGCCTCGCGAAGACGAAGCCTCGCGCACACTTGCGCGGTGAGATCCCTTGCGCGCACCCTGCGCGGCTGAAGTCCTCTGTGCCATCCTTGACCCGAAGGAGTCCCTTGCGCGCTACCTTTTTGCACGACAAGAAGAGGACCCCCTGCCCGCCACTGCTTGCGCGACAGGGAAGGTTAGGCAGCACCCTTGCGCACCGCTTTGTGCCTTGTGCATTTGCGCGCCTTGTGGATTGCGCGACCCACGGCCAGTGGCAATAGCTCGGCTGTGAAGAGAAGGAGGGGCCGCACCCCTTGCGCGCCTCACTTGAGTAGGAGTTCGGGTTGAACACACCTTGTCTGAGACATACACTTTGTGTGTGCATAAAGAAGAAGGCCCTACGGGCAGTAGGTGTGCAATGAAAGGAGAACCCAAGTGTGTGCACAATTGCCAAGTAAAGAATCTACGACTAAGTTCCTTGTGTGCCAAGTGAAGTGGAAGACCACACTTTGTGTGTGTGCCAAAGAAGGCCGAGGCCTTGCCTCGTGTGTGTGCCAAGTGGAGAAGAGAACCCGAGACTTGCATACCTTGGTTGTGCCAAATTAATGAACACTTTGTGTGTGTGCAAGAAGAAGTGAAAGGCCAAGCTCAAGTGTGTGCAAAAGTGAAAAAACAAAGTTTGTGTGCAAAAAGACAAATAGGCCGAACCTTAGTGTGTGCAAAAATATTGTGCACACTTTGAAGAAGAACAAGACCCACACTCAAGTAGAACACACAATTGAAGTGTGTAAACAAATTGGATAAAGTGTGTGAAGTTCAGTGAAGGTGTGTGCTTAAAAGAATTACACCCTTTGAGGGTTTACTGCACCTAGAAGAAGAACAGGGAAGTGCATGCATGCATGCATGCACATGCACACGTGAATAAAGCCAAACCAGCTTGTGTGCATTTGAGGAGTCCAAGACCAGGAGTTCTTAAAGAGTTTTGAGAAGCCATGCAATCAGTGCATGAGGATGCAGAGATGCCATGCACTCAGTGCATGAAGTTGTTCTGATGTGAGACTGGACTAGACTGAAGTTAAAGACATCAATTGTCTGAGTATTCAGTAATTGGAGAGAAGCCAGGTCATCCTTAGAAGAAGGAGATAAAGCCTGAGAAAGATGAGAAGACCTGATTATCACAAGTGATCAGAGGTACAGAGCAAGGCCAGCAGTCTTTATCCCAAACTGCTGAAGATACATGAAGAGCTGAACAAGAAGAAGAGCTACTCGTGTGACTCGAGGATCCAGGAGAAGACCCTGTGGGACTCAGGGAGAAGAAGTCTTCAGTGGGATTCTGGAGCAGGCCAGTGGGACTCTGGTAACACTGTGGGACGCAGTATAAAGACCCTCCTGTGGGACTCAGGAGAGATACAGTGGGAATCTGTATCGACCATTGTAATTTTAACAGGTTATAATGGAGAATCCATGCTGGGAGAGCATGGAAAGGATGTAGGCCTTTGGTGCCGAACCTTGTAAATCCTTGTGTCCAGTGCCTTTATATTTAATGCATCATTCGAGGAAAGGTGAGAGATACAAGAAGAGTGGATCGAGGCTTTAACAGCCATAGAGGTTTAATTGATAAAGAATCAATTAGTAAAAAGTTTTAAAGGATCACTGATTCACCCCCTCCCCCTCTCAGTGATTCACACTGATCTGGGCACTTCATTCTCATTATTAGATGGGTCTACTCTCCAACTATAGGAATTGGAGTCATGATAGGGGGTTCACCTCCCAACCATTTCGATCTCCTTGTTTACCATTTTCTATATAATACTTCACTTTGGATTTATCTCTTACTGACCCCCCATCATCTTTTTGGGGCTCTCATCTATGGTATATAGACACCCTATCATGGTCTATTCCCAACACATGTCATGTATTTTTCAGATGACAGAAATACCGATCATCATAACAATATATCATAAGAATATGAGCTTCATGGACCATGTACAGTGGTCAGAGATGGGATATAAATGTAGGGACCTCTCACCTATTACTCTTTTCCAGTTCTCTTCAGGATAAAAATGGTTTATAGATTGGAACATTTTCCCCCTATACATTTCAGTATTCACTACCTTACATTTGTATTGTCTACATGTCCATGCATGTTTATGATACATTACAGTAGTTTCACCTTTTTCTAAGTATCCATTACACTTTTTCATTGAATTGGTGGTGTGCATTGTGTGTAATTTCTTATGTATTAGCCTCAATGATTTTGTTCTAACATTTCCACGTTTCACCAACACATGGCAGGTGGAGGTGGGATTAGGCTAGTTGCAACTTGATGCCCATCTTGGGTCGGGTCATGGTGGACTGCTATAAGAGGTGGTCGATTCCTTGGGATGTTTTTTGTACATTTCCTAAAAAGGAATTGGTATGGATATGGAAGAAATTGTTTAATGTGTCTCTAGAGAGGAACTAAGGCCAAGGATTCTAGAGATGGTATGAGAGGTCGACGTATCCATTCACTATGACTTTTATTAACTGCTGGTCAACTTGGTAACCCGAGGCATTTGTTGCAGGAAAAACTATAACATTCATCCTATAAGATTGAGTATTTGATTATCCTTACTGAGCCATCTCACCATCCATTTATATATATATATATATGATCATATAACTGTAATATCACATGACAATTTTTAGGATGCATCTTCAAGGACAACCCGATAGGATACCATCTTCGTTTTTCTATGACAACCCTATGAGCGATGATGTCTCAGTTCAGGGTCTATCATGTGATCACCTTCTTCCAGGTGGACTAGTATCAATTCCACCAACCTTTGAGAATAAAATAATCTCTGAAAGGGAAGATAAGGATGTGGGCAGGATGATTTCACTCTAGAAGATCCAGCATATGTGACCATTGAGGTATTGTGGTGATCTAGATCCTCTGGCTATATGGGATTAGCTGGAGTTAGTGGTCCACATATTCAGACTGGCATGGACCCCAATGAATCATATGAGGGATTTAGTAGCTAGTTATTTCAATGGAGGGGATGAGCGTTGGTGGATCTTTCATAAAAAAATATGTGTGATGGGTTGATGATCTTGTGGGGGTGACTTTTAGCATCTATTTCATGAAAAGTCCTACCCCTTGTTTTTGCACACCATTCATATTGAGGATCATTGGAGATTAAAAATTGAGGTATGAAAGTGGCATATTACATGATGAGGTTCACCAAATATACATGCTACTCCCTTGAAAATATCATAGATGGTTAGTTTTGAAGATGGAGGTTCATGCAGGGACCCTGAAGAGAGATTCAGGCTTGCATAGTGCCCTTGTTCATCCCTACCTATGCCAAGATGTTGGAGCGGGAACTTGTGATGGAGGGATTCCATAAATATTCATACCATATAGTAATATTTGGTCATAGGCATGATAGGTTTGATTCATATTTAGAAACAGGAAGTCGTCATAGGTCATAGAATTTGATATCCATTTAGGAGGAGACTTTGGGGCGTAGTCACCATGTTCGGGGGTAGGGAAGATCACATGGACAACTCGGGCATGGACAATGCTACTGATGTGATGGGAGAGGTCACATGGCCTAGGAACACTCAAATAGTTGTTCTATGAATTCATGGAAAGCTACATATAGACTACCATGACGGGGGATCACAAATATCTAGTCTCTTGTAGTCAGGTACAAGTTGGTCCCCAGAGAGGAAGAGCTATTAGTGGAGAAGGAGGAGCTATAGGTAGGGGATGATGATATGATGTTCACCCACCCCCACCACTTGGTGGACCATGTTAGGATTAATTATTTGGTGGAAATGGACATGGAAACTAGTAGGATATAGATGTCTTTGACCCAGATACATATGAGAAGATTCGAGGTATGATATGTTTTTATACTACTCTTTCCCAAGTATTATAAATCATTGGTGATTGACTTTATTTTAACTATAAACTATTTTTTATCAAAGATGGGGAACCCAATAGAGATTTTATAAAAGCTTATATTCCATGATGATCATATTGGGAACACTTCCTCCATAACTTTTGTCTGTCGAAATTTTAAGCTATCACTTGGAGGAGAGAGATTCAAATAGGAAATACTGGTCATTGCGATGGAACCCAATAAATTATCATGGGAAAGGACTGACATTCGATGTTTCAAGTACTGATTGACTTTAAAAAAAATTATTATGATTTTTATGTGATGAAGTGATGATGATATCCTTTTTAGATGAGAGAGAAATCATAGTTGGATGAGTGGGTGTTGTGAGTGAGAGGTTACAATCCAATACCCATAAACTATAAATAATGACCATTGGTGAAGAATACATTTTGGGAACATAGATCCCATCATTTGTTTAATATTATATCAATTTATTTTCCAAATACATTCTAGTAATATCTACAAGGATAGATTTGGAGTTTTTATTTAACATGAAGATAAGGACTACCCTTATATATTCTATGCATATTAGGTGGAAGCAACTAAAATATAGGAATCAAAATTCTATCTAAATTTATTTTGTGAGAATGGTTTCATTATACCATGTGTGTCCCCCCTAGGTGGCTCTGATTCTGATTTTTAAGAAGGTAGACATGTGCTTATGATTTTTTATTGATTATTATTTCCTAAATCAAGCCATGATATATAACAACTACCAATGAATTAGGATGGCATACCACATTCATCAGTTACGAGGTGTGAGGTGGTTTCCCTATATATATAAGATATTTGAGTACCCCTAGGGGAAGGTTCTGGAGACTAATATTCTGAATTTAGATTTTTTCGGTTGATGTGGACACTATGAGTTCCTCATTATTCCCTTTGGTTTGAAAACATCCCCGCCCCCATTTTCATAGAGTTGATTATCAATAACATCAAACGATACATGGGCATTTTTTCATTGACTTCATTGATGACATAATCATCTACTCCATGCCAGTGGAGGATCATGCATAGCATTTTATGAGGATCCCTGATATACATTGAGAGCAAAAAAATTATGGAAAACTCTCGAAATTAATTTTCTCAATACAAAAATTTCACTTTTAGGGTATTCATTTATTTGAAGGTATTTTACCTAGATCTTGTGATCATTGAATTAGTTCCTTCATGAGATCCATTGAAGAATTTTTCATAGGTTCATAGATTTATTTTCATGGTGGGGTACTGAAGGATATTTGAGGTAGAATTCTTCAGGATAGTAGCCTTGGTGATCTCTTTGGCATAGAAGAGATAATTGTGTACTTGGTCTGATTAGTCTCAAAATACATTTGTGTTGATATGTTAGAGGCTATTGAGCGGTCCAGTTTTGTGTATACTAATGGAATGAGATAAGTTTTTGGTGTATTGCAATGCCTTAGAAGCTAGGATTGGATATATAATGATGAAATGAGGGAATTTAATTGCATATTAGTCATGGAAGTTGATAAATTATGAGAATCCTATGATACTCATGATCGTAAACTAGTAGAGTTATTATTTTCATTGTCGATGTCAACACACTACCATCTTGAATAGTACATTGGGGTTTACTCAGACCACTAGTGTCTTCAACACGTCTTTAATCAAATAGATCTTAACCTGAGGTAGCATCATTAGTTGGTTTTATTATAGGACTACAAATTCAAGATAGTGTATACTATAGGGAATGGTATAGTTGTAAGAGATTCCCTTTTCTAGAAGTCCAATTCTTGCCCAGCAAATGATGTTTTGGAGTAGTTAGCTTCACTACATTTGACATATATGTAGTAGGAGGCGAAAAGTTTCATATATATGACGGTGTTGAATCATAGGCACCATTTGAGGATGAAATGGTATCATCTAGTATAGATTGAATGTCAGGTTCTTCATGATCAGATATCTTAATTTGTCACACCACATGGATATTTTGAGAGATGGAATCACAAGATCCTGTGCTAGGTGCCAAAATTCCTCTAGTCGTGATGTGGGAGGAAGTGTTGTAGGAGTAAAACACTTCTCCTCTAGTTGTACATCCCATTATGTGGAAGATGAACACGGGTCTTCAATGACAGTTTTTGTGGTTCGTGTTGTTTAAATGTGTAGTTGAGTACATATCATAATTCCTTATCTAAATATCGTTGAATAAATAATACCATGTCTTAAAATTTTTGTTACAACAACTTGATACCCCGTAGTGGAAATTGGATGGCTTATCCATGGACTTTTTTATAGGTCATCCACACATATCTAAGGGGAATGACACCGTCTTGGTTTTAGTGGACTGAATTGTGATGTCTGAACACATACATACTATAAGGGATAAGAGTTTAGTGGAATGTTTTGGGTAACTGTATGTACGATAGATCATCCACCTATAAGGTGAACCCCCCAACTATTGTCTCTGATCATGATGATCAGTTTACATCATGATTTTGGAAGGTCATGCATGAGGCATTTGGGACCCATCCATAGATGAGTAAAACCTTTCACCCCCAAACCAATTGGAAGACTGAGTGGACTATAAAAATGATTGAGGATATTCTAAGAGCGTGTGTCTTGGATTTCATCTAAACAATGGAGGATCACATACCCTTGTTGAATTTTAGTAAACAACAATTACCACACCACAATCCGAATAACCCATTTTGAGGCCATATAAGGGAGAGCTAGTAGTTCACCATTATGTTGGATGGATTTTTTACTGTCAACTCTTATTGGACCAATGTCAGCGAAGTAATAAATAGAGAATGTGTAGGTCAACTTTGAATGGATGAAGATGTCCCAGAGTAGATTGAATTTTTATGTAGGTAATTGTAGTAGGTCCTTGGAGTTTATATTAAATACCATTTTTTTATGAAAGTCTCCAAAAAAAGTATAATGTGGATTTTTGACCATGGAATCATGTTGTCCATTAGGTATATTAGGTCGTTCGAGATTTCGCAGATGTTTAGAGAGGTTGCCTACCACCTTTCGTTACCACCACAGATGGAGTGGGTGCACGATGTATTTCACTATTGTAACTAACAAGATGTGTGGATGGACCCATGCACATTACTGAATAGTAAAATCTATAAATAATGTATGGATTCTCCTTTTAGGACCACCCATTGGTGATTGGTGATCGACAAGAATGGTCCATTTGTGAATGATCCATCCCTCTAGTTTGAGTGTTGTGGCGGCATGGAAACAAGCAGTGTAGTTCCCGGTAATGGAAGAAGCAATGCAGGCTTAGATTCCCAAGTTGGTTTTTTGCAATTATTTTTAGGGAAAAAAGCATGAAGGATGGAATGATGTAGAGAAATAGGTTTTTACTTATAAAAAATGAAAATATTTCTAAATATTTATCCATAGATAAGCACAAAGATAGTGTGCCATTCCAATGCCCTATGTGCCAAGAATTAATTTTATTAATACAAATATTATATTTTATATTTGAAACATGTATAAAATTTATGAAAAATTGATAAATTTTAATTTTTTTATCAAATCAGAAATCTATGGCCATCATTGGGTCTGGAACATGGTGTTTTCCCTAGGCATGACATAAAATATGTTAGTTTATGACATTGACAACCAAATCATGTTGGTGGTGCATTTATGTGATAAAATGAATTAATTTATTTAATTACATAATTTACATTAAATAAAAAAATATATTTTAATACATGGTTATGGGTTTTTTTAACATAATAACTATATTTTAACCAATGGTTACTTCCTCACCATTACATACCTATTGGAGAATGATGATTGAAGAATGAAAGATAAATCCATAGATATAGATGGATCATGATATGATGAATACCCCTCCTTCATCAGTTAATGAGTTCGTCAACAATGATCAATCCAAACAAGAATTAGTACACATCCTTGGGGTTTTTACACCATGGAGTAAATAATAAAGAATGTTGGAACATGATTCACGAATCTATATCATTTTTCTGATCATGGTGTCTATGAACGTGGTGTTTATTATATGTTCATCCAATATGAATTTCAATTATTTATCATTGGCCAGAAATTACACCTTAACAATAAGAACCATTTATTTTGGATTCATTCCCCTCTCGTTTTTTTTCATTCCTTACCATGGAGTGCCTGTGGATCCTAGTTCGACTACTTCTGAGCTTACAAAGCTTTATAAGACCTTTAAAATCAAGGATAAATCATGAAAAAACAATAAAAATGTTATAAAAACATTGATATGGAAACTGAATGATATAGGGATGATGAATATGAATATTTCACATCAATTCAATGAGAAATGAAATAGTGGATGTGTGTAAAATAGTCAAACAAACCAACCATTTTGGGGAGAACGATTCTCGATGAATGATGAATAGATCTCATGTTCTTGAGATATATTGGAAGATTTTAATATGAAATCAAGAAACTAAAACCATAGTTGAAGTAGATTTAGAAATGGTATTTGAGAATGAAGAAACCCTCAGGTTTCACAAAAAATTGAAACTACATGATGTTTTCTACAATGATCATATGGTTTGTAGCCTCCTATAGAAGTGACACTTGGGGTTTTGATAAGATAAGGATGAAAATTCATATAATCCATATGAATCTCTATGTAATAAGTTTTTTTTCTAAGGTGAGTTTGGTGGAGGAACACATGGCTATGCACAAACCATGTTCTAAAAACACATACATATTTGGGCCACATTGGAGAAATCTAGTGTGGGACAACATGTGGTGCACTATGGTACACATACACTCGATACGAGTAGACAAACATGGTCATAAGACAAAAATTAGTATAAATTTCTTGTAGTACATATAAAGGTCTTTTACTACATCATGGAATGAGACATGTTCCTATCCAGGGACATGAACATTCATTGATGATGAGCCACACACTTTATAGTGTTTGGGATCCCTTGAGTAGTCATTAATCTTCTGAATCTCATTATTTGGAACATATATTTGGCCTATAAGATTCCAATGATGATTTTTTTTCAAATATAACATGATGGTTCATTTATAAATTGATATTGAGATATGATGTAGATGTTTTAGGTTTTTCCAGAATTGATACGCCACCCGATGACGACATTGATTAGATAGTCCTACTATAATGATTCTGGTATAACCCTCTAGTCGGGCTATGTAGTGTAGTACCTAATGACCCTTCAAGATGACCATCCTATATGATCTATGTTATGTAGTCCCCAATGACCTTTCGGGCTAACCCACTAGTAGAATGTATGTAGTGTAGCCCCCGTCAATTCTATACTAATCCTCTATCTAGGTTGGGTAGGGTAGTCCCCAATGATCCACAAGGATGACCTTTTAGTAGGATCATGTATTATAGTCCGAGATAACCTTTCATTCTATCATTCCTATTGGGATGGATGAATTAGTAACTGAAAACCACTCAGAGAAGACCCTCAACTATTCAATGAAATGTCAAGGTGTGGTTCAACATACCAAAGGAAACAGAAGACTGTTGGGGGCTTCCCCGCAGAAACATGTACTTGTGACATGAACTAAAACTATAATGGTGAGTCAGTTCTACACAAATAGGATAGAATCAATGTGTCATAATTTGATCCCCTTTGAGTTTCTAGTCTTTGGAAAATAATGGAGGTACTAGGCATTATATATGAATCTTCCATTGAATAATTGTCTACACATATTCTTGAGATGATATGTGAGATAGAGATCCCCATACTCTCTTTTTTGGGCTCATTCAGTTCAGAATATATATATATATATATATTAATGTCATTATAGTTCCCACTACAAGGTTCTCAATTACTCTCTTCCAAGAGAGGTGAAGGTTCGTTTGGTATTTGATATTTGTTACATGTCTAGAATCTCATAGTTTCATGGGTCTATTATCCAGCTATAGGTAGAAAAGTCTCGATTGGGGGGGGGGGTCACATCCTCACCATTTAGAGATCCTTTTGTTGAATTATCCTACTCTCATGCTATTATTTGGATGATCTACACTCTTTTTAGTCATTTTTATTGTACCTTGTTGAATATACTTCTTCACTTTGGTTATATCGTTTACTACACCACATTCATCTTTTTTGGGGAACTCTATTGGGTATATATGTACTCAACCCTACATGGGAATTTCCTAGAACATGTCATGTTGTTTTAAGACATTTTACATGATGATAGTGATCTTATGGGAGAATATGGATACATGCTGCATAGACCACTTATAGTGGTAAGAGATGGGATACATGAGTTAGGCTCTCTTAGTTGTAATTACCCAACCCTAGTTATCAAGATTAGGTGCATTATTACATAACAATTTCATGATAGAATGAATCATGTCTCGATATACCAAATAGTTTAGTAGCCTCGGATGTTCTAGATTCATATATAAGTTTTAAATTTCCTCAAGAAACAAAAAAAAACAACATTGTGTCCCCTTTGAACACTCTAATAACCCTTATCCTATTCTTGCAGGTTATTTATAATATACTTCTTTGCATATTGAAAAAAATAAAACTTAACAAAGGGGTGAGATCAGATGCTCAGTAAGGATAAAAATATAGCAAAAACTACCAAAAATAAAAATAAACATTTAAGGCACTTAATATGACTAGAACACAAGGATTTTAAAAATAAACTTCAACATAATATAGAAAATATAATTCAAATAATTTAATTTACTTATTTCCATGGATATTATATTATTCGATAACAACATGTAATATCAATATGCCATTTCATAATGATGGAATTCATAATGCCAGAATTCAAAACCACATAGTCAAGGCCATTTTCCCAGACTACCAAAAACATTTTGTCAATGCCTACTGCCCAGACACTAATTTGTATCATGAGACCTACCGATGCATCGATAAGCTATAGTTGGATCCTCTAATTACATACTATGTACAATTCATTCCTCATATGAAATGGGTGAAATATAACCTAAACATTTTTATTAAAACTATCATAAAAAATTTCATTATTTTAACCACAAACAACGAATGGCATAAAAATAGAACATCCACCGTCAAACAAAACTCATTAAATACAATATGGATGATTTTACTATGATAATTAAACCTCAATCAAGAATAAAAGAAACAAAATGATATTTACATAGATGAAAATAGTCATTAAAACTATTTTAGAGAAATATAACATTTTTCATGAAAACATTTAAATGTTGAACTATTTATCAATGAAGTTGTTTAGAAGAGATTTTGGAATCAAAGTGTCCCATACCACATTGAAACATTTAAAAAGTATTTTAATTTATGAACATTTATGTGCATATATATAAATACTTAAAACCATTTTTAAAATATGGACATTAATGAGAAATATTTAAAAGAATAAATATTTAAAACATTTTAAAAAAATATTTTAGTTAAAGAGTTCATAACCAAATAGGAGACCCTTGAATACAATTAATTGAGGAATAAAATTAATAAAATAATTATAATATCATTAGAATAAATGGATTCATGATATAATATGTTAAAGGACAGTATATACACAATATAAAAGTGAATTCGTTCATAACGACCAAGAGGTCTCAAAGGAATGTAAATTGAGACGAAATACCTTATAAAGACCGTATCTTTAGATTAAAGATAAATAAATTAAATAATTATGTGTAAAAAATATAAATACACTCAATATAATTTGATATTCCGTGTATATAGATCAGATTACATTCACACATATTCTTGTAAAAACAAAACCTATGACTTGGATGTTTAACTCAATGAATGGAAATTGAGTTAAGATTACCCATAAAAGTTCATATCAATGGAATGTGAATTTTTCAATGGAGTGATTTTCTGTATAAAAGTTATATCCAAAAAGGGTAGTGTAAATTACTATATAAATAATAAATAGTGATTCCACACATAATCATGGAGTAAAATAATCATTGAAGTATGGGTAAATCCTAATGAGTGAAAACTAAAATTTGAAATTCCCATATTGATTTGGTAACATACGAAGCCTAAACCCCATGAAATAAGAAACATAAAATGAAGATATAAATACCCATAAATTTTATTATATTACACAAATAATACAATCATGGGTAGTACATACACCACAGAAAAAATAATAGTCATAATATAGCATTAATGTCATGGGAATAAGAAGTGAGTTGAAAAACATGTACCTTGTACTTTTCCTTAGTTGAGGGTATGTTAACCTCCTATATAATTGTTATATATTTGATATTAAATTATACAATAACCACATACATAAATATTATATCCTATATGATCTTCTAATATTTATTTGTTAATTATATTTTCATAATATCATTGTTTCCGGTGTTAACTTTTTCATTTTCTTTTTTATGTTTTGTTGCATAAGTCATGTTTTTATTGATATGATGTGTTTTGTTAATAGAAATAATTATATTTAGATCATAAAAATTATGTTTAATCATAAAATATAATTTATTTTTGAATGGTTATGATGGGGAATGAATTTCATCGTGTTCGTGGTGACGAAAATCTGATGGTATGCTTGAGTGAAAATATCATTCAATAGAAGGTGATATCATATATAAATAGATTTTATATCATATATAAAAAATATTTAACATGTTATATTTATTATTTAATTAAATTAAATATCATTATTATACCCATCCAAATTATGAAGTGTTGAATTACAACTACACAACGACGTGGAGACTGTAAGCCGTACATACGCACGTATGGTGACTTTGTCATTCAAAGGATGGATATAATAATGAATATGATTGTACAACAATTTTATTAAAACTAAATTATGTATAAAGGATTGGTTTTATTATTTTTTTATGGAAAAAAATAATGAGGATATGGAAGAAGAAAACAACATGAATGAGGGTGATGAAATTATTACCTCTTTTTCAGTTGTTTCTGTTTGAGTTGATCATTAGGGCTCATTAGGTTGGATTTCTGATCAATGTAAGTCATTTAGGTTGATTTATGTGTATTTGGAAAGATATTTGGGAGGTTTTGGCTATGTCAAATGGCTTTGGAGATGTGAAATTATGAGAAGGGGAAGTAACCTTTTATAAGAGAGGTGATGGTAACTTTATGAAAAGCACGAAATATGTTTTCATAATAAAATAATTTTCGGTTTCTAATGACTCAAAAATGATTTATTTATAATATAAGGTGGTTATGAGTCAAAATACTCTCAACCAATCAATTTTAGAAAAAATAATTCTCCATATTAACTTTATCACTTTGATTTAACTAGTAGTTAAATAGTTTAACTTTTACCATGTTTTTTTGTATTATTACACAATATAGTTACTAAACATACTGTAAACTTCCAAGAAAACCTACAGTAGTTCATTAATAAATATTATAATATTATTTAATAACTGTTTCCAATCCATATATTTTTAGGAACATTACATCAACCAATAATATAGTATTTATTTTAAAAACTCATTTATGTAAATTTTGACACGATTTAGTTTTTGGTTCTTATGGAAATCATAATAACATGATTATTTAGAATAATAATTATTTAATAAACCCTAACATGTCATATTAACACATAAAATTAGTTTAATTCATCAAAATATATAAATTACATTTTTTTGGATATTTATAATACCAATTATCTTAATCGTTCATTAATAAGGAAACTACTCCATCATCATTGTGTAATAATTAAATTTCATTATTTAATGTCTAAAAGTTATAAATAAAATACCAATATGTAGGAAATATTTTTATCTTTATAATAAATATTTATTGTGTACTTTATCTATTGTCTAACAATATATTGAAAAGGGTTTCGTTATTAAACATTGAATTTAATACTTTTAACTCTTATTTAAATAAAATAATAATAAATATCATAATCTAATCCAAGTGGAACTAAAGAATAATATTTTATTCCTAAGTTTTGTTTGGTCAAATTACACCTGTCAAATAGAATTAAGACATGTGTTATGGAAGTTATAATATAATTTTAACCTTTAATTACCTTATTTACTTTTAAACATGGTAAATAAAAGTCAAAAGCTACTATTCACCAAAAAATATTCTGATCATATTGAACCACATTTTACATAATGATATTACACATGTCACCTGTATTTTTGACATTCAATTCACATATGTGGTAAAATTATGTTTTTAGCAAATTTGAAAATGATCCTAGAAGGTGGTTAAAAGACGGTAAAAAGTTCATTAAATTTTTATACATCAAATTTTGTTATGAAATGACTCTGATATATTACATTTAACTTATATAAGTATTATATAACTATTTGGAAGTAAATAAATTTAAATAAAATAAATAATTATTTAAATAAAATATCAATTTTTAACTGTAACATGGTATTTTTTCACTATTCATCAAAATTTAATGTTTTCAGAAAAATAACAAAAAATTACCCTAAGATATTTTGGATATTCCAAATTCAAAAATGAATTCTATTTTTTCAAATTCAAAATAGTTAAGTGGAAATAATTATTTTAATATTAATTCTCATTATCAAAACTGAAAAATGGGGTTTTAAGAACTAAAAAACTATCAAAAGATTGACATGTGTTTATGTAAAATATATTTTTGAAAATACTTATAATAACCTATATTGAATTAAATTATAAGGATATATATTTAATTATAATTTGAATTCACTAAATTTCATAATTTTACCATATAAATTAGTTTGATTAAAAAAGTTGTTTTCAATTAAAATTTAACATTTTTCAATATTCATCAAAATAACAATTTATCTGAAAAGTACCAAAATATAAACAAAAATATTTTTTTATGTCCCAATTCTAAAAACGAATTTAATTTCATTAAATTGACTATATAAAAGTGTCAAATATTTACTTTAAAAATGGTTTTCCATTTAATGGTTGTAAAATTTTATTTTTTAAAAATACATCTTTTATCTGAAAAAAATTAATTTGTTCTTAGATTATGTCTAAGAAACAAATAATATGGATTATAAAATAATATTGAGTATTTAAAATTCAATATTCAGTTAATACTATTTTTAACCGCATTATGGATGGATAGTTTGGTATGTCATTATGCGCTAAAACTGGGTGTGGTGTATAGCATAAGCTATTGAATTATTTTAATTAAAATAATTTAATATGGAATCTTGGGGTGTTAAATTCTTTACACCTTTGGAAATTGTATCTTCTCAATTTTAAATTTGGTATTGGGAACTTCATTTAATGTCCCACGTCAAAAAACAAAAATTCAATAAATCTATCACTTTAAAAGTAAAAAATAAAAGTACAAAGGTCTCACGAGATAAGCCATTATAGGATTCCGTGTAAGAAAAAATTGATATGGATGATAAAATAGGTGTCATGTTCTGATTGAAAGTGATAGAAAATATGATCATGAAAAATTTAACAACAAGAATACAAGAAAACTTGTGATGGGATATATGTTCATTGGTTTTCTAGTTGGAAATGTAAACAGACAATGTTTCTTTGTTTTATGTTCCATTTCATAAACATGAGGAATTATTTATGACATTGAATTTGGATCATTAAGAGATATACATTCTATTTATTTGGAGTATCATTATTTAATAAATTTCAATCACTAACTTATCTCTTTTTTCAAGTGATGGGTTTTTAAGTTGACTTGGTCACACCTAAAGTGCTTGAATCAACATCAGGAGAATCATTTGATCTAAAAATTATATACTATATATTTGCCTTGTGTTTAGAGATTATACAAGGCCGAAATGGTTTGTACATAATCAGATGGTCCCCAAAAATCATTATCCTTTAGAGAAAATAAAATTAATATTAATTTCTATAATTAAACCAACAATATCCAATGTTCAATAAATACCATTCAATGAACAAGTTTCCTTAAAATCCTAACATATAATCCAAACTAATATTGAAACCCAAAACTTATATGAATTTGATTATGATGTCTTCCATATAAAATTGTATATCCAAATAACATTAACTACCCTTAAAGTCACATACTAAAAAGTAATTAACCGAATCAAATATTCCCTATGATAGGTCAATTATTTAAATAAATAAACCAAATCACTATAAATCCACAATAACAACATAGATAAAAATCCACCATTAATCCTCATATGAAATCCTATATTATTCTATTTTTCTTAGGCATTAGTGTTCCCAAAAGAGTTAACGACTTCCAAAATAACATTTATCACTTAATTACTAAAGTATTGTTCTGTACTAATCATATACATTTGATAATAAAAGAGATAAAAAATCAACTAATTATTGATTAATAAAATAATTTAACTAAAAAGAATTAATCAAAATATCTTGGGACTCCACGTAGTCCAATGGTAGGTGATAAATACCAATCGCACTATGGTTGTGGGTTTGATTCACACAACTTTTTCCAAAGCGATGGGTTTCCAAATGATCTGCGTGTTGTCCTTTTTCAAAAACTATATTTTATAACATTCCAAATAAGATATAAATTCCTAAAAATAACTATAACATAATTTTACCAAAAATGGTAACTCATTCATCGAATTTCCATCCCAAGATTAATGAATTTTAATTGCCTCAAATTCAAGGTTCATATAAACCCAAATAGTAATTTTTTACTATATCAACAATAGAAAAGACAATTCTTCCAAAAATATCATTTTCCAATAACAAACTTTAGGGTTACACATAAAAGACAAATGACTTCAAAAGTAATCACATCAACAAAAATCACTAATACTTTTAAAAATTTCAACATCCATTTATTTTCACATAGGATATTCATTGACCAAGAGGTTATCCTATATAATAGGGAATCCTCTTGGTTCATTCCCAGGTATATTAAATTTACGGAAAATTAATGTAAATGGATTCATGGGATCATTTTTATTTACATCCATAGGACTCTTCATTTTTCCTTGGCAATTCATTACTTTATATGGTTCTTTCCCATGCATGAAGCAGTTTTTTGTTCCATTGAGACACATTCCTAGGGGTATCCTTCAACATTTCCTAATTTATTGAAATTGAGCTTTATTTTCTCCATGGTCTCCACTACTGGAGCTCTAATCATTCACCTCCTTTCTCTTATTTTTTGTGTCCAGGAGATAGTTATTATATATTTCATGTTGATCATATTTTTGGAAAATTTATTCGGCATGAACATGATAACTTTTACAACTATCAACATTATATTTTGTTGTTCATTTCCACCACCATTCCCACCTTGTAAATCATGTTCAATGTTACAGTGACTTTCTTTTAATCCATCCATTGAATAACAAAAGAAAACATAGTGTGAGTTATAAAATCATTTAGGGAATATCATAACACATTATTTTCAATCTAAAACACCATAGGATTAACCAATGTTATTTATTCTCATCTTGTATTAAAATCCCTAAAATCTATTTGTAATGAAAATTTGAATTATTCAAAGCATATACTCAGTGAGTGTCATAACCATGAGTGAAAAATGTATCATTTTTGTGTACCAGGATACCCCGGGTCAAGCCCGGAACTACTTGTGAGAGTTTTCACTCTTAGGTACATATGTGCCAGAGCTTCCTCTATATGCTCATATCCTTACGGGGATGTATTGTTTATAAAACCATTTAATAATGACAAAAACAAATTTTTTGTATGTTCTTCTATACTAATCATCAATTTCAATCATACGGTAGTGTTTTTTAATTAGAGTTATTTTTTCTAAATCTAACTTCCAAGGTTTGTACTAAACTTTCTCTAATACCAACAATAATTCCTTGACCCATGTTACCCAGAATCAGTGCATTATTACATAACATATGCATGATATAAGGAATTATGTCCTGAATGAATGAATCGTTTAGTAGTCTTGGATGTACAAAATACATAAAAAAGTTTTACATTAAATCATGAAATAAAAAATCCACATTATGTACACATTGAACAGTCTTATATCCCTTATCCTATTTCTGAAGGTTAATAATACTATACATCATTGCATTCTATGAATAAGAAAACATAAGAAAGGGGTGATCTCAGATTCTTATTAATGATAACAATATAGTAGAAACATTCATAAATAATAAAAAACATTTAATGAAATGTATAAGACTATAACACAAGACTTTTAAACATAAACTTCAACATAATATGAAAGAGATAAATCAAATAATTCTATTTACTTATACACATAGATATTCTACTAATCTAATAATCAAATGTAATATCAATATCCAATTTCATAATGATCTAATGCATATTTGTAGACTTCCTAACTACATATTCAAGGCCATGTGTCATGACTACAAATAAGATTTTTTCATGACCTTGTGCTAGGACACTAGTTTGTTTCATGAGACCTACCAATGAATCATGGAGCTATATTGGTCTCCACCTGCCACTAACTAAGACCAATTCATTCCTTCTATGAACAGGGTGAAACATAATCTAAACATTCGTATTAAAACTAGCATTCGAAATGTCAATATTTTAACCACAACCCATGAATGGCATAAAATTAGCACTTACACATTAAAAAATAACTCATTCAATACAATATGAATGATTTTATTATGATAAATCAACCTCAATCATGAATAAAATAAACTGAAGGATATTGACATACTTGAAAATAGTCATTGAAACTATTTGAGATAAATATCACCTTTTTTTAATAAACATTTTATTGTTGCACTATTTATCAAAGAAGTCGTTTAAAAGAGATTTGGAATCAATGTGTCCCATACCAATTTGAAACTTTTAAAAGGAATTTTTATTTTAGAAAATTTCTGTCCATATAAATTAATACATAAAATCATTCTTAAAACATGGAAAATAATTAGAACGATTTAGATGAATAAATATTTAAAACATTTACAACAATATTTTAGTAAAAGAGTCATAACCTAATAAAAGACCCTTAAATAAAAGTAATTAAGGAATAAAATTTAAAAATGAATTATAATATCACAAGAATAAAGGGATTCATGATATATTTTGTCAATGGACGTTATATACACCATATAAAAGTAAATTGGGGCATTACGACAATGAGGCCGAAAAATTAAATTAAATTGAGACGAAATATCTTGTAAAGAATGTATCATTAGATTAAAGATAAATAAATGAAATAATTATGCGAGGAAAATATAAATAAACTCAATATAATTAGATATTCAATGTAAATCAATCATATTACATTAACACATATTCTTGTAAATACAAAACCAATGACGTGGATGTTTAACTCAATGAATGGAAATTGAGTTATGAGTACCCATAAAAGTTCACATCAATGGAATGTGAATTTATCAATAGAGTGATTAGGTGTATCAAAGTTATAACTAAGGAATGGTGAGTGGAAATTACTACATAAATAATAAATATTGATTCCACACATAATCTTGGAGAAAAATAATCAATGAAGTATGCGTAAAGCCCAATGAGTGGAAAATGAAATTTGAAATTCCCTTACCGATTTAGTAACTTAAGAAACATACAACCCATGTAAGAAGTATCATAGAATTAAGATGTAACTACCCATAAATTAAAGTATATTACACAAAAAAATCATGGGCAATACATACACCACACAAAAAGAAATAGTGGCATTATATCATGAATATGACAAGAATAACAATTGAGGTGAAAACCCATTATCTAATACTTTTCCTTAGTCAATGGTAAGTTATCCATCTATATAATAGTAAAATAATAGTAATTTAATAATATAACACCACATGCATAAATAAGATATCATATATGATCTTCTAATATAACTTTGTTAATATTATTTTAGTTGTATCTTTGTTTCGGGTGTTAAATAATTCATTTTCCTTTATATTTTTTGTTTTGTAATTTATATTTGTTTTTTATAGGATGTATTTTATTCATATCCATAATTATATTATGTTCTTAAAAATTATTTTTAATAATAAAATGAATATTATTCTTTAATGGTTATAATGGAGAATTAATTTCATCACGTTCGTGGAGACGGTAATCCGTACGTATGCATGAGTGAAAATATCCTTAAATTGAAGGTATGATCATAAATAAAGAGATTTTATGTCATATATAAAGAATAATTAACATTTTATTTTTATTATTTACATCTATTATACATAGTTATTATACCCATCTAAATAATGAAGTTTTTAATAACAACTACACCACGACGTGGACACGGTAAGTCGTACGTACACACGTTTGTTGAATTTTTCATTAATAGGATGGTTGGAATAATGAATATGGTTGTACCATATGTATAATAACATCACAATATGTAGAAGGTACTGGATTTATTTTTTTTCTTATGGAAAAAAAAGAGGAAGTGGAAGATGAAAAAAACATTAAAGAGGGTGGTGAAACTATTACCACTTCTTCGGGTGTTTACTTTTGAGTTGATCAAAAGATCACGATTTGTTGGCTCTATGATCAATGTAAGGACACTAGGTTGAATTGAGGGATCTTTGGAAGATATTTGGGCAGGTTTTGGGTAATACAAATGTTTTGGAGGTGTGAAATTATGAGAAGGGTGAGTGAACCTTTATAAAGGAGGTGGGGTCACTTTAAAAAAAGATTGAAATATTATATTATAATAAATCAATATCGGTTTCTAATTGCTGAAAATGATTTATTTATAATATAAGGTGTGGATTGATCAAAAACCATTAAGAAAATATTGTTTCAAAAAGTCTATTTCACCACATTAACATTATTTTTTACATTAGACTAGTAGTTAAATAGTATAACTTTTATCATGTATTCAAGAATTCTTACAAAACATGGTTAATAAAATTACAATTTAATACCAAGAGATCCTCAAGTTATTCATTAGTGAATTAAAAAAAATTATTTGAAATCATTGGCTGAATCTTTCATTATTTGGAATAATATATAGACCACTAATATTGTTTTTCTTAAAACTCAATTATGTCAATTTTTGACACTATTTAGTATCGGTTTTTTGTGAAAATCATAATAGCATGATTACTTCGAACCAATATTTTTTACTCAACCCTAAATTGTATTATTAACCTTAAAAATTAGTGTAATTTATCAAAAGTCTTGAATTACAATTAATGGGATATTTATAATATCAATTATTTTGATCTTTTGTTAATAAGATAATTACTGCATCGTCATGGTGTCATAAATAACATTAATTAATTATTGTGTAAAAATTATAAATAAAATACCATTATTTATGGAATATTTTTATCTTTATAGTGAATATTTATTTTTGAATTTATCTTATGTATCACCCTATATTTAAAATGGTTTAGTTATTAAACATTGAATTTAATAATTTTAACTCTTATTTAAATAAAATAGTAATAAATGTCATAATCTAATATATGTGGACCTAAAGGATCATATTTTATTCCTAAGGTTGTTTTTGGTCGAATTACAATTATCCAATAGAAATAGAACATGTGCTAGGGTAATTATAATATCATTTTTACCTTTAATTATCCAATTTACATTTAACCGTGGTAAATAAAAGTCAAAAGATACTATTCTACAAACATTTTTATCAAATTATTGAACCAAATTTTACATAATTACATTACCCACACCTCTTGTATTTTTTAAATTAAATTCATAGAAGAAGTAAAATTATGTTTTATGTAGATTCACAAATGCTTGTGGATTGTGGGTAAAAGATGGTAAAATGTTCTTGAAAATTTTATACATTTAATTTTATTATAAAATTACTCCAATAAATTAAATTGAACATATATTGTAATTATATATCTATTTTTACTATAAATTAAGTTAAATAAAATAGAATATTATATAAATTAAACGTTTTTTAACTATAACGCTGTATTGTTTCTCTATTCATCAAAAATTGAATTATTTCAAAAAATACCAAAACATTACCCTAAGATATTTTTGATATTACGAATTCAGAATTGAATTCAATTTTACCTAATTCAAAACATATAAGTTTCATTAAATAATTAAAAATTAATTCCCGTTGTCAAAACCAAAAATCGGGTTTTTAAAAATTATACACCACATATAGATTGACATGTTTTTATGTAAAATTTAAATGTTAAATTAACTATAATGACCTAAATTATGTTAAATGATAAAAATATAATCAAATTTTCTTCCAAACTATGAAAATTAACAATTTAACACTATAATGTTTTTCAAGTAAAAATGTTTTCTTCAATTAAAATTCAGTATTATTCAGTATTCATCCAAATATGAAATTTAACAGAAAAGTACCGAAAATTTATATGATATAAAATTTTATGTCCCAAATATAATGAAGAATTTATTTCATTAAATTGATTACATAAAAGTGTCAAATATTCGTTTTAAGAAGGGGTTTCCATTAAAAGGTGGTAAAATTGCATTTTTTAAAAAATATTTCTTTTGTCTGAAAAATGAATTTGTTTTTACATTATTTCTATGAAAAAATTAATATGGATTCTAAAATTATATAGAGTATATAAAATTTAAACTCCCATTAATAGTATTTATAACCACATTTTGAACAGCATGTTTGTTATGTTATGGTGAGATCATACTCGTTGTGGCCTGTAGCGCAAGCTCTTGAATTACTTTAAAGAAAATAACATAAAATGAAATCTTGGGGTGTTACATGTGTTGTTACTCTTTTCCATTTTTACTCAGTTTTTTACAAGATTATTGTTTGTTCATGTGTTATTTCCCATTAATAATTTAGTATTCACTACAGTACCTTTGTTATTTAACGATTTTCATGAATATTTATGTCACATTATATCAGTTTAACCTTTTCAAACCTTTGAACATCATCTTTTCATTGATTTAGATGTGTGCGTGTGTAGAGGATCTAAGGAAAAGGCCACCCTGAGTTTTTTGTGCCTTCGACACATGTCAGCAACCCCTATCCCATGGAGGTAGGATTGAGTAAGTTGCTTTATGGGCATCATCTTGTGTCATGTCATGATAATTTAAAATTTTTAGAGGCACATGATATAAGGGGGAACACTCAATATTTTTTACCTTTTCATATTTAATATAATTCTACTAATCCTCCAATATAAATGGAATCCCCACCTATATATTCACATAATTCCAGACCAGTAGCTACATAAAACCCACTTAAAATAATCTCTTAAAACCCCTCATCATATCCTTGAAGACTTAATTGGTGAAAAATGAAAACCATGATACATCTTATGTAAAAACCAGAAGGTGTTCCCCAATGAATATGTAACAACATCCAAAAGTAAATTTTCATTAATTTTCTTCCTCCACCAACTCAATTACTTTAATTACATTATTATATAATAACATTAGTATCCTTAATACACTAAGATTTTGTAATGCTATGGAAACTACCTACACTCACACACACTTCCAACAAATGGGATAAACAATCATCATTCGTTTGTAAAGAAGAATATCACATTACAAACTACTGTCATTAATTATTAAATAACCAAAACTATTGGAAGGAAATAATGATTAAAAATCTATTATTAAATTATATATAAGATATTTATGATTTTTTATTCATCTAGAATTATTATATAACACATTATATTAGGCTATCCATTTTTTTGGAAATATGGTAACATTATCGTTGTGGACGTGTGGACTACCACCTATTCAATGTGATGTGAATCTTTAAATAATTTCATGAAATATATTAAGGATTTTTTTGGTGAAATAATATTATATATATGTCATAAAAATTAAATAGTACGGAAAATATATATAATTTCATATATTCCTTTTACTTTTTTTCATTCAATGTGAATAGAAAAGGAAAACATCATTCATGCATAAATATGGCCTACTGTCTCCATGAATAATGTATTTCTTTTCATATTTCAATATTAAGTATATTATTATAAATAATAATATTATATTTATATATTACATTTATATCTGGTTTCACATTATATAAATATATAAATCATTTTCCATGTCATATGATAATAAATATCATGTCAAAACATATATGAAAGACAAAGCCGATATTACTCGAAACATAACACTCAGATAGAATTGTTAATAACTAGGTAATATATAACCATAATAAAATCGTATATTCAATGAGAAATACTTATATGGTTCAATGGTAGATTTATAATAAACAAATATTTTGTATTTTGTATTTTTGATCGTGTTTAAAAAAAAGTTTATACAGAAAGTAATTTTTCCCATATCCCTTTTTATAGCGGTGAGATACATGCCATATTCACCACTCATTTTATTAGATTGTAATATAGAAATCTATATGACATGTTATATATTGAATTTAATTTTTTAAATTTTAAATAAATCAATTTATGTCATTTTGTCATATATATCATGATTCAAATAAAACCAATGTAGTTAATGGATTTATAGTCTTGTATTTATTTCTATGAGACTTATTCTATGAAAAAAACTAATTTCATTTGTGTGGACTATATAATTCCTATTAGAATATTCTACGATACACATAATTTAATTTAGTTGTATTCACATATCTATTTTATGATCTCTATTTCAAGTGTTTTAAAGATCAAAATATTCAAAATTGGTAAAATTATTCTTCTAAAAAATCTCATTGAGACACATGACATGTCATGAGGCTACATAATCTAACAATGTGTATACATTAGACTTTGAAATAATATATTGTTAAAAATAATAATTTAAATATAATAATAATAATTAGGTAATTTTATTAATTTGATGTGATTATGATTAATAGTTACCAAAGTGGAAACAATTTATTACTTCAATTTTATCATTTATAAATATTGTTTATTATTATTCTTAAATTGATGAAAATCAATGATCTGTATCTAAAAAACACTCAAAAATATTAATATACATTATTTATAAATGATATATCCACATAGTGGAAAGATTTTTCCACTATTGTTTACTTAATATAATAATAATATTTTCTATAAAATTAAAAATTATGAATCTCTACGGTTCAATTTTGTTTATTCACAATACCATGGTTTCTAAAATGAATTCAATATTTTTTTACTGTGATGTGTAATAAACAATTTTAACCATTTTATTACATTTTAATAAAATGTTTTAAAATTAATCCCCTTGTATTTTTTCAACAAAGGAAATTTTTATAAAATTTTTCGGTTGTTGGGACCTAAAATTGGCACAAGCATGATTGAGATGTTTTGGGAAATTTGAAAAAATGATAGAATGGATGTCAAAAAATACGATCGAAGGAAATTCTCAATGGGGTTTGACCAAAGAGAATAAAACCCTTTAGGGATCAGTACTCTGCATGGAATTTTTTTGATTTTTGAAAAACCCACATATTGAAATATTTCATGGAATGGTTGGAAACAATTGTGCCCAAAAATGATGTAATGATATTTTTGAGAAGACATGGTGATTTATGATCCCATAAAAGAATCTTCCTGGTAAATTAAATCATTCATAGTGAGATGTAGTATAATAAACTCATGAAAATGTGATGATGTCATTTAGGGGTATGTATATAGATTTTGGTTCCCAAAAAGTATTCCCCCCTATGGAGTACATACTTCATGGGCTCCCATAATAGATTCTCAATGCCATCTATGAAAAAATAGACCATGATAGAATCTCGTACCTCCTCTATTATATAAATATACTTTGATGGTGGAACAAAATGGAGGAGTGACATTTCTGTAGGAGTTACAAAGATTGGGGAACTAGGTGTTGGAATGATAGTAACCCTAAAAACTAGATCCCTTCAGTTATCCCCTATAGATAAATTTGACAATGAATGTAACACCCTGACCCATGTTACAAGGAGTCAGTGCATTATTTTATTTCATTGGCATGATTACAAAGAATCAAGACCCGAAGGACCGATCAGTTTAGCAGTATTTGAAAATAGATTACATGCACGAAGGTTACATTAAACATTAGAAAATAAAACACAACATAAATTATCCTTTGAGAAGGCCATTAATCCTCAATCTTATTCCTGATTATAAATCATAATACACTTCTTGGAATCCTGGGAAAATTAAACATAATAAAGGGGTGAGCTCTGATGCTCAGAAAGGTTAAATAATTCAGTGGAAGCTATAAACTTTTAAGGCAGGATTTGTAATAAAAACAATAGCCTTTTTAAAAATAAACTAGAACATAATATGGAAAAAAATAAATCCAACAATACCATATAAAAATGCACATGGATATTATACTATTCGAATAATGACATGTAATAACTAATTTCATAATGATGGAATTCCTAAAGCTGGACATCAATACCATATAGTCAAGTCCTCATTCCGAGAATACAAAAAAAATTCAAGGCACTGTGCCAAGACAGTAGTTTTTCTCCTGATACCTACCGATACATTGAGGAGCTATATCGGGCTCCATCCATGACTTACTAAGTCCACTGCATTCCTCATATGAAAAATTTGAAACATAACATAAACATTCGTATTAAAACTAGCATACGAAATGTCAATACATTAACCATAAACCAGGAATGGTATAAAAATAGAACATCTATAGTCAAACATATCATAACTCATTGAATACAACATGGGTGATTTTATTATAATAAAAAAACCTCAATCAAAATTAATATCCAGTAAAGGTTGCTGACATAGTTGAAAAAGTTGAGTAAAACTTTTTTAGATAAATATCCTTTTCGTAAAATCATTTAAAAGTCACACATTAATAAATGATGTAATTTAAAAGATATTTTTGAATCAAAGTGTCCCATACCACTTTGAAACATTTGAAATTAATTATCATTTCAAAACATTCATGTCCATATAAATAAATCCTTAAAATCATTTTTAAAACATGGACATTAATTAAAAAGGTTAAGAAAGACAAATCATTAAATCATTTAAAATTATAATCTTGATAAAGAGTAAATTTTACAAATCCTTAAAATATTCATTTTGAAATCAATTTTATGAAAATGGACATGGATTAGAAAAAGATCCCAGAACGTACTTACACATAAACAATCTCTGATAATAATGAGATTGAGGAAGTAACCCTTAACAATTTGTTAACATACAAAACATACACCCCCTTAAAGAGGTATCTTACAATCAAAATGTAAATACACAAAAATTAATGTGTATTACACAAACATTAGAATTATATGCATTACATACACCACACAAAAGGTAATAGTGGAAATATGGCATGAATCGCAAGGTAATAAGGAGTGAGATGAAAACCCCTTACCTTGCACAATCATTTAGTCGAGGGTACGATTAACCTCATGTATGAAGACCGTAGTATGTTTTTAAATTATACCAAAACCATATTAATATTTATTATATCATACATTATTCATTTATGACTTTTTACTATCCATGTAATAATAATATCCATCTAAAATTAACATTTCGAGTAATAATCATTTTCTTTATCATACGTGTTTTAACCTGTTACTCTAGCTTGTATCACATAGATCATGATTTAAATACATCCAGAATATTAAACATAATTTATATAGCATATATTTTTAGAATATAATAATGTATAATAGATATATATGTGAAATGGAAAACACCGTTTATGGAGACGGTAGTCCATACGTACGCATAAACGTTGTTTCTGTTTTCATAACGTATTGAACATAACTAAGTGAATAAAATATATGTAAGTATATATATATATATATACATCTCCAGTGGAATTATTATGTCATATATTACAAATATATTAGTAATATATTTATTTATAATCATCGATGAATGGTGAATGTGGAAATGAATCTCATCATGTCGTGGAGACGGTAATCCGTACGTTAGCACGAGCGACAATATCATTTCCTTAAAGGTGTAGAATGGGATGGTATATTAATGTTAATGAGAAATAATCATGTTAATTTTATTATTTATATACATATTAATCATCTTTATATCCATCCAAATAACATTGTGTTGAATAACAAATTACACCACGACATGGAGACGGTAAATCGTACGTACGCAGGCATGGTGACATTATCATTCATAAGATTGATATAATAATTAATATAGTTGTGAAATATTTATAATAGCATCACAGTATATAGAATATACTGGTTTTATAATTTTATAATTGAAATAACAAATAATGAAGAATTGTAAAAAGAAAGGAACTTGAAAGAGGTTGGTGAAAACATTGCATCTTCTTCGGGTTCTTCTTTTTGATTTGTTCAAAAGGGCTTCATAGGATGGATTTATGACTAAAGGAATGCCTTTAGGTTGAATTGAGAGAATATTAGAGGATATTTGGGTAGGGGATGGCCGAACCAAAAGGATTTTAAGGTATAAAGAATTGGTTAGAAGTGGTGTCCTTTTATAAGGGGGAGGGGGGATCTTTAGAAAAAACATAAAGAATTAATTTATAATAAATGAATATTCGGTTTCTAATGGATAAATTGTAGATTATTTTAATAATAAGGTCGGTATGGGTCTAAATCCTTTCATCCAATAGATTTTATATTGGTTTGTGTCACTATATTAACCTTATCATTTATATTTTACTCTTAGTTAAATAGTTTAACATTTACCATGTCACTTTGTATTTTCATATTATATTGTTAATAAACATACTATATATATCCAAGCGACCCCCAAGTGATCCATTAATGATCAAAATATCATTATATAAGTCATTTTTCTGAAAAATAGATTTTTAGAATATAATATCAATTAATAATATAATATTTGTTTTAAAAACTCATTTATGTCAATTTTGACACTATTTAATAATTTATTTTTGGTAAAGTCATAAAAACATTATTAATTCGAACCAAATTCATTTAAGAAATAAAAACATCTCATAATAACAAATAAAATTCGTGTATGGCATCAAAACAATCATAATATATTTATTTTAACATTTATAATTCTATTTTTTGATTCTTCCATTAATTAGAAAAATATTGCATCATTATTTTGTCATAAATAAATATAATTATTCAATGTCTAAAAATTCTATAAAAAATACAATTATTTAAGAAATAATTTTATATTTCTATTCAATATTTATAGTCTAAAATATAACATATATAACACTATATAAAAAATATTTTTATAAAAGTTATATGCTTATGTCATTTTTGTATTTACTTTAAGTTTATTAATGTAATGTGTTATTATCACATACAAGTGGATCCATGGGGTCCCAAACTCGAAAACAATATTCAAATGGATGTAAATGTGTCAACAAATATGGTTAGGACACGTTTTAGGTTAATTTATTATTATAATAATATTATTGTTTTGCCCTTATTTACTGGATTTATCCTTTAACAATGGTAAATAAAATATTTACCGAAGTAATTATTCAAAATGTCTAAAAATAAATGTTACCTATTTTAAAAAATTGATCCTCTTGATTAAAAATATGGAATCTATTTTTCTATATTCAAAACATAGATGTGGCAGAAATTAATTTTAAATTATTTCTAGTTGTTAAAACAAAAAGCGTGTTTTTAAGAGATAATAACTATCAAAAGAATGGCACTCGCTTATGTCCAGTTTAAATGTGAAATTATGTCCAATGACCAACATTGGATTAAATGATAAAAATATAATCTAATTATACTCTAGAATCACCCAAATTCATAATTTAACACTATTATTTATTTCAAATAAAAAAGTTGTTCTTAATTAAAATTTACTAATTTTCACTATTCAACAAAATATGATAGTTATCCAGAAATTAAAAAAAAATTCACAAAAACCTAATTTTGATATTTTGAATCCTAAAATGAAGTCCATTTTGAGAGATTAAATGTATAAAATTTTAAAAATTTGGTATTACTATTCATAACGGCTAGTTTGATTTGTTGTGGTGTGTGTTAGAGCTCGAAGTTGTGTTCAACACATGATACTGTATCATTCAAAGAGAAGTGTACCATTGATGATTGGGGCTTTAAATTCTCCCCCCTTTCAATAAATTATGTACTCACAATTTTAAATTTTTTTTTTCGAAATTAAAATGTTGAAAATAGAAAATACCATTGTGGAAAACCCATATCTGAAATAGGTTTAACAAAGTTTAGTTTTAACAAGAGGGAAAGGAAAACTAGAATGTCACCACCAAATTAAGGGTTCTAATAGGAGAAAATGGTCGGAAATTATAGAAACTTAATTAGAGGGAAATCATAAATATTTATAGGGAGTGATTGAGGTCATCAATCACAGACAACTGTAAAATTGATGGCCAAAAAGCCATCAATCTATGATGATTTAAAATTTCATCAGTTCAACAAAAAATAAGGTATTAGGATAACAAATTTTTTGTTTATATATCCCTTCCCTAATGTTTAAGAATTAATTTATTCATAGAATTAATGAAAAATAAAAATATATACTTGAAAAGTAGATTCCTTTCCTTTAACTAATTTCTACCAAAAACTCATCTTTCACTCTAAAAGATAATAGAACTTAAAAATAATATTCTATTTATCCTATTAGTATAGGGTTCAAAAAAATGAATTTATAATTCATCTACCAGTACTTTTTTAAAAAATACTAAATTATTAGATCTAGGACATCACATGGGCCATTGGAAGTTAATACACCCTTGTCGCCCTTCAGTTGCGTGTTCAAGTCTTGCGGCATTGCCAGATGCGACGGGTTATGGACCGACCTCCTAGTTGTCCTTTTATGGAAATCAAAAAATATTCTCAAACTGGAATTATAAAAAATACTTCTATCCAAACTCAGAGTCCACATTTTATAATGAAGGTAAACACAATAAAGATCCTTTTTCCACGTAATAAAATGTGAACACATTCATCATGTATTCATTTAAAACACTACAACACCCTGAATTACCATAAAACCTTATTGATTACATTCATGATCCCTTATTCTTTATAGAATATTGGATATACTCCTTCTATCCAAAAATGTTGTAAACTCCAACAATGATGGAATATAAAAATCATTAATCAGTTTTAAGGTAGAAAAAAATATCAAATATAATTTATCTAAATCAATCATGTATTATTCCAAAATCACTACCTCTATATCAGAACCATATTATGGTTTATCTTTATCTCAAACATATATTTTCCAAAAATCTATCTTTCTATTGAGTCACATTTCATGGTTCCACACAATCTCATGTCTTTAATGAAATAGTACTTTAGTACAATCTTTATATACTCTATAATTATTATAACCAGTAAATTTTTGATACAACAATAAAACGACATAATTCTCTAATAACAACATAAGAACTCTAATCATCCCTCTTCATTTGTGGTAGTATCATAACATGATTACTATCCAATAGAATCATTTGGGGCATACTATGATTATTGGTTCGCGTAGTGTCCCAACTCCATTCAAATGAAGATTGTACATTTGAAACCTTTTTCATACCCTTATAGTAACATACATGGTTTCCTTTTTCTACACACTTATAACAAACTCAGATTCCTTTCAGGAAAGTTCTTGGGTGTTTCTTCCCACAGTTATCACATATGAAAAAATTCTTTTTTTCCCTCTTCACTTTATCGATCTTTATCTCTTCTATCCTTTTCTTCTATTTCTTCCCATCAAATCCCTAGGACTCATATAATTCTTTACTTATCATATTAACACATGATATTATTTCATAATATGTTGAGAATATATGGGAGAATATTTCCCTTATAAATGTTGTAATACTACTATGAAAGATATGATCCTTCTTACTCTTTGGATCATACATATTTTTGGACTTCACATTCCTTTTACTGGGCACCATTTCTATACAATAACATAAACTAGGCCTCTTTATGAATTGCAATGAATAAATCCAAACTTGTAAAATACCTAACATAAATTGAACGCTATATGGATATAATCCATAATCATAAAGATGGTTTCATTGAGAAATTATATACTCATAATCCCTTCATAATTATTTGTAATAAAAATGGGAATTATCCTAAGAATTTCCCTCCAGAGTGTCATAACCAAGAGTGCATCAAGGCCCGTTGTCGTGCACTAGATTCCGTTCGAGTCTATCTCAAAGCGGTATTTTCATGTTTTACCCCTAGGTACATATGTGCTAGAGCCGCCTTTACCTACTTGTATCTAGACAGGGACATATTTTCTAGGAAAAATCTCAAAATATATTCATTACCAAAATTATAGAAATTTCTTATATACTAATCCTCAAAGTCTCTCTTAGGTCAGTGTGCTTTAATCAGATTTTATCTAAATATAGTTTCCAAGGTTATTGCTAAAAATCCTATTATACCAACTATAATGCCCCAACCCCAGTTACCCAGAGTCATTGCATTATTTTAATATATTGTCATGATTGTATGAAATCATGTCCCAAAGGACTAATTAGTTTAGTTTCCTAGGAAAATAGATTATATACATGGATGTTAAATTACAAGTTAGAAAATAAAACACAACAAAAAATGATCCTTTTAAAACTCCATTAATCCCCAAGCTGAACCCTTCTTATCAATCATAATATACTTCTTGGAATTCGGGGAAAATAAAACATAAGAAAGGGGTGAGACTAGATGCTCAGTAAGGATAAATAATTCTGCAGAAGCTATAAAATTTTAATGTAGGATTTGTAATAAAACCATAGCCTTTTTAAAAATATACATGAACATAATATGGAAAAAATAAATCAATAATTACAATATAAACATGAAAATGGATATTCTACTAGTCAAATAATCATATGTAATAACTAATTTCATAATGAGGGAATGCCTAATGTCGGACATCATTACCACATAGTCAAGAGCTTGTGCCAAGACAATAAATAAAATTTTAGACAAGGACTTCTTCCAAGACACTAGTTAGTCTCATGTGACCTACTATTTCATCGAGGAACTATAGTGCCCTCCACCCGTCACTTACCAAGTCCACTACATTTCTCATATGAAAAAGTTGAAAAATAACATAAACATTCGTATTAAAAAAATCATACAAAATGTCACTACATTAACCATAAACCATGAATGGTATAAAAATAGAACATCCATAGTCAAACATATCATAACTCATTAAATACAACATGGATGATTGTATTATAATAAATCAACCTCAATCAAAAATAATATCCAGTAAAGGATGCTAACATAGTTGAAAATGTTGACTAAATTTTTTTGAGAGAAGTATTCTTTTTGTAAAATAATTTAACAGTCACACATTTATAAAGGAAGTAATTTAAATGATATTTTTGAATAAAAGTGTCCCATACCACAGTGGAACTTCTAAAATTAATTATTGTTTCAAAACATTCTTGTCCATATAAATAAATCCTTAAAATCATTTTTAAATCATGGACATTAATTAAAAATGATTAGAAAGATAAATCATTAAAACATTTAAAATCATGATCTTGATAAAGATTAAATTATACAAATCCTTAAAATATTAATTTTGAAATCAATTTTATGAAAATGGACATGGATGAAAAAAATATCCCAGAACATACTTACACATAAACAATCTCTGATAATAATGAGATTGAGGAATTAACCCTTACCAATTTGGTAACATACAACACATACACCCCATGAAAGAGGTATCATATAATGAATTTTTAGATACATATAAATTAATGTGTATTACACAAAGAATATAATTATGGGCAGTACATACACCACACAAAAGTTAATAGTGGCAATGTGGCATGAATCTCACGGGAATAAGGAGTGAGATGAATAACCCTTACCTTGTACTTTCCGTTAGTCAAGGGTATGTTTGTACTCCTATATGATGACCATAGTATGTTATTTAATTATAATAGAACCAAATTAATATTTTTTATATCATACATTATTCATTTATGACTTTTTTTAACCATTTAATAATAATTTATATGTTAAATAAACATTTCCTGTAATAATCTCTTTCTTTATCGTACGTGTTTTAACATGTAACTCTTGATTGGATCACATAGATCATGATTTAAATACATAAAAAATATAAAAAATGATTTAAATATCATATGTATTTATAATTTTATTGTGTATAATAGATATATATGTGAAATGGAAAACATTGTTTATGGAGATGGTAGTCTGTACGTACGCATAAACGTTGTTTCCGTTTTCATAACATATTAAACAGAACTAAGTGAATAAAATATATGTAAGTACATATTTATATATATATATATATCCAATATCATTATTATGTAATATATTACAAACATATTAGTAATTTATATTATTATAATCATCGATGAATGGTGAATGTGGAAATGAACCTCATCGCGTCGTGGAGACGATAATCTTTATGTACGCTGGAGCGATAATATAATTTCTTTAAAGGTGTGGAATTGGATGGTATATTAATTTTACAATGGAATTATCATGTTATTTTTATTATTTATATACATATTTCTCATCATTATATCCATCCAAATAACATAGTGTTGAATAAAAAATTACACCACGTCGTAGAGACGGTAAGCTATACGTACGCACACATGGTGACATTATCATTCATAAGATGGATAGAATAATGAATATAGTTGTGAAATATTTATAATAAAATAATAGTATATAGAATATACTGGAGTTATTATTTTAGAATGGAAATAACAAATAGAGGAGTGGATGATGAAAGGAACTAGAAATAGGGTCGTCAAAACATTACCACTTCATCAGGTTCTTCCTTTTGATTTGATCAAAATGGATCCTTAGGATGGCTTTGGGAATAAATAAAGGCCTCTAGGATGAAGTGAGGGAAGTTGGGAGTATAATTGGGCAGTTTTTTTTCTGAACTAAAAGGCATTGAAGTTATGAAGAATTCGTTAGAAGGGGTTTCCTTTTATAAGGGGGAGTAGGGGCTCTTTAGAAAAAACTTAAAGTATTAATTTATAATAAATTAATATTCTTTTTTTAATGTCACCATAGTAGATTATTCAAATTATAAAGTGGGTATGGGTCAAAATCCTTTCATCCAATATATTTTAGACAGGTTTGGGTCACTATATGAACCTTATCAATTATATTTAATTCTTAGTTAAATAGTTTGACATTTACCATGTCACTTTTTATTTTTATATTATATGGTTACTAAAATTACTATATACTACCAAGAGACCCTCAAAGTGGTCCAATAATGATAAAACTATCATTAAATAAATAATTTTTCTGAACCATATATTTTTAGAATATAATATCAAATAATAATATAAAAATTGTTTTAAAAACTCATTTATGACAATTTTGACACAATTTAATAATTGATTTTTTGTAAAGTCATAAAAACGTTATTAATTTGAATAAAATTCATTTAAGAAATAATAACATGTCATAGTAACTAATTAAATTCGTGTATGGCATCAAATCATTAAAATTATAATTATTTTAACATTTATAATTCTAATTATTTGATTCTTCCATTAATAAGGAAAATACTACATCATTATTGTGTCATAAATAAATTTAATTATTCAATGTATAAAAATTAAAAATAAAATACCTTTATGTAGGAAATGTTTTTTTATTTATAACTAATATTTATATTAAAAAATATAAAAAATATAACCCTGTGTGAAAATTGATTTTCTAAAAGATATATTCTTATGTCATTTTTCTATTTACTTTATCATTAATAATATAAAGTGACATTATCACTTACAAGTGGATCCATGTGGTCCCAATATCCACCCAAATATGACCATGGTCAGACATGTATCAACCAATATAGTTAGGACACGTTTTATGGTAATTTATTTTTATTATAATATTATTTTGTACACTTATTTACCGGATTTACCCTTAAACCATGTAAATAAAATATTTACCTAAGTAATTATTCAAAATCACTAAAAATAAAAGTTACCTATTTACACAATTTATAAATCCTGATTCCAAATATTGAATCCATTTTTCTAAATTCAAATTATAGAAGTGGAAGAATTTAATTTAAAATTTATTCCCGTTGTTAAAACAAAAAAGCGTGTTTTTTAGAGATAATAACTATCAAAAGATTGGCACTCGCTTATGTCCAGTTTAAATGTAAAATTATGTCAAATGATCAACATTTGATTAATTGTTAAAAATATATTCTATTATACTCTTAAATAACTCAAAATCATAATTTACCACTATTAATTATTTCAATTAAATAAATTTCTTAATTAAAATTTGGTAATTTTGACTATTCATCAAAATATGAAAGAAATCCGAAAAGTACCAAAATTTCACACTAAGCTAATTTTGAAATTCAGAATCCAAAAATGATGTCCATTTTGAATGATAAAATGTAAGAAATTTAAAAAATTGGGTATTACTATTTATAACGACACGTTTGATTTGTTGTGGTGTGTGTTAGAACTTGAAGTTGCGTACAACACACGCTACTATATCATTCAAATAGAATCATGCCATTGAAGCTTGTAGTGTAACAATGAAGCATTAAGGAAGGAAATAAAAAATCATCTTGTGGTCTAAGAATCCAAAATCCATTATTCACATAATTCTTATGAGGAAAGAAATTAGTTACCTTTTTTATATAGGCATCCCAAAAAATAAAATCACTATGTCGGTGAAGATCATCCCGACAAAGCATAACACTATAAATGACGGAATATATCCCTTGTACTGAATAATTATATGGGTATAACATATCCCCATGAATTAGGATGGTACATGTGCCAAAAAAATTCCCATATACCACAATGGAATGTTGATGATCCCTTTACCAGAATAGAAAAATTCCATGACGAGTGAACCCCAAACTGTATAAGAACATGTTGCGTGTATAGGGGAATCATAACGTGTGCTACTCTTCATATACTAAACTTATTTTTTATCGTATCATTTGTCCCCAATGAGTCTCCCCCACAAACCAATACAATTTAATCAGTCCAATACCCATTACAAGTCCAAGGATCATATATGATATGATCATCAGGTATATTTACATGACATTTTCTATTTACATACCCATGATATGTAAAGTCATTTAATAAACCATTTTATTATGGAAAACCCATTTATTTTTTTCATGTTTACATTCCCATAGTATTTGGGGTTCTAACATTTGTTCGAAAACATAATCATCTTCATTATAGTTGTTGATAGAAACTACTGGACTATACATTTGATTAGGGATAGTATTCAACATTCCTCCCATTCCGTGAGATGATCACAAGGAATGCCTCCAGAGGTAAGCCACTTTCCTTTCATACGAGGTATTAGACATTTTATACTCTTCAAATATACCCAAGATTTATCTAGATGGATCACCAAATGTGTCTATCTATGAAATGAAATCAACTGATGAAATAGGCACACTCAAAATACCCATTCTGTCTCTCTTTGGGATCTAGAACCATCCATCAGAAAATTGGGTGAGATTGTGTTTTCATCAGATATACTAGTTTCCCTTGTTTTTCAAGATGAGCATGACTCAAATGTCCTTTGATGATTGTGGTTATTCTATCATCCTCATGATTAAAAAACCTCAAATATCCATTCTCTATGGATATAATCCCAGAACTCAAATACAAAATGGGAATATTCCATGCATAATCCCTAACACACATAACAAAATTTTCATTGATTCCCTAATGCTTGGGATACATTGTAATCCACCCTGAGGTCCAAATCCAATACCCAAATACCTTTATCCATGACACATTACTCATTGTATCATATCCACCCTGGTGATCACATATATTTTAGGTACCTTAAACCACCATGTTATAATTCACACACCATCCTTGACCAAACACCCTTCACATTGACTTAATTATCTTATGATGATTTTATTCAGGGAATATTCATTGTATCCTTAAAATAAAAGGTTATGTGTCCAATTACGAGGCACTGGAAATTATGTTTTTGTATTCTTCTCATGAGGATATATAGTGAGCCCGTAATATGGGTTCAATCCTAATATCAAAACAACTCCCATATCCCCTGGATGACAATATACTCCAGATAGCCTCATCACATTGCTTAAAAATATCATCGTCTCAGTAAATGACCAAATAATAACTGAAATATCCCAAAAATATGACCATTGGTGTAGAAAATCACATACATACATACAAATACATTGATGGAGAACCACAAATACATAATGATGATTATAAACCCACAAATTTTTAAAATTAGTTATTATGTAGGGGTAATACAAATATAAAATAATTGTATTGAAATATGGATTCGTGAACATATCATAAATCTACGATAGAGTCCTAAAACAATCAGTAGTTCCCCAAAAAAGTATATTAGAACCATTGGGGTTTTTAGGATCAATTAAAAAATTTGTTGGATTTCATTTGAGGATATGGATCCATAACTAAGTTATTTAACACTATTTAACCCCCGTTCCATCGACCTTTTTGTATATAAAGAAATATTTTAGGGATAAAAAATGGAGAATCATACATCAATTACATAATTATAGCACCACATTCATAAGATAAAAATGATACACATATAGTCATCATGGGATTCTTTCTTTCCATACATCCATGAAATAATCAATCATGAAAATAGTTAACATGACCGATATACATAACAAAGGTGTTGGTGTTACCCTATATTTGTCCCCTTTCATACCCATAAAGAATTTGGGAGAAAAGTGACCATCAATTTTTCACGTGCTTAGGAAATTTTTATTTTAAGTGGTTTGGTTTTCTGTACTTTTCAAATACATTGTTGGAAATCATCATATCATTCTTCAATCCAATGTAATAATACCAATATACTTAGTCATGTGCATCGGAAATGGAGTTGTCCAGGTTCTTTAAGAAGAAGTGGACCCCATCGCCCATCTAGTGTCTTCCACACTAGTCATAAAATTCGGTTATTCGAGAGTAACCCAAAAGGGTACTCTCCCTACCCTTGAGGTAGCTTAGGAGGACCTCTTGGAAAAGAAGAACGTCTAAACATCTACCCAATAATGATCAGTTGTCAATAAGTAGGTGGGTTTGAAATCCATGTCTGATCATTTCAGGATCCTATCAAAAGAATTTGAAAATGAGTGCCTCCATTATCTGATGAATGAGGATTAATTCATCCCCAATGATTTTAACCATGTAGATCATAAGTCCCACTCAAGTTACCTTTCCAGAAGCCATCTCTGTCATCCCCATGTGGACTAATTTGTAGACATTGAGTATGTTATCACCCTGAGGGACCCTTCTAGATGAAACAAAATCATGGTCCCTCAGGTGACCTACCAAAGGATATGATCTGACTATCAGGATTAGGTTATCACCCTCATTTGTATGGGAAAAAAATGGTGCAAAAATACTTTATTTGACAATGGATAGATGTATATTTCTCCTGCTTCTATGAATAACTCTATATTCATATGTTGGAAAATTAAAGGAAATAAAAAATTCCTACAAAATATTACCAAATGCCCCATGTATGTAAGGAATAAAATTATATGTAGATTCAAATCCCTGCCAATGTGCATAAATAAAATTAACCAATTAGGAAAAAATTTATTTGTGTGAAAACTCCATTGAATATAATCAAAAACGGTCATCCAACTATAAAGTAAAATGAGAAGATGAATATCCCATATGGAAAATATGAATCCCCATAGTGAAATGAGATGTCAATAAAATATGATAAGCGTCAAATTAATGTAGATTAATTTTAAGGTATTAATAAAAATAGTGACGTAATCATGTAGATACAAGTCACTACACGAGAATAAAAATCCCATTATAAAAATAAAATTGTAACTACAGACCGAATCTTGTGTATCCCATATATAAATAAGGGCATAGAAATTCCTCTACTCCAATATAAGATAACAGTCAGTTCCTACTGGAAAAAAATGGGGGATCACAACTAGCATGTATCCCCACTCTAACATCAGAATATTCATACATTCATTTTCTAGCATAAGTTGTATCTAATCACATCGAGGAGATGATGGAGGATCAAAAACAAATTAATGACCATAAACTATGGAAGATTCAATATGTTATGAAATCCATTTAAATTTCATGGAGTCATGCCCACAATCCAACATTCCCAAGTTGATTGACTCGTCCAGAAAACAGAGTTGTCACTCCATAGTAGACCTGAATCCCTTCTTCCATCGGGGAGGATCATCAGCAATGCCCGGTGATAAATGGACAACTGAATTGGGAACAAAACCCATTCTAACTAGGGTACACTGAACTAATTTACCTATAACATATCACCAAAAATATAATCACCCCATATGGAAATAAATAATGAAGAGAAATTGCATGACCCTAGTCTAAAAAAATATAGTGTTCTTGGTGGCATAAAGCAATTTTATATGGTGGCTCATGATCTTACCAATCTATTACGAAATTAACTATGTGGTAGAAATATTATCAAAGGTCCTACCAATTTCATTATTTCCAGATTCTCAAAAGTTCCTCCATATAGAATGTACCATGAATTATTACATTGTGGACAAGAAATTAACAATCATGAGATGCTATATCCTGATGAGAATCATAGTATCCATCCTTATGACCATACGATTAAATAAATAATTGTATTCCCCATGATATTGTCATGTTTGATTGTGATATCTAGGTTATATGCCAAATAAATTATCCACTAAATCAGACATCAAGCTTTGGTGTTATTAAACACCATGGTGGCAGTTGTTGTGAAGATTCTACATACGATGAAACCATATTGCGAGAAGGTACTCGCCTTATAGTCTTCTTCCTTAATGTCCTTCCCCAATGTATATTCTGTAGAAGGTTTCCATAAATTATATAAAAAATATATAATCGTTGTCCTCTCTATTGTGGCATCATCATTGAATGTCCTCTATGAATTCATATTTCAGACCAACTAGAAGGTCTTCCCCTAACCAAATTAAACATAAAAAATCCCCCATTTGTATAGGCACATGGGGGGTTGAGTTAAAACATTTATGATACCCTATAAATAACAAGAATTATCAATTCATTACAATGAGACTTACCATTGCCATTTTTAACTTCTGAACCCCACCCCCCGGACAGCTCAAATTTCAACGAGAACCCTATTATACCTAGTACATGAGACAAGATAATTAAGAATCATTCAAGTTAGACAGTTAATGTAGCTTAATAAATGGTGGAAGAATAAAATGACATTAATATTTTGAGAAGATAATTCTATAGGGATGACATATCTATTAGGGTTTGTCCAACAACGACTTCTCATTTCGACAAATAAATAGTGTTGTTATAAGAATTCATACGAGATATTAATCTCAATCGCTGGAAATCCATTTACTTGTTGAAAACAATTTTGTTCTCTACAATGGGTATGCATAACTTGTCAAAATATTAGAATAGATTTACACTCTAATAGAATTTGATATTGATATGTATGCATGGATACCACAATCAGAGAGCTGGAGGAATGATATCCAACTAACCTACCCCCATACACTACATCTGTTGCATCATCTAATCATCAATTCCCTATATAGTGTTTATGTCCATGTATGGGGAGAGAAAAGAGATGTGAACATCACCCCACCCACTTTTCCCCATATCCTACATTAAATGAAATCATGTAATTACATTAAACCAAGATGATAAAAAAATGAAATCTCTATTCGAGAAAGGTAACACACTCGACAAGAATCGACTCTGTGTAATTGTCAATTCTGTTAGGCTTGATGATAGAAACTATTTATGATCTTCCAAACGAGGAATCCATGAACTTTTTTAGGCTTATCACTTAAGGGAATCCAATCATCAAGAACTATTGATGTACTCAAAAACAAATAGTTCATGTGAAGACACATGATCACCTTAATTTCATACTAAAATGGATATGTGAATGAAAAAAAACATCCATTATATCATCAATATCCAATGTACATGAGTATCCCCAGGCCATAGGGTTGGGGAAATTTTAGCACAAAAATCACCCGTAAGACCGTAAAATAAGGGACAATACACAATCACTAGGGATAGGAGAAACCCATCCCATAGGGATGGGGAAATTTTATTATCAGCCACTCAGACAATGTATGTTAATATTTTCTCATCTAGGGTGGATAAAAAATAGAGATGTCTATCATTTATCTTGGCCCATTATCCTATATAGGAGTTCCAATCATCTAGGGAAGACCGAAATCCATACACATTAATGTTGCTGTGGACAAGGTTATCAATCAACCATCCTCCTGGAAAGGTTAATTCCTCCCCATGGCTGGTAGAATTGAGTTGGTGAAATCTACAATAGTCTCCAAATTGGTCTTCTCGGTAATAGTTTAAAAATGGCCTACCAGCCTTATTATGAAAATTAATGTTTACATAAAAAAATTATTTTTACTGTTAGCATTCGTGAGAGGAAGAATTTTACTATTCCTTTGTCTAAATGTTACAAACCTATTCAGCAAGGTGGGCTTGGCATTAAAAATCATAAAATAATTAATGAAGCCTTAAAATCTAGACTCACATAGAGAATTTATAATAGTAACTCAGATTCCATTGATTTTCTAAAAGAAATAATTCTCATGAAACCCAATATTGGTAACATGATCTATATGTACTCCTCCATATGGCCATCCATTAGACAATTCTTTTAAAATATTATGAATAACTCTAGATGGATGGTTAGCTCAGACTCCTCCATGTATTTTTGGATGGATAACTGGACTGGTGTTCCCTTAATTTATATTCTCTCTCCCAATTTTCATTCTAAAAATATCAATTTACTATTAAAGAGGTGATTCAATCTAGAAATTTCAATCTCCCTGAAAAAATCATTGTAGATCCTAGAAAACGCGTTCCTAAAAATTTTCAAGTGCTTCCATACACGATCCAACATCATCGAACATTTCTTAAGCTTCGATTTGGTAGGTCGTAGGGCCCGAACGGAGTGACGGATTAAGAGTTATGGACATTTGAAATTTGGATGGAAATCTGGTTCGCGAAGCCCATTCGTGAAGCCCCCTCCGTGATCATGGAGCACCACCACGAAGCAATGAGGCAGGAAGCTCCACGAACTTGTTTGACATTCGCGATGCTCCGCGAAGACCCGCCGCGAAGCTCCGGAGGTGGTAACTCTCCTCGAACGCATTTGACGTTCGCGAGCCTGCCGCGAAGCTCCGGAGGCGGTTCCTCTACGCGAACAAATTTGGCGTTCGTGTGCGTGCCGCGAAGCACCTGAGGCGGCGTGGGAGTTTGGCTTCGCGACGCCCCATGACTATAAATACCCATCTCACCCCCCTTCTCCGAAGGACAGCCACGACCACATCGCCCATTGGGCGGCCGAGCGGAGCTTCGCATTGCGGCTCCGCGAAGCCATGCTCCACGAGCAGCTTCCTCCGTGATGTTGCTCCGCAAGCCGAGGCTCCCTGAGTCCATGCTCCGCTAGCCAATGCTCCGTGATGCTGCTCCGTGAGACCATCCTCCGTGAGTCCATGATTCGCGAGCCTATGCTCCGCAATGCTGCTTCGCAAGACCAAGATCCGTGAGAATCCTTTTCTCCGAGAGAGTCCTTTACTTCGCAAGACCTTTGCTCCGTGAAGCTACTTCGCGAGACCTTTGCTCCGCGAACTTTTCGGGCCGAGACGTCGGGATTTTCCATTGCGCACTTATGCGCTCCCAACTTCCACCTATGGAATACCATGATTAGAGAAAATCTTCCACACACAATGAAATACATTCAGTTGACATATTCCTCTGGGTTTCATTTCATGTCGTGAGTATAGATTCTCATCATCCATTCCCCGAGTACCTTGAGTCGAACCATTCCTCAGGAAACCCCTCCAAACCCTATCACGTGGCTCCTATGACATGTTGAACCAGAAAGGGCCGCCCTTGCGTAAGTCCCAACACCAACCATTTCTAGGCACCTTCTGCCTAACAGTCCTACCTACATGACTCTAAACTGTAGTATTATCCCTATGTTCCACACATAGGATGCCTCTTGCCATATACGAGAGATGCCTTATGCTCCAAGCATGAGATGCCAACAGTCCGTTCTACATGACTCTAAACTGTAGTAATCCCTATGTCCCAAACATAGGATGCCTCTTGACCAATACAAGAGATGCCTTATGCTCCTAGTATAAGAAGCCAACAGTCCTCTCTACATGACTATAAACTGTAGTGCACCCTATCTAACAAATGATAGGATGCCTCTTGTTCCAAAAAAGAGACGCCTAGTGCTCTAAGAATAAGATGCCAACAGTCCTCTCTGCATGAATATAAACTATAGTGCACCCTATCTAACAAATGATAGAATGACTCTTGTTCCAAACAAGAGATGCCTTGTGCTCTAAGTATAAGACGCCAACAGTCCTATCTACATGACTATAAACTGTAGTACACCCTATCTAACAAATGATAGGATACCTCTTTCCCTATACGAGAGATGCCTTATGCTCCTAGAATTAGATGCCAATAGTCCTATCTACATGACTATAAACTGTATTAAACCCTATGCTCAAAGCATAGGATGCCTCTTGTTCCCAATAAGAGATGCCTTGTGCACCAAGCATAAGATGCCTAATGCCATGATTACAGTGGTGTAGTTTCAAGAGCGTTGGAATCTGTTCAAACATTCCATCACTCCACCCCACTCTTTTCATGTCCTTCATTCAGATCTGCATCCACTTCCAAGTATGGAGGGACCCCCTAACGGTATGGATGATTGACCAATGGTCCGCCTGCTGTCCTGGGCCAACGCCCTGAAAGGCTTTGGGAGAAACTTGGAGTCAGTTCCTGTGTTTCGAACACAATCAATAGTCGACCCCTCAATTGTTTGTCCCCATTATAGGCTAACGCGATAGGATGCAGTGTTGCGAACATGGTCAGTAGCTATCCTCTATCTCCATGCCACTATCATTGTATTCCGAATGCTGTTCATGTGATTCATGCTTTTCATATCCCTTTGTTCGGTCTGATTCCAACACCCTTGGCATTATCCCGCTTGTGCACTTGCGCATAGGTGCATACCTCAACCCACCAGTGAGTTGGGATGCCCTCATGGCCAGACATGAGGAAGACAGTATGGGCAGCTTCCTTACGTAATCCCCATTCACCGTTGCCGTTCCATAGCTGCACCCGGGCCGCTCCTTGCGTATGCCCCATTCACCATTGCTATTCCATAGCGGCACCCGGACAACTCCTTGCATATGCCCCATTCACCATTTCCGCTACTTAGCGTCACCTGGGCATGTTCCTTGCGTAAGCCCCATTCACCATTGTCGTTCCATAGCGGCACCCGGGAAGCTTCCTAGCGTAAGCCCCATTCACCTTTGCAGCTCCTTAATGGCACCCGGGTATCTCCTTGCGTAAGCCCCACTCACCATTGCCACTCCATAGCGGCACCTGGGCCGCTTTCCACGTGTAAGCCCCATCATATCTCCGGGTTGTTGTCCACTGTGTACATCCCGATTCATCACCCCCTGAACTACGTGGTCTTTGATCCATGTCACGACATGGTACGCAGGAAGCCTCCACGAGGTCCAAGCCCACCACCACTAGAACCCTCATGGTCCTACACTTTCACATCAGTTCACTGATGATGCCCATCGGGCCAAGGTCGACCCTCATGTCGGTTCACCATCACCATCCCGAACTACACAGACTTTGATTCCCTACCACAGGGATACGTAGGAAGCCTCTTCAAGGTTCAAGACCAACTTCATTGTCGCCCCTGCGATGGTCCCATTTCATTCCCCATCGACTTCATTCTGATCCATCCATCTTCCAGGTGTTTTCCCTTTGGGATATACCAATATGATCTGTCTCTATGGGACGTTCTGATCACCCTCATTCTGTCTCCGCAAGATGCTAAACTCGAGGCCTACCTCGTGATAAACATGAGATGCCTGAGGAAAACCTCGGATGACATGCCTTTGGTGTAACCGTCTCTACTAGACGTTAATCTTGAAATATACCCTATGTTAAACACGAGAAGCTGAGGAAAACCTCAGATACATGCCTCGGGTTATGCACCCTTGAGATGCCCTCTCATGAGGTAGAATATAGGTTCCCCAATGTCCATGCACCCAGAGATGCCCTGACACGCCTGATGTTGCCGTCTACCCCAACTGAAGGTCGCTACCATGTCAAGAACATATGAAATGTCTTGACGGAAGTAGCATAATTAACCGGCGTCCATGACGATTTGGCCCCGGGAATGAGATTCACGAACAACATATTAAATCTATGAGGGAGACACGGACTAGGTGAAGAGTTCCGAGGAGGAATCCACGGACAGAAGAACCGACATCCCATCATCCCATTTCGATCAAGGAGCAGACATACCTGAACAAGGAACGAATGTCGCCCGCCTTTGGAAAGCGGGAATGCGGGGCAACAGCAGCGCGTCCTCCATAGATGGATGTGTGTGCCCCGATGAAAGCGTCGGAAACAATCATGAATATTGTTGATAATTATACGTTATATAATATTATATATTTTATTATTTGAGAGTCTTCCCACAACGGGGTGCTTGATTCAAAATGTTTTTATAAATAAGAATTTCACAAATTCAGATTATAATTTCGGTTGGTTGAAACGTTTTGATAAGCCCTAGATCAAACCCTCAAGATTCAAATCCATTTGGTGCCTTTCTCACAATGATATTATTACTGGGGGTTTTCTTAATTCTTTTGGTGTCCAAATCTTCCCAAAGTTCTATTTATGTCACCAACATAGAAAGGATACAATCTATATTTTTCTGCCTTGTTCTATGGTCTCAGCCATCTAGAATTATGTTACTAAAAATATTTATTGCATATGGATTTTTCATAACTCTATCCTCATATAATTATAACGATGTATCGAGCATGACACCTCGAAAAAATAAAGAATCTATTCTTAGCTGTTGTTGTTGAGCTCTAGCATGTGATCTGGTATGACAGAAATGACATTATTCACAATAAATACTCATTCAATGTTTATGCTGGCCAAATGCATATTCTCATCGCCATTGAGGATGCAGCCTTGATCCCAATATCCCACTCCAATAACATTGTTGATAACTATGTGATCCTTCCTATTCTTTGAATTGATGGAATCTACAAGCCATCAAGGGACATCATTGAAGTGTTTTGGCAGGCCTTGATCCCATGATGGATCAAAATTAATGTTGATAGAGATTCTGAAGACAACTTGGGACCTGGGGGTTGTAGTTCTATCTTCAGAGACTCACATGGCCATTGTTAAGGATGTTTCTTCGGTAGCTGCAGTGTATCCACTACTTTAGAAGCAGAAATTATGGTTGTGATCCTTTTGATCTACTTTTTCAAACAAATGGGATGAAATAACATATTGATTGAATGATACTCTACCACTATTTTCCAAGACATCTGGAATGGTACGATGCACCTTTCATGGCCATTTACCACTCACTTGATAAGCTCCCTTACTTCACTTATACAGATGAGATACATTTCCACTCATGATTTCGGTGAAGTAAATATGGTTGCAGATGGTATCACAAATAATAGAATCAATCAGGGTATCACATGGTTTGATGATCTGCTAAAGGATTTCCCCCCTCTTTATGAAAATCATTATAACAAAATTCCCTCCTTCAGACTTCTGAAATTGTTATTTTTAATAAATTGTGTCTTGGTCTTTGACTGAGGTAACACCATAAGAAAACCAACAACTTGTTAACATATATATAATAAATAAAAACATATTATCTATATATATTTCTTTATATTAATAGACAATAGAATAATTCCTCAATATTAATAAATTTGATATTGAAACAAAAATGTTATCTAAATGAGTAAATTTAGCTTGAACCAAATTTATTTTAAATCATTACTGATTTTTGGATTTGAGGCCTTCATATTTATAATAATAATTCACTTGCGATCAATAACAACTGTTATTCACTATCAATATTTATGCATTTCCACCATGTCCATATCTTCTAAATCCACCAATGTGATCCTAAATGGGGACCTAGTTATTTTTTGTTCCATATGTACTTTGTAATTCTAATTCACACTTATTATATGTATTTTTTACCAACTCTTATATGGATAATGGATTTATAAAATTTTAATTTGAAATATAAAACCCTTCTTTAAACAAATAATGATTAGATTAAGATATTTAATTATTTTAACTTGGGATAAAGGTATCCCGTCAATAATTCTAAAATAATAAAATTTTAATTGATATGAAATTTTAAATTCCATACAAAGTTAGATTGATTTACATGAATCATTGGTAATAGCTTAGATTATTGGAAAAATTTACTTTACCATCTGTTAAACAGTTTAATTTATTCCAAAAACATATTTCATTACATTGAAGACAGAGTTTTACAAGACAACAATATAATATTAATATTAATATTTAATATGAAAGTTATCACGTAACATTGGAAATTGAATGTTTTTATAGTAATAAATTAATTATAAACATTTAATATTTACAAAAAAACCTGATTATAAATTTATTAAAAATTAAATAAGAAACGTGTGATAGAAAAAAAATATTTTCTAAAAAACTGTACTTTTTCAAAAATGACTATATAATAATACTTAGTGCACATAATATAAATTTATTTGAACAAAATATAGAATTATTATTTTAATAATTTATTTTATCTTATTAATAATGAATATTAAAATTATATTAGGGTGAATTTTTGGTAATTGTTTGAAATGTTTCATTTCTTGCAAAATAGTGAAAAATATTTAATTTGAATTGGAAATTTTTTTTTCAAAAAAATAATATATATTCATATATTAAAATATTATGTATTCTTAAATTATAAATAGTAAAATTATATATCTATTAATCAAATTTAGTTTATTTTAATCATTTTGATATTTAATTTTTATATTAAACTACTATTTATGTATGATAATTTTATATGTAAAAACTCGATCTCTTGTAATTACTATAAGAATAATTTAATTAATATTCTACCACATCTATGAAAGTCATTTCAAAAAATGGATTATGTGTTATAAATCATCTTTATTTTTACTACCTAAAAAGGTAAAATTAATTTTTCAGCATATTTATTAGTAAAAAAGGAAAATATTATTTATTTTGATTATGATGAAAATGTGTTTTCTACATAGTTTATCATAGAATATATGATATAAAATGAACTACCAGATTTTCCAAAACTCATTTTCCAGAGTTAAATATATCCATAAAATCTTATTATAAATTTTTATAAATTATTTGTAAACTATTCAATAAATGTTACATATATAATAAGAAATATAAGTAAAAACCACATAAAGTAGATTTAATTTCCATTAATAATAAATATCCTCTAGGATTAGGGAAAATAACAAGTACTTTTATTTAGTGAAATAAAAATAAAACACCCATCTCTTACATTATAAATTCTACCCCTCACAACCTCTTCTCCTCATACCTCTCAATCATTGGGACTTGTCTAAATTCGGAGAAAACCCCTCTCTAGACCATTCCACACATTCAAGAGCATTTGGTCATATCAATATGCCAAAATTATTTCCCTATGGAGGATCTGAAGAGGAACAATTCGATAGGTAAACCCCTATTCTATTTTCATTGATTTTATTTTTCAAGTTCCTTTCGTGTCTTTTTCCACATCACATAACCTCCTCCATCGAATATGATAACTCTAGTGTCGTACGTATAAAAAAAATTTATTTTAATGGAATAATTGTTCATCATCTTTGTTTCCCATTCCTTTTACTCTGTGAATGAAATCACCGTTCAAGATGTGTTCATGTATCTCATTCAAGGATTGTAGGTTTTTAATTTCTATTTCCACCTTCTATGATAGTCATGAAACCAATATTTTTTTAAAAAAATTATAAGAATTATGTTTATAATATTTTGGAATCATTATATACATATGATGTAAAATAATAAAACAATACAACTTCATTATAAGCAAAACTACTGAAATTGATCCATACATTAATCATTAATTATTTATATAATGATTCACACTCAACAACATAACCAAATGGCTTATATGATTTCTTAACATTTAGTTCTATCATTAATAACATTCAACATTAATTATGGACTTTTTTTCAATTTTATATGATAATCCATAAGCGATCCAGTCATGAAAATTAATAAAATAAGCCATAAAAAACGATAAAATATAACATTATAACTTAATAAAGGGCATGATGAAATTAAATAATATTACACAAATTAAATTTTAAGAGTAAAATATTCTATAATTATTAATTAATGTTTATAATTTCATTTTCCAGGACATTAATATCAAGGGAAGAACTCTTTCATAATTGTGTTAAGGGATTCGTCCTAAATATCCATTATTCATTCGAGTTAATATTTCATTCTCCTTACCCAAATAAGATTATCTATGTGAATATTAAATTTTTTGTATACATTCGAAGATCATGTATCAAGATGCATTCATCCTTATTTTTTTGGCTTATAAATGTTTATAAAATACCTCCATACTCAATACATTACGATAAGGAATTCAAATTTAAGGGAACATCCTTAAATCATACATATTTTTATGGGCACTCAATAATTTTTTTTGTCACCATATATTTTATAAAATCACTCTATTTACTCTGATAACCTTCATGGTTCACTTCATGTATTATATTAAATATTATTTCACATTATGTTTTAAATGATCGTTATTATTTTCCTTAAACAACCTTAAAATGTTTTAATTCTAATTATTCTTGAATACTCTGTTTACTTGTTACCATTTCAGTTTGAAATCGCATATCGTGATCTATTACTATTTAAATTATGACAATCCATTTATGTTCTAAATCAATTCAATCATGGAATTTTTTTTGATAAGCCTATTTGTAATTCCTTATGAAATGATAATGATTCCCATTTCATTACATGGGAAACCATTTGGCTATATTTAATTACCTATATATGATTTTTTATGTTGAATGTATATTCATTGGCATGTTATGTTTGGTGTGGAAAGATAGCTCTCCAATGCATTGGTTAGTTTTTAGTCTCATGGGACGTTATGTGAGATAGTCTTGGTGGTTATCCTTGAATCGTGCTCTATTATTTGATACAATTCTGGACATGTGATCATCTATATGAAATATGCCTTAACTCCTATAACTTCATGTATTATATTTATTCAATAGTACTATTAATTAATGATTTTATTATACCATGTTTTATAGGTTATGATCCCTTATGTTTAATCATGTTCCATGCATTTTTTTATCATTATATTATTCTTTCTAAATAATATTCTACTCATTCTTATTATGTTTATTCCCTTGATGGGCTTGATCTCATTTTATTGTTCATATTGTCCCCATTTTGTCCTATATAGATTTAGTGTTTCAATGAATTTTAGGATATTGTAATGGATAATAAATAATAAAATATGTTTATCTTTATGATTTCAGTTTTATGAATATAGTACTCCATGAAACCAGACATTACAATCCTTGTCTTTTAATATGTTTTTTTACTTACATAAACAATAATGTTATGATATGTGTAAAGATGTTGGGTAACTATAAATTTACTACATAATGATTGGATTTTTATTCTGATTTTAAAAAATAATAATGGTGTGATGATTTCACCATATGTTTATATATACTATCTAGTAGATATTTTTTGGAATGTGCATCCTATAAATATTTTTTTCATTCTATTGCGGTATATGATTTTATTTGGGGAATAAATTCTATTTCTCTATATAATTTCTATATTATATTTTGAAAAAATGATTTTATTGCTTATAGTTTCAATAGACCTATAATTACATATTGTTTTGAGTGTGGACAAGAAATTCATATGGTAATTAATTATATTGTATTTGTATTATTAATATTTATGGTGGTATATTTATAAAAAATTGTATGGGAGAAACTCAAAAATGAAAAAAAAATCTTATTGATCAACTGTATAGTAATATATATCCTTATGGTTTGAAATTTGTTACCTTTAAACTTGATATAGAGATTTAAATAATTCTTATATGAGGTCTTACCCAAATTAGAAAGGTTACATATACAATGGTACATGTTGTGTAATAGGAATTTAAGAGGACACTCTAGGAAAATCCTCTAATGTGACGTTACAAACAATATTGTAAAGATAGTCTATTTTTTTAATAAGAATCAACTAGACAAAATGTTACACATAGTTTATAATCAAGAACATAATATGATTACTATAAAAAAATGGTATCAAGTTCCCTCTATTAATTACATGATAGATCATGTAAGGAGTGCATAGTAATTTGGAAAAAAAATCATTAATCTGGATATCATCAACTGGGGTTAGAGATGGATGAAAATATGAAGAAACCCACCTATATTGGGTATTCTATTTATGAATATAATGTATTCCATTTGGAATTAAAAAATCCATAACTATCATAATGTAAGAGATAAATAGTCTCTTTATATATTAACAAGAATATTTTGTGGTAGTATTTATATATGAAATTATTATATTTTCAATGATTCTTTTCAAACATGAATATCATATGATGATCGGGTTGATGAGTCATAGTAAGTGGATGTTTTATGAAAAAAATAGAATATTTTATTTTCTTAAATATAATGTTTCATTCATGGTATTAAAATCCAAAAAAATGAAGTAAGCCTTCCAAGTCTCATACTAACCTTCGTAACTAAGATTCATAGTTTCAGAGGTTCAGATATACTATAAATTATTTTTGAGTGATTTTTTATTGATACATAATTAAATAACCAGATTTAAATGGAATAGATAGAATTTTATTTTGAGATATGAATGAGAGATAAATTTCATGGATTGGAATAGAAGAAGGTCGGTGGACCTATGCTCCCACAAACCTCTACTGGAGAATTTTTTGTGATCTATAGTCAGGAATAAATAAAGGTTCTGTGATAAAATATCATGTTGATTGAAAGGATGATGGTTTGTGAATAATAATTTTTGAAAATTCATGACAAACATTATCAAACACATTATTTAAATATTGTAGTGGTAAATATTTTATTATATATATAAGTGAATTATAATTATTATAAATGATATTATATATATAATAATAATAGGAATAATAATTTATATTCATTATTATATACAATGTTAAATATTCCTCAATTTTGTGGTTGTAATTTTCTAATCAGAATGATTTCTCAATACACATAAACCATATGGTGGAAACGAGGTGGATTATTCTATTTGTTAGAAGGAACATTATATGATTTTAATGAAATGGATTGAAGGATTTCAATAATTTATGGATTGCGAATATACATTCCATAAAATCATCATGATTGATTGTATATAATAAACTTTAAATATGAATATACCCCCATCCGTTAATGTTACTATTATTGTGGATGAAATAAATTATATGAAACATTAGAAGAGGGTAATAAATGTTCATCATTTCAATCAAGAATGTGAGGTTATATTATTTCTCCAAAACTAATTACATTCCATGTTCACAGAGGACATGAAGAAGAATATATTTTAAGAAACCAATAATTTATAATTCATTATTCATCATAACTAGACAATGGAATTCAGATATAGGAAATAGTATATCTTGTTGTATAATATTAAAAGGGATATAGAAGAATATGAATCCTCGTGATTGTAATGTAATAATATAATGTAGTTGGGTATATAATTAAATATAAAAAGGATAATTTTGAAAATAATATTTAATTCATTAAGTTGCAATGATTTTTTTAAATTTCATTCATCATTTATACTTAATAAAATTCAGTTCACACATTCGGTAGAAAGACAGGAATTGAAAATTTCAAAAAACATCATAAATATTATATTGAAATATATAAATATAAATTAATTAACGTGTAAAAATGACATAAGTGAATAATATTATAATATTATATAAATTAATTATAAAATTTAATGAATAATGGACATGGAAGAAACTATTCCTATCCATATAAAAAACAAATTCTGTTTTCCAACAAAATGTGGTATTGATATAATGAGTTCATAAAAATTCAGAAATAAAATTAATTTTTTAAATATATATTTAAATATATTATATGATAATATTTTTTATATTACATTGGAATATTATAGAATTTCTATAACAGAGACTTGAATAAAATCACATCCATAATAATGATGAGATTGTAAAAACGCATACATTATGTGCTACATCATTCATATGGGTCATAATTTCATGTAATCAAAACATATACTTATTATAAATATAAAATTATTCAATGACCATATTCAAATATATATATATATATATATCATACGATAAATTATTTAATTATATTCTTTTTCAACCATTTTATTAACATAACATAGTTAAAATCTGTGTTCTTGGAAATTACAACTTCAATTATCTAGTTTGTTTTAGTTTAATAGATTTATTCCAATGTATATTGATCATGTTCCATCATTTAATGAATTGTATTTACAAAAAATAATTAATATATTTTTATAATAAATATATTTTGAATAATTTATAAAATTTATAGATACAAAAATGAGTTACACCATTCATGGAGATGATAGGCCATACACACACATTAATATCATATACAATTGAAAAACAATATGATTCATATTTAATTAGTTGGAATATATTTTATATAAATATATAGTTAATACAATTCAAAAATAGTGATTAATAAAATTTATAATAAAAATACACATATTACTCATACAATGAATTCTTATAAAAACCATTTTGGATACTTTAAATTGATTTTAATTTTCATTTATAATATATTTATGATTAATGTATTTATTTTAAACATATATTAATGTTATATAATTATCATAATTTTTAAATTCTTATTTCTGATTTGAAATTTAATTGACACATTGTAACACACCAAGCTTCCATGGTACGCTCCTCTTTGAATAATAGAGCAGCGTGTGTTGTACGCAACCTCGAGTTCTAACATACCGCGACCAATAAAAGTAGCAGTTATGAATAGTAATAACAAAATTTTGAAATTATATATATTTTACATTTCAAAATGGACTTAATTTTTGTATTCGTAATATCGAAATTAGCCTATGTTGAATTTTTGGTATTTCACTCAGAACTTCCAATTTATTATGAATAGTAAAAAATACTTAAAAACAAATTTTTTAATAAAAATAATTTATAGTGATAACTTATACTATTGAGTGGTTTTAAAGTATAATTAGTATAAGGCCCCAGCCTTAAACCTTACTTAATCTTGAGTTATTACAAGATTACACATTGAGGATCTTTTTGGGATTAGAGTTTTAGAGAATTTGATCATAAAACTTGCATTACATTCCACATATAAAAAAAGTGGTTACATAAAGATAGTATTCTTCATTCCCATCAATGGAAACACATTTAAAATAAAACATGGATTATTTCTTGACACTTCCTTGACACTATCATCATATCAGGTACCTTTCCCTTGACCTGTGAAAAAAATTTCAAAAAAACATGGGATGAGCATAAAAAGCTCAGTATGGGTTATAAAAACATGGAAAGGAAACATGGGTACATATATACATAAGAATGAAATCATACTTTACCCATAAAACATAGGAACTTTAACATAACTCATAAAATCACAAATAAATCATAGAAATCATAAGACATAAAGGTAACTTGAGGCATTCATAACATTCTTACGTAGGGAGTAACCCTCTTGGTTACGTTTGGAATACCCATCACAGTATATTCCCTAAAATCTCTTCGGAGAAACCTTAACGTTTCACTCCTTCGCGATACCCAATTCATTGGAGAGCTATATCGGGCTCACCCGCCCTTAGTTTATCACGGAACCACCCGTCTTCATAATAATGCCCAAGAACCATAACATAATCGTATCACATAAAACATGCATAAAGGAAACATAAAATTTACACATTTCAATCACAAGATATCAATACAACACAAAAACATTGTGAAAACCATTTTCAATACCAAAATAAAAGAAAAGTAAAACATGGTATTTATTTTTCTTTTAAAAAAGAAGGTATGGCTTGTAGAGGAAGCCGAAACTCAAATAACGGTCACGACGGCGGAGAAGTCGTTGTTGCCGCATACGTACGAAAAAAAATTCCCTTTTGTCGTTTATTAAACGCTTCGTATAAAAAATATTCCTTTTGAATAAACATAAAAGTCAAAGGGGTTTATACACCGTATAAAAGAAAGTTGTGTATAAAATAAAATATTCCTCAAGGAAAGGAGATTGAGACGAAGTCCCATACCTCGTATCCGACATGACCCGACCATTCTTTAATCTCCTGAATAATAAACTTGAGTTAATATCTACTTGCTTATGAACCTTTTTCAAGTTCATTATTCCTTTTATACCATGTTATGAACATCATGTAATCAGTTAAGTTAATAATGTTCATTTTGTCGGTATTTGGTTCTTAAGTCAAAAATAGACTTCTTACACATACATGTTGTTAATTTGGTCAAAGGTTCATTATATACATAATGGTATTCATGATGTAGATATAATATATGTCATATATATCCAGTACATACATGCATTTATAATATTACATAATCATTTAGAGGTAAGAAATGAAATGCACCGTTCATGGAGACGGTAAGCCGTACGTACGCATGAACGCTACTTTCATTTCTATTTCATATTTTGTAGAATGGAATCATAATGATATAAAGGTATATTATAATTCCAGTATGATATAATATATAATATCATAGTTCCATCCTTTATATGTCCCACATATGGTATTTAACAAATCAAATCACTTTGAGGGGGCGGTAGTCCGCACTTCCTAAAATGAAGATATCGTGTTTACCCATAATGGAAACCATAAAGGTATGCCAAAAATGAAAAAAATATAAGCTTAAGGAAAACATAAACATATTATATATCATATATAGAAATAGTGACATCATAATGGCCACCTTTGAAGGTTTTAAATGAGTGTTGAACAATCATCGTTTCGGGAGGCAGAATTTCGCCATCCACAGAAACCGTATGTTCTTTAACCATTTGATGTAGTTGTGTGAGAGTTTAGCTCAAATAAATATTACAACAACATCCTTGTATATTGAAGATACTGGTTTTGTTACAAAATAAGTAAATAAAAAGAGTTTAGGGGGTTGGGGAAGCAAAATAAAACAAATTAACATGAGAGAATGAATTACCTTTAAAAGTGTAACTTTTTTTGATTGGAGCCTAAAGGCTTCCTTTGAAAAAATTATTCCCAAAGGGAATCCTCTAGGATGAGGAGAGGGATGTGGAGAGAGTAAATGGGCAGGGGTTGGCCGAGCCAAAGGCTTGAGGAGTGTGTGAAATGAGGTAGAGGTGGGGGCCTTTTATAAGAGGAGAGGAGGTGCACTTTTGGAAAGTAAAGAAATATTACTTTATTTGAAAATGTTTTTCGGTTTTAAAAGGTCCAACATTGATATAATTCGTGGATAAGGTGATAAGGGTTCGAAATCCACTCATCCAATTGGTTTTTTCCATGTGTAGTTTATATATTTTACATTGTCGTTCCATTTTATTTAAATCGTCAAATAATGATTTCATCGCTGCATCATTATTATGTCATAAATAATTTAATTTATTTAATGTCTAAAAATTATAAAACAAATACTATGATGTAGGAAATCTTTTTATCTTTCCAATGACTATTTATAATCAAAAATCTGATCTTTATAAGACCATGTAAAAATTGTTTTCGTAAAACATATTATGTTTGTGTCATTTTTACTTTTACATTAAATAAAAAGTTATTTATGTCATTTCCCAACCAAAATGTCTCCATGGGGTCCACAAGTTGACCCATGGATTTTCTTGGTCGGCCATGATACAAACAATAAGGTTGGGACATGTGTCTAGGTTATTTCATATTATTAAAGCATTATTTATAACTTAAACTACACTAATTACCACTAATCGCGATTAAAAACTTAATAAGTTACTATTCACCAAAAAAAATATTTTAATCTCATTGAACCACATTTTACTTCTTAATGACAACCATGTATGTCGTATTTTCAAAATTCAATACACATTAGTGGTAAACTGTCATTTAACTGAAAAATCAGATTGCTTGATTACCACTTAGTGGTTTCACTATTCATCAAAAATTGATGTTTTTCAAAAAATTACCAAAAATTCACCCTAAGCTATATTTGATATTCCGAATTCAAAAATGATGTCTATTTTACAAAATTCAAATCATATAAGTCACTTTAATTAATTTAATAATTAATTCCCGCTGCCAGAGAAAATAACGTGCTTTTACAAAACAATAAGTATCAAAAGATTGACACCAGTTTAAGTCTAATTTCAAAGTGAAATTGATTCCAATGACCACCATTGGATAAAATGGTAAAAATATATTCATATTATACATTAAGAAAAATTCAAAAGATAATCTAATCATATAAATAAATTAGATTAAAAAGCAGTTTTAATGTAAAATGCAGTATTTTTCACTATTCATTAAAAAATGAACATTGTCAGAAAAATACCAAAAATTCACACAAAGTATATTATGATGTCCCAATCATAAAGAATAAGTTTATTTTGAAAAACATAGTTTATAAAATTGTCAAAATATAGATTCAAAAATGGTTTTCCATCAAAAGGCAGTAAAACAATCTTGTAAGAATATTAGTGTATTCTATGCATAAGATTGTATTTATTTTCATTTTAAGCCTCTATAACACTATCTTAATCATTAATAGACATAGATAAAAATATCTATTATTCATTAATTATTTGGGATGTTACATCCTTCCCCCTTTAGAAAATTGTGTCCCCGCAATTTATTTAATTATCGAATAAATGGGGGTACTTATCCCTCATTGCATTTTCAGATTCCCATGTTGCCTCTTCAATCATGTGGTTTTGCCACAAAACCTTTACCTTGTGAATCACCTTATTCCGTAACACTTGCTCCCTGTGGTCAAGAATCTGGACCGTTTGTTCTTCATAAGATAGGTTCTCATCCAGCTGAACTACCTCTGGACTCAAAGCATGAGATGGATCTGGCATATACTTTCTCAACATCGAAACGTGAAAAACATTGTGTACCTGAGATAAACTCGGAGGTAAATCCACTCAGTATGCAACTGATCCAACTGTCTCTAGAATTTCGTATGGTCCAACGAACCTTGGACTCAACTTTTCTTTCTTACCAAATCTCATCACACTTTTCCAAGCAGAAACCATGAGAAAAACATGATCACCTACCTCGAAAGATAGATCCTTCCTCCGGTTATCCGCATAACTCTTCTGCCTGCTCTGAGCTGTTCTCATGTGTTTCTGAATCAGATGAACCTTTTCTGCCATCTCTTCTACCAATTTTGGTCCCATCAACTTCCTTTCACCCACTTCATCCCAGAAATCTGGTGTTCGACACCGCTTCCCATATAATGCCCGAAATGGTTCCATCTGTATACTGGAATGAAAACTGTTATTATATGAAAACTCAACCAAAGAAAGATGTTGGTCCCAACTTCCCTAATAATCCATAGAACAAGCTCGTAGCATATCCTCCAATGTCTGAATTGTTCGTTCTGACTTCCCCTCTGATTGAGGATGAAATGATGTACTAAAATTTAATTCAGTACCCAACGACTTCTGAAGGCCTTTCCAAAAGTTAGAAGTAAACCTGGGATCACGATCCGATACAATGGAGAGAGGAACTCCATGTAACCTGACTATCTCTTTAAGATACAAATGGGAAAGTTGATCAAGATAGAAAGTATCTCGTATAGCAAAAAAATGAGCAGATTTGGTCAAGCGATCAACAATAACCCAGATTGCATTATTACCTCGAGATGTCTTCGGTAATCCAATAACAAAGTCCATGGATATATTCTCTCATTTCCACTCTGGAACTGGTAAAGGCTGAAGCATCCCTTTCGGTAACTGCCGCTCTACTTTAACCTGTTGACATGTCAAACACTTCACAGTAAAATCAGCAATGTCTCTTTTCATTCCATCCCACCAGTAATACTCCCGCAGATCTCTATACATTTTAGTACTGCCCGGATGAACTGAAAACAGAGAACTATGAGCTTCACATAACAACTCTCTCTTCAACTGTGAATCACAAGGCACACACAATCTCTTCCCAAATCTCAAAACACAATCATTATCAATGTTGAATTCAGGCAACTTACCTTTCTGAACCAGCTCTACCTTTTTCTGCAACTCACTGTCTTGCTTCTGTGCTTGCTTGATTCTATCTGATAGAGAAGATCTCACTGATACCTGAAACAAAACAGAAGGACTTCCTGCACCAACAACTTCTATGACAAATTTCATCAAATCCTTGACCAAAGGATCACGTTCCAAACGCAACATTGTTAATGAAGCATTATTTTTTCGACTCAAAACATCAGCCACTTTATTTGCTTTTCCTGGATGGTAATGAATTGTACAATCATAATCCTTGATTAATTCTAGCCATCTCCTCTGTCTCATGTTTAACTCTTTCTGAGTGAATATATACCTTAAACTTTTGTGATCAGTATATATTTCACACTTTACTCCATACAAATGATGCCTCCAAATTTTTAAAGCAAAAAAACAGCAGCTAGTTCCAAATAATGTGTAGGGTAATTTACCTCATGAGTTTTCAACTGTTGTGAAGCATAAGCAATTACCTTATCATTCTGCATTAGGATGCAACCAAGTCCTTTTAATGAAGCATCACTTTATATAACAAACTCACCATCCCTAGAAGGTAGTGCCAAAACTGGATCATTCACCAATCTTCTTTTCAATTCCTGAAAACAATCATCACATTCTTTTGTCCAGATAAACTTAACACCCTTCTGGGTTAGCTTAGTCATTGGACTAGATAACCGTGAACGATTTCTAACAAACCTTAAGTAATAGCCCGCCAAACAATGGAAGCTACGAATCTTGGTTACATTTGTTGGTCTTGGCCATTATTCCACAACTTTTGTTTTTGCGGGATCAAAAGTTATTCCATCTTTAGAAACAATGTGACCAAAGAAAGAAATTTGTTGCAACCAAAACTCACACTTGCTGAATTTCCCATACAATTTCTTTTCTTTTAAGGTTTTCAAGATAACCCTTAAATGTTTTTCATGCTCCTCTTTACTTTTAGAAAACACCAAAATATCATCAATGAAAACCACCACAAACTTATCCAAGAACTCATGGAAAATTCTATTCATTAAGTCCATGAATACAGCAGGTGCATTGGTTAGCCCAAAAGGCATTACTACAAATTTATAATGGCCATATCTCGTACGGAAAGCGGTCTTCGGAATATCTGCCTCCTTTACCTTCAGCTGATGGTACCCCGATCTCAAGTCAATCTTTGAAAAAAACTAAGCTCCCTGGAACTGATCAAAAAAATCATCGATATGAGGGAAAGGATATTTGTTCTTAACAATGATATTATTCAAGGATCTATAATCAATGCAAAGTCTCATAGAACCATCTTTCTTTTTAACAAATAAAACAGGAGCACCCAATGGTGATGTGCTAGGTCTAATGAAACCTTTCTCTAATAAATCATGCAACTGCTCCTTCAACTCTAAAAGTTCAATTTGTGCCATTCGATAAGGGGGTTTTGAAATTGGCTTAGCATCAGGAACTATGTCAACAGTAAACTCAACTTCCCGATCTAGTATTATTCCAGGAAACTCATCAGGAAAAACATCAGGATACTCATTTACCACTGGCACATCATTAATCTGAACAGTTCCTTTATTTTAAACGACGTGTGCAAGGTAACATTCATTTCCATCTTTTACAAGTTTCTCGGACTCTTGATATGTTATCAAAAGTAAGGGTTCATTCTTGTAAACAAACTGAAAGTCTTTCTGAAAAGAAACTTCTTTAGCTCTACAGTCAATCTTAGCATGGTAAATAGAGAGCCAATCCATACCCAGGATAACATCAAACTCTACTAGAGGTAGAACAATAAGGTTTGCAAGTAGGTTCTTTCCACAAATAAGGATAGGAAGATTCTTATAAATTCTTTTTGCCTCGACACTTCCCCCAGGTGTTTTTACCAAAAGTTCAGGAGTCATTTCTTGATATGGTATTCCCATTTTACTAGAAAAGGTTTCAGAGATTAAAGAATTTGTAGACCCCAAATCAAACAACACACTGGCATAATCTGAAAAAACAAACAATGTACCTGATACAACTTCATTTGATGGCCCGACATCTGCTGAAGTAGTTGCAAAGGATTTCACCACCCCTTTCTGCTTGTAGTCTAACTGAATCCCATCACTCAAGCTCCTTGTCAGAAACTCGTTTGCATAGTGACCCATCTCATTGCACTTATAACATTTCACTAACTGTAAATCAAATTTGTTCTTACCTTCACCTTGATCCTTTTCAGTGCAATCACGAGCCTTATGTCCCATCTTACCACATCGGTAGCACTTTCCAGAATTCAGAAGACATTCCTCAGCATGCCTTTTGCCACATTTATCACAAACTGGAAACTTAGTTCTCTTACCATCAGACTTTTTTGAAGAATTCATACCTTTCTCCTGCCACCTCGGTCTCTTCTTCTACTGGTTGTTATAGAAAACTTGGTCATCGGCAAACTCCATTTCCACCTTCTCGGCACATCGAACAAGCTTTTCATAACATGTAAACTCATGAGAAGCTAATGCCCTTCGATATTTTGGCATTAATCCTGAGTAAAAACGATTGATTTTACTATCAAGGTCTCAGATAAAATTTGGATCATACCTCGCCAATCGAGTGAACCTTTCTTCATAGGAAGCCACTGAGTCTTCCACTTGCCTCAATTCCATGAATTTCTTTTCCATCCTTCATCGAACAGCCTTAGGAAAATACTTCTCAAGAAACATACCTTTGAATTCATCCCAGTCAAGAGCATCAATCTCATCGGCGTCCCTGGTATTTTTAACCATAGACCACCACTGATCTGCTTCACCCTCCAAACAGTAAATAGCAAGACTAACCTTTTGATTGTCTGAACACCCCATGACATCAAAAATCTTCTCCAATGCTTTAATCCACCCTTCAGCTAGCACAGGGTTAGATGAACCTCTGAATGATGGTGGATGTTGCCTCATGAAATGTTCCACCACTGACATGTTCCTCTACGGTTGATCTGGCTGATCTCGTGCATGGATACCACCGCCATTTATCGCTTGGGTGAACTCCGCCATTAATGCAACAAACTATTCAGTTCCAATTCCGACCATTTCTGGATGCTGATTCGGAAGGTTATTTCCTTCTGTATTCCTTTCTAGCACTGCTTCCCTGTTTCCTCTGCGGAAAACCATTCTGAACAAACATGTCTTAGATAAATCAACATGGTAATATTTAAATGCTATATCATTTAAAAAAATATTTTTGGATAATCATTTAATAGAATTCTAACTCCTAAAGTTATCAAAAAAGATCTATGATACCAACTATAAGGCCCCAGCCTTAAACCTTACTTAATCTTGAGTTATTACAAGATTACACATTGAGGATCTTTTCGGGTTTAGAGTTTTAGAGAATTAGATCATAAAACTTGCATTACATTCCACATATAAAAAAACTGGTTACATAAAGATAGTATTCTTCATTCTCATCAATGGAAACACATTTAAAATAAAACATGGATTATTTCTTGACACTTCCTTGACACTATCATCATATCAGGTACCTTTCCCTTGACCTGTGAAAAACATTTCAAAAAAACTTGGGATGAGCATAAAAAGCTCAGTATGGGTTATAAAAACATGGAAAGGAAACATGGGTACATATATACATAAGAATGAAATCATACTTTACCCATAAAACATAGGTACTTTAACATACCTCATAAAATCATGAATAAATCATATAAATCATAAGACATAAAGGTAACTTGAGGCATTCATAACATTCTTACGTAGGGAGTAACCCTCTTGGTTACGTTTGGAATACCCATCACAGTATATTCACTAAAATCTCTTCGGAGAAACCTTAACATTTCACTCCTTCGCGTTACCCAATGTATCGGAGAGCTATATCGGGCTCACCCGCCCTTAGTTTATCACGGAACCACCCGTCTTCATAATAATGCCCAAGAACCATAACATAATCGTATCACATAAAACATGCATAAAGGAAACATAAAATTTCCACATTTCAATCACAAGATATAAATACAACACAAAAACATTGTGAAAACTATTTTCATTACCAAAATAAAAGAAAAGTAAAACATGGTATTTATTTTTCTTTTAAAAAAGAAGGTATGGCTTGTAGAGGAAGCTGAAACTCAAATAATGGTCACGACGGTGGAGAAGTCGTTGTCGCCGCATACGTACGAAAAAAACATTCCCTTTTTCATTTAGTAAACGCTTCGTATAAAAAAGATTCCTTTTGAATAAACGTAAAATTCAACGGGGTTTATACACCGTATAAAAGAAAGTTATGTATAAAATAAAATATGCCTCAATGAAAGGAGATTGAGACGAAGTCCCATACCTCGTATCCGACTTGACCCGACCGTTCTTCACTCTCATGAATAATAAACTTGAGTTAATATATACTTGCTTATGAACCTTTTTCACGTTCATTATTCCTTTTATACCATTTTATGAACATCATGTAATCATTTATGTTAATAATGTCCATTTTGTCGGTATTTGGTTCTTAAGTCAAAAATAGACTTCTTACACTTACATGTTGTTAATTTGGTCAAAGGTTCATTATATCCATAATGGTATTCATGATTTAGATATCATATATGTCATATATATCCAGTACATACATGCATTTATATTATTACATAATCATTTAGAGGTAAGAAATGAAATGCACCGTTCATGGAGACGGTAAGCCGTACGTACGCATGAACGCTACTTTGATTTCTATTTCGTATTTTGTAGAATGGAATCATAATTATATAAAGTTATATTATAATTCCAGTATAATATCATATATAATATCATAGTTCCATCCTTTATATGTCCCACATATGGTATTTAACGAATCAAATCACTTTGAGGGGGCGATAGTCCGCACTTCCTAAAATGAAGATATCGTGTTTACCCATAATGGTAACCATAATGGTATGCACAAAATGAAAAAAAACAGAAGCTTAAGGAAAACATAAACATATTATATATCATATATAAAAATAGTGACATCATAATGGACACCTTTGAATATGTTAAATGAGTTTTGAACAATCATCGTTTCGGGAGGCAGAATTTCGCCATCCACGGAAATCGTATGTTCTTTAACCATTTGATGTAGTTTTGTGAGAGTGTAGCTCAAATAAATATTATAACAACATCCTTGTATATTGAAGATACTGGTGTTGTTACAAAATAAGTAAATAAAAAGAGTTTAGGGGGTTGGATAAGCAAAATAAAACAAATGACCATGAGAGAATGAATTACCTTTAAAAGTGTAACTCTTTTTGATTGGAGCCTAAAGGCTTCCTTTGAAAGTATTATTCCCAAAGGGAATCCTCTAGGATGAGGAGAGGGATGTGGAGAGAGTAAATGGGCAGGGGTTGGCCGAGCCAAAGGCTTGAGGAGTGTGTGAAATGAGGTAGAGGTGGGGGCCTTTTATAAGAGGAGAGGAGGGACACTTTTGGAAAGTAAAGAAATATTACTTTATTTGAAAATGTGTTTCGGTTTTAAAAGGTCCCAAATTGATATAATTCGTGGATAAGGTGATAAGGGTTCGAAATTAACTCATCCAATTGGTTTTGGCCATGTGGAGTTTATAGATTTTACATTGTCTTTTCATTTTATTTAAATCGTCAAATAATGATTTCATCGCTGCATCATTATTATGTCAAAAATAATTTAATTTCTGTAATGTCTAACAATTATAAAAAAAATAATATGATGTAGGAAATCTTTTTATCTTTCCAATGACTATTTATAATCAAAAATCTGATCGTTATAAGCCCATGTAAAAATTGTTTTCGTAAAACATATTATGTTTGGGTCATTTTTACTTTTACATTAAATAAAAAGTTATTTATGTCATTTCCCAACCAAAATGTCCCCATGGGGTCCCCAAGTTGACCCATGTATTGTATTGGTCGGCCATGACACAACCAATAAGGTTGGAACATGTGTCTAGGTCATTTCATATTATTAAAGCATTATTTATACCATAAACTACACTAATTACCACTAATCGCGATTAAAAACTTAATAAGTTACTATTCACCAAAAAAATATTTTAATCTCATTGAACCACATTTTACTTCTTAATGACAACCATGTATGTAGGATTTTCAAAATTCTATACACATTAGTGGTAAACTATCATTTAACTGAAAAATCAGTTTGCTTGATTACCACTTAGTGGTTTCACTATTCATCAAAAATTGAAGTTTTTCAGAAAATTACCAAAAATTCACCCTAAGCTATATTTGATATTCCGAATTCAAAAATTAAGTCTATTTTACAATATTCAAATCATATAAGTCACATTAATTAATTTAATAATTAATTCCCGCTGCTAGAGAAAATAACGTGCTTTTACAAAACAATAAGTATTTAAAGATTGACACCAGTTTAAGTCTAATTTCAAAGTGAAATTGATTCCAATGACCACCATTGGATAAAATGGTAAAAATATATTCATATTACACATTAAGAAAAATTCAAAAGATAATCTAATCATATAAATAAATTAGATTAAAAAGCAGTTTTAATGTAAAATGCAGTATTTTTCACTATTCATTAAAAAATGAACATTGTCAGAAAAATACCAAAAATTCACACAATGTAAATTTTGATGTCCCAATCATAAATAATAAGTTTATTTTGACAAATATAGTTTATAAAATTTTCAAAATATATATTCAAAAATGGTTTGCCATCAAAATGCAGTAAAACAATCTTGTAAGAATATTAGTGTATTCCATGCATAAGATTGTATTTATTTTCATTTTAAGCCTCTATAACACTATCTTAATCATTAATAGACATAGATAAAAATATCTATTATTCATTAATTATTTGGGATGTTACAATTAGAATATATTTTTACTATTTTATCCAATGGTGTTCATTAGAATTAATTTCACTTTTTAAATTGGACATAATCAATTGTCAATCTTTTGATTGATATTCTTTCATAAAACACGCTATTTATTGTGACATCGGAAATTAATTATAAAATTAATTAATGAAACATATATGTTTGGAATTTTGTAAAATAGACATCATTTTTGAATTCATAATATCAATTATAGCTTAGGGTGAAATTTTGGTTCAATGGGATTAAAATAATATTTTGGTGAATAGTAACTTTTAAGTTTAATTAACCGCGATTAAAGGTAATTAGTGAAACATAAGGTAAAAATAGTATTATAAAAATATGGAATTACCTTTACACTTGTCCAACCACTATTGAATGTGTCATGGACGACCAAGACAATCCATGGGTCAACATGGGGACCCCATGGAGCCACTTTGGTAGGAAAAGGACATAAATAACGTTTTATTTAATGTTAAAATAAAAACATCACAAACAAGAGTTGTTTTACTAAAACAATTTTTAAATGGGGTTATACAAGTCATATGTTTGACTATAAATATTCATTATAAATCTAAAAATATTTCCTATACAATGATATTTTTTTATAATTTTTAGACACTAAATAAATTAAATTATTTATGACACCATGATGATGCAGCGATTACCTCATTAATTAAAGATTTTAATAAAATGGAAGGATAATGTAAAATCTAAGCAATACACTTGTCCAAATCCTATTGCATGAGAATATTTAGAACCCTTATAACCAAATCCTCGAAATATATAAGTGTGGGACCTTTATAATCCGAAAAATAATTTCATCATAATGTAACATTTCACTCATTCTAGGAGTGCCCCTCCTCTCCTCTTATAAAAGTCCCCCACGTCTACCACCTTATTCACACATTAAAGCCATTTTTCTTGGACAGACTCTGCCAAAATACTCTCCCAACTTCCCTCCCTTACTCTTAAAAGCCTCACTTTGGGCATAAGTCTTCCCAGGGAAGCCTTTGGCTCAAATAAAAAAGAGTTACCCGATTTTAAGGTAATGTCTTCTCTTGTGTTATTTTATTTTGTTTTTTTCTCCACCCCCCTAAAATTTTTTTATTTATTTATTTTGTAACATCACCAGTATCCTCAATATACTAGGATGTTTTTATAAGAATTATTCTAGCTAAAATTACACACACATACATCTAATTGTTAAAGAACATACTGTTTCTGTGGTTGGCGAATTTTTGCATCACGAAACGATGATTGTTCAACACTCATATAACACCTCTAATGGTGGCCATTATGATGACACTATTTTTATATATGATATATATTATTTTTTTGTTTTTCTTATGATTTTGTATTTTTCATTTATGACATACATTTATTGTTTCCATTATGGGTAAACGCGATACTTTCATTTTAGGAAGTGCGGACTACCACCCCCTCAAAGTGATTTGAATCGTTAATACCATATGTGGGATGTATAAAGGATGGAGTAAATGGTATTATACACTATATTATACTTTAATTATATTATACATTTATATCATTATTATTTCATTCCACTAAATATGAAATAGAAATGAAAGTAGAGTTCATGCGTACGTACGGCTTACCGTCTCCATGAATGGTGCACTTCATTTCTTACCTCTAAATGATACGTAATATTATGAATGAATGTATATACTGGATATATATGATATATATGATATCTAAATCATCAATATAATTCTGGATATAATGGACATTTCACCACATGAACAACTTGTAATTATAAGAAGTTTATTTTTGACTCAAGTACCAAAGATCGACAAAACGACCGTTATTAACTTAAATAATTACATAATGTTCATAACATAGAAATAAGTGATATAAACGGAATAAAAAACTTGAAAAAAGTTCTTAAGAAATTATAAATTAACTCTACTTTATTATTCATGAGGTTAATGAACGGTCGAATCAAGACAGGACATAAGGTAAGGGAACTTCTTAACCCAATTTTCATTCTTTGGGTTAATCTCCTACTTTCAAATTATGTCATGATATTATTATGTCAGATCTTGTATTTATACTTTATTTATGTGTACTTATAGTAAATACAAAAAATAAGTCTATTTTAATTTAAAAAAATGATATCTGTAAAGACTTCGTCTAAATCTCCTTTCATTGAGGCATATTTTGTTTTATACACAACTTCCTTTTATATGGTGTATAAACCCCTTTGACTTTTACGTTTATTCAAAAGGAATTTTTTTTATACGAAGCATTTTACTAAAAGACAATGAGGTAATGTTTTTCTTGCCGAACATATGCAGCGACAATGACTTCTCTGCCACCGTTACCATTATTTTAGTTTCGACTTCCTCTACATGACATAACTTTTTTTTAATGAAAAATAAATACAAAGTTTTAACTTTCTTTTATTTTGGTATTGAAAATTGTTTTGAAAGTGTTTTTATTATATCAATGTGTTGTATTGATATCTTGTGATTGAAATGTGGAAATGTTATGGTTCCTTTATATATGTTTTATGTGATACGATTATGTTAAGGTTTATGATATGTTTAAATCTATTCATATGAGGAATGCATTGGACATAATAAGTGACGGGTGGAGCCCGCTATAGCTCCTCATTGAATCGGTAGGTCTCATGAGACAAACTAGTGTCTTGGCATGAGGACTTGACAAAATATTATTTTTAGTCTTGGCAGGAGGCCTTGGCTACGTGGTTATGATAGTCTGGCATTATGCATTCCATCATTATGAAAGTGGTAATTGATATTTCATGTGAATATTCAACCAGTAGAATATCCATGTGAGTATGTAAATGGAATTATTTCATTTTACTTTTTCCATATTATTATAAATTTCATGTTTAAAAGGATTTTGTTTTAGTTATACATTGCCTTAAATGTTAATGTTTGTTTATGAATGCTTCCGCTATATTGTTATCTTTACTGAGCTTCTGAGCTCACCTCTTTCAATGTTTTAATTTTTCCAGGATGTGAAGAAGTAAATTATGAATGATCTGCAGGGAAAATATAAGCGGATATGAAGAGAATATGTTGTAGTTTTGTTTTACATTATGATGTAATGTATGACATGTGAATGTATCTAGTGTTTCCAAGGCTACTCCACTAATCGGTCTTTCGAGACTTGATCTTCTGTGATCATGCCAATGTTACGATGTAATGCACCGACTCTGCTTAGCTGGGGTCGGGGCGTTACAGTTGGTATCATAGGCAGTTTATTACTAACCATGGAAGTTAGATTTATATAAACTCTGATTAGAGTACATAGCCCGACGATAGACTTTGAGGATTAGTATAGAAGAACTTCCTAGAATTTTTTTATAATGATTTTGTGAGTTTTCCGAGCAATACATCCCTGTCTGGATACGAGCAGGTAGAGGAGGCTCTGGAACAGATGTACCTAGGGGTAAAACCCATAAACACTGCTTTGAGCTAGACTCGAATGGGAACTGATGCACGACAACGGGCCTTGCTGCACTATTGGTTACGACACTCCTGGGGGATATGCATAAGATAATTATCATTTTCTTTACAAACCACTATGAAGGGTTATGAATATATACTTCCTCAAAGAAATTTTTTTTTATGATTATGGATTATATCCATAAATAGTTCAATTTATGTTAATTATTTTATATGTATTTATTTATGTATTATGATTCATAAACTAATCTAGTTTATGCCATTGTTTAGAAATGGCGCCTAGTGGAAGGAATGTAATCCTTATCAATTCATGTAGCCCGTGTAGGGATTTCCCTCCTGATTAAGATAATTATTATGGAGCTGGAGATACAACTGGTGATGATCAACTTATTACCATACCGGGACAACTCACTCAGGTTATGAATAATAACCTTACTCGTATAGAGCACCCTGACCCACAACGTGGAGGATCAATGTTAGACCGCTTCATGAGGCAATAACCTTCAAAATTTAAGGGGGGTACAAATCCATTAGTAGCTGAGAAATGGATAAACTCATTAGAGAAAATATTCCATGCCTTGGGGAGTAGTGAAAGGGAAAAGGTTATCATGGCAGTTTACCACCTCACTAGAGATACTGATCAATGGTGTTCACTGATTCAATATACAAAGGAATATGAAGAAGTATAAATTATGGAATGGAGAGAGTTCAATGATATTTTCATAGAAAAATACTTTCCACATGACCATCGAGCATATATGGAAAGGCAATTTCTAAGTCTGAAACAAAAGGAGGATGAGAATGTCACAAAGTATGAGGCTAACATTACAAGGTTAGCGAGGCGTGCCGCGGATTATATACGTAACCCAAGAAGTAAGATTGATCTTTTCTTTGGTGGGTTAAAACCACTTCTCTGTCGACTATTAGTCTCACAAACCTTCTCGTCATATGAATATATTGTCCCATGTGATATCAAGACGGAAAAGGAATTCTCTACGTCTTATAACAACAAAGTAAATCAATAGAAGAAGAGAACAGTGGAACAAGAGAAGGATAAAGCGAAAAATTGAAATAAGGATTTTCCATTATGTGATAATTGTTGGAAGAATCACCCTAATGCTTGCCTAAAATGAATGGGAGTTTGTTATAAATGTGGAGAAAAATGTCACCAGGCTCGTGATTGCAAGGGAAAGAAAGAGGCTATCAATGTTGAATGCTAAAATTGTAGGGAAATAGGGCATTATGAAAATGAATATCCTAAGCGTCAGGGAAACATACCTCAGAAAAGGCCAAGGGGTCAAGGAAAATCTTATGCTGTTACTACAGTTGAAGTGGAATAATTAATGTATTGGTGCTTTTGGAAATAAGGATTATATTCTGGTTATAAGAATAATGTGATATATATAAGGATTGTACTACCGTACTTGTTTTTTCATTAAGGTTTTAATATGATGCAGGTAATCATATTTTAAGTATGTGACTAGAAGAGAATCTTTACTTTGTTTGGGGAATCTGATTTTACAATTGATTTTGGAATTTAGAGAACTTTTAGAAAAAGTCTGGACAGAGGTATTTTGGATAACTATATATGTTGGAATGGATTAAGGTGAACCTTGTATAGTATTATTTAAGGTTAAAAATTTTATGAAGATTATTTTTTGAATATTATAATACTATAGTTTTAGGAAAAGGACAACCTGCAGGGTGGGGCATAACCCGTCGCGTCGGACAAAGCAGCAAGAATCGAACCCACAACCATACTGCGACAGGCCTTTATTACCTACCACTAGCCTACAAGAATTTCCTGGTTATTAATAAATAGTTTTACTAATCTAAATTGTATGTGTTAATATTTGGAACCTTATACAATTAGGATAAATAGAATATTTTTGAGTTCAATTAACTTTTGGAGTGAAAGATGTGTTTGTGGTAAAAATTTATTAAAGAATGAAAGTCTACATGACAAGTATGTATATAGTCCCTTACATTCTTAGTAAATCTCCTAAATAAATTACTCAACTTTATAAAAGGTAACTTAAAACAAAAACGTTGTCGGATAAATATTTCAACTGGGGATTCAATGACCGTTTAACCAATCAATAGTTTGTGATTTTATTATGGTTAACTTTCTCCTAATCCGGTTTTCTACAAATCTCCATCAGACCTTGATGGTTATTTTTCTTCCATATCAATATTTTCATAGAATCCTATTATGGGCTATCACGGGTGACCTTTGTAATTATCTTTCATTCTTTTAAAGTTATATTTTTATTAACCTTATTTCCGATGTGGGTTTTCCACAAAGGTATTTTCTATTTTCAAAAATTTATTTTCAATGAAAAATTTCAAATTGCGAGGACTCAATTTATTGAAGGAGAGTAGAATGTAACACCCCAAGCTTCCACGGTACGCTCCTCTTTGAATAATAGAGCAGCGTGTGTTGTACGCAACCTCGAGTTCTAACACACTGCGACCAATGAAAGTAGCCGTTATGAATAGTAATAACCAATTTTTGAAACTATATATATTTTAAATTTCAAAATGGACTTCATTTTTGGATTCGTAATATCGAAATTAGCCTATGTTGAATTTTTGTTATTTTTCTGAGATCATCAAATTTTTTATGAATAGTGAAAAATACTTAAAAACAAATTTTTTAATCAAAATAATTTATAGTGATAACTTATAATATTTATTGGTTTTAAAGTATAATTAGAATATATTTTTACTATTTTATCCAATGGTGTTCATTAGAATTAATTTCACTTTGAAATTGGACATAAACAATTGTCAATCTTTTGATTGATATTCTTTCTTAAAACACGATATTTGTTGTGACAGTGGGAATTAATTAGAAAATTAATTAATGAAACATATATGTTCGTAATTTTTTAAAATAGACATCATTTTTGAATTCAGAATATCAATTATAGCTTAGGGTGAAATTTTGGCATTGTTCTGAAAAACTTCAATTTTTGATGAATAGTGAAACCACTATGTGGTAGTAAAATTACTGATTTTTCATTTAAATGAAACATTACCACTTTTGTGATTTTATTTTCAAAAATCTGACATACATGACTGTCATTATGATGTAAAATGTGGTTCAATGGGATTAAAATAATTATTTGGTGAATAGTAACTTCTAAGTTTAATTAATCACGATTAAAGGTAATTAGTGAAATTTAAGGTAAAAATAGTATTATAAAAATATGGAATGACCTTTAAACTTGTCCAACCACAATTGGATGTGTCATGGACGACCATGAAAATCCATGGGTCAACTTGGGGACCCCATGAAGCCACTTTGGTAGGAAAAGGACATAAATAACTTTTTATTTAATGTTATAATAAAAAGGTCACAAACAAGAGTTGTTTTACTAAAACAATTTTTAAATGGGTTTATATAAGTCATATTTTTGACTATAAATATTCATTATAAATCTAAAAAGATTTCGTACATCATGATATTTGTTTTATAATTTTTAGACATTATATAAAGTTAATTATTTATGACACCATGATGATGTAGCGATTACCTCATTAATTAACGATTTTAATAAAATGGATGGATATTCTAAAATATAAGCATTACACTTGTAAAAAGCCTATTGGATGAAATTATTTCGAACCCTTATCACCATATACTCGAAATATATATGTTTGGGACCTTTAAAATCCGAAATAGAATTTCATTATAATGTAACATTTCAATCATTCCAAGAGTGCCCCCCCTCTCCTCTAATAAAATTCCCCCACCTCTACCACCTTATTCATACATTCAAGCCATTTGGCTCGGCCAACCTCTGCCCAAAAACTCTCCCAACTTCCATCCCTTACACATAGAATCTTCACTTTGGGCAGAAGTCTTCCCATGAAAGCCTTTGGCTCAAATAAAAAAGAGTTATCCGATTTTAAGGTAATGACTTCTCATGTGTTCTTTTATTTTATTTTTCTTCTCCAACCCCCTAAACAATTTTTATTAATTTATTTTGTAACAAAAAAAGTATCCTAAATATAGTAGGATGTTTTTATAAGAAGGATTCTAGCTACACATACACACGCCTACATCTAATGGTTAAAGAACATAATGTTTCTGTGGATGACGAATTTTTGCCTCACGAAATGATGATTGTTCAACACTCATATAACACCTCTAATGGTGGCCATTATGATGAAAATATTTTTATATATGATATATATTATGTTTTGTTTTTCCTTATGATTTTTCATTTGTCATTTATGGCATACCTTTATGGTTTCCATTATGGGTAAACGCGGTATTTTCATTTTAGGAAGTGCAGACTACTGCCCCCTCAAAGTGATTTGAATCGTTAATACCATATATGGGATGTATAAAGGATGGATTAAATGGTATTATACACTATATTATACTGGAATAATATTATACATTTATATCATTATGATTTCATTCCATTAAATACGAAATAGAAATGAAAGTAGCATTCATGCGTACATACGACTTACCGTCTCCATTAACGGTGCATTTCATTTCTTACCTCTAAATGTTACATAATATTATGAATGAATTTATATACTGGATATTTATGATATATATGATATCTACATCATGAATATAATTCTGGATATAATAGATATTTCACCACATCAACAACTTGTAATTATAAGAAGTTTATTTTTGACTCAAGTACCAAAGATCGACAAAACGACCATTATTAACTTCAATAATTACATAATGTTCATAACATGGTAATAAGTGATATAAAAGGAATAAAAAACATTAAATAGGTTCTTAAGAAATTATAAATTAACTCTAGTTTATTATTCAGGAGGTTAAATAACGGTCGAGTCAAGACAGGACGCAAGGTAAGGGAACTTCTTAACCCAATAATCATTCTTTGGGTTAATCTCCTACTTTCAAATTATGTCATGATATTATTATGTCTTATCTTTTAATTGTACTTTATTTATGTGAACTTATTGTAAATACACATAATAGATCTATTTTATTTTTATAAAATTGTCTTTGTAAAGACTTCGTCTCAATCTCCTTTCATTGAGGCATATTTTGTTTTATACACAACTTTCTTTTATACAGTGTATAAACCCCTTTGACTTTTACGTTTATTCAAAAGATTTTTTTATGTGAAGCGTTTTACTAAACGACCAAAAGGGAATGATTTTCTTGCAGTACATATTCGGCGACAATGACTTCTCCACCGCCGTGACCATTATTTGAGTTACATCTTCCTCTACAATCCATAACTTTGTTTTAATGAAAAATAAATACAATGATTTAAACATTCTTTTCATTTGGTATTGAAAATCGTTTTGAAAGTTTTTTAATTATATCAATGTGTTGTATTAATATCTTGTGATTGAAATGTGGAAATGTTATTTTTCCTTTATGCATGGTTTATGTGATACGATTATGTTATGGTTTATGATATGTTTAAAACTATTCATAGGAGGAATGCATTGGATATAATAAGTGACGGGTGGAGCCCGCTATAGCTCCTCAATGCATCGGTAGGTCTCATGAGACAAACTAGTGTCTTGGTATGAGGCCTTGACAAAATATTATTTGTAGTCTTGGCACGAGGCCTTGGCTACGTGGTTATGATAGTCTAGAATTACACATTACATCATTATGAAAGTGGATATTGATATTTCATGTGAATATTCGACCAGTATAATATCCATGTGAGTTAGTTAATGACATTATTTCATTTTACTTTTTTCGATATTATGCTAATGTTCATGTTTAAAAGGCTTTTGTTTTAGTTATACATTGCCTTAAATGTTAATGTTTGTTTATGAAAGCTTCTGCTATATTGTTATCCTTACTGAGCATCTGAGATCAACCCTTTCAATGTTTTAATTTTTCCAGGATGTGAAGAAGTATATTATGAATGATCTATAGGGATAATATAAGGGGATATGAAAAGAATATGGTGTAGTTTTGTTTTACTTTATGATGTAATATAAGACTTGTGAATGTATCTAGTGTTTCCAAGGCTACTAAACTAATCGATCTTTCGAGACTTGATCTTTTGTGATCATGCCAATGTAATGAAGTAATGCACCGACTCTGGGTAGCTGGGGTCGGGGATTTATATACATTATTTTACTAGGTTATATCATAATTCATTTAGACTCATTGTCTTATGTATGTCAATAAATAAAATAGATTAAATTTATATAAAATTTAATAATTCATTAAAATATGAGGTGTTAAATTCATACTTCGTTCAAAAAATATTCATCGACATAATTTCTAAAATATCACCTCCTGGGTGTTTTTTGGATCATTATTCTTATTTCCCCAGTATCCCATTTTTACTAGTATACCTTATAAAATCTAAAAAGTACCATTAATATACAATACATATGATTCCACAACAATTGAACTCTATCATCCAAGTAATAGAAAGTATCTTCATTGTATTATAATTCATGCTTCAATTATATTTCAAAATGGGTGAGAACATAATATTTATCTTGCATATAGTTAATAAATATTATGATATGGAACACATCATGTACATTCTATGGGAGAGGTGGAATTTCCAAATGATACACCACATGTCATATTATTTATATATTTTCCAAATGTCAAATATAATTTGTGAGAAGACTTACTTTCATACATAATCTTATAACACCTTTCTATAGATACACACTAAATAAAACATTATCTCCCACAAAAATCACAATCATTATTTTGGTTATCATCCTAGATCATTTTACTTATTTGGTGACGTTTAATTTTTTTTTGAATAGAATTTAAATTTTTATTTTTCACCTCCACATATTTTGAGCATAAACGAATCATATAAAAACAACATCCTAATAGGTTGGAGTGTTTCAAAAAAGTATATAATTTTTTTCAGATGGTTTCATTTGAATTAATTAATAAAATATATTTTGATAAAAAAATCAGAAATGATAAATGTTGAAACGAAAAATATTTAATGTAATTTGAGAATAAAAAAATGTATTCCAGTTTTTCCACGGTCCTTTCAGATCACCCATATGTCTGGGGATGATAAGTAGTTCTCAATGGAATATCAATGCCAAGAAAATTATAAATAATTTTATTGAATTTAAATATAAATAATGTGTCAATATTAGTCAATGTTTAATTTTTTCTACATGAATCCATAAACCATTAGTAATATAGACCATTTCATGATGTATTAGAGGAAAATAATCTATTATAGTGAGGAAATGTGAATTTTTAGTAACATTCTCCACAGTAACCCCTATAATATAATTCTTTTAATTATTTTTAATGAGTTATTGATTAATATAATAGATGTGACATTCAATTTAAAAAAATTTATAGTTATTGGTTCCAGGAATCCCTTAGGATACTATTTTTCATACCACACCTAATGAAAAAATTAATGAAACATATAATAAATTTCTGACTTCTTATTATCCCTAAAAAAATTTCATTCAAATATCATTTCTTTTTTTTCTAATAGAGTTTATATTGAAATTTTATTAATTATTAAAATCTAATAAATCATTTTTAGCAATATAAATGATTTAACATGTATCCTCATTCAAAATTTGAGAAGTTCATCATCACATACAATGTATTCCAAATCCCATCAATTATGACATTAATTTTAATTTGATATTTATAATAATCAAGGAAATTAAAATTTATCATTTATAATATCGGTGGTTTTGAAATAATTTTAGAAAGAGATATGATCTTCATCCTTGAAAATTAAAAAAAATCATATTTAATAATTCCTTGAACATATGATCTATATCAGTCCACAATTTTGATTTAATTCCATGATCATTCAAAATCAGTGTATCCACTACCTTATTTTTCATTATTGGATGGTAGTGTATTGAGAATACATCATCCATAAGTAGCTCAAGCAGTCATATTTACCATATGATGATATATTTTTTGAAAATATTTATTTCATTTTATTATGATCTTTGTGTTTTCATCTGGTTCCCCATGTAGATAAAGTATCCATATCATATGAGTAAATAATACAACTGCAAACTCAATATTTATTCGAATTATTTTGTGGCTGACATTGTCTTCACATGATCAACTATGATTTCGACCTCAGAGATAATATAGGAAATAAATTAAATTTCATATAGCTATAATTAACACAAATTTAAATTATCATATAACTATTTTATTTTATCTGTTTATATGATGATATGAAAGTGATTAACCATTCCTTCATATCTCATTGAGTAAACCAAGAATCCATCAATAAATAAAAAATTAAATTATAATGATTATCCTTGAATAATGTCTGTGTTATATCTTTAAAAAAGTTGTTAAAATTATCAATTAAAATTAATTTTTTTGTATAGATTTTTTTATATATAATTTCAATAAATCATATTAAATTATATCATTAGAATATCATCAATATTTACTCGCAATATGTGATACCCATAATGAATTGATTATTTTTAATATTGAGCTCATGGTGGTTGATTGAATTTGTTTTCAAATTTTTGATTTCATATTAGTGTTAATTATATTAACATATTTGATTTACCTAAAATTAATAAACCACCTCAATGTTTATCATTCTTCATAATGGATAAAACACAGAATCCTAAAATGAAAACAATAGGAACATTTAATACAATACCAAAAAATTCCTCATGTCATATTTTTAACTCCAAAAATTATATAGATTCAATTATATAGGGTGTATTTGAAATAATAAATTAATTTAGGAATAAATTAGAAGAAAACCCAACTTCACTTTTTGGTGGATTTCATGGTAATTCTATATGAAGTAAATTAATGGATTTATATAAAATAGGTACATCATTAATTTTGTGGTATTGTTTTTCATATGTACTTTGTGTCTTCAATTCTTACCTAATCCAATCATTTATTGCTGTTACTTGGTGTATATCTAGAATTAATATAAATGATGATTTCACTCATCTAAATAAATATAATTCCACATCTTCCACAAAAGATCATAATTTCCATATATTTTCATTAAATTTTCTGATATATTTTTCAATTGAATTACATGACATGTATTATATAAAAATAAATAATATTTATAATAATAAATTAAAAATAGGGAACCATTATTTATTATATTTGTAACAAAATGAAACATGCATGTTTCATGAGACATCTACTAGTAGTTATAACTTTTATCTCACTTATTGAGGTGTAATAAAAATATATAACATTCTTGAAAAATAGGAAATATAAAAAAAAAGTTATGGTCAAGAATAAAATGAAGCATTATATGAATTTAATGACATTAATAAATAACCATCCGTGATATCCATATAAAATTAAACATTAGATATATTGATCACAAAATACTTACATATATTTTATCACCCTATCACATTACATCCATTGTTTAGTAGGGATCCATATTTTCCTGATTTTGATTGAGACTCCACCTACCTCTCATGATTTCAAGGTTTAATATCAAAATATTTGGCACCATCATCAAACATCATGACTCTTCTGGTGATGATTAATACATATGTAGATGTACTACCCATACTTCCATAAAAATGATGAGGCCCTCTACCAATTACAAAAATCTACAATGAAGGTCCCCCCACCCTTATTGAAGATATATATTGCTTTAAATATCTTCCCCAGGGCTTGATAATGAATATCAGTCTTTAGTTTCATGCCTATGGAACACATCACTACAGACATTATGGAAACAAAGTGCCTATCAATGAAATATTCTTAGGGAAGACATGAAATTTAATAGGTGGGACAATATAATGCATAGTGTAATATTCTACATCCTAAACAATAATATGATTAGTGTCTAAATTATGGGACCATCACTCCATGTTCAAAAACTAGGGATGGATTTCATCAAATGAGGATTACCATTCCTAATGAAAAGGTTGATAAAACTCCCAAGTACACCTATACATACCTACGAGCCAAGGATTCTCTATTTTCTTTCCTTGGAATCATACTGTAATAGGCTAAAATACTAAAAGTTTCCCTCATAACAATATTTACACTCTATGGTTGAGATACATAAGGATATTGGTTGAATCCTTCATATGATGGTGATAATTCAACTGAGATCCAAATATATTATTTCTCCCTCACAAATGAATAATTAAACCCTACTTACTATATGTATATGATATTGGGGCTTTAAACATCATCTAAGAGAATCTATAATATGAAATTCCCATTTGGTTCACATGATTCCTCATATTTTAGAAAATTTGTAATAGAGAATACATGTGTCATTTCTATAGTGGACCTATGAGACTTCACCAATCATGTTTTGGACTAACCTAGAGGAGGATCACCCTTCAGATAATGAAGAAGGGGAATTTTAGAGACTATAATCCCCTAACCTTATATCATTAACATTTTGGACACATGTTTCTATGATGCATTTCATCACAAATCTAATTACTAAGGACCATATGGTTTGTGTCTATGAGAATTTTTGGGAAACTTTCCACAACCTTCATGACAATGAAATTATCTATTAAGGAATCCATGACAACCATTATTCTATTCACCAATAGGATAGAGGCAATAGATTTTAGTTCTTTTAGTAGAATTATTCCCTAAATAGTATGTTTACAAAAAGACTCTCTAATGGAATTGTTTCATGATTCTGATTATAATATAGAAAATCATGGTACTATTAGCAAGAAATGTTTATATCATAGTCTTGTGGTAAGACGCATCCATTTATTTCATCCATAGTGCACAGAAATAATCATATATTTTTTCTGAACTAGTGATAGAATGTGAAGGTTCCTCTCCGATCACAAACATGATTAATCTTTTCACTATTAATACTCCCAAATGATAATGAAACAACACCATAGAGATATACCCCAATTGATAGAATCCTCACCAAGGGGTGTCAAATTATTAAATGGATCCCATAATAAGAACTTGTAATCATTAAAAGGTACTATAATTGGACCATGGGTGTCCCCTAATGATAAATATTTGCCTTTATGTCTATATATATAAAATAGAAAGGGGTAAAATATTCATACATGTCTATCAAAGTTGAACCAAGAGACTAAGTCAGACCAATTTATAGATTATTTCAGAATGGATATTAAATTATTCAAGAAGTTTACTATAGGACATATGTCAACATAGTGCCTAAGATATGAAAAAGTCAAAAGGGAACCTATCTGTCTTCCAGTTGGAAAAAAAATCCATCGTGTGTAGGTTAACATTTTTTATCATTGTGGCCCCTTATCTCTAATTATTGATGAATGTGATGGATATACAAAATGAATAATTTATGATTTTCCCATTCCATTAGAACAACACTCCAATCTACTTAGAGATAAATTCCACAAAACCTACTATGATGATGATACAATAATTCAATGGGTGACCCGAAATATACACTATGATAATGTTATTGAATCACTAAACAATTACCCTAAGGCCTTATGAAAAAATTTCATGTCTATTCCACAGGATTTAAATCAATGTATGACATAGTTAAAAAAGCTACACAAAAAAATATAATTCAGAAAACATGGTTTCACCCATTTTAATGGAATAGGTAATTTGATACATCAATTTGCCCACTTTTTTTCATGGTGCATCCCAATGTCAGGGAAACGTGAACAGAATGAAGCATATATGATCATGTGATTTTTCTAATCCCTTGAAGGACTTATATTCATGAGGTCTATCCAGATATCCTTGTGACCCATCATGGAATGAGAGGATATCTAATGATTGTTCCTCCATGAGATTAGCTCCACCATGAATAATATTATCATAATCAAACATTACAAATTAAAAAAATGGGTTGAAGAGTGACTTTATAACTTTCTATCCTATTGGAAAGGACTCACATTATCTCTTGACATTTTATTATCAAATTAACCATTTCTTAAAATGTCCATGATTGATTAATAAAATTATTGTGTCCCTATACTGAACTCCATAAACTATCTAGGAGGATTATGAGAGATCACAAAATAGGCAGAACATCTTGAAGAATCCCTGTAGTGGACCAAATAATGAACAAGCCCATTACCCCTTTCAGATACATTGTAAATTCATTTGAAAGAGTAGATAGAAGCCATATTCCATGGAGAGAACATTATATTAGAATACCTATTGTCCAATATTACAATGGAGACACACTAAGTTAAACCCCACTATAAGTATCCTATCATAGTATTTCATTGTCTAGAGCATACAAAACCTAAAAGATAAATTTTTTTCCTCACACCTTGTTATCAATAGACACACATTGTCCCTTTCATAGAAGGAAATAACAATAACCACTCCTTCAAAGATGATCATATCCCTGGTTAAATCATCTCCATCATAGAAAATTTGATTCTCACTATTCTGGAAAGTATGATACACCAAAATAATAGATTAACATACCACACCAATCAATTCCAATCCCAAATGATCATTTGGAACACTATCAAGTAATTATTTTTTTCATTAACGTTTGTTATTAGGACAGGGTGGATCATTTTCAAATTCGGTTTTGTACATGAACAAGTAGAACATGATTTTCTTGTCACTTAAAATTATAATAAAAAATGTATTTTGTCATAGTAGAATCCTAGCCATGGATTATATTTGTAAAATGACGGATTGGATCAAAATACAGAGGGTCGAACCATTTTCATAATCAGTCTGTACAAGATAAATCCAAAACTTCATGATGTCACCACACCTCTTCAACTTCTATATTTGAATATTTGTCAAAATATCTTAAATCCAAAAAAATCTACAATGATTATTGTTATAGTAAGTAGACTCCATTAATTTTTTTAAAATATCTCACTCCATTGGGAAATTTAATCCACCCGAGTTAGGGGGAGGGCACTAGAGTACATCTAGTCTTGGAAAATTAAACTAATGTGGAGGATGAATGTACCTCTCTAAATTTTTTTAAACTAGGTTATTTATACAAAATAAATGATGATGTATAATTCTATGTGGACCCCATAGGTAAATTTGGTAAAAATCATTGACCGAGATATAAGGGAAAATACTGCCGACAAAAATAAAATATTAGTGCATCAAAAAAGTAAATTAATTCTTTAGAAACCATGAATCCTAAATACCAAGTGACGCATCCATGACCACACCTCAATCAGCCACATAAAAATATATTCCAACCTCAACAATATATTGCCTAACTGAACATTGATTATTGATGTTCATCAATCCAAAAATATGGTACCAATTACACTAGATAGGTCCATGTTCCCGATATAATAATTCTTGATTCACCCATTATAATGAACATGCTTATGTGTGAAGAATGATCCCCTCACTCGGAATTAATATGGTTTGATGAACTATACAAGATAACCTATGATGATATTCACCCTTAAGGGTATCCCCTTTAAAATAAAAATACATGTGTTTCTCATTGATGAATTAAAGAGACCACATTAATATGATATTAATGTAAATACTATTGAGTTTTGTTATAAAAAAGAGCCTGAATATGAGGAATGTTGGGGAATCAAATAATTTTCTAGAGAATATGATGTTGGTACTATTCAGTGGAACATACACATGAAATATTTCATTGTATGCTTCAATGTCCTCAAAATATTCACTTTCCACATGTATATAGGTTATTGGAACAACATAAATCTAAAATGGACTCTCCAAATAATCAATATTTGGTAAATTGATTTCAATCCCTATAAACTAAAAATTTAGGGGACATATATGTTTGATATAAAGATAAAAATAAACATTCAATAATGTATTTATTTAGTTTTATAAAGAACCAGAGCTGAAATTACTATATCCTTGCAAGACACTGCATATAATGATTTCATGCGAAGGTTCTGAATAAATATTAATTTATTGTTCCCCCATCATTTCAATAGTTCCTCAAATACTCCCTTAAAGGAAGAGTCAGGTCACTCCAAGGTGAAATATCCACTTTTGAATCCTATAATGATCACTATCTACACGTGAGGAACTAAAAAATGACAGGAATTAAATTCTAACACACATGATTGAGAACATTGATGTACTTAATGACATAATGGTTAAAAAATTAGATCCCTACAAATACATGATTGTTGTCATTATTCATAAAATCAATTGATTGGAATCCATTACACTGAATCTATAAGGTTATTTACTAGTCCAAAAAAATGATTATAGTAATTACATCAGACACCATAATTGGGTAGGCTCTGATTGCCTTAGAGGATCCAACAATTATAATGTTTCATTAATTTCAACCCATGGTACCCATTATATAGTGTTTTAAAATGTTATAAAAAGTGGGGTTGACATTGTATATGTACACACATCATAAAAAGTATGAGATTAGGAGTCGAACTCATGGTTGGAAACAACATGGAACTACAACATCATCATATGTCACTGTAGTCTCCATAGAGAGTGATTATTTAATAAAGAATATCCATCCATTGTATCAGGTTCTGATGTTTTTATATGTTCACTATCATTTGTAGAGATATTTCCCCCTTATGACCTACATATCTCAAATGATGAAGAGGATTTGAAAGATGATCTCCTAAATTTTAATATTGTGTCTCTAACATGGTTGAAGAGTTGAATCATGTGGAAAATTCAAGTGAGGAAGATTTTAGGACAATAATGTATATTGAATCCGTTATGTTAGAGGACAATGATCTATATGTAGACTTCATAAAGCAACATCATGAGGTATTTTCTCGTAATTGTGATGATATTCATGAATTTATCGCTGAGATTATTATTCATAATCCTCATCTCCCAATGGGTCACTGTGGGTTCAAATAAGATACCAAAAAAATGAAATCTTGACTTGATTCCATGGTCGAGTCCATGGTTGATGTGAATATAAATCATAAAATCATTAGGAGGTAATGTATCCTAAATGGATGGATAAAAATGTCCCAATCGGGAATAATCATGATAAGATTGGAGTCAGTGCTATGCTCAATGACCAGAAATACCATTTTCTAAAGGGTGAATTACCCCATCATTTTAATGATATATTAATTGATGTTATCGTTGGGTTCCAAGATCTATCATACATTTGTTGATACTACCACTACTTTTTTAGGATGGAACCTAATAAAGATCATTATACAACCTTAAGGGAACCATTACGAAATATTTTCTATAAGGTGATTAATTTATTCACTACGAATGTTGGGGAAAATTACCTGTGTTCTATTAAACCCATCTTGAATCCTCTCATTGGGTTATAGGTGGAGTGTTATTTAGATGATCTGAGGGTTAAATCATACTAGTTTTTATAACAACGTCAATGTTCCTAAAAAAGTGTGCATCTTCATCCATTCACAACACACTAACATGAACCCTAATTAGTGTATATTCTGGGGAACCTCTCGATAATTTTTTCACTTATTTAAAAGAATTAGAGGAATTGAGATAATCCTACAAAAAATAAAGGTTATCGCCTAATTTCATAATATTTTACAACCTATGGTGGTTTTGAGGTCACCAATGACACTTACCCTATATAATATGTTTTTTATAAAAATTTCAGAATGTTTAATCCATATTAACAGATAATGAAGTATGGATTTACATAAAACTAGAATGTGGATAAAAATTACATTTTGGAATACTATGTAGAATATATAACATCCTATTATTAAAATGTCTCCCAAATTAGGAAATCCATAGGGCCACCTTGTGTAGACTCTTGAATATACTAATACATTACACATATCCTAGAAATAATATTTTCATTAGTAAAAAACAATATGATCTCAACCACATACTCCTCGATATGGATACTAAATACCACCACATTTAGAATATTTTTCTTTTACTATTTATTGCAGAACTGGATTTGTGACATTATATGAAGCACCATGAGATATAGATTGTTTCACATTTTGACCTTTTAATTTTCATCCATAACAACCCCATGTTTATATGTTTACTGGCATGTTAGGAGGTAATCCTCCATAAGTTACCATTATGATTTCCCATAGAAGTCTATCAAGGGATAAGATCTAAAATATTTCATGGATATTCATTTCAATCGTAAATAATAGTCCATGGATTTTTACATTTTATATGAATTAATTCCCTTAGTAGATTTTTTTTTAATATTGGTTCATTTATTATTAAGGTTATTCCAACAGTTTGACTGGAAGAAGGATCAACTACTCTATTATCAACAAATGTGGGTCTAGGAATTGTTTTCATCATTCCTACATCGGTTATCCTACCATAATCATTTCTATTTTAATAAATAATCAATAAAAAATGGGGAAATTAATTAATCCCTCGTAACATTTCTTCAATTGGCCCTATAGATTGATATCATTGGTCTACATGTTTTGGGATACCCATATAGGGTCATTATTAAGATAAAGGGTTACTACATTGCTAAAATAAAATATGTTATTCCTTTTAGGGAATAGAATTGTTAAATCATGGAATCATTCCCTTCCAATATAGAGGTGTCATATGTTCCATAAGTACAAAATAGTTAATAACATGTTTTGGGAGGCCTACCGACACCCCTTGAAAACACCGATTAGGATGATTAGATCATTCTTGTAACAAAACATATAGTTTCCCTCTTCTACTTCTAAATAATATGATAATAAATATGTTTACCAACTTGTATCTAATTTGTCTACACCAAGACCCTCAAACACCTCTTCTTTCAATGAAATTCTATATTGGATGATTCTATTTTTTAATAGTATCAAAAATCAAATTATCTACAAATAATGATCATATCAGGTGAGAATATGCTAGAGTTAAATGACTTTCATCATCAAAATTTTACATATCCATAAAAAATATTTCTAAAAGAGAGGTTTTGATGAAATTATTCTCATTTTCAACCAAATATAAGAGATACATCATGTTATTCTAGAGGTCTATTCCTGATATTATAGATCCTATCAATAAGGAATAAATATCTCATACCAATTTCAATATTTTGGTTACTTCTTGCCAAAACAGATTCATGAATACACTGAATTATTCAAGGGGATTCATTCATGTATGTTTTATACCGTCATTGGTAATTAACAAAAATATATTCATCACACTACCCAATATTCATGACCCTTTATATTTTAAGAACCCAACATGGTCTATCCCCATAGACACATGACAACTCGATAGAGTAGGTTCATTTTGATGAAAAATAGTATTATTATAAATATTTGCAGAATCCGTTATTTCAAAAAATGTGAAACTTGATAAATGATTAAATTTTAGAAATATCTCATCGATATTCTTTTTGGGGTTCAGCAAACTATTTGTTCTAAAAAATTTGAATTGTCGGTATTATGATAAAAATTAATTAAACACAATGTACAAATTATAATCTAACCAGATATCCTGATATCATGTTTTCGATAAAACATATTTAGGTGTTCAAAAAATATTTATAAAAAGCTATAGAATATTGTGGGATGGATGAAGAAGAGTAACTCCAATAAACTCCCAAATTCCATTTGGTTCTATTAAGGGATAACTAATAATTCCACCTAGGTTATATCATACTTCATGGTGTATAGAGTATAGGTATATTTACTTACTGAGTTTTAGTTGTTGTCACTCGGAACTTTTAATTATGATCAGAATAGTTAGGTTAGTATGGTAGAAGTTGTTATGGATGAAAAATTCGTTTTTATTGATCATAATGAATTAAAACAAAAAAATCTATACCCAATCATGGGAATAAAAAATGTGGGAGACCTAGATAATCACCCCAAACTATAAGGGTCGAATCATTTGGTAATTCCCCCAAACTAGGGTGTAAATTAAATCTATCATATATAATCCCTTTTCTAGATACCAAATCAACCATAAAATTCACAACCCCCCCATGAATTTCTATAAATGTTTTTCCTAGATGATGAATATTATTCATTTCCTGCCCAAATATTTCAACACCCATAATCAATTATCCTTCAATTTTAAAATCCCAACTAGTATAGATGAATTTGATTCAACTTCAACAATCTGTATATATGAGGTGTAAGATATGTAGAATAGTAGGATTCAAATATTTCATAACATAGAGCGGCAGTAGAGCGTGGTTTCATGAGAATTCAATATGAAAGTATTCATATATTCCTCCCTTTAGGTGTCATGGTGTTGTCTTTATAAATACTAATAGTACTTGAAAAAAAACATGAAACATAAACCCAAATGGGAATGAATGTATATTATCCCTACGATCAATAACATTAGAGAATAATTTTTCATCACCATGAATGGAGAGTATATGGCACCTTCTACCAATAACATGTTTCTCAAAAGTTACATTTTTTTGATTCATCGTAGTCATTGACCTATGTCCAAAAACTACTCTATATCACAGTTCGAGCTAAACAAACATACACAAGTAGTTACCATTTAGGTCTGATCTATATGAATTCAAAATAGAAGCATATATAAAGTAATATTTTTTACTCTAAACTAAAATTCCAAAAATTATCCTTAAATGATGAAAAAATATTTCCATACCCAGAACGATATATATAGGATTCCCGGTATAAAAAATATTATATTAAAAAATATCAATGTCCTCAATACATAGTGCTAAACAATTTCCTAAACAAATGAATCAAACATGGAATTCCTCATGTTAATAATATGTGATTAAAAAAACATCATCAACAGATTACATTAATGACTATAGTAAACATATATGATAAAAACAATATACATCAAATCAAAAATATGGTATGAATAAAACCAACGTCATCAAAACATTAATATAAACTGTAGATTTTACATATGTGATTAACATATGATAGTTTATATAATTAATATGAGATTATTCAATACCCTTACTAGAAAATATTTCAAATTTTCATCATCGATTTTCTACTATGATATGGTATAAAACTATATATGGAATTATTCCCATGCTAGATTTGATACATATAGACACATGAATTGATCAAATAAGGCCCGGTCTTAGCACAAAGTTATTTTCTAGGACATCCCCTATAAAAATACTCCAAAATAGAAACGATGTAAATGTGGTTTAATGAATTATATTTGATGTTTAAATACATCAAGCCTCATTTATTTTGAGTTCTAACACTTTTTAACCAATATATTGACCCTGATGTCCCTACACCCTTTTTTGTTCAATAATTATTTACATAAAATATTTTAATATGGACCATGATGTCCCTGAATTTACATTATTTGTTCTACCTATATGGATCAAAAAACCTAACACATTCTATTTTTATATAGATCCTATTAAAAATTGTTACTAGAAAAATTATGTTTGTCTACTACCAAAATGCTATTACAAAAGTAATTCTTGATTCTTATACCCATGGGATACACAGAGATTTTTGGATCTCATTTCATGGGTTTCACCTTCACTGGTAACTAATAATGGGATAATTCCCCCCTTATAAAGATTTCAACTTGTGATATGTTTTCCATTGAATTTTTCTCTACAACGAGACTATTTTGATATATCTTCTTATTAAATTATCACACCTTCTTGAAACAAAATAATATTTAGGATAGATACATTTTTTGGTATAAAAATTAAGACTATAAACTGGAAACATATTAATTATGAATAATATAAATCTAAAATACACATTTATACTACCTCAAAGCATTATATTGAACAATATCCTTACCCCATTTGACAAATATGGGATTCCCATGAAGAAAAATGTGAGATTATACAAAATATACATTCTTAGTACACTATATTAAACTTTAGTCCCACCGTATATGATAAAATTGGATGTCGTACATGAATGATATTTGTTGAACCAAAATTTGTGTTCTAATCACATGATGATAAAAAATAGCATCACCATATTTCATTAATAAATCATGCGCTATATTAACATTATTAGATTGAAAAAATTATTATCCTTATCACAAGATGATAAACAACATGTCCATAAAATATAATTTATATATGATGCATCAATTTATAAATATTGGATGTTCAAAAATCATGTCCTCAAAAAACAATGTTTAACTATAGAATAACCCTATGTGATGAATGTGGGATGCCTCATGATAATTATTAATTGAGCCACCATCCAATATATAAAGGAAACTACCCTTTTGTATTTAGTCCCCCAAAACCACAATAGAAATATTCACACATCTTTATTTCCATTATAATGTGATATTTAGTGAATCTCAGAAATTTAATCCATCTCATGTACCACCACTAACTCTTTATAGGGTCTTTTATCTATTGGATATTCTAGATTCATTCCAAAACATGATTTTCTAGCATGTTTCAGTATAAGGATTGATATCTCATATTGAACTCAAAATCCCCTAGGACATTCCATACATCCATTTTCATACGTATTTCTTCCTTTGAGTTGGATCCTCATCATCGCCTCATATTGAATAGTACCATAAAGATAAGGGTTCCTTGCCACACTAAATCATTAATATTCCTTAGAATGAAACTCAAAATATCCTTGGTAATGGATGGTGGTACCCATATTTTGAGAAAGTTCTACAGTTGATCCACCAATAGTTCCCCTCCATTTTTGACATGTGTGTTGTGTGGAACATATGATCTAAAAGGCTAAGTTGTTAAACCTTTCCTATCAGTCATTACATATTCACCATCAATTTCATTTATGTAAAAAAATATTCTGATTCCATTCCCTATTTATTTGATTGGAATTCTATCAAAAATATATGTTTTCTCCCCGTACACATGAATATGGTGTCTAGATAAAATAATAAATTTTGGGGAATCCAAATGATGGCCTCATTTACCCTAATTATGGTATACCCTAAAAACAATCAGTACATCATACAACTCATGGTTTCTCAAATATATCATTCATCACTTGAGATTATGTGTCCAATATAGATTTTCTTATGAATGGTTGAGATTAATTTTAATACCTTAAACCTGATAATTATACAATAGGTATGAAATATATGACCTTATACAAGGAGTATAGGTCACATCATTAAAATGGTAAACTAAGTACAAGTTCACTATGAGTTGCTTTATGTGGAATTAGCTTTCTGTGACACTCAATTGACATTGAGTTACCTATCTACTATTTCGTACAATCTTTTTCGAGACAACCCCATGTTATAATCATTATGACTATAAAATATTTAAACCCTCACGATAGAATACATGTGACCATTAACTATATTCATCTACTTGGTCTGGTTAGTATGACATTAAAATACTAATGAAATGAGGAAAAAATTATTATGTGGTTAAATATGCATAAGGGAAAAATTAAAAAAATAATCACTCCTTATAGGTCACTAACAAAAAATTGCAAAAAATGTGTGTCAAAATAGAAAGGGAAAATTCTTGTGAGACACATCATTATCTGCCAAACAGCACAGATATTTTCAGAAAACCCATTAGTTTTGGAAAAAGATAAAATCTAAAAATTATCTACATTTTCCTAACAATATTTTCTATGAGGTTCTACAAGTTATGTCTCCTATACTAGCTTCAAAATACTCAAAACGGATAGGATTTATTCGCATAAGTTCACACATCTCAATCAAAATATGAAAAATTATTATAAAATCATTATAATAACATGAGATAAATTTTTATTACACATTTACAGTACTGTATAACACTAAAAACATGTTAAATTTCCTTGTTATATGATGTGAGACAATGTTCCCATCATCCACTTTTCCGGATGTAATGTAACGATTCATTTATGGCCTCACCTGAGAAGCCCATTTACAGCTTTGGATATGGATGCCAACATGACCATATATTTTCATCAACTATCTAAAGGAACCTAAGACTGTAATCACATTTAAATAAATGAATAACATCAATTATGATTGATACAACTACCAAATTTTCTCAAAACCACATTTTCATAATCCTAATAGTATTGAACTCCATTAGAATGATCCCTAAATTCAACCCCACAAATGGTGTCCTCTATGATTTATCGATGCATTATCTTTTACATCTCTTTGGTCACCATAATAAAAATTGTCTTTGTATTTTCTATCTCCCCTACTATATTATGTAAATTCTGTAAATACATCCAGAAAAATTTTTATTTGCTTTGTGTTTCGAACATGGTAAATGGTTGAACTATATTGGTTCTAATACTCAAAAAAATGATTGTTGAAACTTGGATTTAATCATGGTAAATAGTCATCAAATATAATAAATTTATCCCCATTTATATTACATATCATGGTAATATCGATTCACTATGGTCATCACCCATATTGCTCAGGTATAATTCCAATAAAATAACACTAATCCATTATTAAATTAATGCACATTGATAAATAGAATAATATGTGGAGAGTGTGTCATTCTCAAGACAATGATTTGGTGGTCCATAAAATCTCGAGGGTCAAAAGAAATTTATCCGTTGAGTTGTCTTCCCTTATGTAGAACACTCATATAAATTATATATATTTTGTTATTACATTAATTCCTAGAAAAATATTGACAATTTTGGGTTTTGGAATTTATTATTGATTATCACATCGATAAGATCAGGATTAAGTGAGAATAATACATTAACGAACATTCTAAATTTCAAAAAACAATACCAAAATAATAGGGAGATCATCTAGAAATTTGAGACTCTCTATTATGTTAGGCTGAGATAATATTCGTACGGCTAAACCCCAATTATTGAGTGCACTTTCATTTCTAGCCTCTATCAGGTATCCTCTTGGGTTCTCATTCACTCTACCAAACCAACTATATCCTCCTCGGTATTGGTGTACTCATTATCCACAACAGTTAATGTTTGGTCTTTCCATCATGGAAATCAACTACTAGAGAAGCCATCTCTACTACCATAGTCTTAGCTACCACCACCTGATCTCTCAAATTTACAATAATAACTACTTGAGAAGTGTTTTGGATTATATGTTTTTCCATCCTTCACTTATAGATTAGTGATATCATCTTCATATAGTAAAAGAACATAGGCTCCATAATAATTAATTTTTTCATGGAAATGTCATACTCCATCAAAAAGACATTCCAATTTGATTAGAATGTCCCAATCATGTTTGTAGAGGCTACTTGAATCCACCCCACCAGTACTCTTGATCAATAAAAAAAATTAGAAAGATCCTAATTGCATTACAATACCTTCAAATGTATTATGAGTGATGAAATTACACACACATCTCCAATACATATATTAGAAGACCCAGTTTTCCTAAAAATTATTGGAAAACAATTTATAATGTAATAAAGTACTGAAGTCTCATACTATTTTATTACATAAAACACATTAGTGGAGGGATCACCTAAAGGAAAATACTTGTGTGTGATATGTCCTAAGTCATAGAAGAATGTGTTATATCCATATAATTTTCAAAAAATAAGGTTCTTCCCTGAACCCTTCTTTGACTTTTGTGCTAGGATCATCCAATTTTTCACCTTATTAGTCTCCATTAGTGTAGTGATCTAGACCACTGTCAATGAGGCCTCAACATCAACACCCACTTCACCTGGCACCCATGTGGCAGGAATATGCACCACACTATCAAGTAACTCCTATAATAAACTAACAACATACTCTGAAATCCATTTACGGTCATCATCATCTATAGTATTTGACTCGACTATAGGTTTCACTACCTCTAAAATACTTATTGATGCTTGATCCCAAAAAACAATAGGAAAATACACATAAATAATAGATATAAACACGATTTTTTATGGGAGGAAAATTTAAAAAATTTGGAAGAAGAATTATATACTGTTAAAATATGACCACTAATACAGAATGTTTTACGAGAAATCTGGCTAGTGATGAAATCCCCCTGAAAGTCGATAACCCAGCGATCATAAATTTCCCCTTGTATATTTAAGTATACATTGTCTAAAATAAAACAAACTAGTAATTATATTTTCATGTAAAGACCCCTCAATAAATAAATATGATGATGGTATATCAAGTATCACTTGGTACTAATGAGTCATCACCCAAGTCAGAGTAACCACTTCGACTGATGGTTGGTTTCATGTAACCCCAAAATTATTGATATTTCCCACAACATCAACCCCCTGTCTTGGGGATCCCCTCTCCTAACCATGATGTCCATCACAAGCCTCCCATTCATTAGTAATGTATGCTTCCTTCACAAGATAAATTGTAGTTATTATATTGTCATATAGGTTTTGAATTACTTATTATAACGATGATATGAATATTTTCTAATCAGTGGTCACCTCTCTATCCATATAATTTGATATATAATAATTTATTCCCCATGAATCCACCTATAATCACTTACCAACATCCATATTGGTAGACCAATGGTCCATATAGTTTTATGTTGTATAATTCATGCTTAACATCAGATTATTTGACTAATAATAGGAATCATGTTGTCATGATATTCGACCATGTATTCTAGATCCTCTATCTGCTACACCACCTCAGTTTAGGTGGCATGTTAACCAACCCTTGAATGATCCTACATGATTATGTATATCCCCTTGGAGTTGAGACTCCATAATATCACAAGAATGGAATGGATTTTCATATTTATAAAATATGTATCATATGAATTAAGAAAATAAAAATCCCAATGTATATTTGGCTGACACATTCTATTCCCCATACATTGTACTTTCACCATCGTAAATTTTCCATATGATCCACCTTCCTACCAAAGAATAATTATAAGGTCCATTGATATTGTTGTCACCCCTATCAGGGATCATCTACCTATAAAGAATAATGAATTGATAGATATATAGATAATAATTATCCAATTGTCCCATCACTACCTCCACATCATTCCCTATATACAAATATCCCAAAACCATATGGTTTGGGGTCCCCTTCTTTAACTGAATGGGTTATTAATATCATCATAATGTGACATGGATATTCATTATTAATGCATAGAGCATATAAATTGTTCCCATAAGATTTATTGAATGGAGATATCTTATTTTTACACTTGACATCATTAAAAGGAATCATGTTCAATATATACTATAGAACCATGGGGAGGTTCTCACTATATAAACCCATATACACCATTGAGGTGATCCATTGGAGGAAATAGAACTTCCATATTAAATGGTGAGGATTATACATACAAATAAACATATGTATCACCTTTTCACCAATAACATGGCTTGAAATTATCTGATTTTTGGTAGGTTCTCTATGTTTCAACTTCCATTATCTGTCCATATTCTACTGATAATATGAAATATATGGATAATTAAGTATTACACTACTTGGATCCTCAAAAATACATCAAATGAACCCATTTTGAGATTTATATTCCCTCTAATGTGGATGATAAATGGTGATAAATTATTGATGGGTGTGAGATTTTTTTGGGAATTTATTTTCCCTACCCAACCACCAATGCACATACCTGAAAGGACATGATGTATGAACACTGATCATTGTTCCTTATTCCATAACTTATCAGTTTTATGAAGTGAATACAAAATATATAGAAACTGAATCATCCCACTTGGCAAATAACTATTAACACATAAACTAAACCCATTTTGAGATGTGGACTCTCAAAGATGTTGATAATCATCAGTCCGAAATTTATATAGGTTGGTGATTCTTCGATTGGGTTTTAATATATGCCCTATGATTTACGACAAAATAATATATGAAATTTAATTGTCCCCACAACTATAAGGGGTAAATCCTCTCGAAAATAAGGGCCATCACCACGTACAAATACACTATCACTAAAAATTGTATATATATGTTTTTCCCCTTCACCAGAATCATCACAATGTTTATTATTTTTAGTTACATCAATATGTGAGAATCATAATGAAGGGGAATCCACTATCATATTAGAAAAATATAAATCATTCATTCCTATTTATTGGAGCATTGGGAATCAAACTATAGACCCATTGTTTCCACTATCTAAACATTAGAATCCTCCATCATGAATGCTCTATATCTCAAATTGAATCCATTGAATGTTAGCATGAACTTTATGGACTCTTGATCAAGAAACCATTTAGTAAGTATTGAAACCCTTTTTGAAATGGATATCCTTCATCAAAAATATGTCCCACTCCCCACTACCTAAGCATAGTAGAGCCCTTGTGATTGAGAATGTCATCATTTGGTAATCAATAAAATAATTATCTAGAAGAAAATATTCATACATCTCCAAATGGATGTAAATATTGGTAATGTGGTAGATTTCATATAAACTGATACCAATCTCAACATTATTTAGGGGAATCTTGCTGGCCCAAAATTACTACTCGGTAAACAGCTTTAGCGTGATATCTTGGTGAAGGTAAGAATGAGTGTTTGAGGACTATTTTTCCACAAAAAGCAAGGCCCTCTATGGAAATACCTCATATTAATTATTGAGTTAGTAAACCTAAAATTAATAGGCCCTCTCATCTATAATTGTGTACCATATAATTGGTCCCATTCATTATCCACCCCATGATATTGTCAACATTGCCCTCCGTAGGAACAGAATGGTATTTTTGGGGTGGTGATACCTCTTCTTCTAATTATCCCGATTTATGTTGTCCATGTTATTAAAAAATGTGTGAGTGGTGTGGTATAAGTCAGATTCATGATGTAACATCCAAATTTTCATGTTCTATAATTTCCAATGCTTTATCCTAAACTAGTCATCGGGTTCATCTTAATTAAATCCGTGGATAAAAATGATCCATAATCCATATACTGTAAAACATAAGCCTCTTGCAATAATGGTATTAATTTTTCACATTCATAAAATATTAATTGAGTAAATCATAACCCTACATGCACCATATGATTCCCCAAATCATTACATTCCCATAAATCACACTTCATTGAGCCATAATAAAATATACACATTTAGTGGAATTGATAATGAAATTAAATGCTTTTAGATTATGGTTCTTAGCATTCAGTTTGTAGAATTTTGTTAATAGAGTTCAGTTCATGATTGTTCATAAGATCATAAAATTATGTTTTAAAAATAGTTTTCATTCAATAGAATATATTATGAGTGTTTTGGACAATAATTAATATAATATATTCAATTATTTTAGTTTCAGGAAAAGATATTTTGGACGTAACAATTCTAAAAATATCATGGGTCACTTTGGGACCCCAAACATATTTATAAACAAAGGGTTTTAATGAGTTTAAGAAATAGTTTATTCAAATATCCATATTTTGGTGGTTATACCTCATAATCCAACACCTATCTTCATATTTGGATCTAATAATGAGTGATAAATTGAATAAAAAAGAATTAAATTTGACACATGATATGTTAAATAATTATTGGTTGGTTTGAAGAAAATCATACAAAAAACACCTCCAGAATTTTCCTAATGGACTCTGTTCTTGATTTTTAATGCCATTGGGAATGACCATATCCTTGTGATGGAAGACCAATAATATATATATCTAAATTTTGATTCATAGAGGTCTCTAGTCTATGTGGAGGTGGATGTGATACACTCAATGAAACATATAATTGATTCTAGTAGATCCCCAAGACAATTAAAAGGTGGAGATGATTATATTTTTATATTTTGTGTTAGATTCATGGAACAAAAATGATTTTTTAATTTCATTTTCATTAAAATAGGGGTATGTGTTTCTCAAAATTAGTTTTACCTCTAGAATTGTGGATATATATACATCCCCATTTCTGACCCTTGAGGGTACAACACTTTGGAATTCCATCCAATGTTATAACATTACAGATATATAAACTACATAATCCTAATAAGTGATGAATTTTCAAATGAATCCATATTTAAACAAACCACCTCACATGGGTTTTCAATAACCTCAACCAGTGGTATAATTTTTTTCTTAATATCTGTGGCATTTTCATTAGAATAAATAACATAGTGTATCTATCTATTTTGTGAGGTAATTATCTTTTAGAAAAAAAACCATAAAGAAACAAAGAAATCACTCTAAGGAAGTATCCCACATTATCTAATAACATATAAATTCACAAGATTGTTGTCCATCGTGAATCCATCAACATTCATAAATCCTCAAATTTTGTGAAACCCATCAACCAATGCACTCAATGTTGACTCATTAAAACTGAAACTATATAGGAAATGATAATTTCATAGTTCCCCTATAAAAATCTAAAACTAGTTCATCCTGACCCATAATTATTTTTTAAATAATTTGATGAATCCTTGTATCAACCCCTTTAACATAAGCAATATCATGGGGAAATGTCGTTACTTTCCGTACCTTTAGGAACCCAAATGCCTATTGATACTATTCATATAGAAAATAACCTCAATAAATCTAATTTCCACCCATATATAGATGTGTTTATGTTCTCCCCCACCCATAGTCATATGATTTGAAGAATTAATTCCTTGAAATCTGATATCGACTTTAGAAACAACCGAACATTCTTAGTTGAGATAATATTTTTGTATTATCCTATACTAAATTATAGTGTATTATATAGGTAGAGTAATGCCCATTCCTATAATGAATTATGTATAAATACATAACCCAACATCCCAATCATATCAAATTTATCATATTGACATTCTTTCAATTACATAGTGTTTACCTATATCCTTACATTATTTAATGGGAAAAGGATTCCATGTGTATAATTAAAATGGGATTCAGCCTTCTCGACCATCATGGGATGATAATATTTTATTAGGAAAATACATCCATTATCCATACATTATATCTCATTGATGATCACTCCACAATATGAGCATGCTTAGTGAAATATGTTAAAATTCATGGACTAATATCACAACATGAATGGAAACTACGACATTGACATACATGGAATTTTATCCCTATATAATAGAAGGGTATATAATATTAATCTAAAAATATCAATATTGATAAAAAAAACCTAGGGGACCTCCATTATGTTCAATCCCAAAATCTATAAAGCTCCATGAAAATCTTATGTGTGATCATCTCCCCCTATGGGTAAACACCTACACACATCACCACAGAATAAAATGTGTGAAATCACCCCTAGAACTCACATAACCATATCAAAATTGGGAATCATCCCTCGTTGGGTCACAAAAAACTAAAACTCATCTTTGAAACATTTCCCTTGGGAAACACTTAAACACCCACCTACCAAAAGAAAGTGTTAATTAGATGACCTACATGTTCCCATATGATTTTAAACATATGACCCAACCACCTACGAAAGTCATATAACATGTTAAATGATTCATAATCACTACACCATTAAATAATCCTGGCATATCTAATTTAACAAAACACATATTCCTATTCACATTTCATCGACTACCACATTATCAACATTGGATGTCTTATGTTCCACCCATAATGTGTCTTTAACAAAATTTTCCAACAAAAAAAGAATACCTTTTATATTACAAATAGCACCAATGTAATAAAATTCTATGGCATATCCATAGTTACTATATACCCTAACTGAAGGTTTCTTCCCTATCTTGAAAGATGCGGCAAAATTAATAGGCCTCCACCTCCATATGCATCTTTGACCATGTTGAAAATACAAGACATAAATCTATGAGGGATAACTCGAAAGGTGATGAACACCAAGAAGGAATAAATATAAGGAGGAACCATAATCCCATTAACTGATTTAGATCACGAAGATGATGTCACCAACCTTGGTGGTAGTCAAGTGATAACAACATTAGGAAGGCAGGCATGTAGAGAAATGACATATGTGCTGGTTGACATCAATGGTAAGAATCATAAAGAAAATGAACTCAAATGTATCCAAATAATTTCTAATAAGTTATTTGGATAAATGAATACATATATATTTATATATTCATAAAAATATGTTTTGATATTGTTTAATAATGTGAAAAAACTTGTATCATTGAAAGAATCAAATAATATGACAATTGATTTTCATGAAGATCATGAAATAAAGAAGAATAATCATAAAACATTTCATGTATATATTACGAATCACCAAGGGAAATTTCTAAAATTAATTTGATCATATATTTTGAATATAAAATTATGAAATAGACCATGAAATTGTAAATAAATAAAATGTAAAATTTGGTTAATAAAATGAATTACTATAATGGTTCCCATACTGTATCATCGATAGTTTCATGTTTTATTTCGGATGTGTATGGGTATTATCAATATAAAATTTGTAAGGGGGAATTCACAAAAATATTATTATAAAAGATTTATGTGATATGGCTTTACTGATTATGATTAAGAGACAACGACTAATACATGAAATTTATTAACTATTTTAACCATATTTTTTATGTTATATATAAGTAAAATTATTAAATTGAGAACTATTTACATTGGTAAATGATTATAACTCAATATTGTAGTAAGGATAAGTTAATGAATAAGATGATGAAAATATATATGGACTAAGAAGGATATTAAATGATTGAATTGTTTTTTATTTCAATTCAAGGATAATGACATTGAATTATGTTATCAATTATATAATGGTTACAAGAATCATTAAATTGATAATTTTTATTTATATTAGTTTTATCAATAATTTTTTTAAAAAATATATAGAATGATGTAAATAACCATGAAAACTGGTTAATTAGTAAGTGGATTATTCTTGAAATAAATTGAATTTGGGAATGATAAACTATAATATATTATATATGTTGAGATAATAACTCTGAGATTGTATAAATATAATATTGATTTTGATAATCTAATTTATATATTATAACTAAAACTGAAAATGATTATTTATTTAATTAAAATGTGATTATTTTTATTTCAATTTGTATTTATGGTTCATTTTAAACGGTCTATGATATTATTTGATGAATAAATATATTAATAATTTTATGAAGAATATTTTTTCATTGTGGTAATATGGTGATTTTTGTTATTACCATGTTTTATGAGAATATATGAAAAGTTGTTTCACAGTTTGGACTACAAAATAATGAGATACTTCATGTTGGATGGGGATATATGATAAAATCGATCGTGGAAATATATATATGCTAAAATAAATCACATTTATTTTATTTTTATTTCATTAGGATAATATTTTATGAGTTGTATGGATAACTATTTATTGAATGGAGTGTGTCAATCATTTCTGATATTTTGGATGGTTTAGTTGTTAATTTAATATATACAACAATTTTTTATTAAAATTTATAAATATATTTCTTTATAAAATTATGAATAAATAGGACGAATTTTATGTCAATTTATTATGGTTAATATGATCCCTTAAAATATAATTTTAGTGATTCGGGTTATAAATAATAATCCAAAATATTAATTTCATGTAATAAGAGATAATGTCGAAATTTATCAAAGCACAACCAAAGGATTATAGTATGATTATTAAATAGAATGACATCATGTATTTATATATTATGATGTTATATGTAATTATAGTAAATTAATCCATAAAATATAGGAACAGGACCATACAATTAAAATTGACACGATTATTTATGATGAATTATTGGATTACAACCCCAAATTGTTTTATTGTATTTTAGTTTTTGAAATTATGAAATACATTTTATCAACATCTCTATTATAGTCCATAACCATTATATTTCTCTTCCCAATGTATATTTTATATTATAACTAATTTATTCTATAATCTTAGATCTCGCTTATGTGTTATTTCATGTAATGTTTATATTTCACTATCCCATTTTAGAAGTGTGTTTTATTTACAAAATTTTAATATATTGGTTTTTTGGGAAATTATTTTTTTAAATATAGATCCACTACAAGCCATAATGAAATTGGGAGTATGGTTTTCATTTAAGGGAGGATATTGTGAAAACATAAAAAATAATCTTAAAAGAATAAAAATCTCGATAGATTTTTTAATATTCAACACAACGATTTATTTAAATTGTGTTATGAAATGTAAATATTATTATCTAAATATTACTATTTTAACATATAAATTAATTGGAGGGTATGAATAAGATAATTAAATATATTAAATATTTTCATTACAGTCAATATCAATAAAAATATACTTATTAATTCCTAGGAAATATATGTTTGATTTTTATGTAAGTCGTTTAATTATTAAAAAAATTATTAAAAATGGGTTTTATTGTTTTTATAAATATTATCAACCATTTAGAAAAATTATAGAAATTTTATTTTAAAATAATGAATAATTTTTTGAAATTTTAATATTAATATTAGCTTACAGTGATATTTTCAATGTCACTTAAAAGAATTAATCATTCATTGATTAGATAAAAATTAAATCATTTTTTATAAAATTTAATTTTTAATCCACCAAATTATAAAATATTTATTTTAAGAATATATAAAAAATTTCATTATTTCATTTTAAATAATCATAGTAAAAATAAAATTATTTTAAATTAAATGTTTCTGAAATATTTAAATAAAAACATTTTTATAATGAAAAAAATATTTTCCTCATAAATTTATTTTTGTTTTAATTTTAAGATTATATTAATTTTAATATAGTAAATGTATTGTTTAAAAATTTGATAAAAATTTAAAAATTATATATATATATATATATATATATATATATAATATTTGTGATTGGTCATTTTGAATAGAAACATTGAGAATTATTTGTGAGCATTGTTTTGGTAAAATATGTTGATATGGGTGAAAAATATGAGATAATGAATTAAAATCATTCATATACATTTCTATATTTCCTATAAATAATGTAATTAAAAAATACAATAAAATATTTTAAAATGTGGAGCCCTTGGGTGATTATTAATCGATAATGAACTTTTTTATATTTTCTTTCATGAAAAGATCATAATTTTATTTTCATTTATTTTAATATGTATAAATTTTTTTATAGGGATTAAATTTTTCTATTCATGAATGGCTCAAAATTTTAATATTAAATTTCATTCAATATATTTTATTAATTTAAATTGTTTTTAATTTTTAGTTCTTAAGTTACAAACATAAATGAATATACAATTCCATCATATTAATTCATCATGTAATCGAAAATTCAAAAAACTTATTATAATATTATTAAATTTAATAAAAGATAGATTAATTATTGAATCCCATTATAATTTTATGATAACTATAATATACTAGTGTGGTTTTAATTGTATATATTAAAATAATATTTTTGTCGTGTATTATTTAAATAAATATTTTGAGAATAGTGATGAAATTTTCTGTAATAGTGTCTAAAATTTAAAAATAATTTATTAAATGAAATAAACTATTACATTATTTATCCTTGGATAATGAAATTTTATGCAAACTAAAATATTAAGAATTTTAAATTATGTTGTCTCTTTTTATTATTGTGTTTCACTCATTACCAATACAATGTAAAAAAAATTTATATAACAAAAATGATAATAAGGGATAACAATGGGTAAAAACAACTAGATAATTATTAAAATATCAAAAAAAATATTCAAATATTATTTTAATATAGTATATAGAATATTGAACTTCTTATATTCTATATAAATAATCATTTTTCAATATTTTGTAAATAATAGTTCATTACATGTTACTCCTTTCTGTAATTCCAAGGGTGTCATTACAATCACAATAAAAAGGACACCACACCTCCCTTATTACTCACAACAACAAAACCCAACTATATTTACCATACCTAGAAAAATACACTTAAATTCCATATATAAATTAAATATTTTTAAGTGTTATTAAAATAGAAACCTTATGGTCTTTAATTATTGATCCAAATACATTATTTTAATGTGGAGGCTATTATCTTTACATGGGTTTTTATATTTAATATTATTATACCTAATTTATTTTTTTCCTAATAATAATATATATCATTATATTTAACTCCCATATAATAATATTTTATTATTTTAGGTTAATAACCTTATTCATATCCCTTTTTCCTTCTATTCAGAAATAACACTATCTTTCTAGGGTACCTGTAAACTGCCACCTCTAGGAAATCATACAATTCATATTACATTACCTCATCATGTGGATATTTATATTATTGGATTTAATAAATATATATATGTTATTTATGATATTAATATTATTTTATAATGTTTTATAGTTTTTAAAACACTTTTATTCCATCATATGAAAAGTGAAAAAAATGAATCATTTATACATTTAAACTATTATCTCTATGAATTGATTAATCCATCTTCATTAATGATTTATATGAATGGTTATAAAATTACAAATTAAGACAAAATGTCAAAAATATTCCTTGATTATTATTATTGATATAAAAAAACTATTACTATGGTCCATGTGCTTCATTCATCAAAACGAAATATACATGAAAAATTAAGATGTTTTCTCCTAAATGTTCAAATTAAAAAGGATAGTTTATAATTGGGTAGTTTAAAATAATAATTTAATTTTAAATAGTAATTAATTAATTAATATTACTCTTAAATATATCAATAATATATATAAATTTATTATTTTTGTTTTTCGGATGCTTTCGTACTAGAAAAAATAAGAGGTAATGGAATTATGTAGAAATACCATTTTGTTATTGAATTATTTTTCATGATTTTTAAATTGTTGAAATTATATTATATTGATCTGATACACCCAGTTAATTTTCTCTTTATTTTTCATTTTATAAAATTATGATATTTTAGTTCAGTTATCCTCTTACTCTCACTCAAAGATATTCAATATAAATAATAGAAATATTAATATTAATTCACCTATTTTAGTTAGTAATTTTTCATATAATAATCCCTATTATCAAAAATTATTTCCATAATATGTTTAATATTATATAGTTAAAGATTAAATTTATATTTAAATTATTTTTCAATATAATAATAATAGTAAGAAAACAATCCTACAATTGTTTTTTGAATGTGGTTCTTTTTTCCAATGGTGTGAGTATAATTTTCATTATTAATTATTAGAGAATGAACATGTTTCCTAAATGTTTTGTAGATAAATTCAATTAATAGTACTCTATATGATTCCATGGTTCTTCTGAAATAAAAATTTTCATGTACGATTTTAGAATTTTCTTGATCTTAAATATGTGGTTTAAAAATATAAGTGTATTTCCCACCTAAAATATTTTCATGCCCTATTAAATTATATTTACATATATTATAGAAAAAGATGTTGATAAATATTACTAAGTAGTGATATGATATAAAAATTCAATCATTATTTTTTATAAAAATGGTCTATTATTTTGATAATGAGGAATTTACAAAATATGATTTCTTTTTTGGCTGTATTATTATGATATAATGAATTTTTTAGTATATTGTGGCTTACATATGAACAAATACTGATTACACAATAGTAAGATCATTTATGTTCCTCAAATTTATTTTTTAATGTGATAATGATATCTAATTATATGATGATGATATGAATGGATATGAATGTTAATGGATATCTTCACATTTTGATGAATGAGTATTATTACATCAAGCTATGATCAAGTTAGGACTATTCACACTATAATTTTAATCAAAAATAATATTCAAAAACATTTAAAAAATAAAAATACAATAATATAGTTTCTATAATATTCATGATATATTTTTTATTCCTAATAAAATTTATTTACAACACACCACATAAAAAAACTAAATTCTAAAAAAAATGTAAAACAAAACATTCTCTTCATAATTAATGAATATCCATCAATCTCTAAAATATAAATACATAACCTAATATGATATTTATCAACCCAATATTATCCTTCCACATTTTTTAGTAGGTTGACATAACAATATCATTCATGACTCAAATATACTCAGTGTGAGTGACTATAACTGACTGGTCATCTTTAAACACATGTGATACATTAACATATACAAATCATATTTTAAAATAATATTTAATGTTATTTTTTAACTTTTTCATTAAACGGATTAATGTGGAAATGTTACAAAGTCTATTAAATCTAATAAACCAACTTACATGTTTTTTGGATTAATTTTGTTGACTTTTATCATTCTATCATAGGTCATAATGTAACTCTTCATCCCACAATATAACTAGACATCATATGATTAGATATATTGAAAAAGAACAATTTTTATAGGTTATTTAGTGAATTTAAAATTTTCCACAATGATATCAAGAGATCTCCAACAGGATTAACTAGAATTGTGACCCCATGAATACAATTTTATAATTTTATTTAATAATATTGTAAATTTTTTTCATTGTGAAGTGATTGATTGTTCATTGAAGGTCACTTCATATTGTTCATTAGGATTCATAACATACCATATGAAACATTTTATAATAATTTGGTTCTCATCATAAAGATTCATGTCACATAATGATGTGTTTCAACCATATCACCGAGTTCTATCTCATTGAGGATCACAACAACAATTTTTATTAAAACTAATAAAAATATCATAGAGGATTTCATTGTTTCTGCTCATATGATGAAGTCCTAACGTAATTATTTTTTATTTCATTGGGTTTTTGGGGAAAAATTAGAATGAGTTGTTAAAAAATATAAGTATCCAAGGTGTAGTATGTTGATCAATAATTTTTTTTGACTTTTCTTACACTTGATTAGACATGTTATGGTTTCAAGGGATTAAAAAATAAAAGATCATTTAACATTCAATGATCTTATTTTTGATTTATTTATTTTTTATGAATTGGTATTTTCTTTTATAAAGTATATGTTAAATATATTCTATGTATTAACATGTTTTCCATGTAAAATAAGGCCATTAATATCTCCTTTTAAGATTAGTTTCCATCAAATTATTTTAATATCATCTTAGTTAATCAATTATCAAAAAAAAATAACAAATATTTTTGAATATAATATTTCATAAATGGGATGATTTTTTATCATGTAAAACCTGAAATATATATATGAAAAATTCATTCCAAAAATATTCATTGAGAAAAGGGAAGAACAAAAAATAATTTCTTATAATGGAATTAAAGTAGTATTAGAAGAATGAATGGATTCCAAAATATCATCTAACTGAAGATTCTATAGAGTTAAAAAAGAGGAAAACGTTAAAGAAATTTTATACATAAGAAATGATCAATTCCATTTTATATATTATGAATTAAAAGTAAAAAATCATGGAGATGTGTAACACCCTTATATTTTATAGTAACAATATTTTATAATGCATAAACCTGAATGGTTAGCTTAATAGAACAATAATATATTATTATTTAAATACTCTAGTAATGACATGTTATCCACTTTTGGTGTATCCTTGTGGTTAAATCTATAATTAGAGGTCTCTTGGAAGTTCTACTTATTTAATTGTTGGTGAAGTTGATTTTCTTAGATTATTTATACCCTCTCTCTTGAAATGTTTTAATATTCGGATTTTTGAATTGTATTGTATGTGTATTATTAAAAATACATATGAAATATATATTTATTTCCAATCAATTAAAATTTATTGATTATTTATTAAAATATATGTTCTTTAATTTTATGAAATGTAATATTATTTATCATAATTATCTTCTCCTAAATTTGTTTTTATTATCCTTAATGATAAACTATTTTAAATAATGTATTACACTGTTATGAGTATTTTTTTATACAAATGATATCCTTTTATAATTATATAATTAAAATTTTATAAAAGTTAATTTTTTATATTTATATATGTAATTATTTATTATTGAATACTATAATAAATAGTTTTTATGAAATATTGTACCTTTTACAATATTTCTAATTGATAATTATTAAAAAAAATTATGAAAATTATGTAAATAATCATATATAGAATATAATATAATTACAATGAAAAAATAATTTAAAACTATAATTTTAATTTATTTTAACAAAAAAATGAATTTTATGTTTATTGTTGAATTAGTGATTACAAATCATTAAAAAATAATTTGGATTTATAAAGATAAAATTTTAGAATAATGAGGTATATTTATAAAAAATAATTCTTGGATATAATATATAATTAAATATTTTTTTATTGATGAAAATTAATTTATGAGTTATATAACTTTTGAATTAACCAAATGCATCTATAATTCTATAATAAGGATAGACAATTAAAAAAAACATATAAAATAAGTTATCATGACATACATGTGAGTAAATATTCATGTTAAAAAAAGTTCATATTCATCTTACATAATTAATTTTACAATGTAATATTATTTTTAAAATATAGTAATGATAAAATTACCTTATATAATTATGAAAAAATGACATAATTTTTCTGAATGTATTAAAATAAACAATGTAATTTATTATTAATAAATATAAATTTTTGTTGTTGTTGTGTCCCTTGAATTATATATATATATATATATATATATGTAATATTAATAGTTTTTTAAAATTCAGGGTTTAAATTCATTTTTTTTCTTAATGAATCTAATTTTAATGTAAATTAATTATTCTAAAAAACATAATGATACAATGAAAACACAATACTTTATTTTATGATATAAAAATCATAAATAACAATTATCACACCATTTAACTACGATCATATTAAATATATAAACCATGATACATTTATGTTTCCTTATTTATTTTATAGAAATGTTTCCTTCACCAAAATAGTAATGATGGTTGATGTTGTGACAATCATCAATAGGGTTTAAAAGGTGTTAATATAATGTAATAAGGGTGAAAAAAAAACCAAAAAGTTTAGAAATTATTTTTGAAGATGGGGTTTATATTTATAATCATAATATATTATAAAAACTATTAATTAGTTCTATCTTCTATGAAATTTAATTTATTTTAATTTAATACATTATTTAATATCAATACTACCTCTACACACACTTAAATAAGGGTTCAACCTCTTTGCTCCTTGTATAACACTATTTCTAAATCTATTTCATCCCAGAAAAAAAATACATTATCAATATGATATTCCATATTTTTTTAGTCACATACCATTTTTTTCTTTAAATGTTGGATGTTGGGCTCATCTTTTCATTGATAATTGGTGGGTGATCATTGTTCATAGATGGAGAGAATTGTTTTTGGAGAAAAAGGCCAAAAAAATCTGCGATCTGTTTGTTTTAACTATTGGTATCTATGTATACCTTATTTAAATTGGTTAAGAGTGGATTTCCAGGCTTGAGAGGTCATTTGAGGTGTTTTGGATCCTTATGTAGAAAACTAGGATTAAATTTGACTGTATATAATTTACAAATTGTTTAAAGGTATTAAAAAACATCTATTTGTACTCAATACATATTTTTTGAACCTTTAAAATGTGTGGATTGGTTACACATCATTTAAACCATTCACATAGAGTAATATTTTAAATGGGATAAATATTAATCAGTGTGATGGCTTTTTCAATGTGTCCCTCTATAATGAAATACATGATATATATATGACATGCACAACATTTAATATCCCTAGTAGTAATTTAAAAATTCTTGGAATATGATTTTTCATTTCATTCCCTCAACTATTCCTACTCATGTCCCTATGAAATCTTATATATGATTTTGGTGGACCATTATCCTTTTTAGATGTCCCATTTTTGCAATCGGTCCGTGGTAAGTATTTGGCCTTGGTTTCATCTTCCATATCCATTCTCTCCATTAGGTAAGTTAAATCCTTGTAAATAATATGGGTATGATGGTAATAATTATCTTATTTGTTCTAGGATTCACTTTTCACTCTTCGATCATTATTCTTTGCTTCTGTTACCTTATAGATGCGTTGCTTTAATCGTTGGTTAATTATTGGGGGTCTAAACAATATCTTTCTGATCTGTTTCATGAAATTTGGTTTGAACATTAAATTTCACCAATGTAACATTTCCCTAAATTATATAAATTATAAATTAGATTATTATACTGTAATTACATTATATCTATCTTTTTAATGACATTGATTATGGATATTATCTTGGTGAGTAAACCCATGATTATAAATAAAATGACTAGTGGATTAAATTTTTTTAGCATGATAAGGTATTTGGGAGATTTGAAGATGTAGATTCACCTTTTCTTTGATTTATTATTAATGTAATTAGCATGTCATTCATTCATGAGATAATGGTAAATGAAATGTGTAATGGAATGATAAATAGTAATTTTTCAAAATTGAACATTAATAATTATGATGTGTTAATGTGATATCCTTGATTCTATATCAACTGATTTATGTTGTAATGATCATATATTTGGCTGTGACTAGTGGTTCCTGGTGAAATGCTTATATTGTAGGATATTCTTAGTGAAACATGATGGAATTATTATATATTGATATTGGCTTGGATTACTTCTATAATGATTATATATCGATCTTGGACATGAAAAAAATTGTAATTATTATATATTTTTCTTGGATATTGTAGATTATTATATGCTATCATACTAGGATGGACACAGTTATGTTTCTAATTTGGCCTAATGTTGTGTAATTTAAACCATGTTTACATGGGTATGATTTAGAATGTTATGAGACAATTCCATGGACATTATGGTATGATGTCGAGGATCGTTATGTTTTACCATGGTCATATTCTTATAGATGGCATGTTTGTGAGATATGTTCATATATATTCCTTCACGGTTTTGAATCAGGTTGATGTGGTATTAATTTACTTGTTTAATTATCAAATACAACTAGTTATTTCACTATTTTGTGCAGTTATTATACAAAAATTATTTTTAGACATGGTGGGGTTAACTTACATTGTTGAACTCACACTAAACTCACGACTCCATTCATACCTAAGATGAATATATAGGAGATGGATTGGATAGGGGAAAGGGACCTTGCTATTGATTGTTTCATGTTGGGTGGGTTATAGCATGGAGATGGAACCGACATTGTTTTTATGATCAGGGTTATTTTAATCTTCTATTCTATTATTGGTGTTACTTATATAATGAAATTTAGTAATATTTGATTAAAAAAATTACATTATTCCTTTATTATTCTTTAGATAATTATGAGGAATATAATGATTATATTATATTATAGTTTATTATTTCTATTATTTTCATATTGGGACATTATTATTTATATAATCTATTTCATGTGTCTTGTAACTCTATTCCACGACGTATAGTATATTCCTTATACTTATCACACCCATAATTCTTGTAAACATCTTCTGGGATATGAGGTGGCAGACATGCAGTCCATAAAAAACATGTTCCAAACACCTTAGAGAGTACAAGATCAGGGGATATTACAATGTGATTTCAAACCACAACATAATTATTTTTTATATCTGTAATATTTATGTATTTTAAAAAAGAGACATGGATGTGTTGGGAATTTTTAATGAGATTGTGGATGAGATTATATAATCCATGTATACTATAAAATCATAGTTTCCTTTGATGGATTTGTTTCAATGATGTTTTATTATTACATATTATCTTATTTTTCTACGGGTGATTCACGTGATGCATGAGGTTTTTTTAATGATGATATTGGTTATTAAGATTTATTCTTGTAGAATGGAATTGTGTGAGATGAGTATTAATGCATCATGATACCATCTAGCATAAATTTAATAGCATGCATTTTTTATGATAGGGACACATTTATTTTATGTGATATGTAATTCCATATTTGAAAAATGATATGTGATCCTTATTATATCTTTTAAATGGAATGAAACAAACTCTTATGTTATTCTATAACACATGTTTTATATTTCTATAGATACCTAAATTAGTTCTTCTATTTTTTTGTCACCTATTAAAGTTGATGTTTTTGTTTTATCATTTGTTTTAATGATGGTTTTTTTGTATAGAGAATCCCTCCTCCTAAACATGGAGTTAACAATGATGAGTGCAGAAATAAATATGCTCTTAATTTTTTGAACTAGAACTACATTTAGTTCATGAGGATAAGATTAGAGGTTAGATTTTTGATATCTTCATGAGGGTTAATTGGTGTATATGAGGGTATATTGTTCACAGTTTTCATTTGATGTGTCTGTTGTTGAGAATATTCCAACTACAATATCGTCCTATGTTAAATGTGGTGGAAGGCCACATGGAAACTTACTTCAAGTGATATATAGTTTAGATGATATTAAAGTATTGTGAGATACATGTAGATATGAGGGTAGAGAATTATGCATATATACATCTTGGGCAATCCATTCAATTGTGGGAGATTCATGATAAATATGGTATGTAGGTTGAAATCTCATTGAAGGATTTCGAGATGAGTTTTATGGGTAGTTCCTAAGTTGAGATGCTGATGCAAGAGATGGTTCATTGGTTTTTGCGTATAACACATGAGGTCATTTCAGTGCAATACGACAAAAAAAAAATAATCACCAACCTACATTGTATTTTTCAATTCTTTGAAGATAATGTTGTATCTGAGGGATTTTTTTTTGGGATGGTCATCATTATTTTCTTAGGTAACAAGTGAGAATGTTTTTTTAGTAGTTTTTAAATAATATGAATCAAGAACACCTAATGTGAAGAAATATGAGAGAGTCCATGGGTAGTGGTCATGAAGATTTAGTAGGTTTAATTGGGAACACTTATCCAAGTGGAAATATGTAATGATAGAAACATTTCATCCATGGAAATAGTGGGAAGGGATGTAATGGGGGAATTCAACCATCCAAGGACATCCTTGGGATTTAGTTTTATCTACGTGGAATGATGAACTACAAACTACCTCAATATCCATAACCCAATTTGGAGTGTCATTATAATATCATGATGGGTCCTCTATAATGGTTTTCTAGTAGAATATATTAGAATAATAGACAAAATAGAATACCATACGAAATAGTGTGTATGATGGACAAAAATAATCCACAATTGGTAGGTACCTAGATTTTTACAAGATGTTCAAGTCAAGTTAAGGGATTTATTACCCATTTAGAAATATTATTGTACCTGTTAGTGGGAATACCTCCAGGGAGTCAAAATATATCCTATTGTTGTGGGGATGGTTAGGTGCACGTTATACATACTACCCTGATAGTTATTGATCCAATTACATCCACCATCAAAGGTACAAATATTTTATTATATAGAAATTATTATTTTTTGATACATTAGAAGCACATTAATTATTTCTCCACTATTTTTGAAAATTGTTTTAACATAGATATGTATATATTGTATGATGTTATAATCATTGATATATAGATCAATGCGTCATTAAGGAATATCTATTTTTTGGTGTTTTATATATATATTGGAGGGTAACCATTTCTTTTTTGAACTATTTATTTATGGAAATGATTGTTTTAATACTATTCATATTATGTAATTTATAATAATATACCCAACACATATAAAATATTAATGGTCCAACATTACCCCTCTATCCCTTGAAAATGGTAGTTATTCTCACCATAGAGAGTAGTTTCCTAATTTTGATCTAGGAAGATTATTTAAATACATATTATATTTTGTCATTTCTTAAATAGACAGTTCCACTATAAATGATATTGGAATGTTTCAACACTTCTTCCCTCTATTGGTAGTTTGAATTCGATGTTTATTTATTATTGTGTTGTGCAGATTAACTTTCGAGCGAGAGATTGATTTTACAATCTAGTTGGTGTTGGGAGATGTGATAATTGCTATCTTTCATTATTAAATAACACATGTAGAGTTTTGGGAGTTGAATTATTAGATATATGATCTAGAAGCTAAAATATTAATACAACCCAGTAAATCAACCAATGTTTCTGCAGTTAATATCACATAGAAGAGTGATTGTTTTTCCCTTATTTCTTGATTATCAGAGACTAAACCAGATAATTTTCTTGAAATGATATAGTCTTATTCCAACCAATTATCTATTTTATCTAATGAGAGGTGATGTGATCTTCAATGAAAACAATTTTAGATTAAGATACCAACTATTGTGGTTGATATATTTATACATACCTCATATTTAATTTGGGATTACGTATGGTTAATATGAGTTAGTAGTAATGTCATTTAGTTTTACCAATGAACCGGTAGACTTCATAGACTATATTAATATGATCCTTTTTCATTTAATAGACTGATTTGTGGTGTTTTGTTATGAACTCTTTTTGTAATCCAAATCATCAAACTATCATGTCCCACAACATTACATTTTCTTTAGTACATTGAGGGAGTATCCGTTTTATTCTAGTCTTACCAAATGTCATTCAAAGATTTTATAAGTATACTTCTTTAGGACATGGAATCTGAGATACATGAATTTCAATTGACCCATAGAATAATCCATTTGGGGTGTCTTGGGAACAACCAATTAATTTCATAGATATTTAGAAAATATTGGTTCTATCATGTCATTATCAGTTATTTATGATGGACGTATCCCATTAATAAGTAGTAATGTTAGACTAGACATTGAAGGGAATTGAGTTTGGTTGGTCTGATGGTTGTAAGATATTTTTATTAAGATCTAAAATGATGGGTGACCTTATCACCTATCATCACAATAAGTTATGCCATGTAAATAGTATATATCATGTACTAGGAGTATCCATAGTTATACTCTAATTATTTCTGATACAGGAGGATCGAGTGCATTATTTTCAATCCAGATAGATGAGGCTACATGAATGGAATTTTTCTACACATTATTTATTCTTATCAGAAGCTGTATATTCCTTATGATGTGGGATGAATTATCCCATATTTGAGATAATTTTTATATATATAGACCCGATGATCCATAGATAAATCCTTTCTCAGTTAGACGCGATCATTTAGAAGTGGAGGTGGTTTGAGTATCATCTTTATTTTGACAGTCAGATTTCATATACACCAAAAAATGGGAATTTAATAAAGAATGAATTGATGTAAAATGTGAAGATAGATGAATTATTGGATTCTTGAGACAATTAGTGGATGATTTGTCTATTTTCGTGCATGTATCATGATAATCATAGGTCATAGGGAAAACTAGATCTAAATTCGAAATATATTATACCCATTATTTTATGATAAATAAAAACAGATCAATTATATGATAATGAGGTATTCTTAAATACATACAACAAATATGTTTGGGAGACACCACCATGAATTTTCTCTTAACACAAAAAATTCTCGTATTTTTCAAAGCTGAGTTCGGGATTATTGGGGATGGTTTGAGGAGCTAATGATAATGTTTAGAGCATCTATTTGGGTTAGTAAATCTTATTTTAAAAAAGATGTATCATGATATCCATATAAACAATTGGTTTTCAAGAATGATGAAGGGGTATTGAGGTTCGAGGAATGATTTATCACCTGTTAGTAGATGAATGTTGAGCATAAGAGGCCACCTAATCTTGTGAATACATTTCCCATTCATGATTGTAAATGTGATGATTCCAATATGGATTTTATGATAGGTTAACATAGGTTAAAAAAGATATAATTATGTTGTATTTGTGATTCTACATTGGCTAATGTAGTTATCTCACATAATAACTATAAATGAGATGTTCATAATTTATGATATGTGTAGTCTTTAGCCATGTGAGGTAGTTTTGCTGCACAATATTCTGAGGATTATCATTTGAGATAGAGATCCTCATTTAACATGGTGGTTTCTGAAGGGCTATCCAAATGAACATGGATCACCTGTTCTATTGATTAGAACCTTTCATAATTATTTGGAAGAATAATCCATGATGAAAATTCAGGTTTTGTAGGATATGTTGTGAGCCTATTTTTTAGATTTCAGATGTTTTTGGGAGAAGAATATTTTATTTATGGAGTTTTCATATAATAATTTTATAATGGAATCAAAAAAATGACCTATATACAGGGTTTGTGTCATAGAACATTCTGTTCACCACTTTGTTGGGTAGGTGTTGGTGAGTCCATGTATGTTGTGACAAATATCATGCAGAAGATATTTGAAATGGTCCAGTTGATCAAGATGGTCTTGATAAATGTAGAGATGAGGAATGAATAGAATGTTGACCATTGGTGATTACCAATAAGGTTATAGGCTGGTCATTATGTTTTCCTTAATGTTTCTCATAAGTTAAGAAAATGAAACATTAATAATCAATATCAACTAGAGACCATGGTTTTTGGGAAATTTTAAATTGTTCATTGTTCCAGTCTACGAGAATACTAGTTATCCCTTACATAGTTCTATACCCCCATTCACAATGTGTTCCATGTGTCAAAATATTTTTTTGACTGTTCTAATGTGATAGAAATATCACAGGACAAGATTGGGGTAGATCTGTCCTAAAAGGAGCATCCAAATGGATTGATTATCGATGCGAGACACTTCTGGAATAAGAATATACATTTGGTTCAAGTGCAATGAAAACTTTGGTGTGTTTAGAATGAGTAATTAAATACTGAGTCATATATACAAGAAAAGTATCCAAAATCAATCATCAAGACCCCCTGAGTGATTTGTGGAGAATCTTGATAACAATATTTTATATAATGGGGAGGTTGTACATTATCACCCTTTACTAGGTATATACCAGTTTTAGTTTTTAAATAATTTTTCTTCATTCGGTTAACCTTCTTCCATTACCTTTTTTTGATGATTCATCTTTAAAGACACGAAGAATTTCTTGGATAAAATAACCTACAATACAGAGAAATAGTTTTTGAGTTTATTGAGTCATCGTATAAATGTTAAATCGTTTAAGGGGTTTTTTTTACATTCATGGTAGTGATTTGGGTGAGATTTATATCCTTTTGTTTTGAACAATAAATAATATTTTCTGCTAGGTATTTTTTTGTCATTTAATGATTTTATAAGACATTTTGAGTATTCTTGAGATATGTCGTGAACCAGTACAGGGATTGAAACATTTAAACATTTTGTATGATTTTCAGGTCCTCTAAAAGTCATGTGGGATATATATGAACCCAAGGGGATATGTTTTACAGTGTATCCCATTAAAATCAAATTAATGAGGTTTGAAAGGGTTACACGCAATGTAATATCATGAGTAGTGGTTTTTATGGTGGTATGTAACTGATATTTATTTTTTCCATTATATCCATCCTCCTATCATCAAAAGGGAATCTCCTATTATAATATAGAGCTCCATCCTCTATTACAAATGTCTGATTTGTGTTGCATATACCTGGTAAGTATTTTTCCTTCATTTCACATTCAACATTCCATGTTCTCTATTAAGAAGATGGAATCGTAAGAACACATTTTTTGATTCATGTTAATATTGATCTGATTTTAAAAAGGATCCATATTGATCACTTCACCACAAAGGAATCCTTAACCATATTGGTTTTTTAGTTTCATGTATGTGAAATATTGAAATTACACCAATGTAACGTGAACATAAATTTATCAATTAATGAATTGGATTATTCCTTGTATGCCCTTTGGATCCAATCGGTTATTGACCAAGATTGCGGTTAGAATTCATTTGAGAATCCCCTTGATTAAAAAAATTGACTAATGGATTAATATGTGTTTAGAATAGAACATTATTTCGTTTATTTATTTATATAGATTCACTATGTCTTGGCATGATTATTTAAATAACTGGCATGTTATTGTTTTATAAACAAATGATAAATGAAATGTGTAATTGAAATATAATTGTTAATTTCCATAATTAACCATTGAGTCTAATGATGTGATATTTGGACATCAATGATTTCATTCCAAATGATTTATTATTTAATGCTTATATATAAATTTATGCCCAGTCATTCATGATATAATTCTTATATTGTGGGTTATGTCTAGTGACACATGACTAAATGTGTATCTACCATTCTTGAACCTGATTCATGATATAATTCATTCATATTCACGTTGTATTTGATAATTGTTGTGATTCATATATACCTAACTTGGCCATGACAAATGATAAAATGTATTTATACTAGGATCATCCGTGATAGATTGTTGAAATAATTATATAGCGGTTTTTACCCACTATTATTTGACTTATAACTATGATATATGGATATGGTTGGCATGTTTGTGAGGTATACTTATAGAAATTCCATTATAATGGTGTTGTAGATTATATTACTCATGGTTAAATGGTTCTAGTAATAATTGTTGTTTGAAATGCGTAGTGTTATTATGTAATAGTTTCGTACCTAGGTGATGTGATATTAATATAATTACTAAATTAATCAATGAAACAATTAATTGATTTTATTCATTCCCATATTATCAGTATAGTTATCATTCAACATGCTGGTAAAAAGATACTAATATATACTCACACAAAATCTAGGGCATTGTGTGGTACCTAAAGAGTATGTATTAAAGTAATATTATAGATATAAAAGATACCATGTTGATCATTTGTTGTTGTTGGATAGGATAGTGTTTAGAGAGAGTAGAGTCGTTGGGTTTGGAAAATGGGTATTTTGAGTCTGTTAGTGTTTTATTTTTGTTACTTTTATCGTGACATTTATTTAAAATCCATCAAGAGACAACATTATTCATTTATTATATACGATATTACTCAGTGTATATTATTGTGTTATTTATATAATATTTTGTTTTTCCAATTATTTCATTACTTTGATATTATGATTTATTTTGTTTATTTAAAATGTGCTTTATCTTTGTTCTAGTTGGTATAGTATCCTAACCATACTAATAACACCACCAATAATAGAGGGTAGCTTTTCCCATACAAGGAGGCATGATTGAGGTCTGTAACAAACCTGTTTTGGCAATGTGAGAGAGTTTTATATAAAGGTACATTACAACGAATCAATCTCACTATTTATTATATGATCTGGTTTATGAACACACCAACTCTAGAAGGAACAGGTTAGATATAATTTCATTTTTTTCAAAAAAATGGTATTTTATTTAATGGTTTTATTAGTTTTACATCTTGTTATACAACTTAAATTATTATATAATCACTATGATATAATAAAATAAGTTTTTAACATATAATAATATCTTATTACTTTAATGGATAAAAAATAATATATTCCCTTCCTCTTTCAAAAGGTAAATTAAAATTTCATTCATGTGTATTGTATACTAGCACCTCAAAAAATGATATAATTCATTTTCCATCACCCCTTATGCAACAAAATATAATGATAGATCTGGCCTATATATATATACATATGATATTATGGATATAAATATCACTATTTAATGATAATATATTATATCTCTTATTATATATCCATCCATTGAAAATTTACAACATCATTGGTGTGTACATTTGGATTACCACCTCTATATCGCAGTGGAATTCGTTTTTCATCACTACCACAAAATTCGGGAATATATGAAATTTTTTAAGATGTAATTTGATATTTAGGATATAAAAATAAATATAATAATTTAATATAATAATTAACTACATTTACCTCATGTTCATTAAAAATTATAATACTTAATTATGTATATCTAAAAACAACCGTCTACATATAGTTGCATAATTAATTTATCATAACCATTATTAATGGAATGTTTAGAAATTATAAATGATCTCTATAAATATTAAATATATAAATATTATTTTCCAATAGATTATGGAATTATGTCTCTTATTACAATGCCAATACTACTAAATCGATTTTATGGTTTATAAATAAAACATCCTCAAATAATCAAATGTAATATTAACTGAAGATATAATATGAAATACTTTTAATAAATGATATAATGATGATATGAATAATTGAATTAATGTAAAAAATATTCTTTAGAAATATAAAATTTAATAAATATTTTTTATTTACAAAGAAAAAAAGTATATAATCTGTCAGACCTGAGGCAAGGGGTATTTTATATTAAAAATCAATTCCAATTAATTAATTATTCAATATCTAAATATTTTCCATATATATATATATTCAAAAAAATATCAATTAATGTATTTTTATAAAATAACAGATTATTATATGATATATTATATCAAATTTTTATTCTTATCAATAGTTTCAATTGTAAAATGTTTACAAAATGTTTTAGATTTCCATTATTATGTCATAAAGAATGTTATATTGCATTTTATATGGAGTCAATTTTTTTCAGACCATAATAAAAATATTTGAATTTTGAATTATTTTATAACAATCTAGGATTACATGAATGTAAAAGCTTCTACCCTTCTTTATGTGTATTTCAATTTTGAATATTATATTTTAACATAATGGGATACATCAATAAAAAAAAATATTTTATGTGTGGTTCTTTATGAATATAAGTATTAGTTTTATTATTTAGTTGTAATAATTTTTTTGTTTGATGCATTTTATATTCCACATATTTTTTATAATTATTGGGGATCCTTATAGGGAAATTCTGTTGGTTGTGTTAAATATGAATCTCCAATTCATTGTGTAATGATTATATTATCAATATAATTATGTTAGAAGAAGGTTTTATTTGGTTATCATACATATATTGGTTAGTGTGATGTTTTTATAAAGAATATAAACAAATTAACCAATAATAACTGTTGTATTCTTTATAATGGGATGAAAATGAAATCATATGATTTTAAAATGTAAGATAATGATCTTTTTCAAATAATTATTATTCAATTTTGTTGTAATAATCTATGTTATGAGTTAAATATTTTAATGGATTAACTAGTTTCCTATAAACCCATCATGATATTTTTCTACAAATATGTTTATTATTTGGATTTTTATGAAAAACAATGTATGGTGAAACTTATTTTTTATATAAGTAAAATAATTATTATTTCTCAATGATTATTATATTAATGGAAAATTGAATTTGTTGAGATCATAAGTAAAAATGGAGTTATAAAATTAATTCATTTTTATAATTTCCCCTTACTGAACATTTTGTTCACTTCCCATTATTTTAAATGAAATTCATTAGGATTAATGATGAGTAAGACACAAAACATGTCATAATGAATGTCATTGTGTTTTTTCATGAAAATAAAATGTGTTTCATTATGATAGTCTTAGGTTGTGGTAAAAATTGAAACTATGTTGATGTTCCCACTCCCAATATATTATATTTTTATGTAATATTTATGAATTAATTATCTAGAGCCTAAAATGAATAAAAAATATTTCATATGAACAATGTACACTTTTTCAGACGATTTAATTTATGGATACTATATATTTAGTAACTTATATGTTTTATTATAATAATCTTGTAGATAAGTTTTTTAGGATATTATTATACCATGAGAGAAATGTTTATATAACCACATTTTGAATATGTTTTGGATAATTATGGTTTTCATTCTATGGAAAATTACGATAATTTAATTTGTTGGATAAAAACAGTAATCAACTAATTTATAATGGAATTGAATGAATAATGTATTATAAATATTCTATATTATTGTATTTATAGTTTTTGTTATTTTTTAATTTAATAATTAAATTAAAATTTTAATTATTTCATTTTCAACAGATGAAATATAATTTATCTATATGGAAGGAATCATATCATTCATATCCTTCTTATTTCATCCTAATGATTTGAACATCATTTGTTTTGTAAAATATTTATCAGATGATTGTGATAGATTCTTGAGTATAAAAATAATATGACTGTAACTATTTGAACATTTTTCCTCCACTATTGAAATGGAAAATACCATAATGAAAATCACTATTTATACTATAGATATGGGGAATCATACAGAAAGATAAAATTAATATATAAAGGATCATTTTTCCATGATTTATGGTATAAATAAATTATTATTTTTCATGTATGAAACAATACTGGTTTTATATTGATGAATCAAAATAAAAAAATTCATATAAATGATTTTTATGTATTTTGTAAGATGTAATAATATGATAAGTTATTGAAAAATATTTAAAAATTATGTTACATAAAGGGTTTGTTTATATATTGGACGCATGGAATGCATTGAGATGAAATATATTGTTATTTAACTATTATAATGAAATAAATAAATTTTTTTAATGGAAATATAATAAGGGGAATCTATATAACATTTACAGAGAAATGGAATGGTTCCTATTTCATATGGGCTAAAATTTATTCAATATATAAATGACATTGATAATTTATTTAAATTTCTTTATAAGATTTAGTAAATGATAATAGTGTACATGTTATTGCTAAAATCACTTGTAATATATCAAAAAAAGTTGTATTTGAAAATAAGTATAAAGGTATTCCACTAAACAAAATCCAATACATAAGAATTTAACTTTGATTCCGAATTTAGTGACCTTTTTTTTTCATAAAATGTCGAAATAATCTATTCATTACAATTTGTATTATGTTTTATTTATCAATTATTTAAAAATAATATAACAAATGATGACCACATCGCCCAAATTAAAAGTGTTCAAGATTATTATATGGTAGTAAATATTTGTTTTGACTATTCTTGTGATAAAAATTCTATTTTCAAAACTAGAATGAAAATAATGTGATTAATAATATTCTATTATTATTTCTCTAAAAATATTTTATAATAAAATACAAACAATTAGGGTTGATGCACCAGTGAAATGGAGTTATCAATAATGGAATTATATTTTTATAAAAAATGATATAATGATGTAAAATGAGAAAAATATTTAATTTAAATGATATAAGGAATTAGTTCTTTCATAGATATATATATCTAAGTGGAAATGATTCCCCATTTGAATATAGAACACTATACCCTCTATGACATGTTATAAATCATATGAATAATGTTTTCTTTAAAATTTACTATTGAAAAAAGATTATATCCCAAGGGTATACATATATTTCCATGGATATTAATTAAAATTAAAATAATACAAAATATAGAATAAAAATATTGGGAAAACTATTAAAGGACATGATTATATATTTTTTAGGAAGAGTGTGTTTAACAAACTACTGAGATGTTATATCATAAAATCCCTTGACAAATAATTAGATGATACTAATGTAGAATTCACTAATATAAGGGAATCACATGGGGTAAGATAAATAAAAATTATTAAACTCATTTTTTTAATAGGAAACAATTTTTGATAATAATATAGAAAATTCAAGGATGAAATCATTTGGGAAAGCATTGTTAGAGACCACATATCTTCAATTAAATCATCAAGGACTATTATTATGTGAAAAACTATTATTTTGTCATATGATTAGCATAAATTCTTTTATAAATCTATAATGGATTAAAATAATTTCAATGAAACTCACGTATATGATTACTCCACTGGAAAAATTAGAAGATATAAATTATATGAAGGATCAAAAGAAAATATTGATCAGAAACATGTGTTTTTTATGTTACATATGTAATGAATTTGGTAATGTGGAAAATATCAATGAAATACCATTTTTATGTGGAATATTCAAATAGAATTGAACACTATAAATGATGTATTTTAATTTATAGAATTTTTAGTATAAATCAGTTTTTTGTGGATATTTCAATGAAAATGAAATTCAAAGATAATAAAATGTATATAGAACATGTATGAATCAATATAAATATAACATGTAAAATAAAAATTGAGTAATTTAATGGTATTTATTTTGAATAAGATGAGATAACCATTTTTTGTTAACGAAGGATTTATATGAGTTGAATCAAGAACTTTGGGATTGGTATTTGAGACCACATTCATGTTTGAAAAACATCGTTTAAAGGGATGATATTTCTTATAATATCTCAATAATTAAGGATAATAATCAATTAATTATAGAACATATATATACTGATTAAATATTTTTTGGATGATCTATAAAATGAAAAATGATTGTTTTTCATATAATATTTGATGTGTGAGTTTGATATATCAATAATTATGATGTTATACTTTTTAAATTTTTGTTCGGTGACACAATGAAGGGATTCAACATTTTTTCTTAATGAAAATATTTACATATATATTGTTAGTATTTTTTTAGTGGATATTTAAATATATATGAAAATTTAGTATTATACCTTAATGATTTTTTTAAATAATGATTATTTTATTAGGTTAATATAATATAGTATATGAAAATATACATATTTAAAATATAAATTTATTCAATATTTTTCAAAACTCTAAATTCCACATGTCATGATTAATTGGGGAGATGATATATCAAATATTCAATACTATCAAAATGAATATGATACTTCAATATATCCAATATGTAGAGGGAAAAATGTATCATATCATAAATATGGAAGGATCAACTAATGGCCTGAATTCATCATCATGTGATCCTTTTAAACATCGAGTTTCTATAATTTAACAGATTAGTAGATAGATAGATAAATTGAATTGAATATTATTAGGGTGAATATTTTATGGACCCTAATTATTATGAATATTCAATTTGTATTAGACAATTTCATAAACATATTAGATTAGATGTTAATTCACCAATTTATATAATTTATAAATGTAAGGACTTGGCCCAAAACATTACATATTCAAGTAGTTTAAAACAATAATAATTATTCATTAATTCCAATAGATATTTTTATTTTATATATTTAAATAGTTAGTACAATCCCTTACATTGTAAACCTATAAATTACAAGTAAATAGTAATTCTCAATATTTATTGTTTTTACAAAAATAAAACATTTATAATAAACCATATATTCATTTCATGTAAAAGCTTTACAGTTATATTTTTTTATCATCTTTATACAGGTTATCCATTAAATACTATAAAAGACTTGTTAAAACATGGAATGAGTGGAAAAGCTCAGTACGGGGCATAAAGGAATTGAATACACAAGTTTCGTGAAAAGCAAACAAACCCCGTAATATTTATCTTTATCTCAATGATCACTAGGACATTGAAATAATTTATTTTCTAAATAAGACACACAAAAATGTTTTTGAAATAAACAAATTAAAAAATCAATCCCCCTTTCTTGAAACATAGATTATCAAATTTATAAATCCCTTTTAAAACCATTTTCTAATCGAATAACCATATGACTGCCTTAAAATATAATCACGACACAATGTAATAGAGATATATAATGGGGATCACCCATCATATAATCTATATAAGACTCACCAGTTATCAATAATAGGGTTAAACAACTCATTTAAATGGAGTAAAAAAATATGAAAAAACAACATATCTAGAGTACCCAATGCATTAGACATTATCACATAACCACTCATCCCTAGATTATAATGAACCACCCACTATTAGTTTACATAACCACCCATATTTGGCCTATCCCATTATAACCCTTAATAGTTTTATCACATAACTAACCATAATTATAAAAAATTACCATGAAAAATAATTATCATAAAACATGAATACATTCATTATATACATAGTCATAAGGAAAATTACATTTACATTTTAAAATATCATATTTTTAGAAACTCAATGAACATAAAAAGTAAAATATTTTATTTCAAAATTAATTTTTAATATTTTAATGTAGGAGTCAAATAATTATGAATTCATGATGTTAGTAAAATATTCTCACTCTGTATAATTTAAAAAAACATTCCATTTAAATTATAGTTAGAAAAATGATAAATATTTTTTTAAAATAAACATAGAATACATTAATTTGATTTTGTTAAAAGTAAAACATGTGTTTAAATTAAATTAAAAAATAATTTTTTTATTGTTAGAACATTTTATGAAATTATTTTATGTATATTGAAAATGGAATAATGTTTTTTAAGGGTATCTTTTAAAAAAATAATTTTTAAAAGAATAACCCTTGTAAATATAATTACATTAGAGAGTGTGTTAATAAAATGAATTTAAACTATTTGGACACTAAAAATACCAAAAAAATAAGTGAAATTAAATCATGATATATTAAATAATAATATCACACATTATCATATCATCAAATTAAAAAGAAGTAGATGTTGAAATAAATTAATAAAAATTTGGATAAGATAATCCTTTACTCACGTTCGACATTCACCAAAAGCATTAAAATCACTTTTATAATGGTTTAAAGAATATAATTTAATAATTTTAGATATATATTAATATTTAAAATATCTTATATTATTATTTTATAATTTTTTATTACCCATTTATTAGTAATATTTTTTTTCAAGGTTTCACACATATTTCTTTCACGGTTCCATAATCAGTTCATTTTTATATTACTAAGTATGTTCACTTAAAGTGATATTTAATATCTAAATGTGTAATTTATTAATATTAATACAAATCTATATGTATTATTTTTCCCATACAAAATTATTATTTCATAGAAAATAACAATTCTTTAGAAAAAATAATAATGGTAAAAGTGTGGTTTCTTTGTGTGGTTATTCTGAATATCAAAAACCAGTTTCCTTAATTTAATGTATTTTTTATATTGAATTTACATAACATGAAATAGTTTAAAATATACCTATAAAAATATTAGTTTACCAAATTTTATAATTTATTACCTTCCATGAATGTAACAGTGGAAAATGAGCGAAATCATTATTTATAGTGGAAATTAACTAACATAACATGGATAATAGTTTCATTTATTTTAATAAGGTATGATGATAAATTAAATGTATATGAGATATTAAATTAGATACATAAAAATATAATATATAAAAAATTATTTATTTATCTTTAATTTATGGAAGAATGAGGTTTGGATAAAATATAAGAAGAAAATAAATTAAGAGATGCACTGAGAAAAAATTAACAGTTTAATATCACATCCATGAAAGACCCATGAGGACAATAGATTTGTTCTTTACGTGAAACCATCATCAAAATGATATATAGATAATGAGAAGGTGAGGTTCGAGATGATATTTGAGTGTCTATAATTCCATTGAGTCAAATTGGGTGGTGAGAAGTGTCATTTATACTTGAAGATAGATGGGTTTAACATATTAAAATAATTATTATTTTATTTATAATGGTAACCATAATTGTTTATATTAAATTTAATTGATTTTATTTTGAAATTAATTTTCAATTTTCAGGTTATTTTCAATACACACCTCAAAATTACATAATATGTAAAATTTAAAGTGATTTTTAGCCATTACCTCATTATATTTATCTTGTTTCATTTTTCCTAAATTTATTTTCAATATTTTTTTAACATGGTAACATTTTTTTCCTTGGAAAATTAAATGGAAAATAAAAACTAATTTTTAACTTATTATTATAAATAAGATATCCAATTTACCTAATTAAATTAAAAAAATGGGAAAAATTTATTTATTAATAATCTGATTAACCGAATTAAAAGAAATAATTTAATGTGAAGGGTTCAAAATTTTGAAGTATTTTCATATCCAAATTAAATAATAAATTGGTTTAATATCCCAAATTTGTATTTAATTACTCACAATTAATATAATTATTTATTAAAACAAATTTAAAACTAAACTTATGTCTATAAATATATTCGAAAAATGGAGTTTTCATAATAATGCAATATTTTCACTAATCATAAAAAATTCAATGTTTTTATAAAAATATATAAAAATATAACTAATTTAATTTTTTATTTCCAATTTAAAATTTTAGTTTTTTATAAATTTGTTTTTTAAATGTGTCAATGATTGGTTGTAAAACATGTGTTCCATCAAGAAGGGGAAAAATATCTTTTTGAAAAAAAAATATTTTTATGCATAAAATTAGATTTTTAATTATGATAAACATAAAAATATTTAGGAAGTATTTAAAAAAAATTCATGAATATATAAAATTTAAATTTAATTAATATATTTTAGTAATTATTAGTAATCTAATTTGTTTATATAAAAATTTCTTTGTTAGAACTAAAATTCTATTCTATACAGCATTAATATTTAATTGGATTTTTTATTTTATTTTTAAATAATTTTCAACAAATGAATTTACTTTAGTAACATTATTCTTTTTAATAATTTAGTTAATCTCATTGATTCTAAATATTTATAAGGCTAGTTGACCAGAATAGAATTTTAATAATATTATTTAGTCATTTGTGTAACCTTGATGTGGCATATATTTTATGATCTTGATCAAAGTTATTTATTTTAAATTATTTGGATGTAATATTTTCCCTTTAATAATATTTACTTTCACAAGATGATCTTGGGGTCAAAAAAATTGTGTTTTTACAATTTAAAATATATTTTTTAAAATCCCACATCACGAAAATGATCAATTAATCATTATCATGAAATTAGAGAAAGGAAAGTATGTGTGCCACATGATATAACACATAATATGTTTCAATTAAAGATAACCAGGTCTTGGGAGTAAAAATAAAAAACTAATTAAATGATATAGTGTGATTGAGAACATGGATATGAGAAAGATAACAATCACAAAAAATTATATCAATGCAACATTAAAATGACAATAATTTTTTTATTGATAAGTAATCAGATGCTGCTTTTAAAATATTTTCCTATAGTTAAGGAATTATTTTGGGTCCTAGAAAATAAATATAATGAAATAAACATAATTGGAAACCATAATTTAAACCTCATATTCTCTCAAAATAATCAATATTCATGTTGAATTCTAATAATTAAAGGATGAGAATGAATTCATAGGGATCAGAATATCCCCAAATGTTTATCTATATATTACTCTTTTCATTAAGAAATAAACAAAACCAAAATAGTTAGTAAATTATAATGTTTTTCCCCAAAATAAGAATATTTTATATGATAAATACACCTTCAATCTCATAAATTCTATAGTAATACCCAATTTTCATCAAGGATTTGTAAAAAAAATAACTATCCTCAAAATTCATTGAAATATTCTACACTAAATTTGGAATCCAAAAAAATGATTTTATCCAAATATTTCACAATATATATTTTATAATTTTCTTTAAATAATATTAATTACTCTGTAATTCTCATACCAAAAATTAATTTCATTATTAATATTCTAAATATACTATTTATTTCAATAAATAAATTTAATCATAGAAAATAATATAACTATCCAATATAAAACACATCCTTTAATTTATCAAATAAAATACCACAATATTCTATTTAACTTTTTCATGTAATGTTTCAAATATAGTGAACATATTCTTATATAAAATTTAACACTTAACCCCTAAATCAATTTCCAATAAGTTGGTTATTATTACGGTAAAACAAATGATCCCAAAATAATCTTATTTTTTATTTACCAAATATTTTTACTAAAAATATTATATCATAATAACTAGAAATTAATTATACTAGTGGTAGGTGATGTACCCTTCATTCCCATTGGTTGTTCTTTTTATCCATGAATCCTTTTTCAATGTGATAATTTGGAACATTTTCTATTGTTTATCCATTTTATTAAACCATATTAATATATTACTTAATAAGTAAGACGAAGTCAAAAACATCCAAGAAATAAAAATAATATATTACACTCAAATGTTATCTTATACACATCATTTTTCAACAAAAAAAGTAAGAACCCAAAATTACCTCAAATTTAGAGATCATATAAACAAAAATAAAATACAATACATTTAATCATATGACCAACAAAAGTGAAGTCATTATTTCTCAAATATTATTTTTCATATGATATTCTTAAGGGTTATATTTATCCTAAAAAGTGTTATATTTTATAACCTTTCAATGGTATTGATTCAAAATAACAGATATTTCCAAATGAATGAAATAAAAAAACATTGAAAATATAAAGGCATTCCCCAATTAAACAAATTTTTGTCAAATAACACTATATCATAAATTAGAAAACATAATATATAAACACATAAATTAGTAAAAATTATTCTTAAAATATTACCCATTAATAATTATATAATTATATAAATATTCATTTCATTAATAAATTATTTTAATTATATCCTTAAGCTTCATCAATAAAATCCAAAAATATCATACATTGAACATTTTAAAATAATTCATACCATAAATCTAGATATTGTGATTTCATTTATCTACCATTTATCATCAAAATATAGAACATAAATGATCATATCATTTTTTAATATCTCTTTTCATGATCATTGGTGACATTTAAATGTTGAAATTAGATGAAAAAGATACCATGAACCATAAAAAATTTGGTATAAAAAATTGTTAGAAAAGTAAAACTAATTCTTTTATGTGATTTTAATACTCAAAAATATTTCAAAGTCATTAGAACAAACATTTCCCATAACGATGAAAATAAAATCATCTATAATATATAATGAGGTTGTTAAAGGTCACAACACTTCCATCGGGATAAATTATCATTAATATATATAAATGAACATTAGTAAAAAATAGAAATATTTAAATGATCCTTTTTAAAAAAATAGCATTAAAGACACTATAATACATTTAAAATAAAATCATTTATACCTAAATAAACATCAATTATTATTCATGACTAAAAAATATCATTAATCTACAATAAATTCATTACATTAAATCACTCATAATGTATACAACACATTTAAATAATAGACATATTAAAACATCTAAATCTATAATGTTCTCTACAACTCGTAAGAAAATAATACAAAGAAACATCCTAATCTATAATGTAATATTAGTCCTACTATAATACAAACTATAGTGACCTGACCATATATATTTGATATACTAGTGGTTTTAAATTATAATTCTAATTTTTTAATTCCCAATAATAGTTTATGTTTATAGTTTTATAGAGTTATAAAACCCCTTACATTGTACACCCATAAATTATAAGTGGACACATATTATCATTAATCAATTTTTAAACCAAATGAATCCCTTTTAAAATATTACTTGTTTTATCTTTCTGTATAATATTCAAAATTATCCACATTTTCTAATCATTGTCTCTATTCTCCATTATATAGTATGAAAAAATTTTAATTATTTGGACGTGATAAAAAAACAAATGTATCAGACCAAATAGAATGGGAAATTGTTTTCAATTGAAAAGCATGAAATACAATGTAATGCTTATATTTATCACAATTTTAATTGGTCCATAAAAATAAATCAATTATACAGGATGGAAATCAATCTTTTATCAAAAAAAAAATCATCTGAATAATAATAACCACCTTTATGAAAATGTAGTCACTACATTCAGAAAAACCATTCTGAAACATTTTCTAATGGAATAACAATATGGTCGGCATCAAATAAAATCACTCTGAATTGTAATAGAATGTTATAGTGGTGATCACTATTAAAATAAGCTATATTGGGAACACTGGTGAACTATAATGGGGCTTAACCTTTCGTTGAAATGTTGTAAACCATATAACCAACATCCAACAATAGATTAACCAATGCATTGGAGGCTATAACATGACAACCCATTTCAGGATTATCAACATAACCACATTCCATTGGTTTATCACGTAATAACCCATAATTTCTTTATCACTTATTGATCCATCATTGTTTTAATGGGTTACAATTCGTAATTAAAAATAACTACATTGATCCATATCACAATCAAAGAACATGAATACATGCCTTATAAAAATAATCATAATAAAAATGCGGTACGTTTAAAGGAAATAATTTTAATAGAAAACATCCATGTCATAGTATATAGTAATATTCCAATAATCTTGGTGTCATTATTTTAGAAAATTTGTTAATTCATTAAAATTCAAAAAACACTCCTTTTGAATTACTATTCGCAATGTATAAGACAATCTTTTTTAGAAAAAAAATTAAAATATTTATTTTAATTTTTTTTGAATAAAGTAAACAAAGAGTATAAATAACTTTAACAGTTAATTCACGAATAGTGAACAAAATTCTAAATATTTTTAGAAACCATGTACAAGTATGAAAGGAGTTATTTAAGGGTAGTTTTTAAAAGATAATTTGTTACCATATATGTAAAATCCCAGATAAATGTAGAATATGACATTTTCATATTTTTTAATATTTTTTAATTAAATATTAATTTTACTTTAAAGGGATTTCTATGTTTAATAGTTAACCTGATACGCAAGAATGAGTTTCTTTGAAATCTTACGTTTCACAATAATAATATAATATTATTATTTTAAATGGTAGTTGAATAATTTCCATTTTATTGGGGGGAATGAACAAAAATAACTACAATATGATTATACATGATTGTTAAATGTGTTTACATTTATACAATAAAAATTTAGAGGCTCAATATGTGAATGAATCTAATTGTATGCATAATTTACATTAAATGACAATTTACCGCCTTTTAATGGAGAACCCTCTTTAAATCTAGTTCTCGTCATTTTTATATGTTTTATTTGACCAGAAAAAATTCTTTTTTTGATTTGTAACATCAAAATTTACTTTGGGTAATTTTTTGGAATTTTTTCTGATAATGTTTATTGTTTAATGAATAGTGAAAATTTTGTATTTTAATTCAAAACTAAATTTTAATCTAATATATTTATATGGTTAGATTATCATTTTTATTGGTTTTAAAGTGTAATTATAACATATTTTTTACCATTTAATCCAATGTTGGTCATTGGAATTAATTTCAATTTGAATTTGGACATAAACAACTTTCAATCTTTTGATAGTTATTGTTTCTTAAAAACGTGCTATTTGTCTTAATAATAGGAATTAATTGTAAATTAATTAATTCTACTTCTTTGTTTTTAATTTGGAAAAATAGACATCATTTTTTAATTTGTAATATAAAATAAATCTTAAGCTGAATTTTTGTTATTTTTCTAAAAAACATCAATTTTTGATGAATACTAAAACCACTTTGTAGTAGTTAGAAAAACTGGATTTTTCATTTAAATTAATTTTTACCACTTCTGGGAATTGAATTTCAAAAATCTGACATATTTGGTTGTTATTAGTAAGTTAAATGTGGTTCAATAAGATGAAAATAATTTTTGGTGAATATTAACTTTTGACTTTTATTTACCAAGGTTAAATGTAAATACGGTAATTCAAGGTAAAAAAGAAAATTATAATTACCATAAAACTTTTACAAACCTTATTGGTTGAGAAATAAACGACCATTTGCATCTTTTGGGCGATTTTGGTACTCCATTTAGCCACTTGGGAGTGATAATGACAGTATAAATTAATTAATTTAAAGTAACGAAAAAATATACTTAAACACAAATCTTTTATAAATTTATTTTAATATGGTGTTATATAAGTAATAATTTTGACTATAAATATTCATTGGAAATATAAAATGATTTCATACATCATGGTATTTTTTCTATAATTTTTAGACATCACATAAATTAAATTATTTATGACATAATAATGATGTAGTATTTACCTCATTAATAAATGATTTAAATAAATAAGATTATAATGATTAAAATATTATACAAAACATGTATAATTCTGATTGGATGATTTTATTTCAAATATTATTGACTTTATCTTCGACCTCAATTATTTTTGGACCTTTTGAAACTGAATATCATTTTATAATAAAATACATTTTTCTACACATTCCTAAAGATCCCCACCTCCCCTTATAAAAGTAGACCACTAATAACCAACTCCTCACACCTCTCAAGCATTTTGGATCGTCCAAACTCTACCCAATTCAACTCCCTACATCCCTCTTCTCCTCCCAGAAGCCTTACATCAGGAATAAGGCACTTTAATAAGTCCTTTGGTTCAAACCAAAGGGAGTTACCCAAATTAATGGTAACAGTTTCTCTTAAATAGTTTCCTTTAATTTAACTTATCCAACCGCTAATTTCTTTTTATTCCTTTATTTTGTAACAAAACTAGTATCCAAAATATACTATGATGTTGTTATGATAATTATTCTAACTACACTTACACACACCTCTATCTAATGGGTGAAGAACATATTGTTTTTGTGGATGGAAAACTAACATCACACGAAACGATGATTGTTCAATTACGTACTACTACCTCTCATGGTGGTCACTATGATGGAACTATATTTATATATGATATATATTATTTTTATGTTTCCTTTATTCTTCTTTATTTTCTATTTATATCATATCTTTATGGTTTCTATTATTGGTAAACGTGATAATTTCATTTGAGGAAGTGCGGACTATCGCTCCCTCAAAGTGATAGGTCTCGTCCATACCATATGTGGTACGTATAAAGGATATATTTAATGATATTATATATTATACAATACTGTAATTATAATACTACTATGTATCATTATGTTTTAATTCGATTAAATAAGAAATAGAAATGGAAGTAGTGTCCATGCGTACGTTCGACTTATCATCTCCATGAATGGTGCAATTAATTTCTTACCTCAAAATGTAATGTACTATTGTAAATAAATGTATATAATGTATATATAAGATATATATGATATCTACATAATGATTATAATTCTGGATATAATTGTATATTGACAACATAGACAACCTGTAAATATAATGTGTTCATTTTTTACTCAAGTACCAAATATCGACAAAATGACCATTATTAACATAAATGATTACATAATGTTTATAACATAGTAATTATTAATATAAAAGGAATTATAAACATGAAAAACATTCTTAGTAAATTATAAATTAACTTTAGTTTATTATTCAATATATTAATGAATGATCGAGTCAATTCAGACTCGATGTAATGGATTTTCTTATCTCAATTTTAATTCTATGAGATTTCCAATGTTCGCCACTTAATCATTACATGTGGTGTATTGTGTACTACCATTTGATATATATTATCATTATTATAATTTTATTCAAGGTATTCTGTGATTAATTTGTTTGTTATTAACTTTTGGTTATATGACTCAGATGATTACAACGGGGTAAAGGGTTTCATCTCACTTTTATTCCCGTGAGATTCATGCTATATTTGCCACATTTTCCATTTGTATGGTGTATGTACTATCGATGATTGTACTATTTTTGTAATATAATTTCATTTATGAGTATTTAAATCTTCATTTCATGATCCTTCTTTCATTTGGTGTTTGTTTTGTAAGTTACCAAATCGGTAAGGGAACCTTTCACCCTCATATTTTGAAAATTCTTTTTATGTTATGTCTTTTAATTTAAATATTATTATTTTGGGATATGTTCTTATATATCCTTATTGATGTAAAATTTATTTCCAAGTGATGATATACCCTTTTTCTCTCATCACATAATTTTATGAATTTTAAACTTACGATGTTAGTCTGTAAAATTTTTATAGGGGAACATCTTAACCCAATTTTGATTATTTGGGTTTATCTTCTATTTATTGAATATGTCATCCTAAGAATATGTGTGAATGACCTATGATTGTTTTACACTTAATGTACACATATATTTGGTGTATTTATATTTTCACTCATAATTATGTGATTTATTTATCCTTAATTTAAGGATACCATCTTTATAAGGGATTTCTTCTCAATTTACATTTTCATTGAGACTTTATTGTTGTTATGCACCAATTCCCTCTTATATGGTGTATATACTGTATTTTGACATATTATATCATGAATAACTTTATTATCATTATATTATAATGTTCAGATTAAATATTATTCCACAATTATTTGTATTCAAGAGTCTCATTTTGTTAAAAACTCATTAATTAAAATATCATTTTGAATGTTTTAATGATTTATTATTATAAATAATTATATTTAATATCCATGTTTTAAAAATAGTTGTCAGTATTTATTTATATGGACATTATTGTTTTGAAATTTTAATTCCATTAAAATATTCAATGTAGTATGAGGCACATTGATTAAAAAATATATTTTTAATTGGTTTATGAAATGGGATTAATTATTTCAATATCTTTATATTACTTCTTGAAATTTCAAATGAAATGTTATTCGTGAAATATTTATATTTTTAATATTTTCTTTGCTATGATGGTACTTGGACATTTTACGGGTTGTTACATGATAAAACAAATGACGGGTGGTGCCGTGAATACCATGATGGGTGGTTGCGTTATAAACTCTAATTCATTGGGTATTGAAGTTGGTCATATGTCTATTCCATTTAGTGATATGTGTAGAAGTCAACCATATGGTTATTCCATTTAATTATGTTTATGTACCAAGATAGCTTTATATGTTATGTGTTATTTATATGGGTTTTATGGTAATATTTTTGTTACAAAATGGTAAGTAGTGATCTTTTATTCAATGAAGAGTATTTACTACTTCATAAAGGTGAAACGAATTACTTATGAGAAAGTATTAATGGTTTACTTGTTGTTTTGAAAAACTAACAGTTTTTCATCTATGTGTATCCCTTACTGAGCTTTTCATGCTCATCTCAAGCTTTTTTTGGAAATCTTTATCATAAGACATAATATGGAATAGGGTCAAGGATGTGATTAAGGAAAATTCATACCGTCTAAAACATGGAACTCGACATCCCTCTTTTTTTAAAAAGTTTTTATTTTATGAAAAAAATGAAACTATGTAGAAGTGTTGACTTTGTAATCTTTGGAGATGTAATAGTTATGTCCTAATTATCTAAAACTTTAAACATAAAAAGATCCTCAATTTGAATTATTTATTTAATTCAATATAATGTGAGGTTTAAGGCTGGATCTTTATAGTCGGTATCAGAGGTTGTTTTTTATAACTTTAGAGGTAAGGGTATTCTTTAAGCATAAGTGGCATAACCATAATGGATAGGATTTTAGAAAGAGTAATAGTTTTTTATAAAGTAAATGATTTTAGGATAACTAGAATTAGTATATCTTAGTATTTACTCTCCTTATAATATATTATATGATGGTTTTACTTATATACTCACACTGACCTTTTAGGGTTTAGTAAATAGCTGGATTTAGCAGGCATCAAAGTAACAGTGGATGTGAAGAAAACTGTGATGGTTTTATCAACGAGAAACTGAATGAAATAAGAGTTGCAATTAGAACTCTTATCGGTATTCTCAAACAACTATCTGGAGTCATGATTGACAACCTGAACCTTGGTGAATTTTATAAGGCATCGTATAAGCGAGAAACAAATTCCATCGAAAGTTCATGTAATCATTATAAAGGTAAGTATGTTGAAAAACATATTTGTTACAGATGTGTAAAGAAACACCTAGGAAAATGATTCAAAGGGAATGTATGATGCTATAGATGTGGAAATGAAGTTCATAAACCAAGAACCTTCCATGGAAAAAGGACGGATCCAGTTGACTCCAGGAAAAGGAAATAATTTAATTCCGAGGAATCAATTGAATTTTTTAAATGTTGTGTTCATGGTCATTATAAAAACAGATGTCCTACGAAAAAGTTTATGAATGGAATCACCAGGATCGTACAAATATATTTTTACCAATACCTAATTCCATGCCAATTGAGAATGAATAAACTGACAATGACCAATGAAAGGTATGTATTATTTCTTAACATATGTTTTGACATTACTGAATATTAGGATATGGTTCATGATTTTGTTTGTAGGAAAGATGTATTTCAGAATAAGTTGGAAAGGAATGGTTAACGGATCATGAAGAACATTGAATGAGTAAGAAGTTAACATATAAGGGATTCATGTGTTATGATAGATTTTAGGATGGTGAAATTCTTAAAAGTATTAAGGCTCTTTTGATGATGAGATTACATCATGAGACTATTTATAGTATCTGTATCCTTGAAGTTTGATATATGAAAATTTAATTCAAGGAATAGTTATCTTTTCTTTTGTTGATATAGTTGTAAAGATCAATTTGGGTTTATATGATCCTTTAATTTGAGGCAATTACAGGTTAATATATTTTAGGATGCAAAATGAAAGTTATTAGATAATCATTGTGGTTAAAATATGTTATAGTTATTTTTGTTAAATTTATCTCTTTTTTGGAATTCTATAAAATTATATAGTTTTTGAAAAAAGGACAACAGGAGGACTGTGTGACAACCCGTCGCGTCAGAAAAAGCTGCGGGAATCGAACCCACAACCAATGTGCGACTGGTATTTAATGCCAGAAACTAGACTACGTGAAGTCCCTGTTTAGTATGACTAATTATATTTAGTTAGATGATCTTATAAATCAAGAATAAGTTTATTTTGGGTTATATATGGAATTTATTAACCTTTCATGGATTATATGTGATTAGGTTAATTACTTTTTAATATGAGAATTTAAGAGTATCTGATGTTATTTGGAGATAAATCTTAGGATTTATCTTGAAAGACTACGTGATTAGATCATTTTGATATTTGTGTTTCAATATGAGTTTGGATTACTTTGAAGAATTTTATGAATAGTCTTTGTTGAACTTTGAGTTTTGTTTGACAAATTTTAGAGATTAAGAGTAGTTTTTCTTTTTGTAAAATATAATCATTTTTGGGGATTATCTAATCTGGTGCTAACAATTTTTGTTTTGGTTAATGTCTAAATACATGGGAAAGATATGTTAACTTTTCATACTGGGGAATCAACGATTTTATAACCCATCACAACTTTGTGATTTTCTGGTGGTTAACTTTCTCCTACATATGTTATCTATCACTCTCCATCAGAACTTGATGGTTTGTTTTCTCCCCCATATCCATGTTTTCATGGAATCCAAGTAACTATTGTCTTGGGTAACATTTGTAATTCTCTTTATTTATTTTAAATTGATATATTTATTCACTCTTTTTTTCGATGTGGGGTTTTCAATGAGTTTCCTGGACCTAATTTTAAAATTGTGGGGACAAAATTCCCAAAAGAGGGGAAGGATGTAACATCCCAGATAAATTAAGATTATGACATTTTTATATTTATTAATATTTTTTAATTAAATATCAATTTTACTTTAATGGGTTTTCTATGTTCGATAGTCTACCCGATACACAACAATCAGTTTCTTTGAAATCTTACGCTGCACAATAATAATATAATATTATTATTTTAAATGTTAGTTAACTCTTTTCCATTGTATTGTTGATAATGAACAAAACTAACTAAAATATGATTATACATGATTGCTAAATGTTTTTACATTTATCCAATATAAATTTCGATGCTCAAAATGTGAATGAATAAAATTTTAAGCATAATTTACATTAAAAGGATGATTTATCACCTTTTAAGGGAGAACCCTCTTTAAATATAGTTTTGGTAATTTTTATATGTTCTATTTCACAAAATAAAATTCTTCATTTGATTTGGAACATAAAAATTTACTTTGGATAATTTTTTTGTATTTTTTCTGATAAATTTATTTTTTTAATGAACAGTGAAAAATATTGTAATTTAATTCAAAACTACATTTTAATCAAATTTATTTATATGTATATATAATCTTCTTAATTGGTTTTAAAGTATAATTACAATATATTTTTTACCATTTAATCAAATTTTGGTCATTGGAATTAATTTGACTTTGAATTTGAACATAAACAAGTGTCAATCTTTTGATAGTTTTTGTTTCTTAAAAACACGATATTTGTCTTAACAATACGAATTAATTTTTAATTAATTAATTACACTTATAAGTTTTGAATTTGGAAAAATAGAAATTATTTTTGAAATCGTAATATCAAATAAATCATAGGCTGAATTTTTGGTATTTTTCTGAAAAACATCAAATTTTTGATGAATAGTGAAATCACTTAGTAGTAGTTAAAATAATGAATTTTTCATTTAAATGAAATTTTACCACTTTTTTGAATTGAATTTTAAAAATATGACATACATGGTTGTTATTAGTAAGTAAAATTTGGTTCAATAAAATGTAAATAATTTTTGTTAAATAGTAACTTTTTACTTTTATTTATCACGGTTAAAGATTAATAGTGGAATTCAAGGTAAAAAGAAAATTATAATTACCATAAAACATGTACAAACCTTATTGTTTTAGTCATTAATTACCATGTGCATATTTGGGTCCATTTTGGGACCCCATTGAGTCACATGGGATTGATAATGAGAGTATAGATTAATTAATTAAAGTAAAGGCAAAATAGACAAAAACAAAAATCTTTTAGTAATTTATTTTTATATGGTGTTATATAAGTAATATTTTGGACTATAAAAATTCATTGGAAATATAAAAATATTTCCTAAATCATGATATTTGTTCTATAATTTTTAGACATCAAATAAATTAAATTATTATGGAAACAATAATGATGCATTATTTACCACATTAATAAATGATTTAAATAAATAACATTATAATGATTAAAATATTATCCAAAACATGTCCAATTCTTATTGGATGATTTTATTTAAAAACATAGTCACTTTATATTCTTCCTTAATGATTTTTGGACCTTTTGAAACTGAATATAATTATATAATAAAATAATATTTTCACACTTTCTTAAAGAGCCCCTCCTCCCCCTTATAAAATGAGCCCAGTTATAACCAATTACACAAACCTCTCACACCATTTGACTCATTAAACGTCTACCCAATTCAGATCCTTAAATCCATATCCTCTTTCTAGAATCATTTCTTTAGACAGAAGGAAGTTTAAGAAAACCTTTGGTTCAAACCAACGAAAGTTACCCAAATTAAAGGTAACGGTTTCTCGTAAACTATTTCCTTTAATTTAACTTCCCCCACCCCTAAACTCTTTTTATCCCATTATTTTGTAACAACACCAGTATCCTAAATATATTTGGATGTTGTTATGATATGTATTAGAACTAAACTTATACACACCTCCATCTAATTGGTGAAGAACATAGTGCTTTTGTTGATGGAAAACTAACGTCTCTCAAAATGGTGATTGTTCAATTACGTCCTACCACCACCCATGGTGACCATTATGATGGAACTATATTCATATATTATATATGTTATGTTTATTTATTCTTTATTCTTCTGTATTTTCCATTTATATCATACGTTTATGGTTTCCATTATGGGTAAACACAATAATTTCATTTGAGGAAGTGCGGACTACCGCCCCTTAAAGTGATATGACTCGTTCATACCATAAGTGATACATATAAAAGATATATTTAATGATATTATATATGATAAAATACTTGAATTATAATAATAACATGTATAATTATGTTTTAATTTCATTAAATATGAAATAGAAATGGAAGTAGTGTTCATGTGTCCGTACGACTTACCGTCTTCATGAACGATACATTTCATTTCTTAACTCTAAATGTTTTGTACTATTATAAATAAATGTATATAATGGATATATAATATATATATGATATATACATGATGATTATAATTTTATATATAATGTACTATTGACCACCTGGACAACTTGTAAATAAAAGGTGTTCATTTTCGACTCAAGTACCAAATATCCACAAAATGACCATTATGAACATAAATGATTACATAATGTTTTTAACATGGAAATAATTGATATAAAAGGAATTATAAACTTGAAAAAGGTTCTTAATAAAGTAGATATTGTCTTTATCTTATTTTTTAGGAGATTAAGGAATGATCGATTCATGTCAGACACGGGGTAAGGGATTTTCTTATCTCACTTTTAATTCCGTGAGATTTCCAATGTTCGCCACTTAATCAGTAAATGTGGTGTATTTTGTACAACAATTTGATATATATTTTAAATTTTCTAATTATATTCATGGTATTATGTCATTAATTTGGTGGTTATTAACTTTTGGCCATATAACTTAGTTGATTACAACGTGGTAAAGGGTTTCAACTCACTTTTTTTCCCCATGAGATTCATGCTATATTTTCCACTATTTCATTTTCTTTGGTGTATGTACTGCCCATAAATGTACTCTTTGTGTAATATAAATTCATTTATGAGTATTTCGATCTCCATTGTATGATACTTCTTTAATGTGGTGTTTGTTTCGTATGTTACCAAATCGGTTTGGGAACCTCTCACCCTCCTATTTTTAAAAGACGTCTTTCTGTTATGTCTTTTAAGTTTCATATTATTATGTTGGGATATGTTATTATATGTTCATATTTATGTAGACATTATTTTCATGTGATTAGATACACTTTTTTTCTCATCAAATAATTTTATTAATTTTTATGTGACGCTGTTAGGATGTCAAATTTTTACAGGGGAACTTCTTAACCCAATTTTGATTCTTTGGGTTCATATTCTACTTATTGAATATGTCATCCTAGAAATATTTGTGAATTACATATGATTGTTTTACACATAATATAGAATTATATTGGGTGTATTTATATTATTCCCACATAATTATGAGATTTATTTATCCTTAATTTAAGGATACAATCATTATAAGGGATTTAATATCAATTTACATTTCCATTGAGAATTCATTATTTTTATGCACCAATTCACTCATATATTGTGTATATACTATCTTTTGACATATTATATCATGAATCCCTTCATTCTCATGAAATTATAATGTTAATATTATATGTTATTCTTTAATTATTTTTATTTCATAGTCCCTCATTTTGTTAAAAACTATGTAATTAAAATATCTTTTTGAATGTTTTAAAGATTTAATAATCTAAATAATTATCTTTAATGTCCATGTTTTAAAAATAGTTTTCAGTATTTATTTATATGTATATTAATGTTTTGAAATTATAATTCCATTAAAATCTTCAATGTGGTATGGGACACCTTGATTAAATAATCTATTTTTAAATAGTTTAAGAAAATGGATTGATTATTTCAATATCTTGAAATTTATTCTTGCAATTTCCAATGAATTGTTATTATTGAAATGTTTATATTTTCAATATTTTTTTGTGCTATGGTGGTACATGGAAATTTGACGGGTGGTTACATGATATACCAAACAATGTTTGGTGTCTTGAATACCAGGACACGTGGTTACGTTATAACCTCCAATGCATTAGGTATGGAAGTCGGCCATTTGGCTATTCCATTTAGTAACATGTGAAGAAGTCAACAGTATGGTATTTCAATTTAAGTATGCTTATGTACCAAGTTATCTTTATATGTTATGTGGTATTTATATGGATTTTATGATAATATTTTGGTTACAAATGTTTAAGTAGTGATCTTTTATTTAGTGATGAGTATTTACTACTTCATAAAGGTGAAAACAATTACTTATGTAAAAGTAATTCTGGTTTACTTGTTGTTTTGAAAAACTAACAGTTTTCCTTCTTTGTGTATCCCTTACTGAGATGTTTATACTCCTCTAATTTTTTTAAATGTTTTTTATAGGACACAACTTGGAATAGTGTCAAGGATAGGATTAAGGAAAATTCATTCCATCTAAAACAATGAACTAGACATGACTCTTTTTTATATAGGTTTTTATTTTATGAAGAAATGGAAACTGTGTAGAAGTGTCGACATTGTAATATTTTGAGATGTAAGAGTTATGTCGTAAATATCTATAACTATAAACCTAAAAATATCCTCAATGTGAATTATTCATTTAATAAAATATTATGTAAGGTTTAAGGCTGGGTCCTTATAATATATTCAACAAAAAATATCATTACATTGGAGTAAAATTTAATCAAATTTAATCATTATATAAGGTATCTATAAATCCACATTTCAATTATGAAATAATAAATAATATATAAAAAATTTATGTCACACATAATCATAAGATCACACAATCAAGAAGCAAAATTTATACAACAAAAATATAAATTAGGATAAGATAATCTATTACCTTACATATCAAATTTTTAAAAAAATGATCAAAAATAAAATATGATGGATTAATGAATTATAATAATATATTCACAGACAATATTTTAATTTATAATAACTTATACGATGATCATATAATCTTTTATTTAATAGTATTTAAATATTTCTATGGTTTCAGGTGTGTTTGTTTCGTAGATCCATGGTAAGTCTATTTGTGTATAATTGTGTATAATTTTTTAATAAGTTAATATTACAACATTAATTAAATTTAATATTATTAACAAAATTACATAATTATTAATGTTCACAAAGTCATTCATGTAGGAGGATAATACATTATATAATATGTTAATAATAAATGTTTAGTTTATCTTGGTAGTTTTTTCGATCATCACAAACCAGTTTTATTTTATTTAGTACTATGTGTATTTATATTTATTATAGAATATGAAATTGTTTATAATATAACTATTAAAATATAATTAACCCTTAATTATATTTTTGTGACCATACATGATGGAAGTAATGTAAATAAAACAAAATCCTTCTTTGTGAAGGAAATTAACCGACAAAACATGGAAAACGGTATCATTCCTTTTAATAGGAGGAGATGATAAATTAAATGGTTATGAGATATTAAATTATAAAAATAACTATATATTTTATATATATTTATATATATATCATTAAATTATAAATGAATTATGAGAGGATAAATTATAAGAATAAAAGAAATTAAGAGAGGTACTTTGATTAAATTAATAGTTCAATATTACCTCTATTAAAGAAACTTGAAGACATATGATATGATATTTTTTAATAGAATAAGAACTAGGATGTATATTGTTTAGTGAGATAAAAATTAAGAATATATTTGTAAATATACAAGGCTTTTTATTGTAAATTGGTTAATGGAGGTGGTATTTATACTTGAGGGGATGTGGGTTTAATTAATTTAAATAATTATTATTTTATATTTATAACCAACCACAATGAGGTGGAATTAATTTACATGACATAGGGTGGAAATTAATATTTTATTATATTGTTAGAGATGATCCACGACTCAAAGATAATACAATTCAGTAATCTGATTTAAATTATAGCAGTACACATATATCATGTTTCTTATAATGGGAAATACTCTTTTGAGCATAGAGTATGTGGGTAGTGAACCATTGATATATTATATTAATGTAATTAGTATAGATGTATTCTTTTTTATGATCAATTATGTAATGATGTTTTCATAAAAATTTATATAAATCTATGCTTAATGAAACACTATGTATTTAAAAAACACTAATGTAGGGGAATACTAGAAAAATTCCAAGGATGTGGTTTTTTCTTATTATTTTTAACAAGGTATATGGGGAATCGTAGAAGGAATAATTTAATGTAATGTTAGTGGAATACATAGAACCATATGAAGTCCAGTGTGTTATAAAAATTGAACAACAATACTACCATGACACATCATTTCATTCCACAACAACAATTTTTATGTATAAATTTTATGTAAATGTTTGGAATTTTCTTTTTTCAGCATTGGAAATGTTTCTTGGACTTTATAGGATATAATCTTGTAATAAATTAAAACATGACTCAATAGGTATATCATTTTATGGTTCCTTAACTATATCATACATTTTTTTAATTCATGAATATAATAAGAGGTATAAAAAATTAAGACATTAAAAAGAACTTCGATGAAACATAATAGAAATAATCTATTAGAAATATGGGATTAAATGGAATTACAACATGAATTATTTTTGTACATTAATTAATTGGATGAACGTGAAGAATAATTTAAAACCAAATAATCGTAATACAATTTTATGGTATTTAGTTGAAACTAATTGCACCCATACCATTCCAATATAAAAATTGGTTTACGTAAGTATGATATTTCTCTCTGGGGATATTTCAAATATCTAGGTTCGTGAGAGATGAAATAATTTTCAAATATAGTAGACCTTTTTTTTAATTTGTTGGTATATTTTAGGAAATTGATCATTTTATTGACCTATTTTTTGTAAAAAAATGTATAATAGTTTTGTTTCTTTATTTCATTGTTTATCACATCATAATTAGTGTGAGGGATATATTTTTTTCAGAATAGAACACCAAAACCATTATAAAGGGTCAAAATTAAAAACAATTGTTTTTTGGATTCATTTCCCAACAATTACACCTTCAACGGAAATTAAATTGATTGAGAACAACTAACCAATAATTAATATGTCTTCAATTCACATGAAAATGCCATTTATAGTTGGATATAAGCTATATAAATTTTATGAAAAATAATTAATTCATTATAAAAGTGATACTAGTGAATCTTAAATTTTAAATAGAAGTAATACTTTGTATTCACAAGTCTCTTTTTAACCAAACAATAAGACTGATTCATACAATATATATACTTCTAAATCACACGTCACCTAAAATCTTAATGTACTAATTACGAATTTCCATTTATTAATATGTGTTTCCATTTATCACTATAAATCAGTTCATTAAAATAGAATAATACCTGAATCCACATTATCCCATTTATGAAGGTATGTGTAATTTTCATATTAGAACAATTTATGGGAACTATGCTCATGAAAGGCTGATATTGAACATAAATAGTCAGACACCTAGAAATTCCAAAAGGAATAAAAAAGATATAATACAGTATAACTCCATGTAATAATTAGTAACCCAAATATGGAGATGAATTTCTCAAATATTATAAACATCTAGAATTCCACGATATAAACATGATGTACCAATCCTACCATCTATAACCATAAGGCTCACATTATTTTTAATATATAGGAATGTGAAATGTTGCTAATGGTCAATAATTTAAGATATATATAGAAATACATAAATAATATCTAAAAGGATAAATTGTTGTTACTCAATAGTTATAGTTATCAAATAATACAATAGATTTTATTTATCCCACTAACAAATCAAATACTAGGAAGAAAAGTGTGCAGAATTCTCAATTTTATATATTTCTCATTCATAGAGGGAATACTATATAATATTACCAATCTATATTTTATCATTTTTAAAAATTCAAATATGAATACCAAAAAAGACACATAAACTCTGTTATTCTATAATAGAGGTTCCAATATGACCTTGTTATAGGGTTATATTAAATCTAATAAAGGATAACATATACAGGATTTCCTACTATATTTTTGAAATATAAGCTTAATCAATATAAGATCACACACCCCATGCATCTATGGGTATTAAAAACCTTATTTGATACACATGTTTTTTTATCACACAATGTGAATGTATGATTCACCTTATCTTTACCCTCAATTATTTTTGGACCTTTTGAAACCGAATATCATTATATAATAAAATAATTTCTTCACACTTTCCAAAAGAGCCCCACCTACCCCTTATAAAATGAGACCACTTCTAACCAACTCCTCACACCTCTCAAGCCTTTTGGATCGTCCAAAATCTACCCAATTCATCTCCCTACATCCCTCTACTCTTCCCAGAATCCTTACATTAGGCATAAGGAACATTAATAAGTCCTTTGGTTCAAACCAAAGGTAGTTAACCAAATTAAAGGTAACAATTTCTATTAAACTATTTCCTTTAATTTAACTTATCCAACCCATAATTTCTTTTTTTTTCATTTATTTTGTAAAAACACCAATATCCAAAATATACTATGATGTTGTTATGAGAATTATTCTAACTAAAATTACACAAACCTCCATCTAATGGGTGAAGAACATAGTTTTTTTTGTGGATGACAAACTAACGTCACACGAAATGATGATTGTTCAATTACGTACTACCACATCTCATGATGGCCATTATGATGAAACTGTATTTATATATGATATATATTATGTTTATATTTTCCTTATTCTTTTGTATTTTCTATATATATCATACCTTTATGGTTTCCATTATGGGTAAACGTGATAATTTCATTTGAGGAAGTGCAAACTATCGCCCCCTCAAAGTGATATGACTCGTTCATACCATATGTGGTATGTAAAAAGGATATATATAATGATATTATATATGATACAATACATTAATTATAATACTAATATATATCATTATGTTTTAATTCGATTAAATATGAAATAGAAATGGAAGTAGCGTTAATGAGTATGTACGACTTATCGTCTCCATGAATGGTGCATTTAATTTCTTACCTCAAAATGTTATGTACTATTATAAATAAATGTATATACAGGATATATAAGATATATATGACATCTACATAATTATTATAATTCTATATTTAATTGGATATTGACAACATGGACAACTTGTAAATATAATGTGTTCATTTTTGACTCAAGTCCCAAATATCGACAAAATGACCATTATAAACATAAATGATTACATAATGTTTATAACATAGTAATAATTAATATAAAAGTAATTATAAAAATGAAAATGATTCTTAGGAAATTATAAATTAAATTTAGTTTATTATTCAACAGATTAAAGAATGATCGAGTCAATTCGGACACGATGTAAGGGATTTTCATATCTCACTTTTAATTCAGTGAGATTTCCAATGTTCGCCACTTAATCATTACATATGGTGTATTTTGTACTACAATTTTATATATATTATCATGATTCTAATTGTAATCATTTTATTCTGTGATTATGTTGGTGGTTATTAACTTTTGGTTATACGACTCAGATGATTACAACATGGTAAAATTTTATTCCCGTGAGATTCATGCTATATTTTCCACTATTTCCTATTGTGTGGTGTTTGTACTATCTATTATTGTACTATTTGTTTAATATAATTTAATTTATGAGTATTTAAATCTCCATTTCATGATCCTTTTTTAATTTGGTGTTTGTTTTGTAAGTTACAAAATCGTTAAGGGAACCTTTCACCCTCATATTTTAAAAGGACTTTTTTTTGTTATGTCTTTTAATTTAAATCTTATTGTGTTAGGATATGTTCTTATATATACTTATTGATATAAAATTTATTACCAAGTGATGATATACACTTTTTCTCTCATCAAATCATTTTATGAATTTTAAACTTACGATGTTAGGCTGCCAATTTTTATAGGGGAACTTCTTAACCCAATTTTGATTCTTTGGTTTTATCTTCAATTTATTGAATATGTCATACTATGAATATGTGTGAATGACCTATTATTTTATTACACTTAATATACACATATATTGTGTGTATTTATATTTTTCACTCATAATTATGTGATTTATTTATCCTTAATTTAAGGATACCATCTTTATAAGGGATTTCATCTCAATTTACATTTCTATTGAGACTTTATTGTTGTTATGCACCAATTCCCTCTTATATGGTGTATATACTATATTTTGACATATTATATCATGAATACATTTATTATCATTATATTATAATTTTCAGATTAAATATTATTCCACAATTATTTGTATTCAAGAGTCTCTCATTTTTTTAAAAACTCATTAATTAAAATATTATTTTTAAAGTTTTAACGATTTATTATTATAAACAATTATCTTTAATATCCATGATTTAAAAATAGTTATCTATATTTATTTATATGGACATTATTTTTTTAAAATTTTAATTCCAATAAAAGATTCAGTTTAGTATGGGACACTGTGATTAAAAAATCTATTTTTAAATGGTTTACGAAAATGGATTGATTATTTCAATATATTTATATTACTTCTTGAAATTTCAATTGAAATGTTATTCATGAAATATTTATATTTTAAATATTTAATGTGTTATTGTGGTACTTGGACAGTTTACGTGTTGTTACATGATAAAACAAATGACGGGTGGTGCCGTGAATACAAGGACATGTAGTTTTGTTATAAACTCTATGGCATTGGGTAGGGAATTTGGTCATATGGCCATTCCATTTAGTGATATGTGTGGAAGTCAACCTTATAGTTATTCCATTTATGTATGTTTATGTACCAAGTAACCTTTATATGTTATGTGTTATTTATATGGGTTATATGATTATATTTTTGTTTAAAAAGGGAAAGTAGTGATTTTTTATTCAGTGAATAGTATTTACTACTTCATAAAAGAGAAACGAATTACCTATGAGAAAGTATTAATGGTTTACTTGATGTTTAGAAAAACTAACAGTTTTTCATCTTTGTGTATCCTTTACTTAGCTTTTCATGCTCATCCCAAGTTTTTTTTGAAATGTTTTTCATAGGACATAATGTGGAATAGGGTCAAGGATGTCATCAAGGAAAATTCATACCGTCTAAATCATTGAACTTGGGATGCCTCTTTTTTAAAAAAACTTTTTAATTTATGAAAAAAATTGAAACTGTGTAGATGTGTTGACTTTGTAAACTTTTGAGATGTAATAGTTATGTCCTAAATATCTAAAAATCTAAACATAAAAAGATCCCCAATTTGAATTTTTCATTTAATTCAATATTATGTGAGGGTTAATGTTGGATCATTATAGTTGGAATCATAGGTTGTTTTTGATAACTTTAGAGGTAAGGGTATTCTTTAAGAATAAGTGGCATAACCATAATGGATAAGATTTTAGAAAGAGTCGTAGTTTTTTTATAATGTAAATGATTTTAGGATAACTATAATTAGTATATCTTAGTATTTACTCACCTCATAACATATTATATGATGGTTTTACTGATATACTGACACTGAAATTTTTGGTTTTAGTAAATGGCTTGATTTAGCAGGCATCAAAGTAACAGTGGATGTAAAGAAAACTGTGATGGTTTTATGAACAAGAAACTGAATGAAATAAGAGTTGCAATGAGAACTCTTATGGGTATTCTAAACCAACTATCTGGAGTCATGATTGACAACCTGAACCTTGGTGATTTTTTATAAGGCATCGTATATACGAGAAACAAAATCCATCAAAAGTCCAGGTAATCTTCATAAAGGTAAGTATGTTAAAAAACCTATGTGTTAATGATGTGCAAAGAAACACCTAGGAAAATGTTTCAAAGGGACAGTAAGATGATATAGATGTGGAAATGGAGGTCATAAAGCAAGAACCTTCCATGGAAAAAGGAAGGATCCAGTTGACTCTAGGAAAGGGAATGAATTTCTTTCCGATAAATAAATTGAATTTTTTAAATGTGGTGTTCATGGTCATTATAAAAACAGATTTCCAACGAAATATTTTCGGGAATGGAATCACCAGGATCATACAAATATATTTTTACCAATACCTAATGCCATTCCAATTGAGGAATAATAAACTGACAATGACCAATGAAAGGTATGGATTATTTCTTAACATTTGTTTTGACATTACTGAATATTAGGATATGATTCATGATTTTGTTTGTAGGAAAGATGTATTTCAGAATATGTTTTAGAGGAATGGATAATGGATCATGAAGAACATTGAATGAGTAAGAGGATAACATATAAGGCATTCACGTGTTATGATAGATTTTAGAATAGTGAAATTCTCAAAATTATTAAGGCTCTTTTGATGATGGGATTACATTAGGAGACTTTTTACAGTATCTGTAACCTTGAAGTTTGATATATGAAAATTTAATTCAAGGAATAATTATCTTTTCTTTTGTTTATATAGTTGTAAAGATCTATTTGGGTTTCTATGATCCTTGAATTTGACGAAATTACAGGTTAATATATTTTGGGATGAAAAATGAATGTTATTAGATAAACATTGTGGTTAAAATATTTTATAGTTTTTTTTGATAAATTTATTCTTTTATTTGGAATTCTATAAAATTATATTGTTTTTGAAAAAAGGACAACACATGGACCATGTGACAACCCGTCGCGTCAGACAAAGCTGTGGGAATCGAACCCATAACCTATGTGCGATTGGTATTTATTTCCAACCACTAGACTACGTGAAGTCCCTGGTTAGTTTGACTAATTATATTTAGTTATATGATTTTATAAATCAATAATAAGTTTATTTTTGGTTATATATGGAAATGATTAACCTTTCATGGATCATATGTGATTAGGTTAATTACTTTTTAATATGAGAATTTAAGAGTATCTGGTGTTATTTGGAGATAAATCTTAGGATTTATCTTTAAAGACTATGTGATTATATCATTTTGAGATTTGGGTTTCAATATGAGTTTGAATTACTTTGATGAATTTTATGAATAGTATTTGTTGAACTTTCAGTTTTTTTTGAAAAATTTTAGAGATTAAGAGTAGTTTTTCTTTTTGTAATATATTATTCTTTTTGGGGATTATCTGATCTGGTGATAACAATTTTGGTTTTGGTTAATTTCTAAATACATGGGAAATATATGATAAATTTTCATACTGGGGAATCAATGATTGTTTATCCCATCACATGTTTGTGATTTTCTGGTGGTTAACTTTCTCCTACACATGTTTTCTATCACGCTCCATCAGAACTTGATGGTTTTTTTTCTCCCCCATATCCATGTTTTCATGGAATCCTAGTATCTATTTCTCGGGTAACATTTGTAATTCTCTTTATTTATTTTAAAGTGATATATTTATTGACTCTTTTTTTCTATGTGGGGTTTTCAATGATATTCCCAGGCCCAATTTTAAAATTGTGGGGATGCAATTCCCAAAAGAGGTGAACGATGTAACATCCCAGATAAATTAAGATTATGACATTTTAATATTTATTAATATTTTTGAATTAATTATAAATTTTACTTTAATGGGTTTTCTATGTTCTATATTCTACCTGATACGCAACAGCCTGTTTATTTGAAATCATATGTTGCACACTAATAATATAATATTATTATTTTAAATAGTAGTTAACTCTTTTCCATTTTATTGGTGATAATGAACAAAACTAACTAAAATATGATTATACATGATTTAAAAATGTTTTTACATTTATCCAATATAAATTTAGATGCTCAAAATGTGAATGAATATAATTTTAAGCATAATATACATTAAAACGCTGATTTATCACCTTTTAATGGAGAGCCCAATTTAAATATAGTTTTGGTCATTTTTATATGTTCTATTTCACCAAATAAAATTCTTATTTTGATTTGGAACATCAAAATTTACTGTGGATAATTTTTTGGTATTTTTTCTGATATAGTTCATTTTTTTAATGAACAGTTAAAAATATTGTAATTTATTTCAAAACTACATTTTAATCTAATTTCTTTATATGTATATATAATCTTCTTAATTGGTTTTAAAGTGTAATTAGAATTTATTTTCTACCATTTAACATAATTTTGGTCATTGGAATTAATTTGAATTTGAATTTGAACATAAACAAGTGTCAATCTTTTGATTGTTATTGTTTCTTAAAAACACGATATTTATCTTAACAATGGGAATTAATTTTTAATTAATTAATTCCACTTATAAGTTTTGAGTTTGGAAAAAAACAAATTATTTTTGAAATCATAATATCAAATAATTCTTAGCCTGAATTTTTTGTATTCTTCTGAAAAACATCAATTTTTGATGAATAGTGAAACCACTTAGTAGTAGTTAAAAAAACTAAATTTTTCATTTAAATGAAATTTTGTCACTTCTGTGAATTGAATTCAAAAGATATGAAATACATGGTTGTTATTATTAAGTAAAATGTGTTTCAATAAGATGTAATTAATTTTTGTTGAATAGTAACTTTATAATTTTATTTACCACTGTTAAAGATAAATAGTGTATTTCAAGGTAAAAAGAAAATTATAATTACCCTAACACTTGTCCAAACCTTATTTTTTTAGTCATTAATGACCATGGGAATCTTTGAGTCGATTATGGGACCCCATTGAGACACATGGGAGTGATAATGGAAGTATAGATTAATTAATTTAAAGTTAAGGCAAAATAGACAAAAACAAAAATCATTTAGTAATTAATTTTTATATGTTGTTATATAAGTAATATTTTGGACTATAAATATTCATTGGAAAGCTAAAAATATTTCCTACATCATGGTATTTGTTCTATAATCTTTAGACATAAAATAAATTAAATTATTAGGGAAACAATAATGATGCATTATTTACCTCATTAATAAATGATTTAAATATATAATATTATAATGATTAAAATATTATCAAAAACATGTCAAATTATATTTGGATGATTTTATTTATAAAATGAGTCAGTTTATAGTCGTCCTTAATGATTTTTGGACCTTTTAAAACTGAATATTATTATATAATAAAATAATATTTTCACACTTTCCTAAAGAGCCCCTCCTCCCCCTTATAAAATGAGCCCAGTTATAACCAATTCCACAAACCTCTCACAACATTTGGCTCATTAAAAATATACCCAATACAGATCCTTAAATCCCTATCCTCTTTCTAGAATCATTTCCTTCGGCAAAAGGCACTTCAAGAAGAGCTTTGGTTTTAACAAAATAATGTTACCCAAATTAAAGGTAACGGTTTCTCGTAAACTGTTTCCTTTAATTTAACTTCTCCCACCCAAAAACTCTTTTTATTACATTACTTTGTAACAACACCAGTATCATAAATATACTAGGATGTTGTTATGATATTTATTAGAACTACACTTACACACACCTCCATCTAATTGGTGAATAAGATAATGTTTTTGTTGATGGAAAACTAACGTCTCACGAAACGATGATTGTTCAATTACATCCTACCACCACCCATGGTGGCAATTATGATGGAACTATATTCATAAATTTTATGTTTTATGATTATTTTTTCTTTATGCTTATGTATTTTCCATTTATATCATACCATTATGGTTTCCATTATGGGTAAACGCGATAATTTCATTTGAGGATGTGCGGACTACCGCCCCCTCAAAGTGACATGACTCATTCATACAATATGTGATACGTATAAAGGATATATTTAAGGATATTATATATTATAGAATACTGGAATTATAATACTAATATGTATAATTATTTTTTAATTTCATTAAATATGAAATAAAAATTGAAGTAGTGTTCATTCGTACGTACGACTCACCGTCTTCATGAACGGTACATTTCATTTCTTAACTCTAAATGTTTTGTACTATTATAAATAAATGTATATAATGGATATATAAGATATATATGATATATAAATGATGATTATAATTTTAGATATAATTTACTATTGACCACATGGACAACTTGTAACTATAAGGTGTTCATTTTCGACTAAAGTACCAAATATCCACCAAACGACCATTATGAACATAAATTATTACATAATGTTTTTAACATGGTAATAATTGATATAAAAGGAATTATAAACGTGAAAAAAGTACTCAATAAAGTAGATATTAACATTATTTTATTTTTTAGTAGATTAAAGAATGATCGATTCATGTCAGACATGAGGTGAGGGATTTTCTTACCTCACTTTTAATTCCATGAGATTTCCATTGATCGCCACTTAATCATTACATGTGGTGTATTGTGTACTACCATTTGATATATATTATCAAGATTATAATTATATTCATGGTATTCTGTGATTAATTTGGTGGTTATTAACTTTTGTTCATATAACTTAGTTGATTACAACGTGGTAAAGGGTTTCAACTCACTTTTTATTCCTGTGAGATTAATGCTATATTTGCCACTATTTCATTTTCTGTGGCATATGTTCTACCCATGAATTTAATCTTTGTGTAATATAGATTTATTTATGAATATTTTCATCTTCATTGTGTGATCCTTCTTTAATGTGGTGTTTTTTTTGAAAGTTACCAAATCGTTTAGGGAACCTGTCACCCTCCTATTTTTAAAAGACATCTTTTTGTTATGTCTTTTAATTTTCATATTATTATATTGGGATATGTTCTTATATGTTCATATTTATGTAAATATTATTTCGAACTGATTAGAAACCCTTTTTTCTCATCAAATTATTTTATTAATTTTTATATGACGTCGTTAGGCTGTTAAATTTTTACAGGGGAACTTCTTAACCCAATTTCGATTCTTTGGGTTCATCTTCTACTTATTGAATATGTCATTCTAGAAATATGTGTGAATTACATATGATTGTTTTAAAATTAATAAAAACTTATATTGTGTGTATTTATATTTTTTCCACATAATTTTGAGATTTATTTATCCTTAATTTAAGGATATCGTCTTTATAAGTGATTTAATCTCAATTTACATTTCCATTGAGAATTCATTATTGTTATGCACCAATTCAGTAATATATTGCGTATATACTATATTTTGACATATTATATCATGAATACCATTATTATCATGACATTATAAAGTTAATATTAAATATTATTCCTTAATTATTTTTATTCATGAGTCCCTCATTTTGTTAAAAACTATTTAATTAAAATATCTTTTTCAATGTTTTAAAGATTTATTATTCTAAATAATTATCATTAATGTCCATGTTTTAAAAATAATTTTCAGTATTTACTTATATGGATATTAATGTTTTGATATTATAATTCCATTAAAATCTTCAATGTGGTATTGGACACCTTGATTAAATAATCTATTTTTAAATAGTTTATGAAAATGAATTGATTATTTCAATATCTTGAAATTTCTTCTTGCAATTTCAAATGAATTGTTATTATTGAAATGTTTATATTTTCAATATTTTTATGTGCTATGATGGTACTTGAAAATTTGACGGGTGGTGTCGTGAATATCTGGACATGTGGTTACGTTATAACCTCCAATGCGTTGGGTATGGAAGTCGGCCGTTTGGTTATTCCATTTAGTGATATGTGTAGAAGTCAACCGTATGGTTATTCCATTTAAGTATGCTTATGTACCAAGTTATCTTCATATGTTATGTGTTCTTTATATGGATTTTATGGTAATATTTTGGTTACAAAAGTTTAAGTAGTGATATTTTTTTTGGTGAATAGTATTTACTACTTCATAAAGGTGAAAACAATTACTTATGATAAAGTATTCATGGTTTACTTGTTGTTTTGAAAAACTAATAGTTTTCCTTCTTTGTGTATCCCTTACTGATATTTTTATACTCATCCCATTTTTTAAAGGTTTTTTATAGTACACAATGTGGAATAGTGTCAATGATAGGATTAAGGAAAAGTCATTCCGTCTAAAACAAGGAACTAGACATGACTCTTTTTTAAAAAAGGTTTTAATTTAATGAAAAAAATGGAAACTGTGTAGAAGTGTCGACATTGTAATCATTTGAGATGTAATAGTTATGTCTTAAATAAATAAAACTATAAACCTAAAAAGATCCTCAATGTGAATTATTAATTTAATTAAATATTATGGAAGGTTTAAGGCTCGGTCCTTATAATATATTCAATAAAAAATATCATTACATTGGAGTGAAATTAAATCAAATTAAATCATTATATATAGTATCTATAAATCCAAATTTCATTTATGAAATAATAAATAATATAAAAAAAATTATGTCACACATAATCATAAAATCACACAATCAAGAAGCATAATTTTTACAAAAAAAATATAAAGTAGGGTAAGATAATCTATTACCTTACATATGAATTTGTTAAAAAAGTGATCAAAAATAATTTATGATGGATTAATGAAGGATTATAATATATTCACAGACAATATATTAATTTATAATACCTTATATGATGATTTTATGACATCATATAATCTTTTATTTAATAGTATTTAAATATTTATATGGTTTCAGGTGTGTTTGTTTCGTGGAATAATGGTAAGTCCATTTATGTATAATTGTTTATAATTTTTTAATAAGTGATTATTACAAAATTAGTGGAATTTAATATTATTAACAAAATTAATAATTATTAATTTTCACAATGTCATTCAGGTAGGAGGATAATTCATTAGATAATATGTTAATAATCAATGTTTAGTTTATCTTGGTTGTTTTTTCGATAATCACAAACCAGTTTTGTTTTATTTAGTAATGTGTGTATATATATTTAATATAAAATATGAAATCGTTTATAATATAACTATTAAAATATCATTAACCATTATTTATATTTTTGTGACCATCCATGATGGTAGTAATAAAAATTAAACAAAATCCTTATTTATGAAGGCAATTAACCGACAAAACATGGAAAACAGTATCATTCCTTTTAATAGGAGGATATGATAACATAAATGGTTATGAGATATTAAATTATAAACATAACTATATATTTTATATATTTATATATATATATCATTAAATTATAATGAATTATGAGTGGATAAATTATAAGAATAAATGAAATTAAGAGAGGTGCATTGATTAAATTAACACTTCAATATTACCTCCATTAAATACACTTGAAGACCTATGATATCATATTATTTTATAGAATAAGAACTAGGTTGTATATTTTTTAGCGAGATTAAAATTAATAATATATTTGTAAATATACAGCTTTTTATTGTAAATTGGTTTATGGAGGTGGTATTTATACTTGAGGGGATGTGGGTTTAATTAATTTAAATAATGATTATTTTATATAAATAACCAACCACAATGAGGTGGAATTAATTTACATGACATAGGGTGGAAATTAATATTTTATGATATTGTTAGAGATGATCCACTACTCCAATAACCATTATAGTTTCTTGTTTTTTTGTATTCTAATCTATTAATATCTTCCAATTAACTAGTTTCATTTTTTAGCAATACATCGATGAATATGTTGTAAAAAATGGTATCATTTTTTTTTCCAAAAAATTTAAATAATCATAAAAAATTATTTGGTCCTTATGATTCCAAATATTTAATCCATTTTAATGAGTTCAACTAACATTGTTGGAAAAATTATATTTAAAAATAACCATGTATACACAACAAATAATAAGGTTTTAAAAGTGAGACTTTCAAAACATTGAAATGTTTTTATACCAAATTTTACTTTGAAATTGATTCCAATAACCTAGTTTTGTTTGATTTATTTACAATTTAACTAATTATACATTAAAAAATTAAAATATAATTTAATTATATAAATAAGGTAGATAAAATATAATTTTCATATAAAATGAACTATTTTTAACTATTCAAAAAAATAGACTTTTTAGAAAAGTAAAAATAATTAATCAAAATCTAATTTGGATCTTTATATTTAAAAATTGTGTTTATTTTTTAAAATTAAATTTATAAATTTGTTAACATTTATATTTAAAATAGGTTAAACATCAGAAGTCGGCAACTTTTTCTTTTATAAAAAAATTTCCTTTATATATAAAATAAAATCTACTATTATATTAAAAATATCATCATAATAATATTCATTTGAAAACTTTTTATTGAATATATAACCTATAAATATCATTTATATATTAGAATAATTTTTATTAATTTAATTTATTATGATAAAATTCCATTGTGGTAATAAGAAATATTTTTCCATAAAATGAAACGCTTTATATTAAACTGATTTATTATATATTATTTATATTTAATAGGTTCCCAACAAATTATTTTTAAAATAAGTTGTTTATTTTAAAATTTATCTAATGACATTTATTCCCACTATTCCAACATACAATAGATAATAAATTCATTTAAATAATAATATTTAGTTTTTTTGTAAAATCTTGATTTGACATATCTGATATTACATTGAACATACATTTTCTTTTATATTTTATGGAGGCAATAATTCATTTTTAATCAATTTTAGGAAAACATTTCCATCATTTATAGTAAAATATCATTCATATCATGTATGAATTGATCATATTTAAAGATGATAATTGGTTCTTAATGTAAGAGTATATGTCACAATATGGGGATTTTATAGAAATTATTTCAAACAAACTACTAATGATTTGTTGTTAAAGGCATCAGTTTTCTCTAGACATCCAAATAAATACCTAAAAATAATTGTGTTAGTAGTGGGACACCTAATCCCCATGTGTGGTTTCTACTAGTGAATGTATTTGTATTAATTATAGATTCTATTAATAAATTTGTATCCCACATATCTGAAAATTATTGGATGTTCTATAAGAATTCATGTAAGATGGAAAAATTATGTTCATTTTTTTGGCGGGAAGATGTTTTCTGGTGTTCATTCCTATTGAGAGAGTGGTAGCTATGTTTCTATGGTATGGAAGATAGTTTGTAGAAATTCTCTTTATTGTAATTTTTTATGATTATAAATGTAATACAATTCAGTAATCTGATTTAAATTATAGCAGTACACATATATCATGTTTCTTATAACGAGAAATACTCTTTTGATCATAGAGTATGTGGGTAGTGAAGAAAATTATATATTATATAAAAGTAATTAGTATAGATTTATTCTTTTTTATTATCAATTATTTCATGATTTATTCGGAAAATTTTATACAAATCTATGCTTAATGAATCACTATGTATTTAAATAACACTAAAGTAGGGGAATACTGGAAAAATTCCAAGGATGTCATTTTTTCTGTTTATTTTTAACAAGGTAGATGGGGAATCGTAGAAGGACTACATTAATGTAATTTTAGTAGAGTACATAGATCCATATGAAGTGTAGTGTGTTTTGGAAATTGAACAACAGTACTACCAGGACACATCATTTCATTCCCTAACACCAATTTTTAAGTATAAATTTTATGTAAATGATTTAAATTATCATTTTTCAGCATTGGAAATGTTTCTTGGACTTTATAAAATATAATATTGTAATAAATTAAAACATGACTCAATAGTTATTTCATATTATGGTTCCTTAACTATATCATACATTTTTTTAATTCATGAATATAATAAGAGGTACAAAAATTTAAGATATTAAAAATAACGTCAATGAAACATAATAGAAATAATCAATTAGAAATATGGGATTAAATGGAATTAAAACACAAATGTATTTTGTACATTAATTAAATGGATTAACATGAAGAAAAGTTTAAAACCGAATAATCGTAATTCAATTTTATGGTATTTAGATGAAACTAATAGCACCCATACAATTCCAAAATAAAAAATGGTTTACATAAGTGTGATATTTCTCTATTGGGATATTTAATATATATAGGGTCATGAGAGATGAAATAAATTTCAAATATAGTAGACCTTTTGTTTTAATTTTTCGATATATTTTAGGAAATTGAACATTTTATTGACCTATTTTTGGTAAAAAAAATGTATAATAGTTTTGTTTCACTATTTTATTGTTTATCACATCATAATTAGTGTGCTGGATAATTTTTTTTCAAAATAGAACACGAAACCCATTATAAAGGGTCAAAATTAAAAATAATTGTTTTTTGGATTCATTTCCCAACAATTACACCTTCTATGGAAATTAAATTGATTTAGAACAACTAACCAATAAGGTATATGTCTTCAATGCACATGAAGATGACATTTATAGTGGGATATAAGGTATATCAATTATATTAAACATAATTAATTCATTATAAAAGTGATACTAGTGAATATTAAAATGTAAATAGAAGTAATACATTGTATTTAGAAGTCTCTTTTTAACCAAACAATAAGACAGATTTATACAATATATATACTTCTAAACCACACGTCATCTAAACTGTTAATGTACTAATTACGAATTTCCATTAATTAATATGTGTTTCCATTTATCACTATAAATCAGTTCATTAAAATTGAATCATACCCTAATACATATTATCCCATCTCTGAAGGTATGTGTAATTTTCATATTAGAACAATTTATGGGAACTATGCCGATTAAAGGGTGATATTGAACATAAATAGTCAGAAACCTAGAAATTACAAAAGGAATAAAAAAGATATAATACAGTATAACACCATGTAATAATTAGTAACCCAAATATGGAGATGAATATCTCAGATGTTATAAACATCTATAATTCCACGATATAAACATGAAGTACCAATCCTACCAACTATAACCATAAGGGTAACATTATTTTTAATATATAGGGATGTGAAATGTTGCTAATGGTCAATAATTTAAGATATATATAAAAATACATAAATAATATCTAAAAGGATAAGTTGTAGTTACTCAAAAGTTATAGTTATCAAATAATACAATATATTTTTCTTGTCCCACTAACAAATCAAATACTAGTAAGAAAAGTGTGTAGCATTCTCAATTTTAGATAATTCTCATTCACTTAGAAAATACTATATAATATTACCAATCTATATTTTATCATTTTTAAAAATTCAAATATGAATTCCAAAAAACCCACATAAACTATGTTGTTCTATAATAGAGGTTCCAATATGACCTTGTTATAAGGATATATTAAATCTAATAGAGGATACAATAGACTGGACTTCCTACTATATTTTTGAAATACAATATTAATCAATATATGATCACACACCCCATGCATCTGTGGGTATTAAAAACCTTATTTGATACACATGTTTTTTTATCACACAATGTGAATGTATGGATGGAATTTCCCCATATATTTGTTGAGAGAGCCCCATTCCCTGAGATAACCACACTTCTATGGATGATATCGTTATGAACACTAGAAATTTATTACATGATCCCAAGAGTCAACTATTTGATTCATTAATATGACTAAACCACATAAATTTCCATTATTTTAATATAAGAATACATAGTAATGTAAAGAATAAAGTCATGTGTGAATAAATGAACAAGTGGACTAATTTCATTCTCAAATGTGATTCATTATTATGGAAATATTACAAGTCACATTATCTATAAGGACTGCATGAAATTTCTTATATGGTATTAGTTTTCATATCACATATAGTTGAAATTAAATGAATAGAAAATATTAAACATATACAAGGAAAATGGATATATTTTTTAGTATGGAATACATAGTGGGTCAATCCTTGTGCTTTACTCAGTATATTCCTATTTAAAAAGAGTCATATAGATTTGTAGAACATGTCATGTTGTATTGACGAACACTGTGTGTAGGGAACAAAGTTAAAATGGAAATATTCATCAGGTACACATTATATAGATTATATAGGGGTATGGATTTTTCTAAATTATTTTGCATGAAATTTTATATTTATCTTCATACCCAACCATAGCCACCATTCCCATGAGGTACATTACATGGGGTAATTGAAATAACCCATCACATTGTCTGATATTTCATTCCTAGTTATTTATATCACCTATAAGATTGAATTTTTTCAAATGATTTATCAACAATATAAATTCATGTTTTGACCACTTTTTTTTCCTTATAATCATGTTTAAGATTTTATTGATTCATTTGGTAGTAAATTACTCATGTTCAGACCTCAGTGTTCTGTATTTTGATGAATGTGCATTAGACGCATGGTTGACAAATGGTAGGATTAGAAATTTTTCCCAACCATTTGAGAAAACCATGTGATGGGTTCCCTCAGGATGTTATTTATATAAAATTGTAAAATTGTTCATCCAAACATGTAACTAATACATGAATACTCTTAATGTTGGGTGAATTTATTATTTTCCATTTATTTTTTAGACACTCACCGTAAAATAATTCATACTAACTGTGTAATAGCTCTCATATGTATCTTCGTCTCACATAAGGCTGCGTCACAGGATTTAAAGTAATTTCCTCAAATTTGGACTAATTTAATCTCCATTATTTGTGTTAGATGTGTATTAGTATGGTGCTTATTCCACATCATTCGTTTCCGCATTTGATCGTCCATTTTCCACTAAATTTTAATTAGAGATTTTATGCACTAGTTTAAAGGAAATTTTTTATTTGGAAATTTTAATAAATTATATATTAATTTAACGTCCGAAGAATAATATGTCATCTATTAAAAAATGGTATGTGGTCTATTTTTTTTACAAATTATTTGTTGTTTTACAACATGAATTGTCATTTCTCACAATGGACTTCACATACAATGCATTAAATTTACGTTATCATTTTTTTAATTTTCTATGAATTCAGTATTATCCCTATATACACTTAATTATATATTGGGTATGACCCCTCTAGATTAGTGAATCCCTAGGAGGTGTGATGATAAAATTATTATGACCTATTAATTGGATATGTGGCCAAATAACATCATATGTTGTTTTGGACTGCTGTATAATTAATTCTACCTGTTAGAATAGAATATAACTGAGTTGAATTACCATGTCACATGGCATAAATGAAATTACAAACAGAATACCATGTAATGTGGTATGTAATTGAATTATAATTCATCCCTAGGATTTTATTAATTCGTTACTGGACTTTATATAAATAAATACAAATTGGAGGCATGGAATCACATCTCGTTGTATTGGGTGGGATTGGTGTCCCTTAATGGTGTGATACAAGGGAATATTGTTCCCCCGTAATTTTGATACTGAGGAATGGAATCCCACATATAATGTATGATCATGATGAACATAATTAAATATGATATACATATAATGATTTTGAATTAAAATGTAATAATTGGTAATGGAGACCCATATGATTAATTACCCCCAAGCATGGAATCCCTCGACTCTCTACAAGATTTGTACTACTAACCACGGAAACCTGTGTTATGCCTCAAGAAAGGGATAATTTTTTTTCAAATAGGTGGATAAAAAATTCAGTACAAATATAGAACAAATATATATTTATATTTATATTTAATATTCATTGATAAGTCAAACTAGTTCGATGTCGGTAGTGTAAGACTAGTTCCCATAAAAAACAGCTTTTGGGATTACATTATGTAGGATTTCACACATTAATATACATGAATACAGATCATTTTATATACACCATTTAAATTCTTCTAGAAACTATTTGTGGTGTAAAACTATGTATATATAATACCTTTTCAGCCACTGGTTATTACCTGAACTGATCTCATGGATGAACATACAGACAATGAAAAACATCTGATTATTGATTATTGATTGTCAGTTATGTATAGAGTGCATGATTAGAGGAAATATTTTATTATTACAATATCAGTGGTGATAGTTTTTCATCTTATTTTATTTTTATTTAACCCATATTCCCTAGTTTCCCATTTTGGTATATCTATTGACATGGGAATCAATATGAATATGATATTGTTTCTATTCTAGACAGTTAATTTTATCTCGGTCATTTATTATTCCATAACATGTTATCAATTACAACATTATCTATTTACCAATATTGTATACCATTATTACCCACTCTTTCTCAATGGAATTTCCTCCCCATGGACAGACCCTAGGATCATTCTACTAGTTAACATCCTATTTCATACAATGTGGATCACTTGAGGCCATCGGACCAGCCATGATTTTTACATATGAGTGAACTGGGTTAGAACATCATATAATGGTGTCAGATAATTTATTTTATCAATCTATTTGAATACTATAAATATAAATAATAATATTATATAATTTGGTAACGAACCCATTCCTATAAAGTATACGATCAATGTAAAATTAAAATAAATCATACTATTTGGGATGGGATATTGTTGTTTTTGTTTTTTCAAGTTATTGTTTTACTAATTTCACTATCAGGGGAAACCCATGTTTTATATAATTATTAGTTTCCAAAAATTTTATTGTAATTATTTTTAAATTTTTTGCTATGAAAATGAAATATCATCATCTTGAATCATTATAGTGACTTATGGTTTCACATTTCATATATTATTCCATTCAAATAGGTATATCTCAATTCTTCTAGTTCCAATAATACTTGTTATCATTTTTAATTCCTTTGTTGTAAAATATATAAATATGCAAGTGTTTCTTTTTTGGATAAAATAATTAGATTAATTAATAAATTTCCCTCAATATAAATGGTTTTCCCCCATATTGATGGGTGATACCACATAAAATAAAAAAAATTTATTGTTTGATCCTTGAAACAATGTTACCATGGTAGGAATTATATATTGATTAGATTATATGAATTCCAATTATAATTTATTATTAATGAACTTATGTTAATCGAGAATTTTGATTCATTTACTTAAATAATTATACATGACCATTTACATTCTGATTCAATATGTAAAGGTTTGGTCATAATTATGATATGTTAAAATTGAAATTTATATATACTGTGGGATTTATGAAATTTTGAATACTGATATATATAAATGTAAATGGATATCTATATTCATATAAATTAGTATTTACTAATGTCATCAATGATTATTAACCAACATTAATACTATTAAAGAGTTATTCCAATTGTAATGTAATGGGGTATTTCTTCTTGGCCATGAAATTGAAAATCCATATATCAAAAACACTAATCTATGATCTGAGACTGTGAACCTAACCTAACCTCAGTAGTAGGAACTACATATAATGTCTTGTGGTTTTTTCCTCATCACGTACACCGAGAATGTCATGACCACCTCCCCACAAAGTGTACCCCTCCTAGGCTGGCAATGTGAGAAGGGAGATAATGACCCCCCGAGTCCCGCCTCTAGTAGGCCCCGGGTTGGAGACTAGCACCGAGGGTATAATACATACACAAATGGGAGGCATTACCCTCTAAGAGAACACATGCAGAAGAGAGAGAGATAGAATAGACTCCAATCAACTCCAACTCAGAACTGAAATATAAAAGAAACCCAAGTACATATATGAAATTTCATGCCAAAGTACTACAACTGAAAGGGGAAACTAAAAGTACCCAAAAGAAAGTAAAACGACAGCGACCACAAGCCCGAACAGCTCCTCCTCCAACCGCAAGCTAGTAGTAACCAGCTTGATCTCCAACCTGCTCCAAGTGACCTGAAAAACAGTTTATATGTACATAGGGTGAGTATAACAGTATACTCAGTAGGATCCTCCCCAAGACTCTCGTGCAAAAGTAAAGAAAGCATGCTAAAGCCCAGTGAACAACAAGTGAAATTAACTCGTCACCTAAACAGGTATACTATGTTCCCAAACTCACCATGGCTACTCTCACCAAGTAACGCATACAAGAATATAGCATGTAGTAAAGAATATCAAGGGTACCCCTATACTACTTCCCCACTGGTTTGCCGCTTTGCCCCAACGACATACGTCTTGTGCATCTCTCTCCGAAGGCTTGCCCGCAGACACCTGGGCTAAGCTCCACAATCTGCACCTCGTGCACCACAAAGGCTTGCCCGCAGACACATGGGCTAAGCACCACACCATCCTCACAACCAAGGTAACCAGGTAGTTTCCGGGAGCCACCATAGCTCGTATAACGTGAATCATACGTCGAGTATTATACCTCAAGCCATCACAGCCCATACGCTGAGTAAGGATCCTCAATCCATCACAGCCTATACACGTTACACCTATAGTATTCCATAGGATACCATATCCAGAATATATGTGTGTGAAATAACCACAAGCCATTACAGCCCTCTACACACATATATGGGTAAAACTAACCATTGTGCCTACCAGCACAAAGATCTAACAAGAGAAGAGAGCGGGGCCAAAGGGGGTAGTCAGCCATTCAACCTCCCATCAGAATGTTGGGGAAAACAACCCCTAGGGCTCAGAATCCCAGGGGTGTCAGTTTCCCTTACCGACAGGGTGGAGTAGCGTATAGAAACACAAAAAGTACAGAATATATATATATATATGACATCCACACTATGGGCATTACCTAGTCTTAGATACAACTGCAGCTATCGTCTCTCAGACTCCAGTCTTCTACTTCAAAGACTAGGTATCCTATAAGCACACAACCACTTGAAGATCTTTATTAGATTACTCCATTCTCATTTATCAGTTCCACTGTACCTTAATTAATTCTTTAAACTTTAATTAAGAATGAAGAATTCCACATTAAACTGAATTGGCAACACATTCAAAAACAACTGCTCCTTTTTAAGATTCACATCACCTTTAAAATTCTAGCATCTCCATCCCCGTGGATTTTCACCATCTAATCAAACAATCATTACAAAATTACTTTTCCACATTCCCATGCATTATAGAAAAACATCCTATGCTTCTAAACACAAAGGAGGCTCAACACGGTGAGTAGATATACTACCCGTCGAGTCATTGCCGCCTATAGAAAGATCATATAACCATTCTCCCTCGAGAGGCTAAACACGGAAAGCACGTGGCATACCCCGCGCGTCTTCGCCTCTTTCAGAAGAATGGTAGCAGGACCAGCTGCCTTGAGCAGTGGGGAAAAGCAAAGCAGATTAACATTCAAGAAAACCACAAGCAACTAGCAACCACATCCAACCCATTCCATCACCCCTGGTGTCCTCCCCAACACCCACATGCATAAACTGATGCATCTCGCCACTCTAGACGTCATCTGCTTCCATAACCACAAGGCCTCCATGCCTCCACATATCACAACAGCCATCCAGGCTCACATCAAAGCACATGCAGTAGGAAAACAAACATCACATCATGGGATCTTGACCCTTTAACAAACAAAAGGGTAACTCAGAACCCTTTTAGAAATTCCCACATAAACTGTTCTCTAATCCATATTGAATTAACAGATTTGTTATTCGTAGGTTCCAATCACGGATACCTAAGCACTAAGCTATCATAGTTAAACAACCATGCTTCCTTCCCTAATTTGATTATACTCTAATTAGAACTACAACAACGGCAAAAACCAGATTAATTTACATGCCTCTTTATCTTTAGCCAATTAATTAACAATTAATTACGGCTTTACGTTCATTATCAATTTCTAACATGAACGAACAACAAATCAAAGAAAACATAGATATCACTATATCTAGGAAAACATGAGGCAAACTGTTATCACGGTATAAAGCAACAACATGCGATCAACCAATTATTTTAAACCGGTTCAAGTATTTAATTAGGTCAATTTCATTGTGATCCAAAGAGATAAATCAAGCTAATTCTACGATTGCACATATAAAATTAGAGAAGCCATGAATCCCCTACCTCGAAGATTTCTTGACGTCCTTTATCCACACAACAGGTCACGATCCTCCCCTCGCGACAACTTATGAGGAAGAATGATCGACACAGCTTGGTTGCATCAAAAACAGAGCAGAACCAATCCTAGGAGTAAAGATTGATTGTGCTACTCCTACGGAAAGGATTGAAAGGTTCTAGCGCCTCTTAGTTAGAACAAAGGGAAAGAACAAGGGAGAATGATATCTCATCCCTTTTTAAGATTTAATGAGGTGACGGTTTAAGATCTGGTTAATTCTCCATTAAAAACGGATCGCATTAACCCACGTGGTTTGACAAAGTAAAACATTCCAAGCCTTAGGAATAATTAATATAGGATTTATGGCATTTGAATAGGCCTTAAGAGCCCTTAAAAAAAATAAGGCTTTAAATGTATTTTACGTTAAAGGAAACGTAAAAAGGGAAGAACTGAAGGATTCTGGAAACACTGTTCACCCACCGTTACTGTACATGAAACCGATATGTGAAACCGATCTGTGAAACTGATCTGTGAAACTGATCTGTCAGACAGATTTGTGAAACCGATCTGTGAAACTGATCTGTCACACTGATCTGTGAAACCGATCTGTGAAACTGATCTGTCACACCGATCTGTGAAACCGATCTGTGAAACCGATCTGTGAAACCGATCTGTCACACTGATCTGTCACACCGATCTGTGAAACTGATCGGTGAGACCGATCTGTGAAACTGATCTGTCACAGCGATCTGTGAAACCAATCTATCACACCGATCTGTGAAACTGATCTGTCAGACCGATCTGTGAAACTGATCTGTCACACCGATCTGTGAAACCGATCTCTGAAACTGATCTGTCACACCGATCTGTGAAACCGATCAGTCACACCGATCTGTGAAACTGATCTGTCACACCGATCTGTGAAACTGATCAGTGAGACCGATCTGTCAGACCGATCTATGAGACCAATCTGTCAGACCGATCGGTGAGACCGATCCGTGACACTGATCGGTGAGACCGATCTGTCAGACCGATCGTTGAGACCGATCTGTCACACCGATCTCTGAAACTGATTGGTGAGACCGATCTGTCAGACCGATCTTTCAGGCCGATTGGTGAGACCAATCTGTCAGACCGATCGGTGAGATCGATCTGTTACTGTTCATAAAACTAGAAACACTATTCACAGAACTGAAAAATTGGCAATGTGTTGGGGATATGTCCCCTTGGCTTCCCGGAACACCTCCAACACCAAAATCCCACAAAGTAATGGACCGGAGTGGTCTGGGCCATTACATTAGATACCTCTCAAAACATTATCGTCCTCGAGAATTAAAAACCAACCCAGAAGAAAAGAGGGGTCCGAACAACCACCCCATAAGATACCTCTCAGGGGAAAAGCACCATGAGTTGTTCGAAAGATGGAACAAAACTATGACATCAGGGAACAAACAATCCATACCCAAAAATTCATTCACAACATCACATCAAAGGTACACAAATAAAACATGAAAGGTCTAACCAGAGAGGAAACATCATTACATGAAAGGAGTTAAACATTAAACAACTCTGGGTACTGAGAACGTATCTGTGACTCACGCTCCCAGGTACTCTCCTCCATGCCACCGTGTCACCACAAGACACGAACTATGGGGATATAACGCCCACGCAACACTTTCTCCTTACGGTCTTGGATCTCCACAGGTCGCTCCTCGAAGGTTGCATCATAGTCAATATCGATCTCTCCCCAATAGATAACATGAGATTCATCTTGAAGGTAACGACGGAGCTACGATACATGGAAATCATCATGTATCCGACTCATATGAGGGGGAAGTTCTACTCGATACGCCACACCTCCAACATGAGCTAACACCTCGAAAGGCCCAACAAAACGGGGAGAAAGCTTACTTCCACGACCAAACCTTCGCTGCCCACGATGGGGAGTCACCTTTAGAAACACATGATCCCCAACATGAAACTCTAAGGGACTCCTTCTTTGATCAGCATAAGATTTCTGACAATCTTGTGTTGTCTTCATCCTCTCGTGAATCACCTAAACCATCTCGGTTGTATTATGAACTAGTTCTGGTCCGAGAATTGCGGGCTCTCCGACCCCAGTCCAGCACAACGGAGAACGACATGGTCGGCCATACAAAGCTTCAAACGACGCCATACCGATGGTCGAGTGAAAACTATTATTGTAAGAAAACTCTACCAAGGGTAAGTGCTTCGTCCATGAACCTCCAAAATCAAGAACAGAAGAGCGCAACATGTCTTCAAGAGTCTGGATTGTTCGCTCTGTCTGACCATCCGTTTGAGGATGAAATGCAGTGCTAAGGAATAGTTGAGAGCCAAAAGCATGATGGAGACCTCTCCACACCCTAGAGGTAAAACGAGGATCTCGATCCGAAATGATCTTCTTAGGAACTCTGTGAATCCTCACCACCTCCTCCAGATACTGCCTCGACAAGACCTCCACTTATCTCGACTCCTTGATTGTTATGAAGTGGGCCGATTTAGTTAAACGATCCACTACCACCCATATAGCATCATGTCCTCCCGGAGCTCGAGGTAAACCTGTAACAAAGTCCATTGAGATGTCCTCCCACTTCCACTGAAGGATCTCTAAGTGCTGGAGAAGACCACCAGGAACACGGTGTTCGGCCTTCACCTTCTGGCAGACTAAACATCGAGACACAAATTCAGCAACTGTACGCTTCAGCCCAGGCCACCAAAACTGACTCCTCAAGGATCAGTACATCTTCGTCACACCAGGATTTACCACCAAGGGTGAACTATGGAACTCTCGGAGAACGGTCTCGCGCATCGCCAAGGGAACAAAAAGCCTGCCATGATACAACACTCAGTGTTGTTCATCCTCCGACCAACCATCAGGGGCCTCACCACATACAACTCTGTCTCCCCAAACTTCCACCTCTAGATCACCCAACTGATACTCTTCCACCTTCTGCATCAGGGATGACTGCACCGTCATCTGGAAAAGACAACCTCTTCCCCCAACTTCACCCATATCAAGATCCAAAGTTTATACCTCTTCCATCACTCTCCAGGAATCACCAGATTCACGCACAACATCATTACGTGACTTTCAGCTTAGTGCATTAGATACAACGTTCCCTTTTCCAGTTGTATACGATATTTCAAAGTCGTATTCCTACAAGAACTCCATCCACCGACGCTACTGCAAGTTCGAATCCCGCTGAGAAAAAACATACCTCAAACTATTATGATCAGTGAAAACCACAAAGCGCTCGCCAATGTGGTAATGTCTCCACAAATTCAGCGGAAACACCACGGCTGCCAACTCAAGATCATGGGTGGCATAGTTGCATTCATGGGGACGCAACTGCCGAGACCCATAAGAAACGACAGACCTTTGCTGCATGAGAACACAGACTAGCCCCCGATGTGAAGCATCACAGAAAACATCAAACTGTACTCCCTCCGCTGGAAGACAAAGGACTGGAGCACTTACCAACTTCTCCTTTAGATACTCGAAAGCTGTCTGACACTGATCAGTCCATATGAACGCTTGATCCTTCCTGGTCAAAGCTGTCAGAGGAGTCGCAACTCGGGAGAAATTAGCCACAAACCTCCTATAATAGCATGCGAGACCAAGGAAACTTCGAACCTCTGACACAGTCTTGGGGGATGCCCAAGACACTACTGCTTCTATATTCGAAGGATCCATAGCTACTCCCTGTTGGGACACAACATGCCCTATGAAACGAACTTCTCGAGCCCAGAACTCACACTTGGACAACTTCCCAAACAACTGATGTTGGCGAAGAACTCCCAAAACGGCTCATAGATGCTCTGCATGCTCTTCTTCAGATGTGGAGTACACAAGGATGTCATCGATGAAAACCACAACAAACTTGTCCAGGAATTCACAGAACACAGCATTCATCACCCCCATGAAAACAGCTGGAGAATTTGTCATGCCGAATGGCATTACAACAAACTCATAATGCCCATGACGACAGCGGAAAGCAGTCTTCGGGATATCCTCATCCTTTACACGCATCTGATGATATCCTGACCGCAATTCTATCTTTGAAAACCAACTTGCACCCTTCAGTTGATCGAATAGGTCATCAATCTGCGGGAGAGGATAGTAGTTCTTTATTGTCACTTTGTTTAACCGATGATAATCGACACACAACCGCAAACTGCCATCTGCCTTTTTCACAAACAAAACTGGTGCACCCCACGGTGACATGCTTGGCCGAACAAAACCACACTGCAACAGACCATCGAGCTGTATACGTATCTCTCGTAACTCATAAGGGGCCATCCTATACGGAGACATAGAGATAGGAGACGCTCCCAGCTGTAGCTCAATCCCAAACTCGATCTCTCGTCGAGGGGGTAAGGATACAACCTCTTCTGGAAAGACGTTTGGGTACTCCTCTACGACCCTAGGAAACGCCGGCTGTTGAACCTCTGATGAACTCAGCGTCATCCCAGTCATCATGGATGATAAGGATGAAACTCGTCTATGAATCATCCGAGGATCTCTCTCACCAACAAACACTACTTCCTCTCCATCTTTATCAAAGAAAACGACCTTCTTCCTGTAGAAATCCACAATAGCCTGCACCGAATACAACCAATACATGCCGAGGATGACATCATATGGTTGTATTCGTAAACATAGGAAATCTCCCCAAGAGCGGTTCTACCCCAACACTACCTCACAGTCTCTACATACTTCAAACAAGCTAGCTCGACCTCCAACTGGCGTAGTCAATGCCAAGGGCACTGGAAGCCTCTCTACCTCAAGTCCAAAAGCATGGACAAGGGTAGGGATATAAAGGATTTTGTCGCTCATAAATCAAACAAGGCATACACCAAGGTCGAAAACAAGCAAAGGGTACCTCGAACGACATCTGGCTCGCCTGGGGCTGGCAAAGCTAGAGCATGAAGCTGACCACGACCACCTCTGCGGCCTCTCTGACCCTGATGAAGACCACCACCACGGCCACGCTCTGCTCTCTGAGGATGGGGAGCGTCATGGGGTTGTCCTCTTCCTGCTCCATCTACCCTCGGGTGATCTAACGCTGGTGCAACCTGCTGCTGCTGCCTCGGCTGGAACTGCCTCAACGGAGGAACCTGGAGTGGAGCGCCTGGTGCACGATGTCTGCTCTGAAAGGTCGGGCACTCCCGCTACTAATGACCACGACCACCACAAGAAAAACAAGCGCTTGATCCCTTGGCATAGGCCCGAGAGTTGCTGCCTCCGTAGAAACGAGATGGGAAGGGCTGGGACCTACCACCAGGTGAACAGAAACTCTTCTGTCCTGAAAACCGGGAACCCCGGACCATAGCTCTACTTCGTGAGGAATCATGACGATTCCCCTCTCGTGATGATCTGGTCCAAGACAAAGTCCTCTCAACAACCTCTGCCCTCGCCATCACCTCTAGATATGTCTTCAGCATAAATGGGGTGACCTGGCGCTGGATCTCTGGACGCAAAGCCTCCTCGAAATGCCTCGCCCTGGCCTCGTCATCTTGTAACAGGGCAGAAGCATATTGTAGAAGGTTCCTGAAACGGATTCCAAACTCCCGAACACTGGAGCTCCCCTGTCGAAGGGTAAGAAGCTCCTGGCGACTGGACGCCTTCACAGTCGACGAAAGAAACTCGACTCTAAACCTGTCTCAAAAATCCTCCCATGAGATTGTTGACTCCTCACGATCACCGAGGAACAAGAACCACCATTGCCTCGCTGCTCCACGCAACATCGTCACAACCAAGGACACCTAGTGTTCCTTCCGAGCACGAATCGAACTGAAGCCTATCTCGACCTCCTCCAACCAGTCTTCTGTGACTGCATCTGAAATGGAGCCCTCGTACTTCTGTAGACTTTGGCGCTGGAACTCTCGGAGTGTCTTCCTCCAAGTGTCATCGTCGTCAACCTCTACTCGGCGGCGATCTGCTGGAACAGCCTGCTGGGAACCTTCTGCGCAAACCTGACGAGGACGTCGACCTGGAGCCATACCTGTAAAATAACAACCGTTAGAGCTCCTAAGCCTGGAATATGGAGGACTCAATATTAATTAATTAATTGTTTCATTTTATTAGTTTTAGGTTACCTATCCCAAGGTCTACCCATTGAAACACAGGCGCAAAGAATTATGATGCATGATCATTTCCTAGGTCTCTACCCTGCAACCAATATCACTTTGTTTAGTAGCCATCATAAACATAAAGTTCCTTGCAACAGATCATAGGGGGCCCTGAATGCCTATGTCTCTGCCGGTCTCCAATGTTTAACCCACTTTCTAAACATGAATGACACTGTTTCCCTACCATCCCATGCATCCTCACCTGTGCCTAACTCCAAACTCCATCCTATCCCTCAACCAGACCTCTGATACCACTCTGTCACGACCCCCTCCCCAAAAAGTGTACCCCTCCTAGGCCAGCAATGTGAGAAGGGAGATAATGACCCCCGAGTCCCGCCTCCAGTAGGCCCCGAGTTGGCGACTAGCACCGAGGGTATAATACACACACAAATGGGAGGCATTACCCTCTAAGAGAACACATGCAGAAGAGAGAGAGATAGAATACACTCCAATCAACTCCAACTCAGAACTGAAATATAAAAGAAACCCAAGTACATATATGAAATTTCATGCAAAAGTACTAAAACTGAAAGGGGAAACTAAAAGTACCCAAAAGAAAGTAAAACGACAGCAACCACAATCCTGAACAGCTCCTCCTCTAACCACAAGCTAGTAGTAACCATCTTGATCTCCAACCTTCTCCAAGTGACCTAAAAAACAGTTTATTTGTACATAGGGTGAGTATAACAGTATACTCAGTAGGATCCTCCCCATGAATCTCGTGCAAAAGTAAAGAAAGAATGCAAAAGGCCAGTGAACAACAAGTTAAACTAACTCGTCACCTAAACAGGTATACAATGTTCCCAACCTCACCATGGATACTATTACCAAGTAATGCATAGAAGAATATAGCATGTATTAATGAATATCAAGGGTACCCCGCTACTACTTCCCCACTGTTTTGCCACTTTTCCCCAATTCCATACGTCCTGTGCATCTCTCTCCAAAGGCTTGCCCACAGACACCTTGGCTAAGCTCCACAATCTGCACCTCATGCACCACAAAGGCTTTCCCGCAGACACCTGGGCTAAGCACCACACCATCCTCACAACCAAGGTAACCAGGTAGTTTCTGGGAGCCACCATAGCTCATATAACGTGTATCATACGTCGAGTATTATACCTCAAGCCATCACAGCCCATACGCCAAGTAAGGATCCTCAATCCATCACAGCCTATACACGTTACACCTATAGTATTCCATAGGATACCATATCCAGAATATATGTTTGTGAAATAACCACAAGCCATTACAGCCCTCAACACACATATATGGGTAAAACTAACCATTGTGCCTACCAACACAAAGATCTACCATGAGAAGGGAGCGGGGCCAATGGGGGTAGTCAACCATTCAACCTTCCATCAGAATGTTGGGGAAAACACCCCCCCCAGGGCTTAGAATCCCAGGGGTGTCATTTTCCCTTACCGACAGGGTGGAGTAGCGTATAGAAACACAAAAAGTACAGAATATATATTTATATCTCACATCCACACTATTATCATTACCTAGTCATAGATACAACTGCAGCTAATGTCTCTCAGACTCCAGGCTGCTACTTCAAAGACTAGGTATCCTATAAGCACACAACCACTTGAAGAGCTTTATTAGATTACTCCATTCTCATTTATCAGTTCCACTGTACATTAATTAATTCTTTAAACATTAATTAAGAATGAACAATTCCACATTAAACTGAATTGGCATCACATTCAAAAACAACTGCTCCTTTTTAAGATTCACATCACCTTTAAAATTCCACCATCTCCATGCCCGTGGATTTTCACCATCTAATCAAACATTCATTACAGAATTACTTTTCCACATTCCCAGGCATTCTAGAAAAACATCCTATGCTTCTAAACACAAAGGAGGCTCAACACGGTGAGTAGATACATTACCCATCGAGTCTTTGCCGCCTATAGAAAGAGCATATACCAATTCTCCCTCGAGAGGCTAAACACGGAAAGCACGTGGCATACCTCGCGCCTCTTCCCCTCCTTCAGAAGAATTGTAACAAGACCAGCTGCCTTGAGCAGTGGGGAAAAGAAAAGCAGATTATCATTCAAGAAAACCTCAATCAACTAGCAACCACATCCAACCCATTCCATCACCCCTGGTGTCCTCCCCGACACCCACATGCATAAACTGATGCATCTCGCCACTCTAGGCGTCATCTGCTGCCATAACCACAAGGCCTCCATGCCTCCACATATCACAACAGCCATCCAGGCTCACATCAAAGCACACGCAGCAGGAAAGCAAACATCACATCATGGGCTCTTGACCCTTTAACAAACAAGAGGGTAACTCAGAACCCTTTTAGAAATTCCCACATAAACTGTTCTCTAATCCATATTGAATTAACAGATTTGTTATTCGTAGGTTCCAATCACGGATACCTAAGTAGCAAGCTATCACAGTTAAACAACCATGCTTCCTTCCCTAATTTGATTATCCTCAAAATAGAACTACAACAACGGAAACAACCAGATTAATTTACATGCCTCTTTATCTTTATCCAATTAATTAACAATTAATTCCGGCTTTACGTTCATTATCAATTTCTAACATGAACGAACAAAACATCAAAGAAAACATAGATATCACTATATCTAGGAAAACATGAGGCAAACCGTTATCATGGTATAAAGCAACAGCATGCGATCAACCAATTATTTTAATCCGGTTCAAGTATTTAATTAGGTCAATTTCATTGTGATCCAAAGAGATAAATCATGCTAATTCTATGATTGCACATATACAATTTGAGAAGCCATGAATCCCCTATGTCGAAGAGTTCTTGACGTCCTTTATCCACACAACAGGTCACGATCCTCCCCTCGCGACAACTTATGTGGAAGAATGATCGACACAGCTTGGTTGCATAAAAAACAGAGTAGAACCAATCCTAGGAGTAAAGATTGATTGTGAAACTCCTACGGAAAGGAGTGAAAGGTTCTAGCTCCTCTTAGTTGAGAACAAAGGGAAAGAACAAGAGAGAATGATATCTCGTCCCTTTTTAAGATTTAATGAGGTGACGGTTTAAGATCCTGTTAATTCTCCATTAAAAACGGATCGCATTAACCCACGCGGTTTGACCAAGTAAAACATTCCAAGCCTTAGGAATAATTAATATAGGATTTATGGCATTTGAATCGGCCTTAAGAGCCCAAAAAAATAAGGTATTAAATGTATTTTACTTTAAAGGAAATGTAAAAAGGGCAATACTGAAGGATTCTAGAAACACTGTTCACCAACCGTTACTGTACATGAAACCGATCTGTGAAACCGATCTGTGAAACTGATCTGTGAAACTGATCTGTCACACCGAATTGTGAAACCGAATTGTGAAACTGATCTGTCACACTGATCTGTGAAACCGATCTGTGAAACGGATCTGTCACACCGATCTGTGAAACCGATCTGTGAAACCGATCTGTGAAACCGATCTGTCACACCGATCTGTGAAACTGATCGGTGAGACCGATCTATGAAACTGATCTGTCACAACGATCTGTGAAACTGATATGTCAGACCGATCTGTGAAACCGATCTGTCACACCGATCTGTGAAACCGATCTCTAAAACCGATCTGTGAAACTGATCTGTCACACCGATCTATGAAACTGATCTGTCACACCGATCTGTGAAACTGATCTGTCACACTAATCTGTGAAACTGATCGATGAGACCGATCTGTCACACCGATCTGTGAGACCGATCTGTCAGACCGGTCGGTGAGACCGATCTGTGAAACTGATCGGTGAGACCGATCTGTTACTGTTCATAAAACTAGAAACACTGTTCACAGAACTAGAAAATTGGAAAAGTGTTGGGGATATATCCCCTTGGCCTCCCGAAACACCTCCAACACCAAAATTCCACAAAGTAATGGACCAGAGAGGTCCGGGCCATTACAGATAATTAGAGAGAAGTTATTGAGGTGATACTCGTTAATAAAAAGGTTCTGTACCTATTTGATTATATTACCTAATACTATCTATTATTGAATAATTTCTATGTTTTTCACATAGAATGTATATTATTATTTTTTGATGAATCCATGAGTCATGCTTTAGGAATGTGAAAACTATCATACCTAATAGGTTTTCGGACCTGATATGTCAGAGTTCCCTCATATAGTTCCACATGAGGAACATCATGTTGTTCATAATATTTTCAATAATATTTTGTTATGATAGATCTTCATATGTTTTATGTAGTCTGTATAAGAGGATTTTTTATCTTACCCTACAATGGATGAGTTCTCATTGCCATTTCAATAGTATAATATTATTACATTCATGGGGGATGATTCCTTAAAGGATAATGAATCATGGATAGTTGGCATGCAATCAGTCATCGATCATCTGAGGATTCCTATGGATACAAGGGTTAATCATATAAATTATATACTTCATAATTCATTAAAGATATTGTGGTATGTGATTACCGAGACTAGGTGTCATAATGATATGGTCTAATAAATCTTCCAAGAATCCTATTATGATTACTTCTTCCATCATACATTGATAGAGGAACAGTCCAAATATTTATGAATCTATTGTAGGGTTCTATTTAAATGATGTACTATTTATTCAATTAATTGAACATTTTTACTTCACACTGATAATTACAAATGATTATATAATAAATGTAAGGACAGACTTGAATTCCTGATATGATTTGGGGTGAATTTCAATAAGTTGACCACCATTTTTTATATGGTGAATCATGAACTTGTTACTAATAATAACATAAGGGTTGTCGATGGTGGATGCTAGAGTGTTTTCATGGCATGGTAATTCTTTTATTCCTTGAGTAAAAATAAGAGTTACTTTTAGTATGCATACATGTGTAGTAGCTAAAAAATGACACATTCATATAGCTACATAGTTTTTCACCATTTCATAATCCTCATAAAAAATAACCCCCACTATCCCATATATCTTATTTAGTTTTGATTTTCAGGAAGGTAGAGGATTATTTAATAGTTTATTAGACCATCCCATATGTGAATAATGAGGGAGGATATTTATCATCCCATCCATCAAGAGTAGGATCTGTATAACCATTCAATGATGGTTTCTATAGTACTAACGACTGTTCAGGATGAGGTGGAGGTCATGGATGAGGTATCTAGGATACTAAAATCTAGTGCCATTAGAGCTTATATGCTTGGGGTGTTTAGAGTATCTCATAGTTTTCATATTATCTATATCAATGTAGTTAAACCTAATTTCTTGGATAATAGTTTCTTTCATTATTTAATTATATTTATTATTCTTTTAGTATCAGCTTAATTTTCGACCTTATTTGATAATGGGTATTTACACACTTATATATGTGTTGAACTTTTTGTCTTGTTGGATTATATGTATAGAACATATGTGATGTGTTGACTCTCAAAAAATGTTGCATCATTTATTAGAGATTGTATTCTTGTGTAAGGGGTTCTTCCTTGAGATGGTTTGGTATTAATTCCTATAAAATATAACTACACATTTGATGAAGGTTGTCTTAATTAAACTCTTAATGAAATGTAAAGTTTAATTTCATGATCACATTAATTGATATCACCATATATTTTAACTCAGATCACATATAGGAGGTATTTATATTCATAAGGGAGATTGGGTATTCTAGGAAATTCAACTCTAACCTGAGCATTGTGTGCATGGATGAGTGACAAACCAGATTTCTAGTATATTTTTGAATGATCAAGGAATATGATGAATGGTATTCCATCATGTTATGGATCATTTCTATGACATCATTCAAGATGAATTGTTCTTGGTTATCAATTATGAGAGAGTATGACTTCACCATTGAGATTGTACAGGAGTATCACAAGTGACAATTTACCCTTATAGGATAGCACATTTGGTGATTTTGTAGCATTGAAAGTAGTCAGAGGATGTGTAATGTTAGGATTTCATGGAACCTAGTATGTCACTCTTGATTGACATGAACATTTCACAAATAATTCAAATGATGAAATCATATTATGAATTGATTTTAAAAAATTGAACCATATTATGATAATGAACTGGTATCAGATTCTATGTATAAATGAGCTCTTAAAACAGATCATAGGAGAGACATTTTTCTACAAGATCAATTTGATTTCAATATACCATTTATCGTATGAAATACCAATTTAATTACTATGTACAAACATACATGATATATATGTCATGTTTTAGTATCTCTTAATTTCATTCGTTCTAAATAATTCACTTGGAATATTTTTCACTCTAATGAATATGTTTTTATACCCATATTTAGATTCACTTGTCTTAGTTTTCCTCTATAATATTTTGGGGGTATTCTCATACTATAAATGATCAAACCAAACATATTGATATTTTTTCAATTAAATAAGAGAGAATGATAAATTTATTAATCTCACACAATGCCACAATTTTTTAGATGAGGATTGCTTCATGGGTCTCGTCATCTTATATGGTGGAGTATATATTATCACATAGATGGTGAGAGGTGCAGTTTCATGGGAAATGATTAGGAATTTATTTTACATTCAGAATTTAATTGGTTTGGATGAATACAATATGAGTTTTATATAGTAAATATCATGATTTGGACATCATGAAATTGGGTTGAAAAGATCTTGTAATCTTCTACTGGTATGATCCGTGTGAGGAATCCATTTAGGAGTTGATATTAATGATGAATTCAAAACTGATCCAAAATCTTGTAAAGTCGTAAAAAAAGTTAAAAATTATATTATGATGAATCATAAATAATTCTAAGTGTTGTTATAAAAAATTGATATTGGGTCATGGTATATGGATTTATACATATGAGGCCACATTAGTGGAGTTACCCAACATATGGACTCAGGATGGAAATTATTTTTTATGCCATACAATGTTGGAGGTGTTGTCTTCTTGGAGATAATTTTTCTATATTTAAAGACCAAAAATCCTAAATCATATCCTTAAACAAAATCATATAAATCATATTTATAGATTGTATGTTGAATACATATTTTAATTTGACATAGACTGTTGTATATACCTGGGAATCGATATTCCATTGTCAATTTTCTAAGGTTTAAGATGAAAAAACATATAGTCTTGGAATCCTATATTGAGTGGAATTTATGGCCCTATCTTTTGAGATTCACTTGGAGGACCATGAGATCCATGGAAATATTATTATTATAACATTATAAATGATTTAACTACATATGATTTAAGCGAATATGAGTTAATTATTATATTCCATTATATTCATGGAAGAGTATTTCATATAAGGACCCACTAAATCATTTAGTTGTCGAAGGGGATGTGATATTGCACATTGAAGGATGCATATGGGTTTCTATAGATGTAAGAGGGTAGTAAAGGAAATAATCTCATGCCTCGATTTTTCTACCGCAACCTAGAATTTAGTTAATTTTCTAGTATCTACATCATAAGTCTTTTTTTCAAGGAATGATGAGCCATATATCACGTTTTATACCATAGTGTTCCTTAGTCAGTTGGTGAAGGTAAAACACCACTAACCAGTAACGATATTGAAAATAGATCCCATTAATGAGAGAAAATATGATGATGTCACCATTTACATCAGGTGAGGTTTACCCATGTCAACTCAAGGAAGGGTCATATAATGGGTTTAATTTGACCAGATGACCGTGGTATCTCATTTTATAACTATGGGAGTATCCATTTCAGTATATGATCTTGAGAGGTATTATATAGATTCTATTATATATCTTCATAGTTTTCTTCATTCTATAATATCATTTAGTTATCTTCTAATTATATCGTTGTTCTTCAATTGGCAGTAGTAGTGTCAAAAAATATATGATATTTTTATCCTAGATTTCAACCAATATACAAATGGAAAATATTACCATACAATTCAGATATTGGTGGTAATTATTTGAGGATGTGTCCTATATAATTGGTATTTTATGGAAATAAAACAACACCTTTCCTAGTATAAATACAATAACATAATTTAAGAAACAATTAATATTTATCCAATATGGGGCTTATAATATAGGCCATTTCTTTTACGACTGTGTTGGATAGAGATAGGTGGGGTAGTGCTACTAGTACCTCATATAATTCAAGAGACTTAAAAGAAATTAAATAATATCAAGAATAATATTCTACATTTTTGATTAGTAATAACTCATATGTTGATGGAAGTCCCTAGCGTTGAGGGGTTTAGGTTCTTCATTGAGAAATTATATGAGTTTATCCTAGATTGGGTTATAGAATGTTTTAGAGAAACTGATTGATATTCAATCATTAAATTGATCTTTTCATTATCACAGATATTCATGAGTTAGTATCATAGTTGTTATCCTTACATCAGTGGTATGGGCCAGGAAAGACATAATCCATGTATCTCATCCTCACCATCAGTTTTTATACTCCTATCATTGTTTTTTATCCAGATGATATTGAATTGTAGGTTGTTTCTTCCATTGAGGAATATTCTATCAGGGTAATTGACTAGAGAATGAAGGATATATAAGGTGGATAAGTTCCACTAGAACAACTACGATTATAAAACATCCATGGGTAGGATAATACTTATTCCAGAGAGACTGATAGATTTTCTTAGTGGAAATAATATTTCTAGGCCAATCTATTACCACCATTAGATGGAAAACACTAGGGAATGTTGTTTTATAAAGAGGAGATTATATGAAAATAATTTCCCAAATGTTGTATGAAAAATTTATATTTTTTATTAAAATATTTATTTATCCTTATGCATATTTTTTGTGTTTTGGAAGGATTTAATAGCTTTGGAGGGGTTTGTATCTTATACATCATTTTTTTGTATAACTAGTATTAGTTGGATGGTTGGATGAATGTCATCGGTAAATTTTTTTATTATCGATATAGATCATAAATTAAGGATCAGGGTATGATAAATTTTACAAGGGAGGCCACCAGAGCATGTGATTAATTTTATTCCGACAGTAGAGGGCCCTGTATAGGATGTGAATATTTTATAAAACTATGAGCCTTGTCCATACCAACAGATCCACTTATGGAGTTAACCTTCATGGTTGGAACATAGTTTCTCTTTTTCATGAATGATAGTCATTTCAAGTGTGTTGTTGGAAAATGATTACTTCACGGTGGGAACATGGTTTTGTTGACTGTATAGCTATGCTGTGACATGTCTTACATTAGATTTAATTTTATATTTTCCATTACTTTTTTTAAACACTCACACCCTCTTTTTCTTCTTCAATGTGCATTAACTCCCTATTATAATTGGACCTTTCCAATAGCCACTACATTTTTTATATATCTTATTCTATGGGTGTATGATTCATTCATCATCTATTATATTGGATGAGTATTTCTAAGACCATAATACAACTTCATTAATTTCCTTATTTATTCTATTGCCATCTATTCATTTTTTTTATGAGATAACAAGACATATTTTAGACCATTAAAAAAATTTCCATTATCTTCCATTATAGCTCAAATCAAAGGACAGAAATGGATGACAGTTCGCATACCAACCTATGTTGTTTTTCATGTTATTTATTCCAATAGATTAGTCATTTTATATTACACGCCACCATGGTTAATGATAAACATTCAACATAATTTCTTAAATTTACAATTTCATTAATCTAAAATATAATTCATGGTATGTTTTACCAATATAAAATTTGTTCTATATCTGGAATGACTTATATAAATAAAATCCAGAACATGATGTAAAATTATAAATTTATATTGACATAGGAAATTACAATATTGAAAAACAATATACTCTTTTGTTATGTCATGATGTATAATTAAATGTACCTAAATTAATTGATCTAATGTGAGTGGTATAACCATGTCAAATTAATTATATGAAATTAATAGATTAAATCCTTTTTAAATGTTTTTTATCTAATATGTAATTTATCCTTGGACTTGTAATAAGGAATTAATATCCTTTATACATGTAAATGTAAATTAAGGGGAGTGTGTCCTAACAATTTTAATTTAACATGAATGGTTTGTGATAATGATATGATACATGGGATTATATTTTCCAATAAGATTTTATACTTATTCATATATACCCACATACATTACATTATAAAGAATGGAGTCCCTTATTTATATTATATATTATAATGTAATACTATATACATATGATATATGGGCATGAAATCCTTTGTCAATGTGATATACAGGAAATTAGTCCCTTGTAAATGTGATTTTCGGGCATGAAGACACTAATTAAATATGATTTATGGGACTGTAATCCCAATTAAAATTTGATAATTGGACATGGTGACCCATATGATTTATGACATAAGTGTATAGTGTCCCACGATTCACTATGAATTCTATATTAATATACATAGACACTTGAGTTACACATCTGGTATAGGCTAGTATTTATATCCACATATATATAGATATAAAATAAACTAAATATATTTACCATATATGTTTATACATATGGTTACTTGGTCAGAGATCATCCAGCTTAGGTTAAAGAAGGAACTATCGACCTAGTTTCCAAAATGATCTAGAGATAAAATATTTACATTCCTTAGTTTTTTTATATTATTATTTAGGAACACTAAGCATCTGTTAAATTCTAATGTACACCATTAGTAGTAGAAAACATAGAATATATCAGTCACTATTCGGGTAACTATTTTGTACAATAAGTGTTCTCATGGATAAATGTATGGATGAAGGCGAATGTTCATGTTTTCGATGGTTGATTTTCTTCTAGCGATGGATTGCAGCATATGAGGACCAAGTATATGATCTTGATACCTCTGGTTTTATTTTATTGGTATTTTTTTTTAAAGAAGTGGATTTATATAAATGGACCAATGTATCACCTTTTGATATATCACTCTAAATTGGAATCATATTGTGTATGATATAATTTATTAACCTTCCAGTTTTATTAGTTAGAAAGAATTACTTTTCCCCTACTAGTTATTTTTAACATCTTAAATGGTTTATCATTATGGTATACTGATGTTATGAACTCGAATATGATGATATTTTATACTTATAAATATACATTATTACCCAATATAGTTGGAAGCCTCTAGTGTATATGGAGGCAAACAAGACTCCTTATGACCTAATGGGTTTGGTAACATATGAGTGATCCATGTCCAGGACTTCACATCACCCAAACAATGCACCATATTTTCTAATTCAACAATACATATCATTAAATAATTATTCTATCGTCATTATGATTTTTTTAAAATTATTATATATCATATTTTTACCACTGATCATTAGAGATAGAAACCATATATATTTCAGTGAATCACTCTAAAACCACATGTCACTTCTTAGGAAAGGAAAAAAACATCATAAAACTGTTATCAACTGTATAACCTTGATTTTTCCACTTTATATATGTATTTTACTTAAATTATACACCCTCATACTATCTCATGTTTTTATCAGTATTTGATTTATACCAATTAAAATAAATTATTCACCTCACCATAGTCCAATGACTAATTCAGAATTTATATTGAGGAAAATATAAATAAAATGTAAATAATATTTCATCAATGGAAGTTTAAAATAATCCCATTGATAATGGAAAAATATATATATAAAATAATAGGTGAATGAAAACATATAGAAATTATTTAGTAGAATTGTAAATTCCTAAATTTATTTGTTTATAGTGTACATAATTCCATAAATTATTTTATTTCGCTTGATATCTAATATGGTAAAAATTGTTGTTTTATAATTTTATTTTTTCGTGATCATTTAATAGGGGATAACAAGGATCAGGAATGATTTTGATATTGTTTATGTGGCTGAAACCCCTTAGTATATTTTTCTATAGAATGGGTCTCTCAAATTTATTCGGAATTATTTTAAAAACTTACCAATCTAGTGTAGAGCATAACACTCAATCTATGGATCATCTTAGTTCAATATTATCTCCACATAAATGAGAAGAATAAACCTATATATATTGAATTGATGTACCCCTTATCTAGGACCATATTTAAAGGTTGATATATAGTCTTTTAGTCAAGATTTAACCCATTATCCTATGGTTTTGGATCCTCAATTACAACTCTCATGAGGATAAATTATCTTTGTGGAATTTATTATTCATATGATTAAAAGATGAATCCATATTAATGAGTTTTAGAATATAATATTCCTCAATTATAGTGGATGATATAGCAATGAGTATGCCCAATATGATTTTATGATGTGGTGTAGTCATTGTAATGTTTTATTAGTATGGGATTCATTGAGTCCTTTAACTCCTCATGAACCTCATAGCATCTTTAATGAATTAATGATAAATGAGTTATCTATGTCAATAATCCTAGATCACTTTATAATCTGTTCAACCCTATTTATAAATTATATTATAAAAAATATATATAGAGATAGGGTGGTGGGACATCAATATATTTCCATAACATTTCTATGGGTTATGTATAAGTAGGATATCATTCCTTAATATTACATCATTTAATAATTAATACATAGATATTTCAGAAAACATTTGTTTTTGTATCCCTTGTTATTGTCCCTTACTCATCACACTCCCAAGGAGTGGAACTAGCTTATTATATTGTGAGTCCATTATGATTATTATTGATTCCTAGTGGTTATGTTTTCTTTAAAACATTCCATGAAAGTGTTTCTATTTGGTTTGTTTTGGTAATGATAAGGTATATCACTGGGGATGTGAGTCAGAGGCATGGAGCTGGAACTAATTTCATATAGATAAAGACTACTGATTCATGGATACTAATTATAAGGAATATTTATTTATGATCGTGGACGTTGTTTTATTATTGACCTGTGATATAAGAGTACATATAGTATATATGATCTTATTTGTGATTAGTGTGTCAAAGGATTTTTAGATGTGTAGTTCTCATTGTATATACCATTTTTGATGGACTGGATCCGGATCTAATTATAATGAAATATATAATTTTTTGTTTTTCAATCATATATTTTCCCAGACATTTTATTACCCCTATTGTATTTATCTTTTCTATATGGGGTAATATTTTTCTTTATTAAGTAGATAACACAATATCGAGATTTATGTGAAGTTTTATATAAAATAATGTATTATTATTTAAATATAACTATCATAACCTAAATATTAAATTATATATGTGAATTTAAATGAAAATAATAAAAAAAATTATTATTATTTTATATAATTCTTATCGGTCATTAATTTTCAGTAATTAAGTAATCTATTTTTAGTAATGATAATTTATTCATAAGTAGTAATTTAAAAAAATAATTTTATTCATAAAATTTATAATTTTTTTCTATTGTATGGATTTTTATAATTTCATAATATTAATAAAGTATCAAAATTCATAAATATTTATTTAATATGGGATTATTTTTTTACATAAAACAATTTAATTTTTGTGATTAGTAAAAAATGCAGTTTTTGAAAGAAATAATTATAATTTTTTATGTATATTTGAAAGAACATTGTAAATTAGGTTGAATATAAAATTAAATTAGATTATTTTTAAATAAATAATCAAATAAATGTCATTGTGAAAATATTTACAGATAAATTTTATTTAAAATATTTTTTTGGATATAAAGGATTGTTCTGGAAATACATTTTCACAATTTGTGGGATAATTTTTCATTTTTTTGATATCACTTATAGTATTTATATTTTTAAAAACGTAATGGGTGTTTTTAATGTGAATTAAAAAATTATAAAGTGAGTTATCATTCATTTTTTTTCATTATGTAAATTAATTTTGTTAAAAAACAAATTCCAGGATAAGAGTTCAAATGTGTTGAAAGGGTTAAAAATACATTCCTAAGTGTAAAAATGTACTAAGAAAATATATAAATCATATTTTATTGTCATATTTTGAGATTATCACAAATCATGTTTGAAAATTACTCATTTTTTAAAATTATTCATTTTTTCCATTTTCAATATGTATGATAATAATATATTTTATAATTTTGAAACATTCATATTCTGTCTTCTCCCCAATATAAAATGTTATAACTCATATCCTATAATATCTAAACTATAGGAGTACATTTTATCTGTCAATCTCTACCCAAATCCATTAAATACATACATACACATTTTATAGTGGTTCATTTGTTTTTATAATAACATTATATGATGGATTTAAATATAATTTAATGTAGTTTTCTTATGAATTGATAGATTTCATATCTAAGTGTTTTCTTCTTTCAGTTCACCATTTACCTCTATAAAAAACATAAATATTGTTATTTATAATCATATAAATATATAAATTACTAATTTTCTTTATCATTATGATATTACCCATTTCATCAATTTAATAATCATGTTGGTAATGAAAAAATCATCCAAAAAATGTGTGGATTACAGCTATACAAAGATGATATATTTCATTATAAATAATTGCCTCTTATCATTTCTACTTATGATAGACCCATGTTAAATAATATATATATATATATAATATTTATAAAATGGTAAATAAATATTTAATTTCTTTCACTACCATTCATTGAAATAAAACGGTGTCACTATTTCATATATTTGGACTACCTCATCAAAAATAGTTGTATTATATTTTTCATGACAACCTAAAATTGATTATATAAAAAAGCTAATTTAATTAAATAAAATTATATTTGTGATATAATTATAATTCTATAAATAGATAATAATACTTCCATTTTATAAATCATGTTCATTGGAAAATGGAAAGATAAGACATACTTTTGTAAAAACTTCTATTTCTATTATTTAACATTATAAATTTTTATATAAAAAAGGCATAGTGGTTAAAGGATAAATAAAGTATAAAAATTTAAATTAATTCATTATTATATAATTTGAAATTGTATAATCATGATTCATTTGACCAATAATATCCTAATGTTGTAATTTTGGTCTCATAAATGAAACATAAACAAAATTTCTACATTAAATGTAATCAACTAAGTGAATACATATATCAAATAAATAAATGAAGAAATAGTAAAAATTAAAATATAATATTATTGAATAATAATATTATACATTTTTATATTAAATATGATTTAATATTTTATTATGATAATGTTCATGAGTAACATTTTGTTCTTATGGTAATGGATTTCGATTCTCAATTCTCTTTCACAAAGACATAAGAAATTTTCAACACAATTTTTTATTTTTTTTCTTCTTTAACAATGTTATAGATCAATTTTTTCATTAATATATAAAAATTTATAATATTTAGTAATCCATTGAATGTTCTTTCTTTCAATTATTCATTTTATTAAAAGATATATTGTGTAAATGGAAAATAAATATTATAAACTATTTTAAAATGGTATGAATATTTTATTCAAATTGTTTTCCTTCATATACAAATTGTTATAATATTTGATTATTATTAATTTAAGTTACATCAAAATCCAATTTTCAACCACTTTTTCTGAATGAGAAACAATATTAATTGATGTTATAGTGAAATATAATCTACGTATTCTTAATTATATATTAAAAGATATAAATAACAACATGAACCAAGGTGTGTTATGTAAAACTCAAAATACAATAAAAATAGAGATACATAGATATTCATTTGAAAAAAACATGAAGGAAAAAATATTCAATGCCTTTTTTGTCAAGAATATGGGAATAATCATATAAGGAAATAATTTTAAGGAATGTAATGGTGATTTAGATGTGGTAAACGAGGGTATATTGTAATAAAATAAAAATGAAGGAAATAATAGTCTGATAAACACCATAATGTGGAGTATTGTTTATTCCGTTGTTTTAAATGATTGATATAAATTTTTGGAGTATGGGTATTATCATAATCTATTTCATATATTGAAATCACGTGATTGGGAGTACCAAGATTGTATAGATAATGTTTTAACAGTATAAAAATCAATTATAGATAAAATGGGTGAGCAAAAAAAGAAATATAAATGATATAGATTATATTGTTTCTTATGTTTTGATATTGAAGAACAATATGACATTAATACTATTTTTTATTATAGGCTAAATTAAAAAATGAAATCATTTGAAGAGCATAAGAAAACAGTTTATAATATGCACTAAAAATTTTATATTCGCCATTATAGTTAGTATTATGATTTGCTCATTAAATAAAGAATGATCATAACTATACCCAAATTAATAATCTATTGATATTTTGTATAAACATAGTACATTAGTAGAGAATTGCTGATTTTTGATAAATTTTTTTGGTATATATGGACCTTAAGATTAAATTTTGTTATAGTGAATGTGATTTATTAGGAATATTGATTTTATAATTATTTGGACAAAATATTAAATTTAGTGATAACCATTTTTTATGAAAAAAACATTCATGTTCATAAAATTAAGGTTTAATAGGATAGAAGGTATGTTATATTTTTGGTGTCTATCATTTATCGGGTAGATATAAATGGTATAAAAATATATTTAGTGACTATATGATTAATTATAATTATTAATATGTTATATTTTTAAGTAAAAATTTATTATTCAGGTAGATATAAATATTTTTTTCCATTATCTTGTTTCATTTTATAAAAAGTTGTTTTATTATCTTTCAGAATTGTGTTTGATTTTATTTGGGATTTATGATGATTCATGTTGGAAAATATTAAAAGATTTTCCATCATATGTGATTATTTAATATTTTTTTTGTATTTATCATATGAGTAATTCATTTTATTTGTAGATAATTGTTATACATATCATAGGAAAATTGGTGATCAAATATCTCTAGTTTTTTCATTTTTTACTTTGGTAATGAATGTTTAGAAAATTTTTATTATTAGTTATTTCATGTATGATTTACATAAATATATCGGTGTTATTGTTTTTTCTTTGGAGATTATGGTATTATTTATTCATTTTATGTTTTTATAATACTGTATGTTAACATAACATGCAGTAAATATTTTTTGTTTCAATATATATATATATATAAGTCGGAGAAATTACATTTCATTCCTTTTATTATCTTGTGATCCATTAATTTTTTTTTGTACCTAATGTAGGAACAAAATAGATTTTAATTGTGATTTGTTGGACTTAAAAAATAGATAAAACTAGATAGTACATGACATAGAACCATATGATGAAATTTGCATTCATGGTGCAATGATATAAAGTACGTATATTTTATATTATTCGTATTTGTGTATATAATGGAATCTATGAAAATATAAAAATATTATCTTTTGGGAAACAATTGTAATAAATTGATGTTATTATTTATCAGTAATGTCATACTGTTTTTTGGTCATAAAAATTCTTGAAATCAAGACCTCAATAATTCACTATTATTCCATTAACATTACATTTTCTTCTGTGTACATATGTCTAATACTCTCCAAATATAATTTTCTCTTGGAACCTGATTATGTAAAATATTCTATGTAACTTTCATATTTAAACTTATTTTTCTTTAGAAAATAAATTTATTATCCATTTATTGATAAGGGCATTGATTAAAGGTTTTTAAAAATCCTAATAATGTTTTCATCTCATTATATTATATTTTTTTATTCCATTAAATAGTTATTGTAATATTATTTTTTATATATTTTAAAAAATTAATAGAATAATATAATTTAATGCGGTAGAAGGAAACACCACATAATATTTTAATTTATTAACATTAAATAATTTATTTATAATGTTATGGTGTATTGAAAACCATGATTTATGTGAATTGAAATATAATATGAATAATTATTTTTTATATGTGTCATTTCTATTATAACCATTAAATTTAGTGGTTTGAATATCAGTAACCATATTATTGAAAATTTTGTAAATTATATATATATTTATGATGTATTTTTTAAGCAATACTAATTATGTAATAATAATTTATTAATTTTTTTTATGAATCAAAATTGTTTTTCATAAAAATTGTTTTTCTATAAATTGTTCCAAAGAATAGATTAATTTTGTAATCATTTTTATAAATCTTATTTGACTAAAGTAATATTATTTTTTAAATAAGTTTTCAAATGAAAACATATTTTGATTAATTAGTAATTTTTTATGAATTTAAATTTTGGGGGAATAATTAAAAACGATATTTTAATGAAAAATTATGTTTCAATTAATTTATATAAATTTTTGAAATATATTTTTTATTTTTATTTTATTTCATTCATTTTATACAATTTAGTCACTATACATGGTAAACGATGAAACTCTCATTTATAAAGAATAACATAAATATATTAATTTTATCGACAATTTAATTATTCTCTATTTCAAAGTAATTATTCATAGTGGTTTCCTGATAAAAACCATTACCAACATAATTTTTCAAGTTTAATATAAAATAAATAGTAGAACCATAATGATTTTGATAATATATAATAAAAAAATAAATATTCATATTTATATGGAATCCCATTACCGGAATGAAATATCTAATGTAAGATTCATTTCAAACTATAATAATTTTATTTTATCTAAGAAACACATAGTCTATTATATAAATCAATTATTCTTTTGTATGTTACATTATATTTTTTTCATACTACTTATATTATACCCGTGATGAAATTATGAAACATATCATTAATAATGTATCATATAGATATTTTTATTGACCCAAGAATATCTCTAGGGATTTTATAGACATTTATTTTTCTTTAATCCCACTCATCGTGCAACATATAAAAACCCGTGTCAAATATCAGTTATCCATTTAAATGGTGAAAAACTCTATTTGATTTTGTATAATACCCACTACCATTTAGCATTATATAGATTTGGGTGTAATTTGAAGAAGAAATAGAAATTTTCTACATTAACAAAACATCATGATATCATTATTTACATACAGTTATTAATTATACATAACAATAGGGTTTTTTCTAACTTCCTCAAACGCTACTCTCTAAAATATTAAATTCAACATAAATAGATATAAAATTAAATATATAGCTAATAAATTATAATATATCATTACAATTCAACACTAATAAAACAATTAACTACAAAATTATCCTCCTAAATTTACAACCAGGTATCTAAATTTATTTAAACCCTCTATGAAACATAAACTGCATATCCATGGACATTAAAATCCAAATATAAATACAATGAATTTTTTTAATATAAATATAGTTCGTCTACTTTTTTTAGAGTTATCATTATTTGGGAAGGGATACTATGAAGAAAATTTTAGTTTTTTTCAACAAATGTTAAATTTTCAAACTATATAATATACATCTTATTTTATTAGTGGATCTATTTATGTACAAAAAATGTTTTTTAAAATACCCTTTTAGGAACATCATATTCATTTCATTTCATTATGACTCGTAAAATACTATATAAAATATAGGTGATACCGAGTTTTATATAATAATAATAATTTGTGGTAAATATCTCAAATCACAAAGGATGTTAGATAATGATATTGGTAGAAACAAGATAATAAGTAATGTCAATCATTGATATCCTTGGTAATAAATCATTTAATAACATAAAAATTCAAAATGATAATTAATAATATCAATGATATAAGGTAAATATAATATATGTTTCATATACATAATAATATAAATCATACATTAACGGTGAAGGCTTTCCTCAAAAAATTTACTTATTGGATGGAGAATCACTCAAAATATTTTCACAACAGATCAAGTATCAAAGTGTTTTTTTCATTTTATATTAATAATAACTACCCATTATTTTCATTTCCATAGAATGTGTATGTTTTTATCCAATGAATGTGTGCGATATATTGGGTCCAATCAATATGTAATGATTATCCCTGTACCATATTTCAGTGAGAAAACATGTAACCATTAAACCATTGGTAACAATGATTATGAATGAGTTTCACAAACCATTCAAAGGAAACCCTTTATATTATAACCTAAAAACACCATTTCATGAAAATGGGATTCATACCTATTTATAAAAAATTAAAAATTAAAATCATAAAAAATTCCTTAAGAAATAGTTATTGGAAAACCCCATGAATATAAATGGGTATCATATGATATTTACTAACATTCAAAAAAACACCATTAAATTATTATAATGAATATTTTTATATTTATGACATATAGATTAAGTACATATTTTAGTGAATTAATTCCCCCTATCAATCTATTCCAGAAATTTAAATGATCATTTATCATTAAATAAAATGTATAGTATGATATTCATATAGAAAATTCATTGAGGAAAATGTGATTCTTTTTCATGGTCGATTGTAAAAAAAATCATAGTTAGATATAGATCAAATATTTTATAGAAATTAAAATTATATAATAGAACCAGAAAAATATGGTAAAAAGTAATGTTAAAACATATCCCAAATGTATCAATGAAATATCATTTAGTTATTAAAATAGATGTAAGGGATCCTAAAAATTTATTGTAATGTTGTCATAATAAAAGTTATCAAACATCAAACTATTTTATTCCATGTTTCCAATCAAAAAAATTATAAATATTTACATTTGTAACATATTAATTAATTTAACATAGAAACAATGATTTTGAAAAAAAATTAATACAAAATAAAAATTGCAGGTGAATACATAAAATATATTTTGGGAAAATATATATAATGTTGACATAAAATAAAAACATACATATCAATTTAAAATGTTACGATCAAAAAGGTTAGTTAATTATTTTCAAATAATTTACATTATAAAAGTGTCTCTATTAATTTATCCTGGTATACTATATTAATTTTATTGTATAAAATCAAATGAAATGGATAAAAAAAATTGTTTTAAATGAAACCATTTTAATACATAGAAATTGTAATTCATGAGTATGTAAATTATAATGAATTTTAATCAGACCATTTTTTTTATTAAATATTTATTAACCCAAATAATATTATGTTTTCTATATAATAAAATATTTTTCATGGGGTACCCTTTAATTGATATAAAACAATCATGATAATATTTTGTATCATAGTGAAAGAAAAATTGAGTTATCATTATACCTTATGGTCAATTTACACCATAAAGCATGAAATATATAAATATTGGTTTATGTGATAAAAAATTACCAGTGTTATACTACCATATAATAAAATTATATAGTAGGATTCACTGTAATGTTATGAAATAAGTTCAATATAATTATAAAAATATATTAAATAAGAAATGATTTTCCAAAAACTCTTATGAATGGTGTATCATTTGATAAAAAATACATTTTATGAAAAGAAAATTATTTGGAAAAGGATCTCCCTAGATATAAAAGGATATAAATTATATAATTTCCATGGTAATAAGTTTCAATATTAAAAAATATAGAGGAATCATGTGACAAATCATTTAACATGACTCAAATAATTAAAATTTAAATTATTAACTTTCATTGAGTGATTCCTTCCCGAGTCAAATCCATTGGGATATTATTTATTTGAAAAATTGATATCATTAAAAATTAAAATTACATTAATTATAAATATAATATTTATGAAAATAATTTATCATTATATAGTTATATTAAATAAGATATTTTTGTATATTTTCAATATCCTTTTTTAGTATCCATTGTAATATGGAAATAGTTTTGCAATCCGTAAGTTGTTATTTTTTGTTCTCTATAATGTAATAATTCACATGTCATTTTTGGTGTTTTAATATTTGTTTTATTTCCATCTATATTATTATAATATCATTTCATGATTTTTTTGTTGAAAACATTATTAATGAAATTGGTGAATTATATGTTTCGATGATTATTTTTGAATAACTTGTTATTTCTTAGTTAATGTGTAAAATTTTAGTATTAATATTAACATTAAATTAATTTTTTATTTATATAAATAATATATTACTATAAATAATTTCTTTATTGAAATCCATGGTAAAAATTTATAAAGTTGTTTAGGTTTGTTGTCATATCAACCCAAATACAAATATTACATGATTATTATATAATTATGTAATGGAATAAATGTAATATCAATATAATGTATACATAAGGATAATATTTTGGGTATATTATTGTGTTAAGTAACTAGTTTAAATAATTTTATGAAAAAGTAAATCTACAGGATGTATATTTATTGTATGAAGAAATAATTTTTTTTCAATTAGAACTCCCTTTTGGATTGAATGGCGAATATTTATAATATGATGTAAAATTTTAATTAAATTGTCATGGTATTATAAATAATATCATATGTATCAATTTAACCAATAATAATTATCAACCATTTAAGGATTTTAATGATGGAATAATTGAAATCGATCATTCTATGGTAGAGGTTGTCCACATATAAACAAGGATATTGAATTCATTTTCTGTATAATTATGAAATGGAGTAATATATATAGTAATTTATTATATTAAATAGTAATTAAATATAAATATAAAATTATATATTGACATATAAAAATATCCTTTTATTTTTGTGAAATAAAATAAAATGTTTCATGTCGTAGAGGTAGTTTTCCACACAACACATGTCTAATAGAATCATTTTGTATTATTAGAAAATAAATAAAAGATTTAAAGGAGTATATACTTATCCTAATAAATTAAAACTATAATAATAATTAATATAATATAAAATAAATATTTTTAACATAATTTGATTAAGAGATAGTGAAAATAAAGAAATATAAAAGAGAATAAATCAGTTATACATATATACGTCAATACATAAAATATCTATTTTTATGTGGATTATGTCTTTTTGGGTTGGAATTTTGACAATAGAATAACATAATAATTGTTTATGCATTTTTTTAGTAAATTTTTTTGGTATGGTTTTATATGAACTATTTTTGTGTTCGTCAGATGGGAAGGGGGATAAGTGACTTAATTCACTACCGCAATGTATTGGTTTTTTTAAACAATTCCAATAATTTCAAATAGTGGGAAGTCAATATAAAACATAATTCATCCAAAATTGAGTATTAATAGGTGGTGAAAAAGGAATGGTCCGGAAGATCTATAACCACACATTCTAATACATTTTTTACACTTTTTATAGTTCATTTATTAATAGATTTATATTTTCAACATTTTAGATTTTATCTTGGTTACAATTATTAAATAAGGTAACATATCCCTTATATGAAAAATTTTAATATAACATATTAATAAATTGGTAAATAATAATTAAAAATTATAATTATATTTTATTTGAATCAATAACAAAATGTTCTTAAAAACATTAAAAAAAACAAATGTGTAATATTTTAATCATTTATTTAAGAATTATAATAGAAGTTTTACAACTAAAAATATTAGTCTATAAAAAACAATATTTTAAATTAAAAATAAATCACTATATTAATAAAGATTTTATAATTATAAATTCATATATTTATAATAACATATCTATAAAATTCATGTTATTAATAATAATTGTATTTTAAAAAATTTTCAATGAATAAATATTTTTTTTTGACACCCAAAAATAGTAATCTTAATATTAATTTGACATAATAAAATCATTTAAGATAATATTTTTATAAATTTCATAAAAGGATATATTTCTATTTAAAAATTTTAAAAATGATACATATATATATACAATTATTATTGAAAATGACTCCTTTAAGGTCATGTTCCTCTAATAATATTTCACATAAATTTAAAAATAATTGAATATTTAAATAATATTATATAAATATCAATCATTTATATTCAAATAATCATTTAAATATCATAAATTTAATTTATTATAGGAACATATTATACAATTTACTAAATGGTTTTTCAAATATATACTTTTTCAAATATTAATAATTATTTATATTCATATTTATTTATTGACATTTTTTTCATCTAATTATTATAATATATATTTTAATTTTAATAGTATTTATTTTTCTTTAATGAGGTCCATTGTTAGTTTTGTTTTGTTCATGGAACATTATATTAATGATAATGTCTATTTAAAAGGTTTGAATTATCAAATTATTGTATGATGGAAACATGAACGACCTTCCCTCCTAAACATTTATATTTTTTTACTCTATCAATATAAATTTCCAGAATCAAATAAAATCCAATTACACTATAAATATTGAATATTATTATAATAAAATCAATATCATCCATAATATGACGTCTCCCCTATCCACCATATCTAATAACTTCTTTCGGATACCCATCAAATATATTCCCACATTATTTTCTTAAAAAAAATCTACAACCTCTGTGAGCCTCTAATCACCATATAAATTCTAAAATATATCATTTCCCAAATTATATAAATGTGAATATTAATTTTTAATAATGAGTGTTATCATATCCTAGATAATACTAATTTATCTTATACATCCTTATACTCTTAATTATTGTTTACTGAATAAAAATTCATATCATTATACATAAATATATTTATAATTATTGTTATTTCTAAATAATATTATTTTCTACATTCAATCCTTATGATATATTTTTTATTCGATTATTTTTTCACATAGATGAACAATATTACAAATTTTCTATCACATATGACAATTAAATAAAGTCTTTATAGTAAAATTATTTATTATCATTAAGGATTTTTCATAATTATATAGTGGTTATATTCTTTGGAATATTCATCAACATATACAACTGGTATTCAATCTATAATCAATAAAATCGTTAGTTTTTAGAATTATAGCTGATTTTTTACAAAAATCATTATGAAATCAACCCATCACACTAGAATAAAAATAAAATACATATATTAAAATATCATTATCATTTTGGAGATAATGAATAAACAATCATTGTACATAGATAGAAACCACTGAATATTTAATGCATAAAAATACGGAAAATTTATTATCTGAAAACTAATAATGCAAATAAATAACTCAAATGTCTGTAATAAAGAATTAAATATGAATAAAATTTTTCCAAATAAATATGATTAATTATTCTTGTAAATATACATTAATCAGATAATTTGTATACATAGAGTCTAATTTTGTCTCTCCAAAGTGAAGATTGATATAATTGTTCACAAACCAATTTCCTTTAATTTATATATGTTCAATGTTCACTACCAATGGGAATTTAATTATTTAATATACTTCTCCCATGATTAACACAACTTTATGATTTATATGAATAATGATACATACATATTCATCGCATATTCTCAATTTAATGTTCATCAGATTCAATTTTTACCTACGATATAAGCTTTTATTTCTAATAATTCCTTTAAAAATTGATTTCTATGAATAAATTTTCATTGTGGATACATATTTTCTTCTATATATGTAAAATTGGATATACTTATTACACATTTTTATAATCTTTTGTTTCCATGTGTCAATAATAATTCTGATTCCGTTAGTTCACATTTCAACAATAAATAAACATATAAGTCCACTCACCAAAATATATTCCTTTTATTATGGAATCATCCTTCTCCTTGTCCATTATTTCATAATATAGTATTTCATCCATTTTCAAAAAATCTGTGATTTAATAATTTACTTCAATATTTAAATTTACATTCTCGAATAAATATTGAATAGAAAATTTATTCCTGCATTTCTCAGGGAGGAATCCTCTACAGTATCCTTAGTTTTAATTAAGAAGAATCCTTTTATTTTATTAAAAATTGTCAGATGTATTTTTTTTAATTATAAATATTATTTATAACAATATACATTTAATGGTAATATTTTCATGACCCCATCCCCTTCAATAAGTACCCCTCCAAGGCCAACAATGTTTGGAGGGAAATAGTGACCCTTGAGCCCCACATCCAGTTAGCCCCGTTTGGTGACTAGCACTAAGGTTATAGTAAACACAAAAATGGGTAGCATTACCCTTAATAAAAACATATGTGAAAGACCTAGACAAAACATACACTAACTAACTCCAACCCAGACGACAATATATAAGAAAACCCAGGTACACATATGTAATGTCATTCAAGAACTACTATAGCCTATAGGAAAATCTACATGTCCCAAAATGAATTAATAACAATAGTAAACATGAATCCGGACCAATTCATGCATCCCTAATCTAGTAGTAACCATCATGATCTCCAACCTATTCCATGTGACATGGAAAATAGTTTATATGTATGTAAGGTGAGTACAAATTCATCCTCATTTGGATCCTCCCCAGAGCCTCACTTGAAAAAGTTAAGAAAGTATATTAAATCACAATAGACAATAAGTGAAAATAATTTCTCATATAAAATTGTATACTATATTCCCATCCATACCATGGAAAATCTAACATTATATCACACAATAATATTATATAATTTTTAATATAATACAACGGGGACCCCAATACCCCTTCCCCACTAGTTTTCCACTTTTCTGCAATGTCGCATGTCCAAATCATCTTTCTCCAAAAAGTAATTAACATGGACTCTCGGGAGAAGCTCCACAATATACACCTCGTGCAACACAACCACTATGTCCATGTAACCAAATTTACCAGATAGTATTTGGGAGACACTATAGATTGTGTAACAAGTATCATACATCGAGCATTACACAATAAGTCATTACTACCCATACAAAAATTAAAGAACCTCAAGCCATCACATCCTATACATGTTACACCTATAATAGTCCATACATTATCCAGAATATATGTGTTTGAATAAAAAAATCCATTATAGCCCTCTACACACATATATGGTTAAAACTAACTAAATTTCCTACACAAAGAAGTACCTACCAAGAGATTAGAGTGGGGATAAATGGGGCGGTTATCTATCTATCCCCCAACCAAACATTTGAGGAAAACACCACCAAGGATCATAATCCACATGGTGTAAAATTTACAAAGTGAAGTGGTGGAGTAGTGTATAGATACAAAAAATTTATATAATATAATATAGATTAAAAACACAAAATGTAAATAACCATGTCTTAGACATAAATGAAGCTAAAATCTCACAGAATTCCATCTGTCACCACTACGTCTAGGCATCCTATAAGAACACAACCATTTTAAGATCTTTATAACATTACTTCATTCACTGTTTATCAGTTTTACTTTATGATAATTAATTCATTAAAAATTAATTAACCATTAAATATTCCACATTATATTTCATTATAATCTCTCCAATGTTTCATTCCCTCTAGTAATAAAAAAACTATGTCCACAAGTTCTCAGAAATTTTACATTAGCATGGAATCCCCACAATCTCCAACCTCAAGGGTTAACATCATTTACTCAATAATTTATTAACAACAATATTTCATTCCTATATTAAATGAAATTATAGAAAAATCGTCTAAGATATTAAACACAATGGGTCTCATCTAGGTAAGTAGATGAACTACCCATCAAGCCTTTTCCACCTATATCAAGAGCACAAACCCATCCTCCCCTATAAAGCTAAACATAGAAATCATGTTGCATACCACACACATCTTCGACCCTCTTGGAAGCAGGGTAAGCAAGAAAAACTTCCTTGATCAGTGGGAAAAGTAATATAGATAAATAATTGAAATTATTAAATAAAAATCCAATAACACACATCAAACAAGTTTCATCATTTTCCATGTCCCCCCCCCGACACACTCATGTATATACTGATGCATCTCACCACTCTATGCATCAAATGCCCCCAAAACAAATGGGCCTCCATGTCCCCCCATATCACAATAGAAATCCATGATTACATCAAAACACAAGCAGTATGAAACAAACATTATATCAACTGGGCTCTGGGCCATTAAAAAAGGTTTCTAACCTGCCAACATAATGATTACTCATGGATTCTAATCACATGGCAGTCGGCCTTACAATCAAGAGGGTAACTTCGAACCCTACCAAACATTATATTTTTTTTAAATGGTTCATTAATTCATCTTGAATTAACTATATCTTCATTAGTATGTCGCAATTATGGGAATCCTAAACAGAACACAATTATAGCTATTCAAAATTAATTAAACAAGCTTAATGCATCAATTTGATTTTCATCAATTCTAACAATAATCAAATTCATCTACATGCCACTTTATGTTTGAAAAAATAATTTCAATTAATACAAATTTACATTCATTACAATTTTATTCAATAATGAAATGATTAACAAGGATATCATAGATATCCCACTATCTACTAAAATAATAGGGAACAAAATATGATCAATACCAATTTATTAATCTGGTAAAATTATTTATTATTTTAATTCCATTATGACCAAGTTGGACAATTAATAAAACACTAACATTTCACATAAAAGAAAATATATAATCGATGAATCTATTATCTAAAATGGTTTTCGACATTATTTACACAAAAATGGATCAAAGAAACAAATCACAATCTTCATCCCAGAAACAACTACATCTACACAAGGATGGTGTGGCACAACAACATAAACAAAACCAAAAGGAACTCCCTTATAACCATTGTAATCAAGATCCAAATCCGATAAAGGTGAAAACAAAAAATATTGATTTTTGAAACCCAAATAATAAAGAAGATATTACCTCATATTGACGGATGATCGACAATGGAACCTGGGAAACAATCCTGAATGAAACAATACCCAAATGTTGACGAGTGAGGTGTTTGGGTCATCTGGAGTCGAGAGAGGGTGAACTCAAGTTGTAGGGTTTGAAAAACCCAAGTGGATGGGTGTCATTAAAATACCCAATAGTGGGGTTGTACATGACCAGTACCTCCCCATTGTGTCATGTATTGCCACAAGTCCCATATATGCTGAAAAACACATTCCTCAGTGATCTATTTTTTTGTATCCTGAACAGTACACATTTTGTCACCCTTGTTCATGTCATGTATCCCCCCTATTTCCCGCTTCTCACAACTGAACTCTTCTTGACTTTATCCGAGCATTATCTGAAAACCTTGTTCATCAAAAACACGCCAAGGGTAGATCCCTGTGGATCAAGGCCCTAACATCAAATACCTCCCAAAACATTCTCTTCAATGAAAAATCAAAACCATCCTTGTGGAAAAACACATCCAAAACCTAAACTCTATCTTGGGGGAGATACCTCTCAATGAGATAAAGTGACAACAAACAACAACATAAAAACATATACTAGATATCAATAGACTAGAACCAACAAACGATCATCATAAAAGGAAAGAGATAAAAATAAAACAACTGAGGGTACTAAGCATGTATTTGTGACTCATGTTCCCATATACTCTCCTCCACTCCACTATGCATCCTCAAGACACCATAAAATGGAATAGAATTACCACACAATGCTAAACCTTGGGGTAATATATCTCTACAGGCCGCTCCTCTATGTTCACTTCATAATCAACGTTGATCTCTCCCCAATCAATGAAGAGAGAGTCATCATGAAGATAATGACAGAGTAATGACACAACGAAATGTATATAGAAAATCTCTAGGGAAGATGGTACTCGATACACCACAACTCCAACCTGGGAAGATGCCTTGAATGGCCCAACAAACCGAGGAGATAGATCACTCCACAAACCAAATCTTTGCTTCTGCCGATGGTGAATCACCTTCAGAAACATGTGATATCGAACATCAAACTCTAATGGTCTCCTCATTTATTCAGAACATTATTTCTTAGGTTAATGTGAATACTTCATCCTCTCACGAAACATATGAACCATAATTGTCTTATTCATCACCAGTTCTAGTCCATGAATTTCCTTTTCTCTAACCCTAGACCACACAACTGAGAACATAATGGTCATCCATACAAGGCTTAAAAAGATTCCATACCAATTTTGTAGTGAAAAATATAGTTGTATGTGAACTAAACCAATGGAAAGGGTCTCATCCATGAACTAAAAAAATCTTAGACATAGGAGAGTAGCATTTCGTTAAGATATTTGATGGTCACCACCTTTTGGTCATTCCTTAGTTGATGAAAAGTGGTGGGAAAAAATAGTCGAGTGCCAAAATCATGGTGGAGACATATCCAAACCCTAGTGGTAAAATGAGGATATTGATCTGAAATGATTATCCTCATGACTAAATAGAGTCTCACCACATCCCCTAGATACTTCTTTAAAAAACACATTCTGAGCTCGATTCCTCGATTTTTATAAAGTAGGAAGATTTATCAAATGATCCATTACCACCCATATAGAATGATGGACTCCCTGAGCTCATTGTAAACTAGTATCAAAGTCCATTATGATGTCCTCCCACATCCACATGGGAATATCTAACCACTGGAAGAAACCACCTGGGAGACAGTTCTCAGTTATCACCTTCGGGTATACAAACACAGCGACACAATCGATACAATTGAAAACTTCATCCCTCTCTAAAAAAACTGAATCCTCAGGGATCGTTACATCTTTTAATGCCATTATGATCTGATAAATGAAATCTAAGGAACCCTATCAAAACATTATCATGAATCTCCAAAGGAAAAAAATACTTCCCTGATAAAACTATCTACATTGTTTTTCATGAAACCAACCATCAGGGTCCTCTCCATAAACTACTTTGTCTCTCCAGACCTCCACCTCTAGATCCCCCAACTGGGACTCTTACACCTGCTGCACAAAATATGAATGCACCATTATCTAAAATTTACAATCTATTCCCCCAACGTCTCTTATATTAATGTGTAATATGATCATCCATCAATATACATGAAATATTCATTTATTCAGAAAGTATTCAATGTTTTCATTCATAAAATTTCCCTAAATTGATTATGTAGTAATGGAAGGAATTTTATGAAACAGGTTTCTCTTTATTGGGTTATATTCTTTTGAAACACACATATTTCCCCAGAATATATTTATAATTAAATTATAATTAAACTTTTACCATTCCACGTGATATTATATGATTACTTGTTTATAATAACCATTTAATTTCTTGGGTTACTATATGACTATTTATGATCTTTTATCACATGTATGAATGATTTCACTATGATATGGGTGGAACATATATTTCCCTCAATGAAATTATATAAATATTTTTAGATCATGAGATAATCTAATATGTTCTCATGAATGATCCTTGACCACTAAGATGGCCATGGGAGTCCACCATTATTACTAATAAAATATGGGGACTGAACTAATACATCAATGACGGCCCTGGGAGTGAACCATGACTACCAATATTGTATAGGGAGTGGAAATATACTACTAAGATGGAATTTACAGTGATTCCATGGATATTATGGAAATCACATTATATACATGTGTGTCTTCAACAATTTCTTGTTTCATTCATTTGTCTTGAATTTATGTCTTATGTTCATTATTTCCTTATTATTAATATATTTTGAACTACATTGATTTATTCCCTGAGTCATATAAAATATTTTTTATATGTAGGATAAGATCATAAATTTTCATGATCGTTTTCGTATTACCTTATTCAAATGATAATGCTTACATGTCTCCCTTAATTACCCATACTGAGCATTTGAGAACAACAATTTTTATGATTCTCTCCATGGGTTATGATTATATATATTATGATTGATGTGTCTAAAAAGGTTGTTAGTAAAGAAGAACATTGTGGAAGATAATGTAGCTCATTTATATACCAATGATTATGTTTTAATGTTTCTAAAGGCACTTGAATATAATGGACATCAACTATATAATTTTGTAAGGCATTTTATATTCAGAAAATGTTTTGTAATGTTAATGTGTGTCATGATTGGGTGTTTATAGTTGTTATCAGTGAATAATTTTAAATAAAATTTGTAAACTGAGATGATAAAACATTAGTGAGAACCCTACATACATGTCTATGTATAATAAAAATTATTAGTCAATGTTTTGAAAAATAACCCAGAATATTGGTAGTGGATACAATGAGTGGTTTCCATGAAATACATCCTTATATGGATATTTGTTGTGGATGTGGATTTGAAATAAATTTACCTAGGGGGAAAAAATCCAACATGTTTTTTTAGCCTGACTCGTGATAATGTGCTATATGACAACGTGACTTCCTACAAACATGGTTTTACATTCTGAAGGGATATTATTTTCAAATTATCAAAATCATTGAAAACTGTAATGAAGGATTAAAATTTGATTTTTTATTGAATAACCTATGATAAACCCATGGTGTTATAATTTATGTAAGGTTCCATATGTTATAAATCCAATAATTTTTTATCATGGTTATCTGGATCATTATTATGATTACTATTTTTTACTTTAGGGTTTTTTTAGTCAATTGATAGAAGTTTAATGAACCATGTTAATAGTGATTGTGATAGAAAATGAAAATATTTTCCTCTTTAGTAACTGAATGCTATGGGAGTAGGATTGAAAAATATTATTGTTGTGGTCACAAAAACTTCTCAAGCTATGAATCATGGTTTAATTCTGAATGAGAAATGAGGTGAAAAATTATATTTATTCTTTCAAGAGGAAACATCCACCTTATTTTAGAGGGTATCTTGATCAACTTGTTACTGAACAATAAGAACGTACTACTAAAAATATATTCTCAATTTATAGTGTTTGGAGCTTGAAAAAATAATTATAGCTATTTAATGTCTAGATGAAGAATAAAATCAATAGTAGGATATAATTATGAATACAAGCCAGCAAGATGAGATTGAATCCATTGACTGGGATGAGTTCAAAAACATATTCATCAATAAGATATTTATATAGATTCCTTTCTCCATGATGGTGAATGAGTTACTTGAGTTAACGAAAATAGATGATGAATCTTTGGGTACTTATGAGAATAAATTTATGGGACTTATGTTGTGCTCTCCCAAAATTATCATCCAACTAGAATGTAAGATTAATAGGTTATTCGGTTGTTTAATGAGAAGTATTATACAGGCATTGGCGACAATAGAATTTGGTAGCTATGAATATATTCTAAATTCATAAATCATGTTTGAAATGGTTGATAGTTTCATGTATCAATAACATGGTTTTGATAATAATTACAAGACTTTTTTGAATTTAAAATTTAAATACTTGGATGAAAAATGATGACCAATCTTTTTTGCACTTTGAGAGGAAAGAATCGTGGGGGAAATTTCATTAAGGGTTCCAATATCTATTTTATGTTTTGTAGGGAATGAAATAAAATATTTTATTGAAGAACTGATGGGAATAAGTTATAATATTTTTGAATGGGGAAAATGTGGAATATAATGATCCTCCAACGATTCATTGATACTTGTGTAAGGAGAATAATTAATTATTATAACCACTACCCGAACCTAGGGAATGGTGAGTATGATCATCACTTTTAACATAATATACTAAGGAAAAAAGGCCAATATCATGTAATCATTACTTCGAAAGAGTTAGTTGATAATTACATGATGAAATCTACACTTAATATCCATTGTAGAACTACTAATGTTATATTTGATTGTAGATCTACACACTATTTCATATTAAATCATTTTGTAAAGGGTGTTATGATTTCATCTACAAAATTAGATGTGTAGTAATCAATGTAACCCTGAATGGTATGATTATTGAATCTCATTTATATGATTCCTCTCCAATTGATTCTTGTGGGAATGTTTATCCTGCAAATATTTTCGTTCATCCTTTTATTGAAACTAATGGAATGTTAGGCATGTATTTGGTTTTTCTATAAATGTCTCACATAAAATGTCACAGATGGGAAGTTACTTTGGATAATTTAACCCCTTATATGATCACCCTTCCATGTGAGGATAATTATAAACATCCTAAAGAGTTTTCATCCTATTTATGGGTCTAAATTCCCATAAAAAATGGTTGTTTATCACAAATGGTTAGAGAGAGTATTAATATATTTGATATGCCTATTGCTCTGGATTTTTTTGATGTCTTTCCAAAAGGGATTAATATACTTTCACCCAATGAAGATGTTGAATTATAAATAAAACTCATACTTACTTCCAAACCTATTTCAATGAATCATTATATAATGGCCCTGATTTAGTTGTAGTAATTGAAGAAAAAAAAACAAGAAAACCATGATAAGGGATTCATTCATCCCCAAGTGTCTCCATTAGGTGAAAAAGTTCTATTGTGGAAAATAAATATGGATTAATGTGACTCTACATTGATTATTGGGAGTTGAATAATATCATAATCAAGAATATGTATCATCATCCCCATATAGATGACTTGTTGGATCAAAAAAGCAAACATCAACACTTTTCCCTGATTACGCTTCAATCTAGATATCATTAATTTAGTTTTAATAAATTGGATATACCAAAGAAGACATTTATTAAATGGAATGAACAATATAAATATATACTGATTCCTTTTGGTTTTAATAATTTCCCAGTTATCATCAAGGATTTTTTGAATAGATTTTTTGGAGATTACCTCAATAAGAATGGGGTAGTCTTAATAGATAATATTCTTATCTTTTTAATGTGAAAAGAAGAGCATGAATATCGCATAATATCCTTATGTAAAGTGATGATATATTAGAAATTATGAAATGTTAATTTTATCTACAAATGGTTTTGTTTTTGGGTTACATTATATCAAGAGATGGTATATCAGTAGATCCATCAAATATGTAGTCTATTGAATGATGTTCTAGACCATCTATGTTGATTGATATCCATAGAATTTTTTGATTAGCTGGATGATATCAATATTTATTTGAGAGATTATTTTTACTAATGAATATTTTTGACCATGTTATCTCATAAGGGTATCATGTTCTTATCCACATATGAATGTGATGAAAATTGAAAGGAACTGATCCGATGGTTGGTCAGTGCACTAATGCTTATAGTGAGCTGTAGTGAAGAATGGTTTATAATCTACATCAATGGATCCAAGAAAGGATCGAGATTTTTTATTATTCACAATAAAATGGACATGTAATATTCCTCATGAATTATGATAATTCCTGAGTAGAATTACCCTACTCATGATGTGGAGTTAAGAGAAGTAATTTTTTCATTAATGATATGGAGGAATTACCTTTATGGTTAAAACAATGATATATATATTGATTATAGAAGTCTGATATAATTATTAATACATAAGGAGTTAAAAATTCTCTAGAGAATACATTTAGAGTTGAAAAATGATTATAATTTCTCAACACATTACCACCATGGGAAAGGGAACAAGGTGGCTGCTACTTTGAGTTGGAAGGATTATTCTAGCTTATCCATGATGATGACCACAAGTCATCCAATATTTTTGTATTTTCAATAAACCGATCTAGAAATCATGAAGAAAAATGAAAATTTGTATCTCCCTAAGTTGAATGTTCAACCCTTTATCCAATTGAATATTAATGAGGTGTGTCAAGAAGATGAAGAGATATAATAGAAATTCATAAATGATCCTGAGTTTAACGTTATTCATGATTGAATTATAATATTAAAGAATTGTGTATGTATTTCTTCAATACCATATATGAATAAGGATATATTAGAGAACATTCACAGTTAATCATTCTCTATTAACCCAGTGATAAAGATGATTTATAGGGACATGATAGAATACTTCTAGTTGGGTGGAATGAAGAGGGATATCAAAGAGTTGGTATCTCAATGCTTTGTAGGACAATAAGTTTAGGATGAAATGAAAATGTGAAGGGGGATGTAGCATCTAACAACAATACCATAATGTAAATATTACAACATCACTATTGATTTTGTTTTTTAACTACCCAATAAACTAAAAGGGTTTAATGTTATATGTGTGGTCCTTAATTGATTTAACATGTTAACAAAGTTCATTTCTATCAGTGAAGATTTATATTTGGAAAAAATTACAATGATATATATTAAGGAAGTGTTAATGTTGTTTGTAATACCACATTAACTTATATCAGATCAGGATGCGAGTTTTACCTAAATGTTATGAAAAATTATTCAGTTAGAAGTTGATATAGAATTGAGTTCTATTCAATCTTGTTATCCTCAGACATAATGTTAGTATGAAAGAACAGTTAAAACCCTATAAGATATTTTAAGATCATATCAATCATATTTACAAGGTGGGTGGGATCAATACCTTTATCTAGTTGAGTTTTCATAGAATAATAGCTTTCATTAAATCATTGCGATGGAACCATATGAATCCCATTATGGGAAGAAATGTTGAGATCCAAAGTGTTGGTATGTGGATGGGGAAAGAGAGCTATTGGGACCTACTATCACTAATGAAATCGTCGCGTATTGTAGAACCGTTCAGAAGCATATCAAGGTAGCTCAACGATTTTATAAATTTAATATAGATAATTTCTAGTGTGATGAGAAATTTGATATTGGTGAAAAAGTGTTTTTATGAATTTAACACTGGAATAATGATATGAAATTCAAGAAGAAATGAATACTAAGCATTATGTATATAATTATTTTTGATATTCATGATCATTTGGGTATAGTATCATATCTTTTGGAAACTCATCCATAGATCATTAAGTAAATGATGTATTCCATGTATCTCTCTTGAGGAATTACATACATGACCCATAACATTTACTAAAATCAGATGTCATACTAATAGAGTAGGATTTATCTTATAATGAACAACAAGTTGAAATTATTTTATGAGACGAGAATGTTTAACCAAACAAGACCAATCACGAGTTAAATGTTTTGTGGGGAAATCAGTTGTTTGAGGAAGCTACATGGGAACAAAACAATTGGATAAAGGAGAAGTATCCTCAAATTTTTTTTCCTTAGAGATGAATTAAAAGGGTAAATTTAAATTCTTTTGGGGGTATAATTAAACACTGAGAGTATTTATGGACCTTTTTTGAATAAATTTAGTATTCATTTTGGTCATAAAATGTATTAAGTCAAGAATTCCTTTCACGAGGCACAAAATTGGCATATATTTCAAGCATCATCTACTTGGAATATTTTATAAGAAAAACTGACTTAGCATATGATAAACACAACACAGACTGATCTTTCATCACACACAATAAAGAGTTTATAAGAAGCATCATTTTTTTATATAATTATTTTAATACAAAATTATAACCTATCTCTTAAAATTAATTATATGAATAGTAATAACTACTTTTCAAATGTTTTCTTATAATTTGTTTATATAAATAAAACATGTTGATAATGATATATTTGATTTTTAAGTATGTCCTTTTATGTTTTGAAATACCATTTTCTAGAATGAACCACTTATAATAGTAAAATTTATTTTAGATACATTTTAAAATTTAATTTGATAATATTGAATCTTATATTAATTTTAGAATTTTTAAATAATCATAAGGTGATTTTTTTGGGATTTTCCCAATAAACATCATATTTTGATGAATATTAAAAAATATAACATTATTGTTAAAAACTAAATTTTTTATTTAATTATTAATGATAAATGATATAATTATTTTTATTAAAATAAAATTAGTTGCATATTTTATTTTTTATTAAAATTTAAATAACATGAATAAATTTCACATAAAAATAGCATAAAAATCTTAACAATCATTTGAACATTATTCTATATTAATAACTTGTTATTTCATACTATCTACAGGATGAATATTAATATTAATTTTTCTACTTATGTGATTCGAATTTTAATGAAAAACTAACATAAAGAATTGTATTTATTATAATATTATATTTCTACTATGAACAATGTTTTTTTGACCAAAATGACTAGTTAGTGTAATTAAAATTCATCACAGCGATTATCGGAAAGTAAACCATAATTAGGGACTAAACCATAAAATAGGGGTCCCAAATTACCTATACACTTTTCCAAAACCCATTGAATGATCATAGTTCAACCATACATCTTAAATTATTGAGTTTTGTTTGGCCTTTTTTAGGTATGAATGTACGTATATCTTACATTATTCTAAAAATTCAAAGTGAGTCATTTTCCATCCCTATAAAATTCCACCACCTATCCCACATCGTCCCACGTCCCAAAACGATTATGTTCATTCATGAAATTCCCAATAAACGTCAAAAAATACCTATATTTATCATAGAATCATTTCTATGTCCATATAAAATTATAAGAAAATATCTTTCCATAAACCAAAAGGAGTTTCCTGATATAGAGGTAACGTTGTTTATCTAATGTTCATTCTATTATTTTCTCTCTCCACCCACTACACATTCTTTTTTGTAATGTTGTATAAAAAACTAGTATCATAAATGTATTGGAATTTTTTATGATTATTATTAAACCTACCAATACACACACATCCATATAATATATAATGAACATATTATTTATGTGCACTGTGAACTAACGCCTCACTAAATGATGATTGTTAAAAACATTATCCACCACACATGGTAGAAATTTTTATGGAAACTATATTTATATATATTATATATAATATTTATTATGTATTTATGATGCTAAATTTTTTTAAACACATAACTTTTACTTTTTATTTTTTGATATACAATAATGTCGTTTGAGGAAATGTGGACTACCACCCCCTCAAGGTGATGTTATTCATTCAAAACCCACATGGAATGCATTAAGAATGTCTATAGAGAAATTAAATTATATATATGATATAATAATAAATATGGAATAAAAAAAATATATATAAACATATATTTATACTTATTTCATTTACATACTTTCTTTCAATAGGATAATAAAAATCATGAACAACATTCATTTGTATATACGACTTACAGTTGACATGAATGGTGCTTCCCATTTCATAATTCTATATTTTATATATTATTATAATATTTATATAAATATATAATGTAAATTATATTCCTATCAAGGTACACATTCTGAAATAATTATATAAATGTAAGTCAAACAATATAGAAAATAAGATATACGCTAAGAGCAAAGAAAATATCATCCAAAATGTAACCATAACACATGATCGTTAACAAGATGGTATCATAAATTCATAATAAAGGAATATATTGTTTAATATAAAATTATATGGTTCTATAAAATATTTATATTAAAGTTATATTTATTATATCTATGGATTGAATGAGTACGATTAGAGTCAAGATACATGGTAAGAGGATTTCTTCTAACTTTTTTCTATTCAGGAGATTCACAATATATTTTCCAAACATTAATTTTTTTGTGGTGTATGTACTACAAGAGATTTCATTATTTGTATCAATTAATAATTATATGGGTATTAAAAAATTTATTTTATATCCTTTATATCATGGGGTTTAATTTTCAAAAGATGCCAAATTAGTAAAAAAATGTTTTCTCTCAAATTTCCTTCTTTGAGACTCATGTATTGTTATGAAGATAAAATCATTTTAGGGGTGTATATACATGAATGTTATATCATTAATATACATATTTTAAGTATTTTTTAATGATCATGTAATTTTTTTACTACATGAAGTGTAATGTCCCATGTAACCAAGTGGTTTGAGTTTATTGTTACAATCTCATCACATTTTGAGTTTTTTAATGACTACGCATCATTGATGAAATAATATTATCAATCTATAATTTTTTTTAATATCCAATCATTATTCTATATATTTTATTAGGATATTCCCATTTTTAACACTCTTGGGAACATTAGATAACATTTTTTTGTAAAATATGAATGTCTCTCTCTCCAGTCAGAAATCTATTGTATTCAAAAACCATGATATAAAAAAAATCAAAAATGTTTTCAAAATAAACATAAAGATAATTTCCAAGGAAAACGAAATTAAAAAAAGTTTTATTGTTTCCAAATAATCCTATATTTTTTTTAAATATATTTTAAATGAAAAGATTTTCCAAATTTTTTTATGTTGATTAATATAATTTTCCATAAATAAGAAAGAATATTATCCAGACGAAATGTTTTTAAAATTCCTTCCAATATTATTTACCATATTTTATAACATAACATATTGTTACTAATTATTTTATATGGAAATTATTCATTGTTTCCAATAATATTAATTCATTAAATCGATAATGTTTTTATGGATATCTTGTTTATGGATATCATTTTTTGTATGGGTTATATGGTTATAAAACTCGATTCATTCCAATGGGGTACAATTATGATGAAATGACTATAAAATAAATCCATTTAGACTGGTCCTGATATGATTACATGTTTATAATACCCATTTTATTTCGTGGATTATTTTAGAATATTTAGGATGTTATGTCACAACTATGAATGATTTGAATATGAGATGGTTGGGACCAATATCTCCCTGAAATGGAATTTTATAGGGATTTATTATTACTAATATAGACCAAGATATCTTGTGAGTGAACCTTGACTACTAAGATGGCCATGGGAGTGAAATATGTATTCCAAGATGGTATGAGGAGTGAACTCATGCTACTGATATGTCCATGGAAGTGAACCATGACTTCCCTGATAGTATGGGGAGTGAACGTATTCTAAAAATATAGACTTTTAAGTGATGCATTTTCTACTATGAAGATAAAATTATATTTTTATGTGTCTTCCAACATTCCATTTTCCATTACTACGTAATTATTTTATGGATTATGTTATTTACTTCGTTATTATTCATGTAATAAGAACTATAATTCTTTATGAACTGATTCAAGTATACGATATTTTTTTTGTATGGAATGATTTTATCTTTTTATGATCATTTTTTCATACCCATATTCTCATGATTATGCTTACATGTCTCCCTTGTTCACACTTACTAAGAATATTCGCTCACCGAATTTTATTTATCATACCCCATGTTATGAAGATATGAATTATGATTTATTTGTGTAAGAGGTGTTCTAGTCATGATGATCCTAGTGTGTGATAATGTATCTCATTTATGTAACAATGATTATGTTTCCATTTTTTCCAATGCACTAGACAATCATGGTATCCAAGCATCTGTGTGTGTAATGTTTTATGTATTTGGAAAATGTTATGTAATTTTATAGAATTTAATGAAACTTTTGTTATATTTTTTTAGTTTATGTATAAAATAAAGGTGAATTTAATGTTTGTATCCGTTTTACCAAGACTAAAAAATTAAATCCATTTGGAAGTGATTTATAGTGTCTCTCAACAATGTAATACTATAACCACAAAGAAAGGCTACTAGGTCTGATGTCTTCATAGTTGGTATCATGATCAGATTTTATGAATATTTGGAAATAAATTTATGAAATACAAGATTATTATTAATTACCCCATAACCCACTTTGAGGAAAAGACTATGTGTTTGATAACATCCTAATTTTTATAAAATTTTGACAACCTACAAATTTCTTGAAAAACATCTCTAACAATATACTATTAGTGGATGTGGGTTTGGTAAATATACATTGCGGGTTAATAATGTAATGATATAATATTTTATATAATTTTTTTTTGAAAATTTTTGTACTGTAATGTATGGAATAATTCTCGACAATCATACTAAATTTAGTGATATATCCCATGATAATATAAATGTGAATAATATAGGATATGAGAATATTGTTATTCAATTAGAACTAAATAATTAGGTTACTTATAATTAATTTTCTAATATAGAACATCATATTTATTCACTTCTATATTATTTTATTTTTGGAAACATCATGAGGTGGAAACATAAATCCCAAAATTGAAGTACACATTCATTGATAATTGGATAATGGATCAAATCTATAGAAAATATAATTTTTTATCATTATGTAATAATTAATAGGGGAAGGTTATTCTATAAGTGTATTATTAAAAATGTATCTATCAATGTTGGTATTTGATTCAATATTCAATAGAGGGTGAGGTGATAGATATAATATAATGATAGATATTTAGGGTGACCATACTCCAAAAATGAATTCAATAAGATCAATGAGATTATTTGGAATGTAAATTACTCAATCTTGGAAAATATGATGAGGAATTGGTTGCTGATTTTATGGAAAACATTACAGTATTTTCAATACATCCTATGGAATGAGTTTATAATATAATAAATAACATTGAACATTTAATTTATGGTATTAATTAAATCTATTAAAGGGGACTATCCACTAAAAAAATTTCATCATATGATGATAATTAATCATTTCCCATCCATATATAGAATTATTCTCTTATTAATATATTTTTCAATGGAAATTACTATTAGAACATATAGAATAAAGACTCAGGGAAAATAAATGAGAATATGGAAAGTAAGATAGTGAATAAAAATCCCACATGTGATGAGTATAAAAAGATACACCATGGTAGTTTATGTAAGGGTAATGTTTTTTTTCTTCATTTGTGGAGAGAAAGGTCAGCAGGCATGTATATAAAAGTGTAATAAATATGTCTCTAGTGATAAGTGTATCAATTATAGGGAGATGGGAAATGATGAAATTTAATTCTACAAATGGTATGGGAAAATACATTACATGAAGAAAATGGATCATGGATAAGAATCTATAATTAAATAAACTGATGTTGAGGTCCCTAAACTTACAAAAACATACTATTTTTTGTAAACTCATCCATTATTTAATTATATATCACCACATAATTTTAAAGTTGCATTAAATAAAAAAATCAAATTAATCTCTAATGTAAAAATTAACAATAAATACACCTATTATGAATATAGTTATTAAATAGTTTCAGTTAGGATGAACAATTGTTCCTTAGTTTTAAATATCATCGTTAAACTATGGGTTTGATGTGAAATATTCATATCTAATTTTTAATATTATTTAGTTTTCATTATATATTAATTATTTCATGATTTATAAAATAATATAATAAAATGATAATGAAAATAAAATTTTATTCTTTTTTTGTCAATTATAATGAATTTATGATCATTTCACCTCTAAATAGTGTATATTTTGGTGTCTATTAACTTACTCCTGAATATATTCTCTATCACTATTTATTAGTATATGGACGGTATATGTCCAATTAATGTATATATTTTAAATATCTTACAATTTAATATTTATAAATAGACTCAAATGTATGATATTTCTGGTAGCATTAATGCCATCATCTTCTGCTTTTAAATAAAAGATTCATTATTCATTTGAATAGTGCATGTTTTCAGTAAAAGTTTTTTCCAATATTGAATACATTATTCTTATGAAAAAATTACATGTTTATAATTTTTCATTTGGTTTATGTTGTAACACCAAATTATTTTAGAATATAGATATCTTCTAATTATGCATATTTCATTTATATAACACAACTCAAAAAACATAGAGAATTAGAGAACCATTATATATTATTAAATTACTTACATTTAATGTAAATTTTATTCCCTAACATTTAAAATTTGTTGTATTAATATGAATAAGAATAGTTCTATTTTTTATAATAGTTATAGATAAATTTTATATGTTGGTAAATAAGTAAATAATTTTAAAAAAATCATTTTATGAATAAACATAAGATTTTCCTAAAAAATATTTTTTATTTAATTTTGTAGAATATTAATATAAATTCAACCAATTTTAGAAATTTTATTTTATAAAATAGATTCCATTTTATTAATCCCCATATTAAAATTTTCATAGTATGATGATATTGGATTTTTCAATATGAATGAATTTGCATCGAATAGGTACAAATAACAAGTTTGGTAGATTTTTCAATTATTATAATTAAAAAAGAACCATATTATATAAAATGAAACATATTTTTACATAATATATAGTTATGTGTAAATAATAACATTTCATACATTTTAATCATCATTTTATTTAATTTTATAATATGTTCATTTTCTGAACCATTTTTTAATCATTCATTTGATTTTTCTTTTTTACCTAAACTTTATTTCTTCCGCTTCATTGAAATTAATGATATAAAATGAGTTAAATATTTTCAATAACATTACTTAATTTAATTTAATTTTCCCAACATAAATTATTTACATTAAAAATAGTAACAATATTAAATATTTTTTTCCTTAGTAAATGACATAATTTTTAAAAAGAATATGGTAAATCATTTATAAATATCAACACATTAATTTAAAAAATTGAATGTTTTCTAAACAAAATATGTTACTATGGTAATAAATAATGTATATTTAATAATTTTATTGAATATAGGATCCCAATTTTTTTTAAACAACATATATAAGGACCCAGCCTTAAACCTTACTTAATCTTGAGTTATTACAAGATTACACTGTGAGGATCTTTTTAGGCTTAGAGTTTTAGAGAATTAGATCATAAAACATGCATTACATTTCACACATAAACAAAGTGGTTACATAAAGATAGTATTCATTTTTTTCCCATCAATGGAAACACATTTAAAATAAAACATGGATTCTTTCTTGACACTTCCTTGACACTATCATCATATCATGTACCTTTCCCTTGACCTGTGAAAAACATTTCAAAAAAAAACTGGGGATGAGCATAAAAAGATCAGTAAGGGATATAAAAATATGGAAAGAAAACATGAATACATGTACACATAAGAATCAATGAAATCATACTTTACTCATAAAACATGAGCACTTTAACATACCTCATCAAATCATGAATAAATCATATAAATCATAAGACATAGAGGTAACTTGAGGCATTCATAACATTCTTACGTAGGTAGTAACCCTCTTGGTTACATTTGGAATACCCACCATAGTATATTCCCTAAATCTCTTCGGAGAAACCATAACGTTTCACTCCTTCGCGTTACCCAATGCATTGGAGAGCTATATAGGGCTCACCGGCCCTTAGTTTATCACGGAACCACCTGTTTTCATAACAATGCCCAAGAACCATAACATAAACGTATCACATAAAACATGAATTAATGAAACATAACATTTCCACATTTCAATAACAATATAACATTTTAGTATATTGAAATAATGAATCCATTCAAAAAGAAACCATTTCCAAAACCATTTAAAATATTGAATAAAGAGATGTTTGAATCAAAGTTTCCCATACCACCTTGAATCTTTTAAAATTTTAAACCATTAATATCCACATAAATAAATCCTTAAAACCATTTTGAAAACATTGATATTAGTAATAACAAATAATTAAAACATTTAAAGATATATTTTGGTTAAATGGGTTCTACCAAAATTAGAGACACTTGAATGCAATAATTGAGGAATAACATTTAGTCAGAACGTTATAATATCATGAGAATAAATGGATTCGTGATATAATAATCCAAAGGACAGTATATACACCATATAAGAGTGAATTAGTTCATAACAACAATGATGTCTCAATAGAAATGTCAAATGTGATGAATTCCATTATAATGAAGGTATCCTTAAATTAAGGATAATTCAATCTGAAAATTATGTGTGAAAAATATAAATACACCCAATATAAGTGTATATTAAGTTTAAAACAATAAAATTTCATTCAAAAATATTCAAAAGATGACATATTCAATAACTACATGTTGAACCCAAATAAATCTAAAATGGGTTAAAAGGTTCCCTTGGTATAATTGAACAGCCTAACGACATCACATCAAAATTCAGAAAATGAGTTGATGAGAGACAAAAAGGGAATCTCATCACTTGGACATAAAATTTACATCAATAAGGATTTAAAATAACATATCCCAACATAATAGTATGTGAATTAAAAGACATAACAAAAGAAGTCTTTCAAAAAGAGGATGGTGAAAGGTCCCCTTACCGAGTTGGGTAACTTTAAAAACGTACACCCCATGGAAGAAGAGTCATACAATGAATATGTAAATACCCATTAAATGAAATTATACTACACAAAGTGTATAATAATGTGCAGTATATAAGCCAATCAAAGGAAATTGTGTCACATGTAGCATAAATCTCATGAGAATACAAGTGAGATGAAAAATCCCTTATGAAAACATGGTAGCCTAACGACGCCACTTAAAACATCCAAAATGGATTGATGAGAAGAAATAGGGTCTCTCATCATATGAACATACAAATTACAGTATGATTAATATAAAATAACATCCCAATCACAAGAAATATGAGCTTAAAAGTAATGACATAAAAGGGTGTACTTAAAAAGAAAAAGAGGAGTAGGATCCCTTACCTCGGATCCGACATGACTCGATCGTTCATTAATCTCCTGAATAATAAACATGAGTTAATTTGTACTTACTTGAGAACCTTTTTAAATTTCATTATTCCTTTTATATCACTTATTACCATGTCATGAACACTATGTAATTATTTTAGTTAATAGCATTCGTTTAAACGATCATTGGTACTTGAGTCATAATATGCTCTTTATAATTACAAGTCATTCATGTATCCATTGTATCCAGAGTTATAATAAAGATGTATATATCTTATATATCATATATATATATCCAGTACATATTCATTTTATACTATTCCATATCATTTGAAGATAAAAAACGAAAAGCACCGTTCATGGAGACAGTAGGTCGTACGTACGCATGAACGCTACTTTCATTTTTTTCTTTTTCATATTAATGGAATTAAAAATAAATGATATATATATGTATATATTATAATTCTAGTATAATATATATTTTATATAGGTCACATATGTTCATTAATTTCACTCTTATACATTCCATGTATTGCATGTACGAGTCACATCACATGAGGGGGCGGTAGTCCGCACTTCCTCATATGAAATTATCGCATTTACACAACATGAAAAGAATAAAGGTATGGTTTAAATATAAAATACAGAATCATATAGTAAACATAAATACCATATATATCATATATAAAATACAGTGACATCATAATGGCCACCTTTAAAGGTGTTAAAAGAATATTGAACAATCATCGTTTCGTGAGGCAGAAAATCGCCAACCACAAAAACAATATGTTCTTTAACCATTAGATGAAGGTGTCTGTAAGTGTAGCTAGAATAATTCTTATAACAACATCCTAGTAAATTTAAGATACTGTATTTGATGCAATAGAAATTAATAAAAAGAGTTTACGTGGTTGGAGAAGCAAAATAAACAAAAGGACTCAAGTGAAGACATTACCTTAAAATCGGTTAACTCACTTTGGTTTGAGCTCAAAGGCTTCCTTGGGAAGACTTCTACCCAATGTGAGGCTTCAAGGAGTTATATAGGGATGTGGAGAGACCAAATGGGTAGGGGTTCGCCGAGCCAAAGGCTTTGGAAGTGTGGGTATGGAGGTTGTGGTGGGGGCCTTTTATAAGAGGAGGGGAGGGGCACTCTTGGAAAGTAAGGAAGTGTTACATTATTTTAGAATGTGTTTCCGATTTTAATGGTCCCACATTGATGTGTTTCGAGGATAAGTTTATAAGGGTTCGAAATACACCAATCCAATAGGTTTTGGACATGTTTAGGTCTTAGATTTTACATTATCTTTCAATTTTATTTAAATCGTTAAATAATGAGGTCATCACTACATCATCATGATGTGATAAATAATTTAATTTATTTAATGTATAAAAATTTAAAAAAATACTATAATGTAATAAATATTTTTAGCATTCCAATGACTATTTATAGTCAAAACTCTGACTTGTATAACCCCATGTAAAAATTATTTTAGTAAAACATATCATGTGTGTGTCATTTTTACTTTAACATTAAATAAAAAGGTATTTATGTCATTTTCCAACCAAAGTGGCTCCATGGGGTCCCCAAGTTGACCAATGGATCTCTTGGTCATCCATTACTCATACAATGATGGTAGGACATGTTTCTAGGTCATTTCAGTTTATTAAAACATTATTTTTACCTTAAACTACACTAATTACCTCTAATCGCGATTAAAACTTAATAAGTTACTATTCACCAAAAAATTATTTTGATCCCATTGAAGAAAATTTTACTTCTTAATGAAAACCATATATGTTGGATTTTTGAAATTCAAAAAACAAAGATGGAAAAATTTCATTTAAACTGAAAATCAGTTTTTATAAGTTCCACTTAGTGGTTTCACTATTCATCAAAAATTTATGTTTCTCAGAAAATTACCAAAATTTTCACCCTAAGATATATTTGATATTAAGAATTCAAAAATGATGTCTAATTTAAAAAATTCAAAAAATATATGTTTCATTAGTTAATTTAATATTTAATTCCTGCTATCAAAACAAATAGCGTGTTTTTTTGAAACAAAATGTCTCAAAAGATTGACACTAGTTTAAGTCCGATTTCAAAGTGAAATTAATTACAATGACCACTATTTTATTAAATGGTAAAAATATATTGTAATTTCACTTTAAAACAAATTCAAAAGATAATCTAATAATATAAATAAATTAGATTAAAAAGAGGTTTTTGAATTAAAATACAACATTTTCACTATTCATTGAAAATTGAACTTTTTCGGAAAAATACCAAAAATATACACAAAGTAAATTTTGATGTCCCGATTCTAAAGAAGAATTTTATTTTGTCATATATAAAAAATAAAATTTTCAAAAAGTGGATTTAAAAGAGGTTCGCCATCAAAAGGCGGTTAATCAACCTTTTAAATAATATTGGAATGTTTACGCTTAAAATTGGATTCATTCGCATTTTTAATCTTATAACATTTATTGTAAAGAGTAAAAATATTTGAAAAACATATATAATAATTTTTTAGTTAGTTCTATTCATTCCCGCCATTACAACGGCTAGGCGTTAACTACCATTTAAAATAATATTATTTTATTATTAGAGTGCAATGCAATATTCCCAAGAAACTCATTATTGCGTATTGGGTACGCCATCGTGCATAGCATCCCCTTTAAAGTAATATTAATATTTTATTCACAAATATGGATAAATGTAAAAATTCCATACTCTTTATTTACCTGGGGTGTTACATCCTTCCCCCTTTTGGGAATTGCATCCTCGCAATTTAAAAATTGAGCTTGGAAACATCCTTGAATGTCCCACAACGGAACAAGAGTCGGTAAAACATTAACTTTAAAATAAAGAAAGATAATTACAAAGGTCACCCGAGTTAACCCATATTAGGATTCCAAGTATGAAAATATGGACATGGAGGAAAAAAAGGGTCATGTTCTGGTGGAGAGTGATAGTAAACATGTCTAGGAGAAAGTTAACCACAAGAAAATCACAAACATGTGACAGGTTAAATGGTATTCGATTCCCCAGTAGGAAATTTTAATAAAAAACATTTTTTGTTTTAAGATACTTTTTATTGAGGAATTTATTCATAAGGAAACATAATCACTTATCATGTTGACTTTCAACTTTTATTATATTCCTTACACATACTCATATTTTCTCCAAAAGACGAGTATTTAAGAAGACGTGTTCACTGTAATCAACTTATAGAGAATAACCTAATCCATAAAAGAGAAATATATAATTCCCATATCATTAGACTTTAACCAAAACCAAAACCAGAAATATTAGTACATGATCAGATAATCCAGAAAGGAAATAACCCTTTATAAAAAGAAAATCTATTCTTAATCTCTAAAATTTGTCCAACAAAACCCAAAGTTCAACGAGGACGATTCGATAAACAGTTTGTCCATAAAATTATTCAAAGTAAAACAAACTATGATTGAAACCCAAATATTTTAAGGATTTAGTCACATAGCCTTCCGAGGTACAAATTAACTTTTATCTCTAAATAACATCATTTTCTCTTAAATTCTCATATTGAAAAGAAATTAACCTAATAACATATTCTCGATGATAGGTTAATCATTTCCATAGATAACCCAAATTAAACTTACTCTTGATTCCTAAAATCATCTAACTAAAAAAAATTAGTCAAACTAACCAAGGACTTCACATAGTCTAGTGGTATGCGATAAATACCAGTCGCACTTTGGTTGTGGTTTCGATTCCCGCAGCTTTGTCCGATGCGACGGGTTGTCACACGGTCTGTGTGTTGTCCTTTTTCTAAAACTATATAAATCTCAAATAATTCCCCAAAAGAGATTAAATCATCAAAAATAAACATAACATAATTTAACTTCTAGTTTATCTCATGCCTTTCATTTTCCACCATAACATATAATAACCCATAGTTACCTCAAAAGTAAGGATCATATAAACAATAATGGTTACCTTTATAATTATTACCCGAACTTCCACATCGAATGGTCATATCGTACATGATGCATTACAGAACATACCAAGGTTCAAGTGGTTGATCATGACTCCTTGATAGTTGGTTTCGAACAACCACGAGATTCCTCATTGAATCCCCCATTTCATCCAGTCTCTTAATCAGAGAACCACCGTAGTTTTCTTCAAACCTAGTGTCACATTGGTTCCTGCTAGATCCATCCATTCTCTAAAAACAGAAATGTCAGTGTGATTATATCAACAAAACCATCATGTACTAATGAGGAAGGTAAACACTAAGATATAATTACTCATTCACATTATCTAAAACTAGGACTCCTTCTGAAATCCTAACCATTATGGTAATACCACTTATGCATAACGAATACCCTAACCTCTAAATTTACCTAAACCGACCTTTGATACCAACTATAAGGCCCCAGCCTTAAACCTTACTTAATCTAGAGTTATTACAAGATTACACCTTGAGGATATTTTCAGGTTTAGAGTTTTAAAGAATTAGATCATAAAACTTGCATTACATTCCACACTTAAAAAAAGTGGTTACATAATGATAGTATTCATTTTTTCCCATCAACGGAAACATATTTAAAATAAAACATGGACTCTTTCTTGACAATTCCTTGACAATACCATAATATCATGTACCTTTCCTTTGACATGTGAAAAACATTTCAAAAAAAACTTGTGATGATCATAAAAAGCACAGTAAGGGATATTAAAATATGGAAAGAAAAAATGAGTGCATGTACACATAAGAATCAATTAAATCATACTTTTCTCATAAAACATAAGCACTTTAACATACCTCATCAAATCATGAATAAATCATAGAAATCATAAGACATAGAGGTAACTTGAGGCATTCATAACATTCTTACGTAGGGAGTAACCCTCTTGGTTACGTTTGAAATACCCACCATAGTATATTCTCTAAATATCTTCGGGGAAACCTTAACGTTTCACTCCTTCACATTACCCAATGCATTGGAGAGCAATATAGGGCTCACCCGCCCTTAGTTTATCACGGAACCACCCATTTTCATAACAATGCCCAAGAACCATAACATAAATGTATCACATAAAACATGCATAAAGGAAACGTAAAATTTCCACATTTCAATCACAATATAAAATTTTAGTATATTGAAATAATGAATCAATTCAAAATGAAACCATTTCCAAAACCATTTAAAACATTTAATAAAGAGATTTGTGAATCAAAGTTTCCCATACCACCTTGAAGCTTTTAATATATTAAAACATTAATATCCATATAAATAAATCCTTAAAACCATTCTGAAAACATGGATATTAATAAGGACAAATAATTGAAACATTTAAAGCGATATTTTGGTTAAAGGGGTTCTACCAAAATTAGTGACACTTGAATACAATAATTGAGGAATAACATTTAGTCCGAACTTTATAATATCATGATAATTAATGGATTCATGTTATAATATTACAAAGGACAGTATAGACACCATATATGTGTGAATTGGTGCATAACAACACTGAAGTCTCAATAGAAATGTCAAATGTGATGAATTCCCTTGTAAAGAAGGTATCCTTAAATTAAGGATAATTCTATCTCAAAATTATGTGTGACAAATATAAATACACCAAATATAAGTGGATATTAAGTGTAAAACAATAAAAGTTCATTAAAACATATTCAAAAGATGACATATTCAATAACTACATGTTGAACCCAAAGAAATCGAAAATGGGTTAAAATGTTCCCTTGGTAAAATTGAACAGCCTAACGGCATCACTTCAAAATTCAGAAAATGAGTTGATGTGAGATAAAAAGGGAATCTCATCACTTGGACATAAAATTTACATCAATAATGATATAAAATAACATATCCCAACATAATAGTATGTGAATAAAAAGACATAACAAAAGAAGTCTTTCAAAAAGAGGAGGGTGAAAGGTCCCGTTACCGAGTTGGGTAACATTCGAAACGTACATCCCATGGAAGAAGGGTCATACAATGAAGATGTGAATACCCATAAATGAAATTATACTACACAAAGTGTATATTAATGGGAAATACATACACAACTCAAAGGAAATTGTGGCAAATGTAGCGTAAATATCACGGGAATAAAAGTGAGATGAAAAATCCCATACGAAAACTCGGCAGCCTAACGGCACCACTTAAAACTTCCAAAATGGATTGATAAGAGTAAATATGGTCTCTCATCATATGAAAATAAAAATTACAGTAATATTAATATAAAATAACATCCCATTCACATGAAATATGAGCTTAAAAGGAATGACATAAAAGGGTGTACTTAAAAATAAATAGAGGAGTAGGATCCCTTACCTCGGGTCCGACATGACTCCATCATTCTTTAATCTCCTGAAAAATAAACTTGAGATAATTTATACTTTCTTAATAACCTTTTTCAAGTTCTTTATTCTTTTTATATCACTTATTACCATGTCATGAACACTATGTAATTATTTTAGTTAATAACGTTCGTTTAAATGATCATTGGTACTTGAGTCATAATATGCTCTTTATAATTACAATTCATTCATGTATCCATTATATCCAGAGTTATAATCATGATGTATATATCATATATATCATATATATATCCAGTACATATTCATTTTATACTATTCCATATCATTTGGAGATAAAAAATGAAAAGCACTGTTCATGGAGACGGTAGGCCGTACGTACGCATGAACGCTACTTTCATTTTTTTCTTTGTCATATTAATGGAATTAAAAATAAATGATATATATATATATATATTATAATTCCAGTATAATATATATGTTATATAGGTCACATATTTTCATTAATTTCATTCTTTATACATTCCATGTATTGCATGTACGAGTCATATCACTTGAGGGGTCGATAGTCCGCACTTCCTCATATGAAATTATCGCATTTACACAACATGAAAAGAATAAAGGTATGGTTTAAATATAAAATACAGAAGAATATAGTAAACATAAATACCATATTTATCATTTATAAAATACAGTTACATAATAATGTCAACCTTTAAATGTGTTAAAATAATATTGAACAATCATCGTTTCGTGAGGCAGAAAATCGCCAACCCGAGAAATAATATGTTCTTTAAACATTAGACGAAGGTGTGTGTAAGTATAGATCTAATCCTTATTATAACAAAATTCTAGTATATTTAAGATACTTTAGTTTTTAAAAAAAATTAATAAAAAGAGTTTAGGGGGTTGGAGAAGCAAAATAAAAAAAAAGGACTCAAGTGAAGACATTGCCTTAAAATCGGGTAACTCCCTTTGGTTTGAGCTCAAAGGCTTCCTTGGGAATAATTCTGCCCAATGTGAGGCTTCAATGAGTTAGATAGGGATGTGTAGAGACCAAATGGGTAGGGTTAGTCCAAGAAAAAGTATTTGGATGTGTGGGTAAGGAGGTAGTGGTGGGGGCCTTTTATAAGAGGTGGGGAGGGGCACTCTTGGAAAGTAAGGAAATGTTACTTTATTTTAGAATGTGTTTCGGATTTTAATGGTCCCACATTGATGTGTTTCTAGGATAAGGTTATAAGTGTTCTAAATCCTCCAATCCAATTGGTTTTGGACATGTGTAGGTCTTAGATTTTACATTATCTTTCTATTTTATTTAAATCGTTAAATAATGAGGTCATCGCTGCATCCTCATGATGTGATAAATAATTTAATTTATTTAATGTATAAAATTTATAAAAAAAATACTAGGATGTAGGAAATATATTTATAATTCCAATGAATATTTATAGTCAAAACTCTGACTTTTATAACCCCATATAAAAATTATTTTAGTAAAACATTTCATTTGTGTGTCATTTTTACTTTAACATTAAATAAAAAGTTATTTAAGTCATTTTCCAACCAAAGTGGCTCCATGGGGTCCCCAAGTTGACCCATGGATTGTTTTGTTCGGCCATGACTCATCCAATGAGGGTAGAACATGTTTCTAGGTCATTTCATTTTATTAAAACATTATATTTACCTTAAACTACATTAATTACCTCTAATCGCGATTAAAAACTTAATAAGTTACTATTCACCAAAAAATTATTTTAATCCCATTGAACCACATTTTACTTCTTAATGACAACCATTTATGTTGGATTTTTGAAATTCAAAACCCAAAGATGGAAAAATTTCAATTAAACGAATAATCAGTTTTTATAAGTACAACTTAGTGGTTTCACTATTAATCAAAAATTACAGTTTTTCAGAAAATTACCAAAAATTCACCCTAATCTATATTTGATATTCCGAATTAAAAATTGATGTATATTTTACAAAATTCAAAATAGATAAGTTTCATTAATTAATTTAATAATTAATTCCCGCTGTCAAAACAAATAACTTGTTTTTTTGAAATAAAATGTATCAAAAGATTGACACTAGTTTAAGTCCGATTTCAAAGGGAAATTATTTCCAACGACAAATATTTTATTAAATGGTAAAAATATATTCTAATTTCATTTTAAAACCAATTAAAAAGATAATCCAATCATATAAATAAATTAGATTAAAAAGAGGTTTTGAATTAAAATACAACATTTTTCACTCTTCATTAAAAATTTAACTCTTTCGAAAAAATACCAAACATTTACACAAAGTAAATTTTGATGTCCCGATTCTAAATAAGAATTTTATTTTGTCAAATATAACACATAAAATTGTCAAAAAGTGTATTTAAAAGAGGTTCTCCATCAAAAGGCGGTTAATCGACCTTTTAAAGAATATTGGAATGTTTACGCTTAAAATTGGATTCATTCGCATTTTTAATCTTATAACATTTATTGTAAAGAGTAAAAATATTTTACAAACATATATAATCATTTTTTAGTTAGTTCTGTTTATTCATTCCATTACAACAACTAGGAGTTAACTACAATTTAAAATAATATTAGTTTATTATTAGAGTGGAATGCAAGATTCCCAAGAAACTCATTGTTGCGTATTGGGTACGCCATCGTGCATAGCGTCTCCTTTAAAGTAATATTAATATTTTATTCACAAATATGGATAAATGTGAAAATGTCATACTCTTTATTTACCTGGGGTGTTACAACATATGTATTATTTATTTAAATTTAAAAATATTTTGGATTATTTACATTTAATGTATTGGATAGAACCAGATATTGACGATTTAATTCATAAATAATTCTAAAAAATGAAATTTTTATTATTTATATATTAATTTAATTTAAAAATCAATTTATAATTTACCCTATGTAAAATAATTTTAACTCTTAAATTTGGTATTTTATTATAACATATTTTTTATATGATTTTATTCTAATATTAAATGTATATTATACAACATATTGAAATTAAAATTGAGAAAAATTATTTAATGAATATAATACTCATATCCAAATATGCCGAGTGGTCTCTTTGTATGTTTTATAATATTTTATTGTTATAAAAATATTTAAAATATCACAGTTAAGGAAAGAATGTTTTTTAATGTGTATTAACTAAAAATGATGCAATAATATGTATCCAACACATATATAAATGATATTGGATGAGTTTATATAGAAAAAATAAAAAATTCAATGATTTTTAGTGTTTTGGTTCTATTTTCCTCTTATTTTCATGCAGAAAATAATTACGTTGATGATAAATCTAAAATCCACTTTATTTCCTTTAATATCTAATGTATTTTATAATATAGATAATAAAATAAAAAAATTTATGTTCAAAACTACTATATGAATTTTTAATTAATTAAATTTATCAAGTAAATTTATTTTAAATTTTATGATATAAAATAATTATCTTCAATTCTTACACAACATTGATGAAGTCCATTTTTCAGTACCTAAAATATGATGTACAATATTTTAAAATAATTTTTTTGTTTGAGGGATTTATTATTTCCGAGTAATTTTAATGAAAATATAATGTATTTTGGGGTATTTACTGTAGTATATTTGAATTAATTGGTTTTTATGTATATTTTAATGAAGAATGAAATGAATAGTGATAGAATTTATAGTTATGATATAATAAAAAACGAAAAGTTTACAAAATGATTTCATTTAAAAGTTTTCTTTGATATTATATAAAATAAAAAACTGGTCCCATTTATAAATCTGTTTTCATTTTATTGCTTCATTCCTGACAGTTAGAGTGTATAAAAATTGAAATTTCTCTAATAGTCGAAATAGCTAATGGGGTGGGTTATAACTGTAGGTGTAACAATTAAAAAATAACCATATAATATAAAAAATTATTTTATGAGAGGATTTGGAATCACCCAGATATTAATTTTGAATAATATAATTTTAGAGAATTGAATCCATGAATTTTAGTCGATATTAATTAAATACAATAAGTAATTCACTCGTAACCCCTCCCCTAACATATAAAAACGATCGTCTTATCCAAGTTCGATGAAAAATTTCTAATATTCAATGTCTTCCTTGAATTGAAATAATACATTAATAAATTACTTAAAAATGTCATAGAGGTTTTTCTATATCCCAAATACCATCCCATAAAGTATTAATTTTTAACACAAAAATTGTTTCCCAGCATAGTGGTAAAACACTTAATCGATGATTTTTAATTTCATTTACTATTATATGTCATAAAAATACATGGAAAAAAATATAAAAACAATAACTATATTTTTTTCCAAATTCGTAATTTTTAATGATAAATTTACAACTGTTAAATTTCTTATTTTTATGTGATGGAATGTGGAAACATATCTCGTGGGTATGTATGACTAACCATCTCAACATTATGGGGTAAATAATTCTTCATCAATACTTTAATATATTTTTTGTTAAGTGTAATTTAATAAATAAATATTTTATATATAAATATGTTAATGTTTTTAAATTTTGATTTATTATTTATTATTCCATCATTCTATTCTTCAAAATGTATTTATAGCCTATTTATAATGAAAAAATGAGCATCTCTCTCACTGGTCGGTTGGGGGTTTAATGATTCCCAATTAATTGTGTTATGCTCACTAGTTTTGAATGGATTCCATCATATTTTGTTCAGGGTTCTAGAATCAATATACATTCATTGTATTGATGATATTTTATGAACTGTCATTCCAAAGGTAGGTGGTTTTGGATAAATTGTCCTATAATGCATGGGTAATTACATTTTAATAGAGAATGGGAGGTCAGGTTCATCACACACTTTTGGGGTGAATTATTTTCTACTATGAGACTATCTTAAATATTTATTTCATATTCCTAAATCATTTCTTCATTCCTAATTATATCATATGTATCTTTTTTGACAATAATTGATTATTTGAATGAAATGAATTTAGAATCAAATGTATATATCTGAGTTTCTTCATCAATGGTGATATTAGTTTTCATCCATGTTTATCTATTGAGGATACCCGATCATAAATAGATTGGATATTTTTTTGTCATTTTATTTTATGTAACTATTTTTATTCCATGTAGTGCATGATCTAGAGTTTTTCTACCTATAGAGAGACATGAGTTGTTTTTTTTTTCAGGATCTGGCATGTAGATAAGATTCCTACATATCAATGTGAATGGAATCAGAAACCATATATTTCGATTCAACTTAATATGAAAAATCAAACAATTTATGTTCATGTCATTATCACAAAACCAAACATTTTTACATCATGTGATAAATAAAAATAGGATGATTTTATATAGTAAATGTTTGGTGTCAGACATAGGTCGAGGAGACCCAAGGAACCTAAAAGGTGTGTGGACTCCTATGATACAAAATAAACTAACATGAATTTTGACAGTAGATAAAATGGCTAGATGTTTTTGGGGTTTGGACCTCATATATTCTTTTATGAGTCATATATAGATGGTAATAAAAGCCCTCATAGTTTTGTTTTGTGAACTGACAACAATGGATACCCTCTAATGGAAGGCGAGTAGAAGATCTGTAAAACGATTCGCTTTTGAGAAATGAATTTGACTCTTAAAATTTCATGATTGTATCTGAAATACATGCTTATGTAATTATTTATTGAATTTATAATATAATAATAATAATAATATATAGAGACCCACACATTCCATCTAGAACTAGTGTAAGAGTTCAGGGATATGGGAAAAATGAGAAAGGGATTTGATGTACCAATCTTCTCTCTCATTTTAGTAGCTTGGATAGAGAAATATGAATAACTACATATATGAATCCGCTATAAAATTTCTAGGGGCTTACTATATGAGGTATTATAAGAAATTTTATCAATGAAATTGAATATAATATCCAACGAATCCTAAAAATTAATTCTAATCATGATCCTCTCCTTTACCACATTGAACCGAACAAATTCTATTATGAGACAAGCATCAGACTGTGTGAATATCACGAGAATATATAACCTATAAAACGATTTTATTCATTCTACAATGTACTAAATAAGAAAAATAATATGATTTAAGAACCCACTATGTGGATGAGGTTGGTGCTTTGAGAAAAAGAAGAAAGGTATTTGATGTTCCAAATTCCTCTCCCATTTTTGTTTGCAAGATATTCGCATCTAGAAACCTATATGAATAAATACCTAAATAAAATTCCATTGGATTAATCAAGGTGGTATTCTAGCTCTTAGTTCCACATAATAGTGAAATATATGTAACTAAACCTCAATGGGATTTATAATAATGCTTTTCTCCTTTAACGCATGGAATAAAAGGTCACTGGCCATATTGATGCTGAAGTGAGGGAATAGTCATAAAATTCATGTAAGATACTAAGAGGTCCATGTATGTACCCACATGTCCAAGGTCCTCATGGTGATTTTATTCATTATATCTTGCACCATGAGGACACTACTATCATAGAGGAAAAGTGTGGGACACCACTTATTGATTGAATGCATTACCAAGTGGGCGACATAATTTTATGACTCTTGTTATGTTAATGCATGATCAGAGGATTTATTGGAGGACTAAATTATGACCTCTTATGGATAGGTATTCAATAGGTGAGGATCTATTAAATGGGTTCATTTAATGACATCATATAAGGTTTTTCACATACTTCAATTCTTTGTGATATGAAGTTATTTCACATAGTGTTACTTGGGTGACCTAACGACTCACCACATATGGTAAACCATGGAAGAAGAAGAACAGATTTGTGTAGGGATCCTGTGAGAGCTGGAGATTATTTGGTTGATAAGAAACCTATGATAAAACAATTGGTTGTGGTTATTTTCTATGATCTTTGGTTTTCATCTAGTGTCCCTATAATGGAATCTCATAGATCATGGGTTTGGGAAAAGTTTATCGTAATAGTGCTTATTAACTTGGTTGGAGGCTTACATGAAGAGATTTCTTCTATTTCATAAAATTGTATGACATTAATCCCTTTTTTATATTCAATAAACACTTCAATAGGGATTTATAGGGATATATAGAATATTTTTTGTAACACCTTGAAATTCTTAGACAAGGAAATAATATTTTATTGTTTTTACGACACACAACATGAAGCGCATAAGGGAATATAATATCCTAGAGAGTTATAGTATATTTTCCATTTTAAAAAAATCAATAGATTTTATAAATTTTAATTCACTCAACATCGATGTTAATTGAAAACCAATTTTAAAACAGAATATTGGATTTTTTTGTATTTTAGATATTAAATTAAACATAATTTTCTAAATTATTATTTCAAATATATCTTAGGGATAATTGTTTTATTTTTCTATGATGTTTCGTTTTTTATGAATGGTGAACTATACTAACATTTGATTGATAGAATTGTTTTTATCAAAATTTCTTATAAGTTTAAATTATTTTTTAAATAGTTATTTAAGATTAATTATATAAATTCAACATATATATTTCAAATTTAATCCATTAATATCAGTTTTTTATTTATTTTTTATTCAAAAGACATTTCAATCTTCATTGTACATTAAGTTTAAAAAATCACTTTTTCAATTTGTTTATAATAATAATTTTAAATTAATTTCTACAACTTTTTTAATTGTAATTGTTAAAAATGGATTAAATATTTTGAATCAACATGATTGAAAATTTTATAATGGAAAAATTAATTTTTGGACAAATATATTATAAAATCTCATTAAAATTAATTAAATAGGTTGTGTTGAAAATGAGTTTTCACAAAGGTTAAAATGAAATATTAAGGGTCCAAATAACCATAGAACATGTCAAAAACATCTTTTACAGAACTATTTATATAATACACCCCTAATTTATAATTGTTTTCACTATTTATGACACATGATGTAATGGAGACCTCCCAATAGTGTATACATTTTCTATTTAGAAAAATGTCACTCCTCTTCCATTATAAATAAGAACATACACCTCCCACTTATTCAATCCCCAAAAGCCCATTAGATCATCCAAAAACTACCCAAATATCATTAAAACATACCTCGTCTAATATTTTAGGCCTCAGGTATATCATAAAAATTACAAGGATGCATGTTGGTATAATCCAAATGAAATTACTTGTATAAGAGGCATCATCTTTCCATGATCACATTTGATTCATTTCTTATTCCTCCCATTAAATTATTATTATATAATTATTATATAATGAACCTAGTTTCCTAAATATAATTATTCGTTCTTATATTATGTGTACTACCTAAAATCAAACACAATTCCATGTTATGGGATATGTAATTATCATTAGTGTGGACGAAGGACTAGAGCCTCAGAAACCTACATCGTTCCTTTTTCTATAACCTAGACTAATGGTTGGAAATAATGATGGTTTTTTATTTTTCATATGATATATATCATATTTTTAATTTATTTATTATTTGGTATTTTTTATATAACACATACCATTATGTCTTTTCTTTTATGGGAATATGATAAAAAATTTTGGCGACGTATGGACTACCGCCTCCTTAATGTGATGTGATTCGTTCATTCAATACATGGAATATATTAAAGGTGGATTAAATAATAATATTTTATGTATATAAAATTAATATGATATTATAAATATAACACACAAACAGATATATATATATATATATATATATATATATATTTCATACATTTTATATACGATTAAGAAATAGATGTAGGTTTTAAGTGTACGTACGATATATCATCACCACAAATAGTGAATTTCATTTCCTATTTGGAAATTAACAAATTATGTCAAATATATAAATAAATAATATATATAATTTTGAATTCATCGAATAATTTTTTATAGTATTAAATTGTTGTCTATGTAATGGTTAAAAAATAAAAAGTCCAAACATACACGATAAATAAGTAAATTAACACCATAAATAGTGAAAATAATGTATGATTATTAAAAAATATGTAATAAGATATTATAAAAACAAAATATAAGATAGTTTAATTATTAATATAGTTCATTTATAAGTTAATATTATTCACAAATGAAATATAATATAGATTTTATAACTTTTATTCAAAAGGAATCATGAGGTAAGGAATTCATACCTAATAATTATTTTGTGACCCATACACCAATTTCATCCAATTATATATTCTATATTGTGTATATAATTCCCAAACTATATTTTATATCATTAATAAATTGATTATCAATTTATTTTTATTTTCATTTTATTTTGGTTCTTCCATGGGGATTACAATTCAAAATATTCCATGTATTAAGGGATTTCGTCTCTATTTAAATTCTATTAAAAATTATTTGTTATACTGAACTAATTGATTATAATGTGGTCTATAAAGATACATATTTTCACATAATAACATGATTCACTAATACATTATTTAATTTTTAGATTCATAATGAACTATCTCATCAAACGGGTTTTAGGATTGAAAATTACAAAATGTTAATTGTTATCTTTATGATATCACTTACTTTTTTAATTGTTAAATTTTTCTTGAAAACATCCCTTCCTTTGATAATTTCTATGGTAAATTATATTTATCATAAATATAAATATTATAATTAAATTAACGCTATTTCTGTATAAATCGTACACAATTTTTACATATGGTGTATACATCGACAGTTATTTTGATTAAATATTGAAATAATGATAAATTCATATATTTTACTCAATACAGATATCTGATTATAGGTCATGATTAACATTAATTAAATATATTATTCAATATATTAGTATTTATTTGGACATTAACTACATAAAAATATATAATGTTTTTTACGACATCATAATGACCCAATGGTGATGTAATAAAATACTATAAATATTATTTTAGGCCAATATACGTTTATCCGTTATCATATTGTAATTTTGGGTTTTCTTGATTTATTTATCAATGCTTTAGCAGACCCTTCAAGGATAATAAAATAATTTGTCTTTTTAAATTGTTTTCCTTCAGAGTGCGACTCACCTACCAATAATGAACCCTATTATTTTCAGAAGTTCTTCCATTGGACATATAAAATATTGTTTTCCACTACCCTTTGACAAAAACCATGGGAAAAAACCATGGGCAGTTTTGTGGTTTTGATTAGATTAATGTGACGTTTCACAAACCTATATAAAAATGAATTCCCTCTCCTTCCCTATATAATCCCACCCAAACATCCACTTCTTATTCACTCAAAGCCTAAGAAAAACATCCAAACTCTTCCATACTCTATCAATAATTTTCCTGTGGTGACCCAAGCTCCCAAGAAGCCTCTCTCAAGCCTCTCACAATCCAATGGGATTTCACATCCAAGTCAGGGATTTCTTCCGTTTTCAATTTTTGTCCAATTTTGTTGAAATTGTTATGCCATTTTTTTAATTAAAAATGTTGGTGTATGATTTCTCACCTCCTCCATACTGCCCTATTTTACTTTGGATAATGGGAGACCCCTTTCTCTCTCACTAATTTCTCTCAAATACACATGTTACCATGCTGAAATTCCATGTGATATTTCTCTATCCTCTTATACATCCGAGTAATTCCTTTGTATTATGAATTTAAATTCCATTACGTTTGATGGGAGATGTATTTATATGACCTCGTTATTTTAAATTCCACGTAAATATGATGATACACTCCTTTATCTCTCCGAAACCATTTTTTATGAGTTCTTATTTCACGTTGTCAGGCTGTCAAAATTGCACTATGATTTTCGAAGCTGATGTCGTTGTGTTTTGAATACCATGCCCATTTGTCTATCAAGGGTATTCACCTTTATGAACTTTTAATAATTAATTATAATGATTCATATATGTATTCCACACCCCTTTACTATGGAATAAATGATTATGATTGATTCCATGTTGTATGATCCATGTGGGACACTTATGCATCAAATGAAATGTTTAAGAAAGGTACACCCTGCTAGCACTCCTATGCATTAGGTAATGTATAGTATCATGATACGTCATGTTCAATGAGTGTTTACTCATTATAATTCCAGTGAAACTAGGGTCTACTCATGCTTCATGTGCAACGGGTATTTACTCATGCTCCATGTGCAATGAGCCTTGGCTCATGATAATTCCATGATAAGTATTGTTGCCACATTTTCATGTTATGATTATGATGCTTTACATTCCTTTTTGTTTATGATTCTATTATAAACCATTTTTATCCCTATTTAATAACTTGTATTTTATTCTATATGTTATTCTATTTTTATTCCCTTACAGTTCTTTATAGCTCACCATTTTCTTAAGCATGTTCTCATGTTATCCAATGCTATGCTATTTATGGGGGAATGTAGTGGTCATGTAAATGATATTTTCAATAAATATGTTGTGAATTTTTTGTTATAAGTTGTTATTTAATGTTCCTAAGACCCAAAGACCCTATATCTCTCAATATTCCATGATTTATCTAGTAAATAGTATATGTAATAAATCATGTCAATGTTTGTAATAAAATATCATGGTTGTTATAGTTTTTATCAGAGGATAAGTTTAGTTATTTTTGGGATTAGGACTAGAAAACCCTAGTGAATACATAGAGAAAAGAATAAGTATAATAAAAACATACCTATGTATTAGTGATTATTGTGTAATTAGTTTGTCATGAAAATACATCCCTTTATGGATACTAGAAGGTAGAGGTGGAACTGGAACATATATATCCTAGGTGTAAAACCTGAAAACCCTACTTTGATCTAGACTTGAATGCGAACTGTGGCAAGACAACAGGCCTTTCTGTACTCTTGGTTATGACACTACTGGGGGATATGCTTTCGTAAATTCAAAAGCTTAGTATAAAACATTATGAAAGGAATTAAAAAAACGCCCCTATGAATATATTTTACAAAGTTGATCGTGAATAGGATTTATTGAAGCCTATGGATTCATAAGTTATGGAAATAAAATTTATTTATAAGTCATAAGTTTTTTTTTATTACCATTTATGTGTTACCCCTATCTTTTCTTTTTTCCATCCAATGGTCGATAATAGGTGGACTTGGGCTGACACCAATGTGACGATCAATGTGATGACTATGCTAATGAGATGACCAATATGATGGGAGAAGGAATCACGAACCATGTCACACCTCTCTCTTAGTTAACTCAATATTATTATTGAAACATGGGTTAATAGGAACATTCAACCCCCCCCCCCCCCACCCCCCCAAAGAATGAACAAGTCGCAATCGATGGCTTCATGAGACAAATTCCTCTTAATTTTTATGGATCATTTGTTCCCTCAATCACTGAACAATGGATGAACTATATTGAAAAGATATTATCCATCATTCCATGTTCTGAACAAAAGAAGTTTCTCCTAGATACTTATTTTATAAAGGGTGAATCTAATAAAAGGTTGATGTTGATCCATAATATGAAGACTGAGAAGAAGATCGAGGCGTTGAATTGGAAGGATTTTTGGAAGATGTTTTTTGTTAAATATATTCCACGCACACTCTGACTTAATATAGAAAGGGACTTCCTTTCCCTCATTCTAAAAGAAAAAAAAATCTATCGGATTTTATGAGGAAAACATCACCAGGATTGCATGATATGGCTCCAGATTTGACGTTACCCCCGAATCCTAGGTTGACCGCTTCTTTGGTGGGATGAAACCTACCCTACGGAAAGCACTAGCGATCTATGACTTCGACAGCTATGAAGAAATTGTATGATGTTCCCTCAATGTCGAAATTGAGATCATAGAATATCAGGGGTTTCATGGGGATAATAATCATAGGGTGGACGTCAATGATGGCGGTCTGATGGGGATAAGAATATATTGCACCCCACATGCCAACAGTGCAAAATGAAGCAACCCAGAAATTGCCTAACGGGGATGAGGAAATGTTTTAGGTGTGGAAGATAATGGAAACTAGCTATTAACTGTCGACATGAAAAACCTGATGCTTCAATAGAGGAGATAAATTCCCCATTTTATCCTCAACACATTGTTCATTGCTAGAACTGCAAAGAACCAGGGCATCTAGAAAATTAGTTCCCTGTGCTAGTGGTTTTTATGGGAATCCAAAAACATCTAAGGCAGAACGAGAGAGATTTTTCTATCACTACTATCAAAATGTACACTAAAAAAGAATTGGGGGCATGAATTCTGGTTATTAATTCAAGAATAGAGAACATAAATTCTGATTCAGGTTCTACACATTCTTTTATATCCCAAAATTTTAGTAAAACAATCCCAGTAGATCCAAAAATCATGGAAATAAAGATGACGATGAGTACGACAGATGGGGAAATCATTGTATCCCATGAGTATATCTCCCCGCTGTCATAATATATGGATTTAATTTTCTCAATGAACATATTCATACTCCATCTAGTTGAATTGGAGCAATTCTTGGTAGGGATTGGGTTTCCTTATATAGAGCCAATAAAAATATCTCGGAGAGGGAAGTTACTCTCTATGTGGATAATTCACCCTAGATTATATATAAGTGCAAGGGGAATATGAGTCTTCTTTAGCTCCATCATCTCAAGTATAGATATTACTACCCTATGATAATGCGTATCTAGATCAGATGATTTGGCCTAAAGAGGAAACCATCCTTGATGATATGCCTATTGTGAGAGAATTCGACGAAGTGTTTCTTGAGTAATTTATTGGTCTTCATCCTAGGAGAGATGTTGAATTCTCAATTGACCTTATTCCAAGGGTGTTTCCAATATCCAAGACACTACATAGATTTTCTGTTATGGATCTTAAGAAGATGAAGAAACAACTATAGGAGAATCCTGATAAAGGGTTTATATGCCAAAGAGCTTCACTAAGGGGTGCACCTATCCTCTTAGTCAAGAAGAAGTATGGTTCAATACGCCTTTTCATCATTTATCGTGATCATAAAAAAATCACGATAAAGAACAAGTACCCCCTCCCATGAATTGATGACTTTTTTTATTATATCCATGGGGAAAAATACTCCTCTAATGTGGATTTTCAGTCGAGTTATTATCAAGTAAGGGTGAAGATGAATAATATCCCAATACTGCTTTTCGTACAAGATATAGGCACAATAAATTCATAATAAATCCTCTCAGACTCACTAATTCTCCATAAATATTCATGTACATGATTAATAAATCTTTTTTGTATTTCCTCAAAAAATATTAGTAGTCTTTATCAATCTTATTCTGATATACTCAAAAAACATGGAGGATCATTAGGAGCATCTAAGAACTATACTACATACCTTGAGAGAGAAGAATCTCTAGGAAAAGTACATAAAACGTGGGTTATGGTTGAAGGATGTATCATTCTTGGGCTATATCATCTCAATCAATTGGATATTTATAGATCCCTCCAAGACAGCTTCAATGGAGGGATGGTTGAGGCCAATATCACAAATGGTTTTCCATAACTTCTTTGGGTTTGCTGGATATTATCGATGATTTTTGAGAAATATCACATTATTGTCCAAACCTATTACCAAGCTAACTCAGAAGAGGATAATGTTAACATTGGGTGATTAATGTGAAAAAAGATTCAAGGAGTTAAAAAAGAGGATTATCAATTCTCTTGTGCTCACATTACCCACAAGGGGAGAACTTTTTGTAGTATTCAGTGATGCTTTGAAGAAGGGAATGTGTTGTGTGTTGATGAGAAATGAGATGTTTGTTGCTAATGGTTCAAGGAAATTCAATGTTCATGAGAATAATTATTCAAAAAAATGATCTGGAGTTATTTGTGGTGATATTTTCTTAAAAAAATACGCGCCATTATATCTTTTTGGGTAGAATTTTTAAATTTTCATGGACCATAAAATCATAAAATATATATTCACACAGAAAGAGTTGAACATGTTCCAACTAAGATGGTTAGAGATGATCAAATATAATTACTGCTCAATCTATTACCATCATGGGAAAGTGAAAAAGGTTTATGATTCTCTAAGTAGAAAGGACCCAGTGATTAAATCATTGATGAGAATTGAGAAGGATCATAACTTCTTAGATTTGATAAAGATGGAAATGGGAATCATAAACAAGGGAACATCATCAATCCGTTCACAATTCATTGCTCAACCATCTCTTTTGGAAAGGATATAGGATTCCCAAAAGGATGATGTGGGAATTCAAATGAAAATGGAAGCTACCAGAAAAGGAAAATCATCAGACATCAATGTTAATGAAGAATGAATTGTGATATTTGGGAAGACACTATGTAAACTATCATGTCCATGGATGAAGAAGAAACATTCAGATGATGCACACAGATCAAATTTCTGTATTCACCCAGGAAACACAATGATGTATCATTATCTCTGGTAACATTATTGGTGGGATATGATGAAGAAGGATATCACTGATCATACATCAAAGTTTCTGGTGTGTCAGCAAGTGAAGGCAGGGAGGTAGAAGTCTAAGGGGATGATGGAACCACTGCCCATACTCGCATGAAAATGGTAGAACATCACCATGGACTTTGTCTCTGGACATCGAAAGACATCCAAAGTCAACAATAAATTATGGGTTGTTGTGGATCATCATACAAATTCTACACACTTTACTTAAATTTGGGAGGATTTCTCATTGGACCAACTGGCACAGATATATATCAGGGAAGTGGTAAGACTGCATATAGTACAACTATCTAATGTATCTGATCGAGATCCATGATTCACCTCTATGTATCGAAAGTGTCTTCCACATGGTCTGGATATTTAACTAAACATTAGAATGTACTATCATCCTCAAACTGATGGCCAATCCATGCAAACTATTTAGACACTGAAATATATGTTAAAATCATGTTCAATGGAATTTATAGGAGGTTGGGATCAACATCTTCCTCTAGTTGAATTCTCCTATAATAATAGTTTAAACCTTAGCATATAAATGGATCCTTATGATGCAATGTATGGGAAGAGGTGGAGAACACCGTCATGTTGGGATGAAGTCAATGATTGTAAGCTGCTAGGACCCGAAATGGTTGACGAAAAGGTGGAGAAGGTGAAAACCATTCTGTTGCATATCAAGGAAGCCCAAAATCGATAGAAGAGATATGCAGATATCCGTAAAAAAGACCTCTAGTTTAATGTTGGTGACATGGTATTTCTATGCATATCTCTATGGAAGAGGGTCATGAGTTTGGGAAAGAATGAGATGTTAAGTCCTACGTACATCGTCCCCTTAGGGATTCTTGATCGTGTCGGGGTTGTGGCCTATCCCCTAGCACTTCCACCTGTCGTGGCCAAAGTACATGATGTATTTCATGTATCCCTCTTGAAGAAGTACATAACAGACCCTTCACATGTCATGTCTTTATAGGTAGTACATCTACTAGATGATATTTATTACTTGGATAAACTAGTGAAGATCATAGATCATAGAGAAAAAGTTCTATGATATAAGATAAATCCTCTCGTCACGATGTTATAGAGAAACCAAATGTTTGAATAAGCGATGTGGGATTTAGAGGATGTAATGAAGATATGTTACCACATTTGTTTTAGAGTGGGAAATGGAAATTTTGAGGGAGAAATTTTGTATGGGGGGAAGATTGTGACAAGCCAAATTTCCATTAATGGAAATTAATCATCAACTAATTAAATGTACTATTATGGTTATATAAAATATAAACATGATTGGTTTTATTTTTATGTATATTGAAATAAAATTAGGAATTGCGACCTTTTCAAATATAGATGTTGAACAGTGATATTATGATTAGTATATATATAGGGCTTTAACAAATCCAATTTACTAAAAAAATGGAAGTGATGGAATCATCCAGTAGATTTTCCCAGTATGAAGACCATTTATCAGAGATTGGTATGGATGTTGCATCATTGGGCTTCACTCTTGACCATTCCCAAGCCAAGCTTGAACACATTAAGCTGGAGTGGAACCGTAAATGGGAGAAGTGTAAGTTAATAGATATTACCACCTAAGTGATGTTATCTAAGCCACCCCAAGAGTCTGTTACCATCGCACACCTTACCCTTCGGTCTTATGCATGTTTTATAAGGGGTTATGTAACAAGACCATAGAACTATGACTATGTGCATTATTTTTGTATAAAGAATGTGCATTCATTTTATAATTGTCACTTTGTAAATAGTTTTTAATGAACAAATAATATGTTTATTTAATATTGAAGTATGAAATTTTTTTAATATGAATTAATGGATTCTGGAATTAAATAATATTTTAATAAAATATTATTATTATTAAATTACTTTTTATTTATTATCATATAATTTTTGGAATGCAACTGTAATTTTTATTATGGTTTGAAAGCTGTTTTTGTCAAAAACACGTGAATTTTCAAGAAATGTCTCTTGTTATTTTAAAAGTAAAAATTGTCAGATTTATAACATTATTTAGATAAAATGAATATTATTTTTGGAATCAGGATTTCAAAATTATCCAATGGTGAATTTTTCATAATTTTCTGAGACAATAAAATTATTGGGTAAGTATTAAATACCGTTTAAATATATAATGTGTTTTATGAAATCATAATTACCCAATAGTATTGTAATTAAATTATAAAAACATTATATTCAGACAATATATGTTTTACAATTAAAATAATTCTATATTGGGTTTGTTTTAATTTTTTTACAATGCTTTAGTCGACACTTCAAGGCTTATAAAACATTTTGTCTTTTTAAGTTGTTTTCCTAGAGATTGTGACTCACCTCTATATAATGAATCCTATTATATTAATAATTTATTCCTTTATCCTTATAAAATATTTCATTCCACTACCCTTTGGAAGTAACCATGGGAAAACCCATATGCTGGTTTGTGGTTTAGATTAGTTTAATGTGAGGTGTCCCAAACCTAAATAAAAAGAATTCCATCTCTTTTATTATATAAATCCACCCAAGATCCAACTTCCTCATCACTAAATGGATTTGGAGTTCATCCAACCACTTCCCTATTCTCTCTATAATCCTTCCAATGTGCCCCATTATAATAAGAAGCCTCTCTAAAGCCTCTCCCATGTCGTTGGGATTGCACTTACAGGTAAGGGATTTCTTTCTTTCTCATTTTTTGTCCAATTTTCATTAAGTTGTTATGTCCTTAGGTTTTAAATAAAAAATGTTGGCTTATGATTTATAATTTCCAAAATACATCACACTTTATTATTTTAATATGTGATACCCCTTTCTCTCTCATTAATGGCTCCCATGTACACCTGTTACCATGTCGAAATTTCGTGAGGGATTTCTCTCTCCTGTTTTACATCCGAGTAATAATTTTGTATTATGCATCTAAATACCATTATTTTTTTGGGGCAATGTATCTATATGGCCCCTTAATAAAAATATTGTTTAAATATGATGAGACACCACTTCCTCTATCATAATCTATTTTTATGAATTCTTATTACACGCCATTATGCTGTCAAAATTGCACTAAGATTTTCCAAACCAATCTCATCGTGTATTGAATACCATGTCCATTTATCTATAAAGGGTATTCTCCTTTAGGAAAATTTACTTATTGATCATAATGATTCATGTATGTATTCATCGTCCTTTTACCATGGAATAAATGAACATGGGTGATTCCATGTTGTATGATCAACGTGGCACACTTATGCATGAAATGAAATGTTTAAGAAGGGTGTGCCTTAATAACTCTCCAATGCATTTGGGTAATGCATATTATCATGATATGCAATGTGAAATGAGTTTTGACTCATTATAATTCATGTTCAATGAGTGTTTACTCATGCTTCTTGTTCAATGAAGGTTTACTCATACTCCATGTGCAATGAGCCTTGGATCATGCTAATTCTATGTTATGTGTTGTAGCCACATTACCATGTTATGATTATCATGCTTTATCATGCCTTTATGTTTATTTTTCTCTTATTATCTATTAGTATTTATGTTGACTAACATGTATTTTTTTTCCTCCTGTTATTCTATGTTTGTTCCCTTATTGGGCTCTATAGCTCACCCTTTTCTTATGCATGTCCTAAGGTGATCTCATGCCATGCTATGTATGAGGGATTGTAGTGGACATGAAAATGATATTTTCAATAAATATTTTGTTTGATTTATGTTATAATATGTTTTTAAATGATCCTAATCCCCAAAGAAACTAGACCTCTCGATCTTCCATGTTGTATCATGTGAATAGTTTATGTAATAATTCATGTTTATGTTTGTAATTAAAGAGATGGGTTGTTATACATAATACCTTATGGATTCCATAAAAAGTATCATTTCTCCAAATCCATGAATCCCCAAAACTAGGGTTTATGCTATCTTTCCATATCACTTCATATAATTTCAAGACATCCTGACCACGTTATCTCCCAGTTAATCAGGGCATCTATGTCGACATCTTAATAACATGAAATTAAAATTACATGATATGTGATACCCCATTATCAATTTTTTGGGTCCTATCATTGAATATCAAATACAACTTCCCAACGTATGGATAATACCTCTACTGGAAATTTCTACATACAAAAAATTATATTGCCCATATGTTCCAATGCACGAAATTCATCCGCACCAGAATGTCTTATATGAGAACTACTTCATTGGAAATCTTGTATATAGGATAAAAATTCCGTATTCATATAAGTTAACTAGATCCAAATACAGATATACCTTAAGAGATCTACGTCTGGTTTTATTCCTATTATAATAGGATACATAGTGACACTCTAACATCATATTTCTGGTTCAACCATGAAACAAAATTGTCTCCACTTTTCTTATGTATGGGTCAGACCTACACATGAAACCTCCTCACAACTGTATGGGGGGGGGATATCTACCTATTTTAAGGAAATTTCCTCTTAAAATGCCTCTTTCATGTTCAGTAGCCAACTATTCACAAACCTTAATCTATTCACATAATGGTTAGAATCACCATAAATATCATTGTCAATAAAAAATGAATGGTTAGTGTGGTGAGTATATCACTGTTTGACTATGAAAATTATTACTGATGGATAATCATATGTTTTCAAAAATATACATGTCAACCGAAGATAAGATTTTCCTCGGTTGAGGGGTTTCTTACCTCTGTTTGACCTTACGAAATTTGTGTCCCACCTCAATCCGTAGTTTCAAAAACCTCTCAAATTATAATTTTCATCCTTTTTACAAATTAATGCCTAAAGATGATAGAACATTCTTGGCTAGAGTATTACAAAAATGAATAATTTTTTATCCCCATGGTTAGAGACATGAATCATTAAATCATTAATCTCATATGTCCTAGTTGTATGATGTTAATCTACACCACTTTGTAACCATCCTTTACATAAGAAAAATACATTTTGGAGTGGTATCTCATTCACTATTGCAGTTGATACAAATTTCTCTAATTCTATTTTGAGACCTCTCCTTTAACAAGCCCCCCATTTTTTTCTTGAGAAATCAAATTTCACATTAAATTACATGACCATCACAATTAGAGGGTTAGTGTAATCAGGAAACAATTATATGATATGTATTATATGACTTGGTGGCTCTGTATAAGTTTCTTATGAATTCACATACCCATATACCACATAAACAGTTTCCTAATCCTGGTTTCCACATCACCCCTAGTATGTCTCCCCATAAGCTAGAGGAAGCCGAATAGCAGTGGTTGTGTGATGTTAGAATTTCGGGGTGACATCACCCCCATGTGGGAGTAACATAGAGGACACCAAAACAACATACAATAAATGAAGCATAAAATAAGGACAGATTCATGAAACAAATGTAAGTGTAAAAATTTTGGTAGGGAAGTCAATAGAGGGAGATATAACAATATAAAAAAAAGTTACAGAAGTAGTGTCAGATAAAAATATACATGCATGGAGTGCTATTATAATTTGGTAAGAGAAATAGAAATTAGGCATACATTTTCAAGATGAAGAAGTATACAAAATCACAAAACTACTCCATAGTATCATGAGCTTAAGCTCGGTTCTCTTTTCTTAAGCTCCATACATATAGATATTATCAACATCCAGAAGAGTTTTTCTTTACATTATCAATACCTACAGGAGAAAATATGCTCAGGTGCCAAACCGGCCTGAATAGAGTCTATGATAAATCATAGTACACCACCAAAAAATGGGTTCAATGTGTAATCCAAGTTAGATATTGTAATAAAAATGTGTTCTGGTAATATAATGAGTAAACAATGCAGAATAAATAAATAACATATTGCATAGGTTCCTAAAGTATACCTGGTGTGTATACCAGCATCAGATCAAGGCTGTTATGTCTGACCAAGTCACTATACATATATATTGTGTTGATAGGAATATATATATATATATATGTGGGTGTGTGTGTGTGTTGGGATGAATCAGGGCATAACTCTCAGAAGTCCAATAACATGCTAGCTCTCACGGTCTACCTCCTAGCCCAAGGCATAGAGCTGTCGTTGTCTCTTCATAATTCATGAGGCAGCTCTCACTATCTTCCCTGCCTCTTGTCTCTCACGATCCATGTGACAACTTCTAAAAAGATAACAAGGTATTTTATACCTCATATCTCTCACTTATCTTTGGTCCAAAACTATAAATAATATCTTTTACAATATATAATGAAAAGAAAACCCATAATACATAATTTTCATTCAGCAATAATACCCCATTATGGTAACAAAAACAAGTAAAATGTCAAGTAGTCCATAGTAAATAGTTTCATTTGAAATCAACTCATTATTTAGGTTTATTATATTTCATCCTAGACATCCTATACAAATTTATGCATATGGAAATTTCATTTCAAGGCAAGGGGTCAAGGCTCAAGTGTCATGTCAAATTATCACATGCACATTTACTCAAAATTAATTGATTTGGGAATAAATAACATTGATTCACCTAGTTATACATTATTATCAGGTGGAATAAAGGAAATTTAAATTTAGAACTCTTAATGGGAGTTTCAATGATATTTTTCTCATTTTACAAAGTTCTCCAAAAATTTCCATTCTGTATTGACACCCCACTTGGGTGCCCTTCTAGAGTAAGGGTGGGTTCCAAAAAACCTAAAAAAGGTTCATTTTATCTATAGAAAAATATAGTTTGTTATTCATGATGGAATAAAAACATAAAATGATCACAACAAAGGCAGGCTCTCGACACAACGAGATTAAATATCAATCATCCAATACTCAAAATGAAAACTACATGACCATCAAAATTTAGGTTGTTGACAATGCATTACAAAGTAACATCCTCAAATTTGGAGTAGGATGGAGTAGGTATCATTGTTTTTATAATGTATTAATAATAAGGAGAATGATATTGCATTTTAATAGTCCAACATGTTGAGAAATATAGCAAGGATAGATGAGTGAATGAGGTTAGCCTTAACTCAAGTTATATGATTATTCGGATGGATCTTGAAATGGTCACTAGATGATGAATTTATAGGATGTAAAATGAAAGTATATTTGGAATCCTATGGGATCAAGAGAGGATCTATTGTGAGTATGATTAATGGGATGATATGGAATTATAACATAAGTGGAGGGAGGGGTAAAAAGGTATTTTTCCCCAATAACATGCTACTATATTTTTGGTTCTTGTTTTTTGAAATCATGTCAAAACTATACGGACGGTTTTGACACTTTTCTAAAGTCCACATGGTCTATAACAAGGTTTCAAAAACGATTATTACACCATGCATAACCAACTACCTCAACTGGTACAGTACCAGTACTATGCGCATTGTTTCACAAACTATGCACAGACTATGTAGATGGGTTATGCAACCATCTAGAACAGGTTGGATTCTCATGCTCATACGTCACATGGTTTTAGAAAAACTATGCCTCCTAGCCTGCATTCCCCTTTATGGATCACTAGGCACTTGAAGTTCCCCAGATGCATTGGTGGCCACCATATCGTAATTATTGTTTTTCAGTAGTACCATTCAAAACATTTAAATAAGAAAAACTAATGATTTTCACCATGTTCATTGATTATGGTCTTTAAAGCCTCCCATATTTATATAAACTCCTACCTGAGATTCACTTATGAGGGTAAATAGGTACTATCAGCAATGTGTTATAGCCACTTTGATTGTATATCAAATTAAAACTCCCAAGGCTTGTTTTGTACCCATCCATGCTGCCATATAACCCATAAGAGAGGAAGAGACCTACCTCAGAGTGTCTTCAACTCTAATCCTCATTATAAACATGATAGTCCACAATGGAATAATCCATATGCATTGAAAACTCATCATGCTATAGCACATGTTATGGTTTGGGATAATATCGACAAAGCTGTGATACAAGAAGAAATCATTCCTAGACCAGTATCTACGAGGATGTGATAAATAGTAACACACTGGTCTGATCAAATTAACATACTCAAAGGGTAAAACAAACCTTGATGATATCCTACCCTACATCTAAATATGTCTATTCCCCAAAATGGGCATGGCATTAAAGAAAACACAGTCTCTAACAATGAACTCAAGAAGTCGTCGATGTTTGTTAACACAGGACTATTGTCTAGACTGGGGTGTCAACATGTGCTTCTATATTATATAGGCGAACTCTAATGTTTCTCACACATGATAAGCTCAAATAATATATTCTTACCATTCCTCTTACTAAAATATAATGGACTGAAAAGTCCTACCATACAAGTCTTGATAGTGATCATCCTCAAGGGTATCCTAAAATAAGTTATTATAAGCAAACATGATGAGGGGAATATGATTCTACCAAGAACACCCAAAGTTGATAATTCATTCCTAATGCAGGTAATTTGTAAGATGAATTATTCACACCATAATTCCATTAGTATGATGGTGGTAGATCATGCTTAAATTTTCTTGCGTACCCAAGTCCTTCTACAACCCCTTACAAAACCGTGATGTGAAATTGTAATATTTTTTAGAACAAAATAATTAGGGAATCCTAGAAGACATTCCACATCCTTGACATATAATCTTCCCAAATTATCTAATGAAATAGTCTCTCGCATAGGATAGAATTATGTAACATGTATCATATGGTCAATAAAAAACCACATCACATAATTTCCATGAGGTGCTATGGGTCTTCTAGTTACCAAGTCCATTGAAACATAATCCAATTTCAACTATGGAAAGGAAAATGGATAAAGAATCCCTACTGAATATTGATTTTATACCATCAATTATTTTTTTTTGAATTGTTTAATGAAACCTATTATCTGATGTTTCAATTTGGGCCCCAAATATGGATGTTAAAAATCACGATACATTTTTGTGACACTAGGGTTAAAAACCCCTTCCTAGGCATTGAAATACCTCATCAGCTACTCTAGAATGATAGTTGGGACCCTTAAATGGCATAAACACATAAGAATATCATCCCAATCAATAGTCCATCTAGAAGATGTTTCACCATTGGAGTTACTCTTCCGTATGAAAAGCCTTCAAGAAAATATATATTTCTGGACCATAATGATTAAAGAAGAGATGATACCACTGCTAAGGCTGGAAGAATATTTTGACCAAGTTCCCCCTAAACCTCAACATTCCTCTCTGAGAATAAGGCCATATGATTCCATTTTATAGTAGACTACTGAACATCATGTGTATGTGTTTTTCAGCTCATTGTAATGCCTACTGAATTTTCATGATCATGAGTGAAAGAAAGTTAAAATTCAATTGAATGAATATACATGACCCACCTAATATGCTTGACATTTAAATAATGATGAGTGAAGATGTATATTGATGCTTTATTGGTCTTTGAATATAACAATACATTGCATTAATAAATTTTCTATATAACAACATAATGAATTACAAAAGTAGTGAGCTCATGGTCGTACGTCGGGTACTTTCAGTCGTGAGGCCCCAACTGATGAAAACCATGTGCAACGTCTCAATTAGCCTTCATCAGAATAGGTCCAATACTGGTACCTGATGTGCCATAATAGATTATATAGATCCTAAATAGATCAAGAAGAATCCGTATAGTCCCTAAAGTAAGTCTTCCCTTCATCTCCTAATATGATTCTTCACATTCTTCTTCCCATTTGAAATTCACAACAATCTTTTTCAGACCTGTTTGTGGCACTTCTAAGATTGAGAAATCCTGAATGAACCTTCTATAGTATCCACTCATCCCTAATAATATTTGGATATCAATGAAATTTTTTGTGTTCTCCCAAGAAACCACAACCCTCACATTACCTTGGATAATAAAAACTGCTGACTACAATATTATATAACCAATGAAATTAAATTTTTTGATCTAGAAGTATCCTTTAATAATCTTAGAATGGAGATGATTTTATCTTAGTGTATTAATGGAAATTTAATTATGGTTTTAATGGTTGTTTCTGGAGCGAGAACACACAAATATATCATTAATCAAGGCCACCACAAAAGTTTGATGATATAGGTGGAAACCCTAAATCATAATATCCATAAATACTGTAGGTGTGTTAGATAGTCTAAATGACATAAACCTGTGTTCATAGATACCATACTATATCCTAAAAGAGTTTTGAGGTATGTATGAGTTCGTAACATGAACTTGATGATAGACAGGCCTCAGATATGTCTTTCAAAACACTTTCATCCCTCAAAGCTGATTGAAGATGTTTGTCTATTCTAGGAAAAGGATACAAATTCATGATACTCATTTTATTTAAAATATGGTAATCCATGAGAACCATAAGGGTAACATAAACCATAATGGAAAAAGGATAGGTGAACATCTTAGAGAATAACCAGGGGGTATAAAACCATTCACCTCCAGAAGCTCCTACCATGTCTTGAGCTCTAGAAGCTCTTTAGGTTTCTATCATGTAAGAAGGAATGGTCACAGGTGCTTCTCCTAGAACCAACATAATAGATAACTCTACCTCTCACACCAAATGTAGACCTTCAACATAATCACAAAAATCATATCTAAAACACACCACACTAGAAGGTAAAACAATGTGTTTCCACCCCTGGTCATCTTCGTAAAGACTGGAAACCTATATTGTAACCCCACCCAACCTCTACATCTCAGTTTTCGATCATGTAATTCAAACATCCCATTTTACCTTATTCATATACATAATTACTTTTGGTGATGTTAACATCACTCTCCGATAATAGCAGTCAATATGGTCTCTATATAGAACAAACTAGTGCATCTTGAGTATTACATAGAAACATGACATATTGTGAACATATATGTTCCAATTAAATGGGAAACCACCATTTCCAGGGTCATAGTTCAGAAAATAGAGAACCCCCAATGAACAAATAGATAATGGGGTATCTATTGCCATGACTCTATGATAGTACTCAATGTCGAGGATGAGACTCTCAGTTATGGCATCATATATGAAGGAGTGAGAATTACATGTATCAAAAAATATAGATAAAATAGTGGAGTCTACTAGAGTAGTTACTCAAACTGAAGATGGTTGAACTCTATTCTCTTGTGTCATATACTGAAATGCAAGTAACTACCATGTACCATGGCCCTAAGTCACTTCCTGGATATCCTGAGATGGCCCATTCTACTGGTAATAAGAATCATAATCCTGGTTTCCTCTACCTTGACTGCCTCTTTAGCCTTGTTGGCCGGTGGTGTTCAAGTTTCCTAAATACCATGATCTTACCAACCCCTATCTTAACTGAGGATTTGGTGCTTATCCTCTCTAGTTATTATCTATCGATATAGTTGTATTAATAGGATGTATTTATTCCATCTTACCATATCATATACACTCTATTATATCTCAAGGAATCATTTCATTGATGTTCCCTTTCCTTTTGCAATAGTGACCAGAATGGTTACCATCAATGGTAGGAGCTAGAATATTTCTCCCACATGATAAAACTAAAAGATTTTTCTATTCCCATAAAACGATCCACTAAAACAATGAGGTAATAGAACACCATGTATTTCACCCTAATAATCTTTTATATTCCACTCTATAATTAGTGGCATGGATGATGATTTATGAAATAGTTGTCATCCTAAAAACATTTTCCTACAACTGAATAGTCTAACATATTATATTCTCAAATTTCATAGCATCCATTAGATCATCAGCATCCCTAGATGTAGAAAATATTTGTATCTTAGTTAAATGGGATGAGTAATCCATAAAATAAATATTCCCCTACTACAGATTCATAAACACCCAATCATTGAATGCCATAAGAGTATAGGGAATGAAAAATTTGTTAAAGATAGTCTGGATGTTAGACCAAACCATATATCTATGTTTCCTTGCATGTGTGATGACATCCCACCACCTCTTGTATTAGTCACATAACATGTAAGTAGTTAGTTTGACCCTTTTCTCTAGAGAATTTTTAATGTTCATGAAGATATACTTGGTCACCACAATCCATTACTCTATAAAAACTTGTTCTTCATCCCCTGATAAAGATATGGGATGATGCTACTGAAACTGGTGAGTCAACTCTTCAATTATTAGAAGAGGTCACACTCTACCTTGAATATTTTTCATCATACACAATAAGCATTCTCAAAAACTGGGTTTCAGCACCCAATTTAGTTATAAGAGTAGAAACCATAGATGGCCCGACTAGAAGGAAACTTTTTTACTCATTATCTACCACCTTATAGGAATAATCATCCATTCCATTAGGGAACATTACTCGAGGATATTGTGGGAGAATAATGAAACAATAGAATATGAGCTTCTCCAAAGAAAAAGATGTAATTTAGAGGATTGAATTTATGAAAATAAGATATGATCTAAAGAAATCATATGATAATGAACACTCCTTTTATTCCATCTTCTAATTATAGGAATAGATGTTATAACATAGCAAAACATTCCATATGAATGGTGAAACACCCACTACCCACTACTAAGTCTATGTTCATGCCATGTTCTAATGTTTGGAATGTGTAAAATATTTATTCTCAATTTATATGTCATTGGAAAAGCTAAATCTATTTATATTTTAATGTTATACCCATAAGGCCACATACATATTATGAGTTCAAATATGACACACACATGCATGTCATTTCAATTTTTAAAATGTGTGTATCCCTGTGATTATATAGTTCCTCAAATGGTTATGCAAGATTGAATGTCATTTTTTAATTGATAAGGGACCATGAACCTAATGAATCAAATATTGGATCCCACTAAACATACACCATGGAATGATAAAATTAATATAATAAGGATTAATCATAATTATATATAAATATATATCAGAGAACATTTATTTTCAATGGGAAATTATTTATGAAAATTTAAATGTGACATTGAAAAAATATTGGATTATTCATATTTTACCTTTTGTGATGCATGTTCTGTCACATAATCCTCATTTGACCAGGTTAAGGAATGAAATAAAATTTCAATATCATAAATATAGATAACATCATAAATAATTAGAAGTACCCAATGATAAGTGATATAAGTAGTAAGAGTATAATCAATAAAATAAATAATTCAAGCAACTTTGTCTTTACCATGTACATGGGTTTGCGACATTTATGTATAGCTTGTGACAATATCCCATGCATTCTTAATCTATAATATATCATCTCTAAATAGTAATTCATGAATGGAATTCCTCTAATTCACACATTTTGATTTCCCAAACATGGAATTCACATAACCTGTGCTTCGTGATCAGTTGGCCACATGACCCCTAATGCATATCCCTATAAGCCAGGGGTTGTCAACTAGCAGTGAGGATGTGATGGTTGTAAGTCAAGGATACATAAAAACCATTTCAAATTAACACATGGATTTTTACAAATAAATCCAATAGATAAGTAACAAAAAATTAAAATATACAAGATACATTGTAAATGTAAACAAATATACATGTAAGACAATAATGAGAGACTGAATAATATGACAACAGTCACCTATGTAGTTTCTGATTCAAATATTCATGCATTCCATGATGATACAAAACTGGAATTGAAGTAGGACATCAAAATAGAAGTACATGATACAAAAGTAAACAAAGGAAAATTTCTCAATAGCATCTTGAGCCTAATCCCAGTCTTTTACTCCTATTCACCATTGAAACCAAAATAATCCACAGCCATAAGAGTGATGCTTTCCCTTATCCACACATCCTGGAAAACAATCTGCTCAGGTGCCAATGGCCGGTCAAATAGGGTGTGAGATAAATCTTTTTAGGCCACCATAATTAGATTCTATGTGTAATCAATTTAGGTTCTAATAAATATATGGTTTGTAGGTTAAAATAATAGTAATAAATTAAAATTTAATAAATAACCACCTACTCTTACTTCTAATAGACACCTGGAGGGTATACCTACTTCTTCTCAAGGCTGGTATGTCTTACAAAGTAGCCATATATATATATTTTACATTAATAAATATATATATATATATATATAATTGGAGGGATTGAGAAATAAATGTTTGAGATCTAATTCATGGTTATCCTTCATGATCTAACTCAAGGCCAAACACCAATTGATCTCATTGTCTCTCGAAAATACATGAGGAATATCTCACAGTATTCTATTCCTCAAGTAACGCATAGCGATTAGATCAAAAACATGATGTTCACATGTTCTTCTATACATCAATGCTCTCAGGGTACTTGGGTTAACACCCATAAGGCATTTCAGTTAAATTAAATAATTTAATGTAACCACTCTTACATCATATCAATTTAAAAAGAAATACCCATTATAGTAACACAATACAAGGGATATGTCAAGTCATCCATTGGAATCCTCTTCATCGGAAATCAATTCATCACCTAGGTTTAGACCATTTCATCCTAGGCAACCATTAAAAATTACCTCACATGGAAATTTCATTTCCAGGAAAGGTTTCATGAATAATGTTTCATGTCAAATACTCAAGTCCACATATTGTCAAAAAAAATTATTTGGGGATAAAATTATTGAGGAATATTGGTATAAATCAAACAAACGTAAAATATTATTCTATTCAATATCAATCTAATTCCCTGAGTTACAATTATGAGTTGTTCATTTTATGAAATTTGGATAAAAGGGCCAATCAGGATTGACACACCCATTGGGCGTCCTTATAGAGTAAGGGTGGATTCTAAACACCATTACATGTTTCATTTCATCTATATAAAAACAATAGGGTATATTATACATGATGTAATAAACACATCATACGATCACAAAAAAGGGAAACTCTTAGAACAATGATATTAAATACAGAATTACCAAAACTAAAAATGAAATCTATGTGACCACCTACCATATGGTCATAGATGACTCCATGTTGAGTATCATCCCTTGATTCAATGTATGTTGGAGCAGATCTGAGTTTCCATAAAATGACTTGAAAATAGGGAAAATAAACCTACATAAAAATAGCACAATTTATTTCTATATTTAGGGATGATAGAGGAGTGCCGGAGGAAAGCCTTTACTCAAGGGATCAGATGCTTCCAACGGGTTGAGAAATGGTTCCATATGAAATAGTAGTAAGAGATTGAAGTATAATAGATTTAGAAAACTATGGGAGGAAATTAGGTGGTACTATATTCATGAAGAATAGGATGAGAGGAAATAATAACATAAGTTAAGGTAGGGAAATTTTTTTCTGTTTTCCTTAAAAACAACCTCACTATATTTCAGCGCACAGTTTTACAAATTATGTACAAGTCATACACTCACCCTGCATAACACACTACCTTACTGGGAACAATGCACATCCTCTGAGCATGGTTTCAATAATAATGTTCAAACTTTGTAGATGGGTTCTATGACTATCCGCAAGAGGCTGCATAGCCAAGCGCTTGGGATGCACAATTCCTGAAAAACCATGAGGTGAAAACCTCATTTCCATTTTAAGAGATGCTTGCTTAGAATGTTCCCTAGCGACTTTATTGACCTCATGATCTATTATAATACTTTATTAGGACCATTAAATATATTCAAAAAAAAATTATTTGTACTACGGTCAATGAGTTTGGTCATTACATTTCCCACCAAAATTCATATCAACCCAAAGTAAATTATTCTTCTGAAGATAATTATTATACTTCAATATTCCTCAGTATGTCATGTTCCCCATATCATTCCTCACATTATTAAATCAAACATAAAGGTCATGTAAAATCCCTAATGCATGTCTAAAAAATATTTGAACATATTAAGCTAATAAACCTTACTGGGGAACATGCCCTATAATTGATTGTGAAATTTGTTAAACCTAGATCATTAGTGATAGTCAAAGATGTTTAACCTAAGACATCGATGATGGTAAAATCCATTCGACCTAATGCATTAGTGATGATCAAAGTTGTTCTACATAAAACAATAGACATGTTCGATTCAATTCGACCTAAAAATTGATTAACATTGGTCCAAGATTTCATGACTCTAATCTTCATTCAATGTGTGACGAGAAATATTCCAGAAGAAAACCCGCAATGGGAACCAAGGAGAAATGTTGAGTACCATATCACGAACAAATACATTGTATGGACTATGAAAAATATCAAGAAACATAATAAAAAATGTAAAAAAATCATGTTATGCCAGAAACCTGTTAAAGGAGACAAAATAAAAAGTATATTTATACCCACTAATCCCATAAAAAAAATTTCAAGGTAAGAATTATTTTTATAATTAAAATGAGATAGTTATTATAGGGTTTTCCATGTAACCCTATTAATAGTTGGAATATGCTAACTGGATCCCTTGATTTAGGAATAAATTATTTCATTATATGATTGTTTCAACATGATTTTCATAGATTCTGATGTAAATCAATATTTATTAAAGAATATCATTCAAAGAGTGAATAATTATAACCAATTAGCATTTTTGGGTAAAGATAAAAAGACATGTATTGGAGAGTATGTATGATTATATTATATTAAATGTGGGTGGGGGAGAATTAACACTCTAGGGTCACATCTAGATGTTACTAAAAATAGGGGGTGTGTAGAATAGAATAAAATGATTTCAATGAATCAGGGCTCTCATGGTATAGAAAATTGACCACTTTCTAATGTCGGCCATCAAAGTTTTATTCTATATAATCCCTCTATTATTCATTGGATTCAGCTAATAGAAACACATTTTTAACAATGACATTGGGATCCTAGTTGTTCTATTTAGTGGCCTAAAAATCATCACCTTTTTATGGCACTTATCCCTTCATCCTGGCCACATGATCCTCAATCTACTAAAACTATTCATTTATGGATATCAGTTGGCCTTATGAATTTTCCTCTTCAGCCACCATGTTTTGTAACTCATCAATAATATACTAAATGAAATATAATTTATGATGATAGGGATTTAAATGAAAATAAATTCCTTCACAAGTAGGTAGATCCTCTCAAACATTAACGATATGATACATGAGAAGGTTCAAGTGTCACTAGTTAAGGCCACATGAGACCAAATAAACAAAAAATTTCTAAAGGTTTTCATCCTTCCCAAGAAATTAAGAAAGGTGACATTCATTGATGATTATATAGAGTTGATTCTAGGACCATCTCCACAATTTCAGTTGGTACATTACAACATTGTAACATCACCTTTTCTCCACCACCATTATGGGTATATAATCTGAAGTGTAATTACATAAGATGGAGTTTACCTCTATTCAGTTACCCAAGAATGGAAATATTCCATCACTATGGTTGGTTCTATTTTGGAGGCTTAGCATAATGGGTGGGCTATGACTTCGTGAATGCCCAGTGATGTTTCACTTGGTCCGACCTCTATTGGACTACCAACAACATCATCCAAAGATATGTTGTCTGAGTTACAACCCAAATAAATATGATTTGTAGACGAAGTCCCCTGCAAACACATGTTATGGTGAATAGAACATCTTATAACTGTAGTAGTGGAGCAGGATGGTGTAGCTAGCATAGTACTGGAAGCCACCACAGGTCTCTAAACACATTGAACTAATATTACTAGTACTTCATAGTCTTATAATGACACCCACAATTTTGTATACTTTCATTATAAGTTGGTTAAATCCTAAATGGTGGAACTAGGTCTTGCATGCCGGAATCTTCACACATCATCATAAACTATAATTCACATTGTATTACTAGTTGAGACTCCATCTTAACCTGAGAAATGAGAAAAAATGTGATTTTTTGTAGGCATTAAAATAAAATATTAGAAATGTATGGAGTATATGGTTGGAAAATTATTACTATATATATGTGGTAGGTAATGATTATATCAAGATGAAAACTGATATATGTACATACTTATAATGTTCTCCTTCAATCAACCACCACTTCTCCATGAGGTGTAGGGTCAGGGGAAAATAAAAATCAAGAATATAACTTAATAATTCAATAATGCTATCGAAACATAATGATTAAGGATGAACATTTCTAATTTTGAGTAATTTTGGTAATAAATATAAATTTTTTATCATTATAGGTTTCTAACACTCATAGAAATGAAAATTCTCTACCACAAATCCACACAAAAATTGAAATGGACTGCGATGATATTGTGTATATTATCTTTCCTATATCATCCCAAGAAATTCTTATATATCGGAATGGGTGGGGACAAATATATTTATTGTGATTCCATCATCCAACGAATCTACCATCATCAATGTGAACATTATAAAACTGGTATATACATTATAGGAGGTTAAAATATATCTTCTCAATAACATGGTAAAGAAAACCTCATTCTTAAGCTCACACAAGACGTAATCTTGTATTTTGTATCCTCATGAGGTGAATGTCCCTAAAACAATTGAATCACAATATGAGTTTGAAATTTATCAGTATTGTTGGGTTATATACATCCGTCTGAAATTCATTTTCAGCCGCGATCATTCATTTTCATAAATACCCCTTTCTATTTTTCAATTGAAATGAGGGGTAGAGTGTTGAGGGGTTGACCAACCAGTCCCTCTTCTATGATCATAATATCCATCACCTTTGGAGATACTTTCTCTATGTTCTACATGTTTTGTCCACTTATAAAAATTAAACATAAATAATACCTATGATTTGAATTACACTATCAAATAGACATCTCACAAATTAATTCCCACATCACTATAAGATAACCAAACAGTATTGGTGCTTGTACACAAATGGTAATGCAGTTCAGGCATCATCTCACCCAGAGAATAAATTGAATGTTAGGAAATCAATGATTCTTGATAGAAATTAAAAACCTATATCTATTCATGTAATTCCAATGAGTTTTTGACTACCCATAATGTTGAATCCAATTGATGATAGAAATACCATCAAGTTCATAGATCTAATGTTGAGCTCTATCCCCATTGGGATTACCTCATGGAAGGTTTCATAGGGATAAATAATAACGAATGTTTGATTCCAGTGATGTATTGTGGATATTTAGATTACATTGGGTCCGCATGGTGACATTTAGAATGAACACATATTCTTTGTCTAAATCTGATATGATCTCCCCTATTGGATAAATATGTTACTAATTATGCCCCTGACACATCACATAGAGAACCACAATGAATTTATTATCAAACAATGAGAGGGGAGAGTCATATTGGTGTTCGAAGTTATAAAATTTCTATTGATTATACAACAAGTATCTCATAATTCCGGGTAGAAAAAGTTATGTTAAAATAATATCAAGATGGATAAGATAGTAACAGAGATCATTTTCATCATTCTTGACCATTTTCATTCTTCTTAGAGTTGAATTTATTAAAGTAAAGCAGAATACAATTTTTTTTATATAATGTATCGGTTGTAGTATGATTTAAAAAAAATCAATAATGGACTAAAATATTTGGCAACATACTAAAGGTTTAATGAAGACATCATCCCACAAACCATTGGTCCACAAATAACACACCATTTAAGTGTTTTTAATGTAGAAATGGTCTGTTGAATGAATTTTTCACAAATAATTCCATGCTTTATGGAAAATGGTACTCCTAGTTTATTGTTAATGACTTTCAGTTCAGAGTTACAATATTATCTTTAATGGTAAAAGGCATCCTCAAAGGGGATAGTATGCTAGAGTCAAATTTAGATGACTGTTCATAAGAGAGGTGAATCCACTAGAAAAACACGGTGTAAAAACGACATGTTCCCACATTTTTTAGGTCTGGTATCCGCATATGGGTACACAATTATAACACAAAAAAAGTTCATCTTATGACAATTTTATACATAAAAATAAAATTATTTTAATCCTTTTAGAACCTAATCTGATTTGGGGAATTATTTGGGTCTTAAAATTCTAAATGGATGAAGAAGAAACCTTCATCAGTTTGATAAATTAATAAATAAAAAATGATCAAAAATTTGATGTAAAATACTCAAATGTGGGGAAAATCACAATGGATAAAGGATGTACTAGGAAGGAAGGATTCATTTTCGGACTACCTCTATGCATGATAGTCTCTTGCTATAAAAAATCTACATGAATAGAAATGTTTAATGGAAGTGGTGGATCAGTTTCCATGTGTGAACTGGACAAATAAATTTTCTGAAAGGGGATGTAATATCATCTACCATAAAAACATTAACTAAAATTGAATCATTATCAAGGAATGATGTTATCACCAGATCCTGTCAATGAAAAAAACCATTTTTTCGAAAAAAATCCCCCCATAGATTGTGTCCTTTATGGCATTCTACAAAAGAATAACATAGACCGCCATTGATAAATAGATACACTGATATATGGTTGCAGAAACTCTCACTAAATAGAACCATATCAGATGGAAAGAGATACTGATTGATCGATGAATGCATATAAGAAGATATCAACACAAAAAATAAACTCTTTTAATGATTCACTATAAGTAAATAAAACACCATAACATCATGGAGGATGAACTAAACTAATTGTATATCATTGAACCCCACATAATTATCAAATATATATCCAATGAGGTGAATAATTAATGTCCCGTTGATATATTTTATCATTCGCAGAAAAGAGTAATTCATTTTGAAACCTACCTTATGTAGAAAAGAATAATGTGGATGGAACTAATCAACACATAACATCATTTCTTCGTAGATGAAACATTACCCCATGTAGCAAATACATACAAGGACTAATACCTGGTACACATAAACCCATGGTATGTGGATGGACTCCCTCACTACATAGTAACATTCTATGTTGAGTAATCCCCATAATATTAATGGATACGGTAGGTATAATGGGGTATCGTTGCTATTACTACCCTCATACACCAGTAATTTCATTATTTTTTAGTCATATCATTGGCAATAGCTCCACAGGACATCCAAAAAAATTCTGGAAAAAGCCTCTCCCAATGATACTGGACTTTTAATTTGAGACCATGGAGTGCATAAGTGTACCCCTCGATGTTTAAATACCCATGGTAAATAGAGTCACATCGATAATTTCTATAATAATGTGCACCCCCCCAAAATGAACCTATGTTTACATTCCCATGGTAACATTGGTCCCAAACATGGTATACTCACATGAACCTACCCATTTTATAGATCAAGTGGAATCATACTCTTCTATATTTGACAAGGGTTAGTGGGAAACAAAGGATATAATGTTTTTCTTTCATTTTTAAATGCAACTAAACATCTCCCCTTTCTAAGATCCAAATTCAGTGCATGCCACCTAAGGTATTCCCCCAGCCTTTCCTATAGGAGGCAATGCTCATGATCCTCTTTATATCATCCTAGTAAATATCTAGATAGATAGCTACAAATGACTATATTGGATATGAAAACAGGAGAGGAAATTGGAACAGTCTAATCCCCTCCCTCTATCCTCCGTTGGGCTCAATCACCATCTATCAGCAAATGGAACGGGTGGTGTGATCATTAGATCTAATGATTTCTCTTGTTTCCCACACCAATCATGAATCATGTGGCAATAAATATTAGTGAAGATAATGACATCACCATGACCCCAACCCTCAAATGTGACTCATGTTCATTGTAAGACTCAATACTAACCCCTTTATTGGGAAACTTCCATGCATAAGACACATCATTAAGAACATCATGGGATTTTATTCCGAAATAATTAAAATACACAGGAAGCCACCCTGAGGTCCAATACCAGCACCCAAGTCCATCATAATTTTTTCTAGGCCACATCCCGAGTCATTTCATATCCACCCAGGAGACCAAATCTCTTATTGTCCACTCCATTCAACATTGTTTACATCCCTCCCCATAAATGACCAAACATTTTTTTTCTGGATGTACATTACATTAAAATGTATGGATCGTACCTCATCACACAACCTTAAAAGATTATGTTTCAAGTTATTTGGCACCAAAAAATGTGTTTTTTAATTTATTTCTTAATTTCACATAGAAAACCCATCAAATGGGTTAGATCTGAATAATAAAATAATTCAAATTCGCCTAGATGCTGATAAATTCCAAAATGCCACGTCATGTGGCATGAAAAAGTGTTGTCCCAATAAATGAATAAGGAATTTCTTATTTTCCTACTAAAGGTAAAATTTATGAACAACCTCATATACATGTAGATATCCTCATTGATGGATATCCTAAGATACATATAGATAATTTTGATCCCATGCATATCTATGATCGATCTTACATAGAGGTGTGTTTTTGACACATTTTTGGGAATGAACCAATGAATCACTAACATATTACCATAGATAAAATTTTTAATACAGTCTTGTAATAGGAAATAGTTCCTTGAAAAATATTATAATAATCCCATGATCTCATCATATTTACCATTGTGAGTTCATAAGTGTTATTGGCCAAATCACCAAATGTGATACATCCTTGGTAATGAAGGTCCATGAATATTTGATGTGATAACTGTTGGGTTCATTTGGCTTAGTGAAAAAATTCATTATAGTCCATTAAAAGATATTTTACTAAAAAAAAATTATTTTACAAAACTCAATCTCTTTAATCAATTATCGGAAAATAAAATTTTCGTCGAAAATAAACATTTCTGTAGATAACCTTTCAATAATCCATTCATTAGTCAAATAAAATATGGGGGTTCATTTTTTAACCATGAAGGAATATTGGTGGGCCCATAGGTCCCTTAGCTTTCATAAAATTATATTTTAATTATTTCAACATTCATGAATATAAATTGATTATAAGCCATGCTAAAGGTCAGTATTTTAGAAGAATGTCACACCATTATTTGATCAAAAATTCCATCAATATGAGTTTATGGATACATATTCATTAATGGAATAAAATTTATCTGACTACAAATGATTCAAAAACCACAAACCATATCCTTTATCTTCACAAATAATATATGTGATTCAATTGTGAAACACTAGGTCATATGAATAATATTTAATATAATTCATATAGTGGTGTCCTTATTTCCACTATATATAATCTATGAGGATTATTATATATGTGTGTTTAATGAGGGATAATGTAGATAGATAACTCAACATTATTTAAAAATGAACAATGAGATATCCTTTTAAGAAATAAATCAATATCACCCCTTGAAATAGAAACAGACACTATTCATTGAATAACCTACTATTTTGTTTTGTTTTTCATCAATAAAAATTTCATTTATTTCATCCATTAGATGTAGTTTAGAATAATACACTTTTAAGGAGCTTAGACATCTACAAATAGTTTATTATATTTGGACCCCAAATAATTTAATCTCTATGTGAAATAAATAAATTCATACATTATAACATTACAGTTAGTCCCTACAAGGATTATATAAAATGAATCAATTTTTATTACAACATGGATTCTAGGTGAGGAACATCTATGAAATTTTATATGGAATGATAAATTCTATTTAAATACTATAAGAATACAATATTGAGTTCAAAATATGAATCCATCCATGGCTCATCATTAGATGATTCAATATTTGTTGGATACTAGAAGGATATCATTGAATTCATAATTAAAGAATAAAACTATTCAGTGGATAAGCTTGATTTTTTGTTCAATGTACCTACTATGACATCATCTGAAACATAACATTTTAATGTGTTGTTTGAAAAATATTATCCTTGATCCATTGGGTTTATTAGTGTTAGATTTACCTTATATTGGGGAATTAATATGAATAGTCCCCCCACAATTTAAATTGATGTGTTGTGCATTAATAGACTCTTTAATTCCATTACACAATTGAGTGTGATTGACCATATCTCTATACGTGTATGAATATTTTCTTAAATATTCACAAAATTTGTTGTGTTTCATACATTATAAATTTCATGCAATAAATTATTAACACCAATTCATCTCACTATGTAAATTTAGAAAAAAATATAACTCATGATCTTTGATAAACTAATTATTTCCATTGAAAATATATGATTTGAATTACACTTTCTTATTAATGATCACTAATTAAATTATTTCCTAAATATTTGATTTTTTTTAGAGATCTATCCTTTTTATAAAATTTCATTAATACATTAATGATGTTAGTGATATCAATTTTAGTGCATTGAATGTAATATGTAGAATACCAAATTAAACACATAAATATATCTCTATACCCATATAAAAATAATTATCCATTTCAATTAATTTGATAATTTTAATTTCATTATTGCTCAATACTTACGAGTGGACATTTCACTATGAATATATCCTTAAACATTTTGGACTCTAGGTTATCATTATCTTTATTTAGCGTAACATGATTCCTAGACCATCATTGATCAACCTCTCCCAATAAATTATATAAATCCATGATAACCAGTTCTCATTTAATACATACCAAACTAGGGAATAAATTCTAAAAATTATCTATTCATAACTCTAAACTAATTTAATATTGTTTCAGTTAATGGATTTATGTTATTTAATAATTATGTAATATTATATTATTACACCACACATTATAGTTTCCATTTTTATTACATAAATATGGATATTAATTACAACATATGGGAAGTAAAATTAATATAATTATTATTTAATCATCTATAACAAAAACCTTATTTAATTTAATTATAGGTATATTTGTAAATTGATTTTGGGTGCTGACACATTTTCCATATCATAAATTTGGTTACGTTTCTAGACAATAAAAATTTATTAAATTGTACATCAATAATATTATGACAAATAAATCAAATCATAAAAAACCTAGTCATTTAAAACATTAAATATAACATGGAAATATTTCAAAAAAATTAGTATTATAATAAATCACATAACATTAAAAAAAATTATTTTATTTGAATCTCAAATTAAATTATCATATTAGCTGAAAAATTTAGTTTTTTTCATTAAAATTAATATTTTCACATAATAAATCATCATCCAATATATGGGTAATAGTGATAAATATAAATGGATAAGCTTATATTATCTTTAAGGGGTAGTGTACAACTGATTATATGATATAATTATAAATAATAATCAATATCATGTGAATAAATGAATAGAATAATTCCAAAATAGATCAAATAGCTAAAAAAATAGATCAATTATAACATAAAAAATGTATAAAAATAACTGGTCCTGTAGTGTTAAAAATAATAATGATGGAGATGATAATCATAAAATCTTGACCTTGTTCCTTGACATCAATAAAAAATAATATTTTATTACCAAAAATAGCCATTTGTTTTTCAAATGAGACATACAGATTAATAAAGATACAATATTATTATAGGACTATCATATCACATAAAAAGAATAATAGTAATTTAGACTATAAATTTTCCCTCGATCTATTGAATAATATTTATAAGAAAGTGAATATTAAACAATAGGAATATTTTTATTTCAATTAAATGATCCCATATAAATAGATTGAAAAATAGTACAAGAGAATGGTACCTTCAGGGTATCAGTGTATGAATATAAAATTATCCTTTACCAAATTATTTGTTTTCCTTATCTAATAATCCCACTATTTAAATGGGTTGACAGTGTTCTTATACATGACCTTGAGGTCCGTGGTTAGAATACCATTTATTTTAAAAGACCATACTATACTAGATCAGCACCTTTCGAAGCCCAAATTAGTGATTGAATCTAGTTCATCACAAAATTCTTATAATGAAATACAATGATCTTTTAAAATATTGTAGTTAGGTAATAGATTCATCTATATAACTCCATTTATCCTTGGTCTATTTCAATAATCCTAGAAAATAATAATTCTCTCATCCATTAGTTCAGGAGTCTCTAGTAACTAAAATTTTTTCTTATTCATTTGAATAGATCCCATATATAAAAATACCAAAAAAACAAGTCTCATTGGAGTTATGGTTCTTTGGACCATTTTTTTCCTAGAGGAATTGTGGCCTAAAAGAAATATTATCTAGCATGATGGTTCATTTTAACTGAATACTATCACTAATACCTTAATTCAATGAAAATAAAATATTATCTGCCATCAAAATTTGAACATTGAATTCGTGAAATCTAATGAGTTTTATCTACATCAATGGAAATTTTCTATCTAAATTAGAAATGGTAATTTATTTGGCTTCATAAATAACATTTGAATGAATTTATGAATTTCTCAGGACAGTTGTATAGTTTTACTAATCTATTTTCTACCACTTAAAGATTGATTTAATACCTTATTAAATATATTTTGGGATATTAAACATTTTTTAATATATTATAACGAATATATCAACATTTGTTAATCAAAACATTGATTTAAATGTTATGAAATCATATTTTTTATAATAAAATTATATTAGGGTATCTTTCTTCTATGGAAACTTTTTTCATTATAAATACATATTAATGATGTTTAATAAGAGTGAATATTGATATAAAATTAATTATATAATTATGAATATATAGAAATAAGTTATACTTACCTTCCTCAATGAAATGAAAATGAATTTAAAATAATTACATTATAATGGCAGAAGATCAGTTTTAAGCACATATATTGGTTTACGAACAATGAAAGAAAATGAAAAATGGGATAGAATAAGTAATGATCAATAAATAATATATCATTTGGATAATAATAAAATTTAATTACAAAAATTATATTATGAATATTTTTATTATTATGATGTTATAATAAAATTATTTCATTTGAAAAATAATGTTGACAAATGTGTTAAACATACCTTTTTAGCAAGCCCAATAAAGACTAAGAATTAACCACATACATTAAAACATCAAAGGATGGGCTCTTCATATTGAAAATGTGATTTTATTAATTATTTCTTCCATTTATGTCAGTAGGAAATAGTTAATTGGTTGTTATTTATAATAAATGAAATCATTTTTTATTAACTGAATGGACCGAATGCCTTCAATTTTTAAATCATTTTCGATATTCCCCCATTTTGAGGGATGAAGTAGAAACCATAAATAGCCTATTGGAATTCATGAAATTACATGACCCTGAGGTCTTATAGGAAATCGTCCTATACAATGAAAACATGCAAACTGTAATCCATTGTATCTACACTGTGATCACTTCTCCACCATCGCATGGATGTTACCCTAGCTATCCTAGACAGAGATGCATATTTATAGTACCATTTGAAATTTCATACCCTCCCATTCTTCCCAATCTAATAGATCTTCTCTAGTGAATAAAAATTTATCTAAAATTACACATGATATTTCTTACTTGTAGAATCATCCTTGTTTGTGTCTTCACATTATGTATCTGAAATGCCTTGAAGTGGCATGAAGGTCTTGTAGTGTCATAAAGGCCTTATGTTTGCCCAAATGCCCCACTCAACTGAATTCATGGTTATCCTAATTCCCAAAATGACTCATGTACTAGAATATCATCCAAAGGTGAATTATTATTGTCACTATAGTATCAAAGTGTAACTACAATATTACATAATACGATAAATATTATAGTACCTTCTAAAATACATCTACAGTAACCTAGATATATGTCTTCACCAAAATTTGATCCTAGGTCTCCTGGATTCACATGAAGATTCCTCACCAAATAGGATGAGGATCATGTCAAAGGTGATTTGTTTATTAAATTCATAATTATATCCTAAATAATATATGTTATCAAAAACATTAAAATGATGGATTTAATATTGTATTTGATCAAGGATTTAGAAGATAAATAGATGGGTATTGTAATGTTTTATAATGAAACATAACTTTTCATATTAAATAGAAAATTTAATAATAATTTCTCAAAAAATATTATATTCAGAATTTTAATTTACATTTTACACTTTTGATAAAGATTTATATGTGTGAAAATTTAATTTTAATTTATTAAGTGTACATTAAATAAATAAAATATATTATATTTTTCCTTATACTTATTTTATATAAAAAATAAATAATATTAATCATATATTTATATATTTATATTTAAATACATTCAATATAAACCAAATTTATTTTCTATTTACTGATAAATTAATGATTTTAATAATTATGAAAAATCCACTACCAAATAATTTTGACATATATGTCTCATTTTTAATCAACATAATATAAATTGATTTTATTTATATGAAACATTAATTTTGGTAAATAAATAACATGTATTATTTAAAAATTATGTGTTTAGGTAAAAAAATCTATATTATTTCCTTATGAAATTTTTTATGTATGGTTATTGAAAATACATTAATTTTTAGTAATTAATATAGATTTTCAAATTATTAATTATATAATTTTAAAATAATTTTATTCAATTTTTTAGGAAATTGATGGAATACATGTAACATTTGTTTTACTAAATTATAACTTCCAATGATTGGAATCATACTTTCAAATCCCAACCATCATATTCCAATAGTCATATTCAAATACTCATATTTTCCAACATATAATTATTTCATGGTAAATTCCAATAATCATTTGAATATATGAATTTATTCATATATAATATCTCATAAATATTGTATTCCTCAAATTATAAATGTATGTTATATATTTTGAAATTATCTATGAGTAAAATCCTTTATAGTTCCTGATTATTTTGGTGTCGTATATTGAAATTTGATATGATTTTATAGTTTTTACAACTATTAGAATGTTATTTTTTTGTTCTGTTTTTTGATATATATTGTACCATTATGATAAAATATATGAATATGTGTTGTTAGTAATTTATTTAATATTTTACAATCACATTTCCAAAAAAAGGAGACTAAACCGAAAATCATATGGAATTCTCTCAACTATTAACATGGAAATGGGGATAAATACATATCCCTTTTGATGGTCTATGATCTATGTATATAAGAATGAGTAGTATACATAAAACTATATGGGACTCATTCAACAACTATAATGGAATATGTAGTGAAAAGAAACAATTATTCCTCACTATATACTTTATGAAATCAGTCATTGTAGAAATCAATTAATAAATAAAATATAATTAAATAATAATTAATTTTCAATGTCTTATACCAAAAATATCTATTGTAAAACATCCATTGGGTAATGGATCAGTACATGATATTTTTTTCAACAATACATTGTTTTACCACATTATATATATATATATATATATATATATATATATAATCAGAAGAAAAATCATTTATATCTATATAACTGGTTAAATCTATATTTTTCTATATTCAACCATTTTTAAAAAAAAATATAACCTCATATAAAACCATATAATAAATAAAAATTAATTTATCATGAATGTTTATCATTGTAATTAATTTTTAATTGAATTTTTTATCCCCATGTATTTAGATATAAATTATTTTACGTAATCTAATTCAAAAAAATTACATGTAGTGATTGATGGATTTATGTATTCTAAAAAAACATATTACAATCTAAAAAAATCATCTAAATATATCTAGATGACATCGATTGGGTATCATCTAGTATTAAAACATAGAAAAATAATTTGTTAATGGTAGTTTATTACTAGAATATATTCAAATATTCATTAATCAGTATAATAAATATATATTATATTATATATAAATACACCAATTTACAATATATTAGAAGAAATTATTTAATTACATCTATGACAACCCATTTTTATCATTTTTTAAGAGCCAGTTTAAGGGTTTCTGGTACCACAAACATGAATCCAAATAGCACAGTCCAAATAGGGACGACATCCCACTTCAAATTAAAAATTCAACATTCAAAAAACTGCAACTCACCACCTTGGGCTACGAACCCATGCCGTAGCATTGTAGCACAAGATCCCTCAATTCCTACAACACCTCAAACCACAGTCTGCCCCAAAAAAACCTGAGACGACTGGAGAATCCACAAACTGAATCACTGATGAGCTTCACCGGCGTTCATCATCACCGTCACAGAGGAAGGTGTTCACAAAATCACTCAATCCAACATCCATAAATCACCATCGACCCTATCTGAAGCGGCCAACAAAAGAAATAAACCACAAACACAATCACAAACATCAAACCAACATGCCAGAGGGAATTAAAAGCAGCAGATTCAAAACCAAAATCAGTGAAATCAACACGCCAAAAATCAAATGCCAAAGCCTTCCGGAGCCTTGGATCCATGGATTCTGACCACGCATCATCGTGCAACCATCTTCAAACAACATAATCATGAATCACATCACCAGACCCGAAACATGACCGAAAACCAGAACCAAAATCTGGTTACCGCCAAGTCACTCTCTCAAGAAGACATGGTTATCCGCCCAAACACACAGCAGAGGGTGAGTAGAAAATCCACAACCTGTGAAAGAGGGGAACTCGACTACTGGGTTAGCACCGTGCCAGCAATAAGCCATATCTATCCTATGGGACTTGAGCGAGGAACAGTTCGACAGTGATTTGAATTGCTGAGATAGCCAAGCCCATTAAATGCCACTACAACAGGGGAACCTCCACCACGATCTCACCGATCTAGGGTAAGGATGAGTCACACCGACCCGATGAGGAAGACGGCGACGACAAGGTGAAAACCTAGGGAGAGAGTGCACCTTACGGGCCCATCCTTGTAACCATCAATAAATAAATATCTAAAAATAATAACAACTCGTTCTTCTTGTCAGAAAAATAACATCCATTTAAAATTAAATTTTATCATATAAAATATATCTTACATAGTATCTAATCATTAATATTCCCAAAAAATTTGTTAAAATATGTTTAATTAGCTATTAGAATTGATACCTATCATTTTTAAACAAGACATCATAACAAGAGACAATATTGTATAGAGAATCATGAATCTAAATATATCACTCCCAAAAACTAATGCGATTCATCTTACCTCATTTTAAGGAATATTTAGATCCATTGAACAAATTTTCAAACAATATCACAGAATCCTATGATTTTATGTAGAAATATAAAAGATAAAAAAAATTTTGAAAGGGTTCACCTAAATCAGGCTAAGGATCATAAACTAATAATTTTTCTATTGTAAAAAATCCTATATATAATTAATTTTTATCTAGAAACAATAGTATTGTGATGTAATCCCCAAAATCTATCAAAACTTGTATAATATTTTTGAATTTACTTCTCACAAAGGATTAATAAAAATAATTTTATATAATTAATACCTGAATCATCCAAAGGGTGACTCCCCTCTCTTTAATGTAGCGGTAATATAGATAATATTAGTTAGGATAATTTTATGTATCTATTAATTTTACTCATATGAATATCTATACATTGTTATTATATATACATAATATACACATTATCATATTTTATGATATTATTATTGAATTTATACTTTTATTTACACGAAATTTCATTAGTACATATAATCAATATTGTGTTTAAAGATTTGAATAAGTGATTCCCTTCTATGTTTCACACCATATTAGACCATATTAACCACATTAAATAATTCAATTGTATAAATTACATTTTATAAATTTTTACATATTAACTGTTTCATGATAAAATAATAAATTGTAATAAAAAACATTCATGGCATATTAACAACTAAATCCATTGAATGAAACAATAAAAACATAATAGTTTAGATTCAAATCCTTTCCATGTTTCCAACCACCATCAATTATTTTCCTTCTCCACTACTCAGAAGTCTCTATTCCATTTTACTCTTCAATGTTTCATTTCAATCAAAAAAATTCATCCAAATTTTTATAGTATTTATCTCAATACATTTTCTTAATATAAATTAAAAAATAGAATTTAAATTCAAGATTGTTAAAAAGAATTCCTACTAATTTTTAAAATTAATATGTTGAATTATCATTAATAATATCATCACTATTAAACCCCAAATAATCTGATAAATTTTGATACGTAACTATAAAACATTAAAATGACATCCAAATCCTAAATTACATGAAAAATATAATTTTTTAAACTATATGGATTGGAATATTAAAATGAGTCTATCAGTTCGATTTCAAAATTATGTTTCTCAAAAAATAAGAAATATTATGATGCTTTTGAATGATTCATAATACATTGTAGATTTTTTTATCTAAGAAAGATAAAAACATATGATTTATATCTTTTTATATTTCCTCATGGTTAAACTATTGGGTTTTTTCCATATAAATCATGGTGTGGTATTTATCTTGTTTTATAATCATGTTCCAAATATTTCATTGTAGTTTAATATTTATCATAAAAAAACTATCCATGTTGATTTTCATTTTCGCATCACACCATCTTCACATCCATAATCCATTTTATTGAAGATAAATAAGAATTTTATATATTTTATGTCAATTATTATACCCTTATGTATCATTATGATACAAAAATATCATATAGGAAACCCTTATCTTTCATGAAAATCACTTAGTTTATTCCCATCATCACCCCCACAAAATCCATATATATGATCAAATATATCATACATAATGCATGGATGATCATGATAAATCATATAATAGGAAGAATATATTAAATATCTTGATGATTTCATTATATAATAATAATGAAGCAGAATGTACTAAAAATTAAATAGTTATTATTTGAGATAAAAACATATATTTAGAAGATATCATGAATTATGTACATTATATATATACTATTAATTTTAGTAATTTTCTATTTTCCTATAAATTATAACTTCAAAATCTATTACATTTCATTATTAATATTACACAATGGGGTATTTTAAATTACTATATAATCAATATTGTATGTACTTGCTTCCCGAAATAACTTCTTTATACAATGAGAATCATGGATTTATTAACAATGGTTCAACATTATATCCTATTTCTAAATGTTTTAATAAACGTTTTTTTTCTAAAATATCATTATCTTCACATGAAATAGATTTTGGAAACCATCCATATCCTAAAATAATTTTTTAATTTATTCATCACATGGAGTACATAATTTTTATAACATCTCCACATTAATAATAATATTCGAACTATATTTTTCTTTATATCTATAACATTTTAACATCCATTACAATATTCAAACCATATTGTGTCTTTACAAATGTGGAATATTGTAGAAATTAATGAATTCCAAAACAGAATACATAATTTAAATAAATAGATCATTAAGATATGTTATACAAGTCTTTCTCAAAACTTCTTCTACATTATTTAAATGACACAAAATCTAATACATAACTAATTTTATAAAATAGTTAATATCAATTTATTATTATCCAAAATATTTTCTTAATTATATATTGAAATATTAAATAAATTTTACTGAAGTATTCCATGTTATATAATTTATTTGAAGTCGCATTTGTTCTTTCTCTTTCATAATATGTTGATGATATACCAAGAATTCATTGTTTATTTGACAAATTATTTAGTATAATCCAATATTTAAATTTATATTGAATTAAATAAAAGTGGTATTTTTTGACGGTTGAATTAATTATGTAATTATTTCTTTACAATGATTACATGTAATAGTGTGCAGACACATGATGATCCATATATTATATTAACTTATATATATTCATATACACTGTATTCAATTTTCAATATTAGATATTTTAAAACAGAGACGTTTTTGTATGTAATTAATATAATTTATTATTTATATATTTCTAAAAAACTAAAAGATAATTTTTAGGGAAATTTGAAATTCACATGTATTGGAACATAGTTTATGGTATGTAATGTCTAATACATTTATATATTAATCATAATTATTTAATAAATATATATGAATAAAATATTTATATATAAGATATAATATGAATAAATTTAACGTACCACAAAATAAATATTACATATTATTTCATAAATAGATTATATTTCTTATAATTGTATGATACATACTATTCAGAAAAAGTAGTATTATCAATTATAAAGAAATATACATCAGGACATGAATTTTGAAATTCCTAGGGTTGTCGTCACCATAAAATACCACCCATGTGAGAATCATTATAAATAATAAAATAGTTCTTTTGAAATTAGATACATATTTTTTAAAGGATATAGAAGGCCTTTATAAGAAATAACGTGGACAGGTAATTAATTGAATATCATAGACTTATTGGGTATTAAAGGGTTAGATGTCCATTGGAAGAGTAATGAAAATTTATAATTATAAAATCAATTATTATACACTTAGGAATACTGAAATAGTAAAATTACAATTAAAGTGAATGACAAAGTAATATACTAAATTTTATTATCATCATTTTGATAATGAAATATATATACAATATTATTTTTTCATTATTAAATTATTGAAATAACATAATATAATTATTGGAGTATTGTTTTAGTTTTTTTTATTATAGAATAATAATTTTTATCCAACAAATTCATATATAAATTAACTAATTTGTATGTTTTTTAAAAGGTTTTATTTTTTATAATTAAGACATTGATACTTCATATGAGTGATTTTTTTCATATTTTATTATATATAATAAATATATATTTGAATTACAACACATTGATTAATATAATAAATTTACTATATGTTAAACTCTTTATTAATAGCATCATATATAATGTATTCTTCATATGGAATATACTAACATAAATAAATTAAGGTAACATGAATCAATAAGTAATTTCATTTTACCTTTGACGAATAAATTATATTTTTATCAGTAATTTATTTAAAATTTCATTCACCTCACCTATGAGTACTTCCGAACACAATCCATTTATCCTCAGTGTTTAAAGAAATTAATTGGCATAAATAATTGATAAAAAATATCACAAATAAAACATATACATGATTTTTAATCCCATTTATGTAGAAGATATCATTCCAAGAATGCCAAAGGTATAGTCATATGGAATAATCTCCTAGAGAGATATCAATTATCTATTCTATGGTATTTAACTTTCATTCATTTTTATTCTTTGTTATATATATAATTTTATTAAATTATTTTAATGCAATAACATTATGTAATTAATACAGATTTAATATTATTTTTACAACGTATAATATATAATATTAAATTTATAATTGGTTTATTATAATTTTTTATCATTGTTGGTTTAAACCATCCATATAGATGAGGTTATAAATAAATAATTTCAGTCATCATGGGAAATTTAAAAAATGGATTTAATAAATATGTCATGAGTGGAAATATATAACAAAAAATAGGCACTCTATTAGTGATATTAACAATAATTTACAATGGTCATTTTATCCACCCTAACCAACCCTATGAAGACAATATTCATAATTTGATTTCAATTTATACTATTAAATGAAAAAGAGTACTTATATTTATTAAGAATAATAATAAAACCATTCAATTTAAAATATAAATATCAATGAACAATTTGAAATAAAAAATTTAATGTTACCATATTATTGAAATAGATTTAAAATGGAGGAAGAGAAAAGAACAAACAATTGAAAATAATATAATAATATAAAAATCAAATAAAATTTCATAATAAATGTGTCAAAACAAACTAAAAAATATTATTAATGTTTTTCTTCGGTTTACACTATAAGGGTCAATTAAAACCATTATAGAAATATTTATTTAGTTATCTACTAAAGGCATCTTCTACCATAATAAAAATAATGGGAAAGAGAGGATCCCCATATCGTAGTCCTCGAACTGATTTAATGAAACCATAGCTTTTTCCCATTAATGTAACTAAGAACCACAGAGTCCCAATCCATCTGATGAAGAGATCAACCACCCTCTTAGTTAAACCCATACACTTCATGACTCTAATAAGAAAACACCACCCAACATGATTATATTCTTTTTCCATGTCAATCTTAATGGAAATGATTTATTTTAAAATGTGTTTTTCCTTGGGAATACCCTATTCTATTTTTCATAAAACTAGATAGATCACTATGATTATTCATGGACTATCCGAAGTTAAATGAAGAAACATTTAAGAATGTGGTGATTCAAACAAACTAATCAAGGAGTTGTAATGTACTACTATTACATTGGAATGATTACTGGCAATCAAATACCAAAGGATCAAATATTTTAGCTGTTTTGGACATTTGAATAAATAAATGACTCATTTATTATAAATAAATATTTTAATTACACCATATGTTTTTTATTTGAGGATAATATTATTCAAGAAATTATATCCTTTCATATCATTCCGTGTACAAGTCATTGTTTCTTAAGGATAAAACAAAATATTGGTGAGTAAAATTTTTTATTTAGGGTATGTAAAGGGAAAGTATTAATTAAATAATGAAAATAAATCATCATAGAAAATTAATTACCTAATAACAAATTTCATTCTAATATCTAGATAAGGAAAAATCAAAATGGAATGTAAATAAATGAAACTCATTCCATTTAATCAATAGTATGGAAATTTCTTTCTGATAATGATTTTTAATAGATAAAATTAAGTAGATAATAACTAAAACATGTTTTAAATGAAGGAAATGATTTAATACTGGATGTCATGAATTTGGAACATGGTCTACTATACATCTAATGTCTGTTATCATGATATTTTAAATTAATTTATTTTGGAAAACTAATTTATCCAAGGAAAATATAGATTTATTGAGGGTATGTCTATTACTAGGCCCCACCTATGGAAGGTAGTAAAAATAGTAAACATATATTTATGAACTAATTAAAAAATACATTTCAAAATCAATTAGTCCATTTAAATGTTAAATTATTTGGATCATAATACCCGTAACAGAAAATAATACTCAAATGAAAAATAAAATACAATAAAAAAAATTAGATTTATGATTTGATATATCAAAGGGGAAGTAGACAATATAAATGAAATATTTGGTGAATATGACATTTCTTATAGAAATAAATGTTTGTTGAGAAAACCAATTTACTCATTTTAATCATTTAAATAAGAAAACATAACATTAAAAATAAAATATTTCTTTGGAAAAAATCATAAACATGTAATGGATGCTTCCAAATAATATGATTTCATGATAGTGAGAAATTTCATTCATGTTGTGTAGGTTACAAAACATTCTAATTAATTTTGTAATAAAATAATAATGTAGCTTATCTTGGGAATTGGTATAGAGGTTCCTTAGAAATAATTTTTTAAAAATACATTATGGGTTGAAAATTAAATTAATAAATTATTATATATTAGTAAAAACATTAATTTTTTGGAAAACACAATCTTAGAAGGGAAATATTCCCATGTTGAGACATGAAGAGAAACAATCATGAATAATGATGATATTGTTAAATAACCACATTATATTCATTTTATTTTAGATTAACATATATTAACATCTTCAATAATTTAATGAATAATGATATTAACTTATAAAAAATCATACTCATATTGGTAACATTTTCTATTCTTCATACACACATTACATAGATAAATTTAAATATAAGAAACACAACCATTCATCGTGCCCTGACCATTAGATGCAACCAATTTCAGAATTCAGAAGATACCATGAAAACCCGATATACATGATAATATCTCCAGTGAAACAACCATATCAATAATTGTAAATAAAAAATTGAAAATCAAAAAGTAGTAAACAATCATCACGCCACTGTCAATGTTTCCTTGAGATGCACACATTGACATCAATGCCATCATATAGTTTCACCATAATAGACCCTCATCATCATCAAGAACACCAATTTCATCACTCTGGAGAACCACTATAATCAAAAATAAAAGAAACCATTACAGACCTTCATCACTGAGGAGAAGCCATCATCGTCGCCACCGAGAAGAAACCCATTTTCAACTTCGAAACAAAACCTGAACTACAACACCACTGAAAAAGCATTAAATAGATCGACCACTAGGAAAAATCATAAAAACCTTCACTGATAGCATGAGGATGAAAACCAAAAAAACCAAATCCAATGTCGAGGAGCTCGCGCCTGGAACACTGACGGTCGTTGAACCACCGGTCCCAAAACCCCATTATAACCCCCACTCCAAATCCGACCAGGAAGGGAGTAGCAAAACATAGCACCAGAGAAATGTTTCAAGTGATCGAGGGCTTTGAACAAAAGCATCGTCAACATGGTGGAAGAACCGGGGACCATCGAAGTAGAACTGAGGCAACCCAGGAAGAAGATGTCGTTGATATGAAGAAGGCCAAAGAACATGCTGTTGATTTTAGGGAGAATGAAGAAGATATTGTTGATTTGAGAAAGATCGAAGAAAACATCATCGATTTGAGGAAGACTGAATTGCCTTCATGGAGAGAAAGCGTAAAACAAGACCAAAGAGGAAGAAACGCGGAGAATCCAATGGTTTTGGGAAGAGGAACTGTGGTTTCCAAGAGAGAGAAAAAGATGTCAGGTGGAGAGCAGGGGAACAAGAAGGAGAGAAGAGGAGGAGCACGATAGATGGACCTTCACCGCATGGGGTGCGAGGGAGGGAGAGGCGGAGGCAGCACTAGGAAGAAACCCTAGTGCAGTGGAGAGTGGAGACCCAGAGAGTGGGGGACATTCCAATTAACATAATTTTTTTATAAGATCATATGTTAACTTCGTATCATATCTCATTACCCATTTTTTAATAATCTTCAATTATTTTCACTATTTTGGGAGTTAATTACATATTTTTTTAATACATTTTAACTTTTTACTAGTTATTCAAATTAATTAGATCATGATTTCATCATATCTAGAATTTTAAAAATGATTTTCATATTATAAATATTCATTATATTGTAATTTATCATAATCCATAAAATAAGGATATGTGAAATGAAATGCCCTGTTCATGGAGAAGGTAGGTCATATGTATGCTCGAATGCTACTAACATTTCATGGTGGTATTTAAAGGAATAAAAATTAATGAATTTATATTTAAATTAAAATATTTTATTTTTTTATTATATGAGACATATTATTATGAAAATAATATTTAGTACCTTTCACATATAGTATTAATGAATCATATTGTCTTAAGGAGGTTGTTTCCCACACAACCACAAATGAAGTTATCATAATCCATAATAATAGAAATCATGATGGTTTGAGTAATTAAAGAAATTTATAGGAATAGAGACGTTATAAAAAATAATATATATCATTTATAAAAAATAAGCCTATCATTAATTACAACCATTATAAGTCATAAATGGTAAAACAACTGATATTTATTCGCACGGTGGTAGTTTAATATACCCATGAACGAAGATTTTGTATCCCATATGATTGATGTGTATGAATGTTTTAGTACATATATTAGAATAAAAACTCTCACTCTTGTAAGTAAACTTATTTAATTATATAGTCTTGTAAACAATAATAATTGATTTCTTTAGAATGAAATAAGATAAAAGTGATAGTTTAATAATGGTGCCTCATTTTCGGGTAACATCTATGGGTTTATATAAAAAGGATTCCTTGGATCAATTTCATACCAATGGTATGAATCTACGATAATCTTATTGAAGGAATAATCTTCATTATGAAGGTTTTTGAAAACTATAATTCTTAATGTCCCGTTTGGAAGTGAGGGATGAGGTTCCCTTTTATAATTGAGGCAAGTGGAAGTTATGGAAACTCTCAAATTATTAAATTAATATTAATTTTTTTTAAATATTAATGTCTCGAAAAAAATTATATAGATAATACGTTGTGGGTTACTCTAAATCCACTAGTAAAATAATTTCTAGACCAGTTAGATAAAATTTATGTCTTTATTTTTTGTCTCTCACCCTTTGTTAACCACATTTACTCTTACTCTGACAACATGGGATTTTACTTTTTATGATTCATATAGTTACTATAATATCTTAAAATTCCATAAATTATTCATGAATGAAATTTTGAACATTATCTAAAATATTTGGTTAACATTTAGAATTTTATGAATTTTATATCACTTAATAAATTGTTATTTATTTTAAAATATCATTATTTACAATATTCACACTATTCAGTAAATAAATTTGTTAAAATATCAATAAACAGAATATATCTGAAAAAAGCCTCTTTTATATCATCAATGTGTCTAGTTCATCTATAATATTATTTGATGAAAATTATTATATCATATTATATATATTTTAATATTTTTATTTTCACTTATTAACTATTTCCATTAATTAATCAAATTCGTCATCATTATTTTACAAGATATTATATAATAATTTAATTCCAAGTCATTAAATTCAAATTAACATGATGAATAGAAAAAATCTAGATTGCATTATACTATTTATATTAGGATATATCATTGGAATAACTATATATAAAAAATGTTATTCCTATTAAAAACGTAAGTATGACTTATTGGACTTTAAGAATTATAATGTACTATAATATGGTTAAAGTCATTCAATTATCTCCAAGAGGCCATAAAATTACTAAAATATTTATTTCCATTGAAAATAACTCATTGAATAAAATTAGGACATATTGCAGGGTTATTTTAAAATATTAATCATATTATTTTTACCATTAATTACTCGATTTACCATTAATCATGTTTATGAAAAATAATTACATATAGTATAAGAAATTCTAAAACAAAAATAAGGTATCAATTAAAATAATTTTTACCCACTAATTATAAATATATAACACATTTATTGAAAATCTAATATGCAAAATTTTCATCAAATAAATTAAAATTAATCTCATTAGTTAAAAAAGAAAACAAATATTTTTAATGTGAAAATGTTAATATTATTTAATTTTTTATATCCATATTGATTGTGATCTTAATTCCAATGAAATAATATATATTAAATTTTCATAAATTTAATTCATTAAAATTTAAAACCAATAAAAATATAATTTAACAATACAATTTATGTATATTAGAAATATATTTTCAAATAAAATGTAATATTTTTTCATTATTCATCAAAATATCAATCATATCATATGAATACAAATAACTCAAATATTTAAAAAATTAATCTTTATAATCGAGTGAATATGTTTATTTTTTCAAATTGAATTTATAAATGCTTTAAAAAATAAATTTTAATGTTGTGTGCCAACAAAATGTGGTAATAATGCTTTAGAAAAAATCACTTATGAGTGATTTAAGATTTTGAAATGATTGACATTAAAATATACAAGTCCAAAAATATGTGTGTGTTACATTATAATATATATTATTAAATTTTATCTTTGAAATTTGAAAATTTACATAAAAAATTGATGTTAATACATGAAAATTTCTTTTTGGGAAACCCACAGCGAAAATAGGTTTAACAAAACATAAAACTAATAATACTGAATGCGATATGTAAATTTTAAAACATAATTAGGCTTTAAAATAGATAACAGTATAGTAATGTGAAAACATTTTCATGGAAGGGAAATATTACCATCATGTTCTTTTACAGGGTGATAGAGAACATGGACATTATAAATGTAACCATCATAAAAATGTCAATTTTAGATCAATTAAAATAACATTTATTTTCTTTATGAATTTTAAAAGTAAAATTTTTGGTTTAAAACTTCCTTTTCTAGAGTGGATAAAATCTTTTAATATTCAAATAATAAAATTATAATTTAATCTTATTTTGTTTTATATATTATAAGTGTAATCTAATACTTTGGTTGAGATTTAATATATATTTAATACCACAAATAAAACTAGAAATGAATATTTTAGAGAATTTTACACTCTTTATCCACTATTAGGTTTAATAAGTTCCATAAGTCAATATTTTGGCCTTAAAATTTTTACTGATACCAAAATTGATAGAAAAAGTAATCCAATATGACGAATCACATATTAACTTCAAATAATAATATATAGTGTTAAACATAATCCATTAAAACTGTAAGAATCATGCAGAATAAATTTATCCAAATTCATAGAAAAAAAGGAATCTATATTTTTAAAATCATTCATTACATTGTATTCCCAAGATAACGTAATATAGGTCATATTATCACATGAAAAATGATTAAATACCTAAATCACCTTAAAACCTTCACAAAAACATGAAATATTCCAAATAAATAATGAATATGTACTGCACTACAATAATTTTATACCTCTTATTATAATAATCAGAGAACCATTGCCAAAATAATTCATGAATAGAAATACTAAATAAATTTAATCATTCAACATCATTATTATAACATAAAATATCAGTCATTATATTACAGCTAAATTATTTCTCCTTTTATTTTTATTTTGAAGTGTATTCATAAAAAATAGTATAACCATTACTCCTATAACCATTCTAATTATACTTCTGGACCAAATCCTAAAACTAAATTTGATCAAAACCATTCATAGTGATATAGTTATAAAGAATATTTTTTAGTATGTCTAAATTATGAAAATTTCTCAATCTATGAATCCATAAGATTTACCAATGTTATCCATTTTTTTACCAAGTCAAATAAATGTTATATTTTACATTTTATTATCCTTAGAATCATACATAGGATTTTATTTCTTAATATATGTTTTATAAATATAGTTTCCATGTATTATTCTAGAAATTTTTTCATAAATAATATAATGACCCCAACCTCAGGATTCACAGAGTGGTATTATTCTAAAATTTATTTTGAATGAATATGACGATTCAAATTTATACGAGATGAACATTTTAAAAATATTAGAAGACTACATATATACATGATCCATGTATTATAGATTAATAAATTAAGTACAAAATAATTTTTCTATTATAAGGACTATATTATTACATCTATAGTATCCTTGTATGTATTCCCTAGTTTACTTCGTGGATTCATGGGCAAGGAAAAAATAAGGGTGAGCCCCCATTTAATAATATGGGTCAGTATAAAATAATAAATATTGAACTATTGAGAATAAATGAAGAATGATAGGTAAATAAGTAATATGAGAATCCAATTAAATCAATAGATATAGAATAATCTATATGGAAAGTTAAATAACTAAAACACATTAAAAATAATCAATACCTGAAAAATAAAATGAATCAATAAAATTTTTTCATATATAAAATCATCTTGTTAATAATTGAAATGAATTCTGAATGACGGAAATTATTTAATATTTGATATTTTTCATCGAGAACAAGAACCATTATACTATTAAGAATATCACTACAGATGGAATAAATTGTAATAGTTTTGATATCAAATCCATCCTAATAAAATAATTATTCCTCTAGGGGATTTTTATAACTTGGTCCAACTAGAGTCTATTATTCCAATGTATTAATCTTATATTGAACAATAAATTTAAAAATTTATGTTTGGATCAATGTGTCCCATACAATATAAAAATATTTGAATCATAAGCCCCATAAATGTAAATAGTCAAAAAATAATCCCTAAAATAACATAAAGATAAAGAGATTTTTGATGTGATATATCAAATGAATATTACCCCACAAAAAGTAAATATTTTTTTAACAAGGAATATAATGTATAAAAAAAATGTGAGGTTAGAAAACCCCTTAGAACATTGCAATAAATTTTTTAATGACCATATATTTATAAAAGAAAACATTTTCATTGAAAATAACCATTTATGTATATAATAAAATCAACTAAACAATAAGAAATCATGATTTTGGTAAATTATGTTCATTCAATAAATGATAAAAAATTCATTTTATTTTTTTATGAAAACTCATAATATAATTATTTTGGAAAATGAAAAAAATATTCATTTTAAGTAATTTTTTAAAATTACAAAAAAGTGTTAAAATGTTTTTAAAAAATCATTATATAATATAGAAAAAAAATTATACATCATTATTAGAATAAACTATCATGTAAGATAAATATTTCTAGTGGAGACTTAAAAAACATTCACATAACGACGAGAATTTAAAATATCACATTACCAAGAGTTTCATTTTTGATGATATTCCATTGTTTTCATGTATAATGGTTTTAAAAATGTTACAAAATTTTACTATAACCAATATATTCTTTATAATCACATATATAGACTTATTATAATAACTAATTAACATTTTGTTAACAATTTTCTATTATTCTCACTATTTTTTTGTGTTAATTTCCTAGTTTTTTCAGTATTTTTTGACTTGTTACTTGTGGTTCTTATTTACTATATCAAGATTTGTTAGTACCCAGAATGTAACTATGTTTTTAATATCATATATATTTATTAAATATATAGAAAAATCAATAAAATTTAGATATTATAAATGAAAGGCTTTATTCATGGTGATGGTAGGCCATACGTACTCTTAAACAATAATTCGTATTATTTATTGTATTTAATATATTGAATATTAAATGATTTATATTATAGTTACAATATAATACTAAATTAATTAATTTCACATATATTTATTAAAATTATCTTTACTAAATTGCATGTATATTTTGAATAAATCACATTGTTTTTATGAGGCTAGTAATTCACACAATTACAAATGAAGTTATCATATTCACAAAAAATAGAAAGAATGAAGGTGCGAGTTTTGTAATATTTAAAAAATAATAATGAAATTTTAAACATAATATTTATAATATATGAACTATTAATCCATAATTATTTTCAACCATGAATTTTGGTAAATGGAGAAAGAAACAACATTGGTTATTGGGGTGGTAATCCACTGTATACACAAATGATGATTATATAACCCATTTGATTGATGTATATGAATTTTTATGATGAAATATTATCATAACAACATATATGTATATTTATTATGATAATTTTAATATATAATCATGTAAATAATAATATTTTAAATTAATTAGAATGAAACAAAAGGAAAGTGATTGTTGAATAGTGTTCCCTCCTTTTCCAGGTAACTCATGTTTGCTTATACAAAAAACGTCATGGGATAGATTTCATCCAAAGTTTATGATTCCATTTTTATTATGAGGGATGTTTATAGATTATTTAGGAACGTTTTTGATGATATATAAGGCTCAATATGGTGTCGGTATGTGAGGGAGTAGGTTTCCTTTTATAATTGAGAAAAGGATACCAATTTGGAAACTGTCATAATATTAAATTAATATAAATGAATTTTCTTCAAAAAATGGATCAAACATTAGTTATGATGATTATAATATGATTTTGGGTCAATATACTCTTATAGATTAATTTTTGGGAATTTTTATGTAGCATTCATATCCTTAGCTTTTTGTATTAAAACATATTTAATGCAATTGAACTCCTACAACGACAACATGTATTTTCACACATTGTTGTTTAATATTGGTATTATATGATTCCAAAAGAACAATAAATGAGTCATTGAGGAAATTTTAATCCTTTACCTAATCACTTGTTTTATTTTCATAATTTCATAGAATAAATATCATTTAATAAAACATAATTTATCATAAAATATTATTATTGTCGATATTCAAAATATTCATAACATGAATTTAAAAAAATATATATAAACAAAGAAGATAAAATAATAAACCGTTAATATATCCTTAATATATAAAGTAAATCCCAATAAATATTGAATGACTTTAATTAAGAGAAATTAATTTTATTTTAATATTTTATTATCATTTATTTGATATTTCAACTAATCAAAAAAATTATTACATCATTATTATGTAAACATTGGAGGAAATTATTTATTCTATAAAAAATTATTGAATATTGCAATTATGATTTTAGGTGTAATGAATTTCAAATTAATAATAATATTCGAATATATTTTCTAACTACCAAATAATAATGTAGTCATAATTTTAACGAGAGAATGACATATTGGACATTAATAAAAAGAAAGGAATAAATCCATCCTATTGAATATAAGAGGCCATAAAATATTTTTAAGGATTCCATGGTTATCCATATGTAATCCAATAATAGGAAAATTTTATAACATTTCTATATTGTTTTATCCTTATTTACTCAATTATCCATTATTTGTGTCATTAAATAAATTATCTTTTACTATTCATAGTGCCCAAAAATAAAAGAGCCTATTTAAATATATTTCCCCCACTCATTCTATATAATGAATCCATTTTTCAAAAATAAAAAAATGTTTTTGATTAATTAATTTATAACAATTCACATTCATAGATTGAAAAAAAATTATTTAATGTGAAAACATTTAAAAAATTAATCTGATATTATATCCAAATTCATTATGAAATAGATACCAATGACATAAATAAGATTATATGATAAAAAAATTTATTTTAATGCTTTAAAACAATCTTATTTTTTTTTATCTCAATAAATAATATAAAAAAAATATTTATTTTAAATTAAAATGAAATATTTTTGTTCTTATTTATCAAAATATGAAAATTATTAGAAAAATATCAAAAACATCAACAATAGTATATTTTAATCTTCCAAATTTAATTAATAATATTATATTTTCAAATATAATTCATAAATGTGTCAAACTAATAAATAAAGAACTAGTGCACCCTCAAAATGATGTAAAAATTATTTTAGGAATATACAAAATAAATTGTGTAACTATGGATCTATTTTTATATAACATATAGTGGAAAATTGATGATTTTTAAACATTATATACAATATATTATATAAAATTTACTTAATATTATTTAATCTTCTTAAATATTGGGCTAGATTATAATAATATTTCATTATTCATTTAAGATGGCCATTTCATGCTTCATATGATTTCTAGAACATTAACTTCAAATATAAAAATATCATACAATATTTGGCAGTTACCAAGAAAAAGTATTCTTTTACTCGTGTTGATTATTTATTTTGACATTTAAATAGAGAATTTTGTTTTATAAAATGATCTTTAGTCGGGTTATCATTTGCTCAGTGTGATGTAGTGTGATATACCTATGATGGAATTCAAGGCTACGTATGTCCATTATAAATATATTGTGTAATTTTATGTTATGAATATAGCATTTGATGTTTTTATGGAATTGTTGAATTAGATATTCCATCATTATCAAGACACATTTTTTTTGTGATTGTTGATGATATTTTGGTTTTCATTAGATATGAGCATCACCATGAGCACCATATATGGTAAGATTTACAAATCCTAAGGATTCAAAATTATTATGAAAATATTCTCAAATTAAATTTTTGTATTCTACAAGTAATTTTATTGGGGAATGTAGTTTTCACATAGATAACTTTTTTTAAATTTATTTTTAATTTATTTTCCATTAATGCTTTGTTTTGGGGGTTTCCAAATGTTTTATGGGGAATATGTGAGTTTTCAAGAAGTGGGTCAAACCGTGAGCCCAATTCCAGATTTAAAAATACTTTTTTGTTTCTTTTATAAAATTTTCATTTTTTAATAATTTTCAGTAATTCCAACTCATAAATTTCCTTCTCGGATATATTAACACCACATTTATATTTGGTACCTTTATAAATCCATAATCATGGGGGATATGGGTTTTTATTTAAGGAATTGGGCCTGCCCGAAAGCCCATTTTCTGCATTAAAAATAAATTTTAATTCTTTAATATTTGCTTCCCTATTGGAGTTTTTTCGGTGATTCCATCTCCCCCTCGACCCGAAGGAGCCCATCCGCGCTCACATTCATTTTCCCCTTCTTTGGAGCTCGATAGAATCGCGAAAATAGTCAAAATTTCACTGGATTTCAGAAATCGTCCAGATTTTGGAGAGGTAAATTGATCCTTTCATAACTCCTTCTATTCTTAATCTTTTTCCCCAATTCCAATTCCTACATGACCTTATCATTCTTCTTCAAATATCTATTAAATTTTTATCTGTTTTAAAATTCAGATTCTGGTAGATTTTGGTTCATTTTATTCAGGATGTTTCAAGTAAGTGTTTCTTTCCTTGATTTCCTCCCTTTCCTAAGAGTTTCTTTCACCCTTTCAACAAGTTCATCATGTCCAGAAATTGAGGTTCGAAACTAGGGTTTGATTTGATGTCATTTTGGTCAAATATTTTGGTCTAGGGTTGGATTTATATTCATTGAGGTGCGGCGGTGGTGCGGTTGATGTTTTACACCATGTTTTGAGGGTTTCGTCATAAAAGGTAGGTGATTCCATGTGTAAACATTTATAGATGAGTTAGTTTACTTGAATTACTTATTATTCATGTTCCTAATATGCTGTGTGTTGTGCGTGAACTTTTTATGTTGGATTTAGTAAAGCATTTGTTTTTATAGTTTCATTTTAGCTTTAAATTTGGTGTTTTCATGTGCAACCCTTTGGGTATTGTTTGGGATTGTTTTATAACATATAAATTTTGTTTAATAAATCTTTTTCGGGATGAAAATTCTGATTTGGTGGGGTATTGGTGTTCCACTAGGTCTTAAAGAGGTTTTTTAAGGGTTTAAGGTGTAAAACAGTATTGTACTTCTTGAAAGTGATCTTGAAAACGTGTGTGTTTCATGTGGATCTTTTGTACTATTGTTTGAGGTGTTTGTATAACACGTGGGGGTTTTTTAATAAATATTTTTGGAGCTTCAAATTCTGTTTTGAATTTGTATTTATGTGATTTTTTCCTTGAAATATGGTTTTGAAATGGGTTTCATTTGAAAAGCGTTGGTACACTATTTAGAATTGTTTTATGACAGTTTTGAGTGGTTTAATGATTTATGTAAGAGGTGAAACCATATTGGAAAACTGTTTTGGATTGTTTATACATTCAAATGAACCATTTTAAATGTGAATAGTTCTGTTATGTGATGTTTATCATATTTTTAATGACTTTATAAAATTGTTAAAATATGTGTTGGATTGTGAAATTTATGAAAAATTGTTGTGGGCTATTTTGGTCTGAGTTTGATTTCAAAATGAATTTGAATGAAAAGTTAAATTTGTGACTTGTGTGACGTTCATGGGGATGTTTGGATAATGTGTGATTTGGAAGTGATATTTTCATGTGAAAAGTATATTTCTTGGATTGTTGAACTTGTTTGAGCACAAAGGGAAACCCCGGGTATCTAGGTGGGTGGACGTGTACTAGTATGCTAGTGAATCTGTGAGGTTTGGCCTCAGTTTTACTTAGAAGGATTGACGCATACAACTCTAACTAAACTATGATGATGATGATTGGGGACCACTAGGTTATTGGTATGTTCCCTACTAGTGGCTCGTGCACGAGAATGGATAATTGTTGTGGTTACTCTCACCGAGATACGAGGTACCTGGGACCCACAGCTAGCTAGTGCCTAGGGGTTATTTCCTATTGGTTGTGCTCATTAGATATTTTATACTAACCGTCGGCATACGGTATATTTGGCTGGAAAAATCAGTGGCTTTTTTATTTATTTTAGAAGTGTTGATTCTTTAAATTAGCCCACTCAAAAAAAAAAATTAAGTTATATCTTTTAGAAATTGTAACTATAAATTACATGTTTTTGAAAACTTGCATGCTTTTCATCGTTGAATGTTTATCACAGGGAGTCGCTTAGTGGTGGTATCCTACTGGGCTTTCTCTCACACCCTACTTTCACCTTTGGGTGTAAGTAGAATTGGTTATTTTATGTCACAAGTTTGGGTATAGGTTTTATGCCTTTGGTTCGGGTGTTTAGAGGTCCATCGTGATGCAGTGTCATGGAGATGGCATGAGGGCGGTGCCTCTTTCCATGTGGAGGTTGTTGGGCTGTTATTTCGTGATTTGTACCTTTGTAATGGTCTTTAAACCTTGTTTAAAATTGTGTAATTCAGTTCTGAAATTTGTAAAAGATGGTTTTAGTTGAAAATTCCAGATTCTTTTTATTGAGTTTGTTTGTTGTTTAATGTTTGTAAACTTGGGTAAATTGTTCCAAAACATCATTTTATGATACCCGGGAACTTGTGCCAGCCCGTGGGGATTGGGAATGCCCTTCGGGTCATGCCATTGACAGAGTCGGGTGCCAATTTTGAAGGCGACCAGATTCGGTTCGTGACAACATGGTATCAGAGGAGGTTCGCTCCTTTGTCATGTTATTTGGGGAAGAATCATCATAGTCTGGAGCATGGATTTTTGGGAATTGAAATTTCAGTCATGGGTAGTGTGCCTGGCCAGCACACCTCGTGAAGGGATTCAAGTCACCATGGGAAGTATGGTTCTATCTGAGTCCTTTGGTTTTCTTGGTTTAATGATGACTATGGGAAATGAAAAGTGAGTTGGGAGAATAATCTTAGTATGATCGCAGGGCCGGGCAAGCCATGTGGTGCCATGGATATTTCCCTAGAATACACTCTGTGATGGAGAAGTGATTGGAATATGGATGCCAACCATATTTCCAAGTCACCCACCGAAACTAGTTTCCTCTTGCATTGTTTTGTGCTTTAGTTTTGAAATCTTAGCACTTTGGTTTTAAGGTGGCTTGTTTTTAAGAAGCATAATTTTTTTAAGAAATGATTTTCAAATAAAGATGGAATGGTTTGTTTTATGAAATGGTGGAACTGAATTTTCATAATTTTTTTGAAATGTAAAATGGTGTGCTTACACCTCTTTGAAAGCAGGAACTATATTGAATTTGGTTTTGAAAAGCGTTTCCAATAGATTTTTCTAAACAATTAGAGTGTGTTTTAATGGGATGATATGTTTCGAAATTGATGTGAATAACTTGAAAGTGAGTTATTTTCTAAATGTTTGTGTCCTTATGAAATGTTTTGTAAGATGTGAATTGGGATTTCGATCTCATTGTTAGCAGTTTTGAGAAAAAGGATGGGTTGGTTGACCATTTTGTTTTTGAAAAGTTGAAGGAAGTTTTGTTTTACCCTTTGGTATTTCCATTAGTGACCACATGCATGGGGTTATATGGGATGAGGGATGGTTGATGGCACGACTGGATGAGTGCTGGGATGGATATGAGGAGGGTGCCCGGTGTGGCACAAAAACATGCATGTGTGAGGCCCATGGTGTACCATTGGTGGATACGCTTACAACTAAACCGTTTGTTTTCAATGAAATGTTTTTAAAGAAAAACATGAAGACTTGATGAATTGTTTGGAATGGTTTATATTATGTATTTTTGGAAAATGTTGATGTTGTGGGATGTTTTGAGTCCAAGAACCCCTCCTGTTTGAACTGTGTTTTGGGGTTGGGTTTGGTCAGTATGTTGTGTTATAGGGACAGTTAGTGGTCTGTTTTGAAAAAAGTTTTGGGACGCATTTATGATGGTTCCCTTCATGTGTTTAGATCTGGTTTGTGCTATATCTTTACTAATGGACCATCTTGGTTGGTTCCTTGGGTTCAATCATTGGATAATGTACACCCCCATTAAAGGTTAGTACACAACTGAAGTGCAACCCGGATTGTTTCGCCGTTTGAAGACCCTCCAGTGGATAAATATAAGGAATATTTTTTTTCTTGAGATTTTTAGATTGAGTCTACACCCATTCATTTCTTTGATTTTTAGATCCTCTTGTAACGGGAGAGTGCTTGTGGATGGGTGAAAGAGACCATAGTTTCCTATGTTTCCTAATTCGTCGATGGTGGATGTGGTCTAGGGTTGTTATTGTGGATGAGTGTCTCGATGGTGTCTAAGAGGGCCATTGGGGTTCTTCAAAGTTTCATTGAAGCATGAGTTCATGTTAAACCACCAGTGTGAGAAATATGGTCATGATAGGATATTGTGGCCACTTTCTAGAATTGTGTGTTGTTTGGGGATGTTGTATAAGGTCCCTCTCTATGCATTGTTTCTATCAATCACAAGGGTCATGTTCGGTGACGCATTGTGATGTTGTGTGCTCTTTTGACTGTAAAGGTCAAGGTCACACAATCCTATTAGGTTCTCTGTTATGTTGGGAGTATGTCTCCCTTGGGAAAAATATCAAATCTCTTATCTTAGAGGAAGGTGTTTATACGTGTCCTACCCTTCTGTTGTTTCTCACCCAAAGAAACAAGGTGCGATGTGTGTGCATCTTCTGATCCCTTGTATCAGTGAAATGTCTTGTTTTGGTAATGTGTGTTATGGAGTGTGTTATGTCTTGAGGAACCCATCAGGTTATGCGGTTTTGTTGTTTGTGGCATCGAATGAAGAAGATCTATATAGGGGTTTCCACAACCTCACTGTGAGGCCGAAGATGCTTTAATATTTTGAGCTCCAGCCATAAGTCCCGGAGAGAAGCTGGTGCGTAGTCAGGAAAAACCCCAGTGTCGTTTAAACCCTTGTACAAATTCTTATCCTCAATATGAAAGAAAGGAAGAGTTTAAACCTATGGTGTCAGCATATTTCTTCTGTTGTTCCCGTTCGGTGGAAATAGGTGGAGGGTCTTATACCCATGTCATCACACAATGTTATTCCCTCCCCCTTTGGTTTCCATTGAGTCTTTGGAGACTGGTTGGAAATTTGGCTAGACAAGTTTAGAACACAAGTTTCACATGGTTAGTTCTAACCATGAAAAAAAAATAACCATGCAGATATAAGGATCCACATAGTTATCGCACAGTTTCTCAAACTGTGCAGACTAACTGTGTGACCGTCCCAACTCCTTAATTTTGGGGTCTTTTCGTGTCGGCCCATGCTGGTCGATTAAGATGGTTGGTTCATATGGTGGGGAAAACAAATATGATTATCATGTATGTTCCTTAGGAAATTTTGAATGGAAGTCTACCCTAGGTACCAGGGAGTCCGTTCAGGCCTCCCACTATTAGTGTCCTGATTCTGTCTCGGAAAAAATATTGGTTGTCTCTTACATTGGGGAGCATATTAGTGTCCCCCCCGTACCAATAACATAGATTTATCTATAGTTTTGGCTTGTTGTAGATAGTCTCATTCAGAGATATCTAGGTACCAACATCTTACTTGACTAAACTTTGGGACTAGAGAGCGCCCAATGGTTTATTTAAAGTAAGGTAAGTGTAACCTTGTTCAATGTTGATGTTCGTTTGGGTGAATTGCTTGAGTCTTGTTCAGACAGTGTTTGATGAGTGTTATTTTGGGATAAAGTATGAATTTTATTGATCCTTTCAGGAAATTAGTGTATGTTGTGGTTGTGAGATTAATCCTTCCTTAATTGATCATTGGAGGTGTTTTGGCCTTTGGGGGTGAACCCTTGCAAAGAAGTACCTATTGATTTCTTAGTGGGGTTTGGTTGTTGCTTTAACCTAGATGTGACTTTCCGGGGCGGAATGTTTTCAAGGTGGGGAGAATTTTCACATACAAAACTTATTTTAAAGTTATTTTTAATTTATTATCCATTCATGATTTGTTTTGGGGGTTTCCAATGGTTTTATGGAGAATATGTGATTTTTCAAGAATTGGGTCAAACCGTGAGCCCAATTCCAGATTTAAAAATAAATTTTTTATTCTTTTATAACTTTTTCATTTTTTAATATTTTTCAGTAATTCCAACTCCTAAATGTCCTCCCCAGATATATTAACACCAAATTTAAATTTTGTGCCTTTATAAATCCATAATCAAGGGGGATATGGGTTTTTATTTAAGGAATTGGGCCTGCCCAAAATCCCTTTTTCTGCATTAAAAATAAATTTTAATTCATTAATATCTCTTTCCCTATTTGCGTTGTTTCGGTGATTCCACCTCCCCCTAGACCGTAAGGATCCAATCCGTGCTCCCATTCATTTTCCCCCTCTTTGGAGCTCGATAGAATCGCGAAAATAGTCAAAACTGCACTGGATTTCAGAAATCATCTTGATTTTGGAGAGGTAAATTGATCCATTCATAACTCCTTCTATTCTTAATCTTTTTCCCCAATTAAAATTCCTAAATGACCTTATCATTATTGTTAGAATATCCATTAAATTTTATCTGTTTTAAAATTCATATTCAGGTAGATTTTGGTTCATTTTATTCAGGATGTTTCTAGTAAGTGTTTCTTTCCTTGATTTCCTCCCCTTCCTAAGAGTTTCTTTCACCCTTTCAACAAGTTCATCATGTCCAGAAACTGCGGTTCGAAACTAGGGTTTTATTTGGTGTCATTTTGGTCAAATATTGTGGTCTAGGGTTGGATTTATATTCCTTGAGATGCGGCGGTGGTGCGGTTGATGTTTCGCACCATGTTTTGAGGGTATCGTCATAAAAGGTAGGTGATTCCATGTGTAAACATTTATAGATGAGTTAGTTTGATTTAATTACTTATTATTCATGTTCCTAATATGCTGTGTGTGGTGCGTGAACTATTTATGTTAGATTTAGTAAAGCATTTGTTTTTATAGTTTCATTTTAGCTTTAAATTTGGTGTTTTAATGTGCAACCCTTTGGGTATTGTTTGGGATTGTTTTATAACATATAAATATTCTTTAATAAATCTTGTTCGGGATGAAAATTATTATTTGTTGGGGTATTGGTGTGCCACTATGTCTTAAAGAGGTTTTTTAAGGGTTTAATGTGTAAAACAGTATTGTACTTCTTGAAAGTGGTCTTGAAAACATGTGTGTTTCATGTGGATCTTTTGTACTGTTGTTTGAGGTGTTTGTATAACACCTGAGGGTTTTTTAATAAATATTTTTGGAGCTTCAAATTCTGATTTGAATTTGTATTGATGTGATTTTGTCCTTGAAATATGGTTTTGAAATGGGTTTTATTTGAAAAGCTTCGGTAAACTATTTAGAATTGTTTTATGAAAGTTTTGAGTGGTTTAATGATTTATGTAAGAGGTGAAACCATATTGGAAAACTGTTTTGGATTGTCTATACAATCAAATGAACCATTATAAATGTGAATAGTTCTGTTATGTGATGTTTATCATATTTTTAAAGACTTCATAAAATTGTTAAAGGATGTGTTGGATTGTGAAAGTTATGAAAAATTGTTGTGGGCTATTTTGGTGTGAGTTTGATTTCAAAATGAATTTGAATGAAAAGTTAAATTTGTGACTTGTGTGATGTTCATGGGGCTGTTTGGATAATGTGTGATGTGGAAGTGATATTTGCATGTGAAAAGTATATTTCTTGGATTGTTGAACTTGTTTGAGCACAAAGGGGAATCCCGAGTATCTAGGTGGGTGGACGTGTACTAGTATGCTAGTGAATCTGTGAGGTTTGGCCTTAGTTTCACTTAGCAGGATTGATGATTACAACTCTAACTAAACTATGATGATGATGATTGGGGAGCACTAGGTTATGGGTATGTTCCCCACTAGTGGCTCGTGCACGAGAATGGATAATTTTTGTGGTTACTCTCACCGAGATACGAGGTACCTGGGACCCACAGCTAGCTAGTGCCTAGGGGTTATTTCCTATTGGTTTCTCTCATTAGATATTTTATACATACCATCGGCATACGGTATATTTGGCTGGAAAAATTAGTGGCTTTTTAATTTATTTTAAAAGTGTTGATTCTTTAAATTAGCTCACCCAAAAACTGTTTTTTTTTAAGTTATATCTTTTAGAAATTGTAACTAGAAATTAAATGTTTTTGAAAACTTTCAGGCTTTTCGTCTTTGAATGTTTATCACAGGTAATCTCTTAGTGGTGGTATTCTACTGGGATTTCTCTCACACCCTACTTACACCTTTGAGTGTAAGTAGACTTGCTTATTTTATGTCACAGGTTTGGGTATAGGTTTTATGCCTTTGGTTCGGGTGTTTAGAGGTCCATCGTGATGCAGTGTCATGGAGATGGCATGAGGGCGGTGCCTCTTTCCATGTGGAGGTTCTTGGGCTGTTATTTCATGATTTTTACCTTTGTAATGGTCTTCAAACCTTGTTTAAAATTGTGTAATTCTATTCTGAATTTTGTAAAAGATGGTTTTAGTTGAAAAATCCAGATTCGTTTTATTGAGTTTGTTTGTTGTTTAATGTTTATAAACGTGGGTAAATAGTTCCCAAACATCATTTTATGATACCCAGGCACTTGTGCCAGCCCGTGGGGATTGCGAACGCCCTTTGGGTCTTGCCATGGACCGGGTCGGGTGCCGATTTTGAAGGCGACCAGATTCGGTTCGTGACAGTAGTTTATGAGAATTTTATCCTAGTAAGAAAAAGATATTGTGGGTTTTCATGAATCTTATTTATTTGTATTTATTTTTGTGGCCATTAAGGATGGCCATTTGGGAGTTTATATGTATATTCAGCTCTAACTATATAGAAATTATTATTGAGCTTGTGATTTAGATCATTCCACTATTGTTCACTTGATTAAGTGATGATGTGATTGTCTTTTTGGGGAATGAATTGGTTCCTTTTCAGACTATAAGAGAATGAGATATATAATTTCTAAAAAAGGAATTATTCTCATAATGAGGTTGTGGGTGGAAGATATTGAGATGATTTAATTCAATATCATATTTACCTTTGGTAATGGGAATGTTTTTGGGGACATACAAAACATGAAGGTTCCATTACAAGAGATTTTGTAATTGGAGGATGAATGAATCCCCAAAGTGATCATTTATTAGTTTCATATGGATTATTAAGATGATTTTTAAAGTAATGTTTTACCAGTTTTTAGTTATCATCATCCCATTTGTTGTTTATTCTAAAATATCAGTATAAGGATGATGTATTGAGAGGAATTATAGAAACCCTATAGGGTGGAGAGAACACTTATTGTTATTCTCTCTCTTTAGATGGTATTATTAGCTATGGGGATTGGGTTTTCATACATGAAACAATGTTGAGAACATTGTTTTAATTTTTATAGTTAGTTGAGGGTTATTAATAAGGGAACTATGAAGAAATATTATAAAATGAGCTGGAGATTCGAGTGGATTGGTATAATGCATTAAATTGTTGATTATGCATCTCACTATTACACATGGAAAAAAGAAAATCATAGAGCATCTAAAACTTTTTAGTTTCCTACATCCTTTTGTAGTGCTAGTTTGAAAATGGGATGTACTATCCATGTACATTGGGGATGGATTACCATTGACACCTCAACGGAGTAATTATAGTTGTGTTGTCATTATTAAGTTGAAAAATTAATCTCATTTCATTCATATTATATACACCAAAAAAGATAATGACCTGGGTGAGGTGTATGAGAATAAAATTGTTATATTACATGAGCTTCCTTATGATATTTTTAAAGACATAGATCCTATGATTACATCAAGGTCCAGGAGGAGTCTCATTGAGATTATGAGAACTTAGTTCTTTTAGTGTACATCTTGTCATATTCATATAGACAAAAAGAAACAACATCATATTATTATTCAGAAGAATATGCTCCCTGAATTTATCATGGATTTTGGAGGACTATGAAATATCTGTCATGTATTGGTTGACTTTTATTATAGTATAACATATTAGCTAGTAATATTAGTAGATAATTTTCAGTCATTGTATGGTCACCCATGTCGATAACCTATTTTATGGTAATTTTTTGGAGAATATTCTTTAGTGGGACCAAGTATGTTTTAGGATAAATCTATGAGTATTTAGAATTTACATCAGGCTCTAGTTACATGGAATAGTTAAACTAAATATTAATGTTGATCAATAGTGTCATCAATTGGATTTTTCCATAGTTGATCGCATTTTCATGAATGATTCCCCTTGGATGGTTCTACTTAATTTTTTAAAAGATGAAAATTGTACAAAATATATGTTGGATAGTTTTAGGTCACTATAATGATTGGGAATATTTTTTAATGGTTATAATTTTAGAATTAGTTAACATCCATTCATTATGTCTTCTATATATATCAGATTAAGATATATAATCATGATTTCTCACACGTTCTGAGTTTAGTGGAGAATGTTAAAGAAGAATATGTTTCTACTATTGAGTATCCAATATAGCTTGTTAAACATAATTTCAATGTCCCGCGTTGGAATTCTATTAGAATCATCCTATTGTTATGGAGGCATGAATCAGATTCTTATTATATTTGAGTGGGATATTCAATGTCGAAGTAGTTGTGGAATCACATATCTACTAGGCTTACTTCTACCACTTAACATCCCCATGAAAAAACAATTATGATGGGGAGTTTGTAATATCCCATTAACATCATTTAGCTATTATTTTTCAATTATATTTTTTCCATAATTATTGGGTTCTTCATGGGACTCCAAAAAATGGAGAGATTTTTTTGTGAAAAAATTTCATTTTTTGGATGATTAGTTGTTTGAATTACTAGAGTCTGGGAATAAATGTGTTAATGGATTTGTGATTTTCTTCATGAGTTTAAATAATGTCAGTGTTAGTTTGAGGTTTTGTATAGAAACTATTGTTTTTGTAGTCTACTATAGAAATACACATTTTTTAATGGGCGTACACAATGTGTATCCTATATAATAAATATTTCATATTCCATCTCCCTATAATGAAGGAAGTACTTTCTATGTATAAGATACCAGTTCTGTAATGTTAGTAAATTATGTTTTAATAAATTGGATACATTTTTTCTATGTATGTAATCACTATAGAGTAAATAACATATAAAGGGTTTACATTCTAGATAAAATATCAAAATTTGGGGATTTAAAATGATACACAATTTAAATATCCTTTATTCATCTAAATCATCCATCCATCTTGACATAGTGCTCTATTCTAGTGTTTCAGTACCATTCATTCTATCGAGATTGATTAACTTTTCAATTGATCGCTTTTTTTAGGATTTCATCTCTGTGTGCCTATAATTTATTCTAATTATTCATTTCATGATCACAATCGTTCCAATGTGCTGCATTATAAAATTTGTTGACCCATTTTGTTGTTACTTCATGATTCTCTTAAGAACATTTTTGCAATATAGTTCTTTTGTTCTTGCAGTATGTTATGTTTCATATTCTCCACATATAATTTTATTAAATATAATCAATTTTTAGATGTGGAGATTGTCTCTAGGCCCACTATTGCTATAATGGGTTCCTAATATGTGGTGGATTTCTTTTTGGGCATGATCTACCGAAGAATTGAGTAAAGTGAGTCTGTCTTTGGAATTTGTCGGTGAATTAAATATCTCATATCTTCAATAATTTTTTTTATTTAATTAAAGAGTACATTATGAATTTTTTGTGTGTGTTTTGGACTACATTTTTGTAAAAAAAATTTTCCTCTAATTTTGGTAAAATAAAAAGTTGTTTTAATGTATTGTGTAATGTTTTATTATATTTTTTTCATTGAAAGAAATTGTTCGTTTGGTTGATGAATTTATTAGTAACCTATATGAAATTATAATCCTTTGGTAATTCTATACAATGTTTTATAATAAGTATAACCTATAGTATAGGGTTCTTTCATGGGATATTTAAATTCTTTAAAGGTTCATTGTTCTAGGTATGTATTAAAACTATTTAGGGGTTCACATTATAGAGTTTTCATATTATTTTTAGATAATATTCATATGTATTGGTGTATAATTACTACATGATTATCTTTATTATATACATGATTCATATATATCCTTACATGCTATTATATTTCGCATGATATTAACTATTCATTTTTTGGACAATTTTGAATGTTTTTGTTTTGAACTGTTTGACTATAAAAATAATGATTTTATATGATATGTGAGACATGTTTTTGTGTTATGATATATCTACAATGATGTATTGATAAGAAATTCATGGAAATCTATTTAGCTATATCATTTGGAAATATATAAAATGGGATATTTAATGAATTTTCCCACGATTTTTTATAATAACTATTAAACTATTATAAATCATTATTTTGGTATTAATTTATCATACCATGTTAATTGTCCAAATACATTATATTGATCACATATGTGGGATCCTAAAGAACATGTTAGGTAACACACTAAAAAAACCTTCATCGGTGTATAGACTTGGTTATGCATTTCGATGAATTGTATATCAAGATATTAAAGTGAGGTAGTGAGTTAATATATAATTCGGTATTTGAGAATATGGGGGTGAGATGGTTGGATTGTTACAATGTTGTGACATGGAGTTGTTGGAGTGGTTGTTTTATTTTTTATACATTTTTTGTTTTATTTTCAATTATGTAGTATTTTTCTACCATTTTATATTGTATCTCATACAGTGTTCCTCATATGATTTGGAAATTAATTTATATATTGAATTGTTTCCCTACACTATGTGTATATATTTAACATTTTTTCATATGGATGGGTGAGGTCACTCCATATTATTGTTGTTATATTCCTATATAATATTGTCTTGTATCTGGGAACTGGGAATTCTTGTCGGGAATATATAAAATTGGGTCGGGTACTATATTAACAATTTATGAAAGTTTTCTCATTACCATGATAATAACTGAAGGGGGGGTCTATATTTTGTGATTATAGATCTTATATTTTCTATATATAATATTATATTAATAATATGCATTTTAATGTGTTTATTATTAAACATATGTAATTTCTTTCATTAATGAAATAATGTATTATTAGATTCCATATGTGTTGTCTCTGAACAATATTTTCTAATATAATATATTACACATTTATTCCATGAAGAATTTTAATTTATAAACTCTTGGTATTTAAAATTAATCAAGTAAAATTATTGACCATCAAATTATTGATATAAAAAGTTACCAATACGGGATAGAGGATACTTGTAATTGATTATGATATTTTCTAACTCCCTGTAACCAATGAAATGTTGAATCTATCAATATTTTTGATAAAAACCAGAACTAGTGCGTCTAATGTAGTCATACATGGATGAATAAAATCCTTTTCATGTTTTTCCTCTAGATTCTTCTACAATTACTATAAATTTATAAAGAAAAATTATTATGGATTCTATAAAATATGTGTTTCAACTGTTAAGGTTTTTAGTTAGAAGTTAACATCACATTATAGTAGAATACTATGAAACTCCTCTGGAACAACATCGATATTATCATACACAATAGAGATATAATTGATGTTTACTTTCTCCTTATCCTATATATATAAATACAATTTTCAATGAGAATCAATGGTTATACCCTAGATTTGATGTGCATAAAAAGTTCATATTTATTATTATACTAACAGATGAATATATAAGGGTTTTTAATATCAAACATCACAAACTTCCTTCTAAATTTATGTTTGATTTAAGTAGATATTTCTAATCCCTGCATATGATGAAATATATTTCAAACTCAGGGAAATTAAAAGGATTTTTATAATTTCCATTCCCATATAAATAAAATTGTAAAGAATCATAGACATGAGATGCAATCATCGTATCATATTCGGTTATCATAACCAATTGAACATTGAATCATTGGGTATATGAATTGTCAATTTTATATAATTTTCATTCTATAAGGGAATTTATATAAATTATATAAAATAATATTACTCTATAATTGAGCATAATTAACACCACCAAACATTCATTAATCTATATTAAATATGTTTTAAAACTAATATGGTTATCATTTCCATTAAGAATCATATTTAGAGTGATTATCCATGAAATATTATACATATGATAACTTAATCGTAAAAAAATCATTTTCAATTTATTAAAACTATGTTTTAACCAATTTCATTCATGGTTTTGGTATTGAAATATTTCATGATAATTCATAAATAGTTTTTTAATTCCCAAAAAAAATATCTTTTGGAGTATAAAAACAATTTTCTAAAAAGAATGTTGAAATACACTGGGTGTGGATTTAGTGAAATCCTAATGTTCCACTTTTCTAATTTATTACACTGATGTAAAAAAATTATTGACACATAATATATAGTTTTCATAAATGGATATACTTATATGGAAACCAGTTAAACTATAATTTTTCAAAATTATATGACACGTTCCAAATAACTGAGTTATAATTAGTCATATCATGATACATGTACCATTATATATCAATAACTTATTCTTCCTAGTATTGAAAGGTTAAATAATTATATTTTTGATACCAACTATTTATACCAATACATTTAATGCATTAATATTATATATTTTAAATAAATATTCAATACATTTCATAAATACATGAGTAAAGACTATATTGGTTTAGTTTATTTTATGACTAGGTATATAATCATCATATTGTATGAATGATCTTCAACATGTCTCATAATGTTCTTCCCATTTAGTACATTTTATAGAAATTCCATATTGACTTTATTATTCTCAACAGGGTGAAAGAAAACCTAAGAAAGGATTAGCATATATGACATTTTAGGGTAAACATGGGAGGTATCAATTGATGATCATAATAAGTGTTAAGATATTAATAATGGTATTTGACCTAGGAGACAACATACAATGATAATACCTAATCCACCAATGACTGTAAATATGATTTATGGAATAAAACATTATCACTGCAATGAAATGAGACATATGTGTAATAAACCATCATAAATTAATCATAAATAATATTATCATGTAATATAAGTGTGTAACCATCATAATTTTATGAACTATTTCATATATATTTGATAAATAGTAATGTAATAAAATAACTATGAATCTGCCACACCAAACTCATTCCAATATAATAATGGGTCATTAATTTTCTCTAGTTTCCTATAGTGGATCATGCATATTGACATTAATATGATTTATGAGGGAGCACAGTAACCTTTTCCCAATAGTGAATCACACACATCGTTATGTTCCTTATAGCAGATCTACCATATCATCTTATTTCCTTAATTATATCATTAAATTAAAATCATCACCCAATGTTTTGGGGGATGATATAAGTCCCACCCATCACATTATCAATTCATTTTTGAAGGCAATATAAATAAACAACATCATATCATCATATGATAACCCACGAAAGAATCATTATTCATAATCATTTCATCAATCCATCATAGAATACAGCATAAAAAATGTGTTTCAAATTATTCTCATCAATATAATCATGGAGATAATGAATATGTATAAATTATTAGGATATTACAATAGGACCATATCCCATTTATAAAATAAATTGTACCAAAAGTTATTATTATTTATGAATTTAACTTCAATCAAAAGATTATTAAGACAATATTGATTAAAATATCCATATCATTTTGAAATAATTTTATCGAAAATATATAAATATATGAAATAAAAAATTATTTCATTTTAAAATAAAGATTAAAAATTTAAATTTATTGTTAATATAAATAATTTTTAATATTATAATAATATTATATTCATGTAATATAAGTGAAATTAATTATTTCATTCAATTGTTTTGGTAAAAATTTAAAATAACCACATTCAGAAAATGAAAAAATATATTTATTTTCTAAATATTTTTGTAAATTAAAACAACGGTAAAAATTTCATTAAAAATAAATGGATAATTTTATAATGATTATTTAAATAATTTATAAAACACCTAGACATTAAAGAAGATATTTTTTGTGCACTGTCAGATATTAATTGCGTTTTTAATGAAAATTATTTTGGATTTTTTATTTCATAACAATAAGAATACTAATGTAAAATATATTTTTTAATAAAATAACTATATTATAATAAAATTTATTATTTTCCTAGAAGATATATCATAATATTTATTCATTGGAAACCTAATAATAAATATTCGTGATAATCAATGATTTTTAACAGAAAAAATTTATCAATTTGAAATATTTTAAATCAAATGATCCAAGAAAGAATGACATTAGAATAATCATTAAATATATATAAATAAAATAAATTCATAATATAACATGTCAAATTGTTAGTATATACAAGTGAAAATATAAAGTATGAGAGTAACATAACATATATACCCGGGAAGATGATTTGAAATTTAAATCCCTTACATCCTATCATGAAATTATTCTCAAACATTAAAAAAAATGTATAATAAATTTTTGTTTACTATATATAAATCATCAAAACAGATATATATATATCATAAAATTTATTATTTATTTTTTAAATTTTATTATATGTATATTAACTATTCTATGTAAAATAATGTTTTGTGTAACAACTACATCATTTTCCACTTCTATTTTGGTATAGTAATTTTACTACTTTTAATTTCATCATTGATACATCAAAATAGAATCCTAAATATGAAATTCATATCATATATATTAATTATACAAGAATATTATTTTATCTAAAAAAATTATATAAAAATTAATTACAATATTCATTGAGATGGTAGGTTATACATATATATGAATGCAGTTTAAATTTTTCTGGTAGATGGAATAGAAATAAGAAAAAAAAATTAAAACAAATTTCAAATATAATTATTATATAATTTATATATGATTCATATCAATCAAACCTATCCATATATAAAACCTTGTCAAAATTAAAATGAAAATTCTATCACATCGCTCCATGGAGGTAGTAGTCCACACAAATATTTGAGTGATGTATTTATTTTAAAATGAATTGTAATGTAAGAAGGTATATGTGATATTATAATTACATATATACAACTATATATTTAATATATTATAAATATATATTTACATTAAACCCATAATTATAGTAACCCAATAAGTATGGTGATGTAGAATGATTTACATATGTTCGTGAGGTAATATTTATCTATACACATGATCAATGACTTAATTTTCCAATTGATACAAATGGAGATGGATATAGTTTATTTTATAAACACAACAACATCTCAATTTGTTTTAGATAATATTTTTATTATATTAAATTAATTATATCCTTAATGATAATGGAAATATATGATTTAAAAAGGAATGATCATAGTGATGAAAATTATGATTAATTCATTTGGATCACTTATTAAGGACACACTGATAAATCATTGGGAAGAAACGAATATCTAAGATATGGATAAGGTTATTAGAGAGTTATTTTTAAAAATATTCTTATACCAAAAGTGAAATTATTTGTTTGAACAAGTGTTGGGAGGATGTTCCCATTTATAATGAGGAGGAGTGTTATTTTGTTAAATACACAAAAAAAAATTATGTAGTGGTAATTCACTCTTAATCCTGGTTCCTAAAAAATTAATAAATAATATATTAGTTGGTGTATATTTTTTAAATAAACATGAATAATCAAAATAACACATGTTTTGATTATTTTATTCACTTATCATCAATCTTCATTCATTTTTTCAATTTTAGTTTTCCCCATGGTTAGTAGTATATTTTCATTTACCTACTTAACATATTATTTATGAATAAAAATAAAATTATCCTTATCATATAATTTCAAACAATAAATTGTATATTTTAAATATTTTTTTAAATAAATAACATTTGTTCGTTGAATTTTTTTTTAACATACGCATATGTAAGAAGAATAACCGAATTTTATCTTTAATAGCATTAATTATTATTTTATGAAAATTTACTATTATTTATGAAAACAATTATGTAAAAAAATATAAATTATTATATTTCCAAATATGTAATTTATTTTGTAAAATTATATTCTAATAAAAGAATGAATTTAAATTAAAATAGAACTCCTTATTGTGAAAACAAATACGTTCTCCAGTGCCAAAAATTTTATTAGTGTAATAGTTTTAATATCAAAATTAAAAATAATATTATTATAATGACATGAATTTCAGTAATTAATAATAAAATTGTACTATTTTAGAATTGATTAATTTTTGAAAAAAAAAATTATTGCTTTGTAAATGATTTAATAATAAGTTATATTTTTATTTAAAAGTAGTATTTTTCAATATTGATTACAAATAAATATTTTCAAAAATATAAAAAAAGAATATTATAAGATAATTTTGAAATTTTAACTGTAAAAATTACTTTCATTTTTTAAATAAATTTTCTAGGATTTTAAATATTTAATTTTATTATTTTTTTAGAAAAAATATAGAAAAAAATTTATGGGAAAATTTTATTTTCAGGGAATATATAAGAATTAATAATAATTAAGTGATTTGTTTTTCAATATGTTTTCATTATAGAATAATAATACACACAATAACATTTTTATTATTTATATTAATTTGGATATGTTTGATTGATTGGATATAAGGGGTTTTTTGGTAATTCATGGTATCTATGAAATAGTATTTACTTGAGAAAAAAATCATTATATCATGATGTGTTATAATGATCCCCATGGATTATTAAATCAAAAAATGAATACATAAAAAACTGATAATGTTCTAAAATTATAAGAAAAATTATATTATGGTTCATCAAAAACATATCATATTTCATAGATTATATCCGAATAAAATTCATGAATACAATTATAAATGATTCATGGTATTTGTTGTAAAACCTATTCATATGTTCTCCAAACACCTCTCTAGAATTTTTCAACCCAAAGGAAATGACTACGTAATCATACTTTCTATATCTTCGGTAAAACATTGTCATTTGAATATCCTTATATTTACACCGTAAGTGATTATAATTCCATGATCCCACACATCAAGACTCAGCTCCTATAAATGATATGTTTATATATTTTTTATAAATGAAACAAAACATGCACACAACATTTTTTATATACATGTATTTTTTAATGGTCTAGGTTTGTTATTAATAGATACTTATATTTAACAAAACCAAAAAATTAAATTAAAAAAATAAATTGTGGTTGCTAACTATGTAAATGAAATGAACTCCTTTAGAGAGTTCTAAAAAACCTATAAAAAATAATTTAAAAACAATGAATGATAAAAAACATTCCCAACAAACGATTTTAAAAGATATGATGAATACGTTTAAAATATTTTTTTTGAAATTACCATTGAATATATATTTAGAAAAAATAGTAAAATCATTATTGAAATTACTTTAACCTTGAAAATAATATATCAAATTAGAAAATACTTGCTTTCAAAAACTATTTCAAACATATTCCTGTTATTTTTAAAAAAAAAAATTCAAACCTTTGATATAAAAACCATATTGCCACATGAAATATTTATCACTTTAATTGGCCTACCCACATGTTGAGAGATGGGTTCGTACCACAATTCTCAACTATATTTACATCATTAATCTGCAAGATTTAATAAAAAAAATTCAATATTTCTCCACTTATATATAATTTCAATCCTGTTTTTTATTTTGATAACATTTCTATACATTAAATACACATGGTCACTTATATTTATATATTACTAGGTATATATAAAATTTTATTTACTGTCATTGGATATAATTTTTGAGTTTCGTTACAACCATTACTCATTCTATAATTCATTGCATGAACTATCAATTTATTAAAACAATCTTTCAGCATTTCATACAATACATTTATATAAATTGATAACTATTATCTATTGTATAAAAATCTTGAAAAAAAATGTTGATGAATAAATTTCTTATTCAATTATAAGCATAAAATAGTAACATGGTTGTATTAACATTTCAAATAAAATTAATATAAACTATAAATTTATTATTATTTGAAGAAGTTCAATATTATACATAATTAATGTCCATGAATATATACAAATTTCACATTCTTAATTTCAATATAACATGATGAAAAAATTAGTGTTCTATGGGAAATCTTTTAGAAACATGACAATAAACATATAAAAATGAAAATGAACAATTCTTCGTTATATATTTATTTATTAAATTGGATAACATCATGATTTGAAATTAACAACCAATACATTTCAAATCATGCAACGATGAAAAAACACACACACACATATATATATATATATATATATTATTTTATAAATAATAAAATAATAGATATAATTAAGATTGATATAAATACATGTATTATTATACTTAAGGACCATGAACATAATAAAATCAAATATGCATGACAAACATAATATTGATAATAAAAAATTTACATATTCATGTATTTTTTAAATAGAATTAAATAAATATCTTTTACAGTTGAAGTATTCATCGTGATGTAATATTTTTTATAATATTAAAATTATCTGTCAAAAATGATGTAAAGATATCACAATTTGATAAATAAATTCCCCTAACAAATGGAGAACCCTAATTTGAAATTAGATAAATTAATTATCAACCTAACCTTAAAAACAAACTTGATCAACAACACATATACTATCTTGGACAAATGATAAGTCAGATAGAAAATTGTAAAATACACTACTACTCAAACAACGAGTACATAATTAAGACAGGACATACGGATGTAGTACTGAAATCACTCTATGTATAATATAATTTTACTATTTGTATATATCTATAATTTTACAAATTTATTCAATGTTTAGATATTTTATACACAGCAGGTCCTCGATGGGTATTCAATGATCCCAAAACAATGAAATTAACTAGCTTGTGCTTCAATCTTGTTTTATAGAGACAAAATAAATAGAAAAAATTTACATTACCAGTTTAGGTATAATGAAAAGGACATATTTTGTTGAATTATTTTTGTTTAAATTCCAATATTAAAATAGAAAACCACAAAAGGATCATATATCATCGACAAAAATATTGACTACGACGAAAAATATATTAATCTTTGATTGAAACTGTTCAAAAAATTAACAAATTTTTTATAATTACAATAGTAGGTAAATCCAAAATGATTAAGGTAGAAAATTATGAATCAAGAAAAAACACTTCTATGACCAAAATGATTCAATATTTGATACCTAGGAAAAATATTAAGAACATAACTCATAGAGAATTTAAAATGAGGGGAGGACCATTATTGAACCATTGACATCCCAGAATAGAAGATAAACCATAACCGAGCTTGGAAATCCATCGATGCCACTCGAATTTTACTCGATAATTCCTAGTACACCCCCATCTGCATCCAAATTCACTCGAAATCCCTAGAGAAAACCCCGATTTGGACCTTACATCAGTCGTATCCCCTCCCCCATTATCGTTCCAACCTCAATGTCATTCATCCTTGGATTCATGAATCCCTTAGGTGAGGCTTCTCCCTAAACATGACTGTAAAACCAACTCATCCCCAATTTCCCTTTTTTAACTTGTTAATTTTTTTTAATATACATGTTTAAATATTTTGTAATATAAATGTAATATTCTAAAAAATAACCAATTATATACTAAAACAAAATAAAATTATTATAAATTTCATAATTTTACAATTATATAAAATAATTTAATTGTATTGTATAAATTTTTCATAAAAAATCATAATACCATAATATTTTATTTAAGAGTTTGTTGAAATTTATTATTTTTTGTTAATTTTTTTATCAAATAATTATAATATATTATAATTAATATTAAATATTTATATAATTTTTAATATTAATTATTATTAATCACATTTCTTTTATATAATTTATTTATTAGGACAAAATAAATTTTTTTAAATTATTCTTTTAGAATTTTATGATATCCACTATTTATAATAAAATATTCATTTAAACTATAATCATAATTTCGCAACATTCAATATTCGTTTTTGAATAATTACTTTAAAATTAATTTGAAAACATTAAATTTGAAAAATAATTATTTATAAGTATTATTATTAATTGTATAGTATAATTTAAATTATTATTTTTCAAAATATAATTTATTGAAAATAATAAAACAAATTATTTGGGAGTTACATTGGTAGTATACTAAAATTATAACATTGTTGGAAACCCAATGGGATCCCAATATTTGATTAAATAAATTCGGTACTTTTCTTCACTATTACCTCATATATATTCACTTGGACTTTATATTTTCATATACCAGAACATTATTTATTAAGAAAAAATTTTGGATAACAAAAAACTGATATGATTGGTCAGATAAATCTCATCACACAAAAACCACATTTCTATAACATTAACTATAAAAAAACCACAAGTACAGTTCAATAAATGGGAATATATATCTGTTGAACCCATTAAAAGAGCACAATCACAAAGTAAATTAATTTTTAAAATTAATAAAAAATAATATATCTTTAGAACATGATAATAATGATCCCCCATTAAGGGAAATTTTGAGTAACCTTCTATCAAATATACTATATGATTCAAACATAATATATCCAATGTGATAAGTCCTATAGGACTCATGTCATGTTTCATTATTTCTTCTCAAGTTTCCCACTCTTGGGTTAGATGTAAAAACACTTTTTGAGCAAGGTAAAAGATATTCATCTCTAATATATATTTATTGGATCTCACTAACTATTAAACTTTTCCATGGAAAATATTCGATCAAATGTGGCTATATTTAAGATCATAATGTCCCATATATGTCTATAGTAGGTAAAAACATAAAATATTTAGGGAATCAATAGAGATATATTACACTATACCCAATGGGTCTTCAAAGAGAGATCATATAATATGATATCTAAACCTATAATTTAAATCCTATATCATAATAAGAAAACTGGAATTAATTATAAAATATTTAGTTAAACAATGACCATGAAAATATAGAGGTAATATTATCATTACCATTTATTATTTAATATACCTTACATTATAATCAATAAACATATCCAATACATAAATCATTGCTATCTATAAAGGCCAAACTAAATAAGTAAAATACATAAATAGTGAGTGGTTTTTCACTCAAAATGACAACAAATAGATCCTAAGGTAATTCAATATATCTTCATTCAATCCTTGTACGAGATTTATATAAGCATTATGAATAAAAATACTAAACATGACCTGTATTTCCTTATCTATAAAACATTACGTGTGGTGTTATGAAAATTTTTCAATAATTCCAATTATATAAAAAATGAAACAAAACTAAACTATACCTATGATAGGGAAGGATTATGTAACACCCGATACTTTTTTGAGAAATATTTTGTTTTTATGTTATATCAATCATCAAAGGAATCATTCGCTGCACACAATCACGACCTTCCTCGATAGAGTGTGTAGTACGTAATTTCGAGTTCCACTAAACAACGATATATTATTATAATATTATAAACTAGTCGTTATGAATATTATTAACTAAATTTTAAATTTATCAACATTATTATTCATCATAGACATTTTCTAGAACATGGTAAGAGAACAAAATAATTTTTTTTTTGTAAAATAAGTATTTATCAAAAAATGCAGTTTTGCCGTCTTTTGATGGCGCACCCACATTAAATCTAGTTTTTGACACATTTATGATTTCAATTTGAAAAAATAAAATTCTTCTTCTGAATCAGGATAAAAAAATATATTTTGGATAAATTTTTGATATTTTTCTGATAACTTTTATATTTTTGATTAATAGTAAAAATATGCTAATTTTTAATTAAAAACTACTTTTTTCATAGAGATAATTTATATGGTTAAATTATAATATTTAATGGTTTTAAATTATAGATAGAATATATTTTTACCATTTAATATAATGTATGTCATTATCATTAATTTCACATTGAATTCATAGGTAAAAACATTTCAATCATTGACAATGTTTTAACTTCTAAAACCCATTTTTTTAACAACGGGATTTATATTAAATTAATTACTGCAACATATATGTTTTGATTTTTGAAAAATGGATTCCACATTCAGAATCAGTGGGTCAAAATTATGTTAATAGGCTACTTTTTATTTTTGGGCATTATGAATAGTAATTACGGTAAATTTTATTTACCATAGTTAAAGGTAAATCGGGTAATTAAGGGTAAATATAAGATTATAAAATTACCCTAATACCTGAAAAAATCCTATTAGATGACTAAAAGTCGACCCATATCACCTAAGGGTCGGATTAGATTCATTTAATAGACTTTTTTCCATGAAAATAATTTAATTATTATTAAAACCAAAGAATGTGACAACATGTCACTTTCTTAAATATTATAAGTATAATAATTTTAATTTGGTGATAAACATAATGAATCATCGAACATGAATAGTCTCCATAAATATAATACAATTATCTACATCATAGGAATTTATTTATAATTTTTAGGGATTAAATAATTATCATTAATTATGACAGAATAGTGATGTTGAAATTATTTTATTTATTAAAATATCAAATAAATGGTTTTAAATATTAAAATAATTATTATATGCACTATTTAACTTGCTCCACTAATTTCTACATATGTAGGAAATTTTACTAATCTACTAAAACTTTTATTTTGAACATATCCTCTGTATATATTTTCAAATAAATGAATAGTGTCAAAATTGACACTATTTTTATTTTATAAAAATATCATACTATAAAATTGTTTAAAAATCACAAAAAAATATTTAAAAATTATAAATTAAAATTTATATGGTCTACAATGTCATAAAATGTCAAATAATGGAAAATTCACAACACATATGTAATTAATAATAATAATTTAAAATTTATAATATTATTACCACCAATAAAATTAAATTGATAAATAAGGATAAATCAAGTTGGTAATGTTTAAAATAAATTCCTAACATGTTTAAATTTTATTGGGTGATGAGATTACAACCCTATCTCATCTATTCTTCTGATATAAGTGATCTTGGAAGTTTTTAAGTGGAGTTTGGATTTAATATAAACTAATATTTCTTATATTTCCAAAGGTGCCCCTCTCCTCCCTTATAAGAGGGCACCTCCTCCCTCTCCTCCTCGCATGAATTTGAGCCTTCATGCTCGGCCAAAACCTACCCATTTCACTTCCCCACTTCCCAAGAATAATCATAGAGGTTCTGGTCTTCTTCAATGACCAACCTTAATGCCCTAAGTGGTGGTTAAGAAGAGGCGCGTCAAAAAGAGGTAATATCCATTACCGATCCTTTCCAAATTCATTCTTCTTAAAAATAATCTTCTTTAGTTGTTTCATTATGGATTAATATCATAAGTATCACTCATATACTGATATGTTATTATAAGTATCAAACAACCCTATTTCAACATCTATCCATCCTATGGAAAATGAAATCATCGCGCGTGTGTACGCACAGAATATCGTCTCCACGCCGTGGTGTAATCTATTTTTCCCCACAAACTTACATGGATGGGTATAATGATATAAATAATTACTATATATGATTATTTTAAATTGATATTTATTCTGAAATAGTATAAATACACTCCAATACAATTCCATGATCATGGGAACGAAATCATCGCCCATGCGTACGTACGGAATACCCTCTCCAAGATGTGATGTGATTCGTTCTACATGATCTTCATTGCATAATGATTATATAAATGAATTGAATTAATAAATATGATATATATTATGTTAATACCATTCTGGAAATGATATATCTATAACATAAAGATAATAATAAGAATTTATTCGACAAAACACACATAAGAACAAAAAGTTATAAACACCCGAATAACAAGTTGCAATGAAATATTACTACTAAGAAGCTATTAATATGTCCATATATGATATCCTAAAAATAATTATGATTTTTTAATAAGTCAATAACATTATTTAAATCATTATACAGGAGGTTCAGACACTTATGAGGCAAATTGGACCTAAGGTAAGGGAAATATCACAATCTCATTTTTATCCAAGATTGTTTATACATTAGTATTTACTAGGGTGTATTTTATCATCCACATCCATTTTTCCTCAGTATTTAATATTATTTACATCCACCTACAATTGTTTAAATCCAATTTTACCCTTCGGTGAGTTTTTAGAAAAGGATATGAATGGAATCTTTTGTCGTTTTTCGTATGAGGTACTTTTTGACTTTTCCGAAAAATGTACGAAAAATGTTTTTTTAACTTATACGGCATGAATGGATTTTTAAAACATTATTTCCAATAAGATTCATTTAAAATATTTCATGTTTATTTTTAATCAACTTCTTTTAGTTTATAATTGTACGACATGTTAAGAATGGAAAAGTGTTTTTGAAGAAGAAAGGATATTTTCCTCAAGAATGGAGTTCAAGTGCTTTATCAAAATTATTTCCCATCTAAGATAATAAAGGGTTCTGTTTCTATCCCTATTGTTACATTTATTTGATTATGTTGTGAAGGGATTATATTTTTATGAATTCCTTTATCTTATATAAATTGTTTTATGATGTCACGATGTTTAGGATTCCCATTTTTATTACATGGGTTATGCTATGATGTATGGTTTCTGATTTTGTGGCACACATAAGAATGGTATCATTATGAGATGGGTGGGACCTATATCTCCCTCCAATGCATTGGGTAAAGATTTTATATCTCATGAGATAGACATGGCTGGAACGGCAGGTTAAACCGGTTCAGTGAAAAAGGACTGAAACGATGAGTGAACTCGGTTCAGAAATGGACTTTGTCCACTAAGATAGTCTTGGCAATGAGTCTTGACTAACGAAAAATGATTCTATATGATTATGTGTGTATGCAAAAAAGTTTTATTTTTTATGTTATGATTATTGGGATTACATTTCACTACTATGGTTTATCCCATGTTATGAAATTATGATCTCTTTTGCAGGTTAAGATTTCCAAAAGTTATGTTCTTATGTATATTATGTGAATGATATTTATTTTGTTTACCCTTACTAAGCATTTGAGATCACCCTTTTGTATGTTTTATTTCCCCAGGTCAGGAAGAAGGTTATTATGTAGGATATTCCAAAAAGGTACTCTATATATGATGAAATAAATGGGAGGCAAAGTAGATTCTTTATGAACCAGTTGTTTATGTTTCCCAGTTTCTAATACTCTATACCTATATGGTCCTTTCATGGCTTTGTTATATGTTGTAAAAAGTGTTCTTAAATTTTGATGTAATGACAATGTATGTAAAGTATGGGTCGTTATAGTTTGTATTAGAGGAAATGTGTATTCAACCTTTGTAAACTAGGATGTGAAAGCATTAGTAAGAATTATAAGGATAAGTCTAAGCATAGACCACAATCTTAGTGTTTTAGAAATGGCCATGAACAACCTATGATAAGACCTTAAGTGTGAAATTGTATTCTTAATTATATGATTTTCCTATTATAATTAGTGTTTCTCACACAAAAGGGACTTCAATAGCTATGAGGAAATCGTTCGATGTTCTCTCAATGTCGAGATGGAGATTGGAGTAACCCATCAGTCATATGGTTTTGATAAGTAGAGGAAAATGGAATTCAAAGGAAAATGTAAAGAGCACACTAAAAATAAGATGATCTTTCCCTTATTCTAAAAGTGTGGAAAGAAACATGGGTGGAGTTTTCTTAAAGGGACACATAAATGTTTCAAATGTGGAAAGGAAGGTCATCTGGCATTTGAATGCCGGAATGATGTGAAGAAGATGTCTAATGATGCAATCAAAGGAAGGGACACATAGAATGAACCTACTAAATTTCAATTTTTCAAGTGCAAGGATATGGGGAATTATGTCAATCAATGCCCAAATCCAAGGGTTGATGATGATGGTCGACGTCAACACACTCTTAAGGATAAAGACAAATGAAAGTCACATGCAATTTCTATCAGCGATGTGGAGTATGATAATGATGTGGTGAAAGGTACACTTACCATCCACTCTAATGTAGCAAATGATTTATTTGATTCTGGATCCACCCACTCCTTTATTTCTGAAGAATTTTCTAAGGATATCACCGTATTACCTCAACAGTTAGATGTTGAGTTAGCTGTGACAACCCCTAATGGCACAACAGTCGCATCAAAAGTTTATAATTATTCTCCGATTGATGTTTGTGGGAAAGTTCTTCCTAAAAATATTGTGATCCTTCCTATAGTAGAATTTGATGTGATTCATGGCATGGATTGGCTTTCTCTACATGGATCTCATATCAATTTCCAAAGAAGGGAAGTCACATTTCATATTCTAGATCAATCTATGATCGTCTATCGATGCAAGGATGAACATAACCTTCTAGTGGAAATTTCTTCCATTTTATGGGTATTGATTCCACTAAATGAGGGTTATTTATCTCAAATGGTTGGTGAGAAACTCACGATTAAGAATATGCCCATTGTACGGGTGTTTGATGATGTCTTTCCGGAGGAATTACCAGGTCTCCTGCCAAATCGTGAAGTTGAGTTTTCAATAGAACTCATACCAGTTTCTTTTCCTATTTCAAAGACACCTTATAGAATGTCCCCAACTGAGCTTTAGGAATTGAAGAAGCAACTCAAATAGAATCTTCATAAGGGGTTCATACACCCTAGTGTGTCACCTTGGGGAGCACTTCTTCTTTTTGTTAAGAAGAAAGATGGATCAATGAGACTCTACATTGATTATCGAGAACTTAACAAGATCACTATCAAGAACAAATAACCTCTCCCACACATTGATGACTTTTTGACCAACTACGAGGAGCTCAATACTTTTCCAAGATTGATCTTCATTCAGGGTATCACCAATTAAGGGTCAAAATGGCGGATATACCAAAGACGACTTTCTATACAAAGTATGTACACTATGAATTTATAGTGATGCCATTTGGTCTTACTAATACCCCTGATATCTTCACGGATCTAATGAATAGAGTCTTTAGAGACTATCTTGATCAGTTTGTGGTATTCATTATAGATGATATTCTTGTATATTCAAAGAGAAATGAAGAACATGAAGATCACTTGAGAATTATATTGAAGACCCTGAGAAAGGAGAAGCTTTATGCCAAATTTACCAAGTGTGAATTTTGGCTTCAAAGAGTTTCATTTTTGGGTCACATAATATCAAAAGAGGGGATATCTGTGGATCCATCAAAAATAGAGGTTATCGAAAGATGGTCGAGACCAACAACAGTGACTGAGATCTGAAGTTTTCTTGGTTTGGCTGGATATTATTGAAATTTTGTGAAAAAAATTTCACGATTATCTAATCCACTCCCTAAGTTGACTCGAAAAGGAGTTATGTTTGTTTGGACGGAGGAATGTCAAGAGAATTTCAAGGAGTTGAAAAGAAGAATATCCAGTGCACCTGTGCTCACACTGCCTTGTAGTGGAGAAAGGTTTGTGATCTACAGTGATGCATCCAAGAAGGGTTTGGGGTGTTTTCTTAGGAAAAATGATATGGTGATAGCTTATGCCTCACGAAAGTTGAAAATACATGAGCAAAATTACCCAACTCATGATTTGCAGTTACTTGCTGTAATCTTTGCATTAAATATTTGGAGGAATTACCTTTATGGTGAAAGGTGTGACATTTATACTGATCATAAAAGTTTAAAGTATATTTTCACACAAAATGAGCTGAATATGCGCCAAAGAAGATGGTTGGAGCTGATTAAGGATTACGACTTCTCAATTCATTACCACCCTGTGAATGAAAACAAGGTGGCATATGCATTAAGTCGACAAGACCATGCTAGTTTATCCATGATGAGGATCACAAAATATCGAATATTTATGGATTTACAAAGGATGGATCTTGTAATTATAATGGAAGGAGGAAAATCATATCTTTCTCAAATGAATGTTCAACCATCTATACATGTGATGATTAAAGAGGCACAGAAAGAAGATGTCGAGTTACAAAAGATGGTGAGATATGTTCCTGAATTCAACCTTGATTGTGATGGGATAATAAAGTTCATGAATCGGGTTTGTGTTCCTCCCATCACCGAATAAAATAAAGAGCTGCTGGATGAGGCTCATAGTTCTTCATTCTCTATTCATCCTAGAAGCACGAAGATGTATAAGGACCTGAAAGAGTACTTCTTGTGGGATGGAATGAAAAGAGATGTTGCCGAATATGACCATCGATGCTTGGTTTGTCAGCAAGTTAAAGTTGAGAGACATATGTCTAAGGGGATGTTACAACCATTACCCATACCCGAATGAAAATGGGAAAACATCACTATGGACTTTGTCACAGGACATCCTAAAACATCCAAAGGCAATGATGCTATCTGGGTCATAGTTGATCTTCTTACAAAGTCTGCACACTTCATCGATATTAGAGAGGATTTCTCTCTAGATCAGCTTTCCAGGATATATGTGAAGGAAGTGGTAAGATTGCATGGAGTACCACTTTATATTATATCTAATCGGGATCCGAGGATTACCTCAAAGGTTTATCAAAGTCTTCAGCATACTCTGGATACATAGTTGAGTTTTAGCACTGCTTATCATCCTCAGACAGACGGTAAGTCTGAGATAACAATTCAAACTCTAGAAGACATGTTGAGAGCTTTCTCTATGGATTTCAAATGTGGCTGGGATCAATACCTACCTTTGGTGTAATTTTCCTATAATAATAGCTTTCAATCCAGTATTCAGATGGCTCTTTATGAAGATCTCTATGGAATGAAATGCAGGACTCCCAACTGCTGGGATGAAGTTGGGGAATGAAAGCTATTAGTACCTGATATTGTTGATGAGATGGTAGAAAAGGTCTGATCTATTCAAAAACACATAAGAGCATCTCAAATTCGACAGAAAATGTATGCCGACAACCAAAGAAAAGACCTGGAGTTTGAAGTGGGTGATAATGTGTTCTTACGAATATCTCCCTGGAAGAGGGTCATGAGATTTGGAAAGAAGGGGATGTTGAGCCCTAAATATATCGGTCCTTTCGAAATACTGGATCGTGTTGGGAAGGTATCTTACCGATTGGCACTTCCACCGAATCTCTCTCATGTTCACGATGTGTTCCATGTATCTCTCATGAGAAAGTACATACCTGATTCTTCACATGTACTCAGCTCAGAAGTTGTACCGCTGGAGAAAGATCTTTCTTATGAAGAACAACCGTTAGAGATTCTGGATCGTAGGGAAAAAGTCCTACGAAACAGGACCACTCGCTTGGTGAATGTTTTATGGAGGAACCACCAATTAGAAGAAGCTACATAGAGCTTGAGGATATGATGAGGGAGAGGTATACTCATCTGTTTGTTACAAAGTGATGAATTTCGAGGGAGAAATTCATTTTAATGGGGGTAGAATGTAACACCCGAGACTTTTAAGAGAAATATTTTGTTTTTATGTTATATAAATCATCAATGGAATCTTTCACTGCACGCATTCGCGACCTTCCTCGATAGCATGTGTAGTACGCAATATCGAGTTCCACTAAACAACTATATATTATTATAATATTATAAACTAGCCGTTATGAATAGTATTAACTTAATTTTAAATTTTACAACATTATTATTCATCTTAAACATTTTCTATAACATGGTAAGAGAACAAAATAATTTTTTTGGTTAAAATAATTATTAATCAAAAAATACAGTTTTGCCGCCTTTTGATAGCAAACCCACATTAAATCTAGTTTTTGACACATTTATAAGTTTAATTTGAAAAAATAAAATTCTTCTTTTGAATCAGGATATAAAAATTTACTTTGAATAAAATTTTGATATTTTTCGGATAACTTTCATATTTTGATGAATAGTAAAAATACGGTAATTTTTAATTAAAAACAACTTTTTTCATTGAGATAATTTATATGGTTAAATTATAATATTGAATGGTTTTAAAGTATAGATAGAATATATTATAACCATTTAATATAATGTATGTCATTAACATTAATTTCACATTGAATTCATAGGTAAAAACATTTCAATATTTGGCTGTGTTTTAACTTCTAAAACCCAGTTTCTTAACAACGTGATTTATTTTAAATTTATCACTGCAACTTATATGTCTGTAATTTTGAAAAATGGATTCCATATTAAGAATTAGTGGGTCCAAATTATGTTAATAGGATAGTTTTTATTTTTGGGCATTATGAATAGTAACTACGGTAAATTTTATTACCATTGTTAAAGGTAAATCGGGTAATTAAGGATAATATAAGATTATAAAATTACCCTAACACCTGCCAAAATCATATTGGATGACTAAAGGTCGACCCATATCACCTAATGGTCGGATTATATTCATTTAATAGACTTTTTTCCATGAAAATAATTTAATTATTATTAAAACCAAAGAATGTGACAACATGTCACTTTCTTAAATCTTATAAGTAAAATAATTTTAATTTGGTGATAAACTTAATGAAACATCGAAAATGAATAGTCTCCATAAATCTAACACAATTATATACATCATAGGAATTTATTTATAATTTTTAGGGATTAAATAATTATCATTAATTATGACACAATAGTGATGTTGAAATTATTTTATTAATTAAAATATCAAATAAATGGTTTTAAAATATTAAAATAATTATTATATGCACTATTTAATGTGCTCCACTAATTTTCAAGATACATATGACATTTTATTAATCTATTAAGGCTTATATATTGAACATATCCTCTGTATATATTTTCAAATAAATGAATACTGTCAAAATTGACACTATTGTTATTTTATAAAAATAACATATTATAAAATTGTTTAAAAATCACAAAAATATTTAAAAATTTTAAATTAAAATTTATATGGTCTAAAATGTCATAATTTGTCAAATTATGGAAAATTCACCAAACATATGTAATTATTGATAATAATTTAAAATTTAGAATATTATTACCACAAATAAAATTAAATTGATAAAGAAGGGTAAATAAAGCTGGTAATGTTTAAAATAAATTCCTAACATGTCTAAATTTTATTTTTTGATGATATTACAACCCTATCTCATCTAATATTCGGATATAAGTCATTTTGGATGTTTTTAAGTGGGTTTGGGATTTAATATAAACTAATATTTCTTATATTTTCAAAGATGCCCCTCTCTTCCCTTAAAAAAGGGAACCTCCTCCCTCTCCTCCTCACACAAATTTGAGCCTTCAAGATCGACCAAAACCATGCCCGTTTAACTTACCCACTTACCTAGAATCATACTAGAGGTTCTGGTCTTCTTCAAAGACCAACCCTAGTTCCCTAAGAGGTGGTTAAGAAGAGGCGCGTCAAAAAGAGGTAATATCCATTACCGATCCTTTCCAAATTCTTTCTTCTTCAACATATTCTTAATTAGTTGATTAATTATGGATTAATAACATCAGTATCACTAATATACTAATATGTTATTATAGGTATGAAAAAACCCTATTTCAACATCTATCGATCATATGGAAAACGAAATCACCGTGCGTGCGTACGTACGAAATACAGACTCCACGACTTGGTGTAATCTACTATCCCCCACCACCTTACATGGATGGATATATTGATGTATATAATTACTATATATGATTATTGTAAAGTGATATTGATTCTGAAATTGTATACATACACTCCAATACAATTCCACGATCATGGGAACGATATAATCGCTTGTGCGTACGTACGGAATACCGTCTCCATGATGTGATGTGATTCGTTCTACATGATCTTCATTGAATAATGATTATATAAATGAATTTAATGAATAAATATCATATATAGTACATTAATACCATTCGGTAAATTATGTATCTATAACCTATAGAGATGAATAATAATTTATTCGACAAAACACGCATAAGAACAAAAAGTTATAAACACCAGAATAACAAGTAGTAATGAAATATTACTACTAAGAAGATAAGAATATGACCATATATGATATCATAAAAATAATAATTATTATGGAATAAGTCAATAACATTATTTAAATCATTATACAAGAGGTTCAGACACTTGCGAGAAAAATTGGACCTAAGGTAAGAGAAATATCACAATCTCATTTTTATCGGACATTTTTTATACTTTAGTATTTACTGGGGTGTATTTTATCATCCACATCCATGTTTCCTAAATATGTAATATTATTTCTATCCACCTAAAATTGTTTAAATCCAATTTTACACTTCGTTGAGTTTTTAGTAAAGGATATGAAATGAATCTTTTGTCATTTTTCATACGAGGTACTTTTTGACTTTTCCGACAAAAGTATGAAGAATGTTTTTTAACATATATAGAATGAATGGATTTTTAAAAAATTATTACCAAGAAGCATCATTTACATGTCTTCAAGTTTATTTTAATCAACTTCTTTTAGTTTATAATTGTACGACATGTTAAGAAAGGAAAAGTGTTTTTGAAGCATAAAGGATATTTTCCTCAAGAATGGAGTTGAAGTGTTTTATCAAAATTATTTTCCATATAAGATAATAAAGGGTTATGTTTCTATAAATATTATTACATTGATTTGATTATATTGTGATGGAATTATATTTTTATGAATTCCTTTATCTTATATAAATTGTTTTATGATGTCACGATGTTTAAGATTCCCATTTTTATTACATGGGTTATGCTATGATGTATGGTTTCTGATTTTTTGGGACACATAATAATGGTATCATTATGAGATGGGTGGGACCTATATCTCCCTTCAATGAATTTGGTAAAGATTTTATATCTCATGAGATAGACATGGCTGGAATGGCAGGTTAAATCGGTTCAGTGAAACAGGACTGAAATGAGGAGTGAACTCGAATCAGAAATGGACTTTGTCCAATAAGATAGTCTTGGCAATGAGTATTGACAAACAAGAAATGATTATCTATGATTATGTGTGTATGACACAAAGTTTAATGTTTTATGTTATGATTATTGGGATTACATTTCACTACTATGATTTATCCCATGTTATGAAATTATGATCTCTTTTGCAGGTTAAGATTTCCAAAAGTTATGTTCTTATGTATATGATGTGATTGATATTTCTTTTGTTTATCTTTACTGCGCAGTTGATCTCACCCTTTTGTATGTTTTATTTCCCCATTTCAGGAATGAGGTTATTAAGTAGGATATTCCAAAAAGGGACTCTAGATATGATAAAATAAATGGGAGGCAAAATAGATGCTTTATGAACCAGTTGTTTATGTTTCCCAGTTTCTAAAGACTCTATACCTATACGGTCCTTTCCTGGTTTTGTTATATGTTGTAATAAGTGTGCTTAAATTCAAAAGTAATGACTGTGTATATAATGTATGGGTTGTTATATATTATGAAAATACTTTCTTCTCCACCAGTAGGCCACCATTCTACATTACCTCATCCTTCAACTTATTAATCAAAAATAGGAACCCTCTATATGAAATTTATTTCCTCTATATAAAACAAAAAAAAACATTGAGCGGACCTATAGTGATATACCAATCCACAATTTACTCAATTTTTAGTACCTTGAGAAGTACATGTGGATACATTTTCATTTAATTTCCTATAACATGATATCTATGTTCTAGGAAAAGTCTATTATAAAACCACATAACATTATACCCCTAGTTCAACAATAAAAAGTGGGGAAATAATATAAATTTAATGGTATAATGTTTTCAATCAATAATCAAAAATCATCCCATAATAATGATCCATAATCTATTATTCTCTTTCTAACATCAGTATATAATGAATTAAATGCTCAAAGAAATGATCCTTAATGGGATCCCATGAAATATTAGACCACCTAACTATAATTCCATAACACCTAACAACCACTTGGATGTTTCTTAATAATATTGGTTGTATGATTCATCATTTATTTCCATGAATACCTAAAAATCATATGTTTTTTCCAATAATATCAATGTATCAATCAATACCCTGACTATAAAAACGTCAATAGGATGGTGGAAGATACTAATGTTAAATAAAAATGGAATAATAAACCATCATAAATTTTACCCATTTTTCATTTGTATATCTAATATTTAAGCATCTAGGTTAGGGATGATTCAGTTCTTAAACCATTAGAACATGGGTAGGAGGATGGTTTGGTACTTCCAATTTCATATCAATTTGTTAAATGAGTATTCCATCCAAATTATGTGAACTTTATAATATTTCTAATGTAATATTTATGAAAATATAAATGAATGTTTAGAGTACTTAAAAAACTATTATATTATAATTTATATAACGAGATATGGAATATGGATAGAATTTCATTAGAATCCCCATCGTAAGGGTACACCCAAACTCATATTCTTTATCCCTCCATGTTCAACATAAGGCTCAATCAATGGCATTTGAACCTTGAATTTAGTGAAATAAATATATTTGAAATAAAAATATAATCAATTCTAACTTAATAATTCCATAAAATATATATATCACATTAATGAGTAAATATATATATATATCTATAACACACAAAATCATAACAAATCATGGAATTTCATTAATTAACTACCTATATTCCCTCAATATGAATATAAATATATGTCTTGTGATCTTAAATTCCAAAAAATTATGATTTAAAGAACAAAATATCCAATAAAATCATATAAAAAATTTTATTAACTGCAACTACACGGTCGGTTACATAAGATTTTTATTGGATCATGAAAACTCTAAAACCAAAATTCTACTCAAAAAAAATTTATATAATAAATCAAATATAAATGAAGTAAAACCTCTTAACATTATACCACCTTTTAGAGACTCGTCCTGAATCGCTAATTCTGAGCTTTAGTGACACTTATCCTCATGCATACCTTCTATAATTCAAGAGAACACAAATAAGAATAGAATGTTTGAGGTAACATGTGGAGACTATACCCTTGCTAATCATAACCATTAGGGAAATATAGAAATATCAATCATAAGGGATAAATAATATATTCTATTTCATAAAAATAAAAATAAATTAAAATTCCAAGAATCATTATTATATCTTAATATATTATATTTATTCATTAAATATATATTTATTAAAAACAATTTCAATTTTAACATAAATATGTATCACTTTGCATTACACTATGGTAATCCACAACTATGAACATGAAACATTACTTGATTGAAAATGTAATTATTTTATAATTTAATTATAAAAGTAATATTTTTTCATAAAATATATATATATATATATTGAATTCAAATTTTTATCCTTCCATGATAAAATTTGATAAAAAAATGAATTTCACCACTATGTGATGGAGTATTATGTAATACACATGTTCTAGGGTTTAATTTCTCATTTGATAGAAGAAGAGGTAGTTATAGGATTCATAATAAACATAATATTATCTCAATATAAGTTAGATAATGGTTATATAATATTATAAATGTAAATACAGTATTGAAGGTGGTAAAATGAGATTTAGAAAATAACAAGCGTGGTGGAGACCAATAAATTTTCATAGAAAACCCTCATTTTATATCATATTAAGCACCATATGGTTTGTCATTTGGGAAGTAAAACAAAAATATAATTCCAATAAAGATGATGTTAATAATTGTTTTGTTTTGTTTGATTCACATGGCTTCATTGTGGTGAATATTGGGAGTATTTTTTTTTATAATGGTTGTGAGTGACAAATATGAAATGTTTCAATGTTATAACATAATGTCTCATCATATTCTCAGTTAAATGCATAAAAAAAGTATAATTTAAAAAAATAGAGGATATAAGGATTGAATATAATGATAAAATATAAAAATTTAGGTTTTATGTAATTTTAACAATTATACTTTTAGTATAACCCTCGGTAAACCTGTTTTAACATTAAACATGAAAATAAATTTTTAATAGTTTTATAATCATTATAAACCAAAATTAACATTACCATTATAACTATTACTGATAATATAGAATTAAAATATATAATACATTTTATCAATGAAAACTTACATATGTTGATGAATTTAATTTAAAATTATACCCGTATTTTAGATTAAAATTGTTTTATAAAAGGAATATTTTTCTATATTATAATATTTTCATATTAAAAATAACATATAACATTATTAAAATGATTTAAATTAGATTTATGGGAATTATTTTGAAAATATTTTACTTTTATAGCCATTTTTTAAAAATATATATGTTTTTAAATAATTAATATGAAATGAAATTTTATTAAAAAATAATTTATTTTCCACTATTCAGAAAAAATTTAATTTTTCAGAAGATTATAAATAAGTAACTCTAATATAATATTACATGTTTATTTAAAATTTTAATTCCATTTATAAATTTCATTTTATATAGCTGAATAAATAATTTTGTTCATATTAATATTTTCCATAAAAACATTTCTTTCACTTTCAAATGATTCTATATTACATTTCAAATAAATCCATAACAAATGAATTTATTTTATACATGTTCATTGAATGTAATTTCCATAATTATGTTTTTAGTTTTCATACAATCCAATTTAATAGATATAGTATAGTATTATAATGTATAAAACATCAATGAACCTATGGTTGATTATATAGCAAGCTAACTAAGAGACTAATTTTTTTAATGAAATATATAATAAAAACTCATGATGTTAAATTCATCATTCTTTCCAAAAATTTCATCCTAAAAATTTCTATAAATTAATATCATGAAAAAAAATTGGTGGTCATCATTATAATTTATTTTGTCCCCATGGAACGTATATAATCTTATAATTTCTATAATATACCATTAAAAATTATGAAGTCTAATTACCCAAAACATATTTTCCATATTCTAGAATCTGGGGACTCTCCTCAAATTAATATACTAAATTTCAAATTATATTTTTTGATATACGAGTATAAGTTTCTTATCTAGCATTTACATCCTTAATAAATATATAAGGGACACTTCTTTTTATAATGTTGGGAAAGGTGGTAATTTCAAAATGATAGGAATCATATCCAAATTTTTTATGAATTTGAAAAAGACCAATGTACGTTGGGTTAACTTTTAAATTTTTAGTGAGTCTTATATCAAAATTAAATTGATATACATTTATGAAAATATTATCTCCCACATGAAATATGAAATCATTCTTCTGGCCATTAATAATGTTCATTTTCATACATTTATATTAATTAATAATGGGTCCAATATTCTTTTACAAATATGTTTCCTCTTATATTTTCTATATGGCTATGCACTCTCTTACATGAATATAATCCCAAAAATCAAGAGTAAAACGTCTCAATAAAATTGATTCTTCATACAACTCCGTTTGAATAATTGAATGGTTTCTAACAATATAATTGAACTATTCTAAAGTAAAATAATAATACTACAAACATTGGATTTAAAATTTGAAAGACCTCCTCATGTCTTATATCATTTACATTGTACATTCATATTTACCATTAGTTTATGTGTGATAAGATGTTCTCAAATAAATATTGGTATCATGTACCTTCTGATTTCATATATAGAATTTAAATGTTAACCATAAATCATGATTAATATAAATAGAAATAGATGTTCCATGAATTCAAAAAAATTCATTGATATAGAGTCATATATGGAATTTACATTATGGATATACACTTATTGATTTGAATTGTATAACGTTAGAATGATGATCAACAAAAACCCATATTGTATTACTATTTATATGAGTCATTTATAATCAACTGAAAATTTCAATTGTGATTTCATTCCATTTCGAATTATGTATATGGTGATATTTCATAAATCATTTAATATGGGGAATCAAATACTTCAATATATAGAAAACAAAACATCATTAATCAAAATTAGAAATTTTACATATAAAATTACACCATAAAATTTATTTTCTCAAATCATTATACATATTTGGTCTATGGTGGTGTATATATATGTTTCTTATATGATAATCTCCTACTAAATTGATTTTGACCTCAAACAAAGATTATACATCTATCCTATATGAAAATTTTAGAGAGCCATCATAATTTAGGAATATTTATATTTTCTTATAATTATTAGGTTCTATTATATTTTTGAAATTATTATCACTAAGATAAGAAATTTATTTCTATTTAGATAAATATTGTTTACAAATAATTTTGGAAAGTATTTAGGTTTAAATTCCATAATAAATACCACATTTATCATTAATAAATTCAAGAAAATATGTTCCATATCAATCCTCATTTTACTAAAATTCCATGATCCTTCCTACATAGTAAATCCTCTATAATATTTTGTGGAAGAGTATTGAGATGTACCAGTCCTCAATTTTCTAGATCAATTATCTCTGGCTCATGATGGATTATTTTTGTTACAATATCTATTTTTTACAGTCATAATCCTTGTATATTTTACATAAATAACCATAGTGGTAACTAATCTATATATGAAGGGAGTCAATTATGACTTCCAACTCTATATCAAGAGTATTATTTTTTTTCTTTTTATTTAACTTCATCAAAACAAATGAAATTTCCTTCTCAATATGAATATGGAATAAAAATTACCTTCTTTTATAAAATATAATATCTCATAAATCCATTATTTATTAATTATAATTTCATCGTAAAATCATTTTATAATCTCATCTTTAATTAAACATAGAATTATTCAAAATATTTTGATTATATAATCATAAAAAAATTTCAAGTATTATTATTTAGTTGTTTTAGAAAATAATTTTTTTAAATATCAAATATTTACCTTCTAAACTAATAAAACTACATTCCATAGTTATTATTGTGGGTGTTGGCCACAATAAGGCATATTTTACATTACACAATCAATAGAGATTAAATATTTTTATACAACACAACCTAGAAAAGTATCTTTTTGAACCTACAATTAACTTTTCTATATTTACGATATAACATATTTATTTTATGTGTCTCAAGAATGATCCATAATTGATTATCATTATAAATATTAATATCTTTCAACACAAATATGTAATCATTTAATGGAAAATATATTACCATGATAGTACTTGAATAATCAATTTAGTAAATTATTGAAAATAAAGGGTTCATTGTTCAATAATAATACCAATACTATCAACATATAATCACCGTACCTCATAATATATAATATCACCATAATATCATCCTACATTACAAAAAATATATAATATCTATAATTAAGTTTTATTTTAATAAAAAATTTCTATGAATTTGTTAAGATTATTCATAAATGTGAGGAAGAAGATACTTATTTTATTTTAATAATAAATTTTTTTCCCAAATAGTCATTGTATTGCATCAAGGATTGAGCTTTCTTCTCAATAATCAGAAGAGTGTATACCCATGGTGAATCACTAGTGTTTACAAATACCGTACAAATAATTTCTTATATTTATTTCATTAACACTAGTAATTATACTTTGGATATTCTTTAGAGACATTCATATGGACCTTATATCAATTATTAAATAACTATATCAATAAACATCCTGTTATAGTGGATTCCCAGGATTTTCCTCTAACAATAAATCATGATTTTATTTTATTATCGGCAAACCTCCATAATGATGAATAAGTTTTTCATACATTTTTTTCTAGTCATAATCTCTAAAAAACTATTTCAGAAGCGATTCCAGTGTGATATCTTATCATTAAATATATTATTATGTCACCCCTATAAATATATGGAACTAAAAATCATCATTATAGAAAATAATTTACATAAAATTTCAATAAAATGTTTAATTATATTTTGGAATCCATTCGATGAAACATATTATATGAAAATCCACCGTAGCATTTTTTAATAATATTGTCAAAACTGGAATGTTAATGTTTTCTAATTGAAAAAATTAAAAAATCGTAGTTCTTTAGACACATAAATAAGGATTATTATCAAATAAGTCCCATATTACTATTGTTGTCAAATTATTTTTTTCTTGACAAACATAGAAGATATATATGTTTTATATGACATTGAATCAAATAAAGATGTTATTAGAATTAATTTATTGATTAACGTAACTGTGATAATACCCATAAGAAATTTAACATCATCTATTTGGAGGAAAAAAGAGTGAACTTACTCCATTATAATTTTCAAGGGAAATTTTCCTTGACTCATTGGAAAATAAATTTAATATTTCCGCAAATCTATTTTGTTGAAAAAATTAAAATTATTAGAATTATTCAAAACCTTTAAATAATAATATTGGTGGCCTATCTCTCAACACGGGATATAATAACCCATTCCAAGCTATCATGTTCCAACATGTTTCATTCAAAATTAATTATAATTTATAAATTCCACCATTCCCTTCTTCCAATTTTTGTAATTCATTTTCCATAATGTTCATCCACCATTTTCATATCATTCTATTCAATAAAAAAATATTAATTTTTCCCTTATTTTCTCTTATATATATATCGTTTTATTTAATGTCTAAATATTATGAGAATGTTTTTAGACTAGTTCCCTAGGATATATTCGGAATTTTCTTATAATAGAATTTTTCTATTTTACTCTTTTGATTACGTATGAATTATTTAGAATAAAATTAAAAAAAATTAATGTTGTAATCATACATATAAAATTTTTCCTCTTTGTTTTGTCTCATACATTCAATTTATATACTTTTATCGGATATTTTTAACGAGGAACATATTAGTGTAATAATAGCATTAAAAATGCATACATTAAAAGATCAATATTTACACCCTATATTTTTTGTTTTGAATTAATGAACAACATTGACCCACAACCCTTCAAAGATGATAAAATTTCATGAATCCCTTCTCTAATTAATTTCTTCCCAATGAATGAAATACATTATTTTATGAACATATTCACTGATTCATTATAAATATATTTCTAGTATAATTTAATTATGAATATGACATATATTTTTAATATCATATCATTGTTACCCCACATTTTGTATTATTAATATTCTTCATACATACATGATTATTTGTAACAACCTAATTCAACATCCCATATATTGTTATAATTTATCCATTTCTTCCACAAGCTCTATCTCATTATTCATTATATTTCCACAGATAGAAAAAAAAATATGGATTAACTGTATTGATATAGTTTCCATTACTTCTTCTTATCTCCAATTAAATACAAATTTATATTCTATATTAAATCAAAAAATTATAAATACTATTTTATAATTTCTAATGAAGCGGAACACTGAATAGAAATTGAAAAATATAGGAATATATAATTTTCAAATCATAAATTTAGGTTTGTTTGGAATATTCAAAAGTTTTAATGATGTATTCAAATCCTTCGAGAATATTTTTATAAAAATGTTAATTAATGAAATATTATTTCCCATGAGAATAAAATATGTTGCACAGAAAAGGCACAATCATCATGAACATGAATAATTGTTGACATACACTCAAACTAATTATGTTAGGGGTTATTACACAAAGAATAATATGTTCCAAAACCATGTCACCAAGTAAAAACTTTTTAAGGTTGTATTTAATATAATAAAACATTATCTATTCCAAAAGAAAATGTAATATGTTATGTTATAATTAAAAATACACCTAATGTTATTCCTATAGTAATATTCCATAATCCATATTTTCAAATATCTTGTTACTAATTATTCAACCAAAAGATTTCTTACATGAGTAATAATGACCTATAACCTAGTATCACAATGTTGGGTGTTAATTTATTACATTAAAATTAAATATAATGTATATAAATCTAAAGGATATAGTATATTTATAATCATAAAAAATTATATACATTGTACAATTTCATATGACATATGAAAATTAAAAATTAATAATTATATTTCATTTAATAATTTTATTATTAAATTTTGTATATCCCTTTTTAGTAATCATTATAAACATCTTCTAATCCTAGATAATGAAATATAAGAATTGAATGATCTTCTATTCCTAGTAAGGTTCTGTGTACAATGAAAGCTATATAAAATTAATAATGAATATTCATAATGGAATGGAAAATAAATGGAAAAATTAATTTTATCAATATCATGTACATAAATAATAATATTTAAGGAATAAATAATGTCTAAATAATTCAATATAAAAAATTATATTACAATTATATTTATAAATGTATATCAAAACTAATCAAATAATCACATGAACATTAATAACTAATCTAATAATGATGGAATAAAAAATACTGGGCATCACAAACAATCATTGAATGCCCTGTCATAGGAAATAACATATAATAAATGTAAAAATATTTCCAAATTCAAAAACAATATTGTCTCAAGAGACATTCCAATGTAGCAAGGATCTATAGTGACACCATCCCATCACATACAATGTCTAATGCATTTCTTATATAAAAAGAGTTAGACATAATGGTGAAAAACTTTCATATTGAAAATATAAAATATAAAAAGAAAATAATTTCCAAAATCATTAAACATAACAACAAACCATTCTAAAAAATATGGGTAATGGAATAAAAAAAGTAAATTCCCACTTCTGAAAAGATTAACCCAATGAATACGAATACAGAATGACATATAGTAAAAATATAATTGGAAGTTTTATTGAAGAAATTACCAAGAATCTCTTTGAAATTAATATTTCCAAAATAATATGGAAATTTTATTTTAATGGAACCATTGAAATTTATATATGACACATCAATCAATTAATTATTCATTATTATAGAAAATTTTGGTCATTATGTATACGTAAATAACATTCATCTTAAAGATTTCTAAAAAATTGAATAATTATAAATTCAAAAAATGATTTAGAGATTCTATATTAAAGATTTTGGAAAAATAATTTTTTCTAGAAAAAATTTCCATAGTAAATTATCATATAATTATAAAAATATTCAATAAAATATTAATACACATTTTTATGGAAGAAATGTTTTCTTAAATGGGTATAAAACCTTGATTATTTTCCCATAATAACATGGTTTATTTATCATGAGTACACAGTGAGTTGAAAATGAAATTATTACATTTAAATTAAATAAATTACTATATTATAATATAATATATATGTATTAATATATTATGATGAAATAATTGGGTAAATAGTGAATTTACTAAAAACAATCCCTAATAATTAGAAGATAGTGAAATAAAATCATACCATAGGTTTGACTACCTTTGGATGTGTTCGATCATTATATAAAATAAAAAGATATTTTTTAAAAATTAATTCCATAAAAATAATCATATATATATTAATATTTTTTTTATTATATTCAGCACAATTCTTTGTAAAAAGCACTATACTAGGTAATAAATGCTTCATTTTTCAAACCTGTTTAGTTTTGAATTTTTTTTGTCCTTGTACATTGATCAAGGATATATATTATCATGAAATAACAAAAATATTAAAATATAATTCATAGTTATTAAATATATATTTATAGTAATCCAAAAATGTCAGTGATTAAAAATGAATTATGCTATTCATGGTGATAGTAGGATGTATGTACACATAAAAACTCTATTCTTTTTTTGATGGATAGAATAAAATATTTGTAAAAAATTATTCATCATTATTGAATAATTATAATATCATAAATATCATAAATAATAATTAAATATATCAATATTACAGTCTATGTACTAATGAAATGACAAATGAAACACATCGCTTCTTAGAGGAAATACTCCCATGTTCGCGTTAATGAAATTATCATATTATTGAAGATTAAAAGGTATGATGTTTGATTCGAGATTATAACTGTGTAATAATATTATCTAATAAATATCATATTTTTTCTATGTATCTATCATTATATCCATTAATTTGAAATGACAATAGAAAATGTGTTACATCGGTTCACGAGGTGATAATCCACCACACCCAAGATCAACTGTTTAATTTCCCATTTAGAGTAAGAGGTGATGGATATATGGTATTTCATAAAAATAATGACTTTTAATACTATTGAAGATAATGGTGGTATTATATATTATTTATTAATATATACATTATAATGTCAAATTTATATGTATAAATAAAGAACATGGTGAAGACAATTACATTTTTCTCAAAACACCTCATTTCGATTTTTTTTATATGGAGTCTATGGTTGGTATTTTGGTAATATGTGTATCTATTGAACGTTTACTTGGATTTTTTGAAGATATTTTCATAAGGGTGGTTCTTGATATGATTTATATATGGTCTTATGATGTGAAGAAATGATGTTCCCTTTTATAATTAATGTGATTAACAAAAATGTAATTATTATATGATTTACAATAATACCAAGTCTCAATGATGACTAAATACAAAAAATGACCATTGTAAAACTATAGAAGAAATATTTTCTAAATATATCCAAAAAATTAAAATTATTAAAAATTATAGGTTACTTGAATAATTATTATTCAGAATTAACCCCTGCTAAACAAATTTTAACCATGAATACAAAAACAAGTTTTTTTATTTTTATAATTCATTTTGAATCAAAATTATGTTAACCATAGTACAAAATATAAATGACATTGATTAAAAATATTGTACCATATTATCAAATTTAATTCCTATAATTGTAATATTTTATTTTAAAACTATATTATCAATGAAAATGGTAATGTTTTTTCCAAATAAATTTTTTTCAATTGTATAAATTTTTTTATAAAGAAATTAATTATAAAATTTATTACAATGAAAATAATTAGATAGAAAATATTATATGACAACTAATTAGAAAATTTGGAAAATTTTTCATAAAAATAATCTTTTTAAAATTATTTAAAAGAAATGAGATTTTTTTATAATGAATATTATTGTAAACTATTCCTTGAACAATTTATATTTTTTTGTAGATTCTCAAAAACTGACTCTAATATATTTTGAAATGATAACATAAAAAATATATTTATTTATTAAAATTCCTTTTTTTGAAGATGAAAGATAATAATTTCAAATTATGTTCAATAAACATAATGAAACTATTTTGTAGAAAAATATAGTATTTAAACATAAAAATAGAAATATTATTATTACACAGATTAAAATCATTAGATGAATTATATGACACTCTGAATTTATATATAATAAATAATTTTTAAATAAAAATCCAAAACTACTTATTAATTTAATTTATTAATATAAAAACACATTGTGTGATTAAAAATAGTTTCTAAAAAACATTTATTTTACTTTAAAAAGATTTTTATTTTTAGTTTTCATAAATTGATATCCAATTATATAATTTTATATTTATTTAAACCATATAATTCACATAATAATGTTACACAAGTATATACATACTAATTTATAGTCTACACTATAATTTTATACAATATCACCATTCCATAATGCTTGGGGACACATGTACCACAATCTATATAATATATTAATTTTATAAAAAATTTAATATATCAAATATAGATATGGTGATACATTGTAGGCCACCAATAGTAAATGCATACCATATGTTTTCTGTTGTATGTATTTTTATTAAATTATGTAAATTTGAATGTTCATTCTAGTGTAATAATAATCATGTTTCAAGTGATTATTAAGAAACCAATATGGAATGAACCCTATATATTCACGGTTCTTCTCCATGTCGGAAGGATGACATAAATGAATACATGATCAGTGTATGACTAAAAGGAACACATATAATCCTTTGACAATTCACATGGATAATGACTTACTTGTATATCCATTGGGTTGGAATTCCCTGTTTCCATAAAGGGTTTGGAAACAACACCATTATATCCTAGGACTCTCATTATCTCATGTCATTCCACATTGTAAAATTATCATAACTCCACCTCTGGATAGGCCACAGAGCCATCACACCCCATCCCTATATCTAGTTCAATATCTATCCTCATCATATGTCATGAATTCATCCACTATAAGGTCAAAACCTATCAACTATGGTCAACTTATAATATATTACCATAATTAATACCTCAATAATTCATACACTGAAACTAAAAATTGAATAACACATATAAGCATAACATATAATTAGATGTTGTAAAATATTAATATCTACACACACAAACAGACGCAAATATATATATATATATATTAACACCTGATAGATATTCATATACATCTAATTAAACTAAATCAAGGGTTTATAAAATAGACATATACAAAGAATCCTACAATCCAAAAAACCAAATATAGTCCCAAATTGGCATTGAATTCTTTTATTTGTTCACTAAATCAGAACCCAATGGATTTAATAAAATCAAAAAAATAATATTGTTGTAGTAAATTTAAATTGAAATTTTTCTAAAATACCCACATAGGAACTCCATAATCACATTTTTATTATAGGGCATTAATATGTGTTTCAAATCAAACCATCAAACTAGAAAATTTTACCGCTCAATGGTTGTTATAGGATTTATCCATATGTGGCCACAAAAAATAATATTTATCATTTATATAATAAATAATCATTAATAATACATTATATCCTATTGGATATCCATATATATAGAAAACAATACTTATATATATAATCAATTCCATATAATGATGAATAATTTTTAAACGGTTCGATCTAACGACAATTGATGGTTAGGGTCAGCATATAATTCCGGAAGTGGATTATTATAGCACCATGAGATAGATATATTGAGGGTTTTAGATTAATTAATTCTATACTTGGTATCTGATTAGTGAAAATATTTAATTGGGGTAAAATTAAAAATAAATATTCTTAATGACAGAAGAACTTCTTATCTACCAAGGAGGTGGGGGCCCCAACTACAAGAAGGTAATATCACTAAATGCTTGAATTTGAGGTACTAGTTGGTTATTCAACATATAAAAATGAAAATTGTTATTCCTCTTCAATTACTTTATCAGTTCGATCCAAATTGGTTCCATTATCCCTTTAAAATGACAATATATTATTTAAATTTTATAAATTATAATATTTGTATCCTCTTACTCTCTTATAAAAAAACCTCATATTCTCTATAACTCATTATTTTTTATCATTTTAGTCAATGAAATAGATATCCAAGATCCTTCATAGATTTATTACATTGATTATAGGGATATTATCCTTCTCCTAAGACAATTCATTCAAATATTATGATGAAATCAGGTGGAGGCCTCTCAGAGAATATATATAAATATTAACCACAAAACATCAATTTTTCTTCACATCCATATTCTATAATCTAATTGAATTGTGATAAAAAGAAGAATATAGTTTCTAAAATATTATAATATGATATTATTATAATTTAATAACCATTTAACACATATTTTCCATCAAATAATAAATGACTGTATCCATCACGTGTATGTGTGTACTACAATATCCATGTAGCATTATGATGCATTTTACATCACCACCTTAGATTGATATATATAATTATGGACTCAATAATTATACATTAATATAATATAAAACTATAAAAATATAATTATAATTTACTATATTTATTTAATTATTTTTTATATAAAATGAAGACAATGTTCATTGGTACGTACAAACTACTTTCTCAATTAACCCTTAAAATCATATTTTTATCTCTAGAATTTATATAATCGCCTTAATATGTATATAATTAATATATAATATATTTATTTTATTATTAATATTATGGTGCATATTGAAGGATGATGATGATGCAAGGATAAATCCAAATAAAATCATAAATGATAAATTTAAAAATTATCACTAAATAATGTTATGATAATAAATAATAATTAATTAACGAATGATTAGATGTTATAATATAACTATGTAGGATATTATTACTATAAATTAATTTATTTGATAAAATCATAAAAAGTTTAAATTTACTATACATTGGTTTTTTGATGCATCTAATGAATATATTTCTAATAGAAATCGACTTCTATTCAATATATTTTATTTTAATTAAACTTTATGTCAAATTTAATGTGGAAAAAGTTATATAGTTTTTATCATTTTAACACAATTCATTTCATTATACTATAAATTGAATATAATGTTACTAATAAAAATGTTTCAAAGAAATTCAATATTAATTCCTCTTTCTTCATTAATATTTTTCTTCTATATCAATATTTTGATTAAAATATTTCCTATAATATATTATCTATACTCAATGGATTGATTTAATTTTACCCATGAATGTAATTAAAATAATTCTATATAAATAATTTCATATAAATAAAATATATCTAAATGGTCACACCTCAAAATGAGAGAAAGAATTACAACCATAAAGATTTTCAAAAAAAATAAATTATTTTACATTAATTGAATAAATTTAATCAGAATTTATATCATCTATATCTCTCAATGAAATTGAAAATGATAAAATAATATTAATTAAATTGGAATTCAAAACGTAAAAAGGGTGACATCAAATTAATAGAAAGGAGAAAACATAAAATACTTTTTTAGATCACAACCATGAAACACTAAATAATAATGAAATATATATAGTAATAAAATACTCTAAACATGTATGGTATCCTAAAACATGAGGGGAGAAATAATATCATGAAATTAACATTATAGATGAATAAAAGGTATGAATTATTGAGAAAAAAATAAAATTAATAATATATAATGTGGGCATGACATAAATGAATAAAATAATTAACAAATAATCCATTACATAAAAAATATTCATTTCATGTATATGAAATCAATGGTGAAATTTTTTAATAACTTGATAAACAATGTGGAAATATGGAATGTAACACCCCAAAATGATAAAGGGTTATATAGTTAAATGACACGACTCATGTCAACAATGTGCACATTCTTCTTCCGGAGCATGCTTGATTAGAATTCCACAGTTAAGCGTGTCTGTCCTGGAGTAGTGATCTGGATAGTTGATCTTTTGGGATGCTTCCCAATATGTGTGTTAGTGAGGAAATAACACATTGTAAAGGACATGTATGGGACTATGGGGATATTCATTAGTTAGATGACTTGTTCGAGCATGTGGGTGGGACATAGAATGTGGGCCATGTGTTTGCGGGTCAACTGGTGGTACCTAGTAGGCCATGACCCAATGACCATGTTAAGGTGGTGTATTTGGGATATCACTAGGACCTAGTTTTCACATTTGGTATCAGAGGATGTACCCAGCATTATGTGTAGTGCACTGCCTAGGGATAGATATATGGCCTAGAACAAGGATGGTGTGATCTAGTGGGTTATTTTAACACCATAAAATGATAAAGTGTTAAACAACTAAATTATATGACTCTTGTCTAAAAGGTGCATCTTCCATTTTGGGAGCCTTCTTGATTAGAACTATACTATTAAGAATTCTAGGCATGGAGTAGTGATCAGTATGGGCCTTATGGGATGTTTCCCAGGGTGTGTATAAGTGAGGAAAAAGCACACTAGAAAGTACATGTGTTGGCCAATGATGATGGAGCCAGGACTGAACTATGCTCATAGGTAGACTGTTTGAATTGGCATGACATAGGACTAGAGATATTGAGTAGTGCATACCCTTAATGTAGGATCCTCGGTGGATGATCTATGATCTATTTTTATCTTTTAAGTTGTACTTGTACTTTCCAGTTGGGATTTTATTCTGGCCCATTACTTTCTACATACATTTTACTATAGTAGTTTATTTCATGGTTTCCTCTTATTGTGCTCATGGATTTTTGTTTTTGAACATGTTTAATGTAAATTCCATTATATTAAGGTATAAGCCTTTCCCATGCTATTTTCTAGCCCCAGGCCTATAGAAGGAGAGCTTGGTGTAGTCATGGAACGAGCCCCAGGGGATGGTTCATGAATTTAAAAAACCATAACAATAGAAAATATTAACAAAAAATCATTATATATCATAATTATTGAACTATTATCAAATAAATCATCTCATGACACATTAGCACAAAAAATATGTGAATAATGATTTTGTATCTCATTCGCAAAACAACATTGTGTACAATGATTCATGTATCTTATTCACACAATGTTAAATAATATAATGTAATATTAAACATTAAGAAATATATTTTTGGTATATATATGGAACCACAATTCATCATTTATCCTTATATATTCCATTAAAAAATAAAAAACAAGTATCACATATAAACCTTTGGAAATGAATGATTTACTTTTTCCACAAAATGAAAATAAATCAATTTTAATAATTACCCCACTTAAAAATGGTCATCCCAAAAAAAATGATATAAAATAATTAAATGAATAACATCATTTTAAATAAAAATAATAATCTAACAAAATAATAAAATAGTAATAGAAAATATATTTTGAATCATAAATCAAAACTATATTAGATATGGGTCATTTGAATATACTAAAAACCAAATCCAAAAATTATCTTTTTCTGAATAATTTATTTAGTCATCATTGAAAATAACAGTTTAACGAGTATATTTTAAAAAAATCAACCTTTTATATTTGGAAGATAAAATAAAACCCTTCATTGGATTATATTTTTCATTAAAAAAATAAAATAAATTTAACAGAGAAAATACATTATAATTTAAAATGATTTCTGTTTAGTGAAATAAAAATCAAAAGGAAAACATATAACTCAATAAAATATGTTTTGGATATTAATTTACATTTCATTAACATGTATTACAATGAAGGTTCCTCATTATCAGAAATATTTATCATAAAAATTTTATTCACTTATCTTGTATAATTAATATATATATATATATCCATTTTATAATTATATTACAACTATACATTACAAATAAATTGTTAAATTATAGTTTATTTTTATTTTTATTTGTTATGAAATTCAATAAATTTAATCATAAAAACACTATAAAAAATAATTTATTAGTAATAGATTTATTAAATTTTATTTTTTCGTATCATTAATGATCTAATAATCATTATTTTATATGATTTCATAAGTCTCATTTTCATTCGGGAAAATATATTAATACAACTTATATAAATTGTAATAATGATAACATGTTTTTTATGAGTATATCGATTGAGCAATGATTTATTTATGAATATATTAAATATTAATTAAACCAATATATAATCATTAAAACATCATATTTATATATAACATCATTAAATGATTATACAATTATATTACTTCAGGTAATCAATTATTTCAACTTTCATATAATATCGTTAAGATAAGTGGTAATCCCTTCCTAAATGGTAACATATCATATTTTTTTGATGAAGGTAATTTCATTATATAATTATAACATAAAAGAATATAAATAATAAAAATTACATATTTTTATTTATCCTCAGTAAATCCATTGTTCTAACAGTTCATGATGGGTGCTGATGATAAAAACAATTCTTTGTTCCTGGAGAAGGTAGTGTGACATATGCATTATTTATAATCTCACTTTCGAATGAATTCATTGAATATTTTCATGTGAGAAATATAATATATTTATTTTAATTATACCATGAATAAAATTATTATTCATCAAATCCATAATTTATATTTACTTTTAGTTTTAGTGATACAAAATTTCCAAAATCTCTTAATTAAGGTGGAAATCCACATACACATGTGATTCTGTTTATATTATTTTCATAGTGGATGGAATGTATTGAATAATTATTTTATAGTTATTATATAGATATTTAATAGTAGTAATAATTTTATTTTTTTTATATTTAAAATTAATGAAAATTTTTTGATGAAAAAATTTAAAAGGGAAACATTAATAAACAATCGAAACACTGTTATTGGACATGAATTATGAAAAAGAATTATCCATTAATATAAATTGATTACGATTATTAAGTATGAATATAGGATTTAAAATATGGGAATGATTTCATTGAGGGTAAATTTGGTGGTTATTTAATGATAAATGTGAATGCAATGTGATTCTTGAATTTATATATATATATTTTTTTTCTATAAGTGTTGAGAATTGTAGTGTTGCAATTAACCCTTACATTTCGAATAATGTAATTTTACTATTCATTCATAAATGGAAAAAATTTTGATATAAGAAGTTGGTAAAGTAGATTTGGGTCTAAAATCACCTCATGAATGTATTGGTAGAAAACCTAAATATCATTTCTATATTTCCACTTCGTAAATGACATTTTATTACTATTTAATTTTTTAGGGTAAATAATTTATAACATAAGTAATTAATTTTAATTAACAAAATTAAAAATAATCATATTTACTAATTTTTAAATATAATTTAAAATATTAAAATCATTTTTTCATGTTTAAATTAGTAATTATGTGAAATTTAAATTTTATCATAAAACAAATTATAATCACATAAAAATAGTTTTTACATAAACAAATAGATTCATCATTAAATTTATATATATAATAAAGTTATAAATCATAGTGATATTAAATATATAATTCATTCAATGAATCAAGTGAATGTTATTGTTATAACTAAATATCACATTAAAATACATAAATCAATAGAAATATCCCATTTTTTATTAGTCTATTATTTTATTTTAGTTTAAAAATCGACTTACATTGTAATTATACTGTCCAAATATATATTTAAATGGATAATACTATTAATTAAATATATATTTGATTACTTAACATTTTCGGAAATCTATGTTACTGTAATAAAATGATAAAATAACAAAAATAATATTATTTTTAAAACAATTTTTTATCTAAAAAAACATCTTCATGAATGAAAAAATTAGTACAATGTAATTTTTCATAGACTAAATTCTAAATTTATGATCATTTTATTAATTTCAAATTATAAAATTGGATTAATTTCTTTAATATAAAGTCTTTTGGAATGAAACAAAGATTAAAAAACAATATTCTCTATGTAATTTGAATGAATTCTTATTAATTAACATGAAATGTATTTTAGATGGGTGATAAATTAGTTTTCTATATATATTCATATCATAATTTCATATAAGTGTATTTAAATATTTGAAAACATAAATAAGAAAAAAATTCATAATATTTAAATCTATATTATTTTTATATTCCATTTTATTCAAATGAAAATTATTACATTATTATGGAAGAGTAATTTACAAATAAAATCATATTGTAACCTAGATATAAGATCTATGGCTAAGATAAAAATATTTTATGTTGAATGTGGTGATTCAAATAGTATGTATATTTTATCGAGTTCTATAAGCATAATATTGTGCCACAATTGATTTTCTATAGTCATTATTTGATATTTTTTCAATGGTTTTTCTCCAGGAAACTACCTATACATGCTACCTCTATTTAGAGAACATAAACATGCCCTTCGTATGAAATACTTATATATCACTATTATTTTTTAATATATATGAATTTTTATCTACATTTAATATTTATGGAAGCACAAGATACAAGAAACATTGTACTGCATAAATATTTAAAAACCTTTTTTCCACTTCTAAAATATTCATTCGAAATATGTAATTAATATTTTAATTCAAAATTTCATATTATATTGAAATATAAATAATTTTTTTGAAAATATTAATTTTTGATGAATACTAAAAGGTAATGATTATTATTAAAAATCCATTTTTATTTAATGAATTTGAATATCATCTATTTTTTATAATTTCTTTTTAATATATCATTAGTTATGATAAATTTTAAAAAAATCCTCACTAGGTAATTTAAATAAATATTATGTTTATTTTTTATTTTAATAATTATTGTTTATAATATAAAATTTACTTTGGAAAAGTATTTTTTTGTCACAATTGTTGGTTTATTTAATTTATCTCGACCACATTAGTGAATATAATTCCAAAAATGGATTCTATGTTTTAAATAATCATATAAAATTTGATTATATATATTCAATATAATTTTTTCTCATATTTCATAATATAAATAGTTTAAATAAATAATCATAATTAATGATAAAATAGTTTTACCTAGGGAAACCTAAAAATATTCGAGATAAAATGGCTAAATAATGTTTTTACATTATATTGCATGAATATATTTGAACCTGATCTCATATAAAGATGAGTAGTAGACTAATTTTGAACAATTGTTTTATAAATATGATCCGACATTAAATTAAAAGATACAAAATTTAGAATTTTAAGCTCATCTCAATTATAAAGAAGAATAGCTGCTAAAGTATTCATTTTGATTAAAAAATGAATATTGAAAAAAGAAAGAAAAATAACATCCCAAAATCCTTATTCATGTTCTATATAAATGTATCATTGAAAAACTAAAACCATATGTTCCTTAAAAAAGATCCTAGGATGTTTTCGAATAAAGGTAATGTGATTCAGTAAGATCATTATTTTTACATAAATTTTTTCCAGCTTCAATAAGGTGTTAATAAAAAATATATTTTAAATAGTATCTATCATATAATGAGTTGTTATTGTATTTATAAAATAAGCTATATCTATATTCTCATACATCAAAATTTAAATAAAACTGGTAATCATGTGTGTGCTAGTCAACTTCCTTACGAACTCATTTAATTAATTTTGGATCACATTAAAACATTGATGGATATAATTATTTCTATATATATATATATATCTGTGATATTTATGACATAATTATAATTATGGAATTATAATCTCACATCATTCTTCTTATGTTGTCGCACATTAAAAAATAATAATGTATCAATTGCATATGTTTGGAAGGTCATCTCCTTGGAGTAATGTGATTAATTTATCATTATGATCTCATTGAAATGTAATAAATATATATTTACTTATGATAAATGATATGTATTATATAACAAAAAAAAATTAAAGGTAATTTTAATTATCATGATTTTTCAATTCCTCGAAAATTGAAATCAACATTCATGTATATGTGTTTCTACCGTCTCCGTAGACGATGAAATTCATTTTTCCATCGTTATTGTTTTATTAATATAAATAACCATATAAATAATATTATATATATATATAATTAACATAAATCTATATATTAGGGATAAATTTTCAATATACGAGGTACATTACTTCCAAACCACTCCATACATGACAAATGAATCATTTATTACCCGAAATAATTATTTTGACAAAATATTTGGATCTAACTAAGAAATATAAATTATAGGTAATTGATATGTTTATTTATATGTATTATATGTATAAAAATTAAATATTTTCCATAGATAAATTTGAAATCATACAATATATTCAAATCTGAGTTAGGTTATAATTCTGTAATCTCATCATTATTCAAGATTATATATGTCAAAAAGTCTATATAATATCAATTATTTTATATTTTTATTTTAATACTGATAAATCTTCATAACCACTATTTATTTATGGAAATTAATTGTTTTAATTTTATTTTTATATTTTTTTATTTAAAATAAAGTTGCTATATTATTAAGAAAAACCAACTTTTTTTCAACTAAGTTCGGTATATTTTCTTCAATATTGATATTTTCATTACAATTTTTAGTGAATATTTTATCTAATATCCAATGATTAATTAAAAAATTTATTTACGACCATGATTTACATAAAAATGTTGTTAAGAGGAATGTTACAGTAGTTTATGAACATGGTTCTTTATGAATTTTTACAAAAGATTGATTCAAATGTTTTTTCTTATACTGAATGAATAGATTTTCTAGATTTCTTGACCACCTAATGTTTTGAATATTATTTTAATTTTTATAAATTTTACATAAATTTAAAATTTCTATCTTAATATTGTATTAATATTAATTTTAAAATGAAAATGTTATTTTCCTAATGAAATCATCTAGAGATCATTACAATGAACATTCATCAATGTCAAAAACATTTTGTGAATATTATGAATTACTAGGGATGTAAATATTTGATACCAGTCACCATATTAATCTAAATGGTTCATAATTATGTTTTCTTAATTTATAAATTATTAATTTTTTATGTTCTTTTCTCCCATAATTTTGTTGATCTGAATTATGCTTCATCCATTTCATATGAGGAATTAATTGGACTTAGTATTTGATGGGAGGTGCCTAAAATATAACCACATTGATTAAATTGGTATCTGCAGAAAAAATCATTTGGTTATTTTTTCAATTCAAAACCAATAATATCTATGATGTCTAGGATATAGGACTTGATCATATGTTTATGATGTTTAAAATTATTCATTAAATAATAATGATATTATTTATTATTTTTGTTGTGATTATTTGATATGTAATTTTATCCATGTATATGATTAATGATCTTGTGATTATGTATATATATCTTTTTATCATCATTTATTTCAACCTTATTATTAATTTTGATACTAGTATTTATTTAATGAAATGTTTTTTTCATATATTTACCTAGTCATATTGATTATGAAATATTTATTTGGTGTATATTCCATTTTATTCATACCCTTAATAAATATATGATCTAACTCATTTTTTATGTTTCCATTCACAATGATGTTAAGAAATGTATTATGATTAATATATTGGGTAGTGACTAAATGAATAACTTTGTTCTCAAATAAAATTCTATGTATAATTTAAATTTTTCAATTCTAATGTGAGATATAAGTATGTATAATTTTTTTAACTATTAAACTATTTGATCTATTCAGAATATATTTCATGAATCAAAAACCAATATTATATGGTAAAACCTATTTTTAGGATACATCGGTTTATGTATATGTAGTTTTTTTCATAACATCATTATTATAAACCGTGGAAATTGAATTTATGATAACATATATTAGTGAAAATAATCACATTAATAAATTTCATGATATATTAAAGTATAGGAAAACAGAGTAATGTTTTTAAGGTAGATATTATATGATTTTCATAGAAATTCATCTGTTTTGATATTATATGTGATTTTTTTTTTGGAAAAAATGAATCTCTATGTAATAATTCTTAAAATAGTTGGCATGGGTATATTATGGCTATAATTCATGGTCACAGTGAGTGTTCTCTAACTACAAACTAGGTCAAACACTCATGGGATATATTCATAGTTTAATTCACATTTTTTTCCAGATACTAGTATGATGGATTTGAAAATATTTTGATTATATTGTAATTTTTCTAAAGAAACCAATTTTATAATCTTATTCATAGATAAGAATACATTTTTTAATTTATACTAATTGTTTCACAAGTTTTGTATTTAAAAATTATGATTTTTAATGTTTTGGAATAATCTACTGTATCCATTATTCTTAAATGGCATATTGAATAGTGAATGAAAACAATATATATACACATAATCATTTTTATATTTTCTTCCTTTTCAAACTGTTGAAGTAGTAGTTGGAGAAGTAGATAGAGAAGAAAAACCTATAACCATATTATTAGCACTAAATTTTTGTGCCTTAGAATAAATCGATAAAGGGAACATAAATGATTTTAATAGGGTATGCATCACAAAGAGCCTCCTTAAATACCTCATGCATTGAGACCATGGAAATGTTTCCTGGAAGGATTCTCCATGACCACCACAATGTATGTGATGAAAGCCTTTGGGTGTCTGAGGATCTCGACCCAACCCTCCATGACTGACACAAAGGTAGCGATGGAAGCCATAGAAAGACCAAAGAACATTACATGATGCTTTGTGATCAACGCAAATACATTAAAGCAATCCTCCCTTATTCCAAGAAACATGATGAATAAAACACTAATTGTGGAGAACGATTTTCTTCGCAGTGTGTCCTCAGAGCATTATGATGCTCAGTGCCAATAAATACTATTCCCACCCCCACTTCAAAAGATAGTGAACCATATATTTCATCATCCATGCTCTCAGAACATCGTGAAGCACTCAGTCTTCATTTAGCACCCTCCAATCACATTTAGGCTCCATGTTCATGTTGTTTCACTATGCATCACAATGATCCCTCCTTCGCGAAGCCCCTTCCCATTACGAAGCTCTAGAGTGTTAAGAAATAACTCTTGATGAGGAATTCAACATAGTGAACACTTCATCTATGAGGACCTCTAGGAAAATATGTATTGATTTCATGGTACCTCGATTTGTTACTAATTATGGTTTCACATGCCTCATGCATCTTCTTATAGTCAAACTAATGGATATTTAATTTTCATATATAATTGATAATGTTGAACCATTAATATATCATTCCATAACCCCGTTAAACCAAAAATTTATTGATTCCTTCCCTTCACAAAGGAAAAATGTGTTCCAGTTATGTAATTCCTATGGGTGAAGATTAAATATTTTTTATCAAAACTATAGGATGTTAAAATATTATGCACCTTCATCCTCATCAAATGTCATTTAACTGCGATCACCGCATGTGCAGTAAGATAGGGATGAGTCGATGAAGGATGAGTTTTAGTGTCCTCCCACTCCCTCTCTCTCTCCTATTGTGATTTGTCTCTATGTGCACTTCGATCATTCACTATGTATTCCCCAACCCACATTTATATGGTTCTCCATGTACAGTGTCCATATTCTCCACCTACATCAGGACATCAACTTCAGTCATTAGGTTTTACTATGAGATTAATTCTCAATCGTTCTCTCCATGGGCCACTAACCATGAAAATTCCCATGTTTCTTTACTTGGTTGTGAACCACTTGTAATCCCCAATTTATATGTCATTGAAAATCCTTATATTATGTGATAATCAGGTTCATTTCTACATCTTTTCCTCACATACAGTAGGGATCAAATGTGATTATTTTAACCATTGACCATAACATCCTTTTTCTATCGCTTGCCATGAAAAACCCACATGACCCAATCTATTGACCTCTTGGTAAATTGATATCTATCTTCTATGCAGGTTATGTAGGAATCCTTTTTGAGGTTCAAGTAACTCATTCCATATTATCAATCTATCCTGACCATTTCATGTCTGTACACTCTTCATCCCACATATGTCAAATAGTATGCAGCATCCTGATCTACTTGGGTTTTGTTCCCATTCATGTATGTAGGAAGCCATGATGAAGTTAAATCCCAAAAAATGGTAAACTGTAGTGCTCCCACATATGGATGCACCCTCATGATGGGTCATCTTCCCTCTCTAGGACACATCATCCAGATTCACATCATAGAAGTGTTTCAATCCACACATTCTGGTTGTTTTCCTTTAATTACACCTTGACTACATGTCCCATTTTCATTGTTGGACGACAATACAGAAGACCCATTAACATTACATACTCATCCCACTAAGAGTGTACCTCTTTCCAAGGGATTTTATCGATACATAAGACCCATCTTGTATCCAGGTTACTGTTCTTTGTGTACACCCTAATTTTATGCCCCACCACATAACTAGATGAACATTGATCATTTACCATTTTGACTGTGGAATGTAGGATGACTCCCCAAGGTTAAACCCCATATCCCATGTCCCATCCCGATATCTCCCTCGATCCTTTCTATCTCATTAAGATCATACCTTAACTCGTCGGTTCCATGTCCTTCGAGCAACCATCCATGAATCCATTCTCTTGTTCCACGACCTCTAGTGACACATCTCCCCATTTCTAGAATTATTTGGTATTTGATTCCCTACCATTTGGATGTGTATGAAATCATTTTGATATTAAACAACTATATCATTACCTTCACATGTAGTTTCATTTCCATCCCCATCAATTCCATCCGTCAAAAAAATTTCCCTATCCATCGTCATTTTTTCTGAGCCACCAAATCACAATGAAATCACGCCATCTTATTTGGGTAGCTAACCATGTGTATGTCCCATTCGCATCATCGCTCTTGGAGCTCATGAGCTGCTTACATCTAAGAATCCCCAGAATGCTTTCGGGATTGTTGTCCACTATGTACACCTTGATCCCATGACACACCCTCTTCAACTACATTTTTTTTGATCCCTACCTTATAATATGGTACATAGGATTCCTCTCCATGGTTCAATCTAATCCAATGGTAATCCTCGGTTACCCCATTGAATGGACCCCTCCTCCACATTGATCTTCCCTTTTTTGTCTCAAAAACATTTTTTAAAGTATGAAACCATACCCTATAAGGGAAAAAATATACTTGGTCCATCCTTATTAGCCATTATTATCTACCCATATAGTAAAATTTCTATGTGATCCCTCATAGGGATACACCCCTCTAATCCACTTTCATATTTTCTCCTATCATTCTGATCCATCTCCCCTAAACATTAAACTCACCACATATGCTATGTGTTACACGAGTAGCTGAGGAAAAACTAAAAAACATGCCTCCAGAAGAAAATTACATACATTCTATGTGGGATCCCACATGCTTTATCACCCTTGAGAATCCATCTAATTAAGAAAAAAATAAAGATGTTATAGTGTAATGATTCCCAGACATTCCGCAGATTCCCCTCGTGACCACTCTCTTGACCGAAGGTCACTACACCGAAATGATCCCATGGAAATTTCATAAAAGGAGAACCGTAATTAACAGGTGTCCAAAATATATAGCATTGGGAATAGAGTCACAAACTATATCTTAATCGTTATGGGACACCAAGAATAGGCGACGAGTTCAATGGAGGAATCCATAGAAGGAAAACCCGATATCTCATCATCACGATTCGATCTACTATAAAACTTACCTCTAGATGGGGACAGATGCCTCCCACCATTCAAAAGCATCAATGTAAGGATGCAACACAACCATCGGCTGACCATCGTAACATGCACAACTTGGTGAGGCATGTCCTGATGGAAGAATCAGAAACCGAAAGGGTGAACTCGAAGTGAAATTATTGACGTTGATAATTGGATTAGTAGCAATAAATGAATCACTAGACGAGAGTGTCTTGGGATCCATATAACCGGTTCCAGGTCCCACTAGGATAATAATGGTTGTAGCAAGAAAATTAATATGATTTGGGGTAGTTAATCATTGGGAATCCCAGATGAAAACATTTCCAACATGTATCATTTTATCCATCCATTGATGATTGAATGACCTGGGGGCACTGTTCATCTCTTTTCTACACTCCATACTGGTGGTTGAATCTTCCTTATTTGCTGGACCCTAGATATAGTTGATGGAAACAGATCACCTCTCAACCAAAGTTTCAAGGGCATGGGTAATACAAATGAAGAAATCTTGAATAACTACCCCACTTATGTGATGAATCCTATGACCACAACTACTGATCTCCCCCACCCCATCTAAACCTCAAAATTTAATCAATGGAGTGTGATCGATACAATTGTTCAACAGTATGAAAAATAAGTGTTCATCCCACTTAGGGATATGGATCATTAATATTTGGAGGCTTCTATGACCCATTGATGGCCCCACAGGCTGCGTAGGGAGCCGCTACTACCCACTCATATCATCAATAATTTCTTATGACCCTCCCCAAAATCCCCCTATGAATCACTCTTTTAGGCTAATGAAGTATGGTACATATGAATCTTCACGACATCATCTTCGAATAGGGATCCACCCTGAAGGTCTCCCACAAGTAATTGTAAGCAACATCATTCAATCTTACAGACCGAGGTGTATGTAATCCATACCCATGTACATCAGGCTTTAGCATTGTTTGGCCAGACGTCATCTTTGGGAACTTGTTGTGGATGATTCTCGCCAGGAGGGCATCATCTTCTACAGCTTTAGTGGGACAATCCACCACTAACATGCTCTATCGGATCCCTGTTACTACAAAATGGGGGAATCTCTACACCGGGTTGGGATTGGGGACCTTACCACCACATGGGAAGGTTGGGTTAACTCCCTGGGATGTCAGTGCAAGTAGCTGCCCTCACTGGTTGACCCATGACAATCATATTCAGTATAGAGGACCTCCTTATACCATAATTATCTATATAAAATGTCCAACATAATCCCTCATTTTTCAGGGAACTCTTCCACATGCCATCATTTCCAATTACAATGTAGGTTATCCTAATTTTCATGATCCTAGGTATGATGGTTTTTCAAATATTTATGGTAATAAATAAGAAGGTCCACCTCACATCAACACTAGGTCACACAAGGGCCCTCCACATAATGGCACTAACCAAATATATGGTGCTCCTCACCCTTTCACCCATCAGTATAGAGTTCCTCTATTTTTTTCATTCAAAATTTGACTAAGTGACCCCTTAACCCAACCATTTAATATCCTGAAGGCCTTCAAAAAGATATTTTGAAACAAAACATCCTATTTAAGGGAAGAATGGGTAAAAACCCTAAAGGCGTCAATGACATAAAATCAGTCACGATTCGAATATTATCAAGACAAACCAAACAATCCTTATAGAAATACCCCTCCACAGAAAATAAAAGTGACAATGCTCTCCACCGGTACAAGGGTGAATGGAAAAAAGTGTCATGTGACAAAACACAGGCTCTCTCTGATGACAAATTCCACACCCTCTCAAAAAACCAAGTCCATAATGCTCGGCAATGATGAAAAAGTGGATCTTGAACCTATTCTAGGGGATGATCCAGAAGGTCGAGTTTGGGTCCACCACTAAACTAGATGAAATCACATACCCTTTCACTAATCCAAGAGAACATAACCAAAAAAATACTCAACAATAAGTCATGTTGGACCAAACCGACAACCTTCTCAATCACCACCATCCCATCTAAAAAATCTAGGAAGGCAATCAAAGGACCTGAGATCAAAAAAACATCACATAGGACGGAATTTCTCAACCACACACCAATGGAATGCCTCCAATGAGGGAATCTAGGCCATATTGAAAACAAAAGCACCACTTTGGGCATGGATCTGCTCTGATCATAATTTTGGATACATCCTCACCAGGATCCTGCTAGGCCTCACAGTTACAAGAAAAAGATGGACCATCGCTTTGGACTAGAACATCCAAACCATATACATCCAATAGAACAAATCACAACAAATCTAAACTAGGTGCCCAAAATAAAATACAGAATCCTAAAATAGAAAACCTCCCCCTATGTAGATCTACAGATCTGGACCCGAACCACACTGCAAATCACTAGAAGCAATCCCTCTCTATAGATGAGCCGAAACCTGGACTGAAAGATCGGTCTACCGCCTGCCTCGTTGCTGTCGGATGATGAAGAACGTGATGTTTCAAACACTGAAGCATCACCAAGAAGCATTGATGTCGATCAATGTCTTTTGAAGACCCGTCGAGCTGACCACTGAGATCCTATAAGATGTATCACTGCCACACAAACATCAGCTGAACTCGCACCTAGACGATGACGCTCCACCGAGAATCTATGATACTACACAATCCTCAATGCCCACGCCAAAAACAAACCACTTTATTGAGGTTTGTGGAAGTTACTTGGGGTATTAGATTTATCCTCTCAAAAATAAAGTTGCACAAGATTCCTAAATCCCTACATGGATACATAAAAGTGGTGGAAAATTTGGATCTGTTCATGGGACTTTCTATGAAATCCTCCCAATCATCACTATGATCATTCACAATTTGGATAAGAGAACACACAGAATTGTTTTGGGGACTGGTAAAAAACATCCACCAGCCTATTATATGACCAATGACTTCCCCATGTGCTGGAAGAAATGTTCATCACAAATTCATATTGGGATGTGGTGATACATTAAGTCCGTTATCCAAAGGACATCACAAAATATAGTGGGTTTTTATCTCACATGCCATACTATCCACAGAACGGTCCAACATCACAACGATCTAAATCAGTGTCGTTATTGGTCCTTAAACCACCCCAGATCAATGAATGGGGAATCCCAAGCCCCGATCTCATTTTTGGGATGAATATTTTATGGGATATATGATAAGAATACTATCTCCTTATGAATATTTGGCTGATTTCACTCGCATACATAAATATTCTGGAGTCCCTGTTGACGCTCCTTTCGTCACAGAATCTAAGGATCAGAAAAGGGGAATATCTGAGTCCAATGTGATTCATCCTTTGATGAAACATCATAAATCGACAAAGGGATGAACCAGGAGAACATTTCCCATAGGTCGCGCAAGTTCCCTCATGGTCGCGCAAGTACACTTGCGCGCCGCCTAGTGGTCGTGCAAGTACTTGCACGACGCCTTATGGTCGTGCAAGTGACTTGCGCGACCTAAGTGATAACCGCCCGGTAACTGCCCGGTAACCGCCCAGGGTCTTCTTTTGCCTATAAATAGACCCTGTGGGCCCCCCATTCAAGAGGATCTTTTTCCAGAAACATGGATTGAAGCTCCTGATGCCCAAGTATCTTCTCAAAGCTTCCGGAACACTTCTAAGGTAATTTCTTACCTAGAACGGAAGATCTAAAGACAAGAAGGAAGGCCTAAGTGTTGAAACATATCAAACACTTGCGCGCCGACTTATTTCCTTCAATATAACTTGCGCGTCCCTTTTCTGGAAGAACCTCGAGAACATTCTAAAGGGTTTAAAAAAGAGTCGCTCAAGTATTTCATTACTGGTTGAAAATCGCGCAAGTACACTATGTGTCACGCAGGTATACCTGCGCGACCAATACTTGCGCGCCGCCGCAGGACTTGCGCGCCTTTCAAGACTTGCGCGCCCCTATCTTTTTGGGTGCCCATCTTTCCCATTTTACCCCTCATAATCCATTTCACCTTTCCTTTTCAAGATTCAGTCTTCAAGACACTCTTCAAAGCCATTTATGGCATGATTTCTTGATTTGACTTTCTTATCTGAAAGGAATTCTGTGGAATCTCTCTCAAAGTCTAGTGATTTAAATATCCTTATGTCACTAAAATACAGAGAGTTCATTCATTCAACCTCATCCTTTAAGATGAGAAAATCCTAACTTGGGTCTCCTTTTCAGGAATAATCCCCAGTTATAAAACCTTCAATATGGGCATCTTCCTTAGGAGTAAGCCCCAATCAAGTCCTCTAATCTTGGGCATCTTTCTTAAGAATAAGCCCCAACCTCAAATATGGGCATCCTCCTCAGGAGTAAGCCCCAAACCTTAATCCCTAACATGGGTCTCCTTTTTCAGGAATAAGACTCAGTCATAACCTTGGGCTTCCTTTTCATGACTAAGCTCCAAGTCCCTTAACCTGGGTCTCCTTTTCAGGAATAAGACTCAGTCATAACCTGGGTCTCCTTTTTTCAGGAATAAGACTCAGTCATAACCTTGGGCTTCCTTTTCAGGAGTAAGCTCCAAGTCCCTTAACCTGAGTCTCCTTTTCAGGAATAAGACTCAGTCATAACCTTGGGTCTCCTTTTCAGGAATAAGCCCCAAGTCCCCTTAAACTTCTCTTAACCAGTCATAATTTACCTTTGATTTGGGTTTCCTTTTCAGGAATAAAACCCAATCATAAGTCCCCTCCTAACTTGGGCATCCTCCATAGGAGTAAGCCCCAAGATTAGAGTATTCAAATCTCCATGAAGCACATATAACTTTATGGACCCTGTTCATGGATTTTTTTCCCTAAAAGTAAATCCTAAACCTTCATATATCTGGGCAGTCATCCATACATAATCCCCAAACAAATTCTTATGATTGCATCTTTCAGGGCACAATTGTCTAAATTTTTACCAATACCTCTTGTTTCTCACACCGAGCATGACTCACGTGAGCTTAGAGTGTAAAAGTAATTATGACATTCATCTTTGAGCCATCAATCATAAACATCATACTCCATAATTCGAACTACGTGGGTTCTGATTCCTTTTTTCCAAAAGAAAGGATACGTAGGTAGCCCATTTATGGGTTCGATCCCAACTTTGAAATAATCTCTGTCCTTCTAAATGACGATAAACTTCAAGTGCCCCACTGAGCGGCTTTAAAACCAACCTGGTCATCATAATGACCAAGAGACTTTTATATAAATGTTTTGAGGGATACCATTGACCAAAGAATCTCTAAAACAGATATAGATGATTCTCTATTGATGAAGAACCTCGAATACATATAAAAGATTCTCTAAATTTCTTGTATATTTAATCATTGATTGTTAAAACTAAAGGAAAGCACATTTTTTACTTGGTAATGTAATAAGGATTCACGAACATAACTTAAATCTATAAAGAGAGTCCTGGAGTAGACAATAATTCCCCTCAAAAAGGTGTGATGAGTCCGACCTCCCATCCTCTAGACCAATGCAAATTCCTAAGCCTCATTAGTCCACAGGCTAATGAGCGCCTGCCTTTGGAAAGTAGGTCCAAACGGATGTGGAATCATTGGATGTTTCCGGTTCTACGAACAAACCCGTTAGAAACCGATCGGAACGTTTGAATCTCCCGTCCAGGAGGTCATCCCCGGATTCCGCGCGAAACAAAAATGGTGAACCCGACGTGAATCCTTAACCAAGTGAAAGTGATGTTCTTCTTATTTGTTAGGCCCCTTGGGCCAACAAGGCAATCATTGACATATGCTCATCCAAAAGATGCAGTGGCTGGATTCATCTTGATTATGTCTGTTACATGGAACATGCACTCTTTTCTCAAGATCTTCTGCAAAAATGGCTTTCCTTAAATTCACCCCTGTGAATACTACTGCTGTAAACACCTCTACTGTGAGGTCTGCTGCTGTGAAAACCAATGCTGCTACTCCTTCTGGAACGTCATCCGCTCTGAGGATGACATCACCAACTCATCGTCTTCAACGCTGTGTTTCTAATGCACTGGTTAAGGAGTACCGTCGCAACGGTACTATCCCAACTCTGGAGGCCGCTCGTCAAGCCCTCCAAGTTAACAACTATACCTGGTCGTCCGGACAACGGCGGCCAGCAATCAAGAAGCAGGCGGTGATGACTACCGTCTCCAACCGTTTCGGGTCGTTATCCCCGGAATGCAATTTACATTCACTCCCTTACTCTGAGGAAGTGAATGAGCAGGTCCCGCAGGATCTTAATTCAAAAAGACAGGAGTCCTTCCCGAGGGCTCCCATCAACAATCGCCGCCAGACTCGTGCGGTGGTGCACCCTCAACATGATGAGGGTAACGACTCTAGGCATTCAGCTCAGGTTCCTCGAACCCGAGCAGGCAAGATGAACCGCCAGAGACGGAATCCGGTTAACAATAGGCAGGTTGTCATCCCTGCCATCTCCGGAGAAGTCCACCAACCTTACTTGGTGGCAAACAACGAGCAGGCATACACACCTGCCCGTTTTAATTCTGCTGTCCAGCAGACTCGTCTGGCAGCATCAAGCCGATCCCGTCAGGCAATTCCGGCGGAGTACCATAGGCAGGAACATACACCTTCTTATACATCACCAGTTAGTCAGCAGGCTCATCTGACTACATATGGTGGATCTCGTCAACCGCGTTTGGCGAAGTGTAATCATCAGGAACATACACCTGCTAATACTAATCAGGCCTACCAACAGTCTCGCTTGGTAGCATCCGGAGAAGTCAGTAGGAAAGTCCCGACGACAAACAGGGGGTAGACTCAACTCTCTGCCTCCACACTTGAGTACTGTCAGGATTCACTGACAGGAAAAGGAGGACAGGAGCAGACACATACACCTACTCCAAGCCCGGAATGGACGTATATCCCCGTTCCGGTGGCTGAAGTCACCAAACATATTTTGTCAATGGTGAAAGAGCAGAAGAAAATTCCTGCTCATATTCTGGATGCTTGCCAGGATATCATAACAGCTTCAGCATCATCTCAGGGACAGACACATAAATCTATCCCTAGCAATGGAGTGACACATCAACGATTCACTCCGGAATAGACACACACATTTGTTCCAGTACAAGAGGGTTATGGGGCATACTCCCCCATATCATACGGACAACCAAGTCAGGCACATACACCTGATTTGAGTGGAGATCGTCAGCCTAACCTGACCATATTTCCTGATCAGGCACATACACCTTCTCAGAGCAATCACTTTCGTCATCAAGTGGTTTCTAAAGCGAGTAAGAAGGCATCTAAGAAAAAGATCCGTCCAGCACAGTCAGGAGATCAAAGGCCAATCTGCAACAAGGCCTTGCTCGATGCTGGAGTTCTTGAAGCCCTCAGACATTTATCTGTCGGAATTCAAGATTCTACTCCCTCAGTTCCCAATAACTGGAACATTAATTCTGAAGGTCTTCAACAGACACTTCCTCATGAAGACTTGCTTCATGAAAATTCGGTCAATCTTGAAGTTTCATCTTCAGATGAGAGCCACAGGAACCCTCTGTGTGGTCAGAAGGCCAAGGAGCAAGAGATTTCATCTTTTGCTGTAACCCATCATGACGGTCATCCTCATGGTGATGAACTTCGCTGCGAAAGTCCTCTCCGCAGTAGTGATTCACGTTGTCTCAAAAATTCTTCAGAAGGCAATGTAGTGACGAGAAATCCCTCCTATCTCGAGGCACTTGCAAACGTAAAACCAGTCATGTCTGATGCTTTACAATCGGCAGGTGAAACTCTTTCTCCATCAGAAGATAGCCTGGGGTTCAGGTTATTCTCCGAACCATCCCTGGGTCATTCATCTTCCAGCATGAATAGTGATTTCTCTAACAATCTTGTTGAATCCGATGAAGCAACAAGGAAACACCAACTCTAGTCCAAACAGGTAGAAGAATCTTCATTTAATGATAAAGAGGAAATTCTGAACATGAGGGAAAAACTGGCAAAAGGTGAAGTACCAGTCATGTTTTGGCCTTTGGCTGATTCCCAGTATGACATTCCAAAGATGTTGACGGATGATGGAATCCATGATATTCGTCTCAACATATGGAAAACTCTTTTTCAATTAAAGAAGAAGGTATTATCTTACGATGGATATGAAAATCATCTTAAGATAATAGAAGGGTTACAACGCCAGATTGATTTGGCATCTCTATCAGTCTCTCGGTATCCGAAGGCTGAAAAGCAACAGAGAACCCTTCAACGTTCATGCCTTGGCACACTAAGAAGATTGCGTCAGTTAATTGTCAATGCTTCATCTGATGTTCATATCAGAGGATGGGGTGTTCACGGAGCACTACATTTCACAGTGCTTTCCGGTCAGCAAAGCCCGCCGAAAATGGTCTCATGCAATGTTATTGCCCATGGCCGGCCACAGTCAATGGGCTTTGTTCATAATCAAAAGCTTGCTCAAGAACAGGCTTCAACTAGTTCCTCTCAAAATCAAGTATATAGAGAACAGGTTTTTGAATTTCTCCTACATCAAGCAGGAGAGAATATTGCACAAGCCTCTCGTCTGGAGCAAACACGTCATCAAATGACAGAAGTTTCGGAAATCATCAAACGGTCTGTTGAACAAGGTGATAAAAGCGGATACAGGTTAATGCATCCAGCTAATTTCCGAACTAAGATTCACAAAATCAATAGAGATTTTAAGAAGATCTCAGACATAGCATGTCAAGAGACACCCCAGCTGGCCAGACTGGGGACTTCTCTAACCCAACCCTCAGAGTCAACGAATGGGATTCGAGGATTTGAGCGGAAGCAGCAGGAACATCCCCAGTCCACCGGACTAGGGACTTTTTCAAATCTTCAATCCTTCCCTCAGAGAAAGTCAGTATTCTCTCGATTAGGGAATAAGCCTCAAGAGGAACGAAGAGCCAAGCTGTCAGGAGATTCGCTCCAAGTGACAGTTCTCCACGAAATTCCTGAGGGATCAAGTCAACGGAATGCCATGTCTCATCATGGACATAGAAGGAGACAATATCACAGAAATGCTGATAGAAAGGATTCCATGCAATATGCATCCATTAATGTCATCAATTTCATTGCTGCTGATTCACCAGATGAGGCTCAATCAGAGGGATCAGACGAAGAGGTTCCTGCTCAAGAAGTCGCGCACACAGACCTAAATGAAGAAGGTGTGTGCACACGTAATCAAAGGCTTACCCAAAATATGGGTATTCCTTCAAATAACCCACTTCCCCCTCTCCGAAAAGGATCCAATAAGGGGAAAGGAAAGAATCAGCTTACTCCTCACCCTTCCTCTGAAGGAGGTCAATCGCTCTCATTAGAGAAAAGGTTTTCACAACAGGAGGAAGAAATGAAAGAATTAAGAAGGTTGAATGCAGAACTACTTCAGAATAGTATTCTTCTTAAGAATGCTGAAGTCCGACAGCCGAAGGAATTTTTTGTAACTATTGAGATGGATCAAGAATATCCTCCTTTATCAGTACACCCACAAAGGTCTAATCCTACGGGTCAAACGCAACAATGGTTGGCAGCACTACCATCAGTTGCAGCACCAACCACCACGTCTGTCCAAGCTCCATTCATTGCACCTACCCAAAACCAAGTTCAACCTGACGTTTCTCAAAAGTTAATAACTACTATTGAGTCATTAACAGCTCGGTTAGAAACTATGGAAGGGAAACGAGCGCAAGTTCAACCTGAAAAGAAAGTTTACCCTGAATGGGTAGATTCAATTTCTCCTCCATCCAGTTTTGGAAAACCTATTTTCCCTACTTTCAATGGATCAGGCGACCCTGAACAACATTTGACACATTACGTGTCTTGTTGTGATCCTATGATGGGAACTCCAGAGCAGCAAGAAGCACTGAAACTCAGATGCTTCGTGCGAACCATGCAAGGACCAGCTTTTGTCTGGTATACAAGCTTGAAATCCCGGTCAGTCATCGGATGGGAGGATCTTCGTCAAAAATTCCTTCTTCAGTTTAGCTCAACTTTGCCAAAAACGACAGTTTTCGATCTTACAAACTGCAAGCAAAGGGAGAATGAAAGAGTCTCTGATTTCATTGCTTGTTGGAAGGGATTAACGTATTCCTTGAGTTTATCACTCCCTCCGGAGGAATTGTTTCCAATCTGTGTGGCAAATTTGCGTGACGAATTACGCACTCCATTGATCCCTGTGAAATACACAGGAGGGTTTCGAGACCTTACTTCAATTGCTCAACAGATTGAAGAATCCCTTATACAGGCTGAGGTTAAATCTCGTGTAATTCCATCAGCTCCAGGAAGAAGAATGGGTAAAGCAGAAACTGCTACAGTTATGCTTAAACAGGAACCTGTACCTATTTCTACTTCAAAACCTTCATCTTCTCGAAGGGCTCCACCTCCTGAACGCCAACAACAAAGGTTGTTTCGTCCAAATGATCAAAATGATCAACGATGAAAACAATTTGAGGAAATGAAGAGTAAAACATACTCTTTCCGAAGTGAGCAAGTTCCTGGTTACTTCATTTTAGATCTGGAAAATAATTTGGTTCAATTACCAGTGCCGAAGAGACCAAACAAGGAAGGAGATGAAGACTGTCACAATTATTGTCCCTTTCATCAAATGTTGGGGCATCCCATCCAGGAGTGTTTTGTCTTTAAAGTCCTCCTGCAAAAGATGGTCGACTTGGGACAAGTCAAATTGAAGGGTTCTTCAGCTCATGTAGCATGTATTACCGCTACAGATCCAGAGTAAGGAGGCGAGTGGTAGGAAGTCAAAAGCAAAACTGTGAAAAAATATGATGATTGGATGGTCAGAAAGACAATCAATCGAACCCATTCCATTTTGCGAACACAATTGAAGAAGCCAATTGTGTCTCCTACAAAAGCTGCAGTAAATCCTCCATCAAAAGACAAATCCTCAAAAGGGCATCTCAATTCAAAGAGGAAAGAGGAATCAGGAGAAGATGAGTATGTATCAAAGCCTAAATTGTCTTTGACTCTGGCAGATTTCATGCCATCTACTTCAAAGCGACGGGCACCGTCCCACCAAACGGCACAACCTAAACAGGCTAATCAGGCAGAGTCTTTATCAGACGAAGAATCAGTCTTTGGTTCTGTTTAATCTCAATGGATGGAGAACACATCACGACTCCAACTAATGCCAGATTTCTGAAGAAGTATTTTGTATAAACACAAAATATTGTTCCCAGAACCAAGACTCTTACAATTGGTTCATACAGAAATGGTCTAGTATGACCTTAAACTGCAACTTCGTCCAACATGACGTTAAACTGTGTCACCTTCAATGTTCGAGATGACATTAAACTATAAATTGTCCGAGATGATATTAAACTATATTGTGTCCTAGCAACATGACATTAAACTGTGTGGCACTTTAATCGTCCAGCATGACGTTAAACTGTAAAAAGTCCCCAGAACTGATATCCTCATATTGGTTCACCTTAGTCCTAGCTACATGACTTTAAACTGTACATCACCAGTTCGTCATTGCTATATGACGTTAAACTATACAACAATGGTCCAGTATGACCTTAAACTGCAACTTCGTCCAACATGACGTTAAACTGTGTCACCTTCAATGTCCGAGATGTCATTAAACTATATTTTGTCCGAGATTACATTAAACTATATTATGTCCTATCTACATGACATTAAACTGTACAAGAAGATCCTATATTTTGTCCGAGATGACATTAAACTATATTGTGTCCTAGCAACATGACATTAAACTATGTGGCACCTCCAACGTCCAGCATGACGATAAACTATAAAAAGTCCCCAGAACTGATATCCTCATATTGGTTCACCTTAGTCCTAGCTACATGACTTTAAACTGTACAACACCAGTTCGTCCTTGCTATATGACGTTAAACTATACAACAATGGTCCAGTATGACTTTAAACTGCAACTTCGTCCCACACGACATTAAACTGTGAAAAATTTCTCTAAACCGTCCAGCATGACCTTAAACTGCATCATCCCTGGTCCATGTATATGACCATAAACTATTTGCAAATCCCTTATGTCCAGCAAGACGTTAAATTGTGACGTCCTAACTACATGACGCTAAACTGTATAAAAGTCCCTCACGTCCGGAAAGACGTTAAACTATATAATCTCAAAAGTCCAGTATGACATTAAGCTGCACCATCCACGGTCCATGCATATGACCTTAAACTATTCTCACTTTCGTCCAACATGACATAAATGGTGTGTTATTTTGTCCATACTGCATGACATTAAACTGCACAGTCCCCCTTTCGTCCAATATGACGTTAAACTATTTTATCCCCATCGTCCTAACTACATGATGCTAAACTGTACAGAAAATCCTTGATAGGTCCTACATGACATTAAACTGTATTCTGTCCCTGCTACATGACACTAAACTGTGCAGCACCAATAGTCCTAACTGCAAGACTTTAAACTGCATAGTCCCCTTTTTATGTCCTACATGACATTAAACTGTACATCGTTAAGGTTGTTATTACCTCTTGTTTCTCACACCGAGTATGACTCACGTGAGCTTAGAGCGAACATTAACCATAACACTCCCTTTGGGCCACTAACCATGTGTAAGTCCCAACAATATTTTTTTTATTAGATCATTGTCCACAAGAACAACTTGATCATTGATTCATTCTTTAATTGAACTACACGGACTTTGATCCTTGCCCTCCAGGCTGGGTATGTAGGCAACCTCCCAGGGTTCAAGCCCAAAAACAATCTCTTCACATCGGTTCACCACAACCTCATATGATGTTTATTTGTGAAACCGCCCCTGGAATCAATATCTTTACATTGATTCACTTTCTTCCTTGTTATATGACATTAAACTATACAACACCTTTTGTCCGGTATGACAATAAACTACAAATATTTTTTGATTTCCTCATTTGAGAAGGAACCATTATTGACATTGATATTTTCAATCATGGTTTTCATTTTCAAAAGACTACGTGCATACATGGTAATGCCTGATCTTTTTATCTTAGGTTAAACCATCATTGCACTAAAGTCCCCTTTCACCCTTCACATGTACGAACCAAATTTGTACAAAGGGCATTTATAGAACTACGTGGACTTGATTCCCATCCTTATGGGATACGTAGGAACATTCGAGTGTCCCTCGAATCCAGTCGCAAGTCTTTTGGGCCTAACCCCAAATTTCACTTTCAGTCCCTTGACTGAAAAATCCTCATGAAAACACACACTGTGTATTCATTATTATGGTTTGAATTCTATGACCCTAAACTAAGATCACTCATACTTTCATCCTGCATGACGTTAAACTGAATTTCAAGAACTATGTATGGCTTGATTCTCATTCTTATGAGATACGTAGTGAAGTCCAAATTTTCAATTCAGGACCCAGCCACAACATGATTATGGTTTTCATAGACCTATGTATATCTATATACATTGGACAATACCCATATTTATGTGTTATAATCCTAACCTTAAATATTTTCAGATCTTCATAACCCTTTTTCATGACTTCTAGTCACAAAAATGTCAAACTTCTGAGAATTCTTTTTGCCTGACTATGCAGCACGTGCCCATAGGTGGCCTTGCATAAACAGTCCACATAACAGACTTGTCAGCCAAAAGATGCTATTCATTTGACTATGCAGCCAATGCCCATAGGTGGCCCTTCATATTTCAACCCCCTAACGGGTTTTGTTAAATAATAGTAACTTCATTCTTTGGAAGAATGCCTCTTTTGTCCTTATTTGTCTTAAACAACAATATGTAGGGATCCACGAAAAAAATAGCCATCCTTAACATATTTGTCCCATATCCTTTTTCATGATCTGAAAGTATTCAAGTCTATGGTTTATTCTTCTTCCCTATGTTTGGGTCAGACCTTCGTAGGAGTGATATTCATCCAGTTCTTCGATATTCTTATTTGGAAATATCTTCTCCATATTCAAGTACCTCTTTCCATACAACAAACTCTATGCTTTAGAAAATTTGAATCTCCAAAAACTTTCACTGGCTTTTAGCACTAGGAAAGTAAATTTCTGGGAGTTCTTTTGCCTGACTATGCAGCACGTGCCCATAGGTGCCCTTGCATAAATAGTCCACATAACAGACTTGTCATCCAAAAGATGCTATTTTATTTGACTATGCAGCCAATTCCCATAGGTGGCCCTGCATATTTCAACCCCCTAACGGGTTTTGTTAAATAATAGTAACTTCATTCTTGGAAACTACTTCTTCTAATGCCTTTTAGCACTCTTTTTTTTCTCATATCATTCCTCAGATACAAATATTCTTAAGCCATAGTTTACATTTTTTCCCTCATACTTGAGTATGGTAATATGTTTTCAGATAAATTGTCAAGGAATTGAATCCATTTTAATACATTTTCGGTCAAAGCTATTTTCGACCTTAAACATTAGCCCCTTATTGTCTAGTGTGCATGACATTAAACTGCCCACACAAAAGACAAAGGAACTTCGAATAAAATTCAAGTTCCAGCACACTTGCGTGCTGCCTTCTGTGCCCTGAAGACTTGCGCGCCCCCTTTTCCTTTGGATGGATTCAATTTCCTCAGAGTCAAATCCTCATTTCTCTCCGGATCCAACTCTGAGGGGGGACTTTTGTTGACGCTCCTTTCGTCACAGAATCTAAGGATCAGAAAAGGGGAATATCTGAGTCCAATGTGATTCATCCTTTGAAGAAACATCAAAAATAGACAAAGGGATGAACCAGGAGAACATTGCCCATAGGTCGCGCAAGTTCCCTCATGGTCGCGCAAGTACACTTGCACGCCGCCTAGTGGTCGTGAAAGTACTTGCGCGACGCCTTATGGTCGTGCAAGTGACTTGCACGACCTAAGTGATAACCGCCCGGTAACCGCCCGGTAACCGCCCAAGGTCTTCTTTTGCCTATAAATAGACCCTGTGGGCCCCCCATTCAAGAGGATCTTTTTCCAGAAACTCGGATTGAAGCTCCCGACGCCCAAGTCTCTTCTCAAAGCTTCCGGAACACTTCTAAGGTAATTTCTTACCTAGAACGGAAGATCTAAAGAGAAGAAGGAAGGCCTAAGTGTTGAAACTTATCAAACACTTGCACGCCGACTTATTTCCTTCAATATAACTTGCACGTCCCTTTTCTGGAAGAACCTCGAGAACATTCTAAAGGGTTTTAAAAAGAGTCGCTCAAGTATTTCATTACTGGTTGAAAATCGCGCAAGTACACTATGTGTCGCGCAGGTATACCCGCGCGACCAATACTTGTGCGCCGCCGCAGGACTTGCGCGCCTTTCAAGACTTGCACGCCCCTATCTTTTTGGGTGCCCATCTTGCCCATTTTACCCCTCTTAAGCCATTTCACCTTTCCTTTTCAAGATTCAGTCTTCAAGACACTCTTCAACGCAATTTATGGCATGATTTCTTAATTTGAATTTCTTATCTGAAAGGAATTCTGTGGAATCTCTCTCAAAGTCTAGTGATTTAAATATCCTTATGTCACTAAAATATGGAGAGTTCATTCATTCAACCTCATCCTTTAAGATGAGAAAATCCTAACTTGGGTCTCCTTTTCAGGAATAATCCCCAGTTATAAAACCTTCAATATGGGCATCTTCCTTAGGAGTAAGCCCCAATCAATTCCTCTAATCTTGGGCATCTTTCTTAAGAATAAGCCCCAACCTCAAATATGGGCATCCTCGTCAGGAGTAAGCCCCAAACCTTAATCCCTAACCTGGGTCTCCTTTTTCAGGAATAAGACTCAGTCATAACCTTGGGCTTCCTTTTCAGGAGTAAGCTCCAAGTCCCTTAACCTGGGTCTCCTTTTCAGGAATAAGACTCAGTCATAACCTAGGTCTCCTTTTTTCATGAATAAGACTCAGTCATAACATTGGGCTTCCTTTTCAGGAGTAATCTCCAAGTCCCTTAACCTGAGTCTCCTTTTCAGGAATAAGACTCAGTCATAACCTTGGGTCTCCTTTTCAGGAATAAGCCCCAAGTCCCCTTAAACTTCTCTTAACCAGTCATAATTTACCTTTGATTTGGGTTTCCTTTTCAGGAATAAAACCCAATCATAAGTCCCCTCCTATCTTGGGCATCCTCCTTAGGAGTAAGCCCCAAGATTAGAGTATTCAAATCTCCATGAAGCACATATAACTTTATGGACCCTGTTCATGGATTTTTTTTCCCTAAAAGTAAATCCTAAACCTTCATCTATCTGGGCAGTCATCCATACATAAGCCCCAAACAAATTCTTATGATTGCATCTTTCATGGCACAATTGTCTAAATTTTTACCAATACCTCTTGTTTCTCACACCGAGCATGACTCACGTGATCTTAGAGTGTAAAAGTAATTATTACATTCATCTTTGAGCCATCAATCATAAACATCATACTCCATAATTCGAACTACGTGGGTTCTGATTCCTTTTTTCCATAAGAAAGGATACATAGGTAGCCCATTTATGGGTTCGATCCCAACTTTGAAATAATCTCTATCCTTCTGAATGACGATAAACTTCAATTGCCCCACTGAGTGGATTTAAAACCATCCTGGCCATCATAATGACCAAGAGACTTTTATATAAATGTTTTGAGGGATACCATTGACCAAAGAATCTCTAAAACAGATATAGATGATTCTCTATTGATTAAGAACCTCGAATACATATAAAAGATTCTCTAAATTTCTTGTATATTTAATCATTGATTGTTAAAACTAAAGGAAAGAACATTTTTTACTTGGTAATGTAATAAGGATTCACGAACAAAACTTAAATCTATAAAGAGAGTCCCGGAGTAGACAATAATTCCCCTCAAAAAGGTGTGATGAGTCCGACCTCCCATCCTCTCGACCAATGCAAATTCCTAAGCCTCATTAGTCCACAGGCTAATGAGCGCCTGCCTTTGGAAAGTAGGTCCAAACTGATGTGGAATCATTGGATGTTTCCGGTTCTACGAACAAACCCATTAGAAACCGATCAGAACGCTTGAATCCACCGTCCAGGAGGTCATCCCCGGATTCCGCGCGAAACAGTCCCTCACCTAGTATAAATATGTATGATTATACCAAACCATAGATACATTGAATATGTGTCTCCATCATCGATAGTAAGATTACCCCATAACCTAATAACACATTGACGACATTGGCTAGAAATGCCTCCTAGTCAAGTAGGCCACACTCTATACCTCTCAGCACCCCGTATGACCCATTTATCATTTGATCATCAAGAAACAATGCATTTAGAGAATCACTATAGTCAGTAGTTTTAGCAAAGTGGCTTCCACACAAGTCAAGATCTACAGATAGGGGTGGTATGATACCCTATATTTCACTCTTGTCATTCACCAACCACGTTCACCTTGTGATATCAAGGATATTCCATCTAGAATCGTCACAGTAATCAAGGAAATTCTTGAGAAATACCCGAAAAGGGGAATCTACAAAAGTAATGGATAATATGAATAGCCCACTGGTGTAGCATAACACCTATAAGATCCTTCTTGTGTCCACAATCACCAACAATGTCAGACACATGGCTATCCCAAACCATCTGATTCATTTCCTATGGTCAATATCTTAATTATGGAAAAGCACGTGATGGGATAGTCAATCCCTTTAATCAATATTATTCAATGTAGATGATTGATGAATATCTTGTAATGGTGGTGTTGTGTCAGTATCTCATGGAACATAGAAGGATCATTGATGATCTCCTCACTGAGCACACCATCGATTGGTGGACAGATTATTGGATCCTCAGTATGATCGCATCTATCTTTTGTCGGGGCAGTAGAGATAGGTATACGCCCTGCTGAATTTCCCCTCAGTGATCTCGACAACTATACCCGTCTAGATAGGGTAGTGGATGGTGTTTATGAAAAAAACATAGTATGAATACATGAATCCCCCTAGGCTGGGTGAGAACGTTCCTCGTGACCTAGCTTAGGTTCTACCGGCCACATCGTAGGTTACTCCAAACGACCCTCGGGTCATTCCACCAGACAATCTATGAGGCTCTTAGTCAGATTAAATTTTTTATGATCCTTCCTTTTCTCTGGTAGTTAGGAATCCTTGAAAATATAGGAATCCTCATCAACATGATCCAATAAATTCCCTTATTTCTCATCTCGAGGATTTTGAAATCTATTAGTTGTGATCCATGCATGATGGAATGTTATATCTTTCATGGTTGTATTATATGACAATATCCCAAGGCATTGAAAATTATACCTTATCCCCTTTCAATGGGCTCGGTGACCCACCGTAACATATGGACCACTTCATTTCATGAAGTGGACCCATGACAGGAACTCTAGTGCAACAAGAAGTTTCTAAGCTACTATGATTCATATAGACATTGGAGTGTCCCTTATTTATTTGGTATATCCAGTTAGCCATTGGATCTATAACTAGTTAGGAGGATATCTGTATGAATTTTATGTACCAATTTAATTCCACCACCTACAAGAATAGTATTTTTTACCACTCTATGCCCAAGAAAACATTATACGAGTGAGTCTATAAAATTCTAGGAGGAAGGGCCTCATATATTCACTTGATATGCAGCTGACTCATGAAATGATTTTAATGACGTGTGGTGGATATTGGAAGACTGGACAATGCCCTTATATCATCACTCAGAACATCCAAGGAGGATTCTATGATTTCTCTATCAAAGCTCAGTGTTTGAATGAATCATTGGAGTATACCATGTAAACATGACTATTGCCTCCTATATCTCACGCAAGAAGAGTCACCAAGGTGGAGACCAATGCATTTTTATAAATAGTGTCCCTAAGAAAACCGAAATTGTTACTAGTAGAGCCACCTCTATAGAACAACCAATGGATTCCACTATAGGCTTAGCCTACATATTAGAATCAACTTCGTAATAATTAGATGGCGCCACCACAAAATGCACCACCATCACCTAGGAAAAGAAAGTAGGTTCCACCACATCACCATGTTTCATCCCCTCTTTAGAGCCAAGATCACAGTGCCCCATTATATGATCAATGAAACTAGACCTCCTAATTTTTTGGGGGTTAGGTATCTGGCTATATTTAGAGAACCTTGGGTCCATGAATACTACGGTTCCTAGAATCAATGTGGTTTGAGTAAGAAGATCTCTATCATCTCCTCAATTATTTCCCATATACATGGTTCCTTTGACACACACTAATGTAGTGTTATGTGTTCAATAAATGGATCAAGAACCAAGTTGATAACAACATAGTAAGATTGGATTTATACCCATATAATATGGTATGTATGTCTTCCAAATATGATAATGAGAATGAAGGTGAATGACAGAAGGCCATTTACAATAGTTACAAAAATTATGATGACTGGATTGCATGTAAGGAAGTTGCTCAATTCCATTGTGTTATCTATGCCTGTTTGAGTATACTAGAGACATCCAAAGTAACTGTACAACCTCTAGTGACTACTTCTGCATCGACATTTCATCCATATATCTCCCCAAAATAAAGGAACTGATAGTTCAAGGGTGGTCTAAGCCCTCCCCCTATACAAAACCTATCGTGTGCTCTTGGGGGATCAATGAACCACGATATGGGGAATGCCCACAGAATTCTCCCAACAAATAAAGGATTCCTCGAGTGATGATCTAGAGTATAAATTAGTGAATACCGTGTATACTGTAAAAATGGTGGACCCTTACATAGTACGCGACAATTAAGAGAACAAGGAAGACCCTCCTAACATCCTCATTCAAAGCCAGCATTGAGGGAGTTGTGGGTATGAGAATCACCAAAATATTTAGGACAATTCTCTTAGTCAAGAAATGCATTCCATTGTTACAAGACAATATTCCCAACACATATCTCATCACACTAATCCATCTCACCATGTTTCATCCAATTATCCCCCATCAACATTCGTATTGTTGATCAAGAAAAGCTAAAATGACTATGATATGATTAGACACGTTTTTTTGTGGGTAGACCACACTCATCTGGAAATCGGCCACTGGTAACTTGGAAACGTTCAACAGATGAGCAGTGGGATATCTGCAACACTGTCTAGAATCACTCATTTAAAGAAATAGTTCCTATCATACAACCTACCACCAAGAAACCTCATATGAGAATAAATGTTTTCTTGATTCATATATATGATATTCTCAATCACATTTACATAATTCTTGAAAGGCTCTTGATCCTTCAAGCTCTCGACATATCTACAGACACTCGTGATGGCCTCAAATATCATTAAAAATCTCTCAAGTTTGAGAATAAGGTTGCAACCACAAATGTCTTCCATACAGAGGAAGTCAAGCGTGAATAATTTTAGATCATTATTTCATTCTCTGGTGAAGATAATGTTTCTCATATATTTGGGAACATCTTCCCACAAGACATCACTGGAAAGTTGAATGGTGTGTTGGCCCACCACTATTTGTTGACATAGGATTTGGAATAAATCTTATTCTAACCCAATCAATCCACATTATGGGGATGTTTTAAATAGATCTAAATCACTCTAACCTAAATATTCATGGCTACAAAAAAATATTGTAGACTCTTGTTAGAAAAATCCTCTCGGAAACCCAATTCAGTGGCCTGATTTCCTACACATTAATCATGTTTGTCTCACTAAACATTACCAGCAATGATCTGATGGGTTGATATTCGCTTCATCTGCTCATTGAATTCCCCTCCTCATATGACCAATTCCTTTAGTACTCCCCTAATGGTCGGTGGGCATGCTTTACAGTGATGTTTCAGCGTTTGTCTCTTGTGAATCCTATTATCTAAAGGATGAATACTATAAGATCAAGGACAAGCAGGTTTAGGTCAATGATTATGAGAAAACTAATATTGTTTTTGACACATGTGTATACTTGTATGATTCCAAAATTTTCTAAATTCACTGATTGGAGGCCACAACCACAAATACGGGAAACTGATTTATCAAATCTTGTACAAGGAGGATTATCCGTCACTAGTACAGGGAGTGCTGGAAGATTACATCATACTACTACGCGAATTATTATTCAGTGATCCCAATCCCCCATACCACTATAAGGTATCAGGATATTCATCCCATGGAAAAATCTATTCCCTATACAAAATTATTATATCAGGTTGGGTTGAACTGTCTGAAACTGACATTCCATTACGACATGGACAAAATCAATCATATCCTATTTCGCCAATGTCAAAATGGAATTAGATCAATAATATTCATCACAATGATTTTAGAAGTGTAGGGGTCCCCCAATGAAGATTCTACTGACACTCATTCCAATACCAATATTTCATTTGAAGAACCCAATTCCGAAGAATATCCCCTTTCGATGATCCCCTCCTTATGGAAAAGGAAGAAAATTTGGAGGATCCACCCAAAATTTGACAAAGGTGACACAACCACCATCGATGAGTTTGTATATGTATAAATAGGTGCCGAGGCATATCTATATCCATCACTGGTTATTTTAACCATGTATACTGAACAACAAAAGTAGTATTTGGATTTTTTGAAGCTGCATTGAGATGTATTTTTATAATGTTATGATGTGATGATAGGATAGGATCCCCATGTCATCATTCACCACATTGGTCTCATGATAAATCATCACATGTTCAATCAACCTCGAAGAATGATGCATCTTTCTCACAATTCCATGGTTGAGGCCGAAGTTGATAAGCTCATTAAATCTAACTTCTCAAGGATTTCTAGTACACTAAATGGCTAGGCCACCTTGTTCTCGTCTGATTTATGAATGGACAAATTGTTGTTCGCATTAACATCTAGGATCTAAATCTTCACAATGTGAAGGATGGTTCTACCCTTCCTATTTCAGATCTATTGATCGACGCTACCACTAGATTCCAAAATCTCTCCCTCATGGAATGGTATTATGAATATAATATAATACGAATGGGTCACAACAACAAATAGTCATCCTTCTTTAGATTACATCAAGGTATATTTTTCACATGTAATTCCTTTTGGTCTGAATAATGATTGTGCCTCTTATCAGTGATCCATGGACATCATATTAAAACTGATACATTAGACATTGGTGGAATGTTAGGTGGGTGATTTGGTAGCCAAAACATGCAAGAATCATGACCATCTCTGATATATTTAGAATGATTTCATCTTCCTCCACTCCTGCCTCCTATAGATAAACCCCATAAAGTGTGCCTTTGGGAATACCTATGGAATGAATCTAAAAATTTTCATAAGATATAGAGGCATGTATATTGATATAGTAAGGATCATTACCATCAGTATGATGCCTCCTACAAAAAAAATAGGGACCTACGAGCCCTTCCAGCCCAAGTATCATGTATACATCGATTCATCACAAACTTGGTTTGACTGTGTAATCCCTTTTCCAAGATCATGATGAAATGTTTAGACTGCCAGTGGGATAAGAGTGACATTCCTCTTTTGATTAGATCATGCAGAATATTTTACGTCCACTAATTCAGATGCCACATGTATTTGGAAATCTACTAGTCCTTTATGTGACCACTCTACAATGGTCCCTTAGTTCCCTTCTTTACTATAAGAACAATGTGGGGATAATAAATAGTTTGTTTAATCTCAGCCACATGCTCCTCAATATAGAGACTTCATATTATCCAATTGAGATGAGATTCTTTGAGCAGGTATACACAGTCCAAAAATTGTTCTACTACTTACAACATCGTGAGACATAGATAATGTTCCATGTTGATTTGTAAAAGAATATTCTGAATTTCCCCATGCTGATAGGGCATCTAGCTTAGTGGGCTATGATCATTCAACAATTTATCATTTGGTTTTTTCTCTAAAAATCTATCTTTGGATAGGCACTTTCATAGTTAATTTCCACCCATACAACCCCCTCAGAGTAGTCTCTAGATAATTATTTCCTGGATGTGGAATTCCACATATCGAATCATGTTGGGTCGTGTTGGAATATCCACATTAATAGTGTTTTTTGACGCATTTCTGATAGAAGAGTCAATTATCCAAGGTTTAATAGGTTAGGCATGAGTAGTGTAATCACTATATCTACATAGAAATAAATTCCATATTCATTCATGCAGTCAGAAGGAAGATAAAACAATGAGATGGGGTTTCTAGATTTTATCAATGGTCTGGAGCTGGACCTCGAGAACGATGTTCCCCACCAACATGTGAAGGAGGAATCTGAGTTGGTTATCAAATAAATCAATGGTGAATATTTTTTAGGAAGCCAGAGTTCACATCCTTTCTAGAGTTTACTCTCCAGCTAATGGCCCAGTTCCCTTCCCATCCTGAAGTCACTCATTTCCCTTGATTGTAGAACGATCAAGATGATGCCTTGTCAATCCATGTTTCCACTCTTTCATTTCATAAACATGATTATTTTATTATCCAGGGGGAACATAGAAGATTGATTTCTATAATCACTCAAAATGATGATGATAGAGAATAGGTACATCATCTCTCCACCAAGGCATCAATATTGGGACACCCAGAAGCCCCTACCAAAGAAGATGGGTCGCCTAGTTGGATAAATAATCTTATTGAGTATATCCATCATGGTAATATCTCAAAAGTATGAATCAATAATGAGTGAGTCGATTTTAATGGAGTATATATCACCTTCTCATGTGGTCCTAGCCTTAATCGGATCCTATAAAAACATGTGATTGATTGGATTATCCTTCATTTCATTTTAAGAGAAGAGATTCCCCAAGTTATGCAGGATGTTCATGTCAGTTTTTATGGAGTTCATTATCAAGGTCCAAAACAATATCAACCGAGCAGAAGGTTGAGAATTATTCAAACTACCATGACCCATGACTATATCATGTTTTCTAAGAGGTTCCATGTGTTCCCTATCCATATTAATTTTGTGCATCATCTAGTAGAGAATTGTGATACAACCATGTAATCTTGGACTATTGTGGTCTAGGGACTCAATGTCATGGCAACATATCCACTAGTAAAATCACTCTAGATCCTGGTCATCCTATCCGGTATGGAATTTTTCTCAATGTATGAAGAGGAAATTACACTAAAGGAAATCGAGACCCATTCTATCATTGATTTTGTGAGCTACAAAATCAACCACCACTTCAGAGATAATCACATCATAATCATCGATAATGGAACCTACACCCAGATAGTCAAGCAGAATATGTTGTATTCCATGTTAAATATCCATTCTAATCATACATATCTCTATCACACATAAGAAAATGGGAATATCATGTCATTTATCAAAACCATATATAACATCTTGTAGAAGAATATTGGCCAGAACATGATGTTCTAGCATGAATAACTTTCCACTAAACTCTAGGATTACAAGAAACTGAATAGTAAATCAACCTAGGTAAAATTGAATTAATTTTTGTATTGAAAAGAGGTGGACATTCCCCTCATGATTCAGTTTCTATCACTCCGCTCATCTTTCTACAGTCTGTAGATACCAAAAAATGTAGTAGATGTTTATCTAGCTAAATTGGAAGCCCTCAATTATAATATTCATGGTGTCTTGCACAATATGGAGGGGAATTTGAACAAAATATATTGAGATTTTGATAAGAAATATCCCTTCCATTCAACCATTCATGGTGACATGCTATTTTCCCTGAGAACACTGATGATTTACAATTTTATTCCACAAATGTTGGATCCTAAATCGAAGGGACCGTATATCATTTAGATGGATTAATGTGACGGTAGATACACCCTAATCACCATGGATGGTGAGATTATCACTCCTCCCATGAATACCAAATTCCATAAGTATTTCTTTGCATATGTGGACCCCCTAGTCCTGCATGAAAATAAAATACATGTGATAAACATACTATATGGTCTGATATCTATAACCATAAAGTAAGATCTCCCACATCCTTAACAAGTGATGTTAAAATACATGTAATATATATAACTACAGGTGGATTTATCTACTTCCTTATAAGATATGTAGGAATTCCTAAACATTTCACCATTAAGTCCTTCCATAGTTCCTAAACCTTTTTTTGGTTTTAGTTCAATGTCCTTAAACTAAGATCACTGACATCCTTACTGCATAGGGTTAAACTACATGGAATATATATAACTACGTGTGGAGTGATTCCCAAAATTTTGAGATACATAGGAATGCCTAGAAAATTTATCTTTGGATCGATCCCTAGGTTACTGAAGCACATTTTTGGTCAGATCTAAACAACTTTAAACTAAGATATCTATTATTCATTCCACATGATGTTAGACTTTATGTGCACTGTCTTACTTCATGTATCCCTATTCATGGGTCTCCAATATAACCCACAACAAGAAGGACTCCCGGACGATATGTATTCTTAGCCATATAGATCACCTACCATTTTGGGACAATGTCCTAGAGGATCTCAAACAACAATTTGATATAATTCCTGCATTGATAATATGGTCATCTGTCAATGGTCAACTATATTTAACAATTATAGGCCACTTGATATGGATATTATATTTAAAGTATGGTCTGTAGTAATCCTCTATCATTATCTCTATATAATGAGTCTCCCAAACATCAGGCCTATTGATTAACATTTTATCCCTTCTCACCCACCTACATGACATTAAACATTGCATCTATGTTTTGAGCTCTATGTCCTTAAACAAATATATACCCCATTAATACTTCTTGTTGTTAAAATCCATGACATTTCAAGAAGTAATTGTATATTTATTCTCATCCTTAATGGATATATAGGAAAACCTGAAAATTTGGTCGTCGGTTCATGCACCATGTACTACAGATTCATCCTTCCTAAGGGAATTTTGGCCTAATTATCCTGGGAGCATGTGGCAGGATAGGGACTTTTTCCCCATTCACATCATTCTTAGAACTACTGCATCACGTGTCACTATTCATGGAACTCCCCTATTTGTCATTACCACATGAACATAAACTTTACAGAAACTTATAAACAAGATGTGGCTTGATTACTATCATTATATAATATGTAAGAATGCCTAGACATTTTGTCTCTGGGTCCTCCTAAGAAAATATCCCCATCTCATTGGTTTCCCCTCTAGGTTTAGTTTTCATCGAGGGGTAAATACAATATGATGTGTAATTATTTTTTCACATTAATGTTGTGTTTTTAGTAGAGAAACCATGTACCCCTCCCTCATAAAAATCCCCTATTAACTATCATCCTTACCGCAAGATGTTAAACTGCATGACATTTAATGTACTATTTATGGAATGATTCCCATCCTTATGGGATATTTAAGAATGCATGAACATTTCATCTTTGGTTACATTGTAGGTCCCATGATCTTACTAGGCCCCTTGAATATTTCAGGTTCCCCCCTTGGGATTGCGCACATTGTGGTTTGGACTTTTCATGTCCTCATTATCATCAAGTAATCTCTATCACACCATGCACATTCCAAATAAATCCTAATTATTCTGTAGGCATCCTACCTTATGATGTTAAATAACACATAATTCATGTACTATGTATGTATTTATTCCCACCATTATGTGATACGTATTAACATCAATGCATTTTTTCTTTGGGTTCATCCCCATGTTGCTTATTTTCAGCCTTATAGCCTAATATTCCTTCTGCGCAAAGTGCATCGTGGACATTTCTCCCCATTCAAGTCAGGTTTACTATAGAAAATCCATGTTGTTGCCTTAGAAGTATATCCCTTCCATCTACATCAATGCTGAATGTATTTATACTTTAATGAATTCTAGATCAACAAGTGGTGTAATTCCATCCCTCATTGGATACATAAGAATGACCAGAAATTTTGTCCCTAGGTCTAACCGAGGATCATTAAGTTATGTGTTATGCTCCTCAGCTCAACCATGAATGTTATATGATTACGTGGTGTGGCATGATGACTTGTTTTCATCCATTCATGTCTGGTCTACAATATCTGCACCATGTAATCTCTACTATAGGATTTTCCAATTCATCTACGTCCATACCCAATGATATTAAACTACAAATAATATCTAAAACTATGTGTGGCTTAATTCCTATTCTTATAGGATGCGTAGGAACATCTTGACATTTCAACTTTGGGTCTACTCCCATGTTCCTCATCCTTTTTAGCCGTTTTGGCCTTTTCATATTGTCTGAGATCTACAACATTAAACAAGGATCTCACTCTTCCTACATGACATCAAACTATTCTATCCTTATTTCAAAATATTAAACATCATATCATTCATTTTCCATTCTACATGAACTTAATGTGTAAGTACACATTCATCCAACATGATATTAATCTACATGAAACGTTTCCTAAATATCCTTCTTTTGGGACTTTGTCCTGAGTCTCCTCTTGGGAGTTCATGGTGTGGTATGGGGTTTTATTGTTCCTATTCACATCGAGCTATTCATTCCATGAAATTCTCATTCCCCTTTCAGGACATTCCTTTCATCTACATCATTAATACATAATGTTAAACTGAGTGGAATTCCAGAACTACATACAACTTGATTCCCATTATTATGGTATACTTATGAATGCCAGAGCATTTTGTCTCAGGTCCATCATCATATTCACCAACACATTATACCCTATTCTTCCTCACCCCTCCATGATTCATCTACACCTAGTTGATCATTTCAAACTCTACACCACCTCGCTAACATTGTAAGGTGCGACGTGGTTTAGGACCTAGAGTTATTGATTCTTTATGGACAAGATGTCATCAAATTTCTATTCTTCACACATCACTTCATGTGGGTCGTCATCATCACTTACATGTGAAAGGACCCCCATGAGGTATGGATTTGAATCCTTATGTCTTGTATAGCATTTTGTACCAATGTTCTAAAATATTTTGAACTTTATTAGAGGAAAGTCTCATGTCGTGAATATAGTAATTGGTCAAACCTGACTAGTATGTTCCCATACTATGTCACATGATATGAATATTTTGGTTCGAATAAGGTCAATAGTTATTCTTCATCATTATTACTAAACCATTTTTCTCTATATAGTGGTATCATGATTCACATATCTTTTCATTTCAGTGTGTTCAGACGAATCCTTGAAACCCTTAGTGTTTTCCATTTTTGCACCTCTGTACATTAAAAGGATGAACCAACATCGTGGGGTCATATGTGACTCATCACCTTCATTCATTACTGTGTGATACCATGTGTTGTAAAGATATTATCATCCCCTATTTCACACACTGAGCATGACTCATGTGGGATTAGGGATTTGGGTAAGGTTTGTTCCAGCATGGATGAACTACACTTCCCTATTGTTCGATATGTATGATCATAAACTAGGATCTCCAGAAACCTTATAGCATGCTGTTGAAATAAATGGAATTTTAGAACTACATGTGGCTTGATTCTCACCCCTATGAAGTACGAAGTAATGCCCGATCACTTTACCCCATGTTCCATCCGCATGGTAATGAAATCTTTTACCCTTTTCTCTATCGTGATTTTCATCTATGGAAAGGTACTGTTTGATGTGGACATCTTTTGTCCTCATTCATGATGGGTTTCCACATGACTCTAAACTGCAACTGTCCCCCCTATACTGTCCAAAAACTCTATCCTATAAACAAAGACATCCAATTCCCTAGTTACACTGACATTAAACTATGTAATAACAAGAATATTACTCACATGAGAGAACATCATTATTTTTGGAACTGGTCGTACAACATACCGTCCTTAATAACTACATTTGGATTGATTCATGTTTTCATGTGAAATATAGTGATGTATAGTCTCTTAAACAATGTTCCAACTACAACCCCATTCATCTTTTTAGCCCCTTGGCCCTAGACACATTTCAGGAATGTGGGGTTTGATATGGAATTTTTTCTTCATTCACATTGGATTTATGTACTGCACCACATATCTATTTGGGGGAGCCCATTTACATTGACACATGACCGTAAATTGTGGCCCACCTAGAATAAGTTTAAGATGACCCATGTAAATTATGGGATGGTTCAGTTTCCTCTCCCGAGTGGTTTACCCCCACTAGGGTTTGTTTCAACCATAATGTGTTTCACAAACTATGTTTATCATTTTTCCGTCTATTGCATGATATTTAGGGACACCTAAGAACCTCACCTTGAGACCAGACACATGTTCATTCACTCATCCATCTCATTATCCCTATTTATTGTCCAAAAATTATGACACAAATTTAGTATTCCACATTCATTATAACAAATATTTAAAACTATTGACCAGGGTCCAGATAATATGTCCTTAAAATATACGTAATGCCTGGACTATATGATTTTGAATCATATCATGAATCATCCCCACTGTATGAGGTAAAAACTAAGTTCCTATAATCTTCAGTTTCATTCCATACAACTGTACCAACCGGAGATTTTTAATTATATTTGTTTCTAATATTGTGTATTATTTTACTGTATACTCAACAAAACTATATCCTTTAATTAATAAAGTGGGTATAATTAAAATGAGACCATTGGATTTCGATAGTTATATGACCGTTGGTCAATATGATCGTTGGTAAATATGATTGTTGTAAACTATAATCTTAACATTGTGTTTTTATAAATACAGTTATCTTGGTTAATTAATAGAGAAAGATGTTTGTATGGTCTCATCCAGTAGGCTCGAGCCATATCAAGCCCATCTGTTGGAGCTTGGGATGGAGGTAGCATCACTGGGCTTTTCTCTGGACCACGCACAAGATAAACTTCAACATATGAAGCTTCAATATAATCACCTAAGGGAGGGGTTCAAGCTAATAGAAATCACCACTAAGGCAATGTTGTACGAGCCACCCTATGATTCTATCAACATATAACACCTTACACTTAGGTACTATGTTGGTATTATAAGTGGCTATGTAATGAGACCTTAGCTGCTTTGTGTGTTTTTTATATAAATAAAATTATTATTTCTTCTTATGGATAATTTGTGAATTTCAAATATCAGGATAAATTTAGGATGTGTATTATTGATGAATTTATGAAAAAAGGTGTATTTTAAAATGTTTTTATATGCGTTAAATAATTGATAATGTGAAATTATTTTCAAGAAATAGTCTTCTACAGTTGTGTTCAGTATAAAATTTTGAGTCTAATAAGATCAACGTGCTTTTTAGTGAATAGTAATGTAGGAATAGTAAAATACCCAAATGAATAGTATTGAATATTAATTTGACTAGAAAATAAAAACTTCACCCATGAATGTATAAATACATTTTAGAGATCTTAAATGTGAAAAAACGATCATAGTTTAGGTTTTGGTATTTTAGTTTGTCATAAATATATTATTTACAATTTTATAATTAATTTAAAAATTTAAAATGAAAATATATTTTCAAAAAATGTACTCTTACATTGTTACATTATTGTATTATAGTAATATGATAATTTTATGGGACCTTGATTACTTTTTTATGGTGTTACAAAATAAGGTATAGTTTTAAAGTTGTATTTTTGGAATAAATAATGATTTTAATTATAAATTAAATTAAAATTATTTAGAAAATTATTTTAATAATATGTACTTCATTTTGTAATGCAGAGAATCTATATTTGGTCAGGGTGAATTTTAGGGATTTTTCTAAAACAATAGAATTTTCAGTGAATAATAAAAATGCAGTATTGAGTTTTAGGTGTTTAATGACATCATTAATGATGTAATAATGATGTACGATTTTTGGTAGACTTTTTAATAGTGATACATGCTACGAGGTTTCCCTAGTGGCCAATACCACGTACAAATACCATGGGCAAGACCATGGTTTCTCAAATACCACCGATGAGGTGTCCTTTGGAAATTAATAATTTATTCATTCTCTTTTCCTATAAATACCAAGCCATTTCCCTCATTCATTTCATTCCAAATATAATTCTCAATGATGTTCTGGAATCCTTACCTCCCAAGGAGTCCTCCCAAGGTGCCCTCACGTCTTCCAAGGTCCCAACCTTCATGTTTTCAAAGTTACTCTTCTAGGTAAGGGATCCTTTCACCCCCACTCTTTTTAATCATGACTTCCATTATATTGTGTCTTATATTTTTCCATCTCTTTATGTTGAAGATATGTTCTTATATATTATTATTACTTTCCATTTCATGTACAAATTATGACAGACCCTTCATTCTCTCATTAATTTGTTTTATGAATTTTTATGTGAAGTTGTTAGGCTGCCGAATTTCTCGTAAAAGAAATCACATTTTCTCTTTGCTTTCAAGTTCCATTTTCATGTGGTATGTCATTAAAATATAAATACCATGTTCTTATCTCCATTTTATTATGTATTTATATTTTAATATGAGTTATTTATGATTGGGTAACCCTTTTAACATCTCTTTTTATATTCTAAGACCATGTTATATAGCCACTATGCTGCATAAATTATCGTCTCAAAATCACTCTCTTTTTCTCAAGAAATTATCTTGTATTATTTATGTGGCTAACCAATTATATTTTCATATCCCGGGAAATTCATAAATAAATAAAATTGATCTATTATATTCTGGAATTGACATTCATATAACCATCACTCCCTTTCCATGGGTTATAAATGACTTAATGATCACGTTTTTAAGAAATTTTAAAACATCATGATTTTGAAATGAAACCCTCTTCTTTTATTCTCTATGGGTTATTTATGATATTTTTATTATGATCTATGTGGATCACATGAAAATAAAGACATATTAAGGGTTCTCCCTAATAGTGCTCCAGTGCATTGGGTAAGGAATTATTCTCTAGAGATGACAGGTTTCACGATACCTTGGTGAATAACCTTGTTAATTTTTATGACACCTTGAGGAAAAACCATGGCGATATGTTCATGATAGTATAAACTAAATGTTTTAGAAACATATTAACGTTATTAATCAAGTTATTTATATTATTATATGCCTATACTTAAATTGCTCATGTCCTTAGGTTTTTATTCAAGTTATTTTTGATGTCAGAAGTAAACGGATACCCTTGTTTACCCTTACTGGGCCTTCTGCTCAACCTTTCCTTTGGATGTTAGTCTCCAGGTTATGAGATTTAGTAATTGTACTTATGATGAACTTATTATGATGCCTTACAACTGTATTAGAAGAATGTTTTATGTTGTTTTTCATGTATTATGTTCCTGATTTCCAAGATACTATACTTTAAAGATCCTCTATTTGTAAAATGTAATGAAATGTTATGTAATAAAATGGCAAGAGGTCACAGTTGTAATGAAATGATAGATTAGTTATTTATAGAAATTAGGCTTTGAAATATTTAGGAATAACCCTATATAAATGTTTAAATATTTGAAAAATTTCCTGGTATTTTGGTGAATATTTTGTAAGTGGTTTATCGAACAAATACATACATGTCTAGATACGAACATGGAGAGGTGGCTCTTGCAGAGATGTACATAGGGGTACAACCCGAAAACACAACTTTGAGCTAGACTCGAATGAGAACTGGTGCACCACAATGGTCCATGCTGCACTATTGGTTACGACACTCCTGGGGGATATGATTTGTTAATCATAATATTTTTATGAATTATTATGAAGCATTTATAGAGAAATGTAATTTTCGAAGCAAGAAGTTTTAAGACATAAAATTCTTTATAGTTAAAATATTCGTAAATGAAATAAGTTTCTCACTATGGTTTTTTTATTTTATAAAATTATGGTTAATAGGAGTAACCATGATAATGGTGACCGTAATGGACCATGCGTTGATGGCCCTCTGATGGAAGCCGGAATAGAAACATTCATGCTAATGATGAACCAACTGAATACAATTATGGGTAATAACTTGAATCAAGCTTAGAGTCCTATATCACCATAAAGGTAACAATATTATGTTGAGTTCTTTATGAATAGATGACCACCAACCTTCAATGGATTGACTTACCCATTGATTGTAGAGCAGTGGATCAACTCTATCGAGAATATCTTTTCTATGCTATGCTATTCAGAGAAAGAAAAGGTCACCCTGGATGTCTATCGCTTAAAAGGATAAGCTGATCAGTGGTGGGAGATGATTAAAAACATGAGGCAAAGACTGGAAGTTTAATATATAGAGTGGGAATATTTCAGAGGGATATTCTTCAGTAATAATTTCCCTCGTTCCATGAGAACAAGAATAGAGAAGTAGTTTCTCGAGCTGAAGCAGAAGGAGAATGAATCTGTGGGATGCTATGAGATGAACATCACAAGTCCTTCATGATACACCTATAGCTTTGTCATGGATCCAAATGGCAAGGTTGATATATTCTTTGATGGACTGATACCTAATCTATGGAAGAATCTAGCCAACCGTGATTATGACAGCTATGAAGAGATTGTGTGAAGGGAAATAACAGTTGAACTGGAGTTTGTTGAGATGCAGTGGTCTCATAAATCCAAAAACAAAAAGATATTGATGGATCCAAGATTAGGGAAGGATCTTTAAACATGGAATAAGAGGCAATCAAGTGCAACATCCCACGTGTAGTAAATGTGGGAAAAAGCATTCGGGGAACTGCCTGCTCGGGAGCGTGAAATGCTACAAGTATGGAAGATATGTCCAAATTGTGAGGAATTGTCGTAGTAAGGTGAAACCTCAACTTCTAAACACTAAAAACTATGTGAAGATGGTTCAGACCCTACCTGATGTCCAGTGATTTAAGTGTGGACAACATGGGCACTTTTCCCATCACTGTCCAAATCCGAGGGCAGTAGAGGGAACCACAATCTGCCTCAGCAAAGGCCAAGGGAGAAAGGTCGTGATTTTTCTATCATGACAGCTGAAGTTGAAGCTCCAAATGATGTGGTAGCAGGTACACTTTTTGTTCTCCCAAAGCTAGAATGTACTTTGTTTGATTCTGGTTCTACACATTTTTTTATTTCCTCCATGTTTGCAAAAAATGTATTATCATCCCCCAACTTTCTAAAAGTAGAGTTATTAGTAAAGACACATGGTGGGATTATCCAAGAATCATCAGTTTTTAGAAAATATAGTATCTACTTTGGTGAGCACAATCTTATCGAAAATCTAGCAGTCATTCCCATGATGGAATTCGACATTATACTAGGGATGGACTGGCTCTCAAAGTATAATGCTATGATCAAATGCAGAAGTAAGAAAATATCAGTTGTCTTGAATGGAAAAACTTTAGTTATCTTCCAAGGAGAGATATCTCAACCTGATCTTTGTCTAGAAGAGCATCATTTATGATTTTTTATGGAATAGATCGGTGAATAAGAAGATGGAAATGAGAGTTTGAAGATAGAAAATGTACCCATTGTACAGGAATGCAATGAAGTATTTCCTGAGGAGTTTCCTGGACATCCCCCATAAAGAGAGGTAGAGTTATACATTAAACTCGTACCTGGATCTCACCCGATATCAAAGACCCCATATAGGATGGTAAATGTAGAGCTTGAGGAATTAAAGAAACAACTCCAGGATATATTGGATAAGGGTTGTAACCACCCAATTGTGTCTCCTTAGGGAGCACCTGTTCTCTTTATGAATAAGAATGATTGATCAATGCAGCTATGCATCGAATATAGAGAACTGAATGGGATCACAATAAAGAACAAATACCTGCTTCCAAGAATTGATGGCTTGTTTGACCAACTTCATGGGGATCAATTCTTCTCTATGATTGATCTTCGATCTGGTTATCATCAATTGAGGGTGAAGAAAGAATATATTACAAAAACTGCATTCCGATCAAGATATGGGAATTATGAGTTTGTCGGTATTCCCTTCAGACTGACTAATGCACCTTCTATTTTTATGGATTTGATGAATAGATTCATTAATGACTACCTTGATAACTTTGGGGTAGTTTTTATTGATGATATTCTGATATATTCCAAAAGTCATGAGGAGCATGAGGATCATCTATGGGTTATTTTTCAAACTCTGTGGAAGGATAGGATTTTTGGGAAGTTTAGTAAATGTGAATTATGGTTACAAAAAGTGTCTTTCTTGGGGAATATTGTTACCAATGAAGATATCATATACTACCCTGAAAAGAAAATTGTTGTGAAAGAGTGGACTCAGCCTAAAACAATAACTGAGATTCATAGTATCCTTGGATTAGTGGGATATTATAGTATGTTTGTGAAAAACTTTTCATGGATTTCTAATCCATTAACCAAGTTAACTCAAAAAGGGGTCAAGTTCATCTGTAAAAAGGAGTGTGAGGAAATTTTCCAAGAGCTGAAGAAGAGATTGGTTATTGCACCTATGTTAACTCATCCATCAATTGGAGAAGGATTCATCTTTTTTAGTGATGCATCTCTGAAAGGGCTTGGGTGCCACATCATGGAAAAGGACAAGGTCATTTCTTATTCATCTCAACAGTTGAAGACTTGTGAGCAGAACTATCCTACGCATGATCTGGAGATGGTTGCGGTTGTAATTGATATGATGATATAGAGGCGCTATCTTTATGGGGAGAAATGTGATATATACATATACCATCAAAGTTTGAAGTATATTTTCACACAAAAGTAATAGAACATGAGACAAAAGAGATGGATAGAACTCCTTAAATTCTATTATTGTTCAATTCATTATCATCTCGGAAGAGCGAACATTGTCGCTGATGCATTTAGTAGGAAAGACCCAGTTGTCCAGTCCTTGATAAGGATTCAAAGAGATCCCTTGATCAACGAACTAGTAAAGCTGGAAATGGGAATTACAAGGTAAGGGACATCATCAATCCAAACCCAAATGATTTCTCAACATTCACTACTAGAGAAGATAAAAAATCTCAGAAACATGATACTTTGTTATAGAAGAAGTTGGAGGCTGTGAAGGATGGGAGGTTTCCTAAGTTCAATACTGATCCAGAAGGTGTACTGAAATTTCGTACAAGACTATGTGTTCCATATATTCCTGAAATAAAGAAGGAGGTGCTGGATGAAGCTCATAGCTCTAGTTTCTATATACATACTGGTAGCATGAAAATTTATAGGGACCCTCAGGATCATTATTGGTGGGATAATATGAAAAGGGAGACAACTGACTACACTTCAAGGTTCCTGATATGTCAGCAAGTTAAGGTAGAACAACAAATTCATAATGGGGTATTGAAACCACCACCCATACCAGCATCGAAGTGGGACAATATCACTATGGACTTCGTCACTGGTCTCCCGAGAACTTCAAAAGAAAATAATTTGATATGGGTTATTGTGTACTATCTCACCAAGATTGACAATTTTATCTCCATTCAGGAATATTTATCTCTTGATCAACTTTCCAGGATTTACATGAAGGAAGTAGTAAGGCTGCATTGATTTCCACTTTATATCATATCTGATCGTGATCTAAGATTTACAACAAAATTCTGGAGAAGTCTTCAAAAATCTCTAAGCACTGAATTGAATTTCAGTACGGCCAATCACCCCCAAACTGATGGAAAATCTGAAAAGGCTATTCAAACACTTGAGGAAATGATGAAAACATGCTCAATGGAATTTAAAGGTGTATGGGATCAACATCTATCTTTTGTTGTGTTCGCTTACAACAACAGCTTCCACCCAAGCATTCAAATGGAACCCTATGAAGTTCTTTATGGGATGCAATTTAGAACTCCTGCTTTTTAGGATGAAGCTGGTGAGAGAAATCTTCTTTGGCCTGATCTTGTGCAGGAGATTATAGAAAAGGTCCATGCCATCCAACAACTCATTAAGACTACTCAGAGTTGGAAAAGAAGCAATGCTGACAACCGTCGAAGGTACTTGGAGATTGATGTTGGTGACAAAGTCTTTCTTCCAATTTCACCTTGAAAGACAGTCATGTGGTTCGGGAAGAAAGGCTAGTTAATCCCTAGGTACATTGGCCAATATTAAATCCTTGATCGTGTGGGTGCAATGGCCTGTCGTCCTTCACATCCTCCAAATCTTGCACAAGTTCATGATGTCTTCCACGTATCCCTCTTGATGAAGTACGTACATGACCCTTCACATGTACTAAAACAAGATGTGGTATAAATGGAACATGACCCCTCTTATGAGGTGTAGCTAGGGGAGATCTTGGATCATAGAGAAAAGGTTCTACCCAATAAGACTACCCACCTCATTAAGGTGTTGTGAAGGAACCACAAATATGAAGAAGCCACATGGGAACCATAGGACTCTATGAGGCATAAGTACCCACACCTATTTTCTTCAATGTGTACAAGTTAAAAATTTCAGGGATGAAATTTCATAAGGGGGGAAGAATGTAACGAACCAAACTTTTTAATAATATTTTTTTCTAATTTTGTGTGTTATTTTACTATATACTCAAAAAAAAACTATATCCTTTAATTAATAAAGTGGGTATAATTAAAATGAGACTGTTGGGTTTCTACTGTTATATGAATGTTGGTCAATATGATCGTTGGTTAATATGACCACTGGAAAGTATAATCATAATGCTGTGTTTTTATAAATATGGTTATCTTGGTTAATTAATATAGAAAGAAGCATGAATGTCTTCATCTAGTAGACTCGATCCATATGAAGCCCATCTGTCAGAGCTTGGGAAGGACGTAGCATCACCGGGATTTGCTCTGGACCAATCCCAAGCCAAACTTCAATGTATGAAGCTTGAACGGAATCCCTAAGGGATATTTTCAAGATGATATAAATCACCACTCGGGAAATATTGTCTGAGCCTCCCCAAGATTCTATCACCATATCACACCATACACATAGGTCATATACTGCTATTATAAAGGGCTATGTAATGAGACCTTATCTGCTTTGTGTATTTTTTTTATTTAAATAAAATTGTTATTTCTTATTTGGGAAAAGTTGTGAATGTCAAATATATGAATAAATTTAGGATGTGTATTATTAATGAATTTAGGAAAAAAGGGTTATTTTAATATGTTTTTATATTCATTAAATAATTGATAATGTGAAAATATTTTTAAGAAATGGTCTTTTACAGTTCTGTTCGGTAATAAATTTAGAGTCTAATAAGACCAACATGGTTTTTAGTGAATAGTAAAGAATGAATAGTAGCATACCCACATGAATACTAACAAATAGTAATGAATAGTAATTTGATAAAAAATAGAAACTTCACCCCTGAATGTATAAATAAATTTTAGATATCTTAAAAGGAAAAAAACAAACATTGTTTAATTTTTGGTATTTTTGTTTGTCATAAATATTTAATTTACAATTTTATAATTAATTTAATAATTTAAAATGGAAATATATTTTCCTAAAATGTAATCATACATTGATACTTTATTGTATTATGGTTATATAATAATTTCATGGGACCTTTATTACTTTTTAAGGTGTTACAAAATTAGTGATAGTTTTAAAGTTGTATTTTTGGAATAGATAATGATTTTATTTAGAAATATAATTAAAAATATTTAGAAAATTATTTTAATAAAAAATACTTCTTTTTTAAATTCAGAGCAATGATATTTGGATAGGGTAAAATTTAGGGATTTTTCTGAAACAGTTGAGTTATCAGTGAATAGTAAAATGCAGTTTTGAGTTGCGGGTATTTAATGACATCATTAATGATGTAATAATGATGTAAGATTTCTGGTAGACTTATTTATAGTGATATATGCTATGAGGTGTCCCATATGGACAATACCATGGGAAAATACCATGGGGAAGCCCATGTTTTTTCAAATACCTCTGATGAGATGTCCCTTTGAAATTAATAATTTATTCACTCACTTTTCCTATAAATACCAAGAGATTTCCATCATTCAATTCATTTGAAAAATAATCCTCAACTAATTTCAGGTATCCATTCCTCCCATGTAGTCTTCCCAAGGTTCCCTCAAGCCTCCCAAGGTCCCGACCTTCATTTTTTCGAAGTTACTCTTCAAGGTAAGGGATCATTTCACCCTCCTCTTTTAAATCATGACTTTTTTTTATGACGTGTCTTATATTTTCCTTCTATTTTTGTTTAGGGTATGTTATTATTTGTTTTATTACGTTCCATTTCATGTCCAAATTATGAAAAACCATTTATTCTCTCATCAATTTGTTTTCTGAATTTTAAAGTTGCGTCTTTAGACTGCCAAATTTCTCGTGAAAGAAATCATATCTTATTTTTTCTTTCAATTTTTCTTTTTCTTGTGGTATGTCATTAAAAAATGCATACCTTGTTTCTATCTCTATGTTATTCTGTATTTATATTTTAATATGAGATTTTTATGAGTGGGTTACCCTTTTAACCTCTCTTTTTATTTTCTAAAACCAAGTTATATAACCTTTATACTGCAGAAATTTTTGCCTCAAAATCTCTCTCTTTTTCTCAACAAATTATCTTGTATTATTTATGTGAATAACCAATTATTTTTTCATATCCATGGGTATTAATAAATAAATAAAATTGATCTATTTGATTCTGGAACTGACATACATATAACCCTCACTCCCTTTCCATGGGTTATAATTGAATTAATGATCAAGTTTTTATGAACTTTTAAAACGTCATGATATTGAAATGAAACCCATTTATTTTATTCTCTATGGGTTAATAATGAAAATTTTTATTATGATATATGTGGATCACATGAAAATAAATACATATTAAGGGTGCGCCCTGATAGCGCTCAAATTCATTGGGTAAAGAATTAATCTCTAGAGATGACAAGTTTTATGACACCTTGCTGAATAACCTTAGTAATTGTTATGAAACCTCAGGGATAAACCTTGGTGATATGTTCATGAATGTATAAATTAAATTTTGTATCCACATATTCTTGTTATTATTCATGTTCGTTTTATTATGATATTCCTATACTTCCATTTTTCATGTCCTTATGTTTTTATTTATGTTATTATTGATGTCACAAGTAAACGGATTCCCTTGTTTACCATTACTTGGCCTGCTGCTCACCCATTCCTTTGAATGTAAGTCTCTAGGTTTCAAGATGCAGTAATTGTACTTAATATGAACTTATGATGATTCCATACAAGTGTATTGGAAGAATATTTTATGGTGTTTTCTTGTATTATGTTCATGATTTCCAAGACACTCGACTTTAAATATCATCTATTTGTATAATTTAAAGATAAGTAATGTTAGAAAAAGGTGGGATTCCATAAAACTACAAGGAATTATATTACTTATCTTGTGAGGTACCATCTAGAAATAGTTTTGAACATGATTCTGACCAACACACCCACCGACTCTAGTTTTATCACAGTATTGTAGTTTCCAAACTGTTTGACTTCATTCGACAACCCATCACACCATTTTGATGATTTCCATGCTCATTATTTTAAATCATTATCTATTTTCATGTCTGAAGGAACCCCATGTATATATGGATAGTAATCCAAATGGCCCAAATAAAATAATAGGCTAACATTCTAGTAGTTATCAAACTAAATTTTGATTTTGGGCCCATTATTTTGAATTTAGCAAATAGATTGGACCTCATTTATTTTTCCCCATTTCTGGATAATAGTATGTGGATGTTGGGTTACGAATATGGTCAAAATTTAACCTCCATTGTCTTCCCATCATCAATGAAATATGAATTATTGGAGTCCTGATTCACGCATTCAATTTTAATTCATTAGGATTTATTCCAACACCCTACTGTTTTCCCAATTGTGCACTATAGCATGGTGGGAAAGGGATGATTTCCCATATTGAGAACTCTATTATCTAACCACAATCCCTCTCTTTCTTCCTGAAATATCTGAGTTTCCATTCAAAACCTCAATGTCTAGTATTTGGATGGAATTGTAGTATTCAAGGTCAATAATTATTTGTACATTCCATGTTTATAAAATATGTCACTACCCACATTATCCTAGGGACATATTTCTTGTTATTTCATAGATACAAGTAAGATTAACTAATCAATATAGATGACTATTTTAATGAACACATTGAAAATAATTATGAAAGAATGAAAATATGTTTGTGAGTTTGTGAAAATTACAACCCACATGTAATGGCCACTATGATATATGATTTGACCTCTTCAATGGTGCATCTCTACTCAAACACTCTATGGATTATAGACACCAAGATATTATATTTCCTGCAAAGCTCCCTCTCGTCTTCCCTAGAGAGGGGGAACCATTCATCAGCCATGATCTATGCCTGATCCTCATCAGCTAGAATTTTAGCCATCTCTCAGGATCCTCACCTCATCTAGTCCACGAACTATACAAAATGATCCTTCAATCATGATATGATTCCTGAATGTGTATTGATTAATGCAGAGTGTTCATTCATCCATGACATCAAGCATTATATCTCTTGTTCATCCTACAGATGTTTCAGGATGTTGATAGATTTCCTCCACTTCCAGCCAACACTGAGGTCATTGTCGTACTCCTATATTTTCTCCTCCATGTAATATAAAATGAGCATATGAGGGTATCAGGAATCCACTCCTCATACAAAAAGATCAAACATACTTGAATGATGTATCCTTGTATTGTTTACCCACTTTGTTTTTTCGGTTGTCTTTGATGAATTACTTGATTAGTTTACATGACAGGTGATAGACACCCTTGAAAACCACTTTATCAGGCGTGGTATCGTCTGGCTCCATTGGGTAAGGTGGTAAATATTCTTAGAATACTTATAGAAGTTTGGAAGTATGATCTTCTTCTGGTGTTCTGTAAGACAGTCTATGTTTCTCATCATTTGTTTTTTTCTATCATTGGATCCCACCTTTATGATTTCTTGATCTGTCCCACCAGTCACCCTACCCATGACCGTAGATGCCATGATTTGTTTTTAATGGACATTATATTCCATAATAATTGACATTCCAACTAGAAAAGGGTCACCAAGAGTGCCAGTCATCCTCCCGAGTATGGACCACACCATTTGATGAAATATTGACACTGAAATAAAGATATTTCAGTTGGGAAGGTTAGATGGAAACGAATTGTGGATTCTATGCTTGACAAGACACACTGAGAACAAATAATTGGTCTCCCCCTTGAGTTTATACCCTCGAAACCCCAGTATGTGGCCTCCATATTTGGTTGGAATCTTCAAATATTCTATATGTGATACCTTGTTAGTCAGATCTCTGGTGGATTCTGTGCTCACCATCACCCAGTGAGTAAATCCTAAAGATATGTCATCTATTGTGTAGGAATGATTTTTTCATATATGGTTCTCTTATACCCGAAGAATGTTAGTTGAGAAATCATGGATTACTAGAGAATTCTCCATAGTGGAATGGTTTATAGTTTACCCAAAGATTCAAAAGAACATCCAACTCCATGTTTGAAACATATGATTCCTCTAAAGGGATCCCCTAACTAGACTCTTATCCCTAGGAGGACTCATTTAAATCTATAGGCACTGGGAAACTTTCCATCTTATTAGAAATAAACTTTTGTGGTGGGGTTAATCAATCAAGTGTCACTTTCACATGATCTATCACTAGATTTGGGGTACACTGATAATGAACAAATGAATCCATCATGGCCACGTATTGTTCCCCTTCCACCTGAGACACCCTAAAATTTCCCATAGCATGGATGATCATTGACAGATATGACCCGATATGGTTAATAAGGCCCTACATTTTAAACGGATTGAGAATTTTGTTGACATCCATGGCATCCCAAGGCATTAGAAAACTCCATCCTCCGGCTTGTCTATGTCATGTAACCACATCCTAGGAGATTGAATGTACATTATACTAAACCCCCTTGTTGGAATTCATTTCTTCAGTCTATTATCATCTACAATTATTGGGTCTGTTACTACCACTTGACTATCACTTGTTGTAGGCCCTATAATTACACGCCTTTTTTTGCAGCAACCCAGTCACGACATTGTGTTCATTACATTTTATGACTGCAACCTCATGGTTGTGGTGGTACTCCAACATCAGAACATATTGTTCACTGTATTAGCATCTTTACCAGGTTTTTTCATCCTAGCTCTTTACTTAACCCATAACCAGTACATAAATTATGGTAGGTAGAGGCCCTCCATTCAGTATTTTCCCATTCCCACACATAATCATAAGTTTCATCTGCCTCATCATGCATGGATGATCCATGTGGAGTACCCCTAGATATAATTTTGGGTTCATTATTTTCATGCACTTGATCTTCATTTCTACGAGGTCCAGGGTATATGGCTAATATATCAGATCACACTCAACACATGCCACCATATCTCCACCCTGTAAGGCTATGATATAGGATCAGAGCTCCTCAATTCCCTATCTATCACTATTGAATACCCTTATCGGAATTGGAAATTGAAGTAATATGAATTTATTGGCCTTCAATACCATGTTCATTTAAATCAATGAAGTCATCTTAGTTGGAAATATCACCACTACATTCAGTATGGCTAGTGATATGTTTAAACCAAGGGAAGAAATAAGGTTCACATATTAGTAGATATTCATTTGTTGCATTGTCTTACCATATAGAAAGTGGAGTGGTGACCCTACCATCTATGGTTTCCTCCACTCTTTGATGTGCCACAACACCTTGTATAATTTCTCTAGCCTTAGGATAATATGGATGACACATTTCCCCAATGTGAGTGTGGATTCCATAATGAATGTGCTTGGTCACTCACCCATGTTCATATCTATGAATGGAAGTATCCTATGAAAAATAATATTAGAGATAAATAGAGAAAACTAAAAAATCAGTTGTTGCTCAATGTTGATGTTGTACCCCAATTATATCCATTGGATATTCTCTAGGATTCACTGGAACAAAATATATTTGCTATGATGGGATCCCTTCAGCCAATGGGAGGCATTAATGGTAGATTTTTTTGTACCTTCCCCCAATTAGTGGAATGCTCTTATGGAATTTTTATGAATCATCTAACCCATAACAAGAAATGGAAATCCTTCATTGAGTTTTTGTCATTTTTCAATACTAAGTCCATCATCTCCATTTGCATGTTCGAAATCTATTCTAAATCCTCCCATGTTTTCCCAATGGGAAGGATCTCCTAATACATGACCCATAGAATGTAAATTATTTACATATGAGGGTGGTCCTAGAGGCTGATGACAACCTCTCCATGATGGATTTTTAATGTGTTAGTTCTTGATGACCACCTCCTCATTTACTCCAAAATCATTAGTTTTGGCTTGTATATATAGAATTGGGAAGACCACATCCTACTTCATCTCCACCTAAATTCATCATTGGATACACTAATCTAGTAATCCTAGGCCCATTCATATGTGTAGTTTCCACCCTATCACATATCCAAATAATCGGTCCACCTATTCTATGGGTTCCATAAACCTTCCTTGAGTATAGTGTTGTACTTTTGGGGGACATTCCACTAGCTAAAATGCATTCCCATCAACATTACTGATGTGATTATATAGATTGTGTAAAATGGAAGCCCTATGGTCTTCCCATGTATAGCCATTTGTATCGATGAACCACTGAAGAAAACATGGAATACTCTTAAACCATTATTTCATTTCATCACTAATTGAACTCAGGATGAAAACATCATCAATCAGAACAATATAGTATGGCGGAAATCCTTTGAAGAGTGGGTAGTTATTTTTATATTTTGTCTGTCAGGCTAACATGTACTCATTATCTGAGTGTCTTTGCACATATTCTCAAATCACTAGATTGATATCCATCTCTTCTCTTCAATTTGAATCTTAAAATACCTCCCAATTTGTTTCATGGTTGGAAAATTGGTTTTCGGACTTCATCTATCTTTCTAATACACTCAAAGAGTTTGATCACAACGCTCGATTAGAGAGCCCAATCACAATGATCATTCATAGAGTGTGTGTTCAAATATCCAAGGTGCTCGCTGCATGATGTAGTGAATCAAGGGATATTTGTTTAATATTTCACTAAAAAGAGTTCCTAGAGCACTGATATGTAAGGATAGGGTCGCAAAGCGTGTTCACTAAGTGCAAAGCTTCATGATTCGAGAGAACATTCACAAAATCATTAGGATATATGTGGAAAAATTAAGGGCCATCATTAATATATATAGGTGATGATGAACCAAGTTTCATGGAAAATATTGTTGTAGAGATCTCCACAACATTCTCAACCCACATTATGCTTACCCACAATATGATTCAACATCACGATCTTCCAAATTTTTGGTTAATTACCCTCAAAATATGACACCCATTTTCTCCATGGCTCACATTCTGAGAGGGAATTTTCAATGGGCCAAAATTATGTACCTTGGAATAAATTGAAGAAGGTCATGAATGGAATTAAAAAAGGGTCTTCATCACAAAGTCCCTTTGCAAATAACTCTGGCATCATGACCACCATAAATAATCCTTGAATAATTTTCTATGACTGATGGAAAGTTAGTGACAGAAGCCTTTGTGAGTCTGGGAAACATGGGCAGAGCCTCTATGAAGGCTTAAAAGGCAGTGATGCAAGCATTCGCAATTCCGAGGAAGATGAACATAGCCCCTTTTCCTACCGCAAAGGCATGGATGGAAGCCTCCACGAGTCCATGAAGAAATAAAGATCTGACTTTGATTGTGAAGAACAATTTTCTTCACAACACTTCCTCCAAGCATTGTGATTCACAATGTATATAAATATCCAGCCCACCCCCACTCCAATAGATCAAGACCCTTAACATTTTCCTTTCTCTCTCTCAATTTGAGACAATATCATTTCTCTATGAACCATTAAGAAAATGAACCATCCAAGTTATTTTAGAATTTTGAATCCACTGTACATTAGATCCATTTTACCTATACCTGAAAGGGGGATTCCCTTCATGATGTCTTTTGGATATCATAATGGAAGGATCCACCATTAGGTACTCAAAACATAATGAATCACCCAATCCTCAAAAATTACCCTCTAATCAAATTTAGACTCCATGCCCCAAATGTGTGATTTTTCATCATAATGTACCCTCCTTCGTGAATCCCCTTCACTTTTTAGAGCACCATAGAATCACGATGCCCATATCTACAAATCCTTCTGCTTATCAAACCCCTCCTTCGTGAGGCCCTCCATGCATGTACTTAGTTATTTAATGGTCCCCCAAATTGGTGATTCCGGTTGAATTTTGTAAAATCAAGAATCTTTCTATAGGAATGATAACTGTTATCTCTTCCTCGAATCACCATGATAATGTGTACCATTAAATGGATGAATCCAATACCCCATTAAACTAGGGAATTTTTGGTGATTCACTTTACAAAGGGTTAACGTGTGAAACCTCATCACCTGAACGACATGTTGTTTAAATTCCTACAAATCCATCCTCAACACATGATGTTAATATATGATCACCACATTTGCGAATAGGGTGTGATGAGTTGATAAACGATGAGTTTCAGTGAACTCTCACTCATTCCCTATCTATCCCATTGTGTGTTATCACCATGTGCACTTCATGCGGCCCCTGCATAATCCCCAACCCACATTGTTAGGGTTCTCTATGTATGGTGTCCATATATTCCCTACATATCAGGACACCATCCTCTCTCAATGGGTTTCCATTTTAGAGTAGTTCCCAATATTCATCTCTATGATCAGAAAACCATGCATATGACCCTATTTTCTCTTTGGAATGCTACCCATGGATATCTGTCACTCTACTTATCACTGACGCACCTTCTATGATAAAATCATTATGTTGATTAAATCATATTTTTTTCTCACATTATGTGTGAATCACATGGGTTTAGTATAAGCATTGAAATTAACAACCAATTCTTGGCTATAGTTATGTGTAATCCCAATTCCCACCATACTGAACTACATGGATTTTTATATATTCTTTATATGAAGGTTATATAGGAAGCATATATATGGTTCAAGCACCACAATCACCATTATGCATCTTTTCCGACCATTTCTTGTCAGTTCTCTTTTTTCCCCATATTATATTAAATTGTATTCCCCATCCCAAATTAAGTTTGTTTGGATCCCTTTAGAGTATGTAGGAATCCTCTTCGAGGTTCAATCCCAGCAAATGGAAAAGTCTGTTTCTCCCTCAATAGGATGTACCATCCTGATGTGGAATCTTCCCTATGTGGGACACATCACCCTGATCCGCCTCCCTGAGGTGTGTCGATCCTCTAAATTGGTTTTTTGTCCTTCGTGTACACCAAGAATACATGTCCCATTTTCCAGGGCAGGTAACTATGCGTAAGTTCCATGCTCAATATGTACACATCCAACCAATAGTGTCCCTCCTCTGATGTGTTTCTACCCTTGTGCAATCACCAACATGAATCTAGGATACTATCCTTTGTGTAATCCTTGATTCAATTCCCTACCTCTGACCTATTTGGAATTTGACTATTACCCTTTATGAGAAAGGTTCGTAGTAATACTCTCTGATGTTCAAGAACATATCCCACGTCCCATACTATTCTCTCCCTTGAGCCTTAGTGTCTTGGGAAGATCATTCCTTATCCCATCATTTCTATTTCCCTTAGGTCCACATCCATGGTTATATTCTCTTTAGTCACCTCCTAAGGTTAATCATCAACCCATTTCAAGAACTATGTGGACTTTGAGTTCCTACCATAGTGATACATAAGAAACTACTTTGTGGTTCAATCCTTGTAACATCACCTTCACTCTGGTTTTCAATTCCATCCTGTCTATTCCATCCTAAGACACATCACCAATATTCATCATGATTTTCCGTAGATTGACCCATCCTGTCGAAATCATGTCATCCTATTTGGGAAGCTAACCATGTGTAAGAATCATTCACCTCATCGCTCTATATACACCCTTGGATGCTAACCACACATAAGACCCAACAAGATTCTGGGTTTTTTCCCATTGCGTACACCCTAATCCCATTACTCACCATCTCAAAATATGTGGGTTTTGATCCCTGCCTTCTAAACAAGGTATTTATGATGCCTATTAGAGGTTGAATCCTAGATAATGGTAAACCATGGTATCCACTTTGAATGGACCCATACCCCTATCGGATCCACCCTTTGTGGTGTCAAAACTACTGTACGCAGTGTGAAACCTTCCCCTTTGGGGGAAACACCTACCTAGGTCCATCCATATTTTGATTTCTGACCCACCCATCTAGTAAAATTTATAGGTGATCCCTCTGAGGGATACACCCATACGATCTTCAATCATAAGTGTTTAATTCAGTCAGATCCATCTCTGATAGACATTAATCTCATCACACACATCATATTAATCATTGGAATCATTGGAAAACCTCAAAAACATGACTCCAGAAAACAATTCCCCCCATTTAACATGGTGTGCCTCCATATTTTGCTCCCTCGAGAAGCCCTATGTTATGGGATTATATATATGATACATTGTATAAGTGACCATCCATTCCATTGATTCCCAATGTGAATATTATCCTAACCAAAGGTTATTTCTTGGATATAACCCCTTTGGAATTTCATGACATGAGAATCATAATTAACCATAATCCACAATGATATGGAACCTATAAGTGTTTCAAGAAAAATGTATTAATCATTAATGGAGACTCTGAATAAGGGATATTTAGGAGGAGGAATCGACAGAAGGAGGACCTGACAACACATTATCATGACTCGATCCAGTTGAAAACATAAATCATGAAGTTGATAGATGCTTCCATCCATTGGAAAGCGGTAATGTGGGGAAACAACACAACCACCGGTTGAGATTCCCCACATGCATGGCATGGTAACGAGCACCATAACCAAATCATTTAAAAAAAATATTGGCCATGCTTACTCTGGTTTTCAAAATTAATCATTCATGTATGGTTATCTTACTGATCCATAATACTGTGTAATAATTATAAACGACATCATTTACCAATAACCTCAATTTTTTAATGTGACAACAAATCAATTTGTAGTTGATAAATTTAAAAGTTGCATAGAGAATATATTTCACTATTTATGATGTAATTTATGAGAGAAGGTTATCATAGTAGTTTAATAACATTTAGGGGGTTTATATTAATAATGATAATTGAATAAAAACACTAAGGATAAGTATAAAATTGAATGAATGGGATTGAAGGATTTTAATCAATTACTCTTTGAAAAATATTTTCTATGCAAACAACAATAATATATTATGTGATAGTTCTTCAATAAGGATAAAAGGAAGAGTAAAATGTTACTATATATTAATGCAATTATATAATGTTTACAAGGAATGAATTAGACTATGTTCATAATACATAGATTTACATAGGTCATTAATTTTATCTTGTAAAACATATTATTCCAAAGGAAGTAGTCTCATTATCATTCTCATCATAGGATTAAATAAAAACATTTTCAAAGGAGAATGCATAAGAAATATTCATTTCATTTAACATTAATGGAAATCATAATTATATAATTATTGGATTATAATTTTGGAAAGGAAATATGACAAAAGGTAAGAAGGGGGTAAAATATACAACTTGTAATAAATGTTGAATGAAACCCCATGAAACATTATTTTTTTGAATGTGGGTTTCCTTTAATTATAGATTGAACGGACACACAACTTATGACTCTAATTTAAATATTTAATCTACAAATGTTTAATGATTCAAATGTAATGGCATGGGGAATAAAAAATTATAATCCCAAATGTTAGGGGGATTTACACTAAAATTGTCCAAGGGAGCAAGAATAATATTATGCACTCAAAACATCTAAGGTTGATGTTTCTAATTATACAGTTCCAAATACATTAATAATTTAATAAAAATTAAAAAAATAAATTTTTTGAATCATGATATTCATTCTCTTTTATATCATCCATGATATCTAATAAAATTAGATATTTTGCAAGAATATTGTGAAGGGATTAAATAGTGATATCTCATAGTATAAATATGACCTTAAAAAGGATGTGTGATTCATTTCCTAATAGGGAGTCTTAATATTCCAAATTGGATAACATTAATATTATACATATGGTTTATTTTTACATGATCCTTTTTATGTAATATGTTTTATAAAATGATGAAAATCTTATTAAAAAGAGATTAGGATTCTGTTTCTAAATTCTATTGTGGAATTATTTATATTGGGAGGGAATGCTTTTTAATATGAGTCTGGTCAAGATCCACCCATATTTTCTCTTCTGAATGAGATTCATAGGGAAGAAGAGGAGACATAATCAACTTAATTAAAATTTAATCATTAAAATGTGGACTCTTGTAACATACATATATTTTTTTAATAAAATATATGTTCTATAGTATATATAATATGCCACAACAAGCCTAAATGGACAACTAAATAATATTATTTAAATGTTTCAATTATTAATATTCCCTCAAATTGGAAGGTAAGAATATGGAAAACTAATTTATGAAATGATAAAATGGACCAACTCAATATTAATTTATTCATTTAAATAATCACACAATATATATAAAATTCATTTTATTCTTCAAATATTCATTTTCATTATTAATGTTTTCAATGTTTTTTGAAAGAATACTAAAATTAATCATGCTATAAAATATTTATTTCGAATAATTAATTTAATTTTTTAATTCAGAATGAAACATGATCTTTGAATTTTTATTCGTATGTATTTGAAAATATTTAATTTTCATGTAATAATGAAGACAAATTTTTTTATTTAATAATGTTATTTATTTTATCATATATATTATAATAAATTATAATAGATTAGTTAAACATTTAATAACATAAATATGATTTAAAATAGTCAACGTATTTTTTTAAGGCCTTTATACTTTAATTTGGAATACAAATGTTTTATATTTACAAATGTCGTTGTTAGAAAAAAATCGATAATAATTGCAATTTTTTGGTTAAATTACAATAAAATTATAGAGCATATGTGTTCATAATTTTTTTAAAATTTATTCCATGTTAAGAATCATTAGGTTTAATTTTAGTAAATGCATCGCTTTTTTTCAATATTATCAATAACAATGGTAATTTATGTTAGCACCAGAATGGGTAAACCTGTTAAGGAAGCATATAAATAATATGAACAAAACAATAAAACTGCCCTTACATGGGATCCAATATTATTTCATGAACAATTTTCTTCCATAATCATTAAGGGATCAAACATATTTAATTTTTTTATATTTTTATGTGATTATGTTATCTATAATATAATATTTACAGAAAATTCAAATATGTCTCACTCATATTTTTAATAATGATTTTTTTAATTATGATGTTTTTAGAGTATATGATCAATAGTAACAATTTTCTAAAAATAAAAAATATATATTCAATAGTGTTATATTTTTAATAAATTATTGAATAAATAATTACTTTAAATGCTTTCACATCAGTGATGAAATATTTATTCAACTAATGGAAAATGAATGAAATGATTTTTTCATTATTAAAATAACAATTAATTAATTTAATTAATGTAATAGAATAATTTTATAGATTACATTGACATGTTTGGGATATGATAAATTTTTTCTTCTTCTAACTATTAGTTTTATCTAGATATTATAATAATAAATGTAAACAATAGTTCAAAAAAGTGGCATTATTGATATATTATAGTAAATAATATATTATTTAATAATAAAATATTATTTAAAATATTATATTTTTTACAAGGGATTTTGGTATGAAATAAAATATAATCTATGACCCATTCATTAGACATTTTTAATTTCTTAGTCACTATATTAACTCTCGAAGTTTAAAAAAATAAATGTTGTCATGGTAATAATTAATGTTGATAAAAGGGATAAAAAAAGATAAGGGTATAAAAATAATAGAAAAATATCTTACTTTTATTGGATTACGTATTGTTAATAGATAATCATATTATAATCTTAATTATTAACATTTAATAAACTAGTTATTCAAAATTATTTTATATTAATTGAATATTTTGAAAAATTCCAATAGATCCCATCAACTCTCTTATAAAAGTAAACATATTCATCTCATTTAGTCCTAATTATAAAACAATTTAGTGTTTTGTATCTATAAAGAAATACATTCTTCTATACCCACAATATAAAGGACTTATATTTGGTATTACACAATCCATGGTGGTCTTATGGAGTTAATAAAATGAGTTTCCTAAATAAGAGGCATCATTTTTAATCATGTGTTTATTATTTTTTATTCTTACACATATCTAAAACCTCATTAAAACATTAACAATTGAATATATATTATATTTAACATATATAAATATTATTATTTAATTGTAATGAGCTACATCCATCTCCACAATCATCAAATGTGATCAAAATTCAGTTTTCATTTGTATGGAGACTACAACCATGCGAATCTATTTAATTCTTCTTCAATAAATTTATATCAATAATAATGATATTGATGTAATTAATGATCATATTAGATAATATTTACCTATTTATCTTCATGAAAATATAATATATAATTTACATTATTTCCATTCCATGTATATAAAAATGATAACATTGTTCATTATTACATGTGGACTTCCACGTGCGAGAAGCGATGTGATTCATTTTCCATAACAAAATATCATAGATGGTAAATATTATAATATTTAAATAATTTAAGTTATATATATGATATTATTATAATTCCATAAATATAAAATAATAGTTACCTTTTTTATAATGATTTTTAATCAATGTGAATGTTACACAAGCATACGTACGTCATATCATCTCTATTATTGTAACATAGAACATTTTTATAACCATATGTAATTATGGAAATTAAACATATAATTGATCATTAAAAGCAATAACTATTTCATGAATATTGTTATGGAGATGATTTAATTCTGATCTCTTACTCAAAAATCAACACACTATAGTCATTCGTGACTTATAAACCATATTAGAAAAAAATTATACATGATCATAAAAAATAAGGTAATTGTTATAACTTCATAATATGTAAAATAATAGGAATAAAAAAATTAAGTAGGTTATGAAAATAAATAAATAATATATATATATATATATTTATTATTCTTGTGGATTAACAATGTATGTGATGAGTCCGATTCATGGTAAGAGATTTCCTAGATCTATTTCCATTCTTTAGAAACAACATAAAATTTATTGATAATTTCTTGATAAAATTATGTATTAAATGAATTTTGATTATATTATATTTAAATTAAATTTTTAATCTAGATTTATATTTGATAAACCTAATTGATTCATTTCATTAATGATCACATATTTTATATGTTATTTTTATGTACATTTTATAAAAATATTCTTTTCTTGTTTGTTTTAAAATATATAAAATTAATGTTTTTAAACATATACTGCAAGAGAATATTTTTTGACATTCATGGACCCTCATTGTTATGAATCTTATGTTACATGGTTAATAGTTTATACTCAATGAAATTTTTTCCATTTATATGTGCATATATATATTTTAAAAAATATGTTTTCTCAAAATAGAAATTTTATTTTCCTTAAAAAAGATATTTAGTGATATTTTCATTATAGAAAAACCATGCCCACCATGTTGTGTGTATTTTGGTAAAAACAAATGGGGTTTTAATTAAAAATAGAATATTTTATACTATAAATTGTTATATTAAATGTATTTAATGTGTCATTTAAAGGATTTATAATGAATGGTGATAATATGAATTTTTCTCTTCAGGATATGGGACTCGAAAACTAAACGTGAAGTAGATGTGGCTAATACATCTTATGAAAATGGTTGATCCCCATTATAATTCATTATCTATCTATATATATATTATATGTTGGTTGTTTCCAAATAGTGACTTTTATGCCTCTTATAACTTTTTCTATTCCAAAATAGAACTTAAATGCATTGGGTACTGTTCCTTATATTGAAATAAAAGAAGGAGCGAGTTACCAAATGGTTTCTTATATGTATTAAACTAGGATCCAGTTATATATGATATGGTTTTAAAACATGTACTTAATGTGATTCTGTATGTTTCTAATTTTTTTCCCTTTATATGTGTTTTAATTGTTACATTTAGAAAAAATGTGGTTGATTTTTTATGGAAATGATTTTTAAAACTACTCAAATAACATTGAGATAAAGGTGATTGTTTCATAGGAATTCATGTTTATAATTGAAATAACATAATTCTTCTTTTTTATTTCCATGAATGGGAAATCATTTTTCTTCCAATGCATTTAAAATTTTTTTACATGATTTAAGGATGAGCAGGGGAAATGATGGGTTTAATATTAATGTTGTGATGATTCATCATGAATGGAACAGCTAATTTATTTTAAAATATATTTTTCTTTCCAAAAATGGATCATGAAAATAAGTATCCACTTTTAATTTTTTTGACCTACATTGTTATTTTTTGTTCCAATTCAACAAATCACTAAATATAAATGTTCATTTTTATTTCTAGAAGGTTAATATAGGTTTTAAATCACTATAATATGGAATATTAATTTCCCTATCACTATTATTGGTATTATATGAGGGTTTTTATAATATTATAAGATATAATATTTCCATAAGATTTTTGGATATAATCATGGGTTAATAATTTTATTGTTGATTATAATATCAATGTATTTGAAACCCATTTTAATGATTTTAGATATGAAATTTTAATGTGACTAATTATTTTTTTGATAAAAATATGTTTGAGGAAATTATGGGTTATTAATTTTGGAATGAAAAGTATAAGGTAATAGTTATGTTTAAAAATCATTATTATTTAATATTAATATTATTTATAAGACTTTATCATATTTTGGGAAAAGTTATAAGAATTATATGGCTTTAAAAAAGTCCATCCTGTAGATTGTATGACAACCCATCACGTCTAGAAAGAATAGAGGGAATCAACATACATCCTCATAAGTACATGGGTCCATCACCTACCATTGTACTTTCTGATATCTTGGTATGTATGAAATTTTTTTATTTAAATTACCTGATGGATAATGGTTATGTTCATTACAGTTATATAGGTTTCATTGAATCCATAACCATTGTATGTGAAACTGATTTTTTATTTAGTGATTTATATTATTTCCGAAGACGTTCAAAATTTTGGGAAACCTATATGATTTAAATAAAAAGAATACTATAGTGTTTTATTTTTGAAATAATGGATGAACTATATACTTTAAAAATATATAATTTCTCTGTGGATTAACATTGTTTTTGGTAATTTGTAGAAATTATTATAATATGATAAAGCTTATCTAATTTTAAAAAATATATATTTGTATAAGAATTTAAGATTCATTGATATGATTTTGAGATAAATGTTATTATTAATGTAGGAAAACTATGAGATCAGATAATTATTTTTTGGGATTAAATATTATTCTAGAATATTTTTGAACAATTTTTTACATAGTTATATTCTCAATAATATATATTTAAATTAGGGTATTACTGTAGAGTTTCAATGATTAATTAATCTTTCCATCATATATAAGATTATTATATTTTTAGAATTATATTATCTTCAAATATCTATTGTTATATTTGTAATTTTATAAATAAAAGACTAATTTATAAATCTATTTTTTTTATTATGATACCTATTGAAGGTGATACTAGAGCTTCAATAATGAAAAATTCATACTCATCATTTAGAGAAAAAGATGATTGTTTGGTGGTAAATGATATTGGGTGTAAGTGACCATTTCAGGTAATTATATTTTCATATGGTTTTGATTTGTTAGGAAATGAAATTAATCAAATACAGAAGAAAGGCCATGAAATAGAAAATTTATCTATTTACTTTTCATTCCAACATTAATATTCCATTTTAACCTACCGCTTATTTAGGAATTTATTATGGTTATTGTAATAATGACTATATTATCTATCAATATATTTAATTCCTTAACAGTTATTATTTCCATTTATATCTATGTTTTCATATAGTAAAAACTAGTATTTATTATCCCATGCGAACACCATATTATATTTTCTCTCTTGTAAAGAGTAATTTTTATTTATTAATTTTACAATTTGGGATTTCAAAAATGGTTATTTGGAAGTACAATCCATTAGATTCAAATAAATTTAAAAAAGTTTCGGGTTTTATTTTCCAACAGGGATCTATCCTGCAGACATTTTAAATGGAAACACTATGTTTTCTAGAATATATGATACTCCACATCAAGCATAAATTATGAACAATTTATTATTATCCACATTTTTCCATTATAAATTAGATTTTAAATTGGAAGATGAATATGAATAAATATTTTATGAAATATATATAATGTTACAAACTAATATTAATGTATTGGTTTTTGTTTAAAAATTAATCACCTAATTTTTTGTAATGTCATGTTATTCATCAAAAATATTTATTCATTAAAAATTTGTTTTTCATAATATAATTAGTTAATATTTTTATTTGGTAATACAATATAAAATTTTCTATGTTTTTTAGTTTATAATGTCGTAATTAACATTAGTGGAATTTGTGACAATTATTTATAGATATCAGATTTTAATCAATAATGAAAAATATAGATTCTTATTGAAAACAAAATTTTATTTTGAACTATTTAAAATTAAATAATGTGTTTTTGAATAGTGTTTAATATTTTTTAGTCTAATATGATATAAATTATTCTAATAATGGTCTTCTAACTTGATTTTGTGTCTGAATTTATCATGAAAATATTTAATATTTAAAAATGATGTTTTTCTTAAAAAAATGTATTTTGTTACAATTTTTTTAAAAAATTAAATTTATATTATGAACCTACTATATTTTAATTAAAAAAATTTGTATTTTGAATCATTGGGACCAAATTTAGTAAATATTACTATTTGAATTATTTTTGTTCTGGATAGTAAGATTAATAAATTGGTTTATAATGTTAATGTCTAAATTATTAATATAATTATAAAAATAATATGATGAGGTCTATAAAATGACATCCACACAATAATATTGTAATTTATTTTGTTTTAAACTTTTCTAGGATTTATATCTTCTTGTAGATTTTTAGGTTGAGTTAGTTGTATGGTATTTTGAATTTTGAAAGTTCATGGGTTTCTCCCATTATTTTTCTTTTGTTTCCCCCAATGTGTGTGGTGAATTATGGATATTGTGGCCTTAATTATTGGTGGAAAATGTTTGGAACATGATTAGGGTAAACTATGTCCCTCATTTAGGAAAATATATTGAAAATGTGGAGTTTTTATACTATATACCACAAGGTTGGTGGATAGTTTTCAAAAATCATGTAGGGTAACCGCCAAGCTTGTTCCTATTGAATAACGAGGGAGACACGATTTTTGTATGGTTTTTCAAACCATGGTGGAATATCATATGACCTACCATGGGCATTAAATGTTGGAAATTACAACTTTTTCCCTTTGATGTTTTAACCCTATTTAATGTTTATCCAACACTTCTCAACATAACTCACCATGGAAGCCCTAAATATTCCCTCCTTTGCAGCTCTATTTCACATGGATTCATTTTGAAGGTTATAATGGGAATTCTACAAGGTTTCTATGGGATTTACTCTTTTCTATATTTCCTCGATTTATTTCACTATTTTACTTATGGGGGTTTCATCATTTATGATAACTAAAAGTTGTTGTTATTGTGTTGGTTGATTTACATGGATGATAGGGTGAGCAGATGGCCTCTCTGCCCTGGTTCTTCCTTATCCCAATTTTTGGTTGTGTTCACACATCATTTTGGAAGGTGTTTCCATCTATTTTTTAGAAAAAATCAATTAAATCTTTATGATTACATTAATTCTGTAAAAATATTTATAATTTTCTTATGATATGTTATTAATTTTTTTTTGTATATACATTATGAAAAATGGGAGGAAAATGGATTAAAATGGTTTCCATAAATATGTTTATTTTTATATTAATGCATGTTGTATGATTATTTTGTTTTTCTATAAATGAAATTTTGTATATCTGGTAATATTTGGTCATTATGGTATGTTAGAAGTTTTTTTTTCAAATTATGTACTAGGATTGATGTGTTATTTTTATAACTTCTACGGATAGATAAGTTTTGGAAAATCTTTTGAGGTGATTCTTCCAATATTTAAATTCATAAACGTGTTTATTTAATTATGTGAAAATATTGGGTTTGGTGGTAAAGAAATTATTTTTTCATAAAACTGGGGTTTTGGTAAATTCATGGATACGTGAATAGTTAAATAGGATTCTTTCACTTCCATGGGCGCACAAGGTGCACACATGAATATAATTTAAAATTAATACCACACTAAAGAGTTATCCCATTATTCCTCAAAACATATCCATGACTTATAAATAGTTAGTCTGTTGTTCATGTGACTAAAAATGTGACGTTATTGTGCTTTAAAATACTTGTGCCATTTTGAATATTAAAACATAACATGGAAACTAAGTTATTTTTGAAGTATGGAACATTTGAAATTTGGAGGTATATTTTTTATAAATAATATGAAGTCCCATTTTCAATCCTTGTGTATGTTGAATGTTCTCTTCTTTGTTTTTAAAACTTATTTGGAATGAAATAGGTTTTGCAAATACGTAGGCCATTTGGAAATACAATTGTTTTATATTTTTATTTAAAACATGAATGTTGTGAAAATTTCAATTGGAAAATTATAAAACTAGGGGAATTCTATCTCAAATCGTTTTGATGAAATGTCCCATTGTAAAATATTTTAGCCTATTGATTGTTTCCAAGTAGATTTTGGAAAAATATTCAGTATGGGAATATCATTATCTCGTTTGGAACTTTTTGTTGTCTTTGATATGTCTGTATTGATGTGACATGATGTAAAGGCTCATTTGGGAGCATTTTATGTTTTATAAATTATTTTTGCTACTTATGTGAGGTTTGGTCCCGATGGTGATGTTTTCATGTTCTGGAAAATGGGTTGATTACATGGATAGAGTGAGGCCTTGTTAGTATTTATATATGATTACTGAAGTGTTATTTGAAACAAAAATTATAAGAAGGCTATGTTGGAAATAATGTATTAATTTTTTTTATATCTGTACCTCTATGGTTGATTTCTGAAGAATCATGTTATTACATAGGTGTTGTCGATTGTTGGGTGTATGCATCTATGGTGGAGGTGGGTTTCATCAAGACATGCGTACGAGGAAATTCTCACTTCGCAATTTAATGTTATAAATTTATTTATTGAAATCATTTAGAGTGTCTAATGATGGTTTATTTTAAACATTGAGTTAGATGGGTACATACCCCTCAGATGTTTTGAGATTATAGGTAGGTCGTGCAACAAGATTATAATGTTTAGATATGCTTATTGGTTATTGATAGTGGAGCTACACTATATTCTAGTAGGTGAGTCTGAATTGAGTTTGTCCATGGATTTCATTGAGATATGTTCATGATATCTTCATGATTTAATATCTATATGTTCTTTTTTTTTGTATGTTGGATATTAGTTTTTTAGATATTATTCCTTGTTATATTTTCAATTATTGTCTAGATAACCCCTTTTTGGTAAAATGTTGTGGATTTAAATAAAATTTTATATTTTAACTTGGATGTGAATGGGGAATTTTTTTAAAAGTTAAGTTGTGTCTCTGTGTGGTTTTAAAAAAGGAATATCTGGATATCAGTGTTGAGTTATTTATAATTTTTAGAAGATAATTTTTAGAAACATTTTATAATAAGATATTGTGTAATATTGGAGGAAAGGAAATGCATAGACTCGGGGGGTGATTACCTACTATGTAGATTATGATCACATGTTACTTGTTCTACTCAATATTGTTTTAATTTATAAGTGTTTCTAGTTTAGGTAATAGGTTTGGTGTTCTATGTATAAGCGTTGTCTTATTGTTGGTGGCGACCAAGAGGATACATAGAGATAGTGTTTCATGGTTCGATCTCATTTTTTAATCAGTTTATATTTTATTAGATGTTTTATCTAGATTGGTTGTGAATATATTGATATACAGTTATTATAGTTTTATTTATATAATATTTATTTTTTTTATTTGATCCTATTTTTATTTGGGATAAATCATTCCAATTTGATTATATTATATATATCCCTACTTACCATATTGGGAATTGTAATGATTCAGGTAAATCATTGATTAGGACTATCTCGACACAAAAAACTAGGTACATTATAGATATCATAAACCCATGATCATTCAGATCCATGAGTTTCTGGATGTGGACTGAGATATGATTATTGTTTTTCGAAATCAGTTATGCATGTGGAAGGAAAATGGAGGTGATCATGGGTCATATTTCGATCTCACATGTAGTAGTGGACCATGTGGAGCATGAGTGCACATTTCAAGTGCCTATTTTATGTTAATTATTACTTGTGGAATTTCCAACTAACCATTTCATATAGTTATTAATTTCTATTAGTTACTCATATTGCGTGTTTGGTGGGATATGTGATTTGGATTGATTTTAGGTTGACTGGGTGAATTTTTAAATGAAATGGGTTTTTTTTAAAAGGCCTTTTGAATTGGCATTTTTTTATAAAAATGAACTGAATAGTATAATTTTTTTGAGGAATGGTTTTTAAATAATAGATGAGCATGAAAACTGTTTTGGACTGAATAATGGGTTTCATAATATTAATAATGTACTTATAAGAAGCAATTTTTTAATTGGAATGGTATTGTTATTTTTTTTGGCAATAAGATCCTTGTTTTGTTTTTGATGTTCTTCATTTGAGAATGCTTCTTTTTATTATCATGGTCTTTTGGATTTGTTTTGATTTATTTATATTTCATTTATATTGTTTTATTATTTTTGTAATATTCTTCCTAGAATGATTCCCAAGTTTTTTAGTGGATCTCATCCTATATATGATCCTTCGTAATTATTTGATATATTTTAGGTTGATTGGTTCCTTTAAGAGGATACATAATGGATTGATAATCTTGGTAGTGTCTTCAGATCATTGGGAACACTTTATGGTGTGAAAGTCCATAATGTTTTGGGGTCATTTTATGGTATCAATTTACATTAGTATTGGTTTATTTTTCTATAATAATTACATGTTGGGATGTCTTTAGAAATGTAACAGACCTCATCCATTGGTTGGTATCTACATGGGGAGTTGAAGAAGAATAAGATATAAGAGATCATGAGTATTAAGTAATTCCAAGGAATAGTAAAGTCCTTTTTTTAACACATTAGGGAGATGGTATCCTTTTCTCCAGAGGCTGAAACACATGATATTTATAGAGATCATATTTTCATATGTGTTATTTATTTAGATATCATGGGGATAGACATATTGTCCAAGGATCATTGGTTTGAGATGTTTATGGATGAGGCTTTTTTATCTGAGTTGGATTTAGTTGTTCAGTTGGTGATGGTTGTTGAATCTATATCTCTCGAAATTCATAAGTCTCCCATATATATAAATATGTATGCATGAAGAAAATTTTTTTGTTATGTCTCATTCATAATCTCCACCTTCTAACTCATCATACATTTCTCTTGTGTTATTCAAATGTAGTTTGTTTAGAAATTACATTCCTTATTTAATAATTTTCCAAATACTTTTTATCATTATTGAAATTTTGGTTCATTTATAGAATTGGTTCCCGTAAAATATGTATTTATCATGGGGTGTCCAATACAGACTATCAGGATGCATCTACTTTATTAACTTATGTCCCCAACTACAGGATCCATAGTGAATATTTTCACATAGTTAGGAATTTTTGGGGGTTTTTGTTATTCTTGGCCCCTTTTTTCTCAAGTGGAGTAGAGACAGTTTAGGTTGTTATATTTTCATGTTTCCTTCCATTTTAATTTAATTATTCCTCTATAAATGTTTCTGAGATCCAACTATTTTAAAATCTAGTGATTAGTTCATTCAAATACAAATCATTGATTAGTTGTTCACTTTTTTGAATTTAATAACCATTTGTGGTTCGGTCAAGGATTTCAGTTATGTTCATTTTTGAGAATTATGGATTTTTATTAAATGATGAATTATGGAATCATTCAGTATTGGTTCTCAATATCCTCTATTATATTTCCCTTTTGGTGTGCGATATTTTTGGTTTATAATGATGGTTATTGCAATAGTTTTTACATGGTGGTGTTGATGAGAATTATTAGTTCTAGTGGTAGTGTTTTATGGATTGTGTGGAGAAGTTTTAGTATTTTGGTGTTTGGTGTTCTTGAATTGGGATGATCTGATTTCATTCCATCATGTTATATTGGTTCTTTTGGTTTAAATGAACCCTCCAATTTTTGTTGATAATTTATATTTTGGATTCTCTTAGTGTAGTTTGTTTATTATTGAAGGAGTGAAAAATCAACCCTTGGTTCGTGGTTTCGTTCATCTTTCATTGGGTGTTGGAATAATACATTATACTCGTACAGTTGGGCGATATCGTGGAGGTGTAAGTGTTTATGGTGGGAATAATTTCCAGACCATATTCTTGGTATATATTTTTATGATTCTAATAGATTTTGATATTTTGTTTGGTTTTCATTAGGAGTTCTAGATTATAATTTAAATATTTTAAAAGTTCACATATCAATCCCATGTTTATTCCATCGTTTCCTCGAGAATTATTGGAGAGGAGTGGGGATTTTGGGATTGAAAGTATTTTCACATGGTTTGGACATGGTTAAAATAAATCCTACACCCTCACATAGAAAATTATGTATAAATTTTTAATTTTCTATAGTAATGACCACATTGATTGTCAGAAATTTTGGAAAACTATCATGGGTAACAATGCAGTTTATTTTCCTTGGTGAGTATGGGATGCATAGTTGTCACATGGGTTTTGAAACATGGATTGAAAACCATGTTACATATTGAGTTCATTATAAATTTAAAATATTTATTTTTTTCACTGATGTTTTAACCGTATGTTAGGTTTCTCCTCTCATTCTTATCATTGGATCACCATGGGAGCTCCCACACTTCCCTTATTTGGACCACTTTCTCCAAAGGATTCGTTTTTTATACTCTTATGGCGATTAAATCATGTTTTTATATTTAGATATTCCTAATTACTATTTTCTATAATTATTTGGTAGTTATCCTTGGTGGGGTTTCATCATGGAAAACCTGTAGGGTTAGGATTGATGTGTTAGTTGTTTTCAATGAATTTTAGTGTCTGCGGATTGTTTTTGGGGATCAACTCTTCCATATTTGTTATTTTTATTGTGTTCATACATCATTTTGGTTGGTGTTTCCATCATTTTCCATTCTGATACATTCCATTGATTCTTGATCATTCCATGAATTCTTTAATAATGATATAACATTGATTGTGATTTTTTTTGTTAATTTATTTTATAACTAAATGATGTTAAATGTGTGATAAATATTTTTAAAATGGTTTTTCTAAATTTTAATATATTTAAATGTATTAATGGTGTTTTATGAAATTATTATTGTTTTCTAAAATTTAAAATGGCAACTTTTGGTGATATTTTGACATGGATGTATCATGTATTATTTGTTGGTATTATGAATTTGTATTTATATTTGATTTAGATTCCTCGTTAGGAAATTTTTTATTTTTTATAATTATTGGATTATTCTTTCATTTTTTAAATTTATATTTCGGTTATTTTAATTTTATTCAATTTTTGGATTTGGTGGTAACAAAAGTGATGTTTCTTAGAAATGGTTTTTTGTTATATTCTAATTAATTTTAATAGTGACATTAGATGTTTGAATATCTATGGGTACATGGGGTGCACACATGGATGGTAATTTAAATTATGACTACACTTAATAGTGGTCCCCTATTTCTTCAAAAATATTCCTTAACTTATGAGTGGTTAGTAAGTTCTTCAAGTGACATAAAATGTCACCTCAAATGTGTTCATCAAAAAATATCCAGGATGGAATATTGATAAATTTATTATAATCTTAATGGTGTTTAGATCTTTGGACCATTTTTAATTTTTAGATATATATTTTTAAAATAATATTAAGGCCTATTTGGCACTATAATGTATGATAATAGTTTTTATTTTTTTAGAAAAATTCTTGTGATTGGATTTTTTTTAAACTTTGAAGTCAGATTAAAAGTTGAGTTGTTTAGGAGTTTTTTAAAAACTCACATGGTAGGAAATGTCCATTTGGTATTTTATAACATTTCAGAAATAGATCTAAAAATATTTTTCTAAAAATTTTGTTTGGAAAACTTATTGTCCTATTATATGTTATTGAAATGGTTTTAGAAAGGAATTCTAATTGGAAATATAAATGGTCTAGTTGGAAAATTATGTTATCAATGAAATGTAGATTTGATGAAGCCATATGTGAATGAATAACTCAAACATAGTGATGTTTTATAAATTTTTTCGAACTCTGGTGATTTATGGGCCTAATGGGAATATAGACATATTATAGAGAATGATTTGAAATCCTGAGTAGTGTGAGAATTATTTTGTATTTCAAAATTATTAGGAAAGTGGATTCTTAAAATTAAATGATGTGATGACCCATTTAGAACATGATTGTGGATTTTTTATAGAGGGGTAACTCTAGGGTGTATTTTTGAAGGTGTAGTTTATTTCATAGTTGGTGTCGGTAAATTGGGCAGGTATGTACCGTGGTGGTGGGTTCCATTAAGATACATGTGTGAGGGAGTTCCCATTTATCTTTTTATTATTATAATGGGATTTTATGATTCTATCTAGAGTTTCATGGGAGGGTTTTTTATCCTAAGTTATAAGGGTTGGTCACCCTAGATTTTATTAGGGGTTCGGTTGGACAACTGACTGGATTTCTTAGATTAGAGATGCTAGTTGTATTTTTACTAAGAAGTGGAAATATTTGCTGTTAGGTGAGTCTAAGCTATGTTCATCCAAGGATTTCCTCAAGATATGTTCATGAAATTTACAAGATCATCTATATGACTGTTTTGTTCATTTTCGATGCATGTTGTATTTTATTTTTTCAATTTTTCTATACTTATTTAGTTTCTTTTTCATTCTGAAAACCCCTTTTTGGTTACCTTGTATGCATTGCACATGGGTTTTGGTTTTTGAAAAAGGTAGTGAAAAGAGAATCCATTATTAAAATGTAATGTTGTGTGTGTGTTTTTTTTAAATATATTTTTTAGAATGACGTGTTTAATTGGTTAAAATGATTGACATCATGTTTTTATATATTTTTCAGATAGTGTTTGTTGATGGTTTTAGGAAAAGAAATTCATGGACATTGTGATGTTTTCATACTGATATATTTAATTTAAAACCCTACTAATTCCACTCATATTCATTATAATTCGGTTTTTTTGTAGTTTTAGGTCCCTGGTTTGGTTCTCCTTATATTAGGATATCCTTGCGGTTGGAGGTGCCCATAAGTTCCCATAGAGATCGTGTTGAATGGTTTAGAATGATTTTTGATTTATGTTTTTATATTATTAAACTATTGTATATTGATTAGTTTTATATCTATTGATATTCAGTTATTATTTTTTTTATTGTGACTGGTATTTGGTATATTTGATCTTAGTTTTCTTTATGATTAATCATTCTAGTTGTATTATTTTATTCGCCAGAGTATTTCTCTACCGTGGGGATCAAGAATGACCTTCTGGCATTGTCTTTGGCTGGGTCAGGTGTGGCGTGGGATATCATCCTAGCTGGGTTCATGGCAATGACCCTTAAACATTAACCAATTTTATTTTATGAGTCACATTCCATCACAATAATTCATGTTTGCAATATATTTCCTAATATTTTTATTAGAAAATTATTATGAAATATATAATAAAAAATAAATGAAAAGTCAATGCAGTCACAATCATATTATTGAAAATTGAAAATTTTTTATGGGGATATCCATAGGATATATCTAACTACTAAATATTATTTTAAAATATAAATGATTTAAAATCATCATGGTTATTTATTTTTAATTTTTATTAAGGAAATATATACTTTAAATTTTTCCACAATATTGTTGAAGTAATTATTTAATAAATTTAAAAATAAAATAAATTTTGTTAAATTTTTTAAAATAAATATATTTTTATATTATTAATGTGATAAAATAATGTTCTAGTCAAACATGAAATAATTGGCATATATTAGACTATTTTTTCAAAATAGAATTGTTTTTTTGATATTATTATAGTCAATGTAATGTATAGTACTAAGAAGTAACAGTAATTTTATTTCAAAAGATTTAATATTTTATTAAATGTATTTGTGTTAAAAATATATAAAATTTGGATAATAAATTTTTATAATGTTTAAAATATCAATTGTGATCTATTTATCATACATTCTACATTTTATAGTAATTATATTGACCGTGTATTACTAATAATACATGTTGTCACAATAAAAGTTAAATGTGTTATATTTGTGTTATAATGAAATGATAAGGTTAAAATTATTGTCAAAATATATCTAATTTATATTTTATTTGTTTTTATAGACCCAAAATCAAATTATATTAAAAATGAATTACTTTTTAACTGTTATTTATTAAAAAATAATTTATATTAATTTAATATTTTGAATAATACCACTAGTGCTCCTCTCATATCTCTAAAAAGGGAACCTCTCCATCTCATTTCCTCATACATAAAAACGAATTTGGTTGAGAAAATTCATTCCCATATTCCTTCATATAATTCCTTACAATATTATATAGGTCGTATTTTTGGAATTACACTGCCCTTCATGGTGTTATGTTGTTCCTAAAATGAGTCATTCATATGAAGAGGTATCAATTTTAATTGAGCATTTCTTTTTTATTCTTCCTCATCCCTCACAAATTATTAAATTATTAAAAAATTATTTATATTTTAATATTAATATAATTATAATTTTTTATATTTTTTTCATGATAAATTAAAATCTACACTTCAATCAATTTGGAAAGAATTCATCGTTCGTTTGTTTGACAGACTACCCACTCACAAACCTTTGTATTTCGTTTTTCATCATCATCTATTAAGAAAATTTGTAATGAAAAACATAATTTTAATGTATTATATTAATGACCTTTTTATCATTATAAATTTATAATATATAATTTACGTTCTTACATTTCTATTCAATTAATAATTATTACACTGTTTTTGCATACATGTTCCCTACAATAACCATGAAGGAATGTGATTTGTTTTTCATAACCATGTCATATAATGTATGCATATTTGTAAAAATTTATATTATATATATTAAAAAAATTTAATTCTAAGAGGTTAAAATAACACTTTACAGCTTCCCATTATGATTGAGGAATAATAAAAATGGTTCTCATTCATATATATGGAATGTCTTTTCTGTGATTGTGAAACAGTTCATTTTTCCTAACCATATATAATAGTTTATGTTAAAATTATAATTCATATATGATTTTTTTAATTATATCATGAATATTATTATAGATATTATCTAATTTCTATCTTATTCACTATAGTCATCATACTGAATATATACATGAATTATAAACCGAATATTTTCAAAGAAAATGATTTCAACATAAATTTTATATTAATTTTTATAACATAGTAATAAGTTAAATAAAAGGTACAATAAAAATATAAAATCTTTAAAATAAAGTAAATAATTTTTTTATTTTAAATATAAAAAAATATTAAAAAATGTATTTGACTACTCCAACTCAAGGTAAGGTATTTATAACTCAATTTTAACTCAATGGTTTAAACTTATACTTCATTTTTTTCATGCTAATATTACATTTCAAATGAAATTTTATTATTTTATGTTGTATTTAATCATAATTTATAAGTATTAATAGATTATACTCATAATTTCATCAGTTTATAAATTCAAACTTCAATTATTTCATATATGTATGAAATTACATTTTTAAATAATATTTAAATGATTCTTTTAAATAACAACAAATCTATTTTTTTTGAGATGTACTGTATGAGAAGATTATTCACCAATATGATGCCTAAATTATTGGAATAATTCTTAAATATTTAAAATTATACCCTCAACAAAAAAAATGTATTTATAAATGAACATCTATTTAAATAAATGTGATTTTTCAAAATTGAAATTTTCTTTTCCTCAAAAATGATTTTTATGATATTATACACATATTAAATCACTCTTTACCATGTATTGGTTATTTTTTCATTAAATTTGGTGTTTTGAACGAAAATTTTATTTTGATTCCAATGTTGTTATTATGATTGTTTTTTTAATTTTTTTATTGGATTTTTCATAAAAAGTTAAAGTATAAATATTTTTATTAAGGATATTATCTATGAGAATTATAGGTAGAATGGGTGGGAGTGATACATATTATTTTAATGGATAATCCTTATTTTAGTTTATGTACTAGAAAAATATATCATAAACATTGTGAATTCCCATATAGTGTCGGGTGAACCTATTATAGCTTTAGGTATTCCAATATAGTGCTCCAATGAATTGGTTACAATTCCTTGTATTTGGTGGCAAGGAAGAGGGAGATATTTAAGGGTTTATTATATATAGTTAACTATGAGTTAGTTATTATTTAATCAATTTTTAAATCAGATACAAATTTGATACTCTATGTTCCATGAAATAGTTTTTTTCTTGATAAGTTTTTATGGTTATATTAGAGAAAAATACTTGTGTTATTTTTTTTATCAAAATTATTAATTTAATAAATTAAAATAAAATTTAGATAAATTTAACCCTTTATTTTATTTTGATGTTTTCCCTTAGACTAATGTATTTATTCTGTTTTTGTCTATAACTTGGAAATTTGTGCTCATACAAAATATTTAAAAAAAATTTCCTATGTATTATGGATGGGTTGGGAAAAGGATGAGGTCATGATAAAATGTGTGATGATTTATCATGAAAGGAAGACATGTTTCATTTTAATATATTTTTATTGGTCCAAAAATTTTCTACTGAGTATACGTGTCCACATGTACTGTATGAGTTTACATTATTAGAGTTTTCCCTAATTTAGAAAAACTATATGAAAAAAATATATAAATAATTATAAGAAAGTGAATTAATTTTTTACAAAAATAATTAAAATATACTTTTCTTATGGATGGGTCTATATAAATAACTATTTTTCATTAATACATTATTTTGTTTACTATGTCGTTACCTACAAAACCACTAGATCATAAAATTTTTTTTTTTTATTTCATCCTTAATGTTAAAATTGTTTCATATACTACCAATAGAGTGGCCACAATATAATTTTTTGAATGAAATAAAAAATATATTAACTACGTGTTAATTGATTTATATTCCCAGTTATTATACATGGGGATCCCTAATTAATTTCTTTAAGAATATGGATTGATCATTGAGGATGACCATTTATTATATGAAAATCATTTCTATTGCTATAATTAAAAGTATTACGTACCTAAAATTTATGAATTATTTTATCAACATCATGGAATAAACTAAATTTAAATGATATAAATTCTTTCTCAGTATCAATAATTAATAATAAACAAAGTACATGTTAAAAAGAAAACATTTTATATGACATAGAGAGATTATTATTTTATAGTCATTCAATGTTGATATGGATACAATGAACAAGTTTTTATAGCTTGATAATTTAATGTGTTATTTATTTTTTGTATTTTGTTTAAAATTTATAAATATTAGAACTAGGATAATGACATAAAAATATTATTTCAAATCATAAAACAATAAAATTATAAGATAAAATTTCAAGTGTGAATTTTGGATATAGAATGTCTCTTTTCATTGCCATATTGTCTATTATTATAGAATCCTAGTTTATCCTATAAATCTAAAGGTTTTTTAATAATGTCTACACCAATGAACCTAAACAAGGTATGCAGTTTAATTTGGTTTTTAGGTTATTATACATGATTTTGTTATGCATTTGTTCTATTGTATATATCAAAACCTGAGATTTTTAAAATTATTATTTTTATATTAATTTAAATTTTAAATATTATTCATTTCACATGACACTACAAATATATATATATATATATATTAAAAAACTAAATCAAAAATTCCATTCCCATTTCATAGAATCTTGGCATGTGCTGTATGAATAAACAACTTGGCATGCGCTAATAGAAACACCGACTTGGTGTTAAATGCACACAACACATAGTTTCTTCAAAAAATATCTATATAATATTTTAATTTAATGTAATAATATATTTATAAACTATATATTAAAAATATTAATAAATTTATTTCAAATATTTTTGATTTATATAAATTAGAACTGTTGATAATGAGATATTATATTCTTGGTAAAGTTATTTTTATATTTAATATCATTGTTTTCTCAAACGAAATACTTCTAATAGTGAATGTAATTTTACACACATTATGAGAAAAAAAATTAAATAAATTCTTTTTTGAATTAAAACTATTGAAATTATATAAGGGTAATTTTTTTTGTAATTTTCATAGAAACACCATTTTTTGATGAATAATGAAAACTACAGCTTTTTAGATAAAAATTTCCATTCTGTATGGTTAATTATTATTGATAAAATTGATTTTAAATATCATTCATGGAAAAATTTTATGAATATTAAATATATTAATATAATTTAATTTATTATAATCAATTCCACATTAAACCAAATGTAGTATCTTAATAAACGTTAGAACATTAGCATACATTAAAACACCCTTATTTCGTCCCATCTACATGAGCAGCACAAATATTAATTTTTCAACATCATTTATTTTAAAAATATGACATAAAACATATTATTCATTCACATATTTTTAGTATAATAAAACCACATAAATATTTGACAAAAACTAGTAGTGAATGTGATTAAAATTAATCACATCAATTAAGGGGAAAATTAAGCTTCATTAGGGAATAAACCATAAAATTAATGTCCCTAATGATCTAACAACTTTTACAACACCCAGTGGATATCCATATTTAGTCCACAAAAAAATTTATTTGTTTTATTGGTTTGGTATGAATTTTGGTATGTAATAACATGTACACACCCAATTTGTTTCTAACAATTCCATTCGAGTCCTTTTTATTCCATATAAAAGTCCACATCCTCTATAAATTACTAACACCACAAAAACAATTAAAGATCCTCTATTATCTTCCCAATTATCCACCAATTAATTCTCTCTTATAACTTGTTGACTCCATTTGGGAAGAAACCCTCTTAGGGATGCTTTTTAGCACAAACCAAAAGAATTTAACGGATTAAGAGGCAACGCCTTCTCATAACCTTCTTTCATTTATTTTCTTTCTCCACCCCCTACAATAATTTTATTGCATTATTGGGTAGAAAACATAATATCATAATTATACTAGGATGTTTTTATGAATATTTTATAACCTAAAATTTCCCACACATCCATCAAATGGATGTTGAATATACTATTTCTGTGCACAGTGAACTACTGCATCAAGATATGATGATTGTTCATTTCTCATTTACAACCAATCAAGGTGTCCATTATGTTGGAAAATAAATTTATTTAGATAATATATTATAATTATAATATCATTAATCTTATATATTTTTTTTACACAAACATTTTTACCTTCAGTTTGGTGTTAATACGACAATATCATTTGAGTAAGTGTAGACGACCACCCCTTCAATGTGATGTGATTCATTCACACACAACATGGAATGTATTAAAGATGAATTTAAAGAAAATATATGGTATTAATTATATGGTAATTATACTATAATATTGATATAAATACATACATATATACATATATAGATATATATATATATATATTCATATATCATTTACATATATTCTTTCAACATGACAACAAAAATGGTAAATAGTGTTCATGCGTACATATGGCTTACCATCTCAGTGAATGGTTTATTCAATTAAATAATTCATAACTCTATATATTATTATTATATAAATATAATACATATTAATATTATTTATTTTATTTTATATATTTTTTAATCATGCTATATGTATAATAACCAACACTAGAACAAATTATGACTGATGAAAAGAATAATGTGAATGATTACCTGAAATGAAACATTTACATATGATCATTAACAGGAGGGAAATATTAGATTTTAAAAAAACCATACATGAAATTTTGTATAATAATATTTTCTATTATAATATGTATAATAAAGTAATTATTATTATCATCGATGCTTGTATGAGTACATAGAGAGTCTAGACACTAGGTAATAGGATTTTCATCTCACTATAAATTGTTGTGATATAAAATATATGATTGCAACTCTTTAAATTTTTCCGGTGTAATTAATTAAAATGTATTTTTTTGGTTTATGTTTTACCTAACATTATGGGTATCCACATATCCATTCTATGACCCTTATTTTATGGGTTTTAACATTTAAATGTTACCAAATTGGTACATCAGTTTTGTCTCAAATTTTCCCTATTTGAGAATCATATTTCGTTATGCACCAAAAATCTTATCCACAGAGAATATACATTCATTTATCATGTTATATCATGAATATATTTATATTAATTATATTTTATGATTCATGTAATTTAATTTCCTTACATGGAATGCATGATCCCAAGATTCCATGATATTAGAATGTATTGAGACCATCTCATTGCTTTTAGATATTGATTATGTTTATGCTTCCTTTGATGAAATATTATCATCAACATATCTAGAAAGTTAAATATTTTTCTAATCCTGTGTTATTTCATGATATATTAATTTATAGGTAACATTTTATACTTTTTGTTTTATAAAATATTTAAGAATGTGTTTATTGTAAAGCATGGTGTTACCCTCTCTTTTGTTACAAATCTATGTTTTCTAAAAAGGAATTCCAAGAATAATATAACATTATAAAATATGAAATAAAAGAAATATTTAACATTTTTACCAATCTATTTAATGGAATATAATTTTCATTTTCAATACAAGGAATCATTCCATCATTTTTAATGTGCAAATGGAATGTTCTTTTTTACTTTGTACAACATGTATGAATTTACCCATCGTCAATACGTTGAAGTTTCATTTTTAATTTTTTAACGTATAATCATTAAAAATAATTTATTAATTGTTTTATTCAAGAAATTTTAATTTTCAAAATTATTTGTTACATATTTTTTTTTATGTTTTTTAATAATTATTTTCAAAAAAAATTCCAACTCTAGTTATAAGTATTCAATGTTCTTTAAAATAAATTTGATTCAAAACCATTTGAATTATCTTTATATTTTTTCATGAATTTTTTTAATATATATATATATATATATATCTGTGTGTGTGTGTTTTCATAATAATATTAAAAAATGGGTATCAAAAAAATTTCAATTTTTTTACATGTTTTTAGTGTTTTAAAATAAAAATCACTTTAAAATGATTTGAATGTTATTTTTAATTTTATCAAGGAAAATGGTTCCAAAATGATTTCATGTATTCCATATATGATTTCAAGGTATTTTCTATGAAAATTAGTTTCAAATGGTATTATGTATTAAAAATACATTTTCAAATAAGAATGAATATTTTCATCATTTAATTTTTTAGAGTATATTACAAATTTAGTATCCATCTATGATTAAATATTTTAATTTTAATCAATATTTTATAGGAAATAATATATCAGTTCCATTCAAATCCATTATATAAATGTGTTATTATTAATTCCATTGTTTTTATGAAACCAATTACTCATTCATGGTAAATATGTTTATGAAAAAGTTTTTTTGTTCATTGGTTATATGATTTTGAAACGTAATTCTTTTCATAGGTTATAATTATGATTAAATGATTATAAAACCTATCTATTTCCATATGTTTTGATATGTTTACATGTATAGGATAAAAATTTCATTTTATTGGTTATGATATTTTCTTTTTTGATCTTTCAGAACATGTTTTTATGATTTCATTATTAATTGGAAAGATCTATATTTACCTCCATATCATTGGATAATGATTTATATCTCATTAGATAAACAATAGTGGAATTATGGAATAAAATTTTATGTAATACAGCGATGGAAAGAGGGATTACTAGGTTTAGTAATACAGGTATTGAATGATGGTTTACTCGGTTCAAATATATAGTGCTTGAAATACGGTTTATGTACTTCAGTAATATAGGGGGCTAGATTGAGGGTTTATAAGGTTCAATAATACATTGATCGAATGAGGGTTTACTCAGTTCATTGATATAAATCATGAACTAGGGTTCACTCAGTTTAGTCAAACGTGGATGGAATGGGGGTTCACCCAGTTCAGTAAAGTAATTTTTCGACTAAGATGGTCTTGGAATTGATTCCATCACTACTATTGAACCATATTGTGTGCTAATGTGTTTTCCAAAATTACATGAATTATCCAGATCTTATGCTTTCTTGGATTATTCAATTTATTTCTTATGATTCATATACTATGAGTAAAAAATCATTATGTCTTGATATATGTTTTGATATTTGATATGTAGGGTATGATAATCTACTTACATGATCACATTATCATTCCCTTATACTTATTTTTATGCCTAAATTTTTCCCATGTTTACCCTTACAGAGCATTTGAGCTCACCCCATTTCATGTTTCCTTTCTCTAGGTTATAAAGAAGGGTTTTTGGTATAAGTAATAATGGTAAAGATATTAATGATATTTTTTGATGTTATTTTAGAAGGATATAATAATTTTTTTCCATGATTATATATGTATATTAATCTATTATAGTAATCTATCCTTTTTTGTAATGTACTCAATATTCATATTTAATGAGGTAATATCCATGTATGTTAATCTCTGGTCTCTATAGTTGGTATCAATGGAAATATTTAGTAAAAATTCAGATACTAGAATGATAAACCTATATTGAGATACCAAAGTTTATTCATATGTATATTCCAATGGTTGCCTGTAAGGATAAATATAAGGATGAGTTAATGATTAGGAAAATATCGTTGAATTTGGGTAAAGGATAGAGTTATAATTCATATGGTTGTGGCTTTGGAATTCTTCTATCATGGGATAAAAAGTCCAACAAGATGTTCTGGGCTTGAATCCGGATAATATGGTACATGAAAATGGGTCTCACTACACACCTGGTTTGACTCTCTAATGGGATATCCAAAGGTAATTCATAAACTCTTCATGAACCATCATCAAATACTTAGATATAATTTTTCTATGACTGTTAGAGGATAAAAAAAAGCCTTTATATATTATAGAAGGTGTAATTATTTATAAATATAATATGTAATTATATTCATGACTCTGTGGTTTTCTTTTATGACAAGTAATTCTCACACTATTCCTCTGGGTATAGTCAATGGTGGGAACTAGTAGGAACTGGATTATTATTAAATGTGATGGATGATTTCTGGATGAGTAATCAATTTGTATGACCAATGGAGTTAATGTTTTGGTGATCATTCCTAATAAGTTTTCATGGAAAATGATTAACAATTGTTACCTTAACCAACTATGAGATTCACAAAGAAAGGGATGTATGATTTTACTATTTTTTCTGGTAATGAAGTCCATGGAAGAGTTATCATTTGGATTTATTTATGTTTGGAATGTGGAATTAATAAACTAATTGAATGTATTATAGGTACAAGAAGATATTTTGACTATGGAAAATAAAGATAAAACACATGTGACTAAAAAAATGAAGAGTTTGATTAACAAAATTGATGTGAGTTTGGACACCCTAAATCATAATTGATGGTAATGTTTTTTATGTGTGAAATAAATGGTCAGTATGAAACACAATGTTATAAGAGGAATGTTCATGACGAGAATCATCAAGGTGGGGTGGTTAATGGTTACATTGTGTATGTGGATGATACTATGAATGATATGTGACGAAAAAATGGTATTGTATAATAGGATGAGGCACTATTGGTAATTAATTAACGGTGAAGTAATCAAATTATTTCGGTATTTGGTTTTAGGAATTATGAATGGTGAACTAGGTATGGATTTTTTGGATTATTTTGTTGCTAATGATTTAAAAAATATATGTTGAATGGTCACAAATGAATAGAATAGTTATTTCATGAATGTTAACAATTTGACTAACTGAAGTTAACCATTAACATGTTCTTAGTGTTAATATAATGTTGTATGGAAAACAAAATTTTGGATATGAAGAAGTAAATCGGGAAATATTCATTACCTTGGAACTATGTAAGGACTTTCTTATAAGTTTTTTCAACTACCACTAATGAAAACTATAGAATTTTAGGATTTAAGGAGTAAATACAATAATCTTTGGAATGAAGAAACATGAATATTTTTCAATAGGATTTATATAAATTCATGTTGTTAATGTGTTTCAAGAGAATATATGTTGAGGTTATTCACATTCAGGGAACATGAAATCCATGTGATACTCTTTTTTGTACTAGGGAACCAATTTTAATAGGAATTTATGACATTATTTATAATGTTTTTGATATTCAACATTTGGAAGTGTTATAAGGATATCCATTCATGAAAATATTATGATAATCGTTAGAGGGAGTATTTTTTCAACAAGTTTGTGTTGAAACCCATGGTTAAAATAATAATCATTGATTAACATTATTTAAATGACGTCCATCTTAAATATTATATTAGTGAGGTTTATAAAAAGGGAATCATGTATGTTGGGTAAAAACTAATCTAGTCCTGAATGTCCATGGTTCATGAACACATAACCAAAGGACATTAAGGGTTTCATGCCTACCATAGAACTACATGATGTACTGGTTAATTTATATTTATTTTGTATGAATAAATATTTATGATGATATATTAGTGATACTTTTTCTAGATTAATGCATGTTGTTTTTTAATAGACAAATAGTTTGAATTATTATTCTTTTGTGGGATTTAAGATCCATTGAAATTATATTTTAGATCATTAATTATTATAGTTAATTTTCTAGAAATTCATTTAATGAGGTAATGGATGTATTAAAAAAATTAAATCATAACACGAGAATGAAAATTCTTATATATATTTATCAGGAAATACCCAATTTTCTTAAAGTGATAAATAAATTCTTTCCTAAAATGTTAATATTCATTTAAATGATGTAATTTTAATGCATCATTGATTTATGACATTGAGGACCTCAACATTCCTTGTATGTGATTGATGACTTAAATCACCCTTATTAATATTATTTCTTTTCTACAATGTCCAATCATCACTCCCAACCTATGTTCTCCTATGTGGAAATGATGTCATATGGTACATTATGTAACCTTTATTGTTCGAAATTTCAACTTTAATAGACATTTTATTATTCATTGTTACGATGTTGAATTATAAGATTGAATCATTCAAGTATTTTAAATTTGATAAAATAAACAAATTTTTATGGTGAAATTCATTTTATGGGGGATAGAATGTTACACCAGATGATTTTGAGATTTTTGTAAAATTAATTTATCTTTTAATTAATTTAAATTTCACAAGAAATTGGATATAATTACATATATATAAACATTTAGTCTAGATTTCCATTCATCGTAAATACCATCATGTCTTCTATTGTATGCAATTCCAACATGTCTTGTGCCACAAGAAACACATACTTGGCATACGATGCACAAAACACTTAGTTGCAATGAAACATCTCTTTTTATTGTATTAATTATTTAAATAAGTTAATTATAACATATATGTTAACCATAGAAATAAATAATTTTCAAATATTTATGTTTTATATAAATAAATCATCTTGATATTCAAAGATACTATTTTTGGTAATGAACTTTTTATGTATAAAATGAATTTTCTCGAATGAACTCCTTATAATAATGAAAGTAATTTTAGGAATACGTAGAAATTATTATTTTTAAATAATTTTATTTATTAACTATGAACATTGAAATTAGATGGGGGTAATATTTAGATATTTTTTATTATAAGTGTCATTTTTTATGACTTGTGAAAATTACTAATTTTATGTTAAAAACAACCTTTTTTCTAATTGATTATTAATGAAAAATGATGTTATAAAATTTTTAGGGTCACATTAGATGAATATTATATATATTAAAACAATTTTATTTTGTAGAATAAATTTCACATAGATGCTAAATATAAATTAGAAATAAACTATTAAAATTTATCATACATTAAAACGCCATTATTTTTTCCCCTCTATGAGATAAGCAATAATCATAAATTTTCTTATTCAATGATTAGAATTATAGAAAATACAACATAATTAATTTTATTCAGTATAATAATTAGATTATATCAACAAAATGTCCATTTATACGTAAATTAATTTTAAAATTGATTATAATTTATCACATCAATTGAGGAAAATTTAAACTTAATTTGGAACTAAACATTAAAATTAATGGTCAAATGACATAACCAATTGACCAAAACCAATTTTACATCTAAATATAATTTATATAACTTCTAGTATTTACGTTAGTTTGTTTGATAAGAAATTTTTTTAAGAACATGTGTCCACCTATTTTGATTATAATAATTCCTCGTAAATCCTTTTCCATTCCATTAAAAGCCACTGCCTCTACCCATTCCTCCGGCCACTCAAACCATTTAATAAAATCCATGATATGACCATGTATCAAAACAACAATCCTACCATCTTCCTTGAATCTTACCATTATGATGAAATCCTCTCATGGAAGTAGTTTGGAACAAACCAAGAAGAATTACCCAATTAATAGGTAACACCTTCTCACATGGTATTTTCTTTTATATTCCATCTACAAACCTCCATTCTCTATATTCCATTAATTTCGGACAACACCATTATCCAAAATATACTTGGATGTTATTATGATTATTTTCTAACCTACAAGTATTTACAACTCCATCTAATGGATTTTGATCATAATATTTTGGTGTACGGGGAAATACTCTCTCATGAAACTATAATTGTTCATTTCTCTATTACCAAAAATCATAGAGATCATTATGATAGAATTGTTTTTATATATGTAATATATTTTATTTATTGTTCATTATTATAATATATTCCTTTCAAAACACACATATTTATATCTTCCATTTGGTGTTAATAAGATAATCTCATTTGAGGAATTGTGGACTTCTTCCCCCTCAATGCGATGTGATACGTTCACATGCCACATGGAATGAATTAATGATGGGTTTAATGAAATTATATGATATATATTATATATTCATGACAATGGAATTATTATATATATATAGACAAATTCATTAATAAACATATGTCATTTACATACTTTTATTCAATACAACAATAAAAAACAGAAAATGTCATTCATTCGTACGTGCGGTTGACTGCCTCCATTAACTGTGTATTCCATTACATACATCAGTACACTACAGTTTATTATAATATATATAAAGTATATTCTTGATATTTATATCATTTTATACATTCTCGAATCATGTTATACATATAAGGACCAGTGCTATAACGAATTAAGACACATGTGAAGAACCAAGCGAATGATTCCCAAAATTGAGTCTTTAACATAGGATCGTTAAATATATGGACATAAAAGGTAATAATATAACAATATATAGAATTATTAAAATTAGTAATTTTATTTAAATTATTTATAATAAAATTATAATTATTATTTGGGATTCTTTTATCAGTATATGGAGAATCAAGACACATGGTTAGGGGATTTTCATCCCACTATTATATTACATGATATAAAAGCTATGTTTTCCACTCATTCCATTGGTGTGGTGTGTATAATAAAAATTATTTTATTTTATGTATCTTGTAAATAAAATTTTGTTTATTCACATATCCTTTATATAATTATACTTTAATAGTGTTTCACTTTCAAGTGATACCAATTCTATTAAACAGTTTTGTCTCAATTTTCATTATTTGAGAGAGATGTTTTGTTATTCACCTAATAACTTATTCGAGGTATATTAACATTAATTATACAAGTTATATCATGAATATATATATTATCATGATATCTTATGATTCATGTAGTTTTTATTCCATATATGGAGTCATGATCCTTGGATACAATGTTCTAAGAGTTTATTTAGACAATCACATTTATTTTTTAGGTTGTTCATGTTTATGATTAATTTGATAATATATTATGATAAATCTCAAATTAAAACTACTTATTTCTATATAATATTTTATATCATGATATAATCATTTATTGGGACATTTTTCTACACATTTGTACATAATAAAGTTATGAATGTGTTTTTTGGGAAGCCCGGATTTACCCTCTCTTCAGCCAAGAATCAATGTTTTTTAAAAAGGGATTCCATGAATAGTATACCATTCCTATATAAGATCTAAAACTAATATTTAACCTTTTTACTTTTACAAATATCTTAAAGTAAATCTTCTTGTCATTTTTCAAAGAATGAATCTTTTCACCCTTTTTAATGTGCAGAAAGAATGTTCTGTTTACCTTGTAAGACATGTACGGATTTACCCGATCTCATTCCTTTGTACATTCATTTTAAATTTTTTAAAGTTTCTTCATTACGAATATATTATTTAAATTATTTGTCCTGCTAATTTGTTTAAAAAAAATCAAACTTATTTTATATGTTTTCCAAATATTTGTTTTCATATAACTTTTCAATATTCTATATAATTTTTCTAGAAAAATGATTTTGAAAACACTTTCATAATTTCAATAAATAAATTAAATGTATTTTAAAATAAATGTTTTGTAAATAATTTATCTAATTTCTCTAAAATCAGTCATGTACTTTCAATGAAAATGTTTTTTAAAATCATATGAACCTTATATTGTAAATTTTCTCATTGAAAATTGTTTTAAAAATGATTGCATGTCTTCTTTATATTTTTTATGGTATTTCTTATGAAATTTTTTTTAATGTTTTTATTTATTAAAAATATCTTTTCAAATAGTATTGTAAATTTTACCTAAGAAATATTTTTAGTATAAATTTCAAAATTATTTTCCATCTAATATGATTTATATTTATGTAACTCAGTATAATCTAAGAAATGATCTAATGGAACCATTAAAATCAATTTTATGAATGATTTCTGATTAATTACATGGTCTTTATGAAACAAATTTCTCCATCATGGGTAATATGTTTATGAAACCCATTCACTTTCATTAGTTATATGAATTTGAAACATTCTTCATTTCATGGTTTATGTTTAGGATGAAATGATTATGGAACCTGTATCATTTCACTGGTTATGATATGGTTACATTTTTATGAAAAAAATTTCATTTCATGTATTATGAATGTTCATTTATAATCATGTTGCACATGTATGTATGATTTAATTATGTGGTGGGAGGGGCCAATATCTCTCGCTAATGCATTGGGTAAATATTTATATCTCATGAGATAGACCGTTTCAACATGAGGGTTTAATTTGTTTAGTAGTTCAAGGATGTAATGAAGGTTTACTCAGTTATGTAATACTTGGTGGAAATGAGGGTTTACTTAGTTTTTTAATATAGGGTTGGAATGAGGGTTTACTCATTTCAGTAATACAGTGCTGGAAAAAGGGTTTAATTGGTTCAGTAATGAATGGAATGAAAAGGGGATTACATGATTTAGTAATGGATGACATGAATGAGGGTTCGTTAATTTTAGTAATAAATGGATTGAATAGGGGTTAAATCAATTCAGTAATGGAAAATTTCTACTATGATTGTTTTGGCAGAAATTTATGGGCATCTATGGGAATCATATTAAATGATTATGTGTTTTCCACAATTCAATATATTATACCCATCTTATGATTTAATGGATGTTACTATTTATTTCATATGATTCATGTATTATGAATGTCCATTATTGAGGCCATGATCTATGTTATGATCTTTGATATGAGGGTTATGATCGTCTATTTATAGGATCATGTTATTATATCCTTAAACTCATCTTTATGCTTGCATTTCTACTATGTTTACCCTTACTGGGCATTTGAGCTCACCCATATTAATGTTTCCTTTTAGAAGGATTTGAATAAAGGTTTTAGTTATAATTACTTGAGGTAGAGTTATTTGTGAGATATGTTGAATATAGTTCTCCATGATAGAATATTTTTTTCCATGTTTCCAAAGGTACTAATCTATTGCAGTCCTCTAGCATGAAATTTTGTAATTTATTAAATATTCCTCTCAAATGATTTAATACAAATATATGTTAACATGGGTCGCTATAGGATAATCAATTAACCCAGAAAACACAAAAATGGTATACACATATACTATAAAATTAACTTGATGACATTTTTAAATAGTTAAAAAATTATTGTGGATAATAGTTTTATTATATCTTGCATTAGAAAATGAGAATTTTGTTGTGCACTACTATGCATAAAAATGGGACTTGATTGTTTCTTTATATAAAATGAAAATGTTATTTCCTATGAATCAGGGTAGTTAAATACTCATTAACAATTATATCCTACTCACATGGTTTATTTTGAATCCATAATTATTCTCCAAATATTTGGGGAAATTAATTATATGGTGAATTATTAGAAAAATAGAAATGTCTCAAGTGTCTAAAATATATATTTTCATAGAAGAAACTATATATGATGAATAAATGAGTATTTTATCTACGAATGAATTAGGATTTCATAATGAACTAGAATATTGGAATGGTAATTAAAGTATCATAAGCATTGTGATATATTGATCAGGGAATTTTCAAAAATTGTGGTGTTATAAGAACCCTATTTTAATTGATTTAGTAAATATAGATATTAGTAATATTATGGTATGGGAAAATCAATCATATACCAAATTATTTCAAAACCATAATTTTTGGAAAATATAAAATTCTATTAGAATAATGACGATAATTATCAATTGATAATTAAAAAATGAAAGGTGAAAAGTTGGAAAACATTATATATGATGTTTTTGAACAAATTTTTGAATTAGGATACATTTTCCATCTATTCCTAAGATGAAAATTGAATTACTATATTATTATCATTTAAAAATTTAATCTATATTCCATCATATCAAAAAAATGTATATTGATATAAATTATTATTTTCAGGTTATAAAGTGAAATTTGATATTGTTGATTACATTACATGTTTTTTGTTTTTTTCAATTGGTGATGGAATAAATATTTTATTTTATAGGATTAATGCATCATATATATATTTTGTTATTATTATTCGATGACATTACTATTGAATGTTTCATTAGATTAAAAATGAATCAAATAATTAATGATGTAATAGGTCTTAAAATAGATCTCATATAAAATATTACACATTTAAATGATATACTACCTTCTTTACATTTTTTACTTTTTGGATGAAACTATATTAATTATTTTGTAATATATCATGGTGCTCAACATTCAATTTTTCTTGACCATGATTCATGATTTAAATTATTATTTTGGAAAAATATTCAACAGACTCTTAATATTGAGCTTCATTTGAAAACCTCTAATCATCATCGAACTGATGTCTAGTCTTAATAAACAATTGAAGCATTATAAGACATGTAAAAAAACATGATTTTTTGGTTTTCAATCTACACAGAATCAATATTTACATGTGGTACCATTTTATATTAAAATTAGCTTAACATTATGTTTTTAAATTGAATTGTATGAATAATTATATAGAAAGATATGTTGCACACCATCTTCATCAAATTTTGTTTTTTTAAAGGAATCTTGTGGATTATAAACATCAATGAGGAATAGAAAAATGTAAATATAATTATAACACATATGAAAGATACTCAATGAAAAAATAGTAATGAGGATAACTAAATGATATATTTCGAATTTAATGTAGGAGATAATTTTTTAAAATGTGTCTATATGGACCGATTTTATAAGATTTAGTAAGATATAAAAACTATGAACAATGAACATATGAACCTATAAAGTCTATAAATAATTGAGTATATATATTATTATATGGAAATTACACATAGTATATCTAACTTACATGATTTATTACATATTTATTTATTAAAGAATCATATTCGATAACAAACTCATGTGATCACCTCTAAAAATGTAGAATTGGAACCTAATTTTTCTTACTATGTGGATCCTATTTAGAATATGATCGTGTGAAATTTTTTATTAAAGAATAGGAATAAATTTCTAGTAAAGGTACTTTAGAGATCTGATAATATAGAAGAGGATATCTGGGAACCAAAATAATTTCTTATAAAGAACTACCCATATGTGTTTATTAAGTGAAATTGTAGAAGTTTTGAGGATGAAAAAATTTTTGTGGGAAGTAAGTTTTACAACCATATCCCAATAAATATGAAACAATGAGGGGATTAAAAAAATGACCACCATGTCCAATCTCTTATAGGAACCAGGTTGTTTGAAGGCGTCGTGGAAATAAAAATCTATTAATATTAGAAGATTTACTATAGCGACCCAACCCTTTGCTTACATTTATATTACATAATTTTAAAGATAAACAACATAGCCATAAAAATAACATTAAGGCCATGTGAGAAACTTCAAATAATCACAAGGAATCAAAAATAATCTGGTCAAATAACACTATCCAGGTCCACGCCCGTCCCAAAAAACTAGGACCTTACACAACAATTACAACATAATGCATAAACATTTATTTAATTTCGTTTTCTCTAGAATTTCATTGCAACATGTCCTCTCCTTAGTACATGTAGCAACCTAAGGATATACATCAAAATGGGTGATCTAAAAGCTCAGTAAGCGGAAAGATAAGAATAATATAGCATGGTGTGAGCATAATCATGACATAGGAAAATGATCATGAACACGAGATTAGAATAAATAAAAGACTTGAAATGTAGCAATGAATAAAAATTAAACATCAGTTCTTCGTGGTTAACTACCACACATACCTGTGAACCAAGCCAAAATCTTTTTCACACATCATTTCACATTCACTTGTGAGATTCATCACTTTACCCAATGCATTGGAGCACTGTATAATTATGGGCTCACCTGTCACGTTCCAACATTCATATTACGCTATATAATTTCGGGTGCACCTGTCAAATCATAAAACTAACATTATCATTCTTTCCACATGGAACATATATCAAAAGTGAATGTAAATAACCAATGGAATGGAATGGGTTATATATCATAAGAACACATTCATAAAAATTGGGATCCCAAAAGAAATAGGGAATAGCATACAGGTCTCATGAACTATCTACATTGAGAGAGAATTAAAATGTGTGTTCTTAAAAGAAGTGTTCCGTTGAAAAATTTTTTGTTTGACATAAAAACCAGTGAATAACATGTATATCCTAAAAATGAAAAGAAAATTCTTAAAAAAGATTTTTAAGGAGTAACCATATCAAAAAAATGGAGTGAAAGAGGGAGAACTCGAATGATGAAAGTTGGGTTCGATAATTTCACCTTACCTTGTATCTGAATGCATCTTTATCATTATTGTATTTTATAATTAAATTATATTCATTAATTATAAATCCATAACCCTATGTAAATTAATATTGTTCATTATGGTTTTATTAAGTGATTTTATGTGCGTTTGGATGAGTTATAGACATTAAAAACATTGTTCAGGAATGTTTGTTTTTGTGGTTTTCTTGAGTGGTTCACATGTATTCTTAAATTGATGTTTGGGTAAAATATGGCTAAACATACAGAACTGATATTACATGTAACTAATTATTGATTAGGTTAATTTGAGCGAATTTTCGATCATAATGAAATTGTTTTATTTTATAACTAGAAATATGGTAATAAGTTTGTTCTAGAACATTAAATGGGAGATAATACATATGAAATATTTTGGTTCAACCATAAAAATGGTTTTATTATTATATTTGATGGTAGAAATGTAATAAGAAAACGTTTTGTTCTTGAAGGTGATAAATTAACACCTCACGAACAACGTTCTCTTTAATAAAATAAAAGGAATAGGGAAAGGGGGTTGTTTGATATAATATCCCATTAGCATAATAAAATTCTATTAAATGTATAATACTGAAGTTACAATACCATTTTGGATGATGATAGGTGATCAAATATCAAGAAATGAACTTGAACTTGAATGGAAATTAAAGGAGAAGAGGGAGAGAAATTACCTCTTAAATCATTCTCTTGAGATCCTACTTAAGGAAGCTAGGCTTGGTATTTGGATGAGACAAGAAACTCTTGATATTGGGAGATGGGATAGGTAGGATGTTTGATCAGAGTTTAGATATGGCTTGGATACTGAGATGTGTGAGGAAATGAGGGTGTGAAGGGTGGTTTTTATAATGGAGGGGAGAGGGGTTTCCTTAATATAAAATTCATTAGTTTATTAATTTCCCCAAATACATGTAATAGTGAGTCTTCAATGACCAATAATAGTAATTTTATCTTTTTATCTTGAAACAAGTGGGATTACATCATTTTAAAATCATACATGTCTCTATACATAGCTTATTTAGCTTCTTTTTTAAATTATGGTATTTCACTATTCAAAAAAAATTCAAGTATCTCAGAAAAATCCAAAAAAATTACCCCAACCATTTTTTGATGTGTAGAATACAAAAATAAAGTCCATTTTTCATAAATATTTTCCTAAATATTTTTAATTTTATATTTATTTAAAATCATAATTTACTTAAAAAATCATTTTTAAAATTAAAACTGATTTTAAAGTGCATTCAAAAATTATGCAGGGTTATATAAAATTATCTAAAAAATATAAGAAATTGATTTGATAATTAATTAACACATTTTAAGAAAAATAAATTTTCTTATAAAGTTATTAATTAATTATAATTAATTATTTATGACTTACAAAATACCAAAACGTTTACTAATGTCAAATTGTCACTTTCTAAGATGTTTAAATTTTATTGTATTATTCATTAGTAAGGTTACTCTTATGTTAGATGATTTACTATTCATAAGGGTCAGATTACTATTCATAAGGTTATATTACTATTCGTAGGGGTAGGTTACTATTCACCAAAAATTATTTTTGTTTTATTAGACACTAAAAATCATCTTGAACACAACCGTGTATATCAGATTTTTGAAATTCAAAACATAGAACTGACAAACTTATGTTAAAAGGTCACATAACACTTAATAGTTCATTTTGTTACATTTTTTGTGATTTTATGATATAATGTTAAGAAGGGAATTTCCATTGAAAAACATTAGGTCGTTACATTCTTCCCCCCATAAAAATTTCTCCCTCATAATTTTTACATTACACAAACTGGTGAGGGTACTTCTCCTTCATTGCATCTTCCAGTTCCCAAGTTTCTTCCTCAAACTTATGGTTCCACCATAGCACATTAACAATATGAGTTGTTTCATTGCGTAGAACCATATCTCTCCGATCCAGAATCTCTACTGGCTGCTCCTCATAAGAGAGATCATCTTCCAACTATTCAACCTCTGAGTTTAGTACATGTGAGGGTCTAGAATGTACTTCCTCAAGAGTGATACGTGAAACACATTCTAAACTTGACCAATATTTGGTGGAAGGGCGAGTCGATAGGCCACGACTCCTATGCGGATAAGGATCTCAAAGGGGCTAATGTACCTTGGGGTTAGCTTCCATTTCTTCCCCAATCACATGACTCTCTTCTATAGAGATATTAATAAGAAGACTTTATCTCCAATGTCGAACTCCGAGTCCCTTCAACGGCTGTCAGCATAGCTATTTTGCCGAATCTGAGTAGATTTGATTTGTTTTTGGATGACTTGAACCTCGTCTATCATCTCTTGCACAAGTTTAGGTCCAAGTAACTTTTTTTCTTCAACTTCATCCTAATATGTTGGAGTTCTACATCACTTTCCATACAGAGCTTCATATGGAGAAATCTGAATACCCGAGTGGAAGCTATTGTTGTATGATAACTCAACCAATGGGAGATGCTGATCCAAACCACCTTTGAATTCTAGAGAGATATCTCTTATATTAAGCATCTGAATAGTACTTTCAGACTGGCCATCAATTTGGGGGTGATAGGTCATGCTGAAATTTAATTCAGTACTCAAAGCTTATTGAAGGATCCTCTATAATTTATATGTGATCCTTGGATCACTGTTAGAGAAAATTGAGAGTGGAACTCCAGGAAGTCTCACCACTTCCTTCACATATATCTTTACGTGTTCTTCAAGCAAGCGATCTTCCTGAATAGCGATAAATTGGGCAGTCTTAGTGAGTCAGTCAACCACAACCCATATCACATTATTTCCCTTCAACATCTTTGGGATACCCATGACAAAGTCCATAATAACTTTTTCCAATTACCACATGGGTATAGACAATGGCTTCATCATAACATTGGAATTTTGTTTCTCAGATTTAACTTGCTAACATACCAAGCACCTTTATATATATTCTGCAATCCCACCAGAAGTTTTCTCCGAGATCACAGTACATATTGGTACTCCCAAGAAGGATAGATAATGTTGAGATATGTGAATTTTCCAATAGATAATTCTTTATCCCGGGTGATGAAGGCACACAAAGTCATATTCCAAACTGAATCACACCATCATCATCGATATGGAACTCCAACATCTTCTCTTCCTTCTCTTCATTCACCCTCTTTTGTATCTTAACATCATACCTTTGTTCTTCATTAATATTATATTGGATGGATGGTTGCACAATCATTTTGGAAAGGTTGGATTTATCCCCTGCCCTTATGATTTCAAAATCCATTATTTTCATATCCAAGAAGATAGGGTCTTTATCAATTCGCAACATGGCTAGAGTAGTAGGTTTTTTTCTACTTAGTGCATCAACTACTTTGTTCACCTTTCTAGGATGATAGTGAATAGGGAAATCGTAATCCTTGATTAGATCTAACTATCTCTTTTGACACATGTTGAGTTCCTTTTGTGTGAATATATACTTTAGGATCCTTTGGTCATTGTATATGTCAAATTTCTCTCCATAATGGTAGTGCCGCCATAATTTCAAGGAAAAAATCATGGCTTCTAGCTCTAGATCATGTGCCGAGTAGTTCTTCTCATTGATCTTCAACTGTCGTGTGGCATGGGCTATCACATTATCATTTTGCATGAGTATGAAACCCATGACTTTCTATGAAGCATCATAATATATCACAAAACATTCTCCACTTTTTGGTATTGTGAGTACATGTGCAGTGTTCAACTTTCTCATTATCTCCTTGAAGCTTCCCTCACATTCTTCTGTCCAGACATACTTTACCCATTTCCTTGTAAACTTAGTTAGCGAGCTTGAAAATCGTCAGAAGTTTCACACAAAAATCTCGGTATTACCTAGATAATCCAAGAAAACTACTGATTTTCGTGACACTGGAGGGCTTGGACAATTCCTCAATCACCTTTGTCTTTAAAGGATCCACAGAAATTCCCTCACTTGTGATCACATTTCCCAAGAATGTGACTTGCTTCATCCAAAAGTCACACTTTCTGAACATGGTGTATAAATTATACTTTCTTAATATCGCCAAAACAAGTCTTAGATGTTCTTCATGTTCCACCTTGATCTTGGAGTAGATGAGAATATCATCAATAAACCCTACCACATATTTTTTTAGGTAATGTCTAATTATTCTATTCATCAAATCCATGAATATTTCTGGGGCATTAGTAAGTCTGAAGGGCATCACCAAAAACTCATAGATCCCATACCCTGTATGGAAGGCAGTCTTCTAAATATCTTCCTTGCTCACCTTTACCTGACGATATTTAGAATGAATATCCGCCTTTGGGAAGTATTCATATCCTCTTAACTAATAGAACAAGTCATCAATCCAAGGGTTAATACACTTATTCTTTATGGTGATCGTGTTGTGTTCTTGATAATCGATACATAGCCAAAATTTTCTATCCTTATTCTTCACAAATAGCACTGGCGCAACCCAAGGTGATGCACTACGGTGTATGAACCCTTTTTCCAAATTCTCTTTCAGCTTCTTCTTTAACTCCTCGAGGTTGATAGGAGCCATCTTATAGAGACACTTCGAGATAGGAGTAGCTCGGGTTATGAGTTAAATTGAGAACTATACCTCATGATCCGGGGGAATTCCGGGTAACTCTTCAGAAAATACTTCATCGTAATACCTCACGATGGGAATTTCCTCAAGGTTGGAACTTTCCATTGACCCAACCATTAAGTGAGGTATGATTATTCATAGGGAATCAACATACAAAAAAATATAGGACTTTTCAAATGATATTTATGATCATCCTTGGATTTGTAGAGGAGCGTGGGATGGTTTGGAATATGAAAATATATTTCATTTTCCCAATAGTTGATATGTGCTCTATATAACGAGAGACAATCCATTTCCATTATAGCGTCAAATTCCACCAAGGGATGTATTACAAGATTTTCCAGTGGAATCTTCCCACATACTCTAGCAAGATAAGAGTCAAACACTTGGGCTGCAATTATTTCAACACTTGGTGTTTTTACAGATATCTTTACTACATGGTTTCAAGTATTCGATTCTATAGCATTAGAAAACCTCAAGATATAAATGAATGCATAGAACTAGAATCAAATAAGTCTTTTTCCAATATTGATTGAATAGGAAGTGTACATTGTACGACTTCATTATCATGTTCCACTTCATTAGTAGTGATGGAAAAACCCTTCCCTTGTTCATTTGGAATTGGTGGCTGCTGACACTGATTACCCTCGAGGACTCGATGTTTAGTGCACTGGTTTTCATAGTTCCCTAGCTCCCTATAGTTGTAGCATTGAACCATGAGTGGTTTTCTCCTTTAATCGGCTATATTATCCTTTTTATTCATGTATTTTAGAAACTATTAAGCATGGTGTCCTTCCTTATCACACTTGATGAATTTCCATGTCCCTTTGATGTATTTCTGATGGTGCAACTTTCCACATTTTTGGCATGTGGGTCGTTGAGTTTTTTCCCACATTTATCATTATATCCACATACCTGAAACCCCAACTTTTTTTTCTTATCACCATACCCATGGGACCATTCTCCAAACTCCATCTCCACTTTGAGAGCACACCGATCAACTTCTTCCTAACTCCCAAAGTCCTTAATTGTAAGAGCCTTTTGAAGGTTTTGTTTTAATCCACTAAAGAATCTATCAATTTTTCTATCATTTTTTATAACAAACCTCAAAGCGTACCTTTATAGCCTTGTGAAATTCGCTTCGTAGTTTGTGAAATATTCTCCTTTTTTCTTGAGCTCTATAAATTCTCTCTCCATCTTCGTGTGAAGAGTTCATGTGAAATACTTGTTAAGAAAAATAATCTTAAAGTCTTCCCATTCTATCCCTTCAATTTCCTCCCTTGGCTTCATGTTCTTAATCAATGCCCACCATTGATCGGATTCTCCGCCTAGACGATAATCGGATAAGGTCACCTTATTCCTCTCAGAACAGTGAAGAACAGAAAAGATCTTCTCTATGGAGTTAGCCAACTGTTCCTCAACTATAGGATCAGAAGTTCCACTAAACATCAGTGGTCATTGATGCATACAACATTCGATGTCCAGTTTCTCCCTATTTGGTGAAGGATGATGTTACCCATTATTATGGCCATTGTTCATAACCTAAGATAATTGTTTAATAATCACAATGATGTTATGAACTCCACCTCCAAAATCATTGGGGATGTCGCTCGGGAAATCGTTTCATTGGCCATCGCACGAGTTGTTGGCCTGATTTCTCCTGGTTCCCACCATTTTCTAAAATAGAATAGGTTAGAATAAAACATAAGTAAAAATTTCATGAAAAATTAACATATTCATTTTCAAAATTCATGCTAAAAGCATAACATATGGGCTCCATATATAGATATTATTGTGTTCATATTTGTATTTATATCACGATAGAGGATTTCTTTATGGTTCACTAATCCCAATTCCCAAATTAACTAAACATTTTCTCTGATACCAACTATAGAGACCCTACCCTTTTACTACATAGCTATTAAATCATTTTAAAACTATAAAACATAATTTTATTACACATAGAGGATACATTGGTTTAGTGTCTTGGAAAAACTAGGACCGAACAAAATAATTACAACATCAAGCATTAATATTTATTTAATTTCTTCTTCTCTAGCTTCTCATTAGAATTTGTCCTCTCCTTAGTACATGTAGGCACCTGAGGATATACCTAAAAAAAGGTGAGCTAAAATTTCAGTAATATTATAGATAATAAGAATATATTAAGGGGTTATCATAATCATAACATAGGAAAAAGATCATGAACATGAGAGGAGCATAAATAAAAGACTTGAAATGTGGAAACACATTAAAATGAAACATCATGTATTATTAGTTAGATACCACACATACATGTGAACCAAGTTATAATCTTTTTCACACATCATTTCAAATTTACTCATGAGATTCATCACATTACCCAATTCATTGGACCATTGTATAATTCCGGGCGCACCCATTACGTTCAAACATTCATATTGCGCTTTATAATTTTCAGTGCACCCATCACATCATAAAATTATCTTTATGATGATTTCCACATGGAAAATATATCAAGAGTGAACATAAATAACCCATGTAATAGAATTAGTTACATCTCATAAGAACACATTCATAAACTTTGGGTTGCCAAAATAAAGAGGAAATAACATACATGTTTCAAGAACTGTCCACATTGAGAGAGAAGTAAAAGGTGTGTTCTAAAAAGAAGAGTTCCTTTGAAAAACATTTTGTTTGAAATAAAAATCCAGAAAAAACATTTATATCCTAGAAAATAATAGACAATGATGAAAAAATTATCTTTAATGCATAAACATATTAAAAAAATGGAGTGAATGAGGGGGAACCTGAAGGATAAAAGTCGGGTTCGAGAATTTCCCCTCACCCTATATCTGAATGATTCCTTCCCTTTAATGTCCTGTATAATGACATTATATTTATTAATTAGAAATCCAGAACCTTTTGTACATTAATATGGTTCATTATGGTTTTATTAAGTGATTTTATGTGCCTTTTGATGTGTTATAGAGTTTAAAAACATTGTTCCAGAATTTTTGTTTTTATGGTTTTATTAAGTAGTTCACATGTATTCTTAAATTGAAGTTCAGGTAGAACATTGTTAAACATACAGAACTGAAATTACAAGTTATTAATGATATTAAATGAGTTTTAATTTTCTTATAATGATTTATATTATTTCCATGTGGATGAATTATAAGATAAGAATTAAATGATGATTGATTGGTTTAGTTTGACCGATTTTTCGATCATAATGAACTTGTTTTATTTTATCACTAGAAATATGGTCATAAGTTAGTTACATAACATTAAACTGGTGAAAATACATAATATATATTCTGGTTCAACCATAAAAATGGTTTCATGTCTAGATCTGAAGGTAGAAATGGATGAAGATAACTTGTCGTTCTTGAAGGTGATATATTAACACCTCACGAACAACGTTCTCTTTAATAAAATAAAAGGAAGAGGGAAAGGGGGTTGGATTATATAATATCCCATTATCATCATAAAATACCATTAAATGTATAATACTGGAGTTACAGTACTATTTGGATGAATATAGGTTGTGATAGATCAAGAAACGAACTTGAACATGAAAGGAAATTAATGGAGAAGAGGGAAAGAAATTACCTCTTAAATCATTCTCTTGAGATCCTGCTTAAGGAAGCTAGGCTTGGACTTTTGAAGAGACCATAAAATCTTGAACGTGGGAGAGAGGATAGGGATTATGTTTGGGTAGAGTCTATAGAAGTCTTAGAGCTTGAAAAGTGTGATGAAATGAAGGTTTGAAGGGTGGTTTTTATAGTGGAGTGGAGAGGGATTTCCTTAATATAAAATTCATTTGTTTATTAATTTCCCATAAGAAATGGAATAGTGAGTATTCAATGACCAAGAATGGTACTTTTATCATGTTACCCAGAATCAAGTGAGCTTAAATCAGAAGAACATCACACATGACTCTATAATTAGCATATTTAGCTTATTTTGTAAATTACGGTATTTCACTATTCATAAAAAATTCAAGTATCTCAGAAAAATCCCAAAAATTTTCCCGAACCATTTATCAACATTTAGAATCTAAAAATGAATTCCATTTTTCAAAAAAATTTCTAAATATTATTAATTTAATTTTTATTTAAAATCAAAATTTACTTAAAATAATTGTTTTTAAAATTAAAACTGAGTTTATAGTGCTTTAAAAATTTACGTAGGGTCTTATAAAATTATCTAAAAAATATAAGACATTGATTTGATAATTAATGAACACATTTTAAGAAAAATATATTTTATTTTAAATTAATTAATTAAATATAAATAATTATTTATGACTTACAAAATACTAAAACGTTTACTGAGGTCAAATTGTCACTTTCTAAGATGTCTAAATTTTATTTTATTATTCTTGTGTAAGGTTACTATTATGTTGTATGATTTACTATTCATAAGGGTCATATTACTATTCATAAGTGTATGATACTATTCATAAGGGTAGTTTACTATTCACCCAAAATTATTTTTGTTTTATTATACTCTAAAAATCATCTTGAACACAACCATGTATGTTAGATTTTTGAAATTCAAAACATAGAAGTGACAAAATTATGTTAAAAGGTAACTTAACACTTAGTAGTTCATTATGTTTTGTTTTCATGTGATTTTATGACATAATTTTAAGAATGGAATTTCCATTGAAAATCATTGTGTCATTACATTTACACTCTTTAATAAAAGAGGTTTTGTAGATAAGATAAACCCACAACTAGAAACTCTATGACATAAAATTAATTATTCTAATAACAATCCCACAATTCGTGTATAAATAAAACTAATAAAGATAATTGTCTCTAATGTAATTACCTAAAAGTAATGATAAAGTAGTAGCACAACAACAATACGATTATCTGAGATTGTATTTTCTAGCATATTCCATTTAATCATCCTAGAAAATTGAAAACATTTTCATATACATTGGGTGAACATACTAGTTTAATTATTATGTAAAACCTTCTCTGGAAAACATGTGAAATGAGAATTACAGTTCATCCACAAGGAAACAAAAAAACCAAAAAACTCCAATAAATGTATACTATCAAAACCCATCCTCACTATTGAACACTCCCAAAATAAGGCATCTATTTATAATAAAATAAGATGAATCGTATCAGTAATAGTTTACCCCACATCATAAAGACATACCTCTTTTTTCGCCCACTAATTAAACATCGCATCACATCACAACTCACTAGAATCCATTTTTTCATCACATTACATAACATCCTACCTAATGTAACCATGTCCATCACATCACATCACATATAATAACTAGTCTAGTAGGGTATCATTAACATTTACGATGTCAAACATGTTCATTTTTTTGATCCAAGAATGAACCCCACTATAATTTAGCTCAGATATCTCACTAGAAGATGAATGGGCCATGACATCTCATCTCATAATATCTCATCAGAACACATATAGATAGTGGTAATTTTTTAATTCTATAAATCAAAGCCCATGCATGTAACCATTACTTAGAAGAAGGATCATGGATGTGTGGATAGTCATCCATCCATCCAAAAATAATTTTTTTTGGATTCCTCCACAAATAATATATATGTGTTGGTTGGAACATGGTCCTAAACCTGGGTGGGATGTGTATAAGAATCATTTGTTATATACAATGTTTATAAATATAGTTCCACAATAAACAATAACCATCCTAATGGATTACAATAATTTAACAATACATCTCAAAAGATCCTCTACTACGACTAAAATAACTAAAATTATAACCTCGTAGAAGAAAATGTCATGCCGCAATTCATATTTACCACTTTAAATATCCTTGATCCAATTTCTAGATTTTACATTATCAAAATATTTCAACTAAAAAGGCATGTTCAATACAAAAATAATTTCCCATTAATATATATATATATATATAAACATACATTTTAAACCTATAGTATAATATATTTTATTACAATTTGATTTACTATTTCATGAAAATTATCAAATCCATGTTAATTCCAATATTACTCAAAAAATTACAGAAACCCATAAAAAAATAGGTATCACTACAAACCTTCTTAAAGGACACATCCTATTCCAACATCAATCACATCAAAACATGTTTCATATCTCTACTACAGAACCACAACACAACCATAATAAGAAACCCTCTACACTACCACATCTCATATACTACCCCCACAAGCATTACAACATACCCATTATCCCGGCATCACATCAACATAAAAAAAATTGCATCCTCAAACTCATATTATTTTCTAGTATAGCAGTAATGTATTTTATTCAATTTCAGTCCATTAAAGGGAGTTATCGCAGAAACCATAAGATCTCTACGAATTAAATTCATTAATTGGAAATACGCAATTATACAATTAAATTTAATGTTTCATCAATAATTTCACAACATGCATTAAAAAATGCACATCATAACCGTGTATGAAAAAAAATCCCAATTGACCACAATTTTTACTAAGTATTTTTCCCATATAGTTTGACACATTAACAAAATAATGAAGTGAAAGGATCATACTTCACATTCTACTCCACCTAAAAAATAAATTTAAACCAATAAATTTATATTTATTTAATGGATACATCAATATCCCCATGAAATAATAATTTATATAAAATATATGTTGATATTAATGTGGATAAAAAATGATAAATCGTATTTGGATGAAAGAAGGTTATAAATAAATTTCACATACCATAAACTGGGGATACAATCAATGAATTGATCCACCTATAGGGAACTGAAATCAACCGAGGAAATATGGTTATATGAATCCATGAGAAAATGTTTTAGGAACCTCTCAAATCTAGAGAATGAAACTCAGAAAGAACAATAAAAGTTGATTCATTTTTCAAAGACCATATCCAAAACCATCGGGATTTGATATAGTTCATTTGAACATTAAAAAATCTCTCATTAAGTCAATATAATTTGACCAATAAATGGTATGCAAACTTTTTAAAAATAGAAAATATAACCATTCTCTATTAATCCTCATATAATACCCATTAATTAAATAATTGAAACAATTTTTCTTGAAAGAAAGCACATAAGAGGAAATAAAGTAATTTTTTGGAAAATTAGATTCACTATAGATAAACAGCGGGGTTGGTCTACCATAAGGATGATAAACCATTGGTGATATACCACTAGAGAAATATTGTTATAGATATACCATCATAATGATTTACTATTTGGGATTTACTGTCTGAGATTTACAGTTTGTGATATATCACCAGAATGATCAATCGTTGGCGATCTACCTCAATAGAATGAACCTTAGTTTTCTACAACCAAAATGATATATTATCATTGATATACCTCAAGATATATATCATTAGTGACAGACTTCCATAATGATCTATCATTTGGAATCTATCATTTATAATATACCATTGGTGATATTCCACTAGAATGATCAATTGTTGGGAATCTACAGAGAGAGATATATTGTTGGTGACCATATACTAGGATGTACCATCATCCTAAAAAAAATATTTTGACCATCAAAAAAATTCTTAGACTAAAATCTTCTATAACATCCACAGACCCTACAACCACCATATTTTCTTCAATGTAATGTGATTATGGTTTTGTATTTTAAATCAAAACCCATAAAAATATTATCATTGTTGATAATTTAAAGCCATATTAGAAGGGAAGAGTGAAAATTCCCAAATAAATATCACCTATAATACCTTTCATGTATATCATAAACTCTAAAACACCACCACAAACCAAACATTCCAAACCATTTTCCTACAACAAATAGACAAATTATAGATCCTGAATCATATGTATCAGATAATTTCACCCTTTATACCATGATACAATCCCCTCTGGGTGAAACTAACTCGCCCATGTGGTATTGATCACATCATAGTATAATTAATCATGATTATGAATTAGGTCTTCCCATTTTCATATTTTATAGCTTTATCATGCATGATACGTCGAGAAAACAACACATCCCATAAAAAATATGGATACATACATCACATGAATATTAAAAGGAATGGAATGGAATATTAAAAATAAAAAACTCTAAGTAAATGGAATGAATCTAAATCTCATGTTCATTAGTACTCTTTTCTAGGACAACATGACACAACAGTTAAGAAACCATTTGAATATTCCACCCTCCTAGAAACATCACTAAATGGTATCTGATATTTGTTGGTTTCTCTATGATATTTTCATCATCCTCGTTATCTAACTCTCTCATATCATTGAAACATGACTCATTGTGAATTCATTGAAATAACTAAGATACCATGAAGATGTTATTGATCTATTCCATTCATGGATGCCGTGTCAACCATTATTCCTCCATTCATCCATTCACCAAAACCTCAAAGGGACCATCAACAATGGGAGAGATCATATTCTATTTTTCGATTCTACTTTAAACACAACAAGGGGAAGACTTTAAGAAAACATGGAATCCAAACTCAAAATCATAGTTTCTCCACAAATGATTGTCATAATATTTCATCAATTACTACTCAAATTTCATCAACTAACAAACAAAAAAAATCTTTTTAATAGTTCTCTTCACTAAAGGGGGATAAAAATCTAATGAATCCCCAACCATATCCTAGAATAATAGAGAAAAACATAGTCCCTTGAACAAATCCTTAAATAGGTCCACGAAATTGGATTACTTATTACTATTAATAATGTAAATATTGACCAATTGTATGATTCATGAACACAATTTTATAAATTCAAAGACACGCACCCCTAAAATTACTTCTAGAATCTATATAGTCATCTCTATCTACTATTGGTCTGAGGGTGGAAGGTATTGTTGAGGCGTAATTGAGTTTCAAAAAATGTCGACATCCCCTCACATATTATGAGGTATAAAATGCATCCTGATTAGAGGAGATATCCCTCAAGACTCTATACATCCTCACCACCTTATCCACATACATGATTTTAACACACCCACTACTACTGACTCCTTATTCACTGGGAAGTGATATTATTTCATATATTATTCCCTGATTAATGAGATTGCATCACAACCTCTAACATATTATAGTAACAATATGATGAAATACACAAAGATGTATCATTTCCAGAATAAAACATTCAACTTCTAGAATAACTAACTAGGATCTTTGTGCTCCACATTTACCTACTCAAAAACTATGCATTGACCCAAATTCTCTAACGCAAATTGTTTCATCCCATGCATCTAAAATTGTTCCCACAATTCTTATTATGTCATGGAAACCCTTTGATTTACCAATGATAGTGAAAAATGAAACTCAAAAATGAATCTCACGGACATCATGATCATACAAAAAAAACCTCATGAAATATCATCTAGTTATGACCATCCTTTTACTATCCTTCCTGAGAATCATTATGGTCTCCATGATTTCACATAACGTCTATGTCTTAGACTACCCACTAAGACTTCTCCACAATCTCTATCAGAAAATATAATTATATCATCTAAAAAATGGAGCTTTTAAATAATCTAAAATTTCATCCAAATAAATGGCTCTCAACTCTTCCATCACACTCAATGAATGCCTAAAATCCTAAATAACAAACTTCCTTGAAATCTTTTTCAATGAATCATCCAAAAAATTCTATTTTCCCAAGTGGAAGAACATTTCAAATAAATAATACATAAAAAATATATTATCCCCTATATTAAAATTAAATATCATGAGGATATATGATATACCTAAATCTATTGTGATCCATAAATACCATTATGTTCTCCTAGATTAGGTAAATTTCCCACAACATCAGCACAGACACAACCAATGGAATATCAGGATCATGTGTGAAATAGTAATGTTAAAACATAGATATATTAAAAAAACCCCAATAGTTTACTTTTATTTTTTACATCAACATGAATCATAATACTAGAAATGAATAATCACAAAGAACCTCTGACATCGCACACTCCTCATACAACTGACATAATGGAGAACAAACCAAAATCCCCTTCTAGATGGAAAACACTATATGGAACTAACTATTCCACATAAAATCATTGTACTTCTTTGTTAATGATGTCAATTAAGTTTCAAATTAATAGAAATTGTTAACAAACCTACGATACTATATTACTTGACCCAGGAGGTAGTAGATCAATGAAGAATTCATATGTTCTACCTGAGAAACAACTTTCTCGGCCTTCAAATTGTCTACTACCACATCCTACTAAGAAATTGCATGATTGAGACAATACACCTCTACTGTCAAAAACACACACTTGGGTATATTTCAATATATATAGAATCATTGAAGAAACTTTAATTTTTCTCAAATGTTCTCCACATGTTCCAATTAAGACATTGAGTATATATATTTCATTGATGAACAGGAATATGAACTGGTCACGGAAGTCAAAAACAAGGAGTTTACATGCACCATGATCACAGCAGGTTCTTTATTGACATTAAATGAAATAAAAATCAACTCAATGTTTCAATACCTACATCCAAATGTAGGATTTGAATATCCATATCCTTCACTATCAACCTGTGTTATCCAACCCACATGTCAATCATAGAGATATAACTAGTTCTCCACAATTATATGAAAAGATAATTGATCCATAGATCTATAAATTTATTCATGATTATAAATAGGTTTATGCTGGGATACTCATTTGAAACATCATACTACCATCCCCCATTTTATAAAAAAATACTAGACCACCACATAGTGACACACTAGGGTGGATGATACCCTTTTACAGTAGATCTTCTATCTGAATAATCAACTCTCACAACATAAAAGGTTTCATCCAATAAGGAATCACTAAAATTGTAGAAGAAACTTGAAATGTATTCTATAAGAAAACATACAAGATCCCCTTCGTAACCTTTGGATCAACCCCCACATGATCTTATACTAACACATATTTTTCATAGAATGAAGTCACTCTAGGCATCGGATGGACACAAGAAAATTGTTATCATAAAAAATTCCGTGCACTGTCTATCCACATCCTAGATCACGACTCTCATTTGAATGTAATTTATAATATAATTCATAGAACACATCCCAATGATTCCATTGGTTAAATCATACGGCTGAATCAGAATCATGAAAAGGTATCCACAGTATTGATGTGCCCCATTAGCTATCTACAACCCTTACACACATAAAACAAGATATTTTGGTCTCTAACTAGTGTATTAAACAATAATAGATCATAAAGAATATCTATATCATGTTTCAAAGCATGTAATAGAGTGGGTTAAACAAATGAATATGAATATCCTAAATCAAAAAAGTATAAAACAAAGGCAAACACTAAATTGATCATACCTCTAATAATATATAGTTAATATGGTGATGCTTTCTCTACTGCTTGCAAATAACCATGCCAATATAATCATCATATGTTCTGATGACCACCTCTAACACCTTGTTCTTGTTGAGCACCTTTTGGGTGAGGGACATCCTGAAGACCCCTTATTCCTACCACATAAATGTTATATTGTGCATAAACCAACCGTCCTTGATGCTAGTGAATAATCAATAGTAAGTAATGTTGAGGGTGATGGTGAACTTTTCCACCCCTTCCAATAAGATATTGACCATTCCATGGGAACTGATATCGATGATACCCACAAACCATATATCTAAAACACAACCACATAATGTTTTTAGGATGAGTAAAAAAACGACTATCCCTATAAGTCCATAAGGGATAATGCTATGGTCAACTATATGATGGTCAATACCATAAAGGAATTGGCACCATAGAAATAACACTGATAACTCTACTCCTTGAGGAAACCAATTAGTTACCCTATTTTAATAAATCTCCTAATGATTGCATCTTCTCAATCACTGATACCTTCTTCTAAACCTAAAAATACATTGAGCATGTAAAAGGAGTAGTTGAACACTAGATGAATGGATATAGTGCCTACTAATCACATATCACACTAGATCACTCATTGGTAAATATATATGGGGAAAATTCAGAAGATTTATAAACTTTATCCACTGATCTCACATATATATAATCCCACCTTGAAGATAGAGTAGTACTTTATTATTAAAAACACTCATGGTCGGTAGAATGAACATTTCAAAGAACACATTTTATATGTAAAATCATGAAAAATTAAAATCCTTTGAATCGACAAGGTAAAAATTCCACCACATAGATGTAACTCATTATATTTTACTACATTTTATAGTAAACTACTACTAATTAAAATAATGGAGAAAACTAATAGTAACATATAACTCCTCTAACCACCTCTCTATATTCATATCTAATATTATACCATTATACTTCACCAAAGACTTTTGTTGAAAAAATTTCAATTTCCACTACCACTAATCATCATTCTCAACCGGGTCAAACCTATGAAGATCCAACTTGTTAGAATATTGAGTATCCACTACCATATCGACACACACACAATGATGAGGGGCCACAAGTGAAATGGATTTTTTTCTATTTACATAAGTATGTATTTTTATAGATTCAATTTAATATACCTTATATAATTTATCCTTACCAAAACAAATGACTATGAATAGAATATAAGTCATCATGATGTGTGTACCACTTAAATATCTATACCAAGAAATCATGTCCACCTCTCTTGGACATTTAATTTTCTCATAGTTCATGAACTGGATCACAAGGGGCCCTAAAAACCTATATCCTAACCTCTACCCATTTACTATTTCATGAACTAAGGTCAAATGGAATATTTTCCATACTAACCCATGAAATATCACTACACAAACCTAAAAACAACATGGTATCTCATTCTCATACACCAATGATACCTCTCTATCTTGACCCATCCAACTAATTATATTAAAATGATTGGAGATAGGTTATGACCCCTATACATCCCCCCTCTAAAAGGCCCAAATAGGGGTCTTGAACCCCTCGTAAAAAACTAATTATATGGAGGCATTACCTCCTATAACAAAATAGTCTCCAAAGATAATATGAATCAAACACATGAAATTACATGAATGAAAATAAATGAATAAAAAACCATACTAAAATGGATATATAAATAATATTTATATTGTTAAAAATATCGAATATAAATACACAACATTAATTTTAAAGAAGGAACATAGCTAAAATCTAATTATTTGATATAATAATGTCTCACATAGTCCACATAATCCTCCAAGAAACCTAAAAACAATTTAATATACATAGGGTGAGCATAAAATTATACAAAATCCTAAAGACAACATCTGTCGTGCACATTTGAAAAGAGCACACTAATGAACCCCTGAAAAAATATCTGTACTAAACAGTACCTATAAATTATAATATCTAATCCCCTCCTCACCATGTATAAACCAACAAGTAACACATCCATACATAGTAATAATACATGAAAACTTTTGAGGATAGTGTACCCCACCCCACGTCACCTTATGTTTTTTACTCTCACACCCTAATGACGTATGTCTTGGAGATCCCACATCTTTTGAAACACATCACTTTACATCCAGCTTCAATGTCATGTGGGACATCACTTTACATTTTATTCCACCCAAATCCATCTATAACATAACATCACATCACATTTATAACCAGTATAGTAGCATATCGTGAACATGATGAAAATCTACCATCTTTCATCCTCCAACAATGAATGACCCCCTCCATAACCCTTCTAAATACATCTCCCATAAACACACGAATTCATTCATATATCATCACATAATATTTCTTCACATATTATATAAATGACATCACTTTCTTTACATCTATCCATCAAAGATTGTGAATTTCACCAACACCTATATGGGGAAGAAAAGAAGATTGTGTATCAATCCATCCATCCTCCCACTATGATTTTATGAAAACACACCCAAATATACATATATATGGGTATCAGAACATGGTTCTCTACATTTGTGGGGTAAATACCAAAATCAGAAGGAATATATAGTGTGTGTATATATATATATACTAATATCACACAATATCCATATGGAGGGTTCACAACCAAGGATTAATTCATCTCACATTATCATATACTATATTATCCAAATATATAAACAAAACCCTAAACAATGTAATAAAAATAATTAATTCATATATAAATACACAATTGTTATTAAATAATTTTCTAGATTTTTCATTAACCCATTTAAATTAAAATAAAATGTTTAATAAACAATTGTGTCCTACTAATTCATTTTTAGTATCCCACCAATTAAACACACAAACTGCTACATTTTATTCCAATCAACTTTATTTTTCTTCCCCATTATCCAACCAATGAAATTTCAAACACAAATAATAAACATGAAAAACACAACCAAAACCAAATATGACAACTCTAAATCCATAAAAAAAATCCAAATCCACCATCCATCACATTGAAAAAACGTTTGATGCCACACAACACAACTATAGCAGATCCACCATCACAACCCCATAGCATAACCACATCACATCTACTGCCCCGACAAACATCACAACATTGGCACCACTCATGCATAACTGCATTAAAAAATAATAGAACATACAAAAACAAACCAAAAGTCATATTGTATTCAATATTATTGATTTTACAAATTATGAAATTTCACGTCATTATTAAATTGTGTCATCACACAAACCATATTTTTCAGAGGCATCAACCTAATTAACCCAACATACATATTTTAAAAATTAAAATTTAATCATCATAAAATATCCCAACATGAATTAAATAATAAAAATAGTAATAGTGATATAAGGACCACGAGTGACCTTAGTTTTTAGTGGGAATTTATCCTATAAAATTAACAACATTAAATTAATAACAATAAAGTTGTTATGACCACACATCATATTCACCTACCCTTATAAATTATATTTAATCCAATTGATTTTTCATCATTTGAACAAATTCAAACATATATACAAGGTATAAAAAATTAAAACCTATCATAAATGAAGAATTTTGCGATAAACAATGGAAAAATCATACCTAGATGAAAGAATCTTAACACAAAATTTATTTTACCAGAAATAGGGGAAACACGAATGGAATTGAACCACATAAAGGTAACCTGAATCAACTAAAACATAATGGTTCCACGGCACCAATGAAAATATTATTTGAAACCTACTATTTCACTCTAAATAAATCAATTACTAATGAAGGAATCATCTTCTCTTAATAATGATCATATTTGTAACCATTGGGATTTGATATGGTTTGATTGAACATTAAAGTATGATCTCAATAAGTCCATAATGTTTGACCATTAAAAGGTATTATGACTATTTATAAATATATTACAAAAATTTCTTCCCTTAAAATGTCTTTAAAGACCAATAAAATTGGAACTGAAACAATTATTGTAACGCCCCAAGATTTTATGAAAAATATTCTTTTTAATTTCATTAATGTCTTGTGTTGTACGCTACAACAAAAGAATCTTTCACAATACGCATCCTTGACTTTCCTTCCGTTACACGCAATCGCGACCTTCCTCGATAGCGTGTGTAGTACGCAATACTGAGTTTCACGAAACAACGATATGCTATTAAAATATTATTAAAACTAGCCGTTATGAATAGTAATAACCACTTTTTGGAAATTTTGTAAATTTTATTTTTCAAAATGGAATTCATTTTTGGATTCGGAGTATCGAATTTAGCCTAAGGTGAAATTTTGGTACTTTTCGGATAACTTTCATATTCTAATGAATAGTGAAAATTACTAAATTATAATTAAAAACAACTTTTTTAATCGAAATAATTAATAGTGATAAATTATTAATTTGAGTGGTTTTAAAGTATATTTAGAATATATTTTTACAATTTAATACAATGTTGGTCATTGTTTGTAATTTCACATTTAAACCAGACATAATCAAGTGTCAATCTTTTGATAGATTTTGTTTCTTAAAAAAACACGCTATTCGTTTTAACAGCGGGATTTAATTATAAAATTAATTAATGCAACTTCTATGTTATGAATTTGGTAAAATAGACTTCATTTTTGAATTCGGAATATGAAATATAGCTTAGGATGAAATTTTGGCATTTTTCTGAAAACTTTCAATTTTTGATGAATAGTGAAACCACTAAGTGGTAGGTTAAAAACGGAATTTTGCATAAAACTTAATTTTACCGCTTCTGTGAATGGAATTTCGAAAATCCGAGAGACACGGTTAATATCAAGGACTAAAATGTGGTTCAATGAGATGAAAATAATTTTTTGGTGAATAGTAACTTTTTACTTTTTTTACCACGGTTAATAGTAAATAGGGTAACTAAGGGTAAATATGATATTAATATTACCCTAACACATGTCCTAATTCTATTGGACAAGTGTAATTCGACCAAAAACAAACTTAGGAATAAAATATGACCATTTAGGCCCACTTGGATTAGATTAGGACATTTATTATTAATTTATTTAAAGAAGGGTTAAAATAGTTAAAATCAAAGTTTAATAAGTAAATCATTTTTAATATGGAGTTATACATAAGATAAATTCGACTATAAATATTCATTAGAAAGCTAAAAAGATTTCCTACATGATGGTATTTTATTTGTAATTTTTAGACAGCATATAATATAATTTATTTTTGACACAAAGATGATGCAGTAATTATCTTATTAATGAAATATTGACATAATTGATAATATAAATACCAAAATAAATGTAATTTAAGATTTTTTATGAATTCCACTAATTTTCTAGGTTACTATGATATATTAGTGTTGATTTAATCAACTTGGTTCGAATATATAATTCTTTTATGACTTTCAAAAAAATCATATATCAAATAGTGTCAAAATTGACACAAAATAGTTTTTAAATCAAATATTATATTATTAATTGTTATTTTATTCCTAAAAATCTAAGGTTCGGCCAAATGACTTAGATAAGGATATATGTATTAATAATATACAATTTGGGGTTCGTTTGGCATGTTATAGTAAGTGTATTAACCATATAGTGAAAGAAAACAAAAAGACACGGTAAAAGTTAAATTATTTAACTTAGAGTTAAATCTAATTGATAAGGTTTAAAATAAGATCCAAACATGTATAAATTTGATTGGTTGATGATATTACAACCCTATCTCATCTAAGCTTCGAATATGAGTCATTTTTGGAGGTTTTTAAGTGGGGTTATATTTATTATAAATTAATATTTTTAAGAATTCCTAAGGTGCCCCTCTCCTCCCTTATAAAAGGACACCTCCTCCCCCTCCTCCTCACACCAATTTGAGCACTCAAGCTCGGCCAACCCCTGCCAAAATCCCTTCTCCACTTCCCTAGCAACATCCTAGAGGTTCGGGTCTTCCTCAAAGACCAATTCTAGTGCCCTAAGAGGAGGTCTCAAAGAGGCACTTCAAAGAAGAGGTAATTACCGTTACCAATTCTTTCATCTTTATTTCTTCTTCCACTTCTTCTTCTTAGGTTGTTTCATTATGAAGTAATAACATCAGTATCACTCATATACTGATATGTTATTATAAGTATGAAACAACCCTATTTCACCATCTATCCATCCTACGGAAAAAGAAATCACCGCGCGTGCGTACGTACGGAATACCGTCTCCACGCCGTGGTGTAATCTATTTTCCACCACCACCTTACATGGATGGGTATAATGGTGTAAAGAATAACTATACATAGTTATTACAACATCATAATGATTCTGATATATTTTATAATCCACTCCAATTCAATTCAATATTTATAGAAATGATATCATCGCTCGTGCGTACGTACGGAATACCGTCTCCACGACGCGATGAGATTCATTCTCCATGTTAACCATTTAAGAATGATTATAATGTATATATAAGAAATAATAATGAAATACATGACATTATAAAGCTACTGGATTTATGTATATATATATATATATATACATATGTATGTCATCTACTTACTTCCATTTCAAGACAATAAGGGAAGAAAAACAGCGTTCATGCGTACGTACGGACTACCGTCTCCATGAACGGTGTTTTTCATTTTATTTATCTATCTATTATATATATATATATACTGAATATATATGATATATAAATCATATTTTATATTCTGGAAGTAAGTAAATCATGATATAAGTAATAATGATGTCAAGAACAACAAGTCAAAACACCTACGATAAATGAAACGATTTTACCCAAAACGCTTCTTTAACATGGAATTTACAAAAGAACGGGTAATATAATGTCATAAGTGAACCATATATGATATCATAACAATGAATATGATTCTGTAATAAGTCAATGACATTATTTAAATCATTATACAGGAGGTTCGGACACATACGAAGCAAATTGGACCTAAGGTAAGGGAAATATCACAATCTCATTTTTATCCGAGATTGTTTATTCGTAAGTATTTACTGGGGTGTATTTTATCATCCACATCCATGTTTCATCAAAATGTAATATTATTTCCATCCACCTACAATTGTTTAAAACCATTTTTACCCTTCGGTGAGTTTTTAGTAATATGTATGAAAGGAATATTTTGTCGTACGAGGTACTTTTTGACTTTTCCGACAAAAGTACGAAGAATGTTTTTTTTAACTTATTCGGAACGAACGGATTTATACTGTTTTATAAAGCCTTATTTTCATGAAGATTCCTCTAAATGATTTCATGACTATTTTCAATAAAATCTCTTTCTTTTAAAATTGCATGATGTTTTGGGAAAAGAAATGGATTTTGAAGAAGAAAGGATATTTTCCTCAAAAATTCATTTCAAGTGTTTTATCAAAATTATTTTCCATCTAAGATAATAAAGGGTTCTGTTTCTATCCATATTTTTACATTGATTTGACTATGTTGTGATGGAATTATGTTTATGAATTCCTTTATCTTATAAGAATGGTTTTATGATGTCATATTGTTTAAGAATCCCATTTTTATTACATGGGTTATGAAATGATGTATGATTTATGATTTTGTGGCACACATAAGAAAGGATTCATTATAAGATGGGTGGTACCTATATCTCCCTCCAATGCATTGGGTAAAGATTTTATATCTCATGAGATAGACATGGCTGGAATGGTAGGTTATACCGGTTCAGTGAAACAGGACTGAAACGAGGATTACTCGATTCAGAAAGGGACTTTGTCCACTAAGATAGTCTTGGAAATGAGTCTTGACTAACAAGAAATGATTCTCTATGATTATGTGTGTATGCCACAATGAGTAATGTTTTAAGTTATGATTTCATTTCACTACTATGATTTATCCCATGTTATGAAATTATGCTCTTTTTTGCAGGTTAAGATTTCCAAAAATGTTATGTTCTTATGAAAATTATGTGATTGATATTTCCTTTGTTTACCCTTACTGAGCATTTGAGCTCACCCTTTTATGTTTTCTTTTCCCCAGGATATAAAGAAAGGTTTTAGGTAGAAAAAAGGGATGACCTTTATGGGAGATATTGAAGAACTTTCACCACGATTAGAAGATTACGTTCCGAGTTTCCAAAGACACTAAACTATTACGATCCTTTAGTGTGTGTTTTTGTTATGTACTAAGTATTCCGCAAATGTAATGTAATGTCCATGTACGTCAAGATACGGGTCTCTACAATTATTTGTTGATGAATACACCCAGAGGTAAAAACTATAAATTTATGGAAAATATGATCAATTTTAGATCTATAGATGTGATGATCTAACATGCGGATGATCTATGGTTGGTTATATAACTCCAGAGATATAATATTAATATTATACTACAATAATTATTTGCAATTTGTTATCTACTATGATAATGATCAACATATGGTGATTTATTTCTTGAGATCTACATTTTATGATAAATTAAAACAAATATTTTCCATCTTTAATTTAGTGTTATAGCACTAGGGTTGCTGATATACTTTGATAATGATATACCACTAGTGATCTATAACTAGAGATCTACTACTGGGATTATTCTAATATAATGTTCCACCATTGGTGATCTAATAACTAACATCTTTAATTGGTGATCTACATCTATAATCTACCTTCATCCTATAAGACACCCATTTTTCCTCTAAAACACCTCAAAACTCTACCTATACTCCACCCAAGACCATTTTACATTACCTATCCACCTCACCACAATATTTACAATAATTTAATGTGATAGAAGGTGTAATTATTTATATGAATAATGTGACATATTTAGTTTCTATGATATTTTTCTCTTTAAATAAATTTATTCTCTTTGAAAGATTATAATACATGAATATTTAGATATTAATGAATAGTGATCTATTATATTGTTATAATCTAGCCATCAAATTGGTGAGTACCGATATGGATGAATAAATTATGAAAATAATATGAATTAAAAATGATTGAAATAAATTTATTTGTTCGGATTTGCCTAAAAATGGAAATTAAAATCATTTTATTGTAAAAGAAATTGGTTTCTGAAAATTTATTAATATGATATCAAAGTGTAAATATATTAATTTATTAAATTAATAAATAATATTAAAGGATTAAATGAAAATTCTCTTTTATATATTCTATCATATTTTTTATCATTCCTCTATTTTTTGGCATGGGATACGAATAATTTCAGTTTTATTCTCCAAAAAATAGTTTAGTCTTATTTTCCATGCATATTTGAAAATATATTTTCTCATATAATAAGAAATTAATTTCACAAATTATAATTATTTTGTAAATGATATTTTTAAATAATAATAAATTTTCATAATTCTTCTAAAAATAATATTTTTTTATTAATTGTAGAAAATAATTATTTCTATTAAAAATTTCCTCTTTGATTATAGCATAACAAATTTTATAGTTGTTTTAATTATAAATCATAATTAAAATATTTTAATAAATTTTATATTGAATTATTATTTACAAAATTTATAGTTAATAACAATTTTTATATAGAAGAATAGGGTTTTTATCACTATAAAGGGTTTAATAAATGAAATTAAATTATTAAAATAAAATTAATTTAATTATATAAAACATATTAAAAAAATTAGTCATGATAATTAATATTATATAGTACTATCAAAAATAATTTTAATTCATAATGAATAGTAAAACTATAATTATATGTTACTATGATAATAGTTAAATCAAGTTTATAGGTGTTATACTAAAATGAAAATCATCACAGAAAAGATAATTTAACTAATTTATATATTATGGATATATTTTTACCTTATCTCATATCTGGTTTTGTCGTATTCATATTGGGATCCGTTTTTTCAAATTTACTTATAGGAAATTATCTTCAACCTTAGACAAATCACAAGTGTCCCACTCAAATAAATTATAAAGGGGCACCACATCCCCTCATACATTTATACTTCATAAACAATTTATCTCTATAAAAAACATCAAATATCTATTAAATATATCCTTATTCAAGTTATAGAGATTCTTTGATTCCAAAATTATCATCACTATGATCTTTAATAAGGGAACTAAAAGATGTTTTTTTTATTAAATGGTAACATTTTTTATGATGATATTTATATTGACATATTATTTTACCAAAATATAATTTCAATAATAATCACAATATAATAAAACCATTATATAAAATAGGATATTTTCTTATGTTGATTAATGGACCGATATCAATCCCATCCTTCATAAAATTTTAAATGAAATTGTCGATATATTTAATGATGCACTAACACTTCATGAAGCAATGCAATATGTTATATATCACTAACTCTCATGGATATATGTAAGGATGTATGATAAATATAAAATAATGGTTATGAAATAATTAAAAAAATTTAATTATAATATAACAAATTACCACTTATCATCCAATCTGTAAGAAAATGATAATGTCATTCAGGTATATATGTCGATTTCCACCACCACGAATAGATATGATTCATTTTTCACATTTTCATTACATTGATTGTAATATAGAAATATATAAAATAATTAAATATAATATAAATTATTTATTAATCATTATGTATATGATAATAATTATTTACTTTTATTTTTTACATTTTCCCACAAATTAAAATGGAATCCATGCATTTGTATAGCCTACTGTCACCATGAACGGTGTGATTTTTTTCTTGATCAGACTATGATAAGTTACTATCCATAATTATATAAGAAATATAAAAGATTTATATATGATGTTTAAAATTATAGAGAATATAAATCTATAATAAATTTGACAGTTCAAAAACTATGAAACCAAAACATATATAAAAAATAAAACATTTATTTCACGAAATATAAATTTTATAAAATAATTGTTAATAGATGTGTGAAAAATATTATAAATTAATAATATATATTATGAAATATATCATTATTGATCTAAAATATATTTATAATAAATTGAAATTTTTAATCTAGGAAGATCAGAAACATATGATGGAATTAAAACATGATGTAAGGGTATATTTCACAATATAATCATTATTTGGGAATGTTTTTGTAACAATATATAATATATCAATTATTTGATCATATTATATTAAAACAAATACATTTTCCTCGTATGGTTATTTATTTAAATTTCAGGTCTTTATTTAATTTTTTAGTCCTTATCTACTAGATATATGAAAATCTTTTTTGTAGAAAATTTGCATTGTTTTTCTACTCAATAGTGAATCTTATTTTCCTACATCCACATTTTACATAAATTTTTTTAAATTTTTTTATATATTTTCCATTTAGTGAGATATTTTTTACACCTGTTTTATTTTTAAAATAACGGTGAAATGGATTCTTTGTTTCATTTTTTAAATAATGTACTATTAAACTTTTTCAGAATATTTAAAATAATTTTTTTACTTATACTAAATTAATTGAATATCACACCATCATAGATTTAATATTATATAAATATTCCTTTAATTCATCCATGATTCCATCTAATGAATTTATTTTCTATAATATTTTCAAAATCATTTACTTCAAAATGGTAAAATAATTTTATTCATAATATCCTATAAATAAATTTTTTAAGGTATTGTCCTCTATGTCAACATTCTTTCAAAAATATTATTCTTTACTATGGTAACTGTGGTTATGGTACCATTAATGGTAATAATATGGATGGTTTGTGATTATATTTATTTGTTGGTAATGTTTTTAATATTTCATATTCTTTTTTATAGTATGAATTTTTACATTGAATGTGATTTACCATTTCAAATGAATAATGTATTAGACATTTTATGTGACTACAATGGAAAGATATAATCCTTAATCCATTTATATTTCTCATGATAAAATCATGTTTGGGAATTCAGATGATGCCTTTATTGTATTATATAATACGAATTTAGACATGGACATGATAGTTTGATAATGATTTCAATCAATATTTATTATTTCAAATATCATTATTAATTTACATCATTTGATATTTTTATTCATAGTATGCATGGATATTTTCATATATCATATAAATATTTATTAAAAATTATTTTAACACAATTTATTCATTAAATAATAATATCCATGATATTATTATTGATTAAATGGGATTTATTTTTAGTTATTTATCATTCCATGTAGATTGTACATCATTTATTCATCATAACTTTTAATATATACAGACCCTTGTCAGGCATCTGACCTCATCCCATTCCTATGATTCCTATATCTATGATTAAAATAGGTGTATTATTAATAATATAAAAAGATATGAAAAATATAATAATATCATTCTCAATGAAAATGAGAAGTTATAATTTAAAATTTAATTTGTAATTTAGGATTCAATTATCTGTATACTTTTACACGAAAACTACCCTATTATTTTTTTAGTAATGAGATATCCTTGATATCATACAAAAGTTATAATGTAAACACATTCACTAGAATAATATAGAAAAGAAAATTATGGGTTCCTATTTTGGATTTAATTTCTTCCAACATTATTTATTGATTTTTTATATTGGTAGACCAATTTATACCAGCAAGATTAATGACTATAGTTTATAGGTCATATTCAATATTCAAAAGAAAACATGTTTTTTTAATTATAGTATTGTATATTATATGAATCATTATATTTAATATAATATTGATTGAAGGAAAATATATATTTAAATGTTTGTTCCATATATTCATCCCACATAAATATTTTACTTCATAACAATTTTAATTATTACATTCCAATCAGTTTAGATTCACGTACTTAATTGATGTTATTATTTAAATTTATAATGAAGATTCAATCCCATACATTAACTTGTAATAATAATAATTAAAATATATATTATTTACATCCCTTTTTATTAATTGATTTATGTTCTTTTTGTGAAGATTAATTTTATTCACACATGAGATTATAGTTTAAACCTATAGTGATAGAATATCAAAAATTGGTTTAGGTCTAAAAAATTTATTCCATGTTTTTAGAACTTCTTCACCACCCACACCATTCTAAATTCCCCCATGTTTCTTCGACATTTTAGTTCTATAGGTATTATTCTTTCAAATGATGAAGTCAAAAATAAATACTCTTCATCCTTCAAAGGTTCAATGAGATCTACTATTTTTCACATCTAGTTATTATAAATAGTAGTCACCTCATATGCACCATCATGCTCATAATATATTTATCCATTTTTAAGTCTCCATCTTTAATAAAGATCCACACATATATTGATTGATATTTTTTACTATCCTTTTTCCATATAACATCTGAAATAGCCTTATGTAATAGTTTGTGGGGGATGGAACACCTTACCCATTCAATATAGGTGGAACTTAGTTTTCCCAAAATTACCTCCAAATGTCCGGAATATTTTCCCCATATGATTTATGGTAACAGAACATGTGGTTTATAGAATCTAATTAACAATCTACTCATTTCCACATGGTCACTAAATAGTCTCCCCTCATTTTTATATCAGTTGTGTCAAATTTCAATTGTGGTTTTAGTGGGGATTTATATTATAACTCTGATTATCTAAAAATATATATAATCAAAAGATCCTACATTCTATAGTGCATGAATCATGGATAATTTAAAATATGATTCTTTTTTATCAACATTTATTGTATTGACACTATGATGTATCTACGGTGGAAAATAGTTAATTTTCTTCCACATACCTTTTCCTAGTGTGAGGATGACATGGATAATCTTAAAATGACATTTCATTATAGATTATATGTATAAATAGTTATCCCATGAACAAATATATATCAAATCAACCAAAATTAAACAAATTATTATTTATTTAGACATAAATCTTGAAAATATAGAATCATGAAACATGATATGTTTGTTATAAAAAAACATCAGGGTGCTACATAATGAAAATGATATATGGGACACAATGTGTGAATAATATAAAACCCATATTAACAATTATTAATTTTATGATTTTAATATCTTAGTCGATCTCATCAGTCATCTTTGTACATGATCTAGTATGTTCCCCGGATGTGGTGGTTGATCATTACTATCAACTGTATTATCCATTTCATTATCTAACTGAATTGTTTAATTTTCATATTTTTCACACATAATCCATTATACAATTATTGGTTATTTTGGATTCATGTTTTCCATTCCTATCATGCTAATTAATATAATCCTTGTATCAAAGTATTCTGATACTCAATGAACCAATATTTCCAAAGTATATAATAATTGATTCCCTTTGAGTCAATTAAAATAGTGATTGTTCCCCCATTTTTTCCGTAATTATGGTTCAATATTACTTATTTCATCACTATATTTTCAGGAATTTTAATGATTCTCCATATTTTTTTATTTGGAGCACAGATTCTTTATATTGTGATGATAATTTTAATCATATTTATTTATATTTAGTTTCCTATAATAAGATGGTTTCTCACCCAATCAACTCATATAATAGTTTGTTCTCTATTATAATCACGTTATTTTCCATTTTACTAATGGTTCATACTTGTTCAATCATGAGAAAGACCTATCTGATGGAACTGAGTGATGAAATATGAAAAATATAAGGATTGTATAATAAACATAAATGGAAATCGCCCTTAAATTTTAACTTTATATGAAACAATCATATATTTAAATATATTATTATTTCAACTAATATAATTCTTAATTAATCATTTTTTTTGTTTTTCTAAAAAAACATAACATTATCCCTTAATGTAACCAAATAATAAATCAATCAAAATATATTAAAAATATAATATTATCAACCAAATAATATCATCTATGTGTTTCAAACATGGTGAATATTCAATCCCCTTTCTCATCAAGTAAGACACGATGTAATTAATAACCAACATTTCATCTTTATGTTTATTAAACTAGTTACATATTTCCTATACTCTGAAACTAATTATTGTAACTATATATATATATTATTTATTATCAAAACACAATCACTACATTTCCAAAATGTGAAAATGTATTTATATATATAGACTCATCTCATATACTAATTAAAAGGTAATTTGTTATAATCTATAATTAATATCCCAAAATTACTAATATATACCAAGATATCAACTAATGGGGCTAAACCTATACCTTATATATATAAAATATTTAAGTATTGATTTAAATAATACATCTCTTAAAACATCGCACATTATATGGGTATAATGTACAGATTTATAGATATAAAAATTATGAATAATATATTTAAAGAAGATGCCGAATCTTTTCCATTATTATGCTCTTATAGACCACTTCCAAATAACTCACATGATAAAATTATTATATATAATGGGAATTGAAAATATTAGATAGGGGTGGGCTCAAATTCTTTTTGATGAAGAAATATATCAAAATGTATTATATAACAAAAAATGTAGGTGGAAATTTGGAAGATATATATAAATATATATATTATTATTAAAATACTATATAACCATTGAGGGTAATCAGAAAATATTATAGAGAAACATATGATAATAAAATAGTCTTTTGGATGATTAATGTATAGATCTATCCAAAAAATGATCTTCATAATCATATTACATGTCTTTGTGACATTAATGTGTGGAGAAAATTAATAATAATATAGAACCTTAAAAACATAGAATTTGATGGATGAAAAATTATTCTTTAATATTTTGTATAACATGATTAAAAAATTGGAATCATGGAACTAACATAATCATATATTATATTATGAAAAATAATTCTACACCATGTTCAATAAATATTAATGTATAAGTTTTTAGCAAATCATGTTAAAAATAATTTAAAATAATAATCATGATATCTATTCATTAAAAAAACATAAGAAAAAAAATATCATATATAATTAAAATAATATTACATTGTCCAATGTGATATAAAACATTAAACATTTCTTTATTAGAAGGTATTTCTCCCGAAATTCATTACCCATATATATATATTCTATTCAAAATCAATCATTATCATATAATAGAAATACCATTTATCCAATGGTTTCCATAAACATGAAAAATGAGATCATTAAAAATTTATAAAGAACCCACATAATTAAAATGGTGATCTTAAAACATCAAAAAAGTTATAAAGTAACATGAATATATAATTTTTTTGAAAAATTGTTCTTCATCACATAAAATAATCACATTATAATTGAAAATATAGGATGATCCATGAACCGTCACTCCATAAATGATATATCATTCTATGATAAAGAAAACCAAATAATGAAAATGTATTGTTTAATTTCAAGGTGTATAAATCATTCTAAAATTCATAGTTATGATTTTATTTAAAAGAATAAAATTATTTTTAAGAAATAAAATTAAATCTAGTTGTGTAAATATATTTACATATAATTCAATTTTACCCGAGATGTGACCAAATCACATGTATCGAAGTTATAGTTTGAAACAATTTCTACCACTTATTCCCAACTAACTGAAATCATCAGCCACTTCATTGACTTTAATTAAATTTAAAATGATGGTCACACTCATAACTATAAAATTGTGTACACCCCAGCATATATCCTCACTAATACCACTTCCCAAGTTTAACATTAAAAAGAGTCCTCATCAATCTATGTGTGTCAATATCTTTGTGAAATTATCAACACTCATCATCAATACATAAGGATATTACCTATAAAACACAACCATCATCAATATTAATGACCATAAACATTATATAATACATTACTTCCCTGATAAAATAACCATCAAATAGAAATTTTAGTCCAATTATACTATATAAAAATATGTCAAGGAATAGAACCCTAATCAACAATTTTATATTCCTACATGGATAGTCCAAAAGAACAATACATAGTCATTTGATATGTATCCTTTAAAAAATAATGGCATCTTTCAGCTTCCATGACTATTATCACAACAAATCATTACCTTGGTTTTAATTCTTATGATATTTACTAAATCATCTCCCAATATTCTATCCCTTCACATTCTAAAAAACAATCATCATAGTTGATATAAAAATTGAAAAAATGAGACTAACATGATTTGGGATTGATATTACCTCACACCTCAGACCAACCTGATACTACTGGATCTTCATATAAATCACTAAATATACCACACTATGTAGTGTTGAATGAGTACTAAACTCAATACTATTATCTACCCATGGTCCATGAATACAATGATTCCAATAAAACAAAGTTAACTCCTATAGTGTTTATTAATATGAATAAATATAAAATAAAGGTTTAATATAGGTTTTAATCACAATATACACATATTTACCACCTTACGCCAATTTCATATAACATAAGAATAATATAACTTGGGAAATAAAGTTGTTATATTCTCAAAATTTCATAACTCAAAAAATAAAAAACACCTTGTAATTGATCTAAATCGTATTTTCATATCTAATCTACCCCATCCACTCTGAGGTCAAAAAATTCAATTATGTTCACAATAAGTCACGAACTATGAAAATAGGTATCACAATCTTTCCTTTGAATCTTTCCCTTCCACTCGTATATAGGTTCATAGATATAAATTTATTTTTCCCACATAATACTTTTATGGGGCATAAATTTTTTTAGAATATTATATTTTTCATTAAAAATAATTTTTATAGAAAAAATTCTGTTAAATAAAATTACATATACAATATATAGTGGAAATTACTTTTTATATTGAAATTATTCAATAATTTGGAAAGTGATTCATGTAATTAAATATATGTTATCCCATAACATATATATCACCATTTATGAAATCTATAAATTCTAAAAATTGATAATTTGTTAAATTATTTATCATTTATTTGTTATATGGGAGATGAACATATTTTTTAATAATTTAATTTATTTTTAATATCATGATAATAAATCCATGGGATCCTATAACTTCTGTTTTATCTATTTAATGAATCTTTTCTTCATGGTTAGAGTGTTGACATCTACATGAAATAATTTTCTAAATGGATTTTATAAATTTATATAACAATCCATCATCAATGTGTTTGAAATTATATATAGATAATAACAAAAATAAAATTGAATTATATGTTCTTAATATGATTCATAAATATAATTTCAGTTTACCTGGAGTCTAAAATATAAAATGATATAAATTGATAACATCATAATCATTTGTATAATGAAAATATTCCTTGAATTCATGATTTGTATTTTAAATTAATATATAAGAACTAGAAAAAACGAATCCTATATAAAAGGATAGAATTATTTAATAGTCTTTTTAAACTAGATAGATACTAAAAATTATTATTATAAATGAAAATAAAAAATACGCAATGATTTTTCATTATTAAATGAATATTTCCAATTATAATATCCCTTAATATCAATTATAAAAATAATTATGATATTTTAAAAAATAATATATATGTAATGGGAGACATCATAAACTCAATAACAGAATTGAAAAAAATCTATAATGAATTAATAAACATATTAAATTTGTAAATGTTAATAACTAAAACACATGCTTATTAAAAATATATTTTTCATAAAAAAATGGGTATGTGATGAATATATAAAACAGTATAAATAATCCAATATGCTTGAAAATTATCCACAAATATTCTAGAAAATCAAATAATTCCTTTGAAACCAATAATTGATATCACAATGTAAGATTACATAATTAAAAAATTCACAAACACGATTTGAAGAACATTTACAGTATAGTTTAATTTTATGGACAAAAACCCCACATAAATTGGCCAGGATATTTTCTCTCAAGAAACATATCGATGCATAGAGGAACTATATATAACTAAAATGTAGCCATAACATATTAATTTGAATTTATTACTCATATAAGTGGGCTGATAAAATATCAATATAAGAATTGATATTGATATTGATAAAATATCATTTTAAATTTTAATACAAACCCCAAAAAAATAAACATTATCTTAAAATGTTAGGAGTAATATTGTGATTGATAAATTTTGTTTGTTTCATTAGTGGAGCTGACCATAAACCATCCAAAAATTAATAGGGATGATATAAATGAAATATTTTACCTATATTATCATATGTCAAATAAATGTTTTATTTCATTGATGAATAGAAACAATATAAAATTATCACTGAAAACATTTTTAGGAAATTAATCATTTTGATTTAAAAATCAATTCTAATTACAAATTAACAAAGGTATATTGAAAATAAATTTCAATGAAATGAACCCTTAAAATATTTAATTAGATATATTTTATTAATTTTAGAAGAAAATTACATTCATGTAGTAGTTGTTAAAATCATAATTCATTTCTCATTATTGGTATATTCAAAACATACATTTATTGGAATCCAATAGTGAGGGAAATTGGGTTTTGATAATATAGTGGGAAACTAATATATATAAAATATTCTCCACATATATTTATAAGTTAAAGTACTAAAATTATGCTAATATTATTAGTATATTCAAAAATAAAATGACATAAAAAATGTCATTGAGATCTGTATTTAATAAGGACGACAATCTAACTAACAAAAATGTACAAGAGTGTAATGGTGATTAAGATTAATCCTTCCCCATGAAAAGAAATTGAATTTTCATGAAGAAAAATCATAAGTTACACCTTGTAATGAGGCATTTTTTGAAATTTTATAACCCTATGATAAACATTTAGATGATTCTACAGATGTTTAGTGCTTCTTTATATCATCCATGTCTAATGAGATTTTAAGAAAATAGTAGTATATGGATACCAATAAGAATATGTATTAACATTGGGATATCTATCATGAGAATGTGAGACAAGAGATGAATGATATATACAATTCATTGTTCTTAACTAATCATGGAAATTCTGATCATGTTGGGCTCATGTATTCAATCTTATCATCTACAATGAACAACTGAGCATATTAGGGATTAAATTCCCAAAAGTGTTATGTACAGATTTTTTACAATAATAACTATATATACACAAATACACCATTAATATTAATTAAAATATTATCAATAGTGACAGTAGACTTCATAACCATCTTATATTAATTCATTTTGTGGTTAAGGACATGGGCCATGAAAACCCCAATGTCCTTATGATGATTTTAAAAACAAATAAAAATTAAATGGGGACAAAGAATTATAAAGAATAAAAATCTCATAAGAACCATCCTTACAAGAAGAATAACATACAAAGTTATGGAATTAATATAGAGGCATAATGTTTTTAATGTGTCAAGTCAGGTCACTGGATGTTTAACTGCACTGAGAAGCAAGGTTAATATAAAGGTTCATTCATTATAAAGTTTAATATATCAATATCCACACTTGGGTTTCTAGATATAAATTTTGGGTCTTATATAAAAATATATATATCCAAATATAGAATCCACATATATTCTGAAGTATTTCCATAGAAGAAGTGAATCTGAGAGAATCCAAATTAGTGAGACTTGATACCTAAGCCATTGGTGACTACCAAATTTCATTGCCAATGTGATTTTTTTATTTTAAAAGATTGTTATTATGTTCCTACAGTTACCAAGAACATAATTTCATTACCATATCTATATAAATATTGGTTTTTTATAAATTTTTTAAATAAATGATTTTTTTATAAAAAAACATATGCTCTGGTTTTCAACACTTAAAAAATGTTTATTATGTATTAAATTATGAAAACCATGTGTTGTAAATTTATTACAAATCATGAACACTTGAATCCTATAATACCCAATAGTGGTATCACTATCTTGGTCTGATAAATGATAATTGTTATACAATTCTATATCCAAATAGTTATTTGGACTCTTATGAGCTAAATCGACATGATAGATGCCATTATTGTTTACAAGGAAAAATGACAAAACAACAATTTAGTAGAAAGGGTGTAGGGACCATATAGATTCTAGGATCAGTATATAATGATGTTTATGGACCATTTATAGTATAATATAGAGGTGGATATTGTTAATTCATAACCTTTAATGATGCATGATGTTGAAATGGGTATATTTAATAGATTGATTATAAGTTCAGGTCCTTTGAGAAATTCTGGGAGTTCAAGAAGAAAGTAGAGAATCAACATGGTAAGAATATAAAGAATATTAATTTTGATCTACTTGGTGAATATATTAACCTATTTTACATCTAATTTCAATAGGTATTTTTAATTCTATCTCCACTCTCTCCACTGTATTCACTATAGTTGAATTGTGTAAGTGAGAAAAGGAAGAATACCTTGTTATACATTATAAGGTGAATGATGAATCAAAAATATCTTATATTATCATTTTGCGGATACTCATTAGAAACTATGATATACACATTAATTCAAGTAATAGCTAATGTGTAATAGGGAATTATCTTCGAGCTTAGGAGATAATGAAACATGTTTTTTCACATACATTTTTATGGGTATGTGAGGTGTTTGTTAATTATTTCTCATGAAATAAACATGAACCTCAAGGAATGAAGTGTATCATTATAGGGTATCCCAAGGAAACAAATGGATACTAATTTTACAATACTTTATATAAGAATGTGATTTTCCCCAGGAAAACCAATTTCCTTGAGAGGGATCATATCACCAAATTTTATAGTGGGAGAAATATTGACTTCAATGAACATGATGATAATGACACCTAGGAGTTGGTACAAAAATATATTCCACATTTACTTGTACAATAAGTTGTATGTAATGCCCCGACCCCAGTTACCTAGAGATGGTTATTTATTGCATAAAATTTCCATGATATAAGGAATCATGTCCTAAATAAATAATCAGTTTAGTATTATTGGAAACAATATACATATATAAACTCAACATTTCAGCTTGAAATGAAATAAAACACTAATTTATTCCATTATAAACATCCATGCCTCATATATTATGCATGCAAGTTAGTAATAACTAACTTCTTCAATTCTTGGTAAAATTAATCATATGAAATGGGTGAGATCAAACGCTCAGAAAGGGTAAGAAATACAGTGTAAGATGACATAAACATTAGGTAAGGTGAATGATTAAAAACGCATGCCTTTTAAAATTAATAAACATGAAAAATTTATAGTAGGAATATGAGGTGAGTAAATAATTCCATAATAAAACATAGTAATGGGTATTTTACTGGTCCAATATCCACATGAACCATCATTATTATTATCATAATGAGGGAATTTATAATGCCAGACATTCTGATACATCTTGTCAAGGCCTCAGGTAAGACGTCTAAAAATGATTTAGGCCTCGGACGAAACCATATATCAAATTGGGAAAGTCCTTGGCTAATTCCATGTCAAACTATATTATGAGACCTACCTATGCATCTAAAAACTATAGCATTATCCACCCATCACATACTATGTCGAATACATTCCTCATATGAAAAGTTTAAACATATCATAAACATTTGTATTAAAACTAGCATACAAAATGTCTATAAATTAACTATAAACCATGAATGGTATAAAAATAAAACATCCACATTCAAAAATAACACAAAACCTTCAATACAATATGGATGATTTGTATCATAATAAATCAACTTCAAATATGTTTAAAATTACTCAAAGGACGTTTACAAAGATGAAATGAAAACATTTTGGATGAAATACCTCTTTCTATTTTGAAACTATTTAAGAGTCACATAATTATAAAATAAAAAATTTATTTTTAAAATATTCTTATAATATTTCATGGGAAGCTTCGATGATGTTATAATAGAGGAAAATAGCCACACCCATCGTATAAGTTAAAAAATCATTCTTACCGTAATTTTGTCCAAAAGGTCATAAAGTACCTTTTTTGGAAAATGACGGAAAGATTCCATTGAAAACATATAAGGTCAAATAAGAGTATAAATGACTTTAACCCATAGTCTACTAAATAGTAAAAATATTTTGAAATACATTTTTATGAAAACATGGATGTGGATGATAATGAGGTCCCAGTAGATACTTATGTTAAAATAACCTCAAATAATAAAGAGATTGTAAAATAAACCCCTACCTTGTAATTATCCTTGGTTTAGGGTAATTTAACCTCATGTGTAATATTTAAATCATTTTTATTAAATTATAAAACCATATTCATAAATATGATATCATATATGATCTACTAAAATTGATTTGTTAATAATATTTCTGTAGTATCATCGTTTCTGGTGTTAACTAATTCGTTTTTCTTTATATGATTGGTTAAATAAGGCATGATTGTTATGGATAGGATGTATTTGATTAATAAACACAATTATATTATCTTCATAAAAATTATTTTTTGTGATCAAATGAAAATTATTCTTCAATGGTTACGATGGGGAAATGAATCTCATCGCCTTCGTGGAGACAGTATTCGGTATGTACGTACTAGAGACAATATTATTATATTGAAGGAGAAATATTATGTAATTGGATGGTATATCATCTATACATAATCATTAACATGTTATATTTATTATAAAAATGTTTTACACTCATTATTTTACCAATCAAATTAATTAATTGTTTGAATAACAAACTACACAACGATGTGGAGACGGTAAGCCGAACGTACACATGTATGGTGACTTTGTCATTTATAGGACGGATAGAATAATGAATATGGTTGTACCATATTTATAATAACATAAAAATATGTATAAGGTATTGTATTTTTTACATTGGTATGGAAACAACAAAGAAAGAGGAAGTTGAAGAAGAAACGAACTTGAAAGAGGTGATGAAATATTTACCTCTTCTTTGGGTTCTTCCTTTTTATTTGATTAAATGGGCTCCTTAGGTAAGATTTATTACCAAAGGAAGGCCTCAAGGATGAAGTGAGGAATGTTGGGAGGATATTTGGGTAGAGTTTTTCTGAGGCAAATGGATATGGAGGTGTGATTTTTGGAGAAGGGGAAGTTCCTTTTATTAGAGATGTGAGGGTCACTTTAGGAGAAACTTGAAATATTATTTTATTATAAAACCATTTTCGGTTTATAATGTCTCAAAAATAATTTATTTGGTGGATAAGTTGGGGATAAATTTAAAACAATTCAATCAATAGTTTTTAGACATTATTAGGTCACCATATTAACATTATCATTTAGATTTAACACTTAGTTAAATAGTTTGACATTTACCATGCTTTTTTGTATTCTTATATTATATGGTTAATAAACATACTATAAGATTCCACGTGAACCCAAAGTGGTTAATTATTAATATATAAAACCTTATATTTTTCAATTGGCTGATCCTTAGATTTTTATGAATATTATATCGATTAAAAATACATTATTTGTTTTAAAAACTCAATTATGTCAATTTTGACACTATTTAGTTTTTTATTTTTTTGAAAGCCATTAAAACATTATCACATGGAATAAAACATATTTAACCAACCATAACATGTCATATTAACCTGTAGAATTAGTGTAATTTAGTATAAGTATCAATATACATTTATTTGGATATTTATAATATCAATTATGTTAATATTTCATAAATAAGGTAATTACTGCATCATCATTATGTCATAAATAAATTAAATTATTTAATTTATAAAAATAATAAATAAAATACCATTATTTTGGAAATACTTTTAAATTTATAATGAATTTTTATTGTTTAATTCATATAATGTGTAACACTATATTGAAAAAAATTAGTTATTAAACATTGAATTTAACACTTTTAACTCTTCTTTAAATAAAATAACAATAAATGTCCTAATCTAATACATGTTGACCAAAAGGGGTCATATTTTATTAATAAGGTTTTTTATGGTCTAATTATACTTATATAATAGAATTAGGACATGTTTTAGGGTAATTAAGATATTATTTCTACCCAATATTACCTTATTTACTTTTAACAGTGGTAAATAAAAGTCAACTGTTACTATTCATCAAAAAAATATTTTATTCTTATTAAACAAAATTTCACTTACTTATATTAACATTATCTATCTGATTTTTGAAATTCAACTCACAAAATAAGTAAAATTATGTTTTATGCAAATTTGCAAACGCTCCTAAGAGATGGGTAAAAGACAATAAAAAGTTCAACAAAATTTTTATATATCTAAACATTTTATTAAATGACTCAAATGAATTACATTGGACTTATATAGTTATTATGTATCTATTTTTACATAAAATAAATATGAATAATAAAAATAATTATTTAAATTAAAATTTGGTTTTAACCAACAATGCAGTGTTTTTCACTGTTCATAGAAAATTGAATGTTTTCAAAAAATTATAAAAAATTCACACTATGTAATTTAGATATTCTGAATTCAAAAAATGTAGTCCATTTTGAAAAATAAAATTTATAAAATTTCAAAAAGATAGTATTACTATTCGTAGTGTCTAGTTTTACTGGTCACAATGTGTTCGAATCTCGAAGTTGTGTACAATGCAAGCTATTTCATTATTCAAAGGGAAATGTAACATGGTTTCTTGGGGTATTACATTCTTCCATCCATTAAATAATTTTTTCCTCTAAATTTATAGAATACTAATACACATAATTATTTGGGTGGTTCTTCATCATATGTTCCTATAGTTCCCACTTTTCCACTTCCATCCTATGGTTTCTCCATGGATATTTTACCAGACGAGTCGTCCAGTTTCTTAGTACTTTTTCCCTCATATCAATAATTTTGATAGGCTCTTCAAAATAAGACAGATCAGGTTCCAGTTCAATTTCCTCATATGTGAGTATATTCTTTGAGTCAGGCATGTATTTTATCAACATTGATAGGTGGAACACATCATGAACTTTGGAGAGACATTGAGGCATTTCTAAATGATAAGCTACAACTCAAATTTGTTCTAGAATTTCGAATTGTTCGATGTACATGGGACCCAATTTACCCTTCTAATTATAACGTATAACACCCTTCCATAGAGATACCTTCAAGAAAACATGGTTTTATACATGAAATTACTAATCATTCTTCTAGTTACCGACATAGCCCATTTGCCTAATTTGGATTACATTGATGTGTGTTTTGATAATCATCACTTTTTCCATTGTTTCCTCAACAATTTTTGGGCCTATGAGTTTCTTTTCACCCAAAATAAACCCAACAAGTTAGTGTGCGAAATCTATTTTCATATAATGCTTTATATATCACCATTTGAATACTTGAATGGAATCTATTGTTATAGGAAAATTCTACCATAGGTGAATATTGATCCCACATACCTTGAATGTCATTTCAGAAATATATCAACATGTCTTCTATGGTTTGAATAGTCCATTCTAGTTGTCCATTAGTTTGAGGGTGGTAGGCAGTGCTCAAACGAAGTTCTTTATCCAGGGCCTTCTGAATACTATTATAGAATCATGATGTAAAATGGGGATCACATTCCGAAACAATCGATACGGGTAAACCATGATGTCTTACATGTTCATTAATATACATTCTATTTAATCGTTCAAGTGGTAAATCTTTTCTTATAACAATAAAATATGATGACTTTGTAAAACGATAAAAAATGACCCATATTTCATCATTTCATCTAGGAGACTTTGGTAGCCCCCTGAAAAAATCCAATCATAATATCATCCCATTTTCACTCAGGTATGGGATAAGGTTGCATGGCTACTCTAGGTTGATGACTTCCAACTTTCACTTGTTGAAAAACCATTAATCTTGACACAAAATCAGAAATCACCCTCTTCATGTTGTCCCACCAAAAACATTCCATCAAATCCTTATACATCTTGGTGCTCCTCAGGTGTATAGTGAAATTGGATCTATGTGAATCATCCAATAATTCCCTTTTTAGATCAGGTATATTGAGAACACAAAGTCACCTCCCATATTTCAAAATTCCATCTTCATATACGATGTAAATCAATATCCACTCATTTATTGGTTTAATATTTTTTTGAAACTCCATTTCATCAGTGTGAGTACTCTTTATCATTTCTAGTAAAAAAGAATTGGAAACCATTTGAAAAAGTATTGATGTTTCACCTTCCATGGTTATTCCCATATCCATCTTTATTAGATTTATGAAAATAGGATCTGTTTCAACTCCCATCTTATTCAAAACAACATGGTATTTTTGACTAAAAGCATCTACCACCTTATTTTCTTTCCCCAGGTGATAGAGTATAGTGAAATCATAATCCTTGAGTAGTTAATGCCTTCATCATTGCCTCATGTTGAGTTCTTTCGGTGATAAAATATACCTCAAACTCTTGTGACCAGTATAATTCTCACATTTTAAACCATAGAGATATTTTCTCTATATTATCAGAGAAATAATTACAACTTCTAACTCAAGATCATGAGTAGGATAGTCTTGCCCATTAATTTTTATCTGTCATGATGCATAGGCAATAACTCTATCATTCTGCATAAAGAAACAACCAAGATCTTTCTTCGAAGAATCACCATATATAACAAACCCATCATTCTGCGAAGGTAGAGTCAAGATAAGAGAATTAACTAATATTCTCTCATTGCTATAATTCTAGCTTTTTGTGACGGGTTATTTTCGATGGGATCCCATCGCAAATAAGCTTTAGCGATGGGATCCCGTCGCAAATATCCCCTTGTAGAAAACATCGTCCCAAAAAATATTATTTCTGATGAGCCCGTCACAAATAATTTTTTTGCAATGGGAAACATCACCGTCGTAATTAAGTCTCTGATTATATACTTCATATATATATAAATTATTTTTAAATGGGCCCGTCATAATTCAATTTTTTAATATAATAATTTAGACTATTTGCTACGGGCCGGTCGCAAATATTTTTTGCGACGAGCCCAAAATCTCGTCGTGAATACTTATCAAAAAAGATTATTTAGGAAATTTGTGACAGGAACCTGTCGCAATAGATCCCGTCACAAATAATAAATAAATTAAAAAAATAAATTTAATAAAATTATGATTCTAGAATAATTATTTTTAATATTATTAAAATATTAAAAAAAATTAAAAAATTAAAAATCTCAATATTCACAAAAAAATATAAAAAATCATAATATATTATTATTATTATGAGTAAAATAAAAAAACATTAAAAAATATAATAGTGACGATATATATTTAATAAAATTATGATTAATGGAAGAATAATATTCATATTATTAAAATAATAAAAAAATTATTAAAATTCTCAATATTCACAAAAAAATATTAAAATATTAAAAATTAAATATGTAATATTCAAACCGATATAAAACAAAGAAACTATAAATAGTTCATATTACAACAAATGTTAATTAAAATATTTTTAAAATAAAAAATCACTGAGGGGTCATCTTCTGGAGGAGGTGGAGGAGCTGAAGTAGATGGTGGAGGAAACACCATCTCTAAACTACGAGTCAGACGATGCATGCACTCCATCTGCTTGTGACGCTGTTTCTTCCACCGATGCATCTCCTCCTCATGCTTCTACTTCATTTGTTGCTGCTACTGATGAATTTCTTCTTGTTACTTCTGAAAACTCTCTAAAAAGTGATTCTGAGCTCAGAATTGCTCCTCACACTGTGAGGCAGAAGATGATGCCTCTCCAGGAGCTCCTCTCGAGCTGGATGCATACATTGCAATAGTACCATAATAAGTACTAGGAGTCAATGAGAGCTGATACCAATATTTAGGCCCTTCTCAAAGCCATACTGAGTCTCTTGGATCCTTGTCACCTTGTCAAAATGGTGGGCACTGGTCTGATCAGTCACCTCATACTGACCCTCAACCTCTGTATGAGAGGTCTCAGCCTCATATGACACCTTTATTTCAAATTTTTAATTAAAATTTTGAAAATATTGTATGTTGTTAATTGTGGAAATGAAAAATTAATACTAACCACAATTTGATGATGGAGATCACCTCTAATCTCTCCGGTGGCTAGATCACTGTACATCCTCCGATAAACATCATACTCTGTAATATCAAGATTCTTGACTGCCTATATGAATAAAAAATAAAATGTTTATATTTGATGTTATATAAAATATTTAAAAAAATACATTCCAGATTCTCTCTATGCGTACTGAATGTACAATTACCAGCTTGATGCATTACATCATGTCTTACCCAGTTCTACCGACCCAATAAAGACCTCCTCAGAAATCCACCACCCAACCAGTGTGCACATAATCCATCCCAAACTTGAGATGAATTGTACTCTAGTCAGCGGGCTCTATGTGACTTACTATATACTATCACGCCTACTTTTTTAATGGACATCTTTCTCAAATTGTGCTAAAACTGACACAAACGCTCACACATAGCCACCTCCCATGCTGCATGGATATCGACACACATGATATCATCAATGGGATACCATAAACCCTAAAAATCATTTATAATATCAAGTTATCAATAAAATAAATTTCAAAATAAATAATATTTATCTACGTACGACCCAATGATTGTACATGATGAGCTGCACTTCTACGGGAATATATTCACATGTTTTCTATGGCTGATAAAAATAATTGCACAAGATAATGCTCCCCTATCAAACAGTGACATGTGAAAAACTGTGAAAATAACATGAATAAATAAACAATTATTATATCTATAAATAGATTAATGAAAGATAACTAAAATATATAGGTTTCCCTACCTTAGTGTGTGTATATAGATTTCAAGATGTGGACGTTGCTTGGGGATAGGGTCAGGAATCATCAATTGTGCAAGATTGCGCCCCCTCCACGTACCTCCTGAACCACTGGTAGACTGAGGGTCATATGATCCCACATCCCCCTCATTCAAAGGTAGCTCATCCTCCTCTAACTCAGGAAGTACATCAGATTCCATCTGAAACACATAATTATTTTTTTTAGCCTATAATTGAAAATATCTATTATATATAGATATATAATTTTTATGATCCTAACCATCATTTAATTGTGTCAATGTTCACCTTCATCATCATCATCATCATATTTGATGATGTTAATGTCTTCATATTCCTCTTTGGCATCATCAATATCTATAAGAGTTTCACATTCATCATCCCTTGTCATTTCAAATTCATTTTTACCATCATTAACATCTTCATCACCATCGACCCTTAATTGTGAGGACTCATCATTGTTATTCAAAATTATCTGTGAAAAGGATGTATTTTGAGTAGTCTCTTGAAAAATTTTAATTCCTTCTACTTGAGCAAAACCACATTCTGTTTGAGTAAATTTATTTTCCCAATATTTCATTTTTATTATGCTCCACCTATCACTCAGGTCTCTTGAAGTAGCACTGTACTTTGTGTAATAAATTTGATGTTTCAGTTGAGCTACTAAAAATGGATTATTTTCTGCAAGAAGACATTTATATTTAATATCGGTGATTCAATGAGTTGGATTAACACACAAGCCTCTCTCAGTATCCAACCACCGACATTTAAACATCATTATGTAATTCATTCCAAAATTACATTTCTCAATAATTTCATCTAGAATTCCATAAAATTCAACTTCAATTTCTAAATGATGTGATCCTATATAAAAACTATATTGTTCATTGTTTTTTTATTCCCCATATGCACGTGTATGAAATCGAAAACTATTCACCACATATGCATTATAAGGTTTAACCATTTTGGATGGTGGGTTACTCAATATACACAGTCGCTTATCAATTTTATCAGCATGTTGAGAAACCTGAAAATTTGTAAAACAATTATCAATATAATAAATAGTAAACTGAATTGATATTAAAACATCAAAAATTTATGTTAACAGTTTTTGAAACCATTTTTAATTTTTTTGTCTACATTCTTCAAGAGTTGCTGCTGTAATTTGTGGAATTTGTTTCTTGATATTATTATCATATAACCTAAAAATAAAATAAGATTACGTACTATAACATAAATTATAGAATAAGTGACAGATTCACTCGTAGTACAAATTTTTTCATTTCTTCACAGTTGAGCAGAACATATGTATAGGCTCTGTGATGTTCATCATCTGAAATCCATCATTCTTGAACTCCAACGGTGCTATGTTTTGGCTGATTAAAAAATGATAATTTATTTTCCATTTCACCATTAACATTTCCCTCATTCCATCCAATGCAGTTCTTTTTTGAGGGATATTCATATTCAAAATAGTGAGAGCAGAAAAAAGAAATTTCCTCTTGCAAATAAGCGTCAGCAATTGAGCCTTCAATAGATTCTTTGTTACGTACATTTTTCTTCAATTTATGCATGCCTCTCTTGAATGGGTACATTCATTGAAACTTTACTAGACCTCCATATTTATCTTCATGTGGAAAATGTAAAATCAGATGCTCTATTGAGTCAAATAAATTAGGTGGAAAGATTTTTTCCAGTTTATATATAGATTTAGTAACATCTTCTTCCATTTTTCTTATCACATCATAGTCTATTTTCACTAAAAAAATGTCTCAAAAAAATATGATAGGTCTATTATCGAATCCCAAATAATAGAATTCAACAAACCTTTGAATCCAGTCGGCATAATTCCTTCCATTATAACATGAAAATCATGACTTTTTAATCCGGTAATATGACCATTCTTAACACATCTTCCTAAATTGGAAGCATAGATATCTAGGAGTATCAAATATACAATCCACAGACAAAATAATATGTGACTCTCATTGGATAGTGTATAAGCTGCTTTTGGATTTATTAACCTCTATGATCTGACATTTTCAAATAGTTCATGTTCTAGTCGCCTGAAAATTTGGTCAAGATCTAATCGTGCTTTTACAGTATCATTAGTCTTACCTGGTGTATCCAAAACTGTATGAAATAAATTAACAAAACAGTTCTTCTCAATATGCATGACATCCAACATATGGTGGACCAACAAATCAGACCAATATGAGAGATCCCAAAAAATGTTTCGTTTTATCCTATTATGTTCTTTCCCAAATCAATGAATTTTATGTTGGTTTACTGTTGGACCAAATGTGATGGGAGTTAATGAAAATACCACTGATTTTGACATTGTACTAGAGATCATTTTTGGAGGATCATCCCTTTCAATTGTGTCTTTTCTGAAATGATATTTTCTCCTTCTAAAAGGATGATTGGTTGAAAAAATCTACGAAGATAGTAAAATAGAATGGTTTTTTCCATTGATGAGGATAAAAGCTTTTTTGTCTTTTATACATTAAGTAATGATTTCAGACCATGTGTACTCCAACCAATAAACATGCCATATTCCATAAATTCACTAATCATCCCCATCAATGCAGCTTTTAATGTGAAATTTTGTTTTGGAGCAACATCATATGTAGTACCAAAATTACTCTATAATTAATTTAACTCATAAATAAATGGTTTAAAATAAACATTAATATTTGTTTTTCAGATGTCCTAGGTTTAATAAGGACAAAAAGATATAGGGATTTTTCTTCAACATCCATGGAGGTAGATTGTACGGAGTTATAAAGATAGGCCAACATTAATACTAACTACCATAAGAACTAAATATACACTAACCGTCAGTAGACGGACCAAATCACACATTTCTGGATTCTAATGCAAAAGACGGATGCAGACGATCAAAATTTTTCCATGAATCAACATCAGATGGATGATTCAAGATTTTACCAGTAGAAATATAGGTTTTGTTCCATGACATCATTGATGCTGTATTATGAGACATAAATAAAACATTGCAGCATGGGTTTAAGGGGGAAATATCTCAACTGTTTTATATTAATCGATCCAGACTTCCCTGGTCGAGCTTCTTTATACCTCTACTGTCCGCATGTGGGACAACTATCCAAAAACTCATTTTCACCAGAATATAAGATGCAATAATTTTCCCAAGCATGAATCTTCTGATAACTAAGGCCTTTATTACAAACCAACCTCTTGATCTCATAGAAATTTATAGGCAACACATTTATTTCAGGTAATAGTGTTTTAACAAAAGAAAATATCTGATCAAAATAGTTGTTTTACATTTTCTTATCTGATTTAATAGACATAAAATTTTCAACCACTTCTAATTTGATTATCTTTCAACCAGGATATAATGAATCCTTAGAAGACCTAAAAACACATAAAATTCAGATGGTGCCAACTCAAAAGTTAAATCAATATCATCGTGAGTTTAAGTTTGTTGAACAGATGGACCTGTAATATCATGTACTAAATTTTGGAACCATGATGCATATGGAATCAAGTTATTAGTATTTCTTTTGGAACTGTGTACACCATATTGAGACCAAAAGACATAATCTGGTAGAAAACCAAACTGCAAGAGATGTCCCCCATCCTTGTCAAATGAGTCAAATGTTCTCAGAGAACATTTTTTACAAGGACGCTTAATTGTGCCTTCTGAAACATATTCTTGTTTTGATGATGGAAATGATAAGAAATATTCAACACCCTCAATATTAATAGGATTTAAACCAGAACCATTTTTATTTCTGCATTGATTTATCCAAGAATGACCATCTAATAATGACTGATGTGGACTACCTTGTTCCATATTTTTCTACAAAATATAAAATCATCACTATTTTTGAATAATTTAAAATTATAAAAACACTATCTGAAAAAATAAGATAAATAATTACTATTACTTCTAAATAATTACAATTAATTAAGGGTGACAAAATTTCTAGTGGATTGACGACTCATCTTTTGTCTGACGACCCATTTACTTCAATCTTTCTCACCCTGAAATCACAATGAAGAATCTGGTCGGAGGTACGCATACTCATTCTCGTACGCATGAGATTGACTATGCCTAACTCGGACCACATTCTTTATTGTGATTTCAGCATCGGAAAGATGCATGTAAATGAGGGGTTGGACAAAAGAGCCCCCTTTCCGTCGATTAATCATCTTCTTCCAAGTGTCACCACCTGAAAACATTATAAAAAATATGATCCTATGAATGCATATCTAAGCTCATGCATAAAATATTGAATATCCCTATGTAGAAACACATTTTTCATAAGGTTTTGAGTCAGTGAGAGTTGAAAAGAGAAAATTCATATAGCAAAAGGAGTGTAGTCAATCCACATAAAATTTTACCAACTCCTTAAAATTTATTAATATTTATTAAAATTTCTTTCTAACTATTCATAACTATTTCTAACTTATTATTAATATTTATTGCTTTTTATTACTATTTATTACTAAATTTTCCTGTTTATTACTAACAATTCTTATTTATTACAATCTATTCTTTTTTGTTGGTCGGAGTGGACACTCAAGAGGGGGTGAATTGAGTTCCAATTAAAATTTCTGTTAAAAACAATTTCTATTAAAATCCCCCAATATCAAAAACAGATTAAACTGTAGTGAATTTATACAGATTATAAAGGATCAATTAGTTTCTCAAAGATTGATTAGTTCTCAGTTAACTTAATATGATGATTAAATTAACTTTTGAAACTAACATACTGATTTATAATAAAAATAAACACTTGTGAGTTTAACTATCAAAGTAGCATTGAAGACAAATTATATTTCAAAGTAATAGCAACAGAATATGAAATAGATATTTATTGTATGGATATAAACTTTAACTAAAAACACAGAAGAGTTAACCAAGAAGATTAGTCTCAAGCTGAGACTTAGTCCTCTCAAAAGGTTATATAAGGATGATCCACACCCTGAATCGGGGTTCAAAAATTTACAACTGTCCAGGTCCAAGACCTCTACCACTGTTATGCGTGGGAAACAAAACAACACCAACCAGCTGTCCAGGTCACACACGACCTCTACCACTATCCACAGTGGGAAAAAGATTGAAAAGATAGTGAGTGAGGATTTAAAAATCCTCCAGTTAAGGTTCAGGAGACAGTGTGTGTCTAAAATACAACAAATAACACACACTGCTTGTAATGTAAGAAGTAAATCACAGAGATAACGATTTTGAGATTAGAAATGGCTCTAGTGATCTTCGTGCAGCTCTTGACTCCTTTTGTTGATTAGAATTCGTTCTGAGTCTTCTTCTGGTTTTTGACTGGAAAACAGAGTACCATCGGCTTCCTTGACTTCAAGGTTCAGCTTGCTTATAAGCTCAAAGAATGATGAGTTTTGTGTGGTTCTTCTTTGGCATAGATTTCTCGATGTATGCTCTATGTTCTGGAGGCTGGTAGTAGTAGTCTCGTGAGTGCAAGTTCTTCAGTTGATCTTGGCACATTTTGAGCTTGTTCCAAATGTGTTCTGTGTGCTTGATCTCTTCGAGTTTTCTTTCACACACTGAATTTGATACATACACGATTTCCTCTTTATACCCTTTTTTTCTGACAAGAACGAATGATTATACTTTCTGATCATACTTGGTACGGTTTCCTGAAATGGCAACATAAATCATTTAATCACATTAAATTCATCAAAAGTAACAAATGTAACCGTTAGTATAATAAACAATTAGTGTCAAGGATATAGTATTTTACTCCACCGTTCATTATAGGTAGTTGTTTGTTTGTAGATGTGTACGGTTGACTCGGTGTAGGGATCTTCCATCGGTAGCTCTTCAAACTCTTATCGATGGCTCTTATCGGTAGCTCTTATCGGTAGCTCCCTGTGTGCATCGGTAGCTCTGTGTGCATCGGTAGCTCTGGGTGCATCGGTAGCTCTGTGTGAATCGGTAGCTCTGTGTGCAGCGGTAGCTCTGTGTGCATCGGTAGCTCTGTGTGCAGCGGTAGCTCTGGCTATCGGTAGCTCTGGCTATCGGTAGCTCTGGTTATCAGTAGCTCTGGCTATCGGTAGCTCTGGTTATCGGTAGCTCTGGCTCTTATGAAAACCACATCTAATTGACTTATAATTTTTTCAAAGCTTGTATAAAATGGGATAATTGAGATTAACATAAATCAGAGATTATTTAAACATTATTAATAACTTGATCACCGATTTGAAAGAATTAAAATTTAGATCATCATTAATTGAGAGTAGCATAATATATGAACACAAATTGGGATTATCAAAACAGGTGAGGTCAACAATCCCCCCTTTTTTGATAATCACAACTTATGATATGACCAAAAATAGTGAAAATATAGTATAAGAGAATATAACGTTTATATTCTAATTTCTCAAAGAATGCAATCAGAGGAAATAGAGGAAATAGTAATAGAATGAAATAGATCAAAAATTATCATAGGAAGTATTAAATACAATAGTACCAGAGATATGCTTTGAAAGAGTTGGTACCAAGGATGGAAATGTAAGAATAGTTGCAAAGGCTCAAAATTTCTCCCCTTTGATATTCCCCCCCCCCTCTTTATATTTTCTCCCCTTTATAATTTTCTACCCCTTTATGATAATAAAAAAGTGGGAAAGCAGTCAGAGAGAACTGAGAAACAGAGATAGAGTACAGAAAAGCATTTGTATTAGACCAGACAAAACATACATAAATAGAAGAGAAGAGAAAAAAGATAAAAGACAATTCCTATCAAACAGCCTGTCCACTTCAGCAATCCGGATCTTCAACATGAGATTTTCCCTTTGTATCAGAAGAGGAGGAAGGTGGTGAGGATGTGAGTGATGGCTTTGGAATCCCAGAGATGATCACAGGAGGATGAGCCACTGATACAGTGCCTGGCCTGTATTGGGAAGTTTGTTGACTGATCATAGGTGTGAGGCTTCAGATGGCCTGAGCAGGAGTCACCTTGACTGGAGACTCAGTAGAGGAAAAGGAAGGCAAGGCAGGAGGGACAATAACTGGTCTGGCATCAACATGCAAAAAGGGAAGCAACAAATTTCTGAAATCCATAATGATTCCTCCCCCTCTTTCCATAGCAGATATAAAATCATCTTTGTTCTCCATAAATTTTTCTAAGGCAGGAGTCATCTCTCTTAGATTTCTCACTTGTTCTCGGAAGGCTTGAGTTAGAGGGGGTAATTTCATGTTTTCCAACATCAGCTTGAAATGATGGGTGAGTTGTTGCTTGGTAAAAATCCTTTGGAAATAATAATCCACCTTGTTCTTGATTTCCTCCTGAGAGGTAGAGGCCTCTTTCATAGTGTCGTGGATGATTTTCATTATTTCCCTTACTGAATCTCTTGAAGAGAGCACTACCCGACTTAGATCTGATGAGTCCACAGAGCCACTGGTTGAATTAGAACCAAGCTCCTCCTTCATCATAGCTCGTAATTGATTCAAATCAAATGCAGGTTTTGAAGCTAAAGGACCAACCGAGAAGGATACAGTTTCTTTGAAAATTTTGGTCAAACCACTAATTAGAGTTTTCAGTTGAGAGTCCTGATTTTTAACATGATCCTTTATAGAAGATTTGAAATCTTCAAATACTGAGACCATTTGGCATACAACACTTTTCACATAGGCTAAATCTTTATCAGCTTGAGGATTTGAGCTCATGTAAGAATCTAAAGCAATAACAAACTTATTTAAGGCTTCAATATCTGCTTCTATTCTAGAAGATTGGGTCTGGAACTCTTTGACTTCTTCCATTAGCTCACCCATAAAAGTTGACAAATTGAAACAAAGAGAAAGCTCAAGAGATTGTTCTAACAACTTCATTTCTTCACGAAAACAGTGCTTCATCTCAGTAACTGAGGCACTGAAGGATTCTTTCAGCTCATGCTTCAGGGATTTAAGATCAGACTTTGTAACAGAATCAATAAAAGCAACTGTAGTAGATACTCGTGCAAAATCTAAGCTGACTACTGAATCATTCATGACTGATTGAACCGAGGAAACTAAAAATGATTCCATTGTCTTTACGTCTTCTAAAAAACTGTCTTTGAGATTTTCTTTCAGTACATATAAATCATGTACTCGGACCACATCATCAGGTAATAACCTAGAATTGATGTCATAGATGATCTTTGGTCTATTCAAGGATACTTCATTATCCTAATCAGGATAATCCAAACCACAGACTATAAAACCTGGGTCTTCTACCTAGTCTTCAATCTCAACAACCACTGTAACATTTCCAAGATTGGAATGATGCTCCCCCTCAATGGGTGCATTCCTATGTACAACAACTACATTTTCTGCTGCTCTTTATTCATTAGAATCTCCCAGAAAAACTTCCATCACAGCAGCAGTAAGGAGATTTTCTGAAACAGGTACAGCTTCTTCTCTTTATTTTTCTACTTCATTAGTAGGAACAACTGAGATTTCAATCAATGGACTCAGACTCAACCTAGCAGAATCATACGATTCAGATACATTCTCTTTTTATCCTTCCTGCTGAGGAACTGGACGGTCTTCCTCATGAATAGATAACACTTCCTATACTTTTCCTTTTCTTGAGTATACAAACTTAGTAACAGGACTTGGGGGCAAGTCTGGATCTCCTCCAATATCCATAGGAGTTTCTTCCTCTTCTTCTTCTTCTTCTTCTTTTGACTCATCACTGTACTCGGGTTCATCTTCATCAGATCCTAAACCTGGATCTCTTTTATCATTTGGCCTTGAAGGATAATCCACAGGATTAAACTTATCATACACCCTCTGGTCATCACTGACCCATTCTCCTTTCCATGGGTTCCAATTGATTTTCCTGTACTTACAAATTGTAGTAGTGATTCAGAAGTTATTCTTAACTACAACTGTCTCATCCTAAGACTCAACTATCCCTTTCACTTTTATCATCATAGAGATCATTTTGGAAAAGAATAAATCATTAGTCTTTGATTTTGGCCTAATCATGTCTTCCATTTGATTCAACAGCAGTCTGCACAGATTAACTTTCACACCATGTTTTAACAGATGTAGAAGATAAATATCTTGATATCTCAGATTAGAAAAATATCCTCTCCTCAGTATCAAAATATGTTGAACAAATTTGAAAAGCAGTCTGTTCTCTCCATCCAATTCAGTAACAACCACTTTCCTTTTAATTCCATTACCCGTTAGCTCTTTTAAAGCGGTCACATAGTCAATGATGTTACTGGTAGGTGGAATTTCTCTTGAGACATACCCGGATACACCTTCATGTGGGACTTTTAAACATTCTGCCCACTCTACTAAAGAAAACGACATTTCTTTTCTATTTAAAAAAGCACTTACACGATTTTCATTTTCGGACTTCTCAAAGCTTACGAATTCGTAGAACTGTTTCACTATCTTCGGGTAGTAGGGACCATTGTTATTTGAAAAAAACTCTACCCATCTCTGATCTTTCATAATTGCAAGCACCAACGACTTTCTTGGTATCAACCAATCTACGCATAGCTCCTTTTCAATCACAATATCTCTATTCTGCAAATGAGGGTTTACTGGTCGCTTTCCTGACCTAGTTCTGACATTACTTCCACGAGCTTATTGCTGCACTTTCTGCTTCTTTGTTTTAGACTCTACACTGTCATCTCTGCTGGCAGGAATCTTTGTTTTTTCCATCGTGGATTTAGGGTTCTCAGTCGATTAGGGAGCTAGGATTCAAAGGAGAAGGGTTTTGGGTCCGGTGGAGTGAGAATCGGTTTAGGATTAGTTTTATCATGTAGGAATCATAAATAAACGAATAAAGTAAAAAAAAAATAAAAAAAATAAAACGATTCATTTTCTTGGTGGCAGACAGAAGTTTTAAAAATAATTGCATCGGTGAGAATTTCAACATCGGTGAGAATTTCACATCGGTGAGAATTTCAACATCGGTGAGATTTTCAAATCGGTGAGAATTTCACATCGGTGAGAATTGATCATCGGTGAGAATTTCACATCGGTGAGAATTTCACATCAGTGAAAATTTCAACATCGGTGAGAATTTCACATCGGTGAGAATTTAACAACGGTGAGAGTTTCAACATCGGTGAGAATTTCACATCGGTGAGAATTTTACATCGGTGAGACTTTCACATCGGTGAGAGTTTCAACATCTCTGAGAATTTCACATCGGTGAGAATTTCACATCGGTGAGAGTTTCATCATCAGTGAGAATTTCACATCAGTGAGAATTGATCATTCCCAGCTCATGCCTAATGTAACTTAACCTATCAGAACTTAAAGGTTTAGTGAAAATATCGGCCATTTGATGTTCAGTGCCAATAAATTCAAGAGTAATATCACCTTTTTTATAATGATCTCTCAGAAAATGATGTCTTACATCTATGCGTTTGGTTCTAGAGTGAGATACAGGGTTCTTAGATATGTTTATTGCACTGGTGTTTTCACAGTTGATTGAAACATGTTTAAACTCAAATCCATAGTCCAATAATGCGTGTTTCATCCACAGAATTTGTGCACTGTAACTTCCAGCAGCTATATACTCTGCTTCGGCAGTAGACAATGCAACCGAATTCTGTTTCTTACTACACCATGACACTAGGGATCTTCCCAGTAAATGACATGTTCCAGATGTGCTCTTCCTTTCTAACTTACAGCCAGCAAAGTCAGCATCTGAATAGCTAGTTAGGTCAAATGATTGTCCTTTTGGATAAAACAAACCTAAATGTACAGTATGCTTAAGATATTTAAAAATCCTTTTAACAGCCAGTAAGTGTGATTCTTTAGGATTAGCTTGAAACCTAGCGCACATACATACACTGAACATAATGTCTGGTCGACTAGCAGTAAGATAAATTAAGCTACCAATCATACCTCTGTAATTGGTTTGATCCACTGGTTTCCCAGTTTCATCTGTATCCAATTTATAGGTAGTACTCATAGGAGTTTTACTTTCCTTAATACTGTCCAAACCAAAACGTTTTAAAAGATCTTTTGTATATTTACTTTGATTTAAAATAATTCCATCTCTAGTTTGAAAAATTTGAAAACCAGGAAAATACTTAAGCTCTCCCATTAAGCTCATTTCAAATTAATTTTCATACTTTTTGAAAATTCAGTACATAAAGAGTGTTTAGAAGATCAAAATATAATATCATCAACATTGATTTGTACAACTAAAACATCTATAGAAATTCATTTAATAAAAAGAGTTGGATCAGCGATTCCTTTAGTAAAAACTTTTGAAATAAGAAAATTTCTGAGTCTATCATACCAAGCTCTTGGGGCTTTTTTTAAACCATATAAAGCTTTAGAATGTCTAAAAACTTGATTTGGAAAATGAGGGTTTGTAAATCAAGGTGGATGTTCCAGAAAAACATCTTCAATTATAAAACCATTTAGAAATGCACTTTTGACATCTATTTGATATAACTTGAAATTCAGATGTGATGCATATGCATGTAAGATCCTAATAGCTTCCAGTCGAGCTACAGGTGCACAAGTTTCTCCATAGTCTATACCCTATTCTTGACTATATCCCTGTGCAACTAGTCTAGCTTTGTTTCTAACTATGTTTCCTGATTCATCAACTTTATTTCTAAAAACCCATTTTGTGCCTATTGTCAATGTGTCCTTGGGTCTGTCAACGAATTCCCAGACATTGTTTCATTCAAATTGATTCAGTTCTTCTTGCATGGCTATTACCCAGAATTCATCATTGATAGCATCATTGATATTTTTGGGTTCTAGTTGTGACAGAAAAGTTTGATATTCAACCTGGTTCCATAGAGAAGCTCTAATTTGTGTTCCTCTATCAAGATTACCAACAACAACATCTAAAGGATGATTCTTTAGAGTCTTAGTAGATTTGGTAAAGGTTGGACTAGAAATTTCAGGTTCATCTATAGGTTCGGGTTCAATAGAAGCAGATTATGGAGAAAGTCCAGAACTAGATGTTTTTATAACAGGTTCATTAGATTTATCATTAAGGTCCAGAATAGAAAAATCTTCTTCATGATTCTCAAGAGAGGTTTTAGGCTCATGTGGATCAGTTTCATCGAATTTGATGTGAACAGATTCTTCCACACATTTGGTTCTCTTATTGAAAACTCTATAAGATTTACTTGAAATAGAGTAACCCAGAAAAATTCCTTCATCGCTTTTGGGCGCAAACTTATCTAGATTATCTTTAGTATTATGTATAAAGACATTGCAACCAAAAACTCTGAAGTAATTAACCTTAGGATTTCTATTGTTCCACAACTCATAAAGGGTTTTCTTAAGAACAGGTCTGATCAAGACTCTATTGATAACATAACAAGCTGTATTAATAGCTTCATCCCAAAAGTAAATAGGCAGTTCATATTCATTGAGCATGGTTCTAGCTATTTCTTGAAGGGTTCGGTTTCTCCTTTCTACTACACCATTTTGTTGGTGTGTCCTAGGGGCAGAGAAATTGTGACTATAGACATTGTGTGAGCAATAAGATTCAAACTCATGATTTTCAAACTCATGACCATGATCACTTGTTAGGGTTTTAATCATAAGTCCACTAAGGTTCTCTACAGACCTGGAATATTTTATAAAGTAAGGACAAGCTTCACTTTTTTGAGCTAGAAAATACACCCAAGTATATCTAGAAAAGTCATCTACAAGAACATAGACATAATGCTTCCCATTTAAACTAGAAACTCTTGATGGTCCAAACAAATCCATGTGAACCAAATCAAGTGGTTGAGAAGTTGAGACTTATTTCTGTGATTTAAAAGAAACTTTGTGTTGTTTTCCCTTTTGACAGGGATTACACACTTTATCATTTGGGAATTCTAACTTAGGTAAGTCTCTAACTAAGTTTTTCCTAGCCAGTTTTCTAAGTGAGTAAATGTTGCAGTGTCCTAATCTTCTGTGCCATAGCCAAGATTCTTTATGAAAAGCATTCAAACAAGAAATATTTTGTTTGGCTAAAGAATTTAAATCAACAGCATAAACATTTTCATTCCTTAGAGCAGAAAATACTAAAGAGTTTTTGGAGTTAAAGACATCACACGAGTCATTTTCAAACTTGACATTGAAACCATCGTCACATAATTGAGATATACTAAGCAAGTTATATTTAAGTCCATCAATGAATAAAACATTAGAAATTAATACTGAGTCAATGTTACCAATCTGGCCTAGGCCGATGATTTTTCCTTTAGAGTTGTCACCAAAAGCGACATGACCTCCATCAACCTTTATTATGCTCTTGAAGCAAGAATAATCTCCAGTAATGTGTCTTGAGCACCCAATGTCTAAATACCATATCTTCTTATGACAGCTCTTCAAGCAGGTATCCTATAAAACAGATTTAAACAGGAAATGACTTTGGTAGCCAGATTTTCTTGGGTCCAGATAGGTTAGCAATCAGGGCCTTAGGTACCCAAATTTGTTTTATGGGTCCCATAAAATTAACAGAAACAACAAATTTTGAATGATAAACATTATTAGGTCTATAACCATGTGAGAAACCTGTTGAAGCATTTGAATTTCCAAAACTGGAACTAGAAGAATTTTTTTCAGACTTAGGAATAAAATGGGTTCTAGTGAACTGTCTCTGTCCAGGTTGGTATCCCAAACTATTATAATATCTAGGTGCAACATTCTTTCCTAGCATTTGAGTTAACGCATCCTTTACATTTGTTAATTTTTCTAAGTCCTTTATAAGTTGCTCATTTCATAGTTTCAGTTCTATATTTTCCTTTAGTAATTGAGCATTCTTTTCCTTTTCTATATCAATATCAGATTTATGCTTAACACTTAAAGCATACTATTTCTTTAAACCTTTGTATTTGTCTTTAAGCTCATTACAGGTTTCTTCCAACATATCATAGTACTCAAATAGTTCAGATTTTGACATGTTTTCTGAATCAGAATCATCTCCAGAATAAAATGAATTTAAAACAGCATTGTCAGATGTTACCTCATACGTATTTGTCATGAAACACAAGTTGGCTCGATTCCTTTTAGAGTCCGAAGATTCTGCTTCACTAGTGATTTCTTCTGAAGAACTCCAGGTATCCTTCATGGCTTTCTTGTACTTATTGTCTTTGTAATCATATTTCATTTTGAATTTTAACTTTGGATAGTCTGCTTTGATATGTCATTTTCGCTTGCATTCATAGTATACAACTTCATCAGTCCTGTCAGCCTTCTTCCAATCCTTTTTCCATTTTCCTTGTTGATCATACTTTCCTTTGTAATTTGCTTTCCTAAAGAATTTCTTTTTCCTATAAAACTTTTTGAATCTCCTGGCTATTTGAGCCATCTCGACATCACTGTCAGATTCTGAATTTTCACTCATTGAACTCTCAGTCTCCATTTGTAGTTTATCCTTGTCTTTACTCTTAAAGGCAGTAGTTTTAAACGCTACAGATTTTCTTTTGGGTTCCTCATCTTCTTCCTTATTTACTTTAAGCTCTTCTTCATACATCATCAGCTTACCACTTAACTCCTTGACAGGCAGTGTTCCAATGTCACAGGATTCTCTAATTGAAACGGATGTACCTCTCCATCTATCTGGAAAACATCTCAGTATTCTCATAATTTGTTCTTTTGCAGGAACAATCTTTCCGAGTGATCTCACTGTGTTCACTATCTCATTGAACCTGAGATACATGTCAGAAATAGGTTCATCAGGCTTCATTTTGAAATTATCATATTTAATAGTATAAGTGTTTAATATCATTTCTTTAACATTAGTTGTTCCTTCGTGAGAAACAGCCAAGGTATCCCAAATTTCAAAAGCAGTTTTACATGCAGAAATTCTATTAAATTCTTCATCTCCTAGAGCACAGTACAGATCATTCATAGCTATACAATAATTATTGTATGCAGTCTTTGTAGGTTCATCCCAAGTAGATCTATCAGTAGTGGGAACTTTATATTCAGATTCAATAGCAGTCCAAATATCAAAACTCATGCTTTCTAGATGAATTTTCATTTTATGTTTGCACTGAGTATAGTTATTTCCATTAAAGAAAGGTGTCCAGTTAGTAGCAGCACCCTCAAATCTATTATCCATTATAAACAAAATTTAAAGAGATAAAAATTTAGGAATAACAGAAATTTTAAGAACATTAAAATACAACTAAAATCACAGTTGAAAACAGAGTAATTTAGAAGGTATTAATAAACCCTCTGATACCAAATGTTTGTCGGAGTGGACACTCAAGAGGGGGTGAATTGAGTTCCAATTAAAATTTCTGTTAAAAACTATTTCTATTAAAATCCCCCAATCTCAAAAACAGATTAAACTGTAGTGAATTTATACAGATTATAAAGGTTCAATTAGTTTCTCAAATATTGATTAGTTCTCAGTTTACTTAATCTGATGATTAAATTAACTTTTGAAACTAACTTACTGATTTACAATAAATATAAACACTTGCGAGTTTAACTATCAAAGTAGCTTTGAAGACAAATTATATTTCAAAGTAATAGAAGTAGAGTATGAAATAGATATGTATTGTATGGATATAAACTTTAACTAAAAACATAGAGTAGTTGACCAAGAGTTTCAGTCTCAAGCCGAGACTTAGTCCTCTCAAAAGCTTATATAAGGATGATCCACACCCTGAATCGGGGTTCAACAGTTTACAACTGTCCAGGTCCAAGACCTCTACCACTGTTATCTGTGGGAAACAAAACAACACCAACCAGCTGTCCAGGTCACACACGACCTCTACCACTATCCACAGTGGGAAAAAGAAAGAAAAGATAGTGAGTGAGGATTTACAAATCCTCCAGTTAAGGTTCAGGAGACAGTGTGTGTGTAAAATACAACAGATAACACACACTTCTCGTAATGTAAGATGTAAATCACAGAGAAAAAATATTTTGAGATTTGAAATGGCTCTAGTGATCTTCGTGCAGCTCTTGACTCCTTTTGTTGATTAGAATTCGTTCTGAGTCTTCTTCTGGGTTTTTTCTGGAAAACAGAGTACCATCAGCTTCCTTGACTTTGAGGTTCAGCTTGCTTATCGGCTCAAAGAATGATGATTTTTGTGTGGTTCTTCTTTGGCATATATTGCTCGATGTATGCTCTATGTTTTGGAGGCTGGTAGTAGTAGTCTCGTGAGTGCAAGTTCTTCAGTTGATCTTGGCACGTTTTGAGCTTGTTCGCAACTGTGTTCTGTGTGCATGATCTCTTCGAGTTTTCTTTCACACACTGAATTTGATACATACACGATGTCATCTTTATACCCTTTTTGTTTTTCTGAAAAGAAGGAATGATTATACTTTTTGATCGTACTTGGTACGGTTTCCTGAAATGGCAACATAAATCATTTAATAACATTAAATGCATCAAAAGTAACAAATGTAACCGTTAGTATAATAAAAAATAGTGTCGAGGATATAGGATTTGACTCCACAGTTCATTATTGGTAGTCGTTTGTTTGTAGACGTGTACGGTTGACTCGGTGTAGGGATCTTCCATCGGTAGCTCTTCAAACTCTTATCGGTGGCTCTTATCGGTAGCTCTTATCGGTAGCTCCCTGTGTGCATTGGTAGCTCTGTGTGCATTGGTATCTCTGTGTGCATCGGTAGCTCTGTGTGCATCGGTAACTCTGTGTGCATCGGTAGCTCTGGGTGCAATGGTAGCTCTGTGTGCATCGGTAGCTCTGTGTGCATCGGTAGCTCTGTGTGCATCGGTAGCTCTGTGTGCATTGGTAGCTCTGGCTATCGGTAGCTCTATCTATCAGTAGCTATGGCTATCGGTAGCTCTGGCTATCGGTAGCTCTGGTTATCGGTAGCTCTAGCTATCGGTAGCTCTGGCTATCGGTAGCTCTGGCTCTTATGCAAACCACATCTAATTGACTTAGAATTGTTTCAAAGCTTGTATAAACAGGGATAATCGAGATTAACATAAATCAGAGATTATTTAAACATTATTATTAACTTGATCACTGATTTGAAAGAATTAAAATGCAGATCATCATTAATTGAGAGTAGCGTAATATATGAACACATAATTGGGATTATCAAAACAGGTGAGGTCAACATTTTTTATTTCTTATTTATTACTGACTATTCTTATTTATTACTAACTATTACTATTTATTACTTACTATTACTATTTATCACTATGTATTACTATTTATTAATAATTATTACTATTTATTAATAATTATTACTATTTTTTACTAATTTTTCCTATTTTTTTCTAATTATTACTATTTATTAATATTTATTACTAATTATTACTAATTATTACTAATTATTACAAATTATTCCAAATTATTGGTAATTATTACTAATTATTGCTAATTATTACTAATTATTCCCAACTATTACTAATTATTCTTATTTATTCTTAATTATTCCTAATTATTCCTAATTATTCCTAATTATTACTAGTTATTCCTAATTATTACTAATTATTCCTAATTATTAGTAATTATTACTAATTGTTCCTTATTAATACTATTTATTTCTATTTATTACTAATTATTGTTATTTATTACAAATTAATTATATTTATTACTTATTATAGCTAATTATTGCTAATTATTACTAATTATTTCTAATTATTACTAATTATTGCAAATTATTCATAATTATTTCTAATTATTGCTACTTATTTCTAATTATTACTAATTATTACTAATTATTTCCAATTATTGCTAATTATTGCTAATTATTGCTAATTATTATTATTTATTAGTAATTATTAGTAATTATTAGTATTTATTCTTAATTATTAGTATTTATTAATAATTATTAGTATTTATTACTCATTTTTTGTATTTATTCCTAATTATTACAATTTATTACTAATTATTACTAATTATTACAATTTATTAATAATTATTACAATTTATTACTAATTATAACAATTTATTAGTAATTATTACAACTTATTACTTATTATTGAAATTTATTACCAATTATTACAATTTATTACTTATTATTATAGTTTATTACAAATTATTACAATTTATTACTAATTATTATAATTTATAACTAATTATTACTAATTATTAAAAATTATTACTAATTATTACTAATTATATAAATTTATTACTAATTATCTGTATTTATTCCTAATTATTACTAATTAATCCTAATTATTACTAATTATTCATAATTATTACTAACTATTCTTAATTACTCTTAATTATTTCTATTTATTACTAATTATTTTTATTTATTAATTATTATTTTTATTTATTACTAATTATTGCTAATTATTGTTAATTATTACTAATTATTTCTAGTTATTACTAATTATTTCTAATTATTTGCAATTATTTCTAATTATTGCTATTTATTTCTAATTATTGCTAATTATTACTAATTATTCCAATTTATTACTAATTATTACAATTTATCAGTAATTATTACTAATTATTACTAATAATTACAATTTATTACTAATTATTACAATTTATAACTTATTATTAAAATTATTACAAATTATTACTAATTATTACTAATTATCTGTATTTATTAACAATTATCTGTATTTATTACTATTTATCTATATTTATTCCTAATTAGTACTAATTATTCCTAATTATTCCTAATTATTCCTATTTATTTCTAATTATTCCTAATTATTACTAATTATTTCTAATTATTATAAATTATTTCAATTTATTACTAATTATTGTTATTTATTACTCGTTATTGCTATTTATTTCTAATTATTGCTAATTATTGCTAATTATTACTAATTGTGGCAAATTTTTTTTAATTATTCCTAATATTCTTAATTATTGATAATTATTGATATTTATTTCTAATTATTCCTAATTATTTCTAATTATTCCTAATTATTACTAATTATTCCTAATTATTACTAATTATTGCAATTTATTAGTAATTATTGTAATTTATTACTAATTATTTCTATTTAATTCTAATTATTGCAAATTATTGCTAATTATTACTAATTGTTGCAAATTATTATTAATTATTGCTAAATATTCTTAATTATTGCTAATTATTGATATTTATTTCTAATTATTGCTAATTATTATTAATTATTTCAATTTATTACTAATTATCACATTTTATCATTAATTATTACTAATTATTACTAATTATTGCAATTTATTTCTAATTATTACAATTTATTACCAATTATTACAATTTATTACAAATTATTACAGTTTATTACGAATTATTACCATTTATTACTGATTATTTCAATTTATTACTAATTATTACAATTTTTTGAAGAATTATTACAATTTTTTACTAATTATTACAAATTATTTAAAAAATTTACATATTATAAGTAATTATTACTAATTATTACTAACTATTACTAGTTATCTGTATTTATTACTAGTTATTACATATTATTACTAATTATTAGTATTTATTAATAAATATTACTAATTATTACTAATTATTACAGTTTATTACTAATTATTACATTTTATTACAAATTATTACTAATTATTACTAATTATTACAATGTATTACTAATTATTACAATTTAATACTAATTATTAGAAATTATTCCAATTTATTACTATATATTACAATTTATTACAATTTATTACAATTTATTACTAATTATTACAATTTATTACTAATTATTACAATTTGTTACTAATTATTACAATTCATTGTCAATTAATACAATTTATTACTATTTATTACTTATTATTAATATTTACTACTCATTATTACTATTTATTACTATTTATTACTAATTATTACTAATTATCTGTATTTATTACTAACTATTACATTTTATTACTAATTATTAGATTTTATTACTAATTATTACATTTTATTAGTAAATATTACCATTTATTACAATTTATTATTAATTCTTACAATTTTTTACTAATTATTGCAATTTATTACTAATTATTACAATTTATTACTAGTTATTACAATTTATAACTAATTATTACAATTTAATACTAATTATTACAATTTATTACTATTTATGACAATTTATTACTATTTATTACTCATTATTACAAATTATTACAAATTATTACTATTTTTTCACATTATTACTATTTATAATAATAATTATTAATATTTATTACTAATTATTCTTATTTATTATTATTTATTACCAATTATTATTAATTACTAATAATTAATTATATACGTTACTAATTATCGTTAATAATTATTATTTACTACTAATTATAAAAAATTGGTACCAAAAATTTCAATTTATTAGTACAAATAAATACTCATGACAAAACAATTTAAATTTAATTTAATTACAACTAAACAACAGTAATATAAATTAACATAATAATGTAATAAATAATAAATTAAATAAAACATAAATACCTTTAAGCTTGATTTTCTATTGTTGTAGATGGCTTCACGACTTCTTCGTGAACAAAAAAATTAACTTAGAAAAATTTTCCCTCTAAAATCAGAGTTATGAGAGAAACAGGATCTAAGAATTGAGAAAAATGAGAGGAAAACGGATGAGGGTATATATAGGTTCGAGTATTTGCGACGGGATACCCGTTACAAATAGTATTTTTTGCGACGGGACTCGTCGTAACTACCTATGCAAGCATTAATTACTGTCAGTGTTTAAAAAGTTATTTGCGACAGGTCTCGTGGAAAATAGTCCATGCCGACACATCTTTTGCGATGGGACGACATCCCGTCGGAAAAAGATATTAACCGCCGCTGTGTATTTGCGACGGGGCCTGTCGCAAATACTTCACTATTTGTGATGGTGGGATCCCACAGTCGCAAATAACCTTTGTGCGGTTTGGTGCGCTACCCGTGCCAATCTTTTTGCGACAGGAGATGAAATCTCGTCGCAAATAATTGGTTATTTGCAACGGGTCATTAACCCTTTTGCAAATAACCTCTTAGATAGATCTTTTGTGATGAGATTTATTCCCGTGACAAAAAGCCCATCACAAAAAGTCATTTTTCCCGTAGAGTCTTTAGTTATTCAAAACATTCTTCACACAATTTTTTCCAAACAATTTTAAAACCTTTACGTGTGATATTGGTTAATTGGTTATCCAACCTGCCAAAATTCTTGACGAAATGTCGATAATAACCTGCCAAACCAATAAAAATATGTACCACAGTTATAATCATTGGGGCTAGCCATTCTTGTATTGCTTTGGTCTTTGAAGGATCAAGAGAGATTCCATCTGTAGAGACAATATGGACAAGAAAAGAAATCTCCTAAAGCCAGAATTTACACATGCTAAACTTCCCATAAAATTCATTTCTTCTAAGAGTCTTTAGAATAATGTGCTAGTGATTTTCATGATCTTCGTAGATTTTGTAGTATTCAAAGATATCATTAATAAATACCACTACCAAGTCATCAAGATATTCCTTGAAAAATATATTCATTATATACATGAGGACATAGGGTGTGTTAGTCAATCCAAAAGGCATTACTGTAAACTCGTAATGCCCATACCTGGTTCGAAAGAATGTTTTTGGAATGTCTTCTTTGTTCACACACAACTGATGATATCCAGATCGAAGGCCAATCATTGAAAATTATTGAGCTCTATGAAGTTGGTCGAATAAATCATTAATGCAAGGTAGGAGATACTTGTTCTTTATTGTTATAGCATTGACCCCCCTATAATCAGTGCACACCCTCATAGATCCTTCTTTCTTCTTAATAAAAAGGACAGGGGCTCCCCATGGAGTAACACTAGGGAAAATAAATACCTTATTACTAAATTACTCTAGTTGTTTCTTTAGTTCCTCTATTTCTACTGTGGTCGTTCTATAAGTGGTATTCAATATAGGCCTTTAACCAGGAATTAAATCAATGGAAAACTCAATTTCTCATTTTGGAGGATGTCCATGTAAATCCTCTAGTTGTAGCATTGAACATTGGTAGCTTCTTTCTTCCCTTTACAATCACTAGCAAGATGGCCTTTCTATCCACATTTTTAGCACACAGCATTTCTTTTTAAACAGTCACCAGTGTGCTTCCTTCTATAAATATTATAGGGTGGAAATTCTACTCTTCTCTTCTTTCATGTTTCCTTATTTCCTTTCCCAGAGTGTTCATGATAGCTCTACTTCTCTTGCTTTTCTTTAAAGTCGTAAAACATAAACTATTCCTTTTATGTCTTGATAGCACATGAAAAAATATCTTAATACGATGAGAAGGATTTCATGTGTAATTCACAATAGTTAAATGGTTCTAACCATTCAAATAAACAATCAATCTTATATCTTGGGTTACCTATATAATTTCCATTATGCATTGCTAACCTTGTAAAGTTAGCCTCATACTTTTCAACATTTTCATCTTACTTTTTCCTCAGACATAGAAATTGTCTTTCCATATCTGCTCGATGGTCACAATGAATGTACTTTTCTATGAAAATATCTTTAAACTCCCACCATTCCATGTTTGATACTTTTTCATCTTCCTTTGTGTTTTGAATCAATGACCACCATTGATCTGCATCTCACATGAGGTGATGAAATGCCAGGACAACTTTTTCCCTTTCGCTACTCCCCAAAGGATGATATATTTTCTCTATGGAGGATATCCATTGATCAGATACTAACAGATTTGTATTCTTATTTAATGTTTGTGGTTTTTTCCTCATGAGACTATCTAACAATGGTTCTCCACATTGTGGATCAGGGTGCTCCATACGGGTAATGTTATTATTTATCACCTGAGTGAGTTGTTCCAGTATGGTGATAAGCTGATCAGCACTAGTTGCATCACCATCTCCTCTATAATTATCGTGAGTAGTAGGGAAATCCCTATAGGGATTATGTGCATTGATATAGTTTCCATTCCTTCCACTAGGTGTCGTTTCTAAATAATGGCATACTGTATATTAGATTATCAATCACAATACATAATTCCTAACCTGTAAAACACTTAAAATAAATTGAAGAGTTTGTGGATATAATCTATAATCTTAAAAATGTATTCTTTGAGAAGGTATATACTAATAAATCCTTCCTAATGGTTTGTAATGAAAATTAGAATCATCCTATGCATATCCCTCGGGAGTGTCGTAACCCAGAGTGCAGTAAGGCCTATTGTCGTTCACCAGTTCCCATTCGAGTCTATCTCAAAGTGGTGTTTTCAGGTTTTACCCCTTGGTACATTTGTGCCAGAGCCGCCTCTACCTGGTCGTATCCAGACAGGGATGTATTGTTTGGAAAACTCACAAAATCTCTATAGTACCAAAATTCTAGGAAGTTCTTCTAAACTAATCTTCAATGTCTATCATAGGGTAATGTTCTCTAATTAATGTTTTTCTAAATCTAGTTTCCAATGTTGGACTAAACTTCCTATGATACAACTGGAATGACCCGACCCCAGTTACCCAGAGTATGTGCTTTATTACATAACATTGGAAAGATACAAGGAATCATTCCACGAAAGACAGATCAGTTTAGTATTATTGGAAACCATATACATACATAAGTTCAACATTACATCATGAAAAGAAATACAACACTAATTTATTACATTAGAAACATCCAAGCCTCCTAGATTATTCCTGCAGTTCACACATAACTAAATTCTTCATATCCTGGGAAAAGGAAACATACGAAATGGATGAGCAAAAATGCTCAGTAAGGGTATGCAATGCAGCAGAAGATAACATAAACAATAGTCATGGTGAATAATTAAAAACACATGACATTACAAATAATAAACATGAAAACTTTATGGAAAGAATACGAGCTGAGTAAATAATTCCATAATAAAACATAGTAATGGATATTCAACTAGTCGAATAACCACATAAACCATCATTATTATTTTCATAATGAGGGAATGTGTAATGCGGTACATTCTAAAACATCTTTTCAAGGCCCCATCCAGGAGGTCTAAAAATGATTTTGTTGTCTTCCAAAACCATATATGAAATCAGTAAAGGTCTCAGCCAATTCCACCTCTAATTGTCGCATGAGACCTTCCGATGCACTGAGGAGCTATAGCGGGCTCCACTCATCACATACTAAGACCTATATATTCCTCATATGAAAAAGTTGAAGCCTAACATGCACATTCATATAAAACTAGGATACAAAATGTCAATACATTAAGCATAAACCATGAATTGTTAATAAAGTAACACATCCATAGTATAACATATCACAAAATTTTCAATACAATATGGAATATTTTTATCATAATAAATCAACTTCATACAAGTTTAAAATCCATGAAATGATGTTCACATAGATGAAATGAAAACTATTTGAAAGAAATACCTCATTTTATTTTTAAACCATTTAAGAGTCACATAATTATAGAAGAAAAAATTTATTTTGAAAATATTCTTATAAGCTTGTAAGGTAAGCTTCAATGATGTTATAATAGCAGAAAATAGCCGCACCTGCCGTATATGATAACAAACATTCTTACCTTAATTTTGAGAAAATTTTATAATGTACATTGTTTATAAAATGACTGAAAGATTCCATTAAAAACATATAAGGTCAAATATGGGTATAAATGATTTTAACCCATAGTCTAGTAAATATTAAAAATGTTTTGAAATAAATTTTAAGAAAACATGAATGTGGATGATAAAGAGGTCACAATAGATACTTACATAAAAACAATCTCATATAATAAAGAGATTGTTAAATTAACCCTTACCTTGTACTTTTAATTGGTCAGAGGTACAATATCCTCATTTATAATAGTTAAATAATTGTTATTAAATTATACAATAACTATATACATAAATATGATATCAGATATGATTCTCTAATATTGAATTATTAATAATATTTCAGTAGTATCGTCGTTTTAGGAGTTAACTGATTCATTTTCCTTTGTATGCTTTTTTATGTAAGACATGTTTGTTATATATAGGATGGTTAGATTCATATAAAGAATGATATTATGTTCATAAAAATTATTTTTAGTAATTAAATGAAAGTTATTCTTGAATGGTTATGTTGGGAAAATGAATCTCATCGCGTTCGTGGATATTGTAATCCGTACGTATGCACGAGCGACAATATCATTATATTCATGGTGAAATCGTATGTAATTGGATGGTATATTGTATGAAAATAATCATTAACTTGTTATATTTATTATTTACATTAGTTATACTCATTATTATATCCATCCAAATAATGAAGTGTTTGAATAAAAAATTACACCATAATATGGAGACGATAAGCCTACGTACGCACGTATGGTGACTTTGTCATTTATATGATAGATAGAATAACAAATACAGTTGTAATGTATATATTATCACATCACAGTATGTATAAGGTACTAGATTTATTATTTTGGTTTGGAATCAACAAATAAATAGGATGTTGGAGAAGGAAATAACTTTAAATAGGTGATGAAATAATTTACTCTTCTTTAGGTTCTTCTATTTTATTTGATAAAGAGGGCACGATAAGTTGGATTTATGACCAATTTAATGCCTCTAGGATGAATAGTGTAATGTAAGGATGATATTTGGGTAGAGGTTATCCAAGATAAATGGATTTTGAGATGTGATGTTGGGAGAAGGGGAAGTGCCCTTTTATAAGAGAGATGAGGGTAACTTTTGGAAAAGTTTGAAGTATTATTCTATAATAAACTCATTTTCGGATTCTAATGGCTCCAAAATAATTTATTTAGAGGATTAGGTGGTGATGGATCTAAAAACTCTGATTAAATAGGTTTTAGACATGTTTAGGTCACCATATTAACTGTATCTTTTAGATTAAACTCTTAGTTAAATAGTTTTACATTTACAATGTCTCTTTGTATTTTTATATTATATGGTTAATAAACTTACTTCAAACTAAAAATAAAAACCCATGTGGTTCATTATTAATATATATTACATTATCTAAGTTTTTTGCCCGATACTTAGATTTTTATGAATATTATATAAATTAATAATGTAGTATTTTTTTAAAAAAACTCCATTATGACAATTTTGACACTATTTAGTATTAGATTTTTTTGAAATCCATTAAAACTTGATAACATAGATTAAATTTATTTAACCCACCCTAACATGTAATATTAACTTATAAAATTATTTTAATTCCACATAAGTCTCAATTTACATTTATTTGGATATTTATAATACCAATTATTTTAATATTTCATTAATAAGCTAATTACTGCATCATCATTGTGTCATAAATAAATTAAATTATTTCATGTCATAAAATTATAAATAAAATAAAATTATGTAGGAAATATTTTTTATAATTATAATGAATATTTATAGGTGAATTCATTTTGTGTGTAACACTATATTAAAAATTGTTTAGATATTAAACATTGAATTTTACTCTTTTAAATATTCTTTAAATAAAATAATAATAAATATCCTAATATAATCCAAGTGGACCAAAGAGGTCATATTTCATTCATAAGGTTTTTTTGTCAAATAAATCTTATCCAATAGAATTAGGACATGGTTTAGGGTAATTATGATTTAATTTTAACCCTTAATGATCCTATTTACTTTTAACCGTGTTAAGTAAAAGTCAAAAAATTTCTATTCACCAAAAATTATTTTCATCTTATTGAACCACATTTTACATACAAATATTAACTATTTCTCTCAAAATTTTAAAACACAGCTCACAAAAGTGGTTAAATTTTGTTTTATGCAAATTTTAAAATTATCCTAGGAGGTGGGTAAAATACGGTAAAATGTTCAATAAAATTTTTATATATCTAAAATTATTATAAAATGAGTACAATTAATTAAATTGAACTTATATAGTTATTATGTATCTATTTATTCAGTAAATAAATTTAAATAAAATAAATAATTATTTAAATAAAAAGTCGGTCTTTACCAATAACGCGGTGTTTTCACTATTCATCAAAAATTAAATGTTTTTAAAGAAATACCAAAAATTAACCCTATGCTAATTTCGATAATATGAATTCAAAAATGAAGTCCATTTTGAAAAATAAAATATCTATGTTTCCAAAAAATCGGTATTACTATTCATAACAGCTAGTTTGATTCATCGAAATGTGTTAGAATCTCGATGTTGCGTAAAATGCAAGCTATTCCATTATTTAAAGGGAAACATACCGTGGAAACATGTGGTGTTACATTGTTCATGAAACACAAGTATTGTGTAGTTGTGTAAGAGAGGTTACATAACCACAGAGATATTTTTATCTATTTACTAAGGATGGTGACTCATTATTGGTTGAAAATAATGAACCTGTCTTTTTCAAGAAGGTAGTAGTGTTCTTAGAACTGAAATATGGAAAGAATCCATGAATTTTTAAATGCATTCCACGTATCAGAACACAATTTGGGTTCATTTTGATACACTAATTGATGTAAAGTTTTTCAGATGCAAATGGTTATTGAAGAGGAAAATGGACATGGAAGTTAACTTAAGAATATATAAATCAAGGCTAGTTCCAAAAGATTATAAACAGTATTAATCATCTAAATAGGATGGACCATTTTCAGTAGTTTTGAATTTTTAAATCCATCGGAATCCTACATTCCATAGAACCATACCATGACTATGGGATTTGGAATATGGATTTAAAAATTACATTCCATAATGTGAACATTCAGGAAGATGTTTATGAGACACCTCATGTATTTTCTATTACTTATGTAGAATTAAAATAATGCACGGTATATATAAAATATTTTTTATCCATAACATAACTATATATGATATATTTTATATTTAGGGAATCAATATATCATAAATATCATTCAATATAATTTATATGTCTTCTATTTTTTGTGATTCTAATATTAATGGAATATCATATCATTGTATGTCTAATTTTGAGAATGAAAAGATACAACAATAAAACTAAGATTTAGTTATGGAATATTTTGATTGTTAAGGAATGAGTAATGTAAAATATTGATGATATATATGGACTAATGAAAAATGACAAATAAGATAAGGTGTTCTTCTTGATTGTTACACATATTAATGAATGATAAAATTTACTTTCCCCTTTACATGATGATTAGAATTATCCCAACATGTCAAACATTTTAATCCTTCAATAGGGGTTTTCCATGGAGGCATATCAAAGTGTAAATTCTATTTAGAAAAATTATTTACCATATAATATTTTTCCAGACATGATAAACCCATTTGAATACAAGATATATGAAATATCACTTCAAATCTAATTGAAGAGAGTTTTCCTATAAATTAAGTTTTCCATTTCTCCACACCAACTGCAATAAAAAATAAAAAATAATAAGTTATATTCATTAAAAAAATGTATTAAATATTAAATCTTATATAATGATTATTATTATTATTTAAATTTATGATACTAATAACCAACTATGTTGGATTTTTATTATGAGTGTATATATAAATATTTTCATTATAAAATGATATTCATAAAACTAGAAGTGATATATGATATATTAATTTTTATTAGTGATAATTAGCATTATATTTTATTTATGTAGAACTATTAAAACATATCATAAGGGTTATGAAATATTTTATATTATTTATGATGTTTATATTGATCACCCTCATTCATGGGTTTAATGTACCTAAAAGTATACGATTTTAATGATTAATAAGTGAAACACTCAATTCAAAACACAATCCACACTGAATCGTTTGGGAAACAGTATAAAATATCAATTTAAATCCCATTAACCACTATTTAATCCGACATGGATAGTAGGTTCTAAAGAAAGAAATAATGAGTAAGTGAACAATAATCTATAATGTGGATCTATATGAATAGTAACATAATTATTTAGTCAATATAAATAAAATTTATCATTGGTAATTGATTAAACAAAATTTTCATAGGTTATCACATCGCATATGATACATTAAATAAGTATCATATCCTTTTTTGTTGGTTGGATTACTCAGCAAAATATTTTCAGAAGAAGTCTTCCATGAAAATAATTATATTATTTTTGTCCAATTAAAAAATATATGATATTTTACATTGAAAATTATATATTTATCCCTCATTAATACTTAACTCTTGTTTATAGTTGATAAAATATATGAAAATTTGAATCTCTTTTTTCATAAATCTTATGATTTTAACACATAATTTTATATTTAATGGTTAATTTTAGAATTTTGAATTATTTCTATTCCAATGGAGAGATAACTATCACATAAATATATGAAATAATTTCAAACATTAACATGATAAATAATATGAACATAATGTTAATTAATTTTCCTAAGATAATCTTTATGAAATGAAAAATATTTTCGGCATAAGGACCTGTGAAAAATATGATACATGAATCATTTTAGTTGAAAAAAACTTGATTATGAAAACACTAAATTTAGAATATATAGACATAAATTGTGAATTAACATAAATAATGAGTATTTACAATGAAAAATCATATATAAATATTGTGGTGATTTCAAAATAGAACAAAATTAAAAAATTAACATTATAATATATCAATGGAATAAATAAACAAATAATATGTTTTTTAATTGATTTTATTTAATTATATATTGTTTTATATATAATCAATTTTAATTGATTTCAAGACATTGTGAGGAGTTTAAAAAATTCACAATATACTATAATGAAATAAGATAATATTGAAAATATAAATCTATATAATATTATATCAATGTTATAATTTCTATGGAATAATAACATAGATGAATGGAATTTCATTCAAACTATTTTATATAAAAATAAAATTTCTTTATCTTCATCTAATTGAATGTTATTAGCATATCATGATTTCATCATAATGATACATGATGATTATATTGAGGTTAAATATAAATTATATGTCAATAATATTTCGTAATAAATGTATTATTTATATGTTATTTAATTTTTATTTTTTAGAAATAGAGGATAGAAACTAGTTAATAATAATTTGTGAAAACTTCTACATAAACAATACTTATCAAGAATATAAGATAGACTAACATAATGAAGAAAATATTTTAAATCCATATTATATAATATTATATTATAATGATGTTGAAAAAAATATATTATTTAAAAAACCAGTTTACAAATTCAAAACATACTATTATTAGAATAAAGTTTAATAATGATATTATATAATGTGAATTGAATTAAAATTATTATTATGGGGAATAATATGTAAATTACTTTAATTAGAAACTCTCACAGACTTATTAAATTATTAATGTCATGATTACATAAAAATATCAATAAAATATCATATGATTAATTAATTACCTGAATATAATCAAAATTTAATCATGAATAGAGGATGTCAACATTTTATTATCAATTTATTGGGAACTAGTGAATGAATTATTTATACCATAATCAATGAAAAAAATTCCACAGTTAAATCTGTTGTGAAAATAAAAGGATATAAAAATACATGACATAAAAATGGAGTCATTATAGATGATTAATTGGATAAAAGATTTTAATAATATGGTTCTCAATAATTCATAATAAATGAATAACACAAATTATAAATAGTCATATTAAAATATATCTATATATTTGAAAAACGTTCATGGATAACTGAAATAAAGTATCTATTTTTAGTTGTAATGATTGATTTTTAAAAATTTGATATATTATTTGGTTTGAAAAAAAATGAATCAGTTACAACACAGATATACATATTTTGATTTCATACTTTAGTAAATTTTTATAGATACAAGATTCAAATACCAATGGATTGATCAGTTTTTCAATTTTTTAAAATTATATACATACATGATATCGATTTTATATTGGGAACCAAAAATAAAGCTTTAAAAATTAAGGATAATCATTCTTGGTAATGCTTCCAGGTATTCATATTTACATCTTTTGGAAAAGAAACATATGAATGGGTGAGCTCAAATTGGTGACACGGGATATTTATAATAGATACAAGCATGAATTAATATTCATAGTCTACATGGAATGGAATATAATGGAAAAATTCTATTTAAACAACAAACAAATCAGGGTGAGATAAGGAAGAACAAATATATCATGGTAAATATCTAAAACAAATTCCATTTCATCAATAACATGATCATTTTATTGGTGAAAAAATAATATGTTCCATGAATTATATATATATATAATCAAATGCGACATAAACATGGTCATGGATTCTCTAACAAGTCAAATAATCACAAGGAATAAAAACATTTATCTAATTAACGATGTTAGACATCTGAGATTTCACCTTCCATCCTCACGATATTTACAATCAACTTATATCCCCTAGATTGTTTTTTTGTGGGTAGATACCTCTTTGATTATGCCAAATAATTGATCTCATGAGACAACCAATGAATTGAAGGGATATTTATAACTGGGGACCAACAAATTAATTAGGTCAAAATCATTCCACATATATCAATTATTATATTTAATAATATTCCTTATCATAAAATATTTTTAATTAGTTAAAAAAATATTTTTTTCATTGTTTCTGCTGATATAAATATGACATTCAAAGTATAAATCATATGTAAAAATTTAATTTGGTTAATGGAATAACCATTTACATTATTGAATAATATTGATAATTAAGATAAATGAAATGTTAATTGATAAATGATCACAATAGAGTGATAGTATCCTGAAAAAGATAATAATCATAAAATAATTTGAGATTTCAAAATTAAATTTACCACTTCGTAATTTTCATGAAAAATATCGTTAGATGATATGATTAAAATTGAAGCGTAATATAAAATGAGTTATGAATAGATCATGATATTACATTTCAAAATGGAAGTATATACACCACATAAAATTTCATTGTCGCTTAATAACAAATAAGTTTCAATGAAATGTTTGTTGAGACAAAATCAATTACCGTACAATTTATTTTGATTGAACATGATATAAAATAAAAAATAGTTGTTTTTGAAAAGTAATTAACTTACACTAGAACCATATTAATATTTGTAATGTCTTATATTATCCTTTATTATATATTATTACCTGTTCATTATTAATAAATCCATTTTTTCGATGTTGGTTGTATAAAATTGACTTGTTTTATATTACATGATTTTCAATTTAATATGTTGATCATTCACATATTATATGGTCTCTTCACGTAAATAATAATTATCATTACATAATTATAATATTTAAAAATAAATTTTAATTTTATGACCAACCATAAATGATTATTATGATGAGAGTGTCACAACACTTCAAGGATATGGTAGTCTATAAATATACAGATGGTGTTATCATCATTATAGTGTAAAAATATAATGATATATATTATCATTAATAAATGACAAAAAAGAAATTTATTTAATAATTAGTATTTTTTATAACATATATTTATTAAAATCATCTTTATCACCATGAATGTAAAGATTTTTTGAATAATGAATAACCTCACTTCACATAGTTGTTGTTCACCATAAAAAGGAGTGACTTTATCATATCAACTAAGGAATTGAAATTAATGAAATCATATAGGATATTTTGAAAACATAGGTATTAATATGTTATCAATAATATATATATATATTTTAGATCCATTATTGTACCAAACATTGAGTCCTAGTAAAAGAAGAACTAATGACATCAATTCATGTTGTGGTTGGTTGTCCTACACACAATCGATGATTTTGTAACCCATTATATTGATTTATGTACAAATATTCGTTATACCACAAATATTAAAACAGCTTAGTATATGGTAGATACTAAGGTTATTTTATAATTATTTAATAATATGAATTGAAGTATATGGATTATGAAAAAAAATAAGGATGCTTGTTGAACATTACCTCTCCTTCAGCTGTCATCTTTAGGCTTGTACAAAATCCCTAAAAGGATGTATTTTTTCCATAATAACGGATTATACGATTAGGGGAGGAAATATATGAAGTTTGTTTTGTAGGGATTGGATGAACAAAATTTATTGATAATTGTTGGTAGGGGAGGAGAGTCGGCACCCTTTAATTGTTGAGGGGGAGTGGAATTCATGTAAATACCCCAAATTACTCACTATTTTTATGTCTATCATACCTCATGTTCCATAAAAATTGTTTAATAATGCAGGGTAGGGCTTATGTGATAGATAAAGAACTCTAAAACATAAAAAATTTATTTTTATCTAGTTATTCCATTGAATTATTTTTTTCTTAATTTTATAATTTTAGTTTTTAACATAGTAACTTATCTGTTTTTATTTACCTAAGTAATTTATACTTTAGTAGATAAATTGAAATGGGGTTTTTATCTAATTTGGACATAAAGATTATAAATTTTTATTTTAATTAATTAAATAATAATCTTATGTATCTGGAAAATTAATTTTACACAAATGCAAGTAATGTGAAAAAAAATCATATTGTAACATAAATTGTGGTAAATAATTATTACAGTTTTCATTTATAAATATGGTAAAAAATTAAGATTCCTTTATTAGATATTATTTATTATTATTATTTTAACACACTAATACATTTTTAAATTCAATTAATAGATTTTGATTATTACAAATTAATATTAATTTCTAACACAAGATGAGACATCGGGATTTTAAAGTTTAACTATTCAATAGTGTATAGTGTTTTTATATCCAATTTGAATATAAAAAATTACAAATGACCTTAATTATATTAAAGAATATTTTTTTTAACATTAATACTAACTGATAATATAATTTCAAATTAAAATTTATTTAAATGAAAATTTATTATTCAATTAAAAAATTGTATTTTTCACTACTAATCAAAAAATTAAACGTATTTGAAAAATCTAAGGGATTTATCATATGATAATTTCAATTTTATAAAATTAGAATTGATTTTTTATTAATATATTTTTTCTAAAACTAGTAGAATAATATTTTAAATTATATGAGACAAATATTATTACACCGCCATTCAAAAAATTCAAAAAATATTTTCTTTTAAATGATTCTTATTTTATATATTATAAATATACAACTAATAAACATTTGAAAATATATAATTTAATAAATTATTTATTCTCAATATTATCCATCATTCAAATGTCTAATAATTAATTTTAATATTAAATAATAATATTTATAATATAAAGTAGTTAAGTTATACATAACCTTATGTGTAACAATTTATTTGGGAGAAATTCATAGTTACACATTCTATAAGATAATCATATTTTTTGTATACACATATTCTATTAAATGAAATATTTTATTTTATAAGTTCAGGGTTTAGGTGTTCCCCTCGACAAATAAATATAATCCTCAAGATTTGAACATGATCTTAATAATTATTGGTTTGATATTTGGAAAAACTATTATTGAAAACTCATATTGTTAAAAGTGTTAGTAAAATATACTCCTAATAATAGAGAAAATGATTTAAAAAATTAATATGGAAGAATCACGTAACATTTTTTCTTTATGTGAGAACATCTTTGGGGAATGAAAACATTTACCTTAAAGAAAAAATTTACACATAAATACCATGATAGAGATATTGAGAATGTATTCAAGAGAATGTTCACTACCAATAAAGCCATTAACTCTCTGAGAAACAAAAAGACATTGATATCATAAAAATTATGAAAATAAGTCATTTTTATGCACTATTACTATAGTTGAGTTATTATTTCACACTCTATGGATAAAAAGATATATACTTACATGATATATTTTCATCTCAAGTGAACAATTTCATCTTTTTCAAGTGCTTAGATCAATTTCAATTTCATTTCTTACATTTATAAATGAATGTAAAAATTACCTTTATTTTTGTAACCACATAAATTATCATGTAATAGATCATATAACCAATAAAATAGTAATAAGATATTCCACATTCCATTACTAACCAAATATGGTTTTAAAATGTTATCTGATAACACCTACAGTTAAACCTAATACGATCTATAAGTATTCAACCTTAATTATCATATAGAGTATGTTTGAACAAATTAAAAATTATGGTTACCAAAATAAAAAATATATTTCCTAAATAATATAAAGTGGGTCTTAGTAGTCATTAATGAAAAAAGTTAATAACTTCATAATGTGTTCTCATTAAAAATATCAATAACATGATTTAATATAAAACCATAGAAAAACATGAATTCCTCCTTATTAAATAATAAAAATAAAAATTATTGGTTATATTCCCTAAATACAATGTTTTTGTAAACTCCATCAATGATTATGTAGCTGACTTTTTTAACAACCCATTAATCAATTCCTTGGTAGTCAGTAATATCATATTTACATTATCCACACACTTCATTAATTAATTTCAACACAATTATTACAACCTTAAGAACATAATAATGTATATATTTACATAACTATTTTGTTTTCCAAGATGTTTAACATTCCATTGAATTATTTTCCTTATGAAATTCATCATACTCTTTAAAAATTAATATGAAATAGTATTGTTAAAAAATCATTATATTCTTCATCTTATTATGATGATAATATCATCAATAAAATCTTATTTAAAACTTATTTCATGGGTCCAAATTAAAAAAATTAGTAAATCAAATTTTGGTGATTCAATAGAATAACATTCACCATGATATCTTAGATTATTCTAATATATATTCCATTAGAATATTTGGAATTTATTTTAACAGTTCCCCATTTCACAACCATTGAATCTCCTAATCTAATTAATTATTTATTCTATTTTAATTTTTTCCCTAGTGACCATTTTCATCACACTAATAAAAAACTCCTAATCCATTCTAGTATTTCCCATGGTCATTTATTCCATATAGATAACAATAGGAAAAATCCATTTTTAATGTCATCCCTTTATCCATTATTTACTTATTCATCCTCCAACTATCTTTCATACCATTAATTTTATATGACATGAATGTTTTTTTTGTAATCCTAACATCTCTTTTATGAATTCTAATAATCCCATTATACAATTCAAAAATATTTCACTTTGTGTTGAATAATTAATCTGTAACATACCTATGAAATCTTGGAAGTCAATCTTCATACTCTGTAACAACTTTTGCATCAATTTCCATGAATATAATGAACTTTATATAGATCATAGTATTTTAACATCAAAGAAATGTTTATCAAAAAATTCATCATTAAAATATTTTCATTACATGTGTTTTATTTCCACATCCCCTCTAGTTTCTAGGTCAACAAACCACATGTATAAGAATCACCATTGAGAAAAGACACTATTGGTGTACCCTTTTCTGTAACATCCCCATCCATGTAGACATTGTATCTAGGGATATAAATTTGGTATCCACATGTACTCAACTGCACCTCACCATTAGGCAAGGGCTGAAACTACTTGTCCTAGTATAATAGAGCATGTGTGGAGACTATACCCTATTTAATAGTGTACGATATTGTAGAAAAAATATGAAATAAAAGATAAAAGTAAACCATGAAACTGAATTAAAAACAATTTTTAAAACCCGGTTACAATGCCAAAACTAAACAGTATGTATGAAATGTCATGTTAGATAGTTCCAAGTGCATGAATTGTCAAAATATAGAAAAAATGAATAATCCCCAAATGGGTTTCGGCCCCATGTCTAGATACCCCATTCATGCACATCCCATACCCATTAATAAAATTGATCAAATGGCCCTTACCCTTTTCTAAATTTTAAACTGTGATGTATGCCCAAGTACCCAATAGATATTTGAGTATAGTGTCACTAAAGATTAGTAGTCCACAACCAATGGTGTCTACAAAATAAATAGCCTAAAATTGTATTCTTGTACATAAGGAATAATCAAAGAAAAAAAGACAAGAATGGTTCCACTAGTTACTAGGTTTACATTAGCCACATTTATCATTAGTTTAAACGGATTACTACAATCACAAATTACCCTTCAGCCTATTCAAATCATATTTACTATGCATAAGGGAGCGAATAAGGGATCCTTACATCACAAGGGAAAATATTAAAAAAAATAATTAATATGACATACCTAAAGCCTATGTATTGGTAATCATATCACATGAATATGTTGTTGTAATATAGAATTATTTTGGATCCCCATCGCATGCATTATATAACACATACCTTGGATACCCAATTCATGTAATAACATACCATTCATTCATTGGGGGAATTGAGCTTCAACATGATCCCACAACCCTAGAATGATAGGGTTCAGTTTAGATCATTAGTTGAACCAAAACTATAGGTGTCAATCCTTATTCATACGCTATAAACACACAAGACAAGTGCAAATATTTCTTTAACCACACAACACACTCTAAGATAAAAAACAAAAATTCTTTACACAATTTTCATGTATATGACATATACATTTAACTCATAAATCATTCACATGTCTTATACAATAATCCAATTTACCATTCAGAAACTATGATTTATTATACACATTCAAAATATACCAAAAAACCAATTTTCCATTTCAAACAATAGGCACAATTTTCATTATTTCTATTTCATAACACAAGCTAACATTTCTATATATTTATCATGGAGCCTATATATGAACAATTATATTGCACAGTTAATGACATAAAACAATTTTCATGAAAATGTAACACCACTCTGATGGACCATAACCTTGTCTATTTAACTTCAGTGAAACCCATAGTGATCATGTGGTCTTCAATTAATCAATTAAACAATTAATTCAATATTTCTTAAATTTAAAACAAAAAAGATATCATATTGACAAAACTGAACAACTACATACACATAACTATATCAGTAATCCAATGTTATGTTACATATAGACCACATAAATTTATCTTTAGGTTTAACACTTGTTTAACATAACACTTTGATTCAATAAAATACACCTTTAAAACCAAACCCTAAAATCAACTTTAAAAAGGAGGTTTTATGACTTCAAACTAATTATAAAGGATAAATATGAAATAATATAAAAAATTGTAAAATATTAGTTTTATAATTAACTAGAATATCTATCCACCTTCAAAGATGCTTAAACCATCTAAAGGAGGGAGATTGATACTTGAGATATTTGAGAATATTTAGTTTATCAAACTTGCTTAATGATGAATAAAGAGATTAAAATTATATTGAGGAAACAAAAATCCCAGGGGGGAAATGGAAAATAACAATATTTATATTGGAACATATGGTTTCAATGTATTATTAGGAAATCCATTTACCTATTATTCACAAACCTCTACCCAATTGGACCGTAGGTCACACAACATCCTAGAAAGACCACATAGTTTGAAAAACTATGCGGTGACCAAATGTGGTGGATATATACATCCCCATATTATTTAGACTCCCCCCATGCATTGTTTCGTAAACCATGAAACCTAACTCTAGGAAATCACATTTAGGTAGAAACATTACTACTAACCATGTACCAAGAATGAATCATGAACTAGATGGACACTTCCACCACCCTTTCTTGTCCTGAACCCCATGAACTCCCCTAAAATTCCTCATATAGCTAGGGAACATTTCACTACATAAACATAAAGGATTTAAATAAAAACATAAACAATAACATAGCTCACTTTAAGTCAAAGAACTTATAACCACCCATTATTATAACATCTTGTCCTCATGTCGTACTTATAAGCATCACTCAGTCCTTATGGTAAAAAGATCAGGCCACTGGGCCCAAATATCTTTTCCAAATACCACATATCATCATGAATGTTATCATGATTGCACAACACTTGATCTAATAGAATGATCTTCCTGCTAAATACATTCCTACAATTATACACAATACGAACAAGATGCTATGTAAATGTGGCATTTTCCTCAATCTCCACATCACTAGTATCAAGAACATGTGATATGTAATGGTGATACATTAAAATCTCTGAAAAAAGAACAAAACCTAGAATTACACTATACATATTTAGAAGAGACAATTAGTATTCTACCAATCCATAAACCTCAACAATCTCAAACAGTCCCACATACATGGGCACTAACATACAATATTTCCAAATCTAATAATGATCCATCCTTGGAGACACCTAATGAAACACATGATCACCAAAAATAAACAAATATGGTCAAAAACATTGATCCACTTATGAAATATACCGACTCTATGTCATAGAAATATGTTTTTGTATCAGATAGACCTATTAATTTGTTTCATACATGCGACTTTGTCCCAATAACACTAATTACCAAGATAACATCCATCATAGAAGTGATCTACACAGACTAACATAGATTTTATCATATTCTTCAATCTAAATAATTTCGTGGTAACTAATGTTATAAGAAAACTGATCAGTGAATTTTTTTTAAATATCCATAGAAGTCTAGGACATAGGCCCCAAATATATCCTCTAGAACCTAAATATTACACTCTGACGTTTTGTATTGTTAATGGTGGAAAGCCATAATAAATAAACCATATACCATGAAGCTTATATAACCCATATAAGATTCCGAATGTAAAATAGGATCATGGTCTAAATCTATAGACCTAGGAAACATATGCAACTCTACTATCTCATGAACATACAACTCACCCAACTGGTAAATAGTGAAGGTCTCTCATATCAAAAAACAATTGGTCTTCCTTGGTCAACTAGTCAAGAACTACATATTTCACATCATTCTTCTGAGGTGACCTTAAAATACATTCCATAATGATAAACCCCATTTCAAAACTGTAATGGGAAATGGATGCAAAAAACAACCATTTAAACTGATTCATGACCTTCAATTGATGATGAAAGTAGCATATCATAACAAAATATACAACATCATAAATCATAAATGGACAACAAAATTTATATGAATTTGATGGAAAATTTTAATTCAATTTGTGTGATTTACATAATTTGAAGCAAAAAACACAATCATAAACTATACCCACATAGAATTTGGCACACCAAAAATTCCATGGACATAAACAATCTCATAATCATTAATAGTGAAATCAGAAAGTGTGTACACGCCATTGATGCCAGGATCAAATTCTCATGTCCCTAAAAACCACTAGGTTTTTTATAAAAAAATCGCCATCATCCTCCACTATGAAATGGATTCTAAAACCACCTAATTATTAGTAATTTTACTTAAAGTATCTAAAATACTATTTCCCAATCATGGTGCATATTACAACTAAAAATCAATCGATTTCATATATTAAACCTATATTCAAATTATAATATTGAAATCAAAATGGTATAATATGTACTTAATGATTTTAAGAATGGAACACACCATAAAATATAATATGAACAAGTAATGCGTCCAATAATTTAATAAAACCCCATCATAGAAAACTCAATATATTGCATATGATAATTTAATTCACGAGGGATCAACTCTTATCAACCATATCCCACAAGTAGACCCTCTACATCAGTGCATCCCCATGCCTAGCACTAGATGATTTAAAAAAACATGTTATAATCATTATTTGGTATAGTTAGTATCAAAATTGGTGTTGTAGTCATCATTTTTTACGTTACTCTTGGATATAATCCTAGCATGGCCATAACATTCTAAATTTATCACTATTGTAACCAGGACTAAATGTGGTGATTCCAAAATAGAAAAGTAATTAATGAACATATGATAATATACCACAAAACCCAATAAAGATAAAATATAATTTTTTTTGGATGATCGCATTATATAACTATGTTTACTTCTCTTGGTCCACTAACTCACCTTACTAAGTGATGATGTGGGCCATTAAATATATTATATTAATCCAAAAATGGAAATTAGATAGATTAGTATATAGAATATTCTCCCTTGGAGAACTAAGGATGATTATAGGATGTTTTAAATGATCATCACGAGTATTTGAGTTCACCAATAATTCATCCACAAAGATGACAAAAAAACTAATCCATGTATGGGTGAAATATGGTTTTAATCAGTTCCATAAACACTTATGGAACTTTTTTTGACCAAAATGACATCAGAAGATCCTCATATAACCCATATCTAGTCTTGAAGGAATTTTAAAGTATATGAGAAGGTCTCACCCTTAGTTGATGAGAATATAGTATCAAATAAATTTTAGAGACCACCTAATATCCAGTCAACTAAACATAAATATCATCAATTCATTGAAGAGTGAATAAATTATTTACCATTATCTGATTAATCATCTTATAAAATACAAAAAATAATTTAATCAATCATTGAAGAAAACATGTGATCCACATGTTGATGATCTGGGATGAAAAAATCCTTCATTCTCCAATACGTCCAACTAATTTTGTATATTCCTGATGCTTCACTAGTAAAATTCTATATGGTGGAATGGAAACAAGGTCTTATCCAGGAAGAAACTCAATCATGAACTTCCAATAACTCTTAGGTGCAATCTTTGATAAGTCTTCAAGAAAATAATCCTAATACTTATCCACCATATGAAGAAATAAATGATTATGTAATCTAGCATCATCATGTACAAGAAATGAAACTTTGTCTTTGAGCTCACCCAACAACTAACCAAAGTTCCATTTATGGAATACCTATATATAACACATGCCATGGTAACAATTAGTATTCACCTAAAAGGATTTGAATATACCCTTACATGGTAATCCACAATATGGTATTGATTCAACAAGCATAAATTCCAACCCATTATTATGTTAAGACCTAAAATTTCATCCACAATCAATTCCCATAGGAAATGATACCCACCTAAATCAAGAAAACACTCCTTACACTACTATATATTTTCTTATAACACCTCTAAAGGTCTATCAACGGATATGATCCCATGCATATGTCCCACTTCAGGACCTAACACATTCAAAACTGACCAAATCTAAATAACTATGTTGAACATGTTAAAAAAATAATTTCCAATTTTGGAATCTACAATAATTATATCATGAATTAAAAATTACACAAAATCTCTAAATCATGATGTAGGCTGAATTGTATGGAGCTAACATGCCCCTATACCATGGTATCAAGTATGAGTACCTAGTGTCACATACATCTATCTTCAATATTAAGGAAGGGATAGAAATGATTTGTGACCTTCCTTCTTCAATATGAGAAAAGATAATACCCCCCACGATTCCTTCCTTTAATATCCCTCGGGGAGGCCACCGTCACAAATTGTATTCAAATCACAAAAAATCGGAGGCATTACCATTTTTATCATAACCATTACCGAAAGTTAAGATATATAAACCTCCAAATAACTATAAATAATATATATAAAAGATTCCAATATCCATACCAAAAGAATGTTTACAGTAAAACATCTATAAATAGATTAAAAATATCCATATTAAATACAAATTAAAAACTAATAAGTGAAAAACAATTGTTTTCATATTTCGAGCTTGTAAGGTACAATGTAACGCCCCGACCCAAGTTACCCAGAGTCGCTTCATTATAATGTAACATTGGAATGATCACAAAAGATCAAGTCTCGAAAGACTGATTAGTTTAGTAGCATTGGAAACACTAGATACGTTAATAAATGTTACATTACATCATAATGTAAAAAAATACAATAACATACTCTCCATAGTCCACACTCATATCCCGTTAAGACTATCCCTGTGGGTCAGTCATAAAATATTTCTTCACATCCTGGGAATAATAAAACATAGAAAGTGTTGAGCTCAGATGCTCAGTATGGATAACAACACATCAAAAACATTCATAAATAAACATAAACATTTAAGACATTGTATAACTAAAACAAAAGCCTTTTAAACTTGAACTTCAGCATAATATGGCAAAAATAAAATGAAATAATGTCATTTACTTATTCACATGGATATTCTACTAGTCGAATAATCACATGAAATATCAATAACCACTTTCATAATGATGGAATGAATAAATACAGACTATCATAACCACGTAGCCAATGCCTCATGCCTAGATTAAAAATAAGATTTTTTCAAGGCCTCGTACCAAGACACTACATTGTATCATGAGACCTACCGATTCCTCGAGCAGCTATAGCGGGCTCCACCCTTCACTTATTATGTCCAATTCAATCCTTATATGAAATGGTATAAACATATCATAAACCATAACATAATCATATAACATAAAATATGTATAAAGGAAACATAAAATTTCCACATTTCAATCAAAAGATATCAATAAAACACATTGATATAATAAAAACTTTATCAAAACCATTTTCAATACCAAAATAAATTAATATTAAAACATGGTATTTATTTTTCATTTAAAAAAAGTGATTGCTTGTAGAGGAATTCGAAACTCAAATAATGGTCACAGTGGTGGAGAAGTTGTTGTCGCCGCATACGTACAAAAAAACATTCCCTTTTTTCATTTAGAAAAACAATTCGTATAAAAAGATTCATTTTGAGTAAAATTCAAAGGGGTTTATACACCATATAAAAGAATGTTGTGGATAAAACAATATATGCCTCAATGAAAGGAGATTGAGACGAAGTCCATTACAAAAATCATTTATTAAATAAAATAGAACTTTTATGGGTATTCACTATAAGTACACATAAAGAAAGTACAAATACAAGATAGGATGTAATAATATCATGACATAATTTGAAAGTAGGAGATTAACCCAAAGAACAGAAATTGGGTTAAGGAGTTCCCTCACCTCGTGTCCGACTTGACTCGATCATTCTTTAACCTCCTAGATAATAAGCTAGGGTTAATTTCTAATTTCTTAAGATCATTTTTCACGTTTATTATTTCTTTTATATCACTTATTACCATGTTATGAACATTATGTAATTATTTATGTTAATAACGGTCGTTTTGTCGATCATTGGTACTTGAGTCAAAAATAAACTTCTTATAATTACATGTTGTTCATTTGGTAAAATATACATTATATCTATAATTATATTAATGATTTAGATATCATATATATCATATATATCCATTATATACATTCATTCATAATATTACATAACATTTAGAGGTAATAAATGAAATGCATCATTCATGGAGACGGTAAGCCGTACATACGCATGAACGCTACTTTCATTTCTATTTTGTATTTAATGGAATGAAATAATAATGATATAAAGGTGTATTATAATTCCATTATAATATCATATATAATATCATTTACTCCATCCATCAAATGTACCACATGTGGCATTAATGATTCAAACCACATTGAGGAGGTGGTAGTCCGCACTTCCTAAAATGAAATTATCGCGTTTATCCATAATGGAAATCATAAAGTAGTGACATTAATGAAAAATACAGAAGCATAAGGAAAACATAAAGATTATATATATCATATATAAAAATAGTGACATATTAATTTCCACCATGAGAGGTGTTAAAAGGAGATTGAACAAGCATCGTTTCGTGAGGCAGTGTTTCACCAACCACCGAAACAGTATGTTCATTAACCATTAGATGGAGGTGTGTGTAAGTGTAAATAAAACCCTTCTCATAACCAGATCCTATTATATTTTAGATACTTATGTTGTTACAAAAGAAATTAATTAAAATATTTTAAGGGGTTGGGTAATCAAAATAAAACAATATAACATAATAAAAGACATTACATTAAAATCGGGTAACACTTTTTGATTTGAGCCAAAGGCTTCCTTGGGAAGACTTCTGCCCAATGTGAGGCTTATAGGAGTAAGATAGGGAAGTTGAGAGATTATTTTGGAAGATGTTGGCCGTTCCAAATGGTTTTTATGGTTAGAATAATGTGGTAGAGGTGGGGGCCTTTTATAAGATGAGAGGAGGGGCACTCTTGGAAAGTCATGAAATGTTACATTATTATGAAATGATTTTCGGATTTCAAAGGTCCATAAATTATATATTTCGAATATAAGGTGATTAGGATTTTAAATATACTCATCCAATAGGTTTTTGACAAGTTTAAGTCTTAGATTGTACATTATCATTTCATTTTATTTAAATAGTTCAATAATGAGGTAATCGTTGCATCATCATGGTGTGATAAATAAATTTATTTATATAATTCCTAAAAATTATTAAAAAATTACCATGAATTAGGAAGTCTTTTTAGATTTCCAATTAATATTTATAGTAGAAATTTTATCTTATATAACCCCATGTAATAATTTTTTTATTAAAACAACACATGTTTGTGTCAATTTTATTTTTACTTTAAATAAAAAGTTATTAATGTGATTTTTTTTACCCAAATGGCTCCATGGGGTCCCCAAGTTGAACCATGGATTGTATTGGTCGGACATGGCTCATCCAATTAGGGTATGACAAGTGTCAAGATATTTTCATATTTTCATAATATCATTTTTACCTTAAATTTCACTAATTACCTTTAATCACGATTAATAAGACATAAAAGTAACTATTCACCAAAAATTATTTTCATCTCATTGAACCAAATTTTACTTCTTAATGACAACCATGTATGTCGGATTTTTGAAATTAAATACACAGAAGTGGTAATGTTTCATTTACATGGAAAATTAGTTTTTAAACTACCACTTAGTGGTTTCACTATTCATCAAAAAATTGATGTTTTTCAGAAAAATATCAAAAATTAACCCTAAGCTATATTTGATATTCCTAATTTAATAATGATTTATATTTTAAAAAATTAAAAAAATATAAGTTGAATTAATTTATTTAATAATTAATTCCCATTTTCACAACAAATAGATTGTCTTTAAGAAATACTATCAATCAAAAGATTGACAATTGTTTATATCCAATTTTAATGTGAAATTAATTCTAATGAACACCATTTGATAAAATGGTAAAAATATATTCTAATTATACTTTAAAACCACTAAATTGAATAAATTATCACTATAAATTATTTTGATTAAAAAAGTTGTTTTTAAGTATTTTTCACTATTCATTGAAAATTGGATGTTCTCAAAAAAATACCAAAAATTCAACAAAGGCTATTTCGATATTCCGAATACAAAAATAAAGTCCATTTTGAAATATAATATTTATATAATTTCAAAAAGTGGGTATTACTATTTATAACGGCTACTTTTTTTAGTCACGGTGTGTTAGAATTCGAGGTTGCGTACAACACATGTTGCTCTATTATTCAAAGAGAAGCATATCATGGATGCTTGGGGTGTTACATTCTCCCCTACTTCAAAAATTAAATCCTCACTATTTGAATTTTTTTTTTCAAAATAAAAGGTTGATAATAGGAAATACCTTTGTGGAAAATCCACATCGAAAATAATGTTAATAAAAATATTACTTTCAAAGAAAGAAATAGAAGAAAAAAGGTCACCTGAGATATCCCATTGCAGGATTATATGAAAATATGGATATAGAGGAGAAACGAACCATCATGGTCTGATGGAGAGTTGTAGAAAATAGTATTAGGAGAAAGTTTAACTACAGGAAAATCACAAACATGTGATTGGTTAAACGATCATTGATTTCCAAGTAGGAAAAGTTAACTAACAACATTTTTTTAAGTTACCTTTCTTAAAGTTGAGGAATTTATTTAGGATATTTACTAAGAAAGAATGTATATATAAATAGTTGTCATGTAGACATTTCATTCATTAATAAATTTTTACGCCAAACCCATATTTCACTCAAAAAGACACTTGAACTCAAAAATATAATATTTATCATAATCGAATAAGGTTCCTAATAATAACACATACCATGAAGAATATTATTTTATAATAACCATGGACTTTCGATAGTCTAGTGGTAGGTAATAAAGGCCTGTCGCAATATGGCTATGGGTTTGATTCCTACATCATTGTTTTACACGACGGGTTATCCCCCAACCTCCAAGTTGTCCTTTTCCTAAAACTATAGTATTATAATATTACAAAAGAATCTTCAGAAATGTTTTAACCTTAAACAATAATATCCAAAGTTAAACATAATCCATTACAACCTTTATTGTTATCCAAAATACTCCTGTCAAGACTTTCTCTAAAAGGTATCTAAATTCTAGAATCAATTGTAACATCAGATTTCCCAAACAAATTAATGATTCTCTTATTATAACATACTAAAAATATGATTAACTTCACCATATTAAAACCTTAATGAAAACAACATGTAATGTAGTACAATCATTATACACATCATATCATTCTTATAACCAGAATATAATCCTTGAGTCCAAAACCACCAATACATTAATTATTTCTCTTCAACTGTAGTAACTGTATAAGATTGTCCTTGATCCCTTCACCTTTTCTGAGGTAATTTTCCTTGATTAATAGTACATTCATTGGAATAATTCCTCATTTATCTACAATTGTAGCATTCAACATTGATAGCCTATTTCTTTCCCTTGGAATCACGAGCTTGGTGGCCTTTTTCTCCACATTTATAACAAACTCTCATTCTTTTGAGGCAAGTACAGGGGTGATTCTTCCCATAATTATCACATAATGGAAAATCCTTCTTTTCCTTTTTCCTTTTAATTGTCTCTTGTTCCACTGTTCTCTTCTTCTCTTGCATTACTTTGTTGTCATAAGATTTAGAGAATTACATTTCTGTCTTGATAGCACACGAGACTATATCTTCGTATGTTGATAAAGATTGTGATAATAATGCTTTACAGAGAAACTGTTATAACCCATCAAAGAAACAAAAAATCTTACTTCTTGGGTTACGAATATAATTTTTAGCATGCCTCGCTAACCTTGTAAATATAAACTCATACTTTGAGACATTCTCATCCTCCTTTTGTCTCAGACTCAGAAATTGCCTTTCCATATCTACTTGATGGTTATGAGGAAAGTATATTTCTATGAAAATCTCTTTGAACTCCCTCCATTACATATTTGATACTTCTTCATCTTCCTTTGTGTTTAAATCAGTGACCACCATTGATCATCATCTCCAGTGAGGTGGTAAACTGCCCTGACAACTTTCTCCCTTTAGCTACCCCCCAAGGCGTGGAATACTTTCTCTAAGGAGTTTATCCATTTCTCAACTACTAATAGATTTGTACCCCCATTAAATGATGGTGGTTTTTACCTCATGAAACGATCTAACAATGATCCTCCACGCTACAGATCAGGGTGCTCCATACGAGTAAGGTTATTATTCATAACCGGAGTGAGTTGTCCCAGTATGGTGATAAGTTGATCAGCACTAGTTGTATCACCAACTCCACTATAATTATATTGATTAGGAGGGAAATCCCTACATGGAGTGCGTGCATTGATATAGTTTCCTTTCCTTCCACTAGGCGCCAATTCTAAACAATGGCATAAACAAGATTAGTTTATAAATAAAAATACATAATTCCATACTTGTAAAACACTTAACATAAAATGAAATATTTATAGACATAATCCATAATCATAAAAATGTTTTCATTGAGTAATTATATAATCATAAACCCTTCATAATGGTTTGTACAGAAAATGAGAAAAATCCGAAGCATATCCCCCAAGAGTGTTGTAACCAATAGTGCATCATAGCATGTTGTCGTGCACCAGTTCCCGTTGGAGTCTAGCTAAATGCGGTGTTTTCGGGTTTTACCCCTAGGTTCATATGTGTCAGAGCTGCCTCTACCTACTCGTATCCAGACAGGGATTTATTGCTCAGAAAACTCAAAAAATCACTATAATACAAAAATTCATGGATGTTTTTCTATACTAATCCTCAAATTCTATCTTAATGCTATGTGCTCTAATCAGAATTTATGTAAATCTAGCTTCCAAGGTTTGTACTAAACTGCCTCTGATACCAACTATAATGCCCCGACCCTAGTTACCCAGAGTCGGTGCATTATTACGTAAATTGGCATGATCACAAAAGATCAAGTCTCGAATGAACGATTAGTTTAGTAGCCTTAAAAACACTAGATACATTCATAAATGTTACATTACATCATAAAGTGAAAAACTATAATATCATAGTCTCTATAGTCCACACATATATCCCCTTCAAACTATCCCTTCGGGTCAGTCATAAAATATTTCTTCACATCCTGGGAAAAATAAAACATAGAAAGGGGTGAGCTAAAATGATCAGTAAGGATAACTACACAGTGGAAACTTTCATAAATAAACATAATCATTTAAGGAAATGTATAAAAAAAACAGAATACTTTTACACATGAACATCGGCATAATATGAAAAAAATAAAATGAAATAATTCCATTTACTTATTCACATGGATATTCTACTAGTCGAATAATCACATGAAATATTTATAACAACAGTCATAATGATTTAATGCATAATGTCAGACTATCATAACCATGTAACCAAGGCCTCGTACCAAGACTATATATAATTTTTTGTCAAGGCATCGTGCCAAGACACTAGTTTGTCCCATGAGACCTACTGATGCATCGAGGAGCTATAGCGGGCTCCACCCGTCACTTATTAAGTCTAATTTATTCCTTATATGAAAAGGTATAATCATATCATAAACCATAACATAATTTTATAACATAAAATATGAATAAAAGAAACATAAAATTTCAACATTTCAATCATAAGATATCTATACAACACATTTATATAATAAAAACATTATCAAAACCATTTTCAATACCAAAATAAAAGAAAATTAAAACATGGTATTTATTTTTCATATAAATAAAGTTTTTGCTTGTCGAGGAAGTGGAAACTCAAATAATGGTCACAGCGGCGGAGAAGTTGTTGTCACCACATACGTACAACAAAAAAACATTCCCTTTTGTCATTTAGTAAAACTGTTCATATAAAATGACACCTTTTGAGTAAATGTCAAAGGGGTTTATACACCATATAAAAGAAAGTTGTGTATGAAATAAAATATGCCTCAATGAAAGGAGATTTAGACGAAGTCCCTTAAAAATATCATTATATTAAATAAAATAGATCTATTATGTGTATTCACTATAAGTACACATAAATATTGTACAAATAAAATATATGACAAAATAATATCAGACATAATTTGAAAGTAGGAAATTAACCCAAAGAACAGAAATTGGGTTATGAAATTTCCTTACCTCATGTCCGATATGACTCGATCGTTCTTTATCCTCCTAAATAATAAACTATAGTTAATTTATAATTTTTTAAGATCCCTTTTCAAGTTTATTTTTCCTTTTATATCACTTATTACAATTGTATGTACAGTATGTAATTATTTAAGTTAATAACGGTTGTTTTGTCGATCTTTTGTACTTGAGTCAAAAATAAGCATCTTATGATTACAAATTGTTCATGTGGTAAAATATACATTATATCCATAATTATATTCATCATGTAGATATCATATATATCATATATATCCATTATATACATTTATTCATAATATTACGTACATTTAGAGGTAAGAAATGAATTGCACCGTTCATGGAGATGGTAAGTCGTACGTACGCATAGACGCTACTTTCATTTATATTTCATATTTAATGGAATGAAATCATAATGATATAAAGGTGTATTATAATTCCATTATAATATCATATAAAATATTATTTACTCCATCCTTGACATGTCCCACATATGGCATTAACAATTCAAATAACTTTGAGGGGGTGGTAGTCCACACATCCTAAAATGAAATTATCACCTTTACCCATAATGGAAATCATAAAGTTATGACATATATGAAAAATACAGAAGCATAAGGAAAACATAAAAAATATATATATAATATATAAATATAGTGACATATTAATGGCCACCATGAGAGGTGTTAAAAGAAGATTTAAAAATCAGCATTTCATGAGGTAGTATTTCTCCACCGAGAGAAAAAGTTTGTTCTTTAACCACCAGATGGAGGTGTGTGTAAGTGTAAATCAAATAATTCTCATAACAACATCCTATTATATTTTAGATACCAGTGTTGTTAAGAAATAATTTAATAAAAAGATTTTATGTGGTTGGAGAAGCAAAATAAAACAAAAGAACATAAGAGAAGACATTACCTTAATATCAGGTAACTATTTTTGATTTGAGCCAAAGGATTTCTTAGGAAGACTTATGCCCAATGTGAGGCTTCTAGGAGTAAGATAGGGAAGTTGAAAGATTATTTGGTCAGAGGTTGGCCGATCCAAATGGCTTTGATGGCGTGAATAAGGTGGTAGAGGTGGGGGCCTTTTATAAGAGGAGAGGAGGGTCACTCTTGGAAAGTCAAGAAATGTTGCATTATTATGAAAAGATTTTCGGATTTCAAAGGTAAAACAATTATATATTTCTAATCTAAGGTGATAAGGGTTCTAATTATACTCATTCAATAGGTTTTTGGAATGTTTAAGTCTTATATTATACATTATCTTTTCAATTTTTTTAAAATGTTCATTAATGAGGTCAACATTGCGTCATCATGAAGTTATAAATAAAATTATTTATATAATTCCTAAAAATTATAAAACAATTACCATGATGTATGAAATATTATTATATTCCCAATGAATATTTATAGTAGAAAATTTAACTTATATAACCCCATGTAATAATTGTTTTAGTAAAAAAACACATGTTTGTGTCAATTTAATTTTTTACTTTAAATAAAAAGTTATTAATGTGATTTTCATACCCAAGTGGCTCCATGGGGTCCCCAAGTTGTCCCATGGATTTCCCTGGTCGGCCATGACTCATCCAATAAGGGTAGGACAAGTTTCAAGATATTTTCATATTTTTATAATATCATTTTTACCTTAAATTTCAATAATTATCTATAATCGCGATTAATAAGACTTAAAAGTTAATATTCGCCAAAAATTATTTTCATCTCATTGAACCACATTTTGTTTCTTAATGACAGCCATGTATGTAGGATTTTTAAAATTCAATACACAGAAGTGGTATTGTATCATTTACATGAAAAATTAGTTTTTAAACTACCACATAGTGGTTTCACTATTCATCAAAAATTGAAGTTTTTCAGAAAAATACAAAAAATTAACCCTAAGCTATATTTGATATTCCTAATTCAAAAATAATGCCTATTTTACAAAAATTCAAAACATATATGTTTAATTAATTAATTAAATAATTAATTCCCATTGTCACAACATATAGGGTGTTTTTAAGAAAGAATATCAATCAAAAGATTGACAATTGTTTATATCCATTTTCAAAGTGAAATTAAATCTAATGACCACCATTGGATAAAATGGTAAATAAATATTCTAATTATACTTTAAAACCACTCAATTGTATAATTTATCACTATAAATTATTTTTATTAAACATGTTTTTTAAGTGTTTGTCACTATTTATCAAAAATTGGATGTTCTTAGAAAAATACAAAAAATTAGACATAGGCTAATTTCGATATTCCGAATCCTAAAATGAAGTATATTTAGAAATATAAAATTTATATAATTCCAAAAAGTGGGTATTACTATTCATAACTTCTACTTTTATTGGTCGTGGTGTGTTAGAAATCGAGGTTTCATACAACACATGCTGCTCTATTGTTCAAAGAGAAGCGTACATGGACGCTAGGGGTGTTATATACAACATGATTTGCATAATCCCCCAGAAACCTAAAAACAGTTTTATATACATTGGATGATCATACAAGTATAATTAGTAGAAATATAAAAATTCTCTCATGCACATATGGCGAATCATACTAATGACCCCATGAGAAAACAACAAACCAAAAAGCACATAACAAGGTATAATATCCACCCTATCCTCATGAATATAGGCTCACTGAAAAATGAAAGTCATGGAATGTAATTTTGTAAGCACATCATTAATAGGGTTCCTCACACCACTTCCTATCTGTTAGCTGCACATCCCTAATAAAGAGTGTCCCGATACTACCACGCTATTTCACAAGCCCCACAATCAAAACCATCCAACACACAGTCATTCAAAAAAGCAAATCCATCCCACAAACACCTAGGCCACAAACACATCACATCCCACCAGAATACACCTAGGCTAGATAACCAAAACCTCCTCCCAAAACACCCGATAAAGTAAAATTTATATCGTCTTGAAGAATCCTAGGAATTTACAATGAATGTCAACTCTAAGACACCTAGAAATCACCCCCATGCATGAATACACCTAGGTCTCACAACTGCACCACAAACATCCTTAAGACTCTAGGGATACCAATTTCCTAGAGAGGGAGCAAGGAAGATCCATTATGCATCTGGCCATCCTCCCACTGTGATGTTGGGAAAATAAACCTTCCCAAATTAAAATGGTGTGTTCAAAACTTATTGATAAACACGGGTGTGGTGTATAGAGAAATAACAGTTAAGTAAATGTATTTATTTATATAGGTACAAAACACTAATCCCCACATAGGAATTTACAAAACATACAACCTTCCCACACAAAAATACCCTTGCTTCCACCTCTAACGTGTAATCACATAGCCATCCAAAAACATAATTCATTACCATGGTTTATTTATTTATCAAATTATCATTTTATATTAATAAATTCATTTATTTATTAATTTCATCTCTACTTGGGAATCTACAGAACACATCACACCTCTAATAACATTATAAACTACAGAAACATTGTCAATGTCACTATAATCTCTGGGTGAAAGGCCTATGAAATGTACCACCACCCATATTCAAATATATCCTCACCAAGACATCCTTGGTATCCCTAATTCATGTAAAGAACCATATCATAAAAAACAACAAAACTCAACCATATATCAGTCCCACTGCACAACTGGACCATGTCCACTAACCATAACACAACCCAGTTGAAATCACACTACACAACTAGTTCATCCCCTCCATATGAAATCAATCTATCATCATGAGATTCTGTTGCACAACTCATACCACCACATACACAAAAAATAACTCTCAAAAAAAACAACACATTACCAAAAAAACCATAAGTTTGAACATATCTGTACACAACATAGAACCCCAACAAACAGTATAGTGTATTCTAATTCAGATACCATCATTCATTAATTCCAATTTGATAAAATAGGGGTTACCAAAGAAATGGATTGATCTTTAAGCATATATTTAATTAATCAAACATATATGGTTAATCATTTTTCCCTTTTCAAAATTATTCTGTAGAAGATCAATAATAAGTATAAATCACCACTCATGTGAATCCAAACACCACCAACGACTATAACTTTTGGAAGGATACTACAAAAATGACTCACAATAGGTATCAAAGATTACCGATAAAATAAATGATCATCATCAACATAACCTTGTTCCCCATTTATATTTCATTAAATGGTTTTTACCATACCCACAAGAAGTAATTAGTACATCCTCCCTACATGATACACAACTAAAATATAGATGAAGGAATTCCTACTCGAAAAAACTGATGATCATCAATTCCTCCTTACACAAAAAAGGGGGTGCGTGTGTAGAAAGAATGAATCCAAGGAAAACTAGATCCATGAATACAGAACAGATTCCACTCCAATGGGATGAAAAATTCTAGTAACATAAATAGAAAACTAAAACACATGAGGAAAATAATTTCATAGCTTAAAATATTCACATCCTATATAAACAGAAGGGAGATAGTTTCATAGTACTAAATTTTTTTTGATAATGTTTCAGACCATGTGTCTTGACTATTTCAAATATCTTGGATCATTAGGTGTTAGTGATATAATTCATTTCCTTGGAATAACCATTATATATGATCAAAATATTTATTAAACATTATTTACATCAGATAAAACATAGAGTGGAGAAACTACAAAAACTAGAAAAATCCAAAAATTAGTCATTTATGGGTGAGTAACCTAAAGTGAGTCATTTACGGGAGAGCTACTGACAGTGAGTCACCAATGTGACCCTCCAATGTGAGACACCAATGGTAATCAGCAATTCAACCCACCGATGAGAGCTATCAATGATGATCTACAGATTCGGACTACTGATACATCCTAATGACGCCCTGACATACCAATACCCAGCCTATCGACAACACCTATGAACACTCAACAATCCATTTCCAATCCTAACAATGACATCAGTCGTTTCTTGATATACTGATTCCCAGTTCTATCGATGCCCTATCCTAATAGCACCCTAACTTGCTAAAGAATGACCAACCGATGCCCAACCGAATGATAAAAAAAATTGGAATTTTGGGAATCTCTTGAAACTAGCCCCTATTTACTCCAAGAACAACCAATAACACTAGATTTCGACATTTTAATGGATCGAGGATATCCATGAAATTACCTCAGATACCTATCAAACTATTCTCTTCCATGATAACTCAAAACCAATCCCAAAATAAATAGGCATCCAAAAAATCACCCTATTAGATTTATCTTAAGGATAAACCACTTTGTGTTAATCGAACAATGGAGTGAGACCTAAAAAACCAAAAACACCACCTCCCACATATTCTAACATAAACATCCAAAAGATACCACACAAAAAATTACTACCTAGACACGCAAATTTGGGTGTTCATTTTTCTATGTCAAGAAACTATCCTCTATGGGTCACACTGACTAACCTATATGGATTTAGTCACATATTATTTAATGTTCCTAGATTATCAATAGGGTCTCCCCCTTTTCACATGTTAGGACTTCATTACACATTACAGATCAAGGAAAAAACATATCATAAAATATGATTGACAATTTCATCATGAGGAAAGGCACACAAGAAAAAAATACAACATTGTGTACGATGAACACATCTACACCTCCATTTCCAAACTACTCTCCTACATGCCACTATATCTCCAAAAAATCCGAACCAAAGGAATGTTCCATCCATGGTTCACCTTCACATAATTATCCAAGATCTCCACTGGCCATTCCATGAATGTTTCTTCATCCACGATATCCATTTCACCCTAATAAATGACATGAGAATCATCACTAAAACACCAACGAATCTAGGAGACATTAAAGACAATTTAGATCCTCTCCAACTGTGGTGGAAACGTAAAAGTTTATTCCAATTCTCCAAATTTCCCAAACATATCAAATGGTCAAATGGTCATAGGATAACTATTTTTCCCTTGGCCAAACCTCGACAACCCACTTCCTGGGCAAACCATTACGAACCCATGGTCTCCAACCTTGAACTCCTAGGGAATCCTCCTACGATTAGCATACGACTTATGCTGGTCTGGTACTACCTTCATCCTTTCACGAACAAGATGCTCTTTTACTATCATAAATTGAAAACGTTTAGTCCATGAACAACTCTCTCCCTAATTTTTGTCCTGTAGAAGGGTGAATGACATGGTGTCGTATATATGTATTTGCATAGATCCATAACAAGGATGAGTGATATCTATAATCATAAGAAATATATAGCAAGAGAGTGTGTAAAACCCATGATCTTACATGTTCTAGGAAATATAGTCGCATCATTTCCTCCAAAATCTGTATTGTCTTCTATGCCTTTACATCTATCTGTGGGTGGAAAATAGTTCGGAGACGTAACTAAGTGCCAATGGTATGCTGCAATTCTCTCTAGAATCGTGATGTAAAATGTTCATACTGCTTTATGTCAATGGTTCTTGGAAATCAGTATAAAAACCCTAACACATCCTCATACCATTTCTCTAAGGCACCCATTATGTTCGACTACATAATAACTAAGTAGTGAGCCTATTTTGTTAGAAGATCCTCCACTACCAAGATTGTATCACATCCTCACGAAGTCATGTGTAATCATATTAATAAATCTAATGGTATTTAATCCCATCGATAATCGATGAAATATTAGTGCCGAAAAAACCAGTGGGAACATGGTTCATATCCTTCAATTGTAGGCTCATCAATAACTATGCATCAAACTCCATCAGACCACTTTACATCCTTGGATACCAAAACTGTACTATCAAACTGTGTTACATCATGGAATTTCCTAGGAATACTTGCATGGTAGAGTGGTGAAATTGATGGAAAACACCCTCATGTTTCAATACTAGGACATAAAACATCCCACCAAACATCATCGGATTCTAACCATCCTCTGACCACCCTTATAGAGCATCACCTAGGTAAATGTGATCACACATCACCTAAGCCACTGAGTCTCCCCAATGAGACTCCTTCACTTCCTGGATCATAGAGAAATTAATTTTCATTTGAAATAGAAAATATCATCCACAATCCATTAGTACATCTATTTTCCTGGAGGACAACTACTCTATGACATTCCAAGAAACTGTAGATTTCTAAACTAACTCTATAAGCGACTTCCTAATAAAATCATCAGCTGTGAAGTTCCATTTTCCAAAGGTTTATGAGATCATGAAGTCATAGTAATAAATAAACTCTATCCACTTCCACTAAAACATGTTCATATCTCACTGGGAAAATATATACCTCAAGATATTGTGATTTGTGATGACCCTAAAATTCTTTACAATGAGGTAATGTCGCTATAGATCCATTGAGAACATGACCACCACTAGTTCTAGATAATGGATGTCATAGTTATTTTCATGGAGACAAAAATTCCTAGAGCAATAAGAGATAACTCCCATTTAGAACATAATAGAAAAATTACTAGATGGGAAGAATCTCCAATCACCTTGAACATAACCCCTTCCTCTATAAACATGTGCACTAGATCAGTAACCAACATTCCATTTCAAGAGTTCAAAGTTACCTTGTCATTCTAACTCCACATAAAGGCCTAGTATTTCCTATTCAAAGACATTAATAGATATTCTACTTGACAAAAATCAAGTTCAAATTTATGTTAATATCCATCTAAACCTAGAAACAGTGAAATTTCTCCATATTATTTGTTGCTACACAAGAATCAACTACCTCGACCCTTGATGGTTCCACTGGTATCCCCATATATGAAACTACATGTCAAACAATGTTTCCATTATGTGTCCAACAGATGTAGTTGGACAACATTTCATAGAGATAGTGGCATCTAAGGACATCTTGGATAATCTTGAGATGCACGTTATTCTCATCCATTAATTTCAAGTAGATTAAAATTTTCATCGATGAATATGATGACGAACTCATCTAGAAATCATTGAGTGATAGATTCCATAGGTCCCATGGATACATATGTACCATTTGTAACACCAAACAACACAACCATGAACTCAATTTCCACATACCTAGACATGAAATAATATTTGGGATGTAACCCTTATTGAATCTCAATTAGTGATACTAAAACCTTATAGCGACCATATAAAACCAACCTAATCCCCTCAAATGGGGGAAAATATCTTCTATCATCCATAGAGGGAAAATGTTATTGATCATCACCTGATTCGTCCTCCAATGGTCGATAAAACACATCAGAACAAAGTTTTCCTTCTTTGAGAATAAAACTAGAGTAACCCATGGAGATGGACCTGCCTGGACAAATACCTTCTTATTTATATTTTCAATCTGAATCCTTAGCTACTGTAGATCAAAATGTTTCATCCTATAAGGATCCATCAAAATTGGACCAGCACTATGTTGTAAGTCTATCTATAACTCAACATTACATAAATGGATAAAATTCACATCCTCCTCAGGGAAGAAATTCAAGAACTCCCCAAAAACTCATAGAACCTCCACCATATTAGCATCCACTGATTCTAGTAAAAACTTTTCTAATAAAGAAATATGTTTCTCCACTCACTGACTTTCCATCATAGAAATCCACTCACCAATGAAATCCAATCATTTCCCATCCATTTATGAAAAAACAACTCTTCTCTGAAAGTAGTCAACAACTTCATGAACAGAGTACAACTAGTTTATTAAAATGATAAAGCCCCTAAATCAAATAAGAGACAAACAAGAGTACTAAAAAAGTTTATCATACCTCGAATGATCTCTAGTCCTATTCGAACAATATCATTTACATTATGAAACTGCCCATGTTTATATCCTCTTCCCCACTTACATCAGAAGCCTTCCCAACAACTCCCATATGAGGTCCCTGAGGAAAGAATAAAGGTCACCATCATCTTGCACTGTGTCTCCTCAGTCAAGTAGAATCACGCTTTTCAGGCTGCTGAAATGACCTGAACTGAAACTACAGCTAAGAAAAGAAATGATCATTCCCACCACTATTATTATGAGAACAAAACTAGGCACTAACTCTGAAGGAGACTCCCACATCCATAACAGAAACACATGGGTCCCAAGCCTATTGTAATAGAATGGTAACCATAAAGTCATAACATAAACGGCTGAGGTAGACTCCCTGTAGACCAAAACCTCAATGGGCCTAGTGAATAACACTAACTGCTGAAAACATTACACATTAAAGAACTCATCTAGCAGAACTCTCGTGGTATACCACCTTGAGATTAAATCCTCTCAAATAGGTCCACCAAGATCTCGACCTCATCATATGTCATAACGGTGGTGGTAGTTAATTCTACTAAATGGAAGGAAGAAGTGAATCCTCTATGAGCCTCTCCTAAGATACCTTATACACAATGAGTTCTATGGAAAAGATAAGTATATCCTTGTTCTTCATTCCCTATTTTACATACTAAAATACACCCCTATTGGAGGGAGAGTAGATCCTGTACCTTATCATCCTTCATGGTCAAAAAGGATTTCTGTATAGATATTCATCTAAAAATTTCCCCATAGACTATCATCCTTATACATCTCTTATAGGTATAGAATTCACTAAAAACATGCAACATCCCACATCTGGATCACTTCTTGAGGATCCCAGTACCATCATAGCCTAGATCATTACAAAGGTGGTCACCAAATCCTTAAGAAAAATCTATGTCTTTTTATCTGATACAGCAGCATCGAACATTCCTAAAATAGGCCACTAAAAACATGATTTGTATTTTTCCACTGATCATCCTACTCGATTAGTTCAACCATCTGTCAATAAACTATGTTACCAAGAAGATCCTCCACTCCTCATACGAAAAGTATATGATGGCCGAGTTCCATAGATGAAAAAGTAAATAGGTAACTACTAAGATAGATTAGTGGTTAATTTATTTAATTTTAATTTTACCTCATTAGTTATTTTAATTTCCATAAATTTCCAAAAAAACAAAAAAAAATATTCATGTAGAATAATATATGATTCATAGTGTATTTACCCTGAAATTTGTGTAGCCTTACTTGGTCATTCAGTCAGCTCAATGTCCTTGCATCAGATCGTGGGGGGGGGGGGGGTAATGGCTAAAATAGTGTGTCATAGATGGTATTATCTTCCTTATATCATGCACCAATATAACCTTACAATATATCTAATCCTACCCTTGAAATATGCATTGTGACTATCCCTAATATCCATCCGATTTCTCAACCATAAGCTCTGATACTATTTCTTCATGGACCTCATTCTTCCTGATGAGGGAAGGGATAGAAAAATATTGGGGCCTACATTCTTCAAGAAAAAAATGTGATAATGACCCCTGAGTCCCTCCCCTAATAGACCCCAAGGTGGTGACTAGCACCATGGGTATTGAAGTCTCCCAAATTGGGAGGCATTACACTTTTCTATATTAACCACGATCAAGAGATAAGATGTATAAAACTCAAGACATCTATAATATATATATATATATATATAAAGTAATTCAATATCCATCCCACATGAATGTTTAATGTAAAAAATGTTGAAATAAAATGAAAAGATCCAAAGTAAATACCAAAATAAAAACTAATAAGCGACACAACAATTTTCTACAATGTCTAAGCTGGTACGGTTCATCATGGTTCACAAAAACTCTTTGGAAACATGAAACAAAAAATTAAATATTTTCCATGAGCAATAATGTATACTTAGTAGGAAAATTGAAAGTCTCCCATGCACAAGTTAGGAATCATATTAATTCCCTAGTGAATAAAATAGCAAACCGAGAACTACATAACAAGTTATTATATCAACTACAACCTCACTAAGGGATGGACAACACAAAATGAAAGTCATATAAAGTAAAGTAGTAAGCACATCAATGATAGGGTACCCAACACTACATCCCACAGGTTAAACACTCATCCCAAATGGCTAATGTCTTGACGCTCCCACTGTCATCCACACACCCCACTATCACTACATTCTTGCACACACCTAGGCCACATACTACATACCACCCACCAAAACCAAATCTATAATCTAATCTCACCCATACCATATAATCATGGGCTTAAAAACAACAAAATAATCCCGATGACACATGGGAAAGTAAAATGTATCTTATCCAGAATACATGTTGGAAAACCACTCACAAGCAAACACCTGGGCTTCACTACTACACCACAACCACCCTAAAGAGTCTGTTGATAACAGTGCATAGAAGATGTATCATTGACGAGACAATAACCAACCAAACATCTTCTTAATGGGATAACGGGAAAGGACAAACTCTCCCATAACAATGGGGTGCTTGGAACATTGTTCTCTATAAGGATGGGTGTGTATAGAAATCACAATGAAATAAATTTATATATGTATATAAATACAAAATAGTCACCCATATTATGGTTTTTCAATAATGAAAAACTAGTCGACACAAAATTTCCCTTATTACCACTTCTAATGCATAACCACACAACCAACAACAATGTTATTTCATAACACCAGACAACTCATTTAACAAATTATCATAATTTTTTATTAAATAAAATTATATATTTATTACATACCTACCTTGACAATTCACCAAACAAATCATACCACAAGTATCATAAAAACCAACACACATTTTGAAAAAGTCTATAGAAACTATGGGCGAAAATCCAACAAAATTTTACAACATCCTTCTCTAAAATGATCCCTCCCAAACCATTCTCTTCCACCCCACTGCACCGAAAGCACCAAATACAACAAATAAATAAAACTAAACTATATTTTACTTCCACTACACAAGGATAATGTGTCTATCAACCACAACACAACCCATATGCAGTCCCACCTCCCAAGAAGTTCATCCATTCAACAATCAGTCAATCTCTCATCCAGAGATTCCATTATACCACCTCAACCATCCCATAAACAAAAACACAGTCCTGAAAACATCATCATATTACTATAAAACAACTCAAGGTTGAAAAAATCCATACAAAACACAAAAACATAACAAAAATAAAGGTGTATTATGATTCATATCCCTCATAATTTAATTCCAATTTGATAAAATTGGGGTTATCACAGTATGTGTTTGATCCTAGGGAGTCAATTTAATTAACTGGATATATATTATTAGTCAATTTTTTTTCTTCATAGAAATTCAATAGAAGATCAACTAAAAGTATAAATCATCACCCAGGTGAAAGAAAAAAACCATGAATGGATAAGATTTTCAAAAGGATAAAACCCAATCATTTCACAATAGGGATCAAAGATAACAAATAAAAGAATCATCATCATCATCACCATGTTCCTTATTTATCATTATAAGAATGGTTTCAATCTTACTAACAAAAATTCATTAGTAAACCAACCCTACATGATACAAAATTAAAATAACGATGAATGAATTCAAACATGGAATAATAGATGATAAAAAATTCCTCTTTTCACAAATAAAATTGGTTAACAAAAAGCATGAAAGACTCCAGGGAAAATTGGATCCACTATAGTACCATAGATTCCACTCCACTAGGATGAACGATTCTGGTTTCATGATAAGTAAATAGAACTACACTAGGAAAAGAACATCTCGTCTTCGAAGAGCCAAATCCTAAAACAACGGAAGGGAGATGATTCCAATTTTTTTTATATTTAGATCATTATCAAGACCATGTTTCATGACTATTTCTAATATCATGGGGAATTATGTTATTATAGATATAATTTATGTTCATTAAAATTCCATTATAATGGATATAATATGGTTTTAAACCAGATTTATGTCAAATAAAACATAAGACAAAAGAAAATGGTAATCATGTTAAAAACTATAAATTAATAACAGATGGGTGAGTCACCGATAGTGAGTCACCGACTCTACGCACCGACCAGACTAACCAATGTGACTCCCTGCCAGTGGGTCACCAATAGTGAGTCACTGATGCATTCCACCGATGTGAGATATAGATTATGAGTTACTGACATGAGCTACAGATTCCACCTACTGATCCACTGACCTACCAACACCCTGACCTACAAATACCCATCCTACTAACCAAACCTACCAAATCTCGACATACAGAGGCTTGAAATCTTGACCACACCTACAGGTGCCCGACCTACCAACACCCGGACCTACCGACTCCATAACCTAAGGATGCGTTGACCAACTTATTCCATGACCTACTTATTCCAAAACAACTGATAAAAAATAGTAATTTTTTAAAACATTTTAAATGAGCTATTTTTTTCATATAGAACACTACTAACAATGGATTTTAACAATGTAATAGACCAGGGAGGTCCAAATGATTACAAATAGTATCGTACATTATTATAGAAAAGTACACCCTTGTATTGGAGTACTAAATCTTCCACCCTAACTGGTATGACATGTATAGAACTATATTCCTACCTTGCATGGGTAGTTGATCCCCTTCCCACACTGTAGACCTTCCTTGAATCTCTATCACCTCCAACATATCACAGTTGTTTATATAATATACTCTTATTCCAAATCATTCCACATGATCTATAGTCAACTAGTGGTAGGGGAAACAAAATAATCATGTGACTAATAATTATTTATTGGTAATAAATCACTATGTCACAACCCTGAGAGGTAAAACAACATCCATGGGTACTCTGCCTACCAATACCGTGGTTAAAAACCTCAAATAAATTATTCCTACTATTAAAAGTCTCACCAATGGATCATCCAACTGAAACAAAATTATCACAACCAGAATCCTCCTTGAGGTTCCCTTATAAAATAATATCATTATCCACCATCTCAACATACCACATAAAAATAAATATACTCACCCTCAACATTATCTCATATATGATTCAATCATGAATGAATATCTCCATAACTACCTCATCCCATTCAAAATCTAGAATAATGTGTTACAAGTTGGTGAAGCTGATAGAATAATCCATCACAATTCTAGATGCCTATTCATGCCCAAAAATAATACGGGATTACTCTATTGTAGGTTCCCTGGAATTAATTGTTTCCGAATCGTTTCCTTGAAGTCATTCATAATATTTCTCCTTTATGATCCACTTGAATTCGAACATCCCACCAGTTCTTTTTAGGACCCCATATCATAAAAACTAACAACATGTCAATATTATTAGGATGAGTCTTTATGTTGGAAAAAATCTTCAATATAGTATTTCTCTAAAAGATATATTCCTCAATTACACCCTCTCGATTAGACATCAGAGGCACCTATGGTTGGAACATTATAGTAATGTCAATCGTACTTGGCATAACCTGCCCTAGTCCCCATTCCAATATATACTTAAAATGTGAAATCATCCAATGGAACATCAAATATTCATGGTTATTCTAGATAAAAGGGTTTTCTGACTCCACTATTGGAGGATAATTCTTGGAGATATCATATTCTCTCCCAACTAACACACATCATCATTGTAGAATCTCTCTACATTTCAAAACAAACATATCAAAATACATAAAATAATGATTAAATAGTTTATGAATATGTTTAATATATACTTTCCATAAAAATCTTGTTTCTAATACACTATTAAATAAATATAGTCACGTCCCTTTCACATGACTCAACCATCCCTATCACAGTTCGTGGTCATCATAGGGTAAACTAACATAAATATATGAATCCATTTATTAGATACCATTTTCATCCATTTCAATTTCATGGAATAAATAATACACATTTAGAAACCTTTTTATATTCCAACTTTTCACAAAAATATTCTCAAATAATCATTGACTCTAAATTAGGATTTATTCATTATATATTATTTCACATTCCTTCCATTTGACCATTTGACCATTTTTTATTAGACACAACTTCTTCTAAATTTTCATGAAAAACAAATTCATTCTGTTCTTGAAATCCCAAATATATATCCTATTTGTGCCTACCATGATTCATGTCACACGTATCCTTGGGGTACTAAAATAACGTATGAATGAAAAACATTATAAAATTACATCCATGAGAAAAATATCATTAAATATTAACATCTATCAACAATTGGATCACCCAATGGAAAAAATATCATCCAACCGTAACAACAAACATCAAGAAAAACCATCCAACCATGTGTATTTTAATTTTCCCCAACACATTGGTTCGATAAACTAATGAATGAAATCATTGTACAAGAACAACATGTCATAGAATCTCATATACCATTCCCAAAAAGTCATAAAATAAAAAATAACTCTTCTGATACAACATTTTAAGGTCCCCACCCCTGTCGCCACTATATCTAGTGCTCCGATCTGTGTCACCACCTAACCTCATGTGCCCCAACCCATATTCTAGATGTTTTCAATTAGTATATATTGTCAAATAGAGAATATGAAGAGGCTATACATTCATAATATGTGTAATCCAAATCATATAATATATAGAATGAGGAGAACATGTAAACCAAAAACCTTCATCACAAACCATTTCCCAAAAATGGGTACAATATTAGAGATAAAAAAAGAACATAATCTATATCATTTAATCCAGTTTCATGTTAAAGGAAAACCCAAGATATTGTGGAATTGATGAATCATTTAATGGGTCCCAACCTTGAGTTCAAATCCCTCATACAAAAAAATCCCACACTAAAATCATCCATCTAGCATATGGCCCTTTTCATGGTCATGACTTATATCCACGAAATCTTCTCTAGTACCTAATGGTGTCCAGAAAATGTTGGTATTATAATCCAGGAGGCCACCACCAATGGTTTGTAAAAAATATATAGTCAAAATTTATATTGGTTGGATGTACATAATGAATAAAAACTAAAAGAGGGGTTGTATGGTGCATGTAGTTGAAAAGGATCAGATTATCCAATTTTATCATTATATTGGTGGGTTCACCACTTTCATAAATTACATATTGGCATATTCTTGTTATATAAAATATGAATTATAGAAGGAACTTAGGTTCTATATATATTTAGGGAAAACATTTTGAAAGAAATTATTATATCATTCATGAATACTTGTCTAGGAATTCATATCCCACACATCATTTGGGGGCATAGAGAATATGTCCAACTCCACAACCCATGAAATATATGACTTGTACCGTGGATATTTAGACTAACTAGGCACATCCCATGTAACTATTGGGGGAATAGACCATCAGTGTGACATGCCAACATGTACATGACAGGGGTTGTATAGAGCATCAATGTAACCCAACCCATGGGGACATATACTCTTTCATACACCACAATCAATAAATCCAAGTGAACTTGCTTCTTTAACCACATAAAACATATTATTATCACAAACCATAATTTTTTACAAATTTCCAATTTATAATCCATAGAAATTCAAGACAATACATAATTCACATGTCTTATCCTATCCACACATTTAACATTAAAACCCATTATATCATTCAACGCATTCAATATATAACAAATGCCCATTTACTTTGATTACGCCGACCCCAAAAGCCTTGAGTTAGTGACTAAAACAAGGTGTGTAGTTTTTTTATAAAAACATGTAGATAAAAATTCCACATCTCATTCCATCACAGAGATTCCTCCCCCAATGTCCCGAAGGCCATCATTACTTATTGATTTTGATAATCCACATTCCAAGGGGTGAGGTGGAACCCTTAAAAGGCCCATAGGTGTAAGTATTACATGGCATGTAGGCCTTAGAGGAATTCATTTCTCATGGGCTTCAAACATTACATACAACCCAAACTAACTTCTCGGAAATTATTAACCATGTAAAAATAAATTGAAAATTTATGGTGACCATTTAAAATTCTCAATAAGTGGTTAAAAAAACCACTAAAAAAATAAGTTAATAAATACTTTATGTAATGACCTGGATTTTCCATATAATTTTCTTAATTATATTGAATCATTGTGAGTCTACAAAAATTGACGACAAGTGATTCTGAGGTTTGGTGTGCCAGAAATGAATTTCAGAACTTTTTATAAGTATGTTAACTAAAATATCGAGTGACAATTTATATCTTTTGAAATATTGCTCATATAAAAAAATTTGAGGGCCCCATTTAATCCATTGATTTAGGATTCACTTAAGGGAGGTTGAACTTCTACTGCAATGTGTTTAGAGGACAAGTTGTTTTTATCATTTTTTGTTGAGTTTTAGATAAAATAATTAATATATTTTATTTTAAAAATATCCTCATACCTCTCCTTTTTATATTTGGTTATTGTGAACACATTAGTTGGGTTGAGCATTTAATACAGGGAATTAAATACCCAATTACACAAAATATGTAACCAAAAATACCTTTAATTAATATGATTCATTATTTCTATATAAATTAATCAACTCTTAAATATATAGTTATATTAATTAACTATTCCTTTTAGTTGGTTGTTTTTTTCCCATTGGCAAAAGGAGGATGAGGATATTGAGGCTCTAGACAAAGAACATATCTCACAATCTAGAACCGAATATTGTCACGAAAGATGCGTCTTTGGAAGCTTATTACATGAATGAAGAATGTCAACCCACCTCCAATTGAAAACTTTCTCAAAAATAGTTATGAGGTATGGATTTATATTGTTTTAATTTCATGTAATTTTTGAATACTATTTAATTTGTCATGTTATCATTCTAACTCGGAGGGCGCAAGCTAAATGAACAAGGCCCGAACCATCCACTAATTTTTTAATCTATGCATTCTTTATGGACCATTATGTTCAGAATGTATGGAACATGGAATTCAAGATTGATAAGCATAGAGGGCACCTCGGGGAGTTAATTTGTGCTTACAGATGATGAAACGGGCAACCAAAGCTCACCCGGTGAACCGCAGAATACTGCCGGCGCATCCCCCGCAACCGGTGCTAGCAGTGATGGTGATGGCTGGTTGTGGAAGGTATGGTGGTGTTCCATCATGTGCCCCTGGCAGAGAAGTTTATGGTTGTATCTGTGGTGGGTGATGGAGGTGACGACAACGAATTTCCATATAAGGGATGACAGCGTGCCGTTGCACACTACTTGTGAAGAAGGTCGTGGTCATAGCTACGGTGGGAGATGGCGGCGACCAGCTCAAGACGACCACAGATGGAAGATGCAGAGCGGCGTGTTGTCGTGCGCTGCTGGAGTGGGTCATGACACAATCCCATTAAAGAGAAGGTAGAACCCACCCCTGCAAGTCACGCAGCGAACTTGTGGTACCATAAGACATTGGCGTTTTGATTACCTGAAATGAATGACGATTTTGTAGTTAGGGGATGCTACCTCCCCCCGTTCAAGAAAGCACGAGCCCCATCAGATTGGTCCTCTAGAAGGCCATGACCCTCCACGGGCTGGGATGCACATACCCAATGTGCTGCACTCCACAATGAGTCTGGGAAGCGCAAGGCTTGGGGGCATGCCTCCATGGGCTGGGCCGCACGAGCTCAACATTCCATCCCCTTGAAGGCCTGACTAGATCATGACCCAACATGTCAAAACCCCCGTAACTCAGCCCATCCACATCAGACCCGGATTGGGTTACGTTGACCTGAACTGGGTTGGGTTTGTCGAGGCCTGGTCGGCTCTGGTCGGACCGGACCCAATCTCGCCCATAATCAGTATCGATTAAACCGACATTACATGTTAACCAGATTCCCATTTGATGAACCATCACTGATGTTGAGATCCATGGAGCGAGACAGTCCTTTTAGAAAACTCCACTTGAGTTTTAGATAATGTTGGAGTATAGCCAGGTTGGATCAAACCCGAATCCAACCATGTCCTCAGTATTAAAATGTTTATAAGTCACAAACCGAGAATATGATCGATGTGTCGTCTGTCATATTATAACCCATACAAAATGGGGGCCTATTGGGATACTTTTAGTGGAAATTTGTGGAAGTTGAGTTATGACTAAGATATTGAGGAGTATATCCTTCTATAATGAAGCATACTATGAGAGGGAATCCAGTAGGTACCAGTGAGGCGGAGGTTTGAGATAGACCAAACAGAACATATTATGAAGCGATTCTGGGTGAGTCACCCCTTACCAATCGTATGTGTGCTGATCCTATGAGGGTTATCACTCAGAGATCCTGTGAGGTTTAGCGTATTTTTGATCCTGTGTGGGTCAGTGGGGGTTAATACCAATCATTCCTATGTGGGTAAGACTCTGTATGGATAATAGCAGTGCCTCTCATCAGAATAAGATGATCTAGCTTCTCAATTTATCATATTTACTTATGTTCTTATTTTATAAACCACGTGTGAGCTGAGACTTTACCTTTGTGGTTTTACCTTCATGGTTTTACCTTTGTGGTACTTTTACCTTGGTGGTGTTATTGTCGTGGTGTTACCTTTGATGTACTATTACCTTCGTGGTGTTCACATCATGTTGTAACCTTGTGATATTCTTCCACTGTGGATCATTTGTGAAAATGACATAAAATTTGGACCCATAAGTTTCCTCATGGATGAGATAAGTATCTTTTGATAACATAGGTATATGTATATGAATATACCTATGTAATGTTGATGGATACTTTTTGGTTAGTGATTGAGGACTTCCTTTGTGGTTTTTCCTTTGTGGAACTCTTGGAGACCTTTGGGGGTCTCGGGGTCCCTATTGAGTGTTGATATACTCAACTTTCCATGGCCTAGGCCTACACCATGCAGTGTTTTCTGTAGATGATAGACATTGTTCATCGAGGTTGATGGAGCCAGGATTAGATGGTGCTCAGTGGTGGACCATTTGACGTGACGTGTTGTAGTGACTACTAATTGTGATATTTACCTACACTTCAGGTAGAATCCTTGGTGGAAAATCCATGAGCTTTTTTTCTCTTTCGGTTGTACTTGTACTTTCCAGTTGGGATTTTATTCTCTACCCTTTACTTAAAATACACTTTTTACTATTTTAGTTTACTTCATGGAATCTTCTAGTTTTGTTCTTGTATTGTGTGTCTATACATGTTTGAAGTAAATTCCTTCCCATTATAGGGATATAGATTTTCGGAGGTAGTCACATGCCCCATGCCAATGGAAGGCGGGGTTGGGGTAGTCACAGGATGGTCCCAATCGGATGGGTCATGACAAAGTGGTATTAGAGGAGTTGGTTCTACCGTACAACTCAGACTCTGATATTTCAATGTAGAAATCATGTTAAGTATTATGAATGTGATTAAAAATTTAGGGAAACCAGTGTTGGTGTGGCAGCCAACGTATCTATACACTAGGACCCTGAATTCTGATTTCTGATTTTTTACACAAAAATACTAATTGCATGTGTTTTTTAAAAGAATTTATCTTTTAGTCAGCTCACTAGGTATAAATTTTTACCGTGGTGCATATGTTTTCTTTCAGGATGTCACCACGTAGACATCCATCCTAGAATCCCAATAGAGTACACAACAATTACCCATTGAGAAAAAAAGATTTTGTACTAGTCCCTTTTACCGCGTTAGGACCATTGAGTGTTGTACCAGCAACACCACTACCCGTTTGGTAGCCAATTCTACCGACCCCACTGGTAGAGGTTTCATGCCGATTGAGATCATTGTAGGAGTTTTAGTGGAATATGACTTCTAGGTTCTATGGAGAGATTGATCCATATGCAGCTGGGGACTGGATGGAGGTTGTGGATAGTGTTTTTCACTTAGTTGGGACACCAAGTGATCTGATGGTGATCCTAGCTACCAGTCTCTTCTAGGGAGAAGCTGTGAGATAGGGGAGTAAGATACTCAGGAAACACAATGAGGCAACCCTCTCCTAGGTGGACTTCAAGTGAATTTTTAGGGAAGAGTTCTTCCCAATGACTCTATGATCAGTGTGTATGCAGGAGCTACTACACTTACAGTTGGGTATCATGGATATGGCCTAGTACTCGGTGTGGTTCACTAATCTCTCTGGCTACTCCACTAACATGGTATGAGACCTTTCATCAGGGCCCTAACCTTTAAGAAGGGAATATGATGTGATATCAGATCATTGATGATATCGATCAGCATTCTGACGTAGTCTAAGGTGCTTGAGAGAGCGCTTTTAGTGGAGAGTGTCTGAGATGAGTATGCTTTGACAATGAGTTCCACCACTAAACATCAGGTAGCATAGTCATCCATAGCAAGAAGTAGACAAATGTTGATGGGTCCCAAGTTGTTCAGAACCTCTTCTGGATGACCTACAAATAGGGGGTCGGTGGTGAGGGTCTCACAGGACATAGGTCAGACGAGGAGTAGGCAATACTACCCTTGCGGTGGACAGGGTCACATGGATTTCAAATTCTTGGCCCACCATACAGAAAACCAGAATATTTTTGAGGGACTGTCGAGCTATAGTAAGAGGTTCGAGTAAGGAGGTCTGCATGGGTGGTTGATGTGGTAGAGGAGCTAGCCTTGCAACAGGCGGTGGGCAGAGATTCAACGTTCTTCCGCCACCAAATTCATGTGTTCCACCCAGACCAAAGGGAGTAGGGGGAAACAAACAATCATAGCTCTAGGCAACTGTGGCCAATGACCACGTTTCTCTGGATATGATTTGAGGTACGATTCGTGTCAACTCCACCTTAGCTACAATACTTATAGACATAGGTTATAGTCACTCTTTTCTTTGCATGGCACTCTTTCCAGGATTATAAATTCTGTTATAACCATCTGCTTTATCCTTATGGCTAGAGACTCCTACATGAGTGGATTCAATGATTACACACTGGTTCCAATAGTGTGAGATTACTATAGTAGGTGAGAGCATCAGCTGGGATCTTCTAGTAGTAGCATTGAGGACTTGCGAAATCATCTTGTGTATAGACTATTTATCCACAATCCATGCTCTGATTCACTATATTAGGCACAAAGTGTGGTATTTTGGTGAGGGTGGGTCTAGGTTTTACTTCACCGGTGATAAAGGAACATTTCTAGCATAGGATGGACTTACCCAGAGTAGGGTGTAGCCGATCACTCATTAGATGGCTAGCCATACCCTTGGAGTAGTTGATGTTGATAATCTGAGCTATCCTGTAGGGGTGGACTAGTATACTGATGTATTTCCTGATTATGTTCTGGGACTACCTCCAAGTAGAGAGGTATACTTTAACATCGACCTATAAACCGAGAAGACACCGATAACTACACCATCATATCTGATGGATCTCGCAGATCATCGTCAGTTACAGGTATATCTTGAGGAGTTATATAAAAAGGGGTCCATAAGGCCTAGTTTTTCTCAATGGGCAGCCCCAATATTGTTCGCCAATAAGAAAGATTGAAGATTGAGACTTTGTGTGGACTATCGATGCCTGAACCAGGTGACCGTGAAGAAAAAAAATCCACCTATAAGGATTAATGATCTCTTTCATCAGTTGAATGGAGATCAATGTTTTTCAAAGATGGACCTCAGATTAGGCTATCATCATATTAGGTTACGAGATGTGGATGTGCAGAAGATGACCATCAAATGTCAGTATGGACACAATGAGTTCTTGGTTATACCATTCAGTGTGACCAACGCCCCAGCATTGTGAATTGGACTCATGAATTGGATCTTCAATCCACACCTCAATCTCTTTGTTGTGGTCATCGTCAACGACATATTAATATACACAGCAATGAAGGAGGAGAATTTCTATCATCTGTAGATTGTTTGGGATACACTCCAAGAGAACCAGCTTTTTGGTAAGCTCTCAATGTGCCAGTTTTGGATACGAGATGTTCAATTTCTGGGACACATTATCTGAGATGTTGGAGTTGTAGTGGATCTTGAAAAGATATGGGCTGGGCTTGCTTGGGATATACCCATGAATGTGACTTAGTTGAGGAGTTTCATGGGGTTTTCTAGGTAGTACCTTATATTTGTACCCGAATTTTCTAGATTTACTACACCCTTTTCATCATTGATGAAGAAGGGAAAACCCTTCCTATGGATGGAGAGATTCTAGTAGAGTTTTTAGGTGCTGAGGAAGAGAGTGACGAGTGATCCCATCTTGAGGATACCAGAAGAGGGAATTGAGTATGTATTCTATTGAAACGCATCATGGAACAGACTTCAATGTTTCCTAATGAAAAAGCATGTAGTGATTGCTTGTGGTTCACGACAGCTAAGATAGAATTAGAAGATAAATGCTACCCATGACCTAGTGTTAGTAGTAGAAGTATTTTACTTGAAGATGTGGTGATATTTCATGATGTGAGAACGTTTTATAGTCTACTATGATAAAAATAGACTCAAGTACATCTTCTCATCGAAGGATGTGAACTTGAGACATCAGTGTTGGTTGGAGATCCTCCAGGACTGTGACTTCGTGATTGTATACACTATAGGGAAGGGGAACGTAGTGGTAGATGCACTCAGTAGAAGGTCTGTTTTATAGCTACTGAGTGAAGCGATGGAGAAGATAGTTGCATTGTAGATATCCTTTATGGATAGAGATGGGGAAACTTACCTCTTGTCTATGATAGTCACTCCCCCGCTCCTTCAGTGAGTTGGAGAGGTGAAGCTTGGGGACATTGACTATGCGGCTGGACATACCCAGATATCCTTAGGACAAGAACATGTCAGATTTTATAAATATTTGGAGCACATAATCCTTTTTAGAGGATGCACCGTGGTACCATTGCAGCTATAGGAGGAGGTTTTGAGGGAGTTCCATACATCCCATCTAGCAGTACATCCTTGTACGGTTAAGACGTACTAGGACCTCTAGTGTCAGCACTGTTGGCCAGGGAGGAAGAAGGCAATGGATGATTTATTTTATTGATGCCTCATTTGTCTGCAAGTGAAGGCTGATCAACAGGTACCAGAAGTCTATGTGCTTCAACTAGATGTGCCATAGTAGAATTGGTATGTCATATCCATGGATTTCGTGATAGGACTTCCACGTACATCTAGGACCCACAATTCCATATGGGTGATCATGGATCTTCTCACCAATTCATCCCACATAATACCCATCCAAGAGTAGGGATCAGTAGAGGTCTTGGATGCCTTTATGTATAGGATATTGTATGAATTAATGTTGTTCCATCGAAGATCATCTCTGATTGTGGCACATGTTTTACATCCCCATTATGGAAGGGATTACAAGAGGTGTTCTGGACTCAGCTACATTTGAGAACCACCTTTCATCCTCATATTGATGGTCAAATGGAGTAGACCATTCAGACAGTAGAGGAAAATATTCATACATGCATCCTAGATTTTGGCCACAGTTGTAAGGATATCATTCCCTTAGTGGAGTTCACAAACAATAACTACTATCACTCCACCATCGGTCTGGAACCATTTGAGGCCTTGTATAGTAGACCATATAGATCACCTATATACTGGATAGACCCAGGGGAATCAGTACTTATGGGTACAGAGATAGTACAAGATTCCACTAAGAAATTGAATATCATCGAGGAGTAGATGAAGACTTCAAAGAGCTGACAATAGTATTATGAAGACAGGAGATAGTGGACTATGTTATTCTAGGAGGGGGACAAAGGGTTATTGCGATACTACCCATGTCAGGGACTACAGATATTTGGCTGAGGAAGCAAGATCTCACAAACGTTTATTAGGCCATTTTGATACTTCATATGGTTGGTGAGGTGGCAAACCACTTGGCACTTCCACCACAGTTGGAGAGGGTGCGAGATGTATTCCATGTATCCTAGTAGAGGAGATATGTGATTGACCCATCTAATGTCATCGACCATGGAGAGACATAATTTGATGAAGGGGAGAATTTTTCGGAGTTTCTAGTGAAGATTAATGATTTACAGGATCATTTCCTTTATGGATGATCAATTTCTCTGGTGTCCGTTCATTGGTAGCACAGAAACCTCCAAGATAGAACATGGGAGTGGGAGGCTCAGATTTGTGCTGAATACTCCCATCTATTTCCTTAGACTATGTTGCAGAACTAGGGATGAAAATACATAAGGTGGGGTGAATGTAATGACCATGATTTTCTATATATCTTTTTTAATTATATGGAATTATTTCGGGTTCGTGAAAATTGATAGCGCATGATTCCAAGGCCTGGTGTGCTTGGAATGAATTTACGAATTTTTTCTATGTGTGTTCAGTAAACGTTCAAGAAGCATTTTCTATATTTCGAACTGGTGCTCAGATTATAAATATGAGGGCACTGTTGAATCTGTAGCACCGTGATTCGCTTATGGGAGGTTTAGCCTCAACCTCAGTGGGTTGAGAGGAGAAGTTAGTTTTTTCATTTTTCATGGAGGATTAAATAAAATAATAAATTTATTTTATTTAAAAAAACATACAACATAAACTTTTATTTATGGGTGGCAGGGACCACAAAAGTGTGGTCAGGCATTTAATACAGGGCAGTAAATGCCCGGTTACACAAAATGTGAAACCACCAATATAACGACCCATACTTTACACACATTGTTGTTGCTTAAGAAATGAAGCACACTTATTACAATGTATAACAAAACCAGGAAAGGACCATATAGGTATAGAGTCTTTAGAAACTGGGAATCATAAACAACTGGTTCACAAAGCATCTACTTTGCCTCCTGTTTATTTCATTATATCTAGAGTCCCTTTTTCCCATATCCTACTTAATAACCTTCTTCCTGACCTGGGGAAATAAAACATAAAAAAGGGTGAGCTCAAATGCTCAGTAAGGGTAAATAAAAGAAATATCAATCACATCATATACATTAATACATAACTTTTGGAAATATTAACCTGTAAAAGAAATCATAAGTTCATAACATTGGATAAATAATAGTAGTGAAATGTAATCCCAATAATCATAACATAAAACATGAAACTTTGTGGAATACACACATAATCATAGAGAATAATTTCTTATTAGTCAAGACTCATTTCGAATACTATCTTAGTGGACAAAGTCCATTTCTGAACCGAGTTCACTCCTCATTTCAGTCCTATTTCATTGAACCGGTTTAACCTATCGTTCTAGCCATGTCTATCTCCTGAGATATAAAATCTTTACCCAATGCATTGGAGGGATATATTGGACCCACCCATCTCATAATGATACCATTCTTATGTGGGCCACAAAATCATAAATCATACATCATTGCATAAACCATGTAATAAAAATGGGATTCTTAAACATCATGACACCATAAAACAATTTATAAAAAATAAATAAATTCATAAAAATAATTCCATCACAACATAATCAAATCAATGTAATAATAGGGATAGATATAGAACCCTATATTATCTTAGATGGAAAATAATTTTGATAAAACACTTGAACTCCATTCTTGAAGAAAATATCCATTCAAAAACATTTTCCTTTCCTAACATGTCATACAATTTTAAACTAAAAGATGTTGATTAAAAATAAACTTGAAAACATTTAAAGGAAGCTTCTTGGAAATAATGTTTTAAAAATCCATTTATGCCGTATATGTTAAAAAAACATTCTTCTCGTACTTTTGTCGGAAAAGTCAAAAACTACCTCGTAAGAAAAACGACAAAAGATTCCTTTCATATATTTTACTAAAAACATACAAAAGGGTAAAATTGGATTTAAACAATTGTAGGTGGATGGAAACAATATTACATATTGAGTAAACATGGACGTGGATGATAAAATACCCCCCAGTCAATACCAAAGTATAAACAATCTTGGATAAAATGAGATTGTGATATTTTCCCTTACCTTAGGTCTAATTTGCTTCGTAAGTGTCCGAACCTCCTGTATAATGATTTAAATAATGTTATTGACTTATTCCAGAATCATAATTATTTTTATAATATCATATATGGTCATATTCTTAGCTTCCTATTAGTAATATTTCATTACTACTTGTTTATTCGGATATTTATTACTTTTTGTTCTTATGCGTGTTTTGTCGAATAAATTCTTATCCTTCTTTTTAGGTTATAGATACTTCATTTCCATAATGGTCATAGTGTAATATATATCATATTTATTCACTCAATTCATTTATACAATCATTATGCAATGAAGATCATGTAGAACGAGTCACATCACATCGTGGAGACGGTATTCTGTACGTATGCACGAGCGATGATATCGTTCCAATGATCGTGGAATTTTATTGGAGTTTATGTATACTATTTCACAATAAATATCACTTTACAATAGTCATATATAGTTATTATTTACACCATTATACCCATCCAAGTAAGGTGGTGGTGGAAAATAGATTACACCACGACGTGGAGACGGTATTTTGTACGTACGCACGCGCGGTGATTTCGTTTTCCGTATGATGGATAGATGGTGAAATAATAAAATATCAGTATATGAGTGATACTTATGTTATTAATTCATATTGAAAAAACTAAATAAGAAGAAGTGGAAGAAGAAATAAAGTTGGAAGAATCAGTAACAGACATTACCTCTTCTTTGAAGCGCTTTTTTGAGACGTCATTTTAGGGCTCTAAAATTGGTCATTGAAGAAGACCAGGACCTCTAGGATGTTTCAAGGGAAGTTTAGAGGTGATATTGGATGGGGTTAGCCGAACTTGAAGGCTGAAAGTGGTGTGAGGAAGAGAGGGTGGATGTGCCCTTATATAAGGGAGCAGAGGGGCTCCTTTGAAAAAACTAAAAATATTATTTTATTATAAAGCCAAATTCGGTTTTAAATAGCTCCAAATTCATTTAATTAGAAGATAAGGTGGTGATGGGTCGAAATCCTTTCATCCAATATAATTTAGACAAGTTTAGGTGCCTATTTTAACCTTATAATTTAGATTTATCATTAAGTTAAATAATTTTACTTTTATTGTTTCTTCTTGTGCTCTTATACTATAAGGTTAATAAACATACTATAAGTAGCCAAACAAACCCCAAGTTATTTATTATTAATATATATAACCTTATCTAAGCCATTTGGATGAACCTTAGATTTTTAGGAATAAAATATCAATTAATAATATAATATTTGTTTTAAAAACTATTTTATATCAATTTTGACACTATTTAGTAATTGATTTTTTGAAAGTCATAACAGAATTATTATTTCAAAAAAAAGGCAATTAAATCAATATAAACATGTCATATTAACCTAAAAAATTAGTTTAATTCCTAAAAAGTCTCAAATTATATTTATTTGGGTATTTATAACATCAATTATGTCAATATTTCATTAATAAGATAATTACTGCATCATATTTGTGTCAAAAATAAATTAAATTATATAAAGTCTAAAAATTACATATAAAATATTATTATGTAGGAAATCGTTTTATCTTTCTAATGAATATTTATAGTCGAATTTATCTTATGTATAACCCTATATTAAAAATGATATAATTATTAAACATTGATTTTAACTATTTTAACCCTTCTTTAAATAAATTAATAATAAATGTCCTAATGTAATCCAAGTGGGCATAAATGGTCATATTTTATTACTATGGTTGTTTTTGGTCTAATTACACTTATCCAATTGAATTAGGACATGTGTTACGGTAATAATAATATCATTTTTAGCCTTAATTAACCTATTTATTTTTAACCGTGGTAAAGAAAAGTAAAAAGTTACTATTCAACAAAAATTATTTTCATCTCATTGAACCACATTTTACTTAATGAAATCAACCGTGTCTCTCGAATTTTTGAAATTCCACTCACAGAAGCTGTAAAATTATGTTTTGTGAAAAAATCAGTTTTTTTTAACTACCACTTAGTTGTTTCACTATTCATCAAAAATTGAATGTTTTAAGAAAAATACAAAAATTTCACCCTAGGATAATTTCGATATTCCTAATCCAAAAATGAAATCAATTTTGAAAAATAAAATATTTAAATTTTTAAAAACTGGTCATTACTATTCATAACGGCTAGTTTTAATAATATTTTAATAGCGTATCGTTGTTTAGTGAAACTCGGTACTGCGTACGACGCAAGCTATCGAGGAAGGTCGCGATTGCGTGTAAAGAAATCTGAGCAAGTGTTGTTTGTAGTAAAAGATTCTTTTGATGATTTATATAATATAAAAACAAACTATTTCTCATAAAAGTATCGGGTGTTACATTCTACCCCCCTTAAAATAAATTTCACCCCCGAAATTCATCACTTTGTAACAATCAGATGAGGATACCACTCCCTCATTATATCCTCAAACTCCCATGTAGCTTCTTCTAATTGGTGGTTCCTCCATAAACCTTTCACCAATCGAGTGGTCTTGTTTTGTAGGAATTTTTCTCTACGATCCAAAATCTCTATCGTCTGTTTTTCATAAGAAAGATCTTACTCCAACGGTAAAACTTCTTAGCTGAGTACATGTAAAGGATCAGGTATGTACTTTCTCAGGAGAGATACATGGAACACATCGTGAACTTGGGAGAGATTCGGTGGAAGCGCCAATCGGTAAGCTACCTTACCAACACGATCCAGTATTTCGAAAGGACCGATATATCTAGGGCTCAACATTCCCTTTTTTCCAAATCTGATGACCCTCTTCTAGGGAGATATTCGTAAGAACACTTTATCACCAACTTCAAACTCTATGTATTTTCTTCGTTTGTCGGCATAACTTTTTTGTCGACTCTGAGATGCTCTTATGTGTTGTTGAATAGACCAGACCTTTTTTGCCATCTTATCAACAAGATCAGGTCCTAATAGCTTTCTTCCCCCAACATCATCCTAGCAAGTTGGAGTCCTGCATTTCTTTATATAGAGAGCTTCATAAGGAGCCATATAAATACTAGAGTGAAAGATATTATTATAAAAAATTTCCACCAATGGTTGGTCTTGATCCAACCACCTTTGAAATATATATAGAAAGATCTCAACATATCTACTAGAGTTTGAATCGTCCTCTCAGACTGACCGTCTGTCTGAGGATGATAAGCATTGCTGAAACTCAACTATGTATCCAGAGTTTGCTGAACACTTCGCCAGAACATTGAGGTAATCCTCGGATCCTGATCATAGATAATAGAAAGTGGTAATCCATGCAATATTACCACTTCCATTACATATATCATGGAAAGATGATCCATATAGAAATCCTCTCTAATAGCAATAAACTGTGTAGACTTTGTAAGATGCTCAACTATGAACCAGATTACATTATTGCCTTTCGATGTTTTAGGAAGTCCGGTGACAATGTCCATATTGATGTTTTCCCATTTCCATTCTGGTATGGGTAATGGTTGTAACATTCCCTTAGACTTCTGTCTCTTAGATTTAACTTTCTGTCAAACCAAGTATCGAGTGACATATTCAGCAACATCGCTTTTCATGCCATCCCACCAGAAGTACTCTTGCAGGTCCCTATACATCTTCGTGCTTCCAGGATGAATAGGGAATGAAGAACTATAAGCCTCATCCAGCGTCTCCTTCTTTATTTCAGGGATGGGAGGAACACAAACCCGATTTCGGAACATTATTATCCCATCACAATCAAGGTTGAATTCAGAAACATTTGTCACCTTCTATTGTAACTCTACATCTTCTTTCTGTGCCTCTTTAATCGTCACATGTATAGATGGTTGAACATTCATTTGAGAAAGATATGATTTTCCCCTTTCATTATATTTCAAAGATCCATCCTTTGTAAATCCATAAATATTTTATCTTCTGTGATCCTCATCATGGATAAACTGTCATGGTCTTGTTGACTTAATGCATCTGCCACCTTGTTTTCTTTCTCAGGGTGGTAATGAATTGGGCAGTTGTAATCCTTAATCAGATCCAACCATCTTCTTTGGCGCATATTCAGCTCCTTTTGTGTGAAAATATACTTTAAACTTTTATGATCAGTATAAATGTCACACCTTTCTCCATAAAGATAATGCCTCAAAATATTTAATGAAAATATTACTGTAGCTAACATCAAATCATGAGTTGGGTAATTTTTCTCATGGGTTTTCAACTGTCATGAGGAATAATCTATCACCATATCATTTTGCATAAGAACACACCCCAATCCCTTCTTGGATGCATCACTGTAGATCACAAACCTTTCTCCACTAAAAGGAAGTGTGTGTACAAGCCCACTGGATAACCTTCTTTTCAAATACCTGAAATTCTCTTCACATTCCTCCATCCAAACAAACATAACTCCTTTCCGAGTAATCTTGGTTAGTGGATTAGATAATCGTGATAAATATTTCACAAAACGTCGATAATATCCAGCCAAACCAAGAAAACATCAGATCTCAGTTACTGGTGTTGGTCTTGACCATCTTTTGATAACCTCTATTTTTGCTGGATCCACAGATATCCCCTCTTTAGAGATTATGTGACCCAAAAATGAATCTTTTTGAAGACAAAATTCACAATTGGTAAATTCGGCATAAAGTATCTCCTTTCTCAGGGTCTTCAATATAATTCTCATGTGATCTTCATGTTCTTCCTTGCTCTTTGAATATGCCAGAATATCTTCTATAAAGGCTACCAAAAACTGATCAAGATAGTCTCTAAATACTCTATTCATCAGATCCATGAAGATAGAATGGGAATTAGTAAGACCAAATGGAATCACTATAAATTCATAGTGTCCATACTTTTTATGGAATGCAGCCTTTGGTATATCCTCCCTTTTGACCCTTAATTGATGATACCCTGAATGAAGATCAATCTTGGAAAAGTATTGAGCTCCGCGTAGTTGGTCAAATATGTCATCAATGCGCAGGAGAGGATATTTGTTCTTGATAGTGATCTTGTTAGGTTCTCGATAATCAATGCAGAGTCTCATTGATCAATCTTTCTTCCTAAAAAACAGATTAGGTGCTCCCCTAGGTGACGCACTAGGGAGTATGAATCCCTTATAAATATTTTCATGGAGTTTCTTCTTCAATTCCTGCAACTAAATTGGGGCCATTCTATAAGGTGTCTTTGAAATAGGTAAATCACCAGGTACGAGTTCTATTGAAAACTCAACTTCAGGATTTGGTGGAAGACCCGGCAATTCATTCGGAAAGACATCGTCAAACTCCCGTACAATGGGAATATTCTTAATCATGAGTTTCTCACCAACCATTTGAGATACATAAACTTAATTTAGGGGAATCAAGACCCATAAGATGGAAGAAATTTCCACTGGAAGGTTATGTTCATCCTTGCATCGATGGACGATCATTGATTGAGCTGGATTATGAAATGTGACTTCCCTTATTTCGAAATTGATATGAGTTCCATATAGAGAAATCCAATCCATTCCAAGAATCACATCAAATTCCATTATAGGAAGGATCACAAGATTTGCAGGAAGCACTTTCCCACAAACTTCAATCAGAGAAAAATTATAAACTTTTGATGCGACTGTTGTTCCATTAGGGGTTTTCACAGCTAACTCAATATCTAATTGTTGAGGTAATACGGTGATATCCGTAGAAAATTATTCAGAAATAAATGAGTGGGTGGATCTAGAATAAAATAAAACATTTTCTACCTTAGAGTGGATGGTATGTGTAACTTTCACCACATCGTTATCGTACTATACATCACTGATAGAAATGTCATGTGACCTTCCTTTGTCTGTAGCCTTAAGAGTTTGTTGACATCGACCATCATCATCAACCCTTGGATTTGGGCATTGATTGGCACAATACCCCATCTCCTTACACTTGAAACATTGAAGTGTAGTAGGTTCATTTTGTGTATCCATTCCTTTGTTTTCATCATTAGACATCTTATTCCCATCATTGCGGAATTCAAATGCCTGATGACCTTCCTTTCCACATTTGAAACATTTACTTACCCCATTAAGACGACTCCCTCCACGTTTCTTTCCACACTTTGAGCATAAGGGAAATCTCATCTTCTTTTCAGTGTGCTCTTTAGATTTTCCTTTGAATTCCATTTTCCTCTTCTTATCAAACCCATATGACTGATGGGTTACTCTAATATCCATCTCGACTTTGAGAGTACATCGAACAATTTCCTCGTAGCTATTGAAGTCCCTTATGTCTAACGCCCTTCTAAGACTTGGTTTTAATCCACTAAAGAATCGATCGATCTTACTCTCAGGTTGGATAATAATACCAAAAGTGTACCATCCATGTATTGTAAAATTTGCATCATAGGCACCAACAGATTCATCATCCTTTTGCTTCACTTCATGAAACTCTTTCTCCATCTATGTTCGGAGTATACAAGGGAAGTACTTATTGAAAAATAACTTCTTGAACTCGTCCCATTCCATGGACTCGATTTAATCTCTTTGCCTCATATTCTTGATAAGATTCCACCATTGATCAGCATAACCTTCCAAATGATACACTACTAAGATGACATTATCATGTTCAGAACATTGAATAACCGGAAATATCTTTTCAGTAGTACTAATCAGTTGTTCAGCAACTAATAGATCAGTAGACCCGCTGAATGAAGGTGGAAGCTGTCTCATGAAGAATTCAACAGAATTTTGCTCCTTCCTTTGCTCGTTTGGAAGTCCTTCATGATTCATAGCTTAAGAAAGTTCTATGAGAATGGCTATAATATTTTTCATTCCAGCTCCCATAACGTTTGGTTGCTCAGGGGGGACAATCATTGCATTGCCCGTCACATTCCGCATTAATGTGGTTCCTTTGGATTCCAGCCATTGACTACAACCAAGAAGAATAGTGTGAGCAACACTAATTATAATAGGAAAACCACATAATAAAGAATAAAACTTCACACTTAAGGTCTTATACTAGGTTATTCATGGACATTTTTAAAACACTAAGATTGATTTCTATGCTTATACTTATCCTTAGGGTTCTTACTAAGGATTTCACATCCTAGTTTCCAAAGGTTGACTATTCCTTTCCTCTGATACCAACTATAACGACCCATACATTACATACATTGTTCTTAAATCAGAATTGAAGAACACTTATTACAACATATAACAAAACTAGGAAAGGACCGTATAGGTATAGAGTCTGTAGAAACTGGGAAACATAAACAACTGGTTCATAAATCATCTACATTGCCTCCCATTTATTTCATCATATCTAGAGTCCCTTTTTGGAATATCCTACTTAAAAACCTTCTTCATGACCTGGGGAAATAAAACATGTAAAAGGGTGAGCTCAAATGCTCAGTAAGGGTAAACAAAAGAAATATCAATCACATCATATACATAAGAACATAATTTTTGGAAATCTTAACCAGCAAAAGAAATCAAAATTTCATAACATGGGATAAATCATATTAGTGAAATGTAATCCCAATAATCATAAAATAAAACATGAAACTTTGTGGCATACACACATAATCATAGAGAATCATTTCTTATTAGTTAAGACTAATTCCCTAGACTATCTTAGTGGACAATGTCCATTTCTGAACTGAGTTCACTCCTCGTTTCAGTCTTGTTTCACTAAACCGGTTTAACCTGCCGTTCCAGCCATGTCTATTTCATGAGATATACAATCTTTACCCAATGCATTGGAGGGAGATATAGGTCCCACCCATCTCATAATGATACCATTCTTATGTGTGACACAAAATCATAAATCATACATCATTGCATAACCCATGTAATAAAAATGGGATTCTTAAACACCATGACATCATAAAACAATTCATATAAGATATAGAAATTCATAAAAATAATTCCATCACAACATAATTAAATCAATTTAATAATAGGAATAGAAACAGAACCCTATATTATCTTAGATGGAAAATAATTTTGATAAAACACTTGAACTCCATTCTTGAGGAAAATATCCTTTTAAAAACATTTTCCATTCTTAACATGTCTTACAATTTTAATCTGAAAGAAGTTTATTAAAATAAACTTGCAAACTTGTAAAGGAAGCATATTGGAAATAATGTTTTAAAAATCCATCTATACCGTATAACATAAAAAAACATTCTTCTCGTACTTTTGATGGAAAAGTCAAAAAGTACCTCGTACGAAAAGCGAAAAATGATTCCTTTCATATATTTTACTAAAAACTAACCAAAGGGTAAAATTGGATTTAAACAATTGTAGGTGGATGGAAAAATATTTAAATATTGAGTAACCATGAATGTGGATGATAAAATACACCCCAGAAAATACCAAAGTATAAACAATCTTGGATAAAATGAGATTGTGATATTTTCCCTTACCTTAGGTCCTATTTTCTTCGTAAGTGTCTAAACCACCTGTATAATGATTTAAATAATTTTACTGACTTATTCCAGAATCATAATTATTTTTATGATATCATATATGGTCATATTCTTAGCTTCTTATTAGTAATATTTCAATACTACTTGTTTATTCGGGTGTTTATTACTTTTTGTTCTTATGCGTGTTTTGTCGAATAAATTCATATCCTTATTTTTAGGTTATAGATAATTCATTTCCAGAATGGTATTAGTGTAATATATATCATATTTATTCACTCAATTCATTTATATAATCATTATGAAATTAAGATCATGTAGAACGAGTCGCATCACATCGTGGAGACAGTATTCTATTCGTACGCACGAGCGATTATATCGTTCCCATGATCATGGAATTGTATTGGAGTGTATGTATACTATTTCAGAATCAATATAAAATTACAATAGTCATATATAGTCATTATTTACACCATTATACCCATCCATGTAATGTGGTGGTGGAAAATAGATTACACCACGACGTGGAGACGTTATTCTGTACGTACGCACGCACGGTGATTTCATTTTCCGTAGGATGGATAGATGGTGAAATAATAACATATAAGTATATGAGTGATACTGATGTTTTTAATTCATAATTAAACAACTAATGAAGAAGAAGTGGAAGAATAAATAAAGATGAAAAAATCAGTAACAGACATTACCACTTCTTTGAAGCACTTCTTTGAGACCTCCTTTTAGGGCACTAAAATTGGTCTTTGAAGAAGACCAAGACCTCTAGGATGTTTCTAGATAAGTGGATAGGAGAAATTGACAGGGGTTTTCTGAGCATTAAGGTTTAATGTGGTCTGAGGAAGAGAGGGAGGAGGTGCCCTTTTATAATGGAGGAGAGGGGCTCCTTTGGAAAAACTGAAAATATTAATTTATTATAAAGCCAAATTCGGTTTTAAATAGCTCCAAATTGATTTAATTCGAAGCTAAGGTGGGGATGGGTCGATATAATCCCATCCAACAGAATTTAGGCAAATTTAGGTTCCTATTTTAACCTTATCATTTATATTTATCATTAAGTTAAATAATTTTACTTTTACCGTGTCTTCTTGTGTTCTTATACTATAAGGTTAATAAACTTACAATAAGTAGCCAAAAGAACCCCAAGTTGTTTATTATTAATATATATAACCTTATGTAAGTAATTTGGCCGAACCTTAGATTTTTAGAAATAATATAACAACTAATAATATAATAATTGTTTTAAAAAGTATTTTATGTCAATTTTGACACTATTTAGTAATTGATTTTTGTGAAACTCATAACAGAATGATTATATCGAACAAAGTTAATTAAATCAATACTAACATGTCATTTTAACCTAGAAAATTATTTTAATTCATTAAATGTCTAAAATTATATTTATTTGGGTATTTATAACATCAATTATGTCAATATTTCATTAATAAGATAATTACGGCATCATCATTGTGTCATAAATAAATTAAATTATTTAATGTCTAAAAATTACAAATAAAATTTCATTATGTAGGAAAACTTTGTATCTTTCTAATGAATAGTTATAGTCGAATTTATCTTATGTATAACCCTATATTATAAATTATATACTTATTAAACATTGATTATAACTATTTTTACCCTTCTTTAAATAAATAAATAATAAATGTCCTAATCTAATCCAAGTGGGCCTAAATGGTCATATTTTATTCCTAAGGATGTTTTTGGTCGAATTAATCATATCCAATAGAATTAGGACATCTGTTCGGGTAATAATAATATCATTTTTACCCTTAATTGCCGTATTTAGTTATAATCGTGGTAAATAAAAGTAAAAAGTTACTATTCACCAAAAATAATTTTCATCTCATTGAACCACATTTTACTTACTAACATCAACCGTGACTCTCGGATTTTTTAAATTCCACTCACAGAAGTGGTAAAATTAAGTTTTATGAAAAATTCAGTTTTTTTTAACTACCACTTAGTGGTATCACTATTCATCAAAAATTGAATGTTTTCAGAAAAACACAAAAATTTCACCCTAGGCTAATTTCGATATTCCGAATCCAAAAATGAAGTCAATTTTGAAAAATAAAATTTAAAAAATTTTAAAAAGTGGTTATTACTAATCATAACGGCTAGTTTTAATAATATTTTAATAGCATATCGTTGTTTAGTGAAACTCGGTATTGCGTACGACGCAAGCTATCGAGGAAGGTCGCGATTGCGTGTAAAGCAAGACGATAAAGTGTTGTGTGTAGTAAAAGATTCCTTTGATGATTTATATAACATAAAAACAATATATTTCTCTTAAAAGTCTCAGGTGTTACAACCATTCCCTTTAATTTATAAGATTCATAAATTATAAATAAATGAATCACCTCTTAAATCATGAGTTATATTAACTCTTCCTTTGGGTTGGGTGATCGTTTCTATTGGAAAAAGGAGGAGGAGGATCATGAGGCTGTTGATGAATAACAAATTTTACAATAGGGAACTGAAGATCGTCGTTCGAGAGGGATCATTGGATGCTTGTTTCGAGAACGGGGAACCAAACCCCACCTTCAATCGTGAACGTTCTACAACTGACTTAAGATGTATGGATTTATCTTGTTTTAATTCCTTGATATTGTTGAATCTTATTTCATCACTCACTTTATCAAGCTAATATGGAGGGCGTAGGACAAATGAACATGGCCCAGACCCTCTACTACATTTTTAATCTATGTGTTCTTCACGGTCCTTTTTGTTCAGAATGGACTGAACTTTTAACAGTGGTTTGAGTAGCATGGATTGTTTCCTGGGGAGGCCATTGGTACCTACAGATGAAAAATCGGGCCAATGGAGCTCACCCGATGACCCGCAAAAGACCGTCGGCATGGCACCAGAGACCGGCATAGGCAAGTGACGACAGCGGCGGGAAAAGGATAGCCGCATAAGGGATGTCAGTACACCGTCACATGCATTCGACAGAGAAGGTTGAGGCTATAGTTGTGACGAGTGAAGGCAGTGGCCGGTCGGGCAGACTATGGTAGGCAGAGGTGGAGCTGTGCATCATTGTGCACCGTGGGAGTTGGCCGCATCACGAAGCCACTGGAGTGGATGAGGGACAGGCCCCTGCGGGTCCCGCGATGACCAGGAGGCGCCATGTGGCACCGGCATTTTGATTACCCCAACGACATAGTTGTCCGGGAGTGAAGGGGAGAGTGTTGCGGCCCCCTCGCTAGAATGCACGAGCCCCAGTGGGTCGTGCATTGAGTGGGTCACACATCTATCGGGTTGCATGCCTCCATGGTCTAGGCCTCTCATGAATAGCTGGTCGCACCGTACCATGGGCAGGCCCACGTGAGACCTGTGGGTCGCACCATTACCGGTTATGCTGCACCCCCTACGGGCCGAACCAGACCACGCCCATGAAGGCCAATCCCACTGCGGCCCGACCCAGCTGGGTCAGACTCAGACCAGGTCGGGTCAATACAAACTGGGTCGGGTCGGACTAGGCTGGGTCGGCCTGGGTCATACTAGACCCACCTAGAACCAATTTCACATAAAGGGCCATAACATGTGATCCAGATGATTATTTGACAAACCATATATGGTCCAAGGATTCTGGGGGAGAGATGGTCCTTTTGGTAAACACCACATGAGTTTTGGAGAACGTTGGAGAACAATCAGGTTGGATCAAACCCAAATCCAACCAGGCACTCGGTACTAAAACACATATATGTCATAGAGAAGGTGTCTGATCGACGCTCCTTCTATTGCATTGGAACCCTTACAACATGGCTATCCATTGGGATACATCTTCATGGAGCTTCGTGGAAGTTGAGCTATGACTGATGGCTCGAGGAGCGGATCCTCCTGGAATCAAGCGCAAAACGAGCGGGATCTAGAATCTGGGTGTGAGGTGGAGGTTAGAGAAAAATCTTATGGATTTTAGTACTGAATGATCTTGTGTGTGTGAGAAATTACTGATCCAGTGTGGGTCATATCTTGTGTGGGTCAATGCTCAGTTATCCTGTGTGGTAAGCGCATAACGATCCTATGTGGGTCAAATCATGTGTGGGTCAATGTGGGTTAGTACCCATCGATCCTATGTCGGTCAGACTCCGTATGGACATAAGTAGTGCCTTTCGAAAAGATAAGATGATATATCTTCTTGACTAATAATTTTTACCTCTGTAATTATGTTATATACATGGTGTGAGCTGAGTCATTACTTTTGTTTCACTTTTACCTTTGCATTGTAACCTTCGTGGTGTTACCTTTGTGGTACTTCTACCTTCATGGTGTTACCATCATGATGTTACCATTGTGGTACTATTACCATTGTGGTGTTACCTTCATGGCGTTACCTTGTTGTGTTCTTCATTCATGGATCAGTTGTGAAAATGGATTAAAAGATGGAACCTTATGTTTCCGCCTGGATGAGATGAGTATCTTTTGATAACTTAGTAATATGTATGGGAATATACCAATGTAAAGATCATAGTTGCTTCATGTATAGTGATTGAGGTTTTCCATTATGTCTATTCCTTTGTCGAACACTAGGATACCATCAGGGGTCTTGGGGTCTCTACTAAGTATTGTTATACCCACCCATGTATGGGTTAATACCGCACCATGCTAGGTATTCTGCAGACGACGGACAATGTTGATCAAGTCTTAGGGAGCTAGGACATGACGATTCTCAATGGGGGACCATTTGACTTGATGTGACGTAGTGACTACTAATCATGAGTTGTACCTACCAATCAATTAGATACATGATGGATGATGAAGGATTTGTTTTTATCATTATGTTATACTTGTACATTCCAATTGGGATTCCATTCTAGCCCCATTAATTTCAGTAAACTTTTTACTACAGCATTTTACTTCATTCAAGCTTCTAGTTGTCTTCTTGGATTGTGTGTTTGTGTAGGTTTGAAGGCAATGCCTTCCCATTACATGGATATTCCTTTCCAGTGTTAGTATCCAGCCCCTGGCCTATGAAAGGCTAGCATGGGGTAGTCATGAAATAGGCCCCGAGGGATAGGTTGCGAAACTTTTTAAGAAGAAATATCCCTATTAAATAATTGTACATACATTATAAATATTCTAGAAATAAAACAAAATTTCATATAACACGTCAACATCATTTTTTAAATGATCCTAGATATCATTTTAGGGAAATTTCGTACTAAAGTATTTATACATTTATTAAAAGGATATAAATAAAACATGACAAAAAAATACTTGTATACAATACATGAAATGATAAACATGGACTTTAAGATGACTGAACATAACATAATGTGACATGAAAAATGCGTAGGGAAAAATTATAACATGAAATAATACATGGCCAGAGTAGCACAGAAAAAATATGATAAATTACTTATCACATAGAATGAAAGTAATGAAATGATAGATGTAATATCAACTTATATATGAATTGTTTTATAATAGATTCTACAAATACATTGTAAAAATATTCCAAGTACATACTTCATTATGACATATGCATTCATCATCATTATCATAAGTAAATGAATATTAACCAAGTATATTATACTAGTCGAACAATCACATGGTTAGTCATAAAAAAATACAAAAATGAGAGAATTTATATTGCCAGATTTCATAATCTGTTTGTCAAGGACTTACTCGAAGACCGCACATAATCGTTATATCAATCCCTTATGCTAAGACCATACGGGTAATAACCCAACATAATTTTTCTAATGAGACTCAACTTAACCCATAGCTTTGTAGCGCTATCTGAATGCACCTATCATATCATATAAGTCCAATACATTCATCATATGTCTAGTATGGTGCTATATTCAAAGTCTCACATACACCATTGAGTAATTAAATTCTTAATCTATTAGTTATCAACATAGTGATAAATTTCTTTCAAACATATAATAACTAATGCACATAAAACAAGGGATTATCATATAAGATAATAAAAATTAAATTAAAAACAATTTTTCCATGAGAGTAATAATTTATTATACAAAAATATGTTTTTGAATTCATGCTACCCATCATTAATGTTCAACCATACACTAATAAATTAAGTTTCAAATAGATTAAATCATAAACTTTGATAACTAAACAAATTATTATATAATACTTATAAATGTATAACAATAATTTCATTTGAGGTATTGATGCATAAAAAATTAAACACACTTCACTAAGAATGTTTGTGAACATGTATTAAATAAAAGAAACTTCCAATTTTTTTTTGAGAAATTGAGATGAATGAAATAAAAATGTTCTTACTTCTTCAAAAATACTAAGGAAGAAAATAACCAAAAAATGTTTTTTTTGTTTCTATATATCAGATTTCATTTGTGATCATTCAGGAATGGGTATATGTAATTTTGATAGAAACATGTACATATGGGTTTTGAAATCCTAATTAGAAGAATTTTTATAAAGATATGGATCACCTTTTAAAATAATTATTTATCTTATAAACAAATGAAACATAGAAACATTAAAAAATTATACATATACTTATACATATATGTATTTGTTTAGCAACCCAAACCCATTATTAGTAATAACTTTAACATGTATAAACCCATTAGCTAATTTATGATAATTATTACTTGATGAACCCAAAAAATATATTGGGTATGATGATTATATAAGTTTATATATATATATACATTATACAAGTGATTTTTAATTACAAAAAAAACTGATAAATTTTTATAAATTTCATTCACTTCAAAAAACCCTATTCAATTAATAAAATCAGTTTTATTGAAACTTAAATAATTTTTGAATTGAAAACTACATATAAAAATACAATCGTATATACACAATGTGTATATATGGGGTTTACATATCAAATATGAATATAAAATATCCCTTACATGTATTACATGTGTAAAGAACATCTAACTTATAGTCATTTTCAAAAAAATATGAAACAAAATATGTTTTCTTTATATATAAATTCACATAGAAACATATTTGTATATATAAGGGTTAATAAGACACTAAACCAAAAAATTGAACCCCCTGAATGATTAATATTCATTAAGAACATTATATATAAAACAAAATCATCATTTAAAAATTATAAAAATAGAATAGCTTTATTAGGTAAATAAAAACACATATATATACATAATAGTATATAAAAAATTTGTAAAAAATGGTTTAGTATATGGAAAACAAACCAAAATAATCGCTTACATGGAATCATGAGATAGACATGGATGAGAAGAGTCATGGAGAGGAATTGAGAATATAAAAACCCGTATAGTTAATGTGAAAACAAGAGTCTATCTAAACTATAAATATATATTTTTTATACATATCAATTTTGACTTAAATTATATACGAAAACCTTACATTCGACCATTGCATATAAGAACAAGCATCCTAATCAAAGGTAATACATAATTTAACTGGGTATTTTATTATATGAAAAAAGTATAGGTAACTCACATTGCATTCCATTGGGTTTGGACGAAAAAACAAAAATCATGTGTTGGGTATGTGGAAAGATGATAATGTTTGGGGGTTATACATAGATAAAGGTGGAGTCATGGGAGAGGAAGAAATAATGGGGGAGGATGAAAACCGTGGGTCAAGACCATTGGTCCAGCGTAAGGAAGAAGAAGAAGAAAAGGAAAATGTGGAAAATACTAGATGGTCCAGATCATTCGAGGCTGATTAGACGACTGAGAAGATATCATCATGTTTAAAAAATAGATGGATGAGATAAAACATGGATTGAACTAAATGTTGTGATGAATTTGGGCAATATTAAAAATGATTGAATATTGAGATTAGCCACATCCTGACTGGATGGTTGATGAAATAAGCGACGAAAAAGCCATGATGGTGCTGAATCAAAAGATGGATGAATCGGATGGCCAAGATCTCGTAAATTGAGATTTGTAGGCCATAATTAGACCCCACCCCTTTAAAAATCAAGACCCACATCAAACCATAGCATTGAGGGTGGATTCCTTATAATACATGGTGTGCCATCACTCAATAATTAACTCTCTCTCCCCACCCTAGAACTACCCCTTACTGTTTCTCCCATTCATGCACACTCTTCACGCACCATATGTTTTCGTGACTCCCCACATGGTGGTTCCATCCTGAAATACCAAATTTCCCCTATGGGTGCGAGTACTATCAATGATGTTATGTCCTAGCTGAGGAGCCAAGGATCGGTTGGTCTAATCCATAGGGTGTGGTGTGAGCTGCATTCGATAACTGATTTGGTGGCTATCCATGAAAGGTCACATTTTGTCTATAAAACCATTGATAAAAAAAATTAAACAATGTACATAAGTACATTTTTAATAGAGAACATAGTTATATTTATATTGTTTTTAAATTATAAGACATTAAAAAGAAATATACCATATAACATCATTTAAAACCGTAGACAGAAAAAGAAGTACTCAATAGTTATTTTCATTAAAACAAACAATATCATTAATTTTATTAATAGAAAACATTTTTTCAACTTCATTTGAAACATTGTACTTTAAAAATGTAATTATATGTTCAGTTAAAACCATGTTCAAAGATATAACGTTAAATCATTCTTTAAACATTCAAATTTATTAATATACCCAAATACATAGAACATATAAAATACATATATACATAAAATACTTAAAATATTCGAAATACTTAAAATAAACCAAATACAGAAAATACCTAATGGTTATAAAATTTAATGACTCTTATAAAAACCAATGGTCATCAGAAGACTTAAAAGGTAAAAAATGGGCGTAATTAACTTGAAAGACTTATAAATACAATAGTGTGGTGTTCCCAACTTCAAAACTGAATCACTAAAGTTGGGGCTCTATATACCATTGACTCTTAGTATGGTTTCCATTGTTCCATATATATAGTTTTTCATTATGTCAAACCTGAAAGACATCCACTATTTTCTACGTATTTTGCGGTGTTTGGGGGTCTCCCTATGATTTATATATGTCTTATAGTAGTAATTTTGTATTATTGTGGGTATTTTGGACTTTTTGGAATGTAAGATTTCAGTATTTCTATTAAATTCAACATGTCTTTTTTTTTATTCTACAAGTATTTAGTTTGAAATGAACTATTGATAGAAAAAATCAAAATAATAATAATAATAATAATTAGTACAATAAAATTATTTTTAAAAATTAAAATATTTTTGTTGTGTTATATTATCCTCCCTCAAATTAATTGAATCCATTCAATTCCATTAATACTCACATGTACCGAACTTATGTCATCCACCACAATGATCCTTCTCAAGTACCACGGTTGTTAGTGATTTCCCATATTTCCAGTTATAAAAATTCATAGTATAGTTTCAAAGCCCTCGATTTCTTTAGTCTAGATGCATGATGGGAAACATGGGTCATTGTCATGTAGACATCTATAGTTTCATGGGAGTGAGGCATGTGGGGTGTGATGTTTTGATACATCAGCATGATCCTGTTGTATGTACAATGAACGAAATGGCTCGACCATATTAATTTCAATGTTCCTTACTAGAACAAAATGACAATACGACATGATCTGACATAGGTATGATGTACGGAGGTCTCCCATTCCCACAACATCCTGAAAATCCTATAGTGATAAAAAGACATTATCTATAGTAAAACATTAAAATATTCCCTCAACGTACTTCACCCTTCTTTCATAAGATAGAACATGGGAAATCATCATGAAGAAATAATAAAAGCCTACCCCTTGATGTAGATAAAGTATATAAGGAGTGTTAGAAACGTGGTATACAAGTTTTCATGTCAACTACATATTTTCAAAGGCATCATAGTCTTCGAGACACGAGTTATCAATAATGGTATCTCTAATTTTAGTCAGAAGAGACAAAATATTTGTTGGTGTTCTTTTATATTCCATATGAAATGATTAAAAATAATTATACTTATCAAGGCATAAATAATTTTTTAATCTTGTTCTAATTCTCCATAGTTATCTGAACATCACTATGATACCAATATTAAAGACCCGAAACCCAGAATCCCAGAGTTGGTTCCTAAAATATGGTATTTAATTTTTTTATAGAAACATGTAGATACAAATTACAAATCTCATTATATCATTGAGAATATTTTTAGTTAAGTTCTATAAAAAAATATACGGCTGGTACATTTTTACCAAATCGTTACAATGATAAAGATGATATTGTTTCCATCACATAAGAGTACTCAATTCTTGAAAAGTCTACTAGCCCTATAAAAATAAACAAAAAACATATGGAAATCATTTAAAATGCTCTGTAAGGTGTTTAAGAAAATCTATTAATAAAATAATTAAAAAAGTACTTTTTATGAATAACATACCAATAAAATAACTATACATGAATTAGACAATTTATTGATATAAATAACATTCTTTATAGAACACCATCATAAATTTTCAAAAGATTCTAAAAATCAGTTTAGGGGTAATCTCATATATAAGTATTTATACATTTAAAAAAATGATATAAATAAAATGTGATATAAAATAATAATACCTATACCAAATTCATGAAATTATACCCATGGAATTAGAGTTTACTAACCAAAACTTAGTGTGACATTACAAAGTTGTAGTTACAAATTAGCACATGAAATACTTCTTGTGTGGAGTTTCACAAAAAGAATTTATTAAATCACTTATCACATAGAATGAAAATTATTAAATAACAGATGTAATATCAAATTCTATCTACAAATTCTGATAATAGATTCTACATGTTCCTTATAAAAACTAGCCAAGTACATACTTCATTATGCTATAGGCATTCATCACCATTATAAGTAAATGATTCGTAAATATGAGATATTGTACTAGTTGAATAATCCAATGGTTGGTCATATACTAATACATAATGAGGGAATGTATAATTCCATACATCATAATCTATTTTTCAATGCCTTAGGCCAAGACTGTACATAATCATTCTATCAAGTCCCCATGCCAAGACCATACGAGTAAAAACACAACATTATTTGTCTCATGAGACTCAACGTTACCCAATGCATTGGATCTCTCTCTTGGTGCACCCATCATATCATATATTCAAATATATTCCTTATATGTCAAGTATGGTATTATATTCAACGTGTCCCATACAACATTGAAATAAAAAATTCATAATCCATGTGTTTCAAGAGAGAGATAAATTGCATTCTTTCATAAAATATCTAGTGAAAAAAATAATTCATTGTCACATAATATAATAACACGTAAAATCAAAACAACTGTTCAATGAGAGAAAACATTTATTATAAAAAAATGTGTTGAATTAAATATAACCATCATTCATGTTCAACCATACCCTGATAAAATATGTTTCAAAAATATTAAATAAATTAACTTCGATAACTAAACTAAATAAAATATTATATTTTTTAAATGTATAATTTATATTTCATGTGAGGGATTTAATCATAAAAAAAACATTCTTCACTAATCATGTGTACATATATGTATTAAACAAAAGATAATTCCAACTATTTATCAGAAGATGATATTCTTGCAATAAAAAAGTGATGTCTTCTTTTAAAATTTTTAGGCACATAATAAAAAAATAATTTAAGGTTATTGTTCTCCAATATCAGATTTCATTTGTGATCATTCAGACACGCGTCTATGTAATTGGTGTACATACCTATTGTGTATTGAAATCCTAATTAAAATAATATCCATAAGGATAGGAATCACCTATTAAAATAATTGTTTATCTTCTGAAGAAATGATTCTTAGACAATTTAAATCATTATACATATACTTAAACATATATTTATTAGTTTAGAAACCCAATATCATTTATAGTAAATCCTCTTACATGGAAAAATAAATTATCTAATTTCTGATAATTATTACATTAAAACCAACAAAAATATATTAGGATTTAAGATTATATAAAACTATATATATATATAAATTGTATGCATGGAATTTTTATATAACCAAAACAAGGTTTGATAAATCCTTAAAACATTCATACACCTCAAAAACATAATTTATTTAATAAAATTAGTTTTATGAAAATATAAATAATTTTATTATTAAAATATATATATATATATATATATACATATAAATATATATTATCATATATAAAAAAGTGCATGTTTGAGGTTTACATATGAAATTTGAAGCTAAAGTAACCATTACATGTATTACATGAATAAAGAATATCATATTAATATTCATCATTCAAAAAATATAAAATAGAATAAGTTTTATATATATATATAAACATATACACACAAATACATATATGTATATATATATATATATATGTGTGTTAATTGAACCGTAAAATAAAAAAAATGAAAGCCTTACATGATTAACATGCACAAAGAGAATTATTTAAAAGAAATGTTCATCATTTGAAATTAAAAAAAATATAATAGGTTTTTATGTAAATAAATATATATATATATATATATATATAATATCTGTATCTGCATAATTTGTAAAGAAGGTCTTTAAATATGGAAGAAAACCAAAGTAATCCCTTACCCATCATCATGAGAGAGACTGAGATGAGAATAGTCATAGAGTGTAATTGAGTGGAGAAATGCTCATAGGGTTAAGGTGAAAAATAATGTTTATATAAACAAAAAATATATATATATTATACATATTGGGGATGACATAAAAAATATACAAATACCTTAGATCAGTCCTTTTCGAATTAGAACAATCTTTCTAATCAAGGTAACCTTTAATTTAACCTAGAATTTTATTATTTGTAAAAATTATAGGAAACTAAAATTTGATGTCAAGGGGTTTGGATTCAAAAAAATAACCATGTATTGGTCAGTGGAAAAATGAGAAGGAAGGGGGTTGTGGATGGAGAAAGGTAGACTCACGGGAGAGGGGGATATAATGGAGGAGGAGGAAAACTATGGGTTGAGACCATAGGTTTGGTGCAAGGATTAAGAAGAAAGAAAGAGAAATGTGGAAAACATTGGATAGTCCAGATCGGTAGAAGCTGATCACATGACATAGAAGAGATCGATGGGTTTAAAAAATGGATGGATGAGATTAAACATGTATTGATCAGATTACTGCGATGAATATGGGTAGTTTTAAAAAAATTTGGACTATCTAGATCAACCGTGTCCTAATAAAATTGATGAAAAAATGTGATAGAAAAGCCGAGGCGATAAGGATTCAAAATCCAATGGATCTTATGCAGAGATTGATTGTACAAGAATAGATCCCCATTTAAAACCATCTCACACATCAAAATATCACGCCTAGGGTGTCCGACTTATAATCCATGATGTGCATATACTAAGCAATTTACATTGTCTCCCCTCCCTAGTACCATCCCATACCGGTTCCCCCCTCCGGGAAAACTATGCTCCATGCCTATGCCTTGGTGCCACCCCGTATGGTGGTGCTACCTTGTAACACGCATATGCCACTGTGGGCGCATGTACCCTCAATTTCCACTTGTGCTAGTTGGGGATCCAAGGCTCGACTGCTCCACTCCTTAGGTATTGGTGCAAGCTTCAACCCCAGATAGCAGGATGACTAGCCATGAAGGGTAACTTTTTTGAACCCTTAATAACAATGTAACCAATGTACAGAAGTTCATTATTAATAGGGAACATGGTTTTATTTCTTTTTTTTAAAATTTAAACCTTTAGAAATAAAAATATACCATATAACATCATATAAATCCAATGAATGAAAAAAATGAAGTACTAAATATGTATTTTCCTTATAACAATCAATATCCTCAATTTTATTAATATAAACCATGTGTCTAACATCATTTAAAACATTATACATTAAAAGTCATATTACTAATTCAATTAATAATATGTTGAATGATAAAACATTAAATAATTTTTTAAAAACATATAAAATTATTAATATTACCAAATGCATAAAATATTTAAATTAATTATAGAAATAAATAAATTAAAATATTAAAATAATAAAAATACTAAAAATACTTAAAAATACCATACAGTTATAAATTTTTATGATCACAATAAAAAATGGACATAAAAAGATTTTAACTATCTATAATGGTCCAAATTATCTTCATATCCTTATAAATACAAGTGTATGGTGTTCCCAACAATGAAACCAAATTAGTGTAGTTGGTTCGTTTTATGTCCATGATGCTTCATGTGTTTTCCATTGATCATTCCATTCTGTTTTTCATTATGACATACTCATCAGATTTCCACTATTTTCTTGTTAGGTTTGTGGTGTTTGGGGGTCTCTTTATTATTTTGATAGGTATCCTAGAATTCATTATAAGAAATTGAGGGTCTTTTGGCCTTATGTCAATGTAAGATGTCATAATTTCTATTCTATAATACAATTATTCAATATTATTTTGTATGTATTTTATTTTAGAAGAATCATTGTTAAAATACCCAAAATAAAAATAATAAAAAAATTATCAAAATATTATTATAACATATTAAAATATGTTTGCCGTGTTAAATTATACCCACACTATCAGAATCCGTCCCACAGGGCATGTTTCCTGACTACCGCAATCTTTCCTTCCATAGTTCAGAGGATGACGACTAGCACCAGAATGGCATATCCCTAAAACCGATAATGAATTCCCTTCATAAACTGTAAATTCACACAACCAAGAACACAACACGATTTGAACAGAAAGTAAACTATAATGTCAAAAGAGTGTGCACAGTCAGTTAATGGGTCCAAAGTATAAGACCAACTGGAATGTACAAGTAAAATTGGAAAGTACAAGTAAAACTGAAAACAACTCCTGTGAACACCCGACATGGATCTTACCTTAAGGATAGGAAAATATCTCGAATGGTTGTCTCAATGGTACGCCTCGTCTAAGGTCCTCCTCAACGAATCTTCCAGAACTCGTACCCTAATCCTCATTCAGTGATGTTTCTCATCTTCACAAGACATGACAACGTGTAGGCATAGCCTGTGTAGGCATGAGAATAAAGATACTCGGTAGGGACACTAAGACCCCTGAAGGTCTCTCATTGTCTACAAAGTAAAATCCACAAAGCATGAAAAAATAGTAAATTCTACTTACGTATATGCCCATACATATACCTATGTTATCATGTATACCCATCTCATTAATGAGGAAACACAAGTCCCAACTCATTAACAAATAGCACAACTGTTCCATGAAGGAAAGAATACCACAAAGGTAGCACCACTAAGGTAAGTACCACAAAGGTAATTCCACATAGAATAATACCACAATGGTATCACAACACAAGAGAATTACAAAAATGTAATGACTCAGGTCACACTAGGTATAACTTTTTTAAAGATGTATAAGTGATTAGGTGTATTGATAGATCATCTTACTTCGTCGAGAAGCTCTGCTGTTGACCCGCACATGATGGAAGATTTCCGACATAGGATCTAAAGATGACCCACATAGGATCTGGAGATAACCCATACAGGATCGATATGTGTTGACCCACATAGGATTGTTGAGAACTGACCCACACAAGATTTGAAGATGGCCCTCATAGGATCTAAAGATACCTCAACTACTGCTAGACACATGATTCCAATACTAATCACGTTGTATTCCAGGAGGTTCCACACAAAAAGACATAAAATGATACATAAACTGCCATGAATTCCCATTAATATGTATCCCACAGGTCCATAATGTTATAAGGGACCCAACACGATATACATCGCTTCAAACAGACGCCTGATCTGTAAGTTATCAGCATTTCTGTTTTGAGGGCACGGTTGGATTCTGGTCAAATCCAACCCTTCCATACCCCAATATTATCAAAAACTCAAGTGGGTTATACCAAAAATATATTCTTGAAACCAAGATTATGGTTCTGGAGACTGTTCGTCAAACGGTCGCCCAGTTCTCAAGATTAGTCCCAAAAGGTGCATCTAGGGTCGGTTGGGCATGGGTATGGTCCGACCCAGTCGGGCCAACCCACCTTGACCCGGCCTGACCCGGGTTCATCCCGGATGGGCTGGGCTACGGAGGGCTCAGCCCATTGTGCCACGGTTTGACCCGACCAGCAAAGGGGTGGCCCAGCTAGGAGAGGCCCTCTCGTCTTGGTGCGGTCCGCCCAGTTGGGTGCGGTCTGCCGTGGCGGGGCCCTCCCTCAATGCACCAGTGGAGCCCCCCCTACCACACTAGATTCTCGAATGGCCCATCGGACTATTGAGTATGCTGCCACATGGGACCCACCAGAGTGGGTCCTACTCTGTGCGTCACAGTCGGCCGAATTCTCGGATGGTGCTCCTTCCAGCAGCGTGACGGTGCCGCTGTCCACCTGTGGGCGGCCAGGTACCAGACGCTCTCCGAGATCTGCCACGGCTCAGCCGTTGTGGTCTCCAGCTTAGGTGGCATGGAAATGCGCCATCAATTTTCCATGTGTCCTACCAGAGTGCCAACCACTGCCCTGCTCTGCTGCAGCCGATGGTCCGCGACCACTGCTTCTGATGGTGTCGACACGTGTCACCATCCATCCACGCGGTTGGCTAGGTGACAGTCACCACCTTCTTCCTTGATCCATCACTGCATTTTTCTAAGCACAAATATTATGAAATTCTCATATTCATGATCTGTGGGATTAGATATCTACATCCATATGTCGTTCTCAACGAAACATTATGTTTTTAGCATGATTAATTATTTGGAATCGAAGAACGCATGAATAATGCTTGATGAATGAATAGAAAAGGTTATGTTAAATGTGTGTATTGATGGAGATATTTGTTTTTCCACCATATTTGAAAATCATGTATATGAATAATCAACAAATTAGATATAATAATACTTTAAATTAAACCCCCTACCTCGATTACATGTTGGAGGTGACGTGGGGAGTAGGACGAAGTCGATAAAGGCGATGGCGACATTTGTCGCTGCTGCAACACATTTTTGATATGGGCTTGGGTGTTTTCCTGATTCTAGATCTAGAGAATGTTCTTTGTTGGAGGAAGTTCTTTATTGGTGTATTCTCCAGCAAAGGCCTCCTTTCCATATCTCCAACCGAAAAACAACCCTCAAATCCCTCATGAATGTTAATAAAATAAATCTTAATTAACAAGCTGTTTCATTATGGTATTTTTAATGAACCCTATTAATTAAATAGAAGTATGGTTATAGATTTTGTGTAATAAGACATTTAATACCTAGCCATAAATGTCCGACCACCCTTGTATGGTCACCACATCCACAATTCAAAAATGAGGTTTCAAAAAGAAAAAGAAAATTTTATTTATGTTATTTTTATTCTCCCACGAAAAACTGAAAATAAATCATCCACCCTCGACCTTCTATGGTCGAGGTGAAGGTCTCCTTACGAGAAAATCTGTGATGCAAGTTCAACAATGTTCTTAGATTTCAATTCCGAGCACTGGTTCAAAAGTTACAAAACGCCGCTCGCGTGTTTATTAAACGTACATAAAAAAGTTCAGAAATTAATTCTGGACACACCGAGCCTCGGAATAATGTGCTATCAATTTTTTCGGACTCATAATATATCCATATAATTAAAAATATGTTTAAATTTAAAAATCTGGGTCTAAAAATGTTCCTCACTTCAAGGCTTTGTGTCCCCAAAACCCACAAAACAAACTAGGTAAAAAATGGGGTTACTGTATATGAATCTGAGCCCCTCACTCTCATGTGCTCTGCTATAAAATATCGTGCTACTAACAAACGCTCAACAACGGTTTCAACCACCCATGAAGGACCTTCTCTTTTCGATCCTCAATCTCCTCAGGAACATCTGAAATTGTTTCCCCATGATCGATGTCCAGCTTACCCCTTTCAATGATGTCTGTATTATCATGTATGTATCTCTTCAACTGTGTTACGTGGAAAACTTCATGCACCTGGTACAACTAAGGGGTAAGATCTAAGCTTTATGAAACCTCACCAACTCAACTATGAACCTGAAAGGGTCCAATGACCATCAGAGATTACTTCTCGCCCTGACCAAATCTCTGTAAACCTCATCAAGGTGAGACCTGTGGAAAGACATGGTCCCTATATTCAATCTCCAGAGGTATTTGTCTCTTATAAACATAAGATTTTTGCTTCCTTTGTGTAGTTTTCATCTACTCCTGGATGATCTTCACCATTTCTATGGTATCTCATACCTTCTCCAGTCCAATGACTGTGGAATTCCCTAGGTCAATCCAGCACAAAGGTGATCTGCACGGTTGATCATATAATTCCTCTGATGATTCCATTCCTATGGTGGATTGAGATATATTGTTGAAATAGAACTCCACCAAGGGCCGGTGATCCTCCCTTCTAAGGCCTAAATCAAGGACGCAATCATGCAGAATGTCCTCAAGGGTCGGAATGGTTTGCTCTATCTGACCATCCATCTGAGGATGAAAGGCAGTGCTTAATCGAAGCCGAGTCTCAAATGCCTCATGCAACCCCTTCCATAGTCAGGAAGTAAAACGTGCATCACGATCGGATAAAATCGTAGTTGGCATCCATGAAGCGACACAATCTCTTGTATGTAAAGACATCCCAAGACCTCTACTGATCCCTACTCTCTGATAGGTATGAAGTGGGCTGACATGGTGTGTCGGACAACAATCACCCAGATGGAGTCATGTTCCATGGACATGCGTGGCAGTCCTAGCACGAAGACAATAGAAATTCCATCCCACTTCCACTCGGACACCTCTAGTGGCTGAACTGTGCCAGCTGGAAGCTGATGCTCTACCTTCACTTGCTGACTTGTGAGGCACCGTGAGACAAATTATGCCACTACTTTCTTCATTCCTGGCCACTAGTGATGACTCCAAAGGTCCTGGTAGATCTTCTCCACTCTTGTATGTACCGTTATAGGGGACATATGGAACACCCTCAACACTTCCTCCCTATGTGCGAATGGTACCACAATATGCCTTCTGAAGAGAGTGATGTGTGTCCCACCTTCATAAAACCCATCAGGTACCTGTCCTGAGGATATATGAGTACATTGAGACTCGCTATTAGATTCCCCAATATGAACCTCCCTTACTTGCTAATGGAGTTGGGGAGTGACTATTAGAGACTAATGATAAGCAACTCCATCTTGATCCATGTAGGATATCTTCAAAGCGGCTAACTTCTTTGTCGCCTCACTCAGCAACTGTATATCATATATCTTGATGAGTGAATCTGCTACTACATTCCCCTTCCCATGAGAATAGAATATCTCAAAGAAATTTTCCTAGCGGATCTCAAGACAACGTCGATGTCTCATGTTAAATTCCTTTTGAGGGAAGATATACCTGAGACTCTTGTGATCAGAGTAGACTTTAAAACATTCTCCAATCAAGTAACGTCACCTCATCTTCAAGGTGAAGACAACTACTGATAACTCTAGGTCATGGGTAGAATAGTTCTTCCCATTTTATCTAACCTATCAAGAACCATAGGCGATCACTACTCACTCCTGCATTAGGACACATCCATACTCGGTCCATGAGGAATCAATGTAGACTACATACCAAATACCCTCCTCCGGTAACCTCAAGATGGGGGCACTCATCTCCACCTCATCATCTGGAAACTCCAATAGTATTTCTCCGACCACATGATTGGTTTCTTCTTCTAAATCAATGCTGATAAGGGTGACCCAACTCAGGAAATGTCAGGCACAATCCTCCGGTAGTAAAATTCCAAACCTAGACAACTCCGCACTTCCGTAATGCTTCTGGGTGGCTCCCAAGGAAGTAAATCCTCGATCTTCACTGGATCCACTAAAACTCCAGCCTCAGAGATGACGTGTCCCCAATGTGTACCTCTCATATCTAGAACTAACACTTTGACAGATTACCATAAATCAAGTGATCTCAGAGTGTGTCTAGAACTATCTGCAAATTATAGATAGACTCCTCCTCTATATCTGAGTAAATCAGAATTTCATCGATGAAGACTATCAAAAAGAAACAAAGTTACGGCTAGAAGATAATGTTCATGAGTCCCATGAGCACTTCTAGGGCATTGGTCTTGCCAAATGTCATAACAATGAACTCATAATGGCCATACTGACATATGAAGGTCGTCTTATGAACATCCTCATCTAATACACTAATCTAGTGATAGCCTGATATGAGGCCTATATTTGAAAACCACCATGCTCCCTTCAATTAAAAAAATATATCATCAATCTGTGGTAGTGGGTACGTGTTCTACATGGACACCTGATTCAAACACCGATAGTCCACACAAAGTCTCAAAATCCCATCATCCTTCTTGGAAAAACAAATCGGGGCTACCCATGGAGAAACACTGGGACTAATGAACCCCTTTCTATGAAAGTCCTCAAGCTATACTCACAGCTCTCGAAGATCAGTTGGAGACATCCTATATGCTGGTGTTGATATTGGTGTCGTCTCAGGGTACAAGTCAATTTAAAAGTCCACCTCTCTATGGGGAGGTAGACTCATAACATCATTAAGGAAAACAACAGCGTACTGGTCCACCACTACAGGATAACTCAGACTATCAACATCAACTGCTCTGAAGGAAAGGCTAGCCAACTTATTTTTGATTGGCTGAACTATCCTCTGATTAAATCCATCTTGTGTGGAAAATATTCCCTTCTCATTGGTAATGTAAAATATTGTCCCATCTGTGGAGACACACCACATTTTTCATCTAATATAGTCGATCTGAGAATGAACTATAGATAACCAGTCCATACCCAAGATGACGTCGTATGGCCTTGACGCCACTACTAGAAGATCCCAAACAAAGTAATCATCTCCTAGAGTAAGCTCACACTTTTGTAACTTGTGTGTAATCATTGAATCTGTAACCGTAGGAGTCTCTATCCGTATGGATCGATCCAATGTCTCCACCAGAATCTCTGAGCTCTGAACAAGGGTTGTGTAAACAAATGAGTGAATGAAACCTGTGTCAATAAGTATTGCAGTTAAGTTGGAGTAGACAAATACCGTACCTTGAATCACATCTAGTGCATCATGGATGTAGGCATCATCTGCATGAAGTTGAACTCATCACTATCCGCCTGCTCTTTGTGGTCAGGGTGGACCACCTGGAGGCGGCGGCAGTAATAACTCGAATCTCTACCCACTGCCAACTGCACAGCTAGATCATTTGTCACGTCTGCCAACTGCATTGATACCTCCTTGATTGAATCTTTTCATTTGTCCATGCAGTTCATTGACCATATTCTTGACATCTATATGACAGTTTGGGTTGTAGTGAGCCATGTGACCCTACCCGACATATGCGTAACACTTCCTACTCCTCACCTATAATACTTTTTCTTGACAGCCCCACAAAACTGACCATGTATCCTAATTTCATCCACCTGTAGGTCTGGTCGTCTTGGATCTCTACATATTTTTTCTTTTTCTAGCAGTGGATGACTCTGCTACGTGTCGTCTGGTGGTGGGTCTTGTTGTCGCTGACTTCTTAGCAATGAATCACTCCACAAATTGTGCTCTCTCCAATCCCCCACCTATGTTGGGATGATGAGAGAAATCATAGAAGCTATAATATTGTGTCTAATCCATTGCACGATGTTCTGGGATCTGAAGAAAGGGTACCACAACATTTCAGTGAAGTAGAGTGACAGGTCGGTGAGCCTTGGTAAATATTGAGTGACGATCATGCTACCCTGCTGCAAGTGGAGAACCTCATTTATACGCATTGAGATAAAGTCACTGGGAAGAAGTCTTCCCTAAAAAGGATCTCGATGTTTTCCCAGATGAATGTGACATCATCATGAACCTGGAGAATCAATATACACTATCTTCCTGTTGTTTCTATAAGAAGACTAGCGACAATGATCACCATGAGATTAGCTGCTGTCTCTACCCATTAAAAAAACCTATCCACACCCTCCATCTCGTCCTCAGCCACATGTGGATTAGTCTCACCCCAAAACCTCAGTGGCCTCTGGTGCATTAACTCATGCAATGTGATCAAGCGGTGTGCACCCTATGCTGTTGGGTTTGGTGGTGTCAGCTGCACAACTAGTAGTGGGGATGTTTGTACACCACCTAATGGTACAAATTCCCAAAGGGGGACCTGTACTGAAGCGTCATTTCTCAGTGGGTTTTCATCACATACTATACCTGGAACCCTGGTTGGCTATCTATGTGGAGGCATCCTGAAGGGAAACATGTGTGCCACAGTCACTAAGTTATACCTAGTGAGCTGAATGAAACTGATCACAAATAAAAAATTTCAAAAACACAAACACAATCAGTGTTTATGGGCACTGAGTTGGAAAGCAGAAGTCAGGGCCCTGGTGTATGGATACGTTGACCACCAAACCTACACTGGATTCCCCAAACTAATAACCACAAACATAACACTTAACAATATTTCTGATTAAAAGGTCAGAGTAAAAGTTATTTGGTAGAACCGACTCATCTGATACCAATTTTTCACAACCTATCCCCTAGAGCCGGTGATTTGACTACACCAAGCCTGCCTTCCATAGGCCAAGGGCGTGTGACTAGAACTAAAACAACATATATCTAATATTGGGAAGGCATTTCTATAACGACCCATACTTTACATACATTGTTAATACTTCAAAATTGAAGCACACTTATTACAACATATGACAAAACCACAAAGGACCGTATAGGTATAGTGTCTTTAGAAACTGGGAAACATAAACAACTGGTTCATAAATCTTCTACAGTGTCTCCCATTTATTTCATCATATCTAGGGTCCCATTTAGCATATTCTACTTAATATCCATCTTCCTGATCTGGGGAAAAGAAAACATAAAAGGGTGAGCTCAAATTCTCAGTAAGGGCAAATAAAGGAAATAAAAATCATATCATATCTTTTTGAAAATCATAACCTTCAAAAGAGATCATAATATCTTAACATGGAATAACAGATAGAAGTGAAAATGAGATCCCCATAATCATAACATGAAACTTGAAACTTTGTGGCATGCACACATAATCATGGAAAATCATTTCTTGTTAGTCATGACTCATTGCCAAGACTATCTTAGTGGACAAAGTCCCTTTCTGAACCGAGTCACCCTCGTTCCAGTCCTGTTTTCACTGAACCGGTATAACCTACCATTCCAGCCATTTCTATCTCATGAGCTATAAAATCTTTACCCAATGCATTGTAGGGAGATATAGGTCCCACGCATCTTATAATGAATCCTTTCTTATGTGTTCCACATAATCATAAACCATACATCATAGCGTAACCCATGTAATAAAAAAGGGATTCTTAAACAACGTGACATCATAAAACAATTCATATAAGATAAAGGAATTCATAAAAATATTTTCATCACAACATAATCAAATCCATGTAATAATAGGGATAAAAACAGAACCCTTTTATTATCTTACATGGAAAATAATTTTGATAAAATACTTGAACTTCATTCTTGAGGAAAATATCATGTCTACTTCAAAAAAACTTTTCCTTTCTTAACATGTCATACAATTTTAAACTAAAATAATTTGATTACAAATAAACTTGAATACTTGTAAAGGAAGCTTCTTGTAAATAATGTTTTAGAAGTCCATTCATTCTGTATAAGTTAAAAAAAACATTCTTCGTACTTTTGTCGGAAAAGTAAAAAAGTACCTCGTATGAAAAACGACAAAAGATTTCTTTCATTTCTTTTACTAAAAACTCACCGAAGGGTAAAAATGGATTTAAACAATTGTAGGTGGATGGAAATAATATTTCATATTTATGAAACATGGCTGTGGATGATAAAATACACCCCAGTAAAAACTTACGAATAAACAATCTCAGATAAAAATGAGATTGTGATATTTCCCTTACCTTAGGTCCGATTTTCTTTGTACGTGTCCGAAGCTCCTGTATAATGGTTTAAATAATGTTATTGACTTATTCCAGATTCATACATATTGATATGATATCATATATGGTCATATTCTTAGCTTCTTGTTAGTAATATTTCATTGTTACTTGTTACTCGGGTCTTTATTGCCTTTTGTTCTTATGCGTGTTTTGCAGAATACATTCTTATTCTTCTTTTAAGGTTATAGATACCTTATATCAAGAATTTTATTAGTGTAACATATAATATATTTATTCATTCAATTCATTTATATAATTACTATGTAATGATGATCATGTAGAACGAGTCGCATCACATTGTGGAGACGGTATTCCGTACGTACGCACAAGTGATGATATCGTTCCTATGATCGTGGAACTGTATTGGAGTATATATATATTATTTCAGTATCAATATTATTTTATAATAATCATAAATATTTACTCATTACACCATTATACCCATCCTTGTAAAGTGATGGTGGAAAAATATATTACACCACGGCGTGGAGACGGTATTCCGTACGTACGCACGCGCAGTGATTTCATTTTTCCGTAGGATGAATAGAAGGTGAGTTAGGGTTGTTTCATATTTATAATAACATATCAGTATTTAAGTAATACTGATGTTATTACTTTATCATGAAACAACTAAAGAAGAAGAAGTTGAAGAAGAAAGAAATTGAAAAGATCGGTAATGGATATTACCTCTTCTTTGGAACACCTCTTTGAATCCTCCACTTAGGGAACTAAGATTGGTCTTTGAAGAAGACCAGGACCTCTAGGTTTATTCTAGGGAAGTGGAGAGGAGAAAATGGCAGGGGTTGGCCGAGCTTGAGTTCTCAAATTGGTGTGAGGAGGAGGGGGAGGAGGTGCCCTTTTATAAGGGAGGAGAGGGGCACCTTAGGAATATCTCAAAATATTATTTTATATTAAAGTCAAAATCGGTTTATAATGGTTCCAAAGGGTCTTATTTAGAAGCTAAAGTGGGTATGGGTCGAAATACTATCAACCAATAGGATTTAGACAAGTTTAGGGTATTATTTTAACCTTATCAATTAGATTTAATTCTAAGTTAAATAATTTAAATTTTACCATGCCTTTTTGTTTTCTTTCACTATATGGATAATACACTTACTATAACATGCCAAAAGAACCCCAAATTGTTTATTATTAATATATATATCCTTATCTATGTCATTTGGCCGAACCTTAGATTTTTAGGAATAAAATAACAATTAATAATATAATATTTGATTTAAAAACTATTTTCTGTCAATTTTGACACTATTTGATATATGATTTTATTGAAAGTCATAACAGAATTATATGTTCGAAAAAAGTTGATTAAATAAACACTAATATATCATAGTAACCTATAAAATTAGTGTAATTCATAAAAAGTCTTAGATGGCATTTATTTTGGTGTTTATAACACCTATTATGTCAATATTTCATTAATAAGATAATTACTTCATCATCATTGTGTCATAAATAAATTAAATTATATAATGTCTAAAATTTATAAATAAAATACCATTATGTAGGAAATCTTTTTAGCTTTCTGATGAATATTTATAGTTGAATTTATCTTATGTATAACCCCATATTAAAAATGATTTACTTATTAAACTTTGATTTTAAATATTTTAACCCTTCTTTAAATAAATTAATAATAAATGTCCTAATCTAATCCAAGGGGGCCTAAATGGTAATATTTTATTCCTAAGTTTGTTTTTGGTCGAATTACACTTGTCCAATAGAATTAGGACATGTGTTAGGGTAATAGTAATATCATATTTACCCTTAGTTACCCTATTTACTATTAACCGCGGAAAAAAAAGTAAAAAGTTACTATTCACCAAAAAATTATTTTTATCTCATTGAACCACATTTTACTTACTGATATCAACTGTGTCTGTCGGATTTTTGAAATTCCATTCACAGAAGTGGTAAAATTAAGGTTTATGAAAAAATTAAGTTTTTAACCTACCACTTAGTGGATTCACTATTCATCAAAAATTGAATGTTTTCAGAAAAATACCAAAATTTCACCGTAGGCTAATTTTGGTATTCCGAATCCAAAAATGAAGTCCATTTTGAAAAATAAAATTTCAAAAAGTGGTTATTACTATTCATAACGGCTAGTTTTAATAGCATATTGTTGTTTAGTTAAACTCGGTATTGCGTACAACAAAAGCTATCGAGGAAGGTCGCGATTGCGTGTAAAGCAATCCAAGCAAGTGTTGTGTAGAGAAAGGTTTTTTTTTATGATTTATATAACATAAAAGTCTCGGGTGTTACATTCTACCCCCCTTAAAAAGAATTTCGCCCTCGAAATTTGTCACTTTGTAACAAACAGATGAGGATACTTCTCCCTCATCATATCCTCAAGCTCCCATGTAGCTTCTTCAAGTTGGTGGTTCCTCCATAAAACTTTCACCAATCGAGTGGTCTTATTTTGCAGGACTTTTTCGCTATGATCCAGAATCTCTATCGGTTGTTCTTTATAAGAAAGATCTTGCTCCAGCGGTACAACTTCTGAGCTGAGTACATGTGAGGGATCAGGTATGTACTTTCTCAGGAGAGATACATGGAACACATCGTGAACTTGAGAGAGATTCAGTGGAAGCGCCAATCGGTAAGCTACCTTTCCAACCCGATCCAGTATTTCGAAAGGACCGATATATCTAGGTCTCAACTTCCCCTTCTTTTCAAATATCATAACCCTCTTCCAGGGAGATATTCATAAGAACACTTAATCACACACTTCAAACTCTAAGCCTTTTCTTCGGTTGTCGGCATAGCTTTTCTGTCGACTCTGAGCTTCTCTTATGTGTTGTTGAATAGATCTGACCTTTTCTGCCATTTCATCAACGAGATCAGGACCTAATAGCTTTCTTTCCCCAACTTCATCTCAGCAAGTTGGAGTCCTGCATTTCATTCCATAGATAGCTTCATAAGGAGCCATCTGAATACTGGAGTGACAGCTATTATTATAAGAAAATTCCACCAATGGTAGGTGTTGATCCCAACCTCCTTTGAATTACATATAGCAAGCTCTCAACATATCCTCTAGGGTTTGAATTGTTCTCTCAGACTGACCGTCTGTCTGGGGATGAAAAGCAGTGCTAAAACTCAACTCTGTATCTAGAGTATGCTGAAGACTTCGCCAGAACTTCGAGGTAAATCTCGGATCCCGATCAGATATAATTGAAAGTGGTACTCCATGCAATCTTACCACTTCCTTTACATATATCCTGGCAAGCTGATCTAGAGAGAAATCCTCTCTAATAGCAATGAAGTGTGCAGACTTTCTAAGACGATCAACTATGACCCAAATAGCATTATTTTCTTTGAATGTTTTAGGAAGTCCGGTGACAAAGTCCATAGTGATGTTTTCCCATTTCCATTCGGGTATGGGTAATGGTTGTAACATCCCCTTAGACTTCTGTCTCTCAGCTTTAACTTGTTAACAAACCAAGCATCGAGAGACATATTCAGAAACATCTCTTTTCATGCCATCCCACCAGAAGTACTCTTTCTGGTCCCTATACATCTTCGTGCTTCCAGGATGAATAGAGAATGATCAACTATGAGCCTCATCCAGCAGCTCCTTCTTTAATTCGGGGATGGGAGGAACACAAACCCGATTCCTGAACTTTATTATCTCATCACAATCAAGGTTGAATTCAGGAACATTTCTCACCTTCTTTTGTTACTCGACATCTTCTTTCTGTGCCTCTTTAATCTTCACATGTATAGATGGTTGAACATTAATTTGAGAAAGATACTATTTTTCCCCTTCCATTATAATTCCAAGATTCATCCTTTGTAAATCCATAAATATTGGATCTTTTGTGATCCTCATCATGGATAAACTAGTATGTTCTTGTCGACTTAATGAATCTTCCACCTTATTTGCTTTCCCAGGGTGGTAATGGATTGAGCAGTCGTAATCCTTAATCAGCTCCAACCATCTTCATTGACGCATATTCAACTTCTTTTTGTGTGAAAATATACTTTAAACATTTATGATCAATATAAATATCACACCATTCACCATAGAGGTAATGCCTCCAAATCTTTAATGCAAAATTTACCGCTGCCAACTCCAAATCATGTGTTGGGTAATTTTGTTCATGGATTTTCAACTGTCGTGAGGCATAAGCTATCACCATATCATTTTGCATAAGAACACACCCCAATCCCTTCTTGGATGCATCACTGTAGATCACAAACCTTTCTCCACTACAAGGAATTGTGAGCACAGGTGCACTGGATAACCTTCTTTTCAACTCCTTGAAATTCTCTTCACATTCCTCTGTCCAAACAAACTTAACTCCTTTCCGAGTCAACTTGGTGAGTGGATTAGATAATCGTGGAAAATCTTTTACAAAACGTCGATAATATCCAGCCAAACCAAGAAAACTTCGGATCTCAGTTACTGTTGTTGGTCTCGACCATCTTTCGATAACCTCTGTTTTTTCTGGATCCACAGATATCCCCACTTTTGAGATTATGTGACCCAAAAATGCATCTTTTTGATGCCAAAATTCACACTTGGTAAATTTGGCATAAAGCTTCTCCTTTCTCAGGGTCTTCAATATAATTCTCAAGTGATCTTCATGATCTTCCTTGCTCTTTGAATAGACAAGAATATCGTCTATAAAGACTACCAAAAATTGATCAAGATAGTCTCTAAAGACTCTATTCATTAGATCCATGAAGATAGCAGGGGCATTAGTAAGACCAAATGGCATCACTATAAATTCATAGTGTCCATACCTTGTACGAAAAGCTGTCTTTGGTATATCCTCCCTTTTGACCCTTAATTGATGATACCCTGAACGAAGATCAATCTTAGAAAAGTATTGAGGTCCGCGTAGTTGGTCAAATAAGTCATCAATGCGTGGGAGAGGATATTTGTTCTTGATAGTGATCTTGTTAAGTTCTCGATAATCAATGCAGAGTCTCATTGATCCATCTTTCTTCTTAACAAATAGAACAGGTGCTCCCCAAGGTGACGCACTAGGGCGTATGAATCCCTTATCAAGATTCTCTTAGAGTTTCTTCTTCAATTCCTGCAACTCAATTGAGGCCATTCTATAAGGTGTCTTTGAAATTTTCAAAGCGCCCGGTACGTGTTCTATTGAAAACTCAACTTCACGATTTGGTGGAAGACCCGGTAATTCCTCCGAAAATACATCATCATACTCCCATACAATGGGAATATTCTTAATCGTGAGTTTTTCACCATCCATTTGAGATAAATAACCTTCATTTAGTGGAATCAACACCCATAAGATGGATGAAATTTCCACTGGAAAGTTATATTCATCCTTGCATTGATAGACGATCGTAGATTGATCTGGAATATGAAATGTGACTTCCCTTCTTTGGCAATTGATATGAGATCCATGTAGAGAAAGCCAATCCATGCCAAGAATCACATCAAATTCCACTAAAGGAAGGATCACAAGCATTGAAGGAAGCACTTTCCCAAAAACTTCGATCGGAGAAGAATTATAAAGTTTTGATGCGACTGTTGTGCCATTAGGTGTTGTCACAACTAACTCAACATCTAATTGTTGAGGTAGTACGGTAATACCCTTAGAAAATTCTTTATAAATAAAGGAGTGGGTGGATCCAGAATCAAATAAAACATTTGCTACTTTAGAGTGGATGGTAAGTGTACCTTTCTCCACTTCGTTATCATACTCCACATCACTGATAGAAATTGCATGTGACTTTCCTTTGTCTTTAGCCTTAAGATTTTGTTGACGTCGACCATCATCCTCAACACTTGGATTTGGGCATTAATTGGCATAATGTCCCATCTCCTTGCATTTGAAACATTGAAGTGTAGTAGGTTCATTCTGTGTATCCCTTCCTTTGTTTGCATCATTAGACATCTTCTTCCCATTATCGCGGAATTCAAAAGCCCGATGACCTTCCTTTCCACATTTGAAACATTTACTTGTCCCTTTAAGACAACTCCATCCATGTTTCTTTCCACACTTTGAGCATAAGGGAAAGCTCATCTGCTTTTAAGTGTGCTCTTTAGATTTTCCTTTGAATTCCATCTTCCTCTTCTTATCAAACCCATGTGATTGATGGTTTACTCCAATCTCCATCTCGACTTTGAGAGAACATCGAACGATTTCCTCGTAGCTATTGAAGTCCCTTATGGCTAACGCCCTTCGAAGACTTGGATTTAAGCCACTAAAGAATCGATCGATCTTACTCTCAGGTTGGATAATAATTCCAGAAGCGTACCTTGCAAGTCTTGTAAAATTTGCTTCATAGGTACCAACAGATTCATCATCCCATTGCTTCAGTTCAAGAAACTCTTTCTCCATCTTTGTTCGGAGAATATGAGGGAAGTACTTATTGAAAAATAAGTTTTTGAACTCGTCCCATTCCATAGACTCAATTTCATCCCTTTTCCTCGTATTCTTAATAAGATTCCACCATTGATCAGCATCTCCTTCCAAACGATACACTGCTAGGATGACTTTATCATGTTGAGAACATTGAAGAACTGAAAATATCTTTTCAGTAGTACTAATCCATTGTTCAGAAACTAATGGATCAGTAGACCCGCTGAAAGAAGGTGGACGCTGCCTCATGAAGGATTCAACAGAATGTTGCTCCTTCCTTTTCTCGTTTGGAAGTCCTGCATGATTCATAGCTTGAGAAAGTTGTGTGAGCATGGCTACAAGATTTTTCATTCCATCTCCCGTATTGTTTGGTTGTTCAGGGGTACAATCATTGCATTTCCCATCGCATTCCGCAATAACACGGTTCCTTCGGGTTCCATCCATTGACTAAAACCAAGAAGAATAGTGTGAGCAACACTAATTATAATAGGAAAACCACATAATTAAAGAATAAAATTTTCATGCTTAAGGTCTTATCCTAGGTTATTCATGGCCATTTCTAAAACACTAAGATTGTGTTCTATGCTTAGACTTATCCTTAGGGTTCTTACTAAGGCTTTCACATCCTAGTTTCCAATGGTTGACTATACCTTTCCTCTGATACCAACTATAACGACCCATACTTTACATACATTGTTAATAATTAAAAATTGAAGCACACTTATTACAACATATGACAAAACCACAAAGGACCGTATAGGTATAGTGTCTTTAGAGACTGGGAAACATAAACAACTGGTTCATAAATCTTCTACAGTGTCTCCCATTTATATCATCATATCTAGGGTCCCATTTAGCATATTCTACTTAATATCCATCGTCCTAACTTGGGGAAAAGAAAACATAAAAGGGTGAGCTCAAATGCTCAGCAAGGGGAAATAGAGGAAATAAAAATCATATCATATCTTTTTGAAAATCATAACCTGTAAAAGAGATCATAATATCTTAACATGGAATAAATCATAGAAGTGAAAATGAGATCCCCATAATCATAACATGAAACTTTAAACTTTGTGTCATGCACACATAATCATGGAAAATAATTTCTTGTTTGTCATGACTCGTTGCCAAGACTATCTTAGTGGACAAAGTCCCTTTCTGAACCGAGTCACCCTCGTTCCAGTCCTGTTTTCACTGAACCGGTATAACCTACCGTTCCAGCCATGTCTATCTCATGAGATATAAAATCTTTACCCAATGCATTGGAGGGAGATATAGGTCCCACCCATCTTATAATGAATCCTTTCTTATGTGTGCCACATAATCATAAACCATACATCATAGTGTAACCCAAGTAATAAAAAAGGGATTCTTAAACAACATGACATCATAAAACAATTCATATAAGATAAAGGAATTCATAAAAATATTTCCATCACAACATAATCAAATCCATGTAATAATAGGGATAAAAACAGAACCCTTTTATTATCTTACATGGAAAATAATTTTGATAAAATACTTGAACTTCATTCTTGAGGAAAATATCCTGTCTACTTCAAAAAAACATTTCCTTTCTTAACATGTCATACAATTTTAAACTAAAATAATTTGATTAAAAATAAACTTGAATACTTGTAAAGGAAGCTTCTTGTAAATAATGTTTTAGAAGTCCATTCATTCTGTATAAGTTAAAAAAAACATTCTTCGTACTTTTGTCGGAAAAGTAAAAAAGTACCTCGTATGAAAAACGACAAAAGATTTCTTTCATTTCTTTTACTAAAAACTCACCAAAGGGTAAAAATGGATTTAAACAATTGTAGGTGGATGGAAATAATATTTCATATTTATGAAACATGGCTGTGGATGATAAAATACACCGCAGTAAAAACTTACGAATAAACAATCTCGGATAAAAATGAGATTGTGATATTTCCCTTACCTTAGGTCCGATTTGATATGTACGTGTCCGAAGTTCCTGTATAATGGTTTAAATAATGTTATTGAATTATTACAGAATCATACATATTGATATTATATCATATATGGTCATATTCTTAGCTTCTTGTTAGTAATATTTCATTGTTACTTGTTACTCAGGTCTTTATTGCCTTTTGTTCTTATGCGTGTTTTGCAGAATACATTCTTATTCTTCTTTTAAGGTTATAGATACCTTATATCCAGAATGTTATTAGTGTAACATATATCATATTTATTCATTCAATTCATTTATATAATTACTATGTAATGATGATCATGTAGAACGAGTCGCATCACATTGTGGAGACGGTATTCCGTACGTACGCACGAGTGATGATATCGTTCCTATGATCGTGGAACTGTATTGGATTATATATATATTATTTCAGTATCAATATTAATTTATAATAATCATAAATAGTTACTCATTACACCACTATACCCATCCTTGTAAAGTGATGGTGGAAAAATAGATTACACCACGGCGTGGAGACGGTATTCCGTACGTACGCACGCGTGGTGATTTCATTTTTCCGTAGGATGGATAGAAGGTGAATTAGGGTTGTTTCATATTTATAATAACATATCAGTATGTAAGTAATACTGATGTTATTACTTTATCATGAAACAACTAAATAAGAAGAAGTTGAAGAAGAAAGAAATTGAAAAGATCGGTAATGGATATTACCTCTTCTTTGGAACGCCTCTTTGAATCCTCCACTTAGGGAACTAAGATTGGTCTTTGAGGAAAACCAGGACCTCTAGGATTATTATAGGGAAGTGGAGAGGAGAAAATGGCAGGGGTTGGCCGAGCTTGAGTGCTCAAATTGGTGTGAGGAGGAGGGGGAGGAGGTGCCCTTTTATAAGGGAGGAGAGGGGCATCTTAGGAATATCTCAAAATATTATTTTATATTAAAGTCAAAATCGGTTTATAATGGTTCCAAAGGGTCTTATTTCGAAGCTAAAGTGGGGATGGGTCGAAATCCTATCATCCAATATGATTTAGACAAGTTTATGGTATTATTGTAACCTTATCAATTAGATTTAATTCTAAGTTAAATAATTTAACTTTTACCATGTCTTTTTGTTTTCTTTCACTATATGGTTAATACACTTACTATAACATGCCAAACGAACCCCAAATTGTTTATTATTAATATATATATCTTTATCTAAGTCATTTGGCCGAACCGTAGATTTTTAGGAATAAAATAACAATTAATAATATAATATTTGATTTAAAAACTATTTTGTGTCAATTTTGACACTATTTGATATATGATTTTTGTGAAAGTCATAACAGAATTATATGTTCGAAAAAAGTTGATTAAATCAACAATAATATGACATAGTAACCTATAAAATTAGTGGAATTCATAAAAAGTCTCAAATGACATTTATTTTGGTGTTTATAACACTAATTAAGTCAATATTTCATTAATAAGATAATTACTGCATCATCATTGTGTCATAAATAAATTAAATTATTTAATGTCTAAAATTTATAAATAAAATACCATTATGTAGGAAATCTTTTTAGATTTCTAATGAATATTTATAGTTGAATTTATCTTATGTATAACCCCATATTAAAAATGATTTACTTATTAAACATTGATTTTAACTATTTTAACCCTTCTTTAAATAAATTAATAATAAATGTCCTAATCTAATCCAAGTGGGCCTAAATGGTCATATTTTATTCCTAAGTTTCTTTTCGGTCGAATTACACTTGTCCAATAGAATTAGGGCATGTGTTAGGGTAATAGTAATATCATATTTACCCTTAGTTACCCTATTTACTATTAACCGCGGTAAAAAAAGTAAAAAGTTACTATTCACCAAAAAATTATTTTTATCTCATTGAACCACATTTTGCTTACTGATATCAACCGTGTCTGTCGGATTTTTGAAATTCCATTCACAGAAGCGGTAAAATTAAGTTTTATGCAAAAATTCAGTTTTTAACCTACCACTTAGTGGATTCACTATTCATCAAAAATTGAAAGTTTTCAGAAAAATACCAAAATTTCACCCTAGGCTAATTTCGATATTCCGAATCCAAAAATGAAGTAAATTTTGAAAAATAAAATTTCAAAAAGTGGTTATTAATATTCATAACGGCTAGTTTTAATAGCATATTGTTGTTTAGTGAAACTCGGTATTGCGTACAACGCAAGCTATCGAGGAAGGTCGTGATTGCGTGTAAAGCAAGCCAAGAAAGGGTTGTGTAGAAAAAGATTCATTTGATGATTTATATAACATAAATGTCTCGGGTGTTACAATTTCCTTTATAATTTGTAAACTCACACAACCAAGCACATAGTATGATACAAGAACAAAGTAAACTGTAATTTAAAAATAGTGTGTATAGAATGTAAAGCGGGAAAAAATACATGCCCAACTGGGAAGTGCATGTAAAATATGAATGTACAAGTAAAACTGAAAATAGATCCTGTGAACACCCACCAAGGATCCTACCTGAAGGGTATGTACAACTCTCGAACGGTCGTATCTAAGGTATGCCTCATCTAAGGTCCACCTTTTATAAGCCTCCAGTCCTGGTACCCTCATCCTCAGTCAGCATTGTCCATCATCTACACAAGACATGACAAGGTGCGGCTATAGCCTGTGCAGGGGTGAGTATAACTATACTTAGTAGGGCCCCAGAGACCCCCAAAGGTCTCTCAATATCTACAAAGGATAATCCAAAAAATATGAAAACAACAGTGAACCCTACTTAGGTATATTACTATACATATACCTATGTTATCATGTATACTCATCTCATTTATGATGGAACAGAAGGTCCAACTCATTATCCCAATGCACAACTATTCCACGAAGAAAAGAATACCACGATAGATACACCACAAAGGTATGCACCACAATGGTAAGACCACATAGAAGAATACCACAAAGGTATCACCACACAAAAGAATTCCATAAATTTAATGACTCAACTCACACCATGTATAACTTATTTATAGATGTATATATGATTATTTATATTGCTAGATCTTCTTACTTCGTCAAGAAGATCTGCTGTTGACCCACACCAGATCGAAGATGACCCACACAGGATCTAAAGATGACCCACACATGATATGAAAATGACCCATACAGGATCGGTATGCACCAACCCACACTAGATCCCTAAGTGCTGACCCACACAGGATCCGAAGATGACCCACACAGGATCTGAAGACACCTCATGTACCTCCTACCACATGGTTCCTGCAATAATCATGCTAGATTCTGGGAAGTTCCTCTCCTCAAACAATCATATGATAATTCAACTTCTATGAAGTCTCATGAAGAAGTATCCCAAATGTCTGTCACGTCATAAGGGACATAAGATGACAAACAACGTTTCAATCAGACGCCTGATCTATATGTTATCAGCATTTTCGTTTCGAGGGCCCGTTTGGATTCATGTTAAATCCAACCCAGAAATACCTCAACATTATCCAAAACTAAAGTGGGTCCCACCCTATCCATAATGGGGGTAGCCTCCCCTAGATTATTGAATATCCCATTAGACCATTTGGCCTGCTAGAACGTGATACCCGCTAGAGTGGGTTCTTCTTGGTGTGTTATGGCCGACTAGATCCCTGGATGGTCCTCCTTCCAGCGACAAGACAACACCACATTCCACTTGAGACCGACTAGGTTCTGGCCCCCTCTAGCCTTCGACACAGCCACGTGGCCGTGGACTCTAGATCCGGTGGCACGGATGCGCTTCGCCACTTCCCCATGTGGCCGGTCGGCATGTTGGCCACCACTCGACTATGCCACGGTCGACCGGACGCAACCTCCTCTTCATGTGGAACAGAAGTGCGCCACCCTCATTTCAGGCAGTTGGCTAGGGGTTGGACATCGCCTTCTTTCTTGATCCATCGGAGCTTTGTTCCAAGCCCAAAAATTATGACATTTTCAAATTCATGATTCTCATGTTGAGATCTATGCGTCCATATGTCGCACTCAAGGAAACATTGTGTTTTTACAACAATTAATTATTTGTCATTGAAGAACACATGAAAAATGAGCGAAGAACCAATAGAAAAGTATATGGTAAATTTGCGGATCGATGGATGTTTTTGTATGAACATCATCATTGAGAAACAAGTTTATAAATAATAGATAAAAAATATTTAATCATGCTTCAAATTAAACCCCCTAGCGCATTTATTTGTTGGAGGTTGAATGAGGATGAGGATGAAGTCGATGAAGGTGGCGCCTGTGTTCGTTGCTCCTATAACACATTTCTGATCTAGCCTTGGGCATCGTTCTGATTCTTGATCCATAGAAAGTTTTTTGTTGGAGGATGTTCTTCGTCGGAGGATTCTCCGGAAAAGGCCTCATCTCCCTTTTGCCAACTGAAAAACAACCCACAATTACCTTAAGAAGAGTTAATAAAATAACTCTTAATTAATAAGTTGTTTCATTAATTTAGTTTTAATGAGCCATATAAATTAATGAGAGTTGTGGTTACATATTTTTTGTAACCCTGAATTTAATGCTCAGCCTTAAATACTTGACCACCATTGTGTGGTCCCCACTTCCACAGTTCAAAAAGATTGTTTCAAAAAGAAAAATTAAATGTTATTTATTTTATTTTTATTCTCCCACATAAAACAGAAAAACTAACATACACCCTTTAACTTCTACGGTCTAGGTGACATTCTATTTATGCGAAAATCGGTGCTATGTGTTCAAAGGTGTTCTCAGATTTCAATTCCAAGAACTGGTTTTAAATTTTGATAATTGCACTCATGCGTTTGCTGAATGAACCTAAATTTTTTTAAAAAATTCATTCTGGGCACACCAGGCCCCTGAATCACGCTCCATCAATTCGTACGAACATTTAATATTTCTATATAAATAAAAACAATTTACATGAAAAATCTGGGTCTTTAAACACTCAAAATAATTGTATCCTCACAATTCCATTCATACTCATAGGAATTGATCTTATGCCATCCTCCATGATGTCCCTCCATAAGTACCATTGGTGTCTGTGATTTCCCTAGTTTCAAGTAATACAATTTTCTATTACTATTTCAAAACCCACAATTTCTTAATTCTGGATGCAACATCAGAATAATGAATCATACTAATGAATACTTATATAGATTTTTAGGAGTGAGTATTGACAGGTGTGATGTAGGGAGATATTAGCATGGAAATGGTGTATGTATAATGAACTAAAGGACTCAACCTAAAGAATTTCAAAGTCCCTTATTCATTAAAAATGACCATAGGACAAAATATGACATAGATATTCTATGTAGAGGTCACCATGTCTAACAAATTTATTAAAATATCCTGGGGATGAAATTCATTTGGCTAGAGTAAAACATTTTAAAATTCCCAAAATGTACTTCCCCTGTCATGCAGATGATTGGAATTGAGAATGCATCCTAAGGAAATAATCAAATCCCGATCCTCAATGGAGATAATGTATATGAGGATAATTAGATATGTGGTTGAGATGTTTTCATATGAAACTAATATTTTCAAAGGGCTCATTGTATTCTTGACAAGAATTGGAAATAATGGTCTCCATACTCTCAGTAGAAATAATCAAAATATTTGTTGGTGTTTTTCTTCTTCCATCTAACAATTTTAATAAATAATTATACTTATCAGGGAATAAATAATTTTTTAGTCTTATTATAATTTTCCAGGGTTGTATAAATCTCCCTCTAATACCAATTATGAAGAACCCAAGCCCTAATTCCTCGAGAAGGAGCCTAAAACAAGGTGTTTAAAATTTTTTATAAATAACATGTAGATAAAATTAAAAATCTCATTCAATCATAGAGAATATTTTATGTTTATGTTCCAGAAAAATTGATGTAGCTAAAAAATTTCATCAAAAAATGACAAATATAAACTTCATATTATTTCCATCACAAAGGAGTACTCAAAGATTAAAAAATATAATAACCTTGTAGAAATAAATTTTACATAGAGTGAGAATTTAAAATACTGTATAAGAGATTTTAAATCAAAACCATTACGAAAATAAATTAATAAATCTATTTTACAAAACAACTCAATAAAATAATTATACAAACATTAGAATATTTCTTGAAATAAATCAACATTTCTTATATCACACCATCATCATTTTTTAGAAGATTCTAGAAATAATATTATGGTAATGTCATACTTATGTATTTATCCATTTATGGAAATTCTATAAATAATATGTGATATAAAACATGTAAACATGTAAAAATGCATTAAATGCTACACCCAGACACAAAATTGACTAAACATAACATATTGTGACATGCCAAAGGTGTAGGAACAAATTTGTATCGAAAATAATAAATTATAATTGTTGGGCACAAACAATATGTTAAATCACTTGTCACATAGAATTAAAATCATTAAATAAACAATGTAATGTCAACTTCTGTTTCAAAATTCTGATAATAGATGCTACACACTCTTTATAAAAACATTCCATGTACATACATCATTATGTCATATGAATTTATCACCAATATCATAAGTAAAATATTATTAACCATGTGAAATTATACTTATAGAATAATAACATTGTTTGTCATATACTAATACATAATGAGGGATCATATATTTCTAGACAACATAATCTCTTTCTCAAGGCCTTACACTAAGACCATACAAAATCTTTTTTTCAAGGCCTCCTGGAAAGATCATATACATAAAAACCCAAAATAATTTTTCTAATGAGACTCAACTTTAGTAAATGCATTGGAGAACTATCTTGGTGTACCCATAAAATCATATAAGTCAAATACATAATTCCTATGTCTAGTATGGTTTTATATTAATTGTGTCCTATACCATATTGAATTCATAAATTCTTAATCCATTATTTATCAAGAGTGAGAAAAATATCATTCTTGAATATAATAAATAATGTACACAAAATAATGGATTGTAATATAAAATAATAACACAGAAATTCAAAACAATTGTTCCTTTAGTTAAACATTTATTATACATGAAACATGCTTTGAATTCAAGATACTCGCACTTAATGTTCAACCATACACTAAAAATGCATTTGTTAATCATATTAAATAATAAACATTTATATCTAATTGAAATATAATATAATTATTATAAATGTATAAAATTTATATCATTTTAGGTATTGTTGAAAAAACAATTAAATGCACTTACCTAAGCTTGTATTTACATATGTATTAAACCAATGAAAGTTCCCACTATTTATCATTAATAAAGATTCATGAAATAAAAAAGTGATTAATTCTTCTATATTTTTTAGTCACACAATAACAGAAAAAAAATTTGTTCTTGTTTTCCAATAACAGATTGCATTTCGGATCATTGGGACGAGAGTATATGTAATTGTGTTTCTAACATATAAATGTGGGTTTCAAAATCTGAATTAGAATAATTTTCATATGGATAGAAATAAACTTTTAAAATAATTGTTTATCATTTGAATAAATGAAGATTAGATAAATAAAAACATTATACATATACAGATTCATATATGTATTAGATTAGAATCCCAAATCCATTATTAGTAAACCATTTTACATGAATGAAATCATTAGCTAATTTCTAATAGTATTTTCCCAAAAACCACCAAAAATAGATTGGTTTTGAATATTATATAATACCATATATATATAATGTGTATAAATGGGATTTGGCATAACCAAAACATGGTTTGATGAATCCTTACATGTTTCACACATCAAAAAATTATTTAATTACTAAAATCCGTTTTATAAAAATATAAATCATTTTAGAATTAAAATCTATATATATACATATATCTGTACAAACATAAAGTGTATACATGGGTTTAACGTATCAAATGTGAATCTAAACTAACAATACATTTATTAAATGTGTATAGAACAACTTACTAAAAGTCAACATCTATTAATTATGAATCAGAATATGTTTTTATATATAAAAACATATTTACACACATATACATATATAAGTGTTAATAAAAGACTAAACTAAAAAAATGAAACCCTTACATGATTAGAATTCATTAAAAGCAATATTTAGAAACAAATGTTCATCATTGGAAAATTAAAAAAATAGAATAGGTTTGTTATGTAAATAAACATATATATATATAAATAATCATATAATCATGTCTATTATGTCTTACTCTATATGGATAGCCTCTGGGGACTCCAGCTTAAAATTATGGTTTTTAATTGGACTGGTGTTCCCCTGATCTCATTGACAGATACTAACCAACCCCCTCCCCATCTTCAGGACTCAATTGACTCGATCATTCATATGCATAATCTTGATCTCTTGGAGAATATTACCCAAATTTTTGATAATTATCACTTCACTAATACTAATGATTTAATTATTTGGGAACTTCCGCACAATGGGATCCTTAACTCCAAATGTTATTATATGTTCCTTTTCAACAATGATGACAATATACACCCCTGGGTAATAAAATTTTAACAAAACATGGATAAAACCATCAAGATTTACTTTAGTCCGGTGGATTTTTCATCAAAGAATTCCCATAGATAACTACTTAAAAACATTCAGAATAAATCTATGTTAAAAATTTCGTATGTTCAATAAACAAAGAGAGGATATTAATTATCTCTTTCTCCCCTGTGAGAATGTTACCACTCTGTGGAATTATATTCCTGATATTTTTTAGTGCAGATGGATTTTCTTTGACACCATCAACATGCATATTCAGAATTACCTGAAGTTGTCTACGTCTCAACAAATCAAAAACCTTTTGGTTGCGGCCGTTGCAGAACTTCTTCACATTACATTGTATGGAAGAAATGAATTAATTTTCCACAATAACTCTTAAAATTAGTGCAGGGAAAATTAGAATACTCATGGCTAACCGTGAAGCGTCTTCTATCCGAAAATATCACTTCAACAATTCAGTCCGTAACCTTGGGATACTTAGATGTGATGGGGTGGAGGGGATTTACCCTCGTCCCCACTCTACTCATGAAGTATATTGGCTCCCCCCCCACCCCGCTCCGTGATGGATTAAAATCAATGTGGATGGAGCCTCCAAAGGAAACTTGGGACCAGCAGGCTATGGTGCCATCTTTAGAAATCACCTGGACCGGATTCTTGGATGGTTTTATGGATCTTGCAGTTCCGCTACTGATTTGTAAGCTGAGATGATGGGTGTCATCCACGACATCACCTTTGTCAGACTAAATAATGGGACAATATCTAGATTGGTAGAGACTCTACTACAATCATTCAGGCCATCTGGAATGGTACAATTCACCTTTCTTGGCCTCTTACTGCCCACTGGATGGACTGCTTGAATTCACTCATTGGGCTTAACTTCATCTCCACTCACGCCTTCTGCGAAGGCAACATGATCGCTGATGGGCATCCCAACCATGGAGTTACTCACAAATTACAATGGATGGATTATCTCCATTTTGAATTAATCCCTTATTATGATCGGGATGTCTCCAAAATACCTTCCTTCAGAATTGTGTAACCCCCTACTTCCTTTTTATCAATAAAAATTTCTACCTTTGAAAAAATGTTATAAATCACAGTTTTTCATATGGGAAAACCCCTAACATGGCTTTACATGTGACAACGAGCTCAGCAGAGACATGGAAGGAAATTAAAGGAGAAACCCCCATAGGGTTAAGGTGAAAAAGAATGTTTATATAATATATATATATATATATATATATATATTAAACATCTCATTTTTGACGTAAAATATAAACAAAGACCTCAAATACAACATTTCCATATAAGAACATGCTTCATAATCAAGGTAATCACTAATTTAACAAAGTATTTTATTATATGTACAAGGTACAAAAAGATCACATTGTATTGCATGGGATTTTATTTAAAAACCATAATCAATGAGTTTGGTCTGTGAAAAAAAGAGAAAGAAGGGGGGTTTTAGATAGAGAACGGTGGACTAATGAGATAGGAAGATGTAATGTAGGAGGAGGAAATCCATGGGCCGAGACCATTGGTGTAGTGAGATTAAGAAGAAGAAAGAAATAGAAATGTGAAAAATAATGGACCACCCAGATCATTCAAGGTCGATCAAATAGTTGAGAAGTGATCTTCATGTTTAAAAAAAATTATGGATTTTTAAGATTAAACACAGATTGATCAGAAAACTATGATGAATTCATGAAGTATTAAAAAAGGATGGTTGATCAAGATCAGCCACATCCTGATCAAACGTCTGATGAGAAATGAGGTGGAAAAACTATGGCGGTGGTGGTTCGACTGCTATATGGATCGGCCGAACGAGACCTAGCACGAAGAGATTGAATAGACATGAATGAACCCCTTTTAAAATCAGTGTCCCACATATAAAATTCACATAGACAATGGATTATTTATAAAACTTGGTTACCCAACACTCAACAATTAACTCTCTGTCCCCCTCCCTGACACCACTTCGTACTAGTTCTCCCCTATGGGAACACTCTGTGCCCACCATATGCCTTTGTTCGACCCCATACGTAGGATCGAACTTACAACACCCATATGCCCGGTTGGGTGTGCATACCCTCAATGTCGACCTATGATGGCTGGAGAGCCAAGAATTATCCACTCCACAAATTAGGGATGGGGGAGAGCCACATAACTCGTCTAACAATATGGCCAGCCTTGATGGGTACCATTTTTTTTGTTAAACCTATGATTAAAAATTTATACAATGTACATAATCAAATTATTAATGGAGAACATGGTTTTAGAATTTTTTTTCAAAATTAAAAAAGTTCATAATAAATATAGACTATATATCTTCATCTAAAACAAATGAATGAAAAATTAAAGTACTCCATATTTAGTTTCATTAAAACAAAAAATATCATTAATTTTATTTATCTAAAACTTGATTTCAAATTCATTTGAAACATTATACTTTCAAAATATAATGATATGTTCAATTAAACCTATGTTCATATATATATCATTAAACCATTTTTTTAAACATTAAAAATTTATAATATACCCAAATTCCTTAAATATTTAAAGTACTTATATATGTAAAATATATAAAATATTCCAAATAATAAAAATTATCAAAATACATAAAAATAACTTATGGTTATAAATTTTTTTGATCGTTACAAAAACAAATGGTTATGAAAAGTATTCAATAGCAAAAAATAGTTATAATTAACATCAAGGCCATATAAATAAATGTTAGGGTGTTAACATCTTTAAAACCAATTTGTGAATGTGGTGCTCTATATCACCTTGATTCTTAGTATGGTTTCCATTGTTTATTCAATTAAATTTTTCATTTTGACATACCCGAAGGACTTCCACTATTTTTTGCTCTGTTTGTTGGGTTTAGGGGTCTCTCAGTGATTGTGATAGGTATCCTAGTAAGCATTATAGATTAGTGATGGTGTTTTGGCCTTATGGAAATGTAAGATTTTGGTATTTCAAATTAATAAAACATGTATTTATTTTTTTATTTATTTTATTTTAGATCCACCATAGTTAAAAAAACCAGAAGAAAATTAATATTAATAATTATAAAAATATTACTATTAAAAATTAAAATATTTTCATGGAATTACATAATCCCCCTAAAATAAATTTTTTACTCACAATTACATTCATACTCACAAGCACTGACCTTCTTCCATCCACCGTGATCTCCCTTCACAAGTACCACCGGTGTCAGCTAATTTCCATGTATATCATTATTTGAATTCCTATCACAACTTCAATACCCTTGATTCACTGGTCCAGATGGAACCTGAGAATCTTGGGTCATACTTGTATAGATATCTATAGTTTCTTAGGGGTGAGATATGAGGTTTGTGAAGATAGGAGATTTCTTCATGGACCTTTTGTCTGTACAACGAACAAAAGGACTTGACCTCAAGAATTTCAAAGTCAATTACTCGACCAAAATGAATGTAGAACAATATCTGAAACAGATATGCTATGTGGGATCACCCGCTAAAGAATCTTCTTGTAATTAATATATGGATAAAATGACATTGTCTATAGTAAAACATTTAAAAATAACCTCAATGTACTTCCCCAATCATCAATAGGATGGGAATTGGACATTCATAATGTTGAAATAATCAAAGACTGATCCTCGATGAAGATAAAGTATATGAGGAGAGTTAGATACATGGAAGAGATGTGTGCATGTGAAAAGAGAATTTTCAAATGGATCATAGTCTTCTAGACATGAAATAGAAATAATGGTCTCCATAATCTCAGTAGTAAGAGACAAAAGATTTTTTTGGTGTTCCTTCATATTCCATCTGAAAATTTTAAGAAAGAATTATACATAACAGGGCCTAAATAAAATTTTATGTCTTATTATGATTTTACAACGTTGTCTAAATCTACATTTGATACCAATTTTGATGACCCCAACCCCAGAAGCCCGAACATGGTTCCAAAATCACGGTGTATGATATTTTAACGAACAAATACAGGTAAAAATTACACATTTCATTCCATCACATAAAAACATTTCAGTATAGGTTCTGAAAAAATAGATACAGTAGATACATTTCATAAAAAACATGAAAACGATAAACTTCATATTGTTTCAATAACATAGGAGTACTAAATTCTTCAAAAATCTACCATCTCTGTAAAAAAATTATAAAATTTAGGGTGAGAATTTAAAATTTTTCGTTAGGGGATTTATAAAAATTAAGAAAATAATTTACTAAATATTATTTATGAAAAAAATCCCTATAAAATAATTATACATGTATTAATCATTTTCTAGAAATAAAACAACATTTATTAAGTAAGTTATCATAATTTCTCAGATGATTCTAGAAATAATTTTCGGGTAATTTCAAACATATGTATTTATAGATTTATTAAAATGCTACAAGTAAAACATGATAAAAAATAAGCATACTTATACAAAATTCATGACATTATACACATGGACTTAGAGTTCACTAAACACAACATAGCGTGATATTCCAATGTTGTAGGTAAAATTTACCAAAATAAATAAATCATCCTCTAGGTTGTGCATAAAAAATATGTTAAATAACATATCACATATAATTAAAATTATGAAAAGGGGGATGTAATATCAACATAAGTATAAAAATTATTCAAATAGATTCTACACATTCCATATTAAACCATGCCATGTACATATTTCATTATACTATATGCATATTTCACTATTATCCAAAGTAAATTATTCTTAATCAAGGGATATAATACAAGTCAAATAATCACTTGGTTGGTTAAATACTAATATCTAACGAGGGGATGTATAATTCCATACTTCATAATCTCTTTGTAAATTCCTTAGGCTAAGACTATACATAATCTTTTTGTCCAGGCCTCAAGTCAATGCCATTCAATTAATAACCCCATATAATTTGTCTCATGAGACTCAACATTACCAAATTCATTGGAGCACTATAAAGGCACACACATTATATCATAAATGTCCAATATATTGCTCATGTTTCTAGTACAGTATTATATTCATAGTGTCTTATACCATATTGAAAAACTAAATTCTTAATACATAAAATATCAATAGATAGATACTTTTTATTCATGCATATAATAACTAATTCACATAAAAGGGTCAATTTTTACATAAAATAATAACACATAAATTCAAAACAATTTTTCCAAGAGAGTAAACATTTTTAATAAAAAACATGTTTTTTATTCACTATAACCATCATTAATGTTCAACCATACACTAACAAAGGAAGTTTCAAACAAAATAAATCATAATACTAGAAAACTAAATAGAATAAAATATTATATTTGAAATTTTGTAACATATATTTCATGTGAGGGATTGATGGATAAATATATGTCCACACTTCACTAAAAATGTATTCTTATATGTATTATAAAAAATATACTTCCAACAGTTTATCATAAATTGAGATTCACGCAAAAAATAATGTGATGTCTTCTTCTAGAAATATTACAAACATAATAAGAATACAATGATTTATTATTGTTTTCTACTATCAGATTGAATCTGTGATCATTCAGACATGTGTAAATGTAATTGTGGTACATGCTAGTAATGAGGGTTTTGAAATGTGAATTAGAATAATATGAATAATGATTGGAATATTCTTTTGAAATAATTTTTTATCTTATGAATAAATGAATCTAAGAAAAATTAAAATAATATAAATATACTTATACATATGTGTATTAGTTTAGCAACCAAAAACCAGTATTAGTAAATCCTTTTACATGAATAAAAATAGCTAATTTCTAATAGTAGTTACTTGAATAAACCCCCAAAAATAGATTGGGTTTGAAGATGATATAAAACTATATATATATATAAAGTGTATACAAGGGATTTTTCAAAACCAAAAAAAGTTTTGAAAAGTAATTATTTTTTCATCCACATAAAAAATTATTTAATGACTAAAATAAGTTTTATTAAAACATAAATAAGTTTATAATTAATATATATATATATATATACATAAAATCATATTTACAAAAATTTTATATATGAGTTTTACATATCAAATCTGAAGCTAAAATAGCCCTTTAATGTATTACATGAGTAAAGAATATCTTACAGAAAGTCATTATCTGAATAATATGAAGCAAAATATGTTTGTTATATATATAAATGTACATAAATAAAATATTTATATATAAGGGTTAATCAAACGCTTAAAAAAATGAAACCCTTGCATGATTAACATGCAGTATGAACATTATTTAAAAACAAATGTTCATCATTTGAAATTCATAAAAATAGAATAGGATGGTTATGTAAATAAAAAAACACACACACACACAGAAAAATATATATAACTATATATACATAATTCGTAAACTAGGGTTTTTCATATGGAAAGAAACCAAAAAAATACCCTACCTGGATTTACAAGAGAGATAGAGTTGATAAGAGTATTGAAGAGCAATTGGGATGAGAAAAAACCAGAGTGTTAATGTGAAAATGAGAGTTTATATAAACATTAAATATATATAAATATTTTATTCATATCGGTTTTAACTAAATATATAAGCAAAGATATCATATATGACCTTTGTAAATAACAACAAGCTTCCTAATATAGGTAAACCATAATTTAACATATATTTTTTACTATATGTATAAACTATTTGAAACACACATTGGATGTCGTGGGGTATGGTTTAAATAAAAAAATCATGTGTAAGGTTTTTGGAAGAATGATAAATATGGTGGGCGTGAATGGAGAAAGGTGAACTCATGAGAGAGGATGACATAATCTAAGAAGAAAATTGTAGGCATGAGACCATTGGTTTGGTGTGAGGAAGAGGAAGAGAGAAAGGGAAATTTGTAAAAGATTGGATGCACTAGATCATTTGAGGCGGATTAGATAGAGGAGAATGGTATTTTTGAGTTTTTAAAAAAATGGACGGATGAGATCCAACACGGATTGATCAGATGATTGTGATGAATTCAAGAGGTTTTAAAAATAATGGATGATCGAGATCAACCACGTGATGATTGAATGTTTGAAGAATAATATGGATGAAAAGAAATGGTGGTGGGTATTCAAATTTTGGATGGATTTGATAGATAAGATCTCCTGCAGAATGATTTACGGGAAAATATTAGATCTCTCTTTATAAATTGCATCCATTGTTGGAACCTCGCACATAGGGTGGTCTCCTAATAAACCATGGTGTTTTAGAACTCAAAAATTATCTCTCTATCTCTTCCCCTCCCTGATACTACCCCATACCGTTTTTCCCATGCGGGAGCACTCCACACCCATCTTATTCCACATTACTCCCCTCATGGTGGAACCAACTTGCAACACTCATTTACCCATGTGGGTGAATGTACACTCAATGTCTCTGTATGTTGGATGGGGATCCAAATCTTGGCTGTTCCAGTCCATAGGTAGTGGTGCAAGTTTCAACCCCTGGCTGGAAATATGGATAGCCTTGAAGGGTCACATTTTTATATAAAACACATGATAATAAAAGTAAGAAATGTACATAACTACATTATAAATTGATAACATTGTTTTAGATATTTGTTTTCAAATTTTAAAACATTCAAAATCAAAATATACCATATAACTTAATTAAAAACCAGTGAATGCAAAAATGAATTACTAAATAGGTACTTTCATTAAAACAAACAATATCCTTAATTTTATTAATCTAGAACATGATTTTAAAATCATGTTAAATATTTTACCTTTAAAATCTAAAGATAATTTCATTTAAAATCATGTTCAAAGATTTAACATTTAATAACATTTAAAATCTTTCAAAATTCTTAATATAACCAAATAATAACAATATTAGAAATACATATATACTAAAAATCCTAGATATATTGAAAACCATTAAAATAATCAAATTACATAAAAATGCCTAATGATTATATAATTTTATTACCATTATAAAAATCCAACTATCAAAAAATGGCTTAAATGGTCCAAAATTTCATAATTAACATCAAGGCCTTATAAATACATGCTTAGTGTGTTCCAAAAATTAAAACATAATCAATGGAGATGGTGCTCTATATCCCCTTGATTTGTAGTATGGTTCTCATTGTTCATTATGTAATGTTTTTTCATTGTGACAGACCCAAAGGACATCCACATTTTTATGGTCTTTTTGTTGTCTTTTGGGGTCTCCCGGTGATTATGATAAGTCTTATAGTACGAATTATATGTTATTGATGGTATTTTGGCCCATTTTAAAACAAAGAGTTCATCGTTTCTATTTAATAAAACATGTATTTATTTATATATTGAAATAGTTTTATTTCAGATACACCATTGTTAATGAAAACAAAAATAATAATTATAAAAATCATTATAAAAATATATTATTAAAAATTGAAATATGTTCAGGTCATTATATTTATTAAATTTCAACATTTAAAATAGTTATCATTTGTTCCATTTCATAAATTGATCTAATATTTCAAAATAATTATTACGGGCTCCATCTCATAACAATTCATTTATTATCTTACTAACATAATTCCAAGTTAAATTAATTGAAACACCCCATCGAAGCTCTTTAATCAATTATATTCAACCTTAATGCTTTTTATGTGGTTCATGGGTGGTTTAATTCATTAATTATACAATTAAATAATAATTTATACCATGTAAAACCAAATAGAGAACACAAAAAATATAAGTAAAAAAATATACACATAACTAAATCAAATTGACTATGATATATACCCATTAAACCATCTACCATGATTATGATGATTAAAAATCACTAAATATTTTAATTTGGATAATAAATAAACCACCCAATAAATTAAAAACCTCACCTCCACTAGAAAAACCAGTATATTAGGGATCTTGTTGATGAATAACGGATCCAAAATCTCTATTTAATAAAATATAACAAAGGAGATTGTTAGGATCACTTTGATAATTGATCCACACCCAAGAGATCTTAAAACTTCTTAGAAAAAAGAGAGATATATCCTTGATACTTTTGGGATGATTTGGTAAATCACACTTTCTATAGGATGAAGTAAGAGGATTCAATTTATAAGAGAAAAAATAAAGCTATAGAGTGGAAATTGTAAATACCCACATTTTTAATGGGGTACACATTTTGATGCATGGTCATCCAAACTGTGTTCTAACCATGATCGTCAATCAATAAAATTGTGGGCTAGGTTTCATGACATCTTGTAGAGAAAAATAGTTTGATAAACCATGTTGTAACTGTGTGGGATAGATTTGGCCAATCTAGATTGTTTTATCATTCCCACTTTCTTGGGTTACTAAGTCATATGCCCTACATTAACGGAAACACGATGACGATGTATAGTTTCCAGTAACCAAGAACCAACTATGAAACATATATTTGTTTTCCACTTCAACCACTTTTCCATGTTCGAAGCCCTCAGTACAGCACTGAGAATCCATATACACACAAACCAAATTTCATTAAAAAATATTATGGTATTTTATCCAAAACATAAACCAGAATGTACATTTATTGATGTCTGGGATAATATATTTTCTCTCTCACCGCATAAAAAGACCACAAATATGTTTTATAGTGTCATAATCCATTAATCAGTTGCCATTAGATCATTATTCCCACTAAATGGTGGTAAAAAATTCATATCAACCCATCTAACAAAGTGGAATCTCATTGTGTAATAGGTTTCTCTATCTTGGAATGGAAATTTTTGTAAACTAGATTACCCCCCCTAATATAGAGATAACCTTCTGAGTTCCAACAACATCTTCATGGGATTCCTTAGTTGGGAAATCATTATATTGACTATGTGTGTTGATAACCACCTTCCTTACTGGTGCAATTTATGATCAATGGAATATACTTGATTAGCTTATTAAATTGTGAATTCACAATCATAATATATAATAAGTAATATTGTATGTAACATAGTATAAATTGAAATTTATTAAATTTTATTTTTTGAATACTAAAAATGGTTTCTTTGTGAATATAATTTTTTGTACTTCCTTTATAATGGTGTCTAATGAATATATGAATTATACAGATCATGTCCATCGAGAGTTCCAAAGAAGGTGAACAGTAAGACCCATTTTCATGTACAATGAAATAATCAAGTCATAAATAATGACCATGTTTCATATTTAATAATCCAAGGTAACTGTATTCTTAAACCACTTCCACTCATAGTATACTGAAAATGATCCATTTATAGGGAGACCAATATAATCTCTTCACTAAAAAAATTAGTATGTTCTTATATAATTATCATTAAACTCTATCATAAGGTTATAATCCCTAATCTATATTTTCCTAAATCTTGTTCTAGTGATTTTGACTATGCATTCAATGATCCCAAATGTAATGGCCCCAACCCTTGTTTCGTAGAGATCATTCCTTAAATTATCACAATAGCATAGATTTATGATTCAAATCCTCATGGATAAATAAATTTAGTACTTATCGAAAACTCAGTGTTGATGTGAAAACAATTATACATTTGGAATGAAATATAGAATAAAAACACAAATGATCAGTATCATTGAAACTCATTGCAATAATTAATCTTTATATCCTTTCAATGTTAACATAATAAAGGGTGAGCTCAAATACTCAGGAAGGGTTATGTTTAACAAAATACGTAATAAATAAATAATCATAATCAATATGTAAAGGTAGATAACTAAACACATATTAAATATAAACAACATGACTATTAGGATGAGATAAGGAGAATCGTTATTATATGGTAAAAAATTTAAACACTTTCCATTTAATCAATAACACGGTCATATTCTTTTTTGAAACAATATGATAAAAATAATTCCATAAAAATAATCCTATGAGATTGAATCATGAACATGGATATTATAAATAATATAATTATCCAATTTAAAAACAATAATAATGGAATAAATTTTTGTACATCTGAACAATCATTTTTTATCCTTAGTATAGTTACTATCAAGATCCATCCTCATGATTATTCAAGTATGTGTGTAGAAACCTTTCTGACATAGAAAATAGATTCGGTTCAAATAATTCCTCATATATCAAATAATGGATTTAATTATGTTCTTTATCATCAAATATTCATATTGATTAAGGGATAGAGATTTATCAACATTTCTATAGATATAGAAATAACATTCAATGAATATATCATATGTTAAAAAGTTATATGGTATTGAAAATAATCATAAACATCATCTTATAATATGGATATTAAAATGATATGAACTTTATAATTACAAATGATGTAAATTGATTTATTTTTTCAATAAAATGTTAACTATTAAAATATATAGTGATATTTCGTAATAATTTTTAACACATGGTAATTTAAAATCCAAATTCCATTAGAGAAATGAGTATGTATGAAGCATAAAATTCTAGAAATTTTGAATGAATCATGATATTAAATGTCAATAGTGAGGTATGTTGTAACATCCCCAAATGATAATGGGTTAAATGATTAAATGATTTGACTCATGTCAACAAGCTGAACCTTCCTTTTCGGGAGCCTATCTGATTAGAACTCCACAGTTAATCGTGCTTGGCCAGGATTAGTGATCAGGATGGGTGACCTCCTGGGACGTTTCTCAAGGTGTGTGTGAGTGAGGAAAAAATACAATGGAAAGGACATGTGTTCCTCTGTGGAGACTGTCATTAGTCAGATGACCTGTTCGGGCATGTTGGTGGAACCTGGGGTGGGCCCCATGTGTCTACGGGGCAACTGGGGTACCTGGTAGACCAGGACATGACGGTCATGTTAAGGCGGGGTGGTTGTGCTATCACTGGGACCCAGTTGTCACATTTGGTATCAGAGGAGGAACCCAGCCTTCAGTGTGGTGCACTGCCTGGGTTGAGATGAAGGGCCAACAACAAGGGAGTTGTGCTCTAAAGGGGGGGGGGTGAATGTAACACTCACAAATGATAAAAGGTTAAATGACTAAATGATATGACTCATGTTAACAAGGTGCACCTTCTTTTTCGGGAGCCTGTCTGATTAAAACTCCACAGTTAAGCGTGTTTGTCCAAGAGTAGTGATCAGGATGGGTGACCTACTAGGAAGTTTAGGGTGTGTGTGAGTGAGGAAAAAACACACTGGAAATGACATGTGTTGGCCTGTGGGGACTGTCATTAGTCAGATGACCCGTTCGGGCACGTGGGTGGACCCTAGGGTGGGCCCCACGTGTCTGAGGGGCAACTGGGGTACCTAGTAGGCCAGGACCCAACGACCATGTTAAGGCAGGGTGGCTGTGCTATCACTGGGACCCGGTTGTCACATATGGACACCACATAAAATGGAATTAGTGCCCAAAACCCAATAAGTCTCAATAGAATCTAATCTGAGATCCATTCCATTACCACGTACTTCCTTTTGGGTGAACATTATTTGACCTCCTGGTTAGTTGTTTTCAATAATTCATTTACCAAAAATAGAACATTTTTATATTTATAATAACATAAATACTTATTTTATTAATTAATATTACAAATTCAGTAAATATTATTCATTATTTTTGTGGTTTCATGAGTTAATATCATTTTTTCATTAAACAGTTTTTAATCAAATATTCAAATCACACACAGATTATAGTGTTTAATAATATATTTTAAAGACTTGTAAATTCTGTGGAAAGTTTTTTATTACATACATGGGAATTTTTTGAGTCTGTAGTTTCTGACAGCACCTGATTCTGAGGCCCGGTGTGCCCAGAATCATTTTCTGAGGTTTTTTTTCGGGTAAGTTCAGTAAACGTACGTGTGGGATTTTGTATCTTTTGAACCAGTTCTCAAAATTGAAATCCGAGAACACTGTTGAACTTGCAGTGCAGGTATTTTCTTAAGGGTACCTTTACCGCTGTTTTTTAGCGTGTTTTGAAGTTAGTTTTCTTGGGTTTCATAAAAAAAGGTAAAATAAAAATCAGTGATGGTTTATTTTAATTTAGATGGTTAAATTATTTGGGTGGTTTTTATTTTCTCCAATGCGGCGTTGGAGGTGGGGCCCACCCCCACATAACCTCCCATGGGAGGATATTTTGTTATGGGGCCCTCATGAGTTCAAACCCCTCATTTCCCCCTGGAAACCCCCCTTTAACTCTTTAAATCACCTTGAATTTATTAAAACCAACACTATTCTTTTAATTTGGGTGAACTCTCCACCTCCCTCCCCCTTAATTGTGCCAACACAATTAATTCATGTCATCATTAATTAATTTGAGTGTTTTATTTCTTTTGAAATTCATGGAAATATTAATTTAATAGGGAGTCTATTATTTTTCTTTGGCATGGAGATTATTCATTGGGAGCTTGGGAGAACTATTGGAAGGACGACCCTTTTCCAACGAGGAACATGAAGAAAATGAAGAATTCTCATTCTCTCTAATGAAGAACGCACCATCACTGATGAAGAATGGGGATGACACTTAGGCCCAGAATCGGCAGCATGTGACGGGAGCTAATTTTGACGACGCCTTCGATTTCTCTTTCCGCACCTTCGACAATGTACTACGAATCGAGGTAGGGGAATTTTTTATTAATTTTAAATATTAGATTACACCTTCGTTCTTCGTCGTATATAATTCAGGTTTGTAAAACCAAATGTAATCAAATGATGAGGATGGTTCAGACCACATGAACACGAGCCGAACCTCCCCTTTTTTTCATTTGATGATGTGGGAGATGGATCCGAAAGGGCATGGTTCGGTCGCAACGCGCCAGAGAATAACCGCGTGGAGGAGGACCCGATAAGAAACTGTGGGCCGCTCGGCCAAACCGAACCAGGTAGCTGCCTGCCCGCTGGGCTGGAAACCCGTGGCACCTGTAGATGCCACATAATGGAGTTGTGGCCCGCTTCCATGGGTCGATCTACTGAACGAATCGGTTGGCTGCCTGCTAGCCGGGCTGGAAACCCGTGGCGCCCGCAGGCGTTTCATGGAAGAGTCGCGGGCCGCATTCATGGCCCGCTATGCTGGGCGAACCTGCCAGCCACCTATCTGTCGGGCTGGAGGACAACGGCGCCCGCAAACGCCACACAGAGGAGAACCCTGGCTCATAGTGTGGGCTGCGTGTGTCGGGCAGAACCGGCAGGCTACGGCCGACCGACCAGGGAGAGGTTGCGCCACATGGTGCAGCGAGGCAAACTAGACCAGCCCGCAGCACGGGCCGGGTTCCACAGGAGGGCCGCGCCCCACTGGGCATGGCTGACCCCTCAGCTAGGTCGGACCCTCCAAATGGTGTCGGGCCGACCCCCTAGCCGGGTCGGACCCGCCAAGCCGGGTCTGGCAGACCTGCCACAGCCCACTGGGCTTGACGGGCCGGGCCTGACTTTTCTTAAATACGAATATCTCTGAGACTGCGAGTATGATCGACAAATCGTCTGTGGCATTCGGACCCGCGAGATGAGGCCATAATTTTTTGATAAGATATGTGAATTTTTGACAAATTTTGAAAATGGATGGGTTTGGATTGAGTGTAAATCTAACTGGGCCCTTGAAACTGAAATGCCAATAACTCTCAGATCGGGCATTCGATTGATGCATCGTCTATCATGTTGGGTTCTTTATGATGAGATGGAAATACATGATACATCAACTAAGGAATTAATGATAGTTGATGTATCGACACTTGACTCGAGTAACAAACCCTCCTTGATTCGAGCGTGCTGTGTGTGGGATCCCTAGAGCTGGCTAGGATGACTACTGAAACGGAATCCTCCGTGGGTTTGACTACGATGACTAATGAACCAGAATCCTCTATGGTTTTGAATATGATGACTACTGAACGGTAATTCTCCGTGGGTTTGACAGCAATGACTACTGAAATAGAATCCTCCGTGGGTTCGATAGCGATGACTATTGTATCGGGATCCTCCGTGGGACTGAACGTTCTGACTTCTGTTCTGTTATCCTATGTGGGTCTGACAGAATAGCTGGTCCTATATCGTGTGTGGGATCGACAGCATAAATGAATTAGTGAATACATCTGATCATCTATATCACTCTAGAATAGCTTCTCTTGTATCTTTTCTGGGTTCTATAGCTTAGCTGTTCCTATATCTTGTGTGGGTTTGACAGATTAGATGAATAAGTGACTACATCTGATCGTCTCTATCACTCTACAAATGATGTATAATCATTTGTTCTGAGTCTTGACTTTCAATCAATATTATCGATGTGATTGACTTTACTTCCTATGTGGACACAGATTTTCTTGTCCTCGAGAGTTTGAGCCAGACTATGACTGGCAACTTAGGTATATGTATGGGCATATACCTATGTAGGGTTTGTTGACACTTCATGATTGTATCTTACTTCTGTGATTTTTCCTTCATTGATTCTAGGAGACCTTTGGGGGTCTCAGGGTCCCTACTGAGTATCTTTATACTCACCCCGCCGAGGACTATTCCTACACTTCGTTGTGTTGGCTGCAGACGACGAACTACACTGATCGAGGTTGAGAGTAGTAGAGATGGACGGTACCGAGAGGTGGACCATTTGGCGAGACATACATAGAGCGGTTGGACGGACCTAGGGTGCTGAGGAGGCCATATGTACCCACCCATCAAGTGAGATTCCATGAGGATGACTCAGTAGTTGCTGTATACCTTTCTACAATTTAAATTTACTGTTGGGCTTGTATTTTCATCCCCTTTCCATTCAGATCATTCTTTTGTATAATATTTTTCTATGTGTTTACTTTCAATTTCATACTCTGCTACTCATGTTCAGGCTATGTGTGTGTTACAGGTTAAAAGGCAATTACTTACCTTTTTATAGGGATTACGCCTTTGGTTCTAGTCTCCATCCCCTGGCCTATGGAAGGAGGCCATGGGGTAGTCATGACACGTACAATGAGGATGGGTCGTGACAAATTGGTATCAGAGGAGTCGGTTATACCGTAGAACTTGGAATCTGATTATTTTAATAGCAATAGTGTTATGTATATTTGGTGTGGTTATTAGTTTAGGGAAATTGGTGTTGGTGCGGCGGCCGAAATATCCATACACCTGGACTTTGACTTCTGATTTCCAACTCAGTGCACAAAAACACTGATTGCGTGTGTTTTTCCTTTGAAAAAGTATTCTTCGGGATTACATTGTGTCAGCTCACCAGGTATAATGTTTTAACTGTTGTGCAGCTATATCATTTCAAGATGTCCCCACGAAGGTAGCCAGCTAGGGTTCCAATTTTCTATGAGATGGTATCCCACTGAGAGACGAGGCCTCGATAGAGGGTCCCATCATAGTGGAGGTACTAGTAGTACCATTACCCGTTGGGCCACCGATACCACCAGCTCCAACAACAGAGAGTGCACGCTGCCTGAGTGCGTTGCATGAGTTCCAGCGCCAAATTCCACCCATGTTACGGGGAGATACGGGCCCACAGGTAGGTGAGGATTGGCTGGAGGCTGTCCTGAATGTTTTCAGATTTGTAGGGACACCATCCGACCTAATGGTGATCCTTGCCATGAGTCTCTTAAATGCGGTAGCAGGCAGATGGTGGAGCCTGATAGTTTAGGTGCATGATAAGGCATCATTACTCTATACAGACATTGAGAGTCTCTTCTGCTAAGAGATTGTTCCATCCACACTTCATGTGGTGCGGATTTAGGAGTTACTTTATCTGCAGCAGGGTAGCATCACAGTAGCTCAGTACTCAGTGTGTTTCTCCGACCACTCACGCTACTCCACGGATATGATTTGGGACCCATTCTTCAGGGCCCATACCTTCGATCAGGGACTCAGGCATGAGATCAGGGCTTCAACAATTCCAATCAGCATTCTGACGCATGTGGGTGTACTGGAGCGAGCCCTTCTAGTGGGGAGTTTTCTCACTAAGCAGTCCCTAGTGGCGAGACCAACCACTGGGCGACTTGTAGTGGAGTCTTCTATCGCCAGCAGTAGATAGATGACGCAGAGGTCCAAGCGGACCAGGACATTATGTAGGTGAACCCCGGATACAGGTTCTGTTGTTCGGTGAACATGAGATAGAGCCAACTATACAAGGATCAAGCAGTGCTATGCATGCGGCATGTAGGTTTATTTGGCTTGAGACTGCCCAACTCACCATGAAGATGTGAAGCAGACCGTAGAGGGACCTCCCTGGAAGAGGTATAGGTTCGACCATGGTGGTCCGCCAGGAGCTGGAGGACGTGCCAGATGAGCTGGCCAAACAACGGGTGGTGGATGAAGTTTCGAGGCTCTATCACCACCACCACCAGGAGGACCACCTCGACCATAGGGAGCTAGAGAACAGCAGCAGGATCAGCTCTAGGCTGTCGAGGCCTATGAAAACGATGCACCAAATATGATTCCAGGTAATATCTGTGTCTACTCCACCCTTGCTGGATTACTTATAGACATAAGTACGAGACATTCTTTTATTGCCACTTCCCTCTTTCGGAGCTCGGATATTCTGACAGAGACGTTGCCTCGATACTTACGGCTAGAGACTACTATGGGAGTAGACACGACATTTACACACTGGTTATAGTAGTGTGATCTTACTCTAGGAGGAGAGATCTTCAGTAGGGATCTTCTAGTAGTGGCATTGAGGCCTTACGACTTCATCTTGGGTATGGACTGGTTATCCAGATTTCATGCTAAGATTAACCGTATTAGGTGAAAAGTGCGGTGTATCTACACAAATGGGACCAAGTTCACCTTCACTAGTGATAATGGAGACTTTTTATCATAGTATGGGCTTATGTAGATGAGGGGACAACCAATGACACATCAGTTGGCTAGTCTCTTTCTCGGAGCAGTTGATGTGCAGAGTCTGAGTTTTCCTGTTGTGGTGGATCAGTACACATATGTTTTCCCCGACGATGTTCCAGGACTTCCTCCTCGAAAAGAGGTAGAATTCTACATTGTCCTATAACCCAGGACAACACATATATCTACTACAACATATCGAATGACTCTCGCTGAGCTTCGTGAGATGCAGGTATAGATGGAGGACTTGTAGGGTAATGGATTTATCTGACCCAGTTTTTCACCCTGGGCATCTCTGATTTTGTTCACCACGAAGGAGGATGGGAGTTTGCGAATGTGTGTCGAATACCATCACTTGAATCAGGTGAACTTGAAGAACAAGTACCCACTCCCGAGGATTGATGACCACTTTGATCAGCCCAAGAGAGCACGGTGGTTCTCAAAGATAGTCCTCAGGTCAGGCTATCACTAGCTCAGAGTTCGAGATGAGGATGTGAAGAAGACGGCCTTCAGGTGTCGGTATGGCCACTACGAGTTCTTGGTTATTCTCTTCAAATTAACCAACACACCAACAGTGATCATGTGTCTCATTAATATAATCTCTCAGCCTTACCTCGATCTCTTTGACGTAGTTTTCATTGATGACATACTGATTTACTCGACTACTGAGGAGGAGCACGCCTACCACTTTTGATTAGTACTGGACGCACTCCGAGAGCACCAGTTATATGGTAAACTCTCAAAGTGCCAGTTCTGGATTCGAGAGGTTCACTTTCTGGGACACTTCATCTCAGAGGCTGGAGTTGTAGTGGATCTAGCAATGATCAAGGCATTACTTGCATAGGAACCACCCAGGAGTGTGACGGAAGTGTGGAGTTTCCGGGGACGGGATGGGTATTATTGGAGATTTGTGCCAGACTACTCCAGGGTTACAACACTGCTTTCAGCTTTGACGAAGAAGGGGAAACCCTTTATGTGGTCATAGAGATTCCAGCAGAGCCTTCAGGAGATGAGGTACAGGTTGACCAGTGCACCCATCTTGTGTCTACCGGAGGATGTCATAGGGTACATAGTTTACTACAACGCAGTAGGGACCGAATTCGGGTGTATCCTGATACAGATCGAGTAGTGATCACATATGGTTCAATGCAGTAGAGACAACACTAGTAGAACTACACCACCCATGACTTGGTGTTAGAAACAGTGGTCTTCACCTTGAAGATGTGGCGACACTATCTGATGGGAAAGCATTTTACAGTATACTATGACCACCAGATTCTTAGGTACATATTGTCACAGAAGGACGTGAACATGAGACAGTGGTTATTGATCGTGTTTCACCATGAATATGACTTCAATATAGTATATACTCTTGGGAAGGTGAATGTTGTAGCAGATGCTCTCAACATGATATCAGGCATTCATCTTGTAGGAGAGGTGACAAAGTAGCGAGCCACGTTTCATATATCCTTTGTGGATAGATATGGAGATGCCTTTCTGCAGTCTCTCACAGTCACTCCTCCACTTCATTAGCGAGTCTGAGAGACACAATGTGGGAATGTTGACTGGGAAACGCAACGTGCTCAGATATCCTTACTACGGGAACTTTATAGGTTTTATAATGTTAGGGATCACGTCATCCTATTAAGAGGATGTACAATGGTACCAGTAGCACTACATGAGGAGGTGTTGAGAGAGTTACACACTTACCATATAGCAGTACATCCAGGAGTGGCCGAGATATATCAGGACTTAAGACGACAACAATGGTGTCCGGGTATGAAGAAGGAAGTAGTAGAGTTTGTCTCGCGATGCCTCACTTGTCAGCAAGTGAAAGTGGAGCACCGGGTTCCAGCTAGATTAGTTCATCACGTAGAGGTCCTAGAGTGGATGTGGGATAGATAACCATGGATTTAGTGATGGGACATCCACATACATCCATAGGACACGACTCTATCTGGATGATTGTCGACCGACTCACCATGTCGGACCATTTCCTACTGATCAATGAGAAGGTCTCGGTAGAGATCATGAGACGCCTCTACATACAGGAGATCGTATAGATTCATGGTGAGCCATTGACGATCGTCTACAATCAGGATTCTCGTTTCATTTCTCGGCTATAGAAGGGGTTGCAGGAGGATTTGGGGATACAACTTATCTTGAGAACCACCTTTCATCCTCAGATGAATGGTTATACTGAGTAGACCATTCAGAATCTCGAGGACATGATTCATGCATGCGTTCTTGACATTGGTCATAGTTGGGAGGATCACTTACCCTTGGTGGAGTTTGCGTACATCAATAGCTACCACTCCACCATCAGGATGGCACCTTACGAGGCACTATACGGACGACCTTGCAGGCCACAACAGTGCGGGACTGACCCAGTGGAGTTAGAAATTGTAGAACCAGAGATGGTGCAGTCTATGACAGAGAAGGTGCAGATCATCATGGAGCAGATGAAGATTGCAGAGAGCAGACAGAAGTCTTATGCTGATAGGATATGGAGACCATTGGAGTTTGAGGATGGAAACCATGCCTATCTATGGGTCTCACCTCAATGAGATCTACGAAGATTTTGCTGAGAGGAATGTTATCTCCGTGATTAATTGGAAAATTATAGGTTCTAAGCAGAGTAGGAAGGGTGGCTTACCACCTAGCACATACACCTCAGTAGCACCGGATGCACGACGTCTTCCATGTATCTAAACTGAGGAAATAATACCCGATGCGTCCCACATCATCATCCATGGGGAGATGGACATTGATGATGTGATAAATTTCACGGAGGTTCCAGTGGAGATTGAGGATCGACATGAGTGGGTCCTGTGTGGATGGTCGATTCCTCTAGTGCGCATTCACTAGCAGCACAGGAACCTCCAGGATAATAAACAGCAGCGGGAGGCTCAGAAGCGTTCTCAATACCCCCATTTGTTTCACTAGTGTGTGTTGTAGCTTACGGTGATGTAATTCCCTGAGGTGGGGTGAATGTAAGGAACCCTGAAATCCTGTGGAATTTTTTTTAATTACATGGGATTTTTACGAGACTGCAGTTTCTAACGGAACCTGATTCTGAGTCCTGGTGTGCCTAGAATAATTTTCTAATATTTTTTTAGGAATGTTCAGTAAAAATACGTGTGAGATTTTTTATCTTTTGAACTAGTGCTCAGAAATGAAATCTGAGAACACCATTAAAGTCTTAGTGCCAGTATTCTCTTAAGGGGACCTTTACTGCAGTTTTGTTTTAGTGTGTTGGGAATTTAGTTTTCTGGGTTTCATAAAAAAATATAAAATAAAAATAAGTGTTGGATTATTTTTATTAAGATGGTTAAAGTATTTGGGTGGGGGTTATTTTCTCTAAAGGATAGTTGGATCTTAGACCCAACCCCACATACCTCCCATGGGAGGATATTTTGTGGTGGAGCCCACACGAGTTTAAACCCCTCAACTCCCCTTGAAACTCCCATTTTACACTTTAGCTCCCCTTTAATCTATTTAAACAAACACTCTTATTTTAATTTGGGTGAACTCTACACCTCCCTCCCCCTTAATTGGGACAACATAATTAATTAATATCTTCATTAATTAATATGAGTGTTTTAATTGTTTTGAAATTCATTGAAATATTGAAATAATAGGGAGCCTATTATTTTACTTTCAATTGGCGATTATTAATTGTTAGATAGGGAGAACTCTTGGATGGACGACCCTTTTCCAATGAGGAATGTGAAGAACATGAAGAATTCCCATTCTCTCTAATAAAGACCGCATCATCACCGACAAAGAACGAGGATGATGCTTGAGCCCGAAATCGGTGGCGTGTGACAGGCGCAACATTCGACGTCGTCTTTGAATTATTTTTCTGCACCTTCGACAATGTACTACGAATGAAGGTATGGTAATTTTGTATTAATTTTAAATATGAGATTACACCTTCGTTCTTCGTCGAATAAAATTCTGGTTTGTAAAACCAAATATTATCAAATGATGAGGAGGGTTTGGACCGTAAGAACATGGCTCGACCCTCCCCTTTGTTGTTTCCATTTGATGACGTCAGAGATGGAGCCGAAAGGGTATGGTGTCGTCGCACTGCGCCAGAGAATAACCGTGAGGAGGAGGACACAGCCTGCAACCACGTGCAGCTCGAATGAACCAAACTGGTCGGCCACCTACTGGCCAGGCTGGAAACCCACGGATCCTGCAGGCGCCATGTGGAGGAGCCGCGACCCCCTTCTGCAGGCCACAATGTTTGGCGAAACGGCCGGCCGCATGCCGGCCGGGCTGGAGGATCGTGGCGACCGCATGTGCCACACAGAGGAGAACTGTGTTCTAATATGTGGTCCTCATGTGTCAGGAAGAACCGGCTGGCTACGGCCGGCCGGTCTGGGACAGGCGGCGCCGCCGGGTGAATCGGACAGGCCGGCAGTGCGGGCCGGGTCCGTAGGTGGACCGCTCCCCACCAAGCCAGGATAACCCCCCATCCAGGTCGAACCCTCCAAATTGGGTTGGGCCAACCCCCCAGTAGGGTCGGACCTGCCGAGCCAGGTCAGTCTGACCTGGCACAGCCCACTGGGCTTGACGGTCCGGGCTCGACTTCGCTTAAATACGAATATATCCAAGACCGTGCGTCTGATCGAAGCGCTGTCTGCGGCACTGGGACCCTCACAATGAGGATTTCCTTTTGCGACACTCTATGTGAGTTTTTAACAAATTTGGAAAATTTCCAGGTTTGGATTGAGCGTAAATCCAACTGGGCCCCTGGAACAGAAATGACAATAACTCTCAAACTGGGCATCTAATTGATGTGTCATTTGTCGTGTTGGGTTCCTTATAATGAGACAGAACTTCAGGATACATCAACTCAGGACTTTGTGATAGTTGATGTATCGAAACATTACTTGAGAAGTGGACCCTCCCAGATTCGAGCGTGTTATGTCTGGGAACCCTAGAGCTATCTGTGATGAATACTGAACTGGAATCTTCTGTGGGTTAGACTGTGATGACTACTAAACCAGAATCCCCCATGGGTTTGACTGCGATGACTACTGAACCGGAATCCTTCGTGGGTTCGACAACGATGAATAATGAACTGGAATCCACTGTGGGTTCGACAGTGATAAAAACTATACACGGATTCTCCGTGGGGCCTACTGTTCTGACTACTATTCATGTATCCTATGTGGGTCAGACAGAATAGCTGGTTATGTATCATGTGTGGGTCTGATAGCTTATCAGGTCTTGTATCTTGTGTGGTACCAATAGAATAGATGAATAAGTGACTACATATTATCATCTATATCACTCTAGAATAGCGGGTCTTGTATCTTGTGTGGGTCCGAGAGCTTAGTCGGTCCTATATCCTGTGTGGGTCCGACAACTTAGATTAATCAGTTACTACATCTGATTGTCTCTATCACTCTACAAAAGATGTATAATTATGTGATATGAATCTTTTATTTCAATCATTATCATCCATGTGATTGAATTTACATCCCGTGTGGAATGGGATGTGCTTGGGCTCTAGAGTTGGGGCCGGACTGTGATAGGTAACTTAGGTATATGTATGGGAATATACCTAAGTAATGTTGGTTGAAACATCATGATTGTATCTTACTTCTGTGGTTTACCCTTCACGGATTCTTGTAGACCTTCGGGGGTCTTGGGGTCCCTACTGAGTATCGTTATACTCACCCCTGCATGGGCTATGCTCGCACTTCGTTGTGTTGGTTGCACACGACGAACATCACTGATCGAGGTAGAGAGTTGTAGAGCTAGACGGTACCTTGAGGTGGACCATTTGGTGAGACGTACATGGAGTGGTCAGACGAACCTTGGGTGATGAGTAGGCCTTCTATACCAACCCGTTAGGTGGGATTCCTGGAGGACGACTCAATAGTTTCTATTTACCTTTCTGAAGTATTACTTTACTGTTGGGCTTGTATTTACATCCCCTTTCCTTTAAACTATTTCTTTTTTATGAAGTTTTTCTTAGTGTTACTTTCAGTTGTGTACTCTACTACACATTTTCAGGCCATGTGTGTGTTACAGGTCAAAAGGAAATGTCTTCCCTTTTTATAGGGATTACGCCTTTGGTGCTAGATGCCAGCCCTTGGCCTTTGGAAGCTGAGCTTGGGGTAGTCACGACACGGGCCCCGAAGATGGATCGTGACATGTATATATAATAATATTTCTAAAATAATAACATATTTATATGAACGATTTTATTTTAATACCCTCCATAAAAAATTATTAAGAAAATAAATTCTCATCACTTTGTGGAGGTGTTGGTCAACTTGTACAGAAACAATGATATCACATTTTTAGTGTAGAAATAAAATGATATATACTATCTATTAATAATTATTATATGTTCATTAATGTAATATATATTTTTTTATGTCATATATAATCCATTACTACATCCTTTTCAACTTTTATGAAAATCATTAGTGAAAGAAAATTCACATCACCTGATGAGGCAGTAGTCTGTTGTAAACCCAATTAATGTTTACGTATCACCTAATGAATGGAATTTGAAAAATAAAATACCTAATATAATTAATGAATATGTATAAATATGTTATAAATATAAAATATATACTTTAAATCCATCATCATTCCCAACCTTGAGAGGTGGTGATGTTGAAACAAAATATATCGATTTGTGAGCTGGAAGTATGTGGTACACACGAATGATGATACCATAATCCATTTGATTCAAGTATGTGATGTTTTCTTCGTAAAAATAATTTAACAGAAAACTTATATGGAGTATAAATTTGATTTTATATAATGATGGTATGATAGTAATTTAATTAAATGGATAAGGGAGTAAACTTATGATGCATGTTTAAGAACATTCCATCTTCTTCTAGTGTCCTATTTAGGTTTATACTAATGCATTCCTAGGATTACTATTTCTCTAATATAATGCATATAATTTTATTAGAGGTAATTTCAAAGTTTATTTAGGTAGGTCATTGGATGTTCCAAATTTCTTGAGAGGTTTAGAGAAGAGAGGAGAGTGGGAACCTGTTTATAGTTGAAGATAAATGGAATTCTTCTAAATACACTAAATTTATTGATTACTAGTAGTCATATCATACATAATATGTATTCAAAATTAAATAATAATTAGTATGGGGTGTATTTGGTCAAGAAAAAATTCCAAAAAACCAAATTCAATACATTTTAATCATGTTATTTTTTGTTCTTCATGTTCTCTCAATATTACCGTTAATTTTTTTTAATTGTAACTTGTAAAATTTTATTTACCATTGTAATTTAACTATTAATACAATATTTAAAATTATAATAATTGGAAAATTTAAACTTATTTATTATAAATATTAAATTAAAATAATGAATAAAATCTTATTTGTGCATTTCAAATTATTTTTAATGTAATCACATGCAATTAACACAACCTTACATTGGCATTAATTATTTTAAATAATTTTTATGGTTTTTACTAATAACAGTGGTAAAAACTTATTTTGAACTTATAATATAATATACAATTTAATTATTGATAATATGTGATCCATTTTTTCAATTTTATCAAAATTATGTAGTAGAATTTAATTTAAAATTAATCTAATAGATTTGATGAGAAAGAGGGTTTTAAAAGTAAAATTTTGTAAATGTTCACAATTTTATTATATCTAAATTCAATATCAAAATGATTTTAATGATGTATATTGGGAATATGGTAATAAGAATAATCTAATGATACTTTAAATACACAGAATTTTTTTTTTAATTTTTTTAATTATATAAATGAAAATATACTTTCCAGTTAAAATTTAGTGTTTATCACTCTTCATAAAAAATGAAACTTTTCATAACAATCCCAAAAAATCACCAAAAGGTAAAATTTTTGTTTTAAAATATGAATTTTATATTTTAAAAAAAATTTATAAAATTTTCCAATGTTAAATTTAAATTATTTTTATGAATTATGAATAAACCATCTCTTAGAACAAAACTAGTTTTTCATAGAACAAATTTCTCCCTTAAATTATTCCTTTTTTATTTTTAGTAAATAAATATCAATTGGAATTTTGTAAAATATATATTTTCATAATTTAGTTAATATTACCCATATCTTCCATTCCAATTTCTAGGAGATAATTTTCATATTATTTAATAATATTAATAATATATTTTTGTTTGGTAAAACATGTCATTACATGCAACACATGTATTTGAAGAATATCGTACATGTGTATAGAGACAGATAAACACTATGTTCTATGTCACATAAACTATTAAATAAAATATTATTATTTGATACTTTTAGGGTTTTATTTTAAATAATATTTTAAGGAACATTTTTGAAAAATTATTATCTATAAGAATAAATAATATAATATTTCTTTTTCTAAATCAATATTTGAGTGGATGAGAACTCATATATAATGAGAAAGAAACATATATAATAATATGTTATTGAACCATCATGTAGTGTGTTATAGATACATGAAATTTATATGTTAAATAAGTATAATGGTACAATTTTAGACTCCATAAATATGAAATGGATAATGAATTCAATACAAGAATGTTTTGGAATGCAAAATCATGGTGACATTCTGGAAGCATGACAACATCACATAAAATGTCATAAAATTTGTTGATGAGAGGTAAAGTCATCAGTTTGAAAAAAAATTATTAATAGTGAAATGAAAATACAAATCCCAACATGAATAATTAGAAATAGAATGGATAAGAAAATAAAAAATCCTTAATAAAGAAGATAAGTTAAGCATTCCTTTTCTGCATTTCTCCAAAATTTTTGGAGGAACTTCTGGAGTTCTTGGGAAACCATGGGGGACTCTGGAAAAATTAGTGTAGAGTAAGGATGTTATACTATGACATGTAGTAAAGACAAATGAGAAATTTGGTTGTTTTATATTTCATATGAGAATGTATTTCTTTATTATTTTTCAAATATTGGTTTTAGAGACAATATAATAATTTATATGAAACCGAAAACATTACAATAGTTTTTTAACATGGTTTTTAAATTATGGGAGTTTTTTTCATTATTTTATATGGTAAGGGGATGAAAATGATAATATAATACAATTTCTTATGAATAATTGAGTCATTATCTTAAATAAATGGTTTTAAATGGTTTTGGTGAATTTATATAGGATTTATATTGATTAAAAAATAATCATAAAATAAAATTATATTAATGGGGAAAAATATATTTTGTTCATGTATTAATTTTATAAGAATTTATAACATTACATTTGGGTCATTATGATATAATAATAAAATATATATATTTATAATGTATTTATTATTTACCCAAAAGTTTGACAATCTCCAAAAATTATGAAAAAATAACAATTAAATAATTTGTAATCTAATATTCCAAAAATGATATTCATTTTATCTAATTAATTTTATAAATATATGAATTTTTACTTTTAATATAAAATAGATATTTATTAATGTGTAAGGTAGTTCAGTTCGTAATCACTCAAATTTCTCGATACATAGGCTATGCCATTGTCATTTATCATCAACCCATAGACCAATCCCTTTTTAGAAGAATCACTGAATGCAATGAATATTTCTCCAGTTCTGGGCGATGTGGGAATAGAGGTATTGATAAGACATATTTTCAATTCCATGAATCTCTCATCACAATTGTCATTTTATGAGAATCATTAATTCCTTCCATGTTATCTTTTATAGCGGATTTGAAAATCATTATAAATTTCACAAAAATAGAAAATAACACCCAACTAATCTATTGAAGCTATAAATGTATGTCATAGATTCTGGCCATGTAAATCCATCAATTATCTATTTTTAAGGGTATTAATATATGTTATTTCTTATGATGATATTCCCAAAGAATCATACATCCATCAATCAGAACTCATGTTTTATGTACCTGACATAGAGCATCTCCTTCTATATTTTATTTATCATAGTTCTTGTATTTTCCTCATGATTCCCCTTAGTTCTATATAATACTATAAAATCGTTAATAAATACTACAAAAAAAATTTCTGAGTAAATATCTAAGGAGTCAATTTATCATTTCCTTGGTGATTTTAATAGAATTATTGAGTCTGAATTTAATTACTAAGAAATCATAGTTCTCATACCGTTAACAAAACAAAATCTTGGGAACAACCTCCTTCATCACCCAAACATGATAATATCATAACTAAAAATCTAAGTTGGATAAGTATTTTTCACCACATAGCTGGTAGAAATTTTTTTAAATCTATATTGATGATAATTATTCTTTTCCATGATCTTCTTAAGCTTATGATAATCAATGAAAAAGAACATTGAAGCATTATTATTTTTGAATAAGTTGACGGGTTTACCCCTAGTGAATCACATGGGAATGTGAAACCTTTATCCAAATTAACATTGATTTATTTATTTATATACTCATGTTCCACCACATACTTTATATAGAATTTCTTGTATAATGGTAACTCCTCTTGTATAAGAATGATTGAAAAATAAAAATCTAAGCCAAGAGGAAGACTAATCAATTAATATGAAAATATGTTTGTTTATTCCTTTAGAATATGAATATCATAAAAGATTATTTCTCTCATAGAATACATCATTTATGTAAGATAATATTGCTCATATGGAAAAAAATCCTTGCACGAGATGTAGGAGATAAATAATATTGACTATTCTCGTTTTAATTGTACAAAATCAGTGCATGATATGATATACCAAGATTTATTTTCTTCTTGTGGTTATTTATATTGGATCTATATTGGGAAAGAAATTATGTGCCTAGAATTTCAAAATATTACACCAATAAGAGCATGACATCGTCTCTAGGAATTTCACCCCACAATGTTTTTCATAGGCGGTGTAATAAACATAGGATTTAGTAATTTCCCCATTTTTATTTTTTTGTAGACATATCTACTTCCAATATTTGTTATAGTGTTTTAATATTTCTTCTAAACATTAATGATATAATGAAATGCATAGAACCTAATCAAAATGTATATTCCCAAGATGTGAATTAATAACGAGCATACCCATCACCACTTCATTGTTTTAATACACATCAATTTTTTTGAAATAAAAATAACTCCCTTGTTACCTTGGAGGTTGCAGGTGGTGTCTAAAAACCCATGAATTACTGAAATTATTTTAAATATTCTATGGTTTCATGATGTTGATATTATGAAAAATTCATTGAGGGTTGACTGGAAAGTTTCATTCCTTCATCACATTAAATGGTTTCTTATGTAGAAAATTTCTAGAAATGTGCCCTTACATTCCACACATAAATCATTTCCTCACACCCTTAGGAAATTTCATGGGTGATTCAATTCACACTGTTGAAAATATAGATTTATAAATTTCATACATCTGTTAAATTTATCTATTGGATGGCTAGAATTAAACTCCATTTCTTTCCTCTTATCCACTTGATAGCATTAAGATTATACAATACCCATTTCAACATGGAGGGAACATTATATAATTTCCTCATACCTATCATTGTCATGGATCCCCATGTATTTTCATAGTCAAGGCTTTATCCCACCAATGATGCATAAACCATCCATTCAGGTATAATAGCCAAGACATAGGCATATCTTGAATATCTTTTGATGATTTTTGCATATGACACAATATATTCTTCAGTTGTTTTCTTACATGGAATGTAATACTTTTTCATTTAATGTATTGCAATGTGAGGAAAAATTCAATAAAAAAATTCTTTAATTTCTTCCACCCCATCATTTTGATATATCTTTTTATATCTTTGTATTTTGATACAATGTTCACCCCTGATTAGAATCCCTCTCCATAAAATAAAAAACATGTAGTAGATTATATTTTTCATAACATTTAATGATAGAGAAGCTCTTATCAATGCATTTGATACATTTTTCCATGATTATGGGATCATATGATTAATTGAATTTTGGAGTACATTTTCTCATTATGATATCAAATGTAGCTTGTTCTTTCTTGGGGGGATTTGTCTGGTCCTATTGATCTAGGATTTTATTCATCACATAATTAAATTTTGAGAGTATTGTGAAAATGATTATGGTTCGTGCTCCCACAGGTTTGGGTATCTCACTAGGGTAGTCATCATCATACCCATATGATTTAATGTTACCCAATTCATCCTATTTATGGCCATTTTGTATAATAAATAGAAAATTTTTTATGAGTATTTCTATATTTTTTAATAGATAAATGGAAATACCATGAAATTAAATGGATAACTTATAAATTTCATATATTTTTAACACTTATGAATTTAGAGGCTTCAATCTATGTCATGTATAATCTAATTTTAACAAGAATCATATGGGAATGTTTCCATTGATAATGATTCGTGACTATATTATGAATTTACCAAAGCATATCACTTGGGAGTATCAAACCATGTTCATTGTTTGGCCCATTTTCATGTATTATGTTATGCCGATTTAATCCCTACAAACCTTTTTTAAGTAGATTCCCATAGGGACATATATTATATAACCTCATCTAATTTTATTATCAATACATGGATTTATTTTATTAATAATCAACTTACTCTGTAATTAAACAATTTAGTGATGTAATCGTGTACATTGTATTATCCTTAATTATTTCCCTAGAGTTTAACAATCCAAGTTCAAAAAACAACTGATCTTTTCATTTAATAACAACTATGAAAAATATGATCATTATTCACCATTAATAAATTATTTTTTACATACTATTAAACATAATACAATCTATAATAACAATATTCAATTTTCATTGAGAATTTATTTAGAACATAATATATTGAACATGGGATACAACAACATTAATTAAATATTCATTAACATGCATTAAAAATATCATGGCTTTAAAACAACATAGGATAACATGGAGGCTTACCTAAAAAAGGTGTGATCTATAAATCCTATTAAGGGAATAAACATGGAATAAAGTAATACATGTGATAAAATAGAAAAATAAATGTGTAATAAAATGAGTTATAATAAGAAATAATAACAATAAGACATGACATAACATGATAAAATAAAAGAAACCTGGGAAATCTGTAATCAACTAAAAACCAAGCATCATAAACATAGTTAGAGGAAAATACATAAAAATCATGATGGAAAATCTTACATAAAGGAATCAGGTTCAGGTAATACCACAACATGAAATCTCCTGAAACTAAAAATTACCGAATGCATTTGAGAGCTATATAATTCTAGCCACACTCATCAAATTCAGTTCATTCTCAATATTAAATGTTCCATATAGATCATTCAACGTGTAATCATTAATCATAATATATTATTCCTATGTCATGTAGTTTGGAATACAAAAATTTATGTCACATTGAAAATATATATAAGTGTATAATGAAGAACACCCATAGTATGATATCGGTATTGTATTTAGTACATGATGGTTATGGAATGAAAGTTTTTAGTGAAATTTTTACATTATAACATCATCCATAAAATCTCATAAAATCAGTTGATGAGAGAGAAATTATTATATCATCATTTTGATATAAAATGGATAGCAATAAAGACATGTGAATTCATATACCATTGTGATGAATGGTACACAGAAGTAAAAAATTTAATAAAAAAAGTTGAATAATGAAGAGAATGTGGGTATCCATTACATTATTATATGACTCCAAATGGGTGAATTGTGGTTCTTAAGAGATAGGTGTCACATTTCGAGGACAATATAGAACTGAATAAAGATTATGGACATCCTCTTGGGTTTTAGAGTGATGAAAAATTTGATCATGTGAGGGGATTATTTATTAAATGAGTGGTGATTTCATTAATATTTTTTATACATAGTTTTTGGACTCTTTATAACATAATAATAAATACCATAAACATTCCCATGTATTTAAAACATTTTCTTACAAAAATAAGTGGTTTTAATTATTTTATAATTCTATCAGCCAATCATAATAATATATTACCCTTTATAATGTGAATGTTATTCAAACACTTAATGAAATGGTTTTAAAAACACAAAAGATATTAATGGTTTGGGAGGATTGATAATGCATTAACAAAACTTATCAAATAAACATTAAATCACATTATTTTAAATGAACCATTTATATATGGTCATTTATTCTTATTATATTTCATATTATATCACTTTGGGGTCATTATGATGTCAAAATAAACAAATTACCTTTATGTGGTATTAAATTTTGACCAGAAAATTACATTATCTTCTAAAATTATGAAAAATTCACCATTAGATAATTTATACATTATGTGTCAAGAAATAGTATTCATTATATCAATATAATCCTCTAAATATGTTAATTTTCACTTTTCAAATTAAATAAACATTTATTGTGAACTGTTACGTTTTTCTGACAATTATATTTTTTTAACAGTAAAAAAATAACATTTTACTTCATAAAAATTATAATAACAATTATATTTTAAAAAAATTATTTAATAATAAAAATATAATAAAATATTATTTATTATCAAAAGCAGTTAATTTAACAAAATATTTTTCTTAATAGTGTTTGAATAGTAGCCAAAAATAGTAATTCAGTTTTATTATAATGAAATAAAAAACATTTATAACATAACAATAATAGGATGAAAATATGTCAATTATTCATTAAAAATAATGAACATATACATATCACTAGGGTCCTAATACATATTTGTTTAATTAAATATAATCTCCATAAGAGTAGGGTAAATGATGGTGTGACTTTCTTTTGGTGGTTCAACAAACTTGGATTGGGTCGTGATCTCAATGAGATTGAACTACTCCCCCTAAATGGTTTTTTGTAGGCTTAAGATATTGGATCTAAGATTTGGATTGGTCTAGGGAAAATCTTTTCGATTTTATATCCCTTTGAAGCTCTAATAAATGGGATTCATAGGGTATAAAATTATTATTTGAGTCCATCATTTCCCCTATATGTGCCAATTGGATTTGTTAGAACCCTATATTTATACTAACCATATGATCACCATTCCACAATAATATTATCAATCGAAATTATTATTAATAGAATTTTAAATACAATAAAATATAATAAAACAAAATAAGTATATGTATTTTGCATAACAATATTACATTATTAAACATTAAATTATATAATAAGTGAAATTGGTTTATAATAGATCATGTCAATACATTGTACTATCCCTTGTTTTGGATCAGATGATATTTCAGGGGAATTTTAATTTTATCATTTCATGGATAGTCTATTTTGGAATATGATACTCAGAATATAATATTGAGTTTTGTAATAGTTAAATCTATTTCTAAGAATTGGTTATAGGAAAAATGGTTGTCTCGGGTGATCCAACATGTTTTGGGAGAGTCAAAAACCGTATAATAAAAACTAAAGAAGGGTGGAAAGGGAGTATGGTTTTTTTAAAAACATGTGACCGTCGAGAAAAAAAAATCAAGATTTATAGGTGATAAGATGTTTTTCACATGAGATACATAGGATTTACCAATCCATCTTACTTGGTTGCACACTAAGTTCCACATAGTTACTATGAATGGACTTTTCATCACATGGTTGACACACATATGGGAAACCAACATGGGAAACCATGTGGGTAAGGGTTCCTTTGTAGTGGGATCCACAATATTGGAACACGGTTTGGCCAAACTGTATAACAAAACACTATTCCCCATGTTATGGGTGAATATACCATTCTACCCTTAATGAACTAAATGTATAAAACTATATTTTATCCTCCTTCCCCCCCCCCCCTCTGTAGATGTTTTATCATACCTCCTCTCAATAATCTCCTCCTTCCTAACAGTGGAATAGAGAGGCCTTCTCCATATGAAGTCCAAATCAAATTCCATCAGTCTCTATGGATATCTATTTTTATGCCCTTAATTTATCTCCAATCATTTATAATATTATCTTCTAATCTGATGTGTTATTATGTTGTGAGCTAACATCCCTTATATTTAGGATGTATGTCCATTGCTTAGATTTCTCTCAAGGTGAACATAATCAAATCCTAATATATGATGTTTGGTTATTCCTACGCATATGGTATGCGGTCTATATATTTTATCTTATGTTTTTTTTGTTTTAAAAATTCTCAAAATGTTCCCCACATCAAACATACTTTGTGTATCTACAAATTAATATTTTGGGATATATTAAATTTTTTTAATCTTCCTATAGATGGCATTGGACCATCCTTGGTATAGTTGGTGGTTATGAACATTACCCAAACCACCCCTTTAGGGTGAATTACTTAAATACATCATTTTTAACATTTTTTTCCTTATGCACAAGCAATATTATTTGATGTGTTATATATACATATACAATACATTATGATTCTTCCTATAAAACATAACATTGAATGGGTCACCTTTATTCTTTGTAAGGAATAGATTTATCTAATTTTAATGAAATGATTTTTTTTAAATAACATTGTGATGTTTTATAATAAAACCACTAAATATGGTTTGATATATTGTTAGCCAAAAATTATTCATATATATACATGTTATTTCATGATTATCCATATTAAATATATTATTTTCAATGTTTTTTTTATTTTCATTGTTCTTTATTTTGTTTTATTTTCAATGTTCTTTGTTTTTTTTAAAATTATTTTTGAGTGTGATGACCATATAAATCTATGGTTTTGAGATGTGATGTGGCATGATTACTTTTATTCCCCATTTTCATCTAGAATGTAATGGACAAATTGAAATGTATATCATAATGATTCATTGTTCATGATAATGGAATTCTTATTTTCCGTTCCATTTTGTATATTCAATTTCATTGAGTAAATTAAATATATAAATCATGAGTGATACTCAGTTTTACTTCCACATAATACTGATGACGTGCTCATCTAGCTCATAATCATTTTCACAGAAAAATTGTGAATATACTGGTTGATATATTTTTCTTCCGGAATGGGATCACCATATGTTCTAAGTAACTAATTCATAGAAATATTTGTTTTATAAGAGAGAAAACTTGTATAATATCATTGGTAATATGGTTGTACCAGGGTATGAGTGATACTTGGTCACCTACGGGAGATACTAAGAATGATATTAGAGGTTGTTGCCTTGTATAATATTGGGAGATATACTTGAGTAGCCTGGCATGGATCTTATATGATGGAATTCCATTGGAGTGAGCCTTATATCACTCTTAGTTTCATATATGGGTTCCTTGTTAATGTTCTCCATGGAAGGGCCCATAATGATTCTTATTGGCGGTTAGTAGTAACTTTATAGAAAAGGGAAATATTTTTATTTAATATGACACATCACCAAACCCAAATCACATTCTAGGGATTTATCCATCTCAATATTCTAGTTTTTTGTTGATTAAATTATTATCTCTCCTCTCTCACATTCTTAATGGTTTCTTGTGGGACATGAACATTAATCATAGTCAGAAGCTGGTTTGGTTTAGTTAGGTGTACATACTGAATCTAATCCCGACATAATTAATTATTAGTTGTCATGAATATTTTTTTTTGAAGTAACAGTAATTATTTTTTATTAATGAAAAGGAATATTCTTTAGACATCATGGGTGGTAGACTACTAATTTTATCTCACTCTCTATTTGGGATGCTATTATACTTGGGTACCCAAACAAACCTCCTTTGTTTATGGATTAGGATCCTTGGTTATTTTTTGGGCTTTCTGTCATGTAACATGGAGATAATTACACCAGACCATGCTAGTACATGTGATGCTCATGGATCCAGGGATTTTATTATTTTATTGTATTTTACATTCCTATTTTATTTCCTTATTTTTGTACATGTAGCATCATATTACATGCATTCATCATTATAAATTATTTGATATGATCATTATTTTATGTTTTTAAATTTATAAACCACTACTATTAATTTTATTATATAACTTTTTCTATCTTTGGATTTAAAAATTATTATTCCATTTTTCCACTCTGATGTAGAGGGTATATTGTCCCCATTGTACCACCATTATACCATCACTTTTATTCAGTTGAATTTGTTGTATGGGTAGGCATGCTTGAGGCCATGTGGTTACAAGATTAGCTACAATTTTAGTGGTCAGCCTGGCCAGTATGATAAACCACCATCCAGCGATAGCAGTTGATATGGGCTCAATATGGAATTTAATAGTCCATCTTGATGATTACATTCAGCATTGTCTTTTCAAGGATGAATGAATTCCAAATGATGAGTAATCCAGTTATATCTAAGGGAAATCACCTACAATAGAAAATTCCCTCTGAATGGATACATAAATGGGTATCAAGCATCACAACACTATAGAAGTGTTCCATCATTAGGCCTTTAAATTTCACTATATTTATAGATATAAAATAATTAGATTAATCTATGTAAAATTATGAACTCTAATGCAAAGGATACTAGAATATTCCATCCTACAATAGATGGTCAGACTCTATTTTCTTCTAGTATTTGAAGGAATTCATGTATGTGACATACATTGAGGCCATGCATCACTGCTTTAATGCCTAGTGTGAGCCAACTATAATTGTTCAAAATACAATTAGTCTTACTACATATTCATAAACTACCACCTCAGCCTAATTGACATGTCGTATTCTTGATTCTGTCCTATCGTGATACTACTGTCCATGCTCTTGCATGTGTAGTATGTGTAGATTACTACTCTCTATGAATTTATGGGAGTGTTATACAAAAACACTATATAAGGGCCATACTTCCATAACCTATACACTCCACTAGATCCTATAGGCATTGAGGTTTTGTATGTTTTGGATTTCTGTGTAGGTGATATATCAATAAACTATCTACACATGGTGCTTCAATTCTGCTACACCAGTAAAAAACCACAATGTTTCACTAGTTTACATTGGAATAACCACTAATAGTGTAGGTGTTGAACCCCCTTCACTACAACCATCACCATCTATCTAATTTTACCCTTCAATATGGGATTAGATGATTACATTTATTATAAGGCCCCAGCCTTAAACCTTACTTAATCTTGAGTTATTACAAGATTACACATTGAGGATCTTTTCGGGTTTAGAGTTTTAGAGAATAAGATCATAAAACTTGCATTACATTCCACATATAAACAAATTGGTTACATAAATATAGTATTCTTCATTCCCATCAATGGAAACACATTTAAAATAAAACATGGATTATTTCTTGACACATCCTTGACTCTATCATCTTATCATGTACCTTTCCCTTGACCTGTGAAAAACATTTCAAAAACTTGGGATGAGCATAAAAACTCAGTATGGGTTATAAAAAAAAACATGGAAAGGAAACATGAGTTAATATATACATAAGAATGAAATCACACTTTACCCATAAAACATAGGCACTTTAATATACCTCATAAAATCATGAATAAATCATAGAAATCATAATATGTAAAGGTAACTTGAGGCATTCATAACATTCTTACGTAGGGAGTAACCCTCTTGGTTACATTTGGAATACCCATCACAGTATATTCCCTAAAATCTCTTCGGAGAAACCTTAACGTTTCACTCCTTCGTGTTACCCAATGCATTGGAGAGCTATAACGGGCTCACCCGCCCTTAGTTTATCACGGAACCACCCGTCTTCATAATAATGCCCAAGTACCATAACATAATCATATCACATAAAACATGCATAAAGGAAACATAGAATTTCCACATTTCAATCACGAGATATCAATACAACACATTGATATAAAAACATTATGAAAACCATTTTCAATACCAAAATAAAAGAAAAGTAAAACATGGTATTTAATTTTCTTTTAAAAAGAAGGTATGGCTTGTAGAGGAAGCCGAAACTCAAATAACGGTTACGACGGCGGAGAAGTCGTTGTCGCCGCATACGCACGACAAAAACATTCCCTTTTGTCGTTTAGTAAACGCTTCGTATAAAAAAGATTCCTTTTGAATAAATTTAAAAGTCAAAGGGGTTTATACACCGTATAAAAGAAAGTTGTGTATAAAATAAAATATGCCTCAACGAAAGGAGATTGAGACGAAGTCCCATACAAAGATAATTTTTAAAATAAAATAGATACATTATGTGTATTCACTATAAGTACACATAAATAAAGTACAAATACAAGATACGACATAATAATATAATGACATAATTTGAAAGTAGGAGATTAACCCAAAGAATGGAAATTGGGTTATGAAGTTCCCATACCTCGTATCTGACTTGACCCGACCGTTCTTTAAACTCCTGAATAATAAACTTTAGTTAATCTCTACTTGATTATGAATCTTTTCCAAGTTCATTATTCCTTTTATACCATGTTATGAACATCATGTAATCATTTAAGTTAATAATGTTCATTTTGTCGGTATTTGGTTCTTAAGTCAAAAATAGACTTCTTACACTTACATGTTGTTAATTTGGTCAATGTTTCATTATATCCAGAATGGTATTCATGATGTAGATATCATATATGTCATATATATCCAGTACATACATGTATTTAAAATATTACATAATCATTTAGAGGTAAGAAATGAAATGCACCGTTCATGGAGACGGTAAGCCGTACGTACGCATGAACGCTACTTTCATTTCTTTGTCATATTAATGGAATTAAAACTGAATGAGACTTATGTATATTTTAATTCCAGAATTATATTCATCATTTAGATATATCATTAATTATATATATCCATTATATACATGTACTTTTAATAGTACATTACATTTGGGGATAAGAAATGAAATGCACCGTTCATGGAGACGGTAGTCCGTACGTACGCATGAACGCTACTTTCTTTTCTATCTCATACTTTAATGGAAATAAATGATAATGATATATATAGGTATATTATAATTCCAGTATAACATCATATATAATAACTTTAAATCCATCCTTTACACGTCCCACATATGGCATTAACGAATCACATCACTTTGAGGGGGCGGTAGTCTGCACTTCCTTAAATGAAGATATCGCGTATACCCATAATGGAAGCCATAAAGGTAAGACACAAATGAAAAATACAGAAGCATAAGTAAAACATAAAAATATTACATATCATATATAAAATTAGTGACATCATAATGGCCACCTTTGAAGGTGTTAAATGAGTATTGAACAATCATCGTTTCGGGAGGCAGAATTTCGCCATCCACGAAAACCTTATGTTCTTTAACCATTTGATGTAGTTGTGTGAGAGTGTAGATAAAATAAATCTTATAACAACATCCTAGTATATTGATGATACTGGTTTTGTTACAAAATAAGTATATAAAAAGAGTTTAGGGGGTTGGAGAAGCAAAATAAAACAAATGAACATGAGAGAATGAATTACCTTAAAAAGTGTAACTCCTTTTGAGTTGAGCCTAAAGGCTTAATTTAAAATGATTCTTCCCAAAGGGAATCCTCTAGGATGAGGAGAGGGATGTGGAGAGAGCAAATGGGCAGGGGTTGGCCGAGCCAAAGGCTTGAAGAGTGTGTGAAATGAGGTAGAGGTGGGGGCCTTTTATAAGGGGAGAGGAGGGGCACTCTTGGAAAGTAAAGAAACATTACATTATTTGAAAATGTGTTTCGGTTTTAAAAGGTCACACATTGATAGAATTAGTGGATAAGGTGATAAGGCATCGAAATACATTCATCCAATTGGTTTTGGACATGTGTAGTTCATAGATTTTATATTATCTTTCCATTTTATTTAAATCGTCAAATAATGATGTCATCGCTGCATCATTATTATGTCATAAATAATTAAATTTATTTAATGTCTAAAAATTATAAAAAAATTACTATGATGTAGGAAATCTTTTTAGCTTTCCATTCAATATTTATAATCAAAATTTGGACTTGTATAACCCCACTTAAAAATTGTTTTGGCAAAACATATTATGTTTGTGTCATTTTCACTTTAACATTAAATAAAAAGTAATTTATGTCATTTCCCAACAAAAGTGGATCCATGGGGTCCCCAAGTTAGGACATGGCCTGTCTTGGTCGGCCATGACACAAACAATGAGGTTGGGACATGTGTCTAGGTCATTTTATATTATTAAAGTATTATTTATACCTTAAACTACACTAATTACCACTAATCGCGATTAAAAACTTAATAAGTTACTATTCACCAAAAAATTATTTTAATCTCATTGAACCTCATTTTACTTCTTAATGACAACCATGTATGTCGGATTTTCAAAATTCAAATCATATAAGTCACACTAATTAATTTAATAATTAATTCCCGCTGCCAGAGCAAAAAGCGTGTTTTTACAAAACAATAAGTATCAAAAGATTGACACCAGTTTAAGTCTAATTTCAAAGTGAAATTGATTCCGATGACCACCATTAGATAAAATGGTAAAAATATATTCTAATTTCACTTTAAAACCAATTCAAAAGATAATCTAATCATATAAATAAATTAGATCAAAAAGAGGTTTTGAATTAAAATGCAACATTTTACACTATTCAAAAAAATGAACTTTATCAGAAAGGTACCAAAAATTACAGAAAGTAAAATTTGATGGCCCGATTCTTAATAAAAGTTTTATTTGGTCCAAAAGAATGTATAAGAGTGATCAAAACTATATTTAATGACGGTTCGCCGTCAAAAGGTGATAAGTGAACCCTTAATGAAAATTAGGGTATAAATTCCTAAAATTGAATTCTTTCCATATTTTAAGCCTTTATCTTTTATTGGATAAATATAAAAACACTTAAAAACATATATAATCATATTTTAGTTATTTCTATCCATTCCCGCCAATACAACGGCTACATGTTAACTAACATTTAAAATAATATTATTTTATTACTAGTGTGCAACGTAAGTTTTCAAAGGAACTCATCGTTGCGTATCGGGTACGCTATCGAACATAGCAACCCCTTTAAAATAGAATTTAATATTTAATTCATAAATAATAATAAATATTAAAATTATTTATTCTTCATTTACCTGGGATGTTACATCCTTCCCCCCTTTTGGGAATTGCGTCCTCGCAATTTTATTCACTTATCAAAATAAGTGGGGGTATTTAACCCTCATAGCATTTTCAGATTCCCATGTTGCCTCTTCAATCATGTGGTTTTTCCACAAAACCTTTACCTGGTGAATCACCTTATTCCGTAACACTTGATCCCTGTGGTCAAGAATCTGGACCGGTTGTTCCTCATAAGATAGGTTCTCTTCCAGCTGAACTACCTCTGGACTCAAAACATGAGATGGATCTGGCATATACTTTCTCAACATCGAAACGTGAAAAACATTGTGTACCTGAGATAAACTCGGAGGTAAAGACACTCGGTATGCAACTGATCCAACCCTCTCCAGAATTTCGTATGGTCCAATGAACCTTGGACTCAACTTTCCTTTCTTACCAAATCTCATCACACTTTTCCAAGGAGAAACCTTGAGAAAAACATGATCACCTACCTCGAAAGATAGATCCTTCCTCCGGTTATCCGCATAACACTTCTGCCTGCTCTGAGCTGTTCTCATGTGTTTCTGAATCAACTGAACTTTTTCTGCCATCTCTTCTACCAATTCTGGTCCCATCAACTTCCTTTCACCCACTTCATCCCAGAAAGCTGGAGTTCGACACCGCTTCCCATATAATGCCTGAAATGGTGCCATCTGTATACTGGAATGAAAACTGTTATTATATGAAAACTCAACCAAAGAAAGATGTTGGTCCCAACTTCCCTGATAATCCATAGAACAAGCTCGTAGCATATCCTCCAATGTCTGAATTGTTCGTTCTGAATGTCCATCTGATTGAGGATGAAAAGCTGTACTAAAATTTAATTCAGTACCCAACGACTTCTGAAGGCCTTTCCAAAAGTTAGAAGTAAACCTGGGATCACGATCCGATACAACGGAGAGAGGAACTCCATGTAACCTGACTATCTCTTTAAGATACAAACGGGAAAGTTGATCAAGAGAGAAAGTATCTCGTATAGCAAGGAAATGAGCAGATTTGGTCAAGCGATCAACAATAACCCAGATTGCATTATTACCTCGAGATGTCTTCGGTAATCCAACAACAAAGTCCATGGATATATTCTCCCATTTCCACTCTGGCACTGGTAAAGGCTGAAGCATCCCTTTCGGTAACTGCCGCTCTGCTTTAACCTGCTGACAAGTCAAACACTTCACAGTAAAATCAGCAATATCTCTTTTCATTCCATCCCACCAGTAATACTCCCGCAGGTCTCTATACATCTTATTACTGCCCGGATGAACTGAAAACGGAGAACTATGAGCTTCACATAACAACTCTCTCTTCAACTGTGAATCAGAAGGCACACACAACCTCTTCACAAACCTCAAAACACAAACACAAACTTATCCAAGAACTCATGGAAATTTTTTTTCATAAGGTCCATGAATACAACAGGTGCATTGGTTAACCCCAAAGGCATAACTACAAATTCATAATGGACATATCTAGTATGGAACACAATCTTCGGAACATCTGCTTCTTTTACTTACAACTGATGGTACCCCGACCTCAAGTCAATCTTCGAAAAATACTGAGCTCCCTAGAGCTGACACCACTTCATTCGATGGCCCAACATCTGCTGAAGTAGTTGCAAAGGATTTCACCACCCCTTTCTGCTTGTAGTCTAACTGCTTCCCATCATTCAAGCTCTTTGCCGGACACTCGTTTTCATAGTGACCCATCTCATTGCACTTATAACATTTCACTAGCTGTAAATCAAATTTGTTCTTACCTTCACATTGATCCTTTTCAGTGCAATCACGAGCCTTATGTCCCATCTTACCACATCGGTAGCACTTTCCAGAATTCAGAAGACATTCCCCAGCATGCCTTTTTCCACATTTATCACAAACTGGAAACTTAGTTTTCTTACCATCAGACTTTTTTGAAGAATTCTTACTTTTCTCCTGCCACCTCGGTCTCTTCTTCTGCTGGTTGTTATAGAAAACTTGGTCATCGGCAAACTCCATTTACACCTTCTCAGCACATCGAACAAGATTTTCATAACTTTTAAACTCACGAGAAGCTAATGCCCTTCGATACTTTGGCTTTAAACCTGAGTAAAAACAATTGATTTTACTATCAAGGTCCCGGATAAAATTTAGAGCATACCTTGCCAATCGAGTGAACTTTTCTTTATAGGCAGCCACTGAGTCTTCCTCTTGCCTCAATTCCAAGAATTGCTTTTCCATCCTAAGTCGAACAGCCTTAGGAAAATACTTCTCAAGAATCATACCTTTGAATTCATCCCAGTCAAGAGCATCAATCTCATCGGCGTCCCTGATATTTTTAACCATAGACCACCACTGATCTGCTTCACCCTCCAAACCGTAAATAGCAAGACTAACCTTTTGATTGTCTGAACACCCCATGACATCAAAAATCTTCTCCAGTGCTTTAATCCACCCTTCAGCTAGCACAGGGTCAGATGATCCTCTGAATGATGGGGGATGTTGCCTCATGCAATGTTCCACCACTGACATGTTCCTCTGCGGTTGATCTGGCTGATCTCGTGCATGGATACCACCACCATTTATAGCCTGAGTCAACTGTGCCATCACTGCAACAAACTGTTCAGTTCCGATTCCGACCATCTCAGGTTGCTGATTTGGAAGGTTGTCTTCCTCCTGATGTCGTCCCAACATAGATGCTTTGTTTCCCCTACTGAAAACCATTCTGAACATGGAAATATCTTAGGCTAAGCAACATGGTAATCCGTAAATTCTATATCATTTCAAAAAAAAATATTTTTAGATAATCATTTAATAGAATTCTAACTCCTAAAGTTATCTAAACCGACCTTTGATACCAACTATAAGGCCCCAGCCTTAAACCTTACTTAATCTTGAGTTATTACAAGATAACACATTGAGGATCTTTTCGGGTTTAGAGTTTTAGAGAATTAGATCATAAAACTTGCATTACATTCCACATATAAACAAATTGGTTACATAAATATAGTATTCTTCATTCCCATCAATGGAAACACATTTAAAATAAAACATGGATTATTTCTTGACACATCCTTGACTCTATCATCTTATCATGTACCTTTCCCTTGACCTGTGAAAAACATTTCAAAAACTTGGGATGAGCATAAAAACTCAGTATGGGTTATAAAAAAAACATGGAAAGGAAACATGAGTTAATATATACATAAGAATGAAATCATACTTTACCCATAAAACATAGGCACTTTAATATACCTCATAAAATCATGAATAAATCATAGAAATCATAATATGTAAAGGTAACTTGAGGCATTCATAACATTCTTACGTAGGGAGTAACCCTCTTGGTTACATTTGGAATACCCATCACAGTATATTCCCTAAAATCTCTTCGGAGAAACCTTAACGTTTCACTCCTTCGTGTTACCCAATGCATTGGAGAGCTATAACGGGCTCACCCACCCTTAGTTTATCACGGAACCACCCGTCTTCATAATAATGCCCAAGTACCATAACATAATCATATCACATAAAACATGCATAAAGGAAACATAGAATTTCCACATTTCAATCACGAGATATCAATACAACACATTGATATAAAAACATTATGAAAACCATTTTCAATACCAAAATAAAAGAAAAGTAAAACATGGTATTTAATTTTCTTTTAAAAAGAAGGTATGGCTTGTAGAGGAAGCCGAAACTCAAATAACGGTTACGACGGCGGAGAAGTCGTTGTTGCCGCATACGTACGACAAAAACATTCCCTTTTGTCATTTAGTAAACGCTTCGTATAAAAAAGATTCCTTTTGAATAAATTTAAAAGTCAAAGGGGTTTATACACCGTATAAAAGAAAGTTGTGTATAAAATAAAATATGCCTCAACGAAAGGAGATTGAGACGAAGTCCCATACAAAGATAATTTTTAAAATAAAATAGATACATTATGTGTATTCACTATAAGTACACATAAATAAAGTACAAATACATGATACGACATAATAATATAATGACATAATTTGAAAGTAGGAGATTAACCCAAAGAATGGAAATTGGGTTAAGAAGTTCCCATACCTCGTATCTGACTTGACCCGACCGTTCTTTAAACTCCTGAATAATAAACTTTAGTTAATCTCTACTTGATTATGAATCTTTTCCAAGTTCATTATTCCTTTTATACCATGTTATGAACATCATGTAATCATTTATGTTAATAATGTTCATTTTGTCGATATTTGGTTCTTAAGTCAAAAATAGACTTCTTACACTTACATGTTGTTAATTTGGTCAATGTTTCATTATATCCAGAATGGTATTCAAGATGTAGATATCATATATGTCATATATATCCAGTACATACATGTATTTAAAATATTACATAATCATTTAGAGGTAAGAAATGAAATGCATCGTCCATGGAGACGGTAAGCCGTACGTACGCATGAACGCTACTTTCATTTCTTTGTCATATTAATGGAATTAAAACTAAATGAGACTTATGTATATTTTAATTCCAGAATTATATTCATCATTTAGATATATCATTAATTATATATATCCATTATATACATGTACTTTTAATAGTACATTACATTTGGGGATAAGAAATGAAATGCACCGTTCATGGAGACGGTAGTCCGTACGTACGCATGAACGCTACTTTCATTTCTATCTCATACTTTAATGGAAATAAATGATAATGATATATATAGGTATATTATAATTCCAGTATAACATCATATATAATAACTTTAAATCCATCCTTTACACGTCCCACATATGGCATTAACGAATCACATCACTTTGAGGGGGCGGTAGTCGGCACTTCCTTAAATGAAGATATCGCGTATACCCATAATGGAAGCCATAAAGGTAAGACACAAATGAAAAATACAGAAGAATAAGTAAAACATAAAAATATTACATATCATATATAAAATTAGTGACATCATAATGGCCACCTTTGAAGGTGTTAAATGAGTATTGAACAATCATCGTTTCGGGAGGCAGAATTTCGCCATCCACGGAAACCTTATGTTCATTAACCATTTGATGTAGTTTTGTGAGAGTGTAGATAAAATAAATCTTATAAAAACATCCTAGTATATTGATGATACTGGTGTTGTTACAAAAGAATTATATAAAAAGAGTTTAGGGGGTTGGAGAAGCAAAATAAAACAAATGAACATGAGAGAATGAATTACCTTAAAAAGTGTAACTCCTTTTGAGTTGAGCCTAAAGGCTTACTTTTAAAGGATTCTGCCCAAAGGGAATCCTCTAGGATGAGGAGAGGGATGTGGAGAGAGCAAATGGGCAGGGTTTGGCCGATCCAAAGGCTTGAAGAGTGTGTGAAATGAGGTAGAGGTGGGGGCCTTTTATAAGGGGAGAGGAGGGGCACTTTTGGAAAGTAAAGAAACATTACATTATTTGAAAATGTTTTTCGGTTTTAAAAGGTCCCACATTGATATAATTCGTGGATACGGTGATAAGGCATCGAAATCCATTCATCCAATTGGTTTTGGACATGTGTAGTTCATAGATTTTATATTATCTTTCCATTTTATTTAAATCGTCAAATAATGATGTCATCGCTGCATCATTATTATGTCATAAATAATTAAATTTATTTAATGTCTAAAAATTATAAAAAAATTACTATGATGTAGGAAATCTTTTTATCTTTCCATTCAATATTTATAATCAAAATTTGGACTTGTATAACCCCACTTAACAATTGTTTTGGCAAAACATATTATGTTTGTGTCATTTTCACTTTAACATTAAATAAAAAGTAATTTATGTCATTTCCCAACAAAAGTGGATCCATGGGGTCCCCAAGTTAGGACATGGCCTGTCTTGGTCGGACATGACACAACCAATGAGGTTGGGACATGTGTCTAGGTCATTTTATATTATTAAAGTATTATTTATACCTTAAACTACACTAATTACCACTAATCGCGATTAAAAACTTAATAAGTTACTATTCACCAAAAAATTATTTTAATATCATTGAACCTCATTTTACTTCTTAATGACAACCATGTATGTCGGATTTTCAAAATTCAAATCATATAAGTCACACTAATTAATTTAATAATTAATTCCCGCTGCCAGAGCAAAAAGCGTGTTTTTACAAAACAATAAGTATCAAAAGATTGACACCAGTTTAAATCTAATTTCAAAGTGAAATTGATTCCGATGACCACCATTAGATAAAATGGTAAAAATATATTCTAATTTCACTTTAAAACCAATGCAAAAGATAATCTAATCATATAAATAAATTAGATCAAAAAGAGGTTTTGAATTAAAATGCAACATTTTACACTATTCATAAAAAAATGAACTTTATCAGAAAGGTACCAAAAATTACAGAAAGTAAAATTTGATGGCCCGATTCTTAATAAAAGTTTTATTTGGTCCAAAAGAATGTATAAGAGTGATCAAAACTATATTTAATGACGGTTCGCCGTCAAAAGGTGATAAGTGAACCCTTAATGAAAATTAGGGTATAAATTCCTAAAATTGAATTCTTTCCATATTTGAAGCCTTTATCTTTTATTGGATAAATATAAAAACACTTAAAAACATATATAATCATATTTTAGTTATTTCTATCCATTCCCGCCAATACAACGGCTACATGTTAACTAACATTTAAAATAATATTATTTTATTACTAGTGTGCAACGTAAGTTTTCAAAGGAACTCATCGTTGCGTATCGGGTACGCTATCGAACATAGAAACCCCTTTAAAATAGAATTTAATATTTAATTCATAAATATTAATAAATATTAAAATTATTTATTCTTCATTTACCTGGGATGTTACATTTATAAATAGCGGGAAACCTAAATAAAATGAATTGAGACTGGTTGGTGTATACTATATTATCCATGAATTGATGGGCGGTCATAATGTCATAACCCTCTATATTATGAGTGAATCGTTGCAGCTCAGTAAAATGACAAGAGTATTCTATAACCTAAATACATCTCTAATATTAGATCATGAAATATCTATCTTTATCAACCCTCAGTTTCTAGTGAAAGAAATAGTCCTATAATATGGTTGATATGTCTTCTCAATCCATGTCTTTATGCAGATCATCTGGTGTCAAAATATCCCACTACATCTTGGAATAATCACTAAGAAAATATTGAGAGTGTTTGACCATAATTTCTAGATGTATCTCAAGATTATATAATATAGAAAATAATTATAGGATCAATTAAAAGACAGTGTGCTATCCTCTATCCTTCAAAATGGTGAGTGGATGATGTTACTAGAATTTAATAGTCAACAAAGACATACTCATAGTTGGTTTAATGACACCTTGCATAATATTCACCATACATAGAAATGCCTCGTTGAAATGGGTTCTATTTGTCATATCAGTAACATTAATTGATGATATAGGTGGTACTATAGTAATAATAAATTGTTTCTCAGGTCCCACAACCTCATTTTCAAAGTTGTCCCATCATTCTGGATGTAAGACTAGAGGACTTTGTGGTGGCATCACACTTCATTTCAAGGCACATGCCTCACAATATAATTAAAAATGTTAGATGATTATATAAAATAAACTTGTATAGTTACATATCCTTCTTATATAAATGATCATGGCTTTATGCCTACTCTAAATACTAGGTCAAGTTGGCAGAATGAAAAAATAATTCTATAATAATTAATGATATACCATGCTACCCACTACTAATGTTGGGTTCGGGTCTATATCTATATTTCATATGTGTAGGATATCTAATTTCACTATAGAAGTAATATTCCTTTTAAATGTGTTCTTGTGTTTCATGTAAATTGAACTAGTTAAATGATGAGGAGAATATAACATGGATAGAAATTGATAACCTTTTTAGAGAGGATTTATCTCTATATATATTGATGGATGTGTGAATCCAGGATCTTCTATATATTTTGTATGGATGTATTTATGTGGATTATTTTTCACCATGTTTTACCAACCCCTCATAATACTCAATGGATATGGTCTGTTATTAATTAACTCAGGCTCGGACCATCAAGAATGGACTATGTAGGGACATCTGATTAAGGGTGATGTCTCTATGAATTCATAAATATGTTGTGGTGTTGGAGTGTTCTTCCATGGTCAGAAGTATCCTTACTAAGAAGATGTAGAGATTTGGTGTTAAAAAAGGGAAATAAATATTTGAGATATAAAAAATAGGGGCCCAAGAGAGTCATAGTAAACTGGAAAAGGGAAAATGTTCAAGGGTTTATCCCATGATGTTTTTTTGAGGTTCATGTGTCAGTGAATGGATCTACTTCTCTGAGGTATAATACACTCTACTCCATAAATGGTTATGTACATAATTCATGGGAATGTTTAATCTTTTGTTATGCTGATTGGGAGATATTGGAATAGATTCCTTGGATACTAAACTGGTAGGAAATGGCAATTTTCAGGGTGTTGGACAAGGAATTGGAGATGGATGAAAAACTAGAGGGGATATATGTTTTGACTTGATAGCCCCACCAACCTCTTGTAGTCTCATCTATGAATAGGGAGAATGTGCACATGGGAGGTGGAAGATGTAGGTGGTTGAGTATTATGAACGAGATGATCCATGGACGATTTGAGGTATTATAAATATATTTTTAAACATATATATTGTAATGATATACATAGTTTCGAGACTTTATTTTATTTTCACTTTTCATGTTTGAGATTAATAGAATCTGGGTAGGCCTAATTATTTACCATTGTTCATGGATTCCACTACAAGAGATGGCTTATCAATCAAACACATCTATCGATAGTGGGAACAAACGTCGGATTTGATAGTTTTTAGGGCTTATTTATAGAATACATGAGGCCTTTTGACATCATCTCATGTATAGATTAGGTAACTACAATTGATTCATAGATATGATTTGTCAATTTCTGAATGGGAAATGGCTGAATAAAAAATCCTTTGCCACTGATTCTTGAACTTCACTAGATGAAAAAAGTAGCATAACATCACGAAATGTACAAGATCTTACATCATCCATGGACACTAATATTTTCTATGAAGTTGAAGATAAATTTTCATAAAATTTGTATGCACAACCTAATTTGAATCAGCAAACACATTCATCAACTATTCTCACATAGAAGATGGCACAACAACATGTCAATGAACATAAACTTGATCATAATCATCAATAGTACAATCAGAAGGAGTCTCCCCACCATCAAGGATTTCCCTCACGGAAAAAACCACGTATCATCATCCTTCCATTCCATGACAAGGCTAAAAAGCATGTAATTATTTTTTAAGGATGTAAGGGTCAATTTCTCAGGTCCATACTGAACCTCTAGGTTCATCTATGAAAACAACACCATAATTATCCAATTTGAAATGGAATATCGAACCACCAAATCAGGAGTAATTTTACTTATAGTGCCTAAAAAACTATCTCCATTTCTCAGTGTGTAGTCCAACAAAAATTAAAGGATTTTATATACTAAACCCATATTCAATGTAGAAGAAAATTTTCACGATTGGAGAATATGTAATTATATATTTTCTGAATGGTACACACGATAATATGTTATCTGAACAAGTAATCCTTCAAACAAGTTAACGAAAAACAATGATGGCCAACTCTAGATCACACATATGATAATTTCATTCATGATGGATCAACTCTCATGAACCATATTCCACAATTAGACCCCCTACATCTATACTTCTCCATGTCCAACACCAGATGAATAAAAAACATGTTATATTCCTTCCCTGTTATAGTTCCTATTAGAATTAGTGTTTAGTAATTTTTTTTACTTTACTCTTGGAAATCCTCCTAGCCCAGCTAGACCATTCTATCATTTAGGACATCATCATCATCACTAAAATTGGGGCTTAAAAAATTGATATGTAATTAATGACCTAACAATAATATCCCACCAAACCCAATAAAGATCAAATATAATTTTTCATTTATCCTTTAATATAACTACATTTACATTATATGTGACCAGTGACACAACATCATTTGTGATGATGTCACCCATTAAATGTATAATATTAATCCATAAAATGGAAATTATATAGCTTAGTATATAGAATATTCTTCTGTAGCGTACTGAGGATGACATCTGGATGTTTGAAATGATCAACAAGACTATAAGTGTTCTCCAATATTTCATCCACAAATTTAAAAAAAACTGATCCATTTATTGGTGAAAGATTCTATTAATCATTTTCATAAACACTTATGGGACAATTTTTAACCAAAATGAAGTCATAACAACCTCATATAACCCATACCTATTCTTGAAGGAACTTAGAATTAATTTATGAGGACTCACCCTTAGTGGATGACACCGTAGTCTCAAATTAGTTTTAGGGAATATAAAATCTCCTCTCAACTTCACATAAATATCATCAATTCGTAGTAGAGGAAATCAATTATTAACCATTTTATGATTCTTCTTATGATAATAGACAAAAAACCATAATGATCTGTTAGCAATCATTGATGAAAAACATGAGATTCCCATGTTGATGTACATGGATGAAAAAACCATGCATTCTCCAATTCATCCAATGTATTTTTAATGTTCCTTATGCTTCACGAGTAACATTTGTTACGGTGGAATAGAAAAAAAGTCTTCTCTAGGATGAAACTCAATCATAATATCCAAATCTCTCTTAGGTTGAATCCCAATGAAGACCTCAAGAAACAAATTCTGAAACTGATCCACAATTTGAGGAAAGAAATTATTCTATAATCCATTATCATCTTGTATTATACATTAATCATATGTTTTGAGCTCAACAAACCACTAACCAAAGGATCATGTATGGAATTCCATTATATCCCACATTCCATGTTGTATATAAGTATTCCTTAAAAGGGATTTTAATGATAGAATATGATGGTAAGAAACAGTATGGGCTTGACTCAACAACAGAAAATCAATCTGATTATTAGATAATAACCTAAAAGTTCAACAACAATAAATTAATATAAGAAATGATACCCACAAAAATCAAGGGAACACTCCTTACACTAATATATATTTTATTCTCACATCATTAAAGGTGTTTCTATAGACATAATCTTGCACATATGTACCACTTCATTACCCAACACATTCGAAAAGTTTCTAGATATAAATGACTATGTGGAACATGTTAAAAAAATAAATTTCGAGTGAGGAATGTACCAGAATATTATCTTGAACAATCGATGATACAAACTCTTCACCTCATGATGAACGTTTAACTGAATAGAGATGACATGTCCCTATACCACGTGATCTAGTCTATGTCTATAATTTCATGACTGTCCTTCTTCAAGATGGGGGATGTGATGGAAAAGTGGAATGACCTTCCTTCTTTAGTATGAATAAATGATAATTAACCCATGTGACTTGCCTGAAATAGGTATTGTGGGGCGACCAACACCAAGGGTATTCAAATATAAAAAATGGGAGGCATTACCTTTTATATGGTAACCGGTATCAAGAGGTAAGATATATGAACCTAAAAACAACACCAATACATGTATATAAATGATTACAAAATCCAGACCACATTCTTGTTTAATGATAAATAGCTATAAAGACAATAAAAATTTAAAAATATAATACCAAAATAAAAACAAATAAGTGACACAAAAATTTTCCCCAGAGTTCAAGCTCGTATGGTCCATCAAGTTCTGCATAATCTCCCTGGAAAAATGAAAATTTTTTATATACATGGGGTGATCATACAAGTATAAAAAGTAGGAAAATCCAGTGTCTCTCATGAACATGTGGAGAAGCATACTAATGACCCTATGAGAAAACAAAAATCCAAAAATAAGAAAGAATACTATCTATGCCATCATAACCAATGAATTCTCACTAAATAACACATGTAAAGAAAAGTAATGTTGTAAGAAAATTATTGATAGGGTACCCCACACCACATCCCATTATTTAACTTCTCATCCTTAAATGAGAGATTCCAAATAATAACACACTATTATACATGCCCCACTGTAAAAACCTTCCCACACAGACATGTGCCACACACCACATCCCTCCCACAAACACATAGACCCCAACCACAACACATCCCACCCAATGAAACCCAGGCCAAAAAACCATGACCTCCTCCCGAATTCACAAAGGAATGTAAAATGTTTATTGTCCAAAATTCACTAGGGAAACTACAATGTATCTCAACCCGAAGACACCTAGGAAGCATCCATTTCATGTAGACACCTGGGCCTAACTACCACACCACAACCTGCCCAATGATTCTAGGGATACCAATGAATAAAAAAGGGAGTAGTGAAGAGCCAATGACCATCCATCCATACTCCCACTAGGATGTTGGGAAAGGACACCTTCCCACCTAAAAATGGGGTGTTCAAAACATTGTTAACAATATGGGTGGTTTATTTATAGAAATTATAAGCAATTACATGTATATAATTATATAGGTTCCAAACACGAATCCCAATCTATGAATTTATAAAATAAATAACCCTATCACAGAAAACTGTAGGATCGAAATAGTGATGTAGATGCTCAATATACAAGAGGGGGGGTGAATTGTATACTTTAAAAATTCCTTTGGAAAATTTAATGTTAGTTACAAATAAAAATGTTTTCCTTGAGTAAAGGAAAAGTCTATGTTTAACAAAGTTAAACTTAAGAAAATTCACAACACCTCTAATACCAACTGAAAACTTGGAAAGAGATTCCGAACGAGGGTTTCGGAAATATGGTTCCAGAAATTGAAACTTAACAAAAGAATACAATATGAGATTATACCTTAAAGTGTATAGAATCTAAATGAAACAGAGTAAAAATAAGGAAGTATAAGAATGTTATACTTTCTTTATAATACAAAATGCAATGGAATATAAACATGTAGTAGAACTACAAGTAACAAGATATAAGTATTTTAACCCAAAGAGAAGGGTATCCAACAACCTTGGATAAAGGTCCCCTGATTTATACATTCAAGCAAGTCTGTCTTACCCACACCAGGGTAAGCCCTCGATACAAAGATCAGAGTCGCTGTCTTGCTATCCCTGCAAGCCCTCAACATCAAGGTAGTTGGTAACCTCTGTCTTCCTCAGCAAGGAAGCTCTCGAACTTCAAGGTGGTCGACACCTCTGTCTTCCTATCCCAGGAAGCCCTCGAAATTAATCACCAACATTCGGAGTCGCACTAAGCTTTGGGAGTTAATAAGAGCCTCTCTCTCTAGAAATCACATCAATAGCGTGTATGCACAATGTCAAAAATCATTTTTGTGTGTTGTGAGCTCTTTCAAGTGATCTCCTATTTATAGGTAAGGTTGACCTCCTTCCCAACGGTTATATCTTCCTTAAAAATCGGAGGGACCTATACACGTGTCACTTAGCCAACGGTTAGTTTAAAAAAGAATGTACGACATCATTTTATAACAAAACAAGTGTAACAGAATGTACAACATCGTTTTAATTCTAACACAAAAGTCTGGAATGAAAGCTTCGGAGTGAAGGTTCGGAGTGTAAGGAAAATAATAAAGAGTAGTCAAAATATAAAGGCATAAGAAAAATGAATGTTTGGAGTCTAACCAAAATAATTTTCAGAGTCTGAATAAATTCAGAGTGTATAATACAAAGATGATCAGATTCTGTTTAATAGGTGAATTTGGAATGTGAATTCGGAATAAGAATTCGTCATCAGAATTCGTAATGAGAATTCATCATCAGAATTCGTAATGAGAATTCATCATTAGAATTTGTAATGAGAATTTATCATCAGAATTCATAATGAGAATTCATCATCAGAATTCGTAATGATAATTCCTCGTCAGAATTCTTCAGAATAATTCATTGTCAAACTTCATAAGGATTTGTTTCCGGAATCTGGAGTAAAACTGTATCTAGAATTCAGAATGAAACTTTATCACAGTTCCCATTCTGGATTTCAGAGTGAAACTTTATCACAGTTCTTATCCAGAATTCGGATCCTAAAACAGAATACTTCATATCAAAGTTTCAAGAAATTACGAGAAAGTAGAAATGAATCCAAATCTTATACTTAAGAAAAATATGAATGAAAATATGATAAGGATAATTTTTTTACAGAAGCAATTTTCCTTATAAAAGAATTTTTCCTTATAAAATCAATTTTCTTAAAGATAAGGTGTTTGTGATTTTCAAAAAAAGAAGGAATGTAAAATTCATAAGGAAAACCTTATTGACTCAACAATATCCCTCTTTTTGGAAAGCACAAATATCCTTGAAAATGAAATTCTAAGGAGAAATAAAAACATTAAGACTTATCTCCCTTTGCTTTAAGTATATTGATGAATACGACTAACTCCCTCTTAGGCTTTGAAACTCTAAGGATCGTATTCTAGATTTCTAGAATGACATTTCATTATGAATAAGAAGGTATTCTTTAATGAAAAACTCCCCTTTAGATAAGATCTTATTAAAGTTCTTTTTCCTTAAGGATCTTTTTCTTCTCCCCCTTTGTGATTTTCAAAAAGAATTCGAGGGAATGGAACATATAACAATGTTCCTAAAAAATCAGTAATAACAACAAAAGAAATGACAAGCACATTTTTCATTAAGTTTGAAATCTCGGCAACAATGAAAATTAGATACAACAAAAATATTGGATTTAGATATTACGAATCTTTTTCATTAAAAATGAGCCCCTTAAGAATAGTCTTGATCTTCTTCAGGTCTTTATGATCTTCTTCAGCTTTCTTCTCTAAGACCACTATTCTTGTAGATTGAGCTTCAATCATTTCTTCCTGGGCTTTCAGCTTTTATTCCTGAGCATTGATCTTTTCATCCTAAGCCATCTTCTTTTCATGAAACTCAATCCAATGATCTCTTTCAAATTTCCAGTTTTGAGAGATAGAATTTAGCTTCCGATTCAGATCTCTGACTTCTTGAATCCGAATGTTCATTTCATCTGTCAGCTTCTCTTCAAAGGAAGAAGTCAGATAATTTATCTTCCTGTCAAGCATATTTAACATTGTCTTGAAATTCATCGAATAGCCTCATCTCTTCTACAGTCTTCTTCGACTAGTTTGTCATCCTCTTGCAAGATTTTCTATGGGCTTCGTATCCAACAAAGAACGTTTTTAACTCAGCCTCTATTTCAACACACTTGTCCATAACCATAGATACAGAGTCTGATTTCTGATTTAAATCATGTTGAAGCATCTGACATCTTGAGTCAATACTTGAGAAGGTCGGAATAGTTCCCACCAACTTCATTAAAGACTGAACAACAAAGTCATGCCCCACCGAAGATGACTCCGAATCTGATACTCTTCTTGGAGAATTTTCTTCTTCAATAAGGTCAAGCATTATCCTTTAAGAACTACCAACTTCATTTCTCTTAATCACTTCTGAGCTCGGAGTATCAGCAAGAATTTTCTTTCCCTTGTCTTTTTATGGAACTGAATCTTGATCTGGAGTTTTCTGCTCGCTAGTAGATACTTGAATAATATCATCAACAACATTTTGAACAACATATTCCTCATTCTTATCCTTATCTGGGTTACTAACTTAGAGGATTCAGCCTATGATGTTCGGAGTGACAGGTTTTCCGATGGTGACACTTATAATCATCTACTTCATTCAATAAATCTCATGTTTCACCACTTCCTTCACCAACTACTTCTTCATCTTCCACTTGTTGAATCTGCTCGAGTTTCTTAACATGTTCGGCTGTAATCACTTCCGGAAAATCAAGGTTTCTTCCTGGAGTCTCAGGTAGAGATTCCAAGTAGAAAGATCTCGGAACTGGAATGCTTCCGGATAATATTTCATTAAATTTTAACAAATCTTGGGCTGCCTCAGCCTCTGACATCTTCTTCTTGAGCTTCTTTTCCTTTAGTTGTTTTTCAAGCTCATCAGCAGTTCTCTCCTTCAAGACTTTAGCCTCCGCAGGGTCCAATCTGAACTGTGGATCCCCTTCTTTCCTTTTCTCTTTATCTTCTCTCCACTTCGCAACAACCTCACCAGGTAGGCCTTCTTCTTCTTTGGTTTGGGAGGTGTAGTTTGAACTTCCTTAGGATTAGGATCCTATACTTCAGCTGCAACTTCTTTCAACATTCTTTTCTTTACTGGCTTAGATGATTCCAATTCAGCAGCCTTCATAGCCACTTCTTCTTGATTAGTTAAATCGAAGAACTCACCAGTCTCCTTGTTGAAAGCCACATCCATCCTCTTAAGGGTATCATCACTGACCAACAAAATTTTTCAAACCCTTGGATTAGATCTGCAAGCTTCCTTGAAAGACTCAAGGCACCGAACTATCAACTTTGATAAAATTGCTGGATACATTATGATCTGGGCTCTGATATTTCAATTCGTAAGATTCTCAATGGTTATAAGAATGTTCCTCATGAAGTTAAACTTCCTAAGATTTATCAGGAAATCTAAGATATATATCTCACTCTTCTTCAGGCTGTCTTTATCAACATTCCTCGGTACGATAAGGCCTTGTACCCACAACTCTAGAATCCGGAAATTTGTAGGCAAACTAGCAATCTTAGGGGTTTGTCATCTGAGAGTCCGATAGTTTTCAATGCTTTTTCCTTGTCGAAGTTACCCTTAGAATCTGGCAACACCTGAGATATGAACTCTTCTTCTCCTTCATAGGTCATCCCTACCAAGCTTGCTGCCTTGGTATAAGAAATCTTATAAGTCTTTCCATAAGACTTAAAAGAAATTTTTTCCCTATTATCTTCCTTAAAGAAGGAAACTATTTCAAAGAACTCAACAAGTAACTCCGAAAAAACATCGTCTTGATTCCATGATCTGGACACAACAATATCTTCCCACCCATTCAAATTAATGTTCTTAGAAATAAGAGAATCATAGTTGTTGATGAAATCCAGATGGACTAGCCTTTCTCTGTAAACTAACCATTGTGAAATAGGTTTAGAGGATGACATTTCTTGAGAAGCTAACTCGACAGACATTCAGATCTGATGACCTCTGAGAAGTTTGGGATGTAGAAATCTGATGTTCAGAACGACCTTAAAACAGAGAGGCAGAACTTCGGGACGCTGGAGCTTGAAATCGATGTGGGACAAGTATTTGGGTCCCCTTTATATAGGCAATGAAATGACGGTTCAACTTCCTCGGTTGATCGAACGATTGTGATAAGCTGAGATCAGATCTGACGGTTGAAAACGAATTCTCAAGAAAACATGAATTCGATCTTTTTGAGGTTTTTTATTAAAACAACGAATTACAAAAAACTATAATCCGAATACAAAATACAAGAAAATGCCAGTATGTAAAATATTACTACGAAAACTTGAGTAAGGTAATCATACCTTTCGGATTAGCTTAGGAGGATTATTCGTAATAGGTAATATAAAAAGGACTATGAAAAAATCTTTATTATGAAAAGAAAGAGTTCACAAAAACATTACTACGGAAAACAAACTCAGTATGGAAAAACTCAATATGGAAAACATAGTATGAAAAACAAATACCAAGAATTTGAAAATAACTTATTATGAGAGATTCAGTATGAAAGTTCTATTATGAAAATACAAGTACGAAATTTTCCATTCCAGATGTTTTCAATACGAACACTTCCATTCCAAAAGTATTCTGTACAAAAATGTCCATTCTGGAAGATTGTAGTTCCGAAAATTCTATTCCAGAAATCTTCGTTCTGAAAAGTTTGAAAACAAACTTTGAAAAAACATTGTTATTCTATCAAACAAATGTACCCCCCTATGAAAAGAAGTTTATTACTGTAAGGAGAATTTTTTACAGAAAGTTAATTAAGAAGGAATACCTTATGGTTATCATTCCTAACTTCTGTTTAATATATTCAAATCTATCAGAAGGAAAATATTTTGTGAAAATATCATCATGTTGATCTTGTGTTATGATAAATTGAAGAATAATATCTCATTCAAGTGTGTGATCCCAAATAAAGTGATGTCTTATATCTATGTGTTTTCCATGGGAGTGATGTGCAGGGTTCTTACTGAGGGAAATGGAACTTGTGTTATCACACAAAATTTTAGTTTTAATAAAACTCAGGCCATAGTCAGTGAGGGTGTGTTGCATCCACAACACTTGATCACAACAACTTCCAGCTGCTACATATTCAGCTTCAGCATTGGGGAGTGCTACAGAATGTTGCTTCTTGCTGGACCAAGAAAATAATGAATCTCCTATGAAATGACAAGTTCTGGATGTACTTTTTCTATCCATCCTACATCCACCAAAGTCAGCATCAGAAATGAATTTAAGGATAAAATCATTTCCAGAAGTATAAAATAATCCTAGATCCATGGTTCCCTTATGGTAGCGAAAAATTATTTTTACTTCCTTTAAATGAGATTCCTTAGGATTTGATTGATATCTTGCACATAAGCATACTGAGAACATTACGTCGGGTCGACTAGTTGTTAAGTAAAGTAAACTTCCTATCATACCTCTAAAAGATGTTTGATCTACTGTTTTCCCAGCTTCATCAAGATCTAAAGAGTTTGAGGTACCAATAGGAGTACTTATACTCTTTGTATTGTCATAGCCATACTTTTTATGAAGATCTTTAATATACTTATGTTGAGATATGTAAGTCCCTTCTAGTTTTTGAGAAATTTGAAAACCAAGAAAAAATTTTTAACACACCCATCATACTCATTTCAAACTCATATTTCATTAGACTTACAAAAGAGTCGGTCAAAGATTGCTGAGTTGAACCAAATATGATGTCATCAAAATAAATTTGAACAATCAAATCATTTTTCTTATCTTTATTTATAAAAAGGGTTGGATATGCATTTCCCTTAACATAATTATTTTGAATCAAAAATCCAGTGAGTCTATCATACCATGCTCGTGGAGCTTGTTTAAGGCCATACAAAGCTTTGGTAAGTCTAAAAACATAATCAGGATGTTTTGTATCTTCAAAGCCAGGAGGTTGTTCAATAAAAACTTCCTCTGGAACATAACCGTTATGAAAAGCACATTTCACATCCATTTGGAAAAGTTTGAAATTAAAGAAAGCTACAAAGGAAAGTAGAATACAGATAGATTCAAGTTTAGATACTGGAGCATAGGTTTCTTCATAGTTTATTCCCTCTTGATGATTATAGCCTTTAGCAACAAGTCTAGATTTATTTCTTACTATGACTCCATTTTCATCACATTTATTTTTGAAAACCCATTTTACTCCAATAACAGAAGTATCCTTAGGTCTTTCAACCAAGTTCCAGACATTATTCCTTTCGAATTCATTTAGTTCATCATGCATGGCTTTGATTCAATCATCATCACCTAAAGCTTCATCAATTATTTTAGGTTCTAATTGGGAAAGAAATTCTAGATGTTCTACTTCATTTCTTAAGGATCTTCTAGTCCTTACAGGTTGATTTACATCACCAATGATACTATCACTGGGATGACTCTTATGGATCTCCTGATTTGGGTTTTGAAATGCATGTTCATCAACATAGGGTAGAAAGTCTTCTGGGGTAAATGTTTTAGGAATATCTTATTGAACATTATCCTTATCAGAAGGTTCTTCTATCAATGGTTGATAAAATGTTTTGAAAACACATCTGAGGATGTAGGCTGAGGTGTTTTAAAAACAAAAGGAACTGACTCATCAAATTTTACGTGTACTGTTTCTTCAACAGTACAAGTGTTTTTATTAAAAACTCTATAAGCCTTAGATGTTGTGGAATAACCTAAGAAAATTCCTTCATCATATTTTGGTGAAAATTTATATAAGTTATCTTTAGTATTCAAAATGAATATTTTAAAACCAAAAACCATGAAGTATGATAGTCGTGGTTTTCTACCATTCCATAATTCATAAGGAGTTTTATTATGAAAGGGTCTAATAAAAACTTGATTTATAGTATAACAAGCAGTACTTACATCTTCAACCCAGAAATGTCTAGCAGTAGAATATTCACTCAATATGGTTCTAGTTATCTCTTGAAGAATTATGTTTCTTCTTTCAACTACACCATTCTGTTGAGGAGTTCTAGGTGCTGAGAAATTGTGAGTAATACCTTTTCTACTACAAAAAGATTCAAAATCAGAATTTTGAAATTCTCCTCCATGATCACTATGAATAGTTTTCAATGGAAGGTTTTTCTCATTTTTAACTTGAGATCTAGAACTTTTGAAATAAGAAAAAGATTCAGATTTCTTTGCTATAAAATAAACCCAAGTAAATCTACTGTAATCATCAACTAAAACAAACACATAGTATTTGCCTCCAATACTTCCAGTTTGTGTTGGACCAAAAAGATCCATTTGCACTAACTGTAATGCATCGGTTATTGAGGCTTCACCGATTGATTTAAAACTAGATTTATGTTACTTACCATATTGACAAGGATCACATGCTTTAGAAGAATCAAATCTAAGCTCCGGTAGATCCTTAACTAGTTTATTCTTAGAGAGTTTACATAAGTTCTTAAGGTTACAGTGACCTAGTCTTCTTTGCCATAACCAGGAATGATCTTCTATTGCACTTAGGCAAGGTAAATCTTGACTCCTGAGGTCTTCTAGGTTCAATGTGTAGACATTCTATTGCCTATAGGCTGAGAGAATAAATTCTTCCTTGGAATTGTGATCTAAACACTTATCATTCCTAAAATTCACAAGGTAACCTTCATCACATAACTGACTTATGCTAATGAGGTTGTTCTTAAGACCATTAACAAAAAGAACATTTGAAATCAAGGTTTTACCAAGATGAACAATATTCCCAATACCAATAATATCACCATTAGCATTATCTCTGAATGTTACCTTTCTCCTTTCGTTTTGATAATCTATTAAAAATATCTTTTGTTATCAGTCATGTTCCAGGAACATCCACTATCCATGTACCATGTATTGTTGATGGTACTTTCTTTATTTTCCTGAAATCAAGAAGAAAATTAGACTTTCGGAATCCTAACTTGTTTGGATCCGAGATTTCCAGACAATAAAATTTTAGTTACCCACATCTTCTTAGAAAAGTAAGCTTTGTTAAATCCTAGAGATTGGGTTTTGTTTAAAGAACAATTAGTTGCCCAGTGATCTCCATATTGACACATGGTACAAAATGGGGCACTTTGAGGAACAAAATAGTTGTTACTAAAAATTGGTTTTGCATGGGTATAACCAAATCCAGATTTATTTCTTAAAGGTCGAATTTGGGAATACATTTTATCAAAATTTTCTTTACCATGGGTAATGTTTGAGAAACACTTCTTTAAGGAAAAAATTTCAGACTTGAGTTTTACAACCAAGTTTTTATCTTCAAAATCATTAGTTTTAGAACTAGATCTAGGCTCGAAAACACTTTTAATAGAAATTACTTTTTCTAATTCATTAGAAAGTTTGTTCTTCTCAGAAATTACTTCCTCAATATTTTTTGAAATACTTTCAAAATCAGCATTTTTCTTATCAAGATCTTTAGAAAGACCTGATATCTCTTTCGTAAGAATAGAATTTCTAGAGTTTTCCTTATCAAGTTTCTTATTGAGTTTGGAATTCTCAATTTCAAGATGTTCAGCAAACCTAGAGACTTCATCATAAGTAGGTAAAGTATTTTCCTCATTAGAGGATGATTATTCATCAGAATAATTAAAATACATAATATCATTGGAGTTTATAAAAACATTGGTCAATGATTCATCATTTCATACATTAGCCATAAAATAATGATTATCAATAGGTAATCTTTCTATAAGACCAAGATTCATCTATCCTGAAGATTCATAATCAGAAGATTCATCTGAAGAGTCACCACCACTGGCACTCCAGGTGTCATTAGCCTTCAAATCTTTCTTGTCTTTTGCTTTATAATACTTCTTTCTATTCCTGTCTGAATGTCTTTCTTTTTTTTCTTTCTTTTTGAGCAAAGGGCAATCTGGTCTAATATGTCCAGCTCTCTTACATTCATAACAAGCAACTTCTCCATCTTTCTTATCTTTTTGGTCCTTTTTCTTATACTTGGATTAGAAATTTATCTGGCCATCTATCTTGTTCATCCTTCGAGCAAGATTTTCTAGTTCATTTTCTGATATTTCACTCTCACTAGAATCTGATTGAATTACCATCTTCTTAGACTTAGATCTGGTTAATCACTCAGGAGTCTTGGCTTTCATATGATTTTATGTAGTTGTAAAAGAAATAGCACCATTTCTATTTTTCTTTTTGATGTTGTCAGCATCTGTCTTCATTCTGGTTTCATGTTGGAGAAGAGTTCCAAAAAGCTCATCAAGAGAAATCTAAGTCACTTTCCTGTTATCATTTATAGCTGTTCTCTTGGATTCCCACTCATTTGGCATAATATCAATTATCTTATCCACAAGAGCTTCATCATCTAGACCATTCTCTCCCATATACTATAGGCTATTGATTATAGTCATAAATCTATGTTGAACTTTACAGATTGGTTCACCATAAGGAAAATTGAAGCTGTGATATTCAGCTCTAAGCATAGCTCTTCTAGTCTCAATCACTTTAGAAGTCCCAAAGTGTGTAAATTCCAACTTCTTCCAGATACAGTTAGCTTCTTCACAAGAAGAAATTTCGCTATATATATTTCTTTTCATTAAACACAGTAAAGTATTTCGTACCTTATAGTTGAGTTGATATTCTTGCTTTTCGTGGTTAGTGAAAGTTCTAACTTCCTTGTCAGGAATTTTATAATCACTAGTAAGCATAACAAAGTTATCTACTCCCGTATTGATAACAAAAGTCTTCATTCGATCTCTCCAGTACTCATAGTCATTACCATCAAAGATTGGTGGTCTTTTAGGATTTAGATTATCAATTGAACCAACATTAAATACCACCATACTTATAATAACCTTCGGCACAAAAACTTGTTAGTAGAAAAGATTTTTAATAACAAAGTTCGGAATGGAAAATTTCTGAATGATAATGTTCGGAATGGAAATGTGAGCAAGAAAAACATATACGTGAGTATAAGTATTTCAGAGACCTCCTCCGATACCAATTGTAGGATCGAAATAGTGATGTAGATGCTCAATATACAAGAGGGGGGGTGAAGTGTATACTTTAAAAATTCCTTTGGATCCTTTAAAGTTAGTTACAAATTACTATGTTTTCCTTGAGTAAAATAGAGGGCTATGTTTAACAAAGTTAAACTTAAGCAAGTTCACAACACCTCTAATACCAACTGAAAACATGGAAAGAGATTCCGAATGAGGGTTCCAGAAATATGGTTCCGGAAATTGAAACATAACAAAATATTACAATATGAGATTCTACCTTAAAGCGTATAGAAACTAAATGAAACAGAGTACAAATAAGGAAGTATAAGAAAGTTATACTTTCCTTTTAATACAAAATGCAGCAGAATATAAACACGTAGTAGAACTACAAGTAACAATATATAAGTCTTTTTACCCAATGAGAAGGGTATCCAACAACCTTGGATAAAGGTCCCTTGATTTATACTTTCAAGCAAGTCTGTCTTACCCACACTAGGGTAAGCCCTCGATACGAAGATCAGAGTCTCTATCTTGCTATCCCAGCAAGCCCTCAACATCAAGGTAGTTGGCAACCTCTGTCTTCCTCAGCAAGGAAGCCCTCGAACTTCAAGGTAGTCGGCACCTCTGTCTTCCTATCCCCGGAAGCCCTCGAATGTAATCACCAACATTCAGAGTTGCACTAAGCTTTGAGAGTTAATAAAAGCCTCTCTCTCTAGAAATCACTTCAACAGCGTGTATGAACAATGTCAAAATTCTTTGTTGTGTGTTGTGAGCTCTTTCAAATGAGCTCCTATTTATAGGTAAGGTCGACCTCCTTCCCAACGGTCATATCTTCCTTAAAAATCGGAGGGACCTGTACACGTGTCACTTAGCCAATGGTTAGTTTAAAACAGAATGGACGACATCATTTTATAACAAAACAAGTGTAACAGAATGTACAACATCGTTTTAATTCTAACTCAAAAGTCCGAAATGAAATATTCGGAGTGAAGGTTCGGAGTGTAAGGAAAATAATAAAGAGTAGTCAAAATATAAAGGCATAAGAAAATTAAATGTTTGGAGTCTAACCAAAATAATTTTCGGAGTCTGAATAAATTCAGAGTGTATAAAACAAAGATGATCAGATTCTGTTTAATAGGTGAATTCGGAATGTGAATTCGGAATGAGAATTCGTTATCAGAATTCGTAATGAGAATTCATGATCAGAATTAGTAATGAGAATTCAACATCAGAATTCGTAATGAGAATTTATCATCAAAATTCGTAATGAGAATTCATCATCAGAATTCGTAATGAGAATTCCTCATCAGAATTCTTAAGAAGAATTCGTTGTCGAACTTCATAAGGATTCGTATCCTGAATCTGGAGTAAAACTGTATCTGGAATTCGGAATGAAACTTTATCACAATTCTCATTTTGGATTTTATAGTGAAACATTATCACAGTTCTTATCCAAAATTCGGATCCTAAAACTGAATTCTTAATATCAATGTTTCAAGCAATTCCGAGAAAGTAGAAATGATTCTGAATCTTATACTTAAGAAAAATATGAATGAAAATATAAAAATGTTAATTTTTTTTTACAAAAGCGCTTTTCCATATAAAAGAAATTTTCCTTATAAAATCAATTTTTTTAAAGATAAGGTGTTTGTGATTTTCAAAACTAGAAGGAATATAAATGTCATATGGAAAACCTTGTTGACTCAACAAAAACTACCCTTACTTCCACCTATAATGGATAACCTCACAGCCATCAAAAATCAAAATTCATTACCACAAAAAAATAATTTAATAAATTACCATTCTGTATTAATCAATTCATTCATTTATTTATTCCATCCCTATCTAGGAAACTAAAAATCACATCACACTAAATGTAACATTAAAAACAACATAGAATTTACAAAAGTCTCTAGAAACTCTCGGTAAAATTCTTACACAAGATAACACAACCCATATTCAATATTATCCCTCCCACATAGTTTTTTTTGTTAATTACTGCATTTGAAACCCATATCCACAAAAAAACTCAACTAGATTTTAGTCCCACTTAACAAAAAGACCATGTCTAATAACCATATCACATCCCATATGCAATCCCACTGCATAACCGGTTCATCCACTCCACAAGAAATCAATATCTCATCATGAGATTAAATGACACTACTCATAACACCCCATACACACAACAAAACTTCCAAAAAAAGAGTACATGACTATAAAAAACCCTAAGGTTGAACAAATCCATAAAAAACACCCAAACACACCAAATATAAATGTGTATTCATATTTTGAAACCCTCATTCTTTAATTACAATTTATAAAAAAGGGGTTATCAAAAAACATGTTTGATCCTAGAGAATCCATCTAATTAATTATACATACATGGTTAATATTTTATTCATGTTGACATTAATTCATCAGAGGATCAAAAACATGAATAAATAATCATTTGTGTGCCTGCAAACACCACTAATGACCATGATTTCTTGAATGATACTACCCATATGATTCACAATTCATATAAAAGATAATAGATAAAACAATTTATCATCATCAAAATAACCACGTTCATCATTTATCATTGTTAAAATGGTTTTTACCATACCCAAAATAAGTCACCTCTATAACCACCCCACATGATTCAAAATTAAAATAGTAATTAATGAATTATTACATAGAAAAACTGATGGTCATCAATTCCTACTTGCACAAATAATAAGTGGTGCAAGTGTAGAAAAATGAATCCAAGGATAAATGAACCCAAATATATACCATAGATTCCACTCATCAAGGATGAAAGGTTCTAGTTGAATAAAGATAAAATATAAACTTATAGGGAAAATAAGGCCTGATCTTAATAGTTCCAAATCCGATATAAAGTTAAGGGTGATAGTTTCATAGTACGTAAAATTTTGTTCTAGTTGAAGACCACATGTCTTGACTATATAAAATCTATTTAATGATTAGGATACTAATGATATAATTAGGGTAATTTGAAACACCTCTATAAATGATCAAACTATTTTTTAAACTCAATTAACATTAAAGAATAAATAAGAGCATAGAAGCTGTAAAAAATGGAATAATCTAGAAATGAGTAACTTATGGGTGAGTGTCCGAAAATGTGTCGTTGATGGGAGAGACACTGTCAATGAGTCACCAAAGTGACCTGGAAATGAGGGTCTCTGATGTGTGTCACTGATTCATCCAATTAATGCGAGCTAATGATGTTGAGCTTCCAAAGTGAACTACTGATACCAACTACCGATGCCATGACCTACCGATACCTGGCCAATCGATGACACCTATGTACACCCAACAAACTGATTCCCAACCAACCAATAACACTTATCGATTACTGATATACTGACACACTAACCTATCTATTCCCCATCCTACCGATTCTATAACCTACTGAATCCCAACCAATGGACGCCCGACCCAATGATATAAAAATTATAATTTTGGAAAACTCTTGAAACTATCCACTCTTTCTTCCACGAAAAACCTAAACACTATATTTGGACATTGTAATGGACCTGGGAGGTCTATGACATTACATTAGATACCTCTTTAACTGTTCTCATCCCCTAGAATTTAAAACCAACCATAAATGATATAGGTTTTAAAACAACCACCCCATAAGATATCTCTCAAGGATAAACCCCATTGAGTTGTTTGAAAGATGAAGTTGTTTGAAAGATGATGTGAAACCTAAACAAAAAATAAAACCACCTCACACATCTACTAACCTAATCTTCCAAAAGATACCCCACATAATCACCAAATGACTATACACTTGAATTTGGAAATTTATTTCTCCATGTCATGATAATATCCTCTCTAGGCCGCACTGATTCACATGCATGGGTTTAATCAAATATTAATTAATGTGTATAGACTATCAATAGTTATCCACATTTTCATATGTTTGGACTTCATCACATAATACAGATCATGAAAAAAATAAATATAATAAAAAAGGATCAACCATTACAACCCTTGTTAAGGAACATAAGAAAACCTCAAAAAATCAGGTTTACTATGCACACATCTGCACCTCCCTTTCCCATGTACTCTCCTCTAGTCCACCATTCCTAAAAAATATGTGAACCAATGGAATATACCATCTATGTAGAACCTTCTCCTAACTATCATAGATCACCACTAATCTCTCCATGAACATTTCTTCATCCCTGATATCCATCTCTCTCTAATAAATTACATGCAAGTCAAAACAAAGATAACAATGAAGTTGGAAGACATGGAAGACATTATGGATCCTCTCGAAATGTAGGGGAAATGAAAGTTGTTATTCCACATATCCAAATATGCCCAAAATATCAAATTTTCCTATGATCATAGGAGAAATCATGTTCCCCTGACTAAACCTCTACTTCCCACTTCAATGGTAAACCACTAAGAACCCCATGTATCCAACCACAAACTCATAGGGCATCATCTTTTGATTGAAATACATATTATGCTGGTCTTTTACTTCATTTAACATCTCAATGAAAAGACTATACTGTCATATAATACAATATATGACGTTTGGGCCATGAAAAAATTCTTCCTTAATTTTTGTCTTGTACATGGGTAAACAATATGGTCTCCTGTACAAGTCTTCAAATGGAGCTATAACAATGGAGTAGTGATATCTATTATCATAAAAAACAATACCAAGTGAAAGTGGAAAACACATGATCCTAAAAGTTCTATGACACCTTCTCACATCATTTCCTTTAACATCTAGATGGTACTCTATGCAGCCTATCTATATGTTGGTGGAAAACAGTCCTCAGACATAACTGAGTTGCAAAGGTATGCTATAATTCTATCCATACTCACAATGAAAAATGGTCATACAAATATCAGACATTAGATCTCAAAATTCCATGAATCCAACCTAACTCATCCACAAACCTTCTCTACAAGGAACCCACTTTGATCAACTCCTTAATCACTATGATGTGAGCCTATTTCTCATACGATCCACCACTACCCGGATTGTATCACATCCTCACTCAGCCATGTGTATTACTAAAAATAAATCTAGAGATATTTCATCCCACTTCCACTTGGGGATATCTAAGGGCTACAAAAACAATTTGGAACATGGTTCATATCATTAAATTGATAATCCCAAAGAATGTTGCAACAAACTACATCACAAGCATCATAATCCAGGGATAGAAAATTTTTTCTATCAACCCATGTTACCTCTTGGAATGTCCTGGGCATAAATTTAATGGTGTGTTGTGAAACTGATGAATAGAACCCTCATATAACACTACTAGGAAATAAACAACCCACTGAACTTCATCTGATATTGAACATTCCTTAACCACCCATTTGGAAAATTACCTTGGTCAATGTGATCAAACATCACCTCTTACTCGAAGTCTCTCCACTTGGACTCTTTCAAATGCTTCATCAAGGATAACCTCATTTTAATTTGAAATAGAAAAATTATTCCAGAATCCATCACTACATCTATGTTCATGGAGTCCAACCCCAATGTCACCATCATAGAATCTTCTTATTTCTGAACTAAATCTCTCTAATACATCGTCATAAAATCATCGGTTGTGAAGTTCCCTTTTCCAGAGTTGTAACATATCTCGAATTCGTAGTCCTAAAGAAACTATATCCACCCCTACTATTGCAATGTAATATATCACTGGGAAAATGTATACCTAAAATCTATTGTGATCTGTGATGACCATTAAATGCACCCTAATGAGGTAATCTTTCTATACATTTAGTGAGAACACGACCGCCACTAGCTCTAGATCATGGGAGGGATAGTTACATTCATTGGAAAATAACCGCCTGGACTCAAAAGAGAACACTCCCCATTGAAACATCATCATACACCACAAGAAGAGATGTGATGTATCGTTAAACACATCGAACATAACCCCTTCCTCTAGAAACATGAGACTTGGATCACTGACCAACTTTCCCTTCATATAAATGAAGGTTACCTAATCAGTCTCAGTCAAAAAAAAGGTCTTGTCTTTTTTGGTCAGATCCAAAAAATGAGATGCTACTAGAGGGAAATCATGTACAAATCTATATTAATAGCCCGTCTGACCAAGAAAATTGGGAACTTCCACCACATTATTTGGTGATATAAAAGATGAAAATTCCTTGAACATCAATGGTTCCACTATTATCCCCTACTATGAAACTACATGTCAAATGACATTTCCATTCTGTGTTTTAAACATGTAGTAAGAAGGATTTCTGAATAGAAAGTGGCATCGAAGGTCCTCTAGGATAAATATTAGATTCTTCTTATGATCCTCCTTTGACATCGAGAAGAAAAATTATAATCTATAAATATGGTGACGAACTGATCTAAGAACTTGTAAATGGTATATTCCATAAGTCCCATGAATACAGATTAATAATTTTTTACAATGATCTACATAACCATGAAATATAAGTGCCCAAACCTAGACCTGAAAGTAGTATTTGGGATGTCACCATCATTCACTATCCATTAGTGATACCCAAGACGAATATCCATGGTAGGAAACCATCATCCCCCCCACAATTGGTCAAAAAAGATCATTTATCTATGAGAGAGGGTAACCATTCATGAACATCACCTGATTCATACTCTGATAGTTTATGCACAACCTCAGAACAATATTTTCATACTTTGTGAACAACAATTGAGAAACCCATGGTGACACACTTGTCTAGATAAATTCCTTCTTAATTTTATTTCCAATTAAAATCCTATGTTCATGCAGCTAAAAATGTGACGTATGATAAAGAGCCATCCAAATTAGACTAGCACCTGGTTGTAAGTACATCCTGAACTCAACATCACATTGTGGTCATAAATTCATAACCACTTCATGGAAGACATTCAAGAACTCCCATACAACTCCCAGAACCTCCAACTTATTAAAATTCACTAATTCCACTTATACATTGGCCAAAAAAGAAATAATATGCTCTATACACTGATTTTCAATCTGATCAATCCACTCACAAATGAAAGTCAAACTTTGTCCATCCATTTCGGAAAACTCTAATCTTCTATGAAATCATTTGATAACCAAAGGTATAGAGTACAACTAGTTTATGCCATGGATAAAATCATAAAATTTCATTTTAAACAAGAAAAAAGCCCCATAGGACTGGTGTGGACCCATCATAAGTCTATACCCCCAGGACATAACAAACAAGGGGGTGTGACCTCAGACTAGTGTACTCAACACCAGTGGAATAGAAGGTCTCTCTATGTCCTATTCCAATGAAAGTGTTATTGAACAAGCATAAATGGATAGAGAAGATACTAAATCAAACATGGTGAAAACAAGAATAATGATCAAACTAATTATACCTCAAATGATCTCAAGCCCTACTGAAACGAATTCCTCAACAACATGTAACAGACCACGGCTAGCTAATCTTCCACTCTGATGTTAGAAGCCTTACTGACCATTCATATAATGAGGTACATGATGAATTCACTGAGGAATGAATCTATCGACTTTGTTTCCCCTTGGTGGAGGAGAAGCCACATTTCTTTGCTAATGAAATGGAATGAACAAAAATTTCTTCTAAGATAGACACTGAACATTAACACCTCCACTGTACCGATCTGAAACTGGCCACTGCATCTTAATGAGACTCCCTCAAACACAATAGAAACACATGGGTCCCAAAGATTTTGGAAATGAATTATAAATAGAAGTTTGAAACTGAAACTACTGAGGTTTAATCACTACTAGCATGAAACTAAAGGGACCTAGTGAATGAGACCCACTGTTGACAGCCTTCCCCATTAATAAACTCGTCTAGCTACCCTCTCATTGTATACAACCTCATAAGTGATTCCTCTAAACCATGTCCACATTCTTCTAAACCTCATGGTATGTCAACAAGGTGAATGAAGTAAATGAATTCTAAACGGAAGGATGGAGTGCCTCCTCTAAGTGTCCCTCCCAAGACTTCTCATCCAAAAAAGAGATCTGGATCAACGATAAGTAGATCCTTGAACATGATCCCTATTTTATGTACTAAAATCTACCCCCAACTAGAGTGATAGTAGTTCCTATCACTTATTATCCTTATTGGATGAAAAAAGGATTTATTGACAAATATCATTCAAAAAATTGACCCATAAAACATCGACCTACTCCCTCTCCACAAGGTATAGCATCCATTTCTAGAACACAGAACCCCACATCAAGCTGACTGTTAGAGGAACCTAGTACCATCAGAGCCTAGATAATGCGGAAGTTGATCACCAGATCCTTAAGAAAACTCTTCGTCTTTGTATTGGATATGACATCTATGTACATTCATAAAATTTTCTAAAATAAAACATGAAACGTCTTCTACCAGTGATCATCCTATCCCTTTGGTTCAACCATATGTGAGTCTATTATGTTAGAAAACTAATCCTCCACTCCTCATACCACATGTATATGATGAAAATGTTCTATATCTAAATAAGTAATCATTAAACTCGTATTCTATATTATTATGGAATTTATTTAGGATTCATTTTAACTCATTGGTTATTTTAATTTCGAAAAAATTACCAAAAAACAAGAACAATAGTCACCATGATGTATATACCATTCATAGGGGTCTTTCCATCCAAAATGGTGTAGCCTTACTTGGTCATTCAGTTGGCTCAGAGTCCTTACATCAGATCACAGGGGGTGGCTAAATTCATTTTTCATAGATGGTCTTCTATTACATATATGATTAAAAAATATCACCTAACAATATTTTTATACCTATTAATGAAATCAACATTGTGACTAACTCCAAACTCCACCCTATATCTGAACCATATGCTCTGATAAAATTCAGTCATGTCACTCCTTCTTCATGATGTGGGAAGGAATATAAATGTGTCATGGCATTTATTCATAAATATAAAAAAGAGATAAGGACCCCTGATTCCCTCCTCTAATTGGACATGAGGTGGTGACCACACCACAGGTTATTCAAATATCAATAAATGGGAGGCATTACAATTTTTATAGTAACCATGATCATGTGATAATAGGTATAAACCTCAAATAAACACCATGATATATATATTAATCAAGTCAAATACATATGACAAGAATGTTTAATTTAATACTAGTAGAAATACAATGAAAAGATCCAATGTAAAAACAATAATAAAAGTATAGAAGTGAGGAATTTTTTCCCCAATGTCAAAGCTTGTAAGGTCCAACATGGTTCTTGAAACCTCTATGGAATCCTGAATAACAATTTATATATGTTGGGTGAGTATAAAATTATACATTTTAGGAAAATCAAAGGTTTCTCATGCACATGTTAAGAATCATACAAACTTCCAGTGAAAAAAATAGAAATCCCATGAGGAACTAACAAGGCATTCTATCCACTCAAACCTTACTATGAAAAGGTCATAAAAACTGAAGGTCATATAAAGAGAATTAGTAAGCACATCAATGATAGGGTACCCCACACCACTTCCCACAAGTTAACTACCCATCCCAAATGGATAACATCATGATGATTCCATTGTCTTCAATACACCACAATATTACAACATTCTCACACACAACTAGGTCACATACCACATCCCACTTGCAAAAACCTGAGCCATAAGCACATCTCATCCCACCCACGAAAACATGTGCCACAAAACCACAACATCATGTTGATGACACCTAGGAATGTAAAAAATATCTCATATAAAATATACCTAATAAGAACCCCTTTCCCGCAAACATTTGGTCTTCACTACTGCACCAATTCCATCTTGAAGAGTGTAGGGCTACCAATTCATAGAAGAGGGAGAAGAGAAGGGGAATTAACCATCCATCCATCTTCCCAATGGGATGTTGGAAAAGAACACCCTCTACCATAGAAATGGGGCACTCCAAACATATTTCTTAACACATGAGAGTATGTATAGAGATCACAAGGAAATATATTGATATATGTATATAAATACCAAATAGTCATCCAAAATTATGGGTTTTCAATACAATAAACTAGACAACACAAAACTGCCCTTTTTACCACGTCTAATGCATAACCACACAACCATCCATAAAGTTAATTCATAACACAAGCAAATTTATTTCACCTATTACAAGAATTTATTAATAGCTTCATTTATTTATTTATTCAATCCATACATAGGAAATTACCAAACACATCACACCAATGGAATCATCAAAACACTCACAAAATTCGTAAGATTCTCTAGAAACTCTGGCCGAAAGGCCTATGCAGGGTAACAACACACTTTTTTAAAATAATACCTCCCAAACCATCCTTAGACTCTCCCCTACATGAAAAGCCCCATATCCAAAAAAAACTCAACCAATTTGTAGTTCCAATACACATGAAAACCACATATAACAACCATAACACAACCCCGATACAATCCCACTACCCAACTTGTTCATCCATTCTACAATCAATCAATCTCTTAGCCCAATATTCCATTACACTACCTATACCACCCCATACATAAAAACACACTCTCAACCACAGCATCACCCAACCATAAAAAAACACAAGGTCGAACAGATCCATACACAACAGACATCCATACCAAACCACAAGGTGTATTATGATATAGAAACCCTCATTCTTTAATTCCAATTTGATAAAATACTAGTTATCAAGTAACATGTCTGATCGTAGAGTATCCAATTAATTAACTAGAAAACAAGATTAATCAATTTTTCATCATCACATTTATTCAATAAATGATTAACTACAAGTATAAATCACCACTTGTGTTGATGAAAAGACCACTAAAAGAAGTGATTTTAATAAGCATAAAATCCATAAAATTCACTATATGGATTGAAGATAACCTATAAAACAAAAAAAATCATAAAAATAACCCAATTCCTTATTTATCATTGTTAAAATGGTTTCAACTGTACCAATAAGAAGACATCAGTAATCTAACCCTAAATGATACAATATTAAATGAGAGATGAAGTAATTACAACATGGAACAAGTGGAAATCAAATATTCATCTCTTCACTAAAAAAAGTGTTTCACAAGTAGTAGGAATTAATTTAGGGAAAACTAGATCCATTGTGGTAACACCGATGCAAATCTAATAGGATGAATGGTTCTGATTGTACAGAGTGAAAATTAAACTACAAAGGGAAATAACATATCATCTTAGAAGAGCTAGATCCTACATTAACAGAAGTGAGACACATCCAAATTATAATAAATTTGGATCATGGTCAAGACCACATGATATGACTATTTCAAATCCTGTGGATTGTTAAGATATTACATAAATAATTAATTTCCATTGAAACACATTTATAAATGAAGAAACATTGTTCTAAACATGAATTATGTAAAATAAAACATAAGATGGAAGAAACTGTAAAAAACTAGAAATCACTCATTGATGGGTGAGTCGCCGACATTTATTCACTGAATTGTCCCACCGACCTAATTAAACAATGTGGCTCACTGATAGTGGGTCACTGACAATGAGTCACTGATGTGATCCAACGATGTGAGCTACAAACGCTGATATATCAACATGAGCTACTGATACCACCTACTAATCCACTGACCTACCAATGCCCATCCTATTGAAATCATCTATCGACTCTCAACCTACTGAGGACCGACCAACCGACTTCACCAACAAACACCCAACCTACTAACCCCATGAACTACAGAAGCCCTAAACTACCACTGCCTTATCCAACTGATACATTTAACAAAAGACACCCAACCTAACAATTAAAAAAATATAATTAAGGAAATCTTTCTAATTGAGATAATGTTTTCTTTTAGAACACTACAAAAATTGTATTTTGACAACAAAATGGAAGAGGGAGGTCTGATCCACTACACCTAATGTCGTACATCATTACTGATAAGGATACCCATGTCGTGAAGTACTAAATAGTCCATCCTTACTGGTATTACATGTAGAAAACTGTACTCCAACCTGATATGGGGTACTTAACCCACTTCTCACACTCTACTCCTTCCTCGAATCTCCATCACTTCCCACATATCACAGGTTTCTATTGAACAAATAAATATTATGAATCCTTCCACATGATCTATAGTAAACTGGTGGTGGAGGAAACATATGATGCATGTGTCCCATATTTATTTATTGATAACATATCCCCCAATCACAACCCTGAGAGGTCAACCAAGTTCCTCATGTACTCTACCTGCAATCACCTTGATGAAAAACCTAAAATAGATGCTTCTTACAATCAAAATTATCACCAATAGGTCACCCACTGAGATAAATATTTTTACAAATAGAGTCCTCCTTGAGGTTACCTTATAAAATAATAACCTTATCAACCACGTCAACATACATCTTTAAATGAAATATACTCAACTTCAAGTTTATCTCATTTCCGAGTCTATCCTTAATGAATCTCTCCATAGCTACCTAATAAATTTCCATCATAAGAATAATGTGTTACAAGATGGTGAAGTAGATAAAACAATAAATCAATAACATAGTACCCACATCAGACTCTAAAAATATATGGAATTTCTCTATCTTAGGATCCATTGATAGAAATTGTTACAGAATATTTTCCGGGAAGCCATTCCTAATATTCAACCCTTAATGACCGACTTGAATTCGATCATCCCACTAGTTATTATTGGGACCTCATATCATAAAAACTCACAACATGTATCTATTCAATGGATGAGTCTCTATATATACAAAAATCATCAATATAGACTCAGTCTATATGATATCTACCTCAGTTCCACCCTATCTAGTAAACATCAGAGGCTTCTATGGTTGGAACATTGTACTCAAGTAAATCATGCTCGACACAACCCTCCCTATTCCCCATTCCAAAATATACATAAAATGATAAATGTTTTAATGGATCATCTAATCTTCAGGGTTAACATATAACAAATGGTTTTACTAATCCACAATTGGAGGATAATTCTTGGTGATACCCTCTTCTCACCCAACCGACAGACGTCGTCATTGTGAAATCTATCTATAATTGAAAAACAAAAATCTCAAAATACATTAAAAAAAGAATAAATAGTTTATGGATATGTAGGATATATAATTTCCAGAAAGAATACATTTATAATATTGTATCCCAATGGACATAGTCAAATCCCTTTCATGTCCCCAACCATCCATATCAAGTGTCGTGGTCTACATAGGGTAATATAACTTACATAGCTGCAACCAATCATCAGACACAATTTTTATAAATTTTAATTTAATGAAACAAATCATACTAATTTAGGAAACATTTAATCTTTCATAAATTCATAAAAATATTCTAAAATATTATCTGACTCTTCAGTAAGAATAAATTAATTTCAATTCATTAACATTCCTCTCATTTACCCTTTCTATTAATTATTATTAGACGAAACTTTTTCTATGTTGTTAAGAAAAATAGATACATTCAATTCTTCACAACCCATGTATATATCCTATTTATTCCTACAATGATTTATGTCACATGTATATATAGGTTCCTAAAATAATGTAGGAATATAAAACCTCATAACATTAAATCCATGAAAAAATATCATTAAATATTAACTTAACAAAAAAATTGGATAACCCAATGGTAAATTATCATCAAACTGTAACAACACCCATCATGATCAACCATCCCACAATGTGTAATTGGGTTTCCCCACATACATTTATTAGCTACACCAATGAAAAAAATAATTTCACTGGCCCAAAATGTCATAGTATCCAATCTACCATTCCCAAATAGCGAGAAAATAAAAAATAACTCCTCTAATACAAAATTTTAAGGTCCCCATCATGTAGCCACTATATCCAGTTCTCCAATCCGAGTCACCACATGACCATATGTTCTCTAAACCATATTATATATTTTGTCGATTAGTATATAGGGTAAAATAGATCTTGTGGGGAAGCTATGAAATATTAATATATTAATCCATATCAAATAAAATATAAAATATGGAAAACATGTAAACCAAAAACCATCCCCGCATTGAGTTTATCAAAAATGGGTATAATCCCAACGATAAAAAAAATATTGTATATTAGGAAATCCAGTTCCATGTGAATGTAAAACCAAAAATATTGTTGAATTAAATAATCCCTTATTGGGTCCCGACCCCGAGTTCTGATCCATCACCAATGAAAATATCACACTGAAATAATCCATCTAGCATAGGGGCCTATCTCTTTTCCTGACCTATATCCATGAAATAATCTCTGGTACATAATTGTGGCCCACTAAGGTTGTGATTATAAACTAGTAGGCCATCAACAATGGTTTTTACAAAACATCTACTCATAGTTGATATTTTTTTCCTATAGATAATAAATATAAAATAAGGAGATGGTCTGATTTGTTCTAGTACTTTAAAAGTTACCATTATCCAATTTTATCATTAGAACCATGTTTTCTCCACATTTATAAATTAAAAATTGGATACGTGTGTCATATAAACTCTAAATTATGGTAGGAAATAATGTTATATATATAAATAGGGAAATTTTTTGACAAAATTCATATTTCATTCCTAAAACATTGTACATGAATTATTATCCTGCAAATCTATTGGGGGTAAAGAGAATCAGTACAACATTCCAAACCATGCATTATATAACATGTAAAATGGATCATCACTCTATGTAGGAACATCCCATGAAACTTTTGGGGGAACAAACCATTAGTGTGACTTTATATTATGTGCATGATAGGGGTTATATAGATCATTAGTGTAACCCAACCCATGGGAATTAATCCTCAATCATAACCCAAAATCAATCTATCCATGTGAACATTCTTATTAAACCACTAAATATACATTATTATCACAACCTGTAATTCATTACACATTTCTCATTTATATTCTATATAAATTTTATAGAAACATAATTCACATGTCTTATCCTATCAACACATTTACCATTCACAACCATTAAATCATTCAACACTTCGAAAATTTAACAAAAACATCTTTATGTGTTGATGTCGACCCTAGAATCCCGGATTCGGTGCCTAAAATATGGTCTATAATTTGTTTTATAAAAACATGTAGATAATAATTTCACATCTAATTCCATAATAGTGAATCGTTTCCATTTAGGTTTTGTAGATGCAGATACAGCTGATAAATTTCTTCAAAAATTTGAAAAAGAAAATTTTCATATTGTTTCCAACACATAAGAGTTCGCAAAATATGACAAATCTACTATACAAGTTAAAATAAATTGAAAATTTAGGGTGATCATTTAAAATTCTCAGTACGGGGTTTTAAAAAAAACCATAAGAAATTAATTTACGAAATAATTTTTAAGAAAAACATCCCTATAAATTAATTATATATAAAGTAGAAATTTTATTGAAATAAAACAAAATTTATTATATCACGTCATAATAATTTTTCAAAAGATTATAGAAATCATTTTAGGTTAATCTTATACTAAAATATTTATACATTAATTAAAATTGTATAAATAAAACGTGATACAAAATATGAATACATGTACAAAAATAATGAAATGATACACAAGGAAATAGTGTTGACTAGACATAACATAGTGTGACCTTCCAAAAGTGTAGGTACAAATTATAACATGAAATAATACACGATCCGAGTTTCACAAAAACTTTATGTTAAATCAAATATCACAAAATAATGAAAATCATCAAATAACAGATGTAATATAAACTACTATATAAAAATTTTGATAATATATTATACAATTCCCTTATAAAAACATTCCACGTACATACTTCTATATGCCATATAAATTCATCACCAATTTCATAATTAAATAAATATTGAACTTGTGATTTTCAACTAGTAAAACCATAAAATAGATGGTCATATATTAATAAAAAATGAGGGAATGTATAATTCCAAACTTCATAAATTTTTTTTCAAGGCCTTACAACATGACCATACATATTCTTTATATCATGTCCTCGTGCCAAGACTATGCGGGTATAAATCGAAATTAATATTCTTAATTAGAATCAACATTACCCAATGCATTAGAGTGATATCTGGGAACACCCATCATATAATATAAATCCAATACATTCATCATATGACTATAATGGTATTATATTTAAAGTGTCTCTTACAACATAGAATAAATAAATAATTAATTCATGAGTTTTCAAGAGAGAGGTAAATTTGAATCATACATATAACAAATAATGATCATAAAAAATGGATTTTAACATAAATTCAAAACAACAGTTCAATGAGAGTAATCATTTATTATACAAAAAACAAGTTTTGAGTACAAGATACCCATCATTCATGTCCAACCATAAACTGATAAAGGAAGTTTCAAAAAGATTAAATCATAAGTATTGAAAACTAAATGAAAGAAATTATAATAATTGTAAATGTATAGACTTTATTTCATTTGATGGATTGATACATATACAATTAAACAAATTTCAGTTATCATGTATTTTTATATGTATTAAAAATTATTCATCCAACTATTTATGATAAATTGAGAAGTAGAAAAAATCAAATTGAAGAAATATTTTAAAATTTACAAAAACACAATAAAAAAACAATGTTTTGTAATAGTTTTCCAATATAAAATTTCATTTGTGATCATTAATGCATGAATATATGTAATTGTGGTACATACTTGTAAATATGGGTTTTGAATTCAAAACAAGAAGAATTTTCATAAGGATATGAATCACATTTTAAAATAATTTTTTAGCATAGGAAGAAATAAAACATTGACCAATTAAAAAATTATACATATAATTATACATATATGTATTCATTTAGCAACCCAACACCATTAATAGTAAACCCTTTTACATTAATAAAAAAATTATCTAGTTTTTTATAATTATTACTTGAAAACCCAAAAATAATTGATTGGGTTTCAAGATTACATATGGCTATGAGTATATATATACAGAGTATACAAGGAATTTTGCATAACCAAATCAAGGATTGATAAATCCTTTTCAGTTTCATAAAGATCGAAAATAATATTTAATTAGAAGAATAAATTTTATAAAAGCATAAATTAGTTATGAATTTAAATCTAAATATATATATATACACACACACACATAACAGTATATAGACAATGAGAATATAAGGGTTTTACACATCAAATATGAAGCTAAAATAACCCTTTCATGTATTACATGAGTAAAGAACATCTTACTAATATTCATTGACCAAAAATATGAAACTTAATAAGTATATTGTATGCATATATGTATAAACAAACATATATGTATATATAAGGGTTTATCAAACATGAAAATAAAACAATGAACCCCCTGAATGATTAATATGCATTAAGAACATTATTTATAAATAAATGATTAACATATTAAAATCATAAAAAAATAATAGGTTTGTTATGTAAATAAATGTATATATATATATATATACATAACTGTATATATATAAGTTGTAAACATTGGGTTTTCATATGGAATACAAACTAAAATAACCCATTACCTGACATTATGAGAGAGACAGAACTAATAAGAGTCTTAGAGAGGAATTGATAGGATAAAAAACTATATAGTTAAAGTGAACAGATAGTTTATATAATCTATTAATATATATATTTTATACATCTCTGTGTTGAATTAAAATATAAACAATGACATTAGATCTGAACTTTTCATATAAGAACATGCTTCCAAATCACGGTAAACCCTAACTTATTAAGTTATTTTATTATATGTAAAAAGTATATCAAACTCACATTGGAATACATGTGTTTTGGTTAAAAAACCATTTTTTGGGGTTGTGAAAAAATAATAAAGAAGAGGTGTAGTTGGAGAATTGTGGACCCATGGGAGATGAAGAAATAATGGTGGAGGAGGAAAACTATCGGTAGAGATAACTAGTCTGGTTCGAGGAATAATAAGAAAGAAAAGTATTTGTGTACATGAATGGATGGTCCAGATCATTCGAAGCCCATAGGATGACGGAGAAGAGAACCATAGGATTTTAAAAAATTGGATGGATGTGATTAAACATGGATTGATAGGAATGCTGTGATGAATTATATAGGTTTTAAAAAGGATGGACGATCGAGGTCAATTGTGTCCTGATTGGACAGTAGTTGAAAAACATGGTAGAAAAGCTGAAGAGGTGGGGATTTGAAATATAGATGGATAGAATGACTGAGATCTCACGTGGGTGAGATTTAATGTCACAGATTAGACCCCCCTTTTTAATATTGCATCCCACATTGAATCTTATCATAGAGGGTGGTTGCATTATAATCCTTGGTGTGCCAGCACTCAGCAATTAACTCTATATCCCCCTCCCCGGTACCACCCTATAATGGTTCTCCCCTACAGGTGTGCTATGTTCCCACCCTAGTTTGTCATGATTCCCTACATGATGGCACCGCCTTGAAACACCCATACTCCCCTATGGGAGAACATATCGACAATGCGGGCCCATTTTGGATGGATATCCAAGGCTCAGCCACTTCACTCCTTAGGGAGTGGTGCAAGTTGCATCCCCTAGTTGGATAGATTGATATCCTTGAAGGGTCAAATTTTATACTGTAAAACCCATGATAAAAAAATTAAAAATTTACTTAAGTACATTATTAATGAAAAATATTGTTTTAGATCATCGTTTTAATTTTAGAATGTTCCAAATAAAAATATACCATATAACATCTCCTGAAAAAATGAGGAAAAATGAAGTAATTAAAAGGTATTTTCATTAAAACAATGAATATCATTATTTTTATTATTCTAAAACATGTTTTCAACTTCATTTGAAACATTATACATTCAAAATATAACGAAAAGATCAATTAAATCCATGTTCAAATAAATACTAAAAATCATTTTTAAAAATTAAAAATTCATAATATGCCCAAATACATAGAATAATTAATATACTTATATACATTAAATACATAAAATATTCAAAATACTTAAAATAATAAAAATACATAAAAATACCTAATGGTTATAAAGTTTTATGACTATTATAAAAACAAATGGCAATCAATAGACTTCAACGGTGAACAATGGTCATAAATAACATCATGGACTTATAAATACATGAGTAGTGTGTTCCCAACATCAAAAAATGTTGTATATGGTGATAAATATCCCCTTGATTATGATTAAGGTTTTTATAGTTATTTCCATATGGTTTTTCATTTTGTTAGACATGTTGGACATCCACTAATTTCTTCGTCTTTTGTTGTGTTTGGGGCTCTCATGATGATTCTGATATGTCTCCCAATAAACATTCTAGGTTAGTGAGGGTATTTTGGCCTTATAGGAATGTAATATTTCAACATTTATATTAAATAAAACATGCCTTTATTTTTATTCTGTATGTATATTATTTTAGATGAGTTGTTGTTTTACAAAAAAAAATTATAATGATAATGCTAAGTATAAAAATATTATTATATAAAATTAAAATATGTTATAGGTGTTACATTATCCTCCATTACGATAATTGTATCATTTCATTTCCATTCATAATAATAGGAACTGACCATTTTTAATCCACCATGATATTCGTTTACAAGTACCACTGATGTTGGTGATTTCCCTGGTATCTGGTTATACAAATTCCGAGCACTGTTTCAAAACCCTCGATTTATCCGGTCAAGATGAAATATGAGAATCATGGGTCATTTTCATTTATTCATCTATAGTTTCTTGGGATTGATGCATGTGTGGTGTGAAGTTGGGATACATCAGCATGAAATTTTTTATGTACAATGAACAAAATGACTCAACCTCAAGAATTTCAAAGTCCCTTATTTGACCAAAATGAGCGTAGGACAATATATGACACACATATATTTTGTGGAGATCACCCACTCCTACAACATCTTGGAAATAATATAGGGATAAAAATCCTTCAGTGATCTAAAATCATTTGAAAGGACACTCAATGTACTTATTTTGTCAATAATATAATGGAAATTGGGCGTGAATTATGAGGAAATAATCAAATCTATATCCATGATGGAAATGATGTATATGGGGAGAGTTTGATACATGGTAGAGATGTTTTCATGTCAATCAAATATTTTCAAAGGGATTATAGTAATCTAGACATGATTTAGTAATAATGGTCTCTATAATCACTCTAGGAAGAAACAGATGATTTGTTGGTTTTCATTCAACTTCGATCTTAAACTTTTATGAAATAATTATACATATCAAGTCATAAATAAATTTTTACTCCTGTTCTAATTTTCCAGAGTTTTATAAAGCTCACTCTAATACTAACTATGCTGACCCCGAACCCAGAAGTCCAATGTCGGTGCCTGATACATTGTGTATAATTGTTTTACAAAAACCCATGGAGAAAAAAATTACACATCTCATTCAATCATATAGAATTTTCTTGGTTTATGTTCTGAAAAAATAGATACAACTGATACATTTCATCACAAACATGTAAATGAAAAACATCAAATTGTTTCTATCACATATGAGTACTCAATACCTGAAAAAATATACCAACCCTATAGAAATAAATTGAAAACATAGGGTGATCATTTAAAATTCTACATAAGGGATTTTAAAAAAACCATTATGAAAATAATTTAATAAATACTTTTTCATAAAAACATCCCTTTAAAATAATTATAAATTTAAAATAAATTTTCAGGAAAAAAAACATTCCATATAGCACGTCATTATAATTTTTCAAATGATTCTAGAAATAATTTTAGGGTAATCTCAAACTTAATTATTTATATAATTATTAAATGTATATAAATAAAACATGATTAAAAATAAGATTACTTGTACAAAATGAATGAAATACTACTCATGGTCTTTTATTTTACTAAACATTACATAGTGTGACATTGCAAAGGTGTAGGTACAAATTCGCACATGAAATAATATCTGCTCAGATTTTCACAAAAAAAAATTAAATCCTATATCACATAAAAAAGAAAATCTTGAAATGAAAGATGTAATATCAACTTCTATATCAAAAATATGATAATAGATTCCACAAGTTTTGTATAAAAACAAGTCATGTATATACCTCATTATTCTATATTCATTAAACACAAAAATGGTATGTAAAATAATTTTAACCATGGGATATAAAACTAGTAGAATAATTATATGGTTAGTCATATATTATTACATAATGAGGGAATTTATAATGTCAGACATCATAATATCATTATCAAAACATAATGCTGTAACCATATATAATCGTTCTGTCAAGTCCTAATGCCAAGACTATATGGGTAAAAACCCAACACAATTTTTCTCACGAGACTATACTTTACCCAATACATTAGATCACTATATGGATGCACCCATCATATCGTATAAGTCCAATAAATTCCGTATATGACTATTATTGTATTATATTAAATTTTTCACATACCACAATGAATAAATAAATTCATAATACAAGATTTATCAAGAGTGAGAAAAATATAATTATTTTATATAAAAACAAATACACACAAAATAATATATTGTCACATAATGTAACAGAATGCAAATTCAAAAAAATCATTCCACGAGAGTACACTATTTAATATACAAAAAACATGTTTTAATTAATTATACCCATCATTCATGTTCAACCATACACTAATAAAGTATGTGGTAATCATATTGAATCATAAAATTTGTTAACTAAACGAAAAAATATAATATTTTGGAAAGTACAACATTTATTTCATGCGATGGATTCATGCATAAAAAGTTAAAGAAAATTTACTAAACATATATGTGTATTGGTATTAAAAAATGACACTTAAAAATATTTATCATAAATTTTTATTCATGAAACAAAAATTTGATTACTTCTTGTATCATTTTTTGGAACACAATAACAAAACAATGTTTTTTTATTTCTGATATCATATTGAATTTGTGATCATTTGGACATGCATCATTTTAATTGTCATACATACTTGTACATGTGTGTATTAATATCCAAATTTACGAAAATGAATAAGGATAGGAGTTATATTTTAAAATAATTGATTATCTTATAATGAAATGAAACATACACAAATTAAAAAATTAATCATTTACATATACATATATTTATTAGTATATCAATGTTAAAAAATTCTGAGTAAACACTTATATATGATTGAAAACATTAGTTAATTTCTGATAATTATCACTTGAAAAACACAAAAAATAGATTACGTTTGATGATTATATAAAACCGTATATATATATAAAGTTTATACATATGATTTTTCAGAAACAAAACAAGGTTTGATAAATCCTTATAAGTTTCATACACTTCAAAAAAAAATTAAATTATTAAAATTAGATTTATAAAAACATAAATTACTGAATAATTAATATATATATATATATATATATATATTATCATATATATAGAATGCTCATTTAGGGGTTTAACATATCAAATCTGAAGCTAAATTAAAACTTTTATATATTACATGAGTTATGAAAATCCTACTAATTTTCATCATCTAAAAAATATTAAATAGAATATGTTTAAATTATATATAAACATATACACAGACATAGACACACAAACATATATATATATATAATGGTTAATCAAACACTAAAATAATCAATTGAAACCCTTTCACGATTAACATGCATTGAGAACATTATTTGGATATAAATATTCATCATTTGATAATAATAAAAATAGAATAGGATTTTTCTGTAAATAAAAATATATATAAATTCCCAACTGTATATAAATAGGTTATAAAAAATATTTTTAAATATGAAAAAATGATTTTAATACCTTACCTGGCTTCAAAAGAGAGACAAAGCCTAGAAGAGTCTTGTAGAGGAATTGAGAGGAGAAAACCCATAGGGTTACGATGTAAAAGATAGTTTATATAAATGATATATATATATATATATTCATCTTGGTATTAACATAAAATATTAATAAATTACTCATGAATAACTTTTTCATATATGAACATGCATCTTAATCAAGATAAACACTAATTTAATAGGGAATTTTATTATGTATAAAATGTATAGGAAACTCAAATTGGATAAAATGACCTTTCGATTAAATAAAATAATCCATGTGTCATGTTAGTTGAAAATGAGATATAAGGGGGATCTAAGATGGAGAAAGGTGGACTCATGGGAGAGGGAGAAATAGTGGAGGATTAGGAAAACAATCAGTTAAGACCACTTGTTTGGAATAAGGAAGAAGAATAAGGAAAGGGAAATGTGGAAGATATTAGGTGGTCCAGATCGTTTAAATCCGAACAGATGGTTGATAAGATATTGATGGGTTTAAAAAAAATGGATGGATGATATTAAAAAATAATTGACAGGACTATTGTGACGAATTTGGGATGTTTTAGAAAAGATGGACTATTGAAATCAATTGTGTCCTGGTGGGATTATTGATGAAAAATGATGAGGAAAATCCACGCCAGTGGGGATTTGAAAGTATGATATATCAGATGACCTAGATCTCACACAGATAGATTGAATGTATATGATTAGATAACAATTTAAAAACCATATACCACATGAAAACATTTCACAGAGGTTCTTCATCTTAAAAACCATTGTGTGCCTACACTCAGCAATTAACTCTCTCTCCCATCCCTACTACTGCCCCATACCAGTTATCCCCTATAAGAGCGCTCTATTCCCACCTAATTCCTTCAGGCTTCCCTGAATGGAGGCGCCACCTAGCAAATCCCATATCCCCCTATGGGCATGCATACCCTCAATGACGGCCTTTGTTGGCTGGGGAGGAAAGGTGTGGCAACTCAACCACATATGGAGTGGTGCGAGCTTCGTCCCCCATCTGGCTATATGGCTATACTGGAAGTGTCACATTTGTTTGTATAACCCTCCAAAAAAAGTAACTAATGTACATATGTACATTGTTAATGTACAAACATGGTTTTTGATAATTTTTTTTCAAATTTTAAACATTTCAAAAACAAAATATACCATTCAACATCATCTAAATCTATAGAAAGAAGAAATAAATTATTCAATAGTTATTTACAATAAAAAACAATATTATTAATTTTATTTACCTAAAACACGTTTTGAACTTCATTTGAAACATTATACGTTCCAAATCTAATGATAACCTCATTTAAAATTTTATTCAGAGATGTAACATTTATGAATTTTTTTTAAACATTCAAAATTATAAATATACCCAAATACTAAAAATAATAAAAATTATTATATACTTAAAAAACATAAAATATTGATAATATATAAAATAAATAGAAAACCTAGAAATACCTAATAGTTATAAAATTTTAGGAAAATTATAAAAACCTGCAGTCATCAAAAGTATTCAATGGTCAAAACATTCGTAATTAACTTTATTGCCATATAAATAATTGTGTAGGGAGATCCCAACATTAAAACCAAATTTGTGAAGATGGTTCTCTATATCACCATGTTTTTAGTACGGTTTCAATTATTCATTCCATAATATTTCTCGTTATAAAAGACTTGAAGGACTTCCACTATTTTCATGGTTTGTTTGTGGTCTTTGGTGGTCCCTCAGTGATTCTGATAGGTCTTCTAGTAGGAATTTGTTGTTAGTGAGGGTATTTTGTCCATATGAGAATGTAATATTACATCATTTATATTTAATTAAACATTATGTATTTTTATTCTGCAATTATTTAATTTTAGATTCATCCTTGTTAAAATAACCAAAATAATAATACTATTAATTATCAAAATATTAATAAAAATTAAAATATTTTTGGAGTGTTAAATTATTACCACTTAAAATAATTGTGTCCTCGAAATTCCATTCGTACTCATAGGCGCTGACCTTATACCGTATAATGCGATGTCCATTAATAAGTACCATCAGTGTTAGTGATATCCCCAGTTTCTGGTTATTCAAATTTCTAACATAGTTTCTAAAACCTCTATTTCTATATTCTAGATGAAAAATGAGAAACTTATGTCATACTCATGTATAAATATATAGTTTATTAGGAGTGAGGCATTCGTGGAGTGATGTTGGGAGTCATCAGTATGGACTTGTGGATGGTATAATGAACTAAATGACACAAAATCAATAATTTCAATGTACTTTACATGACTAAAATGACTTTAAGACAAAATCAGACACAGATATGTTGCATGGTGGTCACCCACTCTTGTAGCATCTTATAAATATTCTAGGGATAAAAATCCTTCAGCTAGAGTTAAACATTTTAAAAGTCACTCAATGTACTTCACCTGTTGTGTGTACGATGGATATTGGACATGTATCCTAATGAAGTAATCAGATCCTGATCCTCGATGGAGATGAGGTATATGAGTATAGTTAGATATGTGGTAGAGATGTTTTCATATCCAACGAATATTTTCAAAGGGCGCATAGTCTTATATAAAATAATTTGAAATAATGGTCTATGTAATCTTAGTAGGAATAGTCAAAAGATTGTTTGGTGTTATTTTATCTTCAATCTAACAATTTTATGAATGAATCATACTTAACAATGAAAAATAAATTTTTTAGTCATGTTCAAATTTTCATAGTTTTCTTAACCTCCAATTGATACCAAATGTGACGACCCCGATGCGAGAATCCCTGAGTTGGACCCTAAAACATGGTGTGCAATTTTTTTATAAAAAAAATGTAGATTAAAATTTCACATCACATTTCATCACATATAATATATTCAAATTAGGATTTTGAAAACCATAAATCATTGATAAATTTCATGAAAAACATTACAAATATAAAATTTATATTGTTTCTATCACATATGAGTACTCAATGTTTGATGAATCTATAAACCCTATAAAAATAAATTGAAAACGTAGGGTGAGAATTTAAAACACTCCGTAAGGGGTTCTAAAAAAACCATTATGAATAAAATTATATAAATACTTTTTAAAAAAACAGATCTATAAAATAATTAAACATACATTATACATTTTATTGAAATAAAAAACATTTCTTATATTATTTCACAATAATTTTCCAATTGATTATAGAAAAAATTTTAGGGTAATTTCCTACATATGTTTTTAGACATTTATTAAAATGAAATAAATAAAATGTTTTAAATTATACAAATACTTGTACCAAATGGATGAAATTCAACACATGGAATAATAATTTATTAAACATAACTTAGTATGAAATTTCAATGGTGTAGGTACAAATTAGAACATGGAATAATACATGTTCAGAGTTGCACACACTCTATATATTAAATCACAAATAAAAAATAATTAAATTCCTAATAGGGAAATTGTAATTTCAACTTCTATATCAAAGTTTTGATAATAGATGCTACACATTCTATATAAAAACATTCCAAGTACATACATAATTATTCCATATACATTCATAAAAATTATCATAATCAAAGATTCATAACTAAGGGATATTCTACTAGTCGAACAATCACTTGGATGGTCATATACTAGTACATAATGAAGGAATATCAAATGATAGAATTTATAATTTAATTTTCATGGCCTTAATCAAGGATTGTATATAATCATTCTATCATGGCCTTATTCAAAGACCATATGGGTAAAAACATACATAATTTTTCTATTGTGACTCAACATTACCCAATGCATTGGAGCACAATATAAGCACATTAATAATAACATATATGTCCAATATAATCCTCATATGTCTATTATGGTCATATAATCAAAATCTCCTATACCCGATTGAATACGTAAATTCATAACCCATTAGTTATCAAGAGAGATATAAATTTCCTTCTTGCATATAATAAATATTTGACATAAAATAATGGATTGTCACAAAAAATAAGAGCACATAAATTCCAAAAAATTGGTCCATGTGCATAAAAATTTATTAAACAATAAAACATGTTTTTGAATTAATGATACCAATCATTCATGTTCAACCATAAACTAATAATGTTTGTGTCAAAAAGAATAAATCATAAACCTTGATAACTAAACAAAATAAAAAATAAAATTTGAGAAATTTATAACATTTATTTCATGTGAAGGATTGATGGATAAACAATAAAAGAAATTCCACAAAGAATGTATGTGCATATGGATTAAATAAAAGATATTTACTACTATTTATGATAAATTGAGTTGAAATAAATAAAAAATTGATAACTTATTCTAAAATTTTTAGGAACACAATAAAAAAATTATTTTTATTGTTTGCCAATATATTTTTGCATTTTTGATCATTCAGACTTGTGTATATGTAATTGTTGTACATACTTGTACATGTATGTTTTGAAATCAGAATTATATGAATATTCATAAGGATAAGATTCAAATTTTAAAATTATTTTTTATCTTATGAAGAAATAAAGTTTATATATATTAAAACGTTATAAATATAGTTATGAAAATATGTTTTAGTTTAAAAACCAAAAGCCATTCTTTATAAACCCTCATACATTCATAAAAACATTAGATAATTTCAGATAATTATTACTTAAAAACCACCAAAAATATATTGGTTTTGATGATTATACAAAACCGTAAATATATATATATATATATATATACATTTATGACATGTATACAAGGGATTTTTCATAAATAAAACATGTCTTGATAAATCCTTATATGTTTCATACACATAAAAAACATTATTTAATTAATAAAAAGAGTTTTATAAAAAACAGAAATCAGTTTAGAATTAAAATCTACATATATATACATACATACAATTGTATATACACAAAGAGTATATAAGGGTTTTTCATATCAAATCCAAAGCGAAAATAAACCTTATAAATATTACATGAGTAATGAACATCTTATTAATAGTCACTATTTGAAAAATATTAACCAGAAATTGTTATTTATATATATAAACATATACACACACATATATGTATATATAAGGGGTATTCAAACACTAAACTAAAAAAATGAAAACCTTGCATGGTTAACATGAATTAATAAAATTTTAAAAAATAATAATCATTATTTGAAAATCATAAAAATAGATTTGTTTAGTTATGTAAATAAACGTGTATATATATAACCATATATACATATGTTGTAAACATGGGTTTTTATATGGAAAACAAACATAAATTATACATTAACTGGATTCACGAGAAAGATAGAGCCAAGAATTGACTCAGAGAGAATTGAGAGGAGAAAAACTCATTGGGTTATTGTGAAAAAGTGTGTTTATATAAAATTTAAATATATTAAAATATATTATACATCTCAGTTATGAAATAAAATATAGACAAATCCCTCATATCCGACCATTACATTTAAGAACAAGACACTGAGTAATGGTAACCATAATTTAACAAGGGATTTTATTATATGTAAAATATATATGAAACTCATAATAGATTAAATGATTTTGGTTTTAAAAAAAATTAAACCATGTTACAGGTCTGTGGAAAAATGAGAAATAAAGGGGTTGTGGGATGTAGAATGGTGGACTCACGGGATGAGAATAAATAATGTAAGAGGAGGAAAACCATGGTTTGAGACTAATGGATCAGAGTGAGGTGGAAGAAGAAAGAAAATAAAATTTTGAAAATATTAAACATAGATTGAACAAATGACTATGATGAATTTTGGTGGTTTTAAAAAAATGTATGGTCGATCGAGATCAATCTCGTCCTGATCATACGGTTGAAGATAAACATGGAAGATAATATACAGCAATGTGGATTAGAAATCCAGATGGATTAGACATATGAGACCTCATGCAGTGAGATTGAAGGCCAGGATTAGACACCCACCCCCTTTAAAAACTACTTCCCACATTGAAACATCACACAGATGGCAGTTGACTTATAAACCTCATTTCACTAGCATTCTGCAATTAACTCTCTATCCCTCTCCCCTGTACCGCCACATACCAGTTATCCCCTGTGGGTGAACTATGCACCCACCTAATGCCATTGTGTTGCCCTGCACTTTGGAACCTCCTTGCAACACCCATATGCCTATGTGGGATTGCATACCATCAGTGTTGGCATGTGTTGGTTGGGGAACCAAGGCTCGGCTACTCCACTCATTAGATTGTGGTGCGAGTAGTATCCCATGGTTGTCTAGATGGATAGGCTTGAATATTTATTTTTGTTATGTAAAACCCATGATTAACAAAGTAAACTATGTAAATAATTACATTATTAATATATAAAATGGTTTTAGATTTTTTTTCAGATTTTATAACATTCAAAATCAAAATAGACCATATAACATCATCTAAATCCAAAAAAAGAAAAAATGAATTTCTAAATATATATTTTCATTAAAACAAACAATATCTATAATTTTATTTTCTAAAACACGTTTTCAAATTTATTTGAATTATTATACTTTCAAAATCTAATGATATGTTCAATTAAAACCATGTTCATAGATATAACATTAAGTCATTTTTTAATCATTTAAAATTATTATTATACATAAATACATATATTTATTAAAATAATTAAATACTTAAAATAGATAAAATATACAAAATTAATAATTTAATAAAATACTTAAAATATAACTAATGTTTATAAAAATTTATGACTATTATAAAAACCAATTTTCATCAAAAGGCTTCAACGGTCGACAATGGTCCTAATTAACAGCAATGACTAATAAATATATGTGTAGGGTGTTCCCAACATAAGAACCAAATCATTGAGAATGGTTCTCTATATCCCCTTGATGCTTTGTACGGTTTCCATTGTTCTTTTCATAATTTTTTTGGTTTTCACATACCAGATGGACTTGCAATATTATCATGGTCTATTTAGGGTGTTTGGGGGTCTCCCAGTCATTTTGATAGGTCTCCTAGTAGGGATTCTAGGATAGTTAGCGTATTTATGACTATAGGAAAGGTAATATTTCAACATTTCTATTTAATAACACATATCGGTATTTTTAATATGCAATAATTTTATTTTATATGTAGAATTGTTAAACAAAACCAAAATAACAATACTACTAATAATTATCAAAATGTTATTATTACAAACTAAAATATGTTCGGGGAGTTAAATTATCACTATTAAATGAATTGATTCATCAAAATTCAATTTCAACTCACAATCATTGAACTTATGCCATCCATCATGATATCCCTTCATAAGTACCACCAGTTTCAGTGATTTCTTGAGTTTCCAGTTATACAAATTCCTAGCAGAGTTTTAAAACCAATGATATAACAACTCTAGATGAAACATGTGAAACTTGGTTCACACTCGTGTATACATCTATAGTTTCTCAGGAGTGAGGAATGGAGGTGTTTGATGTTGGGAGACATAATTATGGAATTGTTTCTATACAAGCAATGAAAGGACTCAGCCTTAAGAATTTCAATGACCCTTACAAAAACAAAATGACCATAGGGCAAGATCTGACATAGAAATTTTGTGTGGGGGTTACTCGATCAAGATACTTCTACTAAATAATCTAGTGATAAATAACCATAGGGAAGAGTAATACTTTAATAAGTACCTCAATGTATATCCCTCATCATACATATGATGGAAATTGGGCATGCATCCTACAGTAATAATAAATGTCTGATCCTGGATGGAGATTAAGTATATAAAGAGAGTTTGATATGTGGTATAGATTTTTTCATGTCAAAAGATGATTTTATGAGGGATCATAATATTCTAGACAATACTTAGCAATAATTACCTCTATAATATCAGTAGGAAGAGAAAAAATATTTTTTTGTTTGTTATCATCTTCCATCTATATATTATAAGAATGAATTATAGCTAGAAAGATACAAATAAATTATTAGTCATGTTCTAATTTTCCTGAGTTTCCTAAACCTCCCTTTGATACATAATATGACGACCACATACCTAGAATCCTGAAGTTAGTCCTTAAAATATGGTGTGATGATTTTTTTTTATATTAAAATACAGATAAAAATTAAACATCCCATTCAATCGTAGAAAATATTTTTGGTTTACTTTCTGAATGAATAGATACATCCGATACATTTCATCAAAAACATAACATAGATAAATTACATATTGTTGCGATCAAATAAGAGTAATCAATGCTTGAAAAATCAATTAACCCTATAAAAATAAATTGAAAATATAGTTTGATCATTTAAAAAACTCTGTAAGGTTTTTTAAAACAAAATCATTAAGAAAATAATTTAATAAATCATTTTTATGAAGAACATCCCAATAAGATAATTATACATGCATTAGACATTTTCCTGAAATATAAAAAATTTCTTATAGCACACCATAATAATTTTTTAGAAGATTTTAGAAATAATTTTAAGTTACTAACATACTTATGTATTGATACATTTATTAAAATTCTATAAATAAAACATGATAAAAAATAAGCATACTTTAACAAAATGCTTGAAATGCTACATGTGGAGTTAGAGTTGAGTATGAATAAATTTGTGTGACACGCCAATGTTGTAGAAAAAAATTAACACATGAAATAATACATGATAAAATTTATGAACAAACAATATCTTCAATGAGTTATCACATATAATTCAAATAATGAAATGCGAGTAGTAATATCATCTTCTGTATCAGAATTATGATAATTGATGCTAATCTTTCCTTATAAAAACATTCCAAGTACATACTTTATTATTCCATATGAATTCATCACCATTATCATAAGTGAAATATTCTTAACCAATAGATATTCTACTAGTCTAATAATATCTTGGTTGGCCATATAATAATACATAATGTGGGAATATATAATTCCATACATCAAAATCACTTTTTCATGTCCTTACGGCATGACTGTACATAATCGTTCTGTCAAGGCCTCATTCCAAGACCATATAGGTAAAAACCCTACATTATTTGTCTTATGAGACTCAATATTACCCAATGCATTGGAGATATATCTGGTCATACCAATCATATCATATATTTCCAATACATTCCACAAATCTAGTATGGTATTATATTTATATTGTCCCATACCACATTGAATAAATAAATTCATAATCCATGAGTTATCAAGAGAGATATAAATTTCATTCTTTCATATAATTACTAGTTCACATAAAATAATGGATTTTAACATAAAATAATAACACTTAAATTCAAATCAGTTGTTCCATGAGAGTAAAAATTTATTCTAAAAAAAAAATTTCAATTCAAGAAACCCATAATTCATGCTCAACTACACTCTGAAGAAGGAAGTGTCAAACAAATTAAATCATAAAATTTGATAACTAAATGAAATAAAATATAACATTTTTAAATTAATAACAATTATTTCAGGTGAGGGATTGATGTATAAATAATTAAACACACTTCACTATGCCTGTACATGTATATTTATTAAACAATAAATAATTCTGAGTATTTATCATAAATTTAGATGCATGCAATAACAAAGTGATGAATTCCTCTAAAATAATTACACACACAGTAACAAAACATTTTTTTGTTGTTGTTTTCTAATATCAGATTGCATTTGTGATCATTTGGTCATAGATATATGTAATTGTGGTACTCACTTGTATATGTGGGTTTCAAAATCTGAATTTGAAGAATATTCAGAAGGATGGGAAACACCTATTAAATTAATTATTTATCTAATGTAGAAATGAAACCGAGACAAATTAAAACATAATACATACTCGTACACATACATGTATTAGTTTAGAAACCCAAATCCATTCTTAGTAAACCCTTTTATTTAAATAAAACATTATCTAATTTTTGATAATTATCACATGAACCCCCCCCCCCCCCAAATAAATTGGGTTTGACGATTATATATATATATATATATATATAATGTTTATAGATGGAATTTTTCATATCCAAAACATGGTTTGATAAATCCATATAAGTTTCATAGACATAGAAACATTATTTAGTTATGAAATCTATTTTATGAAAACATAAATTAGTTTAGAATTAAATTTAACACATATATATACCCATATAACCATATATACACAAACAGAATATATTTGTTTCATATATCAAATATAAAGCTACAATAACCCTTACATGTCTAACATGAGTAAATAACATCTTATTAATAGTCATCATCTAATATATTTGGAACAGAATAAATTTTTTATATAAATAAATGTATATACATATATATATGTTTATATATGGGATAATCAAACAGTAAACAATAAAATGAAACCCTTGCATGATTAACATGCATTAATAACATTATTTTAAAAAATGTGCATCATTTGAATATCAAAAAGGAGAATAGATTTGTTATGAAAATAAAAATATATATATATATACATAGCCATAGCCATATATATATAAGTTGTAAAGAAGTATTTTAAATATAAACAATAAACCAAAATAATCTGTTACTTGGGTTCATGAGAGATATAGAGTTGACAAAAGTCATTGAGATGAATTGAGAGGATAAAAACCCGTAGGGTTATGGTCCAAATTCAATATTTATATAAACTGTAAATATATATATATATATATATATTGAACATCTCATTTTAGACATAAATTATAAAAAAATACCTTAGATCCGACATTGGAATATCAGAACAAGCTTCCAAATTAAGGTAATCCCTAATTTAACCAGGCATTTTATTATATGTAAAATGTATTATAATCCCACACTCATGAACATGGGGTTTGGTTAAAAGAATAAACCATGTGTCTAATATGTAGATGAATGAGAAAGAAGTGGGATGCGAATAGAGACATGGTGAGTCACATGAGAAGAAGAAATAATGGAGGAGGAGGAGAACTATGGGTTAAGACAACTAGTTCAGTGTGAGGAAGAATAAGAATGAAAAGTAAATGTGTAAAATATTGGATGCTCTAGAATGTTTGAGGCCAATTGGACGTCTGATAAAGGGATCCATGAGTTTTAAAAAAATGGAATGTTTAGATTTAACACATATTGATCGGACAACTATGATAAATTTGGGTGGTTTTAAAAGGGATAGATGATCGAGATCAACGACATCCATATTAGACAGTTGAAGACAAATGTGTTGGAAAAAGAGAAATGGAGTGGATTTGAAAGTAGGATGGATTTGACAATCGAGATCACCCATGGCATGACTGAACGCCCCAGATAAGACCCCCCTATAAAAACTACATCTGAACACAAAACATTGCACAAGGGGTGGCTACATTATAATACTCAACATGCTAGAAATTAGTAATTAACTCCCTCTTTCCTTCCCTAGTACTACCTCATACAATTTACTCCTGGGGGCGCACTATGCACCCACCATCTGTCGCTGCGCCACCCCGCATAGTGGCGCCACCTTGATATACTCCAACATCTATATGGGTGTGCAAATCCTCAATGTTGGCCTATGCTGGATGGGGAGAAAGGGCTCGACCACTCTACTCCTTAGGTAGAGGTTCATGCTACCTCCCCCATCTAGAAATATTGATTGCATTTAAGGGTCATTTTTTTTGTAAAAACCTGGATAATAAAAAAGTAAACAATGTACATAAGTACCATTGTAATGAAGAATATGGTTTTGGATGTTCTTTTTTCAAACATTAAAACATTCAAAATAAAAATATACCATATAACATCATTTGAATCATATAAAAACACATATGAAGTAATCAATAGATATTTTCATATAAACAAACAATATCCTTAATTTTATTAATCTAAGACCTGTTTTCAACTACATTTGAATCATTATACTTTTAAAATAAAAATATAAGTTCAATTAAAACCATTTTCAATGATATAACATTAAATCATTTTTTAAAAAATTGAAATTATTTATATACCCAAATAATTAGAATATTTAAAATACATATATACATAAAATACATAAAATATTCAAAATACTTAAAATGATCAAAATATATAAAAATACCTCCCAATTATAAAATTTTATTATAGTTATCAAATACATTGGTCACAAAAAGACTTAAATGGTCAAAATGCTCATAATTATATTTTTGGACTAACTAATACATGTGTAGGGTGTTCCCAACATCAAAACAAAATTGATGAAGATTGTTCTTTATATCCCCTGATGCTTATTAGGAATTCCATTGTTCTTTTCATACTGTTTTTAATTGTGACAGAACCAAAGGACATCAACTATTTTATTAGTATGTTTGTCGTGTTAGTTTGTTTCTTAGTGATTCTAATAGGTCTCTCAGTAGGCTTTCTATATTAGTGAGGTTCTTATGTCCTTATGGTAATGAAAGATTTCAGGAATTCTATTGAATAAAACATTTCTCTATTTTTATTCTGCATGTATTTTATTTAGATGGACCATTGTTAAACAAAACCAATATAATAATATTATTAATAATTATCATGATATTATTAATCCCAATTAAAATATTTTCAGGAGGGGGATATATTTATTAAATTTATTCAATTAGATACAATTATCATTTCTTTCATTTCATAAATTGATCTAAAATGTCAACCTCTTTATTATGTTCTCTATCTCATAAAAAATCCATTTTAATATTACTGAAATAATTACATATTAAAATAATTAAAAAACCATATCAGGGTCCCTTAACTAGTTATATTGAACCTCAATATATCCTATGTGGTTCATTAGGGGTTTAATTCATTAATTAACCAATTAATTCATTATTTTTACCGTGGATAACCAAATAGAGAACACAAAATTACATGTACATATCCTTATAAACATAACTAATTCAGAATGACTATGAGATATACCTTGTATACCACAAATTATGATTATGATTATTAACTGTCACTAAATATTTGAAATTGATTCATAAAAAACCCACCAAAAGAATTCAATACCTCAACTCCACTAGAAAATTTTGTTTATTTGTGAATTTGATGATGAATAATTTCTCCAAAATCCCTATTTTAGGAAATAGAAGAAAATTAATTGTTGTAATCACCCAGAGAATCAATATACACCCAAGATATATAAAAAAATCATAGAAAAATGGGAGATATATCCTTGAGATATTTGGAAGGATTTGGTAAATCACTCTATCTATAGAAGGAAGTATGAGGAATCAATTCTAATGATAAAAAATAATGCTCTACAGTGGAATTTATAAATACCCACATTTTTAATTGGGTTAACATTTTGATGCATGGTCATCCAAAACCATATGCTAATTATGATCTACCCTCGGTCCAAGTGTGGGCAAGGTCGCATGAAATCTTGTTTAAAAACACCATTTGACAAACCATGTGGTGAAGGTGTGGGATGGATTTGTCTGAGATATCATGGTTTATCATCCCTACATGCATGAGTTCCTAAATTGTGTTCACTTCCTTAATGGAAACACAATTATGGTTTATAGTTTCTAGGAACCACAAACTAACTATGAAACATACATAGTATGGTCACTTCCACCCAATTTCCATGCCACAACACCCCAGAACACCACTGAGACACCATATATACATAAATAAAACATCATTATAAACCATAATGGATTTTTTCAAAAACTTAAACATGAACGTACAATTTTTTATTTCATGGATCTTATATTTTTACTTTTGAAACATAAAAACATAATAAATATGTTCTTTTGATACTTAATCCATTACTCAACTACAATTGGATTATTATTCCCACTAAAGGATAGGGCCCCATTCATATAAACCATTCTAAAATTAGAAAATATGATTGTGTAATATGTTTCTTTATCAGGGAAAGGTTATTTTTAATAATCGGATTATGTATCCTTAATTTTTTCATAGCATTATTAGTTCAAAAAATATCTACATGGGATTCCATAGTAGGGAAATCATCATATTATCTTTGTGTATTGATTCCCTCATTCCTTCCATGTAAAATTTTGGAGAATTGTAATATACAATATTAGATCATAAAATTGGGAACTAAAAATCATAATTCATAATAAGTAATTTGTCGATTAATATAGTATAATTTATCATTTATTCAATTTTATTTTTTCGTTTCCTAAAAGTTGTTTATTTGGGAAGTACATGGTTTTTACGTCCTTCATAATGTTTTCTAATGAAAATTTGAATTATCGAGAGAATGTCCCTCAGGAGTTTAAATGGAGGTGAGCAGTAACACCCATTTTCACCTACAAATAAATATGTCACATCCATGACTTATTTTAAATGTATTTTTCATCTAATTTCAATTTTTTCTTTATTTTGGGGGTTTTCCATTCATTTTGGTGGAAATTGAGGGTTTATAAAATTTGGGCCAAACTGTGAGCCCAATTCCAGATTTAAAAATAATTTTTTTCATTTATAACTCCTTAATATGTTATAATTTTTCATCAATTCCACTTCCCACATTTCCTCGTACGACCTATCCAAATCACCGTTTCCATTTGAATGCTTTTTGAAACCATTATCATTTTGGGTTTGAGTGAATTAATTTGGAATTGGGCCAACCCATACGCCATTTCCAGTTTTAAATTGTTTTTTTAAACCTTTAATAACATACTCATTTTTTACTGTATTCCAGTGATTCCACCTCCCACCTGAATCCAAAATCCCGAGCCTCACCCCCATTATTCATTTTTCCACTTTAGACCTCATTTGCCTCATAGAGTAGGGAAACACTTATTAGGATTCTTCAAATCGTCCAGATTTGGGAAGGTAAGTTGATTCTTTCATAAATTTTTAAATTTTTACTCTTTTATGACATTTTAGTCCCAAAATGACCTTATCATACCCATTAGAGAATCTGTATCAGGTCTGGTTTCTCGAAGATTTAAATTTTGGTGTATTTGGTTCGTTTGATTCAAGATGTTTCAAGTAAAAGTTTCTTTCCATGATTTCATCCCCTTCCTTAGGGTTTCTTTCACACTTTCATGAAGTTCCTCATGTCCAGAAGTTGTGGTTCGAAACTAGGGTTTGATTTGGTGTCTTTTTGGTCAAATATTATGGTCTATGGTGGGATTTATCTTCTTTGATGTGAGTCGGTGGTGCGGTTGATGTTTCACACCATGTTTTGAGGGTTTCAACATAAAATTTAGGTGATTCCATGTGTAATCATATCTAGATGAGTTATATTTCTTGAATTACTTATTATTCATCTTCCTAATATGCTGTGTGTGGTGAGGAAACTATTTTTGTTGGATTTTGTAAAGAATTTATTTTTATAGTTTCATTTTAGTATAAAATTGGGTGTTTTTCAAGTGCAACCCTTTGGGTATTGTTTGGGTGTGTTTTATGACATATGAAATTGGTTTAATAAGTATTTTTTGGGATGAAAATTCAGATTTGGTATTTTATTGGTGTTCCATTAGGTCTTAAAGAGGGTTTTTAATTTGTTTAAGGTGTAAAACGTTGTTGTACTTCATGAAATAGATTTGGAAAACGTGTGCTTCTCATGTGGATCTTTTGTGGTATTGTTTGAGGTGTTTGTATAACAGTTGAGGGTAGATTAATAAATGTTTTTGGGGCTGAAAATTCTGTTTTGAATTTGTATTTTTGTGATTTTGTCCTTGAAATATGGTTTTGAAATGGGTTTTATGTGAAAATATTTGGTACACTCTTTAGAATTGTTTTATGATTGTTTTGAATGGTTTAATGATTTATGTAAGAGGTGAAACCATATTGGAAAAACTTTTTTATATTGTTTATACATTCAAATGGAACATTTTAAATGTGAATAGGTCTGTCATGTGATGTGTATCCTCTTGGAAATGTTTTATAATTTTTTTAATGAATTTAATGAAATGTGAAAGACGTGTGAACGTGATGTGGGCTGTTTGTGTGAGTGCGATGTGAAAAATAGGTTTTTTTATAAAAATGGTTTTATGAAACATGTTAGTGGGAGGATATGTGATGTTTATCATATTTTTAGGGACTTTATAAAATTATTAAAGGATGTGTTGGATTGTGAATGTTATGAAAAAAGTGTTTTGGGTTATTTTGGTGTGAGTTTGATTTCAAAATGCAATTGAATGAAAGGTGGAATCTCTGTCTTGTGTGATGTACAAGGGGTTGTTTCGTTAATGTGTGATGTGGAAGTGATATTTTCATGTGAACTCTATATTTCTTGTCTTTTTGAACTTGTTTGATCACAAAGGGAAAACTCGAGTATCTAGGTGGGTGGATGTGTACTAGTATGCTTGTGAATACTTGTGGTTTTTCCTTAGTTTCAATTAGCAAGATTGATTCTTACATATCTAACTAAACTATTATGATGCTGATTGGGGAACTCTAGGTTATGGGTATGTTCCCTACTAGTGGCTCGTGCATGATAATGTATATTTTTTATGGTTACTCTCACCGAGATACGAGGTACATAGGACCCACATCTAGTTAGTGACTTGCGGTTATGTCCTATTTCTTGTGCTGATTAGATCCTTTATACTTAACCTCAACATATGATATATTCGGCTGGTAAAATTCAGTAGATATTGAATTTATTTCAAAAGTGTTGATTATTTAAATTATCCAACTTGAAAAATAATTCTTTTTATGTTGCATCTTTTTGAAATTGTAACTAGAAATTACATGTTTTTTAAAAAATTATTTCTTTTTGTCTTTGAATGTTTATATCATGGAATCTATTAGTGGTGGTATCCTACTGTGCATTTTCTCACCCCTTACTTACACCCTTGGGTTTAAGTAGGATTGGTTATTTTTGTTGTCACAGGTTTGGGTATAACTTTTGTGCCAACAGTTTAGGTTTTCACCGGTCATTCATGATGTAGTGTTGTGGAGATGGCTTGAGGAAGATGAATTTATCCATGTTGAGGTTTTTGGGATGTTATTTTTTGGTTTTGTACCTTTTTTATAGTCCGGTTGAGGTGTTTTAGACTACCTAATTCGGTTCTGATTTTTTTTTAAACATTATTTGGTTTGAAATAGCCAGATTTATTTTATTGGATTCATTTGTTGTTTTATGTTTATAAACTAGGGTAAATCATTCCCGATTCTCATTTTATGATAGCCAAGAAATTTTTTTAGCTCGTGGGGATTAGGAATGCCCTTCGGGACATGTCACGGGCCGAGTTTAGTGTCGGTTTTGGAAGTGACCAGATTCGGTTCGTGACAAAATGGTATCCCAGGAGGTTCTCTCTCTTTGAGTTATGTTATTTGCGGAATAGTTGGGATAGCCTAAAGTTAGGATTGTAGGGACATGGAATTTTGGTTATGAGTAGTGTGTCTGATCACCACATCTCAGGATGGGATTTATGTCTCTAGGAGAAGTCGGGACCTTTTAGAGTCCTTTGGTTTGCGTGGTTTAATGATGATTAGGGGAAATTAAAAGAGAGTTTGGTTAATGGTATGTGTGAGATCATAGGGCCTGGTAAGCCATGTGGAGCTGGGGATATTCCCTAGAACACTCTCTATGATAGTGAAGTGATTGGAATATGGCTTCCAACCATATGTCCAAGTCACCCATTGAAACTAGTTTCCTGTGTTCTTTATTTTTGAAATCTTGGAACTATGGTTTTAATGTGACCTGGTTTTAAGAAGCGAAAAGTATTTGTGAAATGATTTTCAAATAAAGAGGGAATTTTTTGATATATGAAATGGTTGGACTGAATTTTTGGAATTATTTTGAAATGAAAAATTTTGTTCTTATACCTCTTTTGATATCAGAAACTATGATGAATTTGGTTTTGAAAAAGTGTTTCCAATAGTGTTTTCTAAAGAATCAAATGGTGTTTATTGGGATGAGATGTTTTGGAATTTAAGTGAATAACATGAATGTGAGTTCTTTTCAAAATTTATGTGTCTCTCTAAAAATATTTGTATGATGTGAATTGTTATTTTGATCTTGTGTTTATCAGTTTTGAAAAAAATGATGTGTGGGTTAACTGTTTTGGTTTTGAAAAGCGGAATGAATTTTTTATTTTAACCTTAATAATTTTCATGAAAGAACACATGAATGGGGTTATATGGGATGATTGATGGTTGATGGAATGACTGGATGCGTTCCATGATGGATATGAGGATGGTGCTCAGTAGGCATATAAACATTCATGTGTGATGCCCATGGGGTACCATTGGTGGATACGCTAACCGTTGAACTGTTTTTTTCAAAGAGATGTTTTTAAAGAAAAACATGATGTCTTGTTGAATTGTTTGGGATGGTGTATATTATGTGTTTTTGGAAAATGTTTATGTTTTGGGATTTTTTTAAGTCTATGAACCCCTCTTGTTTGAACCATGATTTGGGTTTGTGTTTGGACGACAAGTTGGGTAGAAGGACCGGTTAGTAGTATCTTCTGAGATATGTTTTAGGACACATTTACAGTGGTTCCCTTCATGTGTTTTGATCTTTTTTGTGGATTGTTTTGACCAATTTACTAGCTTGGTTGGGTCCTTTGGTTCTTTCATTGGATAAGGTATGTCCCCATTAAGGGTTAATGAACAACAGATGTGCAACCCGCATTGTTTCACCATTGGAAAATCCAAATGATGATCAATATAAGAAATATTTTATCGATCTATGTTGATTGAGTCTACACCTATTCATTTAGATGATTTGTGGATCCTCTTGAAGTAGGACAGTGCTTGTGGAATTTTGAAAGAGACCTATGTTTCTTAAGTTTCCTGATTCATCGAAGGTGGATGCGTTCTAGGGTTGTTAGTGTGGATGAGTGTCTTGATGGTCTTTTAGAGGGCCTATAGGTTCTTCATTGTTTCATTGAAGCATGAGTTCTTGTTAAACCACCAATTTTGGGATTTTGGTCAAGAGAGGCTATTGTGTCCACTTTTTGGACTTGTATGTTGTTTAGGGACTTGGCATAAGGTCATGTTCCATGTATTGTTTCTATCAATCGAAAAGGTCATGTTTGGTGACACATTGTGATATTGTGTGCTCATTTGACTATAAAGGTGAAAGGTCATGCAATCCTCTGAGGTTCTCTGTTATGATGGGAGTAAGTATCCCTTGGTAAAATCGTCAAATCATCTATGTTATAGGAAGGTTCTTATACTAGTCCTCCACTTCAAATTGATAGAGATTTAGTTTTTTCTTTTCCCTTATATCAATGTATCACTTTAATTTTCATTGATCAAGAATCCCTTAGGGTTGAATGCATATTAAAATCTTGATCAAAAAAATTTGACACAAACACACATGGTAAATATTATAAAATTCCTACTAAACATTTTATTTATATGTTTTTTAAAATTATATACCTATTCATTAATTACAATTTCAAATAATATTCAATGAACCAATATTTCGATAAATAATTATTCCATTCAAGAATTTTTTTTATATTCATTTACACTGTAACTTTTCACATTATATGGGATGAAAAATTATAAACTAGAATGTATAGAATAAAATTATAGTTATATTTTATTGTAATTTTATTCATGATATACTTCTCATTCATCTTATTTTATTTACATCAAATTTATTATTGATTTGAAACAATAGATTTTCTGAAATATATCTTTTTTCAGGAGAAGTAGTGTAATACAAAGTCCCCTACAATAGAGATAATTTTTCCTCTAATGGGTAGGTTATCAGGGATTAAATATTTAGAGTCCTTCAGTTATTAGTGGATTTATTTTTTAAACCCACGTCTCGATCAATGATAGGAATTTTCAAAAAAAATAATTGCAATGGAAATATAATTGATGAAAATACTTTTTCCTTTGTCTTCAATTATATGAACTAGTAATTCATTGATTATTATCAGGTCTATTCTCTAAAATATATGATATTTCATCATAACAATAGGTAATGATGTGACCTATGAAACCATTTGGATAAACAGGAATTAATTCTTATTCATACTCAACATATTTCTATCATTTGAGTAGATTTTATGTTTTTGGATAACCCTAGATAACAGATATCCTGAATTTCCTTAATCCTATGGATTTACTTGTATTATTGAAATTATTTTATGAGTATTTTATAATTCAAATTTCATTAAATTTGTAATTTTGCTAATAAAAATTGGCCATTAATTATTAAGGAAACATTAAGGAAACAATTGATTTTAATCATTCTTTCTTCAAATATCTCTTTTAAGTCACAATCAATAAATTATCCATATTAAAACCATATTTTTGAATTTTTAGAATTCAATTAAGCCTCCGAGTTCATCTTTAACATATAACCTTATTTTTAATTTGATTTATTCCAGTTTCCCAATTTTTTAATCTGTATAGTAATTTCATTAATCACATATAATGACTCTTGAATTTATTATTTTGATATCAACTGCAACTCCTATGTTTCTTAATAATATATCATTTCTCATATCATCCCTAATTAATTTATTGTTTCATGACACTAAAAATATGCAAAAAAAATTCATTAAATATTCTATAGATATTCATTTTTTTCATTGTAAATATACTCACTCAAGTATTCCAATGTGTTCTAATTAATAAACATCTACCACTTCTGATCGAATATTATATATATTATCTATCAATGTTTTTTCCATATATTCCACCATATAGTCATATGGAATTTATTTTCATTTTAATTTGAATACATTAAAATAAATTTTTTATTTACTAATAAAATGATTCATTATTTAAAACTTATTTATAAATTGATTTAATTGCACAAAATTCACCAGGTATCCTTTCTGAGCACTATTATTATATATATCCAACATTCCTACACATTAAACATACAAAAGGTATTATCCCCTTAAAATTTATTATTCCATATTTCAGGTTATTTAAATGAAATTAAGATTAATTGATCATTATTATCTTTATAAAATTTATCATGTCTGATCGCAATATTTTCTATCATTTTGAAATCGACCTATTTGAATAAGAGACTCGTTATTATATTCAAATTTAATCTAATTTCATATGCTATAAACAAATTTCATAGATAATCCAGAGATAATAACATCAAATTTCAATCTCCATGTCCAAAAACATATTGAATATATAATATTTGGTGTCTTTTAAATATCTTATTAAATATTATTACATCTATTTTTTCATTTGAAATTCCATATATGGATTCCAAATCTTCAATGATTTAGTTGGAGAGAATATAAAAGGTTTTTTATTTCTATCACATTAATCAATATTTTATATATTAAATTACCATTTGGAATGAATAAATGCCTTATTATGTAATGTAGTTTTGGATAAAACATTTGTGAAATTAGTTATAATGAACAATTATAAAATATTGTTGGTTATATTTAAATGATTATTAATCAATCACAACCATAATTAATATAGTTATTGTTCACTTAATAGAAACATTAATATATATGGTGGATTATGATAAAATTTAATTGATACAAATGGAATACGATATTTTCTTTACACATTGGATCATACCCAATGAATTCCAATTATCAGATATTTTGATAAAGATAACATCACTAGTCATTAATATTAACTAATACAATGTTGAATTCCAATTACTGAAACATTAAATAAATCATTTATTAATTCAGTTCAATATTATTGAGATCACATAAAAAACCATTTCCCCAGACTACCTAAAGAAATTATCACCATCATATAGCTTACCCTTTGGGCATATGGAGGTGGAATAAAGGGTTATGTGTCTAAAAGATATCAGCATGAATTTATATGTTTTATTTGTAATAAAATAATTTTTCATTATGTCCATTTTATAATATTACGTAATATGTATATATATATGATTAAAAAATGGCTTTGGTAAAAATTGGATTTTGGTATCAAGAAACTCAAATTTTTATAGGAAATATACAGCTTAAATTATGTCACTCATTTTGATAAGTTCATTTTTAAGGAAATTATTTTAATTTAGTAATGGATTCATATTAAATAATATTTATTTACATATATGTGAAAATTTTATTTAATGAACTCTAAGAAAATTTTTACAAGCGTTGGAATGTTCTCATTGTTGTAAAAAATAGTATTTTCCATGAAATGTTAAATAAATTGAAGGTTTACATATTTATAATATTAGTCAGGTAAAATAAATTTCATTTTAGAATTCAAAATGTCAAAAATAAAAATAAGTAGTCATTTATTAATTTTTTAAGCAAGTATATTTTTTTATAAAAATTACAAATTATCTCAATATATGGTTTGTATTATAAATCAAAAAATCCAAAAATAGATGTCATAAATTTTATAAATGGAATATATGATAGAATATTTATTCCCCATTAAGATAATGTGTTTTTTGTTATTTTATTAAATTAGAAAACATTATAAAAATCCACATAAAATTATATTATATTTAATTTTTTTAAAATAAATTGATTAGAACATGACTTACTTACACATCACTAATGTTATAATTCAAATAAATTTAGTTCTCATCCATATACATTATTTAAATCCTCTTTTATATGGATAATTTGTTTTTTATACACCATGTAAATGTTTTTGGTGTGGTTTTTAGGTCATTCCGAGTCCAAAAACCAATGTTTAGTACTTTGTAATATTTTCCGGTCTATTTCTCTATAAATACCAACCCAATATACCACTCATGCAAACTTAGAACCATTTAATAAAATATTTCCTCTCCACATACCTCTAAAAAACTCTCCCATGGTGTTACCAATCTATTAACAATATTTACCCAATATTTTAGAAGATCCCTCTCAAGGTAAGGTTATTCTCTTCTGATCCCTTGTTTCAGTGAAATGTCATGTTTTGCTAATGTGAGTTATGCAGTGTGTTATGTCTTGGTGAACCCATCGGGGTATGCGGTGTAGTTTTTTGTGGCACCAAAAGAAGAAGATCCACATAGGGTTTCCACAGCTTAACTGCGAGGCCAAAGATGCTTCAATATTTTGAGGTCCAGCAATAGGTCCCAGAGAGAATCTGGCATGTAGTCAAGGGAAACCCCAATTTCGTTTAGAACATTGTACAAATTCATATCCTCAGTATGAAAGATATGATGATTTTAAACCTATGGTGTCATCAGATTTCTTCTGTTGTTGTCATTCAGTGGAAATAGGTGGAGGGCCTTGTACCCATGTCATCAACCAATATCTCCCCCCTTTGGGTACCATTGAGTATTTGGAGAATTAATTGAAATTTGGCTAGATAGGCTGAGCATGCGGTTTTTGCACGATTAGAAGTGACCATGTTCTAGGAAGCCAGGTGGAAAGAATGATCTCCACAGTTAGTGCACTATTTCCAAAACTGTGTGGACTAATTGTGAAGCCTTCACAAATCATTGAATATTTGTGGACTTTTCATGTCGTCCCACGCCCGTCGGTTAAGAATGGATTAAAATTTGGCTAGACAGGTTGGGCACGCAGTTTGTGCATGATTAACTATGACCATGTGCCAGGGAGCCATGCAGAAAGAATGATCTGCAAAGTTAGTATACAGTTTCCCAAACTGTGTAGACTAATTTTGAAGACTTCCCAAATCATTAAATTTTTGGGGTCTTTTCATGTCGGCCCATGCCGGTCTGTTAAGATGGTTGTATCTTATGGAGGGGAGCCCATTTTTTCACTTCATATGAGTAACTCAAATTTCTTTCCATGGTCTTGTCTTGAATGTTAGTATTATCATTCGGAGATATCTAACTACCTACATATTCCTTGGGTAAACATTGATATTGGATTATGCCCAATGGTTTATTTATATTAGGTTAAGTGTAACTTTGTTTGATGTTGTTGTTTGTTTAGGTAAAGTGATTGAGTTTTGTTCAGATAGTGTTTAAGGAGATTTCATTTGGGATAAAGCCTGAATGTGCAATATTGTTTCAGGAAAATGGTTTATGTTTTGGTTGTGAGAGTAATCCTTCCTGAAATTATAACTAGAGGTGTTTTGGCCTTTGTGGGTGAATCATGGCAAAGAATTACTTCTTGGTTTATCGGTTGGGTTTGGTTTTTGTATTGGGCATTGATGTGTCTTTCTGGGGAAGGAATGTTTTATGGTGGGGAGAGTTGTCAAATCCATGACATCTTTAAAATTTATTTTAATTTAATTTCCAATATTTCTTTGTTTTGGGGGTTTTCCATTCATTTTGGTGGAAATTGAGGGTTTTCAAAATTTGGACCAAACCGGGAGCCCAATTCCAGATTTAAAAATAAATTTTATTTCTTTTATAACTCCTTCATTTTTTAACATTTTTCATCCATTAAACTTTCCAAATTTCCTCATATGACCTATCCAAATCACCATGTCCATTAAGACCCTTTTTAAACAAATTAGAATTTTGGGTTTGAGTGAATTAATTTGGAATCGGTCTAACCCCTGAGACATTTCTAGTTTTAAACTGTTTTTTTAATCATTAAAATCTTACTAATTTTTTTACTTTATTCTAGTGATTCCACCTCACACATGAATCCAAAATCCAAATCCTCACACCCATTATTCATTGGTCCACTTTGGAGCTCATTTGCCTCGCGAGGAATTCAAAAAATCCTTAGGGTTCCTCAAATCATCCAAATTTGAGAAGGTAATTTAATTCATTCATAAATCATTTAATTTTCACTCTTTTTCCCCCACTTTAGTCCCTAATTGACATTAGCATAACCATTAGAGACTCCATATCAGGTTTTATTTCTTTGATATTCAACTTTTGGTGTATTCGGTTTGTTTTATTCAAGATGTTTCAAGTAAGTGTTTCATTCCTTGATTTCTTCCCCTTCCATAGGGTTTCTTTCACCCTTTCTTGAAGGTACTCATGTCCATAAGTTCAAGTTAAAAAATAGGGTTTTATTATGTGTCTTTTTGGTCAAATATTGTGTTCTAGGGTTGGATTTATATTCCTTGAGGTGTGTCGGTGGTGCGATTGATGTTCCGCACCATGTTTTGAGGGTTTCTACATAAAAGGTAGGTGATTCCATGTGTAATAATTTCTAGATGAGTTACTTCGATAGAATTACTTATTATGCATGTTTCTAATATGTTGTCTATGGTGCGGAACCTGTTTATGTTGGATTCGGTAAAGCATTTATTTTTATAGTTTAATTTTAGCTTAAAATTGAGTGTTTTTCCTGTGTAACCTTTTGGGTATTGTTTCGGCGTGTTTTATAACATATGAAATTGGAATTATAAATCATGTTTGGGATGAAAATTCTGATTAGGTAGGGTATTGGTGTGCCATTAGGTCTTAATGTGGTTACTTTAATGGGTTTATGGTGTAAAACCTTATTGTACTTCTAGAAAGTGATTTTGAAAATGTGTGCTTTTCATGTGGATATTTGGTCGAATTATTTTAGGTGTTTATATAACACTTGGGGGTAGTTTAATAAATGTTTTTGGGGCTTCCAATTATGTTAAGAATTTGTACTGGTGTGATTTTTTCCTTGAAATACGGTTCTGAAATGGGTTTTATGTGGAACTCTTTGGTAAACTCTTTAGAATTGTTTTATGAAAGTCTTGAATTGTATAATGATTTATGTAAGAGGTGAAAACCTATTGGAATACTGTTTTGTATTGTTTATACTTTCAAATTTACCATTGTAAATTTGAGTAGGTCTATCTTGTGATGTTTATCCTCTTGAATTTTTTTTATAAAAGTGTTTAATGGATTTACTGAAATGTGAAAGAGTTGTGAACGTGATGTGGGCTGTTTGTGTGAGTGTGATGTGAAAATGGATTTTGTTTATAAAAAGGGGTTTATGAAACATCTGAGTAGGATGTTATGTTATTTTTATCATATTCTGAGGGACATTATAACATTATTAAAGGATGTGTTGGATAGTTAAAGTTATGAAAAAAAGTGTTGTGGGTTATTTTGGTGTGAGTTTGATTTCAAAATTCATATGAATGAAAAGTGGAATTTGTGAATTATGTGTTGTACCTAGGTCTGTTTGGTTAATGTGTGATGTGGAAGTGATATTTTCATGTGAAAACTGTATTTCGTGGCTTGATGAACTTGTTTGAGCACAAAGGGAAAACCCAGGTATCTAGGTGGGTGGACGTGTACTAGTATGCTTGTGAATCCGTGGGGTTTGGCCTCAGTTTCACTTAGCAAGATTTTCAGTTAAAACTCTAAAAAAACAATGATGATGATTACTGTGGACCAATAGGTTATGGGTATGTTCACTACTAGTTGCTCATGCATGAGAACATATATTTTTTGTGGTTAGTCCCACTAAGATACGAGGTACATGGGAACCACTGCGAGCTAGTGCCTAGGGGTTATTTCCTATTGATTGTTCTCATTAGATCCTTTATACTTAATATCAATATATTTTATTTTTGGCTGGAACAATTATGGATCATTTGAATTTATTTCAAAAGTGTTGATTCTTTATATTCTCCCACTTGAAAACTAATTATTTTTAAGTTTCATCTTTTAGAAATTGTAACTAGAAGTTACATGTTTTTGAAAATCTTCTTGCTTTTTGTCATTGAATGTTTATCACATGGAATCTATTAGTTGTGGTATCCTACTGGGAATTTTTTCACACCCTACTTACACCCTTGGGTGTAAGTAGACTTGGATATTTTTTTGTCGCAGGTTTGGGTACAACTTTTGTGCTAATAGTTCGGATTTTCACCAGTCATTCATGATGTGGTGTTGTGGAGATGGCTTGAGGGTGATGCCTCTGACAATGTTAAGGTTCTTGGGCTGTTCATTTTTGGTTTTGTACCTTTGTTATAGTCCTGTTGAGTTATTTTATACTTTGTAATTTAGTTCTGAATTTTTTTAAAACATTGTTTGGTTTCAAAAATCCAGAATCGTTTTATTGGATTCATTCGTTGTTTTATGTGTATAAACATGGTTAAATAATTCCCAATTATCCTTTTATGATACCCAGGCACTTGTACCAGCTCGAGGGGAAAGAGAACACCCTTCGAGCCTTGTCACGGGCCAGGTTTGGTTCTGGTTTCAGTGGTGATCAGATTCGGTTCGTGACAAAATACTTATGTTACTAATAAGTCACATTTTTTATATTCAATACCCTAGGGTACATATATTCTTGAACAAAATCCACTTGTAGTATACTGAAAAAGATGTATTTATTGTGAGACTATAATAATGTCTCCTGTAATTTTTTTTAATGTTCTTCTATAATTATCATCAAACTACATCATAGGTTTATAATCCCTATTCTTTGTTTTCTTAAATCAAGTTCCCAATATTTTTACTAAACACTCAATGATTGCAAGTGTAATGGCCTTGACCCTAGTATCCCAGAAATGGTTCCTTACATTATCAAATTCACATATATTCATGATTCAAATCCCCAAGGATAGATCAATTTAGTATTTTTGTAAAAATAGATATTTACATGATACCAATTAATCATTTTGAAAAGAAAATATATAATAAAAAACCAATGATCAGTATCATTTAATTTCCTTCAAATAATTCATCTTTATATCATTTTCAAATGTAACATAATAAAGGGTTATCTCAAATGCTCAAGAAGTGTTATGAATAATGAAATATATTTGGGATAAATAATCATAATGAACATGGAAATGTAGATAACTAAAAAAATATAAAATTTAAAAAACATGACTATCAGGATGAGATAAGGGAGAATATTTATTTTAGGGTAAATAAATGATATACACTCCATTTAATCATTAACATGATCATATTATTGTTAGAAAAAAACATATGATAAAATATTTCCATATAAATAATTCAATGAGATTGAATCTTGACCATGGGTATTTTAAATAATTGAAAAAAAAAATGTAAAATATATAATTATGAAATTCATAATGATGGACATCTAAATAGTCAAGGTCCATACTCATGATTTTTTATGTATGATGGAAGAAACAATTCTCACCTTGAAAATAGATTAGTGTAATCAGAAACTTGATGAATCAAGGGAGATTTCATTTTCTAGGACCCACCAATATATTTAGATTCAAATCATTCCTCATATATCAATGAATTAATTTAATAATGTTTTATATCATCAAATATTCATATTGGGTAATGAATATTGATTTATCGACATTCTCACAGATATAAAAATAAAAATAAAAGAATATACCATATTTAAATAATTAATCTGGTTAATAAAATAATTGTATATATTATTTGATAATATAAATATTTAAATGATATGAAGTTTCTAATGAAAAATGATGAAAATGGAGAAATTTTTTCAATATAATGTTAACAATCAAAATTTATAATGATATTTCACAATAATATTTACCACTTTGTAATTTTCAAGTCAAACACCATAGGATAAATAAATAAATGTGGATAATAAAACTCTAGTAATTATGAATGAGTCATTATATTAAATTTTAATAGTGAAGAATGTACACCACACAAAAGTGAATTAATTCATAATAAAAAAAGTCTCAATGTAATTTATTTTGAGATGCATTCAATTACCACACACTTCCTTTTGGGTGAACAACATTTAACCACATATATAGTTCTTTTAAAATTTAATTTACTAACACATTAACTATTTAAATATTTATAATATCATATATTATTCTTTTATAACATTTAATTAGAAGTTCAGTAAAAGTTATACATTATTTATAATGTTTTGGGAGATATTTTTCTTTTTTTGTTATACATGTCCATTAATTAAATATTCAAACCATACACATTTTATAGAGAATAATTATATATATATATATATTTATAAGGAATATAATATTTAAACATCAGTTATTATTTTAATACCATCCATGAAATATGTTTAATAAAATAATCTCACATCGCAGTGTGAAGGTGGTAGTCAACATGTACATAAACAATGTCGTCCTTTTTTTAGTATAAAAATAAAAGGATATATTATATATATTCATAATGAAGAAATGATAATTAATGTAAAATATTTTCCTATATATCATATATAATCAACATGTACATAATTTTCACCTTACATGGAATGTGTCAGTGAAAGACAAACTACATAACTTTGTGAGGTAGTAGTCTTATGTAATCACAAGTTATGTTAACGTATCACATAATGAATGGAAATTGAGAAATTAATTACCTAATATAATTAATAAATAGTTATGAATATTTTATAAATATATTATATAAAATTTATATCCATTAGCATTCCCCACCAAGAGAGGTGGAGAGGTAAAAACAAACATTATCGATTTGCGAGCTGGTAGCCCACCGCACACACGAATGATGATTTAATAATAAATTTGACTCAAGTATGTGATATATTCATTCAGAACTATAATAAAAAACTAATTATATGGAATATACATTGGATTTTATATATTCATAATATAATAGGAATTCAATGAGTTGGAGGAGGAAGTAAAATAAGGAGGCAAGTTGAAGAACGTTACCATTTATTTGGGTATCCTGCTTGGGTGTATACTAATGAATTCCCAATATTAATATTTCCATTATATAAGGCATATAATTTTATTTGAGGGAATTTGGGATTTTATCTGTGGAGGTTTTGGATGATCCAAATGGCTTGTGAGGTGTTCAGAAGAGAAGAGAGTGGGAACCCTTTTATAGTTGACTTGGAGTGGGATTATTGTAAATACCAAAAATGTATTTATTATTTGTATGAATATCCTGAATAATTTGGGTAAAGAATGAAATTATGATTGGGGTAGGGTTTATGTTTTCAAGAATCAACTCCAAAGAACAAAATTAAATACATTTTAATCATGTTATTTCTTATTCATTAAGTTTTCTCAATATTACCCTTATAATTTTAATAATGGTAACTTGTATATTTCTAACTACCAATGTAATTTAACTGTTAATACTATATTAAAAATTCTAAATAATATATAATTTATACATATTTATTATAATTATTAAATAAAAATAATGAAAAAAACTATACATGTCTATAATTATTTTTTAATATAAATGCATGAAACTCACACAAACTAACATTAACCTTAATAATTTTAATTATTTTTACTATTTTTATTGATAATTATTGTAAAAAACATATGTTAATTTATTATATAATATTAATTTTTATTATTAAGAATAGGGGATCGTTTTTTTAGTTTTACTAAATGATGTTGAAGAATTTAATTTATAAATAATCCTATATATATGATGAGAAAGAGGTTTTTAAAAGTGTAAATATTCAAATATATATAATGTTATTATATGTAATATTAATATCTCAATGATTATCATGACCTATATTGGAAATATGGGAACAAAATTTATCTAATCATACATTAAAGTTAATAAAAATATTTATTAACTTTTCAAATTATTTAAATGAAAATGTAGTTTCCCATTAAAATTCAGTATTTAAAACTGTTTATAAAAAAATAAATCATCTCATAACAATCGAGAAAATTCACCAAATGATATTTTTTATAATTAAAATTTTAATTTTTGTCATATATATTTAATAATTGTCTTCATTGTTAAATTGATATTATATCTTTGAAGAACGATTAAACCGTCTTTTAGAAAAAAAATATTTTTTTAAGAAAAAAAATTCACTTAAAATATTCATATTCTATTTATTGTCAATAAACAGATATTGAACTAGTGTAAAATATATATTTTTATAATTTTGTTAGTATTATTATTACCTTACATTCCGATGGCTATGAGATGATTTTCAAAATAAAAAAAATATTTTTAAAATTTTATTTTTTTGTTAAATCTTTTCATTGCGTGTAAAACATGATTTTAAAGAAAATTATACTTGTATATAGCACTATATAAACTCTATGTTATGTGTCACATACACTATTTAATAAAATATAATTAATTTATAATTTAAAGGTTTGATTTTAAATAATGTTTTAAGGAAAATTTTGGGATATTTATTAACTATAATAATAAATAAAATAATTTTACTTATTCTAAATAAATATTTGAGTGGCTGAGAACTCATATATAATGTGGAGGAAACACAAATAATAATAATTTATTTCACCAACCTGTAGTTTTGAATAAATAAATGAAATTATCTTGTCAAATAAGTATAATGTAACAATTTTGGAGGCCATTGACAGGAAATGGGTATGTTATTCACAACAAGATTGTTTTGGAATGAAAAATCATGGTGACAATCTGACATCATGACGACATCTAATAACATTTTATAAAAAAAATTTATGAGAGTTAAAACGGTCTCTCATAAGTTGAAAATAATATTTTCAGAAATAATGCAATGTAAATTAAAATCACAACAAGGGGAAATTGAAATATAATGGATATCATAATAATGAATATTTAATAAAGTAGAGAAGATGAGGATCCCTTGCGTATATGCGTACAAAATATTTAGAAGATATTCCTGAGAGCTTGGGGAACCTTAGAGTAATATAGAGAAGGTATGCTAGAGTGAGGATGTTAAAATATGATTTTTATTGAAGACATATGAGAGAATTGGTGGTTATATATTGGATATGAGCATGGATTACTTTATTGATTTTCAAAAACCTGTTTTGGACTAAATATAATAATAGAACTAAAACCAAAAGCATTCCAATAGGGTTTGACCATTTTTTCTACAATATGGGAATTTTTTAATTATTATATAGGTTAAGGGGATGACAATGAAAAAATAATATCCTTACATAGGTATAATTGTGTCATTATCTTAAATACATGATTTTAAAACATATAAATATATTGATGGTTTTGGATGATATATATATGATTTATAGTGTTTTAAAAATAAATATAAAATTAATTTTTTTTTATTGGTAAAAATATTTCTGGTCCTTGATTTAATTTATAGAATTTATAACATTAAATTTGGGTCATTATGATATCATAATACATCATTTCAATTTATAAATATTTAATTTTCTCCCTCAAACATTACTATCTCTACAATTATGAAAAAAACACAATTGAATTATTTTGAATATAAAATTACAAAAATAGTATTCATTTTATCTAAATAATTTTATAGAAATATCAACATTTCATATTAAAATATTATTGATATTTATAAAAGTGGTGGGTATTTCAGTTCATTAACATTCATCTTCTTAGAGGTAAAGGCTTTGACTTTGTAAGTTTTCATTAACACATAGAAAAATCCCTTTTTTGAAGCATCATTGAATACAATGAATATTTCACCACTTGTGGGTAGTGTGAGCACAAAAGTAGTGATATTCCTCTTTTTCAAATCCATGAATCATTCATTATAATCATCATTCTAGAAAAAACAATTATTCCATAATTGTTATCATTTATAGTGGGTTTTAGAATAATTAGAAATATTAAAAAAATAGAAAATAACACCCAACTAATCAAAATAATCTAAAATATATGACATATATATTGGCCATAGACATTTATCAATTAATTCAATTTTTGAAGGGTATAAAGATATCTTATTTAATTTGATGATATTCTCCAATAATGATACATCCTTTAATCAGAACTTTAATTTTATCTACGTGACATAGAGATTCTCATACAATATATTCTGTTCCATAGTGCTTGGATTTTCCTCAGGATTCTATTTGTTTTTATATAATACTAAAATATCATAAATAAATACAACCACAAATATTTGGGGGAAATATATAAAGAATCTATTGATCATTTCGTTGATGATTTCAATATAAATAATGAGTTAAATTGAATTACAATGAACTCAAAATGCACATCCCTTTTAAAAAAAGTTTTTTTTGTGGACAACCTCTTTCCTCACCCAAATAATATAATATCATAAATATAGATCCACCTTGGAGAATTATTGTGCTGTACATAGCTAATTGAAAAAGTCATCAATCATAGTAGATGATAATAATTCTTCACCATGATCTTCATGAGCTCATGATAATCAATTAAAAGGGACATTAACCCATCATTATTTATGAACAAGTGGATTGGTTCACCCCATGGTGAATCACATGGGAATATGAAACCTTTATCTAGATTAACATTGAGTTGTTTATTTATCTCCACATGTTCCTCCAGAGACATTATATATAGAGTCTTGTATAATGATAAATCACCTATTATAAGATTGATGGAAAAATATATGCTAAGAGGAACACTAATAAATTTATGAGGAAATACATTATTGTATTATCTCACAATAGGCATATCAACAAGGATTATTTCTCCAATATAATAAATAATTTTTTCTAGATATTCTTGATTGTCGGTAAAAAACATCCACGCATGAGATGCTGGTACTAAAGAAGATTGACCATTCTCATTGTAATTGTACAGAATTAGAGGATGATACGTGGTACCTATAGTGATTTTATTATTGTAGTTATTTATGTTGGATCAATATTGGAAAACAAATTACATCCACAGAATTACATAATTTTACATCATAGTGACTATGACAGCTTCTCTAGGAATTTCATTTCATAATGTTTGTCATGGGAGGATTTATATACTTAGAATATAATAATTTCCCAAATTTTAATTTTTTACTAACATATCTACTTCCAATAATTTTTTAGCGTTGTAATAGTTATACTAAACATTCATTATATAATGAAATTCTCTGAACATGAATCAAATAGTATAATACCTAGTTTTCAATGAATAACTAGCATACCCATCACCACTTCATTGTTTGGATCCACCTCAACATTATTTAGGGGAAAATAACTCCCTTGTTACCTATGAGGTTATGGGTTGTCCCCAATAACACATGGATTAGTGAAATGACATTCAAAACTCTATTTTTTCCTAATATTGAATTTATGAAAAACTCATTGAGGTTTGACTGTATAATTTCTTTCTTCCATCACATTAGTTGGTTTCTTCAATTGGAAATTTCTAACAATGCTACTTTATTTCCCACAACTAATGAATTTATTCATCCCTCTTGGAAATGTATTGGGTGATTCATTCCACAACTTTGACAATGGGGATTTTTAATTTTAATAGATCATTTTAATTTCTGTATCTGACTACTATAATTAATCTCCATTTCATGCCTCTTATACCCTCAACAGCATTGATATTTTACAATAACTATTTCAAAATTTAGGTAACATAATACAATTTTTTAATAGGATTCAATGTCATTGATCCCGACGTCTTTTAGGAGACAAGGTTTTAGCCCACCAAATATGTATATACCATTCATTAATTTGTAGCGATGAAGACTGAAAAATTTCATGAATGTCTTTTGATGCTTCCTAGATATGAACCAATATATCTATCATCTATTTTATGACATGGATGAAAATAATCATTTATTTAATGTTTGAAAGTCTAAGGAAACAATTATTTAAAAACAATTCTATTATCTCATCCACCAGTCATTGTGATCTCTTATAAAGGATTTTTATTTTTGAACATTGTCCTCCCCTCATCAAAATCCCACTCCGTCTGATAAAAAAATATAGAATTTTTTTTAAAAAAAATTTATAATAGAAAAGATATTTTCAATGTATTTTATCCATTTTCCATGAATAAGGGATCAGATGATAAATTTAATATTAGATGATTTTTTTCACCTAAATTTCTCAATTGTAGCTTGTTCTTTCATACGGTGATTTGGGTGGTCCTCTTAATCTAGGATTATATTATTCACCTTTGTTAGTTATGAGAGTATCAACAAAATTTTTATGGTTCCCACTCCCACCATTTTGGTATCTCATTAGGGTAATCATCTTCTTACCCATAACATTAATTGTTTCCCTAATTCATCAAATTTTTGGACATTGTTGAAAATAAATAGAAAATCAAGGATTTTTATTTCTAAAACCTTTAACATATTAATGGTAATCCCATGAAATTAAAGGGATAACATATAAATTTCATGTATTCTATATACTTATGAATTTATAGGATTTAATCTATGTTATGCATAATCTATTTATTAATAAGGCTCATATGGGTTTTTGATTTTTAATTATGATTCTTGATAATCATACTAATTTACCAAAGCATATAACTACGGAGTATAAATCCATGTTCATAGTAAGGCTCAATGATAGGTAGTATTAAACATTGAGTTAAACCCAATTAACCTTGTTAGAATTAGTTACCCATAGGAACACATATTATAAAAGAACATCCACATTTAGTATCGAGATAAGGATATATTTTATTAATAAAATAATGAATATATATTTAAAATTTTTAGTGAAGTTCTATTACAAATTGTCTTAACGTTAATTATTTCTCTAGAGCTTACCATTTCTAATTCCAAAAAATAACTGAACTTTTCATTTTATACCATCTACGAAAAATGTGATCTTTATTCATCCTTAATAAATTAATTTTTACATAATAATAAACTTGATAAAATATATAAGATAAATAATTAATGATTCACTTGTAATTAAGTACATAATATAATATATCAAACATGGGATACAACAACATTACTGAAAAATTCCATAACCTACTTTGAAAGTATCCTGGATTTTATAACTATAAGGGATAACCTGGAGGCTTACATATGAAAGGGGTGATCAATAAATCCAATTAATGGAATAAAAATAGAATAATGATATAAAACGAATAATAATTTAAAATAATGGAATACTAAAATGATTTATAATCATAAATAATAACAATAAGACCGGTTATAACATGATAAAATAATGCAACCTGGGAAATGTGGAAACAACATTAAACACATAATTATAAACGTAGTTTAGGGAAAATACCAAAAAATCATGATGAAAAATATACCATTTAAGAATTAGGATCACGTTCTACCAAAAAATTAAATCTCAATAAATAAACATTACAAAATGAATTTGAGAGATATATAATTCTAGACACACTCATTACATTCATTTCATTCTCATGATTATGTTTTCCACATATACCACTCAACATGGAAGCATTAATCATAACATATTATTCCAAGGTAACAGAGTGTGGAATAAAAATATGTATTTTACATGGAAAATATGTATAAGTGTAATAGGTGAACACCCTCGATATGATATCAGTATGGTATTTAGTACACATTTGTTATGAAAAGAAAAATCGTAGTGAAATTTTGACATTATAACATCATCCCAAATAATATCATAAAATCTGTTGATGATAGAGATAATATTATATCATCATTTTGATATCACATGGGTATTATTATGGATATGTTAATTCATATACCATTGTGTGTAATTGGACATACATGTCAAAAGATAATAAAGAATGTTGAATAATGAAGGGAATATGGGGATCCATTACATCAGTGTGTGACTCCAAATGATTTATAGGAGCATCTTGGGAGAATTAAGGAACCTTGGGAGGAATGTACAGATGTTTGGGAATAGTATGGATGTGCTAAATGTATTTTGAGGGGCTAAAATTTGGATTTTGGTGGCCTTATATAGGAAATGTGTGGGGATTTTGTTATTATTTTTCATACATTGTTTTTCTATACTATATTATATAATAATCCAGACCACAAATATTCCCATGGGTTTTCCATAGTTTTCTACCAAAAGGAATAGGTTTTCATTATTTTATAATTCTAGTGGCCAAACATAATAATATACTAACCTTTATTATGTGGATGTGAGTCATAAACTTAATAAAATGTTTTTAAAAACATTAAATATATTAACTATTTGTGAGGATTCATAATAAATTTGAATGATTTTTCATCTATAAATTAAAAAAAATAATTTAGTTAAAAAATATAAATATGGTCATTTATTCCTATTATAGATAATATTACATCACATTTCGGTATTATGAAGTCATAATAGAAAAGCAAAATTATGTGGTATTAAATTTTGAGCAGAAAATTTTATTGTCTTTGAAAATTATGAATAAATCACCGTTAGATAATTTATATACTATTCTCCAAAAAATAGCATTCCATTTGACAATTAAATTTTATTTTTATCTTAATATTTAGTTTTCAAATAAAATCAATTCTTATTGAGAAGTGTGGGGTTTTTTATCAATTATATTTTTGTAACCCTTATAAAAATTACCTTTGACTTTATAAAAATTATAAGATCATTTATATTTTGAAAAATTATTTAATAATAAAATATTAGTTAAATATTTTTTTTTTCAAAATAGATTAATTTATAAAAATAATTTTCTTATTTTTATTTTAATAATACCCAAATATTCAACTTCTATTTTATTATAATATAATAAAAATACATTATAATTTAATGATAATAAGATAAATATATGACCATTATTCAATAAAATTAATGTATATACTCACATAACTAGGGTCCGGAAAAAAATTCCTTTGATACACCATAAAAGCATTAAGATTATGTTACATGACGGTGTGGCATTAATTGGGTGGATCAATAAACATGGTTTGGTCCATGTTCTCAATGAGATTGAACTTCCCTCACAAATGGTTTCCTCATGCTCAAGATGTTGGATCACAACTTCGGATTGGTAAATATAAAATCCCAGAGATACTATATCCATTGGAAGCTCAAATAAATGGGATTCATAGGGTACAATATTGCTTGTTGATTCCTTCATTTCCATTGTATGTTAAAATTGGATTTGGTAGAACCCAGTATTTATATGAACCACATGATCCCTATTCCAAAAAAATATTATCAACAATACTGATTCTTAATAGCCATTTAAATTAGATAGAATATAGTAAGAAAACGTAGGTACATTTATTTTTTATAAAAATATTACATAGTAAAACATTTAATCAAATAAGATGTGAAATTGGTTTGTAATATTTCAGGTCATTACATTGTATAGTTCCTTGTTTTGGACTGGATGAGAGTTCAAGGGAATTTTAATTTACAATTTTAGGGATATTCTATTTCGGTATATGATATTAAAAATATAATATTAGGAATTTTAATATTTAAATCTACTATTTATGACTTGTTTATAGTACCAAGGGTTTTCTCTGGTGCTCCAACATGTTTAGGAGAGTCAAACCCTATATAATAAAAAATAAAAATGGCTGGAAAGGGAGTATGGTTTTTATAAAACCATGTAACCATCGAGCAATAACCATTCAAAATTTTTATTTGATAATATATCGTTCACACGGGATACACATTATTTCCGAAATCATGTTCCATGATTTAACACATAGTACCACATAATTCGTGTACTTGCACTTTTAATTTCATGGTTGGCACATAAAGGGGGAAATCATCTAGGGAAACCATGAGGTTTAGGGTTCCTATGTAGGGGGGTGTACATGTTTGGAACATGGATTAGTAAAACCATGAGACCAAACTCTATTCCTCATTTTATTGGTGAATAAAACATTCTACAATTACTGAACTAAATGTTTTAAACTATATATTCTCCCCTAGTCATCTTGTATATTTTTCCTCATATTTCATCTCATCAATCTCCTCCTTCCTCAAGAAAGTATCTAAATGGCCTTCTCCCAAATAAGTCCAAATCGAATTATATCTGTCTCTATGGATATATATGTTTCTGTCACGACCCGTCCTCAGGGCCCATGCCGTGACAACCCCAAGCCCGCCATCCATAGGCCAGGGGCTGGCAACTAGCACCAAAGGCGTAAATCCCGATAACTGGGAAGGCATTACCTTTATAAAAGTAAACAAAACACCACAGAGTACAAGCGGTAGAAAAACACTAAGTACAAAAGAATGTGATGAAAAGTAAATGGTCCAGAATACAATCCCAAATGAAAGTACAAATACAACTGAACAAGTACAATAGAAAAAGAAAATAGCTGGAAGAATGGAAGCGGCTCCTAGGTCGTCCTCCTCAGATCCTACCTGAAGGGTAGGTACAGATGGCGCAGCTCCTGGTTCGTCCACCATGGATCCAACCAGAAGGGTATGTACAGATATCCTCCACAACGCTCTCGCCCGTCAACCTCCTCCGAGTGTCGTCTCGCTGTAATATCTACCTCCAGATACTGACTCGTCGTGTATTCAACCTCCGGGTACCATCCAGTCTTCGAACACTCGGCCTCCGTCAGCACTGTCTGTCGTCTGCAACCAACACAACAAGGTGCGAGCATAGCCCATGTAGGGGTGAGTATAATGATACTCAGTAGGGACCCCGAGACCCTCAAGGTCTCACTAAAACCAAAATGGATAACCACAAAGAATATCTCAACAGATAACCTCTACTTAGGTATATATCATTCATATACCTAAGTTATCAAGTAACCCATCTCAATCATGAGGAAAACACCAAGATCATGAAATTAACGGATAACCACTAACAAGGTATATGGATATACATATAACTATGTTATCAAGTGACCCATCTCAATAATTAGGTAAACACAAATGTCAAAAGTCTCAGATCAAACCAGGATTTTCATTATCGAAACCGTAACTGCTGAAGAGCCCGTCTCTGGAGTGTATAGTGGTCCTGTCACGACTCTGAGGTACTACTCACTAACCTAAGACTGCTGAGGTACTCCTCCTGTCGAGTACCGCGGGTCAGCCACCCAAACACTATAGTGCTTCCCGCCTGGGTATGTCACAAAAACACAGTAGTGCACACCCCCTAGTAGCATGTTGAGGTACTCTCCGGATGAGTATCGCGGGTCCTCACTGTCACACAGGTAGTGCTCCATCCGCCATGTGTCTGCACCTAACAATGTAGTGCTCCGTCCACTCGGCTAGTCGACTCACTCCAAGTCGAGTCGGTCAAGCAGTCGTCAGGTCTCAGTCGACTACACGGTCTCCATACTACACACGCTCGTCTCCGGGAGGGTCCGCTCCATGAGCTACAGGTCGATACTCCAAGTATCTCAAAGTCCCAAGAGGAAGTATCTCAAAGGACCACCTCGTCATAGGGGTCTCAACGCAACACACGGCGCGTCAATCGGACGCTCGATCTGTGAGTTATTAGCCTTTTTGTCATAGGGGCCCGGTCGGTTTTGTGAGCGAACCAAAACTGCCGTATCTCAAATGTACCCCGAACTCTCATAGTGTATACCCATAGGGACCGTTTCTCAACAAGATCACCAACACCGCTGACAGTTCTTCAAACGGACGTCTGGTCTGAAAGATAACAGCTTTTCCGTTCTAAGGGCCCGGTTGGATTTCGGGTACAATCTAACCCGACCACTATCCAACAACAAGAAAAACTCGGGAAAATTATGCCAAATGTTCTGTCTCATCAAGAGTAATTCAACGAGACAAATGGTGTGTCAATCAGACGCCCGGTCTGTGAGTTATTGGCTTTTTCGTTCCAGGGGCCCGGTTTGTTTCGTGAGCGAACCAACCCGACCGCCCTCTGACGATATCCAAACCTCGATCAGAGTAACACAAAAGATCTGTATCACTTAGAGGAATCCATAAAAGTCGATGGCACGTCAATCAGACGTCCGGAGCTCAAGATATAAGCGTTTCCACTCCGACGGCCTGGTTGGTTTCGTATCCGAACCAACCCGGCCGAACCCAAATTATTCCGAAACCTTGAGTGCAATATACCGAAACGACCGTATCATTCCAAGGATCGCTAAGCAACTGATGGTGCATCGATCGGTGGTCTGTAGCCCATGATATGGGCAAAAGACCAAAGAGGGTCTAAAAACGGGGGGTCTGGGCCCGGATCGACCCTGCCCGACCCCCCTAGGTCGGCCCAAACCGGGGTGACCCGACCCGACCCGGGTCTGACCCGGCTGGCCTGGACCGGCCCGGGTCTGACCCTACTGGCCTGTCCCCGCCCGGGTCTGACCCGGTTGGCCCGGCCCGGCCGTCGTGGCCCGACCGACCTGCCGTGGCTCGGCCAGCGTGGCCGAGCGGAAGCCGCGGGCGGGGTGCGCGGATCCCCCCCCCCCCTCGCCGCTGATTGAAGCCGATGGAAAGCCGCAGCCTCTAGCCTTCCGGCGGTGTGCCGCCACCGCCTCCGGCGGACCACCGGACGCGCTCGGGTGGTCCGTTTCTCCTACCGTCTTCGCCAACGGTCCTCCCGGGACCCGACCTTCATTGTGAAGACATTCAAACGCCATAGCTGCCTGCTTCGTCATCGTTCGTTGATCCGAACATCAATAAACATGCTGCGGAGGGTTGTCGGGCCATGTTTGTTTGGCCCACGTCCTCTGCATTAGGTGTTATCAATTGGAAAATAATAAACACATGGTTTTAATCATTGACAAGGGTATAATTTATCCAAAATAAATTATATGAACACCTTGAAATCAGAAACCCACGCACGAGAGTTTAAAAAATTTGATTGCGCGACGTGACGACGTCACGCATTTTTTCCGCTCGATTACGTATGGCGTGACAATGTCGTGCATGCTTGCCGCTTGATTCCATGCGGCGTGAAGATGTCGTGTCAATTACATTTGATCCGAAACATCAAGAAAAAAACAATAAGGGAGGGGGACAACCGTGTTTGTGCGGTCCGGCCTCCCCCCGTTAACTGATATCATGCGGCCCAAATATCATAGATAAAAGACGGAAGAGAATCACGTATGGAAACTCACGTAAACCCCCTACAATGATTACCCACAACAATACTCCTGCAAAGATGAAAGAATCTTCGGTCAACCTGTTTGTCGGTTGATGCGCGTTCTTTGTATAATTTCAAGTATGAGAAGTGGAAATCAAAAAAAATGCACAACGAAATAACCGCTACTTCGGTTTCAAGAGCGGAGTCACGAAAAGAGGATTTGAAGATGTTGACGATGATTTTCCGAGACTGAACTTCATATCCCTTTCATTAACATGGGAAGAATAACGAATGGTGGCGCATCGCGGGTATGGCGTCACAGTAAACGGTCTCCGAGGGCTCGGCGTTCATAGTTGGGAATCGTTCGTTCTTTGCGTTCTTCATCGAAGATGAAGAAGATGATCTCTAAGATCCTTGCCTTCTTTTTCCCCCAAGTCCTCTCAAGCAACAAAGAATCTAACCCAAAATAAATTAAGCCACACTTAATTTATTAACTCAACATGGATTTTGAAATTCAAGAGTTTGAATTTCAAAAACTCAAATTAAACTCACTACATTAATGTCATAAGTTATTAACATAAGTTAACAATATTAATGGTGAGTTGAGGGGGTTATAGGATATGAAGGGGTGGGCTTCGTGTGGGCCCCACCACCCTCATAACCACCCAAGGGAGGTTGGGTAGTTACCCAACTTCCATCCAAAGGATTAAACACTTAGAGTAAAATAAAAATTGTTGTAAAATTTTTATTTTTATCATCCAAAATTTTTATCAACTTCTCTCGAGTAAACGCAACTCTGGAATAGGCGTTTATAAGAAAATATCGGCACTGCAGTTCCATCAGTGCCCTCGGAATTTGATTCCGAGCACCGGCTCAAAAGTTAGAAATTCCCGCTCATTCGTTCACTGAACGTACCCAAGCTAATCTTCGAAAAATGAATCCGGGCACACCGGGCCTCGGAATCAGGCGCGGTCAGAAACTGCGTTCTTGTAAAATTCCAATGAAAAATGAGAAAAAAAAATGCATTGAAATTTTCTGGTCTTTACAGTGTCCTCTCTCAATTTCCCTCCCATTTTTTAATATTCTCTTCAAATATGATGCGTTATTAGGTTGTGAGTTCATTTTCATTTTTTTAGGTTGGATTTACAATGATTAGTTTTCTCTCAAAATGAACATAATTAAATCAATATATAGGTTTTTTGGGTTATCCTACACATATGGTTTGTGGTCTATATCTTTTCCATTAATTTAATTCGATTTTACAAAATCTCAACATGTTCTAAACAGCCGACGTACTTAGTATTTCTACCAATTAATGTTTTGAGTATTATTAATATTACTTAATCATTTTGTAGATGTGTTTGGACCCTCCTGGGTATGGTTAGAGGTTATGAACCTCACCCAAACCACCCCATTAGAGTGACTTCTTTAAATACATCATGATGAACTTTGTTTTCCTTATTCACAAGCCACCACATTTGGTGTGCTGTATATATATATATATATGTGTATTCTTCCTACAAAAAATAACATTGAATTGGTCTCTTTTATTGCTTGAAAGGAGTTTAATTATCTAAATTTAATGAAAGAAATTTTTTTAAGATATCATTGTGATGTTTTATAATAAAACCACTAAATAAGGTGTGATATATTATATGCCATAAATTATACATATATGTATGCATGTTTAATTTCATGATTGTACTTATGGAATGTTTTTTTCTATTACCATTGTTTTTTTAACAAATTTAGTGTTTCCGTAAAATTATATTTTCTTGTGATGAACATTTTAATCATTTGATTTGAGATGTGAGGGGTCATGCTTACTTATATTCCCTATTTTCATCTAAAATTTAAGGGATTACTAGATATGGACCTCATAATTATTCATTGTTCATAATTATGGAATTTTTATCAGTCATTCTATTTTTTATTAATAATTTAATGGAGTAAATTAAATATATAAATAATTAGTGATACATTGTTCTCTTTCCATGGAATCCTTATGGCGGGATCATCATGATCATAATCATTTTCACTGAATAATTGTGAATATGTTGGTGGAAATATTTTTGTTCTATAATTGGATCACTTTATATTCTCTCAAAATTATTCTTTAAAATACATGTTCCGTAGGATATTCATTTTGGATAGGATCATTGGTAAGATGTTTGTACTAGGGAATGAGTGACACTTTGTCCACTACAGGAGATACAAATTATGATCTTTGAGGTTGTTATCTTAGATTAGGATTGGAGTGATACTTGAGTATCCTAGAATGGTTATTATTTGATGTAATTAGGTTTTAATGAGCCTTATAATGCTCTTGGTGTGATATATAGATTCCATGGTAAATTACTCTTTAGAAGGTCCCACGATGATTCTTATTGAATGTTATTAGACACATTATAGAAAAGGAAAGGGTTTAATATTTTTTTCTTATGACATATCATCAAACCCAAATCACTTTCTAGAGATCGGTACATCTTACTATTCCAATTTTATGTTATTTTCATTTTCACCTCTCATCACTCTCATTTTTAAATGTTTCTTGTGGTTAATGAAAATTAAGCTTAAGCCAATGTTGGTCTGGTTTAGTTAGGTTTACATATTGAGTATGATCCCATTATTTTTAATTATTTATTTTCCATACTATTTTAATTTTGTATGTAATCACACTGATTATTTTTTATAAATGAAAAGGATTATGTTGTAGATATAATGGGTGTAGACTACTAATTAAATCTCAGTCTCTGTTTGGGAAGCCATTATATATGGGTAAAAAAATAAACATCCTTGTTTTATGGATCATGATAAATGGTTGTTTCTTGATTTTTCATTCTTATTCCTTGGAGTTAAGAACACCCGACCAAGCTAGTATATGGGATGATCATGAAGCCAGACCATGGTATTTTATTGTTATATTGTAGTTTACCTAACTGTTGTATTTCCTTATACTTGTACATGTATCAGAATAATTAAATTAATTAATCATTATAAATTATTTCTTATGATAAATTTTATTAGTTACTATATTTATCAACCATTACTATTCATTTTATTATAAAACATTCTCTATCATTGAATTTACACCTTACTGTTTGGTTGTTCCACTCATATCTAGAGGTTTTATTCTCCACATCATACAACAATTATACCCTCACATTATGTCATTAGAATATATATAATATGGGGAATCATTTGTGAGGCCATGTAGTGACCATCTTTTTTAAAATTTTATTGGGCTGTCAGGCTAGAACATTAAATCACCTTCCACCGATAGTGGTCAATATGGGCTCAATATTATACTAATTAGTCCATCCCAGTGATTATATTGAAGAACACCTCTTCAAGGACGAAGGAATCTCATTTAAAGTGTAATACACTTATATCTATGGGAAAATCCATGAAATTGAAAATTCCCTCTAAATTAATACCTGAAAGGTTATCTGGAATCATAACGACATGATTGTGTTCAATAACGACGCCTATAATTCCATAACAGTTTCAGATATAAAATTATTATATACATCTATATAAATTTATGAATACTCTAATGTGGATTTAATTTGAATATTGCATACTATAGTAGATTGTAAAACTCTATTTTTCTTCTAGTATTGGTTGTAATTCATATACGTGGCATTTATCGCGGCCCAACATCACTTCTTCACTGCCCAGCGCAAGCCTTCTTTAATATCAGAACGTATCATAAGTCTTACAACCTCTGCCTCAACTACAACCTCATCTTGATTGGAAAGTGGTATTATAGGTTTCTTCCTATGACAATACTACTCACCATTACCTTTCATGTTAAGCATGTGTAAATCCAGGATCTCTAGGAATTGATGGGAATGTTCTCCAAAAAAATTGAAAATGGGCCATCCTGCCACAACTTCCAAACTCCATAGGATGCTGATGAGATTGAGGTTTTGAAGGTTCTAGATTTCCTCAAAGGTAATATTTCACGAAAATATCTACACAAGGATACTTACTTCCACTACAATAGCAAAAAACCTCAAAGTGTTACTTTTTTCCATTGCTAGAACCACTAATTATTTTATTTTTTGAAACCCCTTGACTAGAACTGCCAACTTCAATCAAATTTTCCTCATTTATAAGGTATTGGATGATGATTTTAGAAATAGTGGGAAACCAGATTACATTTTCATAAAAATGTATGGTGTATACCATTTTATCCTTGAATTGTTGGGTGGTCATAACATCATAACCCTTTGTGTTTGGAGTGAATCATTATAGCTTAGTAAATTGTGAAGAGTATTCCATAACATAAATAAATCCCTACTATTGGTTCATTAAATCTCTATCTCTACCAACCCTCAAATTCAGGTGAAATAAATCGACGTTGAAGAGGGTTGCTATGTCTTCTCAAACAACGTATCAATGCAGATCTTCCTTGGTGATAACATCCCACTACATCTTTGAATAATCACTAAGCTTATGTAGTGAGTGTTTGACCGTCATTTCTAGAGGTATCTCAATATGATATAATTTAGTAAATAATTATTTCATTCATTACTCAATAATGTGTGCTCCCTAATTGTCCAATATGGTGGGCTAATGATGCTACTGAAATTTCTGAGTCAACTCTGACATAGTCACATAAGGTCGAATGACACCTAGCATATTCTTCACTATACATATAAATTCCTCTTAAAATGGGTGACATTACCAACATTAGTAACATGAATAGGTTCAATAGGTGGTATTATAGTAGGAATAAATGGCTCTCATATCCCACAACCTCAATATCATGGTGGTCACCACATTCAGGGACTGATGTTGGAGGACTTCGTGATGGCATGACACTACATTTCCAGACACATGCCTCATAATATATATATGAAATTGAGATGATTGTAAATAATATAATAGTATAGCTACATATCATTCCTTTAGAAATTATCATGGCTATATACCTACTCTAAAACCTATTTATAGTTTGAATAAATAACCATAAGGCTATAATAATGAAAGATATAAACCACTACCAACTACTAATGTTGGGTTCAGGTATATGCCTATATTTATATTATTAGGATATATAATCTCACACTATAAGTAATATTCATTTTAAAAATGTTCTTGTTTTTCACGTAAGTTGATTTAAAATGGTTAAATATGATGGATTACCATTTCTGATCTAGTCATATGACTAGGAGAATATAGAAATGATAGAGATTGATAATATTTTTAGAGAGGAGTATTCTCTTAATACATTGATGGTTGTAAGAATCCAAGAGCTTCTACATCTTTTCTAGATAAGTATAAATATGGAGGAGTATTCATCATAATTCACCAACCTCTTAAGAAACTTGATGGATATGGTGTGTTATTAGTTAACTGAGGCTCATACCATCAAGAATGGACTACGTAAGGACATCTGATCAAGGGTGATGTCTCTATAAATTCATAAATATGTTCTAGTGCTAGAGTGTTCTTTCATGGTTGAATGTACCGTTCCTAAGAAGATGGAGAGTGTTGGTGAAAAAAATGGGAAAATAAGATTTGCAACATCAATATTAGTGGCCAATGGGAGACATAGTGAAATGGAAAGGGGAATATTTTCAATGGGTTATACCATGATGTTTTGTTTGAGGTTTAGATCATAGAGAATGAATCTTGTTATCTAAGGGATAATCCAATCTATGCCATTATTGGTTGGGTAAATCGAACCTGTGAATGTTTGAGCCATTGTGTGGCTGATTGGGATATCGAGGATTTGATGCCTAGGCTGCCGAACCGGTAGGAACTAATAGGTTTTTAGAGTTTTGGACATAGAATATGATCAATAAGAACAACTACAGGTTTTATATATTTTGATGTGATAGCACCACCGACCCCCATGGGTCCCATCTAGGATCAGGGGCCAGAAAACATGGGCAAGGGAAGATGTAGGTGGTTGATGAATTTGATAGAGATAATCCATTGATGATATGAGGTATTATATATATCGTATCAACCGTTTATATTGTACATATATTTGTAGTTTTGAGTCATTAAATTATTTCTACTTGTCTAGTTTGAGATTAATATATTCTTGGTAGGCCCAATGATTAACCATTCTTCATGGACTCCCCTACTAGATATGGTTTAGCGATCACACACTAGTTTCGATAGATTGGACATACTATCGGATGTGATAGATTCTTTTGGGGCTTCATTGTAGAATACATGAGGTCTTCTGAAATCACATCATATATATAATGGGTAACTACAGTTCATGCACATATAAACCTTTTCATTCATGGAATGGGAAATGCCTTCAGAAAATATCCATGGCCCTTAATTCATGACATCCACTTGCGGATAAAAGTTGTATCGCTTCACAAAATCTACAACATCATACATCATCCATGGACACCAATATTTTCTATGAAGTTATTGATAAATTTTAATCAAATCTCTATTCACTAACTAATTTTAATCACAAAACACACTTATCGACTATTCCCACATATAATATGGAACACCAACAAGTCCAGGAACATAACCAATCTCATAATCATCACTAGTTCAATCAGAAGGAGACTCCCCACCATCAATGATTTTTCTCAAGCCCAAAAAACATGGATCCTCATAATTTCTTTTTGTGACATGGATAATAAAATAATGTAATTAATTTCCAAGGATGTAAGAGTCAACATTCCCATGTCCCTACTAATCCTCTAGGTTCATCATAGAAAACAACAATATCATATTCCACTAGGAAATAGATTACTGAACCACCAAATTATGAGTCTTTTAACTTATCATATCCACATCACTATTACCCTTTCTCGGTGTGTAGTACAACTAAAAAACAAATGATTTAATATACTAAACCCATATTTATTGTTGATGTTTTATATAAAGATGGTGAATATGTAGTTATAGATTTTATGAATCGTACACACCCTAAAATGTTATCAGATCCATTAATACTTCCAACAATTTAATTAAAAACCATCATGGCACAGAAGGTTATGCATATGATAATTTCATTCATCCGGGATCAACTCTCATGAACAATATTCTACAACCAGACTCGTCTACATTACTATTTCCCCAATCCCAACATGATATCAATCAAAAAACATTCAATATTCCTTGTTTGGGTTAGTTATTTTTAAAATTGGTGTTTTAGTCATATTTTTAACCATACTCTTTGAAATCATCCTAGAATGGCCATACCATTAGAACATTATAGACATAATAATCAAGACTAAAATTGGTTCTTACAAAACATAAAAGTTATTACTGAACAATTGATAATTTCCCACAAACGCCAATAAGTATCAAATATAATTTTTTTGGATAATCCAAGGATATAACAACATATACATTCTCTTGGTACACTAACACGCCATCCTCAGTGATTATGTGGCACATTAAATGTATCTTATAAATTCAATAATGGAACATAGATAGCTTAGATTATAGAATATTGTTCCTTAGTGTACTTTTGATGATGTTAGGATGTATGAATTGATCATCATGACAATTAGAGTTCACTATGATGTCCTTAACAATGTCAACAAATAACATTTCAATGTATTGGTGAAAGATTATGTCAATCAATTAAATAAACACATATGGAACATTAATCAACCAAAATGACTTCATAATAACCTCATTTAATCCATACCAAATATTCATGGAATTAGGATTTATTTTAGAAGGTCTCATTGTTATTTGATGACACCCTAGCCTCAAATAAATTTAACAAAACACTGAATCACCTCATAAATAGACATAATGATCATAAATTCATATATGAGTGAATCAATTATTAACCATTATCATATTCATCTTTTAATAATCATGAAAATCACAATGATCTATCAACAATCATCGAAGAAAAACATGGGATCCCCAAGTTGATGTACTTGGACAAAAACCCTTGTATATTCCAATTTGTCCAACTGAGTTTTTATATTTTTGATGATTCACTAGTAACATATGATATGGTGGAATAGAAAGAATTTCTTATCAATGAAGAAACTCAATCATTAACTCTATGTTTATCTTAGTTGGAATCTCTGAGAAGTCCTCAAGAAACAAATCCTGAAACAAATCCACCATGTGCGGAATGAAATTACTCTCTAATCCATCATCATTATGTAGAAGACATGGAACATAGGATTATAGCTCACCCAATCACTAAAAAATGGTTGATGTATGGACAACCTGTATATCCAACATTCCATGGTGAATATAAATATTTATGTAAAGGGATTTGAATGTTACCCTATGAAGTTATGAAACAATATTGGTTTGATAGAAAATTAGAAAATCCACCCCATTGATAGTTTATAACATGACACCTCAAAAAAAAATTACAATATTAAATGACACCATACAACCCCAATATAACACTCCTTACACTACTAGATATTTTCATCCCACACCTCCAAAGGTGTAACAATAGACATGATCCCACATATATGTCCCAATTCATGACTTGAAACATTTGAAAACTGACCAGATATAAATGAATATGTGTAACTAGTTTAATAATATAAACTTCAACTGTGGAATCTACAAGAATCGTATCTTTAACCATCAATGATACAAACACTCCACCTCATGATGTAGGTTGAACTGGAAGGATCTAACATGTCCCTTTACCATGGGTTCCAGTTAGATCCCCTATTGTTATGAACATCCTTCTTCAAGATGAGTTAAGGGATGGAAAGGGGTCATGTCCTTACTTCTTCAATATATAGAAAAGATAATGACCACCACCAAGTCTTGACTACAGTAGGCCTCGGTGTGGAAAACATCACCAAGGGTATTAAAAACTCAAAAAAATGGAGGCATTACAACTTTAATGGTAACCAATATTAAGAGGTATGATATATCAACCTCAAAAGAACTCCAATACATATATATAAAATATGCCAAAATCATTCCCACATGATTTTTTAAGGTAAAAATGTTATATATACATTTAAATAATCCAAATTAAATACCAAAATAAAAACTAAAAACTCACACAACAATCAACCCTAGGGTGTGATCAAGTAAGGTACATCATGATCCGCATAATCTCCATAGAAACATGAAAATAGTTTTATATACAAAGGGTGAGCATACTTGTATACTCATTAAGAATATCCAAAGTATATCATAGAAAATTTGAGAACCATACTAATGACGCAATTAGAAATCAACAAAACAAAAGGCACATAACAAGTTATACTATTCACCCTAGCATCACCATGTTATGATCACTAAATATTATATTTCAAGAAAAGTAATGTTGTAAGAACATCATTTATATGTTACCCCACACCACATTCCATTGGTTAACTACTCATCCCTAATAGAGAGTGTTCTGACACTACCACAAAATTTCACAATCCCCACTATCAAAACCTTCCCACACACACTCATTCCTCATAACACATCCCTCCCACAAACACTGTAGAGACACGTACTTGATGTACATGTACATTACATTACTTTTGCGAAATGCTTAAAATAAAAAAAAATAGACACACAAGGACCTTAAGAGTTTAGTTTCTTTGGAAACTCAGAACATAATCTTTTATCCGTGGTGAAATATCATCAAAATCTCCCATAAACATCTTACCCTTTTGTTTTATTACCTAAATCATTTCTTTAAATCTTAGGGAAACGAAAACATAAAAAGGGTGATCTCAAATGATTAGTAAGGGTAATAATGGACAAAATAGAACAAATCATATACATTTGAACTTAAAAAAACATGAACATAATGTTTAAACACCAAAATCTTGAGCAATGACATAAAACATGGAAGTATGTAAGGAATAGATCATAATGAAACATTTATTATGATAAAATAGAATGGAATTAAAACATGTAATTATGGAAACCATTAATCACATGTTATTATTTCCACAGTATCCATGGCATTGCTACCAACACCATCTTAGTGGACAAACTCCCTTTCTGAATCGAGTTCACTACTCATTCCAGTCCTATATCACTGAACGAGATTAACTTGTCATTCCATCCATGTCTATCTCATGAGTTATAAATCATTACCCAATGCATTGTAGGGAGATATAGGTCCCACCCATCCCATAATGAAATCATTCTTACGCGTGCCACAAAATAAACATAAATCATTCATCATAACCAAAAGAATAAAATGGGTTTCATAAACATCATACCATTATAACAAAATCCATATAAAACAAATGGATATAATTTCATCATAAGAAAAGTGAAAAAATGTAAATCATAGAGAAATTATACTTGAAACATACACATATGAAATAATTTCATCTTAGATGTTAAATGGTTTTGATAAAACACTTGAAATGAATTCTTGAGGAAAATATCCTTTCTTCTTCAAAATAATTTTTTTTCACAAAATGACATGAAATTTTAAAAGAAAAGGATTTTGTCGAAAATATTCAGGAAATATTGTAGAGTAAGATTCATGAAAATAAGGAATTATAAAACATTAATAATCTATTCATGTCGTATAAATTAAAAAACATTCTCCGCATACTTTTAACAGAAAAGTCAAAAAGTACCACGTATTGTAAACAAAATATTGATTCCTTCCATAACAGAAAGTAAAATTTAAAGAGGGGTAAACATGACTTTAAACATACATGGAAGGATATTTAACACCTTATTAAAAAAAATTTATCGACTATGATGAAAAATAAAACCCCAGTAACTACATATGAATAAACAATCTCAGATAAGAACAAGATTGGAATAATTATCCCATACCTTATGTACGATATGCTTAGTATGTATATGAACCTATTGTATAATAATTTAAATAATTTCATTGAATTATTAAAGAATCATTTTCAATATTATGATATCATATATGGTTCACGTATGACTTTATATTACCCGTTCTTTTGTAAATTCATGTTAATGTAGCGTTTTTGGTAAAATTGTTTCATTTATCGTCCGTGTTTGGACTTGTTGTTTTTTATATTATTTTTAGTTATATAAGGATTTACATACTTCCAGAATATAAATCATGATTAATATATCATATATATTTAGTATATATTTATATATAATAAATAGATAAATGAAATTAAATACACCGTTCATAGAGACGGTAGGCCGTACGTACGCATGAACGGAATTTTCCATTCCTTATTGACTTGAATGGAAGTAATTAGATAACACACACATATATATATATACAAAAATCCAGTATCTTTATAATGTCATATATTTAATTATTATTTATTATATATAATTTATAATCATTTTTGAGTGATTAACATGGAGAATGATTCTTATCACGACTTGGAGACGGTAATCCGTACGTACGCACGAGCGATAATATTGTTACCATAATTATTGAATTGAATTGGAGTGGATGATATAATATCTCAGAATAATTATTATGTTATAATAACTATACATAGTTATTCTTTACACCACTATATCCATCCATGTAAGGTGGTGGTGGAAAAACATATTACACCACGGTGTGGAGACGATATTCATAATGGACACACGTGTGGTGATTTCATTTTCCGTAGGATGGATATAAGGTGAAATGGGGTTGTTTAATATTTATAATAAAATATCAGTATATTATTGATAATGATGTTATTACATTATAATGAAAAAACTAAAGAAGAATAAGTTGAAGAAGAAAGAAACATGAATGAATCGGTAGAAGAGATTAGCTCTTCTTCGATGCACCTCTTTTAAGCTTCCTCTTAATGCACTAGAGTTGGTATTTTGAGGAAACCAGAACCTCTATAATGTTTCTAGGGAATTGGAGAAGCGAAATGGGTGGGGTTTGTCTGAGCATGAAGGCTCAATAATGGTTTTAGGAGGATAGGGAGGAGGTTCCCTTTTATAAGGGAGGAGAGGGGTAATTTTGGAAACCTCTAAAATATTAATTTATAATAAACCTAAACCTCACATAAAAAATTCCGAAATGACTCAAAATCAAATATGAGGTAATATAGGGTTGTAATATCATCAAACAAGAAAATTTATACATGTTGGTAAATTATGGTAATCCTTTTCTATTTGATTTATCTATATTTAATTAATTTAATCTTATGTGTGGTAATAATATTCTAAATTTTAAATTTTTATAAATATTTTCTTATGTGTTGTGAGTTATCAATAAATTGGTCCTATATGAAATTTTAGACCATATAAATTTCAATATATAAATTTTAAATATTTACGTGATTTTTAAACAATTTAATACTATGTTATTTTTATAATATAACAGTAGTGTTAATTTTGACACTATTCATTTATTTGAATTTAAATAAAGTCCAAAAAGAAAATATATTTGACAAAAAATATTTAATAGATTACTAAAATGTCATATTCATCTAGAAAATTTGTTAAAAACATTAATTAGTTCATATAATGTTTATTTTAATATTTATAAAACCATTTATTTGATATTTCTCTTAATAAAATAATTACTACATCATTTTTTGTATAATCTTTTAATATATTTATTATTTGAATAAAAATTATAAATAAAATACTATGATGAAGATAAATATAAAAACTTTCATAATAATATTTTTACTATAATTTATCATGTTAAAATCACAAAATTTAAATTGTTATATTTATTAAATTATAAAGGTGAGATCTTTGACATCATTTAAAATAATATAATATAAATGTCATAATCAGTTTTATAAGGCTCCAAATGGTCTAAAAATTGACCCATAGATGATTGGGGAATAGATATACTCGAAAAATAATTTTTTATCAAGTTTCTGGTCCTTTTGAAAGGATTTTTATTTTAATAAATACTATATTATTGATTTTTCACTAAATAAATAATTTCTACAACATTAATGTATAGGATATTAAGGTAATTAAATATTTCATAAAAATTACATGTAAATTACCATGAAAAATAAAAATATTTTATATTTCAATTGAGTACTTATAATCGAATTTATATTATTTATAACTATATATTAAAAATAGTCTAGTTATTAAAGTTTGAGTGAGGCATTTCACTTTCCTTTAAATAAACTAAATAAAAGGTCTTAATCAAATACAAGTGGGATCCATTAGATTCAATTTTGGAAAAGTATGATTTAGGGTAAAATATAATCATCCAATTATATTAGGAAAAGTGTTAGGGTAATTTTATAATATTATATTTACCCTTAATTACCTCGATTTACATTTAACTATGGTAAATAAAATTTACTGTAGTTAATATTCATAATGACTAAAAATAAAAAGTATATTATTAAATTAATTTCAACCTCTGAATTCCAAATATGGAATCCCTTTTTTTAAATTCATATAACATATGTTACATAAATTAATTTAAAAATAACCCCTTTGTTAAGAAAAGATGTTTTAAAAGTTAAAACATTGCAAAAGATTGAAATGATTTTACCTATGAATTCAATGTAAAATCAATGATAATGAAATACATTATATTAAATGGTGAAAATATATTATTTTTATAATTTGAAGTCATTATATATTATAATTTAACCGTATGTATTTTTTGGATGAAATTTTTTTTTTTAATTAAAATATTGTGTGTTTTTACTATTCAGTAAAATATGAAAGTTATTAGAATAATATGAAAAATTTATCAAAAGTAAATTTTTATATCCTAATTTCAAAGAATAATTTTATTTTGTCAAATTTAACTTATAAACATGTCAAAAATAGATTTAATGTGGGTGCGCCATAAAAAGGTGGAAAATTACATTTTTTGAAAAATAATTATTTTACTCGAAAATTTTATTTTGTTCGCATAAGATGTTCTAGAAAATAGGTAAGATGAATTATAATTTTATAAAATTAAAAATTTAGTTAATACTTATTCATAACAGCTAGTTCATAATATTAAAATAATATATTGTTGTTTAGTGAAACCTAGTATTGTGTACTGCACACACTATCGAGGAATGTCCCAATTGAGTGTAATGCAAACCAAGTCCGGGTTGTGTGTAGTGAAAGCTCCCTTTGTTGTTGCGTATAACATAACCAAAACTTATTTCATTTATACATTAAAAAAAATCTATAATTAATTTTGTGTAGAAGACTTTCTACAAAATGAACTTGAAAATGTGTGTAACACGAGCTAAGAATAGTGTTGTGTATACTACAAGCTAATAGAGTGTTGAATATAGAACAAGATAATTTTGGTGTAGCATAAATCACAAGAAATCAATGAAATTAAAAAGAATAATTCTCATAAAATCTCAGGTTGTTACATTCTACCCCCCTTAAAATGAATTTCGCCCTAGAAATTCGTTGGGGTTATAAATGGTTTACTACTTAAAAGTTCCTTTCATAGAAACCCACATCATAAAAAGGAATAATAAATGTAAATTTTAAAAAGTAAAGAATGAAACATATCGGTTACCAAAATTAACTCATCACTGGGTTTCCACATATGAGAACATAGGTGAAAATTTGGATATGGAAGAGAAACCTAACCATTATGTTCTAATGGAGAGTGGTAGAGAACATGGCTATGGAAAATCCAACAATCACAAAGCCATAAATTTGTGATGATATAAAGTACCATTTGATTCATCAGATATAAGGGCACTAGGACAACATTTTTCGTTTTAAAGATCATTTCCCTAATGTTGAATAATTTTAATTAGAATAAATACTTACTTTATTTCGGTATAATCTCACCGTTGTTTGTGACTTGAACAATTTCCACTTCATCTCTTAAAGAAATGAAGTTGAATTTTTCATTTGTGAAGTGTTATCAGATCATGTTATAGAATGATGGATCATTCAATATGTCTCAAAACAATGATAGAAAAAGTTATCAAATATACATAAGTCCAAATTTGGTGAGGTTAATCATATATGACTCCAAAAATGGATTTATATTTCATCTATCATACCGCTTAATAAAATAAAACTAGTTTCTATGAACCAGGGACTTCCTGTAGGCCAGTGTTAGGTGATAAAGGCATGTCGCACATCGGTTGTGGCTTCGATTCCTACAGCCTTGTCCGACGTGATGGGTTGTCGCTCGTCCTGCACTTTTACCTTTTTCTAAAACTACGTTATTATAACATCCCATCAATAATATCAAAAAACGTTTTATCCTTAAACAATACTAACTTATGTCCAACATAATTCAATCAAATATTTAGGCTTCTGTCTAAGCTCATAGTATAAAGAAAACAATTAATAGAAATTTCATCTACCGAGCATGTGAATACCATCATTTATCTCCCATATATCATACGATATATCATGTTGGTCACATTCCAAACATGTGAATACCTTAATCATGTATTCTCTTGAAAAGTGCATACCCATTGAACCTTTTTGAAAACATGAATGTTATCAAAAGTTAACTCTTTTTACATACCAAAATCCCAAAATTCTGTATACTCAAACCATGATATCACATTGTCCTTATACCAGTCATGAGCTCATTAATACTATCAAACATCTCATTATCTTCTTATCCTTTCATTATGCACATATCATCTACCTTCCAATAATATTTCAATAACCTTTCATGGTTACCGGTACCATTCACCCTATAATTTCAAAAACTCAAGGAAATACAAAAGTGTAACAATCCATAGATTTTTATTTATTCCATAGTACCGTACATTATTCATGATAAACATACACTCATTCCACTACCTTCTTAAACCACTGACTGAGCTTCATCATTTCTTGCATCTCATATATCATTTTTTGTCTCTTCATCATTATCCACATAAATACTACCCATATGACCATGCTGATTCTCCTCATGAGTTTTTCCCCTAGGGAATTAGTTTTCATAATGCCCGTACATTCCACATTTAAAAAATTTAACCGTTGTTTATGTCTTAGCAATACCATTATCCTTATCCATGGTGTTAACTAAACCATTCCTTTACAATTACTGGATTTGTGTCCTTGTTTTTCTCACCCAAAGCATCTTCCAGTTCCATTGAAACATTCTCCCTGATGCCTCTTCCCAAATGATTTTCATGAGGGAAATTGATCATTATTTCCTCTATGATCATCACGAAACCCCATCTTTCTCTTATTGGAAGAGTCGAGAAACTTACCAAATTTGAGATTATTTATCATATTTTGAGATTGCTGATTAGGCATAATAACGATATGTGGACTTCCAGATCCTATTTTATTTGGTTGATCATGAAAAATATCATTCTATTGTCCACCATATCCTCCATTATCATGAATCTTCCAGTTTCCAGCCATTTTCTAAAACCCAAAAGAATAGTGTGAGAGGAAAAAATCATAATCAAGGGGGAGTACCATCTATATATATCATCTTAGATTTAATTATAATATACATTTCCTAATTCTAGGACAATAACCTATACTTATACTTAACCTTAGCGACATCCCTAGACATACATTACAAATATCTCTAGGGATCTCACTAAAGTTTTCGCATCCTAGTTTCCAAATTTTAACTAAACCATTGCTCTGATACCAACTGTAGAGACCCATACTTGAAGTACATGGAAATTAAATTACTTTTTCGGAATACATAATACATAAAAAAATAGTCAAACAATGACTGTAATAGTTTAGTGTCTATGAAAACTCGAAACATAATCTTCTAATTGGGGTGAAAGATCTTCAACATCTTACATAAAGATCTTCCCCTATTGATTTATTACATAAAAAAATTCTTTAAATCCTGGGGATAAGTAAAAATATAAATGGTGAGCTCAAATCCTCAGTAAGGGTAGGCATGAAGAAAATAGAACAGGTCATATACAGTTGAACTTAAAAAAACAAGAACATAATGTTTAAATATCAAACTCTTTAGCAATGACGTAAAACATAGAAGTATGTAAGGTATAGATCATAATGAAACATTGAACATGAAGAAATATCAAGGAATTAAAACATGTAATTGTGGAAACCATTCAGAACATGTTATGATATCCATAGTAGCAAATGCATTGCTTCCAAGACTATCATAGTGGACAAAATCCCTTTCTGAATCGAGTTAACTCCTCATTCCAGTCCTGTATCACTTAACCAGATTAACTTGTCGTTCCAGCCATGTCTATCTCATGAGATATAAATCATTACCCAGTTCATTTTATGGAGATATATGGCCCACCCATCTCATAATGAAATCATTCTTACATATGCCACAAAATAAACATAAATCAGTCATCATAACCCAATGAATAAAATGGGTTTCATAAAAATCATCCCATTATAACAAAATCTATATAAACCAAATGGATATACTTTCATCATAAGAAAAGTAAAACCATGTAAATAATAGTGACATTATATTTGAAACATACACATATGAAATAATTTCATCTTAGGTGTAAAATGTATTTCATTAAACACTTGAAATGAATTCTTGAGGAAAATCTCCTTTCTTCTTCAAAATAAATTTCTTTTCACAAAATACCATGAAATTTTAAAATAAAATGATTTTGTTGAAAATAGTAATGAAATCTTGTAGGGTAAGCTTCATGAAAATAAGACATTGAAAAACTGTAATTGTTCGTTCATTCTGTATAAGTTAAAAACAATTCTCCTCGTACTTGTAACGGAAAAGTAAAAAAGTACCACGTATTGTAAACAAAAGAATGATTCCTTCAATAACACAATGTAAAAGTAAAAGAGGGGTAAAAATAACATTAAAAATACATTGAAGAATATTATACACCTTATTAAAAAAAATTTATTGACAAGGAAGAAAAATAATACCCAATATATACTTACGAACAAACAATCTCGGATAAGAACACGATTGGAATAATTATCCCTTAACTTATGTCTGATATGCTTCGTATGTTTCCGAACCCCAAGTATACTGATTTAAATAATTTCATTTAATTATTACATAATAATATTCATTGTTATGATATCATATATGGTTCAAATATTACATTATATTACTCGTTCTTTTGAAAATTAATGTTAAAGTAGCGTTTTGGGTAAAATCTTGTGATTTATCATCAGTGTTTGGACATATTGTTCATGAGATTATTTTTACTTAAATCATTATATAATTACATCGAGAATATAAATTACTATTAATATATCAGATATATTCATTATATATATATATAATATATAGATAAATGAAATGAAATACACCGTTCATGGAGACGGTAGGCCGTATATACGCATGAACGATGTTTTCCTTTCCTTATTGACTTGAAAGAAGATAAGTAGATGACACACACATATATATATATATACATAAATCCAGTAGCTTTATCATGTCATATATTTTATAAATATTCATTATATATACTTTATAATCATTCTTGTGTGGTTAACAAGGAGAATGAATCTCATCGTGTCGTGGAGACTGTAATCTGTACATACGCACGAGCGATGATATCTTTCCCATAATTATTGAATTGAATTAGAGTGGATGATATAATATATATGAATAATTATTATGTTATAATAAATATACATAGTTATTCATTACACCATTATACCCATCCATGTAAGGTGGTGATGGAAAAACATATTACACCACGGTGTAGAGACGGTCTTCCGTACGTATGCACGCGCGATCCTTTTCCGTAGGATGGATAGAAGGTGAAATGGGGTTGTTTCATATTTATAATAACATATTAGTATATTAATGATACTGATTTTTTTAATTTATAATGAAACAAATAATGAATAAGAAGTTGAAGAAAAAAACTTGAAAGAATCTGTAGAAGAGATTATGTTTTCTTCGACGCACCACTTTTATGCTTCTTATTAAGACACTAGAGTTGGTATTTTGAGGAGACCAGAAGCTATATTATGTTTCTAGGGAAGTGTATATTTTAAATGGGTAGGGTTTTTATGATATTGAAGGCTCAAAATGTTGTTATGAGGAGAGGGAGGATGTGCCCTTTTATAAGGGAGAAGAGGGGCACTTTTGGAAGCCTCTAAAATATTAACTTATAATAAACCTTAATCACACTTAAAAACTTTCAAAATTACTAAAATTCAGAAATTAGGTAATATAGGGTTTTAATACCATCAAAAAATTAAATTTAGACATGTTGTAAAATTATTTTAAACCTTATCTATTTTATTTATCCTTATTTAATTTATTTACACTTATTTGTGGTAATAATATTCTAAATTTTTAATTGTTATAAATAATTACTTATGTGTTTTGAATTATCCATAATTTGGTCTTTTATAACATCTTAGACCATATAAATTTCAATTTATAATTTTTAAATATTTGAGGTATTTTTAAACAATTTAATAATATGTTATTTTTATAAAATTACAATAGTTTTAATTATGACACTATTCATTTATTTGAATTTAAATGAAATCCACATAGAGGATATATTCGAAAAAAATGATTAATAGATTACTAAAATTTCATATTCATCTAGAAAATTTGTGATTATCTTTAATTAGTTCATATTATGTTTATTTTAATATTTATAAAACCATTTATTTGATATTTCTCTTAATAAAACAATTACTACTTCATTTTTGTATAATCATTTAATATACTTATTAGTTTCATAAAAATTTAACATAAAATCATATGATGAATATAAATATAATACATCTAATAATAATATTTTTACTATAAGGTATCATCTTAAATTCACAACATTTAAATTGTTATATTTATTAAATTATGAAGTTGACATCTTTGATATCGTTTAAAATAAAATAATATAAATGTCCTAATCGGTTTTATAAGTCTCCAAATGGTCCAAAAATAGACCCTTGGATGATTAGGGTATATATTTACTCGACCAATAATTTGTGGTCAAGTTTCTGGTTCTTTTAATATGTATTATTTTTTTAATAAAAACTACATTATTGATTTTTCACTAAATAAATAATTTCCTAATCATTAATGTATAAGCTATTAAAATAATTAAATATTTCTTAGAAATTACAAATAAATTTCCATGATAAATAAAATCATTTTATCTTTTAAATGAGTATTTATAATCAAATTTATATTCTGTATAACTATTTGTTAAAAATAATCTAATTATTAAAGTTTGAGTGAGACATTTCACTTTCCTTTAAATTAACTAAATAAAAAGACATAATCAAATACAAGTGGGATAAATTAGATTCCATTTAGACCCAACTATGCTTTAGGTTAAAATATAATCATCCAATTATATTAGTACAAGTGTTAGGGTAATTTTATAATATTATATTTACCCTTAATTACATCGATTTACCTTTAACTATGGTAAATAAAATTTACCAATGTTACTTTTCTTAATGACTAAAAAGAAATATAATTATATTACCATATTTTGGACCTACTGATTCCAAATATGGAATATATTTTTTAAAATTAAAATCACAAAATATGCAGAAATTAATTTAAAATTAATCTCGTTGTTAAGACAACAAGTTTTAAAAGTTAAAACATTACAAAATATTGAAATGCTTTTTCCTACGAATTCAATGTAAAACAAATGATAATGACATACATTATTTTAAATGATAAAAATACATTCTATTTATACTTTAAAACCATTAAATATTATAATTTAACCGTATAAATTATTTCGATGAAAATGTTGTTTTTAGTTTAAATATAGCGTGTTTTTACTCTTCATTAAAATATGAAAGTTATCAGAATAATTTGAAAAATTTATCCAAAGTAAATTTTTATATCCTGAATCCAAATAATAATTTTATTTTTTCAAATTTAACTTCTAAACATGTCAAAAACTAGTTTTAAAGTTGGTGCGCCATCAAAATGCGGAAAAACTGCATTTTTTTACAAAAGTAATAATTTTAATCGAGAAATTTATTTTGTTCACATATGATGTTCTAGAAAATGTGTAAGATGAATAATAATGTTATAACATTAAAAATTTAGTTAATAATTATTCATAAGGGCTAGTTTATAATATTATAATAATATATCGTTGTATAGTGAAACTCGGTATTGCGTAATACAAACGCTATCGAGGAAGGTCGTGATTGTGCGTAATGCAAGACATGTCAAGGTTGTGTGTAGTGCATGCTCCATTTGTTGTTGCGTACAACAAAATAAAATCATATTTCATTTATACATTAAATAGAATCTATACTTAATGTTTCATAGAATAATTTCTACAAAACAGACATGAAATTGTGTGTAACACGAGCCAAGAATAGTGTTGCGTATACTGCAAGCTAATACAATGTTCCGTATAGAACAAGCTAATATTGGTGTAACATAAAACACAAGACATCAATGAAACTAAAAAGAATAATTCTCATAAAATCTCGGGTTGTTACATTCTACCCCCATTAAAATGAATTTCACCCTCAAAATTAATCAAGGTTATAAATGGTTTTCTACATGAATGTTTCTTTCATAGAAACCCACATCGAAAAAAGGAATACTAAAACATAATTTTAAAAAGTTAAGTATGAAACATATTGGTTACCCAAATTAACTCATCATTGGGTTTCCACATAGGAGAACATAGGTGAAAATATGGATATAGAAGAGAAACCTAACCATAATGTTTTGATGGAGAGTGGTAGAGAACATGGAAATGAAATAGACAACAATCACAAAGCCACAAATTTGTGATGATCTATGGTACCATCTGATTCATTGGATATAAGGGCACTAGGACAAAATTTTCAGTTTTCATGATCATTTCCCTAATGTTTAATAATTTGAATTAGAATAATTACTTACTTTATTTTGGTATTATCTCACCGATGTTCATGCCTTGTACAATTTCCACTTCATCACATAAAGAAATGAATTGAATTTGTCATTTGTGAAGTGTTATAAGATCATGTTATTGAATGATGGGTCATTCCATATGTCTCAAAAAAGGTTAGAAAATGTTACCAAATATATAAAAGTCCATATATGTTGAGGTTAATCGTATATGATTCCAAAAATGGACTTACACTTCATCTATCATACCGCTTAATAAAATAAAACTAGTTTCTACGAACCAGGGACTTCCTTTAGGCTAGTGGTAGGTGATAAAGGCATGTCGCACTTCAGTTGTGAGTTTGATTCCTACAGCCTTGTCTGAAGTGATGGGTTGTTGCCCATCCTGAAGGTTTCCATTTTTCTAAAACTACATTATTATATCATTCCATAAATAATATCAAAAATTGTTTTATCCAGTATGAAATACTAACTTATGTCCAACATAATTCATTTGAATCTTTAGTCTTATGTCCAATATCATAGTATAAATAAAACAATTAGTAGAAATGTCATCTACCGACCATTTGAATACTATCATTTATCACCCATATATCATACGATATATCTTGTTGGTCACATACCAAACATTTGAATACCTTAATCATGTATTCTCTTGAAAATTGAATACCCATTGAACCTTAGTGAAAACATGAATGTTGTCAAAAGTTAAATCTTTTCACATAAAAAAAACCCAAAATTTTGTATACTCAGACAATGATATCACTTTATATTTATACCAACCATGAGCTCATTAATACTATCAAACATCTCATTATCTCTTTATCCTTTCATTATTCACATATCATCTACCTTCAAAAAAAAATTGAATAAACATTCATGGTTATAGGTACCATTCATTATATACTTTAAAAAACTCAAGGAAAGACAACAGTGTAACAATCCTTAGATTTTTCTTTATTCAATAGTACCATACATTATTTTTGATAAACATACAATCATTCCACTACCTTCTTAAACCACTGACTGAGCATCATCATTTCATTCATCTCAAATATCATTTATTGTCTCTTTATCATCATCTACATAAATACTACCCATATGACCATGAAGATTCTCTTCATGATATTTTCTTGTAGGGAATTGGTTTTCATAATGCCCGTACATTCCACATTTAAAAAATTTAACCATTGTTGATGTTTTAGCATTACCATTATCCTTGTCCATGGTGTTAACTGAACCTTTTCCTTTACAATTATTCGCATTGTATCTTTCTTTTGCAGACCCAAAGCATCTTTCAGTTCCATTAAAACATTATCCCCGATGCATCCTCCCACATTATTTACATGAGGGAAATTGAACTTTCTTTCCTCTATGATCATCATGAAACTCCATCTTTCTCATATTAGCTGAGTCGGGAAACATACCAAAGTTGATATTATTGATCATATTATGAGATTTTTGATTAGGAATAATAACGATATGTGGACTCCCATATCCAATTTCATTTAGTTTCTGATGAAGAATATCATTCCACTGTCAATTATATCCTCTATTATCATGAATCTTCCAGTTTCCAGCCATTTTATAAACCCAAAAAGAATAGCGTGAGAGGAAAAAATCATAATCAAGGGGGAGTACCATAAATATCTAACATCTTGGGGTTAATTCTAATATCGTTTTGGTAATTCTAGGACTGTAACCTATACTTATAATTAACCTTAGTGACATCCCTAGACATACCTTAGAAATATATCTATGGATCTCATGAAAGTTTTTCCATCCTAGTTTCCAAAGGTAAACTAAACCTTTGCTCTCATACCAACTGTAGAGACCCGTACTTGACGTACATGGAAATTACATTACTTTTGAAGAATACATAATACACAACAAAAATAGACACACAAGGACTATAATAGTTTAGTGCCTTTGGAAACTCGGAACATAGTCTTCTAATCCTGGTGAAAGATCTTCAACATCTCCAATAAAGATCTTCCCCTTTTGTTTTATTACCTAAAACCTTTCTTTAAATCCTGGGGAAAAGAAAACATATAAAGGGTGAGCTAAAATTCTCTGTAAGGGTAATCATGGAGAAAATATAACAAATCATATACATTTGAGTTTAAAGAACATGAACATAATTCATTAAACATCAAAATCTTGAGCAATGACATAAAACATGGAAGTATGTAAGGCATAGATCATAAGGAAACATTAATCATGATAAAATAGAATTTAATTAAAACATGTAATTGTTTCAACCATTAAGCACATTTTATGATTTCTATAGTAGCCAAGGGATTGCTTCCAAGACTATCTTATAGGACATAGTTCTTTTCGGAATCGAGTTCACTACTTGTTCCAGTCTTGTATCACTGAACCAGATTAACTTGTCGTTCTAGCCATGTTTATATAATGAGATATAAATATTTACCCAATTCATTTTATGGATATATAGTTCCTACCCATCTCATAATGTAATTATTCTTACGTGTTCCATAATAGAAACATAAATCGTTAATCATAACCCAAAGTAAAAAAATGGGCTTCATAAACATCATCCCATTATAACATAATCAATATAAAACAAATGGATGTCATTTCATCATAAGAAAAGTGAAAACATGTAAATAATAGAGACATTATACATGAAACATACAAATATGAAATAATTTCATCTTAGATTTAAAATGGTTTTGATAAAACACTTGAAATTAATTCTTGAAGAAAATATCTTTTCTTCTTCAAAATCATTCTTTTCACTAAATACCATGAAATATTAAAAGAAAATTATTTTTCTGAAAATATTCAAGAAATATTGTAGAATAATATTCATGAAAATAAGGCATTAAAAAACCGTAATAATCCATTCATGCTGTATATGTTAAAAAAACATTCTCCTCAATCTTTCAACAGAAAAGTCAAAAAGTACCACGTATTGTAAACAAAAGAATGATTCCTTCCATAACACAAAGTAAAAGTAAAATAGGGGTAAACATGACTTTAAACCTACATGTAAGAATATTAAACACCTTATTAAAAACATTTTTATGGAAAATGATGAAAAATAAAACCCCAGTAAATACTTATGAATAAACAATATTGGATAAGAACAACATTCGAATAATTATCTCTTACCTTATGTTTGATATGCTTTGTATGTATCTGAAGCCACTGTATAAATATTTAAATAATTTCTTTGAATTATTATAGAATAATATTCATTGTTATGATATCATATATGGTTCACTTATGAATTTATATTACCAGTTATTTTTTAAATTTAGGTTAAAGTAGCATTTTGGGTAAAATCGTTTCATCAATCATCCGTGTTTGGACTTTTTGTTATTGATATTATTTTCACTTATATCTTGATTTAATTACCTCCAGAATATAAATCATGATTAATATATCATATATATTTAGTATATATTTATATAATAAATAGATAAATGAAATGAAATACACCGTTCACGGAGACGGTAGGATGTACATACGCATGAACGCTGTTTTCCTTTTCTTATTGACTTGAATGGAAGTAAGTAGATGACATATATATATATATATCTAAATAGAGTAGATTTATCATGTAATATATTTAATTATTATTCATTATATATATTTATAATCATTCTTGAGTGGTTAAGATGGAGAATTAATCTCATCGCGTCATGGAGACCGTAATCCGTACGTACGCACGAGCGATGATATCATTCCCATTATTATTGAATTGAATTGGAGTGGATGATATAATATCTAAGAATCATTGTTATGTTATAATAACTATACATAGTTATTATTTACACCATTATAGCCATCCATGTAAGGTGGTGGTGGAAAACCGGATTACACCACGACGTGGAGACGATCTTCTGTACGTTTGCACACGCATTGATTACATTTTCGGTAGGATGGATAGAAAGTAAAATTTGGGTTGTTTCATATTTATAATAACATATCATTATATTAGTGATACTTATGTTATTACATTATAATTATGAAACTAAAGAAGAAGAAGTTGAAGAAGAAAGAAACATGAAAGAATCGGTAGAAGAGATTACCTCTTCTTCGACGCACCTCGTTTAAGCTTCCTCTTAAGACACTATAGTTGGACTTTTGAGGAGACCATAACCTCTATTATGTTTCTAGGGAATTGTAGAAGTCAAATGGCCAGGGATTGGATGATCTTGAAGGCTCAAAATGGTGTGAGTAGAAGAGGGAGGAGGTGCCCTTTTATAACGGAGAAGAGGGGCACATTTCGAAACCTCTAAAATATTAATTTATAATAAATCTAAACCCCACATAAAAACTTGAGAAATGACTCAAATTAGTATATGAGGTATGATAGGTTTGTAATATCATAAACAAATCAAATTTATACATGTTGGGAAATTATTTTAAACCTTATCAATTTGATTTATCCTTATTTAATTTATTTAATCTTATTTGTGGTAATAATATTCTAAATTTTAAATTTTTATAAATAATTACTTATGTGTTGTGAATTATCTATAATTTGGTCCTTTATGAAATTTTAGACAATATTAATTTCAATTTATAATTTTTAAATATTTAATATGTTATTTTTATAAAATAATTGTAGTGTTTATTTTGAAACAATTGATTTATTTGAATTTAAATAAAATCCAAACAGAGGATATATTCGAAGAAATGTTTAATAGATTACTAAAATATCATATTTATCTAGAAAATTTATGAAGAACATTAATTAGTTCATATAATGTTTATTTTAATATTTATAAAACCATTTATTTGATATTTCTCTTAATAAAACAATTACTTCATAATTTTTGAATAATCATTTAATAGACATATTATTTGAATAAAAATTAAAAATAAAATCATATGACGAAGATAAATATAATACCTTTCATTCTAATATTTTTAATATAATTTATCATCTTAAAATAACAACATTTGAATTGTTATATCTATTAAATTATGAAGGTGACATCTTTGACAACATTTAAAATTAAATAATATAAATTCCCTAATCAGTTTTATAAGGATAAAATGGTATAAATATCGACCCTTGAAATATTATGGTATATATTTACTCGAAAAATAATGTTTGGTCATGTTTCGGGTCCTTTTGATAGGTATTTTTATTTTAATAAATACTATATTATTGACTTTTCACTAAATAAATAATTTCTCCATTATTAATGTATAGGCTATTAAGGTTAGTATATATTTCTAAAAAATTACTAACAATTTACCATGATAAAGAAAAACATTTTATCTTTCAAATGAGTATTTATAATCGAATTTATATTCTGAATAACTATATATTAAAAATAATCTAATCATTAATGTTTGAGTGAGACATTCCACATTCCTTTAAATAAACTAAATAAAAGGTCTTAATCAAATACAAGTGGGATTCATTAGATTCCATTTCGACCCAAGTATGATTTATTGTAAACTACATTCATCAAATTATATTAGGACAAGTGTTATGGTAATTTTTCATATTATATTTACCATTAATTACCTCGATTTACATTTAACCATGGTAAATAAAATTTACCATAGTTACTATTCATAATGACTAAAAATAAAAAATATATTATTAAAATAATTTGAACCTAATGATTCAAAATATGGAATCCATTTTTCCAAATTCAAATCATATAAATTTCAGAAATTAATTTAAAATTAATCTTGTTGTTAAGAAAATAGTTTTTAAAAGTTAAAACATTGCAAAAGATTGAAATGTTTTTACCTATGAATTAAATGTAAAATCAATGATAATGACATACATTATATTAAATGGTAAAAATATATTATATTTATACTTTAAAACCATTAAATATTATAATTTAACCATATAAATTAATACGATGATAAAATTTGTTTTTAATTAAAATATATAGTGTTTTTACTATTCATTAAAATATGAAAGTTATCAAGATAATATGAAAAATTTATCCAAAGTAAATTTTTATATCTTGATTCCAAAGAAGGAATTTATTTTTTCAAATTTAACTTATAAACATGTCAAAAACTAGATTTTAAGTGGGTATTCCATCAAATGGAGACAAAACTGCATTTTTTTAAAAATGCATATTTTACTCAAAAAAATTATTTTGATCGCATATGATATTCTAGAAAATTTGTAAGATGAATAATAATGTTATAAAATTCAAAATTTAGTTAATACATATTCATAATGTCTAGGTTATAATATTATAATAATATATCATTGTTTAGTGAAACCCGGTATTGCGTAATACACACTCTATCGAGAAAGGTCGTGATTGCGTGTAATGTAATCCAAGTCAAGGTTGCATGTAGTGCAAGCTCCCATTGTTGTTGCATATAAAATAATCAAAACTTATTTCATTTATTCATTAAACAAAATCTACTCTTAATTTTTCATTGAATAATTTCTACAAAACGAACAAGAAATTGTGTGTAACACGAGCCAAGAATAGTGTTGTGTATACAGCAAGCTAATATGGTGTTGCATATAGAACATGCTAATTTTGGTGTAGCGTAAAACACAAGACATCAATGAAATTAAAAATAATTATTCTCATAAAATCTCGGGTTGTTACAAACACCTCGGCCACAACCACATCACATCCCACCTCAAGACACCTTGGCCAGAAAACCACAACCTCCTCCTAAATACACTGGGGAATGTAAAATGTATCTCATCCCAAGGAAACCTAGGAAAGTACAATGAATCCAACCCCAATGACACACTGGAAACAACCAATTCCTATAGACACCTGGGCCTCAAAACCACACCAAAACCAACCCAACGATTATAGGGATACCAATTTCTAGAATAGGGATCATGGAAGAGACAATTACTATCCATCCATCATTCTACTGTGATGCGAGGAAATCAAACCTTACCATATAACAATGGGGTTTTCAAACCATAGTGATCATCATGAGTGCAGTGTCTATAGAAATAATAAGGAACTACATGTATATATTAATATAGGCACAAAACACTAATCCCTAACTATGTATTTACATGGAAGACAACCTTCTCACACAAAAACTGCCCATGTTACCACCTCTAATGCATAACCACATATCCATACACAAACACAAATCATTACCAAAACAGAATCGTTTAACAAATTATCATTCTGTATTAATAAATTCATTTATTTATTTATTTCATACGAAACTGGGAAATTAACGAACACATCATACCACAAGTAAAATTAAAAACTAAATAAACATCACAAAATTCTGTAAAAAATCATGGAAAAAGGAGAATAAAAGGTAACATAACCCATATTCAAAATAATACCTCTCAAACCATCCACGTCATTCTATATGCATGAAATGAAACATATCTATAAAAATAAGAAAATCAACTATATTTTAGTACCATATAACAAGAAATCCAAGTCCAATAACAATAACACAACCCTGATGAAATCCCATTGCACAACAAGTTCATCCACTCCACAGGAAATGAATCTCTCAGAATGAGATTCAATTACACTACTCATAGCACCTTATACACAAAACAACACTCCCAACAAATATAGTATATTACTAGAAAAAACCACAAGGTCTAATCGATCCATACACAATGCACAACCAAACCCAATAGAAAGGTGTGTTCAGATTTAGAAACCCTCATTAAATAATTACAATTTTATAAAACATGGCTTATCACAGAAGATGCTTGATACTGGATCATTCATTTAATTAACTAGATATTCATGGTTATTAATTTCTTCATGTTCATTTTAATTAATCATAGGATGAAACAAATTATAAATAAACACTCATTCTCACACAAGCACCACCAAATACCATGTTTTTTTGAAGTATAATTCCCATATAGTTCACCATAGGGATCAAAGGTAAGAGATAAAACAAATGATCATAATTAACATTACCTCATTCCTCATTTATATTTGCTAAAATGGTTTTAACATACCCACAAGAAGGCCTCCATAAAACTATATTACATGATAAAAAATTATAATAGAGATGAAGGAATTCCTACTAGGAAAAATAGATGATCATCAATTCCTCCGTGAACAAAAAAATTGGGGTGCACATGTAGAAGGAATTATAACGACCCAATGTTTTTCAATGGAAATTTACTTCTTATAAATATGTCATAAAAATATCTTGAAAACACAAAATAATGAACTAATAAGTGATAAGTTAGTTTTAAACATAACTTTGTCACTTCTGTGATTGGATGTTCAAAAACCCGGCTTACACGGTTGTAATCAATAAGTTATTTAGATTCTTATAAGTAAAACATAATTTTTGGAGAATATTAACCTACCCTAATGAATAGTTAAATTCCCTTATGAATACTCATATACCCTAATGAATATTAACCTCACCTATGATAGTATAAAAATAATATTCATGTTGGAAATACAATATACTTATGTTTTAGAATGTGTTAATTCATGTTATAAATATGGTTTTTGATAAAAATTATGATTTTAAATATTAAAATAGTAATATTTAAGAAAATTATTTTTTAAAAATGGACTTCATTTTTGGATTCTACACGTCGAGAAATAGTTCGGATGAATTTTTGATATTTTTCTGAAATAATTGATTTTTTATGAATAGTAGAATCCGATAATTTACAATAAATGCTAAATAATGGATTAATTGAGTCATCGATGATGTTGTGCTGATGTAAGCCCACTTGGTTTGGTATCACATGATAAAATCACTATTCTTGGTCATGGATTACGTACTATTCCTTATCATGGGAAGAAATAATAAATTAACGATTATAATATCATAAAACCCCTTCTCTCCTCCACTATAAAACCCCCATTCACTCGCTCTTCTCTCCAGTCCTCTAAAGCTCTAATAATTCTATAAATTCTGCCCAAATATATCCCAAAGGTCCTCCCCCATGTCCAAAATCTCACAACCTCCTCAAAATCCCAAAACATCTCCCCTTAATTGTTTCTCAAAGGAGGAAGTCTCAAGAGCATAATTCTTCTTCCCAATTTTCTTCTTTTCTTTTAAGTTCTTTTTTAATTTCTTTCCTCACCTCCCTTCACCATAATATTATGATAAATCCAGTAGCATACAGGTAGTGGAAATTATTCATGCTATTGGTAAATTTCATTATCTTCTCTTCTTTCCCCACCCTTTTATTTGAAAGAAATGAAAGTACCGTTTGAGATTTGCTAATTTAGCACATTCAGGGACAACAATTTATCAATTTATATTATTATCATTAATTGTGGTCATGAAACCATTTATGTTATGGTTGAAAAAGATTGTTATATATGTAATATATCATATTTTTTGTTTTGTAATCTTTTGGTACAAATGGAATTAAGTTATAATGAAAAACACATTCTTTGTTACCAAATCCACCGATTTACAAAAATGGTTATCACAACGGTTATATATATAATAATTAGACATCACTCTAAGTAACTTAATTAAAATAAAAACCATGTAATCTTCTATATATGAACTAAATAATGTAAAATAAATTATATAAAATCATTTTAATCTTGAATATAATCCAAACTTGAATATAAGTGAACCGATCTTTTAAAGCCATGTAGACAAAGACGCCGGAACAATGAAATTGAACATTATAACTAATAAAAAAAGGATTTGATTGAACTAAAAAGGGTTATAATAAATCAATTAAATATATATGTGGTTCTGGAATTATGAATTAATAATTTTAATTTGTTTATTCTGGTCATCAAGAACAAATGGGGAACACCACCAGATTTGAGGTAAGGGATCCTCTCCTTTTCTCTCTTAAGGAAAATTGTACTCTATCCTATGACTTTATATGTGTACTAGAAAATGATGGGGTATGTTTGATAACCTCACCCACACTTCCTTATGGATTTATAAGTTATGAAGAACCCAATTTCTCTCTCATCAATCCCTCTTGGTCACACCCGACACCATGCCGATAAAATCGTAATGAATTCTACCCGAACCATCTGTTTTCTTTCGGGTTGCCTTATCTTTCTTTCAAAATGGTGTTATCATATATATATCTATGACTCTTATGAATTATGTTTTTTTGTACAATATTATTATAAAAAGACCCTTTCATCACATTCTTTCTAGGATATACATGATTTTGAACGATTCCCTCCTTAGAAATTTCCGATAAGCCAACCTGTTTTAAGAGGACATTCCAATTTTTTACCCAAATTTCAAGTGCACTCTATCCTATGTTTTATATAACCATTGTATTTATAAAATCAGTATTTTTATTATTAGATCCTTATTGGTTAAATTCTAGTTTTATATAAAATAATGTCCTCTTTTATATTTGACAAGCGCTAGGCTGTTTTCCTTAAAACGACACAAAAATGTTTTAATGAAAATGTTTCTAAAATACATTTTTATATGTTTTCACTTGTGTTTTACACCACTTACCATGTTATATTCATATTTTACCCTATAAATGCCCATTTATGTTCTTATAACTTCCTTTCATGGAAATGTTCGTGATATGCCCATTGAATATGTTTTATGTCATGATTGTGGTAACAAATTCTTTCCATGGGTATACTTATGATTATGTATGGTTGATTATGTATGATTATTTATGTGGAAATATTATTTATGTGGAAAGAATATTCATGAATATTTTGAGATGGGTGCGCCCAGATATCGCTCCAATGCATTGGATAAGGATAAGTCTAATGAGATGTGATGTGAAACGAGATTGGCATTTAGCCTGGACACATACTGAAATGGGAATGAGGATTGGCAGTTAGCCTTGACCCATACTGAGGATATGATTTATGATTATTCAACATTTATAGGATTCAATGTTTATATGATCCCATGCTTATATTAAATGATTTCATAAGTTTCATGCTTGGGATATCATTATGTCATGCCTCTTAACTCATGTTCTTGAGATGTATCCTTATGTTCATTCCCTTACTGGGAATTTTTAGCTCATCCCTCTGTTCATGTGTTCCCTAGGGCACCATATATAAATTTAATAGCTCAAAGGAATTTAGAAGCTATTTATGAAGATAAAATAAAGAATTTTTTATATCCTCATGTTTTGTGTTATACGTACCTAGTCTTCCAAGACACTATACTTAACGATCCTTGGCTTGTACTCTGATGATGAATTATTCTTAAAATCATTAAATGTTTTATGTAAAAGGATCAAGTCACTATAGGAATGAATACAGTTAAAACAAGATCCATAACTATTACACAAATTCCACTACCTAGGGATGAATGGTTCTTTTTTCATGGAGATAAAAATAAAACACCCAGGGAAAAGAAGGTCTCATCATAAAAGAGCTATATCCTATATAAATTTAAGGTAAAAAATTTCATAGTACTTAAATATCAGATTGTGTTCAACACCTTGTGTCATGAATATTTCAAATCCCATGAATTGATATGATATTATTGATATAATTAATTTCTTTTGAAACACCTTTATAAATTATACAAATATTTTTATACTTTATTTACATTAGATAAAATATAAAAACAGAGAAACTTGAAAAATATAGAAATGAGTCACTGATGGTTGAATGACCAAAAATGAGTCACCAATGGGAGATTCACTGACAGAGTGTCACCAATTTTACCCACCAATGTAGTTCACAAATTCAACCTAGGGATGTCAACTACTGATGATTAGCTACCACTATGAACAACCGATACCACCTACTGACTCCCATACCTAAAAATACCTAGCCTACCAACGAAACCTATGGATGCCTGAACAATCAATGCCCGACCTACCAATGAAACCTATTGACACAAACCCATCATCATCCATAACCAATAAATGACCAATCCTACCAATTCCATAGCCTACTAAATCACGACAAACTGACACCAGACCAAATGAAAGATAAATCGAATATTGGGAAACTCTTTAAACTAGCTATCATTTCCTCCATGAACAGCCAAAACACTAGATTTTGAGAATGTAAGGTATAGAGGTGGTCAAGGAAATTGTATCATATACCTCTTAAACAATTCTAAAACCCAAGAATTTAAAACCAACCCCAGAAAAAATAGGTGTCCAATTAACCACCCATAAGATATCTCTCAAGGATAAACCCCTTTGTATTGATCGAACGGTGGAGTGAAACCTCAATAACCAATAACACCACCTACCAAATATGATATTTTAAAAATCAAAAACATACTACACACAATAAAAAACTATCTAGACACATGAATTTAGGAATTCATTCCTCCATGTCATGATATTATCCTCTCTGGGAAGCACTAACTTAGCTGCATGGGTTTAATAACATCTTAATTAGTGTTTCGGAATTAACAATTGTTTCTCACCATTAAAACATGTTTGAATATCATCACACATAAAAAATCAAGGAAGAAACACAGATCATAAAAAATATAAACCATTACATCACAAGGAAAGGCACACAAAAAAATCAAAACACATTGTGTACTATGCCCACATATGAGCCTCTCATTCCCATGTACACTCACCCATTCCACCATGCCTCCAAAACATACAAAAAAAAGAAGTTTTTGTCCATTGATCCCCCTCAACTGATTATCCTAGATCTCCACTGACCACTCCATGAATACTTCTCTATCCTTGATATCCATCTCTCCCTAATCAATGACTTTGGAGTGATTACGAAGATAATAAAGAATTTGAGAGGCATGAAAGATGTTGTGGGTCATATCCAACTATGGTGGCAATGAAATTTTTTTTACACTCAACCAAATCACCCCAACATCTCAAAGGGTCCCATGACCCTATGAGAAATCATGTTCACATGTCCAAACCTCTAGTACCCACTAAAAGGGGAAACCATTAAGAACCCATGGACTCTAACTTTGAACTCCTTGGGAATAAACATATGATTGGAATACAACTTCTACCAACAATGTAATTCTTTCATCCTATCTTGAAAAATATGCCTCTTTTGTATCATACTATCTACAACATTCTGGCAAAGAACCACTTCCTCCCTAATTTCTATCCTACACAAGGTTGAACATCATGGTTTAATATACATGTCTTTGAAAGAAGACATAATAATTCATGAGTGATATATATTATTGTAAGAAAACTATATCAAGGGAATTTCTAAACCTCATGATATAACATTTTCCAAGAAACATGATCATATCATTTACTCCAACATCTAGATGGTCCTCTATGTCATCCCATCTATCTATTGTTGGAAAGCAGTCCAGGGACGTAATTGAGTGCCCAAGGGATGCCGAAATTATCTATAGAATGATGTTGTAAAATGTTCATACCAATCTAAGACAGTTGATCATTTAACTTCATGAATCCTCCATAACTCGCCCATATAACTTATTTATATGGAACCCACTATGTTTGACTCCATAATTGTAAAAAAGTGATCCAATGTTTTCAGACGATCCACCACTACCCAGATTGTATCGCATCCTCACTGATCCATGTGTAATGTTATGATAAAATCCATTTATATTTCTTCCCACTACCACTCATGGACATTTAAGGGATGTAATAAACCACTGGGACCATGGTACATAGACATCAATTTCCAGCACACCCTGAACATTGCAACAAATTCCATCACACCCCCTTCAACCCAAGCTACCAAAATAGATCTATCAAACCATGTTTTATATTGGAATATTGAAGGAATAATTATAAGGGTGAGTTGTAAAATTTATGGAGAACACCCTCACATATCACTACTAAGACAAATAGCATCCCACAAAACAACATCTGATTCTGAACATCCTCTTACCACCACATTGGAGCATCACCTTGTTCAATGTGATCACGGATCAAATGTACCTTTGAGTATCCCCCCCGAGACTCCTTCAGTTGTTTCTTTTGAGATGACTTAATTTTTATCTGGATTAGACTGCCTCTTCCACCATCCATTACTACATCTAAATGAATGGAGGCTAATGCATCTATCATGATCCAAGAATCTGCATATTTTTGAACTAACACTCTCTGAGAATTCTGAATAAAATCATCGGTCATGAATTTCCCTTTTCCATAGTTTTAGGAGATCTCAGTTTCGTAGTCCTGATGAAACTCCAACCACCTCTACTTCTTCATGTTCATATCTCGCTAAAATAATATATAACATAAGTTATTGTGATCTATGATGACCATAAAATGCTACCCAATGAGGTAACGTGACCACATATTTAGTGATATGATGACCTCCACTCGATCTAGATTATGGGTGGAATAGTTTCATTCATGGGGATGTGACTATCTAGACCCATAAGAGATCACTCCCCATTGTAACAACACCAGACACCATAATCCTATATGGGATGTATCACAAAACACCTAGAACATAACCCCTTCTTCTAGAAACAAGATCACTGATGAAATGAATTTTTTTTACCTTCATATTGATGAATGTTAACTGATCATTATCACTATGCACAAAGGCCTAGTCTTTTCTAGTCAGAGCTATCAATGGAGATTCTACATGAGAGAAATCATGTACAAATCTATTTTAATATCCCACCCGACAATGATATAATCAATCTTCCACCACATTATTGGGTCCTACAAAAGAATCCACTACCTCTCCATTGGATGGTTCCACTACTATCCCCTTTAATGAAAATACATGCCAAAAAAAGTTTTAATTCTCATTAAAAAACATGCAATTGGAAAACATTCCATTGAGCTAGTTGCATCGAATGACCTCCATGAATGACTTGAGATGCTTGTAATGAACCTCCTATGACTATGAGTAGATATAATTTTCATCAATTAATATGATTATTAACCTATCCAAGAACTCATGAAATTATGATTCCATAAATCCCATGAATACACCTAGATCATTTGTAACACCAAACAACAAAACCAAGAACTAGAAATTCCCATAACTAGACCTGAAAGTAGCCTTTCGAATGTCACCCTATTTCATTATCAATTTGAGATACCCAAAACACAAATCGTAATTAGAAAACTATACTTCTATCATAAGATGGTCTAAGAGATCATCTATCCTTGATAAAGGGTAACTGTTCTTGACCATCATGTGATTCATCCTCTGATAGTCTATGTACATTGTAACATCCCAGGTAATTAAAGAATAAATAATTTTCATATTTATTAATATCTGAGAATTAAATATGAATTTTAATTAAAAGGGGTTGCTATGTTCGATAGCGTACCCGATACGCAACGATGAGTTTCTTTGAAACTTACGTAGCACACTAGTAATATAATAATATTATGTTAGTTAACAAGTAGCCGTTGTACTGGCGGGAATGAATAGAAATAACTAAAATATGAATAGATATGTGTTTAGATGTTTTTACATTTACCCAATAAAAGATAAAGGCTTAAAATACGGAAAGAGTTCAATTTTAGGCTTTTATACTCTAATTTTCACTAAAGGTTCACTTATCACCTTTTAATGGTGAACCGTCATTAAATATAGTTTTGATCACTCTTATACATTCTTTTGGACCAAATAAAACTTTTATTAAGAATCGGGACATCAAATTTTACTTTGTGTAATTTTTGGTACCTTTCTGATAAAGTTCATTTTTTTATGAATAGTGTAAAATGTTGCATTTTAATTTATAACCTCTTTTTGATCTAATTTATTTATATGATTAGATTATGTTTTTAATTGGTTTTGAAGTGAAATTAGAATATATTTTTACCATTTTATCCAATGGTGGTCATTGGAATCAATTTCGATTTGAAATTAGACATAAACTGGTGTCAATCTTTTGATACTTATTGTTTTGTAAAAACACGCTATTTGCTCTGGCAGCGGGAATTAATTATTAAATTAATTAATGTGACTTATATGATTTGAATTTTGTAAAATGGACTTCATTTTTGAATTCGGAATATCAAATATAGCTTAGGGTGAATTTTTGGTAATTTTCTGAAAAACTTCAATTTTTGATGAATAGTGAAACCACTAAGTGGTAATCAAGCAAACTGATTTTTCGGTTAAATGAAATTTTACCACTAATGTGTGTTGAATTTTGAAAATCCGACATACATGGTTGTCATTAAGAAGTAAAATGTGGTTCAATGAGATTAAAATAATTTTTTGGTGAATAGTAACTTATTAAGTTTTTAATCGCGATTAGTGGTAATTAGTGTAGTTTAAGGTATAAATAATACTTTAATAATATAAAATGACCTAGACACATGTCCCAACCTCATTGGTTGTGTCATGGCCGACCAATAAAAGCCATGGCCAAACTTTGGGACCCCATGTATCCACTTTTGTTGGGAAATGACATAAATTACTTTTTATTAAATGTTAAAGTGAAAATGACACAAACATAATATGTTTTGCGAAAACAATTTTTAAGTGGGGTTATAAAAGTCCAAATTTCGATTATAAATAGTAATTGGAAAGCTAAAAAGATTTCCTACATCATAGTAATTTTTTTATAATTTTTAGACATTAAATAAATTTAATTATTTATGACATAATAATGATGCAACGATGACATCATTATTTGACGATTTAAATAAAATGGAAAGATAATATAAAATCTATGAACTACACATGGCCAAAACCAATTGGATGAGTGGATTTCGATGCCTTATAACCTTATCCACGAATTCTATCAATGTGGGACCTTTTAAAACCGAAACACATTTTCAAATAATGTAATGTTTCTTTACTTTCCAAAAGTGCCCCTCCTCTCCTCTTATAAAAGGCCCCCACCTCTACCTCATTTCACACACTCTTCAAGCCTTTGGCTCGGCCGACCCCTGCCCATTTGCTCTCTCCACATCCCTCTCCTCAACCTAGAGGATTCCCTTTTGGCAGAATCCTTTCTAAGGAAGCCTTTAGGCTCAACTCAAAAGGAGTTACACTTTTTAAGGTAATTCATTCTCTCATGTTCATTTGTTTTATTTTGCTTCTCCAACCCCCTAAACTCTTTTTATATACTTCTTTTGTAACAACACCAGTATCATAAATATACTAGGATGTTGTTATAAGATTTATTTGATCTACACTCTCACACAACTACATCAAATGGTTAAAGAACATACGGTTTCCGTGGATGGCGAAATTCTGCCTCCCGAAACGATGATTGTTCAATACTCATTTAACACCTTCAAAGGTGGCCATTATGATGTCACTATTTTTATATATGATATGTAATATGTTTATGTTTTACTTATGCTTCTGTATTTTTCATTTGTGTCTTACCTTTATGGCTTCCATTATGGGTATACGCGATATCTTCATTTAAGGAAGTGCGGACTACCGCCCCCTCAAAGTGATGTGATTCGTTAATGCCATATGTGGGACGTGTAAAGGATGGATTTAAAGTTATTATATATGATGTAATACTGGAATTATAATATACCTATATATATCATTATCATTTATTTCCATTAAAGTATGAGATAGAAATGAAAGTAGCGTTCATGCGTACGTACGGACTACCGTCTCCATGAACGGTGCATTTCATTTCTTATCCCCAAATGTAATGTACTATTAAAAGTACATGTATATAATGGATATATATAATTAATGATATATCTAAATGATGAATATAATTCTGGAATTAAAATATACATAAGTCTCATTTAGTTTTAATTCCATTAATATGACAAAGAAATGAAAGTAGCGTTCATTCGTACGTACGGCTTACCGTCTCCATGAACGGTGCATTTCATTTCTTACCTCTAAATGATTATGTAATATTTTAAATACATGTATGTACTGGATATATATGACATATATGATATCTACATCATGAATACCATTCGGGATATAATGAAACATTGACCAAATTAACAACATGTAAGTGTAAGAAGTCTATTTTTGACTTAAGAACCAAATACCGACAAAATGAACATTATTAACTTAAATGATTACATGATGTTCATAACATGGTATAAAAGGAATAATGAACTTGGAAAAGATTCATAATCAAGTTGAGATTAACTAAATTTTATTATTCATGAGTTTAAAGAACGGTCGGGTCATGTCAGATACGAGGTATGGGAACTTCTTAACCCAATTTCCATTCTTTGGGTTAATCTCCTACTTTCAAATTATGTCATTATATTATTATGTCGTATCTTGTATTTGTACTTTATTTATGTGTACTTATAGTGAATACACATAATGTATCTATTTTATTTTAAAAATTATCTTTGTATGGGACTTCGTCTCAATCTCCTTTCATTGAGGCATATTTTGTTTTGTACACAACTTTCTTGTATACGGTGTATAAACCCCTTTGACTTTCACATTTATTCAAAAGGAATCTTTTTTATACGAAGCGTTTACTAAACGACAAAAGGGAATGTTTTTGTCGTACGTATGCGGCGACAACGACTTCTCCGCCTTCGTAACCGTTATTTGAGTTTCAGCTTCCTCTACAAGCCATACCTTCTTTTTTAAAAGAAAAATTAATACCATGTTTTACTTTGGTATTGAAAATGGTTTTCATAATGTTTTTATTATATCAATGTGTTGTATTGATATCTCGTGATTGAAATTTGGAAATGTTATGTTTCCTTTATGCATGTTTTATGTGATATGATTATGTTATGGTTCTTGGGCATTATTATGAAGACGGGTGGTTCCGTGATAAACTAAGGGCGGGTGAGCCTGTTATAGCTCTCCAATGCATTGGGTAACGCGAAGGAGTGAAACGTTAAGGTTTCTCCGAAGAGATTTTAGGGAATATACTGTGATGGGTATTCCAAACGTAACCAAGAGGGTTACTCCCTACGTAAGAATGTTATGAATGCCTCAAGTTACCTTTATGTCTTATGATTTCTATGATTTATTCATGATTTTATGAGGTATGTTAAAGTGCCTATGTTTTATGGGTAAAGTATGATTTCATTCTTATTTATATATGAACTCATGTTTCCTTTCCATGTTTTTTTTATAACCCATACTGAGTTTTATGCTCATCCCAAGTTTTTGAAATGTTTTTCACAGGTCAAGTGAAAGGTACATGATAAGATGATAAAGTCAAGGATGTGTCAAGAATTAATCCATGTTTTATTTTAAATGTGTGTTCCATTGATGGGAATGAAGAATACTATCTTTATGTAACCACTTTGTTTATATGTGGAATGTAATTCAAGTTTTATGATCTAATTCTCTAAAAATCTAAACCCGAAAAGATCCTCAATGTGTAATCTTGTAATAACTCAAGATTAAGTAAGGTTTAAGGCTGGGGCCTTATAGTTGGTATCAGAGGTCGGTTTAGATAACTTTAGGAGTTAGAAAAGTGTTAAATTATAATATGATTGAAATGATATAGCATTTACGGATTACCATGTTGCTTCGCCTAAGATATTTCGGTGTTCAGAATGGTTTTCCGCAGAGGAAACAAAGCAGCTATGTTGGGACGACATCAGGAGGAAGACAACCTTCCAAATCAGCAACCTGAGATGGTCGGAATCGGAACTGAACAGTTTGTTGCAGTGATGGCACAGTTGACTCAGGCTATAAATGGTGGTGGTATCCATGCACGAGATCAGCCAGATCAACCGCAGAGGAACATGTTAGTGGTGGAACATTTCATGAGGCAACATCCCCCATCATTCAGAGGATCATCTGACCCTGTGCTAGCTGAAGGGTGGATTAAAGCACTGGAGAAGATTTTTGATGTCATGGGGTGTTCAGACAATCAAAAGGTTAGTCTTTCTCTTTACCGTTTGGAGGGTGAAGCAGATCAGTGGTGGTCTATGGTTAAAAATATCAGGGACGCCGATGAGATTGTTGATCTTGACTGGGATGAATTCAAAGGTATGTTTCTTGAGAAGTATTTTCCTAAGGCTGTTCGACTTAGGATGGAAAAGCAATTCTTGGAATTGAGGCAAGAGGAAGACTCAGTGGCTTCCTATGAAGAAAGGTTCACTCGATTGGCAAGGTATGCTCCAAATTTTATCCGGGACCTTGATAGTAAAATCAATCGTTTTTACTCAGGATTAAAGCCAAAGTATCGAAGCGCATTAGCTTCTCGTGAGTTTAAAAGTTATGAAAAGCTTGTTCGATGTGCTGAAAAGGTGGAAATGGAGTTTGCCGATGACCAAGTGTCCTATAACAACCAGCAGAAGAAGAGACCGAGGTGGCAGGAGAAAGGTAAGAATTCTTCAAAAAAGTCTGATGGTAAGAAAACTAAGTTTGCAGTTTGTGATAAATGTGGAAAAAGGCATGCTGGGGAATGTCTTCTGAATTCTAGGAAGTGCTACCGATGTGGTAAGATGGGACATAAGGCTCGTGATTGCACTGAAAAGGATCAAGGTGAAGGTAAGAATAAATTTGATTTACAGTTAGTGAAATGTTATAAGTGCAATGAGATGGGTCACTATGCAAACGAGTGTCCGACAAGGAGCTTGAGTGATGGGAAGCAGCTAGACTACAAGCAGAAAGGGGTGGTAAAATCATTTGCAACTACTTCAGCAGATGTTGGGCCATCGAATGAAGTGGTGTCAGCTCCAGGGAGCTCAGTATTTTTCGAAGATTGACTTGAGGTCGGGGTACCATCAGTTGAAAGTAAAAGAAGCAGACGACTGCGTTCCGTACTAGATATGGCCATTATGAATTTGTAGTTATGCCTTTGGGGTTAACCAATGCACCTGTTGTATTCATGGACCTTATGAAAAAAAAATTCCATGAGTTCTTGGATAAGTTTGTGTTTGTGTTTTGAGGTTTGTGAAGAGGTTATGTGTGCCTTGTGATTCACAGTTGAAGAATGAGTTGTTTTTTCATCCTGGCAGTACTAAGATGTATAGAGATCTGCGAGAGTATTACTGGTGGGATGGAATGAAAAGTGATATTGCTGATTTTACTATGAAGTGTTTGACTTGTTAGCAGGTTAAAGCAGAGCGGCAGTTACCGAAAGGGATGCTTCAGCCTTTACCAGTTCCAGAGTGGGAATGGGAGAATATGTCCATGGACTTTGTTGTTGGATTACCGAAGACATCTCGAGGTAATAATGCAATCTGGGTTATTGTTGATCGCTTGACTAAATCTGCTCATTTCCTTGCTATACGAGATACTTTCTCTCTTGATCAACTTTCCCGTTTGTATCTTAAAGAGATAGTTAGGTTACATGGAGTTCTTCTCTCCATTGTATCGGATCGTGATCCCAGGTGTACTTCTAACTTTTGGAAAGGCCTTCAGAAGTCGTTGGGTACTGAATTAAATTTTAGTACAACTTTTCATCCTCAATCAGATGGGCAGTCAGAACGAACAATTCAGACATTGGAGGATATGCTACGAGCTTGTTCTATGGATTATCAGGGAAGTTGGGACCAACATCTTTCTTTGGTTGAGTTTTCATATAATAACAGTTTTCATTCTAGTATTCAGATGGCACCATTTCAGGCATTATATGGGAAGCGGTGTCGAACTCCAACTTTCTGGGATGAAGTGGGTGAAAGGAAGTTGATGGGACCAGAATTGGTAGAAGAGATGGCAGAAAAAGTTCAGCTGATTCAGAAACACATGAGAACAGCTCAGAGCAGGCAGAAGAGTTATGTGGATAACCGGAGGAAGGATCTATCTTTCGAGGTAGGTGATCATGTTTTTCTCAAGGTTTCTCCTTGGAAAAGCGTGATGAGATTTGGTAAGAAAGGAAAATTGAGTCCAAGGTTCATTGGACCATACGAAATGCTGGAGAGAGTTGGATCAGTTGCATACCGAGTGGCTTTACCTCCGAGTTTATCTCAGGTACACAATGTTTTTCACGTTTCGATGTTGAGAAAATATATGCCAGATCCATCTCATGTTTTGAGTCCAGAGGTAGTTCAGCTGGAAGAGAACCTATCTTATGAGGAACAACCGGTCCGGATTCTTGACCATAAGGAGCAAGTGTTACGGAATAAGGTGATTCATCAGGTAAAGGTTTTTTGGAAAAACCATGTGATTGAAGAGGCAACGTGGGAATCTGAAAATGCTATGAGGGATAAATACCCCCACTTATTTTGATAAGTGAATAAAATTGCGAGGACGCAATTCCCAAAAGGGGGGAAGGATGTAACATCCCAGGTAATTAAAGAATAAATAATTTTCATATTTATTAATATTTGAGAATTAAATATGAATTTTAATTAAAAGGGGTTGCTATGTTCGATAGCGTACCCGATACGCAACGATGAGTTTCTTTGAAACTTACGTAGCACACTAGTAATATAATAATATTATGTTAGTTAACAAGTAGCCGTTGTACTGGCGGGAATGAATAGAAATAACTAAAATATGAATAGATATGTTTTTAGATGTTTTTACATTTACCCAATAAAAGATAAAGGCTTAAAATACGGAAAGAGTTCAATTTTAGGCTTTTATACTCTAATTTTCACTAAAGGTTCAGTTATCACCTTTTAATGGTGAACCGTCATTAAATATAGTTTTGATCACTCTTATACATTCTTTTGGACCAAATAAAACTTTTATTAAGAATCGGGACATCAAATTTTACTTTGTGTAATTTTTGGTACCTTTCTGATAAAGTTCATTTTTTTTATGAATAGTGTAAAATGTTGCATTTTAATTCAAAACCTCTTTTTGATCTAATTTATTTATATGATTAGATTATGTTTTGAATTGGTTTTGAAGTGAAATTAGAATATATTTTTACCATTTTATCCAATGGTGGTCATTGGAATCAATTTCGATTTGAAATTAGACTTAAACTGGTGTCAATCTTTTGATACTTATTGTTTTGTAAAACCACGCTATTTGCTCTGGCAGCGGGAATTAATTATTAAATTAATTAATGTGACTTATATGATTTGAATTTTGTAAAATGGACTTCATTTTTGAATTCGGAATATCAAATATATCTTAGGGTGAATTTTTGGTAATTTTCTGAAAAACTTCAATTTTTGATGAATAGTGAAACCACTAAGTGGTAATCAAGAAAACTGATTTTTCGGTTAAATGAAATTTTACCACTAATGTGTGTTGAATTTTGAAAATCCGACATACATGGTTGTCATTAAGAAGTAAAATGTGGTTCAATGAGATTAAAATAATTTTTTGGTGAATAGTAACTTATTAAGTTTTTAATCGCGATTAGTGGTAATTAGTGTAGTTTAAGGTATAAATAATACTTTAATAATATAAAATGACCTAGACACATGTCCCAATCTCATTGGTTGTGTCATGGCCGACCAAGACAAGCCATGACCAAACTTGGGGACCCCATGTATCCACTTTTGTTGGGAAATGACATAAATTACTTTTTATTAAATGTTAAAGTGAAAATGACACAAACATAATATGTTTTGCGAAAATAATTTTTAAGTGGGGTTATACAAGTCCAAATTTCGATTATAAATATTCATTGGAAAGCTAGAAAGAATTCATACATCATAGTAATTGTTTTATAATTTTTAGACATTAAATAAATTTAATTATTTATGACATAATAATGATGCAGCGATGGCATCATTATTTGACGATTTAAATAAAATGGAAAGATAATATAAAATCTATGAACTACACATGGCCAAAACCAATTGGATGAGTGGATTTCGATGCCTTATAACCTTATCCACGAATTCTATCAATGTGGGACCTTTTAAAACCGAAACACATTTTCAAATAATGTAATGTTTCTTTACTTTCCAAAAGTGCCCCTCCTCTCCTCTTATAAAAGGCCCCCACCTCTACCTCATTTCACACAATCTTCAAGCCTTTTGCTCGGCCAACCCCTGCCCATTTTCTCTCTCCACATCACTCTCCTCAACCTAGAGGATTCCCTTTGGGCAGAATCCTTTCAAAGGAAGCCTTTAGACTCAACTCAAAAGGAGTTACACTTTTTAAGGTAATTCATTCTCTCATGTTCATTTGTTTTATTTTGCTTCTCCAACCCCCTAAACTCTTTTTACATACTTCTTTTGTAACAACAACAGTATCATCAATATACTAGGATGTTGTTATAAGATTTATTTGATCTACACTCTCACACAACTACATCAAATGGTTAAAGAACATACGGTTTCCGTGGATGGCGAAATTCTGCCTCCCGAAACGATGATTGTTCAATACTCATTTAACACCTTCAAAGGTGGCCATTATGATGTCACTATTTTTATATATGATATGTAATATGTTTATGTTTTACTTATGCTTCTGTATTTTTCATTTGTGTCTTACCTTTATGGCTTCCATTATGGGTATACGCGATATCTTTATTTAAGGAAGTGCGGACTACCGCCCCCTCAAAGTGATGTGATTCGTTAATGCCATATGTGGGACGTGTAAAGGATGGATTTAAAGTTATTATATATGATGTAATACTGGAATTATAATATACCTATATATATCATTATCATTTATTTCCATTAAAGTATGAGATAGAAATGAATGTAGCGTTCATGCGTACGTACGGACTACCGTCTCCATGAACGGTGCATTTCATTTCTTATCCCCAAATGTAATGTACTATTAAAAGTACATGTATATAATTGATATATATAATTAATGATATATCTAAATGATGAATATAGTTCTGGAATTAAAATATACATAAGTCTCATTTAGTTTTATTTCCATTAATATGACAAAGAAATGAAAGTAGCGTTCATGCGTACGTACGGCTTACCGTCTCCATGAACGGTGCATTTCATTTCTTACCTCTAAATGATTATGTAATATTTTAAATACATGTATGTACTGGATATATATGACATATATTATATCTACATCATGAATACCATTCTGGATATAATGAAACATTGACCAAATTAACAACATGTAAGTGTAAGAAGTCTATTTTTGACTTAAGAACCAAATACCGACAAAATGAACATTATTAACTTAAATGATTAAATGATGTTCATAACATGGTATAAAAGGAATAATGAACTTGGAAAAGATTCATAATCAAGTAGAGATTAACTAAATTTTATTATTCAGGAGTTTAAAGAACGGTCGGGTCAAGTCAGATACGAGGTATGGGAACTTCTTAACCCAATTTCCATTCTTTGGGTTAATCTCCTACTTTCAAATTATGTCATTATATTATTATGTCGTATATTGTATTTGTACTTTATTTATGTGTACTTATAGTGAATACACATAATGTATCTATTTTATTTTAAAAATTATCTTTGTATGGGACTTCGTCTCAATCTCCTTTCATTGAGGCATATTTTGTTTTGTACACAACTTTCTTGTATACGGTGTATAAACCCCTTTGACTTTCACATTTATTCAAAAGGAATCTTTTTTATACGAAGCGTTTACTAAACGAAAAAAGGGAATTTTTTTGTCGTACGTATGCGGCGACAACGACTTCTCCGCCGTCGTAACCATTATTTGAGTTTCAGCTTCCTCTACAAGCCATACCTTCTTTTTTAAAAGAAAAATAAATACCATGTTTTACTTTGGTATTGAAAATGGTTTTCATAATGTTTTTATTATATCAATGTGTTGTATTGATATCTCGTGATTGAAATTTGGAAATGTTATGTTTCCTTTATGCATGTTTTATGTGATGTGATTATGTTATGGTTCTTGGGCATTATTATGAAGACGGGTGGTTCCGTGATAAACTAAGGGCGGGTGAGCCCGTTATAGCTCTCCAATGCATTGGGTAACGCGAAGGAGTGAAACGTTAAGGTTTCTCCGAAGAGATTTTAGGGAATATACTGTGATGGGTATTCCAAACGTAACCAAGAGGGTTACTCCCTACGTAAGAATTTTATGAATGCCTCAAGTTACCTTTATGTCTTATGATTTCTATGATTTATTCATGATTTTATGAGGTATGTTAAAGTGCCTATGTTTTATGGGTAAAGTATGATTTCATTCTTATTTATATATGAACTCATGTTTCCTTTCCATGTTTTTTTTATAACCCATACTGAGTTTTATGCTCATCCCAAGTTTTTGAAATGTTTGTCACAGGTCAAGGGAAAGGTACATGATAAGATGATAGAGTCAAGGATGTGTCAAGAATTAATCCATGTTTTATTTTAAATGTGTGTTCCATTGATGGGAATGAAGAATACTATCTTTATGTAACCACTTTGTTTATATGTGGAATGTAATGCAAGTTTTATGATCTAATTCTCTAAAACTCTAAACCCGAAAAGATCCTCAATGTGTAATCTTGTAATAACTCAAGATTAAGTAAGGTTTAAGGCTGGGGCCTTATAGTTGGTATCAGAGGTCGGTTTAGATAACTTTAGGAGTTAGAAAAGTGTTAAATTATAATATGATTGAAATAATATAGCATTTACGGATTACCATGTTGCTTCGCCTAAGATATTTCGGTGTTCAGAATGGTTTTCCGCAGAGGAAACAAAGCAGCTATGTTGGGACGACATCAGGAGGAAGACAACCTTCCAAATCAGCAACCTGAGATGGTCGGAATCGGAACTGAACAGTTTGTTGCAGTGATGGCACAGTTGACTCAGGCTATAAATGGGGGTGATATCCATGCACGAGATCAGCCAGATCAACCACAGAGGAACATGTCAGTGGTGGAACATTTCATGAGGCAACATCCCCCATCATTCAGAGGATCATCTGACCCTGTGCTAGCTGAAGGGTGGATTAAAGCACTGGAGAAGATTTTTGATGTCATGGGGTGTTCAGACAATCAAAAGGTTAGTCTTGCTCTTTACCGTTTGGAGGGTGAAGCAGATCAGTGGTGGTCTATGGTTAAAAATATCAGGGACGCCGATGAGATTGATGCTCTTGACTGGGATGAATTCAAATGTATGTTTCTTGAGAAGTATTTTCCTAAGGCTGTTCGACTTAGGATGGAAAAGCAATTCTTGGAATTGAGGCAAGAGGAAGACTCAGTGGCTTCCTATGAAGAAAGGTTCACTCGATTGGCAAGGTATGCTCCAAATTTTATCCGGGACCTTGATTGTAAAATCAATCGTTTTTACTCAGGATTAAAGCCAAAGTATCGAAGCGCATTAGCTTCTCGTGAGTTTAAAAGTTATGAAAAGCTTGTTCGATGTGCTGAGAAGGTGGAAATGGAGTTTGCCGATGACCAAGTGTCCTATAACAACCAGCAGAAGAAGAGACCGAGGTGGCAGGAGAAAGGTAAGAATTCTTCAAAAAAGACTGATGGTAAGAAAACTAAGTTTGCAGTTTGTGATAAATGTGGAAAAAGGCATGCTGGGGAATGTCTTCTGAATTCTGGGAAGTGCTACCGATGTGGTAAGATGGGACATAAGGCTCGTGATTGCACTGAAAAGGATCAAGGTGAAGGTAAGAATAAATTTGATTTACAGTTAGTGAAATGTTATAAGTGCAATGAGATGGGTCACTATGCAAACGAGTGTCTGACAAGGAGCTTGAGTGATGGGAAGCAGCTAGACTACAAGCAGAAAGGGGTGGTAAAATCATTTGCAACTACTTCAGCAGATGTTGGGCCATCGAATGAAGTGGTGTCAGCTCCAGGGAGCTCAGTATTTTTCGAAGGTTGACTTGAGGTCGGGGTACCATCAGTTGAAAGTAAAAGAAGCAGACGACTGCGTTCCGTACTAGATATGGCCATTATGAATTTGTAGTTATGCCTTTGGGGTTAACCAATGAACCTGTTGTATTCATGGACCTTATGAAAAAAAAAATTCCATGAGTTCTTGGATAAGTTTTTGTTTGTGTTTTGAGGTTTGTGAAGAGGTTATGTGTGCCTTGTGATTCACAGTTGAAGAATGAGTTGTTTTTTCATCCTGGCAGTACTAAGATATATAGAGATCTGCGGGAGTATTACTGGTGGGATGGAATGAAAAGTGATATTGCTGATTTTACTATGAAGTGTTTGACTTGTTAGCAGGTTAAAGCAGAGCGGCAGTTACCGAAAGGGATGCTTCAGCCTTTACCAGTTCCAGAGTGGGAATGGGAGAATATATCCATGGACTTTGTTGTTGGATTACCGAAGACATCTCGAGGTAATAATGCAATCTGGGTTATTGTTGATCGCTTGACTAAATCTGCTCATTTCCTTGCTATACGAGATACTTTCTCTCTTGATCAACTTTCCCGTTTGTATCTTAAAGAGATAGTTAGGTTACATGGAGTTCTTCTCTCCATTGTATCGGATCGTGATCCCAGGTGTACTTCTAACTTTTGGAAAGGCCTTCAGAAGTCGTTGGGTACTGAATTAAATTTTAGTACATCTTTTCATCCTCAATCAGATGGGCAGTCAGAACGAACAATTCAGACATTGGAGGATATGCTACGAGCTTGTTCTATGGATTATCAGGGAAGTTGGGACCAACATCTTTCTTTGGTTGAGTTTTCATATAATAACAGTTTTCATTCTAGTATTCAGATGGCACCATTTCAGGCATTATATGGGAAGCGGTGTCGAACTCCAACTTTCTGGGATGAAGTGGGTGAAAGGAAGTTGATGGGACCAGAATTGGTAGAAGAGATGGCAGAAAAAGTTCAGCTGATTCAGAAACACATGAGAACAGCTCAGAGCAGGCAGAAGAGTTATGTGGATAACCGGAGGAAGGATCTATCGTTCGAGGTAGGTGATCATGTTTTTCTCAAAGTTTCTCCTTGGAAAAGCGTGATGAGATTTGGTAAGAAAGGAAAGTTGAGTCCAAGGTTCATTGGACCATACGAAATTCTGGAGAGAGTTGGATCAGTTGCATACTGAGTGGCTTTACCTCCGAGTTTATCTCAGGTACACAATGTTTTTCACGTTTCGATGTTGAGAAAATATATGCCAGATCCATCTCATGTTTTGAGTCCAGAGGTAGTTCAGCTGGAAGAGAACCTATCTTATGAGGAACAACCGGTCTAGATTCTTGACCATAATGAGCAAGTGTTACGGAATAAGGTGATTCATCAGGTAAAGGTTTTTTGGAAAAACCATGTGATTGAAGAGGCAACGTGGGAATCTGAAAATGCTATGAGGGATAAATACCCCCACTTATTTTGATAAGTGAATAAAATTGCGAGGACGCAATTCCCAAAAGGGGGGAAGGATGTAACATCCCAGGTAATTAAAGAATAAATAATTTTCATATTTATTAATATTTTAGAATTAAATATGAATTTTAATTAAAAGGGGTTGCTATGTTCGATAGCGTACCCGATACGCAACGATGAGTTTCTTTGAAACTTACGTAGCACACTAGTAATATAATAATATTATGTTAGTTAACAAGTAGCCGTTGTACTAGCGGGAATGAATAGAAATAACTAAAATATGAATAGATATGTTTTTAGATGTTTTTACATTTACCCAATAAAAGATAAAGGCTTAAAATACGGAAAGAGTTCAATTTTAGGCTTTTATACTCTAATTTTCACTAAAGGTTCACTTATCACCTTTTAATGGTGAACCGTCATTAAATATAGTTTTGATCACTCTTATACATTCTTTTGGACCAAATAAAACTTTTATTAAGAATCGGGACATCAAATTTTAATTTGTGTAATTTTTGGTACCTTTCTGATAAAGTTCATTTTTTTATGAATAGTGTAAAATGTTGCATTTTAATTCAAAACCTCTTTTTGATCTAATTTATTTATATGATTATATTATGTTCTGAATTGGTTTTGAAGTGAAATTAGAATATATTTTTACCATTTTATCCAATGGTGGTCATTGGAATCAATTTCGATTTGAAATTAGACTTAAACTGGTGTCAATCTTTTGATACTTATTGTTTTGTAAAAACACGCTATTTGCTCTGGCAGCGGGAATTAATTATTAAATTAATTAATGTGACCTATATGATTTGAATTTTGTAAAATGGACTTCATTTTTGAATTCGGAATATCAAATATAGCTTAGGGTGAATTTTTGGTAATTTTCTGAAAAACTTCAATTTTTGATGAATAGTGAAACCACTAAGTGGTAATCAAGCAAACTGATTTTTCGGTTAAATGAAATTTTACCACTAATGTGTGTTGAATTTTGAAAATCCGACATACATGGTTGTCATTAAGAAGTAAAATGTGGTTCAATGAGATTAAAATAATTTTTTGGTGAATAGTAACTTATTAAGTTTTTAATCGCGATTAGTGGTAATTAGTGTAGTTTAAGGTATAAATAATACTTTAATAATATAAAATGACCTAGACACATGTCCCAACCTCATTGGTTGTGTCATGGCCGACCAAGACAAGCCATGGCCAAACTTGGGGACCCCATGTATCCACTTTTGTTGGGAAATGACATAAATTACTTTTTATTAAATGTTAAAGTGAAAATGACACAAACATAATATGTTTTGAGAAAACAATTTTTAAGTGGGGTTATAAAAGTCCAAATTTCGATTATAAATAGTCATTGGAAAGCTAAACATATTTCCTACATCATAGTAATTTTTTTATAATTTTTAGACATTATATAAATTTAATTATTTATGACATAATAATGATGCAGCGATGACATCATTATTTGACGATTTAAATAAAATGGAAAGATAATATAAAATCTATGAACTACACATGGCCAAAACCAATTGGATGAGTGGATTTCGATGCCTTATAAACTTATCCACGAATTCTATCAATGTGGGACCTTTTAAAACCGAAACACATTTTCAAATAATGTAATGTTTCTTTACTTTCCAAAAGTGCCCCTCCTCTCCTCTTATTAAAGGCCCCCACCTCTACCTCATTTCACACACTCTTCAAGCCTTTGGATAGGCCAACCCCTGCCCATTTGCTCTCTCCACATCCCTCTACTCAACCTAGAGGATTCCCTTTGGGCAGAATCCTTTCAAAGGAAGCCTTTAGGCTCAACTCAAAAGGAGTTACACTTTTTAAGGTAATTCATTCTCTCATGTTCATTTGTTTTATTTTGCTTCTCCAACCCCCTAAACTCTTTTTATATACTTCTTTTGTAACAACACCAGTATCATCAATATACTAGGATTTTGTTATAAGATTTATTTGATCTACACTCTCACACAACTACATCAAATGGTTAAAGAACATACGGTTTCCGTGGATGGCGAAATTCTGCCTCCCGAAACGATGATTGTTCAATACTCATTTAACACCTTCAAAGGTGGCCATTATGATGTCACTATTTTTATATATGATATGTAATATGTTTATGTTTTACTTATGCTTCTGTATTTTTCATTTGTGTCTTACCTTTATGGCTTCCATTATGGGTATACGCGATATCTTCATTTAAGGAAGTGCGGACTACCGCCCCTTCAAAGTGATGTGATTCGTTAATGCCATATGTGGGACGTGTAAAGGATGGATTTAAAGTTATTATATATGATGTAACACTGGAATTATAATATACCTATATATATCATTATCATTTATTTCCATTAAAGTATGAGATAGAAATGAAAGTAGCGTTCATGCGTACGTACGGACTACCGTCTCCATGAACGGTGCATTTCATTTCTTATCCCCAAATGTAATGTACTATTAAAAGTACATGTATATAATGGATATATATAATTAATGATATATCTAAATGATGAATATAATTCTGGAATTAAAATATACATAAGTATCATTTAGTTTTAATTCCATTAATATGAAAAAGAAATGAAAGTAGCGTTCATGCGTGCGTACGGCTTACCGTCTCCATGAACGGTGCATTTCATTTCTTACCTATAAATGATTATGTAATATTTTAAATACATGTATGTACTGGATATATATGACATATATGATATCTACATCATGAATACCATTCTGGATATAATGAAACATTGACCAAATTAACAACATGTAAGTGTAAGAAGTCTATTTTTGACTTAAGAACCAAATACCGACAAAATGAACATTATTAACTTAAATGATTACATGATGTTCATAACATGGTATAAAAGGAATAATGAACATGTAAAAGATTCATAATCAAGTAGAGATTAACTAAATTTTATTATTCAGGAGTTTAAAGAACGGTCGGGTCAAGTCAGATACGAGGTATGGGAACTTCTTAACCCAATTTCCATTCTTTGGGTTAATCTCCTACTTTCAAATTATGTCATTATATTATTATGTCGTATCTTGTATTTGTACTTTATTTATATGTACTTATAGTGAATACACATAATGTATCTATTTTATTTTAAAAATAATCTTTGTATGGGACTTCGTCTCAATCTCCTTTCATTGAGGCATATTTTGTTTTGTACACAACCTTCTTGTATACGGTGTATAAACCCCTTTGACTTTCACGTTTATTCAAAAGGAATCTTATTTATACGAAGCGTTTACTAAACGACAAAAGGGAATGTTTTTGTCGTACGTATGCGGCGACAACGACTTCTCTGCCGTCGTAACCGTTATTTGAGTTTCAGCTTCTTCTACAAGCCATACCTTCTTTTTTAAAAGAAAAATAAATACCATGTTTTACTTTGGTATTGAAAATGGTTTTCATAATGTTTTTATTATATCAATGTGTTGTATTGATATCTCGTGATTGAAATTTGGAAATGTTATGTTTCCTTTATGCATGTTTTATGTGATATGATTATGTTATGGTTCTTGGGAATTATTATGAAGACGGGTGGTTCCGTGATAAACTAAGGGCGGGTGAGCCCGTTATAGCTCTCCAATGCATTGGGTAACGCGAAGGAGTGAAACGTTAAGGTTTCTACGAAGAGATTTTAGGGAATATACTGTGATGGGTATTCCAAACGTAACCAAGAGGGTTACTCCCTACGTAAGAATGTTATGAATGCCTCAAGTTACCTTTATGTCTTATGATTTCTATGATTTATTCATGATTTTATGAGGTATGTTAAAGTGCCTATGTTTTAGGGGTAAAGTATGATTTCATTCTTATTTATATATGAACTCATGTTTCCTTTCCATGTTTTTTTTATAACCCATACTGAGTTTTATGCTCATCCCATGTTTTTGAAATGTTTTTCACAGGTCAAGGGAAAGGTACATGATAAGATGATAGAGTCAAGGATGTGTCAAGAATTAATCCATGTTTTATTATAAATGTGTGTTCCATTGATGGGAATGAAGAATACTATCTTTATGTAACCACTTTGTTTATATGTGGAATGTAATGCAAGTTTTATGATCTAATTCTCTAAAACTCTAAACCCGAAAAGATCCTCAATGTGTAATCTTGTAATAACTCAAGATTATGTAAGGTTTAAGGCTGGGGCCTTATATACATCCTCAGACAATCATTTTCATTCATTACATACAAGACTGGAGTGACCTATAGAGACACACTCGGTTGGATAAATACCTTATTAATCAAATTATAAATCTATATCCAAAGAACCTGTAGCTCAAAATGTCTCATCCGACAAGGAGCCATCAAAATTGGGCTAGAACAATGTTTTGATTCTATCATGAATTAAACATTACATTGAATGGGTATAGTCATATCCTTCTCAATAAAGACATCCATGATCTCACCCACAACTCAAAAATCCTCCACCATATTATTATCCAAATATTCCACTAACAACTCAATCAACAAGGGAAGTAGTGGCTCAACACTCTGACTTCCCATCAGACAAATCCACTCATCAACGAATGAAAAATGATATCCATCCATTTCTAAAAACATGAATATTCTCTGAAAGAATTCGATAAAAATGTGGACATAGTACAACTAGATTATTCAATGTATGACATCATATGATCGAATTTCAAACAGGAACATATCCCCATAGGACAAGTGTGGCCCCATCATTAGTCTACAACCCTAGGACACATAAAACAAGTGGGTCTGACCTCATACTAGTGTAATCAACACCAGGGGAATGGAATGTATCTATAATTATAGTCCCAATGTATGGGCTATAACAAATAAATCAAAAGAGTAAAATTCTCTTGAATTAAACCATGTACAAACCTGAGTACTGAAAAAACTGATCGTACAACAAATGATATCCATCCCGGCTGGAACAACTTCCTTTATAGCATGAAAGTAACCACTCCTAGATTTTATTACCCTATAATGTTAGATTCCTTACCAACCATGGCTGGGATTATATCCATGAGTAATGATCTTAGGATGGAAATTGCCTGCTTTGTGTCCCCTCGGTGGAGTAGAAACCACCTGTACTTACTTCTGAAATTACCTAGAAGGAATATACTACTAAGGAATGTACTGAAAATTCCCACCAACACTGTTATGAGATCATCCTGGGCACTGAATCTAATGGAGAATCTCATATCCCCAATAGGAACACATGTGTCCCAAGCCTATTGTAAAAGAATGATAACTAGAAGGTCAAAACTAAAACTGCCTAGGTAGACTCCCTACAGGATTAAACATAATAGGACCTTGGAATTGAGACCTAATGTTGATAGCATCTACCATTAAATAACTCATCTAGCTCTCCCTCATGGTATACCTTATTACAAGTTCATCCTCTCAACAACTTAAACCATATTTTGGACCTCATTGTATGTCAGAAAGGTAGAGGGAGTAAATGCATACTAAAGGGACGGATGATGTTCCTCCTCTATGTGTCCCACCCATGAGTCCTCATTTAAGAATATATTAAAGAATAGATAAGTTGATCCTTTATCAAAATCCCTAGTTAACATACCAAAATAAACCCCTACAAGAGGGAGAGTAGGTTCTTTCACTTCTCATCCTTCATGTCCAGAAAAGAAATCTTGTATGGATCTTCATCTCCAAATTAACCCATAGATCATCGGCCTCCTCTCTCTCCCTTTTGTACAACATTCGCTACTAACACATATCACCCCACATTTGGGTCACTGATAAAGGATCCCAGTACCATCGAAGCCCAAATGAAGATAATGGTGATCATAATCTCTTTAAGGAAACACTCTATCATTATATATTATACTCCATAATCATACATTCATATAATCTTCCACAAAAAATTATAAAATGTCTTCTTCTACTGGTCATCCACCCCCATTAGTTCAACCACCTAAAATTCGATGGGGTTTGCCAGGTGAGCCTCCACTCTTCATAACACATGCAGTTGATGACCATGTTCCATAGCTAAGAATGTAAACATGTAACTCCTAAGATCGAGTACTATGGAATTTATTTAATTTTTATTTTAACTGATTTTTTATTTTAATTTCCCATAATCTCCCAAAAAAAGAAGAACAAAATTCACATGATGCACATACCATTTATAGGGTATTTATCCCACAAATGGTGTAGCGTCACTTAGTAATTTAGTTGGCTCATATTCCTTGCATCAGATCACATGGGGGTGGATAAAATATTGTGTCATAAGTGATCTTCTCTGCCCTATATCATGCACCAAGATCAACTCACAATATTTCTCTAACTACCCATTAAATCCTCATTGCGACAAACTCTAAAATCCATCCTATATCTCATACATAAGATATTATTCCATTTCATCATGGTCCCAAATCATGATGAGGGAGGGGATATAAAATTGTTGAGACCATCCTTATTCAAGATAAAAAATAGATAATGAACTCCTGAGTCCCTACTCTAATAGGCCCCATGGTGGTGAATAGAACCAAAGGTATTAAAATATCATAAAATGGGAGGCAGTGAACATTTTATTGTAATGATGTTCAAGGGAAAATATTTATAAAACTCCATAACCTGCATGAAATATATATAAAATATGATAGAATCCTTCCCATGTGAATTTTTAATCTAATACTGGTTAAAATAAAATGAAAAGATACAATGTATAAACCAAAATAAAAACTAATAAGTGACACAACTAATTTCCCAAATGTATAATCTAGTTAGGTCCAGCATGGTTCACGAATCCTCTCTTGAAACCTGAAAAAAAATTATATATGTGGGGGGAGAATTAAAGTATACCTAGTAGGAAAATCAAAAGTCTCTCATGCACAAACGGCGAATCATACTAATTCCCCAGTGATAAAAATATCAAAACCATAATCCCTCAACAAGGTATTCTATCCACCCCAACTTCCCTATAGAAAAATCACCTAAAAATTCATGTCATATAATGTAAAGTAGTAATCACATCAATGATAGGGTACCCCACACCTCTTCCCACTGGTTAACTACTCATCCCAAATTACAATCATCCTAACGCTACCACTATCATCCACACAACCCACTAGCGCAATCTCATCTCACACACGTGGTCCATATAACACATCCCAAACGCAAACACTATAGATATAAGTGCATCACATCCCACCCACAGAAACTTGGGCTACAAAACCACAACATCATCATGATGACAAAATGGAATGTACAACATATCACTTACAGAATAATCATAGGGAGAACCCCTCACACGAAAACCCATGGGAATCACTACTATGATATAACCATCTCGAAGGGTCTAGCGCTAGAAATTATTGTTAGAGGGAGTTGGAAAGAGCCAATAACAACCATCCATCTTACCAATGGGATATTGGGAAAGGACAGCCTCTCCCATAACAATGGGGTGTTCGGAACGTAATTCTCAACATAGGATGGTGTGTATAGAAATCACAATGAAATACATTTTTATAAGTATATAGATACCAAATAGTCAGCCAATATTATGGGGTTTGAATAAAAATAACTATAAGACACAAAACATCCCTTGATACCACTCTTAATGCAAAACCACATAGCCAGTAATAGACGTAATTCATAACACCAGCCAATTTATTTAACCAATTATCAAAATTCACTATTAAATTTATTTATATATTTATTTTATCCATAACAAGTAAATTACCAAAAAAAATCCCACAAAATGTATCATCAAAACCCACACAAACTTCGCCAAAATCTCTGGAAACTCTGGAAAAAAGTCTTGGACAATGTAACAACATCCTTCTTCAAAATGATCTCTCCAAAACCATCCTTAGCCTAACCACTTCATGTAATTCACCATATCCCAAAAAATATATTAAATCTCAACCAAATTGAAGCACTAATACATAAGATGACCATGTGTGAACAGCCATAACATAACCGATATGAAGTCTAACTGCTCATTCAGTTCATCCATTCTATAATCAATAAATATCTTAGATAGATAATCCATTACACTACCTATACCACCCCATACAAAAAAAAAACATTCCCAAAAACATCATCAGAAGACCCGAACAAAACAAAAGGTCGAAATTATCCATACATATCACACAACCAAAAAACAATATATATTATGAATCAAAGACCATCATTCATTAATTCCAATTTGATAAAATATCGCTAGTCACAGAACAAGTATGATCCCATGGAATCCATTTAATTAACAAGATATACCTGATTAATCAATTTTCCATATTCATTGATAGTCAGTAAAGGATCAACTACAAGTATAAATAATCACCCATTCATAAGAAAAGACCACCAAATATCTTTATTTTCATAAGGATACAACCCATAGAATTCAAAATAGGGGTCAAAGATAACATTTAAAACAAAAAATCATCATAACCACAAATCTTTTCCTTATTTATCTTTTTTAAAATTGTTTCAACCAAACCAACAAGAAGACATCAGTAAAAAAACCTCGCACGATAAAAAATTATAATAGAGATGATGGAATTCTAACATGGAACATCAGACGATCAATAATTCTTCTTTGCACCAAATAAAAAGTGGCGCACAAGTTGCAGGAAATACTCAAATGAAATAGGATCCACAAAAGTATAATATAGTCCACTCCACTAGGAAGAAAGGTTCTGGTTTCACGATGATAAAATGGAACTACACAGGGAAAGTAAAATCTCGTCTTAGATGATCCATATCCTATATCAAAGGAAGTGAGACGATTCCAAATTACATAAAATTTTGATCATGGTCAAGACCATGTGTATTCACTATTTCAAATCCCATGGAGCATTAGTATATTACATATATATTTAATCCCTATTGGAATTACATTTTAAATTCTCAAATATTGTTTTAAACAAGATTTTTATCAAATAATGATAGAAGGTGGAAGAAACTAGAAAAACCATAAAAATAAAGAAACAACTAACTAATGGGTGATTCAACAACAATGAGTCACTGACAAGACCCACAAACCTGAGTAACCAATTTGACCCACTAACAAAGGTTCACTGATAATGAGTCACTGATGTGATAAACAGATGTGAGCTACCGATGTTTAGCTATCAACACGAGCTACTGGTATAGCCTATTGATCCACTGACCTACCAACGACCTGACCTTCCAATACTAAACCTACAAACAACACATAATGACTCTTAACCTACAGAGGCCCGACCTACCGACCGAAACTACAGGTGCCTGAACTACCAAAACCCTGACATACACATGCCATGACATACAGATTCCTTGACCAACTAATTCCATGATCTACATACACCAAATTTACTAATAAAAAACAATAATTTTGGAAAAAAATTTAAATGAGCTATCATTGCCTAATCTAAAACTACTAACATTGGATTTTGAAATTTCAATAGATCGGGGAGGTCCTATCCCTTAAAACTTGTGTCATACTTCCCTACTAATAATAAATCCCTTGTATTGGAGTAAAAATTCTACCACCATAACTTGTATGACATGTATAAAACTATACTCCTACTTTTTATGGTGTAGTTTACCCCCATTTCACATTATATACCTTTATCAAATCTCTATTACTTCCAACATATCATGGGATCCTATTGTACATACTAATATTCCCAATCCTTATAATTTCTCGACTATTAACTAGTGGTTGGGGAAACATAAGATGCATGTGTCTGGTATTTATATATTGATAACATATCACCTAGTCACAACCTTGAGTGTTAAAAAAAATCCATGGGAACTCTTCCTATACACACCCTGGTGATAACTCTCAAATAAAAGCTTCCTATTATCAGAACAATCACTAATGGATCACCCTACTAAATAGAATTTTTACAACCAGAGTCTACCATGAGGTTCCTGAATAAAATAATAGCCTTATCCACCACCTCAATATACCTCTTTAAAAGAATGAAACTCACCTCAGACCTTATCCAATATCCACTTCAATCCGGAATGAATCACTCCATTACTACCTCCTTCCATTCCAACTCTAGAATAATGTTTTTCATTTTGGTGAAGCATATAGAATAATACAACACTAACATAGTCCCCCTGAAACATAAAAACTATATGGTATTCCTTTATCACATGTTCCTTGGATAAAATGTTTTCATTATAATTTCCTCGAATTAATTCATAATATTATTCTTTCATGATCAATTTGAATTCGAACATCCCAAATGTTCTCTTTAGGACCTCGTATCATAAAAATTGATAACATGTCTCTCTTAAAATGATGAGTCTCTATGTTGACAAAAACCATCAAGATAGTCTTTGTCCAAAAGACAACATCCTCAATTCCACCCTATGCAGTAAACATCATAGGCTACAATAGTTGGAACATTGTAGTCAATTCAATCATACTCAAAATAATCCGACCTATTCCCCATTCGAACATCATCATAAAATGAGAAATGGTCCATTATAACTTCTTATTTTTATGGTTACAATAGATCAAAGGGTTTCCATACTACACTATTGAATTATAATTCCTGATGATATCCACTTCTCTCCCAACCATCACACGTCATCGTGGTGGAATCCCTCTACAATTCAATATACACATCTCCAAATACATAAAATAAAGATTACAGAGTTTATTAATATGTTAGAACTATTCTTTTAAAAAAGAACACATTTCTATCAAACAATCTGAATGGATATAGTCACATTACTTTCACTGGACTCAACCATCCCTATCAAGGGTTGTGGGATATATAGGGTAATAAAATTTAAATAGTTACAACAATTCATTATACACTATTTTTATCCATTTCAATTTAAAGAAAGAATCATTCTCATTTGGGAACAATTTTGTCATTCCAATTTTTCATAAAAATAGTTCCAAATAATCTATAACTGTTCATTAAGAATTATTCATTATCTATTATTTCACATTCCTTCCATTTACCCGTTGGACCAATTTTTATCAGACACAACTTCTGAATTTTCAAGAAAAATATATTAATTCTATTATTCACATCCCAAATTTATATCCTATTTATTCCTACTATTATTCTTGGAACATAAATCTCTAGGGTCCAAAAATAATTTATGTATGATAAACCTCATAACATTACATCCACGAGAAAGATATCAATAAATATTAACATCCCACAACAATTATATCAACCACTGGTAAAATATCAACCATATGTAACAACACACACCAAGGACAACCAAACCACCATGTGTAATTTTCCCCCCATTCATTGGATAGATACACAAATGAAAAAAATCATTTTATAGGCCCAACATGCCATAGTATCTCATATACTATTCCTTAATAATCAGAAAATAGAAAAATAACTCCTCTAATATAACATTTTAAGGTCCCCATCCTGGTAACCACTATATCCAGTGCTCTAATCCGAGTCACCACATGACCTCATGTGTCGCAACTCATATTATATATGTTGTTGATTTGTAGATAAGGTCTAATAGAGCATGTGGGGAGGAAATACCATCATAATCATAGAAATCCATATCATATAAACGATTAAATAATGAAAAAAATTTAAACCGAAAAACATCATAAAGAACATTTCCCAAAAATGGGTATAATCGTAGTGATAATAAAATATATTATATACCATGTAATATAGTTCCATGTGAAAGAAAATCCCAAAATATAATTTAATTGTAGAATCTCATAAAGGATCGCAACCCTAATTTATGACCCCTCATTCATGAAATCCCACACTGAAATCATCCATCTAACATATGCCCATTTCTCCTATCCTGACCTATATCAATTAAATCATCTCGGTTACATATTGGTGGCTCGAAAAGGTTTCGAGTAAAAACCAGTTGGCCTCAAACAAAGGTTTCTACAAAATATCTAGTCATACTTGTTATTTTTTGGATGTAAGTAATGAATAGAAACTAAAAATGGGCATGTGTGGTGCTAATAGTAACAAAGGGTCAGTTTATCCAATGTTATCATTAGATCATTAGGTTCACCACATTCATAAAATTCACATCGGCCTATGATGTTCATATAAACTATGAATTATTGAAGGAATTAAGGTTCTATAGATAAAAAGGGAAATTATTTGGAAACAATTCATATATATTTCCTAATACATTGTCTATTAATTCATATCTAACCCATCTTTTAGGGGAATAGAGAATCAGTCCAACTCCCCAACCCATTAATTATATAACACGTACCTCGGATCCTCAATCTAGGTAGGCACATCCCATGAAACTATTTGGGAAATTGACCATCCATGTGACATAACAATATGTGCATGATAGGGGTTTCATAGAGGATGATTGTAACCCATTCCATGAAAATAGATCCACATTATTACCCCACAATCAATCAAGCCATGTGAAATTTCTTTTTTAACCACATAACACTCATTATAATCACAAACCATTATTAATTACACATTTCCCATTTATATTAAATATAAGTTTAACAGATACATCTTTCATATGTCTTATCCTATCAATACATTTACAATTCACAACCCATAAAACATTCATAAATTTTAAAATATAACAAACACACATTTTTGTGATGACCCCGACTCTAGAAGACTGAAGTCAGTGCCGAAAAAATTATGTGTAATTTTTTATTATAAAAACATGTAGATGAAAATTTCACATGTCATTCCATCTCATATAATATTTTTGGTTTAGGTTTTTTAAAAAGATATAAATATGATTCATTTTTTAAAAAACATAAAAAAGATACATTTCATATTGTTTCCATCTCATATTAGTACTAAATGCACGAAAAATATACTAACCATGTAAAAATAAGTTGAAAATGAAGGGTGGGAATTTAAAATGATCAGTTATGGATTATAAAAAGAACCATTAATAAAATTATTTAATAAATCATTTTTAAGAAATATATCCATATAAAATAATTAAACATATGTTAGAAATTTTATTGAAATAAAAAAAATTACTATAGCATGTCATCATCATTTTTCAAAATGTTATAGACATCTATTTTATATAATCTCATACTAAAGTATTTATACATTTATTAAATGGATACAAATAAAATATGACACATAATAAGAATACTTGTAAAAAATGTACGAAATGCTACCCATGGAATTTGTGATGACTAAAAAAAACATATTGTGACATTCCAAAGGTGTTGGTACTTATTAGAACAGGAAATAATCCATTCTCAGAGTTTCACACAAACAATATGTTAAATAACTTATCTCCTAGAATGAAAATAATGAAATGAACTATGTAATATGAACTTCTATATCAAAATTCAGATTATAGATTCTATACTTCCCTTATAAAAACATTCCATGTACATACTTCATTATTTTATATGTGTGCATCACAATTATCATAATTAAAAAATTCTTAACGAAGGGAAATTATAATAGTCGAATAATCACATGGTTGTTCATATACTAATATATAATGAGGGAATGTATAATTTCAGACTTCATAAACTTTTTGTCAAGGACTTATGTAGAGACCATAGATAATCGTTCCAACAAGGACTCATGCCAAGAACATATGGTTAAATACCAATCATAATTCATCTAATGATACTCAACTTTACCCAATGCATTTGAGCGCTATCTGAGTTCACCAATAATATCATATTAGTCCAATACTTTACTTATATGTCTAGTATAGTTTTATATTCATAGTGACTTATAAACCATGGAATGCATATATTCTTAATCAATGAGTTATCAAGAGAGTGATAAATTTCATTCATTCATATAATAAATAGTAAATATAAAATAATGGATTGGAACATAAAACAATTACACTTTAATTCAAAACAATTGATCCATGAGAGTAAAAATTTGTTATACAAAAAAACATGTTTTCAATTCAAGATACCCATTTATATTTTTCAACCATACAGTGATAAATACATTCTCAAACTGATTAAATCATAAACTGTTAAAATAAAATGAAATAAAATATAATACATTTAAATGAATTTTTTTTTCATTTTAGGGATTGATGAATTAACAATTAAACACACTTCACTAAGTGTGTATGTGTATAAGTTTTAAACAACAAATACTTGCAATTGTTTATCCTAAATTGAGAAGCATTCAATAACAAAGTGATGACTTCTTTTAACATTTTTAGGAGAACAATAACTGAAAAATGTTTTTTTATTTTTTTCCAATATGAAATTTCATTTGAGGTCATTTGGGAAAGCGTATATGTAATTGTGGTATAAACATGTACATGTGGGTTTTGAAATCAGAATAAGATGAATTTTCATAATGATATAAATAACATTATAAAATAATTTTTTATCTTATAATGAAATGAATCTTAGGTATATTAAAACATTATACATATTATTATACATATATTTATTAGATTAGAAACTCAAAACTATTTGTAGTAAACCCTTTTACATGCATAAAAATAGTTGATAATTTCTGATAAATGTCACATGAAAAACACCACAAATAGATTCTGTTTGAATATTATATAAAACCATATATATATATATAATGTTTATATATGGGATTTTCCTAACCAAAAAAATGTTTGATAAATACTTATAAGTTTCATACACTTCAAAAACATTATTTAGTTACTAAAATCAGTATTATGAAAATATAAACCATTTTAGAATTAAAAAAATACACACACACACAGAGAGATATATATATATATATATATATGTATAACCGTATATATAGAAAGTGTATATATGGGTTTTACATATCAAATATAAAGCTAAAATAATCCTTACATGTATTACATGAGTAATGAATTCCTTACTTATAGTCATCATCTAAAAAATATGAAACATAATAAATTTTTATATATAAATGTACACACACACATATATGAATATATATGGGTTAATCCAACAACAGTCTAAAAAAATGAACCACTAAAATGCTTAAAATTCATTAAGAACAATATTTGTAAAAAAATTCATCATTTTAAAATAATAAAAATAGAATAGGTTTGTTGTGTAAATAAACCCACAGATATATATATACACATAACCTTATATAAATATGTTGTAAACAAAGTTTTTGAAAATAGAAATCAATCCAAAATTATCCCTTACCTAGACTCACGAGAAATACAGAGCTGAGAAGAGTATTGGAAATGAATATAGAGTAGAATAACCTATATTGTTATGGTGAAAAAGAGAATTTATATAGAATATAAATATATATATTTTATACATCTCATTTTTTTACATTAAATATATACAATGACCTGAAATCCAACTATTTCATATAACAACAAGATTCTTAATCAAAGTAATCCCTAATTGAACTGTGTATTTTATTATTTGTATAATGTATAGGATACTGACATCGGATTCCATGGGGTTTGATTTAAAAATATACCATCTCTCAGGTTGCTGGAAAATTTAGAAAGTAGGGGGGCTGTAGATGGAAAATTGTGGACTCAAGAGAGTGGAATTAATAATGGAGGAGGAGAACCATGGGTCAAGACCACTGATCCAGTGTGAGGTAGAAGAAGATGGAAATGGAAATGTGTACGATCCAGATCATTTGTGGGAAATCGGATGACTGAGATGAGATCTCTAGGTTTTAACAAAATTTATGGATGAGATTAATCATGGATTGATGAAAAGAGTATTATGGATTCAAGATGTTTTAAATATGATGGATGACCGAGGTCAACCACATCATCATTAGATATTTTATGAAAATTCCAAGGAAAAGCTTCAGCCATGGGGATTCAAAAATTGGATGGATCAAATGGCAGAGATCTCACACAGTGATATTTAATTTCTAGGATAAATCCACCTTTAAAAATCATTCCCCACATCAAAACATCACTTATAAGTTGGATACCATATAATCCTCAGTGTTCTAGAACTCATCTATTAGCTCTCACTCCCCCTCTGATGTACCACTCCATACTGGTTCTCCCATTCTGGGATGCTTTGCACCCACCGTATGCCATTGTGCCTCCCCGCACAATGAAACCACCATGAAACACCCATTCACCACTACGAGAATGTGTACCATTAATGTCATAATGTTCTGGCTTGGGAGACAAGGATAAGCCACTCAACTCCTTATGGAGTGGTGCGAGCTACAACACCCTTCTGGATATATGGCTATCATTGAAGGGTCACATTTTTTTGTAAAACCCTTGATAAAAAATGTGAACAATTTACATAAGTATATTATTAATAAAGAATATGGTTTTAGTATTTTTCTTTCATATTTTAAATCTCTCCAAATCAATATATACCATATAAATTCATATAAAACCAGTGAAAGAAATTATGAAACACTCAATAAAAACATTCATTAAAATAGACAATATCCTTAAATTTTTTAATGTAAAACATGTTATCTAGTTCATTTGAAACGTTATAATTTCTAAATCTAATGATAAGTTCAATTAAAATTATGTTCAAAGATATAACATTACAATATTTTTTAAACATTCAAAACTATTAATATAACCAATTACATAGAATATTTAAAATACTTATATACTTAAAATACTAAAAATATTCAATATACATATAGTATTAAAAATACATTAAATAACCTAATTATTATAAAATATTATGAAAGTTATAAAAAGAAAAGGTCATCAAACTACCTCAAAGGTTAAAAAATAGTCATAATTAAGTTTAAGGCATGGTAAATACATTTATAGGGTGTCCCTACATTAAAAAATAGTGAATATGGAACTCCATATCCCCATGATGCTTAGTATTGTGTACATAGTTCTTTACATACTCTTTTTCATTACGTCAGACCTAAAGGAAATCCACTATGTTATTGGTCTTTTTGTGGTTTTTAGGGGTCTCCTAGTGAATCTGATAGGTCTCCTAGTTGGCATTCTTGGTTAGTGATCGTCTTTTGGAATTTGGCAGTGTAATATTTCACAATTTCAATTAAATAAAACATTTTTTATTTTTATTTATCATGTTTTATCATTTTTATGCACTATTTTTTAACAAAATCAAAATAATAATTACACTAATAAGTGTCAAAATATTATTATTAAATGTTAATATATATTCGAGGAGTTGCGTTATCCACCTTAAAATAATTGCATCCTCGTAACTATATTTATACTCACTGGAAGATACCTTCTATCAACCACCGCAATGTCCTTTCACATGTAAAACTTGTGTCAGTGATTTCCCCAGTTTTTTTTATACGAATTCCTAGCATAGTTTCAAAACCCTTGATTTATCTGGTTCATATGAAACTTAAGTAAATTGGATTATTATCATGTAGACATATATAGTTTATCAGTATTGAGGAATGAGGTGTGTGATGCTGGGATACGTCGTCATGGACTTGTTGTTTATACAATGAATTATACGACTCGTCCTCAAGAATTTCAATATCCCATACTGAGCAAAAATGACAGTATGATAAGATTCACCATAGATAAGCTATGTGGAGATCACCCGCTCTTGCAGCTTCATGGGAATCCTCTAGGTATAAAAATCCATCAATTAGAGTAAAATATTTAAAAATACCCTCAATGTACATCCCCTATCATTCATAGGATGGAAATTGGGAAAGTATCAAGAATAAATAATCAAATCCTGATCCTTGATGGAGATGAAGTATACAAGGAGAGTTAGTTTGGTGGTATAGATGATTGCATGTCGAACGAAGATTTCCAAAGGGATCATAGTCTTCTAGACATGACTAATAAATAATGGTCTCTGTAATAACCATAGGAGGAGGAAGAACATTTATTGGTGTTCTTTCATCTCCCATCAAAATATTTAAGAAATAAGTATACATATCAAGGAATAAATAAATTTTTAGTCTTCTTATAATTTTCTAGTTTTTTCTAAACCTCCCTCTGATACCAAATGTAATGACCCTGACCCTAGATGCCTTTAGGTAGTGCCTAAAACAATATGTTTAATTGTTTTATAAAAACATGTAGATAAAAATTACATATATCATTCCAGCACAGAAAATCAGTTCATATTAGATTGTAGTAAAGTAGATATAGCTAAAACATTTCTTCAAAAAAATGACAAATATAAACTGTATATTGTTTCTAATACATATTAATACTCAATGCATGAGAACTCTTCTTTACCTTGTAAAAATAAATTTAAAACTTAGTGTTCAATTTAAAACACTCCGTAAAAGGGGTTTTAAAACAAAACCACTAAGAAAATAATTTAATAAATCCTTATTAAGAAAACATCAGTCTAAAATAAATATACTAATATTATCCAATTATTTTAAATAAAACAACATTACTTATAGCACATCATAATCATTTCTCAAAATATTACATAAATTATTTTAGGGTACTCTCATACATAATTATTTATTCATTTATTAAAATCTATAAATAAAATTTGATACCAAATAAGAATAATTGTACAATATGCATGAAATGCTACACATGGCCATAGATTTTACTAAACCTGACATATCATGGAATTCCAAATGTGTTGGAAAAAATTACCACATGAAATAATTCTTGACCAGAGTTGTGCACAAAAAATAATTTAAATCACTTATCACATAGAAAGAAAATAATGAAATTAAAATCTTAATATCAACATCTATATCAAAATTCTGATAATAGATCCTAAAATTTCTTTATAAAAAATATCCATGTATATAATTCATTATTCTATATGTATTCATCACGATTATCATAATAAAATGATTCTAAACCAAGGGATATTCTACCAGTTGAATAATGACCCGGTTGGTCATATACTAATTCATAATAAGAGAATGTATAATTCTAGACATTATAATATTTTGGTCAAGGACTTTTTCCATGACCATATATAATCGTTCTATTAAGGACCCATACCAAGACCATACATGTAAAAACCCAACAAAATTTGTCTCATGAGACTCAGCATTACCCAATGCATTAGAGGGCTCTATGGGTGCACCCCTCATATCATATATGTCTAATAAATTCCTTATACGTCTAGTGTGGTATTATAATCAATTTCACCAATACCACATTGAGTAGATAAATTTCTAATCCAAGAGTTATCAATAGATACATAAATTTCATTCTTGAATATAATAACTAGTGCACATTAATTAATTAAAATTGATATAAAATAATAACACATAAATTTGAAATAATTGATCCATGTGAGTAAATATTTAATATTAAATAAATGATTGGAATTGAAGATACCCATAATTTATGTTCAACCATATATTGATAAAGGAAGTATCTGACAGATTAAATCATAATCATTGATAAGTAAATAAAATATAATATAATATTAGTAAACTTATAACATTTATTTTTTGGGAGGGGATAATAAATAAATAATTAAACACACTTCACTAATAATGTATCTATATATGTACTAAACAAAAGATACATCAATCTGTTTATCATAATTGAGATTCATGCAATAAAAAAAGTAATGACTTCTTGTAAAATTTTTAGACACATAATAACAAAACAATGTATTGTTATTTTTTGCAAAAATCATATTGCATTTGTGATAATTCAGGCATGAGACTATGTAATTGTGGTACTTACATGAACATGTGGGTATTGAAATCCAAATTAGAATAATATGAATAAGGAAAAGAATCACCTTTTAAAATAATTATTTATCATATGAAGAAATGAATATTAGACAGATTAAAACATTATACAAATAATTATTCATATATTTATTATTTTATCAACCCAAAACCATACTTAGTAAACCATTTTACACGCATAAAAAATGAGCTAATTTCTAATAATTATCACTTGAAAAAAAATACAAAAATAGACTATGTTTTAATATTATATAATATCAGGTATATATATATATAGAAATTTTATACATGGGATTTTTCATAACCAAATAGTGTATTATAAAACCTTCTAACTTTCATACACTTACAAATAATTATTTTATTACTAAAATTATTTTTATGAAATATAAATCAGTATAAAATTAAAATCTACATAAATATATATATATATATATATAAATATAAATTATCTTATATTCACAATGTTCATATATGTGTTTAACATATCAAATATGAAGCAAAAATATCACTTGCATGTATTACATGAGTAATGAACATCATCAAAATAGTCATCATCTAAAAAATATGTAACATAATAGGTTTGTTATATATATAAGCCTACAAACACACACAAACACACTATATGTGGGTTAATCGAACACTAAACTAAAAAATTTAAACCCTTGGATGATTAACATTCATTAAGAAAAATATCTAAAAATCAATGTTTATCATTTTAAAAACATAAAAATTGAATAATCATATTATGTTAATATATATATATATGTTACTAAATATACATATGTTATACAAAATGTTTTAAATATGGAAAAAAACTGAAGTAAAGTGTTACTGAGAGTAATTGAGATGAGAAAAATATGTATTTTTAAGGTGAAAAAGTGTGTTTATATAAATTGTATAAATATACATATATACATTATACATCAATGTATTGACTTAAAATATAAAAAAATACCTCAGATAATACCATTTCATTATAGAACAAGCTTCATAATCATGGTAAAACCTAATTTAACAGGGCATTTTATTAATTGTAAAACGTATATGAAACTTACATTGGATGTCATATGGTTTGGATTATAAAAATTAATCCATGTTTAATGACTATGGAAAAATAAGAAATAAGGGGGGTCTTGTATGGAGAAATGTGGACTCATGGGAGAGGGAGAAATAATGAAGGAGGAGGAAAACCATGGGTTGCGACCACTGGTTTGGCACGAGGAAGAATAATGGGGAAAGGGAACTGTGTAAAATATTAGACAACCTAGATCGTTCAAGTCTAATTGGCCAACTGATAAGTGATTGGAGGCTTATAAAAAAATGCGAGAATAAGATTAAACACGGATTGATCGTACTGTTGTGATGAAATCGGGAAGTTTTAAACAGTATAGACTGTCATGATCAACTGTATCCTGATCTGACTGATGAAGAAAAACAATATAGAAAAGCAGGAATAGTTGTTATGCGAAAGCCAGATGGATTAGACGACCTAAATCTTGGACTGTGAGACTGAATATGTGGTATTATACCCCCTATAAAAATTGTGTCCAATGTCGAAACATCTTGTAGATGGTGGCCACCTTATAAACCTCAATGTACCAGCACTCAGCAATTAAATCTCTATCCACCTCCCTAGAACCACCCCATATTGTTTCTCCCCTGCGGGAGCGCTCTGCCCCCACCCTATGTCATCATGCCTTCTTGCATGGGGGAACCGCCTAGAAATACCCATACACCCCTGTGGGCATGTGTACCCTAAATGACTGCTTGTTCTGGATGGGATGCCAAGGCTCAGTCGCTGAACTCCATCGGGAGTGGAGTGATCTACATCCTTCGACTGTCTGGATGGATAGCCTTGAAGGGTCAATTTTTTTTGTAAATCCCTTGATATCAGAAGTAACCAACGTACAGAAATTCATTATTAAGGAAGGGTATTGTCAGAGATATTCTTTCTTCAACTTTTAAACCATTCGAAATCAAAATATACAATATAACTTTATCTAAAACTAATGAAAAAAATTTGATTTAATCAAAATGTATTTTCATTAAAACAACTATATCATTAATATTATTATTCTAAAACATGTTTTCAACCTCATTTAAAACATTATACAATCAAAATGTAATGATAACATAAATTAAAACCATATTCAAATAAACTAAATTAATGAATTTTAAAAAAATTGAAATTATTAATATACCAAAATAAATAGAATATTTATTATATTTATATACATAAAATACATAAAATATTAAAAATAGATAAAATAATAAAAATACATAAAAATACCAAATTGTTATAAAATTTTATGACCGTTATAAAAACTGATGGTCATCAAAAGACACCAATGGTAAATAACGATCAAAATTAACATCATGGACTTATAAATACATGTGTAGTATGTTACCAACAACAAAAATAAGTTAGTGAATATGGTAATCTATATCCCCATGATTCTTAGTATGGTTTCCATTGTTATTTCCATAGTATTTTTTATTATGAAAGACTCGAAGGACTTCTACATTTTCAAAGGTATGTTTGTAGTGTTAGGGGGTCTTCCAGTGATTCTGATAGGTATCATTGTAGGCCTTCAAGGTTAATGAGTGTCTTTCTCCCTTAGAAAAATTTAATATTTCAACACTTATGTTGAATAAAACAAGTATTTAATTTTAATCTACATGTATTATCTTTTATATGAATCATTTTTAAAAAACAAATGAATACTAATAGTTACCAATATATTATTATAAAAAATTAAAATATGTTTGGGCTCTCAAATTAACCCCACTAAATGAATTATTCCCTACAATTCCACCCATACTCACAATAATTGACCATTTTCCATCCACCTCTATGTCCCTTCACATGTACCACTGGTGTTAGTGATTTCTCTAGTTTCTAGTTACTCAAATTTCTAGCACAGTTTCAAAACCCTCGACTACCCTAGTTCAGATGAAACATGAGTATCTTGGGTCACACTCATGTCGATATATATAGTTTTGTGGGAGTGATCCATGAGGGGTGTAAATTTGGGAGTCATTAGCTTGGACTTGTTGTCTATGAAACGAAATAAAGGACTCGACCATAGGAATTTCAAATTCCCTTATTTGACCAAAATGATTTTAGGAAAACATTTGACACATATATACTATGTCAAGGTCATCCTCTCTTACAGCTTCTCATGAATCTAGTAGGTATAAAAAGACTTTGGATAGAGTAAAAAATTTAATAAGGCACACAATGTACTTCAACCATCGTTAATAGGATGGAAATTAGGAATACATCCGAAGGAAATAATCAAATCATGATACTCGATGTAGGTGAAGTATATTAGGAAAATTAGATATGTGTTAGATATGTCTTCATATCAAAAGAATATTTTCAAAGTGCACATATACTTATAGACATGACTTTGAAATAATGGTCTCCAAAATCTCAGTAGAAAAATAAAAAAGATTTGTTGGTGTTTTTTCATCTTCTATATAACAATTTTTTAAAATAATTATACATAGAAAGGCATAAATAAATTTTTATTATTTTTATAAATCTCCATAATTGTCTAAACATACCTATGATACCAACTATGACAAACCCAACCCCAAAATACTGGAGTTTCTCCCTAAAACATGATGCTTAATTTTTTTTAAAAAACATGCAAATTAAAATTACAGATATCATTCGACAAAATAGAATATTTTCAGTTTAGGTTCTGGAAAACCATACACAACATATACAATTCTTCAAAAACATGACAAAGATAATATTCATATTGTTCCCATATCATAGGAGTACACAATGTTTGGAAACTCTACTAAAACTATAAAAATAAATTAAAATTTTAGGGAGTGCATTTAAAATACTCCATATTTGTTTTTAAAACAAAACCATTATGAATTTTTTAATAATTCATTTAAAAAAATTTATAAAATAATTATACATACATCATATAGCTTATTGAAATAAAATAACAATTATTATAGTACGTCATGAAATTTTTTAAAATATTCTACAAATAATTTTTAGAAAATATCTTACTTAAGTATTTATACATTTCTTAAAAGGATATAAAGAAAACGTGATACTAAACAAGATTACCTGTACAAAATCCATGAAATGCAACACATGGAATCATAATTGACTAAACATAACATAGTGTGACATACCAAAGGTGTAGGTACCAATTAGCACATGAAATTCTACATGATAAGACTTTCACACAAACAATATTACGAATCACATATCTCATAGAATGAAAATAATGAAATGAATCATTGAATATCAACTTCTGTATCAATATTCTGATAAGTGATGTTTAACATTGATTTTAAAAACATTACATGAAAATACTTCATTATGCCGCATTGATTCATCACAATTATCATAAGTAAAGGATTCCCAACCAATTGATATTATACTAGTTGAATATTCATATGATTTTTCATACAGTAGTACATAATAATGGAATTTATAAATCCAGAGAAAATAATATCTTTGTCAAGGCCATACGCGAAGACTGTATATTATCATTATTTCATGGCCTTGTGCCAAGTCCATATGGGTAAAAACCCAACATAATTTGTCTAATGAGAGTCAAATTTACCCAATTCATTGGAGCACTATCTAGGCACACCCATCATATCGTTTAAGTCCAACACATACCTCATATTTCTAATTGGATATTATATTGAATGTGTCCCATACCACATTGAATACATAAATTATTAATCCATGAGTTATCAAGAGAGAGATAAATTTCATTCATTCATATAATAAATAGTTCATACAAAATAATAAATTGTCACTTAAAATAATAACAGTTAAATTAAAAACAATTGTTCCATCAATGTAAAAATTAATTATACAAAAAATCTTGTATTGAATTCAGGATACATATCATCCATGTCTAACATTACACTAATAATTTAGGTGTCAAGCTGACTAAATCATAAAGTATGATAACTAAATGAAATAAAATATAATATTTAAAAATGTATAACATTAATTTCATGTTAGGGATTAATGCATAGACAATTAAACAAACATCATAAAACATATTTGTATATATGTCTTACAAAAAATATACTACCAAGTATTTATTATAAACTAAGATGAAATCAGTAAAAATATGATGACCTCTTCTAAAATTTTCCTTAACAAAATAACAAAAAAAATAGTTTTGTTATTGTTTGTATTCATCAGATTGAATATGTGAAATTTCAGACATGCGTATATGTAGTTGTGGTATTTACTTGCACATGTGGGTATAGAAATATTATTTAGAATAATATGAATTAGGATATGAATCATATTTTAAAATAATTTTTTATCCTATGAATAAATTAAACTTAGAAAATTTAAAACATTATACGTATACTTATGCGTATATGAATAGTTTAGCAAACCAAAACAATTCTTAGTAAAACCATTTACATGAATAAAAATATTAGCTAATATCTAATAATTATTACTAAAACCCACAAAAAATAAATTGATTTTATAAAATATAAAAAACAGTATATATATAATGTCTATACATGGGATTTTGAATTTCCATAACAAGGTATGATAAATCCATATAAGTTTCATACACATCAAAAACATTATTTAATTACTAAATTATATTTTAAAAATCATAAATCAATTTATAATTAAATATACATATATATATATATACATATATCATTATATTAACAACGTGTATATATGTGTTTTACATATCAAATATGAAGCTAAAAAACACATACAAGTGTTACATGAGTAAAGAACATCTTTCTAATCACCATCATCCAAAAAATATGAACCAGAAATTATATATATATATATATATAAACATATATACAACCATAAATTTATATATAAGGGTTAGTAAAAAACTAATATTAAAAAATATAACCATTGATTGATTAATATGCATTAAAAACATTATTGAAAAAATTGATTATCATTTGAAAATAATAAAAACTGAATAGGTTTATTATTTGAATAAACATATATATATATATATATATAACTCCATATATATAAGTTGAAAACAATGGTCTTGAATATGGAAAACAAAAAAACAATCCCTTACATGGCTTTATGAGGGAGACAGAGCCGAGAAGAGACTTAGAGGGGAACTGAGTGGAGAAAAACATGTAAGGGGAATGTGGAAAAGATATTTCATATAAACTATAAATATATATATATATTATAAATCTCATTTATGACTTAAAATATAAAAAAACATCATATACAACCTTTTTCCTACAAGATTAGGCTTCATAATAAAGGTAAACACTAATTTAAAATAGAATTTTATTATATAAAAAATTTATAAGAAACTCACATTGAATTAAATGGGGTTTGGTCTAAAAAAATAAAACATGGGTCAGGTCTGTGGAAAATGAGAATGAAGGGGGGCTACAAATAGATAATGGTGGACTCATGGGAGAGAAATAAATATTGTAGGAGGAAGAAAACAATGGGTCTAGACAACTAGATCTGTGCGAGGAAGAATAAGAAAGAATGAGAAATGTGGAAAATATAGGATGGTCTAGATCGTTTAAGGTCGATTGGATGACTGATAAGAGATCTATGGGTTTTAAAATATTATGAAAGAATGAGATTAAACATGGATTGATCGGATGACTATGATAAATTTAGGATGTTTCAAATATGACGGTTGATCATGTTCAACTACGTCCTGTTTGGACAATTGATGAAAAAAATGGTGAATATTCCACGATGGTGGGGATTCGATAGCCAGATGGATTGGAAGGCAAAGAACTCTTGTGGCGAGATTGAATGCCCAAAGATTTGACACCCATTAAAACCACACCACTCATTGAATATTCATGCAGATGGTTGCTTCTTTATAATCCTTGATGCTCCAGAACATAGTAATTAACTCTCTATCCCTCTCCCCGGTACCCCACTGTACCAGTTCTCCCTAGTGGGTGCAATTTTCAGCACATTAGGCTATTGTGCTATGACGCAAGGTGACACCACCCTGAAACACTCATACAACCATGTGGGTGTGCATACCCTCAATTCCAGCCTGTGTTGGAAAGATATCCAAGGCTCGTCATGTCCTTAGGGAGTGGTGAGAGCTACCTCCTATGGCTGGCTAGATGGCTATCATTGAAGGGTAACATTTTTTATGAAAAACCCAAATTAAAAAATTATATAATTTACCCAATTACATTATTTATGGAGAACATTGTTTATGATTTTGTTTTCAAATTTTAAAACATTAGAAATCAAAATAGACCATATAACTTCATATAAAACTAAAGAAGTAAAAAATTAGTTCTCAATAGGTATTCTCATTAATAAAACAATATCAAATATTATATTAGTCTAAAAAATGTTTTAAAATTCATTTGAAACATTATAATTTCAAAATCTATTGATAAATTCATTAAAAACCATGTTCTTATATATAACATTAATGAATTTTATTAAACATTCAAAATGATTAATATAACCAAGAAAATAGATTTTTTAAAATTCTTGTATACCTAAAATACGTAAAATTTTCCAAATACTTAAAATAATTAAAATACATAATAATAACAAACTGTTATAAAATTTAATGAATGGTATAAAAATCAACATTCACCCAAAGACATCAATGGTAAAAAAAGCATAATTAACTTCACGACCATATAAATACATTTGTAGGGTGTTCCCAACATCAAAATCAAATCAGTGAAGATGGTGCTCTATATCACCTTGATGCTGAGTATAGTTTTTATTATTCTTTTTACACTATTTTTTATTGTGACAGACCTGAAAGACTTCGACTTTTTTCTTGGTAATTTTTTAGTGTTTCGGGATTCCCCAGTGATTCTGTTAGGTCTCCAAGTAAGAATTCTACGTAAGTGAGGGTATTATGGACATATTGAAATGAAGTATTTCAGGATTTATATTGAATAAATCATGTCTTTATTTTTATTATACAAGTGTTTCATTATAGACACACCATTGTTAAACTAATCCAAAACAATAATAATACTAATAATTATCAAAATATTATTATTAGAAATTAAAATATGTTCGTGGGTTACATTTCCCCCCCTTAAAACAAATGTGTCCTCTCAATTCCATTCATACTCACAGGAAATGACCTTCTTCCATCCACCACGAGATTACATCCTTTGTACCACTGGTTTTAGTGATTTCCCTGATTTCCAATTATTCTAATTACTAGAACAGTTTCAAAACCCCTGATTTATCTAGTCCAGATGCAACATGAGCAACATGGATCGTACTCATGTAGACATCAATAGTTTCTAAGTAGTGAGGAATGATGGGTGTGAAGTTGGGAGACATCATCCTGGATTTTTTTGTCGATACAACAAAAGAAGGGACTCATCCTCAAGAATTTTAAATTCCCATATTTTACCAAAATGACAAAAGAACAATATCTAACATAGATATACAATGTGGGGGTCTCCCGCTCATGTATATTCTTATAAATTTTTTTGGGATAAAAACACTTGTGCTTGATTAAAAACATTAAAAAGACCATAAACTAGTTCACCCATCTTGAATTGGTATGAAATTAGGCATGCATGATGAAGAAATAATCAAAGAATTATCCTCGTCGGAGATGAAGTATATGAGGATTGTTAGATACCTGAGAGAGATGTTTTCATGTCAAATGAACCTTTTAAAATGGATTGTTGATTTCTAGTCATAACATAGCAATAATAGTCTCTATAATATTAGTAGGATGAGAAAAAATATTTTTTGGTGTTCTTTCATCTTCCATTTGAAAATTTATAAAAACACTTATACTTGGAATGGAATAAATAAATTTTTAGTATTGTTCTAATTTTCCATAGTTTTCTAAACCTCTCTCTTATGAAAAATACAAAGATGATAACCCCAGAAACCTAGTTCTGGTGCATAAAACATGTTGTGTGATTTTTAAAAAAATATACATAATAAAATTAAGCATCTCATTTCATCATAATGAATCATTTCGAATTAGGTTATGTAAATCTAGAAACTACTAATACATTTCTTCAAAAACATGACAAAGATAAATTTCATATTGATTCCAACACCTATGTGTACTCTAAGATTGAAAAATATTATTACCTTGTAAAAATAAATTGATAATGTTGGGTTATCATTTATAATTCTCCCAAAGGGGTTTTAAAAGAATTCCATTATGAAAATAATTTAATACATTCTTTTTAAGAAAAACATGCCAATAAATTAATTATACATCAATTATAGATTTTCTTAAAAAAAATCTTATTGAACGTCATCATCATTTTTCAACGGATTCTAGAAATCATTTTATGGTGACATTATACTTATGAAATTATTCATTTATTGAATGACTATAAATAAAAAATGATACAAAATAAACTTATTTATAAATGATGCTTGAAATTTAACATGTGGACATAGATTTTACTAAAAATAACTTAGTGCGACATTACAAAATTATAGGAACATATTATTTGATGAAATAATACAATCATATAGTTTCACAAAAACAGTATGTTAAATCACTTATCACATAGAATTTAAATCATGAAATAAGATATATAATTTCATCTTTAGTATCTTAATTATGATAATAGATGTTACACATTCTTTATAAAAAAATTCCAAGTACATACTTCATTATTCCAAATGAATTCATCACCATTATCATAAGTAAGAGATTCTTAACCAAGAGATATTCCACTATTCTACTAATCATTGGGTTGGTCATATACTAACAAATAATGAGAAAATGTATAATGCCAAACTTCATAATCACTTTTTAATGTTTTTAGACCAATACCATACATATTCATTCTGTCGAGGCCTCATGCCATGACCATATAATTAAAAACCCGAAATATATTTCTCATGAGACTAAACATTACCTAATTCCTTGGAGAACTATATGGAATAACCCATTATATCATATATGTCAAATAAATTCCCTATATTTCTATTATGGTATTATATTCATAGTGTCACATACCACATTGAATACTTAAATTCTTAATCAATGAGTTATCAAGAGAGAGATAAATTTTATTCCTTCATATAATAAATAGTGCACATAAAATAATGAATTTTCACATAAAATAAAAACACTTAAATTATAATCATTTGTTACCTGGTATTAAACATTTGTTACATTTTTTTTTGAAATTAATATAACCATCATTCATGTTCAACCAACACTGATTAATGAAGTGTCAAATAGATTAAATAATAATATTTTCTAACTAAATGAAATTAAATATAATATTTGTAAATATATAAACTTTATATCATGTGAGGGATTAATGCATAAAAAATTAAGCATAATTCACTAAGCATGTATGTGAATATGTATTAGACAACGGATACTTCCAACCATTTATCCTTAATTAAAATGCATGTCAGAATAATGTGACGACTTCTTCAAACAAAATTCACACTCAATAAGAAAACAATGTTTTATTATGATTTTACAATATCATATTTCATTTTTTATCATTTGGACAATCGTATATGTAATTGTGAAACTTACCTATACATGTGTGTTACGAAATATAAATTAGAAGAATATGAATAATGATTGGAATATATTTTTAAATTAATTTATTGTATCATGAAGAAATGATTCTTACAAAAATTCAAATATTATAAATATATTTATACATATTTTCAGTAGTTTAGCAACATAAAACCATTCTCAGTAAACCCTTTTAAATGCATAAAAACATCAGCTAATTTCTGATAATTATTACACTAAACCCCCCAAGAATAGATTGGGTTTGAATATTATATAAATATATATATATATATATATATATATATAATGTTTATACATGGGATTTTTCATAACCAAAACAAGGTCTGATAAATCCTTTTATTTTTCATAGACATAAAAACGTATTTTTGTTACTAAAATCAGTTTCATGAAAACTAAAATCATTTTACAATTAAAACTACATACATATATATATATATATATACATATATAATTATATACGCAAACTCTATATAGGGGTTTTACATATCAAATATGAAGCTAAAACTACCATTAAATGTATTACATGAGTAATGAACATTATACTAATTGTCATTATCTAAAAAATAGGAAAAAAATAAGTTACTTATATATAAATGTATATACACCCATATATGTATAAATAAGGGTAAATCATACACTAAAAAAATGAAACCCTTGCATGATTAAAATGAATAAAGAACATTATTTATAAACAAATGTTCATCATTTGAAAATCATAAAAATAAAATAGGTTTTTAATTTAAAAAACATATATATACACATAACCATGTATACATAAGTTGTGAACAAGGATTGTACATATGAAAAAAAACAACGAAAAAAATCCCTAAGCTAGATTCACGAGAGATACATAGACAAATAGAGTCTTGGAGATGAATTGAGAGGAGTAGAACACATTGTGTTAAGGTGAACAAGATAGTTTATATAAAATATAAATATATATATTTTATAAATTTTGATTTTGAATTAATATATAAATAAAGATTTCATATCAGTCTTTTAAATATAATAAAACGATTCCTAATCAAGGTAAACCATGATTTAACTGGGCATTTATTTTTTGTAAAAATATTTACAAAACTCACATTTGATGTCATAGGGTTTGGTTAAATAATAAATAAACATTTTTTTATGGTTTTTGAAAGAATGAAAATGAAGGGGGTCGCGAATGGAGAACGGTGGAATCCTGATATATGATGAAATAATGTCAGATGAGCAAAACGGTGTGTTGAGACCACTAGATCAAAACGAAGAAAAATAAAAAGGAATGTGAAATTTGGAAAATATTGGATTGTCAATATCAATTGATGTTGATCAGACGGATGAGATGGGGATCAGAGAAATTTTTTAAAAAATGGATATATGTGATTAAACATGGATTGATGAGATGTCTGTGATTAATTTAGGATGTCTTAAAAAGGATGGATGATCAAGATCAACAACTTCCTGATTGGAAGGTTGAGAAAAAAATGGAGGAGAATCCATGACAATGGTGAATCGAAAGGAGGGTGGATCAGATAGTTGAGATCTCATGCAACGTGATTGAACATCCATTACTAGATCATCGTTTAAAAACATCATTTGATGTCAAAACATGGTGCAGAGGGTGGCTTCTTTATAAACCTTAGTATGCCAGCACTCAACAACTAAATCTCTATCTCTCTGCCTAGTACCACACCATACCTTCTCTCTAATGCAGGTGCTCTCTTCATCCACCTTATTTCATCGCGTCGCCCGCACAATGGCTGCACCATGCAACACTCATACATCCATGTGGGAATGCATTACCTCAATGCTATCCTGCATCGGATGGGGATCAAAGGCTGGACACTCAACTCCTTAAAGAGTAGTGAGAGTGGCCTCCCCCAGCTGGCTAGATGGCTAGCCTTGAAGGGTCACATTTTTTATCTAAAACCCTTGATGAAATAAGTTAACAATATACATAAGTAAATTATTAATGGAGAAAACAGTTTTATATATATATTTATTAAATTTTAAAATATTCAAAATTAGAATATACCATATAACATCAAATAAAACCTATTAAAATAAAAATGAGGTTATCAGTTTGTATTTTTTGTAAAACAGAAAATATCCTTAATATTATTAGTCTAAAAAATGTTTTCAACTTCATTCGAAACATTACACTTTAAAAATATAAATATTAGTTCAATTAATACAATGTTCAATGATATAACATTAAATATATATTCTATAAAACATTAAAAATTATTAATATAAACAAATACATAGAATATTTAAAATACATAATATATAAAATACATAAAATACTGAAAATACGTAAAATAATAAAAATAAATTAAAATAGTTAATGGTTATAAAATTTTAAGACCGTTATAAAAACCAATAGTTATTAAAAGACTTAAATGGTAAAAATGGTAATAATTATCATCAAGTCCTTATTAATACAAGTGTAGGGAATTGACAACATAAATACCCCGTCCATGAAGATGGTGCTCCATATCCCCTTTATTCTAAATATGGTTTCAATTGATATTTCCATATTGTTTTTTATTGCAACATATTCGATGGACATAAACTATTATCATGGTCTGTTTGTGGTGTTTGGGGGTCTCACCGTGATTCTTATAGGTCTCTAAGTAAGACTCATAGGTTTTTAGGGTCTTTTTTCTTTTTATTATGTAACATTTTCATTATTTATTTTGAATAAAAATGTCTTTATTTTTTATTCTAAAAGTATAATACATTAGATTCTCCATTTTAAATTATAACCAAAATAATAATAATACTAATAATTATCAAAATATTATTACTAAAAATTTAAATATGATTGGGGGATTATATTTATAAGAAATTTAAAATTACAAACAAATATCTTTTTTTACATTTCATAAATCAAGCAAATATGTCAACGTATTTATTATGGGATCTATCTCATAACAATTCAATTTTAATCTTACTATCATAATTCCGTGTTCAAATAAATGAAAACCCCATCAGTTCCCATTATCCAATTATATTCAACCTCAATGCATCTTATTTGGTTAATGAGGGGTTTAATTAATTAATTAACCAATTAATTCATAATTTAAACCACTAAAAACCAAACAAAGGACAAAACAATACTAGTGAAAACCCATATAGATAGAACTAAATCAAAACAAATTCAAGATATACCTTGTAGAACACCTATCCTGATTATGATGATTAATGCTCACTAAATATTTGAATTTGATTCCTAAAAAAACCAGCTAAAAAATTCAAAACCTCAAATACAATAGAAAAATTTGATTATTGATGATTCAGTTGATGAATAATTGATCAAAAATCCCAAATTCAAAAAATAGAACAAAAGTGATTGTCACCAAGAGAATCGATCCATAACCAATAGAAATCCAAATAGATTAAAAGAAAGGGAGATATATCCCTAAGATATTTTTTAGGATTTTTTAATCAATCATTCTATAAGAGGATTCAATTCCGGTGAGAAAAAATAAGTCTCTATAGTGGAAGTTGAAAATAACGAAAATTGTAAGAGGGAAATCATTTTGACACATGGTCTGCCAAACTGTGTGATAACAATGCTCTTCCCTCAACATAATTTTGGGATTGGTCGCTCAAAATCATGGGGAGAGACATAGTTTGACAAACCATGTGGTGACCGGGATGGATTATTCCAATATAGCATGGTTTATCATCCCAACATGCATTGGTTCTTAAATCATTCACCTTATATTGAGGGAAGCATGGTTACAACAAGTAGTTTCTAATAACCAATAAACAACTATGCAACATACCTTAGATAGCCACTTCCACAAAGATTCCATTTCCCAACTCCTTAGAACACCTCTGAGACTCCATAAACACACGAAACACATTTCATTAAAAAAATATGGGATTGTATCCAAAACATAAACATGAACGTACATTTCTGATGTATGGGATCATGTATTTTCTTTTTCATTACATCAAGGAACCATACATATGTTCTCTAGATACATAATACATTAATTAGAAACCATTGGAAAAGTATTTTTACTAAATTATGGGGGCCCATTATTATCAACCAATCTATCATTGGATAATATCATTATGTAATATGTGTATCTATCTGAGAATGGTAATTTGTCATAACTGGATTATGTTTCCCTAATTTAGACATAAGATTCCTTGGTCCAACACTATCTACATTGGATTCCTTAGTAGGGAATTAATCATACTGACTATGTGTATTGATACCCTCCATCCCTTTTGGTGAAAGTTAGGGGAAATCATATATACTTAACTAGCTCATTAAATTCTGAATTTAAAATCATATTATATAATCAGATCGATTGTGTAGAACATATTATAAATTAACATTTATGAAATTTTATTTTTGGATTGTTTATATGTGAATATAATTTTTAGGTCCTTTATAGTGGTTTCTAATGAATATGTGAATTATCTATAGCATATCCGTCAAGAGTGTCAAACATAGTGAGAAGTAAGACCCATTTTCATGTACAAAGATATTCTAAAGACACAAAATTCCACATTTTTCATATTTAATACCCCATGGTACCTCTATTCATTAACAACATCCACATGTAGTATACTGAAAAGGATTTATTTATAGGGAGACCCATATAACCTCATCAATATAAAATTATGATGTTATTCTAGAATTATCATCAAACTGCATCATAGGGTTATAATCCATAGTCTATATTTTATTAAATCTAGATACCAAAATTTTGAATATACTTTCAATGATAAAAAATGTAATGGCCTCAATCCTTGAATCCCAGAGCCGGTTACATACATTATCACATTTCCATAGATACAAGACTCCAATCAATAAGGATCAATCAATTTAGTAGTTATGAAGAACTAGATATTAACATAATACCAATTATAAGTTTGGAAAATAAAATATATTATAAAAACACAAATGTTTATTATCATTGATACTCATTCCAATAATTCATCTTTATATCTTTATTAATTGTTACTTTAGAAATCGTGACCTCAAAAGCTCAGAAAGGGTTATGTACAATGAAATATATAATTAATAAATAATCATAATTATCATGGAAAGGTAGATTACTAAACCTATATTAAATTTAAACATATTGAATAACAAAATGAGATAAGGGATAATCATTAATTTATAGTAAATAAATGAAATACATTCAGTTTAATTAATAACATGATCATATTAGTTTTGGAAAAAATATGATAAAATAATTAAATATAAATAATTCCATGACCTTGAAACATGACCACGTATATTATAAAAAATTTAATAATCAAATTTAATAACAATAATGAAGGAATTCATCATTTTGGGCTTATGAAAAATCATGTTCTATCCTCATGATAGTTACTATCAAGATCTATCCTCATGATTGTTTACGTATGTGGGTAGAAACTTAGGTGGCATAAAATATAGATCAGTGTCCTTAGAATATTAATGAATCAATGGATAATTTATTTAATAGGCCCAATAATTATTTTTAAGTTTAAATCATTATTTATATATATATATATCTAATAATGGATTTAATAATGTGTCTTATCATTAAATATTCATAATGAGTAATTAATACAAATTTATCAACATTACCGCATATATAAAAATAAAAATAAAAGAATATACAATATTTAAAAATTTATATGGTTATGAAAAAAGTAGTATACATAATTTTATAACATGGATGTTTAAATGATATTAAATTTCAAATGAAAAAGGATGAAAATGGAGTTATTGTTACAATAAAATGTTAACAATCAAAATATATAGTGATATTTTGTAATAATTTTTACCACAAGGTATTTTTCATTTCTAATGACATTGAAGAAATGAATCAATAAGAAGAATAAAATACTATTAAATATGTATGATTCAATATATTAAATTTAAATAGTGATTTATATATACCATATAAAAGTGAATTAGTGCATAGTAAAAAATAAGTCTCAATGAAATGTAATCTGAGATGCATTCCAAGACCACAAGATTTCTTTTGGGTCAACATGATATAACCAATTATTAAGTTGTTTTCCACATTTTATTTATTAATAATTTTTTTAAATATTTATGATATGACATATTTTAATATTATAACATCTCGTTACCTGTTCATTAAAAATTATTCATTATTTATATTGTTTCGTTAGTTAATTTTTTTATTATAAATGTTTTTCTTTAAATATTCAAATCATACACATATTATAGATTTTCATACAATATATAAAAATATTATTTAAAAATATAATATTTATACAGCAGTTATTATTTTAATACACTCAATGAAATATTCTTATGAAAATAAACTAACATCACTTCGTGAAGGTGGCAGTCAACATGTACATGAACAATGTTTTCATGTTTTTAGAATAAAAATGGATATATATTATATATTAATAATTAATAAATGTCATTAATGTCCTAAATGTTTCATATATATTATATATAATCAATAACTACAACCTTTTTACCTTAAATGATAAGTGTTACTGATAGAGAAATCACATCACTTTGTGTGGTAGTAGTTTTATGTAACCTCAAGTAATGTTAACGTATCACATAATGAATGGAATTTTAAAAGATTTATACCTAATATAATTAATTAATAGTTATTAAAATGTTATTAATATGATATATAGACATTAAATCCTTCATCATTCCTGAGAGGTGGTGATGTAAAACAAATTATATCGATTTGTGAGCTGGTAGTCCACCGTAATCATGAATGATGACTTCAAAAATCCACTTGATTAAAGTATGTAATGTTTTTTTTTCATAAAATTAATGTATCAAAAAATAATTATTTGGAATATTCATTGGATTTTATACAGTCATTGTATATTATGAATTTAATGTGTTGGAGAAGGGGGTAAAATAATGATGAGTGTTGAAGAACATTATTATTTCATCAGGTATCCTCCTCAGGTTTATACTAATGCATTACCAAGATTAATATTTCCCAAATATAAGTCATATAACACTATTTGAAATAATTTTGGTGTTTATTTAGGTTGGTTTTCGATGATCCAAAAGGAATGATAAGTGTAGAGAAGAGAGGAGAGTGGGAACCATTTTATAGTTGGGGAGGAGTGGGATTCTTGTAAATACAAAAAATGTATTGATTATATGTAGGCATGTCATATATAATATGGATAAAACATAAAAAATAATTTGGGTATGGGGGTGTTTATTTGGTCGTGAAACAACTCCATATAACCATATTAATAGTTATATTTTTATCAAGTTATTTCTTATTCTTAGTGTTTTCTCAACATGACCCTTTTAATTTTTATAAAGGTAACTTGTATACTTTTATTTACCAATGTAATTTAACCATTAATAATATATTAAAAATAAGAATTATTAGATAATTTATATATTTTTATTATAAATATGAAATCAAAATAATGAGGAAATATTATATTTTGTCATAATGTTAATTTTAATATAAACACATTCAATTCACACAACCTCAGTTTACCCTTAATTATATAAATTATTTTTTACCATTTTCATTGATAAATATTGTAAAAAAAAATTTGGAACATATTTTATAATAAAGATATTATTATTGACAAACACGGATCCATTTTTTCAATTTTAAAAAATTAATGTGAAATAATTTAATTTAAAAATAACCTCCTAGATATGATGAGAAATAGGGTGTTCAATGTGAAAATATTCAAATGATTAAAAAGTTATTACATCTAAATTTAATATTAAAAATATTTAAAAGATCTATATTAGAAATATGTTAATAAAATTTATCTAATCATACTTTAAAGACAGTGAAAATTTTATTTGTGTTTTTAAAATTTTTATATGAAAATGTAGTTTCCCATTAAAATTCAGTATTCATCTTTCTTCATCCAAAATGAAAAAACTCATAACATTATCAAAAATTCCCCAGAATGTATATTTTTAGATTTAAAATACTAATTTTATTTTTAAATTTTAATTTCAGAAAAGTTTTCAATGTTAAATTTAAATTATTTCTATGATCAATGAATAAACCATCATTTAGAACAAAACTAAATTTTCAGAAAATAATTTTTTCACATAAATGATTCCTGTTTTATTTTCAATAAGTAAATATTTATTGAAATTCTGTAAAATATCTATTTTAATAAGTTAGACACTATTATTCTTACCATCCATTCTAATGGCTAGGAGATAATTTTCATATTAAATTACAATATAAATAATATATAGTTTCCTAGAAAAACATCTCATTTCATGTAACACAATCTATAGAAGAAAGTCATACTTGTGTATAACACCAGATAAACTCTATGTTGTGTGTCACATAAACTGTTGAATAAAACATTACTGTATGATAATTTCATGGTTTTATTTTAAATAACATTCTAAGAAACGTTTTTAGAAATTTATTATATATAATAATAAATAAAATAATTTTACTTATTGTAAATCAATATTTGAGTGGTTGAGAACTCATATTTAATGGTAAGGACACATACATAATTATATTTTATGCCACCATCATGTATACTTGAATAAATAAATGATATTACCATGTAAAATATGTTTAAGGGAACTATTTTGGACACCATCGACATGAAATTGGTATGGTATTTACTACAATATTGTTATGGAAAGAAAAATCGTGGTGACATTCTGACAGCATGATGACATCATAAAAAATTTCATCAAATTTGTTGATGAGAGGTAAGGGGAATTTTAATCAGTTGGAAATGAAATGTTAAGTAATAGAAAAATGGAAATACAAATCAGAACATGATGAATTATAAATATAATGGATAAGATATTAAATAATATTTTATAAAAAAGAGAGGGTGAGGATCCCTAGATTGTGTGTCTCCAAAATCATTGGAGGATCTTTTTGAGAGCTTGGAGAACCTTGGGAGACTTCAGAGAATGTATGGTAGAGTAAGGACATTATAATATGATTTTTAGTTAAGAAAAATGAGAGATTTTGTGGTTTTATATTGGATATGAGTGGTGATTGCTTTATTATTATTCAAACATTCGTTTATGGAATAAATATAATTAAATAACTGAAAATGAAAACATTCTAATAGGTTATGTCGATGGTTTTAACAATATGGGAGTTTTTTTCATTATTATATAGGAAAAGGGGTAAATGATATAATAATACCCTATATTATGTATAATTAATTCATTCTCTTAAATAATTGATTTTAAACCCTTGATATATATCAATAGGTTCTACCACAACATGAAATCTCATGAAACTAAACATTACCAATGCATTTGAGAGATATATTATTCAATCCACACTTGTCACATTCATTACATTTTCATTCTTATGTTTTCCACATAGATCTTTAAACATGAAATAATTAATCGTAATATATTATTCCAAGATCATGGAATGTGGAGTAAAATAATTTTTTCCATATAGAAAATATGAATAATTTTATAAAGGTGATGAACCTCGATATGATATGGGTATGGTATTCAGTACATGGTTATTATGGCATGAAAAATCATTGGGAAATTTTGAGATTATAAAAACTTCCCAAAAAATATCATAAAATCATTGATGGGAGATAAAGTATAATATCATAATTTTGAAATCAAATTTGTTGAAATATGGACATGATAATTAATTTATCATTTTGAGGAATTGGACATAGGCGTTAACAGATAATAAAAAATGTTAAATAAATAAGAGAATGTGGAGATCCATTACAATAGTGTGTGTGACACCAAATGATTGATAAGAGCTTATTGAAAGCATAGAAGAACCTTTTAAAGACTATAATGATTTTAAGGAACATTATAGAAGTCCTCAATGGAATTTTAGTGATGAAAAATTGGATCTTTGGTGGGATTATATTTGAAATATTTTGGGATATCATAAATATTTCGCATACATAGTTTTTGGACTCTATACAATATAGCAATCAAGACCACAAATATTCAACCGGTTTTTACAGTTTTTTATTAAAAAAGAATGTGGTTTTCATTATTTTATAATTCATGGGGCCCAAAATAATAATTTAAAAACCTTTATTATGTGGAAATGAGTCATACACTTAATGAAATGGTTTTTAAAAATAGAAAATATTTTAATAGTGTGGGAAGATACATAATGCAATTATAAAATTTATAAAATATACATTAAAACACATTATTTTAAATGAATAATATAGATACATTGATTTATTCCTATTATAGATCATATTACATCACTTTCGGGTCATTATGATGTCATAATAGAAAATGTACATTTATGTTGTATCTAATTTTGACCAAAAAAATTCATTGTCTTAAAAAATTATGAAAAATTCATTGTTGGATAATTTATACTTTATGAGTAAAAAAATATAGTCCTTTTACCAATATAATTCTATAAATATCCTAATTTCCACTATTCAAATAAACTAGACATTAATTGTGAACTGTTGGGTTTTTTGTTACAATTATATTTTTTGAAACCTTATAAAATTTTCAATTGACTTCATAAAAATTATAATATCAATTATATTTAACAAAATTATTTAATAATACAACATTAATGACATATTTATTATTTTCAAATTCAATTAATTTATCAAAATAAGTTTCTTTATTATATTTTAATTATACCCAAAAATACTACTTCTGTTTCATTATAACAAAATAATTATCAATTATAATTCAATAATAATATGATGAAAATATGTCTATTATTCAATAAAAAATAAGGTACATACTCATTTCACTAGTTTACTGATACATGTTCCATTAATACACCAGAAATACTTTATTAGTTGTGGGAATGATAGTGTGACTTTCATGGTGTGGATCAACGAACATTGTTTGGGCCATGATCTCATTGAGATTTAACATCACCTGTAAATAATTTTTCTCATGATTAATTAGTTGGATCTCAACTTGGGATTGGTCAATGGAAAATCCCAGAGATTCTACCTCCATTTGAGGATTTATTAAGTGGGATTTGTAAAGTACAATCATTCTAGTTGAGGCCATAAATTACAATGTTTGTGACAATTGGATTTGTTAGAAACATATATTTATACTAACCATATGATCAATGTTCCAAAACTATATAATCAACAGTAATGATTCTTAATAGCCTTTTAAATTTCATAGACTATAATAATGCAATATAATTATATCTATTTTGTACTAAAATATTACATAATAAATTTTTTTATCATATTACATGGGAAATTGGATTATACCCATTTAGGTAATTACATTGTAGTGTCCCTTGTTTTGGACCAGAAGAAATTCTATGGGAATTTTAATTTTACCATTTCATGGAGTGTATATTTTGGTATCTGATTTTTAAAATGGTATATTGATAAGTGGAATAGTTCAATGTATTTTTTTAAGACTAGTTTATAGGACCAATGGGTGGATCTGGTGCTCTGACATGTTTCACGAGAGTTAGACCTCGTATAATAAAAAATGAAGAAATTTTGAAAGGGATTATGGTTTATCTAAAACCATGCAATCATCGAGCAATAACCGTTCAAAAATTTTAGGTGATAATATGTGGTTTTAATGGGATGCACACAATTTCCCATACCATGCTCTAAGCATGCATACATAGTGCTACTTAGATAGTGTGCATGCACTTTTCCTAAAATTCTTGGCACACAGATTGGGAAACCATATGGGGAAACCATCTGGGTTAGGGTTCCTAATTTATGGGATCCACATGGTTGGATAATGGTTTGGCCAAACTATGCGACCAAACACTATTCCCCATTTTAAGGGTGAATATACCACTCTAACCTCAATGAATTAAAAGTTTTAAACCATATTTTATCATCCTATTATCCCATAGATTTTCCTTCATCCTTACTCTCATCGATATACCCCTTCCTTATTAAATGAATGGAGATTCTTCTTCCATATGAAGTCCAAATCGAATTCTATCAGTCTTTATGGTTATGTATTTGTAAGAACTCAATTTATCTCCAGTAATTCTTAATATTGTCTTCTAATATGATTCACTATTATGTTGTGATCTCATTTTCTTTATATTCAGGGTGGATATCCATTTCATAGTTTTCTATAAAATTGAACATAATCAAATAATGATATATGATTTTTGGGTCATCCTTTTCATTTGGTATGTGGTCTATATCTTTTTCCTTATGATTATTCTCTTTTAAAAAACATCAACATGTGTTTCACACCCATCCTACTCGGTGATTCTACCAAATAATGTTTCCAGTAAAATTAAAATTTCTTAACATTCCTATATTTTTTTGGACCCTTCATGGTATGGTTTGAGGATATGAACTTCACCCAAACAACCCCTTTATGGAGAGTTCCATAAATACCTCATTCTGAACATTGTTTCACTTCTGCACAAGATACATCTTTTAGTGTTCTATATATATATATATTGGATTAGGATTCTTCTTATAAAAAATAACATTGAATGGGTATGTTTTATTCTTTATAAGGATTTGAATGTATATGTGTTATTTCATGATTGGACATGAGGAATTTTTTATTTTCCAGGAAATTTTATTTTTTTAAAATTGAGTGTGTCCTTAATATTATGTTTGAGTGTGATGACCATTTTAATAATTTATTGAGATGTGATGGAAAATACTTACTTATACTCTCAATTTTCTTCTAAAATGTAAAGGATAACAAGAAAATAACATCATAATGTTTCATTGTTCCTGATTACAGAATTCATATCAGACATTCCATTTTTTATTATTAATTTAATTGAGTAAACGAAATATATAAATCCTGAGTAATACTCAGTTTTCGATCCATTAAATTCTGATGACTGGATCCTCATTCCCAAAATCATTTTCACTGAAAAAATTGTGAATATGGATGTGGATATATTGCTGCTCCAATATGGGATCTAGTGTATTCTATCTATATTATTATGAGAAGTATTAGATCCCTAGGAGAGACACCTTGGATAGGACCATTCGTAATATGGTTCTACCTGGGCACGACTGATACTTTGTTCACTACATGAGATACTAAGTGTTATCAAATATGTTGTCATCTTGAATTAGGTAGAGAGTGATACTTGAGTCTCCTTGCATTGATCTTACTTGACGAACATCAATTGTTGTGAGCCTACAACACTCCTAGTGTGATATATGGGTTCTTTTTTAATGTTCTCCTTGGTTTTTCCCTGCTTATTCCTTTTGAATGTCAGTAGTTATTTTTTTTAGAAAAGGATCATGGTTTATATATTTTTCAAATGAAACATCACCCAACCCAAATAAAATTCTAGGGATAACTACATCTCCCTGTTATAGTTTTATGATGTTCCATTATACCCTATCCTCTCTCTCTCTCTCTCTATCCTTTTTACTGGTTTTCTGTGGTTTAGAAACATAGAGTTTAGAACGAATAAGGTCAGTTCCGGTTAGGTGTACTTATTGAGTCTGATCCTGACATAGTTAATCATTAATTTTCCTAAATTTTTTTAAATTTTTTATGTAGTCACACAGATTTTTTTTATTAATGAAAAGAAATGTTCTTTAGAAATAATGGGTGCCAGAATATTTATTATATCTCACTCTCTGTTTGGGATGTTATTACACTAGTGTTCCCAAAAAAACATCCTTGGTTAATGGATCATGATCCATTGATTTTTCTTGTTCATTCATGCTTGTCCCTTTGAGTTATCAACACTAGACCATGATAGTACATTAGATGATCCTGAAGCCATACCATGTGATTTTATGATTTTATTTTATTTTAATTACCTTTTATATTTACTTATGATTATATATGTAGAATCATCTTTTCATACATTAATCATTATAAATTATTTAATATAACCAATTTTATCAGTTATTATAATTAGAATTCATTGATATTAATTTTATTATACAACTTTCTCTATATTTTAATTTTCACATTTTTATTCTATTGTGCCACTCTAATCTAGAGGGTACATTTTCCCCATCATTCCACCATAATACCCTATCTTTTAGTTAGTATAATCTGGAGTATGGGGAGGCTTGAATGTGTCCATGTGGTGACCACTATGGCTACCATTTTAGTGGTCAGTCATTCTAGTACAATAAATCACCATCCACCGATTGCAATCAATATGGTCTGATTATGTAACGAAATAGTCTATTCCGATGATTACATTCAATCCAATCAATTCAAGGATGATGGAATTCCACATTAATAGGTATCCACTTATATCTCGGGGAAATCCTTACAATATCGGAAGCCCTCCAAATGGATATCTAAAATGGTATTTAGTATCATATCTCCATATAAGTGTTTTATCATGAGGCTTATACATTCCATAATAGTTATAGATATAAAATAATTATTTTCATATTTTTAAAATTATGGAGAATCTATTTTAGAGTCTATATGAATATTCCATCCTATTTTATATGGTACAACTCTATTTTAATCTAGTATAGGCTGGAATTTAGGTATGTGGCTTGTACTATGGCCCTACATCACAGATTCACGGCCTAGGGCGAGCCCACACTAATAACGTAATGAATAATTAGTCATACTACCTTTGGCTTGACTAAAACCACATCCTTATCGACATGTGGTATTATTGGTTTCATTCTAGCTTGATACTAATCTCCCTGATCTAGCATGTGAAGTTTGTGTAGATCCCTTCTCTTTAGGAATTAATGTGAATGTTCTCCAAAATCTCTATATGTGGTCCTTCATTCCACAACTTATACAGTTCACAGGATCTTGTAGGCAATGAAATTTTGTGTGTTCTAGATTTCTAGAGTGCAAATATATCATAAAAATATCTACCCAAGTATCCCGAGCTCTTCTATGCCCGCAACAAACCTCAAAGTGTCACTTGTGTCCATTGGAAGAACTACTAATAGATTTATGTTTTAATCCTCCTTGACTTGAACTTTTAACTTCAATATAAATTTACTATTCTATAATATAATTGATGATTATTTTATTAAGAGTTAGATACCTGAATACATCTACTTGAAACTGGTTGGTGTATACCATCTTATCCATGAATCATCGGGAGGTTATAACATCATCAATCTCAATATTATGAGTGAATAGTAATAGCTTCATAAAATGATAATAGTATTCCATAACATAAATCAATCCCCAATATTGGTTAATGAAATCTCTGTCTATATCAACCCCTATATTCTGCTGAAATAGATAGTCAATAAATATGGTTGCTAAGTCTTCTCAAACTATGTCTCTATACCAATCTTCTTGGGTGACAACATCTAACAACTTCTTCGAATAATCACAAAGCTTATATAGAGAGTGCATGACCTTCCTTTCTAGTGGTCTCTACAGATTTTCTAATATAGAAAAAAAATATTTTATCTATGACTAAACAATTTCTGCTCACCCATCCTCCAAAATGGTGGGTGGATGAGGCTAGAAGAATTTATGAGTCAAATCTCACATACTCAGGTAAGGTTGAATGACACCTTGTATATTCATCACCATACATAGAAAAGCCTCTAAGAAATTGGTGTCATTTCCCATATTTGAAACATGAATAGGCTCCGATATAGGTACTATAGTAGGAATAAATGGTTCCTTTGGCCCCACAGCCTCTAGAGAATGGTCGTCAGATCATTTAGGGGGAAAGACCGGAGGACTCTATAGTGTAATCACACTATATTTCAGAACACATTTCTCATAATATATTTATTAAATTGAGAATATTGTAGATAATAAAATATTAGATTATCATATCAGTCGTATAGAAATTATCATGACTTTATTCCTACTCTAAAAACTAGTTCTAGTTGGTAGAAAAAAACCATAAGGATATAATAATGAAAGAGATACCCCACTATCCACTACTAATGTATGGTTCAGGTCTAAGTCAATATTTCATTTGTTTATAATTTCAAATTTCACTTTATAAGTCATATTCGATTTAAAACTGTTACTATATTTCATGTAAATTAATTTAAAAAGGTTGAATTATACGGATTGACATATTTGATTGAGTAATATGATGAGAATAATAGATCATGGATATAGATTGATAAACTTTTTATTGAAGAGTTTTTCCTATATAAATTGATGGATGTGCGCTTCTATGAGCTTCTTCATCATTTGTATGAATGTATAACTATGGATGAGTATTGGTCATGTTTCTCCTATCTCTCATGATACGTGATCCATATGGTGTGATATTAGTTAACTAAGGATTAGACCATCAAGAATGGACTACGTAGGGACATCTGATCAAGGGTGATCTCCCTATGAATTCATAAATATGTTATGGTACTTGAGTGATCATTCATGGTCAAAAGTATCAATCCAAATAAGATGCAGATAGTTGGTGATGAAGATGGGAAAAAATATTTGAGGCGTCAAAAGTATGGGCCTAATAGAGACAGAGTGAATTGGGCATGGGAAATATCTCAAGGGGTTACCCCGTGATGATGTGTTTAAGGAGTAGGTATTAGAGAATGGATTTATTTGTCAAAGGGGTAATAAACTCTAAAACAATAATGGTTGGGGAAATCATTCATGAGAATGATTTATCTTTTAGGTGACTAATAAGGAGATAATGGATTGGATTCCTAGGCATCCGAACTAGCAGGAACTGATAGGTTTTCATGTTGTTTGACATGGAAGAGGAGCTGGAAGAGAAAATATTGGTGTTATATATTTTTACTTGATAGTACCACCAACCCCCCGATGGTTCCCTTTAGGATTAGAGAGTAGGCAGTCATGGGTGAGGGGAGATATTGGTTGTTGAGGATTATCATTGAGAAAAACAATGGATGATATATGGTATTATCTATATCTTTTTAACCTTATATATTGAACTAATATACATAGTTTCGTGTCCTTCCATTATTTCCACTTTTATAGTTTGAGAATAATAGATTCTAGGTAGGACTAATGATTATGCCTTGTTCATGGATACTATTACTAGAGATTTCATAGCTATACACACTTTTTTTGATATTTTGAACATTACACCGGAGGTGATAGTATATTTTTGGGCCTCTTTGTAGAACACATGAGGTATTTTGACATCATCTCTTATATGAAATGGGTAACTTCAGTTCTTTCATAGATAAAATTTCTCAAGAAGAAGATGTGGGGTATCTATAGTGATGGGATGATTATATAAATTTTGGGAGAAGGGAAACCCGTATAAGATTATGATGGTCAATTTTATAGGACGATGTGGTCAATTACTCATTAGTTGGCTAGAAATAATCTTGGATTATTGTATTCTTAGAATTTTTAGTTTCTTCTGGTGAAAGAAGACTTTGAGGAAAACAGTCATGATGAAGATCAAAACATAGATCCCTGAAAAAAAATTAAATTAATCATTAATCTACACCATAGGATGACCCTAATATCTTCTCTATCATATATGATGCCTCTCATAGAGTCTTGCATTCTAAAGATGCATTTGGTGGATTTGTAGAGGAAGGGATCTGTTAGATACGTTATTTCCCCAAGGGTATCCCCTATAATATTCACCAAGAAACTTGATCGGATCTTCTGGTTGTGTGTTGATTACAATCACCAAATCTGTGTAACTGTGTGTAATAAGTATCCATTACGAAGAATCTAGGACCACTTTGATCAGTTGAGTGGGAATGCAAGTATTTGTAGACTGCCACCAGATCAGGGTATGACCAGTAATGATTACCAGATGAAATTATACTAAAGGAATACTTTTTACATTTTTTGTTCAATATGAATATGTGTTCATTACCAATTTCATAAGTAATAAACCATCATTGTTTATTTGATTCAAGAACCAGATATTTAAAGCATTTTTATACTAGTTTTTTGTAGTCATAAATTATGATATCCTATTATATTGATTGTCTGTGTTGGAGATAAATATACATATGAGGATGGATTGTAATGTACTTTTAGGGAACAATATATATAGGAAGCTCTAGAATATCCAATTTTAAGGTTAGGCAGTCAACATTGTGAGACATATATTCACAGTCTATGGTGCAGTAGTGGACTGAAAAGTGGTTAAGGAATTGTTATATTAGGATCAACCCAACAATGTGATAGTGGTGTAGAGATTCCATAGTTTGGAAGACTAATATTTAATATTTATACCTGATTTCTATAGGATATCAACTATTTTGATATCTTTGCCTAGAAAAGGGAATCCAATCGTGATAGAATATTTCTTACAACATGATTTCTATTAGTAGAGTTTGAGATTGAAGAGCACTCCCATCAGAAGATTATTTGAGGAGGGTGTTGAGTTTGTAGTGTTTTGTGATGAATCATAGATCGGGATTAGTTATTTTCTAATGTCAGGGATGTCATTAATTTCTAATGAAACACATTAGTTGATAAAAAAAGGAGAATATATAGGAAACCCATGATTTTGAGTGCGAAATTAGTCTCCACACAAATTAAATGAAAAAACTACCTGATGAGAGAGAAATTTAATTTCGAATAAAAGAACATGATTTCGCAGTAAGTTCATTATATAATTGATATTAACATGAGACAAATGAAATGAAAATATCTCATCCACTATTATGACTTTAAAATTATCTATACTCAACGGAATGAGAATGTGGTTGTCGAAGCTTTTAGAATGAGATCATGTTCATAGCTAATGGGTGAATAATTAGAGTAGTTGACCTATTTAATTGCAAACATAATGGATGGGGATGGATCATATTAATAATATTTTATAGTCATTACCACCATAATTTTATTGTGAGTCAATGAAGCAATGCAGGGGGATGCCAAATGCGAGACACTATGTACTCACCTATCCATTAGACATAATCCTGATGGATTTTCTCTGGGTGGGAATCATTTAATAATTTTTTGATTAAGCATGTTGGTAAAAGTGAGGTTATATGATGAGGTTTTGATGGAATTCCATACATTTCCATTCGAGGTACATCTATTTGTGGTGAAGATTTTTCAAGTCCAGTGATATCATATTATATGGCACAAGATGAGAAGGATGTTACAATGTTATCTCTTGATGCCTCACATTTAATCAAATAAAGGGTGATAACTACGTTCTAGTTGGTTTACCTCCACCACATGATATTATAGAGTGGATTTTGGATAGGATATCCATATAATTAATGAAATATTTACTGTGTACATCTAGGGGGAAAGATTCTCTCTAGGTGATCATCAAATGACTCACCATGTAAACCAACATCATAAAAAATTGAAGGAATTATTTACTATAGATCATTAGATGCCTCTATGTATATGAGATATATTTATTCCAGGGATTTCATCATAGAAAATTTCATACAATTATGATTTATTCACATCCCACTTCTAGAAAAAATTGTTGGAATCCTATCAGACTCATTGGAAATTTTGATCAAAATTTCACCCCCATAATAATGAAGTAATAGAGTGGAACATTTAGTTCGTGGTGGACATGATGCAGGATTACATGTTAGGGTATTTCCATAGTTTGGAGGATCATGTACCATTTATAGAGTTCAAATACAACAAAATATATCATTCCATTATATGTATGGCACCATTTGAGGCCTTATACAGGTTAATTTTTAGGTTACCTATATGATGGGATAAAATTTACCAATAAACTTTTATGGTCCATGAGATGTTTAGAGTCATTATAGAGAGGATAATGATCCTCCATGATCCGATTTACACTACACAATTTTTTGATAAGTCAAATAAATACTATTGATAGATGCTTTTAGAGTTTTAAGGGGTAGAAAATGTGTTCTTGAGGGTCTCATCTCAAAGTTGATTTTAGGTATTTTCAATGGAGGAATTCTATACCTCATATTCATAAGTACATTATAGAATCTATAAAGAGATTGTGAGGATGTGAACCAAATAGCTCTAATTCCAAATTATATTTGGAACATGTTGTATTCCATATACAATAGCTGAGCATGTACGTGCATCATCTATTATATGTTATTTACATTAGAAATTTTTAAATCGAGGATGGAGAAAACTGTTCTGTGTAACTAGTAGTGATTAATTAATAGAATGAGATGATATTTCCTGGAATTGTGATTCTTTCAATGTGTGTCTAGCTTTACTGTGAGATTTTTCAAGAGTGTACATGGTAGAGGGTGACCATGATGCATTCTCGTTAACCCCATCTCATTTTGCAATGTTTTTTTTCATTCCAGGAAGTAAATCCCAAAGGTAATAAAAATATATTGTCTCTTAGTTTCTTTATATTATGTTAGCATATTATTTTTTTAATTTTTATGTATGAGCTGAGATGATATGAGATTCTGAGACTTGGTGATCCCATAATTAATTTCTTAAACATATTAAATATTTTTAATATAACATGTGAACAATATTCTAGTTAAAAATGAATGACTCTAAAAAATAGATATTGATTAGAAATAATATGCTTCCATTGAAATTGTAAAATTATTTTTTAATTTGGTATATACTATCCTTTTGGAACGATGGATACACATGTTGGGCGCGTCCATGGGAAAATGATTAAATTTATTAATAAATTAAAATATTTTATTTAATAAAATTTCACTTGGAATGTTATTTTCAATAAATATTGTTCCATTAAAAATATGATTTTGTGTCTCCAAACCATGGAAATGTTTTAGAGTGTGATTTGGTTAATTTAAATGTCCAGCCTATTGTGTGTTCAATCATATTTTTTTGGATTTTGGTGAATTTTATTATTAATTTTAGATAATTATTCATAGTTTTAAAATAAAATAGTCTATGAAGGAAAAGAACAGGTTGAGGTTCATTTCCCTTTTTTGTTACTTTATTTTCTCTAATTTTTATTCCTGAATTCATTTCACATGTATCATTTGATAATCGGGTCAAATGATACATGAGAAATCAATAATTATTCACCCTTTCCTTGGTTTAGTGGATTGATATCACTTATTTAATGTTAGATCAATGAAATAATCAATCTATGATATTGATGATGAAATATTATGACCTTATTAGGATGTTAACATGCATGTTTTTTTATTTATAGTTATCCCAAGGCTAAATGATGATTTATGAGAAATCAAGATGACTGAAAATCTAATCACCATTAATGATGAAATTCAGTGTGCTGAAATCCATGAATTTTTTGTTAGAATTATGGAGGAAAAATATTATATAATGGGGGAGGATGAATCCAAATAAAGACTAATGGGTTATATAAAACTCCAAAATACACGGATTTTAATGTATTATCACACAGTATATAAGGGGAATTGAATAATGATAAGATTTCATGTGAGGAAGGATACAACAATTCATGTGACATATATCACAAGGATTGTGACCCTTAACTGGAGGAATGAAATATACCTCCATGAGTATAGAGTAACTAACAAGAGTACAAGGATTGCCAAAAAAAGAATGGAAAATTACACATGGATATCCAAAAATAGTCACAGCAAACCATGTAAGGACATAGACACGGACACATGTCTCGATTGATAGGTAGAACATGGTTCCAAAGGTACATGCCTTGTACTACCAATATACGACCAATATTACATAAATAATGGATTTGATCCATACAAATCTCCATCATATAAATTATTTCTTAGGGTACACTCCCTTGATTTAATCCATGTGGGGTTATTGTCGAGTCAAATACTATATAATAAAATGTTGACCCCCTATAAGGAACATCGGTCAAAAATGGAGTTGTTGGAGTCCTTTCTTGAAACACATAGGGATATCATATATCATCATCATATTTTCATTTTGTGGGGTTCTTCATATTATTGTGACCAACACTATCTTAGTATAGATCTCATAATCATATGGTTAATCGGGATTATATTTATGGAATACCTAATGAGATTTGGAGTGATTGAAAATTGTGAATTTATATCTTAAAACCTACACCATTTAATTATTATAGTGATACTTAATGAAGATGACATCTCAGGAAGACATCATAAGATATATTATAGTCATGTACTGAGTACTTATAGAATATATCTATGTGTAACATTAATTATGGATCTTTGGTCGACAATATGGTTCAAACCTTAGATGATATTGTGTCTCTACTCTGATTTTATATGGATATTACTATTATATATCATTAAAATATACCTATGATGAAATGATGATTCTTTATAATGTTATATCATTAGTGATTTTGAGGTGTCCTACTAGGTTTTGTTATACTCCCCCAAAAATAGATTTCTCTCGCAAATGTTGAGATTTATATAGATGACTGCCCATTTGACGTAGTTGTAAGATGATACCGATTATGAAGAACATAGAAAGACGAGTAGATTGAGTTGCATTCATAATATTTCAACGATAGTAGTACTCCCCCACTTTATATGAAGGTCCTTTTTTTAGTTTGTCTGGGGTGACCATTTATTTGTATCTTTTTCTTTTGATAACACGTTGTTATACACTGGTGGTTAAATTTTAGAGCTTTTATTTACATGATTTTAAGTTTTTTACATTTAATTATTTCATTGGATTGGAGATATTTTTATATTTACCAATATATTATTCTAAAGCCTTGAATGTGCGTGAAAATCCTACTCATTGTCAGCCTCTATCTCCAGGCCTATTAGGGGAAGTATTGGGGTAGTCATGACATGGGCCCCCTTTGGATTGGTCTTGATACTAATTGTTAAAGGTTTTTTTAATATGATATTTATCATATCATCTTGTTGTCTCATATTCTTTTGATCTATCATATAATGGAATGATAACAATGAATAACTTACAAGGAATTCAACCACCAACATTAACATGTTTCCTATCCAAAGGAATTTATTTACATTTCTATATTTAGAATGATTATTCATATCAGGATTCATTATGTGGTATAATGATGACATAAAAATAAAATACCACTATAGTGTAAAAAATGAATTTATTGGATGAAAAAGACATTGGAATAAATAATAAATGATACATAACCTTATGTTTTTGATTATATAAATTTTAGTAGACGTAATAATTTAATAATTAGTTTTTTAAACAAAACTGATGTTCATATCACATTTTTCAATATCACGTGTTTAATGAATGTAACTTCAACACTATACCAATGAGTATAATTTCAGATTCAAAATTTAATATATGGGTTCCACATGAAAATTACCATGAATATCATGAATCATCATGTTGATATTTTCATCTCCAATTGGCTCTCAGATTATTATTATTTTGAATAGATTAGATAATTTATCTACACACAAAAAACAATGTTATTATTAATGTTTATTCTTAGTGAAACAGATTGGTCATTTTCATGGGAAATGGGATCACACTTATAGGAGGTCAAGGAAAGGCTTGTGGTCAAATTACAAAAATCACCTACCATAATTCAATTAAAGTTCACACTAACTATTCATAGGGGTAATGTAATTATTTTTATGGAATCCTTGTTTTAGTTGGTTTATATTGCTTATAAAACAATAATCCCATCAATATATGCTACTATCATGCTCTAGTGAATGCGATGATTGTGGAATTAAGAAATTTATTCAATAAACTTCATGGAATATATAGAATCAAAATAATATGAAATAGTCTAATGAGGATTCAAATTTATTGTGGGTATGTTATATTGTTACTCAGTATTACACCCAACAGACTCCTTACTCAATTTTGTGTAGAATATATGTAATGCTTCCCAAGGAGTTTTACATTCCATTAATATTGATATTGTAAATGAATGTTATAATGTTCATCAATTTTAATTTGAAGCCTCCAATGAATATAAACAACTAGAACTGCAAAACATGAGGTCTATCAGAATTGAGTGTTCTGAGAGTTCAACAAGATAATTCACTATTACTATCTAATCCTTACTTATTTCATATCATAACACCCCAAGATTTCATGAAATTATTTTTCAAATAAATTAATTTTACATTAGGTGTTACATGGCATGTTACCCCATGTTAAAAATTCATTATATGATACACCACAATAATCTAGAACTGGACACAACACATATTTGGCTTTTGTTACACTCAACACTGAGTTTGTGTAAAAGATCATTTTATTATTATTAAAATTTAAATGAGATATTTATAACATATCCATTTAAATTAGTATTAAGAATAATAACAAAAAAATTAATATATTATATTATATATATATATATATAATATTGATTATATAGCATGTAATTTTTGGAAATGTTGTTAATCATTTGAAAATTAAATTTCTTAAATGAACTAATTTTTATGTCGATCAAAAAATAATAAAAAAATAAAATAATTTTTTTTGAAATTTAACTTTATAACATATAATTCATTTTTATTAAATATTTCAAAATTAACTTCTTTTTTATTTTATATATTTTTTTGAAAATCATTTTTATGGATGAAAAATGATAAATATTTAATTTATATTCTAGACTGTTTTTCATCAAAATCATTTGTATTGATAATTTGTATATTAATTTGGTTTTTTTAATTATATTTAATGTAAATAAATAAACCCAATTTATGTCAGTGGAACCAATTTAACATAGAAGTTATAAATGAAAATAATTTAATTAATTAATTATTTTTTATTAAAACCCCCCATTATGGTTCTATCTACGAGAACGATTTTAAATTTATTTCTATGAATTATGTGATTAGGGTTTGGAAAACTAGATTCCATATTCAGAATCGCAATAATTAATAATTTTTTTATAAGGTTTAATATGTTTTTATGAAATGTATTAGTGAATGTTATTATAATTAGTTACAACATTTAAGAGAAAAGTTTTTCTTAAGAACAGACTAGACCTTATACTATAATCCCCAAAAATTTGACTATCATTCCCAAACCCCATTGTAAATTCTCATTTTTAAACTAACCTCACGTGCATCAAATTTAGACTATAATTTGTGCCACATTAGGTGAGAAAATGTGGTTAGAAAACACTTTTAAAAAATATAATTATTCCACTCCCCTCTATAATAACATTAATGTAACCCCTACAACATAATCAAACCATTAATGGCCTTTGTCTCAACCAAAATCATCACCAATAAGCTCCCTAAAGTATTAATATAATCATATATTCATTCCTTTAAAGATATTCACTACCAATAATTGTTTTCTTGTAAATTTTGAGGAGTTACCCAAAGAAGTTGTTACGACCATGTTCAAGCTCCTTTATTCTATTATATGTTACCACCCTATCAACTCTTAATATTAAATTATTATATAATAATAGAAATATATGAAATATACTAAGTTGTTTCTTTATAAGGGTATTACTAGCACTTATTGGAAAATCCATCTAATCAGTAATGAACTTACTATTCATGTTTACGATGGACTACCACCTTAAGAAATGATGTTCTTTTTTCCATTACCACCTCTTATGGGGGTAAATTATGATGAAAAATATATTTTTATATGATATATGTCATATTTATGATTTCCTTATACTTTATCACTTCTTAATCACAATATACATTCATGATTTCAATTTTGTGTAAATATGATTACATCATTTGAAGACATGTGGACTACCACCTCCTCAAAGAAATGTGATTCAATGACACATTAAATAGAATGTATAATGCATGGGTTTAGTGAAATTATATTATTAATATGAAATAATAATTATATATTAATTATTCTATATATACACACATTCATTTCAATTACATTATTTCATTGAATGTGATAATAAAAACAATAATCACTCATGTGTATGTATGACCTACCGTCCCCATGAATGGGGTATTCCATATCATATTTCTAAATTTAATAAATTTTTATAAATAAAAATTTACTGAATATATAATATATTTATAACATTTTTTAAATTCTTTAAATAATTAAATCATGATCTATGTAAGAGGATCAAGAGTAATGCGTCATAACTTGTATAAAAAAAACTAATACCCAGAGCGTAAAATTGAAATGGAATTATTAATAAATAGATAATTTAATTTATTAATAAAATAATATATTTTATAATATATATAATTATCTTGTTATTTTATTGATTAATATTACAAAAATATTTATTATTCATGAGGTTTTTTTGTGTACTCTAATAATCAGGACATATAGTTAGGGTTTTACAGTCTCCCTTTTTTCTATTAGATTTATGACTTATTCACATATTATTAATTTTATGTTGTGTATATACTTCCCATAAATATATTATATAAATATAATACATATATTTATGGTTAATTTCATATTAATTTATCATTTATCTTTCATGAGGTTTAATATAACATAAGTTACAAAATCTGTAATGTAGTTTTGTTTCAATTTTCCTTATTGTTTGAACATGTTCTCTTATGCACCTACATTGATTTATGATGTTTATATGCAACCATTGGACATGTTATATAATATATCTCCTTATTTTAATGATATTATATGATTCATGTAGTTTCAATTTCATACATTATAAGTATGATTCAAATTTTTCAACTCGTAAGAGTTTATTGCAACCTTCTCAACATTCACTAGGATTGTTTATAATTACACTTCCATTGATTAAATATTATGATCCATATATCAAGATAAATCATGAGTTTTATTCTTCTATGGATATTTATGATTTATTTATGTATTTGTACCAATTTAATTAATTGGGTAATAAATATATTTATGATTTTTTTAATAAAACGCTACTTTATTTCTATTTTCGGTCAAAAATATATTATATTAAAATAACCATGTTTTAATTTTTTTTTCAAATATGATTATAATTTTTTAATATCATTTTAAAGGAAAAATGAAAATGAAAATATGTTATGGTTTTTAATGCTTTCTTTATATGTTTGATAATATTATTTTAAAAAAAAATGTTTTCACTTTTTTTTGTATTTAAAAACGCATTTTTCAATGAAAAATTATATGTTCATCACGAAGGGTTTTTAAAATATTAATTAAAAATTATTTTCTATAAAATATGATATATTTTTGTGCTACACATGCCTTTATGGGAATTGATATAATGGATCCATTCATATTCCCCCTTCAAATGGTTTATTTTTTTATAGTATGATGTTCATGAAACAGGATTCCCTTTAATAAGTTATATTTTTATGAAACCTACTTATTTTAATGAATTATTCATTGATTTAATGATTATGAAAACTATCTATTTCTATTTTTTATGAATGTATGACATTTATAAGATACACAATTAATTTTATAGATTATGACATGATTTTACTATAATATTGTGGCTATGTGAGTATGATTTTATTATAAAATATTTGATACATATATCTCCATATAATAAATTATATGATTATTAATATATCATGATATATAAATGGATGGAATTGGTTGGGAACTCAATCCATTAATGTTCTTTTTCCGCAAAGATGTTCTGGATAATGATCCTTGACTACTATGATGGAAATAAGAATGAACCATAAATACCAAGAAGGTATTGGGATTGAATGCATACTACTAAGATGGATTTGGAAGAAATAACATGACTACTTTGGAAAAAAATTATATTCATATGGGTCTTCTAAAATTCAATGTATTATTTAAATGCAGTGATTTCATGGATTTTTCTTTAGATTGAATTATGATTCATGTATTAGGAAATGAAAATATTTATTCAATTATTCAATTTAGCAAACTTTTTTTGTAGGTTATGATCTTCTAATTTCATAATCACATTCTCATACCCTTATTCATTGTTTTATTCTTTCAATCCACCTTTTTTTACCCTTACTATGAATCTGATATCACAACTTTTAAATTTACTATCCCTAGGTTATGAAGATATGTAATATATATGATGTGTCTAAGAAGAGTGAAAGTTCTGATGAACATATTGTGAGATAATGTATCTCACTTATGTAAGGGTTTTTATGATTCCATGATTTTAAATGCACTAAAATAATAATGAAATTGGGTGCCAATTGTGTAATTTATTACATATTCATAAAAATAATGTGATATTATTGAACAAAAAGTGATGGTTTTTATATATAAATTCATAATGTATAATATTGACACCATTATAAAAATATAAAATATAGATACAATGTTATATGACTCATTTTTTCCTTAGTATTGTGGAGTCATTGATAATCATAGATGTGGACTATGTTATTTATCCCACAGATACGACATTAAAAAATAAATATTTTCTAATAATTTATGTTTGATTTAACCTTGTATATTATATATAAAAAATAAATTCATTTAATACACCTATTAATTATTATATTAAAAAAATATAATAATTATATTATGCATGACATTTATATTCCTCAAATAAGCCATTTCAACAAGACATTAAACTACTAAGAACATGTAATGTTCATGTAACACTATACATTAAGGATTATTACATTTTATTATTTTGAAAGGAAATTCAATAAAATAATAATTACTATATGATGCTAAAATTATGGGTCATATTAATGAAATTATATGGGTAACTATATGTATGATGCCTTTTTGTTTAATGCATAGATAATATATTTATTTTTTAGTCATCACCTGATAGGAAAAAAATTATTGTATTTATATAAATCCAAAACACTCCCCATTTTTTGAGAATATAATATGTCATATTTAAAATCATGCATTATTCATTATTAAATAAGAGGAACTTATTCAAATATATAAAACTTTTCATATTCCATTATTTCTAGGAATATATGACATTTCATTGATTTATTTTCAGGCCCACAGTATTTTTCCACAATTATGAAAATGAAACTATCTATAAAGTTACAAGCTTCATGACCATTAATGTCTCTCCATTGAATATGAATCCTGGAATTGAAATTTCATTAAATAATCATTGAGAATTTATATATGTGAATATAGCCCCAAATATGTTGAGATGTTTCATTAACGAATCACTATATAGACATCCTCAATCCTAAAAATTGTTATATCCATAAGAAATTAAAATATGTATCACACACACTATTTGAATTATGGTATATAAAGACATTTTATTTTTTTATACATTATCATAAAATAAACATCTCCTGTTCCAAGACATAAGACCCAATACTATGTGACTTCATACCTTGTTTTTAAAATGATATTTATGCTCTATATTCACACTGATATAACTTATACATATGGCTATATAGATTTCTACATCCATGGTATATGAGATAAGTTATATTAATCAACATATATCATTATTTTTAACTATATAACATTAAACTATATATTTTTATTAATTATTGTTTTCCCCTAGTATGTGATCAAATTTCATTCTCCTAGTGTTCATGGATTGTAACTCCCAGTCATATAGAAATAACTGAATCATATATAATTCATATCAAGAATAGTAATTATAAAAAATCGTGAATTATGTTTTGGGTTATATAATCTTCTATAATATCACATTCTATTCATAATTAATGTACTATTTTTATTTATTTAAACTCTTTTTATGTTTTTGTATTTTCATTGGAACATAAAGGCCTGGTCATGGGATGATTGTGATTTTTTTAAAAGGGAAAAGTTTGGTGGGAGACAGGTTGTTTGTTAGGAAATTAATTTCCTTGTAATCGGAATACAAAATATTTATTAAATAAATGACATATAATACCATGAGAATTCCAGTTAGTATCATGAAATGTGTTTCCTTAATGAGAAAGACCATGATCATTACATTATGTGTAAATCATTTACACATAATGTAAATACTCGAGGATGATTTAAAAACAAACAGGATTGGGTATCTATTTTTCAGAAATAATCCCTCACCTCCCACTTATCATGTGAGAGAATCCCCCTTAAAGTATATATCTTGGATTGGATCCTTTTTTCGGTCAAGAATATTTTCCATCAATAGTATATACCATCAGATCTTTGTCGGTAAGATACCTATTTCTCTTGTAATGTTCTTTAATTTTCATTGATTTTATTTCTCTATTTTAGTGTGATCTAATATGTGTTTTATAGGGTTTTCAATCGGTCACTCTTTTTATCATGATCTATACCGAATTAGATGCTGATATTGGATGAGATATCTACTACAGACCTACGGTGAGTGGTTTATACATTTCCATCCTATTTTTTAATTTTATAATAATAGTTTCCAATATTAAACATGAAAAAAATTCTGGTGGTTCCCCAAATATAAATTTAATTCTACTACTAATTGAATTGGAACCTTTTTAGGTTTTCCCTGAGATCCTTTGTGATAGGTAGAGGATGCTTCCCTAACCCAAGCTACCCATGGGATGGGCCATTTGTATTTCTCACATTGTTATACCACCCATGTGGTGCATTTGCGCTTTCTAAATTATATGAACCCCACAATAATATGATTGAAGATGTTTGAAATTATTAGAATATGGTTTGCATCATTTTCCATTAGATATAATGAACTTTTTTTATTTTATTGTTTGAATGGATTTTATACAAATTGTGAAAATAAAGGTGTTATATTATGGTATGTTAATGCTTATGAATTGATGAATGAGTGTAATGAATTGAGTGGTAGTAGATATACAGTTAGTATCCCTTTTATATTTTCCTACATGGAATTATAATTATAGTTATATGTCTTATAAAAGGTAAATGATACATGTTTGATTATATGGATTATCCATGGTAAATGTGACACATCATGTTAGATAGTGTGTCTAGTGCTGTCATGACATATACGTTATATGTAATTGCCATGGATGATATCATATTGTGTGTATAAATCATTTTTGTCGTCATTATTCTTTCTTGACTTACAACTATCTTTTTCTATGATCATGACCAATTAATTGTGTTGAGATATGGTGGGCTAGACAATTTACATTACAAATATCATATATCTCATGTGAACATGATTCGTTTATAATATTATGATGATATAAATTTCATATTACTTTCATTTTATTTAACAAACTTTAATTTTATAGAAACCATTAGTGTTATCCTACAAAGATTTAATCTCAAACCATATCTCTAGCCTCCATCGAGTACCCATACATACTATATGAATGTAGGTATTGACAGAGAAAAGAACTCATAGTTTGATAATTGATTTTTTTGAGGTGAATATCACTAGGGGATCATAGTACTGATCTAAGGCTCAATATTATTTAGATATATAGTGTTTTTTTTTATTTTTGGTGTTTTGATAAAATTATTTTACTTTTGATTGTATACCTATTTTTGATATTTTGTAGATACATGACATGACACATCATTGTTTAAATGTATACTTCTAGCTTTGTTATATTCCATGTTATACTATTTAACATCTATATTATTATTTTTTTAGTTCTTCTATTGATCAGTAGGATTCCTACAACTATATTACACTCTGATAAGAGGGAATACTCTACCCGTAGACAAACCATTGAACATCACTATAATGCATTTGACTAATACAGTTGATTTGATTAAACTATGGTGGTAAAGATATTCTATTTGATTTTATAATGAGTTTGGAATTATTAGTTCCAAAGTTATATGTGAGTATTAATCACATTTTTACATCTCATGTTAAGAAAATGAAATATAGTGTTCGATAGGGTACATGATACAACCCATCGATCTTAAACGAATAACAAAATCTTATAATATAATATGTTAGTTGTCTCCAAGTCATTAGAGTAGTGGGATTGAACTTTATTAATTCAAATATGAAAATATGGTCCAAATATGTATATATAATTGACTATATTGTGACCAATTAATTATCAATGTAAATAAAACCATTTAAAAAAAAGAAATATTTTTTTTCGGAAATATTTAAATATATAGAAGTGTGTATTTATCTAATAAATTAATAAATAAGACTCTATGGATTTAACTAATTAAATATATATGTAATTAATATTTAATTTAATATTTAAAATTAATATTCTGTGTTTTCTGTACATGATATATGAACAAAGGTAATTTTATTTAAAAACGTATTTTTCAAGAAATTGATGTTCATCAACCATTTGATAGTGGAATTGTTCGAAATGTTTGTTTTAACCCTCTTATAAATTACGTTTAGAAAAACAACATTCTATTTGAAATAAATGTGTAAAATTTTATTTTAGTTTATTTTTTGGTATTTTTCCTATACAAGTCATTTTTTGGTAAATAGTGAACAAAATACAACATTTTAATTGAAAACTACATTTTTATAAAATATTTTTTGATATAAATTTTACATTTTAATTATTTTAAACTATAATTTGATAAAATATTTATAAATTAATCATTTTTCAGTCATTGAAATCAATTTCACCTGGAAATTGGATATAAAAACATTGTAATATTTTGAATGTTTTTATTTTGAAACCATGTTTTCTCTATTTTTCAGCTGGATTGAATTTAAAATAATTTTAGCCATTATTGTATTTTTAATTTTTGAAAAATAGATTCAATATTTTGATTTAAAAGGACCAAATTATGTAAATATTCCCCATTTATATTCTGACAATATGAATATAAACAATATCAATTATATTTATTACTATAGTTAAGGGTAAATAAGATAATTTAGGAAAAATAAAATATTATTAATATTGTAAAACTACTCTTAAAAATTTCATAATTTCATTATTCGATTGTGATTCAACCTAAAATAATCATTTGAATGGAATTTAATATTTTAATCAACTTGGGAGGCAGTTTGACAGTTATAATATTATATTCAAATAAAATTTTATTATGTCATAGTTTTGATTTTAATAATTAAAATATTTTCTAATTATGTTATATAATGAATCTAATCCAATATGAACTGTATTTTAAATTGAAAAACATTTAACTTTACTGTCTTAATTTCTTAATTATTTTTAGGGAACACATAATTAAATTAATCACTTTCACAATTATGATGAAATAATTGTTTAATTAAAGGAAATATCAAATAAATGATATTGAAAATATAAAAACAAATATAACATGAGACGATTAATGTCATACAAAAATGTTTTTTGAATATTTTAAAGGTTATTTATGTTTGATAATTATTGTTTAAAAATTACATTTTTTTAAGATATTTTAAAAAATTTATGAAATGAATTGTGTCATAATTTACACTAATGGAATTTTGAATTAAAAAATATTTTATTAAATGATATAAAATATCAAAAATAAAAAATAAAAAAAATAACTATAAAAGTTTCATTTAAAGAAATTATATTTATACATACTCATTGTATCATATTTATAACTCAAATTTGATTCATTTAGATTTGAAAATAAATTTATATCAAGTTAATATAGATAAAGAATCCCTAGAGTTTTCCTCCCCTCACCTGTAAATGAAAACCAATTTTTTCGACTTCAATACAATTAGAAACAAAAATCCATCATATATCTACCAAATCTATTACAAAAATCCATCCCCATATTCTAGAGGGCTTAGATTAATAAGAACATCCAAAATAAAGGGGTCAAGGTATTAATCAAAGGATATCATCTGAATAAGATGTATCAAAAATAATTAAGTATTAATATTTAAATTTATTTTCTAATATATTATAATTAACTTAATCCATGATAGAATAATATGCCTAGTATCCTCAATATTTTTTTTATTATGTCAATATAACCACCTAAATAGATCTACACGTCCATCATGTGGGAATAGGTTTAATCGATAGTGTGTATGTGTGAACTATCACCTCTATGAACCGATATAATTTGTTGTCCATTATTATCTCTTAATACAGGTTATAATTATGGAATTAATGTTTGTATATTATATTTATAATTTATTTATAATTATATGTTAATGATATTTCATTTACACTCTCACAATCGATTGGCATAAAAATGATAACGACATTTGTGAGTACGTATGAACTATCACCTCAACCACGTGATATGATAAATTTTTTTTCTGAAAATAACATTAATAAAATATATAAGTATATTTAATTGATAAATTCATCATTAATTATAATAATTTCATTCTGGGCCAATAAAATAATACATACCTTCTTTCATTAATGATCATTGAAAAATAGAAATGTTTCTAATGCGTACGTACATCTTACCATCTCCCAGATTGTAATGTTGTTCATTTATCATATTAACATATAATATTGGGATTTAAATGTATTATTCATCTAGGAAATTAATTATTATGTCATGAATATTATTATGGAGATGATGTAGTGATAACCATTTTGATGATTGGCATCACTCCAATGTTATTTTCCCCTGTGTAACAAATATTGTCAAAATGTCCTAGAGGAAATTAATTAAGTAATTTTTATCTCATGATAATGAGTGATATAAAATGAATAATGAACTTTAATTTTGTTCCAAATCATGTAAATTATTAACCTTGGTTTATTATTCAAGATGATAATGCATATACATGATGAGATGAACTCACAATAAGGGACTCTTTAACTAAAACATCAGTTCAAAGGATTTAACAATTTATTCTTTTAAATCATTCCCTTTCATGTCCATGTATTCAAAAAAATTTATTAATCTATTTATAATTATTTTTTTTTTCAAAATGGTAATTTTTAAGTTTCATTCAAATTTTTTAATTTATTATGGGACATATTTATTTAAATTTAAATATTAAATTTTTAAATTCGATATTCAAAATGGATTAGAAATTTAAATTAATCGAAATGTTTTCATATGTGTGAAAATGAAATTTTAGGATTATCATGTTGAATATTTATTGATTTTATGGGATATGTTTATATAATGGTACTTTGTCATTTGACTGGTGGTTCCATGATAAACCAAGGAGAGTTTGTTATGTTTTAACCTCTAATGTGATTTCTCATTTAAAAATAATTAGAACACATAATATTTAAGTCCAGGTCCTTACATCATAATTCATTTGGTATAAACTACATAGTATTCAAATTTAATGTATTACTCAATCCCATAGAGGGTGCATTAGTTGTTTTCATGAAACTAATATTTAATTGTCTGATATATTATTCGATAGAATGTTATGGGAAATTTGAATCATTGTTGGTATATAGGGTTCATGTCATATCCTAAACATCATTTTCTTGATTAGGATACAAAAGATACAATAATGTATTAACTATGGCAAGACGAGTCATGTACTATTGGTTTCATATACTAATACATGTTACAATATGGATTGAATTGATTCCATATTTTAGTTCTTGAGGGAAATGGTACTTTATAGATTTTAAATGGTGCACCATTTTCTTAAACCATTAAATGATTAATGTAAAAAGAATCTGAGTTAAAATGGAAATTGAACTGTGTAATTGATAACATTACCTTATCTTGACTTTTGAGTGCGAATAATGTATTGTCTCTAGATACCTTCATGGATTATTCATTTTACTAGTACTGGATTTAGGTGTAGGTTTTGTGTTATGAACTATTTAATGAAAGGTTTTGACCTACACTATTATTTTACATTCAAAATATTATATCGATCTTTTCAATGGATTGTGTTTTCTATTGTAGAGGGATTCCACCTCGACGACTTCTAGTCTTACACAAGGATGGTTTTGACGAACCTACCCCAAAGGCGATGAGACATGGGATACTAGTATATCATCATATAGATCTCATTTTGGAAATGACAGTTTTACTAAACATAGGCGTTGATTCATAGTTCCATGATAGGTTTTTATTTTTTATACAAACATTATAGGAAACACTAAAACTTTATTTGTCAATGGAAGAGTTGACATGTGTGTTCCTATTTCTGAATTCTCAAATGTTTTTCGGGGATATAGGTTCATGATATATTGATCTGAGACATGATACTCTATTTTTTTATATTTATTAATCGAGATAAACCTCATATGAGGAGTGTGAGGAACACAACATATATTTTTCATGGAGAAGTGAAACAATGGTGTGTTTTTTTTGAATCTAGATGACAGGAACTGAGATAGAGTTTAGGGTGTATTCAAAAACAAATTGCATGATTAATGTTTCTATGTGTTTCTGAATGTATAGTTGACAAGTGAGTTCATGAGTCTAGAGTAGGGCACTATAAAAGTAATGGATTATTTTGAACACATTACATACCGTCATGTTGTTTCATAGATATAACATTACAATGAGGCATCATGGGTGAGACACTTCATGGATGTTCTCAGGAATTCCATTCGTTGGCAGGTAAAAAATATTAGATTTAACTATATTAAAAAGTTAATAAAACAAGATTTATTTATAGAACATAAACCTAGGTATTTTGGTAGAACACATTAGAGAATTTTAGTCTCTTAGAAAAATGTTTTACATCAAGTGGTAGAAATATATGTTTTGAGACTTTGTGTCAGATGAACACTAACCATGATGTTATTGATTATACTGTTTTTTTCTTCCATCATTTAAATATATGAAAAAACATGAGGAATTACTATGATATAGACGGAGTTATGTTTCAATATTGTGCTATGATGGACCACCTGAAAATGTTCCATAGAACATTCCCTACAAGAGTAAAATGAAGTTGATCAGTTCTGACATCATGTTTAGGGATGGATTTTAGAACTTTTGTCATGCTACATGATGGAGTTGTACCGATAAATCAGGTTGATTTGGTGGTTATGGTTGTGGTAGCCACAAACCTATTATATAGAGAAGGTGTCATGGTATTTGTCTATGTTGTTAGGTTGTTCCTTAGGGCTCTGAATATGGATATATTTATTTTTTTCAGACTATACCTAAGGAGGATAGCACCAATCCATCTATAGTGGGATGTACAATTTAATATCATCTATGAGACTTCCTGATAATTTTGATAATGTTTATTGACATTGTATTTTATATGTAAAGGTTATAGAAATACTTGGTCTTTTCCTTCGGTTTTCTAATGGTGTCATTGAACATGATACTCTATTGGGAATTAGAATATAAATTTCACTTTAGTTTAGGGAGTTAGCTTTTGAGATAGATGGATCTCACTAAATATGTAATCTTTTTGCAATCTGTATGATTGGGTTTGAATTCATATTTGAGATTGAATTACTATTTTCATATCCATCCTACATAGATTTATATAACCAGATGGTGAACATAAAATAACTAGAGGGTGTGGTTTTTGTTTTCAAGAGTGAATTGGATGTCCAGGAGATATGAGATGGACCAGATCATCATGGGTAGGGAGGAATGACACCAAAAAATTCTAGTTTCTATCTAGATGATAAATTATCATTTCGGGAAGGATTCCCTTCAGTGGTTTATCATTTCATGGACATTTCCACAAATTATTAATATGGTTTAACTCTTGAGAGTGTGATTTTGTTCTCCATAAATAAAGTGCGATGATATACACTAGAATCCATTCATCCATAATGTATTTATAGTGTGGAGTTATAGTAGCAATTGAAAACCCTTGAGTATTAGGAGGAAAATGGTTTTATATGACACAATAATTCTCTGTGGGGTTCTCTGATCTATTTTTAAAAAATTGTGGATGATTCCCTCACGCTATGTGTGGATTATCATAAATTGAACCAGTTGAATGTTATAAACTGATATACCCAGAAACAGATAGAAAAACATTATCTTTATATTCACAGAATTCAGGTTTTCTCAAATATTGATTTGTGATTTTTTTTCACAAGGTATGTGTTCATACTAAAATCATTACATGTAATTCATTTTGTAGATATTATGGTCTATATGGGTACATGGTTATTTTTTTGGTCTCATGAACACTCCAACAGCTTCTATGGTGCTGTAGAAATGAATTCTCATTCCTTATCTAGATTATTTTTTGTTAGATATCGTTTGTAGATATCTTGGTGTATTCTAAAAATAAACATTAACATGTAAAACATCATGAGATTATTTTTGATACCCATGCATGGAATCTGTTATATTTTAAGATCACATGGTTCCCTTTCTAGAGGGTTGTGTTTTACTTAATTGGTAACATTATCTTAATGATATGAATATCAGTCAACCAAGGGAAGGTGAGACCTGTAGTTTCCATGTATTTTCCAATTAACGTCTTTGATATAATGTGTATGTTATGACTAGATAGATTTTATAGGTGATTCATTCTAGAAATATCATTCATAGTAGCACCATGAATTAATTAACTAATAAGAGTGTGATTTGTTTATAGAAATATAACAAAGAGAAAAAAAATTTGGAGATGAAAGGTAGATTAGTTCATTAAAAGTCTTGTTTCTTCTTGATACTAGAACAAGATACATTTGGTAATGTGACATATCATGTATCAGTCATGGGTTATTTATGATTTTAGGTTATAAAGTCATCGAATAAATGTTCCTTCTATTTATGCCACATTATATTAATTACCCAAAATGGAATCTTGACTTCACTATAGCTTCTCATGATAGGCATTGTTGGAGCCATAATTTTTTAGGGTAGCATTTTCTATTGTACATGTAACAAAAATTCATAAATTAGTTTTTCAAAAAGATTGATTTCAATATGAGGAAGATAATTTTGGTTGAGAACATATATTATTTAAAATTATAGACTTTCAATACCCCTAGAAAAATAAAATTTAGTGGCCAATGGAGTGAGCAGGATGAATTAGATATAGACATGACAAGAGGACCATATCCAGTGGATGCTTATGGATTTGTACTCTAAGATAAACTTGGAAGTGCAGGATAGATATGGATACACTCTTATTTTATAATTTCTTGGTGGCATATAACCTTCCCGGTATATTTAGGATGAAGAATTAATCAAATTTAGTGGGCCTATACCCACTAGTGGGTGTGTATGGTCTGGTCCCAACTCATTGTTTTACAATGGGAATGGATGTGATCCTTCATATATTTGACCATTTATTTCTCCCATTTTGGACTGGGAATCATTATATTAATAAGATGTATCAAGAAAAAAGCTATCAATATTGGTGGATGATGATAAAATGTTATATAACTATTTTAGTTACAAGGTGTTCCTCCTATAAATAAGTTAATGAGGAACTTAAGTGACCATCCATAAGTTTTTAAGAGTTACCCACTCCTTAGTGGACGTGGGATGATACCAAGATAGATTTGATGACTGATTTACCAAGGGCGACTCAATGGAGTGATTTTGGGTGGGTTGTATTGATAATCTCCCAAATGATTTATATTTCTATCCAATCTAGGAGATATTCAATATTGATAAAATTGGGAGGGTTTATATTTGAGATATAGTAAGACATCAAGGGGTAAATCTCAATATTATTTAATATAGGTATACATGGTTCACACCTACTTTTTAGAAGATTTTCCATTGGGTTTTGGGTATGAATGTTATTTTGAGCACAACATACCGCCCATAGATTAATGTTCAGTCAGAGCGCATGATTAATGTTTTTAATGACATGATATATGAATGCATTTTCGATTCTGGGGGCTCTTGGGAGAGGAATAGTCCACCATTGGATTTCATTATAATTTATTGTAATTAGTTTGAAATAAAGATGAAAAAATATTAAAATTTTTATAGTGGAACATGCTGATAACTCTTATTATAGTTATAGGTAGGTGATGAAACGTTATTGTGACTATATCTCATGAAAATGTATTACGAAAAGATTCAGTTGATCAGAATATGGCCTGTTTCTACATAATCTAAATGTAAATCATATGAAAACTATCCTAGATGATCTCAAAAGATAGAGTTCAGAGATTAGATATGTTTTTTATATCATCGATTCTAGAAAAAAAGATGTATTTACTATCTAGGTATGCTTCCATCAGGATATGTCATGCCATTTTGATATTATAGAGATAGTTGGTCTAGTAACCTATTAGTTGGAGTTGCATCTGAGGTATTAGGTCATTCAGATAATTGACCATGTATCTGATCAACAGTGCTAAAACATATTACCATCTCACACACTTCATTTAGATGAGGTGGAGTTATAGGATGACCATACATTTCAGGAGCATCCTATTAATAAAATTGATAAAATAATTATGGTTCTCTAAGGATGGTAATTTACACTAATATGGGTGCTATAGAAACAAGAACATTTACATGATTGAAATTTGGAGCATGAATATGATGTATGTTCTTAGTGGCATGAGTTATTATAAGATGTTTCTTGACCACCCATTGTAGGGAAACATGGGGTTGAATTTCACTATGTTGGAACATTGTAAGACCCCCATTTCTTTCTTTAGGTACACATTATTTTGTTTCAGTGATAATATTTTTTATATATTTTTTATGTATTAGAACATAATGGTTGTCCCATATGACAATTTTGTTTTTTTGGAATGATAAAGTTATGGAGTGTAGAAGGCTTTCTATAGGGAAATTACAAATAATTTAATTGGAATACATGATGTGTAATGTTCTAGGAAATCTAGATCCCATATTTTCGGTATTTTTTTCATTGAGGGACGCCCCATGATTTACATGACCTAAAAATCATAAACACTTCCATTAAATTCCCATGAATAGTTTTTAATATAAGAGGGAGGGGGATCTTTTTTTTTGAATGATCCATCCTTACCTTGTCTCACATCTATAAATCCCCCTTGAAGCCTAAATTTTTTCTTGGCTCATGATTCATAAACTACACTATGTCCCTTAAACCATCATTCATGTAGGACCATTACCTATAGTATCACTATTAATATTGATTGATTTTTGATTTCTCTTTGTATTGGGTTTGATATATTTGTATGAGAAAATAGACACCATTTATTATGGTTCTCATAGATTCTCTATTTTTAAGCAAATTTTGACCATATTAGAACTTGATACTAGATGAGAACTATACTATGGACCTAAATTATGTGGTATATACCTTTCCCTCATTTATTAGTGTTTTAAATGAATATTTTTTGTTCCTCTATGTATTGGGAATTCATAAGGATCCTAATAAATAAATCTACTACCTTGATTAACTGAATTTGAACATGGTTACGCTTCCCATTAGTAACCTTGTGATATTTTATAGTTATATCCCAATCCCAGGCTAGACATGGGGTTTTACCTCTCTGTTTTTACCATTTATTTTACCACCATGTGGTAAGTGGGTTCTTCCCTAGTTAGAGGAATACATTAATAAATAACATATTGTTGTTTGAAATTATTAATAGGTATATTTCCTCATTTTCCCTTTAAAGTAGGGATGTTTTTAGATTTAATTATTTTAATGGATTGTATAGAAATTATAGATATGAGTTGGTTAACCTATGTTAAGTGAATTATTGTGGATTTATCAATTAATGTTATTAATTGAATTCTATTTGAGGATTTGTTTAGTATACCTGAGATCCAGCCCCATGGGGTCTTACAATTATTATTATATAGATTTTCCTTTATAATTGTAACATTCTATATTATGTGGATCTTCTATGGAAAATGCGACACTAAGGGTTATATGGTCTTTTCATTGTTGATATGTTATATAGGTTTAATGGTGTGGTCATGGATGATATCATATGTTGGGAATATAACATGGTTGTCATTTTTTTCATTCCTTAAATATTCCTTGTAATATGATCATGACTATTTATTTTTAAGGATCATTATTTGGATAGGTGGTATAATTTACCAATATCAAATATTTCATGGGATATTTTTTCATTTATTTTATATATGTGATATACATTTCACACATCCTAGCATGTATTGCATAACATGGAATGTTATAGGAATCTTTGGTGGTTTTTTACTAAAGTTTTATCTCACAACCATTCTTAGGCAGCTATTGGGTACCCAAACAGACAATCCAGATGTATGTAGGGATAACCGAAAGATCACATAGTTGGATACTTGAATTTGTGACATGATTATAATTTAGGGAGAAAATTACTGAGCTATGGTTCTGGATGAAATTAAGATTTTGTTTAATTTATTATTATTGGAATTTTGAGACATTTATTGTATTGATGTAACTATTCCTATATTGGATTCTTTTTAGATACAACACATGAACAATAGTTTTAATGAAGTTTCTTTTTTACTAGTCATAATACTTTTTGGGATAAAACCCTAATATATTGTTATTTAACATCATTCTGTATCAATTTATATGATTTATAATACTATGCTACACAGATAAAAGCGTAATGTTTTCTCAATGAGACATTACAGTCCCACAGTACCAGTCAAAAACCTCTACAGTTTTGGGATATTCACTTAATGCCATGTGACCCACTAGAAGATGCCATAATTTAGTGGCTTCTGGTTCATGATGTTACATCATTTGGCCTTGAACTCAAATTAGCCAACATCATAGCATTATTATACAAAAATTTAGACCCCCATAATTATTCCCACATAAATATCCCATGTAAAATTAACTACCCTCTGAATATGTATATTGAGAATTCCCTATTCCCCCACTCAAAATCTCATCAAGGTAAAACATCATAAAGTATAATCTCATGCTATAAAAATAAAATATCATGTACTTCATTTAAATGGTTATTCATATACAAAAAAATATTTTAAAACCATTTAAATAGTTCATTATTGAAAAGTAGATTTCGGTGATTTACATATATTATAACACATATTATTTTTCACTATCCCATTTGATTAAATACATGGATTTCAGAAGTTGCATCACCTCAATGTTATATTATTTTTTGGGGATTTTAAAGTTGTTTGTGTATCCTACCACATGAATCATTTCACATTATAAATGTAAATTGAGAATATATACTCACATCCCATTAATTAACCATCTATAAATATTATCATATAGAGGATAATGAAAAATTTCGACTCTAACACATCATTACACAATATTTTCTGATTTAATTTTTGTAGTCACCCATTTCACCATGTTACACATGCCATGAGTCAATAATTTATTCTTGAAGGTTTTATTTTTCTATCATTCCCAATTGATACACTTCATTTATATAATAATAGTTTTTAATATTCCTTTCTATATGACATTTAACTTTATAGTTCGTTATTTGTCCAGGAACAATGAATATAAAATTTATAACACTCTTCCTAAACAGATGATGTTAAACTAAGAGGTATTTATCATAAATCTATGGAAGTAAATATGATTTTCAATATATTAATTTCATAAACATAAACTATTGTAAACTATCATTATTGGAATTCTTAAAACTATGCAATTATTTTTTTATTACTCAATTAGACACCTTATATCATTTTTGTCTAATATTATTCCCAACATTCAGTTTCATTTACATAATGCACCACCAAACCCACTCTCTAGAACTTTGTGTGTCTTGAAATTTTTTTCCTAAGATTCATATTAGAACCTCAATACCTTATACTATGTTTATTATCAATGTTATTATCTTTACTGCCCAAAACCGATACTGATGATGAATCAACTAGGATGTAATGGGACTATGTCATATCATCCTCATTAGGGTTTTCAATAGTTTTCCATGTATTTTAAATATTTGGCCTAATTTTTACGTTGAAAATATTAATAATGAATATGTTGGTTACAATTTTATTGGATGTATAATGAAAAATGAATGTATATTTATTGGACCAACTCCTTATATTATATCACCCACTCCTTATCCGGGTTCATTACGCCCCTCTATATTATTCTTTTTTCCATCATGGAAATGATATGAAACTATTATAAATTTTGGAAATCAATTCCATTTAACCTTAAGCATCGTCCAAATTTACATTTCATCAGGATAGTGTACATTATAGAACCACTAATGTGAAAGTCAATATTGGTGTTGGGTTCCCAATTGTTGCAGGGTTCTCCATTACCCTTGATATATAAACAATGTCACCATCATGATATAATATGTATGAATATAAAATATTATAAAAAATGTTGAAAAAGTAATTTAACAATATTAATCAATCAAGAAAAATGTAATTATATATAATATTACAATTCATTAATATAATGTATAATCTAAACAAATATAAACTCTAAATTCAGTATGTTCCCAACTCTATGAAAAACTATTATCTCTATAAAATATAGTAGTTAACGGCATATAATTTCATTTTCCTCATTAGTCAATGAAATGTTTAAAATATAAAAAAAGATAAATTTTTTCAAATATATATGACCTTAATCTTGTATCCCTCATCATTCCATTAAAAAAAATATATATCCCCAAGTATCATATTATTCATAGACTTGATTAGGATTATAACCTCACTATTGTATATATCATATTGTCAACATTATTATCTATCCCAATAATTAGTCTACATATTTATTTTAATATTTTTTTATACTCTCCATTGATATTTCAAATACATAATGTTGTAACCACGAGAGTTCTAAATGTATTCATTAGATTCACCATTATTTTACAGTCACACATTGTGTCCCCTAAATTTAATAACTCATAAATCTCCCATGTGTAAATATACACACATCAGTCCAATTTTATAGAATAAATCCATGTCTCAATCCCAAATATCATTTTTGGTACTCATCTGGTTTATATTATCTAATTTTGAAATGTATATCCCTAGGTATATGGAAGGGAAATAGTTCCATTATCTTATTAGTCCCCGAATTCACGGAAAGAATCATGGAGGAAATATTCTAAAAAACACTATGATGGATCAATTTTTTTAAATAAGAATTAATAGACAGAATTAAATTTGTTCTCTTCCTTTTCTTTTAGTTTCATTGGGAAATTCCAACTTTAGATATGTTACTGGAAATCTTTACCATTATATCATCTCATTTATAATTAGAATAATATGTGTTGTTTAAATAATGAATTCTTACTCATTCCATTTTCATACGTTGGATTAAAAACCCATTGGTGTTTTCCCCCTTGTGTGCATACACATTTATATGGTAAATAAAAATTTTGGAATCACACTAACAAAATTACTCTCACTCAGACCTGTTTTGTAATTATAGTGAATATGAAAACCCAAACATAACCATTCTATATTATTGTTATATATCATATAATTTATTATTTAGTTTATTATCACATGTTTCCCAAATTATAATTGAATTATCTGGGATTATAGATTTTAGTTGATTGTTCATTAATGTGATGGAAATATAATTATTTTAATATCTGGTTTTCATATAAAAAGTATAATTTAATATTTAAGAAAATAGTGCCGATTTACCACAATTTTCATCATGTCATATAAATTTAATGTTGTCATATGGATACAGTAATTTAATACCTTTGATAAATGAAAATAAACCCCTTTATCAAAGTTAAATATCATTCCATATCCAACCAATCTTCTTCATTTCATCTTCTTCATGTGGAAGCCATTAACCAAACATATTTGGATAGTGTCTTGTTTATACCTGAACACTTTCACCATATATGTTTAATGGAATTACTAGATTTCATTATCCCCTAACGAAGTACATATATATGTAATTTATTCCAGATTTAACTAATTATGAGCTTTTTACTAGGTCATATTTTTTTCTACAGAGTGATCTCATCCTAAGACGGATAGAGATATGTCATAACATTATAAAAAGATGAGATACCTATATAATCAAACATGATAGCCTTTAATAAATAACAATTTTTATGAATTTCTAAATCCCAATAAAAGAGTAATATAAAGGTTACTCCCACTATACTATAGTCACAATAGCATTTTTCATATAGTTCGCATTAGGCTCATGATCACACCTTTAATTTTACAATGGCTTTTCTCCATGAAAGATATTATATTATGAACACAAGATCACTTATTTCAACATCACCTTTTTAGAAAAAAAAATTAAATTTACCATTCTATGGACTTATAATTAAGGAACATATTTACAATTTCCTATAGATTCTCACCCATAGTCAATTTTTTAATTATTAAGAACTCTCAAATATGTAATGGAATAATATTTATAGTTTTTTCATCCATAATAAGTTACTCTTTATCTATAATAATATAAGGTTCTTCTGGAATAAGAAGCTCTTTTTGGTTAAGGATCAGTAGCATCATTATAGTACGATAATAATCATATAAATAGAATTATTATAGTATATACTCAACATTTTTATCAATTGAATGAGTAATAGATCTTTAATTAACCACTATGTACATAATATCATCCTCTTTAATTGGGTTAAAACCCTCCAAATGGTTTTCTAAAATTTTAATAGTTATGATATCAATAAAAACACATGTCAATGTTACTGGATTTATACTTGTTCTACAAATATATAGTCTGAAGATCGTATTTCCTATATTAAAATAAGAAATCCATGATGAATTAGATAAAAATAATTCAATACCATCAATAATTTTATATTTGGTGGCATTAGAGGTACCTTTACCTACTAGAGATCTACAACCATTGCTAGAAATCGCAGTAAACCCCAAGGGAATCGCTTCAACATATAATGCTCAAATTAAAAGGGATGATAATTGGGTAGTAATGTGTTTCTAGAAAATATATATTCTATAGAATTGTGTTATTTTTTCTTCATGATATCCATGATAATATTTCTTTTACCTTCATTGGATATTAAACTGAAATAGGGAATGGTGGTTCCCCCAAAATTCAATGTTATAAAAACATATGATTTTATTAATAATCTTATTTAAATTTATTTGAATTATATTATAACTACTGATATAGGTAATGAAATTTTTATCTTTGGTATTAAAGACATCATTTTTATAATTCATTACACGTAACATTCGGTTTTTCGATAACATATGTTACATTCATGGGTGTGTCTTACATGACAAAAAAATTATTAATATTATTATTTATTCCAAATAATATTTATCTCCTAACCATTTGAATTGAATGGATTAATAGGATTAACTAGAATATGAATATATTTTTACACTAATTTATATAATTAATACATTTTTTATTATGCATTTATAAACGAAAAAAACCAATTGATTTATAGAGGATTTTATATAAAAACGTTTTTTATAAACATGATTGTGATTCAAATTAATAAATTATATTACTAATTATTATAGAATCCGATTAACTTAATTTAAAACATGTATATTTTTTCAATTTTTTTAAAACATAGAAAATAATATTGATTTAGACAAGATAATTATAAATCATATTTTACGAAAAAAACAATACATTTAAAAAAGGTTGATGTGAAAAATTTTAATAGCAGACCTATTTGAAATCAAAATTTCCAAATTTTAAATTTTATATTTGAATAATATATATATATATATATATATTAATATAAAAAATTACGTTGGGTTAGATTTTTTTAATTTTAGGTAAACATTATTATTTTTATTAATAGTTTATTGCACCAAATTTTAATTGTACAATTCTTTTTCGTATAAATTATTTATGGTGTTAAAATATATTATTAATTTATTTTAAATTATAAATAGATTAATATTATATCATTGAATCTAATTTTTAAAATTTTAATCTGCATTTCAATGAATTTATATATAGAAATATAATAATATTTTTATCATATTCATTTTAAAACCCCACTTTTTCATCTTGTATGCATGATTAATTTCACAGTAATTTATATAAATTAAGAAAAATGAATTCTATAATATTGATTTAATATATTGTATAATATTAATTTATAATTTACTATGATGTTAAACTAGTCTTTCACTCAAAATATTATAAGATTTATTTATATTAAATTACAACGATTTAGGTAAATGTGAATTTACTTAGTGGTTAAACTTCAATATTAACTAGATAAATGACATATTAACTTCTTAAGAAAACATTTTATATTCATTATTGGACCATATACGCTATTTTATATAATTTTTATCATTAATGGCGGCATAATAAATATTTTATATCTCCCAATAGTGTTTACCATCTTATATTTACAAGAATGTTAGTCCCTCTATTCTATTAAAAGGCTCTCATCCTCTCCCTCTATTCCCACTTATAAATAACTTTTATCTCATGCCAAACCTGATACAATAATCTCCCAAATTCCCTCCTATAATCATATAATACCCACTATGGACAGAATAAAATCTATGGATGTTCTTTGGTTTAAACCAATGTAGATAACCAAAATAGTGGTAACATTTTTCAACGATCTATTTTCTTTTCGTTCTTTACCAAAAAATATCAGTTATAATTTTTCCCTAATTATATAATCAAATATGTATCATAAATATTTTTATATTTTGTTATGTGTAATTATTTTATGTATGACATAAAATAATTCCTTCAAATCTGACACACTATCATCATTCGTGTGTATGACAGATTACCGCCTCACGAATCGATGATGTGTGTTCTTATATTTAAACATCTCAAGGATGGTAATAATGATGAAATTAATATTATAATATGATCTCTATAAATATTTTATATTAATGAGTTTATAAAAATCTATATTTATAATGTATCAAATTAGTACATGATTTACATTTTTTTGGAATATGGTAACATTGTTTATGGGTTTGTGGACTACCGCAACCTCAAAGTGATGTGATATATTCACACATTACATGTAATTTATTAAGAATGTAGTTAAAAATAATATTAGAGTTAAATGTATGATTTTTCATATTCATGACATAATTATAGAACTTTTGATTAAATTTTTTATTTTCTTCTTTCCTATTAACAAACATAAAAAGTGATAACATCTTGTTTGTATGTGTGAACTACCACCTCTTCGAAGCGATGTGATAAGATATTTTTCATCACCAAATCATAGAATTATATATATATATATATAATTATATATAATAAAAAATTATTTTATTTATGATATAATTTTTATTCTTAAAATATAATAACTACTTATTTTCTTTCCACAATGATCAATGAAAAATGAGAATGTTAATCTTCTGTATATACGACCTACCACCTCCATGATCATAATGTTGGTTAATTTTTCATAAACATATTTTTTAATTAAATTTTAATGTATAATTTTTTTAAAAAATAATATATATTTAATTTTTAGCATTTTCAGGATTTTTAAAAAATAACATCATTGAAGATAGTGGATATATCGAAATCAGTTTCCAAAGAGATCCTTAATATGGTCAAAACAAATGACCAAAAAATTATTGATTATGTAATTGTATAAAAATTATTTATAAGATATATGAAAATAAAAATAATAATGAAAAAAGTTCTGAAATATTTATATAAAAAATATATTTTTATTTTTCAATAATATATCGAACAACCATGACAACGCGTACTCATTGTAAGTGTCTTCATCTCAATTCCCATTCTTTAATGTAATGTTTATTATTTTGCACCAAATTTACAATATATAGTGAACATATATTAACATTGAAATTTAATATAATTAATATTTTATGTTTAATGGTATCTTATATTTAAAATTAAAGAATTTAATCATATGATTTTTTATTTTAATGTTACTAAATTTTAAGGGATTTCCTAGATAAATTTATATTTATTTGGTTAAACATCGATACCATTGGTTATGTTATACCATGAATATGTGTGGAAATACTTATATTTGTATTAATTGTTTTTAAAATTATAATTTTTTGATTTAAAATTGTAACTACTAAATATTTAATTTATTTATTTTCATTCCAATGATATGATTTTAATTGGTTTTTATTATCTCACTTTTTATTTGTGAGATTAATTCCATATTGAAATCATAATTTACATGTTTGGTGTGTGTAAATAATATGAATATATTTTAATAATATTACTAATAAATGTATGGGTATTACATAATGATTTGATGATATCCCTTTCTTGTGGTTTATGATTTCAATGCTACCAAAGCGATAATGGATTTATAATTCACAATTTTTTTTTGAGATGTTTGTGACGTTATAAAATTATAGTGTAACACCCGGAAGGTTTAAAAATAAAATGTAAATGCATAAAACATCGATACTCTACATAATAAAACTTTATTTTAAGTATATAGTTTTAAACTATCGACAAAACAAAATTTCATTGCATCTAAGATTTTAATTTTGAAATATGGTCATCTATAGTTATGATCAATATGTTATTTTGAGTTTGATAGAACCAATATGTTTTTTGGGTGAATAGTAATATAACCTTATGAATACTAATATTAGTAGTTATATGACCCTTATAAATAGTAAATGATATTATTATTTTATTTTTGTAAGGTTATAAGATAATGAGATCTTGATTTATTTTTAAAGGTGATATAAAATGAGTTGTGGTTTCAAAATTGTAATTTTTCAGATAAATTATAATTTTATTGAATAATTAATTTAATCATATTTAGAAAATTATTTTATAAAATGGATTTAAGCTTTCAATTATACACATTTAAACATGGTAATGTTCTTTTTTGGAAATTTTAATGAGATTGATGAATTTTCGTTGAATAAAAAAATACATATTTATGTTTGTAGGAATTTAATGAAAACATAATGATGTAATGAAAATTTAATCATTTTAGTTGAATCAGTAGGATTAATATACGATATGAGTTGTCTAAATTTTCCAACTCCAATTGAAAGAACATAAGAAAAAAGCATGGTTTTTCAATTATCACAAATGAGGAGTCCATTGAAATTTATTTACTACTCCCTCACATTCACTATAAAATCTTTTACATAACATAACATTTAAAATTGTTCATATTATTCACAATACCCATACCATGGATCTTCCCCACGTCCTAGAATAACTAGACATGTTAGGTCTATAAGACCTCTCTATTACTTCAGATTTTATTTTAAAAATAACAAACACCTTCTTTGTAAATATATTTTCATTACACTTCTATATATATCCTTACAGTTAAATAAATTTTCATATAAACAAAATTTCCATATACTTTGGAGTTCAATATATTTTTATTCAGGTTTTTAGAACCTTGTTTTACCATTCGAGAAAAGTTCTTAAGGTTCTGAATTTTGGTTCATGGTTATACTATACCAGAATTCCTTAAGACACTATTTTTGTTATCTGTTTTCACTACGATACCAATTTACATCTAGAATGAAATATGATATCAAATTTTCCTTATATATAGATATCTAGTATTCTGGTTTTCAATATTTTCTTAAACTCAGACTTCCTGGTTATCAGTACTGAAGTTCCTTAAGACAGATTTGTCATACTGATACCAGAAAACCCAATACTGAAATCCTTATACAGTTTTTTATGCCATACCAGAAATTTCAATTCTCTATTCCTTTAAAATATTTTCCTTATACCCTTTATGTTATATATAGTGATATCATTTCTTATGATACATGTACCAGAGAATAAGATACCAGTACATATAATTTCCTAATACATTTTATTCTATAATATAATATTGGTTATATTCTGTCATGGCATAAATCATTATACCATAACATGAATTTGTATAACCATGTTTTCGTTAAATATTTCCTTATACATTACTCGTACCAATTTTATAAAAATCCAATATGAAAATTATAATTTTGGGATTATTTATTCAATGATTTATTTCCATATAATTCATAACCTCTTAATGTTATTCATATCATTTCAATTATTTCGGATTCGAAGATCCTTACACTTAAGGTGTAAGATCTTTATATTCATTGTTGGTTATATAAAAAGATGAAATTGTTTCTATTATAAACTAATCATTGTATGATTTCCACGTGTCTAGGTTCATCTACGATTGAAGGAAATATGACTGTTGGAGTGGAACCAACATGTAGATTTTGATAGCCATAAATAAGACCTCAGATGATGACATCCAGAGGAGTTTATCAGTTCACCAGTTGCCTATTTTACTTATTTTCATTTTAGATTTCATCTCTATAAATTAGAATCTCTCAAGAGTGAGAGGATCTAATAAAAGATCAGGCTTTGTGAAGAATGTTTTAATGGATTGTTCAAACTTTTCTTCATGCAGAATTGCTTCATACTGAGGATCAATTTCCTTAAAATCACAGAATTTGGGTTGTAAACTCAGAGGGTCTGATTTCCAAAAAAATCGGGGGATTGCATGAATAACATGATAGATAAAAATATTAGTTTTGAGGGCTTACTCAGGTTTGGGTAAGATAGAATTTCTTATAAGTATAAAACAAGGTACATTTATCCAAGGTTGTTGGATACCCTCCTCTTTGTGATAAAAGAAGATTGTAATTTTCTACTGCTTTGTAAAAGTTAGGAAGTTTTCTTTTTGTGTAGACTTTTTAACATGTATCTCTAATTATAAGAGATTCTAAACACCTTGTGGTAGAATATATTTTTATGAACAGTTTCTTAATATTTAGATTTAATAAATTTATATTTATTTAAGAAGGTAATATCATATTATCGGTGTTGTGAAATTTGTTTATAAAAAATTTTCTTAAATTTTTTTAATTTATACAATTCACCCACCTCTTGTATATTGTGAATATTTAGTGATACTGCGATCCTAATATTGGTATAGAGTAGTACTTTATACTCCATACCAACCTATAAATTATTATCAGAGGATGTTAACACTTTATCTAAATCAATTTTTCAATTTTGACAATTTTTTTTAGAGTGTTGGTTCAATATAAATTAATCTCATGATTAGTTTCAGAAGAGAAATTATCTTCTTCTTCATATTTTTCAAATTCATAATTTCAGACTCACATGTCCAGACTCATATTTTTCTTAGAGATACTATAGTTATTATTTTTCATAAACATTACAATTTTTCTTAAATTTTTCATTAAGAGCCTTATATTTATTCAAGATCCACTAATAATCATTTTGTGGATGAAAGGTGTTTTTTATGGCAGGATCCATGCATATCGGTTATTTGGCCATTTTAAATCCTACCAGATCTCTTATTATTGATGGAAATTATTATGAGTACTGTATAGATAGGATGAGGACTTTCTTTATTAATACTAGAGTTTACAACTACCTGATGCTGACATTAGATTATATGATTATTGACAATGAATTAAGAACATTTACTAATCTAGATAGTGAAGAATATCAAAATAATTTCAATGTCAGAAATACATTTCTATGTTCCAGGACTAGGAACATATATATTAAAATATCCTAATGTGAAGCTTTAAATAGTATCTGGAAGAAATTAGACGTTACACATTTTGGAACTTCTAATGTTACAGAAACAAGAAGAGCTATGTTGAGAGCTGAATATCATGGCTTTAGGTTTCGTTATGGAGAACCCATAAGTAACATTCATCAAAGGTTCATGACCATTGTGAATATCTTACATTCTGTGGGAGAAAAAGGTCTTGATGATGAAATACTTGTTCATAAGAACATAGAAATCATGCATAATGAATGGGAGTCCAAGAGGAAAATAATTGATGAGTATTGGAAAGTCACCCAAATTTCCTTAGATGAGCTTTCTGGAACTCTTCTACAATACCAGACAATAATGAAGAGAGATGCAGATAATATTATGAAAAATAGTGGATGTGTTTCATTCATGAAAACATATGACCATGCGAAATCCAAAACTCCAGAAAGGGTTACTAAGTCAAAGAAAAAGAAAGTTACTATTCAGTCAGAATCGAGTGATATAAAAAAATATGAGAATGAGTTAGCAAATATTACTTGGAGAATGAACAAGATAGTAGCTCAAAGGAACTATCAAAATAATTTTAAGAAGAGAGACTAGAAATAAAAGTAATATGGGGAAGTTACTTACTATGAATGCATAATGACAGGTCATATCATATGCGATTTCCCTCTTTTGAAAAATATGAATAACAAGGAAAGGAATTGAGAGAGAAACTAGAAGAATTTCTATCGTTCTAAGTAATAGAGATGTCGTAAAGCAAATGACACTTGGAGTGCTAGTTGTGGAGAATCTTCAGAAAGTGAATCTTCTAAATATGATTCATAAGAACATAATAATATCAGATTCATTGCTACTCCATATTTCCCAAATACATTTTTTATGGACAAGGTATGCTCTATTGAGGCTTTAAAAAATTTATCTCTTGATAAGGATTATTATCCTAAATATATTACTTCTGATAAAGATACATTATCTTCATATAAAAAAGAAATACCTTAGTGTGAAGAAACATCTAGATTTTCCATTTTGTCAGAAGCAAAAAATTTTAAACTTTCTATCAAACTAGATAAGTAAAATACTAGGGAATAAGTTCATACAAAAGAGATTTCAAATCTCACTAGAGATCTTGAATATAAGGATGAGCTCCTAGAAAAACATTCTAATGACCTTAAAGAAGTAAATTATAAAATGTAATAACTATATGAAGATCTTATGAATACTATTTCAAAATAAAATAATTTTGAGGAAAAATCTATCTCTAAGGAAATAATCCACGAGGATAAGAATTTATTCACAAGACCAAAATCCAAAATATTTTCTCTTAAGAAACATCTTTCAAACTTTACTTCTGGTAAAGAAAATTTTGAAAAGATGTATTCCTAAATCAGACCTCACAGAAAAAAATATGGAGTAGGTTATACTCATAGAAAACCTATTTTTGAAAACAACCATTTTCTTCCATCCAAAGACCCCTTTTGTAAAAAAAGTCAATGTAGAGGACATTGTAGGAAAACATGTTCCTTAAACAAAATTCAATCTATAGGTTTTCACAAGGCTTATTTTTTCAAACAAATGTGGGTTCCTAAATTTTTTATCTAACCCTGGATCCAAACCCATTTGGAATATGAAGATCTTACTTTTGAATTTATAGGAAAAATGAATAATGTACCAACAATATCTGTTATATGGATAGTGGATGTACTTGTCATATGACTAGTAACAAAAGCTGTTTCCATGTGACTGTCAAAACGAAAGGTAGAAAAGTTACTTTTAGGGATAATTATCTAGGTTAGATTTTCGGTATAAGTAATATCATTCTTCATGGAAAAGTTCTAATTTTTAATGTTATATTTTTAATGTTCCTATGAAGATCCTTATAAAAATAAGTCAATTATGAGATAAAGTTTACCTTGTAAATTTTAGACATGATAAGTGTTTAGTTCACAATTTTAATGATGAATATGTTATTCTTTCCCATAGGCATGAGAATGTTTACACATTAAACTTATAATACTTAAGAAGTCAATATCATTCTTGGTTAAGTGCAATTGAAGATCAATCATGGCTTTGTAATAGAAGGTTAGGACACTGAAACCTTAAGAACCTTAGAAATATCTTAATGAATAGATTATTTAACGATATACTGGTTCTAAGTTTTGAATATTCAAAAGTTTGCGGCCATTTTTTTGGGAAAACAACACAAATATATCTTTAAAACTATTACTTAATTTTCAACCTCTAATTCCCTACAGTTAGTGCATAAGGATTTATATGATCCTATAGAAACTGGATGTATTGGAGGAAAATATTATGTTTTTGTTCTTTTTGATGACTACACCAGATATACATGGGTATGTTTTTTAGCTAGAAAATAAAATGCTTTTTCTTATTTTAGAAATATTCAAGCTCAAGTAAGAAAATGAGAAAAACTTACCATTTATAATTATTCATAGTGACCATGGTGGTGAGTTTGTAAATTCAGGTTTTGAAACTTTTTGTAGTAAGAAAGGCATTAATCGCAATTTTCTAGCTCCTAGAACTCCTCAACAAAATGGTGTTGTTGAATAAAACAACTAAATAGGTCAAGAGATAACCAGAACCTTTTTGAGTAAATATTCCATTATAAAACACTTTTTGGATGCGGCTGTAAGTACTTACTATTATACAATAAATCGAGTTTTGATAAGGCCTTTTCTTGATAAAACTCTTTATAAGTGATGGGCTGGTCGAAAACAAAATGTTTATTACTTCAAGGTTATTGGTTGTAAAGTGTATATCCTTAATAATAAGGATAAATTACATAAATTTTCACAAAGGTGAGATGAAGGAATCATCATAGGCCATTCCACTAACTCTAAGGCTTATAGAGTTTTCAATAAAAACACTTGTACATTATATGAAATAGTACATGTTGAATTTGATGAAACTAATCCGTTTTTTAAAAAATATGATTTAAATCCTCTAGTTATATTTTCTAAAAATGATCAACGGCATGTAGTTGAAGTACCTTCTATGAAAAATGTTCACGAAAATACTCTTGAATCATTTATCCACAAATATTTTCTACCTTATGTTGATGATCAAGTTTTACAAAACCTTAATCAGTTGTTACATAGAAATAATCCTACTGATAATGTCATAGGATATGTCAATCAACCTGTAAGTACATGATGTTACTTAAGAAATGAAATTGAACATGTTGCTTTTCTTTTCCAATTTTAGCCAAAGTCTCCTAGTGAATTTTTAGGTGATGAAGATTGGATAAAGGCTATGCAAGATGATCTCAATGAGTTTTTAAGGAATGAAGTCCGGACCCTGGTTGGGAGACCTAATGATACATCTGTTATTAGTTTACACTACTAGAAATTCCATATTTCTCAATTGTTTTAAACCATTGGGATATCCACTGAAACCCTTGGGATATTATTTCCCAATGGTTTCACAACCCATTGGTATGTTAGGCGTGGCAGTAGCTCTAAACCAATGGTTCCTAGAAACCTGTTGGCATATATGGTCTGAAATTAATCTATACCAATGGTTCTACTTAGAATGTTGGTATATATATGTACCAATGGTTGATGAACCGTTGGTACTGGTGGGTATACCAATGTTTTTCAGACCGGTGGTATAAATTTTATTCCAACCCGTAGTATACCAATGGTTTCAGAACTGTTGGAATACCTGTATCCCAATGGTTTCAGAACCGTTGTCATACACTGTCCTGAGTACCAACGGTTTCTGAACCATTGGCTAACTCTGTCCTATATACCAAAGATTTGAGAACCATCTGCATACTCTATCTAGCACACTCTGTATAACAACGGATTGCAGAACTATTGGTATATATCTTATATACCCAAAATTGGACAGCCTACATGTAATCAACCTATATCATGCATGTGGACATCCTGGATGTAATCCCTTAGTACCAGATATGTAAACCCTAAACTGTAAAACTATAAACCTACACCTCTCCTGTATATTTCCCAGCCTGTAAAACTGAAAAACCACAACTCTCCGAGATACAAAATTGTTTTAAACTAATATTTAAGTTGAATAAAAAGTTTTAATAGTTTAATGATAAATATTTACAAAAGTTTTGATAAATTTTGAGAAGCCAGTAGTTAAAGAGATTGAAAATCCAAAGGAAATTTTGGAGATATATTAAATAAAATGGGTGGCTAATAGAGATTGAAAATCCAAAGGATATTATGGAGATATATTAAATAAATTTGTTGGTAAATAATAACTAGGAGATCATCAAATTCAATGGACAATTAAATTCATATATTCATTCCATTCTAGAAGAAAAATTTTGGTTTCTCATCCTCTTTCTATAATAAATCTGATAATTCTTAGAAGATTCAATTCCTCCTTGAGTCACTGAAGATTTATCCTTTTTAAAATTCCTAGCCTTCTTGGTATTTCTGTTACTGAACCTTTTCCACTCCATGAATCATCATCATCTGAATTTCCTTAACCTAAATATATGAATCTGTTCTAAAGGGGTACACCCTTGGAAATGGCTCTGCAGACATCACCCTCCTTTTAGGCCTCTGCTTCTTCCATATTCTGTGAAAATGCTTGGTATGCCTCTTTTTTTCCCAAGATCCAAGCCAAAAATACCATATATGTTGGTCCGAGATGAAGGACTAGATCACTAACCCACTGGTCAACCTCAAGCCACAAAAAAATTGCAGGTGGTTTCGAAACATCCAAAGTGGAGCAGTCATAGGATCTTGATTCTAGTGTAAGTTATAGGACCACCAACCGAAATTGATTGAATCTGTTTTGTGAGTTCAATACCACCAAGAGAAATGGATTCCACAGAAAGGGGAAAAATATATTTCTCCCCAAAGATTTTATCCTTCTTCATGTCGTCCCAAAATCGGGTCAAATTTGGTTAATAGACTAACTATAAGTCACAAACATTACATTTAAAGGTTTTATAAATACCAAGAAACTATGGTCATCAAAATAAAAAGAAAGTAGGCTGATTGAAAGAATAAAATGCCTTAAAAATTGAGAATTTCATTAATATTGATTCCATAAGAATGATTCCTAAGGAATGTAAGGTTAACATCACCTTATGAAGAGAGTTTCAATAACAAATATGGAAAAAACATGGTGTAGTAATCATCGGAATATATTATGAAATGTTAAATTGAAAATACTTTGCAAGAAATAAGAAAAAAATATGGTGATTAAGGCTTTGGAAGCAGATGATAAAATGAAAGGAATAAATGTGTGATTACATCATAAGTAAAATTAGTCTTTGATAAATGCATCAGAAGATGTGATAGTTCAAGTAGGATATGTGTGATTTTGGGTTTGGGGAATCAAGATAGATTTTTTTGACCTTTGAAATTAGTACATGAATGGTGAAACCTGATATCAGTTTTAGAATGTAGGGTGGCTTTGGTTTTGAGGAAGATAACCTGAGTGCTTGTGCTTTACCCCTGTGGTTGGCTTCTGGCGGGATATACATTTTTGGGTGCCAAGCCTGTGTAATGTATATTAAAATTGGTCGTCCTTATACATAAAAATTTGATCATGATAATAATAGGTGCTAATGGAAATGTGGGTTGATGTGGATTTATGGGCAAAACTTCACTTTGGGTGGAGACTATGCAGGGGGATTTGGTTTGGTAGGAAGCACATGGAGGTTCCTGGTTTTCATTAAATGATAATAGCTTAGAGTGTTAGTGTTTTTCTAGTTCATGTGTTTACTAGGGTTAGGACCAGTTGGAGGGCATAGGCTGAGTTTATTGAGTACAGAAGAAAACTATGAGTTTGTGGTTGAATGATTTCTATGTGATGATATTATCATGGGTAGGGATGACCAAGACATTTAAATGAGTTTGACATGTCCATGAAATGATTGGAGTCATCTGAAATAGATGGCTTTTTGTGGCATTCATTGATAAAATCATAGCATACAATTATTTAGTGATGATCACTCCAAAAAACAATAATATCTTCATTAAAATAATGGGGTGGGGGAAATGGATATATGTATAGATACCCTACTACCTTTTGGATATATATGAAACATATTAGGGGTTATGATCATGGAGATTTTTTGTTAAGCCACATGGTGGAAACTACACCATTGACTATTTATGGGAGAGGTCCTCATAGTGGATCAAATATTGAATAAAACTTTGGTTTCATTCAAGGATGTAGGGAATGAGTGATAGGTGATGTTTCATTGGGTTTCGTAGGTGTAGGAAATATAGAAATGTCTAATTTTGTCTATAGTTGTTTTTGGAGAGTTCGACAAAGTGGTTGAGGTTTTTTGGGTGAGTTGATGATGATGAAACTTCTATGGTGCGGAGTGTTGTATTTGTTGCAAAGATATAATCCTTGTTTTAGAAGACTCATAGTTTTGTGGAATTAGCTTTGGATTGGTTGGGGTGGCATTGTGATTGGATTGGTTGGGGTGGCATTGTGATTCTAGTGAGGAATACTTGATGTGTGCAATTAGTTTTCATAGGGTGTTTAATTAGAAAATCATTTAGGGTATATGATTGAGCCGATTGTGGGAAGGGGATTGGGGTGTTTTTGAAAAGAAATATGAGGTGTGGGTATCTGTGGTGAGTTGTTGCATGCGGTAGGAAACAAATGTGGTTTTGAGTTAGTAGAGGATTTGAAACTTGACTACATACAACAACACCACCACTACACACTCAACTACATAAACCTACATACATTCTTAAAAGCAACAAACACCTTCTATAGCACACAAAACCACATAAAAACAGGATAATCTTATAACCATGGAATGTACTATAATTATAATCATGTATATAAACCCAATTACCTTATGCAATACAGAATTCATAATTGAATTATCAATTGAATACATGTAGAATGAATTATGTAATGAATTCTGAATTATTAATCAATAACACATACAAAATGAATTATGTTGCATATAAAATTATGAATATGTTTGGTCGGTTTTCCATATACCAGTTGTTTTTATTTAAATTAATGTCTATTTTAAACAAAATACATTCAATTGGGGTGATATCGGCTATAGCATGCCCCAGATTGACGCAGAGTTGAATCGTACATGTCACAGATGACTCATGAATCATTTTCATAAAGTATCAAAAAAATATGAATGCGTTTGGTCGGTTTCTCGTATGCCAGTTGTTGTTTTCACTTAAAATGTTTTCCATTTCGAATAATGGTTAGAAACTTTGAGTGGTGTCAGCCACACCACGCCTCAAATTGAGGTATGGTCAACTTGTACTCGTCACATATGACCCATGGATTGTTTTGGTAAAGTATAAATATAATCCGAATACATTTGGTCATATTTCCATATGCCAGTTGTTTTAACTTAAAATGTTTTCCATTTTAACCAAAAGAGAGATTGTTAGTGTGATACCAGTCACACCACTCCTCGTATTGAGTTAGGGTTGACTCGTACAAATCACATATGACACATGGATTCTTTTCCTAATGTTCCAATAGAATCCAAATGCATTTGGCCAGTTTTTCATTTGTCAGTTGTTGTTTTCATAGAAAATGTTGTCCATTTTAAACAAAAGATGGACATTTGAGTGGTTTTGGCCACACCGCACCACATATTAAATCTATGATGACTCATAAACATCACATATGACCCATGAATCATCTTCCTAAATTTTCAACAGAATCTGAATGCAGTTTGTAGGTTTTCCGTATGTCATTTTTTGTTTTCACTTAAAATGATGTTCATTTAAAACAAAAGTGAGACACTTTGAGTAGTTCTGGCGACACCATTCTTTGGAATATGGAGGCGTTGACTCAGAAATGTCATATATGACTGATGTATAATTTTCCTAATGTTTCAACAAAATCAGAATGCATTTGGTCAGTTTTCCGTATATCAATTGTTGTTTTCACTTAAAATGATGTCCATTTTAAACAAAATACAAACAGTTGGAGTGATACTGGCCACACCATGCCCGAGATTGAGGTGGGTTTTACTCATACATGTCTTATCTTAATCAAGAATAGTTTTCATAAAATATCAACAGAATCTGAATGTGTTTGGTTGGGTTTCCATATGCCAGTTGTTGTTTTCACTTAAAATGTTTTCTGTTTCAATTAAATGTGAGAAACTTTGAGTGGTGTCAGCCACACCACGCCTCAGATTGAGGAAGGTTTGATTCATACATGTCACATACGACCCATGGATCATTGTGCTAAAGTATCTACACAATCTGAATATGTTTGGTTGGATTTCCATATGCAACTTGTTTTTACTTAAATTGATGTCCATTTTAAACAATAGAGAGACAATTAGAGTGATACTGGCCACACCGTTCTTTTGATTAAGGTTAAGTTGACTCTTACATGTCACATATGACCCATGGATTGTTATAATAAATTTTCAATAGAATATAAATTTTTTTGGTTGGTTTTCCGTATGTTAGTTTTTGTTTTCACTTAAAATGATGATATTTTTAAACAAAATAGGCACACTTTGAGCCGTGTCGGCAACACCGTTCCTCAGATCAAGAAGGGGTTGACTAATACATGTCATATATGACCCATGGATCATTTTCCAAAATTTTCCATAGAATATGAATGCATTTGGTTTATTATTTGTATGGTAGTTGTAGTTTTCACTTAAAATGATGTATATTTTAAACAAAAGAGAGACACTTTGAGTGGTTTCAGCCACACCACACTTCGGATTGATGCTAAGTTTACACTTACACATCACATATGACACATGTATCATTTTCCTAATGTCTCAATATAATCTGAATGCATTTGGTCAGTTTTTCATATGTCAGTTGTTGTTTTCACTTAAAATGATGTCCATTTAAAAAAAAGTCATACACTTGGAGTGATACCTACCACAACAAGCCTTGGATTGAGGCAGTGTTGAATCGAACATGTCAAAAATTACCCATGGATCATTTTACTAATTTATCAACAAAATATTAATGAGTTTGGTTAGTTTTTCGTATGCCATTTTTTGTTTTCACTTAAAATCATGTCCATTTCAAATAAAAGGGAGACAATATGAGTCGTTCTGGCCACACCATCCCTCGGATTGAGGCAGGTTTGACTCATACATGTCTCATATGACCCATGGATCATTTTACTAATTCTTAAATAGAATCAGAATGGATTTGTTGATTTTCCATATGTTAGTTGTTGTATTCACTTAAAATGATGTCCTTTTGAAAAAAAAGGTAGACACTTTGAGTGGAATAGGCTACACTATGCCTTAGATTGAGGTGGGGTTGTCTCATACATGTCAAAAATGACCGATGGATAGTTTTAATAATTTATAAACACAATCCAAATGTGTTTGTTCTGTTTTCAATATGCCAATTGTTTTTACTTAAAAGTGTATCCATTTTAAACAAAAGAAAGTCTCTTTTTGTGGTACCGGCCACACCGTGCCTCGGATTGAGGTGGGGTTGAATTTTACAATTCAAAAATGAACGATGGAATCTTGTAATAAATTATCAATAGAAACATAATGTGTTTGGTTTGTTTTCCATATGGAAGTTATTGTTTTCACTTATAATGTTGTCCATTTTAATCAAAAGAGAGTCACTTTGAGTGGTGTCAACCACACTGCACCTCATATTGAGGCAGAGTTGACTTGTATATGTTATATATATCCCATGGATTATTTTCCAAATGTTTCAATAGAATCCGAATGTGTTTGGTCAATTTTCCTTATTGTAGTTGTTGTTTTCGCTTAAAATGATGTTCATTTAAAAAAAGAGTGACACTTTGAGTGGTTCCGTCTACACCAAGCTTCGAATTGAAGTAGGATTGACTCGTACACATCACATATGACCCATGGATCGTTTTCATAATGTTTCAACCAAATCCGAATGTGTTTTTCTGGTTTTCCATATGTCGGTTATTGTTTTCACTTAAAATGATGTCCATTTTAAACAAAAAGACATACATTTGGAGTGATACCACCCACATCGTTCCATGTATTGTGGCAGGGTTGACTCATACACGTCACAAATGACCCATTGATCTTTTTTCTAATGTATAAACACAATATGAATGTGTTTGGTTGGTTTTTCATATGCCAGTTGTTGTTTTCACTTAAAATCATGTCCATTTCAAATAAAAGCGAGACTGTTTGAGTAGTGCTGGAAAAACCCACCCTCGGATTGAGGTGAGGTTAACTCTTACTATTCCGATATGACCCATGGATTTTTGTCCTAAAAATTCAATAGAATCTGAATGCTTTGGGTATGTTTTTCATATGCCAGTTGTTGTATTTACTCAAAATGATGTCCTTTTGAAACAAAAGAGAGAATCCTTGAGTGGTACTGGCCACACCATGCCTCGGATTGAGGCGGGGTTGACCCGTACATGTCAAAAATGACACATGGATCATTTGCATCAAGTATAAAAACAATCCAAATGCATTTTTTCAGTTTTATATATGCTAGTTGTTTTTACACAATAGTGTATCAATTTAAAAAAAAGACACTTTGAGCTGTACCGGCCACACTGTGCCTCAAATTGAGGCGGAGTTGACTCGTACACGTCAAAAATGAACAATTGATACTTTTCCTAATGTATCAACTGAATCCAAATCTGTTTAGTCAGTTTTCCATATGGATGTTTTTTTCACTTAAAATGATGTTCATTTAAAACAAAAGAAAGACACTTGGCCCAGCCCAGTGACATTCGCGGGGTATCATCTTCCAACCAGGAGCGAAGGGAGTGGGAGGAGGGGGGAAAACATGTCGGTCATCGCCTACCTCCCCATTAACTATGGGTGGGTAGTATATCTAAAACCCTATCTAGGTATCATACATGGAATTCTGACTGGATTGAAAAATGCCATAGGGTGTCATCCTAGAGTAGGGCCAAATCACGGTGTGATCCTGGATTGACCATGATGTGATCGCGGTGTGATCGAGGTGTAACTGTCGTGTACCGCGGAATGTTGGTACGGTCCAGTGACATCCACGGGGCAACATCCTCCGACCTAGAGTGAAGGGAGCGGGAGAAAGTGGGGCAACATTCCAGTCGTCGCCTCCCTCCCCATTAACTATGGATGGGCAATGTATCTAAAACTCTATCTAGGTATCATAAATCGAATTCTGACAGGGTTGCGAACTGCCGCAGGGTGTCATCCTGGAGCAAGGCCAAATCACGACATTACCGTGGCATGACCGCGACATGACCGCACCGTGACCGCTGCGTTACCGCGGTGTGACCGTGGCATGTTGGTCTGGTCCACCGACATCCGCGGTGCAGTATATTCTGGCCAGGATTCAAATAAATCCAATGTAGTTGTCCTTCACATAATAGAAACTGATCTTATGTTATAAAAAACAGAATCTTGATCCGGATTTTGGTATTATAAAGATATATAATTTATATTTGTGGTTTTTAAAAGTGGTACTAGGTAGTTGAAACTACATATTGAGATTCAAATTATGCAGGTGTATTACTTATCAATGGTATATGCATTTCTTGGAACTGTAACAATAAAACATAAGTCACCTAGAGAATAATAGAATTTGAGTATGTTTTAACATCTCATGATGCAACACATATCTTATGGGGGAATTCATATATATAAAAAATTAGATGTGCATCGAGGCCAGGAAAACACCCCAAACAATGTTAAGATGAAGCTTATAGTGGGGAGCACCATAATCCTGAAAGGTGTTAAACAATGACACCATCAATGTTTTTAGATATATATGCTCGAACAAATACCCAAAGGGGTGGCCATGTGGCCAGAAATGCACCCGACACGGGTTTCACCAAAATATAAGGTCACAATGGAAATGATAGTACAAATCATCTAATTAATATGTTATAATAAGAGATCGTCGGAAGGTTTCAGTGATCGTCACAGTGATGCAATGTCTAAAGGGAAACAAAATGACAGAAAAGAATCATACACCCTAAACAATCATTGTGAGTTTTCGCAGACAGCACACCTCCATTTGAGGGGTTTTATTATAAAAACATGACATTATTAATCAAATAAAACAATTATACTAAAGAACACTTATTCAAGAAATGCAATTCAATATAATTAAGAATAATTAATAAATAAGCTAAATTCAATTAAATTCAATCTTAAATAAAAGATTCTATGTGAGGGACTCTACCTTAAGGTGGAACAAAGTCATCCACTTCATCACTTGGAGCTTTCTAACTAAAGTCCACTCCTCCTCCAATGGGTATATGCACCTTCAAACACATGCAAGGACACCTAGCCCCTATTCACACACCCTCATGTCCATGAGCATGTGCAAGGGGATCCTTGCACATATGCTAATATGCATATATCAGTCTCCCCTCAACTACATATGCATTTATATATATATATATACATGGGCATACCTAGTTCCATACGTGCATAATCACTGCCATGGGTGACTATACACGTAATGAGAGAACCCACGTACATATACTTTATTACCTATGCACATGCAGGCGAGTCTCCCAAGACCTGGAGACTCAAAACCAATGAGAATGGATCAACACACAACACAAAGGATATTAAGAACCTTAAAAACATGAAGGATGCTACATAACCAGTGAGAAACCAACCAATGCCATTAAATCATTTCCTAGATTGGCAGTAGAAAACCAAATCCACTCAAACCAACACAAAATGATCCAACGCCCAATGGAAAACATAATATGGAGTCAAAAACACTAATGCCCCAAATACATGAGGTGAGAGGCAAGTAGTAACCATATAATCTTACCTCGGATCAAATCCAGTGGACTGAATCAATCTAAAATCCTTCTGGAACCCTTTGCAGAATATAACTACTCTGTCCATAGAATGTTTTCAAAGATCTAAGTGACCAATTGGATAAAGAAAATAAAATAAAAACTAAACTAAAACAAACATGTGTTCTGTGACAATACCTGTCACCGCCCATCATATAAGTACCACAGCTCCCCATGGGTCAAATCATGTTCATGCAAGCAAATGGGAAACAGATCAATGTTTCAAAATGATACTATCAAATAGTACATTTGTAACACCCCGAGCTTCCACGATACGCTTCTCATTCAATAATGCAATAGCTTGCATTGTACGCAACATCGAGTTCTAAAACACCGCGACTAATCATAATAGCCGTTATGAATAGTAATAACCACTTTTTAAAATTATAGAAATTTTATATTTCAAAATGGACTTCATTTTTGGATTCGGAATATCGAAATTAGCTTATGTTGAATTTTTGGTATTTTTCTGAGAACTTCTAATTTTTTATGAATAGTGAAAATACTTAAAAAAAACTTTTTTAATCAAAATAATTTATAGTGATAAATTATACTATTTAGTGGTTTTAAGGTATAATTAGAATATATTTTTACCATTTTATCGAATGGTGGTCATTAGAATTCATTTAACATTGAAATTGGACATAAACAATTGCCAATCTTTTGATATAAATTGTTTCTTAAAAACACGCTATTTGTCGTAACAGCGGGAATGAATTATAAAATTAATTAATGCAACTTATATGTTTGGAATTTTTTAAAATAGACATCATTTTTGAATTCGGAATATCAATTATAACTTAGGGTGAAATTTTGGCCTTGTTCTGAAAAACTTCAATTTTTGATGAATAGTGAAACCACTAAGTGGTAGTTAAATAACTGATTTTTCATTTAAATGAAATATTACCACTTAGGTGATTTGATTTTCAAAAATCCGACATACATGGTTGTAATTAAGAAGTAAAATGTGGTTCAATGAGATTAAAATAAATTTTTGGTGAATAGTAACTTTTAAGTTCTTAATCGCGATTAAAGGTAATTAGTGTAGTTTAAGGTACAAATAATGTTTTAATAATATGAGATGAGCATGACACTTGTCCTAATCCTATTGGATGAGTCATGGCCGACCAAGAAAACCCATGGGTCAACTTGGGGACCCCATGGAGCCACTTTAGTTGGAAAATGACATTAATATATATTTATTTAATGTTAAAATTAAATTGACACAAACATGAGTTATTTTACTAAAACAGTTTTTAATTGGGGTTACACAAGTTCCAATTTTGACTATAAATATTCATTAGAAATATAAAACGATTTCCTACATCATAGTATTTTTTTTATAATTTTTATACATTAAATAAATTAAATTATTTACGACATCATTATGATGCGGCGATGACCTCATTATTTAATGATTTAAATAAAATGAGAAGATAATGAAAAATACAAGGATTAAACTTGTCCAAAGCCTGTTGGATGAATATATTTCGAACCCTTATCACCTTAGTCACGAATTATATAAGTGTGGGACCTTTAGAATCCGAAAATCATGGTATAATAATGTAACATTTCAATCTTTCCAAAAGAGCCCCTCCTCTCCTCTTATAAAAGGCCCCCACCTCTATCACCTTATTCACACATTAAAGCCTTTTGGTTCGGCCAACCTCTGCCCAAATACTGTCCCAACATTTCTCCCTTCATCCTAGAAGCTTTACTTTAGTCAGAAAGCCATCCTAAGGAGTCCTTTTGATCAAATCAAAAGGAAGAACCCGAAAAAGAGGTAACATTTTCATCACCCTCTTTCATGTTTCTTTCTTCTTCCACTCCCTCTTTGTCTATTATTTCAATTATAAAATTATAAATCCAGTATCTTCTATATACTGTGATGTTATTATAAATATGGAACAACCATATTCAGTATTCTACCCATCATTTGAATGACATGTCACCATACGTGCGTACATACGGCTTACCGTCTCCACGTCGTGGTGTAATTGTTATTCAATATATTATTATTTATATGGGTATAATAATGATATTTAATTCATGTAAATAATAAATATAACATGATAATGATTCTTTATATATGATATAATATCCAATTATATATTATTTTAATATCAAAATAATGATATTGTCGCTCGTGCATACGTACGGACTACCGTCTCCACGAACGCGATGAGATTCATTTTCCATCGTATCCATTCAAGTATAATTATCATTTGATAATTTAAAAATAATGTTTAAGGACATGATATAATTCTGGATATGAATAAGATACAACCTATCCATGAAAAACATGACTTACGTAACAAAACATATAAGAAAACGAGTAAGTTAACACCCGAAACAATGATAAATCTAAGATATTGTTAACAAAGCAATGTTAAAAGATCATATATGATATCATATGAATGTATATGATTCTCGTATAATTTAATAAAAATTATTTCACCATTATACAGGAGGTTAACCTACCCCAACCAAGGAAAATTACAAGGTAAGGGTTTACTTCACAACCTCTTCATTATCCAAGTTTGTTTATACATAATTATCTACTGGGACCTCGTTATCATCCACATCCATGTTTCTTCAAAATGTATTTCAAAACATTTTTATTATTTACATGAATATGGGTTAAAGTCATTTATACCCTTTTTGACTTTTTATAAGAGGAATCTTTCCGTCGTTTTCAAAACAAGGTCATTTTTAACCTTTTCGACAGAATTGAGGTAAGAATGTTTTTTTAACTTATACGGCGGGTGCGGTTATTTTCCGCCATTAGAAAATCTTCAAATCTTTCCTTACAAGATTATAAGAATATTTTCAAGAAAATGTTTTGTTTTATATGGCCCTTAAATGATTTCAAAAATATAAAGAGATATTTCTCTAAAAAGTGTTTTGATTTCATCTATGTCAACATCCTTTGATGGATTTTACGCTTATTTGAAGTTGATTTATTATAATACAAAACTTCTATATTATATTGAAGGTTTTTGTGATATGTTTGATTGTGGATGTTCTATTTTATACCATTCATAGTTTATGGTGAAATTATTGACATTTCGTATGCTAGTTTTAATACGAATGTTTATGTTATGTTTAAACCATTTCACATGGGAATGCATTGGACTTAATATGTGACGGGTGGAGCCCGCTATAGCTCCCCGATGCATCGGTAGGTCTCATGAGACAAACTAGTGTCTTGGCATAAGGCCTTGACAAAATCTTATTTGTAGTCTTGGCACGAGGCCTTGGCTATGTGGTTATGATAGTCTGGCATTATGCATTCCAACATTATGAAAGTGGTTAGTGATTTTTCATGTGATTATTAGATTAGTAGAATATCCATGTGAATGAGTAAATGGCATTATTTCATTTTACTTTTGCCATATTATGTTGATATTCAAGTTTAAAAGGCTTTTGTTTTAGTTATACATTTCCTTAAATGTTTATTCTTATTTATGAAAGTTTCCGCTATATTGTTATCCTTATAGGGCATTTGAGCTCACCCCTTTTCTATGTTTTATTTTTTTCCCAGGAAGTGAAGAAGTAAATTATGAATGACCTTCAGGGATATTATGAGGGGATAATAGTGTGGACTGTGGAGACATTATGTGGTTGTAGTAGTTTTTCATTTTATGATGTAATGTAAAACTTATGAATGTATCTAGTATTTCAAAGGCTACTAAACTAATCGGTCTTTCGAGACTTGATCTTTTGTGATCATGCCAATGTTACGAAGTAATGCACCCGCTCTGGGTAGATGGGGTCGGGGCGTTACAAAATTCTTATTAATTAACGATTACTCTTCCTATTAATCGTATATAATCAATTTGTTCCCGGTTTCTACTTATTTTGGTTTTGTTCAACAAAAGGGATGGGGTCTTATTATTCTTGGTTTTTATGTTTACACTTGAGATATTTATTTAAAAATGATCCATTTATTTGGATATTTATTTATGGTTTTATTTTTTAGCCTGTTGCTATGGGAACTAAATAATTCTTGGAATGTAGGGTTCAGTTGAAATTTATGCACATTAATGTTATTGATGTCACTAACAATGAGGATTTAGATCATGTAAAATATTCCTAAAAGGATTGGGACTTGTAGTGATGGGTGTAAAAATTGTACATCTAGCGTTTGATGAGGAAATAATTATCAGGATAGATTGGAATCATGGTAGGTTCTTAGAGTGGGATGGTCCGTCTAAGTATATAAAATGTATTATGAAAAGTTTTACTCCATTTAATGATTCAAGTGTTTATATAAATAGATGAAGGATGAGATGCTAGTGTGGGTATTGGGTATTGTCAGACAGATTGGTATTATAATGCCAAGAGGCATGTGTGATTTAGCTTATGATGGAACTTGGTTAGTGGGGATGGGCTATAATACATGATATTTATGTGGTTCTTGACTGTATTATTGAGAATATAATGAATATGGGTTTTACTTGGTGTGATATTTTGACTAGGACAATCATAAGGTGAATATTCAGCTTTGTCTAGTTGGATGATGAGATGTGCATTGAGGCATGGGATAATCCTCGAGAGATGAGTCTAGACTATTTGACTAAGAGGATATAGTAGGATAGGTTTGATAGGATTGGGTGAGTGGCCAACCCAAGCGAGGATGATTTGATGTATAAAGACACTTGGAGACACTTGGTGTTATTTATGCTATATCATAGAGATAATTGGGGTTATTTCATGACTCCAACATTCTCCAAAAATGATCGCACACAATGTTTTAGAAAAAAAATGCCATCTCAAGGAAGACCCCAAGGATCCTCTATCTTCCAATGTTTCCTAACACTCACACCTCATGGTATTACAATATACAAGTGATCTATGTCAACTAGACTGGATAGAATCGCTAACCTCCTTCCGTAGAAAGAATAAAAATACCTAAGTGACCAATGCGATAAAGAAAATAAAATAAAAACTAAACAAAAACATACATGTATCATGTGACTATATATGTCACCGCCAAACATATAAGAACCACAATTAAACATAGTTCAAATCATGTTCTTGCAAGAAAGGGGGAATGAAATCCATTTTTCAAAATGATTCTATCAAAAATTACATTCTAATTAATTATTAATTAATCATCCTATAAATGGTATATAATTAGTTTTGCTCGATTTTCAGCTTAGTTTGGTTTTGTTCAATACAATTTTTTTTGGGAAATTACATGGTTACACCATTACTAAAGGGTCAATATAGGTTGTGGTGTAAAGTTATTATGTAATATAAGGATTAAAACATTATTAGATGTGATTCCAACTAATCTTCAATTACCAAAACATCCTAGATGAGCTTAAACAAGCTAGATCTTGAGACCTCATAGATATTGAGTAGTTAAAATTGTTAGTGATTGAATATGAATCATCATTCACTAATATAGTAAGTATATTTCCAATCATAAGATTAATATAAGGCTTAAGGAAGGAATATTTTGATGAACCTATTACTAATTATGTGATCATGGGCCAGTCTTCTGATTTTACTCACCTATATATTTGTGGTTAGTATGATTTCTTTGGAAAAATACATTTTACATGAACATAGAAGGGGAGTTATTTAATTCCTCATTCAGTTAGAGCAAATACATCATTTAGCAGTCATAATATGAAGTATAAGCACCTCCATGGGTGAAAAACCATTACTTAAAATAATGTTTTCTTTAAATAATAATTCATATGTATATAAAGACATTATTAAGAGCATCAAAAGACCTTTAAACACTAACATGGTTATTTGATCATGGATTTACAAGGTATTGACTATAACTATATTCCATGGGTGTCATGGAGTCTAAGAACCGTAAATGAAAGTAATTAGATTAACATAGTAGACCTATAGATATGGTGTTCACAAGCTTCTTAGGTTTATATAAAATTCATTAGTGATTTTATGGATATGAAATCAACCTGTCACTAGGTCTCCAAGTGGATAAGATATCAATAGGGATAACAATGGTATAACATATGTCTTATAATTTTGATGATATGTGTATGGAATGGATGAGGGTTTAGATCAAGTAAAATCTCCCTAAGAGGATTGGGACTTACGGTGATAGATGTGGCAATTGTACGGATAGTGTTTAATTAGGAAATACATATAAGGATGGATAGGAATCTTGGTGGGTTCTTAGAGTGGGATGGTCCCTAAGAGTATATAAAATGTATAATGAAAGGTTTTACAACATTTACTGACTCAAAAGTTCAAATGAGGATATGAAGGATGAGATGCTAGTGTCAGTATTTTTGTATTGTCGAACACATTTTCATTACAATTGAAAGAGGATTAGTTCGTTAGTGGGTTTGGGTTATAATACATGATTTTAATGAGGTTCCTGAATGGATTCTTGAGAATATAATTAAAGAATGGTTGACATGCAGAGATAAGACTATAGTGTGTGGGATGAGGATTATGGGATAATCCTTAAGAGATGAACCTATACTATGTGACTGAGAGGATAAAATATGATATGTTTGATATCATTGGGTGAGTGACCAACCCATGTGAGGAGGATACAATGTATGGAGACACTTGGGGTTATTTATGCTATCTCATGATGATATTTGTAGTTATTTCATGACTCCAACATACTCTAGAAATGTTCTCACATAATGTTTTAGAAAAAAAAATCCATCTCATGGAAGAATCGAAGGCTACTCTAGCTTCCAATGTTTCCTCTCACAAACAATTGAGAAACCTCAAAAAATAAACATAATAGAAAAAGGAGAGATTTCATAGTCAAAAAAGGGGTGGAAAAACTAACTAGTAACTGCATAATCAGACAAGTTACCACATAGACAAGAAATCAAATTCCTGATCAAATAAGTGACACCATGAATAAAATTATAATTTGAAAATGTAAAATTTCTAATGACCATCTTGAAACCTCCAACCCTCATAAAACACATTGGTCTTTATAAATTTGGGACCCTATAACAGATATCTCTAAAACAATTAATGTCCTTTAGAATTTAAAACAATCTTAAAAAGGATAGAAAGGGGCATGAACATCCACCCTATGAGATGACACCCAGGGATCTCATTATATAATGAAAATAGGTTCACATTAGATTATTTAGGTTCATAACCATGAAACATCATTAAATATAAAAAAAACACTCTCTTGTGAGATGACTCTTAAAAATGGGAAAATCCATTGAAAAAAATCACATAGAAGAAGAGAAACGATATCATAAAATAGTATAAAGTCAAACACATCGTATCAACATAGAGGAAAAAAGAAAATTATCTAAATAAGAAAGATCACCCCTCAAAAAAATAATGATACTGATTATAATACACATGTTCATCAGTTATTGGTTTTCACGTATGCAAATGTGGAATAAAAAAACAATGATTAAATGTACATGTGAACTCAATGATGTATTGTTGAATTTACCTCCTTTGGATAATTTTAGTAAGGGCATGAATCATCAACAGATCTGAAATAAATCACATAAAACATTGGAAATGACTGGTATATATCCTAAATGAATCATATAAATACTAATAATAACTCATAATTAACCTGAATTCATGCTTATTGAGAGTAAGAATTGATGATTACAAAACTGATGGGGGATTCGTGAGCGACAATGAGTGGGGAGCTGCGAGCAGCGAGCAAGAGTCAGGATGGGAGGAGGAGAACTCAAGGGGGATGAGAGCAGCGACAATGATGAGGGGAGTCGATTGGCCCTATAGGGTTTGGATAACTGAGGCTTGAAGGGGGATTCTTGAGAGCCGATGAGCGGGGAGCGGCAAGTTGTGAGTGGAGAGCGGTGATTGGAGAGCAGTGAGTGGCGACGGGTGGTCAAGAAGGGAGCGGTGGAAAGGGGTTGTCAGTATGGGAGTAGTGGTGAGGAGGGGAGGAGTATGTGAGTGGCGCCGAGGGTTTGGAGAAGTGTGTCTTAGGGATATAATAAGTATCCTGTTGGTGAAGTGATTTTATATAGATATATCCCAAAGGTTCATTTGAACCGTTGGGGTAAACCAGTCCATATGACCTATAAGTCAATAGTTCATATGAACCGTTGGCATAAGTTCTTTTTCCCAATGGTCTGTTAAAACTGTTGGAAAAAAGTGTTGGTATAGGTGAAATTTCAACCAGTAGTAAAATGGGATTTCAGAAATAAATGTGATTAAAATGGGATTATAGTTAGAAATAAATAAAGATTAGTTGTTAAAGGCTATATCCAATAAGAAGGCATAGACTATGAAGAAACATATTCATTAGTAGCAAGACGTGGAATCTATCCAAATTCTTCTAGCATTTACAACATTCTATAATTTTAAACATTATCAAATGGATGTGAAGTGTGATTTCCATAATGGATATGTACAAGAAGAAGTCTATATAGACCAACCACCTAGTTTTAATGATGTAAAACATCCTGATCATGTATATAAACATACCAAAGATTTATATGGCCTTAAACAAGCCTGTACATCTTGGTATGATAGACTTACAAGATTTTTACTTCCAAACAACTATTCTAAGGGAACCGCGGATCCATGAATTTTCATAAAGAAATATAAGAATAAAATTTAAATTGTAAAAATATATGTGGTCAAAATTTTATTCAGATCAACTCAACAATCCTTACCAGATTCTTTTTTAGATCGTTTAAAGTCTGAGTTTGAGATGAGTATGATGGGTTAGTTAACATTCTTTACTGTTTATCAAATATCTCAAAAACCAGAAAGAACATATATATCCCAACATAAGTACATCAAATATCTTCATAAAAGTTTTGGATATGATAATACTAAGAGAATAAGTAATCTTATCAGAACATCCAATACTCTTGATATTGATGATGCAGGGAAACTTGTGGATCAAAAATCTTATAGAGGAATGATAGGAAGTTTACATTACTGAATAGAAAGTCAACCTAAATTAATGTTTTATATTTTCTTATGTGAAAGATATCAAGAAAATCCTATGGAATCCCATCATAAGGATGAGAAAAGGAATTTTTTATACTTAAATGAATCCTTGGATTTAAATTTTTTTTATTCTTCTGGAAATTTTTTTGAACTAAAAATATTTTTGAATGTGGATTTTGATAGATGTAAAATGGATAACAAGATTACATCTCGAACGTTTCATTTCCAAGTAGATTCATTAGATTCTTGTTCTTGTATGAAACAACATTTTTTAGAACATCCCACTGCTAAAACAGAATATGTAGTAGCTGGAAGTTATTGTGCTCAGGTGTTGTGGATGCAACACACACTCACATATTATAGCATGCGTTTTTTCATAACACAAATCTTGTGTGATAACACAACAGGCATAGCTCTAAGAAAAATCTCAGAACATCAATCCCATGATAAGAACCTAGATATTATGCATCACGTTCTTAGGGATCACACACTCAAAAGTGATATAATTCTTCTATTCATCGGAATGCAAGAACAACTTGCTGATATATTTACAAAACTATTACCATTCGATAGATTTGAATATATTAAATAGAATCTAGTAATGATATATGTAAGATAATTATTCATATATACTTCTTGTTTATCTATCTCCTAACAATAAATTACTCCTAAATTCGGGGATAGTACATATGTAAGAAAATTTTAAATTCTTGTTTTCATGAAAAAAAATTATTTTTCCAGAATTAGTGAGTTTCAGAATTCAGTTATTTACCCTGAGTATCTATTTTAAAAAAACTGGAATTGAAATTCTCAGAATCCATATTTCAGGAGTTAAATTTCTTGGAGTCATATTTCTGTGTATGGTTTTTAACCCCACGAAATAATTTCTTCGATACCGATAATTTCATCTGATTTTCCTTGAAGGTAAATTTTTTTTATCCCCAAGATATTTTTCTTACAATTTTATTTATAGATATTTCGTTCTTTTATGAATTTTTTTTTCTTTGGATTCATATTTCCTTATAATATTACATTTATTTTCATAAAACCTAAAATTTTTGTAATGGATATATTTTTCAACTATCTTCATCCGTTAGATAATTTTAGACAAATCACAACCTTTTTTTCCTTTATCGAAGTAAAATGGTCATAGTATCTTTATATAAGTTCTATGAAACATCATGAGAACACCACCAGTTCCTTAATCCCTCAAGTCAAAGTTCAGTTGCTTATGAGTTTCTCATTCCAGATTTCTTCTATGGTTTCTATCAAATCCGAATGTTAGGTAGTTCTGATCAGATGGTAGTCAAGGAGAATAAAGACAAGATGATATTTCAGGAGAGACTTGTATGTTCAGAATTTTTCAAATGTTACGACTCCCTCATCTCTCATATTATCAAATGTAATCATTGGGAACAAACACATCAAAAATAATATTAACACATATCTGGAGGAGAAGAAGTGAATACATTCTTCCACCAATTTTGTATTTTTTTTCATCCCAAATAATTCACCAGACAACCATAAAATCGTATTCATGAGTGTTTTTTGATTCAATACTTTTCATTTTTTATGCGTATTTTTAAATTATCTATTTTATGTCTTTTTATTCATAATTATATAGAGTATGTTTGAGTGTTTTCTTTGTATTTATAACTATTTTATAGACATTTGTTCTGTAATTATTGAGGAATGGTAGTAGTATACTGCTTTCTAGAATTATGATACTCCATACCAATTGTTTCTTAACTATTGGTATATATCTAATACCATATCTATAGCAATTGTTCTTATCAAAACATGAGAAAATATTTTAAAATTTTAATTATACAAATAGTTATTAAAAAACGTATGTAAAACTCAATACAAATGGTTTATAAACTATTGGTATCGTTTGAATGCTATATATATACTATTGTTAGAAAACCAATGGTAAATATATATTCCAATGTTTATTATTAAACCATATGGGTATTTTGATTTCCATTTAACTATACACATGGTCACACCACAAACATTGGTATAGGTTTATCCCCATGCCTCAACAAAAAATGGTTTAAAAAACTGTTGGTATACCCTATAACATCGGAATAAAACTGTTGGTATATGCTACGATTCTAGAATTTATGTTGTAGTGTTAAATGAAATCCATCACATTATTTTCATTTAATTGATAAATTTCATAACAACAATGTGTATAACACACTTAATACTTTTCCAAGGTCACCCATCTCAACAGCTTCCACCACATTTGGCATGTTTATTAAATATCAAGGAACCACTAAATTTTAGTGTGTCCAAACCACCTTCTATTTTGTGTTGGACACCGCACAGTTAAATGGATATCATAATTAAATATAAATTGAGTGGTGTTACCAATTCTCAAGACATTTAAATGAGAAATGGACATTATAATGATTAAATTGAATGTTAATTATTATAGATCCTATATTTGACAGTATTATAGTGTTGAAGACTTTTAATATTGATTTTGATACATGGGAACCATGTTGAAAATAATAATGATTCTTGGGAATGGAATCTTATAAAATTATAAAACCCATAAATGGGGTCAGATATTCTTATAATACTTCTGTATGGAATCCCATATATTTATGATACTTCGGAATGGAATCCCATGTGTTTATGATATAGGGGAATGGTGTCACATTTACATATAATACACATCCATGGAGTACCATATAAATTTGATACACTAGCATGGAGTCCCATATACTTTTTATATTAGGAATAGAGACCCATGTGATTTTTGATACTTGGGATGGGTTTTTCTTATCGGTCTATAAAACTCATACCATTATCCAAAGGCATCTGAGCTATTCCTCAAGTCCTTAGTAACTTTAGTTTATTTATGTTTTACTATATAATTCACTATAATTTTAGGATATATATATATATGTCAATATACATATAGTCACATGTATATAGAGATCCCATATTAGGGAAAATATCAAACTGTTAGCCTAGTCTCCTGTTGAAAAAATAGATGACACGTTTATGGTTATTTTTTCACATACATTTTTAGAGATTCAAATGAATAATTTTATTTGCAACAACTAGATTATTCTAGACATTTGGGACTTGATTAAAAATTTTGGGCACCATATTTGGACAACATATTGGTTGTTGAATATATATTATGGATGTAAGTTGTGAAAAATGGAAGCATCTTCATTTGGTTGCCTTGAATTTTTTAGTATTATAGAGTATATGAAAAGAGAACCATGATTATTATTGTTATTAAAGTAAATGTTTTTTAGGGTTTTTTTCAATCAGAATGTTGTAAATTCATGTACCTCATTATATCTTATTCTTACCATTTATCCGTATATGATGACTTGGTTCTCATTATTTATATGATATTTATTTAGTTTCAATATGTTTAATATATAATAATAATATATGAATCCACAAATAATTTATTACATTTTACTCTATTTTTTTATCATTGATACTATAATGGTACACTATAATAATGAGTGTATAGTCTCCCACACCATAACGTTATAGAACATCACTTATATTGGGAATCATAGGGCATAGGGGGTGACACTCATTATATCATGTGTCAAAATGAGTTGGATTAACTATATGTGAACTAGGCCAAGGAAGCTACAATGTGATTTCAACATATTTTTCCATTTTTCATACTATTTGGTTGATTATAAAAGGTAACAAGAATGTGTTGGGACTAGGTCATGGGCCTCTTCCTAGGAGTATCTATCGAATATTAATTGAAAATATAAATTACCAAAGAGGGATTATCTTTTTAATGTTTTATAGTATTAATGTTTTATTAATTTAAATGTTAAGCAATGAAAATGATTTTTTTCGTTATTATTGTTATTATTATTGAGGATTTCCATCCATTTTTTCTAGAATGGGAATTAATAATTGAACATGGAACAACATAGGATCCTCAAGATTCATATGTCATTATTTTTTTTCATATAATTATTAAAAAGTGAATTTGTTATAGAATATTACAGTTTAATTGATTGTTATATTCTAGAATGTTCTATTGATTCATGTAGGTATAGAACATTGTATTATTTAAATTTTCTACATCCCATTAAATTTTTTTTCCAGAATAGATTTATGTTGGAAGGTTAATTTACCAATTAGTCATGATTCATAGAATTGGATAGTAGTCATCGGGGCTGAAATATTAACCAATTTGATTACTTGTGTGATGACTGTAATTTATGAATCATGTTCCTCAAAAAATTAGGAATGTTGATTAATTTATGAAAATAATTTTATATAACCAATTACATTATTTTAGAGGTCGTAAGGGCCAGTTCAGAGTTTCCTAACAAACCAATTGAAAGATATAATTATTATTCATTTATAAAAATTGATTGGTGAATTTCCTAGCAATGTTTTGATACAAATATTTATATATATAATGATGTAATCAAACGGATTCAAGTAATAAAAAATAGGAATATACCATTAAATAGGGGTTCTTAATTACAATGAAAAAGGTGTTTTCCCTTAATTTCATGATATTAAAACTATTAATATTGTGGCCTCAATGGTTTGATGTCTGACCATGACACTGACACGACTATAACTATAAGAAGTATTAAACATCTCTTGAGTTTCATTTATGAAAATACTTTTCACCTATATGTGGATTTAGAAAAATTAATATGAGTGTGACTCTTATATATCAAGGTGTGTACTAGTTATGTTTTTTTATATGTGATCATATTTTCTATTGAATCTTATTAAAGGTGTTCCTTTGTAAATTGTTGAATATATTGTTATGACATCTTTGGGTAGCGTGCATATATGATGGTGATGACCATGATCTAGAGGTGGTTGGACATAACCCATAGATATTTCTTCTATAGTTCATATAGTTTAACCTCTTGATATTCCAAATTATGGGACCAATGGATCGTTTTGAGACAAATTCATATTATTTATGATGTTTTTGTAAATTGTTTCATTAATAGACCATACTACGGTTGGGTTGAAATAATATTTCTAGCATCCTCACCCACCAACATTTTCAAGGGATAGTTATACACACGTTGTGTCATATATAGTGGCCATGTGGTTGATATATGATAATATGAATACAAGATTAGAGAGGAGGGTAAACCTCTTGGATTATATTCATTGTGATTCTTCTAAGCAGTGGTGGGATGTTATTAATAAGGCATCTCATCATATAGGTATCGTATGGGTGGATTTATTAATATCCTTCTAGGACTAAATCATTAAAAAGATGTTGAGAGAGGAAAATCAAAGAAACATTATGCTCATATAGTAGTTTTCTTTTTATTTGATGGGGTATTCAGATCATTTCACAGTGAACATCACATCATAAGGACACTTACTGAAGATGAGTTCACCACAACAAGAACAGTATAGGATGAGATCAGATATTCCATCTCACAATGGGTAATTTTTTTTCAGCTGAACACCATTATTTAGATATTAATACAAGTTATTATCATTGAGATGAGTCAATTAGAATATAATGGTGTTGATAAGGGTAGTTTAGTACTGACATAGGAATGTTGTGCGATGAGCATCCAGAAGCATCACCTTAATTCTACAAAAATGGATATGAACTGTTATCATATACCTAATGATTATCATATGGTGTGTCACCAATGCAGGACGATGGGGAATAAAAACCCAAAATGTCCATGTTATCCCCTTATGTGTTGAGGGTTTTGTTGGTTGGAGAATCATCACTGTTTTGGAATGAACTCAAATATGTTCCAATAGGAAGAGGACCCATAGGAGAAACACATTCATGATCAAAATTGGTATAACAATTCAAGGAATGTATTTGGAGTACAACCGGCCGTTCGGGTAGAGGTTGTAGTCATTTATGTGGTTTCTATGCCCCCGATTTATATTCTATATCGGAGGTCCTTCCCAAGAATGTTAGTTTGTATCTGCGGTCCATAGTTCTGGAATCATATATGTAGTGTGCCCAACGTTAAAAAATAAATGCATTTTTCAATCTATTATTTGATAAAATATTCTAGTAGACCACATATTAGTACCTTCCATATTTGAAATAGGTGACACACATTATTTTTTATAATCATACATTATGGATATTCAGGGCCAAGAGATTGTGTAATTTTTTTGGCGTAATGACAGTCAACAGACCATTGGGATTATGATATAATTGTATACACTAATATATGGAATTCTCAATTGGGTATGTGGTTTTTTATATATAACCTAATTGGCTGTGAGATGATAGTATTTTACATCATTCTCTGGATGGATTAGTTAGTTCTTAATCATGATCAAGTTGATTATTATCATTAGTGGGTCTCATTCACATCACCCAAGAATTGTACTTTTATTTTCATTGGAAAATGGGATTTCAAGGATATTTTAGCCACATCATATAATTTTGGGATTTGAATTTTGATAAAAAATGATTATGAGTCTCTCTATGACTGATTTTGGGTAGTTATTTATAGATTTACCTCTTTTGGTATATTGATTTATAGACATCATAACTGAGTAATATCTTGGTACACTTCATGTGTGAGAAGTGGTGTTAACTATTGTGATTGTGCTATGAGAATCACTGTTGTCTATTCCTCATTATTAAATGCAATCTATATATATTCATGAACTTAAGAAATAACTAGTGGATTTGGATTCTAAGGGTTTTTATACTAAGTACCACACCATGGGGTTTATGTTCACATTTCTCTTTGATACATGAAAATACATCAAGTCTCTCTTTAGATTATCATTACTTGAACTACATAAGGTTAAGATGTCGTACCCATGTTCATATATGGAAGAAAAATTTCAACATCTATGTCAAAATCAGGATTTCTCAATGATTTATTTGAGGTTGGGATATCAATTGGTGAGTTTTACAACATCATAAAAATATTGTACCCAATTACATATTAGATACAAATTATATAGTTTTTTAGAATAGTTTTTTTGTATCAGAAAGTAAATTTCAAATATCTTTTGTGGCAATTAATATGATTTTTATTGCTATGTATATATTATTTTTTATAGTCTTCATGGATGAAATCATGGTGTTTTTTCTTACCTAGCACGAAATTTACAAATAACTCAAGATCATGCTACATAAAACGAGAGAGAACTAGTTGTATGCTAAGCTTACTAAATTCAACTTCTAACTGAAAATGATAACATCATGGTTGACAACATCTTAGTTAAATGAGAATATGTTGTCATAAATAAAGTGAGGGTTGTTTCCTTATGAGAGTGTCCCATGAATCTTTTTTACATATGGTATTTCTTTTTATAATCTATCTAGTATATGAACATCATTCCAGAATTTTTTTCATAAGAAACCTAGCATGGGATTGACTAAAAAATGGTGTATTGTTTTTATGATCTGAATCATATAAAATAACATTTCCGGACTGAAAATGATGGTTTACTTCAACACACATATTAATTATTCCTAGATCTGGGAAGAATCTATACATATTTTTAAAATATAAAATATATCAAGATGTGATTCACTATGATGTAGGGAGATCGAGTCATGAAAAATGGGTCATTATAGTTTGGGAAACATGAATCGAATTACAGTACATATGAACATGAGGTAAAGGTATTGGTTCATGCTTAGAAATTTTTGAGAAATTACTTACTTGAAGATCATTAGATGGTTTATATGAAACATAAAATGCAAAATACATGTTCATGCCTCCTAACATGATCCTTAGAGGGAAAATTTGGTATGAATACCTATATTACATTTACATTGATCTTTATGATTTTCATGGTATGTGAATTGTGATCACTGATTCTATATGAGGAATGAAAAAAATAAAGGTAGTAATATATTTATTTGGATATTCGAAAACTAAATAAATAGTTTTTTGTGATCCATTTGGTGGTTTGATATTATCATAAAATACCTATTTTAGAATCCCTGATCAGGAAATATTCTTTTATTTATTGTTTAATGATATTGTATTTTTTTTATCCTTATGATTTGGTCATTTTGGTGATAATTTCAAGTGTGTACTCTGACTTTTATGTGTCATTTAAATAGATGATATTTTAATCTTTCATTGGCGTGGCTATGTTCCTATAGAGATATGTTAAGAATTTTTATGGGAGTTCCATGATTCTAAAGTACCACTCCAAATCCATTTTTTTAATTTTTGGTAAACGCATTTAATATAAATTATGAAACATTAAAAAATTACAATTCAACTTTGAAATACCAAAAACCCAAAATCAAAAGAACCATTTATGCACAAAAATGTAAAACAAATATGAAATTCAGAGCACTTAAACTGAATTTCCATGCATTGAGAACTGCAATACACCACACCTCCTAGACTCTAGAAATACCTGAATGCTAAAATGAGGGTCACAGATTTTCCATATTGCTGGTTCCATCATTACACCACCAACTCCACTATCATCCACATCATTTTCTTTAACAACACTCAGCGCATAATCATTCATTGGCCAAAAAAATGATGATGATATCCATCACTATAAGGGAGGAGATCCCACAATCCATGGAAATTAAGACTCATCACCATCATAAAAATAAAATACATTGAATAATCTCTATGATATACCATTATTATATAACCAATATTGGTGACCATGTATGATGTGGAAAATTTTAGGTTTTGTAACATGGTTTTCAACATGTAAATAGGTAAAGGTGGATAACTATCCACCTGCTAGAATATATTAACTATTTTATATTATTGTGTAAGTGGTATGTATTCAAAATGGATTAAGTGATTGGATTTCTAAGGACCCCTTAGGTTAGTGATGTAGTATTGTTTATCATCGACATGTTGTACACGGTCACACACTTTTTACATAGCCTGGAGACAATTTTAGTTGATGTTATTGTAATGATTTACTTTTATATATTTATACTCCATCACTGCCTACCCCATAATATTGTTTCATATATGGATTATAGTTTTATATACATAATTTTAAAGGAGATTCAAATGGAACTCGGTTTATAGGTTTGTATTATAACTAATAGACTGAATGTTTTTCTAATAATACAATATGGAAGTTGATAGATATGAAAGAAGATTTCTTATTTAATTTTGGAGATTCAATGGAGAAACATGTAATTATTAATCATTTTTTATATATTAATTTCATGACCGAAACACAATTGATGTATCTATACTAGAAAATATATTTTTGGTCCTTCCATATAACCCTATGCTCGATAAAGGTAGAGGAGGAAACACTACTAGGAACTTTTCATGGTCATAGATTATCTGAGAAGGTACAACATATTGAGATGCATAATAAGACATATTAATCTAAGAAAAATACTTATACATATCAACAACACTGGAATCTAGTATTCATGGGGGGAAATCAAGACTATTTGTGAGTTTTTCCTTGGTTGTTTCATTGATTTTGTTTGAAGAAGGGAAATTTATCTCATCATTATATACTCCTTTTATAGATATTGGTGACAGTCATGGAAGAAGCTTATCAGTTGGATTTACCAGAGTGGTACCAGGACAAGCATTACATATTCCTACTATCAGAACTTCCCCACTATTATTCAGACCATGTATCATTAATTTTATTTGTATGATATTGTGTTAGAGGTAGTTATACTTTTAGGATCATTTGAATCCTATAATTGATGGGTGCATAATGGATATTCGAGGTAGGTCAATCACTCGTGTCCAATTGTTGTTGATGTTTGTTCTTGTAAATGATGAGACCTGTAAAATTTATTATTATAAACCTGATTATTTGTAATAAATTTCACTATTTAAGATGATCACCTCTCTGAAAATGAAAATAATTTATATAATGATTTTGATTTAGAAAAGAAAAAATAAATATATTAATAAATAATTAGATTCCATATATATTTTGTTCAAAAAAAAATTTTGAAACTATTTTCCATTATTTTTTGATTCTACTAAATTAAGTGTATATTTAAATTCCAGTAATTAAATAATACTATAATACAATGAATATAATTCTAATAAATTAGATCCACCTAACCCTTAATATATGAAGTCATTATGAAATTTCATTATTCCTAAGAAAAAATTTTGATTTGTATTTTGGTTAACATATACAAACCCAATATTCTTATCCATAAATGGTGCTTATAGGGTTGATTTCATAGGTTCTTCCAACCACATACTCTTAAAAATTATTCAATGAAAAATTTCCCCCAATGATTATTAAATCAGTAGATTCCCTTTTAATTATGATGGTATCCAAGAAAGGGAGATAGAAACATGTATATCTGAAGAGGAAACAATATCATATTTGAGTGTACAAGTCTCCTCATAAACCTAACTTTAAAAATTACACATTTTGTTTGTTCAACAGTGATGATGATCTATAATGTCAGCACAAACATTTAACAACTTCATGTACCCCCATCATGGGAACACTATAATTATAGAAATATAAATATTCTATTTTTTCCTAAAAAAATAGAAAGGACAAATCTCATCTAGGATAATACAATTACATCATAATCCATTATAATGGAATAAATTTGTACTTTTATTTTTTCATCATGTTATTATTTACGTTAAAAATGTATAGTTTTCTTGAAATTACTAAATATAAAATTTCAAAAAACTAATAAGGTTGAATACATCATGATAGGGTTTATGTTTTTAATATATTCCATTAATTTGTATCTTCAATAAGTTAAATATTTATAAATTTTTAAATTTAACATCTATAGTGAGAATAAAAAATGGAACATTACCTTATAGTTTTCTAATGGGTTATATAAACATTTTGTAGTACCAGAATGTATTGAATATGTAATTATATTACTAATGAAATCCTTGATTAGTTCATTTAGCATCTTGAATGAAATATATAATTGTAAAGGATTATATTATCATGATAAATTATTAACTTCTTCAATATCAATCTCCTAAATCAAATAATTATCATATAATAGATATTATTGGGGAACATACAACATAATAGGACAATAATAAAAATATAATGTTTATGATAAAGGAAAAATAATAATTTTGAAACATAGAATAGAAATATTGATTCATCTTATAAGGAATCATGTCTAATGGTTTTTATTACAATAGTGGAACGTAACATCCCTCACAATTCATGAATCTAAGAGTTCGATTGATGTATGTTTAAATGAAGGTTCCAATTATATCTATGATAATTATACACTAGTGGAATGTATCCATGAATTATTCTTACTTAATTATCTAAATATAAAAAGTCTGATACATGGAATATGAGGATGTTAAAACCCTAGAAATAGGTGGCATGTGTATAAATAAAAACCTCCAAATAAAAAATAGAATGTGAAGAGGTCCTATGTATTAGTTAATAAATATTATATTTTTATATGACTATAAAATTGGTCAACTGAACACATGTTATCCATAGGGCATTACTGAGATAGATATTCACAACCCTAATTCCAAATGAGATACAAATTTTGAATTCATTAATATCATAGTTTTTAAAGGGCCAATGTAATCATCATCAATATGTTAAATCATATGAATAATACATTTAATATACCCTATACATGTTCTGGAAACATTTACATTTCCTTCCCTAATCATTGGTAGTTTTAAAATGATTATGTCTTTTCTTACTATGCGATTTATTATTTATTTGTTTTGATCATTATTTCATTATTTTTGGTTGACTAATATAAATTGTTTTTAAATAATATGGATATGTAGAATCAACAAATTTAGAGCATTATTATATTATAGTGAATTTTAATCATGATTCTTAATCATACTAATTATTACACATTTATACTTGGATAAATAAATATGTAACATAGTTTGGAGAAGAAATGTTCTTTAACTATATGAACCTAATAGAAATATTGTGGTTTTACCTCAAATATGTTGTGATTCTCAGGGAATGTTAATTGTATGTTGAAAAAATGATATTTAATCATACATAGATATATTAAACCAATGCAGAAAAATATTAGTTCTATACATATTATCATGTTTGTTACATTTTAAATAAAATTATGTTCATAAACAATACATACTACATTTAATATTATATTTAATAATCTAAAATCATTACACTACTCAATTAAACCCTTTAATTTCATTTTTCATCTCTTGTTTGAACTAATGAGGAATTATATAGTAAATATTTTACACATCTCGCAATTTTGGAAATTATGGCCATATGGATTTTCAGTTATATTCAACATATACCATCTATTTAAGAGCTTCACTTACCCATCTTTTTATTATTTATTTATTTTTCAAATTGGTTGCATCCGTTTAGTATTTTCATTTCATTCACTCTTTCACATAACCATAGTGACCTAGGGTTTATTCATAATTGAATTTATGGTGAAGACATTATTTACATGGTCACTTTTCTTTATTCATTATATTCGTTTCATTCACATATTATTGAAATTAAAATTAAAATTAAAATTTGATATGTTTTTGATAGATCAGTAATTTGTTATTTTATTAAAATAAAACATGAATTTACATCCCTTTTTATAATTTTATTGATTATATAAATGCGTCTCTAGATTTTAGATACTGCTAAAATTATTTAAAATTTCAATCAGGTTTATTTTCTTAATTATCTTATAGAATAAAATTTTTTATGAAATCTCTTATTTTATATGATTTTATAAACACCCGAAAAAGTGTTAACTAAAATGAATCCATAAGAATTTTTGGAAATAATAATGATTTTTTTGTGTTTAATTAGTTTTAAATTCATGTTAATTATTAAATTGGTTTGTTATGGTTAAAATAGTTATCTACATGGGTGATTGTTTTATACGAATGATTAGAATGAATGAATAATAATCCCATGAAATAAAATGCGTTTTGTTACCTTTTCATAATCATTGGTGTATTTTAGTAATTTCATAGTGCCAATAGGGAAGCATTGGATAACAAATAATGGACTAAGATATTTTGGAATATTTATTTAGGGGATAGACATTTTTAATTTATATAATTATTACCATATTCTATTTTATATTGTTGGACATTATATTCACTATAATATCAAAACATGATTATATATAGAATTTCATACCCAACATGGACACACACTAGGTAATTATGTTACTCTACAAAGTGGTTTTCATATTCTTTTAACAGTGACTATATAGTGTCTCTTGTTCCCTAATCCTTAGATAATTATTTATTTATATGATTTAAATTGATTTTTTTTATTTTTTTAATGTCCACTACTATTTTACAATAGTGTATTATTATAAATGTTTTATGATTTATAATATCATTATTACATAACTTATATAAAAATGAAATGTTTACATTATTAAATAATACTTTAAACATGAAAATGAAATAATATATCATATAAGATACACTTGAATAAGTTAGAAGAACCATAATAGACATGTGATGTTTATACGCAACAAACATCAGACCAAATGATATAGACTTTATGTGAAATGATAGTGATAATTGTAAGGAAATAAATTGAGGTGAAATGTATTTGTGATTTCTGTGTTATGGACTAGGGGAGAGGATGTAATGGGAGTTTTGACTCATATACTAGTGTCACAGGTAGAAGGTTATTTTATTTAATTTAATTTTGTTGTTTTTCATTAGTCAAATTATATTATATTTTCTTATCAACTTAAAATATTTTTCCCCTTTTTACATCATATTTGGTTCCACGTTTTTATATTTTGTTGGAAACAAGAGTCATTATTGATGTTACAGTGTGACGTGGTCATCATATTATAATAAATAATATTTGATTAATCTGATGTTCCATAATTGATTATCGATTTTATAGAATCTAAAATATATAGTGGGGTGATGCTACGTACCAGAATAGACCATTTTTTATTTCTCTATGAAAAGATTGTATTTATTGGATTTTATTCTTGATGTTTTTGTAATATTTTCAAGCCCATGAATTTTGATTATTCACTTGAATAATACTCACACAGGGGCTTGTGAAATGGGTTATGTTTACCCGATGATTTTTGTTAATAAAAATATAGATCATTATTACTTTTTTTTGTGATGATATATTATTGAGGTGGACTAAATATTGGATCATATAACCATTAATGGTATATTGTGTGAGAGATTCATTCCAACACATAATGTATCAGGCCTTCTGCAAAACTATGTTGTTTTAAAATGTGCATTCAAAATACATATTCATTTAATATTATATTTTATTATTTTTTATATAGGATAAAATTGTAATTAAATTAAATTATATAAAATACTATATCCAAATAAATTTGCATGATTTTCTTCTCATGTTCCAAAATAGAAATCATGGGAGTCTATTTTTTAGGACAAGTTAAATGGAAACCTAAGGATTGATAATAATAATTTCATATTCACCATGACTTTATATCCACATAAAAGGTATTTTTAGAGAGATGAGTAAATTTTATTCCTCAAAAAAATAATATGATTATGATGTATGTTAACTAATTATCAAAGGTTATACATATTATATTCATTGCGGTTTCAGATGTTACTGTCCAAGGTCAGAGTTTTGAAAGGGATCTACAACTTATCATATCAATGAAAATAAAATCTTATTATGTTGAAAACATAGAATAAAATTCTAATATAATATAATTCTCATGGTAGTGTCTGGGACCATCATATTTATATAATAGAAGAAATCTCAAGAAAAAATTCTATTAAATATTTTAGCCAATTAATTTCACTAATCCCATAATGGAATAATATAAAAATTTAATAACTTTATCATTTATCATTGGAATAAAATCATACCATATGCATTGGGTGGATAAGTTATAGGCCCACCGATAGATATCTATATTTTATAATATTAATTACATGAAAAAATAGACAGGATATTATATTTAAAATTTTATTAGGAATCATTACATTTAAAAAAAATTATAAAAATTAAATTGGTCAACCATTTTTTGATAGAGGGGAAAATTAAATAAAATTTTATTTCTATCCACTAATGAAAATGAGTTATTGTTTGAAATAGAGTCCCTCAATCATGATATCTTTTTAAATAATTTATATTAATAAAAAACGTCTCAATAGTCATGACAATAAATATTACAAATAAGTTACATAAAATAAATAGATTTTTTTTTGAAATGATGAATAGATTTCCTAATACGTGACTATTTAATAATGATCAAGGTTTATTTAATTATAATGGGGAAAATATATATATATTCAAATTTCAATTAATAGCTTATATATTCCATAAAAATGGGGAATGAGGCTAAACTAAAAGACCCTATTTATAAAGAGAAGAAAAAGTAAAAAATATAATTTGATAAAAAGGAAATATAATTATGTTAAAAAATATAGAAATAAAATATTTTAAAAAAATTGATGAATATACACTAAAAAATATATATAATCATAGAATTAATATTATAAATCAATGAAACAAATATTAATAAATAAACCACTTACATTAATCAATGTCTTCATTGAACATATTCTATATCCATGAAAATAAATATTTTTTAATTAAACATAATCAGAAAAACCACATATATTTTTAAATAAATATAAATAATTCACATAACATATTTTTATAAATATATAATAATTTTAGATTTTTATTATTGGTAGGAAAATAGTATTTGTTCATATTGTTATATTCAATATTCAGTATAATGTTCCTAGCCATTATTCCATGATCATTTGTTCGTTGACTCTATAATAGTTAGGATACAAGAATTGTTATATCATAATAATTTATAAATTAACAAATTAATTAGATGTGAAATACATATATGATTCAAAAAGTGGAATCTTACATCAATATCATTCCGTGTAATTTGACGATTAATAATGAGTTATTTTATAATTATAATTTCCTTCTATTTTTTTATTATATAACAATAATAATGATATAAAATAAAATTCTACATCATAATTATTTATTATTGAGTTATTTAAATCTTATAATTAATATTAATGAAATATATTTGGATTTTCACATTGATAACTGAATGGCCACAAAAACGAGTGTACTCAAATGTTGGAATGATTGTAATATAGTCTATATTTCATTAATATAGTCTATATTTAATTAATATAGATAAAATTATAATAATAAATTTCTATATTTATGTTATTAATTTTATAATCATTTTGATATTTATATTTCTGAAAAAGATCATAAAAATAAACGATGAATAAGATGATACATCTATATTATAGTCTAATCAACCCATATAAAACAGGAAATGAAGGACTTGTGAACTAGTCTTACAAATAGAGGAAATGAAAAATGTGGGTGTATTATTGGATATTTATTATATATCTATTGTTAATGGAAAACTAACCATCTATTGTGACTTAGAAATGTTGTAATAATATTTCATTTTGAAGATGATTTGGTGGAATTTTCCCAAATACTTATTAATTAAAGGATATGAATATATGATTTAAGTGAATAGTTTATTATAAAATTAATATATATTAATTAGTCAAGACTTCATCATATATGTATAAATTATGACTATGATTTATTATACTGTATCAATTTCTATATTAATTGTATCATTATATACTATCTAAATATATTTTATCAATTAATCATGTAATTATAGTTTGAATATATGATGCTCATTAGGTTTTAAGTCTTTACTATTGAAATAAATATTATATTATCATATTTGTCATTTAATGTAATGAAAATCCATATCTCTTCTCAATCATATAATACATTCTTCTTTTTGTAATTTCTTAGGCTATACAAGAATCATGTAATCCTATTCATATTTATGTGAACATTAAATATCACTTATATTATTAAAATAAAATTTATTTTATAATTTTATAGTCATATCATGTTTCTAATGATCCATTAGTTTATATAGATTTTTATATTGTTATAAAAATTATATGATAATATATATTTATATTTTCCTTCAGGAAAATATAATATTTCAAAAATTGATGTCATTTATTTTAATCAATATATAAAGCATTAAAATTAACCATTTTAGTTTGACAATTATTTTTTCTAAAAATTTATAATTTTAACACATTTTATAAAATTCAGAAGTGTTGTGAATATTTTTGGTACATAATTAATGTCGTGTTCTATGGTTCTTGTCGAGCAAGGAATGTAATTTGTTTAAATAGAATTCAACATTTTCACTCAACCTATATAAATAGATGTCAAATAGGGATATGTTGGTTAATTATGTTTTAAATAAAAATATTCTAATATATTAAATAAATTTTACAACCTACCAAATACATTTCATATTCATATAGAATCATAGATAATCAAATTCAATTTAAATTTAAATCATTTTTGATGAATCGTAACTTATATTCATAACTCAACTTCTATCAATCTTTAATTTTAATAATAAATTTGAAAATTATTTTTGAAAATATTTATAACCTATAAATTGAAATATTATTTCCATATATAATCATTTATAATAATTTTTAGTTGAAATGGTTATTATACATCATAATTACTAATAACTGTCATATATTATTATTCATCATATATTTTTTTTTAAATAGTATCTTCATACTACATTAAAAAATAATATTTTTGATATTCTATTCAATTAATTATAATGAATTTAATCATTGTAAAGTAAGAAATTCTGGAATTATAATAAAATATATATAATATCCAATGTTTTCCAAAAAATCAAATATTTATCTATAAAATATAAAATTTTTCTATTTTATTATAAGTCCATAGTTATTTATATGATTATAATAAAATACAATGTATTTCTCTTGAATGAATATAATTATGTAATTTTATATTTTCCAAAATTGAGATAAAGAGAACATAATCTAAAATCTTGTTAATGAAATATACATAAAAATTCAATAATAAAATATTATTAAAACTAAATTAGCTTAAATATTTTATAATATAATGATTTTCAAATATATAGTATTATAGTTTCATATATTAATAGAATATTTATGTGTCACCTTCTATATTATTATTCTTATAATTGATAAATCAATTTTCATATATTATTAAACCATAATGGGTACACTATCATGTATATAATGGCTACCCTCATATTAATGGATAGCCTAATACATAAAATTCCCTATATATATATATTATAAAAATTATTCACTACATTACATCATTTTTTATATAAAATTATTTTCAAAATTCTACTTTTATTATTAATTTTAATAATTATTATTGTTATTGTGATTCTCATGATGGACATAAATAAATGAACCATCAATATTATTGTCACGACCCGTCCCCCGGGGCCTATGTCGTGACTACCAAAAGCCCGCCTTCCAAAGGCCCGAGGCTGGTGACTAGCACCAAAGGCGTAATTCCCTAAAACTAGGAAGGCATTTCCTTCATAACCTGTAAATGCACGTAGAAATATTCAAAACACTTGCTAAACTGTATAACAATATAGTGCAGAAAAGTAAAGGGGCTAGAAATACAAGACCAACTATAATGTACAAGGAACTGGAGAAAGGAAAAACAGTTGATGGGCCGTCCTCCAGAATTCCCACCGCAAGAGTAAGTAGGGATATCCTCCTTAGCACTACATGATTGTTAGTGTCCTTCGTGAACTAACTCGTCGTATCGTCAACCTCCAGGTACTGTTCTGTCCTGATACTCTCAGCCTCGCTCAATGCTATTTTTCGTCTGCATCCAAAACAATGAGTTGCGGGAGCCCATGTAGGGGTGAGTATAACGATACCTAGTAGGGACCCATAGACCCTCAAGGTCTCACAAAATCCAACAAAGATAATCCACAAAGTATGGAATCAATAAGTAACCTTACTTATATATATGCCCACACATATACCTAAGTTATCAAGTGATCCATCTCAATCTTGAGGGAAAACATAGAAAAACCGACTCCACTCACAGAAGTATACAACTTATGTAGAGAGATAGAGATGATAAAATTTATCCACTGAATTATCTTCTATGTTGATTCCATATAGGATCTTGGAATCGAAAATAGTGCTGTTGAACCCTCATAGGATCCAGGAACAGTAGTCGGAGCTGTCGAACCCATGTAGGATCCCATAATAGTAGTCAGAGATGTCGAACCCACGTATATTCTAGAAATAGTATTCAGATATGTCTAACCCATGTATTAGTATCTCTATCGTCCTCTATGTCATAGAGGTCTCAACCCAACAAACGACGTGTCAATCGGACGCCCGGTCTATGAGTTATTAGCCTTTTAGTCTCGGGGGCCTGGTTGGATTCATGCACAATCCAACCTGACTGTATCTCAAATATACCCCAAACACCTGTGGGGTATACTTTGAGGGAACTTCACAATCCATGATTACCAGCACCACTGACGGTTCGTCAAATGGACGTTCGGTGCCAAATATATGGCCAAAAGAAAGTAAAGGGTCGGTAGTGGGACCGGGTCCGGTCCGACCCGGTCCAACATACCTGGTTCATGTCGACCCAACCCAACTCGTTTGGTCTAGCCCGACCTGTTGGGTGGGCTATCCTGTAAGGTTCGGCCCACCCTTCTGGGCCCAGCCCAGCTGGCCGAGAGGGGTCGCGGGGGGCCACGAGGGCGCGGACCAGCCGCGAGGGCGCGGACCGGCCGCGATGGCGCGGACCGGCCGCGAGGTCGCGGACTAGCCGCTGTTCGGCGCGAGGGTGCAGAACCGTCGTTGGTTGGTGTTAGGGTGGCACGTCCAAGAGGGCACCACATGGGTAGCTCGGCCTAGAGGGCTCCACGAGAGAAGCTCGGCCTGGAGGGTGTCGCGACGGTGGCATGACCCATTGGGTGTTGGGAGGGGCTGGCTCGTGGCGGCTCGGCCCAGGATCGGGGTGGCGGGACCGGGGCTGGTTCAGCCAGGGCTTGGGAAGCTGGCATGTCTGGATGGTGAGGCCGGAGCACGGTGCAGCAGAGGCCTGAGGGCGGGCGCGGCCGGGGCGGCTCGGGAGGCCAGCAAGGCCGGGAGGCTGTTCGTCCGCGAGGCCAGGGTGGCCAGGGCCGATTCTTCAGGCAGACGGTGGGGTGAGGGCAGCTCAACCCAGACTGGGGTGGCTCGGTGAGAATGGTGGGTACTGTTATGGCAGTTCGGCCTGGGCGTCGTGAAGGGGCATGGGCGGTTTGGCTGGTGGTGACGCGGAACACCGTGGGGGTGGCACAGGTCGCGGAGGCCATGAATGGCACGGTCATTGCCTTCTTCACCATCGTAACTATTGTGGCCATTCTCCGTATCAAAGAACACCACAAAAGACAATGGTGAAGGGGTCAGGCTATGTTGGTTTGGTCTTCACCCTACACATTTAGGGTGGTAGCATTTGGCTCACAAGAATGAAGCACAACAAACCTCCAAATAATGATTAATATAAAAACCCGTAAAAGGAAAACATATACTGATCAACACGTTAGAAGTAGATCCGCATTTTGTTTTTGAGAAGGAAAGAATCATAAGAATATAAAATCAATCACAAAAATTCCATTCTTGTTCATTGTTCATTGAAGGATTCATGGGGAAGAAGGCGGAGTTGTCGTCATTCATCACATCTGTCGTACTCTTCCAATACCATTTTTGTGTGTCGGTTCGTAGACGATACTGAGGAGGGAAGGTCTGTCGTTGAAGACGTCCCACGTCGGTAGGAGTCTGTGGATGACGGTCCAAGGAGTTCGTTCTTCGTAGTCGAGGGATCCCTCGTCGATGTTCTTCATCGGGAGCATTCTTCATTGGGAGCTTTCTCCCAAGGTCTCTCTCTTCTCCCAAATACCACCAAAATGCAAAGAGGTGCCAAAAATAATAGATTTGACCATCTTATATTTTGTTAGTGAGATTTTGAATATCCAAATTATTTTTTCGTGGTGTCATAGTTAATCAAGAGAATAGTTGGCACATTTTATTGGGGTGTTGGCTCAATTAATAGAGAAGAGGAGGTCAAGAGAATACCCCTCGTTTATGAGGGATTTGAGTGGTTTCCAACATTTAATTGGGGATTATTCTCAGGTGGTCCCCACACCGTTACCTCACATGGGAGGTTAGGTTCGGGTGGGCCCATCCACCATAACCTCTCATGGGAGGTTAAGGTGTGGTTGTCCCCACATCCAACATCCACATGGGTGGTTATAATAAAATAAAACATGTGTCATTTTATCTTATTATTTCTATGAAAAACCCAAAAACGATATTCCACCCTCGACCACCTATCGTTGTGTTGAAAGTCTTCGTAAGTGAAAATTTTCCCTTCGAGTTCAATGGTGGCCTCAGATTTCAATTCCGAACAATAGTTCAAAAGTTATAAAATGCTGCTCGCACATTTAATGAACGTACTTGAAAAAATGATTGGAAAATTTTTATCAGTCACCCTCAACCAACACTAATCAAGGTTAGGCTCTACCTATATGAAAAATGACCAAACTAACCCAACTGTAATCTAATATTTTCAATCCATGTAATCGTTTAAAAGTTATAAATTTTACAATAAAATAATTGTCAATTAATAATTTTATTTGTGGCCAAAAACTAACTTTTTCGGGTGGCCCGTACTAGCCAATGTTAGTATCTTATTAAATAAAACATGACCTCATTAGTTCAATAGTGGTCTTGGATTCATAATCCAAGCTACCATTTGTGAGTTATAAGCATTTTAAAAATAAAATAATTTGTTTAATTATTTTGTTTACGGTTATGCCAATTTTGGGTTTTCCCACAGGAGGCTCATAACTGAGTAATTGTAAGTCACTCTTAGGGTAAACCAACCATCATGAGCACAACGGTGCCCTCATATTTCTTAACCGAGTAACCATTTACGATTGATTCCACTATTTCAATCAAATTGCTTATTCTCATTATCTTAATCTTAAAAAAACATTGATGGATCATTCCGGGCACTTCGGGCCTCAGAATCGCATATTGTCTAATTTCCCGGACTCATAAAATTCCAATATAAGTAAAACAATTACAAGGAAATTCCGGGTCTTTACATTCTCCCCACCTCAGGGCTCTATGTCCCCATAAGCCACTACTCATACCTAAAGAAAAAATGGGGGTATTGTGCATGAATTTGAACATCCCGCGCAAATGTTATCTCATGGAGGTTCTCGTACTGCCATTGAAGACGCACCAGAAGTATCAACTGTCCATGAAGGACCCGCTCTTATCGATCCTAAATCTCTACTGGAACCACCATATATATCTCCCCAACATCGTCGTCTTACTCTCTGTGGTCGATGACATGAGAAGGGATGTGCATGTATCTCCTCAGTTGTGATATGTGGAAGACTACGTGCACCTGGTGCAACTGAGGTGGAAGATCTAAGTGGTAAGCTACCAATCCAACTTCGTAGAGGACCTAGAAAGGTCCAATGAAGCTCAGAGATAACTTTCCGCCTCGGAAAAATATCTACAAACCTCTTTGAGGTGAGACCTGTAGAAAGACGTGGTCGATATCCTCGAACATCAGAGGTCTCCATCTTCTATCATCATATGACTTCTGCCTACTCTTGGTAGTCTTCAACAGCTCCTTGATGATCTGCATGTTCTCTCTGGTATCCCGTACCATCTAGGGTCCCACAATTATTGATTCCCCTAGGGCATTCCCACACAATGGTGATCTACAAGGTCGCTCGTACAACGCCTTGAAAGGTTCCATCCTAGTGGTGGTGTGAAAGCTGTTGTTTTATGAAAAATCCACCAAGGTTAAGTGATCCTACTCTCTATGACTAAAGTCATGGACACAAGCATGCAGAAAGTCCTTGATGGACTGAACGGTCGGCTCAGTCTAATTATCCTTATGAGAATGTAAGGTGTTGGTCAATCGAAGATGCGTCCCAGAACCCACCTTCAACCACTTCCATAGCAAAAATGTAAAACATTCATCCCGATCAGAGACAATTGTCAAATATAATACATGTATCCCAACAATCTTCTTCACATAGAGACATCCCAATCCCTCTACTAAAACATGCTCTATGGTCGGTATGAAGTGGGTCAACTTGGGGAGTCGGTCGACGATCACCCAAATTGAGTCATGTCCTCTTGATGTGCGCGGAAGTCCTATCATGAAGTACATGGATATCCCATCCCACTTCTACTTTGGCACCTCCAATGGATGAAACAAGCCATCTGGTACCTGATGCTCTGCCTTCACTTGGTGGGATGTGAGGAATCAAGGGAAAAACTCTACATCTGATTTCATTATTCTCGATCAAAAGTGCTATCGTCAGAGATCCTGGTACATCTTAGCCACTCCAAGATGTACCACCAGAGGGAAAGTGTGGAAACCCATCAAGGCATCCTCTTTAAGTGACCATGTTATCATGGTACATCCTTTGAAGAGGATGAAGTGCTACCCACCTTCAAAAAATACATCAGTTGCTTACCATGTGGATATCAGAGAACGTCATGTATTGTAGTCTGTTCCTCTATGTTGTGCCTCCTTGACTCGTTGTAGGGGTGGGGGAGTGACTGTAAGAGATTCAAGTAAAGATTATCCTTCACAATCCTCAATGGATATCTACAAATTGGCTATATTCCATGTCACCTCACTCAGTAGATGCAGGCCATAACTCTTATTGAGTACATCTGCAACCATGATCCACTTTCGAGAAGTATAAACTATCTCAAAGTCAATTTCTGCTTCCAAGAGGGTGTGGTTGGTTGACTAACAGTTAATTGGATACACCTGCAAATGAATGAGTTTTTCCTATGCTTCCTGGGTTTCCTTTTTCGTTAATGAAGGAAAATACCATATAATGTTGTAGATATACCACCACCTCTTTTCCAAATATAGTCAATCTGAGTGTGAACTGTGGATGTCAAGTCCAAACATAAACTAACATTGTAAGGCCTCGATGCTTCCAGCAAGTGGTTCCAACAGAAAATCTCACCTCAATGATCAGATCACACAATCAGCATACGTGTGATTATCGAGTCTCCTACCAAAGGTATATCCATATGTGAGGGTCAAGTCAACGGTTTAGCGGGAAACTCTAGGTCCTAGTCAAGATTCATGGAAGGAAGGAATGATTTGTTCCTCTGTATATTGATTCGAAATCTAGTATTAGACATAGACCATACATATAATCAATCTTTGAGCCCTTGGGTTTCATTCCTTGACTTCATGAAACAACTCTCTTTTCATGTCCTCCTGCTTCATCTGCTGGTGGGGTCTACAAAAAGGGGTTGGTTGTAATATGTCGAAAATTACACGACCACATGATGCTCTACTAGATCTGCATCCACATCTGTAGCCCCGTAGATTCATATGTCCCTAACACATTTTACACACCCAGGTCTCTGATACTTGAAACAGTTTCCTGCTTTCTAACTACTAACATTCACCGACTGCATCTGATCATCCATGGAATATTTAACCACATAGGTTCTCTCTAGAATCATAACATAAGAAGGAATGCATAGAGAAATAGATATATCTTGGATGTCCCTAAAGACTACTCGCTCCAAGTTCCAAGCACTGAAGCACTAATAGTATCACATTCATCGAGTACCATGAGTAATCGGTATGCCTCGACGAATACTTCGTTACCAACATGTCATCCAGCCAAAACTGTAAGATTTATTGAGAAATCTCAACCACCTCTTCATGCCAGTCCTCACCCGCCTATAAGTCAGATCACCACGGAAGCTGAGGGGTATCTTATGCTGAAACATGTGTAAGGAACAAATCCTTTATGTTTCCTCTACCAGTACTGCTAGTTGTATCTTTTGACCAACGGGTAGTGATATAGCTGGCACATTACCTGAAGGTACTTTCTCGGGAAATGGTCCACGTACCGAAGCCTCATCACTAAGAGGAGCATCCTCATTGTCACTCATTAAAAAAGGTTATTATCTATGATCAACATCTTCTCTACTGGTGTCTCGACTAGATGGTAAACTCTAGCAATTTACTCCATCCATCACTCAACTGTGTGGGAAACATTCTCACCTCAAAACCTCAGAGGCCTCTAATGCTGTAACTCGTGCAATGCACTCAATCAGTGTGCATCATCTTCCAGTGTGGCTAGTGGTATCATTTTCCCAACATGTGGTGGTGGTGCTGGTACACCACCCATAGGTTCCCACATAGTAAGTGGGCCCTACACCAGAGCCTCATCACTCTGTGGGCTTTTAGTGCATACAACTGTCAGAACTCTAGCTGGTTGTCTGTGTGAAGGAATCCAAAAATAAATAGTTGTGCTATGTTTAAAATATTATACGTGGTGATCTGAAATAAGAAATCACAATGAAAACACACATGCAATCAATGTTTCCCTGAACTAAGTCGGAAATCAGAGTTCAGGGTCCTAGTGCATGGATACGTCAGCTGCCGCACCAATACTAGACTCCCTGTACTGAAAATGGAACTCACTACCCTTAACACTATTTCTTCACAGAAAATATCAGAGTCCTGTGTTTTACGGTAGAACTGACTCCTCTGATAAAAAATTTTCACGGACCGTGCCCTGGGGTATGCATCGTGACAACACCAAGCCCGCCATTCGTAGGGTAGGGGGTGGCGACTAGCATAAAAGGCTCAATTCCCTAAAACTCGGAAGGAGTTGCCTTTATAACGTATAAACACACATATCTAGATACAAAACACTAGGTAAACAGTATAAAAATACATTGCTCAAACGTAATGGGTCCTAAAGTTAAAGCCCAACAGTAAAGTACAAGGAAATGCAAAAAGGGAAAACATTTGGTAGGTCGTCCTCTGAAATTTCCACCACAATAGTAGGTATTTATAGCCTACATAGCACTCCAAGACCTTAAATATTTTTCATTTACCGACTCATTGTAAGGTCCACCTCCGGGTACCGTCCAGTCCTGATACTCTCAACCTCGATTAGCGCTGTCTGGGATCTACATCCAACACCACGAGGTGCAGGCATAGCCCGTGCAGGGGTCAGTATAACGATACATAGTAGGGACGTTGAGACCCTAATGGTATAACAAAATCCAACAATGATAAACCAAAAAATATAAATCAATAAATAACCTTACCTAGGTATATCCCCATACATATACGTAAGTTATCAAGTGATCCATCTCAATTAATAGGGAAAACACACAAAAAAAACTCATATCACACAGGGTTACCACTTATGTAGAGGGATAGAGATGATTAGATGTATCCACTAAATCATCTCCCCTGTCAAACCCACGTAAGATCTGGGAACATAAAACAGAGCTGTCGAACCCACATTAGATCCAAGGACAGTAGTTAGAGCTGTCGAATCCACATTAGATCCAGGAATAGTAGTTAGAGCTTTCTAATCCATGTAGGATCCAGGAAAAATATTCAGAGCTATAAAACCCACATAGGAGTATCTCAAAGGTTTTCCACGTCATAAGGGTCTCAATGTAATAGATGGCGCAACAATCGGATGCCAAGTATGTGAGTTATTATCCTTTTTATCATGGGGGCCCGGTTGGATTATTGCATGATCCAACCTAAACGTATCTCAACTATATCCCAAACTATAGTGGCATATACTCAAAAGGATCGCCACACTCCCTGATTACCTGTGCTACGGACGGTTCATGAAACAGACATCCGGTGCCAATGTTATGGCCAAAAGAATGTAAAGGGTAGGTAGTGGGCCTGGGTCCAGTTTGACATGGTCGGGCTGAACCTGTTCGGGTCGACCCGACCTGACCTATTGGGTCTCATCTGACCAGTTGTGTGGGCCACACTGTAACGTTTTGCCCAGCCAACTAGGCCCAACTGAGCAGGCCACGAGGGATCACGGAGGGTCGCGGGGGTGATCACCGGTCGCGAGGGAACATACCAGTCATGAGGGGGTGGACCGGCCATGGGTCGGCACGAGGATGGCTCGGCCTGGAGGGCCCCACATTGGTGTCTCAGCCTAGAGGGCGCCGCACGGATTGCTTGGCCCAGTGGGCGCCGCGACGGTGGCTCATCCAGGAATTTGCCGCGAGGGCCCGACTCAGGGAGGCTCAGCCCAGGGCCGGGGGGTGCGACAGGGGCCGGTTTGGATTAGTGCTTGGAAAGAAACCAGGTTGGGGTGTGGTGTATCTAGGGCTAGCGGCGGGCATTTCCAAATCGGCTCGGTTGGCAGGCATGGCTAAGAGCTTGTTCGGCTGGGAGGCCAGGGTGGTCGAGGTCGGTTCGACCGGCGGAGAGCGTGGCCCAACCCAGGGTAGCTCGGCCAAAAGGGAGGAGACAATGAGGGAAGTTTGGTCGGGGTTCCACGAGGGGGTGGGTTCAGTGGGTAAGTGGAACACTATAACCATCGCATGGGTTGTGGAGGCTGTGGGTGGCGCGGTTGTTGCGTTCGTCGCCTTCGTCAATGTTTTCACCTTCCTCCAATTCAAAGAAGACCGCAAAAAAGAATGGAAGAGGGGTCGGGCCATTTTGGTTTGGTCCCCAACCTCCACGTTTAGGGTGGCAGCCTTTGGCTCACAATAACGAAGCACAACAAACCCTACTGCAATTATTAATCACAAAACCTGCAAAAGGAAAACAAATGCAGATCAAAAAGTTAGAAGTTGATCCACATTCTGTGTTTTAGATAGAATGAATAACGAGAATATAAAATCAATCATAAAAATAGACTTTTTGTTCATTTTTCTTTGATGGAGTCAAGGGGGAAAAGAAGGATTTGTCATCATTTGTCACATCTGCCACATTCTTCCAATACCGAGCTCTTGTGTCGGTTCGTTGACGATGATGAGGAGGGAAGGTCAGTCATCAAAGACATCCCACATCGGTAGGATTATAAGGATGATGGTCGAAGGAGATCATTCATCGTAGTTGAGGAATCCCTCATCGTCTTTCTTCATTAGGAGCGTTCTTCATTAGTATCATTCTACCAAACAATCTATCTTCTCCAAAATTCCACCAAAATGAAATGAAGTTCCAAAATAATAGATTAGGAAATATATTATTTTTTTGGCAAGAATTTGAAAGGCCAAATTAATTACGGTGGGAGGAATAATTATTCAAGAGAAGGGTTGTCAAATTTAATTGGTGTGTTGGAAAAATTGATTTACTATATGAGGTCAAGAGACTCTCCCTTATTTATGAGGGTGTTGAGTGGTTTCACTCATTTAATTGGGGGATTTAGTCCCCGATGGTCCACACATTGTAACCTCTCATCGGAGGTTAGGTTTCGGTGGGTACCACCACCATAACCTTTCATGGGAGGTTAAGGTGTGGTGGTCCCCACCTCCAACATCCACATAGGTGCTTATAATAAAATAAAACATGCATCATTTTATTTTATTATTTCTATGATAAACCCAAAAACTATCTTCCACCCTCGATCGACTATCGTCAAGGTGAATGTCTTCTTAAGAGAAAACCGATGTTGTGAGTTCAATGGTGGCCTTATATTTCAATTCTGAGAACCAATTCAAAATATATAAATTACCACTCGCATGTTTATTGAATGTACCCAAAATAATTTTTCTAACATTATTGTCAATCACCCTCGACCCATGCTGACCAAGGTTAGGCTCTGCCTAGGTGTAACATTCCCCAACGAACCCAACAATACTCTAAAATTTTCAATTTGAGTTACTATTTAGATGTTATGAATTTAAATATTCAATAATAATCACTTAATTATTTTATTTACGGCCAATAACTACCTTTTTATGGTGTCCTACGCCGACCAATTTTAGTATCTACTTAAATAAAGCATTACCTCAAGAGTACAGTGGTGGTCACATATTTTTAATATGATATACCGTTTGTGAGTTATAAGCATTTTAAAAATAAAATAATTTATTTAATTATTTTATTTACGGTTATGCCAATTTTGGGTTTTCTCACAACATCCCTACGCTGACTAATCTTATGTCGCGCCTAGTGTTAACCCACCATCCCTTGCATAATGGTTCCCTCATATTTCTCATCTGAGTAACTGTTTAATATTAATTCTAATTTTTCATGAAAACTTCTTAAACAAGTTAACATAAGATTAACAAGACATTGACGGATCATTATGGGCTCTCCGAGCCTTAGAATCGCACGCCGTCTAATTTCAGGGACTCATAAATTTCCAATATATTTAAAAAAAATTACATGTAATTTTTGGTTCTTTACTATTATAGTCTTTTGAGTTACACTTTTATGGTCACAGTGAATATGTATTAATATTATGAAGTGTATTCATCCATTAAATTTAATGGGATATTTATTATGAAACAAGTATGAGATATTTTATTTTATTCTCTCATATAAACCTGGAATATACCATGATGCATATAATTTTTTTGAAAAGGGGTTACAAACTAATATATTTTTTGTCACATTCTTCCATTAAATATATTTTCTCCAATAATCTTTTTATGCATTAAATATATATAGGTATATATTGGATATATCATGACCTTATGAAATCACTCCATATAAATAATTATTATATAATTTCAAAGAGAATATTATTGATTAATTTTTGATAATTACCGATATATAATATTTATTTAATATCACATATGAAATTTAATAATCAAAATAAAATCTATCCATTTTTTATTTTAAAAATATATATTTCGAACAAATAATTATAATTATAATTTCATTTATAGTGTAAACGATATAAAAAGTGAAACAATATTATGAAACATTTAATGAATCATTTACTTTATTTCCTCTAATAAAATATGTTCATTATGGCCATAATTAAAATGAAAAATATTGTTTTAAATAATATTTATTGTAAATATAAAATTTTAAAATGGAAATATTTTTGAAGTGGATTGATTTTTATTAGTTGTATTGAATTAAAAAGTAGTTTTCCCATCTAAAAAATAATTAAATATAGAATGTGTATTCTAAAACATTGAGTTGAAGATGATTTCCTTTCCGGGAAATTTATAATTCAGAAACAAGTGTTTTAATATAATTAAGTGAATAATTTTATTCTATTATAAAACCAATAATAACAATAAAATTAAATAAACCTATGTTTCTTATTTTAATAGAATATTTAATTTATGATATAGATGATTTGAATAATTTTTTGTGGTGGGTATAATATATTAACGGTTAAATGTATTATAGTGTATATGTAAAATAATTATATGATTTAGAAAATATGTAAAATGATTAATATAGATGTAAAATATTACATGGTGGTTGATTAAATTTAAAATTTTGAAATGATACTAATAAACATGATTAAATAAAATCGAGGATTGTTCATTGAATTAAATAGAGAAAAATATAAGGGATATATTGATATTATTTAAAAATACAAAAGTGTATGGGAGTAATGAAAAAGAATACACGATGTTGTGTAAATAGTATAATGAAGTAAAATTATTGAAATATTATGGAAGTGAAATTCTGTTAGAAACTAAATATGCATTTGAGGAATATTTTATACTTTAATTTGTGTCGAAGAACATCATATGATCAGGAGAAACATTATATAAAACTAATTTATAGATAAAATATAATTAATTAAATCCAAAATTATGATAATATAAGATAGTATCAAATTAGGTTTTTCTAGATCATTCATACAGAATGATATAATATCTATATATTTTAAAATTATTTTATATTTTGTAGAGTATAATAGAAAATTATTGAGGTTGAAATATCAAGAAAATTATAATATTTTTAAAATGATAATTTTAACCTAGATATTGAATTTTTGTGTACAAATAGGACTAAAAAATCAGGATATATATACGATTTATACTAAATAAAAAAAATTGATAAATTACTAAAAAATTATCCATAATGTTTATACAATGTCATATTATTTTTCAAAAAACATTTTCCCCATATTTTGAGTGAATTAAATAAGTAATTTATTGAATGTATAGAAACCATATTTGAAAAATAAATAATCAATTTATTAAATTAGTATATTAAAATGTTTTATGGTGAAATGTGACAATTTTTTTAAAAAAAAGATTGATTTTTTGGGAATGTTGAAAGATACATATTTTTGTAAAATATTCATATCATTTATATTAAAAAATTTACTAATTAATTAAATTTTGTTAAATAATATCATAATTATTATTTAATTACATATACTATAGATAATTATATTTTGTTAATTATTAATCATGATTATGGTAATTGGTCACTTTTTTCCATAAAATCGAGTTTCACAAAATTACAATTCATTATATTTTACACATTTATATTAAAATTGATTTCTACCACCTAAAATAGTTAGGTCTTGGAAATTGGATCACATATTTTAAATTATCTGTTTCAAATTATTTAAATATTTCCCTTTTATTTTTTTCCTTATGAATAAAATCCTTTGAAAATAATTTTCAAAAATGTTAGAAAAAATCATGTCATTTAGATAAAAAATAATTTTTTATGGACTAAAAATAACCCAATATAATTCTTTTAATCATATGGATGAGTGTTTTTGATCATAATATTCCAGTATTCTAATTTATGGAAATATAATACAGTTTTTCGTTGAAATGAATTATATATTAATTTTTTAAATATAAATCATATAATGTATCTTTCTTAATTTAGATATCAATATAATATATTTACTTATATAAAAACAACAGGTTTTCAGTTCGAAATATTTACATTAAATACCAATAACTCTTATTTATAAGGTCGATTAATTTATTGTATTTTGTGATGAAATAATTGCTTTCAATGCTTATGCAACACCCACATTGTGCTTATTCTAGTTTCAGAAAAGAATTATAAAAGATATTAAAAACATTAAATGTTATATTCTTTAGAAGTGTAAATTTCATTTATATATTTTAATGAAAAATAAAATAATTTATGGATTTTTTACTGGTTTATATTTTAATTCAATTTCCATGTTGATCTTTTCAATGTGAAATTATAATATTTTTTTCAAATTGAATTTAAAAGTATTTTATATTAAATAATATGCAATTACATTATTTATAATTCTTAAAAATATTTCTATTGGGAAATAATATTTTTAATGTTCTAAAGTTTCATCTCTTTTTCATTTATGATCAAATTATTATCTTATAGACACAATTATAAAACATTAACAGTGAAAAATTAATAATTGTGGTTATAGTTATGATTAGTTAACTAGTATTTATAATATATATATTTATATATATTAATATTATATATGTGGCTACATAAATTTAATAGAATGATTAAATTAAAACTATTTAATTTCTATATTTTAATCCTTTACATTTTGGAATCATTTTACATGAGATAGAAATATATATATATATATATATATTATTAAATTATTTAAAAAATTATAATAATATTATAATATGAAGATTAAATGTGATATCATTTCAAATATCATACATTTTATTATTTTGGGTAATTTTTCTTTTTATAATAACTTTAATTAACCTTATGGAATAAGAAATATTGACATGGATTTAATTTTGAAAATAGATAAGGGAAGATAAAAAATGATATAAGGGTGAAACCATAATTTTTTTAATATAGAAAGGTTCAACTCATCCTCGTAGATTTTTTTAATTATATCATTATTGAACCAATTTCCATGAAAATGTATCTATATTAATTAAATAATTTATATAATTCCAAATGATTTCCTCCTCAGATTATAAAATTAATCTGTAACACCCCAAGCTTCAATGGTATGCTCCTCTTTGAATAATAGAGTAGCGTGTGTTGTACGCAACCTCTGGTTCTAACACACCGCGAACAATAAAAGTAGCAGTTATGAATAGTAATAACCACTTTTTTAAATTTTATAAATTTTATCATTCCAAATGGACTTCGTTTTTGTATTCGGAATATCGAAATTATCCTAGGTTGAATTCTTTGTAATTTTCAGAGAACATCCAATTTTTTTAAATAGTGAAAAATAATTAAAAACAACTTTTTTAATAAAAACAATTTATAGTGATAAATTATACTATTGATTGTTTTAAAATTATAATTTGAATATATTTTTACCATTTTATCCAATGGTTTTCATTAGAATTAATTTCACTTTGAAATTGGACATAAACAATTGTCAATCTTTTTATTGATATTCTTTCTTAAAACACGCTATTTGTTGTGAAAGCGGGAATTAATTAAAAAATTAATTAATGAAACTTATATGTTTGGAATTTTTCAAAATAGACATCATTATTGAATTTGAAATATCAATTATAGCTTAGGGTAAAATTTTGGCACTATTCTGAAAAACTTCAATTTTTGATGAATAGTGAAACCACTTAGTGGTAGTTAAATAACTGATTTTTTTCATTTAAATGAAATATTACCACTTCTGTGATTTTAATTTCAAAAATCTGACATACATGGTTGTCATTAGGAAGTAAAATGTGGTTCAATGTGATTAAAATAATTTTTTGGTGAATAGTAACTTTTAAGTTTTATTAATCGCGATTAGAGGTAATTAGTGAAATTTAAGGTAATGATAGTGTTATAATAATATGAAATGGCCTTCAAACTTGTCCTACCCCTATTGGATGAGTCATGGCCGACCAGTAAAATCCATGGGTCAACTTGGGGACCCCATGTAGCCACTTTGGATGGAAAATGACATTAAAAACTTTTATTTAATGTTAAAATAAAAATGTCACAAACATGAGTTATTTTACTAAAAAAAATTTAAATAGGGATATACAAGTCATATTTTCGACTATAAATATTCATTAGAAATACAAAAAGATTTCCTACATCATGATAGTTTTCTTATAATTTTTATACATTATATAAATTAAAAGTTGTATGACACAATGATGATGCAGCGATTACCTCATTAGATAACGATTTAAATAAAAGGAAACGATATTGTAAAATCTAAGGATTACACTTGTCACAAACCTATTGGATAGGTATTTTTAGAACCCTTATAACCTTATCCTCATAATATATCATTGTGGGAACTTTACAATCCTAAAATCATTTCATAATAACGTAACATTTCAATCTTTCCAAGAGTGCCCCTCCTCTTCTCTTATAAAAGGCCCCCACCACTCCCACCTTATTCACATCGTAAAGCCATTTGGCTCGGCCAATCTCTGCCCAAATACTCTCCCAACTTTCCTACCTTACTCCTAGAAGCCTCACTTTGGGAAGAAGTCTTCCAAAGGAAGCCTTTGGCTTAAATCAAAAAGAGTTACCAGATTTTAAGGTAATGTCTTCTCTAATGTTGTTTTGTTTTATTTAGCTTCTAAAACCCCTAAAACTCTTTTTATTCCTTTATTTTGTAACAAAACAGTATCTAAAATATACTAGTATGTTTTTATGATAAGTATTTGGTTTACACATACACACACCTTCGTATAATGGTTAAAGAACATACTGTTTCTGTGGGTGGCGAAATACTGCCTCACGAAATGATGATTGTTCAATATTATTTTAACACCTCTAATGGTGGACATTATGATGAAACTATTTTCATATATGATATATATATTATGTTTATGTTTTCATTATTCTTCTTTATTTCTCATTTATGGCATACTTTATGATTTACATTATGGGTAAACGCGATAATCTCATTTTAGGAAGTGCGGACTACCGCCCCCTCAAAGTGATTTGAATCGTTAATGCCATATGTGGGATGTATAAAGGATGGAGTAAATGGTATTATACATTATAATATACTGGAATTATATTATACCATTATATAATTATAACTTCATTCCATTAAATACGAAATATAAATGAAAGTAGAGTTCATGCGTACGTACGGCTTACCGTCTCCATGAACGGTGCATTTCATTTCTTACCTCTAAATGTTATGTAATATTATAAATGAATGTATATACTGGATATATATGTTGTATATGATATATACATCATGAATATAATTATGGATATAATGGATATATTACCACATGAAACAAGTGTAATTATAAGAAGTTTATTTTTGACTCAAGTACCTAAGATCGACAAAACGACTGTTATAAACTTAAATAATTAGATAATGTTCATGAAACGGTAATAAGTGACATAAAGGAATAATTAACTTGAAAAAGGTTCTTATGAAGGTAGAGATTAATTCCAGTTTATTATTCAAGAGGTTAAAGAGGGGTCGAGTCATGTCGGACAGGAGGTAAGGGAAATTCATAACCCAATTTCCATTCTTTGGGTTAATCTCCTACTTTCAAATTATGTCATGATATTATTATGTCCTATCTTGTATTTGAACTTTCTTTATGTGTAATTATAGTGAATACACATATTAGATCTATTTTATTTTAAAAATGATCTTTGTATGGACTTCGTCTCAATCTCCTTTCATTGAGACATATTTTGTTTTATATACAAATTTCTTTTATACAATGTATAAACCCCTTCGACATTTACTTTTATTCCAAAGGAATCTTTTTATACGAAGCGTTTTTACTAAACGACAAAAAGGAATGTTTTTTCATACATATGCGGTGATAATGACTTCTTTGCCGCTTTGACTATTTTTTGAGTTTCAGCTTCCTCTACAAGCCGTAGATTTTTTTTAAATGAAAAATAAATACCAAGTTTTAAATATCTTTTATTCTGGTATTAAAAATGGTTTTGACAATGTGTTTATTATATAAATGTGTTGTATTGATATATAGTGATTCAAATGTGGAAATGTTATGTTGCCTTTATGCATGTTTTATGTGATATGATTATGTTATGGTTTATGATATGTTTAAACCTACTCATATGAGGAATCCATTGGACTTAATAAGTGACGGGTGGAGCCCGCTATAGCTCCTTGATGCATCGGCATGTCTCATGAGACAAACTAGTGTCTTGGCACGAGGCACTAACAAAATCTTATTTGTATTCTTTGCGCGAGGCCTTGGCTACGTGGTTATGATAGTATGACATTATGCATTCCATCATTATGAAAATGGTTATTGATATTGCATGTGAATATTCGACCAGTAGAATATCCATGTGAAGAAGTAAATGGCATTATCTCATGTTACTTTTTCTATATTATGTTGAAGATCAAATTTAAAAGGCTTTTGTTTTAGTTACACATTGCCTTAAATGTTTATGTTTATTGATGAAAGCTTCCTCTATATTGTTAATCTTACTAGGCATCTGAGCTCACCCCTTTCAATGTTTTAATATTTTCCAGGATGTAAAGAAGTATTTTATGAATGACCTGCAGGGATAGTCAGAAGAGGATATGAGTGTGGACTATAGAGACATTGTTATTGTAGTTTTTCACTTTACGATGTAATGTAACATTTATAAATGTATCTATTGTTTCCAAGGATACTAAACTAATAGGTCTTTCGAGACTTGATCTTTTGTGATCATGCCAATGTTACGAAGTAATGCACCGATTCTGGGTAACTGGGGTCGGGGCGTTACAGTTGGTATCAAAGGCAGTTTAGTACTAACTTTGGAAGCTAGATTTAGCTAAACTCTGATTAGAGAACATATCCCGAAGATAGAATTTGAGGATTAGTATAGAAGAACTTCCTAGAATTTTGGTATTATAGAGATTTTGTGAGTTTTATGAGCAATACATCCCTATCTGGATACGAGCAGGTAGAGGAGGATCTAGCACAGATGTACCTAGGGGCAAAACCCTGAAACCCCGCTTTAAAATAGACTCGAACGAGAACTGGTGCATGAAAACGGGCATTGCTGCACTCTTGGTTACGACACTCCCGAGGGATATTCTTAGGATAATTCTTGTTTTCATTACATACCACTATGAAGGGTTATGAGTATATACTTCCTCAAAGAATTTTTTTTCTGATTATGGATTATATCTATAAATAGTTCAATTTATGTTAAGTATTTTATAAGTATGGAATTATGTATTTTGATTCATAAACTAATCTACTTTATGGCATTGTTTAGAAATGGCGCCTAGTGGAAGGAATGGAAACCGTATCAATGCACGCATTCCGTGTAGGGATTTCCCTCCTGCTCAAGATAATTATTATGTAGCTGGAGATACAACTAGTGGTGATCAACTTTTTACCATACTGGGACAACTCACTCAGGTTATGAATAATAACCTTAATCGTATGGAGCAACCTGATCCGCAACGTGGAGGATCAATGTTAGACCGCTTCATGAGGCAACAACCGCCAACATTTAATGGGGGTACAAATCCATTAGTATCTAAGCAATGGATAAACTCCTTATAGAAAATATTCCATGCCTTGGGGTGTAGCGAAAGGGAGAAAGTTGTCATGGTAGCTTACCGCCTCACTGGAGATGTCGATCAATGGTGGTCGTTGATTCAAAACACAAAGGAAAATGAATAAGTATCATGTATGGAATAGAGGGAGTTTAAGGAAATTTTCTTAGAAAAATACTTCTCGCATGACCATCGAGTAGATATGGAAAGGCAATTTCTGAGTCTGAGGCAGAAGGAGGATGAGAATATCGTAAAGGATGAAGCCAACTTTACAAGGTTAGCAAGACATGCTATGGATTATATACATAACCCAAGAAGTAAGATCAATCGACTATTTGATGGGTTAAAACCATTTCTCCGTCGAGCTTTAGTATCACAATCATTCTCATCGTACGAAGATATTGTCTCGTGTGCTATCAATACAGAAAAGGAATTCTTTAAATCTTATGACAAAAAATTAAAGCAAGAGAAGAAGTGAATGGTGGAACAAGAGACAGATAAAGGGAAAAAGGAAAAAGAAGTATTTTACATTATGTGATAATTGTGGAAATAATCACCCTGGTACTTGCATAAAAGGAATGGGAGTTTGTTATAAATGTGGAGAAAAAGGTCACCAGGCATGTGATTGCAAGGGAAAGAAAGAGGCTATCAAATTGAATGCTACAATTGTAGAGAAATGGGTCATTATGCAAATTAATGTCCTAAGAGTCAGGGAAACTTACCTTAGAAAAGGCCAAGGGATCATGGCCAATCTTTTGCTGTGACTACAGTTGAAGTGGAATAATTAATGTATTGGTGTTTTTGGACTCAAGGATTATATTCTGGTTATAAGAATAATGTGATATATATAAGGATTGTACTGCAGTACTTGTTGTTTCAGTAAGGTTTTAATACGATGAACGTAGTCATATTTTTAGTATGTGACAAAAAGAGAAACTTTAATTTGTTTTGGGAATCTGATGTTACAATTGATTTGGAATTTATAGACCTTTTAGAGAAAGTCTGGATAGAGGTATTTTGGATAACTATAAAGGTTAGAATGGATTAATTTTTTCCTCTGATAGTATTGTTTAAGGTTAAAAAATTTCTGAAGATTATTTTTGGAATATTATAATACTATAGTTTTAGGAAAAGGACAACCTGCAGGTCGGGGGATAACCCGTCGTGTCGGACAAAGCTGCAGGAATCGAACCCTCAAATATAGTGCGACAGGCCTTTATTACCTACCACTAGACTGCAGGAAGTCCCTGGTTATTACAAAATAGTTTTACTAATCTAAATAGTATGTGTTAATATTTGGAACCATATACAATTAGGATAAATAGAGTCTTTTTTAGTTCTATTACCTTTTAGAGTGAAAGATGGGTTTGTGGTAAAAATTTATTAAAGAATGAATGTCTACATGACAAGTATATATATTACCTTACATTCATAGTAAATATCCTAAATAAATTCCTCAACTATATAAAAGGTAACTTAAAACAAAAATGTTGCCCGTTTATTTTTCCAACTGGGGATTCAATGACCGTTTAACCAATCACAAGTTTGTGATTTTCATATGGTTAACTATCTCCTAATCCAGTTTTCTACAACTCTCCATCAGACCTTGATGGTTTGTTTTTCTTCCATATCCATATTTTCATAGAATCATATTATGGGCTATCTCGGGTGACCTTTTTACTTATCTTTCTTTCTTTTAAAGTTATATATTTATTAACCTTATTTCCGATGTGGGTTTTCCACAAAGGTATTTTCCATTTTCAACCTTTTATTTTCAAAGAAAAATTTCAAATTGCGATGATGCAATTTATTGAAGGAGGGGAGAATGTAACACCCCAAGATTCCAAGGTAGGCTCCTTTTTTGAATAATAGAGCAACATGTGTTGTACGCAACCTCGAGTTCTAACACACTACGACCAATAAAAGTAGCAGTTATGAATAGTAATAACCACTTTTTTAAATTTTATAAATATTATCTTTCCAAATGTACTTCTTTTATGTATTTGGAATATCGAAATTATCCTAAGTTGAATTCTTTCTAATTTTCAGAGAACTTCCAAATTTTTATGAATATTGAAAAATACACAAAAACAACTTTTTTAATCAAAATAATTTATACTGATAAATTAAACTATTGATTGTTTTAAAAGTATAATTAGAATATATTTTTACCATTTTATCCAATGGTTTTCATTAGAATTAATTTCACTTTGAAATTGGACAAAAACAATTGTCAATCTTTTGATTGATATTCTTTCTTAAAACACGCTATTTGTTGTGACAGCGGGAATTAATTAGAAAATTAATTAATGAAACATATATGTTTGAAATTTTGAAAAATAGACATCATTTTTGAATTCGGAATATCAATTATAGCTTAGGGTAAAATTTTGGCACTATTCTGAAAAACGTCAATTTTTCATGAATAGTGAAACCACTATGTGGTAGTTAAATAACTGATTTTTTTCATTCAAATGAAATATTACAACTTCTATGATTTGAATTTCAAAAATCTGACATACATGGTAGTCATTAGGAAGTAAAATTTGGTTCAATGTGATTAAAATAATTTTTTGATGAATAGTAACTTTTAAGGTTAATTAATCGCGATTAAAGCAAATTAGTGAATTTTAAGGTAAGGATAGTGTTATAATAATATGAAATGACCTTGAAACTTGTCCTACCCCTATTGGATGAGTCATGGCCAACCCATAAAATCCATGGGTCAACTTGGGGACCCCATGGAGCCACTTTGTTTGGAAAATGACATTAAAAACTTTTATTTAATGTTAAAATAAAAATGTCACAAACATGAGTTGTTTTACTAAAACAATTTTTAAATGGGGTTATACAAGTCATATTTTTGACTATAAAAATTAATTAAAAATATAAAAAGATTTCCTACATCATGATAGTTTTTTTATAATTTTTAGATATTAAATAAATTAAATGTTTTATGACACAATGATGATGCAACGATTACCTCATTAATTTACGATTTCAATAAAATGAAAAGACAATGTAAAATCTAAGGCATAAACTTGTCACAAACCTATTGGATGAGTATATTTATAACCGCTATCACTTTTGCCTATAAATATATCATTGTGGGACCTTTATAATCTGAAAAGAATTTCATAATAAACTAACATTTCAATCTTTCCAAGAGTGCCCCTCCTCTCCTCTTATAAAAGGCCCCCACCACTCCCACCTTATTCATACCTTAAAGCCATTTTGCTCAGCCAACCTCTGCCCGAATACTCTACCAACTTCCCTCCCTTACTCCTAGAAGCCTCACTTTGGGCAGAAGTCTTACAAAGGCTGCCTTTGCCTCAAATAAAAAAGAGTTACCCGATTTTAAGGTAATGTGTTCTCTAATGTTGTTTTGTTTTATTTAGCTTCTCCAACACCTAAAACACTTTTTATTCCTTTATTTTGTAACAAAAACAGTATCTACAATATACTAGGATGTTTTTATGATAATTATTTGGTTTACACATAGACACACATTCGTCTAATGGATAAAGAACATACTGTTTCTGTGGGTGGCGAAATACTGCCTCACGAAACGATGATTGTTCAATATTCTTTTAACACATCTAATGGTTTCCATTTTGATGACAATATTTTCATATATGATATATATATTATGTTTATTATTTTATTATGCTTCTTTATTTCTCATTTATGGCATACTTTATGATATCCATTATTGGTAAACGCGATAATCTCATTTTAGGAAGTGCGGACTACCGCCCCCTCAAAGTGATTTGAACTGTTAATGCCATATGTGGGATGTATAATGGATGGAGTAAATGGTATTATACATTATAATATACTTGAATTATATTATACATTTATTTAATTATAACTTCATTACATTAAATACGAAATAGAAATGAAAGTATTGTTCATGCATATGTATGGCTTACCGTCTCCATGAACGGTGCATTTCATTTCCTACCTCTAAATGTTATGTAATATTATAAATAAATGTATATACTGGATATATATGATGTATATGATATATACATCATGAATATAATTATTGATATAATGGATATATTACCACATGAACAAAGTGTAATTATAAGAAGTTTATTTTTGACTCAAGTACCTAAGATCGACAAAACGACCGTAATAAACTTAAATAATTACATAATGTTCATGACACAGTAATAAGTGATATAAAAAGAATAATTAACATGAAAAAGGTTCTTAAGAAGGTAGATATTAACTCTAGTTTTTTATTCAGGAGGTTAAAGAGCGGTCGAGTCAAGTTGGACATGAGGTAAGGGAATTTCATAACCCAATTTTCATTCTTTAGGTTAATCTAATACTTTCAAAATATGTCATGATACTATTATGTCCTATCTTGTATTTCTACTTTCGTTATGTGTACTTATAGTTAATACACATAATAGATCTATTTTATTCTAAAAATGATCTTTGTAAGGACTTCGTCTCAATCACCTTTCATTGAGGCATATTTTGTTTTATACACAAATTTCTTTTATGCAGTGTATAAACCACCTTGACTTTGACTTTTATTCAAAAGGAATATTTTTATACAAAACGTTTTTACTAAACGACAAAAATGAATGTTTTTTCTTACGTATGAGGTGACAACGACTTCTCCGCCTCCTTGATTATTTTTTGAGTTTCAGCTTCTTCTACAAGCCGTAAATTTTTTTTAAATGAAAAATAAATACCAAGTTTTAAATATCTTTTATTCTGGTATTGAAAATGGTTTTGATAATGTTTTTATTATATCAATTTCTTTTATTGATATCTTGTGATTGAAATGTGGAAATGTTATGTAGCCTTTATTCATGGTTTATGTGATACGATTATGTTATGGGTTATGATATGTTTAAACCTACTCATATGAGGAATGCATTGGACTTAATAAGTGACGGGTGGAGCCCGCTATAGCTATTCGATGCATCGGCAGGTCTCATGAGACAAACTAGTGTCTTGGCACGAGGCATTGAAAAAATCTTACATGTATTCTTGGCATGAGGCCTCGGATACGTGGTTATGATAGTATGGCATTATGCATTCCATTATTATGAAAATGGTTTTTGATATTGCCTTGAAAATTGACCAGTAGAATATCCATGTTAAGAAGTAAATGGCATTATCTCATGTTACTTTTTCCATATTATATTGAAGTTCAAATTTAAAAAGCTTTTGTTTTAGTTATACATTGACTTAAATGTTTATGTTTATTGATGAAATCTTCCACTATATTGTTATCCTTTCTGAGAATCTGAGCTCACCCCTTTGAATGTTTTAAAGTTTTCTAGGATGTGAAGAAGTATTTTATGAATGACCTGTAGGGATAGTCAGAAGAGGATATGAGTGTGGACTATAGAGACTTTGTTATTGTAGTTTTACACTTTACGATTTAATGTAACATTTATGAATGTATCTAGTGTTTCCAAGGCTACTAAACTAAACTGTCTTTCAAGACTTGATCTTTTATGATCATGCCAATGTTACGAAGTAATGCACCAACTCTGGGTAACTGGGGTCGGGGTGTTAAATGATCCATCTCTTCTAATCTTTATACACATCAAGCACTATGTGGTATATCCATTCCATAAACAAACTCCTTATTAACATCCATCCTTATGTCCTATAATAGTTATAATGATGAAAAATATATCATAGAATGTCTTTTTGTTTCATCCAAAATATATTTGTTTGAACAGCAATTATAGGTCTTAGGAAATTGTTTTCTATTTGTTTCATATTCTACCTTTTTAATCTACTTTTCCATCCGGATGAAATAAAATAATATTATCCTTTATATGTTAATATGATTTTCATTTATTATAATAAATTAAATCAATATTATTTTCTATTAAATGGGAAATGAAATAGTAATGTGTGTATATAGAGGACTACTACAGTGAACATCAACATTTTCCCCTAGTAAAACCACTCAGGACTAGTAATAAAAATATATTTAATGTATATATAAATGTGTGTGTGTGTAATATTTTTGAAATATTTTTCTCTCTTAAATGATAATATATTATCCTTTTTCATTCCATTCGATGAACTTATAAATTATAATGGGGTGCATGCATACATGTGGACTACCACCTTCAGGAATTGTTGTGATTCGCATTTCATTGCCACATACCATGGATTATATATATTATCATTTAAAACAAATATATATGAAATTTAATATATAATAATATTTAATTTATGATAAACTAATACATAAATTAATTATATATTGATCTGTGAGTAATGTAAATATTACTCATGGGTGTGTGGGACCTATCATCTCAATGACGGTAATATAAATCATTTTTTAGAGTTATACTTCATTATTAGTTTTAAAAAAAATTAATAGGATACAAAATAATACATTTAGGTAATGTTTATTTTTCGTGATATGATTTAATAATGACCTCATTTATGATAGTAATTATAAAAAAGTCAATTGGGACATATGAGACCAATATTATCAAAACATCTAACAAGAACATAATTGATTACACATTGTATTAAAATGTGTTATTAATATAATAACAAAATGGTCATTATTATTGTAAATAATTAACTTATGTTTATTATATAATATGGTAATTAATGTATATAATTTTTCACATTCATGGTAGGGAATCATTAACCTAAATAGTAGTTTTAAATTTTCTAATGATTTATTTTCATAAAACATTTCTTATGTGTCCCTATTGTGAAAATTATTCTATGAATATATTTATTGTGAAAAAAAATAATTTATATAAGGAATCATGGGTTTCTATTTTTTCATTCAATGAATGGTTATATAATTTAATATTTTTATGTATTTTATAAATAATGTTTTAGAATTACTTAAAAAGGGATAAAAACTGTTCTATTAAATTTTAATGGGTGTAAAAATATTTTCCAAACAAACAACCCTTATTTAACATTTTCATCCCATGAAACACATTGATGTTATATATAATGAATAACAATAATTACATTATTTTTAATTTTTTATTTATGAAATTCATTTGTTTAAATGAATTTTTATTTAGATGTCTGAAATTTTTTTTATAAGGATGAAAATTGTTTTAAAGGGATTAATGATAATAATATAAAAGAATAAAAAAACAATGATATAATACCAGGAAGATTAAGATGATAAAATGGGATCTGGATACAGTTTTTATGATGTGTGACAATGTTACAACTAATAGGATGGGTGGACCAAATATAGTTTATCTGATGGATGATCCCCATTATAGATCTCCAATGGGTTGGGTAATTTTACAAGTAACAATGGGATATTAGAAGGGAGTTATATAAGATTTATTCTTCTATTGATTTAACTAGGATCAATTTATTTATTACATTATTTTTACATATGTAGTTTATATAATATTCTATGCATCCAAAATAAAACTTTATTTTCTTCATATGGTTTGTAATGGATATAATTGACCAAAAGTTGGGTTGTTTTCATATAAATATTATATATAACATAATCTCTAGGAAAAGGTATTTAATGTTACCATTTTTTTAATTTTTATTTATTTCATTAGGATAATGTAATTTTAATCTTCTATGTTTGTTATTATTAGTTTTCCCATCCAATATTTTAAAACTAATTTCATTGTAATTATTAATGAGTAATAATAAAGAATATTTCAAGATGAACGTTGTGGTGATTTTCAGGTAAATAATTTTTTTTTCATTTTACTAATTATGTATTGTGGGAAAAATGGATAAAATGTAAGTGTTTCCAAATTTTAATATTTGGGAATGTTAGGCGAGGTTTATGACTTAATTCCTTAAAACTATATACAATTAATATACATTGTATTTTAGAAAAATGTTTTCCTAACTAAAAACACATGTTAATGTAATGTTTTAAGACAAGGTCCTTATAGTTTCCATTAATGTAAATGATTTGTTAACATTTTTTATTAAGATGCATTATTTTTATGTGATTCAGTCATTTATATTTAACATTAATGTTAATAAATAACTAAAAAGAAATAAATTACCCTTTATTAAGTTGTTACATTTTGGTATTTTTAGATGATTAAATATATTTTGGGAGATGTTTTATTGGGTAGAGGTATATTTCACCCATATGTTTATCAAGAATAATTATTTATAAAGAATTGAATTATTTGGTATATAAGATGACTGTTATAAGATTATCATTAAGGATAAAGAATTCTATAATATCAATGTTATTATAATTATTTTGGAGTACACCCGTCTTTTATTTTGGGAATATGTATATTATTCTATAGATAACAAAGAGATTTAAATTTTATTGGCTGATAAACTTATTTACTTTTATTCTAAATATGATCAAACTAATTTTGGTTAGCATTATATGATTATGGTTAACTTAATATTATGATAATTTTTTAATTTTCATTTGGTAGGATATTAATATTAATGTGGATTTATTGTACATTAAGTATTTTATGGTAATGATTACATATATTGAATATTATATGAAAAATGATTATGAATTTTTTTATATATGAATTCATAAGTGACTAATGATTATTTGAGATAAATATTAAATTAATGTCATTACATTATGTAATCAACTAATTATGATTTTTGGTGTTTGAGCTTGTTTTGGATTATTATGTCAAATTGTATTGTTTTTTATCAAGTGTTCAATGTTGAAAAATGGGTTATATTTATGGGGATCTATTGATTAATTTGGTATTTTATTATATGATGGTCTAATATTTTAGTAATTATTTTACCGTGTGAAACCATTCTGGATTTCATAAATTTATATACATTGGTGGAAATTGTTTATACCCATTATTGGATTCTGTTATCCATAATGAGCTTATTTTAGTGATTTATATATTTAAAAAGAAACATGAATACAGAAATTTTATATAAAAATAAAATATTGTGATTGAAATTGATTAAAGTATTGAATTATAATTTTCAATTAATAATGATTTAGAATTTCTTAATCTTGATTTTTAATAAATCTATCAATTAATGGAATATAAACACGAAATGAACATAATATCAATTTACCTATCTTTAGGATTAATTCATTGTCAATATCATAGATCAATGGATTATAAATTGGTTGTAGAAAAATTACAATTTATAATTTAATTTTAATCATCAATTATATACACTAATATGATTCATTATTTGGATATTAATTTTTACATCATGTCTATATTTTCATATCCTGATAATTTTTCCATTTTTAGAAACCTAGTTACGTGTTATACATATGACCACGCTAAATATCATTCCATCTATTAAATGGAAAGGTTGATTCACCCAATATACAACATTGTATTTCAATAATGGTATTTTAAAATCCTCATCCACTGATTACAGAACTCGTGTTCAAATTGAGAAGTAGAAATTTGTTATAGGGGGAAATATAATATCATTATTTTTTAAACGAAGAATACATTTTATACTATATACCACACACAACACCTATACTGAACAAACCAAAAAATGTTATAATTTTAAATATGAACATTATAATAAATTTGATTAATTAACTAGTTTTCATAAGAAAATAAAAAATACTGAATTTATATAAAATTATCTTACAAAAAAATTATATATAAATAACCATTCATTAAACACCAATTTTATGTTAATTCATTTTATGTGTTAAAAATTTGTTTTCCCCATTTTTAACTAATTTATTATAACTAAATATTTATGAAGATTATAAATCATTTAAAAATTATATTTTATAATTGTAATTTCAACTACCGAATTATAAAATAAAAAATATCTCAGGGTTATATTTTTGAATTTATCTAATTTGATTATTAAATCTTTTAATAGTGGAAAATTATAATTTTACTCATACTAAATAAACATTAAAATTTAAAATTTTCATTATTCCTTGAAATCTATGAAAAATTAACATAAAAAATTATAATTAGATATAATTTAATGAAATTACAATATATATTTCTTTTTTCTGTATTTGGGTATCTATTTAATTTCTTGTATAAAAATATATTTTCTTAAAACATGTTGATCATTAAGTTTTACTCATTCACATTAATTTATTTACTTCCACTATTAATAATTAAATTATGAATAATGAATCTGATATTTTCAATCATGAGGTTCAAATTTTTTAATAGGTCCCTTTTATTTTTTTTATAATGACTATCAACTATAGTTAATATTTTCACCTATATTTGTGTATGTCGGGTAAATAAACATAAAAATAATTTTTTAATAACATAAAATAACTATAACCCACTACTTTAATGATTTATATTACTGTTTTATTACCATCCCTATCATTGATTCTAATTTTTTGGTAAATTTATACCATTTATCTAAAAAATGAATTATATATTATTTTATGTAAATATAAAACATTCTCCTCTTTGTTTTTATATCAATAATTAGTTTTGATAGAGACAAAAATAACATTTGATTAGATGTTAATTTTTATTAATAAAATTTAATTGTAAAAATGATGGTAATTTTATTAAATATTTTACAACTAATATATTTACATTATATTCAAATGTAACACTTATATCGTGCTTCTTCCAATATTGGCTAAAATGTGTGGATGATTTTAAAAACACCAAATGTAGTATTGTGTGGATGAGTAAATTTTCCACATGAATTATAGTGATATATATAAAATATTAAAATTCATTAAAATGTTTATATTCTAAATTACATTTATGTAATGTTATTTTCAATTATAAATAATATTAATAATACATAAATTTACATTAATATTATATTATGTAAAATAATATATATTTGACTTTTTTTTAAAATCATCTAAATAATTTAAAAGTAAAAATATGATGATAACATGTCTAAATCGCCATAAATTGTCCATTTATGGCCTTATTGGTAAATTATAAGTAACATATTTACCATTTATTGTTGAAAATGTTATTCCCAAGGTAATATATAAATTTGGTTAACAAAGAGGACACACCAAATGATAAAGATTAACATGATATCTAAACTTATAAAATCATTAATAAATTATTATATTAGATCCATATAATACTTATATATAAATTAATATCATTTTGGAATCATTTTAAATTAATTTTTAAAATATTATTTTATAATATTTTATTTTAAAATAAAAAATTCATTTAATTATATATTATAATAAAAAATATTTTTTTAAAATGATTTAAAAATAAAAAATATATATATATTCCACAAAGGGAATGGGATATGATTTAAAATATCAAAAACAATTTATATTCCTTTTCTCATGTCACAGTAAATATCATGACTTTTAATGCGTAAAATATAATTAGATCATGGAAACTATAAAAAGGGAGAATTGGAGTAAAAATAAAAACAAGGTGAAAACATTATAATATTGTATGTGAGGATTCGGGATCATCTCGAGGTTATCATGAATGTAGTACATTTTAATTCAATTTTTAAATTAAATTCAAATTATATTAATTTAATACTTTATAAAATTACTTAAATTTCTCCTCCCCGAATTGTAAATGAGAATACACTATCCCCAATACTCGACGCATCAAAAGTAATTTTTTTAGAAAAAGAGATCCCAAATACATTCATATTACCCTTCTACAACACCTATTTTTCTTAGTTTGATTTGAAATATATATTTAATAATTATTATGGTATAATAAAAATTTGGTATCATGAAAAAATGGTATTGTTCTAAAGAAGTTATTTTTAGTTAAAGAATAATTTACCGCATTCCAATATTATTCAATATTGATGAAATAATAACACAAATATTTCTTTGAATTGGGATCTTGTTATGTCAATGTAATAACTAATATACATATCCTCTTCCATTAAATAGGTATTGAAACAACTATTCTTGTGTTTAGAGGACTACTGCCTCACAACCCAATGTAATTGGTTTTACATCATCACCACACATGGGATATATTAATGAAATATTTAATGTGTATTTATATATATATATTTAATTTTAATTAAATAGTTATAATTATGGAAGGATATAATGTAATATATTCTATTACCATTCCATAAAATGAAAAATGATAGGCCCATTCATGAATCCTTTTAAAATAACTTCTCCTAGAAAGAATGTGATTATTTTTACATAAAAACATCACATAGATGTAAAATTTAATTTTAATTAATTAAATTATATTATATTTATGAAATTATATTATATTATTATTATAAAATAGTACATACCGTCTTTATATCTTGTTTATGTAAGAATTGAAATGTTTCACTTGTTTATATAGGCCTATCGTCTCCAAAATCATAACGTAGATCATTTTTTATAAACATAATTCATTGTTAATTTTAAAAGATAAATTCATGTACAAGAAGATAATTTTTTAATTAAGAGTATTATAAATTTTAATGTATAATGAACTCATCTTCCAATGTCAACTTAATAATGAAATTTTCAATGTATGAGTTGAATATCAAAAAATAGTCAAACCTGAACTCTATACATTAAGGAATTATTTATTCCATGGAAAATAAATTAATAGAATAAAATCATGAAGGGTTTTTATAGTCTTTTAAATAAAAATATTCCTTATTATTCCAAAATATAAATAAAATACGTGAGACTTCACACTCGAGGAAAGGGAAACATTATCATAAACGCCAATTTAAAATTTTAAATGATTTCATTTATAATGTTTTCTCCAATTTCCATGCATTAATAATTATTGTTCGAATGTTTTTATATGGTTATAAATTAATTATAAATATATTTCCAATTTGTTTTTTATTTCATTAAATTTTTTTTAAATGGAATCATTTTGAGTAATTTATAAGAAACATTTTTATTTTAATTAATAAAAAAATAAAATGAAATACTTAATCGAATGTGGTGAAAATGAAATTTACCTTCACAAAAAAATTATCTTTTTTATGTTACAATACATTATTTTATCTTCAATAAAAAACAAATTTTTATAGTTTTTTATATTTTATTTTTTAAAACATTGTTTTCAATGAAATTTGTATTCTTAAATAAAAAAATGTTTTTCATATATAGTAAATACTGATTTCATGTTTTTTATAATATCAATATTAAATAATAAAATTGTTTTAATAAGGATATTATACTTGAGGATTAGCTATAATTATATGTGATCTAAATACAATTAATAGTATGGGTTATCAAGACGTGAATTATATTATATGTGGCCTAAATATAGATTATATAACTAGTGGGAACCAATACGTCCCCCTAATGAATTGGTAACATTCATTATGTTCAATAGTAAGAATCAGAGAGGTGACAAATTAGTTTTCAACTATATATTTAACTCACCTACAATTATTTCTTATATGTAATTGATAGGGATTATTAATATAATGTTCTATGTATCATAAATGTGTATACATTTATCTAATATGGGTTTTAATGGTTTTTATTGAGAAAAAATATTTGTTATTATTATAAATATTATTTATTTTATATGATAAAATATTCTAGGTGTAATGTTGAACATTTAATTGGTGTCTTGTTATTTATGGGATTGGTTTATTTTTTTACATTAATATCACATACTATGATTTCTCTGACCATCCCAAATTTTTATTTTTATTTATATGGATTAAGGATGGGTAAAAATTAATAATATACCAGGATGTAATAGTTAAATATATTTCATAATAAGAAATATTTTTTCATTTTAAATGTCCTATATTTTGGAAAAATGGATCTTTATTATACATGAAAACATTTAAGTATATGGGATTGAAATGTAATAATTACCACCTAAATCTCTAGAAATATATACTTTACATATCATTATGAATGTAAAAAGTTATTTTGATAATAAAAACAAAATATTTTTTGTGATTTAGTTCATGTAATTGAAATCAACATATTACCTTTAAAAGATGAAAATTTTATTTTAAAAATTAACATTCAAATTAAAATAGTTAAATGTTTCACCCACATAAAACTTAGAAAATTCTCATTGACCATATGTGAATTATTAATAATGTACTAAAGAAATAAAGTCTCCTTAAAATAAAATCTACTACTCAAGGTTCGATGATAAATATCTTAGTTCAATTTGATTATCTGAAAATTAAATTCATTATATGGATAATGAATGAAATTATTTAGATATTAACAATATGATTTTATATTTATATAAGGATAACTATAATTTTTGTAAATATTGGGTCTTACCATATATATAAAAACCACGATTCCAAAATCCCAAAGAATGTGGTTACTATAAAATATTGGAAATAGACACTACAAATCTAATTCCAAATAAGAAAATATTTATTAGTCTTGGTAAACAAATTACATACATGAAATACTTAATAATATTGAAAATATAAAATATTCAATGTGTGTACCATAAAAACACCACTATTCCTCATCGTGCATACTTATCATTTAATCACAAAACACATCCTAGTATCTTATTAAAAATAAAACAATATAAATGGGTTATATTATATATCAATTAAGCTTGTGTGTATATTTTATAAACTCATTTATAGAAAACCATAATAAATATTTCACAATAAATAAATAAAATAGATGAACTTTTGACAATAATGTAAGTATAATATGGTAAAAATAAATAGTTATCAAATAAATCATATAAATAGTGACCAGAGAATAAAAATTATTCACAGATCTTCTAAATTGATGATTGACTAAATGTACATTATTAATTGGTTTCATAATGATGGAATTCAAAATGTCATACATATGAAACTATTAGGATAATTCACAAAAAAATTTAAATATGTTCATTGAAACCCAAGTATTTTGGTAAACAAAATTTACACATTAGACCTATCGATAAATAATTTAGATAAATTTAATGGTTCACCACTCATTACGTAACATTTGAAATGTATTCTTAATATTGATCTGGGGATATTGAAAAAAATTAGACATTCATATCCAATTAATAACATATGAAAAGTTAATAATTACCCCAACAAAATAAACATAATCATAATCCATCGAGAGAGACATGATGAACGGTAATATAAATTGTAAATTCTAAGTAAAATATATTTTATAAAAATAATGATTAATAATAATGATGATATAAAAATTGATATCCTTAGTATATATTAATAAAAATAATTGTTTAATGTCATTGAAGAATAAAAATATCATAAAATTCACATAAATATTTTTTATATAATAATAAATTTTTAACATTGGAAGTATATTTACACAAAAAATATTAAAAAAAAAATTTAAAATTAATTTGATATTTAATTATACATTTTAATCACTTAAATTTATGTGTGTAACATTTACCTGTCACGATGGATGAAAATTCCAATCATGTCATGCATGTTAAAAAAAGAATCGTTTCAAATTTTTGGTGATATCCAATCATGAATTGTGAGGAAAAACAATAACAATTATTTTATAAAATATCAATAAATTAAATATTATGTATTAATGCATTTATGAATTCATTTTTATATGGTTAAAAATAATTTCAATACACTTTTATAGTATACAGTTTTGGTAGAACAATATTATTCAACCGAAGCGATAAATATAGTTATATAAGCTTAAAATAATTCTCAATCATTTTAAATAATATTCAGATAAAATGGTAATATTACATTAATATTCAATGAATAACATTATTATTTCAAAATATATTGAATTTATGATTGTAATATCGAATAAATACTTTAGTTATACCTAAACAATAATCATTAATAATGATTATATTCATACCACATTTGTAACTTTTGAATCAAAATATAATAGCCACAATCTTCATTTAACATTAATTATTAATTTTTTACAATAAATAAAACAGTATAAAACCCAAAATATTTCTAATCCTATTGTATTTTGGAATTAGGTTTATAGAATACCAATTTTAACGAGATAAACAACAACATTATTTGAATCCTTTTTAACATGATCACACATAAAACATTACGGGATGACATGAGTACATAACTACGAAAATGGTGAGCTATAAATCCCAATAAGTTAATAAACGAGGTGTAAAATGAAGAAGACAATATAGGTTAGTCAATATTTATATAAATGAGGAATAAATTGAACATGCCTAATAAGGCATCATATATCATGACAATAACAACACGGGTAATGTGGAAACAACTAAAAATTTTACATCATAAAAATATTTCAAGGATACTAAACCAATACATTAGAGTGAAAATTTCATAGAAATGAAATAGGTTCACAATCTATCCAAACATGATGAATCAGGATATTAATTATTACGCAATTCATTGGATATCTATATAATTCTAGGCACACCTGTCGCGTTTATTTCATTCTCATGCTTAATGGTGAGACAAAAATCATACAACATTGATTCATTCATACTTATAATTTAATACACGATCAACAAGTGTGGAATAAATATACATATTTCACTAATAAAAGTATATATATTCATATATCTAAACACACTTGATAGGAACAGGCTATGGTATTCACTACCATTTTTTTTTGCATGGAAACTCAGGGTGAACTTTTGGCAGCATGACAACATCACATAAAGATTCATAAAAATTTGTTGAGGATAGATTATGGGGTATATAATAATATATAACCATATTTTTATGTTATAAGTAATTACAAAAATATATCACCACATTCGGAATTTGTAATTGAAGGCATAAGTTAATTATGAAACTGGAATAATGAAGAGAATACTAATTATATTTTGAAATGGTAATAGGTATACATAAAATATGTTGACTGATTAATGATATTTTAAGGAGGATATCATCATTTATGCATTAAATTGACATTAATTTGAATATTTAAGAAAATATACAAAATATTAAAATGTAATTTAAGAGATATAACATAAAATAATTTCTTGAATGTAAATGAGAAATGATTAATGCCTTAATTGAGTTTGTTACTCCAAATATTACCGAGTTGTTTTTTGAGAGATTGGGGTTACATGAGAGGACTCTATATAGTTTTGGTAAGACAATGTATTTTCACAAAAATATTTAGTTCTATTTAATGGGATCATTTATGAATTTATATATCAAATGATTTAGATTTCTTTATTATTTATTTTTAGGACTCTTCATAATAAAATAATTGAAGCCACAAACCATCTTATGGGTTCTACATATGATTTCTACCAAATGGGTGTGGGTTACATTATTTAATAAGGTCATGTTCCGATGTAAATAAAATAATATCCTTTATCATATAAAGGTGATTCTCACCCATAATTAAATGATTTCAAAACCTTAAAATATATTAATGGATTTAGAGGATTAATATTTGATTTATAAAATTACTCAAATAAACCCAAAATAAAATTATTTTAACTGAAGAATATAAATTTGGTCTTGGATACCTTTTATAGTATCTAGTACATCAATTTTGGGTCAATATGATGTTATAATAGGAAAATTAAATTAATATAATATTTAATTTTTTTAGGAAAATTTGACTATCTTAAAATATTATGAAAATTTCACCATCAGAAAATTTCGAATATATCATTGAAAAAGTAATATTCATTTTATATAATAAATTTATATATATGTATATTTTCAATATTAAAAAAATAATCAACATTTAATAGGAAATGATATTTTTTAATAAAAATAGTTTGTGAAACCTTCTAAATATTATATTTGACTTCATAAAAATGATAAAATCCTCAATATTTAATAAACACAAGTTAATAATAATCTTTTATTAAAATATAATTTACGTAAAAATTAATTATTTAATAAAAATAAATTCATAATTTGTATTTTTTTTGTTACCCAAATATTAAATTCATGTTTTATTGTTTCAAAAAAATTATTATTTAAAATGTAAAAACAATCTGATTTTAAAATATTCATTATTTTATAGAAAATAATTCATATAATAGTATTTATATGGTATACAAATATATATCTCTTAAATAAACTAGAAAATTTTCTAATGGTATGGTGCATGATAACAAGACTTTCATGGGGTGGTCCAACATACATGGTTTGGGTCGTGATCTTGATAAACTTTTATATCTCCCATAAATGATTTCCCTCATTCAAAATTTGTTATATCGTATCTCAGGATTAGTCGAGGGAAATTCCCTTATGATGTTATCCCCCTTGGAATATCTTATAAATGGTCTTCATAGGTTATGATCCTAGAGGTTTAGGACATTAATTAAATTTTTTTGTGTAAATTTGATTGGTCAGAACCTTATATTTACAATAACTATTTGATCATTTTTCATGGACTATATTTTCAATGGTAAATAATCTTAATGATATTCTCAATCTGACTGGATGAAACAAAAAATATGCACATGTGTTTTCTATAACCATATTACATAATAATACAATTCAACTAAAAATAGGGGAATTTTATTTATAACAATTCTGGTCATTACAGTCAACCCCCCTAACCCACCCAGTCAAATATTCCATCAATATTTTTGATTTCCCTCATTAAAATTGATGATCATAACTCTATTTCATCACCACTTTTAGGTTCCACATCACTTTATCAAAAATTATGTTTCCCCAAAATGATTTTAAAGGGTGCATTATCTTATTCTATAGAACATTCTCAATACTATATTAGATCTTAATATGTTTATCCTCATAATATTGTTCAATCTCTATTGGTAGTACCTCAATATTGAATACATGTTAGGGGTTTGGTATTGCATTTCTCAAGAGGGATAAACAAAATACATCATTTACTAGAGATAGGTTCGGTGTGATTTCTAGTTAGTAGGGCACCACTCCGATGCAATTAGTGATATCAAATGTGCCATTAAAAATTGGAATGGCCATTACATTCATCCCAAATACTATTACATTCTTTGATAGATATACACATAGGAATATAATATCTCCAACATCAAAATATAGGTTTATTCGATGATGTCAGTGTATATCATTTGTCAACTCTTAAAAGATATTTATGTGATACTAAATTTTCTTAACCATATCCTATATTTCCTCAAATATTTTAGGACATATTAATTTTTGTTCCCCAACATCATCCCAATATTATGGTGTTTTACACCTCTTCCCATAAAAAGATTCATTGGGATCCATTTGGATAATCAAGTATAAAATGTTGTTTTATGTCAACTCCACCCGAGGTAAATGTTAATCTTATACTCCTTTTAAGTTAATTTATATTAGTGTAAAAATTTAATCATGATTATGGAGAGTCTACTCAGATTGGATAGTAGTTTGAGGGAGATTGGACATGATGAAGTTAAGATCAGTATTCAGATTTTGTGGGAGACTCTTCTAGAATATAGAGGTGAATCCTAGATCTCGATCAGATATAATTTATAGTGGTAATCCATGAATCCACACCACTTCATTGATGTATTTCGGTACATGTTTATCTTTATAAATATCATCTCAAATTAGGGAAAAAGTGTGCTATAATCTTACAAAGATCACTAAAACCCATATTTCATTGTTTCATTTTGATGTATTTAGAATTCTGCTGACAGTATCTTTGGTGATGTTCTCTGATTTCAACATTTGTATCTGTAATGGATGAATCATACCCCAAGATATATACATTTAATCCTCCACTTATTGTCATACTGGAAAAATTGATGTATATTTTATGTTCACCATATCAATATAGTCCCACCAATAGTTCTCACAGAGATCTTGAAACATCAATATGATTCCTAAGTGAATGAAGGAAGTCAAACTATGTGAATCATAAACTTGTTCCTTATTTTACTCGAGATTTTATAGAACACATAGTTGTGACCTAGATCTCACAATTCCTTCGTCATTAATATTGAACTAGTAGGATTTCACTTTCTTATCAATTCTCATATAATTTCTTTGAGCATCTTTTATTTTCCCCATGAGGCATGGTTGGACAATTATCTGAGAAAGGATTGATGATGTTCTGTCTTATATGATTTTCACATATATCCTTTTCAATGATAAAAATATTGGATCATTCTCAATTTCCATCACTGATTAATATCGTAGATATTTTCTACTTAGAAAATCATCAACCTTATTTTCATTACATGGATGAAAGTGTGTTGAGTAGTCATAATACTAAATGAGCTCTATCCATATTAGTTGGAAAATATTATGTTCGTTCTATGTGAATATATATTTGATTCCCATGTGATTAATATATATCTCACACATCTCCCCATTGAGATAATTCTTCTATATTTTCAATTAAAATATCATATCTTACATCTCCAAATCATGTGTGGGGTAGTTTTTTATGAAGATTCAAATCTCTTGAGGTGTAAGATATCACATTATCATTATTACTCAAAACACATCTTAATTCATTCTTGGAAGAATTTTTATTTACCACAATGAGTTCCCCACTTTCCCTTAGTATGAGAAATGGTGTAGAGACAACAAATTATTGTATTCCTGAAATCAATTATCGCATTCTTGAATCCATCGAATCATCACTCCCTTCGGAAATAGATTTGTAATAATGTTTTAAAATTTAGTGATATTTCTCACAAATCAGGTATAATACCCATCAATCCCAGATAAACTATAGATATAAATCATAGTTATTGGTCTCAACCAACATTCAATTTAGGTATTCTAAAATTGTCCATAGATATCACATTTCTTATGATGATATTCTCCAATATAGCGATATCCTTCAACCAATAGCCACATGTTCTGTGTATGACATAAAATTTATCATTTCATATGGTATTTTACACAGTTCATAGATTCTCCCAGTGATATTCGTTGCATTTAGTGTATATTGGAATAAAATTTATAAAGTCTAGCAATTTTTTTTTGTTATCACAAAATACTCCATTTTTCGTGTCCATGAATATTGTTTGATAATTCTTGAGTTCGAATGGAATCACTGTTATCTAATATTTCATGTACCTTGTAAAAATAACAAACATAGGGATTTCATCATTCTTCACTAATTACATGAAAATATCATGTCATAAAAACCACCATAGAGAAGTATTTTTATCCACATTGTTTATTCAAAATATAATCAAATTGATGGAAGGGATGATTTTTCATTTTCTCGATCTTCTTGTGCTCAAAATAATCAATGAAATAGTGCATTTACCAATCCTTTTTTTCAACAATGATGACTGTTGCACCCCATGGTAAAGACATGGTTGTATGAAAACATAATCTGAATTATTCTATAGTTGTTCCATCATATCATCATGTTTCAAAATATCCATTATATAAAATGTTATAGATAATCTTAATGCCCTCAGTATAAGATCAATTCATAATTCAACCTTCCATCTAGGAAGAAGACCAGGAAATTCCTCAAGAAATACATAAGAATATTCTATCATAGTAGGAATTTCATCAAGGTTGATTATATCAATAGAATCAAGTATTTAAGATAGATAAGATTCCTCATAGTGAAAGAATATCCATGGTTGATTTGTTCGCGCTAAAGAAGATTATCCGTCCTCCTTGAACATGTATATAATCGGAAGATAATTTTAGATATGGAGAGTGATTCCCTTCTCCCCGTAATTTATATTGGATTTATAAAGGGAAAGCCAATAAATACCCATAATTTCATAAAATTGAATCAAATGGAGTTTCAAAAAAGATGTTTGTGAAGTATAACACACAAAATTTGACATAGATGAAGTTATATACATAGTATTTTATAATTTATCAATTTTCTTTTTTCGTCAACAAATATACATACTTTATTTTTGGTGTTGTTTGTATATTTATACTTATCATTCACGATTTGAAGAAATTAGTAGTATTATAATAAAAATATATGTTTTTTATTCTAGTATGGTTTACTGTTATACCTGTCACCAATCACATTCAGGATCCTCCTCAGTGGTTGTGATGGAAATATCTCACCCTTCCTACCTTAGAGTTTTTTGGTTGTTACAAAAATCTATATTATTAGGGATTTTGTTTTCATATATCCATTATTCTTTATAGTTGAGTCAAGGAACAATTCATTGATGTATTACATGATAATTAATATTATCTGTCACATTAGTGGGTTTATCCTAGAGAAAATTGTAATCCAGGATTCTTTCCTTCTAACACCAACATTTTTTTCACCCCCATTTTGATTATTTATGGGTTTCTCCTTTCAAAACCATTGGATAGTTGGATGTTTAAATTTCATAGACCCATTATTTTTCAATTTTAGACTAATTTAATTAATCTCCACTTTTTTATTCTTATCACCATGATACCCATGGGATTATCCTATCTCTATTTTTGAATTTTAAGACAGAATAGATAACTTTCGTCTTAGAAACCAATGTTATCTATCACTATTGCATTTTATTGAATTTGTATTATCCCACCTGAGATGTGGTTAACCATGAGTCTATATGTAATGACAATGTAAGTGGTCTCTCATGAAATTCATATAATTGTTTCCTCATATTCCCAATATATTCATCTTATTTATGTTTGAGGGTGAGGAAATACCTTTTTATTAAAAGTCATATAGTTCATGGACTATCTTTATCAAAAATGATTTTTGGGAATTCCTTCAAATCAATCACTTGAATATATTTTTAGGATTTTTATTCTTAATAAATATACTCAACTGATTAGCTTTCCCTCTATACAATAAGCATCTAGTTGTACCTTCTCATTCTTAATAATATTGAATAATGGAGAAGATATTCTCAATTAATTTGATACATATTCTATGTTTAAGGGATCATAGGATCTATATGAATTCATAAACCATTATCACATAATGGTCTCAATCATAACTTCTCCATTCATTAAGGGATTTGGAATATCCTCTTGATCTATGATTCTCTTCAGAACCTGAGTCGAATGAGAGGGTATTGTCATAATGTTCATGATTCATTATCCCTTCATGATTGGAATCTCATTGGGGAGGTCATGAATTTTCCCATCACATGGATGGTTTACTAGATTCCACTTTTTTCCAACAACTGAGTGTAATATAATGAAAATTAGGCAAGATAAGTTATACTATTAAATGTATAAATGGTAATAAAATTAATTAAAATGGATAAAATATGAATTTATATTATTTTATTAAATTATGATTTTTTGGGATTCAATATATTGTAACCATTATATATATCATAACAGATATTCTCATGGTAATTTTATTCCCATTAAAAATGGTCCATAAATAGATTTTTAATTTACCAATGTATATCCCCTAGGAGTGTCAAACAAGTTGTGAGTTAAGTCTTGTTTTTGTGTACAAGGTTACAAAAAGTTAGTCCCTGTACACCATTCATGGGTTATTACCCCTAGGTATATATGTACTAGAACTACATATACTTATAGTAACTTAGACAGGATATATTTACTTGATAAACAACATAATATATACTTACACATATTTAGGGATGTTTTCTTACACTTAACCATATCCTTATGAATTTTACAATATTTTTTGTATCCTAATAAAAAATATGATTAATGTTTTTTATGATTTCAAATTTAACAAACCAAAAATTTATTTTACATTAATTCATTATTTATAACATAATATAAAACAAAATAAATCCCAAAATATTGATATGTATTGTGTCTTTTTGAATTAGATACATTGAATAACAATTAAAATCCTAAAATGTTTTTATGGGAAACATCCTTAACATGATCTCACTTAAAACTACATATCATAAGCTAGGGAAACACATAAGAAAGGGATAAGCTCTATATAATTACAAGGCACACAGATCACATTGATTTAATTCTCCTTCATAAGTGTTTCATATAGATAATAGAATATGTACACATTCATCATAATTTATTATTTCATGGTAAATCACTATGGACGAATAATATTCATTTACTTAATAAAAAATATATGGGCATAAATGTGAACACCCATGATTATAATTTATATGTTATTCACTACCTAATTGTTTTGGCACACAAAATCAAAAGGAAATTTCAGCACCATAATAACATCACATAACGATTCATAAAAATTTCTTTGTGGGAGATAAGGGAATATCCCATCACATAAAAATCAAATGGTATGTGATAAGTACCTAAAAACATATCCCAAAATTTAATATTATAAATAAAAGGCATAATTTAATGATGAAACAATAATAAATAAAATTTTCATATCATATTTCGTCATGGTAATAGGTGCGAATAAAGGATCAAGGGTGGCTTAACAAAAGTGAATCTATTATATAATCATTTATAAATAAAATGGAAAATAAGGAGTGTATTGAATAAAAATCCTAATTAGGAAAATAGAATATATGATACATTACATAAAAGATGTTCTTGAATGGAAATGAGAAATGAGAAGTCCGTTAACTGAGTTTGTAACATAAAATGAATGGGATGGTATTCTTGAGAGCATGGTGGTTCCTTAGGAGGACACTATCTAGTAGATGGAAGAGTATGGATGTGATCCATGGAGTTATCTTATAGGTAAAGTTATGATGGGTGGATTTATATTAAAAATTATGATGATTTATTTATTAATTATTATTTGGACTCAATATAAAAAAATAACCAAAAACACAAACCATCAATTGGTTATTCCAACAGTTTATACCATATTGGAGAGCATTAAATTATTTTATAATACCATCGGGACATCTAAATAAAATAATTTTCATATTTATGTAATATGGAGTCACACTATTATGGAAATGATTTTAAAACCTTAAATTATATATATGATTTTTAAGGATTCATAATTTATTTATAAAATTAATCACATTAATATATAATTTTATTATTTTAAATTAAATATATATATATTTGGCCATGTATACAATTAAATTTATTACTTAAAATGTTCATCCTTATGATGTCATAACTCAAAATTTATATTATACAATATATATTTTTTACCTAAATAAATATCTATCTCAGAAAATTATGAAAAATTAAATGTTCGGTATTTTAAAAAATATTATTCCAAAAATAATATAAAGTTTATATATTTTATTTTTTAATTATGTGTGTTTAAAAATTTAATATAATAATTGACATTTAATAATAAATGATCATTTTTATACAACTACAGTTTTGGAACCATTATAAAAAGTACATTTGAATTTATAAAAATTATCTGATAAATATTATTTAACAAACATAATTTAATATTATTTTTATAAATAAATGATTTCTTTAATAGATTCATTGAACCATCAAAATAAATAAAAAATTTTAATTTGAATATTACTCAGAAATTATATTTCTATTTTATTGTATAAATATAAAAATGTTTTATGATGTAATAATAAAATAATGAAATTATAATCATTATTAACTGAAAAATAATTTATATCATTGTATCAATACGTCCTTAATAGATAACTATTTAATACACTCTAAAATTCTTTAAAGATATGATACATGATGGTGAAACACTCATGGGGTGGTTCAGTATACATGGTTTGGGTTGTGATATTGATGAGCATGATCATATCCTATATACAGTTTTGATCATTATTAATTTGTCAGTTTTTGTCTTGGGCTTTGTCAGAGGAAAACTGAGTGGTGTTATCTATATTTAAATCTCTTATATATAGTATTCATATGATATGATCTGACTAATTTATGCCATCACATCCTTTTTCTATGTCAATTTAATTTTTTAAACCCCTATATTTATACAAATCATGTGATTACAATTAAACAACAATATAATCAAAGATTAATATACATATTAGTCTTCTAAATAAAAATAAATTTAAAAAAACCAAATAAGTACTTTTTTTCTATAACCATATTACATAATAACACATTTCAAATAAAAAAGGTGATTTTTTATTACTTTCTTAGATGTTTTAAAAGATCCCCATGACATAAATAATATGAAATAAAACATTAAATAACATGAATATAAAAATATTAATAATATATAATTTGAAAAGTTAAAAAATAAATTACACAAAAATGAATAAGTGGTGGATGGTAAATATGTCTCGTGTATGCAAAAGCATTACAATAAACAATTATCTCTAGGTCTGAATTCCTTCATATGACCTCAAAATTCATATATAATAAATATTGGTTTACTATAAAAACAATATAGAATGTCAAAAATATATATAATACAATATATGATTTAATTATATTCTTTTTTCACTATTATAATAAAAATTCATTGTTAAAATGACATTTTAGGGTGATAATTGCAATGTTTTTATACGATGATTTTGGATATTCTAATATGAACATTATTAAATAATCATAATATTTTTAACCATGATATTAATATATTAAATATTATTTATATATGAATTAATATTATTCTATAAATATTCAAGAAAAATATTTTATTAATATATTCTTATAAATAGTAGGTCGTACGAATGTTGCAATGTTTCTATTTTTCTTAACAGATGGATCAAAAATAAAATATTAATTATCCCTTCAATAATAATAATTATTCAATATATATAATTTATAGAAATAAATCCATCCTTATTAATATCAATGTAAAAATTAAATGAATAACATTTGGCATTGTTATGTGGATGTGGTAGTATACACATAATCATGAGTGATGTTTTGGTTTTCCTATAGATTGGATGGTGGAATGTTTGATATGATATTTTATATCATGATTTATTTTTAGGTCATTTATATAAAATATATTTATTTTAATTATCTTTTCTACCTTTAAAGTTATGTTTAATGGGAAAAGGATCACATTGCTTCATAAAGATGTAATCTTCCCTACAAACAAAAGATATTGTCATATCATCAGTAGTATGTAATTTAAGAGGTATAATTAATTAAATAAATCAATAAGGATACAAATTTAATAAACATCATATAAATATGTTAAATCAATAATTTTATCACTCCTTGAAATATGTTCATCGAAAATAAATTGCATCATTTATTGACAATGTGTCCTTCAATACACATGATTGACAGTTTCATTTTCCCATTTTATGGAATTGCATATAGATATAGGTTAATAGAATAACAAAATACCATCTCAGTATGTATAATCTTGTGATGTTATTATTTTTACATATTTTAATGTGATTACGTTGATTTAGAAGACAGTGTAACATAAAAACACTATTTTATAAACACTAACTCTTTTTGAGAAATCACTTAATGTTTAACTTAAATACTTCCTTATAACATCCCACTCCTCATTACATCAATGTGTAAGGATGGGGAAGACACATGCCTATAGGAAAAAACCTATAGGTATAAAATTCATTCAATAAATTTTAGCTGGATCAGACACATTTAGGATATTATTTTCCATTTAATAAATAAAAATTTAAAATATAATTAAGAGGATATCCAAAACTATTTATAATTAATAACTATAGAATAAATACCAATATAAAAATAATATTAATCTTATCAGAGTACAAGTGGAAATAGAAATAAAATCTCAAAAAACCAAAATGAGAAATAGAACCCAAAGAGAATTATGTGACAACAACTTATTATCTCCCAAAATCTTTCAATAATAAACTCAGTAACCCTAGACCAATGAATCAAGAAGCATAACTAAAGATATGATATACCATTTCAGTACATATTCCTCAATAAAAAAACTATTAATGAAGAATGTTCGACAAGTATGTGGTTTGACTCAACTAAGTAATATTTCCATATCGACCTCCCTGCTCATGTCACTTGGAAAAACATGTTATAAATTTTTTTCAAATCAATATAAATGAAGTTAAAATATATTAGATATATACAATTTAATTTTCTATTGAAATAAATAAAAAAATAATTTGATCCAATTATCCATTCATTTGTAATACTCATAAAATTCTATCCACACACACAGACCATGTTTGCGAAGGTCATATATATATACTAATGAGAAGTCACTCATCTATCCACAATGTCTTAATAAGGATAACAACACAAATTAACACAATGTAACAATACTGTTACATAAATTCATATAATGAAAATGAACCCACAAAAACAATGTATACATGAAATAACTAATGTTTTCATAATCCATCATATTATATTATATTATTTAATCCCTTATAGAAAACCAATTCGAAATATTTTACTTCATTTTAGTGTTTTGGTGATTTTTGGTGTTAGTAGTGAAAATTCTTAATTATAAAAAAATTTCTATTTTATGGAGACTCTACATTTTGAGAATAAATTTTTCTGTTTAAATATACTTTATGTGATTATATATTTCAATAATTTCTAAGTTCATGGGAATAAAAATTCTTTTATTAACTGATATCTAATTCAAACATATAAGGGATGAAAAAAATACATCAATATTAATTACAATTCAGCTACATTTCCTAGAACCCACAAATGGAAATGAGGCATTACTCATGATAAACATCAAAAATTTATGTGATTCCAATGATATATGACAAAAAAAATTTAAGTGCCTTTGAAAAGTAAATTACCTTGAGTTATTCTATAATTATTGGGGACATTAAATGATATACATTAACGAAATATATATGTAGTTCTCATTACACAAACATTATAGTCATTATAATTTGCATAAAATCACATAAAAACGTTGAATTATAATAATATTTTGATAAAGATAAGAAATTATATTTTATGAATCATAAAATAAATTACATTGGGGTGATTTGATAATATGGCTTGAAATTTATGAGCAAACATTCAGCGAATAGATCCTATTAGACATGTTTTCGTTATTTATTTTCATTCTTATATTTTTATTAGTCTTATAATGACCTATTCATCAACTATTAATATTAATAACACATAACATGGTGGTGTAACATTATGAGTGATTTTGGAAGGGTTATTTTTCTATTTTTTGATGAATTAGGTTTGGATTTAATTGAATTTAATCTTTTTCCCTCTTCAGTGATGTTATTTTAAATTTCATAAAGAATTTCTACAATAAATTATGATCCTATTTGGTTTTAAATACTATCAGTGATTTTCTATTTGGTCCCTTATCATTACTTACCATCACTAGGTTATAGTTTATATATGATTAAATAGACCAAGGGTTAGTTCTGATGTACTAGAAAATCATCAGTATGTTTGAAAGGGGTTGTTGATGTTCTTGATTATATGGGATTGAAAAGTCCTGATATGGTATTGACTAAGTCATTTGAGTATTTTCATTCCAACTTTCTTGAAAAAGGATGGATAGTATCTAAAACTAAGATCTCTATATATTTTCCCTCACTATCATGATTTTATCAATGTACATAGAGGAAATGATTTTGAAATCTCGCACTAATAAACTTAGTATAAGTTGATTGAATTAAATATAACAAGCGTATAATAGTAATTGAAAAAAAGTCCCCCAAAACATCACTTTTCTAATATCGTATATTTCAATCAGTAGAGATTACAATTTTATTTCAATCAATTTATTACATTATATCATTTATCTCATTTCATTCAAAACCAAGTAATTCCAAACATAATAAAATATTATTCTAATTAAAATTTTGAATTTTTTTTGGGGAACTCACCTTTTCAAGACTAAATAATGTTAATTACTAGACTACACATAGGTAATATAAAACAACTATCTTGCTTCACACTTTTACAGGTGTGTGTAAATCATGGAACCATTACTAGGGAGGTAGTTATGAATTATAATTGTAAATATTTGACTCTTTTAAATATAAAAAATACATCATCCATGATTTTATATAATGGTAATTTTTTTAATTCTTTGAAAACCTACAGACTACTTAATAAACTAATTAATAGCGCATCCTTGTCTATAGAGGATGGTTTTTTTATATTATTAGACATGTGAAGTCATTTTGGAAATATAATAATGGAGAGATATAATTAAATTAATTGGTAGATGGAATTAGGGAGGACATGAACAACATTTTTTAAAGCGATTGACTATGAAGAAACATCTTGAATAAATCTACTAATACTCACCTTCAAGTGGTACATTAAAATGAAGATGGGATTTAAGAATAACAAACATAGGGAGAATATCATTAAAAAACTCATTATCATCTTGTTTTGTTGAAACATAAATTATTATTGCATCAAATATTCAAAAAAAATATGATTCAATATATCACATCTATTGCCTTGGTGGACGATGAAGAGAAAGATGATGCACTTGAAAAAGAACATCAAGATATCTCTAAACTTGTTGAATATAAATTGAATGGAGTTCAAGAGGATACCAAAGTGGGGTTTTATGATGAAAATTAGATACACGATACCAATAATAAAATGGATGAATTGGATATTTATTCTTTATAATATCATTTTTTTCAATTAGATGTATATAATGAAATTACCGTTGATTATTAAATTGATTTAACATACCTGATAAATATCATTGGAGGAGGAATAATAATATATGAATGTAGAAACAAAGAAAGGTGAGGACTCGTTAATTATCCTACTCCCTCTATGAAATTTTTATATCATTCCCATGTGAGTGGATTTTGAATAAAATATACATAGAGTCCTTGAAAATTGAATTAGTACATGCTGTAAATATTAATTTCTGTTGGTTCATGAGCAATAATCTTCACACTTGATCGTATTGGGGATAACCGACCAGAATTACCCATTGGGAGGTAGACAAAACCCCACATAGGGATAAAACTAAAATCTATCATTCTTTTACCAATAAATTTCCATTTTTTTTCTATTAAAAAATTTATTATGTTATTGTTTTTATTTTCTTTATAGTTTATACATATAAACACATATTATCATAACCCAATGTTACATTAACAATAATTTAGATTATACAACTCTTTTAAACATTCATTAATATTGTTACTGAATTAAAAAAAATATTACAAGTTAAAATCATGAAAAATTCATTGAGGAATCTTCATGATTTAAGTGTGGAGGGGAACCTTTTTAGATTAGGATTCACAAATTTGTTATTGATTATTTTTTTTCTATATAAAACGTGTTATTCATATTTTTTTGGTTCCTTGTAAATTTTTGAGTGATTTTTAATCTTGAGATCACAAATTATTAGAATTTCAATTTTATAAATACATGTATATGAATGAAATAACTTATTAAATGAAATTGATCCAAAATGAAAACAGAAAATGTAATTGTCTCAAGTTAAATTTTTTTGTTAATTTCATGAATGATCCTATGATTTTTGAATTCCATGATAATATTCCATGTAATTATGTTTTAAAACACTTTATAGTTATACCTTTGATGAATTTATGTCATATTATTTCATTGAACTCAATACATGAGAAAACAATACCATGCATGATTTAACAATAATTTTATTTCTTCCTGTCAACAATTAAGGGTTTGAGGTATTTGTGTTTTAAATTATTGAGTAAATTATATTAATATAAAGACCCATTTTTTAAGAGAATTCATTTTATTATGGTCATCCTATTTAATGTAATACTTTTATACAATAGAATTTTGGAACAATGTATTATATTAGACACATTATGGACAAAATTCTATATCATACATTCTCTGGATGTGAAATATCAATATTTTTTTGGACTTAATTAAGGGGGAAGAGGTCTTGTACTATTCATCCTCCATTACTAATACATTGGGTGAAAAATTTAAATTTCAAAAATTAGATTCTACAGAAATAAAATTAATCCAGTTTAAAGTTGGTACATTTTAGAGATTTCATGATAAAATTAGATGTTTCTTTCTGGATCTTCCAAATGAGAGAGAATTTTGGGCCTATTTGATGCTTTTAAGAAAAATTACTATCAATAAATTTTATATTTTTATATTTAAATTCTGACTAGTGTTCAATTTAATTTATATTTCTTGATTATGTAGATAATATGGTACTATGGGTATTGAAGTGGAGACCATAATTTAGTGAAATTAGAAAATTGAATATTTAATACAAAAAGTTCATAGACCACCTCATTCGAGCTTATAATTATTAACATATAAATAAAAATAACAAAATGACACAGAACAAAACATAATAATTTCTTATAATAAAAACATGCCTTTGACTCTGATCATGTGGATATTATGAATTTATCAATCATATGGTGACTCTTGAATGAGTTTGGATGGGAAAATCCTTGTAGAAAATTCATATTTATGATATGAGAAAAAAATAACAAGATTTAGATTTATTTTTTGAATAGAAGGAAAATTGAAGTTGAAATATATTAAATGATCTAAATGGAGAACCTGAAATAATGGTTTTTTATGTGGAAATACAACTTTTTTCTTCATTTTTAATTAGTGGATCTCATTAGTATGTGTTTTCAATTCATGTTTATATGGATTTAAGGATTAATTTTCCGATGTAATAATTTTGGGGTAATCTATATAGATAATATTTTCATAAATATTCATCTATTTTTCAATTATTTAATCCATTTTAATTAATCATTTTTACTTTTTTTCTTCATTTTAGTATTTTTAGTAAATTTTTGGGCTTAATTGTTAAAAGATTTAAATTCTTGGAAATTAACTAATTTTCTAGGTCTTCTATATTGTGAAAATAAATTTTAAAATATCAATATTATTTATGAAATTAATTTTTATTGGATTTCTATGATTGTGGGAATCAATTTTCATTTTTACCCCTATCCATTTCAAACATATAAGGTCCAAAAAAATTCTATCATTGTTAAAATACATTTTGGAGGATAGTATGGACCACCCATTTTGAGATGAATCGTAACGCCGAAGACACACATCCAATTTCGTAGATTCCTACTATAATTAAATATGATCATTGGTTCATTTCGAAAATAAATTCCATGGGTTAATGAATTCATTATATTTTCAATTTAATAATATACATTGAAGGATGTTTTATAAAATTATTTTCCAAAAAAAATATTCTAATTATAAATTTCGTGATATCCAATAGAGATATCCAATAAATGGGAAATATTGCTTGTAGATGGAAAGTTATGTTTTTTTATTCTATTTGATGGCCCATTGGGGTGAGTTAATTAGATGATGTGAAAAAGTGGAGAAAAATATCAGAGAATATATTTTTTTGGAGAACTATTCTTTTTTTCATTAATTTATTTCATTATAATTTGATTTCAAGTACACTCTTCATCACTATTCATCGTGATTATCCTTACCATGGTTAGGAAAAATTTTAATTATTAGTAGTGGGTTATTTTTCAACATTTTTATTCTTGAGTTCTTGGATTTAATTAAATGAAACTTATTTCTGTATTCATCGATGTTGTTTTCAATTTTATATTGTTGTTTTTTATCATGTATAATTATATTTTGATATTGATTCAATAATTTATTTTTTTCATCTTTTAATTAACGTTATCTCTCACCAATGGGATCAAGTTTCAAAACTATGCACTAGAAAAGGGATTAGTTGTGATGTACTCGATCATCGTTTGTTTGTGTGAAAGGGGTAGTAAATGTTCGTGATTATTTGAGATAAAAAAAATCCTGATTGGGTATTGCATAATTCATTTACGGATATTAATTTTATATAAATTTCATATGGATAGAGATTTGAAAAAAAATATTATATTCATATGTTTTCCTCTCACTATCTCCATTTCATCAAAGGATCAAGAGAAAATGATCATTTAATCTCACATTAATCAATATAGAAAATAATGGTTGAATTAAATAAAACATGGATAACATTGTAATTGGAATAAATGATAAAAAAATGATCACCCTTTTCATATTATAGCTGTAAATAAATTTATCTTCCAATATAATTTCATTAATTCCTTAATTTATTTTTTTATCTTCTCTCTTTCCAAAACACTTCATTTTTAATCTAATTAAAAAGTAAAAATTGTTTTCAGTTTACTACACTTCGAGAGCCTACCTAGGAATAATCAGTAGAAAAAAATTATATAATATAAAGATATTTCATCTACACCCAATGAAAGGCATGTGTAAATTCCATATTTTATTCCAATCCATTAAATAAAATAATTTTTCATTCATTAAAATATTTCAAAAAAATGTAAAACAAATCAAAGATATAATTAATATTTTTTACATAACTGTTTTAAAATTATCATTCATGAATAGTTTCCATAGACCATCCATACAATAAATTTTCCAAAACCATCACTAAAGATAGTTCTATCAAGAATCTCTATTATGTTTCACAGTAATTACATGTAATTATATTAATATAAACTACTAATTCATGTTATAAATAATGTTGAGTTGGTATATAAGTCACATATCATACATAATATGTCACAATAGATGAACGTCACAGAAATACAATTTTTGATCACAAATAATCTTCCATTAAATATATCCAACATGATATCATCATAAAACCAATTATAACACATATACCAATCAATAACCTAATATATATATATTTTTAAAATAAATAAGATACATGGATCTTTGATTAAAAGAGAATAATAAGAACTTATAGATAAAATGATGACTCCAAATCACGTTAATTCACTTGAAGATAACTCATGAGTAGATGTCAAATGAATATCACCCCATGAGATAAATGTCAATCAGAGATATATGAGGTCTACTGAAAAATGACACCTTAATAGGATAATTTAGATTTGATCAAATTTTTAAGGAGGTCAAACTGTATGACTAATGGTTTGGATATACATTTTAGTATGTTGTGTGCCAGTTGTGAAGTGATATTATGTTATGGACACTCATCGAACATGTATTTTTACAATATTATATGAAATTTGATCCAAATTTTATTTTCCATATACTTCAAGAAGAATGGGTTCTCCTAGTAATTCATAGCACATAGATACTATCCCTCCAACCACATTTATATATGTTCCATAGATTCGGTTATGAATATATATTAACAATTATCTAACAATGAACCTCATGATAATCATACAAATCATTCTAGAACCCATATCAAAATCTTGAATCATACATTTATAATTATATAAAATTAAAAATACACAATAACGAGTCATGTACCTCAAACTGGTGGTTCTACATTCATCCCACCATTGGAATTTATATCCATAGAATATGGAAAATAATTATTTTCCTAGATGAGTTCAAGACACTTATCCACCCTGTCCTTTCCATGCTCCCAATTTTCTTCATAAATTTTCCACACTTCTACAATATCCACAATTGAACAATGATTTTCCAATGAAGTAATTTATCTTGAATATCCAAAATTTTTACTAAAACATGAATGAAAGTATCATCTGGGACTGGGTCATTGTGATTCCATTGAATCAAATTATCAAAATCATTTTGGCACTTATTTAACTGAGACACATGGAACTAATTGTGCACTAACTTGAACCATTATATAAAATCCAATCGTCAGTCCCACATAATAACTGATTCAATTATCTCAATATATAATAGGTATTGGCGATATATATTTATCTTATAAAGAATGTTATGATTCATAGTGATTGAATATTTATCTAGAACACATTATCACTAATCTCAAACAATAATGGTCATTGACCATCTTCTACATACAATTTATGGTGACTGGGATTTGTATCCATTAATATTTTGATCATTTGAATCTTTTATACTATATTTTTTACAATGATGGTTCCAAATAATGAATTAATTCATATTTAAATCAAAAAGAGAAGAGGGATATAATGATATCAGTATAATAATTCCAAATGAGACATATGTATCATGTCCATGTACCTATTATTGTATGAGGGCATTACTAAAAAATATTATCCTCACATAAGCAAATTAAATACATCAAAAAATCCCTAAGAATATACCTCAATGTATTTATTTTATTTTAAGACTATTATTCCATTTGTGGATGAAATTTATTATACCTAATCATATTTTTTCAAAGGGATTGTTTCACTAATTTCAAAAAATAAGAAACAAACTTATCTTCTCTATCCTATAAAATTGACTCTAAAATATTGTGAATCTTAAAAAATTTCATGTTTTTGATCATTACACATATTCTACCAAATTAGATTTATGAATTTTTATGAAACGAGACAACATTGTGATCTAATCCACCATCAATCATATGGAATATTTTTTTTACCATGCTGTTTTAATTTTTTACAAAATCAATGTTTTTCTTCTCCCATTTCCACCTAGGAATTAGTAAATACAGAAACATTCATAATATTCATTGGATGTCCACCTTTACCTACTTAAAAACGAAAAAACTCAAAATATACTCTACTATAGATCATATCATTCCATCCCACTAGAACTATTCTATTAATGATTTATTAATTTTTGAATCCTTGGGAGAATAACACAACTCAAATAGTGATGGGAACTAAGATGTCATTCCAGAATATATGAAGAAACTACCATCGAATCTCTAAACGACAACACTAAAGAACCTTTCACCTTCCAACCATCAATGGTCTCCCCTACATTGATTTTTGACCTCATTGGAGTAAATTCTGAATTAGATGATTAAACCATTCTAGCTTTCTCTTCAATATATCGAAAAAGGAAAATTGAATGAAAATTTTGAAATCAACATGGTCCAACCACTCAAAATGAATATACACATTGATAAATATTACATACAACTGGTCAGGAGTCTCATTTTCTATCTTATAATATGATCTTTTAATGCATCTTACACATAGTTCCCTTTACCCTATGTACATAAAAAGGTCAATTCAATCATATGATTATACTCCATTGATCTATTCTATCATAACATCAAAATAAATTTGTCATAAAATGTGTTTTGAACTCTTATAATCCTTAAAAACTATGAATGTATCAATAAATATGTATCAATTCAGTGTCTTTAAACCATATATCATAATATAAAATTCAATGTCATGGGTTGGGTAGTGAGACTTTTAAAACCATATCTGCTATTTAAAATTAACTACCACAATAAATCTTTATAGGATAACCCCTCACAACCAATAGTTTTATGTATATAAATATAATACTAATCCCTATAAAAACTTTGGAAATGTGAGTATATGTGCTGATGTATGTCTAACCATATGTTCTTGAATAGATTTTTGAAATTACTAATTATATAAGATAATAATAAATATCATTATCAATGATATTATTGGGGATTAAAAATATTAAATACAATTTTAAAAAATTATTGTATTATACATATAATTATAGGAAAATAAGTATCTCAAAGTCATTCTTTTCCCATTTCCATTAGATTTCAAATTATATCATTTTTTTATCTAGTAAAATTATATTTTATGATATAAAATGGTCATAGAAACATACATCATATATATATATATAGAAACCATACAATGATATCAAGGCATACATACAATAATCCTGTTGGATATCCAACACTATCACCATGTGATTCCCATTGTCCTTTTTTACTAATAATGCCCAATTTCATTCTCTAGAAACAACATGATCATGGAATATAGATATACTAGAAAGAAGAAATCCTCCAATTCCACAAATATGGATGGTTTATTTTTAAGACAAAAATTTATAACAAGTATTCATAATGGCTATATTTATATGCTAACATTGTCTTTCAAAAATCATTTTTCTGAACACACAATTGGTGATATTCCAAACAAAAACTAATGGTTCAGAACCGCTCGTCTCCCTTTAGTTAAAGAAATAAATCATCAACACCTGAATAATGACACACTTTATTTATTATAGAATTGTTATTATTAGGATAATCCACAAAAATTTTAACAGATCCATTAGTTTTCATATCAAATTGAACTGGTGTATCTTATAGATTTATACTTGACCAAATGAACTTGTTTCTTTCTACTCATCTAATTAAAAATTTAATTCCTAATATTTTATGGGATTCATATAAAAAGATTAATGATATATCTGATTATTCCCTTGTAAGAGATCAATAATAAATTCAACTTCTATTTTCAGTGGAAACATAAGAAAATGTTGTCATAGAATTTCATGAAATTAATCAACCATAGTTAGAAATTCATTATTCCAAAAATATAAACTATCAAAGGCATGGTAAGTGATGTCAAAAGACAATAGATAATACAAAAAGCATGTTCCAGTATTACTTCTTTTGTAGTATTTATAAATAAATATCCTCTAATGATATGTGTGATACCATCCAAATATATGAGATAATCTGCTATGGGAAAACATTCATCACGTGACATGAATGATTTCAACCAATACATACCCAAAATTAAGTTATTGAAATCAATACCAACCATATATAATTCCAAAATAATCATATCCCCATCAATATTTATATAAAAATATTTAAAAATAAACGATTGAATGTCACAATGGAAAAAAGAGGTGTTTTTAGTTGTAAAATTGAAGGTATAATATCAATAAAAATACCCATAAGAAAAAATACCTGAGAGGAATATTTTTTGTGTGATGCACACAACTAAACAGATTCTTCATCAGAATATAATTCAAAATATTTTTACCTCTCACTAACAAAAAAACTAGATTGGTTATCCAATATCATTTTCTATGATTCATGAAAATTCATACGCACTACAATTTTTTATTTATGACCTCATTGAGATTGCACTATTTTTTGGAGACATGAAGTTCCTAGAATCACATTGACTCTCCCTATTTTTATATTTAAAATTATTTTCCAGCCCTCATGTGGTCTATATAAACAATTCTAGATAAGCATGAGTTGTGTTTCTACATTACAACATTAGAGCACTATGAATGTAAAACTAAACGTGTTCTATTTGGTAATAATTATGACATGATATAGGTTGTCTTATAAAATATCACTTCATCAATATAAAATAACCAAAATGAAAACATCATGACTTTTATATTTCTCAAGGATGAATATTAATTTATCCCAATGTTTTATTCAATGATATAAAACACCAATAAAATTGGTTTCTATCCTTCACTTGTTACTTCAATTTTAATTAACACTTATTACTATTATAATAAAAATTAATCCCCAAAATGTGTTTCTTCAGATGTATCGTTCTGCCACCATTTCTCTGTTGACCATTTTTGTATAACCAGTAATATAGATAATGGAAATCAGTGGGTGAATTTATAGTTTCATCCATAACTAAAAAATGAATTTCATTATGGTTGATCATTCAAAATATTCCTTTGATAATCATAAAAAAATAATAAATTTTTCTCCATACTTAATTATTGAGAGATTTTGATTCATTAAATAATAGTATTATTTTATTCTAGAAACTCTGAGTGTCTGGTGATAAACAAATTTCCTGAAATTGATCCAAAATCACCCAATTACAATCATTAGTTAAATTTATCATAAAAATATAAATTCTACCATTTTCATTCCAAATCCTCTTGTATATATTTTCCCAAAATAAATATCACTTAAATTATTGTACTATAGAAACTGAAGATTTGAATCATCTTATCTATCTATACTTATTCATTTTCTAGCTTGGAATCCAACTGATATGTTGTTGGATTCTTATTTTGGATCTAAATTTAATGGTAAAATTTGCATGGTTCCTCATCAATATTACTATTATCAAAATACTAGAAATCCTAGACAATACTATGAACTTGGTATTAGTATACATGTGGTTCTAGTATAACAAAATTTTTTGTATCCTCTTCTATTTTGATTCAATGACACCAAATTTGTGTCATTCCAATTAAATTAAGGAAAACTCTATATAATCTCAATTATTATAAAATTAAGACTTATCAATTTCGATTTACAACTAATAAACATAATACTACAAGAGATTACTCAATTAAAACATTCATTATGTTTTTATAATTTTTTTAAAAACATGATACCATTTTTTCCAAAAAACCATTTTCTCATTTTCAATTATAATACTTTGTTTCCAATACATAAACTAGTTATCTCAAAATTAAAAAATAGATATATTATTATATCTTTCTATCAATTCATTTCATGAATCAATTATATGATAAAACCATGATGATTAGGTATTAACTATCCTAGAAGTACCTTAAAACACTCATGTACTATACTCCATAATGAGTTAGAGTCCATTCCTAAAAGGGTATTTATGCTTTTTATGCACTTCATTTTATGCTACAAAAATATATTTTCTTTCTACCATCCCATGTTAAACACCAATAATATTTCTATCATTTGGTTTAACTAAACTGACAACTTATTCTATGTTATGAACCAAAAAATGGTGATATTATTTTTTCCAAGAAGATATATTAACCAACCTTGACTAATAACATTTTTAACATCATACCCATACTAATTATATTGAGAAGTGACATAGATGCTATTTAGCCATTGGTGACATCTTCAAGACCCCAAATCCTGTAAATAAATATCATGTTCCCCAGTAAAGTTTTGGGATAATTTTCCCTTTGATAGATAAACATCTGAACCAATTAAACATGAATAAAAAACCACTATATGTTGCATGAGTATAGAATACAACCTAACCAGCTAAAAAAATTAACATAACATAATATTAGAATAATTCTGAAATCATAATCCAAATAAACACTAATGACTAATAAAACTATAACACACCAATTTGACATAAATCGTGGAATTCTAAATCTACTCAAAGCTCAAACTCGATAAGCCAGACCCATGGAATGATATAGCATCAATAAATAAATAAGATACCATGTGTTTAATTATATATCAATATGTTAAATATGAAAAGAAATGTTCCTAATAGTTGGGTGAGTCTAAAAATAGTTGTATATCCCTAATGACATCTCAAATCACACCACTAGGTAAAAACATGTTATCACATTGATATTTAATAGCATAAAATAAACTTAAAAATGATCAAATCAATCCCCTAAATTATTCCAAATAATGAAATAAAAAATTTGTTTAAGAATTTTCCATTCATTTAGAATAATAATAATCTAGTTCTTATACACACACCATGCATGCCAAGGTGATGTTGGCATACAAAGGAGTGGTCTCTCATTTATCCCCCATATTGTCACGTTATGACCAATACTAGGTCGACCGAATGTTAAAACCCCATCAGCAGGGCCACATCTAAAAAAAATAAATGCATATATTCCATGAATGCAAAAAATGAATGGAAAACCATTCCATGGATAAAATTTCACCTATTAAATTATTTCAACAAACATTTTCCATCAAATAAAACAAAAATTAATAATTTTAATTTCATATTTTTAAAATTATAATTCAAGAATATATTCCACAAACTACCCATCATCCAAAACATCCAATCCATTAGTACATTTCATTCCTTGAGATTTAAATTTGGTTTCCAAAATCATTCTATAAATTTAATTTACTGAAAACAATTAATTCAGGTTTTACATAATTTGAAATCAATAGATAATCCTCTTACCAAATAATATCTGTTGAAAATGAAGAATAACACAACATAACCTCAAGATCCCATCAGAAATCATGTTACAATATCTGGATCCAACAAGATATCATCATTAAACATTTCAAAAATCATAGATATATCTCTAAAGGTCCATATCAATGGTTCTATATGAAATAATAAACATGAATATATGATCAAAAGTTATTAATAGGAACTTAATAATGAATTAGGGCCCCTAAATAACAATAATTATCCAACTAAAAATTCAATGTTCATTTCGAATCGTCGATCATGACATGGATGAAAATGGAATCTGAGTTATGGGATGATTATGGATAAAACAATCCCATTAGGGTATATTTCATATTAGATTCTCTTTTTAAGAGGTCCACAGGCATGAAACATTGTTATGCTATGTGATTTGTAAAACCATTTAAAATGTGTTGTGCTACTACCTTTAAAGCATACATAGATCTATTATCTCCCACAATTTTAAATTACTTGCACTAATCATCATTTTACCATTGCTTAAAGATTCATGGTTTCTCATGTGTATCTCACAGGATGGATAAACCATGAAAAAATCATATGGAGCAGTTGTCCCTACATCCGTTGGAAACATGTCTTCCTTGATGGGGTGAATATGGTTTACTAACCATAATCAAAATATGAACCACCATAAAATAGACCATATCAGTTTTCAACAACTCTAAACCACATGATGCATTTCTTGATCATTATATAAACATTATAAGACATTAATAACGTGTCATGAACATCAAACTACGTGTGGTATAATTCTAGATTTGATTTATGATCTGTACAGTGCCTATTGGATGTGTTCAGGGATGTAATAATGATATTTGGGTTGGAGTTGGCTAATCTAAAAGGTTTTTTTGAGTGTCAATTGGGGATTAGAATTGGTGTCCTTTTATTATTGGAGGGGAGAACACATTGGGTAATTTTGAATTGAATCAATAACATTAAAAATTTTACCATTCCATATTATATAAAATTGTTCATTATCAAACCATAGAGTTAATAAGATTGATATATTTGTATCTAATGGTTGTTGGAATTGTGAGAAGGCCAATTTAACCCATATTATCTTATTTTAATCTCACGATATATAAATTTTTACATTAACCACTATAATAATTTTTTATTCATTTTTCTATTCATAATAGTCATAAATTTAGTTCAACTTATTAAACAAAATTTATTATGCTGATTCCAAATATGAAATTAAATTTAATAATTTCAATTCATATTAGAGGCTGAATTTAATTTAACAGTTTACCCACAAGTTTGATAAAAAATTTGGCTTACAAAGATTAAATCATCATATGAATAAAATGTTTTAATATGAAAATTCAATATGAAATCAATTACAATGACCTAAATTATATAATTTTTATACAATTTAACTGATTTTAATTTAAAACCAATTTATAATATAATTTTACTATTTATAGAATTTAATAAAAATTTTGTTTTCATTTAAAATTAGTAATTCTCCCTATTCATTAATAAAGAGTTCATTTAAAAAACTAAAAAAATTACCAAATATAATTTTAACATAGATATTTCATAGACGGTTTTTATTTTTTATTGAAATTTTATAAATGAGTTAATTATTATTTTTAAATTATGTTCACAATGTCCTACTAAACATCCTTTTAGAAGAAAAAATTTTTGGCAGTCATTTATTATTTATTCAATTTTTTTTAATGATGGTGCCTAGCCAAAAAACCAAGGCACAAATTATATAAAGAGGGAGAGCTACAAAAGTCTAAAGGACGGAAACATATTAAAATTATTGTTATGAAAAGGAAGTAAGTAATCAGGACGTTCATCAATGTAACACCCACGACTTTTATAAGAAGTATTTTTTTATGTTATAAAAATCATCAAAGGGATCTTTCACTACACACAACAGTAGCTTGGATTGCTTTACATGCAATCGCGACCTTCCTCGATATCTTGCATCGTACACAATACCGAGTTTGACTAAACAATGATATGCTATTAAAATATTATTATAATCAGCCATTATTAATAGTAATACACACTTTTTGGAATTTTTTAAATTTCATCTTTCAAAATTGACTTCATTTTTGGATTCGGAATATCAAAATTCCTTTAGGGTGAAATTTTGGTATTTTTCTAAAAACATTCAATTTTTTATGATTAGTGAAAACACTGGGTTACTATTTCAAAACCGGATTTTTATTTAAATAATTACTTATTTTATTTAAATTTATTTTAGGTCAAAATTGATACATAATACCTATATAAGTTCAATGAAATTCATTGGAGTCATTTTATAATAATTTTATTGATCTTTTGACCGTCTTTTTCCCACCTCCTATGAGAATTTGCAAATTTACATAAAACATAATTTTACTGCTTCTATGAGTGGAATTTAAAAAATCCTAGAGACTCAGTTGATGAAAGTAAGTAAAATATGGTTCAATGAGATGAAAATAATATTTGGTGAATGGTAACTTTTTCCTTTTTTTACCACGGTTATAAGTAAATAGGGTAATTAAGGGTAAAAATGATATTATTATTACTCTAACACATGTCATAATTCTATTGAATAAGTGTAATTCGACCCAAAACAACCTTAGGAATAAAATATAACCATTTAGGAACACTTTGATTAGATTAGGAAATTTAATATTAATTCATTTAAATAAGGGTAAAAATAGTTAAAATCAAAGTTTAATAAGTAAATCATTTTTAATATAGGGTTATACATAAGATAAATTCGACTATAAATATTCATTAGAAAGATATTAAGATTTCCTAAATAATGGTATTTTATTTGTAATTTTTATACTTAAAATAAGTTAATTTTTTTATGAAACAATGATGATGCAGTAATTATATTATTAATGAAATATTGACATAATTAATGTTATAAATACCTAAATAAATGTAAGTTGAGACTTTTTATGAATTAAAATAATTTTATATGTTATTATGACATGTTAGTATTGATTAATTAACTTTTTTCAAATTAATATTTCTATTATGATTTTCAAAAAAATCAATTACCAAATATTTTCAAAATTGACATAAAATAGTTTTTAAAACAAATATTATATTACTATTTTTTATTTTATTCCTAAAAATATAAGGTTTGTCCAAATGACTTATATAAGGTTATATATATTAATAATAAACAACTTGGGGTTCGTTTCTCTTGTAATGGTATGTTTATTAACCTTATAGTGTAAGAAAACAAAAAGACACGGTAAAAGTAAAATTATTTAACATAAAGTTAAATCTAAATGATAAGGTTAAAATAAAACCCTAAACTTGTATAAATTATATTGGATGAGAGGATTTCGACCCATACCCACCTTATCTTAGATATAAATAAATTTGGAGATATTAATAACCGAATATGACTTAATAATAAAATAATATTTTTAGTTTTTCCTAAGGTGCCCCTCTCCTCCCTTATAAAAGGGAACCTCCTCCCTCTCTTCCTCACACCACTTTGAGCATTCAAGATTCTCCAAAACCTGCCAAATTCTCTTCTCCACTCCTCTAGAAACATCCTATAGGTTCTGGTATTCTTCAAAGACCAAATTTAGTTCCCTAAGAGGAGGTCTCAAAGAGGCGCTTCAAAGAAGAGGTAATGTCTGTTACCGATTCATTCAACTTTATTTCTTCTTCCACTTATTCTTATTTAGTTGTTTCATTATCAAGTAATAACATCAGTATCACTAATATACTGATATTTTATTATATGTATGAAACATCCCTATTTCATCATCTATACATCCTACGGAAAACGAAATCACCACGCGTGCATACACACAGAATACCATCTCCATGCTGTGGTTTAATCGATTTTCCACCACCACCTTACTTGGATGGCTATAATGGTGTAAATAATAACTATATATGATTATTGTAAAGTTATATTGATTCTGAAATAGTATACATACACTCCAATACAATTCCACGATCATGGTAATGATATCATCGCTCATGCGTACGTACTGAATACCGTCTCCACGACGTGATGAGATTTATTCTCCATGTTAACTATTCATGAATGATTATAAAGTATATATAATAATAAATCATGAAATATATGACATAATAATGATACTTTATTTATATATATTTATATATATATGTATGTGATCTACATAATTTCATTCAATTTAATAAGGAAATGAAAACATCGTTCATGTGTATGTACGGCCTACCGTCTCCATGAACGGTGTATTTCATTTCATTTAATGGATATATCATATATATATGTATATATTGAATTATATATTATATATAAATCATGTTATACATTCTTTAATTAAGTAAGTCAGTATATATTTAATAATATCAAGAATAACAAGTCCAAACACGTATGATAAATAAAACGATTTAACCCAAAACACTGCTTTAACATGGAACTTACAAAAGAACGGGTAATATAAACTCATAAGTGAACCATATATGATATAATAACAATTAATATGAATCATTAATAAGTCAATAACATTATTTAAATCATTATACCGGTGGTTCAGAAACGTACGAAGCATATCAGACCTAAGGTAAGGGATAACTTTTCCAATCTCGTTATTATCTGAGATTGTTTATTCGTAAGTAATTACTGGGGATATTGTTATCATCAAAGTCCATGTTTTCTAAAAGTGTTTTTATGTATGTTTAATGTCCTTTTTACCCATTTTGTCTTTTACTACATCTTATGTAAGTAATCCATCCTTTTTTTTACGTTACGAAGTACTTTTTGACTTTTCCGGAAAAAGTACGAGGAGAATGTTTTTTTATCTTATACGGTGTGAATGGATTTTTACAGTTTCATAACGCCTCATTTTCATGAAGCTTACTCTATATGATTTTATGACTATTTTCAAAAAAATTATTTTCTTTTAAAATTGAATGGCATTTTGTGATAAGAAAATGATTTTAATGAAGAAAGGATATTTTCCTCAAGAATTATTTTCAAGTGTTTTTTCAAAACCATTTTCCATTTATGATGAAATTATTTCATATTTGTATGTTTCAAGTATAATGTCTCTATGATTTACATGATTTCACTTCTCTTATGATGAAATGATATCCATTTGTTTTATATTGGCTATGTTATAATAGAATGATGTTTATGAAACCCATATTTTCATTGGGTTATTATGAAAGATGTATGTTTATTTTGTGGCACACGAAAAAATGATTTAATTATGAGATGGGTGGGACCTATATCTCCCTCCAATTCATTAGGTAATGATTTATATCTCATGAGATAGACATGGCTGGAATGGTAAGTTAATCCAATTCAGTGTTACGGGACTGAGACGAGGAGTGAACTCCATTCAGAAAAGGACTTTGTCCACTAAGATGGTCTTGGCAGCAATGCCTTGGCTACAATTGAAATAATAACATGTGCTTAATGGTTTCCAAAATTACATGCTTTATTCCAATTCTATTTTATCATGATTGATGTTCCCTTGTGATATATGCCTTATGTACTTCCAAGATTCATGTCTTTGCTCATGTTTTTGATGTTTAGATTTTTTGTTCATGTTTTTGCATTCAAATATTTATGGATTGTTTTATATTCTTTAGGTTTACCCTTATTGGGCATTTGAGCTCACCCCTTTATGTTTTCTTTTCCCTAGGATATAAAGAATGGTTTTTGGTAAAAAAAAGGAAGATATTTATGGGAGATGTTGATGATCCTTCACCACGATTTGAAGATAATATTCCGAGTTTCCAAAGACATTAAACTATTACGATCCTTGTGTGTCTATTTTTTTTATGTAGTAAGTATTCCGTAAAAGTAATGTAATGTCCATGTTTGTCAAGCTTTGGGTCTCTACAATCAATCCAGGTGATGTCTGGATTGACTCACATGTTTGCAAGACCATAAGAAACCATGTTAGCTTCATGATAAATATGATTTATGATGTAGTTGATGTTGAGAAGAGCATTGATACAGTCCATCCAATGAGTGGTGATACAACATGCAATATGTATCACACCATTCCAAACGGCTTGCACAAGAGTGGTCGAATCACTCTCAATCCAGAGGTTGTTCCAGCCATGTTGTTTGGAAATATAGACGGCATGAATCCTACCCATAATTTCAACTTCCAAAGAGGGTGCAATGCCATATCTCCCATAGAAGAAACCAACACTCTGGCAAGTATGATTCCTGAATATGGCGCCACACCCCGTAGGAACCGGATTGCCTTTGGAAGCACCATCCACATTAACCTTAATCCATCCTGGTAGAGGTGGACCCCACAAGACTTCAAAAGTACGACGAGGATGGAAATAGTTGTCACCAATCTGTAAACGTCGAAGGATGCTAAAGTCTTGCACCATCGTGCTTCAATGAATCTTTTGGATCGAAGTAGCTTCACGAATGGTGATGGGAATTTGAGTTTTTACTGAATTAAGATTGGGTAAGAAATTATTATGAATAAAACCATTTCTATCAGACCATATCATGTGACGAAGCTCAAATACAGCAGCAAGAAATATGTTTTCGATATGTTGAGAACTATTCAGATCCTCACATCTCATTAATTCAGTTTTGACAGAGTCATGCCTCCACCATCTATAGTCAAAAATGTCAAAAATATAATACCACGGAGCAGAAGCAGTGGCACAAGAAAGAAAAAGATTATTTTCACCTTCTATGTGATGATTACAGAGGCTGCTTTTAGAATAGAGTTGGAAACCAGATGATTGCAAATGATCATCAGTGGAATGTCTGTTATGAGAAAGTATCCATATAAGAGTAAATCATGACGGTTTAATCCAAGGTTTGTCATGAAGATTCAACCACCCAAAATCACTTTCAAAGTTACAGAAGAAATGGCTGTAAAAGTTTTTTGAATCAAGCATACCATTGTGTGAAGGTTCCCAAACATAGAAATCATAAGTGTTTGAGAAGGGGAAAGTGTCAATGACAGTCATAATGTTATCCGGAAGAGGTTCATTACTAGAGTTAAGAACATCCATAATAGAGATCTTGGTGTCCCTAGTGATTTGGTCAAGAGAAACCCTGGAAATTAAAGGGGTTCCAACCCAATTATCCAACCATCTGTTCATGGTGGAGTTTCTGGAGACCATCCACCTAGAGTTACTCATTAGGGAGTTAACGGAATGATTTATAGATGGACAAATAGAGGATTCATGAAAGATAGAGTTTCCATTCTTGAGTTTCTGAATAAATCTATTTTTATGAATGTTGATAGAATAAGAGTTATGGTAGAATAAGTTCCAAGTGATCCTAGCTTGTAGAGCCTCATTAAAATGTTTAATATTTTCTATTCCAATTCCCCCATTATTAGTTGGTTGACAACATTTAGACTAGGGAATGGTGACAAGTTTTCTCTCCACCGTGCTACCATTCCAAACAAAATTTTTGATTGTGGTGTTCATTTTTTTAATAACACTAACAGGACAATTGTAGACCATCATCAAATATACCATTTTAGAGAAAATATTAGATTTGACCAGGCAGATTCTACCCGCCATAGAGAATATTTATTATTCATTCAATTGAATCTTATAATATTTATTAACTATAGAGAACTATTAAATTTATTTTGAACATATATAAACCATATAATATTCACAATATATTTATTACTTCTAATTATCTCCATCATAACCAGAAATTTATAATGTCTATGTTTTTATAATAATATGTTAATAGTGTGTCGTATTTTTTTCAAATCCATTGTTACATGTATTTAATATTTCAATGATATTCAATTTTCTAAAAATAAATATATTATTTTTCTTAGTATCTTACATCCTCTTTAAATAATGTAGGATGCAATCATATTTCAATTTTCTAATATTTTTAGAAAAATTATTTCTTAAAATGATAAGATTATTAACAAAATTAGATTTTTTAGGTAACAAATGTAATTTTAATACAGAAATTAAAATTCATGAATCAAAATCTATAAGTATAAAAGATTAAATACGAATAACATGATATTATGGGTGTATAATAGTTGATGACTTATTAATTCATGATATTGAAATTTTGTTTTGCTATCCGATGATTTTAATATATGTTAAATTATTCTATAATTTATGTGAATAAAATATGTATAATTAATGAAATCATTGATGGGAATTTAATGGATCATAAATTCTAGGATTAGGGAACCAATACATCAAATTTTATAGATTTAATTCATATTCATTATAAATTATGAATTAAATTTAATTAAATAAGAATATAATGGTTGATGATGAAACATACATTAATATCTTGAAAAAATAGAGGAGCATAAGTGAAATATTATAAGAATAATAACATTTTATATATGATAGGGAGATAAATGAAAATTTGAACAAAAAAATTTCACATATCACTATAAGTGAGATAAGAATAAAAATAATTTCTATAGACACGGTACCACTAATGTGTTCATGTGTGGAGCTGTAAAACATGTTAAATCAAATGTAAAAATAAAATAGTACAAGAATAATTTGATGATGAGGATGATAGGCCATTGAGTTTCAATTATATAAATGATAAAAAAATGGATTGATATTTTTCCTAAAAAGAAATATTATTGATCTTTTCCAAATAATGAATGTAAAATTTCATACCAATATTAGTGAGGTATGATAATTGTAAGAATAAAGATAATGTCGAAAAAATAGTTTATTTGATGGAGAGATGATAATTGAACAATAGAATGAAGAACAATTTATATGATATGATTGAATATAAGTTAAATTTGAGGAAAAAATAAATTGAAAATTAAATTTAATTAATAAGTAATTGATTTTCATTTAATGATATCAATTTTATAGAAAACAGTAAAAAAATAAACAGAAAAATAAATCAACATAGAATAATAATAATATTGAATTCTATAAAGACTTACAATTGATTAAAAATATTGAGGACGCGATAAATATACTTAAAAATAGAAACATATATAAAATTAAGTGTAAGATAATGTTATTATGAAATAGAACAGTCATGAAATTAGTCAAATTATAATGATAGAAACTAAAAAGTAATTAGTTGGGTATAAAAATTTATAATTTATATTCAAGAAGGTATTGAAATTATATTTAATAATATTATTAAAGAATGTAAAAAATTTTAATTATGAATTTCATTAAGAGAAAAAAAATTAAATTAAAATTTTCATAAACTTAATAAACCCTTTAATAGAAAGACATATTCTATATAAAAACTAGATAATTAGAATTTGTTTTAGAAAACATTAATTACTAACATAAATGTTGTAAATCATGTAACACAGACATGTATGTAAAATATTAAAAAATAATGTTGAATGAAATGAGGAATATTAGTCTAGTGTGTAGATAAATTAATTGTTAGCCTATATAATTTTCTTCAAAAAATATAGATAACATATATATCATTAAAATTTATATAATATAAACTATAAAATCAAGGATGAAATTTATTTTTAATGAAATATTTTTTTAATATATATTGATATAGATATAGTGTATTTGTTAATATGGGAGTTATGTTTTTATTAAATATCGATATTTTTAGTCCCATGTAATTATTTTGAGACAAACCATGTGTTGGAAACTACTTATTGAAATATGAAAATATCATAAGAAAAGATAATTTTTTAGAATAATGATTATGGAATATATTAATCTATTTTAAATGTTCTTGGAATAATTTGGTTGAAAAATTTACTCTACCAATGAATGCATAACTATTTTGACTACATTTAAAATAAAATTAAAATAGAAAAAATATCAGAAAAGGAAAGATATATTTAAATAAGGGTCAAATATTTGTAGTTTCACTTACTGTTTCACAAAATTAATGTATGTATATTTTTATTGGTGTTTGTTCTTCAAATAATAATATAGATTAAATAAATTTTCTTTAGAAATGTGATGAATGATCAATGGTTTTTTTAATAATGAGTCACTGAAAAATAATTAATTTTGTTGATCGATTATTGTAAATAACATGCTTATGAAAAAGAAAACATTGCTTTTAATGTGTCTAAAACACAAAAACATTATCTGTATATGAGGTCCATGATATAGAATATGTCTTAATGTATCAGAAAATTCATTTTTCAATAAATTCATAAAATATATTTATATATTTACATGAGGATATTGAACATATGGATAATTTTTCTATGGAATGGATCATGAAAATATTTATGAAACCAAATAAAAATTGTGAAAATAAATTATATAATTGAATACATAGTCATATATGATAAAAATAAATGTGAAACATGACTTATAGAGATAATTTTCATTATGTGAATATGATAGAGACAAATAAAATATCGGTAGAAAAAAAATTATAAAAATGGACTTTTATAAACATTCAAAAAATTATTATTGCTACTATAACATCTAATCCATCATATCAAATTCATTTATAAATTTATGGTAATATTTTGATGTGATATATAAATTTATATACTTATTTTGTCTCATTTATATATTACATTCCATATCAAAAAAATTAGGGTTAACAAATACAAGTAATTCTCATTAAAATGATTATGAGACTTAGGTTAAATGCTAATAATGAGTGTGGCTTGTCATTGAAAAATATTCTTATAAACATTGGAACTGATTGCAATAGTTGAATATTTAATGAGTATCTTGAAAAGTATGGTACTCACTATAGACTCATAGAAAAATTCACAATATAAAAATGTTCTTTTAATTTTATGTCATGTATATAATGAATATTATTTATTAATTAGGCAATATACTTGTTATTATATAGAGAGACAATATAATGATGGATTGGTTCATATCCCGAAAAAAATTGATTTCATTTAATATATATTGATATATTAATAACTTATATATGTTATTACAATTCAATGAAATTTGAATATTTAAATGTATTTTTAGAATGTGAATCATCATTGTAAATGGTATATATCATGGAAATTTTTGGAATATAGAATTAGACATAGTATTCGAAGTTTAACATCTAAAAATAAGATGATTTCATTTATTTTAAAAAAATGGAATGATTATAGATATTTTTTATTAAAATGTGTATTAAATTTCAAATTAAAAAATAAAAAATCTTTTAGAATGTTTTATAAGTGATTTTGAATAAGTGTTTTTTGAAATTAAATGTAATTATTCTAAGATAAATAGGAATTCAGAAGAGGTGTTAGTGGTAGGTGATGAATCATGTATATTAAGTGATTGTAATATAAATTATTTAACTCATCTAGTGACATTAAAAAATACGGATCTATATTATAAGCGTGAAGTGAATTAAAACACATTTCATACAAAAAAATTATTCAGGATAGAAACATATACATCATTAATTTCTCATGTTGTAAAAAGAGTAATGAAATAAGATTTTGAGACAAAAAAATTGATTATTTGTATAATGTTTTAGATTAGATGAATATTAATGTGACATAAAATTACTTCCCATGAATTAATAAAAAAATTATATTAGAATAATATTGTTGTTTTGTTGCAATCAGAATGATGGAGGATATATTGCAAGCAATAATTAATGAAGTGTGTAAAAATGTATAATTCTAACAGAAATGATTTTTTTTATGAATTCTACCAAATTTTATATAGACATGAATCAAATAAGTTATTTCATTATATTTATGTGGAATTGTGAAACAATACTTCATGATAATAGTCATTTCACCATCCTTCAATTGAGAATTAGAATAATAAGTGTTCATTGAGAATCTAAATGGTGATTTAATATATATGATAAAGGTATAGTTTATATTTAAAGAAATGATATATATATATATACTAAATCAATCCACATGAGAATGTTATTAAATTTTAGTAATATTCATGATGTTTTAAAATTTAAGTGGGGATGGGAAGATAAAAACTCAACCATAAAAATTTTAAATACACATCAGGTGATATCATTAAATATATCTGGAGAATGCAATTGTAGATTATGACTGTTTTCCGTGTAATTTATTATTAATATATATTTTTTCTATTTTTGAGTTCATTCCAAACGAGAATTATTTTCAATGGTTATGTAATTTCATGGAAATTAAGATTTAAAATTTACTTTTGTAAATATTATTAGCATTTATAGATAATAGTTTAGATAATATCATATTTTAACACTTTCTAATTTGAATCATATACATTAATTGATAATATAAACCCCATATCATGACTCAAAAACTTTTTTTGTAATCATGGGTAATATATAGTTATTTTTATATTTATGAAGCAGGAGGTTGGTCCGAAGTGGGATCTTGGTCGATGTCTGTGAGGATGGTAGTTGAGTTACCAAAGGCATGGAGGATTGATTTTTTTTTTTAATAAATTAAATGTTTATTATGTGTTATGTCTCACTATATTGTGAGAGTTACCTTATGGTAAAGTTAGATTTCAGAATGGGATTAATATATATCTCTCGAGTTTTTCTGATTTTGTTTGGACTAATATATAAGATATGGAACAAATGAACAATCATGAAATGTTATATTGATTTTTTCATGACTCTCATATAGACCCTAATACAATGTGGTTGATAATATTTTTATCTAAAATATCATTTTTAATTTTTTAAAACAACGATTCTTGAAATTTTAGATGCGTGAAATAAATCAATTGGGTAATGGGATATATTGATTAGGATGGTCAATTATTTTTTTTATAAAGTGGTTATCCACCTTTTTGAATTATTCATTATATAAATTTGTATTTATAAAAAACGAAGTGATTATTGTTGTTGCTTTGTGAAAATAATTTTGCTATAATGAAATCATGATTTGGTGGAATGTTGTCCTTAATTAATCATTAGAAGATAATTTATTTTATTCAGATGTTTGTTGGGACACATTTTTTGAGTTAATTTTATTAGATATAAAATGAAAAATATATTTTATTCAAAATAATTTTTTTATTTAATTTTAATTTAATTTTGACCCCTTTGGGATTATTTTCATTAATATTTATTTTTCCATATATTAAAAATTATTTTTATTTTAATACTTCCATTAATAATATTATAGAATCATTTGATGATTCATTATATTCAAAATGATTCAGTTTCAATATATTTGTTTTAAATATTTGTTTTTCAATTGGGTAATTCATGAATTTAAATTATGTGAACTATTTTAAATTTTTTTTTACATTTTTAGGAAATATGTTTTATTCATTCACTTGTGGTGTTATTTTTATGAGGGAGGATATTCTATCTTTTTTTCAAAGACTAATGTCTGTTTTTTTATTTCCAAACGTATGTCTTTTGTATATTGGATTTTATATGGTTAAAATGAAAAGATTTGGTTTATGAATGGATAGAAATTTAAATAATAGATCCAAAAAGTTCATCCAAAAAAATTAATATTTTTTTTATTTAGGGTTACATTTCCCATTTTTTTGGATGTTTCCCAGACTCCCATGTTGGTGGAAGGAATAATTATCCTCTTTTAATTATATTGTAGTGTTATACCCATTGAATAGGATATGGAGACATGGTACAGTGATACTTGGTTATTCTATTTGATACCATGATGTGTTATTATTTCCATTGATTACTATATGTTTTAATGTTTTTAGTATTAATTGTTAATAACTTTATAGTCATGTTTCCCAAATGTAATTTTTTGGGTTATCGATTTTCTATCATGTTCATGTTTTTATTTTTTGGATTTCGTGATGTCCTTTTGTTATTTATTCATTGTGTAGAATAATTGGAAATACAATTCTTTCCGTGAGGGTCATTAACGTGGTTTTCCTTATTCTAGGTATGTATATGATGATCTCATCAATTCTCTAGTTTCTTTGATACAGATGAAAATAGTTGACATTATTTACTAAAAGATGTTTGTAAAAATAAGGAGGTGGTTTTTATGATACACTATCATTAGATATATTCCTCGTTAATCCAAACTTTTTTTATTAGGTAATATCCAACATGTTATCTTTACATGAGGATTTTTCATTTACTGTGTTCATTGGATACTATTAGATGTTTTACTTTTGATAAGATTTTCATTTTACAATGGGGTTTTTATCTAATGTTTGTGATCTTGTTAGAAACACAATATTTTAATGTTTGATGTTTATAATCTTTTTTTTAGTTTTTCGAGAACCATTCATCCATTTTTTTATTAGGATAATTTTATGGATGTGTATTTTTAGTGGAATATAACGACTCTTTTTTATCAATAAAACGTAGTGGTTTATGGATTATCCAATTTTTTTAAAGGATACTGATTCATAAACTATGTTGATAAATTCTAAATGACGGATAGACCCCTCCAGACTCTCTATTTCTATATTTTATTCCATACTCATGATATTTCATTTCTTGAGGTTTTTGATGCTGATTATGGTATTTAAGTACTGTTTTGATAATTACTATTAATTGATATTTTTTAATCTTTGAGTGTATTTATATTTCACCCAATCATACACTTCTTGGAATATGATTCAACACATCCTTCATTCATTGTTGCATTTACATTTAGTAGGGAATTTTTAGGGATACAACATTTCATGGTATGGATAATTATGACTCCAAAATCCAGTTTGGATTTACTATTTAATGATATTTGTAACTACATTAACATCCTAACAATGATCACCGCTATAATTATAAAATGATGAATTTTTCACCCCATCCATAGTTACATTGTATATATTATTTTAAATAATGTGGAACACATTACATAGTGATGTATGCTACAATTTTTTATGGTACATGGTTTATATACATTAGAAGAACATGGTTCTATAAAACCCAATAATGTTCTATGAGAAAATATGTACTATAATATAAGGAATAATGTATGAAAACATAGATTAATCATGGTTAGGTAAACTTTACAATAATAAGGTGATGTAGTTATGTAATTTTCCACATCCATTTTTTGTGATTTGTATATATATATTTTAATTTTATGTGGCTACTATGAAAATAACATCATATTTGTTAGTCTATGTAGATTAAATTCTATAATTGAGGAGTGGTTTTGAAAAAATGTTAACTATAATGAATTTAGATAACTGTGAATTTATAATAACACCCCCTGCATTTTTAGGATTGTTTTCAAATTATTTATTTCATTTGACTATTTACGTTTTTGTTGTCTTCGGTGGATCCATTTACCTCTTATTATTGCTAATTTGATGCTCATTCCTTATTTAATATCAGGTGAGTAAAACTCTTTTCCTCATTTTTTATTCTCCTCTCATAATATTTTTTCTTTAAATTTGAAATATCTCACTTATGATAACCATAACCACTAATTTGGATTAGAGTTGGGTTTAGGGATGTTATAATAATGGGGATTTAGTTTTTTATTAGACATGATGATGTCTCATGAATCACTTGTAAATACAACTTGGGTATTGACATGATATGAAGGTTTATACTTATGAGGAGGTAGGTTTATCATTGTAATGATATTGTAATTAATTTTCCTAAATACATGCGTGAATCAAATATCTATTTTTTATGAAATTAGAGGCATATTTTTAAACCATATAAGGATTGAGATTATTTAAAAAATTATATTTTCCTTAGAATGGACATGAAAAATGATAAATACATATTTAAATATACAATTTGTGTTTGTCCCATGACTGAGGATGAAATTTAAAGATGATGCGGATATTAAATTCATGTTTTTTAAATAATAAAATCCTATTAACAGTGATATCAAATGTGTTTTTTATAACAAATAAAACTAAAAAATTATTACAGATGGGATGAAATAATCATCAATAATTTTTTCTATTCTTTTAATATATTGTTTCATGTTCAATGAACTATGATGGAGGCTCTCATTTGACAAATATAATGTCTAATGTTTTCATATTGAGTCAATCATGGATGAAAAAGAGTGGGTTCATATGGTCGATCTACTAACTGTAATGTCTTAAAAAATTCAATCTTGTATTACTTGTTATTGATCTAATTATAGTTATACATTCATTCCCAAGATGGCCCTGTGGTCAATCCATGGTCAGTCTTGAGGATGATATAGAGTTGGCCATGCAGTTTATATATTTTTTTTATATGATTCACCCAATGTTTCACATTTGGTCGATCAATATGTTGTAGTAGTGTGGAAGGATATGGTCGAGAGGATTTATCATCTGTTTCACTATAATAGGCTTTATACAAAAATAATAGACTGATAAGGAAACTCTTTGTCCACTGTTGATCCCCATTGAATATAATCTAATCATGTGATCAATCCCATGTATGTTTTGTTATAATTTCAATCAAATAATTACAGATATGTTGGTGATATTCTAGATTAAATAAATAATGTTTGTAGATATTAATAACTAAATGGATTCATGATGAGATGAAACATGCAATATATTGAAGTAGTTAATAAATAAAAAAATAGATTCTATTATTTTTTTGAGAAAAATTAATTGAATTAATTAGTTGAAAATTTTTATAAGGGCTATATAATGAGAAATATATCTATCACTATAATTTTTCTTCAAACATTATTAACAAAGATGGTGATGTAATCGTATATCAATTTTTAGCATGAAGTGTAGTGTGTGTAATTTTAATAGAAGATGATATCGTTGTAACACCCCGAGATTTTATGAAAAATATTATTTTAATTTCATTAATGTCTTATGTTGTATTCTACCACAAGTTTCGCTAAACAACGAAATGCTATTAAGATATTATTAAAACTAGCAATTATGAATAGTAATAACCACTTTTTGAAATTTTGTAAATTGTATTTTTCAAAATGCACTTCATTTATGGATTTAGAGTATCGAATTTAGCCTAGGGTGAAATTTTGGAACTTTTCGGATAACTTTCATATTCTGATGAATACTGAAAATTACTAAATTTTAATTAAAAACAACTTTTTAATCGAAATAATTAATAGTGATAAATAATTAATTTGAGTGGTTTTAAATTATATTTAGAATATATTTTTACAATTTAATACAATTTTGGTCATTGGATGTAATTTTACAATTAAACCAGTTATAAACTAGTGTCAATCTTTTGATAGTTATTATCTCTTAAAAACACGCTATTTGTTTTGACGACGAGAATTAATTTTTAAATTATTTAATGCAACTGATATGTTTTGAATTTGGGTAAAATAGACATCATTTTTGAGTTCATAATATCAAATATAGATTAGGCCTAATTTTTGGTATTTTTCTGAAAACATTCAATTTTCGATGAATAGTGAAACCACTAAGTGGTAGGTTAAAAACTGAATTTTGCATAAAACATAATTTTACCGCTTCTGTGAATGGAATTTCGAAAATCTGAGAGACATGGTTAATATCAAGGACTAAAATGTGGTTTAATGAGATGAAAATAATTTTTTGTGAATAGTAACTTTTTACTTTTTTTTACAACGGTTAATAGTAAAAAGGGTAACTAAGGGTAAAATATGATATTACTATTACCCTAACACATGTCTTAATTGTATTGGACAAGTGTAATTAGACCAAAAACAACCTTATGAATATAATATGACCATTTAGGTCCACTTGGATTAGATTAGGTCATTTATTATTATTTAATTCAAAGAAGAGTTAAAAGAGATAAAATCAAAGTTTATTTACTAAGACATTTTTAATATAGGTTTATACATAAGATAAATTCTATTTTAAATATTCATTAGAAATATAAAAATATTTCCTACACAATGGTATCTTATTTTTAATTTTTAGACATCAAATAATATAATTTATTTATGATACAAAGATGATGCAGTAATTATCTTATTAATGAAATATTCACATAATTGATATTATAAATACCAAACTAAATGTAATTTAAGAATTTTTATGAATTCCACTAATTTTCTAGGTTCCTATGATATATTAGTGTTGATTTAATCAACTTTTTTCGAACATATAAATCTATTATGACTTTCATAAAAATCATGTACCAAATAGTGTCAAAATTGACATAAAATATTTTTTAAAACAAATATTATATTATTAATTGTTATTTCATTCCTAAAAATCTAAGGTTCTGCAAAATGACTTATATAAGATTATATATATTAATAATAAACAACTTGGGGTTCTTTTTGCTTGATATAGTAAGTTTATTAACCATATAGTGTAAGAAAACAAAAAGACACGGTAAAAGATAAATTATTTAACTTAGAGTTAAATCTAATTGATAAGGTTAAAATAATAACCTAAACTTGTCTAAATCCTATTGGTTGATAGGATTTAGACCCATCCCAACTTTAGCTTCGAAATAAGACCCTTTGGAACCATTATAAACGGATTTTGACTTTAATATAAAGTAATATTTTGAGATATTCCTAAGGTGCCCCTCTCCTCCCTTATAAAAGGACACCTCCTCCCCCTCCTCCTCACACCAATTTGAGCACTCAAGCTCGGCCAACCCCTGCCAAAATCTCTTCTCCACTTCCCTAGTATAATCCTAGAGGTCCTGGTCTTCTTCAAAGACCATCCATTGTTCTTTAAGTGGAGGCTAAGAAAAGGCACGTCAAGAAGAGGTAATATCCATTACCGATCTTTTTCAATTTCTTTCTTCTTCAACTTCTTCTTCTTTAGTTGTTTCATGATAAAGTAATAACATCAGTATTTCATATATACTGATATGTTATTATAAATACGAAACAACTCTAATTAACCTTCTATCCATCCTACGGAAAAAGGAAATCACCGCGCGTGCGTACGTACGGAATACCGTCTCCACGCCGTGGTGTAATCTATTTTCCACCACCACCTTACATGGATGGGTATAATGGTGTAAAGAATAACTATAAATAGTTATTACAACATCATATTGATTCTGATATATTGTATAATCCACTCCAATTCAATTCAATATTTATGGAAATTATATCTTCGCTCGTGCGTACGTACGGACTACCATCTCCACGACGCGATGAGATTAATTCTCCATGTTAACCATTTAAGAATGATTATAAAGTATATATAATAAATAATAATGAAATATATGACATTATAAAGCTACTGGATTTATGTATATATATATATATATGTATGTCATCTACTTACTTCCATTCAAGACAATAAGGAAAGGAAAACAGCGTTCATGCGTACGTACGGACTACCGTCTCCATGAACGGTGTTTTTCATTTCATTTATCTATCTATTATATATATATATATACTGAATATATATGATATATAAATAATATTTTATATTCTGGAAGTAAGTAAATCATGATATAAGTAATAATAATGTCAATAACAACAAGTCAAAACACCTACGATAAATGAAACGATTTTACCCAAAACGCTTCTTTTACATGGAATTTACAAAAGAAAGGGTAATATAATGTCATAAGTGAACCATATATGATATCATAACAATGAATATGATTCTGTAATAAGTCAATGACATTATTTAAATCATTATACAGGAGGTTCAGACACATACGAAGAAAATCAGACCTAAGGTAAGGGAAATATCACAATCTCATTTTTATCCGAGATTGTTTATTCATAAGTATTTACTGGGGTGTATTTTATCATCCAAATCCATGTTCCCTCAATATTTAATATTATTTACATCCTTAAACAACAGTTTATATCCAATTTTACCCTTCGGTATGTTTTTTTGTAAAAGATATGAAAGGAATCTTTTGTCGTTTTTCGTACGAGGTACTTTTTGACATTTCCGACAAAATTATGAAGAATGTTTTTTTAACTTATACGGCATGAATGGATTTTTAAAACATTATTTCCAAGAAACTTCCTTTACAAGTTTTCAAGTTTATTTTTAATCAAATTCTTTTATTTTAAATTCGTATGACATGTTAAGAAAGGAAAAGTGTTTTTGAAGTAGAAAGGATATTTTCCTCAAGAATGGAGTTCAAGTATTTTATCAAAATTATTTTACATATAAGATAATAAAAGGGTTCTGTTTTTATCTCTATTATTAAATTGGTTTGATTAGGTTATGATGGAAATATTTTTATGAATTCCTTTATCTTATATGAATTGTTTTATTATGTCATGTGGTTTAAGAATCCCATTTTTATTACGTGGGTTACGCTTTGATGTATGGTTTATGATTATGTGGCACAAATAAGAAAGGATTCATTATAATATGGGTGGGACCTATATCTCCCTCCAATGCATTGGGTAATGATTTTATATCTCGTGAGATAGACAGGGCTGGAACGGTAGGTTATACCGGTTCAGTGAAACAGGACTGAAACGAGGGTTACTCGATTCAGAAAGGGACTTTGTCCACTAAGATAGTCTTGGAAATGAGTTTTGACTAACAAGAAATTATTCTCTATGATTATGTGTGTATTCCAAAAAGTTTCATGTTTTATGTTATGATTATTCGGATTTCATTTCACTACTATGATTTATCCCATGTTATGAAATTATGCTCTCTTTTGCCGGTTAAGATTTCCAAAAGTTATGTTCTTATGAATATGATGTGATTGATTTTTCTTTTGTATACCCTTACTGAGCATTTGAGCTCACCATTTTATGTTTTCTTTTCCCCAGGATATAAAGAAAGGTTTTAGGTAAAAAAAGGAATATCTTTAAGGGAGATATTGAAGATCTTTCACCACGATTAGAAGATTATGTTCCGAGTTTCCAAAGACACTATACTATTACGATCCTTGTGTGTGTGTTTTTGTTATGTACCAAGTATTCCGCAAAAGTAATGTAATGTTCATGTACATCATGTTTCGGGTTTCTAAAGTTGGTATCAGAGGAAAGGTTTAGTCAACCTTTGGAAACTAGGATGCGAGAACTTTAGTGAGATCCCTAGAGATATTTCTAAGGTATGTCTAGGGATGTCTCTAAGGTTAAGTATACGTATAGGTTATAGTACTAGAACTACGCTAACGATCATAGAATTAAACCTAAGATGTTAGATATTGAAGGTACTCCCCCGTTATTATGTTGTTTTCCCTAGCATGATTTTTTCCTCTCACGCTATTCTTTTTGGGTTTTAGACGATGGCTGGAACCCGAAGGAACCGTGTTGATCAATGCAATGGACAATGCAATGAGTGTCCTCTTGAAAAAACAAATGTTTTGGGAGATGGAGTGAAAAATATTATTGCTATACTTAAACAAGATATGAATCATTATGGACTTCCAAATGAGCAGAGAAGGGAACAATATTCTATTGAGTCCTTCATAAGGCAACGTCCACCTTCTTTCAGTGGGTCTTCTGATCCACTTGTTGCTGAACAATGGATCAGTACCACTGAAAATATATTTTCAGTTTTTCAATGTTCTCAAAATGATAAAGTCATCTTAGCAGTATATCGTTTGGATGGTGAAGCTGATCAATGGTGGAATCTTATCAAGAATACAAGGCAAAGAGATGAAATTGAGTCCATGGAATGGGACGAGTTCAAGAACTTATTTTTCAATAAGTACTTCCCTCGTATTCTTCGAACAAAGATGGAGAAGGAGTTTCTTGAACTAAAGCAAAAGGATGATGAATCTGTTGGTATATACGAAGCAAATTTTACAAAACTTGCAAGGTATGCATCTGTCATTATCATCCAACCTGAAAGTAAAGTTGATCGATTTTTTAGTGGCTTAAAACCAAGTCTTCAAAGGGAATTAGCTATAAGAGACTTCAGTAGCTATGAAGAAATTGTGCGTTGTGCTATCAAGGTTGAAATGGAAGTTGGTGTTACATATCCATCTCATGGTTTGACATGAAACGAAAGATGGAGTTCAAGGAGAAATATCAGAATAATTGTGAAAAGAAGATGAATTTTTCCTTATGCACAAAGTGTGGAAAGAAGCATGGTGGAGATTGTCTTAAAAGGACTAGAAAATGTTTTAAGTGTGGAAAAGAAGGTCATCGAGCAGCTGAGTGTCGAAGTAATGGAAAAAGGGTTTCTAATGATGTGAATAAAGAAAACACTGCAGATAACGCACCACCAACACTTCAATGCTTCAAGTGCAAGGAAATGGGGCATTATGCTAATAAATTCCCTAATCCAAGGGTTAGTGATGATCAACATGAGCAACCACTGAAGGAAAAGGACAAAGGGAAGTCACATGCGATCACTATTGGCAATGTTGAATATGACAATGATGTGGTGGAATGATTAAGTGTTAATGTAATGGGATTCCAAAATAATGTTGTATCATGGAGTATTGCAATATTTATTCATGTGGTATTCAAAGTGATTGAGATATTTTTTGGAAATAAGATGATATGCGCATAATGAAGGGAAATCAAGAAAATGAAATGTTTAATAGTATTCATGAGCTCATGATTGATATAAGGACTAAGTGATATCATGTTTTGAGTATATAGAATTTTGAGGATTTTGGTATGTGGAAAGTGTTAGCTTTAAACTGCGTTCATGTTTTCACTAAGGTATTCAAGAGAATACATGATTAAGGACTTTGAATGTTTGGAATGTGACCAACAAAACATATCTTATGATATATGGGGATCAACAATGGTATTAAATCTCAGGTAATTGTTTTCACTATGTTATGAGAGTGGACTGCAGTATTATGGATAAGCCTAAAGATTGGACTGGATTATGTTGGACATAAGTTTGTTTAAGGATAGAAGTTTTTTTTCGATATTATTGATGGGATGTTATAGTAATATAGCTTTAGAAAAAAAGGACAACCTGCAGGACGGGCGACAGCCCATCGCTTCGGACAAGGCTATGGGAATCGAACCCACAACCGAAGTGCGACTGGCCTTTATCGCCTACCACTGGCCTACAGGAAGTCCTTGTTTAGTAGAAACTAGTTTTATTATATTAAGCAGTATGATATATGAAGTATAAGTCCATTTTAAGAACCATATGTGATTAATCTCACTATAGATCGACTTATGTATATAATTTTTGCTAACCTTTTGTTTGAGACAGATGGAATGACCCGTCATTCTATCACATGATCTGCTAACACTTCACGAATAACAAATTCAACTTCATTTCTTTAAGGGATGATGTGGAAATTGTTCAATTCACAAACAACAGTGAGAATGTACCAAAATCATGCAAGTATTTCTTTTAATTCATCAACTTTAGGGAAATGATCTTGAAAACCAAAAATGTTGTCCTAGTGCTCTTATATCCGATTAATCAGATGGTACCTTAGATCGTCACAAATTTATGGCTTTGTGATTGCTAGCTTTTCCATAGCCATGTTCTCTACCACTCTCCATCAGAACATGATGGTTAGATTTCTCTTCCATATCCATATTTTCACCTATGTGGAAACCTATTTATTAGTTTATTTGGGTAACCGTTACGTTTCATACTTTTGTTTTTTAACGATTGGTTTTGGTATTCTTTTTTACGATGTGGGTTTCGATTAAAGAAACTTTCAAATAGTAAACCATTTATAACCCCGACGAATTTCGAGGGCGAAATTCTTTTTAAGGGGGGGTAGAATGTAACACCCTGAGATTTTATGAAAAATATTATTTTAATTTCATTAATGTCTTATGTTGTATTCTACACCATGTCTCTCTAAACAACGATATGCTATTAAGATATTATTAAAACTAGCCGTTATATATAGTAATAACCACTTTTTAAAATTTTGTAAATTTTATTTTTCAAAATGGACTTCATTTATGGATTCGGAGTATCGAATTTAGCCTAAGGTGAAATTTTGGTACTTTTCGGATAACTTTCATATTCTGATGAATAGTGAAAGTTACTAAATTTTAATTAAAAACAAATTTTTTAATCGAAATAATTAATATTGATAAATTATTAATTTGAGTGGTTTTAAAGTATATTTAGAATATATTTTTACAATTTAATACAATGTTGGTCATTGAATGTAATTTCACATTTAAACCAGTTATAAACTAGTGTCAATCTTTTGATAGTTATTATCTCTTAAAAACACGCTATTTGTTTTGACGACGAGAATTAATTTTTAAATTAGTTAATGCAACTGATATGTTTTGAATTGGGGTAAAATAGACATCATTTTTGAGTTCATAATATCAAATATAGCTTAGGCCTAATTTTTGTTATTTTTCTGAAAACTTTCAATTTTCAATGAATAGTGAAACCACTAAGTGGTAGGTTAAAAACTGAATTTTTCATAAAAACATAATTTTACCGCTTCTATGAATGGAATTTCGAAAATCCTAGAGACTTGGTTAATATCAAGGACTAAAATTTGGTTCAATGAGATGAAAATAATTTTTGGTTAATAGTAACTTTTTACTTTTTTTTTACCACGGTTAATAGTAAATAGGGTAACTAAGGGTAAATATGATATTACTATTACCCTAACACATGTCCTAATTCTATTGTAAAAGTGTAATTCGACCAAAAACAACCTTAGGAATATAATATGACCATTTAGGTCCACATGGATTAGATTAGGTCATTTATTATTATTTAATTCAAAGAAGAGTTAAAAGAGATAAAATCAAAGTTTATTTACTAAAACATTTTTAATATAGGGTTATACATGAGATAAATTCGATTGTAAATATTAATTAGAAAGATAAAAGGCTTTACGACATAATGGTATTTTATTTGTAATTTTTAGACATCAAATAATGTAATTTATTTATGACACAAAGATGATGCAGTAATTATCTTATTAATGAAATATTGGCATAATTGATATTATAAATACCAAAATAAATGGAATTTAAGACTTTTTATGAATTACACTAATTTTCTAGGTTACTATTATATATTAGTGTTGTTTTAATCAACTTGGTTCGAACATATAAATCTTTTATGACTTTCATAAAAATAATGTACCAAATAGTGTCAAAATTGACATAAAATAGTTTTTAAAACAAATATTATATTATTAATTGTTATATTATTCCTAAAAATCAATGGTTCGGACAAATGACTTAGATGAATTTATATATATTAATAATAAACAACTTGGGGTTCTTTTGGCTTGATATAGTAAGTTTATTAACCATATTGTGTAAGAAAACAAAAAGACACGGTAAAAGTTAAATTATTTAACTTAGAGTTAAATCTAATTGATAAGGTTAACATAATAACCTAAACTTGTCTAAATCCTATTGGTTGATAGTATTTCGACCCATACCCACTTTATCTTCGAAATAAGACCCTTTGAAACCATTATAAACCGATTTTGACTTTAATATAATGTAATATTTTGAGATATTCCTAAGGTGCCCCTCTCCTCCCTTATAGAAGGACACCTCCTCCCCCTCCTCCTCACACCAATTTGAGCACTCAAGCTCGGCCAAACCCTACCAAAATCTCTTCTCCAATTCCCTAGTATCATCCTAGAGGTCCTGGTCTTCTTCAAAGACCATCCATAGTTCTTTAAGTGGAGGCTAAGAAAAGACGCTTCAAAAAGAGGTAATATCCATTACCGATCTTTTTCAATTACTTTCTTCTTCAACTTCTTCTCCTTTAGTTGTTTCATGATAAAGTAATAACATCAGTATTTCTTATATACTTATATGTTATTATAAATATGAAACAACTCTAATTAACCTTCTATCAATCCTAAGGAAAAAGGAAATCACCGCGCGTGCGTACGTACGGAATACCGTCTCCACGCCGTGGTGTAATCTATTTTCCACCACCACCTTACATGGATGGGTATAATGGTCTGAAGAATAACTATACGTAGTTATTAAAACATAATATTGATTCTGATATATTGTATAATCCACTCCAATTCAATTCAATATTTATGGAAATGATATCATCGCTCGTGCGTACGTACGGACTACCGTCTCCACGACGCGATGAGATTCATTCTCCATCTTAACCATTTATGAATGATTATAAAGTATATATAAGAAATAATAATGAAATATATGACATTATAAATCTACTGGATTTATGTATATATATATATATGTATGTCATCTACTTACTTTCATTCAAAACAACAAGGAAAGGAAAACAGCGTTCATGCGTACGTACGGACTACCGTCTCCATGAACTGTGTTTTTCATTTAATTTATCAATCTATTATATATATATATATATAATGAATATATATGATATATAAATCATATTTTATATTCTGGAAGTAAGTAAATCATGATATAATTAATAATAATGTCATGAACAACAAGTCAAAACACCTACGATAAATGAAACGATTTTACCAAAAACGCTTCTTTAACATGGAATTTACACAAGAAAGGGTAATATAATGTCATAAGTGAACCATATATGATATCATAACAATGAATATGATTCTATAATAAGTAAATGACATTATTTAAATCATTATACAGGAGGTTCGGACACATACGAATCAAATCGGACCTAAGGTAAGGGAAATATCACAATCTCATTTGTATCCGAGATTTTTTATTCGTAAGTATTTACTGGGGTGTATTTTATCATCCACATCCATGTTACCTCAATATGTAATATTATTTACATCCTTCTACAACAGTTTATATCCAATTTTACCCTTCGGTATGTTTTTTTGTAAAAGATATGAAAGGAATCTTTTGTCGTTTTTCGTATGAGGTACTTTTTGACTTTTCCGACAAAAGTACGAAGAATGTTTTTTTAACTTATACGGCATGAATGGATTTTTAAAAAATTATTTCCAAGAAACTTCCATTACAAGTTTTCATTTTTATTTTTAATCAAATTCTTTTATTTTAAAGTCGTATGACATGTTAAGAAAGGAAAAGTGTTTTGAAGTAGAAAGGATATTTTCCTCAAGAATGGAGTTCAAGTATTTTATCAAAATTATTTTCCATCTAAGATAATAAAAGGGTTATGTTTTTATCCCTATTATTACATTGGTTTGATTATGTTGTGATGGAAATATTTTTATGAATTCCTTTATCTTATATGAATTGTTTTATGATGTCATGTTGTTTAAGAATCCCATTTTTATTACGTGGGTTACGCTTTGATGTATGGTTTATGATTATGTGGCACACATAAGAAAGGATTAATTATAAGATGGGTGGGACCTATATCTCCCTCCAATGCATTGGGTAAAGATTTTATATCTCATGAGATAGACAGGGCTGGAATGGTAGGTTATACTGGTTCAGTGAAACAGGACTGAAACGAGGGTTACTCGATTCAGAAAGGGACTTTGTCCACTAAGATAGTCTTGGCAATGAGTCTTGACTAACAAGAAATTATTATCTATGATTATGTGTGTATGAAACAAAGTTTCATGTTTTAAGTTATGATTATTGGGATTTCATTTCACAACTATGATTTATCCCATGTTATGAAATTATTCTCTCTTTTACAGGTTAAGATTTCCAAAAGTTATGTTCTTATGAATATGATGTGATTGATTTTTCTTTTGTATAGCCTTACTGAGCATTTGAGCTCACCCTTTTATGTTTTCTTTTCCCCAGGATATAAAGAAAGGTTTTAGGTAAAAAAAAGGAAGATCTCTATGGGAGATATTGATGATCTTTCACCACGATTAGAAGATTATGTTCCGAGTTTCCAAAGACACTAAACTATTACGATCCTTGTCTGTGTGTTTTTGTTATGTACCAAGTATTCCGAAAAAGTAATGTAATGTTCATGTACTTCAATCTTCGGGTTTCTACAATCGTGACACCTGAAAACTGGATAATTTTTTATTGGAGAAAGTCATATTTGTTGGTACCCATTTTTTTATCATGATAATACTACATGATATAGTACTCTCATGGGATACATAAGATACTAATTATATTTTAAGTCATTTCGATGGTTTTTCCATAATTTTTGATATTGACATTGTTTTACATATTTGGACATATGATAATGATTGTTATTGAATCATGTCATGGAAAAGTAAATCCAAAATTTTAGTGATAATTTAACACAGTTTGTTCCCTATATATATGAAAACAAATTTGTGATGATGTAGAAAAGAAAATAAAATTATCATGATATGAAATATGTTTGTAGCGATATATTAAATATTTATTAATAACACATTCAAACACATCTCTATGATTCCACTGATCATATAATCATATAAGAGGTATTAGAGCCTTATAGAATTTTTGTTGTTGTTTCTATTTGTTTTTTTTTTTGTTTTTTTATCATGGTTTGATGAAATAAATATTTTATATCTACATTATTATATAATTTGAATTTATTTAATAGAATGGTGATATAGTTTTTTTGGTAAAGGTATAGATAATTATATACCAATTATGTTTCCCTATCTCTTTTTTATAAAAAATTATTTCCTATAAGATACAACTGATGGTTATGTCCACTATAAGTATGGTTCACCCATTATTGTTGGAGATAAAATGAATTTCAAACATGACGTTCTTAAAATTAATTTTATTTTATCTTCTCAATTAGAATGTTTATTCATAAATGTATGAGGGATGAAAATAATAAAATATATCATTGATAATATTTACGATGTCAATTATGGAATGAATAATATGATGTGGGATATAATGTAGTTTTATATACATAATTTCAAATTAGAGTGTAATAATTATTCTGAAAATATTAATTCTTTCGTTACATGTTCAAATTATATTATGGGTCATTTCAGGTGATATGTATAGAATTTGGTAGATTTTGTTATTATTTAACAAAAATTACGTATTTTTAGATATAAAAATTATGCTAATGTTTCAAATTCTCATGGAAATGATTGTGGTGATATTATACATGATGATATTCCTAGTAATTAAATTTAATTGGAAATGATTAAATATGATAATATCTTTAAAATGTTAAATCATGAATAATTAATTTCATATAATTCTGCAAAATCATTGTAAAATAAGAATATTATTCATGGGAAATATTATTATGTATCCAATAATTTAAATTCAAATATTATGGTGAAATTTATTATAGTAATGTGTATCATCTGAAAAAATGTTGAAAGGGGAAAGGGATATTTAAAATGTATTATACCGAAATTTTTTTTATGTTTGGTGTTTTTAATAAATATATAGTAAATGATCAAAAATTGAATGATGATGAATCTTTTGGTAAAGAAAATAAATTAAATAAAAAATATATATGATTTATTCGTTAACGGGAAAATTAATTTTCCAAGTATAAGGTTATTATTCCTCAAATAATTAAATATAATGTGTTTATCTAAATATATATATGGATAATGTAGTGATGATGATGAAATGTGTGATACTGAAAATAATGTTGGTGATAAAATTCTAATAGTTGAAATATGTGATGTTTATTTCACTAGTATAGGAATTTATAATTATATATGAAAAGATGTTGAAATGGAAATGAAATCAATAATGTTAGTGAATTAAGAGAATGTATCTTCATAATTTTAGTCCGTGAATATGATAAATATAAATTGAAGAATGATTATCAATCTATAATTATTATTGAATTTCTCAGTGAAGAAGAAAATGTTAAACTATTAATAAATATTAAATATATGAAAACATGATAATAGTCATATTAATAGCACTAATTTGATGATCACTGAAATATATAAATATTTTGATATGAGACTTAAAAATACTCAAATTATTAGAGTCAATGTTGAAAAATAAATGATCATGTCCAAACACATTTTTAAAATCAATATTCAAGACTTAAAAGAGTGTTCAAAAAAGAATGATCCACAATGATGTCAAAAAATACAGCTTCTCGTTATGATTCCAATATTTAAATTTTTATATAATGTGTCTCACAAAAATGAAAATATAAGTCTCTTATGATTAGAATGGTATTATGAATTTATCAAATAAATTTTTCTTCAAATGGAAAAAATAATTTTTTAATAAAAATATTGTTTAAATGATGATACATAGTTCTGGAAAGAATACAGTTTTCAATGGTATATATATTTTAGAAATATTGATTTTATGTTGAAGTCATTAGTTATATGGAAAAAAATATTTTCGGAAAATTTACATCCTCAGGATTAGTGTATATGTAATTGGACACAAATCATGAGGGGGATAAAACCCATAAAAGAATATAATCATATTTAAATTCTGAAAAATTATATTTGAATAGTGAAAATTTATTTCAACTATCAAATGAGTATTTTGATCTATTTTATAATCTAGGTTAGCTTCTAAATAGATTTATCACCACACCACAAACCTAACAAGTAAATCATTATAATGATAAAAAACGTAATTATAATGAAAATAAACATTTTATGCCTGTTTCACAAAAATAAAGAATGAAAAAAAGACCAGGAATTTTAGAAATTGGTTTCTATTTGTGTATGACTATATAAATAATGATTTAAATGTTGATGAAGATTATAAAAAGATTTCATTAACTTTTTTAAATTGTGGAAAATCACTATCATATGAATTGTTTATACTATTATTGGAAGAACATTAAAATCCAAGAAAACTTGTTATATTGATGGGATAAAACACAACATATCGAGTTTTTCAAAGATCAATGATTATTGATATTGCATAATTTTTAGAAAATATGTATTTTTATTAAAATAGATTGAGTATTGAAATGTTGTAACAATTGGAAAGGGTGAAATAGAGAATTTATTTCACATTAAGGATTAACAAAATATTTTTCATTTAATAAAAAAACTAAGAATGATCATTGACATACATGGATTTTTCATCATATAAAAATGATTTTGTGAAATATTTTATAAAGAAAAAAATTTTATGATATTTCATTAATGAATAAATTTTTTGTTTAATTTTCTATAAATCTTAAAATTGTATCGTAAAAAATATTATACATTAAAAGTTTACTTTTTACAATTCTCATATTATTAAGAAACTTCATTCAGATATCTAAAAGAATATGATTATGTAATCACTAAATTGATATTAGTATTTCATTTTATTTATTGATGAATTTAGTTTAACCACATGTATAATTTTTTTGACTTCAACTTAGTCTCTAATTATATTAATTAATTTCATGAAAATTGTTGAAAAATAATGAGTTGACCCTTTAATGTGATTCTAGTTAGATAATGGTTTTAATTTCACTAATAACATATTTGAATCTTACCTTGTGAAAAGTGGTATTCATCATAAATGCAATCCACCACACACACCAAAAAAATGGTATGAAAAATGGAATAATAGCATGATAATCAATAGGGATCAAATATTATTGAGAGATAATGACACAACTCAGTATTTTCATATTAATTCTATTAGAACAAAAAGTCATAAAAACTAACTTCATTTGAAGTAAACATTACAATATAACTACAAATGATATTTTAATTAATAATAATACTTGTTATACGTATCTTATATGTGTTTTATGTCTTTGTATAATAAAAATTAAAATTAATAAATCTAGGGATTTTTGATCCAATTGGTGTAGATAGAAATATTATTAGTTAAAATCAAATTTAAATGTATAATTCTATTATTAAAAATAACATAGAATAATTATGAATACATTTTATGTAAGGATCATATAATACACATAAATATAATGTCTTATTATTAAGAACAATCTTAAAGTTATTTTGATTATAATACAATTCAACATCATTAAAAAATATACAATTGATTCAATGGTATTGATATTGTATAGGTTGGATAATATGATGCATTAATTTTAGTAGATGATGAATAATTACATTCTATTCATAAATTGAGAATAATATAGGTTCATGTTCAAAAAATCTTTTGATATAATGCACAATATGTATAATCAAGGAGAACACCTAGGATAGAATCTCCTATTACATTATTCATATAATTTCATTTTATATATTTTAAGGAAAAATTATAGATTCATGAGTGGGTTTTTAAAAAAAATAATGTATTGGAATAAATTTGGAATAATAATATATTCAATTTAGTTCTATAATATGATGATGATAGAATTATTGGGAGATAGTTGTTGTTCCAAAACCTGTGGAAGAATAAATGTCATGTGGCATGAAATGAAATAGAACATGTTTGTTTGGGTTTTCCATAGGATTAAGGATATGTAATTGGTGAAAAGTTTTCCCTTAGTGTAATTTTATAAACCATTATAATAATTTATTATATATCAGCAAAAAATATAATGTATTCCAATTGGATTTAAATTACTCCTTCATAAATAATTAAATAGAATATGGAGTATATAATTATTATACATGTGGATTAATTCATGGTAACGATTAAATAATATTCATATACAAGAAGTATTATATATATTGAAACAATATCCATGAAATTGGTACTAAAAGATGGTTACCTCATTAATTATGTTTAAATTTCTAATGGTATGGTTGGAAATACACTATACATCATAGATAAGAAGGTGGTATCCCTTATTATTTTTATGTACGTATATAATAATATTTTTCCATGGAAATAATTATAAAATTAGGGAGAATTTTGATGATGGTATGAAGGAGTTATTTTATATTTTTCGGATTAGATAGATGATATAATAAAATATCATTTATATTATATATCATTAGGATCACATATTACTTTATTAAATGAAATATGTGAGGGAACTCATAAAAATATTTTTCATGTCAGTATAAATTCCAATTTTCACTCCCATTAATATAGGAATAAAGATGTGAAAACATTACCATGGAATGTATGTTAAATGTTTTACCATATTATTAAAGTTATCAAATGGATGAATTTTATATTGTGTATTTCAATGAATGATTTAATTTAATTTTTTTATTTTTCTATGATGTGTAATATTTCACCGAAAGTATCAAATTATATCATAGTAAATTAGATACTTTTATATACTAACTATAAACAATTTTATGTTTTGAAGATTGACAACAAGGGGAATTTATATTTGTTTGGTCATAATGATAAAAATTAGGAATTTTGTGTTTCATGATATAGGTTGAAAATGTTGTTTCATTTTTTTCCAAGGTGATAGGTTTGTTTATTGGAACACTAAGAAAATATTTAATTTAATATAGGTACTAATGAGTATGATAATATGGAAGAAAGTCATGCCATAACTCATTTAATATAGTATAAGGCAATGTATTATAATTTGAATGTCGATGTAGGGATTCATGTTCATCAATATTTTTTTATTCATTTCTATAGTAACCGATGTCTTATATATATATATATATATTTTCACAAAATTTGACATAAATGTAAAATAAATAGGACTAGGGAACCTAGTAGACAAGTATCATTGAGAGATAGTTGGTATATATAATATTTAAAAAATACGATAATAACAAAAATATATTAATTTCCAAAACGAGATCTTAATTCAAATTGGGTTGCTAAAATTTCATAATAAGTACTAGGGAATAAAAATATTATTGATTTTTAAATCCCATTAAGTGAATGATAATGATAAAGAATCATATCATTTGAACAAATTAACATATCATGATATCAAAAGTGTCAATATACATGAGTGATAACATGTTTTAATGATATTTTTATTACATAATCACATGTTCAATTCCTTCTAGAATGTGGAAGAAACATAGAACATTATCTTGGTATAAATCAAGGCTAAAATCCAATTAATGATGACATGGTAGAAATATTCCAATCCTTAATTAGGTTTACTCCCTTACCCCATATATATTTTTTCATGAGATATATTAATTTCTTAATACAATGTATAACTATCTGGGTTCACAAATCATATCATGTACTTGAATATGTGTTCCACATATGGAAATTAGTAATAATGTATAGGAATCGAAAAATGAATTTAATTAAAATAGGTGGAATAATCATATCTTATACAAAACCAAATAGAAATTATTGTGAATTCCGTAAATGCAGGACATAGATAATTCATGTATGAATTCAGATAAATAGATAAACACAGTAAATAAAAATGACTTTTACAAGAATGAATGATATATAATTGATTTTCTAAATAATTATACAAGTATTCCTTCTTATGGGGGTTTTAATAAAAATGATACACAATAATTAAGGTGTTCAAGAGAATAAATATTTGAAAAAAGCCTAATATGAAAAAATTTTGGCTTATGTATATGAGATATTTAATAATCCATGTTAAAAATATTTCATTGATCGGTACATAATTTGATGTAAGAACATCAGAGCAGTCGCATTTATTAGACTCATGATAATGAAAGGAATTTGGAATGTGACATTTTACACTTATATATTCCAATCATGGAAATATGAATAGAACCATTTATATATTTTCAAGGCATATTTATAGGATATTGAATATGTAAATAAGATGAAAATAGTGATTATGTGACGTAATGAGAGAGAATGAACAATGTAAATAGAATTTTGTTTTTTCAGAGTGATCTCATAGCATCAGTCAAGGTGCATTCTATACATTCACAAAAAATCATGAATATTAAATTTAGATTCATTAATTACATAATTAAAAATAATTTCCATTAATATATGATATATATTAATGATATTATGATCATTTATATTCTTTTCAATGATATGTCATGTTTTATTTTTCTACTATAAGGGAGTTCATTTCCTTGTCCCAATGTTGGATGACAATTGGATTAGTATGGAAGTTCCTTATAAATTGTTTTAAATCTATATAAAATAAAAATTATATTTACATTTTTTTATATATACTTATATAGTCCCAAATAACCATATTTTTTCTAATATAGGTATGATTAATTTATTATAAAATCTATTATTATAGGATGATTTATTTTAGGATGTTTCAATAATAATCCTAGACAAAAATAATTTTATTTCATTTAAAAAAACTAATAATACATTCCTGAACATAATAAGTGATATTTTACAAATATTATCACCATATTTCAAAATAAATAATTTAATTTTACTGTACTGGATGGTGGTGGTGAAAAAAGAAGTGATGTTTTTTTTATATATGTGGTGATCCATTCATATTGCAAACAAATCATTAATTTATATAAAGTGAAGATAATAGAATAATATGGGTGATATAAAATCCATTATTATAGTAAAATTATACCATATTTATCACATAGTATTTATTATGTCACATTGGATGGAATTTTTTCATTGATAAGGAAGAAGAAAATTTTAAAAGACATTGTAGAGGGTATTATGATTTCAATTGCTCGTCAACTATTAGTATTCCCCTTGAGGAACCATATTTATTTTTATTGGTGACTATAAGACTCCCAAGGGATTCATACTAATGTGGAATTGGAATAGAATAATTATTTATTAACGTAAGAAATCTATAATGTATAAGGAGAAGGAGGTGTGAATGGTTGACATTGTATGATGCATGGGAGGGGTTTTTTTTAATAATATATATATTAGTTTATTATTTTTATTTGGGAATTAATGTAGTCATTTATATTTTTACTATATATAAACAATTATTTTCATTTGAACTAATTATTGAATTGATCACCCCCTATAAAACTATTCATGCATTTTACTAATAATACATAAATACATAAATTTGTTTTATTTTCCCATTAACCAAAAAATCAAAAACATTATAAAAATATTATTTTACAAAAAAAAAATATTTATGTAAGGAATATTTAAGAAATAAAATTCACTTTATGATTCCATTTTATATTTATAAAAAATCTAATGTCTAAGTACAACATTATTTATTTGAAAAATAAAAATTTTAATTTTATGGTCATTTTATCTCCCATTGAAAATTTATTTTTCTCTACTAAATTTAAATTCTTATTATAATAAATCATAGATATATTTTAGAAATAATTTTTATTTTATTTCTAAATAGTATTTTATTTACTAGTTAGAATAAACCATAGAATTTTAATAAAAATACAAAAATTCATTTCATCATTATTGAAACATTTATTTAATTATATCATAATATGTATATCTTAAATCATCATTTAATAAGATAAATAAATATTATTTTACACAATTATATGATATGATACAATTATAATAGTATATTTACTGTACTAAATGAATAGTATTCTATTATAATGGTAATATTACTACTCAAACTATCATATTTTTAATGTTTATATGGTACCTTTCTTAAAACGTGGATAAAAGGAGTAAATGATTTTAGTATTATACAAGCTTACAACACTCAGTTGACTTTATACAACTGGATAGGAATCCCAGTGGTCAACCTGAAAGATGGAAGTCTTCGATTGGCTTTGATAATCAACTAATAAATTGAAAATGGACTTCATAATTGTTATAATAATAGAACTGTTTGGAATGTAAATAAAGATAATCTCATGGAGGAGATTTTAAGGCTGGAGGAGATGAATTATGTCATTTGGGTTGATGCTCTTTTTATTTTATTATTAGATAAACAATTTTTTTAGAAAAATTTATGGACAATTTAATAATATACATGTTGAAATTTTGGTCATTGTGACCCAAAGAGGGTGATCACCACACTGCATGTTTTCTGGATTATGAGACGGAAAAAATTATGAAATTAAACATTATGTTAGAAGATGGTTCCTCCTCTTAGTATGTATATGTAATTTTGAAAATGGATTTAGATCACTTTGATAAGTATCTATCTTGGAATATAGTTTTTCTCGGGGTGATATTGGGACTCAAGAGGTAATTATTTTAAAGAATAATATCCAATTGTTTTTTACTAATTAGGATAATTTGGTGCTTCTCTCCCTTCTAGAAGAGGATGTAATAAAAATTGTGTTGTATATAATGATAGAAGAAAGGGTGAAAAGGTCGAGATGGTGTTCCCCAGGATTTTCCAGTTACAACATGGGATTTTGAAAAACAATCATACGACCGAGGACATCTTAGATTTCTTTGTGGAGGGCCACCCATAATAAAGGTTTGTGCGTCAAGGGTGGTCTTAATATAGATTTCGATGGTCCCCACATTGTTGAATAATTTTATACCAATATGTCTTTTAATTATTTTCATCCAAAACCTTGAAAATATTATCCTTATGAGGTTAGGTAATTTAATTCCAATGCTTATTTTACATTGGAATCATGGTATTGATAAAGGTAGAAACATTCAAGAATCCATTGGGATTTAAAAATAGATGGTTGAGGATCTTGACAAAAGTACAATTGGTTCAAATGTTATAAATATTGTGAATAAGGATATATATATGATAGGTTTGAATGGTCATTCATTTTAAGGGACATGAAAATGTTTGCTTTCAGTGATTGGTTTTTTATTCATGTTTCTGATGGTAGGATCCCTCAGGGGTAAAAGTATCATTGATTGTGAAAATGTATGGTTTTTTCAAATCAGTTATTGGAGTGATGAAAAATTATCAATTATCTCATATTTGTTTTTTTGTGCAATATGTTCTTTAAATAAATATTAAAAATGGGATGTAGGATGGGATGGTTAAAACAGTCATTAATATATCATGGAGTAGTTTGATTTAACTTCTTATATTTTCTAATGACATTTTATTCATCATCAATAACATATGTTGTTTAGTGAATGGCTTCAATTAAATTATGGCAGCATATTGAGGATTAAGTGGGTATTGAATTAGTCAAAGGAAGAATAATGTATTTATTTGTAACACTTTCTCAGGGAAACACAATATGAATATTAATACTATCTTTTTAATTAAATGTAGAAATCTTCATATGGAATATCTCAGAGCCCCAATATCCAATGAAAGGATAAAAATGTCATTTTATTTGTATTACAACTCAATTTCAATGAAATATATAGAGCTTCAAATATAATTTACTTATTTATGGACGTTGTATTAACGTTATTACAAATACCCTATAATCAATCCTAATGTATATACATTCCATTATCAATCCTCTGATATGGACCATCACAAAAAAGGATATAATTATGAAATGTTTTCTTTATATTCCAATCATTTTGGAAGGTGTCCTTGAACCTCCTAGAAATTATTATCAAGACTAATTGGGGATGATATTATTAATATTTGAAATATTTAAGAAAACATGAATGGATTGCAAGTAAAAATTTCATGGGAAATTATCGTTAGCTAATAGTTGCTGGAAAAAATCATTGGGAACACATAGTGGGTATGTCGGGAGAAATGGAATTTTAATCACAGGATGCTGTCAAGTCTTTTTCACTAAATGAAAAATTATCAAGAGATGATAAATAATAAAAAATTGATGGGTGATTGGAATTAGGAATCTCAATTTCATTAAATCTAACTAGATAGATTCAAAACTATTTTATGGGATTTCTTACTCTCAACATCTCATTTAAAGAGGCTTCTATTCATCTGGACATTTTCAAATCTATTCAGGAAAAGAATAAAAAAACAATGTATGATGACAATTGATTATCTGAGGATCCATATGGCTATGTTTTCATTTATTTATATACTAGAAACATCAATGTAAATGTATTCTGGATGTTGAATAATCTGAGAAAGGGGGAGGACTTTTGGGATAAGCATCATTGTTGGAATGAAATTCCAAGAAAGATGAACTTATTTCTCTAGAGAATAAAAAACATCACCTTACCAATAGATGAAAATTTCTTGATGAAGGGTATAACATTGGTTTCTAGATGCCAATACTACATTGTACATCAATTATAATTACACATAATAATTTATTAAATGAAGATTTGGTGAACAAGATCTGTTGTTTTTTCATAGATTAACATTAAACTAAATAGAGAGTCACCATATGATGATATCATTAGCAAGATAATTGTAGATACCTTATAGATACCAGAAAATAAGGGTCATGAAATTATCTTTCATGATATTTTATGGATTTTATGGAAATAATGTTATCAGTAAAATACGTGTAGCACCGTTTTAGAACTATTTTTACAGGTGTGTGTTAATTTATTTGTTGTGGAACTCAGGTTTCTTATAGATGGGGGGGACTCGATTCTTATCATTGAAATAATACTTCCATGATCAAAATTAAGTAGGAATTATATGGACTAAATGTAGTTGATACTTCTTAAATATAATGTGACCATTTCAATGATGAAGTTAAATGTGGATGAATCATGATTAGTTAGAAATTTGTGTGATAGAAATTTGTGAAAAAATATTCAAAATTCAGTTATACTCGGCTACAATGTGTTTTTTAGTGGTGGGTTATCAATTTATGTGGAGGAGTGGTCTGTTCAAGATGGATTGATGATAAAAATGCAGAATAATGTTGTAATATCTAATGAAGAGACTGATTCTACATTACATATGTGTTTTTTAAAGGGTAAAAATATTAATCCTTGGTGTTATACTAATATTTCTATAAGCTATCGATGATTGGTCAGTCATGATATTCTTGTCAAACATAGATATATAGAAGGCAATAACGTTGTTGATTCCATAGATTCTAAAGGTAACCTCTTTGATAATCATACCATTCTTGATGAATTAGGATTATATATATATGGTTGTATGTTTTTTGATAAGATGTATTGCTTAGGGATCCATTAATTTCTGCTTCCCTAATCATGGAGATTGTAGAGATCAAATAAAAATAAAATTTGAATATTCAAAATTTGGGTACCCAATAGTTTATATAATAGTGATATTTTATTAATTTCTCATTCACATATATTTTCTATTATGTATATATTTACTCATTTTAAAAATTAATAATACATTACTAATAGTATGCATAATTTCTATATTTTTTTGGTGAGTGAAATCATCCATGATGATCATGCAGATCCAAATATTTATATTTCAGTTATATATTTGTCTTATTTAACCAGTTATAACATTTTATATCCTTATGTTACTATTTAATGTCAAAAATTAATTTTCATGTAAATATTAAAATGTAATTCTTATTTTCATTATGTTCTTCATGTATATAATATAAATATTCATTAAAAATGATGGCATATATCTATAAATAGAATGGGAATTCCATTAAAAATATTCTCTGATATTTTGTTCTCCCCCCATTAATAAATATTGAAAATGAATTTTTCTACAGAGATGGTGAAACAAAATTATTGTAATTATTATTTATTACATCATCTTGTACACATGTCACTCCATCCATATTAAGCATATGCATTAATACTTTCACAAGGTAATTTGTCTTACTTAGTAGAACATTATAACTAATATTTAATATATTAACCATTTGATCCTCAAGAAGGAGATCATGATGATATTGTACTAACACCTACCTAACTACATGTGGGTGATTAGTTATTCACATCATAGAGAGGGATACATGTAGCAAATTATGTACATGATAATATGTTTTCTAGTGATCAGGTAAGTGTGATATAACTTTTTTTCATTTAATAATTCAAAATTGGATGATGTATCAAGGAAAATTATTTTATCAATTCCAATTGGCATCCCTAATTCCTAATGACATATATAGAGGGACAAGTTATCTCTAGACTCATATTATAGGTATCATCAATGATTTATAATATAACTCTCATGTTCACGTAGAGAAACTGAATGTGATACTGAATTGTTCTTACCATTTAATATCATTTCGACGATCATTTATTATACTATATTTTTGTATTCAATTTAATAATCCAAAAAACATAATTGATTTATATCTCATACCATAAATTTAATTATATGGGGAAATATTGATTATTTATTTAAAGATAATTTTGAAATGGATATCAACCCCCAGAGGAAGTTGATCCCATCCTCTATTGAATACAATGAAGAATTCACTGATGATGTCCTCATGAGTCAAGATAGATCTCTCACTATAGAATTAAATTTTGCTGTTTTAAAATGTAATTTTTTCAAATCATTGTTAATTATTTTTTTGGTTCATTTCCAGTACATGGAGGAAAATCTCGACACTCTTATTGATGTAATTATTAGTGGTGTTCCATGTAGTGTCACAACTTTTTGATGTATATACATGAATATTAATTTATTGAGATATCTAAAATAAATATAAATACTTAATAAATAAATGAAAATAATTTAAGACACATATAACTTTATTACCCTTGTTTGTCTTCATAATCCCAATTCCAAATTCCAACAATATATTCTCACATTTCCCCATATGTAAGGGAAATGGTTTAATATTGTATTTTTCTAATCTATAAACCATTGATAACATACAAAAGAAATATTTCCATAATGAGATATAATTATTTATATTATCCCATAAATAATTCTCCCATAAATCTGAATATGATTTCATTCACCCGGATTTTCTAGAGAAGGTCGAACTATGTGAATGAACAAAAAAATCTATTCTATTTTTAGAGATGATGGTAACTAAAATCATGATGAAATTATCAAGACTCATTATCAACAATTTTAGACTATGATGATTTACATTCCCTTATAGGTATCATCATCATCTATATTTCAACATATTTCATTTGAGCATCCTTTAACATATCATTAATAGATGGTTGAACAATCATATTAATATTGTAGGATTTTTCTGTCATTTGTGACATAGAATCCAATTTTAAACATGTTTTAGAAGATTTGATACATCATAATTCAGATCAATGATAGTCTTCTATGGTCCTTTATACATTGATAGTAATTCATATATATTTCCTTATCTAGAAATTAGTGGATTGAGTTTTCCTAATCATTATTCTGAAATAAGTACCTTTCTGGGTACATATTAAGGTCGATATATATGAATATATACGTTATCCTCATACGATATTTATATTTATCATGCCTCTATATATAAAAATATTGCCACAAATTTTATAATGTGAAAATTATTATATCCAACCATTGTTCATCTTTTGAATAGTTTTCCTCAATAGCATTCACGTTCCTTGAGGTTTAGGAAGTCACAATCTCATTATTCATAAACACACAAACCAACCCATTCAATAAACAATATTTATATTCCATTAATTTTTCTCAACATGATAACATTTTATGTTATGCTATAATGAAAAGATATATATAAATTACGTAAACCTATCTTAACAAGAATTTGTCAAAACTATATTCACTCTATGATATATTTCCTTACATTATATATTTGAGAACAATCCTCTGTTTCCCAATTTTTTTTGTAAAACCCATATAGTCCAGGAACTTATAGTCTCAATTACATATACTAGCCTAATGAATTTTTCATGTGCCTATTCCAAAAAATATTCAATACATATAACATTTTTTGAGATAACACAACCAAATAAGAATTTTTCCTCTATTAAAACGATTTATTTTTTAAAAAATATTAATATTTTATCTTTAATGAAATACTTTTGTGTTAAATTAAAATAAATCCTAAACACCTCATTCATTTTGGTTTATTTTAGAATATTATCTCTAATGACCACCCAAAATTGGTCATGGAAATGTCTAAAAACTCTATTGAATGAGTATATAATGATTTCATTAGAATTATAATTTTTTAATTGAATATATATGGACATATAATGATTTTATTTTATTCAAATGAAAGTCAAATGAACATATTCTTTATTAACATTTTATTGATCAAATCGTAATCATTGATCTATTATTGACAATCCCATGAACCCACATAAATGATCAGATATGTCAGCAAAATGTTGTTGTAGATACATGTTCATTATTATTTATTAGGTTCTTGATAATCAATTAATATATAAATTGACCCATTATTATACATGATGAAGTCAACCAATGAACCCAACCATGAGGAATGTCAGTTAAAATTTAACTTTTATAGGTTATATTGTAATATCTTCAATAGTTATTCAGACGCAATGGTTGATATTCTATTAGGAGTCTAGGATTTAGGCCATGAACTATTGTCTGTTCTTTGGAGAACATAAGTTCTCATTGAGGTGGAATCCCTAGATTCTCTTCATGTGGTATATAAATTAAATTCCTTATATTTGGCATGTCACAATTCAGTATTCTCTCCATTATATTTCTAATTTGATGTAGAATTAATTCATCATAAGTATATAATATATATATTTAGGAAATGTATTTTATATGTGATTCATTCTCTATAATAATTTTGAATATAATTATAGGATGACTTGGGATATAAGTGTTAATTTCCCTCTCCAAGTAGTTGATGTTGGTTTTATATAGGGAATCACAATATATTCCAAAAAAACATTACCAAATTCCATTGAATAATCTACAATAGTAGTCAATTGGAGGTTCATTCTTTATGCATTGACTTTGGTAGAGTTTTTTAAATTGGAATAAAAAACACCACCATTTGTTTTCTTATATAAACATCAATATCCATGTTTTCTATAGTGTATATGACTTTATAATAATCATGCATGATACTAATTATTTTTTATACAAAAAACCAAATATTATATTTTATATTTTTCAATGAATAACCACAATACTGATCACCGCATAATTTTAGATATCTACCTCATAATTAGTGATAATATATGAACATTAATTTTATATATTCAATAGAAATTTTTATCATAAATTATATTTTATGACACATGGATTAGGAAATTGAAATTTATAATGTCATTGTATATTGCAATTGATTCACTTAAATGGATGATTACTGTCCACCATAACATTGATTTATTCAATAAAATTTGTGGGATGATTAATCTCACATTTAAATTGACTATATTAATTTCCCCCACTACCAAACATCATGTGTCTATTGATCCCTTGAGAAAATACCAGAAAGTTTAGTCAGAGGTAAACCTCCAACCATTTATTTAAAATAAAATAAGATGAAAAGTACATCAGACAGGCACAACAAGGTGAGAACAACAATTACATATCATAAAAGTCAGACCCATCGCCACATCCCTGATACACCATTTCCTCTGCAGTAGCCGATTCCCACTCCGAACTTTCATAATGTTTCAGAATCTTAGCATACTTCCTTCTAAGATTGAGATTCTCCAAAGAAAGCATCTCCTTAGAGGAAATATGTCCAACCTTCCCACTAGAAGCTCTCGTTGTCATAGGCATTGGCAAGTTAGAATAGTCCTTCCGCGGACCTCACAGCCCCCAAATCTTGATCACAAGTGCCAACACTAGCTCCCCTTGACTCAGCATCAGCACCTAAAGAAGCAGAATATTGGTCCTCATGAGTCCTTTCAGCATCCTGCTCTTGATCCAGCACCAAATCTGCAGCCATCAGGCATTCAAATCGATTGCCAAGCTCAACATTGGTCGCTTGCCTCCCAGGTGGTTCCTGCATCCCATCTGCTGTCATCAAGGCACAAATGGCATTAGCAGTTTCCTTGACAGGGGTTTCTTGATTCCCATCCATCTTCACAATCCCAAGCTGCATGTGTTGATAGTGCCTCTCAATCCCCTCTTGGGAGGATGAGTGTTCCATAAATTAAGGGCATTTATTTTTGGATCATACATAATAATAATCCATTTTACATTTTTCCCTACCTTCATGTTTTTTATTAGAGTAAAAAATATTCATCTAGACAGTTAGGTCATAATTTTTAATCTCTTCTTAGTTATTGTAACATCCTAGATAAATATGGAAGGTAAAATTTTAATATTTATTAATATTTTTTTTGTTAAATATTAATTTTACATTATAAGGGATTCCATGTTTGATGGCATACGAGACCCAAAAATGGGATTCTTTTAAATCTTACTTTGCACACAAAGTTGAGTTATACAGAAAAATAATATATTATTATTATTATTTTAAATGGTACGTATCTCATAGTCATTATATTGACGAGAATGAATAGAACTAACTACAATATTAATACACATGTTTTTATATGTTTTTAAATTTATCCAACAAATTTTAGTGTATTCACATGTGAATGAATCCAATTTTAACCCAAAATAATCTAATATTAATTAAAATGTTGATTTACAACAATTTGATATTGAACCCATTTTAAATACAATTTTTTTCACTTTTATATGATCTATTTGACAAAATAATAATATTCTACAGAGTCATGAAATCAAAATATATATGAATGAAATTTTGGTATTTTTATGTTAATGTTCATTTTTTTGATGAAAAGTAAAAAATACTGTATTTTAATTCAACACTACCTTTTAATCTAACTAATTTATATGGATAGATTATCTTTTTAATTTGTTTTAATGTTTAATTAGATTATATTTTTAAGATTTAATAAAATTTGGTCATTTGATGTAATTTTACATTGCAATTGGATATAAAAAATATACATCTTTTCAAACATATTATTTCTTAAAAATATGCTTTTTGGTTTTAACAAAATGATTTAATTTAAAATTAGTTTTGGAAACTTTGGTTTTTTGAAATTGGAAAAACAGATTACATATTTGGAATCAGGACTTCCAAAAATTGAAATAGGTAATTTTGTTTAGACATAATTAGTAGTAACTTGATTAAATATTATATTTAACATGGTTAAAGGGTAAAGAAAGTAAATAAGGGTAAAAAAGATATTATTATAATGTTAATTTACTCTAACATTTGCCCAAATCCTATTGCATAATACATGTCTGATCATTGGCATCCTTGGGTCGATATGGGGACCCAATTTACCCACTTTCATGTGAATAAGACACTTGATAAAAATTAATCTAAAGTAAAGAAAAATTTTACACACACATATACCTCATAGTAAAAATTTTATAAAGGGTTATATAAGTGATATTTCATAGTATAAATAGTCATTTGAAAGATAAAAGTATTTCGAACTTCATTGTAATTTATTTATAATTTTTAGATATAATATAAATAAATTTATTTGTGACACAATGGTGATGGATTTTTTATCTTATTAATTAATTAGTAAAATAAATGAGATTATAAAAATGAAAATAAATTTAGTCTGGAAAAATTAATGTCATCCAAGTATTTTAGATATAATTATAACTTTTAATATTTCAATTAATGAAGGTTTTTTGAAATAATAATTTTTTTATGGATTTTGTTAATGTCATGATATAAATAATATTAAAATTTACATAATAGATTTTTTAAATAAATCAATATTTAATTACATGATAAAATAGTCCTAAAAATATATGATTTGGTCAAACAAAATGTATGATTTTAAAAATATCACTAATGATCCATTTTTGGTCTCATGTAAATTTATGGTAAATATATTAACCATATTGTATAAATATACAAGAAGATATAGTAAAAGTTATGTTAGTTAACTATGGGTTAAAGCTAAATGATAAGGTTAAAAATGAAACCGAAACATGTCTAAAATCTATTGGATGAGAATATTTCAAATAATAGTCAACTTATCTTCAAAAATTATGAGTTTTTTAACATTTGATACTTGAAATAATTTTATAACAAAATAATACTCCAATGCTTCCATAATGTTCCCCCTCCCTCTTATTATATAATACAACCTATAACCCATTAATCAAACCTCTCAATCCCATTACCTCATCCTACCTCTACTCCAATAATCATACAAAAAACCTCTATTCCACCTAGATGCATTACATTGGGCTTAATGCAATTCAATAAAGCATTTTTGGTTCAAACCTAACGGAGTTACCCAATTTAAAGGTAACGTCTTATATGAAGTTCATTTTTATATTTTCCTTCTCCACTTCATATTCTCTCATTATTACTTGTTTTAATAACAACACTAGTATCCTAAATATAATATGTTATGGTTATGAGGTTTATTCTAACTACACATCCACACATCACCTTTTAATTGATACAAACAAACTATTTCTGTGGACAATGATATACGGCCTCACGAAACAATGATTGTTCAATTATCTCATACTGTCTCCCATGGTGGCCATTATTATGGAACTGTATTTATATTTGATATATATATTATTTATATTGACTCTATTCTTCTGTCTATTCAATTTAATTCATAGCATTATTATTTCCATAATGGGTAAATATGATAATTTCATTTCAGTAAATGTGGACTACCACCCCTTCAATGTGAAATGACTCATTCATCACATACGTGGAATGTATAAACGATAGACTTAATGAAATTATATAAGATATTATACTGGAATTATATTATACCAATGTATCATTATGTTTTTTCCATTAAATAAGAAATAGAAATGAATGTAGTGTTCATGTGTACGTACGACTTACCTACTCTATGAATGGTGAATTATGTTTCCTATCTCCAAATTTTCTGTAATACAACAAATAAATATATATAAAGTATATATATGATATATATAATAACTAAATCGTGAATATCATTTTTTAGCTAATGTACTTTTGACCACATGGGCAATTTGTAATTATATGAAGTTTATTTTTGAATCGAGTATAAAATATCGACAAAATGACATTTATTATCATAAATAATTTTTAGTTCTTATAATGAAGTAATAAGTGATATAAAATAAAAAATAAACTTGGAAAGGGTTCTTATTCAAGTTGAAATTAATTTAATATTGTTATTAAGGAGATTAAGGAATGAACGAGTCAAGTCAGACTTGAGGTAACATAGCATCTAACATGAATTTCAATTATCTGGGTTAAGCTTCTACATATTGACTATATCGTGATATCAATATGTGCGAATGACCTATGATAGTTTTACACTTAATATCCACTTATATTGGGTGTGTTTATATTTAACACACATAATTATGTCTCTATTTTGTCCTTAATATAATGATACAATCTTTACAAGGGACTACGTTTCAATATCCTTTAACTGAGATGAATCATGATATTGTGCACCATTATTGTCATATAAGGAAAATATACCACCCTTTTGATATTTCATATCATGAATTTTTTTATTCTCATGATATATATAGTTTTCATTGATGTTATTATTTAATGATTTTTATTCCAGATTTTCTCATCTGTAAAAGGATTCTTTAACTAAAAAATCATATTAAATGTTTTAAAGATTAAAATTTCTAAATCCTTATCATTAATGTCCATGTTTTAAAAATGATTTTATGGATTTATTTATATATAAATTAATGTTTTAAATTGTTTATTCTTTTTATGGTTTAAAAGTGGTATGGGACACTTTAATTCAATACATTTTTTTAAATGTTTTAAATGAACTCATTATATCAATATCTTTAAGTGGTATCTTGTTACTGCAATGGGGAAATGTTATCTTTTTTAATTCATCTATTATGTGTTATTATTACATTATTTATTTGTGAATTGTTTAAAATATGGGTAGTTTCTTGATAAACCTATGGTGGGTGAGTCTGATATAGCTCTCCAGGGTATTACGTAACGTGACAGAGATAAATTTGAATGTTTATCCTTAGAGATTTTGGGTATATACTGTGATGGGTATTCCAAACATAGCTTCATAAAACATTGTGAAAGCTATAACATTAGTACGTTACAGATACCACAATTTATCTTTATGATTTATTATTTCTAGGTGTTATTCATAAATCGTATGATTTCATGAGGTGTGTCAAAGAGATTATGTTATGTATGTATTGATGGCCTAATGATTTCATTCGTTATTTTATAACCATTACTGAGACTTTTATCCTCATCTCATGTTTTTGAAATTTTTCTCACAGGGTATAAGAAAGGGTAAGAAAAAGAAATAATTCATGAATATTTAAATCAAAAAATAATTCTTGTTTAATTTTAAGTGTTTTTATTTTATGAAAAAAACTGATACTGGGTAGATGTGTCAACATTGTAATATTTGATATCTAATGAAATAGTTATGGACTAATTCATTAAAACTCTAAACATGAAAATATTCTCAATTTTAATTATTGATTTAAATCATGATTAATTATTGTATTAAGTTTGGGTCCTTATTGTTGGCATTAGAGGTCAGTTTAGACACCTTTAGGAGTTATGGTATTTTTAAAGTAATATTCATACATTAATTTATGTTAATATTTAAATGATATATAATTTACTAATTACCATGTTGCTTCACCTAAGATATATTTTTTTTGTTATGAATTTTTTTCTGTGGAGGAAACATGGAAGTTGTAATGGGACAACATCAACAGGAAAACAACCATCCAAATTATCATCCTGAGATGGTCTGAATCGGAACTAAGCAGTTTGTTTCTGTGATGAAATAGTTGACTCAGGCTATAAATGAGGGTGGTATCAATGCAAGATATTAGTCAGATCAACGATAGAAGAACATATTAGTCATAGAGCATTTCATGAGGCAACATCCTCCCTCATTCAAATGATCATCTGACCATGTGCCAGCTGAAGGGTGGATTAAGGAATTGGAGAAGCTTTTTGATGTCATGGGTAGTTCCTAACATCAAAAGTTTAATCTTGTGAATTACTATATTGATGGTGAAGTTGATTAGTGGTGGTCGATGGTGAAAAATATATTGGATAGTGAGGAGGTTTATTCTCCTTATTAGAATATATTAAAAGGTATGATTCTTGAGAAATTTTTTCCTATGCTGGTTCGTCTTAGGATGGAAGATAAATTCGTGTCTTTGAGGCTGAAGTATGAATTAGTGGCTGCTTATGAATCAAAATTCCTATAACTAGATAGGTATGCTCTAAATTTGTATGAGATCATGATATTAAAATGATTCATTTTTACTCTGGATTAATGTTAATGTATATAAGATATTTAGCTTCGTGTGAGTTCAGAAATTATGAAAAACATGGTTTATTGGCAGAAAAGGAGGAAATAATGTTTTCCAATGATTAAGTATTTTTTGAAAAAAACAGAATAAGATGTCATGGTTGTATAACAAAGGGAATAAAGCTTCAAAAAAAATGGATGGTAATAAACTTATGTTTATAGTTTGTGAAAATTGTTGTAAAATTCAGTTTGGATAATGTCCATTAGATTTTGGTAAGTACTGCTGATGTAGTAAAACGAGACATAAGGATCATAATTTCATTGAAAAAATATCAAGTTAACGGTAAGACAAAATCTGTTTTACATTCAATAAAATGTATTAAGTACAAAGGTATGGGTCATTATGCAAATCAATGTCCAAAAAAGAACTCAACTAATTTAAAGAAGCCATAATACAAGCAGAAAGGGGTGGTGAAATCCTTTACAACTACTTCAGAAAATGGTGGGCCATCGAATGAATTAGTATCAGGTACAATGTTTGAGTATTACAATTTACCAAATGTGTTGTTTAATTGAGGGTCAACACATTCATCAATTTTGGAGAAATGTTTTAGTAAATTTATAATCCCATCTCAATATATGAATCCTGAACTTATGGTAAAAACCCCAGGAGGAAATGTTGACAAAAAAAGAAATTATAAGAACCTTAATTTCCTTATGTGTGGAAAAAATCTATCTACAAACCGTATTGTTTTTCCTATACTAGAGTTTGATGTTTTTTGGGTTTTCATTGGCCTTCTGTTTATCATGATAATATTGAATATAGATCTAATGGGGTGTCTTTTCTATAAAAAAATTAGTCAGTGTACAATAATGAACCCTTACTTTTGATAACATATTAGGAAGCTGAGAAACTAGTAAATTATGGAACTGAATGTTACCTTGCTCATATTGTTTAAAACAAAAAAACTATTCTGATTTATGATGTTCTTGTGATAAATGAATATCTTTATGTATTTTCTGATGATTTTCCTCGTACAATACTATACCGAGAATTTGAATTTACTATTTACTTAGTCCGTAATTCAAATCCAATTTCAAAACCACATTATATAATGGCTCAAATTTAACTTTTATAGTTATAGAAACAATTTCAAGAGTTATTAGATAATTGTTTCATTTTCCCAAGTACATCACTATGGGGATCTCCTATAATGTTTGTTAAAAAAAGAGTTTTTAATGAGACGTTTCATTGATTATAAATCATTGAATAGTATCACTATTAAGAAAAAGTATCCTTGGATTCATATTGATGATTTGTATGATAAACTACATGATGATTAGTATATCTCAAATATTGACATGTGTTCAGGGTACCATCAGTTGAATATAACTAAATAAATCATTCAAAATACCAAATTTCATAATAGATATAACCATTATGAATTTGTAGTTATTCCTTTTTGGATAACCAATTCACCTACTGTTTTCATGTATCATATGAATAGAATTTTCTATGAGTTCATGGGTAGGATTTTTGTTGTTTTTATTGATTATATATTGGTTTATTATAAATTTAAAGAGGAACATGAATTCTATTTAAGGGTGGTCTTGAAAACATTAAAAGAAAAGAAACTCTATGGTAAATTCAGAAAGTGTGAGTTTTGGTTACAACAAATTTCATCCGTTCATCACATTGATTAAAAAATGGCATAACTGTTGATCATACAAAAACAAATGTTATGAAAGAATGGAGAAGACTAACAAATATAACTGATTTACATAGTTTTCTTAATTTGGTATGATATTACGTAATGTTTGTTGATAATTTTTTCATGGTTATGAATCCCCTCTACTATATTAACTCGAAAAGGTATTAAGTTCATCTGGGCAAAAGAGTGTGATGATTGTTTTACAAAATTTAAAAGAAGATTTGTGAAGGCTCTAGTTTTTTCTATTCCTTAGAGATATGGTGAATATATTATCTACAATGATTCTTCATTTAAAGGACATGGTTGTGTCCTAATGTAGATTGATTAGGTAATTTCTTATGCTTCAAGTCAATTGAAACCTCAAGAGATAAATTAGCCTACACAAGATTTGGAATAATCTTTATTTGTCTTTTATTTAAAAATTTTGAGGCTTCATCTGTATGGAGTAAAATGTGAAATATATATTGACCACAAAATTTTGAAGTATCTATTCACTCCGATAGAGTTGAACATGAGACAGAGAAGATGGATTGAATTAATCAAGGATTATTATTGCTTGATTCATTACAATCCTTGAAAGGAAAATAAAGTGTCAATGCTTTGTGAAAAAAGTAATGATACATCAACAATGTTACATTTGGAACAAGATAGTTTTATTAAGGATTTGATGAACATTAGGAAAGACGTTGTTCGTATAGAAAATTCCTCTTCATTCTTTAGGTGTTGATGAAATAATCTCTATGACACATAATTAAGCCGGAGAAATAGGAAGACATTTAGTTGTGGAAGAATATAGAGTTGGTTAAGAATTGTATGTTACCTAATTTTAACATTGATAATGATTGTATTTTGAGATTTTGTAAGAGATTATGTGTGCCTTGTGATTCAATTTTGAAGAATGAGTTGTTATTTAAATCTCATAGTTCTCCATTGTTAGTTCATCCTCGAAATACTATGATGTAAAAAGAACATTGTCCATATTACTGGTGGGATGGAATGAAAATAGTTATTTCTGGATTTATTTTGAAGTGTTTGTCTTTTCAATAGGTTATGGCAGAGTGGTAGTTACATAAAGGGATGATTCATCCTTTACCGATGCTAGAGTGGAAATGGGAGAATATATCCATGGACTTAATCGTGGGATTACCAAACACATATCAAAGTATCTATTCAATATGGGTTATTATTTGTCAATGGACTAAATCAACTAATTTTCACACTATTTGAGATAATCTATCTCTAAATCAACTTTCTCGATTGTATGATGAAATGATAGTCGGGTTTCATGGAGTTCCAATCTCCATTGTATCATTACATGATTTATTATTTCCTTTTAACTTTTGGAATGGCCTTTATAAGTCATTGTGTACAAAATTAAATTTTAGTACATCATTCCATCCACAATCAGATGGGTCTTAGAAAGAACTATTTAGACATTTGATGATATGATACGTTCTTTCTCAATGGATTACCATGGATGTTGGGACCAAAATATTTCTTTTATTGTGTTTTCTTATAATATTATTTTACATTCTAGTATACAGATGGCTGCATTTGAGGCATTATATGGAAATCTTTGTCAAACTATAGATTTTGGGATGAGGTAGGTGAAAAGAAACTTCTCGGGCCAGAATTTGTAAATGAGATGGTAGAAAAAGTTCAATTGATTCAGAAGCACATGAGAATAGCTCAGAGAATGAAAAAAGGTTATGCAAAAAAATACAATGAAGGATGATTCATTAGAGGTAGTTGATCATTCCTTTCTTAACATTTCTCCATGGAATAGTGTGATGTGTATTGAAAAGAAGTGAAATTTGAGTATAAAGTTCATTGGACCCCATGAAATCCTGGATAATGTTGGACCAGTTGCCTACATAGTGGAATAACCTCCTTGTTTTTCAAAGGTAAACAATTTTTTTCATGTTTCAATGGTGAGATAATATTTTCCTAGTCCATCCAATGTTTTCAGTCCTATGGTAGTTCTGTTGGAAGACTATCATTCTTATAGGGAACCACCGTTTCAGATTCTTAACTGAAGAGAAAATGTTTTACGAAATAAAGTAATTCATTGTGTAATGTTATTATAGAAAAACTATATGGTCGAAGAGGCAATGTGGGAATCTAAAAATTCTATAAGGTATAAATACCGTCATTTATTTGATATGTGAATAAAATTGAGAGGATACAATTTCTAATATGGAGGATGGATGTAATGTCCCAGGTAAATAAAGAATATGACATTTAAAAATTTATTAATAATTATTAATTAAATATTAATTTCACATTAAATGAGACGCTATGATCTATGGCCTACCTGATAGGCAAAATTGGGTTTCAATGAAATCTTATTATTCACAAAACGTTGAGTTATATTAAAAACAACATAATAATAATAATATTTTAAATGGTATTTAATACATTGTCATTGAATAAGCAGTAATAAAAATAACTAACATAAATTTGATTACATGTTTCTGTTAAATGTATATACATTTATCCAATAAAATTTAGAGGTTTCAAATGTGAATTAATCCAATGATAAGCATAAATAATCTAGTATTCTTTAAAAGATTGATTGACAACCTATTAATGGAGAACCCTTTTTAAAGATAGGTTATGTCGTTGTTATATGTTCTATTTGATAATATAAAATTTATCTTTAGAATCAGGACTTCAAAATTTACATTGGATGAAATTTTTGTATTTTTCTGATAATGATCATTTTTAAAGAATAGTGAACTATACTACAATTTAATTCAAAACTATCTTATATTCTAATTTATTTATATGGATATATTAACTTTTTAATAGGTTTTAAAGTGTAATTAGAATATATTTTTACCATTCAATATAATTTTGGACCTTGGATGTAATTTCAAGTGGAAGTTGTAAATAAAAAATTGTCAACCTTTAGATAGTTATTATTTCAAAAAAATGATTAATGGTTTTGAAAACTGGAATTAATATTAAATTAATTACATAAACTTCTCTATTTTGAATTTAGAAAAATTTATTCCATATTTGGAATCTTGAGTTCCAAATTGTGTAAATATATAACATTTATTTTTAGACAATATGAATAGATTCTTTAGAAAATATTTTTATTTACCATGGTTAAAGGGTAAATAATGTTAATAAGGGTGAAAAATATTACTATAATAATATTAAATTACCCTAACATGTCTCTTAATCCTATTGAATACTACATTTATGACCATTAAAATCCATGGGTCGATTTTGGGACACCATGGAGCCACTTGTCAGTGAAAATGACACTACAAATTAATTTAATGTTATTGAAATGTAACATAAAAATATATCTCTTCGTTAAATGATTTTTATAACGGGTTACAAATGTGATATTTTAGAATATAAATAGGTATTATAAATTAATATAAATTTCCTACATTGAGTAATTTTATTTATAATTTTTAGACATTATATGAATAAATTTATTTATGACACAATGCTGATGTAGTTTTTACAATATTAATAAAATAATTACATAAATGAGATTATAAATATTAAAATAATTTATTTTCAAACTGTTTTTGTCATTCAAAATTTTTGAGATAATTATTATTGTTATATTTGAATTAATGAAGGTTTTTCAAAATAATCAAGTAGGATTCAATTTTTTTAAAAGTCATGAAATGAATAGTATTATAATTGAAAAAAAAGAGTTTTTAAATAAATAAATTTTTTTTAAATGAAATAATAGTACTAAATATATGATATTCTACCAAATGATATATATGATGTTAAAATTTTCATTAATATTCCATTTTGGGTCTCTTGACTTTTTATATTAACTATATTAACCATATAGTATGAATATAAAATAAGTCACGGTAAAAGATAAATTTGTTAACTAAGGGATAAAGCTAAATGATAAGGATAAAATTGAATACCAAACATTTCAAAAAACTATTGGTTGATATTATTTCGAATAATATTCATCTTATATTCTAATATAACGTGTTTTGGACCTTTGGAAATAGAGAAAAGTTTTATAATAAAATAATATTTCAATGCTTTCCTAAAGTGCCCCTCCCCCTCTTATAAAAGGACACCACCTCTAACCCATTAATCACACCTCTCAATCCCCTTCTCTCATTCTTTATCTGCTCCAATAATATTACAACATCATTCTTTTTTATATAGAAGACTTACTTTGGGAATAAGGCAATTCAATAAATTTTATTGGTTTAATCCAAAGGTAGTTACCCGATTTAAAGGTAACATCGTATCTCAAGTTTATTTGTATTATTTTCCTTCTGCACTCCCCAATATATTCATATTACTTGTTTAAATAACAAAATATTTATCCTCAATATACTAGGTTATTTTTATGAGGAGGATTCGAGCTACCCATCAACACTACTCCATCTAATGGATACAAATATACTGTTTCTATGGAGGGTGGACTACTTCCCCTCCAAAGAGGGATGGTTCTATGATCTCCTACAACCACTCATGGATTCCATTCTGATCGAAATGTATTTATATTTGATATATATTAAATTTATATTATATCTACTGTTCTGTATTTTCCATTAAAATCATTATTTATTTATTTTATAATTGGTAAATATGATAGTTTCATTTGAGGAAGTGCAGACTACTGCCCCTTAAATGTGATATGAATCATTCCTGACATACATGGAATTTATAAAAAATATCATTAATGAAATTTTATATGATGTTATACTGGAATTATAATATAACTATTTATCATTATGTTTTATTTCCATTAAATATTACATATAAATTAAACTAGCGTTCATGCGTACGCACGACTTACCGTCTCTATGAATAGTGAAATACATTTCTTATATATAAATGTTGTGTATTACTATGAATACACACATATATATAGTGTATAAATATGATATATATGATATATAAGTCATGAATATCATTCTGGATATAATTGAATTAACCACATTGGTAATTTTTAATTATATGTAGTTCATTTTTGACTGTGATATCAAATATAGACAGAACGATCATTATTAACATATATTATTATGTAATTCTTATAAAGTGGTAATAAGTGATATAAAATGAAAAATAAACTAGAAAATGGGTATTAAGAAAGTATAAATTAACTTTAGTTTCTTTTTGAGGTGATTAAAGAACCCATGGTTCAAGCTGGACTTAAGAAAAGGGAACATCTTAACACAAATTCAATTCTTTGGGATATACATTTACTTCTTGGTTATGTCGTGATATAAATATGTGTGAATGACCTTTGGTTTTTTTATACTTAATATCCACATATATAGCATGTATTTATATTTTTCACCCATAATTATGTCATTGTATTAGCCTTAATCTAATGATACAATCATTGTAAGGGACTATATCTCAATCTCCATTCATTAATACATATCATGATATTGTGCACCTTTATTATTCTATAAGGTTTTTATAAAATTAATTTAAACTTTTATATACTGAATTTCTATATTCTATTGATATTTATTAATTTTTATTCATGATTTTCTCAATGGGTAAATAATTAATTAACCAAAAAATCATTTTAAATCATTTATAGCTTTAGTTTTCAAAATCCATATCAGTAATGTCTTTTTTTTAGAATTTATTTTAAGGATCTATTTATATATAAAATAATGTTTTAAAATGTTAATTTATTTTAAGGTTTAATAGTTGTATGGGAAACATTTATTCAAAACTCTTCTTTTTGAATGTTTTAAATAAACTGATTATTTCAATAACATTAAATGATATCCTATTATTTCAATATGGTAATGTTATATTTTATTTATACAGGTTGTATGTGTTATTATTATATTATTTTTCATCAGAATTTTTTACAAATTCAATTGGTTTTATGATAATCGTAGGGCGTGTGAGCCCGGGATAGCTCTCCAATGCACTATGTAACATGACAGAGGTAAATGTTAATGTTTCTACTAAGAGATTTATGTAATATATTGTGATGGGTATTCAAAAAGTAACTCCCTACGTAGTTGTAAATGATACCATGTATGTATGTTATGAATTCTACAAGGTGCCTTTAGGATTTATGATTTTTATTTGTTATTCACAAATCTTATGATTTCACGAGGTGTGTTGAAGGACATATGTTTTTTATGTATTGATGGACTAATGTTTTTTTATTATTTATTTTATAAACCCTTTCTATTATTTTTATGTTCATCACATGTTATTTAAATTATTTTTATAGGGTATAATAAAGGGAAAGATAAACGAAGAATTCAAGAAGATTTATATCAAGAATATAAATCTTATTTTATTTTAAGATTTTTTATTTTATGAAAAAATGGATATTGAGTAGAATTATATAATTTTTAATATTTCTTATTTAATTTTATTTTTATCGATTAATTCTATAAAACGTTAAACTTGAAAATATCCTCAATGTAAATTCTTGATTTAACTCAAGATTATGTAATTTGTTTTGGGCTAGTGCCTTATAGTTATCGTAGTATAAAAGAAAAAGGAAATTTTTTATATATATTTTTACACAAAATAATCCTTCATACCTTATTTAAATTTTAATATGAGGTATAGAGTGTAGTAATTATGAATCTTTCCTCATACATGATGATAAGGATATATTATTTTTTCAAGAGTCAGATAAATTATTCCTCTATTTTTTAAAGGATATTACATGGAAAATATCTATTGAAAATTATTTTATTGAATCATTATAATTACATAGAATTGATTTTTAAATTTTCCTATGTGTCTGTGATCTTTTAATTCCATTTATTAGATTCCACCACTAGGAAATAAATTACAATTAATGATTTAAATTTTACGAGCATTGGAGGACAATGTATTTCAATGTTGTTAATTCATTTTTTGGGAATAAAAGGATTAAGAGATGTAGTGAACACTGGTGTCCCATGTATTATGATGTACTCAACAACATCATTATCATTATTAGGAAAAGTAGGGTGTTTAACAAGATTTTAAATTTAATTCGTAATATGAGGTAGTTGTAATAGTGCATCAATAATTTTCTCATCACCAACTACAATCAGGTTATGCATAACATTAGGGAAATAATCACATTTCCTATCATAGTGGTCATTGTAATAGTTCATTATATTTTCCTCCACTAGATAAATAATGTATATAAAATTAAGAATTAAATTGATCAAACTTGAAAATCTAATATAAAAATGATTCCATAAATTTATAAGGAATAAATTATAAATAAAAATGTATTATATCATAATATTCACATGGTAATATTGTTTATAAATGTTTGTATCCCTATTATATAGTCATAACAATCAATGTATTACAATGTACAAGCAATTTTAGTGCATATTGAGGTCTTTCAAAGCTAAAACCCGTAGATATCTCTATGTAATGTCAACATATAGAAATATTTTAGAGATATGGAATTAATTTCTTATATTCCAATGTTGGCACCAAAAAGTCAGAAGGGAGATGGATAATAAGAAAGTCCCCAAAGTTGCCTTGCAAAGATCTTTTGTGGGGCACCCTGGCCCCACATCCATTGTGAAGCAAGGAGGCGGGATGCTCCACGATCCCCCTTGATGTTTGTGAGCCCGCCGCGATGCGAGGAGGCAGGAGGGTCTGCGAGCCGACTAGACGTTCATGATCCCACTACGATGCGAGGAGGTAGGATGCTCCACGATCCGATTTGATGTTCGCGAGACCACCGGGAAGCTAGGAGGTGGAATACTCCATGATCTGATTTGATGTTCATGAGCCCACCGTGAAGTGAGAAGGAGGGATGCGCCGTGAACCACTTTGTCATTCACGAGCCCACTGCAGAGTGGAATCTAGTTTTCCTTCGAGTGAGCTCTGGTTAACAGTGCCTCATTCCTATAAATATCAGCCTCCACCCAGGCCCAAAGGATTGATCATCCAACCATTCCCCTTTCAACACAAAAATAGTGAAGATCTTTCTGCTCTATGCACCTTGAGCTTCTCAAGATATTTTTGTCCATGAAGTGCCTCCCCATTGCCATGTTTCCACCCCCTCTTTCGAGAGGGATGCCTTTAACGAAGTCCATGGGCCTTTACAATGTAATTAGATCCTCACGGGGCTCTGGTCATCGTGGAGTGTTTATACTTCACAATGCACCCTCATGCACACATGACTCAAATGTTATGGCAGAGTCACTGTATCTCACGAAGAACATTGCTTCACAAGACCATGCTTCGTGAGGAACCCATGATTCGTCGGGCTTTTTCTTGAAAATACCCATCCACATTGTGATGAAACTCTTGTATGAACCTATTCCCAATTCCTAGGATAGGAAACTTCACTTCGTGAATCTCACAGCGTCACGAAGCCCTTCTATTGCATGGAGCACCAAAGCTCTACGAGGTCTCTACTCGTAAACCCCTTTTCTCTACAACTCCCCCTCCCATTCAACCTCCAAGGTTATCAAAAACCATTTTCAAATTCCCCTATACACAACTTCCCGTTGTGTTTCTTTTCCTCATTCTCCTTCACATAGGCACGCTAATGATTATTACTTCTTCACATAGACACACTAACTTGGACCCCCCAATGGTTCCCTCCAGGACACCCCCTAAACACCATTTTTCCAGTGCTTTCCCTTCACTAAGGTGTTGAGGGTAACTATTAGCTATCTCCTAGGGATGTGGAGTGAACCCACCTCATCCTAGTTGCAGTACATTAATCATACAATCATCATCATCCTCAGCACATGATGTTACACTATGACATCCCCCCATGCATCCTACGTGGGTAAAGGGTGACCACCTGGGTGTAAGCCCCTAGCCTTTCTTGAATGATGTAGTGCTGCTGCTCCTCCTTTATTTTTCTGTGCCCAAGGCCAGAAAAGGGTGTGATGGAGAATAGTTCTCATACTCTCTTCCTTGTTGAATTCCTCCCATATTGGGATTTTTCACCTCCGGGCATCCATCCTGGAGTATGTTCCAAACTGTTCGTGCTTCTAACCATGCATAAGCCCATGTTTCCTCATTGGGATTTGATCACGTGTAATCCCCACACCATTTCCCATGGATTCAACTTTCATGGTGTGATCATCAGGTCTTTGATGTCTCTTGTTTCTCACAATTAACATGAATCATGTGGTCTTAGAGAAAGAATTGACCTTGAAAAACACCCTGGGAAACCTAGAGTGTATCCACCATTCCACCGGAACTATGAGGTCGGCGATATTTACTAAGTAAAGGTACGTTGGAAGCCACCACAAGGTTAAATCCCACCACCTATTGGTTATTTCAACCCCCTTCATATTAGTTCACCAACTCCCTGGGTAGCCTAGAGTGTAAGCCCCATGCCACTTGAACTACGAGGTCATTGATCTTTGCTAAGGCAAGGTAAGTATGAAGCCTCCATGAGGTTCATGCCCACCACCCATTAGTCATTCCAACCCACTTCACGTTGGTTAACCAACACCCTGGGTAGCCTAGAGTGTAATCCCCTCACCACCTGGACTATGTGTTCTTTGATCTTAACCAAGGTAAGGTATATAGGAAGCCTCCAACAGGTTCAAGCCCAATAATCATTCACTCTGACCAACTTCACGTCAGTTCGCCCCCGTCCTGCATGATGTTAAATAGTGTACCCCAATCAATAGTAATTCATTGTTTCCTGAGTCATTGGTAAGTCATTTCATACCAAATGCCACCTGAACTACATGGGTTTTTACTCTTTCTAGGGAAAGGTATGTAGAAAGCCTTCCTGAGGATGAATCCCACCATCCATCGTTCGTCCCGACCATCTTCACGTCAGTTCGATCCCATCCAACGGTAATCCATTGACATTCTTATCCATCAATTAGCCGTTGCGACCCCATCCAGTGGTAAGGCATTGAATACCACAATTGGTGGTAAGCTGTCATCACATGAACTACATGGACATTGATTCCCTACCACAAGGATACATAGGAAGCCTCTTCAATGATCTAGCCCAAAACCACCATCATCTTCATGATGGTTAAATCCCATTCACCATCCAATTCATTCAACCACACCATCATCCATCCTAATTATTTTACAAGAATCCACATCCTTGTGAAATTAGGCCATCTCGTTGCTCATTCCCCTCAATAGTGATTGGGAAGTCAACAACACATTAGCCCGAACATCAGTGTTTCCTCTAGGGGTTGTACCCATCTAATCCACTCATGTCAATGTTTTGATCAGTCTGTTCCATCTCCGTTGGAAATTAATATTGCGGCATACCCTATGTTAAACATGGGAAGTTGATGAAAACCTCAGATATGTGCCTATGGAATATAATTCATTGCATTCAATGTGGGATGCTTCAGGCTTCCTCACCCTCGAGAAGCCCTGTAATAAGAGTAAGAAACCCAAACCAATCAGTGTCCCAATGTCCAGAAACAATAGTGATGTCCAACACGACTACTCCACAGACTGAAGGTTGCGTCCATGACCATACCCCTTGGAATGTCCTGGAAAAAGGAGTGCAATTAACCGGTGTTCATGAATATATAGCACCAGGAAGAGTTTCACGAACAACGTGTTAAATTAATAAGGGAGACTCGTAATAGGTGAAAAGTTCCTAGGAGGAATCCAAGGAAGGAAGAACCAACATCCCATCATCCCATTCCGATCAAGGAGAAAACATCCCTAAACAAGAAGAGGTTCTCGCCTGCCTTTAGAAAGTAGGAATGTGGGGAAACAACTATGCGTCCTCACTGATGGATGCGTGCATCCCGAATAAAGCATCAGAAATTGAAATATTGAAATTGATGTGAAGTTCTTCTCTATAACAAGGATATTAGTAGATTTTGGGGCATCAATGGATTAGCATGTCACCAGATCCTGTTATCCAGTTCCTGGTCCCACCATGCATATAGAAGTCCTGGTGTGAAACTCACCATAATTTGGGGCAGTAAAATGTGGTATATCCTATTCTGCGATGTTGTCAACATGGATCCCTTTTACCAGTAATGGAAGATGGAATGTCGTTGGGGCATTGGCCGTTAGTTAATTTTTCTTTCACCACTGATCTGTTAATCTCCCTGGTCCTTATGAATCAAGTTGATTCACCCAGAATGTAATAACATCCTACCCACCGACGCAGAGGCAAGGGAAGTGCCATTGTGGCTGTCCCGAGTGTCTCCACCTCTTCAGCAATGGCCTCTACACTCATGGACCTGGGGTCCTCACGACCCATATCCCCGTTCGAGGTCCTCCAATGAAGGGGGGACAACGACCTCTTGGACAGTTAAGATGAGGAGGGCATAATCCAAACATGGGATATGAAATGCCTGGACCTAGAGGCATCTGTGCATCATCATCAACACTCCCCCTGAGGGCCACACAGGGAGCCGATACTCCCCATACCGACATATAAACGTTTCAGGGGTCTCTCCCCGGAACTCTTTGATGACTCCCTACCTTTTGCCGACAAGGTAAGGTATGTCAGGCCTAGCCCGACCAAAGTCCCATTCCAGGGTCACCCAGTGAGGGTTCCCACCCAACCGCATCAGCGCCACTGCCCAATCATGTTGGATGAGAACCAGGTAAGCCACGTGCAGACACAACCTACATCGGTTCATCCAACCCAACTCCAGCGTCAGGTGCAAGCTTAGGAGGATGCTCCCCAAGTGGAATAAACTTCGACTACTATTGTGGCCCAATCCATCACCGACACATATCATCAGTTCCCTATATACACTGAGCATAGGAACTTATATGACAAGCCACGATCGAGGCCCCAACTGCCCCATGGGTAGGCTGGGTCGACTCTCTTGGTATTCGGCACAATCAGTGGCCACTGCGAGGTAAGACATAGTGATGCCACCCAATATAGAGGTTCTCCCCATACCACTAACATGGATAGCGCATGCCTTCCCCGATTTGATACTCAACATGGAGATCTGCCTCTTGCCACCCTCAATCCCAATGAGGGACTTCCCCACAGTGGGGATACATGTAACGAAAGTCTCTCCTGTGACCATTACACTAGGTATGGAATCATTCATCCTACCCCAAATGCTAGTGTTGGGACATTTCACATCCGGTCTCTCATAAATGGGGGATCCTCCCAATGTCCTCTTAGTAGCTGGTGTAGGTCCTCCTCCCCTCGGAAACTAGAAGGGTTAAGGCTATCCTTGCCTCACTAGCACCCAACACAGGGGGTCATACTTATTTTCAACTAGACCAGTTCAAGGAGTTGGGGATTCTTGATAGAGAGTTACCCTCCACCCCTAGAGGGCATTCAACCAGTGTTAGAACCAACAGGGAGAGGAACCTACTAGGTCTCCCTACACCGACTGAGGCATCAATACTCATCCAGAATGCCAGTAAGTGTAAAGAGCATGTTAGAGATTCCAAGTCCTCTAACTCGTCCACCTTAGTACAGAGTACAGAGGAATACATTGAGAAGGCCACATTGTGCTAGAAACTTGCGGAGAAGAATAATTTGGTTGATAACCTCATGGTTGCGCTCTCTATTGAGCGACGGCCAGACTATGGTGACCTGAGGCCAGGGCAGCAGGGGGCAGGAACAACTTCCCGTCTACGAAATGCACCTAGGAGACCCTGACATTCCTTCCATAACAGAATGTTTTGATGTCTAATCTTATGGAAAGAAGGAATGGTATGTCTCAGCAAACCCTTGTGAATAGTGCAAAAATCCATCAGACCCAGCTCGGGCTCCCCCAGCCACACGAGGGTTGTGCCACCAGCTGCTTCATGAGCCTCTGGGCCTATTTACCGTGTTGAAGAACCCACCAACGTGCTCGTGGTTAGGGATCCCCGTCAAGACCAGGACCCTCACCTAGAGGATCCAATTACAACACTCATTTCCCGCCTTTAGTCATTGTAAACATGACATGTAGAAATCCCACCTGATGGAAAGTCATATCCAGCATGGGTGGATGTTATGTCGAATCCTCTAGGTTTCGGGAATCCCACCTTCTCCACTTTTAACCGGACGAGGGACCCGCCGGAACACCTGGCCCACTTCATCATAAGGTGTGTGCCTATGTTAAGAAATCCAATGCAGCAGGAGGGTGCCAAGCTCCACAATTTTGTTCAGTCATTGGAGGGGGATGCATTCGTCTGGTATAACTAGGTTCCCGTCAGATCAGTAACCAGTTGGGAGGACCATCACGGTCAATTCTTCTATCATTTCAGCTCCACCACGTGGAAAATGAGCATCGTAGACCTCTTCATGTTCAATCAAAGGTCTAATGATCATTTCTCAGACTTTATCTGTTGGTGGATGGGGCCTACATATTCCATTAACATGCCACTAAATCAGGAGCAATTACTGACGATGTGTATAGAAAATGTAAATAATGAACCGTTTCCCTCAATGATATCCCGAAAATACCCTAGGGGATTTTGAGACATCTCTGATAAGGCCCAGCACCTGGATAAAGCCTTACAATAGGCCAGCCAGACAGTTATGTTCCCTCCTGAAATTCTTTCATGAACGGATGTCAGAGTCGATCGTTCCACAGTGGCCCAAATAGGGGCCCCCAAACAGCAGGAATTATTACCAACGTGGAAACTTCCACGGCCTCACAGCGGCCCGCTACCACATGCGTAGCCTCCAACCTAGCATCAGTTTTCATCAGAATCGGCAGGTGCCCCCCACGAAATGCACCGCCACCGCCTAGGCATGACAACCAGGCTCTACCTCCTCGACATGATCCTCCTACTCCTCGTTAGGGAAAGCCTCCAAGGCCACCCATTCTAGATTGAAGAAACCGGACTGACTCCTTCAATGAGAATCATGACCTCAGTTATTTCTGAAGTGACTTGGAACAAGCTATTGTGCATTTTCCTGAGTGTAGAAGCCCAGAAGAGGTGAACCTCACTGATCTCCCCAACTACTGCATCTATCATCAGATCCTGGGGAACACCCTCAATATGTGCTATGTGTTTAATGACTGGATTCAAGACCAGGTTGTTAAAAACATATTCTAGCTGGGCCCAACCCTAGATCAAGTGGCATGAGTCATCATAAGTCCAGACAGCGGCAAGTACAACGAGGGCGATTGACATTAGGGTTATAACAGTGATTCCCATAATTATGATGACTTGATTGCTCGCAAAATGGTTTCTCATTCCCACAGTATTATTTGTGCATTCCTAAATCAGCATGATCCTTCATGAGCTTCATCTTCAACTTCTACATCATCATCTCAGCCGGCCGCTTCCCAGAAGAGCACTAATCAGCGGCGTAAGGGAAATCAATAGGCCCTCCCAATGCCACCATCATCCCGCACTCTCGGTGAATTCATGCTTATGGAGATGGGGATTCCTCCTAGAATCTACATAGTAATTGATTAATCTTCATGTGATAGTCAAGGTTAGTCTTCGATTAAAGCTGTAGAGTGGGGAAATCCCTATACGACTCCCGACGATGGGGAGCACCAGGTGAACCTGGCCAACATCCCCAGCCGAAGCCAACGTCGGTGGAGCTGTGATCCTATGGGTCACTGAGGCATAATAGTTGGCACCTCCTGCCAGGACATGCATGCCATTGTGACAAGACAACAAGCCTAGCGCAGAGTTGAGCATGCACAACCTTCTCATCCAGTGTCATCAGGCCTACCTCCACCGCCGCTTCTATTGATGTATCAGGTAGAGCCACTTCTACTATTTGATGACCATCCACACCCTTATATAGGTCGGTCTTAGTCATCTGGACCTCATATGGTGGCTACTCTGTGGGATTTGACTAGTGAGCAGTAGGATATGCCCAGCACCAGTCAGCCACCACCCCAGAAGATAGGGCCCCCATGCCTCCTGTCACAGAGCAGACTCTTGTAAGTAGAAGTATGCAACTAACATGGAAGTATGATGTTCTCAGGGACCTTTACATCATCCCAGTGAGGCTATTAATCCTCGAGCCTCTTCTCCTATCATCAGATATTCATGAGGACATTGTTGAGGATTTAAGAATCCCCCTCCCGTTTGAGATGGAGGTCGTATCTGTAGAGTCCTTTCATGTGGAGGCTCTTGAGAATGTTGAATGTCATGCCATCATCTCGTTCTCTGAAGAAGATGCATGTTATCCTTATGAGGGAATATTCAACCATTATATATCATTGGTTGGTTCAACAACTTGGAGTGTCACCATTTTCTTGTTGATACGGGCTCTGAGATCAATTTAATCCCATCTCAGTCATTGCAGAAGCTTGGGTTATCTGAGGATGACTTGACTCCCTCTGATCTGATGATCTTAGGATATGACAGGACAGAGCAGACCCATGTCGGCAAGATCTGTTTGATGACCCAGTCTGATGGCCTAGTTGCCAGCATCGAGTTTGTGGTTGTCTCCCAATACACCACATACAATGCAATGATGGGAAGACCATGGATCCACCTGCATGCGGTAGTCCCCTCATTGTATCAGTAGTTCCTCAAGTACTCCCTTAATGGACGTTTAGGTTTACTCCAAGGTGACACATCTCTTTTCGCCACTTTTGGAGCCCGCTATCTGGACACTAACTATTTCAAGATGAAGGATAAATAGATTCAGGCATGTGAGGTTGATCCTGTAACGGTCGACATATACCCCTGGGCAGGGATGGATGATACCTATGTCTTTCTGATCCACAGATTAGAGGACACAACCCCTGATATAGGAAAATGTTTTGTTTTATCTAGTTTCAGGGGGTAGCATATTCCCATGTATAAGAGTTAGCAGATTATCACCTCATATTTCTACACAAAGCAGGCTTAGGATATCTCGAAGCCTCCTAGACCCGTAAGGTATCAGGATATCCGCCACATGGCAACAGATATATGTCATTCATGTTTGTTTTTCCAGGATGGAATTAACTTCCTCAATAGGACGCACCCCTACTGCTTCGATATCAACCATGATGGCCCCTTGGGCCAAAGACCAGATGGGATTGGGTCGATAGCCTTCATCGCTATGGTTTTGGAAGTACCAGAATCTACTAATGCAATGACCACAGCTACTTAGGCTTGTACCAGCCTCCCATCAGAATCTTGCTGACCTAGAGGAAGATCCTCCCACTAGGGAGCCCCCTCTGCAATTGAATAATAGGATCTGGAGGATGCTCCCCTTTCCTTTAAAGTGGGAGTCTCCACCATGATCAGCGAACTAGTACAGGTGAACCTCAGTAGCGAGGTGGACCTGAGACCCAAGTTGATCAGAGTCGCCCTGCCCCCCGAGGAGCAACAACGGTATGTGGACATCCATAAACAGCACCGTGATGTGTTTTCATGGAGTTACAATTAGATTCCAGGACTACATCCTCAGGTAGATATCCACCACCTCGGTCTTCCGGCAAATCATCATGGGTTCAAGAAGCCTCCCAGATTGATGAATCCTTCTCATAGTTCCATGTTCATGGCCAACGTTGACAATATCATTAGGGATAAAATTATTAAGGAGGTCCAATACCCCAAATGGCATGCAAAAATTTTTCTAGTTTGGAAGAGGAATGAACAGATTAGATTCTGCATCGACTTCCGTAATCTTAACTATCACTATCTGAAGGATGATTTTCCCTTTCCTGTGACGGAATTGTTGATCGATGGTATGGCTAGGATCCAAATAATTTTATTCATTGATGGGTACTACAGATATAATCTGATCCAGATGGCCCCTGAAGATGAGGATTCCATAGCTTTCAGGGTGCTGTAAGGTACGTATTGTTACTAGGACATGCCCTTCGGATTAAAGAATGAAGGTTACACCAATTAGCAGGCCATGAATTACATATTCAAGGAAATCCTTGGGACATTGGTGTAATTCTAAATAGACGATCTGGTCATCAAATCTTGCAAGTGTGAGGTCCGTCTCAAGGACCTCATGAATGTTTCTGGCTTCCTCCATTTCTCCCACCTGATGATGAACCCATTGAAATGTGCTTTTGTGGTCACCTCTGATAAGTTCCTTGGCATTTTTGTCACATACCAGGGCATCGAGATCGACCTAGAGAAGATCAAGATCATCAGTCATATGCCTCCCCCATGCAATATTCTGGATCGTCGAGGTTTCCAAGTCCGCATAGTGAACATAAGCTGATTCTTTGAAAATCAAGTCAGAAAGTGTATGCCCTTTTCTCGGCTCATGATGAAAGGATCCACTTACATGATGGACGATGAGTACCAGACCGAGTTTGATGATATCAAGAATTATCTGCTCCAAACTCCAGTCTTGATGCCAACCATCTCCAGAAAGCCACTGATCTTGTACGTGACAGTCCTAGAATGATCTCTTGGATCCCTTCTCGCCTAGAAGAATAATGAGGAAACTAAATACAACCTCTACTTTTTCAGCTGCTTGCTCCTCGATACAGAGACCAGAAACTCTCACATTGAGAAAAGCTTCCTTGCAGTAGTATTTTTCATGAAGTTGTTGTGGCATTACCTTCTGCACCACGAGGTACAATTGGTGTCTTTGGTAGACCCACTAAAATACATTCTGAACTGCCCCATGTTCACAGGTCGACTAGATTGGTGGGAGGTAATCCTCCAGTAGTTTGACATAATGTTCATGCCCCAGAAGGATATTAAGGGACTATAATTGGAATATTTTCTTGCTTCCCATCCGACCCCTACAGACCAGTCCCTGGACCTCGATTTTCCCGATGAGGCAATCCTCTCGGTAGATCATGCCATCCCATGTTGGAAAATTCACTTCTATGGTGCCTCCCAGAGCCCCACCGGTAGGAGGCTCAATGATCCCAAAATAAAAAAAGTTGGAATGGGTATTGCCTTTATTACCTCATCGTAATCCATAATTTCATACTCATTCGTGTTGTGGGAAGGTTGCACCAACAATGAAGGAGAGTGTCCGGACCTCATCATTGGCCTTGAGATAGCCCTCGAGATTGATGTGCCCCATTTACATGTGAATGAGGACTCTAAATTGGTCATCATGTAGATCAAAGATTACTATATCATTAGAAAACTAGAGCTCGTACCATTGTTGGAGCGCACCCTCCAGCTAATGTCCTAGTTTCCATCTCGGCCATAAGTTACTCATGTCCCTCAATCACAGAACGGTCGAGCTGATTCTATGGCTGTCCTGGATGAGTCACATGTAGAACTCGAGAAAGATTATTTTATTATACACATGACACATCAATGATTCATTGTTCCTGTCACCCCAGATGATGATGACGGCCTATGGGTAAGCCTCCATACCACTGGATCCTCAATGTCAAGACCCCCAAGTTCCACAGATGTAGTGGTTGAAGTGAGCCCCTACTGGAGATCCCCCATTGTTGAGTATCTCAAATATGGTTACTTCCTAGCTGATCGAGCCGAGTGTGAGTGAATCTGACATCGCTTGTTGTAATTTACCATCCAGAGTGGTCCTAGTATTGAGCAGACCCTCTTCAAGCATGGGTTCGATGGTGTTATATTCCATTGCATCCAAGGATTTGATATTTATCCCATCATTAAAGAGGTTAATTTCGGTCCATGTGGTGCCCACCAAACTTGGCCGAAGCATTCCCACCAGATCCAGAGACCGAGGTACTTCTGGCTCTCCATGATCCACTATTACATCGAGTTCCCCAAATTGTGTCACGCGTGCCAAATTAATGCTTACACTATGTATCGACCGCCGAAATCTCTACACACCACCATGTACTCCTGTTCATTTGCTGTGTGGGGGCTTGATTTCATAGGACCATATACTCCAGCGACCTCTCACTAGTTCAGATTCATCATGACCGTTATGGATTTATTTTCCATGTGGGCAGAGGTAGTTCTGCTCAAGGAGGTCAAGGCCCATTCTATTGTCGACTTCGTGTGATCCAATATCATCTACCGGGATTGAGTCTCTCATTCCGTCCTCACTGATAACAAAACCAACTTCTGATAAGTTGAGTTGTACAAGTTTTATGCAAATTACCCCATCCATTAGAACCATACCACCTGCTATCACAGGCAAGAAAATGAACAGATCGAGATGTTCAACAAAACCCTCTCTAACATTCTGCAGAAAATGGTTGGTCAGAATAAGAAGATTTGGACAGAAAAGCTCCCCAACACCATCTGGGTTTATCAGACGACATCTCATAATTCCACGTAGGTTACCCCATATTCCCTGGCATAAGGAACTGAGGTCTTCCTGCCCATCGAGATCCAGCTACCTTCATTACACAAAATGGTCTATGACCAGCATGCGCCAAATAAGGTATCCAATGTTCTTCTGGATGAATTGGATGCACTTGACGAGAATAGGTTTTGTGCCCTACACAATATTGAAAGGTTTCAAAATAAGATATATAGAGGCTTCAACAAGAAGGTTCGCCTCTACTATTTCATACAAGGTGACTTGGTATTGGCCCTCTGAACACCAATGATCCTTGGAAGGAAACCACCATAGTTAGAGTCCCAATGGGTAGGACCTTGCATAATTCATAGGGTTTTCACCAATGGAGCATACTACCTGGTGACCATGAATGGTGAACGTATTACTCCTCCCACCAATGAAAAGTTTCTTAAGAAATATCTTGGATGAGCCAGATGGTCTTGCATTACCCAAAACATCTGGGTCCGACATGACCATAAATTTTTTGGTCCTACATGAACATAAGCAATATCGGGTCTCGTATGACCATAAACCGTCCTGTCCTACATGAACCTAAACTGATTCATCCAAGCATGACGTTAAACTGTATGCCTTCTTAAATAATGTTATAATTCACCCTTAGAACTATATGTGTCTTGATTCATATTCCATGGGATACGTAAGAATGCACGAACATTTCTTCTTGAGCCCAACCCCAAAATCATTTCTTTTACTATCCCACTGGGTATATTTCTCTCATTGGATCCTTGCAAGATATGGTGTAGGATTTCATTAGACACACTCCGGCCAGGACTACAATGGTCTAACCATGTTCCCACTCTCCATTCTTCTATCCTCCTACGTCCTCACTGCATGATGTTAAACTACATGGCCTTCAAGAAATATGTATGTCTTGATTCCCATCCTCATGGGATACCCAGGAACTCCCAGAAATTTTTTCTATTATCCTAGAGGAAACGCCAGAATCTCCCCTCAGGTTAAGACATATGGTGTAGTGCAGGTTTTTTCCTCAATAGACGTCGAGCATATCTCTATTTCACTATACGTCTCACACCCCGATGGTGTCCACCACTTTCACCACTCTTCATAACATTAAATTGTTTGGGCACTACTATGATTCACCCATTCCTTTTTTATGGACTCCATCATCCTTCCCATCCATAAGGACACCTGAATGGTTGGGATTCTAGGCCCAAGGGCTCTCCAACCTCTTCAGGCCAACACCCTCGAGGATGTTGAGCAATAAGTTGATACAAGTCCCGCATTGAAATATGTTTAGTGGTCGATACTCATTTGTTATACCCATTATAGGCCACTATAAGGATGTTGTTTTTTGAACATGGTCAAAAGCTATCCTCTGTCCTTAGAGCCACCCCAAGATGTCCCAAACATTGAGTGTAGTGGTTTATTCTTCCCCACTATATCTCCAAATGACGAACTCCCTTGGGGCGACACCAGCTATCTGACCCATATATGATAGGGAGAGCTGAGTCCAGCTCCTTTATTCCCACATTGATCACTGATCATGTGGTCTTAATAGGTGTGATGAGGCGGTAACTGCACAAGAGGTCATATGTCTACCATTAGTCATGACACCCTTCCTCAAGCCCCCTCGCCTTTTCTGGCCCCTTGGCCTTTTCTAGCTCCTAACCAAAGTTCTCATTTAAAGTTGTGTGGTGTGGAGCAGACATATGTCCTCATTCACATCGAGCTATTTCTCTAGGCCACACATATCCCCTTGAGACATCCCTCCAATCATTTATAATCCATACAACGAGAAAAGGCCCTACCTTGCTTCACGTGACCAATATCGGGATCCTAGACCAAGTCTTACCTCTTACGGAATTGTACGATGTGGTAGGAGATTATGTCCTCATTCGGGTCAGGTTACGCACCACCCCATACACCTCCCTTGTATGTGGAATAAAACCCCTTTCTTCATCCTCACTACAAGACGTTAAACTACAAACTTGTAGGGCCTTTCTGTCTGAGGCCTAGCCTTAGGCCCCTTGGCCTTTTCGAGCCCCGGCCCAGGTTCTCACTTGGGGTTGTATGGTGTGGTATGGGATTATGTCCACATTCACATCAGGTTACTTGCCGCACCCTACACCTCCTATGAGTGGGGTATCTTACCAATTTGTTTCCTAACTGTGTGATGAAAAACTGCACATTACACTCTTCATGAACTATGTGTGGCTTGCTTCCCAACCTCAACTGATACATAGGATCTCCCAAATGTCTAGACATCAGTTCCATCCCCCTCTCTTAGAAATCTCCCTCTCATAATGGCCTCTGAGCCTACATTCCCTCAATGAGAGGAATATATGGTGTGGTATGGGATTATGTTTTCACTCATGTCGGGTGTTGTAACAACCACACCATTTAACTCTTCCTCCTGAGAGTTTTCCATCCCCTTGGGATATCCATATCTTTTCAAATCGGCCACTCTCAAGATGAGTGCCTTGGTCCTCTTCGGCCATTCACTAATGTTCCCAAGTGTACTCTAGATTAGAACCTAAAATTCATACTCTACTTGGATATGCGTTCACCCATTTCTTAGGATTTGTGTTCCCCTTTATTAGGGATTCAATCACCATTAACACCCAAAGGGACCCCCAAATTAATTTGATACATAGCTCAAGGTCCCTCCTACAATTATGGGACAACGTCCAAAATGGTTTCGAGTAACAAATTGATACATGTCTCGTGTTTCAAATTTGGTCATTGGTTGACGCTCTTTTGTTATTCCCACTCAGGTCACCAGATATAGATGCTGAGTTTCAAACATAGTAAAAAGTTATCCTCCATCATCATGACATCCCAATTAAGCACAAAAATGTTGGTTACATGATACACATCCTTCTCCACCTCATCATTTCTGATTATAATTTTTAGACTCTTGGTACTATTCATCAGTGCGCATTTGCACTTTAGGATGAAAAATCAACGATAAGGCAATCATTTGGGGATCTACCGATCTTCCCCCTTTTTCATGTATTTCATGTATTGAAAATACCTTATCCTCCCATGTTTCCTACACCGAGTTCGACTCACGTAGGCTTAGGGATCAGATTAAGGTCCGCACTAACATGGAATAGTCCCACTTTTCCATGGGCCAAGTTCTAAGACATTAAACTAATATCTTTTTGTATTTCCCTTTGTTGTACTACGTATAGTAAAATTCACATTCCATGGGATACATATCAACACATGGGAATATCGTCTTTCATAATAGATTACTTGAAACCCAATCTCTCATAATTTCTACACTCTTACCTCTTTTTGACCCCTTGGCCCGAGGTTTCTTTCTCGGAATCACGCATAGTGTGGTGTGGACCTTGTACTCATTCACATCGGGTATGCATTATTGCACCATGAAAATTCACTTTTTAGCCTCATTTATACTATTTATGGGCCGCAAGATGTTAAGATACATGGATGGCCCCATCACATGTCCCTGAACTGTGACAGTATCTTTCTGGTTGCCTGATGAAAAACTACACTCCATTGTGGTGCCCTTTATCAAGGGACACCATGATTGGTATCATTCAAACACCATACCATTTTTCAGTGTCTTCATTTTTCTTTATTCTTGTTTTGATAACTAGAATTTCTATTCAAGTCCCATCACTTCCTATAAAACAACTCCATTCACCCTAACGAACAGACAAGACTTATAAAATTCCGCTTCTTTTTCATGTCAGGGCCAGACCCACACAAACCATTTATCCCCTGACCTGGTACCTTACTGTGACACCTCTTAGATCTATGTATGGATTGATTCCCATTCTCATGGGATACATAGGAATGCCCATGCATTTTTGTTTTCTCTGGGTCCAGCCCCAGGAATGTACACATCATGTCCCTTCTTTTTCGGCCCCTTGGCCTGAACTCATCTGGGAATATGTGGTGTGGCAAGTAACTCTTAGGTTCTCATTCACATTGGGTCATTCAATATATTCACTATGTGCTTCCCATATGTTTTCCTAACCTGGTCTGAGATCTATGACGCAAAAATATGATCTCTCTATGGGAACTTCGCATCACATTTGGCTATTTTTCCACCCTACACACGATACATTAAATCAATACCCCCGTAATGGACCACCCTAGGAACTTCTGTTGAAGGAGTGCGACCCCATGACCCTTTTCCTTGGAATGGGTCTTGAATCACTCTATCTAATAAATATAATAATCATATTCAGATGCATTTTGACACAGATCCTGACCTATGGAATTCTCACGGGGAAATTCCCCTCATTCCATTTCTGAGATTCCTGATCCTGTTATTTGGATCCTCATCCTCTTCCCCATACAAAGGGACACCCTTCATGGCCTGGTATCATTCTGCCTCGACTCGCCTCCCTTTTCGGGCCAACATCCCTATGGACCCTAGATGGCATCTGCGACATATCCTGTGTATCGAACACAGTCAATAGTCGACCCTCATTCATCTGTCCCCATTCTAGACTAACGTGATATGGATTCTGTGCATCAAACACATCCAATGACTATCCCCTATCACCAGACCACCATAATTGCAATCCAGATTTCGAGCAACATGATTCAAAAGATTCCACTCCATTATGTTCAAGATGAATTCTAATATACTCAGCTTTACACTTCAGTACAACTAGGTGCATTATGTAGGCATGTTAGCATTAGTGGGACGTTAGTCATCTAATGCCCCATCATCCCTAATGTGTGCCTCCCTATGCTATGAAAGTCACATCACTACTTCTTGTTTTTCGCATTGAGCACGACTCATATGGGCTTAGTAGTTCTGGTAGGATGTGTACTGGTGCAACCGTTAACACACATGCCATTCCTCATCCAACCTGTTGTTAAACTACACTCTTAAACCTACGAATGGATTGATTCCCATCTTCGTGGGGAACGTATGAATGCCTGACCACTTTAATTCGGTCCCACCCTAATTCTCACTCTTGGTCCCTTGACCTTAAAATTTTCCTCAAGGGATGTGTGGTGTGATCTAGACTCCAAGTCCTCATTCACATCGGATTGATAGCTACCATGCCACATAATCCATTCTAGGGTTCTTCCAATTCACACCACGTCCTATTGTATGGCGTTAAACTACATGAGTTTATATTCCCTCGATGCATGACACTAAACTATGGTTCTACACTGAACAAGTTCAGGATGCACTATGTTAATCATGGGATGCATCAGTGTCTTCTCCAGAGAGAATTATCCTTATCCGAGCTTTTCTCTAACACCACTGTTCCACAAGAACTATGTGTGGCATGATTCCCATTCTCATGGGATATTTAGGAACCCCATACATCCTGAATCCGGGTCCATCCTTGGGATCTATAATTCACATTTCCCCCTCCATTTTCAGTCCCGTGACAAGAGCTCTTTAGGGAATTCACGAAATTCAAACTTTACCCTGAACATGGTCGGGATGCCCTCGATAACATGGGAGGTGATAGTTTTTTATCAGATAGGTCCTATTAAAATGTAAGGTTGACCCATTATTAGACTGATATACCATCCTAATATGTTTCCACCACTATGGCATAAATTCAAGAGTGTTGGGCTCCATTCAAACAACCCATCACTATATATTTCACACCTTGCATGCCCTTAATTCTGACCCTCATCCTCTCTCACATCTAATTGAACCCCCTAGTGGTATGGATTCTCATCCTATAGATCACCTACTATCCTGTGCCAATGTTCTGGAAGGCTAATTGATGACATTCTATGTTGGGCCCTTTGTTTCGAACATGGTCACTAGTCAGCCCTTGTTTGTCATCCCCATTTCAGGCTAACACGATATACATGATGTGTTTCGAACATGGTCAATAGTTATATTTTATTGTAACACCATTCACACAGTGTTCCAAATTTGTTTTATTTTAATTCAAACTTCCCATTCCCTTATGTTCAGATTTATTCCAGTGCCCCTGGAATTACCCCGCTTGTCCACAAGAGGACACTGGGAAAATGGTAATTAAGATGTTATGAGAGCTTTATTCTTCAGCTGGGTCTCTCCCTTCTCTTCCTAGGAATCCAGATTGGTCGTTTAAATGCTCGGATGCCCAATCCAAGGTTTTCACTACTATATTTGAGCATGAAAATGGGGGGGTCATCCATAGTCTCTCACATCAGGCCCGACCCACATGATCATAGGGATTAACTGTTGGACGCTCCATGAATGTAACACGAATGCATTTAACCAACACAAATAACAGAACTCATGAATGAAGTTGGCATAAAATAATCAAATCATGAATGTGGTTTCAAAGGTTACAGGCATCACACCACCCTAGGATCGACCCATCCTGTGGATGGGTTGACCTCGTCAAAAGAGCATATAAGCTCCACCACTCTATGGCTGGTGGCGTCTAGGATTTTCTACTGCTTGTTTAGTTCCCGCTCCACCTCGGCAGCGATGGGGCAAAATTCATCAGCTGTAATCCGGGCCTACTCCACACCGGTCCAGATGATGATCATTTCATTACAGGCTCACTTCATTCTATCTTCAGCCACTACCAAATGGTTCTTCAATCACAATATTATCTCAGATTGCACGTTGAGGGAGGCTGAGTGCTCGTTCGTCTGATTTTGCAGCCGTTGTACCTCATCTTCAGCCTCCAAGAGCCTTATAATGTTTGTCTCTTTCCTCCACTAGCAACCCACTCGAAGGCATAGACATGCTCCCAAATAATCTTTGTCATAACATCTTGGATGAGCATGAGAGGATGTTGGTCATCCACTCCCCCATCACTGAGTTTGTAGAGTCGCGACTGAAGTTTGTACATCTCATCTAACCATTGATCATGGGATTTCAGCAATGAAGCACATGATCCGCTTCCATGATCGGTGATGGACTATTCTGTTATCCTCTTCATCAGAGTCCATCTCATCCAAGTTAGGGCGGTTGGCAGGATCATATATAGGGAATGCCCCTAGGAACTCATCAGCCAGTTCCGCATCTGGTGTGTGATCAGGCAAGGCAGGATGAGGGTTGTTCGACCAATCCTCATCGACGAACCCCAACTCAATGATCTTAGGCTCACCATGCCTCTTGGTCCCACTAGTTATCGATAGTACCATTGTTAGATAAATCTAGACCTCCACCTCCATAGTCACTGGAATTACATAGGGAAAGGTGCTTCCAAGGTTACCGAATGACCTCGCTAAGGTAAACCACGCCATTTGGAGGATTGTGAATACCAAAAAAGATCAAGCACATCCGTTAACATGGTCGATGGATGAAAGTCATTAATTTGGGATAAAAGACTTACAATGATCAAATTCGTAGCCTCGTTTTTGGGTAGATGCCATCGGGACCTCGAAGTCGGGACCTTGATATATTATTTGAAGGAAAGAAGATTCGGGAGCCACTTCAGGTATTCCTAGCCCACTAGACATGATGATCTCTGCAATAGTTGGTGTGGACCCCAATGGTCCCACGTCTGAATCTCTTGAAGTGAGAGAAAGTACATTGTGCACAAGGCCCTATTTCACAATTTAGATGTTATAATGGAGTCCAAGAATGACCTAAAAGTGGGCCTTGAATAAGGGGTTTGGAATATTTACCTCAAGGGTCTCAGAAAACTCTTCAAGATCTGAGTCATGATCTGTAACTTCACCCTCCTCTAAAATTCTCCTTCTCCTATCCTCGTCTCCCCATGAGGATTCATCTGATTCTTCCAATATAGGTAACCGTTATCTTATGTCATATGTCAGCAACTGCAGGGGAGTGGTGCGATAAAGCAACAACTTGACTAGATCATTCATTGGACGCAGGGTACCCCGGGATTGTACAAAGTCCTCCACCTCTGTCAGTTATTGATCTGCTTCAGCCTCAAAGACCATAAAGCTGGACCTGATAGGGTCTATCCCTAGAAAATCCATCCCAAAACTGTTCAGATGCTTCCACATCTCCGACGGGTTGATGAATTTCTGGTTAACTTCCCAGATGACCCAGGCCTCCTAGAAGAAAGCATTATTTAGCATATCAATGTGGTGAAACTGCTTCCATAGATCCTTAGTGGATATTCTACAGAACCTTCAATGTTGCATCCCCTCAGGATAACTCTGCTCTTCTGGCACCAACGGGTCTGTTGCCACTACTTCCTCAACCTCAGCTGGTGCGAGCCTCCCGCTACAGAAACCTTGTCACCACGAGATTCCCCAAGATCCTTCTAAACAGACCCCTAAGGTTTATGATGCATTCCATCATCAACTCTAATGGTTGGTTTATTTATAATTTCCCTTGGGTGGGCCGCCTCCCAACTCTGGGTGTATTCCTTCACTAACCCAATGATAGCGGTCGGCCGAGGCAGCAGGTTCTGCATCTTCCTGTCTTCCTGTGTGAACATAAGACACATCCACCTCATCTCACATGGATGTTCCTCATAGCACACCCCCAATTAGACATGCAGGGTCAGTCGCTGCATGCATCGAAATTGTCTATCAAATTGGTGTAGGGTGTACAACTCGCAAAATGGCTCACAATCCACCCTTTCCAACAGATATCCACCTATAATGGCCAGGATATAGGAATGATGATACTCCGTTACCTAGCCATCATTAGTGAATACCCCTGTCGGCAACTGAAACGAGAGGAAATTGAACTCCTCTAACATCCACACTCAGTTCAGAACCGAAAGGTGGCCATCTTGGCTAGAAATCTCCCGAAAACATTCATGATGGATTGGAAGAAGATCAATACATGAGGGGAAATGGGGTTCGGTTATTCATAAACCCCCCTGACATGTGTCATTATTCAACCATATAGGAGGTGGAATGGACCACATATTCTCTGTAGCCTCTTCCCCACGCTGATATGTTGCAACATCTTATACAGTTTGGCGAGAATTGGGATCCTGAGGATGACCCTCCCTCTGGTTTCCAACATGGATTCCATAATGATTTTACTTGGTCACACTCCCATGTTTGTTTCCCTCACTTGATGGATCCAACCGCTGATGAGAGCCACGATGAATAATGCCAGCATAACTATCAGTTGTTGTCCGGTGATGACACTAAATCTCCACTTCATCCACTTGCTATCCTCGAAAAGTCACCAGTATGAGTGCTCCATACTCATAGCCCCCTTCAGGAGAGTCTGAGGTCTCACAGGAAACATTTTATTCTCTGGGATGTTCAGGAACAGTTTGAACCACCGCCTGATATGGACATCCCTCATCGCCTCTTTGTAGTCTCCTGACATAAACTCCATCAAAGACATCGCCAGTACTGGCATTTTCTCTGGGTCCTCCCACACACTCATGATAGGGAGGAATTCGTTATACATATCCCCCAGTATTGTGACAACTTTGATCTGGTGGATGTCCCACAAACTGATGTCGACTTCCACATGTTGAAAATAGAAGGTGATAGTCCTTGTTGACCACCTTCTCAACATCATCGGCATCAGCGACTTCGGCTGGTAGATGTGAAAATGGGAGGCCCAAGCTACCTCATACAATCCCTCTCTTCTCAGTTCCAACCCAAAATCATTATAAGAGGCACCTAACTAGTATTCCCAAGCCAAATCATCTGTGAAGTTACCACCCTGGCGCAGGTCCCACTCCTCAGACCACCTCCTCTTCCGGTTCTCCAGAGTTTCCTTCAATATCATTTGATGCATGGGGGAGAAATATACAATTTTAACTCCATCCCATCAACATTATTTAGGTGGTTATATAATAAGTCAACAATGACAGGTGTGAAGTCCTCCCTAGCATGGTTGTCATACTCCCTAATCCATCAGTGCTAGTACGATGTACGCCTGAACTAGTAAGCTTGTATGTCTGGACTTCCTTATAGGTTGAATATGTCATCCCTCATCCCGAATCCATATAAAGGAAACCTCTATAATAATGTGTAGTTCTTCTGGATCTCTGATAATAGCTCCTCTAAAGAACCACAGTCATAATGGCTCCGAATTAGCTCTCTTAAACCCAGACTGTTCACCATCTCATCACTTCGGGCATCATCTGCAATGAACCCCAATGCAACTTCTTGATGAGACATTCAGTCTCTTAGGTTGGAGTGATATTTGGGTTCGTTCGCGAAGCTCGTTTGCGGAGTGCGTTTGCGAATTCTGTTCTCAATTCCCTACCACGGCCTCCTAATGTGATGTTGCATCACACACAAACGTGAAGTCAAAGACTTGCTATGCACTGCGAAGTTTCCAAACCAATTCACAGAGGGAAATTGCGGAGTACATGGAGATTTGTGAATCGAGAGTGCTAAAAGCCAAAATTTCGAAGGAGAGAAATAAAAAAAGATAATTCATCCCCTCTATTTATAGGAGAAAACCCACATAGATTCATAGTGTGTCTTGACCGTGGAGAGTTTCACGGAGCGCCCAGCCGACCCATCACATTCCCGCTCAACGATCCTCCTTCACGAGGCAGCTTCACGAACAGCTGAGGAATTTTGGCAATTGACCCTCAGACCATGAACATTTATTTTTTCTCCTCAGATGCATGTCTGAAGGGGGGAATTTGTTGGAGCCAAAAAATTGGAAGGGAGAAGGATAATATGAATGTACCTGATGCTTCTTCACAATGACCATTCGTAGGGTTCCATTGCCCCTCAACCTCCACAAAGCAAGGAGGCGGGATGCAACGCGATCCCCATTGATGTTCCCAATCCTTCCGGGATTTGAGGAGGTAGGATGCTCTATGAGCCGACTTGACGTTCACGAACCCGCCACAAACCGAGGAGTAAGGATGCTTCATGAGCTGATTTGACATTTGGGAGCCCACCGCGAATCCAGGAGGTGGGATGCTCCGCATGCCGAATTGACGTTCGCGATCCCGCCGCGATGCCAGGAGGTGGGATTCTTCGCGATCCCATTTGACGTTTGAGATCCCTCCACAGAGTTGAATCAATATTTTCACTGAGCGAGCTCTACTTCGTGGCACCTCTTTCCTATAAATACTATCCTCCCCTAATCCCCAAAGGATGGATCATCCGACAATTACCTTTCTATGCTATCAAATTGCAAAGCACTTTTTCCTATGAAAACCATGAGATGATCAAGGTACTTTTTCTCCACGAAGAACCTCCCATTTTCCTTGTTTTCACCTCTATTTTGAGAGGAATTCTTTTCACGAAACCCACTGGACATTTTGAATGATGTAGACCCTCATGGGGACTCGGGTCATCGCAGAGAATTTATGATTCGTGAAGCACCCCAATGCACACCTGACTCAAATGCTAAGTCAGAGTCACTCTGCCTCGCAATTCACATTACTTCAGAGGTCTTTACTTCATGAGGAATCCATGCTTCATCGGGATCTCCCTCATGATTACCCTTCCACTTCTTGAAGAACCACTTTTATACACCTATACCCTATGCCTAGTCTAGGTCACTTCATTTCGTGAAGCCCACACCTTCATGAAGCTCTTCCCTTGAATGGAGCACTAGAACTATATAAGGCCACTAATCGTAAACCCCTTTGCTTTGCAACTCCCTCTCGAGTAAAAATTCATAGGTTCACATGAAGATATTTCAAATTCCTGGTGACACAACTTTCTGTTTCATTTCTTTACCTCATGACCCTTCTCAGAAGAATGCTAAAAACTATTTCTATTTCACACAACCACGCTAACGTGGACCCCCCCCCCCCCAATGGTTTTCTCCATGACACCCCTAAAAATGGAATTATAGGTCCATTACCTTCAAAATAGTGTAGAGGGTAATAATTATGCATGTCCTATGGGTGCTAGGTGAACCCACCTCATCCGAGCTGCAGGATGTTAAACTGCCAAGCATCACCATCCTCAGCACATGATGTCAAACTGTAACTTCCTCCCATCCATCCTATGCGGGGATAGGGCTACCAACCTTTTGTAAGACCCTTGACTTTCGTGCAGGAGGTAGTGCCACTACACTTTCATTCATTTCTGGTTCCCAAGGCTAGCAAAGGGTGTGATGGGGAATGATGCTTCTTCTATCTTTCGTGAAAAATCCCTCTCCCACAGGGATTTGTCTCCACTGATCCTCCATCCTAGAGTAAGCCCCAACCAATTTGGGTTGATAACCATGCAGAAGCCCATATTTACTCTTTGGGATGTAACCACGTTTAATCCCCACTCCATTTTCAATGAATGCACCATTCAAGAAATGATCGTCATGTCTTTTCTATCACTTGTTTCTCACACCGATTATCACTCACATGGTTATAGAGCAAGCATCGACCATGAAAAACATTTGGGGTAGCCTAGAGTGTAAGCCTCATGCCACCTGAACTACGAGGTCTATGGTTCTTGATAAGGGAAGGTGCATAGGAAGCCTCCGTGAGGTTCAATCCCACCACCCATTGGTCATTCCGACCCCCTTCAAGTCGGTTCACCAACACCCTAGGTAGCCTAGAGTGTAAACTCCAAGTCACCTGAACAATGAGGTCTTTGATCCTTATAAAGTAAAGGTACGTAGGAATCCCCCACGAGGTTCAAGCCCAACACCCATTGGTTGTTCCAACCCCCTACATGTCGGTTCACCGAAACCCTAGGCGACCTAGAGTGTAATCCCCCCACCACATGAACTACGTGGTCTTTGATCCATATCAAGGCAAGGTACGTAGGAAGCCCCGAAGATGTTCAAGCCCAATAATCGGTCGCTCTTCCTGCCTTCATGTCTTTTCTACCCCGCCCTGCATGACGTTAAACTATGGACCCCAATAAGCAAGAATCCATTGTTTCCTTAGTCAGTGGTAAGCCGTTGCAGACTAAATGCCACCTGAACTATGTGTTCATTGACCGTTTCCAGAGCATTGTACGTAGGAAGCCTCTCTGAGGTTCAATCCCACGATCCACCAATTGTCCCAACCATCTTCACGTCAGTTAGACCCCATCCAATGATAATACGTTGAAATTCTTATCCAGTGGTAAGATATTGTGACTCCATCCAATGGTAAACCATTGAAAACCATCATTGGAGGTAAGCTGTCATCAGATAAACTACGTGGACTTTGATACCCTATCATAAGGATACGTACGAAGCCTCTTTGAGGCTCATGCCCAAAACCACCATCATCCTCATGACGGTTCCATCCGATTCCCCATCCAATTCATTCAACCACTCCATCACCTATCACGATTATTATCAGAGCCACCACATCTCAGTGAAATTATGCCATCTTATCAAACTTTTCCCTCAATAGTGTCCGGGAATTCAACTACATGTTGGCCCCAACATTAGTGTTCCCCCGAGGGGTTTCACCCATCTGATCTACTACAGTCATTATTCTAATCAGTCTGCTCCGTCTTCGATGGACGTTATACTTGAGACATACCCTGTGTTAAACATGGGAAGCTGAGGAAAACCTCAGAGATGTTCCTAAAGAATATAATTCCTCGCATTCAATGTTGGATGCCTTGGTATTCCACTCCCTCGATAATCCTTATAATAAGAGGAAGAAACACAAACACACCAGTGTCCCAGTGTCCAGACACGCCAGTGATGTCCAACCTGACTACTCCCCTGACCGGAGGTTGCTGCCCTCATCGGACCCCTTGGAATATCTTTACAAAAGAAGTGTAATTAACTGGTGTCCATTAAAATATGGCACCAAGAATATTTTCCCGAACAAAGAATTAAATCTATAAGGGAGTTCCAGACGAGGTTACGAGTTCTGAGGATGAATCTAATGTGGGAAGAACTGACATACCATCATCTCGTTTTGATCTAGGAGCATACCTCCCTGAACTAGGTGTTGATGCCACCCGCCTTTAGAAAGAGGGAATGCAGGGATACTATTGGGCATCCTCATAGATGGATGTGTGCATCCCGACCAAAGCATCAAAAACAACCAATAACTATATTAATTACCAAATTTTAATAATGGAATCCTATAATAGTACTTATCCATAGGGTTTTTACAAATTAAATTTTACCCTAATTGTAAATAATTATTTTCTATTTCCCTGATAGAATATATAATGTATTATGTAATTGAAATATATTATTATATGGTTTTAAACATAAATATTAATTATATAAAAAAAAGGATCGTTATGACTTGATTATTTAGGTTACATGGTACATAAAGAATCAACCACAAAATAAAACAAAATAAAATAATTTTATTATTTATAAGGTGATCCTAAATCCATTTTTGATACTATAAATAACTTGGTTAACATATGGAATACAGAAATTAAATGTTAGAGTAATAAATCCCAAAAGATTAATATAAATTTCAAACAGGCATAATATATAATCCATATTTCATATCATGATATCATAATAAAAAAAATTCCTGGGGGATAGCATTGGGGTAAGAAATAATTTTTTAGAAAACATACCATCAAATCATTATAGGAATATGGATGGAATATAGAACATTACATAATCATATGTAAAAGGTAAATTAAAAAAACATAAAAATTTCGATACAGTCCCATCATGGATTAGGTTCACACCTTATTCCCATTCTTTTCATATCACGAGACATTAATATAACCAAATTAATTATAGATCAATCATGGTTCACCTAACATAACATGAACACAAATATGTGTTCCAAATAAAAATATTTTGGGTAAGGAATAAGCTTCTAAAAATCCCATGGAATAGAAATGTGTATTATAACCATGTCATATAAGGATCTAAATTGAATATCATTATTAAATACATTAAATAGAAGATAAAATATATGTTGGATTCTCTTAGATAAATAATGAATCAAAGTACATTAAAATTTCCTAAAAAATAATTAAATACAAAAAATTTAATTGGAGATTAAAATTTATAAATATTATTTTTATTTAAGGATTTAAGAAAAATAAGAAAGAATCATGAAATATGGAAAAAGAATAATAATATCAAATAATTAATAACTGAACAAAAAATGAATTAAATAATGAATTTAGTTATTTTTTATGCCCTGAAAAGAATTACTGGAATATGAACTGAGGAAATAAAATAAATAATTTCCCTTTTATCAGTTATTTACATCAAATTTAATTGAGTATGGAAAATTTAAAACATGTGTATCTTCATAAAGGAAAGGTTAACTAAATTAGTTATATATGTTTGGGATATATATATATATATCTATATATATATATATATTATAGTATCCCATTGAGAAGAATTGTTATTGAAAGTGAGGTAATGAGAAGGAAATAATTACAAAAAAAGATTATGTGGATCAACGATATCCCTTACCTATGGTTGACATTTGTTTAAAAATATATAAATTATCCAAAATAATCAATTAACAATATATAACCACATAATTTAAAATTTTCATCTCTATTAAATTTACAAGATTATATTTTATTAGTTTAAAATAATTTTAATTGGATATAATGTTATTAAGGGTGTTCATTTTTCATTAAAAGATCAGATTAGTTGTGGTTAACAATGTATCTTTATGTCAACGGGACTTCTGATATATCATTTAAGTTTAATTTTATTCATTTACATACAATATATTAAAAGGACCAAAATATTTGTATGTGTTCCAATGTAGGAATTGTTAATTTAGTAAAAACATTATAATTATACATATATTTCATTTAGCAAGGTTTAACTACCACCACAATCTAGATTATTTAAAACCTATTAAATGACTATTAGTAAATTATAATCATGAAATATGTTATAGTTTAACAATTATAATCATTTTTATCTATATTTTTATTTTGATAAAATTATTTTATATTGGTGGAGAAAAATGAAGAATTATTTTAAGGTGGTAAACTATAAATATTGTAAAACATGTTTAAAATTTCGTTGAATGTATCTACTTATAATTCCATTTAAGAAAACATGGATAGTATTATTGATAATATAAATGCTTCAAGGGATGTAATGAAGATATAGAGAGATATTTACATAAAAATTTTGTATTTTATATATATTATAATATTTGATGAGAAGGTGTTATGAGGTTTGGAATATATTAAGGGGAGTGGGGTGTTGTATGAATATTATATTTGATTTCTCTTAATTTAATCTATAAAAATATTTAGAAACATGTTATCTATATACAGTAACATACTTATGTAACTTCAAACAAATTGAGCCCTACATCGCCTATTAATTATATTATTCTTGTATGTTACTTATAATGTTAAATATCATATTTTTCAACATTTAATTATTACAAAAAAATTAATCTATAATAAAAACCATAAATTCACTTAAAACATTGTGGGACATTAAGATACAGAAAAAGTAATCGAGTTGATAAAAATTATTGTATAAGCTTGTGATATATAATTCTTTGACATATTCATTAATTTTTTGAAAAATTATTGTATGATCAGTATTCCCAATATTAAATAAGTTATTATTTTTCACAAAATGTTTAATTACATATTCAGTTCAACATAATTTAATTTTATAGACACAATTTCTCAAAATATATTTTATTTCAATAAAATATATTTTAATTAAAAATTGACATAACGAAAATATTTTTTTTTTAAAAAAATGAACTATTATTTTATAGTTTTTAAAACATATATTTATATTTATCATGATTTAAATGTTCTATATATAACGTTTATAATAAACGGAAATTTTATATAAAAATATGTATGTGATGATATTATTCTAATAGTCATGTAAGAAATCAGAATGGGAGGATTATTATTGTAATATTAAAATAAAAATGACAAAATATAAATATATATCTATCATATGGGTTCCAAACCATATATAAATACAAGTCATGTAATTTATTATTCAATAAAAACAACCGTATATAATAGTTATATACATATTATTATTTTAATTTAATAATTCATTATGTATATACTGTTTCATCTCCATAGGGTTGTTCTTGAGTGAACCATTTTTTGGATTGGTAAGATTAAATTATATATATAATAGTTATTATATTTTTATTGTTAATTGTAATATTTTCAATTTTTATAGATATATTTATTCTCTTCCTATGATGTTTAATGAAATATAATAAAATTAATGTAGTTTATGTTATGTGATTTATATTCATTCTGTAATACTATATTAACCGATAAAAACATTTATATAGTCAAATGAATAAATTTATTAGATAAAATTCAATGTCATTAAAAATTTTCAATTAATTTCTTCAATAATCCATATTTTCATTTGTGGTGTGTGGAAATTGATATTTAAAATCAAATTATCAAGGATCTTGTGTGGAAAAATAAATTAATAATGATATATTTTCCAAAAAATAACAAATTGTTAATGTGTACACTAAGAAAATGTCTAGAGATTCTTTCCATGATCAATGATTCATGTTTTGTGTTGGACCTCATTCAAGGTTTGGATATTGTATTTTTTATGTTCCCTCTGTAAAATTTTATATATAATTTTGTAAAATTTGGAGAAATAATGAATATAAATATCATTTCATTAATATTCGGTTCACATATTTATAGTATCAAAATATGAGTTTTTAAAATTGGTAATGTTTTATTTCACCATATGTAAATTTTTTTAATAGTTTTATAAAAAAAATATTTAGAAACATGATTGTCATGAGATTCAAGAACAATGATGAGATGTTGATGATGTGATGGTGACGAAATGGTTAATTATTACGATTTTAATAATATTAATGTGTTATATATATATATATATATATTAAATATAGTATTTTTTTCAATATTCATGATTTCAACATCATGTTTAATCAATAATTCCTTGAAATAATTAATGGTGTTCTATTTTCAGGTTATATTAGTATAATGGTTATTTAATTTCTATTGTTTACAACAAAAAATGGATGAGTTATTGGATGCCATATTTGACGATTAAATTAATAGAATTTATAATGGTTAAATGATTAATATGTTTTATTTTTTCAAAAACACATAAGCCATATTATAATGGATTATATATTAGTACCACATAATGAAAAAGAAGGAAAAATTTCTCTATAATTAAATACAATTTCTATAATATTTTTATCTATTTTTTATATTTTGTAAGAACATAAAATTTCAAATTAGAGATGAAATCGTTTGTAGAAAAAAATGTATTATGTTTTCAAATGAATAAATTCATGGTAAATCTAGAAATGTTTATAGTATATCCAATGCAAATAGTTCCATCATACCTTCATTGAACTATTTGTTTCGTTAATCAATATTTTTTCATGTGGTCCAAAATAGAGTTTTTAGGTAGTCAATCAATTGATTATTATACGGTAAATCCATATTCAATCATCTATATTTTAATTCCTTTAATAAATATATTTCCATGATATTGATCCAAAGTTAGTTATATAGTTTATAAACATGGTCAATATTATTTCTCATGTGGTCAATTTATATATGGCATGAAAACTACATAAGGGCCATACAAAAACATATCTTCCATAATTGAACCTCGTCGTATGTCATATTACCATTTGGTCATTCCATTGGAACAAATTTCATAAATTCATTCCCATAGTTTTAAATTTTTTAACAATTATTCTTAGTGAAATAAATAATGGGTCAAGATCTAAATATTAGAGGTGTTTTAAATTAGGTTATTTTGGGTCATATGTCATTGACCAAAACATCAAAAATTTAATGTCCTTATTAACTGATATTTTTCTAGCCATGTGTAACATATGTCAATAATATATATAATAATCCTTTATTTTTTATGTAGGCTGCTAATATGAATAATTAAATTAATGTTTTCCTATGAAAACAAATAAAGGTTCCATGTATATTATTCACAAATGAAGATGTATATTTAAATATTTATTATTTTATTTTGAGTGTTATATTGAAAAGATTAAATCCATGATATTTATTTTATTTATTCCATATATATACATTTTTGTTAAATTCCATGATATTTAATAAAATAGAACATTTGTTTGATAACATATATAACACACAACACAGAGTGTAAACAACATGTTAAATATATTATTTAAATATGATTATTATATCATAAAAACTGAATATATGGTTATAAAGAGGAATATAAAAATTATAATTTATATTTATAATTCATAATCGAAAATAATTTTTTGATAATAGTAAATAAATTTTTAATAATTTCAATATATTCATCAAAAAACGTTTTTCATCAAAAATAATGATTACTGATCTTTTGGAGACTTTAATATAAATATTTTTGTCAATATTATAATATGTATTTGAAACAATTAATATCATATTTTAAATAATAATATTAATTATATGTTATAGGGAAATAATCGAATTTTTCTAAAATTTCTTCTTTTTTTGTTAATAGTTAAAAATAAATCATTTTAAAAAATCTATAATTTCTTTTAAATATGTTTTCTTATTAAAAATAAAAATTAAAAATTTATATTGATTTAAATGTAAAAATACCATTCATTAGTCATATTTAAAATAATCAATTATATTTAATTGTTATTATAATAGATTTTTTATAATATTATTTTCAGTCATGAATTTTTTTTTAGAAAATATTTTTGAAATGTATATTTTTATACCATTTTTATTAGTTAAAAAATATCCAAAATTATTTAATTTATGATATTTGTAATAATAATTTTTTAATTTAATATAATTTCTCTCAATTTTTTTTATTTTTATTATATGATCAACTAATTATTAAAAAATCGCAATTCTTGAGAAAATGTTTTGTGAAAGATTTTTCTAGTTTATTTTAAATTTTTATTTTACATAATATATGAATATAATTTTATAAATATTATACATATTTACAATTACAATAATTAATTTTATATTATATTTTATACTAAATTTTTTGTCGTATTGATTTTTAATGATAGAAAACAATTACCATAGTTAAGATTAAACTGGGTTTTTCTTTATTAGATATGATGATATTATAATTAATTTACTAAACATAAGGAAATTTAATTTGATTATTTATATTTCCAATTAATTATTAATGGATAATAAATATTTTATAAGAATAATTTTTTTATTGTTCAATGATAAATTACCTATATTAAAAAACTAATTAGTATGGTTAAAAATTATATAGTAAAATTAAGTAAATTTAGGTGATATGGGAGAAAATATTTAAGTGTTTATTTTTTTAGGAAGACTTTGGTATCAACATTAAATTCACTAAAAAAATTGATACACAATTTTTATGGAACATGGGGTGAGATTTACTTCCCATTATTGTTATTTAAAAAATGTCATGCATCTTCAATTATAATAGGATACTACCTACCATCATTTATTCTTAACTATCAAGCCATAGGAATCCACCAAAACCTAAAAAATTTCTAACACATGTAATTATCCAGATTTTAGAAAGGCTTATTGTCTAAATAAACCAATCATAGGGTCTAAAATAATATATCAAAAAAACATTCCTCCTAGAGAAAGTAATTGAATTCAATATGAATCTTGTTTTTTTTCTTATGGTTTTCAATTATTCAATTAGGTAGTAAAAATAAAAATATACTTAAAAAATTAGATCGAACATACTATGATTATATTATGTCCATCTAATGATATTTATCCATATCATTCTCCTAAAAATTTGGAAATAAATCCATCACTCTTTTAGATGTATGAATATCATCTCACAAATTGATTTTAGTTATTTTAATCACAAACCCATATAGAAATTAATAGAATATAAATAATTACCATATATTTGAAATATTACATAATATTAATTATATGAAATTAATACATCATCTAATTCCTTAATCTTTTACCCATTAGTGTAATGATATTGTCTCTCATGTTTATATACGGCATACTATCTCTTTGTAGATATGATATTAATTTTTAATGTAAAAATTGTAACAATGGATCACAAATTTATTTAATGCATGTATATTATTTTTATAAATTTATTATAATTATTTATATGATGCATCATTATAATATTCCAAATAAATAGAACACCCATGAAGAATCCTTAATGATAGAATACAATGGTTAACACAAGAAGCAATAGTATTAATGAAATTTTGTTAATTAATAGGTGATAAGATAATTTATGATGGTAATATATTTTATAACTAATATTATTATGGATATTTATAATGATATAACATGTTTAAGAAAATTTTATATTTGTTTGGTGAATGTTAATATAATGGCTAATGTAGGGTATAGAAGTTCATCTGAATTTCCCATCATTGAATAACATTTTAATAATATTCACCAATCTTTTTATATATGGTGTCTAAACTTCTCCTTTTAAAATTCATATCCTGAATACATAATATATAATCGTATTTTTGGATTCAATTAAATAATATCATCCATGTAAATTTACATGAATGATAATAATTAGTAATTGTTTTATAAGTCAACATCCTTTAATTGGGTTATATATTTCTTTCATTATCATTGATATTATATGATTTTTTATTTATTTTATTTTGATTATTTTATTTTTTAGTAAAAAAAATTTTATTTTTAAATAAATTTGTTGCACATAATCATTTAATTGATAACTCCAAATTTTAATGGTTTGATCATTGTATTATATTTTTACTATGTTTTCACTCTATTGGGAATGTTTCTATATTATAATAAATTCTTTATAAGGTGTATGTACTTATCATTTTATATAATATATTATCAATATCTTAATATTCTTGTCATTTAATATTTTATTTGAATGTATATCTATCTTGGGGCATTATGAATCAAATTATTCCAAATTATTAAGGTTTTATTCTTTAATGTCCTTATATTTGGATTTGTTTATGATTAATATTCCAAGGAAGAAAATAATTTTATTAGTATCTAATCATCATAATTCATTTTATTCAACAATAGTTTTTCAATAAATGTTAATATAATTGAACCATTTTTCTCACATTGGACCAAAATTGTAAAGACCAGGAAATTTCACAGATTTTTTTTCTTAAATACTTTGTAATTTTACGAGTCTGAAGTTTCTGATGGCACTTGATTCTGAGGCCCGATGTTCTCATAATCAATTTCGGATGATTTGTTTGGGTACGTTCAGTAAACGTACGTGCGGTTTTTTCTAACTTTTAAACAGGAGCTCGAAATTGAAATCTGAGGGCACCAATGTACTCATAGTACCAGTATTCGCTTAAGGGGACCTTTACCACAGTTGCGTTTTATGTGGGTTGAGAGTTAATTTTTTTGGAATTTAGAATAAAATAAATAAAATTTGTAGTACATAATTTTATTTATGGATGGTGGTTATTTCCTCCCAAGGGGAGTTGGATGTAGGGACCACACCCAAATAACCTCGCATGAGAGGATTTAGTCTGGTGGGACCCACACGTGCCCAAAACAAGTCATCTCCCGATAACTTCCCTCAACTCCCTTAAACCCCCTTTAATTAATTTGTTAACTCCCCCTCAATTATTAAGAGGAGCCTCTCCACTTACCTCCAATTAAGATTGCCAACACATTTTATTTAATTAAATGGGATTTTCCAATTAATTATTTAGAGTATATGAATTTTGGTGTGTGAATTAAATAATAGCATTAGTTATTATATTGGGAGGCTTTTGTTGAGTTTGGGAAAACATGGAAAAGCTCTCGATAATTATAAAAGAAAAGTGTTCTTATCATGACAAAGAACACCTCCATCGAAGAACATCATACTCTCTCTGCAAAGAACGATCCATGACTTCTCCTACCTACTTCTTCATCCGTGTCAAGGGAGAAGGCACCACATGCGAGAGGTGTCACCTACGACAACGACCCCTCCTCCAACATTGGCAGGACGACACTGTTCTTCTGCGAAGCCCGACTACCTCGACAGTCATCTTCTACAGCTTGACGACGTGAGACTTCAATTTTCATGGTATGGGATATTGAATAATTACATATATGTGATTTATTCACTTGAAAATGGGGGTTTATTTGTTGGGTGATTATTTTAACCACTAACGCGATGGGTACGAGCTAAGGAACAAGTCCGGACCCATCGCCAACTTGTTCATGATTCACGAAAATTTTGGTGATGGATAAATGGAAGGTCAATGTTGATTTGTGTCACGACCCGTCCTCGGGGCCTGTGCCGTGACTACCCCAAGCCCGCCTTCCAAAGGCCAGGGGCTGGCGACTAGCACCAAGGCGTAAATCCCAACAAAATGGAAGGCATTGACTTTGAAAAGTAAACAAGCACCACAGTGTAAGCAAGCGGAAAAGTAAACACTAAGTAAAAACTGTACAAGCTGTGCTGAAAAAAATGGTGCCGGAAATACAAGCCCAACTATAAAGTACAACTGAAAGGAAAAACATCTAGTGAAAGGAAAAGACGCAGCGTCGAGCCGTCCTCTGAAGGTCTCACCTGAAGGGTGGGTACAGATAGCCTCCAGAGCTCCTCGGTCCAGCCGTCCGCTCCGAGTACGTCCCGCCCAGTGGTCCACGTCTATGTACTGTCCTGCTCCGCACACCTCCACCCCGATCAGCGCTGCCCGTCGTCTGCAACCAACACCACGATGTGCGGGCATAACCCGTGCATGGGTGAGTATAAGATACTCAGTAGGGACCCCGAGACCCCCGAAGGTCTCCCAAAATCCAAAAAGGATAATCCATAAAGGAAAGATACAATCACGAAGTAAAATCTGACACGGCTTAGGTATATGCCCATACATATACCTAAGCCATCAATTCCTGTTCGGCTCCAACGTCCGAGCCCAAGAACAACCCAGTCCACACAGGAAAGAAAACGTATACCCACACAGGATAGCACAACACAATCCACAAGGAGAGTAAACAGTAAATCCATACAGGATAGCTTAACACAATCCACAAAGGAGAGTAAATTGTAAATCCACACAGGATAGCTCAACACAATCCACAGAGGAGAGTAACACAAGATTCAGCTCACGCAGGTATACATCATCGAAAAGGTGAAAGAGATGATCAGACATAGATACTGAATCATCTAAGCTGGGACCCACATAGGATACAAGACCAGCACGGCTGGGACCCACATAGGATACAAGACCAGCACTGAGTCATCTAAGCTGGGACCCACATAGGATAGAATACCAGCACTCTTCATTGATTCATCTATACTGGGACCCACATAGGATACACGACCAGTATTGAATCATCTAAGCTGGGACCCACATAGGATATAAGACCAGCACAGCTAGGACCCACATAGGATACAAGACCAGCTGTCTTTGTTGATTAATCTATACTGGGACCCACATAGGATACAAGACCAGCACATCGAGGACCCACATAGGATACAAGACCAGCTGTCTTCGTTGATTCATCTATATTGGGACCCACATAGGATACAAGACCAGTATTGATTCATCTAAGCTGGGACCCACATAGGATACAAGACCAGCACAGCTAGGACCCACATAGGATATAAGACCAGATGTCTTCGTTGTTTCATCTATACTGGGACCCACATAGGATACAAGACCAGTATTGAATCATCTAAGCTGGGACCCAAATAGGATACAAGACCAGCATAGCTAGGACTCACATAGGATACAAGACTAGTTGTCTTCATCGTCGTAGTCCACTGAGGATCTCTGCACAATCGTCGTCGTCGAAGTCGCAGCCAGCACTAGGGTTCCCGCACACAGTAAGCTCGAAAATTAAAAAACCACACCCGAGCAAACAGAACTCCAGAAGAGGAGTTTCTAAGAGAATACTGGTGCTGCGATTTCATAGGTGCCCTCAAAATTCGATTCTGGGCACCAGTTCAAAAGTTAGAAAAACCCGCTCGTCCGTTCACTGAACGTACCCGAGCCAAACTTCGGAAAATGATTCCGGGCACACAGGGCCTCGGAATCAGGTGCCGTCAAAAACTACGCTCTTGTAAAATTCCAAAGAAAATTAAGAAAAAATTTCCTTGAAATTTATGGGTCTTTACATTACTCCCACCATAGGGCTTTACGTCCCCATAAAGCTTCACTACAAACTTAGGGATACAAAGGCGGTACTGAGCACGCATCTGAGCATCCCTCTCCAAGTGATCTCTTGGAGGTTCTCGTGCTGCCATCTGATGCACACAAGAGGAATCGATCGCCCATGTAGGACCGCTCATGTCGATCCTCTATCTCCATCGGGACCTCCGTAAAAGTCGCCGAATCATCCACGTCTAGCTCCCCATAGTCAAAGGTTTGTGTCGGGTCATGCACGTTTCTCCAAAGCTGAGATACGTGGAAGACGTCGTGCACCAGGTGCAACTAAGGTGGTAGAGCCAGGCGATAAGCCACCTCGCTAACCCTGCTAAGGACCTGGAAGGGTCCGATGAAGCGTGGAGACAACTTGCCTCCTCGGCCAAAACTCCGCAAACCACGTCGAGGTGAGACACGCAAGAAGACGTGGTCGTTATCCTCGAACTCCAGTGTCCTCCACCTCCTATCAGCATAAGACTTCTACCAGCTCTGAGCTGTACTCATCCGCCCCTGGATGACCTGGACCATCTCAGCCGTGGCCTGGACCATCTCTGGCCCCACAAGAGCTTCTAAGATTTCTTCTTTGCTGATAAGAGAAATCTGGTCCCATCCCCTGGATGAACCACTTTCTTTTCCTAATACGGTCAATCATGACATGGATGATACTAATCCATACCAAGGATTATGTCGTAATGCCTCAACGCTACTACCAAGAGATCCAACCTTTACTCTCGCCTCTAAGGGTTGAGTAACACTGTCGGCATCAGTGTGTGGTAACTGGGCCTCCTCTAGTAGATGTCTCACAAGTGAGGGTCAAGTCAACAATCAAAACTGGAACCTCTTAGTAACATCAGAAAGGAGGACAGGAATGAAAACATCACAAAGGTATGCATATTTTATTATTTCATCTCATAACACAAAGACGTTACACAATAGCAACAAGGAACTAGATGTACAAAGTACGTATCCACTAGTTCTGCTGCTATCCATCTGCTCCCAGAGATCCATGATAGAAGGCCTTGGCAGCCTGAAGCTGAGCTCTCTCATGTCCACCTACTCCCTGCGGTTGGGGCGGACCTCCTGGTGGTGGTGGTGGAAACACCTCGAAGTGTCTCCCACCATCGGCTACTCGGCCAGCTCCTCTACCTCGTCCGCCAGCACCCTGTGGACCACCGTGTCCAAACCTCTGTCTGGGAGGTCCCTCTACCGCCGGCTGCTCATCTGTAAGACGAGTCGGGTAGTATCGAGCCATGTGACCTCGCCCACTGCATGCGTAGCAATGTTTTCCCCTCGCGTAGCTGGCTCTCCTTCGGGTGCCCCACACAACCGAATATTCATCCCGTGACTGCCCATCTGAAGGTCTGGCTCGCTTGGACCTCTGCGTCACCTGTATACTACCAGCTGTAGAAGACCCTGCTACGGGTCGTCCTGCGGAGGGACCTGTCACTGGAGCCTGCTCGGCGAGAAAACTCTCCACTAGAAGGGTTCTCTCTAACACCTCTTCCTATGTCGGAATGTTGAGGGAGATCATTGAATCCCTGATGTCGTGCCTCAGTCCCTGCTCGAAGGTCCGGGCCCAGAAAAAAGGGTCTCGTACCATATCTGTGGAGTAGCGCGAGAGATCAGTAAATCTCGCCGAGTACTGGGCCACTGTCAAGCTGCCATGTCGCAGCTGAAGAAGCTTCTGTATGCGTACCGCACGGAGGGTGGCAGGGACGACCTCGGAGCGTAAGATTCTCTCAAAGTCCGTCCATATGAGTGATGCCTCGTCGTGCACCTGGAGAATCGAGATCCACCATCGTCCTGCTGCTGCGTGCAGTAGGATCGCAGCGAGGATCACCATGAGGTCTGCTGGTGTCCTCACTAGCCTGAAACTCGGACGACTGCCTCCAGCCAGTCCCCGGCTGCCAGGGGGTCCGTCTCCCCACGGAACCTGGGTGGTCGCTGGTGCTGGAACTCGTGCAGAGTTCCGAGGCGTCGTGCATCTTCAGCTGCCAGTGCTGGAAGCATCAGGGGCTCGGCGGGTAAAGGTACCACCGGTGCCTCTGCTGACAAGGAGCCCTGCACCGAGGCCTCATCGCTCGGTGGGCTGTCATCACGCTCCACTCTCGGAACCCTAGATGGCTGCCATCGTGGGGCCATCCTGAAATAAACAGGTGCGCCACGGTCAGAACAGTATACCTAGTAAGATGACACAAGTAATCACAAAGAAAACTTGAACACACGTGCAATCAATGTTTTCTGCATTAAGTTGGAAATCAGAAGTTAGGGTCCTGGTGTACGGATACATCGGCCGCCGCACCAACAATGGACTCCCTGGACTGATATCCACACCCAAAACGCTAACCACTATTGCTTCACAAAGAAGAAAGATCAGAGTCTCCGGTAGAACCGACCACCTCTGATACCAATTTGTCACGACATGTCCTCAGGGCCCGTGCCGTGACTACCCCAAGCCCGCCTTCCAAAGGCCAGGGGCTGGCGACTAGCACCAAGGCGTAAATCCCAACAAAAGGGAAGGCATTGCCTTTGAAAAGTAAACAAGCACCATAGAGTAAGCAAGCAGAAAAGTAAACACTAAGTAAAAACTGTACAAGTTGTGCTGAAAGAAATAGGGGGCCGGAAATACAAGCTCAACTGTAAAGTACAACTGAAAGGAAAAACATCTACTGAAAGGAAAAGCCGCAGCGTCGAGCCTTCCTCTGAAGGTCTCACCTGAAGGGTGGGTTCAGATAGCCTCCATAGATCCTCGGTCCAGCCGTCCGCTCCGAGTACGTCCCGCCCAGTGGTCCACCTCTAGGTACCATCCTGCTCTGCACGCCTCCACCCCGATCAGCGCTGCCCGTCATTTGTAACCAACACCACGAAGTGCGGGCATAGCCCATGCAGGGGTGAGTATAAGCTACTCAGTAGGGACCCTGAGACCCCCGAAGGTCTCCCGAAATCCACAAAGGATAAACATAATGGAAAGATACAATCACGAAGTAACATCTGTCACGGCTTAGGTATATTCCCATACATATTCCTAAGTCATCAATTCCTGTTCGGCTCCAACGTCCGAGCCCAAGCACAACCCAGTCCACACAGGAAAGCAAACGTATACCCACACAGGATAGCACAACACAATCCACAAGGAGAGTAAATAGTAAATCCACATAGGATAGCTCAACACAATCCACAAAGGAGAGTAAACAGTAAATCCACACATGATAGCTCAACACAATCCACAAAGGAGAGTAACACAAGATTCAGCTCACGCAGGTATACATCATCGAAAAGGTGAAAGAGATGATCAGACATAGATACTGAATCATCTAAGCTGGGACCCACATAGGATACAAGACCAGCCGTCCTCATTGTTTCGATTATGCTGTGACCCACATAGGATAAAAGACCAGCACGGCTGGGACCCACATAGGATACAAGACCAGCACTGAGTCATCTAAGTTGGGACCCACATAGGATACAAGACCAACACTCTTCATTGATTCATCTATACTGGGACCCACATAGGATACAAGACCAGTATTGAATCATCTAAGTTGGGACCCAAATAGGATACAAGACCAGCACAGCTAGGACCCACATAGGATACAAGACCAGCTGTCTTCGTTGATTCATCTATACTGGGACCCACATAGGATACAAGACTAACACAGCTAGGACCCACATAGGATACAAGACCAGCTGTCTTCGTTGATTCATCTATAATAGGACCCACATAGGATACAAGACCAGTATTGAATCATCTATGCTGGGACCCACATAGGATACAAGACCATCACAGCTAGGACCCACATATGATACAAGACCAGCTGTCTTCGTTGATTCATCTATACTGGGACCCACATAGGATACAAGACCAGTATTGAATCATCTAAGCTAGGACCCACATAGGATACACGACTAGCACAGCTAGGACCCACATATGACACAAGACTAGATGTCTTCATCGTCGCAGTCCACTGATGATCTCTGCACAATAATCGTCGTCGAAGTTGCAGCCAGCACTAGGGTTCCCGCACACAGCAAGCTCGAAAATTAAAAAACCACACCCGAGCAAACGCAACTCCGGAAGAGGCGTTTCTAAGAGAATACCGACGCTGCAATTTCATCGGTGCCCTCATAATTCGATTCCGAGCACCAGTTCAAAAGTTAGAAAAACCCGCTCGTCCGTTCACTGAACGTACCCGAGCCAATCTTCGGAAAATGATTCCGGGCACACCGGGCCTTGGAATCAGGTGCCGTCAAAAACTGAGCTCTTGAAAAAATCCAAAGAAAATTAAGAAAAAATTTCCTTGATATTTAAGGGTCTTTACAATTTGATTTTGTCACTGTGTAGAGCATGACCCGAGGAGTCCATAGGTACAGACAGGAGCTAAAACGGACCAACGTAACGACCACGGTTGCCCGCTGAATAGTGTGGTCGGCCGCCTGGAGGCGGATGTGCCCTATAGAACCGATGGAGGAAGACCCATGCGGCACTAGCCGTAGAGGAGGAGGAATCAAACCCGTTCCATGCGGGTTCTGGGGAGAACAAGAGGCGCTAGCCTGGCGCCGCTGGTACGCGGAACTAAGGGGCCGCGTCCCCCCCTGCTCGGCCAGCCTGGCCGAGCCGCAACCCACAGTAGGCCGGGCCGTGCCCAGCCGCGCCAGCCGCACGGGCCGTACCCTACTAAGCCAGACCCGGACCCGCGTCGGGTCTCCCCGGTTCGGGCTAACCCAGGGTGAGTTGGGCCGGATCGGTCCAGGCCCAAACACCCCCTCTTCGGACCATTTTCGGTTAATCTCCCATAACATGGGATACATACTTCTGATAGATACACCGACATTTTTGTATAATTTCTTGGATCGTTACAGTCGTTTCAGTATATTACACTCAATGTTTTGGCGAAGTTTGTGTACGTTTGGGTTGGTTCGAACCCAAAACCAACTGGTCCCTTGGAGTGGAAAGACTTATAATATATGTATCAGAAGTCCGATTGACGTGATGTCAATTATGTTGGTTTTCATTTGATGAGACGGTTATTTTGACATAATCCACATGGGATTCAGAAGTGATTGGAGTATCGTCAGGTTTGTTTTAGCATAAAAATCAACCGGACCCCTTGAATGAAAAATCCAATAACTCAAAGATCGGGCGTCTGATTGATGCATCGTCTGTTTCATTGAGACCCCTATGAAGAGTAAATCCTTTATGATACGTCTATGTGCGACTTCGTGACACTTGGAGTTTCGGCATGATGCTCGTGGAGCGGACCCTCCTGGTGACGAGCGAGCAGATTGCAAATACCTATTAGCTGGCTGAGTCTTGACAAGAGCTGATCGATCGACTCGGAGTTATTCGGATGTCCTAGTGGGGAGTTTTTGGTTTTAGCAGCAAACCCACGGGGTAGGAGTGCTTGGTTGTAGTGGAAATCCTATCATACTCGACAGAAGGAGTACCTCTGTAGGCTATGAGGGGGAGCGCTTGGTTGTAGCGGTAGACCCATGGTGGGAAGCGCATGGTTGTAGTAGCATGCCCACAGTACTAGACAGGTGGAGTACTTCAGTAGTCCAAGGTTAGTGGTAACCACTTGGTTGTAGTGTCATGACACTGTACTGGATAGTGGAGGAGTTCTCCATCAGCCGTGGTTTTGACATCGTGAATAAATATCCTAGTTAGAGATGAGTCAGTGACCTTTGTGTTTTCCTCATAATTGAGATGTGTTATTTGATATCTTAGGTATATGTATGGGAATATACCTAAGTAATGGTTATCTATTGAAATAATACTATGTGGTTTATCCTTGTTGGATTTTGTGATACCTTGAGGGTCTGGGGTCCCTAGTGATTATCGTTATACTCACCCCTGCACGGGCTATGCCCGCACTACGTTGTGTTGGATGCAGATGATAGACAACACCGATCAAGATGGAGACTTGTGGAGATGGATGGTACCCGGAAGTATACCACTTGGCGAGACATACATGGAGCAGCCGGTCGGACCATAGGTGTTGTGGTTTCCATCTATACCCACCCTTCAGGTGGGATTTCCAGAGAATGACTCCGAGGTTTCTTTCTACTTTACTACTGTTGTACTAGTTTTTCAGTTGTACTCTACTTACTATTGGGATTTTTTTCCGGCCCCTTTCCTTTCAACACTTACTTTTGTATTTAGAATTACTTATTGATTCCTTCTGTTGCATACATTATTGTGTTTGTTTTCTTTAATAAAGTAAATGCCTTCACTTTTTATAGGGATTTATGCCATTAGTGCTAGTCACCAGCCCCTAGCATATGGAAGCCAGGCTTGAGGTAGTCACGACACAGGCCTTGAGGACGGGTTGTGACAAATTGGTATCACAAGTGTTGGTTCTACCACAGAACTTTGGACTCTAATCATTTTTTTAGTGAAGAAATAGTGTTAAAAGTACCGAGTGTAGTTTACAGGTTAGGGAGTCCAGTTTTGGTGTGGTGGCCGACATATCCGTACACCATGACCCTGACTACTGATTTCCGACTTAGTGCATGAAAACGCGGATTGTGTGTGTGTATCAGAAGATTTCCTTTAAGTCAACTCAAACCAGGTCAGTTCAATAGGTATAATCTTTTTATCGTGGAGCACTTGTTTCTTTTTCAGGATGTCTTCACCTAGTCAGTCAGCGCGGGTACCGAGTAAAGATCATGATTGTAGCCCACCGAGCAGTGAGGCCTCGGTGCTGGGCCCCATCATAGTGGAGGCACTAGTGGTACCACTACTTGTTGGGCCACCGATGTAAAGACCCTAAGCTTGATATACATAGACTTTAAATTACTTTTGCGGAATACTTAGTACATAACAAAAAACACACACACAAAGACCGTAATAGTTTAGTGTCTTTGGATACTCGGAATATAATCTTCTAATCGTGGTGAAAGATCTTCAACATCTCCCATAAATAACTTCCTTTTTTTTTACCTAAATCCATTCATTATATAATGGGTAAAAGAAAACATAAAAGGGTGAGCTCAAATGCTCAGTAAGGGTAAATAAAAGGAATATCAATCACATCATATTCATAAGAACATAACATTTTGTAAATCTTAACCTGCAAAAGAGATCATAATATCATAACATGGGATAAATCATAGTAGTGAAATATAATCCCAATAATCATAACATAAAACATGATACTTTGTGGAATACACACATAATCATAGAGAATCATTTCTTATTAGTCCAGACTCATTTCCAAGATTATCTTAGGGGACAAAGTCCATTTCTGAACCGAGTTCACTCCTCGTTTCAGTCCTGTTTTACTAAACTAGTTTAACCAACCATTCCAGCCATGTCTATCTCATGAGATATAAAATCATTACCGAATGCATTGTAGGGATATATAGGTCCCACCCATCTCATAATTATACCATTATTATGTGTGCCACAAAATCATAAAACATACATCATAGCGTAACCCATGTAATAAAAAAGAGAATATTAATCATCGTGACATCATAAAACATTTCATATAAGATAAAGGAATACATAAAAATATTTCCATCAAAACATAATCAAATACATGTAATAACAGGGATATAAATAGAACCCTATATTATCTCAGATGGAAAATAATTTTGATAAAACTCTTGATCTCCATTCTTGAGTAAAATATCCTTTATACTTCAAAAACATTTTCCTTTCTCAACATTTCATATAATTTCACACTATAAAAAATTTGATTAAAAATAAACTTGAAAACATGGAAAGTAACCTTCTTGGAAATAATGTTTTAAAAATCCATTCATGCCGTATAAGTTAAAGAAACATTCTTCTCTTACTTTTGTCGGAAAAGTCAAAAAGTACCTTGTACGAAAAACGACAAAAGATTCCTTTCATATTTTTTACCAAAAACTCACCGAAGGATAAAATTGGATTTAAAAAATTGTAAGAGGATATAAATAATATTACATATTTAGGAAACATGGATGTGGAAGATAAAATACACCCCAGTAAATACCAAAGTATAAATAATCTTGGATAAAAAGAGATTGTTATATTTTCCCTTACCTTAGGTCCGATTTTCTTCGTAAGTGTCCGAACTTCCTGTATAATGATTTAAATAATGTCATTGACTTATTCCAGAATCATACTCATTGTTATGATATCATATATTTCTCTCTTATGACTTTATATTGCTTGTTCTTTTGTAAATTCCATGTTAAAGATCGTTTTGGGTAAAATCGTTTCATTTGTCATCCGTGTTTTGACTTGTAATTATTTATATGATTACTTAGATCATGATTAATTAATTAAAGAATATAAAACATGATTTATATGTAATATATATTCAGAATATACATATATATAATTGATTAGTAGATGGAAATAAATACACCGTTCATGGAGACGGTAGGCCGTACGTACGCATTAATGCTATTTTCATTTTCTTATTGAGTTTAATGGAATTAAGTAGATGACATACATAAATATACATATAAATCTAGTATCATTATTATGTCATATATTTCATGATTACTTATTATATAAACTTTATAATTATTCATGAATGGTTAACGTAGAGAATGAATCTCATCACGTCATGGAGACGGTAGTCCGTACGTACGCATGAGCGATGATATCGTTCTCATGATCGTGGAATTGTATTGGAGTGTATGTATACTATTTTAGAATCAATATCACATTAAAATAATCATATAAAGTTATTATGAACACCATTATACCCATCCAAGTAAGGTGGTGGTGGAAAATAGATTACACCACGGCGTGGAGACGGTATTCCGTACGTACACACGCGCGGTGATTTCATTTTCCATAGGATGGATAGATGGAGAAATATGGTTGTTTCATACTTATAATAACATATCAGTATATGAGTGATACAGATTTTATTACATCATAATAAAACAACTAAAGAGAATAATTTGAAGAAGAATGAAAATTGATAGAATCGATTACGGATATTACCTCTTCTTTAACACGCCTCTTTGAATCCTCCTCTTAGGTTACTAAAATTGGTCTATGAAGAAAACCAGGACCTCTAGGATGTCTCTAGGGAAGTGGAGAGAATAATTTGGAAGGGTTTGGCCGAGCTTGAAGGCTCAAATTGGTGTGAGGAGGAGATGGAGGAGGTTCCCTTTTATAAGGGAGGAGAGGGGCACCTTTGGCAATCATAAAAATATTAATTTATAATGAATATAACCCCACTTAAAAACCTCCAAAAATGTCTCATATGAAAATATAATATGATATAAGGTTGTAATATCATCATCCAATAGAATTTAGGCATGTTAGGAAATTAATTTAAACATTATCAACTTGATTTATCATTACTTAATCAATTTTATTTTATTTGTGGTAATAACATTCTAAATTTTAAATTATAACAAATAAATACTTATTTGTTATGAATTGTCCATAATTGGATACTTTATTAAATTATATACCATTTCAATTTAAATTTATAATTTATATATATTTTTGTGTTTTTTAAACAATTTTAAAATATGTCATTTTTATAAAATAACAATATTGTCAATTTTGACACTATTCATTTATTTGAATTTAAATAAAATACATACAGAATATATGTTCAAAATAAAAGCTTTTATAGATTCATAAAAGGTAATATTTATCTAGAAAATTAGTGTAGAACATTAAATAGTTCATATAATATTTATTTTATTATTTTTAAAACCATTTATTAGGTTTATCTCTTAATAAAATAATTACAAAAACATATTTGTATAATTATTTAATATACTTATTTGTTGCATAAAAATTAAAAATAAAATCCTATGATGAAGATAAATCTATTCCCGTTCACAATAATCCCATTACTCGAATTTATCATTTTAAAATCACAATATTTAAATTGTTATATTTATTAAATTATGAAGGTGACAACTTTGGTATCATTTAAAATAAAATAATATAAGTGTCATAATCACTATTATAAGACTAAAAACGGTTATATATTAGTTCATTGGTTGATTATGGTGTATATATATACTACCAATATGTTTCGATCAGGTTTGTGGAACTTTTAATGGGTATTATTTTTTCATTAAAATTTATTACTGATTTTTCACTTAATAAATAATTTCTGCATCATTAATGTATCGTCATTAATGGAAATTTTTTAATCCCTAAATATTATAAATAAATTATCATGATGTAGATAATTTTATTATATTTCTGGAGACTATTCATTTTCTAAGTTTCATGATGTTTATCACTAAATTAAAATTAATATACTTATAAGATTTAAGATAGTGACATGTTGTCACTTTCGTTGGTTTTAATAATAATTAAGTTATTTTCATGGAAAATAATGTCCAATAAATGATTATAATCTGACCCTTAGGTGATATGGGTTGACTTTTAGTCATCCAATAGGATTTTGGAAGATGTTAGGGTAATTTTATAATCTTATATTTACCCTTAATTACATGATTTACCTTTAACTATGGTAAATAAAATTTACCGTAGTTACTATTCATAATGCCCAAAAATAAAAAGTAGTCTATTAATATAATTTGGATCCACTGATTCCAAATATGGAATCCATTTTTCCAAATTCTATACATATAAGTTTCAGAAATTAATTTAAAATTAATCCCATTGTCGAAAGAAAACGGGTTTTTGTTTAAAACATTTCAAAATATTGAATTCATTTAACCAACGAATTCAAGGTAAAATCAATGCTAATGGAATACATTATATTAAATGGTAAAAATATATTATATTTATACTTTAAAACCATTCAATATTATAATTTAGCAATATAAATTATTGCGATGAAAAAAGTTGTTTTTAATTAAAATATAGCGTGTTTTTACTATTCATCAAAATATGAAAGCTACTAGAATAATATGAAAATTTTATCCAAAGTAAATTTTTATTTTTTATTCCAAAGAAGAATATTATTTTGTCAAATTGAACTTATAAACACGTCAAAAACTAGATTTTAAGTGGGCGCGCCATCAAAAGGCGGCAAAACTGCATTTTTTAAAAAATACTTATTTTACCCGAAAAAATTATTTTGTTCTTATACCATGTTCTAGAAAATGTGTAAGATGAATAATAATGTTATAAAATTCAAAATTTAGTTAATATTATTCACAACGGCTAGATCATAATATTATTATAATAATGTATTGTTGTTTAGTAAAACCCGGTATTGCGTACAACACACGCTATCGAGGAAGGTCGTGATTGCGCGTAATGCAAGCCAAGTCTGGGTTGCGTGTTGTGCAAGAATCATTCGTTGTTTCGTATAACATAATACAACAATATTTCATTTATACATTTAATATATATATATATATATACTCAATGTTGCGTTGAATAACTATTATCAAAATTGTGTATAACACGATCCAAGAATAGTGTTGCGTATACTGCAAGCTAATACGGTGTTGCGTATAGCGCAAGGTAATCGTGGTGTAGAATAAAACACATTACATTAATGAAATTAAAAGAATATAAAATCTCAGGGTGTTACATTCTACCCCCCTTAAAATGAATTTCGCCCTCGAAATTCGTCGGGGTTATAAATGGTTCACTACTCGAAAGTTTCTTTAATAGAAACCCACATCGTAAAAATAAATACCAAAACAAATATTTAAAAACAAAATTATGAAACGTAACGGTTACCCAAATAAACTAATTAATGGGTTTCCACATAGTTGATAATATGGATATGGAAGAGAAATCTAACCATCATGTTTTGATGGAGAGTGGTAGAGAACATGGCTATGGAAAATCCATCAATCACAAAGCCATAGATTTGTGACGATCTAAGGTACCATTAGATTAATCGGATAAAAGGGCACTAGGACAACATTTTTTGTTTTCAAGATCATTTCCCTAAAGAAGATGAAATTGGAATTAAAAGAAATACTTTCGTGATTTTGGTATAGTCTCACCATTAGTCGTTTTTTGGACAATTTCCACTTCATCTCTTAAAGAAATGAAGTTGAATTTGTAATTTGTGAAGTGTTATTAGATCATGTGATATAATGATGGGTCATTCCATCTATCTTAAACAAAAGGTTAGAATAGTTATCAAAAAAAATACATAAGTCCATCTACAGTGAGATTAATTATATATGGTTCCTAAAATGGACTTATAATTCATATATCATACTGATTAATATAATAAAACTAATTTATACTAAATAGGGAATTCATGTAGGACAGTGGTATGCGATATAGGCCAGTCGCACTTCGGTTGTGGGTTCGATTCCCACAACCTTGTCCAACGCGATGGGATGTCACCCGTCCTGTAGGTTGTCCTTTTTCTAAAACTACATTACTATAAAATCCCTTAAATAATATCAAAAAAGTTCTATCCTTAAACAATACTAACTTATCTCCAACATAATCCTTTCCAATCATTAGGCTTATCCAAAATACTGTTGTCCAATCTCATATTATAGTGAAAACGATTACCAAAGAGTTCATATAAAAAGCGTGTTAATACCATCGTTGATCCGCATATATGAGATATGTCTTGTTGGTCACATTCCAAACATTCGAAGGCCTTAATCATGTATTCTCTTGAAAAATGAATACCCATTGAACCTTAGTGAAAACATGAATGCTGTCAAAAGTTAACTCCTTCCACATTCCAAAATCACAAAAATTATATATACTCAAACCATGATATAACTTTCTCCTTATATCAGTCATGAGCTCGTGAATACTATGAAACATTTAATTTTATCCTTATCCCTTCATTATGCGCATATCATCTACATTCCAAAAATATCTGAATAACCTTCCATGGATACTTGTACCAATATTCATACACTTTCAAAACTCAAGGAAAGACAACAGTGTAATAATCCTTAGATATCTCTTTATTCCATAGTATCATGAGATTAGTTATACAACATTACACATGATAAACATGTAATCATTACACTACATTCTTAAACCATTGACCGAACTTCAACAATTCTTTCATCTGACGTATCATTTGTAGTCTCTTCAGCATCATAAACAGAAATATTACCCATACGACCATACTGATTCTCTTCATGAGACATTCCCTTAGGGCATTGCATTGCATAATTCCCGTACATTCCTCATTTAATACATTTAACCATTTTTGATGTCGTAGAAATACCATTATCCTCATCCATGGTGTTAACTGAACCTTTTCCTTTGCACTTACTGGCTTTGTGTCCTTCTTTTCAACACCCAAATCATCTTCCAGTTCCTTTGAAACAATCTCCTCGAGGCCTCTTCCCACATGATTTACATGAGGGAAATTGAACTTTATTTCCTCTATGATCGTCATGAAACTCCATCATTCTCTTATTATTTGAGTTGGGAAACATACCAAAGTTTCGATTATTGATCATATTATGAGATTGCAGATTAGGCATAATAACGATGTTTGGACTTCCAAATCCCATTTCATTTGGTTTCTCATGATGAATATCATTCCATTGTCCGTCATATCCTCCATTATCATGAATCTTCCTGTTTATAGCCATTTTCTAAAACCCAAAAAGAATATTGTGAGAGGCAAACATAATGCTAAGGAAAACAACATAGTAAAGGCGGAGAACCCTCAATATCTAACATCTTAAGATAAATTCTAAGATCGTCACCATAGTTCTAGGATTATATCCTATACATATACTTATGCTTTGGTAGATCCCTAGACAAACCTTAGAAATATCTCTAGGGATCTCACTAATGTTTCTACATCCTAGTTTCCAAAGGTTGACTAAACCTTTCCTCTGATACCAACTGTAAAGACCCTAATCTTGACGTACATAGACATTACATTACTTTTGAGGAATACTTAGTACATAACAAAAAACACACACATAAGGACCGTAATAGTTTAGTCTCTTTGGAAACTCGGAATATAATCTTGTAATCGTGGTGAAAGATCTTCAACATCTCCCATAAAGATCTTCTTTTTTTACCTAAATCCATTATTTATATCTTGGGTAAATGAAAGCTTAAAAGGGTGAGATCAAATGCTCAGTAAGGGTAAACAAAAGAAATATCAATCACATCATATCCATAAGAACATAACATTTTGGAAATATTAACTTGCAAAAGAGATCTTAATATCATTACATGGGATAAATCAGAGTATTGAAATATAATCCCAATAATCATAACATAAAACATGAAACTTTGTGGCATACACACATAATCATAGAGAATCAATTCTTATTATTCAAGACTCATTGCCAAGACTATCTTAGTGGACAAAGTCCATTTCTGAACCAAGTTCACTCTTCGTTTCAGCCCTATTTTACTGAACCGGTTTAACCTACCGTTCAAGCCATGTCTATCTCATGAGATATAAAATATTTACCCAATTAATTGGAGGGAGATACAGGTCCCACCCATCTCATAATGATACCATTCTTATGTGTTCCATGAAATCATAAAACTTACATCATAGCATAACCCCTGTAATAAAAATGGGAATCTTAAACATCGTGACATCATAAAACAATTCATATCAGATAAAGGAATACATAAAAATATTTCCATCAAAACATAATAAAATCCATTTGTAATAGGGATAGAAATAGAACCCTATATTATCTTAGATGGAAAATAATTTTGATAAAACTCTTGATCTCCATTCTTGAGGAAAATATCCTTTATACTTCCAAAACATTTTCCTTTCTCAACATGTCATATAATTTCAAACTAAAAAAAAGTTGATTAAAAATAAACTTGAAAACTTGTAAAGTAAGATTCTTGGAAATAATATTTTAAAAATCCTTTCATGCCATATAAATTAAAAAAAACATTCTTCTCGTACTTTTGTCTGAAAAGTCAAAAAGTACCTTGTACGAAAAACGACAAAAGATTCCTTTCATATTTTTTACCAAAAACTCACCGAAGGGTAAAATTGGATTTAAAAAATTGTAATAGGATATAAATAATATTACATATTGGGAAAACCTTTATGTGGATGATAAAATACACCCCAGTAAATACCAAAGTATAAACAATCTCAGATAAATTGAGATTGTGATATTTTCCCTTAGCTTAGGTCTGATTTGCTTCGTATGTGTCCGAACCTCATCTATAGTGATTTAAATAATGTCATTGACTTATTCAAGAATCATACTCATTGTTATGATATCATATATGGTTCACTTATGACTTTATATTACCCATTATTTTGTAAATTCCATGTAAAAGAGCGTTTTGGATAAAATCTTTTCATTTGTCGTCCATGTTTTGACTTGTAATTATTCATATGATTACATAGATCATGATTACATAATTACAGAATATAAAACATGATTTATATATAATATATAATCAGAATATACATATATATAATAGATTAGTAGATGGAAAGAAATACACCGTTCATGGAGATGGTAGGTCGTACGTACACATTAACACGGTTTTCGTTTTCTTATTGAGTTGAATGGAATTAAGTTGATGACATACATAAATATACAAATAAATCCAGTATAATTATTATTTCATATATTTCATGATTACTTATTATGTATACTTTATAATCATTCATGAATGGTTAACGTGGAGAATGAATCTCATCGCGTCGTGGAGACGGTAGTCCGTACGTACACACGAGCGATGATATCGTTCTCATGATCATGGAATTGTATTGAAGTGTATGTATACTATTTCAGATTCAATATCACTTTAAAATATTCATATATAGTTATTATTTACACCATTATACCCATCCAAGTAATGTGGTGGTGGAAAATAGATTACACCACGGCGTGGAGACGGTATTCCGTACGTACGCACGCGCGGTGATTTCATTTTCCATAGGATGGATAGATTGTGAAATATGGTTGTTTCATACTTATAATAACATACCAGTATATGAGTGATACTGATGTTATTACTTCATAATGAAACAACTAAATAAGAATAATTTAAAGAAGAATGAAAATTGAATGAATCGATAATGGATATTACCTCTTCTTTGACACGCCTCTTTGAATCCTCCTCTTAGTGTACTAAAATTGGTCTTTGAAGATGACCAAGACCTCTAGGATGTCTCTAGGGAAGTGGATAGGATAATGTGGCAGGGTTTGGTCGAGCTTGAAGGCTCAAATTGGTGTGAGTAGGAGATGGAGGAGGTGCCCTTTTATAAGGGAGGAGAGGGGCACCTTTGGAAATCTTAAAAATATTAATTTATAATAAATCTAACTCCACTTAAAAACCACCAAAAATGACTCATATGCGAATATAAGATTATATAGGGTTGTAATCACATTATACAATAGAATTTAGACATGTTAGGAAATTATTTTAAACATTATCAACTTGATTTATCGTTACTTAATCAATTTAATTTTATTTGTGGTAATAAAATTCTAAATTTTAAATTATAAAAATAATTACTTATTTGTTGTTAACTATACATAATTGGATTCTTTATAAAATTATAGACCATATAAATTTAAATTTATAATTTTTATATATTTTTGTGTTTCTTAAACAATTTTAAAATATGTTATTTTTATAAAATAACAATATTTTCAATTTTGACACTATTCATTTATTTGAATTTAAATAAAATACATACAGAAGATATGTTCGAAATAAAAGAATTAATAGATTCATAAAAGTTCATATTTATCTAGAAAATTAGTGGAGAACATTAAATAGTTCATATAATATTTATTTTATTATTTTTAAAACCATTTATTTGGTTTATCTCTTAATAAAATAATTACAACAACATATTTGTATAATTATTTAATATACTTATTTTTTGCATAAAAATTAAAATTAAAATCCTATGATGAATATAAATCTATTCCCATTCACAATAATACTTTTAGTCTAATTTATCATCTTAAAATCACAATATTTAAATTGTTATATTTATTAAATTATGAAGGTGACAACTTTTGCATCATTTAAAATAAAATAATATTAGTGTCATAATCACAATTATAAGACTCCAAACGGTTATATATTTGGTCATTGGATTCTTATGGTGAATATATATACTACCAATATTTTTTGATCTGGTTTTTGGAACTTTTAATGGGTATAATTATTTCATTAAAAATTATATTACTGATTTTTCAATTAATAAATAATTTCTGCATCCTTAATGTATCACCATTAATGACAATTATTTAATCCCTAAATATTCTAAATAAATTATCATGAAGTAGATAATTTTTTTAGATTTCTGTAGACTATTCATTTTCGAAGTTTCATGAAGTTTATCACTAAATTAAAATTAATATACTTATAAGCTTTAAGAGAGTGACATGTTGTCAATTTCTTTGGTTTTAATAATAATTAAGTTATTTCCATGGAACAAAGACCGTTAAATGATTATAATCTGACCCTTAGGTGATATGGGTCGACTTTAGGTCATCCAATAGGATTTTGGAAGATGTTAGGGTAATTTTATAATTTTATATTTACCCTTAATTACAAAATTTACCTTTAACTATGGTAAATAAAATTTACCGTAGTTACTATTCATAATGCCCAAAAATAAAAAGTAGTCTATTAATATAATATTGACCAAATGATTCCAAATATGGAATCCATTTTTCCAAATTCTATACACAGAAGTTGCAGAAATTAAATTAAAATTAATCCTGTTGTCGAAAGAAAACGGGTTTTTGTTTAAAACATTTCAAAATATTGAATTGATTTAACCTATGAATTCAAGGTAAAATCAATGCTAATGACATACATTATATTAAATGGTAAAAATATATTCTATTTATACTATAAAACCATTCAATATTATAATTTAACAATATTAATTATTGCGATTAAAAAGTTGTTTTTAATTAAAATATAGCATGTTTTTACTATTCATCAAAATATAAAAGTTACTAGAATAATATGAAAATTTTATCCAAAGTAAATTTTTATGTCTTGATTCCAAAGAAGAATTTTATTTTGTCAAATTGAACTTATAAACATGTCAAAAACTAGATTTTAAGTGGGCGCGCCATCAAAAGGCGACAAAACTGCATTTTTTGAAAAATACTTATTTTAGCCGAAAAATTTCTTTTGTTCTTATACCATTTCTAGAAAATGTGTAAGATGAATAATAATGTTATAAAATTCAAAATTCAGTTAATACTATTTACAACCGCTAGTTCATAATATTATTATAATAATGTATCATTGTTTAGTAAAACCTGGTATTGCGTACAACACACGCTATCGAGGAAGGTCGTGACTGCGCGTAATGCAAGCCATGTCAGGGTTGTGTGTTGTGCAAGAATCTTTCGTTTTTTCATATAACAGAATCCAACCATATTTCATTTACACATTGACTATATATATATATATACTCAATGTTTCCTAGAATAACTAATATCAAAATTGTGTGTAACACGATCCAAGATTAGTGTTGTGTATACTGCAAACTAATACGGTGTTACGTATAGCGCAAGGTAATCTTGGTGTAGAATACAACACAAGAAATTAATGAAATTTAAAGAATATAAAATCTCAGGGTGTTACAACCGATATCACCAGCCCAAACAACAGAGGGTGCGCGACGCTTAAGCGCGTTGTACGGGTTTCTGTGACAAAGGCCTCCAATTTTTAAAGGCGAGACATGTAACGACCCAAAGTTTCATTAATTGAAAATCCATCTTGGTCCAGTTAAATGTATCTTTATGAAATTTTTTTATAAGATTTCAACTTCTTTGGTTTTAAGAATTTTGACTTTTGTTAATATATCTGTTGAATAGTGACCACCTGATTAGTATAAATATAGAACCTTAACAAATCCAATTTACTCAGACAAAAGAAGTGATGGCCTAATCCATTAGAATTTCTCCATACGAAACCCATTTGTTGGAGCTTAGAAAAGAGGTGGCATCCTTAGGCTTCAACCATTACCAAGCCCAAGCTGACCTTCACTATGTCATGCTCGAACGGGACCGTCTATGGGAAAAGTGGAAGTTGATAGAGATTACCACTCAAGCGATGTTATCCGATCCACCCCAGGAGTCTGTCACCATCGCACACCTTACCCTAGGTCTTATGCAGATATTGTAAGGGGTTATGTAACAAGTAAGTAGTACTTTTTTCATGTACATTATTTTTGTATCTAATAATGAATATAATTTCTAGTCATTTTTGATACCTTATAAATTGTTTTTAAAGTAAAAATGGTGTTTTTAGTTACTACTTAACTAAGAAATATATTTTATTAAATTAACGGATTTTTTTGAAATAAATATTATATTTATAAATTAATAATATTATTATTAAAATAATTTTTATTAAATATAAATGATCTTATAATTTTATGAATGCGATTAAAATTTTATATTAAGGTTTGAAAGCCATTTTTGTCAAAAACCCGTGAATTTTTGATAAATGTTGGTTTTTACATTAAAAGTGAAAATTAACATATATAGAAATTTATTTAGTTAAAATAAATTTCATTTATGGAATGAGGACATTGAAATTATCCAACGGTGAATTTTTCATAATTTTCCGAGATAGTCAAATATTTGGGTAAAAATTAAATACTGTTTAAATATATAATGTGTTTTATGACATCATAATGACCCAATGGTGATGTAATAAAATACCACAATCCTTAAGTTCGGCTAATATATGTTTTATAATTTAAAAAATGTGATTTTGGGTTTGTTTGACTTACTTTTCAAATCATTAATGGACCCCTCAAGACTTATTCAACACCTTGCCTTTTTAAATTAATTTCCATGGGAGTGTGACTCACCTCCACATAAGCAACCCTAATATTTTAAGAAGTTAGGACTCGGGCCTTATAAAATATTGTTTTCTTCTTCCCTTTTCCAATAACCATGGGAAAAAACCATAGGATGGTTTGTGGTTTGGATTAATTTAATGTAAGGGGACCCCAACCTAAATAATAAAGAATTCTCTCACCTTTCCTCTATAAACCCACCCAAGATCCCACTTCCTCCACACTAAAATCACTTGGAGTTCTTCCAACCTCATACCTACTCCCTATAGAATCCTTCCAAGGTGCCCCAAGCTCCCAAGAATCCTCTCACAAGCCTCTCTCTAGCCATTAGAAGGACACTTCCATGTAAGGGTTTTTTCTTCCTTTCTCATTTTTGTCCAATTTTTCTTAACGTTGTTTTGCACTTTTAATTTCAATTATAAATCTTGGGTTATGGTTTCACACCACCCTCATACTGCCCTATTTATTTTTGAATTATGGGAGACCCTTTCTCTCTCATTAAATGCCTCCCATGTACACCTGTTACTATGCTAAAATTCCGAAGGAACTTCTCTCTCCTCTTTTACATTCAAGCACTACTTTTGAATCATGAATCTAAATTCCATTAAAATTGTTGGAACATGTATATATATGACCTCCTTACTATCCATTACATGTAAATATGATGAGGAACCAATTAATCTCTCATCAAGCATTTTTATGAATCCTTATGTCACGCCGTTACGCTGCCGAAATATCACCGATTTTCTAAACCAATGCCGTTGTGTAGTGAATACCATTCCCATTTCTACATCAAGGGTATTCACCATTATGCACATTTACATATTGATTGTAAAGTTTCATGAATTAATTCAACATTCCTTTATCGTGGAATATATTATTATGTTTTATGAACCCATGTTTTATGATCCATGTGGCACCCTTATGCATGAAATGAAATGTTTATGAATGGTGTGCCCTTATAGCGCTCCAATGCATTGGGTAAAGTATAGAATCATGATACGTCATGTGAAATGAGTGTTGACTCATGATAATTCACATGAAATAAGGGTTTACTCATCCTTTATGTGCAATGAGGGTTTAGTCATTCTTTATGTGCAATGAGACTTGGGTCATTCTAAATCCATGTTAAGTGTTGTGGTCACATTTCCATGTTATGATTATCATGCTTTATCATGCCTTTATGTTCATGTTTCTCTTATTATCTATTGTTATGCCTATTTCCTAACATGTATTGTACTCCTCATGTTATTCCATGTGTACTCCCTTGCTGGGCATTATAGATCACCCTTTTCTTATGCATGTCCTCAGGTTATCCCATGCAATGCTAAGTACGAGGGAATGTAGTGGTAATGTAAAGGAGTTTTTCAATAAAGATGTTGTATTTCATGTTTTAAGGTTTTATGTAATGATCCTACGCACCAAAGACACTAAACCTCTCGATCTTCTTTGCTGTATCAAGTGAAGTTTAATGTAATAAATCATGTTTAAGTTGTAATAAAAAGAAGGGTTGTCATGGTAGTTATTAGAGGATAGGTTTGGTTATTTTTGGTATTAGGATTAGAAAACCCTAGTAAAGCCTTAGATACAAGACTAATTACAATAGAAACGTCCCTACGTTTTGGTAAATATTGAGTAAGTGGTTTATCAAGAAAATACATCCCTGTCTGGATACGAGCAGGTAGAGGCGGCTCTTGTGTAATGGCCCGGACCTCCCTGGTCTATTACTTTGTGAAAATGTGGTGTTGGAGGTGTTCTGGGAGGTCAAGGTGACTTATCCCCTAGCTTCTGCCTACCGGTAGCTCGGTCTACCGGTAGCTGCTGTCTACCGGTAGCCGGTCTACTTGTAGCTGCTGCCTACCGGTAGCTCGGTCTACCGGTAGCTGCTGCCTACCGGTAGTCGCCGCTTACCAGAAGCTCGGTCTACCGGTAGCTGCAGCCTACCGGTAGCCTCCTCTTACCAGTAGCTCGGTCTACCGGTAGCCGCATCCAACCGGTAGCTGGGTTTACCGGTAGTCGCGGCGTACTGATAGCTCGGTATACTGGTAGCCACAGTCCAGTAGTAGCTCGGCTAACACTTTGCCAAATTTCTAGTTCTGGGAACAGTGTTTCCAGTTTTATGAACAGTATCGGTAGGTGAACGGTGTTTATATCGGTGAGGTTCAGTGAACAGTGTTTTCTATCAGTGAAGTTCTATCGGTGGACTTCTATCGGTAGACTTGAACAGTGTTTCTATCGGTGAGGTTCTATCGGTGGACTTCTATCGGTAGATTTTAACATTGTTTCTATCGGTGAGGTTCTATCGGTGGACTTCTATCGGTAGACTTGAACAATGTTTCTATCGGTGAGGTTCTATCGGTGGACTTCTATCGGTAGACTTGAACAGTGTTTCCAGAATCCTATGAGCTACCGATTCCATACTTTGCCAAATTTCACGAATGAACAGTGTTTCCAGAATCCTAAGAGCTATCGATTCCATACTTTTCCAAATTTCACGAATGAACAGTGTTTCCAGAATCATAAGAGCTACCGATTCGATACTTTGCCAAATTTCACGAATGAACAGTGTTTCCAGAATCCTAAGAGCTACCGATTCTATACTTTGCCAAATTTCATGAATGAACAGTGTTTCCAGACTTCATGAGAGCTACTGATTTCATACTTTGCCAAATTTTGAGTATGTGAACAGTGTTTCCATCTTCATAAATTTTATGTTTTCTTTGACGTAAAATACTTTTAAAACCTTATTTTAAGGACTTTAAGACCGATTCAAAGGCCATAAATTCTATATTAATTATTCCTAAGGCCGGGATGTTTTTACTTGGTCAAACTGCGTGGGTTAATGCGATCCGTTTTTAATGGAGAATAAATCGGATCTTAAACCGTCGCCTCTCTAGTTTATTTTTTTAAGGGAACGAGATATCATTCTTCGTTCTTCTTCCTGGTTCTCATCTACGAGACGCTAGAACCTTTCAATCCTTCCCATAGGAGTTTCACAATCAAATGTTACTCGGATCAGTTCCGCTCTGTTTGATGCAACCAAGCTGTGTCCATCATTCTTCCATATAAGGTGTGTTTTATCATCGTTCCTTCGGGGATCACCTTCTCTTGTTCTTCCTTCCATATTATCATGTAATCTCCATGGTTCTAATGGGTTTTCGTGGGGTTGGTTGGTACTGTCGTACCATGGCATCCTCTAGTGGATGCAGCTGTCGTGAGGAGAAGAGGACTGTGACCCGTTGTGTGGATAAAGGACGTCAAGAACTCTTTGAGGTAGGGGATTCATGGCTTCTCTAAATTTTTATGTGCAACTGTAGAATTAGCATGATTTAGTCCTTTGGATCATAATGAAATTGACATAATTAAATACTTGAACCGGATTAAAAGAATTGGTTGATCGCATGTTGTTGCTTTGTACCGTGATAACGGTTTGCCTCATGTTTTCCTAGATAGAGTGGTATCTATGATTTTCTTTAATTATTTTCCCATTCATGATGGAAATTGATAAAGAACGTAAAGCTGGAATTATTTGATAAATAATTGTCTAAAGATAAAGAGGCATGTTAATGAATCTGTTAATTCAAAATGGATTAAAGAACTATTAGTTCGATAATTTCAAAATGGTTCTGAGTCACCCGCTTTCTTGTAAGGATGAATGCGTTGTGGTTTGGAGCTATGAGTGCTCATATTGTATGAAGGCTAAATGCCTTGTTAAAGGGCCGAGACCCCATTTTGTGAGCTTTGATTTCCTGCAGCTTGTGATTTGATGTGAGCTTGGATGGCTGTTCTGATATGTGGAGGTATGGGGACTTGTGGTTGTGCCAGCGGATGACGCCTAGTGTGGCGAGATGCATCGGTTTATGCATGTGAGTGTCGGGGAGGACACCAAGGATGATGGTATGAGATGAATGTGATGGTTTGATGTTGGTGGTTTGTTTGGTTGTTTATCTGCTTTACTTTTCCCCACTGCTCAAGGCAACTGGTATTGCTTACCCTCTTTCCGAATAGGCGAACACACGCGGGGTATGCCGCGTGCTTTCTGTGTTTAGACTCTCGATGGAGGATGGGTCTATGCTCTTTCTATAGGCGGAAAAGACTCGACGGGTAGTATATCTACTCACCGTGTTGAGCCCCTTTGTGTTTAGTAGCATAGGATGCTTTTCTAGAATGCCTGGGAATATGGGAACGTAATTCCATAATGAAAGTTTGTTTAAAAGGTGATAATCCACGGTGATGGAGAAAGTGGAATTTAATAGTGATGTGAATCCTAAAAAGGAGCAGTTTTTGAATGTGATGCCAATTTAGTTTAATGTGGTAAATTTTTCATGGTTAATTAATGTTTAAAGAATTAATTAATGTACAGTGGAACTGATAAAATGAGAATGGAGTAATCTAATAAAGATCTTCAAATGGTTGTGTGCTTATAGGATGCTTAGTCTTAGAAGTAGCAGCCTGGAGTCTGAGAGACGTTAGCTGTAGTTGTGCCTATGACTAAGTAATGCCCATAGTGTGGTTGTGATTAATATATATTCTGTACATTTTATGTTTCTATATGCTACTCCACCCTGTCGGTAAGGGAAACTGACACCCCGGGGATTCTGAGCCCTAGGGGGTGTTTTCCCCAACATTATGATGGGAGTTTGAATGGCTGACTACCCCCTTTGGCCCCGCTCTCTTCTCTTGGTAGATCTTTTTGCCGGTAGGCACAGTGGTTAGTTTTACCCATATATGTGTGTATAGGGCTGTAATGGCTTGTGGTTATTTCACACACATATATTCTGGATATAGTATCCTATGGACTACTATAGGTGTAACGTGTATAGGCTATGATGGCTTGAGGATCCTTACTCGGCGTATGGGCTGTGATGGCTTGAGGTATATTACTCGACGTATGATACACGTTATACGAGATGTGGTGGCTCCCGGAAACTACCTGGTTACTTTGGTTGTGAGGATGGTGTGGTGCTTAGCCCAGGTGTCTGCGGGCCTGCCTTTGTGGTGCACGAGGTGCTGATTGTGTAGCTTAGCCCAGGTGTCTGTGGGAAAGCCTTGGAGAGAGATGCACAAGAGATATGTCGTTAGGGAAAAGCGGCAAACCAGTGGGGAAGTAGTAGTGGGGTACCCTTGATATTCTTTACTATATGCTATATTCTTGTATGCGTTACTTGGCAAGAGTAGCCATGGTGAGGTTGGGAACATAGTATAAATGTTTAGGTGACGAGTTAGTTTCACTTGTTGTTCACTGTGCTTTAGCATGCTTTCTTTACTTTTGCACGAGAGGCTTGTGGAGGATCCTACTGAGTATACTGTTATACTCACCCTATGTATATATAAACTTTTTTTCAGGTCACTTGGAGCAGGTTGGAGATCAAGCTGGTTACTACTAGCTTGCGGTTGGAGGAGGAGCTGTTCGGGATTGTGGTCGCTGCCGTTTTACTTTCTTTTGGGTACTTTTAGTTTTCCCTTTCAGTTGTAGTACTTTTGCATGACATTTCATATATGTACTTGGGTTTATTTTATATTTCAGTTATGAGTTGGAGTTGGTTGGAGTCTATTCTATCTCTCTCTTCTGAATGTGTTATCTTAGAGGGTAATGCCTCCCATTTGTGTGTGTATTATACCCTCGGTTCTAGTCGCCAACCCGGGGCCTACTGGAGGCGGGACTCGGGGGTCATTATCTCCCTTCTCACATTGCCGGCCCATGAGGGGTACACTTTGTGGGGAGGGGGTCGTGACAGAGTGGTATCAGAGGTCTGGTTGAGGGATAAGATGGAGTTTGGAGTTCGGCACAGGCGAGGATGCATGGGATGGTAGGGCAACGGTGTCATTCATGTCTAAAAAGTGGGGTAAACACTGGAGACCGGTAGAGACATAGGAGTTTAGGGCCCCCTATGATCTGTTGCACGGACCTTTAAGCTTACGATGGCTACTAAACAAAGTGATACCGGTTGCAGGGTAGAGGCCTAGTAAATGATCATGCATCATTATTCTTTGGGCATGTATTAGAATGGGTAGACCTTGGGATAGGTAACCTAAAATAAATAAATCAAAACAATTAATTAATTTATGTTGAGTCTTCCATATTCCAGGCTTAGGAGCTCTAACAGTTGTTATTTTGCAGGTATGGCTCTAGGTCGACGTCCTCATCAGGTTTGCGTAGAAGATGCCCATCAGGCTGTTCCAGCAGATCGTCGCCGAGAAGAGGTTGACGACGATGACACTTGGAGGAAGACACTTAGAGAGTTTCAGCGCCAGAGTCTACAGAAGTACGAGGGATCTGTTTCAGATGCAGTCACAGAAGACTGGTTGGAGGATATCGAGATAGGATTCAGTTAGATTCGTGCTCGGAAGGAACACTGGGTGTCCTTGGTTGTGACGATGCTACGTGGAGCAGCGAGGTAGTGGTGGTTCTTATTCCTCGGTGATCATGAGGAGTCAGCAATCTCATGGGAGGAGTTTCAAGATAGGTTTAGAGTCGAGTTTCTTTCGTCGACTGCGAAGGTGTCCAGCGCTAGGTCACCCAATTTATGTTGAAGACATATCATGAGGTGCTGGTGAGGGCAGAGGTTGTTGATAGGACATTGTCTAGGACTGGATCGTCACGAGAGGGGAATCGTCATGATTCCTCACCAAGCAGAGCTGTGGTCCAGAGTTCCCGGTTTTCAGGACAGAAGAGTTTCCGTTCACCAGGGGGTAGGTCCCAACCCTTCCCATCTCGTTTCTCCGGAGGCAGCAACTCTCAAGCCTATTCCAAGGGATCAGACGCTTGTTTTTCTTGTGGTGGTCGTGGTCATCAGCAGCGGGAGTGCCCGACTTTTCAGAGCAGTCATTGTGCACCATGCGCTCCACTCCAGGTTCCTCTGTTGAGGCAGTTCCAGCCGAGGCAACAGCAGCAGGTTGCACCAGCTTTAGATCACCAAAGGGTAGATGGAGCAGGCAGAGGACAACCCCATGACGCTCCCCGTCCTCAGAGAGCAGAGCACGGCCATGGTGGTGGTCGTCATCAGGGTCAGAGAGGTCATAGAGGAGGTCGTGGTCAGCTTCATGCTCTAGCGTTACCAGCCCCAGGCGAGCCAGATGTCGTTCGAGGTACACTTTGCTTGTTCTCTACCTTGGTGTATGCCTTGTTTGATTCAGAAGCAACACACTCCTTCATATCACCTACCCTTATCCATGCTTTGGGACTTTAGGTAGAGAGGCTTCCAGTGCCCTTGGTGTTGACTACGCCAGTTGGAGGTCGAGCTGACTTGTTTGAAGTATGTAGAGACTGTAAGCTAGTGTTGGGTCAACACCTCTCTTGGGGAGATTTCCTATGTTTGCGAATACAACCATATGATGTCATACTTGGCATGGATTGGTTGTATTCGGTGCAGGGTGTTGTGGATTTCTACAGGAAGAAGGTGGTTTTCATTGATGAAGATGGAGAGAAAGTGGAGTTTGTTGGATAGAGAGATCCTCGGATGAGTCATAGTCGAGTTCCATACTTATCATCCATGATGGCTGGGATGACGCTGAGTTCTTCAGAGGTTCAACAGTTGGCGTTTCCTAGGGTCGTAGAGGATTACCCTGACCTCTTTCAAGAAGTGGTTGTATCCTTACCCCCTCGACGAGAGATCGAGTTTGGGATCGAGCTACAGCCACGAGCGTCTCCAATCTCTATGTCTCCATATAGGATGGCCCCTTATGAGTTACGAGAGCTACGTATTCAGCTCGACGGTCTGTTGCAGTGTGGTTTTGTTTGGCCAAGTGTGTCACCGTGGGGTGCGCCGGTTTTGTTTGTGAAAAAGACTGATGGCAGTTTGCTGTTGTGCGTCGATTATCTTCGGTTAAACAAAGTGACAATAAAGAACCGCTATCCTCTCCCACGGATTGATGACCTATTCGATCAATTGAAGGGTGCAAGTTGGTTCTCAAATATCGACTTGCAGTCAGTATATCATCAAATGCGTGTAAAGGATGAGGATATCCCAAAGACTGCTTTCTGTTGTCGTCATGGGCATTATGAGTTTGTTGTAATGCCATTCGGCATGACGAATGCTCCAGCTATTTTCATGGGGTTGATGAATGCTATGTTCCATGCATTCCTGGACAAGTTTGTTGTGGTTTTCATCGATGACATCCTTGTGTACTCAACATCTTAAGAGGAGCATGCAGAGAATCTACGAGCCATTTTGGGTGTTCTTGGGCAACATCAGTTGTTTGGGATGTTGTCCAAGTGTGAGTTATGGGCTCAAGAAGTTCGTTTCTTGGGACGTGTTGTGTCCCAACAGGGTGTAGATGTGGATCCTTCGAAGATAGAAGAAGTGGTGTCTTGTCCAGTCCCCAAGACCGTGTCAGAGGTGCGAAGTTTCCTTGGTCTCGCAGGCTATTATAGGAGGTTTGTAGCTAATTTCTCCTGAGTTGAGACTCCTCTGACAGCTTTGACCAGGAAGGATCAAGTGTTCATATGGACTGATCAGTGTAAGACAACTTTCGAGTATCTAAAGGAGAAGTTGGTAAGTGCTCCAGTCCTTTGTCTTCCAGCGGAGGGAGTCCAGTTTGATGTTTTCTGTGATGCTTCACATCTGGGGCTAGGTTGTGTTCTCATGCAGCAGAGGTCAGTTGTTTCTAATGGGTCTCGGCAGTTGCGTCCCCATGAATGCAACTATTCCACCCATGATCTTGAGTTGGCAGCAGTGGTGTTTGCTCTAAAGTTGTGGAGACATTTCCTCATTGGTGAGAACATTGTGGTTTTCACTGATCATAAGAGTTTGAGGTATGTTTTCTCCCAATGTGACTTGAACTTGAGGCAGTGTCGGTGGATGGAGTTCTTGCAGGAATACGACATTGAAATATCGTATACACCTGGAAAAGGGAATGTTGTAGCTGACGCACTTAGCCGAAAGATACATAATGATGTTGTGCATGAATCTAGTGATTCTTGGAGAGTGATGGAAGAGCTATCAGCTTTTCATCTTGATATGGGAGAAGTTGGGGGTAGATGTTGTCTTTTCCAGATGATGGTGCAGTCATCCCTGATGTAGAAGGTGGAAGTGTCTCAGTTGGTTGACCTAGAGGTGGAAGGTTGGAGAGACAGAGTTGTATGTGGTGAGGCCCCTGATGGTTGGTCGGAGGATAAACAACACCGAGTGTTGTATCATGGCATGATTTTTGTTCCCTTGGTGAAGCGCGAGAAAGTTCTCTGAGAGTTCCATAGTTCACCCTTAGCGGTACATCCTGGTGTGACGAAGATGTACTGATCCTTGAGGAGTCAGTTTTGGTGTCCTGGGCTGAAGCGTACGGTTGCAGAATGTGTGTCTCGATGTTTAGTCTGCCAGAAGGTGAAGGCCGAACACCGTGTTCCTGGTGGTCTTCTCTAGCACATAGAGATTCCTCAGTGGATGTGGGAGGACATCTCAATGGACTTTGTTACAGGTTTACCTCGAGCTTCGGGAGGACATGATGCTATATGTGCGGTAGTGGATCGTTTAACAAAATCATCGCACTTCATAGCGATCAAGGAGTAGCTCAGTGGAAGTTTTTTCGAGACAGTATCTAGAGGAGGTGGTGAGACTCCATGGAGTACCTAGGACGATCATTTCTGATCGAGATTCTCGTTTTACCTTCAGGGTGTGGAGAGGTCTCCAACATGACTTTGGCTCTCAACTGTTCCTTAGCACTGCTTTTCATCCTCAAACGGATGGTCAGACATAGCGAACCATCCAGACTCTGGAAGACATGTTGCGCTCTTGTATTCTTGATTTTGGAGGTTCATGGATGAAGCACATACCCTTGGTAGAGTTCTCTTACAATAATAGTTTCCAATCTACCATCGGTATGGCATCGTTTGAAGCCTTGTATGGCCGGCCATGCCGTTCTCTGTTGTGCTGGACTGGGGTCGGAGAGTCAGCAATTCTCGGACCAGAACTAGTGAAGAATACAACAGAGATGGTTCAAGTGATTCGTGAGAGGATGAAGATAGAACAGGATCGTCAGAAATCAAATGCTGATCAAAGGAGGAGACCGTTAGAGTTTAATGTTGGGGATCATGTGTTTTTGAAGGTGACTCCCCGCCGTGGGCAGCGAAGGTTTGGTCATGGAAGTAATCTTTCCCCCCGGTTTGTTGGGCCTTTCGAGGTGTTGGCTCGTGTTGGAGCTGTGGCATATCAAGTAGCACTTCCCCTCAGATGAGTCGGATACATGATGTTTTCCATGTATCACAGCGTCGTTGTTATCTTCATGATGAATCTAATATTATCGATTGGGGAGAGATCGATATTGACGATGATGCAACCTTCGAGGAGCGACCTGTGGAGATCCAAGACCGCAAGGAGAAGGTGTTGCGTGGGCGTTCTATTCCTTTAGTTCGTGTCTTGTGGCGACATGGTGGCATGGAGGAGAGTACCTGGGAGCGTGAGTCACAAATACGTGCTCAGTACCCAGAGTTGTTTAATGTTTAACTCTTTTCATGTAATGACGTATCCTTTAAGTTTAGAACATTCATGTTTTATTTATGTACCTTTTTTTGTGTGATGTTATGATTGAATTGTTTGGATATGGATTGTTTGTTTCCGTATTCTCGGATGTCTAGTTTTGTTCCAGCTTTCGAACAACTCATGGTGGTTTTCCCCTGAGTGGTATCTTATGGGGTAGTAGTTCGGACCCCTCTGTTCCTCTGAGTTGGTTTTTAATTCTGAAAGACGAGAATGTTTTGAGAGATATCTAATGTAATGGCCCGGACCTCCCTGGTCCATTACTTTGTGAAAATGTGGTGTTGGAGGTGTTCCGTGAGGTCATGGTGACTTATCCCCTAGCTGCTGCTTACCGGTAGCTGGTCTACCGGTAGCTGTTATCTACCGGTAGCTGCTGCCTACCGGTAGCCGGTCTACCGGTAGCTGTTGCCTACGGGTAGCTCGGTCTACCGGTAGCTGCTGCCTACCGGTAGCTACCGCGTACCGGTAGCTCGGTCTACCGATAGCTGCTGCCTACCGGTAGCCGCCGCTTACCCGTAGCTCGGTCTACCGGTAGCTGCTGCCTACCGGTAGCCGCCGCTTACCAGTATCTCCGTCTACCGGTAGCCGCATCCTACTGGTAGCTGGGTTTACTGGTAGCCACGGCGTACTGATAGCTCGGTATACTGGTAGCCGCAGTCCAGCAGTAGCTCGGCTAACACTTTGCCAAATTTCTAGTTCTGGGAACAGTGTTTCCAGTTTTATGAACAGTATCAGTAGGTGAACAGTGTCTCTATCAGTGAGGTTCAGTGAACAGTGTTTCTATCAGTGAGGTTCTATCGATGGACTTCTATCGGTAGACTTGAACAATGTTTCTATCGGTGAGGTTCTATCGGTGGACTTCTATCGGTATACTTGAACAGTGTTTCTATCGGTGAGGTTCTATCGGTGGACTTCTATCGGTAGACTTGAACAGTGTTTCTATCAGTGAGGTTCTATCAGTAGACTTGAATAGTGTTTCCAGAATCCTAAGAGCTACTGATTCCATACTTTGCCAAATTTCACGAATGAACAGTGTTTCCAGAATCCTAAGAGCTACCGATTCCATACTTTTCCAAATTTCACGAATGAACAGTGTTTTCAGAATCCTAAGAGCTACCGATTCCATACTTTGCCAAATTTAACGAATGAACAGTGTTTCCAGAATCCTAAGAGCTACCGATTCCATACCTTTCCAAATTTCACGAATGAACAGTGTTTCCAGACTTCATGAGAGCTACCGAATCCATACTTTGCCAAATTTTGAGTATGTGAATAGTGTTTCTAGCTTCGTAAATTTGACATTTTCTTTGACGTAAAATACTTTTAAAACCTTATTTTAAGGACATTAAGACCGATTCAAAGGCCATAAATTCTATAATAATTATTCCTAAGGCCGGGATGTTTTTACTTGGTCAAACCGTGTGGGTTAATGCGATCCGTTTTTAATGGAGAATAAATCGGATCCTAAACTGTCGCCTCTCTAATTTAATTTTTTTAAGGGAACGAGATATCATTCTTTGTTCTTCCTTCTGGTTCTCATCTATAAGATGCTAGAACCTTTCAATCCTTCCCATAGGAGTTTCACAATCAAACATTACTCGGATCAGTTCCGCTCTGTTTGATGCAACCAAGCTGTGTCCATCATTCTTCCATATAAGGTGTGTGTTATCATCGTTCATTTGGGGATCAACTTCTCTTGTTCTTCCTTCCACATTAGCATGTAATATCCATGGTTCTAATGGGTTTTCTTGGGGTTGGTTGGTACTGTGGTACCATGGCATCCTCCGGTGGATGCAGCTGTCGTGAGGAGAAGAGGATTGTGACTCGTTGTGTGGATAAAGGACGTCAAGAACTCTTCGAGGTAGGGGATTCATGGATTCTCTAATTGTTTGGGTGCAACTGTAGAATTAGCATGATTTAGTCCATTGGATCACAATGAAATTGACCTAATTAAATACTTGAACCGGATTAAATGAATTGGTTGATCGCATGTTGTTTCTGTGTACCGTGATAACGGTTTTCCTCATGTTTTCCTAGATAGAGTGATATCTATGATTTTCTTTAATTAGTTTCACATTCATGATGGAAATTGATAAAGAACGTAAAGCCGGAATTATTTGTTAAATAATTGGCTAAAGATAAAGAGGCATGTTAATGAATCTGTTAATTCAAAATGGATTAAAGAACTATTAGTTCGATAATTTAAAAAGGGTTCTGAGTGACCCCCTTGCTTGTAAGGATGAATGCCTTGTGGTTTGGAGCTCTGAGTGCTCATTTTGTATGAAAGCTGAATGCCATGTTAAAGGGAAGAGAGCCCATTTTGTGAGCTTTGATTTCCTGCTGCTTGTGATTTGATTTGAGCCTGGATGGCTGTTGTGATATGTGGAGGTATGGGGACTTGTGGTTTTGGCAGCGGATGACGCCTAGTGTGGCGAGATACTTCGGTTTATTCATGTAGGTGTAGGGGAGGACACCAAGGGTGATGGTATGAGATGAATGTGATGGTTTGATGTTGGTGGTTTGGTTTGGTTGTTTATCTGATTTACTTTTCCCCACTGCTCAAGGTAGATGGTATTGCTTACCCTATTTCCGAAGAGGCGAAGACATGCGGGGTATGCCACGTGCTTTCCGTGTTTAGCCTCTCGATGAAGGATGGGTCTATGCTCTTTCTATAGGTGGCAAAGACTCGACGGGTAGTATATCTACTCGCCGTGTTGAGCCCCTTTTGTTTAGTAGCATGGGATGCTTTTCTAGAATGCCTGGGAATATGGGAATGTAATTCCATAATGAATGTTTGTTTAAAAGGTGATAATCCACGGGGATGGAGAAACTAGAATTTAATAGTGATGTGAATCCTAAAAAGGAGAAGTTTTTGAATGTGATGCCAATTTAGTTTAATGTGGTAAATTGTTCATGGTTAATTAATGTTTAAAGAATTAATTAATGTACAGTGGAACTGATAAAATGAGAATGGATTAATCTAATAAAACTATTCAAATGGTTGTGTGCTTATAGGATGCCTAGTCTTAGAAGTAGCAGCCTGGAGTGTAAGAGACGTTAGCTGCAGTTGTGCCTATGACTAAGTAATTCCCATAGTGTGGTTGTGATTAATATATATTCTGTACTTTTTATGTTTCTATATACTAATACACCCTGTCGTTAAGGGAAACTGACACCCCGGGGATTCTGAGCCCTGGGGGGTGTTTTCCCCAACATTATGATGGGAGGTTGAATGGATGACTACCCCCTTTGGCCCCGCTCTCTTCTCTTGGTAGATCTTTGTGGCGGTAGGCACAGTGGTTAGTTTTACCCATATATGTGTGTATAGGGCTGTAATGGCTTGTGATTATTTCACACACATATATTCTGGATATAGTATCCTATGGACTACTATAGGTGTAACATGTATACGCTGTGATGGCTTGAGGATCCTTACTCGGCGTATGGGCTGTGATGGCTTGAGGTATATTACTCGATGTATGATACATGTTATACGAGCCGTGGTGGCTCCCGGAAACTACCTGGTTACTTTGGTTGTGAGGATCGTGTGGTGCTTAGCCCAGGTGTCTGTGGGCCAACCTTTGTGGTGCACGAGGTGCAGATTGTGTAGCTTAGCCCAGGTGTCTGCGGGCAAGCCTTGGAGAGAGATGCACATGACATATGTCGTTGGGGAAAAGCGCCAAACCAGTGGGGAAGTAGTAGTGGGGTACCCTTGATATTCTTTACTATATGCTATATTCTTGTATGCGTTACTTGGAAATAGTAGCCATGGTGAGGTTGGGAACATAGTATACCTGTTTAGGTGACGAGTTAGTTTCACTTGTTGTTCACTGGGCTTTAGCATGCTTTCTTTACTTTGGCACGAGAGGCTTGGGGAGGATCCTACTGAGTATACTTTTATACTCACCCTATGTATATATAAACTGTTTTTCAGGTCACTTGGAGTAGGTTGGAGATCAAGCTGGTTACTACTAGCTAGCGGTTGGAGGAGGAGTTGTTCGGGCTTGTGGTCGCTGCCGTTTTACTTTCTTTTGGGTACTTTTAGTTTTCCCTTTCAGTTGTAGTACTTTTGCATGACATTTCATATATGTACTTGGGTTTCTTTTATATTTTAGTTATGAGTTGGAGTTGGTTGGAGTATATTCTATCTCTCTCTTCTGCATGTGTTCTCTTATAGGATAATGCCTCCCATTTGTGTGTGTATTATACCCTCGGTGCTAGTCGCCAACCCGGGGCCTACAGGAGGCGGGACTCAGGGGTCATTATCTCCCTTCTCACATTGCCGGCCCAAGAGGGGTACACTTTGTGGGGAGGGGGTCGTGACATCTGGCACAGATGTATACTAGGGGTAAAACCCGAAAACACCGCTTGGAGCTAGACTCGAATGGAAAATGGTGCCCGACAACGGGCCTTGTTGCACTATTGGTTACGACACTCCTGTGGGATATGTTTTGATAAATTCACAAGATTAGTATGAACCCTTATTAAGGGAATTAAAAAAATGCCCCTAAGAATATATGTGAGAAAGTAGATCATGAAAATCCTAGATTGAAGTCTATAGACTCATGAGTTAGAGAAATAAAAGTTTATTTATAAGTCGTCAACTTTTGTCTTTGGATTACCCTTTATGTGTTACCCCTAACTTTCCTTTTATTCCAGCCAATGGCTGGTAATAGGAGGACTCGGGCTAACAACCGTTGTGAAGATAAGTGTGATGACTGTACTAATGAGATGTCAAATCCAATGGGAGCGGGAATCGCGAACATTGTCATGTTTATCTCTCAGCTAACTCAAGTTTTGAATAGAAACATGGGTCAAGAGGAACGTTCAACCCCCTAATAAAGAACAAGTCGCTATCAAGATCTTCATGAGACAATGGCCTCCATCTTTTAGTGGATCATCTGATCCCACAGTCACTGAAAAATGGATCAACTCCATTGAAAAGATCTTCTACAACCCTCAATGTTCTGAACAAGAGAAGGTTCTCCTGGCTGCTTATCGTATGGAGGGGGAAGCTGATCAATGGTGGACGTTGATCAAAAATACGAATCCTGAGGAGGAGATCGAGGATTTGGAATGGAAGGAATTCCGGAAGATGTTTTTCGATAAATATTTTCCGCACACCGTCTGGCTTAAGATGGAAATGGAATTCCTTTCCCTCAAGAAAAAAGTTGAGGAATCTATTGGAGCGTACGAGGAAAACATCACAAGGCTTGCCCGATACGCTTCCGGCTTTGTTGTTACCCCCAAATTCAAGGTTGAGCTCTTCTTTGGTGGGATGAAGCCTAGCTTGCGGAAAGCATTAGTGATCGGTGACTTAAACGGCTATGAGTAATTTGTCTGATGTTCCCTCAAGGTCGAAATGGAGATCAGATAATTACAGGGGTATCATGGGGACAATAAGCGTAAGGTGGACTTTAATGTTGGTGAGCCGATGGATAAAACCAATGGTGCTATGAATTTCCAGCACCCCACATGCCAAAAGTGCAGAAAGAAGCACCCTGGAAATTGCCTTAAGGTTACGAGAAAATGCTTTAGGTGTGGAAGAGAAGGGCACCTAGCTGTTAACTGTCAGTAAGAAGGACCTGTGACTACGATAGAGGAGAGGAACACTCCGTTCGAACCTCAACGCGTTGTTTAATTCTACAAATTCAAAGAACCAGGTCATTTTTCAAATCAGTGCCCTAATCCAAGGGTTATCGGAGGCAACCAACAACCTCAAAGACAGCAAGGAAGAGATTTTACCATGACTTATGCCAAAGTGAACCCTGACAACGAAGTGGTGACAGTTACACTAGTTATTCATTCAAGAATAGCGAACATAATTTTTTATTCAGGTTCTACGAATTCTTTTATATCTCAAATTTTTAGTAGAACAATCCTAGAACCACCACAAATCATGGAAGTAAAGATGTCGGTGAGTATAACAATTGGCGCAATCATTTCATCCCATGAGTATAAGTCCTCCCCCGTTATAATATGTGGATTGAATTTCCCGTCGATCCTCGTCATACTCCCTCTGGTGGAATTTGATGTAATTCTTGGCATGGATTGGCTTTCCTAATATAGAGCCAACATAAATTGTCGGGAAAGGGAAATCACACTCCATATGGAGAATCGACCCTCGATTATTTACAAATGTCAGGAGGAAGATGAATCTCCTTTAGCTCCATCATCTCAAGCATGGATATTACTGCCCTATGAGCACGCATATCTGCATAAGATGATTGAGTCCATGGAAGAACCCATCCTTGAAGAAATTCCTATTGTGAGGGAATTCGCTGAAGTGTTTCCCGAGGAACTGCCTGGCCTTCCTCATAGAAGAGATGTTGAGTTCTCAATTGAACTTATACATGGGGAATTACCAATATCCAAGACTCCATCTAGAATGGCTGCTGTTGAGCTTGAAGAGATGAAGAAACAACTACAGGAGAATTTGGATAAAAGGTTTATACCCCCAAGTTCTTCACCATGGGGTGCACCAGTCCTCTTCGTCAAGAAGAAGTATGGGTCAATGCGGCTTTGCTTCGATTATCGCAACCATAACAAAATCACGATAAAGAACAAGTATCCTCTCCCATGAATTGATGACTTGTTCGATCAGTTGTGTGGAGCACAATAATTCTCCAATGTGGACTTGCGGTCGGGATATTTTCAAGTAAGGTTGAAGAAGGAAGATATCCCCAAGACTGCTTTTCGTACAAGTACGGGCACTATGAATTCATATTAATGCCATTCGGACTCACCAATTCTCCAGCAATAATCATGGACTTTATGAATAGATTCTTTAGAGATTACCTAGACAAATTTGTGGTAGTCTTTATAGATAATATTCTAATATACTCCAAAACCTAGGAGGATCATGAGGAGCATTTAAGAACAATACTAGAGACTTTGCGCAAGGAGAAGCTCTATGCAAAGTTCAGAAAGTGTGATTTATGGCTGAAGGAGGTCTCATTCTTAGGCCATATCATCACATGAAATGGGATATCTGTGGACCCCTCCAAAACAGATGCAATTGAGGGATAGTCGAGGCCAATATAGGTAACAGATATCCGTACATTCTTGGGGTTAGCTGGATATTATCGACGATTTCTGAGAAATTTCTCACGATTGTCCAACCATATTACCAAGCTAACTCGAAAGGGTGTAAAGTTTGTTCGGAGTGATGAATGTGAAGAAAGCATCAAGGAGTTGAAAAGGAGGCTTATCACTGCACCCGTGCTCACTTTATCCACAAGTGGGGAGCCTTTTGTGGTATTCGGTGATTCTTTGAATAAGGGCATAAGATGGGTGATGATGAAGAATGATAAAGTGATATCGTATGCCTCAAGGCATTTGAAAATCCATGAGCGAAACTATCCAACGCATGATCTCAAGTTGGTGGCTATGATCTTTGACTTGAAAATAGGGCGGAATTATCTCTATGGAGAGAAATGTGAGATACATACAAACAACAAGAGACTAAAATATGTATTCACATAGAAAGAGCTTAATATGAACCAGTGAAGATGGATAGAGCTCATCAAGGATTATGACCGTTCAATCCATTACCACCCTGGGAAAGCGAACAAGGTGGCGGATTCCCTAAGTAGAAAAGACCCAGCAATTCTATCAATGATGAGAATTGAGAAGAATCAGATCTTCTTAGACATGATGGAGTTGGATGTGGGAATCATAAAGAAGGGAACATCATCAATCATTTCGCAAATGATTTCTCAACTACCTCTTTTGGAATGTTTAATGGATGCTCAAAAGGATGATGTGGGAATTCAGGAAAAAGTGGAAGCTATCAAAAAAGGGAAATCCTCGGATTATAATGTTAATGAAGATGGAATTGTGCGGTTAGGGAAAAGACTATGTGTTCCATCAAGTCCGGAGCTGAAGAACGAACTTTTGGATGATGCACATAGTTCAAATTTCTCTATTCACCCAGGGATCACAATGATGTATCTGGATCCCTGAGAAAACATTTGGTGGGATAATACGAAGAATGAGATCGTTGAATATACATCAAAGTTCCTGGAGTGTCAGAAAGTGAAGGCAGAGAGGCAGAAGTCTAAGGGGATGATGCAACCATTGCCCATACCAGAATTGAAATGGGAGAACATAACCATGGACTTTTTCACTGGACATCCAAGGACATCCAAAGGAAACAATGCAATATGGGTTGTTGTGGATCGTCTTACAATGACTGCACACTTCATTGCTATTCGGCAGGATTTCTCTTTGGATCAACTGGGATGGATATATATCAGGGAAGTGGTAAGGTTGCATGGAGTACCACTATATGTTGTGTCCGACCGAGATCCAATATTCACCTCTATGTTTTGGAAGAGTCTTCAACAAGCTCTGAATACTTAACTGAACATTAGTACGGCCTATCATCCTCAAACTGATGGCCAATCAGAGAGGACTATCCAAACACTGGAGGATATGTTGAGAGCATGCTCAATAGACTTTAAAGGAGGATGGGATCAACATATTCCTCTGGTTGAGTTCCCTTATAATAACAGTTTCCACTCTAGCATCGAAATGGCACAATATGAATCCATGTATGGGAAAAGGTGAAGAACACCGGCATGTTGGGATGTGGTCAGTGAACGTAAGATTCTTGGACCAGAAATGGTCGAAGAAATGGTGGAGAAGGTGAAAACCATTCAGTAGCATATCAAGGTATCCCGGAGTCGACCGACGAGTTATGAAGATAATCATCGATGATCCCTTGAGTTTAAAGTTGGATACATGGTATTTCTACACATATCTCCATGGAAGAAGGTCATGAGGTTTGGAAAGAAAGGGAATTTAAGTCCAGGGTACATTTTCCCCTTCTAGATTCTTGATCGTGTTGGGGCTGTGGCCTATCAACTAGCACTTCCACATTCTATTGCCAAAGTACATGATGTCTTTCATGTATCCCTCTTAAGGAAGTACATACCAGACCCTTCACATGTACTCTCTTCTGAGGTGGTACAATTGGATGGAGATCTTTCTTATGAGGAGCAACCAGTGAAGATCTTAGATCATAGAGAAACTTTTCTAAGAAATAATACAATGCCCCTCATCAAGGTGTTGTGGAGAAACCACAAGTTTGAAGAAGAAACTCAGGAATCAGATGATATGATGAAGCTGAGTTACCCTTATTTTTTTTAGTGTGGGAAAAGGTAAATTTCGAGGGAGAAATTTCTTAAGGGGGGAATATTGTAACGACCCAATGTTTAATTAATGGAAAATCCTTCTTGATCCATTTAAATGTCCCTTTATGAAAAATGTTTTTATAAGATGTCAACTTTTTTGTATTTAATAATTTTGACCATTTTCAATATAGTTGTTGAAAAATGAATAGATGATTAATATAAATATAGGACCTTAACCAATCCAATTTACTCAGACAAAATAAGCGATGGCCTCATCCAATAGAATTTCTCCATACGAAGCCCATTTGTCAGAGATCAGAAAAGAGGTGGCATCCTTGGGCTTCGCCCTTGACCAAGCCCAAGCTGAGCTTCACTATGTCAAGCTCGAACGGGACCGTCTATGGGAAAAGTGGATGTTGATAGAGATTACCACTCGAGCGATGATATCCGAGCCACTCCAAGAGTCTGTCACCATCACACACCTTACCCTTAGGTCTTATGTGGCTGTTTTAAGGGGTTATGTAACAAATAAGTAGTACTATGTTCATGTACATTATTTTTGTATATAATAATGAATTTAATTTCTAGTCATTTTTGATACATTGTAAACAGTTTTTAAAGTACAAATGGTGTTTTTAGTTATTACTTAATTATGAAATATATTTTATTAAATTAAGGTATTTTTGAATTAAATAATATCTTAATAAAATAATAATAATAATGTCATTAAATAAATTTTTATTAAATATAAATGATCTTATAATTTTATGAATGCAATTAAAATTTTATATTAAGGTTTGAAAGCCATTTCTGTCAAAACCTATGAATTTTTGATAAATTTTGGTTTTTATTTTAAAAGTGAAAGTTAAAATATTTATAAAAATATATTTAGATAAAATAAATTTCATTTCTGGAATCAGGATATCAAAATTATCCAATGGTGAATTTTTCATAATTTTCTGAGATAGTCAAATCTTTGGGTAAAAATTAAATACCGTTTAAATATATAATGTGTTTTATGACATCATAGTGACCCAATGGTGATCTAATAAAATACAATAATACTTATGTTCGAGCAATATATGTTTTATCATTAAAATAATGTGATTTTCGGTTTTTTGACTTACTTTTCAAATCATTAATGGACCCCTCAAGACTTATTCAACACCTTGCCATTTTAAATTAATTTCCCTGGGAGTGTGACTCACCTCCACATAAGCAACCCTAATATTTTAAGAAGTTCGGAATTGGGCCTTATAAAATATTTTTTTCCTCTTCTCCTTCCAAAAATCACTGGCAAAAACCATGGGATGGTTTGTGGTTTGTATTAATTTAATGTAGGGGGGACCAAACCTAAATAATAAAGAATTCCCTCACATTTCCTATATAATCCCACCCAAGCTCCCACTTCCTCCTCACCAAAATCCCTTTTAGTTTGTCCAATATCATCCCTAATCTCTCTAGAATCCTCCCAAGGTTCCCCAATCTCCCAAGAAGCCTCTCACAAGCCTCTCTCTAGCCTTTGGAAGCACACATCCAAGTATGGGTTTTTTCATCCTTTCTCTTTTTTGTCCAATTTTTCATAAAGTTGTTTTGCCCTTTTAATTTCAATTATAAATGTTGGGGTATGGTTTTGCACCTCCCTCATACTTCCCTATTTATGTTTTAATGATGGGAGACCCTTTTTCTCTCATTAAATTCCTCCCATGTACACCAGTTACTATGCCGAAATTCCGAAAGGAACTTCTCTCTCCTCTTTTACATTCAAGCAATACTTTTGTATCATGAAACTAAATTCCATTAAAATTGTTGGGAAATGTATATATATGACTCCTTTACTATCCATTAAATGTAAATATAATGAGGAACCCCTTTCTCTCTCATCAACCATTTTTATGAATCCTTATGTCACGCCGTTACGCTGTTGAAATCGCACTGATTTTCTAAACCAATGCCATTGTGTAGTGAATACCATGCCCATTTCTCCATCAAGGGTATTCAATTTTATTCACATTTACTTATTGATTGTATAGTTTCATGTATGAATTATACATTACTTTATCGTGTAATAAATTATTATGTTTTATGAACCCATGTTTTATGATCCATGTGGCACACTTATGCATGAAATGAAATGTTTAAGTAGGGTGTTCCCTTATAGCGCTCCAAAGTATTGATTAAGTATATTATCATTATACATCTTGTGCAATGAGTGTTGAATCATGCCAATTCAATTGAAACAAGGGTTTACTTGTGCTTCATGTGAAATGTGGGTTTACTCATGCTTTATGTGCAATGAGCCATGGCTCATGCTAAATCCATGTTAAGTGTTGTTGCCACATTTCCATGTTATGATTATCATGCTTTATCATGCCTTTATATTAATGTTTCTCTTATTCTCTATTGTTATGCCTATTTCCTAACATGTAATGTACTCCTCATGTTATTCCATGTGTACTCCCTTATTGGGCTTTATAGATCACCCTTTTCATATTCATGTCCTCAGGTTATCCCATGCAATGCTAAGTATGAGGGAATGTAGTGGACATGTAAAGGATGTTTTCAACAAAGATGTTGTATTTAATGTTTTAAGTTTTTATGTTATGATCCTAATCCCCAAAGACACTAAACCTATCGACCTTCTTTGTTATATCAATTAATTTTTTAAGTAATAAAGCATGTTTAAGTTGTAATAAAAAGCAGGGTTGTCATAAGACAGATTTTAAGATAGCCGGGTACTGGATGGAGTTTGTAGAGCGACTTTACCTCACATTTGGGACACCCGCTGACTTGATGGTGTACCTAGATGTTAGTCTGTTTGATGGAGCATCTAAGAGGTGGTGGAGCCTGATGCTTCAGTTTTACAATGATATGAACCTCACCTCTGGAGACTTCAAGGGACTTTTTAGAACAGATATTGTACTAGCAACTCTTCGCTTTGTGCGGGCTCAAGAGCTACTACTCTTCCCATAGGGATTTCCGACAGAAGCGGAGTCTTTTGCAGCCTGTTGTAGATAGATGACACAGAAGTACAAGTGGACTAGGACAACAGTGCAATGCATGCGGTGGGAAGGGTCACATGTATTATGATTTCCCAACCCATCCTGAAAATGAGCAGCATTCAGTAGAGATAAATTCCAGACAGAGGCAGAGGTTTGACCATGGGGTTCTGTCAGGAGAAGGCGGACGTGGTAGAGGAGCTAGTCGAGAAGCAAGCAGATAGGAGCAATACTACTTCTAGTCATGGAGGTCTTGTTTATGATGCTTCTAGCTTCCTTGTTGTTGTTTTTGTGGTTGTTATGTGTCATTTTATTTTGAGATGCAGTAACAAAAGGTACTTTTCTTTTTGAATTTTTCTTTCTAGCCATTGGGTGGTTAATACTAAGAGGTTTCAGTTAAAACTATTGACTTGACCCTCACTTATAAGATTTATACTAGAGGAAACCTAGTGACCACACACTGATGCCAACCGTGTGACTCAACCCTTGGAGGCGAGAGGGATTATTGGATCTCTTGGTAGTAGCTTCGAGGCCTTACGATGTCATCCACAACATGAATTTGTACCGTTCATGGTAGGATGGATTATACTAGGAAAAGGGCGTGGTTCAACCATGAGATGAGATCATATTTCTATTTTCGGTAGAGGGGAAATCATAGCAGCTCTTGTATATTGTAGACGAAGAAGGGTGTAGATGAGATATTTTTTATTGGATAGTCTCTCACATAGTTCGTCGTGCGAACAATATATAGTTTAATCTAATCACAATATTCTCAGGAGTATCTTCTCTTAGAAAGACCTAAACCTGAGACAACGGTGATGTCTTAACATCATCCAGGACTATGACATCGAGATATTCTATACATCTGGGAAGGGGAACATAGTAGTGGATGCTCTCAGCATGAGTTCAGACATTCACCTGCTAGGAGAGGGGATGGAGCAGTTGGCTGCTTTGTTGTTATCCTTTGTTGATAGGGATGGTGCGGCCTATCTGCAGTCACTTCACCAATTCTTCAGTAGATTAGGCGAGGGGGCTTACTGCCTGGACCTCCCACCTCAGTTGCACTGGTTGCATGAAATCTTCCACGTATCTCAGCTGAAGAGATAAGTGCACAACCCGTCCCACATCATCGACCATGTGGTGTTGGACATCGTTGACGGGGAGAAATTCATGGAGGTCCCGGTGGAGATCGAGGATTGACAAAAGTGGGTCCTACATGGGTGGTAGATTCCTCTGGTGCACATTTTCTGGCAGCATGGGAACATCAAGGAGAGAACTTGGGAGCGGAAGTCTCAGATGCATGTTTAGTACCCCCATTTTTTTCCCTAGTGTGTGTTGCAGCTTTATGGGGAAGTAAATCCCTATGGTGGGGGTAATGTAAAGACCAAGAAATTTCAAGGAAATTTTATTTCTTAAATACTTTGGAATTTTACGAGTCTGTGGTTTCTGACGACACTTGATTTCGAGGCACGGTGTGCCCAGAGTCAATTTCTAATGTTTTGTTTGGGTACGTTTAGGAAAATTATGTGCGAGTTTTTCTACCTTTTTAACTGGAGTTTGGAATTGAAATCTGAGTATACCGATGAACTCACAGCACTGGTATTTTCATAAGGGGACCATTACTGCAGTTGTGTTTTATGCAGGTTGAGACGTAATTTTTTTTTGGCAATTTAGAATAAAATAGATAAATTTTATAGTACCCAATTTTATTTATGTATGGTGGTTATTTCTTCCCAAGGGGAGTTGGAGGTGTGTCCCACACCCACATATCCTACAACGAGAGGATTTAGTGTGGTGGGACCCACACAAACACTAAACCTTTCATCTCCCCATAACTCCCCTCAACTCTTTTAAACCCCAGTTAATTAATTTGTTTACTCCACCTCATTTAATAAGAGGAGAATCTCCACTTCCCTCCCATTAAGATTGCCAACACATTTTGATTAATTAAATGGGATTCTCAAATTAATTAATTAGAATGTTTTAACTTTGGTGCGTGAATAAAATAATAGCATTAACTATTATACTGAATGTCTTTTGTTGTGTTGGGGAAAACTTGGGAATGCTATGGAGAATTAGAAAAGAAAAGTTTTCTTCTCCCGACGAAGAACACCTCCGTCGAAGAACATCATACTCTCTCAGCAAAGAACGCTCCACTAATTCTCCTACCTTCTTCTTCCTCCGTATCAAGGGAGAAGACACTGCTTGCGTGAGGTGTCACCTACGACAAAGACTCCTCGTCAAACATTGGCAGAACAACCCCATTCTTCTGCGATGCATGACTACTGCGACGCTCGTCTTCTATAGGTCGACGACGTGCGATGTCAATTTTCGAGGTAGGGGGATATTGTATAATTTCATATATGTAATTTATACCATTGAACATGGGAGTTTATTTGTTGGGTGATTATTTGAACCACTAATGTGGTGGGTACGAGCTAACAAACATGTCCGGACCCAACACCATTATGTTTGGGATGCGTAGAATGTTTGACGATGGAGGAAGTAATGGAATAATTTGAATAGAGGCCATCACAATGTAGATTGGGACCCAAGGAGTCTATAGGAACATATGAGAGCAAAAACGGACCACTGAAACGACTCTGGTGGCCCGTAGAATATCGTGGCAGCGGTGGTCACTAGTGCCCGGTGTCGGCCGGCCGTCGGCAGAAGACCACCGCGGCGGCAGAGGAAAGGAATCTGTGTCGCGCAGTTTCTGGGGATACCGAGTAGCTCCAGCCCGGTGCTGAAGTTACGCAGAATCGGGGATCCGCATCCCCCACCCCCCCCCCCCCCCCGCTCGGCCTTCCTGGCCGCATCGAGGCCAGTCCTAGGACGGGTCACGCAATCTGGGCTGGGCCATGCCCTACCAGGCCAGACCTATCCGAGGTCAGGTCGACCTAGTTCAGGCCGACCCATTGTGAGTTGGGCCGATCGGACCGGGCCCAGACCCCCCCTCTTCAGACCATTTTCGGTTATCCGCCCATAACTTGAGCTACGGACCTCCGATCGACGCACCGTTAGTTGCGTTGGATTACATGGATCGATATAGTTGTTTAGGTATATTAAAATCAAGGTATTTACGAATTTTATGTATGGACGAGTTTATTCGAACCCAAAACCAACCGGGCCCTCTAAGTGGAAATGCTTATAACTTAAGGACCGGGCATCCAATTGATGTGTCATCAATTATGTTGGTTTCATTTTAATGAGAAGGTTCTTTTGGAATAATAAATGAGGGATTTGGATGATATTATACTTTGGTCTAGTTGGTTTTAGCATAAAATCCAACCGGGCCCCAAATACAGAAAAGACAAAAACTCATAGACCAGGCGTCCAATTGACGCGACGTCTGTTGCATTGAGACCCCTATGAAGAGGCGGTCCTTTGTGATACATCTACATGAGACTTCGTGACACTTGGAGTATTGGCTTGAGGCTCGTGTAGTGGACCCTCCCTGTAACAAGTGAGCATATTGTAGAGACCTAATAGATGGCTGAGACTTGATGACTATTGATCGATCGACTCAGAGTGATTTGGATGGCCTAGTGGGGAGCGCATGGTTGTGGAAGCAGACCCACAGTGATGGACCACATGGTTATAGTGGTAGACCAGCGGTATGTGATATAAGGAGTACCATTGTAGGCTATGAGGGGGAGCTCTTGGTTGTAGCAAAAGACCCATGGTGGAAAGGGCTTGGTTGTAGCAGTATGCCCATAGTACTGGACAGGTGGAGTACTTCAGCAGTCCAAGGATAGTGGGAAGTGCTTGGGTGTAGTGGTAGGCTCACCATACTCAATAGAGGAGAAGTTTTCCAATGATCGTGGTTTCGACTTCGTGAATAAAAATCTTAGTTTGAGCTGAGATAGTGACCTTTGTGTTTTCTTCATGATTGAGAAGGGTTACTGGATAACATAGGTATATGTATGGTCATGTACCTATGTAATGGCTATCTTTTGAAATCATACTATGTGGTCTATTCTTGTTGGATTTTTTGATACCTTGAGGGTCTTGAGGTCCCAACTGAGTATCATTATACTCACTTCTGCACGGGATATGCCAGCACTACGTTCTGTTGGATGCAGACGACAGACATCACTGATCAAGATGGGGACTTGTGGAGCTGGAAGGTACCCAGAGGTGGAACACTTGGCGAGATGTACATGGAGAAGACGGTCAGACCCGAGGTTCTATGGTGGCCATTTGTACCCACCTAGTAGGTGGGATTCCCAGAGGATGACTTTGTGGTTGTGGATTACTTTACTCTGTTGTACTAGTTTTTCAGTTGGACTATACCTACTGTTGGGCTTGTATTTCCGACCCCTTTATTTTAAGCACTTACTTTTGTATTCAGTATTACATATTTTTTTCTTATGTTCCATACTTTTTTGGGTTTGTATACTTTTATCAAGGCAATGCCCTCCCTTTTATTGGGATTTACGCCTTTGGTGCTAGTCATCAGCCCCTGGTCTATGAAATTCGGGCTTGGGGGTAGTCACGACTCCGGCCTCGAGGATGGGTTGTGACAAAAATAATAGTGAGACATTATTTTTTTGAAAATATTCCTTTATTTATAACTTCGGTATTAAATAAATTTTCTTCAGAATCAATGGTATCTAAATATAATTGAAAAATGTTCATAATATTACTATATGAGTATTTAATGTAATTTTTTGACATAATTTTTTTTTAAAAAATAGATTGATTATTCATTTTACATTACAAACGATATTTTTTTTACTTTTATAACTAAAATGTGAACGAAATATTTTCTTTAAAATACTCTACATAAATTTTACTATCCTACTATCATGACCATTCAATACATTAAAGATTAAATAATTTTTTAATAGGGTCTTATACAGATAAAAAAGTAAATCTACTTCTCATTTTTTATGTTTTTAAAATATATATTAAAATGAAATTGGTAATTTCCCGAAAAACATTTTAATTATCATTTTATGGTATTTTTATTCATCAATTTAACAACCCATTATTTCATATATTCACTACTTGGGATATGTTTCATAAAAAACATCATTATTATTTTATAGATGGTTAATTATTTGTTTGACCAAGGAATATATTTACTTTCACATTATATATTATTTTCTTGTTTTTTAATCTTCTATTGAAATATCAACTTCCTTTTTTCAAAAGTCATTAAATTTTATATGAAATGTCATTATTTATTGTATAATAGAAATTATTATTATATAAACTAAATACCATTTCAACATAATACAATTAAAATAATTGTTATTTAATTGGATGATGAAATATTTATAAATTTATATACATTACACAATATGGATTTTCATCAATATGTCATATTTATTCATTAATTAAATCATCTATTCGACATATTAACAATATTTTTGGAATACATTGATAGTTGGGGACTAAAACTATATGCCCATAAAATTCATTGGTAGTGAGATCATAGAAATACATTATCTAACATTATTTAAATGGATTTTTCATATAGATACACATATTTTAAAACTATTTTATCACATGTTCTTCGAAATATAAGAATCGTGATTTCTATCATAAGGAAGACACATATATATAATTATCTTAATTTATATTTTTTTATTATTATCCTTGACATTATTTCATTAATATAATCCATAAATTTATTTTGTTCTAGTGTTATTCATTAAACATCATGTTTTCAGTTACATACCATTCCATTTTGATTATTCCTTATGTGATCATGATATTCAATTTATTTATGAAAATCTATATATGTTAAATTTTATAAATTTCCATGATGTTTATTCATCATTGATTCATAATATATTACATAGTTCATAACCATAAATGAGTTTAAAATATAACTATAATCTAATCTAATCTAATGGATATGAATACGAAATAATTATATGTGTCCATGTATGTACAATATTTAATTTCTCTATGTTGTAATTGATGAATTCACATTAAATGAAAGAATCAAGTTTGAATATAGTTTTCAAAAACTGAAAAACGATTTGAAACTATTGATGTGGTTAGTTGTATCTATAAAAAATGTAATAAAGTGTAATCCTACTCAAAGATATTATGGTTAGGTTTATTATAGTTATAATAATATGTAGGTCAGTAGAAACCATGGTAATTTGATTTTGGAGGACATATATTAGGGGCTAAAACCCTATAAAATACATTGATAGTACGTATTGAATAACATCATAATATTTTGTTAAGGAAGATATTATTTGTTTTCATAGTAATTTATACATATTCAGATACTAATATTGGACATGGATTTGGAATAGTTGTACCTATAGGTAACAAATATGAAAATGGAATATTTAGATTCACTCGATCATGACTTGGAGCATAACAACATGCGTTGTAGCACATCAAGTTCGACAGTCCTTGGGTATATTTATTGGATAATTGATATTTTATTTATAAATATTTATGAATTATTAGAAAATAATGATATCTCTAAATACACTATGTTTATGATTTAGTTGAGGATAATTTAATATTATTGAAAACCATATTTTTTTTACTAATTTGAAGAAGAAATATATGTGTTAATGATAATATACCCATTCTTAATTTTTATGCGTTGGAATGAACTTGGGACCATTTATTGAGTTTTAATAGGTGTTTGGGGTACATTTTATCCTTGTTTATAACTTTTATTTTAGTGAGAAGTTTAGTTGATGAATAATTATTTTATATGATGTGGATATTTGTTTAATGTTATTAATAACCATTAGGGTTAATATGATCATTTATGTTAATGTGATAAAATGATATTTAGATAGTTTGATTTCATTGGAAATTAAATAAGTCATATATAAATACCTTGTTATTAACATTTGATATCATGAATAATATTTTTTTGCAAATTTTAATATTTTTTTGAATGATATAACATTTATATTATTATAGTTTTCGATAAATGAACAACCCATACAAATGGTGACATCGCATAACAACATATGAGGTCGTAAGGTTGGAAACTAAATCTGATGGGTGATAAGGTTAAAACAACATCCATTAGATTAAGTGATGTTACGATTAATATGACATTATATTTAAATAACAATTTTTATAGAAAAATATTATGAATAAATTTGAGCATTTATATTTTGGTTTTCATGGTTAATGTATTTTTTGGAAAACTTATTCTAAATAATTGTTAACTAAATATTTAATGATATGATACATTTCTTTTCACACTTTTTTGTATAATAAATACCATTAAATTTTAATTTTCATTATTTATAAATAATAAATAATATTTGATATTCATTCCATCAAGTAAGTGATGAATTAAAAATTGGTGAAAGCACTAACAAATGATTAATTTGTTATTATTAATCAGAAATACATTTATTAATTATATTACATTATTTTTATAATATCTTTTGAAAAATAAATTTTCAATTATAGGAAAATTATATAAAAAACCATCTTAATGCAATCATTACTAAATAATTGATGTTATTTTAACCCATCGTTTATTATTAGTTTTGTGGTATATTTCATTCTAAAGATCAATGATATTTTTTATTAACGATCTCTATCACTCTGTATAATTGTGTACACTTTTCCTAAATTTCTATATTTTCACTTCCTAATAATGATCATTAACGTGGAATCATTGTTTTTTGTAATTCAAGATGGCCACTACATTTCCCATTCCGTTTATTAAGATTATGTATGGTTAACCCTTTTTTTGTTGGTATTCCAAAAATTCTTTTTTGAATATAAAAACTTTGATTTTTTATATCATTTTTAAAATTTGATGACACAGTTTATTGATGGTTCATTGAACATATCATCCTATTATATTAAAACAATAATTTTATGTTCAATTTCATATATGATATGCATCTTCTAGGTTAAACTACATTTGAAATATATTATTTAAATAAACCCTTTTATCTTAGACATTGAATATAAAGGTATAAATAGGTTTACCCAAAATATCAATTATTTGTAAATTTCATAACGAACATATATTTATTGATATTAATCACTCAATTTTTTATAATGCCAATTTATTCATTAAAAAATACATTTTCTAGAAAATGAATTTTTACATGTTTTTATAAGATACCTATATAATAATTTTTTTCTCACATATAGAAAAATTTATTTTTTGAAATGTAAAATATTTTTTGTTAAATCATATAAAAATTAATTTTGGGTAAAAATTTTAGATATCCTAAAAATTGGGATTTTTTTTGTGAATCGTGATTAATACCATTTTTGTAAAATTGACAATTCATTTCAATATATTTTGGTTCTTAAAAGTGCTAATATTTATAAAATTTTATTTAAATGTAACATCTATATTAATTAGATATATATATTCTAAAAAATTCAAATTTAATAACATTCATGCCAGATTTTGTTATAAGATTAATTTTGGGATTAAAGTGGAATTTTTCTAAAATATTTTTTAATAGAATAATGTTCTAATTTTTTAATTATTATAATAAACACTACTAACATAAAATATTTATGAAATTTAAAAATTACTTATTAAAATATTTTAATTTAAAACCATATTATTATGAAAATATTGACATAGTAAATATATGATCGTCATTTTTGTGAAAAATACAATACTTGAGAACCAGTTCTTTAATCGTTTTTGTAGGTTATTTTAAAAAACTACATTTTCCACTTCTAGGAATGAAATCATAAAATACTATATTCTATATTTAAAACCATAATAAAAAATAATATATATTTATATCAACATACTATTTTATCAAAATAATTCATAAAGTCATTAAATTTTTTTTACCATAATTAATGAAAAAAGTGGTTTTGCGCATTACTATCTCCTATGTTAAAATAAATTTTATAGACACATGAAATTTTTATTTCATTAATTATGCTTCATATTAAAATTAGGTATGTATTATTTGTCTATAATGGGGAATTTTATTTCATACACAAATAAATAATTACTAATTATATAAAATTAATTTCCATGGTGAAATATAAATTGATAAATGTATATTATCATAGAGGAATGAGGAATAACATGTTTCAAACATTTTTCCAGTATTGGGGGAGGCTTCGATATAACATAAAATTCTTCTACACAAGTATCTATTAATTTTATAGTCACATTGGAAATGCATGAATTCATATTCTTGAATAGTTTTTGGTATTTGAAAATATGTCCCCACTCCTCAGTTTTTATCTCCCCTCATTGTATCGCACCACTATTGAAATTTACATTTTCTAAATCCTATAAAAATAAATAATAAAAATCATTAAATTGATTATATATCTACTTGTCTTCCCAAAATACTGACCCTAAGATCCTTATTAATAGAACGAATGGAGTCTATTATAAGTGATGTTAATTGTCTTCGCTAAATTCATTTTTTTGTCTTTATTTTCAAAACACATTATGGCTAAAAAATTAATATAAAATTAAAAAAATATTTAACATATAATTATATATTATTATATTTATGTCCTCATATTTATCATTTTCCTTGAACATCAAAATTGGAAACCAATCCATCACTTCTGTGTACAATGGACTACCTCCTCCCGAAATGATTTATTTTTTCATATCCAAACAACATGGATATTAATGATTTTGTAAATAATTAATATACCTGATGAATATGAAATTATATTATTTCTAGAAACTGAATACATAATCAAATCCATTAACCATTCACGTATTAAAGAAATGTCATCGTCATGCTTGTGTATGTACGACCTAACGTCTCCACAAATAGATGTGATTAATTTTCAATTCCCATACTTCATGAACGTATTTATAAATATTTGAAATTAATAAATAAGATATCTATACCCAAAATAATATTTTTTAGATTATTGATCTTTATTATATTTACAATAACTAGAACATCCATGAGGAAACATGCCAAATATAAAGAGAAGTTAACATAATAAAATTTTTAATAATTAAATATTATTAACGAACGAGTGATAAGAAGTTATAAACATATATGATATTATATAATTAATATGAATTTATTTCGGTTATAAAATAATAATTATTTGGAAACTATTATATATTATGATAAATAATGGTCAAATAATGAAAAATGTGAGGTACTGAACTTCATCTCATATTCCCTTCATTAAGTCATATTTGAAACAGTTACACCAATATTCTTATATATTGTGTATAAAATTACCCATTTACCCATTATATCATGAATAATAAATATTTCATTGTATTTTAATTGAATTTTTATTTATTTCATCAAATGGGATTTTTTTTTTAATGTAACCAAGTACTAATTATTTTGTAGCTAAATTTATTTTCAATTGGTGATATTCATTCTTCACTATCATTCTAATTGTAACAATATATATGCATTTTATTCAAATTATTTTATTTTATATATATTATTAAATAATGTGGAATTAAGGTCCATGCTCATAATTAATAAATTGATTATTCTTGAATGAATAATGTTGATCATTGTTAGATATTTCTTCTCAATTTTATCCCCATTGAGACATAATTTATATTATGCACATATATATTTTTATGAAATGTATCTAATATAATATTTATAATTTATATGATAAATGTATTAATATTAATGGTATTTAATTTTTTATTTTAATATGTTTATTTCATGGTAATTATGATTCCAAAATTTCTAATGTGGTAACGGGTTATGCTTCAATCGTATCTTCATCAGTATTATTTATGGACGTAGATCCATTGTTGAATTGTATTTCATTTTTAAATAAAATGAATTATTCATATTATTTGATTATTCAATAAAATTTTAGATAATATTAACATTTTACTCTTTTTTGTAATGAATATGAATGAAAAAATGTTATTAGTAAAACCAGAATTTACATTTCTATTCAATCAAAAATATTTTTTCATAAAAAATAATGTTTTATAAAAAAATCAATAAATATTTTATTACAATTTTCAAAATTTTAATATAATATTGACACATGTTTTTTGTTTGGAAAAAAAATTCAAATAAATCTTCCAGCATTTTTAAATAGAAGGTTATTTTTTAGTTCTCTTATAAAATGTTAATAGAATGTTTTCTATAACATACATGGAATGAACAAAATGTTCTAGGTATTATGAAAATTCATTCATTTCTATATTATTTTAATTTATTACATGGTTATATTTAGGTAAAATTTATTTCCATATAATATATTAAAAATTTTAATTTTTAATGGAATTTTCAAAAGCGAAAAGTTCATTTTACTCAAAAAAAAAGTATTTTGTTTTTAATATACTTACTCTTCATAAACAAAAACATGAATTTTTTAAATATAATCCACTGGGTATATAATATAGGAATACCATCCTTATTTTTTTCATGATGGTTTATGATCATTTTGACCATTGAAATTGTTGAAATTTACCATCGTCATTTATAATGTGGTCGTTATCCATCCCATTAGGACTCACAATGTTGCTCTCAATAGAAATTATTCTTCCTAATAAATATAAATATTTTTTTCAAGGGTTTTATTATATAAAAATATATATTCCATTTTTATATAAATTATTTCATTGAATTGTTTTTATTAACAAGGTAAAATATTGATAAATCTATATCTTCTAATCAATTATAAAATTTATTAATTAATTTAATTGATTCTAAATTATTTCAATCATTCATTATATTATGGATGAATTGGAAATATAGTGATTGGTGTGTCCTTGTATTATATATCCCTTCAATGATTCATTATTCCCATGATATGTTTAATTTGGATAAACTAATTTAAATGGGTTTGGTGTATGCTTATCAATTGTTTGAAGCTATCTTAGGCCATAGTATTAGTCCAAAGGGTTTCATGGATTATATGATAATGATGTACAATATGAATAATATCATTCATTGATATTTTGGTTATTATTTTCCATGATATTATTTAATTGAAATTATACAGGGATACTTATTTTCAATGATTTTTTACCTAAATAAAACATGTTTTTTATAATTTATATTTTAATATTGATTATGTAATATATAATTATGGTAATTATGTAATTGATTAAATGGAATATTTTTTCAATTAATTACCTTAGAATATTTGTTAGGATTACATTATTCGTGATATATTTTAATGTACATAACCTTACTGAGCATCTAATTTTTAATTTATTTTTAAAATATTTCATAAGAAATGCATATGCAATATTTGAATTAGTTCAAGGATGAATTATGTTTACATTAAATATATTGTAGTTATTTTCAAATATAATGAGAGGCTCATGTTTGAATATCTTTTATAATTTATTCTAAATATTTTTCATGTAAGGATTAGATATTTTGTATCAAGATCTTTTTGTAATAATGTGGAGACTAGCTCTATTCTATTCTTATCGTGTTATTTACATTTGGTAATTTCTTAGAGTATTATAGAAATTATGTATCATACATTAAGATATATTAATGATGAGGATTTCCAGGATTATGTTATAGTGACATATTGTGCATCTTTTATATTTTCATCATATTGGTTGTGAAGAATTTACAAGTGATAGTTTATACTCCGAATGACCCAAAGGCCTTATTTTTTATTTTATTATAGAAAATCCCCCTTTTAAGGGTTAAAGGGGAACCCGAACATGAACCGTAGTCCCAAGGAACAAGGCCCAACATGACCCGTAATACATGACCCGAAGGCCCAAAGGCATACCATGCCCATAACATGACCCATAGGCTCAGCCCACTAGAATAGACCCTCCCCACCTTCTGCATCATTGATCACATTTAGCTCCCCACCTACATTACTGATCAGCTAGCATTGCCCCGTACAAAGTTTCACAGTTCCTAGTCTCAATGACGGTTGTCATACCCTCTCATTCGTCCAATCTGATTAGATCTTCTTCTAGTGACTTATATTGATTCTATGATCCTCTTTTAGGGCCTTCTCTATGTGAACTGGGCTACTTCACGGACATCAATGGCCCGAAGGACCTATGGCACAAAGGCCTTTAATGGCCCAAAGGCCCTTGACACCCGTAGGCCCAAACCAGTGGCCCGAAATCCCAAATCAGGTGAGTAGTTTTGGCTGCTATAGTACCTATTACAGAACCTACAATAGTACCCCAGAAATTCACCTCTACCCGGTTTTGATCATGGGTATCTTGGAAGCCAAGCAGGATCCCATACCACTCTGGTACAGGCTCGTTGGCTATAAGTGATAGTTTATAAATTTAATGATCTATGTCATAATTTGAATTGTAATTATCACAAACTACTTTGTAAACTATAAGGAGATTCTAATTGTAATTATTGTAATAATATTATAAAAATTTCATATAGGTTAATATAAATTCATTCGGTGAAGATGAAAAAATTTGTCGATAATTTTTTTGAGAAAAAAATAAACTATGTGAGCTACTCTAAAATTTTTCATTAATGTGAGTAAATTATAAATGTTAAATTATGTTAGATATTATTATTTTAGTGTTATTATTATTCATGTTGTCAAATTGTATCTAAAATTGTGTATAATTCATAGTCTTTCATGTGATTTGAGTAGATGAATATTTAATACCACCTAATAAATATAATTTTTTATATGATAAATATATATAGATTATTACCAAAATATTTTTACATTTATAATAATGGGATTTAATAACATTTTATTATTCAGATGATTGTATGTCATATTGTAATAATGTTTATGGATTCTATTTTATCATATGATACATAATATTAAATTATAAGATCATAAGATTATTGTTTTCAGAAGATCATTAAAAGAACTAGATACTCACAAGGAGTAGTGATCATTTTTAATTACATGTTCTCTATATTTATATTATAGTTTTTATAATCCATTACATAAACCCAATCTTTAAAATCATAACATTTTTTTAATTAAAAATCGAAAAATGATTAATCGTGGATTAATCCCACTCGTAGTGATCATAGTAATCTTATCTTCCTATAGGTTTCCATTTTATGTTGTTTAAAATGTTTTACGTGGATACATAGGGAATTAAATTTTATAGAAACTTTATGTAATATTTTGAATAAATAAATGTTACAGATATATGTTTAATTCGAAATGTTTAATAGAATTCCAAAGGAGATTTTCAAAATTTATTTTAATTCATAGAGATAATTCTTAACATTAATTAAAATAATTTAATCAGTCTCTATTGTTTTATTTATAATTTTATAAGGAAATGGGTGTATAATTTTATTTATTTGAAATGGAATTTAGATAATATTTCCTCATAATAATGTGTTTATAAAAATTGTTTATTAATGAATCCAAGAGAAATCTCAAAATGGATATCTCCATTTGTGAACCTATGTTTTTCACCAATTTCGTTCCAAAATAAATGGGTTTGTTAATTTTATAAAGTAATTTTTTGGACTTGTAGATTTTTGAAAATGGTCTTCCACTATGTGGTTTAAACAATTATTTTCAAAGGAATATTTTAATGTGGTTTTCAAATTTTTCGAAAACAACATGACTTCCCTTGTGATTTTTTTAAATCTTTGATAACAATTTTTTTGTATATATGCATTATAAAAATGTTATCCAATTAGTGAGACTTGAGTGACTATCGATATAACTATGATGGGTTATGATCCTATGAGTTAATTATTTATGTTTATGTATATTTATATTCATTATATATATATATGAATGGGGTTTTCACATTAAATGACGTAGGAAGTGAGATGAGAAAAAAAAATATGAGGTGACTTGTTACATAAGAGGCTATATTTTACTTTCCCTTCACTTGGACTATAATGATTATTTCTATTTGGGAGAAATTATCACTAATAAATATCCTTACAATGTATGGGTGATATAAATTAATAAATAATTGTGTACATTATGATTTTTTATTTTTTTAAAATAATTTGCCTTATTAACTAAAACAGTGTGACATAAATGATTTGATAGAAGATATAAAAATTATAAAGGAATTATTTCATTAAATAAACATTATTAATTATATAAAAAATAATTAAAATTATTCAGAAATAATTTAAATAAATGAATAAAATTGAATCATAATAAAATATATCATTCGTTAATGTGAAAATCAATTTAAGAAAATATATTTATTAAAAAATAAAATAGTTATATGAAGAATAATTAAATTTATAATAATTAATTCTTATTCCAATTATTGAAGGTGAAAGTATTGAAATAAAATAGTCTACAAAATAAAAAATATATTATTAATGGAGATCTAACCTCTAAAACCCCGTATAAAAAATAATTACGAGAGGTTTTCTTTAAAAATTATTCAAAGAAGAGGGATGCTTTTCAAAAATTTCTCTGATCTAAAAAAAGGAATGGAACGTGACTAAAATAGTTGACTATAGACATGAAATATTGTTTTAATGCGCCATCAAATGAAATTCAAAAAAATAATTATTTACATAGTAACATAAAATATATATAATTATTATCATTTAATGGTTAAGATGTTATATTAATTTCAAAATAACATGAAAAAAAGAATTCTGATTTCCATTAATCATTATAATGAAATATAATATTTTTTAAAGCGTTAAGTCGTATAATTAAAAAATATTTAATAGTGACACCAATCATTCCTTAATTTATCTCTCAAAACATATAATCCTTGTATAAATTCATTCATGAAGGGAATCCCCAACGAAATTAATATCCATAATCCATGTATTTATCTCTCTATAAGAAGGGTAATCACATGAATTTTGGGAAATGTAATGTTGTAGTGAACATCCCTAGAAATATGTTACATTTTTTTTGAAATACAGTAATGTTTATTGAGAATAATTTCTATAAATAAAAATAAAAATAATAATTTGTACAACATTTATATTAAAATTCTATATATTATCATAATTTAAAAACACCTATTGATTTAATTAATACCTACTTTATTTTTAACTGATATGTGCCAATTAAATTATTTAAATATAATATTTCAATTCGTATATTTTATTTTTCCAATCAAGATGTACATTTACCTATATTTCATGAATGTGTTTATATATATATACATGTGAATATTTTCCACTTAATTCAATATAATAGTCTAATGAATGATGTTAACGATGTCTTTCAGTGTTTTCTCTAATGTATTCCCCCATTAAAAGATGATATAAAATATTAAATAATATATATATATATATATATAACCTGTAGATATTTTTATAATACATCATGACAGGAAGAATACTATTAATAAATAAGCTTGAAGAAATAAAAAATTATCATTATCCTATTATTGTTCGATCATTAGGTGTCATGATTATTCACATTGTAATTGACACTATGAATATATGTGCGTGATTTTGTGTGTGTGGGAACATATGTGTTTCATTACTAACACCAGTTTGTCAATGAATAATTTTTTAGATGGCCATCCAAAAGTAAATTTCATTTTAAACTGACTCAAATAGGAACATCATGAAAACATCACATTGGATGAAGCGTATTATCTACCCTTATATAAAATTCGTATATTTAAATGACTTTATCAAAATCAATGTTACCCACATGTTGATAACAATGGAGCTATAAATTCTCAAGTTGTTATGTATACCCTTATGTGATGAACATTCTATGAGTCATGGCGATTGTCATTAATCGAGTTTGGTAGTTGTAAAAAACATTCCTAAGAACAAAAAGACCTTTACATGATCTGTTACTCGTACCATTAAATGAGAATTGGCTATCCTTTACATGATCAATTATTCCACTTCATTTCCTATAGGTTGTTGTATAACATAATCATTGTGATGATAATAGTTTTTCAACAAAGATGAACTAGGTGTATATGGAATGAACATTACATGAATTAGTTAGATATAATTTACCTTCATGCATGAATGAATTAACATGTAATATAGTTTTTTGAACACAACTATATTTTAGAATAAAAACATTATTAATTCAAGATATATATATATATAATGTTCTATATTAATAATTTCAATATAGTTTTTATATCTCATTTTATAAAAAAAGATCAGTTAAATATTTAAACATAGTAATAATTTTATATAATATATTTACATTTATAATTAATTATTATGGTACTATTTATATATTTGTCTATCAAATAATTCCAAATAATTTCTGAATAATTTTACTGACATATTATTTCCAAGAATTCCAAAGTCATAATATTTTGAAAAAAATACTTTTTAAATTAAATTATATTAAGAAGAATGTCATTTATAATAAATATTATTCAACATATCACTTCTTGAAAAAAAATGAAACTATAAGACTTTTATAATTTAAAAAATTAAAATTAAAATATCCCATAATTTATTATTTTTATTTTTTAATGATTTATTTTTTTTGAAATATTCATTATTCAAAAATATATATACAACATTGTTAGTAAGTATATGATCCATTGAATAATAATTTGTTTTAAAAATAATATATTAGGTTTTGTATATTTTATATTCAATATACCGTATTATAAATAATTTTCACAATTATAATTTCACTCATAATTAAATTTGAATGATTGTCTGCGCAGTTATATAATTTCTAAACACTTAACCAAATTACAATATATTCTATTGTTTTTAAATCATGATATATTTTCATTTTTATTTTTTAAAAATCATTTATGTTAAATATAACTAATTATAAAATGAATAGACCTGTAAAAAATAACTATTAGAGCCTCAATTTCCCAATCCTATTCTAAACTAACAATAACATAACTAATGATTGTGGTAAATAAATTTTCATGATAATAAAAATATATTTTTTTATCAATTATTAGTATATTTCAATTTAAAATATAATGAATTTTTATATATCTATTCAAAAAACACACAACATTACATTCTTAATTGTTAATATTTCATTAACCAATGTCATCATAATCTATAATGTTTTTTAAATGATAATCCAATACAATATATAAATTCCCAGAACATTACTCTAATATCTGATGTTGAAAAATATTACTTTTCTTTTAATTTTTTTAAAAGTAATATATAATTTGAATAATTATCTCAAATTATTCAATATAAAATATATATATTTAAAACCAAAATTAACAATAATAATTCAAAACATTCTAATAGATCTTTTAGGTCTACATCTACAATGAATTTTGAATTTTATTATAAAACAAACCAATACTAATCTTAAATGTGTAAATTAATTTTTTTATTATTTTTCTATGAATCCCATTATTTCTTTTATCAATAAAATTCAACATTCATTAAATATTTCTCTTGAATTTGATGGCCATAAATATTATTTTTTATATATTTTTTTGAGAAAAATTGTCTTTGGAGTATTTCTAATAATATTTGTAAAAAACCATTTCAAATATATGAAAACATTTAAAAATAATCATAAAAACAATATAAATGAAATAGAATTTTTCTTAATCATGGTAGTCAAATCCTCCATAAAATATATGTTGTTTTTAGAATATAATTATTTTTATATTTTTTATAGAAAAAAATGTTTTCTCAAAATCATTATATGTAAGAAATTTTAAAACAATATATAACCATTATATTTCTATCAAAATACACTAATATTATATTAAATCAAAAATATAAATTTCAATTAATAAACATTAATTTTGTAATGCTTAATATATAAATCCCTTATATATAAATCAAATTATTTTGATAAAAACATCTTTTGTTGTATTAAAATAAATAAAGAGGAATCCTTGAATTTTGATGAAAATATGAGGCTTACATTGAACTCGTTGAAAAACAACCCTTTATATTTGGGTTCACTAATCACTCCTAATCATTATTACAATTTCCAGTTTCAATAATTTAATAATAAATTTTTTATTTTAAATAAAATAATTTAAAATAAATGAATGAAATATATAAAAATATTTTGTGGATGATGGAAACTTTATAAAGGATAGTTTTCTTGAAATAGAAATGATTAATTAAAATTTTCGTTGGGTATTAACCAATAAACATTAAGTGAAATAAATAATTAAAATTGAATCAAAAAAGAAAACATACATTATAAAAGAGATAATTACTAAATGAACAATCGCTAATATAATCACAAAATACTTCCATGATGATAACATTATTTTCAATTGTATCCATTCATTTAAATATCATTGAAGGTTTATATTTTAAATTTATTGTATTTAGAAATGAAATATTACATTTTGAAAGGATGTGGAAATTAAAAAAAATTCACATAATATAATGTTTAAGTATATTTTTTATCCAAAATTTAAATAAGAAATATAGATTTATTAAAAATATTATAAAGATTTTAAATTAGTAGAACATTATATATTTAAAATTACTTCATACACAGAAAATTTTAAATTCCAACATCATTAACATGTTTTTTCTAAATAATCTGAATTTATTAGAAATATTAAAACATAGAATATAATAATATTTTACTAATAAATATATTTTATAATTTTAAAAGTCCATAAAAATTGTATTTTATTCATTTTAATCAAAAAAAAGAATCAAAAAACATTAGTAAGTACCTTTAAATATAGGTATCAATGTATTCCCATTAACATTAATGATACTTGCAAAATGTATATCCAAAAACATACTTCAATCAGTTGCCATAATTCTTAATGGAAATAATATTATATCAATATCTCTCTCTTATCTACTTATATATATCTATCAATATCTCTCACTCTCATCTCTCTCTCATAAAATTGTGCAGACATATGTATTTTATTCTATAGAACAAAGCATTGAACAATTAATGGAATGAGTCCCTTTCATATTCAAACTCTATAGATATATTTTCATAAAATTTCTAAATAAAAATTATGTTTTCATTATTAATAATTTATATATATTTTATATTACATTATTTTCTCAGGAAATACACATTCATCATTCTTAAAAGTGTATCCTTTTCAGTATTAATTGATATATTCCATGTATAGTATTATCTCATACTAAAAATTTTATTATACTTTCTTATTCCAAACAAATTGTGTAGTTCCTAGTTTTTCAATAATAAATACAAAATTTATTCATGAAAATACAGTGCATAAAATGATATATAATGGGGGATATGTATGAATATAATGAACAGTTTTCATGTTGTATTCTATTTTTTCCACCATTTAATGTGGATAGCATAACAATGATAGGACATATATATATATATATAAACATTCAATATTTTATTTATAATTCATTAGTGGATGAAGAAAATGATATATTTATCAATAATAATTTACCTATTTGCTTTAATGAGCCAATATATTATCATAATCTCTCATGCATATCCACTAAATTATTCCTTGATATATATATATACATATATATTACATGATAAAAATATTCTGAGAAAGAAGGAGACAATTAATGTCCCTTATTATATAAATTTAATATTGTGATGACCATTACATGACTAAGGATCTACCTTTCATGACAACAATTCTATGTAATAATAACTACTTATCATTAAATTTTTCTATCTACCAATTATATTGTATTTTTAATATTTCACTTAAAATGTGGTAACAATCACGTTTATATGAGAAATAATATATGATAAAACTTTTTTGATGACCATCCATAATTTTTTGGAGGATTCCATTATTTTATATTGGTATCATGAAATAACACTTACATGAGCATATTATAACCATTGAGAAAGGTATTACCTTTACCATTACATATGGACATTATGGAGATCTAGAAATTCTCTATCGCACATCCTTACTAATTCGCAGTTTCTTCACATCTATTTTATACAGTTGATTTGTATTACCTTTATGTGAATCAATAATGTATAGATGATATATTATGTGAAATATATATTTATAATTAACCATTTAACTAAAATGGGTTATACCAATACAATGCTACATATAATTAAAATAATAAGAATTTACGAAACTTTTTAATATGTTTTAAATACATGAACAAAAAAAGATTTGTAATCAATATCCGGAAATTTTTTAAATTTCATTACATTTATAAAAAATATCAATTAGACATATATATATAAAATTGAATTTTATTTTTAAAAAAAATATATATATATCACAATAAATCATATAATATAAATGGAATTTATGATTATAAAATAATTCCGTATCCCAAGTGAATAATATTAATTTCATATTAAACATATATTAAAAATAAAAACATATTGATTTCAAATTATTTCTAACATTTTAGTTAAAAAAGTATTATAAATAATTCAAAGGTTAATAAACTTTTATATTTATATTATTTCATGTAAAAATTATATAATAAATTATAAATATTGATAACATAGTATTTATATAATATTTATATTTTAAATTATGATTTTCCACAATTTATTGTTTTTTTAAGATTTTCATTTTTTATATAAATGATAATTTTCTAAATTATATGTTATAGTTTGTTTTAGTACTGAAATTATGCATTTAATAATATTTTATTCAAAAAAATTACCAAAATTTTTGGTTTCTATAGAAGAAGGAATAAGTATTTGTTGGACTGTTTGAAATAAGGGAGGAGGTATGAAAAATATTTTACAAGAGGAAATGAAGCATCCACTACTATTGAACCTACATTATGTAGACACAAGAAAAATCCTATAATTAAATATTATAAATGTGGATCATTCAATATCCCTAGTTGGAACTAGTAATAAATGTATATAAATATATCATTTCGAGATTTTCTCAAGATATCAATAGATGATATTTTTGTATGGGGATAAAAATCAGTAAAAAAAGGGTATATATTCATCCATATTTTATGTGAATACCATTGACAATACCTAGAGGATTTTCGTTTTTGTTATCTATTGTATCATTCAATGAATAAAAAACTATATGATAATTTATATATTAATTAAAAAATTAGGATGATTTTTAATGAATTGAAAATATTTCAATTTTTAGAATTCCATACAACACACAATCATCACCTAGTACAATTGAATATATCCAATGTAATCCAAATATTTACAATTTGATCATAGGGTCCTAATAAAATTGTACTCTCAATAATCTATGGATTTTTTTATTGAAGGAATCAAGTACCTATATGAAATTAATTATGTTGTGTAAATTCTAAAAATCAGGTAGGTTCCTCATTAATAAATCATGTTATGTCATATATTCTTAAACACTAAAGAAAATGAATAATATATTATCAATGAAATTGAATAAGTCCAATTTAATTGAGGATGATAACAAATACACTATACAAATTTATACAAATCGTTAGAGATAAGATTATTTTATGACTATTTATAATATATATCCTGATGAATATTATGATGAAAAGGGATCAGTCTCATATAAAGAAGAAGAAAATTTATTATCCACTTATTGTAATATTGATGAAGAAAAATACGTACTATATAGAGATAAAATAGAAATTCAAAATACTAATAATTTAAAGATTAACCATATATATTAATAATCATTAGATAATACATGATACCTAGTGGTAACATTAATATCAGCTAAATTTTATCTCTTATATAATCCTTGAGAAATTTAAGAAGATTCCATTTGCAGGGAATCACAAAATAAATCAATTTGTGATTTATGAAAAATTATAGAAAATTATCCTAAATAAATATTCACATTTATTTATGAATATATTTACTAGATTAAAAAATAATTATACTATTTGTATAATGATTTGTAATAATGGGTGAAAATATATGTAAATCATTTAACAAGTGTATGATCACTATATTGATGAAATATTGTGGCTTTAAGTAATGTTTTCAATATTTGAGGATAAAGGACTCAACATTTCATTCTATTTACCGGGATAAGAAAATTCATGTATAAATGATATATTCAATAGAATATTTAATTTTTTTCAATGATATGAAATTGGGATTAATGTAAAATTAGATTAAAATTCATGAAAATATATTGCAAGATAATAAATATATGATTAATTGTCATCTTAATATTATTTAAAATTTTGATAATATTTCAAAGGAATATTGATATTCATTAAAGTATAGAGAAATAATATTAATATAATATTCCTTGATATTAATGTGATATTAAATAATTTTGATACTAATCAATCACATGAATCACCAAAATATAATAAAATAGATACTTTTACATTGAGTTTATAAGATGGATCATGTAAAACCATTTATCAATTTTTTGTAATAGATAGTACGATATCATCTAATTATAAATATCTTGGAAACTAAATATTGAAGGTGGAATCTATCTGAGAAAATTAAAATTTGTATTATTATGGAATTCATACAGTGCAGATTCCAAATGAAAATATGTATAAATATGGATGATGAAATTTCTTGAGGAACCCAAAATTATGAGAAAACTATATATGATATTTCATAAAAAAATGCAATAGTTAATTCCATCGTATGTGAAATTCAACAAAAAAATGGGGATTATAGGCTATTTATAGAGTTGTAAAAGGTAAGGGAACAAATATGTATTTTTATGTCACTACATATTTTCATAAAATAAGAATAAAATCCTTTATAAATATTTATAAATAATGAATTTAACCATTGATCCAAAAATGAGGATGATAATATTGTTATCTCAAAATTATTGAAAATTATTACATAATCAAATGCATTATTCATCAAATCAGACATAGTGAAGATTTATAATTGATCATTAAAAATAGTATTATAACTAATTGATTTCATGGATGGTGGCCAATGAACTAGAAGATAAGGCTAATTTAAGGTGATATATCATTGGGTAGTTAAAAATTTTCTCCAAAACATACAACTAATAATGATTGATGATTATATTCTAATAAGAATGTGAATCTTATTTTATGTATGAATTGGATATACCATTATTTTATTCAAAAATTAATTTGAGTTGGTACTTTTGGATGAACAAAAAATTAAAAGATGAAACCATTGAGAGATATAATCCTATGTATTGGATTTATGAAGGATATTCCATAGAATTATTATGGTTATTATTGAAATCTGATGGTCCCGCAAACAATTGTATTCCTATTTTTTCACAACTATTGGGAATAAAAATAATATTAGATAAAGTAGTTTTAAATTAAAATTTTAATATAGAAGAATTAATTTTATACTAAAATGTAAAATTTGATGTTAGTTTATTATTTTAAGATTATCTAATAATTTAATAATAACATTATTAAATTTTAGTGAATTTTTCAATGTGTTATTAATCAAATTATTCACATTAACAGCTTTTGTAATAATTCTATTGAAGATAATGTGAGAACCAAGATAGGAATTTGAATTATAGGATGTTGAAGATGAAAATTACCAACTCAATGGAAATCTTATAAGAAATAATGTAACCAATATCACTAGTAATACAATGTAAAAAAATTAATATTTAATATTTGAAATTTTTTCCTCAAAATAGATCATGAAAAAATTAACTTTTAATGATATGTAATTCAAAAACTTGATAATGTCATTTAAGATACAATTACATAGCCTAATTGAAATATATTTTTCTAACATATATGTAGTGGATTAAATGTGATGTGTAAACAATTGAGGGTATGTAATAATGAATTCATGTGGTTATATACAGAGTAACATTTTATAATGATAGAACAACTATTCTGTACCAAATGGATGTGACCATATTGTACATGATCTAAAAAGTATAAACTCTATGGAATATTCAATTAAAAATATCTATGTTGATGATGTTAATATGGGTTTTATCACATTAATAATAGTATTTTGAAAATATATTACTATCATTTTATTTAATGTAAATACAAAATACCAAATATTTTAGAGAATGTATGTCACTGAAAAAGTATATATGAAACATACCGAAAATATTGATACAAGAAAACAAATTTATGTTAATGGGGAGAGATTAAATAGATTAATAATATAAAAACATATAAATTAAAGATATGATTTATAATGAAATAAATGGATCCATTTAAATGAAAATTTTTGTTTAAATATTCAAGTATGTCCATTTAAAATGGCTAATAAACAAATGCGTGATAAAATGGGTGAATTTTGGGCGTCCTGAGGGTTTGATAAATGATAAAGGATGAGTAAATTTATACTATATAGGGATCACAGATCTTATATGGATAGTGATAACTAGTTTCCTTAACTATGAATCCGTTATATGGAGAATGCATGGTAGAGACACCATACAAGGGTTCATGAAATCTATGTTATTTTGGATAGATCCAAATGGGTACCCTTCAAATAGTTTAAAAAAGTTGTGGTCTCCACTGGTGACCAAGGAATTCAATTCCCTTATGGATAAAGGGTGGCATATGGTGCGTACACAATTTATCCAAATGTGTGTCCAAACTGTATGTGTAATTTAAATAGTTAATTTCACAACCCCCATAGGAATTTCAGGTTTCATACTATGTTATCTAAGCCTCTAAACCTATATCTATTTGAGTGATGAATCATGATCCTCCCCCTCATCCAAGGATCATTCTCCCTCAATTTTGATTTCTTTGTAACATTATTGGGAGTGAATAGAATATGTACGGTATTCAATCACTCCACCCTCCTATATTTTCATGTAGTCTCCTTTTAAATTTTTTTTCTATTTTAAAAGCCAATAAAACAACTTTTTCATGAAGATTATATGTTTGGTCTTTTTAGGATTATAATGTTTGAATAAAGGGATAAGTATTTTTGACTATTCTTATAGGAATATATGGTAGGTGGTACGAATGTTATGTATAAAATTATTTTTGTTTAACTCCTTTATATATGGTTGTTACATTTTGTCATTGTGATGTACATTTGAAACCATTGTTTGAAATGATAAAATTTATGTATAATTAGTGAGTCGTATCCTTCAAAATACTTTTTCGATACATTTATGTATATTATATTAAGCATATGATTATCCATGTGGTAATCCAATTCATTTAGGATGTAATATATGTTGACAAATGACGTATTTAAGGGTTCATGAAATAAAAACAAAAATATTTCAATAAATCATGTTTAAATGGAATAACAGGGAGTTTGGAAAGATTTGAATAAGCTAAACGAGTTATCATTTGTAAATGTGAAATTGTGTGAAATGGTTAAAGGGGATTTAGACATGAATCATTTTACATAATGGGGTGGTAAAAAGTTTTATGTATTCTTTATGAGTGAAAAATACTTATAGTGTGAATGTTTAATATTTTGAATTTTTTGAACCATCTAATATGGATATGTAAAATGATTCATCAATGTTTTCATTGTATGATAAAATCATTAAAGAAGATGGGGGATTTATAATATAAACTAACGGTTTGTGGGATGTAGGAATGATTAACCAATACCTTGGGAGATCTAGAATAATGCTCCATGAATACTTACATATAGTGGTTTTCACAAAATGTACCAATCATCCTAACACTATCGTTATGGAAATTGTTTTTCATATCATGGATGAGATGGTTGAGCATGGAGTAATGATTCCATATTTGATTCTTGGAATTATGATGCTTGTTTTCCAACTTGAAACCCATTTGAAACATTGTATATATGATCTTTATATACTGAAAGTGGTTTTATAAAAATTGGTAAAAATGGATCTAAGAATAAATGCTAATTAATAAAATAACATTAAAAGATAGGACATGATTTATATTTAATTCTTTATTATTTATTTTACTTATGTGTACAGTATATTTGAATGGATATAAATGTAGATGTCGTTAGTGGTGATATACTATGTTACACACAAACCCTTCTTTGGCCATCGTTGGGTACCCAAGAAGACTTCTTGATTATTTTTCCGCACCAGGGAAATTGAATTTTGGTATATGGTCAATTTTTGGTTTTGGGTAGAGCCTATTTGAGGTAACAAGACATGGTATCGAGACCATTTTTGGGATTATTAAACATATATTACTTCTTAGTTTATTGTGGAACTTTAAACTAGTGACCTGGAATAAATTATAGTGTTATTTTAGAGGTACATCCCTACTTTGGGAACTTGGAATCTGATGTCTGTGATATTTATTGTTTTTTTAATTGATGTTTATTTTGATTTCTAGTGTGATATTTGCCTTTTTATGATGGTATAGTCTCCAAAAAACATCCCTAATACCAACACTACAAGTCAATATCTTTTGGTATGTAGGAAGAAGTACATGAGGTCACATGAAAAAACTACTCAGGGATTTAGATATAGTGGAACGTAGGTAGATTAGTTACAATGTGGTATCATAATAGTTTTCATATCCATCTCTTTATAATTTGGTAAATATTAGAATTAAAATAGGATGTTTTTGGAATTATTTATGAGCCCACACATGGTTGTATCTAACCCTTGTATGAGGTAATACCCATGTACCAATGGTGGGATTGTTTTTATTAATGTATGATATTATTGATGGTTAATATATCAAAAACGGTGATATAGTTGTTGTGAAATGTTATTATTTTGAATGATTTATTCATGGACAAAAATGGAAAGATGTTTGTGCTTCCACGCATAATTTTATACATTTTGTGACACAGTTGACATAAATTATATTAAAAATACATATAAATGTTGTTTTGGGGGGGTTGTGAGATTTATAAATTATTGTGGTATCTATTAGGGTTTTCGTGAGTTGTTTCATAAAGAAAATCGTGCAGATTTTTAAATTTTAATAGATTTAAAATGAATATATATATATATATATAATAGTTCCTAATAATGTGTATATAATGTTTCCAATTGTGAAGTGTTTAAATAGTAATGATGAAAGTGGTGTTTATAGGATAATGATTTATGTTTTGGGATTTAAAATGGTTTAATAGTTTTTTAATGAATGGTTCTTGATTATTTATGTTTTTTTACACCATGATGACCATGGCCTAGAATTGGGAGGGCTGAGAGTACTAACATTTTATTTTTTTATTTTTTGGGATAGTTTGATTTTGATATTTTTTTATATTTGGTATACCTATTTTATATAATATTTATAACAATATATTAAGTTTTTTCATACATTAATTTTGAGTTGTAGATAGATTCAATCATGAACACAAATACAGATTTGGAGACGATAGGATAAAACTAGGAATTTTACATTATTAATCCAGAATGAATCTCTACAATTTCCATAAAATCGAGGGTAAAATAATTTCCTTAAAAAATATATTAATATGTAGTTTTGTGAGAGAGGTATAAGACACGGTATGTCTACTATATTCGACCTGACTAGAGAGTGGCAGTCAAAGAACACTCTGATCATTTCTAGGGTCGGTGTACCAAAGGTAACTGAGTTATGGATTTAATCAATCCTGGTGTTTTTGGATGACAAAGAAACTACTTTAAAAAAAGAGTTAAGATGAAAAATTATATAATACGAGGAATTCCAAAAAATCAGTGGGATATGTGGGCTCAAGATGAGTAGATACAGGTCATGTCATGGAATTATATCCCTTAGATGTTCCTTGAGAACTTTTACCTTATGACATTAAGATAGAGGAAATATAAAGAAATTATGTTCCTACCTCCCGAATATTTTATGATTATGTATTATATTTTCAGCCTACCAGATCTCACATGTTTTCCTCCAACGTAGATAAGATATTTTGTCTAATAATTTTAATTATGGAAAATTACGTGAGAGAATCTCTTAGGTAGACATAATTCTATGGATGTGGTATGCAATGTTTGTATATTTGGAAAATATATATGATTTACTCCTGAAGAATGTATCATGTGGTATATATTTAATTCTAATTGGAAATTATAGTGGTAAATCATACGATTATGGTAACATCCATTATGAGAATTCACAAAAATGTGGTATCCAGTAACCGAACTAAGGAAGAGGAAATGTCTCTCAAGGATATTTTTTGGTCATCATATATCTATGTGGAATATTGGGCCAATTGTGAGGAAAATGTAAATATAAAGTAGTAGAATAATGATTGTGATCATATATGGGTCATATAATGTGGTTCAATAAGAACACGTCGTAGGCATGTAGTCATGGAGGATCTGAGCCATTATAGAGAAATGGAAGTGGGTGCACTACCCCATATGATTAAGGTAGTGGGAGTTATACTTACTATAATGATTATAGTATGGGATATGGTACATCTGGACAACAACATCCACATAATTAGGGTATCGTAGCATAATTTTCTTAAATCATATCTCTTGGTAAAGTGGCCTGTTCGATTTTTGATGTTCAGCCAGCACGAAGAGGTGGTGATGTCGTACCACTAATTATTCAAGGCATGATTCTTGTTTCTTCCATTCATCATAGTTTATTATTTGATACAGTGTTTCACATTATTTCATATATTCTTAGTTTATAAATTTTATGGGATAATGATTGAAAATAATGTTTAGGTTATCTCGATTAATAGAGAATTAAGTGAAAAATATAGAATGAATCATGAAATATATAGAGGGATCTGTAATTTTTGGATGATATTGTCAACTTTTGGACATGTGTGTTCTTGAGATTTCATGTACTAACATAATAAATGGTGTTTATTATTTCATTAAATATTAGTATCTCATTTATCGTTACCATCAGAGAGTGACTTTCACATCTCCAGAATGTTTTAATTATATATATCATAAGGAAGAAGATATCATATATGGCCTTATAGGTCCAATTATTCCACAAATGGAGAGACTCTAGAAAATTATTCGTGTCTTTTTCAGGATAATTAGGTGTTGTATCACAATATATTCAACACCTTGAGATTTTATGAGAAATATTATTTTTAATATCTTATTTGTATTTTTTTGTACACTTCACCAAGATTATATTTCTCTATATGAAACACTATATTATATTTTAGTATACACTACACTATTCTTGGCTTGTGTTGCACAAAATTTCATGTTTTCTAAAATAAAACTCATTTTACACAACACCAAATGTAGATTTTGATCAATTTATAAATGAAATATGTTTTGATTATGCTATATGCTACACCAAAGGTATCTTGCACCACATTCAACCCTAACTTGGCTTGCATTACACGCAAAAATGACCTTTCTCTATAGTGTGTGTTATACGCAATACTGAGTTTCACTAAGCAACGATTTATGGTTATAATATAATTATGAACAAGAAGTTATTATTATTATTAACCAAAATTTTAATTTTATAACATTATAATTTATCTTACATCGTTATCTAGAACATTGTATGAGAAAAAAAATAAATTCTTTTGGGTTAAATAAGTATTTTTCAAAAAAACATTTATACCACCTTTTGATGGTGCACCCACTGTAAATCTTGTATTTCACATGTTTATAAGTTCAATATGAAAAATAAAACTTCTTACTTGGAATCAGAATATAAAAATTTACTTTGGATAAAATTTTGACATTATTCTAATAACCTACATATTTTGATGAATAGTAAAAATACGATAAATTTTATTTAAAAACTACTTTTTCATCGAGATAATTTATATTGTTAAATTATATTATTGAATGGATTTGATTTATAAATAGAATATATTTTTACCATTTAATATAATTTATGTCATTATCATTAATTTCACACTAAATTCAATTGTAAAAACATTTCAATCTTTTGCAACATTTTATCTTTTAAAACCCCTTTTCTCAACAGCGGGATTAATTTTATATTAAGTACTGCAACTTTTGTTTTTTGAATTTTGAAAATTTTATTTCATATTTGGATTCAGTAGGTCCAATTTATTTTAATAGGATACTTTTTATTTTTAAACATTATGAATAGTAACTATGGTAAATTTGCATTTACTATAGTTACAGGTAAATCGGGTAATTAAGGGTAAAAATAAGATTAAACATTCCCCTAACCCTGGAAAAATTCTATTGGATGAATAAAAGTAGACCCATATCACTTAAGAGTCTAAATAGATTCATTTAATGGACTTTTTACCATGAAAAGGATTCAATTATTATTAAAACCAAAGAAATTGACAACATGTCACTCTCTTATATCTTATAACTGTAATAATTTTAAATTAGTGATAAATTCATAAAACATCGAACATAAATATTCTCTAGAAATATAATATAATTATCTATATAATGTGAATTTATTTATAATTTTTAAGGATTAAATAATTATTATTAATGATGACACAATAGTGATGTATAAATTATTTTATTTATTAATATATCAAATAAATGGTTTTAAAAATATTAAAATAAATATTATATGAACTATATAATGTGATCTACTAATTTTCTAGATAAATATTACATTTTATATATCTATTAAATATTTTTTTTCGAACATATATTCTATGTGGATTTTATTCAAATTCAAATAAATTAATGGTTTCAAAATTGACACTGCTAATTTTTTATATTATTAAATTCTTTTGAAATCAAAAAATTTTTAAAAATTATTAATTTAAATTTAAATAGTCTAAAATTTCAGAAATTACACAATTATGGATAATTCACAACACATAAGTAATTATTTATAACAATTTAATGTTTAGAATATTGTTACCACAAATAAAATTAAATAGATTAAATAAGGATAAATCAAGTTGATAAGGTTTAAAATAAATTCCCATCATGTCTAAATTTTATATTCTAATGATAATACAACCGTATCTCATATCATCTTCGAATTTAAGTCATTTTTGAGGTTTTTATGTGGGGTTTGAGTTTATTATAAATTAATATTTTAGAGGTTTCCAAAAGTTCCTCTCTTATCTATTATAAAAGGGATCCTCCTCCCTATCATCTTCACAATATTTTGAGCCTTCATGCTCGGACACACCCTTTCCATTTAACTTCTACACTTCCCTAGAAACATACTAGAGGTTTGTTCTTCATGAAAAACCAACTTCAGTGACCTAAGAGAAGTTTTAGAAGTGGCGCGTCGAAGAAGAGGTAATATCCTTTACCAGTTCATTCAAATTCATTTCATATTATACTTCTTATTATTTTGTTTATTCATAATAATGTAATAAAATTATTATCACTAAAATATTGATATGTTACGATAAATATTAAATTACCATATTTCACCATCTATCCATCCTATGGAAAACAAAATCATAGCGCGTGCATACGTATAGAATATCGTCTCCACTCCGTGGTGTGATGTGTTTTTCCACCACCACCATACATGGATGGGTATAATTGGGGAAAAAATAACTATATATTATTAATATAAGATGATACTAATTATGAGATATTTCATCATCCACTCCAATACCATTCAATAATTATGGAAATGATATCATCGCTCGTGTGTACGTATGAATTACCGTCTCCGTGACGTGATGAGATTCATTCTCCATGATAACCATTCAAAATAATTATAAAGTATATATAATAAATAATCAACAAATATATGACATAATAATGATACTGAATTTATGTACATATATGTTTCATTTAATTAATTCTATTCAATTCAATAAGTAAACGAAAACAGCGTTCATGCGTACGTACGACCTACCGTCTCCATGAACGGTTAATTTCATTCCATTTATCGATCTATCACATATATTTTTATGAGGAAAATATATTTTATAAAAATCATGTTTTATATTCAAGTATAATGTTCATATTATTTACATGGTTTTATTTTTTTATGGTGAAATGATACCCATTGTTTTATATGGATTATGGTATGATGGGATGTTGTTTATGAAACCCATTTTATTCGTTGGGTTATGTTGAATGATTTAAGATTTTTTTGTAGCACAAGAAAGAACGATTTCATTATGAGATATGTTTTACCTATATATCCCTACAATGAATTGGGTAATGATTTATATCTCATGAGTAAATCTGTTTCAGTAATATAAGGCTGGAACGGCAAGTAAACCCAGTTCTATAATGGAATTTGTCCACTATGATGGTCTTAGCAGCAATGCCTTGGCTACTATAGAAATCATATCATGTGATTAATGGTTTTCCATAATTATATGTTTTTTTGCAATTCTATTTAATCATGATTGATGTTCCTTTATGATCTATGCCTTACGTCAGCCATGATTTATTTCACGACTACAGATTTTGATGGTTAAACATTATGTTCATATTTTTTAGTTCAAATTAATATGGGTTTTTATCTTCTCCATGCATACCCTTACTAAGCATTTGAGATCACCCTTTATATGTTTTCTTTTTCCTAGGATATAAAAAATGATTTTTTTTATGAAAAAAGGGGAATATCTTTATGGGAGATGTTGAAGATCATTCACCGTGATTTGAACATTATATTCAATGATTCCAAAGATACTAACCTATTAGGGTTCTTCGGTGTCTGTTTTGTTATGTATTAAATATTACTCAAAAATAATGTAATTTCCATGTACGTAATTATTTGGGTCTCTACAATTGGTATTAGAGGAAAGGTTTAGATAACCTTTGGAAACTAGGATGTGAAAACATTAGTGAGATCCCTAGAGATATTTCTAAGGTATGTATAAGGATGTCCCCAAGGTCAAGTATAAGTATAGGTTAAAATCCTATAATTAAGATAACGATCATGAATAACCTAGGACTAAACCTATGATGTTAGATATTTAAAGTACTCCACTTGATTATGTTGTTTTCCTAGTATGAATTTTCCCTCTCACACTATTCATTTTGGGTTTTAAAAAATGGTTGTAAAGAGGAAGATTCACGATAATGGAGGATATGAGGGACAATGGAATGATATTATTCATGAACAACCAAATGAAACTGGAATTGGATGTCCAAAAATTGTCGATACCCTTAATTAGCAATCTCATAATATGATCAATAATCTCAACATTGGTATGTTTTCTGACTCAGCTAATAAGAGAAAGATGGAGTTTCATGATGATCATAGAGGAAAGAACATTCATTTTCCACCATGTAAATCATGTGGTAAGAGGCATCAAGTAGAATGTTTCATAGGAACTGGAAGATTATTTGTGTGTGGAAAAGTGGGTAAAAAAGCCAGTAATTTCAAAGGAAATGGTTCAATTTACACTAAGGATAAGGATAATGGTATTTCTAAGTTATCAAAAACTGTTAAATGTTTTAAATGTAGAATTTACCAGCATTATGAAAACTAATTCCCTAAGGTAAAGTCTCATGAAGAGAATCACCATGGTCATATGGGTAATATTTATGTTGATGATGATGAGGATACTACAAATGATATGTGAGATGAAAGAATTGTTGAAGCTCGGTCAATGGTTTAAGAAGGTGTTGTAATGATTGTGTGTTTATAAAGAGTAATGTTGTATATGTAGTTAAATGGTACTATAGAATAAAGAAATATCTAAGGATTATTATACTATTGTTTATTCTAAATTATTTGAGAGTATATGGTGAATGGGGCCCATAACCATGAAAGGTTATTCCAAAAAAAATCGAAAGCAGATAAAATGCGCATAATGAAAGGATAAAGAGAAAATAATATGTTTTATAGTATTAAAGATATCACGACTGATATAAGGACAACTTGACATCATGGTTTGAGTATATAGTACTTTTTTATTTGGAAAGATTTAAATTTTGACAGAATTCTTGTTTTCACCAAGGTTCTATGGTAATTCATGTTTCAAGAGAATACATGATTAAGGTATACAGATATTTAGAATGTAACCAACAAGATAAATATTATGATATATGTAGGATAAATGATGGTATTTACATGATTGGTAGAATGACCACTATATTAATCTTGTTCAATATAATATGATATTAGACATAATTATTTTAGATATGCCAATTGATGGGAATGGATTATGTTAGAAATCAGATAGTATTTTTTAAGGCTAGAACTTTTTTTTGATATTATTTCTGAAATGTTATAATTGTGTAGTTTTACAAAAATGAAAACCTGTAAGACGGGAGACAACCATTCTCATCGGAATGGGTTATGAGAATCAAACCAACAACCGAATAACAACAAGCCATTATCTCCTATTACTGTCCTACAGGAAGTCCCTGGTTAGTAAAAATTCGTATTATTTTATTATTTGGTATGGTAGATGAAGTATAAATCCGTTTTTGGAACCATATATGATTAATATCACCATATATAGACTTATGTATATTTGATAACATTTGCTAACCTTTTGTTTGAGATAGATGGAATTACTCGTCATTCTATCACATTATCTGCTAACATTTCAAGAAGGAAAAAATCAACTTCAATTCTTTAAATAAGAGATGAGGTGGAAATTGTTAATATAGTGAAAAATGATGTTATTACACTGAAATCAAGTTATTATTTATCCTTATTCAGCATCATTATGGAAATAATCACGAAAACCAAAATTTGTTTCCTAGTATGCTCATATCCGATGAATCAGATGGTACCTTAGATCATCACAAATTTATGGATTTGTGATAGTTGGCTTCTTCATAGCCATGTTCTCTACCACTCTCCATCAGAAATTGATTGTTAGATTTCTGTTCCATATCCATATTTTCACTTATATTATCTTATTTAGAAACCTAGTGATGAGTTACATAGGGTATCCATTATGTTTCTAACATTCCTTTTTTTAAAAATAGTATTCTTTTTTATGATGTGGGTTTCTATAAATGAATCATTCATTTAGTAAACCATTTATAACCTCGAGGAATTTTGAGGGGGAAATTATTTTTAACAGGGGTAGAATGTAAAACCCCAATATTTTATGAGAAATATTCATTTTCATTTATTTGATGACATTTGTTGTACACATCACCAAGATTATATTTCTCTATACGCAACATCGTATTAGCTTGTAGTATACGCAACCATATTCTTGGCATGTGCTGCACACAATTTCAAATGTTTTCAATTAAAATTCATTTTACACAACACCGAGTACTAATTTTAATCTATGTATAAATGAACTATATTTTGATTAATTTATACGCAACATCAATGGAATCTTGCACTACATGAAACCCTGACTTGGCTCGCATTACACGATAGAGTGACCTTCTTCAATGGCGTGTGATGTACGCAATACTGAGTTTCACTAAACAACGATATATTGTTATAATACTATTATGAACTAGCCATTATGAATAGTATTAACCACATTTTGAATTTTATAACATTATCATTCATCTGAAAATTTATCTAGAACATAAAATAAGAACAAATTAATTTTTTCGGGAAAAGTAAGTATTTTTCAAAAAAAATTAGTTTTCCTCCTTTTGATGGTGCACCCACTATAAATATAGTTTTTGACATGTTTATAAGATCAATTTGAAAAAAAATCTTCTTCCTTTTAATCATGATATAAAAATTTACTTTGGATAATTTTTTTACATTATTCGGATAATCTTCATGTTTTTGTGAATAGTAAAAATACGCTAAATTTTTATTAAAAAAAAATTCTTTCATCGAGATAATTTATATGGTTAAATTTTAATATTGAATGGGTTTGAAGTTTAAATTGAATATTTTTTTACCATTTAATATAATGTAATTTATTTTCAATAATTTTATTCTGAATAATGGGTAAAAACATTTTAATCTTTTGCGACGTTTTAACATTTAAAACCCGTTTTCCCCACAAGAAGATTAATTTTAAATTAAGTACTGCAACTTCTGTGTTTTGAATTTTTAAAAATTGATTTCATATTTGGAATCAATATGTACAAATTATTTTAATAGGCTAAATTTCTTTAGAAATTATTAATAGTAACTACATTAAATTTTATTTACTACTATTAAAGGTAAATCATGCAATTAAAGGTAAAATATGATTATAAAATTAATCTAACACCTGCCAAAAATCTATTGGATGATTAAAAGTAGACCCATATCACCTAATTGTCCTAATAGATTCATATAAGGGGCTTTTTACCAAAAACATAATGTAATTATTATTAAAACAAAAGAAAGTGAAAACATGTAACTCTCTTATATCTTATAAGTGTAATAATAATAATTTAGTAATAAAATTCATAAAACATCAAACATAAATACTCTCTAGAAATATACTTAAATTATCTACATCAGGAAAAATTATTTATAATTATTAGGCATTAAATTGTTATCATTGATGATGACACAATAGTGATGTATGAATTATTTATTCGATTAAAATATCAAATAAATGGATTTAAAAATATTAAAATAAATATTATATGAACTATTTAATGTGCTCAAAGAATTTTTTAGAAAAATATCACATGTTAGTAATCTATTAAATAATTTTGTTCGAACATATATTTTTTTGGATTTTATTTAAATTTAAATAAATGAATAGTGTAAAAATTGAGACTACTAATATTTTATATTATTTAATTGTTTAAAAATTAAAAAAAATATTTAAAAATTATAAATTTAAATTTATATAGCCTAAAATTTCGTATATTATTTAATTATGGACAATTCACAACACATAAGTAATTATTTAAAACATTTTATTATTTAGAATATTATTACCACAAATAAAATTAAATAGATTAAATAAGAATAAATCAAGTTAATAAGGTTAAAAAAATCCCCAACACGTCTAAATTTTACTGTCTGATGAGATTACAACCCTATATTATATCATCTTCTAATTTGATTCATTTTGGTGGTTTTTAGGTGGGTTTTTAGTTTATTATAAATTAATATTTTAGAGGTTTCCAAAAGTGCATCGATCCTCTCTTATAAAATAGAACCTCCTCCATGTACTATTCACAACATTTTGGGCCTTCATGACTGGCCAAACCCTATAAATTTATCTTCTACACTTCCAAATTAACATACTATAGGTCATGGTTTTCTTCAAAGACTAGAATTAGTGCCCTAAGAGGAGGTTTAGAAGAGGCGCACCGAAGAAGAGGTAATATCCTTTACTGATTCTTTCAAATTCATTTCTTCTTATTCTTACACTTTTTTTGTTTCATAATAAATTAATAAAATTTGTATCAATAATATTATGATATGTTATTATAAATATTATACAACCCTATTTCACCTTCTACCCATCCTACAAAAAATGAAATCATTGTGCGGGCGTACATGAGGAATATCATCTCCACGCCATGGTGTGATATGTTTTTCTACCAACACCTTAAATGGATGGGTATAATGGTGGAATAAATAACTATATATTATTATATTGACATGATAATAGTTCTGAGATATTCTATCTTTTACTCAAATACCATTCAATAATTTTGGGAACGATATCATCGGTCGTGCTTATGTACGGATTACCATCTCCCCGACGTGATGATATTCATTCTCCATGTTAACCATTCAATAAGTATTCCAAAGTATATATAATAAATAATCATGAAAGATATTACATAATAATGATAATGTATTTATGTACATATATTTTTCACTTACTCAATTCCATTAAATTTAATAAGGAAATGAAAATAGCATTCATGCGTACATACGACCTACCCTATCCATGAATGGTGTATTTCCTTCCATTTATCGATATAACATATGTATTTATATGCAGGATATATATATTATATAAAAATAATGTTTTACATTTTTGAATTAAGTAAATCAGGATATATGTAATAATATCAACAACAAGTACAAACACATATGATAAATTAAATGATTTTACATAAAACCCTGCTTTAACATGGAATTGAAAAAAGAATGGGTAATATAAATTCATAAGTGAATCATATATGATATCATAATTATTATTATGGTTCTGTTACGAGTTAATAATATGATTAAACCCACTATATAGAAGTTTGAGACACGTGCAAGAGTAATTAGACCTATGACAAAGGATAATTATTCCAATCTCGTTCTTAACCGAGGTTGTTTATTCGTAAGTATTTACTGGGGTTATATTTATCATCCACGTACTTGTCCTCTAAAATTGTTTTCATAAAATGATTAATATTTTTCCATGTATATTTAAAATAATTTCTACACTTTTTTTCTTTTACCACATTGTATGGAAGGAATCATTCTTTTTTTACCATACGAGGTACTTTTTAGATTTTCTGGTAAAAATTACAAGGATAATGTTTTTTAACATAAACAGAAAGAACAGATTTTTAAGGTTTCATAAAAACTTATTTCCATGAAGCATATTCTAAAAGATTTCATAATTATTTTTTACAAAATTTATTTCTTTTAAAATTTCAGTACATTTGTAGAAACAAAAATTATTTTGAATAAGAAAGGATATTTTCCTCATAAATTCATTTCAAGTGTTTATTCAAAACAATTTTCCATCTAAGAATAAATTATGTAATATGGTTATGTTTCATGTATAATGTTCCTATTATTTACAGAGGTTTTTTTATGATGAAATGATATCCATTGTTTTATATGGATTATTTTATGATGGGATGAGGTTTATGAATCCCATTTTATTCATTGGGTTATGATGAATGATTTATGTTTAATTTGTGGCACAAAAATGAATGATTTCATTATAAGATGGGTGGGACCTATATCTCCCACCAATGCATTGGGTAAATATTTATATCTCATGAGTAAATCATGTTCAGTAATACAATGCTAGAATGATAAGTAATCCCTGTTCGCTAATGGAATTTTTCAACTATGATGGTCTTGGCCGCAATACCTTGGCTACTATGGAAATCATATCATGTGCATAATGGTTTTCCACCATTACATGTTTTTTTCTAATTCTATATTATCATGATTGATGTTCCTTTATGATCTATGCCTTATTTATTGCCAAGATTTATTTCACAACACATGATTTTGATGTTTAAATATTATGTTCATGTTTTTAAGTTCAAATGTATATGGTTAGTTTTATCTTCTCCATGATTACACTTACTGAGCATTTTAGCTCACCCATTATATGTTTTCTTTTCCCCGTGATATAAAGAAAGGTTTTAGGTAAGTAAAAAACAGGAATATCATTATGGGAGATGTTGAAGATCTTTTACCATGATTAGAAGATTATGATCCACGTTTCCAAAGACACTAAACGATTATGGTCCTTGGCTGTCTTTTTTGTAATGTATTAAATATTTATCTAAATAAATTTAATGTCCGTGCATGTCATGATTTGGGTCTGTACAATGTAATTATTCATTAGGTTCATAAGTATTATGAAATGTTTCTTGAGGACTTCACAAGGAAAATAGCTGATATAGTGGTTGAGTGAGTTTTCTATTCTACCTCAATGTACGTAATTATTAGAGGGTCAAGAACCCAAATATACCATTAGGGTAATTGGATTATGAATTTTTTATTAATCATAGTACGTCACCGTGGGAAACTAATGTTTTTTAAGATAGATGGAATTTTGATGTTCTGTGGCGATTATTAAAATTTGAATTAGATAATAAATAAAATCAAAATCCTCTTTATCGTATTCATAATAGTTTTTAATAGAAAAAAGATGATTTTATGTTGTCAAAATCATGTCTATGGGTAGGGTATCACCAGATGATGGTGAGACCATCTGATATAATAAAGATTAATTTTTGGAGTATGTATGGATTTTAAGAGTTAAATGAAATGTTGTCTTGGTTGTAAAATTATCCAAGATAATATACGGACTCTATGAAACAAATATTCGAAAAATAAATATATCATTTTGTGGTTTTTTTAGATGAAATATCATTTTCCTATTATAATAATAAAGACCATTCTTGACAACATGATAGTTTCTTGTGTACACTAATAGAGAATTTTATATACAAAATGAATACTAAGTGTAATTTATAGATCAATAGTGTATATTAAATGGGTCATATATTCTATAAAAAATTTGTGTTAGTATAACCATATATGGATCAAGTTTTTATATATTATAAGAGGACAAATAATATTTATTATATTCAAATATTTCTAGGTTTGGTGGGTATTTATCAAAGGTTCATTAATGAATTCTGTAACATATTAGCCCAACCATCGGGATTGACCAAGATCGGTATGACATTTTAGTGGTAAATAGCATGTGAGAATATATTCATCTAGACATAGAAACCAAAGCAATGGTCATTACCTTACATAATCTATGAATGAAGTATAATTTATTTTGTGATGCATCTATAATTTAGACATGAGGTTGGTTTGATGTATGGATATTGAGTTGTGGTTTATGTTTCATGGATGTTGAGGAAACATGAATGAAACACAACTATTCATGATACTTAATTATATGAAGTAATTTAAGTATTGACATGATTTAATCATTATCTTTTGGGTGATAATATTTATTTTCAACTTACAATAAATAATTAATTAAATCTTTTTCCATCATTACATTAATATTTAGCAGTGAATTTGGGTGGATTACAAGAATTATATTAATAATGAGTTAGATTATATGATAGGGAAAGGAAATAGTGTTATAGATACCATTATAAAAAATGATATAGACTGAAGTTGTTTGGGAGTCTAGTTCATATTGAAGGATTATAGATTTCATTAAGATGTATTTAAATGTTCAAGTCAATAAATGGATGATGATATTCAAGTCATTTTCCATTGATTCTTCTCATATGAATTGTATTATGAAGAGGTAATTTAGAGGTTTTGATATCCTTGCTTTGACAGACTGTATTGATTGTGGGGATCCACTGTCCAAATGGACAATTGACAAGGACTATATTTTTCTAGTTTGGGGTCATTATATTTTTCAAAAAAGTATATAAAATAATATAACGAATTATGATGAATTATTTGATGTGGTATGCACACCCATGTTTTAAAAAAATATTATGATATTAGTATATAGTAATATTATCCTTGAGAAAAATGATTTTGTAGGTATCATGACATGATGCGGCCCTATTCATCATTTAGAGGTTATGTACCACCCACTAGTTGGTTTGTTACCACCATTTCCTATCCCTAGAAGGATATTTTTTTACACTAACATGGTTTTTGTGGTTCTTCTCCCTATAAAATATATAAAGAATAAAACAATTAGGGTGATTTTTCATCAATTCACTTTGTTGTAAATTTTTATTCTGATTCAATATATTTTCTATACAGACAAGTTGTGGGAATTTTATGTGTGGGAGGGAATATATTTGCATGGTGTTCAACAAACTAAAATTTCATATTGTTATTTTTATATTATCTCATTCTTCAGGAAATTTTTCTATAAATTTTAATGTACTCATGTATTTTAATGTAAGAACATTCTCCTACAAAAAATAGAAAATAGGAACATACCATCATGGTTCTAGTGGACCTATTTTGGGCATGTGATATAGAACATGATGGATCTTGGGAGAATAAATTGTCCATCATTGAGTTCACCAATAAAAATATTTAGCAGGAAACTATTCATATGGTACAATAGGAGTCCCCCTGTGGTATTACATGTAGATCTTCATTCTGATGAATGGAATATAGGGAATCTGATTTATTGGGGTTTAGTATTGTGCATGATAAATTAGGGAAAGATCAATTGATTCCAATGTGTATGGATACAAATTTTATAAGAAAGAATTCATTTGTTGATTGATGTCAAACAACACTTTCATTTATAATCGGTGGCTAAGTCTTCCTTCTGGGGTCTTCATGAGTGACTCGTCATAAGATTCAAAAACAATGAAAGATAACACCTAGGTATGTGGAGAAATTGGAGATTGTGGATAGAATCATAATAGTGTAAAACAAATTGGATCTTCTATAGTGGTATAATGGGTTGCGTGATGTTTTTTACATGTTACAGCCTAGATAGTATCCCCATGAGAATAATTAAGTAATTAATTTAGTTGATTTCGAGTTTAATACTGATTCATCCTTTAAGGAGTATTTGGAATGTATAGTGGGTCACTGTCATGACCCCCTCCCCACAAAGTATGGCCCTCCTAGCCTGAAAATGTGAGAATGGAGATAATGACCCTCGAGTCCCGCCTCCAATAGGCCCCGGGTTGGCAACTAGCACCGTGGGTATAGTGACACACAAATGGGAGCCATTTCCCACTAAGAGAACACATGAGGAAGAGAGAAATAAGATATAAACCAATCAACTCCATCTTAGAACTGAAATATAAAATAAACCCTTCTGCACCTATGTAATCCCATGAAACTTTACTACAACTGAAAGGAGAAAAACTTAAAGTACCCCAAAGAAAGTAAAATAGTAGCAACCACTAGTCCGAACAGCTCCTAAAACCCCACGCTATAAACACCAGTCTGACCTCCATCCTTCTCCAAGTAACCTGAAAAATAGTTTTTATATACATAGGGTGAGTATAACAGTATACTTAGTAGGATCCTCCCCCAAGCCTCTCTTACAAATGTAAATAATGAAATCTAAAGCACAGTAAAAAAAAAGTGAAACTAACTCATCACCTAAACAGGTTTACTAAGTTCCCAACCTCACCATGGATAATCTCACCAAGTAACACATAGAATAATATATCATAAAATAAAAAATATCAGGGGCGCCTCACTATTACTTCACCTCTATTTTTCTGCTTTTCCCCAATGTTCTACATCTTGATCATCTCTCTCCAAATGGCCTTTCCTGCAGACACCTGGGTGAAGCACCAAAAAATGCACCTCATGCAACAAAACCACCACATCCAAGTATGAATGTAACCAGGTAGTTTCTAGGAGCCACCATAACCCTCATAACATGTATCATACATCGAGTATTATACCTCAAGCCATTACATATCATACACCAAGTAAGGATCCTTAAGTCATCACAACCTATATAGGTTACACCTATAGTAGTCCATAAGATACTATATTTAGATTATATTTGTGTGAATAACCACAAGCCATTACAGCCCTCTACACACATATGTGGGGAAAACTAACCAATGTTCCTGCCAACACAATTAACTACCACGAGAAGAGAGCGGGGCCAAATGGGTAGTTATCCATCAATCCTCCCACTAGATTGTTGGGGAAAACACACCCCCATGGCTCAGAATCACCAGGGTGTCAGTTTCCCTTACTGACAGGGTGGATTACTATATAGAAACACAAAATGTACATGATATACTATATCACAAAAACACACTATGGGTGTAAAATAGTCTTAGAAACAACTATAACTAATTCTTCTCAGAATCTGAGATGTTACATCTAAGAATAGGTATCCTATAAGAACACAACCATCTAAAGGGATTTATTAGATTAATTCATTCCATTTTTATTAGTTCCACTTTATGTTAATTAATTCTTTAAACATTAATTAACCATGATCAATTCACATTAAATTTCATTAGCATCAAACCCAAGTCAACTGTTCCTTCTAAATTACAACCTTGTCATTATGTTCAGGAAAACTCCTACCCCATGGGTTAACCCCATTTATTCAATTATTCATTATATGATTACTTTCCGATATTCCCGGGCATTCTAGAAAAACATTCTATTCTACTAAAAAAAATGGGGAAAAACACAGTGAGTTGATTTACTACCTGTCAATTCATTTCCACATATATATAGAGAATATACCCATCCTCCCCTAAGAATCTAAACCCGAAAAGCATGTGGCATACCCTGCGTGTCTTTTCCTCTTTCGGAAGAACTGTAAGTAAGACCAGCTTCCTTGAGAAGTCGGTAAAAGTAAAACTGATTAACAACCAATCAAAATTAGCAAGCATCCAAAAATCACATAGATCCCATTACATCATCCCTTGTGTCCTCCCTAACACCCACATAAATAAACCAATGCATCTCACCACTCTAGGCATCATCTTCTGCCACAAAAAGCCTCCATTCCACCACATATCACAACAGCCATCCCAGATCACATCATTCCACCAAAACTAGGAAAACAACATCACATAAATTGGGCTATTTCCTCTTTAACAATCAAGACGGTAACTTATAACCCTTCAAGTAATTATCAAACAATCATTTCATTAATCCATCTTGTATTGACAGATTTATAATTCATAGGTACCACATTCGGGAAACCTAACAATTAAGCTATCAAAATTAATTATTCATTCATACTCCTCCAATTTGATTAATATTAAATTACAACAAGATCCAAATTTGTTTACATGCCTCTGTATCTTTAGCCAAATAAATTATAAATTAATCCAAATTTACATTCTTTAATGATTTCCATCAAGAACTAACAGCTAAGAAAAGTAAGAATATATATCACACTATCTAGAAAAACAATAGGCAATAACATACGATCTATATCATTTAATTTATCTAGTTAAAATATTTATTATTTCAATTCCATTATCATCCAGTGGGATTAAACATGTTTAAAATACAGTTTCACGTAAAAGAAATGAGTTGCAATGAATCCCCTACCTCAAGCAGCTCTTGATGTTCTTTATCCACCAACTGGTCACGATTAACCTCTCGCACCAATTGCATCCACCCCAGGATGCCACAGTATGACCACACCAACCAAAACCTAAGAAAAATCAATTAGAAGAATGGATATTACATGATATAATATGGAATGGAGAAACATGAAAAGATGATCCCCAAAAGAATGAAGATAAAATATAACTTATATCGATGATTGATTGATACAACTTGGTTGCATAAAAACAAAGAGTAATCAATATGAGGAGTAAAGTTTGATTGTAGAACTCCTACTGGGGTATTGAAAGGTTCTTGAATCTCATAGCCGAGAACAATGAGTAAGAACAAGGGAGGATGATATCTTTCCCCTTTTGAAGATATAATGGGGTGACAGTTTAAGATACGCTTAATTCCCCAATAAAAATAGATCGCATTAACCCACACCGTTTGACCATGTCAAAACATCCTTAACCATATGAATAATTAATACATGATGTATGGCCTTTGAATCGGCCTTAATAGTCCTTAAAATAATGTTTTAAATGAATATTACATCAAAAGAAATGTAAAAGGGGGGAAACTGTAGGAAGCTGGAAACACTGTACACCTATTGTTAATGTACACCTACCGTTATTATACACCTGCCGTAAGAGGTTACCGATAGAGGTTACTAATAGTCCTCACCATTCTGGAAACACTATATAGATACCGTTACTATACACCTACCATTGCAGTACACCTACCATTAGAGGTTACCGATAGAAGTTACAGATTGACCTCAGAATTTTGGAGACATTGTACACCAACTGTTATTGTACACCTACTGTGACTATACACCTACCATTAGTGGTTACAGATAGAGGTTACCAATAGAACTCACCATTCTAGAAAGACATTACACCTACCGTTACTGTACACCTACCATTAGAGGTTACTGATAGAGGTTACTGATAGAATTCCCCATTCTGGAAACATTGTACACCTACCATTTTTATACACCTACTATTATGTACACCAACTATTATACGTTACCGATAGAGGTTACCGATAGACCTCACCATTCTAGAAACATTGTACACCTACCATTACTGTACACCAACTGTTATGATACACCTACCATTACTGTACACCTACTAAGGTTACCGATAGAGCTCACTATTTTGAAAACACTGTACACTAAACTTCACAGAGAGAACACTGTTCCTAGAACCTCACCGATAGAACACTATTCACTGAACCTCGCTGATAGAACACTATTCACATAACCTCACTAATAGTTCACTATTCACTGAACATCACCGATAGAATATGGTTCACTGAACCTCACCGATATAACATTTTTCACTAAACCTCATGGATAGAACCCTATTCACAGAACCTCACTGATAGAACACTATTCACCGACTGTTACAGGTCACCGATAGAGCTGTTCAACGATGGAACTATTCACCAAATTGAAAATTTGGAAAAGTGTTGGGGATAAGTCACCTTGACCTCCCAGAACACATCAAAAACCATATTTTTACAAATTAATAGACCTAAGAGGTCTGTGCCATTACATCAGATACCTCTCAAAACATTCTCATCCGTGAGAATTTAAAACACAACAAAATATACAGGGTCTGAACAACCACCCATCAAGATACCTCTCAAAAGAGAGAAATCCACAATAGAAAACAATGTAAATCATAAATAAAACATGAATGTTCTAACAACAAAGGTAACATCGTTACATGAAAAGAGTTAAAAATCAAACAACTCTGGGTACTGAGCATGTATTTGTGACTCGCATTCCTAGGTACTCTCCTCCATGATACCGTGTCGCCAAAAGACAAAACCTAAGGGGATAGAATGAACATGCAACACCTTCTCCTTGCAGTATTGGATATCCACAGGTCACTCCTCGAAGGTGGATTCATTATCAACAACTATCTCTCTCCAATCGATGATGTGAGAGTCATCATTTTAGATAACGACGGAGCATTGATACATTGAAAACATCATGTATCTGACTCATTTTTGGGGTAAGTGCTACTCAATACGCCACAGATCCAAAATAAGCTAACACCTCGAATGTCCCAACAAACAGGGGATAAAGCAAACTTTCACGATAAATCCATCACTGCCCATGACATGGATTCACCTTCAGAAACACATGATCCTCAAACATAAACTCTAAGAGCCTCATTCATTGATCAAAATATGATTTCTGATGATCTTGTGCTGTCTTCACCCTCTCACAAATCACCTAGACCATCTCTGTTGTATTCTTCAATAGTCCTGTTCCGATAATTGCTGACTCTTCGACCCTAGTCTAGCATAATGGAGAACGGAAAGACCGACCATACAAGGCTTCAAACGGCGCCATACCGATGGTGGAGTGAAAACTATTATTGTAGGAGAACTCCACTAAGGGTAAGTGCGTCATACATGAACCTCCAAAATCAGGAACATAAGCGCGTAACATTTCTTCAAGAGTCTGGATGGTTCACTCTTTCTAACCATCCGTTTGAGGATGAAAAGTAGTGATAAGGAATAGTTGAGAACCGAAATCATATTGGAGGCCTCTCCACACCCTGGAGGTAAAATGAGGATCTCGATTAGAAATTATTGTCCTAGGGACTCCATGATGTATCACCACCTCTTCTAGATACTACCTTGATAAAAAGATCCACTGAGCTTGACTACTTGATCACTATGAAGTCGGCCGGTTTTGTTGAATGATCCACTAACACCCAAACAGAATCACATCCTCCCGGAGCTTGAGGTAAACCATTTACAAAGTCTATTTATATGTCCTCACAATTCCACTTGGAAATATATAATGGCTGGTGAAGACCACCAGGAACACAATGTTCAACCTTCACCTCCTGGCAAAATAATCATCGAGACACAAACTCCTCAACTGCATGCTTCTGCCAAGGCCGCCAAAACTAAGTCTTCAAGGATTGGTACACCATTCAAACACCAGGATGTAATTCTAAAGGAGATCTGTGGAACTCTCTAAGAACTGTATCATGCATCATAAAGGGAACAAAAATCATTCCATGATATAACACTCGGTGTTGTTCATCCTCTGACCAACCATCCGGGGCCTCACCACAAACAACTCGGTCTCTCTATACCTCTACCTCTAGATCTCCCAAATGTCAATCTTCCACCTTATGCATCAGGGATGACTGTATCGTCATCTGAAAAAGACAACCTCTACCCCCACCTTCTCCCATATCAAGACGTAATGCTGACAGTTCTTTCATTACTCTCCAGGAATCACCAGATTCACGCATAGCATCACTATGTCACTTTCAGCTTAGCGAATCAGCTGTAACATTCCCTTTGCCCAGTGTATATGATATTTCTAAGTCCTATTACCATTATAACTCGATCCACCAATGTTGTAGTATGTTCAAGTCACACTAGGAGAAAACATACCTCATACTCTTATAATCGATGAAAACCACAAAGCGCACACCTATGAGGTAATGTCTCCACAACTTCATAGAAAACACCACGGATGGAAACTCAAGATCGTGAGTGGCATAGTTACATTCATGGGGACGTAACTTCCGTGACCCATAAGAAACAACTGACCTCTATTGCATGAGAACACAGCCTAACACCAGATTTGAAGCATTGACGAAACCATCAAACTAAACTCTCTTAGTTAGAAGACAATGGATTGGAGCACTTAATACCTTCTCATTTAGACACTCAAAAGCTTCCTGACACTTATCAGTACATATGAATGCTTGATCCTTCCTGGTCAATGAAATCAGTAGAGTCGAAACTCATGGGAAATCGGCTATGAACCTCTTGATGTAGCCTGCGAGACCAAGGAAACTTCGCATATCTAACACTATCTTGGGGGCTTCCCAAGACACAAATACTTCTATATTCGATGGATCCACAGCTACTACCTATTGGGACACAACATTCCCTATGCAACAGACTTCTAGAGCCCAAAACTCACACTTCTACAACATCCCAAATAGACGATGATGACTAAGAACTCCCAAACTAGCTTGTAGATGCTCTGCATGCTCCTCCCCTTATGTGGATTACACAAGGATGCCATTGATAAAAAAACCAAGAACCTGTCCAGGAACTCATGAAACATAACATTTATCAATCCCATGAATATATGTGGAGCATTCGTCATACCGAATGGCATTACCCTGAACACATCATGCCCTTGATGAAAATGGAATGCAGTGTTCGTGATATCCTCATCATTCACACGCATTTGATGATATCATGTCCACAAGTCGATCTTTGAGAAAAAACGTTCACCCTTAAGTTGATCGAATAAATCATCAATCCGAAGAAGAGGATAGAGATTCATTATTTTCACTTGGCATAGGTGATGATAATCGACACACACCACAAAATGTCATCGACATTCATCATAGAAAAAACTGTTGCACCCCATGGTGAAACAGTTGGCCGAACAAAACCACACAGTAACAGACCATCAAGCTGTATACATAGCTATCGTAACCCAGAAGGGATCATCCTATATGGAGATATATAGATAAGATATTCTCTGGCTATAGCTCGATCCCATAGTCAATCTCTTGTTGAGGGGGTAATGCTACAACCTCTTCTGGAAATACATCAGGGTACTCCTCAACGATCATAGGAAACACCAACTACTGAACCTCTGAAGAACTTATCATCATCTCATCCATCTTGGATGATAATGAGGGAATATGCCTATTATCCATACAAGGATCTCACTCACCAACAAACACCACTCACTCTCAATCCTCGCCAATGAAAATGACCTTCTTCCTAAATAAATCCACGATATCCTGCACTGAATACAACCAATCCATGCCAAGTATGACATAATAATTGTATTCATAGATATAGGAATTCTCCCCAAGATTGGTGTTTTCCCAACACCTGATCACAGTCTTTACATACTTCAATCAAGTCATCTCTACCTCAAACTGGCGTAGTCAATGCCAAGGGCACTGGAAGCCTCTGTACCTCAAGTCCCAAAGCATGGACAAGGGTAGGTGATATGATGTAGTCTGTTGCACATGAATCGAAAAGGCATACACCATGGTAGAAAACAAGAAAAGGGAACCTAGAACGTCATGTGGCTCACCTGGAGATGGCAACGCTAGAGCATAAAGTTGGCCATGACCTCCTCCACGGCCTCTCTGACCCTAGTGATGACCACCACCATGGTCGCACCCTGCTCTATGAGGATGGGGAGCATCATGGGGTTGTCTTATACATGCCCCATATACCCTCTACTGAGATAAAGATGGTGCAACTGACTGCCGCTGCCTTGGCTGGAACTTCCTCAATAGAGGAACCTAGAGAGTAGCACCTAGTGCATGATGACCGCTCTGAATGGTCGGGAACTACCACTGCTGATGACCATGACCACCACTAGAAAAACAAGCGCCTCATCACTTGGAATAGGCCTGAGAGTTTTTTACTTTAGAGAAATGAGATTTAAAGTGCTGGGACCTACCCCTACCTGAAGGGAAACTATTCTACCCAAAAAAATGGGAACCCCGGACCACATCTCTACTTTGTGATACATCATGATGATTCCACTCTCGTGATGATCTGGTCCTGGCCAAAGTCCTCTCAACATCCTCTGACCTCACCAAAACCTCAAGATATGTCTTCATCATAAATGGGGTGACCTGCAACTGGATCTCTGGATACAAAGCCTCCTCGAAATGCCTCACTATAGCCTCATCATGTGGTAATAGGTTCGAATAATATCTTTAAAGGTGGATGAAATATATTCTAAACTTGTAACACACCGAGCTTCCATGATACGCTTCTCATTCAATAATGGAATAGCTTGCATTGTACGCAACTTCGAGTTCTAAAACACCGCGACTAATCATAGTAGCCGTTATGAATAGTAATAACCACTTTTTAAAATTATATAAATTTTATATTTCAAAATGGACTTCATTTTTGGATTCGGAATATCGAAATTAGCCTATGTTGAATTTTTGGTATTTTTTTGAGAACTTCTAATTTTTTATGAATAGTGAAAATACTTAAAAACAACTTTTTTAATCAAAATAATTTATAGTGATAAATTATACTATTTAATGGTTTTAAGGTATAATTAGAATATATTTTTACCATTTTATCGAATGGTGGTCATTAGAATTAATTTAACATTGAAATTGGACATAAACAATTGCCAATCTTTTGATATAAATTGTTTCTTAAAAACACGCTATTTGTCGTAAAAGCGGGAATTAATTATAAAATTAATTAATGAAACTTATATTTTTGGAATTTTTTAAAATAGACATCATTTTTGAATTCGGAATATCAATTATAGCTTCGGGTGAAATTTTGGCCTTGTTCTGAAAAACTTCAATTTTTGATGAATACTGAAACCACTAAGTTGTAGTTAAATAACTGATTTTTCATTTAAATGAAATATTACCACTTCTGTGATTTGATTTTCAAAAATCCCACATACATGGTTGTAATTAAGAAGTAAAATGTGGTTCAATGAGATTAAAATAATTTTTTGGTTAATAGTAACTTTTAAGTTTTTAATCGCGATTAAAGGTAATTAGTGTAGTTTAAGGTACAAATAATGTTTTAATAATATGATATGAGCATGAAACTTGTCCTAATCCTATTGGATGAGTCATGGCCGACCAATACAACCCATGGTTCAACTTGGGGACCCCATGGAGCCACTTTAGTTGGAAAATGACATTAATATATATTTATTTAATGTTAAAAGTAAATTGACACAAACATGAGTTGTCTTACTAAAACAGTTTTTTAGTGGGGTTACACAAGTCCAATTATTGATTATAAATATTAATTAGAAAGCTAAAGAGAGTTCCGACATCATAGTAATTTTTTTATAATTTCTAGACATTAAATAAATTAAATTACTTATGACATCATTATGATGCGGCGATGACCTCATTATTTAACGATTTAAATAAAATGATAAGATAATGCAAAATCCAAGGCTTACACTTGTCCAAAGCCTATTGGATGATAATATTTCGAACCCTTATCTCCGTATACATGAATTATATATGTTTGGGACCTTTAGAATCCGAAAATCATGGTATAATAATGTAACATTTCAATCTTTCCAAAAGAGCCCCTCCTCTCCTCTTATAAAAGGCCCCCACCTATATTAACTTATTCACACTTTAAAGCCTTTTGGTTCGGCCAACCTATGCCCAAATACTCTCCCAACATTTCTACCTTCATCCTAGAAGCTTTACTTTAGTCATAAAGCCATCCTAAGGAGTCCTTTTGATCAAATCAAAAGGAAGAACCCGAAGAATAGGTAACATTTTCATCACCCTCTTTCATGTTTCTTTCTTCTTCCACTCCCTCTTTGTCTATTATTTCAATTCTAAAATTATAACTCCAGTATCTTATATATACTTTTATGTTATTATAAATATGTAACAACCATATTCAGTATTCTACCCATCATTTGAATGACATGTCACCATACGTGCGTACGTACGGCTTACCGTCTCCACGTCGTGGTGTAATTGTTATTCAATATATTATTATTTAGATGGGTATAATAATGATATGTAATTCATGTAAATAATAAATATAACAAGATAATGATTCTGTATATATGATATACTATCCAATTATTAATTATTTTAATATCAAAATAATGATATTGTCGCTCGTGCGTACGTACGGACTACCGTCTCCACGAACGCGATGAGATTCATTCTCCTTCGTATCCATTCAAGTATAATTATCATTTGATAATTTAAAAATAATGTTTAATGACATGATATCATTCTGGATATGAATAAGATACAACCTATCCATGAAAAACATGTCTTACGTAACAAAATATATAAGAAAACGAGAAAGTTAACACCCGAAACAACGATAAATCTAAGATATTGTTAACAAAGCAATGTTAAAAGATCATATATGATATCATATGAATGTATATGATTCTTGTATAATTTAATAACAATTATTTCACCATTATACAGGAGGTTAACCTACCCCAACCAAGGAAAAGTACAAGGTAAGGGTTTACTTCACAACCACTTCATTGTCCAAGGTTGTTTATACATAATTATCTACTGGGACCTCGTTATCATCCACATCCATGTTTCTTCAAAATGTATTTCAAAACATTTTTATTATTTACAAGAATATGGGTTAAAGTCATTTATACCCTTTGTGACTTTTTATAAGAGGAATCTTTCCGTTGTTTTCAAAACAAGGTCCTTTTTAACCTTTTCGACAGAATTGAGGTAAGAATGTTTTTTTAACTTATACGGCGGGTGCGGTTATTTTTCGCCGTTATAAAATCTTCAAAGCTTTCCTTACAAGCTTATAAGAATATTTTCAAGAAAATGTTTTGTTTTATATGTCCCTTAAATGATTTCAAAAATAGAAATAGATATTTCTCTAAAAAGTGTTTTGATTTCATCTATGTCAATATCCTTTGATGGATTTTACGCTTATTTGAAGTTGATTTATTATAATACAAAACTTCTATATTATATTGAAGGTTTTTGTGATATGTTTGACTGTGGATGTGCTATTTTATACCATTCATAGTTTATAGTGAAATTATTGACATTTCGTATGCTTGTTTTAATACGAATGTTTATGTTATGTTTAAACCTTTTGATATGGAATGCATTGGACTTAATATGTGACGGGTGGAGCCCGATATAGCTCCTCGATGCATCGGTAGGTCTCATGAGACAAACTAGTGTCTTGGCAGAAGGCCTTGACAAAATCTTATTTGTAGTCTTGGCACGAGGCCTTGGCTATGTGGTTATGATAGTCTGGCATTATGCATTCCAACATTATGAAAGTGGTTAGTGATTTTGCATGTGATTATTAGATTAGTCGAATATCCATGTGAATGAGTAAATGGAATTATTTCATTTTACATTTGCCATGTTATGTTGATATTAGAGTTTAAAAGGCTTTTGTTTTAGTTATACATTGCCTTAAATGTTTATTCTTATTTATGAAAGTTTCCTCTATATTGTTATCCTTACTGGGTATTTGAGCTCACCCCTTTTCTATGTTTTATTTTTTTCCCAGGAAGTGAAGAAGTAAATTATGAATGACCTGCAGAGATATTATGAGGGGATAATAGTGTGGACTGTGGAGACATTATGTTTTTGTAGTAGTTTTTCATTTTATGATGTAATGTAAAACTTATGAATGTATCTAGTATTTCCAAGGCTACTAAACTAATCGGTCTTTTCGAGACTTGATCTTTTGTGATCATGCCAATGTTACGAAGTAATGCACCGGCTCTGGGTAGCTGGATTCGGGGCGTTACAGTTGGTATCAGAGGTATTTTAGTACTAACCTTGGAAGCTAAATTTAGATAAACTCTGATTAGAGAACGTAGACCTAAGATGAACTTTGAGGATTAGTATAGAAGAACTTCCTAGAATTATGGTATTGTAGAGATTTTGTGAGTTTTCCGAGCAATACATCCCTGTCTGGATACGAGCAGGTAGAGGCGGCTCTGGCACAGATGTACCTAGGGGTAAAACCCGAAAACAACGCTTTGAGCTAGACTCGAACGGGAACTGGTGCACGACAACGGGCCTTGCTGCACTCTTGGATACGACACTCCCGGGGGATATGCTTAGGATAATTCTCATTTTCTTTACAAATCATTATGAAGGGTTTATGAGTATATACTTTCTCAAAGAATTTTTTTTTATGATTATGGATTATATCCATAATTAGTTCAATTTATGTTAAGTGTTTTATAAGTATAGGATTATGTATTTTGATTCATAAACTGATCTAGTTTATGCCATTGTTTAGAAATGGCGCCTAGTGGAAGAAATGGAAACCGTATCAATGAACGCACTCCATGTAGGGATTGCCCTCCTGCTCAAGATAATTATAGTGGGGCTGGTGATGCAACTGGTGCCGATCAACTTATTACCATACTGGGACAACTCACTCAGGTTATGAATAATAACCTTACTCGTATGGAGCACCCTGATCCGCAACGTGGAGGATCAATGCTAGAACGTTTCATGAGGAAACAACCACCAACCTTCAATGGGAGTACAAATCCTATAGTAGCTGATCAATGTTTAAATTCCTTAAAGAAAATATTCCATGCCTTGGGGAGTAGTGAAAGGGAGAAGGTTGTCATGGCAATTTACCACCTCACTGGAGATGTCGATCAGTGGTGGTCGCTGATTCAAAACACAAAGGAAGATGATGACGTATCGAATATGGAATGGAGGGAGTTCAAAGAGCTTTTCTTAGAAAAATACTTTCCTCGTGACCATCGACCAGATATGGAAAGGCAATTTCTGAGTCTGAGGAAGAAGGAGGATGAAAATGTCACAAAGTATGAGGCTAACTTTACAAGGTTAGCAAGGCATGCTTCCAATTATATACGTAACACAAGGAGTAAGATTGATCGTTTCTTTGATGGGTTAAAACCATTTCTTCGTAGATCTTTAGTATCACAATCCTTCTCATCATACAAAGATATTGTCTCATGTGCTTTCAAGACAGAAAATGAATTCTCTAAGTCTTATTACAACAATGTAAAGCAAGAGAAGAGGAGAACGGTGGAATAAGAGACAGATAAAGGGAAAAATGGAAAGAAGGATTTTCCATTATGTGATAATTGTGGGAAGAATCACCCTGGTACGTGCCTAAATGGAATGATAGTTTGTTATAAATGTGGAGAAAAGGGTCACCAGGCTCGTGATTGCAAGGGAAAGAAAGAGGTTGTCAAAGTTGAATTCTACAATTGTCGGGAAATGTGGCATTATGAAAAGGAATGTCCTAAGCGTCAGCGAAACTTACCTCAGAAAAGGCCAAGGGAACAAGGACAATCTTATGCTGTTACTACAGTTGAAGCAGAATAACTAATGTATTGGTGCTTTTGGACTCATGGATTATATTCTGGTTATTAGAATAATGTGATATATATATATAAGGATTGTACTGAAGTACTTGTTGATTTCAGTAAGGTTTTAATATGATGAAGATAATCATATTTTTAGTATGTGACAAAAGAGAAACTTTAATTTGTTTGGGGAATCTAATGTTACAATTGATTTTGGAATTTAGAGACCTTTTAGAGAAAGTCTGGACAGAGGTATTTTGGATAACTATAAAGGTTGGAGTGGACTAAGTTGAACCTTGGATAGTAATTTTAAGGTTAAAAAATTTCTGATGATTATTTTTGGAATACTATAGTTTTAGGAAAAGGACAACCTAAAGGGTGGGGCATAAACCGTCGTGTCGGACAAAGCTGCTGGAATCGAACCCACAACCATAGTGCGACAAGCCTTTATGTCCTACCACTAGCCTACAGGAAGTCCCTGGTTATTACAAAATAGTTTTACTAATCTAAATTGTATGTGTTAACATTTGGAACCTTCTACAATTAGGATAAATAGAATATTTTTGAGTTCCGTTACCATTTGGAGTAAAAGTTGGGTTTGTGGTAAAAATTTATTAACGAATGAAAGTATACATAACAAGTATGTATATTCCCGAACGTTCTTAGTAAATCTCCTAAATAAATTCCTCAACATTATAAAAGGTAACTTAAAACAAAAATATTGTCGGTTAACTTTTCCAACTGGGAATTCAATGACCATTTAACCAATCACAATTTTGTGATTTTCTTGTGGTTAAACTTTCTCCTAATCCTGTTTTCTATAACTCTCCATCAGACCTTGATGGTTTATTTCTCCTCTATATCCATATTTTCATAGAATCCTAGAATGGGCTATATCGGGTGACCTTTGTACTTATCTTGCTTTATTTTAATGTTATATATTTATTAACCTTATTTCTGATGTGGGTTTTCCTAAAAGGTATTTTCTATTTTCAACCTTTTATTTTCAAAGAAAAATTTCAAATTGTGAGGACGCAATTTATTGAAGGAGGGTAGAATGTAACACCCCGAGCTTCCACGATACGCTTCTCATTCAATAATGCAATAGCTTGCATTGTACGCAACTTCGAGTTCTAAAACACCGCGACTAATCATAGTAGCCGTTATGAATAGTAATAACCACTTTTTAAAATTATAGAAATTTTATATTTCAAAATGGACTTCATTATTGGATTCGGAATATCGAAATTAGACTATGTTGAATTTTTGGTATTTTTCTGAGAACTTCTAATTTTTTATGAATAGTGAAAATACTTAAAAACAACTTTTTTAATAAAAATAATTTATAGTGATAAATTATACTATTTATTGGTTTTAATGTATAATTAGAATATATTTTTACCATTTTATCGAATGGTGGTCATTAGAATTAATTTAACATTGAAATTGGACATAAACAATTGCCAATCTTTTGATATAAATTGTTTCTTAAAAACACGCTATTTGTCGTAACAACGGGAATTAATTATAAAATTAATTAATGCAACTTATATGTTTGGAATTTTGTAAAATAGACATCATTTTTGAATTCGGAATATCAATTATAGCTTAGGGTGAAATTTTGGCCTTGTTCTGAAAAACTTCAATTTTTGATGAATAGTGAAACCACTAAGTTGTAGTTAAATAACTGATTTTTCATTTAATTGAAATATTACCACTTCTGTGATTTGATTTTAAAAAATCCGACATACATGGTTGTAATTAAGAAGTAAAATGTGGTTCAATGAGATTAAAATAATTTTTTGGTGAATTGTAACTTTTAAGTTCTTAATCGCTATTAAAGGTAATTAGTGTAGTTTAAGGTACAAATAATGTTTTAATAATATGAGATGAGCATGAAACTTGTCCTACTTATATTGGATGAGTCATGGCCGACCCTTACAACCCATGGGTCAACTTGGGGACCCCATGGGTCCACTTTAGTTGGAAAATGACATTAATATATATTTATTTAATGTTAAATGTAAATTGACACAAACATGAGTTGTCTTACTAAAACAGTTTTTTAGTGGGGTTACACAAGTCCAAATTTTGATTATAAATATTCATTAGAAAGCTAAAAAGATTTCCTACATCATAGTAGTTTTTCTTATAATTTATAGACATTAAATATATTAAATTATTTATGACATCATTATGATGCGTCGATGACCTCATTATTTAACGATTTAAATAAAATGAGAAGATAATGAAACATCCAAGGCTTACACTTGTACAAAGACTATTGGATGAAGATATTTAGAACCCTTATCACCTTAGCCACGAATTATATAAGTGGGGGACCTTTAGAATCCGAAAATCATGGTATAATAATGTAACATTTCAATCTTTCCAAAAGAGCCCCTCCTCTCCTCTTATAAAAGGCCCCCACCTCTATCACCTTATTCACACTTTCAAGCCTTTTGGTTCGGCCAACCTATGCCCAAATACTCTCACAACATTTCTCCCTTAATCCTAGAAGCTTTACCTTAGTCTGAAAGCCATCCTATGGAGTCCTTTTAATCAAATCAAAAGGAAGAACCCGAAGAAGTGGTAACATTTTCATCACCCTCTTTCATGTTTCTTTCTTCTTCCACTCCCTCTTTGTCTATTATTTCAATTCTAAAATTATAACTCCAGTATCTTCTATATACTGTGATTTTATTATAAATATGGAACAACCATATTCATTATTCTACCCATCATTTGAATGAAATGTCACCATACGTGCGTACGTATGGCTTACCGTCTCCACGTCGTGGTGTAATTGTTATTCAATATATTATTATTTAGATGGGTATAATAATGATATGTAATTCATGTAAATAATAAATATAACATGATAATGATTCTGTATATATGATATACTATCCAATTATATATTATTTTAATATCAAAATAATGATGTTGTCGCTCGTGCGTACGTACGGACTACCGTCTCCACGAACGCGATGGGATTCATTCTCCGTCGTATCCATTCAAGTATAATTATCATTTGATAATTTAAAAATAATGTTTAAGGACATGATATCATTCTGGATATGAATAGGATACAACCTATCCATGAAAAACATGACTTACGTAACAAAACATATAAGAAAACGAGAAAGTTAACACCCGAAACAACGATAAATCTAAGATATTGTTAACAAAGCAATGTTAAAAGATCATATATGATATCATATGAATGTATATGATTCTAGTATAATTTTATAACAATTATTTCACCATTATACAGGAGGTTAACCTACACCAACCAAGGAAAAGTACAAGGTAAGGGATTACTTCACAACCTCTTCATTATCCAAGGTTGTTTATACATAATTATCTACTGGGACCTCGTTATCATCCAAATCCATGATTCTTCAAAATGTATTTCAAAACATTTTTTTTATTTACAAGAATATGGGTTAAATTCATTTATACCCTTTTTGACTTTTTATAAGAGGAGTATTTCCGTCGTTTTCAAAACAAGGTCCTTTTTAACCTTTTCGACAGAATTGAGGTAAGAATGTTTTTTTAACTTATACGGCGGGTGCGGTTATTTTCCGCCGTTATAAAATCTTCAAAGATTTCCTTACAAGCTTATAAGAATATTTTAAAGAAAATGTTTTGTTTTATATGGCCCTTAAATGATTTCAAAAATAGAAAGTGATATTTCTCTAAAAAGTGTTTTTATTTCATCTATGTCAACATCCTTTGATGGATTTTACGCTTATTTGAAGTTGATTTATTATAATACATAACTTATATATTGTATTGAAGGTTTTTGTGATATTTTTGACTGTGGATGTGCTATTTTATACCATTCATAGTTTATGGTGAAATTATTGACATTTCATATGCTTGTTTTAATACGAATGTTTATGTTATGTTTAAACCTTTTCATATCGGAATGCATTGGACTTAATATGTGACGGTTGGAGCCCGCTATAGCTCCTCGATGCATCGGTAGGTCTCATGAGACAAACTAGTGTCTTGGCACAAGGCCTTGACAAAATCTTATTTGTAGTCTTGGCACGAGGCCTTGGCTATGTGGTTATGATAGTTTGGCATTATGCATTCCAACATTATGAAAGTGGTTAGTGATTTTGCATGTGATTATTAGATTAGTAGAATATCCATGTGAATGAGTAAATGGCGTTATTTCATTTTACTTTTGCCATATTATGTTGATATTCAAGTTTAGTAGGCTTTTGTTTTAGTTATACATTGCCTTAAATGTTTATTCTTATTTATGAAAGTTTCCGCTATATTGTTATCCTTACTGGGCATTTGAGCTCACCCCTTTTCTATGTTTTATTTTTTTTCCCAGGAAGTGAAGAAGTAAATTATGAATGACCTGCATGGATATTATGAGGGGATGATAGTGTAGACTATGGAGACATTATGTTGTTGTAGTAGTTTTTCATTTTATGATGTAATGTAAAACTTATGAATGTATCTAGTATTTCCAAGGATACTAAACTAATCGGTCTTTCGAGACTTGATCTTTTGTAATCATGCCAATGTTACTAAGTAATGCACCGGCTCTGGGTAGGTGGGGTCGGGGCGTTACAAAACTCTTAAACACTGGAGCTCACCTATCAAAGGGTAAGATGCTCCTGGTGACTGGACGCCATCACAGTAGAAGAAAGAAACTCAACTCTAAACCTGTCTTGGAACTCCTCCCATGACATCGTTGACTCCTCATGATCCTAAAAGAACAAGAACCACCATTACATTTCTTCTACACGTAGCATAGTCACAACCAAGGACACCCTATTCTCCTTATGAGCACATATCGAGCTGAATCCTATCTCAAACTCCTCCAACTAGTCTTCCGTTACTGAATCTAAAATAGTGCCTTCATACTTATTCAGACTCAGGCAGTGAAACTCTCGAAGTGTCTTCCTCTAAGTGTCGTCGTCATTAACCTCTACCCTACGATGATCCGCTGGAACAGTCTGCTAGACATTTTCTACACAAACCTGATGATGAGGTCGGCCTGGAGCCATACTTGTAAAATGATAGACTGTTAGAGCTCCTAAACCTATAATATAGAAGACAGAACATTAATTATTTATTTATTTTCGTTTACTCATTTTATGTTAACCTATACCAATATCTACCCATTCAAACATTGGAAAAAAGAAGAATGATGCATTGTCTTTTTATAGGTCATTACCCTGTAACTAGTACCAACTTGTTTAGTAGCCATTGTAAACATAATGGTGCAAACATCAGATCATAGGGGGCCCTATACGCTTATGTCTCAGTCCGTCTCTAGTGTTTACTACACATGCTAAACATGAATGAAACCATATTCCTACCAACCCATGCATCCTAACATGTGTCTAACTCCAAAATCCATCATATCCCTCAACCATCCTCTAATACCACTCTGTCACGACCCCCTCCCCAGAATGTTTACCCCTCCTGGCCTGGCAATTTGAGAAGGGAGATAATGACCCCCGAGTCCCGCCTCCAGTAGGCCCTGTGTAGGCAACTAGCACCGAGGGTACAGTAACACACAAATGGGAGGCATAACCCTCTAAGAGAACACATGCGAAATAGATAGATAAGATAGACACCAACCAACTCCATCATAGAACTGAAATATAAAAGAAACCCAGTTCAACATATGTAATTCCATTCAGAAGAACTAAAACTGAAAGATGCAAAACTTCAAGTACACAAAAGAAACTAAAATAGAAGCAACCACTAGCCCGACCAGCTCCTGCAACCCCATGCCAGTAAACACCAGCCTGACCTCCAACCTGATTCATGTGACCTGAAAAACATTTTTTATAAACATAGGGTTAGTATAATAGTATACTCGGTAGGATTCACCCTAATCCTCTAATGAACAAGTAAATAAATCATGCAAAAGCATAGTGAACAATAGGTAAAAATAACTCATCACCGAAACAGGTATACTATGTTCCAAAGCTCACCATGGAAACACTCACCATGTAACGCATACAAGAATATATCATATAATAAATAATATCAAGGGTACCACACTACTACATCCCCACTAGTTTGTTGCTTTTCCCCATCATCGAATGTCCTGAGCATCTATCTCCAAAAAGGATTTCCCACAGACACCTCGTCGAAGCACCAAAACATGCAAATCGTGAAACAAAAACCCCACATCCATGTATGAAAGTAACCAGGTAGTTTCAAGGATCAACCACTTCCCGCATAACATGTATCATACATTGGGTAATATACCTCAAGCCATTATAGTAGATACACTGGGTAAGGATCCTCAAGCCATCACAGCGTAAACACATTACACCTATAGTTGTCCATAGGATACTATATCCAAAATATATGTGTGTTAATAACCACAAGCCATTAAATCCCTCTACACACATATATTTGAAATACTATCCTATGTGTATGCTAGCCCAAGTAACAACCAAGAGAAGAGTGTGGGGGAAAAGAGGGTAGTCATCCATCCAACCTCCCACTATAATGTTGGGGAAAACACCCCGCATGGTTCAGAATCCCCAAGGTGTCAGTCTACCTTAATGATATTGTGGAGTAGCATATATAAACAAAAAAATTATAGGATATACAATATCTAACAACCACACTCTGGGAATCACCTAGTCTTAGACACAACTGCAGCTAACGCCTCTCAAACTCTGGGCTTCTACTTCTAAGACTAGGTATCCTATAAGCACACAACCATTTAATGAGCTTTATTATTTTAATTCATTCCCTTTTTATCAGTTCCACATTATGTTAATTAATTCATTAAACATTAATTAACCATGATCAATTAAACATTATATTTCATTAGCATCACACCCAAGTCAATTGTTCCATCAAAATTACAACCTCATAATAATGATCAATAAAACTCCAACCCCATGGGTCAACATCATTTATTCAATTATTCACTATAGAATTACTTTCCCAAATTCCCAGGAATTCTAGAAAAACATTCTATACTACTAAACACAATGGATCATAACACAGTGAGTAGATGTACTACCCGCCAGGTCTTTTCCACTTATAGAAAGAGCATATTCCCATCCTCCCTTGAGAAGATAAAAATGGAAAGCATGTGGCATACCCCGCGTGTATTATCCTCGTTCGAATGAAGGATAAGTAAGACAAACTACCTTGAGATGTGGGGAAAAGTAAATAGATAAACAATAAATCAAAATTAGAAAGCATCCAAGAATCACATCCGTCCCATTTCATCATCTCGGGTGTCCTCCCCAATACCCACATGCATAAATTGATGCATCTCGCCACTCTAGGCATCATCTTCTGCCACAACCAAAAAAACTCCATGCTCCCACATATTACAACGAACATACAGGATCACATCATAGCACATGCAGCAAGAAAACAACATCATATCAATTGGGCTATTGGCCCTTTAAAAATCAACTAGGTAACTCAGACCCCTTCAACAAATAATCAAACATTTATTTATTTAATTCATCTTGAATTAACATATTTATTATTCATAGCTTCCAAATTCCGGAAACCTAACCAGTATGTTATCACAATTAATTAAACATGCTTACTGTGTCAATTTTATTAACATTAAATTACAACTAGAACCGAATTAGTTTACATGACTCTTTATCTTTATCCAAACAATTATCAATTAATCCAAATTTACCTTCTTTATCGATTTCCATCAAGAAAGAATAGCTAAGTAAAGCAAGCTTAGATATCACATTATCTAAAAAAACAAGAGGCAATAACATACCATTGATATCAATTTATTTATCCAGTTAAAATATTTATTATGTCAATTCCATTTCAACTAGTAGGATTAAACATGTTAACAATATAGTTGCACGTAAAATAAAAGAGGGGCAATGAATCTCTTACCTCAAATAGTTCATTACATTCTTTATCCACACAACGGGTTATGATCCTCCTCTCGTGCCAACTACATCCACCTAAGGATGCCACGGTACGACCGCACCAACCAAAACCAAAGAAAAATCAATTAGAACCATAGAGATTACATGCTATACTATGGAAAGGAGAAACATGAGAAGATGATCCCTGAAGGAACGATGATAAAACATAACTTATATCGATGACTGATCGATACAACATGGTTGCATCAAAACAGAGCAGAACCAATCTGAGGAGTAATGTTTTATTGTGAAACTCCTATGGGAAGGATTAAAAGTTTCTATCATCTCATAGCCGAGAAAAAATAGGAAGAACAAGGGAGGAAGATATCGTGTGTCTTTTTAAGATTTAATGGGTTGACGGTTTAAGATACACTTAATTCCCCATTAAAAGTAGATCGCATTAAACCACGCAGTTTCATCAAGTAAAAACCTCCTGAGCCATATGTATAATTAATATAGGATTTATGGCCTTTGAATTGGCCTTAAGAGTCCTTAAAATAAGGATTTAAATGTACATTATGTCAAAGGAAATTCCAAAGGGGTGAAACTGTTGGAAGCCAGAAATATTGTACACATATTGTTACTATACACCTACTGTTACTGTACACAAATCATTAGAGGTTACCGATAGAGGTTCCTGATAGACCTCGCCATTTTGGAAACATTGTACACCAACCATAACTGTACACCTACCGTTACTATAAACCTACTGCTAGAGGTTACAGATAGAGGTTACCGATAGACCTCGCCATTCTGGAAACACTATACACCTACCATTACTGTACACATACCATTATTGTACACCTACTGTTAGAGGTAACTGATATACCACACTGTTCTAGAAACACTGTACACGTTATGTTAATGTACACCTATCGTTAGAGGATACCAATAGATCTCACCGTTCTTGAAACAATGTACACAAATCATTACTGTACACCTATCGTTACTGTACACCTACAGTTATAGGTTACTGATAAGGGTTACAATAGACCTCACCATTCTGGAAACACTATAAAACAACCATTACTTTACACCTACCGTTACTGTACGCCTACCATTACTGTACACCTACCATTAGAGGTTACCAATAGACCTCACTGATCTGGATAAACTGTACACCGAACCTCACTGATAGAACACTATTCACTAAACCTCACCGATATAACACTATTCACTGATCCTCACCGATTGAACATTGTTCATCTACCGTTATTGGTTACCGATAGAACTGTTCACTAATGGAATTGTTCACAGAATTGGAGAATTTGGAAAAGTGTTGGTGACAAGTCACCTTGACCTCTAGGAACAAATAAAACACCATATTTTCACAATGTAATGGTCCATAGAGGTCCATGCCATTACAGTCACATTAAGAATGGTTTGTGTGGTAGGATCAGGCCATGTATTAGAGTGTTGTGGAATCAAGACAATGGTTGGGAGGAATCATGATAAATAAAGGAATATATGTGTTCACAGTGGCCCAATCATTTTACTATGGATATTTATAGCTGATTGGGAGTTAATATAAAGGAATAAATATTATATATATTTCATAGTTTATATTTTCAAAAACATCTAGTTAGGTAAATTCATGTATAAATTTTTGAGTTAACTCCCTATTAAATGTGTAATTAAATGTTTCCTAATAATATGATGGGAATAAAGGGTGTATTTTTGTTTTATTCATGAAATATTATAAAAATATTCTATAAGATGATGAAACTATGGTTTCACAAATTTTGTGCTAACGTTTCTCTATAAGAGTGCATACTATATGGGTTGGCTTTATTGTATAAATCCCATGCAAGGGAGGAATAAAATTCATGTTATTTTTTTATAGAATAAAACACAAGACCTATATATTGTTTAGAAAACCATGTGGGCTCCCTAGTAGATCTTGTGATCTAGACCCCCTCTTTAAAAGAGGATTGATCAAGTTTAGAACATGGTTTGGATGAACGTGTGACCAAACAATTCTCCTCATTAAATGCGGAAATTTACAATTTTATATCATAAGATTTAAGGGTTAATACATAATACTCTTCCCCTCCCCATATCCATTAGCATGATTAAAAAACTAAGAGCCTCCACCACTCTGAAGGATAATTCTCATATTATTTTTTGAATTGATGCATTTTTTGGTTAAAATTGAAGCTCTATGTGATTCTATCACTCTTATATGCTCTATTTTCTGTTTGATTACATTTTATATTGTTATTCTCTTTATTAATCATGTAATCCATTACCTTCTCCTACATTCTACATTTTTTTGAATTTGAATAAAAGGGAACAATAATGTGAGTGTCTATATTAAAACAAGATGTATGTGGTCGACAAGTTATATCCGATATTCATTATATTTAAATTATGTTTATGTGGTTTTTCCATTGTGTTGTTTTTTTTTATTTTAATCCTTTGTATGAAATGGTAAATTGGGTTCATAAATATTATTTTGGACCCCTATAGTTCCCCAGAATATTCATTGAGTATCATTTGACAAATCCTATTGTCACTCATGGGGTGTTCCACTTTGTTAAACATTATTATTATTCTTTTTAATGGATTAAATGAAGAGTTAATGATATTAAAACATTTAGAATTGTGGAAATGATTTATGTAATAGAATACTAGGTAGTTTGGATTGGATTGAATAATTTAATTTTGTTAGTAATTTTAAATGGGTAATTCTGATAAATAATTATAAGGGTTTCTCTATACATTACATTAACATTAATGTGAACATAAATTGTTGTAATTTTTATTTATGGGTGATATAGTATACATATGGGAAATGTTAATTTTTTAAATGTAATGAACCATGTAATTTTTATTAATTAAATGGTCAATATATTTTTTCATTGTATGATTAATAGTTTAATGATGATGATCACTTAGAAACATGAAATAATTGTTGGTGGGATGTTATAATGATCCTAAACTCTCATGGGTCGGATAGAATGATGGTCTAGGAACCCCTATGAAATTTAGATTTTGGAAAAATGACTAATGTTCCTATCTATAAGGGTAATAAAATTGTGTTCCATATCATGGATGGGATGTTCATACATGGGGTTTTGTATCAAAGTTGGATTCATGATTTAATTCTCCATGGTTTCCCAATTTTATCCCCTTTGAAAAATTGTTTTGTCAACCCGAATGGTCCTTTAGAGGGTTTATAAAAAATGGTAATACATTGAACTACAAATAAAAGTTATTTTTTTAAATATTAATAAATTATTTTTCCTAGTTAGTTTAACATTAATAATTATTTAATTTACAATAACAAACAATGCATTAGAAAGGATATACACCATGTTTTTTGAATATAATGTTATAATCACTCCATGTAAGTGCTATCATTGGTTACCCCAGAAGATATCATGATAACAAGACCAGATAATGGATTTGGACATTTTTTATATCGTTAATATTTTGTTCATGATCTATAATGTATGAGGGAACCAAAAATTGTGTTATGACTACCATTGGGATATTTTTCATCAGTCTTTTTTTTTTGTTTTTATGAACAAGAACCCAATAAAACATCATATGTCACTGTATTAGATTGTGGTTACTTCCTTGATTTGGGATATCGAATTTCATATTTTTGGTATTTATTTTATGTCATGTCAATATTTATATTTATTTCCATTTTTATTTATCATTGGATAAGATATTATAGTCTCCCATAAAAATATATTAGACTCAATCTACTTTTTGGTACCATATGGAATATATAGAGGTGTTATTATGTTCATCTAGTGAACCAGCTCATGGAACTGAGTATTGTGGAACCCGGACATGGATCATAAAAATAAATCTAAACCACTTTATTGTTATATAGATTTCTTCTAACATGTTCTTCAAGTTGATTTTATTAATTAAAGATGTAAATTTTATTATTATAATTGAAATCATTGGTATCAATAATTTTAATCATCTTGATTGTATTCTCAAAAACCATAGAAAATTTATTTTTAGATTCTATCATTTTCATGGAAAATTGTGTGTGGGTTTATTTTCTACATTATTCATATTTTATGATAATCAATTTGAAACATGTGAACATGAAGTGTAATATTTTGTTACATAATGAAGTATTTTAATTTATAATATCAAATATCAACTGATTTCTTTTAACATTATTATGTAGTAATATAAATAAAAGGATAATGAACATACAATCATGTATGTCATATACTTATCATGATAAAAATCCAAGGGAGGATATATTGTACCAAATTTTTGATTTACATATTTGATCTCTATAAAGATAAAGTTAAGAAGAATGATTTCATAAAGTGTTGGAATATAATGTATTTTAATTAGTCTATAATAAATAAGAATATATATGAATATTGGTATAAGATTCTTGAAATATTTTAGATCATTATAAATGATTTTTCCCAGAGAGGATGTCGACATAATCTAAGATGATTATTTTGGACAATATCATGTGATCTATTATAATAATTAATATTTAAGGATACATTATTATTAAAATAAAAAAAGTAATAATTTAATATTTATTAGTGAATAAGTTAGAACCATTGTTCATGTGTCTTGAAATGAGGATGGTTATCAAAAAATCATGTAAAAATAACTTTGAAAATATTTAAAATTAATCAAAATAAGAAATTTCAATGAAATGTAAATCTATTATTAAATAAAAAAAATTATATTCCTCTAATATATTTTTTGGTTTCTATTGATTCATGGATATTAGGTTTGGAATATTATTTTATGTGAAGAAAATAGTAATATTTCATGATGAATAAATTTTTTGAAATTTTGATATATTTTATGTGTTATATTTTATGGTATAGATTGTAGATGATTTAATGTTTCTATGTAGTGAGTGGATTTGTTTACATTATGATGAGAGATATATATTTATATCATTACATTCAATATTTAAATGTTATTCAGATTAATATTAGTCCATGAAACATTTTAAATTTGTTTGACACCAGAAATTTTAAAATATCCTTGTGAAATTATATAGGTACGATACATATTTTATAAGATATGTAGTATTTCCTAAATAAGTTAAAAAATTTAAATGGGAAAACCTATATTAAGTCACATGATGATATTAATATTTAATAATTTATATTATACTATCTGAGATGTATGAATTGGATTTGGAAATTAATGTATATGTTTTTTATGATTACATAATATCTTCTAGGATAACAAATAAATTGAAAATTAAAAAATCATATTTAAATATATAAATATATATATATAATATTTTATTCGGTTTATTTCTTAGGACTAGTTAGAAAAATAGGAAATGAAGAAAGAGAATGAAATATTTACATTTCTCATAATCAAATGTATGTATTTTAGATACCTGAACATTTTGCAATATTTTCGATAAATCAATCAATTGAAACAATTCTTAATAGTACAAAATCATTATAATTTTAAATAATTATGAATCGTTTGAAATAAAAATTTAATTCAAGTAATAAAAACATTATATATTATGTTTCAATATATCATTTCAAAAATACTAATGAAAATAGTGATTAGTTTTTATTAATACTAATATGAGTCAGTGATGATAATGGAATTAAGGTAGTGCATAATAACATGAAATATATCCCACTAACAATTAATTTTTGATGATTAGATTCATTCAGACAATTTTTTCAGTGTAAAATATTTTTTAGTTTGTTTTTATGAATTATTTCATGATTTTTAGAAAAGGCCATATGAATTTTAATAAGTAATTTTTAATATTAAAATTAACAGTGTTGAATTATATATTTGAGTTATAATATAACTAAATTTGAATTATAAATTTATAAATATGAAGTTGATAACAAATGAATATCATGGTAAATATTCATTCCCTTATTATGAAAAAATATTACTAGAAATAAGGGACTAAGAATCCATGAGTTTATTAAATGTAATTAATATTATAGATAATAATATTTGCATGGTTCATTAAAAACAATAAAATGATTAGAATAAGATGATGTTAAATAAATATGGGATCAGTGATTCTACTACTTGTTATAAATATTTTTCTGAATAAGATTATGTAAAGGGATATGATTCAGTATATAATCATAGATCATCAATTTCATTGAGAGTGAAAGAGATGACTGTATAATTAAATTAAAAATTCATTATTTCATTGAGTAATAAATAAAAAATTTTGTATTGAACAATTGATCTAATACATTGTATAATAATATAAACCAGATATACATTGGACACTATCTTGGTGATTTCCACTTAGAATATAGATAATATATTAACGATATATGATACATACAGTCCAAAATGGGAAATGATCCTCTACTACTATTAAACATAAATTGAGGTTATACAACAATGATATTATAATTTAATTTCAATAGGTTTATTCAAAAAAAAATACAATATTGATTCAAAGAATAAGGGTATAACAATTTTACCTTTCTTGATATTTTTTTAATAATATTAGAGGATAACTGTGTGTTGTAAATAAATAATTTCATAAAAAATATGTGGTAATGAATTTTGAGGGTAAACCTATTATAAAAACCATATATACATTGTTGTAAAATTCATGATTACCATTAAAAATGAATAACAATATTTTCGAAAGAATGAGAGAGACATTCATTAACTAAATTTAATGTAAGATAATGTAAAAGGATACACATGTATATAATTAATACAATATTTAATTCTCTTTTCTATGTGTGGCCAATATCATAAGTGATCCAAAAATAATTCCTCATGAATTAATAATAATTTGTGAAATTGAATAGGAATTTTTTCTTAGAATATTATTTTCTATAATAAAACAAGAAGATATCAAGGAAGATCCATTAAAATGGTATGGAAATTTATTTCTATCAAACATATAAAATTCAATGATGTTTATAATATAGAAATAAAAAGATAAAAAATAATGGAATAGTTAAACATATGTATTTATTAATATACACATGGAATGAAATATTGAAATTCAGTAGCATGATAATTAAATATATAAGAGTAGGAATATTTGAGGATTATGGGAAAAATTCAAGATAAATCATTATATAATTGAAGAAAAATCTGATCATTTTGAGAAAATAATTGTAGAAAATAAAAATTTCAACGTAATATATGAAGACTTATTGATTACAAGAAATATATTTTGGAATAAGTTTTGATCATTGATGATCATAATATGGATATCAATAATAAATTTAAGAATATTCGACACTTACAATATGAAGATGTATTTGTATAAATGATCCATGTGATTTTAATAAAATCTAAGAATAAAATAAGATTATATAGTTTCATAAATATTTAGATAATGTGGTATTAAAATGTATTGATGATGGTACAAAAAATTTTATTAATTATTTTTCTGTTGGGTGACCTGATAGTATTTAAAAAATATGGTTGAATACGATACTAATATATGTATGGTGGAAAAATTAAATTTTTATTCAAATAAAAAAAATATATTAATGAAATAAATTATCTTTTATATATATCTTAAAATTATTTAATGAGTTATTAAAAATATATATTATGTATTGATATAGAAATAATTCAATTTTACCAATTGGAAATTAATAAAATTATTTCCTAATAGCCCGCATAATTTATTATTTGGATGATAATAAAAAATATTGATATTAGAAATAAAATATGACGCTATCAATGGATAAATGAATCAAATTATATATATATATATATTAAATATGGATCCAAAAATTCAATATTTGGGAAAAATAATAATTATATAAAGGAAGTTATATATTATCATAAAGGAATGAAATGAATATTTGATGATATATAATGGAATTAAAATCAATGGAGATGAATCATTTATTTTTTATAATAATTTGAATATGATCTAATATCGTATGCAGAAAATGAATGCAGGTGGCCTATACATATCTCAACATATACATCAATTTCATTGATTTGGAAGAAACTGAAGATAAATGAGAAATATATTATCATTAATATATATCTAAAAGATACAAATAATAATAGTTATTTTATTATGAATTTTGGATTTTTATCCCACATGATGTTTAAAATATATAATGTTAGGAATTTTAATGAAATCAATGGAAAAAAATATTCAATGAAAATAATGGGGATCTAAAAAGTAAAAGATATAGAATAACCTATTAGGGTTCATGTTATATGAATATAAAAATAATATTATATTTTGATAATATTTGACTTTTTTTTAGTGTGTTTCAGATATATTACATTGTTTTGGAATTTCAATTCAATTTGAAATGCTAAAATATAAGGGGTACGGAATGAAATGAATTTTTGAAAAGAAGATGAACAAAAAAGAAATCTTTATCGCATGGATAGTAATGATAATACTGTCAAACTTACTCAATTAGAGGATCCTATTATTTAGATATTATTTCCATGATATATTATGTTGGAAAATATTAATCATATATCCTTGATGAGTGTTTTTATTAACATTCATTCATAGAAGTCAAATGATGAATATTATTTTCATTCATGAGTGAGTGAAAATAATTTAAAAAAATAATATCTTCAAATGTATAATATGGAAATAATTCTATTTTCTCTAAACTACACCAAAGTCATTATGCATAATTTGAGGATAATACATATAGTTATATATACTTTATTTGAATTGTTTATGTCTATTTATAGATTTAATGATTTTTTTCTAATGTAGAAAAAAGTAACTGTATTATAGTAAAATATTTTGAAGAAGTGATGAAATTAAAATAAGAAGATACATAAAGATATTTTGGTCATATTTTAAAACAGAATATACCAAAATTATGGATAAAAATTATCTATATAATCATACACTAAATAGTAATTTTACTATGGAATCGATTACTCAATTGAATTTAGTTGTGAAATCGATGAATTTTAATATAAATAACTTGTCTTAGATATGGTTGACTGAAACAGTTAATTGACATTACATTATTGAATGAAATTAATTAAATTCATGTTCTACATTAAAAATTGATCTTTGATTAGTCTTGGAGAGGAGACGATTCCATATGAAAATATCATGGAAGGAAACACCCATTAAATTGTCTATGAGTGTTTAGAAGAAAATGATTTATTTAATATAATTAATGATGTCATGAAAAATATGATAATATATTGGATAATGAAATATTTTTAATATATTCATTATATAATAATACCTAAAAAATTTATATATCTGATATACTTATTTTAAATAAATGGTGTTAATGTTTTTGAAAAATAAAAAATACATGTTTTTTCCATTAAGTGATAAATAATAATTATTAAAATGAAACTAAGAATCCAATGGAATAATTAAATGTCATAATTGATAATGATTATAAGGATGAATTTTTATAATAATATAGTGATGAAGGGTGTAAATATCATTATCAAACAGGGGTAAGTATTGCCCGAATTGAACTAAACAAAATTATTGAATACAAATACCCTCAAATTTTTTACGGAAGAATTAAGTTACATGAAAACACAACTAATCTATTAAGGATAAAACATAATTCTTTTTAAGTGGTAAAAAATTAATAATTATACAAGAAATAACTAAATTTAGAGTTGAAAAAATTGATAAAAATGAAACGTGGAAGATTATATAAATTTATAGGCGTCACAATGTGACATCCCAATATATTATTTTAATTCCTTTGAAATAAATTTAAATTATCAGATATTTATCCTTTTAGAGAACATAAAGTCAAAATTAACTCATGATATAATATACATTTAAAACCATGTGATTCGATCATAGAATATGAATATGGTAAACCAAATTGTGAAATATACATTGAAATAATTTCCTATATTAAAATGTAACTTTTAATTGATTTTTAATATTTGTTGAACTTAAAAAAACATTAAATGATTAAATGATATATTTTTAAATGAAATTTTGATAACTAAATGTTATGCATTATTATCCAAAACAATAATGCTCATTATATTAAAATTAACATAATGGTATTTAATGGAAATGTGTAAATAAATATTTTTATAATATATATTTAGTGGTTGGAAAAGTATATGAAATCATTTTATGGTAAACGTTGTTATTTTTTTCTAAAAAAAATCTAGGTTCACAAAGTGTTTTTATCATAAAAAATTAATATATAATTATAGATTAATTACTTGAAAGATATTTTTTGATTATATATTCTATCAAATATTTTTTGAATTATTTTTAATGTTCTTACTATGAAAAAAATCTATGTAATTTCTATTTTATAGTTCATAATGTATTTTTGAAAAATAATTTTTAAGGAAATTTTAGTGTAATATGATAATGAAATTGTTCCATTTTTAGTAATGGAATTTAAAAATATTTTATCTGTATTTGATAAAATAATTGACATATTTTTTAAATTTGAAATCTTATAAGTTTTTTTATAATGAATAGTTAAAAATAAAAATATATTTTTATGATTATGAATAAAATGGGGTTTTCATGTTTTCAAAAAATATATAAGGGTATTATTTCCACATAAACATACAGAATTATCCATAAATAAATATTTATCAACTTTATCATACCCTTAATTAAATTTCATTTCCATTTTTAACATATTATTGAATAATGTGATTTTATATTTTGTTAATACATTTAGTAAACCCATATATTTCTATACCTTACAAAAAAAAATGGAACAACATAACAAAATTTTTTCAAAAAAATAAACCATATTATATAAACATACACAAAAAAAATCATATTATCTTACTTAACTTCAAATTGGATCCATTCATCTTATCTAAATAAAATTACTTAAATTCATATAGAAAATAAAAAATGTGTTCTATCATCTTGGAGAATTAAATCATAATTTATTTGACCCCATTACAATAACGTATATCCACGCCAAATTCAAAACATATAATGTAGATAATGAATACCCATGTCCCACCACTAATAACCATACAGTTGGAAGCAATCTATGAGTGTATAACAATCCTGCACATGGGAGTAGTCACCTCTAGGAGAAAATGTTGATGATAAATATAAGATATATACACCAATCAACAGCTTCTCAGATATATATATTATGAAACTTGATCGGGTTCATACATGAAATTCCATGTAGTACTAGAACAACTGAATGTAAAAATTAATGTACGAAAAGGGTAAAAACATAGGCAACCATGATTTCGAATGATCTAATGTAAAATAAAAATCTAGTAATATCTAGACCAATTCCCAAATATATATGACTGACCTAAAGAAATTATAGATATGTTGGGTGACAATAATATTTTACTCAATGGACTCCACCCAGATGCCTCTAATACAAGAGATAAGAATATAATTCAAACTCACTATAAACAAGAGAAAAACTTAATCACCATTTATGCATATGTACAGTGATCCCATACTCACCATGGATAATGCATAAAATGTATCACATATAAGAGAGTAAATAAATTATAGTGAAACATCTAGGTTTCCCCTCACTTATATCCCCACTACTTTTCCACTCAACCCCAAATCATATTTCATGATCCATCTCCCAACAAAAATAAGTCATCCCAAAGACAATTGGGCATGCCATCATAATATAAACATCATGCATACAAATATCAAATCATCCCATCTGATCTTATCAAATACTCATATATAATGTAAAAAAATTGTTTTTTCGGACCACAAAAGCCTATATGTCATGTATTATACATTGAGTATTACACCACAAGCCATTACATCCCATACACCAAGTATGTACCTCAAGCCATCAAATCACATACACACAATAACTATAATAATATTTTGGGTAATATATATAGGGATACAATTGATTGAATAAATAGAATCTATCATAGCCGTATAAACTCATACAAGGTTAATCTAACCATCGTGAATAAAAATATACGTAACTACCAAGAGATGAGACTGGGGCCAGAGGGGGTCGTGAGCCATATATCCTCCCATTAGGATGTTTGGGAGAAAACCCTCACTGAGTCAACTTTTTGTAATATATATAACCGAACTGGGTAGTGTGACATTTGATATAACACAATATCCAAGATATAATATATCTCCCAAAACCAATATGGTCATGACATATTCCTAAGTTAAATGTTTTCTATCATCTCTCGGACACCTGTCTTCCACTTCTAAAGACTAGATATCTATAAGCACACCAAAATTTAATGTTTTATACTAAATAATATTTTTTATAATTACACTATATTAACTCATTGAATAAAAATTAATAAACCATATATTTATTTTACCCAACATTAAATTAAATATTATGACATGTATATTCACTCTAGGAATAATCCAAATTTATTCTATGGTTTATAAAGATTAACATCATTATAAAATCATAATTCAATCATTACCAACCCTTGGTGTAAGGAATTATGTTTTTATTATATAATTATTACATAATTTAGATACTCTAGGAAAACCATCCTAATATACAATAGGGAGGAAACATTCAACCGAGCACAACAAACTACCTCATGTAGTAAGGAATGGAATTTTAATAAAATATGAAACACGTGAATCATACACTTACCATGTTCCTATGAGACCATCCCAACACTTAAAATCACATAGATGATTAATAATATCTTAAAAATATTAAAAAATACATGATTTTATCCCCAAAACCAATATTCATATCCGGATATATCTCACCATCATAGGCATAAACTGTTTACACGTCATGTGGGCCACCCATCAATCATAACATCAGTCATCTCGTGGTCATCCATCCCAATATTATATAAAATATGGTCCTCTATACTCCATATCACATCTTACATATAAAATCACATATGGATCACATAAAAAATGCATTAGGAAATATAAAATTGTATCCAATATGGTTATATATGATATAAATCAAGATATCCATCATTCAAACATAAACGCTATCTTATGACCAGAACTCAAAGCACATGGCCTTCATATGTAGATGGGGAACTGAATCCCTAGACAAATCATTTATCAAACAACTAGTATTAATTACATCTTTAAATAACTCTTTCAAATTATTTGGTTCCAAATACGGGTAAACCTAATGAGTCTAGATATAACAAGATATAAAATGATTTAACGTTTTCTCCACGATTTAAATAATATTCATTGAACTTTGATAAGTACCATTAATTTTTAGCACACATTTTATTTACTATCAAAATTCATAATAATAATTTATAATGTTAATATTCATTTTTAATTCCATTAATAAATTTATTTTAAAATTTATTTAATCATTTTTATTGAATCATTTTCAATATCATCATATAAGAATAAACACTTGATTCACTAAACATGGATCTTTCTTCTCTAGATAATTATTTTTAAATTATTTATTGATCCATATTATCTAATTATTTACATAATAATAAACATGATAATAAAAATAATAAAAATAGATTATTACGCGAATAGTTTAGATATTGAATTGTCTACCAAATCAAGAGGTAAACTATTTTTTAGTATAAATCACAACACCATGTGATCACTGTAACCAATTATTTATTAATATGGTACAATAAAAATTAGGCAATTCTTTTCCTATAAATAGATAATCCCATGAAACCACATGATTACACATAAATAAATCCAAGAATAAAAAATATTATACTGGAATAAATAAGAACCTTGTAAATAGTTACACCAAAACGAATGTGCACACAAGATGAGGTAACCACTAGATAATTCCATATAATGGTAGAAGTGTTCCATGAAACAATGGGAAATTTATTGGAATGTACAGTTTCAATAGAATTCATCTCAGATGAATCAAAGGGAAAGAACATATTTTATGATTCAAAATATTTGGGGTGACCATATTTTCTAGATTGAAATAATTTGTCTCAATCATCTTTAGATCTCATTTGAGACCACATGAAAGGATATGGAAATGACCAATAACAAATTAGAAAACCCATTGATTTGATTATCCATAATAATTCAACCTTTTATAGTTAGTCATTTACACCCCTGAATTATTATGATTTCATATTTCCTGGAACTGAATGAAATAAACCTATATGGAATTTTGCATATCCTGAAGCACATTAAATCCAAAATCCCCATGCAGATGAATTCCTACATCGATGAATTACCATGTAGACAATTTTTCAAAGTATGTGATGTCCCACATAGCTGGAACTCCCATATTCCATATTCCCCCATGCTTTCGAATAGCCTACATAAATAAATTCACATGTATCTGATTACCCTATGTTTTTGACCAATGTGGCTAATCTAGCTATGTTGTGAATATATGTACCTAATCCACCGATAATTATAATCAATCGTGTAGGTGATCTATTAAATTATCAGAACTGAAATTTCTAAGACCACTCCACGTATCCATTTCATCCAAAAAGCATATTTCATGTTTCTTGTGGATCCAACAAGACAATTCTACTAGACATTAGTCTAGTTCTCACCCATGTTATGAAACACGCGTTCATGAGATAGAAATATTATTTCTTACAACTTGTTGAAGAATGAAAAATATCTCAACCCACTCAAGGATTCTTCCAATCACCATGGGCATAAAAATCATGTCAATGGATAAAATAAAATGATCTATGACTTTACATTAGATACGTCTCAAAAAAATCTCATAATTGAGAATCCAAAAACATACATGGAGAGTGAATGAAATGGGATTATCCAAAAAGTCACCCTATGAGATTCCTCTCAATGATCACACCACCATGATATCCCAACAACCTAATAAACTGAAAAGGTCAACATAACCTGATTGAAATAAAATAATGTAATGATTTGAAAATTTAAAAAAATGGGTAATGTGTGATTATCCGTGACTCATGTTTCTAGATACTGTCATATACAACACTATAGAGCCACAAGACATGATCTATGTGAAAATAATGACTATGAAAACCCAAATATTTGCAGTCCTAGATCTCTAAAGAATTCTCCTTGAAGATCTCATCATCTTAAAAAATGATCTCTCAATAATCAATGAAATAAAAGACATCATGATGATAAGGATGAAGTTATTTCAAATTAATAACATCATGTATATGACTTGTATATGGGGATATATCAATATGATATTCAATGGAAAAAAGGTGATCAGACACGTCTACATAATAAAAAACTAGGGGGAATATTACTCCCATGACTAATCAATCACATCCCACATTGAGGAGCCTTCTTCAAATATACACAATGTTAAACATAAGACATCATATGAATCATAAAATTATCAAAATATCATTTATAATATCGGTTAAAAACTTTAATCCTCTCATGAACTACTAATACCACCTCTACAATATTATTTAATACTTCTGGAACGATAATTTATGTCTCCCCAACCCCATCCCATAATTATGCTTAAATATAATTTTATCCAAATAATTAATAAAATTACCTCCCATCAATAGGGGAGAGGATAATTTTATAATATTAATACTAATATAATGGTAGGATACTGACCAAAATCCATCTAAAATCTGGGACATAATACTACAAAATACCTTCTAGAATCTCAGTGGACCACTCTGTATGACCATTCCTCTAATGATAAAAAGTTGTTCAAAGGAATAATTGAGTCTCAAATGAATGATGGATTCTTCTAATAACTCTTTGAAAAAATGATGAACATAATTAGAGATGGCCAATTTGATGATTCCATTTAGATGCACCACGTCCTTGATATTTTTCGTCTACATAACCTCTACTAAGATGGAATCTCTTATCAATGAAAAGTATCAAAAAATTTTCTTAGGATCCACTATCCATCACATATAATTATATAATCTTTAAAATTGAGATAAATTGGTCTTGTATTCAATCAATATTTCCTACAACATCTATTGGGGAATACCAAGTGGATTTATAACTCAACTAAGAACATGGTTATCATCAGTCAGCATCATGAAGAACACACATCATGAAACAAACTCAATAATTGTGCCCTTTAACCTATGCCAGAGATAATGACTCTCAGAGGTATGTATGTTTGTTTCATTCTAGGATTTACCTCCAATGGTGACATAAGGACCTCATGGGGAACCACCTCATGCATATAAGAAAAAATGAAAAACCTTCCCTAGAAAAACATCTTGTTATTCATATCCACTGAACAACCATAAGGGGCATCACCATTATCAAACTGGTTAATCTTGACCTCCACCTCTGACTCCCACTACTGGGACTCCTAATCATATTTCACCAAATATGACTACAATACCATTTGGAAAATACAAAATCTACCTCCATCCTACCCAATATCTAGATGAATCATTGTGAGTTGTTCCATCACTCTATTGGAATATCCAATTCAGAAATGACATCACTATAGTATGTCCTACTCAAGGTATCAACTAAAACATTTCATATTCTGGGAATATATGTAATATTTATGATATAAACCTAATATAATTCCATACACTTATGATGAAAAAATTATATGTCACACTTGGGGAATAAATACAGCAGTCTTTTATAGTGAGTAAAAAACTCATTGAAGATGCAATGTCAACATACATACAATAAATAAACATACACCAACACCAGATCATGGGTGGAATAGTTATATTCATGGATTCATAACATCTAAACCCATTAAAACAAATAATACCTATTGTATCAGAATTCAAACCAATAAAAGATATAAAGCATAATTGAAAACCACAAACTGAACAAACCAATGTTGAAATATATGGCTAGTGTGTTGGAAATCATCTTATTATATTACTTGAAATATTCCCAAAACATGCATGTCTATAAAATCACATAATCCTTTTATTTAATGGTTATTATAGGATTATCATTCCTAGAAAATATTATACGAACCTCTTTTAACTACATATATACCATAAAATCTATGTACCATTTCCAATTACTTCAGGGATTCTAATTAAAGGAATTCCTCTATCTTTAATGTATCAATATCTAAAACATGTTGGGCCACACATACCCCAAGAAATAGGCTTCACGATCCCAACACTAATAGTAAGAAAAACCCAAGGATAGATTCTCAATAAAATGAAGTCCAAAAATATAATGAATAAGTTATGCATGCACCTCCCAAGACATGGAGTTCACAAGGATGTAATCAAAGAAAACAACCATCCAAATATATATAAATTCTATGGACACTACATTTATTAACCCCATGTAAAAATATGTATAATTTGTCACATTTATATACAGTAACATGAACTCAAAATTCTCATAATGATAATAGAAATTAGTTTTCTATATATCCTAATACTTCACCAATGTTTGATTATATCCTGACTACATGTTGATTTCTGAGAACCAACTTTCACCTATCAGTTGATCAGATACATAAACAATAAACATAATATGATATTACTTCAATAAATTCACATGTATCATGTGATGATATTAATTATAAATCCACCAAATCCCATCATGATTTGTTATGAAAAAAAATAGTTGAACCATAAGATGACACACTTGGCCCTAAAAACTCACTGAAGAAAATCTTCATGATTTAGTCAAAACACTCTCAACTCATAAGTCATAATACTATATGAACATATCGATATATGATACACATAATTCATTAGATCGATATCCGCAAAATATTTTTTTGGAATCATCACTCCCTTAATAGGTACGTTATATTTTCACCAAGATTGAGAATAATAAATATTTCTAAACTTTCTTACAGATGAAATATATAATATATTCATAATATTTATACAGTTCCAAAAAATATTAGATTTTGAGGAGGTGTAATTTATTTTTTCCATATTTATCTTGAGTTTGAATCAGATATTGTGTTGGAGAACAATTTATTCAATAAATTAAATAGATATTTCCGTGAAACCACATATTAGGGCGTTTATTTTCAATATGTATTACTATTGTATGTTGAGAAACATTTTATGAATCATATCTTAATAAAATTTAAATTAAAACATGAATATATATATATAAATTTCTATATTATTCCCTAAAATATAATTAAATGTATGTGCATGGTGAATGGATATATGAAACTAAAATTTAATAGTCCAAGGGATCCAAGAAGGTATCAATATGCATTTTAAGGTTTGATGGTAGAGATATACTCTTCATAGACTTAGGATATATGGATTTGGTTATTGATTGATTTTATATCGAGTATGCAGAGTAATTATAAATCTACTATCACATCAATACATTGATTAGTTATTAGAACAAGGATACCATCCTTTAAATAATTCTGGATATAATACCCAAAGTCGAAACATATACATATTTTTTTGAAAATATTATTTATTAATTAACATTTATTTGATATAAATTGATTCCTTATCTTCCATAAAATTTTTTGATATTTATTCCTTTAAATTCGGCTTCCATATTAGATACATGACTCGGATCCGTTATCCTCTATAAATTTATGTAGTCATAGTGCTCATCTTAAAAACTAGAATGATAGGTAAACCAATTTAGTGTCCAATTAAATACTCAATGTATAGTTTTGGATGATTATATCTCAATTTTTTTTGGAAGGATGTGTATTGATCCTTTACATTAGTATTCTTGAAGTCACTATTCATTATGGCCTAATAATCATCCACTAAACCAAAGTCCACATGGTATAGTTCATTAATAAAATATAACGATATTTTCTCCATTTAATTGGAATCTATTTAATTTTAATAAGGATGGATACCATTAATTTACATGGGTTCAAAATTTATTATTCACCTAAATATAGTTTAAATACTTTGAAACTGTTAGTGGGATATATTATATATGTGAATTTACTATGTTACTTATTTTAGAGAATGTTTTATTTTCCCCCAAAAATAATTTCCACAATGAACTATTTTTAAATATTAGAGTAGTAGTTAGTCAAACTAAGAGATCAATGACATTATATTCTATGGTCCAGAATCATTTTTCATAATGCATAGCTTGATATCATGAAACAAGATCAAACATTAATATTTTTCAAGGGGAATAAACATTATTTTTTAGACTAGGATGTAATGGTGGTTTGGTTGTTAACACAGACTCATATTAAAAGGTACATTAGTGCTTATGTATTGACAAGAGTGAACTAGCTTTGGAACATGAAGAAAATATTGTTGATGGGATAAATCATTATATCCCAAATGGAGTTTTTTGAATGACTATATATCGATATAAAAGTATGTTCCAACAAATTTAGAAAAATAATTATTCTGATTCTCAATGTAATATTTTTTAACACTAATTAGTGTTTAATAAATATTATTAAAATCATTTTGGTATAACATTATATTAATTTGAGAAACAATTTCTATGAAATTTATAATTCCGTCAATAAACATTGAATTTTTCCAATGAATAAATTTCATGGACAATGGAATACCATTTACATACATGTCTTACCTTATACTTGTATTCGTTAACATTTACATTAAATTATTTTTTTGAATTTATACCATGATTAAATTAAATTATTATATAATATATTAGTAACATTACATTTAGATTACCCTAAATATTACCACTACATACATAGTAGCAATAAATTCTTCACAATAAATAGCCACATAAAATAATCATTGCTTAACTTATGAGATATGAATTTGGTAAAGAATTAATTTCTTTTTGAAATTTTTTTATCAAAAATAAGTTCCTATCATATAATTTTCTACACTAAAATTTAGAAACATATTCTACAACCATGAAATTTATAATAATATCTATTTATATCTTCTTAATCAGTATCATATGAATTTGAGGATCTTATGGGTTTGTATGAGATATATCCTTATAAATTTTAAGATTTTATAACACATAATCTAAAATTATGTTATCATTTTCCTCAAAATTTATTGGATTTTAGATTTATCATAGTATTATATTATTTAATAAATCCTTTTTTTGCATTCCACTAATCGCATTTCATGTAATAACTATCCCATAGAGGTTCCCATTTTTAACCTTTCATCATATAATACATATATAAAGGATTATATTTTTAGATTTCACTAGATTAAATGATGAATACATTATAATGATAAAAAATCATAAACCTTATTTATAAACTATTTTTTCATATTTTGAAATAAATAATTCCATTTTGAAGATTTGATAATCTTTGAATAAAGATACCTAAATAAATTTTTTTAATGTTATGAAAAGTAATCTTTGATTTTCCCATAATCATAATACTTATATGAAATATATACGGGATTCATAATGTATTGAAATTATAGAAAACAATTTCATAGTTGAAATGTCCAGTGGTTAGTACAAACCCCATTCTAGTTCACAAATTCACTTTAGCACATTAAATAGATGTACACTAGTGCATATACTCAACTATTTCCCTGTATAATTCATATATTGGATTCACTTTAAAAATAAATATATACATGATTAATGATTTTTTGGGGTGGTATGTTGAAACCAAAATTTTGTTTCATATTAAGAACACAGAGCATTCATGTGGGTGTTCAGAAAAAAATAGAGAGTTTGTAGAATATTAATTAATTATATTTGTGGATTTTTTGTTAGCTTTCATGATTCATGTTATTTTTAAAATATATCACTGAGATTATAGTGGTATGATGATACATATATTAATATTATTCATTTTAACGCATTCCAATTAAATTATAAAGTCCTATGATCAGACAAGATTATATATTCTCACTACAATACAATGACGTTGTTGTAGAAGTTTATAATCTCAACGTTCATTGAGTTATTAGTTTTCATTCATTATTCCATATCTCTAGAATTCCACCCCAGTGCAAAACATGGAATTAAACAATTATTACATAACCTATCATCAAATAATATAAACTAGGTGATCAAGACATTGATGAATTCAAAATTAAATTGAATAATATATTGTAAATAATTCTTTTTAAAATTGGAAATAATATTTAATAAGTGCACATCACTAAAACCATCATGTTTTATTTGTAATAAATGCTCATACAATAAATCTTAAAAATAAAATATTCATATTAGGTATTATTTTAGTGATTTTGGGTATTCCTAATATTTTATATATCCTTATATGATAATATAAAATATATCCCCTTTAAACCCCATATTCATTTCATCCATATACCTTTCTACCTCTAAAAATGTCTACTAATAGATTTTATTTATCAACATGAATAAAGATTTATGATAATTACATTTGTCAATGATTTATATAAAGACATGTAATTCTCAACAATTTATCAATAGTATGATCTACTAGCATATCACATTTTCTCTCTCTACTCTCATTATCATTTTCTACCATCTATACTTGTTGATGTTGGATTACAAAATTTCATTATGAGTGAACATATTGATTATATTGGTCCTATTGCAACCCTAATCTTTTCTTAAATTTCAATTACATCATTTTAATGATAAAAAACATATTTGTATTACACATAGGGGGTCCAATGTTTTAGTGTATTGGGAAAACTAGAACCGTACACAACAATTACAACAACAATCATAAACATTTATTTAATTTATTCATCTCTGGATTCTCATTGGCACTTGTCCTCTCCTTAATACATGTAGCCACCAGAGAATATACATCAAAAGGGGTGAGATAAAAGCCCAGTAATAGGATAAATAAGTAGAATATAGCATGGGGTTAGCATAATCAGGATATAGGAAAAAGATCATTAACAAGATAGGAGCATAAATAAAAAACATGAAATGTGCCAATGCATAAAAATGAAACATCATGTCTTAGTGGTTAACTACATCACATAATTTTGAGCCAAGGTAGAATCTTTTTAAAAAATCATTTCAAATTTACTCAAGTGATTCATCACTTTACCCAATGCGTTGGAGCTATGTATAATTCGGGGCACACCCGTCACGTTCAAACATTCATATTGTGCTATATAATTCAGGGTGCACCCATCACATCATAACATTATCATTATCATTCTGGAATCATGGAACATATATCAAAAGTGAACGAAAATAACCCACGTAATGTAATGGGTTACATCTCATAATAACACATTCATAAACATTGGGTTCCTAGAAGAAAGAAGGAATAACATACATGTTTCAAGAATTTTCCACTTTGAGAGAGATGTAAAAGGTGTGTTCGTAAAATAAGAGTTCATTTGAAAAACATTTTTTTCATATAAATTCTATTGAAAACATGTATATTTTAGAAAATAAAATAAAATGATGAAAAAATGATCATTAATGAGTAACCATATCAAAAAAAATTAGTGAATGAGGGAGAACTTGAAAGATGAAATTTGGGTTCGAGAATTTCCCCTTACCTTGTATTTGAATGCTTCCTTCTCTTTAATGTCTTGTATAATGACATTATATCCAATAATTAGAAATATAGAACATTTTTTAGATTAATATGTTTAATTATGGTTTTATTAAGTGATTATATGTTCCATTGGATGAGTTATAGACAACAAATACATTGTTTGGGAATGTTTGTATTTATTGTTTTCATGAGTGATTCACTTGTTTTCTTAAATTGAAGTTCAGTTAGAACATGGGTAAACATCCAGATCTAATATTACAAGTTATTAATTATATTACATGAGTTTTATAGATCTTATAATTAATTATATTAGATCCATGTGGATGAATCGTTAGATAATAATTAAATGATGATTGATTGGGTTAATTTGAGCGATTTTACGATCATAATGAACATGTTTTATTTTATCACTAGAAATGTGGTCATAAGATAGTTCCAAACCATTAAATAGAAGATAATATATGTCAAATATTCTGCTTCTACAATAAAAATGGTTTCATGACCAGATCTAAAGGTAGAAATGGAATAAGAAAACTAGTCATTCTTAAAGGTAATAAATTAACACCTCACGAACAACATTCTCTTTAATAAAATAAAAGTAAGTGGGAAAGGGGTTGGATGATATAATATCTCATTAGCATCATAAAATTCAATTAGATGTATAATACTCGAGTTCAAATAGAATTTGGATGAAGATAGGTGGTGAGAGATCAAGAAATCAACTTGAACATGAAGGAAAATTAAAGGAGAAGATGGATAGAAATTGCCTCTTAAATATGCCTCCTGAGATACTCCTTAAAGAAGCTAGGATTGGTCTTTTCATGAGACATGAAACTATTGATCGTGGGAGAGGGGCTAGGGAGGATGTTTGGGCAGAGTTTAGAGAAGTATTGGAGCTTGATAGGTGTGAGTAAATGAGGGTGTGAATGGGTGGTTTTTATACTGGAGGGGAGATGCGTTTCTTTAATATAAAATTCATTAGTTTATTAATTTCTCCTAAGACAAAAACTATTGGGTATTAATTGACCTAGAATAGTTATTTTATCATTTTAATACCGAACTAATTTGGCTTACATCAACATAATATCACACATTACTCTATAATTAGCTTATTTAGATTATATTGTAAATTATGGTATTTCATTATTCATAAAAAATCCATTTATCTCAGAAAAATCCCAAAAATATACCCCAACCATTTTTCGATGTGTATAATCCCAAAATGAAGTCCATTTTTCAAAAATAATTTTCGGAATATTAGTAATGTAATATTTAACTAACAAAATAATTTAATTAAAAAAACTGTTTTTGAAATTAAAACTGATTTTATAGTTCTTTCAAAAATTATGTAGGGTCTTATAAAATTATCTAAAAACTATAAGACATTTATTTGATAATTAATGATCACATTTTAAGAAAAATAAATTTTTTTTTAAATTAATTAATTTATTATAAATATTAATTTATGACTAACAAAATACCAAAATGTTTACTAAGGTCAAATTGTCACATTCTGAGACGTCTAACTTTTATTTTATTATTCATGGGTAAGGTTAATCTTATGTTACGTGATTTACTCTTAATAAGGTTCATATTACTATTCATAAGGGTATATTTCTATTAATAAGGGTAGGTTACTATTCACCAAAAATTATTTTTGTTTTCTTAGACTCCAAAAATCATCATGAACACAATCACGTATGTCAGTTTTTTTAGTTTTCAAACATAGAAGTGACAAACATTTGTTAAAAGGTCACCTTGAACATAGTAGTTCATTAAGTTGGGTTTTCATGTGATTTTATGACAGAATTTTAAGAAATGAATTTCAATTGAAAAACTTTGGGTCGTTACAGGTCCTTAATGATTGTTCTACTCTTAAACATGTCATTTATACTCATATTTATCTCTCATGGATTGTGACTCTAGAATAATTTATAATTTAATTAGTCAGGGTCTTCTTATAGAATTTTCATGTATTCAAAAAATAATAAAATTTTCAAATATTAACATATTTAATTTTATAAATATCTAATTACGCCTATAATATTTTTTTGATAATGTTTTTTGTGTCGTGTACAAATAGAGTTTCTGATATATGAAATTAAATGAATAATTTTAACCCTTGTAGAGTTTATTATAAATAAATTTTGACATGTTATATAATATGTCATTGGGATACGTGCATTTTTTTATTCAAATATAATTATATCCTTATATTTCATCATATTATCACGTGTCACCCCAAAAATTTACCTATACAACTATATTGGGATCTAATCTATTAAACATCATAAAAAATGTAACATCACGATAAAAATTACATTCTCTATTATCATACCATTGGGTATAAATTATTGTGTAATAAAGATGGTTTTTCATTGAAGAAAGATAATATGATGGAATTAAATTAAAAACATGCATTACATTTACTTAATTGAGAATTACATATTATACCCTCCACTTATTAATTTTTTTTTGTTGTTTCTACCTAATATTGATAGCATGAATTTCTCTATATTTCCAATGAATAAATTATCTATTAATATAAATAATATAACGAATCATACTAGTTAGTTCTAATGATTTTTTTGAGTTATTTATGTTGAAAATGTAGTTATTCCTTTTAATGAATCCATGCACTATGATGAAACAAGTGTTTTATTTGCAAAAAAATATTCCAAATATGTTATATATATATATATATATATATTTAAAATTTATTTAATCAAGAATATTTATTAATGAAAAAATTATTATGATGGTTTTCCCTATTATGTTGTTAATAATATACACATCTACCTTGACCATTGGTTGCATATTATGTATCTAGATTGCTTATGTTAAACATTCTCATATTTCTTTATTCAAATATTTATATGAATTGTGTTCATGACATCACATAAATTAATTAATTTCCCTTCAGTATTACACAATATTTTTTCTTATTCTAAAATTATTATTAAAATATTTTATTTTTCTATTTATAATAATTTTGTTCAAAAAAAATTATATTATACTAGAATATAATATATGAATAATGAAATATATAACATTATATTTTTCAAAATGAAAATTTTAAAATAAATATAATTATTTAATTATTCACTACAAAATTATAAAATTGGATCTACTTCCTATGAATTGTGGTCACTAGTTAAATGAAAAATAATTAATAAAGAATTATTTTTTTTCTTATTCAAGCAGTAATCAACCATTAAAATGTATCTCGTTCACCCTCTTAGATTCATTTTCTCTTTCATGCATCCTAATTTCATCCAATAAAATAATTTTATAATTAATAATCACATTCTTTATTGGTGTTTAATGTTTCATGAAAAAAATATTTTCCATGAAATTCAGGAAAAAAATATAATTTTTCTACTAAAAAATTCCTATAATTTTGAATTATTCAAGGATTTTATATAATACTTATATAAACCATTATAATAAAAAAATTTCATCCAATATTAATTTTAATAACTATTTTATAGAGTCATGGTTAAAAATTAGTCCCTCATAATGACTAACAATCATAGTAAAGGAATTTTATTTGTTATACACTCTTTTCGACATAATATCATAAATGATCTAGTTTGGTACTAAAGTAATCATATTTTTAGTATTCTTATAAATTATTGAAATGTTGTTTGGGATAACTCAATGATTTATTACATTTCTTAAAAATCAATCATATGTTTTAGTTATGTATTCAAATTCTTATATGTATATATTTTATGCATATAAATTTATTTTCTCTATAAATGAATTATATAGTGCTAAATGTATGATATTTAATGTTTTTATAGTAATTATATCTTCCATAATTGAAAAAATTAATTATATCTAGTTTTTTAATTTCACAATACACAACACCACACTCTCCCCCACATATTAGTTTCTTCAATTTATCAACTAATTACATATTTAGTGATAAAATTAATGATACAACATATAAATTAAAATTGAATTTTAATAAGTAGTATAATACTTCACATCATTCATAGTTATCTTTGTATGGATTTTTTCATCACATAAATCCTTTTTATTCTCTGGTAACCATCAATTTCATGTCACATAATATAGATAATGGGTTTAATTGATAAGAAATTATAATAAATTTTACGATAGAATGTCCTCTACATATTTATTTCTCAATAACTAAAATATATAATGGAGTCAAATCACTATATTTTTCATTCTCCAATATGCTATCCGTGTGATTATCGATTTCTCAAACACTCTCCATTCAAATAATGGATTTAATATTGGAATATTAACTATTTATAATTTTATATACTAAAAATAATCTACCAAATACCACTTGTATTGATATATAGAACATTTCATATTCCATACCTCCTATAATTATGTTTCCAAGGGGTCACATTGTGTAATAGATTAAATAAATAACCTTATATCTATCCAAGAATTATTTTTTCTCAATCAACCTATCAGTTCACCTCTTGATATTCAATTTCATAATTCAAATATTTTTATATTAGTATACTCTAATATTCACTACCACATTAAAATAAAGATTCATCTATAAAACTAATCTTTATATTTCTTATTTTCATTTTTAATAGTAAAACAATACTTATAATTCAATTTCAAATGAGGGTGTTATTAATAAAAATATTATTGGTGGATAGAAACCCTTGTTTTTTAATTCAAGTGTTTATAATCATTCACAAATTCTAAATATTTTCATAAAAAATTAATTCATTCTTATTTTAACCTATTATGAAAGTTTAGAAATATAGATATTTTCTTTTTTTAACCAACGGTAAACTTATATTCAATATATGAAATCAATAATGTGTGACACATGTTTTTTATGACATATAGAGATGATGTTTGAGACCCACTCTAATTTTTTCATTATATTTATTTTTAGTGGTTTTTTATTATAAATCATATTAATAATATTTCAATAATTTTTTGGGGTATCATACTAATAATACTTTTACAATACTATATTAATTTGTAATTACTATATATATAATTTTGTAAAATTAATAATCCCAATACACTTCATTAATAAATAATACAACTATTTTATCTCGTCTTCCTTCACATTCGTAATGTAATTAAAAATATCCATCATGGGTTATCACAACACATGTAAACTAATAATATTTTTCAATAATATATAGTCATTGGATACCCTAAACTCTTCAATACAACATGGTCAACATGGCCTCAACTACTATTTTGTGATTCCCAATTAATTATGATACTCATTTATAACTATAAATCATAACTAAATAACATAACTTAAAATATTTACCTAGTGAAAACTCATTTAATTAAACATTGTATCTATGGTCTTCTCTATCAGGATTCATGGACATCCACATTAGTGATCATATTATTCTTCTTATATTTTCCCTTTTTATTGAAACATCAATTACTACTATTTTTTTATAATTATAATAAAATATTCTTATTATTCATAGATATTGCATGTTTTTCATAAAAAATAATTTTATTAATATTTACGAGATACTTATACATAATATTACAATGTGGGAGCACATTTTGAATTCATTTAAGGATTCCCATACACTAATTATTAATGCACTCCACTAGATTCATTTGGAGTATTCAAATTTTTCCATAAATAGTGAATTTAGAAACACATACATGTTGAATAAAAGATAATGTATCTTGGCCTTATGTATCTACTTCATAAATAGGAATTAGGTTCATGAGTAGCTTGTTTTTTTAAATTAATTGTTTTTGATACAAAAATTACATAATTTTAATTATTTTCATTTTTCACTCTATATCAAAAAATATATCTAATATTTTTAAATAATGTGGCCTCATGATTTCTTATCAAAAAAATTAATTAGTATCTACATTTAAAAGAATCATTTATGTTAACTCAATATACTTCAATAACAGTAGAATATTTGTCTTCCACATGTATCATGAGTGAAAAAGATTGACCTATAATGACTAGAACATCAGTATATATATTAAATAAAAAATATTAATACATTCTAATATTTTAACTATCCCTGAATAACAATAATTATTTCAAATAATTATTCCACTAAATAGGAGTACATGAATTGATTGATTTATTTCCATGTTTATTATTCTATAATTTCATAATTTTGAAGAACATTTAATTCAAATATCTTCAAATGATAATTTATCTAACTTTTGAGCATGAATATTAGATTCCTTATTCAAATTGTTTATATATTAATTATATAAACTGTAATTAATAGTAAATTGATTTTTATATACACCCTCCTCTCATCACTAATATTAAATTTCATAAATCCTCATTTAAAATTATCAGAATAAAGGAAAATTGAATATATATATAATTTATCGTTAAAATTAGTTAAATAAAGAACATGTTATTTATTATGATTTGATCATAATGTTTTAAACATAAAATTATGAACTTTTAATCAATAAATAAATTGAATTTATAATAATTAATTATAGAAGAACATTTTTATTCTAAATAAGTATAATTTTTTTACAATTATTGACTCATTCACTAATTATAGATGACTCTTAAGATGATTTGAATGAATCATACACATGTTTATAATATGAATACATCTATCTAGATGATGATTATATAGTGTATAATTACTAATATGTTCTCTCAAAATTTCAGTTATTTAATCATATAAAAATTATAATTCAATATTATATAGTCATAAATAAATAATACACATATCATTATCCTCTAACATTACGAATACACTAAATTAGATGATGAGAATATAGACTAGGGACTTCTCCAGATTATCATCTGTAGTGTAAGAAAAAAAAATTCATATAATTGATCTATATAAACATCAAAAAAATATAAATCATTAATAATTAGTTCATATTGAACACATAAAACCTACAAATATGTTATTGAATTTCTGATATAATTCAAAACCTTTTTATATTTCTTCCATGGAAGATTTTAATTTTTAAATTCTCACGTTTGGGAATATCAACCTCTTCTTATCCTCAGTAAATTCAACCTCAATCATGTGATTCAAAAAAACAGCATCTAAAGGATATTTTTCATTGATTATAGCTCATTTTATTCTCATTAAACGAATGATGTAATATCTAAACATATTTTAGCTTATATCGCAATATTGATAATTTTTTAATCATATTAATAATTGATATAAAAGAATTACAAAAAAAGTATAGCATCCATCTCTAATAAATATTATAATTCAGTTAAATCGATTATTAATTGGACTTCTATCACAAAATAAATTCAATTGAATTTTTTCATTTCACAAATTATATGAAGTTAAGGGTTTATCCCCATTTATCCAAATTCATTTTTCATTATCGAAATTAATATGAAAAATTATACCATTGTTCGGTGGATTATCACTCCATCACACCTAACATGACCTTCTATAATTTCGTTGATTAAAATTCTAAATGATAAAAAAATGTCAATATATGGAAAATCATTCACATAATATTATAATTTTTTTTTCAATGAAATATTTAATCCAATAGTCAATGAAATTCATCACGTCCAAATTTACAATTAATTCATATGGATGAATGTTCTTAAACGATTTATTGAAACTATATGGTACGAATTACTGTTGTTATTCTACTTATTAAATATTTAACTAAATATGTTTGATTTTTTCTTATCCAAAATAATTTATACAATTTTAAAGAAACATCTTATCTCCATTTATTTAGTCACATTCATTTAATCACAACATTCAATTTGATAAGGGTGATATCATGATATGTTTATCAATAAACCATTATATAACAAACCCCATTTCACCTTATGCTATCATAGAGTAGATAAAATTAGTAACTAATTTCACTAATAAATACTTATATTAGTAGATAAAATTTTAAATGAATTTAAATAAAAATTTACATGTGTTTTTAAATAATATTATCAAGATATTTTGTAAACATATGCACCCACTACAACAAATACCCCTTTTATCAGTGCTAAAAATAACCTTTAATAGTGCTAGAAAAGAGTTGTTAAAGCCGGTGAAGATAAAGGGGGTATCCTTTAGCAGCACTCTAGAAAGAGCTAATAAAGACCTCGTTTATCAGATTTTTTTTAGCGCTGATAAAAGTTCATAAAAATTAAACAAAATTCAAACATTTAAAAAAAATATAACAATCCTGCCAATCGGGGGGGATTTTATAGCACTTGATCCCCCTTTTAACAGTGCTTTATATCCCTTCTACTACCCTCACACCCCCCTCCACCCTATATTAGTCCTATACCCACCCCCTTTATCAGCGCTAGCCCCCAAATCCACCCCAATGTGCATGCCCTTACCTCCACAAAGATTTGATCTCGAGACCTCCCCCTTGTGCACCTAAATCCTTTACCAGTCTTCCATATTGATTTGTTCTCCAGTTAATGACTTATCTATTTATTTATATATATCTTTAGTTATATTTATTCATATAGTAATATATAGTTATATTAATATATATATATATAGTGATATTAATATATATATATATATATATTGTTTTATTTATATATATTTTTTATAGTGATATTAATATATATATTTATTCATAGATTAATATATATTTATATCTATTTTTTTATATTTATTTACTTATATTTTTTTATTCCTATATTTATTCGTATATATATATATAAAAGATTAATTTTAAATACATTTATAATATATTTTTTTTGTGATTTTAAAATAAATAAATAAATACATACATACATATATACAAAACACTCCGACACACATATTACATATGTGTATTTGTTAGTATAATTATACAAATTTATTTATATTTACATATATTATATATTAATATGTACATATATATGTTAGAATATATAGATAATATATATCAGTTTGTTAATTCAAACACATACAAATACTCACACACACACACATTATACAGGTATATAAATATTAATTTTTGTGTGTTTTAAATAAAATGAAAATTATTTGTTCTTTATATAATGATTATATATGGAGAAATATATTTTATATACAAATATTTTTAATTAGATATTTATATAATTAAATTTTTATATGTGAATATATAAAAAATACGATCATATAGTTATATCATTGATTATAAATAGCAGTGCATTATAAAAAAGATTAAATTTCAATGAAATAATATCAATATGAATGTAATAACTTGGAATAAATTCAGTCCCCACAAAAAAAAGGCAATAATTCCCCTTTAAACGAGGCTGAAATCCATAATATGATAAACAATAGGGGTACCGTGACTAAAAACATAGTTTTGGTGGCCTTCTAGGCCCTTTTTGGCCTCGGAAAAACCATTACCAAGGACCCCCTAAGGTCACAGGGGTGTATATCCTATCTTAGGGTTCAATTTGATATGTGGTAGAGCTCAAACGGTCACCCGGATCAAATATTATGGCTGTTTGAAATTTGAGTTGCGTTTTAAACATATTTTGGATATTTTTTTTAATTTTTTTTAATTTTTTTATTCATAAAATTTTTTTAAAGGACTATAACTCTATAATAATTAGAAAATTATTAGTTAATAATATTTTTAAAATTTTTTATATGTTATTTTCACTAAATATCTTATATATTAAGTATATTAAGCGTAAATTTATATTTATACTTATCTAAAATATATTTAGAAAATATAAATTATATTTTTATCAATATAACTATATTTTTATATTTATATATTAATATATTATTTTTATTTAATATTTTTTTGAATTCTACCCTTTATCAGAGCTTTTAAAAAATGCACTGATAAAGGCCCCCCTAAATCACAGCTACAAAAAAAGCACTGATAAAGGGGTTCCCTTTATCTGTGCTAAAAAAGCGCTGATAAAGGGCATTCCTTTATCAGTGCTAAAAAAGATATTTTAAAGGGGTACTTTTAGTAGTTCTTTTTTAGCACTGATAAAGGTACCCCATTTATCAGTGCTTTAATTATGGGTTAATTTAGTGATGTAATAATTAAAATAATATCTCAACCCTCAATTTTATTGATGTTGTAACGATTTCTAGATTTATGTATTTCTATAAATACATAGGTATAATTGAATTATTTTATATCTAACCGTAAACATATTCACTCCCAAAATAATATTATTTATTATAATCTTACATATTAATGATAGACATTATATTCAATATTATGTATTGTTTTTATTTCCCTTTTTTACAGAATAGAAAAAAAATTTCTAAATTTTAAATAATAACCTTCAATTTCCTAATTTTTTGTGAACGGTGAGATTAATTGCACTAAATATATGAAAATTATATGTAAAAATACTTTGAAGGATGGGATTTTATAGTTTTCCCATTGAAAAGTAGGAATCATGTCATAATGAAGAACATTACAATATGTAATAGTAAAAATATGGGAATGATATGTCTCATCCAACAAAAATTTATTTTGAATATATTCTGTATATAATTTCTCTCATCCACAAAACTCATTTACATAACAGAATAATGTTTATAGGGGTTGTTTTAGTTTATCAACTATCTTATTTTCGAATCCAAGAATATTTTGTATGAATGGAATTCAATACTTTTACTTCATTCATTATAACAAAAATGGGATTCTTCAATTTATACATTTTAAAAAATTCGATATTCTAAATTTTATCTAGATTTAGAGCCTCTTAAAATGATCTGTAAATATTATAAGACACTATTTACGGAAATTGTCTTAATTTTATTTCATTTTTGTTGATCCAATTTTGACTGCATCATTTCAAGCAAAAGGAATCATATATTCTTTACATTGTTAAAATATTTTCCAATGATTAAATTCTTGTTTTATAAAAAAATGTTTCCTTCCAAATTAACCTTCAAAATAACCTACTTCATATTTTTCAATAATATTTAATGTAATTCTCTCATACTCCTCATCATGGTTTCTAAAACAATGCAAACAATATAATCACCTTAATATTTTAAATTAATTGACCGATGATTTCAGGTTTATTCATTTTAACCTGATATTCATGGCCATTATTAAATTATTAAGGATTATGCATGCCCTTATAAAATAGATTATTCTCTTAGAAATATGTTTATCATCCAAAACATCAACTTTCTTCATCAAATTCTTGTAAGTTTGTGACTCATATTTCCTCATTTAAATCTATCCCAATGACAAATTTATCCTTTTAATTTTGTGACTATTAACATATTGATACAATCATGTAAATACATTACTATTAAATATTATCATTGTATATTTATGCAAGAAAACCTCATATTTGTAACCAAATTTGTTCCATATTTTAAAAAATCACACTATCATTCCAAATATGTTCCTAAGATCCATATGGATACTTTTAAATGAAATCAATTTTTTCGTAGTCGGTTGCTAATGAATTTTATTTCCCCTTATTTATTGTCCCATGTATTATTAAAATATAATGATAAGAACTTGTAAAAATGAAATTATCTTTTGAATGAATAAAATCCACATTATGTAAATTAATTATAGAAAAACATTCACTATCATTTTTAAGACAATCATAACATATATAGTATTGTATTAAGATGTAATTCATACATAATATCAATTTATAATATAGATATTAAATACATACTATATATGTTATATTGTGGAGTGTATTAGGATTAAATCCAATTTATATATATTGAATAAATGATGGCCTAGAATAGTAAAATACTACCCTATGAAGACCATTTATTATAAATTTTTGTGAACATGGAAACATCTAGTATATACATTTTTTAATCCCCTGTTATAATTCAATAACAAAATATTTAGTGAAAACAATTATCGGATAAATCAATATTACAGAGATCACCACCAAAACCGTGTTTGCTAAACCACCATATTAAAGCTCCACCACCGTACAACATACCCATATGATAGAATAGTGTTATAAATAGTCAATTTATCTAGACCATAATAGTATAAATTTTACATTTTATTTTACATATAACAAAATATACTTCTTTAGAAATTTTATAATTACATTTTACTTTTTAAATAATTAGTTTCATAAAATTTTGAATTATTTTTATGAAACCAAAAATTTCTTTTTGGGAAATAATGATTTTTAATTAAGACACCGTTTTTATACCTCACATAAATTTTAAAATATATTCTTTTTTAATGATAACCTCTTAGTAAATAATAAATTTTAAAATATAAATGATAATATAATTTAATGAATCCATATATATTTTTTCTATGTGTAATAATTTTATCACTGGAATAAAAATGCTAAATTCCTTTAAAATAGGATTTTTAATAAATTATAATTTTTTGAATATTTTTATCAAATGGTGAATTTATTCCTAATTTTTTGAGGTAGTCAAATTTTTGGGTGAATATTATATATTGTATAAGTATAATGCGAGTATTATGATATCATAATTCCACAAATGTGATTTAATATTTTCTATAAAATTAATCCATAACAAAATATTGAATTCCATTTTATAATAATATTTTCTTTCTATTATTTTATTTATTTTATAATATATTAATGAACCATCCAAACACAATAATATTTTATATCATTTTACAATCATTTCTTATGGAACTGGATTCGCTTATTCAAAATGAATTTTATTATTATAATATGTTATGATTGTGAACATGTCATATATTAAATAATACTCAACATTGGTAGATACCATGGATATAGAATACAAAATGGTTTTCAATATTGATATTTTTATTGAATAATATATACATTATAAATTTATATATTAATAAAGAATTATCTTCTATTTTTCTAATAATAAAAATCCATCCTCCATATTATACTAAAAAATATACCTTTACAATGAATTTCATATCCCTCTCCCTCTTTATATCATTCCCAACAAGCTACAACCTTCTTACGATACTCCAACCAATATTTTTAATGGTCCCTCTAATGGGAAGTGATCCTTTTATATTATTTTTTTACGACCCCCTACCCATATTTTGTACACCTCCTGGGCCGACAATGTGAGATGGTTGATAATTACCCCTGAGCCCCACCTCTTATAGGCCCTGGGATGGTGACTAGCACCGAGGGTATAGTAAACACATAGATGGGAGGCATTACCCTATAAGATAACACATGAGAAAGAGAGAGATAATATAGACACCAATATACTATATCTAAGAATGAAATACAATATAAATACCAATTACAAATATGTAATGTCATTCAACATACTACAACTGAAAGGGGAAAACAACAAATACCAAAAAGAAAGTAAAAGCATCAGCGGACATAATCCCGAACATTTCATGCAACCCCATGCTAGTAGAAAACCTACATGATGTCCAACCTAGTCCAAGTGAACTGAAAATCAGTTTATATATATATTGGGTCATTATAATAGCATACTCAGTAGGATCCTCTTCAAAGTCTCTCGTGAAAAAGTAAATAAAGCATGCAAAAGCACAGAAGACAACAAGTGAAACTAACTCATCACTTAAATAGGTATAATGTGTTCCCATACTCACCAGGGAAACTCTCACCATGTAATGCATACAAAGAGTATATATTATAATAATGAATATCAGGGTTACCTTGTTACTACTTCCCCATTGGTTTGTCGAATTTCCCCAATGTCGCATGTCCTAAGCATCTCTCTCCAAAAAGTCTTTCCTACAAATACCTTAGTTAAGCACCACAACATGCATCTCATGCAACAAAACAACCACTTATACACAAGAAAAGTAACCAGGATGTTTTTGGGAGCCACCATAGCTCGTATAATGTGTATCATACATCGGGCATTAAACTTCAAGCCATTATTTCTCATTAACTGAGAAAGGATCCTCAACACATTATAACCTATACATGTTACACCTATAGTAGTCCATATAAAACTATATCCAGAATATGTGTGTGTGAATAACCACAATCCATTACAACCCTCTACAGAATTATATGGGGAAACCTAAATTTTGTGCCTCCAAGAACAAGTAACTACCATGAGAATAGAGATTATCAAACTAGGGTAGTCATCCATCCATCCTCCCACTAGAATATTGGGGAAAACACCCCCCATGGATAAAAATCTTCTAGGAGTTAGTTTCCATAACTAATAGGGTTTATTAGCATATAGAAATACAAAAGGTATATAATATACTATATCTCAAAACCACGCTATGGGCATAAACTAGTCTTTGACTCGACTGCAGATAACGTCTCCCAAACTCCTGGAAACCACTTCTATGACTAGGTATCCTATATGCACACAATCATTTAAAGAGATTTAATAAATTACTTCATTCCTTTTTTATTAGTTGTACTTTACATTAATTAATTCATTAAACACTAATTAACCATTATCAATTGCACAATATATTTCATTAGCATCACACGCAAAGTCCATTGTACCTTTAAATTGTAACTTTAACATTGCATCCAAGAAATATCCAACCCAAAGTGTTAACATCATTTATTCAATTATTTATTTACAAAATTAATTTCTCATAATCCTAGTCATTCTAGATAAAAAATTATATTCTACTAAAAACAATGGGCTCAACCTGGTGAGTAGATGAACTAGCTGTCGAGTATTTTCTGCCTATAACATGAGCATATACCCATCCTCACTTGATAAGCTAAACACAGATAATATGCGGCATACCCCGTGTGTATCTGCACCTTTTGGATGAAGGATAAGAAAAAAAAGTTTCCTTTACCAGTGGGGAATGTGAAGAAAATAAAAAACCCATAAAAAAGCATGAATCCAAAAATTCACATCAAAATCATTTCATTATCCCCGGTTTCCTCCCTGACATCTACATGAATAAACCGATGCATCTCTCCACACTAGGTGACAACTGCTGCCACAACTAGTAAGCCTCCATGCCCCCAAATATCACAACATCCATACAGGCTCACATCACAACACTTGTAGAAGGAAAAAACATCATATAAATTGGGCTCTGGGCCCTTGAACAAGCAAGAGAGTAACTCAAAACATGACAAGGAATTATATTTTATCAAACAACTAGTTATTTTAATACATCTAGAAATAACCAATTTATTATTTGTATGATCCAAATTTTTGAAACATATCAAGTAAGGTGTCATAAGTAAATAAAAATTCATACTACACCAATTTGATAAACATCAAATTACAATAATCAGAACTTGATTCAATGAAATTCCTCTTTACCATTAGCTATAAAATTATCAATGAATTCTGGCTTAACGTTATTTACCAATTTCCTTCTGGAACAAAAGCCTAAGAAAATAATTTATAGAAATCACACTATCTAGAAAAATAAGATGAAATATCAAACGATCAGTATCAATTTATTAATCTAGTTCAAATATTTATTATATCAACTATATTGTGATCTAGTGGGATAAAACATACTAGCTATACATTTTCACCTAAAAGAAATGAGAAGCGATATATCCCCTACATAAAACAGTTCATGATGTTCTTTATATGAGAACGAGCCACCCAATGGGTTACAATCTCCACCCCTTTGACAATTGTATCCACCTGAGGATGTTGAGACACCACCACATCGGCCAACACCCATGAAAATACCATTATGAACATGGGGGTACAATTAAATACAAATTTCAAGGAGAAAAATGGATATAAACCCAAAATAATGACGATAGAACATACATTATATTGGAGATCGATCGATACATCATGGTTTCACCAAAAACAAAGAATAAAAAATCATCGGTGGATTGATTTATTTCACAACTCCTACAAGAAGGAATGGGATGTTCGAGCATCTCTCACTCGAGAAAAAGGAGGAAGAACATGGTAGGAAGATATCTTATCCCTTTAGAAGATTTAATGGAGTAGTGGTTTAAGATATTCCGGGTTTTCCATTAAAATAAGATCGCATTAAACCACTTTGTATGACCCTGTAAAAACATCCTGAGGATTAGGATAAATTAATATAGGAATTACCACCTTTGAATCAGCCTTAGTGTCCTTAAGACAATGTATTGAATGAATTTATCATCAATGTAAATGTTAATGGGACGAAACTATAGGATGCTGGAAACACTTTTCACAAACTAGAAATTTGGAAAAGAAAATAGAGGTTACTGATGGAACCTCACCATTCTGGATACACTGATCATGAACTCAAACATTTTCAAAGGAAATAAAGGCTAATAATGGAACCTCACCATTCTAGAAATGCTATTCACAATAAAAAAATTTATAAAAGAAAATTGATGTTATTGATGGAACCTCAGTATTATGAAAGCACTTTTTAGAAGCTCAAAATTTGGAAAAGGAAATAGAATTTACTGATCGAACCTCAACGTTCATGAAATACTATTCACGATCTCAAAATTTGAATAGGAAATAGAGGATACTTATGGAACCTCACCATTCATGAACCACTATTAACTAAAACTAAATTTACCAAAGGAAATAGATTGTAAGTACCCAGAACTTATTTTCTGGTATGTTTTCTTTTTCTAGACGTTTTTTAGAAAAAGTGGAAATTCTAGACATTTTCTAGGTACACATCGTGTACTTTATGACTACACTCCGTGTACTGAGTTACCACATGTATCTGGGTGCTATCCATGTAGTAGCAATTCACACGACCATGTGGGGTTACCTAGAGGCCACCTAAAGTGGAGTAAAGAAATGGAGAGTACATGCCATGTACTTCAAAAGTACACAACATGTAATTTATTTTTTTCATTAAATGCACTGGGTCACATCTAATCGCCAGAACACTCTCATTCTTGGTCTCGTTCGACTGAGAGCTCTGTATGTACACTGATCTTCGACGATCCCCCAAGTGAGCATCTTTCCTCCGAATCAAGAAACTTTAGAAGCATTGGAAACACATCAGTTAGTTCTCTTTTCTCCTAGATCCCCATCTTTTGATTTCTCCTCTATCATGAGATATCGTGTGTTGAAATGTTTAGACATTTCTGTTGATCTTCCACATTATAAGGTGATTCAATCCTCAAGGATCAATTATAGCGATCTTCCAATGTAGAGGTAGGTGGTTTGTGCCTTTCTGTTGAATGTCTTTGAGTTTTATGTGCAATTTTTACCAATACCCTTGAACACGTTATTGCGTGTTTACCGTTTTAACCTGTTGATTGCCTACCATTCATGTATGCCTCTGTGGAGGTAAATTTGAAATGAATAGGGTTTATTTCTATGCTCGAGATGTGTGGCCCATGACCATTCTTCTTTTTATCCTATTTGGCCACCTTGCCTATTTTCAATGCCTAGTGTTGTAGGGTGGAGTGTTTGTATTCTGATATGCTTGATTTGTTGTCGACTATTTATACAAGTATTTCGTATGGTTTACCTTGGCTGTTTTTTTATTTTTATTCTTTTTGACCTACACAGGGCTGAGATGAAATGGTGTAGTAGACTATTAGGGGTATTTACCGAGTCATCTTTCTCAGAGATTCTTTGAGAACATTAGACAATAAGGGGAATTAACCAAGTGGGCTTCCTCAGATATTCTTTGAACCACTTGGGGCTATAAGGGGAGTTGACAGAGTGAGCTTCCTTATAGAGTCTTTGAACCACTTTGGGCTATAAGAGGAATTGACTATGTGATATTCCTCAAAGTGACCTTCAATTTAGGTCTATAAGGGGAATTGACTGTGTGAGCTTCCTGAGAGAGTCCTTGACTTAACTTAGACTATAAGAGGAATTTCCCAAGTGAGCTTCCACAGAGAGTCTTGAATTACATTTGAATATAAGTGGAATTGACTGTGAGTGCTTCCTCAGAGATTATTAATATATTCATAGAAATGAACTAGAGGGGATAGGCTGTATGCACTTCATTGAGGGTTACCATTATTGATTAGTTTATTTTGATATGTGTAATTATTTTCAACAGAGTACTTTCTTGTTTATTGATTCATTACTTTTACCTACTATATGTTAAATGACTATTAGGCATAGATCATTGGGTGGTTTCCTACTGAGATTTAGTCTCACACCCTGTTTGGGCTTTGCTTTTGGGCCCAAATAGATTATTTTTCTACAATTATAGACAAGGGGAAGTTCCCTTATACATCAGGTACTTGACTTTTTGTGGAGCTGGAGAGCATGGGACCAAGCTTGGGATTGTGATGTTGGGGAGCTATTCAAATTTTTCTTTTGTATTTGTGTTTAGTTCTTCTTGTATTCGAGTATTTTTATTTTTTTGGCTAAATTCTAGACACATGACACCATATATCATTTATATATATGCTTCAGTTGTTTTTTATTATAGTCATCCTCTATTACTGTTGTTGGTATATTTATTGCTTCCCCTATTGTATATTTGTTTCCCATCAGCTGTGTTACTCTGCCAATGAGGGTATTGTTTCCCCACTATCACACCCATGGTCCTTGCTGCTAGTCAGCAGCCTCAGGCATTTCGGGAAATGCAATAAAAGACATGTGACCAACCAGGTACGTGGCATCTTTGTTGGGTCGGAGGTGATGGCAAGAGGGGGGGTGAATTGCCTTTTTAAAATTAATTAACAATTTAAAACAAATTTAAATGCAGCGGAAAGTAAAAAGGCAAGACACAATTGATAACGGAGTTCGGCTTTAAACTCAAGCCTACGTCTCCGCTCCCAACTCAACCGTTGGGAGATTTATACGACCGCTTGCTTTTTAATGGTTATAGCAAGAAACCCACTAGCCGTTTTAAGGTAGGCTAGATCACCTTCTTACAGCTTGCTTTTTTATTATGGTGGTAGCAAGAAACCCAAATTTAAAGAAGGAAGAAAAAGGGTGGTTTGTTTTAATACAAACCTAATTAAGAACTAAACAATTGAAGTAAATAATTTAGAACAAACTAGAGGAAGCCTTGAGCGCCAAGAGGTGAGTGTAGTTGATGTAGAGGCAGCCCAAGCTTCAAGGATGGGAATTGGATCTCAAGTAGCCTTTGAGAATTGTCGTAGGAGCCTCAAATGATCAAAATAGCTTTGGTATGCTTCGGTATATAATCGGTGGTGTTCCCGGCATCCATGGACGTCTATTTATAGGAGAAATACTCCCAAATACTTCAAAATAGCCGTTGGAGGGCTTTCGGAGCCTTTGGGGATCAAGTGGGCCAGCCTGGTCAAAGCCTAACGGCTAGTTTGACTGAGCACACCAGCTGGCCGGTGCTGATCCACCGGCTGGCCGGTGCACCAGACAGAAGAAAGGGATTTCTGTCTGGCTCCACCGGCTGACCGGTGCTGAGCCACCGGCTGACCGGTGCTGAGCCACCGGCTGGCCGGTGGTTTGGACAGAAGCATGCTATTCTGTCTGGGTTCCACCGGCTGGCCGGTGGTCAGGCACCGGCTGGCCGGTGGTCGGGACAGAATGTATGCCATTCTGTCTGGACCCACCGGTTGGCCGGTGGCCAGACACCGGCTGACTGGTGGCACCTGGCAGAGGGCTAGGCCCTCTGCCTGGTCCACCGGCTGGCCGATGGGCTGGATCCGGCTGGCCGGTGGTCTCACACCGGCTGGCCGGTGGACTTAAACAGTCCATTTTGAATTCTTCTTGGGCCAGCTTCTAGGCACCCTATTTCCTATCATCAAAAACACTTGAAAACAAGTTAGAATAAAATTAGAGTGATTGTGATCATTAAAATCCAAGAGAGAGGGGTGCAACAATCTCCCCCTATTTTGATGATCACAATCACAAAAGAGAAAGCTTTAAAAAAGGTATGAAAGCTTTAAAAAAGGGTATGTCAATTGAAAACTTAAATAAACAATTTGAACTTGGAAAACTTAGAGACATGGCAAATATAATGATCTTGAAAGCATTGAAATACTGAGAAAGGGTCATTTTTTGAAATTGCAACCAAATGCCATTTTTTAAAGAAATCAATTGAAAACAATAACTTAACCATTTAAAACAGATTTTGATGACATCAATAACTTAAAATGGAACTTGTAAAAAGAGAATTTTAATAAATAACTATGTAATAGAGAGGTTTTCTCCCCCTTTGGGATTATCAAAATAGGAGGAAAATTATGAGAGAGAATAAGAAAAACAATCAAAGAGGTAAACAATGATAAAAAGGAATGGATAGACAAGACAACTTGAAATTTAAATAAGATGAAATGGTACAAGGAGAATCCAAAATACAAATACAAAAACAAATAAAAAACAAGAACGGCTCTATTCACTCCTAGAGGGCCGAGAGTGACGGCGACGCCTGAAGGTCGGAGGAGCCGGAGGAGCCTGGACCGCCTCAAAGCGACGATCTAGAGAATCAATCCGTGAGTGGAGCTGATCAAACTGAGAGATGAAGTAAGAAAACTGTAGGTCGATCCGGGTCTCAATCTGATCCTGGAAGCAAAGGAACTGATCAGCTGTCACCGAAAAGCTCCCAGTATCATCGGAAGGGGGCACAACCTCAGCAGGCTCCGGTGCATCATCACCCGCGCCATCTCCCTCATCATCAGCAGCCTCGCCTTCGTTGTCACCACTCCCTTCCTCTTCATCATCATCACTATCCTCACTGTCTGAAAGAGGATAGGAAGTGGCAATAGCAGGAGGCATGGCATGGGCAGGAGGATGGGAATGAGTCTGAGGAGAGTAGGCCTTGAGAAGACCGTCCTTGTCGACAATCCATTCCTGACGCCAAGGGTGCCAACGGATGTTCATTCGTTGCACCATCATAAAATTCACTATGCTACCCTTCGTTGGCTTCTCGAAGGAAGTAGCATGAAGAGGCACATCAAGAAAGGAAAAGATTTTAGTCAAGAGGTGTCCGTAGGGTAGAGTTTTGGACCGGCGCGGGTGCTCAGCCACATAAGTCATGGCCCGGAACAGAAACCGGACCAAATTGAAGTGAATGCCTCTGGTGATAAAAGAGAGAAGATAAATATCAATGAATTTGACATTATCATGATCCCCGATACGGGGCGCAAGGGAAGTTTGAATGAGGCGCTCAATAATACGATGGTTAGGATAGAGCTGGGAGAGCTTGACAATGGGATTTGTGGGCTGCCCTGTGAGATGCTCAAGGGCTACGGCTATATCAAACTCACGGTCCCGAGGAAACTCCCCCTGAGCAAATGCATGAGGCCCGACATGAGGAACCCCGAGCATCCGGGCAATCTCCAAAGAAGTGATAGTGATGGGTTGCCCAAGAGCAGTAGTGGTAATGGTATCGACGTCGTCAGAAACCGACCACGTCAGGTGAGCATAAAATTCCTTGACAAGAAGAGGATAAATGACATCCTTTTCAGGAGGTTCAAAGAAATAATGCCAATGTTGATACTCAATAATCGAGAAAAGCTCAAGACGAGCAGTAGACAGCCAAGAATAATCAATTACTCTACCCGGCAAAATGACTTTGTCATGCCAAATGTCCGGGAGTTGAGGGATTGAAGGAGGAGGAGGAGCTTCTTGAGCGATTCCCTTGCCTTTGCGTGTAGAGCGAGGTCCCATGATGGCAAAAGGGAGAAAATGAAGAAAGAGATTAAGAGAAGAAGGATTTTGAGAGAGAAAAGAGGAGGAAGAAAGCTAGGGCAAGGAGGGAGAGGCTGGCTGGACGAGGCGCACAAGAGGGAGAGATAGAAATATGAGGGGAACGGTTTAAATTAATTTTTAACCCTTTCCCCAGCCGGCCCAAAAAGCAAAACCCGACACCACCGGTTAACCGGTGATGTACCACCGGTTGACCGGTGGTATTGAAATTCACAAAAAATAAAATAAAATAAAAAGAGTTTAAAAAACTTAAAAGGAGATAAAAGCAATCCAAAAAGAGTCAAATATTTAGTAGTGCTCATTGACGAATCATTCCTAACTCCCCCTTAATAAAATCAAAACGTTCAACTGGGAGCGGTTTGGTAAAGAAATCAGCTAATTGGAAATCTGTGGAAATGAAGTCCAAAGTGATATCCCATTTTTGAAAATGGTCACGAAGGAAATGATGCCTTAAATATATATTCTTAGTCCTAGAATGTTGTATTGGATTCTTAGAGATACTAATGGCACTAGTGTTGTCACACCGTATAGGGACATGATCGTAGGAAAGGCCATAATCCAAGAGAGTGTGTTGCATCCAAATAATTTGGGCACAACAATTGCCAGCGGCTACATACTCGGCCTCGGCAGTAGAAAGAGAAACACAATTTTGCTTCTTGCTACTCCACGAAACAAGGGACTTGGCTAGCAGATGACAGGTTCCACTAGTACTCTTACCATATAATTGACATCCGCCAAAATCAGCATCCGAATAAGAAGATAGTTCAAAAGAAGTATTTGTGGGATAAAATAAAACAAGATTTTTGGATCCTTTTAAATACTTAAAAATTCTTTTGACCGATTTAAGATGGGATTCTTTAGGATTGGCTTGAAAATGAGCACAAAGGCAAACACTAAACATGATGTCAGGACGGGTCGCATTTAAGTAAAGTAGACTCCCGATCATACTCCTATAAAGCTTGTTAACCACCGGTTTCCCGGCTTCGTCTAACGTAAGCTTACATGAAGTACTCATGGGTGTACTAATTTCCTTTACTTGATCCATACCAAAACGACTTAGAAGCTCGTTTGTGTATTTGCTCTGGCTTAGAGAAATACCTTTTGAATTTTGAAAGATTTGAAAACCAAGAAAAAATTTCAATTCTCCCATAAAACTCATTTCAAATTCTTTTCTCATTAAATCTGAAAAATCAGTACAAAGAGATTCTTTGGTAGAACAAAAGATAACATCATCAACATAAATTTGGACTATTAAAAGATCTTTTGAAGTGTGTTTTAAAAAGAGGGTACAATCGGCTTGACCCATTTTAAAATCATTTTCTAAAAGAAATTTTGTTAACCGCTCATACCAAGCCCGAGGGGCTTGCTTTAATCCATAAAGAGCCTTGGTTAACTTAAAAACATGATTTGGAAATTTTGGATCTTCAAAACCGGGAGGTTGTTCAACAATGATTTTTTCAGAAATAAAACCATTTAAAAAAGCACTTTTAACATCCATTTAAAAAAGCTTAAAATTTAAGTGGGCGGCGAATGCCAACAAGATCCTAATGGATTCTAACCAAGCAACGGGGGAAAAGGTTTCACCATAATCGATTCCTTCTTCTTGATTATAGCCCTTAGCTACTAGGCGAGCCTTGTTCCGGGTTATGATTCCTTGATCATCAAGTTTGTTCCTAAAAACCCATTTAGTGCCAATAATTGGATGATCATTGGGTCTTTCACAAAGAGTCCAAACATTATTTCGAGAGAATTGATTTATTTCCTCTTTCATTGCAAGAACCCAATTCTCATCATTAATGGCATCATTAACGGTTTGAGGTTCTAGGTGAGAAATGAAGGCTTGATGTTCAACTTCATTGAGGATAGATCTTCTAGTTCGAGTACCGGCTTGAAGGTCACCTATGACATTTTCTAAAGGATGGTCTCTAGAAGGTTTCCAAACCTTAGGCAAGGTGGAAGGCGAAGAAGGTAAAGAGGGTTCTTGATGGTCATCCTCCTTGGGAGGAGAAGAGGAATCATTCAAATGAAGCTTATCAAGCTTATCTTCAACATCCTCAATGACCGGGTGAGGTTTTGGAAGAGTTTCATCAAATTTGACATGAGATGATTCTTCGATGGTTTTTGAACGTTTATTGAAGACACGATAGGCTTTTCTTGAGTTGGAGTACCCAAGAAAAATACCTTCATCAGATTTGGCATCAAATTTTTCTAGGTTATCTTTTGTGTTAAGGATAAAGCATTTACACCCAAACACTTTAAAATAACCAACTTTGGGCAATTTTCCTTTCCAAAGTTCATAGGGGGTTTTCTTAAGAAGGGGTCTTACAAGGACTCTATTAATAGTATAACAAGAAGTGTTTACCGCCTCGGCCCAAAAATATTGAGGGAGGTCGAATTCACTAAGGAGGGTTCGAGCGATTTCTTGGAGAGTTCGATTTCTCCTTTCAACCACTCCATTTTGTTGAGGAGTCCTAGGGGCAGAGAAGGTGTGATTGTATCCTTGAGAAGAACACAATTCATCGAATTCTTTGTTCTCGAATTCACCACCATGATCACTACGAAGAGATATGATTTTATATCCTTTTTCGTTTTCTACTTTCCTAGAGAATTTCAAAAAGGTTTTACAAGCATCATTCTTATGGGCTAAAAATAAAACCCAAGTAAAACGAGAAAAGTCATCAACAATAACTAAGGTATAGGATTTTCCACCTAAGCTTGCTACGGGAGTAGGACCAAAAAGATCAAGATGAAGGAGTTCAAGAGATTTTGAGGTGGACACTTCCTTCTTAGATTTGAAAGAAGACTTGTGTTGCTTACCAAGTTGGCATGGCTCACAAATCAAATCTTTCTTAAATTTAAGTTTAGGAAGGTCACGAATGAGCTTGTTCTTATTAAGCTTTAGAAGTGAATGAGAGCTACAATGCCCCAATCTTCTATGCCAAAGCCAAGACTCATTGTCAAGAGCACTTAAACATTTAACATTTTGGCTAGCTAGAGATTTTAAATCAATAATGTAAACATTTTGAAAATGTGAAGCAGAAAATATCAACTTGTTTTGAAAATCAAACACATTGCATAAATCATTTTGAAAATTGACTGAAAAACCACTATCACAAAGTTGACTAATGCTAATTAAATTATGCTTTAAACCTTTAACTAATAAAACATCTTTAATAAAAGAGGAGCTACCAAAACCAATGGTACCTATTCCGACGATCTTGCTTTTTGAGTTATCACCAAAGGTGACATATCCTCCATCGAATTCTTCAAGTGAGTTGAACTCGGAGGGATCGCCACACATGTGCCTTGAGCAACCGCTGTCGAGATACCACGAGCCTTTAGAGGTCCTACTCTTTTGGCGTTTATCCTACAAAATCAAGAAAGAAGAGATTTTGGTACCCATATAAGTTTGGGTCCGGAAAGATTAGCTAAAAGAGACTTTTGAACCCATAATGTTCTAGAGGGATTCCTTCTATGATACTCATCCGAGTATGTAATGGATTTGGGTCTTCCATACCTAGCATTTTTACAATCACATTCATAAATCATGTGACCGGTCTTTTTACAATAATTACAAAATTTGTATTGGGAGCTCCCCCTTACAAAAGTAGTGGGTTCCCTAGAAAAAGTGGATTGCTTGTTATAGCCAAGTCCATGTGTGGTTCTAGCCGAACGCTGAGAACCTAGCAATTTAGTTAAGTTTTGTTCACCTTGGGTGAACTTGGCAAGAGATTCCTTAAAATCCTTAATGGTAGAATTTAAAGAATCTACATTTGGAATATTTTTGACTTTAAGGGAAATCTCCTCATTCTCTTTGAGAAGTTTGTTTTTTTCGGAAATAAGAGTTTTGTTTTTCTTTTTCAGGGTCAAAACTTTAGAGGTAAGTTCGTGAAAAACTTCCTCTAATTGATCTCTTGCATTTTGGAGTTCTTCATAAGACATATCATTATCAAAAGAAGAAGATGAGGAAGAAGAGTGAGAAGAAGAGTGAGAAGAGGATACCTCATCAAATGCCATTAGGCATTTTCCACCTTCATCGCTTGAGTCGCTTGAAGACATGGAGTCATCACTTGCACTCCATGTTGATGCTTTGAAGGCCTTCTTGTTTTTCTTTTCATTTAACCTTTTCTTGAAAATGGGGCACTCCGGTTTGATGTGGCCTTTCTTTCCACATTCAAAGCAAGTGATTTCTTTCTCCGCCTTTGGCTCTTCCTTTCGTGCCTTTTGAAATTTCTTCTTTTTCTTCATGAACATGCTCATTTTCCTTGCTAGTTGAGCCATCTCGGATTCACTATCATCGGAGGAGCTTTCTTCCTTTGCCTTGAAAGCTATGTTCTTTTTCTCCTTGAAGATCTTTCCTTCTTTATCGGCTTGCCTCTTCATGGTAATCTCATAAGTCATGAGTGACCCTATGAGTTCTTCAACCGGCATCTTCTTGACATCTTTCGCTTCTTGGATTGCCGTCACCTTTGGTGCCCAAGAGCTTGGTAGGACCCAAAGAATTTTCATGACCATTGTTTCTGCTGAAACATCATCACCAAGGGACTTTCTCCCATTGCAAACATCAGTAAAACGAGTAAACATTTCGGTGATTGACTCGTGTGGGTGCATTTTGAAACTCTCAAAGTCTTGATGATACATATCTAACCTAGTGTCTTTGACTTTGTTAGAGCCCTCATGGGTCACTTCCAAAAGTTTCCAAATTTCTTGTGAGGTGGTGCAAGTAGAAATACGATTAAACTCATTACGGTCTAACCCACAATGAAGAGCATTCATGGCTTTGCCATCAAGCTCAAAATTGGCAATGTCTTCGGGGGTCCATTTAGATTCATCCTTACTAGAAAGAGTGTAGCCTTGCATAACATTTCTATATATAGGATAGCCAATGCTTCTGAGAAAAGTAATCATTCGTGTTTTCCAATATGTGTAATCGGTTCCATCGAAGTATGGAGCTCGAGTCATGGAATACCCTTCGGGTTCTTGTGAGAAAGAAGCCATCACTATGGATTTGTCGTTTGTAACCGGTTAAGGTATTACACAAACGCTCCCTCTGATACCAAATGTTGGGTCGGAGGTGATGGAAAGAGGGGGGGTGAATTGCCTTTTTAAAATTAATTAACAATTTAAAACAAATTTAAATGCAGTGGAAAGTAAAAAGGCACGACACAATTGATAACGGAGTTCGGCTTTAAACTCAAGCCTACGTCTCCGCTACCAACTCAACCGTTGGAAGATTTATACGACCGCTTGCTTTTTAATGGTTATAGAAAGAAACCCACTAGCCGTTTTAAGGTAGGCTAGATCACCTTCTTACAGCTTGCTTTTTTATTATGGTGGTAGCAAGAAACCCAAATTTAAAGAAGGAAGAAAAAGGGTGGTTTGTTTTAATACAAACCCAATTAAGAACTAAACAATTGAAGTAAATAATTTAGAACAAACTAGAGGAAGCCTTGAGCGCCAAGAGGTGAGTGTAGTTGATGTAGAGGCAGCCCAAGCTTCAAGGATGGCAATTGGATCTCAAGTAGCCTTTGAGAATTGTCGTAGGAGCCTCAAATGATCAAAATAGCTTTGGTATGCTTCGGTATATAATCGGTGGTGTTCCCGGCGTCCATGGACGTCTATTTATAGGAGAAATACTCCCAAATACTTCAAAATAGCCGTTGGAGGGCTTTCGGAGCCGTTGGGGATCAAGTGGGCCAGCCTGGTCAAAGCCTAACGGCTAGTTTGACTGAGCACACCGGTTGGCCGGTGCTGATCCACCGGCTGGCCGGTGCACCAGACAGAAGCAAGGGATTTCTGTCTGGCTCCACCAGCTGACCAGTGCTGAGCCACCGGCTGGCCGATGGTCTGGACAGAAGAATGCTATTCTGTCTGGGTTCCACCGGCGGGCCGGTGGTCAGGCACCGGCGGGCCGGTGGTCTGGACAGAATGTATGCCATTCTGTCTGGACCCACCGGTAGGCCGGTGGCCAGACACCGGCTGACCGGTGGCACCTGGCAGAGGGCTAGGCCTTCTGCCTGGTCCACCGGCTGGCTGATGGGCTGGATCCGGCTGGCCGGTGCCCTTACCGGCTGGCCGGTGGTCTCACACCGGCTGGCCGGTGGTCTCACACCGGCTGGCCGGTGGACATAAACAGTCCATTTTGAATTCTTCTTGGGCCAGCTTCTAGGCACCCTATTTCATATCATCAAAAACACTTGAAAACAAGTTAGAATACAATTAGAGTGATTGTGATCATTAAAATCCAAGAGAGAGGGGTGCAACAATCTTTGGGTGGCTTCTAGAACAAAGTAGTTACAAAGTGGTATCAGATGAGATTATTTTCACTTGAATAACAGTTTGGAGCCTTTATCTTGGGATAAGACTAAATAGGTACTTGGTAATATGTTGTACCCGGGAGTAGCTGACTTGTGTTTAGGGAAAATCCAATCTACAACATTTATTGCAATTTTTCCGGTTTTTCAACTTTACACTTGATTTTATTTTCACCATTGGGTGATTCACATGTTTTGTGTTGTTACCGTTAATGTTATTGAGGTTCTATTTCTGTCGCAACTCGATAGTCACTTGCTAGAAATCACACATCACGCATTTTTCCCATGCCATCTAGGATGCATTAGTGATTGTGTGTTGTTGTGATGGATTTTGTGTTAAATATTATTTCATTTTTGATAGATGCCTTGATAAAAATACCTATAGTTTGATAAGGTATTGATTATGTAAGTATTTTTTTGAATTAATGTCAAACATTGGTTATTGAGTTATTATGGGCCCTCATGGATGTGAATTTGGTATATCATTACCATGTTTACCATGTTAAAACATGAATATGAATCCAATGTTTGATTCATGGGGTTTATATCCCTCACGAATAAGAATTTTGTAGTTTCCATGTTCGTTATAGTGCTTTTTTGGTTTCCAAAATAGTTTCTAAGGCTTACTATCTAGAAAAACCTAGAATACTTGTCATGTAATATTATTTACACACAATGTGTTCTTCTTTTTGGGAAGAAACTATTTTTCTTAAGTACACACAGTGTGCTTTATTGACACGTCGTGTAGTCTTTAACCGTTCCATATGTTGCATGGGTAGAGACACGGGATAATGACGTTCTTGTGGGAACATTCCATGTACCTGTTGAAAATGCTATGTAGTGTTGACCCTGTGTCTTCCTGTGAAACTAACAACACAGATGGATAATCATTAAGCTATACACGATGTGTCATGATCGAACATGCAATGTATTTTGACTCAGGTACCCGACTGGGTCACTAAAAACATGGGCCAGTGTTATCATTTCTCATACATGTCGTGTCCGCCTTGATCACACTATGTAGTGTGAGTTGTGTGTCAAGCTATGTCACTAACAACACGGACCAGGTGATTCTTTTCTGATATATGTCATGTCTACCATGAACATGTCATGTAGTTTTGTCTTAGGAGAACCGTGTGGCTTAACTATGTAGAATGACTCATGCAATGAAAGAGGATTCAAGTACACATTTTTTTTTTAAGATGACACAATATGTATTTGGGGTGTTACATGACCAGTTTTAGCAGAATTAGATGCCCATGTGAATGAATTAAGGAAACATACAATGTAAGAATTGTACACTCCTTGTAGTAATGTTTTGTGAAAATTGAGTCTTTTTCATTTTCCTGTTCCCTTGTTACACCTCTTGTTTTTAGCCTCTTATAATATTGATCTAATGTGTGTGCTTGAACATTCAGATTCATGCCATTAAGACATCCTCCGGTTGTATGCTAGTAACCAGGCAGTGATCAGACACCATACATGGTTGACACGGGACTACCTGCAGATCCTCTTGTCGTTCCAGTCTTGGTACCAGCCGTTATACCTGAAATAGGTGCGGATGCATAGTATAGAGAGGGGTTTTGAAGATGATGCTGAACATTCAGGGAGTGCTTCCACCTACACCGTCAATGACAGAGTTGACAAGGGTCTTTTAGCAGTAGCTTCCCCCCACATTCTCAGGGGATGGAGGACCCCAGGCTATAGAGTCATGGATACAATCCACACTGACGAATATTGAGCATATGGATATACCTCCAGAGAAGAGGGTGATTCCTCATACCTACATGCTTTGAGATTCTGCCAAGACATGGTGGGATGTGATCTCACATGTGGGATGCCAGCAGAATATGGCTTGGGATGAGTTTTGGCGCATCTTCTACAATTACTTCTATCAGGAGACGTTGAGGGCCGATCTAGCCCGAGAGTTCATTAGTTTGGTGTAGGGTACTCTTACTATTCTAGAGTATTCTTCTCTCTTCACATATCTACAACGATTCACACCAATTCTTAGAGTTGATAAGTTGTTCCATGCATGGAAGATTAAGGATGTTTTATGGCATGAAATCTAATCATAGGTGAACATCTTCAGGTTGGCATTAATATCCTCTATCATCAACCAGGCGTTGATTACAGAGTGTAACTTGATGGATTTTGGAGTTGTGATCTAGGGTAGTTCGGTATCTAGTTATATTATTCCTCATAATAATAGCTGGAAGCACCTCTGGGAGACCACACGAGGAAGTCAGAGTAGGCGGAATAAATCATCTGGTAGCCAGGTGGTGTGATACCAGTGCAGGAAGAGCAGGAATATGAGGCCACATTGCACGAGAGACCCATTAGAGTGCCAATCATGGGGAAGATAGGTCACCTTCAGTGCATCTGTCAGATATTCTCACCAGTAGCTGGTGACATGGGTTCTTCAATAACTCTGCATTCAGGAGCAACACTACCTGTTTCTCACAAGTCAGGTAACTGGTGTTCTTCCCAACGTTGAGGCTGAGGTGGAGGTTGTGGCCATGGTGGTCATTCACCGGGATTTCAGCGACATCACGGTGGATCAGCTCAGTGTGGTCAGGTAGGGTTATAGGGTCATGGTATAGGTCAGGCTTTTGCAGTGGAGAAGACCCAGCAAGGTCCGGATCCTGGACCCTCTACCGTTCGAGGTATGTTCTAAGTATCCTCATTTTTATCTTCTACACTTTTTGATACAGGGGCATCCCATATAATTATATCTATTGTTGTTGTGGATAGCCTTAGTCTCTATATCATTTCCTTTAATGATATCTTGACACTAGACACTCTGTTGGGTACTAGAACAGCTAGTGTATGTTAGTTCATGGAGTTCCCTCTACAGTTTTGTGGGTGTCACTTCATATGGGACCTATATGTCCAAGAGATGACATGCTATGATGTCATTCTTGTGATGGACTGGTTCGTTCCATTCAATGTAGTCATCGACTGTTATCACCATAGGGGGGGGGGGTTTCACATCACCAGAAGGTGAATCTTTACTTCATAAGGGCCAATGGGATGTCTATATGAGCAGAGTAGGACCCGAGCATCATTGGTTGGGAGGAGTTACAACCCAGATTAGTAGTCTATATATGGATGACCAGTGGAATTCATAGTTATACTTTCCTCTAGTGGTGTATCATTTCAGAGATGTATTTTTAAAGGACTTTTCATGTTTTCCTCTTGAGTGTGAGGTATACTTTTTTAATGAGCGTGTTCCAGGAGCTGCACTGGTGTCCATTCCTCCTTATAGGATGGATACACCTGAGTATAAGGAGCTCAAGAAGCATTTGGAGGAGTTTCAGGCAAAGGGTTTCATCCAACCCAGTACTTCTCCTTGGGGATCAAATGTCTGGTTTGTAAAGAAGGCAGACAGTACCCTTCGGATTTTTGTGGACTATTAAAAGTTGAACTAGTTGATGGTAATGAACCTATATCCCTTGCCTTGGATTGATGATCAATTTTATCAGCTTCGAGGAGCCCGAGTGTTCACAAATATTGAATTGAGGTTTGGTTATCATCAGTTGCACGTTAGACCATCAGTTATACCTCTTACAACCTTTCAGAGTAGATATGGTCTATATGAGTATAAGTTTATGCTCTTCGGTCTCATGAATGCGCCTGCAATTTTCATGGCACTAATGAACTGAGTGTTCCATACATACTTGGATTCCTTCAGGGTTGTTTTCATAGATGATATCGTGGTGTACTCTCACAATTGAAATGACCATGCTACCCATCTTGAGATCATTTTGAGTACACTGAGAGATCATCAGTTATATACTAAGATCTCAATATGGCTCTTCTGGATGGATCAAATCTAATTCTTCTGTAGCAGTTAACTCTACTCTTCTTGATCGAGTGAGAATGTGGAAGATATTAGATTCATAAGTCCTTGTCCTACGAGAGAGTGTTTCAGGAGAAGACCTTATTCTGGGATAGTTATTTGGAGGGGATGGGAAATTGTTTTTTTATGGGCGTGCATGGGTTCTAGAAGATAAACGTGTGGAGATGATATAGTATTTTCATTCTTCAGTTTGGGTAGTTCATCCGAGTTTCACCAAGATGTATTATGATCTACACCATTAGTATTGGTGGCTAGGTTTGAAGATGGATGTTTCTTATTTATTCATAAGGTGTTCCACCTTTCATTTGGTGATGGAAGAGCATCAACGGCCAGTAGGGATTTTACAGTAGTTACCCATTTCTAAGTGGAAGTGTAATGATGTAACGATGGATTTTGTAATAGGGTTTTAGAGGACACCTTTAGGGAATAATGTAGTTTGGGTTGTCAATGAATGACTCTCAAAGGATTCCCACTTTTTTCTGATCATAGAGACCTTCAGTGTTGATGATATGGAATGGTTGTACATTCGTGATATTGTACATCTTCCTGAAGTTCTACACTCTATTGTTTTAGTCAGTGATTCCAGTTCTACTTCTTGGGTCCGGTAAGGGCTTCTAGAGGCTTTGGGTATATAGGTACTTTTGAGTACGACTTACCACATCTAGAAAGATTTCTAGTCCGAGCGTAAAATTCAAGTTATTGATGACATGATTCGAGCATGAATGCTATATTTTAAATGTTCTTGGGATAACCATATACATCTTGTGAAGTTTTCCTACAATAATAGTTATCAAGAAACTATTAAAATGGGACCTTATGATTCTTTGTATGATAGGCCATGCTGATCACCATAATGTTGGATGGAGGCATGAGAGGCAGCTTTTGTGGGACCTCGTCTTGTTACCGAGACCACAGAGCAGATAGAGCTGATTCGTAAGTGGATGGATACTATGCAGTCTCGACAGAAGTCTTATGCTTATCAGTGGAGATGACCAATGTAGATTGAGGTTGGGGATCGGGTTTTCCTGCGTGTCACACTGAGCATGGAACACCCGAGGATTAGGATACATGGTATGCCTTCACCAAGGTATGTCGGATAGTTTGAGGTTTCAGAATGAGTTGGGTTGGTTGCCTATCGGTTGGAGCTACCCCAAAGGTACCAGGCTTTGCACGACATTTTTCACATTTCATAGCTCTGACGTTACTTTTCAAACCTGTCACATGTCTTTCAACCTGAGGAGTTTGATCTCGAAGTGGATGAATTATTTGATGAGAATCCAATCCAGATTGATGATTGTAGTTAAAAGGGTCTTCATGGCCGGTCCGTTCCCCTATTACGTGTGTTATGGCAGCACGAGATGGTATAGGACGAGACTTGGGAGAGGGAGGCCGATGTTCGAGCATATTGGCCAGAACTATTCTATTATTCTTCTTCTATACCACACTAGTGAAATTCAAGGAATGATTTCATTAAGGAGTATGTTTGTAAGAAATTGGATATTATTTTCTAGTAGGTTTTCCTTTTCTGGTCGTTTTTGAGAAAAAAAAAGAAAATAAGGAAATTTTCTTGGTACACACCGTGTACCTTATTACCATAGGTCGTTGGGTTCTAGATGTGTAATGACCATGCACATGGCCATGTGGGGTGACCTGGAGGCTACCTAAAGCAGAGTACTAAAACGGTGAGTACACACTATATATATTAATAGTACACAACTTGTACATTTTTTTATTAAACGCATTGGGGTTGCGTCTAATCAAATGAACACTCTCCTTCAAGGTCTTATTTAACTGAGAGCTCCGTACAGCTGCAGTTATTCGACGATCAGCCGAGCGAGCATCCGTCCTCCGAGTCGAACATCATCAGTTGTGTTGGAATTTCATTGGTGAGTTCACATTTCTTCTAGAGCCCCATCTTCTGATTTCTCCATCGTGGGATGAAAATTTTAGACGTTTTTGTAGATATTCAGCATTACAAGGTGATTCAAGACTCAAGGTTCACATGTAGTGATATTCCACTGACGAAGTAGGTTGTTTTTTCCATTATATTGATATTATTTGAGTATTATGTGAAATTTTTGACCAATACCCTTGAATAATGTATTGCAGGTTTCTCATTTTACCATGATGATTTCCTGTGATGCTTGTATCACTGTGTAGAGGTTAATTGGATATGAATAGGGTTTATTGTTATGATTTTGATGTGTTGGGAAGACCATTTGTCTGCTTAGCCAATTTGGCCACCTTTCCTATTTTTCATGTCTAGTGTTGTAGGGTGGATTGTTTGTATTCTAGCATTCTTGATATACTGTAGACTCTTTTAGGGAAGTAGTTCTTGAGGTTTAGCATGGACGTTTTTGCATTGCTATTCTTGTTGACCTACACAGGTCCAAGAGAATCTGGTGTAGTACACTATAAACTGAATTGACAGAGTGATCTTCCTCTGAGAGTCTCTGAGCATTTCAAATAAATAGGGGAATTGACTAAGTGAGCTTCCTCAGAGTGTCTTTGAACCACATGTTTCTATAAGAGGAATTGATCGAGTGAGATTCCTCATAATTTCTTTGAAGCACTTGGGGCTATAAAGGGAATTGACCATGTGAGCTTCCTCAGAGAGTCCATGACATTGGTTCTATAAGTGTAATTGATAGTGTGAGCATCCTTAGAGAGTCCATGACATAAATTAGACTATAAGGGGAATTGACCATTTGAGCATCCTTACAGTGTCTTGAATTACTTTTGACTATAAGGGGAAATGACTATGAGTGATCCCTCAGATAATCTTTATATATTTGTTGGTAACAAAATATTTCATGAAAGGGAGGAACGAAAAAGATGGTTGGCACACTACCTCGCGAAGCACCACCGCAAAGCACCGTCGTGAAGGACCGACGCGAAGGACCGACGCGAAAGACCATGATCATCACGGCCTCACGAAGCTCTAGAGGCGGTAACCCTCCACGAACGCATTTGATGTTCGTGAGCCCGTCGCGAAGCTCTAGAGGCGGTTTGACGTTCGCGAGCCCGCCGCGAAACTCTAGAGGCGATAACCCTCCGCGAACACATTTGACCTTCGCGAGAGCGCCGCGAAGCTCCAGAGGCGGTAATCCTCTGCGAACGCATTTGACGTTCGCGAGCGCGCCGCGAAGCACCTGAGGCGGCGCGCGAGTTCTACTTCGCGGCGCCCCTTGCCATTAAATACTGGACTCCCCCTGAGTCCTAAGGACAGACAATCCGACCCTTCGGCTTCTCCTCTCCCGAATCACGAAGCACTCTTTTCCTTGGGAATGATGAGCTCCGCGTGGTACATCTACTTCGCGAGACGCCTCTACATTGTCTCGTTTTCAGACCCTCTTCTGAGACGGATTCCCTTCGCGAAGCTCAAGGGAATTCGTGAAGGAAGGGGATTCCCAAGGGACCCCGGGCAGCCGCGGAGCGTTTATGCTTCGCGAAACACCCAACCTGTACTAGTGATTCCTATGCTAAGGCAGGATCGCTTCACCTCGCGAAGCACACTGCTTCGCAGGACCCTGCTTCGCGAGGCACCTCTTCTTCGTGAGGCATGGCTCCGCGAACACTGTTCCACTTCGCGAAGCACCTTCCACTCACACCTATGCCCCATGCTAAGGCCAAGGCACACCACTTCGCGAAGCACACTCCTTTTCTTAGAGATTCCTCTTCCTGTGCGACCCTACAGGTTTGCACGATGTGATTTCAATGTCCCATGGAAAATACCACCCGTAGCGTTTCTTCGCATAATGCTTCTTCGCATAGGCATGCGGACGGCTATTGCTTTTTCGTATAGCCATGCTAACGTGGACCCCTTGATGGTTTGTTCCAAAACCCCCCTTAACCATGGCCTTACTGATACCTTACCTTCCCCAAGGACCAGAGGGTACCGGTTATGTATGTCCTAGGGGTGTGGAGTGAACCCACTTTGTCCGAGCTGCAGGACGTTAAACAGCCAAGCACCACGTCCTCGACACATGACGTTAAACTGTGACCCGACCTCGTGCCTCTCCCGAAGGGTCCCCCCAGCTCGAACATTCATTACACCACTCATCTCCACAGGAATGGAATCACCCATCCACAAGGGAAGATATCCTACTTATTGGAGTGGAGTATGTTCATAGGAGAAGGGCGACCCTAGTTTCCCAACGGATGGTTGCACCTCTGCATCTCCGTACTTCCCCACTACTAAGGTCAGTGGAGGGAGTGATAGGGAACGAGGCACCTCCCATCTTTGGACCAAGGTCCATTTCTATCGTTCTTTGTCGCATCACGAGCCTCCATCCTGGAGTAAGTCCCAGCACCATGGGCCGCCTAACGCGTAAGCCCCTCTTCGCTTCTCACGGATGCATCCTTCGCGACGTTATCGTCAGGTCCTTGCAACATCTTGTTTCTCACACCGAGCATGACTCACGTGGGCTTAGAGTGAGAACCGACCCTGGCCCCCACCCAATCCGAACTATGAGGACTTTGATCCATGTCAAGGCATGGTACGAAGGTAGCCTCCCAGAGGTTCAAGCCCACCACTCATCGGACCAAGTTCCACCTTCACGTCGGTTTATCGGCACCATTTTCTAGCGAACTACGAGGACTTTGATCCATGTCAAGGCATGGTACGTAGGAAGCCTCCATGAGGTTCAAGCCCCATTGCTCGGTCGTTCATTCACGACGAGTTTCACCCTCATCCAGCATGACGTTAAACTGTATGCCCCTCCCTTTGTCCTGCATGACATTAAACTGCACACCCATTCCCACCTGAACTATGAGTTCTTTGATCCGTTTCAAGGCATGGTACGTAGGAAGCCTTCCAAAGGTTCAAGCCCACCACTCATTGGACCAATGTCGACTTTCACGTCGGTTCGCTGACAAAACCCCACCTGAACTACGAGGTCTTTGATCCATGTCAAGGCAAGGTACGTAGGAAGCCTTCCAATGGTTCAAGCCCACCACTCATTGGACCAAGGTCCACTTTCACGTTGGTTCCCCGACAAAACCCCACCTAAACTACGAGGTCTTTGATCCATGTCAAGGCATGGTATGTAGGAAGCCTTCCAATGGTTCAAGCCCACCACTCGTTAGACCAAGGTCCACTTTCACGTCGGTTCGCCGACAAAGCCCCATTTGAACTACGATGTCTTTGATCCATGTCAAGGCGTGGTACGTAGGAAGCCTCAACGAGGTTCAAGCCCACCCATCATCCAATTCCCGTCGAGTTCTACCTACCTCAAGCACGACGTTAAACTGCAATTCCAGTCCGACGGCAAGCCGTTGTGATCAACCTGAACTACGAGGTCTTTGATCCATGTCAAGGCATGGTACGTAGGAAGCCTCTACGAGGTTCAAACCCTCCATCCGGTCGTTCCGACCTCCTTCACGTCGGTTCACCCCCATCCCTTATGATGTTAAACTGTATTCCCCAAATTGAACTACGAGGTCTTTGATCCATGTCAAGGCAGGGTACGTAGGAAGCCTCCACGAGGTTCAAGTCCAATAATCATTGGCCCAGACCGTCTCCAAGTCAGTGTGCCAGGCCCCCATTTTGAAGCCCATTTCCCATTGGACCAAGGTCCCCTGGTTACGTCGGTTCACCGACACCCAATGCCCGTCGTTTATTCACGTCAGGGTTCGCTACCATCCCGCATGACATTAAATTTTATTCCATCAATCCTTTGAACTATGATGAATTTGATCCATGTCAAGGCATGGTATGTAGGAAACCTTCCCAAGGATGAAGCCCACCACCAGTGGACCCACGGGTTTACTTTCACGTCGGTACGCTGACGATACCTATCGGACCAAGGTCCACCTTCACGTAGGTACACTGAAGATGTCCATCGGACCAAGGTCCACCTTTATGTTGGTTCGCTGACGACATTCATCAGGCCAAGGTCCGCATTCAAGTCGGTTTACCGGCACCATCCCGAAATACGCGGACTTTGATTCCCTGCCACCTGGATACATAGGAAGCCTCTTCAAGGCTCAAGCCCAACTTCACCGTCGCCCCAGCGATGGTCCCATTTCACTCCCCCTCCACTACATTCAACCATCTACTGCACATCCAGATTCTCACCCGGACCGCTATATCATGGTGAAACCATGTCGGTACGCTGTTCTTCACAGCTGCTCATGGGTTGGCCCCGGTATCGGCATCCCTTCAAGGGAAATCCCTTAATCTTATCTATCCTAGCTAATGCTCTGATCGGGTTGATCTGTCTCCTCTTAGACGTTAAACTCGCGGCATACCCTGTGTTAAACACGTGAAGCTGAGGAAAACCTCATATATGTTTCTATGGCATATAATTCCCCGCATTCGATGTGGGATGCCTCGGGCTTCCACCCCCTCGGGAAGCCCTACAACCAGGGATAACAGATAGACATGCCATGTTCCCCAGCATCCAGACACGCTACTGATGCCTCAACGTGACAACTCTCATGGCTGAAGGTTACTTCCCTGACCGAACCCTTTGGAATGTCCCGACAGAATCAGTTTAATTAACCGGTGTCCATGGAAACATGGCACTGGGAAGAGTTTCGCGAACTACGTATTAAATCTATGAGGGAGACCTGGACTAGGTGACGAGTTCTGAGGAGGAATCCACAGGAGGAAGAACCGACATCCCATCATCCTGTTTCGATCAAGGAGGAGACATCCCTGAATAAGGAGCGAATTCCTCCCGCCTTTGGAAAGCAGGACTGCGGGGCAACAAAGTGTCGCGCGTCCTCCTCCTCCGCGACAGATGTGCGTGCGCCCCGATGAAAGCATCGGAAACAGAAATGGTGAACCCGACGTGAAATTCTTCTCGTCAATATGGATATTAGTAGCGTTTGAGACACCAGTAGATTGACGTGTCCCCCGATCCAGATATCCGGCGCCTGGTCCCGCCATGAAAATAATGGGCCTGTCGTGAAACTCACCGGATGTCAGGGCAATAGAACGTGGGGCACTCCGTTCTGCAGTGTATTGGCGTGGATCCTTCTTAGAGACGTGGATAATGGAAGGACACTGGGGCACTGGATGTCAATCCTTTTCCTCTCAGTACTGATGAGTGATCCCTTCATTTATCAGGAACCAGGTTGCTGTTACAGAGACGCTATCACCACCCACTCCTCGCCCACGCAGGGGCAGGGGAAACACCACCACAGCCACCCCACATGGCACTGCTACCGCCACGACGGCTGCCACATCACAGAATACTGGGTGCCCACGTCCCCTTTCCCCATCAGAGGTCATCCATAGAATGGTGATCAATAACCTCGTGCACAGGTACGAGGATGAAGGGGTCATCCCAACTCGGTATATGGCCTGCTTGGACCTGGAGGCCTCCAGGCCTCGCCGTCAACGCTGCCCTAATAGGCCGCGCAGGGAGCCCCTGCTCCCCACCCCAAAGTTCAACCGTTTCGGGAGCCTGCCCCCGGAAAGCCTTGACGACTCCTCGCCTTACGCTGAAGAGGTGGGCGCCGTCTGGCTCAGCCCGCTCAGGGTCCCGACCCAAGGGCTCGAGGCGAGAGCTCCCGCCCCGCCGTGTCAGCGCCGCCGTCCGACTCCGCAGGAGGAGCAGGCAGGCTACGTTCCTGCACCACCTACACCAGCTCACCTGACCCGATGTCAGCGTCGGGCCCGGGCTGCGGACGCTTGCCCAGGTGCGTTGACGTCGACAGCTACAGTGGCCCGAGCCACCACCGGCGTGCATCGTGAAGCCCCTTCATACACTAAGCAGGGGCACTCCTTCACCCAACCAGGATCGAGACCCCAACCGCCCCACGGGCAGGCTGGGTTGACTCTCTGGGTTGCAGGAGCAAGTGATGATCGTCGCGAACTAACCCGCGGTAATTTCACCTCGTACGGAGGTCCTCCATGTACCACTACTCTACAGAGCATGGGCCTTCCCCGCTCCGAAGTTCGTCATGGAGGTATGCCTCGTGCTATCCTCATCCTAAAAGAAGACCTGCCCCGTGGCAGGGACGCTCAGTGCAGAATCATTTCTCGCGCCCACTATATAGGGTATGGAGTCCATCCTCCTGCCCCCGACCGTCGATCTGAAGGAACCATCCATCCGGTCCTTCTCCAACGTGGGGGCCCTCCCTACATCTTCTCTGCGACCGACGAAGGTCCTCCTCATCCCAGAAACACGAGGAGTGAAGGTCAGACTCGCTCCACCTACATCGACCATGCATGTCCTCCCCATGCTCCTGCCGATTCCAACAGAGGCTCCTCCCACATGGGTGTTGTTCATGGAGGTTATCCCCATGTGCCCTTCGACATTTTCCCCGGTGCCCCTCACACCCCGACTATCTTAGGTGGGGGTCCTCTCCGTCACGACACCACCGCCACACCGAGACTGCTTGGTAGGGATCAAACCTGTCTTGAAGAGCCACCTCGGGGCAGGAAAGCGGGTCGTCGCTGCCACAAGTAGAATCCTGGGAAGGCCCGACTGGATATCAAACCTGCCCGCTTCTCCGACTCGAAGGCGGAATGCGACTCATCAATGGAACCATCTCCCCGCTCCTCCGTATCAAGGACTGGGGCAGTAACCAGACACATTAGCCTCATTCTCCCAGAATATGAGGTCCACCGGATTTCTATATCTCTCCGCAGGAACATCCAGGAGGAAAAATCTTGGGAATTCTGCAGGTCTTGACCGCACAATCATCGCCATCGCCACCAGAAGCGCCCTCTACCTCTACCAGAGATCACATAGAGTTATTTTGAGGTCCAACGGTGGTAGAGCGACGACACGACCTGTCTCCGGTAGCTGTGACTCTTGTGCCAGAAGCTATGGCTATCAGCCCGTCGTATCATGACATCGTGGCCAGGTCACCTCACTCTTCAGAGGATGGCCCGGAATTCGGCGGCCAGTCAGCTCGCTCGCCGTATTCTCCACCTCCGAGCTTACTATCCCAGAGGTCCGCCTCGGTACCGCTACCAGTCCCTCAGCCACCACCGGTTTACGAGTGGGGCAACACAGGGGCAAACCCTAAGCCCGAGCCCAGGATCTTCTAGAGTATTCTCGCAGTGCATTACTTCTCGTAGAAATTCTGGCCGACTGTGGTGCTGAATTTTCGCGTACCAGAGTCTCTTACCACTAACAAAGTGGGGTGATTTTGTCAAACCCTATGGGCGACACACTTCCGCCTTCATTAAGAACGATTGGTGTACCCCAGAAGTCGAGAGCACTTTGAAGAAATCAGCGAGCAGTGCCGCCTGATCGATGCGGCTGCACTCCTTGTGGCCCAACACCCTGATTCGCCAGGCTGCTAGGGCGCCCTTCAACGGAAATGCGTTCAGAGTTTTAAAGCACTCCACAGAATCGTTAGGGAAGCCACCCCCTTGTGAAAGTCCGTGATTGGGGACACAATGCCACTCTCCTCTTCTACCCTATCCGACGACAGCCAGATCAGCTATGCGACATCGAGGACATTCCCTCGAGAGGGGTCACAATCCACATGGCCGATGTTGTGGACAATGAAGACGAGCTTGAATTCCTTGATAGAGACTTCCCCCCTAAGGGAGTACCGCCACTACTGGACCCATTAGGGAGGGTTACCCATCAACAGAGGAACCTGCTAGGCCTCCTCGTACCCACCGAGTCGCTGGTGCTCGGTCGGAACACCGGAAAGGGTAAAGAGCATGTCGGAACTTTCAAGAACTCCGACCCATCCGCCTCTGTGCAAAAAACGGACGAAGATCCTGAGAAGGCCATGTTACGCCAACAGATTTCTGAGCAGAAGAGGCTGGTTGACGATCTTTTGGCTGAGCGCGCTGCAGAGTGGCGACCCGACTATGGGGATCCTAGGCCGGGGCAGTAGGGGCAGGAACAATTTCTCCCCGGTGAGATGCCTCCGGGCAACCCTGATCATGCTACTTCCGCAGACAGGGCAGAATAAGGAACGAATGACATGGGGGTGTGATACGTCTCGCCAACCCCCCCCCCCCCCCCGAACGAAGAGGCAATCTAAAGACTCCTGCTCAAGTTCCCCCAGTCGCCCCGCAGGCCGTTCCGCCAGTTGATCCACGAGCGGCCGAAGCCACCTACCGTGTTGAAGAACCTGGCAATGCACTTCTGGTTAGGGATCCCCGTCAAGGAAGGGACCCCCACCCGGATGATCTTATCGCGGTGCTCATAGAATGCCTCCAAGGGCTGGAAACGCGACAGGTGGCGGTCCCACAGGATAGCAAGCCTTATCTCGCGTGGGTGGATGATATGCCCACACCTCCAGGTTTTGGGAACCTCACTTTCTCGCCTTTCAACGGGACAGGGGACCCACCACCGCACTTGGCCCATTTTTCTTCTAGGTGAGGCCCCATGCTGGGGACCCCGGCTCAGCAAGAAGCCACCAAGCTCCGATGTTTCGTAAAAACATTGGATGGTCCGCCATTCGTCTGGTACAACCAGCTCTTTATCAGATCGGTGACCGGTTGGGAGGATCTTCTCCGGCAAATCATATACCAGTTCAGCTCCACCACGCGAAAGACCATAATTGCGGACCTCTTCATGTGAAAGAAAAGGCGTGAAGAGCGAGTCACAGATTTCATCGCCCGGTGGAAGGGACTTACATATTCCCTCGATATGCCACTGACTCAGGAGCAATTACTGACGATGTGTGTGGGGAACGTCAAGACAGAGCTGGTACCCTCCCTAATTAATCAGAACTACCCTGGAGAGTTCATATATTTCTCGGATAAGGCTCAGTGCCTTGAGTAAGCCCCGCAACAAGCTAGTAAGGCACGTTTGTTGCCCCCTATGATCCCAGCCAGGAGGACCGCCATGGCTGAACCCGCCGCGGTGGCCCAAATAGAAGCACCTAGGAAGCTAGAATTACTACTGGCAGCACCACCCCCGGAACCCCGCAGAGGTCCTCCACCTCAAGCACAGGCTCCTGCCCAGCAACGACCGCCTCAGAACCGACAGGTTCCCCCGCGCAATGTGCCACCGCCACCTAGGAGAGACAATCAGGCGCCGCCTCCTCGGCAGGCCCCTCCGGCCCCTCATCAGGGCCATGCCCCCAGGGCCCCCTATCCGGAAAGAAGGTACCAGACTTATTCGTTCAACGAAAATCAGGTCTCTGGCTACTTCCGAAGTGCTCTATAGCAAGGGATTGTGCGCCTGCCCGAGTGCAGAAGGCCGACAGAGGCGAATCTCACCGATCACCCCAACTACTGCGCTTATCATCGGATTCTAGGGCACACCCGCAAGAAATTATATATGTTTAAAGGATGGCTTCAAGAACAGGTCAACAAAAATATAGTCAAGTTGGGCCCATCACCAGTGGATGTTGCAGGTGTTTTTACAGGGTCAGAGATCGGCAGCGACAACGATGGCGAGTGGAAGCAGGTCCCCAGCCGTGGATCTAGGAAATACGACGACTGTATGGCTTGAAAGACCGTCTTCCATTCCCATGATATCAAACAGGGCACTCCTGAAGCAGTCGGAACCTTCAGAAGAAGTAGTTGGTGCCTCCGCAGCGTCTTCACAGTCGACCTCTTCCCAAAAGGGCAATTAGCGGCGACGCAAGAAGAAGCAACTTGCACCGCCGGTGCCATTGTCATCCCGCACTCTTGGCGAATTTATGACCCCTGAAATGGGGATTCCTCGCAAAATCCGCCCAGCGGCGGATGACTCCTCGAGCGATAGCCAGGTGTACGTTTCGGTTAACACCGTGGAGGTGGTAAAGCCCTATATGACCCCTGATGAGGGGGAACGCCAGGCAGACCTCCCCAATGTTCCCAGCCGACATCAACGTCAGCGGAATCGAAACTGTGCCGGTCATCGAGGTATGTCAGAAGGCACTTTCAGCCAAGCCGTGCATGCTACTGTGACCAGACAGTAGGCTCAGCTCAGAGCTCAGCACGCGCAACCCCGTCTAACGCCCTCAGCTCTACCTCCACTGCCGTTTTTGCTACTGGATCGGGGGGAGCTGCCTCGTTCGTATCACAGTCAGTCTTGCCCAGCTACAGGCCAGCCTCCGCTTCCCAATTCAAGTCTGGCGACTAATCTCCTGGCTTCTACTAGTAGGCAACAAGATGTGCCCAGTGCTAGCCGATCGCCGGTTCAACCAGCAGGACCCGCTATGCCTCCAAATGCTGACCGACCTCCTGTAAGCAGAGGTTCGCATTTGGAATGAAAGTATGATGTCTTGAAGCTCCTGGTCAGAATTCCCGCTAGGTTTTCTATCCTTGAGGCCCTTTTCCTTTCATCTGAAATGCACGAGGAACTTGACGAGGCCCTAAGGATCCCCCTCCTGTTTGAGATAGAGGTAGCAACTGCAGAAGCCTTCCATACTGAGATGATTGAAAATGACGAATGTCAGGCGGTTATCTCATTCTTCGGTGAAGATGGGGACCCTCCTATACAGGGGCACATTCGCCCGATGTACATCACTGTCCACTTCAATGGCGTGGAAGTCCACCGCTGCCTCGTTGACACGGGTTCTGGAATCAATCTAATTCCGGCCCGGACATTGCGAAAGTTGGGTCTGTCTGATGGTGATTTAACTCCCTCTGACCTCAGAATCCAGGGGTACGACAGGACAAAGCAAACCCCAGTCGGCAAGATCCTCTTGAAGACTCAGTTCGGTGGCTTAATTGCCAGCACCGAGTTCATGGTTGTCTCTCAGGACACCACCTACAACGCGTTGATGGGAAGGCCATGGCTCCATCTGCATGCAGAGGTCCCTTCTGTCGTATCACCAGTGCCTCAAGTACTCGCTCAACGGTCGATTAGGAATTATCTAAGAAGACGCGTCCCCTTTCGCTTCTTTCGAGGCCCGCTATCTGGATGCGGGTTATTACAAAAGTAAGGATAAGAAAATCCTAGTAAGCGAGGATGAACCCGCCCCGGTCACAAGTGTTCCCTGGGAAATCATGGATGACGCCTACATCCTCCCGATCCACCGGTTGGAGGCCACGACCCCCAACATGGGGCAATGTTTTGTTGTTTCGGGTACACAAGGAAGTCATGTTCCAATGTCCAAGCGACGACGTAAAATCACCTCTTACTCCTACATCAACCAGGCTCAGGTCATCCCGGAATCTCCTACCCTGTACGGTACCGGAGTGTCAAGCATATGACGATGATGGTACACCATACGTGTCTCTTCTGTCAGGATGGAATCCACCGACTCAGGCCGAAACATCACCACTGCTTTGATATTATCAAATGTGTCCCCTTAGGCTGAAGTCCAGATGGGATAGGATCGACTGCCTTCATTGCTATGGTCTCAATGGAGAGTGAGTCTCCTGATGTGATGACCACTGCTGCCCAAGCCGACACCAGCTTCCCCTCGGGTTTTGATAGCCCTGAAGCATCTCCTATCACGGGAATTCCCCCCACGGGAAGGGAGGAAGACCTGGAGGATGCTCCCCCCACCTTTGAAGAAGGCATCTCTACCACAGTTGATGAACTGGTACAGGTGAACCTTGGTAGCGAGGCAGATACGAAACCCACATTGATCAGTGCAGCCATGTCCCTCGAGGAGCGGAAACAGTACGTAGACATCCTAAAACTGCACCGTGATGTGTTTCCCTAGAGTTACAACGAGATGCCGGGGCTAGATCCCCAGGCAGCCGTTCACCGTCTGGGCCTCCCGGAAAAACATCGTGGGTTTAAGCAGCCTCCCAAGAAGATGAACCCTTCTCATAGTGCTATGGTTGAGGCCGATGTTGACAAACTTATCAAAGACAAATTCATTAAGGAAGTCCAGTACCCCAAGTGGCTTGCCAACATTGTGCCAGTCAGGAAGAAGAATAGTCAGATCAGGGTTTGCATCAACTTTCACGATCTTAATCGCCACTGCCCAAAGGATGACTTCTCACTCCCGGTGACGGAGTTATTGATTGACGCCACGGCCGGGTTCCAAGCCCTCTCTTTCATGGATGGGTATTCCGGGTACAACCAGATCCAGATGGCCCCTGAAGATGAGGAGTCCACTGCCTTCAGGGCTCCCCAAGGTACCTTTTTCTACCAAGTTATGACGTTGGGTTTGAAAAATGCAAGTTCCACTTATCATAGGGCCATGCATCGCATATTCGAACCGATTCTCGGAACATTGGTGGAATGCTACGTGGATGACCTCATAGTCAAATCATGTCAGCGCCAGGACCGTCTCAAAGACCTTGAGAAAGTATTTGGTTTCCTCTGTTCCCGTCCACTGAAGATGAACCTGCTGAAGTGTGCCTTCGGGGTCACCTCTGGGAAGTTTCTGGGCTTTGTTGTCAGATACCGAGGTATCGAGATTGACACAGAGAAGATCAAGTCCATCAGCCAAATGCCTCCCCCGAGCAACATTCGGGAGCTTCGAGGCCTTCAAGACCACTTAGCCTATATACGCCGATTCATCGCTAATCTGGCCGGCAAGTGTAAGCCCTTTTCCCGACTCATGAAGAAAGGCACCGCCTACGAATAGGATGAGGAGTGTCAGACCGCCTTTGAGGAAATCAAGAAGTATCTGCTCCAACCTCCGGTCTTGATGCCACCCATCTCTGAAAATCATGTGGTCCTTTATGTGACCTCCCTGGAGAGATCCCTCAGTGCGCTACTCGCCCAGAAGAATAACGAGGGTACTAAGAACAATCTCTACTATCTCAGTCCCATGCTTCTCGATACGGAGGTCAGATACTCCCCTATCGAAATGAGTTTCCTTGCGCTCGTCTTCGCCGTGCAGAAGTTGCGACATTACTTACAACACCATGAGGTGAAATTGGTCTCCTGGGTAGAACCCCTGAAGTACATCCTGAACCGCCCCATGCTGACTGGCCGACTAGCACGGTGGGCAGTGATTCTCCACCAGTTTGATATCAGGTTCATACTTCAGAAGGCCATTAAAGAACAGGCATTGGCAGACTTTTTAGATGCCCATCCAAACTCCGCGGATCAATCCTTGGACCTAGATTTCCCTGATGAGACGATCCTCCTAGTTGACCATTCTGTCCTATGTTGGAAAATGCATTTCGACGGCGCCTCCTGGAGCCCCACCGGTAGGAGGCTCAACGATCCCAAGCTCAACAGAGTGGGCCTGGGTGTTGTCTTCATTACCCCGGCGCAAGCTGTCCTACCATACTCATTCCTGTTGTTAGAAGGTTGTACGAACAACGAGGCAGAGTACCAGGCTCTCATCACCAGCCTCGACTTGGCCCTTGAGATCCATGTGCCCCATCTACATGTGAAGGGAGATTCAGAGCTGATAATCAAACAGTTTAATAGTGAATATGTCGTTAGGAAGCCGGAGCTTGCACCATTGCTGAGTACAATGTCCGCCTAATGGGCCAGTTCTCTTCTCGACCAGAGGTTACCCATGTCCCACGGTCACAGAACGGTCAGGCAGACACCTTGGCTAGCTTTGCCGCATCGCTCGCAGAACCCAAGCAGGATGATTTGATCAAACATGTGGCACACCGGAGAGTCATTGCCCCCATCACCCAAGAGGACAATGATGGCCTGTGGGTAGGTCATCTCACCGCTGGACCCTCCATGTCAGGGGTCCCAGGTTTGTCAGACGTAGTGGTTGAAGCCACACCCGATTGGAGGGCACCTTTTGTCGAGTATCTCAAAAATGGTCTCCTCCCGGACGACCGGGCCGAGCCCGAGTGAATCCGACGCCGCGCGCTGCAATTTACCCTCAAGAGAGGCCCCAGTCCTGAATAGATCCTTTGTTAGCAGAGTTTTGATGGTGTCCTCCTCCGTTACATCCAAGGAGTAGAGATACCTCAGGTTATGCAAGAAGTTCACGCCGGTTCCTGTGGAACCCATCATGCTAGGCCGAAGATGTCCCATCAAATCCGAAGGTTGGGGTACTTTTGGCCCTCTATGATCCATGATTGTATTGGATATGCCAAGAGATTCCACGGGTGCCAAGTATACGCCAACTTCTTGCATCGGCCGCCGGAGCCCCTCCACCCCTCCAAGTACTCTTTTCCATTTGCGGTATGGGGACTTGATGTAGTGGGACCGTATCCACCGGCAACAGCCCGCCCGTGTAGGTTGATCCTGACTGCTACAGATTTCTTCTCCAAGTGGACAGAGGCAGTTCCTCTCAAAGAGGTCAAGGCCCGTTCCATCGTTGACTTTGTGAGCTCCAACATTATCCACTAGTTTGGGGTCCCTCACACCGTCCTCACCGATAATGGAACCAACTTCCGAGCAGCTGAACTAAAGAAATTGTACGCCAAGTATGACATCCGGTCGAACCATACCTCCCGCTACTACACATAGGCGAATGGACAGATCGAGGCGTTCAACAAAACCATCTCCAACATTCTTCAGATGATGGTTGGTCAGAACAAGAAAAGTTGGTCGGACAAGCTCCCCAACGCCCTCTGGGATTACCGGACGACGACTCGCAACTCTACCCAGGTGACCCCATATTCACTGGTTTATGGAGCTGGGGATGTCCTACCCATTGAGATCCAGCTGCCATCGTTACGCAGTGCAGTTTATGATCACCAGACATCAGATGAGGTCGCCGAGATCCGTCTAGCCGAATTATAAGCACTGGACGAGAACCGGCTTCTTGCCCTGCACAATCTGGAAGGGCATCAGGATAAGATAGCGAGGGCCTTCAACAAGAAGGTTCATCTCCGCTCTTTTCTACAGGGTGACCTGGTACTGGCCCTTCGAGCACCAATGATTCTCGGTAGGAAACTGCCCAAATTAGAACCCAAATGGGAAGGGCCTTATATCATCCATAATGTTTACCCCAATGGAGTATACTCCTTGGTGACCACGGAGGGAGAGCGTATAACCCCTCCCTCCAATGACATGTTCCTTAAGCGATACTTTGCCTAGGGCAAAAGGGGTCCTGCACGACCCTAAACTGCGAGATGGTCCCTCACGACCTTAAACTGCATCTCCGCCCTTATTGCATGTCGTTAAACTGCAAGCCAGTCAGGCCTTCCTGATCGAGGCTCAGCCTCAGGCCCCTTGGCCTCCTTGGGCCCCTGGCCCCTCGTCCTTACTGCAAGATGTTAAACTGCAAGCCAGTCAGGCCTTCCTGACCGAGGCTCAGCCTTAGGCCCCTTGGCCTCCTCGGGCCCCTGCCCCCCCCCCCCCCCCCGTCTGCACCGCGATACGTTAAACCACAAGCTGGTCAGGTCTCCCTGACCGCGGTCTGGACCCATGCCCCTTGGTTTTTTTCCCGACATATCCTCTTGTGGGATTGTATGGTATGGTGTGGGATTATGTCCTCACTCACGTCGGATTACTCGATGTGCCGTACATATCCCCAAATGAGATGCTCCTCGTCCCGCATGACGTTAAACTGCATTTCAAGAACTACGTATGGCTTGATTCTCATCCTCATGATATTTTTAGGAACTCCTGGACATTTCGTCCGTTGGACCAGCCCAAAAGCCAAAATCTTCCCCTCGAGTCAAGACATGGCGGGGTGCACACTATTGCCCCAACTCATATCGAGCAAGCCTCGACCTGGCTGCACATCCCCCATGGAGATGTTTGCCTCTTTCGTGGATGGATACAGCTATCCTTCACCCACTCCTTGATTGGGATTCCATCATTTTTCACACCCAGAGGGACCCCCAAGAACGGCCTGGATACAATGCCCAAGGGCTCTCCTCCTGTTATGGGCCAACGCCCCCAAGGGTTTTCAAACAACATGCCGATACAAGTCCCGCATTTCGAATTTGGTCAGCGGTCAACGCTCGTTTGTTGCTCCCATTTTAGGTTACCATAGGAACGCTGTGTTTCGAACATGGTCAACAGTGTCCTGGATCTTCGGGTCCACCCCGAGATGTCCCAGACATCGAGTGCAGTGATTCGTTCTGCCCCATCCCGAGGTGACAAACTTCCCCTCAGGTGGTGCTAGCGATCGGGCCCACGGCCTAGATTCCCCATAGGGGTGTACGGTGCGGTGTAGTACTACATCCTCATTCACGTCGGGATCATGTACCATGTCGTACGCCTTCCCTTAAGAGGACCAGCCTCAGGCCCCTTGGTCTCCCCGGGTCCCCGACCCCCATCCTCATGTAAGACGTTAAACTGCAGACCCATCAGGCCTTTCTGACTGATGCCTGACCTTAGGCCCCCCAGCCTTCTTGGGCCCCTTCGCCCAACCTCTTACCCGGGGTGTACGGCGCGGTGTAGGACTACGTCCTCATTCACGTCGGGATCATGTACCATGTCGTACACCTCCCTTTACGAGGCCCAGCCTCAAGCCCCTTGGCCTCCTCGGGTCCCCGACCCTCATCCTCATTGCATGATGTTAAACTAAAAGCAGGTTAGGCCTTCCTAACCAATGCCTAAGCATCAGGACCCTTGGCCTTTCCGGGCCACGACCCGGGTCCTCTCTTATAGGTGTCTACGGTGTGGTGTGAGACTACGTCCTCATTCACGTCGGCTTCTTCACCATACCACGCACCTCCCTTGTTTATGGGTATATTACTTTCCTTCTCGTCCAGTATGAAGATAAACTACATTTGGAGAACTACGTGTGGCTTGATTCCCATCCACATGGGATACGTAGGACCACATGAATGTCCATGATTCGGGTCCAGCCCCATCTCTCGGGAATCTTCATCCCATCCTGGCCCCATGGCCTATCCTTCCACCATGAGGGGATTATATGGTGCGGTGTGGGATTATGTCCTCATTCACGTCGGTCTCGTAATGACCATGCCATGTACCTCCCCCTACTGAGCTGTTTCGTCGATACCTTTTCGGCGGTTCACCAATGTGCTTAAGAGTACTCTGGTTTATTACATGGAATGCCAAGCTTTACTCGGACACATCCACACTCGCTTTCTAGGATTTGTGTATCCGTGCATCAGGGCTTCCTTCATTTTTCACAACCAGAGGGACCCCCATGAACGACCTGGATACAACACCCAAGGGCTCTCCTACCGTTACTGCCCAACGCCCTCGAGGGTTTCGGACAGCGAATCGATAAAATCCCGCGTTGCGAATATGGTCAGCGGTCGATGCTCGTTTGTTGTTCCCACCTCAGGCTAACATGATATGGACACTGTGTTTCCACCATGGTTAACAGTTTTCCTCTATTACCACACCAACCCATTAATCCCAAAATTTCGGGTACATGATTCACACCCTTCATCACTTCATTATGTCCAAGAAGAGTCTCAGAACTCTTGGTACTTTTCCTCCATGCACGCCCACGCGTTGGGGGAAAAATCTGTGTCAAAGGTGTCCTTCGGGGCTCTCTGCCAACTCCCCTTTGATGGACGCCCCATGTATTGCAATAAGGATCTTCCCCCCTTGTATCCCACACCGAGTTTATCTCACGTTGGATTAGGGATCGGGTTGACATCTGTGCTTACTCGGGAAGTTGTCACCATCCACGGTCCGATCTCTAAGACCATAAAATAAGATTCTCATCTAGAACTACGTTCTGCTTGATTCCCATCCTAATGGGATAAGTAGGAATGCCCAGACCTCTTCTCTTTGGGTCCAGCTTGAGTTCAGCTAATTCGCCTCTCAGGTCCTGCCATTGGGACCCCGACTACGGGACCGCGAGGCGTAGTGTAGCACTACATCCTCATTCACGTCGGGTTTGCAATAACTGCACCACGTGCACCCTGTTCTGAGAGTTATCCCTCTTATTCTTTGTCCCGCATGACATTAAAAGGCACCATTCAGAACTACATGTGGCTTGATTCCCATCCTCATGTGATACATAGGACCACCTGAATGTCTAGGATTCGTGTCCATCCCCACCTCTTGGAGATCTCCTAATCTCCTAGTCACCTAGGCGACTTGTTCTATCCCTCTCCAGGAGGCGGATATGTAGGTATGATACAAGGTTTTGGGCACCGTGCCCCCTTCCCCTGGGAACCCGCCATATCTTGGTTACCCTCAATTTGAGTCTCTTGACCCCTTGTAGTGGTCCACCCATGTGTTAAGAGTACTCTGGTCTAGGACCAAGAGTGTCAGATTTGACTTGATCAAGTCCCTTCCACTTGTCAAGCTTTGTGTTCCCCTCCATTCGGGCTTCCATCACCTTTAACACCCAGAGGGACCTCTAAGAACTGCCTGGATACAACGCCCAAGGGCTCTCATACCGTTACGGGCCAACACCCCCGAGGGTTTTGGAAACCAAATCGATAAAATCCCACGTTGCGAATACGGTCAGCGTTCGATGATCATTTGTTTGTCCCCATTCCATTCTAACGCGACAGGATGCTGTGTTGCGAACATGGTCAGCAGTAATCCTCTGTTGTCACGCCAACCCCTTCAGTCCTCGAATGTTGGTTGCATGATTCACATCATTTTCCACCCCATCATGTCCAGGTGGAATCTCGACACTTTTGGCGCTATCCCTCAGTGCACCTTTGCATGTGAGGAGGAAAAAGCTGCAATATGGCGTCCTTCGGGGCTCCCACGGTCCGAGCTCTACGACCATAAACTAAGATCCATCCGGGACTATGTTCAACTTGATTCCCATCCTCATGGGATACGTAGGACCGCCCGAATGCCCTGTCTTCGGGTACAGCCCATTAAGGGAGCCAGTCTCTCCCCCGGTTTCACCTCTTACGGCCCCTTGGCCTGAGGTATCACTCTCCGATTGGCGTACAATTTGATGTGGGATCATGTCTCCATAAATTGTGTTTTATAACAATATGCACATTTCCCGCCTAGCATCGTCTCTGCTACGTCTGCGCTGCATGACGATAAAATTCATGCTTGGTCCTATCATATAACCCTAAAATGTGACATTATCATCCTGGCCGCACGACGAAAAACGGCACTGCATTGTGGTGACCTCGTTGTAGAGGACATCACATTGGGTATTGGTCATGTGCCATGCCATTTGTCAACATCCATCACGGCTTGATCCTTGTGGCAACATCACGGCCTACTATTCTAGGCATGTCGCTTAAAAAAAACCACTCACCTTAATGAACAAACAAGATACATCAAATTCTGCTTCTTTTTGTGCAAGGGACATGCCCGCACACCCCTTTTCCCCTGGCCCTGGTATCTTACCATGTCACCATTCAGAACTACATATGGCTTGATTCTCATCCTCATGAGATACGTAGGAGCACCCGGGCACTTCCCTCGGGTCTAGCCTAACCTTTGTGTTCGGTCCCTTGACTCGGGCATTTACTCAGAGAACACATGGTAAGTAGGGATTAGGTCCTCCTTCATGTCGGCTTTTGTTGCCATGTGTCCCCTGCTCCCATTACCCATTTATGGTCTAAGGTCCATCAGGAACTATGTGAGGCTTGATTCTCATCCTTATGAGATACGTAGGAGCGCCTGGGTGCTTCCCCGCGGGCCCAACCTAACATTCACTTTCGGTCCTTTGACCAAAAACCTCTCATAATGAGGTTGTGTGATGTGGTATGAGATTATGTCCTCATTCACGTCAGGTTGTTCATCGCACCGCACACACCCCCTATTCCCATTCACACCAGGTGTTTGAGTTACTCCACTATGTGCCTCTTATGTCTCCTCCCATCCATGGTCTGAATTCTACGACCCTAAACTAAGATCTCCCTATGGGAAAGGACTCTGCGCCCTCTATCTAATACGTCTCGTTGTTGTATTCAGATGTGTTTTCACAAAGAGCCCGAAGTGTGGGACTTTCACAGGGACATTCCCCTCATCCCATGACCATGCTTCGTGAGCTCGCTATTTGGATCCTCATCCTCTTCCACATCCAAAAGGACCCTCAGACGACATGGATACTAGGCTTAAAGGCTCTCCACGGATTCCGGACCTAAGGGCCCTCCAATCATTTTGGGCCAACGTCCCTACAGATATTTGACAACATTTGTGACATGGTCCCGTGTTTCGAACATGGTCAACGGTCGACCCTCATTTGTTTGTCCCCATTATTGGATAACACGAGAGGATGCTGTGTTGCAAATACGGTCAGCAGTTATCCTCCATCGTCACACCACCATCATCGTGATCGGAATCTCGAGCACCATGATTCACACGTTTTCAATTCCTCATATTCAAGTGGAATTCCATCATACTCGGCTCTTTCTCTTTGCGCATCTAGGTGCACTAAATGATCGTGTTAGTGTCATTGGGCCGGTATTCACCGAGCGTCCCATTGCCCTAACCTGCCCCTTTTGTCGGGAAATTCCCACCACTACTGCTTGTTTCCCACACCGAGCACGACTCATGTGGGCTTAGTAGTTTTGGCAGGATGTGTACCAACACAGTCGGGATGCTCCTCGTCCCGCATGACGTTAAACTGCGCTTCTAGAACTACATATGTCTTGATTCCAATCCTCATGGGGTACGTAGGAACGCCTGGCCACTCTGCTTTGGGCCCATCCCAATCCTTACTCTTGGTCCCTCGACCTAAAGAGTTTCCTCCGGGGGTATGTGGTATGGTTTGGACTCCACGTCCTCATTCAAGTCAGTTTCATATCAACCGCGCCACATGCTCCATGGGATCTTCCCTTTTATTCCACATCCAATCATATGACGTTAAACTACAGGTGCCCATGTGTCCTCAACGCATTACACTAAGATGCGATTCTACCCTAAACAAGTTCAGGATTCCCCAAGATCTCATTGGGAAGTGACAGATCCCCTCGCCAGAGAGGCCCTGTCCGATAGAAGGAATGATCCATGATCAAACCGATCTGCCCATCTGGCGTACTCCCACCACGGTGGTGTAACTACCTAAGTGTTGGATTCTATTCGGACAAACCCCCACTCCATATAACACGCTTTTCGTGCCCCTTATTCAGACCCTTGTACCCTTTCATGTCTCACGGGACCCCCTAACGGCCTGGTCTCATGCCACATTGGCTCACCTACTGCCCTGGGCCAACGTTCCAGAAGATGGGTCATGTCTGGAAGGACCCCCTAACTGTATGGATTTTTGTCCTATGGTCCGCAAACTGTCTTGGGCCAATGTCCGGAAGGATTGATCAACATCATTTGTGACATGGTCCCATGTTTCGAACATGGTCAACAGTCAACCTTCATTTATTTCCCCCATTACAGGCTAAGGCAGTAAGGATACCACTTCTCCTCCAAGATTAACAGTTGTCCCTTATTGTCACGCCATCCCCACAGTGTTCCGAATCTTGGGTATCATGATTCATGCTTCCCATTTTCATCTCTTTCGACCGATTTCAGCACCCATGGTGTTTCCCCATTCGTGCATAAGATCACGCTGAAGAAACGGTAATTCTGCTATCCTGAAGGTTCCTTCTCCGATCAAGCCTCTCCTGTCTCTCAGAAATCCGGACTGGTAATCTGAATCCTGGACATCGGGCTCATCCCACGTGGGCTTGGGGAATTGTCGCCGAACGTCCCGCAAGCATTGTAGGGATGTAACAAGGCAATTCGACAGTGGAAATCGTGCGCGCTATGACATTCAAAACAAAGAAAAAAATTTGAAGCACGAAAGTACCAATAAAAGGTTTTTGGGTTTGTTACAATACCCGGGGCTTGACTCCCCCCATGGACGGGTTTACCCCGTCAAAATAGTGTTGCAGCTCCGCCACCCGTTGGCTTGTGGCATCCAAGGCTTGCTGCCGCTGACTTAGCTCCTGCTCCCCCTCAGCAGCGGCGGGGCGCAGTTCGTCAGTCCTAGCTTTGGCCCTCTCTACGCCAGCTTGAACGACAACCATCTGTCCAGAGGCCTGCCTCATATGCTCTTCTGCCTCTGCCGGCTGGGCCTTCAACCGTGAGACCAGCTCAGATTGTGCTTCAAGAGAGGATGAAAGCTTGTGTGCCCGGGTCTACATCTATTGGACCTCACCTTCATCCTCCTGGAGCTTCTTGACGCTGGTCGCCTTCCTCCGCTGCCAGCCCACGCTGAGCCCACGATCATGTTCCCGGATCTTCTCAGCCATAAGATCTCAGATGAGTACATGAGGACGTTGGGCATCCACCCCCCAGAACACAGTTCACACAACCACGAGCGGATCCTATCCATTTCTACCAGCCATTGCGCTTGGGGGGTGTCCTTGATAAAGCGCGTGATCAGCTTCCACGACAGGCGGTGGACTATGCTGTTGTCTTCCTCGTCGGAGGCCGTTTCGTCCCAGTCTGCGCGATTGGCAGGCTCGTATGCGGGATACACCCGTAGGAAATCCTCGACAGGATCAACATCTAGTGTTGAATGCAGTACGAAACCTGGCGCTGAAGCAAGCACGACAGAAATCGGACCGACCGGTTGATCCTCTTCCTCGGATTCCTCCTCAATGACTTCGGGAACGACCCTGCTGGTGGTCCCGCCAGTGATGATGTGCGTCGCAACTTGAGGAGATGGGGTGACTATCGCCACCATCACCGGCATTCCCCTAGGAGGGATGCCACCAGACATCCCCGACCAGTCTTGCCGCAGCAGCCCACGCCAGTTAGAGAACTGTACGACATAGAGGGACATAAACATTAGTTGGCGGGCATGGTCTACATGTGACGACGAGGAAACTGGTAGAGGAGACTTACGGAGATCGACTTCCTGGCGCTGCTCTTGAGCTGGTACTGATGGGACCCCTAGACGAGGCCCTACGTATACTGTTGGAAGGTCTGGATATTCCGGAGGATCCACCTCGGGCGCCCTGGTCCCACCAGACGCGGAACTGGACGCAGCCATAGGAGCGGGTTCTGAAGGTCCCGCGTCATCACCCATCAAGGAGCGAGAACGAGGCATGTGAACAATTTCCTCCTACATGGCTCAATCATCTGTGAGAAGTCCATAGTTACCCAAGAACAGATCGTAGGGAAAGAAGTTCAGAATGCTACCTCGAGAGCCTCTGCGAAATCGTCGGATTCTGAGCCTCGGTCTCCGACCTCGCCCTCCTCCAACGTGCTCCCTCCTACAGCCTCATCCAACCGAGAGGTTTCTTTTGATTCTTCCGGCAAGGGGAAGTGATCCCTCAGAACGGTAGCCGATAACTGTGGTGGGACCGTCTGATTCAATAGTACCCTCACACGGTCTTTCATTGGGCGAGGGACACCACTGGAGTGGACGTAATCCTCTAACTCGCCCAGGTACTGTTCTGCCTCCGCCGGAGACGCCATGAATCCAGCCCTAATTGGGCCTATTCCCGGTAATTCCATCCCGAGGTGATTCAGGTGGGCCCATATCTCGGGTGGGCTGAGTAATTGCCGGTTGACATCCCAAATGTCCCAATATTCCAGGAAGACATCATCTTCTCCCATGTCGATATGACGCAACTGCTTCCACGGAGCCTGAGTGGATATCCTACGAAATCCCCTCGGTGGCCACACCTCCGGATGGTCGTGCTCTTCCGAAATCACCGGATCCACCGCTGCTGCCATACCCTCGGCCGGTGCAGGTCTCGCCGCCATGGAAGCCCTGCTACCACGAGCGGCCCTAGCTTCCCTCTGACCCCGACCTCGAGATAGAGGAGGCCCACCGTCACCGACCCAGATAGTTGGTTGCTTCAGCATCTCCCCAGGGTAAGCAGCCTCCCAAATGATGGCGTACTCCTTCACAAATCCTAAAGCGGCCGTGGATGGAGGCAATGCAATCCGCATCTTCCCATCTTCATGTGTGAACATGAGCCACAACTGCCTCATCACACACGGGTGCTCCTCGTAACGCACCTCCCAGTAGACCTGCGGGGTCAGCCGCTGGAGGCACCAGAACTGCCTCGCAAACCGATGCGGGGTGTACGGTTCGCAAAGTGGCTCGCGATCTATCTGTGCCACAAAAACTCCACCTCGGAAGGCTAGGAGGTAAGCCCGATGTTCTTACGTTCCCCGCCCGTCATTAGTAAGTATCCCCGTCGGCAATGGGAAGGGGTGGAAGTTGAACTCATCCGCCCTCCACAGCAGATTCAGCACCATCGGTATGGTCAGTTTGAACGGGAATCTCTTGACCACGTTCAGGATGGAGGGGCAGATGTTCGATCCTGACGGCGAAATGGGGTTTGGATACTCATAAATCCCTCTGATATGCACTGCGATCCACCCATATTGGAGGTGGAAGGGCCCACATATCCTTGGTGGCTTCTTTCCCTCGCTAATATGCCGCAACATTCTGTACAGTTTGGTGAGCATCGAAATCCCCAGATTGATCCGCTGCCCCATGGCCAACATCGACGCCATAATAAATGAGCTGGGCCGCACCCCCATTCTTGTATCCCTCACCTGTAGGATCCAACCACAGATGAGAGCCGCAATGAACGCAGCCACCCTGACTATCGGTTGTTGTTCAGTGCTGACACTGAAACCCCAAGTGTTCCATTGGCTGTCCTCCAAGACCCGCCAATACGAGTGCCCCTTGCCCCGTTGGGCCGCCCTCGGACATGTTCGAGGCCTCAGAGGGAACTATCGATTCTCTCGGAAATTCAGGAATAATTTGAACCATCTCTTAAAGTGGACATCCCTCACTGCCTCCTTGTCCTCCCCAGGGACATGTTCCATTAGCGCCGACGCCAGTCGCGGCATCTGCTACGTATCCTCCCACGCGCTGATGACGGGGAGGAACTCGTCATACATGGCCCCCAATATCGGGACCCCAGAAATATGGTGGACATCCCACAGGCTGTTGCCCACCTCCCCGTGATGAAGGTGAAAGGTATTGGTCCTAGACGACCATCTGCTCAGCAATTCCGGCATCAGTTGCGTGGGTTGGTAAAAGTGGAATTGGGAGGCTCATGCCGCCTCATACAACCCCACTCTACACAGCTCGACCCCAACCTCCTTGCATGAGGCACCTACCCAGTAGGCCCAGGCCTAGTCATCAGTAAATTTGCCAACCTGGCGCAGGTCCCACTCATCGGACTATCCCTTCTTCGAATCCTGCAAAGCTGCCTTCAGCATGGTACGGTAGAGAGGAGGGGACATCTCCGGCTGCAATGGCATCCCGTCAATGGTGTTAAAATGTTTGTAGAGACAGTCAGCGGTGACGGGTGTGAAGTTCTATTGTGCATGACCATCAGCCGCCCTGAACCATTGGTGTTGGCATGGTATGCTCCTGAACCAGCAAGCTGGTTCATCCCTACTCGCCTCAGGGATAAAGACGTCATCCCTTAGCCCAAAGCCATACAATGGCAGTTTCTTGAACTGCGGATAATCCTTCTTGACCCTCCAATAGTAGATCTATCAAAGAAGTGTGGTCCGAATGGCTTCGGACCATCTCCTCAAGGCCCGGACGGTTGGACATCTCATCCCGACGAGCATCATCTGCAAGCACCCCCAATACAGCCTCTAGATGGGCCATTTTAACTCTGGCCCTCAGAAATGAATTTTTTCACCGAGATCGTGAAGCTCGACTGCGAAGATGAATCGCGAAGCTGGATCGTGAAGATCGGTAACGAGACAAAGCCGCAATGTCTGGCCAAGGCCGACAAGCAGAGGTTCTCTTGGCGCGCACGCAGAGTCGGAGACCCGCGAGTCGCCGCGAAGCTCGATTCGCGGAGGGTTGTCGCGGAGTACACGGAGCTTCACGAAGTTGAGAGCGCAAAAAGACAAGGAAGTCACATGAAGACAAAATAGGTCGACCACCTATTTATAGGCGGCGACTCCAGAGCATCGCGGTGCGCCTCACCCACGCGGAGCATCGCGACACGTCCATATTCGAGGCCCTGGTCAGCACCGCGGGTCCACTTCGCGTAGCTACATCGAGAACCGCCGACAATTTTGGAGATTTTTCCTCAGACTTCGACCCTTCGCCCTCCGCGGCTCCAAGTCTGAGGGGGGACATGTGTTAGCGCCAAAATATTTCACGAAAGGGAGGAACGAAAAAGACGAATGGCACGCTGCCTCGTGAAGCACCGTCGAGAAGCAACTTCGCGAAGGACCGACATGAAGGACCGACACGAAGGACCTTTATCATCGCGGACTCGTGAAGCTCCAGAGGCGGTAACCCTCCGCGAACGCATTTGACGTTCGCGAGCCCACGGCGAAGCTCCAGAGGAGGTAACCCTCCGCGAACGCATTTGACGTTCGCGAGCGCGCCACGAGGCTCCAGAGGCGGTAATCCTCCGTGAACGCATTTGACGTTTGCGAGCGCGCCGTGAAGCACCTGAGGCGGCGCGTGAGTTCTGCTTCGCGACACCCCTTGCCTATAAATACTGCACTCCCCCTGAGTCCCAAGGATGGACAATCCGACCCTTCGGCTTCTCCTCTCCTGAATCGCGAAGCTCTCTTTTACCCAAGAATGATGAGCTCCGCGAGGTACTTCTACTTCGTGAGACGCCTCTGCTTTGTCTAGTTTTGAGACCCTCTTCCGAGAGGGATGCCCTTCGCGAAGCTCAAGGGAATTCGTGAAGGAAGGGGATTCCCAAGGGAACCCGGGTAGCCGCAGAGCGTTTATGCATGGAGAAACACACAACCTGTACTAGTGATTCCTATGCTAAGGTAGGATCGCTTCACCTCGCGAACCACACTGCTTCGCAGGACCCTGCTTCACGAGGCACCTCTTCTTCGTGAGGCAGTGCTCCGCGAACACTGTTCCACTTCGCGAAGCACCTTCAACTCACACCTATGCCCCATGCTAAGGCCAAGGCACTCCACTTCGCGAAGCACACTCCTTTGCTTAGAGATTCCTCTTCCCGTGCAACCCTCCAGGTTTGAACCATGTGATTTCAAAGTCCCATGGACAATACCACCCGTAGCGTTGCTTCGCCTAATGCTTCTTCGGATAGAAACGCTAATGGCTATTGCTTCTTCGCATAGCCACGCTAACGAGGACCCCTTGATGGTTCGTTCCACAACCCCCCTTAACCATGACCTTACTGGTACCTTCCATTCCCCAAGGACCAGAGGGTACCGGTTATATAAGTCCTAGGGGTGTGGAGTGAACCCACTTCATCCGAGCTGCAGGACATTAAACTGCCAAGCACCACATCCTCGACACATGACGTTAAACTGTGACCCGACCTCGTGCCTCTCACGAAGGGTCCCCCCAGCTCGAAAATTCATTACACCACTCGTCTCCACAGGAATGGAATCACCCATCCACAAGGGATGATATCCTCATTATTGGAGTGGCGTATGTTCATAAGAGAAGGGTGACCCTAGTTCCCCAACGGATGGCTGCACCTCTGCATCTCCGTACTTCCCCACTGCCAAGGTCAGTGGAGGGCGTGATCGGGAACGAGGAACCTCCCATCATTGGACAAAGGTCCATTTTTCCCGCGCTTCGTCACACCACGGGCCTCCATCCTAGAGTAAGTCCCAACACCATGGGTCGCCTAACGCGTAAGCCCCTCTTCGCTTCTCACGGACGCATCCTTCGCGACGTGATCGTCAGGTCCTTGCAACCTCTTGTTTCTCACACCATGCATGACTCATGTTGGCTTAGAGTGAGCACCGACCCTGACCCCCACCCAATCCGAACTACGAGGACTTTGATCCATGTCAAGGCATGGTACGTTGGAAGCCTCCCATAGGTTCAATCCCACCACTCATCGGACCAAGGTCCACCTTCATTTCGGTTTACCGGCACCATTTTCTTGCGAACTACGAGGACTTTGATCCATTTCAATGCATGGTACGTAGGAATCCTCTATGAGGTCCAAGCCCCATTTCTCGGTCGTTCATTCACGTCGAGTTTCGCCCTCGTCCAGCATGACGTTAAACTATATGCCCCTCCCTTTGTCATGCATGACATTAAACTGCACACCCATTCCCACCTGATCTACGAGGTTTTTGATCCATGTCATGGCATGGTACGCAGGAAGCCTTCCAGAGGTTCAAGCCCACCACTCATTGGACCAAGGGCCACTTTCACGTCGGTTCGCCGACAAAACCCCACCTGAACTACGAGGTCTTTGATCCATGTCAATGCATGGTACGTAGGAAGCCTTCCAAAGGTTCAAGCCCACCACTCATTGGACCAATGTCCACTTTCACGTTGGTTCGCTGACAAAACCCCACCTGAACTATGAGGTATTTGATCCATGTCAAGGCATGGTACGTAGGAAGCCTTCCAAAGGTTCAAGCTCACCACTCGTTGGACCAAGGTCCACTTTCACGTCGGTTCACCGACAAAGCCCCATTTAAACTGTGAGGTCTTTGATCCATGTAAAGGCGTTGTCCGTAGGAATCCTCCACGAGGTTCAAGCCCACCCATCATCCAATTCATGTCGAGTTCTACCTACGTCCGGCACGACATCATAATGCAATTCCAATCCGACGACAAGCCGTTGTGACCAACCCGAAATACGAGGTCTTTGATCCATGTCAAGGCATGGTACGTAGGAAGCCTCTACGAGGTTCAAACCCACCATTCGGTCGTTCCGACCTACTTCACGTCGGTTCACCCCCGTCCCGCATGACGTTAAACTGTATTCCCCAAATTGAACTATGAGGTCTTTGATCCATGTCAAGACATGGTACGTAGGAAGCCTCCACGAGGTCAAGTCCAACAATCATTGGCCCATACCGTCTCCTAGTCGGTGTGCCAGGCCCCCATTTTCAAGCCAATTTCCCATTGAACCAAGGTCCCTCGGTTATGTCGGTTCGCCGACACCCAATGCCCGTCGTTTATTCACGTCAGGGTTCGCTACCGTCCCGCATGACATTAAACTGTATTCCATCAATCCTTTGAACTACTAGGACATTGATCCATGTCATGGCATGGTACGTAGGAAACCGTCCCAAGGTTCAAGCCCACCACCAGTGGACCCATGGGTCTACTTTCACGTCGGTACGCTGACGATACCTATCGGACCAAGGTCCACCTTCATGTCGGTACGCTGACGATGTCCATCAGACCAAGGTCCAACTTTACGTTGGTTCGCTGATGACATTCATCAGGCCAAAGTCCGCATTCATGTCGGTTTACCGGAACCATCCCGAACTATGCAGACTTTGATTCCCTACCACGGGGATACGTAGGAAGCCTCCTCAAGGCTCAAGCCCAACTTCACCGTCGCCCCTGCGATGGTCCCATTTCACTCGCCCTCCATTGCATTCACCCATCTACCACCCATCCTGATTCTCGCCCGGACCACTATATCTCGGTGAAACCATGTCGGTACGCTCCTCTTCACAGCCGCCCATAGGCTGGCCTCAGTATCAGCATCCCTTAAAGGGAAATCCCTCAATCCGATCTATCCTAGCTAATGCTCTGATCGGGTTGATCCGTCTCTGCTAGACGTTAAACTCGGGGCATACCCTGTGTTAAACACGGGAAGCTGAGTAAAACCTCAGATATGTTTCTATGGCATATAATTCCCCGCGTTTGATGTGGGATTCCCCGGGCTTCTACTCCCTCGAGAAGCCCTGTGACCAGGGATAAAAAATAGACATGCAAGGTTCCCCAGCATCCAGACATGCTACTGATGCCTCAACATGACTACTCTCCCGACTGAAGGTTGCTGCCCTGACCGGACCCTTTGGAATGTCCCGATAGAAGCAGTGTAATTAATCGGCGTCCATGGAAACATGGAACTGGGAAGAGTTTCACAAACTATGTATTAAATCTACGAGGGAGACCCGGACTAGGTGACGAGTTCTAGGGAGAAATCCACATGAGGAAGAACCGACATCCCATCATCTCGTTTCGATCAAGGAGAAGATGTCCCTGAATAAGGATCGAATGCCACCCACCTTTGGAAAGCGGGAATGCAGGGAAACAAAGCGCCGCGCGTCCTCCTCCTCCACGGACGGATGCGCGCGCGCCCCGGAGAAAGAGTCGGAAACAATATTCATTTAACTGAACCAAAGGGGATAGGCTGTGTTCACTTCATAGAGAGTTACCTTGCTTGATTAGTAGCTTTTGATTTGTGGAATTGTTTTATGATGAGTACTTTTTTGTTTTTAACTTCTATACTTTTACCTTCTATATATTCCCAGATTGTTAGGCAGAGATCTTTGGGTGGTTTCCCACTAGGATTTTTTCTCACACACTTTTGGGCCATGCTTTTGGTCCGAACAGATTATATTGTTGTAGGTATAGACAAGGGGAAGCACCCTTCTACATTAGGTACATAACTTTTTATAGAGATTGAGAGCATGGGACCAAGATTAGGCTTGCGATGCTGAGGAGTTTTTCATCTGTTTCTTTTGTACATTGGTTTAGTGCTGCTTGTATTCCAGTAGTGTGATTTGTTTTGCTACTTTCCTAGACACATGTTACCATACATTATTTATATATGTCCTTCAGTTGTTTGTTATTCCAGTCATCCACTATTACAATTGTTCATATATTTACTGCTTCCACTATTTTGTATTGGCTTCCCTTCTACTATGTTACTCTGCCAATGAGGGCATAGTTTCTCCACTATCACACCCATGGACCTCACTGCTAGTCGGCTGCCTCTAGTGTTTGAGGAAATGCGCTTGAGGCCATGTGACCAACTTGGTACGGGGTTCCTCTGGGTGGCTTCTGGAACCGGGATGTTATTTAGAGGTTGCTGATAGAACCTCACCATTCTAGAAACAATTATCACGAACTCAATATTTGGAAAAGGAAATAGTGGTTACCAATGGAACCTCAACATTCTAGAAACATTGTTCATGAACTCAAAATATGACAAAGGAAGTAGGAGTTGCCGGTGGAACCTCAACATTCTGGACACAATATTCAGAAATCAAAAATTTGGCAAAGGACATAGAGGTTACCTACGGAACATCACCGTTATAGAAACACTGTTCACAAACTCAAAATTTGGAAAAATAAATAGACGTTACTGATGGAACCTCATAAGAAGGTTACCATTACATTGTTCATATAAGGTTAATGATGACATTGTTTAAATAAGGTTACCGATGACAGTATTCATAGAAGGCTATCGTTGCACTGTTCACATAATCCTACCAATGAAACTGTTCACCTAAGGCTACCGATTCACTTTTCACCTAAGGTTACCATTGCATTGTTCACAGAAGGCTACCAATGCAACTGTTCACTGATAGAACTATTCATGAAAATAAAAATAGGAAATAGTGTTTGGGATGTGTCACCTTAACCTCCCGTAACACCTAAAACTCTAGATTTTTTTTCAAGGAATAGACGTGAGTGGTCTAAACCATTACATTAGATACCTCTCTGAACGTTATCGTCCTAGAGAATTCAAAACCAACCTAAAGGAAATAGAAAAGTGGTCTGAACAAGCATCCATCAAGATACCTCTCAAAAGAGAGCATGCCACAAGAAGACCCAAATAAAGTCATGTCATAAACAAGAATGGTTTAAAAAAACAAAGGGGACATCGACACATGGAATGAGTTAAACATCCAAAAACCTTGGGTACTGAGCATGTCTCTATGACTCACTATCCTTGGTAATCTCCTCCATGCCACTTTGTCTCCAAAAGATACGAACAAAGGGGACAGAACGCCCATGCAACACCTTCTCATTGCAGTGTTGGATCTCCACTGGTCACTCCTCAAAGGTCTCATCACAATCAACATTGATGTCAACCCAATCGAGGGTGTGAGAGTCATCATGATGTTAATGAAAGAGCTGTGGTACATGAAAAATATCGTGTATCAAGATCATCTGTGGTGGAAGTGCTACCTGATAGTCATATCTCCACCACAAGCTAACACCTCGAAAGGCCTCACAAAACGAGGAGGAATCTTACTCCAACGACCAATCATTCACTTCCCCTGACAGGGAGTCACCTTTAGAAACATGTGGTCCCAAACATCAAACCCTAATGGTATCCTCCTTTGATCAACATATGATTTCTGATTATCATGTGTTGTCATTATCCTCTCACGAATCACTTGAACCAAATCGGTTGTATTCTGCATTATTTCTGGTCCGATAATTGCTAACTCTATGACCACAATAAAACGCAACGGAGAATGAAATGGTGGGCCATACCGGGCATCAAACGGATCCATATCGATGGTGAAGAGAAAACTATTATTGTATACGAACTCCACCAAGGTTATGTGCCTCATCAACGAACCTCTATAATCCATGACATAAGAGCTTAACATGTCTTCAAGAGTCTGGGAGAATCTCTTTGTCTGACCATCTATTTGAGTATGAAAAGTAGTGATAAGGCATAGCTGAGAACCAAAACCATGATAGAGGCCCCACCACACCCTAGAAGTTAAACATGGATCTTGATCCGAAATGGTCATCCATGGGACTCATAAAGTCTCACCCATTCCTCTAGATACTACCTCAATAAAATTTCCACTCATCTTGACTCCTTTTTTCTATAAAATGGGATGATTTCATTAAATGGTCCATTAACACCAAAATAGCATCATGTACTCAATAATCTCAAGGTAAAACTATAACAATGTCCAATGAGATGTCCTCCCACTTTCCTTGAGGAATATCTAATTGCTGCAGTATACCACCAAGAACACGTTGTTCAGCCTTCACCTTCTGGCAGACCAAACATCGATACATGAAATCTGAAAATGAATGGTTCATCCCAGGCCATGAAAACTAGTTCCTCAAGGCACGGTAAATCATTGTTACGCTAGGATGTACCACTAAAAGAGAAATATGGAACTCTCTGAGAACCGTCTCATAGATCATCAAACGAACAAATATCCTTCAATGATACAACAATCTGTGTTATTTATCCTCATACCAACCATAATGGGAATCTCCACAAAAAAATCAGTCTCTCCAGACCTCCACCTCTAGATCCCATGACTAAGACACTTCCAACTATTGTACCAGAGTTGACTAAAACATCATCTAATAAATACATCCTCTAACCCCAAAATATCCCATATAAAGAAGTAATGCTGATAGTTCTTCCAATACTCTCCAGGAATCACCATATTCATGAACCGCATCACCATGTGACTTCTTACTCAGTGCATTAGCTATAGAATTCCCAATTCTAGGTGTATATGATATTTCAAATTCATATTCTTGTATGAACTCTATAGCGACCCAACCTTTCCTTAAATTACTATTACACCATTTCAATGATAAACAACATAATAGTATTACACATAGTGGATCCAATGGTTTAGTGTCTTGGGAAAACTAGGACCACACATAACAAATACAACGTCTAGCATAAACTTTTATTTAATTTCATCTTCTCTAGCTTCTTATTGGCACTTGTCCTCTCCTTAGTACATGTAGCCACCTGAGGATATACATCAAAAGAGGTGAGCTAGAAGCCCAGTAAGAGGATAGATAATAACAAAATAGCATGGGTGATTATAATCATAACATAGACAAAATATCAATAACATGAAAGGAGCATAAATAACATATGTGAAATCTGACAAAGCATAAAAATGAAACATCATGTCTTAGTGGTTAACTACCACACATACTTGTGAACCAAGATTGAATCTTTTTAACACATCATTTCACAATTACTCATGAGGTTAATCACTTTCCTTAATGAATTGGAGCACTGTATAATTCCAGGAACACCTGTCACACTGAAACATTCATATTGCGCTATATAATTCCGGGTGCACCCGTCACATCATAACATTATCTTTTATCATGATTTCAAAAGTAAACATATAACATAAATAAACATAACTAACCCATGAAACGGAATGGGTTCCATCTCATAATAACACATTAATAATCTTTGGGTTCCCAAAAGAAAGAGGGAACAACATTCTTGATATAAGAACCATCAACCTTGAATGAGAGGTAAAAGTTGAGTTCTTAAGAGAAGCGTTCATTCAGAAAACATTTAGATTGACGTAAACTTCATTAGAAAAAATTTATATCCCAGAAAAGTAGAGTAAATGATGAGAAAATTATCTTTAAGGAGTGACTATATCAAAAATGGAGTGAAAGAGGTAGAATCCGAAGGATGAAAGTTGGGTTCGAGAATTTATCCTTACCTTGTAGCCAAATGATTCCTTCTCCTTAATGTATAGTATAATGAAATTGTATTCATTAATTAGAAATACAGAACCTTGTGTACATTAATAGGATTCATTCTGGTTTCATTATGTCATTTTATATACCATTGGATGACTTATAGAGTTTAAAAACATTGTTTTGGGGATGTTTGTTTTTATGGTTTTTCTTGGGTTGTTCACCTGTATTCATAAATTGATGTTCGGGTAAGACATGGGTAAACATACAAAAATGATATTACATGTCATTAATGACATTAAAGAAGTTTTAGTGATCTAATAATGAATTATATTAGATCCATGTGCATGAATCATTAGATAATAATTAAATGATGGTTATTTGGGTAAATTTGGGCGGTTTTTGGATCACAATGAACTTGTTTTAACTTATCACATAGTAATATGGCCATAGGTTATTTCCAGAACTTTAAATAGGAAATATCACATATAACATATTCTGGTTCAACCATAAAAATTGTATCATTACAAGATCTAAAGGTAGAAATGGAAGAAGAAATCATGTCGTTCTTGAATGTGATAAATTAACATCTCACAAACAATGTTCTCTTTAATAAAATAAAAGGAAGAGGGAAAGGGGGATGGATGATATAAAATCCCATTAGGATAATACAATAACAATATATCTATATTACTGGAGTTACCATACAATTAAGATAAAGATATGTGGGGAGAGATCAAGAAATGAACTTGAACAAGAAACGAAATTAAAGGAGAAGAGGGAGGGAAATTACCTCTTGAATCCTTCTCTTGAGAACCTCATTAAGGTCATAAGCATGGTCTTTTGATGAGACCCGCAACTCTTGGACGTGGGGGAGGGGCTGGGGAAGGTGTTTGGGAAGAGTTTAGAGGAGGTTTGGAGCTTGAGAGGTGTGATGAAATGAGGGTGTGAAGGGTGGCTTTTATAGTGCAGGGGAGAGGGGTTTCCTTAATATAAAACTCATTCGTTTATTTATTTCCCCAAAGACAGGGAATGGTGAGTCTTGAATGACCATGAATAGTAATTTTATAATTTAATCTCAAACCATGTGTTCTTACATCATCAAAACATCACACATGACCATATAATTAGCTTATTTAGCTTATTTTGCAAATTACGGTATTTCATTATCCATCAAAAATTCAAGTATCTCAGATAAATCCCAAAAATTTACCCCAAACATTTTTCATCATCTAGAATTTGAAAATGAAGTCCAGTTTTCAAAAATAATTGTCTAAATACTATTAATTTAATATTCAATTAAAATCATAATTTACATAAAAAACAGTTTTTATGATTAAAACTGATTTATAGTGCTTTCAAAAATTACATAGGGTCATATAATATTATCTAAAAACTATAAGACATTGACTCAATAATTTATGAATACATTTTAGGTAAATAAATATTAATTAAAATTTATTAATTAATTATTTATGGCTTACAAAATACCAAAATGTTTACTAAGGTCAAATTGTCACTTTCAAATATGCCTTAATTTTATTTTATTATTAATAGGTAATGTTACAGTTATGTTGGATGATTTACTATTCATAAGGGTCATGTTACTATTCATAAGGGTATGTTACTATTCCTATGGGTATGTTACTATTCACAAAAAAATATTTTTGTTTCATTAGACTCCAAAAATCATCTTGAACATAGCTGTGTATGTCATATTTTCAAAATTCCAAACATATGAGTGACAAACTTATGTTTAAAGGTCACTTATCACTTAGTAGTTAATTATTCTGTGTTTTTATGACATAAATATATGAAGGTAATTTTCCATGAAAAACTTTGTGTCGTTACATTCTTCCCCCATTAAGAAATTTCGCCCCTGAAATTTAACTTTACACAAACAAGTGAGGGTAATTCTCTTTCATTGCCTCTTCTGGTTCCCAAGTTTCTTCCTCAAACTTATGGTTTCTCTACAACACTCTTACAAGATGGGTTTTCTTGTTGCGTAGAATCTTATATCTCCGATCCAGAATCTTTACAAGCTTCTCCTCATCAGATAGATCATCTTCTAGTTGCACCACCTCTGATTTTTGTACATTAGAGGGGTCTGGTATGTACTTCGTGAGTAGTGATACCTAAAACACATCATGAACATGATCCATATTCTGTGGAAGTGCAAGACGATTGGCCATGACTCCTATGCGGTCAAGGATCTCAAAAGGGACAATATACCTTGGTTTTACCTTCCCTTTCTTCCTGAATCGCAAGAATCTCTTCTGTTGAGATATTCGAAGGATGACATTATCTCCAACGTCGAACTCTAAGTCCCTTCGACCATTGTCAGCATAGCTCTTTTTCCGACATTGAGCATCATTGATTTGTTTTCAGATAACGTGAACTTTATATGTCATCTCTTGAATATGATCGGGTCGATGTAGCTTTCTTTCTCTAACTTCATCCCAACATGTTGGAGTTATACATCGCTTTAAATACAGAGCTTCATATGGAGCCATTTGAATACTCGAGTGGAAGTTATTTTTGTATGAGAACTCAACCAATGGGAGATGTTGATTCCAACCAGCTTTGAATTCAAGAGAGCAGGCTCTTAGAATATCTTCAAGCATCTGAATAGTCCTTTCAGTTTGGAAATATGTTTGGGGGTGATAGGCCAGGCTAAAATTTAATTCATTACTCAAAGCATGTTGAAGGCTTCTCCAGAACGTAGATGTGAACCTTGTATCACGGTCATAGACAATTGAGAGTGGACCATTGTGATGTCTCACCACTTCCTTCACATATATCATTGTAAGTCGTTCAAGCTAGAGGTCTTCCTGAATAGCGATAAAATGGGCAGTCTTGGTGATTCAGTCAACCAAAACTGATATCTCATTATTCCCCTTTGACGTCTTCGAGAGACCCTTGAAAATGTCCATAGTAACGTTTTCCCATTTCCACATGCGTATAGTCAATGGCTGCATCATACCTTTGTACTTTTTTTCACTTAGCTTTAACTTGCTGACATACCAAGCACCATGATATATATTATGCATTCTCCTTCTTCATGTTATCCCACCAGAAGAGTTCTTAGAGATCACGATACATCTTGTTACTCCCATGATGGATAGAGAAATTTGAGCTATGTTCATTATCCAATAACACTTTCTTTATCCCAGGTGATGAAGGCACACAAAGATGCATTACAAACCAAATCACACCATCATCATCGATATGGAACTCTTGCAGCTTCACTTCCTTTACTACATTCACCCTCTTTTGTATCTCCACATAATCCCTTTTTTCTTCCTTAATCTTCTCCTAGATGGCTGGTTGTGTACTCATTTGAGAAAGGTAGGATGTATCCCCTTACATTATGATTTCCAAATCCATCCTTTGCATATCTAAGAAGATAGGGTCTTTCTCAATCCCCAACATGGAATGAGTAGCACATTTTTTTCTACATAGAGCATTAGCTACCTTGTTCGCCTATCCAGTATGACAGTGAATAAAGGAATTCTTATCCTTGATTAGCTCTAACCGTATCCTTTGACGCATGTTGGTCTCGTTTTGTGTGAATCTATACTTTAGGCTCTTGTGGTCGTTTTTTATGTCACAATTCTCCCTATAAAGGAAGTGTCTCCAGATTTTCAAGGAAAAAATCATGGCAGATAGTTCAAGATCATGCATTGGGTAGTTATGCTCATGGATCTTCAAGTTTCGCGAGGCGTAGGTTATCACATTATCATTTTTCATGAGTACACAAACCAAGCCTTTCTTTTATGCATCATTGTATATCACAAAACTTTCTCCACTTTTCAGTAGTGTCAGTACAGGTGCAGTGATCAGCCTTCCCTTTAGCTCCTTGGAGCTTCCCTCACATTCTTCCATCGAGACATTCTTTACCCCTTTCCTTGTTAAATTAGTTTGCAGGCTTGAAAATCATGAGGCGTTTTTTAGAAAACGTCGGCAGTATCCATCTAATCCAAGAAAACTACGGATTTCTATGACACTAAAGGTCCTGGGCCATTCCTCAATCGCCATTATCTTTGAAGGATCCATAGATTTTCCCTCACTTGTGATCACATGTCCCAAGAACATGACTTGATTCATCAAAAAGTCACACTTACTGAACATGGCATAAAACTTCTCCTTTCTGAATGTCACCAACACAAGTCTTATAAGTTCTTCAGGTTCCTCCTTGCTCTTGGAGTAGATGAGAATATCATCGATAAACTCTACCACAAATTTTCCGAGGTAATTTCCAAAGACTCTATTCATCAAATCCATGAATATTGCAGGGTAATTAGTAAGTACGAAGGGCATCACCAAAAACTCAAAGTGCCCATACCTTGTATGGAAGCTAGTCTTATGAATATCATCCTTATTCACCTTTACCTGATGATATCCAGAATGAAGATCCACCTTTGAGAAGTATTGAGATCCTCTTAACTGGTCGAACAATTCATCAATCCTTGGTAGAGGATACGTGTTCGTTATGGTGATGTTGTTGAGTTCCAGATAATCGATACACAACCGCATTGTTCCATCCTTCTTCGTCACAAAGAGCATTGGCGCACCCCAATGTGATGCACTAGGTCATATGAAATCATTGTCTAGATTCTCTTACAACTGCTTCTTTAACCCCTCCAGTTCGATAAGAGCCATCATATAGGGTCAATTTGAGATAGGAGTAGCTCCGGGTATGAGTTCAATTGAGATCTCTACCTCACGATCCAGGGGAATTCTGGGTAACTCTTTGGGGAATACATCGCCATATTCCCTCATGATGGGAATTTCCTCAAGGTTGGAACTTTCCTTTGTCTCAAACATTTGGGAGAGGTATGCTTCATCATATGGAATCAACACCCACACCATTGAAGGATTTTCCAAAGGAGATTCATGATCTTCCATTCATTTGTTATGGTGAATGGGATTGTTCAAAATATGATAATATTTTTCCTTTTCTCGATAGTTTATATGCGCTCTATATAACGAGAGACTGTCCATTCCCATTATAGCTTCGAATTCCACCAGGGGAAGTATTATGAGATTTTCTGGAAGAATATTCCCACATACGCCAATAGGAGAAGAGTCAAACACTTGGGTTGCAATGATTGCACAACTTGGTGTTATTACAAATTTTTCTACTTCAAGGATTCGGGGCTTCAATTCTATAGTTCTAGCAAACTTTCAAAATAAAAAAAGAATGCGTAAAACGAGAATAAAATAATAATTTTTCCATTCTTGAGTGAATAGGAATTGTACCATGTATGACTTCATTATCATGCTCCACCTCCACAGTAGTGATGGCATAAGCCTTCCCTTGTTCGTTTGGCTTTGGTGGCTGCTGACGCTGATTACCCTGGAGAACTCAAGGTTTAGTGAACTAGTTTTCATAGTTCCCTAGCTCCTTACAGTTGTAGTGTTGAACTGTGAGTGGTTCTATCCTTTCATCAGATATATTATCCTTCCTTTTCATGTCTTTTAGAGACTCTTGAGCATGGTGTCCTTCTTTCACACACTTGATGCATTTCCCCGTCCCTTTGAGGCAGTTCCCAGGGTGCAACATCCCACATTTTTGGCATGTGGGTGGTTGATTTTTCTTCCCATCATTGTCACTAGATCCACAGACTTGAAACTCCATATTTAATTTCATTTCCCCATAACAATGGGCCCATTCTACAATCTCCATCAACACTTTTAGATCACACCGAACAACTTCTTCATAACTACCAAAGTCTAGAATTTCAAGATCCTTTCGATGGTGTGGTTTTAATCCACTAAAGAATCTATAAATTTTTCTATCATTGTTGATGACCAAACCCGAAGCATACCTAGCAAGACTTTTGAAAATCACTTCATAGGTTGTGACGGATTCTCCTTCTTTTTAAGCTCTATGAATTCTCTCTCCATATTCGTGCGAAGATTTTGTGGGAAATACATATTAAGAAACATTATCTTAAAGTCTTCCCATTACATCTCTTCAATTTCATCTCATGGTATTGTGTTATTAATAAAATCCCATCATTGATTTGCTTCTCTATGAATATGATAAACAACTATAGTATCCTCCACCGTCATAGAATGGTGAAGAATAGAAAAGATCTTCTCCATGGATTTGACCCAAAGTTCTGCAACTAATAGATCAGAAGATTCACAAAACGTCTGTGGTCATTGCTGCATAAAACATTCAATAGTCAGTTTCTCACTCTTCAGTGAAGGAGGAAACTCCCCAGTATTATGGTTATTATTCATAATCTGAGATAATTGGGTAAGCATCGTCATAATGTTTTGAACTCCACCTCCCAAATAATTTGGGATGTCATTCGGGCAATCATTACATTGGACCTCACATGAGTTGTTGGCATGGTTTCTCTTGGTTCCCACCATTTTCTAAAATGGAAAAGGATAGAAGAAAACATAACTAAACATGTCATGAATAACTTATTCATTTAAACAATTAAACCCAAAACATAACATATGGGATCCCTAGGTAAATATTCTTGTGTGCATATTTTTACTTATTCTCATACTAGAATTTTTCTCTAGGGTTCGCTAATCCTAATTCCCAAATTAACTAAACCATGCCTCTAATACCAACTACAGTAACCCAGCCTTTTTGTACATTACTATTAAGTCATTTCAAATATAAAAACATAATATTATTACACATAGAGGATCCAAGGGTTTAGTGTCTTGGTCCAACTAGGACCACACATAAAAAATACAACATCTAGCATAAACATTTATTTAATTTCTTCTTCTATAGCTTCTTATTGGAACTTTTCCTCTCCATAGTACATTGTATCCACCTGAGGATATACATCAAAAGGGGTGACCAAGAATCCCATTAAGACGATAGATAATAACAATATAACATGGGGTGGGCATGATCATAACATATACAAATGATCATGAACATGAGAGGAGCATAAATAAAAGACATGAAATGTGGAAAATCATAAAAATGAAACATCAGGTCTTAGTGGTTCACAACCACACATACTTTCGAACCAATATATCATCTTGTTCACACATCAATTAACATTTACTCATTAGGTTCATCACTTTACCCAATGCATTGGAGCACTGTATAATTTTGGGTGCACCTGTCACATCATAAAGATATCATTTATCATGGATGCCACAATTAACATACAACATAAAAAACATAACTGAACCATGAAAAAGAATGGGTTTCATCTCATAAGAACACATTCATAAAATTTGGGTTCCTAAAAGAAAGAGGGAACAATATTCTTGATATAGGAACCATCAACCTTGAATCAGAGGCAAAAGTTGAGTTCTTAAGAGAACAGTTCTTTCAAAAAACATTTGGATTGACATAAACATCATTAGAAAACATGTATATCCTAGAAAAGGAAATAAAATTATGAAAAAATTATCTTTATGTAGGACCATATCAAAAATTTAGTGAAAGAGGTAGAACCCGATGGATGAAAGTTGTGTTCGAGAATTTCCCCTTACATTGTACCGGAATGATTCCTTCTATTTAATGTCGTGTATAATGTCATTATATTAATTAATTAGAAATAAAGAACCATTTTTACATTAATAGGGTTAATTATGCTTTCATTATTTCATTTTATGTTCCTTTGGATGACTTAGAGAGATTAAAAATATTGTTTTCGGGATGTTCGTTTTTATGGTTTTTCTTGGGTTGTTCACTTGTATTCATAAATTGAAGTTCGGGTAGAACATGGGTAAACATACAGAAATGATATGACATGTCATTAATGATATTAAATGTGTTTTAATTATCTTATAATTAATTATATTAGATCCATGTGGATGAATCATTAGATAATAATTTAATGATGGTTATTTGGGTAAATATGGGCGGTTTTTGGATCACAAATAAAATGTTTTAACTTATCACTTAGTAATATAGACATAGGTTATTTACATATCTTTAAATAATAAATAACACATATAACATATTCTGGTTCAACCATAAAAATTATTTCATGACCATATCTGAAGGTATAAATGGAGGAAGAAAGCATGTAGTTCTTGGAGGTGATAAATTAACACCTCACAAACAACGTTCTCTTTAATAAAATAAAAGGAAGAGGTAAAAGGGGTTTGAATGATATAATATCCTATTAGGATAATAAAATTATATTATATGTATAATACTGGAGTTACAATACAATTATTATGAAGATATGTGGGGAGAGATCAAGAAATGAACTTGAACTTGAAAGGAAATTAAAGGAGAAGAGGGAGGGAAATTACATCTTGATTCCTTCTCCTGAGAGCCTCCTTATGGGCCTATGCATTGTATTTTGATTAGACCAGAGGATATTGGACGTGGGGGTGGGTCTAGGGATGTTTTTTGGTCGGATTTTAGAAGAGGGTTGGTGCTGGAGAGGTGTGAGGAAATGATGGTGTGAAGGGTGGCTTTTATTTTGGAGGGGAGAGGGGTTTCCTTAATATAAAATTCATTTGTTTATTAATTTACCCAAATAAAAGGAATGATGAGTCTTTAATGACCAAGAATAGTAATTTTATAGTCTAATCCCAAACCATGTGGGATTACATCAGAAGAACATCACACATGACCCTATAATTAGCTTATTTATCTTATTTTGTAAATTACGGTATTTAACTATTCATCAAAAATTCAAGTATCTCAGAAAAATTCCAAAAATATACCCCAACCATTTCTCGACGTGTATAATCCAAAAATGAAGTCAATTTTTAAAAGATAATTTTCCAAATACTATAAATTTATTATTAAAATAAAATCATAATTTACATAAAAAACAATTTTTTAGATTAAAACTAATTTATAGTGCTATCAAAAATTATGTTGTGTATTATAAACTTATATAAAAACTATAATACATTAATTCAATAATTTATGAATAAATTTTAAGGAAATAAATAGTATTTGAAATTAATAAATTAATTATAATTATTTATTTATGACTTACAAAATACCAAAATGTTTAATAATGTCTACTTGTCACTTTCTTTGATGTCTAAATATTATTTTATTATTTATAGGTAATGTTACTCTTATGTTGGATGTTTTACTATTAATAAGGGACATATTACTATTACTAAGGTTATTTTACTATTCCTAATGTTACGTAACTATTAACCAAAAATTATTTTTGTTTCATTAGATTCCAAAAATCATCTTGAACACAACTGTGTATGTCAGAGTTTCAAAATTCCAAACATAGGAGGGACAAAATTATGTTTAAAAGTCACTTATAACTTAGTAGTTCACTATTTTGTGTTTTATGACATAAATATAAGAAGGTAATTTTTGATGAAAAACATGTTGTCGTTACATTCTTCCCCCCTTAAGAAATTTCACCCCCGAAATTTCACTTTACACAAACATGTGAGGGTACTTTTCCTTCATTGCCTCTTCTGGTTCCCAAGTTGCATCCTCAAACTTATGGTTTCTCCACAACACTTTGACAAGAAGGGTTGTCTTGTTGCGTAGAACCTTATCTCTCTGATCCAAAATCATTACTGGCCACTCCTAATAGGAGACATGATCTTCCAGTTTCACCACCTCTGAGTTTAGTACATGTGTGGGGTCTAGTATGTGCTTCCTTAGTAGTGATACATGAACCACATCATGAACATGAGCCAAATACGGTGGAAGTGCAAGGCGATAGGCCACGACGCCTATGGGGTCAAGGATCTCAAAGGGGCTAATATACCTTGGACTTAGCTTCCCTTTCTTCCCAAATCGCATGAGTCTCTTCCATGGAGATATTTGATGGAAGAAATTATCTCCAACGTCGAACATGAAGCCCCTTCGACGGTTGTCAGCATAGCTCTTTTGCGGACTTTGAGCAGCTTTGATGTGTTTTTGGATGACTTGAACCTTATCTATCATATCTTGAAGAAGATCGGGTCCAAGGAGCTTTCTTTCTCCAACTTCATCCCAACAGGATGGAGTTCTACATCGATTTCCATACAAAACTTCATATGGAGTAATCTGAATACTCGAGTGGAAGCTATTGTTGTATGATAACTCAACCAATGGGAGATGTTGATGCCAACCACCTTTGGATTCAAGAGAGTAGGCTCTTTTCATATCATCAAGCATCTGAATAGTCCATTCAGTCTGGCCATCGGTTTGGGGGTGATAGGTCGTGCTGAAATTTAATTCAGTACTCAAAGCATGTGGAAGGCTTCTCTAGAACATAGATTTGATCCTTTGATTACGGTCATATACAATTGAGAGTGGAACACCATGCAGTCTCACCACTTCCTTCACATATATCTTTGGATTTTGTTCAAGCAAGAGGTCTTCCCGAATAGAGATAAAATAGGCATTCTTGGTGAGTCGGTCAACCACAACCCATATCGGATTATTCCATTTTGACATCTTCGGGAGACCCATGACAAAGTCCATAGTAATGTTTTCCCATTTCCACATGGGTATAGGCAATGTATATATCATACCTTTGGACTTTTGTCGCTCAGATTTAACTTGCTGACATAAAAAGAACCTTGATATATATTCTGCAATCTCCATATTCATGTTATCCCACTAGAAGTGTTCTAACAGGTCACGATACATCTTGGTACTCCAATGATGGATAGAGATAGTTGATCTATGTGAATTATCCAATAGCTCCTTCTTTATCCCTGGCGATGAAGGCACACAAATCCACATTTCAAACCGAATAATGCCATCATTGTCGATATGGAACTCTTGCAGCTTCCCTTACTTTGCTGCATTCACCCTCTTTTGTATCTCCACATCATCCCATTATTCTTCTTTAATACTCTCATGTATGTATGGTTACACAATAATTTGGGAAAGGTAGGATGTATACCCTGCCATTATGATTTCCAAATCCATCCTTTCCATATCTATGAAGATAGGGTCTTTCTCAATCTGCAACAAGGAAAGAGTATCATCTTCTTTTCAACTTAGAGCATCAGCTACCTTTTACGCCATTCTAGGATGATACTGAATAGAGGAATCATAATCCTTGATTAGCTATAACCATCTCTTTGATGCATTCTGAGCTTCATTTGTGTGAATATATACATTAGGTTTTTGTGGTCGGTGTATATGTCAAACTTCTCACCATAAAGGTAGTGCCACCATATTTTCAAGGCAAAAACCATGGCTGCCAGTTCTAGATCATGCATTGGGTAGTTCTTCTCAAGGATCTTCAACTGTCGGGAGGCATAGGCTATAACATTATCATTTTCATGAGTACACAACCCAAGACAATCTTTAAAGAATCGCTGTATATAAGAAAACTTTCTCCACTTTTCAATAGTGTGAGTACAGGTGCAGTGATCAACCTTCTCTTTACCTCCTTAAAGCATCCCTCACATTCTTCCATACAGACATACTTTACCCCTTTCCTTGTTAACTTAGTTAGTGGGGTTGACAATTGTGAGAAGTTTCTCACAAAACATCAGTTGTACCCACATTATCCAAGAAAACTATGGATTTATGTGACACTAGAGGGCTTGAGTAATTCCTCAATTGCCTTTGTCTTTGAAGGATCCACAGAAATTCCCTCACTTGTGATCACATGTCCCAAGAATGTGACTTGATTCATCCAAAAGTCACAATTTCTGAACATGGAATATAACTTCTCCTTTCTCAATGTCACAAAAAAAGTCTTAGATGTTCTTCATGTTCCTTATTTCTCTTAGAGGAGATGAGAATATCGTTGATAAAAACTACCACAAATTTGTCGAGGTAATATCTAAAGACTCTAATCATCAAATCAATGGTGATTGTAGGGGCTTTAGTAAGTCCAAAGGGAATCACCAAAAATTCATAGTTCTTATACCTAGTACGAAAGGTAGTCTTCTGAATATCTTCCTTCTTCACCTTTAGCTGATGATATCGAGAACTACGATCCTCCTTTGAGAAGTATTGAACTCCTATTAACTGGTCGAACATATCATCAATCCTTGGGATAGGATACTTGTTATTTATGGTGATCTTGTTGAGTTCCCGTTAATCGATACATAGTCTCATTGTTCCATCCTTATTCTTAACAAAGTGCACTGGCGCACCCCAAGGTGATGCACTAGGGTGTATGAACCCTTTTTCTAGATGCTCTTGCAGCTACTTCTTTGACTCCTCCAGTTTGATAGGACCCATCCTATAGGGGAACTTTGAGATAGGAGTAGCTTCGGTTATGAGTTCAATTGATATCTCTACCACATGATCCGGGGGAATTATGGGTAACTCTTCGGGAAATACATCTCCCTATTACCTCCCAATGGGAATTTCCTCAAGGTTGGAACATTCCTTCAACTCATCCATTTGGGAGAGGTGTGATTCTCCATAGGGAATCAACACCCACACCATTGAAGAATTTTTCAAAGGAGATTCATGATCTTCATTGCATTTGTAGAGGATCATGGGATGGTTAAGAATATGAAAATATATTTCCTTTTCCTGACAGTTGATATGCACTCTATATATCGAGAGGTAGTCCATTCCCATTATAGCGTCGAATTCCACCAAGGGAAGTATTACGAGATTTTTCAGAAGAATCATCGCACATACACCAATAGGAGAAGAGTCAAACACTTGGGTTGCAATGATTTCACCTCTTTGTGTTTTTATAGATATCTCAACTTCAAGTTTTAGGGGATTCGATTTTATAGTTCTAGAAAACATGCAAGATATAAAATAATTCGTAGAACCAGAATCAAATAAGGATTTTTTTCATTCTTGAGTGAATAAGAAGTGTATATTGAATGACTTTAGTATCATCCTCCACCTCTGCAGTAGTAATGGAATAAGCCTTCCCTTGCTCCTTTGGCTTTGGTGGCTGCTGACGCTGATTACCCTCGAGAACTCGAGGTTTAGTGCACTGGTTTTCCTAGTTCCCTATCTCTTTATAGTTGTAGCATTGAACCATGAGTGGTTCTATCGATTCATTGGCTAAATTATCCTTCATTTTTGTGTCTTTTTGATACTCTTGAGAATGGTGTCCTTCTTTCCCACACTTGAATCATTTCCTCATCCCTTTGAGGCAGTTCCCATGGTGCAACATTCCACATTTTTGTCATGTGGGTCGTTGATTTTTCTCCCCACCTTTGTCACTAGATCCACCAACTTGAAACTCCATATTTCATTTCTTATCCCCATAGCCAAAGGACCATTCTCCAAACTCCATCTCCACTTTGAGAGCACACCGAACAAATTCTTCATTACTTACAAAGTCTCTAATTTCAAGAGCCTTTCGAAGTTGTGGTTTTAATCCACTAAAGAATCTATCAATTTTTCTATCATTGTTGATGAAAAAACCCAAAGCATACATTGCGATCCTTGTGAAATTCACTTCATAGGTTGTGGAAGATTCTCATTCTCTTTTATTTATCTCTATGAATTCTCTCTCCGTCATCATCCAAAGAGTTCTTGGGAAGTACTTATTAAGAAACATTATCTTAAAGTATTCCCATTCCATCTCTTTAATTTACTCCCTTGGATGGGTGTTCTTAATAAAATCCCACCATTGATCAAATTATCCATCAAGATGATAAACGACTAGAGTAACATTCTCCATCTTAGAATAGTGATGAACAGAAAAGATCTTCTCCATGGAGTTGACCAACTGTTCCGCAACTAGATGATCAGAAGATCCACAAAACGTCGGTGGTTGTTGCCGCATAAAACATTCAATAGCCAGTTACTCCCTCTTTGGTGAAGGAGGAAGTTCCCCATTATTATGGTTATTATTCATAACCTGAGATAATTGGGCAAGCATTGTCATGAATTTTTTAACTCCTCCTCCCAAATCATTAGGGATGTCGTTCGGGCAATCGTTGTGTTGGCCCTCACATGAGTTGTTGGGCTGATTTCTCCTCGTCCCCACCATTTTCTAATATAGAAAAGGATAGAACAAAACACAACTAAACAAGTCATGAATAACTTATTCATTTAATCAATTATACCAAAAACATAACATATGGGATCCCTAGTTAAATATTTTTGTGTGCATATTTTTACTTAGTCTCATACTAGAAGTTTTCTCTAGGGTTCACTTATCATAATTCTCAAATTAACTAAAACTTGCCTCTGATACCAAATATAGAGACCCGGCCTTTTCATACATTACTATTACCTCATTCAAAGATAAAAAAAATATTATTAAAAATATAGGATCTAATACTTTAGTTTCTTGGGAATACTAAGACCACACATAACAAATACAACATCTAGCATAATCATTTATTTAATTTCCTCTTCTCTAGATTCATATTGGCACTTTTCCTCTCCTAAGTACATGTATCCACAACAGGATATACATCAAAAGGGGTGAGCTAGAATCCCAGTTAGAGGATAGATAAGATGGATATTTCATGGGGTGATCATAATCGTAACATAGACAAAAGATCATGAACATGAGAGGAGCATAAATAAAAGACATGAAATGTGGAAAAACATTAAAATGAAACATCATGTCGTAGTGGTTAACTACCACACATAGTTGTGAACCAAGCTTGAATCTTTTTCACATATCATTTCACATTTACTCATGAGTTTAATCACTTTACCCATTTCATTGGAGAATTGAATAATTCTGGGCACACCCGTCACATTGAAACATTCATATTGCCCTATATAATTTCTGGCACACCCGTCAAATCATAACATTATCATTTATCATGCATGCCAAAATGAACATATAACATAAATGTACATAACTGATGCTTGAAAAGGGATCTGTTTCATCTCAAAAGAACACATTCATAAACATTGGGTTCCAAATAAGAGAGAGGGAATAACATTTTGGATATAAGAACCATCAACCTTGAATGAGAGGTAAAAGTTGAGTTCATAAGAAAAAAGTTCTTTCAGAAAACATTTAGATTGACATAAACTTCATTAGAAAACATTTATATCCCAAAAAAAGAAATAGAAAGATGAAATAATGATCTTTAAGGAGTTACCATTTCAAAAATGGAGTGAAAGAGGTAGAACCCAAAGGATGAAAGTTGGGTTCAAGAATTTCCCCTTACCTTGTACCCAAATGATTCCTTCTCTTTAATGTCCTTTATAATGAAATTATATTCATTAATTAGAAATATAGAATCATGAGTATTTCAATATGGTTCATTCTGGTTTCATTATGTCATTTTATGTTCTTTTAGATGACTTATAGAGTTTAAAAACATTGTTTTTGGGGATGTTCATTTTTGTGGTTTTTCTTGGGATGTTCACTTGTATTCATAAATTGATGTTTGGGTAGAACATGGGTAAACATAAAAAAATGATATCACATTTCATTAATTATATTAAAATATTTTTAATGATCTTATAATGAATTATATTATATCCATGTGGACTAATCATTAGATAAAAATTAAATGATGGTTATTTGGGTAAATTTGGGCGGTTTTGGGATCACAACGAAATTGTTTTAACTTGTCACTTAGTAATATAGACACAGGTTATTTCCAGAACTTTAAATAGAAAATGACACATATAAAATATTCTGTTTCAACCATAAAAATGGTTTCATGAGCAGATCTGAAGGAAGAAAAGGAAGAATAAAGCATGTCGTTTTTGAAGGTCATAAATTAACACCTCACGAACAACGTTCTCCTTAATAAAATAAAAGGAAGATGGAAAGGGGGTTGGATGATATAATATTCCATTAGGATCATAAAATTACATTATATTTATAATACTAGATTTAAAAGACAATTAAGATGAAGATTGGTGGGGAGTGATAAAGAAATGAACATGTACTTGAAAGGAAATTAAAGGAGAAGAGGGAGGGAAATTACCTCTTGAATCCTTCTCTGGAGAACCTCCTTAAAGGCCTAAGCATGGCATTTTTATGATACCAAGAGCTCTTGGACGTGGGGTAGGGGCCATGGAAGGTGTTTGGGAAGAGTTTATAGGAGGCTTGGAGCTTGAGAGATTGGAGGAAATGATGTTGTGAAGGGTGTCTTTTATAGTGGAGGGTAGATGGGTTTCCTTAATATAAAATTAATTAGTTTGTTGATTTCCCTAAAGACAAGGAATAGTGAGTATTGTCCAACCAATAATAGTAATTTTATAATGTAATCCTGAACCATGTGGTATTACTTCAGCAGAACATCACACATGACCCTATAATTAGCTTATTTAGTTTATTTTGTAAATTATGGTATTTCAGTATTCATCAAAAATTAATGTATCTCAGAAAATTCCGAAAAATTTACCCAAACCATTTTTCAACGTGTAAAATCTATAAATGAAGTCCATTTTTAAAAAATATTTTTATAAATACAATTAATTTAATATTTAATTAAAATCATAATTTACATAAAAACAATATTTTAGATTAAAACTGATTTATAGTGATTTTAAAAATTACGAAGGGTTTTATAAAATTATCTAAAAACTATAAGACATTGATTAAATAATTTATGAATACATTTTAGAGAAATAAATGTTCTTTTAAATTAATAATTTAATTATAATTAATTATTTATGACTTTAAAAATCCCAAAAAGTTTACTAAGGTCAAATTGTCACTTTATAAGATGTCTAAATTGTATTTTATTATTTATAGGTAATGTTACTGTTGTTATAGATGATTTCTATTCATAAGGGTCATATTAATATTCATAAGGGTATGTTACTATTCCTAAGGGTACGTTAGTATTCACCAAAAAATATTTTTGTTTCATTAGACTCCAAAAATCATCTTGAACACAGCCGTGTATGTCAGATTTTCAAAATTTCAAACATAGGGGTGACAAACTTATGATTAAAGGTCAATTATGATTTATTAGTTCATTATTTTCTATTATTATGACATAAATATAAGAAGGTAATTTTCAATAAAAAAAAATTGTGCCGTTACATTCTTTCACCCTTAATTAATTTTGCCCCTGAAATTTCACTTTACACAAACAGGTGAGGGTACTTCTCCATCATTGCCTTTTCTGGTTCCCAAGTTGCTTCCTCAAACTTATGGTTTCTCCGCAACACATTAACAAGATGGGTTGTCTTTTTTCATAGAACCTTATCTCTCTGATCCAGAATCATTACTAGCTGCTTCTCATAGGAGAGATCATCTTCCAGTTGCACCATCTCTATGTTTAGTACATGTGAGGGCCTGGTATATACTTCCTCAGAAGTGATACATAAAACACATCATGAACTTGAGCCATATTCGGTGAAGTGCAAGGTGATAGTCCACGACTCCTATGCGGTCAAGGATCTCAAAGGGGCCAATATAACTTGGGCTTAGCTTCCTTTTCTGCCCGAATCACATAACTCTCTTCTATTGAGATATTCAAAGTAAGAAATTCTCTCCAACGTCGAACTCGATGTCCCTTAGACAGTTGTCAACATAGCTCTTTTTCAGGCATTGAGATGCTTTGATGTGTTTTTGGATGACTTGAACGTTCTCTATCATCTCTTAAACAAGATCGGGTCCAAGGAGCTTTCATTATCTCACTTCATCCCAACAGGTTGGAGTTCTACATCGCTTTCCATACAGAGCTTCATATGGAGCAATATGAATACTTGAGTGGAAGCTATTGTTGTATGAGAACTTAACTAATGGTAGATGCTGATCCCAACCACCGTTGAATTCAAGAGGGAAGGCTCTTAGCATATCTTCAAGAATTTGAATAGTCCTTTCAGTCTGGCCATCAGTTTGGGGGTGATAGGTCGTGCTGAAATTTAATTCAGTACTAAATAAATGTTGAACACTTCTCCATAACTTAGATGTGAACCTTGGATCACAGTTATAGACAATTGAGAGTGGAACCCCATGCAGTCTCATCATTTCCTTCACATATATCTTTGGAACATGTTCAAGCGAGAGATCTTCCCGAATAGGGATAACATGGGCAGTCTTGGTGAGTCAGTCAATCACAACCCATATCGTATTATTCCCCTTTTACGTCTTCGGGAGACCCGTGATAAATTCCAGAGTAAAGTTTTCCCATTTCCACATGGGTATAGGCAATGGCTGCATCATTCTTTTAGACTTTTGTCACTCATCATTGACTTGCTGACATACCAAGAACCATGATATATCATCCGCAATCTCATTCTTCTTTTTATCCCACCAGAATTGTTTTCTGAGATCATGATACATCTTGGTACTCCCATGATTGATAGATAATGTTTAGGTATGTGAATTATCTAATAGTCCCTTCTTTATCCCGAGTGATGAAGGCACAAAAATCCGCATTCCAAACTGAATCACACCATCATCGTCGATATGGAACTCTTGCAGCTTACATTCTTTTACTGCATTCACCTTATTTTGTATCTTCACTTCATCCCTTTATGCTTCCTTAATATTCTCCTCGATGGATGGTTGTGAAATCATTTGGGCAAGGTAGGATGTATCCTCTACCATTATGATTTCCAAATCCATCCTTTTCATAACTAATAATATAGGGTCTTTCTCAATCCGCAACATGGAAACAGTAGTAGGTTCATTTCTGCATAGAGCATCATCTACCTTGTTCTCCTTTCCAGGATGATAGTGAATAGAGGAATCGTAATAATTGATTAGATTTAACTATCTCCTTTGGTGGATGTTGAGGTCATTTTTTGTGAATATATACATTAGGATTTTGTGGTCAGTTTATATGTCTCACTTCTCACCATAAAGGTAGTGCTGCTAGATTTTCAAGGAAAAAATCACGGCTGCCAGTTCTAGATCATGTGTCGAGTAGTTATGTTCATGAATCTTCAACTGTCATGAGGTGTTGGCTATCACATTATCATTTTTCATGTGTACACAACCCAATCCTTTCTTTGAAGAAGCACTGTATATCACAAAACTTTCTAAACTTTTCAGTAGTGTGAGTATTAGTACAGTGGTCAGCCTTCTCTTTAGCTCCTTGTATCTTCCCTCACATTCTTCCATCCAGACATACTTTACCCCTTTCCTCATTAACTTATTTAGCAGGCTTGAAAATCATGAGATGTTTCTCACAAAACATCAGCAGTACCCATCTAATCTAAGAAAACTACATATTTCTATGACACTATAGGTCCTGTCCCATTTATCAATCGCCATTGCCTTTGAAGGAGAACATAAATTCCCTCACTTGTGATCAAATGTCCCAAGAACATGACTTGATTCATCAAAAAGTCACACTTTCTGAACTTGGCATATAACTTCTCCTCTGTCAATGTCACCAACACAAGTCTTATATGTTCTTTATGTTCCTCCTTGCTCTTGGAGTAGATGAGAATAGTGTCGATAAACACTAAAAATAATTGTTGATGTAATGTCTAAAGACTCTATTCATCAAATCCATGATGATTGCAGGGGAATTAGTAAGTCCGACGGGCATCACCAAAAACATATAGTGTCCATACCTTGTTTGGAAGGTAGTTGTCTGAATATATTCCTCCTTCACCTTTACCTGATGATATCCAAAATGAAGATCCACCTTTGAGAAGTATTGAGCTCCTATTAACTGGTCGAAAAATTCATCAATCCTTGGGAGAGGATACTTTTTCTTTATGGTGATATTGTTGAGTTCCCGATAATCAATACCGAGCCGCATTGTTCCATCCTTCTTCTTCAAAAAGAGCACTGGTGCACCCCAAGGTGATGCACTAGGGTGTATGAACACTTTTTCTAGATGCTCTTGCAGCTACTTCTTTAACTCCTCTAGTTCGATCGGAGCCTCCCTATAGGGGCACTTTGAGATAGGAGTATCTCCAGGTATGAGTTCAATTGATATCTCTACCTCACAATCCGGGGAATTCCAGGTAACTCTTCGGGAAATACATCTCCGTATTCCCTCACGATGGGAATTTCCTCAAGGTTGGAACTTTCCTTCGACACAACTATTTGGGAGAGGTATTCTTCTTCGTAGGGAATCAACACCCACAACATTGAAGGATTTTTCAAAGGAGATTCATTATCTTCCTTGCATTTTTAGAGGATAATGGGATGGTTTAGAATACGAAAATATATTTCCTTTTCCCGACTGTTGATATGCGCTCTATATAACGAGATCCAGTTCATTTCCATTGTAGTGTTGAATTCCACCAAGGGATGTATTACAATATTTACGAAAGAATCATCCCACATACAGCAACATGAGAAGAGTGAAACACTTGGTTTGCAATGCTTTCACCCCATTGTGTTTTTATAGACATACCTACTTCAAGGTTTCGGGGCTTCGATTCTATAGTTCAAGCAAATTTGCAAGATATAAAAGAATATGTAGAACCAGAATCAAATAAGACTTTTTCCAATCGTGAGTGAATAGGATGTGTACCTTGTACGAATTCATTATGATGCTTCACCTTCGTAGTAGTGATGGCATAAGCCTTACCTTGTTCCTTTGTCTTTGGTGGCTGTTGACGCTGATTACCCTTGAGAACTCGAGGTTTAGTGCACTGGTTTTCATAGTGCCCTAGCTCCTTACAGTTGTAGCATTGAACTGTGAGTGGTTCTCTCCTTTCATCGGCTACATTCACCTCCCTTTTCGTGTATTTTCTATACTCTTGAGCATGGTGTCCTTATTTCCCACACATGAAGCATTTCCCCGTCCCTTTGAGGCAGTTCCCATGGTGCACCTTCCCACATTTTTGGCATGTGGGTCATTGATTTTTCTTCCCACCTTTGTCACTAGATCCACCGGATTGAAACTCCATCTTTAATTTATTATACCCATAGCCATGGGACCATTCTCCAATCTCAATATCCACTTTGAGAGCACACCGAACAACTTCTTCATAACTACCAATGTCTTTAATTGCAACAGCCTTTCGAATATGTGGTTTTAATCCACTAAAGAATCTATCAATTTTTCTATCATTATTGATGACAAAACCTAAAGCATACCTTGTGAGCCTTTTGAAATTCACTTCATAGGTTGTGACATATTCTCCTTCTTTTTTCTTGAACTCTATGAATTATCTCTCCATCCTCGTGTGAAGAGTTTTTGGGAAATACTTATTAAGAAACATTATAATAAAGTCTTCCCATTCCATCTCTTCAATTTCCTCCCTTGGATTGGTGTTCTAAATCAAATCCCACCATTGATCAACTTCTCCATGAAGATGATAAAAGGCTAGAGTAACCTTCTCCATCATAGAACAGTGATGAACTGAAAAGATTTTTTCCATGGAGTTGACTAGCTATTCTGCAACTAGTGGATCAGAAGATGCACAAATCTTAGGTGGTCATTGCTGCATAAAACATTCAATATCCAGTTTTTCCCTCTTTGGTGAAGGAGGAAGTTCCCCATTATTATTGTTATTATTCATAACCTACGATAATTGGGTAAGAATCATCATGATGTTTTGAACTCCACCTCCCAAATCTCTAGGGATGTTGTTCGGGAAATCGTTGCATTGGTCCTCACATGAGTTGTGGGCCTGATTTCTCCTGTTTCCCACCTTTTTCTAAAATAGAAAAGGATAGAAAAAAACATAACTGAAAAAGTCATGAATAACTTAATAATTTATAAAATTACACAAAAAACATAACATATGTGATCCCTAGATAAATATTCATGTTTTCATATTTTTACACAGTCTCATAATAGATGTTTTCTATAGGGTTCACTAATCCTAATTCCCAAATTAACCAAACCTTGCCTCTGATACCAACTATAGAGACCCAGCCTTTTCTTACCTTACTATTACATCATTTCAAATATAAAAAACATAATAGTATTACACATAGAGGATAAAATGGTTTAGTGCCTTGGGAAAACAAAGACCACACATAACAAATACAACATCTAGCATAAACATTTATTTAATTTCTTCTTCTCTAGATTTTTATTGGCACTTGTCCTCTACATAGTACATGTAGCCACCTGATGATATACATCAAAAGGGGTGAGCTATAAGCCTAGAAAGAGAATAGAAAAGAACAATATAGAATGGGGTGAGCATAATCATAACATTTACAAAAGATCATAAACATGAAAGGAGCATAAATAAAAGACTTGAAATGTGGCAAAGCAAAAAAATGAAACATCATGTCTTAGTGGTAATCTACCACACATACTTGTGAAATTAGATAGAATCTTGTTCACAAATCATTTCAAAATTAATCATGAGGTTCATCACTTTACCCAATTCAATGGAGCACTGTATAATTCCAGGAGCACCCGTCACATTGAAACATTCATATTGTGCTATATAATTCTGGGTGCACCTGTCACATCATAACATTATCATTTATCATGAATGCCAAAATTTAAATATAACATAAATGAACATAAATAAACCATGAAATTCAATGGGTTTCATCTCATAATAACACTTTCATAAACATTGGGTTCCCAAAAGAAAGAGGGAACACCATTCTTGATATAAGAACCATCAACCTTGAATGAGAGGTAAAAGTTGTTTTCATAAGAGAAGAGTTCTTTCAGAATACATTTGGATTGACATAAACATTATTAGAAAAAATTTATAACCCAGAAAAGGAAAAAAATAATGAAAAAATGATATTTAAGAAGTGGCCATATCAAAAATGGAGTGAAAGTGGTAGAACCCGAAGGATCAAAGTTGGGTTCGAGAATTTCCCCTTACCTTGTACCCTAATGCTTCCTTCTCTTCAATGTCCTGTATAATGAAATTATATTAATTAATTAGAAATCCATAACCATGTGTACATTAATAGGGTTAATTCTGGTTTCATTAGGTCATTTTATTTTCCTTTGGATGACTTATAGTGCTTAAAAACATTGATTTGGGGATGTTGGTTTTTATGGTTTTTCTTGGGTTGTTCACTTGTATTAAAAAATTGAAGTTCGGGTAGAACATTGGTAAACATCCAGAAATGATATTACACTTCATTAATGATATTAAAGGTGTTTTAATGATCTTATAATGAATTATATTATATCCATGTTGATGAATCATTAGATAAGAATTAAAGGATGGTTATTTGGGTAAATTTGGGAGGTTTTTGGATCACAACGAAATTGTTTTAACTTATCACTTGGTAATATGGACATAGGTAATTTCCATAACATCAAATATGAAATATAAAATATAAAATATTCTGTTTCAACCATAAAAATGGTTTCATGACCAGATCTGAAGTTAGAAATTGAAGAAGAAAGCATGTCGTTCTTGAAGGTGAGAAATTAACACCTCACGAACAACGTTCTCATTAATAAAATAGAAGGAAGTGGGAAAGGGGGTTGGATGATATAATATCCCATTAAGATCAAAAAATTAAAATATATTTATAGTAATGTATTTACAATTCAATCATGATGATGATAGGTGGGGAGAGATCATGAAACGAACATGAACTTGAAAGGAAATTAAAGGAGAAGAGGGTGGGAAATTAGCTCTTGAATCCTTCTCTCGAGAACCTCCTTAAGGGCCAAAGCATGGTATTTTGATGAGACAAGAAGCTCTTGGATGTGGGGGAGGGTCTAGGGAAGGAGTTTGGGTAGATTTTATAGGAGGCTTGGAGCTAGAGATGTGTGAGGAAATGAGGGTGTGAAGGGTGGCATTTATAGTGGAGGGGAGAGGGGTTTCCTTAATATAAAATTCATTAGTTTATTAATTTCCCCAAAGTCAAGGAATAGTGAGTATTGGACCACCAAGAATAGTAATTTTATATTGTAATCCTGAAAAAAGTGGGATTACATCAGCAGAACATCACACATGACCCTATAATTAGCTTATTTAGCTTATTTTGTAAATTACGGTATTTAACTATTAATCAATAATTCAAGTATCTCAGAAAAATTCCAAAAATATACCCCAACCATTTCTAGACGTGTATAATCAAAAAATAAAGTCAATTTTTAAAAGATAATTTTCCAAATACTATAAAGTTATTATAAATTTAAAATCATAATTTACATAAAAAACAATTTTTTAGATTAAAACCGATTTATAGTGCTATCAAAAATTACGTAGGTTCTTATAAAATTATCTAAAAACTATAATACATTGATTCAATAATTTATGATTACATTATAGGGAAAAAAATATTATTGTAAATTAATTAATTAATTATAATTATTAATTTATGACTTACAAAATACAAAAATGTTTACTAATGTCAAATTGTCACTTTCTAAGATGTCTAAATTTTAATTTATTATTCCTAGGTAATGTTACTCTTATGATGGATTATTTACTATTCATAAGGGTCATATTACTATTCACAAGGGTATGTTTCTATTCCTAAGGGTACGTTACTATTCACAAAAAATTATTTTTGGTTCATTAGACTCCATAAATCAATTTGAACACAACCGTGTATGTCAAATTTCAAAAATTCCAAATATAGGAGTGACGAACTTATGTTTAAAGGTAACTTATCACTTATTAGTTCATTATTTTGTTTTTTTATGACATAAATATAAGGGAATTTTCAATGAAAACTTTGGGTCGTTACAAACTCAATCCACCGACGTTGTCGTATGGTCATGTCACGCTGGGAGAAAACATACACCATGCTCTTATGATCAGTGAAAACCACAAAGTTCTCACCAATGATTTAATGCCTCCATAACCGTAAGGAAAACACCACAGATACCAACTAATGATCATGGGTGGAATAGTTACATTCATGAGGATGAAACTGAAGACACATATAAGACACACCTGATTATTCATGCATCAGGACACATCCTAACCCTAAATGCAAAGCCTCTCAAAAAACATCAAATTGAACACCCTCTACAAGAGGACATATAATTGGAGCACTTAATAACTTCACCTTTAGTAACTCCAAATCTATCTTACACTGATCAGTACATATGAACGCCTGATCAATCTTGGTCAAAGCTGTCGGAGGTATTGCTAGTAGAGAGAAATTTTCCACAAACCACTTATTGTATCATGCGATACCAAGGAAACTTCGCACCTCTGACACTATCTTGGGGTCTTCCCGAGACACTAATGATTCTATATTATATGGATCCACAGATACTACCTTCTAGGACACTACATAAGCAAATAAATGGTCTTATGAAGCCCATAAATCAAGCTTCGACAACTTCTCAAATAGCTGATGTTGAAAAAGAACTCCAAAAATGGCATGTAGATGCTCTGCATGCTCCTCCTCACACATGGAGTGCCTAAGTATTTCATCAATGAAAACAATCATGAATTTGTACAGGAACTCATATAACAGATCATTCATCAATCAAATGAACACATATAGAGCTTTCGTCACACCGAATGACAATACAATGAACTCATAATCCCATAAATTCGACGGAAATTTGTCTTCGTGATATCTTCATCCATCACACGAATATGATAATATCCTAACCGCAAGTCGATCACTGAGAACCATATTGATTATTTTAGATGTAAAAAATAAAACATCAATACATAAAAAATGATAGTGATTCTTCACTGTCACCTAGTTTAAGCGATGATAATCGGCACACAACTGCAAACATCTGTCATCCTACTTCATGAAAAAAACTGGTGCATCGCCCAGTGACACACTAGGCCGAAAAAAACTGCATTGTAACAAACCAAGAAGCTATATTTGTATCTCTCATAACACAAAAAGGGACTTCCTATATGGAGACATAGATATAAGAGATTCTCCTTATTGTAGCTCGTTCCCAAACTCGATCTCCCATCGAGGGGGTAAGGCTACAAACTCTTCTGGAAAGACATCAGGACACTCTTCTATGACCCTAGGAAACACCAACTATTGAACCACTAATCAACACGGCCTCTGATCATCCATCATGTATGATGAAGACAGAACACGCCTTTGACCCATCTGAGGGTCTTGCTCACCAACGAACACCACTGGCTCTCCATTCGCATCGAAGAACACAATCGTCCTCCTGAAGTAATCAACGATATATTGCACTGAATATAACCAATTAATGCCAAGGATGACAACATATGGTTGTATTCATAAACATAGGAAATCTCCCCAAGAGCAGTGCTTCCCAAACCCTAGCACACAATCTCTGCATACATCAAACAATCCAACTCAACCTCCAACTGGTGTAGTCAATGCTGAGGGAACTAGAAGCCTCTCTAAACCATGTCCCAAAGCATGGAAAGGGTAGTTTATATAAAGGTTTGTGTCACTCCTAAATCAGTAAAGACATACACCATGGTAGAAAACAAGAAAAGGGTACCTCGAACGATGTCTGGCTCGCATGGTGCTGGCAATGCTAAAGCATGAAGTGGACCATGTCCTCCTCCACAACATCTCTAACCTAGATGATGAGCACCAGCGTGGTTACGATCTGATCTCTAAGGACAGTTAGTGTCATGGTGTTTTCCTCGGCTTTCTCTTTCTACCCTTTGTTGATCTAACGCTGGTGGAACCTACTACAACTACCTTAGATGAAACATCTTCAATGGAGGAACCTCGAGTGGAAAACATGGTGCATGATGACTGATCTGAATGGTCGGGCACTCTTGTTGGTGATGACCCTGGAAACCACATAAAAACTAGTTCTTGGTCCCTTGGAATAGGCATGAGAGCTGTTGCCTATGGATAAATGAGATACAGACGGCTGGGAGCTACCCGGGTAGAATGGAAACACTTCTTCCCTAAAAATTGAGAACCCCAAAACAGAACTCTACATCAAGAGGAATCATGAAAATCCCCTCTCATGATGATCCGGTTATGTCCAATGTATTCCCGATGACCTCTTCCCTTTCTAACACCTCGAGTTTGGTCCTTATCATAAATGGGTTGACCTGGTGCTGGATCATTGGATGCAAAGCCTCCTCAAAATGCCCCGCCCTAGCCTCCTCATCTTGAAATAGTTCCGATGCATATCATAAAAAATTCCTGAAATGGAATCCAAAATATCTCACACTGGATCTCCCCTGTCGATGGGTAATAATCTTCTGGCACATGGACGCCTTCACAGTCGACGAATGAAACAAAAATCTAATGATGTATCGAGACTCCTCCCCTGAAATCACTGACTCCTCAATATCTCTAAGGAACAAGAACCACCACTTCCTTGCTACTGCATGTAGCACCATTACAACAAAGGACACATAGTGATCCTTCCCAGCACAGATCAAACTAAAACCTATCTTGACCACATTTAACTAGTCTTTTGTGACTGAATCTGAAATCGATCCATCATACTTATACAGACTATGGCACTGTAACTCTCAGAGATTCCCCCTCCAAGTGTTGTTGTCATCAAACTCAACCCTGTAGCGAGCTGCTGGCACATCCTGGTAGACATCATATATGTGATCCTGATGAGGACATTGACCTTGATCCATACATGTAAAATAACAAATAGTTAGAGCTCCTAAATATAGAATATGGAAGAATCACAATTAATTAATTGGTTTTTTTTCTTTTATTCATTTTATGTTAACCTATCTCATTGTCTACCCAATCAAACAGAGGAACAAAAAAGAATGATGCATGATCCTTTCCTAGGTCTCTACATTGAAACTATTATCACATCGTTTAGTAGCCATTGTAAACATAAAGGTCCACACATTAGATCATATGGGCACCAAAAATCCTATGTATAAAAATCTCTTAAGTGTTTACATCACTTATATACTTTAATTACATTATTTCCCTACAAACCCAAGAAACCTCACATGTGCCTAACTCCAAACTCCATCCTATCCATCAACCTACCTCTGATACCACTCTATCACGACCCCCTCTACACAATGTGTAACCCTCCTGGGCTGGCAATGTGATAAGCGAGATAATGACCCCCCGAGTCCTGCCTCTAGTAGGCCCCAGGTTGGCGGCTAGCACCGGGGGTATAGTAAACACACAGATGAGAGGCATTACCCTCTGAGAGTACACAAGCATAAGAGAGAGAAAAGATAGACACCAAACTACTCCAACTCAGACTGAAATATAATAGAAATCCCTAGTAAAAATATTTAATGGCATGAAACCTACTACAACAAAAAGGCGAAAAACTAAAAATACCAAAAATAAAGTAAAACAGCATCAACTACAAAAAGGAATATCTCCTACAACCCCAAGCTAGCAAAAACTAGCTTGATCTACAACCTGCTCAAAGTGACCTAAAAACATAATATATATACCTAGGGTATGTATAATAGTATACTTAGTAGTGTCCTCCCCAAACCCTCTCATGGAAAAGTAAATAAATCATGCTAAAAGACAGTGAAAAACAAGTGAAACTAACTCGTCACATAAACATGTATACTAAGTTCCCAACCTCACCATGGCTACGCTCATCATGTAACACATACAAGAGTATAAAATATATAAGTATTATAAGGGGTACCCCACTACTACATCCCTATTGGTTTTCAGATTTTCACCAATGGCGGTCATCCTAAGCATCCCTCTTCAAAAAGGATTTCCCGAATACACCTTGGAGAAGCACTAAAACATGCATCTCATGAAATAGAACCACCACATCCACAAAAGAAAGTATCCAGGTTGTTTTTGGGAGCCACTACAGCCCGCATTACTTGTTTCATACATAAGGTATTAAACCTCAAGACATTATAGCCCATACACTGAGTAAGGATCCGCAATCCATCATAGCAGATACATGTTACACCTATAGTAGTCTGTAGGAATCTATATCCAGAGTATATGTCTCAGAATAACCACAAGCCATTACAACCCTCTACACACATATATGGGGATAACTAACCGTTGTGACTACCATTACATGAAACTACAAAGAGAAGAGAGGGGGGCCAGAGGGGGTTGTTAGCCATCCACCCTCCCACTGAAATGTTGGGGAAAACACCCCCCAAGGCTCATAATCCCCTGGGAGTCAATTGACCATACTAACAGGGTGGAGTATCATAGATAAAGACAAATAGATTAGAATATACTATATCTCACAACCACACTATGGGAATAACCTAGTATTAGACTCTACTGCATCTAAAGTCTCTCTAACTTTTGCATGCCAATTCTAAGACTAATTATCCGATATGCAAACAAACATTTAAAAAGCATTATTACGTCACAAAATTTCCTTTTTATCAGTTTCACATTACCTTAATTAATTCTTTAAACACTGATAAACCGTTACCAATTTCCACATTATATTTCACTAGTATCACACACAAAGTCCATTTTTCCTATAAATTGTAACTTCACCATTACATCCCAGTAAGCTCCAACCCCATGGGTAAACATCATTTATTAAATTATTTATTTACCACATTACTTTTCCATAATCCCAGTCATTCTAGAAAAATATTCTATTCTTCTAAACACTAGGGATCAACCTAGTGAGTAGATGAAATACCTGTAGAGTCTTTTCTACCAATAGGAAGATCCTAGACCCATCCTCCCTTGAGAATCTAAACACAGAAAGCATATGGCATACCCCACGTGTCTTCGAACCTTTTAGAAGAAGGGTAAAAAATCCAATTGCCTTGAGGAGTGGGGAAGGTAAAGTAGATAAAAACCAATAGGAAAAGAAAGAATCTATAAATTCACATCCCACTCATTTCATTATACCCGATTTCATCCCCAAAACCCACATGGATAAATTGATGCATCTCACCACATTAGGTGTCAACTACTGCCATAACCAGTAGGCCTCTATGCCCCCACATATCACAACATCCATCTAGTCTCACATCACAACATAGGTATTAGGGAAAAAATAATACCAATTGGGATCTTCTCCCTTAAACAAGAAAGAGTGTAACTCAAAAACTGACAAGGAAGTATCTTTTATCAAATAACTAGTTCATTGAATCCAACTTGGATTAACCGATTTATTATTTGTAGGATCCAAATTCCGGAAACCGAACTAGTATGCTATCAAATGTAATTAATCATGCTTACTGCACCGATTTGATTAACATTAAATTACAACAAGAAGAACTATATTAATTTACATGACTATTTATCCATATCCAAATAATTATCAATTAATTCTAGCTATACGTTCTTTAACAATTTTCATCATGAATGAAAGTCTAAACAAAGAATGTATAGATGACACACTATCTATTAAGACTAGAAGAAATAAAATATGATTGATATCCATTTATTTATCCAGATAAAATATTTATTTTGAAAATTCCATTGTTGTCATGTGGGATAAAACATTATAGGCATAAACATTCATGTAAAAGAAATGATAAGAAAAAGATCCACTACTTAAAACAGTTATTGATATCCTTTATAAGATAACTATCCACACAACGGGTTTGATCTCCTCCCCTGTGATAATTATATCCACCCAAGGATGTAGAGACACCACTACATTGTCCAACACCCATAAAAACCCCATTATGAACATGGTGGTAAAATTCAATATAAAGAGAAAGGAAAAAGTTATAGATGAACCTGAAAGAATTCTGATAGAAAATATCTTATATCAGAGATCAATTGATAATACTTGGTTGCACCAAAAACAATGCGGACCAAATCCTATGTGGAATGTTAGATTACACAACTCTTATGAGAAGGAATGGGCTGTTCAAGAATCTCTCACCCGAGAACAAGGAGGAAGAATTAGGGTGGAATATATATCATCCCTTTAGAAGAATTAATGGGGAATTGGTTTAAGATATGCTGGGTTTTCGATTAAAAGTGCTTCACATTAAACCACACGGTTTGACCAAGTAAAAACAGCATGAGCCTTAGGTGAAATTAATATAGGAATTACATCCTTTGAATAATCCATGGATTCCTTATAAAAAGGATTTAAATGCATTTTATGTCAAAGGAAAAATTAAAAGAGTGAAACTTTAGGAAGCTTGAAACACTATTCAGGAACTCGAGATTTGTAAAAGTAAATTGAGGTAACCGATGGAACCTCACCATTCTTGGAACATTGTTCACAACAAAAAATAGGAAATGGATATAGAGGATATTGATGTAAACCTCACCATTCTAAATTTTTTTTTCACAAACTCAAAATTTGGAAAAGGAAATAGAGGCTACCAATGGAACTCACAGGAAAAGAAACAATTTTCATGAACTCATAATTTGGAAAAGGAAATAGAGGTTACTGATGGAACCTCACCATTCTGGAAACACTGTTCACGAACTCAAAATTTGGAAAAAGGAAATTTAGGTTATCGATTGAACCTCACCATTCTGGAATCACTGTTCACGAACTCAAAATTTTCCAAAGGAATTAAACGTTACTGATGGATCCTCGCCATTCTGGAAACACTATTCATGAACTTGAAATATGGAAAAGGAAATAGAGGTTACCGATGAAACATCAACATTCTTGAAACACTGTTCACGAACTCATAATTTGGCAAAAAAAAAATAGAGGTTATCGATGGAACCTCACAGAAGGTTACCATTTCACTGTTCACATAAGGTTACCAATGACACTATATAAATTTTATTACCGATGACAGTATTCATTGAAGGTTACTATTGCACTTTTCACATAAGGCTACTGAACACACTTTTCACCTAAGGTTATCGATGCATTGTTCACCTAAGGGTACCATTGCACTGTTCAAAAAATTATATCGATGCAAGTGTTCACTGATAGACATGTTCATAGAATGAGAAATTTGGAAAAGTGTTGGGGATATGTTACCTTGACCTCCCATATCACCTTGAACACCAAATTTCTATAATGTAATATACTTGAGTGGTCCGGGAAATTACAATTTTTATTTTTTTTTTAAATTCATTCTATTATTCCTTTTGTTTTCTAGTTATTATGTGGAAATGATATTTTTTGTAAATCCTTTTATTATCCATATTAATCCCATGCAATTATATACCACTATTCTCATTCGTTGATTCCTTAGTTCAGCCATTATATGAACCATTTATTGTTTCAAAATAGTTTTTTTGAGTTTCTATAAATAATGTTGGTTGGTTAAGAACCATAACCATTTCCACTAATGGGTACAAATTTATATGTAAAAATCAGTCATTGATTGGGGACATCCATTTATATAACATGCATTAATTAATCACGAAAGAAAAATTACTAATTAAAAACCATATATTTTATGATATTCATGGAACCAAAATTAATTTATAAGATATTAATCTAATAATTGGAATATAATTATATATCCTTTTAATCCATTGGGATATTTTCTTTCTTTTGAGATACCATGTATGGTACAAAAGATGTTATCCTAAGCACACAATGTTATGCTTTCTTGGTTGTCTACATTAACTATGCTAATAAATCATTGTTTTATATTTTAATGAAATTCATATTATTACAATATATTATCATCTTATATCATTCTTCTATGACCATATTTTTGGATCACTACCCTTCTATATCAACTTAGTATTCATCTTGAATCATATGTACGACATTCATCAAGTTTTTCATTGATTATATACATACTGGGATTTATTAGTCACCCATTTCATAAAACATAACTTCGTTATCCTATGTAGTATTTGATGTTCAATGTATTTTTAGGGCATGATATGGAATTTTAAAAAGTATCTTTATGTTTCAATTTGATTTAGTTGTATAATATATATAATTTACCATATATACTATGCCTTTTATTCATCTTTTATTGTATAATGTTTATCATCTTGTAAATAACATTAAATATATTATACGAATTATTTGGGCTTTCATAGTATGTATCTAGAATGGTATACGATTTTCTAAGGATTAAATTTAGAAAAAAATATTTATAGTGTCGGGGTAAAAGAAAATAGTTGGAAAAATTCACCTAAATTTTGTTAAATTATAGAGTGATTTCCAGGAAAACAATTTGTGTATATGTAACACCATTATTTGTATCTCTAGAATGATTTTACAAAGGTGTAATAAACCAAAAAGGTCATATTTGGTACTAAATCGATCACCAACTAGTGAACCAATTAGTGGCCATCCTACACATCTATTTTAACACTGCAATGGGATATTCATTTTCAAATAATAATGATTTTTACAAATAATTAGGAAAGAGAAAATTTACATATTAAATTTTATTTTTAGAAATTTATCATGGATATCATTGATTAAAATAAACAAATTTAATTTATAAAGAATATATTTTAATTAAATAATACAATAATTATTCATAGATTCTCTATCATTTAATTTATATTATAAAAACTATCATCTAAAATTTTAACCTTATTTTTTGTTAATTTCCCAAAATATGATGGAAAGATTCAATAACAAATATTACAAGAAATGTCGGGACTATCCAAATGATATAAATAAAGAGATGGTAGGTAAAATTATTTGTATTAGAGTAATGTAAAACAATCTATCAAAAATAAAAAATAAAAAATTTATGTAGTGGAATTTCAAAATAAAAAATTTAAGGGGTTGAAAAAATCTCAATGATGTTTATGTGATTAATGCTACAAATTATTGAATACTTAATTTACAATGTTGAAATATTTTAGATGTTAGGAAAAAGTGAAATTTCATATAGTAACTACATGGAATTTGATGTGAAGAAATTTCAGGAATAAGTTACGAAATTGACCTACAGAATGAGGAATATAGTTTACATGATTTTATAAAGATAGTTCAATCAATGGTTGTATTATTAGTTCTATGTCAAAATTTGGTGGATATTTAAATTATCCAAAACAATGATAAATTCAATGGTATAACAAGGGTGATTACCATTAAAAATCTCAATGACTATTTTAATAATGATAGACATATACTACAACAATCCCCAATATGATTCCTGATGATTTATGTCCATCTATCCACTGCTATAGAATTTCTATATCATATAACATTACAGTTATTTGGAATCATGTATATGTAGAAAAACTTATTGAGACTAAGGAAAAGATCATCGATGGAGATTACCATTTTCAAAGAATATTTCATAAAAATATTCCATTGGACTTCCCTCAAAACTACATATTTTTTTCACAATAAAAAATATTACTAGAATAAAAAACATTCCAATGAAGTATTGTCATGAAAAATGATATATTTTTATCCATAAAAAATTATGTACAGTGAAGGATGAAAAAGATCAAAAATAGAGAAATATACCCATATCTTCATTAAATTAGCTAAATATTATTGTTGATCTATATGAAATTACAATTTATACAATATCCAAATATTTAATCTTATCATAAATGGAGTGATGTTTTTCATGTACATGAATGTGATGAAATGAAAAAAGAGTTAACGAATTCTCTAATGAAAACAATTGGAATCACATTTCCCACTAGTGAGGAAGTATTTTCGATCAGTAGTGCCATGTATAAAAAATTATTGGGTTGTGTTCTCATACAAGACGACACAGTAATAGACTAATTATATCAAAAAATAATGATCCATTAGTATAACTATCAAACACATAATTTGGTATTTACTACGGTTATCATTGTGATGAATTGCGTTTCATTATCTCTATAGGGAGAAGTCGGACATATATACCGATCATAAAACCATTAATTATATATTAAAATAAAAGTACCATAATATGTTAAAACTATGTGGGTAATATATGATCATGGATTATTATTTTTAAATCCATTAACATACTTTGATGGTAATTAATGTTGTAGATTTTTTTGTTGATTTGATTCTTCAACCATATTAGTGATATGGAATGAAAGGGATCGAATTTTCAAGGACATGAATATGATGGATAGAGGAATTGTAAAAATTAATTAATCATACCTTTATCAAATAACATCTCTAAAATCCAATGTTTATAGAATCTAGAAGGCCTAAAAAGAAAATGTTGATATATAAAAAAATATAGTGAATATTCTAAAGTCCTAATTTAATGATAATAGATTCATATGATATGGGACTCCATTATGTGTCACATCAAAACTGGAGATTAAGATAGAACCTCAAGATGAAATAATAATATTATCCTTCTATATTTATTTAATAATCACTAATATATATAGATATATATAGTAGAACTTCTAATAGGATTACATGAAATGGGATATTAGAGAATATATCAATTCTTGGCATACTGATATGTCATGTTTAAACCACATAATTCAATGTGAATGATTCAACTATTTTCTATACCAGAATGGAAAATGAAATCCTAACCAAGAATTTATAGTTATGAAACACTAGGACATCTAAAGGTCGTTACACCATTATAGTGGTTGTAGAATGAATCACAATGTGACGATATTTCATTACTATAAAAGATGTTTTATATTGTGAAAATTTAACAAAGATATTCATAATGGTAATGGTTACAAATATGGATATCCACTCTCTATTTTTTACAAAAAATATATATGGTTTATGTTGCATTTTTGGAGAAAATTTCGCATGTGATGGATATAGATTTGGGTTTTTTTGCTATATATCAATATCAGATTAATGGATAGTATGAGATAAACATTTTAAATATATATGATATGTACATGTCATGTTCAATATATTTTCAATTATTTTTGGATCTACACCTTCCCATAATGTTGTTCAATAATAAAAATTGTTTACAATATAGTATTCAAATAGTTTATTATGAGGATATTTATGGGAAGAACTGATGGACTCTAATATAATGGGATGAAGTTAGAGAGACGAATCTTATAAGAATTATTAAAATCCAATAATTTAAAGTGATGGATCAATCTATTCAACATCATATTAAATATATAAAATGTAAAAAAATAAATAGAGAAAAATATTTTCATACCTATAGATTATGGTTAGAGATAATTTGTTCCTTCTTATATCACAATTTAATAATTTTATGAGTTTTAGAATGTATGGTATGTCTAGAACTAGATTCATAATCCACTTTGAGACCCTTGATCACGTCAAATATGTGGCCAATCAACTGGATAAATAACACTACCAATAATATATATAAAATTTGTTACATGTATCCCTATTTATGGAGTGAATTCCAGACACCAACACATCCACTAAATCCTATAGTGAAACATTTGGAGATTGATTATTTATACGGGGAGAAACCATTGATGATATTAGATCACTGATAAAATATTTTATGAAATATTACTACACACCTAGTCGAAGTGTCATGGAATTACATCTTGTTATATGAGGCTACATCGGAATTAAATGATTTTGTTGAATAGATCTTCCATCGTCTATTTATGTTAATATGTTTTTATTTTTGTGGTTAATTTTATAAATTTTAAGGGATAAAACTCATATATATTTGATTATTTGGATTATAATAAAATATAGGATATCATATTTAAATGACCATTAATAATCATAGAAATTTATAATATGGAGCATGGAAACTTATCATTGTGATTAGTACATATTTGGGGTTATGTTAAAATCCAATTGACACAAATTGAAATTTTCAGGGACTATACCGATAGGATCATACCATTAGAATCCAATTTATCCAATCTACTAAGAGAGATAAAATTTTAGAAATTTTTAATTTACCCTGACCTATATGAGATTCAATAGAATCAAATCACATGAAATAGTTTATAGGGGATCTTCAAGATTATTAACTTCACAGTCTAAACCATATTCTCCCCTATTAAAGGTCCACATTGACACAACTGACACTTAGGGTGTGCACATGTGTAATAAGTGCTTATGTATCTAGACCTCTACATTTTGAATATATAAATTTTATTTTTATTAAAATAATTATATATTAATCCATTTCAATATTACATTATAAATTTTTAAATATTGTGTTTGTAAATATTATATTTTAATACAATGAAATCATAATAGAATATATCATATATATTTATATTCGATTAATAATAAAATTTGATTAAATCGTGAAATTTTAAAACAAATGAAACTATAATAAAATTTTATTAGTAAATAAAAATTATTTTTATAAAATTTATAATATTATTTAATAGAGTCCAAAGTAATTGTTCAAAGGTTCATAAAGATACAAGTGTTGTAATAAATAATATTTTCTAGTAAATAAAATTTTTATTCCAAATAGATAATTTAATTATTTACAATTTTTTTTTGTTAAAATATGTATAACATTTGAAATAATCATATGAAATTTAGTAAATGATGATTTTTTTATAATTTTTTATGATCGTAATATTATTATGTATGGAAAATATGGTCTAAATATATAGTATTTATTGTGAAATCATAATAGAAAAAAAATAATGAACTGAATTCTATAAAATTCCTCTAAATCCAAATATAAATTTAAAGTTTAAAATAATTTTGAATGTAATTTTATCAAATTTCTAAACCCTTAATGAATTATTCAAATCATATATTATATTTTAATTTTTAAAAATAAAAATTTCGTAATTAACATTACTCATTTCCACATATCTAATGGTTTTAGTTAAATATTTTAATTTCCTGAACATGAAAACTATTTTAAACAACTCATATTTCCATAAAACTCTGTGAAACCCCATAAGTGTTTACCTAGATCATAGATATAAGGGAAAAGAACATGCCACACACACTAGTTGATTTTCAAATAGGTTTTCCCATTGCTCCTCATCTTGAAATAGATAGGCCACTAATAGGGGTGGATGATCTGTGGTCATCCTCCACAGCCCTGTCAATATAGTCTCCACCTACTTCTGTTGTCTTGAGGGATCTATGTCATTGGTCCGATTCCATAAAATATGTGCTCTACTAGCCTTGATCCATCAAAGAGGGGACGATATTTCCTGGTGTGTCTCTCAATAATCTGTGATCTTATGATGTCAATAGCCTGATCAGAACATTCCTAGAATCCACTTAAGAGGATGCTACGACTCATCTTAAATGGACTCTGGTTTCCGGAATTATCCCTTATAATCACCCTTTTAGATTATTCCTTGAATTTTTAAACTCTATGTAGTTAGAGTTTCTAGCTATGTTTTCAGTCCAAAATCACAAAATCTTATCCATCAAATTGGATTCAAATGTCTACTTTATCAGGACTTAGGTCTCAAGTCCTAGATATGTGGGTCAATGGAGATTATATCTATTCTAGTGTTCCATCACTGTGAACATGCGTTGGGATCCACCATTGGAAGAATTATGGACTTTCGTCCAAAGCCTTCAGTTCCTCTTTCATAACATATCATTCATTTGTTCAGTTAGAGACATAGTTGGCTTTTTTCTCTGTGCTGGTGATCAGTCTCTATAGTGTGAGGCTTCGGTAGAGGAGACAATTTTCATGAAATGAACCTTACCATCCAATTATCGGAGATTACTTCCCTTAGTGTGCAATGATAAAATGACTTATCTTAATCACAATTCTTTCTTGTACATCCAAACATATTCTCCAACATCAATTTGTTGGGGTACTCTCTTTCACTATACCGAAATAGTTGTCAGGTTTGTTGTGATTACAGTAAAGTGTGCCAGTCCAGTGTTAATGGACCTGGTCCATAATGGTCATCAACCACTTCTTATCTAGCCTACCTCAATGTGAGGGTTTCATACTTATAGGATCCAACTTCCCTCAACATCTCACCTTCCCAGGAGCATCATCTATCTATCCTAGTTATCAGTCACCCAATGGTGGTGAGAACAGTGTTATCTAATCAGGTTCCTTTCCCACGAGCTCCTAGCATGTTCTCCCCCCAATGTCTCTATGTCAGCATATTGCATGTGTGCCCAATTTTATATGCTTCGCCTTGTAAATTTTTTCATTATCATCATTAACGTTTTCCTTCCCTGGAACTTCTTCAGAATTAATCCCGAGGGAACCAAAATGTTAATCTTGTCATGGGAAAAATCTTTTGTCCACTCTAGGTAATAATTTGATGAAGCTAGTGCCACATAATGAGATGGTTTTCCTAGAATTAGTGTCCTCGATTGGATGTAGTGTCGTTCTAACCAGATCTCAATATAAACTCAATGTCAAGACTGTCTCATCTCTATTCTTCTATGGTTCTGTGTCTCATTTCAAAACTAGAAGCAACTCCCATTGACATTAATCATTCTTTTGTGGAATGTGAATGGACATGGATCCCAGGTAAAGTCAGATTTCCTTTCCAACAAATTCCTTGGTTGTTCAATCTATCTTAAAGATATTTTGGAGACAAAACAATTATTTCCAAAAAATGTATATTTTTCATGCAAATATAGGGTGGATAAATTATGTCTTCTAAATCCCCATAATCTATATAGATTTATATAATGGATCTTTTCAATTTCAGTTGACCTAATAGTTTCTTCAGATCAGTTTATAAAAGTGAATATCATTTATGGATCATTAAGTTTTTTCTTCTCTTTTGATTACACGAAGTGTGATGTGCATATTCGGGAGGCTCTCTGGCATGATCTTGGTTCCTTCAACCATAGAGGTTCCCTTGGGATTTTGGAGGTGATTTTAAAATAATGGTAGACCCATAATATAAAAAGTAATAGGGTCTATTTCCACATAAGGGTTGTCAATATATTTTTTTCTTTTATGTTATAAACAACATCATGGACTTGGGGGTTGAGGGTGAACTGTTCACATGGTGTAACAATAAGAGAGCTAAGCGAAGAACATGTTGTTTCCATGACCAATTGATCTCCAATTACCATTATATTTCTCCCTTCCAAGATACCATGGTCACTCATCTTGTACACAGCTTTTGGGACCATTCCTCCCATAGAGATGTTATTCTACTCAGGACCGATTGAAGTGATTTATTTTCATTATGTCACATGCGGATGGGTGACCCTGGTTTCAAGAAAGTGTTTAATGACCATTTGTAAAAATATTTGTATGGTAATACCTAGATGAATCTCTATAACAATCATCAGCTCCTCCGGGAAAATACCCAATCATGGGATAAAATAAAATCTTTTTTACTCACAAAACATGGATGTGATGAACTGGGAGATCAAGTTTTTAGAAGATATCCTGGAAAACAACTGGAATGAAAACGTATTTGATGATATTTCTAGTAGTATAAATTCCTATTCTGATCTACTTCATAATCATTAGAGGCTGCCTTGAGAACAATCAAGGGTTAAATGGCTACATGATGTGGACAACAATACATGCTTCTTCTATTCATTCATCAATGAGAAACTGTGTTTCAATAGACCCAAACTCCATAAACAGGATGCAATTTATTTTAATGATTGAGATGTGGTAGGGAGGATGGAGAATAACATCTTTAGGTAGCTTCTAGATGGGCCTGAACCCCACATAGTTGTATGATACATATGGGAAAATTCATAATTCATGGAGAATATTCCTTGGGATGTCACAGTTGAAATGATTAAGATGCTATAAATTTTCCATTTGAGTAGGAGGTTTGGAGTGTTATATGGTTCCTTTTCCAAGATAATTAACTAGGGCCCAATGGAATTCATAGATAATTTTAAAGGGGTTTTGGGATTTGATCAAAGAGATATGGTTGAGACAGATCTTGATTTCATTAATGGTGGAATTCTACTCTAAGAGGCTTATGGTATAATGTTGGTTCATGTTCCCAAATTCGAGGACCACCAATCGCTCCAAAAGTATAGGCCCATCTGTATTTTTACCATCTCTTACAAAGTAATTAACCCCATTAACATCAAATAGATATCAATTTACCTACCTACTTGGGTCTTTAAATAACAATACAACTTCATCAAATGATGGTTCATCCAGGGGAGATTAGGCTGGAAATAGAGATGATTAGTGATATTAATCTGAGGGCTTTCGACTCGAGCATTGTAGTTAAGCTCATCATAAATGAATCCTATGATATGATGGAGTGGAATTTCATTATCAATGTGCTATCCAAAAAGGGTTTCTCTACATGGGTGATTGAAATAATCTTCTAGTGGTAATGAAAAACCCTTTTAATGTTCACATGTTCACTTTAGCACATTAAATTGATGTACCCCAGTGCATATACTCAACAATTTCCCTTTATTATTAATGAATTAATTTCTCTTATAATAAAAACATAATGATGATTAATGAATTATTTATTTATTTGGCTGTATGTTGAAACCAACATTATGTTTAAAATTATACAAAGATATAATTCATATGGGTGTTCATAATAGAAATAGATGTAGTTATGGAAAATTAATGTCTCATAATTGCGGATTTTGTGTTAGTTTTCTTGAATCATATTATTTTTAAACTCTTTAACTGAGATTAGTATTGTATGATGACAAATATATTAATATTCTCCACTTTAACACATCCCAATAAATTAAAAAATCATAGGTTTGCATAAGATTATATATTCTGACTACAATACAGACACATTCTTTCAGAATTTTATAATCTCAATGTTCTTTGAGGTATTATTTTGGAATCATTATTCATAATCTATGTAATTTAACTCTAGTTAAATTCATGGAATTAAACAATTATTACATCTCCTATAATCAAATACCATAAACTAGGTGATTAATACATAGTTGGATTCAAAATAAAATTGAATAAAATATATTAATTAATTTATTTTTAAATTGGAAATAATAATAAATAATTTCACATCACTAAAACCATCATGTTGAATTAGTAATGAATTTTCATTCTATAAAGATTAAAAATAAAAATTTCATAATATGTATTATTTTAGTTTTTCTTGGTTATTCCCCTTATATTATATATCCTCATATGATAATATAAAATATAACCACATTAAACACCATATTAATTTCATCCATTTTAATTTTCACATCAATCGATCTCTACTAAATTATTTTATCAACCCCAATAATGATTTATCTTTGATAATTAAATGTGTCCATGATTTATATAATAACATGAATTCTAAACCATTCATCAATTGTATTCTCTACTCACATATCACAAGTTCTTCTCTCTACTCTATTCATTATTGGATACCATCTAGACTTGTTGATGTTGGATTAAAAATTTTCATTAAGAATGTATATAATGATTATATTGGTCCTTATTAGTTGTGGTGGTCTTAAATGTGTCTTTATCACTCATCCTCATCTCTCATGGATTATGAATCAGTTATCCATTATAATTTAATGAATCAGGGACATCTTATACATCATTCATATATTCAGAAAATTATAAAAATGTTATAGATTAACTAATATAATTTTATAAATATAAAATTATGCCTTTTATATATTTTGATAATGGTTTTCATTTAGTGTACATATAGATTATCAGTTATATGAAAATAAATACATAATTTTAACACCTTTGTAGTTTTGTGGGCTTAAATTTTGACATGTTGTATTGTATGGTATTTGGATATGTTCATTTTGTTATGATTCTAATATAAACATATCCATATATTTTATTATATAATCTTGTGTCCCATCAAAATTTTTCCTATACAATTATATTGCGATCCAAAATATTAAACATAAAAAAATGTACCATCATAATGAATATTACATTATTTCTTATCTTACAATTGATTATAAATTTATATTGAATCATGATGGGTTTTCATTAATGAAATATAATATGAATTTATTGAGTGAAAAAACATGAATTACATTTACTATATTTAGAAATACATAGTACACCATCTACTTATTGCAAAAAATTAAATTTTTACGCAATATTGATAACCTAAACTATTCCATAATTTCAACGAATTAGTTATCTATGAATAATAATCATTTATAGAATAATAATAGTTAGTTATAATTTATTCTTATATTGTTTATGTTGAGAAAGGTAGTGTTACCTTTTATTGTATCCATGCACTATAATACAATATGTGTTAGCTATATAAAATCGTATTTCAAATATGTTATATATATATATATATATACGTATACATTCAAAATTTATGTACTTCTGAATCAATATTAATTAAAACAATATTATGAAGGTTTTCATTAGTATGTTGTGAAAAATATATACATCTACCTTGACCATTAATTTCGTCTTATGAAGCGATCTTTCTTATATTAAACATACTAGAAGGTCTTCCATGAATTCTTTATATTCATCTTATTAAAAACAACACATAAATGAATTAATTTCATTTCATGATTACCCAATATTTATTCATGTTCTAAAAAATTATTAAAAATATTTATTTTTCAACTCATAATATTTTGGTTCATAAAAAAATATATTATACTAAAATATTACATATAAATAATGAAATATAAATTTTTTAAATTTTTTAACTAAAATGTATAATTAAATATAGTTAAGTAATAAGTCCCAAAAAATGATCCCAATGAGTCTACTTCCATTGAATTTTCTTCCATATTTCAATGATAATTAATTGATATGGAATTATTTGTTTCCTAATTTAAACATGAATCAACCATTAAAATGTAACAAAATTATTTATGTTTTAGGTTCCCTAATTAAAATGATTTCTATGAAATTCAGGGAAAAATATTATTTTTCTCCCAAACCCATTCTTATAATTTTCAATTATTCATGGATTTGATATAATATTTAACTAAACCATTCTAAAAATAATGATTCATCCAATTTTAATTTTAATAACTATTTCATGGATTCATGGTTAAAATGTAAGCCTTAATATAGACCATTAATTTTATTTGTGGAATTTTTAGTTATACACTTTATTTTTCACATAACCCTGTAAAAGGTCGAGTTTGGTGCTGAAGTAATAATATTTTTAATGTTCTTATCAATTATCAAAAATATGTTTGGGGTTAATCAAAGAGTTATTATATTTCATAAAAAATGTCACATGTGTTTCATTTAGGTATTCAAATTAAAATATGTATAAATTTTAAGCATATAAATTTTTTTCATCTATAAATGAATTATATATTGATGAATGTAAGATATTTAATGTTTTTAAACAAATTATTTGTTCTATAATTATCCAAAATTATTGTACCATGTTTTTTTATTTAACATTACCCAACACTGCACTCTCCCCCACAAGGGTTTTTTTAATTGTTCAACTGAACACATATTTATTAATGAAATTAATGATACCACTTATAAATTAAAATTTAATTTTTATAAGTAGTGTAATACTTCCTTTCATTTTTATATCTATTCCTGTGGATTGTTTCATCACTCCAATCCATTATATTCTATCATAACTACCCATTCATTGTAACATAATTTGCATAATAAGTTGAATTTATAAGAAATAATAATAAATTTTAGGATACAATGTCCTCTAATTATTTAATTTTCAATCAATATAAAATTTTATATAGTCAAATCTATATATTTTATTATTCTCCAATATGTTAACTACGTGATTATTGATTTTTCCAAATTTACTCACTCAACAAATGGATTTAATATATGAAAATTCATTATTTTTAAGTCTATATCCCAAAAAATAATCAACATAATACAATTGGTATTGATATATACAACATTGAATATTCCATACCACCTATAATTCTATTTCCAGGGGATCACATTAGGTAATGATTAAAATAAAAAACCATGTATCCATCCTAGAATTAATATTTATGAATCTACCAATTAGTTCACCTCATGGTGTTATATTTTATAAATCAAATATTTTTATAATAGTATACTATAATATACACTACCACATTCAAATAAAGCTTCATATCAAAAACTACTATCTTAAAATTTTATTTTCATTTTAAATAGATCAAAAATATTTTATTTCAATTTCAATTTCAACATAAAATGTTATCGGTCCCAATATAATTGGTAGAGAAACACCATTGTTGTATAATTCATGAATTCATAATATTATACACATTCCAAATACTCTCTTAATCTATTTAACACATTATTATTTCTACTTATTATGTCTATTTAGAGATATAGATCATGTCATTTTTAACAAACCATACACCTATATTCAATATAAACAATCATTATTGTATGACACATGTTTTCTTATAACATGTGGCGATGGTAGTTGATACCTTCTCTGATTTTTTCTACATATTTCATTTGCAGTGGATTAATATTATGAGTCATATTAATAATAATTCAATCAATTTCTATGTTATCACACAATAACTGGATTCACAATACTAAATTGGTTTGGAATTACTAAATTAAATTTTTTGTAAAATACAACATCAAAATAAAGTTCATCATCATAGAATATAACTATTTCATCTCATCTAACATTACATTATTATTATAAATCAAAATATCAATCATGGGTTATCACAAAATCTCTAAACAAGTCACATTATTTTATAATATAGATTCATTGACTACCCTCAAGTCATCAAGAGTGATCAATCATCTTGGATGATACTACTATTCTAGGATTTCCAAATCATTATGATACTGATTGGTAACTATAAAATCATAATTGAAGAATATAACCAAAAAATTTTACCTAGTGAAAACCTAGTAAAGTAAACATTATATCAATTGTCTTTTATAGCATGGGGCTTGTAAATCTCTATTAGTGAACATTTTATTCTTCTTATATTATCCATTTTTTTTGAAAGATAAATGATTACCATTTTTAATAAATTCAAAAAACATTATTTTTTTTCTTCCCCGATATTACACATTTCCATTCAAAAGTTGTTATGTTATTCTTTATGAGATATTTATATGATTTTTTATGATGTGGGAACAAACTATGAATTCTTTGATGGACTCACATTCCCAAAATGTGCAAGCACTCAACTACATTGGTTTGGTGTTTTCTCATATTTCCATAAATAGTGAATTTAGAAAAACATACATGTCAAATGAGAGAGACAATATATTGGTCTTTTGTATCTACTTCATAAATAGTTATTATGTTCATAATTACCATTTTGTTTTTTCATTAGTTATTTTCTTTAACAAATTACATATTTTTAATTATTTTATATTTTCTCTCCATATCAACAAAAAATATCTACATTTTTTATATATTGTGGCCTCATGATTTCTTTTAAAATAATTAATTGGTAGATACAATTAAAATAATCATTATTTTCAATTTAAAAAACATCAATAATAGTAGCATCTCGACCATTCTCTAGTATCAAGAGAGAAAAAGATAGACATATAATGACAACAACAAGGTTTTGTATATTACATAAAAAATATCATTACATTATAATATTTTAATTATCCTTGAATGATAATAATTATTCCGAATATCTGTTTCACTAAATAGGAGTACAAGAATCGATTGATTTAATTCCATGATTATTATTCTATAATTTCTTATTTTTATGGAATGTTGAATTCATATATTTTCTCCTCAACTTCTATCATTCTTTTAACCCTGAATATTAATTCCTTATTCATATAGTTTCTATATTACGTATTTAAACTATAATGAGAAGTCTAATGATCTATATATATACCATCGTCTTATCACTAATATTTAATTTCATAAACCCTCATTTGAATTTTTCAAAATAAAGGAAAACTGAACATATATATCATTTTTCATTCAAATTTTTTAAATAAAGAACATTTCATTTCATAACATTTCATCATAATGTTTTAGACATGAAAATAAGTACATGTAATCAGTAAAAATATTTTTGTCTTTATAATAAATAAATATATAAGACCATTTTTATTCTATATTAATATATTAATTTTTATAATTATTGACTCATACACCGACTATAGATTACTCATACAAAGATCTAATGAATCATACACATTTTAAGAATATGCATACATTTTTTTGATGACATTTACATAGTGTGTAATAACTAATATGTTTTCTACAAGATTAGTTATTGAATTAAATGAAAATTATAGTTCACTTGTATAGAGATATATAAAAAACATAAACATACCCTTTTCCTCTGATATGACCATTACACTATTTAAGATGGTGATAATATAGTCTATGGACTTTCCATGATTTTCGTCTGTAGTATAAGAAATCCTAATTTCATAAAATTGAACTAGATCATCCTAAAAAAATATAAATCCTTCTTAATTACATCATATTGACCTTCTTAAACATAAATATAAGACATGTAATTTTTAATATAATTCACAACCACTTTATATTTCATCCACATATCAATGAAATGTGTGAATACTCACATTTGAAAATTTCATGCACTTCTTTTCCTTATATTAAACATTAATATTTATATTTAGGAAATATGATCTATTAGATATTTTTCAAGGATTTTAGGACCATTTATTCTTAGTAATAGAATGATAAAATATCGAATCATTGGATAGCTTCTATAACAACATTGATAAATTTTTAATCATATTAATAATATACATACAAGAAGTCTAAAATAAGTTCAACATCCATCTCTTAATAAACATTACAATTCCATTTAAACTATTATAAATTCGAATTAAAACACAAAATAACATTAAATTGAATTTATTTTCATTTCACCAATTACATTATGTAAAGTGATTATACCAATGTATCCAACATTATTTTTCATTATCAAAATACATGTGAAAAATTATTTCATAGTTCCGTGGATTCTCACTCCATCACCCCTAAAATTAACTTTTTATAATTTCATTGATGATAATTATAAATGATAGAAAAATGTCTGTATATAAGGAACATTATACACATAACCTTCTATGTTTATTTCAATGAAATATTTAATCCAATTTTCAATGTAATTCAACACCTCCAAGGTGAAAATTAATTCATATGGAGGAATGTTCTTATACAACTTATTCAAACTATTAGGTAGGAATTATAGTTGTTCTTCACATAATTAAAGAAAAAAATAAATTTGATTGATAATTATTAAATATAAAAGATAAAAATTTAATAAAACATCTTCTCTTCATTTCATCATTTCCTTTCATTTCACTCACAACATTCCACTAGAGAAGGGTGGAATCATGATATTTTTTTTCAATGACCCGTTATCTATCAGAATATATTTTACCATAATGACCCGGAAATCCCATGAATTTTTTTTATTATATGGGAATTTTACTAGTCCGAGAAAATTGATGGTGTGTAATTCCAAGGCCCGGTGTGCACAGAATGAATTTATGATCATTTTTTGGGTATTTTCAGTAAACATACGAAAAGGTTTTTGTATCTTTTAATCCATTGCATGGATTTAAAATCTGACGGCACTGTTGAAATCACATGGCTAGTATTCACTTAAGGATACCTTAACCTCAACTATAGTAGGTTAAGGGTGAAAGATTGTTTTTCTCTTTTTTGTGGGAAAAAAATAAAATTATTTATGATTTTTTTTCATGATACAACTCTTGATTTATAGAGGTGGGGACCACAAGAATTTATCCTCCAAATTTAATGCTCGGTGGTGGTGACCACCATATCCTAAAACCTCCCCCAATTTTAATTTAATGGCGGGGACCACCCACTCCCTCTTAATGGGATAAACCCCTTGAACGTTTTCAGTAATGATGAATTAACCCACGGACTTCCTCTGCATTAACTATTATCCAATTTATTTATTCCTCATAAATTGAATAATTTTTACAAATTTTTTTTTGTTAACAATTTAAAATTGGACAGACACTATTTATTTTGGTTGGCTATTTGTTTTAGAGAATTCATTGGGAAAAGTGTGGGAAAAATTTTTGGGAGAACTTGGAGGAACACATCCAACAACGAAGAACACTTCTTTAAATGAAGAATGTCAGCATTTTACAAAAAGTTCTAATCCTTCCTCGTGACATCCCCCAATGGTGGACATCTTCAATAATGAAGAACCACCTCCATCGAAGAGCATTTATTCGACGAACGTGATTTGGGATCGGAGGCATGTGGCAGGCGTGACAAACATCTACATCTTCGAATTCTATCTCACAACTCAAAAAAAAACATCAAGTTAGGGGTATAATTATGTGTGATTAGCGATTCCCATGTTCATACCTTCTAAACAAAGAATGCCGATTAACTCACTAACTAGTTGATCCGCGAATGATTTCATTATGTGAGATTGGGAATAATTATTGAAGGTGGTTGTTTGAATTTCTTCCCCATACATGTTCTTGATAATTAATCGTAAAATCAAGAAGTGATTATTGTCGCTTGATACCGCTCTAACTCAGAGAGTGTGAGAGAAATGAACATGGCCCGACCTCTATGCAAATCTTGTGTTTAATTGTTGTGTTCTTCGCGATGGAGGAGGACGAAAACCAACATTAGTGGGGCATGAGAATGGTGGCTGACCCCACCGCCGGCCGTGACGTAGGTGCCAGTGCAATGGATTTGCTGCGCATCCCCTGCCGCTGCATGGACTCAGCTGCCCCGCGGCCTCCACCGCCCGGCGGCCTCACGAAACCTGCGGCCCACGCTGCCCCGCGGCCTCCGCCATTCATAGCCCTAGGAGGCCTACTGCACATATTTGGCCCCTATTGCCCTCCATGAACACTGCAACCTCACCGTCCCATGGCCCCCACATCCTCTCCATCCCTTGGTCTCATGACCCTTGTTGCCTAGCCGTCCCACAACCTCGTGGCCCCCGCGGCCTCACCGTCCCTCAGTATCGTGGTCCCTACGGCCTCGCTGCCCTCGTGGCCTCCATGCATCCCTAGAGACCTCCATACCACTGTCACAACCTCACACTACTCTGTGACCCCCACGCCGCCCAGCGTGGGTCGAGCCCGGCTGGGACGGTCCGACCGCGTCGGACCGGACGTGGACCAGCTACGAGCTTTTGGCTCTATCGCCATAACATTTACACCAGGCATCTGCTTAACAAACTGTCAACTGCTCTGTAAAATATGGAGGGATACAGTCCCTTTGATATGTAACACATTATATTTGGATAATTTTGGGATATTTTCAAGTTTGGTCGATCATGAATCGAACTTGGCCCTCAGGACTAAAAGGCTAATAACATACAGACCGGGAGTCCGATTAATGCAATGTCTGTTGCGTTGAGACCCCTATGACATGGTGGTCCTTTGGGATATCTTTTCGTGTGGCTTCATGGAAGTTGGTGTATCATTTAGTGGCATGAGGAGCAGACCCTCCCAAAGAAGAATGAGCCTAGTGCGGGAACCCGATAGCTGGCTGCGACGTGAAGAATGAATAGTGATCATTTGTGGGTCAGCACAGATCGATCTTGTGTAGGTCAGCACCAATAGATCCTGTGTGGGTAAGCACTAAAATATACCGTGTGGGTTAGCACCTAGAGATCCAATGCGGGTCAGCACTGAGCGATCTGGTGTGCGTCAGTAGTAGAGCCTCTTAAGAGAGTAAGATGATTCTGTAGTTTGATCTATTCTTCTCTACTACTCTACCAAAGAAATACCTGGTGCGAGCCAAGTTGATACCTTGTGGTAATTTCTTCTGTGGTAATACCTAGGTGGTATTATTTTATGTGGCATACATGTGTGGTACTTTCCTTCTTGGTATTCCTTCCTTTGTGGAACAGTTGAGCTTTGGGATTTGATATGGACTCTGTGTTTTCCTCATAATTGAGATGGTTATACCATATAACATAGGTATATGTATGGGAAAATACGTAAGATGGTTTGTTAATGGATTTCATGCCTTGTGGTTTATCATTAAAGGATTTTGTGAGACTATGAGGGTCTTGGGGTCCTTACTAAGAATCGTTATACACACCCCGACACGGGCTATGCTAGAAAATTGTTGTGTTTGGTCTAGATGATGGACAATGATGATCGAGGCTAAGGGTACCAGGTATAGATGGGGTCCGGAGGTGGACCATATAGCATGATGTCATGTAGAGGAGATGGACGGATGTGAAGTGCTGAGGAGGAAATATGTACCTACCCTTCAGGTAGGAACCTCGGAGGATGACCCAATAGCTTCCTTTCTTTATATTCAGTTGTATTGTATTTCAGTTGTCCTTGTACTATTACTATTGGGCATGTATTCTGGACCTTTTTTTACTTTCAGCACTCTATTTGATATAAAATTACCCTATTTTCGTATCTTGATGTGTGCATGGTTGTGTGTGTATACAGTTTATAAATTCAAGGCCTTCATAATAATAGGGAATAAGCTTTTCGGTGCTACTCACCAGCCCCTGTCATATGGAAGGAGGGCGTGGGGTAGTCATACCATGGGCCCCGTGGGTCGGGTAGTGACACATTGGTATCAAAGGAGTTGGTTATACCGTAAAAATTAGGAATATGATATTTCATATTAATAGAAATAGTGTTATGTGTAGTGAGTGTGGTTTTAAGTTTAATGAATCCAGTATTGGTGTGGCAGCCAACGTTTCCATACACCAGGACCCTGACTTCTGATTTCTGACTCAGTTCACGAAAACACAGATTGTGTGTGTGTTTTCAATAGTTTTCTTTGTGAACATTAGAGTCGGCTCACTAGGTATAAATTATTGATCATGGCACACCAGTTTCATTTTAGGATTCCTCCGCATAGACAGCCATCTGGGGCTCCGGGTATAGTAGGCACCGATATCCCCTCGAGTAGTGAGGCCTCGGTGTAGGGCCCTCTTCTAGTAGAAAAACCAGAGAGGCACCTGCGGTACCATTAATCGTTGGGCCACCGATGACACCAGACCAAGCCGTAGAGGGTGCACACTGCATGAGCATGTTTCATGAGTTCTAGCGCCAGAGGCCACCTAGTTTCATGGGAGAGACGGACCCACATGAAGCTATGGATTGGATGGAGGCTGTGGTGATATTCTTCTGACTGGTAAGGACACCATCTGATCTCATGGTGATCATTGTCTCCATTCATCTACTGGCAGTAGCAGGCAGATGGTAGAGCTTGATGTTCCAGGCTCGACTCTATGCGTAGTGTTCATACATGAGCTTCTTCATCTGCAGTAGGGCTGCATGACTATGGCTCATCACTCAGTGAGGTTCACTAACCTCTCACGCCAATCCATTGATATGTTGTGGGACCCATTATTCAATGTTGTACCATCAAGAAGGGGATCACGTGAGAGATCAGGGCTTCGATTATTTCCCGTAGCATCCTAACACAGGCGGGGGTGTTAGAGAGAGCCCTCTTAGTGGAGATTTTCTTTGCTGATTAGTCGCATGAAACGATACCCACCACCAGACGTCACCCAGAAGAGTCTTCTATAGCTGGAATCAGACAGATGTCACAGAATTCCATGAGGACCAGACCTACAGGTGGATGAATGCAGGATTCAAGTTCCGTTGTGAGGGTTTCCCAAGGTAGAGCTAGTTATTCGAGGAGGAGGCAATGTTATGCAAGCATCAGGCAGGGTCACATGGCTCATGACTGTCCGACCCGCTGTACGGATGATTAGCAGACTATCGAAGGACCACCTAGCAAGAGACATATGATCAACCGAGGAGGTATATAGGAAGCAGGGGGACATGGAAAAAGATCTATCCATGCAACTTGCGATGGGAGACGATTCAAGAAGTTACAGCCACCACCACCAAGAGGTCCACCCCGACATGAAGGGAGCAGGAGGACAGGGGCGAGCTCAGCTCTAGGAAGTTGAGTCCTATGATCACGGAACTCCAAAGATTATATGAGGTATTATCTCTGTCTACTACATCTTATTTGTAGTACTTATAGACCAAGGTTCTTGCAACTGTCCTTGTTCAGTGCTCCGAGATTCAGATGGATCCATTAGATCGATCCTTTTAGCTAGAGACATATATGAGAGTGTAGTCGTTGATTATGTGATGGTGTTGGGAGTGCGAGCTTACTCTAGGAAGCGAGAGCTTCAGCTGGGATCTCCTAGTAGCAGTGTCAAGGCCATACATCGTCATCTTGTGTATGGACAAGTTATCTACATTCCATGGTTAGATTGACTGTATCAGGCCCAAAGTGCGCTGTGTCCGCACGGATGGGACTAGGTTTACCTTCACCAGCAAAAAGGGATCCTTTGGAGCATAGGAAGAACTTACCTATAGAAGAGTATGTATGAGCACTCATCAGTTGGATAGTCTTACCCTTGGAGCAGTTGATGTGGAGAGTCCAAGTTATCCTTTAGTGTCGGACCAGTACACAGATGTATTCCATGATATTGTTTTGGGTATACCTCCTAGAAGATAGGTGATGTTTTTCATTAACTTGTACCCTAGGAAGACACCAATATCTACACCAGTGTATCAGATGACTCCCGCAGAGCTTCATGAGCTGTGAGTACAACTAGAAGATTGAAAGGTAAAGGGTTACTTCACCACTGTGTTTCTCCTTGGGCAGCCTTGATGTTTTTCGCCAAGAAGGCGGATGGGTTCTTGAGACATTGTGTTGACTATCGGCTCCTGAACTGGGTGACCATGATGAACAATTTTCCCATTCTGAGGATTGATGGCCTTTTTGAGATGATGAAGGGAGCATGGTGGTTCTCGAAGATATACCTCAGATTAAGCTATCACCAGATCAGAGTATGAGACAAGTATGTGTAGAAGATGGCTTTTAGATGTCGGTATAGACACTAAGATTTATTGGTTATGCCTTTTGGCAGGACCAACACACCAGAAACGTTCATGGGACTCATGAACATGATCATTCCGCCATACCTTGATCACATTGTAGTAGTGTTCATCGACGACATTCTGATCTACTCAAATACTGGGGAGGAGCATGCCTATCATTTTCAGGTATTACTGGACACACTATGAGAGGACAAGCTTTTTTGTAAGCTCTCGAGGTGCCAATTCTTGATCTGATATGTTTACATTCAGGGACATGTCATTTCGGAGGTTGGAGTTGCAGTGGATAGAGAGAAGATTGAGGAAGTTCATGCTTGGGATCCACCCAAGAGTGTGATGGAGGTGTGAAGTTTCCTGGTTTTGGCTGGATACTACTGGAGAATTTTGTCAGATTTCTCCAGAGTTGCAGCACCTTTATCAGTGTTGACATAGAAGGGAAAACCCTTCATGTGGATGAAGAGATGCCAATGGTGTTTTCAAGAGTTGAGGAAGAGGCTGACTAGTACCCCCATCTGGAGGCTTCCGAAAGAGGTCCTATGGTACATAGTCAACTGAGATGAATCAGGGACCAGACTCGTATGTGTCCTGATGTAGGAGATAATAGTGATCGCATATGGTTCTCGACATTTGAGACAACATTATCATAACTATGCTACCCATGTCCTATATTTAGATGTAGTTTTCTTCGCATTGATGTTATGGTAAAATTAATTTATGGGTGAGCGTTTTATTGTGTACTCTGATCACAAGAGTATCAGTTATATCTTCTCTTAGAATAACCTGAACCTAAGAAAAGATGTTGGCTTGAGTTCATCCAGGAAAGTGATTTTGAGATAGTCTATACTCCATGGAAGGGGACCATTTTAGCGGATTCAATATGTTGGAAATATTGTATACAGCCACTAGATGATGCAATAGAGATGTTTTCCTCTTTGCAGATATCCATTGTGGAACGTGATGGTGCATCTTTACTTTAGTCTCTTATATTCACTCCCCCACTTTTTCAGTGAGTCAGGGAGGTGCAGCACAGAGATACTGACTGCAAGACTCGACGTGCATAGATATCCAGAGGACAGGCAGCTGATCGAATTTCTGAAGGTGTGGATCATATCATCCTCTTCAGAGGACAGACCATGGGACCAATGTCACTTCAAGTGGAATTTTAGATAGAGTTCCACACATCCCCTTTAGTGGTACATCCAAGAGTGGAGAATATATACCAGGATGTTCGACAAAGCACTGGTGACAGATAATGAAGATAGAAGTTTTTGAGATAGTCTATCGGTGCCTCACTTTTCAGCAAGTGAAGGCAGATCATCACGTACCAGCATGCATGGTTCAGCCATTAGAGGTTCCAGAGTGTAAGTGCAATAAGATAACCATGGACTTCGTGACAGTACTTCCACGTACATCCAGAGGTCAGGATACTATCTTGGTGATCATCGACCAGCTGGCCATATCAGCCCACTTCCTACCGATCAGAGAACATGGTTCAATAGAGAGATTATAACGGCTCTATGTCCATGAGATTCTATATCTACATGGAGAACCCTCGATGATTGTCTCTAATCATGATACACATTTTACATCTGGATATGGATGTGGTTATAGGTGGATTTCGGGATGCATATTCATTTGAGCAGCACCTTCCATCCTCAGATGGAGGTTAGACTGAGCAGAGCATTCAGACAATCGAGGACTTGCTACCTACTTGTGTCCTCGACTTCGGTCGTAGATGGGAGTATCACTTGCCTTTTAATAGATTACATAAAACAATATCTATCACTCCACCATCGGGATGAAATATTTTGAGGCGTTGTACGGGTGACCTTGCAGATCACCTTTGTGCCAGACTAACCCAGGATAGTCAGCACTCATGGGACCAGAGATTGTTCGGGATACCACCAAAAGGTGAATATCATCCAAGAATGGATGAAGACTGCACAGAGTAGGGAGAAGTCATTTTCCCACAGGAGACGGAGACATATAGAGATTGAGGATGGTGACAAAGTCATTCTATGGGTCTCACCACGATGATGTTTGGGGTGATTTGGCAGAGGCGGCATGCTATATTTGAGATTCATTGGACCTTTTCAGGTCCTCATCATAGAAGGTGAGGTGGAATACCACGTAGCTCTTTCTCCTTAGTTTCCCTGGGTGCACGATTTTATCCATGTATCTCAGCAGATGAGATACATGCATGACCATTCCCATATCATCAAACACGGCGAGCTAGACATCGACAATGGGAGATGTTTTCGGTGGATCTAGTGGATATTGAGGATCGATAGGAGTTGGTCCTTCATGGGGGGTCGATACATCTCGTTTTCATTCGCTTGTAGCACAGGAACCTCCAGGAGAGAATATGGGAGCGGGAGGCTCAAATGCATGCTCTGTACCCTCACTGGTTCGCTTACTTTGAGTTGTGGCTTATGGGGATTCAAAGATCATAGGTTAGGAGAATGTAAATACCCAAGAATTACATGTATTTTTTTAAATTATATGGGAATATTATGAGTCCTTAAAAATTAACAGCTCATGATTCTGAGGCCCAATGTGCTAGAAATGAATTTCTGAACAATTTTTCGGGTACGTTCAGAAAAAGATCAAGCCGGTTTCTGTATCTTTAAAATCAGTGTTCAAAATTGAAATTTAAGGGAACTGTTGAACTCACTACACTGATATTAGTTAAAAGATACCATTAACTCAACTGTAGTAGTTCGAGGTTGAAAGATAGTTTTTCCCTTTTTCGTGGGAAAATAAAAAAAAATTATTTAACATTTTATTTTTATATATGAAACATCCTTTGATTTATGGTGGTGGGGACCACAAAATATTATCCTCCAAATTGAATTATTGGTGGTGGGGACCTCCTGAGCCTAAAACCTCCCCAATTTGAATTTATTGGCAAAGATCACCTGAACCCTCTTAATGGGAGAAACCCCTTGAACTTCTTCATTAATGAGGATCTAACCCATGGACTTCCTCCCTATTAATAATTATCTCATTTAATTATTCATCTTCAATTGATTAATGTTTCATACATGTATTGTGCCAACAATTTCAAATTGGAAAAACACTTTTTGTTTTGGTTGGCTATTTATTTTGAGAGAATTCGTTGGGAAAATGGTTGATAAAGCAATTGGGCTAACTTGGAGGAACACATCCTCCAAAAAAGAACGCTACTTCAAATGAAGAACACTGACATTGTCCAACAACTTCGAATCCTTCCTCGTGAAATCCTCCACTGGTGGACATCTTCAACAATGATGAACCACATCCATTAAAGAGAATTTATCCGACAAACGAGTTTGGCGTTTTAGGCCTGTAGCGGGCACGATGAACACCGGCATCTTCGACTTCTCTCTCAGAACACAACAACAAACCTTCGAGGTGTGGTTTTAATTATGTGTGATTATCAATTCCCATGTTCATCCCTTCAAAATAAAGAACATGGATCACCTCACTAACTAGTTGATATGAGGATGATTTCTTTCTCCATAATTTGTAATAATTATTGCAGGTTGTTGTAGGGTGGTTGTTTGAATTTCTTCCCCTTACGAATTCATGATAATTCATCATAAAATGAAGAAGTTATTATAGCTGTTTGCTACCACTCTGACGCATAGAGTGCGGGCCAAACAAACATGGCATGACCTCTCCACCAATCTTGTATTTAATTGTTTTGTTCTTCGCATTGGAGGAGGACGACAACCAACGTTGGGGTTCCATGAGAACATCGACTGACACCACCACCGACCATGACATGGGTGACGGTGCAACGGCGCCGCCCCGCAGCCCCTGCCACCCAGTAGCCTCCGACTCTCGTGACCTTCTTCACCCCATGGCCTCGCACCACATACATCCACTACATAACCATGGCCTTCACCATTCGCGGCCCCATAGCCTCGCCTCCCCATGTCCCTCCGTTGCCTCCGGGGCCTTGCAGTCCCGCAACATCGCGACCCCCACAGGATCGTTGTCCTCCGGCAACAAGGCCCCCGTGGCCTCATAGCCCTGCTGCCCTCAGCGGCCACCTTGGCCTCACCATCCTGTAGCCTCACGACCCCCATGGAATCATCATCCCATGACCTCGCCTTCATGTGTCCCTCTGTGGCCCATCGGCCATTGTCGCTCCGCGACACTCCATGGCCTCTGTAGACACGTTGTCCCATGGACTCGCGACCCCAGAGGCCTCGCCTCCCTCACAGCCTCTGGACCACCCTCGCGGCCGTCCCTCCGCCCTAGTGACCTCACACTGGTCAGCAACCCCAGCCCCACCCAGAATGGGCCGGGCCAGACCCATTGTGAATTGGGCTGGACCCAGCAGTCCAGGTCGACCCAAAATAGGTTGGGCCGGATCAGGATGGGTAGAGCTAGGTTGGTCCGACTGGGGTGGACAATATGCGGACAAGGTATGGGCTTTTTTCGCTATATACCATAATATTAGCACCAGGAATCCATTTTAAAAATCATCAAAAATGTTGTAAACCTTGAGGAGAGACAGTACTTTTTCTATAACCCACTTGAAATTCAGTTAATTATGTGATACGGTAGGGTTTGATAATTCATGAATCCAACCGGGACCTTGGGACTAATAGGCTAATAACATATAGACCATGCATATGATTGATACACTGTCTATTGCGTTGAGACCCCTATGACGTTGTGGTCCTTTGGGATACCTTTAATTTGATTTCGTGGCAGTTGATGTATCGACCAGTGGCATGAGGATCAGACCCTCCTGGAGATGAGAAATCCTAGTGAGGGAAACCAGTAGCTAGTTGTGATGAGAAGAATGAATATCGATCATGTTTGGACAGCACCGAGCGATCCTGTGTGGGTCAGCACCGAGTGATAATCTGTGGGTCAACACCAAGCGATCCTATGTGGGTCAGCACCGTGCAATCCTCTGTGGGTCAGCACTGATCACTCCTATGTAGGTCAGCACCTAGAGATCCTATGCGTGTCAGAACCGAGCGATCCTATGTGGGTCAGCAGCAGAGCCTATTAATAGAGTAAGATGACTCAGTAGTTATATCTAATTGTCACTAATACTATACCAAAGAAATACCTAGTTTGAGTTGAGTCTATATCTTGTGGTACATTCCTTTTTGGTATTACCATGGTGGTATTCTTCTGTGTGCCGTATATGTGTGGTACTTACCTTCGTGGTATTCCATCCTTTACGGAATAGTTCATCTTTAGGCATTGAGTTGGACTCTGTATTTTCCTCATGATTGAGACGAGTATAATTTATAACTTAGGTATATGTATGGAAATTTTATTATCTAGGGTTATCGATTGATTTCGTGCCTTGTGGTTTATCCTTTGTGGATTTTGTGACACCTTGAGGGTCTTGGGGTCCCTACTAAGTATCATTATACTCACCCCATCACATGATATGCCCACAACTTATTGGGTTTGGTGCAGACGGTGAACCATACTGATCGAGGCTAAGGGTACCAGGGATAGACGGCGCCCAGAAGTGGACCATAATACAAGATAGTATGTAGAAGAGATAGGCAGAAATTGTGTGCATAAGAGAAGATCTGTACCTACCCTTCATGTAGGAACCTTATAGGATGACCTAGTAGATGCCTTTCTATTTCATCAGTTGTATTTTATTTTAGTATTACATGTACTATTGCTGTTGGGCATGTATTATGTAATCTTTTTACTTTCAGCACTCATTTTTCTATACATTTTACTTGTTTTAGTATCTTTTTATGTTCTTGGTTGTGTGTGTTTATAGGTTATAAAGACATTGCCTTCCCAGTTATCGTGAATATGCCTTTCGGTTCTAGTTTCCATCGCCAGTTCTATTGAAGGTGGGCATGGGGTAGTCACGGCACAGGCCCCAGGGGTCGGGACATGACATTTACCATCTAATATCATATAGTAGATAAAATAATAACTAATATCATCAAAAAATTCTTCAATTTATAAAAAAATATCAATACAGTTCATAAAATATTTTTCAATGAGTTTTTTAATCATATTATCAGGATGTTTAGTAAGCTTTCACAACACTTGAACTAATACATCACAACATTTTTAGGTCAGGTTTAGGTGTACCCCATTATGGTACAATTATAACTATACCTTGATAAATATATTAATTAGGGGATATTTTAGTGATGGGATAATGAGAAAAAATAACTCAACCATCACTGGTTTGGATGTTATAATGATTTACATATTTATGTATCACTGTAAATACATACATAGAATAAAATTATTTTTTAGCAGACTATCAATAGATTCACTCCAGAAAGAAACATTGATTATTTTAATATGATAAACTGTTGATAAAGATTTAATTATAAATGATGTAGTGTTTTTATTTTTAATTTTAACACAATAACATTCATTATTTTCTAATTTTTGAAGAATCATCTTCAATTCCCTAATTTATTTTGTGAAAGTTGAACAAAATGGGTCAAAATGTTTGAAATAATATAAGTTATAATAGTTTTAATGATGGGATTTTGAAATTATATTATTGAAAGGTTGGGAGAATGTCATAATTAAGGGAATTAGAATATATAATATACAAAATATGTGATTGATGTGTCTTATCCAATGAAAATTCATTTTGAATAAATTATTTATGAATTTTCTATCATCCTCAAAACTCCTTTACATAATAGAATAATGTTATTGGAGAACATCATGGTTTACTCACTCTCACCTTTCTAAATCCATGAATATTTTGGAATAGTGGAATCAATTCCTTTATTATCGTTCTTCAAAATGAAAATGAGATTCTTCATATTATAGATTTTATAAATTCTATTTGTTATCAGTTTCCCTAGATTTTGAGCCTCTTAAAAATGATTAAGAAATATAATACTATACTATTTATGAAAATGATGATAATTTTTTTTCATAACTGTTGATCACATTTTTATAGCAGCATTTCAATAATAAGGAATCATATATTCTTCTTGTTGATTAACTATTTTCCAATAAAAAAATTCTTATATTAAAATAATTGTATCTTATTATATTAACCTTCAACATAAATCATGATCATTATTTATGTTAATATATTATTGAATAAACTCACGGTCTCCATGACAATATCTAAAACAATGAAAATCTATTAATTATCTTCATTTTTTTGATTCATTGAAAAATGATTTCAAATTTATTCATTTTACATTAATATTATTGGATATATTAAAAGTATCAATGATGTTTCATGTCTTTATAAAATATAATAATCTCTAATTAGATTATTAAACATCGGAAACAACAACATTTTTAATCAATGTCAGGTATGTGTGTGACTTATCTTCCCTCATTTGAATCTATCCCAATAAATAATTTCTCTTTTTATTGTCATGATGATTAACCTAATTTTACGGGCTTCTAAATATATTAGAAATGAATATGTTCTAGTTTATTTATGATATAAATCATTATATTTGTGACCAAATTAGTTTCATATTTAAAAGAAACACTCTATGAATCCAAATCTGTTCTTAAGAGCCATATAATTAATTTTAAATAAATTTAGTTTTTTTGTGGTTAGTTTCATATAAATTTTATCTCCCCTAATCAATTGGACAATGTTGAGTTTAAATATAATGATAAAAATATGTACAAATAAAATTCCCTATTTAATGAATAAAATCATAATTATGTAAATTTGTAATAGAATAAAATTCTTGATCAACTTTCATTATAAAATCATAACATATAACCAACTAAATTAAAAAGATATTCATCCATAATAACCATTTATAATATAAATATTATATACGTTCTATATATGTTAGTTTTTTAGGGGAATATGGTGAAATCCAATTCATATATATTAAATAAATAATTCCCTTGAATAGTAGAATACAACCCTATTAAGTCCATTTATTAGATAATTTTATAATGAAATAAACTTCTAGTATATCCATTTTATAATCCCATGTTATGATTCAATAACATAATCATTACTATATCCAATTATGGGATATATAACGATTATAGAGAACACTTCCCACAACATGTTTGCTAAACCACCCCATGAAATCCCCACCATCACAAAAAATACCCTTAGGATGGTGGAGTGCAATAAAAGGGGAAATATATCTAGAATTTAGTAGTATGAATTTTATATTTTAATTTAAATGTAATAATGAATATTTTTATTAAATTTTATAATTACATTATACTTTTTTAAATACATAGTTTGATAAAATTTTGTTCATTATTTGAAGAAACCCAAATTTTATTTTTTGGAAATAATGATTTTCCATAAAGAAAAAATTTTGATTCCTAAAATAAACTTTAAAATATATGTTATTTTAATAATAAGTTCTTAGTAAATAATGATTTTTTAAATATAAATGATTATATAATTTAAATAATCCATTTGATTTTTTATATATGAAAGAATGTTATTAGTGGCCTAAAAAAGTTATATTCTAGTAAAATAGGTTTCTTATTTAATTGTAATATTTTTAAATATTTTTTACCAAATGGTATATTTATTCACAATTTTCTGAGATAGTTAAATTTTTAGCTAAATATTAAATATGGTAGAATGATAATGTTATTATTATGATATAATTGTTTTTTAAAAGTGATTTAATTATTACTATAAAATTAATTCATTCAAGATTATTGAAAACCACTTTAAAAGATTATTTTCTTCTATTATTTGTGAAATTTTATAATCCACTAATGATTACTTAAAAACCCAATACTATTTTATATGATTTTAAAATCATTTATTAATGAAAATGATGAACTTTTCCATAACAAATTCAATTATTTTAATATGATAAGATTGTGAACATGTAAAATGTTGAATAAAACTCTGTTTTCGTAGGTACCATAGTCAAAAAATTTTGAATGGTTTATGATTTAGATTATTTTATTAAACAATATCTAAATTCAAAATTTATATATCAATAATGAATTCTTCACTCTTTTTCTAATAATAAAAACCCATCCACCATCCCATCCTAAAAAAAATACATTGACAATGAATTTATTATCCATCTCTCTCTTTATATCTTTCCCAACATGATACCATGTCCATAAGACACTCTATCCAATATTTTTGATGTTACCTCTCATGGGAAGGGATCATTTTATATTATTTTTAATTTAATGTACATTCATTTTACTTATCATTTTGATTCCCATTTATTAATGTTTAAATGTGTTTTTAAAAATCCCTCCATTATCCAAATTAATCACAAAAAATTATATAACACTATTCAATTTCATTGATCCCTTCGTTAAACCCTTAGGTGACCCGTTATGGTGACAGAAAAGTTTTTTATAGTTTCTAATAAAAAATAGAGGGTTGTTAAGAACCAAAACGATTTCCACTATTGGGAAAATATCTATATGTAAAAATCCATCATTGATTGGGGACTTCATTTTATTTAACAAACATTGATTAATCATGGGACACAAATTAGTAATATAAACCCATATATTTTATGATATAAGCGGCACAAAAATTAATTTATATGATATTAATGGGACTGGTGAGAAGAAAATTATATATATCATTCAATTAATTCATGTAATTTTTTATCTATTTAAATACCATGTGTGGTATATATGAGATTATCCTAATCACACAATGCTATGTTGTCTTGGTGGTCAAAATTGATTATGCTAATGATGTCATGTTCTATATTTTTATAAAATTTTAATGCTTCCAATATATTATCAAGTTACATCATTCTTATGTGACCATATTTATAGTTCACTACCCTTCTATGTCAACTAATTATTTATCTTGAATCATATTTATTACATTCATCATGTTTTCCATTTATTATACCCTTATTGTCCTTTATTGTTCACCCATTTCATAGTACATTGCTTGGTTATCCAGTACAATATTTGATGTTAAATGGATTTTAAGGACATTATTTGGAGTTTTAAATAATATAATTATAACCCAATTTCTTTTTATTGTTTAATATATATAATTTAACATATACATTATGACCTTCAATCATCAGTTATTGTATTATGTTTATCATCTTGTAAAAAATCATTAAATATGTTTTATCAAGTATATGGGTTTTCATAGTATGTATCATATAATGTTATACTGTTCTCTATGGATTAAATATATAAATACTTATTCATTGTCTTAGGTATAAAAATATTCCATAAAAAATTTCCACTATTTTTTTATATTATATAGTAATTAATTTCCATGATGAAATGTGTTTCTATATAACAGCAGTAGTTGTGGCTCTAGAACTATTTTACAATGGGTTAATAACACTATTTGGTCATATTAGGTACTAAATCAACCACCATCTAGTTAATTAATTATATTCTATTCTAGACATCAATTTTGACAATCCTATTTGACATCATTTGTTAAATAAGAAAGCTGTTTACAAATGTTTATGAAAGGGGAAAATTTACCTATGAAATTTTATTTTAAAAAATAGAGCATGAGTTATATGATTGAAACTAATAATTTAATTTGATAAAGAATATATTTGATTTATTCTTTTATTTATTTCATTACTCATTTTTTCACATTCATTTAATTAATATTATAAAAACTATCATCCCAATATTTAACCTTCTTATAGTCAATTTCCATAAATATGATGGATAACTTCATCATCCAATATGACAACCAATGTGGGGACTGTTCAATGGATATCAATAACAAGATGGGAGATATAACTACATATATTGTAATAATATATAACCATCTATCACAAATTTAATCACAAACCTTATATATAGTGGAATGTCCAAAAAAACATGAATAAATGGTTTGAAACTATCTCAAGGATGTTCGTGTGATTAATTATATAAATTATTAAAGACATATTTTAATATGATTTAATAATTTATAAGTCATAAAAAATTTAAATTTCCTATAGGAACTTGATGGAATTTTATTTTTAGAAAATTATGGAATAAATTAGGAAATTTCCAATGAAAATGAAGAATACAGATAATAATATAGTAGGAATAATGTTCAATATACTATTTCATAAATAGTTATATGTCATAATTTTTATGATCTTTGTCATTATTGAAGATAATGGTCATTTCAATTGGATAACTAGGATGAAAACTAATTAAAATCTCTATGACCATTTGAACAATGATGGTCATATTCTATGATAATCCCCAAGTTGTATCATGATGATTAATGTTCACATGTCTTATACTAAAGTGTTTTTATATCTTAATATATATCATTTATTTTGGAATAAGTATATTTAGATAAAATGGTCGAGAATAAGGAAAATATCAAATGTTGAGATTACCATTTTGGGAGTATTATTTTTAAAATATTCTATTGGACTTCCCCAAAAAAGAAATATTGTTTTCTGAAAAGAAAATATTCCTAAAACAAGTAAAATTCCAATGGAATTTTGTCCTGAAAAATGATATATGATTATCATTAAAAAATATTATAAATTTAAGGATGTACGAGATCAAAAAATGTGAAATATACCCATATCATCATTAAATTAACTGAATATTATTGTTGATCTATGATAAACTACAATTGATATAATATCCAGTTAAATAATATAATCAAGAATGCAGTGATGTTTTTATATTCCATGAATGTGAGGGAAATGGAAAAGAGTTAATGTAGAGGTTAATCAAAATTATTTTTTTCCCATTATCCTCTAGTAAGGAATGAATTCTGATATGCACTAGCATGTCGAAAAAATTATTGGGTTGTGTCCTCATATAAGATCAAACAATAGTAGACTAATTCTATCACAAAATACTGATCCATTAGTAGAAATATCCAACACTAGATTCTGAATTTTCTACAGTGATCATTTTGATTATTTTTTTTTCAAAATTTCTATAGAGAGATGTGTGGTATATATAAGGATCACAAAACCCTTAATTATGTATTTAAATAAAAGGACATGGATATGATCAAAGTATGTGGATTATAAGAGATCGAGCATTATTATTTTTTAATCCATTACCATCCATTTAAGGAAATTTATATTGAAGATTCTTTGTGTTGATTTGATTCTTCAACCCTATCCATGTTGTGGATTGAAAGGGTTTAAATTCTCAAGGAAATAAAAATGATGGATATAGGAATAATAAAAGTAAATCAATCCTACTATTATAAAATAAAATATCTACCATCCATTCTTTATAGAATCAAGGAGGCCTAAAAAAATGTGGTTATATAAAAAAAGGTTGTGAATATTATGATGTTCTAATTTTATGTTGATATATTAATATGATATGGGAATCTATTATGTATCACATCAAAACTAGAGTTTAAGATAGATCTTTGAGATTATAGGAAAATACTATCCTCCTATATTTATCTATGAATCAGTATGATGTATAGAAATATAAAGTAGGACATAAAGAAGGATAAAATGATGTGTGAAAATGTAGAATATTTTTATTCATGGTATTCTAATATGTTATGCATAAACAACATAATTTTATGGGAACTATTCAACCATTTTCTATACCAAAATGGAATTGGGAATGCATAACCATGAATTTATATATATGAAACTCGAGGATATCTAAAGTTCATAACACCATCCTTGTGGTAGTAGAATGAAACACAATGTGATGATAATTAATTACTATAAAATATGTTTTATATCTTCAACAAATCAACAAAATATACGTAATGGTAATTGTAAGACTACATGGATTTACACTCTCAATTACTTCTAATAATGATCTAAGGATTACATTGAGGTTTTGGAGAAACATTTTGCAAGTTATGGATATAGATTTGGGTTTTTGTACAACATATCCCCAAGATATTAATGGACATTATGGGATAAACATTTCTAATATATATGATATGTTCTAGTTGTGATCAATGTATTTTCAATAATTTTTGGATCCACACATTCCCCTAGTTTAGTTCACTAATAAAAAGTGTATCCATTACTATATTGAAATTGTATCATATGATGATATTTATGGGAAAAAGTGATGCACTCCAATTTTATGGGATGATGTTAGAGATAATAATCTTATGTGAATTTTTCTAATCCAATATATTATATTTATGGATTAATCTAGTCAACATCATTTGAAATATAAACAATGTAAAAAAATCATTATAGTAATATAGTTTTCAAACATGGAGATTGTGGTTAGAGAAAATGTGTTCCTTCATATATCAAAATGTAATAATGTCACGATTTTTGGAATTAGGGAATTTCTAGACTTATATTATTCATCCACATTGACAACCATGATCACATTATATATGTGGTTAATAAACTTGAAAACTAAGACAACCAATCTCCAGTATAGAATTCTTTACATATATCCCTCTTGATGATGAGCATTCATGACCCCAACAGATGCACTAAATCCTATGGTGCAACGTTTGATGATGGATTATTTATATGAGGAGATACCATTGATGATATTATATCACTGAGAAAATGTTTTATGAAATATGACTATTAACCTAGTCAAAGTGCCATGTCATTACAACATGTTAGATGAGGTTACATGGGAATTAATAGATGTTATATAATAGAAGTACAGTCCTCTATTTTAGTTTATATGATGTTATTTTTTTTGGTAACATTTATGACAGTGGGGTGGGGGAGGGAACACATACAAAAGTTTGTTGTTTGGATTGTAATAAAATATAGGTTAACATATTTAAATTACCATTAATAATCTTATAAATTTCTAAAGTGGAGGCTGAAAAGTGATCATTATTATTAGTATATGTTGAAGGTTATGTTGAAATATAATTGACATAAATTGAAAATGTGATCGACTATGAAAATAAGACCACACAATAAAAATCATATTAATCCAGTATTCTGTGGGACATATGATCTTACATATTTTAAATTTACCATGACCAATATGTGATTCAATATAATCAAATCATTATAAATAGTTAAAGAGATATGTTCAAGATTATCAAGATCACTGACTAAACCATATTCACCCCCATTAGAGGTCCACCAACAGACAATTGAACCTTAGGTTATACACAGGTGTATGAAGTGGTTAGGTATCTACACCTCTACATTTTGGAGATATAAATTTTCATTATAGTAATATAATAATATATTAATCACTTTTAATTATTAATTTTTAAAATATTACATATTGAGTTTGATAAATATCATATTTTGATATAATTTAACCACAATAGTATGTTTTGGTGATTTTTATTTTCACATAAAAAACATTTTTATAAAATCATGAAATTTTCACAAAAAAGATACATTAATAAAATTTTATCTGTAAAAAAATAATTATTTTTAATAAATTTATAATATTATTTACTAGAGTCTAATATAATTTTTGTATGGTCATAATGATACTAGTGTTTCAACAAACTATATTTTCCAGTAAATAACAAATTTTATTCCAAAGAGATAATTCATATATTTTCAAAATTATTTCGGTAAAATATTTATAATTTTAGAGATTATCAAGTCAAAATTAGTCAATGGGTAAATTTTCATACTTTTATAGGATAGACTAATTATTATGTCAAAATAAAAAATGATCTAAATATATAGTATTTATATAGACATTATAATAGACCAAAATTAATGTGATAATTTCTATAAAATTCCTAAACATGAAAATATAAATTTACCCTTTAAAATAATTTTTATATTCATTTATAAAAATTTTAAAACCTTACTGAATGATATAAATAATATATTATATTTTAATGTTTAAAACTAAAAAAATTAATTTTCATTACTCACTTCTTCATATCCAATAGTATTATATAAATATGATAATTTCATGAACATGTAAATTATTTTAAAAAACTAATATTTCTTGAAAGCTATAGGAAATACCATTTTCTTAACTGTGATCATAAATTGAATGGAAAAGAACACGCCACACATGCTAGTCAATTTTCAAACTCGTTTTCACATTGCTCCTGGTCTTTTGCTGGACCAGCCACAAAAATGGGTGTCAGATCTGGGATCATCCTCTTTAGCCCAATCATCGTTGTTGCCTCCTAATTCTTATGTATTGAGAGATAGTTAATGGAACCGGTCAATCGAGGTCACCAACATCTCCTTCTCTAGAATACGTCAAAGAGGGGGTTTCTTATTCAATGGAACTGACTTGCCTCAATGTCTCTCCTTCCCAGGAGCCCCATTCATCTGTCCTGATTGTCAGTCTCCAAATAGGAGTGAGAGAATTTTACACTAATCTAGTTCCTTTCTCACTATCTCCCTACCTACTCTCCCCCACTATCTTTACAGCCCCATAATGCCTGAGTGCCCAAAATTCCATGCTCCCACAGAGAATATGTTCATTATCACCAGCACAGTTGACCCTTTCTAGCCCATATTCATAAATCTTCATGAGGGATCTGATGGTTTTTCACGACATGGGGATAATATTTTTTCCTCTCTAGGAATGATTTTGATGAAGTTGGTGCCATATAATGGGCTGTTTTTTCTAGAAGTGGTGTCCCTAGTGGGACATAGCTTCTTGAAAACATGTTTTAAATCTAAACACAAAGTCAAAAAGTCTCATCACATATCTCCTATTTCGATGTGTCTAGGTCCAAAACCATACACTGATCCAATTAATTCTAACCTTTATTTTTTAGAATTCCCCCAACCGTGGAGCCCCAGTGTAGTTTATTTTTGTCTCCAATATCGTTTTCATTAGTTTAGTCTCTCTTACAATGCTTTTGGAGTCGAAAAATTGTGTGACAAGAATTAAATATTTTTCAAGCGTTGTAAGGGTGTCTAAATTATTGCATCTAAATCCCCATAATCTCAACAAATGTCTATAATGTAACTCTTAAAATTAGTGGACTAGTTTGTGGATTTGGATCAGTTTATAATAGTGAATAACATTTATGGATCACTGAGTTTCTTCTTCTCTTTAGGTTATGCAATGTGTGATGTGTATGATCATCGAGATATTGGTCCTTCAACCTTAAGGGATCCCATGGAGTTTTTTTGGTGGGGGGGGGTGGGTGATTTCAACATAATGGTGGATCCATCAGAGAATAAGGTAGAGGGTCTCTTTCCATGTAAGGGTAGTTAGTATTTATATGATTTTATGGATTGAAATGACCTCATGTACTTCGTGGATGAGGGTGATATGTTCAACTAGTTTAAAAAAGAGAGATGTAGGTGTTGAAAATGTTTTTCCCTTGATCTATGCCTTGCAAAAATTTCCAGGATAATACAACATTCCTAGATACAAAGGCCATCGATCCTACAAATGGATTCATGGACTTTTCAAACTGTAAAGTTATAGTTCATCCATGGACAGATGGAATTTTTTTCTTCTGTTTCTCTCAAATGTGGATAGAGGACCCTGATTTTCAGAAAGTGGTCAAGGACTCCTAGTGAAAATATGTGTCGGGTAATTCATGGATGAATCTCTATAACATACTTTGGATCTTCTAAGGGAATATATAATCATTATAAAACCAAATTTTCCCACTCTCAAAACCTGGATATGATCAACATCGAGATTGAGTGCTTGAATGATATCCTTGAAAACAACTAGAATTGAAACTTATTTGATGGTAATACAAGCAGTAAAAATTATTATGCTGCTCTACATCATCATCATTAGAGGATAGATTTAGAAAAATAGAGGGTTTAATTGATACATAAAATGGAAAATAACAGAGGTTTCTTCCATGCATACATCAAAGATAAATAGTGTATCATGAGACCCAACATTCATATGTAGGATGTCAATTTTTTTTATGATAGAGATGTGGTAGGGGGATATTGAATGAATTATTCAGAAATATTTAAGTTGGCCCTAACTCCCGCTATGTGTTAGGATACCTATGGGACAATTTAGACATCTTGGAAGCAATTCATCAGTCTATCAAAGTAGAAATTAATGAGATGCTATAAATTTCCCATGAAGAGATGGTGGATTAGGTGCAGTTTAGTCCTTTTACCTAGAAATGCACCACAACCTAATGAAATTACTAGATATTTTTAGGGGTTGTTGGGATATTATCAAAGGAGATATGGTGGATGCAGTTATTGATTTCATTAAGGGTGGAAAACTTACATGGGAGTCTTGTTCTATATGGTTAGTTATTGTTCCAAAAGTCTAGGAACCCAATCCCTTTATAAGTATAAGATCATTTGTTTGTGTACCTTATCATACAAAATAATTTCCTCCTTTTACATAAAATGGAAATCAATTTACATACCTAGTTGGGTCTCTAATGAACAACACAACTTCATCAAAGGAATGTCTATCTAGAGGGTGATTGGGTTTTCCCAAGAGATGATTGGTGAAATTAATCTGATGGATTTAACCTCCAAAATTACAATGATGTTCGACATGAATAAATCCAATGATAGGATGTAGTGGAATTTCATTATCTTGGTGCTATCAATAATGAGTTTCTCTGTATGGGTGAATGATCTCCTCATCTACTTCTTCTGCTCCTCCTAGGTAGCTATGACATTTAGGTAGAAACGATATTATTTTTTAAAAGTAGTTAGGTGTTTGAGACTCGGACACCCCTTTCAACCACATTATTTATCCTATCCCAATACAAGACTAGATGAAATATCAATAAAACCATTATCATGGTAAACATTATTCCCTACCATTATCATTACAATGACCTTGGAATTTCCCATATTATGTTTGATAATGATACCTTGAAAATTTTAATTGTAAAAATATGTCAGACAAGGATATCTAGGAAGTCCTGGTGGACTACTATAATTGTTTTGGCCATGTGATAAATATGGATAATAGAAATATCTTCATTTTGAAAATTTTATTGGTTAGATTTGGTGATTTCTTACAACTAATCTCTGGTTTACAATGAAGAGTTTTTCTAATAGAGTACCTTGGTTTCCCTATCTCTCCTAGAAAATATTGCATCCACCATTTTGAAAATATTTTGAATAAAATCACTGAGAGGGACTAGAATTGGATGAACATGTTTTTATCTTTTGGAGGAGGAATAAATTTGATAATACGGGTGCTATCCTCTATCCACATGCATGTACTCTACCCTATAAATGTTCTAAAAGGGTGTTTTTATTGGTTGGACAACATAATGGACTTCTTCTTATGGGATTCCCAATATGAAGGGAAGCACTATTGGGTGTAATAGAGTATGATGGTTAGGTATTTAGATGATATGGTGATCAATGTTAAGAGTGTATCTACCCAAATGCAAGGACTTCAAGACAATATTGCTTGGGAGGTCCTCTGGGGGAAAACACCTCGGGAAAGGATTATGTGGAATTTGTATGAGAGTAACATGGACTGGAATAGAGGCATACATTCTTCTCCAGGATACATGATTCATCTATACATGGTGTCTTTTCAATATAATACTTGGTGGAATATGTGTTTAGGGGATATAAACCTATAGTACCACAACTAGGCATGGGTCATTATTACCATTCTTGGATTCCAAGTCTCGTACATTACCTATCAACAAGTGATAACATTCCCAATATTTATGCATACGAGGAACATATGGGTATGTATGATAACATTGTAATTAATTCATAGGAGGAAATGATTGTTTTTACGAGATCCTCATATAATGTCTTCTCCACCAATTAAAAGTCCAAGTGACCACAACGAATCATGATAATGATGGTTGGGGTGATATCTTATGGAATGTATAGATCTCTTATAAGTTTAACATTCTGATATGGATAATCCTAAACAAGGTAAATCCAATAAAGGAATAACATATAACAATTGGGAGTGAAAATCGCCTCTAAATTCTTTTGATATAGGGTTCCACAGTCTAAAAGTATCAACCACCTATTTTTTGAAGTGAATAGTCTAACATCATTTTTGTGAGTTTTTAGGCATCGTGGGAATGGAAGTTTTTGTGGAATCGTGCACCACCTTCCAAACAGTGGTTCTAGGGGAGAATAAATACATGAAAGAAAGAGTTGTGAGATAGATTCTTTTGGTTGTAGGTTAATTTGGGATTTGGAAGTAATAGAATGAGGCCCTCCAAAGGGGCTTTCATAGGATCTCGAGAGGAACACACATGAAAAACCTAGTATGTTCTTCCTGATATGATCGGTTTTTTGTAATTTTCCAAGACAAACTTCAATCTATCTTATTCTTGTGGGAACATCTATATCTTGCATTTATCATAGTCCTCACAAGTGAAGATGAAACTATTGTTTTCCCTATCACATGAGACACAAAATGCATATGGGTTTCTCATGCATTTTGGAAATGATGCGAGATCGTGAGGTGATTTGGGACTCAAGGGGCTTAGTGGTCCTTTAATTTTGTGCTTCTTTTTAACGTAGTGATGTGCTAAATGAAGATACCTTTACAATGATAACCATTTTTTTACATTGCATCCAAAATACTGTTCATCTTGTGGCTTCTGAAACTGACTCTCTTGTAGTGTATATCACCTTATGTGGTATTCGTTCTATCCCTTGGGCTATTATTTACACCATTCGAAGGTGAAAGGGGCCTTTGAGGTACATCAAGGAAGTCTACCATATGTGTCATGAATAGAATCTGGTGGATGAATTTATAGATTCTCGGGCAGTCCAAAGTGTTCACATGTTGTTTTTTTTAGGATTCATGTCTTTTCTTGCAGAGGACGTCAACCTTGTTTGTGTAGATACACTCGGTCTCCACTATACCATACCCCTATAACTCCAATTTTTTGCATTTTCATCCAACTAGACATGTGATTCTCTTTTAATTTACATTTAATAAAATCAATAAAACTTTCTGGATATCCATATGTTTATTTATTAGTCTATTATATAGAGTAAAAAAATGTACTTGAAATTTTATTAAAGAATCTAAAACTATTTTTCTGTATATACCAACCCATTCTCATACTACTCGTCACTCAAAATCAATTTGTAATGAATTAGTTATTTATATTCATCTATGAATCCATCCCATTTTATTTCCATGAACTTTATTCGATCTTCTATGATTTAATAATTCCCCCTCAAGGTAAGGGAACCTCACATATTCATTTTTACTTCATGTTCATTAAATTTAATATGCCTTTTTATTTACAGTTATTCTTATTGTAATGTGTTTGTAAGAATCACATAACTATCCTTATGGTCCCTAGGTAATGACATACCATATTCCACTCTCATCATACCCTTCCATAATAATTTATGTGCAACTTTTATGTGATAAAAATTATTCAATCACATTACGTGAAAAAATATTGTGTTATGAATACCCATCCATAGATCCTATAAAGGGTATATAGATATATGTTACTATACTTATTTGATTGTGGAATACAAATTTATATAACCCACACTAATTAATAATGTATCTTAATGTAGTTCAATATATCCTTGTATCATATGATCTATGTTGTAAATAAATCATTTCCATGATAGGATTATGATATTTGGGGTAGAAATTATATATCTCTATAATGAATTGGGTGATGTGCCTTTGTCATGTGATGCCAGATATGATTCATGTTAGGCTATCATAACAAACTATGATATTATGTCTTTATTGTTTTCCATGAGTATGTTCATGATGTCATGTTTAATGATGTCTCGACATCCTTATGTTTCCTTGTTGTTATAATAATTTATTGTGATCTAATATTAAATTGTTTTATTATCATCCCTTTTTAAAATATAGATATACCTATTGAGGTATATGTCTTAAATTCAATTATTTTTCATTTATCATTTCACAAATGGGGTTTATACTCCCCCCTCTCTTATGATGCACACCATGTTATTCTATGTAGAATTAAATAATCAATATCATTTATAGTCTTGTTATAGATTTCTAAATAATTATGTTGTATCACTATATCATTTTGTTAATCTATGTATCTAATTTCCCAAAGACTATATCCCTCTCAATCTTATTAGTATGTATTATATGTATCCACATGCGATAAATCCTGAAATAATATGTAAAAACAACATGGTAATCCATATAAACATACCAATATATTATTCATGAAATGTGTATCATTTTATCCAAACATCAAACAATATAAATAACTTCTACTAAAAATAATTATTATCACTACATGTGTTGTTTAGACAACATGATACACTTGGTATTCTAGTTTAGAAGTCCAATTGATTCAGTTCTATTTTTGGTGATTTTCATCTTGGACTTATTTATCTTTACACATGATACGTTGTTGGGATTCATAAAGCTTTTGAAAACCCAAGTTACTATATAATTTTTTTTAATGTATATATAAATAGATTATATATATTTAATACAAACACATTCAGTTATGTTTTATGTCACTTATTTTTATGAGGTTGAGGTAAATGATTCTATAGAAGATACCGTGTTATTTTTTCTTCTAATTTGAGTCATCTTTACTGGAATAATTGTCTATAGTAAATTTAAGATAAATGTTCTTATTCCATTAGACTGTGAAGATATTGTATGTGTATAATATTTATTTTTAAATTTCAAATATGAAACAATAAATTTAATATTTATCTCATATTTTTGACCTTTAACATACATTATCCTATCATTAAAACAATATTTCATTTTTTCAATTCATCCTCATTGATTTTCACCTATCATGGATATATAATTATCCTACTCTATTAGTTTTTATATATATTTGAGAAACATTTATATTAATATATACATAATAAATTTTTCTCCACACATGGAACATGTACTACAATACCATCCCAAAAAATTTCACACACATCCCTTTTCAATTTTTCATCAATAGGATAATTTAATTTATAACATGGAAGAACATATCCATTCATGGAGGAAACTATATTTGAGATAAATTTATCTTTAATCTAGTTTACTAGAAAATTAATCTTCCAAAAAATTGCAATCCAATTATATCTATGATTATTTATCACTTAGTATGTTGATGAATGTAAATAAATAATATAAAAAAAGAAAAGGGACATTCATTATGTAATTATTATACTCAATGTATAGTTAATTAGTTTGTTAAATATAGGTATCATCAATTCGTTTATTATAATCACCGTGGAATTAATGATCATAAAATTATACAATAAAAATTTCACCCATGTAACATCTATATAGTTATTTCTTCTTTGAATAATTTCAAAATCTTCTGGATTATCACTCACATTTTTAAGTATATTCAGGGATGAAATATATATATATTATCACTAACATGGATAGAGAAATATTATATCAAATAATAAATTTTATAAAAATATTAATTATGAACATCACTAATTTCATATTAAAATGATAAAGTAAACGTCCAATCCAATCTGATGGTACAATAGATCAAATATGTAAATATAGTTCATTTTTTATATATCTAAACACACATAAGAGGTGTTTGAATCAGTTTCCTATAAACATTTACTAATTTTAAAAAAATCTATTTATATTGTTTACCCATTTGGCCATAAAATCTATAATATCCATTAAAAAAATATATCATTTAATTATTTACAAATCATCCACACATGTGCCATGAAAAAGTGTGGTTGTGTTTGTCATAGATGTTTTAAAAATATTCATATATGATGTGAAAAACTAATTATTTTTGTGTCTGTTTTCAATACCGTGTATTTTATTCTATAATTATTATTCCAAATATTACAGTTGTTTGTAATGCTATGATCCTTAAAATGATATCACTATAATACATTGAGGTGGGAAAAATATATTCTAAAGGTTGTCAATTATAGTATTCCACTATCCATCATTAAAGTTGTATCAAATTAATTTATATTTTATTAATTACTTATATTGTTGTAGGCCACATCATATTTTCATTATTGTATCAAATATGAAAAATTATCCCTCACCTTAATTACAATGATTCCTTGACTGCCTTCATGTCTTAATGACTAATAGTTTAACTGTATATCTGATTCTCTTCTCATATACCATAGTTCTATCATAATATAACTTATTTAAACTCTAAACTAATACCTCTTGAATATACCTAGATAGTCTATATAGATGATATCTTGGTGAGCATACATTAATGTGTGGTTATTTTATTTCATAATGAATGTAGTTTTTCTTTTTATTTTTTCTTACTCTTTATCAATTATTGTTTTCCTTTGTCAAAACCCACATGATATTCCTTTCTCATAAAATATAAAATTTTCATATTCATACTCATTGAGGATACTATTTTTCTCATGAATTCATATAATTTTCATTCAAAGATATATTATATTACTTTTTATTTCAAAAAGATTAACTATTCATTCTTTACTATAATTACATTTTGAAACAATACATGAGATCAATAATATACTTTTGTGTTCATATAATATTTCAATAAATTGAATCTTGTAAAACCCATACATGTTTTAATTATAAAATTTTATATCAATCTAGAAAATATTCATCATAAATGGGAATCATATATTTTTCTCCCATGACATACTTATCTTTATTCTTTTTTAAAAATTAATATAATTTATTTTTATAAATATTACATCTACTTTCACTGAGAATCCTACCCACTTTGATCTTTATTATCATAATGACATCTTATATATTTTATCCACTATAAATTCATATTGAATACCAATTATTATTTTGGAATAAAATCAATATTGATATTAAATTCCTTTTCAACCTATTACAACATGAGATGTTCAATCAAACCTATATAGACTCCACCATGATCTTATGTATTTTCAAAAGCATATAAACAATTTTCTCTCTTCTAATTAAACTATTACCACCAAATCATATGTGACATTTATATGATTTAATAAAAATATTAGTAAATAATTATATAGAAAGAAATATATATTACGATAACTTACTCATTTTTTGTGAACATTAAATTCCAAGAGATTTACACTCATGAAGAATCCTATTTATTATCATGAAGATCATATTAATCATTTAAATTAATTGCATCACAATTATTTAAACTCTGGTGAACCGCACATGAATCACCATACATCATTATTCTTTGATCACCAATATATAATTTCAAATTTACTCATTTTAATTTAGTAGAATAAAACAATAGTAATCCTCTCCATCTATTGTCATTCAAAATACATATAAGATGATTTAAATATGATTTATGAAATATTTATGATGTTTGAGACATAAATGAATTGATTTTTAATCAAAACATAGTTTTTTATTTATGGTATAAAATACTATATTCATGATTTGTGGTTTATGATTAATAAACTAGTTATAATAGTTGACTCATATAAGGAATGTATATTACTCATATGAAGAGTCATATGATGTAGACACAAGTCCACATGAGTCATCAGATGATATATATGTCTCACATATAGTCGACATTGACTTATTTCTTTCTGATAATAGAAATGAATGATTCATAAATATATTTCAATTCAATAAAATTAAAAATATAAATGACTCATTCACAAATATGTTTCCCTTAAAAGGACTCATACATTACTCTATAGGACTTCTATAATGTCCATGAATCTTTCTTAACTTTCATCTATAGTACGTGAAATTATTATTTCATAAAATTTATATGAATCATTATTTATAACGAATTAATACAATTAAATTACAACACATTAATATATGACCATCATAAAATAACTCCATGAATTCTTAAAATAATTTATAACATCATTTGTTTTATTCAAATTTAATTTTTATCATTTCAATACTAACATTTTAGTATTTCTATTACATCAATATATTAATAATTAGTGATTTAACCTAAGAATCTCATAATCAATCATCCAATGGATATTTTTAAATTATATTTATACATTTATTGTTTATTTATATAAGGATACATTATCTAAAACATGGTTTATCTTCTCTCACAATAATAAAATAGATCAATGATTTTTTTAAAGTATACATGTTTTCAAAAAATGTTTAATAAATTATAATATTTTTAACTTTATCTGTGACAAACACAATATTATAGATATGTATTCATAGAATCAATTAATTTTTTTACCACTTTTGTTTTGGTTCCCTAATCATATAATGTTAATAAATTCACACTTAATAAACCATTATTTTCATCAATAACAAAATACATGGGTAACATGATTCCATTGAAGTTCGATTATCACTATTTCACCAATGAATTATCGTTTTCACAATTTATTTAAAAACAATTGTAAATTAATTATGATATAACTTCATCCTTCGGAGAACTTCTCACAAATTCCAATGATATTTTATAATGACATATTATAAATAATATTTTAATAATATTTCTATAATCCCACAATTAATCATGAAATTTAAATATATAATACTTTCATGAATTATAGAACATTATTTCAATAAAACCTCAAAATACTCAATTTTATACCCCTTGTATTCGTCTATTTAGAAGATATAATACAATTACATTTTTTTCATCCATATATTCTGATAAATTCTTGAAACTAGGTTTTCTAATAGATAACTAATTTTTAAATAAATATATGTTTTTTGTCCTATAGATACAAAATATATTTACTCAAATAATCAAAAATGAAAATTTTATGATTTTTAGTAAAGACATGTATCATACCCAATTTAAATAATATCCCAATAAAATAAGAATGTGTTTATCTCCATGTCAAATTTCAAATCGACCAATGAAATCCAATACATTAAGAATGAAAATTTATTCTTCAAATAAGCTATTTTTTAGACATTCCGTACTAATTTGAATATTAATTTTCCAACTAAAACATCATTTATTTTAAAATCTTCTCTAACATTATTTCAAATATATATCCACCAAAATTTTCACTATATCATCCTATTAGTTATCCTCAATAATTCCTTGTGACAATCAAATGGAAATGAATGTAAATAATTCCATGATGAAATGATTAAATATTCTAGAACACATATTTCTAACATCCAATAAAATATTTATCTTTATATAAGTTATTGATCAAATTGATGTCATTTAACATCAAAATTAAATATATATTTTCCCATTCTATGAATATTCCCTTAAAACCATACTGGTGTCAATGTAATAAAATGTTTTATGATAAAAATTAAATACTAAATGTTTTGATGAAAATAATTATCAAATTAGATTTTATCATTAATTATATTAAAGTAAACCACCATTGATTATAATCACATATATAAGTGGCCTTTAACTTTACTTCTAACTACATTTGTTTTCTATTGTTTACAAATAATTCTCCTAAAAATAATAACTAAAATAATGATCAATAGTTTCACAACTTTTTTGATGTGTAAAATAATTATTCATTTTTTATCAGTGTAAATAATCCCATTATGTAATGCATGAAATGTTAAAAAACACATATATTACATATACCTTAAAAGGTGTATCATTCTATATTATCTCGTAGTTCGTCTGATATCAAATGAATACACTTTCAGAATTATTTATAACATATGGTTTCTTATCATTACTCTGGAGAAGATATTCTAATATTATAAATTAATTTATATTAAAAAATTATAATTATAGTTAAAATATATTCTATATAAACTACAATAAAATAAAAATTCTCCAACTATCACCATTTTGTTTGGAGGTGGTAGATTAAAAATATCATCTGGTATCAAATTATCAACAAAAAATCTATTATTTAATATTTTATATCAGAAAACAATCAACTTGAACATAATGTGATTTTTTTTTTCATTTTTTAGAAGTATTAATTTCGTAAAATGATCCCTGAACATAATAATTATTTATTATTTTTCAATAAATCTATGGAGAAGCTATTAATGAATTATTCAATTAACCACTCTACCTAGTCCCAAAAAATAGACTTTATACACCATGGAAACTGTTAATAACACCACACAATAGAAAAGGATTTTATTTGAAATGAATGTATTGATAATGAAATGTAAATGTGATCAGATAATGATATTTTGGTCAATTGGATCCTAATTATACCCAATGTAACAATCAAGTATGCTGGACTGTGAGGGTTAGACGTCTCTTTCTTGCATATAGTCAATAAATGTAATAATTAAATATTCCATTATTCATATAAAGATAAGATTAATATAACCCATACATTATATTTAATTAAACTAATTTCATATAAATATAAATGGGTAACTCCCATTACTAATTATTTTCATTCAACATGTTCTACATACAACATTTATTTGAAATATACATAAACAATATGAAATGGATATGTGATCCTCTCAGCTAATAAATTATAATTGTATCCATCATTATCGACATCATGTTTAGGATGTATATTATTTAACACTCCATTATTTTATTCACCACATTGTCAATAAAAAACTTTTTTTGTAATGATTAATTGACATATCCAAAGAATTTCAAATATATATTATTTTATAGATTCATTTATATCTCTCAACACCTCAATAAATTTTTCCTTATACTATGCCACTAATTCAAATTTCATATTTACTATAAATATGTTTTTTTCTAAAATATAAAATATTATTTTTTTGGAGTAAATTTATAAATAGAAAATTTAGTATTTCAAAAATTTGAATTAACTATTTTTTATCAAACCTGTCACATACATTGGTTATGTTAAATGGATTTCAATGATAGTATTCATGTATTTGATAAATCGTTCCATTATTTTCTTGTGTCCCAAATATATTTACCATTATTCAACTCAACGAATGCATTCATATTATTTGTAGATTCTATAAATCATTTACAATGTTTTATCAGTAGGATTAAAAATGAAATTACAAACCAACAAATATGGATATTTTAGGGATTGGAAAAATATGATATAAATTTATTATATCATACATAAAAATTTATTTTACCTTATTAATTAATAATGAGAATACATCAAGTATATATGAATGATCTTCTATGAATTTAATATTGTTTTGTACCATTCTCATAAAAAATATCATAAAATTTTAAGGGTTGTACTCAATTCCAAATTCTCATCAAATGTTTTCCGACACTCCAATACGACATGTCATGTATCATTAATCAAGGTATAAAAAAATATTTTTTTCCATTATTTTAAATTGTTCAAATCAATATTAAATTATAATGTAATTAAATTAACCTTTACAATAGGTATAATAAACATTTTAAGGATGAATTTCCTTCTAATTTTCAACTTTTTTTATACTCCCCATAACCTATAGATATTTAGTATTATCTAATGTGTGAATACACTAAAATACTAAATCAATGAAAAAACATAAAGAATATCTAACCTCATCCTATATTAAGTGATATTATTTTATAATTATTTATATGATTGTATATTTTCTAAAACATCATAAAATGGAATATCCACCATAAGTTTAATGAATATATAATCATATTTTATGAAGTAAATGTCAATATATTTTTTTTCATTATAAAATTTTATAAATTTTTGTTTGGGATCATATTCTATAATATCAATATCTTCTATACTAATTATGAATACTATATGAGTTTTGATCTTCACATTTATCCATGATTCAACTTTTTTGGGATTTTACTTCTCTTTTTAAGACTGTAATTTACATTCCATTAACTATAATATCTATTATTATATTAAACATGAAATTTTGTATTATTAATATATTAATAATCTTTTCCGCTATATATATTAAATTCAGTGGTTTTTATTTCCTTGAACTATTTTACTTTATTTTATTCACTTTTTTATATATACCTATGAATATCCCTCAAGAAAATTTTCAATTTAATCTATCCCAATTTCATTGAAAATTTTAAATTTTATTTCAGATTACATAAATTAGTTTATTAATTGTAAATATGTTTTTGTTTTTTATTTTCATAAAAATATATCAATAACTTTTTTTATGTATATAAATCCACACTTGAGAATGATCTCACCTCTTTGAAGGTGTAAAAAATAAAAAAAGGACATAATTTTGATACAAAATAAATTATGAAAAATTTACAATCATGATGAGATAACTAAAAATCACCTAAATCAAAAAAGTATAACAACATAGACCTAGATCTGTCTCTATACAATGTTAATGTGGTAAATGTTTATAGAAGAAAAATGACATTTATTTTCTCCTTATTCTTTCATGACTTATATCAATTAAATGATTCATTATATTGGACATGATCTGATTCATTTTTATGAAATTGAAAAATGATATCAATATCAAATATCATATTGATATTCTTTAATCACCACTGTGGTAATTAGTACTATTTTGAAAAAATATTAAAAACATCATAGAAATTTGGATATTACACCAAAAAAATGTAGTGAACAATAAATGTTTAAGGTTATTCATCTGATCTCTATAATATTTTTGTTTAAACAACCAATTTAGGATACTTAAATTTATTTATTCAAAATAATTTATTTTGAAAAAATTTATCACCATGACTAAATTAAACATTTCGGGAATTATTTACTAGAACAATACTCTCATTCAAATAATGATTTTGGATCTCCTATGAATTGTCAAAAATTAATTAATTCCAATTCGAATCATAATTGTGACTTCAATATGGATTTCATTAATTAACCATTTTATTTATTTCATTATATTAATATTTCATATTTTTTTATAATTTTATTATGTTCATGAAATTTACGTTTTTTTCATGGAATGATTTGGAGGATTCATCTATATAATGTTATAATACTTTGGTAAAGGATAATTTCTCAATGTTTCCCTCAAAAAAATTACCATATAACTAAAAAAATACATGATGTTTATATTTTTTATATTTCTACTTCAAATAAAATTTAATGTATAAAATGATAACCTAAAAAATCATAGTAAATATATTTCTTAATGTTTCATTGGGTTTATAATAGATGATTTTGTAATTAAATGTGATGGCCTATAATTTGTTTACACAAACCATTCATTCGTATATAATCATTAACTACATATTCCAATACCATAATTTATTACTAATGTCAAATTACAGAATCCATATTTTATATTTATGAAATCTCATCGACATGAATGGATTAATAATATCCTCTTATAACATTATAACATGTATTTTTTCAACACAACAAAATATATTACAAAGGAACAACATCATTAATGAATGTGGGAATTGATGGTGTTGTATTTAGTTATATTATTCTAAAAATATTTCATATTCTATATGATATTTTTCTCATTGCTACAGGATATTACATACTTTTGCTCAATTTTAATTTTATAATCTGATAAAAACTTCTTATAAATGTTGTACATATGTTTTCACATGTTCAGAATGAATATATATTTATCTTTAAAATACTATTATAATATATTCCATTAAAATAATGGTACCTCATATAAATTCAAAATTGTAAAATTCATTCAGTTTATGACAATACAAAATAAGAAATAAAATCAGATGATAAAAACTAAGGATTTATCGTATATAATTCAATTAATTAGTGTTAAATACATTTAATGATGATATAGTAGCACATTATTTAACGAAATTAGAGTAATCTAAATATTATGTGGATTAAAAAATATTAATGGTTACTCTAATATACCAATATATGTTAGTATGTTCTCATTCTTTAAATTTTCATCTAGAATCTATTATTTCAAAATTATATTTTGTTTCCATGAAAGGTAGTGTTATTTTATATCCTATAATGTTTAGGATAATCCAAAATGGAATTATATATCTAATTTTTTATATGGTGATATAGGCCTATAATCTAATAATTCATTATGCACATACCAATATGAAATGAATAAATTAATTAGAAGGTATTACTTTTTTAATAATATGTAATGAACTATATTGAAAAAATGCCACTTTTTATAAATTAATATATAAATTGTGAACTTATACTTATAAATGAATACATTTTCCAAGTAAAAATATCTAAAATTTTTGTTTTTAGTTATTTAATGGGTATTAAAAATTCAAAAAAAATTTATTTGTTCTATGAATATTAACATGAACTGTCATATTCTATATCCAAAAGGACAACCTTGTAAAATTAAAAAATTATTCTATTTTAATAACACATATGAAATGAATTATAATTTATATTTGTCATCAATGGTATTTGGAATATTATGATATATAGATAAATAAGAAGTAACATTGTTGTTTTTTGGTATTTAAAAGTAATATAGTAAAGATAATGTAAATCCACAAGACATTCTAGGCATATTAGATTTAGTTTAGTTAATAATAATGTTTTCACAATAATTTCTTAAGTATATTGTAAAATTATATCTCATTAATTAATGAAATAAATAAACACAATATATATATTATTAGTATAACAAAATATCTTAATATGGGTCCTTATATCACCTAAAATAATTAAATTGGATTTACAATATTTTAATTAAATTATTTTGGTAGAAAATTGAATAATGTCTATCTATAAAATCTAAATTATTCTTTAGTTGTAGAAAAATATGGGATATAACACTTCTCAAATATTCAAACATCAATAAATTTTGTGTTGAATCTAGTTATGAACTAAAAAATTCATAAATATAAATTGTGGTGAATTCATTTTTGTATTAATAGTACAAAACTTATTCATCTCTAAAATCCCTCTACAAATAAGACATAGATCCTTATAGTAAAATATTCAAAATAAGTATAATAACTAGAATTAGTATATATAGTGGGGATTGGATCCTCCATGTTATATGTTGATCCTCATCTACATAGCTCCGAGAACTAAAATTTTAAATCCTTACTCATTATCATTCATTATCAATTTGTAAATACATATAAATAACCTCAAATGTGTGATTATTATATGTGATTGTTAATCAAATATCATTCAACAATTCCAATTAACACTTTAACAATTATATTTCTTCAATATTAATTTTATTTATTATACAATGTCACTACTTTTATGCCATATTCCAATCTCTTATGGATTATCTTCAACCTAAACATGTTTTTATTGGGTTATACTGTTTGGTTAGGAAAATATATATGGTTAGTCCAATACTACACATGAGTTGCGAATATATTATAATGATAATATAGAGTAATTCTCAAATATCAGGGAATATTATTCAATTACCCAAATGAAATTATGAAATAAACACATTCTAAAAAATTATTGAATTGTTTAAAATGTCATATAAATCAATTAGGTATGATTTTGAATGAATATAATTATATAAAGAATTAAAATATTTTCTCATTTATTAGGATCAAAATATTTTATATGTTCTTTAAATTAATGGTTTTGGATATATGATATTTTATTGATAATGAATTTGATAATGAAATTGGGTGGATATCAATTTTTTAATTCCAAATGGTTTGAATTAGCATGTTTTTTACTTCAAAAATGATATAATAAGTTTCTTATTGTTTTTTATGATCAAAATGTATCCACCCATTATTTAGGTGTTGTTAGTGGATTAATTAGTTTAATTTTCAATATCTGTATATTAAACACACACATTATCCATAAGTTGCAGCGTTGAACTATTATATATAAATTAAATTCTCATGGAATCAATTAAAATTAAAATACAAGCTGGTTTCTTTATTTTGGATGAATTTATGTATACTATTCCAAAAATTTCATAATATTATTACTATAAATTCTTGAGAATATAATTCTACTATTATGTCTATTCATAATCCCCCCATGAAAATCAATCCATTAAAAATAGTGTTTACGAGTGTTAATGGTTCTTATTGAAATGGAATGACTAGTAGTGATTTCTTTTGATGGGTCCTATAATTATGAAACATATTGAATTATCCAACTAATTTTTTCTATCATATAAGGGATGAATACAATAAATATATGAGTTCAAGAAATTTTCATTTACTGATTAAATAATTATAATTATATAAATATCTATATTTAATAGTAAATTCATAGACAACCCCTTTTATCATTTTATATAATAATAATCATCTAGCCTCTTAAAATTTATATCCATAATTCTTTTATGATAATTTCTTATATTAAAAAAACTTATTATATAATCCAAATAAATGAATTCATTATCATGGGTATAAAATTATTTTTTATATGAAAATATATATCCTAAAACATATCATCTACAATATAATTAAGTTTTTACTAGAACCATAAAAAATATTCTATTATACCCTCTAAAGATAACAAAAATATTAATTTGATAAAATATATTCATTATTTCTGTCATAATTCAATATAGTTTATTTTATGAAAATAGATATACACTCATATTCTTTGTATGATATTATTTTCCTAAAAAATAGGAATTCATTTTTAAATAAATATAGTTTAATTTATTCATATAATTGAAATTATACTAATACATTAAGATCAATACAATAGCAATTATACATAAATAATACATGGATATAATGAATAATTAATCACTATCGACATATTTTTCCCCTATACTTTTGAATTTATCTTTTATACAATCCTTGGTGATTATTTTTCTATTATTTTTTGTATTTTATTCTCTATCACCATATTTTTATATTAAAAAAATGATACATATCATTACCATTGATTTATAGTATGACATCTTATAAAAACATCCTCATTCATATAATTTGAGTTCATCTATCCATAGAGTCTAGCCCTTTTTTGAAAGTACCCATTCATATGCATTGTATTAAAATAAAAACATCCATGTGTGTAATAGATTAAAAATAGATCTTTTTTTATCCCATAAACCTTGATATTAACCATATTTTGAGGAAAATTACCAATAAACTATTCGTAAAAACTCATTCACATCTATTTGAATAAGTGATTGAAACACATGAAGAATCTAATTCACATACTCCCAGAGTTTTAAATGACACATATGGATATCCTCTTCCTTTCCAATGACACATATAATTCACTAGAATATTCCTACTCTATCCCAATACATTTCAAATTTTAATATCTATAATAGGATATGTATATTCTATATAATTAATTAAAATAAACTTCAAAAAACATACCATACATTCATAATTTCTTCACAATCATATTTGACTAGATTTTAAAAATCAAGGGAATTATTAATATTATTTATTTGATTTTAGAATGTTTATATGATTCTATGTACTATGTAAGTATCATAGTTTGAGTGTTTCATAATTATTTCATCCATAATATCATCATATTCTATTTCATTCCCCAAAGATCATTTTCTAATGAATAATTTTCAATTTTCATAGGAATTGTTGTACTTAGCAATAAATTTCTAGACATTCCAAAATTCATAGTAGATTTTATAAAAAAATTATACCTGACAAAAAATTATTTATAAAAACTATAAAATTTTCCAACAAAAATTTAATATCCAACTCCCAACTCATTAATATATACAATTAATGATTTTATAAAATACATAATAAACTGAAACACTTCTCTTATTCTTTATGTTTAGTTCTCAAATCATATAATAATTATGGTTTCCATCCATGTAACTAACTCCATTAAACATTTTCCGTGTACATGGTAGTACATTTATTTTTCTGAATGGAATCTCTCTCCATCACCCATAACATAATAATTTAATAATTACATTAACATCAATGATAATTTGATTAAAATACAATCTCACCCCATTTGGAACATCAATATCCCCAAGCAGAGTTGTTTTCAATCTGATATTTATTCCAATTGTTAATTTATTTATTCAACCATTAATAGATGAACAATGTAATTGGATAAATGTTAATATCCACCTTTTAAAATCTATAGTGAAAAATAAGAGTATTTCTCTTCCTCATTAATAGTAAAAATAATTTAAAAGAACACTTTCTTATATATATAAATCCCTTCAATTTTATGAACAACGTTATTTCTTTTATTTTTTTCACATTCACTACACTCAATTCATTACATGAGAGAATTTATATAACATAATCTTATTATAAATTTTCTTGTAAAGTGCCATATATATTTCTACATAGGATAAATTTGTGTACAAAGAATGATTAGAAAATATATAATATAAATCATTTTATTAACATATATAATAAGATACAAAAAATGATACTCTTTTATAAATTTCTAATATATGATATTTTATATTTTTTAACAAAATAACAATAAAACTAAAAATAACATAAACAAATTTCATATGAAATTATATTTTTTACCCTATGTTTTATTATAGAAACTCTCCCACAGAAATTATATTAAATATGAATTAAAATAGTGATATAATAATATCTATAAAACCACAAAATCCACAACTGTTCGATTTTATTCATACATATAAACACATGTATAATTCATAAAACACTATAATCTTCAATAAAATTTACAGATCTCGTAATATAAATTCTTCCCATACATCATTGTTGTTTATTTTCATTAGTAATAGTTATGACACACATGATTTTAATCATTATGGACATGTTTTATTTTTATTTTAGTAATAAAAAAATTACTATTTCTTCATTTTAATGCTTAACATCCAACATAAACAACTACATTACATTTCCAAGATAATAAGTGAATAATTTTGGTCTTCCACATAAACTGTAGTTTGAGAAACTAGTCTAAGACTCTTCCATGAACCTATAAACTATTTCACATTAAAGAAAAAAAAATTTGTTGCTCATTATTCTTACTATATTATTGGATTTCAAAATATGAGGATGTTTTTATAGAAATAGGTTATTTCCATTTTCATATTTCTTCTTATCTAGAATGTTATTTTATTAATTATTAATTACAAAACATTACCTATTTTCATTTTTCTATAGATTTATAATGTCCCCAACCCTAGTAGCCCGGAGTTAGTGGTGACATTATTTCATTGGCATAAGATACGTGGAATCTCAACCCCAAAGTCCAAATAGTAATTAGTAATGGTTATCTAGATATATACATGAATATGAAATTATATTTATATAATAAAATATAAAATTGGTTTTTATACCTTACCACATTATCCCCTTATAAGAACCGTTCATAACTAATAACAAAAAACGTGTGGTATCCTGGGGAAAATTAAAACAAAAAAATTTGTTGACCTCAAATTAATTATAAGGTTAATAGTATAATAGATTATATGATTATATAAGAAATAAATACTTTGTAAAGTTAAATTACTAACACATGTCATTTAATCAATAACTATAGAATAATATCATTGGAATAAAATATGATCAAATAATTCTATACAAATAATCACATGAAAATGAAACATTAAAAAGAATATTATAAGTAATTGAATAATAACATGGTATATCAATAACTTATATCACAATTATATAATTTATAATTATGTACAATTTATATATATGGTTATCGCATCAAACAAATAATCTAATACTAGCAAGGCTCAGTGCCATTAATCTATCATTTTCATGGTTTTATACAAATAGTCAAAATAACATTGTAAGGTCTTGGCCAAAACTAATTCTAGTTTGTCCCAATGAATATACCAAATCGTTCAGGGTTATATCAGGACCCTTTATCCACATTATATGTCCAACTAATTTCTCATATGAAGGCTTTGAAACGTAAAAAACAAAATGATTTGTTTCCAAACCTGGAAAAATAAACGTGAACACATCAAACATAAATTATGATTTTTACATCAACAGAACATCCAAAATAATTCATGTCATCTCCCATTAAATAATATATAGTAAATGATTAAATAATAGATCATGCAGAATTATACAAAATATTTCAAAAAATGGTGTTAACATAGTTTAAAATACTCAAATTAAATCAATGATTTTTGTAACACAAATACAATTTTTCATACTATGAAATGATTTATTTTTTAAAACACTAAAAAATAATAAAATCATACATTTTCTATGAATTTAGTTTTATAAATTTGTAAATCATGATTCAGAACATTATTTTGTTATGGAAGAATAGAAATCAATTCATTATGTATAAGTTAAAAAGAACAATACTTCAGTATTTTTTTTTTAAAAAATACTTATATTACATCCTTTGGAAAATAAGAAATGGATTTATTTCATAATATTTTATAACAATTATAAATTCTATAAAAGTATTTTTAAAAATGTAGTATCATAGTAAAAACATATATTTAAATAATTCTAATAAACATTAACATTGAATAAACAATTATCATTGGATAAATAAACATAAACAATCTTAAATAATAATGATATTTTTAAATAACCCTTACAATGCTCATATAATTATTAAAATTATTAATTTTTTTCTTTAAATCCACATAATAATGTAAAAACACAACATTAGATCATTGAAATTCAGTTCACACATAACCTAATCAGTTAAATATATGTTTAACCCAATGAATAAAAATTGAGTTTGTTTCCAACCGATACGTTCAATCCCCTGATGTATATTTTTTTCATTACATCAGTTAAAATGCTCTCATATGGTTTCCATAGGGTTTTTTTGTGGAGTCAAAAACAAACAAAGTCTTCCATATCTATTATTCATGTACCTGTATTCCAATGGATGATTCTTGTAGGATGATTTGGGTAAAGACACATTGAGAATATAAATTTGTCAAGAGGATGGTAACTCGAGCTCATCTCACCAATGTGGGGGGAAATATTTCTTATTATGGGACACTCTAATAGATTTAACTTATTCTCACATGTTTGTGATTTTTTGGTTTATTTCTAAGCATGTGTTTATTGATTTTGTCAATGGTAGCAATATCAATCATATATATACAAGTATTCCGAATCCTCTGTATATATACTAGGACCACCATCAATGGAAATAATTTAATGAATTTCAAATTCATCAGGTATTTTATAATACTATATATATATTGGATATGATTTGGTCATTCTCTATGAAAATGCTGGTTTTGTGGCATTTGGGATGGTGCTATAAAGTTTATCATCCTCAATGGGGGGAATGTGTTGTTTGCTGTCAGGATCAAACCCAAAAGAGATGATATTCCTATGTATCTTCATAATTGGAATCAGAACCCACATTATTTGGTGTCTCTTTATAGAAAACATCACCTTTTAAGGTCAGGTTAAAATGACACATTTATGAATTTTAACATCATGAGGCGAACACTCCCAAAAGATTTTTTTTATTATCTAGGATGGTGTGGTACATATTTGGAGGTGCCATGAGGTACCAAGAAGAGATATGGTCTCCTAGGTGGATATGACCCTAATGGTGATGTGGCCCAGATAACCATAGGATGAATTGGAATATTGAGTTTACACAATATGGTGGCTTTATATATATCCTAGTTAATTGAGAAACAAAGATCATATAGTTCAGATATATTTATAATTTAATATCATCTGTTGGGGATGATGATGAACCAATATGAGAATGATAATTGATGAATTAGGGTTGAACCTAAGAGAAGATTTTTTTTATTCTAGTTAGTTGTGAATCTATGTCCACATACTTCTAGAAATTCTAGGGCTTACGAAAAGATGATTCCCATTGAAGGGGGAGTAATTGGGGCATATATCTACAGAGAAGTCCCATTTGAGCTCATCCCACAAACAAACATCATTGGTAAATATGTAATTGTTGGAATTACATTTCTCATAGCTCATTGTATTGTGTGGATACAATGGTCACCAATAATATATATGACCACATGAGCCATCATTAGTGTGGGAAACAAGAGGATGCATTAGATCTAGCTAATCACAAACACATCCTTCCCCACTCATAGAAAAGTTGGAGGATGGTGTCAAAGGAGGTCAATATGAGTGTATATCCTTTTCTGGGTGAAGGGGATTACTTCAGGATGGATTCCCTATAATTGGTTCTAGGGAAGAGGAGGAATGCCATTCCTCACCAAAAGGTAAAATCATGTGTTACTACCCCCAATTTTCATCGACCCTCATCATATTTAAATTCCAAAAGTTTCCCTTGATCCATAGAATGTGGAGGTTCACATTAGCATCCCATGGTAGAATCACATGTTACCGTGGTAATGTAATCATAGGGACATTCTTGTAGTATTCCTTACTTCATGGATTAAACATGGGACACAACTTACATGGGTATGTAAAGTTAGAAGGTATCATAGGTTCTCCCAATGGTTTTATTATATGAGTGTGGTGGCTTTGGGAGAGGCTTTGGCCTACTAATGTTAGACTAGATAGCAAAGAGGATATGGATGGCATGACATGAATGAAGTAAATGATTGGAACTAGAGGTTGGAGCACCTGACGATACCCCATTCAGCATAAAATTCTCCCCTGTGTGATGGGTTTTACTCCATATAGAATATTGGTATGTAGGTGACAGGGTTGTTTTAATTCTATGCTGGTGTGCAGGCATATATGTGGTTCATGTATCATTTCTCTACATGTGGTCAGGGTCTACCAAAGTAGAATTTTTCTACAAAAATATTGGGTCTATCTGTGTATCATTTTTCTACATGTCGTTGAGTTCATCCCATGTAGTGTTATACTATTTAGGGTTGGGATCCATCCATATAGGGATTTTCTAAATGGTGTAGGGTTCTAACCATGTAGTGGTTTTCTACAAAGGGAACCATATTAATGAAAGGTATTTGGTCTTGAAATTCTAGGGAAATTCATCTATGATGGAAGTAGGGTTAGTGTTATGAAAATTATTAATATATTGCATTCTTTTATGGTACGTTGTAGGTCATACATAGAGAGAATCATTGGAAAAGTCTATTTTCCCATACTTTATTCTATCATGTCGTTTTCAATCAATTGCCTCTAAAATTCCCCTCTATCAGTAAACAATTTTTTCCTCTCATGTATCTTTTACTAGATCCCATCTATATATTTTTATATAGTGGTGGAGGATATGGATTTTTCAGTCGCATGACATCTTTTGTAGAATCCCAAGAAGGGAATTACCATCCCATGGATAAATCAGTCAACAATGGCATGTATGAATGTAGTTTTTGGAGGTAGAAATTAACTAATTGGTCCCAAAAACGACATCTTTCATGGGACACTATCTTCTAATCCTCAACAAAGAAATGTCGATATAAAATGGTGTGAAATTACCTGCTGCCATCCCATGAATTATAGAATTAGTAGGGAACCATCACCTCCATTAGTCTCGTACAAACTATTCTTTTCATGCATGGTTAATGGAATTAACTACTATACGGGGAGGTGGACCACATAAGAAGCTTTCCCTTTGTGGTATAGCCTTTCCCCATGTTGACAATCTCCTTTAAATATTATTTTCAAAATCATCATTCATTTATTTCTTCCATTTCTAAATTAAAGGGAGTATTAGACGTCTCGTTTCCTAATTTTTTAGACCAATTAAATTCCCCCCTCCCCCATCTAAATGGTCTCCGATCAGGACGAAGAAAACACTATTTTGATATAGAATGTGGTCCTGACATAAGTAGGTTTTTGGTGTAATGGTATACTCATTGGATGAGACAATGCATATATAATGGGGTCCAAGCTTATTTTTGCTTTACAATTTCACATGGTTAATAAGCCACTCTCACGAACTACTCATCCACTCTCACTCTCTTGATTTCACATGTTGTAGAAAAATCTCGGCCACCTTTTCTCGCAAAATGTACCATCAATAAATGAAGTGATAAAATTATTGTGTTAAAAGTGATTCTGTGTCTCCATATAGCAAGTGTTTGAAATTCAGTTCACCTAATGTTTATTTTAGGATCCATTTGTTCGTTGGAAAACAGTTTTTAGGAAAACACATCATGAGTTCCCATAAACTATCGGTTCATGGATGATTCATTCTATAGACCATTAGTTCATGGTCCATGGTATATTGATTTTTTTCCTTTTAAAAAAATATAGGACAACCTTTTTCATGCATGAATAGTTGATATAGAGATGATTTAGAGTCTAAACATTCATATACTTCTCCCAATGCCCCAATTTCCCGTTCCAATACTAATGAAAACTGAAAAGACATGGTAGATTCTATTTAAAAGAGGATCCTGGTTGCCTCATTTCATTAGTCTCTATCTCAAATATTTAGTGCATGTAATAAATAAAATATAATTTTAGATAGAATACACATTTAATGATTTGTCCTACCATCTTGTATAGTGATTCTACACCCATGTCGGGATAAAACAACCTATAGCATAGATAATCAATACAACCATTATGAAGGCCCACATTTTGTCAAAATTATGATTCCTACAGAAGGATACCACTGTTGGGTCCATATTAAACTATACCACATGATCACTATAGGATATATGATGATGGTCAGATGACATGTTTCATCGCTAAAATAACATTGCACAATAGTCCATGAAATATGAGGAGCATGGATGGTCATAGAAATGCTACCATCATTATGGAGTTCCATTTGGTTTGGAATGGTTGTGGCCTTTCAGGGTTCATCAAAGCTGTGAGGAATTATGAATTGAACTACAGACCATGGGGTTGTATGAGGCTGCTTTAGTATACTAGACCAAATTCATCAACCCAACACCCTCATTTAATAGCTTCTAAGTAGATGTAGCCTATAAAATAAAACCTTTCATCATGTCCATCGGGATGGTAGTATCATCCTCTGAGAAATTCCGTTTATTTAGAGAGTTCCCATTACTATAGACATGTATAAATAATTCCAACTACTACTTATTCTTTGGATGATGCAGATATGAATCCTCCATTGAATAAGAAAATAAATTTCAATGAAAAAGATCAATTTTGCGATAACGACCCTTGACTGTAGTAAGACATCACTTTTTCTGAAAGTATTAATGTCACTACTATGGGAAGTGGTCAAGAGCTATGTACGAGCAGACCTAGGTCCTCCCCATCTATGGAAAAATAGATGGGAGAATGTTCTTACTGCAATATCATAGTGGATGGTCAGTTATGATAATGGGGAAGGGAACTTGTTCCTAATGTTGGTCATTTTTTTCACTGGAAGCCTACCTAGAAATCATTCTGAGTGGCTAGATTATACCGATACATGATTCATGTCCCGGGGTAATAAAACACCTTCATCATTGCTTCCCAAATAACTGCTGGAAAATGAATCAAATAGGAAATCATGGTATTAGTTGAAATACACATATTATTGTTCCAGATCACTGATGGGTAGACTCTTCACTGTATTCTAGGGACATTCCAAATATTTTGGGGATGGATAAGAGCCCATATAAGGGGGAAGAAACAATCAATCCTCTGCAGATTCTGAACTCTATCCTCCAACCATATCTTTAGATTACTAGAGGGATCATGAAAGAGGAATGGGCCGTGCATGATAATCAAGAAGAGTGAAATTAAAATAATAAATGGGAATTGTTGACTTGATTATATTGTCATGGACTCCTTAATTATTGTTTTCATACATCCCAAACAATTAATATAGTGAATGATGAATCCCGAGAATTTTTTAACGTCATATACCTGTTTTTTATGATAATGTTTCTTGGTTTCCCATATTGATGGGGAGCTTATCTGCGATGGATATGAAACTTGCAGATTTATTCATCAATTTAAATTTGACCACATGTTGTGTCCTCTATCCCTAAAAAGTGGACAACAGAAAAATACAGCATGATAGACCAGATTCAGTGAAAATGTTAACACAACAATATACACAATTCAAAATAATCTTTTTGATCATGATAGTTTTGTTCCCACCTGCACAAAAGGTTATGTTTATGTATGGATTCTATCATACCCAAATCGCTAGCTTGTAGTGTTGGTTCTCATTGCCATGGAATCTAATGTGTTTAAAGAGAAAGGGAAGAAACATATAGTCATTGAGCACTCATTTACAAGGAAATCTCTGTATAAGTCTATAGTTTTAACCTCTAAGGATGGTTTGAAATATTTGGGTTTGACACCATATGCTATCAGTGTTATTTCTGAGGTTTGACCACCCATCCCCATTGATGATGGCTTTCACATTTTGTTGAAGTAGTGGTACATTCTATATGGTAGTTAATAATTTATTGAGGATCCCCTACACTTTTTAGAAGATTCTTCAAGAGAGGGTGTTTTTTCATATAAATGATGTTTTTGTTTCACCATTGGTTGTCATTTCCAAGATAATGATTCAGAAGGTGTGAATAACTTACTTCATGATTATGAAACTCGGATCCACGCTCACTGAAATTATCGTAGAAATTATCATTTATTACATTAAATGAAAATACTAGATGTTAATGGGGGTGATTATTATTATTGTTATTATCACACCTATAGGTATGAATAAATCACCAATTCCCTTCTGTGACTAGAGTGGTGGAAGTTCCTCCCCCACATCTAGTGTCTCATAAGATCTCATCTACTAAGAGTTTAATGGCTCCAGAGGCAGGTAGGATACAGTTTCAACTAACAAAACTATACAAAAATCCTCGATTAGATCCTCCAACACTAGACATCCCCATTATGGCTTCATTCAAAAACCATAGAGGGTTTAGGATGTCTTAAGGGTGATCACTACTAATAAGAAATATATGCGATATCATTCCAAAAGAACATACTGATCTTTGGGTTTTTGAGAATCCATTTCTCCCTCATGGATTTCACATAAGGAACACCTATGGGAAGTAGTCATGTATCAAAACTAAATGGACGCCTTGCTTCATTCATCCAAATACTGACCTTATTAGTCAAATTGGGTGCCATGGATGGTGAAAATGTCCGAGTTGGATGATACATAAGAAGAGTTAGTTGCATTTTTTGTCCCCAACATTACATTATCTTTTTTTAACTATCATAGACATTATTAATTAATTTTTAGGCATCCGGGGTGGCTCAGGTGGTTGAACATTCTCCAGTTTACACCCTAGGGGAAACACATCTAGGGGACATGCCTCTTCAGTTGTGAGGGTTACGGCAGATGGATCTCCTAGATCTGGGGATAAGATCAAGGTAGCTATTGCAAATATCATTAATGTACATCCACCTAAAGGTTTTCTTTTTTCACTTACTAGAGGGTCATCTCTCTATCACACCCCGAATCATCAACATGAAAAATGTATGTAATATATATATGATCTGGTATTATAGGTAACCATCTTGCCTTCATATCTAGTTTCTATACTACATGATTCCATAGTCATGAACATATCAAGATGAAGAACTAATATATTTTAAAGAATAAACTTCCATGATTTTTATGAATCACACATCAACTAATATTCTGGTGATACCATATTTGGCTACGGCGGAATAAGGTACGGTGGAAAGACCCATATAAGAAGATGGGGGTATTCATTTCCCTTATATATGGTCTTTTCCATATTGTATGACCCATGTAAAAATAATGGTTGTATTGTTAGATAGTGAAACCTCATCTTGTCAAGATGGTACCACCATTATTGTGAGGAAGGGTGAATCATTGATAAAAGTGGAAGAGTAGAATGGAGAGACTCAATTATCAGACAACATTGGAGGGAATACCATTCTCTATAAGCCGACTACCCCAAACCAAATGAACCCCAACCTTGTAGATACATTTTCATAGGAATTCAATGCCTTTATTGAGAACTCATATCCCTCTCTTCTGAAGGACTCAACCATATGAGAGTTATCTTTTCTAAATTGATGTTTTTTTGGAAGAACCTATAATTCCTTTTTACTTACTGTTTATCCATGTCAGAATAATTTCTATTAGTGACCTTCTAAGGGATTTTATCTTGTAAAACATGGACTTGATTCATGGGTTATTTTGAATGACCCTCAACATCAATTTCATGTATAATATGAAGTTACATCAGTAACAGTGGAAATTCCACAATATATGGTGATGGTGTTGATGCTTAAACCTGATAATGTTAGTTTTCCACAATTACAACCATTTCATTTTGTCATGTTTTTGTTTACCATTAGAAATTTAGAGTATTTACTTGTATCTCTATTGTTTTTTGGATCCCAGACACATGCACATGAGACTGCTACTAATATCCCGACGATGAACCCTATCAATGCTAACAAATATGTGGATGTCGAAGGTTTGATCATATTGTGTTCATTGGGTCAAGGTTTGCATTAGTAACACTAATTCTAGAAAAATGTTCTTCCTTCGATGATTGATTATGAAACAGACCAACAGTGCCTGGACATCCTTAATCCGAGTCCCCAAAATGCATGGAAATGAATTTGGAGTTTGATTTCTCAAACACGTCTATAATATATTCTATAAAATCTACCCATAATTCATCATTTGATTTCTATCCTGGTGTTTTGAGGGTCTAATTATCATGGAATTTATGTCATAGTGAAGAGATTTGTCGTAGCCATGTAGGAAACCGGGACACTCGAATCTCATCATTCCACTTCAAAGTATTTGAATTATCTATCCACTACAAGAAATTTCCTTATGAATGTGGATACTGGGAATGATGGCATAGTATCGATGATGCAAATTAAAATCATGAAGGAATGGATAATAGAGGGATAACAAGGTCATTAAGTGAAGTAGTGGATCAATGAATTAGGGTGACTTAAATATTAATGGGTTCATGCAAAACCAGTAGTTGAATAGGGGTGGAGGTTAGTGGAGGAAGATGAAAATGTTGGTCTTTGGGAGCCAAATAAGGAAGAGGAATCGAAAGCAGGTGTGGAAGTCAATACAACAACCTTGTTTTACCCCCACTAATCCATTAAATAATCGATGTTGGAATTGATTCAATTTTGCGAATATACTGAACATCATATGATATTTTCCCAACCTTCTCATTTGGGGAGGCTCCTGATTGTACACTCCTTTCTTATCTCTTTTTAATTTAATTGAAATGTTTTTCTCTCTAGTTATCCATTTTCATTTATTACAATAATAATCAATTATGATTAATTAAATATTAAATAATAATCACAACATGATGTTCATTTTGGTCACAATCTGGGATATTTTAATTGAATTTATCAAATTATATTCCATTATTTAAATGGATTGAGGGGTTAAATGAGAGTAACATGACTATTTCTAGTACCACATAAAATACCCTACATGAATTATGTCTTTTTCTATTAAAACCCCAATTTTTTCCTAATCCTGTCATGATGTCGGATTGTCGGGTATATCATGATTTTTTATTAATCCCCCCTTTTCAGGTTTTCAACTAAACACTCTTTTGTTCTCTTTTTAATAGTAGTTTTATTTCCTTATAAACTAGAATATCATTACTGATGTTTTGTGTCTAATAACTTTGACAACTACTAATAATTCAGGATGAGCAATTATTACCATAATTTATAAGGTGAGGGCCCCAATTAGGCTATATAAAATATGGATGTCCGTATACATTTCAGATATGGATGTGGGATTTATTTTGATCATATTTTATGGTTTTTAGATGTAATATATAATATGGGAAATGGGATCCAAGGGGTGTACTGAAGTAGGAAAAACATTTCATGAGAAAAAATTTGTCTTTGGTTTACAGATATTTTTTGGGTGATGTATACAGAGCCACCAAAATATTTACCCATAGTCAACCAATGGTGTCGGGAGGACTCTGAATCTCCATTCTCCAGGACCAGGTAACTTTATAGGATTTAGTATGTGACCAATAGGGGTGTCCAATCAATGGATTGATGTTCAAAAAGTATGAGAAAATTCATATCCTATATAATTGAGGAACCACTTATCCACATATTTGACTTGTGTTAAAGATTATCAAATCATGGTATAGTTTAAATTAGTGTTACTAGGAAGCTATTGAATTCTTGTTTAATGTATTTTGTCTCTGACCTAGAGGATAAACCATAAATTCTTTTTTCACTATAGTTTGACTAGAAGTGTTACGTCTCATTTAAGGCATATATGGTGAGAAAATCTGTGGACTTTAATATGGGTTGTTTTAAAAACCATGAAATGAGGTGGTATGTAAATTTCAAATAGGGGTATGGAGGTATAGGAAGAATATCTGAAGAATGAATTTCCCTATGGTTGAAAACCCATTTTTTGGCAATGCGTACAGTTCCTTCAAGGAATTTTGTGCATAGTCAAAGAAAGGTGTCCTCAGGAAACTAAACTCCCATTGCTAATGATTGGTGATGATTTTGGGAATTTATAAAATTTTGAATGTAGGGTATGGTAAGTCGGAATGATGGTTCCTAAACATGAACGAGTTCACTTTAAGCCAGCAATTCCAAGGAGTATATAGATATTATTTCCCCAAAAATGTGTGAAGAGTCATGTCGTTTAGGTCTAATGTGTCCATGGGAAGGAGGGGACATTTTTTTCTTGAATGGACCTATGACATGAGATCTGAGTGCTTATACATATCATTGGACAATATGAATCAATCAATACATATTTCATTGAATACCTCCATATGTGGTTCTAATTCAAAAATAAGAATGAGGTATTTCTATCTCATATACAAGCATACCAATGAGGTGATGATCTATAACGACCCATACTTTACATACATTGTTAATACTTCAAAATTGAAGCACACTTATTACAACATATGAAAAAACCACAAAGGACCGTATAGGTATAGTGTCTTTAGAAACTGGGAAACATAAACAACTGGTTCATAAATATTCTACAGTGTCTCCCATTTATTTCATCATATCTAGGGTCCCATTTAGCATATTCTACTTAATATCCATCTTCCTGACCTGGGGAAAAGAAAACATAAAAGGGTGAGATCAAATGCTCAGCAAGGGAAAATAAAGGAAATAAAAATCATTTCATATCTTTTTGAAAATCATAACCTGCAAAAGAGATCATAATATCTTAACATGGAATAAATCATAGAAGTGAAAATGAGATCCCCATAATCATAACATGAAACTTGAAACTTTGTGGCATGCACAAATAATCATGGAAAATCATTTCTTGTTAGTCATGACTCATTGACAAGACTATCTTAGTGGACAAAGTCCCTTTCTGAACCGAGTCACCCTCGTTCCAGTCCTATTTTCATTGAACCGGTATAACCTACTGTTCCAGCCATGTCTATCTCATGAGATATAAAATCTTTAACCAATGCATTGGAGGGAGATATAGGTCCCATCCATCTTATAATGAATCCTTTCTTATGTGTGCCACATAATCATAAACCATACATCATAGCGTAACCCATGTAATAAAAAAGGGATTCTTAAACAACATGACATCATAAAACAATTCATATAAGATAAAGGAATTCATAAAAATATTTCCATCACAACATAATCAAACCAATGTAATAATAGTGATAAAAAAACCTTTTATTATCTTATATGGAAAATAATTTTGATAAAATACTTGAACTCCATTCTTGAGGAAAATATCCTTTCTACTTCAAAAACACTTTTCCTTTCTTAACATGTCAAACAATTTTAAACCAAAAGAAGTTGATTAAAAATAAACTTGAATACTTGTAAAGGAATATTCTTGGAAATAATGTTTTAGAAATCCATTCATGCCGTATAAGTTAAAAAAAACATTCTTCGTACTTTTGTCGAAAAAGTCATAAAGTACCTCGTACGAAAAACGACAAAAGATTCCTTTCATTTCTTTTAATAAAAACTCAACGAAGGGTAAAAATGGATTTAAACAATTGTAGGTGTATGGAAATAATATTAAATATTTATTAAAAATGGATGTGGATGATAAAATACACCCCAGTAAAAACATACGAATAAACAATCTCGAATAAAAATGAGATTGTGATATTTCCCTTACCTTAGGTCCGATTTGCTTTGTACGTGTCTGAAGATCCTGTATAATGGGTTAAATAATGTTATTGACTTATTCCAGAATCATACATATTGATATGATATCATATATGGTCATATTCTTAGCTTCTTGTTAGTAATATTTCATTGTAACTTGTTACTCGGGTCTTTATTGCCTTTTGTTCTTATGTGTGTTTTGCAGAATACATTATTATTCTTCTTTTAAGTTTATAGATACCTTATATCCAGAATGGTATTAGTGTAACATATATCATATTTATTCATTCAATTCATTTATATAATTACTATGTAATTATGATCATGTAGAACGAGTCGCATCACATCGTGGAGACGGTATTTCATACGTACACACGAGTGATGATATCGTTCCAATGATCGTGGAAATATATTGGAGTATATATATATTATTTCAGTATCAATATTACTTTATAATAATCATAAATAGTTACTCATTACACCATTATACCCATCCTTTTAAAGTGATGGTGGAAAAATAGATTACACTATGGCGTGGAGACGGTATTCCGTACGTACGCACGCGCAGTGATTTCATTTTTCCGTAGGATGGATAGAAAGTGAATTAGGGTTGTTTCATATTTATAATAACATATCAGTATGTAATTAATACTGATGTTATTACTTTATCATGAAACAACTAAAGAAGAAGAAGTTGAAGAAGAAAGAAATTGAAAAGATCGGTAATGGATATTACCTCTTCTTTGGAACGCCTCTTTGAATCCTCCACTTAGGGAACTAAGATTGGTCTTTGAAGAAGACCAGGACCTCTAGGATTATTCTAGGGAAGTGGAGAGGAGACAATGGCAGGGGTTGGCCGAGCCTGAGTGCTCAAATTGGTGTGAGGAGGAGGGGGAAGAGGTGCCCTTTTATAAGGGAGGAGAGGGGCACCTTAGGAATATCTCAAAATATTATTTTATATTAAAGTCAAAATCGGTTTATAATGGTTCGAAAGGGTCTTATTTCGAAGCTAAAGTGGGGATGGGTCGAAATACTATCAACCAATTAGATTTAGACAATTTTAGGGTATTATTTTAACCTTATCAATTAGATTTAATTCTAAGTTAAATAATTTAACTTTTACCATGTCTTTTTGTTTTCTTTCACTATATGGTTAATACACTTACTATAACATGCCAAAAGAACCCCAAATTGTTTATTATTAATATATATATCCATATCTAAGTCATTTGGCCGAACCGTAGATTTTTAGGAATAAAATAACAATTAATAATATAATATTTGATTTAAAAACTATTTTGTGTCAATTTTGACACTATTTGATGTATGATTTTTGTGAAAGTCATAACAGAATTATATGTTCGAACCAAGATGATTAAATCAACAATAATATATCATAGTAACCTATAAAATTAGTGTAATTCATAAAAAGTCTCAAATGGAATTTATTTTGGTGTTTATAACACCAATTATGTCAATATTTCATTAATAAGATAATTACTGCATCATCATTGTGTCGTAAATAAATAAAATTATTTAATGTCTAAAATTTATAAATAAAATACCATTATGTATGAAATCTTTTTATCTTTCTAATTAATATTTATAGTTGAATTTATCTTATTTATAACCCCATATTAAAAATTATTTACTTATTAAACTTTGATTTTAACTATTTTAACCCTTCTTTAAATAAATTAATAATAATTGTCCTACTCTAATCCAAGTGGGCCTAAATGGTCATATTTTATTCCTAAGTTTTTTTTGGTCAAATTACACTTTTCCAATAGAATTAGGACATGTGTTAGGGTAATAGTAATATCATATTTACCCTTAGTTACCCTATTTACTATTAACCGCGGTAAAAAAAGTAAAAAGTTACTATTCACCAAAAAATTATTTTTATCTCATTGAACCAAATTTTACTTACTGATATCAACCGTGCCTATCGGAGTTTTGAAATTCCATTCATAGAAGCAGTAAAATTAAGTTTTATGCAAAAATTCAGTTTTTATCCTACCACTTAGTGGTTTCACTATTCATCAAAAATTGAAAGTTTTCAGAAAAATACCAAAATTTCACCCTAGGCTAATTTCGGTATTCCAAATCCAAAAATGAAGTCCATTTTGAAAAATAAAATTTCAAAAAGTGGTTATTACTATTCATAACGGCTAGTTTTAATAGCATATTGTTGTTTAGTGAAACTCGGTATTGCGTACAACGCAAGCTATCGAGGAAGGTCGTGATTGCATGTAAAGCAAGCCAAGAAAGTGTTGTATAGAAAAATATTCCTTTGATGATTTATATAACATAAAAGTCTTGGGTGTTACATTCTACCCCCCTTAAAAAGAATTTCACCCTCAAAATTCGTCACTTTGTAATAAACAGATGAGGATACTTCTCCCTCATCATATCCTCAAGCTCCCATGTAGCTTCTTCAAGTTGGTGGTTCCTCCATAAAACTTTCACCAATCGAGTGGTCTTATTTCACAGGACTTTTTCACTATGATCCAGAATCTCTATCAGTTGTTCTTCATAAGAAAGATCTTGCTCCAGCGGTACAACTTCTGAGCTGAGTACATGTGAAGGATCAGGTATGTACTTTCTCAAGAGAGATACATGGAACACATCGTGAACTTGAGAGAGATTCGGTGGAAGCGCCAATCGGTAAGCTACCTTTCCAACCCGATCCTATATTTCGAAAGGAACGATATATCTAGGGATCAACTTCCCCTTCTTTCCAAATCTCATTACTCTCTTCCAGGGAGATATTCGTAAGAACAGTTTATCACCCACTTCAAACTCTAGGTCTTTTCTTCGGTTGTCGGCATAGCTTTTCTGTCGACTCTGAGATGCTCTTATGTGTTGTTGAATAGATCTGACCTTTTCTGCCATTTCATCAACGAGATCAGGTCCTAATAGCTTTCTTTCCCCAACTTCATCCCAGCAAGTTGGAGTCCTGCATTTCTTTCCATAGATATCTTCATAAGGAGCCATATGAATACTGGAGTGAAAGCTATTATTATAAGAAAATTCCACCAAAGGTTGGTGTTGATCCCAACCTCCTTTGAAATCCATAGAGCAAGCTCTCAACATATCTTCTAGGGTTTGAATTGTTCTCTCAGACTGACCGTCTGTCTGGGGATGATAAGCAGTGCTGAAACTCAACTCTGTATCCAGAGTATGCTGTAGACTTCGCCAGAACTTCGAGGTAAATCTCAGATCCCGATCAGATATAATAGAAAGTGGTACTCCATACAATCTTACCACTTCCTTTACATATATCCTAGCAAGCTGATCTAGAGAGAAATCCTCTCTAATAGCAATGAAGTGTGCAGACTTTGTAAGATGATCAACTATGACCCAAATAGCATTATTTCCTTTGGATGTTTTAGGAAGTCCGGTGACAAAGTCCATAGTGATGTTTTCCCATTTCCATTCGGGTATGTGTAATGGTTGTAACATCCCCTTAGACTTCTGCCTCTCAGCTTTAACTTGTTGACAAACCAAGCATCGAGAGACATATTCACCAACATCTCTTTTCATGCCATCCCACCAGAAGTACTCTTTCAGGTCCCTATATATCTTCGTGCTTCCAGGATGAATAGAGAATGATGAACTATGAGCCTCATCCAGAAGCTCCTTATTTAATTCGGGGATGGGAGGAACACAAACCCGATTCCTGAACATTATTATCCCATCAAAATCAAGGTTAAATTCAGGAACATTTCTCACCTTCTTTTGTAACTCGACACCTTATTTCTGTGCCTCTTTAATCTTCACATGTATAGATGGTTGAACATTCATTTGAGAAAGATAATATTTTTCCCCTTCCATTATAATTCCAAGATCCATCCTTTGTAAATCCATAAATATTGGATCTTTTGTGATCCTCATCATGGATAAACTAGCATGTTCTTGTCGACTTAATGTATCTGCCACCTTGTTTGCTTTCCCAGGGTGGTAATAGATTCAGCAGTCGTAATCCTTAATCAGCTCCAACCATCTTCTTTGACGCATATTCAACTCCTTTTGTGTGAAAATATACTTTACACTTTTATGATCAGTATAAATATCACACCTTTCACCATAAAGGTAATGCCTCCAAATATTTAATGCAATGATTACCGCAACCAACTCCAAATCATGTGTTGGGTAATTTTGCTCATGGATTTTCAACTGTCGTGGGGCATAAGCTATCACCATATCATTTTTCATAAGAACACACCCCAATCCCTTCATGGATTCATCAGTGTAGATCACAAAACATTCTCCACTACAAGGCAGTGTGAGTACAGGTGCACTGGATAACCTTCTTTTCAACTCCTTGAAATTCTCTTCACATTCCTCTGTCCAAACAAACTTAACTCCTTTCCGAGTCAAATTGGTGAGTGGATTAGATAATCGTGAAAAATCTTTTACAAAATGTCGATAATATCCAGACAAACCAAGAAAACTTCGGATCTCAGTTACTGTTGTTGGTCTCGACCATCTTTCGATAACCTCTGTTTTTGCTGGATCCACAGATATCCCCTCTTTTGAGATTATGTGACCCAAAAATGAAACTTTTTGAAGCCAAAATTCACACTTGGTAAATTTGGCATAAAGCTTCCCCTTTCTCAGGGTCTTCAATATAATTCTCAAGTGATCTTCATTCTCTTCCTTGCTCTTTGAATAGACAAGAATATTGTCTATAAAGACTACCACAAATTGATCAAGATAGTCTTTAAAGACTCTATTCATTAGATCCATGAAGATAGCAGGGGCATTAGTAAGACCAAATGGAATCACTATAAATTGATAGTGTCTATACCTTGTACGGAAAGCCATCTTTTGTATATCCTCCCTTTTGACCCTTAATTTATGATACCCTGAATGAAGATCAATCTTGGAAAAGTATTGAGCTCCACGTAGTTGGTCAAATAAGTCATCAATGTGCGGGAGAGGATATTTGTTCTTGATAATGATCTTGTTAAGTTCTCGATAATCAATGCAGAGTCTCATTGATCCACCTTTCTTCATAAAAAATAGAACAGGTGCTCCCCAAGGTGACGCACTAGGGTGTATGAATCCCTTATCAAGATTCTCTTGGAGTTGCTTCTTCAATTCATGCAACTCATTTGGGGCCATTTTATAAGGTGTCTTTGAAATTGGCAAAGAGCCTGGTATGAGTTCTTTTGAAAACTCAACTTCACGATTTGGTGGAAGACCCAGTAATTCCTCTGGAAATACATCATCAAACTCCCGTACCATGGGCATATTCTTAATCGTGAGTTTTTCACCAACCATTTGAGATAAATAACCTTCATTTAGTGGAATCAACACCCATAAGATGGAAGGAATTTCCACTAGAAGGTTATATTCATCCTTTCATTGATAGACGATCGTAGATTGATCTGGAATATGAAATGTGACTTCCCTTCTTTGGCAATTTATATGAGCTCCATGTAGAGAAAGCCAATCCATGCCAAGAATCACATCAAATTCCACTAAAGGAAGGATCACATAATTTTCAGGAAGCACTTTCCCACAAACTTCGATCAGAGAAGAATTATAAACTTTTGATGCGACTGTTGTGCCATTAGTTGTTGTCACATCTAACTCAACATCTAATTGTTTAGGTAGTACGGTAATACCCTTAGAAAATTCTTTAGAAATAAAGGAGTGGGTGGATCCAGAATCAAATAAAACATTTTCTACATTAGAGTGGATGGTAAGTGTACCTTTCACCACTTTGTTATCGTACTCCACATCGCTGAAAGAAATTGCATGTGACTTTCCTTTGTCTTTATCCTTAAGATTTTGTTGACGTCGACCATCATCATCAACCCTTGGATTTGGGAATTGATTGGCATAATGCCCCATCTCCTTGCATTTGAAACATTTAAGTGTAGTAGGTTCATTCTGTGTATCCCTTCCTTTGTTTTCATCATTAGACATCTTCTTCCCATTATCGCGGCATTCAAATGCCCGATGACCTTCCTTTCCACATTTGAAACATTTACTTGTCCCTTTAAGACAACTCCCTCCATGTTTCTTTCCACACTTTGATCATAAGGGAAAGCTCATCTTCTTTTCAGTGTGTTCTTTAGATTTTCCTTTGAATTCCATCTTCCTCTTCTTATCAAACCCATGTGATTGATGGGTTACTCCAATCTCCATCTCGACTTTGAGAGCACATCAAACGATTTCCTCGTAGCTATTGAAGTCACTTATGGCTAACGCCCTTCGAAGACTTGGTTTTAAGCCACTAAAGAATCGATCGATCTTACTCACAGGTTGGATAATAATACCAGAAGCGTACCTTGCAAGTCTTGTAAAATTTGCTTCATAGGTACCAACAGATTCATCATCCCTTTGCTTCAGTTCAAGAAACTCATTCTCCATCTTTGTTCGGAGAATACGAGTGAAGTACTTATTGAAAAATAAGTTCTTGAACTTTTCCCATTCCATAGACTCAACTTCATCCCTTTGCCTCGTATTCTAAATAAGATTCCACCATTGATCAGCATCTCTTTCCAAATGATACACTGCTAGGATGACTTTATCATGTTCAGAACATTGAAGAACTGAAAATATCTTTTCAGTTGTACTAATCCATTGTTCAGTAACTAATGGATCAGTAGACCCGCTGAAAGAAGGTGGACGCTGCCTCATGAAGGATTCAACAGAATGTTGCTCCTTCCTTTGCTCGTTTTGAAGTCCTGCATGATTCATAGCTTGAGAATGTTGTGTGAGCATGGCTACAAGATTTTGCATTCCAGCTCCCATATTGTTTGGTTCTTCAGGGGGACAATCATTGCATTGCCCATCGCATTCCGCATTAACACGGTTCCTTCGGGTTCCATCCATTGACTAAAACCAAGAAGAATAGTGTGAGCAACACTAATTATAATAGGAAAACCACATAATTCAAGATTAAAATTTTCATGCTTAAGGTCTTATCCTAGGTTATTCATGGCCATTTCTAAAACACTAAGATTGTGTTCTATGCTTAGACTTATCCTTAGGGTTCTTACAAAGGCTTTCACATCCTAGTTTCCAAAGGTTGACTATACCTTTCCTCTGATACCAACTATAACGAACCATACTTTACATACTTTGCTAATACTTCAAAATTGAAGCACACTTATTACAACATATGACAATACCACAAAGGACCGTATAGGTAAAGTGTCTTTAGAAACTGGGAAACATAAACAACTGGTTCATAAATCTTCTACAGTGTCTCCCATTTATTTCATCATATCTAGGGTCCCATTTAGCATATTCTACTTAATATCCATCTTCCTGACCTGGGGAAAATAAAACATAAAAGGGTGAGCTCAAATGCTCAGCAAGGGAAAATAAAGGAAATAAAAATCATATCATATCTTTTTGAAAATCATAACCTGCAAAAGAGATCCTAATATCTTAACATGGAATAAATCATAGAAGTAAAAATGAGATCCCCATAATCATAACATGAAACTTGAAACTTTGTGGCATTCACACATAATCATGGAAAATCATTTCTTGTTAGTCATGACTCTTTGCCAAAACTATCTTAGTGGACAAAGTCCCTTTATGAACCGAGTCACCCTCGTTCACGTCCTGTTTTCACTGAACCGGTATAACCTACCGTTCCAGCCATGTCTATCTCATGAGATATAAAATCTTTACCCAATGCATTGGAGGGAGATATAGGTCCCACCCATCTTATAATGAATCCTTTCTTATGTGTGCCACATAATCATAAACCATACATCATAGCACAACCCATGTAATAAAAAAGGGATTCTTAAACAACATGACATCATAAAACAATTCATATAAGATAAAAGAATTCATAAAAATATTTCTATCACAACATAATCAAACCAATGTAATAATAGGTATAAAAAAACCCCTTTATTATCTTAGATGTAAAATAATTTTGATAAAATACTTGAACTCCATTCTTGAGGAAAATATCCTTTCTACTTCAAAAACACTTTTCCTTTCTTAACATATCATACAATTTTAAACCAAAAGAAGTTGATTAAAAATAAACTTGAATACTTGTAAAGGAAGCTTCTTGTAAATAATGTTTTAGAAATCCATTCATGCCGTATAAGTTAAAAAAATCATTCTTCGTACTTTTGTCGGAAAAGTCAAAAAGTACCTCGTACGAAAAATGACAAAATATATCTTTCATTTCTTTTACTAAAAACTCACCAAAGGGTAAAAATGGATTTAAAAAATTGTAGGTGGATGGAAATAATATTACATATTTATGTAACATGGATGTGGATGATAAAATAAACCCCAGTAAAAACATACGAATAAACAATCTCGGATAAAAATGAGATTGTGATATTTCCCTTACCTTAGGTCCGATTTTCTTTGTACGTGTCCGAAGCTCCTATATAATGGTTTAAATAATGTTATTGACTTATTCCAGAATCATACATATTGATATGATATCATATATGGTCATATTCTTAGCTTCTTGTTAGTAATATTTCATTGTTACTTGTTACTCGGGTCTTTATTGCCTTTTGTTCTTATGCGTGTTTTGCAGAATACATTCTTATTATTCTTTTAAGGTTATAGATACCTTATATACAGAATGGTATTAGTGTAACATATATCATATTTATTCATTCAATTCATTTATATAATTACTATGTAATGATGATCATGTAGAACGAGTCGCATCACATCGTGGAGATGGTATTCCGTACGTACGCACGAGTGATGATATCGTTCCTATGATCGTGGAACTGTATTGGAGTATATATATATTATTTCAGTATCAATATTACTTTATAATAATCATAAATAGTTACTCATTACACCATTATACCCATCCTTGTAAAGTGATGGTGGAAAAATAGATTACACCACGGCGTGGAGACGGTATTCCATACGTACGCACGTGCGGTGATTTCATTTTTCCGTAGGATGGATAGAAGGTGAATTAGGGTTCTTTCATATTTATAATAACATATCAGTATGTAAGTAATACTGATGTTATTACTTTATCATGAAACAACTAAAGAAGAAGAAGTTGATGAAGAAAGAAATTGAAAAGATTGGTAATGGATATTACCTCTTCTTTGGAATGTCTCTTTGAATCCTCCACTTTGGGAACTAAGATTGGTCTTTAAAGAAGACCAGGACCTCTAGGATTATTCTAGGGAAGTGGAGAGGAGAAAATGGCAGGGGTTGTCCGAGCTTGAGTCCTCAAATTGGTGTGAGGAGGAGGGGGAGGAGGTGCCCTTTTATAAGGGAGGAGAGGGGCACCTTAGGAATATCTCAAAATATTATTTTATATTAAAGTCAAAATCGGTTTATAATGGTTCCAAAGGGTCTTACTTAGAAGCTAAAGTGGGGATGGGTCGAAATCCTATCAACCAATAAGATTTAGACAAGTTTATCGTATTATTTTAACCTTATCAATTAGATTTAATTATAAGTTAAATAATTTATCTTTTACCATGTCTTTTTGTTTTCTTTCACTATATGGTTAATACACTTACTATAACATGCCAAACGAACCCCAAATTGTTTATTATTAATATATATATCCTTATCTAAGCCATTTGGCTGAACCTTAGATTTTTAGGAATAAAATAACAATTAATAATATAATATTTGATTTAAAAACTATTTTGTGTCAATTTTGACACTATTTGATATATGATTTTTTTGAAAGTCATAAAAGAATTATATGTTCGAACCAAGTTGATTAAATCAACACTAATATATCATAGTAACCTATAAAATTAGTTTAATTCATAAAAAGTCTCAAATGGAATTTATTTTGGTGTTTATAACACCAATTATGTCAATATTTCATTAATAAGATAATTACTGCATCATCATTGTGTCATAAATAAATTAAATTATTTAATGTCTAAAATTTATAAATAAACTACCATTATGTAGGAAATATTTTTATCTTTCTAATGAATATTTATAGTTGAATTTATCTTATGTATAACCCCATATTAAAAATGATTTACTTATTAAACTTTAATTTTAAATATTTTAACCCTTCTTTAAATAAATTAATAATAAATGTCCTAATCTAATCCAAGTGGGCCTAAATGGTCATATTTTATTCCTAAGTTTGTTCTTGGTCGAATTAAACTTGTCCAATAGAATTAGGACACGTGTTAGGGTAATAGTAATATCATATTTACCCTTAGTTACCCTATTTACTAATAACTGCGGTAAAAAAAGTAAAAAGTTACTATTCACCAAAAAATTATTTTTATCTCATTGAACCACATTTTACTTACTGATATCAACCATGTCTGTCAGAGTTTTGAAATTCCATTCATAGAAGCGGTAAAATTTAGTTTTATGCAAAAATTCAGTTTTTAACCTACCACTTAGTGGTTTCACTATTCATCAAAAATTGAAAGTTTTCAGAAAAATACCAAAATTTCTCCCTAGGATAATTTCGGTATTTCGAATCCAAAAATGAAGTCCATTTCAAAAAATAAAATTTCAAAAAGTGGTTATTACTATTCATAACGGCTAGTTTTAATAGCCTATTGTTGTTTAGTGAAACTCGGTATTGCGTACAACGCAAGCTATCGAGGAAGGCCACGATTGCGTGTAAAGCAAGCCAAGCAAGTGTTGTGTAGAAAAAGATTACTTTTATGATTTATATAACATAAAAGACTCGAGTGTTACATGATCATACTTTGATATCATATGATTATGTATTTCATACATAGGAACATGGTGAAAATATCATTTGATCTATTTGAACCCTTGTGTGAACATTGGGTTTCATGAATCACAAGTTTTCAATGTCATGCGATAAAGAAATTTAATTAAAATACATTATTAACTAGAAGATAACCGAGTATGGATGTCATATCATGTCCAAGATGTGAGTAGGAGGGTAAGTGTCAACCATGACTCCAATGGCTCTCAGATCAGGGGAAATGATTTGGAGATTGAAAGATAATGGTTGTATGGAAGAAGGAAATGAATCTATGTATGATTATTTTCCCTTTGGTTGACTTTCCATTCTGTGGGCTACATATGCAGAGCCGCCTGTGCATTGTGTGTATAGTAAGAAAATGGTTTGTGATGCACACTAATCATCCACTCTCGATTGATATAGAGGTATATGAATACCTGAATATAATCAAATAATAGTGTTTGATGGAAATAAAGGATGTTTTTTGGCACCTTAGAAACAATTAGGTGGTGATTATATATGGATTTAAAGAATCTTCTACCTATATCTTATTCAGATAGAGGGGTTTTTAATTTCAACCGAATTTTTTGACTTAACTCAGGGTTTGAATATTCAGGTTCATTTCCATTGGTCTTCATTCATTTGATCACATGGTAAATATTAATGGGAATTTGACGTATTTTTTCTTTCTTAAGAGATGTTGGGCCTTTGATCTAACATTTAATTAACACTATTTATCATGCATGTACAAAAAACATGACAATTTTTTTTCTTCAAATTTGAATCCTTGCATAATCTTGGTTCTTATAGAGGGTCAAGAGAATCTTTAAAGTTTTTTTCATCATTGAAGTTATATTTTCCATGAATCTGTACTCTAAATGTTCCTACACCTCTTTTATATACAAGAGTCAATACCTGAGTAGTTATTAGGGTACATTGTTGTTTGACAACATGTGGTTAGGACATTGATGATACTCTGCGATTTTGTGGAGATTCCACATATTGGGGCACATAATCCCATGTTTGTTATACCCGATTGTGAGAAAAAAGTGACAAAAATGGGTTTAATCCAGCACTTAGGGAATAATTGTTCATCAGAAGGTTCATTTTATACTTTCAATGATGTAATGTAGTCTAACATCGTATAAAAAGTACATTTTATCACCATGCATAAAGTTATACGATTTGGGAAACCCCCTACAATTTGATGTTGTGTGGGATGAAAATGGATTACATGTAATTTATTATAAAGTATTGAGGAATCTATTGAACTGACAAGAAAAGGGGACATTGGATAACTCATGGCATGGCTCTAAAAATGGAGCCTACTTGAGGTTTCATTTCATTGATATAAGGAATGGAAATTTTAATTCGTTATATGGTAGGTTTCATGTCACATAATCCAATCATAACTACATATCCTACCAAAATAGAAATCAATCATATTAAAGTTCTTTAAATTAATCCCCCTGCATAGGTACAACTCAAACACAAGTGGGATACATTTTTCACTACATAGAGGTTTCTTAAGAAAGAAAATTTTGGTGGCTCTATGAATCCTATGAGGGAAGGAATCAATACACTCATTGTACTAGTGGTACCTTGCAATAAAACTAAATGATTTATGGACATTTTCCTTGTTTTTTCAATTTTTTTGTAAGGAAATTGGATTCATAGTTTAACATAATGTAATATGGAAAAATTATCATTGAAACCCTAAGAAAATGTGTGCTAATCAGGCCATGATATAATGGAGTACACAAGACGTGAAGGTAGAGAATGTGTAAAAAATTACTCTGGGTTCTCTCAGATTAGAATAAAAGATACGAGGCTTAGAAGCCATTGGCAATATGATAGTATGAAAATCATCTCCTAAAGACAAATTGGTCTTTGGTTGAAAATACTTTATTTTAGTAAATGTTTTCTGAGCCACGCATGAATTGTTTTCATTGTTAAACAAAGGTTTCTATAGGGCATGTACTGACCATTTTTTATTTCTAAAAATATTGGTGACGATCCAAAATCTCTTGGGGCATAGAGTATGACACATGTAAAGGGGGAATCCAGTTATTCATGAATTATTTTTTCAAAAAATGGATATTGATTATGGAACCTCCAACATTGATATGACTCGTATGAATCAAGGTTTGGGCTATCCAACATACAATAACATTCATGTTTAGGAGACTTGGGACCTTTGAATTTTTTATCATTTTGCAAGGCAAGGATTGATGTAAAAGATTCAAGAGTAACTACATATCCTATGATAATAGGAATAAACAAACATATAATTATAAAAAAACTCTCATGGTATATTCTTGTTCCTTAAATAGAGAGAGGGGTAATATTTATTTTTGGGTAGCATGAACAGGATATTTAATCTAGGTGACACTATGATTCATGGGGGGGGGAAGGAAATAACAAACATGTAATTCTAGTTATAACATGTAGTTTAGATTCATATAGTGAGGATGTAGACTTCCTATTGGTATGGGGGAACATTCACTGTGACCTTTTTGGGTCTTATTACTTGGATCCTACAGAAATTGTTATAGATCGACACACCATGAGTTTGTAAGGAATCCCATTACCACTGATCCTATACCCACTTGAGTTTTGATTGGTGTGAGAAACAAGGAATGGGGAAGGGTTATACCTTCAATATAATGATGATGTTTCAAAAGGTGAGGGAATTTTAATTTCGGGTCTTTTCTCAATTATGTGACTAAATTTGGAGATCTGGATACCACTAAGCCTCTCGTTGGGATGGGAATTAAACATAATTACAAAAATTTCCCTGTGTTCAGTCTGACATAATTGCAGGGAAGGGGAATTTGTTATAAATGGAGGAAGAACCATGATTTGGAATATGGGAATAATTATGTATCATGGGAGAGCAGAAATCAATTCACACATACTTATAGATATTGGCACCCCTTCATTAGCACAGTCCATACATAGAGAGATGGGGAATTTTTTCAAATGGTTATTGTACCAAGATGTGGAATCAGGGATTCACTATTTATCATGTGAGTGTAGGAATAAAGCCACACATATTTTTAAAAAATAGTTTTTCCATGTGGATCTAGGTCACACATAGGAACTGCGGCATTTTTATTCTCCTTCATATATCTGACTCATGTATGATGACTCATTGGTTGGGATAAAATGATCCTTGTAGATATTTACTCATGTAGGTAGGATGACAGGTTCCATGCAGTTTAAAAACATGTGGTAATAACATTTTATGTTTTATTTTTGCATCATGCGATTAGGATGAAATATCAAATGAATATTAACATCATGAAGTAAGATCATTTCATCATTAAATATTACTTAATGTGGTTATGATGAATTTTCCATGTAGTTTAACATCATATGGTATGGACTTCTTATCTTGTAGGTTTACATCATCATATTACAACGACAGATGTTATAACACCCTGAGATTGTATTTTTAATTTCTTTGATGTCTTGTGTTGTACACTACACCAATATTAGCTTACGCTATACCATATTATCTTGTACTCTTGGCTTGTGTCGCATGCCAGAGTTACCTTCCTCAATAGCGTGTGTTGTACGTAATACTGAGTTTCAATAAACAACGATATATTATGAACTAGATGTTATGTATAGTATTTAAAACATTTTAAATTTTATAACCATATAATTCATATTACACATATTCTAGAACATGGTATTAGAACAAAATAAATTTTTCTGGTAAAATTAGTATTTTTAAAAAAATGCAGTTTTACCGCCTTTTGATGGCGCAACCAAATTAAATATATTTTATGACATGTGTATAGGTTACTTTAGTAAAATTAAACTTATTCATTGCAATAATTATATAAAAATTTACTTTCGTTAATCTTTTTATATTTTTCTGTTAACTTTCAGAATTTGATGAATAGTAAAAATACAGTAATTTTTTTTTAAAAAACAAATTTTTTCAACAAGATAATTTATATAGTTAAATTATCACATATAATGGTTTTAAATTATAAATAGAGTATATTTTTACCATTTAATATAATGTAATTCATTATCATTAATTTTACACAGAATTCATAGGTAAAAACATTTCAATCTTTTGCGACGTTTTAGCTTTGAAAACTCATTTTCTCAACAATGGGATTAATTTTATATAAAATACCACCACTTATGTGTTTTGAATTTGGAAAATTATGGATTCCATATTTTGAATCAGTAGGTCCATATTATGATAATAGGATACTTTTTTTGTAGACATTATGAATAGTAACTACGGTAAATTTTATTTACAACAAATTAAGGTCAATCGGGAAATTAAGGGTAAAAATAAGATTATAAAATAACCCTAACACCTGAAAATTTCACTGGATTAATAAACGTCATTACAAATCACTTAAGGGATGTAATAGATTCATTTAAAAGACTTCTGACCGTGAAAAGGATGTAATTATTATTAAAACCAAAGAAAGTGACAACATGCCACTCTCTTATATCTTATAGGTGTAATAATTTTAATTTAGTGATTAACATCTTAAAACTTAGAACATAAATAGTCACCACAAATATAATAAAATTATCTAAGTAATATGAATTTATTTATAATTTTTATGGATTAAATAATTATCATTAATGGTTACACAATAGTGATGTAGATATAATATTAATGATTGAAATATCAACTAAATGATTTTAAAAATATTTAAATAAATATTATATGAACTAATTAATGTTATCCAATAATTTTATTGATAAATATAAAATGTTATAAATCTATTAAAAAATCATTTCGAACATTTCATCATTTTTAGGGTTTATTTAAATTCAAATAAATGAATAGTGTTAAATTTGAACTATTGATATTTTATAAAATTAAAATATTATTAAATTTTATAAAAATCACAAAAATATTTAAAAATAACAAATTAAAATTTATATGGTCTACCATATCATAAATTATCCAATTATGTACAATTTACAACAACTAAGAAATTATTTATAATTCATTAACATTTATAACAGTATTACCACAAATAAAATTAAATAGATTATATAAGGATAAATCAAAATGATAAGGTTTAAAATAAAATAAAAAAATGTCTAAATTTGATTGGATGATGAGATTTAAACTTTATATTATCTTATATCTTAATTTTAGTCACTTTGGATGTTTTTATGTGGATTTTGAGTTTATTATAAATTAATAATTTAAGGGTTTCCAAAAGTGCCTCTCGCCTCTCTTATAAAAAGGAACCTCCTCCCTCTCTACATCATAACATTTTGAGCCTTTATTCTTGGATAAACCCTATATTTATATCTTCTCCTCTACCCTAGAAACAGACTAGAGGTTTTGGTCTTCTTCAATGACCATCTTTAGATCCCAAAGAGGAGGTTTAGAAGAGGCACATCGAAAAAGAGGTAATATCTTTGACCGATTCTTTCAAATTTATTTTTTCATCTACATACTCTATATGAGGTGTTTCACTATTAAGTAATAAATAAAGTATCACTTTTATAATTAAATGTAATTATGAATATTAAACAATCATATTTCACCTTCTATCCATCCAATAAAAAATGAAATCATTATGCGTGCATACATGTGTCTTACCATCTCCACGCCATGGTGTAATCCATTTTCCAACACCACCTTACTTTGATGTGTATAATGGTTGGAATAATAACAATATATGATTATTATAACCTGATACTAATTCAGAGATATTATATCCTTCTCTCCAATTACATTCAATAATTAGGTTAATGATATCATCTCCCGTGCGTACATACAGATTACCGTCTCCACAACGTGATGAGATTCATTCTCCATGTTAACCATTCAAAATGATTATAAAGTATATATAATAAATAATAATGAAATATATGACATAATAATGATACTATATTTATTTATATGTTATTTACTTACTTCCATTCAATTTAATAAGGAATAGAAAACAACGTTCATGCGTACGTACGTTCTACCATCTCCATGAACGGTGTATTTCATTTCAATTATCTATCTATTATATATATATATACTGTATATATATGATATGAGAATAATATTTTACATTCTGAAAGAATGTAAATTGTGATTTAAGTAATAATTATATCAAGAACAACCAGTCCAAACACGTATGATAAATGAAACTATTTTACCCAAAATGCTGCTTTAACATGGAATTCACAAATGAACAGGTAATATAAAGTCATAAGTGAATCATATGTGATATCATAAATATTATTATGGTTTTTTAAAAGTTAATAATATGTTAAAACACAATATACAGGAGTCTCAGACACATATTGATGAAATTGGACTTAGGGTAAGGGATAAATTTTCAATCTCATTTTTATCAGAAATTTCTTTTACGTAAGTATTTACTGGGGTTGTATTTATCATCCATATATGTATTCTATAAAAACGTTTTCACAGAGTGTTTAATATTATTCTATGTATTTTTAAAGTCACGTTTAAACCTTTTAACCATTACTATGTAGTATGGAAGGAATCTTTCCTTTGATTACCATACGAAGTACTTTTTGACTTTCCGGAAAGAGTACAAGAAAAATGTTTTTTTAATTTATACGGAAAGAATGGATTTTTAAGGTTTCATAACGCCATATTTTCATGAAGTTTCATCTACATGATTTCAGGATTATTTTCAACAAAAATCAATTTCTTTTTTAATTTTATTGAATTTTGTGAACAGAAAATTATTTTGAAGGAGAAAGGATATTTTCCTCAAGAATCCATTTCAAGTATGTTATCAAAACTATTTTCCATCTAAGATGACATTATTTAGTATTTTCATGTTTCATGTTTAATGCCAGTACAATTTTAATTTATTTATTTTTATAATGAATAAATGATATCCATTTGTTTTATATGGATTATGTTATGATGGGATGATGTTTATGAAACCCATATTATTTTTTGGGTTATGATGAATTATTTTTGTTTATTTTGTGGCACATGATAGAATGATTTAATTATGAGATGGGTGTGACCTATATCTCCCTCCAATGAATTTGGTAAATATTTATATCTCATGATATAAATATGGTTGGAATGGAAAGTAAATCTGGATCAGTAATGCAGGGTAAGAACAACAAGTAATCCTGGTTCATTAATGGAATTCGTCCCCTATGATGGTCCTAGCAGCAATGCCTTGGCTCATATGGAAATCATATCATATGCATATTAGTATTCCACACTTATATGTTTTTTACACATGCTATTTTATCATGGTTAATGTTCCTTTATGATCTATGCTTTACGTACTATGAAGTTTTATTTCACCACTAATGATTTTGATGATTAAACATTGTGATCATGTTTTTTTTAAGTTCAAATGTATATGGTTTGTTTTATTTTCTCCATTCTAATACTTACTGAGCATTTGAGCTCACCCTTTATATGTTTTCTTTTTCCCAAGTTATAAATTAAGGTTTTAGGTAAAAAAACAAAAGGGGAATATCCTAATGGGAGATGGTGAAGATCTTACAGCATGATTAGAAGATTATATTCTGTGTTTCCAAAGACATTTGACTATTCTGGTCCTTGGGTTTCTATATTTGTTATGTATTATCTATTCCACAAATGTGATGTAATTTCCATGTATGTCATTCTTTGGGTCTCTACAGTTGGTATCAGAGGAAACGTTTAGTCAACCTTTGGAAACTAGGATACGAAAACTTTAGTGAGATCCCTACAAATATTTCTATGGTATATTTAGGGATGTCCCTAAGGATAATTATATGAATAGGTTATAGTCTTAGAATTATGGTAACATTCTCATAATTAAGAATAATATTTTAGATATTTAAGGTACTCTCTATTTATATTGTTTTTTTCATAGCATGATTTTTGCCTCTCACACTATTCATTTCGGGTTTTAGATGATGGATGGATCCTGAAAGAACTGTTTTTATCCATGTAATGGAAGATGCAATGATTTTCCTCCGGAACAAACCAATGTTATGAGATATGGAGTGAAAAATATTATTACTATAATTACACAAGCTATGAATAATTCTGAAGTTTCAAATGAGCTAAGAAGGGAACAATATTCTATTGAGTCTTTCATGGAATGGGATGAGTTCAAGAACTTATTTATCAATAAGTGGTTCCCTCGTATTCTTCGAACAAAGATGGAAAATGAGTTCCATGAGCATAATAAAAATGATGATGAATTTTTTGGTATATACGGGGTGAATTTTACAAGTCTTTTATGTTATGAATCTATATTTATCATCCCGCAAGAATGTAAAGTTGATAGATTCTTCAGTGGCTTAAAAGAAAGTCTTAGAAAGGGATTAGCTATAAGAGACATCAGTAGATATGAAGTGATTGTGTGTTGTGCTATCAATGTAGAACTGGAATTTGGTTCTATATATCCATCTCTTGTTTTTGACAAGAAATGAAATATGGAGTTCTTGGAAAAATATCAAAACAATGGTGAAAAGAGGAGGAATGTTTCTTTATTCTCAAAGTGTTGAAAGAAGCATGGTGGAGATTGTCTTAATGGGACTAGAAAATGTTTTAAGTGTGGAAAAAATGGTCGTCAAGTAGCTGGGTGCTAATGTAATGGGAAAAGGTTAACAAATGACGTGAATAGAGAAATGACTATAAAGAACGCACCACCAACACTTCAATGCTACAAGTGCAAGGAAATGGGTCCTTATGTTAACCAAATCCCTAATCCAAGGATTAATGATGATCGACTTAAATAACCTATTAAGGAAAAGGAAAAATGGGAAGTCTCATTTGATCACTATTGGCTATTTTGAATATGAAAACAATGTGGTGGAGTGATTAAGTGTTTATGTAACAGGATTCCAAAATAGTGTTGTGGAATCTCATTTGTAGTATTATGGAATATTGGAATATATATGTATTAGTTTTTAATAATTTTATGGTACTGTTATCCATGAAAACTTATTAGAATATTTTTAGAAAGAAGAAAATATGTGCATAATGAAGGGATAAGGAAAAATAATATGTTTGATAGTATTAATGAGCACATTACTGATATAAGGACAAAGTGACATCATGGTTTGTGTATATGAAAATTTTGGGATTTTGGTATGCAGAAAAATTTAACTTTTGATAGCATTCATGTTTTAACAATGGTTCTATGGTAATTCATGTTTCAAGAGAATACACTATTATGGTATTTACATGTATGTAATGTGATCAACAATATATATATTATGATATATGGGGGATAAATGATGGTATTCACATGTTGGTTATATGACCTTTCTAGTAATCATTTTCTATAAACTGTGAGATTGGATAGAAGTATTTTAGATAAGCCAATACATTGGAATGGATTATGTTAGACATCAGATAGTATTTTTTAAGTCTGAAACATTTTTCTAGAAAGTTATAATAGTATAGTTTTAGAAAATTGGCAACAAGTAGGATAAGAGACAACCCATCACGTTGGACAAGGATGCAGGAATCAAACCCACAACCAATGTGTGATATTCCTTTAACCCCTACCACTAGCCTACAGGATGTCCTTGGTTAGTAGAAATTATTTTTATTTTATTAAGTGGTATGATAGATGATGTATAAGTCCGTTTTTTGGAACTATATACCAATAATATCACCATATTTCGACTTATGCATATTTGATAACTTTTTCTAACCATTTGTTTGAGACAGATAGAATGACCCATCATTCTATCACATGAACAACTAACACTTCAAGAATGAAAAATTCAACTTCATTTCATTAAGATATGAAGTGGAAATTGTTCAAGGAATGACAAACAGTGAGATTGTACCAAAATCAATTAATTATTTCTTCACATTCCAATTTTTCAACTTTAGGGAAATGATCATGAAAACCAAAAATGTTGTCCTAGTACCCTCATATCCAATTAATCATATGGTACCTTAGATCATCAAAAATTTATGAATTTTTTATTTTTTTATTTTTCATAGCCATGTTCTCTACCACTCTCCAACATAACTTGATGGTTATATTTCTCTTCTATATCCATGTTTTCACCTATGTTCTTGTACTTGGAAACCCAATGATGAGTTAATTTGGATAACCATTACATTTCATTTCTTTTTAAATTTATGTTTTATTAAACTTTTTATGATGTGGGTTTATATGATAGAAACTTATAAGTCGTTAATGATTTATAACCCCGCCGAATTTCGTGGGCGAAATTAATTTTAAGGAAGGTAGAATGTAACACCCTGAAATTTTAATTTTGATTTATTTGAAGTCTTGTGTTGTACTCTACACCAATATTAGCTTACGTTATACTGTATTATATTGTATTCTTGGCATGTGTTGCACACAAGAGCGACCTTCCTCAATAGCGTGTGTTGTAAGCAATACAAAGTTTCACTAAACAACGATATATTATGAACTAACCATTATGAATATTATTAACCACATTTTTAATTTTATAACAATATAATTCATCTTACACATATTCTATAACATGGTATGAGAACAAAATAATTTTTTTCAAGTAAAATAAGTATTTTTAAAAAAATGTAGTTTTTCCGCCTTTTAATGGAGTACCCACATTAAATCTAGTTTTTGACATGTTTATAAGTTCAATTATACAAAATAAACTTATTCATTGAAATATGGATATATAAATTCTCTATCGGTAAATTTATTAAATATTTCTTTTAACTTTTATATTTTCATGAATAGTAAAAAGAAAGATAAATTATTCTTAAAAACAACTCTTTCATTAAGATAATATATAAGGTTAACTTATAAAATTGAATTGTTTTAAAGTAAAAATAGTATATATTTTTACCATTTAATATAATGTATGTCATTATCATTTATTTTACACAGAATTCATAGGTAAAAATATTTCAATCTTTTACAACATTTTAACTTTTAAAACTCATTTTCTCAATAGTGGGATTAATATTAAAAATAAATACTCCCACTTCTGTGTTTTGAGTTTGGAAAAATGGATTCCATATTTGGAATCAGTAGTTAAAAATTATTCTAATAGTTTACTTTTTATTTTTAGACATTGTGAATAGTAACTATGGTAAATTTTATTTACTACAGTTAAAATTAAATCGTGTAATTAAGGGTAAAAATTAGATTATTAAATTACCCTACCACATGCCAAAATTTTATTGAATAAAAAAAGTCGACCCATATAACCTATGGGTTGGAATAGATTCATTTCATGTACTTTTTACCATTAAAATGATGTAATTATTATTAAAACTAAACAATCTGACAACTTGTCACCCTCTTATATCTTAAAAGTGTAATAATTTTAATTTCGTGATAAATTTCATAAAACATCTAACATAAATAGTCACCAGAAAGATAATAAAATTATATAAATAATTTGAATGTATTTAGAATTTTTAGGCATTAAATAATTATCATTAATGGCGACACTAGTGATGTAGAAATCATTTTATTGATTGAAATATCAAATAAATGTCTTTAAAAATATTAAAATAAATATTATATGAACTAATTAATGTTATCCACTAAATATATAATTAAATATGACAATTTAAGAATATATTAAATATTTTTTTTGGACAAATTTTATTTGTGGAGATTATCTAAATTCAAATAAATGAATTGTGTCAAAATTGACACTATAGATATTTTATAAAAATAACATATTATTAAGTTGAATAAAAATCACAGAAATATTTAAAAATTAAAAATTTATATTTATATGGTCTACCATGTCATAATGTATATAATTATATACATTTTACAACACATAAGTAAGTATTTATAATTATTTAAAATTTGTAACATTATTGCCACTAATAAAATTAAATAGATTAAATGAGGATAAATCAAAATGATAAGGTTTAAAATAAAATAACAACTTGTCTACATTTGATTTTTTGATGATATTGAAACCCTATCTTATCTCATATCCGAATCTGAGCCACATTGGATGTTTGTATGTGGCGTTTGAGTTTATTATAAATTATTACTTTAGAGGTTTCCAAAAGAGCCCATCTCCTCTCTTATAAAAGGGAACATCCTCCCTCTCTTCTTCACAACATTGTTAGCCATCAAGCTCAGCCAAAACCTATCCATTTCTTTAATGAACTTTCCTATAAACATACTAGAGGTCCGGGACTTCTTTGAAGTCTAACTTTAGTGCCCTAAACGGAGGTTTTGAAGAGGCGCGTCAAAGAGGAGGTAATATCCATTAGCAATTCATTCAAAATTATTTCTTCTTCTACTTCCTCTATATGAGTTGTTTCATTATTAAGTGATAACTCTAGTATAAATTGTATAATGACATGTTATTATGAATATGAAACAATCATATTTCAGTTTCCATCCATCCTACAAATAACAAAATCACTACGCATTCGTTTGTATGGATTACCGTCTCCATGTCGTGGTGTAATACGTTTTTCAAAACCACCTTATTTGGATGAGTATAATGGTGTGAATAATAACTATATATGATTATTATAAAATGATACTTATTCTGATATATTATATATTCTAATCCAATTCCATTCAATAATTATGGGATTGATATCATTGTTCGTTCGTACGTACGGATTACGGTCTCTACGAAGCGATGAGATTCATTCTCCATGTAAACCATTCAAGAATTATAATAAAATATATATAATAAATAATCATGAATGTTATGACATAATAATGAAATTGGATTTATTTATATGTTATTTAATTTCTTTCATTCAATTTAATAAGGAAAATAAAACAGCGTTCATGCGTACGTATGGTCTACCGTCTGCATGAATGTTGTATTTCATTTCATTCTTCTATTTATTATATATATATATACTTAATATATATGATATGTAAATAATGTTTTAAATTTTTTGACGTAATTAAATCATGACATAATTAATTATAATATGAAGAACAAAAATTCTAAACACGTACGATAAATGAAACAATTATACCCAAAACTCTGCTTTAACATGAAATTGACAAATGAACGGTTAATATAATGTCGTAAGTGAATCATATATGATATCATAAATATTATTGTGGTTCTGTTACAATTAAATATATGTTTAATCCCACTATAATATAGTCTCTAACACATATGGAATAAATTGGATATGAGGTAAAGGATATTTTGCAATCTCATTTTTAACTGAGATTGCTTATATGTATGTATTTACTGGTGTTATATTTAACATTCATATACATGTTTTATAAAAAAAAATTCATAAAGTGTATGATATTCTTCCATTTATGTTTAATGTCATGTTTACCCCTTTTGACTTTTTCTATGTAGTATGGAATGAATCTTTCATTTTTTTACCATACGAGTTAATTTTGAGATTCCAGAAAAAGTATAAGGAGAATGTTTTTTTGACTTATAGAACATGAATGGATTTTTACAGTTTCATGATGCCTTATTTTAATGAAGCTTCCTCTACATGATTTCATGATTATTTTCAACAAAAATACTTTTCTTTTAAAATTTAATGGCATTTTGTGAAAAGAAAATATTTTTGAATGAGAGAGGATATTTTACTCAAGAATTAATTTCAAGAGTTTTATCAAAACTATTTTCCATCTAATATGATATTATTTAATATGTTCATGTTTCATGTATAATGTCTCTATTGTTTTAATGGATTCATATATCTAATGAAGAAATGATATCCATTTGTTTTATATGGATTATGTTATGATGGGATGATGTTTATGAATCCTATATTATTATTTGGGTTATGATGAATTATTTATGTTTATTTTGGGGTACATGAAAGAATGATTTCATTATGAGATGGGTGGGACCTATATCTCCCTCCAATTAATTGGGTAAAGATTTATATCTCATGAGATAAACATGTCTGGAATTGAAAGTAAATACGGTTTAGTAATACATGGTTGGAACATCAAGTAAACCCGGTTCAGTAATGGACTTCATCCACTATGATGGTCTTGGAAGAAATGCCTTGGCTACTATGGAAATCATATCATGTGCTTAATGGTTTTCCATAATTACATGTTTTATTCCCATGCTATTTTATCATGATTAATTTTCCTTTATGATCTCTTCCTTACCTACTTCCATGATTTATTTCACAACTCATGATTTTGATGTTTAAAATTTATGTTCATGTTATTTTAAGATGAAATGCATATAGTTTGTTTTATTTTCTCCATGATTACCCTTACTACGAATTTGATCTCACCCTTTATAAGTTTTCTTTTCCCCCGGATATGAAGAAAGTTTTTAGGTATGAAAACAAAAGGGGAATATCTTTATGGGAGATGTTGAATATCTTTCACCTTGATTATAAGATTACATTCCATGTTTCCAAAGACACTAAACTATTAAGGTCCATAGCTTTTTATTTTTCTTATGTATTAAGTTTTCAAAAAAAAAATTAGTATCCATGTATGTCAGGCTTTGGGTCTCTACAGATTCCTTGTAGTTTAATGTCATTTGGTAAGGAATAAAAATTGCAAGTAGTTTAACATCATGCGGCGAGGACATAAATTCCATGATGTTTAACATCATGTAGTCAGGATGTTTCATCTTGATTTTTTATTTCATATAGTTATGATGATTGATTGCATGTATTTTAACATTATGTTTTAAGGTTGAAGGATCGATTGATATAAATGGAATGGAATATTTTATCCTATAGATTAATTTCCTGCAATTAAGAACTTTTGGCTAGGTTGTTTAATGTCATGCACTTTGGAAAATATGATATACAGTTTAATTTCATACATCAAGGATAGTTTACCATGATGTTTATTTACATGTGATCATGATGAGTTACATTATTCTAATGAAATATTTCTTCATGATCCTTGCATTGGTCAGATACATAATGAAATATCCTTCCATTTAGATTAGAGAATAGGGCCCAGTAGAGCATACTTTTAGAATGAAATATGGTCCTTCCCATTTGGGGTCCAAATTTAGTGGTTTAATTCTCAGTATCAAATATTTTATGAGGACCAGTGATATTATTCCTTCAAGTAAATACTGAAGGAGAAACTTTTTGTTAATTTTTTTGTGACTCTGTTTTGGTAAACATTCATATGATTCTAACTGTGAAATATTTTTTCATCCATTCACACCAACTCATCTAGCCATTTTTTGGAATTACTCATCTATGGATTATTGTTCAAAAATAGTGTCATGAAGTGAGTGTATTTTATCTTTGAAGGGTAGAACTTCCTTTGTCCCATATACTAGTGAGTGTGGGGTTCATTGAGTGGTAGTTCAAGTCATGGACTGGTAATCCCATGAATCTTGGATGAGTTTTTCTGTCCAGGATTTCTTATCATTCTCTACCATTTTATGCAAAATATTTTATAGTGTTTTTTATAGCCTCTATCAATCATTTGGACACTATATGTTAGTGATAGGAATGGTTGGTGTTGATATAATACTAATGATATAACATTTTCTACTCAGTAGAGAATAAATAAGTGTCATTTTCTATTAGTTTTTTATGAGGGACAATTAATCTAGTGATGATGTTGTATTTCAAAAATATGTGAGTTCTTCTTGCTCTAAATTCAATGATGGGTGTAGATTATTCTTATTTGGAAAATAATTTAGCTTCTTTGAGAATATACATAATGTTTTGGCTAAACCTGGAGAATATTTCCTCACAATTTCCATTAACCATAATGAAAATGTCTAGGAGAAGTTGGATTTTTGATGTAACTCTAGGGGATGATGGATAAAATTTTCTTCCACTAGGTAGGAATGACACTTCGTTATAATGTCAGTGCTTTCAAAAATCATGGTTTTCCAGTAGTATCCAACCCATTGAAATCTAAAGAAGAGCTTGGATCCTGATTAATGTGATGTAAAAGATCCCCCATGCACATCCTTTATGATAGAAATAGTCTCTTATCTATCCATACACCTAATATGAACCTCATCAAAGTCTATCCTATAGAGGAACTTTTTTTTGTTCCATTGTATATAAAAAAATGGATTTCCTGACTCTTTATATACTCTATCATGTCCATATATGTTGGGAGTTATCCTTTTTAATGATATTTCACAATGAAATTTCATTCACTCGATGGTTGGACCATGAATCTCAATTATAGGACTAATATCATTCATTTCCTCTATCATGGCCAGAATTAATGGTAAGACCATCTAACAATAGGAAATAATGATTACTATTTCATCTTGATCGGAGTCATCCATGGCAATTTTTACATTTTGTAATGCATCATTATAGGCATTTTTTTACAAGGGAACATGATTTAATATTGGTTGTAAGTGGAATTATCCTATAAGCTCCCAGGTTTGGGCCATAAAAAGGATTATATCTTCCATTTTAATATCATATTTATCATTGTATTCTTTATAAACATTTATGAGTCATATATTATCTTCATTTGTTTTAATTGTTATTATAGTGAGCGATATTAGTCAGTAAGGATATTCTAATACTATGCATCCTTATTTGTGCACCCCTGTAATAGCAGGAAGAAGTAGGGCACGACTACCTTTTCATGAGATATGAGTATGACTCTTAGCCCCACATTGTTGATCTGGGGTCATAAAACCTTTTTCTTATCAAATTTATATATGCACCATAAAAATGAATTTCCAAGCATTGGGAGTCCTCTTACATAGATAAAACCTCTTCATAGGGCAATTCAACATCCATTGGAGTCATTTATTAGAATGGTTGTTCTCCCTTGAAATTTTTTAATGTTAGCCCTTTGAAGAATTTCTTGTGTGTGAACCATATATAAAAATTATACAGGATGACTTCCCCCCATCACATGAATCATGTAAAACATTGGACATCTAATAATATACTTGAGAGGGTTTCTACGAGAGACCAAATGAAACTCATCACGTGGCATATAAATCATCATATTTTGGACTACAATGAATATGTCTATAAATATCATATCAATATTCAAATAATGAGTCTCAATGTTTATCATGGTTTGGATAAGTGATTTGATGTTTCTTTTGATGTCAGAGTTATTCGTCTGTGTGAGTACGGTGCCTAGGGATTTCTCCAAGGATTTAACATACAAAATAAGTCATATTCCTTCAACATGAAATATTAACACTGGCTAGAATATGAAATATTTTTTATGATTATTTAATTCCTCCAGGAAACTGTTATACCATTGATATGAAACTACATTTTTCAATAACCTAGTAAAAAGAGACCAGTTTCTAGTAAGTTTGGAAATGAGGGGTCCAATGTCAGACAAATATACTTCATGTCCTCTCAAATCTAAAAGGATTTGAGGAGGTAATATTCCAATCATAGAATTTGTCTAATTAGTGGATACTTTGTTTTCAAAGTGGTTAATGAAGAAATAAAATAATTCCACTTAGGTAACAATTAATGTATAGACTTATTGATTAATTTGAAGGTTGTTTTGTCACAATTTTTCGAAGACTACTTTGAGATCTGGAAATTTGATTGCATGATTTTATTATTTAACTACCCATATTAAAACATAATATTCAAAAAAATTCATAGGAAGTGATTGAATATAAAATTCATGGCACACTGTTAGGTGGTAAAAACATTATTCCATCCAACAAGAATTAACCTGTAGCAGAATACTCCATATGATTTCTTAACATTGTTTCCTCTCTATCTTTTTAGGCCATTTATATTTGGTTATATCATCAATGGCCATATCTGAAGGATATATCCTAAAATCTGTTAGATTCATCGATTATAAATTATGTGACCAGGAGCGGGAATTGTTCCTTCAGACATTGATGGTTGAGAAGTATAAAATTGATGAAAACACTAATTTTCATATTCTTCATTTAATAGTAACTTTCTTGGATTTCTAGATGGGATATACGACCTTTGGAATGATGTTATGTCAATTAATATTATCATATTCATCATTTATTTTCGCAGCATGTGTTGGGTGATTTCTTCAGGTGGATTTCTTATTTCCACAGTGGTCTTAATGTGGGACCATGTGTTGAGTGGACTCCATAAGAATGAGTCCCATCATTTATTTATTGTTCCTGGTGAAAACATATTGATTATTCCATAGGAAGGAGGTTTATACATCTTTCTCTTCAAAAAAAGGTCTCACTTTTTAGATTAGTTCGTAGGTCTTCTTCTGTACCCATATTGATTAAATTAGTTCTTCAATGGTGTTAGATATGACTTTTTCAAATGATGGAGTGATATCCCTATTCTCTTCTTCTACTTCCACTTCATCATCATTTTTCTACTCCACATCTCCAAATGGGGAAACAATCCGTGATGTGAGCATCCTAGTTTCTGGAGAAGGGTCATGATATTGACCTTTAAGGGATAAAGTGACAACTTGAAACCAAGAATATGAGGTGGAATTCCTTATAGGGGATTGAAATATGGTTGGAAGAGTGATTTCTTAATCCTCTTCTTTAGTGAGTGAGATAGAAGTTTTATGGAGTTCTGTAGATGGTTCAAGGTAATTTTTATCTGGGCACTCACCATTAACTTATGAATGAATGTGATATTCGATACTGTTGGTCTTGATGGTCATGATAAAAAAATGAGGAATACTGAATGTGTGTTTATGAACATTATTTGTTTGATGGGAAACACATATTCCACAATGAGAATCTTGAAGGGGTTTGAGGGCCCCATTTCTAAACCATTTGGGAATAAACCCAGTCAATTCAATCAACTTTGAGTCAATTCCCATTATTTTCATAGAAACCTACATCAATATGGTGTGACTCATAGGAAATTAATGGGGACTTATCGACATTAAATTTTTTACTCTTTCCATTCTTGAAATATTTGAATCACTGGTAATATGATTAGGGAATCTATGCTAGATGATGCAGCAAGGGCCTCCATATAACGAAATTGAAGGTAATGTTTGTCAGAGCCACCCAAAATTTTGAATGGGCTACATGATCACCAAAATAGGTGTCATCCATAATTTGGCCTAATAGATTCTTCCTACACTTTTCATTCCCCAATATTGTCATGGTGTAGGGTGTCAGGATTTCGTCATTGGAACCCAACCAATGAAGTGTCAGTAGTGGGATGAGATTGACTCTATATCCATTTTCAGTGAAGACTGTTTAAATCATTGAAACATTCATACATATTGAAACATATAGAGTTTTAAAGATCCCATGCATTATGGTCACATTATCGTGATCCGTGAATGAGATAATGGAATATAATTCTATTATATTGGCCTATGTCCTATAGACATTAGTAGCATAAACATTAGTTATAATTTACAAGGGTCTTAACAATGCATCATTGAGCACTTTCCTAAAGTCTAATGAAGGATTAAATGCATCCATGATGGATATATTGGATTTTACTTAATCCAATTACTTCACAATATCTTGTTTCATTACTAATGGTCGGTGTATCCTAAAATGTAGCTGAACTTTCATATGTACATTAGGATCTTGAGGATTTGCAGATGATGTGTTAGAACCTGTGATTGGAGATAAGTGAACTTCCATCCCTTGTGTGTTGCATTGTGCAGGTATTCACAGATGTCAAGGGAAATTAGTCACATTTTCATATTCTAAAGGATATTTTAGAAATATTTGATCATCTTGGATTCTTGTAGATGTGGGATAATTTCCTTGTTCTTATTGGGTCCACATTAGAACACCTCCTCGAGTCATTGTTACATTGACAATTTTATTGGGGTGTGGCCATAAGCATGATTTTTATTATGATTTCATCTACCAATGATGTCATTGGATTCTATGTACACTCCCTAAATACCACCCTATTGGTTGTGGGGAATTCTAGTTCATAACCATTCCCATCATTGATGAATGGATCCATTAAATGGATGACATTAACAAATAAAAATATCAACATCACTTTCGATGATGACTCTACCTCATCATATTCTTATAATGGTGGTGTTTGGTGGGTTGATTCCCCTTTAATCAAATTTTATGGAATAAAATCTATGAAGGTCAGATCTAACATTGGCATTGGTGTTGACTAATCCTCTTACACTTGGTCTCTACCGTCCTAGTTGGACTTCTTTTTGGAAGGTTGACCATTGGTGGATTATGGGGACGAGGATGTTGGATGTGCTCCATTATGAGCTATTGTGGGACATTTGGTTTCTTTATCTACACTTGGAGTATTTGATGAGATCAGTTTCCCATATTTTTAATCATCCAACTATCAAAATACTACTCCTTTTTATTGACTTTTTCCACTAAACCCCATCAATCAGGAGAATAGTGTAAACATGTGCCACTTGTGCTTGAGGTGGTATCATCTTGACCTGCCCCATATCTATCATTCTTTATAGGAGGTGCTTGATGATAATACATTACTGAAGGTATGTCCCAATATAAATTGTAAGGGATAATGATCTTTATGGTCATCGTGACCTCCTTAATCATCCCTATTCACATGTAAATGCCGGAGGATATTTCAATTTATGGTGGCTATAAAATATCTACAGAATTGGACTTCACATAATTAATAGACATTGTTATTATGTTCTGAAAACGTTTTTATCCTACCCCTACCCAACCCCCTTCGCTCATCTTATCATTGTGGTTTTGTTTGTTAAAATTTATGGGGCACAACATGGTTGGTGATTCCCTTTGATTTGGAGCCGGCCAGGGATGTGTAATAAGGTTAACAAATCCCACTTCATATATTCAGACATTTTTGTCCCTTGATGATGGTAATGTATTGGAATTAATGTCAGTTTGTTGAAAATAATCATATATTCTCTTGTTAATGATAGTGAAATCCAAAAAACCACTTGTTCAACAAACTAATATGATTGGTGTTCGTAGCTCATCACAATGATTATCGGTGTACAATGAAAACATCTAATAATGGGGGTGTGATTGGTTCAAAGAGTAGGTCAGAAAAATGTATCTAGGAATAAAGTCTAAGACTCTATAATTTTTCCACTATTTGTAATTGATGATGTCATTAACTGTGCTTTTGGAAATGTAGAGATGAATAGAAAAAAGAACTGACATTAGAGATCCTCCCATCCTATTATGTAATGAACTGGATAACTATTGTACCATATGATGGACGAACCTTGTATGTTTCTTATGAATAATTTTATTTTCACAATTTCTTGTCTGTCTAGGGTTCCCATCATGGGATCACAATAGGATTATTGGTGCATCAAATGCTAAGTTGGGTCCCCAAATCCATTGAACACTGAAAATATGAGGGTTCCAAAAATTAGGTGGTGGTGGGGAATGGCATACCCAGTTGGGTTATGGTTTCTATTATTGTTGTATTGGGGTGCGCCTCCCTTCAATTGATTCTAATCAAGATATCATTGACTCGATGGTATTAATAAGTCCTTGATGTGTGTCTTGCTAGACCATACAATGGGATGGTGCATCAGGGTGAATATTTGGTAGTACCGGGGGAAATGGTTCATGATTTTGATAATGGAATATGGAAATCCTTTGGGGTTTCTATGGGATTTTTTTATGTTTCATCCAAAATAGAAAGAAATCAATATGTCCTACTGGGATTGGATTCAGGTTGACTGAGGATCCCAATACTTCCTTACATTACCATTCAATCCTTTTTTAATTTTATGGGATGCACATTTGGGGAAGAGGAACATCTACTGGAAGGGTACATTGAAGCTCAAAGAGTGTATCACAACCAGTTTGAAGTCTTTCTTGAAGAATCTCATAATTGAATTTTCTTATCTCCTTCATCTCTTACTCATTCCGGTTTAATCTATCCTCAGGAATGGGAGACTCATTTTCATTTCGAGGTGGTGGAAGGTCATATATGATTTTTTTCTATTTTTCTAGTTAATAAGGATAGATCATTGGAATAATGAGAGGTTTTACAAGGGTATCCTAAATGTAAACTGGTCCTCTAGTTATAAGTATGCACACCGCCGAGTTCGGTGGGTTTTGGATGCTGATCAGAACTATCCAATCACAGTTCTTCTTCATTTCCATTATTCATCATGTGGTATGCAGGATTGACCTAAAAAACATTAACCGTTTCAAAATTCAAATTTTTAACAGACCAAGGGTTTTATGGTAGGAGTACTCAGTGCATCATTTACTGAATTGTCTCCTTCTATTATGGGATCCTATTCATGATTCTTGAAAAAGGGTAACACAAATGGAACCTCTATATGACCAAGTTGTATGCCACCCTTTTGGGGAAATGAATCATGAAGATAGACTAGATCGAAAACCTCTATTTCAACTACAATCACTTGAATGGAAAAGACCAATGTATACTAGGAAGGTGGTTGAGGTAAAAATACCCCCATCTCTATGGGCTGGGGTAACTCCCTTTTTTGTTGTTCTTCCTCAACGTTGATTTTGTGCTCTTATTATGTCATTTTGTGTCAAAAATATCCCCAACACTGTGGGGTGGGGTTGGCCCCCTAATATGAATTTCGAGTCTCTTTTTGATGGTTTATTAATCTCATTCATTCTCATGAAAGTTTGACTTAGATATTGTGATAGATATATAGATGAATTATTTTCTTCTCAGGACATGATCATTGCTTATTGATTTGAATCCAATAAATGAGAGGCATTAAAAATCTACTTAGTAGCCCATGTAATTAGCTCTACAATGTATCACTCATGGTTATCCAACACATTAGATACATAGTCATAGACAATTATTATTGAGTATTCCAACTATTCTAAATGACGATTTAATTTTATTTCCATCTGGGGTTAAAGAAATTAAAGGATGTCACTACCAATTGGTTCTGTAGGATGGGATATATTATAAAGATAAAAGATCCATGGTTTTACCTCCATTAGATATGAACACCAAACTAGGAATTTCTGATGAGGAAACACAATTTATATAGTTATTGGTGGAATGTAAATTCATGATCTTTCTTTCACCTATCACATCGTCGATGCGATGCAGACATAAGATCTCCCAGTTCAATTTAAGGATGAATCTTTCCATGTACATTAACATGGGATGTATACCCTCCATAAGGAAATAATTTTATTTTTATATAGTTTCATATTTTATAGATGTTGAGTTGAATTTTATTCATACATTATTCTGAAAAATATCTTAGAACATCAAAATGAGTAGTAGTTGTTGGCCAAATAATAATTGGTATGTTGTCCCTGGAGAATTTTCATCTTATGAGAAATATTTTATTTCTTTCTTCCAAAAGGCTTATTCAACTGGGTCTGCGCAAACTGGATGATTTTTGATAATTCAATGTTGAGTCGTAGGGATTTTATTGATTTCATTAAAATATAAAAGTTACATGGGTGGCATAGTGGATGATCATGGCCCTATGACATATTCTAGATGAGAAAGGATATTTAATTTCATTGACATAGTTTCTATTGTATCTAACCACAACCTTCCATGAACGATAGAAGACGAGGGATTTCCCGAATTTAAGGTGATGGGGGGAGTACCTTCGTGGCAGGGTGACATTTGACTCTACGGAGGACATTCAAAATTGATGGCAAGGTTGTTATGATAGCCATAATAGCATAGTGTCTAATAGTAAGGAGATTGTCTATTGAAAATACCCCATGAGAGAACTTTTTGGAAGACTAAAATAAGGGGAGGAGCTTATTTTGGTTTGATACCATTGTGTGGAGGACATTTTTAACAACCACAATCATGAACAACAATTCCATCATGGCTTAATATCCGATAGTAGGGATAATTTATAAAGAAAATATCCTGGGGTAAACTACTAGGGAGGATGAAAGCATATGGAGTGCCATATTACTGCACGATATTCCAGTCATGTGGAGGGATAACAAGACTGTAATCATTATATATGCTCTTGTGATCGATTGTTTCACTACCACAATGTATGCCCCTGTGGGTGATATGTGGATTACCTTTAGAGATTTTAGAAAAAACATTTCGGGACGGACCTTCCAGATTATTATTAACACATCCATTATTTATTTTTGTATCGATAGAAAATTGATCTTCAATTTAGAATTTTTTAATGGAATCAATAACGCCACATCTTATAGGTAAGGATCTTAAGTATTCTCTTAATTTTTTCATTTTCATTTCCACATTTCATTTTTAAGAGATATTTTTCAGATAACTAGGGTATCCTTTTGTTGGTAATGGCCATTATATAGAGGTCCCTATTTGATATTTCCCACAATGACTTCAGGATATGATGATGAGAATCTTTGTTCTGGAAGGAATATATTCCTTCCCTTGAGTGGCAACCACGATGGACCAGTGTCCCCATGTTGGAACAATTATTTTTCCATGATCTGTTTAACCTTGTATCATATAATATTGTCAATTACCCTCATGTATTGAGCTAGGATTCATGTCTGCTCTTGTGTAACTATCTTAATTTGTGGATAAATAACCCCTCTTACGGAGATGAGGGCATGAGTCCGACTTCTAGTTTTTTACACAGACAGGATTATATTTTGATCGGTCTAGAGGATATGATCCCAAATCGATATATGATCATCAATCCTTTATATGATGTTTTGAGATATATTTTTTGTTGTAATGAGTATTTATGGCCATTCAGATTTCAAAGCTGCAAGTTGTTCCTGTTTCGGTCCTCTATTTTTTTTCTAATTGATATTAGAAGTTATCAATTTTCATGGTAGAGGAATGAGATTACACATAATATATAGATGGGATATTTCAGTTGTTTTCCCCAATTTCCACTTTATTTGATTGGTGGAAGTTATTATTGGGAATATGAATGTTCGTCTGTATGTTTTTCACTTTATTTTTCTCGTGGGATAAGTATGCATCAACAGGTATTTAACACTTATTATATTTTCATCACACCTTATTTGACAAGTGGGATTCATTGGGGTTATGGTGGAATTTTCAACATACTATTGATTGCATCTATATTTTACTCGTGGGATTCATCTATATTGGAAGTGTAGTATGAATTCACATAGTTTTCCTCATTATTTATATGACAATATTGATCTGCATCTGTAAAGAACCGCAAATTTCAAGGAAATTTTTTTCTTAATTTTCTTTGGAATTTTACAAGAACGCAGTTTCAGACGGCACCTGATTCCGAGGCCCGGAGTGCCCGGAATTAATTTCCGAAGTTTGGCTCGGGTACGTTCAGTGAACGAACGAGCGAGAATTTCTAACTTTTGATCCGGTGCTCGGAATTGAAATCCGAGGGCACCGATGAACTCGCAGCGCCGATATTCGGTTAGAAACGCCTCTTCCGGAGTTGCGTTTGCTCGGGTGTGGTTTTTAATTTTCGGGCTTAAAGTTAAGAAATAAAATAATTTTGCGACAACTTTATTTTATTTCGCTTAAGCCACTTGGAAGCTACTTGAAGCCACATAAAGGCGGCTTGAACTGAGTTGAACTGGATAGGATGCTATCCAGAAATATCCTACCCCTTGGTAGGATATTTGTGAGGTGGGGCCCGCACGAGCCCCGCCGTTTCTTTCGCTAAGTAACGCACCCGCGAAAACCCGTCAAAGTAACTGAAAAGTCAACCGACGCGTTTTCTTTAATTCTTAACAGACCATTTAATTGGGCGGTTTATTTCGTGAATTAAATGGACTGTTTCTTTCGTGAATTTAATGGGTCGTTTCTTTCGAATTGATGGATCGTTTCTTAACCGGTTTCGTGTGTTGGCAGGTTTATAAAATAAGACCAACCTAAAAATCCTTTGAAAGGATTTGAGAGGATCTTGTTTCTTCATCTCCCCGCGAAGAACGCGAAGAACGCGAAGAACGCCGGCGACCGAAATTCGACGACGCACACCGAGATCTGCGACGTCGACGAGCTTTACCCGCGACGTTCTTCGGCGACGCCTCTTCTTCCGCAGCCGATCCTCGTTCGGCAGCTAAGGTGAGAAACGAATCGTTTGAAATTCTTTTGTGTTATGTGTTAATAAAATAAGAGGTAGTCTTATTTTATTTTGAGTTCTTTGTTTGTCTTTTGGAGAGCTTCCTCTTCATCTTCGAGCTCTGACGAAGAACGAAGAACGCCCAAACTCCGACGAAGAACGACGCCTCTCTTTTTCGTCCTCGGTGTCAACAAGAGGGAACGCCGCACCCTCCTGGGACCTTCTTCGTCGGCAAACGAAGATCCGCCAGCGACGTGTCTCTTCGGGCATAACTCTTCGTCAACGGATTTGACGAACGACGACCGCGACACCCGACCTCCGCGACGCCGTCTTCCGCGGAGCATAGCCGAATCTTCAAATCTTAAACCCGAGGTAGGGGTTGTTGATTCTTTATTATTCCTTTTCTTGATCGTGAATAGCAAGTATAACGTGTGGCTTAATTTATTTAAGTTGCGTTATTAATTTAACGTGAGGGGGGCCGGACCGCACGAACACGGCCGAATCCCCCCCTCCATCGTTCTTGTTTTATTCATGCGGGTGGAAGCAAGTGGCGTGGTTCCGTCGTACCACGCGGATGACCGTGCGTTTAATTTACGCAACGCCGTCGCGCTTCGCCGAGGAGAGTCTTCAAGAACGCGACGCCGTCGCGCCGCGTTGGAAGGATTCATGGCACGGCGAATGGGGCGCGGTGCCGTCGCACCGCGCCGGACGACGAACACCGCGGCCGGTTCCGGGCCGCGGCGGGACGAGGAGACCGCGGCCGGTTCCGGGCCGCGGCGGAAGGAAAGACCGGCGGCCGGGCCGCCGGCGTCGGAAGTCGAGGGCGGGACCGGAATTTCCGGTCCCGTTGGTAAAAACCGGCCGGCCAGCGGGCCGGCCGGATGTCATAAAACCGGGGGATTAAACCCCCGGCCGGTTCTCCAAACCCCCCTCTTAATGAGGGGGGCGGTTTAATTAAAGGAGGGGGGGGGGGGCAAAGCCCCCCCGGTTTGTTCCAGCCGGCCCCCACTAGCGGGGGCCGTTTTTTGGCAAAGGCACGGCTCAAAGCCGTGCCGCCTTCATCAATCACGCGGGGGGCTTGATTGCCCCCGCTGGTCCTCGTGCGGCACCCCGCCGCCAGCGCGGCCCGCCGCCGCCGCCGGCGCGGCCCGCCGCCGCCGCCAGCGCGGCCCCCCGCCGCCTCCGCCGCGCCGACCCCGCGCGCCGCCGCGCGCCGCCACCGGCCGCCGCACCGCCGCCGCCTCCGCCGCGCCGCCCCCGCGCGCCGCCGCGCGCCGCCGCGCGCCTCCACCGGCCGCCGCACCGCCGCCGCCCGCCGCCGCCGGCCACCGCGCCACCCGGGGGGGGGTCGGGCCGGGTCGGCCCGGACCCGGACCCCCCGTTTTCGAACCAGATTTGGTTTTTGGCTCATAACTTGAGCCTCGGACCTCCGATCGACGAACCGTCAGCGGCAACGCGATCCTTGGATCGAGACGGTCGTTTCGGTATATCGCACTCAAGGTTTCGGGTTACTTTGAGTTCGGCCGGGTTGGTTCGTTCACGAAACCAACCGGGCCTTCGGAGCGGAAACACTCATATCTTGAGCCACGAACGTCCGATTGACGCGCCGTCAGTCGCGTTGTGTTCCTCTTAGTGAATCGGATCTTTTGGCATACTCCGCCCGAGGATTGGACGCAGGTGGAGTACGGTCGGGTTGGTTTTTCCTTAAAAACCAACCGGGCCCCGGAGACGAAAATGCCAATAACTCACAGACCGGGCGTCCGATTGACGCGCCGTTTGTTTCGTTGACTTCCTCTTGATGAGACGGAACTTTTGACATACTCCGCCCGAGTTTTGGATGCAGTCGGAGTATGGCCGGGTTGGATTGTTCCCGAAATCCAACCGGGCCCCTGGAACGGGAAAGCTAATATCTTTCAGACAGGACGTCCGCTTGACGAGCCGTCAGCGGCGTTGGTGGTTACGTTGAGTAACGGTCCCTTTGAGTTTACCCTATGGATGTTCGGGGTGCAGTTGAGATACGGCCGGGATTGGTTTCGCTCACGAAACCAACCGGGCCCCTGGGACGAAAAGGCTAATAACTCACAGACCGGGCGTCCGATCGACGCGCCGTCTGTTGCGTTGAGACCCCTGTGCCGAGACGGACCTTTGAGACACTTCTTCGCGGGACCTTGTGATACTTGGAGTATCGACCAGTAGCTCGTGGAGCGGACCCGTGGTACTTGACAGTGGTGGTGCGCTTGGATGCAGCAGCAGACCCTTGGCGGTGGAGAGCTTGGTTATAGCGGCGGACCCGCGATACTCTACGGAGTGTGTGCGCTTGGTTGTAGCGACAGACCCGCGACGGTGGAGACGAGCGTGCAGAGTACGGAGACCGTGTAGCCGGCTGAAACCTGACGACTGCTTGACCTACTTGACTTGGAGTGAGTCGACTAGCCCAGTGGACGGAGCGCCCGGTATTTGGCGGCAGACCCACGGCGGACGGAGCGCCTGGTAGTTGGCAGCAGACCCGCGGTACTCGACAGGAGGATTACCTCAGCAGGCTATCTGGGTAGCGCCCGGTATTTGGCGACAGACCCTCAGCGGACGGAGCGCCCGGTAGTTGGCCGCAAACCCGCAGTACTCGACAGGAGGAGTACCTCAGCAGTCTTAGGTTAGTGAGCGGCGGCCTCGGAGTCGTGACAGGACCACTGTACACTCTAGAGACGGAGCTCTTCAGCAGTTACGGTTTCGATAATGAAAATCCTGGGTTGAGCTGAGACTTTTGACCTTGTGTTTACTTCATGATTGAGATGGGTCACTTGCTAACTTTGGTATATGTATGGGCATATACCCGGGTAGTGGTTATCCGTCGATTTCATAATCCTTGTGTTTCCTCATGATTGAGATGGGTTACTTGATAACTTAGGTATATGTATGGGCATATACCTAAGTAAAGTTTATCTGTTGAGATCTTCTTGTGTTTATCCTTGTTGGTTTTAGTGAGACCTTGAGGGTCTCAGGGTCCCTACTGAGTATCGTTATACTCACCCCTGCACGGACTATGCCCGCACCTCGTTGTGTTGGTTGCAGACGACGGACAGTGCTGACAGAAGCCGAAGGTTCGAGGACTGGACGGTACCTGGAAGTGGACTATACGACGAGGCGGTACCCAGAGGCAGACCACTGGGCGGGACATACTTGGAGCAGACGGCGGGACCCGAGGAGCAGAGGAGCTATCTGTACCCACCCTTCAGGTGGGATTTCCAGTGGACATCTCAGCGTAGCAGCTTTACTTTTCAGTCGCTGTTTTCCCTTTCGAGTTGTACTTTACAGTTGGGCTTGTATTTCCGGCCCCTTTTTACTTTTCAGCTCTTCTTTTTGTACTTAGTGTTTTACTTCCGCTTGTGCTCTGTGGTGCTTGTTTTCTTTTATAAAGGCAATGCCTTCCCAGTTATCGGGATTTTACGCCTTGGTGCTAGTCGCCAGCCCCTGGCCTATGGAAGGCGGGCTTGGGGTAGTCACGGCACGGACCCCGAGGGCGGGTCGTGACAGCATCAGATGGAATTAATGCCTTCTTGTTTCTTGTTTCCATCCTATTTGGTAGGTGGGATTTATATAAATAGAAAATTAGTTTTATCTGCTGATAATTTCCAACCCTGATTATATGCAGGCTCACCAGTTGTTATTATATATTCTTGGGGGGGTTTTTAGGAGGAACTATGGTAATTACCTATTTTTGGTGGTTTGATTGTTCCCCTCAATAGGATGCTCGAGGGGAACTATGTATGTTAGACTTTAGTAGGGGTTGATCGAGTGGTATAATCTTATGCATGAGGATTATGTGTTATATGAAGTTGGCAATAACAATTTCCAATAGGGTCCATTGAGAGGGTCTTCTATTCAGCATGGAATAATTCATTGATGAAAACATCATCTATATACATATAATATTGGAGGTATTTATTATCATGTTATAGGGACCAGGACCTCAAATGATTGGATATGACTAGAGGGTCAATCCGGTTTTGGGTCATCAGCCACATATGAGTGGGCATTTGTTGAGGATTCATGGATTAGATGTCCTACTTTGCAACATCCAGTGTGGGAAGAGTACTATATTGATAGTACTCCTTAATCAGTGAATTTTAAAACCCATACTAAAGACACTGGGTGGGTGATGTAGTCACGTTCATCATTGAGGACCCAACCACCGGTTAAGCTGCTACCACACGTGCCTGATAAAATTATTCAGATTCCATTGGATTGAAGGGAGCTCAGTGAATTACCTATAATATATGTAATAAGTAATATCTAAATATCAGATCAAAATAGAATCTCATTATCACATGCATAATTGATGAATTTTCATAGCCCTCATCCTTTATGTGTTTTCAGGAAAGGGGATTCAGTGGGGTAACACTACCACATTTGATAAGGATTCACATCGACTTTGCCTTTTTTGTTTTGATCCCTGATTCATCATTCCAAAGACATATAAATTTTCCTTACATTGGGTAGTACATCTTCAGATGGTCCCCAATGGGTTTTTTCGTGGAGCAATAACATCCAATGGCTCTCATGTCTATAATTTATGGACTAATATTTCAATGGTAAGTTGTTGTTAGATGATTTTTCCAATGGAACATTGAGAACTCACATGGGTAATGAGGATGGAAACTTTGTCTCATATCACCTGTTTAGGGGAAGGACTATTTTACATACCAAGACACTGTTATATATTTAATCTACATTCTTATATTCGAGAATCCTTGGTTCATTTCAAAGCATGTTCTCTTACCATATCCTTGGGTTAGAAATATTTTTAGAGGTATCCATGTCTTTTTAATCATCTACATGTATCCTAGTATCTCATAAAATGAAGTTGATTTTACACATCTGGAGGTTATCATTGATGTTATACTTTTATAGATATATTTGAGATGATTTGGTCACTTTCTAATAAAATGCAGGGTTTCATCCATATGAGATGTATCACTGGAGTTTATTGTCTTCTAGGGGGATGAGATCTCATTGATGCTGGGATCGAACTAATATGATTGGAATCCTACATATCATTGTGAGATTAATAAGAACAAACATAGTTCAATGTCGCTTTACTGGACTAATCAGCTTTTAAGGTCGTGTGAGAAGGACCCATTAATGTCGTTTAAAATTCTACGACTATGACACAATGAAGATATATTGGATGATCAAGGATTGTGTGGGAGATATGACAAAGATACCTAAGGTAACCAAAATAGATATGGTCTCCATTTATTTATTATATATATTCATTGTTTCCACCATTATTCATATCCAAGTAATGTGATGAGGAAAAATTGATTACACCACGACGTGAATATGGTAATACATATGTACTTATACATGATTCTCTAATTTTTCAGTTGTTGGATAAATGGATGAATTTGGTTGTACAATATTCATAATTACATTACATAATATATATTATACTATATTAATTGGTTTATAATAGAAACAACACATGATGAGGAATTAGAAGAATAAATTAACTTTAATGAGTTTGAAAAAATAATTATCTCTTATTCAGAAGACTTCATTTAAATATATTATTAAATGATTTAGGGTTGGTATTTTTGGAAGAAATGTATCTAAATAACATGTATGAGGGTGTTTGGAGAAGAAATGAACCGGTTTGGGATGATATATATGGATACAATTGGTGTGAGGAATGGAGGGAGGAGGTGCACTTTAATAATTGGGAGAGGGACACTTTAAGAATCCCTCAAAATATTAATATATAATACGTCTATTATAGAGCCAAAGAAGTTAAAATTTACTATAAAAGGATGGGGGTGTCAGTATATACCATATCATATCCCCTTTGTAATCATCTAAAACGTTTTAGGATTTTTGTAATTTTTAATCATATATTAATTCTATAAAATGTCATTATTGTCAAATTTGAAACTATTCATTTTATTTGATTTTAAATATTTTATTACATAGTGAGAATTTGATTATAATTATATACCACATATATAATGTATTCTATAGATCATAAAAAAGCATTATACAAATAATCATGTGACAAATATTTCAAAATTTATATTTTTAATATAAATTATTTAATTTCTCTGTTAATTATATAAATACACTTTTAGCATTGATGAAGCATTTCATGTAAATATATAATCTCTAAAAATTAAAAAAAATAATATTTAATGAAAATAATTTCATTTATATCACATTATAAATTTTATTTCTTTTATATCTTGACTTTGTCACCGTGTGGACACCTTAATGACATTAAATACAAAGAGAGTGACATTTGATAACATTCATTGATTTAATTAATGATACTGTAAATTTCGTGGAAGGAGTCTATTAGAATACAAAAATTCTATATTCAGGTGATACAGATAGAATCCTATTAATCCAATATATTTTGGAGATTTTTATGTTCAAGTTATACACTTAGCTTTTTGTTTTATCTCTTATTAAACCCCTTTAACTCTTACCATGAAAATATGAATTTTTACTATTTAATGGTTAATATAATTACTATAAAATGAAAATTATACTGTTGATGAATCATTGGTTAAATTTTAATCCTAATACCAATAATGTCTCTTAATTTTATATTTTTATTGAATTTTTCATCATTTAAATAAACAATATTTAATTAAAAAGTTCTTTAATGTCAATTTTTTCACTATTTATTACATGAAATTTAAAATATATGATATCAACATGATATTTCAATCAAACACTTCCATATCACTAGTATCATGTCATAGTCATCCACAAAAGTAGTGGATTACAATATTTATATAGAATTATATTAATTTAAATATTTTAAATAAAATTTATTTGACATGTACATTAAATAAACAATAACTCAATCGTCATTGTTCAAGCCATTATTTTAATTATTTATTCAATAAGAATTATAAATAATTTACCATAATGAATAAAAGTATCAGATATTAAAAAATAATATTCATAGAATAATATAACATCTTTAAAACCCCATATTAAATATATTTCACTTGTTAGAAACAAATTTATGACAGCGTTGTCTTCTCTTTGAAATAAAATAATATAAATATAAACATGTCATCCCTGTGGATCCAATATAACATGAAACATCCCATAGATAATTTGGTATAAAATCACTAATAAAATAAAATTAGGACATGTTTGATGGTAATTTTATAATATTTAAAAATTTATTTTTACCCTTAATTTCCTAATTTACCTTTATCTATTATAATATAAAATACCAAGGTTCCTATTTATATTTTACAAAAATAAAAGATCCCTATTTAGTATATTTTTCCCTTCTAATTAAAAAAATTAAATAACATTTTTCACAAATTCAAAACATATAATTGGATAAAATTAATTTAATATTTTTCTTAAAAATTCGGTGTGAAAGTGAGTTTCCAATGTGAAAATGTAAAAATTATTGAGATGTTTTTATAAACAATGTCAATGTGAAATAGATTCCAACAACATAAATATGATTTATTGATTTAAAATAAAAACATATATTATATGAACGAAATTTATTATATAATATATTTTTATAAATAAATTTCATGAAAAATAAATTTTAATTTAAAATATGGTGTTTTTCATTATTCAACAAAATATGAGACTTATGTAAAAAATTACAAAAAATTCAAAAAAATTAAATTCCAATATTTGTCTATACTATATGAATATTATTTTATATATATTAATTATAAGGGTAAAATTTTAGTTTTATGAAATTTGAACCATTAAAATTCAGTAAATTCACCATTATATTAATATAGCCTTTTAGGCATCAAAAGTATTTATGTCTAAAAACACATAAACTGAATGATAAATAAAAAACTAAATATTTAATATTTAATTTTTATAATTTTTTTAATATAATTCATTCCTAAAATTTAAGATATAATTTATAATAATATATAATTGTTTTTAAGCTGGGTGTTGTGTGAAACGTAAGCTATTGAGATGGTTAAAAATATTCAGAACATAAAATCGTGAGTTTTTACATTATCCCCTTCATCAATAATTTTCATCCAATCAATTTTGGAAATAAAATTTTGATACATGAAAAATTACATTGTGGGAAACCCTTATTGGAAATAGGGTTAATAAAATATCATCTTAATAATAGGAAAATTTAATTGTGAAGTTCACCATAAAATAACACTTTCATATAAGAGATAATTATTAAATAGTGAATATTTAGACATGTAATAGGAATAAAACTAGGGTTTTATAATTTAGAGTGATAAATATCTTGGTCATTTTAATTTAAACCATTAAAAAACCATAAATATGAGATTTGATAGGAGAACATTTATTTTTCACAAAGAAAACTAATCAAAAAACGTTTTTGTTTAGAAATCATTTTCATAGAGTTTAGATATAATTTTTGAAACTTGAAAAATCAATCAATAAAACATACTATATATTTGTAATTTTCATAATATCATCCATTTGTTTTTCATAAATCCATTTTTACATTATTACATAAACAAATTTATAAATTCAGAAGATGATTTTTTCCCAAAGAACCTTTATCAAAAAGATACATTAGTCATTCCACAGACTGTTAAATATTATCCAATAAAAAATGGTTATCACCTGTAATCCAATATGATAAATCATATTTTATATACTAGTAATAATAATAACAGTTCCACTTAATCGATTCTATAGTCATTTACCTTAAAACTAATTAAAAATACTTCTGTCCAAATTCAATTCCAATAATATTAGAATGTAGGATGCTAAATTACCAAAATCTACATAGAAATATATTCCATAGAAATCATAATTTATCTCTTATTTTCAGATAAAAAATATTTTATCACCATAATTACATTAATGTAAACATTCATTTTACAAATCATTAATGAAGAACTACTGTCTTATAGTAATTATATATCTCACGATTTTTATAACCATATAAACATTGATGAAATAATTCTTGAATCATAATGACCAAGAAGATTAAAAATTATATTTCATTATAAAACCATTAAATATGCTTCATCATCTTATTCTATAATACCTTCTTCACATAACATATCTTTTTTACTATTTTCATCATCAGCAGTATAACTATTGCATGTATAACCTTTCTAATTCTAATAATTGTGAAAAATTAAAAGAAAAAATTTATGAACCACTAATTATATTAATATAGTCATGAAGAACTATTTATTATATATTTATATGTTGAAATATTTTTTTAAATCTATGAATTAATATGTTTCTCTTAGGGTATCCAAGGGAATTACCACATAAATATTACGTTATCCAATACATAGACATGTCATCAAAGTGATTCATAGGGTTATATTCCCAAGTATATAATTCTTGAATCTATTTCCCAATATTACTAAAAAAATTCCACTAAAAGAAATTGTAATGAACCTGACACAAATATCCTAGATTCAGTGGTTACATTATTACATTAGAAAAATATAAAATGAATCTCATCCCAAAGGACCATATAGTTTAGTAGTTATTTTATACTGGATAAAGAAAATAAATTAATTTTTTTATTTCAAAAATAAAATACGAAAATTATTTTCATATAAAAAACAATATCCCCTTAGTATAACCCATCTTAATCAATTAATAAATACATCATGATATCTAGAGAAAATTAAAACATAAGAAAACAGTGATCTCAAACGTTTATTAAGGGTAAACGGACAACGAATGCTATGAATAAATAATTCATAAAAAATATGGAATGATATATAACTGAAAAAACCTTCCATTAAATCAATAACTTGGACATAATGTGATTAGAAAAAACTATTATCAAATAAGTCCATATAAATAATCATATCAAAAAGAATCTAAACCATGGATATTAAAAATAATATAATAATAAAATGTAATATCAATAACTGGTTTCATAATGATGGACATCTAAAACATACAATAGAGGCTTCCAGAAAATATTTTATTACTGTTATGAATATATTCCAATAATGTTACAATATTAAGTCTTCGTACCAAGAATATAATAAATGGGTAAGGGCTTGGAAATAACACTTTATAGTATGTCTTGTGAGACCTATTGATGTATCATGGTGTTATATAGGGATCTCCTAGTCAGAGACAAAGTCTAATTCTTTCCTCATACGAGATTGGTGTGACATAAGTAACAAAGACATTCGTATTAAAAACTAGCGTGTAAAATGTGAATAATTTAACCATAAATAATTAATATTATCAAAATACTACATCCATAGTAAAAATGAAACATAAAAAATTGAATAATATAGTGTAAATGATATCCAAAATGATTATCCTCATGTTAGAAAAAGATCTCAACAACGGTTTTTGACATATATGAAAATAGTCTAATAAAATAATCGCCAAATATAATATAGAGATTACATTTTCCTTACATACAAATCAATTAATTTTTAAAATGTATCACAATTGTAGAAGATAAAATTGTCATTGAAATTAGATATGTTAAATTGAAATGTATTATACAAAAACAATTAATTCCTAATAAAATAATAAATATTTGTTCATGTTTTATTATTTATAAAATAATTCCTTAATTATTTTTGTTGAAAAAATCCTGAGGTACATCATTTAAAAAATGACAAAAATATTCCTCTAAAACAATTTTATATAAATTATAATATGGGTAAAAAGAAATTACACATTTTAAGGTAAATAATTAAATTCATTTTTCTTAACCATTTTTGGAAAAAATATAATTGGAATAAAAATATTCCCTATTGGATACATGAATGATACAAAATTGAATAATAATGAGGTTGTTAAAAAACATTTAAAAATTTCATATTAGTAATAAAATTAATATATTGTGTTTGTAAAATATAAATACACATAAAACATGTGGATATACAACATAATATAATTTATATTCATATCACACAAAACATAGTCAGTAGAATAGATTTTTAACACAGTCAATGTAAATAGAGTTAAGAAATCCCTCACAACACGATTCCTTTTAGTTGTACATAAACTACCATATAGTATAATCAATTAAATCAAGAAATTAAATAATAAATGGAATATTTTCATATTTATAATATCTTATATGATCCTCATATATATTTTTATCACCCAAAATTTTATCAATTTCATTCGTACCCTTTTCTCAGGTGTTAGATGATTCATTTTCATTCACATGTTTCATCTTGTAAGTACCAATTATATTGGCTGTGATATAGTACCGCCATATCCAATGTGATATTAATTTCATAGATTTATATTTAATCATTATGGATATTTTTAAAATCACTCTAGAATATTGAACATGAAAAATAAATTTTATCAATGTATGGAGATGGTAGGTCATAATAACATTTGAGAAGTGGTATCATTCCATTATTTGTGATAGGGTATGGGATTTTATGCTATATAAAATTTTACGGAATCAATATCATGTAATAATTATTAGAAACACACACACACACAAATATATATATATATATATATATATATATATCCATTTTTTCATCATTATACCCATATAAGTAAAGTGGTGATGAAAAACAGATTACACCATGACATAGATGTGGTAAGGCATGCGTACGCACACAAATAGAATTAATTTTTCATCGCACAGATGAAAGGGAGAATTTGGTTGTACAAAAATAATAATAACATATCACTATATAGATTAAATTGGATAAATTAAATTACCATTTAAAAAACATGAAGATTCAGTAGAAGAGTAAATGAACTAGAATGAGTTAGTAGAAACAATTACATATTCATCGGCATACACCCTTAGATATCATTTTTATGGATTTAGAGATAGACTTTTTGGAATAATAGGATCTACATAACCCAGATAAGGATATTTTGAGGAGAAATTGTTTGGTATTGGTCATGATATATGGCTGAAACTTTTGTGTGTATGTGAGGGAGGGGGATCCCTTTTATAATTGAGGTGAGGGGACTCCTTAGAATTGCTCAAAATATTAACTTATATTGAAGAAATTATATATAGAGATACCTTCTAATGGAATATAAATGAATCTATCATGACATTTTCCCATATATAGTCATATTTTTAATTATTTAATAATCTTATGATATAGAAAAATTTTGTGAAATATAATTTCAATAATATCTCATTATAGTCAAAATTGGTACTATTATTTTAAAGTGACCTTAAATAGAACAATTAAATGTTGGAATTTGAATATAACTCTATGAACCATCAATATTATGTCATATAGGTCAATAAAAGGTTTTAGTCACATCGAAACATTTCAAATATATCAAAATTATTACATTTCAAATTGATTACTTTATATTTCTATTAATTACACTAATAATGTTATAGCATTGAAGAGACCATGAAGGTAAATATATATTTTATTTAATAAATAAATTTACTAATTTAAAGAATATAATTTCATTAAGATCATAATAAACTTTTATTTTAAATCATATCATGATTTTTTCTCTATATGGACACACAAAAGATATTAAATATAAAGAAAGTGACATCTTGTGACTCTCGTTGATTTAATTAATTTTTAATTTATATTCATTGAAAATAGTATATTAAAAACTCTAATTTCATATTAATTGTGATAAATATTTAATAAATTTCGTATAATAGTTTTTTTCACAAATTTATGTCATTTTTAAACCATAATATCGTGGCTATAACTGTTATTTTTCCCCATTAACTCATAATGCGAAAACATGGATTACTCTTTAAGGATTAATATAATTACTATAAAATTATTAATGGGAAAGAAAAAAATAATGGGTGATATTTTAAACATTATAATTTTTTTTAATTTTTATACTTTTATGTATTTTATATCATTTAATCAAATGTAAATTGTTTTAAAACATCATTATTCGAAATTTTGAAACAATTCATTACATTACATTTTAAAAATATCATAATAACATGATATAATCAAACATTCTTTTAATACATATCTATAATGTAAAAATCATCATGATAATTCATGTTTGGCAATATTTATCTCAATTTTATTTTCTTATATTTTTTATAACATTTATTTGATATGTTCATTAATTAAACAATTAATGCATCATCATTAGGAAAGAAATTAATTTAATTATTTCATATATACATGTTTAAAATAAATTATCTTTATGAAGATAAATATTTTAGATTTAAATTAATATTTTTATTGTCAAAAAAATCCCTTATATAAACATATATTAAAAATAATTCCCTTATTATAAACAATTGGATGACATGGTTGACTTTTTTCAGAAATCAATTACTATAAATTGCATAAATTCATCCAAATGGAACTAATAGCATATAAAATCTCCAAATTGATGATTTTGGTTAGAAATAACTCAGAAACTAATATTAGTCAATTTTTTAGTGTATATTCATTATATTTATAATATTATTTTTACCCTTAATTACTTGGGTTACCCTTATTTATTTTAAAAAGAATTACTAATGTTACTATTCATATTTTACAAAACTAAATGTGGACCATTTACCAAATTTGGGCTATATTATTAAAAATATGGAATCAATATTTTAAAATTCAACACACATAATGGAATAAATTTTATTTCAAATTAATCCCATAGACGGGTGAAACGCGCGGCCGTTTGTCGCCTATCGACCGGTCAATGTTCCGGTGCTCTACTAATGTGTATAGCAGCACTCGGGTCGAATCCTCGGCAATGATACATTGAAATAGTCGTTTGTTTTTAGTTGATTGTATTCTGATTGGGGGGTTTGTTTGTAGAGATTATCAAATAATTTATGGATGATGTTTGATTCAAAAAATTGATAAAGATTGGGGTGAGTTCATTATTAAGGAGTTAAGCTTGTGATATCCTTGAGCTTTGCTTTATATTGCATTTAAATTAACACCCACTTCACAAGTTGACATTGATTAGAATTCCTAAGTGTTAAAGTATTAATCCAAGCCTTAACTTAATTAGGATTTTAATCTCAACCAGTACATGTTTAAGGTAGTTTATTTGTAGTTCCAATAATCCATGGAAACCACATGCTAAACAAAATATTTCATTAATCCATGACAAATTAAGTCCAACATACACAATGATAAATTAACAAATACTCATCGAGTAAATACTCTCAATCACTTAACATCCCTAAATTATAACTCAGCCCAATGAGATATTTACTTATCCATTTGGGTGTTTAAAATTATGGTTATAATAATTATGATAATAAATTAAGAATAGAAGAAAAATAAAGGAATTAGAAAAGAGTGGTACGTCGACACACACACACGAACGATGATGACAAATAAAAACGGATTTTAGATTAAATGAGGAAGCAATAGAAGGGAAGGGGATTAAACTAAATTTAAAATATTTTAAGAACATAAATATTAAACTACAGAAGGTGGATGAGAATAAGAGATATTGAATAAGTAACTTGCATTAAAACAGAATTACAAAGAAAGAGACTTATAAAATTACAAATATGAAGAACACGAAATTATGTTAAAACAAAGAGAGGAGGAAAGGTCTCTCAAGTGAAAACATGAGTATGGAAGATCCTCCCAAGACTTTGGCAAGGCCTTGGTCGGGCCAATATGTTCTCCTCTCTTCTGAAATTCCAACCTCTTGGAAGGAGAGGAGAGCGATGTATTTATAGCCCAAGGAGTGGACTGTTTGCATTCCCAATCTATCCCTCCATTTGCATCACCAATTTAACTGTTCAGACAGCCGAATCTTCCAATACCCCCTTCTTCAAAGTTGTAGAAAATAATGTTGTCTGACTACTCTAAATATTTGGAGTAATTTGGACATAAGGATCAAAGGTTATGGACGGCTGATTAAACTAATTTAAACTGTCCATTTCAATCCATTTATTTTTGAAGTCCATAATGTGAAAGGGTTTTTGATATGCATATTCGTTCAAATATGAATTGTTTCTTCAACAAAGTCATCCTTCTATATCTCTTCTTTCACACTGAAAATTCTAAGCTCTATTTGATGCATACATCATGAGATATGTCATGCATACTATACAGATTTTATTTCTCGGCCAGAATGGTGGGCTGGATTTCAATGATTTATTTGGGCCCCTTGTACTTGGATTTGATCCTTGAAATTTTTATCCAAGATGACATGTAGTATCCCCCGAATTATGGTGGAGAGTTAATGTTTTTGGACTTCTGTATTGATCCCAGTAAATCAATCTTCAAATCTGGTCCAGTTTGTTCACAGATTCGTTGATCTTGTTTGTGAGGACCATATGACCCTTCAAATGGCATAATTGGCTCATCGTACCTTCTAGTGAAATGTTTTATATTGAAACTAAAATCCTAAAAAACAAGAACCACACAATCTGGATCAGTATAGTGACAGTTATTATTAAAACATTAAACAGACTCAATTGGACTACTTCTAAAAATGCTCAAAAATTATATTTAATATTAAAACAATAATATTTCACACAAATTATGCACATTTCATATAAAATCAGTAAAGGGGAAATATAATAATTCATTAAAATATTAATAACATCAACTCTCCCACACTTAGTTTTGTGCATGTCCTCATGTTCATTAAATATAAAAACATGACAAAATCATTTTTACTCACCGACAAATATTAAAATTTTGTTTTCTCCAATCAGGGGAGGTTTAGACTATTTCACTCATCCATTTTGAATTCCACCACAAGCTGTTACAGAAACAATGTTCTAAAACTAATTCATTTTTTCATGCTCAAATTTAGAAATGGAAAATGTGGACACTCAAAACTCACACCACTCAAGATGATAAAATTCATCTGTGGAGGTTCACTCTTTCACCAACCAAAAGTGAAAATCTTAGAGTTTGAAAAGAGCTCCACTTATAATCCCTATCCAAAGTGAACAAGAATCAAGAGGTCTTTTTAAGGTGTTTTTCTGTGGCTATGGGACTGTAGGAATATAATCTCCAAGAGTGCGAAGAAGAGCTTTAAAATACCAACATAGAAAAACAATGCACAATTTTTTTTGAAACTGAAAGATGGAAGGAAATGGAAACACATTTTTAAAAAGGGAAAAATGAAGCATGAAACAAAAGTGGAAGAAAATTTTAAGGGGATGAGAAGATGGAATATTTATAAAACACAAAACTTCTCCCAAAAAGAATATAATACAAGTGTTCTTTTTTTTCTTTTTTTTTCTTTTTTTAGAAAGTTGAACTTGGAAACGATCTCACACTCATAACCCAACTCATGATGGATCTCCCCATGAAACTAATTGTAATAGTTATAGGAAGATCAAAGGTTGAGTATGAGTGATTTTTGACCTACCCAAGACACAACCCATTTTTTCATCATTTTGTTTTATTTTTTTTTGATTTTTTTCATCATTTTTTTTAAATTGTCAATAACATTTACAAAATTACATAAATGGAAGTTCATTACATTCCCCAAAACACACTTAATGACATCCTCAAACCCCACACTGAAATGGATGCTTTCCCTCAAGCAGATGATAAATCGTTGAAAATCAATAATAGGGTACCCAAACAATGAAATCCATTCCCCCCCACACTTAAATTAAAAAAAATTATGCAATGAAAATCCATGTTGATATTGGGTGGGAAAAGGTATTGGGCATGTAATTTGGATATCAAAGAAAAGGTTTTCATAGGCTCGAAGGGGATTTCAAAAGTAGGATTAATGTAAGGGAAATGGGATGCTATTTGGCTATTGTGATTTTCATTTGGTTCAGAAAATGCCTCTATCATATTAATGCTCAATAAGGTAGAAAATTCATCTCGAAGGTCCACAAACTCAAGACTCACAAATGGTGGTGAAAAACACACATTTTGAATAGATGGCCATAGGTGGCCTTGACATGAAAGCAAATGTTTGTTCTCACGGTTTTGGAAAATCATTTTCCAAATCCAAATATTTAGCATTCAAAATTTGTTAATTTTGACACAAAATTCTTTATCCAAAGTCATGATGAAAATACAAAATTTTTGAGATGAAAACATGTCAATTAACTACCCAAAATGGTTGGACAAAATTTCAAAACTCGATGGTGAGTAATCATGACTCTTTATATTTTTGATTTTTTTAAGTGATTGTTTTCTTGGTTTTTTTTTTGTTTTTTAGGTTTTTATATTTTTTTGTTTTTTTTATAATGATACACCCACACAAAAGAGAAAGTGAAAAATAAAGGTTTTGATAAAGAAAGTGGTAAAAAAATTAAGGAGAGAAGAAGAATAAGAAGAATGAGGTAGAGACATGAAGAGATAGAGAGAGAGTTAAAGGTAAAGAGGTTCCCCCTGGTTTGGATTTGGTGGGTTTCCTTCTCCATCCAGTGGTAGGTCGGCTAGATAATATGGGGATTCGGTGGAAGTCGAGGTTGATCCAAGATTGTGGGATGTTACCTGAAAAAGAAAATTCATTATTCATATAATGAAAAACTAAAAAGAAAATGAAATTTCACAAAAGTAAAAGAATACATGGGTTGCCTCCCATGAAGCGCTGCATTTATTTGTCTATAGCTAGACAATTACAGTGGACTACCCATTGTCTGACGGTGGCCATCGTATTTTCTCAACTCCTGTGTGCTTCCAGAAAAACTTTTTCTTTGGGAGGCCTAATGATTAATTGGATAATTGCTTCCCATCCTTGTTGGTGTTCTTGCAATTCAATGGGGTTGGAAGGAGAATACTTCTATAATCACTTTGGTCTTCAACCTAAGGAATGATTTTATCCAAAAAGTGATAGTTTTCTATTCTTGTAAATTCAGGAAGATGTCTCAATTATGATGGTTCATTTATGTAAGGATCAGATAACACTAAAATAGAGTATGAGATCCCAATTATTTTTGACTCATTTATTTCATCACTTACAGATGTAGAGTAATGAGGATTAGTGGAGTCATAAGACTGAATAAAATTTTAAATATCCTTTATTTCAATATTTTTTTCCAATGAATGTTCAATTTCAACCTCACCAGTGATCACTTTATTAATTAGGGTACAAATATCACAAACATCACTACCATTAGGACAATATAAACACATTGGTTCAAGGTTCACTTCACATATAACATAATTTTCAAATTCATGGATAGGAAAGGATGAATGTGGGATAATCTAATCGGAATCAACAAATGAGCATTCTAGTTCATTTTCCTCATTACCATACATGTTGGAGCATTGGAGGTCAGAGGTGAGATGAGATTCCAAAGAGTTTTCAAGATCCTTTAGATCAATGGAGTTTGCATTTGTAATTTCAACATCAATTTCACCATTAATCACTTGGTTAATGAGGATTCAATATTCAAAAACTCATCTATTAGTAAAACGGGAAGAACATGATGGATTGGGATTCAACAAACTCTCAGAGGGAGTTTCAGAAACATGGATAGAGAATACAGATTTATTCTCTAATGGTTGTCACGTGGATTGAAACATATTCAACTTGACCATTTGGTCGCCAAATTCCGTGGATAAGATTCCCGCATGGACATCAATTTTGGTTTTATATTTCATAAGGAATGTTCTTCCTAGAATCAGAGGAGATTTGCAATAAGTTGTATCACCTTCCATGTCATGGACATAGAAGTCAGCTGGGAAGATAAGATCATTTATTCGAATAAGGACATCCTCAATTATTCCCTCAGGAATAGCTGTGCTTCGATTGGCTAACTGAATGACAACACCCATTGGGTGCAAGGGACCTAGACCAAGGATGGAGAATATGGATTTGGGCATGACATTAATTGAGGCTCCTAGGTCTATGAGTGCATCATCAATGTTAGAACATCTAATTTGGCATAGAACCGTAATGGTCCCTGGATCTTTTCACTTAATGGGTATGGAATGCTGGGTGGAAACATTTTCAAAGGTCCTAAGATTCCTCTTGTGGGTGCACAATTCCTTAAGAAACATGGCATACATAGGAATTTGTTTTGTGGCATCTAAGATGGGAATGTTGACTTCAACACGTCTAAACATGTCGAGAATTTCAGGATCAGGTTCATAGGACTTTCTTGGTTTATAAATTGCTTGAGGAAATGGAATTGGATTCCTAAGTGGAATGGAAGGAGGTGAGGGAAGGAATTTAGATTCCCTTTCAATTTTCTTTTTCTCTTCATTTTCTAGGTCAGCATTCATAGGAGGGTTTGAGGATTTATCTTGAGGCACAACAATTTTCTTTCCCGATCTAAGTGAAATTTCACTTACATTAACCTTGGGGTTGGGTAATGGTTGAGTTGGGAGTTGTGAAGAATTTGATTGTTGTTGCCGGATCAGGTGGGATGAAATTTGACCTATTTGAGTTTCAATGTTTTTAAGGCTAGAACGGGTGAAGGAGGAATGATCTTCCACTGCACTTTACCATGTTTTCTTGGAAGAAGAGGCTTGTCCCGGATTGGGATTACCTTGATTTTGGTTCTTGGGAAATCGATTGAATTGGTTTGGGAATTGGGAGGGCTCACTAGGATAGTAGAATCCAGGAGGAGGAATAGGTGGATTGATCCTTTGAGGTTGAATGAAAAAAGGATATGGTTGTAGGATGTTATCAACACCTTGACTATATTGAAAATGGTCTGGGTTTTGAGGAGGGAATTAAGGGGGGTGATATATGGGATTACCATACCAAAGGCCTTGGTTATAGGAAGAAGAGAAGGGATCAGAGTGAGGTTGGTTTATGTTTCTAACAAACTGACCTGATAGTTGAGGGTTGGTGTTCTGTTGAGCATATATTGCATTGAGCTCCATTGGTCGAGATGAATCGGATTGATCCTCTTGAAGTTGTGGACATGTGTCAGTTGGATGAGATGGAGAGTTGCAGATTCCATAGTTTTTGATAGGTCCAGGAAACATTGATTGTGGAGAAGACGAGGTTGGGCATTTGGTAGCCACAGTAAGTTGTCGCACATGACCTGTAAGTTCACTCATCCACTCGGTCATTTTTTCGGCTCAATTGATTGATTATCTTGGCCTTGTTTTACTTGAGCATGTGCTCGAGTATGGAGTTGTTGTGTGTTTGCAGCCATTTTACTTATGAGATCTCTTGCTGCTGCAGGAGTTTTATCAACAAGAGCACCGCCACTTGCGGCATCAATGAGAGTTCTCTCCATAGCCAATAACCCCTCATAGAAGTATTGGATCAAGAGTTGGTTAGGGATTTGATGGTGTGGGAAGGTTTCCATAAGCTTTTTGAACCTCTCCCAGTACTCATGGAGTGATTCATTTGAGAATTGATGGATACCACTTATTTCCTTTAGGATAGAAGCAGTACGAGAAGCAGGAAATAATTTCTCTAAGAAGAGTCACTTCATGTCATTCCATGTAGTTATGGAACCAGGAGGTAGGTAGTAGAGCCATGACTTCGCAGTGTCAGCTATGGAGATAGGGAAGGCTCGGAGTTTGATTTTTTCTTCAGAAACCCCATGAGGCTTCATGGTTGAGCACACTACTTGGAACTCTTTAAGGTGAAGATGCGGATCCTCACCGGCTAGCCCATGGAAGTGAGGTAGAAGATTAATCAAACCCGATTTGAGTTCGAATTAAGCATCTATGTTTGGATATTGAATACCAATGGGTTGGTAATTCATATCAGGGGAAGAATGTTCTTTCAATGTATGTTCCCTAGGATTGGCCATATCGAATTCAATTGGTTGGATGAGGACTGGTTCTTAAATTATTTGAGTATCTCTTATGTTCCTCCTATGTTGGCGAAGTGTTCGCTCAATTTCATGGTCAAACAAATCAGAGTGATTGTTTGGGAGGCTACGGGGCATTCAGAGAGATTAAGAAAGAATGAGGAAGACGGGTTTTTCTTTGTGTTTTTTTTCAGTTTTTTATTTTTAAGAGGAAGACGGGTTTTTCTTTGTGTTTTATTCAATTTTTTTAAATTTGTTTTTTTTTGTTTTTTATCACAATAACCAGAAACTAACGAATAATTAAAGCACCATCCCCGGAAATGACACCATTTGAAATGTGCGACTGATTGTCACCTATCGACCGATCAAAGTTCCAGTGGTCATCTAATGTGTATAGCAGCACTCGGGTCGAATCCTCGGTGATGATACTTTTAAATAGTGGTTTGTTTTTTTAGTTGATTGTATTCTGATTGGGGGGTTTGTTTGTAGATATTATGATATAATTTATGGATGATGTTTGATTCAACAAATTGATAATTATTGGGGTGAGTTCATTATTAGGGAGTTAAGCTTGTGATATCCTTGAGCTTTGCTTTATATTGCAATTAAATTAACACCCACTTCACAAGTTGACATCAATTAGAATTCCTAAGTGTTAAAGCTTTAATACAAGTCTTAACTTAATTCAGATTTTAATCTCAATAAGTACATGTTTATGGTAGTTTATTTTTAGTTCCAATAATCCATGGAAACCACATGCTAAACAAAATATGTCATTAATTCATGACAAAGTAAGTCCAACATACAGAATGTTAAATTAACGAATACCTATCGAGCAAATACTCTCAATCACATAACATCCCTAAATTATAACTCATCCCAATGAGATATTTACTCGGCCATTTGGGTGTTTAATATTCTGGTTATACTAATTATGATGATAAATTAAGAATAGAAGAAAAAGAAATGGATTAGAAAATAGTGGTACGTCGACACACACACACGAACGATGATGATAATTAAAAAAGAATTTTCGATTGAATGAGGAATCAAAAGAAGGGAAGGGGATTCAACTGAATTTAAACTATTTTAAGAACATAAATATTAAACTACTGAATGTGGATGAGAATAAGGGATATTGATGAAGTAAATTTCATTAAAACAGAATTACAAAGAAAGAGACTTACAAAATTACAAAAATGAAGAACACGAAATTAAGTGAAATAAAAGAGAGGAGGAAAGGTCTCTCAAGTGAAAACGTGAGTATGGAAGATCCACCCAAGCCTTTGGAAAGGCCTTGGTCGTAACAATATGTTCTCCTCTCTTCTGAAATTCCATCCTCTTGGAAGGAGAGGAAAGGGATGTATTTATAGCCCAAGGAGTGGACTGTTTACATTCTCAATCTGTCCCACCAATTGCATCGCCAATTGGGCTATCCGACAGCCGAATATTCAAATATCTCCTTCTTCAACGTTGTAGGAAATAATGTTGGACGACTACTATCAAAATTTGGAGTCATTTGGACTTAAGGATCAAACGTTATGGACGGTTGATTAAACAAAGTTAAACTGTCCATTTCAATCCAGTCTTTTTGAAGTCCATAATGTGAAAGGGTTTTTGAATATGAAGATGCCTTAAAATCGGAATAGTTTCTTCAACAATGTGGGCCACCAATATCTTCTCTTTCATACTGAAAAAGCTCAGCTCTATTTGATGCTTACATCATGTGATATGTCAAGAATACTATACTGATTTTAATTCTAGGCCAGAATGGTGGGCTGGACTTCAATGATTTATTTGGGCCCCTTTTATTTGGATTTGGGACTTGAAATTTTTATCCAAGATTACACGTAGTGTCCCCCGAATTATGGTGGATAGATAAGGTTTTTGGACATATGTATTGAGCCCAGTAAATCAATCTTCATGGTTTGTCCAGTTTGTTCACAGATTCATTGGTCTTGTTTCTGAGGACCATATGACTCTTCCAATGGCATAATTGGCTCATGGTACCTTCTAATGAAATGTTGTATATTGAAAGTAGAATCCTACAAACAAGAACCACACAATTTGGATCAGTATAGTGACCGTAATTATTAAAACAGTAAACTGGCTCAATTGGACCACTTCTAAAAATGCTCAAAAATTATATTTAATATTAAAACATTAATATTTCACACAAATTTTGCACATTTCATATAAAATCAGTAAAGGGGGAATATAATAAGTTATGAAAATATTAATAACATCAACGGGGCATGAAAGAATATTACAAAATTAAAAATGTGCTAAATAATGAAATGTTTGTATACAAAATTTCAATATGAAATTGATTCGAATTACACACAATTGCATTTACTAATTTATAATCGACTTATATAAAAATTAATTACAATTTAATATATAATAAATCTATATAAATAAATTACCTGATAATGATTATAATTATTAAGATGCAGTATTTTTCACAATTAATCAAAAATAAAACATATCTGAAAAATATCAGTAAGTCACTCAACGTAAATTTAAATATTCATATTTTAAAGAATAATTTTATTTTTTAAAGTAGAATTTAATTTTTTTTCCAAATATAGTTCTAATACAAGTGTGATATTAAATGGAAACAGAACATCTTTTAGAAGAAATAGATTATTATTAGTAAAAGATGATTTATGTCTAGAAGACAAATTAGATATGTAAAAAACATTATATGAGAGATATATCTAATGACCCCCACCCTCAAAAGATAAAACATTTTTATTGAAATGGAGAAATGGAGATAACAACCCCTAATCCTTCCTTCAGTCAGCCCCATGGTGGAGACCGACACCAAAGGTACATAATTCGAGAATCCTAGAATGAATTTCCATTTTTATAGTAAAGAAGATTGGGAGATAATCTATTTTAGCAAAAGAAATCTATAATAAATATGAATAAAATTATCCAAAATCCATCCCACACGCATTTTGAATGTAATCTACTAGAAATACGATGAAAAATTCCAACGTATATACCAAAAGAACAAAGCTATGAAGTGATACATGAGTTGTCACCAATTTCTGAGATAGTAAGTTCTAGCACGTTGCACGTAATCTCCCTACAAACATGAAGACATTTTATATACATATTGTAAACATACACATATACTATGTAGGAAAAACCAAAGTTAGTCATGCGCAGGTGGGTTAAGCATGATAATTCCCCTGTGAGAAAATTAGTGTAAATTCAAAAGAACCTTACAAGGTATACAATCCACCAGAAACAAACCATGGCATGCTCACCAAATGATGAAATTCATATATTGTAAATTATTATGCAGATAGATATTTGGGTACCCTACCCCACTTCTAACTAGTTAATAACTCATCCCTAATAGTAAACATCCTGAGGCTACCATGATATTATACAATCCCCACTATAACAATCTACCCACACACACCTGGGCCACATAACAAATCCCACCTGAAAACCCCTTGTCCAAAATGACATCACATCCCTAAAACATCTAGTAATGTAGAACATATCTCACAATTAAGACACCTGAGAAGAACACATCACCCACAGACACCTGGTCCTCAAAAAATCACCACAACATTCCCGAAGAGTGTTGGGATACCAATGCTTAGATTAGAGAGAAGAGAAGATCCAAAAAAATAGCCATTCATCGTCCCATAAACATGTTTGTAATGGAAACCCCCCCCCCCCCCCCTATTACAATCAGGCTGTTTGGAACAAATTGGTCAACAAGGGTGGGATCCATATAGAAATCACAAGGAACAATATGTATAGGTACGAAACAATAATCCCAAAAAATGGGGTTTTAAATCAACAACCATCCCACTAAAAAAATCCCCTACTGCCAACCCTACATGCACATATCACCACAAAGGATAGTCACATCTATAAGTTGATATATGAAAATAAATCCACTATAAGCCAAAACGTGAAATATACCCCAATCCAATCCATTTAAACAGTTGTTTTTCTGAATTACCAATTAATTTATTTATTTATTCCATCCCAACCTCGGAAACTACCAAACACAACACACTATAAGTAACATCATAATTTGAAAACACATCACAATTTCCTTAGAATGTATGGGCCAAAATCTCATGAAAGGTAACACCATCCTTCTTCAAAATAAACCCTATTAAACCATCCTCAACAACTACATAGCACAAAAAATGTCACATCTAGCATAATAAAAAAACTCAACCATCTTGTAGTCCCACTGCCCACTCCCATTTCTCGAACACCCATTCAACCATGGAAACAATCATTATTTAATATGATGTCTCCATGTCCTTATTATCAAATAGATAACCCCTAACACACATCATTACAAACACAGAATGTATCCTCACTATGTAACAACACCACACCTAGAAATAAAAATATATCACCACCCAAGACTACACAACCCCATAAGTACCACTACCCAAATGTAGTCACACTACATGACAACTTCATCCATTCCACAATAAACCAATATCTCATCTTGAGATTCCATTATAACACCCATACACCTCATAGTAATAACTACACTCCCAATCACATCACCACATGACCATCATAATCACATGGTCGAACATATCCATACACAACACACAACCACACAAAATAGTAATGTGTATTAAAATTTAGATTCCCTTGTTCTTTTACTCCACATTCATTATTTAGGGGATATCACATAACAATTTCATTCATTGGGAATCAATTTATTTAACCAGGTATATGTGATTAATCATGTTTTAATGTTCACATTCGTTCAAAAAAATAATATCAAAAAGAACACTTGAGTTCAGCGAGAAAACAGAGACCACTAACAACCATGATTTTTAAGAGAAAATAACCATAAAATTCACAACAGAGATCAAGGATAACAAATAAAACAAATTCATTCTCATCATAATGTTCACATCCCTTCATTTATTAATTCTTATTATCCTTTTTATGTTTGGGTCCAACTATATTCATAAGGGGACATGACCACACATGCCGTATATGTTAAAAAATGAAAGATAGATGAAGAAATCCCAACGTTGAAAAAACCGATGATAAAAAATTCTTCCTTGAGCCAAATATATGGGTTATTTGATCAGTAAGAAAGACACTAGTTGAAAAAAGAATAACCTACTACAGTATAGGCTCACAACTCATCGGGGAAAAAATGTTCTCAGCGAACTAAGAGAAAACCGAAACACACTGGGAATAAAAGATATTGGCTTAGAAAGAGGTGGATCATATATCAACAATAAGGGGACTATTTGAATGTCCTTTAACATGGAATCATGGTCAAGACCATGAATTTTGATTATTTCAATTACCCTAGAGTGTTGAGATATTAATAATATAATTAATATCCTTTGAAACACTTTTAGAAAGGTTCAAACAAGGCTTCAAACTCGAATTATTCCAAATAAAATATAATAAGTGATAATTTGTAAAATTAGGGGAAAAAATTGGAAATAACGCACTGATGGGTGAGTCACTGACATGAGTCACTGATGTGACCCACCAATATAGACTCATCGACGCCATTCACCGATAGTTGTTCTGCTAATGACCAACAAAATGATGCCTAACCTACAGACACATCGATCTATGCATTCCTTGAACTACCAATGAATAACCAACTGATGCCTTGAACTATCGCTTCTTTGACCCACTGATGGATCGTGTCACTGATTCACTAACCTAATAATTCAATGATTCACTAACAGGTGACCAACGTACACCTTGAGTCATAGATGAAAAAACATGAATTTTGGAAAACTCTGGAAATAAGAAAACCTTGCCCCCGAGAACACCTCAAACATTGGATTTTTACAATGTAATGGACAAAAAGGTTCTACACAAATACATCAGATACATAAAAAACCATTACCTCCTTATAAAATTTAAATAAAATTTCACAAGAAATAGGGGTCCATTTAACCACTCATATGATACCAATCAAAGATAAAACAACATATTTTTTCATGAACTCATGCAAAACCTCAACATCCAAGAACAACTATTCCCACTTCTGCTAACCCAATCATCTAATATATAACCCCAAAACCCACAACTATCCAGAAACATGAGTTATGGAATCCCTTCCACAATTTCAAGAAACTATCCAATCTAGGCAGCACTGACTCACCCACATGGGTTTAATTGCATCTCCATTAATGTGTCTGCCTTGGAAAGATGATAACCCCCTTTCTAGATGTCAGTAATTCACAACACATCACATAATAAATAATCAAGTCATCTCATAGTAAAAAAGATTCATGAACTATATCACGAAGCAAGGCACAGATGTAAAACACAATACAAATCCAGGTAGTGGGAACACATTTGAGTCTCTTTCTCCCAAGTACTATCCTCCATGAAACTATTCCCCCATAATAAACAAACCAAATGAATAGTCCATCCATGAAGCACAATATCTTAATGGACCTAGATCTCCACTGGCTACTCCATGAATGTAGTTTCATTCTTGATATCCAACTCTCCTAGGTAAGACACATGGATGTCATCATGAAGATATTAATGAATATGGGAGACATGAAGGACATCATGGAACCTCCCCATATGTGGTGTAAATACATAATTGTATGCCAACTCACCAAGTCTCCCCAATAGTTTGGAAGTTCTTATAAACACGGGTGTAATTTTTCCCCCTCGACTGAACCTCCTCTGCCCACATCGAGGGGAAAACTTCAAGAACACATTGTACCAAACCTCATGATCCAAGGGCCTTATCCTACGATCTATATATGACTTATTCAGACCATGTTCAAACTTAAACCTCTCAAGGGGAAGCTGAACATTCTTTATTTTACTTGGCACCATGTCTATACCAGGACTAGCTACATCCACAACTCCCTTCCAACACAAAGTTGAAGGTACAAACATTTGTACAATTATTTAACTAGAGATATACTAATTTAAAAGTGATAGATATTATTGAAATCATATTCTACCAAAGGTAAGTGTCATAATAACAATATTCCAAATTTTAGAAAACATTCCCATAATATATTCACTTACATCAAGATGGTCCTCTATCTCTTCCCATCAATTTAAGGGTGGAAAGAAGTGATGAGGAATAATTGAGTGCCAAAATCATACTATAATCCACTGTATAATACTGAGGTAAAACATGTATCTTGATATGAGACGATGGATCTTGTGACCCCATTCAACTATAACACCTCGTCCACATTCCTTTGTGTTATGGAATCCATTGGGATCGATAACTTGATCTCTAATAAGTGAGCTGATTTCATCATATGATCCATTGATACAATGATTTCACCACATAATATTAAATCCCACGGTAATAATATGATTAAATCCATTGATATGTCATCCAACTCCCAATTTGAGATATATAAGGTCTCCAACAAACCACTGGGAACACTATGTCTGGCCTTTACCTGCTGGAATATAATGCAATTTTCCAAAATCTCATCCACATCACACTTCATACCAAGGGACAAGAACTATTCACTCTAGCCACTTTGCAGCTTGTAATCTCCATGGTGAACATGTAGGGGTGAGCTATGAAACTCATTGAGTACTCTTTCATGTACCACCACTTTAACAAATAAATTCTTAGGGAGAAATATTATATTCTTACCATCCACTGATCAACACTCTGAAGTTTCAACTTGGCCAATGAGATCACACATTACTTCTTTCCATATGTGTCCATGTAGAGACTTCTCAATGTGCTACCTTATATATGACAACACCATCATCTGAAACAAGAAACCTCTTCTGACATCAGTTCCTAAATCAAAATTCAAGGTTTCCAACAGTTCCATTTCCTTATAAAAATCCACAGATTCTTGAACCATATCATTATATGACATATTTCTCATATTATCGACCATAATATCCCCCTTTAAATAGAAAACCGTACTTGGATCCTTTCACACCACACAATGCTTGGTCTTTTATAATCAGAGCCATCAACAGAGCTGCTACATGAGAGAAATCATGTACAAATATCTAGTAATATCTTGCCAGACCACGAAAATGGTGAACCTCTATTTATCACCCTAAGGATCCACTGTACGTTACCCTATGAATAATGTAATAGCTTCTATTGTACGCAACATGGTGTTTTAACACACCACAACCATTCAAGCTACTCATTTTGAATAGTAATACCTAATTTTTTATATTTTTTAATTTTTTTTTCAAAATGGTCTTCATTATTGAATTTAAAATATTGAAACTATCTTAGGGTGAATTTTTGGTATTTTTCTGAAAACATTCAATTTTTTATGAATACTGAAAAACACTGAATTATTATTTAAAACTGAAATTTACTTAAATAATTAGTTATTTTATTTAAATTTATATTAGGTAAAAATATATACATAATTACAATATATGTTCAAGGTAATTCATTGGATTTATTTTATAATAATATTAGATATATAAAATTTTATTGAACATTTTACCATCTTTTACCCACCTTCTAGGGGTATTTACAAATTTCGGTAAAACATAATTTTATAGATTCTGTGAAATGAATTTAAAACACATGAGAGACATGATTGACATCAGAATATAAAATGCAGTTCGATAAGGTAATTTTTTTGTTGAATAGTAACTTTTCAATTATATTTACCATGGTTAAAAGTAAATAAGATAATTAAATGTAAAAATGATATTATAAATATCTTAAAAAATTTCATAATTATATATGATATATTAATATCTTTCAAAATAATCCTTAGGAATAAAATATTCTCATTTATTCCAAGTTTATTAGATTAGGACAATTATTATTATTTTATTTAATGAAGGGTTAAAAGAGTTAAATTCAAATTTTCATAACTAAAAAATTTTTAGTACAGGGTTATACATAAGATAAACATGACTATAAATATTCATTAGAAATAAAAAAAATATTTCATACATAATGGTATTTCATTTATAAATTTTAGACATTAAATAATAAAATTAATTTATGACACAATTGATGATTTTGTAATTACCTTTTTAAGGAAAAGATAAAATAATTGACGTTATAAATATCCAAATAAATGTAAATTAAGAATTTTGATACATTCAACTTCTTTTATAGATTAATATTAAATGATAGATTTTATTTAATGTATTTATATATGTAATAATGTAGTTATAACTTTCACAAAAATCAATTATTATATAGTGTCAAAATTGATATAAATGAGTTTTAAACAAAATACTATATTATTAAATGATATAATAGTCTTACAAATATATATATTGTATAAATGAATTACATAATAATAAATATATCATTAATGAACTACTTTTGGTTCTCTGGACATTTTATTGTATGATTATTAACCATATAATATAACAATACAAGATTGAATGGTAAAAGTTAAACTATTTAACTAAGAGTTAAATCTAAATGATATGGTGAATAAGGTGACATAATCCTATCTATAACCTATTGGATGAGATTTTTTTGACCCATCCCCACCTTAGCCTCGAAATAAATCATTTTTACCCATTAATAACCAAATATGATTTTTTAATAAACTAATTTTCACTCTTTTCCTAAAGTGACCCTCACCTCTCTTATAAAAGGGTACCTCCCCTTCTCTTAATTTTACACCTCCAAATACATTTGGGTTGGACAACCAGTTCTCAAATATCCTCCCAAATAACATCACTTTTATCCATCATATAAATGAAAAATCCCCATATGTGCGTACGTATGGATTACCGTCTCCATGTCATGGTGTAGTTTGTTATTCAAACACTTCATTATCTAGATGGGTATAATATTGAGTGTAACTGATCTAAATATTAAATATAACATATTAAGGATTCTTTATATATGGTATGCCATCCAATTACATACGGATTCACTATCATTATAATGATATTGTCTCTCGTCCATACATACAGATTACTGTATCCACGAACGTGATGAGATTCATTCCCCATCATAATGATTCATAAATAATTTTCATTTTATGATTAAAAATAATTTTTAATAACTCAATATAATTTTGGATATAAATAAAATACACCCTATCCATAATAAACATGACTTAACTAGCAAAACATAAAAAGGAAAATGAATAAGTAAACACCTAAAACAATGATACTAATGAAATATTATTAACAAAGCAGAATTAGAAGATCCGAAATGATATAATATTTTTGATGTGGTTCTTGTATAAGTTATTAACATTGATTTAACAATTATACAAGATTTTAGCATACCCTCAATCAATTAAAATTTTAAGTTAATGTTTAATTCTACAATCTCTTAATTATCTAGGGTTTTTTATACGTGAGAATCTACTGGGACCTCTTTATCATCCATATCTGTGTTTCATAAAAATGTATTTCAAAAAAATTACAATTTCCTATACTATGGGTTTAATTCATTTATAACCTTTTTTTACATTTTATAATATATTTATAATGGAATCTTTTAGTCGTTTTCCAAACATGTTCCTTTACTACCTTTTCGGAAAAATTAAGGAAAAAATGATTTTTCAACTTACACAGCGAGTGCTGCTATTTTTCATTGTTATAATATATTTTAAGAATCCATTACAAGATTATAAAAACTTATTCAAAATAAATGAATTTATTAATTATGTTTCTTTAAAATTATTTCAAAATATAAAGAAAAATTTCTCTCAAACAGTTTTCATTTCATCTATGTCTACATCCTTTGATAGATTTTATATTTGTTTGAAGTTATTTTATTATGAAAAGATATTTCATATTGTATTGAAGGTTTTGGGATATTTTTTATTGTGGATGTTTTATTTATATACCTTTCATGGTTTATGGTAAAATTATTAACGTTTTGAATTCATGTTTTAATATGAATGTTTATGTTATGTTTCAACCTTTTCATATGAGGAATGCATTGGACACAGTAAGTGATGGGTAGAGGCTGATAAAGCTCCTCAATGCATCAATAGGTCTCATGATCCAAACTAGTGTCTTGGAACAAGGCCTTGAAAAAATCAAATTTTTTTGACTTGGCACGAGTCCTTGACTATGTGGTAATGAATTCTAGCATTATATATCCATCATTATGACATTTTCTATTGATATTGCATGTAATTTTTTGACTATTAGAATATACATGTGAATAAAATATATGGAATTATTTGATTTATATTTTAAATAATATTATGATTATTATGTTTAAAAGGATTATGTTTTAGTCTTATACACTACCATAATTGTTTATGATTATTTATGAATGTGTCCACTATATTGTTATCTTTATTGTGCATCTGAGATCACCCCTTTCTATATTTTAATTTTTTACAGGATGTGAAAATGTAATTTATTGTTGACCTATAAGGAAAATATAATGTATATAAATCTGTTGAAATGGAATAATTGTTAATGTTTTTGTTGTCTCACGAAGTACTATAAGACTTATGTTTGTATTTAGTAATTCCAAGGCTACTAAATTGATTGGCCTTTCAGGATTTCATCCCATGTGATCATGACAATGTTATGTAATAATGCACTGACTCTGGGTAACTGGGGTTGGGGAATTATAGTTTTTATCAGAAGAAGTTTAGTATATTCATTGGTAGTTATATTTAGAAAAACTCTGATCAGAGAACGTTACCATAAGAAAGAATTTGAGGATTAGTATAGAAGAAAAAGTTAGAATTTATTCAACGTAAAGATTTTGTTATTTTCCCAAGTAATACATCCCTATCTGGATACGACCAGGTAGAGGTGGCTCTGGCACAGATGTACATATAAGTGATAACATCCACAAGGAGATTCGGGTTTGACCCAAGGTATCATGGTACAGGACAACGGGCGTTACTGCACTCTTGGTTATGACACTTTCAGGGTATATCCTTAGGATAATTCACATTTTCATTACAACCCATTATGAAGGATTTATGAGTATGTAACTCCTCAAAGAAATCGTTTTTATGATTATTGATTATATCCATAAACAGTTCAACTTATGATAAGTGTTTTACATGTTTGGAATTTTGTATTGAAATTCATAAAGTAATCTAGTTTATGCCATTATTTAGAAATGGTTCAATGTAGAATGAATTGAAAACATATTAATTCACATAATCCATGTAACTATTTCCCTCCTACTCAAGATAATTATAGTGGATCTGGTGATGCTACTAGTTCTAATCATCTAATCACCAAAATGAGACAACAAATTCAGGTTATGAATAATAACCTTACTCATATAGAGCACCCTAATCCACAACATGGAGAATAAATGCAATACCGCTTCACGAGGAAAAAACAACCAACATTAAATGGGAAAACAAATCCATCTGTAACTGAGAAATGGATAAGTTCCTATGAGAAAAGAATTCTTCTTTGGGGAGTAGCAAAAAGGGAAGAATTAATCATGATTGTTTGTCACATCACAAGAGCTGTAGATCATTGGTGGTCATTGATTCAAAAAAATGAGTATGAAGTACCATCATATATGTAATGGAGGTCCTTTAAAGATATTTTCATAGAAAAATAATTTTTTTTGTGACCATCAAGTGGACATGGAATGCAAATTTCTGAGTGAGGAAAAAGGAGGATGAGAATGTCTCAATGTATGAGGCTAGCTATACAAGGTTAGTAAGTCATGAAACAAATTATGTACCTAACCCAATGATTAATTTTGATCGATTATCTGATGGGTTAAAATAATTTATCCAGCATTCAATAGTCTCAAAATCCATCTCATCATACGAAGATATTGTCAAATGTGCTATCAAGACATAAAATGAAATCTCTAATTCTTATGAATTTACATGAAATTAAGTGAGGAATAGATCAGCTGGACCCTTTGGAAATTGAAATAAGGTGAAGAAGTAAAATCTTTAATATCCATCATATGGTAAATTTTAGAAGAAACATCCTGGTATCTTCCTGAAGAGAATGTGAGTCTATAAAAAGTGGGTGAATAGGACACCATACTCGTGATTTCAATGGAATTAAAGAGGATTTCAATGTTGAACTCTACAATTGTATTGAATTGGGGAATTAAGAAAATTAATGTCCTAAGAGACAAGGAAACATACCTCAGAAAAGACCAAGGGTACAAGGAAAATCTTATTCGATCACTACTACTGAGGTTGAAGCTCTGAAAGGCAAGGTGGAAAGAAATTTAATGGTTTCCTCAAGTTTAGAAAAGGATTTATATGATTTTGGATAATTATTTGTTTTCATTTCATCCCAGTTTTCTATGAAAATTAGATACTTCCAATTATATTTTACAGGAGAGTTTTCAGTCAAAACTCTTAAGGGATGTATCATTTCAACAATGTTTAGTGAATCAGTTCCTATTAGAGAATATAAATGTTCTTTATATTCTAATAACATCATCATGCCAACGATTTAATTTGATATAATCATTAGTATGGATTGGACTTTAGACTATGATAAAAAAAATTATTATGAGAACAAGGATGATAAAAGTTTTGATGATGATAAGGAGTACCTTATCTTTTGACAAGAAATATTACCATCTGATTCTTATCTAGACCCACCCCCAGTAGCTCCACTAATTTCAGTTATTGGGGAGGAAGGTATTGAAATAACTATGGCTGAGGAAAAAAATATTTGAATACAGTACATACCTATTGTACAATAATATTTTGATGTGATTCAAGAGGATTTTCATAGTCATCATCCAGAATAATAAATTGAGTTTTCCATTGATTTAATTAATTATTCAAGGACCATAACAATGACCAATTATATAATGGCCACTATGTAACTAGTAAATCTAAGAAAAAACTAGATGAATTGAGTAATAATGGATTTATCCACCCTAGTGTTTCTCCATGGGATGCCCCTGTTCTTTTCGTCAAGAAGAAAGATGGATCTATAAGGTTGTGCATTGAATAGAGGGAGATAAATTATATAACAATAAATAACATGTATCAACTACCTCACATTGATCATTCATTTGACCAACATCATGGAGTTCAATATTTTTCAATGATTGACCATTGATCTAGATATCATCAGTTGTGTGTGTGGATGGAAGACATTCCCAAAAGATCATTTTGAACCAGGAATGGGCATTATGAGTATATAGTAATGCCTTCTAGATTGACTAATGCACCCTTTTTCATTATGGATCTAATGAATCAAGCTTTAAAGGTATATCTAGATGAAATTGTAGTTTTATTTATTGATGATATCTTAGTATACTAAAAAACCTACAGAGATCATGAAAATCACTTGCACGCTATTTTGAAAACCATCATATGAAATGAATTATATGGGATGTTTAGCAAGTGTAAATTCTGGCTTCGAGAAATTACATTTCTCGAGAATATTGTCTCTAAGGTTGTAGTCTCTGTCGATCCATCAAATTCCAAGGCAATCAAAGAATTTCTAGCAACAATGAGTATAACTGACATACACAGTTTTACTATTTTTTGCATGTTATTATCGACATTTTATCCAGAACTTTTCCTGCTTGTCTAACCCATTTACCAAACTCACCCTTAAAGGGGTAAAAATGTTTTGGGCAAAAGAGTGTGAAGATTATTTTGAATAACTAAGAGAAGATTATCCAATGCTCCCATACTGACTCTACCATCGGGGATTTTTGGGTTTATTATTTATATTGATCTTTCAAAATGACATCATGGATGTGTCCTTATATAGAATGATTGAGTTATTCATTATGCGTCACAATAGCTAAAAATTGATGAACGAAACTATCCCAATCATGATCATGAGTTAGCTACTATAATCCGTTCTTTGATGAAATGGAGACACTATCTATATGGTGAAAATTGTGAGATATGTACTGATCATAAGAGTTTTAAGTATATTATCTCACAAAAAGAACTCAACATGAGGCAATTGAGATTACTCAAACTACTCAAGGATTATTATTTCAGTAAACACTGTCACTCAGGAATGAAAATTAATGCGATATTTTCTTTTAGAAAAAAGGATCATGGAGTTTTGAATGATATGAGAGATGAAAGGGGTCCAATGTTGAAGGAGTTAGTAAATATTGATATGGGAATAATCATGGAAAGTGAAACATCTATAATATTAAATGGTAGATAAGCCATCATTACTAGAATGGAGAAAAAGTTCTCATACTGATTATGGGGAGTTTTAAATGAAAATTATAGCTTTGAACAATGGAATATAGATTAGCTTTTTATATGAATATGGAATTTTGAAATTTGGGAAGAGACATTGTGTTCTATACATACCTGATGTAAGAACAGAATTTTTGGATGATGCTCATATATCCAATTTATCGATATAGCCATGACGCAATATAATGTATAAAGATTTGATGGAAAATTTATGGTGGGATAACATGAAGAGAGAGATTCATAATTATGTGTCAAGATGAATAGTTTGTCAAAAAGTGAATGTTGGAAGAAAACATCCTAGAGGAGCCTTGAAAACTCTTCCCATACCTAAGTGGAAATTCGATTATATTACGATGGGATTTGTCATGGGACTACTAAAGACTCCTAGAAGGAATGATACAATATGGTTCATTGTTGATTGTCATGCCAATTCAGTACACTTTCTTTCTGTAAGAGAAGATTTAATACTTGAACGTCTAGAGAGACTATATAGTAATAAAGTTGTAAGACCTCATGTGGTACCCCTATCAATTGTTTCTTATCATGATCCCCGTTTTGTTTATGATTCTGGAAAACTCTTTAGAAGTACTTGGATACTGAACTTCATTTGAGAACTACCTACCACACTCAAATTGATAGTCAATCAGAACAGAGTATTAAAACCATAGGATACATGTTGATATCTTTCTCACTTGACTTTCAAGGTACGTGGGAACAATATTTACGTCTGGTATAATTTTCCTAAAACAATAGCTTCTATTCAAGTATTCCGATTGCACCATATAAAGCATCATATGGAAAGAGATGTTTCACACCAAATTGTTGGGATGATGTTTGTAAAATAATGCTCATAGTCCCACAACATGAAGACAAAATAATGGAAAAGGTAATTGTTATCCAAACCCACATCAAAGTAGCTCAACGTAAGAAAAAAATCAATTTTGATAATTGAAGGATTTTTTTGGAATTTCATGTAGGAGATCATGTTTTAATAATGTTATCTTCATGGAAGGGTGTTATAAAATTTAGTAAGAAGGAAAATTATTTCCTAGGTACAACAGACCTTCCAAAATTATAAAACTAATTGGAGTGGTAGCATATAATTTGGAAATGCCAAAAATTCTTTCCAATGTTCATGATGTGTTCCACATATCACTATTGAGAAAATACATTCCTAACCCAACGATTGTACTCACCAATGAAGAAATACAAATCGAACCCGATATATCTTATTGCGAAGTGCCTATCAAAATTCTTCATACCAGAGGACAAGTTTTGGGAAACTAGATGACTTGTCTGGTGAATGTTCTATGGGGAAATTATAAGATGGAAGAGGAAACCTGGGAACCCAAGGATCTTATGATGAATAACCACTCGAATTTTTTATACAGTAATATTCTAGAAATTTCAAGGATAAAATTAATTGAATGTGGGGAGAATATAACTCCCCTATCTTTTTCCGTGGTATATATCCCTTTGAATAATGCAGTAGCATGCGTTATACGCAACTTGGAATGTTCACACACCACGACCAATCAAACTATTCGTTATGAAAAGTAATACCCAATTTTTTAAATTTTTTAAATGTCATTTTTCAAAATTGATTTCATTTTTGAATTTGTAATATTGAAGTTAGCATAGGTTGAATTTATGTTATTTTTCTTAAAATATTCATTTTTTATGAATAGTAAAAATAACTGCATTATTGTTTAAAATAGACTTCTATTTTAATAATTAGTTATTTTATTTAAATTTATATTATGTAAAAATAGATACATAATACCTATATATGTTCAATGTATGTCATTGGAGTTATTTTTTAATAATATTATATATATAAAATTTTATTCAACTCTTTATCGTCTTTTACCCACCTTCTAGGCACATATGAATATTTGCATTAAACATAATTTTACCCCTTATGTGAATTTAATTTCAAAAACCAGAGAGACATGGTAGAAATCAGTATGTAAAATTTGGTTCATTAAGGTGAAAATATTTTTTTGTGAAGAGGTAATTTTGATTTTATTTTCCACGATTAAAAGTAAATTGGGTAATTAAATGTAAAAATGGTATTATAATTACACTAAAACATGTCTTAAATCTATTAGATAAGTTTATTTTGGCCAAAATAAAACTTAAGAATAAAATCTGATCATTTTCATCCATGTGGAATAGATTAGGACATTTATTATTATTTTATCTGATGAAGAGTTAAAAATACTAAATTCAAATTTTCACAACTAAAACATTTTTCATATAGGGTTATGAAAAAGTTAAATTAAACTATAGATATTAATTATAAATATAAATAGGTTTCCTAAATTTTGGTATTTTACTTATTATTTTTAGACAATAAATAATTAAATTTATTTTTGACACACTGGTGATGCAGTAATTATCTTTTTAATGAAAGGTTAAAATAGTTGATGTTATAAATACCAAAATAAATATAAATTGAGACCTTTGATGCATTACACTAGTTTTATAGATTAAAATGAAATGTTATTGTTGATTCAATGAATTTTCTTTGATGTAAAAATGTTGTTATAACTTCCAAAAAAATCAGGTACTAAATATGGTCAAAATTTTCAAAAATGAGTTTTTAAAACAAATACTATACTATTAAACGATACAATAGATCATAAAATCTATTTTTTGGAAAAAATAATTACATAATAAAATATATATCATTAATGAACCACTTGGGATTATCTTGGAATTTTATGGTATTATTATTAACCATATAATAAAATAATGCAAGATTACAAGGTAAAAGATAAACTATTTAACTAAAAGTTAAATCTAAATGATAAGGTTAATATAGTGCCTTAGACTAGAATAAAAACATTGTAATTATAGGTGTTATACCCATACCCACATTATCTTCAAAATAAATAATTTTGGAGAAATTATAAATTGAAAAGGATTTTATAATAAAATAATACTTCATGTTTTTTCTATTGTGAACCTCACCTCTTTTATAAAAGGGTACTTCCCCTTATCTTAATTTCAAAAATCCAATGACATTTGGCTTAGCCAAACACTACTAAAATATGTTCCCAAATACCCTCCCTTTGACCTACAATCCTTACATTGATCATAAATCCAACCTAAGGAGCCCTTTTGATCAACTCAAAAGGAAACACCCGAAGATGAGGTAATAATTTTCAACCACTTTCAATGTAATTTTCTTTTTCCAGTTCCTTTATCATTATGGTTTCCATAAAAAAACAATAAATCCATTAAATAATACATTTTGTGATTTTTTTATGAATATGGTACAACCATATTCATTATTCTATCCATCTTATGAATTAAAACTCAACATGCGTGCGTGCATACAACTTACCGTCTCTACATTGTGGTGTAGTGTGTTTCCCAAACACTTAATTATTTGGATTGATATAATAATGAGTGTAACTAATGTAAATAAAAAATATAACATGTTATGTATTATTTATATATGATATAACATAAAATTACAAATTATTTAACCCTCAATATAATTATATTTTCACTCAAGCATACGTATGGATTACCATCTCCACGAACATGATGAGATTCATTCCCCATCTTAATCATTCAGAAATAACATTAATTTTATTATTAAAAATAATGTTTAACAACTCAATATCAGTCTGTATATAAATAAAATTTGTCATATTCATAATTACCATGACATTAATAGCAATACATATAAAGGATAATGTATCAGTTAACTCCCTAAAAAATGATACTACTGAAATATTATTAACAAACCAATTTTATAAGATCACATATGATATCATTTATTCATATGTGTTTCTTGTATACTAAAATATAAATGATCTAGCTATTATAAAAGAGTATAATATACCCAAGAACAAGTAAATGTACACGGTATGGGTTAATACTATTATATCTTCATTATCTGTGGTTGTTTAAATGTGAGTATCTACTGTGACCTCTTTATCATCCACATCTGTGTTTAAAAAAAATGTAGTTCCAAACATTTTAAAGTTTCCTTTATACTATGGGTTAATTTAATTTATAACCTTGTTTGGCTTTTTTTAATAATTTAATAATGGAATATTTCTATAGTTTTCTAAACAAGGTCATATACGACCTCTTCGAAAAAATTATGGAAAGAATGATTTTTCTCTTATATAGAAAGCATGGATATTTTCCATCGTCATAACATCTTTAATGATCCACTTAAAAGCTTATATGAACATTTATTTAATAATGTATTTCCATTATAATTATTTTTCATTCCAATCATTACAAAATATAAAGATATATTTCTATCTAATAATATTGATTCCATCTATATCATCATTTTTGATGGATTTTACACTTGTTTGAAGATTATTTATTATGATAAAATCTTCCATATTGTATTGAAGATTTTGGGATATGTTTGACTGTGGATGTGTTATTTTTATATCATTAATTGTTTATGGTTAAAGTATTAATATTTCATATGCTATTTTTAATATGATTTTTTATGTTATGTTTCATCATTTTCATATGAGGAAGGCATTGGACATAGCAACTTACAGGTGGAGCCTGCTATAGTTCCTCGATGCATCCGGAGATCTCATGAGTCAAACAACTGTTTTGGTACAACACCTTGACAAAATCATTTTTTAGTCCCAACATGAGGCATTGACAATGTTTTTATGAATTCTATCATTATGAATTCCATCATTATGAAATTAGGTATTGATATTCCATGTGATTATTCTTCCTGTAGAATATCCATGTGATTATGTAAAAGGAATTATTTTATTTATAATTGCCATTTTATGCTGATGTTTATGTTTAAAAGGATTATGTTTTAGTCTAATACATTGCCTTAAATGTTTCTTATTATTTATTAATGTTTCCACTATATTGTTATCCTTTCTGAACATCTGATCTCACCCATTTCTATGTTTTATTTTTCCCAGGATGTGAAGAAGTATTTTATGGTTGACCTGTAGGGATAGGAAAAGGGATATAATTGTATTAATAGAGGAAAAATGTGGTTTTTTTATCATGATGTAATGTGAAACTTCTGTTTTCATCTAGTAATTCCAACTCTACTAAACGGTTCGGTCTTTCAGGATTTGATACCTTGTGATCATGCCAATGTAATGTAATAATGCATCGAATTTCGGTAACTGGGGTCTGTGCGTAAAAATGTTCAGCATTATTTGATGAAACCAAAGAAACAACTAAATCCATAATTGATAGGTCCACTACTACACCATACTAAGTCACCATATTTCTATGGAAGTGTACCTCCCATGTCCCAAAAATTCACTTGGACAACATACCATACAGATAAGGGCATCGAAGAACATCTAAGACAGTTTTGAGATGCTCGGTATGCTACTCCTATAGCCTTGATTAGATTAGGATTTCATCTATGAACATGATGAAGAACCTATCTAGGAACTCATGGAAGACAGATTTCACAAGTCCCCTAAACATAACTAGTGCATTCATAACACTAGATTCCATAGCCATGAACTCATAGAGCCCATACCTACACCAGAAAGAATTATTTGTGATGTGAACCTCAATCACGCTTAATTATTGATACCGAGACCACATATTGATCATAAAAATCCATATTACTCCTCTCAACTAGTTGAAAAAAATGATCTGTACTTAGGATATGGTAGTGATTATTAACTATTACCTTATTTAACCTTCATTATTCTATATATACCCTCATTCCACCATCATTCTTCATCGAAAACAATACCGGAGCACCCATCAATGACACAATAGGCTAGATAAATCCCTCATTCATCATGTCTTCAATCTGAATCTATAACTCCCACAACTCTGAGGGCACCATCAGATAAGGATACTTCAAAATTAGAGAATCAATGGTTTGCAAGTCTATCCTAATATCAACATCATGTGGAGGGGGTAGGGTCAGAACCTCCTTGAGAAAAATATACAGTACCTACATAACAACAATGGGAATACCTACCATCCCACCATAGATCAAATCAAAAGACAACATGGAGAAAAATAAATGAAATATATCAACACACCGACAACACATTAGAAAAATCTTCTCAATAGACAAAGCCACACATTGTCCTTCCTTTCCTAAAAAAAATGACTATCCTTTCGAAGTAGACGATAACAAAATTAACATAGTACAACCAGTCAATTCTGAGGTTAACACCATATGGCTGAATTTTTAGTATAATGTGAATCCCATTGAATAGATTTGGCCCTAAAATCATTCAACATCCTGGGAAAACATCAAACAAAATGTTCTACCCTCTTACTAGTGTACTTAACACCAGGGGAATTGAAATTATATCTATTTATAGTTCCAGATCATGGTTTATATTGGGTAAAAAAAGAAGTGTGATGATACTTAAACAAACAAGGTGAAAACTACAGTACTAAACTAGTTGAACGTGCCTTGAACGATCTACAGAGCTGCTTGTTCTACTTACTTTGTGTTATGTAACAAACTATTACTAGCACCCATGACCTTATTTTATATAACACCTACCCAAAAATCACAAGAATGAGGTCCTAGAGGAACAACTTGAGGTTGGCCTCCTCCTGCTCTTTCTCCCCTTAGTGGAGTAGGAGACTACAATCCCTATTACTAAAATGGCATAGAAATAAACTACTGTTGAGGTGGGTGTTGAACATTATCTCATGCAACACATTGATCATAAACTAGGTACCAACTATTAAGGTGCCGATGTCCTCCACATTTGAATGACCTTGGTCCAATGCATATGGTAAAAGGATGTGGACATGAAGTTTGGAAATGAAACATCTAGGGTCGACTTCCCACTAGTAGAAACCATGATGGTCCTGTTGTCGGAGACATACTGCTGGTAGACATCACCTATGAAAAACTCAACTGGATCCCCTCTTCTGGTAATCCTCCACGCGAGTGCATCCTTTCCACTACCTAAGCCTTCTACTAAACCTTAATGTATGTTAGTATAGAGAAGGGAGTAACTATGTACTAGAGAGAAGGATGAAGTGCCACTTCTATAAATCACTCTTGGAACTCTTAATCTAGAAAGAGATCCAGATCAAAGTGAAGTAGATCCTTGAACTTCATCCCCAACATCTGTTCAATCATAATTCATTACTGAATGTTGAGTAGCTTCTATATCTTCTCAACCAACATGCTTGAACAAATGAATTATTACCTGAATTTCTTCTCAAAAGTGATGCATAGATACTCACCATCAATTTCCTTTCGTATGTACAGTGTCCACCACTGACAAGTAACATCACTCTTTGGAATAACCCCCAATGGAACCCATTACTCCATCGGAGCCCAGATCAAATTCAAAGTGATCAATAGCACTACCAGAAAACTCTATATTTCTATATTTAACACAAATCCTTTGTACATTACCAGTTTCATTAGCTTGAACGGATGAAGAATATTTTTCCACTGATCATCCTCCCCACTAGGTCTAACCTTCGTCGGTCGATCAAGGAAGCCTGATGAACCTCCACTGCTCCTAACACATGAGGATGACGACCTGGTTCTATAACTGATAAGTAAATAAGGAACTCCTATGCCAAAGTAGTATGAAATTTATTTTGAATTCAATTTTACTCATTATTTATTTAAATTCCACAGAAATTCTCAAAATACACAATAACATAAGACATCATGATTCACGTGCCTTTCCTAGGGTATCTATTTTGAAAACGTTGTAGCCTCAGATGGATTTCTGTTAAGAATATAGTCCTTATATTGAACAATGGGGGGGGGGTTTAATATCCCATGTCCAAGACGATCTTCCCTAGACTAGGTCACACACCTAGATGGACACACACTAAGAACCAACAATTCCATGAAATCCTCTCTATCCCTAACCCAAAACTCTATCCTATCTCTCATCCATCGACTCTAATACAATTATATCATGAACCCCTCCTTAAAAAGATAACCCTTATTGGAAGGAAATGAAGAATATGGGATGATGACCTCCGAGTCCGACATCCAGTAGGTACTAGTGGGTGACCATCACAAAGGATACATTTTCAGACAAATATGGAATGCGTTTCACATATTATAGTTACCATGATCGGCTGATAAAATGTTTCAAACTAAAAACAAATCCAAGACATATGAATATATATATGTGTGTGTATGTATGTGTGTTTTTAAGCCAAAAAATTTCCGACATGAATGATTAATGTAAAACATGCTCGAAATTAAATGAAAAAAATCCAATGTGAATACTGAATGAACAAATCTAAGAAGTGACAGAACGATGGTCCCCAATGTCTAAGCTAGTAAGGTCTATAATGGTCTATATACTCTCCCAAGAAACCTAAAATAAGTTTTATATACATTGTGTGAGCATGGAAGTATACTCAGGAGAAAAAGTAAAATTCACTCATGCAAAAGTGGGAGAAACATACTAATTTCAATGTGAAAAAATAGTAGAAACTCAAAATCACCTAACAATGTATAATATACATCCCAACATCACAAAATCATTCTCATCAAATATTGCAAGTGATGTATTATAATGTAGTAAGAACATCGATATTTTGGTACATTTCACCAATTCCCACTAGGTAACTAACCATCCCTAATGACAAATATTCTAACACTACCACTCTCTTCCACAAGCCTCACTGTCACAACATGATCGCAAACACTTGGTCCTCATACAACATCCTACAGAAAAACACATTGGACACAACCACATAAAATCCTTATAAGACCTTGGTAAGTGCAAAATACCTCATCCAAAAGACTCCAAGGATGCACACCTCTTTCGAATACACCATGGCCTCACAACTATAAAAAAACCTACCAGAAGATTCTTTGGTTGCTAAGGCCTAGAAGTAGAAGTAATGAAAATCAAATAACCATCCAGACATCCTCCAAAAGGATGTTGGGAAAGGACACCCTCACCAATAACAATTGTTTTTTTCATCACATATACCTCAACATGAGTGGGGCGCAAAAAGAAAACATGAGGAAATACGTATATATATAGGTAAAAAAACCATCCCAACCAATTTTTACAAACAACAACCAATAAACTCCAAAATAGTAGCTACTACCATACCTACATGCACATATCACTATGAATAACTATCACAACCATATGTCAATAAATTAATGATGCTTCACTACAATCCCAAACTAAAAACCGACACTAAAACAATTCATTTAACTATTTTTCATTATACATTATGAATTCAATCATTTATTTTTTCCATTCTGACCTAAGAATCTACCAATCATAGGACACCACAAGTAACATAGTAAACCCCACACAGTTCACAAAGCCCTTGGAAACTCTGGGCAAAAGGCTCACCCAAGGATACTCAATCCTTCTTCAAAATCATCCCTACAATACCATACACAGTTGCCCGAATGTAGAAGAAATTCCACATCAAGAAAAAAAATCATCCACTTTTTAGTCCAACCACACACTCCCCTATCTTGAACCCTCATCCACCAGCTATAACCATCATTCATCAATAAAATGATTCCTTTTCCTTACTCCCATTAACAAAACCTCTAACCCACCTCATCACAATATAATTAGGAATCCTCACTCTGTAACATCACCACACCCAACAATAAAAACATTGCACAACACAAAACTCCAGCCGCACTACCCGACCACTCCTAGAAAAAGTCCCCCTGCAAAACAAGTTTATCCATTCCACAATCAACCAAACTATCATCCTGAGACTCCATTATACCATCCATACCACCCCATACTAACAACTGCACTCAAAACCATGACACTACATGACCAGCATAAAACACACAGTCAAATATTTCCACACATAACACACAACCACAACATAAAGGATGGGGTATTCATATTTAGCATCCCTTGTTCTTTAATTCAACATTAATTATTCAGGGATGATCATAGAATATGATTATTGTTGGGGAAAGAGTTTATCTAACCTATTATAAATGAAAAATCATGTTTTCATGTTTAAAACCATTAAAATGTATTCATGAGTACAGTGCAATAACAGATACCACCAACAACCATGATTTTCATGTGAAAACAACGCATAAAAGTCCTAAAAAAGATTATAGAGAACATATAAAACAGATTCATCATCGTCATCATCATCTTCCCTGCCTAAAATTTATTACTTATTATTATATTCATTACATTTAGGGTTGATAGTACTCAAAAGTGGACATGAGAAAACCCACCTCGCAAGATACACAAAAGAAATAGAGATTAAGGAATCCATACGTGGAACATCATATGATCAATAAGGCTTCCTTGATAAAAAAGTGGGGGTCGCCTGAGTTGTAGTAAAGAATCCATGGGAAAACCGAACATAATGCAATATCATAGCCACACTACTCCTCCAGTACAAATATTTCTCAGCACACCAAGTGAAAACTAGATCACACTAGGACGAAAAGATATCAACTTAGAAAGAGTCGGATCATATATGAATGGGAGGGATACAGATTCAAGGGCCATTATGGTGGGATTGTGGTCAATACAATGTGCATTGACCTTTTTAAACTCTTGAGTGTAAGGATATTAAAAAAAATTATAAACCATTGAAACCCCTTTAGTAAATTTATATAATTCTTTAAAATATATTTAAATCAAATAAAACATATGACAGGTGAAACAAGAAAAAATGTGAAAAATGAAAATGTCTCAGCGATGGGGGAGTTACTGATATGGGTAAACAATAGGTCCCACCGACAGTTACTAAATGACACCACTCACCAACACCACTCACTGATTCCACTAACCGACACCTCTTACTAATTCCACTCACTGATGCATTCCCTTACAACACTCGAACGATCGATGCCCTATATAAAAATTCCATGACCTATCGAGGCCACAAACTACTGATTCATCAACCAACCGATGATTTGAGACATAGATGACCATATATACCGACACCATGAGTCACCCGAACCTTGGCCTATCGATTCCTTGAGTCACTGATGTCCTGACCCTCCGACACCCTGATTCATGGATGAAAAAACTAGAATTTTTACATACACTTTAAATTAGCTACCCTGTCCTCTTGTAACACCTCATACACAATATTTTCATAATCAAAATGACCATAAGGTTGTGGTACATTACAATAAAATAAATAAATTTCATAATGTGGTTATCATTAATGATTCCATCTAATTTACCATATGTGTTATAATAATATTTCATTATTCTTTTAATCTTGGGTTTTCATGAAATGTATGTTATCAAAAAGATTAAAAAGAGACATACCATAAGATCATGTAGTGTTAAAAATTTCATAGACTCTTATAACTGATATAGAATTGTCATTATAAAGTCATTAAGAATATTATCTTCCTTCCATTTCTAGTGAGTTAATTAATTTTTATTGAAAAAGTTATACTATTAATAATCAGTGGTTCCTTCAATGTATTTATAATTTATGAACGAAAATAACTCATACAAATGATATTGATGTGTATATAATTAATCATCATTAGACACATACCTTGATTAGGATATGGTTTAAATTTATTTAGACACCACACTTAATATTTTTCATGAGTTGAAAGAAATTATAATATCATAGTTTCATTTACCTTAATATATAATTTTTTTGGATTTAATATTTATCCCATTTAATCTGTTATTCATGTCTATCTTATTATTATTCGTTTTCCTTCATCTTCATACACAATAGAATAAGATCTCACATATTTTATTATCATCATATTTATCCATTCAATTTAGGGAAGCATAAAATTTAACATTCTTATTTTTAATAAATAAAAAATAAAGAATTATTTTTTATTCCATATTTCCTTCACCTATTTTTTTGGTCTTATATTTTCATAAACATGAAATATATTGATTCAATTTACATAAAAAATGCACACTATGTTTTCCCCTATTTCTTATATCTCTCAAAAATATCCCCCCCATAGAATGATATTAACCTATTGATATATTTAAATAATCATTATATTATCATTTTAAATAGCATACATCTATATAATTTCGTTTTTTTCTCCCATAACACTACTCCTCATATGAGTTGAACATACTAAACTATTCTGAAATAAAATAGACCATTTTTTCCAAACCATTAGAAAAAAAAATACATTTATCAAACCTCATTATTATCCCTTTTTTTGTTTATCCACCTTGACAATATTTTTTTGGCTTGAACCCAATATTTTTGTGCTCTATACGAGAAACAACTCTTCTTGAACATACATAATTCTACAATTGATACATTGGTTGGTTTCATATATCTTTTTTCACCCATAATTTAATATTTTTTGAGTTTATTTCATTATAAATATTGGCGATATAGTTTTTAAACATAGATTCATTTCGGCGTTGGGTTAAATTTATCTAATAGATTGAGGTGGATTATCCTATATATGATCCTTTTTACCTTGTATCAATGATGTTTTTTCTTTCTAAATGGAAAATAGCTCCATTATGTTTTATTAATAACACTTATTTTTCCATCATACTATGATGATTCAATATAGCTACCTTATTGATTATTCAGTTCCACATTAAAATAATGATGTTTCATGTTGAGTTTGTATTTGAGTTCATTAAGTGAAATTAACCTCAATTAAAAATCAATCAATATATTTATTAACTAATCCTCCCAACTTTTTCTTCTTTCAAATATATTAGTATATTGAACTCTTATATTATTATCGTTTATCTCTAGATGACTAGATATTACTTTCAAATTGTGATGATAATTTTTTTCCTAGGCCTTTAAATTCAATTTAATAAACATATTCAGACAATTATTTCTCATATATTACCTTTTAATGTTTTCCAATAAAATAAATTATTAATTAAATATAATAACCTATTCATAGTAGAAATCAACTACCTCTATTAAAGAGAGTAGTTTTTTTGTTTACTCATAAATGAAATAACGTTAACATAACCATATTATATAATTAATGTATTTTCACTACGTATTCCTATTTTAAATTTAAACAGTAATATCAAATGTAACATTATAATATTTTAAAATGAAAAACTATGTTCGATGGAAAACTTGATACTCCACACAAGTTAAGGGAACAAATTAATATTATTATATATATGATACTATTATAAAATTTCAATTAGAATGGAGGGATTTAATATGACTACCAAAATTATAAAAATATGTTTTACAAAAGTCTATATAAATAATTATTTGGCGACCGATTAATTAAAAATGAAAACAATTCCTTTTTCAAACAAAAGGAAATTTTTTTCAGAAATTTTTTTTATAAGTACAAGTGTGTTTTATTCTTATAAAAAAACAAATCACACTTTTTGGATTATGTTAATTAAATATATATTAATTATTATGTTTAAGATTTATCATATTTATTTTATATAAAATATATACGGGGAAATCCAATTTTATGGATAAAGGAGGTATTTTTCTAAAAAGTAATATTTTCTTATTTTGGTCGTCTATGTGTATTATAAGTATATTTTTAAATTTTATAAATAAAATTTAAAAAAATGTAAATATTATTTGAAAATGGAATAACAAAATTAATTCTTTAAATTTTTTTGTCTTTTTATTATATGTTTCATGTTTTGGTAAAAAGAGAAAAGTAATAAATTTAAATTGAAAAATATATTTCATCAAAATAATTTGTTGTTATAAATAATATTATTGATTGGGTTTGAGGTATAATTAAATTAATTATATATCATATAATCAGGTGAGACCATTTATTGCATTTGTTTTCAATGACATGTTAATATGTACTGAATGAGTTGATGGTTGCAGAAATGCTTTTTAGAGTGTCCTAAATTTATAAGATTGAATAAGTTGATCTTAAGAACCATTACCTGTTACACTGTAAGACACTTTGATACTCCATTTGAAGAAGTCTATTCAATCCATGATTTCATGATGCATTTGGAAGATCAATCTACTAGTTTAGCATTAGATTATTTTTTTAGAAGAATGAGAAAATCTGGAATGATTAATTGGTGTGAAAAAATGAATTAGAGATATACAGGATTGACTGCCAAAGATGAATTGGAATTCTAAGTGTGATTCATGTCAGTTCATTTCCTTATATATGTACACTTGTTTCAAACAAATAATTTTATGAGAGAAAATGTTATTCAGTCATGAAAGATGAATTTATGTGGGAAAATATGAATACATAGACTCTATATCTAGTAGAAAATTAGAAGAAGAAACTAATTTCATGGATCATGTGGAAAAATGGTTTGATACCTCTAGTAATGAAGATTAAGAATGTGAATCGATAGATCTAGAACACATGATAAAGAATGAATTAGAAGTTTTTCTTGAGCAATATAGAATTATCAGGAAGGATAACCAATTCATATTTAATGAAAATACAACATAGGAAAAGGAAGAATGTACATAGAAATATGTTTTTCATGTACATGAAATCAAAAGAGACAAATTTACGGTAGCTGAAAGGGAAATTATGGTAAAAGTGATTGAGTAAAAGAATTACATACATGGAGAAGAACTATAAATTACTAAATCTAAATCCCTTGAAACATAGAATAGCTTGAAGAAGATCAAAAAAACTTTCAACAAGGTTGTCAATGAAAAAGAAGAATCACCACACATGGGTGAAATAATCAGATCAAAGAAGCATCTCAATTAAACAATCATGGAATCTCAAGATACATCTATTTTTTTCTAACAATGATGGGTCAAAAACAAATATGAGGAGAGTCTAGAGAAGAAATTAAATTGAGAAATATTCTTCTAATATAAATGAATAAGGAAATTCTTATTAAATATTCATTCACCTAGAACATAGAAAAAATCAGGCACTAGAAAAAAACAATAAAAAATTTTCAGACAATGTATTTTTTTGTGAGTATGATCATAGTTTAGAGGATATTGCTAGTGTTGGGGAGTGTTTTGTCAAAATGAATATTTCTGTTGATATAACATGTCCCTAACATAAATTATATATGAACCAATAGAGATCAATTTTGAAAATAATAGAGCAATACAAAATAATAAAGATATATTACAGAAATCATCTGATTAGAGAACTCAAAAAAATTAACTATTTAGTCGATTTCTACAGAATATGTGATCAAAAATGAAATATTTTTTCAATGTGAATATGTATTCTTCTTGAAAAAATAATCGAAGTCATCAATGGATAAGGAATTCAGAAACTAAATGAATAAAAATAGTGTTTTCCGATGTTTCTTAAAAATCCAGTAGTAAAACCAAGTCCTAGATTTTATATAGCTAATGTTCATAAAACATGATTGGTTGTACATATATTTTATGCACCATGGAAAATCATGAATGAGGATTCATGATCTTTGGAAATTATTGTTCTATAAAAATCAAGGTAATTTGTAAGGTAATGATTAAGGCAAAAAATTTGAATTCCAATGATATGATATTTATTGACAGGTTAAAGCACAATTTGACATGTGTGATATAACTCTATCATGATGGACATGAGGTGTTGTTCAAAAATTATTCTTGCATCATCAAGAGCATAAAAGATGGAATAATTAAAACACATTGAAAGAGGACCAATAGAAATATATTTTAAATTGATGATTTTATTAATTCATGTTAATAGAGTTTGAAGGATGAAAACAACCTCCAGAATAGAAGACTTGTCCAATATAGTCAAATTAGTATGGGTAAAATCCTTAAGTATAACATTGTGAGAGATCTTCATTAATTGAAAAGTGAAAGGGTTTAAATTTATGAAACATGTTAGGAAGGAAAATTGATGCATAGTTCACAAAAATGAGTGCATATTCTACTTAATTGGCCTCTTTAACTAATTCATACAGACATATGTGGTCCAATGAGACATATTTATACAAGGGGTGAATTGTATTTAAAAATATATATTTATTATTAAACTTGAATGAGTGGCTGAGGAAACCAAAATGTTCAAAACAAAAAAATGAAAGTTGAGAAGGTGATGGGTCTCTTTATCAAGAATGTGAGATCAAATAATGGTAAATAGTATACATGTGATAATTTTGAAATATTTCTATACAATCATGGAATAAAGCATCAATACAACACATTGTATATTCAACAGAAAAATAGAGTAGATGAAGTAACTAATGTAAGCATAGTTGAAATGGGTAGAACTATGTGGGCTGAACAAAACATCTTGATTTTGTTTCTAGAGAGAAACTATATGTATTCCATACATATGCCAAACATATGTGTCATAAGACTAGAAACACTAATGATAGCTTATTAATGGTGGTAAACCAGAAAAAAAGAGACAAATACATCATAGTTTTTTGAATTCCCTGCATCATAAATATTAAAGACATTAATCCTGGAAAATTTAATGAAAAGGAAGAGTAAGGAATCTTAATGGGATACCTACTTGATGGTAAAGGCTACAAATGATGGAAAAAAGGAATGTACAGTCTAGTTGACTGTTTTGATGCCAATATTATTGAATAAAATATCAAATAAAATATTACTAATAATGATGTTTCATAAAATTTGGTTGAAAATGGAATGATTTTGGAACAAAATAATGATAAAGCAACCAGGAAAAAACCAAACTACATTGATATCAATTCATAAAAAACATGTGATGATTAATATGATGATGAAAATGAGTAGAAACTACAAAACAAATTAAAGAAACATGTCGAGAAAAAAAACATTATTGGTAATCAACAGTCTCGATTGAAAACAAGAAGAAGATTGAGAATTGACAATCAAACCACACATGTTTCTCATGTTGAACCTCATATAGTCGATGAGGTAGTTGAGAATTAGGAATGGATACAATCAATGAATGAGGATCTTGATAAAATTGATAATAAATCTACATGGGATCTTCGATCTAGACCAGAAATAAAAATATTACCGGAACCAAGTGGTTTTTCCTAAATAAGATAAATTAGAAAGAGGATTTTTCTTGAAACAAGGCCAGTCTTGTATGCAAGGGATATTAAAAAAATTTGGTATTGACATTGAAGAAATTTATTCATTCATAGTAATAATAGAAATCATTAGAATGTTCTTTGAAGTTGCACAACACAATCATTACTAGGATTATCAAATGAATGTGAGATCTGCATTTCTAAATGGAGATCTCAATGAAGTGGTATATATCAAATAACCATATGGTTTTGTTCTTGACGAAGATGGAAACATAGTCTATAGGTTGATAAAGGATCTATTTGTTTTATAACAAGACCATAGACCTTATTACTCCAAATAATATGTTATTCTACATGTTATTAGTTTGTAAAGGTTACAGTTGAAATTAATATTTATGTTAAATAAATCTCCACTAGAAATCTCATATTCATTATATATGTGGATGACATCATTTGTGCTGGTGAATATGTTGTTCTATGTCAAGAATTTTCTGAGAAAATAAATAAAAGCATTGAAATGTCCATGCTTGATAAGATGAAATATTTTCTAGGATTTCATATTTCATTTTTCTATCACAAGAGAAGTATTGAAAGGAATTGGTCAAAAAGTTTAAAATGGAAAATGAATAAGTTATTTCTACACCCATTTTAGGTGGATCCAAATTATGTATTAATGAAAAATGGAAATAATTTTATTCAGAAATATTTTTGAGGAATCATTGGAAGACTACATTATATCATAAAATCATGGCCATATATAACTTATCTGGTAACTATATGTGCTATATTTTACTATAATCCAAAAGAGTCTCACATATTAGAATATAAAATAATTTTGTGATATGAGAAATGAACTATGAACTCTAGTCTTTTATACAAACACAACCAAGACATGATGTTGTTGTGGTTTATAAATAATTATTGGGTTATTGATTGTTATAATAGGTGTTCTAACATTGATGGAAACCTGTATTTTTGAGAAGGATGTGCCATCTCATATAGAAAGAAGCATAATTTACCAACATTGAGCAGAATTGGGGAATAGTTTTTCGAAGCTACACATGCATTCCCACTAATGATTTGGATGCAAGTGCAACAATCCGACTTGATAGCTGAAACTGGGATACCACTAATGATTTTATGTGAAAATCAGGGCGCCATTAAATTATCGATGAATCCTATACAACATTCAAGATCAAATCATATTGATATCAGATATCATTTTATCAAAGAAAATATGGATGGTGGGGAAATCAAGATTGAATAAATTTATATTAATAATCAAGTTGCTCATATTTTCACCAAAGAAATGCCAGTAGATAGGTTTTTTGAGCTAACGATGAAATGTCTTGTTTAGACTTCATCGATCACATAATGAACAAGAAAATCTCCCTCATTATCCCCTAAATCTACACACATTATTATGTACTAAGTTTCAGGTATTTTAGGGATATGAATGCATACCTTGAGGGGGATAATTGTTTCTTGATGATTATGTAGGGTTATTGAACTTTAGTGATAAAAATGTCTATCTCCATTCTCTTGGATCTGAATGAAAACATTCTAATCCACATTTCACATATGTGGTTATTTTTTACAGCATTAATAACCTTGTTTATATCTCCCTTTATTTCTACATTGGGTTATCCCATATAGAAATATATTTAATTAACTAAAAGATATTTTCTAGGAGAAACATATGATATATATCTTTATTATTCATGAAGATATTGTTTATAATAATGAGAAAATATTTTTGACCAGAACCCACATACAATTTGAATTTTATTTCCAATAAAGGGGAAAACAAATTTGAACACATATTTACTATATCAGAGTGTTATTATGAGATATTGAAAAAAATGGGGGGGTTTGAGCCAATTGATTGCATTTGTTTGTCAATGGCATCTTAATATGTGCTTAATGGGTGGATGGTGGATGTAATGCTAATTGGATTTTCATAAATTAATACTATTTATTGAAATAATCTTTTGATGAATGATATGTGTCAATGAAATACAAATTGTTAAACCATTTTAAAAATGCCATGAAATACATGATTGTATGATACATTTAAGAGATTCATGTAATTTTTTAGTATAGGATGAAGTGTTTGAGACGATTGATCTAATATTGATTGCTTTTGAGGTGTGCCGAGTACATTATAAAATGTTGACTGTTTATGGATAATGATGAATTGGATTTCTATGTATGGTTAATTTCATGTTGAATTACATATATATATACTTTGGTTTCTAACCATGTATTTTATGAGGATCCTATAAAAAAATTTGTGACTTTGGCTTGCTAACCAGCTAGCCAACCAGTGAAGCATCTTGCACCACAAGTATTTGCGGCTTGGCATAACCCCATATAGCCATTAATATGGCTAATGAAAGTTATTCAAGGGTAACAGATGAGCACACACCCAAAGGGGCACATGGGAGAGTCAGCGAATAGATCCACCATGTTGGGTGGGGATAGCGGTAGGGAGAATAGGTTGGGCATAGAGTGCGCCCATAGAATCTATTACAATGTGGTACCTGTGGAGAGAGATGATAGTTAATTTAAATGAGGCATCAACAAATTTCTCTTTAATCCACAATAAATTCATCACTCTATTTCGATGTGGGACCACATTTGAGAAATGTGGAAGCCATTTGAGTCGTCCATTTAATATTTTGTGTAATCAAAATTGAAAATCTCATCCATTGTTCAAGATCTAATCTTCAATGTCCATCAATTTTCACCACCTAAGATTGAACATAAATCATATGATGATCCCACAAACATCGTCTTCATCCTATGACCTATTCTGAAGTTGTGTCTCATCGCATATGATGCCTCTCCTCTGTGACTATACTTCGGACACCACTATCTATTGAATTAATAGCATGATCATTTTTTGGACACCACAAACTCACCCTTTCAATTATATCTTCAAGCATGTGATTAAAATGGAGAATCCAAATAGTATGAATAATATGAAGTTTCTGAGGCAGTGGCTTTTAGTTTGGACCGTTCCTCTGCATACATTCTTATTCACATGCATGTGATGATTAACCTGAGTTATGGAGGAGCCCATGTTGAAGAGAAACTAACTGCGAGAAGCGGGATCTCTCATCCGCATTTGATTTTTTCAAATACAATGCTCTCGGAAGTTCGAATAAATGAATCTTTCATCATATCATGATGGATTTGAACTTGTTGCAACATTGTCATCTCTGTTTATAAATAGAGATCCCTCAGGTGGGGGTTTTGTTGTTGAGAAAATGGATAAATTACTTTTTCTTAAATGATCTGATCATCGTACAAAATAATTTATCATATTCCATGCTTGCGTGAAGAAAGGATTCCACATAGTGATATTCCTATGGGAAGGATAATTCACCAAAGAATAATTAATAAGTGTTATTCAATCTTGAGTCAGTTTGTATAGATCATGTTTGTGAAGCAATATAGGGACAGTACTTCATACCTATATCTTTTTTGCGACACACCCATAACCACAAATCATCCTTGGTTCATTGGTTTGGGGAATCCACAATGAAAATAATACATATACACTATCTCTTGATAAGAACATTCAGTACACACAATGTATACATCCAATGGATTTTTTGGCCACTTGGGAGGCTTTACTGAACCACCTATAGGTTTTTTTATAAAAACAAGATGGAATGATGGTGTTTTGTATGCATATACATGCATATGAATGATGGGAAAAAATAATATTGAGTGAAATGTGAAGTGTGATAAGCCTTAATAAAAAGTGGGTATATAAAAATCAAGTAAGAAAACCATAGTGTATTCAGGTTTCATAACACATAACCAAGGTTATATATAAACATGTGGATTTTTATGAACATGTGGAGAATGAATTGAGCATGAAAATTAATTTAAACAAGAAGATACATGGTGAACATGTCCAAGAATAATAATAATCATAATGAATATGTGTGCACCACTTGCACACGTATAAGTGATTCCAAGACATCAGTCGAAATAATGAATTATATGCCACAACAGTTGATGAATTTATATAACTGATCTTTACTAGTGATTATAATAACTGAGAAAAACTGAAAGATTCAATGACAGTTTGTTTTAGATATATGAACAAGTACATCAGAAAGTATGATCCTACAATCTCAAGGAGGTTGATTTTAATATCATCCTATAGTGGATCAATCCATCCATATAGAATAGTTGATGCTATGGGTAATAACCTGTTTCTGGAAGAAGTAAAAGGTGTGTTGAAGTTTAGGTATTTTAAAAACATGTAATTGGGGTCTTTAACCAATTACTATTTGTAATCATCTTATGAAAAATAATGATTCCATGTTGGTAGAATAACCGACATGACAAGGAGTATGTAATTTTCACAACCTTGTAAATCCATGTGTTCTATTATTTTGTTTTACAACATCATTTGAAGAGTGGATCAACACCATAACCAGTCACATGGGTGGATTTGAAAAATGATTAAATTCCTAAAATGGAAAAACTAATTTGCGATCATATATTCACCCCTCATGTTTATGTGATATTGCACTATTCTGAGTATTTCATAATCCAATTTAGGTCATTGGTATGAATTTCCCATTGAATTTGGATATCAAAATATTTTAATCATATCAATGTTGTGACATTAAATTCTAATTGTTTTGTCTCATATTATAGACTAATTTTTAATCAATTTCAACCAATTAAATTAATTAAATTTGAAAAATCGGATTCTATATTTGGAATCATACAGTCCATATTTTTTATATTGGTTACATTTATTTTTATAAAATTTAAATAGTAACATTGGTAATTTTTACAACCATCATTAATGGTAAATTAGTCAATTGTGTGTAAAAATAATATTATAAATACATTTAAATTACACTAAAAATTGACATTGTATTATAGGACGATTTATAATGGACCAAAATAATCCATTTGTATATTTTATTACTTTTTGGAGGCACTGGGAATCATTAATAAATTTATCATATTTTATTTTAATTAAAATTCAAAGATGTAATATTTTTGTTTTAATAAATATAAACTATTTTATTTAAGGATATTTTGGAGATAATTTGTACTATAAATATTAATTTGAAAGATAGATTATTTATAGAGATCGTGGTAATTTTATTAACTATTTTTAACTGATATTATATTTACAAAAAATCGTGACACTTTGTTGATGTAGTAATTCTTTTGTTATTAGAAATATCATATAAATGAAATTTAATGTATTAAAAAGTATATTTTTTTTACAATTTCTGTCATCCAGGAATTTTATCGATGAATTTCACATGGTAGTGATGTTATAAAATAATATTTTATAAATTAGCATGTTGGAATAATATTACTTAAAAGGTTAGGTAATGAATAATGTCAAATTTTCCATTAATGATATTTTAAAATTACTAATATTTTATTAAATGATATAAATTTCATAAAAATATAAAATTTATTTTTTCAATAATGTTTATAATTTCATAAATGATCCATTTCTATTTCATTTATTATCTTATTGTATATAAATTATACCATAATGTGTAAAAATAGATGTTGTAGCAGTAATAGCTATAGGGGTTTAAAAGGGTTTAAAGACAAAAGGAAGGGATTAAAAAAACATGTCTAATATAATTAGATTAAATTATTTAAACTCATTAGAATCCAAGATTCTTGGTAAATTGTTTTTTATCCATTTTTAGTTAAAAATTATTGTATATTAATTTGGTTTTTTAATAAATTTCGAAGAGTGGCCATCCCCTATCTTATAAAATGAATCATATTATCTTCTTCAATTCCAATATGAAAAACAATTTGTTTTATAATTTATATGACAGAATCACATAATAGAATTCCTCCCCACATTAATAATATATTATGAATGCTAGAATAACATCCTTTTTGGTCTTAAGAAGTTATGAGAAGGAGATTATCTTAAAAAATTTATCGTTTTAAATCAAGTATTTCAGTTTTATTTCATCTTCAAATTCATTAAATTATTCTACATCGACGATGAAATAATAAGTAAATTACCATAAATATGATGAGATTGTTGTTTTGTAAATATCATAACACAGTTATATATCCACATCCATCAAGTGATAAAATATTTTATCTTTCGTGTGTACGATGAACTACCACCTCACAAAACGATATAACTAGTTTTCCACCCATGCCTCTCAAGAATGGTTATAATGATGGAATAATTAGTTATATATATATATGATATTAATTATATATTTATCATTATTAAATAATATTATATTATTTATGTTCTTACCATTTCATGCACATTAAAATGATATCATCCTTCACACATGTGTGAACTATTATCACCACGAAGTATTGTGATTAATTCTTCATAACCAAATCACATAAATGATATATATATATATATATATGAGTGTGTGTGTTTGTGTTTGTGTATGTTTATTTAAGTTATTAATATGATATTAATGATATTATAATAATTTGGGAAAAATAAAATAATATTGTACTAATTTCAATATTGTTTAGGTAATAATTGAAACGTTACACATGCGTATGCATGACCGAACTTCTCCATGATTATAATATAGTTAATTTTTAATAACCATGCATAATTTTTTGATTTAAATGAATATTTTTTGGTTAAAAATGAAAAAAAATCCATCATTAATATTTTAATTCTTATTTTCTAAAGGCAACTTTGACTATTGACATCAATGCCCATTAAATTTGAACTTATGTTCTGAATATCATCAAAATGATCGATATGAAATAAAATATTTATGTTATTGTTATAAAATAATAATAAGTGATATAAAATGAAAAATAACGATTTATAATTTTCTCAAGGAAGGAAATATTAATCTGGTTTTTGTCGTTGAGGAAGATAATGTGTTTATGTAACAAGTCAAACTCAAGGTTAGTGACATTATTTTAAAAAAAATTTATAAGGTAACAATTTCAACAATTTTTTTAAAAGACAAAAATAATTTTTCTAACATATATGGAATAGAATATTTTCCAAATTTTATGTAAATTTATTACTTTTATTAAACCTTTACAAGTTTATTAATTTATTTTCAAATAATGTTTTTTCATTTCCGAGTTCATGACATTGTGAAAATGAAAAGTGATTTCATAAGGAAATAATTATTATTCGTATATGCCTGATTGATGTTTTATTCTCATCTTATGGTTCTTGGTAATTGTTTATGAGTAAAGGTGTTCCATTATAAGTTGATGATGGTTTATCTTATTAATTATCTCTAATTTATTATGTAATAAATAAATTAAACTAGTAGGGTTTCCACTACGATATAAAGGGAATATATTTTTTGTGGTTATTCCAAATTTAACATGGATAGTTACTCACCGTGTACTAGTGTTGGATAAAATAAATGTATGATTAATTAGATAATGATACAATAAGATACCATCATGATTTTTATTTTTAAGTATTTTTACATAAAAAATTTTATTTCGCGAGTTATACTAATGTGTTAATGTTTTTTTGGATAAAATGTATAACATTGTGAAAATGATATCATGGGATTATAAGTATTAATGGAGAAAAAAATTAATTTTTTCTATTCTTTTCTCCTTACTGAGATGTTTTTACTCATACCATGTTTAAAATTGTATTTCTATGTATGAGTATGGGTAAGAGAAAACAATAAGTGATGTTTAATGTTAGAAAGAGTATACATAAAAAATAAATCATGTATTATTTTAAATGGTATTATGGAAAAATTTATAATCTTTTAGTATTACCTACATTGTATAAATGTGGGATTTTATTTATTAATTATGAAATAATTATCTAAAAAACTAAACATGAAATTTTTTTTAATGTGAAAAAATTTATGTACATAACTAACACTCAATATTATGATATGTTTAAGGTCAGGTCCTAATATAACCTCATTTTCAAGGATATTATGAATGTAATATTCATCATGAAGGTAGTTTTATTCATTATATTTAACATATCAATTATCATGGATTGAATTTGAATCACCATGGGATATATGATCAAAATATTGAAAATGAAAAATTTGAGCAATATTACCTTTAAATAATGGTTATTCCTCTTTGTTATGTAAACTATTTATTTAATGTTTTCACTATTTTTTTGTTTAATTTTCATGGGTGAAACCATTAAACACTCATATATGAAGAAATAAATATATTCATAAATTTGAGGCAAATATTCAAATATTTAAAATATAAAACTAAATAAAATATAATTATGATAATAGATCATCTGAGCAATAGAATCATTTAGACAGATCGTATGATTTGAAAGAAGTTGATAGCCTTGGTTGGATCAGTTTAGATGCAAATTAGAGCATGGGTGAATAAAGTGATTCTAAAATTAAACTAAATTATAATAAATATTTTAATTAATTTACTGCTTTGGTATTTTGGCCTCTTATACCATCAGATCAAAAAGAATATTTTATTATTTATCCTTTTATTCATCTATATGAAATTAAAATACATTGTAATCTATGGAACATTTGATTATAAATGTTTTAGAATTGATGTGGTAAAATTAATCATTTTAAAACATGGGAGACTATAGTCATTGTTTTTAACTATGAATTATATCACTAATTTCATTTCTATGTAACCACCTAAAATAGGATTGGCCATATTACCAAGATAATAATTCAGAATATTATATAAGTGATTAAATATAGTTTCCTTCTACATTTCATCATATTATATCCATAAAGGTAATTTTTCCATCCGTAATTATCATGGAGAAGTCATACATGAATGATCGGGGATGAAAAACATATATTAAATAATATTAATTATCAACAATAGAGAGTAATCGACTGCCACCAAGTATTCAACAATGTTCATGAATCTCAGCCCATTCTTCATTTCCCAACATCAATGTTCAAATAGAATATAACTTTTTGAAACTCTGAACTAACACATCAAGAATAAAGACATTAAATGCTACTATTTGAATAACCTGAAATGCAAACACCAAACCATAGGTATTCTACTTATCATTTCATGATTATCCACTTGGTTATCCCTCATATTTTTCTATGATTAATTTTCATATTCTTCTTTATAACCCATTATATTTTATTTTCATTAATGTATCCACTATACATATTATACATCATTGGGAATAAATTGATTCTCTTAATATTTCCCCTTTAACATATTTTATAGCCTTTTCTACTCTATGAATATATATTTCAATGCACTTTTCTATAATTGAGATATGCTCATTCTATAGTTGTATATAGAATCCTCCAATTTCTTATAGGTTCTTCTAATATATATATAAATTTAACATCATAAAAACCAGACAAATCAATTTTAATATCCAATGAATCAATCCACTATTTAAATATATTAAATGTTATTCACATTTTTGTGACCAAAGGTTTCTTTATCTACATTATTTTTACACTTATTCATCATTTTATTATTGCCATTATTTTATCAATCTTGGTCAAAAACCTCTTATATGTTGTCATAAAATATAATAAAGATTACTTCTAAAAAAATATCCTTATAAAGCATATGAAAAATAAAATTCAGGGATATATTATAAAACCAAAATTATTGTTTGACCTTGGACTTCCTCTTAGTTCAAATTTTCATTAAAATTAATTTGTAATGAATTCATCATTCATTAATAAATTTTATTAATTATTTTAGTAATTTATTCTACTAATTATTTAACGTGAATCCAAATTTATATTTAAATAACAAAATAATATTAACTATATTAAATAACATAATTGTTGATTTATTTTGATAGAATTTCAATGTTTTTATAAATATTGAATTATGAGATTTTCCCCATATCATTATCATCCATGTAACCATAAATTTCAAATTACACATTCATATTTCTTTCATAAAAATAGTTAAAACTTTTTTTAAAAACACTATTAGATCAATTCGTAATTTATCCTAGTTAACTAATATTGAATTTCAAATTATCAAATAAAATATCTCATAAAAAATTAACATTGATTATCTAAATATATTATCTTTTGAATATAAAAAGTCATGCAGGTATAATCGATTGAGAAATCATTAATTTATTTTGGATATGAATTAATGGATTTTTGAATAACCCCGTGTACTTTTCAATTTAGAATATAAACATTTAGAAATTATCATTATTTATATTGATGTATCAAAATGTTCTAAAGTGATGATTCAAACAGAGAATACCTATGAATCGTATGTAAGTCCATATTACACAATCTAAAATCTATAAGGATCAAATATAATGGATAATAAAAAATACATATCTCATCAAGAATGTTATTTAATCATAAAAAATTATTCTAACACATACATTTTTTAAAAAACAATAATATATGTATATTGTTTTCCTTTAAAATGATATATATGGAAAACTGAATGACTCCTACGTATGATAAATTTTGTCAAAATACTAATTTCTGGCATAATATTTCAATATATTAAAAAATTTATCCAAATCCACTCCATGAACAACATATTCCTTCTTAATTAATACACACTCATATTAAAATATCTTCAATTAATATAGGGATTTATTAAAATAATGCAATACCTATTCCACTATATTCCATGGTTCATTGATATATGTAATGACTCAAGTATCATGAATTACATAACATTAAGACCATATTATTATCATCATCACACTCATACATTAGGTATAATTATCAAAGTGATATTTTATATTGGCTTCAGTGACCTCTTGGCTCTGTAATCAAAGGGTGTATTCTCAACAACTCAACATAGTATCCAACCCAATGTTGAATATTATTTCATCATTGTAATATAAACTATAAAAAATCACCTACACATGTTTATAAAGTATATCCTTTCTACATGAGACCTAATATTTATATTTTTACGGAAAAGACATCACACATATCAGTATATGTCTTTGACTATATGTTCATATTACTAGTTTTTATGTAATATGATACACAACAAGATGACTACTATATTATTACATACACAAATACAAGTGTAGAACCATTTCATTTCATTCTGGATTCACACAGCAACACTCGTTAATATATATTTTCACAATTATATACTCTATAATGATAACTGACCATAATTAGAACATCACATATAGTATATTTCACACATTTTAACACATAGAGTCATAAAATTAGTGGTTTATATATAGTTATATAATCACACAACACATATCTAAATACATATTTAATATATTTAAATAGGTAATAAAATATATTTTCAATAAACACATTGAATTCCTTGTTTGATACATTGGGTTTTCCACTATTCATTTCACAGTGCGTGATTTTTCCCTTTATTTGTATGCATAAATCTACATCAATTGTCTGAACTAGCTATTAATATGGTTTATAATTTTTCAATAATTATTTATTTTAGTCAGTGATATGTACTGAAAATGTAGTTAATTGTCAATTTAAAAACTGATGAAAAATATTTATTAGTCAAATCTATAAATCATATCTGTTCAATGAAATAGCCCTCTAAAACACATATGTTTTAATTTACATTTGCCTTTGGATATGAATCTATGGAATATAATCAATAGTCGATGATATTTTTTAATCCCGTATTTTTATTGAGTAATTTCATTCATTATTTATATATATAATATCCTCTAGAAATATTTATACTTTTTGAAATATTCTCTAACTTTGTGGGAAATTTTTTATAATAATATAAACTATTATATTATCAAATTTTTCATAAATATTTCATACTCACCATTTCCACGAATAAATTTTAGGTGATTGAAAATTTAATCTAGGAATATATTGTTTTTTAATTTTAAAACTGGTTTATATCTTCGGGATATTATAGACATAAAAATCATATTATCTATGATTCATGGAATTACTATTTCTCAATCTATTAACAATAAGGAATACATCACAAATATATTGTAAAAGGGGTGTTTCTATTCATGAATTAGATCCACTAAATGAAGATACCTTATAGAAAAATGCTGATAATTCTGGAAAGGGTATATTTCTTATATAGTGCCTTCCACTTGAATGTAAGGATCAAGTCAAAGACACTCAATATTCTTATACAGAAAAAGTGAATAAGTCGCTTCTATCTACATTAATGTTTGTATCCATTTTTTAGATATTCAAATCTTAAAGGATGATGAAACTTTTCTCCCCCCATTATTCATATTACGTTTTCAAGATGGTAGGGAAGGGTAATCTAAGGGTTTTTTCAAATTTAGTTATTTGAAGCTAAACAAAGTTCATTCTTGTATGTTAATCATGGATACTACCATCAGAGATTGAGTCTAGAACATGTTTGAGGTGTTTTTTGTGGTGAGATAATCAGATTCATTAGAGGGAATTAGGTGGATTCACTAAATTATTGGGAATGATATTTGGATAGAAAGAATTCTTAAAATTAAGATGATATTAATTTTTATGTTGATTTATTTCTACATAGAAATAAATTAGAATAAGTAGAAAATTACCTTCGGTCCTCCTCTAGTATTGGAAATAATACCATAATAGTTTTAAATGGATTAATAAATATGATAAGAATTCCCCAAAGATATAAGGAATACTCATGTTACCCAAAAAAATTTATACAATTTCATCTATTTTAGGTACCCTTTTTAAATATAAATCTCATGGCACTATGGATACACCTACAAAATGTTTAAATTAAAAAACATTTTTTAATAATAAGTGGAGTAATAAATATCTTATATTTAGGAGGTAATGGAGTCTTAACTATATAGGAATTATGATCTAAGTCAGATGGTGGAACAAGAAGGTGGGATTCCAATGGGTGGTCTAACGGTGGATGGAAATGAAGAAATGACTTGGAATATATCCTCCATTGTAATAAATATATGTGAGAACATTATTTCAATATCAATATTTAAATGGTTGATTCACCTTGAAAATATGAAATATAACTATTTTTTGAACCGAATAAATATAATGATTAGAGGATAAATAAACATAAAAAATTATTATTTGTGTATTTAATTTGGGAATTCTATGTTTCATGGAGTGCATTCATACTGAGGAAAAGATGTCCTACCACGTTGAGGGTCTCATGATAGATAGTCCAGATATTAATTTAACCTATATCAAATGTCAACGATAATTAGTCAATGTTTTTTAATCATCCAAGATGATGACTATTTTCCTGGATATATTGTCACATCCCAAAATTTCATAGTACATTATTTCCTCAAATTAATTCATTAACTTGCGCTACACTCAACACTAAGTTCAAACACACCACAACTTACCAAACTAGCCGTTAAAAAGTGGTTATGAAGAGTATTAACTGAATTTTGAACTATATATAATCCTTATAATTTTAGAATCCATATTATGAGATTCTTAGACATAATTTATGAATAAAAACATTTTTTCATATAAAAAAATTATTTTTCAAAAAATGAAATTTTACTTCCTTTAAATGGAGAACCCTTTTTAAATACAATATGTGATACTTTTATATATTCAATTTGACAAAATAAACTTCTTATTTAAAATTGGGTCTTAATAATTTAGTGTCAATAAATTTTTGGTGTTTTTTTATAACATTCATATTTGGATGAATTGAGAAAAATACTATATTTTAACTGAAAATAACTTTTTTAATCAAAATAATTTATAGTGTAAAATTATAAATATTAATTGTTTTGAAGTATAAATAGATTATATTTTTACCTTTTAATCCAATTTTGTTCATTGTAAGTAATTTAACATTTAAATTGGACAAAAACAAGTGTCAATCTTTTGATAGTTATTATTTCTTAAAAATACGCCTTTTGGTTTTGACAACAAGAATTAATTTTAATTTAATAAATGAAAACATATATGTTTTGAATTTGGTAAAATAGAAATCATTTTTTAATTTTGAATATCTAAATTATCCAAGGGTGAATTTTTGGTATTTTTCTGAAAACATTCATTTTTTGATTAATAGTGAAAAACACTGAGATATTGTTTAAAACTGACTTTTTATTTAAATAAATATTTATTTTATTTAAAATAATTTTAGGTCAAAATATATACATAATACATATATAAATTAAATTAAATTTATTGGATTTAGTTTATAATAATTTAAAATATATATAAAGTTTATTGAACTTTTCACCGTCTTTTACCCACCTCTTAGGAGAATATGAAAATTCACATAAAACATAATTTTACCGCTTATATGACGGGAATTTATAAAATTTGAGAGACAAGTTTAACCGTAGTATGTAAAATGTGGTTCAATAGGATTAAAATAATTTTTGTTGAATAGTAACTTTTGAGTTTTATTTACAGCGATTAATGGTAAATAGGGTAATCCAAGGTAAAAAAGAAGATTGTAATAATTCAAAACTACCTTAACACATGTCTTAACCTTATTTTATGAGTGAGATCTGACCATGGGAATCCTTGGGTCGATTTTGGAACCCCATAGTGCAACTTATGTATGATAATTACACTTTAGATTAATTATTTTAAAGTAAAGGAAAAATTGACATAAACAAAACAAATTTAGTAATTAATTTTTTTATGGTGTAAAATAAGTCATAATTTTTACTATAAATATTATTTGGAAAGATAAATGATTTTCTTAAACCTTGGTATTTTTTATAATTTTTAGACAAAAAATAAAAAAAATTATTTATGACACAAGTATGATGCAGTAATTACCTCATTAATGAAAGAATCAAATAAATGATATTATAAATTTTAAAATAATTATAATTTCAAAGTTTTTATCACATACAACAATATTATAGGTGAATATGAAATGTTATAGATGATTTAATGTATCTTTTTATAAGTAATAACATTGTGATGACTTTCACAAAAACAAAATACTAAATATTTTCAAAATTGAAATAAATTAATATTAAAAACAAATACTATATTATTGGTTGATATAATATTCCTTAAAATGTAAGGTACAACCAAAGGGATTAAATAATAATATATATGTCATTAATGAGCCACTTTAGGTTCTCTTGGATGTTTAGAGTAAGTTTATTAACCATATAGAGTAAGAATACAAGTAGACATGGTAAAAGTTATACTATTTAACTAAGAGTTAAATCTAAAAGATAAGGTTAAATGGTTACCTAAACTTGTCTAAAACCAATTGTTTGAGTGTATTTCACCCCATAACAACATAATTCTCTAAATAAATTCATATGGAACAATTATAATCCAAATATGATTTTATGATAAATTAATACTTTAATCTATTCCTAAAGGGACCCTCACCCCTCTTATAAAAGGGCACTTCCCCTTCTCTCAAAATTACTCCTCCAAAGCCATTTGTCTCATCCAAACCCTTCCCAAATATCCTCCCAACTATTCTACCTTCACCCTAGATTCCATAATTTGGTCATAAATCCATCCTACAGATCCCTTTTGATTAAATCAAAAGGAAGAACCCGAAGAAGAGGTAATGATATCGTCACCCTCTTAGAAGTTCTCATATTCTTCCACTTAATCTTTCATTTTTGTTTCCATTATAAAATTATAACTCCAATATCAAATATATACTGTGATGTAATTATAAATATGGCACAAATATATTCATTATTCTACCCATCTTATGAATGATAATGTCACCTTGCGTGCATACGTACGGCTTACCGTCTCCACGCCGTGGTGTAATTTGTTATTCAACACTATGTTATTTGGATGGATATAATGATGAGTAATATGTATATATATAATGAAAATAACAAGATAATGTCTCTGTAAAATTAATATAACATCCAATTCCACACCATTATGGAAATGATATTGTTGCTCGTGCATACGTATGGATTACTATCTCCACGACAAGATGAGATTCATTTCCACGATCACCATTCATCAACGATTATAAAAGTATATATTAATAAAAAAATATGTAATATATGACATAATAATGCTACTAGAGAGAGATATATATATATATATATTACTTACATATATCTTATTCACCTAGTTCTGTTAAATAATATATGGATACGGAAATATCATTTATGCGTACGTACGGACTACCATCTCCATAAACGATGTTTTTTATTTCATATATATGTATTTTATACATATTTATATTCTAAATATATATGATATATAAATCATGTTTTATATTATGGAAGTATTTAAATCCTGGTCTAATTGATACAATCAAGATTAATAAGTCAAAACATGTATGATAATGAAAGCTATTATTACCCAAAATTTTAATTTAACATAGAAATTATTATTAAATGGGTACTATAAAGAAACTAATGAATCATTTATGATATCATAAATACTAATATGTTTCTGGTATAGTTTAATAACATACTATGATCTTCATACAGTAGGTTAAACGTTCCCTTGAATAAAGGAAAGTGCAAGGTAAGGGGTTTTCTTCTAACTCCTTATTCCCGTCAGATTCATGCCATATTCCCACTATTACCTTTTTTGTGATGTATGTAATGCTAATAATGGTATTATTTGTTTAATAAAATTTAATTTATGTTTATTTAAATATTCATTGTATGATACTTCTTTCATAGGGTTTATGTTTCGTAAGTTACCAAATTTGTAATGGTTAATTTCACAATCTCATTATTATCTGAGGTTGTTTTTACGTAAGTGTCTACTGGGAAATATTTATTATCGGAGTCAATATTTCACAAAATAGTTTTCAAAGGGAATATTTTTATGTACTTTTTACTGAAACATCATTTTAAATGTTATAAATATTTATTCTTCTAAACAATTCTCATTATTGTCCTTGTTTTCAAAATGGTTTTCAAGATTTATTTAAATAGACATAAATGTTTTAAAATGATAATTATATTCAAATGTTTTATTTTTGTATGGGACACTCTGATTCAAAATTTATTTAAATGTCTTCCTTTCAAAATTTTGTTACTTTTAAATTCTTTCATGAAAAAGAGATATTTCTCTCTAATTGTTTTACAAATCATTTTCATCTATGTCAAAATCCTTCAATGGATTTTAATCTTGTTTGAAGTTGATTCATTATGATAAATTTTTCTATATTATATTGATGTTTTTGTGATATATTTTTTCTATGGATGTGTTATTTTTATACCATTCGTAGTATATGGTAAATGTATTGACATTTTGTATTCCAGTTTTAATACGACTGTTTAGGTTATATGTAATATTTTTCATATGTGGAATTCATTGGAATTAGTAAGTGACGGGTGGAGCCTGCTATAGCTCCCAATTTCATCAGTAGGTTCATGAGAAATACTAGTGTCTTGGCACAAGTCTTTGAAAAAATATTATTTGTATTCTGGGCACAAGTCCATGACTATGTGGTTATGATAGTCTGGTATTATGCATTCCATCATTATGAAAGTGGCTATTGATATTACATGTGATCATTCAACTAGTAGAATATCGATGTGAATAAGTAAATGGAATTATTTTATTGTATCCTTTCCATATTATGCTGAAGTTTATGTTTAAAAATGATTTTGTTTTAGTCTTATACAATGCCTTAAATGTTTATTCTTATTTATGAACGTTTTCACTATATTGTTATCCTTACTGAGCATCTGAGCTCACCCCTTTCTATGATTTAATTTTATCCGGATTCCAAATAGTGTATTATGATTGATAAACAGGGTTAAACTAAGTGATTAATGGTGTTCTCAAAGGATCATTTGTATTGTGTTTTTTTTATAAAGTGTAATGTTACTTCCATGTATGTAATCTATTTTCTAAGGCTGCTAAACCGATCGGTCTTTCAGGATATGATTCCTTGTAATAATTCCAATGTATTAAAATAATGCACTGACACTAGGAAACTGGGATCGGGGCATTACCGTTGGTATCAAAGGAATTTTAGAAATATCCATGGAAACTGGATTTAGGTAAACTCTGATTAGATAATATTACCCAAAGATAGACATTGAGTATTAGAATAGAAGAGCTTCCTTGAATCTTGGTAATATTGAGATTTAAAGAGTTTTCTAAGAAAATACATCCTTGTCTAGAAACAAGCAGGTATAGGAGGCTCTGGCACAGATGTACCTAAGGGTAAAACCCAAAAACACCACATTGAGCTAGACTCAAATGGGAACTGGTTCACGACAATAGGCCTTGATGCACTATTGTTTACGACACTCCCTGTGAATATACTTTGGATAATTCTCATTTTTTTAAAAATCACTATGAATGATTTATGAGTATATATATCCTAAAAGAAAATATTCTTTATTGATTATATCCATAAATTGTTCAATTTATGTTAGGTATTTTACAATTTTTAAATTATTCATGGCAATTCATAAATTGACCTAGTGTATGCCATTATATAGAAATGGTGCCCATTTGAAGGAATGTGAACTCCAACAAAACGTATGATCCAAAGAGTAAGAATGATCTTATCTTTCATTGTATTAATCCAACATTTATAAGTGAAATAGTCTATCATTTATTCTTAACATATGTAGAAATAGTATCATGTGGTAATAAGATATGTAAATAATTCTCTGAGTCCTATGGCATTGAAGGGAAGCAAGAGAAGGAAAGGATGGAAGAGAGAAAAATGGATAAATGGAAGACTCAAAAGAAGGATATTACAATATGTAAAAAATGTGAAATGAATCACCATGGTAAATGCATGAAGGGAATGAGAGTTTGTTATAAGTGTGGAGAAAAAGGAAACCAATTATGTGATTGAAAGGGTAAGAAAAAATTTTCAAATGTAAAATACTTTATCTACAAGGCGTTGAGACACTACGTGAATCAATTTCCCATTAATAAGAGTATACTAAAAATGATGTTATTGGATAATAATCAAGTTATGATACTACCTCAGATGAATAGGAATGACTAGTGTTCTAATGTTGTTATTATAGAATTATTTCATTTTAGTGTTGTATCAACAGTATACTGGTTACATGAATTATGGAGTTAAATAAGGATTGCACTGCATTACTATTTTATTGATGATTTGAGATTATATGGTTCTATAAAAGTGACTTAATAGTAAGAAATTCGTTTTGGAAAGTACATTTTTGAAGTAAAGGTAATCCTTAATATGGTCCTGATAATGAGGTAGTGATTTTGGAATAATAGATTGTTGATTTAGATAAATTATATTGTATATTCATGTCATCCTTGAAACTAATTAATAATTTATATATTACATCATTGATGGAGTTTGGAAAAAAAATGGATAGAAAGGGTATATCCAGTATTCTATAATGAATAAGGGATAATGAATATACTAAACAAAGTTTTATAGTAATTCAGGATGTTACCATGTTTTAAAATAATACATGATGAAGGTGTTCACAAGTTATTACAAGGAAAAAAGAATCCTCATTGTGTTTAATTTCATTATAAATTTTGGAATTAGAGTTTGGATAAAAGTATTTTGGATAAGTATAATAGTTGGAATGTATTATGTTTGAAATTGGATATCATCTTTAAGGTTATTTTTGGATTGTTATAAAAAGGGAAACCTAGAGGTCGGGCGACAACTAGTCAATTCTGGCAAGGCCACAAGACTTGTACCTGCAACCGAAGAGAGAAAACGGTGCATCTCCTACGAATAAATTACATGATGTACTGGTTTGTATAATTTTTTTTAAATATTCTGACAAATGAATTATAATTTTATTATTTTTGGAACCTTATACGAATTAGTTAAATATAATTTTTTTAAAATCCTTGGATGTGAAAGATGAGTTTGTGGTAGGAATTAGTTGAAGGATGAATCTAAACTTGTCATGCATATATATATATATATATATATATATATATATCCTTCTCTTATTCTATGATGAAATAAATTATTAAACTTTAGGTAAGGCATCTTAAAACAAAAGATTGTTATCTTAATTCCTTATGTTTTATTGAACCGATGATATTTTAATTCAACATAGATTGATGGCTTTGACGCCCTCAATTCTAAAATTGGTTGTGACTGATGACCTCAATCCATCCTTATATATATTTATTTTTTTTCTTCTAATTATATGTCTCTATTTTCCACCAATGTTCTCTTAATCGAGATCATAATTTGGTGGGGAATTTTTCATTACCCTTTCCTATTATTAAGACTAAATTTTATTAAACCAATTTCCGATGTGGGTTTTCCCACAAATGTATTTTCTATTTTCAACCTTTTATTTTCGAAGTACAATTTGAAATTTCAAGGACACAATTTAATGAAGGAGGGAAAATGCAACAACCAAAAATTTCATAGTATGTTATTTCTTCATTTTAATTCAATAACTTGCACTACACGCAACACTGAGTTTAAGCGCACCACAACATACAAAACTAGCGGTTCAAAAGCGGTTATGAATTGTATTAACTGAATTTTGAACTTTATATAATATTTATAATTTTATAATTCATATTAGAAGTTTCTTAGACATAATTTAAGAACAAATACATTTTTTCAGCTAAAAGATGTATTTTTTTTAAATGAAATTTTACCAACTTTTAATAGATAACCCTGTTTAAATCAAATATTTCATACTTTTATATATTAAATTTGACAAAATAAACTTATTCATTATAATCGGGACATAATAAATTAGTTTCAATAAATTTTTTGTGTTTTTATGATTACTTTCATATTTGGCTGAATAGTGAAAAATACTAAATTTTAATTGAAAACACCTTTTTTAATAAAAATAATTTATAGTTTTAAATTATACATTTCAATAGTTTGTAAGTATAAATAGATTGTATTTTTACCATTTAATCCAACTCTGGTCATTGTATTTAATTTTTCATTGAAATTGGACATCAACAACTGTCAAATTTTTGATAGTTATTATTTATAAAAAATACGCCTTTTGGTTTTAACAACGAGAAGTCATTTTAAATAAATAAATGAAAATTATATTTTTTTATTTTTTTAAAATAGATATAATTTTTGGATTTGGAATATCGAAATTATCCTTGGGTTAATTTTTGGTATTTTTCTGAAAACTTTCAATTTTTGATGAATAGTGAAAAACATTGAGTTATAGTTTAAAACACTCTTTTTGTTTAAATAATTATTTATTTTATTTTAAATTATATTAGGTAAAAATAGACACATAATACCTATATAAATAAAATGTAATTCATTGGAGTTAGTTTATAATAATTTTAGATATATAAATATGAGATTGACCTTTTCAACGTCCTTTTCCCACCTCCTTTGAAAATTTGCAAATTCACATGAAACATAATTTTAACACATCTGTGACTGAAATTTCTAAAATCCAAGAGACACGACTAACCTCAGTAAGTAAAATGTGGTTCAATAAGATGAAAATAATTTTTGTTGAATAGTAAGTTTTGACTTTTATTTATCGTTGTTAATGGTAAATAGGGTAATTTAAGGTAAAAAAAATATCGTAATAATTCAAAATTCACTTAACACATGTACTAACATTATTTTATGAGTAATGGCTGACCATGGGCATCCTTGGGTCGATTTTCAGACCCCATGGAGCCACTTATGAATGATAATGAGACTTTAGATTAATTAATTTTAAGTAAAGACAAAATTGACATTGACCAAAATCATTAGTAATTAATTTTTATATGGTGTTATATAAGTAACAATTTTCACTATAAATAATATTTGGAATGATAAAAGGATTTCCTAAATCATGGTATTTTTTTATAAGACATTATCTAATTAAATAATTTATGACACAATGAAGATGCAGTAATTACCTTATTAATGAAAGTATCAAATAAATTATATTATAAATATTAGAATAAATATAATTTCAAAAATTTTATGACATACACGAATTTTATAGGTGAATATAAAATATTATGGCTTATTCAATGTATCTTTTTCTAATTAATAAATTTGTGATGACTTTCACAAATACAAAATACCAAATAGTGTCAAAATTGACATAAATAAATATTTTAAACAAATACTATATTATTGGTTGATATAATTTTCCTAAAAATGTAAGGTTCGGCAAAAGGTCATAAATAATATTAAATATGTAATTAATGAGCCACTTTAGGTTCACATGGATGTTTAGAGTATGTTTATTAACCATATAGAGTAAAAATACAAAAAGACACGGTAAAAGTTAAACTATTTAACTAAGAGTTAAATCTAAAAGATAAGGATAAAATGGTAACGTAAACTTGTCTAAAACCAATTGGTTGAGAGTATTTCGTCCCATAACCACCTAAGGCTCTATATAAATTAATTTGGAGCCATTATTAACAAAATATGATTGTATAATAAATTAATACTTTAATCATTTCAAAAAGTGACCCTCACCACTCTTATAAAATGGAACTTTCCCTTCTCTCAAAATCACACCATCAAAGCCATTTGGCTCTTCCAACCCCTACCCAAATATCCTCCAAACTATCCCAACTTCATCGTAGAAGAATTACTTTGGTCATATATCCAACTTAAGGATCCCTTTTGATCAAATGAAAAAGAAGAACCGGAAGAAGAGGTAATGATTTCACCACCCTCTTTCAAGTTCTCTTATTTTTCCACATACTCTTTATTTTTTGTTTCCATTATAAAATAATAACCCTAGTATCTTCTATGTCTTGTGATGTTATTAAAAATATGGGACAACTATATTCATTATTCTACCCATCTTATGAATGATAATGTCACCATGAATGCATACGTACGTCTTATAGTCTCCACACCGTGATGTAATTTGTTATTAAACACTATGTTTTCTGGATGGATATAATGATGAGTAGTATGTATATAAATAATGAAAATAAAATGCTAATGTCTCTGTAAAATTAATATACCATCCAATTCCGCACCTTTAAGGAAATGATATTGTCACTCGTTCGTATGTACAGATTACCGTCTCCACGACGCGATTAGATTCCTTTCCACGGTCACAATTCATCGACAAATATAAAAATATATATTACTAAAAAGTATTTAATATAAGAAATAATAATTCATCTTGAGATATATATATTTATATATATATTTATATACATATTTATTATTCACTTAGTTCTGTTAAATACGATATGAAAAAGGAAACAACATTTATGTGTATGTGTAGAGACCCAAAGCATGACGTACATTAACAATAAATTACTTTTGAAAAATACTTAATACATAAAAAATAGAAACACATGGACCATAATAGTTTAGTGTCTTTGGAAACTTGGAATGTAATCTTATAATCGTGGTGAAAGATCTTCAACATCTCGCATAAAGATCTCCCCCCCCCCCCGTTTTTTTACCTAAAACCTTTCTTTATATCTTAGGGAAAATAAAACATAAATATTGTGATCTCAAATGCTCAGTAAGGGTAATCCTGGATAAAATAAAACATACCATATAAATTTGAACTTAAAAACATGAACATAATGTTTAAACATCAAAATCTTGAGAAATGACATAAAACATGGAAGTATGTATGGCATAGATTATAAAGAAACATTAAGAATGATAAAATAGCTTGGGAATAAAACATGTAATTGTGGAAATCATTAAGAACATTATATGATTTCCATATTATCCAAGGCATTCATTCCATGGCCATCTTAGTGGACAAAGTCCCTTTCTGAATCGAGTTCACTCCTCGTTCCAGTCCTGTATTACTGAACCGGTTTAACTTGTCATTCCAGCCATGTCTATCTCATGAGATATAAATCTTTACCCAATTCATTGGATGGAGATATAGGTCCCACATTTCTCAAAATGAAATCATTCTTACTTGTGCCACAAAATAAACTTAAAACATTCATCATAACCCAAAGAATAAAATGGGTTTCTTAAACATCATTCCATCATAACATAATCCATATAAAATAGATGGATATCATTTCATCATATGAAAAGTGAAACCATGTAAATCATAGAGACATTATACTTGAAAAATACACATATGAAATAATATCATCTTAGATGGAAAATGGTTTTGATAAAACACTTGAAATGAATTCGTGAGGAAAATATCATTTCTTCTTCAAAATCATTCTATTTTTAAAAAATTTCATGAAATTTTAAAATAAAATGATTTTGTTGAAAATAGTCATGAAATATTTTTTAGGTGTCTTCATAAAAATAAGGCTTTATAAAACTGTAAAAATGTATTCGTTCCGTATATGTTAAAAAACATTCTTCTCGTACTTTTACCGGAAAAGTCAAAAAGTACCTCGTAACGTAAACAAAAGAAAGATTCTTTATATACCATGTAGTAAAAGTCAAAATTGGTAAAAAGCACATTAAACATACATAAAAACACTTTTAGAAAATGTGTACATGGATGATAATAATAACCCTAGTAAATACTTACGTATAAGAAATCTCGGATAAAAAAATCAGATTTGCAAAATATTCCTTACCTTAGGACCGATATGCTTCATACGTATTCAAACCTCCTATATAATGATTTAAATAATGTCATTTACTTATTAGAGAATCATATTCATTGTTATTATTTCATATATGGTTCACTTATTACTTTATATTACCCGTTCTTTTGTAAATTCCATGTTAAAGAGTGTTTTTGGTAAAATCGTTTCATTTGTCGTCCGTGTTTTGACTTTTAATTATTCATATGATTACTTAGATCATGATTATTTAATTTCAGAATATAAAACATGATTTATATATAAAATATATTTCTAATATACATATATATAATATATCGATAAATGGAAAGAAATACACCGTTCATGGAGACGGTAGGCCGTACGTACGTATGAACGCTGTTTTCGTTTCCTTATTGAATTGAATGGAATTAAGTAGATGACATAAACATATATATACATAAATACAGTAGAATTTTTAAGTCATATATTTTATTATTACTTATTATGTATACTTTATAATCATTCTTGAATGGTTATCATAGAGATTAAATCTCATCGCGTTGTGGAGACGGTATTCCAAACGTACGCACGAGTGATGATATCATTCCAATGATCGTCGAATTGTATTGAATTGTATGTATAATATTACAGAATCATTATCACATTATAATAATCATATATATTTATTACTTTCACCATTATACCCATCCAAGTAAGTTGGTGGTGGAAAATAGATGACACCACGGCGTGGAGACGGTATTCCGTACGTACGCACGCGCGGTGATTTCATTTTCCATAGGATGGATAAATGGTGAAATATAGTTGTTTCATACTTATAATAACATATCAGTATATGAGTGATACTGATGTTATTACTTCATAATGAAACAACTAAAGAAGAAGATGTTGAAGATTAAAGAAAATTGAAAGAATCGGTAATAGATATTACCTCTTCTTCGACACGCCTCTTTGAATCCCCCACTTAGGGTACTAAAATTTGTCTTTGAAGAAGACCAAGACCTCTAGGATTTTTCTAGAGAAGTTTCTAAGGGAAATGGGTAGGGTTTGTCCGAGATTAAAGTCTCAAATTGGTGTGAGGGAGAGAGGGAGGAGGTTCCCTTTTATAAGGGAGGAGAGGGGCACCTTTGGAAATCTTAAAAATATAAATTTATAATAAATCTGACCCCACTTAAAAAACTCAAAAAATCAATCATATTCGAATATTAGATGATATAGGGTTGTAATATGATCAACCAATAAAATTTAGACCTGTTAGGAATTTATTTTAAACATTATCAACTTGATTTATCCTTACTTAATCAATTTAATTTTATTTGTGATAATAACATTCTAAATTTTAAATTTTAACAAATAATTACTTATTTATTCTGAATTTCCCATAATTGGATAATTTATAACATTTGAGACTATATAAATTTAAATTTATATTTTGTAAATATTTTTGTGATTTTTAAACAATTTTTTAATATGTTATATTTATAAAATAACAATATTGTCAATTTCTACACTATTCATTTATTTGAATATAAGTAAAATATATACAGAAGATATTTTCAAACTAAAAGCTTTAATAGATTTATAAAAGGTCATATGTATCTAGAAAATTATTGTAGCACATTAAATAGTTCTTATAATATTTATTTTATTATTTTTAAAACCAATTACTACAATATTTTTGTATAATTATTTAATATATTTATCTGTTGCGTAAAAAATAAAAAAAATCTTATGATGAAGATAAATCTATTTCCTTTCACAATAATACTTATACTTGAATTTATCATCTAAAAAACACAATATTTAAATTGTTATATTTATTAATTATGAAGGTGACAACTTTGGCATCATTTAAAATAAAATAATATAAGTGTCACAATCACATTTATAAGACTCCAAACGGATATATATTAGGTCATTGGATTATTATGGAATATATATATACTACCAATAAGTTTTAGTCAGGTTTGTGGGACTTTTAAAGGGTATTATTATTTCAATAAAAACTATATTACTGATTTTTAACTTAATAAATAATTTCTGCATCATTAATGTATCACCATTAATGACAATTATTTAATCCCTAAAAATTATAAATAAATTATCATGATGTAGATAATTTTATTATCTTTCTGGAGACTATTCATGTTCGAAGTCTAATGATGTTTATCACTAAATTAAAATTATTATACTTATAAGATTTAAGAGAGTGACATGTTGTCACTTTCTTTGGTTTTAATAATATTTAAATTATTTTCATAGTCAAAAGTCCATAAAATGAATATAATCCGACCCTTAGGTAATATGGGTCTACGTTTACACATCCCATTGAATTTTGGAATGTGTTAGGGTAATTTTATAATATTATATTTACCATTAATTACTCGATTTACCTTTAATTATGGTAAATAAAATTTACCGTAGTTACTATTTATAATTCGAAAAAATAAAAAGTAGCTTATTAAAATAATTTGGACCCAATGATTCCAAATATGGAATCCATTTTCTCATATTCAATACAAATAATTATCAGAAATTAAATTAAAATTAATCCCGTTGTTGAATGAAAACAGGTTTTTGTTTAAAACATTGCAAAAGATTGAATTGATTTAACCTACGAATTTAATGTAAAATCAATGCTAATGACATAAATTATATTAAATGGTGAAAATATATTTTATTTATACTTTAAAACAATTAAATATTAAAATTTAACCATATAAATTATTGCAATGAAAATAGTTGTTTTTAATTAAAATATAGCATCTTTTTAATATTCATCAAATTATGAAAGTTACCAGAATAATATGAAAAATTTATCCAAAGTAAATTTTTATTTATTGATTACAAATAAGAATTTTATTTTGTCAAATTTAACTTATAAACATGTCAAAAACTATATTTAATGTGGATGTGCCATCAAAAGGCGGCAAAACTGCATTTTTTTAAAAATACTTATTTTACCTGAAAATTTTATTTTATTCTTATACCATGTTCTATAAATTGTGTAAAATGAATAATACTGTCATAAAAATCAAAATTTAGTAAAGAATATTCATAACAGCTAGTTCATAATAATATTATAATAATATATCGTTGTTTAGTAAAACTCGGTATTGCGTACAACACACGCTATCGAGGAAGGTCATGATTGCGTGTAATGCAAGACAAGTCAGGGTTGCGTGTTTTGAAAGAATACTTAGTTGTTTCGTATAACAGAATCCCACCATATTTCATTTATACATTGAATATATATATATATATATAATCAATGTAGCGTAGAATAACTATTATCAAAATTTAGTGTAACATGATCCAAGAATAGTGTTGCATATACTGTAAGATAATACGGTGATGCGTATAGCGCAAGGTAATCATGGTGTAGCATACAACACAGGACATTAATGAAATTAAAAGAATATTTTTCATTAAATATCGAGGTGTTACATTCTACCCCACTTAAAATGAATTTCTCCCTCGAAATTCTTCGGGGTTATAAATGGTTTACTACTCAAAAGTTTCTTTAATAGAAACACACATCGTAAAAAGGAATACCAAAACATGGCTTTAAAATCTAAAGTATGAAATGTAATGGTTACCCAAATTAACTCATCACTGGGAATCCACGTAAGAGAACATAGGTTAAAATATTGATATAGATGAAAAATCTAACCATCATGTTCTGATGGAGAGTGGTAGAGAACATGGCTATGTAAAAGCCATTAATCACAAAGCCATAGATTTGTGAAGATCTAAGGTACCATCTGATTCATTAGATATAAGGTCATTAGGAAAAAACTTTTGGTTTTCATGATCATTTCCCTAAAGTTTATGAAATTGGAAATAGAAGAAATACTTTCGTGATTTTGGTACAGTCTCACCGTTGTTCGTTCTTTGGAAAATTTCCACTTCATATCTTAAAGAAATGAAGTTGAATTTGTCATTCGTGAATTGTTAGCAGCTCATGTGATAGAATGATGGGTCATTCCATCTATCTCAAACAAAATGTTATAAAAGTTATCAAAAATACGTAAGTCCATCTATAGTGTGATTAATAATATATGGTTCTTAAAATGGACTTATACTTCATTTATCATACTGCATAATATAATAAAACTAGTTTCTACTAAACATGGACTTCTTGTAGGCCAGTGGTAGGCGATAAAGGCCAGTCGCACTTCGGTTGTGGGTTCGATTCCCACAGCCATGTCTGACGCGATGGGATGTCACCCATCCTGTAGGTTTCCCTTTTTCTACAACTACATTACTATAACATCCCATAAATAATATCACAAAAATTTATATCCTTAAACAATACTAACTTATGTCCAACATAATCTATTACAATATTTAGGCTTATCTAAAATACATCGGTCCAAGCTCATAGTATAAAGAAAACGATTACTTGAAATGTCATCAACCAAGCATGTTAATACCATCATTTATCCCCCATATATCTTGTTGGTCACATTCCAATCATGTGAATACCTTAATCATGTATTCTCTTGAAAAATGAATACCCATTAAACCTTAGTAAAAACATGAATTGTAACGCCCCGACCCCAGCTACCCATAGCCGGTGCATTACTTCGTAACATTGGTATGATCACAAAAGATCAAGTCTCTAAAGACCGATTAGTTTAGTAGCCTTGGAAATACTAGATACATTCATAAGTTTTACATTACATCATAAAATGAAAAACTACTACAACAACATAATGTCTCCACAGTCCACACTATTATCCCCTCATAATATCCCTGCAGGTCATTCATAATTTACTTCTTCACATCCTGGGAAAAAAATAAAACATAGAAAAGGGGTGAGCTCAAATGCCCAGTAAGGATAACAATATAGCGGAAACTTTCATAAAGAAGAATAAACATTTAAGGAAATGTATAACTAAAACAAAAGCCTTTTAAACTTGAATATCAACATAATATGGAAAAAGTAAAATGAAATAACGCCATTTACTCATTCACATGGATATTCTACTAATCTAATAATCACATGAAAAATCACTAACCACTTTCATAATGTTGGAATGCATAATGCCAGACTATCATAACCACATATCCAAGGCCTCGTGCCAAGACTACAAATAAGATTTTGTCAAGGCCTTGTGCCAAGACACTAGTTTGTCTCATGATACCTACCGATGCATCGAGGAGCTATAGTGGGCTCCACCCGTCACATATTAAGTCCAATGCATTCCAATATGAAAAGGTTTAATCATAACATAAACATTCGTATTAAAACTAGCATAAGAAATGTCAATAATTTCACCATAAACTATGAATGGTATAAAATAGCACATCCACAGTCAAACATATCACAAAAACCTTCAATATAATATAGATGTTTTGTATTATAATAAATGAACTTCAAATAAGTGTAAAATCCATCAAAGGATATTGACATAGATGAAATCAAAACACTTTTTAGAGAAATATCTCTTTCTATTTTTGAAATCATTTAAGGGCCATATAAAAAAACATTTTCTTGAAAATATTCTTATAAGCTAGTAAGGAAAGCTTTGAAGATTTTATAACGGCGGAAAATAACCGCACCCGCCGTATAAGTTAAAAAACATTCTTACCTCAATTCTGTCGAAAAGGTTAAAAAGGACCTTGTTTTTAAAACGACGGAAAGATTCCTCTTATAAAAAGTCAAAAAGGGTCTAAATGACTTTAACCCATATTCTTGTAAATAATAAAAATGTTTTGAAATACATTTTGAAGAAACATGGATGTGGATGATAACGAGGTCCCAGTAGATAATTATGTATAAACAACCTTGGATAATGAAGAGGTTGTGAAGTAAACCCTTACCTTGTACTTTTCCTTGGTTGGGGTAGGTTAACCTCCTGTATAATGGTGAAATAATTGTTATTAAATTATACGAGAATCATATACATTCATATGATATCATATATGATCTTTTAACATTGCTTTGTTAACAATATCATAGATTTATCGTTGTTTCGGGTGTTAACTTACTCGTTTTCTTATATGTTTTGTTACGTAAGTCATGTTTTTCATGGATAGGATGTATCATATTCATATCTAGAATGATATAATGTCCTTAAACATTATTTTTAAATTATCAAATGATAATTATACTTGAATGGATACGACGGAGAATGAACCTCATCGCGTTCGTGGAGACGGTAGTCCGTACGTACGCACGAGCGATAATATCAGTATTTTTATATTAAAATAATATATAATTGGATAGTATATCATATATACAGAATCATTATCATGTTATATTTATTATTTACATGAATTACATATCATTATTATACCCATCTAAATAATAATATATTGAATAACAATTACACCACGACGTGGAGACGGTAAGCCGTACGTACGCACGTATGGTGACATGTCATTCAAATGATGGGTAGAATACTGAATATGGTTGTTCCATATTTATAATAACATCACAGTATATAGAAGATACTGGAGTTATAATTTTAGAATTGAAATAATAGACAAAGAGGGAGTGGAAGAAGAAAGAAATATGAAAGAGGGTGATGAAAATGTTACCTCTTCTTCGGGTTCTTCCTTTTGATTTGATCAAAAGGACTCCTTAGGATGGCTTTCTGACTAAATTAAAGCTTCTAGGATGAAGGGATAAATGTTGGGAGAGTATTTGGGCAGAGGTTGGCCGAACCAAAAGGCTTGAAAGTGTGAATAAGGTGATAGAGGTGGGGGCCTTTTATAAGAGGAGAGGAGGGGCTCTTTTGGAAAGATTGAAATGTTACATTATTATACCATGCTTTTCGGATTCTAAAGGTCCCACACTTATATAATTCGTGGATAAGGTAATAAGGGTTCGAATGATCTTCATACAATAGGCTTTGGACAAGTGTAAGCCTTGGATTTTGCATTATCTTCTCATTTTATTTAAATCGTTAAATAATGAGGTCATCGCCGCATCATAATGATGTCATAAATAATTTAATTTATTTAATGTCTAAAAAATTACTATGATGTAGGAAATCTTTTTATCTTTCTAATGAATATTTATAATCAAAATATGGACTTGTTTAACCCCACTAAAAAACTGTTTTAGTAAGACAACTCATGTTTGTGTCAATTTACTTTTAACATTAAATAAATATATATTAATGTCATTTTCCAACTAAAGTCGCTCCATGGGGTCCCCAAGATGACCCATGGGTTTCCTTGGTCGGCCATGACTCATCCAATAGGATTAGGAAAAGTTTCACGCTCATATCATATTATTAAAACATTATTTGTACCTTAAACTACACTAATTACCTCTAATCGCGATTAAGAACTTAAAAGTTACTATTCACCAAAAATTTATTTTAATCTCATTGAACCACATTTTACTTATTAATGACAACCATGTATGTCAGATTTTTGAAAATCAAATCACAGAAGTGGTAATATTTCATTTAAATGAAAAATCAGTTATTTAACTACCACTTAGTGGTTTCACTATTCATCAAAAATTGAAGTTTTTCAGAACAAAGCCAAAATTTCACCCTAAGCTATAATTGATATTCTGAATTCAAAAATTATGTCTATTTTACAAAATTCCAAACATATAAGTTGCATTAATTAATTTTATAATTAATTCCCGCTGTTACAAAAAATGGCGTGTTTCTAGGAAACAATTTATATCAAAAGATTGGCATTTGTTTATGTCCGATTTCATTGTTAAATTAATTATAATGACCACCATTGGATAAAATGGTAAAAATATATTCTAATTATACTTTAAAACCACTAAATAGTATAATTTTTCACTATAAATTATTTTGATTTAAAAAGTTGTTTTTAAGTATTTTCCACTATTCATAAAAATTTCGAAGTTCTCAGAAAAATACCAAAAATTCAACATAGGCTAATTTTGATATTCTGAATCCAAAGATGAAGTCTATTTTGATAAATAAAATTTATAAAATTTCAAAAAGTAGGTATTACTATTCACAACGGCTAGTTTAATTAGTTGTGGTGTGTGTTAGAGCTTGAGGTTGCGTACAACACACGCTATTGCATTATTCGAAGGGAAACGTACCGTGGAAGCTTGGGGTGTTACATTCTCCCCTCCTTCAAATAATTGTGTCCTCGCAATTTCTAGGGTATAAAAAGAATCGGGTGGTTCTTCATCATAAGTTCCTCAGGTTCCCACGTTGCATCTTCCATTTTATGATTTCTCCACAAAACCTTTACCAGACGAGTCGTCCGGTTTCTCAGCACCTGCTCCCTCACATCAAGAAGGCTCTTCACAATAGGAAAGATCGGGTTCCAGTTCTAATTCCTCATAGGTGAGTACATGCGTTGGGTCAGGCATGTATTTCCTCAAGGGAGATACGTGGAAAACATCGTGAACTTTGGAGAGATTTGGCGGCATCGCCAAACGATAAGCTACAGCCCCAATACGATCTAGAATTTCGAAAAGTCCGATGTACCTGGGACTCAACATACCCTTCTTACCAAAACGTATAACTCCCTTCCATGGAGATACCTTTAGGAAAACATGATCTCCCACCTGAAATTCCAAAACCTTTCTTCTGTTATCGGCATAGCTCTTCTGCCTACTTTGACCAGATTTGATGTGATTTTGGATTACCTTCACCTTTTCCATTGTTTCTTCCACCAGTTCTGGTCCCACAAGGTTTCTTTCACCAACTTCATCCCAACAGGTTGGTGTACGACATCTCTTTCCGTATAACGCTTCAAAAGGTGCCATCTGAATGCTTGAATGGATGCTATTGTTATAGGAAAATTCTACTAGTGGTAAGTATTGATCCCACATACCCTGAAAGTCAAGAGAGCATGATCTCAACATGTCTTCTAAGGTTTGAATAGTCCGTTCTGATTGTCCATCTGTTTGAGGGTTATAGGCAGTGCTCAAACAAAGTTCAGTATCCAAGGCCTTTTGAAGACCTTTCCAGAATCTTGAAGTAAAACTAGGATCACGATCAGAAACAATCGATAGGGGTACTCCATGAAGTCTTACAACATCATTAATATAAAATCTTGCTAGACGTTCAAGTGGTAGATCCTCCCGTATAGCCAGAAAATGTGCTGACTTAGTAAGACGATCAACAATGACCCATATTGCATCATTCCTTCTAGGATTCTTTGGTAGTCCCATGAAAAAGTCCATCGTAATATTATCCCATTTCCACTCAGGTATGGGAAGAGGTTGCAATACTCCACCAGGATGTTGCCTTCCAGCTTTCACTTGTTGACAAACCATACACCTCGACACAAAATAAGAAATCTCCCTCTTCATATTGTCCCACCAAAAATGTTCCTTCACATCTCTATACATTTTGGTGCTCCCAGGGTGTATAGAGAAATTAGAACTATGAGCATCATCCAGCAATTCCCTTTTTAGATCAGTTATATCGGGAACACAAAGTCTCTTCCTGAATTTCAAAATTACATCCTTATACACAAAGTCCCTCAATCTTCCATCATTCACATCTTTAATCATCTTCTTTTGAAATTCTTCATCATTGGTCTGAGAACTCTTAATCCTTTCTAGTAATGATGGTTTGGCAACCATTTGAAAAAGCATTGATGTTTCACCTTCCCGAGTTATTCCCATGTCCATCTTCACTAGATCCAATAAAATTGGATCCCTTTCAATTCTCATCACTTTCAAAACTCCATGGTCTTTTCTACTCAAAGCGTCTGCCACCTTGTTTGCCTTCCCCGGGTGGTAATGTATCGTGCAATCATAATCCTTGAGTAGTTCAAGCCATCGCCTTTGCCTCATGTTGAGTTCTTTTTGTGTGAAAATTTACTTCAAACTCTTGTGATCATTATAAATCTCACATTTTTCACCATATAGGTAATGTCTCCATATCTTTAAAGCAAAGATCACAGCTGCTAACTCATGATCATGAGTAGGATAGTTTTGCTCATGAATTTTTAGCTGTCGTGAAGCATAGGCAATGACCTTATCATTCTGCATAAGGACACAACCAAGTCCTTTCTTCGATGCATCACTATAAATAACAAACCCATCATTCCCCGATGGTAGAGTCAATACAGGGGCATTGACTAATCTTCTCTTTAGTTCTTCAAAACATTCTTCACACTCTTTTGTCCAGACAAATTTAATCCCTCTACGTGTGAGCTTTGTCAATGGGTTAGCCAATCTGGCAAAATTCTCGACGAAACGTCGATAATAACATGCTAAACCAATAAAACTACGTACCTCAGTTATACTTGTCGGTGCTGGCCATTCTTGGATTGCCTTGGTTTTAGAAGGATCAACGGAAATTCCATCCTTAGAGACAATATGGCCAAGAAAAGAAATCTCATGAAGCCAGAATTCACACTTTCTAAATTTCCCATATAATTCATGTCTTCTGAGAGTCTTCAGGATAATGCGTAAGTGATTTTCATGATCTTCGTGGCTTTTGGAGTATACCAAGATATCATCAATAAATACCACTACAAAGTCATCAAGATATTCCTTGAAAACTCTATTCATCAGATCCATGAAAACAGAGGGTGCATTAGTCAATCCAAAAGGCATTACTGTAAACTCGTAATGCCCGTACCTTGTTCGAAATGCTGTCTTTGGAAAGTCTTCCTTCTTCACACACAACTGATGGTATCCAGACCGAAGGTCAATCTTTGAAAAGTATTGAGCTCCATGCAGTTGGTCAAACAAATCATCAATGCGAGGTAGGGGATACTTGTTCTTTATTGTTATAGCATTGATCTCCCTATAGTCAATGCACAACCTCAAAGATCCATCTTTCTTCTTAACAAAATAAACAGGGGCTCCCCAAGGAGAAACACTAGGGCGAATAAATCCCTTATTACTCAATTCCTCTAGTTGTTTCTTTAGTTCAACTAATTCCACAGTGGCCATTCTATAAGAGGTCTTCGATATGGGCCTTGATCCAGGAATTAAATCAATGGAAAACTCAACTTATCGTTCTGGAGGATGTCCAGGTAAATCTTCCGGAAACACATCAACATATTCTCTCACAATAGGTACATCCTCTATTTGAATCTTCCTTTCCTCGCCCTCAGTAATTTCCTTCTCTTCCTCCCCAATAAGTGAATTTAGTTGAGCTACTGGGGGTGGATCTAGATAAGAATTATGTGGCGACGATTCGGCTCTAAAGATAAGGTGTTCCTTATCATCATTATCAAGAATTGTAACCTCTTTCCTCTTACAATAAATTTTTGCATCATGGTCCTAAAGCCAATCCATACCGAGGATTATATCAAATTCAATCATGGGTATGATGATGAGATCAGCAGGTAAAGAACATTTAGGTGCTCTAATGGGAACTAATCGACAAAACTTTGTTGCAATAATACTTCCCTTAGGGGTTTTGACCGACAACTCCCTTGTTAAATCAAATTGGAAATATCTAATTTTATTAGCAAACTGGGAAGATATGAAACAATGTGATGATCCAAAATCAAATAATGCATTTTCTAATCTTGAGGAAACCATTAAATTACCTGCCACCACGTCTTTCGGAGCTTCTACCTCAACAGTAGTGATAGCATAAGCCTGGCCTTGATCCCTTGGCCTTTTCTGAGGTAAGTTCTTCTGACGCTTAGGACATTCATTTGCATAATGCCCCATCTCCCTGCAATTGTAGCACCGAACGTTGGTAGCTTCCTTCATCCCCTTGCAATCATGAGCTTGGTGGCCTTTTTCACCACACTTGTAACAGACTCCCATTCCCTTCAAGCAAGTACCAGGATGTTTCTTCCCGCATTTACCACAAGATGGATATTCAACCTTTCCCTTATTCCATTTATTTCCATTCCCAGATTGATCAGCAGGTCTCTTCTTCTCTTGCTTCACTTTAAAGTCATAAGACTTAGAGAATTCCTTTTCCGTCTTGATAGCGCACGAGACAATACCTTCGTATGAAGAGAAGGTTTGTGATACTAAAGCTCGATGGAGAAATGGTTTCAACCCATCAAAGAAACGATCAGTCTTACTTCTTGGGTTACGTATGTAATCTGCAGCATACCTTGCTAACCTTGTAAAGTTAGCCTCATATTTTGCGACATTCTCATCCTCCTTCTGCCTCAGACTCAGAAATTGCCTTTCCATATCCGCTTGATGGTCTCGAGGAAAGTATTTTTCTAAGAACATCTCTTTGAACTCCTGCCATTCCATGTTTGTTATTTCATCATCTTCCTTTGTGTTTTGAATTATTGACCACCATTGATCGGCATCTCCAGTGAGGCGGTAAACTGCCATGACAACCTTCTCCCTTTCACAACTCCCCAAGGCATGGAATATTTTCTCTAAGGAATTTATCCATTGCTCATATACTATAGGATTTGTACTCCCATTGAAGGTTGGTGGTTGTTGCCTCATGAAACGTTCTAGCATTGATCCTCCATGTTACGGATCAGGGTGCTCCATACGAGTAAGGTTATTATTCATAACCTGAGTGAGTTGTCCCAGTATGGTAATAAGTTGATCGGCACCAGTTGCATCACCAGCCCCACTATAATTATCTTGAGCAGGAGGGAAATCCCTACATAGAGTGCGTGCATTGATACAGTTTCCATTTCTTCCACTAGGATCCATTTCTAAAAAATGGCATAAACTAGATCAGTTTATGAATCAAAATACATAATCCAATACTTCTAAAGCACTTAACATAAATTGAACTATTTATGGATGTAATCCATAATCATAAAAATGTTTTCTTTGAGGAAGTATATACTCATAAACCCTTCATAATGATTTGTATAGAAAATGAGAGTTATCCTAAGCATATCCCCCGGGAGTGTCGTAACCAAGAGTGCAGCAAGGCCCGTTGTCGTGCACCAGTTCCCGTTCGAGTCTAGCTCAAAGCAGTGTTTTCGGGTTTTACCCCTAGGAACATCTGTGCCAGAGCTGCCTCTACCTGCTCGTATCCAGACAGGGATGTATTGCTCGGAAAACTCACAAAATCTCTACAATACCAAAATTCTAGGAAGTTATTCTATACTAATCCTCAAAGTTCATCTTAGGTCTATGTGCTCTAATCAGAGTTTATCTAAATCTAGCATCCAAGGTTTGTACTAAACTTCCTCTGATACCAACTGTAACGCCCCGACCCCAGCTACCCAGAGCCGGTGCATTACTTCGTAACATTGGCATGATCACAAAAGATCAAGTCTCGAAAGACTGATTAATTTAGTAACCTTGGAAATACTAGATACATTCATAAGTTTTACATTACATCATAAAATGAAAAACTACTGCAACAACATAATGTCTCCACAGTCCACACTATTATACCCTCATAATATCCTTGTAGGTCATTCATAATTTACTTCTTCACTTCCTGGGAAAAAAATAAAACATAGAAAAGGGGTGAGCTCAAATGCCCAGTAAGGATAACAATATAGCGGAAAATTTCATAAATAAGAATAAACATTTAAGGAAATGTATAACTAAAACAAAAGCCTTTTAAAATTGAATATCAACATAATATGGCAAAAGTAAAATGAAATAACGCCATTTACTCATTCACATGGATATTCTACTAATCTAATAATCACATGAAAAATAACTAACCACTTTCATAATGTTGAATGCATAATGCCAGACTATCATAACCACATAGCCAAGGCCTCGTGCCAAGACTACAAATAAGATTTTTTCAAGGCCTTGTGCCAAGATACTAGTTTGTCTCATGAGACCTACCGATGCATCGAGGAGCTATAGCGGGCTCCACCCATCACATATTAAGTCTAATGCATTCCCATATGAAAAGGTTTAAACATAACATAAACATTCGTATTAAAACTAGCATACGAAATGTCAATAATTTCAACATAAACTATGAATGGTATAAAATAGCACATCCATAGTCAAACATATCACAAAAACCTTCAATATAATATAGAAGTTTTTTATTATAATAAATCAACTTCAAATAAGCGTAAAATCCATCAAAGGATGTTGAAATAGATAAAATCAAAACACTTTTTAGAGAAATATCTCTTTCTATTTTTGAAATCATTTAAGGGCCATATAAAAAAAACATTTTATTGAAAATATTCTTATAAGCTTGTAAGGAAAGCTTTGAAGATTTTATAACGGCGAAAAATAACCGCACCCGCCGTATAAGTTAAAAAACATTCTTACCTCAATTCTGTCGAAACGGTTAAAAAGGACCTTGTTTTGAAAACGACGGAAAGATTCCTCTTATAAAAAGTCAAAAAGGGTATAAATGACTTTAACCCATATTCTTGTAAATAGTAAAAATGTTTTGAAATACATTTTGAAGAAACATGGATGTGGATGATAACGAGGTCCCAGTAGATAATTATGTATAAACAACCTTGGATAATGAAGAGGTTGTGAAGTAAACCCTTACCTTTTACTTTTCCTTGGTTGGGGTAGGTTAACCTCCTGTATAATGGTGAAATAATTTTTATTAAATTATACGACAATCATATACATTCATATGATATCATATATGATCTTTTAACATTGCTTTGTTAATAATATCTTAGATTTATCGTTGTTTCAGGTGTTAACTTACTCGTTTTCTTATATGTTTTGTTACGTAAGTCATGTTTTTCATGGATAGGTTGTATATTATTCATATCCAGAATGATATCATGTCCTTAAACATTATTTTTAAATTATCAAATTATAATTATACTTGAATTGATACGACGGAGAGTGAATCTCATCGCGTTCATGGAGACGGTAGTCCGTACGTACGCACGAGCGACAATATCATTATTTTGATATTAAAATAATATATAATTGGATAGTATATCATATATACAGAATCATTATCATGTTATATTTATTATTTACATGAATTACATATCATTATTATACCCATCTAGATAATAATATATTGAATAACAATTACACCACGACGTGGAGACGGTAAGCTGTACGTACGCACGTATGGTGACATGTCATTCAAATGATGGGTAGAATACTGAATATGGTTCTTCCATATTTATAATAACATCACAGTATATAGAATATACTGGAGTTATAATTTTAGAATTCAAATAATAGACAAAGAGGGAGTGGAAGAAGAAAGAAACATGAAAGAGGGTGATGAAAATGTTACCTCTTCTTCGGGTTCTTCCTTTTGATTTGATCAAAAGGACTCCTTAGGATGGCTTTCTGACTAAAGTAAAGCTTCTAGGATGAAGGTAGAAATGTTGGGAGAGTATTTGGGCAGAGGTTGGCCGAACCAAAAGGCTTGAAAGTGTGAATAAGGTGATAGAGGTGGGGGCCTTTTATAAGAGAAGAGGAGGGGCTTTTTTGGAAATATTGAAATGTTACATTATTATACCCTGATTTTCGGATTCTAAAGGTCCCACACTTATATAATTCGTGTCTAAGCTGATAAGGGTTCGAAATCTCTTCATCCAATAGGCTTTGGACAAGTGCAAGCCTTGGATTTTGCATTATCTTCTCATTTTATTTAAATCGTTAAATAATGAGGTCATCGCCGCATCATAATGATGTCATAAGTAATTTAATTTATTTAATGTCTAAAAAAACTACTATGATGTAGGAATTCTTTTCAGCTTTCTAATGAATATTTATAATCAAAATTTGGACTTGTGTAACCCCACTAAAAAACTGTTTTAGTAAGACAACTCATGTTTGTGTCAATTTACTTTTAACATTAAATAAATATATATTAATGTAATTTCCCAAATAAAGTGGCTCCAAGGGGTCCCCAAGTTGACCCATGGGTTGTCTTGGTTGGCCATGACTCATCCAATAGGAGTAGGACAAGTGTCATGCTCATCTCATATTATTAAAACATTATTTGTACCTTAAACTACACTAATTACCTCTAATCGCGATTAAGAACTTAAAAGTTACTATTCACCCAAAATTTATTTTAATCTCATTGAACCACATTTTACTTCTTAATGAAAACCATGTATGTCGGATTTTTGAAAATCAAATCACAGAAGTAGTAATATTTCATTTAAATGAAAAATCAATTATTTAACTACCACTTAGTGGTTTCACTATTCATCAAAAATTGAAGTTTTTCTGAACAAAGCCAAAATTTCACCCTAAGCTATAATTGATATTCTGAATTCAAAAATGATGTCTATTATACAAAATTCCAAACATATAAGTTGCATTAATTAATTTTATAATTAATTCCCGCTGTTACAAAAAATGGTGTGTTTTTAAGAAACAATTTATATCAAAAGATTGGCATTTGTTTATGTCCGATTTCAATGTTAAATTAATTCTAATGACCACCATTGGATAAAATGGTAAAAATATATTCTAATTATACTTTAAAACCACTAAATAGTATAATTTTTCACTATAAATTATTTGTATTTAAAAAGTTGTTTTTAAGTATATTTCACTATTCATAAAAAATTCGAAGTTCTCAGAAAAATACCAAAAATTCAACATAGGCTAATTTCGATATTCCGAATCAAAAGATGAAGTCTATTTTGATAAATAAAATTTATAAAATTTCCAAAAGTAGGTATTACTATTCACAACGGCTAGTTTATTTAGTTGTGGTGTGTGTTAGAGCTCGAGGTTGCATACAACACACGCTATTACATTATTCGAAGGGAAACGTACCGTGGAAGCTTGGGGTGTTACATGAATGCTGCCAAAATTTAACTCTTTCTAGATACCAAAAACCAAAAATTCTTTATACTCAAACCATGATATAACCTTCTCCTTATATCAGTCATGTGCTCATGAATACTATCAAACATTTAACTTTCTCCTTATCCCTTCATTATGCTTATATCATATACATTCCAAAAATATCTGAATAACCTTTCATGGATACTGGTAACATTAATCATACACTTTCAAAACTCAAGGAAAGACAATAGTGTAACAATCCTTAGATGTCTCTTTATTCCATAGTACCATGACATTACTTATAGAACATTACACTTTATAAACATGTAATCATTCCACTAAATTATTAAACCATTGATTGAGCTTCAACAATTCTTTCATCTCACATATCATTTGTAGTCTCTTTATCATCATCAACATAAATACTACCCATACGGCCATACTGATTCTCTTCATGAGACATTCCCTTAGGGAATTGGTTTTCATAATGCCTGTACATTACACATCTAAAACATTTAACCATTGTTCATGTCATAGCAATACCATTATCCTCATCCATGGTGATAACTGAACATTTTCCTTTGCACTTACTAGCTTTGTTTTGTTCTTTTCCACACCCAAAGCCTCTTCCAGTTCCCTTGAAACAATCACCCCGATGCCTCTTCCCACATGATTTACATGAGGGATATTGAACTTTCTTTCCTCTATGATCATCATTAACTCCATCGTTCTCTTATTATCTGAGTCGGGAAACATACCAAAGTTGAGATTATTGATCATATTATGAGATTGCTTATTAGTCATAATAACGATGTTTGGACTTCCAAATCCCATTTCATTTGGTTTCTCATGAATAATATCATTCCATTGTCTAGCATATCCTCCATTATCATGAATCTTCCTTTTTCCAGCCATTTTCTAAAACCCAAAAAGACTAGTGTGAGAGGAAAAAATCATGCTAGGGAAAACAACATATTAAAGGGGGAGCACCATCAATATCTAACATCTTTGGTTAAATTCTTAGATCGTTACCATATTTCTAGGACTATATCCTATACGTATACTTATCCATAGGAACATCCCTAGACATACCTTAGAAATATCTCTAGGGATCTCACTAACATTTTCACATCCTAGTTTCCAATGGTTGACTAAACCTTTCCACTGATACCAAATGTAGAGACCCAAAGCATGATGTACATGAACATTATATTTCGTTTTCGGAATACTTAATACATAATAAAAACAGACACACAAGGACCGTAATAGTTTAGTGTCTTTGGAAACTTGGAATGTAATCTTCTAATCGTGGTGAAAGATCTTCAACATCTCCCATAAAGATATTCCCCTTTTTTTCATACCTAAAATCTTTATTTATATCCTAGGGAAAAGAAAACATAAAAAGGGTGATATCAAATGCTCAGTAAGGGTAAGCATGGATAAAATAAAACATACCATATACATTTGAACTTAAAAACATGAACATAATGTTTAAACATCAAAAACTTGAGCAATGACATAAAACATGGAAGTACGTATGGCATAGATCATAAAGAAACATTATGAATGATAAAATAGAATGTGAATAAAACATGTAATTTTGGAAACCATTAATCACATGATATGATTTCCATATTAGCCAAGGCATTGCTGCCAAGACCATCTTAGTGGACAAAGTCCCTTTCTGAACCGAGTTCACTCCTTGTTCTAGTCCTGTATTACTGAACTGATTTAACTAGCCATTCCAGCCATGTCTATCTCATGAGATATAAATCATTACCCAATGCATTGGAGGGAGATATAGGTCCCACCCATCTCATAATGAAATCATTCTTACTTGTGACACATAATAAACTTAAAACATTCATCATAACCCAAAGAATAAAATGGGTTTCTTAAACATCATTACATCATAACATAATCCGTATAAAACAAATGGATATAATTTCATCATAAGAAAAGTTAAACCATGTAAATCATAGAGACATTATACTTGAAACATACATATATGAAATAATGTCATCTTATATGGAAAATGGTTTTGATAAAACACATGAAATGAATTCTTGAGGAAAATATCCTTTCTTCTTCAAAATCATTCTCTTTTTAAAAAATGTCATGGAATTTTAAAAGAAACGGATTTTGTTTAAAATATTCATGAAATATTATTAAGAAGGATTCATAAAAATAAGGCTTTATAAACCATAATAATCCATTCACGCCGTATAATTTAAAAAAACATTCTTCTCGTACTATTACCAGAAAAGTCAAAAAGTACCTCGTAACGTAAAAAAAGAAAGATTCCTTACATACCATGTAGTAAAAGTCAAAATGGTTAAAAATTACATTAAAAATACATAAAAACACTTTTAGAAAAATTCACATGGATGACAACAATAAACCCAATAAATACTTACGTATAAGGAATCTCGGATAGAAAAATGAGATTTGGAAAATTATCCCTTACCTTAGGTCTGATATGATTCGTACGTATCCAAACCTCCTGTATAATGATTTAAATAATTTCATTTACTTATTAAAGAATCATATTCATTGTTATTATATCATATATGGTTCACTTATGACTTTATATTACCCATTCTTTTGTAAATTCCATGTTAAAGAGTGTTTTGGTTAAAATCGTTTCATTTGTCGTCCGTGTTCTGACTTGTAATTATTCAGATGATTACTTAGATCATGATTACTTAATTCCAGAATATAAAACATGATTTATATATAATATATATTCATAATATAAATATATATAATATATCGATAAAAGGAATGAAATATACAGTTCATGGAGACGGTAGACCGTACGTACGCATGAACGCTGTTTTCGTTTCCTTATTGAATTGAATGGAATTAAGTAGATGACATAAATATATATATACATAAATCTAGTAGCATTATTATGTCATATATTTTATGATTACTTATTATATATACTTTATAATCATTCTTGAATGGTTATCATGGAGATTGAATCTCATCACGTCGTAGAGACGGTATTCTGTACGTACGCACGAGCGATGATATCATTCACATGATCGTAGAATTGTATTAAAGTGTATTTATAATATTACAGAATCAATATCACTTTAAAATAATCATATAAATACATTACATTCACCATTATTCCCATCCATGTAAGGTGGTGGTGGAAAATAGGTAACACCACGATGTGAAGACGATATTCCATACATACGCGCGCGCGGTGATTTCATTTTCCATTGGATGGATAGATGGTGAAATATGGTTGTTTCATACTTATAATAACATATCAGTATATGAGTGACTCTTATGTTATTACTTCATAATGAAACAACTAAAGTATAATAAGTTGAAGAAGAAAGAAAATTGAAAGAATCGGTAACAGATATTACTTCTTCTTTGACACGCCTCTTTGAATCCTCCTCTTAGGGTACTAAAATTGGTATTTGAAGAAGACCAGGACCTATAGGATGTTTCTAGGGAATTTGGGAAAGGAAATGAGCAGGGTTCGGCCGATATTAAAGGCTCAAATTGGTGTGAGGAAGAGAGGGACGAGGTGCCCTTTTATAAGGGAGGAGAGGGGCACCTTTGGAAATATTAAACATATTAATTTATAATAAATCTAAAACCACTTAAAACCCACCAAAATGACTCATATTAGAATATTATATGAGATAGGTTTTTAATCTCATCAACTAATAAAATTTAGACATGTTATGAATTTATTTTAATCATTATTAACTTGATTTATCCTTACTTAATCAATTTAATTTTATTTATGGTAATAACAGTCTAAATATTAAATTATAAAAAATAATTACTTATTTGTTGTGAATTTTCCATAATTGGATACTTTATAACATTTGAGACCATATAAATTTAAATTTATAATTTTTATATATTTTTGTGATTTTTAAATAATTTTATAATATGTTATTTTTATAAAATAACAATAGTGTCAATTTTGACACTATTCATTTATTTGAATTTAAATAAAATATATACAAAAGATATGTTCAAACTAAAAGCTTTAATATAGTCATAAAACGTTATATGTATCTAGAAAATTATTGTAGCACATTAAATAGTTCATATAATATTTATTTTATTATTTTTAAAACCAATTATTACAATATTTTTGTATAATTATTTAATATACTTATTTGTTGCATAAATATTTAAAATAAAATCCTATGATGAAGATAAATCTATTAACATTCACAATAATACTTTTTCATGAATTTATCATCTTAAAATCACAATATTTAAATTGTTATATTTATTAAATTATGAAGGTGACAACTTTGGCATCATTTAAAATAAATTGTATAAGTATCATAATCACTTTTATGAGACTCCAAACGGTTATATATTAGGTAATTGGATTATTATAGTATTTATATATACTACCAATAAGTTTTGGTCATGTTTGTGGGCATTTTAATAGGTATTATTATTTCAATAATAACTATATTACTGCTTTTTCACTTAATTAATAATTTCTTCATCATTAATGTATCACCATTAATGAAAATTATTTAATCCCTAAAAATTTTACATAAATTATCATGATGTAGATAATTTTATTAGATTTTTGGAGACTACTAATGTTCGAATTTTTATGATTTTTATCACTAAATTAAAATTATTATACTTATAAGATTTAAGAGAGTGACATGTTGTCACATTCCTTGGTTTTAATAATAATTAAATTATTCTCATAGTCAAATGTCCATAATGTGAATCTAATACGACCCATAGGTGATATGGGACTACTTTTATCCATCTAATAGAATTTTTTCATTGTTAGAGTAATTTTATAATATTATATTTACACTTAATTACCCAAATTACATTTAACTATGGTAAATAAAATTTACCGTAGTTACTATTTATAATTCCCAAAATTAAAAAGTAGCCTATTAACATAATTTGGACCCAATGATTCAAGATATGGAATCCATTTTTTCATATTCAATGAAAATAAGTTGCATAAATTAAACTAAAATTAATCTCGTTGTTGAATGAAAAGGGTTTTTGTTTAAAACATTGCAAAAGATTGAATTGATTTAACATACGAATTTAATGTAAAATCAATGATAATGACATAAATTATATTAAATGGTAAAAATATATTCTATTTATACTTTAAAACTATTCAATATTATAATTTAACCATATAAATTATTGCAATTAAAGAAGTTGTTTTTAATTAAAATATAGCGTGTTTTTACTATTCATCATAATATGAAAGTTACCAGAATAATATGAAAAATGTATCCAAAGTAAATTTTTATTTCTTGATTCCAAATAAGAATGTTATTTTTTCAAATTTAACTTATAAAAATCTCAAAAACTTGATTTAAAGTGGGTGCGCTATCAAAAGGCGGCAAACCTGCATTTTTTGAAAAAAAATAATTTTACCCGAAAATTTTATTTTATTCTTATACCATGTTCTAGAAAATGTTTAATATGAATAATAATGTTATAAAATTCAAAATTTTGTAAATAATATACATAACGTCTAGTTTATAATAATATTATAATAATATATCGTTGTTTAGTAAAACCTGGTATTGCGTACAACACACGCTATCAAGGAAGGTCGTGATTGTGTGTAATGATAGCCAAGTCAGGGTTACGTGTTGTGCAAGAATCCTTCGTTGTTTCGTATAAAATAATCCAACCATATTTTATTTATACATTGAATATATATATATATACTCAATGTTGCGTAGAATAACTATTATCAAAATTTTGTGTAACACGATCAAAGAATAGTGTTGCGTATACTGCAAGCTAATACGGTGTTGTGTATAACGCAAGGTAATTATTGTGTAGCATATAAAAAAAGACATTAATGAAATTAAAAGAATATTTTTCAAAAAATCTCAGGGTGTTACATTCAACCCCTCTTAAAATGAATTTCGCCCTCGAAATTCGTCGTGGTTATAAATGGTATACTACTCGAAAGTTTGATTAATAGAAACCCACATCATAAAAAGGAATACTAAAACATGGCTTGAAATACTAAAGTATGAAATGTAATGGTTACCCAAATTAACTCATCGCTGGCATTCCACGTAGGAAAACATATGTGAAAATATGGATATGGAAGAAAAATCTAACCATCAAGTTCTGATGGAGAGTGGTAGAGAACATGGCTATAAAAAATCCATCAATCACAAACCCATAGATTTGTGATGATCTAAGGTATTATCTAGTTCATCAGATATAAGGGCACTAGGACAAAATTTTTGGTTTTCAAGATCATTTCCCTAAAGTTGATGAAATTGAAAATAGAAGAAATACTTTCGTGATTTTCGTACAGTCACACCTTTGTTTGTTCTTTGGACAATTTCCACATCATCTCTTAAAGAAATGAAGTTGAATTTGTCATTCGTGAAGTGATGGCAGCTCATGTGATAGAATGATGGGTCATTCCATCTGTCTCAAACAAAAGGTTATAAAAGTTATCAAAAATACATAAGTACATCTATAGTGGGATTAATCATATATGGTTCCTAAAATGGACTTATACTTCATATATCATAATGCTTAATATAATAAAACTATTTTCTACTAAACAGGGACTTCCTGTAGGCCAGTGGTAGGCAATAAAGGCTAGTCGCACTTCGGTTGTGGGTTAGATTCCCACAGCCTTGTCCGATGTGTTGGGCTGTCACCCGTCCTGCAGGTTGCCCTTTTTCTAAAACTACATTACTATAATATCCCATAAATAATATCAAAAAAAGTTCTATCCTTAAACAATACTTACTTATTTCCAACATAATCAATTCCATTCTTTAGGCTTATCTAAATACATCGGTCCAATCTCATAATATAAAAAAAACTATTTCATGAAATGTCATCAACCAAGCCTGTGAATACAATCATTTATCCTCCATATATCTTATTGGTCACATTCCAATCATGTAAATACCTTAATCATGTATTCTCTTGAAAAATTAATACCCATTTAACCTTAGTGAAAACATGAATACTGTCAAAAGTTAACTCATTCCACATACCAAAAACCAAAAAGTCTATATACTCAATTCATGATATAACCATCTCCCTATATCAGTCATGAGCTCATGAATAATATCAAACATTTAATTTTCTCCTTATCCCTTCATTATGTGCATATCATCTATATTCCAAAAATATCTGAATAACCTATCATGGATACTGGTACCATTAATCATTCACTATCAAAACTCAAGCAAAGACAATAGTGTAACAATCCTTAGATGTCTCCTTATTCCATAGTACCATGAGATTACTTATACAACATTACACTTGATAAACATTTAATCATTCCACTACCTTCATAAACCATTGACTGAGCATTAACAATTATTTCATCTCACATGTTATTTGTAGTCTCTTCATCATCATCAATATAAATACTACCCATACTACCGTAATGATTCTCTTCATGAGACTTTCCCTTAGTGCATTGGTTTGCATAATGCCCGTACATTCCACATTTAAAACATTTAACCATTGTTGATGTTGTAGGAATACCATTATCCTCATCCATGGTGTTTACTGAACCTTTTCCTTTGCACTTACTGGATTTGTGTCCTTCGTTTCCACACAAAAAGAATCTTCCAGTTCCCTTGAAACAATCTCCCCAATGCCTCTTCCCACATGATTTACATGAGAGAAATTGAACTTTCTTTCCTCTATGATCATCATGAAACTCCATCATTCTCTTATTATCTGTGTCGGGAAACTTATGAAAGTTGAGATTATTGATCATATTATGAGATTTATGATTAGGCATAATAACGATGTTTGGACTTCCAAATCCCGTTTCATTTGGTTTCTCATGAAGAATATCGTTCCATTGTCCGTCATATCCTCCATTATCATAAATATTCTTGTTTTCAGCCATTTTCAAAAAAACCCAAAAATAATTGTGTGAGAGGAAAAAATAATGCTAGGGAAAAAAACATAGTAAAGGGGGAGCACCCTCAATATCTAACATCTTAGGTTAAATTCTAATATCATTACCGTAGTTCTAGGACTATATCCTATATGTATACTTATACATAGGGACATCCCTCGACATACCTTAGAAATATCTTTAGGGATCTCCCTAACATTTTCGCAACCTAGTTTCCAAAGGTTGACTAAACCTTTCCTCTGATACAAAATGTAGAGACCCAAAGCTTAATGTACATGAAAATTACATTACTTTTTCGGAATACTAAATACATAACAAAAACAGACACACAAGGACCGTAATAGTTTGGTGTCTTTGGAAACATGGAACGTAATCTTCTAATTGTGGTGAAAGATCCACAACATCTCCCATAAAGATATTCCTCTTTTATTTCTTACCTAAAACCTTTCTTTATATCCTGGGGAAAAGAAAACATAAAAAGGGTGAGCTTAAATGCACAATAAGGGTAAGCATGGATAAAATAAAAAATACCATATACATTTGAACTTAAAAACATGAACATAATGTTTAAACATAAAAATCTTGAGCAATGACATAAAACATGGAAGTACATATGGAATAGATCATAAAGAAACATTTATAATGATAAAATTGAATGGGAATAAAACATATAATTGTGGAATCCATTAATCACATGATATGATTTCCATATTATCCAAGGCATTGCTGCCAAGACCATCTTAGTGGACAAAGTCCCTTTCTGAATCGAGTTCACTCCTCGTTCCAGTCCTCTATTACTGAACAGGTTTAACTTGTCATTCCAGCCATGTCTATCTCATGAGATATAAATATTTACCCAATGAATTCGAGGGAGATACAGGTCCCACCCATCTCATAATGAAATCATTCTTACTTGTGCCACAAAATAAACTTAAAACATTCATCATAACCCAAAGAATAAAATTGGTTTCTTAAGCATCATTCCATCATAACATAATCCATATAAAACAAATGTATATCATTTCATCATAAGAAAATTGAAACCATGTAAATCATAGAGACAATATACTTGAAACATACACATATAAAATAATGTCATCTTAGATGAAAAATGGTTCTGATAATACACTTGAAATGAATTCCTGAGGAAAATATCCTTTCTTCTTCAAAATCATTCTCTTTTTAAAAAATGTCATGCAATTTTTTAAAACAAGGATTTTGGTGAAAATAGTCATGAAATATTTTGGAGGAGGCTTCATAAAAATAAGGCTTTATAAAACCATAAAAATCCATTAGTGCCGTATAAGTTAAAAAAACATTCTTCTCGTACTTTTACCGGAAAAGTCAAAAAGTACCTCGTAACGTAAACAAAATAAAGATTCCTTACATAGCATTACTAAAAGTAAAAATGGGTAAAAAGGACATTAAATATACATAAAAACTCTTTTAGAAAACATGGACATGGATGATAACATTAATCCCAGTAAATACTTAATTATAATAAATCTCAGATAAAAAAATGAGATTTGAAAAATTATGCCTTACCTTAGGTCTGATATGCTTTGTACATATCCAAACATCCTGTATAATGATTTAAATAATGTCATTGACTTATTATAGAATCATATTCATTGCTATTATATCATATATGGTTCACTTATTGCCTTATATTACCCGTTCTTTTGTAAATTCCATGTCAAAGAGTGTTGTGGGTAAAATCGTTTCATTTGTCGTCCATGTTTTGACTTGTAATTATTAATATGATTACATAGATCATGATTACTTAATTACAGAATATAAAACATGATTTATGTATAATATATATTCATAATATACATATATATATAATAGATCGATAAATGGAATGAAATACACCGTTCAAGGAGACGGTAGGCCGTACGTACGCATGAACGTTGTTTCCGTTTCCTTATTGAATTGAATGAAATTAAGTAGATGACATAAATATATATATATAAATCCATTAGCATTATTATTTAATATATTTTATGATTAATTATTATATATACTTTATAATCATTCTTGAATGGTTATCATGGAGAGTGAATGTCATCTCATCGTGGAGACGGTATTCCATACGTACGCATGAGTGATGATATCATTCCCATGATCGTCGAATTGTATTAAAGTGTATTTATAATATTACATAATCAATATCAATTTACAATAATCATATATATTGATTACTTTCACCATTATACCCATCTAGGTAAGGTGGTGGTGTAAAATAGATGACACCACGGCGTGGAGACGGTATTCCGTACGTACGCACGTGCGGTGATTTCATTTTCCATAGGATGGATAGATGGTGAAATATGGTTGTTTCATACTTATAATAACATATCAGTATGTGAGTGATACTGATTTTATTACTTCATAATGAAAAAACTAAATAAGAAGATGTTGAAGAAAAATGAAAATTCAAAGAATCGGTAACAGATATTACCTCTTCGTTGACACGCCTCTTTGAATCATCCTCTTAGGGTACTAAAATTGGTCTTTGAAAAAGACAAAGACCTCTAGGTTTTTTATAGGGAAGTTGAGAAGAGAAATGGGCAGGTTTTGGCCGAGTTAAAAGGCTCAAATCGGTGTGAGGAAGAGAGGGAGGAGGTGCCCTTTTATAAGGGAGGAGAGGGGAACCTTTGGAAATCTTAAAGATATTAATTTATAATAAATCGAACCCCACATAAAAACCACCAAAAATGACTCATATTAGAATATTAGATGAGATATGGTTTTAATATCATCAACCAATAATATTTATACACGTTAGGAATTTATTTTAAACATTATCCACTTTATTTATCCTTACTTAATCAATTAAATTTTATTTGTGGTACGAACATTCTACATTTTAAATTATAATAAATAATTACTTATTTGTTGTGAATTGTCCATAATTGGATACTTTATAACATTTTAGACCATATAATTTTAATTTATAATTTGTAAATATTTTTCTGATTTTTAAAAAATTTTATAATATGTTATTTTTATAAAATAACAATAGTATCAATTTTGACACTATTCATTTTTTGGAAATTAAATTAAATATATACAGAAGATATGTTCAAACTAAAAGCTTTAATAGATTAATAAAATGTTATATGTATCTAGAAAATTATTGTATCACATTAAATAGTTCATATAATATTTATTTTATTATTTTTAAAACCAATTACTACAACATTTTTGTATAATTCTTTAATATACTTATTTGTTTCATAAAAATTAAAAAAAAATCCTATGATGAATATAAATCTATTAAATTTCACAATAATACTTTTACTCGAATTTATCATCTTAAAATCACAATATTTAAATTGTTATATTTATTAAATTATGAAGGTGACATCTTTGGCATCATTTAAAATAAAATAATACAAGAGTCAAAATCACTTTTATAAGACTCCAAATGGTTATATATAAGGTCATTGGATTATTATGGTATAGATATATACTACCGATAATTTTTTGTCAGGATTGTGGGCCTTTTAATGGGTATTATTATGTCAATAAAAACTATATTACTAATTTTTCACTTAATAAATAATTTCTGCATAATTAATGTATCACCATTAATGACAATTATTTTATCCCTAAAAATTCAGAATAAATTTTCATTATGTAGATAATTATATTATATTTCTGGAGACTATTCATGTTCGATGTTTTATGATGTCTATCACTAAATTAAAATTATTATACTTATAAGATTTAAGAGAGTGACATGTTGTCACTTTCTTTGGTTTTAATAATAATAAAATTATTTTCATAGTCAAAAGTCAATAAAATGAATCAAATCCGACCCTTAGGTGATATGGGTCTACTTTTAGCTATCCAATAGAATTTTGGCATGTGTTAGGGTAATTTTATAATATTATATTTACCCTTAATTACCCGATTTTCCATTAACTATGGTAAATAAAATTTATCGTAGTTACTATTCATAATTCCGAAAAATAAAAAGTATCATATTGACATAATTTGGACCCAATGATTCCAAATATGGAATCCATTTTTTCATATTCAATACAAATAAGTTTCAGAAATTAAATTAAAATTAATCCCCTTGTCAAACGAAAAGGGGTTTTTGTTTAAAACATTGCATAAGATTGCATTGATTTAACCTACGAATTTAATGAAAAATAAATGATAATGAAATAAATTATATTAAATGGTAAAAAAATATTCTATTTATACTTTAAAACCATTAAATATTATAATTTAACAATATAAATTATTGCGATGAAAATGTTTTTTTTAATTAAAATATAGCGTGTTTTTTCTATTAATCAAAATATGAAAGTTACCAGAATAATATTAAAATTTTATCCAAAGTAAATTTTTATATCTTGATTCCGAAGAAGAATTTTATTTTGTCAAATTAAACTTATAAACATGTCAAAAACAAGATTTAAAGTGGGTACGCCATCAAAAGGCGGCAAAACTACATTTTTTGAAAAATACTTATTTTACCCAAAAAAATTATTTTGTTATTATACCATGTTCTAGAAAATTTGTAAGATGAATAATAATGTTATAAAATTCAAAATTTAGTTAATACTATTCATAACGGCTAGTTCATAATAATATTATAATAATATATCATTTCTTATTAAAACCTGGTATTGCAGACAACACATGTTATCGAGGAAGGTCGCGATTTCCTGTAATGCAAGCCAAGTCAGGGTTGCGTGTTGTGCAAGAATCATTCATTGTTTCATATAACAGAATCCAACCATATTTCATTTATACATTGAATATATATATATATATATACTCAATGTTGCGTAGAATAACTATTATCAAAATTATGTTTAACACGATCCAAGAATAGTGTTGCGTATACTGCAAGCTAATACGATGTTGCATATAAAGCCAGGTAATATTGGTGTAGCATACAACACAAGACATTAATGAAATTAAAAGAATATTTTTCATAAAATCTCGGGGTGTTACAGTACGTATGGACTACCGTCTCCATAAACAATATTTTTTTTCATATATATTTATATTATACATATTTATATTCTAAATATATATGACATATAAATCATGTTTTATATTCTAGATGTATTAAAATCTTGGTCTAAGTGATAAAATCAAGATTATGAAGTTAAAACATGTATGATAAGGAAAGCAATTATTAAATGAAATGTTAATTTAACATGGAAAATATTATTAAATGGGTATTATAAAGTCTTTAATGAATTATATATGACATCATAAAAAATAATATGGTTCTGGTATACTTTAATAACATACTATGATCTTCATTAAGGAGTTTAAATGTACCCTTGACTAAAGGAAAGTGCATTCCATGGGGTTTTCTTCCCACTCCTAATTCCCGTGAGATTCATTCAATATTTCTACTATTAACTTTTTTGTTGTGTATGTACTTCCCATAATTCTATTATTTGTGTAATACACATTAATTTATGTATATTTACATATTCATTGTATGATAATTCTTTCATAGGGTGTATGATTTGTATGTTACCAAATTTGTAAGAGTTAATTTCTAAATCACATTATTATCCGAGGTTGGTTTTATATAAGTATCTTCTGGGACATATTTATTATCCATGACCATGATTCATAAAATAGTTTTCAGAGGGATTATTTTAAGGTACTTTTATGTAAACCATCATTTTAAATGTTTTAAAGACATATTCTTCTAAACCATTCTCATTAATTTCTCTATTTTCAAAATGGTTTTAACGATATATTTAAATGGACATGAATGTTTTAAAATGTTAATTAATTTCAAACGTTTCAAAGTCAAATGGGACACTTTGATTCAAAAATGTATTTAAATGTCATCCTTTCTTAATTGTGTGAATTTTAAATGTTTTCATGAAAAAATGGATATTTCTCTCAAATAGTTTTACAAATCATTTTTATCGGTGTCAATATCCTTTAATGGATTTTAAACATGTTTGAAGTTTATTTATTATGATACAAATCATTCGTATTGTATTGATGGTATGTGATATGTTTGACTATGGATGTGTTATTTTTATACAATTCATGTTTTTTTGGTAAAGTATTGACCTTTCGAATGCCAGTTTTAATACGAAAGTTTATGTTATGTTTAAACCCTTTCATATGATAAATGTATTGGACATTGTAAGTGACGGGTGGGGCCCTCTATGGCTCCTTGATGAATCGGTAGGTCTCGTTAGATAAACTAGGGTCTTGGAACAATGCCTTGAAAAAATATTATTTGTAGTCTTGGCACAAGGCCTTGACTATGTGGTTATAATAGTTTGGCATTATTCATTATATCATTATAAAAGTGTGTATTGATATTACATGTGATTATTCAACTATTAGAATATCAATGTGAATAATTAAATGGAATTATTATATTTTATCTTTGACATATTATACAAATGATTATGTTTAAAAAGGATTTGTTTAGTCTTATACAATTCCTTTAATTTTTATGCTTATTTATGAAAGTTTCCACTATATTTTAATCCTTACTGAGAATCTGATCTCACCCCTTTCTATGTTTTAATTTTCTCAGGATTACAAGAAGTGTATAATGATTGATAAGCAGGGTTAAGCTAGGGGATTAATTGAGTTATCAAAGGATCATTTATGTTGTGTTTTAGTTTTTAAAGTGTAATGTTACGTCCATGTATGTAATCTATATTCCAAAATAGCTAAACCGATTGGTCTTTTGGGACTTTATTCCTTGTAATCATGAAAATGTATTAAAATAATGCATTGAATCTTGGTAACTGGGGTCTAGGAATTATATATATTATATATTTTTTTTGTTTCTTTTTTTTGTTGATTTTTTATTATTTCCCACATTCCTTTAAAATTGATTTTTGAAGAGAAAAGTTTTAGTTATTAGTCTATAAATTAGTTCATTTTGTATATAAATAATTTTAAATGCAAAAAATTTATCATAATATATGAATCTATTTTCTCATTACAAAATAATCGGCCAAAATTCATATAAACATTATTATAATTCAATATTTATTAATAACATTGTATACAATAGTATTGAAGGTAAAATCATTAATTAAGGATTTCATCCATGGTTATATTAATGTGATCTTCGAATGAGTGTTATAATAAATAAAATTGATATGTAACATTAAATGAAACATAATTTAAGACATTAATAAAAAAAATTTCACAAGGAGTAATAATATAATCAACATCTGAATTGATGATTTTTTTGAGATTATATATTTTGATGACTACAGATCATTGTGAAAAATCAAAATGCACGAAAACAGATATAATATAAGTTTCATCATGGAATACACACTTGTAATCATCATTTTCAATATTTTCAAATTGTTCAACTGAGATACACTTTGTAATTTTATTATAAAATAAATATTTTTTTGTCTCATATTTTTTAATTGACCATAAACACCCCATTCAAATAAAAATATTAGAAACATTATTATAAAATAAGAAAAACATTGTATGTGGATCTATTTGATATTAAAATAGGAATATCATGTTCAATATCATGCATGACTCACAATAAAAATTTTATAATATAATTTAATATCATGTGTATTTACAATATATTTGATTAATTTCAATCTCATCTAAAGATTGGGATGGAAATAACACTAGTTTTAAATGAAATTTGATATTCCAATAAGTTATTATTATTTAAAAATGACCATAATATCCTTTTGGTATTGTTGGTTGGTATAGATAAGAATAACTATCATATGATAATTATATATCATAAAAATTAATAAAATAAATTTATATTCTGTTTATTTGTTAGAAATAAATAAATTCATTGAAATAAAAAAAATGGTTTTCAGAATAACTATATTTTTCAAAAAGGAAGATTATTCACATAGTTCACAAATAATATGAAAATAATTTTTACAAAAATTATAAATATTATTATAAAAATATATAAATAATTATATATGTTATAATTATCAATCAGTTAATTTTTTTTATTTTTATGAGTAGATTACTTCTTCAATGAATAGAGAAAAATGATGACTTTAATTAAATACTAATTTTTTTGATTAAGTTTTATAGAAGGATAAGTTAACACTTATATGTGTGTAAATGTAAAATTAGTTCAATAATATTTCATTTTATCTAATTTAGATCATTGTATCAAATTTTATGTTGAATTCTGATATAAAAACAAATTAAACTTTTGAATGTTTTATTGGATAAAATAATTTTTCAATTTGTCTATGGTTTTAATCTAAAATATAATTCTACCTATTTTTTAAATAGAATTTTAAAAAAGCATTCCACATATTTAATAAGAATAATGAATATTATATAATACATTTAGTATACTATTATACCATAGTGAATAGTAAAAACAATAAAAATAAATTACCCAAGTAAAGGTAAGAACGAGTTTAATGTGGGTTAAACTAAGATGATAAGGTTAAAAAATTCACAAAAAAATTAATATCCTAGATTTAATGCCCAATTATAGTATTCATAACTTCTATGGTTTTAGAATAATTCTTTTTCATGATATTGATATGTTAATAATATGTTTATTATTAATCTTTTGAAAAATTCTTCTGTGTCCTCTCCTAAACATTAGAATTGACACCCATATTTTCACGTTATCATAATTCCATATCCCATTAAATCTTCCATGCACTCAAAAAATCTTGTCCTTAAGCCCCTCCCAACATTGTAAATTCATTTTTATCATTAATCATTCCTAGTACTGAATTAATTGTAATGTCAAAGAGGATATTTGAAAAATATTTTATATTATTAAACATGTATATTCGTTTTATTTCTTCTTCCACCTCCATAAAATCATATTAACATATGAATATATAATAACACTAGTATTTAATTTATTCTATTAGGTTTTAATGATTTATTATTTCCTATTTCCGTATCCATATATATCATATGGGAAACAATGTCATCAGTCATGTGTATGTCGGACTACAAACTCACAAACTAATATTGTTTTTTTCCATCAACACTATTTAAGGATGAATATTATTACTGATTAAACATTTATATATGATAAATATTTAATTATTATAACTATGTAACTAGTATGAAAATTATTCCTATATAAATTAAAATCTATATGTTCTATTCATTTATTCAGTACAATTTATCATTGATAAAATGTGAAAGAACCATAAAATATCCTCTGAAAGAGTAAAAATTGGCATGTTGTAAGACCTGTTATCCTACACCATTTGATTATCATGTAAATTGGAAATGAACTATTTTTGGATTTATTACACCTATTTATATATATTACTAATTCCCATCAAATTATAGTATCCACATTTTGATGTAATATCATATGAAAACCCCATAACCAAATCCTTACATATAAATTATGTAGTTATTTAATGATTTGGAATATCCCAATGAATATTATGTAGTTATTTTATCAAATATTTTTCCCTAAATATTGTTCCCAATGATTCTAATAAACTAGTTATGATACCAACTATAGAGACCCAAACAATAGTTCCACTAATTCAGTGGTTATATTATTTCATTGCATATATATGCAAGTAATTTTATGCCAAAGGACTGAATATTTTAGTATTATTTTTAATATTGATACATACATTAGTCTCAAATGACATATTACAAAATAAGTTTTAATATAGAGAAATTTAATATTCTTCATCCTTTAAATCATTGAAATATCTCTTATTTATATTATGCGAATGGTAAAAATAGGGTTCACCACAATGGCTTAGAATGGGAAACATATAGTGAAACCTATCATCATGTAATAATGAAAAACAATATGTATCTTTATATAACTCCTGTCACATTCTAGTTGATCAATGATTTTATAGGTGTGAAAATCTGCAGAAGGACAGATACAATCCTTATTGGAAAAACAGAAGGAATATTTCGACTCTGAGAACCATCTTGGGAGGGTTCTAAAGGTGTAACATAATATCCAAGGGGTGTGTGTAATACCTTCCAATGCATGTAAACTAGGATGACTATGGGGTTTCGATTGTTGGTGTGAAATGTGTCTCGCAACAGACTGACATGTACAATTTTTCACACTGGCCAAATTCTGCACCCCCACACTGCCGGTGATTGCCTATAAAAAAATCAAACCCCCGTAACTTCTAGAATCTAAATAATTTGAAATATATTTTATTCTCATAATACATTCCTTCCACTAACAAAATATGGCATTCAGTTAAATGATTTTCTACAAGAGGACTCATAGGATTCTGCCTTCAGGTTGGTCCACTAGGGATTATGCCTCACCCAGTTCTTTTATTATTGAACCATTTGCATGCGAAACTCTTCTAATTGTTCACAAGAATCCTTTATCCATGAAACCACGGATTATTGTGTGCATACATCTCATATTGATTCCATCAATTCTCATGTGTGTTCCTATTGCACACAAAACCCTCCTTCTGCGTGCTATCCTCCCACCTTGTGTGAGCCATTAAGCATGTATTCAATGTTTCTTTTCTAGAAAACATATTCATCAGATTCTTACTCACAACACACCTATCTTGTACACACTTCTCCCATATGACCCTCTAGTTTAATATGATGTGATTTCAAGGACCATTGGACATTCCGCCATGTTGTGTTGCATATCCTCATGCTCTTTCACATAGGCATGATAATGACTATTACTTCATCGCATGGACCTGATAACATGAAACCCTCAACAGATCAATCCAAAAACCGATATGCCTATGTAATTGATCATGCCTTCCATTCCCCATGGGTGGGTGGGAATCAGATTTGTATTTCCTAGGGGTGCAGTGTAAACCCACCTCATTCGAGCTTTAGGACGTTAAAATCAAAACACCATCATCCTCATCACATGAAATTAAAATATTTCCTCACCCTATTCAATATACATGGGGTTCCCATTCTCAGACATTCCCCGTACCCATTGGTCTCCACATGAGTGATATCTTTCTCACATGGAAAGAGATCCTCTTTGTTGGAGTGAGTTCATGTTGCATTTTTGTGTAAGCCCTATACCCTTATCATGTATGTGAACATTGATCCTTTCTCATTCCATGAATGTTATATAGGAATCCCCTCTAAGGTTCAATCCCAACAACCCTCGGTCCCAACCACTTCATGTTGGGTCACCCTTATCCTGCATGACATTAAACTACATACTCGCCTTTTCATCCCGCATGACGTTGAAGTGTATGTTTTTGAACTTCATAGTTTTTTATCTCTGCCTCCTAGATAGGGTACCTATGAAACCTCTTAGTGGTTCAACCACAAAAAATTGGTAATCCCTTTTCAACTAGATGGCTTTTTATCCCTGTCTCTTTGACATAGTACTTAAGAAGCCTACCAGAGGATCAACTCCAAATACAAATAAACATACTCGAATTACATGGGTTTTGTTCTTTATCTCTTTGGAATGTTACATAGGAATCCTTCATGAGGATCATACCCAAACATTGGTAAACATCAGTGTCCTATTTTTTGGGACCCACATCATTGTTCTTTCCCAGTGGCGTTAGTCCAACCAGGCCACTAACCACTCCTAAGCCCCAACATGTCTTTGAGTCAAAATCCTCAATACACACACTACAAAATATATAGTTTTTTCCAACATAGACATATCTATTGGTAAAAGTACATTTTCTATTGGTAAAATGTTTTACCAACACATATGTCCCTGTCACTAAACTGTTTGTTAAAACTCTGTCACTAAATGTTTTTGTGACAGATAAAATATTTCCGTTACAATTATAATAATACCAACAGATAATATATATGTTGGTTAAAATGTTTAGCAACATATTTTTATGACAAAATTTTCTGTTGGTAATAATATTACAGCCATATAATATATATTTATAAATAACGGTTGAATAAGAACTATAAATTTTATTTCTAGTAAAATTTCATATATTATTTATTAATTTATTATATTTAATTCATCAATTTTAATTATTCAACTGAAGAATATTTACACGATTTTTCAATCCTAGAAAAAAAATATTTATATTAATAATGAAATTCAATACAAAACAAAATACAAAAACACAGGATCCATCCCCCAACAATACACAATAAAATACAAAAACACAGGATCAATCCCCCAACTGACCCCCCCCCCCATGTACTGGTGACCCATCCATGCCCTAGACCTTTTCATTCCCTAGTAAAAGCGAGCTAGCTCCAGGACCAGTGATCCATCCATGCCCCAGGACCAATGATCCAGCTCCAGCACCTGTAAGAATCCTCAAGTAGGTGTTATACCACAGCATCCAACTCAAAGATCATCACCACAAACAAACGAAGAGCATACCAAAAAATGAGTTATCTCTGGTACCATATAGAGACCTCAATTCACGGATATTCCACACCCTTCATCTTCAATATCTACATCACAAACAACCAAAAATTATATCCACAAATTAGTAAAAAATATCTACAAAAATTAAAACCAAAATAGAAATAAATAGAAGTATGAAAAAAAATTAATTTGCATAATGTTCATTTTTCATCATCTCTATTCACATATCAAAAATTTTACAAATGGATATAACATATGTAATGTGGTACTCAAATAGTGAATTAGATAGATATGATGCATGTTCAATGAAACAAAAAACCAATCAATTAAAAGATCATAATAGCTAATATTAAAACACAAAAACTCAAATTTTTCTCATACTTTTTTAAAACTATGACATGAATCAGCCACCTAATTTCAACCCCAATGAAATTTATTAAAGAAACAAACTATTATAATACATGCACGAGGTGTAATGATCTTACTCCATAATTATTTGATAGGTACATGTTAAGATTGCGAAAAAACACATACTAAAACTCACATTGCATAAAACTTGACCGAAGTCATTACTGCTCCAATAGTAAATGTAATTGTGTTATGATACTCTATAAACTATTTAGAAATCTTTTTTCTTCTTGTTTGGTAGGATTTCAGGATTGACATATTTGGCTTCAGCTAACCATGCCCAAAAATCAGACCTCGTGTTCCACAAATATGTTTCTATGAAAAAACAGAATGCGCTGAGATGCATCAATGAGATCAACGATATTGTCAACTCCATACATTTTCCATCTTTTTCATAATGGATAGAAAGCATCACAAGTGACAGCACTTCACAAATAAAACAATGCATGTACCTACAAAAATCCAACACACATCAAGTAAAAGGCATGCTGGAATATATAAATCTACTATTTAGTGTGAAGGAAGGTGCAGTTAATGATTAGAATCATCTGAATGATGGCTTTATTTACCTAAGACTGAAGTTGGAATTAATAGATTAGTGATGTTTTATTAAAATAGAGAAACCTATATACATAAATACTACTAGTCTATGGGATTAGAGTTGATTTGTTTTGGGAATACTAAGGTAATTTCAAAATATAGCAATAATGCTTATAGGTTTTTGGTGATTCAGCTATTACTATAAATGTGTTTGGTTTTTCATTGAAATAGGGAAAAAATCAAAAAATTAAAAGACCTTATTCAATACTTATTTATTTATATCTGAGTATCCTAGAGTTGGAGAATTAGAAATGGGAAGAACTCTATCATGATGTGTAATATATTTGTTATACTATATAGAATATTCTCCTCTCAAAATAGTTTAAATTAACAATGGAAAGGCATGCATATATTTTTTGGAGTAAAGGAAATATATTTCTTTGAGTCGTGATAGTTTAACTAATAATGTAATTCAATGAGTAATATCTTCTTAAGATAAGAAGGAAGTCTGAAATTGTTGCTGCTGTAAAATATTTATATGTGTCGAAGAATTTAAAAAATATTGAGGTGGAATGCAACATGGAGTATGATGACATATACTTTTGATTATCATTCTGATGTTGAGTTGAAGAACGAGGATGATGTGTAGTGTTATTGATTATATTATGGTATCCAAAGGAAAATTCATTGAGATAAAAAATATTATTCTATTGATCTTGTGACATTTGAAGAAAAGCTAATATCCATTTCAGGAGATCATAAGGGGAAAATTGATGACCAAAGGCAACTAGTTTAATCGAGTACTAACCATTCAATACATTGATGAGGTGTTCCAAGATATTTATTGTTTCTTTATAAAGACTCAAGGATGTACACTACACTAAACTTCTACTTTTACGGACAACATTATACGAGATGAGGAAGAAAACTTCCCACATCTTTTTATATTCAGTTACATTTTGATACAAGCACATCAAGTATTATGTACCTACATTGGGACCAAACAATGTAGAAATCCTATATGCTCCTATTTATTATTGACTTTCTGTATTTTATGTGGTGTTTTCTTTTAAGAGTGCATTAATAAAAACTTAGAGGGAAGGGAAATGGCTCAACTAGATCTGTATGTCAACCATTAGCACATGGAAATGCATCTATTGACATCATTAGGGAAGAAATCCAGGGGGCTTAGAGGGAAGAGACATGGGTTCCACAAGTCCTGTCCATCTAGCAGGTCTACCTGAAATCAAACACTCTTTTCCTCTATCATTGTCTGTAATTTTGTTTATTCTACTTTTCCACATGTCTTGGTCTTCTCTATGTATTTTCTAGGATACTATTTGTTTTTCGTGTTTTATTCCTAGAAATGTTTGGTCTTGCTTTCTAATTATGATTTTTTTGTGGGATTTGTTTTGTTTGGTGTCCAAGTGTTATATTCTGTTTCACTGTGTTTTTTACCACTTTAGTTGGGATGATTGAATTATTTGGTGTTCTGCTTATGTATTGGGTTTTTATAGAAATATACAGCTTCGATTATTGAGAAATGAGAACATTGTACAAAAAATTATCGAAATGAAAATAAGAACATACTAAATCCTTGTGTTCTTAACTAGAGAAGAAAACCTTTATGTCGGAGTTTTTATTTCCATGAGGAAGATCTATATTACTGAAGATCTAGAGGGTGTTTCAAAACAAGAGGATATGTTCTTCGGCATTCACAAATCGGGGAGATACTATACATGGGTAGACCAGTAGATCTAATATGCCCACAGTGGGTTATCTACATAAGCTCACATTGATGATTGAGAAATGTGAAATTTGTAAAAAAAATTATCGAAAATAAAATAAGAACACAATATATCCATGTGTTCTTTAACTATAGAAATAAACATATATGCCATAGTATTGAGTTTCATAAGGAAGAGCTATATTGCTAAAAATATGGAGGGAGTTTCAAAACTAGAGGATTTATTCTTCGGCTTTCACAAATCATGATGATACTATACATGGGTAGACTAGTTGATCTTGTCTATCCATGGAGGGATATCAACATAGGCTAGAATAGGAGCATCCATGAGAAGTCGGTGATCATTCCTTATTCTGGGTCATAAAATTGTAGTGGGGCTGTGCAAGCCAACTATATCTCCTAGGGAACTCAATAGCTAGAGCCTAGTGGGACTCCAAACAGGCTGGACTAGGATGGTCCCTGGTGTACTCACCTGCACCTGTAGCGTAGGAGACTGAACAATCCTTACATGGAGTAGGATTTTACCAGGATCCATGTAAATTATATTGTGTCTATTATATTTATATTCTACTATAATCTTGTGAGTTTGAGTTAAAGTAGAAAGAGGTGATCATTATTTTAACAAGGCATAGAGGTTGAATATTAAAATAATATTTTTCCAAATATACCACTAATTCAATCCCCCCCCCCCAACTCAGTGATACAACCGAGCTCTGCCTAAGATTATTTTTTATCACCTACATCAAGCCTATACATAATTACTTATCATTGGTCAATTTCAATATAGTTTATCATTTGTTAAAATTGTGTTAACAATGGTTAGATCAATTACCTTTATATCATTCAATTCATGCACTCAATAGAGTATTGGGAGGCTAAATCATTGAGGGAGTCATAAGAAGAGTATATCAGTCATATGCTATAATGAGAAGAAGAAAGAAGACTAAAATATTATATGAGGGATCTATTCCCCTTTCAATTAGAGACATGAAAGATACAACTGTTGTTTCTCCCACCGGAGTTTAGTGGATTCCCAATGCATCGGGTGGGAGCCTGCTGTAGCCCAACAATTTTTTTCAGCCTCCCTTCATCCATTATTCCCTCATCAACACCTATTAATTCATGAACATAGTTAAATAATATAAAAATACAAATTAAATACTTATTTTTTCATTAAAATCATTATTTATAATACATAGGGAATCACACAAAAAATTCCACTATTGAACTAATTCTTAAAAATTTAGGTATATTATTGAGTTAGAACTCAACTAACCGAGACACAGACTTCATTATTTTATTTGTGATTTTAAATGAATATGGAATGATGAAATTATTTTCCCTATTAAAATAAAATATAGAACACTGAATATGGACTGATACCGACCTGAAATAAGTAATATAGTTCTTTCTATCAAGATATTTGATTGTGGGAAAAACATTTTATCAGTAAATAATAAACATCAATGGTAATGAAAAAAATATAAATTGTAAGTATCCCTTTGAGTAAGATAATATACTGAATTGTTTACCTAGATTTTTAGACAAAATAAAATTATGACTTTGCTATGATAAAAATCATTTCAATCATATGAATACAATATAACAAGAAATTACTAACAAGTAATACATGTTGCTCTACTATTAAACCATGAAATGATTTAATATGTGAAGTATGGACATTTAATGTGTACGTGAAATAAAATAGGCATTACTAAATCAATATTTTAAAAAATAGGTACCCGGGTGACTAAACCATGGTCCCTCAGATAACATGTAAAGCATTTCTATGTATCTAAGATAGATTTTAACTATGAAATATAAAATTACCCTAAAAATTGCACCATTGGGAATTGAGAAAATGATGGTAACTCTACCAGAGGAAATACAATGAACATATAATGTGCAGCTATGCAAAATCGAAGCATCAAAATAATGAATCCTAAGAAACCATTTCCACCACATAGTGCCAAAATGGACCAAAAAAACAGTGAAAGGACGAAAATTAACAGACCAAGATAGAATTTATTCCTAACACAAACACAATATAGATTTAAAAAAATGAAGAACCAAAATGAAAATAGATATTACCAATGCTACTAGAGGGTGATTGGGGAACTGATGTATATAAGTTAGATGAGAGAGATAACCGATGAAAACCCAATGTCATCATGGGGATATTGGGTATCCTACTGTAGGGTGATTCCGAAAAAGAGATTTAGTGCGAGGATACTGATCGGGAACATAGATGAGGTTCACGCGATGATGTCTGAGGGTGACGTCGTCCGGGAATAGGTAGGGGTGTTCTTGCGAATTTTTCAACATTGAATGCCGACTGGGAATAATGAAGGAGTTCCTGCGATGAGGTCCCTAAGGAACTCTGGCTGCAAGGAATTCTTACCACTACGGACTTCGGTGGGGAATAGAGAGGTAGGGTTGGGGGATGGGGGTCGTTAGGAATGAGGGATGTGGGGGTTGTTTTGGGGAACTATTTTTCTTTTTTTTTCATATATATAAATATATATAATGAAAAAAGTTATGAGTTTATATAAATAATTATATTGTATAAGGATTATGTATGTATGTATATATATATGTACATGCATACATATATATATATATTATCAATAAATATTACTAAATTATATTATAATGGGTAATATATATATATATTCAATTACATGTAAAATATTTGATATTATTGAATAATTTATTGGTAACTAATTGTTTTAATAGTAATATATATTGTTGGTAACAATTACTAATAACAACAAATTCATTATCAGTAAATCTATCGTTGGTATTACTATGATAAGACAACATATTTAAATGTTGGTAATTTTTTTTTGTATTGACCAACTAATATAAACAGATATATCTGTTGGTAAGAATAATTGTTGGTACCTATAGTTAATATCAAAAAATTTATTATCTGTTGAAATTAATCATTTTTACCGACAGAAATATTATCTGTCTGTAATTTTCTATTGGTAAAGGTCACTTTTTTTTAGTGACACACTGATTCTATGCCCCCATTAAGAACAACGTGGACATTGATTCGCCACCATGTGGATTTTTAGGAAGTCTTCTAGTGGTTCAATCCCATCTATCATGACCCATCCCAATCTTTACCTTGACCCCTTTTCATTTCCGGAAGGTCATCCCCTTCTTCGGGGTTCTAATTCCTCTGGGTCCCATTCATGCACCCATTCTGCTGGGTCCCCACCTATAGTGTCCCATCGTCCCACCAGACTGTGTGAACATTGATTCCCCACCATGGGGATACATTTGAAGCCAATATATGGTTAATGAACAATATAAATTTCACAATCATGATGGTTCATTTTCATTCCCCATCCGCTTGACCTAACTATTTATCATCCATCTTAGTTTTACCTCAGTCGATATATCCAGATGAGATCTTTTCAACCACCTCTTTACTATTCCTAGATGAACATGGGACATTAACCACACATAACCACCAAAACATGTTCGAGACGTTGTCATTTATGTACACCATGATTCCCTGATTCTCCCTTCAGACTACATGGGATTTTGATCCCTGTCAGCTAGATGAGGTACGTGGGAAACTACCATGAGGTTCATTCCTGGCCAACGGTAAACCCTGGTGCCCCCTCCATAGGGTCCCAAGAATCATAGGATCTTTATTCATTGGGAATATTGAATAATTTATCCAATAAACCCCCGAAGGTAATCCCTCTTGGGGATGCACCCATCGGATCCTCTCATGTCAGCAGTCTAATCAGCCTGATCCATCAATACAAGATGTTAAATTCACATCATACCATATTCTAATCATGGGAAAATAAGGAAAACCTAAAATAATTACCTATTTAATACAATTACCAACTCTTGATGTGGGATGACTAGGGATTTAACTCCCTTGAGAATCCCTATCATAAGGGGATGAAACCCAGATGCACTAGTGTTTTGGCATCCAGACGTGCCCACAATGTCTAACGTGCCTACTCTTCCGTTGAAATATTTCTTCCCTATACGAACCCCATAAAATGCTATGATAGAAGCTGTGTAATTAACCAAAGTCCACAATGATATGGAATTGTGAAGAAATTCATGAACAACACCTAACTCTATGAGGGAGACCCAGACTAGATGGTGAGTTATAAGAAGGAATCTACATAAAGAAGAAATAAAATCCCATCATCCCATTTCAATCAAGGAGAAAACATCCTTGAATAAGAGATTGATGCCTCCCTCTATTGGAACGACGGAATTCTATTCAAATGGACAACACATCTTTTAATGGATGGATTCATGCCTAAGTGAAAGCGTTGGAATCAAAAATGGTGAACCCGACATGAATCACTTCTCCTCAATGTGGGAATTAATAGCGTTGAGACATCATAGGATAAGTGTGTCACTGTATCCTACTATCAGGAACTAGGCCACACTAAAAAATAGTGGGCCTACTGTGAAATTCACCAGATATTAAGGTAGTTTAACATTACACATCCTGGTCTACGACATTGTCAGTGTGGATCCTTCTTACCAATAATATAATACGGGACAACATGGGGGAACTAAATGGCACTTTCCTTCTTTCAGAACTAATGGATGAATCTACCTTCTATTTAGGACCCAAGATGTTATCAATGGAAACCAATCACAACCCACCCATTAATATTGGGGTTAGGGATACACCAATGTGGAAATCCCACAAAACCTCATATATTATGTAAAGGCCTCCACATACAGGGTTTCTAGTCATGCATGACCCATCTCCCCATATGAATTCATTTAAAAGTGGACGATTGATGACCTCATTTGATGATACATGGATGATTAGATTATCCCATCCTGATATATGGCCTGATAAGAACTAGAGGCTTCTATGCCTTTTTTCACCACTTTCTCCAAGGGCCGCATAGGGAGCTACTAATACCCACTGTGTCTTATAACCATGTTAGGATCATCTCCCTAGGAAGCTTTAACGACACCCTTCCCTATGCCAATGTGGTGCGGGATGTCTTGGCTCACCTAGATAAAATCCTATCCTTGGGGCCTCCCAGGAGAGACCCCATAATTTCGTGTGGGTTCACCCAACTAAACCCTAATATTTGATGATTATTTGAGTTATACAACTGCAACATTGGCCCCAGTCGGGTTATCCCGACACCAAACTCGGCTGCATGCTTAGAAGGACAGCCGCGTGAGGGAGTCATCATTAATATCTACCGATGATCGTGCCATCACCGATGTATACTATAAATGACCCATTTATAATGAACATGGGAATTTATACACCCAACCCAGATCGAGGCACCAACCACCCCACAACCATGTTGGGGTGACTCTCCCGGTCACTGACACATGTGATGTCCATTGCAGGGTGATCCACGGTAATGAAATCTATTATGGATATCCTACCCATGCCACAAATAATGACAGAACATGTCCTTCCCACTCCAATGCTCAGTGTTGAGGTTGTAATGGCCCGGAATTTTGAATAAATCTTGTTCCCTAATTTCATGTGTTATTTTATTTTATTTTTATACTCAACAAAAATTTTTATTTGATAAACATGATTATAATTAAAATGAGACAAGTGGGTTTTGACTGTTATATGACCATCGGTCAATATGACCACTGTGAACAAAATGTTTTGATTATTGTCTCCAAATATAAGTAATCTTGGTTAACTATTATAGAAACAAGATTTGATGGCCTCACCTAGTAGTCTTGGACCGCTCGAAGCCCATCTAATAGAGCTTGGGAAGGAGGTAGCACTATTGGGCTTTGCTCTGGACCAAATCCAAGCTGAACTTCATCATGTGAAGCTAGAACAGAATCGTCTTCACGAGAAGTTCAAACTGATAGAAATTACTACTCGGGCAATGTTGACTGAGCCACCCCAAGATTCTATCACCCTAGCACACCTTATTCTTAGGTCCTATGCTGGTATTATAAGGGGCTATGTAATGAGACCATAACTGCCTTTTGTAATCCTTGTTTTAAATAAAAATTGGGATTTCTTATTATGATGAGGTTTATGAATTTTCAAATGACTGGATAAAAATAATATGCATATTTTTGATGAATTTTCAACAGGATATTTTAAAAAAAATGTTTGTGTAAACCTTAAATAATTTAAAATGTGTAATGATTCTCAAAAAATGGTCTTCTACAATTATGTCCAGTACGAAATTTAGAGTCTAATAAGATCAACTTGATTTTTGATGAATAGTAAATTATGAATAGTGATTTTATGATTAGGATTAGTAATATGACCAAATGGATTAGTAACCTCATCTAAAGAAAGTTTTAAAATAATCTAGGCACCTTGATTAAGTAATGTGATTCAATAAAATGGTTAAATAACGGTTTCATAAATTATTATTCAAGTATTAGTTTTTTCAGGTGAATAGTGTTTTTTAATAAAAAATTTAATTAAAAATAATTAGAAAATTATTTTTATAAAAAGGACTTTATTTTTGAACTCAGAGCATCGATATTATGTTATGGTAATTTTTGGGGTTTTTTCTGAAAAAATGAATTTTCGGTGAATAGTGTTTTTATTTAAAAATAAATTTAAAAATACTTAGAAAATTATTTTTATAAAATGGAGTTCATTTTTGAAATCAGAGCATTGATATTTAGTTAAGGTGAAATTTTGGGATTTTTCTGAGAAAGATGAATTTTTCAGTGAATAGTAAAAATGCAGTTTTAGGGTTTCGGTATGTTTAATGACATCATAGCTGTGTCATGATGATTTAATGAGATATTTTAAGGGTTGGCCGGCCAAGGGTGATGAATTATTGTTGTGGGGGCTCGATGCGGCCTAACTCCATGGTAAATGCCAAGGGAGAGCACATGGGTTTGAGAAAAGCACATGTGAGGTGTCCCTTGGCCATTAATGCCTTGTCCCTTTACTTTCCCTATAAATACCAAGCCCTCCTCTCATCAATTCGACTCCCCACTCTTCCCCAACTAATTTCTGGTCTCATTACCTCCCAAGGAGTAATCCCAAGGTTCCCCCAAGCCATCAAGGTCCCAACCATTGAGGTTTAAGAGTTACATTTTAAGGTAAGGGATCCGACCTCTCTCTCTTTCATTTCAAGTAATCTCTTTTATTTCATTCCTTTTGTGCTCCATTTTATTATGTTGGAGGATGTTATTTTATACTCCTATTACTGCCCTTTTCATGTTAATATAATGAGAGATCCCCTATTACTATCAATCTTTCGTTTTATGAAGTTTTAAGTGGCGCCGTTAGGCTGCCGAAATTTTTGTAACGGATTCTTTCTCCCTTCTCATTTTTCAAGATCTATTTTCATGTAAAGTATTTCATGTTCCTTTTTTTATTATGTTGGGTTATGATCTCTAAATTTATCATACTGATCTTTTTTGATCATATGATGAGATACCCCATTTGATCGCTTCAATTCAGTATTTTGAAGTTTTAAGTGGCGCCGTTAGGCTGCCGAAATTTTAAGTGGTTCTTCACCCTTCTCGTTTTGAAGTTCTACTTTCACGTCAATTCTTTCAAGTTCCTTTTTGTTATGTTGGGGTATGATCTCTATATCTATCATACTGGACTCTTATGTTCAAATGATGAGAGACCCCATTTGATCTCTTCAATTCAGTATTTTTTTGAAGTTTAAGTGGCGCTGTTAGGCTGCCGAATTTTTAAGTGGTTCTTCGCCATTCTCATTTTGAAGTTCTACTCTCATGTTAGTTCTTTCAAGTTTCTTTCTATTATGTTGGGGTATGACATATATATCTATCATACTGGACTCTTATGTTCATATGATGAGAGACCCTATTTGACCTTGTCAATTCAATTTTGTTGAAGACTAAGTGACGTCGTTAGGCTGCCGAATTCTCACAAGAGAAATCTTTTTCTTTTTTCTTCCTTTCATGTTCTTCATTTCATATGGTATATTTTCAAATTTCATTACCATGTTCTTAAATCCCTTATATTTTTTACCTATGCGGTTTGATGGGTCATTTATGAATGTTTGACCCATGTCCCCTCTCTTCTCAATGTTTTCTAAAACCTTGTAACATAGTCCTTATGCTGCAGAATTTTCGTCTCAAAATGCCCCTCTCTCTTTTCTAAAAATTATTTTATGTTATAAAGTGAATACTCAAAGCTCTTATTTCTACAGGGTTATTCACATATATATCAAAATGTTCTATTTTAAATTCTTGGAATTACATAAATGAAACCCTCTTTCCCTTTTTGTGGGTTTAAAGTGACGTAAAGATCATGTCTTTAAAGCAGTTTTTAATACGTTATGATTATGAAATAAAACCCATTTATTTTATGCTATATGGGTTATTTATGAAATGTTTGATGATGATATATGTGGCTCACATGATAATAAAGGAAAATTTAAGGGTGCGCCCTGATAGCGCTCCAATGCATTGGGTAAAGACTTAATCTCTAGAGATGACCATTTTAACTACGCCTTGGTGAATAACCTTGGTAATTTTAACAACACCTTGGGGATGGACCTTGGTGAAATGAAATGATTGTCAATATTAAATGTTGTAGCCACATCTTCAAGTTATAAAAAAATGTTATTTTTATTATGATGTATCTCATGATTTCATTCTCATGCCTTATTGTTATTTACATGACCTTATTGAAGTATCTCAATGTTCACATCTAAAATGTTTCTCTGGTTTCTCTTACTGGGCCTTCTGCTCACCCATTCTTTTGATGTATGTCCCCAGGTTATGAGATGCAGTAATGAACCTAGGATAAACTTGAGGATAAGCCTTTCAAGTGTTTAAGAAGAATGTTTTTTTGTTTCAATTATTATGTTCCTGGTTTCCAAGAGACTAAACCTTAAAGATCCTCGGTTTTGTAAAATGTAATGAAAGTTTATGTGATAAAAAGGCGGGATGTTATAGTTGGTATCAAAGGATGGTTTAGTTATTTGTGGAAATTAGGATATGAAAACTTTAGGAAGAACCTTATAAAAAAGTTTAAATATAGGAAATCTTCATAGTATTTTGGTGAGTATTGAGTAAAGGGTTTCCAAGCAAAAACATCTCTGTCTGGATACGAGCAGGTAGAGGTGGCTCTGGCACATATGTACATAGGGGTAAAACCCGAAAACACCGCTTTGAGCTAGACTCGAACGGGAACTGGTACACGACAATGGGCCTTGCTGCACTCTTGGTTACGACACTCCCGGGGGATATGCTTTGGTAAATTCATAAGCTTAGTATGAACCATTGTTAAAGGAACAAAGATAAAATAAAATAAAGATTCACATAAGAATATATGATCATGGATAACCTAGAAGGGAACCTAGGAGATCACAAGTTAGGGTATACTTTACTTCTACATGTTATCCTTAGATGCTTTAAGTTTCATTTCATGATTATTGGCTAAGTATTTAAGCCCCTAACTATAGCTTCTTTTCTTAGTTAATGGCGGGAAATGGAAGAACATGTCCCAACAACCAATGTGATAGGAAATGCTACGATTGTCGTATTAATACGACAGAGATGATTAGGGGATTAAAAGATGATTATTATTTTGGAAGACGTTCACTATTTTGAGGACCATATATGATCAAGGTAAATAGATTACTATGGTGTCTTCATTGAGGAGTAAGGTTGACTTATATTTTGAAGAATCAATGAATTTAAGGTGGCATTATAGTAATTTAGGTTACTTACGGGAATGATTAACCTATCTTGGGTAAAATATGTTTAGGTTAGCTACTTTTGATATAAGATGTTAGGAGTGGTTGATGTTGTTTGGAGATAAACAATGAAGTTTATTTTGGAAGACTATGTTATCAAGTCCTTCTTGTATTTGGGTTTCAATCTTAGTTTGGTTTATTTTCAGGAATCTTAAGGACCATTATTTACGGAATGGTCTATGATGAACATTGGGTAGTACCATGGAACTTTGAATATTTAAAAGTAGTTTCCATTTATATGGGATTCTTTTTGAAGATTTGTTTTACCTTACCCATTCTATTTTTTGGATAATGTTTAAAGATAGAAGAAATATATAGTTGATCTTTTGTGGATCATGTGATTCTCTAGATGATGATTCTTGTGTTTTGATGAGACCAAGTAGTTTTGAATGCTCATCGTTTGGAGAGAAGATTAATTTTGGTAGAAACTTATTAATGTATGAAACTCTACATGAAGGTAGATATATTTCCTTATGTTTTTGTTCTATGTTGTAAATGAATTCCTCAAAGTTATTAAAAGGAACGTAAAACTAAAACATTGTTGGTTTACGTTTCCTACTAGGTAATCAAAGACCGCTTACACACATCATAATTTTGGGATTTTCTGGTGGTTAACTTCCCCCTAATCATGTTTTCTATCACTCTCCTTTAAGAACGTTACCCTTTGTTTTCTCCTCCATGTCCATATTTCCTACATGGAATCCTAGTATGAGTAAACTCGGGTGGCCTTTGTACTTCCTTTTCTTTCTTTTAAAGTAATAGTGTTACTGACTCTTTTTCCGATGTGGGACTTTAAATGAAATTTCAAAACCCAATTTTAAAACATGCGAGGACGCAATTTCTTAAGGGGGGAAGATTGTAACGGCCCGAAATTTTGAATAAATCTTGTTCCCTAATTTCATGTGTTATTTTATTTTATTTTTATAATCAACAAAAATGTTTTATTTGATAATCATGATTATAATTAAAATGAGACCAGTGGGTTTGGCTGTTATATGACCATCGGTCAATATGACCACTATGGACAAAATGTTTTGATTATTGTCTCCAAATATAAGTAATCTTGGTTAACTATTATAGAAAAAAGATTTGATGGCCTCACCTAGTAGTATTGGACCGATCGAAGCCCATCTAACAGAGCTTGGGAAGGAGGTAGTACCATTGGGCTTTGCTCTGGACCAAATCCAAGCTGAACTTCATCATGTGAAGCTAGAACGGAATCGTCTTCACGAGAAGTTCAAACTGATAGAAATTACTACTCGGACAACGTTGACTGAGCCACCCCAAGATTCTATCACCGTAGCACACCTTACTCTTAGGTCCTATGCTAGTATTATAAGGGGCTATGTAATGAGACAATAACTGCCTTGTGTAATCCTTGTTTTAAATAAAAATTGGGATTTCTTATTATGATGATGTTTATGAATTTTCAAATGACTGGATAAAAATAGTATGCATATTTTTGATGAATTTTCAACAGGATATTTTAAAAGAAATGTTTGTGTAAACCTTAAATAATTTAAAATATGTAATGATTCTCAAAAAATGGTCTTCTACAATTATGTCCAGTACGAAATTTGGAGTCTAATAAGATCAACTTGATTTTTGATGAATAGTAAATTATGAATAGTGATTTTATGATTAGGATTAGTAATATGACCAAATGGATTAGTAACCTCACCTAAAGAATGTTTTAAAATAATCTAGGCACCTTGATTAAGTAATGTGATTCAATAAAATGGTTAAATAACGGTTTCATAAATTATTATTCAAGTATTAGTTTTCTCGGGTGAATAGTGTTTTTTAAATAAAAATTTAATTAAAAATAATTAGAAAATTATTTTTATAAAAAGGACTTTATTTTTGAACTCAGAGCATCGATATTATGTTATGGTAATTTTTGGGGTTTTTTCTGAAAAAATGAATTTTCGGTGAATAGTGTTTTTATTTAAAAATAAATTTAAAAATACTTAGAAAATTATTTTTATAAAATGGAGTTAATTTTTGAAATCAGAGCATTGATATTTAGTTAAGGTGAAATTTTGGGATTTTTCTGAGAAAGATGAATTTTTCAGTGAATAGTAAAAATGCAGTTTTAGGGTTTCGGTATGTTTAATGAAATCATAGCTGTGTCATGATGATGTCATGAGATATTTTAAGGGTTGGCCGGCCAAGGGTGATGAATTATTGTTGTGGGGGCCCCATGTGGCCTAACTCCATGGTAAATGCCAAGGGAGAGCACATGGGTTTGAGAAAAGCACATGTGAGGTGTCCCTTGGCCATTAATGCCTTGTCCCTTCACTTTCCCTATAAATACCAAGCCCTCCTCTCATCAATTCGACTACCCACTCATCCCCAACGATGTTCTGGTCTCATTACCTCCCAAGGAGTCCTCCCAAGGTGCCCCCAAGCCCTCAAGGTGCCAACCATTGAGATTTAAGAGTTACATTTTAAGGTAAGGGATCTGACCTCTCTCTTTCAGTTCAAGTAATCTCTTTTATTTCATTCCTTTTATGCTCCATGTTATTATGTTGGAGAATGTTCTTTTATACTCCTATTAATGCCCTTTTCATGTTAATATAATGAGATATCCCCTCTTACTCTCATTATTTCGTTTTATGAAGTTTTAAGTGGCGCCGTTAGGCTGCCGAAATTTTTTTAACGGATTCTTTCTCCCTTCTCATTTTTCAAGATCTATTTTCATGTAAAATATTTCATGTTCCTTTTTTTATTATGTTGGGGTATGATCTCTAAATTTATCATACTGATCTTTTGTGATCATATGATGAGAGACCCCATTTGATCGCTTCAATTCAGTATTTTGATGTTTTAAGTGGCGCCGTTAGGCTGCCGAAATTTTAAGTGGTTCTTCACCCTTCTCGTTTTGAAGTTCTACTTTCACGTCAATTATTTCAAGTTCCTTTTTGTTATGTTGGGGTATGATCTCTATATCTATCATACTGGACTCTTATGTTCAAATGATGAGAGACCCCATTTGATCTCTTCAATTTAGTATTTTGTTGAAGTTTAAGTGGCGCCGTTAGGCTGCCGAATTTTTAAGTGGTTCTTCGCCATTCTCGTTTTGAAGTTCTACTCTCATGTTAGTTCTTTCAAGTTCCTTTATATTATGTTGGGGTATGACCTATATATCTATCATACTGGACTCTTATGTTCGTATGATGAGAGACCCTATTTGACCTTGTCAATTCAATTTTGTTGAAGTTTAAGTGACGCCGTTAGGCTGCCGAATTCTCACAAGAGAAATATTTTTATTTTTTCTTCCTTTCATGTTCTTCATTTCATATGGTATATTTTTAAATTTCATTTCCATGTTCTTAAATCCCTTATATTTTGTCCCTCTACGGTTTTATGGGTCATTAATGAATGTTTGACCCATGTCCCCTCTCTTCTCAATGTTTTCTAAAACCTTGTAACATAGTCGTTATGCTGCAGAATTTTCGTCTCAAAATGCCCCTCTCTCTTTTCTAAAAATTATTTTATGTTATAAAGTGAATACTCAAAGCTCTTATTTCTACAGGGGTATTCACATATATATCAAAATGTTCTATTTTAAATTCTGGGAATTACATAAATGAAACCCTCTTTCCCTTTTCGTGGGTTTAAAGTGACGTAAAGATCATGTATTTAAAGCAGTTTTTAAAACGTTATGATTATGAAATGAAACATATTTATTTTATGCTATATGGGTTATTTATGAAATGTTTGATGATGATATATGTGGATCACATGATAATAAAGGCAAATTTAAGGGTGCTCCCTGATAGCGCTCCAATGCATTGGGTAAAGACTTAATCTCTAGAGATGACCATTTTAACGACGCCTTGGTGAATAACCTTGGTAATTTTAACGACACCTTGGGGATGGACCTTGGTGAAACGAAACGATTGTCAATATTAAATGTTGTAGCCACATCTTCAAGTTATAAAAAAATGTTATTTTTATTATGATGTATCTCATGATTTCATTCTCATGCCTTAATGTTATTTTCATGACCTTATTGAAGTATCTCAATGTTCACATCTAAAATGATTCTCTGGTTTCTCTTACTGGGCCTTCTTCTCACCCTTTCTTTTGATGTATGTCCCCAGGTTATGAGATGTAGTAATGAACCTAGCATGAACTTGAGGAGAAGACTTTCAAGTGTTTAAGAAGAATGTTTTTTTTGTTTCATTTATTATGTTCCTGGTTTCCAAGACACTAAACCTTAAAGATCCTCGGTTTTGTAAAATGTAATGAAAGATTATGTGATAAAAAGGCGGGATGCTATAGTTGGTATCAAAGGATGGTTTAGTTATTTGTGGAAATTAGGATATGAAAACTTTAGGAAGAACCCTATAAAAAGTTTAAATATAGTAAATCTTCCTAGTATTTTGGTGAGTATTGAGTAAAGGGTTTCCAAGCAAATACATCCCTCTCTGGATACGAGCAGGTAGAGGTGGCTCTGGCACAGATGTACATAGGGGTAAAACCCGAAAACACCGCTTTGAGCTAGACTCGAACGGGAACTGGTACATGACAACGGGCCTTGCTTCACTCTTGGTTACGACACTCCCGGGGGATATGCTTTGGTAAATTCATAAGCTTAGTATAAAACATTGTTAAAGGAACAAAGATAAAATAAAATAAAGATTCACATAAGAATATATGATCATGGATAACCTAGAAGGGAACCTAGGGGATCACAAGATAGGGTATACTTTACTTCTACATGTTATCCTTAGATGCTTTAAGTTTCATTTCATGATTATTGGATAAGTATTTAAGCCCCTAACTATAGCTTCTTTTCTTAGTTAATGGCGGGAAATGGAAGAACATGTCCCAACAACCAATGTGATAGGAAATGCTACGATTGTCGTATTAATACGACAGAGATGATTAGGGGATTAAAAGATGATTATTATTTTGGAAGACGTTCACTATTTTGAGGACCATATATGATCAAGGTAAATAGATTACTACGGTGACTTCATTGAGGAGTAAGGTTGACTTATATTTTGAAGAATCAATGAATTTAAGGTGGCCTTATAGTAATTTAGGTTACTTACGGGAATGATTATCCTATCTTGGGTAAAATATGTTTAGGTTAGCTACTTTTGTTATAAGATGTTAGGAGTGGTTGATGTTGTTTGGAGATAAACAATGAAGTTTATTTTGGGAGACTATGTTATCAAGTCCTTCTTGTATTTGGGTTTCAATCTTAGTTTGGTTTATTTTCAGGAATCTTAAGGATCATTATTTACGGAATGGTCTATGATAAACATTGGGTAGTACCATGGAACTTTGAATATTTAAAAGTAGTTTCCATTTCTATGGGATTCTTTTTGAAGATTTGTTTTTCCTTACCCATTCTATTTTTGGGATAATGTTTAAAGATAGAAGAAATAGATAGTTGATCTTTTGAGGATCATGTGATTCTCTAGATGATGATTCTTGTGTCTTGATGAGACCAAGTAGTTTTGAATGCTCATCGTTTGGAGAAAAGATTAGTTTTGGTAGAAACTTATTAATGTATGAAACACTACATGAAGGTAGATATATTTCCTTATGTTTTTGTTCTATGTTGTAAATGAATTCCTCAAAGTTATTAAAAGCAACGTAAAACAAAAACGTTGTTGGTTTACGTTTCCTACTAGGTAATCAAAGACCGCTTACACACATCGTAATTTTGGGATTTTATGGTGGTTAACTTCCCCCTAATAATGTTTTCTATCACTCTCCTTTAAGAACGTTACCCTTTGTTTTCTCCTCCATGTCCATATTACCTACATGGAATCCTAGTATGAGTAAACTCGGGTGGCCTTTGTACTTCCTTTTCTTTATTTTAAAGTAATGGTGTTACTGACTCTTTTTCCGATGTGGGACTTTAAATGAAATTTCAAAACCCAATTTTAAAAATTGCGAGGACGCAATTTATTAAGGGGGGAAGATTGTAACAGCCCGAAATTTTGATTAAATCTTGTTCCCTAATTTCATGTGTTATTTTATTTTATTTTTATACTCAACAAAAATGGTTTATTTGATAAACATGATTATAATTAAAATGAGACCAGTGGGTTTTGACTGTTATATGACCATCGGTCAATATGACCACTGTGAACAAAATGTTTTGATTATTGTCTCCAAATATAAGTAATCTTGGTTAACTATTATAGAAACAAGATTTGATGGCCTCACATAGTAGTCTTGGACCGATCGAAGCCCATCTAACAGAGCTTGGGAAGGAGGTAGCACCATTGGGCTTTGCTCTGGACCAAATCCAAGCTATACTTCATCATGTGAAGCTAGAACGGAATCGTCTTTGCGAGAAGTTCAAACTGATAGAAATTACTACTCGGGCAATGTTGACTGATCCACCCCAATATTCTATCACCCTAGCACACCTTACTCTTAGGTCCTATGCTGGTATTATAAGGGGTTATGTAATGAGACCATAACTGCCTTGTGTAATCCTTGTTTTAAATAAAAATTGGGATTTCTTATTATGATGATGTTTATGAATTTTCAAATGACTTGATAAAAATAGTATGCATATTTTTGATGAATTTTCAAAAGGATATTTTAAAAAAATGTTTGTGTAAACCTTAAATAATTTATAATGTGTAATGATTCTCAAAAAATGGTCTTCTACAATTATGTCCAGTACGAAATTTAGAGTCTAATAAGATCAACTTGATTTTTGATGAATAGTAAATTATGAATAGTGATTTTATGATTAGGATTAGTAATATGACCAAATGGATTAGTAACCTCACTTAAAGAAAGTTTTAAAATAATCTAGGCACCTTGATTAAGTAATGTGATTCAATAAAATGGTTAAATAATGGTTTCATAAATTATTATTCAAGTATTAGTTTTTTCGGGTGAATAGTGTTTTTTAATTAAAAATTTAATTAAAAATAATTAGAAAATTATTTTTATAAAAAGGACTTTATTTTTGAACTCAGAGCATCGATATTATGTTATGGTAATTTTTGGGGTTTTTTCTGAAAAAATGACTTTTCGGTGAATATTGTTTTTATTTAAAAATAAATTTAAAAATACTTAGATAATTATTTTTATAAAATGGAGTCCATTTTTCAAATCAGAGCATTGATATTTAGTTAAGGTGAAATTTTGGGATTTTTCTAAGAAAGATGAATTTTTCAGTGAATAGTAAAAATGCAGTATTAGGGTTTCGGTATGTTTAATGACATCATAGCTGTGTCATGAGGATGTCATGAGATATTTTAAGTGTTGGCCGGCCAAGGGTGATGAATTATTGTTGTGGGGGCCCCATGTGGCCTAACTCCATGGTAAATGCCAAGGGAGAGCACATGGGTTGGAGAAAAGCACATGTGAGGTGTCCCTTGGCCATTAATGCCTTGTCCCCTCACTTTCCCTATAAATACCAAGCCCTCCTCTCATCAATTCGACTCCCCACTCTTCCCCAACGAAGTCCGGGTCTCATTACCTCCCAAGGAGTCCTCCCAAGGTGCCCCCAATCCCTCAAGGTCCCAACCATTGAGGTTTAAGAGTTCCATTTTAAGGTAAGGGATCTGACCTCTCTCTTTCATTTCATGTAATCTCTTTTATTTCATTCCTTTTATGCTCCATGTTATTATGTTGGAGGATGTTCTTTTATACTCCTCTTAATGCGCTTTTCATGTTAATATAATGATACATCCCCTCTTACTCTCATTATTTCGTTTTATGATGTTTTAAGTGGCGCCGTTAAGCTGCCGAAATTTTTGTAACGGATTCTTTCTCCCTTCTCATTTTTCAAGATCTATTTTCATGTAAAGTATTTCATGTTCCTTTTTTTATTATGTTGGGGTATGATCTCTAAATTTATCATACTGATCTTTTATGATCATATGATGAGAGACCCCATTTGATCGCTTCAATTCAGTATTTTGATGTTTTAAGTGGCGCCATTAGGCTGCCGAAATTTTAAGTGGTTCTTCACCCTTCTCTTTTTGAAGTTCTACATTCATGTCAATTCTTTCAAGTTCCTTTTTGTTATGTTGGGGTATGATCTCTATATCTATCATACTGGACTCTTATGTTCATATGATGAGAGACCCCATTTGATCTCTTCAATTCAGTATTTTGTTGATGTTTAAGTGGCGCCGTTAGGCTGCTGAATTTTTAAGTGGTTCTTCGCCATTCTCGTTTTGAAGTTCTACTCTCATGTCAGTTCTTTAAAGTTCCTTTATATTATGTTGGGGTATGACCTCTATATCTATCATACTGGAATCTTATGTTCATATGATTAGAGACCCTATTTGACCTTCTCAATTCAATTTTGTTGACGTTTAAGTGACGTCGTTAGGCTGCCGAATTCTCACAAGAGAAATCTTTTTCTTTTTTCTTCATTTCATGTTCTTCATTTCATATGGTATATTTTCAAATTTCATTACCATGTTCTTAAATACCTTATATTTTGTCCCTCTACGTTTTGATGGGTCATTTATGAATGTTTGACCCATGTCCCCTCTCTTCTCAATGTTTTCTAAAACCTTGTAACATAGCTGTTATGCTGCAGAATTTTCGTCTCAAAATGCCCCTCCCTCTTTTCTAAAAATTATTTTATGTTATAAAGTGAATACTCAAAGTTCTTATTTCTACAGGGGTATTCACATATATATCAAAATGTTCTATTTTAAATTCTGGGAATTACATAAATGAAACCCTCTTTCCCTTTTCGTGGGTTTAAAGTTACGTAAAGATCATGTCTTTAAAGCAGTTTTTAAATTGTTATGATTATGAAATGAAACCCATTTATTTTATGATATATGGGTTATTTATGAAATGTTTAATGATGATATATGTGGCTCACATGATAATAAAGTAAAATTTAAAGGTGCTCCCTGATAGCGCTCCAATGCATTGGGTAAAGACATAATCTCTAGAGATGACCATTTTAACGACGCCTTGGTGAATAACCTTGGTAATTTTAACGACACCTTGGGGATGGACCTTGGTGAAACGAAACGATTGTCAATATTAAATGTTGTAGCCACATCTTCAAGTTATAAAGAAATGTTATTTTTATTATGATGTATCTCATGATTTCATTCTCATGCCTTAATGTTATTTTCATGACCTTATTGAAGTATCTCAATGTTCACATGTAAAATGTTTCTCTGGTTTCTCTTACTGGGACATCTGCTCACCCTTTCTTTTGATGTATGTCCCCAGGTTATGAGATGCAATAATGAACCTAGGATGAACTTGAGGAGAAGCCTTTAAGTGTTTAAGAAGAATGTTTTTTTTTGTTTCATTTATTATGTTCCTGGTTTCCAAGACACTAAACCTTAAAGATCCTCGGTTTTGTAAAATGTAATGATAGTTTATGTGATAAAAAGGCGGGATGCTATAGAGGTCCTCCCCATTCCACCATCAGTCTGACTGAAGGTCCTCCCTACCACGCTAACATCCAGCCACAAAGTCTCTTCCTCACCTGTGACCCCTGTGGTGGTGTCGTTCTTCCTATAATTGGCCTATGGGGAGAAAATCCTTCTCATATGATCAACTATCAGCAAGGGGTTTTACCCATTTTCTTACAACAACTGAAAAATGTCCACATTGTCTAGATAATCAGATAAGTGGAGGCCTTCCTTTCATTATTGGCCCCTAACAGAGAGGTATTCCTAGTGTTCATATTGACTACTACGAAGGTACCCTTGTACCATCACTACCATGGTAAAACCATGTAGAGATATTTTCCATGGTACAACTAGTTCCACCAGAGTTCTAACGTACTCTAGTTCTTCTTATATAGATTACCTCCATGTACCAGCTAGTGGTCATGGCAGCCTTCCCTGTGTTCCTTTTAAAATTTGTCTAGGTGCCCCTCAATCACCAAATCACCTAGGCAGAAGTCATATCCACCACATTACCAGTTCGTCTGATGGTCCTACTCATGTTCAAACCATACCCTGTCTTGAAGAACCATCCCTAGGATGGAGGGCAGGTCGTCGTTGGTATAAGGCTAATATTGAGATGTTTCAGACAACAATTATGCTTGCCTGCTTATCATATTTTTAGGTGGAATGTTATTCAATAATGGAACGCTCACACTGATCATTCTTTTCAAGGTATAGGGATGGAAGAGTCTTATATGACTCATCCTTTTCATATGTTAGGTCTACTATATTTCATCCTTCGTCTGCTGTTACTTTAAAAAGGAGGAATATTTGGCCTTTTTCAAGGGCCTGCTCTGTAAATACTCTCCATCGTTAACAAGGCGATTCTCTACCTTAACCAAAGTTCATATGTAGTTATTCTGGAGACCGATAGAGGTCAAATAGTATCTGGAACAACCATCAGTAACCATCACCCCAGTGCAAGAAAAATGTTGTCGCAATATAGATAGGGTGTAGAAGATAGAGGTTATGGAAATAGGGCATAATATGTATCACCAAATTTCTTTAGTGGTGTTATAATCATTTGGACCCATATCAGGTTACCCCAGCCACTACACAGGTAGTTCTAGTAGCAGTCTGGAATGTCTTCCCACAGTCCCCTCCACAAGCTTCTAGGCCTGCTTATCATTTTGAAGAACCTTCCAATGCAATGGTGGATATGGACCTTAACCAATATTGGAATACATGTCTATATGATATAATATAAGCACTTATTTCTTGCCTTGAGGCTTTGGAATCTAGACAAGTGGATATTCCGCCTGATGACAAGCCACATCCGGCATGGGTGGATGATATTCTAGCACCCCAGGCTTCACACACCCCGCCTTTTCCCCATTAATGGGACAAGTGATCCACTAAAACATCTATCACAATTCATCTCATGGTGTGGACTCATTATGGGAACTCCATCGCAACAAAAGGCCACCAAACTCTGGGGTTTCGTACAAACATTGGAAGAACCCACATTTGTTTGGTACAACTATCTATTGGTTTAGTATCTAGTATAGAAAATATTCATAGGAATTTTCATTAGCAATTCAACTCTACCACACGTAATATGAGTATTGTAGACCTCTCCATGTTTAATAAGAGGCCTAACGTGTGTGTCACATAAATTGTTGCCCGGTGGAAAGGCCTCATCTACTACATTGATAAGATGATGACTTATGAAAAACTACTGAAAATGTGGGTTTTGGATGTTAAAATTGAACTAGACCCCTCCATTATCACTAAAAATTACCCCAGGGGGTTCCAAGATTTCTCTAATAAGGCCGAGGGTTTAGAGGAAGCCTTGCAGCAGGCCAAACATGGATGTCTAAAGCATCCTGTAATTTATTCAAGAAGGGATTCCTAGGACTATCCCACCACAGTAGACCAATAAAGCCCCTAATGATGCTAAAATTATTACCATTGGAGCCTAATCCATAGCCTGACAGAGGCCCTCCACCATAGGCACAGCCTCCGGCCTAGCAGTGACCACCTTAGAATTTGCAGGGGCCCCTGCATAATGCGCCGCCACCTCCTGGGTGAGATAACCAATTTCCACATCCTCGGTAGGCTCCTCCAAGACCTCATTAAGGTCAGTCTCCCCAAGGCCCCATCTCAGATTGATGGAACCAGACCTACTTATTTAATTAGGATCATTTCCCCTGTTATTTATGAAGATCTTTAGAACATGGGATTCTACAGTTACCTGAATGCATGAGACCCGAAGAGGTAGATATGATTGATCACCATAATTACTAACTCTATCACTATATTTGTGGGAACAAAATCTAGATGTGATATGTGTTTATATAATGTATCCATGACAAGGTTTATAACAACGTAGTCAGGTTAGGTCCATCCCTGACATTGTTGGAATTTCTATTCTTAAATATTTTTAATGATGGTGATGGAATAGGTGAGTGGAAGTAGGTTTATAAACATGTGTCAAAAACGTATGATTACTAGATGGCCCATAACATAGTCTCCCATTTCCATGGTATTATTTGTGAATGATTGAATCGAATTAAGCCATTATAAGTTTCTCCATCACCTGCAACCACTACTTATGAATCGACATCCCAGCCATCCTCATTTTAGAAGGGAAAGTATCCAAGACACAAGGGGAAAAAATCCCCCATCAATGTTATCGTCGTCCTATAATATGGACGACTTCATTCTCATGATGATGGAAATTTCATTCAAAATCCATCCAGTGATGACAGACTCTTCATGTGATGATCAAGGGTATGGTTAGGTTAACACCATGGTGCTGGTAAACCCAAATATGGTTCCCGAAGATGAGGATCACCGAATGGATCATCCTAACACCCCCACTACCCCCAGCATCATTAATTTAATGGCTATATGGCACATCAAAATGCCTCATTCAATACTTCCAGCAAGGTTGTGCACGCCCTAGAATCCAAAAAATTGACCTACTGTTGATCTCTTCTTGCACAACCTTCTAATCATGTTTCACTATATCAACCTTCACCGTTGTTTGTACTACATGATCTGGCAGAGATTCCATGACCATGACACGATCATCCAAATTTTTGTATAGACCAGCCTAATTCATTTATCCCTTGCCTGATATTCCCTCCATGAGTTTCTACTAGCATGAAACATGACATTCCCAACATCAGTCAGCTGCCAGTTCTGGAAAAAGGGCCCATCAAACCCCATTCCATAGAAGAGCCTCCTATCTGCAAAAGATCACTCATGGAATGAAAGTATTATATTCTCATGAATCATTATATAGTCCATATGTGACTCTCTATCCATGAGGCTCTTCGTCTGTCAGTGGATGTGCCTGAATCCCATACAGAGGATTTATGAATCCCCCTATAGTTTGAGGTAGAGGTGGAAGCCACATTATTTTTCCATTCTGAGATAGCTGAGCTTGTAGGATGGTAGGCCATCATCAATTTTTTTGTAGAAGATGATGTTTCTCCCATACAAGGGTATATCTTCCCATTGTATATAAATGGAAGCATCAATGGGATGGAGGTTCATTGATGTCTTGTTGACACAAGATCTAGAATAAAACATATGCCTACCCTGAAGCATTGATTAAATGAGTTTTTACGAGGATGATCTATGCCCCTCGAACCTGAAAATTTGAGGTTATGATACGACAGAACATACACTAGTTGGAAAAATCCTCCTGAAACCTAAATAAATTTCCTAGTATCCAACATTGAGTTCATGTTAGTTATACAAGACATCACCTACAATGCATCGATGGTTAATCCATGGCTAAAAGTGCATGTAGTGGACCCCTATTCATATCACCAATGCCTTAAGAAATACTTTAATGGTCGAGTAGGTGTAGTCCAAGGTGATGTGTCTCCCTTTGCCTCTTCTGAAGCCTGATATAATGATATTGACTATTATAATATCATATACAATAAGATTCATGTCAATGATGTTGAACATACTACAGTTGTGATCGACCTTTGGGCAGACGTGGATGATGCATACATTTTTCTATTCTATAAATTAGAGGCTACGACCCTAGACATGGGGAAATGTTTTTTTTGTAATGGGAGGGAATCACATTCCCATTTCTATGGGACATTGGAAGATCCCATCATATCCTTATAAAAATCATGATCAGGTGATCTCAGATCCCCCTACTCCCATAAGGTATTGGTATGTCCACCCCTGGCAACGAAAATACGTCATACACACTTCATTCGTAGGGATGTGATAAATCAGATTAAGAAAATGTGCCACTATTTTTTTGATATCATCATGTGTAGACCCTTGGGTCGATGGATAGATGGGATCTTTTCAACATTCATCATCGCCTTGGTGTTGATTGTAAAAGTTCTCTCAGATGTGGTGTGCACCACATTTTAGGCTGGAAATAGTGTCATATCAAGACTTCTCGATTTGGAAGAATCTCCAGCCACTGATGATCCCACCTACACAATTGAAGAAGAATATTTGGACGGTGCTCCCCCCATATTGGAAGAGTGTTTATCCATCATAATTGAATAATTAGTTCAGGGATCATCGGTAATGAGATGAATACAAATCCCACAATAATTGGTTCCATTATGCATGTCTAATAGAAAACAAATATATGGACATCTGGAAGAAACATTGTGATGCATTTTCCTTGTTTTATAAATATATTCTAGGATAGATCCTCAAGTCACCTTCTACTGCCTCAGACTTCCATCAGATGATCGCATGTTCAAACAACCTCACAGAAAGATTCACGCTTCTCACAGTTCCATGGTAGAGTCAAATGATTATAAGATCATTAAAGACAATATCATCAAAGTGGTCCAATAATACATATGGTCAGAAAACATTGTAACCCTCAGGAATAATTGCATACATATTAGAATCTATATTGACATCCATGATCTCAACAGTCAATGTACAAAGGATGAATTTTCCCTTCCTCTAATGGAACTGTTGATTTATGCCATTGCTGGGTTCTAGGCTCTCTTCTTCATGTATGGCTATTTATGGTTTAACCAAATTTGAATATCCCCCATGGATGAAGAGTCAACATATTTCAGGGCACCTCAATGAACATTCTGCAACCTTGTTATTCCCTTTGGACTAATGATTTTAGGTACCACCTATCAATGTACTATGCATCGCATTTTTACGCCGATCCCTAGGACATTGGTGGAATTCTACAAGGATTATATGTTGGTCAAATCTCACCAGCGCTAGGACCATTTAAATGTCCTTGAGAAACTGTTCAGATTCTTCTCATTCCTCATTCTGATGATGAACCCCATGAAGTGTTCCTTCAGGTCCTCCTCAGAAAAGATTCATGACATTGTTATCTGATATAGATGAAACAAGATAAATCAGGATAAGATCAAGCCCATTAGTTAGATGACTCCTCTATGAAATATTCTGTAACATCATGGCTTTCTAGGCCAGATATCCAATATATTCCATTTCATCTCACTTACAGCTGGAATGTGTAATCCCTCTTATCATATCATGAATAAATGTGATAACTATCATTGGGATGAGGAGATCAATACTGCTACTTAGGAGATAAAGTTGTACCTATTACACCCTCTGGTCTAGCTTCCACCTGTCTCCAGTTTTCTTCTAGTCCAATATGTGACAGCTCTGGAATGATCACTCAGTGCCCTTCTAGACAAAAAGTACAATAAGGAAAAAGAAAACTGTATATATTATCTTTGTCGCATGCTTCATGATACAATGAATAGATATTTCTATATCAAAAAAATATATCTTGCACTGGTATTTGTAGTGTAGAAATTGGGACCCTACTTGTAGCATTAAGAGATAAAGCTTGTGTCCCAATTGGATCCACCTATGTACATTTTGAACCACCCCAGTTAAATAGATTTTCTAGATCAATGACCAGGGATCCTCCACCAGTTAGACATCAATTTTTCCCCCATAAGGCTGCCAAGGGAAATGAATTAACAGACATTGTTTCACATATCCAGCTCCCATGAACCAATCTATGGAACTTGATTTTCGGGATGAGGCAATCCTATAGGTAGATCAATCCATTCCATGTTGGAAATTAATTTTTTTGGATCTTCCTGAATCCCTACCGACATAAGACTCAATGACTCCAAACTAAATAGAGTGGGCATGTGTGTTGTCTTCATCCTGCTAAAGCGATCTATTCTTCCATAGTCATTAATGTTGTCAGAAGGTTGTACAAACAATGAATAAATTTAAAAAACTCTCATTACTAGAATCTAGATGGCCCTCTAGATTGATTCTCCCCACTTACATGTGAAAGGGGAATCTGAAGTAGTCATCAATAAGATTAATGGTGACTAAGTCATCACGAAGCCGAAGCACATACCAATGATAGAACATACCACTAGTTGATTGTGCAGTTCACATCTCGGCATGAAGTTACTCATGTACCTAGATCCTAGAACAGTTTATTCAAAGCCTTTACCATATATTCCTTTCCCCTCTCAGAATCTAACAAATATGATTTAATTATTTATGTGGCGTACTGATTATTCAACACTCCGGTCACCCCAGACGATGATGTTATCCCGCAGTTAAACAACCTTACCTCTAGAGCATCCACATTAGAACACATTGGTCCCCCTACATCAATGTTGGAGGTGACTACCAAATGGAGGGCCCTATTTATAAATTACATTTAATGTGGTAATCTCATAGAATATTGAAATGAGCGTTGTCGAATCCGACGAGACGTATTACATTTCACCCTCTAAAGGGGTTCCAGTATTGAACATATCCTCTACAGATGAGGGATTGATGGGATTCTCCACTATTTCATTCAGGGAGGTCATATTTCCAAGGTTTTGTAGGAGGTTCATGTTGGTTCATGCAGGGCTCGTTAGAGATGAACGAAACTCTCCTTCCAAATCTATATATTGGTGTATTTTTTTCTCTCTATGATCTGTGCTTGTATAGTGTTCATGATGTGGTTCCATGTGTGCTATAGCCATGATAATTTTGTGAATCAGCCGCCATAAACAATCTATACTACCATGTAATCTGCGCCCCTTATAGTATGGGGACATGATGTCATTAGAACATATCCACTAGTGACATCTCATTCGTTCAAGTTCTTTCTACCTGCAAGGGATTTCATTTCCATGTAGGCGTAGGAAGTTCCTCTCGAGGCAGTACAGTGTCATTCTATCATTGAATTTATGAGCTTTAATATCATTTACTGATTCAGAGTCCCACATTTATCCTTACTGATAACAACACAAACATCCGGGTAGATAAACATAAGATGTCGTATGCCCAATACAACATCTGCTCTAACCATAACTCCTACAATCATGTGCAAAAAATGGGATGATTGAGGCATTCAGAAAACCATATATAATATTCTATAGAAGATGGTTGGTTAGAAAAAAAGATAGGATATAATAACTCCCCAAAACTATCTTGACTTATCTGAGGACAAATCATAATTCGACTGAGGTGACCCCATATTCCTAAGTGAATGGGACAGAGGAAACCCTGTCAATCGATATTTAGTTTCCCTCATTGTTCCCAACATTCTATGATCATAAGACACCCGATAAGGTAGTATAAATCCATTATGATGAACATGAATCCCGCAACGGGAACCAAATTCCTGGCCTACACAACCTAGAGAGGTATCAGAACAATATAACCAAAGAATTCAATAAGATAATCTGCACCCTCTCTTTTTAACAAGGTTAGATGTTGTTAAAGATGATAATTACAATGATGCCTAGTAGAAAACCGCCCAAACTGGAGCCTAAATGAGAAGGTCCTTATATCATTCTTAGGTATTACCTAATTTCTCATACTCCATTTTTACCTTTTTTGGTGTGCTTATAATTCCTCCCACCAATGAAAACTTCCCCAAGCAGTACATTTCCAATGTAAGCCTTAGATCTAAATGTCCTTAAAATGTTCCATCCTACATGATGTTAAATAGATAAGTCATCCTGCATGGAGTTAAAAGTTCATGCGGTAGATATACAATTTTGCTTTCACCTCTATGAATGTAAAATAATATCTATAATGACCTACATGAAAATAAACTATTAAATGGTTTGGGCTCAACAACCTTAATCCATGATCATCCAATGAATATGTTGAATGATGTTAAACTACATGGAATTTCAATAACAATGTATGGATTGATTCCCATCCTCATGTGATACTTAAGAATGATCAGATGCCTCGTCTTAGAGTCGAGGGCCCAAAATTATTTTCATTAACATCCCTTGGGTTATAGTTCTCTTGTAAGATCACACATAGTATACTGTTGAATTCTTTGACCCCAATCATGTTTGGTTTACAATGATCACACCATTTTCCTCTAATTGTAATTCTATCCACCCACATCATCACCGCAAGACCTTAAATCTCATGGCCCATTTAGAACTATGTGTGTCTTTATTCCAATCCTCATGAGATATGTAGGAATTCCTAAACATTTCATCTATAAGCTCATAACTAAACATCAGGATCTCCCCCTTGGTCCTGCTTTTAGGCCCGAATGTTTTTCAAAACCCATGGTCTGTTTCATGCATTGTTTTCCTTAATTCATGTTGGGTTTATCATGAATGCACTATATATTTCCTCCTTAGAGATATACACCACTCTTGTTTGTCTTGTATGACATCAAACTGCACGAACATTCTAACACATCACACATCAGCTTTACTTGGGTCTCCATTAATATTCACATCCAAAAGGACCCCCGAAAGGAGAGGATTCTAGGACATAGTTCTCTCCGACCTTTTTGGGACAACATCCATCAGGGACTCGAACAAAACTTCAATACAAGTCTCATGTTTCTACTATGGTCGGTGGTTAACAATCTTGGTTGTTCCATTTATTGGTCACCTGTTATGGATGTTATGTTTTTAATGAGGTCAACAAGTATCCTCCATCATTATCACCACCCCTATATTTCCCAAATAGTAGGTAAAATGATTCATTTTATCCCTCTATCCCTTCGAACGTTTGCGTGCCTCAAGCAAGAATATTGGTCTTGGTGGGATTGACGCAGCCCGATCTATTTATTTTATTATCATGTCATTATATGCTAGGATGAATCTGATCCTATTCTTTTTTTCGCACACAAAGCATTGTTGACATGGGATTACGATCTTGGGTGAGGCCATACCCACATAAGGAGTCATGAAATTAAAATTTGAGATCGATAACCTTAAACTATGATCACTGTCATCCACACTATATAGTGATGATACCTAATCCATCCATCATTGAGGGATGTAAAACCTCTCATACCCCCTAATGATAAAATTTAAACTCTCTAGGACATTCCACACATGGCCTAGCTACATATCCCTCAACCTTTTCATCCCCATGGATCAAGTTCTCACTGAGCATTATGCAGTGTGGTGTGGACTCCACATCTTTATTCAGGTCAGCCTATTTCTACCACTTAATATACATCCCCTTAAGATAATCCTTCATAAAATATCCTTTATATAAGATGTTAAACAGTACATGTACCCCCATGCTTTACGCATTCCATCATTTGGGGTTTCCATAATCTTTATCATCCGAAAGGACCACTGAATGACATGGCTGCTCGGCCACATGTCTCTCCTACCATCGTAGTCCAGCACCCCTAAGGAATTTGGATAATAATTGGATAGAAGTCCCATGTTTCGACTATGGTCAGTGGTCGACACTCATTTTTTTCCCCTTCTAGTAATCAATACATATAATATGTTTCAAACATGGTCAAATGTTATCCTCAATAATTGTTTTCATTCTGTGGTCTCCCAAATGGAAGGAATGGTGATTCATCTTTTCCATCATATGTCCCGCTCACATGACATAAAACTGGGTTTCTTTGATCCGAGATCTTTGTCCATAAACTATGATCTATCATGCCTACACTGCATGACGTTAATTTTCATGAAATTTTACATAACTAAATGTTTCTTGATTCCCATCTTTATTGGATACATAGGCGCATTCATATATTTTTTCTCCTGGTAAAGCCCTATTTCATAGAAACCTCTTTATCTTTCAGGAACACTTTCCCAAGTCATCCAAGAAGACCTTTGTGGTGTGGTGTGGGATTATTTCCTTGTTCACGTCAGATTTTCAATTTCAATGCCACATACCTACCTCTTGAGAGCTCGTCCCCCTGCCCACTACTCATATTTTTTATTCTTCTTCACTCAAAATTGACCCCTCAACCAATAATGGAAATCCACCAATCTTCCCAAGAGCACTCTGGTTTAGGACCTAGATTGTTGAATTCTACGTGGCCATGTTTCCACCCATTTTCATGATTCATTTTCCCTATATTTGGAATTTTATCATCATTCAAATTCGAAAGGACCCCTGAATGGAATGGATGCTAGGACCCATGGATCACTTAGCATCTCAAGAAAACAACCCTGAGTATTTTGAATGAAAATTTGGTACATATGCCACATTGTGAATATGGTCAGTGATCGATGCCCTTTTGATTGTTCCCATTTTAGGCCACATGAATAGGATTATGTGTTGTAAACATGGTCAATAGTTAACCTCCATCATTATTCCCCTAACCCATAGGCTCTAAATATTGGGAGTATTATTCTCCTCTTCCACTTCATCATATCCATGTGGAATTTTGACACTCTTGGTGTTATTCCTCGGTGTGTGTGTGTGTGTGTGTGTGCATGAAGAGGATGATTCTGTTGTGTGTTGTCATTCTAGGATCCACATAATTTACCCTTTATCTAGATTCCACATGTTGAGAAGATGGTATTCACCCTTGTTTAGTGCACTGAGTTTGGATCACCTGGGCTTAGGGATTTGGTCAAGGATTATTTCCTCATGGAAGAGTCTCACAAAACAGTGCAAGCTCTATCACAACAAACTAAGATCTACCACATCCTATTCCTACATGACATTAAACGACACATTTGGAACTACATATTTCATGATTCATACACTCATGGGATTTATAGGAATACCACGATATTTCATCTTTGGGTTTATCCCCATACTCTTTAATCTATTCTGGCCCCATGGTCTAAGGTTTCTATATGACATTTGTGTGTAGTATGGTGTGGACCATGACCTCATTCACATCGAGTATGCTTTTTCAAACCTTTCACACTCCATATAAAACCTATTTTTTCACTATGATTCCTAGCCATATGACCTAAAAAAATAAAACCTAGTCCCACATGACTTTAATATATTGAATCTTTTCTGTGTGTTGATAAAATTTGTGGGCTTGTGCTATTATATGACCCTAATCTATGAAATTGTCATCCAAAATGCATGACAAAAAACATCACCTCCTTGTGCTATCCTCACTCGAGTGGACATCTAGTTTGGTATTAGTTATACATCGTTTCATTTTTTTATGGACCACATATGTCTTGATTCCATTGGCGATGTTTTGATTATCCAACCTACGTATGCTGCATCTCAAAAAAATCACATCCACCTTAAATAAAAAACATGATCGATCAAATACTACTTTTTTTGGTACATGTGCTAGACCTGCATGATTTTATTGCCCCTTGAGTTGGTTCCCTACTAGGAAACTCTTCAAAAACAAAATATTCCTTTATTCCCATCCTGACCGGATACATAGGAACACTTAGAAATTTTATCTTCATGTTCATCCCCATGTATCTCAATCCCTTCCCTTTTTAGGTCCCTTGTCTCGAAATCTTTTGGGAGCATGTGGTCGGGAGTATCTCTTGGGTCATCATTCATGTCTAGTTTTTTGAAAACGATACCATGTGTCTCCCTTTTCCATAAAATTTAATTCAACTCCCTCTATATGACATGCATCATTGGCATGATAAAAGGTGCTGTGGAAAAGAGCCTAAAGTGTAGTTTGTCTGATTGGACATATCCTCATTTCATGTCCATGTTTATAGGTCCATTTATATGGATTCTTATCCCCTTTCACGTCTGAAGGGACCCCCTTCCACGGCCTAGTCTCATGCCACATTTTCCCACCAAATGTTATGGTCCAACACCTCAGAATTCCTCAGACTAAATTTGTCAATTGTTCCCATGTTTCAAACATGGATATGGGTCGACCCTCATTTTTTTGTCCTCATCCCATTCTAACAGGAGATAGATGATGTGTTTCGAACATGGTAAACAATTATACTCTATCTTCACACAGTAATCATTATGATCTAGATCTCAGGTGCCATGATTCGCATATTTCCACTCCCTTTTGTTCAATAGGAATTCCAACACACTCGATTTTACACATACACTCATTAATGTATGTTAAGGAGGTGGTTCAATAATTATGGGATGAAGTTATTCTATTGTTCCATTTCCCTTAATGTGTTCCTACTTGTACTATGAATGATCCGCTAATACTCATTGTTTTCGGCATTGAGCTGGGATCACGTGGGATTAGTGGTTTTTGTAGGATGTGTACTGGGAAAACTGAACCATGTATGCCCTTCATCCCACATGTTATTAAATGGAAATTTGAGAACTACATAAGGATTTATTCTCATCCTCCTCGTGTATGTAGGAATTCCAAGAAAATTTATCACGAGACCAACCCAAATTTATCCATGTTCGGTCTCGAACTAATATTTACTATATGGATATGTGGTGTGATATGGACTTCCATAGTCCCCATTCACATGAGGTCTATAATGGATACACCACATACTCCCCCATTTTGGGGTCTCCCCTTCCATTCTTCATCCTATTGTATTATGATAAACTAAACGGTCATCCATAATTACTTATGGATTAATTCCAATCTTTATGGGGTATGTAGGAATGCCAGAGAACATCCCTTTAGTTTTAGCCCATGTCAGGACTCCTCTTGTCTATTGACTAATGTAACCCATCCAGAACACATGGTGTGGTGTGGACTCTTATATTCCTCATTCATGTCGAGATACGTACATAACCACTCATTTGCTTCCTCGGTAGCCATTTCATCGATGCATGATATTAAATTGAAAACCTACCCTAAACATGTTTATGATGCCCCATGATTATTACAGGATGCATTAGCTTCCTCGTTAGAGGGGATTTCCCTCACCAGTATTCATCTCTAACCACGATGTGACCAAGAACTACATTGGGTTTAATTATAATTCTTATGGGATACATAGATACTCCCATGATTTTCTCCTTGGGCTCAGTCCCAGGTTCATTAACCCTTCTGGACCATTGTCCCTGATTACATTCCACTCTCTATGGCCTTAATCTACGAGCATAATGTCCTTGCAACATGGCATTAAACTATTGTCCTTTTTCCATGTACTAAAACCATAAAACAATGTGCAATATCATCATTGTACATTGTTAAAATACATGTCTATCATCCTCATTGTTAGGAATTATAATTACATTGAATTCTAGGCCCTCACAAGAGTGGTTTTATCTGGAAGATGTTGTGATCCCAGATTAGAATGATGTACTCACCTAATGTGTTTTCATCACGGTTGCATATTTTGAAGAGTGTTGGAATAAATTTGAAAACCCATCACTCAACCCATCACCTTTTTCATTCCCTTTATTTGGACCCTCGTACCCTTTCATGCTTGATGGACCCCACTCACATTTCAAATGTTCTGCCTATGGATCACCTAATGTCCTGACCAAATATTCTAGATGTCTAATGGAAGACATTTTGATTCAGGCCTCATGTTTCGAACATGGTCAATGGTCGGCCCTTATTTTTTATCTCCATTTTAGGATAACATAATTTGGATACTATGTTTTAAACATGGTCAATAGTTATCCTTCATTTTCATTCCATCCCTATAGTGTTCCAAATTCTAGTTACCGTGATTCAAACTTTCCATTTCTCATTGATTGGGTAGACTCTAATTCCCTTTGTGTCATCCCTCTCCTGTCCCATAATACATTATGGGAATGTGTTTTGACTGTTTTTAGAACCCAATTATCCAATCAAGACACTACCATTGGCTTAAAAACATTTGAGGTTTGTTAAGACCCCATATATTTGATGGACTATGAAGAACACTCACACACATAGTGAATAATTATGTAGTCACCCGTTGTATCTCACACCTGGTCTAACCCTTGTAGTTTTAAGGATTTATTGTGGGTTACAAAATAGTTAATACTGAGATGAGATAATGAAAATAAACAAACAAGAATATAATATGACTGTGCACACATTTCCGGATAAGAAATAAATGAGATCTATTTATAAGTTCGGCCAAACATGACCCTTATCGATCGACCACTTTAATGGATTGCTCTTGTGCTACCACCTTCTGGCTTGTAGCCTCCAGAACTGCTTCCCACTCCTTGAAATCACTCTCTTCATCAAAAACTATAGAGAAGATCTCATTATATCTGATATTAATTCACACCTTCATATCTTTAAACCCTTACATTTGATATTTTTCCAACGTTACATGAACCAAGGATACAACCAACTGGGCCTTTAACTGTTTGATAATCATGAATTGGTTTGTAATTAATATTTATCACTCATTTTATTTCTATTCAAGACCCAGAACATCTGAATCATCCTCAAGAAACTTTTTCATGTTCAATGATTTTTTCTGGAATAAGAAGACGGTTAAACATTGGCTACTCTCCCACACCTTCTCAACCATATAATCATAGATCCATGTATGTAGATGATGATAGTCCATTGCTATATTGTATAAAAGGTGAAAATGGGTGCATTGTGATCCCATTCATGGAACCCATTCAAAAATTAGATATTTGAAGAAGTTCCTTATACACTTCCACCCCTTACACTGCATCATATGACATTCATATTCTACTTCAAGATCAGAATCATGTATCTTATTAGGGCCTATAGGAAAATATTCGGGGAAATCATCAAAAAGATTAGTAGAAGGGTCTCACTTTGGAATTCCTATAAAGGGGTTAGGCTCTTTGATATGTGGGTGGCTTACCTATCTCATCTTTGTTTCAGCAATTTGGACCCTTCCAACATCAAAACCCACCCCAAAAGTGATATCAACGGTGGCCATAACCCTTTTCTCACTAGGTGTCGGGGCAAAATCGATTTGAGAAGAAGGTTCTAAGTGCGTTGTTATGGTCACCAGTGGATTCTATAGAAATGGAATGGATTTAGCATCCTACAATGTTTATATAATATAATCACTAGACAAATAATGAATTCTCTGATCATCTGTGCTCTACGATGGTGAATATGGGTATCTAAGGAATGTAACGTTCAAGAGCTCTACGCATATGCCTCGGGCATATTAGTAGATATAGTATAAACCATTGAATTATATCCTTAAATAATTCTAAAATCAATAATTCCCCCCCACATTTGATCATACCATGGTTGGTAATACACTTGGTTATTTCGGTTCACCTTCACCCCCAACAAGTGGAGTTTTCTGACCACCAGTTCCAATATCTACTTGAACATGATAAAAGTTTGATTTGTGATTAAAAATAATGAATAATGGAATTTTTAGGATAATAATTGCGGCATACATCAAGTTTCTCATCCATTCCCATGTAAGAGCCAGAAATCCCACCGCTCTCTCTAGGAATCCCTTGGTGGTCCACTCCCGGAGACCCTTCACCTCTAAGCTCCTCCTTAACTTCCCTTATTCCTTCATCATCATCATATTCTTTTTATTCACATTATTCTATCTTTACATCACTATCATCATCTTTAAAAGGAATTATTTCCAGATTATGCTCCTAGATGAGAATTAATTTCACCATGATATGTGGTTCTTCACGCCTCCCTTGTTGGCATTCATAAACATCCATGGCAGTCAAATACATGCTCCAATGATGAAATTTCACCTTATAATTAATAATAAAGAGACCAATTTCGAGAAGCTGGATCCCATCTCACACCAAACATTTTCAAATGGATTTCATGGTCATTGATTATCATATGGTCAACCAAGTAGACCAAAACAAAGGGAAGACTTCATTCGCAGAAGGTTGAAGCAGATAACTTATTGGCTTCCCAAAAAGCTTCTTAGAAGCTCCATATGATTGTTTTTGAGCCCCTCTCTCTACACATGGAAGGAGTATTACTACAACTCAATACATTCTAGCTACCGAAGTCTCGACCTACACTAACCCAGCTACCAAACTTGTTCCCGGCCTATCCTCCCTAGAGGATCCTTGTCTTCTCTCCAACCTTCTCGATTCCCCACTACCCACCTTGAGATTCCAAACTCTCTTCATCATTATTTCCACAAGATATTCCACCACCAAATGTTCAATATACTTTTTGAGAGACTAGCATTAACTGTAGTGGGGGAAAAGGTAATTACCTCACTAGAGCTATATTTAATGAACATCAGCCACATTTGATGAAGGTGAAATGGATGTTTCTCTCCCCATACAATTTTGTAGACATTATTCCGCATCTATTAGATGCCTCCAAACTACCTGGAAACATTTGACGGCATATATGGATCTCAAAGGATCTTCCCGTCAACCTGACACACAAGAAACTCACCTCTAATGCTTCTCTCCCATCATCTACCATCTTGATGGCCTGGGTAGGGAATATTATAATGGTACGGTTGGCATGATTATCAATCTTGAGCCTTATCCTTTCTTTATTAAGTGTCAATGGAATGATCCTGACAATATTGAACAAATAGGGTCACAGACCGTTACATGGGGGGGAAGTGGTGTTTGGAAATGTGTACCCACTATAGAGAGCGATGACCCAACCATGAAAGATTTGGAATGAGCCATAGATCATCCTCAGCATGACGCCTCTTGAAATATTCCCCAGAATGGGGTAAAATAAGGCCAACATAGGATCCCCCACGTTAAACATCTGATTGGATTCGATGATGCAGGTCATCACTAATGTTTCTAGGCGGACTCCCATATTAGTTCCCCATACTGGAAGTAGCTACACACTCAGGGACATTGCAAGAAATCCATAATATTTGACATTCAGGTATTGGATTTCATCAACATGAAATCCCTATGATTGATATTCCCCTTTCTCAATGATCCTCTAACATGACACACTCTTGAACCTCTATGTCGTGGTTGGACACAACATTCCTTGCCATGAAATATTAATATTTCTGTCTTTCTATAGAAATAGGATGAACCACTTTGAATAGGCATTGACTTTCAAAAATTCCATGACCCCAAACATGTCCTACACCAGCTCTAACAGAAGCCATGTAAGGATGGGATTACATGACCATACCCCCATATATTCTCTATTGGTAAAAAATCATCTTACAAATTCCCATCCCAAGGGATACCCAGAATTCAATGAATGTCCAATGAATGATGCCATACTTTCCATTATGGAGATGGAATATGTTGGTATCATGGGACCACCATCAAAAAAATCCATCCCATGTTCTTGATGGTTGTAAAATTGGAAATTCTATGTCCATACCGCCTTGAACAGCCCGTTGTGACATTGTTCTGCTCTGAATATCTCACATGATTTGCTTACCCAATTCTCCCAAGCCCACTCACAAGTGAAATTACTTTATGAAATCTGTTCTAAATCCTACAGCCAACCATTAGTCTCATCAGTGATGTAATGTTGTAAGGTACTTGCATAATGGGGTGGATAATCTTCAGTTACATGATCTCTTCCCAAGACGGTTATGGTCACTGGAATTAGGACATTTATGGTCATATTCTGAGTTCCTATGGAAGGATTCTCATTGTTTGTAATATTGTATCTTAAAAGATCATCCTTGCGCATCACCCATTATTGTGGTGTATCGATATCAAATCCAAACACCAGTTTGTCCTCTAAAATATTGAAATCCCATATCATTATGTTTTCAGACAACACATATACCTTCTGGGGTTGGTTAAACATATTGAAGATAGATTTGTTATTGGATACAACATTCCATGCACCATAAACCTGAGGGCTCGTAATCATCTCATCCATTCGAGCTATATAGATAGCTTCTCTCCCAATATCACTCTGATCAGGAACCAATTATTTAGTAATGTACGAATTCAACAAGGAGGCTATGTGAAAAAATTTTAAATCTGCAATTAAAATGGACTTTTCAAGCAATATAGAGACCAAATTCATTGATTTCCATTCAAAACAGAACAAAATTTTTGTAATTGTGGTGAGATTTAATCACACGAGATCCATCTTACTTATTGTGCATGATAATCTGTACGGAGCAAGGGACCCCATATATATTTATAGGTGCGATCATTTATTTCAGACACGCGATTGAAATCATGTGCCATAAGGATCATTTTCCATGCACCCTCCTCAAATAGGTCAGGTGTCTCAGCATTTTCTTTCAGAATTCGACCATCACACCCAAGCACACTTCTGGCTCTGAGGGGGGCATTCATAGGCACAGAAAGCTTTTGAAGGCATCAAACATACATTTTTGGGAAAACCAAACACATATTTTGACCTAGGGATCCATCACAATAGGGGTCAAATAGTGGAACATAAAATTCAATGGGTGTGTGTAAAACTGATCCATTACGTGGAAACTTGAGCAACCAGGGGGTTTTGTGTGTATGCACTGAAACATCTCGCGTGACTGATTTATGGGTAACATTTTTCACACTTGATGGATTTTGTGCACCCTTCCACTGTTTTTGATCTCCTATAAATAGATGAGCACCCCCTCACTACTAAAGGCTGACCAATTCTTATCGTCTCCTATGAACCACATAAATCCCTTCTGCATGCGAGAGATGGTATTCAGGTACATGATTTTCTATGATAGGTCTCTGAGGGGTTCACCTTTGGATAGGACCACTAGGCATAACCCTCTCCTTGATCATTTATGGTTAATCCATTTTCAAGAAAAAAATCCTCCAATTGTGCGCAAGTATCCTTTATCTATGAAACCCCAGTGTATTTCATGCACACTTCTCCTATATAATGCTAAATGTATCATTTGTGTTCCTATTAGGGGATAAACATTCCTTTTGCATATGATCATCCCTTCTTATGTGTTCCCTTAAGCATTTATTCAATGTATCTATCTCAGAAACCTTATATTGGTGGTTCTTATGAACAAAACATCAATCTTGTACACCCTTCTCATGTACGACCTTCCATGATTGTATGCAGTGATTTCAAGGACCCATGGAAGGTGCTTCATGTAGTTTTTATTAGACTAATGCTTTTTTAAATAGGACTGAAATCAAATACTACATTTTCGGCTAACCACGCTAATGTGGGACCCTCTATGGATCATTCCACATCCCCATATCACTATGACAATAATAATGCCTTCTCTTCCCCAAGGGTCGGAGGGTATCCGTTTTGTATTCCATAGGGTTGCAGAGTGAACCCACCTCATCTGAGATGTAGGACATTAAATTTCCAAGCACCATCATCATCAGCACATGATGTTAAAATGTGGCTTCCCCCAGTGTAATATAAACCGGGTGCCCCATTATGGACCTTATCTATGCCCACTAGTCTCTACGGGAGTGACATATTCCTCACATTGAATGAGATCCTCATTGATAGACTGACATCTATTAGTGGGGAAGGGAAACCATTGTGGTGTAAGACCCTAGACATTCATAGAAGAGTTGTCAGGCCTAATCATCCTCTATTGTTCAATACCTAATTAATAGAGTATATTTGGTCATATGGACCATCATTTCCCCATACATTTCTCTCTGGGATTTGTCTCCATTGGGCCACCATCCATGAGTAAGTCCCAATCTACAACACAATGGGATGCTAACCAAGAATAAGACCTTGTTTATACTTTGGGCCGCTAGTCACTCGTAAGCCCCACTATATCCATTCACTGATGCACCATTCATGACATGATCTTATGGACTTTGCAGCCACTTGTTTCTCACACCTATCCGGACCCACATGGGCATAGAGTAAGCATCAATCGTGACACCATCCTTGGGCCTCCTCAGTGTGTAATTCCCAAACCCCATCCAAACTACGTGAACATTGGTCCTTTCCCTTTCCATGTAAGGTACATAGAATGCCTCCCTGAGGTTCAATACCAACACCAATCAGTCCAGATAGCTTTATGTCAGTTCACCCTCATCATTCATGATGTTAAACTCTATACTCCCATTTTCATCCCACGTTATGTTAATCTATATTTTTTCAATATTTGTGGGTTTTGATCCCTGCCTCTTACAGAGGGTATGTAGTAAGCCTCCATGAGTCTCAACTATAAACACATGGTAAACCATTTAGAACTATATAGGTTTTCATCCTGGTTTCCTATATATGGTACATAAGAAGCCTCCCTGAGGTACAACCCTAAACATTAGTAAACCTACTCCAACTACATGGGTTTTGATCCTTGTCTCTTATGAAGGGTACGTAAGAAGCCTCCATAAGGGTCAACCCCAAAAATTGGTAAACATAATTTTCCTCCTTGTTGGGACCCACATCCTTGGTCTGTCCTAGTGGTGTCAGAACAACCCTAGCTACTAACCATGCATAAGCCTCATCATGTCTTTGGGACGATGTCCACTATGAAAACCCCGATTCTATTACCCCATTATGAAATACATGAACATTGATTTCCCACCACGAGGATATGTAGGAAGCCTCCCTGAGGTTCAATCCCCTCACTTAGGTCCTATCCTGGTCTGTCCCTTGATCCCTTTGCATTTCAGGAAGGTCATGCCCCTATATAGAGGTTCCGCATCCTCTAGGTCCCATCCATGCACCCATTCTTGTGGGTCACCTAATAAGGTGTCCCATTGTCCCACCAAACTAAATAGACATTGATTCTCAAACACAAGGTTATGTAAGATCCAATATAAGGTTAAAAACAAAAATAATTGTCACCTTCAAGATGGTTCTATTTCATTCTCCATCGACTTCACCCAACCATTCATCATTCATCTCGGTTTTACCAGGGCCGCCACATCCTGATGAGATAAATTCATACACCACTTAAATATTCTTAGTATTACTCAGTCCACTGACCACGTTTAAGCCCCAAAATGAAATCAGTTTGATGTCCTTTGTGTACTCCTTGATTCCATGATTCTTCCTTCATACTACATGGGTTTTGATCCCTATCTCCTAGATGGGGTATATAAGAAACCTTCAGGGGGTTCAATCCCGACCAATAGTAAACCATGGAACCCCCTTCTTAGGGGACCAAGCATCCTCAGATCCGAATTCATTGGGTGTCTTGAACCACTCATCTAGTAAACCCTCTCAAGTGATTCCTCTTGGGAACGCACCCATCTGATCAACTATCTTCAGTGTTCTGATCTGTTTGGTCAATCTCTTCATGATTTTAAACTCACTACATACCCTATTAAAAACATGGGAAGATAATAAAACATTAGAGAAATTCCTATGGAATATTATTTACCACACTCAACATTGGATACCTCAGTCTTCCATTGTAATAACCCTAAGATTGACGTACATAGACATTACATTAATTTTGAGGAATACTTAGTACATAACAAAAACCACACACACAAGGACCGTAATAGTTTAGTGTCTTTGGATACTGGGAATACAATCTTCTAATCGTGGTGAATGTTCCTCAACATCTCCCATAAAGATATTCCTTTTTTGTACCTAAATCCATTATTTATATCTTGGGAAAAAGAAAACATAAAAGGGTGAGCTCAAATGCTCAGTAAGGGTAATCAAAAGAAATATCAATCACATCATATTCATAAGAACATAACATTTTGGAAATCTTAACCTGCTAAAGAGATCATAATATCATAACATGGGATAAAACATAGTAGTGAAATATAATCCCAATAATCATAACGTAAAACATGAAACTTTGTGTTATACACACATAATAATAGAGAATCATTTCTTATTAGTCAAGACTCATTGCCAATACTATCTTAGTGGACAAAGTCCATTTCTGAACCGAGTTCACTCCTCGTTTGAGTCCTGTTTTACGGAACCAGTTTAACCTACTGTTCCAACCATGTCTATCTCATGAGATATAAAATCATTACCCAATGCATTGGAGGGAGATATAGGTCCTAGCCATCTCATAATGATACCATTCTTATGTGTGCCACAAAACCAAAAAACATACATCATAGCATAACCCATGTAATAAAAATGGGAAACTTAAACATCGCGACATCATAAAACAATTCATATAAGATAAATGAATACATAAAAATATTTCCATCACAACATAATCAAATCCATGTAATAATAGGGATATAAATAGAACCCTATATTATCTTAGATGGAAAATAATTTTGATAAAATTCTTGATCTCCATTCTTGAGGAAAATATCCTTTATACTTCAAAAACATTTTCCTTTCTCAACATGTCATATAATTTCAAAATAAAAAAAAAGTTGATTAAAACTAAACGTGAAAACTTGTAATTTAAGTTTCTTGGAAATTATGTTTTAAAAATCCATTCATGCCGTATAAGTTAAAAAACATTCTTCTCGTACTTTTGTCAGAAAAGTCAAAAAGTACCTTGTACGAAAAAAGACAAAAGATTATTTTCATATTTTTTTACCAAAAACTCACCGAAGGGTAAAATTGTATTTAAAAAATTGTAAGATGATATAAATAATATTACATATTTAGGAAACATGGATGTGGATGATAAAATACACCCCAGTAAATACCAAAGTATAAACAATCTCGGATAAAATGAGATTGTGATATTTTCCCTTACCTTAGCTTTGATTTGCTTCGTAAGTGTCCAAACCTCTTGTATAATGATTTAAATAATGTCATTGATTTATTCCGGAATCATAGTAATTGTTATGATATCATATATGGTTCACTTATGACTTTATATTACCCGTTCTTTTGTAAATTCCATGTTAAAGAGCGTTTTGGGTAAAATCGTTTCATTTTTCTTCCGTGTTTTGACTTGTAATTATTCATATGATTACTTAGATCATGATTACTTAATTACAGAATATAAAACATGATTTATATATAATATATATTCAGAATATACATATATATAATATATTAATATATGGAATGTAATATACCGTTCAAGGAGACGGTAGGCCGTACGTACGCATTAATGCTGTTTTTGTTTTCTTATTGAGTTGAATGGAATTAAGTAGATGACATACATATATATACACATAAAATAAGTATAATTATTATGTCATATATTTCATGATTACTTATTATATATACTTTATAATCATTCATGAATTGTTAACGTGGAGAATTAATCTCATCACGTCGTGGAGACGGTAGTCCGTACGTATGCACGAGCGATGATATCATTCTCATGATCGTGGAATTGTATTGGAGTGTATGTATAATATTTCAGAATCAATATCACTTTACAATAATAATATATAGTTATTATGTACACCATTATACCCATCCAAGTAAGGTGGTGGAAAATAGATTACACCACGGCGTGGAGACTGTATTCCGTACGTACGCACGCGTGGTGATTTCATTTTCCATAGGATGGATAGATGGTGAAATATGGGTTTTTCAAACTTATAATAACATATAAGTATATGAGTGATACTGATTTTATTACTTCATAATGAAACAACTAAATAAAAATAATTTTAAGAAGAAAGAAAATTGAAAGAATCGGTAACAGATATTACCTCTTCTTTGAAACGCCTCTTTGAATCCTCCTCTTAGGGTACTAAAATTGGACTTTGAAGAAGAACATGACCTCTAGGATGTCTCTAGGGAAGTGGAGAGGATAATGTGGCAGGGGTTGGCCGAGCTTGAAGGCTCAAATTTGTGTGAGGAGGAGATAGAGGAGGTGCCCTTTTATAAGGGAGGAGAGGGGCACCTTTGAAATCTTAAAAATATTAATTTTTAATAAATCGAACCCCACTTAAAAACCTCAAAAAATGACTCATATTCAAATATAAGATGAGATAGGGTTGTAATCTCATCATCCAATGGAATTTAGACATGTTAGGAAATTATTTTTAACATTATCATCTTGATTTATCGTTACTTAATTAATTTAATTTTATTTGTGGTAATAACATTCTAAATTTTAAATTAGAACAAATAATTACTTATTTGTTGTGAATTTTGAATAATTGGATTCTATATAAAATTATAGAAAAATATAAATATAAATTTATAATTTTTATATATTTTTGTGTTTTTTAAACAATTTTAAAACATGATATGTTTATAAAATAACAATATTGTCAATTTTGAAACTATTCATTTATATGAATTTAAATAAAATACATACAGATGATATGTTCGAAATAAAAGCTTTAATAGATTCATAAATGTTCATATTTATCTATAAAATTAGTGGAGAACATTAAATAGTTCATATAATATTTATTTTATTATTTTTAAAACCATTTATTTGGTTTATCTCTTAATAAAATAATTACAACAACATATTTGAATAATTATTTAATATACTTATTTGTTGCATAAAAATTAAAACTAAAATCCTATGATGATTATAAATATATTCCCGTTCACAATAATACTTTTACTCGAATTTATCATCTTAAAATAAAAATATTTAAATTGTTATATTTATTATATTATGAAGGTGACACCTTTGGCATCATTTAAAATAAAATAATATAAGTGTCATAATCACTATTATAAGACTCCAAACGGTTATATATTAGGCCATTATATTCTTATGGTGTATATATATACTACCAATAAGTTTTTATCAGGTTTTGATAACTTTTAATGGGTATTATTATTTCATTAAAAATTATATTACTGATTTTTCACTTAATAAATAATTTCTGCATCATTAATGTATCACCATTAATGACAATTATTTAATCCCTAAATATTCTAAATAAATTATCATGATGTAGATAATTTTATTAGATATCTGGAGAATATTCATTTTTGAAGTTTCATGAAGTTTATCACTAAATTAAAATAAATATACTTATAAGATTTAAGAGAGTGACATGTTGTCACTTTCTTTGGTTTTAATAATAATTAAGTTATTTTCATGGAAAAAATTCCATTAAATGATTATAATATGACCCTTAGGTGATATGGGTCGACATTTAGTCATCAAATAGGATTTTGGAAGATGTTAGGGTAATTTTATAATCTTATATTTACCCTTAATTACATGATTTACGTTTAACTATGGTAAATAAAATTTACCGTAGTTACTATTCATAATGCCCAAAAATAAAAAGTAGTCTATTAATATAATTTGAACCCACTGATTCCAAATATGGAATCCATTTTTCCAAATTCTATACACAGAAGTTGTAGAAATTAAATTAAAATTAATGTCGTTGTCGAAAGAAAACAGGTTTTTGTTTAAAACATATCAAAATTTTGAATTGATTTAACCTACGAATTCAAGGTAAAATCAATGATAATGACATAAATTATATTAAATGGTAAAAATATATTCTATTTACACTTTAAAACCATTCAATATTATAATTTAACAATATAAATTATTGCGATGAAAAAAATAGTTTTTAATTAAAATATAGCGTGTTTTTACTATTCGTGAAAATCTGAAAGTTACTAGGATAATATGAAAACATTATCCAAAGTAAATTTTTATTTCATGATTCCAAAGAAGAATTTTATTTATTCAAATTGAACTTATAAAAATGTCAAAAACTAGATTTTAAGTGGGCGCGCCATCAAAAGGCGGAAAAACTGCATTTTTTGAAAAATACTTATTTTACACGAAAAATTTATTTTGTTCCTATACCATGGTCTATAAAATGTGTAAGATGAATAATAATGTTATAAAATTAAAAATTTAGTTAATAATATTCACAATGTCTAGTTCATAACATTATAATAATAATGTATCGTTGTTTAGATAAACCCGATATTACGTACAACGCACGCTATCAAGAAAGGTCGTGATTGCGCGTAATGCAATCCAAGTCAGGTTTGTGTGTTGTGCAAGAATCCTTTGTTGTTTAGTATAATAGAATCCAACCATATTTCATTTATACATTGAATATATATATATATATATACTCAATGTTGCGTAGAATAACTATTATCAAAATTGTGTGTAACACGATCCAAGAATAGTGTTGCGTATACTGAAAGCTAATACGGTGTTGCGTATAGCGCAAGGTAATCATGGTGGAGAATACAACACAATACATTAATGAAATTAAATGAATATATAATCTCGGTGTGTTACATTCTACCCCCCTTAAAATGAATTTCGCCCTCGAAATTCGTCGGTGTTATAAATGGTTTACTACTCGAAAGTTTCTTTAATAGAAACCCACATCGTAAAAAGGAATACCAAAACAAATATTTAAAAACAAAAGTATGAAATGTAACGTTTACCCAAATAAATTAATTATTGTGTTTCCACATAGGTGATAATATGGATATGGAAGAGAAATCTAACCATCATGTTCTGATGGAGAGTGGTAGAGAACATGGCTATGAAAAAGCCATCAATCACAAAGACATAGATTTGTGACGATCTAAGGTACCATCATATTCATCGGAAATAAGGGCATTAGGACAACATTTTTGGTTTTCAAGATCATTTCCCTAAAGATGATGAAATTGGAATTAAAATAAATACTTTCGTGATTTTGGTACAGTCTCACCATTAGTCGTTTTTTGGACAATTTCCACTTCATCTCTAAAAGAAATGAAGTTGAATTTGTCATTTGTGAAGTGTTATCAGATCATGTGATAGAATGATGGGTCATTCCATCTGTCTTAAAAAAAATGTTAGAAAAGTTATCAAAAAAATACATAAGTCCATCTATAGTGAGACTAATCATATATGGTTTCTAAAATGGACTTATACTTCATATATCATACTTCTTAATATAATAAAACTATTTTATACTAAATAGGGAATTCCTGTAGGACAGTTGTAGGAAATATAGTCCAGTCGCACATCGGTTGTGGGTTCGATTCCCACAGCCTTGTCCAACACGATGGGATGTTGCCCGTCCTGCAGGTTTTTGTTTTTCTAAAACTACATTACTATAACATCCCATCAATAATATCGAAAAAAGTTCTATCCTTAAACAATACTAACTTATCTCCAACATAACCCTTTCCAATCATTAGTCTTATCCAAAATACTGTTGTCCAATCTCATATTATAGTTAAAACTATTACCAAAGAGTTCATATAACAAGAATGTTAATACCATCGTTGATCCCCATATATGAGATATGCCTTATTGGTCACATTCCAAACATTCGAAGGCCTTAATAATGTATCCTCTTGAAAAATGAATACACATTAAACCTTAGTGAAAACATGAATTCTATCAAAAGTAAACTCCTTCCACATTCCAAAATCACAAAAATTATATATACTCAAACCATGATATATCCTTCTCCTTATATCAGTCATAAGCTAATGAATACTATCAAACATTTAATTTTCCCCTTATCCCGTCATTGTGCGCATATCATCTACATTCCAAAAATATCTGAATAACCATCCATGGATACTTGTACCATAAATCATACACATTCAAAACTCAAGGAAAGACAACAGTGTAATAATCTGTAGATGTCTCTTTATTCCATAGAACCATGATATTACTTATACAACATTACACATGATAAACATTTAATAATTACACTACATTCTTAAACCATTGACTGAGCTTCAACAATTATTTCATCTCACATATCATTTTTAGTCTCTTCATCCTCATCAACAGAAATATTACCCATACGACCATACTTATTCTCTTCATGAGACTTTCCCTTAGGGAATTGGTTTTCATAATGCTCGTACATTCCACATTTAATATATTTAACCATTGTTGATGTCATAAAAATATCATTATCCTCATCCATGGTTTTAACTGAACCTTTTACTTTGCACTTGCTGGCTTTGTGTCCTTCTTTTCCACACCCAATGCATCTTCTAGTTACTTTGAAACAATCTCCTCGATGCCTCTTCCCTCATGATTTACAGGAGGGAAATTGAACTTTCTTTCCTCTATGATCATCATGAAACTCCATCATTCTCTTAATATCTGAGTTGGGAAACTTACCAAAGTTGAGATTATTGATCATATTATGAGATTTTTGATTAGGAATAATAACGATGTTTGGACTTCCCAATCCCATTTCATTTGGTTTCTCATGAAGAATATCATACCATTGTCCGTCATATCCTCCATTATCATGAATCTTCTTGTTTCCAGCCATTTTCTAAAACCCAAAAATAATAGTGTGAGAGGGAAACATAATGCTAGGGAAAACAACATAGTAAAGGGGGAGAACCCTCAATAGCTAACATCTTAAGTTAAATTCTATGATCTTTACCATAGTTCTAGGATTATATCCTATACGTATACTTATATTTAGGTACATCCCTAGACATACCTTAGAAATATCTCTAGGGATCTCACTAATGTTTTCGCATCCTACTTTCCAAAGGTTGACTAAACCTTTCCTATGATACCAACTGTAAAGACCCTATGTTTGACGTACATAGTCATTACATTACTTTTTCGGAATACTTAGTACATTACAAAAAACACACATACAAGGATTGTAATAGTTTAGTGTCTTTGGAAACTCTGAATATAATCTTCTAATCGTGGTGATAGATCTTCAACATCTCTCATAAAGATCTTCTTTTTTTTTACCTAAATCCATTCATTATATCCTGGTGAAAAGAAAACATAAAAGGGTGAGTTCAAATGCTCAGTAAGGGTAAACAAAAGAAATATCAATCACATCATATTCATAAGAACATAACATTTTGGATATCTTAACCTGAAAAAGAGATCATAATATCATAACATGGGATAAATCATAGTATTGAAATATAATCCCAATAATCATAACTTAAAACATGAAACTTTTTGGAATACACACATAATCATAGAGAATCATTTATTATCATTCATGACTCATTTCCAAGACTATCTTAGTGTACAAAGTCCATTTCTGAACCGAGTTCACTCCTCATTTAAGTCCTGTGTTACTGAACCAGTGTAACCTACCATTCCAGCCATGTCTATCTCATGATATATAAAATCTTTAACCAATGCATTGGAGGGATATATAGGTCCCTCCCATATCATAATGATACCATTCATATGTGTGCCACAGAATCATAAAACATACATCATAGCATAACCCGTCTAATAAAAATGAGAATCTTAAACATCGTGACATCATAAAACTATTCATATAAGATAAAGGAATACATAAAAATATTTCGATCACAAAATAATCAAATCCATGTAATAATAGGGATAGAAATAGAACATTATATTATCTTAGATGGAAAATAATTTTGATAAAACTATTGATCTCCATTCATGAGGAATATATCCTTTATATTTCAAAAAAAAATTCTTTCTCTACATGTCATATAATTTCAAACTAAAAAAAATTGATTAAAAATAAACATGAAAACTTGTAAATTAAGATTCTTGGAAATAATTTTTTAAAAATCCATTCATGCCATATATGTTAAAAAAACATTCTTCTCATACTTTTCTCGGAAAAGTCAAAAAGTACCTTGTACGAAAAACGTCAAAAGATTATTTTCATATTTTTTACCAAAAACTCGCCGAAGGGTAAAATTGGAAATAAAAATTGTAAGAGGATATAAATAATATTAAATATTTAGGAAACATGTATGTGGATGATAAAATACACCCCATTAAATACCAAATTATAAACAATCTCGGATAAAATGAGATTGTGATATTTTCCCTTACCTTAGGTCTGATTTGCTTCGTAAGTATCCGAACCTCCTATATAATGATTTAAATAATGTCATTGACTTATTCTAGAATCATACTCATTGTTATGATATCATATATTGTTCACTTATGACTTTATATTACCCGTTCTTTTGTAAATTCCATGTTAAAGAGCGTTTTGGGTAAAATCGTTTCATTTGTCGTCCGTGTTTTGACTTGTAATTATTCATATGATTACTTAAATCATGATTACTTATTTACAGAATATAAAACATGATTTATATATAATATATATTCATAATATACATATATTTATAATATATTAGTAGATGGAAAGAAATACACCATTCGTGGAGACGGTAGGTCGTACGTACGCATTAACGTTGTTTTCGTTTTCTTATTGAGTTGAATGGAAATAAGTAGATGACATAAATATACATACACATAAATCCAGTATCATTATTATTTCATATATTTCATGATTAATTATTATATATACTTTATAATCATTAATTAATGGTTAACATGGAGAATGAATCTCATCGCTTCGTGGAGACGGTAGTCCATACATACGCATGAGCGACGATATCATTCTCATGATCGTGGAATTGTATTGGGGTGTATGTATACTATTTCGGAATCAATATCAATTTACAATAATCATATATAGTTATTATTTACACCATTATACCCATCTAACCTAGTGTTATTATTTGATTATAGTGAGGTGTTATTGTTGGGATGCTCTTTAAAAAATAATCCTAAAATTTTGGTGATCCTATTAAATAATTCACCTTTATAGAAAATACATTTAAAATAATCAAGGAACTAAAATTTTATATATCTCTTACCTATAAGCATCACTATAATTTCAGAAAGGGAATGCTGATAGTTATAGATTCATGGTTGAATCTATACTTTATTTCCTTTATTTCACCAACCAATTATAATAAAATATGGATATTTTCTTTCCATTGATGTACCCAATATTGTTTCATCATGGGAATTGGGATGAACTTTTGAATAGCTAGATTCTCCTACAGGAATTGATTGGACTGCACTGTTAATAATTTATTTTAATACAAAATCAAAAAATATAGTATTGTATCTAAATTTTTTTAAGTAGGGTATTTTCATAATACTTTAGTTAACTCAACATTTCTCACTATATCATCAAATATGGTTATTAATTGGAGATGAACCAATACATGAATATTTTGCTGAATATTTTAATCTTTTATGGTGGAATAGTAAGGTCAGTATGTATGACATTAATGTTGTTGATAAAAGTAGGTTAATTAAGAATATATTATATTCTATCATGGGTTAAAACACTAATAATTATATAAAATATTGGAAATAATCAAATTAATTATCATTTATTAATATACTATGAATTTGATGTAATTTTTAATATTATAGTGGATATATACTGATTTTTTGGACACCTCCCATTACACATTATATTATGATAGAAAAAGAATGGGATAAAGGAAAAACATGGAATTATAGTAATATAGATATCATCTTGGATTATAAAGATGGAGTAGTTGAATGTTTATACAAGTAAAAATTAGTTTTTATTTCTTTTGAAGATGGTATATAATTGGTGATACTAGTGATATAGATTACTGGATCTAACAATTGGGGGAAATATTTGATTAAGATAGATTATTTCTTCATTATTTAGGATATGTTGAAGAATATATCTACAATTATATGGAGTATCACATAATAAAAGGATTATATTATATAATGTATTAGTAATATTAACTTGTTATGGCCCATAAATATGTAGATATAATGTAATTACTGACACATTTTCCAATTTGAGTATTGGGGGGGGGGGGAGAAAAAAACCATGGACTACACCAAAATGCAATTGATAAACTCTTATTCATAGCCATTTGTAGAACTCCATATTTATATTTTTTTATAAATATTAATAGCACCTAAATTCGTGATTTGAGGTGTCTAATTATTATAATTATTGTAACATAGAAACTATTTTCCATCAATATGATATGGTATCGGTGTTGGAGATGGTTGTCTTATATCCTCTATGATTTTGGAAAATTTCGAATGAAATTATATTTTTTTTATTTAATAAAATGGGATTTAGGTATTAAATCAACGAGATTTGTATACAATAATAATAAACAAATGATAAAAATTATTATTACGTAATACATTTTGAAAACATTGTATTGATGTAAATTAAAAACAATATATTTTTTTACTTTCTTTGTAAAATATTATCTATTAATATAAAAATATACATATGTCCCCAAAAACAACAATAAAAATTATTGGATGAATGTTTTAGTGGGTATTACACACCAAATGAAAGTGTTCTTGGTCATTAGAACACATTTTCCTAATGTCCCCTATGCTATATACACAATGATTAATTTATGAAACTAATAAATATTTTTCCCATATAATAAAATATAATGATTAAATTATAAATTACTTTTATGTTTGGTTGAGTTATGAATCCATAGCTATTCATAAAAATAATCAAAAATAGATTTTCTATTTATATATATGTGTGTGTTTGATAGAAGTAGGTATAGTTATTCTATAAGAAACCCTGGGGTGTGAGGTTTAGTTTTTGACCCATAATGTATATTATTATATTAATATTGTGTATAATAGAATTATTACTCAGCTCATCAAGTTAACTAAAAACACAGTCTATGAATCCTAAGAAAATCATTACATTAAAATATGTTTTAAAATATAATATAAAAAAATTAAATTCAAAATTATTTAATTTCAAATATAATGTTCATTGATTCCATAGGATAATTTTACTCATTATATTGTCAAGCATTACACTATTTTGTAAAAGTTGAAGATGAAATAATATTACATCACCCATCCTCATTGATCATACACCAGGTGATGAAATATGCGATTACTTAATAATATAAGAAAAAAAATGCAGTCAATTAAATTAGGCATTAATAGTAGTTAAGAAATCCACAATAGACGAACCAATTCATTGATCAATACATGCATATTAATACAATATTAATAATAATTTTAAAAAAAATGAAGGATTCTATATAGGGGTGATTAGATAATCCCCCAAAGATGCGTCTCAACATATTCCATGCTACAAATTCTCAAATATAAATTTTAGATTCCCATTCATTCATTATCTTTTCATAAATCCATATAGAATTACATATAAAATTTACCTCTCAATAAGTCATACATATGAAAATGTTTTTTCTATTTATTGGTTTTCAATACTATTACCATTGTAAGGTTATAAAAATACATGTTTTTGAATAAATTTTCATATAACCCCAATGTTCATCATTATTGTAAAAAAACTCATCTTCTATGCAATAAATATTATAAAAATATTTTACTTAATTGTTCATATTATATATAATTAAAAAATGGGTTAATTGAAATACATTATTGCCAAGAATTTACAATATTTTGATATTGTATGCAAAAATACTAAAAGCTAATTTATACTCTATTACATATACTTGAATAGAAAAAAACAGAAAAATATATTACAATACAATTATAAAGTAATTTTTTGTTATCAAATTTTTTAATAATTTGACACATGATTAATGAGATATTAATCAAAGAAATAAAACATATTCTCATTCTAAGTGTATTATTTATTTTCATCATAAATATGATGTTCTTAATACCACATTATAATATGTTATGCATCTAAAAAATAACTGATTGATACTTTTTGATCATTGTATTTTCAATTTTTTTTAAATAATCAATAAATGTAATGAATTAAATATTAATCTTTTAATAATGATTCCCAATGAATCTTTAAAAATAAAATTTATCAATTTAACACAGTCTGTTGATTTAATTTTTAGCTAGTAATGATTTTACTACTTTACTATCCTAATATGACATATTTTACACAAAAATTATAACTTTGTATTTATTTTTGCATTGTATCTCACAATCAAATCATTAATTATCAAAATAATTATTCTTTATCACTAAAAACATGTCCTTCTATGTCATAACTCATTTATATAATCAGTAAAAAAATTTAAATATTAAATGTGTTATATATATTTTTAGTAAATTTATACAAAATATTTCATCCAACGTAGGACGATAATACACAAACATAGAGCCAAATGTCTCATACAAAGTGGAAAATGTCTCAAATGTAACTCATCATTGGATTTAGTAAATCATATTAAAATTTAATTTCTCTTCAATATAGAGTATTATGTTAATCAGACACATGATATTTCACTAGGAATTACAAATTCATTGTACAATATCTCTCATACATAGTCAATGGAATTTTCCAAATTTTCATCCCCAAAACTATATATATATATTTTATTTAATTGTATCAGATCATCCTCAAAAACATAAAAAACCATATTTATAACATCAAAATAATCAGAAACTATATTAAAAACTACGGAATTATTAAAAGAGTTCCTTACTATTTTATCTAACATCTATATTTTTTTATAGAAAGTAAATTATAATGCTTTAGTATTTTCAGTGAATGTATATATTTTTTTCTTTATCATTAAACTCATCCATTAAAAATAATCAATAAAACGAAAATTTTCAGCAATTTTTGGAACCGTCATTCACTATAACAAATGGATGGATTGTCTAAAAATAAAAATATCTTCTATCATAACATAGAATTACATTTAATATTTTTAATAATAGATATACAATTTGTTTTTTAGAGGATCAATAGAAATCATTGTTATAGTTGAATTATTCCATAAAAAATTTAATATAAAAGACTTCATATGTTTAATTACTTTTTTGAGAAAATGGATAATGTTCTCTAATAATTCGATTGTATTGTATTATCACCATGAGTATAACTCCATTATTCATGACATGATTTCTTAGGTAGTATAAATAAATTAATGTTTTGATACACACTACATCTCACATAAAATCACCTTTGTATAACATTATTTGAAATGATGATAACTAAAAAAATACATCATTACCCTATAATGTAATTAATTCTACACCTATGTATTTTATTCTAATTCTATATTTACAGAGATATTAAATTAAAATATTCTCCCTCTAATTACTCCCAGATGAAATGGGAGGAATTTTATTCTCTTCTATGTTGACACTGTAGGTTAGGAATAAATATGTTTCCTCTACTATATATATATATAATCCATTATAAGTGACAATTTATCATCTCCATATAAGCCTTAAAATAATAGAAACATATTATGAAATTTTCTTTTTAAACATTCATTACCGTAACATTATTCCATTAGAGAATTATTATATCAAAGGTTTCTTATAAATATTATTTCATATAACAAACTAATCATATAAATTGTATAAACATGTTTTTAAAACAATATTTAATAACGCAGAAATATATTTTTTCCAATAACACTAAAAAAATGAAACTAACTATGAATCACTTTCCCTAAGGTTTGTTAAAAAATTCATGCTGATTTCAAAACCAAAACATCACTTGAACAAACACATTTGTTCATTTATTGGGATAATATATTTATTACCCCATTTATTATGATAGTCAAAATCATTTGATAAATATATTTTTTATATGTTTTAATAGTAAAGGTGGATGAAATTAATATCTCAAACATTAATTTCAATCAAAAATGTCAAGTGTTTTTTGTGTAGAATAACCTACCCCGTAAAATATTATATCCAGAACACTTCATGGTTGGTTTTATTATGAATTTTTTCTGATTCACTTGACCTTAATCATGATATATCGTTTTTTATGCATATATATTGAAATATTAATTTCACTATATCTCAATATAATTTTATTAACATTTAATTCTCTCATTTATGATACATTGAAAACTTATGGTTTGAATAGAGTGGTATTATATTAGTATTTATATATTGAAAACAAGGATAACACATATCCATTAGTTAAAAAACATTTTTCAATAAAATTATAAGGTTTCTATATCTCCTCATTCTTACCAAAATTATATATTTAAAAATGAAAAAATTGTATATTATTTATATTTCTTTTCAGAATTTCATTTTAGATGTAAAGAAATTCCTTAATTTAAATACTAGATAATTTTATATCATTTGTTTCTATTATATCTAATCCTCATCCCAATAATATTTCTATATTATTAGAGACTCATTATATATATGATTACTCATGCACTTATTATTTTTGTATTCTTTTATCACATAATCATTTCTAAATGTTGGAGTCAGAGGTACATTCCCATTATTTATAATTTTTTATCTAATGAAATTTTAATATATAAAATTCATGAATCCAAAATCAATATAATATCCACACACTACAACATCATATTTATATGTAATCTTATTGGGTATCAAATTATTTTCTATATCAAGAGTTCCATCCTCTATGTTATTTCTGTTTTCTATATATATGATTGAGTATTTTTTTTAATTTAGATTTCCCCCCATTTAATTTGATTATCATTTACATATTTTAATTTTCTATGATAATTACAGTCTTGATGAAGTATAATCATCTCCAAAATGTAGGTGAACATTAATAACATCATATTTCTTAATTAATTTCGTCGGTGTACCTGATTAAGATTTCATCATTTGAATAAATCTTAAGAAATAATTTCACCTTTTTTTCTCATCTTTATATACATATAGTTTTGGAATTACCATTTATAAATAATGAGATATTTTCATTAAATACTAACACCATTACTCATCGTTAGTATTTATATATTTGATATGTCTCTTAAAAAAATAAAACAAATAATATAATATATTATTATTGGAAGGAATTAAAATATCTTTATTGTCTTATTTTGAATTGTAGGTTTCTTTATAATTGAATAATTTGTCATCTAATTGAATAACTATATTGATTTGAACATGAATACTTATTAAAAATAATACCATATCCTTTTTTTCAATACTCAAGTAACACCAACATCTTCCATAAATCCTCAATATTTTACCCTTAGGTGTAGTGTAACCGAATTTACATCTTTTATATTTGTTGGGTTGGAAGCCTAATATTTAAACACCATTTTAATATATTATCATAATATATATACATGAATTGATCATTGATATTTACATGGGATTCATTGAATTTTTTGAATCACATAGAATGAGGTGGATTCTTCTCTAATATAAATCAAGATCATTTTACAAAAAAATAATTTTTCTAATAGGAAATATTATAATTTTTATTCTTGGGAGAAAACTATATATTTTTTATTTCTCATCCAAATAAATATATTTCTTATTGGGTATGCAGATCATGCATTGGAGTTATCTTTTTCAACTCTTAATAATCTATCATTATCTTTTTAGATTATCTTCATTATATTGACTTGTATTTAATTTATATATCTCCAGAAATCTAATTCTGAAATATTTTACCTCCAATGGATAATGTCTTTCAATCACATATAATTCGTAATGTTTCTCCAATGTATGGAACACCACCATAATTTTTTTGAAATATTTTTTTATGACATAAAACTCTATTGAGTAATTCTTAAATCAAATAGTTTCTATTATTAGATTGATAGTAAGATTCAACATTTTCATAAACTAGGTTTGTGAGAGAGTTTATGATTTATAGTGTCCTTTCCAATACACCCTTAATATCATCATCTTCCAATTATGGTTATGAATATTAAAAATGTATACCCTCTTTGATAGTTTATATATATTTCACTAAATATACATGGACAGTTTTGATGTAATCATAAAACACATGGTAGAGTTACTAAATATATTTTGTACATTTATTTCAATAACTTATAATTCAATACCTAGATTATTCATGATCAATTTGATAGTAATGTAAAATGTCACCATAATTAACATTAAGTATTTAATTCTACAATTTATTAATTTAGTTATTTATATAATTTATATCCCCATTATTTTTTTATGTTACATGTCAAATTAAAAAAATCAATACTGACCTGGATAAAACCATATTCTTCTATCTAAGAAACATTATCAACCATTTAAAATCTGAATATCCTAAAATTACTGTTAAAATATATTTTAATTTAAACTATATATTACTTTATATTAATCCTAATATTTGATAATAATTAATTGTCCCTATATAATTAAAATTGAAACAAATGATATTGGTGGTGAATATTGTGTTTTCAAATATTTAACAAATTCCATGTATTCTTCTAAAACTTTTGATCATTTTCTATTTGAACGATTGCTTCTTATTTAGGTTCCTTTATATATTAACCTATAAGAAACCAATATGAAATGAAAATAAATTGTACATTGTATAAAATGTGTTTTCTAGTGGTTTGAACATGATGTTGGAAATACTATTCAAATATTAAATGGGATATTCATGACATATATTTTACATTATAAATATTAACATCGATATTACATTGGTACATACAGGTATAATCCTATTACTAGTCTCACAATATTACAATGATGATTGATCCCTATATTTGTAAAAGTGATCAAATATTGGTTCCCACAATCTAGTGGCCTCGAACCTAGTGGCCAAAAGTGGATATATATTTTTATTACATGGGCATATGATTGAATGAATCACATCGGGATGGACTGAATTATTTATCTATCCGGGTAAACTAGATTTATATTTGAGTATCACGTTACAATTTAATTAAATTTTTTTAGTATAATGTTAGTCAATATTGATTATACTATAATATCATTTATTGTAAACATAATAGATTTAATAAAAAAATATTAATGAAGAGTTTAAATTATAATTAAGGGTTCATTACACGAGAAGATATTCTGAATCGATAAATAATAACTAATATTGAATGGTAAATAATCAAATTCATATTACATATAATCAATTTAATATTAATAGACTGCATCTAATGATAATATCAATGTAGAGGCTCAGGGATACTATTCAATATCAGAACGTAAATAACTAAAAACACATGAAATGAAATCACCAACATTAATATCAAAACTCATTAAAGAATAATTAATATGGAAAGGTATGTAACTAAAAACTGAAACCATTAAATAAATAATCATGAAATGAAATAAATATAGAAAAAAATATAATAATTAAAACTCAAGGGATAATGATAACTTAATTTTAATGATGTCAATGAATAATTATTGGAATCAATAACCAAAGAGATCATGATAGCACTATGATCAAGACCATTAAAAAAGAGGTTTTAAAATAATGTGTAGAAACCTATTTGGTTTGACCAACAATATTGATCATATCATACTTATTCTACTCATGAGACGACTTATACAGTTAGCGTATATCATAAAACAATCCCCACCCATAACATGCATGTCCAAAGAAATCCTCATATTTTGAATAATCTATTTAATTTTAAAAAAAAATTATTATCAAATATATATATATCGCACATATATTACAAAATTATAGATAATTCCCTAGATTAACAAGTGGAATTACATGAATTAAAATTTATTCATGAATAATATAGGGTTTATAAAATTGACATATAAAAGAAAAATAAAATGTATAATTACTGGAATTTTAAATTCTAATTTTCATAGGGAAGTGAACATTTCATTGAAAAGTTAATGACTAATTTTTTTCCAATTAAGTGAATATTAATGAAATCCATGGAAAAAATAATCATAAACCATTTGGAGGATGAATAAGGATGGTATTCACAGAATAAATCCTATGATTATTTTATGTTAAATGATATTTTTTTAATTGATGAATAGAAATACTGTTAAATATTAACTTAAAACATTCGTTAATAGAGCATAAAATTCATTTTTGAAATCACTTTTTAAAACCAAAAAAATTGAAACACCATGTCTATGAAATAACTATTTTTTTATATAAAATTTAAAATATTTGGGAAAAAATTAATTAAAAATTGCATTTTAATCATTAAATTTATGCTTTAATGAAATAATTATAATTTCAGTACGTAAATTCTTAGATGTCATTTGAGTTAAAAAGCTTACTCCTTTATAATTGAAAAAATATTATTAATGTTCCTTGTTCATAAAGCATCATGAATATCACTTCGTCAAAAACATTACAAAAGAGAAACATTAAGACATTTTTTGGTAAAAAATATTTTTAAAATATTTAAAACATTTTTGAAAAAAAGTAAAAAACATTATTTTTCAAGAAAACATATTTACTAACAAAGAGTGAAATATTTTTTTATTTTTCATAAGATAAATTTATCATCTATTTTATGTACCTAGGACAGGGAATTAGAATAATTAAATGAAAATATAATGAAAAACAATAGAAGAAGATAATGGTACGGGGTTATTTAATAAATTATTATATAATTTTTATTAATATAAATTCATTTATATTCATTCCCGATTTGAAAGATGTCCTAAAATATTACCTTATAATCATCATAACATTGAGGTGAGAATTAAAACATTAATCAATTATGTGTATCAATAGTAAATTCCCTTGAAAAAATCAAAAATACTATATAAGATAACAAAAATACCTTATATATATAATTTGATTTTTTTCATTGATAATGATGAAGTAATCAAAAATAAAAAAATTAACTGAGTTATTTAATTCATTACCCAATTTTTAATATAAAAATTAAATTCCCTTGGATCATTCAAAATTTAAAAACAATGTACTATGAATTATTAATTATGAATGATGTAATATTTCAAAGTGGCTGCATATAAACCGTATAAATGAATATAAGAGGATAACATTACAGTATGAATCAATGAAATGAAATTGTGGTGATATCCAATACCTGACACTTTGTTTTGGATAAAAATTCAATAAACCAATTTGTAGCTATCTAAAAGTGTTATTACATTGTAAATGAACCATATTAATATTTATAATAGAATATAATATCCTTTTATAATATCTTATCACCTATTCGTTAATAATATTTTATTATTTCCATTTTCTCTGGAGTTTATTGCACTGTTTTCTCTGGAATATTTCATCATGAATGTTCTAGTTCTTAAAGATATTAAATAGATACATCATCCCCAGAATAATAATCATGAAATAATTATAATATTTATATATAAATTAATCTCATAAAATGTTTTAAGAATTATGTTTATTAAAATGGTGTACATTAAGATCATGGAAACTGTAGGTCATATTTACACATGGTTAATGAATCCACTAATCAATGATCACAATGCATTAGAGTTAAGTAATAATTTTCTTTATGTAATGATCATTATAAAATTTTATTTAAATAAATATACAAAAATATATCATCAATGTGGTGTGGTGATAAAATAATAGGTACATATTTCACAAAGGGGTAGTACACATTTACAAGAATGATGTTATCATCATTGAGTGAGTTAGAAGGTATGAATGAAAATGATATATTTTCTATTCATCATAATAAATATGTCAGAAAAAAACATTATTATTCATTTATTTTACAATTATTCATTACCATTAAAGTTATAACATTTTATATAATGTTTATGTAAAAAAAATCACAAATCTCCATGGGGAGGTATTCTGTTGTATATATGTCCTATGTTATCATATCCATTACCAAATGGAATGTAAAATGTAATGTATTAAATAAATAATAAAAATGTATTATTATGTTATAAATATCATATATATACTTTATATCTATCATCATACCGAACCTTGATCGGTGTTAATGGAAAATGAATGACATCCGTTTCTGAGGTGACAGTCTTCTGTACTAATGAAAAATTATTTCAGAACCAATTTGAGGGATGTGGATGTTATTTTAGGTAATGAATTATTTATAATGGAATTTTGTTATATGGAATACACAATGGGTATTATATCATCATGGTTTAATAATAATTGAAGGAAGAAGAGAGGTAAATAAAATAAAAATGTTTTTTGATTAACATTACATATTCTTCTGGCGTCCACTATATATTTGCACACAAATCCTTTCTAGGATGGTTTTATCCCCAAAATAATCAATCATTGATGGTTAGAGAGATATTAGAAATTAATTCTAGTAGGATTAGGTCAATCCAAAGGGTTTTTTTGTCTGAATAAAAGAAGAATTTGTGTTTACATTTATATGTGAGATGAGTGGCCATCATGTAATTTTTTAGAAATGATTCCAACATTAATAAGTTTTTTATTTCATTCCAAAAATCTTTAGTAATTTTCAATTATCAATCCTATAATATATAATATATAAACATGGATCGAAAATCTGAGTTTTATATGAAAACACTTTGGTTTATTGTACATTAATTTAGGATTTAACATATAACAATACACATTACTAAACTAGAAGGTTGATAATTCTGGTGGCTTTTAGGAATTTGGATCAATATATAACTACATAAAAAAATTGGGTACACCTTATTTCTTGAAAAATTTCTTAACATTCACACAATATTTCATAATTCCTAAAACTTCTTTAGATAATATGTGGATATACATAAGAATGTGGTGAGTTATAATGAATGTTTAGGGAATAAACAAAGAATAACATGAAGAAATTACTACGTGTTAAAAATTATGTATTTTAATTGAACATAAAATGGGTGGTAATAATAAAATAAAACAATAATGTATGATTTATTGAAATTAATTTTAGATAAAAAATAAAATATATTACAAAATATCGATATATTATAGTCGAATTCCATTGTTCTCATCTTGTTTTTGTATTCAATATATATTTTTTGTTCCAAAAAGGTCATTATTTGTATATTATAAAAAACAAGATATTTTGAAATTCATTTAATTGCATAAAAATATTATATTAATTTGTTTAATTGGGGTATAGTTGAAAATATCATCTATGGAATATTTATAGTTCATTTTACATTTTATAGAATCTTTCATTACATACTGATATTGATAACATTAATATTGATGTAATTTCAAAAATAATATATACGGGGTAAAAGGAAATATATGTCGGTAATTTTATATATGAAACATAACCAAATTTTATTTGAAATAATTTCATTGTATACAAATTCTATATAATTTCTAAAGAAATTGGATTCATGTTTTCATGAAAACTACATTACATTAGTTTGACAGCTAAATTAATTACAAGAGTTCCCCTCTCTATAATTATAAATTGGACCATCCTATGCTATATTACATAAGAGTTTATATCAATCTATCATTGAAAATCCCTTTCAAAATACCTTATTTACACCACTAATCATATCTTATTATCTATGGTTTTATTTTAAAACATGTAGATATAGACTATAGGTATATAACTAACAAGGTAACATAAAGAAGAGGTGTAGTTCCTAACTAAGAATTTTCATTTAATTTCTTTATGAATTTAAATAAAACATTATTAAACATTTCAAAAATCATTAAACTATTATCTATATAACTATATAAAAGTATTATTTTAGTGGATATTTTAAAACCAATCATTTCTTCCATTAAACATTAAATGAAAACATCAATCTTGTGTACAACATACCACCTCATCCCAAACTGAGGTAATTCATTTTCCATCACCGCCTATCATATAAATTTATAATGAAGTATAAAATTTATTTATATATATTAAAATCATTAAATAGTAATCATTATATTTCCACTAAAATTATAACTCTTTCATCAATCCAATAAAGATAACGTCATCCATGCATACTTGTAGATTACAACCTCTATGAAGTGACGAAATTAATTTTTCATGGTATCATCATATGGATTCAAAATATATATTTTTTTATATAATTTGTCATTTATGATATAATAATTATTATATAATAATAAAATATTACTTCCTTTCATTCCACTTTACTTATTGATAAATGAAAATGTCACTCATGTGTACATACGACCTACATTTTGTACATATGTGATAAATATCAACAAAACAGATGATTTGATCATAATTGATGAAGTACCTTTATATAACCAAATAATAATAAAATAAAAAGAATAATAAACATTAAAAAAATAAATATGTAACATCATAATTAACATAATTTTAGGATTCCCGAAGATAGAAAATATAGGTGTTTAGTCCGAATATTGGTATGGGACACATTATCTTAAAAATCAAGCCTCAAAATTTTTATGGATATATTTTATTATTCTCATTAATACAAGTCCATATTCATAATATTAATTTTTTGGTATATTTTTATGTACATAAAATAATTACATTGTTTATTTTCCCCCCGTTTAATTTCCATTAATTTTTATAACAATTAATCTTATTCTGTATGTTATATAGAACATTTTTGGTATATCTATAAAAGAAAAAGGAATGATCTATTTCAATGTGTATGACATCAATGATGTTTCTTGTCATTGGTAATATGATATTATATTAGGATTATTATGGATGAAACAATTTTTCATTCAATATAAAACAAACCATCCATTTTTTAGGTAATTTTATTTTTAAAATGTTATTTTAGAAGAACCATATACGTCAATATTCAAAAAAGTTATACTTATGTTATTTAATGAGATTATTAGAGTGTTTCATGGTTTTTGTGTTTTCATATTTGTTATCTTATTTTGAAACAATTAATTATGATTATTTTTTTCCTAATACAACATATTTGGGGGTTTCCTTTATAAACTAAAATTGGTAGTTGTGTTAAAAACCAAAAATGTGTGAGTGTGTTGTATACCTATAATTTCTTTGGTAATTATTATGTTTGGATGTCAAAAATATTTGGGAATTAAAATATATGTGTTAATATAAGTTTTATATGAATATTATCCCCAAAGAAACCAATAAAACATTTATATGTTTTATAATTAGTTTTCAGGGTATTCATTTGATTTCCAAATGAATGATAATGATCAATTGTTTTATAGGAATGATAAAGCCCAATGAGTAAAATTTAATGTTTTAATGAAATAAATTAAATCAATTTTTTGAATTTTTATGAAACCCTTAAAATTATTATATTACCTTTATGTTTTTATAATTTTTTTGGAAATTTTTTTTCGGTATTGCATAATTCTTGTGTAAATAAACGTTATTTTAGGTACAATTTAATTATGTTAAAAAACACTCTTTTTTTGATTAAATGGATTTTAAAGGTGAATAAATGTTATCAGTATGCATTTTTATTTCCCATAATGACATATTTTTCTCATATAACATTATAATTTTTTTTCCAGATATTAAGGATATGAATGGACAAGGATGTGGTCAAGATAATAAGACTATAAAAAACATAAATAAAACATATAATAGGTTAAAATGTTATATTATGGTAAAATGGGTTATAAGTGGATACTTATATCATGTGAGTTTATATTTATTTTTGTATAGATGGTGACCAAATTTTTTATAACACCAATCATTAAAATTTTCAAAAATGTAAGAGAGTGAAATATTGACTTAAAACTTGGGATTAAGTAATTACTAATGTTTAGACTTTATACATGGAATAAAAGGTAGGTTTAAATAATATTATAGGCTGTTATTGTTCATGTAAATATCCATATGTTCCTGTAACTAATTATTATCATGACATTGAATTTAATGATTACAATGTTTCTTCGTATGAAGAATGTCCATTTATAATGGTATTGCTAGATGAAATTGGAATGTTAGAGTAGTAAGAAACAAAGAACAAAATATCCATCCTAATTAGTATCCATGAGTTGATAAAATTGGAAGTAATAAATTTTTTATTGTAATGGATTTGTTAATTGATGTTATAAATAATGGGATCAATGATAGAGAGTGATTTTATCATTTACAGATGAACATGTTTATAGTAGATAAATTTAAGAGATAGAACCCTCCAAAACTCAATGGATATTCTTACCCAATAGTAGCCAATGGATGGATTAAATAACATATAATGGTATTCAATATCAAGTATTATTTAGTGAATCATATAGAAAAACTTTATATATACCATTTTTCACAGTAAGTTGACCAATGTTGGTTAATGGTTAATAATAATTGAAAAAGATAAGTTATTAACACTATAAGAATTGAATAAATTCTAGAACATCACTCTTGTGAATTATTTACCATTGGTTATTCGAGTTATAATGGAAAAATTTATTTTATTAAGGGAAAAGGAGGAATTTATTTTTGATTTATATAAAGAAAACAACATCCATTGGGAAAGTTATGCATTAAAACATATATGTAATTTGGATATTCAAATTATTTTATATTATGTAGGATTAAACCGATCATAATAAATAGTATAAGAATAATGATAATTTATATGTTATAAAAATCTTTTTCATTGTGTTGTGATGGTGGTGATGGATTTTCATGATTATCATGTATCCAACCAAACAAGAAGAATTAAGAGGACAATGTGTAATGAAATGGGAAGAAAAAAATTAAATATATATGAAGGTAAGATAATAACATTTTTATTTTGTGACAGTTTTTGTTTAACAAACAATAGGTTTATTCATTGGAAATTTATAAAGTGAATATGATGATGTGTGTATGGAAATAGAGCTTATGATAGTAAAGATATAAATCAAAGTAGTTGAAAGATATATTTTGATCAACATCAGGTATTTTTTAAATTTTAATTTGATGGATCATTGTAATGATGTGGTTATGAAGAGGATAAAAAATGATGGGAAACAAAAAGAATATAATTGGAAGTGTGTGATGAGATGCATGTTAACTACATTGGTAGATTCTGAGAAATATAAGGATGTTGTAATTGGTAAATAATTTTTTTAATCATATTAAGATAACTTTTTATTTGATTCTAGTTCTATACATTCATTCATTCATGAGAAATTTAATGGAAAAAAATTACCACTATAAAAGAACTTATTAATTTTGAAATAAAAACGATGGTGTTATACTAATGAACAAATAGTTTTTAAATATAATCTTGTTATCACATGGGATATGATTTTATCATAATCCTTATTTACATTTCAATTTTATAATTTTATATTATTTTGGTAATGGATTGGATTTCTACTTATCATTATATGATAGACTACATAGCCAAAGAATTCACATTTAAAAATGTGATTCTATTTTTATATCTAAATATATTCATACATTTGATAAAACATCTAGATTCTTGGAATATCATAAAATATTGAATTCATAGTTGTCTTACATTTACTATTGATGATAAAGGAACTATTTAGATGAATGGCGTGATAGTACTAAAGGAATATCTGGTAATTATCCATGATGAGTTACCTAGTATTCTAACATGTTGAAATGATGAGTTTGTCATAGTCATATATCATAATTATAATAAAATTTCAGTATCTCATATGGAATGATTCATGTATAACCTCTTTAATTAGAAATGAAATTACAATATGTTCATTGTAATGATATAATTCAATATAGTACATTAAAATTGGGTAATTATGATTTATATGATTTATAAAGAAAGACTGTTTAAAGAGGATTTGACATGAATATGGTGAATTGAATAAAATAACTATTGAAAATAAGTGTTTAATTCCTCATATTGATGAAATATTTAATTAACTCAATGGAGATAAGTATTTATTGAATACAGATATAATATTTTTAAACCATTAATTAATATATAATTAATCTGACATCCTTAATATAGTGTATTGAACATGGTAAATTCATTATGAGTTTTAGTTTTTCTCTTTGCGATGAAGAATGTTTCAAATGTATTGATGAATGAGAATAATAATTCATTACATGAAAATATGGATAATTTTGTGGTTCTATTAACTGATTATATTTTGGATAAATAAAAAATGTATGGGGATGTTGAAAAAAATATAATTATTTTTCAAAACCCATAAAAGAAAATATGTTATATAATAATATTTTAAAATATATTTTTTGGTCTAAAAACTATTCCTTTGATGGAAATATCATAAATTAAAATTGAATTAATTATATCACTATAAAACTAATGTTGTTGATTATAGGAAAAGACATACTGTATCATCCTATGTTTTTGTACCAAATGAAATTCCAACAAAATTTGAATTTTTTCATTTAGTGGAAAGTATGTTTTTCAATCCATGCCAAAAAATGTAATTATGAGTGATGGACTTTATATTAATGTTCTTTTTGTAATTAGTTATTGTTATGAGGGGTTCTTTATGTGCCCCAACGAGTTTTGACAGCACCAGACCCATGAAATTGATAAGTAGAGAATGATGACATGGGCATATGAGTTTTCTCTTATTGTTCGACCCTTCCATAGTAACTACACAATTTGTGGAGGTGAGATGATATGGTGTGCATGGTATATGCACTATTTAACAATAATGTGTCCCTAGTCTGTATTCTTACTACTATTTCAGCATTGTACATTCACTTCAAATCACACATTTGGAGCACAGTTTTTCCGAATAGAGTAGTAAAATCATGGGACCATATTCTCTTATGTAGTAACTTACACACGGTTGGATCATCATTTGAGTACCCATGAATCCACAACTGTTTCCTTAATTATATAGTGAAATTAAATTTTTTTAACTCTTTTTATATTTCTTTTTCATCAATTATTTCTTCTTTCCTCCAGCACATGCAGTAGCTCATCCATTGTTTCTTCATCTCCTCTCATATCTATTGCAATATCTCCTTTATATAGATTCTGATTCGATAACCATCATTTGTGTTTAAAGTATATAATTATGTATACTAATCCTCTTTCTTATTTTCGAGGTTAATCTTCTCTCTCGCTTCACTATTTAAGTGGGACCACATTTTACTTATTTTTAAATAATCCTTTCATGAATTTGATTTCACTTGAAGAGGAATACATTGAAACTACATATCAAAAATTTGGGTTCTCTATAGTATAAGGAATGTGTTTGAGGTATTTCTTATCATTTTTCAAATTTTTAATAATGAATCATTGTATTGTACTCCAGACACTTTTGAAAACGCCCCCTTTTTATCGAATTGATTAATTGAAATCCACATACATGTTTGGTATGACCCTAGTATGTTTGAAATCACCAAATTGGGTGGTCTTTGTGACATTATCTACTCTTCTAGTCATATTTATTCTCTGTAAGATAAATTCATTAATCATTAATTTATTTAATACACTTTATAGTGAGTTTCATCTTAATAAATTCATTTCAACAAGGATTGAAATTTGGATGGGATGTTGACTATTAGTATAGCCCTTGGTTATGATCCTTTCCATTTGAATTAAAAAAACATTATAAATGATATTAATAATATTAAATTTGATAAATTATAATACTTCATTTTATCATGATTTATGCTAATATATTTTTCCATCTATTATATTCTTATGTGTTTTTCTTTATAAATTTCACATGTCTCACTTAAGAAACATTCTTCTATTTCATGCAATATACATTATTTTATGTGATGAAAATGAATTATTCATATTTATTGAAATGAATTTTTGAATAACAATTTCATGTTATTATAGTAAAACCCCTTGAAAAGATGTGTTGTATTTAATTAGAGAAGGACATATGTGTAATCCTTATAGCACATGGCTTGAATAGATGTTAATTCCATGTAATTATTGATTTATTCCATAGATATTTGATTTGACTAAATTTTTTGATAGGATACTAATCTATGAAATATTATATTGATAGTTGACATGTGATATTGACTTTTTCAGGCTGGGAGAGAACACAAGTGATAATTTAAGGACTACGTGGATGGAATCATCATGCTTGGAATTATACGACATGACGAATCATCAGTGATATTTTATATTTTCATTTGAAGGTATCTATTGGTGGTTCTCTATATATTTTAGAGACATTAGTTCTTAAGTGAGCATTCAATAATGGACTCATTGGGAATATGGTGACACTATGTCTCGGGTTATACCTAGTCCCCTATGTGATATTCTTATTAAAAACTCAAAGTTACCAAACAATGAGGGATACAAGGTACGCCAACATGGGTCACCTTAAATAAAGTTTGTGGTATTGGATATATCAAGGATTCATGTAACGATACATGAGACTCTATTACGAATCACCTTGGATGGGATTGGGTTTTTATTACTAGTTTTGATGGATACATTGTATGGATTACTTATGCTGACTTATTTATTATTTTTTTATGAATATAGAGAGATAGTAGAATTATGAAATAAAGACATATGGGTTCGAACACCATGGTAATTAATAATATTTGGGTAATCTCACCTATGATGACTCATACATATATGACACTATATTTCACATACAACATCTCTTGTTCGAGAGATATGGCTTAGGCCCATTTTTTTGAATCAGTCATATATCCATGTTGGAAACCAAACTGCTGTTTTATTTATTTATTTATTAATCACTTAATATTAATATATGTTGGATCACTAATAAATTTCTAACACACCAAAAGGAATGACCTAGACATTGTTCTTTGTAGCCTGTAGAGATAATTTAATACACTCTACATAAGTCACCATTGAATTGGGGTACCCGTGTAGATCTTCTGGATCATAGGCACATGGAATTATTTCTTTGTATATGACATTTAAGAGGATTCTAGGGAGGTCATTACTATTATAATATACATAATTCTCATAGAGTTGGTATTGGGGATATTTTCTTATACCTGAATTTTACTGCATGTATATTATAACATTAGTTGACATGAAAGCATCATTATGTGTATCAGTGTTGGAGAATAACATATAATAAGTCATTATTATTAATATATTAAATTTTTATTATTATTCCCATTATGTTATATAATTGTTTAAATATTATTTTGAGGGTTTAGTCTCTACACTGTTACATCATTGGAAACTCACTGTTAGTCCAAGCCTCTAGCATATGCTGAGCCCACATTCGGTCATTTGACAACCATTATTTTCACATGTTTAGTGACTATTCGATCTAAGACATTAAAATTTGGTATTATAGCTTTCTTTTACATTAACATAATATTTTTGGGTCTAATTAATAGGATACACGGAATGTGTCAGAACAAGGAAAATAGTCATCTGTGAGAGTTTTCATCGCACATATACAAAAATGTCACTGTGGATAGAATTTGTAATTTCATTCATTTTGTTCTATATTACAATACATCTTGACATAAACTTGAGTGATTGTGTTACTTTTTTATGTTTACTAATTTATGCGATTTATGGTATTTATTTTTATCAAGGTATGAAAAGGATGTGTCATCAAATGCACCATGATAAACACATGGGAATTTTCATTCCACACATCTTACTTTATATATATATTACATTGTTAGACTAATTGAAATTGAGGATGTTTCATGAGTGTTTTATAATAATTCCCTTTATATGTGTCATGTTATATATTTCGATAACATGTTCAGTTTTCACCTTCATAGGTATTTTATTTTCATAATCCTTTATTTTAAATTATCATTTTTTCTTATCTTCCATGTTTATGTTTTTAATTAGCATTCTTCCATTCTATGATATTTGTTGACTCCTAAATGTTTTTTATATGTTTATATTTTTTTTACCTATGTATTCGGAATTTGGTCTTGTTAATTTTTCATGAATTATGATTCATTTAACATGTATAATTGTTACAATGTTTAGGTGATTAAATAAGAGCCCATGTTATGGTTTATATGATTTTATGAATGTTTATTATAGGTTGATCTAGGATTATTGTGATTATATAGGGGAAAATAACAATTTTTAAGGTGTATGGGTTCTTTACCAATTGGAAACATACTACTTATATAAATCAAACAATTATTTATGAGATGTATATAATTAAATATTATTATATAAAAGGTAAGCTATTAAAATTTCAATTTTTCCTAAATAATTTAGGGACAATTTGATGGGGAAAATTTCAAATTTTTAATTTGTATGAGAGATTTATGAATTGTAATAGGGGGAAACATATAATTGAACCAATGTAGATTCAATTTGATACTTTAGCAATTATTAATAAGTGCTAAGGATGATTAATATTATTTAATCCTAGTGAAATTATTTTAGTTAGAGGGGAGTTTTCTGCAACTTTTAATGGGTATGGGATCTTTATAAAGTGATTGGTGGTAACCCATAATACAAAATAATCAATGGTGGTCCATATACATATACAATGTGGTGAATAAAATTACTTCAATGTTTTAATGTTAAATTTTTTTCTTTCCTTATTTAGTGTTGTACCTTATTACATGGGTTTAATGAAATAGGTGGATAGAAACATTTCTAGAAATATAAAAAACACTTATGTATGTTAGTTGTAATTGGTTGTTTATCAAATGAAATAGCTAAATGTTTTTTAAGATATAAATATTTAAATATTTTTTGGGTTGGCATTAATTGGTCTCAATGATTTTTAATGAGACCCTTTTAGGTCACCCATTATTTTTATACATGTTTGTGACTTACCCAGGGATGGTGTGATTATGCTACGTGTTGGGGGAAATTAAATTTGTATGTGGATGCTTATATTTTTTTTCATGTAAAAAATGGATTTTTTTTCATGAACCAACTTTTAATAAATAGAGGAACCATAAATTTACCTGAGCTATGCTTTTGTGAGGAAATATAAATAAATAAATGACGTTTAATGTGGATTTATGTGATAAAATGGGTTAATTGTTACAAGATGTCACTAATTAATAATTCATAAAAAGGTTCTTTAAAATTTCATTAAAAAATTTTCATGTGTCTATTGTTTAGTTTTCATTAAAACTAATAATTGAAATGATTAAATTACTAAATATTTATGGGTTTAATGATATAAAAGAAACGATAAGTGGTATTTTAACATGATCCTAATGTATGGGTTGTTTAAATCATTTCTGTTTCATATTGTTTAACAACCATTAAATGAAGAAATGAGTGTTTTTTGTAGGCTTATTCATTATTAAGTCTAACTCTAAATAATAGTCCCAAAAACCTAGTGACCATTTCTTAGCCATGACCACATTTTGATTTAATATTTTTTTTATCACTAAGGGGATGTCACATTATAGGTAGCACCCACATATCATCAAATCCATTATTACTTTTATATAATCTGTCTCTCTTGTGTCCAGATATTTAGTTCACATATTCTCTTGGTGAACTATTAGTTTGTAAAATGACACAAAGTTCGATGGGTGTTATTGTTTTATTTTAAACATTAATCTATGGTTCATCTATTTAAATGATCAATTCTTGTCTCCTGGACAGGACAATAGAATTATTCAGAAAATTATGTTGGTCATGTTCCAATCTCTTCTTCTTCCTCTTATTTGATGGACATAATGGTACATAATTAATCAGGTTAATAGTTATATAGGGTAATATGTATTAGGATTTGAAATTTTGTAGGACCTAACATACATGAATCTATAAGGATAATACAAATACAGATAGTGTTATGCATGTTTAATTTTATTATTTTACCTTGGGTTAGTATGCGTTGGAACACGTGGTACTCTTAGATTTTCATAAATGTGATTGTGAACCATTTGTGTTCAAGGATAATAATTTAGTATTTCATTTTTAAACTTTTAATATCAGTCATCTTCGGTTAAGAGTGGCCTAAGAGGCAGAAAAGACCTCCCCTCATCATAATTTTATGGATGGTGTTATAAAGAGGATCATGTGTTTTATCATGTTTGTTAGCTGGTCAAATTTTACACCTAATTCAACGACTTTTGAATGTGTGACTTGAAGGAGAATCCAACATATTACTTGTGTAGAACTGATCCTATGACATTTAAGAGGCTAGTTTCTGTCCCTTTTGATTGATTCTTGTAATAGTTTGTTGTCCACATCCAATTACATCATTAGTGTACGATTGAGCATGTTTCTTATGATGAGTTTTGTTCTTTACTAATACTATTCTTAGGAAAATCTTAATGTGGGGAGAATCTATTCGACTACTGAGGAAAGTTTACTACCTTGTATAAAGAGGAAAACCTGGAATGAGAATTTGGAAATGTTTATTCACACATAAATTCCCATGTGACATGTAATTTCTTGTTTTTATGTTTTTCTTAAATAGAATAATGATGATAAAAGGGTAATGAGTGTACATGACCATTTAGAACATTTTTAGTTAAGGTTGTGTAGGAATGAAAATTTAGTAATGAGATGCTCAAATACAAGAGGGGGTGAATTGTATACTTTAAGAAATCCATAAAGAAATTTTCTGTAACCAAAATTCGCACAACCTCTCTGTTCTAATAACTTTCTTGATTCCGGGAAATGTGATTCCAAAAATGTAAATTAACATATGTTTACAACAAATAATATTCTACCTTAAAGCGTATTGAATCTAACTAAATCAGAGTACAAATTTAAGGAATTATAAGAAAGTTATAATTTCCTCAACAATAAAAATACACCGTGGAAAACAAAATACTACAAGTAACATGTAGTAACTCTTTTAACCCACAGAAGAGGGTATCCAACAACCCTGAATAAGAGGTCCCTTGATTTATACTTTAAAGAAAGTTTGTCTTACCCAAACCCAGGTAAGACCTCATTCCGAAGCTCGGTATCTGTCTTGATATCCTCGCAAGCCATCAATTTTTGAGTAAATTGTCACCTTAGACTTCACAACCTGTAGTATTTGATTTCAAGGAAATCGAACCTCTACACTATGAAAATCATCACAAAGGAAAGTATGAATGAGCAGTTAAAAACTTTTTGCACACGGGATGAGAGTTTACAGAAGTCTCTCTCTCTCTCTATAAATCACTTCTGAAAATTCCGAGCTTTAAAGAATCCAAAAGTTTTTATGAGCTCTTTAAAATGAGCTCCTATTTATAATTTCAGATCCAATGGTCGGATCCCTCCTCCAATGGTCATATTTATAATTGAATTTCGGAGTGACCTGTACATGTGTCGCTCAAACAATGGTTAGTTGATAACTAAAAGTATGACATAGATTTATAACAAAATTATTGTAAGTATAACTAAAATCTGATATTTGGAATGTATGTAAATGGAAGTTCAGAGTATATGTATGAATTGAATTTGGAGTCTACAATACAAGGATAGTATGATTCTGTTAATTAGGAATTCAGAACCTGAATTTTGTAGAATTCCGGAGTCTGAATTTCAAGGAAATTCAGAGTTTGGATTCACAAAATTTCAGAACCTTAACATTAAAATTTCAGAGATTGAGTTCATGAGAATTCAGTGCCAGAACTCATTAAGAATTCTGAGTCTTTATTCAGAGAACTCAGAGTTAGAACATGGATAAGTTCATAACCAAAATTCATAATCAGAATTAGGAGTCAGAACTTAAAATTTTTCATATCAAGAATTTGTAATCAAAATTCATAGTTGAACTTTTCAAAAGTTTGTAATCAGAATTCGGAGTCGAACTTCATGGATATTCGTATCAAGAATTCAGAGATAAACTTCATGAGAGTTCCTATCTAGGTTTCGTAATTGAACTTCATGATAGTTCGTATTCAAAATTCGGATTCTTAAATAGAATGCCTCATATCTAAGTATTATATGATTCCTATGTTTTGGTCTCAAACTGAATTTTACACTAGGAAAGAAAATGATATGAACAATGAAAATGAGGTAAGGTAAATTTCCTTGGGGAAGGGAGTTTTTCCTTAAAAAATTAAAACAGTGTAAAGAAAGATTTTCTTGATATAAGGTGTTTTTTATTTTCAAAAAAATAAGGAAACATGAAGTCATATGGAAAGCTTAATGACTCAACAATCTCACCCTTGAAAGAAGGAATGGAAAAGTCGTAAGGAAAACCTCATTGACCCAACAATCTCCTCATTTTTTGAAAGTACAAACATCCTTACAAAAAAGAATATAATGTCTTAAAAAAATTTCTAGTCTTCGAAAATTAAACTTATCTCCCTTTACATATGATCAATATTGAATACGACTAACTCCCCCATAGTATTTGAAACACTATGGATCATATTCTAGATTTATGGAATGAGATTTATCATTTGAATGTGGAAATATTCATAATGGGAACTCCCCCGTAAATAAAATCCCCCTTACATAGGGATAGTTCTTCTTTAAATAGAAATATTTTTCTTTCTACCCTTTCGAATTAATTTTCCTTCTCCCCATTTGTGATTTTCAAAAATTGTTTGAGGGAATGAAAAAACAATCATGATACCTAAAATATTAGTATAGACATCCAAAAAAACAAGAAACCATAATATCATTACAATTGTAAGAACTAGTACAAGGAAAATAAAATACAACATAAGATTGGATTTGGGTCTATTTTGTTTCTTTTTCCTTTATAATGAGCTTCTTCACAATGGTCTTCAATCCGGAGATCCTTTTCATTTTTTATGCTTTGAACAAAATAACTCAACTTCCCATTCTGATCTTTCACCTTTTGAATCCAAGTATTTTTTTCAAAATTTATCTTTTCTTGAAATCTATTTGAATGATTATTGATTTTGGTGTCTTCGGTAGCAAAGGCTTCCTTGACAACATCTTCAAACTGATCAACTATTCCAAATTTAGAATAATTTTCTTAGACCATTTGGTCATATTCTTGTAAGATTTTCTATGGGCTTCATAGTTGATTAGGATATTTTTGTGATCGGCCTTAATATTCACACATCTATCCATCACCATGGATACAAAGTATGACTTTTGATTCATCCTATGCTGAAGCATCAGGAATCTAGAAGCAATTACTGGAAAGATCAGAATGGTATTCACCAGCTTCTTCAGAGACTAAACCACAAAATCATGTCCCAAGGAAGATAACTCTAAATCAAAAATTTTAGTTGGAGATGGTTATTACTCCAACTCTACCAGCATCCTCATAGAGGTTCTTCCATCTTCTTTATTTCTCAATATAAATTTGGATGGGGTGTAAAAATCCATTTTTTTTACCCTTACTAATCTTCAGTACTGCATCCTCATCAGGATATTCATGATCACACTCGGATAATTTTATAATATTATCTTCATCAATTTTATATTTTTCAATACCAGCAACAACTTCTTAAGGAAGAACAAAGTCATGAGTATGACTCTCTTCTACTAAAAAAGTATTCACTTCTTCTTCAACCTTCTCATCAACTCTGGGAGTATCATGTTTTGAAGATCTGACTTGAAGTGTCTCAATTGAAAAAAATTTGGAAGCACTTTCCTTTTCCTGATAATTTTCAACCTGCTTAATCACATCATTAGAGCCACCACTATTTTCCGCTTCTTGTACTTCTTCTGCAGCTGTCTTCTCTTTCTCATTCTTCTCTTGTGGACATTCCGGAGTCTTGTTACCCAGAGTCTCAAGTAATTGTTCTACTAGGAATGTTTCCGGTACATGGATTAGTTCATATTCAATCTCGGTACCCCTTATAAGGGATTGACAAACATCAACCATAGAAATCTTTTTCTTCAGCTTCTTTTCCTTGGCCTGCATCTCTAGCCCATCAGAAGCTTTCTCTTTCAAGGTCATAGCCTTTGCAGGATCCAAACCAAACTGTGTCTCCCCTAATTTTTGATTCTCTTTATACTCAATTCACTTTTATAAAAGCTCATATGAGTAGGATTTTTACTTCTTGGGTTTAGGTGGTGTGGATTGGACTTCCTTAGACTTAGGGCTTTTATCTGTTTATTCCACTTCCTTAAACATTGATTAATTCCCAGATTCCATTGAAGGTTAGGCTTATTCAATAATAATCAGAATGGATTCTTCCTCATCCTCTAGCATATCATAAAATTCTCATGTCTCCTTGGAGAACCCAAAATTCATTCTTTTGAGAGTGTCATCAATGATCAACATCACCTTGCAATTCCTCGTCATTGAACTATAGGGGATCTTGAATGATTCTAGGCATTGAAGTATTATCTTGGAATATAAGGCAGGATACATAATAATATGATCTCTCAGATTACCAATCATGATATTCTCAAATGTAACAAGAATATGATTGATGAATTTGACCTTCCATAGGTTTGCCAAAAAATCCACGATGTTCATTTCACTTTTCTTCAGGGTGTCCTGGTCACCCTTCCTCGGTATGATAAGTCCCTAAATCTATAACTATAGAATCTGATTGTTGGTAGATAGATGGGAAATCTTTACTGTATTTACATCTTTGATCCCAAGGAATTCCATATCATTTTTTTAACAAAAATTCCCTGAACCTCTGGATGATTGTGAGATGAAAAATTTAGCTTCTCCTTCATATGAAATCCCCACCAATCTCCCAGTCTTAGTGTAAGAGAGTTTGTAAGTAATTCTATAACTCTTAAAGGAGAATTTTTCCTACCATATTCCTTAACGAATAAAATTGATTCATAGAATTCAATAAGAAAATCTGAATAGAACACATAACGATCTCTTGTCATTAAAATAGGTATAATTTCCATTCCATTGAGGAAGATGTTCTGGTAAATTATAGAGTCATACTTATTGAAGAATTTCGGATGAACTAACCTCTCCCTGTATATTTTCTATTCTATAATCTATGTGACGGTTGACATAACTTGATAAGGCACATCTGCAGACATTCAGACTTGAGCACTTCTGAAGAATTTGAAACAGGATTTTCGAGAAGGGAATAACATCAACTCCCACAATATTGAGAACCGATGTGGAACAACCATCAGGGCCCCCCTTTACATAGGAGATGAAGTGACGGTTGATCTTCCCATTTTAATCCAATGGTTGAGAATTCTTCAGATCTGATATGATGATTAAAATTATTGCCACAAGGAAAAACATAGTAGGATCTGATCATTAGGGTTTTAAAATGAAAACATTCTAATTTAAGGAAACATCAATCTGAGAAATTTTTAAAACAAAAGAAACTAAGTTCAAGTAAAACATAATTATGAAAAACTCAAGAAGAATCATTCCTTTCAGATTTCTATGTAGATTATTCCAACTAAGGAATATTCTTCGGGAAGAACTTTGCATTCCAAAAAAACATGAATAGGAACAAGAAACTTCAGTAAGAAAATTTTTATTTCCGAGAGATTCTATTAAAAAAATTTCCAGTTCAATGTTTTTCAATAAGAAAATTTCAGGTCTGAAGATTTTCATTATGATAATTTCAGGTCCGAAGACTTTCATTACAAAAACTTCAGGTCTGAATATTTCAATTATGAAAACATCAGCTATGAAGATTTCCATTATGAAAAAAATTTAAAAAACTGATTACGAAAATTTTTATTACGAAAAATTTTGAAAACGAACTACGAAAATATTCATTTCGAAAAAATTTGAAAAACAAACAATGAATATTTTCATTACAAAAAAAATTTGAAAAACTAATTACGGGAATTTTCATTACAAAAGAATTTGAAAAACCAACTATAGAAATTTTCATTACGAAAATTTTGAAAAGCCAACTACGGAAATTTTCATTACGAAATTTTTTGAAAAAACTTTAATAATTAGTGTACTCCTCCAATGAAAGGGATTTTATTATTATAAGGAGATTGATTCAATAGGAAGTTAATCAAGGAAGATTACCTTACTTTTATCATTCATAACTTCTATTTAATGTATTCAAATATATCCAAAGGTAACGATTTTGTTAAAATATCATCACGTTGATCTTGCATTCTGATAAATTGAAGAATGGTATCTATTTTTAGTGTGTGATCCCTATGAATATGATGCCAAATATCTATTTGATTTGAAAAAGAGTGATGCGCAGGGTTTTTACTAAGGTAATTGGCACTTGTGTTATCAAAAAAAAATTCTTGTTTTAGTAAAAATTAAGCCAGAGTCTATGAGTGTGTGTTTCATCCATAACACATGAGCACAAAAACATACAGTAGCTAAATATTCATCTTCAGCAGTGGAATGTGCTACTGAGTGTTTCTTCTTGCCAGACCAAGAAACTAATGAATCTACTAATAAATTAAAATTTCTAGATATAATCTTTCTATCCATTCTACATCCACCAAAGTCAGCATAAAAAATTCTTTTTAAGACAAAATCATTTCTAGAAGTATAAAATAGTCCTAATTCAATGGTTCCCAATAAGTAGTGAAAAATTCTCTTCCCTTAATTTAAATGATATTCCTTAGGATCGGATTGATATCTTGTATATAAGCATTCTGAAAAAATTAAGTCTGGGAAACTAGCTATCTAGTAAAGTAGACTTCCTATCATACCTCTATAAGTTGTATGATCTACTGGTTTCCCAGCATCATCAAGATCAAGTGTGTTTGAGGTACCGATGGGAGTACTTATACTTTTAGTGTTGTCATATCCATAATATTTAAGAAGATAATTAATATAATTATGTTGGGATATATATATTCTTTCTGGTTTTTGAGAAATTAGAAAACCAATGAATAATGTTAACTCACCCATCATACAAATTTCAAACTCACATTTCATTAAATTCCTTAAAATAATCGGATAATGATTAATGAGTTGAACCAAATATAATGTCATCAACATAAATTTGAACAATCAAACCATTTTACTAATAATTCTTTATAAAAATGGTTGGATATGGATTTCCCTTAATATAGTTATATTGAAGAAAAAATTATGTGAGTCTATCATACCAAGCTCTATGTGCTTGTTTAAGGCCATATAATGCTTTGGTAAGTCTAAAAACATGACCAGGATCTTTTGTATCTTCAAATCCAGGATTTTGTTTTAAAAAACTTCCTCTTAAACATAACCGTTAAGAAAAGAACATTTCAAATCCATTTGAAAAAGATTTAAATTGAAGAATGATGTAATGTCAAGTAAAATATGAATAGATTCAAGTCTAGATACTGGAGCATAAGTTTCATCATAGTGTATTACTTCTTGTTGAATATAGAATTTAGCAACTAATCTAGATTTATTTCTTACAACGATTCCATTTTCATCACACTTATTTTTGAAGACCTATTTTACTCCAATAATAGAGGTTTCCTGAGGTCATCCATCCATGGTCCAGACTTTATTCCTTTCTAATTCATTTATCTCAACTTTCTAGGAATTGATCCAATCATTATCACCTAAAGCTTCATCAGTTCTCTTTGGTTCTAATTGGGAATGGAATGCTATATGTTCTACTTCGTTTCTTAAGGAAATTCTAGTCCTTACATGTTGAATCACATTACCAATGATAGTATCACTAGGACGATTCCTTAAAAATGACTGATTTTGGGTTTTGAAAAAACCTGTTCATCAACATATGGTAGGAAATATTCTAGGGTAAATGTTTCAGAATTATCTTCTTGAACATTTTCTTTATCATAAGGATATTCTATCAAGGTTGGTAATCAGTTTTTGAAAACACATCCGAGGATTTATGTTGGGGTTGTTAAAAAACTAATTGATCAGTTTCATCAAATTTAACATGTACTGTCTCTTCAACAGTACAAGTGTTTTTTAAACTCTATATGCCTTAGAAGTTATGGTGTAGCCTATGAAAATCCCTTCATCAGATTTTGGTGTGAATTTATGAACATTATCTTTAGCATAAAGATTGAATACCTTTCATCCAAAAACTTTAAGGTAGGAATGTCTTGGTCTTCTACCATTCCATATCTCATAATGAATTTTATTAAAAAAAGGTCTAATCAAAACTCGATTTATAGTATAACAATTAGTACTTAAAGCATCAGCCCAAAAATGTTTGGCAATAGAATACCCACTCAACATGGTTCTAGTTATCTCTTGAAGAACTCTATTTCTTCATTCAACATCACCATTTTTTTGAGGTGTTCTGGGTGCTAAAAAGTTGTGAGTAATAACTTTTCTACTACAAAAGTATCAAACTCAGAATTTTGATATTATCCTCCATGATCACTATGAATAGTTATCAAAGGATGGTTTTTCTCATTTTTAACATGGGATCTAAAACTTTTGAAATAAGAAAACGCTTCAGAGTTATTTGGAAAAAATAGACCCACTTAAATCTAGTGTAATCATTAACCAAGACAAATACATAATATTTTCTCCCAATGCTTCCAATTTGTGTAGGAACAAAAAGATCCATATACACTTGCTAGAATGTATTATTTGTCGAGACATCAACAACTGATTTAAAACATGATTTATGATGCTTTCCATATTGACAAAGATCGTAGACATTTGAAGAATTAAATCTATGCTCCGGTAGATCCTTAAATAATCTTTTCATAGAAAGTTTGAAATAGTTACTAAGGTTACAGTGTCGTAATCATCTATTCCATAACCAAGAATGATCTTCCATTGAACTAACTAAAGTTATGTCTTGGCTCCTAAGGACTTCTAAGTTTAGTGTGTAAAAATTCTATTTCCTATGCGAAGAAAGAATAATCTTTTCCTTGGAATTGTGTACTAAGCACTTGTCATTCCTAAAATTCACAAGGTTTCCTTCATCACATAACTGACTTATGCTAAAGAGGTTGTGTTTAAAACCCTTAACAAATAAAACATTTGAAATAAAAGTTTTTCCAAGAAGAACAATGTTACTTATAACAATAATTTCTCTATTAGTATTATCTCCGAAAGTTACATTTCCACCTTTCGTAATTGATAATATTTTCAAAATATTTTTTGTTACCAGTCATATACAGGGAACATCCACTATCCATGTACCATGTATTGATGCTGGTGCCTTCTCTATTTTCCTAAAAATAAGAAATTTAGTCTCTCAAAATCCAAACATTCTTGGATCAGGAATTGTTAAACAAAATTTTTTTGGGTATACACGTTTTTTTAGAAAAATAAGCAGTATGAAACCCAAGAGATTGAACTTTATTCATGGAGCAATTTTTCTTCCAATGCCCACCACTTTGACATTTAGTGCAAAAAGGGGATTTATAAGGAACAAAATAGTTGTTTTTGAAAACTGGTTTTTGGTGTGTATAACCTACTCCAGTAGTGTTTCCTTGGGGTTTAATTTGAGATTAAATTTTGTCAAAATTTTCCATCCCAGCGGTAAAGTTTTCATGAAGATTCTTAAGATAAAAAATTTCAGATTTCAGTCTGATGACTAAATTCCTATCCTCATGAATCATTTCCATAGAGTTGGATTTCTCCTAAAAACATTTATATCTAAAATAGCACTCTTAAGATCTTTAGAAAGCCCTTATTTAGCATAATTTGATTTGTCAAGGTCTTTATAAAGATTTTCTGAAAGCTCATATTTATCTCCAAGATATCTAGAATGATCTGAAATCTCTTTCGTAAGAATTTCTTCCATAGTATTTTCCTTGTCTAATTTCATAGAAATTTTACAATTTTTTGATTCAAGTAACTTGGAAAATCATGATACTTCTTCATATGAAGGTTATTCATTTTCTAAAGATGAATTATATTCATTAAAATTATTATTTTAAGAATAGTAATTTTTATCAAGAGATAAATTTTTTTGTGCCTCAGAAGAGCATATCGTGGCCATAAGACATGTATTAAGGAAATAAGTAGTAGAAATGAATCTCATATTATTCGGTGCTGATGAATCATATTCAGAAGATTCACTTTTTGAAGAGTATCTATAGCTAGCACTCCATGTATCATTAGCTTTAAGACTTTCTTGTGCTTTGATCGATAGAATTTCTTCTTGTTCTCTTCTAAATTCATTTCCTTATTTTCCATCTTTTTCAAAAAAGGACAATCCAGTCTAATGTGACATGTTATTCTACATTCAAAATATGTAACTTATCCACCTATAATATCTCTGTAATCATTTTTCTTGTACTTATTTTGATGATTCCTCTGATATACAAACTTTTTCATTCTCCAAGAAAGATTAGCTAACACATTCTTTGACATTTCAATATCACTAGATTCTGACTGAATAATGACATACTTTGACTTTGTTCTAGTTATACTTTCTGGGGTCTTGGTTTTCATATGTTTAGAAGAGTTTGTAAAATAAACTCCTCCATTCTCTTTCTTCTTCTTAACATTTTCTACGTCTCTTTTCATTCTAGTTTCATGCAGAAGAAGAGTTCCAAACAACTCATCTAACGAAATATGAGTGACTTTCATGTTCTCATCAATAGATATTATCATGGACTCCCATTCATTTGGAATGATATCTATGACCTTATCAACAAGAGCCTCATCATCCAAACCTTTTCTCCCATAGATTGTAATCTATTCATGATAGTCATAATCCTTTTCTATACATTTCTTACTGGTTCTCTATAAGGAAACTTAAAACAATAGTATTCAGCTCTCAACATAGCTCTTCTAGTCTCTATGACTTTAGATGTACCAAAATGTACAACATCAAGTTTCTTCTAGATAATGTGTGCAGCTTCACACGATGATATTTGATTATATATGTTCTTATTCATGGAACATGACAAAGTATTTCTAACTCTGATGTTTTATTGGTATCTTGATTTCTCCTAATTCATAAAGGTTCTAAATTTCTTATCCTAAATCGTATAATTTCCACTCAACAAAAGATATTTATCAAATCCAGTATTGATAACAAAAGTCTTCATCCTATCTCTCCAGTACTCATAATCATTTCAATAAAAAAATAGGAGGTCCAGTTAGATTCATATTATCAATAGAACCAATATTTAAACCTTCAATCCTTAAGAAAATCATTGGTACACAAACATGTAAGTAGTATGAGTTTGTAAACAAGAGATTATATCTTAGGCATGGAACTAGAAATATTATATCTAATAAAAACTGAATACGAACTATATGTGTCTTAAAATATGAATCCAAATATATGAATCTGAAAATGCTATTCTGAAAACTAATTCTCTTCTAAATATAATCGTGAGATTGATTCAGATTGAACCAATCCTCAGATACCAATTGTATGATTGGAAATGTTGTAATGAGATTCTCAAATACAAGAGTGAGGGGGTGAATTGTTTACTTTAAAAACCCTTAAGGAAATTTTGTTTAACGAAAATTCACACAACGTCTCTGTTCTAATAACTTGCTTGATTCCGGGAAAAGTGATTCTGAAAATGAAGCTTAAGAGAAGTTTAAAACAATTAATATTCTACCTTAAATCATATATAATCTATTTAAATCAATGTAAAAATTTGATAAAGTATAATAAAGTTATACTTTCCTCAACAATACAAACACACAGTGGAAAACAAAATACTAAAATTAAAATATAGTAACTCTTTTAACCCAAAGAGGATGGTACCCAACAACCCTGAATAAGAGGTCCTTTGATTTATACTTTCAAGAAAGTCTATCTTACCCAAACCTAGGTCGGGACTCAATATGAAGATCAGTATCTATCTTGTTATCCCTACAAGCCTTTAATTTTTAAGTAAATCGGCACCTTTGAATTCACTACCCGAAGTCTATGATATCAAGGAAGTAAAACCTCTGCACTATGAAAATTTGTACGAATTAATGTTTGAATGAGTAGTTCAAAACATTCTACACAAAGCCTGAGAGTTTAAAATAGTCTCTCTCTATAAATCACTTCTGAAAATTCTAAACTTCAAACAATCCAAATGTTGAGTTTTGATCTCTTTCAAATGAGCTCCTATTTATAGTCTCAGCTCCAATGGTCAGCTCCCTCCTCCAATGGTCATATTTCTCCTTGAATTTCAGAGAGACCTATACATGTGTCACTCAAACAATGTTTAGTTGACAACAGAATGTGCTTCATTGTTTTATAACAAAATTATTATAATTATAAATTAAATTTGATATTCGGAATATAAGTAAATGAAAGTTCGGAGTCTATGTAAGAATTAAATTCAGAGTCAATAATAAAACGATATTCGGATTATGTTTTGTATGAATTCAGAATCTGAATTCTGTAGAATTTTAGAGTCATAATTTCAAGGAAATTTGGAGTCTGGATCCACAATAACTCTGAAACTTAAATTATAATGTTCGGAGTCAGAGTTCAGGAGAATTCAGAGCCCGAACACATTAAGAGTTCGAAGTCTGTATTTATAGAACTCAGAGTCAGGACATGGATAAGTTCATAACTAGAATTTGTAATCAGAATTTGGAGTCGAACTTAAGGGATATTCATATACATAATTTGGAGTTGAACATCATGAGAGTTAATATCCAGGATTCTGAGTTGAACATCATGAGAGTTCGTATTCCTAATTTTGAGTCTTAAACAAAACGCCTCATATCTTTGTATTATATGATTTTGAGGTTTTGGTCTCAATCTGACTTTTACACACAGAAAGAAAATGATATGAACAATGAAAACGAGGTAAGGTAAAATTCCTTAGGGAAGGGAATTTTTTCTATATGAATGTAAACGAAGGTAAAGCATGAGATGCCTTGAGATATGGTGTTGGTGATTTTCAAAACAAGAAGGAAACGTAAAGTCATATGGAAAGCTTATTGACTCAACAATCCCCCCTTGAAAGAATGAATGGAAAAGTGATAAAGAAAACCTTATTGACTCAACAGGTTGGACTTTGATTTTTGATCAAGAGTGACCGTGGGATTCCCTAAGAAGAGAAAATTTCATTGTCTGGTTGTTTGAGGGTATCATCAGGAGTAACATGGATTTTTATAGAATTATTGGACTATTATTGGTATGGTAATCCTTAATTTTTTTTGGTTAAGGGTGTTTGTTTCGAAACCAAGTTGAGCACTTCATCTTTTTTAAGGAGGAAGTGTCTTTCACCTGTCGAGTAAATTTCATTATCCTCTAAGTGTAACATTTTTTAATGATGATCATCTCCCCTATCTTGAATTTGTATGGATTCACTAGGAGATCATCAATTATATGACATGTTATTTTTTAAAATTCCATTGCTGTTTTTTATAGAACTTCATCAGTGTGCCCTCTGGAAAAGTGGTTGTTCACAGGGACTAGTTCATCCTGAGTCATACTTATTTTATTAATAATAATTAATTCTAGGGATAGACTAATTTACACTAGTTATTCCAAATTAAAATATTACCAGGAGGATTCCAAATTTGGTAAGATAATTATATCGTAATGTGGACTTTCATATTCTATCAGAGTCTCACATGTACGCATCAGAAGTGTTTTCTCATTGATAATATCATAAGTGTTTTTGTTTTGGTACTAAGGATACCACAGAACTCCATTAGGCATAAATGGGTTGGTTTCATTGAGTAATATAGCAAGTGATAGATCTGGAATACACCTGTGTTCTAGCTGATGCATGACAAATTTAATTGGAATTTCTCCTAGTGTAATCATTAGAAAACAGTTGTGTGATTCAATGAACATGGAAGGATAATTCTTGAGGTTAATTCTTCTAGAGGCATCTAGTCTAGATAGTTGAAATACCCAAACAAGTAATCCATGTTCCAGAAGGTTATTCAACATGGGGTGGTGTGACTTGATACATCTCTTTCTCTTTGTCATATGCAGTCTGTAAAGAACTAATAAATGAAGCATTGTAGAGTAAGACCAATGCAGTATAAATTTTGGGTGCAATGTTTCATGAAATTATTGTGGTTGTATTCAAATTTCCATTTCTAGTGGATTGTTTCTCATGTCATGAGAATTATTAGAGTGTAATGTGGACATTTTTATGAAATTTCTAGTTGTTCAAATACCATGATTTAGAATTATCCCTTAAACAATAAAACCAATGGTGGAATAACCATATTATTATTGGCTATGGAGAAGATGTGTATACCATGTATCTAGTTAGATGATCACATGTATTCTCCATATCAATGCTTCAGTTCATAGTATGAGTGTGGGATTGAGTTTATATAGATTGTGTGTTGTGTGTTAAGGTGTTACTCAGAGGATCATTGTGAGATTGGAAAGGCAACACACATGTTTGACCACGAATTTTTGACCATAGTACTTTGGGTTATTTTCAATTCATTTTTTCATGTTGCATTGAGGATTATTAGTTCCACGTATCAAATATTGTAGCATCCAATATTTTTTGGATGGGATGAAATTCCAAGTAAATTTAAGTTTTTTCATTTTGTGGATGGTATGTTTTGAAAACAGAGCATCAATATGATATTACATTATTTGGAACACTAAATCCTATTATTTTAATAAAATTTATGTCCCTAGGAATTACTCAGGTTCCTCAGTGAATTTTAGGAGTGACAATACCTATAAACTAAAAACAAGAGATTATTGAAAGGGGTACAATGTTTTTCTAAAACTATGTTACCATCCAGTAGTAACTAAGATACTTATGTAGGTGAGAGGATTTGGTGCAACATATAATATTCATAGTATTCCCCAACCATTTGAATACCCTGCACACTTAGTTCCATTTTGGCAGTGTATGTACACTGTTCATCACACGATTAGTGCAAGGACTAGCCAAATAGTGTAGCAAGACCATGTCACCTTCTCTACATAATCATTACCATTGTCCTAGTTGGTGGAAAGTATTTACAACCCTTTTTCCAAACCATAAACCACATAAATGTTGAAAAATTACCATTTTTACTATATTTCATTATGTATTTTTCTTCCTTTCATTATTCTTCATCATCGATGCACAACAAATGATCTATGGGTTCACCTTCTACTCATATATAGGGGGATATATCTCTATCATATAGACTCTAATTAGTGTAGGTATGTTTGTATGAAGTTTAATTTCATGTTTATGGGCACGCATTCCTCCATGATTTAGTTATACATCTTCTTCTTCCCTATTTTTGTGAGATCTAAATCTAAATTTTTTCAAGAAGTTCATTCATTTCAATCACTTATGAAAAAATGGACTAGATCCAATCTCAATATTATTTATATAGGTCATAGTTGATGTATTTTATATTCTCTATGTACTTTTTTAAGTATCATCACAATTTTAATAATGATACATTTTGTTGTCAGCCAGAATATTTCAGAAATGCCTCTTTAGTAAAATAAGTTAATTGAAACATGCAATAATTTCTAGTATGAGCCTATGGTGTAGTGAATAAGATCATTGGGTGGTCAATATAACATTATCAACTCGAAATGATCCCTCTCTTCTATGGAATCTGAATTCCTTGAAATTAAATTACCCATACACCCATAAGAATCGGTTTTACAATTAATATATGCCATGTACCAATGACATGGATTTTGATGGGATATTGTCTATGTGTATTTCCATTGAGTATGATCTGTGACTTATTCTATGGATAAACTATCTAAATTTATTGAATATGATTAAATTAGTTAAATAATACAATTACATTGCCTCATTGTTTTTTTCCTAATATATTATGGCACTAATTAAACTTTTATGCATTGAGGTTTTTACTTTTCTTATGTCTCAACCCACAGTAATTCATGGGATAAATTCTATATACATTATATCTGGATATGAAAATAGTTTATTTGAATTCAATTTATTGAATTGTTTAATTAAAATTTTATATTTTCCTATTAAAACACATCTTTAATTGGAAAGATAAATATGAGTAATCCTTGAAGATTAGTGTTTGTGTAGTTATAAATTAATTGAGCCTATTCCATTATACCATAGTTTATTGATTCAATCAAATGTTTGGATATATTATTATCTGTTATATATGGTACTCATTTTTCATGTGTGATATTAAATACTTGTGAGTTGTAAGAGAACATGGGTTCTAATTTCAGGACAGTTTGGATGGACACACCATGCATGGCTTTATATGACATGGTGTTCATGGAGAGATACTTTTGATTTTCATTAGTTGGGGTCATCATTCAATTTCCTATACTCATGAGTTTAAATAGATCCATATGGGTGAAACAATTTCCATACTTGTTGGAATGATGGTTATTCCATGAATCAAGTGGTACATTTTCCCCTATGTGAGATACTTGAAACAGATTAAGAGTTTTTATATCATGACTACTATGAGAGAAACCGATATGGATCACCTCAGATAGAATCAATGTTATTGTTTATATTGAGTTTTCCTTTAGTGAACCCATGTATTAAATTGTGAATCATCTTGGATGTGTGGAGGTTTCTATTACTGGTTTTGACATATACAGTGTATGGATTACTTGTTGTTCATCATTTATTATTTATTTCTATTATGATTATAAAGTGATATAAAAATGTTAGAATGACATTCAAAGTCTATGGTCAGAAATATAAGGCACAATACTAGGATTGGGACAACAATATTTACTCATACATATATGAAACTATATTTCTTTAACATGTTCTCTCAGTTCTGACATCTGGTTTTTGACGAAGTAGGTAGAATAAGTCAATTATCAATATAGCTATCCTAGACTAAAATTTTATTATTATATTTATCTATAAATATTTATTCATTTCTGTTGGAACAATTTTAATTTTATATAACTTGGACTATATTGATCTAGACATCGTTGGTGGTGGAAAATTCAGATTATATCTCAATACCTACTCAAGCAACCATTGCACTGGGGTACCTGAGCGAATCTTCTTGTTTTTAGGACAATGGTGTTATTAATTATTAGGATCCATGTGCATCATAGTCAGGGAGCACAGTGCTGAGAGAGTACTATGTATTCTCGTGGATTTGGATTTGGGGATATTATATTTTACATTTATTTTAATGAATTTATATTATAGTAGATTTTGACATGGAACCATAATGTTTTTATCTGTGTTTTCCAATTACTTGTAGTTAGTCAATATTTTTAATTCATCTGATATAGTTGAAATTTAATTTATATTATCAAGATTTGATTCCATGGTTATGAGTGTATAGTCTTCCCATTGTATCATCATTTTAACCTCGATGCTAGTTAGCAGCCGATGGAATATGGGTATAAACAATTGAGGTCATCTGATGATCGAGACAACTAGTATTTTAGTGGCCATTCGGGCCGGGATGTTACGTTGGAAAATATTATAGAGAATTTTAGTTCCCACATATTAGTATTCTATTACTAATAGTATAGTGTAATATACATATGTATTATAAATCATTCTAACTATGTGAACAACGATAGGATTATCGTTCATTTGGATATAGGAATGTGATGAATTTCAATATTAATTGAATGGATGAATATTTACTACTATAGATTTGGATATACCATCAAAATATTGTATCTTAGTTACCTATAGTGATACTTAAATGAAATGAATTGGTTTATATTTAATGATCTATAGAGTTTTTATTATTTAAAACCTCATGATAAATATTCTCCTACACATGTCCTTTAACTTTTGTCTATAGTTCATTCTTTATAAAATGGGGAGAATAAATTATATAGAACTATGTGTGAAATTTATATGAGTCTTGAATGTTTTAAGAATATATTCACTCTAGACGTATTGAATAGGATATACAAGAAATGAAAATAATTGATAATGGATTATGTAAATTTTATTCATTACGATCCAAGAAATGAAAACATTTTTGTCGATGGTTGGAGTTAGAACTATAATACAACATTAACGTTTCTATGTTTAGATCACAATCCATTTCATATTTATTTGATATGTATTATCTTATAAATTTTCAATCCATAAAATCCATCTATCTTTTTCTATTTTAAATATAAGAATCTCTATGAAACGAAATTATGAATTCTTAGAAGGATGCCTATGTGTTTTATGAAAACAATTAATTGGTTATAAAAGTTACGTTTCCTAAATTTTATACTAAAAAATTATGGGAATTTAAAAGTAGAATTAGATTATGTGGTTCATATAGACCCTAGAATATGAATGAACTATTGATAGAGGGTCATAGATATCAAATTATAATTAATTTTAGTAACATAAAAATTTAATGATACGTTAATTAAGATTTTTAGTGGGATAGGATGATAAAATATGTTGTTGATTTGAGTATCAAATATTTGAATTTCAATCATGTTCAATTATAATGAAAATTAAGGACAGGTATGTGTTGAACATTTATAAAAATATTATTTAAATTGATAATATATCAATTGATTTCACAGTGATGTTACCAAATACATTTGGAAATAATATTTTAATTTGGGTAATTATTGTTCTATTAAAATCTTCTAATTATTAAAATTTAATATATTATATATTTGGACCAATTAACTCATATTAGTGATAAATAGATAATTAAATTACATGTGGTCCCATTTTCCATTATATTTTATTTTTATCATTTATTCATCTGTAATTTATAAAATATTGTGTTGAATTTTTTGGGAAATGAATTTAATTTCAATATATACATTCTTCTTCAGTGTGATCATTGGTCAAAGCAATCAACTCTGATTTTGGATAATATGTTGTGATCATGTTCATAAGTATATCATGGAATTTTTATCCAAATTTTTCATTTAAGTATATTTATTATAATAACTAATGTAATTCTAGTATATAGATGGAATATTTTGAAGAATTATATGGAATCTAGTGTGGGACTTCATCCTATAAGGATAAAGTAGCTTAAAGAATGGTTTTTGGACTATAATTTGTATAATTAATGGTAAGGAAGATTAGTCCAATTTATTAGTATAAGGGAAATCCTTTGGTAGGTAACAATGTTATTAAGATAATTATATAATGGTCTTTCATAAATGGTTTGTGATTCACTTTTTTCTACAAATATCTTCATACAAAAGTGTTATGGATATTCTTAAAAAGTGGAAGTTGATCCCATAGTATACTTGATCATATGAAATCCTTGTAAAATTTTCATTATTTTCTAAATTGTTCCATTTCCACTATGCTTATCATAGGTACCTAATGTATTCCATCATTCATTGTTATGGAAAATATTTAATAGTTTTATCACATGTTTTAAGCCCTGATGTAGATTAGTTATCAGAGAGACATTCTAATCTAAAATTACTTGTTTAGATTCATAAATAGAGAGAGAATTTCTTTTTTAATAATGGGATTCACTTTTTCTATTTTGTATAAAACCATGTGGTTTAAAAATCTAAAAGGTAATTAAAATTATGTTTGGATGGAATGATATCCACATATATTAAATTAATTTATGTCATTATGATGATGCAATTACCAAATAGTGGGAATAAATTTAAATCCTAGGTAATATAAAAACCCAATCCTCAATTATTATTGATAATAATTAATTAAGTTATTATTTGTTAATTTCATTATAAGAAAATTATGAAAATTTTATGAAAAATTGAAAACATTATTTACATAAAATTATATAAATATATTTTCAAATATATATATATATATATATATATATATAATTCATAATTTCAATGTTATGTTAAGAATAATTTTGAATAATTTTCTAAAAAATTTGATTTCTCAATGAGTAATAAAAATAATAATTTATATTTGAAACGTAATATTCATTTCTTGTATTAATATTTCAAATTTAATTTGGTATTTGATTTGAAATATTCATAGTTCAATTTTATTAATAATAATCTAATTATGTTGATTTTAAATAATTATATAATTAAATTTGGAAAATAAAATTATATATAAAAGGGATTCTTCTAAAAACTTATTATTTTCAAATTCTATGGGTTTAACTTTATGTTAACCAATAAAAATTATTATTCATTAATATTTAAAAATTTATTAAATATTTTTCATTACAATATCTAAATTTTTTAAAATTTTCTGTTTTTCATTTATAATAATAAAAATAAAAATTTATTTTACCAAGGTATAATTAAATTTTGTTAATATTGATTAAAACTAATGTGTTATGGATTAAATCTCATTAAATCATGTTAAATTAATTTATAGGAATTTTATATATTATATATAATCATATAAAAATAAATAATATGACCCTTTATATCCATTATTATTTTATATTTTCTTTTTTAAAAATTTATGTAATAATATAATGTCGAATGTGTCACAATAGATTTTTAATGTATTTAATATTTTTTAATATGGATAAAAATCTTATGTTAATTGTGAATTTTTCATTTTAATTTTGATTTATTTTTTATGATGTTTATATAATTATTTTTTTTATGGAAGAAGTAATTAATTTAAGAACATAATCAACACTGACTCAAGTATTGTGCAAAAAAATATAAAAAATGATTAAATGATTTTAAAAACACTAAAATGAATTTTTTTCTCAATTATATTTAATCAATAATTTTATAGAAAAAATAACTTATTATGACTGCTTTAGTGGATGATTTTTTTTCAATTATTTTCTTATTCTTTTTCAATTTGAAGTTAAATGAATATTTCCAGAAATGTCATTAATTTTATTAAAAGATTATCATTTTTTATGAAATGATTTAAAATTACTAAAAATCATATATTCTTCAATGTGAAAATGTTATGGTTTAAAATTTGATCCATGTTCCATTTATGTGCGATTTTTTCTAATATTTAATCATCATTTACCTCAAAATATTAAAAATCATTGATATCGATGTAATTATAAACATGGTTAACACTTGGTTAAAGAAAATATATATGGTTAAAAACATTATAATACCACGTAAAAAATTTATGAGAATATTTTTACCTGTGAAAATAATTTCTTTGAACTATATATAAATATATATATATATATAACCATTTATAATGAATATTAATTTATATTAATTACTTTATGAAATTACAGGAGTTCCCCTCCCCTTACTTATAAAAGGGGACTGGATATTATATATTACACACTCTATTATAGAACAATATATATTAAAAATAATACTCTAATCCCTTTTTATAATACTTAACATATTTTTATAGTCACTCATTTATTAATAATTGTATCCCAGAAATTATTAAGTTAAAATCTAAAGGAAATTTCCCAAAGTAGTGTTATAATTAAAAAATAGAATTATAGTTTTATTTTTTCATTTATCTATATTAAATCTTTTACATCCATTTTAAAATAATATCACAATAAATTTAAATAAAAATATATGTTATTATGTAATTTTAATAACAAATATCCATTTTTTTCTTCCACATTGTGGTAAATGAAACCATTATTTATGTTTATAGTAGACTATTGCCTCACACACTGATGTAATTTGTTTGAAATCACAACTTATCATGACTTATTGGAATGATGAATTATATATATATATATGATATTCATGAAATATTTATCAACCCTAAATCATATAATTTATTACCATTCCATATTTTGAAAAAAATAACACCATTCTTGTATATGTGTTGATTACAACCTCAAACAAGAATTATGATTAATTTTTCACAATCTCATTGCATGGTTGTAATATATAAGTAAATATAATGAAATTGTATGATATTTATGACATAGTCATAAATTATGAATTGGAATATAATATATTCATTACATCAATCATTTTCATTAATAAATATTAATGTCACTCTTTCATACAAACAACCAGTTATCTTCATGATACTAACGTAGTTCATTTGTTAGAATTTTCATTTATGGATTATGTTAAAAGATTAATTGTTAAGTAAAATCCATAATTATTTAAATCGTTTTCTATGGAAATAATATTATAATGTCCTCTTTGACAATACACAAGTAAACGAAGTAATGTTTTTCATATGAGATGAATATGGGCAACCCATATAGCACAAACTAAATATATTTTTAATTGTACATCAAGTGAAAATAAGAAAAATTAATTGAAGAACAAAAATTAAAAAGGGTACTTAATAATGTTAAAAAATAATATGATTTTAGTATTATGATGGATAAAAATGTTTGTGTTGATTCAGAGTCAAGGTATGAGACACATTAACATAAAAAATATTTTAAATGATTGAATGTTTTATTATATAAATATTTTTATTCTATGTCTTATTAACAAAATTAATCTACCAATTTATGTTTAGGGACATTAAAAATTTATTAAACTCATTCAAGATTTTTTTAATTTTATTTCAAAAAAAAATATAACAGATTTTTTTATTTATATAGAATTTTTACAATTTGTTTAAAAAGAAATAAAGGAATTTATTATTCCAATGTATATATAATAAATAGATTTCAACAACACTTATACCATTTTTTTATTTTTTTATTACATTATATGATTCAATATTTTTCCATGAAAAACCCTCCAACCATTTTTATGTATATTTTAGCCCTTAAAAACATTTTTTCAATGAATGGTATATATAAATATCCAAAAATGTTTTACATATGAATTTAAAGATATATTTATGATTATTTTAATATTATTTATGTTTCCAGATTATTATAGACCATGCAAATTTTTATTGATGGTGATTGTTTCTGTTATAATAAAAGGATGTGATGTTCCATTATAAAACATATATAGATAATTTATTCCTAATCCAAGTATTTTTTTTGTCATTTATATCTCTCCCATGAATTTAGTTTGAATTATGTATTATATATAATGTAATTTTTATACAACTTGTATGTTTTATATATAGTTTATATATCGAACAATTCCAATGTTAAATACTTTAATTTCTATTCTTTATAATTATTTTTTAGTGAAATTGAATTATTTATAAACGAAATTTAATGATGTTTTGTTTTAAATAATTTATTATGATATTTTAAGGTAAAAAAGGAATGATTTTTTAACCTTTTTAATAGGATCTCAGATTAACTATGAAAAAATAATTATTAGGAATTTTTCATTATATTTTCTTATATTAGGATTCATGAAGAACATTCAGTTGTATAAGTAATTTAATTTGTATGTGAAAAATTATTTCTATTCATGTTTATTATATAAAAATCAAATATGACTTTCTTATATAATAATATTTTAATGGACAAATTGGTTTTTGTATTCATTTTTTATTTCCATTATTTTGTTATTTAATATCATCCTACGTTATGACATGCCATTTTTAGGGTTTTAAGAATGATTAGGCACACATATTAGTTCAATATAAAAAATTGAAAAATGTTTTATGAACATCAACCATCTTGTATTATAAATGTTTTGTATTAGGAGAAAAATGGACACTGAGATGATGATTTCATTATGTGATATAATATTTATTTATGTATGGATGGTGATATTTAACTCTATAACTCTAAAAATTAATTATCAATAAAAATTAAGTTAAATAATTTTTGTATAAAAATATCTGATTATCTAATTTTTAATGACATGTTCATATATCCAAAATTTCATATTCAACATAAAAAATCTATATATCCTCAAATTGATTAATTTCAACTTCAAAAGAATTTAATTCCCTCTTAATTACATCCTAGTCATCATTTAGTCCTTCAAATATTGCATAAAATTATTAGTATTCTTCCAATATAGATTATCTTTCTTATAAGGTATATTGTGGAATTTAAGGACTGATGTTTAAATATTCGAAATACTTATCTACCTTAGTGAATTCATCATTGATCTATGACATCAATGTAATGTCTCATAAATTCCATGTAATTGTTTTTAATTATATAGAATTATTCAAAGACCACACGCTTTGACAGTAAGTGATTCTGAGGCCCGATGATCCCATACAAAATTTTGAACATTTTTTATGTACGCTTACGTAAACATACAAGCGGGTATTTCTAACTTTTGGACTACTGATCATATTGAAAATTTTATTGTACTTCTGAATTTAGAATGTTGGGATTCACCTAGAAAGTACATAACATGGGACGGAAAGGGTCGAAATGAAATGTTAATTTTCATAATATTCAAAAAATAATAAAATAACTTTAAAATGTTATTTACTTTTCTATTCTCTTCTATTAAGAAGATGACAGTGATGGTATTGTGTAGTGATGCCGAACATTGATGAGGATCATTAATGGATCATTAAATAGAATTGTAAATATTCTTTATTGACGCATATTAATGACAATGTTTCGTAAAATAAACAGTGTAACAGAAACTGTGTGAAATGGTTTTTTTATTTTGGGTGACGTGTTGGTGGAACGAGGAATTAAACTGTGTGAATTCTCTGATGAAACTCTAACAAACATCCTCCCAAACAATGAATGAAAAATTCCATGGAACATAAAAAATATTAGATGCACCTTGAAAATGGAGAATTTGGCGATGAACAACGTCAATGTCCTGAAATCATGAGAATGTAATGATGTGTCAACATATGTCAAAGATGTAGCGATTTTTTTGCAATTTCATCCTTGTTCCTATTCTAGAAACAATTAATGTGGATCAACCATAGAATAGACTGATCCTTGAATCATGTATTTATGAGAGATGGTAAGATTATGTGGTGGATTCTCCATCTAAAATTAGTTTATCTTTTTCTATGATGGGGCATCTCCTTGGAGCCTCCCCAATTTTAAAACATCCAATGCGGTTTGTGCGAGCTGACACGAACAAAGGACAAGACCCCTCCAATTTTTCATGCTTTTTGGATGGATTGTCCAAAATGGATGAAAGGTGTGTCCAAGACCATCGCGGTGGTGGTCGAAACCTGAGGGTCTTGTAGGCATATGCAGATCACTAAATAGACCACCATAACAAATCAGGTTGCCCACGGAAGGGGTCGCTGATGCAGTGGCACTGGCGACCGGCCAATGCCCACAACATGCAGGGGGCAGTGCCAACTGTTTCCATGACTTAGGTGGTTTCTAACCCTCTCCGGACACATAAAAGAATGATGGTAGGATATCACAGATGATAGGCCAGGACAACCGCGGGGTGAAAAGGTGCCAGGCGGGTGCTGCGATCGCATGACCGTGGTAGGAGTGAGGCCCTGTGGTGTCTCGTGGGGCAGTAGGGAGCTAGATTTCGCTTGCCAGATAGGTGGTGCACCACTGTCATGCACCGCATGGTCCTGGATTTGGGCGGGCGACCTATTACCCACCTGGAAGGCCAGACCTGCACATAAAGAGCTGAACCCCCGCCAGTAGGCCGGTCCTCCTCACTTTGAGTCGGGCCGAACAAGATTGGGTCGATGGGTGAGCCGGTTGGCTGGACCCTCAGTGAAACAGGACCTGGTCATGCTAGGCCTATTAGGACTACCCACTGGTGAGGTCAGATTGTATCAAGCCTAACCTGAACCAGATAAGGTCGAGTTGGTTGAAATAAACTAGGGTATATGGGACCCTTGGGCTGGGTTGGTCTTTCCAGTCTGACTGGGTTGGACCGGGCCCAAACACAGCCAACCACTATTTACTAAAACACACATATCTTGCAAACCAAGTTTACAATTGATTATTCCTTTGCGGATTTTGGACCCTCTTGATGAGGTGGATCTTTTGAGATGCCCTGATGATGTTTTCATTGAATTTATGATGTGAAGATTTTCTTGAGGAGCGGTTATCCCATGGGCACTACATACAAAACCTTGTGGTATGATGACACCTAAAGACTATTGACATTTGACTCTGTGAGACTCAAATATGTCCCCGTGGTAATAACTTATGTTTTACTTTGGAGGCCTACAATATGAAGCACTTCTGTGTCACCTTTCTGGTTAACTGTACGCGACGAGTAGGGGTACCTCAGTTGGACATGATTAGTGGGAATCACTTCTTTGTGACATTGCAAGCCCATGGTATGTGACTAGGTGGTGTAGCTAATAAGTCTATGGTTAGTGGTAATGACTTTTTTTTACTTTTTATGCTCACTATACTCTATAAAAGAAATTTCTCCATCAACTAAGGTGTTCGAAGATGTGACTGAGGATTATTCTATCACTACCCAAATTATATAACTCGTGTCAGCAGACTTGTGCTTCATTACATACATTGAATTTTTTTTTGTGGTCTTTAATTTTATTTGGGGGACCCAATTGAGTACATTGTTACTCACCCCTACATAGGCTTCAATCACATGTGTTGTGTATGGAGCAGACAATCGACATTTCATCAAAGAAATTGGTAGACCAGGACCTAGAGGCATCAGGGAGACTGGAATAACATACACTATTACAAAGGGCATAGTGTCCTAGGGAAAGGAAAAGACCAGTAAGATGTTTTAGACATGAATATATACTTTTCCATCTAGTAGAAACACAAATATCATGATCAGGTGGAGTCTTACATGGATTACCATCAATGTTTCCTTTTTTTACTTTTCTGTTTTTAGTTATTTTGTTAGGTTTGAATTCTGGCTCACTTATATTAGTTATACATGTAATCACTTTATTCTAGTGATCCTTGTTGAATTTTTAGTGTGTTGTACTTGTTTGGGCATGTGTTCGTGCACTAGTACTCCAGAGAATTCCTCCCACTTGCATGTTTATGCCTTTGGTGCTAGTTGTTTTGTTTTGTGGAAACAGTGTTAAGTGTAGCAAGTCTAATATTTACATTCAGCAAGTCTAGTGTTTGTGCAGCGGCCAATGTATCCATACACCAGGACATTGAAATATATATTTCGGCTCTATACATGGAAACATTGTCAACATAAGTGTCTCCATAGGTTCTTTTGAATAATATTTATATCACTAGGTATAATGTTTTGATCATGGTACATATTGATCTATCTCAGGATGCCTCCACATTGATGACCAACTAAGATCCTGATACATTTCCATAAATAAAACCCACCCAGTGACGAGAAAACAATTAAGGGACCAGTTCTTGATATGTCCCCATTAGGTGGTGCACTAGTGCTACCACCACTCGTTGGTCAGCATATACATTCATCAGTTCCAATAGAAGACATGTGAAGACTCAGTTCCCTGCATGATTTTCAATGACAGATACATCTTAGGATTAGGGGATAGATAGATCCTTAGGTTTCTAAGGACCAGCTGGAGGCAGTGACATCGGTCTTCTACTTACTGAGGAAACCACCTAACCATATGGAGATCTTAGCATCTAGCTTTCAACAAGGATTAGAAGATAGATGGTGGTTCCTAATCACCTAGAATGATGATGAGGCGTCCCTCACCAAGGCAGACTTCATGTAGATTTTTCAAGAGGGTTTTCCCCCTATGACATCGCACGTTGTGTTCCTTAAAGAGCTGATTCACATAAAGAAGAGAAGCATTACTATGTCCAATTACAATGTGAGGGTCACCGAGAATTCTCAGTACTTGATAGATATGGTACGAGAAACTTTAATTAGGGATCTATCCGTTGACCATGGACTTAGGTTAGACATCCGGGTGTTAGTGCTATGTCTCGACATCCCTAATAAGGATGGGGTGATAGAGTGTGTCCTTCTGATATAGAACATAGTGGTGCAGTATAATCCCACAAAAAGAGCTACCTAAAGACCCTAGGTGGAAAATTACTCGACAAGATTTAGGTATCTGATTCAACGACCCAAGCGAGCCTGGACTATCTGAGGATGGCCCCCGAAACGAGGTTAGGTAGTGAATGGCTCCAAAACATGAGTGAGTGATCTAGGGACTGGTCTTTTTCCTCATGTGTGGGGAGCATGAAAATATGGAACATGACAACCCAACCCACAATACAGATGACTAGTAGATGGTTGAGGGATCGTAGAGGCAAAGGAAACGGTTCCATTGAGGTGTTTTGTAAGGCAGTGGATATGGTAGGGGATCAAGCCATGTAGTAGGAGATGGGATATGGTTTGAGGTGTTGCTTCCACCGTAACTATATAGTCCACCCCTACCTCAAAGAGGAGGCGGACATGGGTGATCACAACTTTATGAAGCAGAAGATCAGTACCACGGTGCTCCACTGATGTTCTAAGGTATGATCTAGGTCTTCTCCACCCCATCTTTAGTTCTTATAGACACATGTACTAGTCACACCTTCCATTCCATGACACTTAGTTGGATTTCGTAAATTCTGGTGGAGCCGTTTTCTTGATCCTTATGGATATAAACTCTTATAAGATGGTATTCAATGATTACACACTAGTTCTAGTAGTGTGAGCATACTATAGGAGGCTTGAGCTCTATCTGTGATTTCCTAGTAGTGGCATCGAGAACATACGACATCATCTTGGGTATGAACATGATATCCACAGTCCATGTTCAGATAAATTTTATTAAGAATACAATGTGGTGTCTCCATTGATATGGGACTAGGTTTTCCATAGCTAGAGAAAACGAAACCCTTACAGTACAAGAGGGAATTTATCAGAGGAGGGTGCAGCTACTCATTCACCATTTGGCCTCCCTCACCATAAGTACAATGAATGATATGAGTCTAATATTTCATAGAGTGGTGGATGTGTATAAGGGATTTTTCCTGAGGATGTTCTTGGACTAAATCCTTGTAAGAAGGTATAATATTTCATCGACATGTACCTTGATATGGAACCAATATCTGAAAAGATATATTAGATGGCTCCCACGGAGCATTGTGTGATGAGGGTACATATAGAGGAAATTCAGGATAAGGGATTCTTAAGGCCCAACATTTCACTATGTGCATCCCTGGTTCTATTTTCCACGAAGCAAGACAAGAGTTTGAGGTTTTATGTGGTCTTCTGGTGCATAATCCATGTTACCATGATGAACAAGTTTCCACTACCAACAATCGATGATCCCTTCAACCAGTTGAAGGGGGAAAGGTGGTTCTCAATGATATATATCAAAGCAGGCTATCACTAGCTTCAGGTACGAGATGAGGATGTACCAATGATAGATTTCAGGTGCCATTATTAAAACTATGAATTCTTATTGATTTATTTTGACATGACCAATGACCCAATAGTGTTCATGGGACTCATGAACTAGATCTTCCATCCATACATGGGATGGTTTGTTGTGGTCCTAATTGATGAAATTGTGGTGTAATTAGCATTACAGGAGGATCACACTATAGATGTATGAATAGTCCTGGATAAAATTTCAGAGAATGAGTTTTATGGAAATCAATAGAAGTTTCATTTTTGGATTTGGGAAGTCCACATTCTAGGAAACATTATCTCAAAGGATGGAGTTGTAGTGGATCTGATAAAGATCCTGGAAATGCATTCTTTGGATCCGCCCAAGAGAGTTAATATTGTGTATAGATTCTTAGGGTTGGCGAGTTACTATCTGAGGTTTCTTCTACAAATCTCCAAAGTATACACACACTTATTGTATTTTTCATGGAATGTAAATCCCTTTGTGATGATGGAGAAATTATAGAAGTGTTTTCATAAGTTGAGGCGTAGATGAAATAGTGCCCCCATATTGAGACTACCAGTGCAGTTCATTGGGTACATGCTTTAATACGAATCAATTGGGACCAGAATGGGTTGTGTCCGGATGTAGGTGTGAGAAGTGATCGATTATGGCTCACACTAGTTGAGGCAGCATAAGAAGAACTATGCCACCCATGACATGGAGTTAGTCATGGTGGTATTCGACTTGAAGATGTAGAGGCACTACTTAATGGGTGAACGATATATGGTTTACTTTGACCACTAGAGTCTCAGGTATATATTCTACTAGAAGGAACTGAAACTTATAAAATGAAGATGACTATTGTGCCTCCAAGACATTAACATTGAAGTAGTCTATACTCTTAGAAAGGGGAACATAGTGGCAGGCGTGCTCATCAGGATGACCAGTTTTCAGCTACTGATTGAGGCGACATAGTAATTGGTCACGATGTAGATATCCTTTGTAGATAATGGTGGAGCTACATAAATTTAGTTGATGACTATTACTCCCCCAATTTTACATCGAGTCTGGGATTCAAAGTAGTGGGATGTTGAATGTGAGCCCCAATGTTCTCTGTTATACTCAAGACGGGATCCTGATGATTTTTGTTTGGTGGTGTCCATGTTATCATTTTTAGAGGGTTCACGATAGTTCCAGTGAAGTTAAGGTAGAAGGCGTTGAGTGTGTTCCCTAGATCTCCCATGACAGTATATCATGGACTATTGAAGATGTACCAGGAAATCCAACATCAGTACTGGTGGTCGAGGATGAAGAAAGTGGTGCTCGTGTTTGTTTCATGATGCCTCACTTGTCAATATGTGAAGGCTGGTAGTCAGGTTCTAGCTGGCTTGGCCCATCCAATCAATGTAACGTAGTGGAAATGGGACAATATATCAAAAGAATTTATTAAGGTTTTACCACATACATATTGAGGCCATGATTCTATTTGGGTGATCATTGAATGACTCAACAAGGAAGCTCACTTCCTACCCATCTAGGAGCAGAGACTGGTAGAGGGCATGGGAAGTCACTACGTCAAGGAAATAGCGTAGATCCACATAGTTCCATAGATGATTGTCTCAGACTGTGATGCAAACTTTACCTCTTATTTGTGTATGGGATTACAGGACATGTTGGGGGCTCAAATGTGCTTGATCGTTGCTTTTTATCCCCATAAGGATGGTCAAACAGAGAAGACAATACAGACAGTGGACGAAATTCTTTGTGAAGGCATCCCAAATTTTGGTTATAGTTGGGAGGACCTCCTTCCACTGGTGGAGTTTGCATAAAAAATAGATTTCACTCCACGATTTGCATGGAACCCTTCGAGGACTTGTATGGGTGGTCTTGTAGATCCACCTTATGTTGGATAGACACCAGGGGTTGTCAATAATTGGTCCAGAGTAGGTATGAGTTACAACCGAGAAGGTATAGATCCTCCAAGAGTGGATGAGGACTACATTGAGAACACAAATGTCTCATTCTGATAGGATATAAATTCCCATGGATTTTGAGGAGGGAGATCATGTTTTCATTTGGGTATCACCCCTAATGAGGATTGTAGAGATTTGGCTAGGGAGGCATCATATCATCGAAGTTCATCATACCTTTTTAGATCCGGAGAAAATTTTGTGAGGTAGCATACTGCCTAGCTCTTCCCCCATAGATTCACAAGGAGTATGATATATTTACGTGTCAAAATTGATGAGGTACATTAATGATCCATCACATGTCATCAATTGGGGTGAGCTCGACATTGACGATGGGAAGTCATTTGGAGATTTCCCAATGTAGATTGATGATCGACAGTAGTGGGACCTACATGGGTGGTTGATTTCACAAGTTAGAGTTCAGTGGTAGTAGAGGAATCTCCAAGAGAGAACATGGGAGGAAGAAGATCAGATTCATACTCAGTACCCCCATTTGTTTAATTAGTTTTTATTTTGTGTTTCTGGTTCGAGAATCCATAATGTGTGGAGAATGTAATATCTCGGAAATTTTGAGTACTTTTTTTAATTGTATAGAATTATTCTGAGATAATATGCTTTGACATCACGTGATTCCAAGGGACAGCGAGCCTAGAATAAACATTGGAAACTTTTTTATATACACTTAAGTAAACACGTGAGTCGGTTTTTCAAACTTTTTTACTGGTGCAAGTATCAAAATATGTGGGAACTGTTGAATTTAGAATGGCATAATTCGTAGAGAAAGAACATAACTTTGGCTGGAAATTGCCGAATGGAAATGATGATTTTCAGTCTTTTTGAAAAATAATAAAATTACATTAAAAATATTTTTTATTTTTTATTTTCTTATTCGTTGAGCAGAGGGAAGTGACACTGCGGTGTGGTGACGAGGCACATTGATGAGGCTCATTAATCGATCATTAACTATCTATGTAATGAACCTTTAATGGTTCATAACAGTGACACAATATCATAAATGAGTAGGAATAACGACATGACATTGCAACATTACAGAAAATGTTGTGACAGTTATCCTTTTTTTTGTTTGAAGTGTTGGTGGAACGAGGAATTAAACTGAACGGATTCTCTGAAGAACCTCTGATGGACATCCTCTCCAAATAAAAATGACAATCATCGATGAACGTCAATCATCTTCGCTACACATCGTAGAATGGAACTGGATGTGATGAAAGACGTCAATGTCATGAAACCTCAATGATGTAAAAATATGATAACAAACTTCAATAAGGTAGGCATCTATATTTTTGGGCAAGTTATTCCCCATTATTAATCTATAAATGAAGAATGTGGATAAACCAATTAACATGTTGATCCGTGAATTGTGAGTTTATGTGAAAGGGTAACATTATTTAGGGGATTACCTCTTTCATATTAGTTTACCTTTTATAATATTTCTTCTCTAGTTGACAACGAAAGAGGTCACCGAATATGTGTAGGGGCGGCACCAATTTGCGCCATTGATGTGGAGGAAGTAGACCCTCTCTAACCATGTTGGAAGATGGTGGCATGCTCGTCGGCGTGTTGTGGTGGAAAGAGGCCATGGTCCGCCTGCTATGGATATTACGAAGTGATGTGACACTAGGTGGGGGATACATGAAGGGGGGGAATGTGTTCAGGCCACCCAGATGAGCTGGCGTCACAGTCACTCAAATGCATTATGAGGGATTCCATGTTGCGTCTCGTGGGGTAGCAGGGAGTCAGATGTGACCAGATCCCGCGAAATGGCTGGGCAACGTACCACTGCCCGCACCGCACATGCCAGGATTTGCGCTGGCAGGCCACTCCCATAGCTAGTGGCCCAGACCTGTAGCCCAGTAGTCTGGACCCATAATTCCAGGACGGGCCCACACCTAGTAGGCCAGACCCATATAGGCAGGTTGGTCCCACTCCCTTCGGGCATGGATGGACATGACCGGGTCACCAAGCGACTCTACAGGCTGGACCCTCATCCAAACAGTGTGGGGCCTAGTGAAGTGCATTACACATAGACCACTTGGTAGGTTGGACCAAAACAAACCTAACCCAAACCCAGTCAGGTCGAGTCAGTCAAATTAAACCAAGGTATGTGGGACCCCTGGTCCGACCGGGTCGGACCAGGCTAATACACAACTGACTATTGTTTACTAATACACTTGTATCATTCCAACTTAGCATCCAATTAATGATCCATTTGCATCCTTGGGACCCTCTAAATGAGGTAGATCTTTTGGAATGTTGTTTGGATTAATTAATGGACGTTATGATGCAATTAATGGATTTAGGACCAGTTCTCCTATGTGAACTACGTACAGAACCCTGCAGATGACTGAGACCTAAATAATGCTAATATTCAACTCTGTGTGACTCGACTATGGACTTGTGGGAATCAATTCTTTGTTAATTTACTGGTACGCAGTGGGAAGCACTTTTGTGTGGCATTTCAGGCCCATTGAACTCGACTTGGAAGAGTAACTCATTTGGAAATGATTATTGTCAAGCACTTTTGTGTGACTTTGTAGGCCCATAGTATGCGATGAGGTGGTGTAGCTATGTAGTACATGGATAGCGGGAAGTACTTCTATATGACTTGGATGGACCATTATACTCAATAAAGGAAGAGTTATCCATCATCTAATGAGTTCAATGATGTGACAGATTTTTATTCTATCATAATCTTAAAGGTATATCTATTTTGAGTGGACTTGTGCATCATGCCTTTTTTATAGGATTGTTGTGTGGTATTTCCATTTTTTGTTTTTGGGTCCATACTAAGTAATTTTTTTTACTCACCATGCATGTGATTTGCCCGTACGTGTTGTGTATGATTCAGATAATAGATCTTTTGATAGATACTTTTCTGGACTAGGGCCTATAGGTTCTCAGGGATATGTGACCAACTGATCCTACGATAGTCGACTTGGTGGACTAGGACCAGGCAGGACCCTTTAGGATCAGGTGGACATTATGTTCTACTTTGGCTTCCAGCGGCTACACTACTATCATGATAAAGTTGGGTTTTTCATTGATGGACATCAATGTTTTTTTTCATAAATTTTTTTTCATTTTTGGTTGGGTTTGTATTCAAGCCCACTTATATTATTATTACTTTTACTCAGACATTTTTTATCAATCCTTGATTTCTTTTTAGTATGTGGTACTTTGTTGGGATTATTTGAGTGCATAGGAACTCAGGAAAATTACTACCACATGTAGGTAGACACCTTTGGTAATAGTCAGCAGCCCATAGCCTTCAGGTGGTAGGCTTGGGGTATACACTGTAGGGGGCCCTTGGGATTGTCCATGACAATAAAAACTCACCATCTAAAGGATTTTTTAACTAATTATAGGACCCATATATCTCAATTTTTTAATGTTGTATTCTTTATAAAAATGGATAGCTTCTATCATAAAAATTATATTGTATAAAAAATGATTTTAAGATTTTTTAGATCTTACTAAACCACATTTAATAAACATGTACTTTATGCATATGATTTTTTATTTAAACTATTACAAAAAAGTTCCAAAACACATCATCACTTATCATAGACTTGACATTTAGTTCTCAAACTATCATATTTTTTAGGACACAATCCAACAATACAACACCATTTAGTTACATATAAAATATTATATAATCACATTATATTCATTGTCTTATAGGATATGATTTACAATATTATTTAGATAATATTTTATTTTAGTCTCATGTTTTCATCAATTGTTCACCATAAATTAAAAAAGATATCTATTCAAAATGTGAACACCATTTGTCAGTGATGATTTATTTTAGTATTATATATCTTTTAAAATGTATTTCTTGAAAAAATTAATAAATGGTAATCACATGTTTTTGGAAAAATACAAATATCCTACCTGAATAGTTCTATTGGATAAAAAATTATTGTCTATTAATTTACACATTTCATTGGAAATAAAACCATGAAATTAAATGCCAAAAAAGAAAATTTTAATTTCAAGGATGATACATTGGGGAATTACATTCCTCAAAGATATATTTAATATGCTTCAATATTAACACAATTTTTGATATACACTTTGACATCGTTTAATGTAGTATTCCAATAAGATCCACACAGTATTATCACAGATGTTTTCTTGATGATTTTATAATAAACCTTATAGGGGAATTAATGCAAATGATTTAATATTAAAAACAACTCTTCTTCTAGATAAAATATTATAACAATTCCTTAATATACTTACCTGTATATTAATGGTTCATCAGATATAAAATATTGAAATTATTCCCTAAATTTAATTTTTAATTCCTTCAAAATCCACTTAAAATTTTATATCCATATTGTAATTCAAAATTTATAATTCACATGGTATACTACATGTTTTAATGGAATATAGTTTATCAATATTGAATTAATAATTGGTTTTATATAATTAATCTACCATTTTATGTTATAATACATACATGTGGCCTATAACATTACTTTAAACCCCCCTTTTTTCATTGCTTTCCAAATATATTTCATTTAAAATAATAACTGATACAATTATCCTTGTTTTAGTTTCCTTATTATAAGCGCATTATTTCAATGATTATATAATCTTGTATATAACAACCTTTATATTGTAATGGTATTTTTAGAATTTTTTCCCTATAATTTTCTAGTGAAATACCGTCTTTCAGTATAATGGCATAGTCTAACCATGCTCGACTAAGTAATTATTTGGAATAATGGATAGTATATCGTTTATAATCAATTCACATCCAGAAAAAAATCATATAATAAATTGAAATATGTTTATATATATATATATAATTGTAACATTAATTCTATTGTAATAACTATTTGATATTATATTAACACATATTTTTCCCATTAATGTCTGTTAAAAATCAATTATTAAATTTAAATATCTCATTTCTTAACAGTACTTAACATGATGGTTTGTAAATGATATAATGTTATTGGGTATATTTTCTTTATTATCTTATATATCATATGAGTCTCCACAAAAAAAATCATTGATTTAGGTGATAATAATATATATATTTCTTAAACAATGGCATCAAAAACCTGAATTCAATAAATTTGTATTCATTATAAAATAACAATTCATTTCTTCACCTTAATTTCATATTTTTGCATATTTGTCCACCATTTTAGTATTGTTATGTATTTCTAGAACATAAAAAGGTTTCCTTAATATCCCATAAAATTCATTATAAAACCAAGAAGTAATATTTACATTCCTCAACTGAAAATTTCATCGTATCTAAGTAAATATACATCAAATAGGATTAGAACGTGTCATGGGCACTATGTTACCAAAACTCCTTCATTATATATGACAAATATCTATATAGACAAGTACAATTCATAATATATTGATCAAATAGGACATTTGGAAATTAATTATATCCTAAATAACTATAAAATAAAGATATGATCAAGGTTTATTCATTTTTATAAAGCATTTAATCATTAAAATTAATAATGAAATTATCCTTCATTATGACTACATTTTCGTTCCTCAAATCCAAAAATATATTCATCCATATTAATGTTCATGGAATGATATTTATTTTGTACTCCTTAAAAAAATCGATTCTACACATTCTATGAAAAATATAGATTGGTCGTAACACTCCATGGTTTATTTCACCTCAACCTATATTAAGAACATGTGTACATAGATTTATTTATTTACCATCCTAATATATAAAAAAGACATTGTTATTGATGATTCGATATTTCATAACAATTTGATAAATTTAACTTCATTTAACTAATTAAACTAACTAATAATAATTAAAATAAATTTATATTCACTTTATGATATGTATATGTTATGTTTGAGCCTCAATTATAGTAACCTAGTGTCAATGATTGCATATTATATTTTTTAATGATATAATGGATCACTCCACATAAGATCAATCTATTAATAATTATTCAATAACATGATCCAAAAAATTCATTTGTATCACATTTAAAATAAATAACATAGGTATAAAAAATCAAGCATCCAAGAAAACCATTTATTGATAACTTCTTGATATCTTGGGTAATAATATAAAAATCATGGGTGAGATCATATATTCATTTAGAGCTACAAAAAGTAGATTATATATAAATTACATTAAAAATAATTAATATGTAAATGTGAATAATCAAATCATATCCCATTATATACTAAAAAAATAGTCTAAAGAACACATGTGTTTGATATCAAAATATCAATCACATAACTATTTAAAAGCGAAATCATAATAAATGAAATGAATAAATATAGTTATTCATAATATTTTCATCATTTCTTCATCCAAGGAATCATCAATATTAACATCAGGGCCATATACATGAAAATTAATATTGTTATTAACTTCTTTTTACCATGAAATCTTATTCATAATGGTAACAAAAACACCAAAACCCAAAAATTATGAAATTAGCAAACATCATTGTCATATAAAACATGATTGTATTCTTAAGAGATTTTTTATTCCCTTAGGTTCTATTAGTAATAAGGCCTGATCAATTACATACACATATTACTAATTTACAAGTCTTTAGGTGTCAATATATTTTATTCTGAAAATACATATAATGTAACCATTATTATTATTATTAAATTATAAATAAATAATATTTAACCATAAAATGAAACAAAATTACTAATAATTTTCTTTCTTGTTCTACCAAATATTGACATGTGATTTAGTTGAGACAATATCAATGTGACCAAATGAATGTTGTATAACTCTATGATATATAATATATGAAAATGGAGAAGAAAAAAAATTAAAATGAAAATTTGTCTAGTGATAGGAAATGAGATCATATGAATGTTAATTACTGAAAACAATAAATAATTAAAGGATCAAATAGGTACTGTAATCCAAGTGAAATCAGGATTTATTTTTTAATAGTAATCATTTAAAAATAAAAAAGTATGTTCATGAGAAACATAACAAATTATCTAACATTAACATTGGTTAAAAATATTGTTATAAATAAATGTAAAAATTATATTCAATGTTTTAGAATATTATTCATTCTAATTTAGAAATATTTTAATAAAATTTAAAATATTATTGATAAATTTAATTTACGAAAATTACAATGGAAACTTTTTCATGAATCCTTAAAGAAAATAAATATCATGACTATTAAAAATGTCATTCAATATGTATATATTATCATAGAACATTATTTTTACAATTTATTTAGATCATAAGAAAATAAAATTACAAGAAAATGAATAAAAAAATACATTAGGCCATTACAAATAAGAATAATGGTTTTCATAATGACTTTTTAATAAAATTTGTAGAATAATTTGTAGAACATAGAAAATGAGGACATTTATTATCTTCAAAAATAAATAAATAACTATTGTATTAATTACATGTAACAATCATTTTGATTCATCGTCCTAAAATAGAATAATGTATATATATAATGGTAAATAATGAAAATTACCCTAGGTGAATTTTTTTTTTTGTGTTTTAGGATACTATGATCATATAATTTTTCCATATTAAATACAAATATAAACCATCTAAAATTAGTAATACATTGTAATATAAATCTCTAAAATCATTGGATAAATTCAAATAAAAACCCATTAAAAGGAAAAACATGATTAAAAATAATTAATTTACATAAATTATTATTAATTAATTATATAAATGGTGAAATGGATAATATAATAACAATTTATAAGTAATTGGGATCATAAATAAAACATGTCTCATTGAAGGGGAAATGAGATGAAATTACCCATACCTCATTTAAAACATGAAATGTATATAGTCAAAGCATAATAAAAAATGATATTAATTTTTAATTAAATTTTTAATACAAATTTATTCATAGTTATCATTATATATATGATAAAATTATAATATTCTATCCACTATTTATTAAACAATCCTCACTAACATCATCATCTCATGTGATAATAGTTATTATATTAATATATGATTCATTAGGGTTCTTCTGGACCCTAAATATTGGTAATTTTATTATCATATCCATAAATTTAATAATGAAATATTTATAATATTTTAATATAAATATCAATTAAGAATCACTCATTAATGGTGAACGTGAAATATAAATCTCATCGCTTTGTGGAGGTTGTAGTCCACATGTTTAGAAAAATGAAATTATCATTTTACTTCTGATAGAAAGGTATGAAGTTATGTAATAAAACATATTTTTAGAATCATAATTATTTAATTAATAGCATATAAATTAACTATATTAATCATAAATATCATACCATAGATTTCATTATAAATAATGAATCATATTTCAACATGGATGAGTGAGTCCACACATACGCACTACTGGTGTATTCATTACACATTGAATGTAAAAAATAATGTAAAAAATTTGTTACATAAAAATAAAAAAAAAATAAATTATTAAATAAATTTTGTAATAAAATTAAAAAAAATAGAATATATTAAAATTTTCAATATTAATTTATAAAATTATATAACTTAGTTACAAGTTCTATATAATAATCATAATCATTCTTTAGATTAGACATAATACCTGCACAGGATAGTCCAAGGAAAAGGATACAGGATCAAGAATATGGAAAATAAATCATGGAGGGGGTTTTAAATATTATTTCAAGAGATATTTGTCTCAATGATTCTGTATAACTTTATAGAGAAGGATCTCTATTATTAGAGATATGGGAGGAAACCCTCAGAATAGCTGAAATATTAATATATATATATATATATATTGTTTTCAAATGATATGTAATTACTCCATACATATTTATATTTGGACATAAAGGGTGCATGATAAAAATAAAGTTATAAAATTAATTTTAAAAATTCTAGTTTTCACATTAAATAATAAAATCATTTTTATCACCCCATTAAACAAGTATATCCATGACTATTGTAAAAAAATGTTTCAAACATTAAGATTCATAAAATTAAATAAAAAAAATAAAAAATGGGACATATATGATCCCTTAATTATATTATTTAATGTTTTACATCCACTAGAGTTAATATATGGTAAAATAATTTTTTATGTTTTTGAATGTAAATTTTTACATTAAATATTATTTAATGTTATTTTAAAATATCCAAATATCATGATATTAATGTCATCAAAGTAAAAAATTAATTCGAATATAAATTCAATAAAAACCTCTTAAATATTATTATAACAGGAAAATTACTTGTATAATCGTTATTCATCAAAAAAAAATTACATTCTTTGTTTTCAAATCATATACATTATTTTTCTACCATTTTCACAATAATTCTATCATTATTGAGTAAGCAGTCAATGTTAGTATGAGAATTATAAAAAATAACTACCATAATAAATAATATTAAAAATTTATTATTAAAAACATGAATATCTACTTTTTATTGCTTTGAATACATATTGTATTTTTTAATAGAGAGAGTCTGACATTTTTATAATATTTCTTACAAAAAATTAATAGATTTATCATAATCAATGGATGGTGGAACACAAATAAAATATTTATGTTTATATAATATTATAGGTTGACTTAATCTCATCCATCAAAAAAGCTACGTATTGAGTTGGTTTAGAGACCTACAACAATAGTATTAATCATAATAATCATGAAATACTCATTACCATGGTGATGGATTTCTTCCATAGTTAATATGCATTATGACTCAAAATAAACATAAAAATTTAAAATAAATTGATACACTTGATTCTAATATAAATTAAATTTAAAAATAAAAAATTCCTATTATTTTTAAATTTTAAATTTTATATAAATAGAAAAAATTTATAGAAACTAGTATCTAAAAATGTGGTTTTATGTGTGAAAAATTACATATTCTGAAATCAAATATAATGAAAATTAATATGGGATTAATTATATTATACATAAAAAGGGAATATTATGATAATTTAAATCTATATATATAAATTAATCGATTTTAATTTAATTAAATTAACTAAAATAACAGATAGTTTTACAAAAGCTTTCATTTATTTCAATTCACTAAAAAATATATTATCTCAAAACTAGTTCAATAATTCATCAAATGTATACTATGAATTTATAATTGATAAAATGATATTATTTTTACAAAATATAATTTATATAATTTAAATAAATTAATTCTTACTACCCTATTTTAATAAACATAAAAACCTTTTATAAAATAATAGTATTTTTAATGAATAAAATTAAATTATTCTTATTATTTTCCAAATAAAAAAATATATTTAATTTTATAATTAATTATTGAATTATTTATTATTATTAATTAAAAAAATCCTTAATATTAAATCATCATGTGCACATACATATTCATATATGACAAACCAATTGTATTTTAATAATAATCATATTTAAACAATATTATATCATGGTTTTTTTATGATTTGAAATGCATTCTATTTACATAACTAAAACTTAGTGTTATTTTAAAAGAATTTATAAACTAAAATAATAATTTATTATATTTTTTAAACCATATATAAATTTGTTCCTTTTGACATTAATTCTTATTTCTGATATAGGATATATTATAACATGGTCATAAAATCTTATATTGATTTTCTCATTAAAAATATATTCAAGGTTAGGGATAAGGAAAATATAATGAATTTAACTATATATTTAATATAACTCAAAATTAGTTTCTAAAAATTTACATTCTTATTTTATTTTTATATTCCCAATAGGATTGGATAGATTTATCTTCTATTTTCAAAAATTTGAGAAATTTTTTAAAAATTTGAATAAATATTTTATAAACTATACAATATGCTTTCATCGTAATCTAGGATAATTATTACAAAAATAGTAGTTTTTCATTAAAATTATTATCCATAAAATGAACTAATTTTCTTCTACTAGTATATATCATAAATTTATAAATAAAGATAAAACAATAAAAATGATTAATAAAATCTAGAATAGTTATTCAAAAAAACCTTATATGACAAAACATAAATTTCATACACCTAAAATATTGTAGATAATATTTTATTAAAACAATGGATTGGTCACGTATTGTTTATGAATTATATTAGTTTTTTACCACAAACAATCATTATCATTCAAATACATTTAAAACCTATTATATTTTCCTACATATATTTGAAAAACATAGGTGAAACTTACTAAGAATCACTATATCATATCAAATAAAAACGATAATGGTCATATATAGATTCATCATCAAATATATCCAAAAAATATCCTATTTTCATAAAAAAAGCGTGGTTACAGATACCATTCAACACATGGTTCCAAAATTCATACACACTATGATTTCCATAATTTTTTTATAGAAAAATCATTCAATTTATTATTTTAATCCTAAAAAACTACTATAATACTACATCAGAAACGTATTCCCTCCAAATTATCCATAATTAACCATCAATTATGTTATAATGGTTATATTTATCCATGAGGGTTGTCCATCAATATACGTTTTTTCTTAAAAAGATCAAGAATCACACCAGTAATGGATAAAATATTTTAAATACAGGAAATTTCATAAAATCAATATGGACACATTAAAATTTCTTATATTACTTATTTTTTTTCAAAATTCATAGGAATGATTCTCAATTTATTTTAATTATCTTCATTACACTATGTTTATATAAAAAATATCATCAATAAATAACCTAAAGACATTTCCTGCCCCATACTAGATGCTTTGGGCAATGGTATGAATAATTCCTTATCAACATACAATGAAAATTGAAATCATTGACATATTTTTGTCATTATGTTTCAATTATAAGAAATATGGGTGTTTTTCTAATTTTTTTTAAAAATAATTCCATTTCTAAATTTTATCATGATTATATTCAAATATTATTCATACAAGGGATGTTGTATAATTTTCCAATAATTGTACATTTCACATGTGCATTCATGAAACAACACACCATTCTTCTTATTATGAAATTCAATTTGTGTTGGATTGTTTATCATTACTCAACATAGTTTAATTGGTATAAAAATATTATCTTTCCCTCCAAATTCTCTCATGTTTGATTGTACCAAACATATAATGAATTTAGTCATAACATAAATCATTTTCAATAATATTTCCAAGATCTATATTTCTTTTAAACATGTTGTACTCATAATATCTATTTAGTAATCCATACTCTGACCATGGGGGTAAATTACATTCATTCATATTCACATTAGTTCATAATTTTGTTACATATTTTTAAGCTCAAATTCTTATTAAATACTGAGCCCAGAAGCACAACCAAAGGATGATAAAATATATTAATAAATCTAAGGGAACTAATTATAATTTTATTAATTATTTTATAAAATCTTCTTCCAAATGGTCCATCTACACATTCTTGAATACCTATTTTAGGGACCTTGACACTACTAAAATTATATGTTGATAACATATTACATTTCGACAATTTTCAGGGTACTACACCCACTAAAGTACCTTATTATATTAGTCTTGAATTTTTTTTAAATACATGACTTCCATATAACAATTGAATTTAAAAAATAAAATAAAAAACTATTATTAATCATTGAAAATTGATCAGGGATTATTTTTTCATATCATATGGATATGGAATCAAAAAATTTCTGAGCTCTGTTTCATAGTATCAGTTACATACATAGAAATATAACAACATAAAATAATGAATAACAAATATGGAGAGATTAATAATCAAAACTGAATCCATATAATCAGACAAATGAAATTAATGTTCATACGTGGCTAATATCAACATAGAATTTATATGAATAACGAAAATGATGTTCTTAATAAATGATATGTATAATTATGTACAATCATGTGTACCCCAGGCCACGTCCATGATAACCTGAATCAAACCATTAAGACCCCAACATTCACATTATTATATATTGTTAAGGCCTCACAAATATGACATTATACACTTATAAGTATTTAATACACTATTTACAAAACACTAATGACAATATTTTGTGACATTGACCTTTACATAATGTCATAATGTTTAATATCATGAGACCCATCCCAAGGATGAAGGGAAAATATATAACTAGACCCACCCATAACATTTATTTCCTATTCATTCCACATATATTGAACAAACAATACAATTATATCTTAAAATCCCCAATATATAATGATTTATCCATATTAAATCAAGAATATAGATTATTTCTCCATAAAATAAAATAATTTTATTAATAAAAATCATTATATTTATATTTATAAAAATTTTATTATAATGTGATAACACTAAGGGGTAGAAATAATTTTTTATTACTCTATGGTACATATAATATGGACATAAGGGTGAATATAAGGTCCAATTATGTTATGGGGACTTGTAGGGAATGTGATAGAGATATATTTAATGACTAAAAAATCATATATCATTAAATGCTGAAAGAATACTTAAATTTCAATTTATATAATGGTTCTCACTATAAAAATAATCATTGTAAAGATAAAAATTTAAAATAGAATAATTTCATAAAATAAAATTACATGGATCACTTCATAAATATAATTTTATAAATAAATTTCATAATTAATTTAATTTCATAAGAAAAATAATACACCTTTCATTAAATAAAATTTAATATTAAAATTCTTTGAATAATTAGAAACATTTTTAGTTTGAAAAACAAGATTTTTAATGAATTCTTCAACAAAACTAATGGAAATGATGGTTGTAAAAGTAAATTTTGAGGTTTATGGTAAAAGAGAATGCTATTTTATAAATTATATAAAAATCATCAGTAATGATGTTGTTAGAAGAAAAACTAAAAAAATTTATATTCAAATTTTTTAATAATTTCGATGGTAGTTGTAGACGCCAGAAAAGTCCGTTTCCCCCAAACGAAGTTCTAGATGCGGAAAGAGAGGTCATATTTGGAGTCAAAAGCACATTCCGGAAGGCCCGGAGGCCTTGCGCGGAATTTTGGAGGCCCGCGCGCAATCCTCCCGGGATGCGCGCAATGCGCCGGGCCGGCGCGCAATTTTGCGCGCCCGCGGCCCGCGTGACTCCCTTGCGCGTCGGGGCCCCGATTCTGCGCCCGCGAAGGAAATTCCGCGCCCGCGCCATGAATTGCGCACCGGCGGCGATATTCCGCGCCCGAGGTTGCCTATAAATACAAGGCAACCCCCGACGTTTTAAAGGTTTCCAGAATTCGAAGAGTCGCTCGTGCGCGCAATTCCACCCCCTCTGTGCGCAATGCCGATCTTCAGGTAACCTCCTTTATTTCACGCAAGAAAGCCTCGGGGTTCGACTTCGCGCACAACCCCTTTGGCTTCTTTCCTTTGACCAATTCCTTACCTGAAGGCATTCGCGCGCAAAAGAATCCTCTTGCGCGCATTCGCCCCCCGGGTGTGCGCAATCTGGCCCGATTGCGCGCACCCCCCCCCTTACTAAGTGTCCATTCATTAAAGAATGGGCCGTTTCCCCCGTGCGCTATCAGAGGCCTGGTGCACGCAATCTCCATCTTCCGCGCGCAAAGCGCTGGCCCAATTGCGCGCCAGGACGCCCAATAGCGCGCCGACCCACGGTATTGCGCGCCAAGCTCCTCTTTTGCGCGCAAACCGCCAGGGTCGCCCACTTTGACCCCCTGAGGGTACCCGCCTGCGTAGCGCCCGATGATCCTCATCCCGGGTGCCCCGCACCGGGCGTTGTCTTCCTGTGCGGCCCTCTAGGCTCGCGCAAAGTGACACGAACCCATCGGCGGCAACTTCGTCCCGCATGACGTTAAACTTCACTTCGTCCCGCACGACGTTAAACTGAACTTCGTCTCACATGACGTTAAACTGCACTTCGTCCTACAGGTCGCTAAACTGCACCACGTCCGTGTGGCAAGACGTTAAACTGCCCAGCATCCATCATACTCAACAGACGACGTTAAACTGTACTTCGTCCGGCAAGACGTTAAACCGTCCGCTTCGTCCTCAACACACGACGTTAAACTGTACTTCGTCCGGCAAGACGTTAAACCGTCCGCATCACCCGATCCCATGCCTCACACGCAGGGTCCCCCCCGGTTTGGATGTGGCCCCCACCCGCTCGTCTCTGCAGGGATTTCGGGATTTCCCCTCTTTAGGGACGATTTATTGGAGTGGCCTTCACCCACGGGGGTAGGGTATTACAAACCCCTAGTTTCTTGTGGGGACTGCACATGTGTATCTCCATTGTGCTTCCCCACTGCCGAAGCCAGTAGAGGGCGTGACTGGGATCGAGGTGTCTCTTACTTTCGGCCCAAGTCCCTCCCCAAATGAGTTTTGCTGCACTAAGGTTGCCTCAGTGCATAAGTCCTGACAGAATGAACTACGTGGACTTTGATCACTGTCTCCTAAACAGAGTACGTAGGAAGCCTCCCTGAGGTTCAAGCCCACCACCTGGTCGTCCCGGTCGTATTCACGTCGGTTCGTCCATCAGTGGACCCCTCCCAGGTTCACATTCGCGTTGATCCACCCGGTCGTTCCATCCCCCTCTGTGTGAGGTGGTTCGGTTCAATCCTCCGCCCGGCAGCCTCGACCTCTTCGTGAGTCGGCTTGCAATCGTCCAACATGACGTTAAACTGTATATCCGAACTACGTTGACTTTGATCCGCGCTAACGCGCGGTACGTAGGAAGCCTCTACGGGGTCCAAGATCTTCACTCCATCATCCATCCTGATCCTTACCCGGGCCGCCACATCCCGGTGGGGTCATTCTATTTCATTCCACTCCACTTTACTCGGGAAGCCGCCCATGTGATGGCCCCTGCGTCGGAGGTTCCCCGTAAGGGGTTCTGTCATCTGATCCACTCCTCGTGTTGATCAGTCTGATGCCGTCCCCGCTGGACGATAAACTCACGACATACCCCGTGTTAAACATGGGAAGCCGAGGAAAACCTCATGTAACGCAGTCCCCCGCACCCAGTGCGGGATGCCTCAGGCCATCACGCCTTCGAGAAGCCCTATTAGGGACGGAAGGCAGACATGCAGAGCCGCAGTGTTAAGACACGCCCCCAACACCCAGAGCTACCCGGTCTCCTCACCGCAGGTTGCTGGCCCGACCAGACTCCTTGGAGTGTCTGGGCGGAAGCAGCGTAATTAACCAGTGTCCATGAAGATATGACGCCGGGAACGAGATTCACGAACATTCTTAAATCTATGAGGGAGACCCGGATTAGGCGACGAGTTCCGAGGAGACGTCCATGGAAGGAGGAGCCGACGTCCCATCATCCCGGTTTCGACCAAGGAGCAGATGTCCCTGAATAAGGGACGGATGTCGCCCGCCTTTGGAAAGCGGGACTGCAGGGCCACAAGCCGCGCTCCCATCCCCTCGGGTCGACGGGAGCACGCGCGAACGTGTCCTGGCGGAACAGCGTCGGAACGGAAACCCGACGCACATCCTCACCGAAACAGAAAAATGGTGAACCCGACTTGAATCTCTTCTCCTCAATACGAAGACCGATAGCTTTCAGAGGTGTTGGAAGACTAGCATGTTGCCCGGCCGAGCATTCAGCACCGGGGCACGGAACCCGCCAGGGGCTGGGGAAGGGAAATCGGGCACTCCGTCTCACGATGTCGATGGCCTGGGTCCCCCCCACAGAAGGCGTCGTGGTTCTAATGATTGGTTGTCAATTCCTTTTCCTGTCAGTATTAATGGGTTCTTCTCCCTATCTTCAGGAATCAGGTCACCTGATCCATTGCCCGATCACCGCCCGCCCACTGGCGCAGGGGTAGGGGAAACACCGACGTGGCTACTCCGCGCGGTCCCGCCCGTTCCACAGCCGTCCCAGCAGCCGCAGCTGCGGGACAACCACGCCCTCTCTCCCCCTCGGAGGTCATCCAGATAAGGGTGATCAACAACTTTTTGCAGAGATATGAGGAAGAGGGAGTCATCCCCACTAGGGACATGGCTCACCTAGACCTCGAGGAAGCTGCACCTCGCCACCACCGCCGCCCCCGAGGACCGCGCAGGGAGGCACCGCTGCCTACCTCGACGTCCAACCGCTTCGGGAGTTTATCCCCGGAATGCTCCGACAGCTCCTTCCCCTATGAATATGAGGTGGAGGATGTCCGGGACCACCCTATCCGAGATTCGCTCTAGGGATCCGCGATAAGGGCTCCTGCTAGGCCACGTCGACACCGCCGACATGCATCTCAAGTCGATGAACGGGCTCTCCACCTGCCTGCGCCGCTGATCCCGACTCGTCTATCCCGACGCCAATGTCGGGCGTGAGCGGAAGAGGATGCCCACCTTGGGGCCCTATCAACAGCGGTTGCGTTGGCCCAAGCCACTGCTGGCTCCAGTCACTAGGCCCCTGCGCATCCTGAGCAGGGGCACTTCTATGCCCGACCTGGATCGAGGCCCCGACCACCCCAAAGGCAGGTTGGGTTGACTCTCCCGGTTTCTGGTACAGGAAATAGCCACCACGGACCACCTCGTGGTAGTGCTATTCACCAGCAGGTTCTACTCCATGTGGCCGATCTAAGAGGCATGGGTGATCCCACCTTCCGATCCCGGCCCAGAGGCCTGCCCGGAAGCATCTCTCCCCGCGTCCCATTTGATATCTGTCCCGGTGCTCCTCGCACCTTGGTTTCCAGTCCTCTTGGCCCCAGCACCGGTGCGGCCAGAGGACGCCAGGACAAAGATCAGCCATGCCCTGAAGAACAACCCAGGGGCAGGAAGTTGAGGCGTCGACGTAGAGGGAGGAATGTTACGGAATTCCGGACAGAGATCCAACCGGTTCGTTTCTCTGATACAGAGGCGGAGTATGATTCGGCGACAGAGCCCTCCCCCCGATCCCGCCAGTCAAGGGCAGGGGTAGGAATGCGGCACGTCAGCCTCGTACTACCCGAGAGCGAGATCGATATGATCCCCGCTTCTCTTCGAAGGTATATCCGGAGTAGCGAGGGCCTGGTAGACCCCCAAGGATCAAGCTTGCGGTTGGTACAGGCCCCTCCTGAAGCGCCTTCTGCCTCGATCGGAGAAGCCAGAGACCTTTTCTGGGGACCGACGGTCGAGCCACGATCTAGTGCACCCTCGGCGAGCACCGACGCTACGGCAGGATGTTCGCTCGCCGGCCCGTCCTATGATGATGTGGTAGTTGGGGCACCACCACCCTCCGAGGGCGGCCCGGGATATGGAGGCCAATCGGCCTGCTCGCCATATTCGCCGCCGGCCAGCCCACCGGACCAGCGGCCCGCCTCAGCACCACTGCCGGTTCCCCGTCCATTCCCAGTTGCTGAAGGGGACCAAGAATAACTGGGTCCTGAGTTTGATTCGTGGAGCTTCCGGACCGTCCTTGCAGAGGGCCACTTCCCTGAGAAGTTTTGGCCAGTCGCAGGACCGGACTTTGATGCACCTGAATCGCTCACCCCGGATGAGTTCGAATGCTTCCGCCGAACTCTCCGGGAGACTCACTCCCGTCTTCACCGCCTACAAATGCCATATCCCAGGAGTCAAGCGCACCTGGAGGATATTGGTGAGCAGTGCCGTCAGATTGACCTGGCCACGCTCCCCGCGGTTCGGCACCCCGGGTCATTTGGGCACCACAGGGCCCTCCAACAATGATGCGTTGAGTGTTTTCAAGTACTCCACAAGGTCATTGAGGAATCCACCCCCCCCCCCCCCCACATGTATATCTGTGGATGGGGGCAGTACGCTGCCCTACGCTTCAGTGCGATTCGCCGACATCCCGATTCGCTAGGTGGCCCTGAGGGTACATCCCCAGGGACGGAAACAGTCAATATGGTTGACCTGTCGGGGGAGGGGAACGACTTGGAAATTCTCGACGAGGCCTCTCCCACCGAATACAAGCCATCGATGGATCCGTCAGTGAGGGTTACTCGTCACCAGAGGAGCCACCTGGGTCTCCCTGCACCCACTAAAGCACTAATGTTGAGCCGAAACGTCAGCAAAGGTAAAGAGCACGGCGGGGCTATAAAGCCCGCCGACCCATATGCCTCCATGCAGAGGGCAGATGAGGATCCCGAGAAGGCTGCGCTACGTCAACAGCTCGCCGAGCAGAAGAAGCTAGTTGAACAGCTCCTCGCTGAGCGCGCTGCAGAGCGGCGGCCTGACTACGGTGTTCCTAGGCTAGGACAGCAGGGACATGAACAACCACTTCTCGACGAGACTCTCCCAGGAAACCGTGATTACGCCGTGTTTGCCGACAGGGGAGAGGACATTGCCTATGTAAAGAGGGTGCGGTATGTTTCACCACACCCTCCCGAGCGGCGTGACTACATGAGAGACCCCGCTTGGATTCCTCCCGCTGCCTCAAGGGCCGCTCCGCCTGCCAGCCCACGAGATGCCGAGTTCGACGACCCAGTCGACGACCCGATTGAAGGGACATGCAATTCGCTCGTGGTTAGAGATCCTCACCAAGACTGGAACCCATGTCCAGACGATCCGATGGCGACACTCATCGCCCGCTTGGAAGCCTTGGAGACTCGGCAAGTGGCGATCCCACCGGACGGCAAGCCATACCCAGCATGGGTGGATGACATGCCGGCACCTCCGGGATTCGGGAACCCCACTTTCACCCCCTTCAACGGGACTGGAGAACCGCCACAACATTTGGCCCATTTCAACTCGAGGTGCGGGCCTATGTTGGGAACTCCGGCACAGCAGGAGGCCGCTAAGCTTCGCTGCATTGTCCAGACACTGGAAGGGCCATCATTTGTCTGGTACATCCAGCTCCCCATCGGGTCGATAACTAGCTGGGAGGACCTTCGTAGACAGTTCCTCTATCAGTTCAGTTCCACGACCCAGAAGACGAGTATCGCAGACCTCTTCAAGTGCATGCAAAGGCCTGATGAGCGAGTCGCGGATTTCGTCGTCCGATGGAAGGGTCTCATGTATTCCCTCGACATGCCATTGACTCAGGAGCAGTTGATGACAATGTGCGTCGGGAACGTCAAGACCGAGCTGGTCCCTTTCTTGATCACTCAGAATTACCCCGGAGGGTTCAGAGACTTCTCAGACAAAGCTCAACGTCTTGAGGAAGCCCTGCAACAGGCCAGTCAGGCACACCCGCTGCCTCCTATGATCCCTGCAAGGAGAGTCAGCAGGGCTGAGCCCGCTGCTGTTGCCCAGATAGAGGCCCCCAGGCAGTTGGAGTTGCTGCCAGTGAGGCCAGCTCCACAGCCTCAATGGAATCTGCCTCCACGGGCTCAGTTCCCGGGCCAGCAGCGGCAGCCCCAGAACCGACCGGCCCCTCCGCGTAATGTACTGCCACAACCCAGGTGAGATAATCAGGGTCCACCTCCTCGGCAGGCCCCTCCATACCCTCGTCATGACCACGCTCCCAGGGCCCCGCGATACCTGACTTACTCATTTCACGAGGATCAGGTCCCCGGTTATTTCCGGAGCGCCCTGGAGCAGAGGATTGTGCGACTGCCTGAGTGTTGGAGGCCAGAGGAGGCACATCTCATGGATAACCCCCGCTACTGCCCTTACCATTGGGCCCTGGGGAACACCATCCAGTGATGCTACATGTTTAAGGACTGGCTCCAAGACCAGATTAACAACAATTTAATCAGGTTGGGCCCAGCTCCAGCACAAGTGGCGGGTGTGTTCGTGGGATCAGATGACGATAGTGGTGACGAGGACGAATGGCAGCTGGTCTCCGACCGCGGATCCCAGAAGTATAATAACTGGATGTCCCGCAAGACGATCATTCGCGCCCATGGAATCATTCGTGCACGCTTGAATCAGCCTGAGCCCCCAGAATCTGCGGGTGCTGCTCCGGCATCATCGTCCCAGCCTGCCTCTTCCGAGAAGAGCAAACGGCGGCGACGCAAGGAGGAATAGCGCGCCCCGCCAGTTCCGCCACTATCCCGCACTCTCGGCGATTTCATTCCCCCGGAGATGGGGGTCCCTCCTCGGATCTGCCCGGTGATGAATGATCTGTCCGATGACAGTGTTGGGTACGCTTCGGTTAATACCGTCGAGCTGGTAAATCCCTTTTCGGTTCCCAACGTTGAGGAACACTAGGTGGACCTCCCCAGTGTCCCCGTTCGTCGCCACCGTCGGAGGAACCGTAACAACAGGAGTCGCTGGGGCATGACAGTTGGTACCTCTATCCAGGCTGTGCACGCCACTAAGAATAGGCAGCAGGCTCAAAACCGAGCTCAGCGTGCACAGCCCCCCCATCCGGGGATGACGGATTCGCCTCCGCCACTGTTTGTGGTGTGGGACCAGGCAGAACCACCTCAGCCGCGCCGCGACCAGCTCCGTCCTGCCACGAGTCCATCCCGGCCTCCTGGCCCCATTACGGTGACCACTTCCCAGGATTCAACCAATGAACAGCAAGATGCGCCAAGCACCAGTCGGCCGACGGTCCAATAGGCAAGGCCCGTCATGCCTCCAACCGCAGAGCAACCTCCTGCAACCAGGGGCTCGCGCTTGGCAAAAAAGTATGATGTCCTGAAGCACTTGGCCGACATCCCAGCATGGCTCTCCATCCTTGAGGCTCTGCGCATGTCACCTGAGATGCGCGAGGCGCTCGCTGAAGCCCTGAAGAGCCCCCTCCAGTTTGAGACGGTGATTGCGGCTGTAGAGGCTTTTCACGCCGAAGCGATTGAGGACGCCGAATGTCAGGAAGTTATCTCATTCTCTGGTAAGGACGAAGACCCTCCTATACAGGGGCACATTCGTCTGCTGTATGTTACTGGCCAGTTCAATGGCCTTGAATTCCGGCGCTGTCTTGTCGACACGGGGTCCGGGATTAACCTGATTCCAACTCGGACGCTCCAGAGATTGGGATTGTCTGAGGATGACTTGATTCCCTCCGACCTCAGGATCCAGGGGTACGACCGCACCGAGAAAACTCCGGTCGGCAAGATACGTTTGAAGACCAAGTTCGGTGACCTGGTTGCCAACACCGAATTCATGGTGGTCTCTCAGGACACCGCGTATAACGCATTGATGGGCAGGCCGTGGCTCCACCTTCATGCGGCGGTTCCCTCATCTTACCACCAATGCCTTAAATACTCCCTTAATGGTCGAGTAGGCGTGCTTCAGGGAGATTCCTCTCCTTTTGCCTCATGTGAAGCCCTCTATCTGGATGCGGACTATTACAAGAGCAAGGATAAGCAGATCCTGGAAGGTGAGGTTGAGCCTATCGCTGTTGCAAGTGATCCCTGGGCAAGTTTGGATGACGCTTACGTCCTCCCGATCCATCGGTTGGACGTAGCCATGGTCTCGACGGCCTGTGAGTCTCCTGATGAGATGATCGCGACCGCCCACGCCAGCACCAGCGGCCCAGCAGGATCTGGTAGCCCCAATGCAGTTTCCAACGCAGTCTCTCCCGTGGACAATTCCTCCCCGAGTGGAGAGGACGTGGAAGATGCACCCCCAGCCTTTGAGGAGGGTTTCTCTGCCACGTTCGATGAGTTAGTACAGGTGAACCTTGGAACCGAAGCAGATCCAAGACCCACATTGGTTAGTGCCGCCATTCCCTCTGAAGAGCGGCAGCAGTACGTGGACTTCCTCAGACAGCACCGTGATGTGTTCTCTTGGGGCTATGACGAGATGTCGGGGCTAGATCCTCAGGTAGCTGTCCACCGCCTTGGTCTCCCAGCGAACCATCTCGGGTTCAAGCAGCCTCCCAGGAAGATTCACCCATTCCATGGTGCCATGGTTGCGGCTGAAGTTGACAAGCTTATCAAAGCCAACTTCATGAGGGAAGTTCAGTACCCCAGATGGCTGGCCAACATTGTGCCGGCCAGGAAGAAGAATGGGCAGATCAGAGTCTGTATCGACTTCCGCGATCTCAACCGCCACTATCCGAAGGATGATTTTCCACTTCCGGTGATAGAGCTGTTGATCGATGCCACGGCGGGGTTCCAAGCCCTCTCCTTCATGGATGGATACTCCGGATACAACCAAATCCGGATGGCCCCTGAGGATGAGGAGTTCACTGCCTTCAGGGCCCCCCAAGGTATCTTTTGTTACCAGGTCATGCCCTTTGGCCTGAAGAATGCAGGTGCCACCCTTCAACAGGCGATGCACCGCATATTCAAGCCAATCCTCGGCACACTGGTGGAATGCTACGTCGACGACTTGGTGGTCAAATTGCGCCAGCGTCAGGACCATCTCAAAGATCTTGAGAAAGTGTTCGGCTTCCTCCGGTCTCGCTCCCTGAAGATGAACCCGTTGAAGTGTGCCTTCGGGGTCACCTCCAGGAAGATTCTTGGCTTTGTGGTAAGATACCGGGGTATTGAGATCGACCCAGAGAAGATCAGGGTGATTAGCCAGATGCCTCCCCCAGGTAACATCCGGGAACTGCAAGGGTTCCAAGGCCACTTAGCCTATATACGCCGGTTCATCGCGAATCTGGCCGGAAAGTGTAAGCCCTTTTATCGGCTCATGAAGAAAGGAACCACCTATGTATGGGATAAGGAGTGTCAGACCACTTTCGAGGAAATCAATCAGTACTTGCTTCAACCTCCGGTTCTGATGCCGCCTGTATCCGGGAAGCCGCTGGTCCTTTATGTGACCGCCCTGGAACGGTCCCTTGGTGCCCTTCTCGCCCAGAAGAACAATGAGGGAATAGAGAATAACCTCTATTACCTCAGTCGCATGCTCCTCGATGCGCAAGTTAGGTATTCCCCCATCGATAAGAGCTTCCTGGCGCTCGTATTTTCCGTACAGAAATTACGGCACTACTTGCAGCACCACGAGGTACAGTTGGTTTCTCGGGTAGACCCGTTGAAATATATCCTGAGCCGGCCTATGTTGACTGGCCATTTAGCGCGGTGGACTGTGATTCTCCAGCAGTTCGACATTAGGTATGTGTCTCAGAAGGCCATCAAAGGGCAAGCATTGGCGGACTTTCTGGCTGCTCACCCAACCTTCGCGGATCAGCTGCTGGATCTAGGCTTTCCTGATGAGGTCGTTCTCTCGGTCGATCGTGCCGATCCATGCTGGCAGATGCACTTTGACGGTGCTTCCCGGAGCCCCACCGGTAGAAGACTCGATGATCCTAAGCTCAACAAAGTGGGTTTGGGTATCGTCTTCGTTACCTCGGAGCAAGCCGTGCTGCCATACTCATTCCTATTGTCAGAGGGTTGTACCAACAATGAGGCGGAATACCATGCCCTCATCATTGGCCTTGAGTTAGCTCTCGAGATCGACGTGCCCCATCTGTGTGTGAAAGGGGACTCTGAGCTGGTCGTTAAGCAGGTCAATGGCGACTATGTTGTCAGGAAGCCGGAACTTGTGTCATTGCTGGAGTGCACCCTCCTCCTGATGGCCCAGTTCCCTTCTCGGCCAGAAATTGTCCATATTCCCCGGTCGCAGAACGGTCGAGTAGATGCTTTGGCCAGCCTTGCTGCATCACTCGCAGAGCCTGAACAGGACAACCTGATCGTCCGCGTGACGCACCGCAGGCTCATCGCTCCCGTTATCCCGGAGGGAGATCGCGTCCCATCGGTAAGTAATCTCACCACGGTTTCCCCTGTGCCTGGAGCCCCGAGTACCACAGATATGGCAGTCGAACCGGCCCCTGATTGGAGGACGCCTTACGTTGAGTACCTCCAACATGGCATTCTCCCGTCGGATCGGGCCGAGCGCGAGTGAGTTCGACGCCGCGCATCACAGTTTGTCCTCCAGAGCAGTCCCGACCAGGAGCATATCCTCTATAGACGCGGATTTGATGGTGTTCTCCTCCGCTGCCTTCAGGGAGTTGATATCCCACGAGTCATGCAAGAGGTTCATGCTGGTTCATGCGGTGCCCACCAGACTGGGCCGAAGCTGTCCCACCAGATTCGGAGGTTGGGATACTTTTGGACCTCCATGATCCATGACTGCATCGAGTATGCCAGGAAGTGCCATGCGTGCCAGGTTCATGCGAACATTGTGCATTGGCCGCCGGAGACTCTCCATTCCACCAGGTATTCTTGGCCCTTTTCAGTCTGGGGGATGGACGTTGTGGGACCTTACCCGCCGGCGACGGCTCGCTAGTGCCGGTTCATTCTGACCGCCACGGACATCTTCTCCAAATGGGCAGAGGCGATTCCGCTCAAAGTGGTCAATTCCTGTTCTATCGCTGACTTCGTGACCTCCAACATCATTTATCGATTTGGAGTGCCTCACGCTATCCTCACAGATAACAGAGCCAATTTCCGAGCAGCCGAGTTGAAAAAGTTGTACGACAAGTACAACATTTGCTCGAACCATACATCTCGCTATCATGCACAGGCAAATGGAAAGATTGAGGCGTTTAACAAAACCCTCTCTAACATTCTGCAAAAGATGGTTGGTCAGAACAAGAAGAGTGGCCGGACAAGCTCCCCAACGCCCTCTGGGCTTATCGGATGACGACTCGCAATTCCACCCAGATGACCCCTTATTCCCTGGTGTATGGAGTTGAGGCCGTCCTGCCCATCGAGATCCAGTTACCGTCCTTGCGCACTGCGTTCTACGACCAGCAAGCGCCGGACAGAGCTGCTGAAGCCCTTCTAGTCGAGTTGGAAGCACTGGATGAGAATAGGCTTCGTGCTTTGCACAACATGGAGAGGCATTAAAGCAGAATGGCTCGAGCTTTCAATAAGAAGGTTCGCCTCCGCTCTTTCCTACAGAGTGACCTAGTACTGGCCCTAAGAGCACCAATGATCCCCGGCAGGAAGCCGCCCAAGTTGGAGCCCAAGTGGGAGGGACCTTTTTTCGTCCACAAGGTCTATCCCAATGGCGCGTACTCCCTAGTGACTATGGATGGTCAACGTGTTACTCCTCCCACCAACGATAGGTTCCTCAAGCAGTACTTTTCCTGACTTCACCTCGTCCGAGCTACATGACATTAAACTGTTCAGCATTCATCGCGCATGACGCTAAACTGCACCTCGTCCGAGCTACAAGACGTTAAACTGTTCATCATTCGTCCCACATGGCGCTAAACTGCACCTCGTCCGATCTACAAGACGTTAAACTGTTCAGCATTCATCCCGCATGATGCTAAACTGCACCACGTCCGAGCTACAAGACATTAAACTGTTCAGCATTCGTCTCGCATGACGCTAAACTGCACCACGTCTGAGCTACAAGACGTTAAACTGTTCAGCATTCGTCCAGCATGACGCTAAACTGCACCTCAAGAACTAGGTGTGTCTTGATTCCCATCCTTATGGGATACGTAGGACCGCCTGAACATTCATGTTTCAGGCCCAGCCCCATCCTTCGGAAATTTCCATCCCATCTCGGGCCCTTGGCCCAAGTGCCACTGGGTATGCGGCGTATGGTGTGAACGCAGAGCTATGCCCTCATTCACGTCGGTTTGCTCACCACGCTGTACGCCCCCCACGTTTGGGGATGCCTTCTGCTCCTCCCTTTCTTTATCGTCATGCATGACGTTAAACTGCACTTCAAGAACTACGTGTGGCTTGATTCCCATCCTTATGGGATACGTAGGACTTCCTGAACATTCATGTTTCGGGCCCTGCCCCATTTCCCGGGAATCTCTATCCCGCATTGGGCCTCTGGCCCAACTTCCCCTCCTTTCTGTGCGAGGCGTATGGCGTGAGCGGGGGATTGTGTCCTCATTCACGTCGGTCTACTGGCCGCGCCCTATGCCTCCCCCGTGTGTGGGACTACCTCACACCCCTCATCGTCCTGCATGACATTAAACTGCCTCTCAAGAACTACGTACGGCTTGATTCCCATCCTTATGGGATACGTAGGACCTCCTAGACGTTTGTGTTTTAGGTCCAGCCCCGTCTTTTGGTTTCTCTCAAGGTGAGTCCTACGACCCTTTATGGTGATCTGTTAACATATTTTGGGTACTCCGGTCTATGACCTGTAGTGTCGGATTCAATCCCGACAAGTCCTGTGTTACTTGTAAGTCCTCACGCTTCCTCTTGTTCGAGCCTTCACTCAAAGGGATCCTCGTTAGCGGTTTGAATACGATGCCTCAGTGCTCTCCTACCGCTCCGGGTCGATTTACCGGCGGGTCCTGGGCCGCAAATCGATATGAATCCTGTGCTTGAGCGGTTGATGCTCGTTTGCTTGCCTCATCCTAGGCTGACGCGATCAGATGTTGTGTTGCGAATATGGTCAGCAACATCCTTGATCGCCATGTCGGCTCTTTCAGGCTCTGAACAATGGTTGCGCAGTCCTCATCACACTTCGCCTCTGTGCGTCGTAGCAGAATCTCGACACTCTCTCTCTTCATACTGACCTTCAGTACACCTCTACACGATAGGCAGTCCAACCAGGGTAATGGTGTCTTTCGAGGCTCCCATGATCTGAGCACCAAGGATATGTGCTAATGTACTCCCTAAGGGCCATGTGTAGCTAGACCCTCGTCCCCATGAGGATGAAGGAGTCGCCTGAACAATCGCGTTCTGGGCCCAGCATAGCTGGAGGCTAGCATCTCTGCCCCTCGGTTGATAGACATATGCAGGCCCCTATCCCAGGATCCTTCTCCTGGAATTGTGCGTGACCGAAGGGTTGGGATGTGTCCCCACCTCCGCTGTGTCCGCCGTACCGCAATAAGCGGATTCTTCCATGGTCCGAGCCACACGACCTTAAACTGTGTTGCTTGGTCTTACCACACGACCGTAAACTGTGATCGTCTTGGCCGCCCGACGAGAAACGACACTGCATCGTGGTGTTCTCCTCAGGGGACACTCACGTTGGGCGCTGGTTAATAACCACGCCATTTATCAATGCCTTTCATGGCTGGATTATTGTGGCGACGCCAGAGATTTCTTAATCACAGGCATGTCGCTGCACAAAGAAAAACCATCCACCTTTAAGCACAAACAAGAAATATCAAATACCGCTTCTTTTGGGTATGAGGGCCAGACCCGCACCCCTCCCCGCGCTGGTGCCCGATTGTGTTGCGCCGCGCTTCAAGAACTACGTGTGGCTTGATTCCCATCCTTATGGGATATGTAGGAACGCCCGGATGTTTGAAACTTCGGGTCCAGCCCCCCACCTCTTAGAGATTCCCCCTTCTCTTGGGAATCCGCCGCCTTCAGGGAACCCTCAAGGCATGTCCTTCGACCCCTTGCAGTGGTCCACCGGTGTCAAGAGTACTCTGGTCTATTGCCAGGAGGGTCAGGTTCATCTTGGTCAGGTTCCTTCCACTTTTCAGGCTTCATGTTCCCCTTCATTCGGACCCATCGCCTATGCCCTGGGTGGAACCCCCGTGAGCGGTCTGGATACAATGCCTCAGTGCTCTCCCACCGATCCGGGCTGGTGCCCCCAAGGGCCTTGGGAAGCAAATCGATATGAATCCTGCGCTTGAGCGGTTGATGCTCGTTTTCTGCCTCATTCCATCAACGGTCAGTGCGATATTGATGCTGCTTTTCCGCCACGGTCAGCAGTACTCCCATATCGTTACCCCGGTGCCCCCAGTCATTGAGTGAATGGCCGTATGATTCACATTACGTTTTCCACCCCCCATTCTGACCAGGCAATATCTCGGCACTTTTGACACTATCCCTCAGTGCATCTTCGCATATCAAGGGGGTAGGACCACGATGTGGCGCACTTTGAGGTTCCTATGGTCCGAGCTCTAAGACCTTAAACTAAGATCTGCTCCTATGGTCCGAGCTCTAAGACCTTAAACTAAGATCTGCCCCTATGGTCCGAGCTCTACGACTTTAAACTAAGATCTCCCTAATCAGGGTTCTTCGTCCTGCATGACGTTAAACTTCACTTCCAGAACTACGTGTGGCTTGATCTCCAGCCTGATGGAGTACGTAGGAACGCCCGAGCATCTTGACTCGGGTCCAGCCTCAGGGATCGCTAAGTCCTGCGCCACCCAAGACTTCGGCATTTCGGCGTCTCCCTCGGAACCCGATCGTTGCGACCTCTCGCCGATCAGATTCCGAGGGGGGGCTTTTGTAGACGCCGGAAAAGTCTGTTGCCCCCAAACGAAGTTACGGATGCGGAAAGCGAGGTCATATTTGGAGTCAGAATCACGTTCTGGAAGGCCTGGAGGCCTTGTGCGGAATTTTGGAGGCCCGCGCGCAAAGTTGAAGTGCGGCGCGCAATCCTCCCGGGATGCGTGCAATGCGCCGGGCCGGCGCGCAATTTTGCGCACCCGTGGCCCGCACGACTCCCTTGCGCGCCGGGGCCCCGATTCCGCGCCCGCGAAGGAAATTCCGCGCCCATTCCATGAATTGCGTGCCGGCGGTGAGATTCTGCGCCCGGGGTTGCCTATAAATACAAGGGAACCCCCGACGTTTTGAAGGTTGCCAGAATTCGAATTGTCGCTCGTGCGCGCAATTCCACCCCCTCCGCGCGCAATTCCGATCTTCAGGTAACCTCCTTTATTTCGTGCAAGCAATCCTCGGGGTTCGCCTTCGCACGCAACCCCTTTGGCTTTTTTCCTTTGACCAATTCCTTACCCGAAGGCATTCGCGCGCAAAAGAAGCCTCTTGCGCGCAATCGCCCCCGGGTCCGCGCAATCCGGCCCGATTGCGCGCACCCCCCCCCCCCCCTTACTAAGTGGTTATTCGTTAATGAATAGGTCGTTGCCCCCGCGCGCTATCAGAGGCCCGGTGCGCGCAATCTCCATCTTCTGCGCGCAAAGCGCTGGCCCAATTGCGCGCCAGCCAGCCCAATTGCGCGCCGACCCGCGGTATTGCGTGCCAAGCTCCTCTTTTGCGCACAAACCGCCAGGGTCGCCCCCTTTGACCCCCTGAGGGCACCCTCCTGAGTAGCGCCCGATGATCCTCATCCCGGGTGCCCCGCACCGTGCGTTGTCTTCCCGTGCGGCCCTCCAGGCTCACGCGAAGTGACAGGAACCCATCAGCGGCAACTTCGTCCCGCACGACGTTAAACTGCACTTCGTCCCACACGACGTTAAACTGCACTTCGTCCCGCATGACGTTAAACTGCACTTCGTCCTGCAGGACGCTAAACTGCACCATGTCCGCACGGCAAGACGTTACACTGCCCAGCATCCATCGTCCTCAACACACGACGTTAAACTGTACTTCGTCCGGCAAGACGTTAAACCGTCCGCTTCGTCCTCAACACACGACGTTAAACTGTACTTCGTCCGGCAAGAAGTTAAACCGTCCGCATCACCCGATCCCGTGCCTCGCACGCAGGTTCCCCCCCCGGTTTGGATGTGGCCCCCACCCGCTCGTCTCTGCAGGGATGTCAGGATTTCCCCTCTTTAGGGACGATTTATTGGAGTGGCCTTCGCCCATGGGGGTAGGGTATTATAAACCCCTAGTTTCTTGTGGGGACTGCACATGTGTATCTCCATTGTGCTTCCCCACTGCCGAAGCCAGTAGAGGGCGTGACTGGGATCGAGGTGTCTCTTACTTTCGGCCCAAGTCCCTCCCCAACTGAGTTTTGCTGCACTCAGGTTGCCTCAGTGCATAAGTCCTGACAGAATGAACTATGTGGACTTTGATCCCTGTCTCCTAAACAACGTACGTAGGAAGCCTCCCTGAGGTTCAATCCCACCACCTGGTCGTCCCGGTCGTATTCACGTCGGTTCGACCATCAGTGGACCCCTCCCGGGTTCACATTCGCGTTGATCCACCCGACCGTTCCATCCCCCTAGGTGTGAGGTGGTTTGGTTCAATCCTCCGCCCGGCAGCCTCGACCTCTTCGTGAGTCGGCTTGCCATCGTCCAGCATGACGATAAACTGTATATCCGAATTACGTTGACTTTGATCCGCTCTAACGCGCGGTACGTAGGAAGCCTCTACGGGGTCCAAGCTCTTCACTCCATCATCCATCTTGATCCTTACCCGGGCCGCCACATCCCGGTGGGGTCATGCCATTTCATTCCACTCCACTTTTACTTGGGAAGCCGCCCATGTGCTGGCCCCAGCGTCGGAGGTTCCCCGCAAGGGGTTCTATCATCTGATCCACTCCTCGTGTTGATCAGTCCGATGCCGTCCCCGCTGGACGTTAAACTCGCGGCATACCCCGTGTTAAACATGGGAAGCTGAGGAAAACCTCAAGTAACGCAGTCCCCCGCACCCAGCGCAGGATGCCTCAGGCCATCACGCCTTCGAGAAGCCCTATTAGGGACAGAAGGCAGACATGCAGAGCCGCAGTGTTAAGACACGCCCCCAACACCCAGAGCTACCCGGTCTCCTCACCGCAGGTTGCTGCCCCGACCGGACTCCTTGGAGTGTCTGGGCGGAAGCAGCGTAATTAACCAGTGTCCATTAAGATATGGCGCTGGGAACGAGATTCACGAACATTCTTAAATCTATGAGGGAGTCCCGGATTAGGCGACGAGTTCCAAGGAGACGTCCACGGAAGGAGGAGCCGACGTCCCATCATCCCGGTTTCGATCAAGGAGAAGATGTCCCTGAATAAGGGACGGATGCCGCCCGCCTTTGGAAAGCGGGACTGCGGGGCCACAAGCCGCGCTCCCATCCCCTCGGGTCGACGGGAGCACGCGCGAACGCGTCCTGGAGGAACAGCGTCGGAACGGAAACCCGACACACATCCGCACCGAAACAGTAGTTAGAATATTTATTAAAAAACATTCTTACTTTTTTTAATATCATTCATATCAAAGAAATAAATTTTGACTAAAATTATGAAATAATTTTGAAATTTGTACACACCACCTAATTGTTGGTCCTTCAACCAATAAATCCAAAAATGTAATAAAAAATACAACTAAAATAATCAAATGATAATAAATAGAGAGTTTTCTTTATATTGGGTTAATATAATTTTACCAAAATAAATGAGAATGTTAATTATCATGAATATTAATTATATTTCCTAAATGAATCACTTACATCGTTTAAATATTTTTAAATAAAAACTATTTAAATATGAAAATTTATATAAGATATATTTGATACCATCATAATGAATAATTCATTATATAATGTTACAATGGTAATATATATACACCATTTAAAATAAATTATATTGAAATTAAAATACATGTCTCATTGAATTATAAATGAGAAAAAATCATCAATTCCTCAGGTCAATCATTCAATGTATACTCTACTATACACAGTTTATAAAATTTATATTTATTATAAGTCTATAAAAATATTCACATTATATTATACCATATATTATTGAATAATATTATTCATTCACCATTTGGTAAATTCTTTCATAAACAGAAACATCACACGTGTAATGGCCGAGGTTTTTGGGTCCATTACTTTGTGAAAATCTCATGTTGGGTTTTCTGGTCTGGGAATCTTGGTAAAGTTTGGCCTAACGGTAGGCTTACCAGTAGCCTTAGCCTACGTGTAGCAGGCCTACCGATAGCTCGCTCTACCGGTAGCTACAGCCTACCAGTTGCTCTGTCTACCGTTCGCTCGGTCTATTGGTAGCTGCAGCTACCAGATACTCTGTCTACCAGTAGATGTAGCTACTATTAGCTCTGTCTACAGGTAGCTCAGTCTAGCAGTGGGTACAGCGTACTGGTAGCTCGGTCTACTGGTCGCTGCAGCCTACCAGTAGCGCTCAGCTACCAGTGACTCTTCTACCCCAACAGGGATTTTCCAGTAGCGCTCCTTTGTGAAAATTTGTTTTTAAACCCTATTTTGACTCCATTAACATTCTATAAAAGACCAGTAATGCCCATGAATGTCATTTAATTAAATATTTAATGAGTTATGTGTGTCAGTTTAAACCGCGGGGACCCATTAATGATGTGTGTGGTGTCTCAACTGCGTGGTCAACCCACGACCCCGCTCCTTAGGCAGTTTGGCGTTCTTATCTCAATTGTCCCCAGATTTATAAACTAAAAGGGTTCTCCCTAGTTTTCTTTTCTTGATCACACTATTCTATGAGTACCCTCCTATAATAGGAGTACCCTTCATTCAGAGATTTTCATTTGGATGAGTCGCATCGCTATCTGTGAAGTTCCGCGCCCGACCATAGCATCAATTGTTGATCAACAAGTAGGGAATTTCTCCTCCGTCTCTCTTTTTGTGTATCAAGCGGGGTGTGAATGCTTTTGACTCTGTATAATTGGAATAACAAAAACTAAATAAAGATAATGAATGGATTCTATAAAGAACAAAGAGGGGGATGTGATTTTTGACGTTTCTCTGCTTTATGATCTTCTTTTCTGAATTTTATGGGCTTACACCTACCGAAAATCATGGTCGTTAGTGGTCTTTTCTCTGTAAAATAATGAACCCTTAACTTAGGAGATGTTTAAATGGATTGTATTTGTGATCCCTTGATGTGTAATGGAATTTTGGTAAATTACGTATATCTGGATAAATAAATTGAGGAACTAGGATCAATCACTTTTTTTGATAACCCTTGTTAAAGCACACAAGAAATTGAAATCATGGAATGTGTTAAATCTTATATATCTGAAAATACCAGCATGGGCCTGCTTAGGGGTGGTGGTTTGGGTGTTTTTCCTTTACTGGCCGTTTTCTGGGTAATGTGGGTGGGGATGGGATCCCCTGTTATTTTACTCTCGGTGGTTGTGAAATTGGGGATGGGATCCCCTTTTTTATGCTTTCAGTGGTTGTGAATTTTAAGACCGGGTGGTTACCTTTTTTATATCACAAATTGGGGTGGGATCCTCTGTTGTTGAGAAACACTTTTTTGGCTCCTGGGTATTGGAAATGGGGCTGCATCTTGGGGTTTTACTTTCCTCTTTTGGTGTTGTTTGGATATACCATTCTATCTCCTGATCCTATTAAAAGAAAAAGGGTAATTCCTTCCATTTAGTGTGGGATTTTATACCCTTAGTGCTAGTCACCACTCCGGGACCTATTGAAGGCGGGTCTTGGGGTCATTATCTCTCCTTCAACTTAAAGAAGGAATGGCCTGAAAATCTGCTGAACATTCCCTCCTTTTGGTGAAGGCGATTCGTGACAAAATGGTATCAGAGGAGGTTGAGAGATAGGATGGAGTTTGGAGTTAGGCATAGTGAGGATTGCAAGGGATGGTAGGGCAACAGTGTTGCGTGACCTTGGTGCGTGAATTATGCAAGGGAAGATCAGATATGAAAAGGGATTTTAGATCCCCCCATGATCCGATGCAAGGAATCTGGACCTACCAAACGACCAAGTGAGACCATCCTAATTGCAGGATAGAGACCATAGGAAGGGTACATGCATCATAATGACTTGTGTTCTCGTGTTTCTAGGGTTTCATGGGAATTAATAATAAATAAAAAGCTTAAGAAGTTTTTAGAACAATATTCTGCACTACTTGGGCTTAGGCATTCCTTGTTTACCTTTTAGTTATGGCACCTGGAAGGTGACCACATTTGGTGCGGGCGATCGAGGTCCCAGATATAACCTTGGCCGATCGGCAGAGAGCTGATTGAGAGGAGGATGATGACTAGTGGTAGAAGGCACTTCGGGCCTTCCAGCGACAGACCCTCGAGAAGTATGAGGGCATCACCTCTGATATGAAGATGGAGGGCTGGCTATAGGAGCTAGTGATAGCCTGCAGCTTGATCCGGGCTCTGACCAAGTACTGGGATCCTCTGGCCGCCAGCTAGATGCGGGGAGTCATGCGTCAATGGTGGACGCTTTTCCTTGGGGGAGAGGAGAGAGGCTGAGGTAGCATGAACTGATTTCGAGAGGGAGTTCCGGGCAGAATTACTCTATTCGACCATGAAGGTGGAAAAGAGACTGGAGATACTTTCCCTATAGTAGGGGATAATGTCAGTGAGGGAGCTAGGAATCAAGTTCAAGGACCTCCTACGTTTTTCTCCAGACCTCTTTCCCAACGAGGAGTCTTAGGCAATACATTTAGAGGAGGCGCTCAGACCCTCCCTCTAGTATGTTGTTACCCCCCCTTACCCTGCCGACGTACTTAGAGGTCCATAAGAAGTCCGATGTGGTGGAGAGGATGCATTATCTAGGAGATTTTTAATGAGAAGCGATCCAACTAGGACCATCAAAGGGGATGTCCATCAGCACCTGGCCTCCAGTGTCAGGTCCCTCTAGGTTCCGACCAGTAGGGAGTAGGCCGCATCAGTTTTATTTTCGATCCCCTGGTCCTTGCCCTATTCCATAGGACCCAGGACCACAGTGGTTTGTCGGTGGAAGCCATGGACATATCTGATGTCAATGCCCAGACTGGGTACAATATGGAGGTTGCAGACAACCTCAGCACCCGCCCCAGCAGCAGCTTCCAGCTAGGCCTTTCCAGCAGCAGGAGTAGGGATAGCGAGCTCCCGCTCCTCTGAGGGAAGATGTAGGAGGAGGAGGCCGACCCTAGGGCGCTCATTAGGGACCTCAACTGGGGTGTGGTCGGGGGGTTGGTTGATAGCCGAGGGGAAGAGGAGCTGGGCGTGGACAATTACATGTCGCAGAGGCAGTAGTTCCAGCCGGGCTAGAGGTCTTTTGAGTTATGATCAGCTTGTCGAGTACCCTTGATTTTTCATTGTTCGATAACAGATCTTCACACTCCTTTGTTGCACCCAGTCTAGCCCGTGCCTTGGGCTAGATGCCGAGAGACTTCCAGTGCCCCTGGTGCTGAGCACACCGGTCGGAGGTCAGAGCGAATTGTTATTTTTTTTCGAGGATGCAGACCGATGATAGGGCCACATTAGTCGGTCAAGGATCTTCTTCTGCTATAGGTAAAGCCATACAATGTCATCCTAGGCATCGACTAGATATTCTCTATATGTGTCATCATCGACTGCCTCCGAAGAAGGTTTGTGTTCTCAGACATGGCCGGGCGGCATGTTACCTTTACCGGCAAGTGGAGAAGTCAAAAGGGCAGCAGATGAGAGGAAACCCTCCTCTCCATGTTAGTCGAGTTGTCACTGGAGTCAATAGATGCTGAGATTGTGGAGGTTCCAGAGATCGTCCGTGAGTTTATGTAAGTCTTCCATAATGAGGTGACAACTCTACCCCCTCTAGGTGATATCGAGTTCGAGATATACCTGTAGCCCGGCACTCGTCCGATTTCGATGGCTCCTTACATGATGGCACATTGAAAGCTACGGGAATTTCAAATTCAGATTGACGATTTGATTAAGAGGGGTTATGTTCGACCGAGTGTGTCATCGTGGAGTGCTCCGGTCTTGTTCACAAAGATGGCAGATGGTGGTCTCAGGTTCTGCATAGACTACAGGAGGTTGAATCACGTAACAATAAAAAATCTCTACCCTCTTCCGAGGATAGACGATCTTTTCGACCAGTGAAAGCGGCAGGGTGGTTCTCAAATATCGACCTGCGGTCTAGGTATCACCAGTAGAGAGTGAAAGAGGGCGACATCCCAAAGACGGTGTTCAGGTGTAGATATGAACACTTCGAGTTTGTAGTCATTCCTTTTGGGGTTACAAATTCCCCAGCTATGTTCATGTGGCTTATGAAATCCATCTTCCGAGAGTACCTAGATGGGTTCTTAGTTGTGTTCATCGACGATCCTGGTCTATTCACGAACAAAAGAGAACCATGCGAAGCACCTGAGGACGGCTTTGGAGGTCCTATGGCAGCACCATCTCTATGGGAAGTTGTCGAAATTCAAATTCTGGACATGAGAAGTGCACTTCCTTGGGCACGTGGTGTCCGAGAAGGTGGTAGTGGTGGACCCATCAAAGTTTGAGGCAGTTGATTCTTGGGAAGCACCCAAGAATGTGTCAAAGGTCTGTAGTTTCCTCGAGCTGGAAAGTTACAATCAGAGGTTCATACCCAAATTTCTCGATTAGCAGCCCCTTTGATATCCCTGACCAAGAATGATTATGTTTTCATGTGGAGTGATCAGTGCAAGGAAGCCTTTATCTATCTGAAGGAGAAGTTGGTTTGTGCCCCATTGCTGAGGCTGCCAGAAGAAGGGGCTGCCTATGAGGTGTCCTGTGATGCTTCAAGACATGGTCGGGGATGTGTTTTGATGTAGCGATAAGGGGTGATCTCTTATGGGTCTCAGCAACTACACCCTCATGAGCATAATAATGCCACCCACGACTAAGAGCATCCAACGATCGTTTTTTTTTTCACTAAGGTTATGGAAGAACTACCTCATCGGAAAACACTTTGTGGACTTCATAGATCACAAATACATGAGGTATATCTTCTCCAGTGTGACCTAAGCATGCGGCAGCGGAGGTGGATGATGTTCCATCAGGATTACGACTTCAGGGTTTCCTACACTTCAGGGAAGGGGAATGTAGTGGAAGATGCCTTAAGTAGGAGAAGGCAGAAGGATGCAGTCCGAGAGTTGGTAGAATCTTGGAAGGCGATGGAGGAGTTGGTTGCCTTGTACCTGGATGCAAGGATGGATAGTGGTAGAGGATGCCTATATCAGATGAAAGTGCAGTCATCTCTGCTTCATCAAGTGGAGGAGTCTCAGTTGGGTGACGCATAGTGTGAAGTGATGCACGACCGAGTTGACCAGAGAAATGCTCCGGAAGGATGGACGAAGGATGGACAACACCGGATGTTTTTTCAGGGGAAGTTGTTTGTTCCAGAGGTGATGCGCGGCAAGGTTCTCAGTGAGTTCCACAACTCACCCCATGCAGTACACCCTGGAGTGTCCAAGATGTTCCAGGGACTGAAGGGACAGTTTTGGTGGCCCGGAGTGAAGTGAGCAGTGCAAGAGTTTGTGGACAAGTGCTTAGTGGGTTTTTATGTGAAGGATGAACATCGAGTTCCAACCGGCCTACTGTAGTCTCTAGATGTCACCGAGTGTAAGTGGGATGACATCTCGATGGATTTCTTCATGGGACTACCCAAGGTCTAAGGGGGATATGACGACATTGGGTATTACTGGACCGGTTGAAGAAATAGGTTCACATTATGGCGATCTGGGATTCGAGTGCAGTGGATGCTTTGGCACGAAGGTACGTGGATTAGGTGGTGCGATTACATGGAGTTCTGAGGTCTATAGTCTTAGATAGGGATGCACGGTTTACCTGGCGAGTCTGGAGAGGAGTGCAACATGATTTTGGCACCAACTACATCTTAGCACTACCTTCCATCCCCAGACAGATGGACAAACATAGTGCACCATCCATACATTGGCGGATATGCTACATGCATGTGTTCTAGACTCAGGATAATCATGGGTGTGACAATTTCCACTGGTATAATTCTCCTTCAATAATAGGTATCACTCTACCATAGGTATGGCCCCATTTGAAGCCTTGTACAGGAGGCCATGCTGTTCACCTGTGTGTTGGACCAAATTATGAGAAGCATGTGTTCTTGGCCCAAAGGTGGTGCATAGCACGACATAGAAGGTTTAGCTTATATGAGAGAGGATGAAGGCGGCTCAGGACCAGCAGAAGTTATATGATGATACCAGGAGGAGGCCCTTGGAGTTTGAGGTTGGAGACCACGTTTTCTTGAAGGTCTCCCCTCGGCGTGGACAAAGGAGGTTTAGAAAATGCAGTAAGCATTCTCCGAGGTTCATCAAACACATTGAAGTGTTCTGGAGGGTCGGTTAAGTGGCTTATCATCTAGCGCTACCATCGCCGCTACAGAGGAAACATGATGTATTCCATGTGTCCGAGCTTCGTCATTACCTACACGATGAGTCACATGTCGTTGATTGGGGAGATCTAGACATCGAGGATGACGTGACTTTTGTGGAAAGACCAGTGATGATCTAGGATCGTGAGAAGAAGGTTCCCTGTGGGTGAACCATCCCCTTGGTTTGTGTGTTATGGAGACATGGTGGGCTTGAAGAGAGTACGTGGGAGAAGGAAGCTCAGATGCATTCCCAGTACCCAGAGTTGTTTTTAGTTTTTTACTGTTTGGTTTATAGTTGTTGTGGTAGAACGTTTTACCTTGTTGGCTATAAAATACTAGTTTTCTTTCCTCTGAATGTCTGTGAAAAGTCTTGACTATGGGAAGGGGAGGTCCCGAACCCTAATCAAGATTCATTAAGGTGGATGCAATTAAACCTGTGCGGGCGAGTCAGTGTCGCCCAAAGCTGATAGTATCTTGACATGGGGAAGGAGGCCCCCCAACCCACATGGCTGGGTAGTTTGACATGGTATATTGATTGGTTCTTGACAGAAAGTCGTTCGTAATTAACAATGAGGTTCACTACTGAGAGGTATCTTTCTAGGTGGTTGTTCAGACTCTCTTTTCCTTCTGGTTTGTTTTGATTCTCGAGGATTAGAATTGTTTAAGAGGTATCTAATGTAATGGACAAGATTTTTGGGGTCCATTACTTTGTGAAAATCTCAATTTGGGTTTTCTAGTCTGGGAATCTCTGTTAAGTTTGGCCTAACGGTAGGCCTACCGGTAGCCTTAGCCTACCGGAAACAGGCCTACCAGTAGCTTGGTCTACCAGTAGCCACAGCCTACCAATAGCTCTGTTTACCGGTAGATTGGTCTACCAGTATCTCCAGCGTACATGTAGCTCAGTATACCTGTGGTTTCAACCGACCGGTAGCTCTTAGCTACCAGTGGCTCTCGCCTACCCCGCTAGGTTTTTCTAGTAGCGCTCCTCTGCACAAATTAGCTTTTAAACCATATTTTTACCCCGTTAACCTTGTTTAAAAGACCAGTAATAAACATGAATGACTTTAATTAAATATTTAGTGAGTTTCATGACTCGGTTTAAACCACATGGACACATTAATGAAGTGTGGGGTGTCTCAACCGCATAGTAAACCCACGACCCCACTCCTTACGTGGTTTGGAGTTCTTATCTCAACCATCTCCAGCCTTTATAAACTAAAAGGGTTCTCCCTAGGTTTCTTTTTTCGGTCACCCTGTGCTAGGAGTACACTCCTGTTCTAGGAGTACCCTTCGTTCAGAGCATTTCGTTCGGACGAGCCGCATCGCTTTCTGTGATGTTCCATGCCCGACCATAGCATCGATTGTTGATCAACAAGTTGTGGATTTCTCCTTTGTCTCCCTTTTTTTGTATCATGCATGGGTGGGCATGATTTTGATTCTGTAGAATTGGATAAACCAACCCTAAATAAAGATAATGAACGGATTCTATAAAGAACAAAGGGGGGCTATGATTTTTGACATTGCTCTGTTTTATGATCTTCTTTTTTGAATTTTGCGGGATTACGCCTACTGAAAATAATGTACGTTAGTGGTCTTTTCTCTATGCACTAATGAACCATTGCCTCAGGTGATGTTTAAATGGATTGTATTTGTGAACTGTTGCTGTGTAAAGGAATTTTGGTAAATTACTTATATCCGGCTAAACAAATTGACGCACCAGGATCAATCCCTTTTTCTGATAACCCCGGTTAAGGCTCAAGAAAATTGAAATCATGGAGTGTGTTAAATCTTACAAATCTGAAAATAATGGCATGGGCCTACTTAGTGGTAGTGGTTTAGTTGTTTTTCCTTTATGGGCCGTTTGCTGGGTAATGTGGGTGGGGATGGGATCCCCTATTATTATACTCTCAGTGGTTGTGAAATTTGGGATGGGATCCCCTGTGTTATGCTTTCAGTGTTTGTGAATTTTATGATCAGGTGTTTACCTTGTTTATATCACGAATTGGGGTGGGATCCTCTATTGTTGAGAAACCCTTTTTTGGCTCCTGGTTATTGGACACGGGGCTACATTTTGGGGTTTTCTTTGGTTATGGTGGCTTTACAAGAGAACCGGGTGTGGGTGTTGTAGTTGATGCTTGACTGATTTCTTTCCCTCTTGTGCTTATGATTACTAGTTTCCCAAGTAGGTGCAGAAATGTATTTAAGAATTATTAAAGAACATATAAATCGGGATGGGACAAATGGGTTTTGGATTGACGTGGGTCGTGACTTGGACGTAGTACTGTTTGTGTTCTTTAGGCGGGCTGATGAAAAACCTAAACTTTGGGTGAGTGATTATTACCTATACATATTATTGTAGTTTTGTGTTTCTTATTCCCGCCCCACCCATGTTGATAACTTATTGCCAAACACCCCCATTTCATGGGGGATGGTGTTTTTTCCAACACTACTACTAGTAGCTGGTGATTATCTCATTTGTTTCTCCCTTTCCCAGATAGCCCAAGTATCTCCGAGCAGTTTGTGATGGCCTGTGTCCATTATTATCCCAAGAACCTTCAGGCGGGTGTTTCCGACGCATTTACGTCGGGGCACGCGCGTGCGTCCGTCACACATGGGAGGACGCGCGACTTGTTTCCCCGCATTTCTGCTTTCCAAAGGCAGGCGACATCTGTTCCTTGTTCAGGGACGTATGCCCCTTGATCGAAATCGGGATAATGGGATGTCGGTTCTTCCTTCCGTGGATTCCCCCTTGGAGCTCATCACCTAGTCCGGGTCTCCCTCATAGATTTAAGATGTGTTCAAGAAGCTCGTTCTTGGTGCCATATCTGCATGGACGCCAGTTAATTACGCTACTCCCGTCGAGACGCTCTAAGGGGTCTTGTTGGGGCATGAAACTTCTGTGAGGAGAATGGTCACGTTGGGGTTTCTATGGCGTGTCTTGACACTGGGGATCAACATTAATTTCTTCTGTCCCTTATTATAGGGCTTCTCAAGGGTGCGGAAGCCCGAGGCATCCCACATAGAACGCGGGGATTGTGTACCATTTGATGTTTTCCACAGCTTCGCGTGTTTAATACGGGGTATGTAGTGAGTTTAACATCTTCTGAATACGGATCGGACTGATCGGAACACTAAGATTGGATCAGATTAGAGGACTACCTAGGGGGAACACCGATGTTGGGGCCAGCAGGTGGGCGGCTTCCCGGATACCATGGAATGGAATGGGGTGGCATGATCTCACCGGGATGTGGCGGCCCGGGTAAGGATCAGGATGGGTGATGGAGTGACAGGCTTGAACCTCGTGGAGGCATCCTACGTATCCCCATGGCAGGGAATCAAAGTCCTCTTAGATTGGTGATGCGGTGGGACACCTGAAGAGGCGACCCGTGAGAATGGACGCATGGATTTGAGCCTGGAGGAATTACGATCTCTGGGCTAGGGCATGGGCTTCCCAAGGCACGTGGGCTCGAAGGGGAATTCAGGATGAGACGTGGGTGTGAGACATGGGGCTTACGCTTTGAGACGGCCCATGAGGGGGAATATGGGGCTTACGCTCTGAGTTCGCCCATAATGGTGATGGTGAACCGACGTGAAGGGGTTAAACAACTGAGTTATGGGATTGAACCTCGTGGAGGCTTCCTACGTACCATGTATTAGTATGGATCAAAGTCCACATAGTTCAGGGCATAGAGTTTAACGTTATGCAGGAAAAGGGCCTACAGTTTAACGTCATGCGGGAAGAGGGCATAGAGTTTAACGTCATGCGTGACGAGGGATACAGTTTAACATCATGCGGGGCGAGTTAGTATAGTTTAACTTCATGAAGGACAAGTTCATTTAAGGATTACGCTCTGACGTGGCCCATGGTGGTCGGGGAACCGATGTGGAGAGGTCGGAATGACCGGGTGGAGGGCTTGAACCTCGTGGAGGCTTCCTACGTACCATGTGTTAGCACAGATCAAATTCCACATAGTTTGCTGGGATGGGGCTTACACTCTGAGGTGGCCCATAGGTGTATGTCATGGACGATTCTTAGTCTATTACCATGTGATTCATGCTCGGTGTGAGAAACACGAGGCAGTATGGACCAGACGATCACAACGTGAAAGATGCGTCCGTGAGAAGCGGATAGGGACTTATGCGTTGAGCGGACCAAAGAGGAAACATGGGCTTACGCGTAGTTATCTGTCCTGGGTGCCGAGGATTACTCCAGGATGGAGTCCCATGGTGCGACAAAGCGTAGTTGGAAAGGGACTCCACTGGCCTTGGTAGGGGGGAAGTATGGAGATGCATGGGTGTAAAATTCCGTAAGAGAGGCTAGGTGCTTACGCTCTGAGGCAGCCCTTCCCCCGTGGACAAACTCCACTCCGCCATGGAGGATCTCATTCCATGTGAGTAAGAGTACATTATCGTGGACACAAGAGGCATAAATAATGTCCAAGCTGGGGTTACCCTGCATGGGAACCACGGGGACGGACCACAGTTTAACGTCGTGTGTTAAAGACAAGGTGTTTAGCAGTTTAACGTCCTGCAGCCTGGGCGAGGTGGTTTCCTCCACACCACTAGGTCTTACATTCACAATGCCCTCTACCCCTTGTGAGAGGAAAGGCATCGGCAAAACTATAGTGAAGCAGGGTCACAGGGCGAACCATCGAGGGGTTCGTCTTAGCGTGGCTATGTGAAGAAACAATAGTCGTTAGTGTCCCTATGAGGACAAGCATAAGGCAAAGCAACGCAACCGGAAACACCAGCCAAGGACATTGAGGTTACATCGTACGAGCCTGGAAGGCTGTATGGGAAAACAACGCACGGTGCACATGCCCAGCAGGGGAGACATCAGGTGTCAGTGCGGAGAGGCAGCCAAGGGGCGTCAAGGTAAAGGATCCTAGGTGTTGTGCCCAAAGAGAAGGTTTGCACACAAAATACCAGGATGGCGCGCAATAGAACCATGGAATTTGGTAGAGAGGTGATTGCACGCAAAGTATCGGGATTGCATGCATAGAAGGGGATTGCGCGCATGGGGAAATGATTGCGCGCGAGGGAAGAACCCGGAGGAGTGGGAAAATTCACTTATGCCAGTGGAGTTGCGCGCAAAGGCGAACCCTGGGACAATGTTGCGTGAAAAAGGGTATTACCTAGAAGTCATATTGCACGCGGGAGGAGTCGAATTGTGCACACAAGAGCCGTTCCGAATTCTGCAACCCCAAAACTTTTGGGGTCGCCCTCTATTTATAGGCATCAACCGGCACAGAATCCAGGCAGTGCACGAAATGTTCCATGCTGGGAACCATCGGCATGCAAATCTTCACCGCAAGGAACTGGGGTGCACAAAATTGTGCACCACACCGACTCTATTATGCGAATCCCGTGGATGCTTCACGTGCACATCATTAATTCGTGCAAGCCCTCCTTTATTTCGCGCACCACTTCCCGGGCCTCCGGACTGGGCCTCTGATTCCGAATATGACTTCACTTTTCCATTTCAAAACATCCTCTTGGAGTCATGGACTTTTTTGGCGTCTTCAAATGCCCCACCCCTAGGAATTGGATCTGCAAGGGGTCACAACCTTCGGATTCCGAGGGAAATTCTGAAACGCCGAAGCAGGGCCACTCCTGGTGCATAGTGCGCAAACAACACACGTAGAGCGCAAAACGACGGATCAGCATGGGATATGCTTTCGGCGTGGTGCGGAATCCTGGCCTTGCCTATAAAAAGGGGTGTTGGGTCCCAAATCCTTACTCAAGATTTTTCGCGTGATAGGCTTACCGCTCTCGTGTGCGAAATTGCTCACGCGGCTGCGCGTAAAAATGCTCTAGCAGCGCATAATTCCTTCTGAATTTATGTCGTCCTTGCGCGACTACTCGGGATATTCCGTGGTTATCATACCGATTGCGCACCCATATCCTAGATTTCGTGCCGCCAGTTTGGATTTCACGCAGCACTCTCCAACTCCGTGCACTACATCCCAGTTTCGTGCAACTCCCGAGATATTCGAGATGGCCGCAAACTGAGTTGATGAGGGGGAAGATGCCGCTCGTAGGACCGAAATTCCGGCGAACGAGGAGGTTTATGGAACCAAGGTGATTGTTTCCAACAACCCTACCTTGTTCAATCCGCTGACTCCATCCTAGAAGATGTATCCCCTATCTGACAACCTCTCGCGCCATAACATTGGCATCCTGGAGAAGGTGCCCCTGCTGGGCTTCGTGGTCGACACACCGCGGTCATGGGTGAACCAGGAGGACGAGCTTCCCTACGACAACATCCCCAACAACTACCGTCCTGCCATAGAAATAAGACATATGGATGTATATGTCCTCATCCCGAGGACCAGGACCATTACCATGGACGAGCCTGTCACATAGAATTCTCCAACCCTCTATGGGTGCACGTTCCTCCAGAGCGTCATGGATGACACAAAGGGCTGGCTGAAGGGTAGGGACCTTTGGTCCGGGGGTAATTTCACCAGCGAGTGGGCCTGGGTGTTCTGGGTTTTCAATACCTGCGACCAGTTTGGGGATGAACTGTGGCATATTGGCCTGTTCGAGGCGGTGTGGACGTCACAGTTCCACTTCCACCGTCAACCTGAGCTCGGGCCGGAGCTATTCACTCGGTGGTCTCCTGATACCTAAACATTCCACCTTCACCATGGGGATGTTGGCATCAGTCTCTGGGACGTTCATTGCATCGGGGGTATCCCATTAGAGGGCTACCAATACGACGAGTTCATTCCTCCAAAGAACACATGGTAAGACCGGTCACAGACGCATATGATGACGTGGCACCTGTTGGAGCTGGCCAAGGAGAGGATGGGGGTCAAGGACATCCTAAAGGACATTGCCTACAAGGGATGCTTCAGCCAGTTCCTTGAGAAGGATCCCGCTATCAAGATGCTGGGATGGGGTAAACGGTTTCCAACCGTGGCTTAGAGGAGCAGGGATGGGTCATATTTGCGGACCTTGGAGGTGGGGAAATACCAATCATGGGGCTACCGCTTCATTGAGTCCTAGGACACGAACATCCGGTACGCTGGGTTCCTCACTGCCTTCATCAGCGGGTGGCTCCTGCAGGTGCGGGATGCGAGGATGGGCGTCTGACCAACAACACTGGTGATGGAGGGCACCCTGGCCGCCAACAAATGATTCATCTTGGGGGTCCTCGTTCTATCCATGATGTATGCCATCCTGGGACTCATCTTAAGAGGGGGGTCACCTAGGAGAGTATAAGGCCCATTCTAGATCTTCCATGGCTGGGTGGCGGCTCATCTCGGCGGGTACACTTTCCCAAACGACATCCATCCACTGGGAAATGGTATGCGACCATCCCTGCTGAACATCACCAGGGTGGCGCTGATGAAGCTCAATGAGGAGGGAATGAGAATCCGAATTTGTAACCACACCAGCTTCCACGTCAGCCCATTTCCCACCCCGGTTGGCCAAATGGTGTACAATGGCCGAGGCTCTCTAGAACAGCAGGAGTATTTCCAGAGCATTCAGGGCAGGGTGCTCATGGCTCGGATCGACGAGAAGGTGATCTGTGAGCCTTACGTGCCATCCCGATTTTCCAGGCAATTCAGGTGCCTCCAAAGAATATCGAAGAAGGTACTCATGACTGTCTGGCAGGAGAAGAATCCATGCGTTCTACGCCAGATGTGGTTTATGTTCACCACTTTTGGCTCCGGCGACGTCATTACTCTTCCTCCCACCGGGGTTGACGCTGGCCTGACAACCAAGTATGTTGAATCCTGGACCATCACGTACACTGAGGGGCTTTTACACGAGCGTGTCTGGAAACTCGAGGTGACTCGCGCGAAAACCGGGCGACGGGGGAGAAGGCAAGATGCTGCTGGAAGGGGGGAACCAGGGGTGCGTCAGGCAGCGAGGCCCGTGCAGGCCGAGACTTCAGCAGTAGGAACATCACACAGTAATTCCATGACCTCGTTGCCCGTAGGGGAGTCACATGAGACGGCCAGGGAGCTTCCTGGGAAGCAGATAAGATACCTGCTCGAACCATCCCAAGATGCAATCCTCCAAGCGCTGTGGTCTTCCTGGATGACCCTGCGGTAATCACTGAGCATTGAAGCCATCTGGTAGAAGATAATGCAAAATGGGATCCAACTGCCAGAGGTCGGGCTCGTTCGAATTACCGACTGGGTAAACTTCCATCAGCGGCATGCATAACTGACGGCTATGGACACATACGTGAGCCAAAGGGGTCGGCGTACGGATCCACCTTTCCTAGTGAATGTGATGCTCGGCCAGGAGCATGATCCGGAAGTGATGCTGCCGGGAGAAGGCGACAGTGACGAGGAGTCAGAGGGGGAGGATGAGACCAGAGAAGATGAAGGCGATGGAGAAGTTGAAGAAGATGGAGATCCCGAAGGTGAGGGTTCGTAGGGGGAGACCTACCAAGGTTGTCTCCGACAGAGCGGTGAGATTGTCGGCTCTGATCTCGACATAACCGAAATACATGAGGTCTGTCTCTATCTTCATTCATTTTCCTTCTTCATCCATTCTACTTTTCAATTTCCCAACCATCTCTCTACCTCGCTCAGGAGCGTCTCAGTGTTGGTCAGGCATCCCCACTAGAGGAGGAAGGAGAGGAACCAGTGGGACATGATGTGGATCTGACACCCATCATATAATTATCAAGCATAGAGGGGTCTCCCATCATGGTGGCTCCTGCAGCGGCCGAAACACTGGAGACCGACGCTCTGGATTCCTGTAAGTCTCACACATCACTTCTGGCTCTTGGTATCAAAATATACCAACTAACCAGTGTACATCTTGCGCAGTGATCTCAACATTGGAGGCTTGTCAGGCTGTGGAGCCATGGCCGTCCATGAGCAGACCAGTGGCAGTCATACCACCACATTCAGAACATGCTCCCTACACTGATTTAGCTTTGAAAAATGGTGAGAAGGGGGCAGAGGACATCATCGGCGCTGTTCCTGAGGTGAGGTCGGAAGATGAAGGGGGCATCGTCGCTGTTGGGGTGAGAGAGGAAGGTCACCCGGACATCGGGGATCCTATTCCTCATGAAGACATCCCTTGGGAAGATCCTGCATACGATCTATTGGCTACCTGCCCAATGTACCGACCCACATACCCTGAGCAGATAGATGACTCAGACTCAGAGGTAGCCGAGGAGAGTCAGATAACACGGTGAAAAGGGTGGATGTGTATCCAGGAGCTTTCTCAGATAGCCCCAGTCAGATTGGCTGAGGCGGATGGGATCACTCCAGACTTGGTTTCACTTTCTATGTGATGGAGGGGTTGACGCTCAGCACCTTCATCTGACGGTACGTGAGTACATGGCCGAGAAGATATGCGAGAGCAGCCAGCGCACCGACGTTGCCTAGTATCGGGAACGATCGGAGACGTCCTGAGCATTGATGAGGGTGGAGCGGGAGGTCTGGCACCTCGAAGGGAAGGAGGCAGATAAGGAGGCCTTCATTTCAACATGCTCTGAGCTTGTGGAGCAACTAACGGCCCATCTGGACGACGTGCAGGAACAACTGATGGAGGAGAATCACTAGATTACCGTACATCGAACCGAGCGGGCGTAGGCACAAGCTAGGATTGGAGAGTTGCTCTATACAACGGCTGATGAGGAGAGAGTATTCAAGGAGGGAGAAGTGGTCCTGGAGGCTACCATCCAAAGGGTAGCAGCGTTAGAATGGTTGATTCAGCACGCTGATTTTTAAGGACTTTGATTTGGCCATCCCATGAACTTCTTGCCTGTACTGCTCATCATCTCAATCCAATACCTAAACAAATCCATTCATCTGTACCCTAGGTTTTATATGATCAACCATAATTCCAAAATGAATAACAAATCACCCCTAAGCTCTTGTGGGTCTCACCCAACGCAATAAGCAAAGGATACTCATGCCATCATTTCGTCCTACTATGGGGCATTAACCATGATTCAGGCATCCAAAATTGGACCTGTATTTCTGAGTAGAAGACCTCAGACTGATTGATTTATCACCATCTTAATGTTCTCTAACACACGAGGGGGGCAATTCCGTGGGCATTGAAATCCATCCGAACATAGGGAGATGGAATGGGAAGGTGAATCACACTAACTGAATTCGAAACACTATGGGGTGCGACGATGGAGGATAACTGTTAAACGTGGAGGAAACACAACATCCATATCATGATGGCCTGGAGTGGGAACAATAAATGAGGGCTGACCGTTGACCATGTTCGCAACACGGGGCCTAACTCAAATATCACCGGCCAGTTTTCTGGAACGTTGGCCTAGGACAGCAGGCAGAACGTATGTGTATCTTCCATATTGATACAATAGGTGGACCAAAGGTATATCATCCATATTGTGGTGGCAGGAGGACCAAATTCTCTCATCCATACTATTAGGGGTCCCACACAACAGGACCAGTCCTCCGGAACGATGGCCCAGGACAGTAGGTGGACCATAGGTCTATCATCCATACTGTTAGGGGGTCCCGTCACACATAAAAGAGAATGAGTATCCGAATAAAGGGGCATGCAAAGCGTGGGTGGTAGAGTGGTGGTTTCGTCGAATAGATTCCAACATCCCGAAATTTCTCCACCGTGGCGGAGGCGCATTAGGCGAATGTACCAACCTGATCACGGGTCGTCCAAATTTACAGGCATGACCTCTATGGCTAGAGAACTTCCGCTTCCCATTATTATTATCGGACATCCCGAACATATTCGGTGTAGATGACACATTTACACCACTTCCCAAGAAGTCAGGTCAAGGGGCCGACAATAAAGAGGGACGGGGTTTGGTAATCCCTGGGGCTGGACCCAAGAAGAAATGTTCGGGTGTTCCTATGTGTATCATTAGTATGAGAATCAGTCCACACGTAGTTCTAGAAGCACAGTTTAATGTCATGTTGGGAAAAATACAGTTTAACGTCGTGTGGGGTCGGGGACACATCTCATCTAGGGATAGGCACAGCACAGCGAGTAACCTGGCGTGAATGAGGACATAATCCCACACCACACCGTACAATCCCACAAGAGAGACCGAGTTGTGGAAATCCAACGAAAGGATCTTAGTTTTATGTCTTAGAAATCGGACCAAAGGATAAGGGGAATGGGAGACACACGGTAAAGCGGTTGAGAAACCCGACGTGAATGGGGCAAAGCCTTGCTTACTATGTGCTCCTAGGAACGCGTTTAGGCCGAGAGACCATAAGCAAAAAAGTTAATGTGGGTATGTTCCCAGGTGCTCCTACATATCTCATAAGGATGAGAATCAAGCCATATATAGATCTTGAAACGTAGCATCTTAACGGTGCGCAGCCGGGACAATGTCATCACAGTTTAGGGTCATGTGGTTGGACCTGGAAGCACAATTTAAGGTCATATGGTTTGGTCCAATAGCACAATTTAAGGTCATATGTTTTGGACTAAAAACACAGTTTATGGTCATATGGCATTGGACGTGGTAACACAGTTTAAGGTCGTATGGCTTGGACCTGGCAGCACAGTTCAAGGTCGTATGGCTTGGACCTGGTAGCACAGTTTAAGGTCATATGGCTTTGGACCTAGCAGCACAGTTTAAGGTCGTATGGCTTTTGACCTGGCAGCAGAGTTTAAGGTCGTAAGGATTTAGACCCGGCAGCACAGTTTAAGGTCGTATGGATTTGGACCTGACATCACAGTTTTAGGTCGTATGGCTTTGGACCTGGCAGCACAGTTTAAGTTCATATGGATTTGGACCTGGCATCACAGTTTAAGGTCGTATGGATTTGGACATGGAAACACAATTTAAGGTCGTATGGATTTGGACTTGGGGGAACACACACGATGCGATAAATCAAACCTATAGTGGGTGAGGGCGTAACCTCATACCATCACCACGTGTAATTCCAAGATAGGTGCCCTGGGCCAAAGGGGCCTACGAGGGTTCAACAATCAGGTGGGTGGGAGATGCTAGCACCCAGCTACGCTGGGCCCGAAACACATTGTCTGGGTGACTCCTGGTTCCCCATGGGGATGAGGGTCAATCTGCACGCAACCTATAAAGAAGAAACCCAAGCACATACTTTAGAGGCCAGATCACGAGATCCCCAAGAGACACCATTACACAGCTTGGTCTGTCTGATGTGTGGGGGTATACTGAGGGTTAGTACAAGGAGTGTCGAGATTCCACCTTGACACGGTGGGGAGGAACACAATGTGAATCATGAAACCAACATTCAGGGCCTAAGGAAGCCGACGTGAAGACTAGGGATTACTGCTGACCATGTTCACTACACAGCATCCTGTCGCGTTAGCCTAGGAGTGGGGGAAACAAATGAGAATCAACTGATGACCACATTCACAAAACTGGATTTGTATCAATTAGTTTCTGGAAAACCTCGGGGGCGTTGGCCCATGACGGCAGGAGAGACCTTAGGCATTCTATCCAGGACGTTCATAGGGGTCCCTCCGGGTGTGAAGGATGGTGGGGCCTGAATGAAGGGGAACACGAAGCTTGAAAAGTGGATGAAAACTTGTCTAAGTCGAATATGACACGCCAGGAGCAAGACCGGAGTACTCTGAACACATTATAAGACCATTAGAAAGGGTCGAAGGGCTCAGTCTGAGAGCGGCCAAAAGATGGCAGATTCCCGAGGGAAGGGCAGGCCAAATGACCAAGGAAATCGAGAGATCATGGGATCTCCTAAGAGATAGGGCTGGACCTAAAATATAAGTGTTTAGGTGGTCCTACGTATCCCATAATGATGGGAATCAATACACACATTGTTCTGAAAGCGCAGTTTAACATCATGTTGGACGAAATAAGGATCTTAGTTTTAGGTCATAGAACTCGGACCCAGGGTCCCAGATGTAGGGATAAATTTAGATTATGGTCATACTGGACCAGGTGCTGTCTATGGTCTTGCGGGACCATAGGAGGATCTTAGTTTTAGGTCTTATAACTCGGACCCTAGGGCCCAGATATCGGGAAAAATTTAGTTTATGGCGAAGCTGGACCACAAGAGGATCTTAGTTTTAGGTCTTAGAACTCGGACCCTGGGTCCCAGATGTAGGGAAAAATGTAGTTTAAGGTCATGCTGGGCCACAAAAGTATCATAGTTTCAGGTCTTAGAACACGGACCCAGGGCCCCAGATTTTGGAAAAAATGTAGTTTAAGGTCATGCTGGACCACAGGAGGATCGTAGTTTTAGGTCTCAGAACTCGGACCCTTGGTGCTCAGGAAAAATACCGTTTAAGGAACCTGGATTTGGTGGGAGGAGTGAAAATCTCACCATCCATAGTCACTCGGGTATACGTGCCATTGGGATAGACCTTATGGACAATAAAATGCCCCTCCCATTTGCGCTCCAACTTGGGGGGTTTCCTGCCGGGAATCATTGGCTCTCTAAGAGCCAGCACCAGGTCACCTTGTAGGAAGGAGTGGGGGCGAACCTTCTTGTTGAATGCTCGAGCCATACTATGCTAATTCCTTTCCATGTTATGTAAAGTGAAAAGCCTACATTCTTCCAGCACTTCCAATTCGGCTAGACGGATTTCGGCTACTCTATCTAGCGCTTTCTAGTCATAGACCACCATGCGCAATGAGGGAAACTAGATCTCGATGGTCATGATGACCTCAGCTCTATATACCAGGGAATACGGATTCACCTGGGTGGAGTTACGGGTCATCATCCTATAATCCCAGAGGGTGTTGGGGAGCTTTTCTGGAAATCTTTTCTTATTCTGACCAACCATCTTTTGCAGAATGATAGAGAGGGGTTTTTTTTAACACATCAATCTATCCATTCGCCTGTGCATGATAACGGGAGGTGTGGTTAGAGTGAATGTTGTACTTGGCGTACAATGTCATCAGCTCGGTTGCATGGAAGTTGGTTTCGTTATCCGTGAGGATAGCGTGAGGTACTCAAAACCGATAGATGATATAGGATCTCATGAAGTCAGCGATAGAACATGCCTTGACTTCCCTGAGCGGGATTGCCTCTGCACACTTCGAGAAGTAATCTGTAGCCGTTAAGATTAATCGGCACTGGGAGGCCGTCGTCGGTGGGTAAGGCCCTACGACATCCAACCCCCAGACTACAAAGGACCAAGAATAATTGGTATTATGTAGAGGATATGGTGGATGATGCACAAAGTTAGCATGAACATGGCACACATGACACCTCTTGGCTTACTCGATGCAGTCGTAGATCATGGAGGGCCATAAGTATCCCAGCCTCTGAATCTGGTGGGACAACTTCGACCTGGCCTTGTGAGCGCCATAGGAACTAGCGTGCACTTATTTCATGACCTGTGGGATCTCGATTCCTTGAAGTCAACGGAGGAGAACACCATCAAATCCTCTCCTGTAAAGGAGATTCTCAAGGCTGGGACCACTTTGAAGGGGGAACTACGGCACGCGGCGTCCGATTCTCTCTCACTCAGCTCAGTTCGACGGAAGATTGTCGTGATGGAGATATTCAACCAAGGGCGTCCACCAATCAGGCACTATCTCGATTACCACACCTAAAGCCCCCGGGTATCCTGACGTAGGGGCACCAGCGGTGAGATGGTTCACTTGGGGGCCATGATCGCCCTCTGGAATAACAAGAGAAATTACTCTCCAGTGTGCGATGTGGATGATTAGGTCATCCTATTCGGGCTCCGCAAGTGATGCGGCCAAGATGGAAAAAGCATATTCTCGACTATTCTGCAACTAAGGAATGTGAACGACCTCTGACAGGGAGGAGAACATATCCATTAGACAGAGGGTGCCCTCCAGCAATGGCACAAGTTCTGTCTTTCTGACATCATAGCCACCGTTGACCTTCTTGATGACTTTCTCCGAGTCCCCTTTTACATAAAGATGGGGTACGTCAATCTTGAGAGACAACTCGAGGCCAGCGATGAGGGAATGATATTCTACCTCATTGTTGGTACAACCTTCTTGAAAACAGAAATGAATAAGGCAGAACAACTTGCTTCGGGGTGATGAAGACGATACCCAGGCCCACTCTGTTGAGCTTAGGATCGTTGAGCCTTCTACCGGTGGGGCTCTAGGAGGCACCGTCAAAGTGCATCTGCCAGTATGGGATGGAATGATCGAATGAGAGGATTGCCTCATCTGGAAAGCCTCGATCCAGTGGCTGGTCCGCATAGGTCGGGTGGGTATCTAAGAAGTCTGCCAATGCCGATCCTTTGACAGTCTTCTGAGATACGAACCTGATGTCGAACTACTGGAGGATCACCTCCCAGTGCACCAATTGGAAGGTCAACATAGGTCGGTTCAGGATGTATTTCAACGGGTCTACCCGAGAGACCGGCTGTACCTCGTGGTGCTGCAAGTAGTGCCCCAACATCTACATGGAAAATACAAGTGACATGAAGCTCTTCACGGTGAGAGAATATTTAATTTCTACATCGAGGAGCATACGACTGAGGTAGTAGAGGCTATTCCCTGTTTCCTCATTTTTCATCTGGGCGAGAAGTGCACCAAGGGATCGCTCCAGGGCGGTCACGTAATGGACCAGCGGCTTTCCGGAAATGGGTGGCATCAAGACCGGAGGTTGAAGCAGATACTACTTGATTTCCTCAAAAGAGATCTGACACTCTTCGTCCCATTCATAGATGGCTCGTTTCTTCATGAGCTGAGAAAAGGGATTACACTTGCCGGCCATATTTTCAATGAATTGGCATATCTAGGCTAAGTGGCCTTGGAGGCCTAGATGCTACCAAATATTATTCGGGGGAGGCATATAACTGATGGCCTTGATCTTCTCTGGGTCGATCTCAATGCCTTGTTACCTAACAATGAAGCCAAGAAACTTTCCAAAGGTGACCGCAAAGGCACACTTCAATGGGTTCATCTTCATGTGGAGAGAACGGAGGAAGCCGAACACTTTCTCAATGTCATTGAGATGGTCCTGGTGCTGATGAGATTTAACCACGAGGTCATCCATGTAGCACTCCACCAGTGTACCGAGAATCAGCTTGAATATGTGATTCATAGCCCGTTGATAGGTGGCACCTGCATTCTTCAGGCTGAAGGGAAAAACGTGGTAGCAGAAAGTACCCTAGGGGCCCTGAAGGAAGTGAACTCTTCATCCTCTGGGGACATTTGAATCTGGTTGTACCTGGAGTACCCATCCATGAAGTATAGGGATTGGAACCCAGCCGTGGCATCGATCAACAACTCTTTCATGGGAAGGGGAAAAACATCCTTCGGACAGGGGAGATTGAGATCGTGGAAGTCGATACAGACCCTGGTCTGCCCATTCTTCTTCATGACTGGCATAATGTTGGCTAGCCACCTGGGGTACTTGACTTCATTGGAGAAGTTGGCCTTGATGATCTTATCAAATTCGGCCTCAACCATGGCACTGTGAGAGGGGTGCATCTTTCTGGGAGGCTGCTTGAACCCGCGATGGTTTTTTGGAAGGCCAAGGTGCTGGATTGCTCCCTGGGGATCTAGTCATGGAATCTTGTCATAATTACAGGAAAACACATCATGGTGCTGTCTGAGGAAGTCCACGTACCATTGTCATTCCTCAGGGGGCATAGCAGCGCTGACCAATGTGGGTCTCGGGTCTGCCTTACTACCGAGGATCACCAGCACTAACTCATCGACTGTGGTGGGGACGCCATCCTAAACGGGAGGAGGAGCATATTCGATGTCCTCATCTCCTCTTGTGGGGGGATCATCCATGGGGGTAGTTGTTTCGGGGTTGACAGACCCTGATGGGAAGCTGGTGCCGGCTTGGGAGGCAGAGGTTGTCATGTTAGGAGACCGATGCACTGCGAAGACTATGGGGACAAAGGTGGTTGATCCAATCCCATCTGGCCTTCGGCCCAAGGGTAAATGATTTATGAAATCAAATCAATAGTGGCGTGTTGGATTGAGCCGGTCGATTACGGCCCGTCGAAATAGACACGTATGACGCACTGTCGTTGCTATGAGCCTAACATCCCGATATCGTACAGGGGTTTGAGGCTCTAGGATCACCTGAGCCTGGTTGGTGTAAGAGTACGATGTGATTTCCCAACTTCGCTTGGACCCATAAACACGCCTTCCTCTAGAACCCGAAACAACAAAGAACTACCCCATGTCAGGGGTCGTGGCCTCCAAACAATGGATTGGGAAGACATATGTGTTGTCTAGACTTTCCCAGGGATCACTCGCCATAGTGGCGGGATCAACCTCACCTGTGAGGATATACTTGCCTTTTTTCTTATAATAGCTAGCGTCCAGATACCAGGATTCACAAGAGGCAAAAGGAGACGCATCTCCTTGGAGCATGCCCACTTGACTCTTAAGGGAGTATTTGAGGCACTGGTGATACGATGATATGACCGCTGCGTGAAGGTGGAGCCACAGCCTACCCATCAACACGTTGTAGGCGATGTCATGGGAGACAACCATGAATTTGGTATTAGCAATTAGGTCGCCGAACTGGGTCTTAAAACGAATCTTTCCGATTGGAGTTTGCTCAGTCCTATCATACCCCTGGATGCTGAGGTTGTAGGGAGATAAATCATTCTCAAACAACCCCATTTTCCGCAGTGTCTAAGTTGGGATTAGGTAAATCTTGGAACCCGTGTCAACAAGATAGCGGAGGAATTCTACGCTGTTGAACTGTCCAGTGATATACAGTGGGAGATTGTGCCCCTGTATGGGAAGGTCTTCATCTTCACCGAAAAATGAGATATCCACCTGACATTCGAAGTCCTCAATCGCCTCAGTGTGTTAGGCTTCTATGGCTGCCAACTCCGTCTCAAACAGGAGGGGGCTCATTAGAGCCTCAGCGAGCACCTCACACATTTTAGACGATAGGAGAATGGCCTCAAGGATAGAAAGCCTTGTCGGAATACGGGACGGGTGCTTCAAAACATCATACGTTCAAGCCAGACTTGAGCTTCTATTTACAAGAGGTTGCTCTACGATTGGAGGCATGATGAGCCCTACTGGAAGGACTGGTGACTAACTGGTACTAGGCACGTCTCGCTATTCACTAGTCGAAGCCCGAGAGGTGGCTGCCATGCTAGGACCGGAAGGCTGTAGTCGGCCAGGGGCAGGGCTGGGCTGGTCGCGGCACGGCCAAGCCAGTCCTGTCTGATCCAGCAACACAAATGGTGGTGGAGGCGATCCTGTCGACATCGAGTGAGGGGCCTTATGTGCTGATCTCTGTATCGGGCATGCCTCCTGGTCTCAGTAGCATGCACGACCTGACTGGAGGTGATGACTGTCGTGCCCCAGCGATTCACATGGCCACGGCTCCGCCGACATTGGCGATGGCTGTGGACATTGGGGAGGTCCCCTTGGATTTATTCATCATCGGTATTCAAAAAGGTATTTACCAACTCATTGGTGTTAACCGAAGCATACCCCGTGCCTTCACTCGAAGAGTCATCCACTAATGGACGGAGTCTCGTAGTGAATCCCATCTCTAGGGGCAAATAATCGCCATGCATGCGGGATGATGACGGCATTGGCATGGCACATTCTTTCTTATTGCGCCGTCACTTGCTCTTCTGGGAAGAGGTATGCTGGGATGACGATGCCAAATCAGCGCTTGCCGATTCTGAGGGCTCTATCAGACTCAGGCGGGAACGGAGTATTCCATGGCCATGGGCGACCGTCCTTCGGGCCATCCAATTGTTATACTTCTAGGAACCATAGTTGGAAACCTGTTGCCACTAATCCTCATCCCCAATGCTACCATCTGACCTCACGAAGACACATGCGACTTACGTCGGGGCTAGGCCCAACTTGAATATGTTGTTGTCAATCTGGTCTTGGAGCCAGTCCTTGAACACATTGAATCGCTGGATGGTGTGCCCTAGGGTCCGGTGATAAGGGCAGTAGTTAGGGTGATCAGTGAGAGGCGCCTCTTCTGGGTTCTGGCACCCAGGCAGCCGTACGATCCTCTACACCAAGGCGCTATGGAAATTACCAGGGACGTAGGCCTCGTCAAACGAGTAAGTCTAATTCCTTCTGTCTGGAAAGGGGGCTCTTGGAGGATGACCATGACCAGGGTCCGGATGAGCGTTCCGAGGAGGTGGAACATGATTATCTCGCCTGGATGGTGGATGTGCGTTACGTGGAGGAACCTGTCAGTTTTGAGGGGGTCGCTGCTAGGCTGGAGGTTGTGATCGTGGGGGTGGACCCCTATGGGGCTGCTGAGCTGGCCTTACTAGAAGCAACTGTAACTCTCTGAGGGCCTCTATCTGGGCTACAGAATCAGGCTCGACCTTGGCGGCTCTCCATGAAGGGATTACAGGAGGCAGCGAGCGCGCCTTACTGGCCTATTGCAGGGCTTCTTCAAGGCGCTGAACTTTGTCCGAGATGTCCTGGAACCCTCCAGGGTAACTCTGAGTGATCATAGAAGGAACCATCTCGGCCTTGATGTTCCCTACACACATCTTCAATAATTGATCCTGAGTTAGTGGCATGTCAAGGGAGTACATGAGAACCTTCCATTGGGCGACGAACTCCGCGACCAACTCTTCAGGACTTTGTTCTCACCTGAAGAGGTCTGAAATGTTCGTCTTCTGGGTTGTGGAACTGAACTGGTAGCAGAATTTCCAGTGAAGGTCCTCCCAGCTAGTCACAGATCCAACAGAGAGCTGACTATACCAGACGAATGCTGGTCGTTCTAGTGTCTGAACGAAGCAACGGAGCTTGGCAGCCTCCTACTGTGCTGGAGTCCCTAACATAGGCTCATACCTCGAGTTGATGTGGGCCAAGTGCTGCGGCGGGTCTCCGGTCCCGTTAAAGGGGGTGAAAGTGGGGTTCCCAAATCCCGGCGGGGCCGGCATATCATCTACCCATGCTGGGTATGGCTTGCCGTCCTGTGGGATTGCCACCTGCCAAGTTTCCAGGGCCTCCAAATGGGCGATGAGTACTTCAATTAGATCGTCTGGATGCCGATCCCTATCTTGATGGGGATCTCTAACCACAAGAACATTGTCAGGCTCTTTAATCCAGTAGTCAAGCTCAGTAGCTTGCATGGAGGCTGGCGGAGCGACTCTCTGGGTAGCAAGAGGAAACCGAGTAGGGTCCCCCAGGTGATCCCGCCGCTCGGGAGGGTTCAGTGAGACGTATCATGCCCTATTTCCATGGGATCCATCCTCTCCCCTATCAGCGAACACAACATGGTCGCGGTTTCCCGGGGGAATCTCGTCAAGGGGTAGGTGATCCTTCCCATGTTGTCATGGCTTAGGGTTACCGTAGTCACGTTGCAGCTCTACAATGCGTTCGGCCAAAATCTCATCAACCAGCCTCTTTTTCTCATCAAGCTGTTGGCGTAGTGTGGCTTTCTCAGGGTCTTCCCTTGCCTTCTTCACTGAGGTAGATGGGTCGGTAAGCTTTCGAGACCCGACGTGATCTTTACCCTTGCCGATGTTTCGGCTCAGTGTTAATGCCTCAATGGGTGTAGGGATACCTATGAGGCTCCTATGTTGGAGAGTAATCCTCCCAAATGGGTCTAGTAGTGGATTTTCCTCAGGGGGAGAGTCCCCATCGAGGATCTCAACACTGTTTCCCTCATCTGAAAGGTCAGCCATATTGACCGCCACTGCTCTTGACGACGTTCCCTCAGGGCGACCCAATGAATCGGGCTATTGGCAGATCACACAGAAAAGAATGGTAGCGTACTGCCCCCATCTTCAGATGTGCGCGGTGGGGGTGGATTCCTCGATAACCTTGTGGATTAATTAAAAACTCAAGAAGCATTGTTGCTGGAGGGCCCTGTGGTGGCCAAGTGACTCGGGTGCCTACAGCTGGGAGCGCAGCCAGGTCGACCTGACGACACTGCTCACCGGTATCCTCGAGATGTACATGACTCCCAGGAATAGTCGCTCACTGATGGAGAAGATAGGAGTGAGTCACCCGAAGAGTTTGGTAGAAACATTCAATCTCTCCCGGGGTGACTGACTCTGGCATATCAAAATCCGATCCTACGACCGGACAAAACTTCTCGGGGGAAGTGGCCCGCTACGAGGATGGTCTAGATGATCCATGACTCAGGTTCGGGGTCTGGACCTTGTTTCCCCTACTCATCAACTGAGAATGTCCGAAGATCTAGCAACAGTGCCGAGGCAGGCCGTCAGGCCTGTAGGCTGGCCGGCAGGGAATACGACGAACAGGCCGATTGGCCGCCGATCCCTGAGTCGTCCTCCAAGGGTTTCAGTACCCTGTCTTCCATGTCGCGATAGGATGGGCCAGCGAACGGTCCTCCTTTAATAACGTAGGTTCTCGCCGAGGGTGTGTCACGATGTGACTCTTCCATCGGTCCCCAGAAAAGTTTGCCACCCTCTCCGAATGAGGTGGACGGTGCTTCTGGGGAGGCTAGTGGTAATTGGAGGTTCAACCCCAGGGGGCATGTCAAGTCCTCATCCTCTTGGACATACCTTCGTATGAAGGAGGGAGTCATACAAATCTTGCATTCAGGGAGTACGAGACTGATGCGCCGCATCCCCATCTGTTCCCTCGACTCACAGGGTTTGGGGGAAGGTTCCATCGTCGAGTTGTACTCCGCCTTAGAATCTGAGAAACAGACTAGTCTAATTTCCGTCCGGACTCCCCTGACATTCCACTTACGGTGACGATGCCCTACCTTCCTTCCCCTGGGTAGCTCCTTAGGGTAAGAATGATTTCCTTCGAGGAGTCCCCTGGCTGCAATAGTGCTGGGGAATGGGGGACTGAAGGCTGGGGTGCGATAAGCACCGGGATAGATGTCAAAAGGGACATGGGGAGGACCTCCATGTGAGTGAGCAACTAGATACGCAACGGCTCCATACTCGTGGCCATCGATATTGGTTGTGACCTAATATCTAGTGTATTAGGCACTGGAAAGAGTCATACCCATAGTATAGCTGTCGCGAAGAAGCATTCGGATGTCCAGATCATTGGCACGAAATGAGAATTCATGGTGGGTGGCGCCATTGCGGTTTGGTCCGCAGTGGCCATTGCCTGTGCCCGCGACCATGAGAGTCGACCCAACCTGCCTGTATGGCGGTCGGGTCATCGATACTAGTCGGGCATGTGACTGCCCCTGCTCAACCTGTGCGGGGATCTGTTAACAGGAGTCAGTAGTGGCTCGGGCCACAGTGGCTGTTGACGTCGGTGCCCCAGGATGGGCATTCCCTTCCGCTCGCGCCCAACGCTGGCCTCGGGTCAGCTGTGTTGGAACTGGTGGGGCAGGCACGAAGATTGTCGGCTCCTCGGCCAGGGGAGTCGGGCGGCGACGTCAAAGCAGCCTGGTGGGGGTTCTTTCCATTAAACCCTGGGACGGGTCCCCGATCAAGCGGACCCGGACATCCCAACCTCATTGGAGTAGGGGAGTGATGTGTGAAGGCACTCTGGGGATAGGCTCCCGAAGCAGTTGAATGTTGGAGTGGGGAGCGGCGGCTCCCTGCGCGGCCCTCGGGGGTGACAATGATGGTGGTGAGGCACAACCACCTCTAGATCCAAATGGGACATGCCCTTGGTGGGGATGATCCCGTCCTCCTCGTACCTACTTATCAGGTCGTTGACCACCCTTCGCTGGATGATTTCTGACGGGGAGGGGAGCGAGAGTGCCCGAAAGTCGTAGAAATCAGATCTAGAGTGACTTTGGAAATGGAGGGACCACGCGGGGTAGCCGCTTCGGTACTGCCCATGCCCCTGCACTGGTGGGAAGGTGGCGATCGAGCTACAGATGCAGTGAATTGATTCCTAGAAGCAGGGAGATAAACCCATTAGTACGACATGAAACGGAATTGACATCCAATATACCAACGTCATTCCGTCTTCCATGGTCAGCGAGAGGGATCCACGCTGATGACGTCACATAACAGAGTGATCAACATCCTGAATGCCTCAACCCATGGCGGGTTTCATGTCCCGGTGATGGGTACTGGACCTGGTGACATGCTAATATTCCGACACCCCAAATGCTACCAGTATCCGTATTGAGGAGAAGAGCTTCACGTCGGGTTCACCATTTTCTTTTTATGAAGCTTTTATGCCAGGGCATGCACGTGCATCTGTAACTCTTGGGAGGACGCGGACCTTGTTGGCCCGCATTCCCGCTTTCCAAAGGCGGGCAACATCCGTTCCTTGTTCTGGGATGTCTGCTCCTTGATCGAAACTGGGATAATGGGATGTCGGTTATTCCTTTTGTGTATTCCTCCTCGGAGCTTTTCACCTAGTCCGGGTCTCCCTCATAGATTTAAGACATGTTAGTGAAGCTCATTCCCAACACCATATCTACATGGATGCCTGTTAATTACGCTGCTCCTGTCAAGACGTTCCAAGGGGTCTTGTCGGGCAGCAACGTTTGGTGAGGAGAATGGTCACGTTGGGGTGTCGTCGGCGTGTCTTGACGCTGGGGATCGGCATTTCTGTCTTTTTTCACGTATTAGAGGGCTTCTCGAGGGCGTGGAAGCCTGAGGTATCCCACATCGAATGCGGGGATTATTTACCATATGAGGTTTTCCTCAGCTTCCCGTGTTTAACACGGGGTATGCCGCGAGTTTAACGTTTTTCTGAGACGGATCGGACTAATCAAAACACTGAGAGTGGATCATATTAGGGGACCCCCTAGGGGGAACACCGATGTTAGGGCCAACACATGGGCGGCTTCCTGGATACCATGGAATGGAATGGGGTGGCATGATCTCACCGTGATGTGGTGGCCCGGGTAAGGATCAGGAAGTGTGATGGAGTGACAGGCTTGAACCTCGTTGAGGCTTCCTACGTATCCCCATGGCAGGGAATCAATGTCCGCATAGTTAGGTGATGCGGTGGGACACCTGAAGTGGCAACCCGTGAGAATGGACGCATGAATTGGAGCCCGGAGGAAGTAAGATCTCCGGGCTAGGGCAGGAGCTTCCCAAGGCACGTGGGCTCGAAGGGGAAGTGAGGATGAGACATTGGTGTGACACATGAGGCTTACGCCTTGAGACGACCCATGAGTGGGAATATGGGGCTTATGATCTGAGGCGGCCCATAATGGTGATGGTGAACCGACGCGAAGGGGTCAGAACAACTGAGTGATGGGCTTGAACCTCGTGGAGGCTTCCTACGTACCATGAATTAGCACAGATCAAAGTCCACGTAGTTCAGGGAATACAGTTTAAATTCATGAGGGACAAGGGCATACAGTTTAACATCATTTGGGATGAGGGCATACAGTTTAACGTCACGCGGGATGAGGGCATACAGTTTAACGTCATGCGGGATGAGGGCATACAGTTTAACGCCATGAAAGAAAAAAGGAATTGGGGGCTTACGCTCTGAGGCACCCCATGGTGGTCAGGGAACCGAAGTTGATAGGTCAGAACGATCAGCTGGTGGGATTGAACCTTGTGGAGGCTTCCTACGCACCATGCGTTAGCAGGGATCAAAGTCCACGTAGTTCGCTGGGATAGGGATTATGCTCTGAGGCGGCCCATAGGAGGCTTTCATGGTCGATGCTTACTCTATGAACAATTGAGTCATGCTTGGTGTCAGAAAAAATAGGCAGCAGGGACCAGACGATCACGTCGCAATGGTTGCGTCCGTGAGAAGCAGAAAGGGGCTTACGCGTTGAACTGCCAAAAGAGGAAAAAGGGGCTTACGCGTGGTTAGCGGCCCTCGGTGCCGGGGCATAGTCCAGTATGGATGCCCGTGGTGCGAAAAAGAACTGTGGGAAAGGGACTCCAATGGCCTTGGCAGGGGGGAAGTACAGATATGCATGGGTGAAACCATCCGTAAGAGAGGCTAGGGGATTATGCTCTGAGGCATCCCTTCCCCCGTGGACAAACACCACTCTGACAAGGAGGATCTTATTCTATGCAAGGAAGAGTCCATTCATGTTCAGATGATAAGTGTAAAGAATGCATGAGATGGGGGGACCCTACATGCGAAGCACGGGGTCCGACCATAGTTTAACGTCGTGTGTTAAGGACGAGGTGCTTAACGGTTTGACATCCTGCTGCTTGAACAAGGTGGGTTCGCTCCACGCCACTAGGGCTTAAATTCCCAATGCCCTCTACCCCTTATTATAGGGAAGGCATCTTCAAGTCCGTAGTAAAGGGGGGCCGCAGGGAGAACCATTGAGGGGTCCACGTTAGCATGGATATGTGAAGAATCAATAGCCATTAGCGTTCCTATACGGAGAAGTATAAGGAAAAAGCAATGCAATGGGAAACACTGCCCAAGGGACCTTGAGGTTACTTCGTATGATCCTGGAAGGCTGTACGAGAAAACAACGCATGACGCGCATGCCCGGCCGGGGAGACATCCGGTGCCGGCACGAAGAGGCATCCAAGCGACATCAAGGTAAAGGATCCGGGGTGTTGCGCCAAAGAGAAGTTTTGCAAGAAAAATACTTGGATGGTGTGCAATAGAAACAGAGGATTTCACAGAGAGGCGATTTCACACAAAGTATCAGGATTGGGTGCACATAAGGGGATTGAACACATGGGGCAAGGATTTCACAGGAGGGGAGAACCTGAAGGAGTGGGAAAATTCACCTATGCCAGTGGAGTTGCGCGCAAAGGCGATCCCCGAGGCAAGGTTGTGCAAAAAAGGGAATTACCTAGAAGTCATATTGTGTGCGGGAGGAGTCGAATTGGGCGCACAGGAGCCGTTCCGAATTCCGCAACACCAAACCGCTTGGGGTCATCTTATATTTATAGGCATCAACCGACGTTGAATCCAGGCGGCACGTGAAATGTTCTATGCCAGGAACCGTCGGTGCATAAAACATCACCGTGAGGAACCAGGGAGCGCAAAATTGCACGCCTCACCGGCTCTATTACGCGAATCTCGGGGATGCTTCGCGCGCACATCATCATTTCATGCATGCCCTCCTTTATTTCTCACACCACTTCACAGGCCTCCGGACCGGGCCCCAGATTCCGAATATGACTTCTCTTTTCCATTTCGAAACTTCCTCTTGGAGTTACAGACTTTTTCGGTGTCTACAGCGGGGTAGTGTGGTGGTTACGACCTAGGTGTGTGCGGGCAAGTGGTTTTCCCATGTATATTTTGGATGAGGCCCAGGTGTCCTCGGGCATGGAAGTGTATCTTCTAGCCTAGGTGTCTTCATGCGTGATGGTGGTTGTTCTGGCCTAGTTGTTTGCAGGCATGGTTACATGTGACAGTTGTGGCCCAGGTGTTTGCGGGCTGGATTCAGCAGTGGGACTGTGTGCGGTTATGGCCAAGGTGTGTGTGGGCGGGGTATGGCAGTGGGACTATGGTGAGAATGGCAGGATTGTTTCGATGTGTAGGATGACTTCAATAACTAGTGGGAAAGTGGTGCGGGGTACCCAAACATCGATGTGCTATTACTATACTTTACTTGACTTGCATTATTTGGAGAGTGTGACTTGGCGAGGCTTGGGTGGTTAGTTTACCTTTTTAGGTGTTTGGTTTACTCTTTTTCTCACGAGACTCTAGTACGTTCCCCCCACATGTGCACGAGAGATTTATGTTTTTCCCTACTGAGTATACTTGTATGCTCACCCTACGTATATAAAACTATTTTCAGGTTTCCAGGAGGACTTTGGGGATCATGTTGGACCATACTAGCTCAGATCTTTGGGGCAGTTGTAGTCGTTATTTTTATTTCTTTGGTACTTTACCATTGTAGTCACTTGAACTTTCTGGATTTTTACTTTTGTAACATGAATTGGTAGTGGGTCATGGATTTACTTTTACTTTATGATTTTGGTGTTGTTGGGAATTACCATTCTATCTCCCAGTCTTATTAAAAAAAGGGTAATGCCTTCCATTTAGTGTGTGATTTTATACCATTGGTGCTATTCGCCACTCTGGGACCTATTGAAGGCATGTATCGGGGGTCATTATCTCTCATTCAACTTAAAGAAGGCATGGCCTAGAAATTTGCTGACCCTTCCCTCCTTTTGGTGAAGGCGGTTCGTGACAACAGGTGTTAAATTTTTCATTTTTCATACATGATTCAATTCAGTAGCCTCATTCTTTGAATCATGTTCATGGATTCACCATATAAAAAATATTAATCATGAAATATTTTGTATTTATAAACATCAAAAAATTATAATCTTTTATAATTGAGTAGATTAAAAGATGAATATCACTGCTTCATTGTGGTTATAATTCAAAAATTATCTCCAATGACCTGATTATTTTCCTATGGATGGAAAGGTAAAATGGGAAGTAATATATTATATTTTAATTATAATATTTCCATAAACAATATCGTATATATTCTTTAAATTAAATATAATAACCTTCTTTATATGGTGATCATGATTATATAAACACATATATTCATATAGGTGGTACTCTTCATGTAATAATAAGGGTGATTTAAGTTCGTATAGGATGTAAAAATGATTATTAACAGTTGTGAAATCAAAATAATGACATTTATGTGTTGGTATTATAAAATGTTACAATATAAACATGTTTTTCATAGAAATGATGATGTTAGCAGAATAAATAATATAATGTGCCATCGTTAAGATTTATAATATATTAGAATCATCATTTTATGGACAATTAATTCATTCATAAGATAGTTTTAGAGAAACAACATTATTCCTAGAATTTTGGGATATAATTTGAGAAGTTATATTTTAGGTAGTGGTTAATCTATGTGTCTCAATTTCATTGAATAATTGTTTTTAGGATGATTACTTTTATATGTGAGGTGGGTGGGAAACATGTGAATATATGAAATTGTATTATTAAATATATAAATTAATAATATATTACTGACACTTGTAATGTGACTCCATAAATCCTAACTATATATGATAAGGTATATAAGGTAGATATACTAACAATTAGTAAATTATATATAAATTTATCAGAAATTTAATAAATTTTCATCTTGTATAAAACCATCATTGAACTTGATTAACCATAATCGTTTTAACAAATTTTTCACTATATTATATTACTGTTTGTAACTCCATAAATGAAAATTGGTACATAAAATAACCAATTGTTACAGGAAATAAAAAATACAAACAACATCTGTTATAATTTAATTTTTTTAATTCCTTAATGATATAAATTATATTTTTATAAATTAAATTCAATTTAATGTCAATTTTATGATAATTAATATTTCTGGATGTTCATGGAATCAAGATAAAAATGTAATTCAGATATAAAATAATTCAAAAAAATTAATACAATATAATTTTCAACTAAAATATTGGTCACCAATATTTCACAAAAAAACATTACATCTAATATTTTCAATAACATTTACTTTTATTTTTCTATATCATGCACAATAGTTCTATAGGCATTGTCCATGAAATCATTGAAATTTTTTAATCTCTAAAAACATAAAAATTAATATAATGAAATAAATTTATTATTTTTTAAATTAAAGATCTAAATCATACATATAGAATTTTTATCCCAATGAAAATATATTAGAGATATTAAAAAAATGATATACAGTTTTTAATTTTTCATAACATAAAATAATATAAAGAACATAATCAAGGAAAAGTAACAATGAAATTATAAATATACGATGTTATGATATTTATGTTAAAATTTAATCTAATAAAATTAAATTAAAAAATATTTTGGTTTGATTTTAAAATTATATTCAGTCATTTTAACATTAATTATCTTTATTTTCACATTACCACGGTGATAAAAATTTAACATGGTAAATATTATTTATGTATTAAAATAATTCAGACATATTGACATATTATGAAACATATAATTATAGTATATATATATATATATTTCATGATTCAATTCATGAATATTTAATCATTTATTTTAATGTATGTATCAAAAACTTTTTGAAAAATCTTTCAAAAACCTATATTTTTAATTGTAAAAATGAAATTATACCCAAATAATAAATAATGATGGATATTTTTGAATTAATGATACAAATAATAAAAAATGGATAATATTTAATATTAAAATTAATTATTAAATATGGTAATTATTTTAGACAACACTATTCAATTAAATAAAATAAAAAAATTAAATATATATATATTTGTCACTATTCAATTAAAAATAAGTCATTTTATAAAAATCCAAAATGGTCACCCTAAGTGTGTTATTACATGTTCATTTCAAAAACACTTTTAATTTTTAAATATTATAAATATATCTAATTTACCCATGTCAATCACCTATAATTAAATTTAGAAGGAATGTTATTTTAATAAAAAATGTAGTATTCTTATTTATTAGATAACAAAAAAAATTAGATGACTCATGAAATTTATTATTGAAATCATTATTTACATGATTGAAATATCTTTATATATATACATCATGATTTTTTTATTTCAATTCATATCTTCCAAACAATGTTCTAGGTTATAATGGTCATATTTAAATAAAATCATTTTGTTGTTGGTTTATGATTGATGATACGAATGTTATAAACTATCAAACATATCATTATTCTAAAATAAAATATATAATGATATAAAATGGTATTAAAATTTTATTTTTCTTGAAAATTCATTTTTTGAAGAATGAATTTTTCTTAAATATCATTTTTGACATCAACTAACTCTTCCATTAGTTTCTCTAATGAGGTTATATGATAATCATCTTAAATTAGAGTATAATATTCATGGTAATAATATATATCCACGATTTCATCTATTAATTTATTCTCCTCAATCAATCTAGGGATAAAAATATTATATAATTATGTAGGTATTTCTATTACAATTGAATAAAAAAATAAATTTTAATCTAGTTTGTAAAAATATTTCATAGATTTAAAAACACTGAATATCAAATTATGATATCCTTCATGAAAATATATTTACCTTATGTAATTACAAGGAGAACCCATTATACAGATAAGTTATCTCATAATGGTATTACTTGTATATCCATTACATTTTTCCATCTAATGTACTAAAAAAATCAACAAACACTATTCATTTAACAATTCTCAACAAAAGATAATCAATCACTCTCGTAAGATATGTTATGGATCATTAAAAAAGTTAAAAACCACAGTTGTAGAATATAACACTCTAGTTTCAAATTCATTATAAAATTCATGTGTGGTTGTGATTTTATTTTCTCTTAAATCTATAAAACAATTGAATTAATTATTAGTCCCAATGAAATTTAGAACTCTATGGAATTAATATATTTCATAGTATATTATATTGAATGTCTACCCTATAATTTCATTAACAATTACAGTGATAAAATCAACTATCATTTCCTTATTTGAAAAGATATATAATGAAATTAAATGACTGATTCTGTTATAATTCCGTTATAAATATATCTTAGAGCCTATTTTCCGATAAATACATATTATCCTCTTGATTTACTAATCCACATGTTCATTGAGTTCCCAGTATATTTTTTGAACTAATTATAGAGTTTTATATTTTATAACATCAATAGTATCAAATAAATAAATATATATAATATTTCCACTATCCCTCGACATTTTCATTAAATAATTTGTATGTGTATTGATCCATTTATTTTTAATTAATTTCATTTACATTTACTTTTTAGTGAATTCCATTATACCATTAATCCTTGAATTAATTTTTCATAATGCATTATTCATCATTACCACTTTTTTACCTTCTATTTATGATACATTATGATTTACACAAGTATTTTGATTATTTATTTTTTTAGTCCCATGTTTTCATCTGTACCTCACAACCAATTCTCATTTATTACTACTCTAAAAGTGATCAACATTTTCAATGGTGATTTATATAAGTCTTACAAATATTAAAAAACCAATATCTTTAAAGAAATCATAATTTATGATCCCATGATTTTTAAATTCAATATATCTTACCAAAATTTTTTAAAATATACAAAAAATAAGAATTCAATAATTTCAATGTGACATTATAAATGGAACCATGAAATCTCATCCCCAATAAAATCAAATTTATTATACAAAGATGATTTATAGGACTTTATATACTTATTTTTTTATTATAAATTCTTATAATAATGATTTTATCTTATTTATTATCTAACATCTAATAAAATAATGCACCAAAAATATAACCACAATATTATCATAGTAGTTTTATTAATGATTTATTAATGTCAATAAAATTTTCTAGGATTTGAAATGATTTGAAAAAAATATCTTATTCTACAAACTGCATCCAATCATTCAATCAACACGATTTTAGTATATAAATGGTTCATCAAATAGATAATATTTAGCATCATTATTGAATCTCTTTTTTTTCATTCAATAAAAATTCTCATATTATTGTATATCCATCAACGTAATTCTCAATTTCATATTTCCATGGATTAAAATAGGGTTTCATGGAAAAATATTAATCATTCATTATTCATTTATTGGTATTATTAATGTTATAATCCATTGAAATTTATAATATAAACTAGAACTCTAAAAAGATAATTCAACAACATATTTTTTAATTTCTAAATCCAAATAATTTAAAAAAAGAATTAATATAATAATAATTGTTATAAATACATTCCAATGAGTGAATCTTGAAATAATTTTTATTCATTCTACATAATAACCATTCAATAATAATGAAATCATATAAATTTTTCATGGGAATATAGCAGTGCAAGCCTCCCATTATATATTATTGAATCATTCAACTATAATCCTCTGATTAATAACTGAATGCAATAAATTAAATGTTTTTATTTTCAATCACATGGTCTATAAAAACACATGTAATATATTTAAATTTATAAATATTATTTTCATATTAAATATTAGTTATATTGATGTAAGGATCAGATAAGATATTAATGGATCTTTTTCTATTTTTTCAAATCACCCATTAATAAATATTATTTTCTAATTCATTACTAATAGTGATCATGATGGTTTTTTAATCAATGAATATTATTTTATGGATATTATATATAATATTTTTATCATATTAATCTCCCCAAAAACATCATTCAATTAGGTGGTATAAATTTTATGATTTCCTTATTTATGGAAATATCAATATCAATTATATAATTAAATATTATATATAAAAAATTATATTTGTTTCACAATAATGTAATATTTATCATATTTTTCACTTTTTAAATAACATTACACATTTCTATAATATAAAAATGATTTATTTGGAATACCATACAATTCATTATAACTATGAAATAAATCCATGGTTACTTAAATGGATGATTCCACATTATCTGAGAAAGAAGCCATCATATATGTTTGGTATGTGTCATAACCACCATATTGCAACAAATTCTTCCTGATGATAGAAAAAGATACATATAGACATTTAAATGTTATCATGTATTGATATTCTAGGTCAGTTGGGAGATAATTGAATCACTAATAACTATCACCAAAATAGAATTGTATGTGTCTTTCAAGTATATAAATCATCTAAAAAAATGAAAAAACATTATCGTTACCTTTTACTAAATTTTTTTTCCTACAATACATGAAAAAATACATCTTGTAAATATTCTTATAATGATATTTATGTCCTCATTACTAATTAATTACATTATAACCTTTTGAATGAAAACATGGATTATAAATAATACTTTATTTTTTTGGTTACATCGTTAAAATATGTATAAGTATTTCATTCTTTATCCCTTTATTATCTACAATGTTATATATTGTTGATTATTTTAGATATCATAATGAATTAGTAAATTTTCATTCTCATCAATTATTCAACTCATATACTATAATTAATATTAATATATATCCCCATTAATATATTCATATATCATATATCATCCCATGTTTGATCAACCAAGATTCATTTCTTACATAATACATTGGTAAAATATATAATGGATCAAACCAAATAAGATTGATTATTTTATAAATCTTGGGAAACTATAAAAATAAATGAATTTGATATTACATAGATAATTAAAACCTATCCTTAAAAATATTTTTTCATCCTAGAAAACTATTTAATTATTATTTCTTTATATCATGGGGGAGATAAAAAAATAATACTTGAGATTATATATTTATTTATTTTTACATATAATTGATGATATCAATAGGAAATGCATAATAATTGACATATAATTGTGAATAATCATATCAAATGACATTTAATGAACAAAAAGTGATTATTTTAATTTCATAGATAATATAAAAATATCAAACAAATTGAAATTGGAAACTGAAATCATTATAAATGAATGGAATAAATATATACATTCATTATCTTATCATCAAGGCCTCATCTTAGAAATAATGAATCATACCGTGATGTTCTACTAAAATATAGACTTATATTTTTTATTATCTATCAACCAAGACATTATATATTGATATGTAAGGTATACACCAAATTCACAACTATTATTACATTGACATATCAAATTGTCCTATACATCATTCCATTTTTTGTCTCATTATAACTATTTATAAATTAAGGGGATATCTATAATATGGAACCACTTATCACATATGAATATTATGAATTATTCATGTATTAAATGATCCATAAATATTATTCTCAGAATTCCTTATAAATCAACATATATAAATATTAAATCAGGACTACAAAATTTTTCCTCAGTCAGTGAAATAAATTTCTTAATTAACATTCTTCAACAAGTATAGTATATAGAAATGGTATACATTTAAGTCAAATAACATTATTATCAAAATAATGATGTATAAATCTATGATATATAAAATATAGACATGAATCTGGAAGTATTTCCCTATGATGTGATAAAGGAAGATATGGAATTCTATCATTATAATTTCAATTTTAAAAACTATTAATCCAAAAATCAGAAATAAGATTATAAATTCATATGAAATTATGAAATTTTTAGTTATACAAATACTTTCATAAAATATAATCTAAATTTATGAAAATAAATAAATATAACATTCCATTACATCTCTATAAAACTAACTTTAACTTCAATTTAAAACTTATTTTCATTTATTTAAAATATAATTAATTTTATATTGATAATATTTAAAATAATTAATATAATATAGAGAAATTTATTTCATTTAAAATAAACATGGAAACATTTAATGTAATATTTAAATAAAATAATGATAATTTCATAGAAAAATTTCTTCCGTGATATATTTATTAAAAGAGGACCTTATTTTTTCAATTTTATATAAAAATAATAAAATTAATGTTTGGGTAACTAAAAAATATATTCTTTTCAAATAATCATAAATAAAACCAATATCAGTGATAATGATCTTTCAAAGTCATCTATAAACTAATATAAATTATCATGTATTGGAATAAAATGATAATCAACCAAAAAATGGATATATTTTTTATATTTTTTATATAGAAAACATTCATTATAATTCTTTATCCAGCAGGGGAAAAAAGAAACTAAAAATTAATCAAAAAACATAACCATAAGATATGAAAAATTATATTGTTTATTATTATATGATAATATAATTTTCACAAATAAATTATGAAGAGAAAATATCAGAAAATAATATGATATTGTAATATATTTTCATTGATAAATTGGTATAATTTATGTAACGTCCTGACCCTAGTTACCCAGAGTTAGTGAATTATTATATAACATTGGCATGATATAAGGAATCATGTCCCAAAATATGGACCAGTTTAGTATCCTTGGAAGTTTTAGATACATTCATAAGTTTTACAAAACATTATAAAATAAAAATATCAGAAACATTTTTTCTATTTTATAACACACATATATCTATATCCTCTCCATGCAGTTCAACCATAATATAATTCTTCACATCTTGGAAATAATAAAACATAGAAAAGTGTGAGCTCAGATTTTCGGTAATGACACCAATATAGCGGAAAATTTCATAGATAAGCATAAACAATTAAGGAAATGTATAACACAAAAACAAAATCCTTTTAAAATAAACTTTATCATATTATGGACAGGATAAAATCAAATAACGCCATTTAAATAATAACATAGATATTTTAATTGTCGAACAATCATTCGCAATATCAATAGCCACTATCATAATGATGGAATGCATAATGACAGACTTCATAACCACATATTCAAGGATTTATGCCAAGACTAAAAATAAGATTTTTTCATTGCCTTATGAAAAAACACTAGTTTGTCTCATGAGACCTATCGAGGCATCGAGGAGCTATAACAGGCTCTACCCATCACTTACTATGTCCAATGAATTCCTCATATGAAAAGGTTTAAACATAACACTAACATTTATATTAAAACTAGCATATGAAATGTCAATACATTATCCATAAAACATGAATGGTAAAAATAACACATCCACAGTAAAACAGATCACAAAACCTTCAATACAATTTGTAAGTTTTGTATCATAATACATCAACTTCATTCAAGATTAAAATCCATCAAAGGATGTTGATAAAATAAAAATAAATACTTTTTTTAGAGAAATATAACTTTCTATATTAAAATCATTTAAAAGTCATATATTTTTAAAATAAAAAATTTAAAAAATAATAATCTCTATAATCCTGTAAGGGATGATTTTATGATTATATAACGATGGAAAATATCCACACTCACAGTATAAGTAAAAAAATACATTCTTTCCTTTATTTTGTTGAAAATGTAATAATGTACCTTGTATGTAAAAAAATAATGGAAACATTCCATTAAAAACAAATATGGTTGAATTAGGGTTTAAATGAATTTAAACCATATTATTTTAAGTAGTAAAAATGTTATGAATTACATTTTTATGAAAAAACTGATGTGGATGATAAATATGTCCTAGTAGATACTTATGTAAAAACAACCTAAGATAATAAAGATATTAGAAAATAAATCCTTACCATGTTCTTTTCCTTAGAAGATGGTATGTTGACCTCCTCTATAATAGTTCAGAAATTGTTATTAAATTATTCCATAACTATATACATAAATATGATATCACATATGATCCTCTAATATTGTTTTATAAATAATATTTCTGTAGTATCATCATTTCGGGTGTTAACCGATCTATTTTCTTTTATATGGACGGTTTTGTAAGCCATGTTTGATATGTATTGGGTGAATTTTATTCATATCTAGAATATTATTATGTTCAGAAACATTATTTTTTATAATAAAATGAAAATTATTCTTGAATGAATACGATGTGGAATGAATCTCATCGCCTTCTGGGAGACCCTAATCCGTATGTACGCACGAGCGACAATATCATTATATTTATGGTGAAATAGTATGTAATTTCATGGTATATCATATATAAAGAATAATTAATATGTTATATTTATTCTTTACATTAGTTATTCTCATTATTATAGCCATCCAAATAATAAAGTGTTTGAGTAACAAACTACACCACAACATGGAGATGATAAGCAGTATGATCACATGTATGGTGACATTTGCATTCATATAATGGATAAAATAATTATAATGGTTGTACCATTTTTATAATAATATCCCAGTATATAAAAGATAACAAAGATATTATATTAGAATGGAAAAAACAAAGAAAGAAGAAGAGGAAGAAGAAAATTACTTGAAAGAGGGTAGTGAAATTATTACCTCTTTTTTGGTTGTTTCCTTTTTAGTTGATCAAAAGGGATCCATATGTTGGCTTAATGATCAGAATAATGCCTCAAGGTTTATGTGTGGGAAATCGTGAGGATATTTGTCTAGGGTTTGGCTGAGCCAAATGGATTTGGAGGTGTGATATTGAGAGAAGGGGAAGTTCCTTTTTATAAGAGAGGTGAGGGGCACCTTAGGGAAAGATTGAAATATTATTTTATAAAAAAATATTTTTTGGTTCCCAATGGCTCCAAAATTAATTATTTCGAGTCTAAGGTGGGTGTGGGCAACACAACGCTCAAAAAATAAGTTTTATACTGGTTTTGGTCACCATATTAACCTTATCATTTAGATTTAACTCTTAGTTAAATATTTTAACTTTTAAATATATTCTTGTTTTAATATAATAATTAGTCCATAAACATACTATAAAATGGCAGCACGAACCTCAAGTGGTTTATTAATGATATAACTATAAATATATATGATATTTGGAAGAACCGTATATTTTTATAACTATTATATAATTTAATAATATAATATTTATTTTTAAAACACAATTACGTCAATTTTGAAACTATTTAGTATTGGGGTTTTTTGAAAGTCATCACAACTTTATTACTTCAAAATAACACATTTAATCAAACTTATATGTCTTATTCACATAAAAATTTGTGTATGTCATGAAAACAATTAAATTATATTTATTGTAATATTTATTATACCATTTATTTAATTCAATAATTAATAAGATAATTACTGTATTATGATGGTGTCATAAATAAATTTAATTATTTAATGTCTAAAAATTATAAATAAAATTAATTTTTTTTTGAAATGTTATTATATTTCTAATTATAATTTACAGTCTAAATGATAACTTATATAACCCCACTTAGAATATGTTTTACTAAAAGACATATGCTTATGTCATTTTTTTTACATTAAATTAATTAATATAAAGTGTCATTATCACTCTCAAGTAGCCCCATGGGGTCCCAAAATTGACCCAATGATGTCCACGGTCAGACATGTATCAAATAATAGGAATATGACACATGTTAGGGTAATTTAATATTATATTATTATTATTTTCTGCCCTTATTTATCATATTTACCTTTTAACCATGGTAAATAATATATGTACCAAAGTAATTATTCATAATGTCTAAAAATAAATGTTACATATTTGCACAATTTTGACCTCATGATTCCAAATATGGAATCCATTTTTCCTAATTAAAATCACAGAAGTGGCACAAAAAAATTTAAAATTAATTCCAGTTGTCAAAAAAAGCATGTTTTTAAGAAATATTTACTATAAAAAGATTGGCACATGTTTATTTTGAGTTTAATGGTGGAATTACATATGATGTACAAAATTATATTAAATTATAAAAATATAATCTAATTATACTTTAAAACCACTCAAATGAATAATTGATCACTATTATTTTTTTTAAAAGTTGTTTTTAATTAAAATTCAGTATTTTTCAGAATTCATCCAAAATCAAATTTTTTTACAAAAGTAACAAAAATTATCCCAATGCTAATTTGGATATTCCAAAATCAAAAATAAATTCAATTTTGAAAAATAAAATTTTTAACATTTTAAATACTGGTAATTATTATTTATAATGGCTAGTTTAATTGGTCGTGGTGTGTTAAAACATCAATTTGCGTACAACGAAAGATACTCCATTATTCAAAGGGAAACATACCGTGGAAGTTTGGGGTGTTACATTCTAATCTGCAAAAAATAATTTCTTCCTCTAATTTTATAAAATATTGGAGAATAAAAAGATTCTGGTGGTTATTCATCATAAGTTTCTCAGGCTCCGACATTGACTCTTCTATCATATGGTTTCTCCATAGAAGTTTTAATAGGTGGGTCATCTGGTTTCTCAGCACGTGTTCTCTGGTATCAAGAATTTTGGGAAGCTCTTCACTATAAGACAGATCAGGTTCTAGTTTAATTTCTCCATATGTGAGTGCATGCCTTAGTTCAGGTATGTATTTTCTCAACCGTGATATGTGGAAAAACTTTTGATCTTGTGAGAGACATGGAGGCTTTATAAAATGATAAGTTAAAACTCTAAATCTTTCTAGAAGTTTGAAAGGAATGATGTAGCTAAGACTAAATTTTCCCTTATTACTAAAATGTATAACACCCTTCCATAGAAATACTTTCATAAAAACATGATATCTTACTTGAAATTACATATCCTTTCTTTAGTTATTGTCATAAATCTTATTCCTACATTGTGCTACATTGATGTGGGTTTGGATAATCTTCACATTTTCTATTGTTTCCTCAACATGTTACGGGACTATGATTTATCATTCACCATCATAATCCAAACAAGTTTGTGTGCGACATCTATTTCCATATAATGCTTCATATGGTGTCATATGAATATTTGAATTAACACAATTTTTATAGGAAAATTCAACCATAGGTAAATATTGATCCAACATACCCTAAAAGTCGTGTGAGAAAGATATCAAAATGTCTTCTATTGTATGAAAAGTCCATTCTAATTTTCCATCAGTTTGAGGGTTGTAGGAATTCCTCAAATGAAGATTTGTATGCAAGGATTTCTGAAGAATTTTCTATAATCATGATGTAAAATGGGGATCACGATTAAACACAATCGATAGGGGTACTCTCGGAAGTCTTACAACTTCATTAATATATAGCCATTCAATATGTTTAAGTGGTAAATCTTATCTTATAGATGAAAATTTGATTACTTGGTAAGACGATCAATAATAACCCATATTGTATCATTTCATCTTGGAGTCTTTGGTATTCTCCAAGACAACATCCATGGTAATATTATCCCATTTCCACTCAGATATAGAAGAGGTTTAATGACTCCTCTAGGTTGTTTCCTTCCAGCATTCACTTGATGTGAAACTATACATCTTGACACAAAATTATCAATATCCCTCTTCATTTTATCCAACCAAAAATTTATTTTCAAATCATTCTATATATTGGTTCTCCTATGGTGTATAGAGAAATTGGAGCTATGAGCATCATCGAAAAAAATCCCTTTTTAGATAAGGTATGTTTGGAACACAGTGACTCTTAGAAAATTTCAAAATTCCATATTCATATAAAATGTCACTCAATATACTATTATTTACATCTTTAATCATCTTTTGAAACTCCTCATCATCAGTCTGAGAACTCATTTTCATTTATAGTAAATATTGTTTGGAAACCATTTGAAAAAGTATTTTTGTTTCATCTTCCATGGTTATTCCAATATACATTTTTTTCTAGATCCATGAAAATAGGATCCCTTTCAAATATTATCTTGCTCAAAACTCCATGATCTGTTCTAATAAAAGAATTTGTCACCTTATTTTCCTTCCCTGGGTGGTAGTGTATTGTGGAATCATAATCCTTGAGTAGTTTAAGCCATCATCATTGGCTTAAGTTGAGTTATTTCTGTGAGAAAATATACTACAAACACGTGTGATCAGTATAAATCTCTCATTTTTCACCATAAAGATAGTTTCTCTAGATCATGAAAGTGAAAATTACAGCTAGAAACCCAATATCATGAGTAGGATTGTTTTTCTCATGAATTTTTAGTTACTGTAATGCAGAGGAAATATCTATATCATTCTGATTAAGGACACAACCATGTCAATTATTTGAAGAATCACTTTAAATAAAATACACATCATTGCCTAATGGGACATTCAAGATAGTTGAATTAACTAATATTCCCTCTATTTCATCTAAACATTCATCACACTCTTATGTCCAAAATAATTTAACCCCTTTATGAGTGATCATTGTTAATAGGTAGAAAAATCGGGCAAAATTCATACAAAACACCGATAATAACATGTTAAACCAATAAAACTGCATACCTCTATTATACTCATCGGTATTGGCCATTCATGGATTGTCATGGTCTTTGAAATATCAATATAAATTCCATTTATAGAGAGAATATGGCCATGAAAAGAAATATCCTAAAAGCATAATTCACATTTGATAAACATTCCATAAAATTTATTTCTTGAGAGGGTTTTATGAATAGTGCACAAGTGATTTTCATGATCTTTGTAGCTTTTTAGTATACCAAGATTTCATCAAAAAATAACAATACAAAGTCATCAAGATATTCCTTAAATAATATATTCGTTAGATCCATGAAGACATAGGGTGAATTATTTAATCCAAAAGGCATTATAGTAAAATTTTAATGCACGTACCGGGTTCGAAATTTTGTTTTCAGAATGTATTCCATCTTTACACACAACTGATGTTTTCCAGATCGATGGTCAGTCTTTGAAAAATATTTTTCTATGTGATGTTAGTCAAATAAATCATCAATTTGTGGTAGGGGATATTTGTTCATTGTTGTTATTGCATTGATATTTTCGTAGTCAATGCCAAATCTCATAGATCTGACATTCTACATAACAAAAATAATTAGGGCTCCCCATAGAGAAACTTTAGGGCGAATAAATCCATTATAACTCAATTATTCTAGTTTTTTCCTTAGTTCATCTATTTACGTAGTGGACATTCTATAAGGGGTCTTCGATAAGGGCCTCGAACCATGAATTAAATCAATTGAAAACTTAATTTCTCGCTCTAGAGTATGTCTAGGTAATTCTTCTGGAAACACATCAACATATTCATGCACAATATTTATGTCCTCTAATTGAACATTTTTTCCATGCCCTTAGTTATTTCATTCTATTATTCCCCAAAAATTGAATTGGGTAGAGCTACTGGGGGTGGATCTAGATAAGAATCAGGTGGTTATGTTTTTACTCTAAAGATAAGGTACTACTTATAATCATCGAAAATTGTAACCTCCATCTTGTTTCAATAAATTTCTTCATCATGGTACAAAATCTAATCCATAAAGAGGATTATATCAAATTAAATCATTGGTATGACGTTGAGATCAGTAGATAAAGAACATTTATATGCATTAATGGGAACTAATTCACAAAACATGGTTTTGATGATACATCCCATAGGTGTTTTGACTAACAACTCCCTTGTTAAGTCAAATTTAAAATATCTAATTTTCATAGAAAACTAGGAAGATATGAAATAATGTGATGATCCAAAATCAAATAATCAATTAGATAAACTTGAGAAAACCATTAAATTACCTACCACCATATAATATGGAACTCCAATCACAGCAGTAGTGAATTTATAAGATTGGACTTTCTCCCTTGTCCTTTTTTTAGGTATGTTCCCTTATCACATAGGATATTAATTTTTGTAATTATCTTTTTCTCTAAATTTATATCATTAAATATTGAAAACATCTTTCTTCCCCTTTCTATTATGACCTTGGAGGCCTTTTTTACCACACTTCTAACAGACACCCATTCCCTTCAGGCATGTATCAGGGTGTTTATTCCCCCAATTACTACCGGATGTATGTTAATCTTTTCCCTTCTTCCCCTTATTTCCATTTCCATAGTATTCAGAATATCACTTATTATCTTTCTTTTCTTTGAAGTTGTATGATTTAGAGAATTCTTTTTCTGTCTTGGTAGTGTATGAGACAATATCATTATATGATGAGAAGGATTATGAGACCAATGCTCAATGGAAAAATGTCTTTATCTCATCAAATAATCGATCAATATTACTCTTTGTGTAACATATATAATCTAACACATGCCTTTCTAACATTGTAAAGTTATCCTCATATTTTGCGACATTCTGGTCCTCCTTTTCCCTTAGACTCAGAAATTGTCATTCCATATCCGCTCGATGGTCACGAGGAATTTATTTGTCTATGAAAAAAACATTAAACTCCCTCCTTTCCATGTTTGATACTTCTTAATATTATTTTATGTTTTGGATTAATGACAACCATTGAACTGTATCTCCCATGAGGTGATAAACTGACATGACAATTGTTTTCCTTTCGCTACTCCCCAAAGCATGAAATATTTTTTATAAGGAACATATCTATTTCTCAGCTACTAATGGGTTTTCATTCCCATTGAATTTTTTTGGTTATTTCTTCATAAAGACGTATAACATTGATTTTTAGCATTGTGGATTAGGGTGCTCCATACGGGTATGGTTATTATTCATAACGTATGTGAGTTTTCCCAGTATGGTGACAAGATGATCACCACTAGTTGCATCACTGACTCCACTATAATAATCTTATGTAGGAGGGAAATCCCAACATTAATTAAATGGGTTGATAAATTTTCCATTCCTTATACTAGGCACCTTGTAAAAACAATGATATACACTTTATTAGTTTATGAAACGCAATACATAATTAAAAACTTGAAAAACTGATAACATAAATTGAACAGTTTGTGGATATAATCCGTAATCATAAAAATGTTTTCATTGAGGATGTATATAATAATAAACCATTCATAATGGATTTTAAATAAAATGATAATTATAATAATCATATCTTTCAAGAGTGTCATAACAAAGAGTGCAGCAAGCCACATTTTCATGCACCAGTTCCCTTTCGAGCCTAGCTCAAAGCAGTGTTTTCAGGTATTACCTCTCGGTATATCTGTGTCGGAGCTTATTTTCCTACCTCATATCCAGATAGGGATGTATTTCTTTAAATGATCAAAAAATATCTACATTACAAAAATTCTAGGATGTTCTTCTATTCTAATCCTCAAAGTCTATCTTAGGGAAATGTTCTCTAATCAGAGTTTGCCTAAATCTTTTTTCTAAGGTTTGTACTAAACTGCTTCTAATACCAACAATAATTCCACAAGCCTAGTTACCCAAATATGGTTCATTTCTACATAACACTGATAGGATACAAGTAATCATGTCTATATAGACCAATCGGTTTCGTAGCCTTGGAAATACTATATACATTTATAAGTTTTACGTTACACCATGAAATAAAAACATCAACACCATTTTCCCCTATTAAACATACTTATATCCTTGACCTATCCTTGTAGGTTTACCATAAAATACTTTTCCACATCCTGGGAGGAATAAAACATAGAAATGGGTGAGCTCATATTCTTAGTAGGGATAACTATATAGCGGAAACATTTGTAAATAAGCATAAATAGCTAAGGTAATGTAAAAGACTAAAAAAAGACTTTTAAACAAAAATAGCAGCAGAATATGTAAAAGATAAAATAAAATAATTCCATTTACTTAATTACATTGATATTTTACTAGTCAAATAATCAAATGAAATATCAATAGCCACATTCATAATGATGGAATACATAATTCCTGACATCATAATCACATAGTCAATGACTTATGCCAAGAATAAAAATAAGATATTGTCAAGGCCTTATTCAAGACACTAGTTTACTCATGAGATCTACCAATATATAGAGGAGCTATATCGGGCTCCACCCGTCACTTACTAACTCCAATGTATTTCTCATAGGAAATGGTTTCAACATAGCATAAACATTCATATTAAAACTAGAATAGGAAATGCGAATAATTGATCCCAAAACCATGAATGCTAAAAACAACACATCCACATTAAAACATATCTCAAAACCATCAATACAATGTGGACGTCTTGTATCAGAATAAATCAACTTCAATGAAGCTTAAAATCCATCAAAGTATATTAACATAGATTAAATAAAAACGTTTTCAGATAAATATCTCTTTCTAGATTGAAATAATTGTAAATTCATATAAATATAAAAGAAAACATTCATTTAGAAAATATTCTTACATGCTTTTTATGGGATGCTTTGAAGATGATATAATGGCGAAAAATAGCCACACCCTCCGTATAAGTTAAAAAAGATATTATTCCCATAATTGTTTTGAAAAGGTCATAGAGTACCAAGTTTATAAAATGTTAAAAAGATTACTTTCAAAACATATATTGTCTAATGAGGGTATAAATGACTTTAACGAATAGTGTTTTAAATAGTAATTTTTTTAATTATATTTTTATGAAAACATGGTTGTGGATGATCATGTGGTCCTAGTAGATACTTAAGTAAAAATAACCTCGTATAATAAAGAGACTGTGAAATTAACCTTTACCATGTAATTTTCCTTAGTTTATGGTATTATAACCTCCTATATAATATTTAAAACATTCTATATAAATTATACAATAACTATATATAGAAATATGATGTCATATGTGATCCTCTAAAATTTCTTTATTAATAATATTTCAGTAGTATCATCGTTTCAGGTGTTAACTGATCTGTTTTCCTTTATATGATCGGTTATGTAAGCCATGATTGTTATGGATAGGATACATTTTATTCATATCCATAATGATATGAAGTTATTAAAAATTATTTATAATAATAAATAGAAAATTTTTCTTGAATTATTATGATGGGGAATGAAGCTCATCACGTTCATGGGGACGGTAATCTGTACGTACGCATGAGCGACAATATCATTATATTGATGGTGAGTTTATGTTTAATTGGATGGTATATCATATATATATATATATATAATCATTAAAATTTTATATTTATTATTTAAATCTTTTATACTCATTATTATACACTTCCAAATTATGATGTGTTTGAATAACAAACTACACCACGGTGTGGAGACAATAAGTTGTATGTACGCATGTATGAAGACTTTGTCATTAATATGATGGATTGAATAATGAATATGGTTGTAAAATTTTTATAATAACATAAATGTATATAAAAGATAATTGAGATATTATTTTATAATGGACACAACAATTAAAGAAGAAGTGAAAGAAGCAAAGAACATGAAAGAGGGTGGGGAAATTATTACCTATTTATCAGGTGTTTCCTTTTGAGTTGATCAATAGGTTCCTTAGGTTAGCTTTCTGATAAAAATAAGGCCTCTAGGATGAAGTGAAGAAAATTGTGAGGTTAATTGGGCAGGAGTTGGCCAATCCAAATGTCTTTGGAGAAGTGACTTTGATAGAATGGGAAGTTCCCTTTTTTATGATAGGTGAGGGGTACCTTAGGAATATATTGAAATATTATTTTATAATATAATCATTTTCGGTTTCTAATGGATATAGAATAATTTAATTCAAGGATAAGGTGGGTATGTGTTGAAATATCTCAACCAATAGGTTTTAGAAAGATCTGGATCACCATATTGACCTTATCCTTTTTACTTAACTCTATGTTAAATAGTTTATCTTTTACTTTGTATTCTTGTATTATTATAATAATTGGTTAATAAATATACAATAAAATGTCAAGAGAACCAATTGTTGTTAATTAATGATATAAATATCATTATATATGTTCTTTGGGTGAACCGTAGATTTTTTTAACTATTTTATAATTTAATAATATAATATTTTTTAAAAACTCATTTATATCAATTTAGACACTATTTAGAATTTGGTTTTTCTGAAAGTCATCAAAACATGATTACTTCGATCCAAATACATTGAATCAACCAATCATTTCATATTCATCTAGAAAATTTTTGTATGTCATAATAAAAAAAACTATATTTATTTCAATATTTTTAATACCATTTATATGATTCTTTAAATAATAAAGTAATTACTACATCAGCAATGTGTCATAAATAAATTCAAATATTTAATGATTAAAAATTATATAAAAAATAAAATTATGTTGGAAATAATTTTAGAATTATAATGAGTATTTATAGTTGAAATGGTAACTTACATAACCCTATTTTAAAATTTTTTTACTAAAAGATATATGTTTTTTTCTTCATTTTTTTCATTAATATAAATTAATTAATATAAACTGTCATTATCACTCTCAAGTGGACCCATGGGGACCCATGGATTCCCATGGTCAAAAATGTATAAACCAATTTGAATAGGACACATGTTAGGTTAAATTAATATTATTATAATATTAATTTTTACCCTTATTTACCGGAATTACCTTCTAACCATGGTAAATAAAAAATTTACCGAAATAATTATTAATAATTTAAGACAATAAAATTTACCTCTTTAAAAAATTTGAACCTCCAGATTTCAAATATATAATCCATTTTTCCAAATTCAAAAGACAGAATTTCCATATATTTATTTAAAATTAATCAAATTGTCAAAATAGAAAGCGTGTTTTTATGAAATAATAACAATCCAAATATTGAAACTTGTTTATGTAAAGTTTAAATGTGTAATTATATAAAATTATATATATTATATTAAATGATAAAAATATAGTCTAATTATAATTTAAAACCACTGAAATTTATAATTTAGCACTATAAATTTTTTTGATTAAAAAATTTGTTTTTAATTTAATTTTAGTATTTTATAATATTCACCAATAATTGAATGTTTTCAGAAAAGTACAAAAACATAACCCTAAGCTAATTTCGATATTTTGAATTCAATAATGAAGTCCCATTTTAAAAATAAAATTTTTTAAATTTCAAAATGTTGTTATTGCTATTTATACTAGCGATTTTGATTGGTTGTGGTGTGTTAAAACATCAAGTTGCATACAACACAAGCTACTCCATTATTCAAAGGGAAACAATCCGTGGATATAGGGGTTGTTACAATTTAAATAAAAACCCATTAAAATAGAAAAAATTAATAAAACACATTGAATTTAATTAATTTAGAGTAATTTTGGATTAAATTTTCTAAATTGAATGTATATTAAATGTTTAAAATAAATAAGGGTAATAAACAAAAAACAAATGAATCAGTAAAGGTGAAATGATACAAAATTACACATACATTATAGAGAAATTGAATCCTTTTCACTCATTCCATCCTCTTTAATGACTCTATATTTTTTATAAATGTATAATAAATCCATATTAAAAATTATCATACAATAAATTATTTACATATAAAATTATATATGAAATTAATTATAAACTATTAATTTACATTATTATCTCATTTGTTTATTATTATTATTTTATACATGTTTTGGTTTGGTAGTTATGGACCTTTAATATTAGAAATAGTTTTATCATATAAAAATAATAATAATGGTATATAATTTTTCTAAAATAAATAAAAATTTAAAAAAAATTCTTGAATGGGGGCCATGAAATTTGAATCACATTACATTATGGATGTGGTAGTCTAAAAGTATAGATAGACCACATTATCATTTTACAATGGATGGAATGGTAATAAGGTATGTAATATAATATAATTTGATAATCATAATTATATACAGAATATAATATTTCAATATATCCATCATAAAAAAACATTAGTTATGTGGCCGTTATGAACAATAATGAACATTTATTTATAGAGGTAGTATTACATACATAAAATTGATTTCTGATGTAAAGGCCCAAAAATTTCAAGGAAAATTTTTTCTTAAATACTTTGGAATTTTACGAGACTGTTGCTTTTGACAGAACTTGATTCTGAGGCCCGGTGTGCTCGGAATCAATTTTTGAAGTTTAGCTCGGGTATGTTCAGTAAACGAATGAGCGGGTTTCTCTATATTTTGAACTGGTGCTCGGAATTGAAATCTGAGGGCACTAATGAATTTGCAACGCCGGTAATTGCTTAAGGGGAGCTTTACTGTTGTTGCGTTTGTGCGATAGGAGAAGTTAAAAATTATGGATTAAATAATAAGTGAATAAAAATGTGGAACAATTTTTATTCTATATCTAAGTGGTTATATCATACATGGGGGAGTTGGGGTGGGCTTCTAACTACCCATGTGAGGATATTTATGAGGTGGGGCCCACATGAGCCCCAACCCTTCACATTCCTAAAACTCCTTAAACCTCCCACTTTAAACTTGTTATCCCCTTTTTAATGAGGACTATTCCTCTCCCTCTATAACTCCATTAAAACTTACCAACCTATCACTTAATTAATTAGACAACTCATGGTTTAATTAGTTATGTGAATTTGAATTTGAATATTATAAATATGAATACATGGTATGATTTAATAAAATAAGTCAAAGCCTTATTTTATTTTTGGTTTTCTTGTTGTGTTAAAATTTTGGGGAGAGAGCTCTTGATTTTTGAAGAACGATTAATCTCTTTTTTTGAAGAACGCCAACTCTCCGATGAAGTACTTCGACTCGGTGATCCTGAATTATCCATCCTCTTCTTCCTCAGCGACATGGGATGAGACACATATGCGGGAACTCGTCAACGACCTCACACCTTGTTTTCATCTCGCCGTGATAAAAAAGAGGAGATGTCGCTTCCTCCTCGGACTCTCTCCGTTGACGTCTACGGATCCTTATTCCGCGACACCATCTTCCGCGACCCCAGAAAAACGACTTCGATTATCGAGGTAGAGGTTTATTCTTGAATGTGGATGTTTACATACTCCGTACTCATTGGAAATCATTGCTAAATATGGATGATTTCTGTCATTTTATGCGGATGGTGCGGAACGAACGAACACGGCCCGACAACCCTTTGTTGTTCTCGTTTATTATTTTATAATTGCAAATTGGCGGTGATGAAAACAAGGAGCCATTGCGTCCTACTGGGAATGTGGCGAAGGGAACCAGCGCCGTTGTGTCGGTTGTGTGGAAAGAACCACGACCTGCTAGATGGGCTGCCTCAGCGGAAGAACCGGAAGACCCGTCGGCCGGCCGGGCGAAGATGAGCTGTGGCGCCAGGAGGGTGCCATGCGAGAGGACCTGCTGGCCGGTCAGCTGGCCGGGCGGAGCTGGATCGCGACGCAAGGAGGGCGCCACGCTGGAAGACCAGCGGCCTGCCCGTGCGGGCCGCGTGCGCAGAAGGCTAGCCGGTCTAGACGGTCGGTTTGGTGAAGGGTGGCACCACCGGTGCGGAAACCCATGCCTCTCCCTTGGAACCTCCTCGGATTCGGCCATGCCAGACGGGCCGCGCCGCACCGGGCCACGCCGGGCCGGGTCGGGCCGCGCCACGCCACTTCATGCCGGGCCGCGCCACTTTGGGCCGAGTTGAGTATTTTTCTTCGGACCGGTCCGTCACCCCTGCTGGGTCGGACCCGTCAAACTAGGTTTACCCGACCCGTCGGCCCACTAGGCTCAACAGGTCGGGCATGTTAATCACTTAAAAGAGAACAACTTAAAGACCAGGTGTCTGATCGATGCTCTATCTATGGCACTGGGACCCTTTCAATGACACGATTATTTTGTGATACTCTACATATGTTTCTGTTGAATTTCGATATCGGCCGGGTTAGAAATGATCATATTTCTAAGCGGGCCCCTAGGACGGGAATGCCTATATCACTCAGACCGGGCGTCCGATTGACACGCCATCTATCACGTTGAGTTCCTATTGATGAGATGGAACTTTGTGATACATCAACTCTAGACTTCGTGATAGTTGATGTATAGACCCCTTGGCTCATGCAGCAGACCATCCTAGAATCGAGCGTGCTGTGTGCGGGAACCCTAGAGCTGGCTGCGACAGCGATGACGATGACGACGGTACTTGGATCCTACATGGGTTCGACAGTGAGGACGACTTTACTAGGATCCTATGTGGGTTCGGCAGCATCGGAGACTGTACTTGGATCCTACGTGGGTTCGGTAGCGATGGTTACTGTACTTGGATCCTACGTGGGTTCGGCAATGACGACTTCTGTTCTTAGATCATACGTGGGTTTGGCAGGGGATATGATTCAAAAGATTCATCTATCATCTCCACCCCTCTTCATGAATAATATACCTGTGTGAGCTGAGTCTTGACTTTCAGTAATTATCATCCATGCGATTGACTTTCTTTCCTATGTGTACTGTGTTGTGTTTTCCTATGTGGACTGGGTTGTACTTGGGCTCATGAGTTGGTGCCGAACTGGAATTGATGACTTAGGTATATGTATGGGCATATAACTAAGTAGAGTTGGTTGATACTTCGTGTTTGCATCTTTCCTTTGTGGTTTATCCTTTGTGGATTCTGGGAGACCGTCAGGGGTCTTGGGGTCACTACTGAGTACTATATACTCACACCTGCATGGGCTATGATCGCACTACATTGTGTTGGATGAAGATGACATAAAACACTGATCAAGGTGGATTCTTGTGGATAGGGATGATTCTGGGAGGTGGAATACATGGCGAGAAGTACACGGAGCGGACGGACAGACCCGAGGAGCTGAGGAGACCAATTGTACCCACCCTTCAAGTGCGATATCCGGAGGATCACTCAGTAGTTGCTGGATTACTTTACTACAACTGTTCTTTCTTTTATATTGTACTATACTTTTAGTTGGATTTGTATTCTGTCCCATTTACTTTCCAACACTTAATTTTTTACTCAATTTACTTAGTTTTTTCCTCAGCTTCTGTACTCTGTTGTGTTTTTTACTTATATAAAGGTAATTCTTTCCCTTATATTGGGATTTATGCCTTTTGTGCAAGTTTCCAGCCCCTGGCCTATTGAAGGCGGTCTTGGGGTAGTCAGGGCACGGGCCCCAAGGACGTGTCGTGACAAATTTGTATCAGAGGAGTCAGTTCAACTGCAGAACATTAGTCTCTGATAGTTTCTTCCTGTGAAGTAAAAATGTTAAGGGTATTGAGTTTGGTTGTCAATCCAAGGAGTCCAGTGTTGGTGTGGCGGCTGATGTTTCCATTCACCAGGACCCTGACTTCTTATTTCCAACTCAGTGCACAAAAACATTGATTGCATGTGTGTTTCAAAAGTTTTCTTAGTTATTACTTTGTTTCACCTCACCAGGTATACTGCATTAACCGTGAAACACCTGTTTCTTTTCAGGATGGACCCATGACAGCAGCCATCTAGGGTTCCCAGTTACATGTGAGATGGAAGCCCACCGAGCGACGAGGCCTCAGTGCAAGACCCCATTACAGTGGAGGCACCAAGAGTACCTCAAACCGCAGTGCAACCGATATCACCAGCCCTAACAGCGGAGAGTGCATGCCGCCTGAGTGCGCTACATGAGTTTCAACGATAGAGGCTGCACAGGTTCCATGGAGAGACGGACCATCAGGTAGCCGTGGATTAGCTGTAGGCTATTTTCCGATTCTTCATATTGGTAGGGACACCGGCAGATCTTTTGGTGATCCTTGTCGCGAGTCTCTTGCATACAGCAGCAGGTAGATGGTGGATCCTGATACTCTAGGTGCATGACGAGGCATCTCTTCTTTGGACAGACTTCGAGATCCTATTCCGCTCGAAGTTCGTTTAAGTCACCCTCTGTGCAACATTCATCCAAGAGTTACTATAGCTGCCGCAGGGCAGCATTACAGTAGCCCAGTACTCAGTGAGATTTACTGACCTCTTGCGCTACTCCATAGACATGGTACGAGACCCATTATTCTGAGCCTGGACCTTCAAGCAGGGACTGAGGCATGAGATCAGTGATTTGACGGTCTCTCTCAGCATTCTGACCTAGGCAGGAGTACTGGAGTGAGCCCTTCTTGTGGAGAGATTTCTTACTGAGCATACGCCCGCAGCGAGGCCTACCACAGGGTGACACATAACGGAGTCTTATTCACCGAGCAGTAAACAGATGTTGCAACGGTCCAAGAAGACCAGGCCATCAGGTGGGCGACCTCAGGATACTAGTTCGGAGGTGCGGGGCCCACGCAGCAGATCCAGTCATACGAGAGGCAGACAGTGCAATGCATGCGGCGGGCAGGGCCACATGGCTCGTGACTGCCCAACCCACCAGGCAGAGGAGCATTATATGGTTGAGGGAATACCTAGGCAGAGGCAGAGGTTCGATCGTGGCGGTTCGCAGGGAGCAGGCGGATGAGGCAGAGGAGCTGTCCGAGCAGCGGGTGGTGGGCGACACTTTGAGGCTCTACCACCACCACCACAAGGAGGTCCACCCCGACCACAAGGAGCTAGCAGACTAAGGCAGGCTCAGCTTCAGGCAATGGAGGCTACGACCACAGTGCACCTGAGAAGATTCGAGGTATGATCTATGTCTACTCCACCCTTGCTGCAGTTCTTATAGACATAAGAGCAAGTCATTTTTTATTGTCTCAGCCCTTGTTTGGAGCTCGGAGATTCCGACAGATCCATTGGCTTGATCCTTACGGCTAGAGACTCATACGAGAGCAGACTTCAAGATTACACACTGGTGCCGGCAGTGTGATATAACTCTATGAGGTGAGAGCTTCGGCTATGATCTTCTTGTAGCGGCGTCTAGGCCTTACGATGTTATCTTGGGTATGGACTGGTTATCTACAGACCATGCCCAGATTGACTATATTAGGCGCTTATTACAGTGTGTTCGCACAGATGGGAGAAGGTTCACCTTCACTAGTGAGAAGGGAGGCTTCGCAGTGCATGATGGACTTACACAGAGGAGAGGGCAGCCGATAACCCATCAGTTGGCGAGTCACATCCTAGTATCCTTTGATGTGCAGATTCCATGTTTTCTTGTTGTGGTATATTAGTTTGCGAATGTTTTTCCTGACGATGTTCCAAGACTACCTCCTCGCAGAGAGGTATATTTATACATTGACCTATTCCCTGGAAATGCCCCGATATCTACTCTAGCATATCGGATGGCTCCCGCTGAGCTTCATTAGCTACGGGTACAACTAGAGTACTTTCAGGGTATGAGATTCATCTGACCCAGTGTTTCACCCTGGTCTACTCCAATTTTATTTTCCAAGAAGTCGGATAGGAGCTTACGACTATGTGTCGACTAAAGTCGACTAAATCAGGTGACTGTAAAGAACAAGTATCCACTCACGAGGATAGATGACCTCATTGATCAGCTCAAGGGACTATGATGGTTATCGAAGATACACCTAATGGCTGGATATCATCAGCTTAGAGTTCGAGATGAGGATGTGAAAAAGAAGACCTTTATGTGTCGGTATGGACAGTATGAGTTCTTGGTTATGACTTTCGACATAACTAACACTCCAGAAGTGTTCATGAGTCTCATGAACAAGAGATTCCAGCCTTATATCGTTTGATTTGTCATAATCATCATCGACGGCATACTGATTTATTCAACTACGGAGGAGGAGCACACATACCACTTGCGGGTTGTACTGGACACACTCCGAAAGCACCAGCTTTATAGTAAGCTCTCGAAGTGTCAGTTCGGGATTCGAGAGTTCCACTTCTTGGGGCACATCATATCTGAGGTGGGATTTGTGGTGGATCCTCTGAAGATCGAGGCAGTACTTTCTTGGGAGCCACAAAAAAGTGTAACAATGGTGTGGAGTTTCATAGGTCTAGCTGGGTACTATTAGATGTTTGTGCCATACTTCTCCAGAGTTGTTGCACCGCATTTAGCTTTGACGAAGCAGGGGAAACCCTTCGTGTGGTTAGATTAATGTTAGTAGAGCTTCCAGGAGCTAAGACAAAGATTGACTAGCGCACCCATCGTGAGACTACCAGAGGAGGGCATATGGTATGTAGTTTACTACGATGCATCAGGGACCAGACTATGGTGTGTCCTAATGCAAGAGTGGGAAGTGTTCGCTTATTGTTCAAGAAAGTTGAGGCAAAATGAGAAGAACTATGCTACCCATTATCTAGAGTTAGCAGTAGTGGTCTTCGCCTTGAAGATGTGGCAGAACTATCTGATGGGCAAGCACTTTATAGTCTACTCAGACAATCAGAGTCTCAGGTATATCTTCTCGAAGAAGGTCCTAATCTTGAGATAGTAGTGATGGCTCGAGTTCTCTACGACTATGAATTTGAGAAATTCAATACTTCTAGGAATAGGAACGTGGTAGCTGATGCTCTCAGCAGGAGATCGGGAATTCAGCTACTTGGAGAGGCGATAAAAAAATTGTCGCGTTGCAGATATCCTTCGTGGATAGAGATGGAGCATCATTTCTAAAGTCACCCACAGTCACTCCTCCACTACTTCAGCATGTTATAGAGTCACATCATGGGGACGTTGACTGTGAGATGCGACGTGCACAGATATCCACAGGGCATACCCCTAATGGATTTTTTGAAGAAGAAATGCATGTCATCCTCTTCAGGGGAAGTACCATGGTACCAGTTGCACTGTAGGCGGATGTGCCGGGGGAGTTTCACACTTCTCCTCTTGCAGTACATCCAAGAGTGGTGAAGATGTACCAGGATCTCAGACGACAACATTGGTGGCCGGGTATGAAGAAGGTTGTGGTAGAGTTCATTTCATGATGACTCACCTGCCAACCGGTGAAGGTGGAGTAGCAGGTACAGGCAGACTTGGTGCATCCCTTAGAGGTCATAGAGTGGAAGTGGGATGCTATATCCCTGGATTTCATGATGGGGCTCCCACATACTTACAGAGGACACAACTCCATCTGGGTGATTGTCGACTGACTCACCATGTCAGCCCACTTCCTACCGATCAAAGTGCAGGGCTTAGTAGAGTACTTGGGATGCCTCTACGTTCAGGAGATCATACGGCTTCATGGTGTTCCATCATCTATCATCTCCGATCGAGATGCTCACTTTACTTCCTGACATTGGAAGAGGATGAAGGAGGCTTTTGGGATGCAGCTACGCCTGAGCACTGCCTTTCATCCTCAGACGGATGGCCAGATGGAGAGGACCATTCAGACACTCGAGGACATGCTCCGTGCATGTGTCCTCAACTTTGGTCGTATCTGGGAGGATCACCTAACTTTGTTGGGGTTTACGTAAAACAACAGCTACCAATCTACCATCGGGATGGCACCATACGAGGCACTGTATAGCCGACCATGCAGATCACCTCTATACTGGACTGACCTTGGGAAGTCAGCATTTGTAGGACCAGAGATGGTCCAGGATATGATGGAGAAGGTGCAGATCATCTAGGAGAGGATGAGGATTGTACAGAGAAGACATAAGTCCTATGCTGATAGGAGACGGAGACCACTGGAGTTCGAGGATGGCGAACACGTTTTATTACGGGTCTCATCTCTACGTGGATTACAGAGATTTTTCCGTGGATCAAGTTATCTCTGCACTTCATCGAACCATTCCAGGTTCTCAATAGGGTAGGCGAGGTGGCTTATCGCCTGGCTCTTCCACCTGAGTTGCACCGGGTGAACGAAGTCTTCGACGTATCTCCACTAAGGAGATTCGTGCACGACTCGACACATATTATTGATCTCGGGGATCTGGACATCGATGACAGGGCGACTTTTGCGGAGATCCCTGTGGAGATCGAGGATCGACAGGAGAGGGTCCTATGTTGATGGTCGATTCCTCTTGTGCTCATTCATTTTCAGTACAGGAACCTCGAGGAGAGGACATGGGAGCAGGAGGCTCAAATGCGTGCACATTACCCTCATTTGTTTCCCTAGTATATGATGTAGCTTTATGGGTATGTAAATCCCTAATGTGGGAGTAATGTAAAGAATCGGAAATTTCATGGAAAATATTTTCACAAATAATTTGGAATTTTACGAGTCTGTGGCTTCTTATGACCCTTGATTCCGAGGCCCTGTGTGTTCGGAATCAATTTTCGATGTTTAGCTCGGGTACACTCTATAAATGAATGAGTGTGTTTTTCTATATTTTGAACTGGTGCTAAGAATTGAAATCTGAGGACACCGATGAATTTGCAATGCTGGTAATTGCTTAAGGGGACCATTACCGTAGTTCTGTTTGTGCGGGATAAGAAGTTAAAAATTGTGGGTTAAATAAGAAGTGAATAAAACTGTGGAACAAGTTTTATTCTATATCTAATTGGTTATATCCTACGTGGGGGAGTTGGGTTGGGCCCCTAACTACCCTTGTGATTATATTTGTGAGGTGGGTCCCACACGAGCCCCAACCCTTCACATTCCCTAAAACTCCTTAAACCTCCCTCATTAACCATGTTAACTCCCCTTTAATGAGGAATCTTCCTCTCCCTCTCTCACTCCATTTAAACTTGACAACCTATCACTTAATTTTTTAGACAACTCATGGTTTAATTAATTAAGTGAATTGGAATTTGAATTTTTCAAATTTGAATGCATGGAATGATTTAATAAATTAATTAGATGCCTTATTTTATTTTTGGTTGGCTTGTTGTGTTGAGATTTTGGGGAGAGAGCTCTTGAGTATTGAAGAAAGCTTCATCTCCATTGTTGAAGAACGCCAACTCCCCAACTAAGAAGTTCGACTCGGTGATCTTGAATTCTCCATCCTCTTATTCCTCCATGAAGAGGGAGGAGACGCCGACGAGGGAACTCGCCAAAAACATCACACCTTGTTTTCTTCTCTCTGTGATAAAAAGAGGAGATACCGCTTCCTCCCCAGACGCTCTACATTGATGACTACGAATCCTTATTCCACGAAGTCCTCTTCCGCGACGCCTGGGGAACGACATCAATTATCGAGGTAGAGTTTTATTATTGAAAGTGGATGTTTATGTACCATGTACTCGTTAGAAATCATTGTTAAATAGGGCTGATTGCTATCGTTTTATGCGGACGGTGCGGGCTGAACGAACACGACCCAAGAACCCTACTTTGTTCTTGTTTATTATTTTAGAATTGGAAATAGCTGGTGAAGGAAGCAGTGAGACGTTGTGCAGTGCGGGGAATGTGGTGAAGGGAACCGACATCGTCACGCCTATTGTGCAGAATGAACCACGGCCCGCTACAGGGGCCGACTCGGTGGAAGACCCGACCGGCCCATCGGTAGGCCTGGCAAAGAGGAGTCATGGCTCCCAGAGGTCGCCACGCTAGAGGAAAAGTTGGCCCGTCGGCCGGCCAGGTAGAGCCGGACCACTGCGCCAGGAGGGCGCCACGCTGGAAGACCGGCAGCCCGCCCATGCGGGCCGCATGCGCAGAAGACCGACAGGTCGAGCCATCCGGTTTGTGGAATGGGTGACCCCCCTTGGAACCCGCTCGGCTTTGACTGGGCCTCTAGGAAAGTAGGCTGAGCCCCCCGGGCCGCGCGCCCAGCCAGGCCCCGCCAGGCTGGGTGGAGCCGGGCCGTGCCGAGCCGGGCCGGGTCGGGCCATGCCCCGCCACTTCGGGCTGAGTTGAGTATTTTTCTTCAGACCGGTCTGACACCCCTGTTGGGTTGAACCCGTCGAACTGGGTTAACCCAACCCATCAGCCCACTAGGGTAAACAGGTCAGGCCTGTTAATCACCTAAACGAGAATAACTTAAAGACCGTGTGTCCGTTCGACGTAATATCTATGGCACTGGGACACTTTTGACGATACGGTTCTTTTGAGATACTCTAAGTTAGTTTTGAATGAATTTTGATATCGGCTGGGTTAGAAAAGATCATAGTTCTAACTGGCCCCCTGGGACGGAAAATCCTATATCTCTTAGACCGGGCATCTGATTGACGTGTTGTCTGTCGCGTTGAGTTCCTATTAACAATACAAAACTTTGTGATACATCAACTCTGGACTTTGTGACAGTTGATGTATCAACACCTTGGTTCGTGTAGCAGACCCTCCCGGAATTGAGTGTGTTTTGTGCGAGAACCCTAGAGCTGGCTACGACTGCGACGATGATGATGACTGTACTTGGAACTTACGTGGGTTCGATAGCAAGGATGACTGTACTAGGATCCTCCGTGGGTTCAGCAGCAATGGTGACTATAATAGGATCCTACGTGGGTTTGGCAGCGATGGTTACTGTACATGGATCCTAGGTGGGTTCGACAGCGACGACTTATGTTCTTGGATCCAACTTGGGTTCGGTAGGGGAGATGATTTAGAGGCCTCATCTATTATCTCCACCCCAATTCATGAATAATATACCCGTGTGAACTGAGTCTTGACTTTAATTCATTATCATCCATGTGATTGACTTGCTTTCCTGTGTGGAATGGGTTGTGTTTTCCTATGTGTACTGGGTTGAACTTGGGCTCATGAGATGGAGCCGAACTGGAAATGGTGACTTAGGTATATGTATGGGAATATACCTAAGCAGAGTTGGTTGATAGTTCGTGATTGTATCTTTCCTTTTTTGTTTATCCTTTGTAAATTCTAGGAGAACTTCGGGGGCCTCGCGGTCCCTACTGAGTATCGTATACTCACCCCTGCAAGGTCTATGCCTGAACTACGTTGTTTTGGATGCAGATTAAGAACAACACTGATCGAGGTGGAGTCTTGTGGAGAGGGATGGTACCTGGAGGTGGACCACTTGGTGGGACGTACACGGAGCAGACGGCCAGACCCGAGGAGCTGAGGAGACCATTTGTACCCACCCTTCAGGTGGGATATCTGGAGGGCGACTCAGTGGTTGTTGGATTACTTTACAACAGCTCTTATTTCTTTTCTGATGTACTTTACTTTCAGTTGGGTTTGTATTCTGGCCCATTTACTTTCCAACACTTACTTTTGTACTCAGTTTACTTAGTTTTTTCTTCAGCTTGCGTACTCTATTGTGTTTTTTTACTTATATAAAGGTAATTCCTTCCCTTATATCTGGATTTACGCCTTTGGTGCTAGTCGCCAGCCCCAGGCCTATGGAAGGAGGTCCTGGGGTAGTCACGCAACGAGCCTCGAGAACGGGTCGTGACATATGATATCATTTCCCATTGGTTAAAATATATATATATATATAATATTTTTCCGAAAAAAAATTATATATAATTTTTTGGATGATAATTATATAATAATAAATACATTAATTATATTTAATTTAATTTGAATGAAGAATATGATAATGATATAAATTAGATATTTTTTATTAAATATCATTGGAATCCTCCTTCATCGTACACATTATGCCTTCAATGTATGATTATAGGGAATGAGTAGAGGCAATATATTATGGAAAATTAATTTTAAATGTTATTTATTTAGTATTTCATCTTCCATGGGACTAAATGATTTTCTATAATAATGTAGGCGAGCTTCTATTTTTTAAGTGATATGGGTAGAAAACATGCAAATACATTAAATAATAAAATATAAAATTATTGTACAAATATAAAATTACTCTAAAAATCCATATATTTGTATATAATGTGCATGTAGTAATGATTTTTGGATTAAATAAATTTTATTAAATGTTTTCAATCACATTATACAATAACATTTAGTTTAATACCGTCATTATCAATGTTAACAAAATCTATTTTACCAAATAATTCTATCTTTAATAATCATGAATGTACTTATAAAAATAAAATTTCAAAAATAAATTAACATAGATTGTTTGGACAACAAATTTTATATGCATAGAATTTGGTATTGGGGTTTTGTAAATTTATAATATTTAAAAGTAATTTTTATTACATAAAATACAAATTATTGTAATTTTCAGGACTATTTACCTATATTGACAATTAAGGAATAATATTTATAATTGAAAGAGAAATTAAATTAATTCACATTATCGTACATGTTATATTTAAACAAAAAATTCTTAGGTAAGGATAATTAATCAGAAATATATTACTTTTCATGTTAATAAATTTATTTATCTGATTTTTCTACTACAAGAACATATGATTCTTTGACATTGTGTAAGCCGTAAATTTTATTATACTATCTAAAAAAATTTACTTTCAAAAAGGAAATTTATTAATAATAATAAAAACATGTAACAATTCATATCATCTTTTTTATCATAGAGAAATTATATTAGTAATATAATTAAAAATGTAGGGACATTATTTTAAAATTTCTTAAAAAAATGAATATAATTGTCAATATCCAAGTAATGTTGCAAAAAATGTTCCATTTTTAAATCTATTTTGCATTTTTGTGAATTTAATCAAATAAAAGGAAATAATTTCATGTATTCGGTTAATTTGAATCCCTATTCAAATATATTTCTCAATAATTAGCCAATTTTACCAATCACTGTGATAATAATTTACTACCATCATAAATAAAAAATATAACTCAAAATAATATAATAAAATGAGGAAATTTTGTATAAATAATTATAAATTTGAAATACAATAATCAATACTCTGTTCCTATTATTTATTAAAATTTAATTTAATATAATTTTACAAAAATCATTGAAAGTAGTTTCTGAAAAACAATCATAAAAACAAAATATTAACAAAAAAAATTATATTTATAATTTATATATAAATATTAAAGTAATAAATAAAATAATGTTTAGTATTTTAATTTAAAACCAATCACAAAACATCATATAATAATATTATTAATTAATTTAAGAAAAATAAATTACAGTTTCACAAAAATAGATATTTTTACTATTCTTTCAAAAATAATAATTTTAGACAATTCTATAAAATTTATCACAACCATACAATGACATTATACTAGAGAAAATAATCCTAAATTTAAAAAAATATAATTTCTGTAATTGGAAGAAACTAGTTATAAATATTTTCATATAAAATAATAAATGTCCCTCTTATGAAAAATAGGTAATTTTAATTCATAAAATGATTATATTCTTATTCATTAAAAAATATTAAATATATTAGAACATTCATTATTTAATTTTTTATTTATTTCCATGGGAAATTCTCTTTCATATAATTTAAAATTTGATCATTCTTGTTTATAAAAATTGACCTAATGGGTATGGTAAATTTTTCATATTTAAAGAATATTATTTCTTTGTACATTTAAGCTCAGGGTTGTGTGTGTTGTGCAAAATAATGTATAGTGTCACCATAAATTAAAATATAATCCAAAATCATCTAGTATTATTTAATCTCTACCTAATAGTATTTTTTCAATGAAATATTAATACTTTATTTTTATAATAAATATATCATAACATAGTTATATACTTTGATAATGATTTTATCATGAATAATACTTTTAGGTTATTCCTATGAATAATATTATGAAAATAACTTTATGATAAATATAATTGATAATTAGTTCTTAAATTTATATAATTTTTATGAGTGTTGTATCATCCTAAAAATTATGTATTATTTTTTAACTGCATGGAATTATTTCAAGATCGCAAAATCTGACAGCGCGCGATTCTAAGACCCAGAGAGCCCAAAATGATCCTTCAAAGTTTTGTTAATCATTAATTAGTGCGCATAAGAAGTTTTCCTGAAAAAGAAAAATAAATCATAAAAGGTTAGTTGGATTAGAAATCTGAGCACACCATTGAACTTGGGATGGTGGGGTTACCCTAGGCGTGTCATAAGATTAGTCGTTACGAGCCTATTGTGAGAAAACCTGAAAATGGCATAACCATAAATAAAATAATTAAATAAAGAAATTTTATTTTTAAAATGCTTATAACTCACAAATGGTAACTCAAATTAAAAATTTGATACCACCTATTATCTTGTGTGGGTGTGTTTTCTTTAGGAAAATACTAATTTTGGATAGCACACGCCACCAGTAAAATTTAGTTTTTTGATGTAAATAATATAATTATGTTAAAATTAATTTTTTCGTAAAATCCATAACATTTAATCGGTAACTCGGATTGAAAATCCTAGAGTACCATAGTGTTCATTGGGGCATGTTTAACTGAGGCAGAGCCTATCCTCGATATGCACGGGTCGAGGGTGATGGTAAATAATTTTCCGGACTTTTTTTCATGTTGGTTGAGTAAACGCGCAAGCGGTGTTTTGTAACTTATGAAATGGTGCTCAGAATTGAAATCAGAGGATTCTGTTGAACTCGCAGTGCCGATATTCTCTTAAGGAGATCATGATATTGACTGTAGTAGGTCAAGGGTAGAAATTAGTCTTCAAACTTTTCATGGGATAAATAAAACAAACATGGTTTATTTTATTTTAGAAATTGAATCATCCCATTTAAAACATGAAGGTGGGGACCACACGAAGGTGGTCGGGCATTTAATGCTAAGCATTAACTGCCCAGTTATAGAATATGTGTAACCAAATTCTTCTTAAATTAATAGGATTATCTATTTCAAAATTAATTAATCAACTTTAACTCTAGACTCTCTCCAAATTAAATATACCAAATTAATTGAATTAATGATCAAATATTAATTATATTATTGCTTATGCATATTTATTTTGGAACCTCACCTTTCATGGGAAAAGGGATTGGCAATAGATGGGAGATCATTGGAGAGATGGAATGATCTTTCTCCAATAATGGATATCTGCCAATGAATAAAGGCTTCCACAATTGAAGAATGAGGAACAGACCTTGAACCATATTCGAGGGTGACGAACACCGACCTCAATCTTCGACAACTTCATCATCATACTTGTGCCATATCTAATGGAAAATCAAGGTAGGGGGTTTTAATTTGATTATGATTGAATCTATTTTTAATCATTATTCATATTTTGGTTTCACAACGAAAATGGAAAAATATACATGGACAACATCCTGCACTTAAACCTAACCTTTTTTTCTTTTGTTCTTCATGTGTTCTTCGTGTGTTCATAAACACCAAATAAATAATGATGCCAGAAACACCAAGTTTTTCTAAGTGCGACATATGGATGTGGTACCCTCAATAGGAGGATCGTGAATATGCAAATGAAATAATATTTGGGTTTGGGAAGAAGCCGTGATGGCTAGTGGAAGAAAGAGATGGCTGACAACTGGCTGACCATGAGGATGGTGGGCCGCGTGAATCCGCGCCACTGGTAAGCATGAGGTCATGGCTCATCGGCCGTAGTGGAGGAAGGGGTGGAGGCCGGTAGCTAGTTAGAAGTGTGGATGAGTGGCGACATGCATCCGTGCTGACAGAGCAGGATGCCGTATGGATACTTGGCAATTACAGAGGCCAGAGGGCGGACGACACCCGGATGACCATAGAGGAGAAGAGGAATGCTAACACAACGCTAGGAGGGGGAATGTTCGGAGCACTGTCTGGCCATAGTGGTTTTGGGGGACCCACTTGGGTACCATAGTGACATGGTAGTGCATAAGGTGCTACACCTTGCATTTTTGAACAGAAGGTGTTATGTTCCCCCTTCAACGCCAGCTCAGGTATACCGCACCTAGCGGGCCGCACCCAGTAGTCTAGGCAAGGCCATCCCCATTCCGGGTCGGGCTGCACTACGACCCAGTGGGCTAGACCCTCCACATCCCAGGACATCTTTTCCAGACTCGGCTCATCCCAGACCCGGTCGGGTTGGGTCAGACCGGAGCCGGGCCCATCCTATCCCAATTTCACCTTTTGGATATATCATTAGAACTAGACCTCCATTTGACTAACTGTCTATGGAACCATAATCCTTGGATCTAGGCGGTCCTTTTGTTATACTACAAATGATTTTTGGATAATGTTGGATTATGTCCAGGTGGGATCAAACCCCAAATCCAATGGGGACCTCTGAGATGAAACACTAATAACTTACGGACCGGGCATCTGATTGACACGATGTCTGTTGCGTTGGGTCCCTTATGATGTTATGGACCTTTGGGATACTTCCTCAGGGGACTTCGGGGAGGTTGATGTATGACCGATGGATTGGGCAGAAGTCCTCCCAAGGGTGGGACGTTTGGAACCCTATGACCGTCTGAGACTTGATGATTTCTGACCATTTCAGCTCAAAGTTACTCAAGAGGCCTAGTGGAGAGTGACTCTATGTGACACATCAATCCAATAGTGGGGAGAGGCTCTGTATGACAAGGAATACCCACGATACTTGACATGAGGAGTACATCAGTAGGCCACAAGGGGGGTGTCTTTTTGTGACACGATAGACCCACCACACTCAACAGGAGAAGTTCCTCCACATTCCAATGTTAGTGTAAAGCCCCTATGTGTGACCTAGAAGGCCCAATGTACTCATTAGATGAGTAGTTCTCCATCATTCGAGGTGTTCGACATTATGATTGGGAATTTTATTTTTTCACAGGCCTAGAGGAATTTGTGGCTGGATATCAACATTTATAGCAATCACATGTGTGTATACATCATAATCCATTTTCATAGAGTTGTATACCTCATTTGATATGAGACTCTGTTTTAACTATAACTCTTAACTTCATGGTACTATCTTCGTGGTGATACTTGTGTTGTACTTTTACCTTCGTGGTGTTTTGTGTGTGCTACTTTTACCTTCGTGGGGTTAGCTTCGTGGTGTTACCTGTCTGGTATTCTTCCCTCATGTATGATATGTGTATATATTGATAACATAAGTGTATGAATGGGCATATACCTAAGTAGATAATTTGTCGTTCTTTGTGGATTTACTTTGTGGATCATTAGAAGACCTACGGGGTCTCGGGGTCCTTACTGGGTATCGTTAACTAACCTTTACACGGGCTTCACCCACACCATGTTCTGTCATGGGTAGATAATGCACAATATTGATCTAGGATGAGGGAGCCTGGACTGTACGATGCTTGGAGGTGGACCATTTGGCGTGACATGAGGCGTAGGAGAAGAAAGGATGTGGAGTGCTGAAGAGGTGATATGTACCTACCCTTCAGGTAAGAACCTCAGAGGATGACCTAATAGATAATTTTCTTTTTCATTCAGTTGTATTGTATATTTAGTTGTACTTGTTCCACTACATTTGGGCTTGTATTCCAACCCCTTTTACTTTCTGCACTCTTTTACTATTGTAGTTTACATCACAATTTCACTTTGTTGTGTTCTTGGACCATCTTTCTGTTCATAATTAAATTCAATGCCTTCAAAATTTAGGGAGTATGCCTTTATGTGCTAGTCTCTAGCCCCTGGCCTATGGAAGGTAGCTCAGGGTAGCTAGGACATGGGCCATGGGGGACGGGTCGTGACACTTGTTATATTTCACATATTACTCAATAGATTTATAATTAATTTTTATAAGATTGAGAAATTTATTTTCTATTAGAAACAACAATTAGATGAAATCTAAATAAATTATTCAGTCATATTATATAAATATGATATTGACCATGATAAATATTTAATTTTCTATAATATTCCATAATTTTTTAAAATTTAATTCATTTATTAAATGATTAATGTTTATAACATGCTGAATTAACAACCGAAAAGAATAATACATAAATAATTAATCTAAAAATCATTATATTAATCCATGATAACTTTAATGCCCCTGAAATATACTAAAAATAATTTTAATTTAAAATAAGTATGGTTTCTTTACGTATTATTCAAAAATAATCTAAAATTTGTACCACATATACCCATTATTTGTCAAATATGTATATACAATAATATATTTTTCACAATTATATGTAAACAAAATTATGAAAACATAACCAAAGATATAATTATCTTCACAAAATATAACAATAATTTTTGTAGATACATTAATCATCAAATATCTCTAAATAGTGTCTCATTTTTTTAATAATTCTCATTTCATAGTGATTCATATTGTTCGACATTAATTTCATACTTCTTAAATACGTCTTATAAAAATATATAATTATAAAAATAAATGGTTTTTTTATATTAATACTCATACTAATCTACTTTTAAACTACCATGTATTTTTATAATCTCAAAATTTAAAAGAATTTCCATAAATTAAAATATTTAAATGTTACATTCATCCATGTGGTATGGTAAGTGATTTTTTTGTTATAGATACAAATATATATTCAATTAATGGAGATAATATTTTTAGGGAATGAAACATCCTAAAACCAGCAGTCAAAGTAGTTAAATTTCTCATATAACCAAATTTACAAAAAAAATATATAGTAATGAACGTCAATTGATTATCATAATATTCATAAAAATTAATGTTTTTAAAAATATCATCAATAAATTTCATTATGAAATTACCAGGACTAAACATTATTCTTGGTGCTTTGGTTTTATAATTCCATGTATCCATAAAACTAGAAGAAAACACATTCATATAATATTTTCATTCCATTTCAGTTATTATAATTATATATATATTCCAAAACATGTGAATAAATTTTATTCCCATTGATAATTTTCCCATTTTCTTCATCAAATATTATAGACTTGTGGGATATTGAATATTTATCCTTTCATAGTCATTATCCCATCTAAAATCACGAAACCCCACATTTAACATATTGTATATTAATTCAAAAAATCTTGGAATTTTTTACAATACCTAAATTTATTCTAATTGGTATAATATTAATACCTTTTACTCAATATTATCTCATTATTGGTTACACCATACTAAAAGTGATATTATTCATAACCTTATAAACCATCCAAAACATATCACTGATATACTTAACACTGACAATCATCATATTAGTATTCTTAAAAAGGTAATCGCTATATTGTCCTAAGGTGTTGATTCCATTCCTTCAACTTGGAATTATATCAATACATTAGTTCACCATTAAATATCTTAAATTCATTTTGAATTTTTATCCATTAAAGAAAAACCCAATGTATGTATGAGTTCATTGTGGCTTCAAAATTCAAATTTTACAATTTTATTTCTAAAATCAATTTCCAAATTGTGGACCTAATATTTTTCCAATACCAACTACTGTGTACCAAAGTACAATTACCTAGATTCGGTGCTAAATAAATTCATTATTATAATATAAAAGGGATCACACCACTTATGATCAATAAATTATGATGTTATAGAAAACAATATAGATACATGAGTTCTATATGATATTAGAGAATTTAAAATATAACCTGAATAACATTATTACATCCTTGAAAATCACTTAATAAACCCTTTTATATATCTTAGGGAAGAGTACACAAAAAATTGTTTAAATTAGATTCTTAGTAATGGTTTCATGTAGTGGATTCTAAAAATATTAAATATAGCTTGATAAATAAAAAAGGTTGAATAGTTAAAACTCATCCCATTCAAAAAATAAATTGGGTTCAAAGAAAATATTTGTATATTATCAAAATAGAAATAACATTGATAATGAAATGAAATTTTATAATAAAATATATTCATTAACCCATACATTCATGATTGTTCCAACAAGGCCTCATCAGAGATATCAAGAATATTACCATTACTACCTCAACTAATACATTCATACATATTATAAATCCATATAATCCATGAATTTTTTTATTTAAATATTATTAATATATAGAATACAAAACTAGTATGACATTGTACTATTGCCTCAGCCTATACATCATACCAATATTTTTTATATCATGATTATTTTTAGTTAATTGGCTGGTTATATATAACTTGACATGTCCCATCACATGCACATCCTAAATATTTGACATATATATAATGAGAAATATAATTCATTCACTACATCATTAATTATTCAGGATTTATTCATATTCAATAAAGAGTATGGGATCATTCATGAGAAAATAAAATAAAATACAAAATAAAAAACATTTAATTGATACTATTTATAGAAATTGTATAAAATTGAGACTACAACAATCAGTGGAAATGATTTTTTCTAAATATATGATCCTTAATATATTGACATGTATGATAAAATAATCTTTAATAAATTTATGGAGAATATTGGGTAATGTGAACACTAGAATTTCAAGGATCATAAATCAATAAATAATTATAGTAAGAAAGAATACTACCAATTCCAAATATATAATGTTTTTATTCATAAAAATAATTTTTAATGAATGAAGTAAAAATGGAATAAAAATATTAAAAATAGATTCATTGAATTTTTTTAAAGATATAATTATCATTCAAAATATATTTTTTAATTTATTATTATCAATTTAATACCATTTTCTTTTGTTTGATGTTTTAATAAAATTCTTATAATATTTTCAAAACATAATTATTTAAAAAAATGGTAAAATAAGAAGGAATATTAAATAAAATGAATTATTATGATATATATAAGAGTAATTAATATCGATTACATTATAGGAACGAATTCATTACAATTATTTGTTAAAAGATAAAAAATTATATGTTTATAAATAATTTAAATGTATTCATTTTATTCATTTTGAAATAATTTCAACTTTATTGATATGATTTCAAAAAAATAATTAGGAAAACAATAAGATCATTTTTATGGTTGAATAAATTTTTGATACAAAATATTAAATTAACTTGGTATTTCATACATATTATCTATTTTTTGATTATTAATCCAACCAGTTATGAAATGGAAAATAAAATTGTATTCCTAATAAATAGTTAGATATTTCAATAGATGGGTTATATGAGAGTATGCTAATATTATTTTACCTATTTAATTAGAAACATTAATTATCTTTAAATTATAGGAAAATTTAAAATAAATCCCTTACTGTATTGGAAACATTTGAATTAAAACAATTTATATGTTAAAACATGAATCAATAATATTTAATTCCATAAATAATGTGGAATTCATGATAAAGATTTCAAATATTATGTTTATAGTCCATGTAAGAGAAATATGATTCGAAATTTAAGGCATTTTCTATTGAAGTTGAAATGAGGCAAAAATACCCTTAACACATATCGAACATTCATTATATTCACTTCTAGAGTCCATTAACATATTTTTAGTTATATTGAAATTATATTAAATTTTAATTTTTCATGGTTATCAAACCATATATGATTCACTCCTACCGTTATATCATGTTTTTATTAATAATTGTATATTAACATCATGAGGTCCTATGTTAAATGATTAATTTTTTCCATAAATGTTTCGGTTTGGAATTTTAATCCCTGAAACATGATCACAATTTATCCACATCTAAAATAGTAATCATTATGAAATTATAATTTTTATTAATTATTTTTAAATTTATTATCATTTATTTAGGGTGGACTTGAATAATGAATAACAATAATTCATAGTTTTTATAGTATGCACGAACATGCAAACAAAATGATCATTTTCTAATGGAAAAAATAGTAATAATGTTAAAAATATTATAAAGTAAAATAATAATGAATATTTTAATAATATAATATATATTCATTATATTAAACATAATAACAATCATTTTTAGGTGATTATGTAAAATGAAATAATTTTCTACCTTGATTTGGTAATCCTCACATTTGAATAACTAATGTTTTCACATCCAATAGGATGAACAATAATATGAATAAAGCTTATGAAATTAACATAATAAATTTTTTTATATTGAAATCATTTATGATATCACATAAAAATGTTTTGGATATAATTAATGGATGTAGAGGGAAAATAAATTGAAGTAAAATTGTTAATATTGACACCCCTTCTATAGAACCACCCATTAACTTTCTTTTTAAGCCATTATTGGATGGTCTTATAGAATTAACAATAGCCAAATTACGTGGCTAAGGAATATGGTATTGAATTTTTTTGTCCATTTCTATTTATGTTTATAGTTCTAGTGAATAATATTTTATAAGAAGATTCATTTTACTATTGAGGATGTTGGGAAACATTTAAATATTTATGAAATTAGTATATATATATATATATATTTATTTATTTTTCCTAACTACATTAAAATAACTCCATAAATATATATTATTTATTATAAGGAGTATATGGTTAATTTATAACCAATTGTTAATGTATATATATATATATTGGTTACATTAATAAAATATTATTTTATTTTAACCTCTTCAATATCCCAATTTTTCCTTAACTGTTGTATGAATTTTTCCATCATTAATTTTCTTGAATATAATTCGATTAATGAATATTGTCACATTAATGGTCTATTTATGGTACAATTTTAATATTCTATCCCATATTAGCTATAATATGTTCTTTATAATTATTTAATTTTATAAAAAAATATTTAAAATAATTAAATATTTTTTTTGTTGACTTTTGAGAATATTCAAATATAATTACATTGAAGGGAGAATATAACAATGGAATTAAAATATAACATTGTAAAAAATTATTATACAATATAAATATACAAAAAAAACAAATGGTGACAATTATTCCACAAAAATATATCACATTTTTTATTTTCAAATTTACTTAATGTGTTTTTCTACCATCTTTAATGGTGCTATATAGTCGTTGTTTCCTAATTCATAAAAATTATAATAATTATAAACACTAAAAATATATATATATTAAATTAAATTTATTAATATTCTATGTAAACATTTAAAATAATTTATATATTATGTTTTCCATTAGAAACCTTGATATTGATATTAATGAATCTTTGTTTCATTGTGTAATTTTCCTTAATATAGAATCATAAAATAATCATAATAAAAATAAAGTGACACCAAATTGAAAATGATTATATTTTATGATATTTATGTAATTTCAAATCCTTTAAAATCAATTTACGGATGGTTTTTTATTTTTTAGATAATATAATTCATTATATCAACTTTATTTAACATGTTTTACACATTTCAATGGTGATAAGAATTTATCAGTGTTGCTTTTATTTATGAAACAACATAAATTGAAACTTTTAAAAAGGATAAAAATATTAATTATAAATATGATATCCATTTTTCATACATCAATTCATGAATTATCAATTATTAAATTTAATATTTGTTTGAATATGGATAGAAAATATTTTCTAAAAAATTTATTTTGTAGAAAAAATTAATCTTATATTCAAACATTATATTACAATGATTCCGATAGATTTAATTATACTATTTCTAAACAATCATATATTATGTTATTTCTTAATATAAATTATAAATCCTATTATTTTTTTATTAAATGAAATTATGAAATAAAATTAAAGATTTAAAAAGGTGGAATTACCATGATTCATTAAAAAAAATTTATTTTAGAATAATATAAAAATTTCATCCTACTAATATTATTACATTTTTATTTCAAAAACTATGTTCATTTTGTAAAATAAAATTCATAAATAATTAACCCCATATAAAATATCTATAATAAAATTTCAAAAGAAAATAAATTTTAATTAATAAAATGGATTTTTTATTATTCATAGGATTAAATTAAAAATTATATATTTATTAATGTTATTAATTGAAATAATTATTGTTATTAAAGAATTATCCACCTACATGAAATTTTTAATATGTTTATTGATATTCATTGCTTACAACATATATTCTAGTTTATAATAGTTTTATATGAGTAATATTATTTCATATTGTGTTTATACATGAGGTATTATGAATTCTATAAAAAAATCATATTATTTAAAAAGAAAATGGAAAATAAAATATTAAGGTATTGTATTTCTATTTTGGTAGAAAATACATTCCGTTGTGAAAAAAGTTCTTGAATATCATTTATTGATCATCAAAATCTAGCATTAGTTTCTAAAATTTGTTTATATGATAGTCTTTTTATATGGACATATAATATTTATGGGTTTATTTTGTGTCTATCTTTTCATCAATAACATCATTTTCCTCAATCAATCCATGAATATATTGATTTTTTAATTCATTTGGAATTTATATATTAGTAGAATCTAGTAAAAATTATTATCCAATTAATATGAATATTTAATTGATTGAAATACAATGAGTATCCATCAATAGTATCCTACAGAAAAATTTTGTTTTCTTTATTGAATTTCTATGACAAAACAACTTGTAGCTAAGAATGTTCACAATGTAATGAAATGTAATTCATTTTCTATTTCCACTTCATGTCCTAATTAATCCACAAACACTATTACATTCTAAATTCTCTAAAAATAGTATTTGTCAACTCGAGTTTGATATGTGATGGATATATTCTCAAGTAAAAAATCATTATTAGTAACAGAATATTTATTTATTTATATTCATAAATAAAATTATAATGCAATTTAAAAGATATATTATAATAAATTTACTAAATAAATGAAAATTTTATTTTCTTAAAATTCATAAATAATTTTTGAACTCCATTTATACATCGTTTTTTATTACATTTCGTTTAATGTCTAAAATATAATAATCCATTAAAATGAAAAATAGTTATTTTATATAACCATTTATTATTTGAAATTATCTATAACAATTTTTCAATGAATTTATATTTTTCTGAATCCTAAATATATCGAATGTCCACCCTTATTTTCATAAATATTAATATCAATATTTGGATATACATATAAATATATTAATTAATATTTTTTTGTATTTTTTTAAATATTAATAGTGGATAATTTTTAAAACATCAATTGTGTTCAAAAAACATTATAATTTCATATGATACCAGTCCATCAAATGTTTCTTTCAATAAAATTTATTTAAATTATTTTTTAAAATAATTTTATCACTTTCATTTAAATTTCCTTCATTATTATGTCCCTTACAAATTTCAACATAGAATTCCTTTTTTGAAATACTATATTCAACTTTACCACTACTATTTTTCCTTAGACTATTATTATTTCTAGGAACCCTTTCTATGGATTCATATCATTTGTTTGTAGGTGTTTCATTATATAACACATGGTAATTTTAATTTCAATTTATCAAAATTTAATTTTCATTTTTTAATGATAGATTTCATTACTTATAATAGTTGACCAATCTATAAAAACATAAAATTGGTTCATTGAATAAAATATAGATTCCCTTTTAAGATATATATAATTTTTTACATATAAAAGTTTTCTAATTTATCTGAAATTTAAAAAATAAAATAAATCATCCAATAAGAAAAAATGTAATTAGAATATTACATTAATTATAATATTAATTAAAAATCATTCAGTCTGCATGTTTTCAAGAACATTACTTTCATCATGTTCATTATAATATTGATGTGGTCACATCTTGAAAAATTATTATTTCATTCAATTTATACTTCTTCATGCATTCTATATATCATCAATAATATTCATCATACATTCATGGACTATATTCATGTACATGAATTTGAAATGAAATTCTAACATCAACCATTATATATATATTCTTATTCTCCTCAGGAGGAATCAATTTTAGATTTAGAATACTTCTCTATTTTTTATAGATATTTGAATAGTAAACTAATCCATGGTAGTACAATATAATTGAGATGATAAATTATCACCACCGTATACTAGTTTCATGTAAACCTAAAAAAAATTCGTCCTTTTTATTAAGTATATAATAGTTTTTTTCCATGTTATTATTAACTTGATCATAAAATATATTTGATTGTTCACACAAACAAATCCAAAAAATCCAATTATTTATTTTATATTCTTCAAAATAATCTGAAATTATTTTAGTCTTTATCTTTGTGAATTGAAAATTAATTTTAATTAATATTGAATAAAATTCAAATTATTTTTTATATCACTTTTTTGATGAAAATTAAATGAGTTTTCTTTTATAAATTTTATTTTCTATTTATTAGAATGAATGTTATGATAATTCTAACCATTACTATAATAATTTGATTATAGATCATTTCTTATATGTTTTAATTGTATTTTTCACTATGTAACAGACATTTTAAAATGCTATGGTGATGAATTTTATGTTTATTTTTCAAACATCATGTAAAATAATGAATTTTAACAAACAAATATCATGAAAATTGTCTTTCTTCTTTATTTATTTGTTTTTTAACTCATGTTTAAATAATGTTTTTTAAAGTCCTGTAATATATTAATAGAAATGTTTATCACTATAAATTAACTAACCATATCATTACGTTCATGTATTGATTTCTTTTGTGAAATTATATGGAATTATTGCATATTTATTTAATATATTCAATTTTATAGTCTCCAAAATTTCATCATATAAATAAATCATCCAAAATTCCTCCCATTATATTAAATACTTTACAAATTAAAAAATATATTCATTGAATATAATAATTGATAATTTAGTTAATATATATTTTAATATATGAACCTCCCTTATAAATTATGTCATGTCTTTTCATAGTATAAAAAATTTGATATGGAAGTTGTAATATTCTTTTGAGATATATAACATATTCTAGATAATTCATTATAAATTTCATTACATATGCCAAATTAAATCTATGATTAAAAAAAAAATTATAATCATGGGAATTTATATTTTATTTATAATTTAAATAAAAAATTCATATATTCAGTTCGACGGATTACAATGCACTATGGTAAATAAATGTGAAACATTCAATGATATCACCATATAAAAGTTTACTAAATATGAAAAAAAAAATTTGATTCCATAACTACATATTTCATATATTATCTATGATGTACAATTTAAATGGATTTAAAAAATCCTAGGAAGATTTATTTTTCTATTTCATGGTGAAATTTAATCATTAAGTAAACTAACATCAAGAAACCGATACTTCATTATATCACATTCCATCATATTTAAAAAAAACTTATATCCCCTTATTTTTGAGATATTATTATTCGGAATTATATTTATATCTCTTATATAAGTTTATTTAGGGTTATAATATATTTTTCTATTATATAAATAAAACTATAAAACAATTACATCAATTTTCAAGTAATAATTGTATAAATTTTTACCATCATTTTTATAATAAAAAATTTTGTGTTTTTGGTTTCCTCTAGGTAATATGTAAAATAAAACTAATAAAATAAAAAAATCCTTATAAATAACTCTAATGATTCTAAGATTATAATTTTGGTCTATATTTCACACCCATTAACGCCTTCATGTATATCACAATACATTATCATAATGTAATGTGTGTGATAACGACAAATAAGACCTTCTAAAATTTATAAATTCAATTATACTATCATGTCAAATTATAAATGAATTATAAGTGATTTTTTATGTTTTGGAGTGTTTTAAATAAAATGTTAATAAGAAAAAAAATAGTGTTGGTGTATATACGTATAAGAGATATTGGTTTTAATAAATTAAGCTAACATGAAATAGTAGTGGTGTAGGGTTTGGTTTTGTTGGATCACAATGTATCTGCATTAATTCTTTATATCAATAATTTAATGATCACACATTAAAATATATTTTTATTCTTGACACTATATAGTTCCTTTGTAACTCTATAGGTTCCAAAATTGTTTCATATAGTTGGTAAACTAATAAAATTAGGATATGTACGATAGTAAACTAAATGATCCTTGAGATCATATGATATATTTATTCTTGAAACACTATATTATTCCTCTATTAAGAAAAATACGGTCTTACAAATATTTTACTTCACCAATACTCATTTATATAACAGTAAGTTATCATGATATTGACGAATTATAAATAAATGATAAACGTATTTAGTGTTTAGATCATTCATGAATTAATAGTGGTCAAAAAATGAAAATCAATATATACCCATTATTCATTTAGACTATCATGCTCATACTATAATTATAAAAAAATAATACAAACAATAGGAAATATTTAAAATATTTATTTTATCTTCCTCCTCAAATATATATTCTTTTCAACCATTCTCTGTATAATCAACTTAAAATTCATTATTCAAATTCTGTATGAATGACTTTATACATCAGTACAAATATATGATAATGAGTGATCATCCTATGTGATATTTTATTTACAATAATTTAGATTTTCTAATACATATAATTAAAGAATATCATTGTTCATGGTTAAGAATCTATATGATTAGTCTTGTTCCTATATTTACAATCTAATGGATCAATTTCATTTTTCATGTGTTTTTATTTTAGTAGTGAATTTACTTAGGAAAATATATATGTTTATTGATCTAGTAACCATTATTAATTTCATGGATTACATGGGTCATTCTAAGTCATACTCAACTGAAATGTTTTAAGACATCATTAATCCATCCAAATTTTCATTCATGTGATTCTGAGACATTATTAAATTTTTTAAATAGCATTAAAATAATTCGTTAATAACGAAAATTGAACTACATAATTCTAAAAAATCTATATGTTTTCTTATTTTTCTTTACTCATGTTGCTTTAATTGTTTTTATATGTTTTTTATATATGAAGATTTATTATTGATGATAATTCCAATAACTTTGTGTGGAATTCAATTCCAAAATGTCTAATTCTTTGGCAATGACTGGTTTTTGTGTCTTATTAACATTGACAATGATTGTATATTTATATATTTATTATAAAAATCTCACATTATTAGTGGGTTATTATCACTGTAATTCACATTTAAGTATTCAAATACTATTATTATAACATTACTAATAATCTGTATTTAGTAAGGTAGATGTTATTATTTAGAAGAAAATTTCACAGCATTTCAAAATAATTTTCATAATTTTCATTTCAAAATTTTGGATTCATTTAATATATCATCGACTCGCAATTGTGATACTTAATATTGTGAATAATTGATTATTGAATTTATACAACTTTGTGGATGAATATATCCTCCTTTAAAATTGATCTTGTTGGTTGGTGTGGACACTCAAGAGGTGGGTTAATTGAGTTCCAATTAAAATTTCTGTTTAAAAAAATTGTCATAAAATCCCCCAATTAAATTACAAAATTATACTGAAGTGAATTTATACCAAAGTAAAGGTTCTGTTAGGTTCTCAAGGGATTGATTATTTCCTAGCTAATCAAATCAGAATAGTTGATTAACTTTTGAAACTAACTTACCGATTTACAACTAATATAAACACTTGCGAGTTTAATTATCAAAGTGACTTTAAAACAGTTTTGGTTTTAAAGTAATTAGCAGCAGAATAAAAAAATAACTTTGAATATAAATAAGCATAGAAAATTTAACCAAGAGGTTCAGTCTAAATATGAGACTTATTCCTCTCAAAACTTTATATAAAAGTGATCCACACCCTGGATCGGGGATAAACAACAGTATACAACTGTCCAGGTCACACGACCTCTACCACTATTATCCTTGGGAAACAAAAACAACAACAACCAGCTGTCCAGGTTACACGAACTATACCACTATCCCAGTGGGAATACAAGATGTAAAATAGTTGAGTGAGGATTTACAAATCCTCCAGTTAGAGTACAGGAGACAGTGTGTGTGTAAAATACAGCAGATAACACACACTGATCAATATGTAAAAAGATAAATCATATAGAAAATATTTAGAGTTTAGAAATGGCTCTAGTGATTATCGTGCAGTTCTGGACTCCTTTGATTGATCAGAATTCCCTTTGAGTCCTCTTCTGGTTTTTGTCTGGAAAACAGAGTATCGTCTGTTTCCTTGACATCCAGGTGTAGAGACAGTCGATGAAGCTCTTGCGTTATGTTCTTGTTCTCAGCTCTTCACTGGTATGCAGTAATGAATGAATTCTTCATGTAAGTTCAGTCATCTCTTTGCATTCACACTCAGTTTAACTTCTAGCACACCTCGTGGTATGCATATCTCTATGTATCCGTTTATTCATCCTCTCTTTGTAGTAGCACAACCTTCCTTTATTTAAAGCACGAGCTCTGACAAAAGATGATTTAATTTTTGCAGGTATGAGATATAGTTCCCTGACATCCAAAAACCTTCATTAAATAAATGACAGGGCATTATAATATTTCTAATATGACCATTGGTTAGATTTAATAAATATGAAGAAATTAAAGCAGTGTCGGGTTCTGTCTTTGGAACGGTAGCTCTTGATATCGGTAGAATTGTGTTACGGTGGGTGTTTATATCGGTAGACTTCATTTGTAACGGTAGACTTTGAATCGGTAGCTGCAACTGTAGACTTGATCACATCAGTAGCGGTGGACTTGTAACGGTAGATGTGGCTCTGCCTTGTATGGGTAGCGGTAAGTCCCTATCGGTAGCTTCCTTGATGTATCAGTAGACTTTGAATATCGGTGGACTTCAGCATATCAGTAGCTCTGTATCGGTAGCTGTCGACTTCGATGTAGTGGTAAACATGAGTACCAGTGAGCTTGTAACTTTAACTCTATCGATAGACTTATTGTACCGTATCGGTAGACTTTGATGTAGTGGTGATATTTGAGTACGGGTGAACTTGATGTATCGGTGAACTCCGTATTGGTAAACTCCATATCGGTATCTCTTTTCGATATCGGTAGCTCTATGTCACAACGGTAGCTATTGTTATATATCGGTAGCTATAAATTGATTAAGCATTTTATTGGAAGAGTGTGTTAGGTCAGAGTACAAATATCCAAAAGACTTATATTAAGCATAATTGAAAGTAACAACATATAATAAAAAATATTTTATATGAATCAAACATAATTAAGATATAAATAAAATATAGTTGGGATTATCAAAATATAACAAAGAAACTCAATTCCCAGAGGGCTCAAAAATCTCCCCCTTTTTGATAATCACAACTTATGCCAAAAAAATTGAAATAGAATCAGAGGGAAAAATATATATCAAAAATGAGATAAAAAAAGAGTAGTTTAAGAGGAAAAAGTGGAAAAGAAATTAGCCTCAGAGGAAAAGGTTCTTTTGTTTTGTTCAGAACAAAACATCCATATTTCTCAAGTATCAGTTTCTCATTCCCCCTTTGTGTGTTTCTCCCACTTTGTTTACACATAGGTCTCATTTATTATTTTATCTCATTTTCTCATTTGCTCATTTTCTCCTTTCCTAATTTTCTCCCCCTTTGTGATTAACAAAAAGAAGGGTAGAAGAGAAAAGATAAATATTAACAGAGAATAAATAAAATAGTAATAGAAACACAGTAAAGTAGAGAATGAATAGGAATTTCATTAATACAAAAGATACAGTGATAAAATTAGAAAAATAATTACAAGTGAATCATATAAAAAAGATCTAGAAACACTCAATCCTAATATTGAACATGTGTCTTTCCCTTAGGATCGATAGAGTGTTTTGGAATAGCTGAAGGCACAAGTGGTGGTTCAAGCTCCTGATGGCTTGAACTAGTGTCAATTGAGGAGTACTACAAGAGGCAGAAGCAGGAGGGGCATGAGGTACAGTCATTGGTCTTGCATCCACATGCAGGAAGGGCAGCAACATGTTTCTGAAATCCATTATAATGCTTCCTCCTCTCTCCATTGCAGACACAAAATCATCCCTATTTTCAATGAATTTGTCCAAAGCAAGAGTAAGCTCCCTGAGCTTACTAACCTGTTCTCTAAAGGCTTGGGTAATTGGAGGTAACGTCATATTATCAATCAATAGTTTTAAATGGTTTTTAATTTGGTTCTTGGTATAAACCTTTTCAAAATAAGCATCCACCTTATTCTTGATTGCCTCTTTAGAAACAGTAGCTGCTCGCAGGTGATCACGAAGAAAACTACTAACTTCCCTAGTGGTAGCAAGAATCTGAGTATCTGATGCACCATTGGGACTGACCTTAGCCAATTATTCCTGAATAACTGTGCATATCTGGTCAAGGTTCACACTGGAGCTGGAGGAGGGAAGAGTTTTCATTGAAAAAGCCACTGTTTCCTTGAAGGATTGATTTAGAAAACTAACGACCTTCTGAACAAGGTCATCCTGGATGTTCAGATGTTCATTAGTTGACTTCTTAAAGGCATCAAAAACATCCACAAACTATGTGACCACTTCATTGATATATCAAATGTCAGAGGTTACTTGATTTTGAGAGCTATTCATGGTAGTCGGAGAGGAAATCGATTGTCTCAAGGCAACTACATCTCATGTCCAACTCTCAATCTGAGTGTGGCACACTTTAAGTTCATCCATCATTTCTTTCACAGGACTGGACACACCATATCTAATGGATAACTCAAGGTATTTCTCCACGCTTTTCATCTCTTCAACCATACTTTTCATCATATATTGCACTAATTTCCTTATTGCTTTATTCAATTCTTCTTTTAAGGACTCAAGGTCCTCCTTGGTTTCCACAGTTTCAGCGATAGTGGGTAGGGTAACTAATTCCTTTTGGGTTAGGTCTTCCTCATCAGAATCTCCATAAGAAAGTCCAAGAATCATATATCTTGGATCTGATGTCCAACCTTCAATATAATATAGCACTTATAATGATCCAAGATTCTCCCCCTCACTTGGAACATTCTCCTGAGGTATCTCTTCCAACTGTTCTTCCTGAGGTAATTCTACAATTTCCTCTACAACTGCAGCTGATTCAATAGCCATTTGTTTTGAGTCTTTAATGACTATCTCATCAATAGGTGTTGCTACTACGTCTTCCTGATCAGGCACTGTCTTGGATGTACTAACTATTAGAGGACTCAAACTGAGCTCTTTTTCAACATTTTCCTCATCATCTGCTGCACCATCAGCCTCCTTTTCTCCATTAACATCATGATCTGATTCAGTTTCCTCATCCTCCTCAGAGGTGTCCTTGACAACATACTGACATGCTTCTTCTCCTTCTTCTATAGTCTCTGTATCATTGTCCTTAAAGACAGTTTCTCTCTTTGGTAGTTCTTTTGGAGGGCTATCTGCTCCCTAAGAAATAACTTGATGCACAAGACTAGGGGGTATGTATGGGTCTCCTCATTCCTCAACTGATGTCTCTTCCCCCTCATCTTTATCATCACGGTAGACCGGTTCTGGATCATCTGGTCCAAGACTAGGATACCTCACATCAATTGGTCTAGAAGGATGATCCAGAAGAGTATACTTGTCATAGATTTTTCCATCATCATTCACCCATGATTTCTTCCAAAGATTCCAGCTGACATTCATGTATTTACAGATAGTTTTTCTATTACAGAAGTTGTCCTTAACCACTACAAGCTCATCTTGAGGTCCAGAAACCTCTTTCACTTTTAGAATCACAGAAATCAGCATTGAGAAAAACAGTGCATTTGATTTGGACTTCGGTCTAGTCATCTCTTCCACTTGAACCATAATCAATCTACATAGACTGATTCTCACACTGTGCTTCAGCAAATATAATAGATATATGTCTTGGAATCTCAAAGTGGCAAAGTCTCCTCTTCTCGGAATAACATCATGCTGAATAAATTTAAACAACAACTTATCTTCTCCTACCATATCTGTAACTATCACCTTTCTAGGGGTCCCATTCCCTTTATGCTACAACAATGCATCTTCATATTGAAACACATCACTGGTTGAAGGTATAGATTTTTAATAAAATGTATAATCTCCTTCATGTGGAACTCTCAAGATCCTAACCCATTCTACTGAAGTAAAAAAAATTCCTATCCATTCAAATAAGAAATCATTCTTCTTTATTCCTCAGACTTTTCAAAACAAACGAATTCGTAGTACTGTTTTACCAGCCCTGGGTAATAAGGTCCATTGTTGTTCGTGAAGCACTCAGTCCAAACTTGTTCTTCTAAAACTTTAAGAACCAAAGACTTGCTCTCCATGAGCCATTTTGCACACACCTCTTTCTCAACAACAATTTCTCACTTTGAGAGATGCAGGTTTATTGGAATCCATCGACTTACACTTCCACTTCCACTTCCACTGGTACTAGCATTCGATACTTTCGGTCTTTTCACTTGCGGCTCATCACGCCCATCTGTAACCTGAGGTCTCTTGATGCGGGCCATTACAAATTCGAGGTTTAGGGTTTTGGTGTTTGAGAGGGTTAGGTTGGAGGGATTCGAACAGACGAGTTCGCGATAAGATTAAGTGAAATCTAGACTCGGTTTAATATCATTTTGGATCCACAAATAAAATAAATCATATATATATAATTTTTTTTGATGTCTCGGCTTTACAGAAGTTAAAACAACGCGAGATGTACTGGTAAAGTCTACTAACAGTGAGGATATCATAACGGTGAGGTCTCCTAATGGTGATAATTTTCTAACGGTGAGGTCTCTTAACGGTTTCGAGGGTAAGTTATCATTCCTAATTCATGTCTAATGAATCTTAGTCTTACTGAACATAATGGCTTAGTGAAAATATCATCTAATTGATGTTTAGTGCCTATAAAATCAAGTGTTATATCACCTCTTTGATAATGATCTCTTAAAAAGTAGTGTCTAGCATCAATGTGTTTTGTTCTAGAGTGAGACACAGGGTTCTTAGAGATGTTAATCGCACTAGTGTTGTCACAGTTAATTGAAACATGCTTAAAATCAAATCAATAGTCCAGTAAAGTGTGTTTCATCCACATAATCTGTGCACAAAAATTACCAGCAGCTATGTATTCTTCTTTAGCAGTAGATAATGCAGCTGAGTTCTGTTTCTTACAACACCATGATACTAGGGATTTTCCAAGTATGTGACATGTTCCATATGTGCTCTTCCTATCTAACTTACAGCCAGCAAAATCAGCATCTGAATAACTTATTAAGTCAAATGATTGTCCTTTTGGATAAAACAAACCCAAATTTACAGTATACTTAAGATATTTAAAAATCCTTTTAACAGAAAGTATGTGTGATTCTTTAGGATTAGCTTGAAATCTAGGACACATAAATACACTAAACATAATATATGGTCAACTAGCAGTAAGGTAAAGTAAACTCCCAATCATACCTCTATAATTAGTTTGATCAACAAGTTTCTTAGATTCATCAATATCCAATTTACAAGTGGTACTCATAGGTATACCACTTTCCTTAATACAATCCAAGCCAAATAGTTTTAACAAATCCTTAGTATATTTACTTTGATTTAATATAATACCATCTTTATTTTGAAAAATTTGAAAACCAAGAAAATACTTAAGCTCTCCCATTATGCTCATTTCAAATTCATTTTTCATTATTTCTGAAAAATCAGTACATAAATAATTCTTAGAAGATCCAAAAATAATATCATCAACATAGATTTGTACTATTAAAACATATTTTGAAATCCTTTTTATAAAAAGAGTGGGATTAGAAGTTCCTTTTGTAAATACTTTTGAAATAAGAAAGTTTGAAAGCCTTTCATACCAAGCTATCATAGCTTGTTTTAAACCATATAATGCTTTAGAAAGTTTGAAGACATGATTCTGAAAATGATGATTTGAAAAAACAGGTGGTTGTTCTACAAAAATATCTTCAACAATAAAACCATTTAAAAAATCACTTTTAACGTCCATTTTATATAACATGAAGTTCAGATGTGATGCAAAGGCAAGTAAGATCCTAATTTCCTCTAATATAGCTACAGGTTTAAAGGTTTCTTCATAGTAAATTCCTTCTTCTTGATTGTAACCTTGTGAAACTAGCCCAGCTTTGTTTCTAATGATGTTTCCAAATTCATCAACTTTGTTTCTAAACACCCATTTTGTGCCTATGGTTAAACTGTCCTTAGGTCCTTCCACTGATTTCCAGACATTGTTTCTTTCAAATTGATTTAGTTCTTCTTGCATAGCCATTACCCAAAATTCATCATTAATAACATCATCAATGTTTTTAGGTTCAAGCTGTGACAAGAAGGCTTAATGTTCAACCTGATTTCTAAGAGAGACTCTAGTCTGTGTCCCTCTACCAAGATTTCCTAAAACAACATCTAATGGATGATTCTTTAGAATTCTAGTTGATCGAGTAAAGTTAGGACTAGAAATTTAAGGTTCATCAACAGGTTGTGAATCAACAGAAGCAGGTTCTAGAAAATTTCTAGAACTAGATGTTTTTACTACCGGTCCACTGTCCTTATCATTAATGTTCAAAATAGATAGATCATCTTCGATATTTTCAAGAGAAGTCTTAGGCTCATGTGGATCAGTTTCATCAAATTTTTTGTGAACAGATTCTTCAACACATTTGGTCTCTTATTAAAAAATCTATAGGTTTTACTAGTTATAGAGTATCCTAGGAAAAATTCCTTCATCACTCTTTGGTGCAAACTCGTCAAGATTATCTTTAGAATTAATAATAATGACCTTGCAACCAAAAACCTTGAAGTAGATGACCTTGGGTTTCCTACAGTTCCACAACTCATAAGGGGTCCTATTAAGAACAGGTCTGATCAAGACTCTATTGATAACATAACATGATTTATTTACAGATTCAGCCCAAATGTAAACAGGTAGGTCATACTGATTAAGCATAGTCCTAGCAATTTCTTGCAGGGTTCTATTTCGTCTTTCTACTACACCATTCTGTTGGGGTGTCCTAGGGGAAGAGAAATTGTGACTATATCCATTGTGTGAGCAGTAAGATTCAAACTCATGATTTTCAAACTCACGGACATGATCACTTCTCAGGGATTTAATTTTAAGTCCACTAATGTTCTCTACATATTTGGTGTATTTTACAAAGAAAGAACATGCTTCACTTTTTTGAGCTAGAAAATATACCAATGTATATCTAGAAAAGTCATCTATAAGAACATAGACATAGTGCTTCCCATTTAAACTAGAACTCTAAAAGGTCCAAAAAAATCCATGTGAACCAACTCGAGAGGTTGAGAAATTGACACTTATTTCTTTGATTTAAAATAAACTTTTTGTTGCTTTCCCTTTTGACAGGGATTACAAACTTTGTCTACTTGGAATTTATGTTTGGGTAGATCTCTAACTATGTTCTTCCTAGCATGTTTTCTAAGTGAATGTACATTGAAGTGTCATAATCTTTTGTGCCAATGACTAGAATCTTTATGAAAACCATTTAAACAAGTAATATTCTTCATAGCTAATGAATTTAAATCAACAACATTAACATTTTAATTTCATAAAGAAGAAAACACTAAAACATTTTTAGAATTAAAAACATTGCCAGAATCATTTTCAAATTTAACATAAAAACCATCATCACATAACTGAGAAATAAATTAAAAATTATATTTAAGTCCATCAACAAATAAAACCTTAGAAATTAATACTGAGTCATTGTTACCAATTTTTCCTAAGCTGATGATTTTTCCTTTTGAGTTATCACCAAAAGTGACAAAACCTCCATCAATTCTCACTAAGCTTTTAAAGCATGAGAAGTCTCCTAACATATGTATTGAACATCCACTGTCCAAGTACCAGGTCTTTCTACAAGAGCTATTTAAGTAGGTTCCCTACAAAACAGATTTAGACAGGAAATGATTTTGGTACCCAGATCTTCTTGGGTCAAGACAGGTTAGCCAAAAAAACATTAGGTACCCAGATTTGTCTAATGGGTCTCATAAAATGTCTAGAATCAATAGATTTTGAAAGAGAAGCCTTATTAGATCCATAAATACGAATATAACTATTTGAATCATATGAAGTTTCAGAACTAGCTACTTTCTGTCCAGATTTAGGAATGAATTTAGTTTTGGTAATTTTCCTTTGTCCAGGTTGGTATCCTATACCAGTAGTGTATCTAGGTGCTATTTGCTTACCTAGAATCTGAGTAAGAATATCTTTATCATTTGTAAATTTTTCTATGTCTTTCTATGTTCTTCATTTGATAATTTCAGTTTAGTGTTTTCTTTATGAAACTGAGCATTATTTTCCATTTCAATATCAAGATCAGATTTATGTTTAAAAGTTAAAGAATACTGTTTCTTTAAACCTTTTTATTTGTCTTTTAGCTCATTCAAGGTTTTTTCTAACATATCACAATATTCAAACAGTTCATATTTTGACATGTTTTCTGAGTCAGAATCATCTCCAAAATAATATGAATTTAAGGCAGGAGTTTTTGCTATTACCTCAAATGTGTTTGTCATAAAACACATGTTTTCCTTATTTCTGTGTTCAGTTTCAGAAATTTCAGATTCACTGGAGCTATCCTTAGAAGCACTCCAAGTAGCCTTCATAGCCTTTTTGTACTTCCTATCCTTGTAATAATATTTCTTCTTATACATCAGCTTTGGATAGTCCGCTTTTATAAGTCCTTTTCTTTTGCACTCATAGCAGACAACCTCATCTATTTTGTCGGATTTCTGCCAATCCTTTTTCCAATGGCCCCTGTTGTCATATTTACCTTTATAATTTGATTTTCTGAAAAACTTCTTCTTCATATAGAACTTTTTAATCCTTCTAGAAATGTGAGCCATCTCAGCATCACTGTTAGAAACATTTTCACTGTCTTCACAGCTTGAACTTTCATTTATAGCATGAAGCTTCTCCTTATCCTTGTTCTTTGAAGTTGAAGTCCTGAAAGCAATGTAGAGACTCGAAGCTTGACGTACATGAATATTACATTACATTTTCGGAATACTTAGTACATAACAAAAACACACACACAAGGATCGTAATAGTTTAGTGTCTTTGGAAACTCAGAACGTAATCTTCTAATCGTGGTGAAAGATCTTCAATATCTTCCATAAAGATCTTCCCTTTTTTTACCTAAAACCTATCTTTATATCCTGAGGAAAAGAAAACATAAAAGGGTGAGCTCAAATGCTCAGTAAGGGTAAACAAAAGAAAAATCAATCACATCATATTCATAACTTTTGGAAATCTTAACCTGCAAAAGAGAGCATAATTTCATAACATGGGATAAATCATAGTAGTGAAATGAAATCCCAATAGTCATAACATAAAACATGAAACATTGTGTCATACACACATAATCATAGAGAATCATTTATTGTTAGTCATGACTCATTTCCAAGACTATCTTAGTGGACAAAGTCCCTTTCTGAATCGAGTCACCCTCGTTTCAGTCCTGTTTCACTGAACCGGTATAACCTACCATTCCAGCCATGTCTAACTCATGAGATATGAGATCTTTACCCAATGAATTGGAGGGAGATATAGGTCCCACCCATCTAATAATGAATCCTTTCTTATGTGTGCCACATAATCATAAATCATACATCATCGCATAACACATGTAACAAAAATGGGATTCTTGAAACATCATGACATCATAAAACAAATCATATAAGGTAAATGACTTCAAAAAAATAATTTCCTCAAAACATAATCAAATAAATGTAATAATAGGGATAAAAAACAGAACCCTATATTATCTTAGATGGAAAATAATTTTGATAAATCATTTATCTCCATTCTTGAGGAAAATATCCTTTCTACTTCATAAACACTTTTCTTTTCTTAACATGTCATAAAATAAAAGAAGTTGATTAAAAATAAACTTGAAAACATGTAAAGGAAGATTCATGGAAATAATGTTTTAAAAATCCATTCACGCCGTATAAGTTAAAAAGAACATTCTTCGTACTTTTGTCGGAAAAGTCAAAAAGTTCCTCATACGAAAAACGACAAAAGATTCTTTTCATACATATTACTAAAAACTCTCCGAAAGGAAAAAATGGATTTAAACAATTGTAGGTGGATGGAAATAATATTACATATTGATGAAAGATGGATGTGGATGATAAAATACACCCCATCAAATACTTACGAATAAACAATCTCGGATAAAAATGAGATTGTGATATTTCCCTTACCTTAGGTCCGACTTGCTTTGTAAGTGTCCGAACCTCCTCTTTTTGACGCGCCTTTTCTTAGCTTCCACTTAAAGAACTAAGGATGGTCTTTGAAGAAGACCAGGACCTCTAGGATTATTCTAGGGAAGTGGAGAGGAGAAAATGGAAGGGGTTGGCCGTGCTTGAGTGCTCAAATTGGTGTGAGGAGGAGGGGGAGGAGGTGTCCTTTTATAAGGGAGGAGAGGGGCACCTTAGGAATATCTCAAAAAATTATTTTATATTAAAGTCAAAATCGGTTTATAATGGTTCCAAAGGGTCTTATTTCAAAGCTAAAGTGGGGATGGGTCGAAATACTATCAACCAATAGGATTTAGACAAGTTTAGGTTATTATTTTAACCTTATCAATTAGATTTAACTCTAAGTTAAATAATTTAACTTTTACCGTGTCTTTTTGTTTTCTTACACTATATGGTTAATACACTTACTATAACATGCCAAACGAACCCCAAATTGTTTATTATTAATATATATATCCTAACCTAAGTCATTTGGCCGAACCTTAGATTTTTAGGAATAAAATAACAATTAATAATATAATATTAGATTTAAAAACTATTTTGTGTCAATTTTGACACTATTTGATATATGATTTTTGTGGAAGTCATAACAGAATTATATGTTCGAACCAAGTTTCTTAAATCAACACTAATATATCATAGTAACCTATAAAATTATTGGAATTCATAAAAAGTCTTAAATTACATTTATTTTGGTATTTATAATATCAATTATGTCAATATTTCATTAATAAGATAATTACTGCATCATCTTTGTGTCATAAAGAAATTAAAATATTTGATGTCTAAAAATTACAAATAAAATACAATTATTTATGAAATCTTTTTATCTTTCTAATGAATATTTACAATCGAATTTATATTATGTACAACCCTATATTAAAAATGTTTTAGTAAATAATTTTTGATTATAACTCTTTTAACTCTTCTTTGAATTAAATAATAATAAATGTCCTAATCTAATCCATGTGGGCCTAAATGGTCATATTATATTCATAAGGTTGCTTTTAGTCTAATTACACTTATGCAACAGAATTAGTACATGTGTTAGGGTAATAGTAATATCATATTTACACTTAGTTACCCTATTTACTATTAACCGCGGTATAAAAAATAAAAAATAAAAAATAAAAAGTTACTATTCACCAAAAAAATTATTTTTATCTCATTGAACCACATTTTACTTACTGATATCAACTGTGTCTGTCGGATTTTCGAAATTCTATTCACAGAAGCGGTAAAATTAAGTTTTATGCAAAATTCAGTTTTTAACCTACCACTTAGTGGTTTCACTATTAATCAAAAATTGAAGTTTTTCAGAAAAATGCCAAAATTTCACCCTAAGCTATAATTGATATTCCGAATTCAAAAATGATTTCTATTTTACAAAATTCCCAACATATAAGTTGCATTAATTAATTTTATAATTAATTTCCGTTGTCACAACGAATAGCGTGTTTTTAAGAGATAATAACTATCAAAAGATTGATACTTGTTTATAACTGGTTTAAATTTGAAATTACATCCAATGACCAACATTGTGTTAAATTGTAAAAATATATTCTAAATATACTTTAAAACCACTCAAATTAATAATTTATCACTATTAATTATTTCGATTAAAAAAGTAGTTTTTAATTAAAATTTAGTAATTTTCACTATTCATCAGAATATGAAAGTTAACCGAAAGGTACCAAAATTTTACCTTAGGCTAAATTCGATACTCCAAATCCATAAATGATGTCCATTTTGAAAAATAAAATTTACAAAATTTCAAAAAGTGGTTATTACTATTCATAACGGCTAGTTTTAATAATATCTTAATAGCATATCGTTGTTTAGCGAAACTTGGTGTTGCGTACAACACACGCTATCGTGGAAGGTCGCGATTGCATGTAATTCAAGCCAGGTCAGAGATGTGTGTTGTGAAAGAACCTTTTGGTGTAGCGTATAACACAAGACATTAATGAAATTAAAAAGAATATTTTTTTATAAAATCTCGGGGTATTACATTCTACCCCCCTTAAAATGAATTTCTCCCTCGAAATTGGTCGGGGTTATAAATGGTTTACTATTCGAAAGTTTCTTTAATCGAAACCCACATCGTAAAAAGGAATACCAAAACCAATCTTTAAAAAAAAGTATGAAACGTAACGGTTACCCTAATAAACTCATCACTGGGTTTCTACATAGGTGAAAATATGGATATGGAAGAAAAATCTAACCATCATGTTCTGATGGAGAGTGGTAGAGAACATGGCTATGGAAAAGCTAGCAATCTCAAATCCATAAATTTGTGACGATCTAAGGTACCATATGATTAATCAGATATTTAAGATCATTTCCCTAATGTTGATGAAATTGGAATTAGAAGAAATACTTTCGTGATTTTGGTATAGTCTCACTGTTTGTCGTTATTTGGACAATTTCTACTTCATCTCTCAAAGAAATGAAGTTGAATTTGTCATTCGTGATGTGTTAGCAGATCATGTGATAGAATGATGGGTCATTCCATCTGTCTCAAAAGGTTAGAAAAGTTATCAAAATATACATAAGTCCATCTATAGTGAGATTAATGATATATGGTTCCTAAAATGAACTTATACTTCATATATCATACTGCTTCATATAATAAAACTAGTTTCTACTAAACAGGGACTTCCTGTATGCCAGTGGTAGGCGATAAAGGCCAGTCACACTTCGGTTGTGTGTTCGATTTCCACAGCCTTGTCCGACGCGATGGGCTGTCGCCCGTCCTGCAGGTTGTCCTTTTTCTAAAACTATATTACTATAACATCCCATCAATAATATCGAAAAAACTTCTATCCTTAAACAATACTAACTTATGTCCAACATAATCCATTCCAATCTTCAGGCTTATCCATAATACTGCAGTCCACTCTCATAACATAGTGAAAACGATTACCAGAGATTTAACACCTTCGTCGATCCCCATATATCATAAGATATGTTTTGTTGGTCACATTCCAAACATTCAAAGTCCTTAATCATGTATTCTCTTGAAAACCTTAGTGAAAACATGAATGCAGTTAAAATTTAACACTTTCCACATACCAAAATACTCAAAATTCTATATACTCAAACCATGATATCACTTAGTCCTTATATCAATCATGAGATCATGAATACTGTCAAGCATTTAATTTTCTCTTTATCACTTCATTATGTTGATATCATCCACTTTCCAAAAAATATCTGAATAACCTTTCATTGTTACTCATACCATTCATCATAAACTTTCAAAACTTAAGGAAAGACAACAGTGTAACAATCCTTAGATGTCTTTTTATTCTATAGTACAACATTACACTTGATAAACATGAAATCATTCCACTACCTTATTAAACCATTAACCGAGCTTCAACAATTCTTTCATATAACATATCATTTGTAGTCTCTTCATCATCATAAACAAAAATACTACCCATACGACCATACTGATTCTCTTCATGAGACATTACCTTAGGGCATTGGTTTTCATAATGCCTGTACATTACACATTTAAAACATTTAACCAATTTTGATGTCTTAGAAATACCATTAACCTCATCCATGGTGTTAACTGAAAATTTTCCATTGCACTTACTGGCTTTGTGTCCTTCTTTTCCACATCCAAAGCATCTTCCAGTTCCTTTGAAACATTCTCCTTGATGCCTCATCCCACATGATTTACATAGGGGAAAATGAACTTTCTTTCCTCTATGATCATCATGAAACTCCATCTTTCTCTTATTAGCCGAGTTAGGAAACTTAACAAATTTTACATTATTGATCATATTATGAGATTGGTGATTCGGCATAATAATGATGTTTGGACTTCCAAATCCCATTTCATTTGATTGCTTATGAAGAATATCATTCCATTGTCTATCTTATCCTCCATTATCGTGAATCATCTTGTTTCCATCCATTTTCTAAAACCCAAAAAGAATAGTGTTAGATGAAAAAATCATAATAAAAGGGGAGTAACTTCAATATCTAACATCTGAGGTTAAATTCTATGATCGTTACCATAGTGCTAGGACTATATCCTATATGTATACTTATCGTTAGGGACATACCTAGACATACCTTAGAAATATCTCTAGGGATCTCACTAACGTTTTCGCGTCCTAGTTTCCAAAGGTTGACTAAACCTTTCCTCTGATACCAACTGTAGAGACCCAAAGCTTGACGTACATGAACATTACATTACTTTTTCGGAATACTTAGTACATAACAAAAACACACACACAAGGATCGTAATAGTTTAGTGTCTTTGGAAACTCGGAACGTAATATTCTAATCGTGGTGAAAGATATTCAATATCTCCAATAAATATCTTCCCTTTTTTAAACCTAAAAACTTTCTTTATATCCTGAGGAAAAGAAAACATAAAAGGGTGATCTCAAATGCTCAGTAAGGGTAAACAAAAGAAAAATCAATCACATCATATTCATAACTTTTGGAAATCTTAACCTGCAAAAGAGAGCATAATTTCATAACATGGGATAAATAATAGTAGTGAAATGAAATCCTAATAATCATAACATAAAACATGAAACATTGTGGCATACACACAAAATCATAGAGAATCATTTCTTGTTAGTCATGACTCATTGCCAAGACTATCTTAGTGGACAATGTCCCTTTCTGAATCGAGTCACCCTCGTTTCAGTCCTGTTTCACTGAACCGGTATAACCTACCATTCCAGCCATGTCTATCTCATGAGATATGAAATCTTTACCCAATGCATTGGAGGGAGATATAGGTCCCACCCATATTATAATGTATCCTCTCTTATGTGTGCCACATAATCATAAATCATACATCATCGCATAACACATGTAACAAAAAATGAGATTCTCGAAACATCATGACATCATAAAACAAATCATATAAGGTAAATGACTTCATAAATATAATTTCCTCAAAACATAATCAAATCAATGTAATAATAGGGATAAAAATATAACCCTATATTATCTTAGATGGAAAATAATTTTGATAAAACATTTGAACTCCATTCTTGAGGAAAATATCCTTTCTACTTCAAAAACACTTTTCTTTTCTTAACATGTCAAAACTAAAAGAAGTTGATTAAAAATAAACTTGAAAACTTGTAAAAGAAGATTCTTGGAAATAATGTTTTAAAAATACATTCATTCCATATAAGTTATAAAAACATTCTTCGTACTTTTGTCGGAAAAGTCAAAAAGTACCTCGTACGAAAAACGACAAAATATTCCTTTCATACATATTACTAAAAACTCACCGAAAAATAAAAATGGATTTAAGCAATTGTAGGTGGATGGAAATAATATTACATATTGATGAAACATGGATGTGGATGATAAAACACACCCCAGTAAATAATTACGAATAATCAATCTCGGATAAAAAAGAGATTGTGATATTTCCCTTACCTTAGGTCCGACTTTCTTTGTAAGTGTCCGAACCTCCTCTTTTTGACGCGCCTTTTCTTAGCCTCCACTTAAAGAACTAAGGATGGTGTTTGAAGAAGACCAGGACCTCTAAGATTATTATAGGTAAGTGGAGAGGATAAAATGGAAGGGTTTGGCCGATCTTGAGTGCTCAAATTGGTGTGAGGAGGAGGGGGAGGAGGTGTCCTTTTATAAGGTAGGAGAGGGGCACCTTAGGAATATCTCAAAATATTATTTTATATTAAAGTCAAAATCGGTTTATAATGGTTCCAAAGGGTCTTATTCTGAAGCTAAAGTGGGGATGGGTCGAAATCCTATCAGCCAATAGGATTTAGACAAGTTTAGGTTATTATTTTAACCTTATCAATTAGATTTAACTCTAAGTTAAATAATTTAACTTTTATCGTGTCTTTTTGTTTTCTTACACTATATGGTTAATACACTTAATATAACATGCCAAACGAACCCCAAATTGTTTATTATTAATATATATATCCTTATCTAAGTCATTTGGCCGATCATTAGATTTTTAGGAATAAAATAACAATTAATAATATAATAATAGATTTAAAAACTATTTTGTGTCAATTTTGACACTATTTGATATATGATTTCTTTGAAAGTCATAACAGAATTATATGTTCGAACAAAGTTGCTTAAATCAACACTAATATATCATAGTAACCTAGAAAATTAGTGGAATTCATAAAAAGTCTTAAATTACATTTATTTTGGTATTTATAATATCAATTATGTCAATATTTCATTAATAAGATAATTACTGCATCATCTTTGTGTCATAAAGAAATTAAATTATTTGAGGTCTAAAAATTAAAAATAAAATACCATTATTTAGGAAATCTTTTTATCTTTCTAATTAATATTTACAATCGAATTTATATTATGTACAACCCTATATTAAAAATGTTTTAGTAAATAATCTTTGATTTTAACTCTTTTAACTCTTCTTTGGATTAAATAAAAATAAATGTCCTAATCTAATCCAAGTGGGTCTAAATGGTCATATTATATTAATAAGGTTTATTTTGGTCGAATTACACTTATCCAATAGAATTATTACATGTGTTAGGGTAATAGTAATATCATATTTACCCTTAGTTACCCTATTTACTATTAACCGTGGTAAAAAAAAATAAAAAATAAAAAGTTACTATTCACCAAAAAAATTATTTTTATCTCATTGAACCACATTTTACTTACTGATATCAACCGTGCCTGTCGGATTTTCAAAATTCCATTCACAGAAGTGGTAAAATTATGTTTTAGCCAAAATTCAGTTTTTAACCTACCACTTAGTGGTTTCACTATTTATCAAAAATTGAAGTTTTTCAGAAAAATGCCAAAATTTCACCCTAAGCTATAATTGATATTCCGAATTCAAAAATGATTTCTATTTTACAAAATTCCCAACATATAAGTTTCATTAATTAATTTTATAATTAATTTCCCTTGTCACAACAAATAGCGTGTTTTTAATAGATAATAACTATCAAAAGATTGACACTTGTTTATAACTGGTTTAAATGTGAAATTACATCCAATGACCAACATTGTATTAAATTGTAAAAATATATTCCAAATATACTTTAAAACCACTCAAATTAATAATTTATCACTATTCATTATTTCGATTAAAAATGTTGTTTTTAATTAAAATTTAGTAATTTTCACTATTCATCAGAATATGAAAGTTATACGAAAAGTACCAAAATTTCACCTTAGGCTAAATTAGATACTCCAAATCCATAAATGAAGTCCATTTTGAAAAATAAAATTTACAAAATTTCAAAAAGTGGTTATTTCTATTCATAACGGCGAGTTTTAATAATATCTTAATAGCATATCGTTGTTTAGCAAAACTTGGTGTTGCGTACAACACACGCTATTGTGGAAGGTCGCGATTGCATGTAATTCAAGACAGGTCAGAGATGTGTGTTGTGAAAGATCCTTTTGGTGTAGCGTATAACACAAGACATTAATGATATTAAAATGAATATTTTTCAAAAAATATCGGGGTGTTACACGCAACATACTTCCATCTTGGTTCATCTTCTTCTTCTTTGTTCACTTTGAGTTCTTCTTCATACATCATCATCTTTCCAATTAATTCCTTGACTAACAGTTCTCCAATATCACACGATTCTATAATTAAGACAGAAGTTCCTCTCCATCTTTCAGGTAGACATCTCAGAATTCTCATAATTTGTTCCTTTGATGGAACATCCATTCCCAGAGAGATCATTGTGTTGACAATTTCATTGAACCTGAGATACATGTCATAAATGTGTTCATTAGGCTTCATCTTAAAATTATCATAATTAATAGTATAAGTGTTCAATCTCATTTCCTTAACATTAGTTGTTCCTTTATTAGAAACAACTAAGGTATCCCAAATTTCATAAGCAGTTTTACAAATAGATATTCTATTAAATTACTCATCTCCTAAAGCATAGTACAAATCATTCATGGATTTACAATTATTATTTTATGATGTCTTAGTAGCTTCATTCCAAGTAGATCTAATAGTAGTAGGTATTTTATATTCTGATTCTATAGTAGTCCAAATATCAAAACCCATGCTCTCTAAATGAATTTTCATCTTGATTTTACAATGAGCATAGTTAGTGACATTGAAAAATGGTGGTCTATTGGTAGCAACACCTTCAAGTCTATTATCCATGATAGCTTACATAAAGAAAAGATTTTAAAGAGATAAAAATTTAGAAATAATAGAAATTTTAAGAACATTAAAATATAACTAAAATCACAGTTGAAAAACAGAGAGTTTAGAAAGTATTTAAACACCCTCTGATACCAATGGTTGGTCAGAGTGGACACTCAAGAGGGGGGTGAATTGCGTTCCAATTAAAATTTCTGTTTCAAAACTTTGTCTTAAAATCCCCCAATTAAAATACAAAATTAAACTGTAGTGAATTTATACCAAAGTAAAGGTTCTGTTAGGTTCCCAAGGTATTGATTATTTCCCAGCTAATCAAATCAGAAGAGTTGATTAACTTTTGAAACTAACTTACAGATTTACAACTAATATAAACACTTGCGAGTTTAATTATCAAAGTGACTTTAAAACAGATTTGGTTTTAAAGTAATTATCATCGGAATAAAAAAATAACATTGAATATAAATAAGCACAACAGATTTAACCAAGAGGTTCAGTCTCAAGCTGAGACATAGTCCTCTCAAAACTTCATATAAAAGGGATCCACACCCTGGATCGGGGATAAACAACAATATACAACTGTACAGGTCACACGACCTCTACCACTGTTATCTGTGGGAAACAAAAACAACAGAAACCAGATGTCCAGGTCACACGACCTATACCACTATCCCAGTGTGAAATACAAGATGTAAGAGAGTTGAGTGAGGATTTACAAATCATCCAGTTAGAGTACATGAGACAGTGTGTGTAAAATACAGCAGATAACACACACTTCTCAATATGTAAAATGATAAATCACAGAGCAAATATTTAGAGTTTAGAAATGGCTATAGTGATTTTCGTGCAGTTCTGGACTCCTTTGATTGATCAGAATTCGCTCTGAGTCCTCTTCTTGTTTTTGTCTGGAAAATAGAGTATCATCTGTTTCCTTGACATCCAGGTGTAGAGACAGTCGATGAATCTCTTGTGTTATGTTCTCTTTCTCAGATCTTCACTGGTATGCAGTAATGAATGAGTTCTTCATGTAAGTTCAGTCGTCTCTTTGCATTCACGCTCAGTTGTTCTTCCACCACACCTCGTGGTATGTATATCTCTATGTATTCGTCTATTCATCTTCTCTTTGTAGTAGCACATCATTCATTTATTTAAAGCACGAGCTCCGGAAAAAGATGATTTACTTTTTGCAGGTACGATGTACGATTCCCTGACATCCAACAACCTTCATTAATTAAATTACAGAGCATTATAATATTTCTAATATGACTGTTGGTTATATTAAATAATGATAATGAAATTAAAGCAGTGTCGGGTTCTTTCTCTAGAACGATAGCTCTTGATATCGGTAGACTTGTGTTACTGTAGGTGTCAATATCGGTAGACTTCATTTGTAACGGTAGACTTTGTATTGGTAGCTGCAACTGTAGAATTGATCACATCAGTAGCGATGGACTTGTAACGGTAGTTGTGGATCTGCCTTGTATCGGAAGCGGTAAGTCCCTATCGGTAGTTTCCTTGATGTATCAGTAGACTTTGCATATCGCTGGACTTTAGAATATCGGTAGCTCTGTATCGGTAGCTATCGACTTCGATGTAGCGGTAAACTTGACTACCAGTGAGCTTGTAACTATAACTCTATCGGTAGACTTGTTGTACCATATTTGTAGTCTTTTATGTAGCGGTGAACATTGAGTACCGGTGAACATGATGTATCGGTGAAATCCGAATCGGTAAACTCCGTATCGGTAGCTATTTTGGATATCGGTAGCTCTAAGTCATAACGTTAGCTACTGTTCTGTATCGGTAGCTATAAACTGTTTAAGCATTCTATTGGCATAGTGTGTTAGGTCAGAGTACATATATCAAAAAGACTTATATTAAGAATAATTGAATGTAACAACATATAATAAAGCATATTTGAGATGTATCAAACATAATTAAGATATAAATAAAATATAGTTGGGATTATCAAAATATAATAAAGAAACTCAATTCCCATAGGGTTCAACAGATCCATTAGAAAATAATTTACCACCATTTCGATTTATTTTCATTGATATGGAATATTGGTTAGTGTCTGATAAGAATGCTTCTTTGATATATAAGGCATATTTATTTATATTTAATTTTTTAGATCAAATAATTCATGCATGTAATTTTTTTAATTATCATGATATTTTATTAATAATTATATCATTTTAAAGAATCTAGCATTATTGTTTCTTATTAAATAAACATCAAACCCATTTTCTTTCATTAATTTATACACAACATGCAACATTAAATTAAATATAATCAATTGTTTTATTAAATTATTCAAATTAAAATTGATTCAAAATATATCATAAATTAATTAATTTTTTATCATGATTCCCCAATTACTTATTATTATTCCAATTATATACTAACACATATTTTCTTCAATTTTATACAAATCAATAAAAAATATATAAAAAATACAGAAAAATAGTATTAAAAAATAGTAACCTTTTTTTGGAACATCACTTATATTAATGATATTTGAAACAATTCATGAATAATAACTCAAAAAAATATTTGTGTACAATATAAAATTTTATAAATTTAGCTTCTTAATAAATAAGAAATATTTATTAACATCTCCCTATAATTCATAAAAAATCATAAAAACCTCTAATTAATACATTGTGATCATTATATTATCAATTTAATTGAAATAATAAACAAATTAAATGAATAATATTACAAATTAAGAATATTTATTCCCCATGTTCTTATATAAATCTGAATTTATAAATTAATGTTTCATCCTATATTTTATTTTCACACAATTACAACTTTTATAATTAATAAAATTATTTTCATATGTTTGACACCCAAGAACATAGTTTATCATAATTATTTCAATTTATTAACCAAAAAAACATTAATTGATAAATTCATGAATTTTTATCGAAGATAAAAATTCCTTATATGACATTAACCATTATTATATATCATACTAAAATAACATATAACATGTCAGTTATTAATTTAAAACAATAAAATAAAACCTATTTACTCTTTATTAACAATATATCACTCAACATGTATTTAAATGATATAAAATTTTGTGAAGAAACAATTTTATTATCTTTGAAATAATTGTCATCTTAAAAAATTATTTTTTTAATGACATCAAATTATAATACATTTTTTCACATCAATACTAGAGATTTCATTTAATATATTCTTGTAATTTTCTATTAAATGAATTATCATCTCCGTGTTTCATAGATCAACCAGTATGAGTTATATTTTTATATAATATATTAATGAAACATATAATATGGGAGGAAATTAAATTTTATAAGATTTATAGATTTATATATTTATATTTTTTTTGATCCACTTCAATAATTTAAGATTCTATAGATCTTATATAATTTTATGTGTCTGATAAATGTATTATATGATGTAACAATATATTTAAAATAGTTAGAAAATAATTATAGAAATTAATAATTTTAAATAATTATCTAAATGATACTCATAAAGATTTATATATTTTTTATGTAAAATGATTTAAATTATTATTTATGACATGTTTTATTATTACATCAAAATAATTATTCGTTGTAAGGTGATGTACCCATACATAATGATTTCATTTTGTTTCTTAAATTAAATTCCTTTACAAAAGACATTCCCTTTATTCCCATAATATCCAAAATGGTAATAATTACCCAATCAATCGTAATTATATTTTTATGAGCATGGTACATGTAGATATAATTTTTAAAGTGAATTTAATTTATGGTTTTATATTGGATTCATTTTTTATTATTATTAGATGTGAATATTACGTTACATAATATTGAAGATTGTTTTGATAATTTTTATCTATCCAACATTTAATTGAAATTATTTTAGCATTGATTATTTCAAAATAATAATAATTATTTATGGATCTATATTGTATAAACATAAACTAATTTCCAATGTCAAATTCTAATGGTATATATGATATGATAAAAATATTTATCATATAGAAAACTATGCGAATAATAATAATTCCAGAAAAATTATTATTGAAAATACTTCTAGAAAATAACATTGAATGAATCTAGTTTTACATCAAACAAATATAGAAATATCCCCAATAAGAGATCATATAATTATTAATTATATATTTTTTATTTGAATTCAATTTCAATAATATAAATTCTAGCTCGATGATCTTCTTAAATTTTCAAATTTATGAAAGTGTGATCATTGATAATTATAATTGACATAGTATATTTAGTTACTTTTTTCATGTAATTAGTGTTATATCTTCTAGTATTGTTCATTATCATTATTCATCGTTCTAATATCATTTATTCTATATTAAATTTTTCGCATGAGATTATTCTATTTATATGCATCGTAATCATTAAAAATGGATTTATCTACTTTTTCCCCAAACACACATTTAAATGTTATAATCATTATTTATAGACCATAATCATTATCAAAATCACATTGATTGTATTATTAATCAGTTTCCAAAGAATTTAACGTTTATTAAATTTTTTTATTTCAAATTATTTGATTTTAATATCTCATGACGTTATTGTCATTTTTTTATTTATTTTTAAAAAATTTCTTCGTCATTAAAATACAATTATTTATTAGAAATATTAAAGGAATATTCCATAAAATTGTGTCTCATAAATCCAAAATTGAAGAACATAAAACATCATTTATATTTATTCAAACCCTTTAAGCTTCAAAAATTATTTATTGTTAGTTGAATAATCTTCAAATTATTATTATAATTATAATATTCTTCAAATTGACATGTAGAATCGTAATCACTTTATTTAATAGTCAATATGTTAATATATCTTAATGAATTCTGTTTTGTTAAATAAAATTCTAATTTAATATATCTAAATTTTTATTATATAGAAAATAATTTTGATAAATGAATTATCCACATGATGTTTATCAATATCTATATCCTCTATAATTGAAAAAATAAAGTAAAATATATTAGTGAGAGTTCATAATATCTAATTTTTTCATTATCTATTAAACTATCTTCCCACCAAAAACATTAATAATACTAAACATTCACTAAAATATTATGATTGAATATTTAATTCATTTTTTACAATATTATATTATTTTAAATATGACTATAAAAAATATTTCATATCAAATAATTTATAGTGTTTTCAACATCATTCAAAATTTTCAATTTCTAAAAAATTAATCTAGCAATATTTTAATAAATCACTAAAGTGATTTGATTTTTAATAATTGATATAAATGTGGAATTTAGATCTGTTTCATCATTATAATTATTAATATTTACATAATGATTATTGATTTTAACATTCTGAATTGGTGAAAATCAAGTTAATATAATATCAAGAACTTTTATACCACGTGACACATTATTAAAAACTTTTTATTCTTGTATAGAGAAATATTATTTTCAGAAAAGTTATGAATGTCTATACTAATCAATTATTTCATATTATATATGATGTAATATGTTATAGACAATGTTGGCTAATATATATATATCGTGTTTTATACTTAATGTATTAATGTGGATAACATGGTTTCATATATACTAAACATACTACCCATGAATAATAATGATCAAGCAATTAATGTTGTTAAATAAATATTTATCATTTATATAATTCTCATTTATGATATTTTTTAAAATTTTAAACTAATTTAATCCTAATGTTCAATTACATGAATATATAACCCATGTAGATACTGAAAAATTAATCATTGAAATGCATATATATTCATGGAATATCAGAATTATTGATCACTAAATCATTTTATCTGACCCACATAATCTGTCCCCCAAATTAATACATTATTATCATAAAGTAAACATAAATGCAGTTTTAATGGTAGCATTATAGAAAAACCAACACTCTATTCCAACTAATGTCTGTCAATACACTATACAACTTATAGCAAAATTAAATTATTATTAATAAAAATTAAAATAATAAAATTATATTCATATTTATTAGAATGTTATTCTTTAATATTATGTTGAAAATTGACTAATTTCAATAATTATTTTTTCAATATAATGGTTTTATATTTATCAATTCATAAAACTATATCCTTCAACTATCAGAGATATAAGAAAAAATCAATCTAAAATTCACTCAAAATCAGTTCTTATATATATAATTTTAATTCATATCTATGATACCCAATATAAAAAAGGTTGATAGAAAGTATTTTTTCACTTAAATATATTTCAATATTTCAAAATACATTAAAATTATAAAATCGGTATTTATTATTTTTTAAATCTTGGAAAATATAATGAATTGAATCATACTTTAGACTTTTAAAATCTTTTACATGGTCATTTATACTATTATTTTAATTATAATAAAATAAAAAAAGAAAAAAGATATAAATTCCTCAATTTTCATACACTATATTGAGTAAGGTGAAATTTTTTACTTCATATAATTCAATTTCACAGAAAATATTCTTTTTCTACATCACATAAATTAAATACAATGAATTCTCACACATTTATGAGTCACAAAAAACTAAATTTTTCTTAATATTTAAGTGTCTATCATGATTTGAGTTGTCAATGATGTACTTGAGAAACAATAAATTGAGACAGGGATATTATGATACTGTTTTTAGTCTATGTTTTGAGAGTTCCTTAAAAATAATACAACATCATGTAATCGTGTACTTACATATATCAAATATTTGAATATTTCTATTACTAATATCATGAGTTATAAATTCATGATTCTTGATGGTGATTTTGTATTATATATATCATCAAGAAACTCATGAATTATTTGGAGTTTTATTAGAGTTGATCATGATGAAATGAAATGATTTTTTCTAAATTGGGAAAACATTAACACCACATTATTCCCAAATGGTTTATTAGAATATTATTTTTTAAAAATATCTAAATATAATTTCTCATTAATTATTGATTTTTTTATGGATTATATCATACACATGTATTATAAATTTGTTTTATTCTTTTAGTTTTATCTTCATTAATGAGATGATATAATAAATGATAATGAATTACTATAAGTACTTCACACTATAATTTTACAAATTATCATATACCTAATGAAATTATTATGTATTACATAGGTCATGGGATATATTTTTCATTATAGTTTTTTTAGATAAAACTCATGTAGAAATTATTATCGAAATCATCATAATGAATTTTATGTATATTGATGATATTTGAAATCCTAATATAATTTCCCAATGTAAAAATTCATCATTTTATAATATAAATGACATTTTCATGGAATTAGAGGATTTTGTCAACAACTATATATTTATATATTTGAATTATATAGTAATTCAGTTTTATTCTATTTTTACTAAAAATTAATTGTCAATTAAAATAACTATATACTGGTTTATTAAGATATATAAATGTTTGTTATCCTTCATATAGAAAAAGAATTAATCATTGAAATTTCCTCCAATAAATTCATAGATTAATTAAAATGGGTATTCTTTGGGAATTGAGAAACAAAAATATTATTCATAATGTCTCTAATAAAATGTATGATCCTCTATATTTATAGTATCCAAATATATTTTTATAGGAATTCAGACTAAATATTAAACTTTTAAAATATAATTTAAAATATTTTAGAACATTGAATTACACTTTTGTAGAATATGTAGTCATTTATCCATTTTCAATGTTTTAATAATCATGAATCATGAATCATAAATATATTTTGAAAAATAATTTGTAAAAAACCATTTATTCATTTTGACACATAAAAAACATTTTAAAAATTTGGATTGATGTAACTGTGAAATATAGATTATGAATTTTTTTATTCTTTTTAGGTTCCTTCTAGTCTTACATCATGTGATATCTATTAGTGAAGTAGTGGAGAAATTTTTTTTAATAAAACCCTCTAATTTTAAAATATATAATATATGACCTATGGTTCTGTAACATCCCGAGATTTTATGAAAAATATTCTTTTTAATTTTATTAATGTATTGTGTTGTACGCTACACCAAAATTAGCTTGCAAAACACACATCCTTGACTTCCCTTGCATTACACGCAATTGCGACCTTCCTCGATAGCGTGTGTAATACGCAATACTGAGTTTCACTAAACAACGATATGTTATTAAAATATTATTATAACTAGCCATTATGAATAGTAATAACCACCTTTTAAAATTTTAGAAATTTTAACTCTCAAAATGGACTTCATTTTTGGATTCGGAGTATCGAATTTAGCCTAAGGTGAAATTTTGGTACTTTTTGGGTAACTTTCATATTCTGATGAATAGTGAAAATTACTAAATTATAATTAAAAACAACTTTTTTAATCAAAATAATTAATAGTGATAAATTATTAATTTGAGTTGTTTTTAAGTATATTTAGAATATATTTTTACAATTTAATACAATGTTGGTCATTGGATGTAATTTCACATTTAAACCAGACATAAACAAGTGTCAATCTTTTGATAGATATTGTTTCTTAAAAACACGCTATTTGTTTTAACAGTGGGATTTAATTATAAAATTAATTAATGCAACTTCTATGTTATGAATTTGGTAAAATAGACTTAATTTTTGAATTTGGAATATGAAATATAGCATAGGATGAAATTTTGGCATTGTTCTGAAAAACATCAATTTTTGATGAATAGTGAAACTACTAAGTGGTAGTTAAAAAACTGAATTTTTCATAAAACATAATTTTACCGCTTCTGTGAATGGAATTTAAAAACTCCGAGAGACACAGTTAATGTCAGTAAGTAAAATGTGGTTCAATGAGATGAAAATAATTTTTGGTGAATAGTAACTTTTTACTTTTATTTACCACGGTTAAAAGTAAATAGGGTAATTAAGGGTAAAAATGATATTAATATTACCCTAACACATGTCCTAATCATATTGGAAAAGTGTATCTCGACCAAAAACAACCTTATGTGTAAAATATTATCATTTAGGACCACTTGGATTAGATTAGGACATTTATTATTATTTAATTCAAAGAAGAGTTAAAAGAGTTAAAATCAAAGGTTATTTACTAAAACATTTTTAATATAGGGTTATACATAATATAAATTCGATTGTAAATATTAATTAGAAAGATAAAAATATTTCCTACATAATGGTATTTTATTTGTAATTTTTAGACATCAAATAATTTAATTTATTTATGACACAAAGATGATGCAGTAATTATCTTATTAATGAAATATTGACATAATTGATATTATAAATACCAAAATAAATGTAGTTTAAGACTTTTTATGAATTCCACTAATTTTCTAGGTAACTATTATTTATTAGTGTTGATTTAATCAACTTTTTTCGGACATATAATTCGGTTATGACTTTCACAAAAATCATATATCAAATAGTGTCAAAATTGACACAAAATAGTTTTTAAATCAAATATTATATTATTAATTGTTATTTTATTCCTAAAAATCTAAGGTTCGGCCAAATGACTTAGATAAAGATATATATATTAATAATAAACAATTTGGGGTTCGTTTGGCATGTTATAGTAAGTGTATTAACCATATAGTGTAAGAAAACAAAAATACACGGTAAAAGTTAAATTATTTAACTTAAAGTTAAATCTAATTGATAAGGTTAAAATAATAACCTAAACTTGTCTAAATCCTATTGGTTGATAGGATTTTGACCCATCCCCACTTTAGCTTCGAAATAAGACCCTTTGGAACCATTATAAACCTATTTTGTCTTTAATATAAAATAATATTTTGAGATATTCCTAAGGTGCCCCTCTCCTCCCTTATAAAAGGGCACCTCCTCCCTCTCTTCCTCACACAACTTTGAGCCTTCAATCTCGGCCAACCCCTGCCAAAATCCCTTCTCCACTTCCCTAGTATCATCCTAGAGGTCCTGGTCTTCTTCAAAGACCATCCTTAGTTCTTTAAGTGGATGCTAAGAAAAGGCGCGTCAAAAAGAGGAGGTTCGGACACTTACAAAGCAAGTCGGACCTAAGGTAAGGAAAATATCACAAGCTCATTTTTATCCGAGATTGTTTATACATTGGCATTTACTGGGGTTTATTTTATCATCCAAATCCATGTTTCCTCAATATGTAATGTTTTTTTCATCCACCTACAACTGTTTAAATCCAAATTTACCCTTCGGTGAGTTTTTAGTAAAAGATATGAAAGGAATCTTTTGTCGTTTTTCGTACGAGGTACTTTTTTGACTTTTCCGACAAAAGTACGAGAAGAATGTTTTTTTAACTTATACGGCATGAATGGATTTTTAAAACATTTTTTCCATGAAGCTTAATTTAAAAATTTTCAAGTTTATTTTTAATCAACTTCTTTTAGTTTAAAGTTGTATGACATGTTATGAAAGGAAAAATGTTTTTGAAGAAGAAAGGATATTTTCCTCAAGAATGGAGTTCAAAAGTTTTATCAAAATTATTTTCCATCTACGATAATATAGGGTTCTGTTTTTATCCCTATTATTACATTGATTTGATTATGTTGTGAGGGAATTATTTTTATTAAGTCATTTACCTTATATGGTTTGTTTTATGATGTCATGATGTTTCAAGAATCCCATTTTTGTTACATGTGTTATGCGATGATGTATGATTTATGTTTATGTGGAACAAATAAGAAAGGATTCATTATAAGATGGGTGGGACCTATATCTCCCTCCAATGCATTGGGTAATGATTTTATATCTCATGAGATAGACAGGGTTGGAACGGTAGGTTATACCGGTTTAGTGTAACAGGACTGGAACGAGGGTGACTCGGTTCAGAAAGGGACTTTGTCCACTAAGATAGTCTTGGAAATGAGTCATGACTAACATGAAATGATTTTCCATGATTATGTGTGCATGCCACAAAGTTTCATGTTTCATGGTATGATTATGGGGATCTCATTTTCACTTCTATGATTTGTTCCATGTTAAGATATTATGATCTCTTTTGCAGGTTATGATTTTCAAAAAGATATGATATGATTTTTATTTCCTTTATTTTCCCTTGCTGAGCATTTGAGATCACCCTTTTATGTTTTCTTTTCCCCAGGATATAAAGAAAGGTTTTAGGTAAAAAAAAGGGAAGATCTTTATGGGAGATATTGAAGATCTTTCACCACGATTATAAGATTACGTTACAAGTTTCCAAAGACACTAAACTATTACGATCCTTGTGTGTGTGTTTTTGTTATGTACCAAGTATTCCACAAAAGTAATGTAATGTCCATGTACGTCATGATTTGGGTCTCTACAGTTGGTATCAGAGGAAAGGTTTAGTCAACCTTTGGAAACTAGGACGCGAAAACGTTTGTGAGATCCCTAGAGATATTTCTAAGGTATGTCTAGGAATGTCCCTAAGGATAGGTATACATATAGGATATAGTCCTAGAACTACGGTAACGATCTTAGAATTTAACCTAAGATGTTAGATATTGAAGTTACTCCCCCTTTATTATGATTTTTGCATCTCACACTATTCTTTTTGGCTTTTAGAAAATGGCTGGAAACAAGATGATTCACGATAATGGAGGATATGATGAACAATGGAATGATATTCTTCATAAGAAATCAAATGAAATTGGATTTGGAAGTCCAAACATCATTATTATGCCGAATCTGCAATCTCATAATATGATCAATAAAGTTAAATTTGGTAAGTTTTGTAACTCAACTAATAAGAGAAAGATGGAGTTTCATGATGATCATAGAGGAAAGAAAGTTCAATTTCCCCTATGTAAATCATGTGGGAAGAGGCATCAAGGAGAATGTTTCAAATGAACTGGAAGATGCTTTGGGTGTGAAAAAGAAGGACACAAATCAAGTATGTACAATGGAAAAGTTTCAGTTAACACCATGGATGAGGTTAATGGTATTGCTACGACATCAATAATGGTTAAAAGTTTTAAATGTGGAATGTACGGGCATTATGCAAACCAATGCCCTAAGGGAATGTCTCATGAAGAGAATCGGTATGGTCGTATGGGTAGTATTTATTTTGATGATGATGAAGAGACTACAAATGATATGTGAGATGAAAGAATTGTTGAAGCTCAGTCAATGGTTTAAGAAGGTAGTGTAATGATTACAATTTTATCAAGTGTAATGTTGTACTATAGAATAAAAAGACATCTAAGGATTGTTACGCTGTTGTCTTTCCTTAAGTTTTGAATGTTTATGATGAATGGTAAGAGTAACAATGAAGGGTAATTCAGATATTTATTTTGGAAAGTGGATGAAATGTTTGACAGTATTCATGATCTCATGATTGATATAAGGACTAAGTGATATCATGGTTTGAGTATATAGAATTTTGAGGATTTTGGTATGTGGAAAGTGTTAAATTTTAACTACATTCATGTTTTCACTAAGGTATTCAAGAGAATACATGATTAAGGACTTTGAATGTTTGGAATGTGACCAAAAAAACATATCTTATGATATATGGGGATCAACGATGGTGTTAAATCTCTGGTAATCGTTTTCACTATGTTATGAGAGTGGACTGCAGTATTATGGATAAGCCTAAAGATTGGAATGGATTATGTTGGACATAAGTTAGTATTGTTTAAGGATAAAAGTTTTTTTTTGATATTATTGACGGGATATTATAGTAATATAGTTTTAGAAAAAGGACAACCTATAGAATGGGCGACAACCCATCGCATCGGACAAGGCTGTGGGAATCGAACCCGCAACCGAAGTGCGACTGGCCTTTATCGCCTACCACTGGCCTACAGGAAGTCCCTGTTTAGTAGAAAATAGTTTTATTATATTAAGCAGTATGATATATGATGTATAAGTCCATTTTACGAACCATGTATGATTAATCTCACTATATATCGACTTATGTATATAATTTTTGCTAACCTTTTGTTTGAGACAGATGGAATGACCCGTCATTCTATCACATGATCTGCTAACACTTCACAAATAACAAATTCAACTTCATTTTTTTAAGAGATGAAGTGGAAATTGTTCAAGGCACGAACAACAGTGAGATTGTACCAAAATAAAGTAACTGTTTATTCTAATTCAAATTCTTCAACTTTAGGGAAACTATCTTGAAAACCAAAAATGTTGTCCTAGTGCTCTTATATCTGATTAATCAGATGGTACCTTAAATCGTAAAAAATTTATGGATTTGTGATTGTTGGATTTTCCATAGCCATGTTCTCTACCACTCTCCATCAGAACATGATGGTTAGATTTTTCTTCCATATCCATATTTTCACCTATGTGGAAACCCAGTGATTAGTTTATTTGGGTAACCGTTGAGTTTCATACTTTTGTTTTCAAAGATTGGTTTTGGTATTCCTTTTTACGATGTGGGTTTCTATTAAAGAAACTTTCGAATAGTAAACCATTTATAACCCCGACGAATTTCGAGGGCGAAATTCATTTTAAGGGGGGTAGAATGTAACAGCCCGAGATTTTATGAAAAATATTCTTTTTAATTTTATTAATGTCTTGTGTTGTACGCTACACCAAAATTAGCTTGCACAACACACATCCTTGACTTGCCTTGAATTACACGCAATCGCGACCTTCCTCGATAGCGTGTGTAATACGCAATACCGAGTTTCACTAAACAACGATATGTTATTAAAATATTATTATAACTAGCCATCATGAATAGTAATAACCACCTTTTAAAATTTTAGAAATTTTAACTCTCAAAATGGACTTCATTTTTGGATTCGGAGTATCGAATTTAGCCTAAGGTGAAATTTTGGTACTTTTCGGATAACATTCATATTCTGATGAATAGTGAAAATTACTAAATTATAATTAAAAACAATTTTTTTAATCACAATATTTAATAGTGATAAATTATTAATTTGAGAGGTTTTAAAGTATATTTAGAATATATTTTTACAATTTAATACAATGTTGGTCATTGGATGTAATTTCACATTTAAACCAGACATAAACAAGTGTCAATCTTTTGATAGATATTGTTTCTTAAAAACACGCTATTTGATTTAACAGCGGGATTTAATTATAAAATTAATTAATGCAACTTCAATGTTATGAATTTGGTAAAATAGACTTCATTTTTGAATTCGGAATATGAAATATAGCTTAGGATGAAATTTTGGCATTGTTCTGAAAAACATCAATTTTTGATGAATAGTGAAACTACTAAGTGGTAGTTAAAAAACTGAATTTTTCATAAAACATAATTTTACCGCTTCTGTGAATGGAATTTCAAAACTCCGAGAGAAACGGTTGATGTCAGTAAGTAAAATGTGGTTCAATGAGATGAAAATAATTTTTGCTGAATAGTAACTTTTTACTTTTATTTACCACGCTTAAAAGTAAATAGGGTAATTAAGGGTAAAAATGATATTAATATTACCCTAACACATGTCCTAATCCTATTGGACAAGTGTATCTCGACCAAAAACAACCTTAAGTGTAAAATATTATCATTTAGGCCCACTTGGATTAGATTAGGACAATTATTATTATTTAATTCAAAAAATAGTTAAAAGAGTTTAAATCAAAGGTTATTTAATAAAACATTTTTAATATAGGGTTATACATAAGATAAATTCGATTGTAAATATTAATTAGAAAGATAAAAATATTTCCTACATAATGGTATTTTATTTGTAATTTTTAGACATCAAATAATTTAATTTATTTATGACACAAAGATGATGCAGTAATTATCTTATTAATGAAATATTGACATAATTGATATTATAAATACCAAAATAAATGTAGTTTAATACTTTTTATGAATTACACTAATTTTATAGGTTACTATTATTTCTTAGTGTTGATTTAATCAACTTTGTTCGAACATATAATTCTGTTATGACTTTCACAAAAATCATATATCAAATAGTGTCAAAATTGACACAAAATAGTTTCTAAATCAAATATTATATTATTAATTGTTATTTTATTCCTAAAAATCTAAGGTTCTGCCAAATGACTTAGATAAGGATATATATATTAATAATAAATAATTTGGGGTTCGTTTGGCATGTTATAGTAAGTGTATTAACCATATAGTGTAAGAAATCAAAAATACACGGTAAAAGTTAAATTATTTAACTTAAAGTTAAATCTAATTGATAAGGTCAAAATAATAACCTAGACTTGTCTAAATCCTATTGGTTGATAGGATTTCGACCCATCCCCACTTTATCTTCGAAATAAGACCCTTTGGAACCATTATAAACCGATTTTGACTTTAATATAAAATAATATTTTGAGATATTCCTAAGGTGCCCCTCTCCTCCCTTATAAAAGGGCACCTCCTCCCTCTCTTCCTCACACAACATTGAGCCTTCAAACTTGTCCAACCCCTGCCAAAATCCCTTCTCCACTTCTATAGTATCATCCTAGAGGTCCTGGTCTTCTTCAAAGACCATCCTTATTTCTTTAAGTGGAGGCTAAGAAAAGGCGCGTCAAAAAGAGGAGGTTCGGACACTTATAAAGCAAGTCAGAACTAAGGTAAGGAAAATATCACAAGCTCATTTTTATCCGAGATTGTTTATACTTTGGCATTTAATGGGGTTTATTTTATCATCCAAATCCATGTTTCCTCAATATGTAATGTTATTTACATCCACCTACAACTGTTTAAATCCAAATTTACCCTTCGGTGAGTTTTTTGTAAATGATATGAAAGGAATCTTTTGTGATTTTTCGTACGAGGTACTTTTTTGACTTTTCCGAAAAAAGTACGAGAAGAATGTTTTTTTAACTTATACGGCATGAATGGATTTTTAAAACATTTATTCCAAGAAGCTTAATTTAAAAATTTTCACGTTTATTTTTAATCAACTTCTTTTAGTTTAAAGTTGTATGACATGTTATGAAAGGAAAAATGTTTTTGAAGAAGTAAGGATATTTTCCTCAAGAATGGAGTTCAACAGTTTTATCAAAATTATTTTCCATATAAGATAATATAGGGTTCTGTTTTTATCCCTATTATTACATTGATTTGATTATGTTGTGAGGTAATTATTTTTATTAAGTCATTTACATTATATGGTTTGTTTTATGATGTCATGATGTTTCAAGAATCCCATTTTTGTTACATGTGTTATGCGATGATGTATGATTTATGATTATGTGGCACACATAAGAAAGGATTCATTATAAGATTGGTGGGACCTATAACTCCCTCCAATGCATTGGGTAATGATTTTACACCTCATGAGATAGATAGGGCTGGAACGGTAGGTTATACCGGTTCAGTGAAACAGGACTGGAACGAGGGTGACTCGGTTCAGAAAGGGACTTTGTCCACTAAGATAGTCTTGGCAATGAGTCATGTCTAAGAAGAAATGATTTTCCCTGACTATGTGTGCATGCCACAAAGTTTTAAGTTTCATGTTATGATTATGGGGATCTCATTTTCACTTCTATGATTTTTTCCATGTTAAGATATTATGATCTCTTTTGCAGGTTATTATTTTCAAAAAGATATGATATGATTTTTATTTCCTTTATTTGCCCTTGCTGAGCATTTGAGCTCACCCTTTTATGTTTTCATTTTCTCCAGGATATAAAGAAAGGTTTTAGGTAAAAAAATGGAAGATCTTTATGGGAGATATTGAAGATCTTTCACCATGATTAGAAGATTACGTTCCGAGTTTCCAAAGACACTAAACTATTACGATCCTTGTGCATGTGTTTTTGTTATGTACCAAGTATTCCGCAAATGTAATGTAATGTCCATGTACGTCAAGCTTCAGGTCTCTACAGGTTCCATAAGAGAAATAATTTATAGTAGGTTGACATTGTGATTATATTAAACACATGACACCCTTTAGAGGTGAAATAATGATTTTTCCAATATAACTTAATCCTTGTCAATGGAATTTTTAGTCATGCATCAGATGATGGAGCATTGGATGAAATAAATATTATAATGTGTTAATAGAAAACCTTGCATCCAACATTGGAACACATTGATCATGATCAAAAACATATTTTTACATCCCCAAATTTGAACATTCACAACAATGATCCTTTTTTACTATATTCAACAATCAGTGAACCTCCAGAAACACATGAATCTCTATCATAGAAACAAATTAGATGATTTCATTTCTAATATTAGGATTGTTCATTCTAATATGATATCCCTTTGATAAATGATTCTCCAAAAATTGTAAAATTTATCCCCAATTTCATTCCACCTTCCATCACATGATCTACCAAATTGGTAAAATCCTTACACATAACAAAATATGGATGAATTTGTCTTAGGGAAAAGGTAATAATTAATTTCCCATCATCCTTTAATGATCATTATGGTTTACTTTATTATTTATATGGGCTCTAACCATAAATAACCCTTACACCACTATTAAAATACTAAATCTCTAGGAATATAGTTTTTTTCTCAATGTAATTATAATTATTTTATACCCAAAATATTCTGAGAACTGCTATCATCCAATCTATAAAAATGGTATATTCTTACCATTTCCCTCTATAAATAATACATTCCACTATCTTATTCAATCATTATCAAAATTATTCAATGATAGTAACGCCCATAGTTTTGATGAACCATATTTATACAAAATTAAATTTTTTTTCATACATTACCCGCTACACATATTTTAGAATTTTTTGTTATCTAAACCCAGATAATCTTCAGATAGAGACAACATTGTTCTTCGATGAATCAATATTTTATTTTTATGATAATTTAAATTAGAAATTTATAAAATAATCATTAAAATTAATAATATAAATAGTAATGAATAGTTTTGAAATACTATTTATAATGTATTTATGTAAATATAATATATTTATAATCAAATATATAATTTTTGGTAAGGTTCAAATTTGTTTATTAATATTATTTTCATAACTACACATCCTTTTATTTTTTTATGTGAACAATAATAAAATAAATTGTTCAAAAATTTTGATATTTTTTTTAATAAAGTAAAATTTATTTTTTGATTCAATATTTTTAAATTATCATTGGTTTATTTTTAGATAATTTTATGGAAACCATATTTTTTGTATAAATAGTGAAAAATACAAAAATTTAATTCAACACAAAATTTTCATGTAATTTTTTATATTGATAAATAATAATTTAATTCTTCCATAATGTGTATTTAGATCAATTTTAGACTGATTTATCTAATTTAGGCCGTAATATCCAATTTCACTTTGAAATTTGAAATAAAATCATTTCAAAAATTCAAACAATTTCTCTAAAAAATTAACTTATCGTGGCCCATCTGCATGATTAGTATTAAATTAATTTATTGTAAATATTTTTTATTTATTTGGAAAAAATGGTTCAATATTTTTCATTCAAATAATATTTAATATCAAATAATGTTAACACAGTTTTTTAAAGAAAACTATTATTGAATATAATTAAAATTTACTATCGTGATTAAGGTAAAGCAATATTAATTAACTATTAAAAATTAACATAAAGATCCAAATAACCTATAAAAATATAAATAAAAAATTGGATTGAAATATCTAGAAAAAGACCCATATTTTTTTAAAAAATATTCAATTATTGGAGTAACATGATTTCAGGTATGTACCAAAATAGTGTTTCCTTTAATTATTTACAGGAATGTCACTCCCCCTCCAATATCAAAGGGAACTCAACTCCCTCACTTCATAACGCCTCTAAATCCATTTTTTCATATTAACCCAACCAAAATAATATCCCAAAATCTATACATGCATCATATATTCATCAATTTTAGAATAAGTCTAACAAAAGAATCATGTTACTTCAATTCAAAATGAGTTTCTTGAAAAATAGTTAACATTATTAAACATGCATTCAAATTTTAGTTATTTGTCCACCCATTATGTTCTTTTTATTCCGTTATTATATAATAAAAATTTTTATTCAATAATTTTTTTTTATTATTCTAAGGGTTTGGCTTAAAACTATACACACTTCAATCAAATGGGACACCAATTTACCAATTGTGTGTACAAAATACCACTGCATTGTGAAAAAATGCCGTTTATTTTTCCTTTACAACCTATCATGGTTGAGAATTATTATGTTAATACTAAATATATGATATATAATATTTTAATGGATTATTTATATTATAAAAATTATTATATTACACATACCTTCATGCATTCCATTTTAATGGTATATGATAACTTCATTTGTCGACGTGTAGACTACAACCTCATTAATACATTTTGATCTTTAAAAATCAACAAGGAATGTATTAAATTAGAGTTTTTTTAACATATATGATATATATGAATGAATTTTTATACTTGAATGATAATATATATACATATAAGTCATTTACATACATTATTTTTATATGAAAATAAAAAAAAGAATGTTTATGCATATGTACGACCATCTATCTCCATGAATGGTGTATTCCATTTTATATTTATATGTTTTTTAGATAATTATAAATACATATATTATAAATATATATGATATTTATATCCTTTTTTACATTGTTTTATGAATAAAATCATGATATTTTTAACAGTATCAAGAATAAAAATTCAAAATATATATGATGATCAAAGTAGATAATACATTAAATATAAATTTAACATGGAATTCTAAATAAAAAGGTAATAGAATGTCATCAAAAATAATATATTTTCTGAAATATATGTATATGGCTTTGTGGTATTGTTATAATAGTCATATATTTGTTATATAGGAAGTTTTAATTAGTATGAATGAATTCAATATGTATGGTAAGGGTTTTCTAATTTCACATTTATTTCTATGATGTATATAACATATTCCCCACTTATTATTTTTGTGTGGTGTGTATACTAAAATATGAAATTTTATATGATTAATTTCAATATTTTAAAGACACTCAATGTTTTAATTGTATTTATTTCTTCATGTGGATCACAAATCAACATTTACTAATGTACTGAGGGGATTTCTATACACAATATTATTTCTCTAGGACATTTTCCTTATTCAGAACTCATTTATATTGTGTGGTTTATATACATTACATGAATGTATTATATGATTATTTTACTTAAATTTTTTAATATTTAATTATCTACTTTACGATCTAAATTTTTTGGGGTTTATGGTTTTAATGTTACCAAATCTGTAGAATAATTTTATCTTAGTTTTCATTTATTGATATAGGGGTCATGTTATGAAGCAATTTTATTCAATGTGGAATATATAATACTTATTATATGTTTTGTTAGTAACCATAATATTTTCATGACAATTTATGATTTTATTAATTTCGTTATCTTATGGGGATTATGATTCGATGATTCCACGGTTGAGAGTGTTTATTTCTCCAATAACATCGTTATCAATACTTTATAAAATTATACTTCCATTGAAGACATAGTTTGATATATCTCTCAATATCTACCTTGAATTTTCATATCCTATGATTATTCATGATATATTAGTGTGTTGGTTCAATTTTCCAACACTCTGGTACATAAGATTATTAATAATTGTTTTAATAGAGTATCAAATTATTTTTCTCATAAGTCACAAATCTATTTTCCCCTAAAACCAGGTTTTCTAAATATATTTTCATTCATTATCAACTACATTATAATAATGTTTTTAAGAGGATATTTTATCAATATTTTAATATTTTTTAAAATAGTTTTTAAAATGAATTTTATTATAATTTTATGATCGAGGAACTTTTTGGTTTAAGATTAGCACTAATGATGTGTTTTCTATACTACATTTATCAATAATCCTACAATATTTTATTATATTGGATACTAAAATATATTACCTCTCATTTTTTTATCTTTAATCCCATTAATAATTTTCAATCTGGTTTTTTATCACGGACTACCTATGTATTGGGGATAATATTTTCTTATCCTTTGTAGAAAAATGGATGTGGAATAATGTCTCCTTGAAATCATTCTACTGTGTTGGTATTTTAAAACCCAATCATGGATATGGATCATTTTATTGTTTTATATGTTCTTGGAATTATATAATTTCCAAGTGGAGAGAGATTAGAATAGTCTCTAAACTGATCATCCAGAATTTATTCTTCTATTTTTTTTCTAAATTTTCTCTCTCTTTTATATAAAACTATTGTATTTAATCAAAACATAATACTAAGAAATTAAATTTATTGTTAACAATTATTTTCATTTTATATAATTACATTGTTAATGTGTATATATATATATATTCAATGCCTATATAGCTTAAACCATGTTTTACTAATGTTCTCATCATAATTTTGAGAATATTTCTGAATCATCAAATTATATACATCAACAAAAATAATTAATTGCATGATTTCAAGATAAATTTTCATCTTTTAAATACATTTTTTATGCTTGGTTTTTTTAATTTTCATGTAACAATGATATAATTTTGCAATAAGAATGAAAATTTCTGCTAGGTTTAAATTCACGCCATTATGCATAACAATTTGTAAGGCATAACTTCCAAAAAACACATCATTTAGTGTAACTAATTATTTACATTTGAATAACAAAATTAAAATCCATATATAGAAAATTGTATTGGATATTTCAATTATAATCATGGACATATATACAAACACAATTCCAAAATAACATAATTGAGAGATTATAGTAATCAAAGTATCAATACAATTTTGGAGCTATTAGTTTGTGATACTATGTATTAGGGGATGATGAAAAAAATATAGTATCTTTTTTTAAAATACCTAAAATAAATGTTTTTTAAGATCATAGTTTTACTATGATATGTAGATTCTTTGAATATAATTGTAATTATTTTTACAAGACTAATTATGGATTCATGATGAGGCCATATATGATTTTATGGTGTTTAAGGATTTCTTGGATCCAGAAGCATCAGACGGTGGATATAACCACTAGACCAGAAATTTAGATGAAACCAGGTAGCACATCACGAAAAATTTCCCCTAATCATTCAAGGATATTATAAGGAAACATATGGAATATGTTTTACCCAAACCATGTGCACATATCTATAATATCGTAGGTGTTTTTGAAAAAAATCTATTTTCAATGGCATAGATGTTGCACAATTTATCTTATAGTATATATAAACAATGAAATGTCCCACAAAAAATAATATCATCATAGATATTTGGTTCATTTTTCAGTGAACTGTGTGGCCAGTATATGTGACCTCAAATTATTGGGAAAATTTATATTTTTCAGTTATATGGTTATATGTTTAACCCCTTCTCCTATTAATCATTCAAATATTTAGAGGGGATCCTTCTCCTTAGTTTTGTAAAACCAAGAACATCTTCATAGATTTTGATCATGTTTCATATTATTTTAACTGATCCAACCATTAATCATCTCATTGGATTTGAACACGTATTCTCTTAAATCTGTAGGCTCAGTTCATCATCTATCATTACATAAATATCGCTATGATCATGTATTCCCAGAAGCTAATTTACAATGGACTTTATCTATTCTTCACATTAGTTAGGATTCAATTAAAACTATATGCCTATATTGGATGGTGAGTTTGCTATAGTAATAAGATAGGTAATCTAGGAAATATTCATAAAACACTCATTTTTTACAATTTTTTTTTGTAAATGTCGGAATCACTAGGAGTTGTTCCTAAAAATAATTATACCATTATATTTATTGTTCATATAATACAATAGAAATATATTTATAAATTTTATCTATTCAGTTAGATATTATGAACTCAAGGCTAACCACCCAAAGTAGAGTGGATTCTTATTTATGCCTTCGTAACCCATGTTGGGTATATCTGTGGCATTATTCAGGTGTACAAGATATGGCCTTGAAATGGAATGTTTTTTAAATTAATTAATGAAACATTAAAATATTTGATAAAAAGTATGTTATTGTTTTCACTTGAACCATTTAATGTAACATTTTCAATTTAATAAATAATTATTAATATTATAAATTTAATTTATATATTTTTAGATATCATGTGGGATTATTAAATTTTTAAAATGGATTAAATACTATTTTTTTAATATTATCGTGCCTTGGTTGGATAATGAAATGTAAAGTAATGAACCTAATCTATGAATGTGTTATTATAAGGATAAATAGTTTCATGTCCTTAATTTACCTTATCACGTTAATGAAAGGGAACAAAATGAATCATTTGACTTATAAAAAGGGGTTTTATATTACATTGAATAAATTGAATAATGATATATGAATATGGTCTATATTCAATAATTAAATTATTTTGATTATATGATTAGTAAAATATGACATATACTTGTATTACAAGTTGAATTTATTGATCACATAAAGGAATCTATTTCAATTCAATGTGTCGGTTATCAAGAGAGATACTCGCCTTGGAATATGTTCCAATAATTATTATGGATTACAAGAATAAAATATTATGATCCCTTAATAATCTCTCCAGATATTATGATTCTTAGATAAAATTCTTGGATATAGTTGGATGCCTTTCAACATGTGTTTCAATGGATTCATCCAATTTGGCCACTTCATGCTTATACAATGATTACATTGGATGATATTGATGGGAACTGATAGAATTATTAGTAATTGAATTACTTGTTTGTGCCCTTTAGATCACAGTCATACCCATTATTTACATAGAACATGACATCCTACTAGCGGTTAGACAAACCCTGAGGTCACATATTCCTTGGTTACTTATTTGATAATCAATAATCATTATTATGAATTTTATCAAAATAAAATACACTATTTAGATATAATACTCTTATTATAAATTAGAACATATGTTATTTCATCACACCAGAATTTTTCCCTAATTTATTTAACATTATCATGTGTAGTGTATTTCATTCTCGTCTTTGAAAGTCCCCTTGTGATTCTACTAAGCCTTTATTTTAATAATTTTTTAGTAATAGGATTTTCGTGGGTCTTGAACCATGTAAAATAAATTGTAAAATAAATACATAAATAATTACATGTCCAATCACAATATGATGATGAAAATAGTATGAGCAACTTTGTTTTACTACATTAATTTTATATATACCTAAACACTAGTTCAGATTATATTCAAAAAAATGGATGTATAAATGCTGTTAGTGGTGGATTAATAGAATTTATCTCACAACTTGTACTCTATTTCATTGAAATATAGAAAAATTATATGCATGTAGTTGTTGTTAAGGGGAATCTTACCTCATTCAACTCAAAACATTCTAGATATCTTTCTTTGGATGGATCATGGTAGCAAATGACCAGGTCAATGACCCGAATTCCTGGATCATTTTTTTCTGTATGTATTTTTATATAAAATGAACTATACTAGTTGTATGTTAACATGTATTCATGTTTTACTTTCTTTTATATAGCAGTCATTACATCATAATCATTTCTATATGGTTCAATTCAAATTATGAGTTTATTATTATTAATGGGTTTTTATGAATATCTTTTATATCCAGTTTCAAATGTTCATTATTATGATTCTGCTATAATTATACATATATTATATTTTTTTCATCTTTTTTCATATACTCTTAAATGAGGGTATAATATTGTCATAGAACCACCGTAGACCATAACAACTAGTTTAATACCACTGGAGTATGGGGAGGTGTGCTTTAATCCATGTTCCTTTGACCATGGGGAACCTCTGAGTGACAATTGTTTCTTTACATCACAACGTGGTATCAAAGAGTTTTTATTTCATTTGGAATTAATGCATTCGAATTAGAAAAAGTATATTCAGATAATTATAGAACATTCCTATAACTCATACTTTGTTGTATCTAACCATGTTTATGGGTAAATACCAAGTCTCATGGTAATAGGAATCAATTTTTTTTACTTTTCATTTGTTACAGCTGATATTAGTTCACCATTGGGTGAGTCACAAAAATTATTGTATTTAGTATGCCATATGGATATTTTCCCAAGAAAGGAAAAGAGATGATAATTTTTGCATTCAATATTATTTTAACAAATATTCAAATTCTTTTCTCATTTTATTCTATAGAGGTGCATTTAATTACATCCAATTATTATATTTCATGGGATTTTTCAGTGATCCATTATTGGTAGATACATATGTGCTATTAAATAATTCTCTAGTGTATTGGAATTGTTTATATATTATATCAAAATCATTATTAATATCATTGTACTATATAAGATGATGGTATAATCTTAAATAGTTTCTTTGTACACATTTATGAAATGTACCTATAGTTACATGAGTTAGGTTTTAGTTATGATTTACTAACTTCCTGTGTAAATTTATGAGGTATATGGGAACTCATTAACTGGAAGGGGTAATTTTATATGTCATTTCATTTTATATTAATAGTTAAATTTCAAGGTTGAATGTAATATATCTAATTATTAAGTATATGGTTTTTTATTTTAGTTATAATTTGTATGGGCCGTCATTAATTAGGAATTATGATCGATTTAATAGAAAAATATATATGTATATAAGAAATTTAAAAATATACTTATCAATTATGAATTATAAAATGAACTAGTTTCTAGTAAATAAAGAGGAAATTGTGAATTGAGAGTTCTGCTATAAGAACCTTCGTATTTCTATCTTGAACACCTAAAAAATCATTGGCCCTCTATGCAGGTAGTTAGGGTAGTATTCACTGAGTAGGAATAAATTTTATATATGATCTAATTATGATAATGTTTATACCTATATGGAATATTTATTTAGGTTTATACATGGAATTGGATGATCAGTGCCACTCGAACATCCCCTAGACATGCACTTTGATGGTGGAGATGACCACACTATGAAATTGATGTGACTTGACCAAACAATACTCACATTATTAGTGAAACAATAGTAACCACATGTATTATTGAACTATGTTCTGATATCTATATTTGTGAGTGTTTCATACCTCTGATGAAATCTATGAAAGGAGAATCATGACATGGATGTACTGTGAATGATCTAAAATATTACTTCTTGCTGCAACATCTCTCATCTTATCATGGGATAGGGGTCTATAGAATACTATGTCTTAGAAAACATCCTCACTTTATATTATTTATCATTTATATATGAATCTAAATAGTAGGTTAAAGATCAATATCTATATGTTTGGAGAATATTCCATTGACTACTGTGATGTAATTACTCATGATGGTCATTATTAGGAAATAGTTTAGGAAGACATTAAAAAATACAAAAAATATTACATTATCCTTCCATAACTAAGAGGTGACTGGGCCATATAGTTCTTAATCATTGATTAGGGTATTCTTCACATCATGGACTATTCATCATATTTTATTGAGTTGAGATTCTTTATGATACTTTTAGTCAGTGAAAAGCTATCACATGTGAGATGATTTGAGTAAGGGATATTCTTTTGTATCTTCTCATAGGTGAATTTATTTCACAGACCTACCTTTTCTGATTATTTTACAGATCATATCACTAAGTGAAACCTAAGAAATCTTGACTGTAATAGGAATAGAGGTTCAATGATGAGATAGGGTAGTAGTTCTTCTTGTAGCAGAAATATTATCGAGGATGGGTTTTTTCATAATAGTGGTGAAAGGAGTATTCATACTATAACAAACACTATATTCTATTAATTTTTATGAAAGTGGAATTTAAAGCCTTTGTGCGATAGATACCCTGTTGAGTGTCATGATTTCATCTGTATGGGTCAACATTAGAGTTTACGTCTAACCATTCAACCTGCTTCTTGTAGAAGAGGGTCCACATTAGCTCCAATATCTATGTGGGGATATGATGTACCACATTAGTATTAATGATGGATTAGAACATAAAATGAAGGTTGTGGAGGCAGTCATGGTTGGTATCTGGACTTATAATTACTATTTTTAGTAATGTGGACCAACTTAGGGTAGTATATTTATAGCACATGGCCTTGAATCAGGCCAAATTCTTCCCATGTGACTGCTACCAGAGTATCCAGGTTTTGGATAGTCTACTGCACAATAAAATATTCTAGTAGACACTACTATTGTATCTTCTTTATTTGATACATGTTTTTCTCACACCATAAATACTTTATCAACTATGGAATGTTTTGTGATTGAAATTATATAACTCTATGGGGAGATGACACTTGATACATTGTTGGGAGTTTATTCATACAGTCCACACCAATTTGGGGACTACCCATTGAGGTAGAAATTTATCTCTTCTTATAGGATCTCTTCGTTATTGATATGACATATCTTGATGTGATTATCAGAATGTATTAACTTGTTCATTTTCATTAAAATGAAAAATATATCGTTGTAGGGTATCATTCACATCACTAGAGGACATTAGTTATATCCAAATGGGTGAGGGGAATGTCATGGAATGTAGAGATGGACCATATCCACATGGTATAAGTGGAGTGACTACCTAAATTTATAGAATTATTCTAGAGAAGAAGATATTATATCTAATTGACTTTCCACCAGTAATGGATCAGAAATGGGATATATGTCTGAATTATTTTTATGGTTTTTATTCTAAGATAGTTGTATATTTGACAATAGATTTTGATCATGGATCATCTCAAGTATCTATTACTCTATAAGTAATGACATATTCTGTGATCTAGAAGCTATTGCTACTAATAGAGTATTTTTAATCATAATTTATTATTCGATGCAACACTTCTTCATGGGGTTAACCTCTTCTTTTCACAAAGAAGACAAAGTAATCCCTTAGTTTATGATTGCATTAATAAAAATTGAACTCTATTACAATTACAAAATATCATGATTTTACTCAAATAAATGATCTCTTTCACTATCCTTAAAGAGACATAGTATTCTTGAAAGTCAACCAGATATCAGTTCATCATCAGCTGTGATTCCAGACATTAGATAAGCCATATATGAATTTCCCTAGATTGAATGGTTTATATTATTATCTCAATTTTTTATTCGATCATTAAAAAAAATCCACCATTTTAATTGAATTTAGGTATAGGGGTTTCCCCTAATATTTAGATTCCAAAGACATGGTTTTTCGGAAATAATGTTGGTTTATTATCATACATGGAGTAGCCATTCTAAACATCATGGGTTAATTTTGAATACAATGATAGAGCATTAAATTTAATCTAAAATAATTGATTTTCACTTCTAAATCAATAATTTTAACATCTTATGTCATATTATATCATAATTAAGAGTTCCTTCTAACCCATTGAAGGTTAGTGATGTGAGTTCAAGGGAGTATCCCAAGAATGTGTTTTATGTGAAAAGATTCATGGGGATAGATAGTTATTATAGTCATTTAATATAGTAAAAATAATATTTTTTTTCAATTCATAATTGTATTACAATGAAGGGTGTGATGTTCTGATGGTCAAAAGTGTGGGAGAAGGCCTTTCAGGATATTTATAGAAGGCTTACTTCTAAACCAATCTAGGTTTTTCAGGAGCCTGGAAGAGGCTATATATATTTCTTATGATACATCATGCATATGGATGAGTATTGTGTGGATCTTTCTGTATAGATTCACTACATATGGGTATATCTATTTTAGGCCACATAATTGCAATAACCTGATGTATGCCCATGATATAGTATGTATTGTCCATTCAAAATGATTATAGGGATACTATATGATGGGTGAAAACTTTTTTTTTTGTATACATACTTATGAATCCACAATTATATATTTATATAGTGTGAAATGAATCTTAGTTATTGAATAGGGGTCCAACACTTTTAGTCTATTGACATTGATCATACCAATACACATGGAAATACAGATATGATAGTTGATTCACTATACTAGAAAAATATCACACATTTCATTTTGTATTCAATCAATGAATGTAAATTAATGTACATTTTTTGATATATATCTTTAGTTTCAAAAGATTCATGATATGTGTTATATTATGTCCATTATCATACCATTTTCACTTTATGAAAATTTGATGAGAAAAATGTTTTATATCCTAATGAATTAATTCTCTAAAAGAGTATTTATGGTGGGGACCCATATCTAGGATGTTCTGTTAGTGGATTAGACATAAAAATTTACATGGGAATACATAGGTTCCTACATACATGGGAGAGGAAATAATGGGTGAGTCACTTGCTTCTCAATTGGAAATTCATCAAGTTATATTCATTATATTACATGATATGCTACTCAGAATTGGTGCCTTTGGATGAAATGTAAGATAATAGGTTTAATTACTGGGTGACCCAACTATCCACAGGTGAAGTCAGATCACCAGAAACATGATGCCTTATTACAACTGTTTCCAGTCTTGAAATGTAAATGGGAATATGTTTCTTCGGATTTTATAGTCAACATACCGCGGCCAACTCTAGGAAGCATCACATTTTGGGAAGTCATGTATCAAATGATCAATGAATCCCATTTTATTATGATATGAGTTATATTATTGGTTGATGAGATATGAATGTAGTATTTTCATTATATTATAATAAAGAAAGTTGTACCTAATACAATTATATCTTATAAGGATTTATGTTTTACATTGAGGTTCATGTAGGGGGCATATAGAACTACGTGAACATATGTTCTTCTAATCTCATATTTTCATCCTCATACTGATAAGAAGTCAGAACAAAAGATACATGTTTTAAAGGGAATGTTCAATGAATTCCAAAATGATTTAGATGGATCTTGAGATATGTTTTTCCTCTCTCAGAGTTCATCTATTAGAGTAACATTGATATTTTGTATCTTATGGATCCTAATGAGGCCTTGTTTTTTAAGTCATATCGGTAACTACTATAATGGTTTGATGCATGAGAGTTACTACTAACAGGCCCCCCTTTAATGCACAATACTTATGAGAATGTCAATTTGATCATAATTTGTATGTCTACTACTCACTATAGACTGAAATCATGTTTCTATCCCCATTGATGACCTATGGGGATTCATGTTTGAGATTGTGTTTTCTCGAGATTATCACCCATACATGGTAATGGAATGATACAAATTCTTGGGAAGTTGTTGCTTCAATTTATAGTGAATTTTTATATATTGGATAGTGTCTGAATCACATCTAATCAGTTAGTTCAACCTCAAAGGTATCATTTCAGGCATGACTTCTTTCAGGTTTCACAACATTGCCTTTCTCATGATGAACCATTTCATACTTATCATACTGATGATGATGAGTTTGATGCTGATTACGTATTTGAGGAGTATCATATATGAATCATTGAAAAGACAATAAAGGATATATGAGTATAGTATTTTCAGATAGTATGGGTGTTAGGGAATCACAAACATGTAAATGATGAGACCTAGCATATGGGAAAATAATTGTTCTTATTGGATATATTTGGTCTTAGTCATAATATCACTGCTACATTAATGGTAACTTGTGGATAAGATCCATTAAGTGGAAAAGACTATTTTAAACAATGTTATATAAGAGTGGTGGATCCATTAAATTTTTTATTGTTATCTATCTGGATCATATTAAGATTATTAATGAGGGCTAGAATGTTTTATGGATGTTCAAGGATGTTTCGGGGCTTGGGTCCCTGGTAATTGGTAGAAACTATTGGTCTAAACAGTTATTGGAAACTAGGAATCCTAGCATGCATAGTTTCCCCAAATCATGTGAGGATTTTAGGTAAAATCATAGCATTATATTTTCCATAACTGTGTGGCCATGGCCCCTTGCTAATGTTGGTTGACTGTAATTTTCAATTGATCGAAATTGAATGGTCGTTGCATAGTTTTTCAAACTGTGGGGCTAATATAGGAGCATTCCATTATAAAATATATCCATTCACATGGTTCAACCCACCATGTTTCCAAATTGTGATACCCATAATTTTTTATAAAAATAGGATTTTTAATTATTAAGTTATATGTTTATCAACTTCGACTTATCTCACATTCTAGTGGATAGTGGACCACTTTGTCGTCTTTTTTGATATCTTGATACCCTCTTAAAATGTTATGATCTATATTCATCATCTAATGTTTGATTCAATCTATGATTGTATACATTTATTAATTCAGTTATGATCTTCAATCCTTTATCTAAGTTATTCATTTATTATTTACACGAAAAACTATTTTATAGAGGCTTATATTCCTTATTTTGAAGGAATAAATCAATTATAATGTTATCCTATAATCCATGAAAATAAAACGATTTATTTTAAATGAGGATAGTTATACATGAATAAGGTAGCTTGTAAATGAATTTTCCTTCAAGTTTCATCGATTATAAATTCTAGTTTTTGTTTTCATGTCAAGTACAACAAGAATTCCCAACACAATTTCACGTAAAATTATTATGGTCATTGAGCTCGTGTTATAAGGATCTATATATATTTGGTATTCGTATCATTGAAGTATTTAACCTCTACATCAATCACCCAATATAGGTTTCTTCCTCATTTAAGCCTTCGTAAATGATGTGGGGTTTTTTTGCACCATTTGGCAATGCTACTCAAGACCTTGACAAGGTAAGTGTTTTATATTAATGAAATTTCTTTTAAGATATTGAAGAAAAAGTCTATTACAGATATCAATTGTCCCTTATAAGGTATTTGATTCCATTTAATAAATTAATTTTACATTTTTCGGGCTGATATATACATATAAATATAAATTGACCTTATAATGTTTTTATAATGTCATTGATATTTGTTTCATATACATAGAATGTCTTAATATTATTATTATGAAAGGTAATGAAACGATCATAACAAATAATTATTTATTTAGAAAAATATTGTTTTATATCTTTGATTTAACTTCTGTCATTGAAGAGATGTTATGGAATGAACCTGTTGACATATAAAAATTCATGAGCATTGCATGGCCGAAATTGAATATTTATATATTTACCAGGTGAATATTACATATGGTTCTCTTTTCAATATAGGAATGGTTATACTTGATAAATACTTGGATTCATAACATAAATCATTGAGAACTATGATGATTCTATTCATATTCAAGGATCCAATTTCCAAGGGAGATACCCTTCTCTGAACATGGTCCTTGTCTATTTTTGGATTCCTTGCATGATTTTGTTGGATCCCTTTATAATATATTTTTATATTAGATTTAATTGGATACACTATATGGATCTATCTTGTTTTCATTAGACACATTTCACCATGGATTCAAACACTAGAGGCTAGTCATGGTTATATTGAGATTAAAATAAATGAGCTCCACGGACTAAATAATACACATTTATAGAATAATTTCTTTCACCAACACCTTGGATTACACTTGGACCCCATATTTCTATACTGCATGTGTACCTACAATGAGTTGGTGAACACCTAATGTCAATCATTCCATGGTTACACCTTTGATTATCAATAATAATTATCCTAGAACTAATCATTATCATAGAAAATATTTACATATGATCTTTTCATTATAAACTGGAGCCCATCTAATAGAATATTTAAATGTTCATAAATCTGTTCAAGATGAAATGTGCACGAGTTAATTATTTTTACTGTTATAATTTTAAATACAGATTCACACCATTTTTTATTATATTCATACATTAAATTTAATAGATGAAAATAGTTTTCATACTGAAATTTTTCTCACACCTTATCCAGGCCTCTATTGGATCCAGATAGATTATATTTATGGAAGTGTGGGTAAGGGGAAGCATCCCACTTTGGACACATGACATTATTTCTTTATTTCATTGATATATCCTCATAGTAGAAGATCAGGCCACTAAATGGGATTCTTGTATTGTAATTGTATTTTTATCTTTTTGTATTGAATGTACTATATAGATTTCATTTTTCATTTTTTTATTTTAATATATTGTGGAAAAATAAAAATGCATCATCTTCTTTTGTATATTATTCTTTTCATATTATGAGATTTTAATTATTGATTGATGATTATGATTATCATATGATTCTAATTTTAATTATACATTAAATTTATTCTACGGTGGTTATACATCAGTTATTTTATATTATTTATATCTAGTCTCAGTATGACATGAGAAAATAGTCCTCCCACAGACACATCATAAACACTCACTGCTAGTTGAAATCCAGTGGCATATGGGGAATGGTTCATGTGGCCATGTGTCTCACTAGAATGGGGAACAATTAAGGGGAAACCAGGATATGACCCCATAATTGGATATTTAAATTATAATTATTTATTATTAAAGATGGTTTTCTTTTATTTGTATCCAAGACTATATGGAAATAGTATGTTTTTATCATATTATCTTGGTGTGAAAGATTAAAATTGTGTTAGACCTTAACTCCACTAATATTTTCTATGAAAATAAAATAAAAGTCAACAATATTAATATAGAAGCATCTGATCATGGATGATAGTTCTTTTCCTTAGTCTAGTTACTTTGGACCATAAAATGTTATGTAAACTTTTCTTATCCCAATTAAAAAAATATTTGAGTATCTTTTTAATTCTATATTTTACACTATTACATCAAGATAATATGAATTATATATATATTTATAAAGTCATATCTTGCACATTATCAGTGGTAATGATCTATCCAATAATCATTAATTTTCTAATAATGGTCCTTGGGTATGGTCTACAAATCCACTATTCAAATACATCGAGATAATTCTATAATAATCCATATAAAACTCCTCACATTAACCCAGCATTCTAATATAATGAAAATGGATTATATATATCATATAACCAAATAATGGATAAATAGGTTTATTTATAATCCAATCAATGGTGAAGTGTAAATACAAAAATAAATAATCAAATAACATAAAATACCCCATTAAACTATAATACATGTCAAAAAAGTCACCATAATGTTTAATAAAAATTATTGAATTATTTTTTAGTTATGAAACAAGTATTTGTCCTTTTAATTTCAACAATACATCCAACAATTATGAATTTATTCCATTTAAAATTATATTTCAAAAAAATACATTGAACTCAACTATTGTATCATATTTATCCTATGTTAGTATGATTATAGTTTATTATATAACAAACTCAAATCCAATAATAGTGAATATTAATTAAAAATAATGAAATTAGAGTTCATATGAACTCAATAATTTTATTTTTTATCTAATTATTTTATGACAAATGAAAATACACATAAAAAAGGTCCATTGGATAATATTACATTATTAATGAACTATTATTGCAGATAAAAATGATTATATGGTAGTAACCCTATGATTTGTTACAATATTATTACAATGATATATTGTGTCCTTATTACACACATAAGGGGAATAATTAATTCATTTTCATTCATACACTAAATAAAGAAATTATTTGAATTCTAATAGTCTGAAAGCTCTCTTAATAATTATAATATAAAACTAATAACCACTTACTAAATATTAAGAGGATTTTATGTGTTGTTGATAGCCACCATGAAGCTTTCTAGATAAAAATATAGGTAATTTAAACTAGATTTAAAGAGAGAGATAATCTATTATATTCAAAAATAATTACATAGCGGTAAAATCTTCTTTAAAATAATGATTCTATAAATGAATTATCTAATTTTACATCATCTTTTACTCCAATTAGAATAATTTATTCAATATAACCCCATAAATTCTGATCATTCATCCAATGAGTTACATGTATCAATAAATAATTTATCAATTGATAACTTCTAAATTCTTTTCGCTAAATCCTACTGTATCCATATAGAAATTTTCCCAAATAAAATAAATATTTTAATATTTTGTGACAATATTACTCAATCATACTTTTATAAATTTTTCATAAAAGATATGAAAGATCCCTTTAATCTCCTCGCTCTTCAATCAATGGTTTAGTATGTTTTGTAGATTCCTAATGATCTATGTTTTTTTCTAGTGGAATTCATGCTTATATGTTTTAAATTACATACAATTATAAATATGTATACATTAAAAACATGTGACGTATTTTATATTAATAAAATTCTTACCAATTTTTTTTTTAAAATATCATTTCTCCTTGGAAAAAACATGATAAACTATGTCATGACTATGTTTGTGCAACAAATAAACACTACGAACCACCAATTTCAAATCTTTTCATTCTAATAAATATTATCATTATCATATTTCATACCCTTATTTCCTAATTTAGAATATTATTTAACACTCAAACCATGTAATAATATTTACATACAAAAAACTACATGCTCCAACGATGATATCGAAGGTAGCCCTCACTATTTAGTTCATTATAAAAAAATTAATACAATAATATTGAATCAACTATATCATTGAAAACAAAATCATATTATTTTTTATCTATAATTAAAAACACCATCACAATATTCTATAAACCATGGATAAACCTCTATGTTGGGTTTCATTAAATGATCTCAAGAATTACGAACATCACTAGGAAGAATTTATCATATGCTACATATTTTTTATTATCAAAACGAATGATGGGAAGAATTTTTCACAAACCATAAGAACCAATAAAATTTTAAATTTATTTAGGAATAAAATTATAGTTACTTTATATCTCCAAATGATTTATATTTATTTACCATATTATTATATAAAACCCCAACTTCTAAAATGGAATATTTATATTTAAATTTTTTTATTAAAAAATATTATTGTTTTTTCAAAATAAAAAAGTATTTTTTTGATTATCCTATAAAAAATAACTTTCAATCTTTTTTAAAATAAGTAAATTTAAATTAAGCATTTCACAATTTCTTAAAAAACCATAATAGGAAAATTTTCATCATCAAAATCATATATAATTTTAAAATCCATGAAAACTCTAATAAATATATCTATTAGGGTATGAAACATAGCCGTTATAGTAATTATAATTCATATAATTATTTTTTTGAAGGAATTACATAAGTCAACCTATCCATGGTAATATCATTTTATATATTTTATATTTCCCCAAATGATAATATCATTATACTATAAATAATGTAAAACCACATTGATCCATATACAGATATCCACATTATATGTTTTCAATAAATTTATAACTTCAGGTACCTCATTTATTGTTAAAAAATAGAACATATATCCTTTATGATATTTTATTTTCCACCATTATATATTTTTTATAATAATTATGTAAAAAACATAAAATCTTTCTTCAATGGATATGTGAATCCTTATTAATTATAGATATTTGTATCCCCCATTAACTTTCATTCAAGTCACAAACCAAATTTTAATGATATATATGTCCACCAATGATTTATTAACTATTATTTGTTCCCCATTTACACAAACAAGTAATGAAACATTAATGGGATTTATAGTTATTAATCACTATTAAAAATAAATTTTTTCATGTGATTATACATATGTAAATTGATATACCTAGTGAAATCAAATGAGTTTTGAGATTTGGGGACTTTGAAACTATAGTCCTATTTTCTATAAAACTCATATATCACCAATTAAATTGAATTTTTTGAAATCATATCACATACAATATTTATCATCTACCTATATTTTATATCTTAATAATTTAAATCATATATTTTATAAACTCAATATATGATTGTAAATTTTTTTTTTTCAAATTTTGATTATGTGAAGAAAAATTATAGTAGTTTCTTAACTCAATTTTTTTTACAAATACATCATTAATATTGAAAATAATTTATAAAAATTCATAAAATCCTTGTGTTTAAAACATATATATATAAAACATTGAATAAGATGAAAATTTAGTTATTTTTACTAAACCAATAAACATTTATACAATAAGATAAATACTCATTCTTCTATTTCAAGTATCTCCCTATGATATAAATTGAGCATTTAATAATAATTTATAATAAAAAATAATTAGGTAAAAAGTGTGTTTCTTATAAAATAGTTCCTAACTCATGTCTATCATTCATTTTCATAATAAATATCAATACAGGTTAGTGAGTTTAAAAAAATAAAATACATCATCTTCATATCTGTTTGAATTAATTAGTATTTAACTTTAAAAATAAATATTTCATCATACATTGTGTCTTCTTTTACAAGATTTAATTGCAAGATTTTTCTATTATTTCTCCAAGCTATCACTACCATCTACATTCTTTATACCCTAAATATAAATGTTATTTTACCTACAACAATAATCATTTCTAAATTTTAATTGATAATTTTTTTTATTATATTTAATATATTCATGATATCATATCATGTATTATAATGAATATTTTTTCAAAATAATTCTATAATACCACATGATATTTGATCATCAATAATGACATCATTATATAGTTTAGTAAAATTTTCTAGATCTACCATTCTGTGAAATAAACTTATATCATTCAATATATTAGTCTTAGGGACTGTATCTCACCCTTTATCATATGTCACCAAAAAAATGGTATAATAATCAAATATAATGTGATGGTGAACTCTTAAATAATACTCAAATAATGAAATGTGGTTGTTTAGGATATTGTAACATATTTATATAATCCTCTATCCATGAAATATTATTGTTTCAAAATTAATATCGACACATTTACATGAATCCATCAATATAATTTATTTAAAAAATTTAATATTGGTTCTAATATTTCTTATCATGTTATCATTTATTTGGATTCTTGTAAATTCTTATCGAAAACAAGAGTATATGAGTACTAATAATATTTATAGGAAGTATTAATCTTATTTTAGACTCTCTTGTAGTTGGAATTGTATGATCAATAAATAATTGTAGATCATAATTCCATTTTATAATTAGTTTTTTACTTTATAAAGGCATAATGTTATTAAAATTTAGATAGCTAAATTTTAAATATTTAAATAGTTCCTATGAGTTTTTAAATCAAATAATTTTTATGGTACCGTGAATATATTTCTTTTATCTTGAGGGTTTCTATATTAATATTTAATTTCAAATTCATAATGGAATAATTTTTGGTTATTATCACTATTTGGGAGGTTATAATGTATATGATAGATTAATTGGATGTTAAGTAACAATGAGTGATATATTAGTTTCTCAAATATAGGGAAATACTTAGTTATACTCTAGAATAATACCATCCATTATCATAAGGGTTATAATGGATTTTAGGATCTCTTAGGATGAGTTAATGGTAAATATTATAATATCCAGATTGTCATGTCTGTGTGATATAGTTTCATTATTTCCTATAAGGATTATGAGTATTCTAGTGTTCTATGTAATTCCAAATTCATTAATTATGTCACTAGGTTTTATGGTATCCCATGAATACATTATGTTTCCTTGGAGGACATAATGTAATGATAAGGGGTATAGTTCACAAAAGTGGACTTAATATTATTCTATTTCGTTATCTACTATGAGAAGTCCCTAGAGTCTTATTTTGAGGTTTCGAGTCTTTTAGGAATACATATGGGTATGAATGAGATTAATGACATCTAAAAATAAAAATGGATTCAAAAGGTTTTAATTATTCCTAGGATAATATAAGGTTATGAATCACGATCTATCGGATCCCAGTGATCTAGGGGTATGCTGTTTTCCAAATCAGACCCATAATACGATATTCTACTCTATTCCCAAAAATGGAATAAATAAAAAAAAATTAGTAGAACTCTATTAGGTACATTAATTATTTTATTATCGAGTGATTGGATTTATAGTGGGTGATTTTAAGGTCATTAATATATAACATTTTTTGAACCTTTTAACGTGAAAACAAAAAAATTATCATATTATAGTTTATTGTTTTTTGGATTGGAACCTAAGGTGACAAATTATTATTGATGGTTTGTTGTGAGACCTATAAAAGAGTATCACTTATTTTTACATTCCATTAAATAGTAATCATGTGATTTTATGGGACTTATATTAGATTAAATGCCTTATATTATCATTTTATCATGATATTATCAAGCTAGGTCAGTAAGGCCTCCCATTGGAATTATATGCCATATATAGTCCATTCCATTAATGTTGGATACTATGTAGAGTACAATATAGATATAAAAAAATAATGAGAAATATGGGGATATATTTTGATCATGTGAAAGATAAAACAAGTTCATGGGGGATTTGGTACCTTATGGGTAAAATAATAAATGGACACAACCAATTTCATTGATGTGATTGGCGTATGATCAATTTAGATACTAAACAATCATTGCTATATGGATTCTGATATAGGATATATGAAATAGAATTATACTTACACTAAATCAAAAAACCAACAGAAAATGTGGGAATATTGAATATCTATTGAATTAATTGAATTATTATACATATCATGATACTTGATAATAAATATTCTTATTATCAAGGGGTGACCGCTTTACCATTCTAGGGGATCTAAATAGAGGGAGAGGAATTAAATGGGTTAAACCGTCAACAAATTTTAAATATCAATTATAATTTTTCTATGATATTATATAATAATTTCATAGATTTTGATACGTAATGATTTATAAGGGATGTATAGTTTGGGTACTCAAATTCAGATTACTTTTTTAATAGGTTAAAATTTTCAATAATGAATGATTAAATGTAAATATAAATTTACAAATGCATAAATCATGATTTGTTTTTCATTGGATGAGTAATCTTGGTTATTCACACATCAATTTCTAAAACAACAGATGACCACACCTAGGGATATACAAATATCGATTTCCATGATGAATGATAAATGATATTTGGATGTATATAAAAAAGATTGTATCATCTATGTCCCTATAAAATAATGAATTCCGTTGTTTTATTCCTCATCACACAACGAAGAAGGAATATATGGTGCATAAATCATGTATATTATTCAGTCATCATATGTTTTTAGGTGACCTCTATACAAAGTAAACTCATGGGTATTCATGTTTCATGAATTTAATGTGATTAATTGTGTTAGTATATAAAATATTATGAGAATTACCATGGAATCCCCCATAGGATTACTTAATATGGGATAGGAAAATTACATCTGATAAACATAATTCTAATAAAACCTTAATCTAATTAATGATCTCTAAACAAATTTACACATAAAAATAGTTATTTCATTCAGTTTATATAGGATAATTTTTTATTTATTGTCATTAATGGAGACACATAGCTGTTTACATTTTAAAATAATAATGTATGAATATTTATAGTATTAAAAGATTCATATAGTTGTACATAAAAAATTATGTAACAAAATTATCTCTCATTTCCAAATATCACAAAATTTCTTCTTTACCTATATGATTTTATACAATCCATATTTTATGTGACCAGAAAAACAACCATCCCCCTCATTATTGGAATCAACATCGAATTAAAAGTGTTAAATTAATATAATAAATAAATTATTAGGAAAATTATATATATTATTCATAGATAATTAAGGTGGATAAGTTCATCATAAATCTAAATAGAATACCCCAACTCATGTGAATATTTATTTGGTGTTATATAGATTGTTATTAATGTTTTCTCTCATTTTCCTAACCCAATTCCTAAATGATCACTAGATCACATTTTTTATAATTTGATTAATTGAACATTATATTTTTGTATAATTCTTGTTTTCTTCATGACAGGTCTATGTGAAGGGAATCTCACATAAACCCTGGCTAATTTTTTTTCAATTTTTTATCTTCAAAATTTTCAAAATTATAATCAAAATTATGAATATATAATTATATAGTGATATATCGTTTGTCTCGTCTTTCCATTTAAATGATGTTTTAAATGATCATTTACTTTTTATATCTCATGAAAATATCCTTATGAAATAAAGACAATGAATCATATACCATTAAACTATTGATTTTTTTCATGGATCTTGGTATATGGTATTAAAATTTATCTAGTAATATTAATTTTTATTGGATTTCATGATAAGGATATAATGTTTCAAAAAAGATTGAATTTTCTAGAAGCATGTGTTAAGGATCTCAATGGTTCACTTTGAGAAAACATTAAAATATATTTTCCTTATTCTAAATATAATGATTCTAGTCCAATATAACATTAATTATATCATCCCAAAAATGAAAATTCTAAATATAAATTTCCAAAAGTATACATTTATTTTTATAAGGACATATATCACAATTAATATTTCACATACACTTGTTTTTGGAAATCATAATTCAACCATCACACTGGTTGTAGGTTTAGCTGGTGTTTTATCTTCATGTTAAATCAAAGATATAATTATTTTGTAGTTTTATTTTCATATACAATTATTTATTAGATCATATAGATATCTGAATCCTTAACATGAATGTATGTTGATATCCTTGTATAAATATTATTCATTGTTTCATATGAAAGAATTATTTTAATCATCTAAACTTTGATGTATGCATCATCCTAAAATATGCCCACATTTTTGAAAATACTCTATTCCATAAAAACGAGTTTGATTAGATTATTCCTAAAAAATCTCCTAGTGTAGGAAAAAACCCATCCTATAGGGATATAGTTTTTTTTAAGTGTCATATTTATAACTAGGAGGGACCCTCACCAACATATTGATATCCAACCCATTAGGTAGTAATATTAATTTTTGGAATACATAGGTGATTCACCATTACACTTTAGTCCTATAAGATTCATCAACTATAAAAATAGAAACAACAGATAAGTATACATGACAGCCTTTTATGAATGGGAGTATGAAACATTTATTTGGAGATAAAAATATAATGTTTCTAAATATTTGGAGGTTTTCTTTCTATTAATATGGTTTAGTAGGGGTTTATATTTTTTTCCTGACTTATTTCACTAGTCATGATTGGATAAATATTTTATGTACATTGGGATAGGTCATGGATTGAGTTCTAGTTTTTTTATATGAGTGCTAGGGAAAATATATCGTATACTATGGAGAATTTATAGTGTATGTTTACCTTGTTGAATGATATGTATATGTCATATTATTTAATGGAATATTGAAAAAAAAATAAACTAACATGAATTATAGAACATTTATTATATATCCCAATTAAATTGTTAGATATTTATTATAGTGTACTAGTGTGATTTGGATATTTTCATTGATGGTGAAAAATGTTAATGATATTTTTGGTCACTACTCTAGATATATGTTCCTTTCATATAGGATTGTACCAAATAAGAAAATTATATATATATTTTATGGGATCATATAATGGAGTTCATACGTAATATCCCTGAATGATAGTTTTCTGAAAGAATTTATCTATAGAGGACATTTGTGAGGAACAAAAAATCATATATGGTGATGAAATTTTTTTGATGTTTAATACTATTGATCAAAGTGGATCCTTTTAATGACAATATTACATGTTTATATTGATAATTCCGTTATATTGGATATATATGATCCATGATGATATATTTTCCATAGTCACCCATAAAGAAGGAAAATTTATGTTTGTGATAAAATAAATTTATTATATCAAATGTATGTTCAATAATAGTTCAAAAAATCTTGTTGTTAAAAACCTAGTATTTCATTATAAAAAATATCTATTATTAAAGTGAAAATTAATATATTTAGATAATTAATTTTATAAAATGAATATTTTTTGGATTCATCGCATTGAAATTATCTAATAGTTATGTTTGCATAATTTTTTGAGACATGGAATGTTTTTTAGTAAAAACTATATACACTGTAAATATACAGTTCATATAATGATATCATAATGACCCAAAAGTGATTCAATAAATGATAAAAATTGTATCATAAACCAAGTCTATTTTCTATTTAAAATCATCTTATTTTCAGATTATATAATTTATATTATAATTAATATTATAATTCCATTATGATTCCACCAAAACCTATAGATTATTTTTTAGTATTAAAATCGTTTATTTATAAATATGTCTCACTTACACATAACGAGTTTATTATATTAATGATTTCTACCTTTGGTGTTATAATATAATGGAATCTAAATATATTGTCATTATCAATGGTAAAAATGATGGTATGCTTTGTGGTTTTGATTATATTATTATATAAAGTCTAAAACCTATATTTTGAAATAATAAATAACTTCCCTATTATTTCAAATATAAACCAACCTAAACCCCCATTTCAATTAAATAGAAATGAATATATCACATTATTACTATAATATAAACTTAATAAATCCATCCCATGCTTCCCAAAATCTTTATGAATATCCACTTAATTTTTTGTAATCACCCTCTCTTCGTAAGGGATCTAAAACTCTTCTTTCTTCTAAAGCACCTCTATTTGGTTATTCCTTTTAATTTATATTTTTTCATGTTTGTATCTGTTTCTTTATATATACCATAAAATCCATTTTATTTCTAAATGAAGAGAACTAAATTACACTCTAGTAAGGCCTTTATATGAACCATTTTATACTCCTATAACCATCTCAAAATTTAGTCACTAATTTATATCCCTTAAATTCTATTAATGAACCTTATTTGTTATTCGAATTTTTATTATCAATTTTTTCAGTTTTAATGTCCTGAAAATGTACCCCATTAATTCCAATGTATTCTATAATCATAAGATACCATTTATCATATGAAAACTCTTTTATCTCTTAGACTTTAATTCTTCATTTTTTATATAATATGACACATCATACAATATGTGTCATTGAGAATTCTTGTTTCTTTTTGAAATATATAAATTTCATGAAATCATAAAATATGAAATAAATATTATTCATTGATAATATACATAACACTATTTTACTTAAAACCACATTGTATAACCTAGAACATACATAAAAATAGGGGTTAACTATAAAACCTAGTTTAGAAATAAAAACGGAAATAAATAATGAAAATAATACATGTTGTAATATTGGCATATCACCAGGGAATAAAATAGTAAAAATCATAAACATTTACATTAAGGAATCATATAGCCAGATTATAAAAAAGGAAACATGAAAAATGTGTCAAGTACATAAAACACTACATTAAAAAAATTGGTCAAGTCTAACTACCAAGACATCATGATTGAAACTTTAAACTTATCAATTAGGTAAACTCACAAATCACTTGTAGGAAGTCTCATGATTCTTAAACCAAACCCAATGAATTAGAGTGATAATTATTTCCAGGTGTACCATTCACTCTCATTTCATTATCTTATATAAGTGTTCCACATACATTATAAAACATTAATTCATTAACAATCCCAATTTATTCTATGATAATGACGTTTTTAATTCCTAAATTCAATTCCATAAAAAAAATAAGTATATGTGAATAATGTTAAAATCCATTAATAGGAAATGCGTAAGGGTATTCACTACCCAATTGTTTGAAATTGAAAATCATGGTGAAATTTCGGCAGTATAATAGGGGTGTATGAATATTCATGGGAGGGATTGATAAGATGGAAAAGGGTATCTCACCATATATTGATAAAGTGGAATGTTTGTAAATTGTTGAATACATAAAAAAATATTAGTAAATTATGATATAATACATAATATAAAGAAGTTAGTTGAGTAGAGAGTATAAGGAGAAGATATCATTCTAAATTTTATCATGGTAATAGCTGAGCATTAAGGTTAATTTGAGGGATTAATGAGAGTGAATGAGCTATATCATATCATTGAAATATTGAATATAATAATATGTATGTATTATAAACATACCATGACATGAAAAAATTATAATTTAGAGGAATAATATAAAATATGTTCTTTAATAAAAAGGGTGTGGAAGATCCCTTAGTAAATTTATCCATGGTAATGGGTGTTCATAAATGTTCATGGGATGAAATAATTATAATAAAATGAGCTTCTCATTATATATAAATAAATTGGAATGGAAGGGAGATAATTTATGAACATATCCAGTCATTATTTATAGGAATCAATACTCATAAAATGAATAAGATGAAACAATATAAAATTGAATAGGGAGGTCTCAATGCTTGATATGGTGATTCCAAACACATTGAATGAGCTTATTGAGATATTGGGGGAAACATGTGGGGAAACTAGATATGTAAGGGTAGTTTAATTAAATTAACCTCACTTTTTTTGAAAATAAATTGGATATTTGTTGGGTTTATATAGAAAAAGATAAGGGAGATTTTGTAATTTCCATAAAATAAGTTTTGGAATATATATAATAAAATAGAAAACCCACAAAAACAACTAAGGATTTTTCCCATTTTTCTATCAGATAAGAGTTTACTTCATTATTTAATTAGGCCAAGTTCTGTAATTATTCCAATAACACAGGTTCTAAAGTAGAAGTGATTCAAGTTTTAAAATGAAATAATTATAAAAGATTCAAATATAATATATGTCTTAGAGGATTCAAAAAGGATTTATAAAATTTATGAAATAAAATAAATAATATATAATTTTATAAGTAAATACATATTTGTTCTTCGATAAAGTTTATAGTTTTTATTAAATAATTTTGGTTTCATTATGATGTCATAATACACATTGTGGGTTTATTCCCAATTTACATTTTACCTGAAATTTAGAATATGTTAGAAAATTTTGAAAACCTCAATATTGGTTAATTTGAACCATACCATTAAAAAATAATTATTTTATCCAAATAAATATCTAGAAATATATATTTTCACTTTTAAAATAGGATTTACATTTATAGGTAAATGCATGTTTTTTGACAGTAATAGTTTTCGAACAATTATATAAATAATTATGGACACGACACATATTATATTATCAATTTTATTTATCAATAATAAATAGATAATAATATTTTATTATAATATAACATATTTTACACATTATTTAATACTTTTAATGTATTGTCATCATTGTAATTTCATATTACTAAAAAATAAAAATTTTGATCTATTGTATCAAAAAATATTTTTTATCAAAAAAAGTAATTAATCATTTATAATGTAAAATTTATTAAGAAAAAGTAGACTAAATATTTTTATTAACTGTAAATTTAAATATTTTTAATATTAGGGTAAATTTCTTCTTTAAATTTTTAAACCATTTATACCCATAATTACGTTATTTTTCTTTTACTGGGGTAATTGATATTTTTTATAGTTACTATTCATATTTTTCAGAACAAAAGTTCATCAATTGAGAAAATATTAAATGTTATGATTCTAAATATGTAATACATTTATTCAAAATAAATTAAAAGGGTGGAATGATTTAATTTGATAAAAACATGTAATCATGATTAGAAGCACTTTTTAAAAGAAAATAATTTTTGAAGGAAATGATAATTTTACATTGACCCTATAACTAGTAATATTCATTATATTAATTATGTGAATAAAAAATATATTTATATATATAATCTATAAATTTAAATTATATAATTTATCATTTGGGTTTTTAATTTCTTATAATATCAATGTATTATTGAATTTAAAACCGTTATAAGAAAAATCAGTTTTGCAGCCTAAAAATAAACATATACTAACATCTCATAACAAGATCATTTAAATTTAATTTAATTACTTTAATATAATTAATTAATACATATTTATTACATTTAAATAATATTAATTTAATATTTTTATTTTAATGTAATTATTATATCAAATGAAATTACAAATTTATGTAAAAATATATTTTTCACTGTTTGTTGAAGTATATATATTTTCCAAATAATCCAAAATAAGTACCTAATTTTAATTTTATATATAATGAAATAAATTATTTATTGATAATTTAAATACTTAAATGCTTAAGATAATAATAAAAATACTTCTTTTATAAAAAAATTTAAAAATTAAAAAAAGACATATTTTGAAGGAAAATAGTACATTATAAAAAATAAGTTAATTATTTTCTATAAATTAATCAAAATATCTAGTAAATATTTATATGTATTTAAAATAGCATGTAATAGTACTCGTATCTATAGATTTAACCAAAAATATAAAAATGGTCATATTTAAATAATCTATTTTTTGGGTTCATTATTACATATTGTAAGCTCTATTGAACAGAGTTTTGTCTTATAAAAACAAAGGGAATTACATTATTCCAACATTAAACAAATGTTTTATCAATAATTTATTCATTAACCTAGTTTGAAATGTTTTGGAACATGAATTTATCATTATTAAGAACCCACTTCATAAAAAGAGATAATAGAACATCCTCTCGAAAAGAGAGAAATTAAATATGAATCTAATCACATAACATGGTTTCCCAAGTAAAAGAAAAATATTTGGATGTAAAAACCAATACATAGATGAGAAAAATAACACCAATTAAACAATTTACTACCATTGAGAACATGGTCAGGATAATGTCCATTACTAGGAACCCTTCTATTAGTAATGGGTAAAATGATCTGCAATTCATTGAAAATGATTGGAATATGAAATAAAATTTTAAGAATATCTTCATAGAGTTAATGAATTAAATATATATCTAGACTCTGGAAATAATAAAATATTATTTTGTACATTTATAATTTTATCCATTAATCAATTTCTACTATATTATCATCTTTCCTCTAAATTAAAAGTACCCGGGTCTAGATTTTTTATACCTAAATCACTTGAATAAGAATCTAATGAACCACATAATACACCATAGAATAATAATATATGACTCCAATTTAAATCCATAATCCAGAATACATGGTAAATTTGGTATTATTACTTACAGGATATTATAGGCATAATTGGGATGAAAATAATATTTTAGGGGTGAATTATAAATTCAATTTATTTATTAACTTTTGAATTTTGAAGATTCAATTTATGTTATACATAATCAATATCAAAAAATATATTTTTATATAAAAGTTTCCTCTTATTATTGGGTTTAAAGATCTAGTTAATATTAAAAATAATATCCTTACGGAGAGCCAAACAAGGTGCGTAGAAAGGCATGTTGTTGTGGTCCACTTCCTAGTCGAGTCTAGCTCAATGAGGTGTTTTCATTTTTTCCTCTATAGACATCTATTCCAGTGAAAAATACTCTTATATAATATAGATATAGATCTATTTTCATTAAAACACATAATCTATACATTAACAATATTTAGGGATGTTTTGATATTCTTAATTTAATTCGAATGGATATTTCTAGATTTTTCGAGTCCTAATCTAAGCAAAACATTCCTTTGAAATAGATTATAAAAATCATTCTCTATGTTAAGAATTAATTCATGATTCATTACATATGATTAGACATATTAAAACCCAAAATATAAAAAATTATAGTTTCTTTGGGAATTACACACATTACAAAATAACATAAAATAGGAAATAATTAATATTTATTGAAAAAAACCTTAACATGCTCATACATAAATCGGTATGGGGGTATCCAGGGTACATATATTAAAACGGGTTGAGATATAAAGAGAAATAACTGATAAAATGTATATACAAGAATAAAATAATATATTTTATAAAATATTGAAATTATTGATGTAAAATGATTGATTATAATATAATTGACAAATGAGGAATAATATATCATTATTATGATAAAGGAATCATGTGAAATATAGAAATAACTAAAAAAATGCATCAAAAAAATAGATCTATGAAAACTATGATGGAATATTGATAGAAAATATACTATGATGTATTATGTTTACTCTATAATATCCTTCATGATAAATCATCAGAATAAGACACTACCTTGTTCATTGGCATAATATATAATTTCAAGTGCACCCATCTCTTACATTTCACTCTCTTAATCACAAATTTTCTACATATATCATACAATTAGGATTCATTCATAATAATATTTTATTCCATGATCATTTATTTTGTAATAAATAAATTTTAGTCCCAAATAGTCTATGTATTAGTGTATAATGGTGAACACCCATTACATAATATGAGTATGAGTATTCCCCACACAATTGATTGGCATGAAAAATCATAGTGAAATTTGGGAACCATAAATGGGGTGTATGGATGGTATTGAGAGGGTTTTATTAGTGTTAAAGGGGAATCTCATGATTTTTTTAACAAATTGTATAACATGGGGATATTTACGAACATATCCCAACATTAGTAAATGATGATTAATGACAAATTATAAAGAAGATGCGAGATAAAAGAGGAGAATTTAATGATCCTTTACTAAATTTTGACAAGGTAATGACTGTATTGAAAAGATCATAGGATGGATAAACAAGACTGAAAATGGTATCCCATATCATAGAGATATATAATAATGATTTATTTATTACTACATACCTAAAAAATAGTAATAATGATGCACAACATAGAAGAGGTTCTAGAATAAAAATCAGAGTGGAAAATCCACTACTATATTTCCCCTAGTAACATGTGTATATAAAGGATCATGTGAAGGAATGAATATATTAAATAGGTTATCTCATTATATATACATAACATTTAATTTTTGGGAAACATGGAAGAATGTTTCCCAAAAATAGGAATTTGATACAAGATTCATAAAATGAAGAATATGCTTGAATTGAAAATCGGAGAGGAATGTCCCTTACCATGAGAGGGGGATTCCAATTGTTTGGGATAAATTTATAGAGTGAGTGTGGATCCTTATGGGGACTATGTCGTGTGAAATGTGGGGCTAGGATATTTTTTATGTTTTATTTTTATGATAAATGGTTGTAGTATTAGATTTATATTGTAAAAGATAGAGGATTTCTTCATTATTTTTAAATATAGATATTGAACTATATATTTTACAACAAAAAAACCACAAACCAACCAATAGTTTTTACCCATTAATTATTCAAGAGAGTGATGTTTTTTTTATATTTCTATGGGCCAAAAATCTAAAAATAATAACCTTGTTGATGTGTATGTGAGACATATATAAAAAGAATTGATTTTAAAACCACAATAAAATTTATTGGTTTTTGAAAATTCATAATGGATTCTTAAAATATGAAAAGTAAATTTAATATTAAATTTTTAATAATTATAAAAATATTTTTGTTCATGTATACCTTTTATATTATTTAATAAATCGTTTTTTGGTCAATAGGATGTTACGATACACACCATATATTTATACATTATTAAATTCTTTCTCTAATATTCCACTAAATAAAATATTCAAGAAAAATTAAACAATTGTTAATTTCAAAATTCTAATTAAAAAATGATATTTATTTTATCAAAATTATTTTTGTAAATATATGTATTTACCCTTTCAAAATATAAATATACTTTGTTGGGAAATGTTGTGTTTTTTAGAATAACAATCTTCAAACCATTATTAAAAATACATTTCACATAATAAAAATTAAATTATCAATTACATTAATCATTCATCATTATGTTTCTATTTTTTATTGATATTTATTTTTTCTCAAAATTCCAATAATATGTATATATGTATGTTTTAATTGGAAATTCATATTACTCAAAAATAATATATGTGTTTTATTGTATCAAAATAATATATATAAATTAAACTAACTGTGGAGAAAATATAATTAGAATTGTAATAAATATTAAACATAGAGTTTATTACATTTATAGTTAAATTTTTTAATATTTGTTAAATAATGTTTATCCTTAATTTACCTATTTTCTTTACAATGGTAATTAATATTTAATATAGTTTGAAATCATATTGTCCTAAAATTATGTTGATATAATTAACTAATGTTATATTTTATGATTAAAAGCATAGAATACATTTAATAAAAATCATCTTAGATAGATTGATGAATTTAATATAATATAAACAATCTGAGTATGATGTAAAGTAGATTTCTAAAAAATACAATTTTTACAAGGAAAAAATAAGGATACATGATCTCTATAGATAGTTATATTTATTACTTAAAATTAAATTATTAAGTATGTATAATACAAAATTTTAATTTAAATCAATTATCATTATGGTTTTTTTAATTAATTACAAATACGAAATATTAATCATTTTAAAACAGTCTATTAAAAATTCATTTGACATTTTAAAAATAAATAGATACTAAAATCAATAATAATTTTTATTTAAATGTAACAAATTGATTTTAAAATAACTACATTATTATTTTGTTACATTGAAATAAAATTAATAGAAAAATTTAAATTTTACATTAATCAATTTATGAAAATAAATGAAACTCTTTCTTAAAATGATATTTTTATTAGTCACTCAAAAATATATATTTTTGGAAAAATAACAAATTATCACCATAAGTTAATTTTGATATGACTATATAACAAAATATAATTTTTTTATCTATTATAACTCTTATATTTAGTAAAAAATAATTATTTTATTACATTTATAGTATACTGAAAATCATTTTGGAAGAAAACATAATTTGATGGAAAAAAGACTTTATATAAAATTGATTTATTATTTATCCATATTTTATTAATATATTTAGGATATATATATATATTTGATAATTTAATTAATATGACTCATATCTTCAAATATTAAGGAATTATGATAATCGGCATATTTATTTAATCATTATTTTGTGAGTTCTATGATGTTTATCGTAACCACTATCGGACAAATTTATATATTTAATAAACTCGAGACATTACATATTCCATATAATTATAACATTTACCAAAACTCTTACCATGCTAAAATTTAGAAAGGCTCTCCCTCTCTCATTACTATCAATGAACACTATTTTTGATCTACCTCTTAATTTTTATTTTTCTATTTTGATATATTCTTTATCTCCACATTTATTATTAATTTTAGATTTAAAAGATGAGATACCCCCTTCACCCTCATTAATACCTCAAATTAAATATTATGTACAGCTTTTGCCATGTCAAAATTTAGAATGAGATCCTCTATATTTCATATTTATGCATGTATTATCATTATCTAATAACATTTATCTCTAATTACTAAAGTTGGGATATGTTTTTCGATACCCCTTATTGTTCATGTGTTGTATAAATGATGATAGATTCATTTAAATCTCATTAATCCCACCCATGAACATTTATAAACCCTATTAGGCTGCTAAAATTTCACAACAACTTTCAATACCAAACAATTTTATAGTGAATAACCATAGCTATTTACTATATATGGTGTTAGTCTTTATAACATATACATTATTTATTGGGTAAATACATGTATTTATTCTTCACTCACTGATCGTGGATTAAAATCTGATGAAAATGATATAATGTTTGATTATCTATGTGGAACACATATGCCTGTGAATTAGAAGAATGTGATGGGTGGATATGAAAATATATTTATCTCCAATTCATTAGCTAATGGTTTTCCCTCTACGACATCATGAAAGGGATTATGTAGTTAAACTAATCATTCAATATACAATTTTAATCATGATTTATTATATGTTTTAATTGACATACGTTGATGATTATATATTTATGTTCATGCATCACTTCCCATGTCACTATTATGATTATTATGTTATTTCATGATTTAATACACATGCATACAATACTCGCCACTTTTATATCTCATTCATCTTCCAATTGTTTATCATACGACACAATTATCATGTTATTCAATGTTTAATCTCTTATTGGGATTTATATCTCCCATCATTTTTATGTATATCCCCAGGTTATCCAATGTAGTTTATGTATGAAGGAACTATATGAGAATGTTATAAGAGTATTCAATAAATATGATGTATTTCCTATTCTATATAGTTATATAACAGACCTAATTTTCAAAAACAATATACTTATGGATTTGTCTATTTGTATTATGTTTAATCTTATATAATAAATTCTGAATTAATGTGTAATATATAGAAGGTTTTTCATAGTGCGTATAATGGATAGTTTCTCTATTTTATGGATTTAGATGAGGAAACTATAAAGAATGTCATAGGAAGAAGTCTAAAAATAAGAATAAAACCGTAAATTTTTTTCATGTTTGTAATAAGTTGATTTTATAAAAATAAAGCAATGTTAGGATTTAAAAAGATGATGTGGTTATAAAATGAATAGGCATAGGGAGAAACATAGAAAACAATTTGTTTCTTAATAATTGATTTGGAACTCATGAATCACAAGGTGCCTTGCTTCACACCTATTTTGATAGACTCTGGCGGTATTATTTGGAAAAATATCAAACTCATTATAGTCTATTATTATTGGAAAAAATTCCCATAGGTGTCTTTGTTAGCAGTTTGATCATGGACAATATAGATTGAAACCTATAAATCCACAAGATAAGGAATAAATTTCATTTTTATATTATCCATTCAATGTATTTAAAATTCTCTTTATGTTTTTAATATATAAAATTAATCATTACTAATATTACCTTAATTATAGTCAATGACTGTAAATAGTAATAATTGTTTCAACAACCAATGTGAATGAAAATGTGATGACTGGCCAAATGACATAATATAAATAATTGATAGTTATATTGTAGTAGTAGTATATCAATTAAATTATTTATTTAATTACAACAAAACCAAATAGGATTGATCCACATGATTTTTTCTATATTGACATAAAAAATATGTTGAATAGTATCCATAAGCTAGAATATATATTTAGTAGTAAGGTCATATTTGGGAAAATGATAATTATTGGATTCATAACCTTGAATATGTGTTTGATGTGGGGATAGACAAAAGTGTTACTAGATGAAATTTCTATGTATAATGATTAAAATCATTAATACCACTTTAGATTATTTATGTGATATTATTTTAATATGGTTATAAATACAATGGGGAAAGATATAGTATGATCAATTTATTTTGATTTTAATGTGATTATTGATATTTTAAGAGATTTTTATAGTTAAGATAAATATAAAAAATAGGTTTATTTGAGAATAATCCTATTTTTCATTGGTTCATATGATAAATCATATAAGAATACAATTGTGGTTAAAAAATTTATTAAATTTGTGGTCATTAGCGTTCTGTATTTATTTAAATAAAAATGTTAATACCTAGTAACTATTTGTGTATCTTTGATATTAATTAATTAATCTTTATTGTTTTTTTATTATTTTATTCCATTATAATATCCATTTTTTATTTATTAAATATAATAGAAATAGCATGTTGATCATTGGGGGATTATGTGATCTATTATAAGTTTATTCTAGTTGTTTAGGAATAATTTATTTTTCTTAAGCACTCATCTTATAAAGTGAAAGATTATATTTTATTTTAAATTAAATAAATTATGATGTAATAATTTTCATGAATTTATATTTACAAAGGCTCATAGTGTAGATGATAATGGACTTTCATAACAAAAGGGAAATAATCTTGAATCAAAAAATGATTTCAAAATTATAATCATTTTTGATGAATTGATGGACTTTTTAAATGTCATAGATTTTTGGATTTGTCGTCATTATTCATAATATATTGGTTATTTATTATTTTTTTCTTATATTTCTATGTTTTTACCACCCTTATATTTTCTTCTATCTGAAACTCAGCTATGTGATAACCTTTATACTTCACTTTCACTCTTTTCAAGAAGATATTTTACTAACAATTTTTTGATGTGGGATTCAGATAAATATAATTTCAATTGTATAATCCTTTCTTATCAAGATCAATTTTAAATTTATCGGAATTTTTTTTAATGGAGTGAAAAATTTAGCACCCTTAGTTTTTAAAAGTGAGAATAATGTTCGATTGTTTTTGTGATATGCATCACCGAACCCAAAGGAAAAAATTATTCTTTTAATATGAAGATTTTTACCTTTTCATTACATTTTATTATGAGTATGATTTAATAAATTATGATATATATATATATTAAATATTTTATTTAATTATTATTGAATGGTTAGTAAATTTTAGATAATTGTTTTCTTCAAATTATGTGTTCTGCCAAAATTAGTTTTACATAATATAAGGAATAAAATATTTATATTATTTTATATAACATTTTATAAAAAATATTCAATAAAAACCCTCAATTTTTGATATCATCGCATTTTAATTTCCTTAGGTTTAAAATTTCGATTTTTTTTGAAAAATATTGATTTTCAGTGAATAGAAAACACACTCATTTTTATGTAAGTGTATCATTTATTCTGATAAATTAATTAATTTATATTTTAAATTATTAAAAAAATTTATTTCAAGGTATTATATGTATTAATTATTTATATTTAATTTTAATAGTAAAATTTTAATAATCTATATATTGATATTTTAGAGTATATTTTTTCAAAGAAAATTATAAAATTAATTAAAAATACATAACGATTAACGAATATATTTAATTAAAAATATCCTTAATTAAAAATTATTTAATTATAATTATATCTTATATATCTATCAATTTTTGATTAAAATTTATATTTTTAATATTACAATATTTATAGTTAAAGTGATGTAATCAAATCCTTCAAGAGATGAATTTATTAGAATTATTTTTTCCATCATGCTTGATGGTTTTATATTAAATTATTTTCTTAAACCTATGTGAATTTATTTTTTTAAAATAGACTCCTTATTTATAATACTTGTCATTAATATTTTGTAATAAGGTGAAATTAATTTTTTTATAATGTGAATTGTAATTGTAGTAAATATTTATTATCAAAGAAAAAGGAAAATTAGTTAACTAAGGGTACACATATTTTAACAGTTAATACTAAAAATTATCCCTATTTATATAAATAATTTTAGGCAATTTTAATTAAAATGATAATATTATTTATTCTTTATCGACTGTATATAAATGGCTATCTAATTAGTTTGATAAAAAATATATTTTTCATAAAAAAATAGAAAATTTAGTTTTGATAATATATATTTTAAAGTAATACATTCATTTTTATGAATAATTTCTTTTAAAGTTAAAGTTATTTTAATAAAATATCATTATTTATTTTCTATACATTCAAAGTAAATGATCATATAATTTTTATGATGTCAACTGTAATTTCTATAATGTTTCGAAATATGTTTCTAAAAAATCAAGTATTTCTCAATAAATATCATTTATATTTAAATTATGAATTATAATATTTTTAGAGAATCATATTGATCAAATAAATATTATCATTGTAATCATCATATCAATTTTACAAAATGGTTAATGTTTCATAAGTTTCAATCATAGTGAGAGTTATGCCTACAAATTAAATACTGTATAAATATACTGCGTCCAGTATGACATCACAATTAACCCAAATTGCTGTAATAAATTATATAAATGTTTTACATTTTGGAATAAATTATGGATATTAAACAAATTTTATTTTTATATTATTATATTAATTTTACTTATACCATTATCAATCCTCCAAAATCTATATCAAATTTTATCATTTTAAAATAATTTCATAAAAAACATGAGTTATTACACATCATAAATTGTATTATTTAAATTAGTTTGGCCCTCTATATTATAAATATATTACACCCACCGATATTTGGAAAACCCATTGGGAAAATCCATAGTATAGGTATTTATTTTTATTATTTTTTTGTATTGATTCCAAAACATATGTTTGTGAAAAATAAATAACTTCTTTCTATTTACCAATATAAACACACCCATGCTCCAATTTCTTATTTGTAACACGCCATTAAGAACTTCATTATACTACCCACAAATATCTAATGTACTCCCATGGTTCCCAAATGATATTAACAATATCCTCTCTGGTTTTTTGAATCACCATATCATGGTAAGGGATTTCCCACTAATTTTTATCAAGCATATCTTTTTTTGTAATGCCTCTTAATATACATTTTTCCCGATGGGGTATATTATTTCATATTAAATTTAAAATACATTTTTTATAAATTATTATATCACTCTGAAATCTTCATTAATAACACCCATGAACCTTTTTTTACACCAGATACAATTCTAAAATTTAAAAAGAGATTTATCTCTCATCATTTCCATTGAAGAAAATTTTTATTTAGCTATTTTAATATCAACTTGTTGTGTTGTCAAGTATTTATAATGTTATATATACTATAAAATTTATTCTTTAAAAATTATTTATAATTTATTCACTTTAATTATAGAATTTACTTATGTTATTTCCATGATGAAATTTATTAAGGTATTGGATCGAATGTTGAATGAACTCATAGCTTAGGATTACATTTATATTAGGAATCTATTATAGATATAATCCTACAATCATGACATCCTTAATAAAATTATTCATACTTTTTCAACACTACTAAAAACCTATGATGCCTGAAACCATACTAAAATGGTTGTTGTTGAAAAGTATGAATTTAAAGAGACACATTGATTTATTAATTTATTTCATGATTTTTCCAATTGTCATATCATGATTTTCACGTGAGGATATTTTCAATAGTCGAATGATATTTATTCATAGAGGATTCTCCTCCAAAATATATCTTTATAATCACCCACAATTTTATAAATGTAAATTTACTTCTAGATAAGCCTTTTGTTGTTAAATCATGTAATAAAGTATAACATAAACACAAGTAATACATTAAAATAAAACACTACGGTAATCATTTTATTGGGAAAATTAAATTTATAAAATATATATTTCCATGAAAATAACAAATAATAAAATGAGAAAAATATAAAAACATAAAAAATTAAACACTACCAAATATTAATGACATTAGTCTCCTAAAATAACCACAATCGTGAATAACACTATAAAAAGAGAAAATAAAATACTAACAGAATTCATATTTTAGAAATGAAAAATATAGAACCTTGAGATAAATTTTCTTGATTAATGAATGAATAAATTAAGAGGTATTTATATAAAATAATACGACTCTTGGAATAGTCATTCAACTATTAAGAATATTAACTGAGATGTTAGGAATAATAACAATAATTTTGGGAATAGTAATATACCCATTTGAATACAAATCTGACCTCAAAATAGTAAAAATATTTATAAATGATTATTTCCCAAGAATAAAGAATGAAATTTTAAATATTATAATTCTTGAAAAAAAATATAAAGAATTTGAAACATAATGAAGGTGTAAGTGAAATTTTGTTAAAAATTATATTATAAATACCTTTTATTTTTCAAATATTTAAAATAATCTATTATAGAAAATTTTTTATTGAACAAGGATATCATTTTTAGTATTATCATGTTAAAATTATCATTTTGTGATTTAGTTTTCATTTTGTTAAATTTTATAATTGTTATATGAATAGGTTAAATTATAGATTTAAAATTATTGAAATAATTATATTACTAGAATAAATTTTTAATGATGACTCAATAAATTATATAAATTTATGTTGAACCAAATAAAATTTCTATGATTTAAATTATTCAAAAAATAAGATTAAAATAATTAAATTTATTTTCCAATGCAAAAAAATATTTTTTAAAATAAATTAATTTTTTATTTTATATTGTTTAATTTTTAGCTGTCAGTTTGATTTTTTTATATATTTTAAATTTATAAAAACGTGAATTTATAATAAAAAGTAATTCATAATTTAGAAAATATTTTTATTAAATATTTTATAATGGAAATTATATTTTACCTAAAATACATCATCCTCCTAAATTATAAATATGTTGTATTCAAACCGTTGGAAAACAACTTCCCATATACCAAAAAAAGAAAAAACTCTACCAAAATTCATTGAAGCAGTCTCTATATAATTTTTATGCATTAAATTAATTTATAATACTTTATTTATTTATTGTTATATGGGTGGTAGGAATTGAATCATACAATTAATAAATTTAAATTCATTTATATTTTCTTTTTGTTTTTGTTTCATGTTCTTCAACCAGTCTATTATTTCCTATTAAAACCTCCTAATATTAATTTTATATCATATTATCAGTATGTAAAGTAAATTAACCTATAATTAGGATTTTATATATTATACATATCTCTCCTACGCTTTTAAAAATGTCTCATTAATATTTGGTTATCCCGATTAGGATGTTCGTTAGTCTACCCTAACTAGTGTTTATGTGATGTGGGGTTCCAATTTTCATTATAAAAATATCAGTGCCTAATGATCCCATATCCTCGAACAATCATACATCTTATAACATGACCAAATTTTCCATTTTAGATTATATTCATATATATTCCCTTGTTTTGAAAAATACATTATATATTCATTTTGAATTTATATAAGTAGTATGGTAAAAAAATGTTTATCAATCAATTATTTAAAATGATTCAACAAATGAAATTGAAAACATGATTTTTTTTAAATTTGATCATATGCTACCATGAATGTTTCATTGGAAATTTTCATCATTATTTTGATAGTTATTGAGGTAAATTATTACAGATATCTTGTTGATATTGTACCATGCTTTTAGCTCACACCATACATTTTCCTTCAGGAATGTGTATATCTTATTCTGGAATGTCCGATCAAGGGGTTAGTGTCATGTGGAGGTGGTTATTATCGTTGATACTTATGATAGAGAGTGAGTTTTATGATTTTACTTGGGCTATTGATATTTTTCTTTAAGTTATATTGTAGTTATGATTTTTATTTGTATACCTAATTGAATTTTGGTACTGCTCTCCCTATAGAGTTTTCTATTGAAGAAACTGATATTGATCTATTCCATTAACTTTTAATGTGGAAAACCCATTACCAACATTATCATGTACTATTCATGGTTCTTTTCACTATCCTGTGGGGACCAAGAATTTCCATAGAGCAATGTAGGTATTAGCTCGTGTTTCAGCATACTAGAATATATAGTCCAGTTCCTGAAAGAGTAGTATTATAGGTGAATGTTATGAATCATTCTATGATCAATGCGTCGAGTTGCATATGTTTTTTTGGGACTTATGAGGTCGTTAAAAATGTGAACCTTTATATATATCACTACAATTATCCTTGTGTCAGCAAGGTATTTTGGGAAAAAATTCTATGTGATTAGTTTTAGTCTTCTCCTTGATTTTGACTTGGGTAGTTGACTCAAAATATAGTTTTCAAATATTATGGGATTAATATATAGTTAATCACTTGTTTTAGTGTCAATATGAGTAATATATTTATATCATTTTTATGGTTTTTTATGTTGTATAGTATTATTGTTACGAGAAGACATGTGAATATGATTCTAGAGGATGTTGTTGGTGAACCACACTGATCAAATCCGCATGTCGACCAGAATTTGGTTGAGGCTATTGTACGTGATACCAAGCCACTATAAAAGGATATTGTAACAACTTCTATTTAGGATAAATCTATGGTACCTTAGAGGTATGAGTATTAATTTAATTATCAAGAGTTCCTTTACCAATAGACACCACTGTTTGAGGGCATAATAAATCTTCCACTGGATGAAGATTCTTTGAGTATAGTGGATATTTTATTTCACTTTTTTGGGATTTTGGATTCTATCAAGGTAAAATGTGCCACATTCAATCTATAAAAACATATTTTGTGATGGAGTGACATAAATGTGATGATTAATAATCACTATAATTTATAGTGTAATGATGTTAATGATTTTCCCCAACCCACTCAATCAAAATTAATGGGTTGTAAAAATCAATAGTATTTTTCAAACATGACTAGGATGACTGGAGCATGACAAAATGAATAGTTCTTTATATCGATATTTTGAAATTTTTACAAACTATTTTATCAAATTCAAATATGACGAATCGACCTTTCAATACCGAACTACTATTTTAAATTTGTTCACAAATTGTATAGTTGATTCTCATATTATATGTTAATGTGTTGGATCGACCATTAATAGTGGAGATAGACCTAACTAGTTAGTCAATGTTGAATAGAGTTCCATTTTATCCCTATGATAGAAATGTGAGTTCCTTCAATGTAATGATAGACAATGATTTGTCTTTTGTTGGGTTTTTAATAGAATGGTACTTTTATATATTCTGTAATTCCTAGAAGAGGCCCTTGGATTATTTTTACATTGTAGGATACCTGGGCATATGAAATGGGGTTTCACTTAATCTCCCATGGAATGCGATTACTATAGATGTTTGGGTAACATTCAAGAGATATTTCATGTATATTACTTTCAATGATGTCAAATGGGATCATAAACATCCAAAATTAGATCATTTCTATTATAATTTTTCATAGTATATGGGGTTCCTCCCTCAGTCATCTAGAAAAAGGTATCCTCCCATAGTGAAATAGTATTAAGAGGAGGAAGATATGGGTCCAATGACATTATGAATGACCATAATTATTTAATAATCTTATGTTACTTATTTATTTGATATGGGTGCACCTCAATCATTCCATTTAACACATATTGAAAAAATTTCTAATCATTCTATCGATATGTTATCTTATTTGATGGATATTTCTATAACCCTTATAATAAAAGCGACCAGGACCTCTATTGTCCAAATTATGTTTTCTAATAATTTTGTATTTATCTATCATTGTATTTTATGATATCTTAATGAAACCACTTGATCATATTTTTGTGATAGGTTGGATTTGAACTAATAAATCTCAAAATTATTGTTATCTTCGAAATGTCTCTATTACATGGCCTGATGCGCTATGTCATATCATTTAAAGAGAATAGGACCAAGTATGAGTCAATTCAGACCATTGTATACATTTTTAGGGAAAATAACATCTATGTTCACTTTTGACCTATAGCAGAAATCATTATGCGATGATAACCCCCTAGTTGTCATCGAGTTTACCAATCTTTTTTCTTCTAAGTGCTCTTATTTTCCACCCATACAGAAGGAATATTTTTCAATCGATTTAATTCTTGGTACTCAACCTATATTTATTTCATCTTATTACATAGAACAATATGATATGAATGAACTAAAAACTCATTTCGATGATCTCTTAGTGAAAGGATTTAAACCCCTTGTTGTTTCACCCTGCCTAGAGACTATTCTCTTTGCCGTGACAGTTGATTATTCACTACACCTTTATATTGCTTACCAAAAACACAATTGATTAACGATAAACAAAATGTATATAATTCCATGTAATGATGATCTATTTGAATATATGAAATGGGAGTTCTTTTGATGTTCAATCTTCATTCTGGTTACCATCTGTTGAGTATAAAAGTAACTGACATTCCAAATACCCCATTATATAAAAATTATGGACATTATAAGTTCGTTTTAATTATATTTGGCCTAAAAAATTCTACTATTTTCTAAATGGATTTGATGAACATGATCCTTGAAACTTTTGTGGATTTTTTTGTCATGGCCTTTTTGGTTGACATATCCCTTTTTGTCGATTGTGAGGGGGATCATAAATGCATTTGAGTGTATTTTTGGAATAGTTGAGAAATAACTTGCATTATTCTGGTATATCAAAATGTAATTTCTATAAATTTGATGTGATGTTCATGGGAACCATAGTGTTGTAACATGTTATATAATTTTTTTCTTAGAAGGTGAATGTTGTAATGAGCTAGGAGCAATTACGCAATTTTTTTAAAAAATTTAGAGCTTGATGGGTTTAAATAGATATTTTCACTACTTTTTAAAGTAATTCCAAAAAATTTCTTCTCTGGGTATTTCTATTACTCAGAAATGAGTAAATTTTTCTTGGGGTGGAAATTTTAAATCTTATACAGATAAGATGAAAATTATTTTGACTACTAAACCTACATTGACTCATACAGAGGTCGATAAGGGCTATGTGGCTTCTGTGACAAATGAGGTTAGGGTATTGGATGTGTCCTCTGGATGTACGATCATCTTATTTCATATGTCTTAAAATATATTAGAGAATTATAGAATAATTTTAGAACCCATTGACATGAAATACCCAAATTGAGTTATTCATTTATGATTTCTAAAATTATCTTTTTGGAGAATGGTTTACCATGTTTTCAGACTAGAAGAATGTGACATATATCATATTTAATTTTTTTTAATGTTTTCTAGATTTATCATCATGAGAACCATTAGTATTTATATTTCAAAATTTTCAATACCATTAGGAAATAGAATGTAGTTGAAGATAATTTGTGTTGGAAATGTTATATTCGTTCAATGAATTAATCATTATAAGATTTGAAATTGATGGATATTTTTTCAATTTTGTGCATTAGAGTATAAAAAAATGGGGTAGATGTTTCTTTGTACATTGAATAGTTGACATACATTTTTCTATAGATGATCCTTTAAAAATAGAATATTGATGATGAGGTCCATGGAATAAAACACTCTTGTTATGGTTGGGAGACAATTACTGAAGGTTTCTTTTATATAGTGTGTATTCTATGGTTTTAGAGTCATTTTTTGGTGATATTTTTAAAAAATGATGTGAACAGGTATTTCAATAATTTACTATGGGAAGTGAAGCGGGGAACCATGAAGAAGTTATATGACATAAAACTTTATCACTGGATTCTATGTATGAGATCTGGCGTAGATGACATTGTCTTTCATTATTATACATTCATATAGGTGAAGTAAAAGAACCATAGTCCTTTGTGTTTTATTAATACACATCTAGTGATGACCTATAAGCAGTATTATATCCATATATACAATATGTTGGGGCTTCCACACACTAAGAAAAATAATTAATTGAGATGGGGTTTGATTAGTAGTATCACTAAATAGATAAAAATAATCCCATTCATGATACTTCTAATGTTGAGGAGTTAAGAAATATTTTTTTTAAGATATTTTTACATGAAGTGCTATATAATATAGTCTCTCGTAAAGATACCCATTTTGCATCTCACTTTTATAGATTCTGTCGATACATTGGGATCTCAGGTATATTTATGTAAGACAAACAATCTGTAGTCAGATATCCAAACTAATAGCTTAATATAGATTCATGAGGATATGTTTCATGTCAGGTTTTAGATTTTGTTGGTAGTTGGGATGACCATTTAGGGATGTTTGAGTTTCATTATAAAAATAGTTTCTAGTCAGTGATAATGAAATCCCCTTTTAAGGACATGGAAGGATGGAATTTTAAATCACCAATGTATTGGTCATAGAATTGGGAATGGTCCATTGATGGACCAATCATGGTCTATGTGATGACAAATAAGATTCATTTTTTTTCCTATAAATTCGATGGAATCTATGAATAAGAAAACCTATACAGGTCATTTCTATAGAACATTTTATTTTTTACTTGGGGAATAGGTGTTATTCAAAGTTTTGTACCATATGAGTCATCAATTTATTGGGGTTGATTGAAACATTATCCTTCTTTGTTATGACCATTTGAGATTGAAAAATCTATGTAGAAAATCGATTATCATTTTTTACTCCAACTAAAAATAATATTGGTTCATAAAATATTTTTTGTATTAATGTTATTAAATTATCTTCATGATGCATATCAAATTATTATATGGAGTGATGTTGACACTGGTATTAAATTATATGTGACTGAGCATAAAATTTGGATAATTTATTCTAAAATGAGTGTATTACATAAGAGGATGATACCTTTGGTTCGTTTAATGTGGCACAATGGTTATCAAACTAAGAGGCACCGATGGTAGTGCAATGGCCACAAATTTTTATCATGTATACTTTTTAACATGACTTATAGTGTCCAAAAGATTATATGGTTGGTATATTATAACAACCTGTTAATTCTTTAAGGTAACCCTAGAACCAGTTTAGATTTGTTATTGTTCATGTATTTTTTATGGGTACTTTAGGTGAAATTATAGAATTTTTATTTATATTAATATGATGGCTGTGGTTGGCCCACAGTTTTCCCATAACCAGTTCCTACACATGGAAAACATTTAACAACCAAATAGTGGAGGGGTTTTACAGTAGATTCATGGTTTGGAAAACTATGTTCCCACCTAGTACAAATATTGATCCCCATCAGATAGGTTCATGGTTAGGATTCATGGTTCGGTGATCTTACATACCCTACTGAAAACCATATGAATATAATTCCTTTTTCCATAAAATGATTTAGACATTAAAGAAAAACATTATAACCCCCTATTGGAATAACACAATATTAAATTTACTCCTATTTATTTTGATAACTCAAAGGCCCATGATGTCTCCTCCAACACCATTCTGAAGTAGATGAAATCACGTACAAGATCCTTTGATATATTCCCAATAATAGTTCATATCTTGTTACTTCATTCCTACCCTCTTCAAATCTCCTCCTTTGAGTTTGTTAGATCTATGTTTTTAAAGATGATATAAACTACATTATTTGGATCTTGAATATAGGATTGACTCTAGGATATCCATTATTAACATTCATTTTTTGAGTATCATGTTACAGGTGTTTTGTTATCTGATGTCATGATCTGTAGTAGGTATTTCCGTTTAAGATTTTCTTATATATTTAAATTAGAATTAACTGATTGTTTAAGATTTATCTCACATAAATTTTGAAATAAATTAATTTTTTGGATTGATATTTGAAATTAAGTTAGCGTGAAAATTAAGAACCCCCCCCCCCCCTTATACTGAATAGGATTGAGATATCAATTTTATGGAATTATGAAATTGTTTTAGAAAAGGTGATTTTAAATTAGTATTTATGAAAAATTTATTAAAAAGATTTTATAAGAAAAAATTTCTGGGATTTTCTTGAAAATGAAAAGAATTGATTCATACACCATTTTTTGATCAATAAAAATTTTCAAACAGAAATTAGAAATGTGGGAATTATATTTTAAATAGATAAATATTAATTTCCCCATTAATTATTTTTGTTTTATAACAAGAAAACCTAATTAGTTAGAGAGTTCTTATGGAAGAAAATTCTAGGGTCGAATTAACCCAATAATAGATTTATTCTATTAAAATCTATCATTACCTTATTTAAAAACCACATACTTAGTAAGATGTTGTTTAGTATTAAATTATCAGTTTCATTGGAAAGCATGTTCACATTGATGTTATCATGATATTAGTGTATGAGGATCCCATAACATGGAACTATCACACATCTGGGAAGATGACCATTATAAGGACTCATGCATACAAAATTAAATATTCATGAGATAAGTCAATAATTTGAATTTATTTCATATCATGGATCTTTTTAGGGTTAGAGTAATATTCAATTCGGAAATTACTAATAAACTACTTCTCCAAATTACAAATTTAGAAACTTCTACTCTATCTAACTTTTTAGTAATAAACATCCTTAAATAAATCCAGAATTATCTTTTGGATAAAGAAATATTCTTGTATTCTTCATTTCTCTTAACCTTCTTTATACCATGTGAAAAAATTTAAGAAGGTTGTAATGATCGAAAAAACATCAATATGGGTTATTAAATAAAGAATGAAAATATTAATCTATGAATACATAAAAATAAATGAAATCATACGTTTCACTAATAAAATATATTCCCTTTTACATAACCCATTAAATAATAAGATTTATGAATAAATCATATAATCATAAATTATAATGGTAATATGTGTCATCTATAACATACTTACATTGTGGCTTTCACATCTTTAATGAGAGTAACCTTCCTGGTTACATTTGGAATACACATCACAATATATTCCTTAAATATCTAAGAAGTAACATTAAAGTTTAACTATGTAAGATTTCCCAATGCATTGGAGAAATATCACAGGCTCTCCCACCCTCAGTTTATCAAGGATCCACCTGTATAAAAAAGCAATTCCCAAGAACCATAACATAATTATCACACATAAAACAAGCATAGAAGATTGATAACATTTCTATATATCAATCACAATATATCAATTCAGGATATTGACATAATTGATCCATTCTAAAAACCGTTTTAAATAAAAAAATACCCTAAAAAGAAATATAGAATATATATTTCTGTTTAAAAACATTACAACTTGTAGAGGAAACTTTAAATCATATAATACTTGTGGCAATAGGAATGTTCTAGTCACTACGTACATGAAAAAAGAAAAATTTCCCTTATCATTTAGTAAAAAACATTGTAAAAAAGATTCATTTTGAAAACCATTGAATGATATTAAATATAAAATGGTTTGATTATATACCATTTAATTGAAGGTATTATATATATCAAAATACACCTCAATGAAAGAAGAATGGGACCACGTCTCTTACCTTAAATCAAGCATGACTAATTAATTATTTATATTCATGAATAATTAATATAGGTTAATTTTTAATTTATTTTGAAAATTTATAACGTTTATTATTACTTTAATATCACTTATTACCATGTTATAAAAATGAAATAATTATTTATGTTTATATTGGTCATTTTCACGATATTCGATACTCGAGTAAAAAAATGAACTTTTTTGATGTAAATTATCCATGAGATCAAAATTAAATAATTACCAGAATATTATTTATTATTCTAAAAACATATATATATATATAGTATATATTTAGAATATAAAATTTCAAACCATTTGTATATATTAAATTAGTTGTACATTCATATAGATGTTAAGTTATACATACGCATGAATGTTACTTTCATTTATCTGACATATTAAATGAATGAAAAATAAATGGTACATAGGTATATTATAATTACAATATAATGTATATATTATATATGTTACATATTTTCACTAACATAATATTTTATACATTCCATTTATGGAATGAATGAGTCATATAACTTTTATAGGGATGTTGTTTGGGCATAATAAAATAAAATTATCATATTTACACTTTATGGAAAGCTTAATGGTATGATGTAAATAAAAAATACACAATCCTAGATAAGATATAAATATAATATATATATTATTTAAATATAGTTTCATCATAATTTATACCATGAGTGGTTGTTGGGGAAAGATGAACAATCCTTGTTTTGTGAAGTAGTATTGGGTCGTACACAAAAAAAATATGTTTGTATCCATTAGATAGAGGTGTGTGTAAGTGTAGTTAAAATACTTATAATAAAAACATATTATTATATTGAAGGTATTATTTTGGTTATTTAATCATATAATAAGAGGATAATATAGAATGAATAAGGTATGTATATAAATGGAACTAGATAGAAGACATTTCCTCTAAATCGGTTAACATCATTTTATTTGAGTGAAAATGATTTTTGGAATTTCATTCTGCCAATGTTATGACATATAACAAAAATAGAGGTATGGTGAGAGATTATAATATAATATTTGTAATGATAAAAGTGGCTTGAGAGGTTTTAGTAAGTGGGTATCATAGCTGGCCTTTTATAAGAGGGAGGAGGGGCTCTTTAAGAAAGTCGTGAAAGATTTTTTCATTATAAATAGTTATCACATTATAATATTTAGAAATATATATAGTTATAGTATGAAAAGATAATGGGTCAATATACTCTAAATAAATATCTTTTATACATGTTTTGTTCACAAAATTATCCTTATCTTTTAGCTTTGACCATTAGATAAAAACATTAAATCGTACCATGTCTTCTTGTGTTTTCATAACATATTTTTACTATATTTACTATAAAAGGCCAAGAGATCCACAAGTGGATCATTAATGAAATATTTAACATTATATAATACATTTGGCTGAATATTATATTTTTACGAATATTAAATGATTTAAATAAACAGTATTTTTTTAAATCTCATATATGTCAATTTGGACACTATTTTATAACAAATTTTGGATAAAGTCATAACAACTTGTTTTGTTTAAAAAAGGAATTAAATAAAATATAATGTGAATAAATATCCAAAAATTTCTGGGATTAAATCAAAATTATCAAATTAGATTTATTTTTGGATTCATAATAGCATTTATTTGAATCTTTCATTAATAATGTAATCACTGAATCATCATTATATCAAAAATAAATATATTTATTTAATGCCTAAAAATTTAAATAAAATACCATGATTGAAGAAATCATTTTAGATTTCTATATAATATTTATAATCAACTAATATAGATATATAACCCAATATTAACTTTGTTTTTGGAAAAGATACATCTTTATGTTATATTTTTTTTAATTTTAATTAATTCTTATAATATGTCATTGTCACAACCATGTTGTTCCATTGGGTCATAAAGTAGACCCAATGATTAACATCGTCATAAGTATCTCATACATTGGTATTTGGAAGTGTTTTACGGTAGCTAAATATTATTATAATATTATTTTTAACCTTATTGACAATATTTTACCATTAACCATGGTAAATAAAAATAAATATTAATGTTAATATTCATAATGTCCAGAAATAAAACGTTCTTATTTAAACAATTCAGTCCTCATGATATTTAATATGGAAATAATTTTTCAAAATTTAAAACATGTAATATGAAGTATTCATTATAAAAATAATTCCCCTTGTCAAAACCAAAAAAGCAAGTTTTTAAGAAGTCAAAACTATCAAAAGATTGACATGTGTTTATGACCAATTTAAAATTCAAATTACTTCCAATGACCATAATTGAAATAGGCGATAAAAAATTATTCCAATTAAACATTAAAATGAATTAAAAGTAAATTCTAACTATATAAAAAAGTTATACGAACAGATAGTTTTAACATAAAATGCGGTATTCTTCACTATTCATTAAAAGATATACTTTATCATAAAATTAGAAAAATTTAAATAGATATAAATGTTGATGTCTCCATTATAAATAAGAAGTATATATTGGAAATGGAACATATAAAAGTGATAAAAACTAGTTTTATATGTGATCTCTTCCAAAAAATATAAACTATATTTTAAAAATACTGATTTATTTTATGCACAAGAGTGTATTTATTCTCATTTTTATCCTCTAAAATTTATTAGATAAATGTAAAAATAGATAAAAGACATGAATAATAATATTTTAGTTAGTTTTATTCATTTCATTCAATTAAAAAGATATACGATAACTTCCATTTAAAATTATAATTATATATTAGTATTTTTTCTATAACTCAATGTTTTGTGAAGTATAAGATTTCTAAGAAACTGGTTCTTGTTTGTTGGGTATGCTATCATAAAAAACATCCCCATTAAATGAAAACTGATATAAATTTTAAAAATATTTATAGTTATGAAAATTTATTACTCTATAAATACCAAGTATGTAACATTATCCCCCTTTTAAAAATTGTGTCCTACCAATTTTATTTACTTATAAAATAAGGAGGGTATTTATCTCTAATAGCATTTATAGATTCCCATGTTGGATCTTAAACAATATGGTTTTTACACAAAACCATTACCTGATGAATTATCTTATTTTCCAACACTTGTTATCTACGTTCAAGAATCATAACTATTTGTACCTTAGAAGAACGATTCTCTACCAATTGGACTACCTCTCAACTCAAGACATGAGAATTATCTAAAAAACAATGTATAAGAATTGAAAAATGAATAACATAGTGAAACAAGGATAATCATGGAGATAAACACACAATGTAGTAAACTGATTCAACATTCTCTAGGATTTCATAGGGTTTAATGATCCTCATACTCAACATTTCCTTTATACCAAAAACACATCCCACTTTCCATTTGGAAACTTTGAGAAAGACATGATCACCTACCTTGAATGAAATATCCTTCCTCTGGTTATCTAAATAACTTTTCTATCATCTCTGATCTTTCCTCATGTGTTTCTGAATGATCTGAACTTTTTCATCCATCTCTTCTACCAATTTAGGTTCCCTCAACATACATTAAACTACTTCATCCAAAAAGCATGAGTTCAACACCACTTTCCAAATAATGGTTAAAATGGTTCCATCTTTATTTTAGAATGAAAACCATTATTATAAAAAATATCAACAAAATAAATATGTCGTACCCAAATTATATGGTAATCCATTTTAAAAGAACATATAATATCTTCCAATGTATAAACCGTTTGTTCTATCTACCCATCTGATTATTGATGTAAAGAAGTACTAAAATTTAATTGAGTTCCCAACTATTTTTTATGGTCCTTCAAAATTTTAGATGTGAACCTAAGGTAATGATCAGATATAATAGAGAATAAAACTCCATATAACCTGAATATATCTATTATATATAATTGATAATGTTGATCTAGAGATATATAATCTCGAATAGGATGAAAATGAGAAGATTTAGTAAATCCATTAATAATAATCAATGTTTTATTTTAGCCTCTAAAAGTATTGGGTAATCCCACTATGTAATGAATGGAAAAAAATTTCCATTTTAAATATGACATTGGAAAATGATTAGGAATCTATTCTGTTGACTCCCACTCTACTTTAACCTGTTCACAAATCAATATTCATAGGGTAAATTTAGAAATATCTCTTTTCATTCCATCCAACTATCAATACACCTTAGGATCTATATACATATTATTATTACTAAAATGAACTGAAAATAGAGAACTATGAGATTCAGATAATAAATATTACATAAACTATGGATAAAAAAGAAACACATATTCTCATTCTAAACCTCAATAAATAGTCTTTTTCAATGTTAAATTGAGGTAACATACCATTCTGAACACAATTCTACCGTTTTTCTTCAGATAACTGTCTACTTTTGTTCTTGCCTAATTTTGTATGATAGAGATGATTTCACTGACACCAAAAAAATAGGGTAATTCCATGTACCAAAAACTTCCAATCCAAAAATCATCAAATCAAAAACAGATGTATCTCATTCCAAATGTAGAATGGTTAATATTGAATTACTTTTCTAACTCAAATCATCTGCCAATTTGTTATTTTTTCGAAATGGAAATGAATCGTGCAATCATAATCTTTGATTTATTCCATCCATATTCTCTATCTCATGTTTAATATTTTATTAGTGAATATATTCTTCAAATATATATATATATATATATATATTTCACACTTCATACCATACAGATGATGCCTCAAAATTCTTATAGAAAAAACAACAGTAGCTACTTCCAAATCTTGTGTTATGTAATTTAAATTGTGGGTTTTGTACTAAAATAAAGAATAAGAAATTGCCTGATCATTCTAAACTAGTACAAAACCACATGCTTTCAATGAATCAACATTGTTGATAAACAATTAACCATTTCTGGAAGGCAGTTCCCAAAATAGAGCATTCACAGATCTACTTTTCAATTAGTGATAACAATCATCACATTATTTGTCCACAATAGCACAATATCATTTCAAGTTACCATTGTCATTTAAACTAGATAAAAATGAATTGTTTTTAACATACCTCCATTAATAACCTTCTAAAGTAAGAAATCTACAAATATTTGTCGTATTTTTTCATTTTATCCAATCTTAAAAAAATTAAATGGATCAAAAGTTTTGCCATCATTAAAAAACATTTGTACAAGGAATGAATTTTTTTTGTAACCAGAACTCACATATTCAGATTTTACAATAAATTTTATTTGTTTTTAACGGTTTCAAGAAAACACATAAATGAATTTCATGTTCCTCTTAACTTTTTGAATATAAAAAAATTTCATCAATAAACAGAACCAAAAACATATCCAAGAACTCATGGAAAATTCTATTTATAAGATCCATGAACTTGAAAGGTGTATTGGATAACCCAAAAATAATAAATAAAAATTTATAGTGACTATATACAATATGAAACTCGGTCTTCAGAATGTCTACTAGCAATACATTCAATTACTAGTACTATAACCTCATGTCAATGTTTAAAAATTGTAATGATCTGTATTGATGAACATACAAATCATCAATATGAGGAAAATGATACTTGTTCTTAAACATGATGTTATTGAAGGCTATGTAATCAATATAATGTATCGTTGAAAGATCATTATTTTTAACAAATATGATAGGCGTACCCTATGGTGATGTTCTAGGTCTTATGAAACCATTATTTAATAACTCCTTTGATTGCTTCATTAACTCTAAAATTTTAATTTGATCTATTTGATAAGAGGGTTTTGAAATTATCATAGCAACAAGAATCTGTTGAAATGTAACTTCAACTTCCCAAACAAGAATTATACATGGTAACATGTCAGGAAAGGAATCAAGATAAGCATTCGCCACCTGAACATAAATAATGTTAATAGTTCTATTGATTTCAATAATATCAGAAATTTAAAAATCATTTCCATATTTAAAAAGTTTCTCATATTTTTTATATGTTATCTAAATAAGGGTTCATTCTTTTACACAAACTAAAATTATTTTTGAAAATAAACCTCTTTCTCTTTATAGTCTAACTTATTATGATAAATGGAAAAAAATCAATACCCAAAATAACTTCAAACACAACATGAGGAAAAAAACATGTTTTAAGGTAGATTCAATCAACAGATAAGGAAAGAATGGTTCTTATAATTTATTTTTTTTTTCCACATTTCTCATAAGTGTTTTTACCACATGTTCAATATTCATATACAGATATGGAATTACATATTTACTAGAGAATTTCTCAAAAATGAATGAATGTGTAGAACAATAATCAAAAACACATTCGTATAATATGATTAAACAAACAATGTACCTGATAATACTGAATTTGATGGACCAACATCTACTAAAGTAGTTGAAAATGATTTCTACACCCCTTTCTTCTTGTAGTCCGGCTTTTTTTTGTTATTTATGAGTTCTTCATTTGATAATAATTTTCATAATAAAATGTTTCATTTCACAAATAAATATTAATTACTATAAATCATATTTTTTCTTACCACAACCCTAATATTTTCCATTGCAATTACGATCTATATGTCCCATTTCACCACATCATAATCCCTTACTAGAATTCAAAATTAATTACATACTGTGTGTTTTACAACAATTTTCAAAAATTGTAAACATGACCTTCTTATCATCAGACTTTTTTGAAGAGTTATTCTCTTTGGTCAAACACCTCGACCTCTTATTTTTTGTTTTTCAAAGAACAGAAGATCATCGTCAAACTCCATTTCCACATTCTCCAAAAATTGAACTAGTTTTTCATAAAATTTGATCTCATGAGAAGCTACATCCATTAGAATATTTGGATTTATTACTTAGTAAAAATGATTTATTTTAAAATTAAGATCTCATATGAAATTTGGATCATACCTTGCCAATAATGTGAATTATTCTTCATTAGAAGCCGCTAAGTCAATATCCTACCTCAATTCCACGAATATTTATCTATTCTATATTGAACATCATTTTGAAAATATTCCTCATGAAACATAAATTTGAATTGATCCCAATTAAGGGAATCGATCTCCTCACTATACCTGATATTTTTGACCCTAGACCGCCACCGATCAGCTTCACCTTCAAAACAGTAAATATAAAGACTTTCTCGTTGATGTTATGAACACTCAATAACATTGATATTCATTTCATGTGCATTAATCCCCACTCTATATAGCACATGGTCATATGATCCATTGAATGTTGATATAAGTTTCCTATTGAAATTTTCTACTGCCGACATGTTCCTCTTTGGATGATCTGGCTGGTTTCTTGCATTTATACAACCACCAATTATAGCCTAAGTCAATTGATCCATTACTAACACAAACTACTTAGTTTCGATTTTGAATATCCCTGGATTATGGTTTGGTAGTTTGTTTTCCTCTTGATGTCATTTAATCATAGCATCATTGTTTCCCCTAAAGAAACCCATTATGGACCCAGTCGTATCTTAGACAAAGAAACATGGTTATCTAAAAATTATATATCATTTAAATTTTTCAATAATGTAAAAACCATTTATGGATGTTCTGTTACCAAATTCCTAACACTTAAAGTTAAATAAAGCGCACTTGATACCAATAGGAAGGCCTAGACATAAATAAATACTCAATATTGACATAAGATAGTAATTTGAATTTAATTCACATCATGGATTATTTTAGGTTTATTGTTTTAAGGAATTAATGAATTATTAATACATTAAATCTCAAAATTACAAAGTAGACACTTATATTTTATCCTATTGTTTATAGTAATAAATCTCATTAAATAAAATAATAAATATTTTCTTGATAAAAATATAATCTTGAATTCTTCATTTCTATTACTATTCCTTATACCATTTGAAAAAACATTTTAAAAAACATGGAATAATCATAATAATCTCAGTATGGGTTATAAAATATTGAAATAAAACATTAATTGATGAGTACATACAAATCAATGAAATAATACTTTTATATAAATAAAACATAATCTTTTTTACATAACTCATAAATCCATTTGATTTATTAATAACTCATAGAAATCAACAATTTCAAAGGTAACATATGGAATCGATAGCATAATTACATTGTATACTTCATATCTACATAGTGAGAAACCTTTATGGCCATGTTTGGAATACCCATCACACTATATACCATAAATCTATTAAGAGAAACCATAATGTTTACCTCTATCACATTACCTATTGCCTTGTAGTGAAATTACAAGCTCACATTTCCTCGGTTTATTATGGAACCAAAAGTATACATAAATAATTCCCAAGAACCATAACCTAATCAAAACACATAAAACAAGAATAAAGGAAAGATAACACTTCTACAATGATATCAAAAGATATTAGTTCAAGATATTGACATAATCAATCCGTTATCAAAACCAATTTCAATACCAAAATACCAAAAAAAAATCATGGTATTTAATTTTCCTTTTAAAAACATTATGGATTTTACATGACATCATATATCAAATAATTCTCCTGGCGATGCAATGGTCATTGTCACCATGTACGTTAAAAAAGAAACATTTAATTTGTTGTTTAGTAAAATGATTAAAAAATGAATCATTTTTATAATCGGGGAATAAAATTAAATTTAAAATTTATTAATTATACACTGTATAAAATAATGATTTATATTAATAAAAATATGCCTCAATGAATGGATATTGAAAAAATGTCCCTTACCATGAAACTAACTTGTCTCATTCGTTATTTATATTAATGAATAATGAACATTGGTTAGTTTATCTTATTTTAAGAAATATTTTCATGTCTAATATTCCATATATATAACTTATTATAATTTTTTAGAAATTACAAAATTAATTATTTTTATATTGGTTGCTATGATGATATTCGATACTTGAGTCAGAAATCAACATATTTGATGTAAATTGTCCATGTGGTCATAATAAAATCATCACCAGAATATTATTCATGAGTTAAATATCATATATATCCATTATAAATTTAATTATAATTATTAATAACATTTTTAAATAATAATTGAAATGCAAAAATCATGGAGACGGGGGGTTGTACGTATTCATGAACGTTACATTCATCTATTAGTCATATTAAAGGAATGAAAACTAAATGATATATTTTTATATTATGTTTCAATTATATTATATATGCTATATATGTTACATATTTTTATTAACACTATCTTTTATACATTCCATGTATGTCATGAACAAGTCATATCACTTTTAGGGGGTGGTAGTATGCACTTCCCCACATGAAATTATCATATTTAAATGTAATGAAAATCATAAATGTATGATGTAATTTACAAAATATATAAAAATAGAGAAAATAAGAATATAATATATTTCATATATTAATATAGAACCATTATAACAACCACCATGATAGGTGGTAGGTGAAAATTGAACAATCATCGTTTCGTGAGGCAGTAGTTCGCATTACACTGAAATTGTATGTTCGTGTCCATTAGATGGAAGTGTGTGTCAGAGTAGTTAAATTACATCCCATAACAACATCATAGAATATTGAGGATATTATGGTTTTTATGTAACCATAAAATAATATGATCATAGGGATTGAAGAAAAATGATATATGAAAGAATCTTGAAACAATACATTAATTATAAACTGATTAACTTATTTTGTTTTGAACCAAAAAAAATTTATTTAGTTAACTTATTCCAAATTTAAGAACTATAAGTGTAATGGATTGATTTTTTGAGATTATATGGGCATAATTTGAAAGATCCAATGGGCTTGAGAGGTGTAAGTATGTAGGTATTGGTGGTGGCCTTTTATTTGATAGGGGAGGGGCACATTAGGAATGTCTTGAAATATTATTTTATTATAAATTGATTTTCTAATTATAGAAGGTCAAAGTTGATATATTTTGATGATAAGATGATAATATGTCCAAATACTCTCAACCAATATGTTTTAGTATTGTTTAGGTCACAAAACACACCTTATCTTTTAGATTGAAACAAAAGTTAAACGCATTATATCTTACAATGTAATTTTGAATTTTCATAATATATGGTTATTATCGCTACTATAAATTGACAAGAGAACCCCAATGGGATCATTAATGAACTTTTTAACAATATATAATCTAATTTATGTCATTTTTTACACTATTTAGTTATTTATTTTTGTTAACTCAAAAAAAAAATTTAATACTTCTAAAAAAGACCATAATACAAAGATAATATGTCATAATAATATATAAAATTATTGGATGGCATAAAAAGGTTCAAACTAGATTTATTTAACTATTTATAATATACTTTATTTTAATCTTTTATTAATAAGGTTATCACTATATCATCATTGTGACATAAATAAAATTATTTATGTAAAGTCTAAAAAATATAAATAAAATACCAAGTTGTTATAAATATATTAACATTTCTAATGAATTTTTATATTCAAAGGGATCATTTATTAACTAAATATTAATGTTTTTCTGTTTTAAGATACATGTTTCTATTATATTTATCTTTACTTTAAATTATGTCTGATAACATGTCATTATCATACCCATGTGGCTTCGTGGGCTCCCAGAATCAACCCAAGGATTCCCATGTTCAGACAGATCGCATCAAACAATATTAGTAAATGTGTTAGGGTATTTTTATATTATTATAATAATATTTTTTCCCTTATTTACCAGATTTACCATTAAAACAAGGAAAATAAAAATAATTACTAATGTTATTATTCATAATGTCCAAAAATAAAAGATACATATTTAAAAAATTTGGATCTTGTCATTTAAAATATGAAATCCATTTTTTAGAATAAAAAATATAGAATTTGATGAAATCAAAATGAAATTACTATGTTTTTCAAAACCAAACAAAGGGTTTTTAAAAAGTAAAAGTGATAAATTTTTTACCTGTGTTTATGTTCAATATAGAACTTAAATTACTTCCAATGACCATAATTGAATTAAATGATAAAAACTTAATACAGTGAAACATTAAAATCAATTAAAATACTTATTTTAAAATATATATAAATTAGATGAAAAGATTGTTTGGCCTTAAAATGCGGTAGTTTGCACTATTCATTAAAAAATTATATTTATCCTAAAATTACCAAAATTCCAACTGAATTTAATTTTGATGTTATAATACTAATATATATGTTTATTTTATCAAATAAAATATATAATAGTGACAAAAACGGGATTGAAAATTGGTTCTCCTTCAATAGGCTATGAAAATACCTTTAGAAAATATTAGATTAATTTATGATTAAAATTATATTCATTTACCTTTTTAGCCTCTAAAATATATTAAATAAATTTAAAAATAATAAACAAGAATGTATAATCATATCGTAGTTTGTCATATTCATTCCCAAAAATACCATATCAAGGCATTCACTACTATTTAAAATAATAATTTTATTATATTATTTTTTGGTATAACTCAATGTTGTGTGAAATTTAATATTTCAGAGAAATACATTCATGAATTTTAGGTACACTATTATACATAGTGTCCCATTTAAACTATAATTAATATTTAATTCAAAAATATTAATTGATATGAATGTGTATTATTCATTAAATTCGTAGGATACTACAACAATGTTGTCTGTTTGTGATTTTTTTTGATATATATATCCCATTTTTGTCAGAACTACTACACATATCCAACATAAATTTTTATAAACAATTTTTTATAAATTATTCCATAACCCATTGTTTAAAATTTTTTCACTATTAAAATGAAAAGATTATTTTTTAAGATATGATATTGTACTTACATTATTATTTTATTTAAAATTGAAATCATTTATTTCTTAATTATTATGGTATTCTACTATGAATCACTTGGTGAGAATATACTATTATTTTAGCTCATACCAATCATTTTACCTCTAGAATTTGTAGATTATATTTTTATAGGATTGTGTATTGGGAATGACCCACATGGAGGTGGTTCTTATTGTATATCATTTTCATGGAGTGTGTTGCATACATTGGGATATGGGTGATTTTAAGTTTTTCATTATATATAATTGTGTTTATAGTTTGTGTTAATATACCTATTTTACTTTTGGAACCATTCTCATAGAGGAGTTTTCTTTTGAGAATACTGACATATATCAGTTCATTCTAATATTTATTTTTTAAGAAATATTCCTCTCAATTTCATGTACGATTCTAGGTTAATATTTCCATTAGGAAGACCCTTCAGGATATTTCTAGAACAATATATGTGTGAAGGTAGTAGGGTATATATGTCAGTTCATGACATGTTTGTTGAAATATTTTTAATTAGTAAAAGATTTAGCTAATTCTTGAATTAATACCAAAAAAAATTATTAATCCCATTTGGAAGTCATTGGATATAGGAAATAATCATAAAATTTTGTTGATATATATAAAATATGGTTTCCTATTAACTAAATCCATATATAGAAGAAACAAAGTATATATCATATTTTCTAAAATTAATGTTACAGTAACAACCATAAAATGAGTTGGTTAGGAAATATCATGATCTTCATATAGTGTTCAAATACTGGCGCTGACTATACACTTTGACCGACACTCCATGGTGATATTTATACATTAATAAAAGATATTAAAAAATTATAAAATATATATAGCTAAAGAAAATATTTTTTTAGTTATATAATAATGAAATATATAATCCATGCTTATTAAATTCGAATGCATCATAAAAATAGTTATCCTACGTAATATGACTTTATAATTGTAATCCCCTAGAAAATAACTTATTTATTCATTTTATTTAATAGTTTTTTACACCCTTTTCAATTTTTGAAAGCAGGGAGACCCAAAAGAAACTGGACCAACAACCCAAGTAATTTATAAAGTAACTTGTTTATGTAACATACTCCCAATCTAATGGGATGTAGAGATTGACACCTCATATTTATTTATATCATACACTCTCATGCAATGAAAAGTAACCATATAATTGAATAATGTATTACTTCTCTAAATAATAAAAATGGAGTTCTCGAGTCTTTTATATGCCAAAACACCCAAAATTTAGAGGATCTTTTGTTCAATTTATCATGGGATAATGGGTAAAATCCCCGTAAAATATATTATCCATATATAGTTTTTATAACATGGAAAAACATAATACAAAAACTAGATATTATTGTTTAAAATAAGATCATATTATTTTTTCATTGATATTATATAGAAAAATTATTTTTTAATGAAAGCTATTTTATCATATTAAATAATTTAATTAGATATAGATGAAATATTTTAATCAAATATATAAATTTAATATATAATAACATAATATATCATTTATCTAATGTGTTTACTATATAAGTAATTCGTATAATTTAATTTTATATTTCAAAAATATATTTCCATCAAAATTGTTTTTATTCAATTATATTATTAATTTCTATCACTTTTCAAAATATAATTTTATAAAATGGGATTATTTTTTAAAATAAGAATGGAAAAATAATATAAAAATAATTTTCTATGATTTTTTTTTAAAAAATTAGATTTGGATGAAGAGAAAAAAATATAAATTTTGTAAAAACACCAAATTAATAATTTTTTATATAAATAATTTCAATGTTTCATTTTATTTTTTATTTTTTTATTGTAAAATATGTTTCATTTTCTAAAACCTTATAAAAAAATTTAAATTAACTATCACTCTGCAATATTTTCAATAATATAATTCCTAAAATAGATATTTTTGTAATGAAACATTTTTAATTCTGTTTAGTGAACTCAAATTAAAAATTGAAAAAAATACATTTTTAATTATGATCCAAAATTTCTTTAAAATTTTTCCTTTTAATATTAGAAATTATTAACAGTAATCCTGGTAAAAGTTTATCATCGTCAAAAATAGTAACATGGGATAAACATGGTTAAAAATACCTGATAATATGTAGAAATCAATCTGAAACACGACTATATATCATTTTATGAGTTTAAATCTACAAAGATAATTGTATATTTAAAAATATGGCATATATGTTCCACTTTTCGTTAATTATAAAAACTATATTATTTTTTGTAAAGGATAAATTAAAATGTCACTCAATTTCACTTATTAGGATATCATAATATGGAAATTGATAGAAAATATATATAAAGAAATAAATATGATAAAATTCATGAGTAAAAATGTCCAGTATTATTTTATGTTATTTTAATTACATTAAAAACTTTCACAACACCGATGTAGAAGATATTAAAAATAAAATGAAATTATTTTAAAAAAATTAAAGTTTTATATATGTGATAAATTATGTTATTGTATTATTTTATTAGACAATTATAATTTTTTTATGATTTTTAAAGAGTTTATAATCTAATTTTATTATAATCGTGATTATTATAAAGTCATGATATTAAACATTAATGAGAATGACATTACATTATATAAAATGTCCAAAATTTATTTATAAATTATCAAAAAATAAAAATAATCCCTTATAAATAAAATATTGTATGAAACATTCTATATTATCATTCATGTATTATTATTTTTCCTCTTGGATATTTTCAAATCAATTTTTTGTCCCTAATATAGTTAAAAAATTTACCACAATTACTGTTAAAACAACTCATATGGGGGTTAGAAAAGGAAATAAATCTCAAAAAAGCAACATAATCTTTACTACATTTTATTGGTTGAATTTATTCGGACCATATACTTCATATCTCCATATCAATAGGTATTTTGAGAAAATTCACATGAGATTGAAAAATATTATATATTAATATTTCATCTATTAATATGATTTTCACCTACCCCAATTATTTTAGGGACCACCTATAGTATATTACTTAAAAATATTGATGCATTTATAATGGAATATACTCACCCATATACCCTAAAAAACATCCCCCATATATTTTATATATTTTATTATCCCAAAAATACCATCCTAGGAGTAGTGTTTATGAAAAATGAATGTTTTCTAAGATGTTATATAAATCTTAATTGACTATTTTCCTGTTTATTTATTAATATACCTCCACAAAATTATCCATAAATACTGTGATATTATAAAATAGTAATTATAAATATACATAAAAGTTATTATTTTTAATTAATATCCCATTTTGGTAACTTTTTCAACTATATGGGTAATGAAACGATCTCTCTTGTGTAAATGTGGACTACCAGTACAAAAATAAGATGTGTAATTCTATTCAGAACCCTATCACATGGATGGTTATAATGATATATTAAATGAATATATATGAAATTAACTATATATTTACTATTTTATAGATATAATATGTCACATACATTCTTACAATTATATCTTTTTGAAAATGATTGTGTTGTACTTGTGTACATGTGGACTATCACCTCCACAAAGTAGTGTGATTCGTATTTCGTTTCATAAATTCAAGGATGGTTATAAAATATTATTATTTTTTAAAAAATTATAATCCATTCTATAATAATATTTTGGATGTAATTAAACCATGCATCCAATTACAATTTTCAACATATCGATGCAATTTAGTTTCATTGACATTGTTTTTGTGTTCACCAATTTTTTTATTCAGTGTCGTGTACATGCGGACATATGGATTTATTTTATAATCAATTAAATTAAATTCGAATTGCCTATAAATCATTTTCCTATTATTTCCATCAATGATCACTTCATTATAAGGATACCAAAGTATCAAGGGATTATTCCTTATAGAATTTTTTACGGTACGGTTTTCAACATTTACACTTATATATCCATGTTCTTTAAAATTGTTCAAATAAAATTATTATTTAAAAATTGAATATTTTTAAAGGTAAATTTCGACTATTTATTTGGATTTTTATAAATTTTTTAAAAATGAATATTACTAATGATTATCACATTATTCATTTTTACTTATTTTGAAAAAATTTACAAGAATGTTTTTAAGAATGTATGCCTCCAATGATATTCAAAACTATCATATCCCTTATTAATTATAAATATTACTAAAAAATTTATTGTGTTTTTATTTAATATATTATTCCCACTATTCATTTAGTTTTATGAATTGATAGGACTGTTTAAATTAAATTTTTATTTATATATACTTTTATGTATACATGTAATGTTATCTTTTCATATTATCCTAGAGAAATTTTGAAGGGTTATATAATAAAATAATAAAATAATAAATATTTTTTACTCATGATATAATACTTTATAATTACAGATAATGATGGGTGAGCCCTATATAATTCATGATAGTGACTGATATTGATATATATCTCCATCTTATTGGACAGTGATTAGATTTTTTAGTGAACAAATAAAGAAGATAAAAAAGTTTGATTAATCATATATAATTACCTTGGCCTTAATGATAACTAAAATTTGTTAAACAAAAAATGAAAATTTCATATTAATATGATGGTCTGAGATAATTATTTTAAATTTTGAAATGTTTTTTTACTGAAATCATGAGATTTAATGTGGAAAATAATGTCTAAAAAAATTTAATGGTGAATGGTTTATCCATTAAATAAATTTTTTCATGAGTTCTCATGTTCGTCATGAAGACTTCAAGGGTTAATATTACCTTAAAATTTGTTTAGATGGTATATATTTATAATAGGATGATTTTATAATTTGGATGTGTTTTATATTTTTCAACTATTTTTTAGAGTTTAGTGTAATATTTTTTATGGAAATTAATTTTTTCCTCTCTAGAATGGCTTGTTTCCTATTTTATATCAATTATTATGAATATATTTTTCAATCTCACTTTATCAAATTTTCTTAAACGGGAACAAGGATGAATTTGAATGAAATAAATTTCTAACTTTAGTTAAATTTACTAATCATAAAAGAAGAGAATATATTCTAAATGAAATTAATGTTTAAATTAATGGATTCCATTTTTGGGTTAATTGATAATTTTAACATGTTTGGTCATTCTCTTGTAAAAGTCTCATTTGTAAGATTATTTTCTATATATAAAATATTATAACGTTAAATTATAATTTTCAATAATAAAAATTCAATCCATGCTATTATAAATTTATTTTTGGGCTTTTAATGGAAAGAGATATTATATTTGGTATCAAACTAAGGATTTAATGGACATTAGATGTGATGATGTTAGTAGCTGAGGAAATCAACATTTTAATTATATTTAGAACTTATTTATATATATAGGCAAACCAGACTTATTTTTTATTTTTATTTTAATATGATGTATTTAATTTAAAAATTGGTGTGAATAACACTATAATGGTTTTTCCTTCAATCATCAAATCGGAATTCAAGCTGTTATTAAAAAACATATTGTAAATCCTGACACATTATCTCATGTTGTTATTGAAAAAACCAATTTCTTATGAGATCTATGTTACACTTCATAAGTGAATATTTAATTTCAATGAATTTTCAGTGATATAGATCACATAAGTCAAATGATACAACTTCATGCATGTAAATAATATGAAAATAAACACATAATGAAATTTATTATTTTAACCCTATGATATTTAAATTTTTTGAATTATATAAATTCAAAAAAGAACAATCTTAGGATAAAACCTTGTAATAGTGACCAAAAATATCAAATGAATAATGGATTAAAGATTTTATTTATTGAATATATATATTTTTCATATAACTAATTAAATTTTTATGCCTTATTAAATTATTTTTTTATTGTTGATATATGAAACAAGATTATATTGAGATTCATGATTATATGAAAATAAATATTTTTTTATTATATCATATAACAATTGAAAAAATATATGTAAAATATTATATTGTGGGATAAAATTGATAGAAACTATATGAGTTTTAACAGATGTTTGATATATATATTACCATTGTATAGAACTAGTTTTTAATTATAAAGCTATTTTTCGGAATAATTAAAATATATATTATGTACATGAGAAAATTGATAAATATTTTAGATTAATATTATCTTTTATGATGAGTTATTTTTTATAAATTCGGATAATATAGTGATTATATTAAGAGAAAATTATATTATTAAGGTAAATAGAAATAGTTATGGCTAAACTGGGATTTTATTATAGGAATAAACGATGAATTTTTTTTTGAAACATATTTGATTTTATTATAAATTTTAATAGATTTAGGTTATTTTTGGAATATATTATCATACATAGGACATTATATGATTATTTTATATACACGTATAATATATTACTAAATGAGTGATTATATATGTTTATAGATAAATATAAAATTTATTATGGTGTAATTTCTTATCAAATAAACCTAAACATTGGGTTTCAATTTTTTATGCAATATTTTCAAAAGTTTTATGTATAATTTATGTTGAAATTTGTGACATCAATAGTTGTAAATAAAATATTCAATAAATATTTATTACATTTAGGTGTAATCCTTTAGATAAGGAAGGTGTTTTAGTTTAATAAATATATTAATATATCATGAAAATTTGAAAAACTCAAAAATGAAATTTGGGATCATGGTGATACCAATTATAGAGTTATGATTTTTTATAATGGGATGGAATGGAGGCCTCCCATAAATAAAATAAAAATTTATATCTAATGACACAAAAATTGTATACATAAATTTTAATAAAAATTTTATAAACCATTATAAAATAGTGTTACATGAATAGAAAAGTGTATGTGTACAATTCCCTTACCGTAAATCACATATTGATTCCTATAATTTTTAAATCATGAATAATATACATAGGTTTAATAAAATTTGGATTCAAACGTGAATATTGTTCAGTTTTTAACTATATATCAATTATAATCATTTGATTATATTTCTTAACTACCATCATTTAATAAAGATCTTTTTGAAATGTTATTTTCAAAATAAATCATCTTTCTTTCATAAAAACATCTACAATTCCTAATATAAATAATGTATTATGAAAACCTATAACATCATTAATAATATTATATTTAATCAAATAATTTTATAAATAATTCATTAAAAAAATCCATAATAGTTATGATATAGAGAAGGTCAAAATTTAATTCAAAGGAATTTAATTGCTGATTGACATGTCATTTTTCAAACATAATGAATAGAGAATTATATAGTTTAAATAATTCATATGATTATAAATTAATGTTGTTTAGAATCATTAATTTAATATTAAAACATGTCATAATTTATTAAAGGAAATATTTATGAATGTGATTGGAAAAAAATAATTAGTGTGGAAAATAGAGAAATAATTGACAAAATCTATCTTTCTCCTTAGTGTCTCTTCTTATCTACATAAAGTAATACTCTTGATTCTTGGAATTTCATTACACTAAAACATTCTTAGATATTATAAGGTGGTTATAATAGTGTATGTGGGAATATATTTTTCTTTCATAAGTTATGGTTAATGGTTGCCTAAGGGGAAGTATAGGGGTTATTTACACAGGAGGTGAGAGGTATTTTTATTATACAATATTGAATAAAAAATAATATCAACATAAAAAATTTAATAATAATATTGTTGATATGTTGGAAATTATATTAATTATATAATATGATTGATATACAATAAACAACATTACAATCTTATTTTATTTGTTTAATCAAAATGGAATTATATAAAATGGTAAAATATATTATTTAAATTAAATAATTTTTAATTTATAAATTGGAAGCATTTTTTAATTTTAGAAATTATAATAATTATTTTTAAATGAACCAATAATCATAATAAATTTTTATGGATTAAAATATCTAATTATAAATGTTTCATGTAAACATTGCATCTTGATTTTTTAATAAAGCAAAAAGGTATTTGTGTCACGACCTGTCTTCTGGAACCCATGTCATGACTACCCCAAGACCGCCTCCCAATGTCCAGGGGATGGAGACTAGCATCAAAGGTGTCAAAATACATGTGAGATACATTTCCTTGGGTACATGTATGCATAAACATACCGAACCACATCCCACAAACTGAAAGAGTGAAACAAGTATACTAAGACAAGTATTGAGTACAAGTATAACTAAAAACAAGTGGACCAGAATAGAAACTCAACATAAGAACTGAAAACAAAAATGTACAAAGAGACTTGATTATCCATCTACTAAAAAACCCACCTTATCGTAATAGTATTGTAACTACAAGATGCCTATGTATTATGTCCTATCCACTTTATTCTATTAGTCCCTGCATGGTCCTTTGTGAAAAAGACCTCCTTCGACACGTCAATCGTTTTAACCAGACATTGCACGTGTGGGAGAAGACCGTGCATGGGTATGTCACAAAAATCTCATTAGAGGACCTCAAAACACAAGGAAGATATCACAATGTAGTACTCAATGAAAAGAACCAAGAATAAGCACAAAGTACAAGAACGAAGAACAAGAGAGCTCGCACCATGTATATTCTAGATTAGTAAAGGCTCATTGGTTATAGTGATTAATAGTTTTTACTATTTAGGGACACATCTCTGATGAGTCGCTGTTGTCTCTCATGCCATTAAGGTTCGCAGGGATACTGCTCATCCACTATGCCACTGAGGTCTACACACCTCTGTCAGACCACTAAGGTTAACACAGATACGGGTCTACCAGGACACTGCGGTCCACCTGGCTTCTCATCTATTAGGCAAATGACTTTCACATTATTGTTGTTCTTCAGTGCGCTTGATCTTGGTAGAACCAAACCCCCTATCCATTTGTTGAAAATAAACATCATATAACGTCTCATTAGAGAATACCAAAATATCTTCTTCGACTTGATGGTCCCAATGCCGCAAACTTCTTATCAATCAGATGTCATGTCTTCATGTTATTAGTGTTTTAGTAATCAGGGGCTGGGAGCATCTTGGACCAGTCTGACTAGACCCACCTAACCCTGGTGTCCCACATACCATATTTTAATTCGACTAACCCATCTGAACCTATTTTGGGTAGGTGTATATATGGTATGTCCTGGCCAGGGGCTACATAGAGTTTGGACAAGGATCCATCCAGCTGGGTCTGCTGGTGACGCGGTCTCATCCAGCCTGACCTAAAGGGTGTGGGTCCAGCATGCTAGCGTGGGTCCATCTGGTCGGCATAGGCCGAGGCCAATGGCATGGGTCCATCTAGCTAGTCTGCGTATCGTTTCATTCCCCATGGCTATTGATGCGGCCTCCCAGCATAAGCTCGTCTAGCACGTCTTGGCCTGTGGTGGTCTACATGGCCTGGAGATTGCTGGTTCCAGCATCTGGCCCCCTCCACTGCCTCCCTGACGTGAGGGTCTCACTTCTATTGTGGTCAAGAGTCCACTGCTCACCATCTCACATGGGCTTCCCGAATACTTACAGCCTCTGCCATGCAATGTCGATCAGTGCCACACCACCATGCCACCACAGATGGCTATCCACGACACTTTGTCACTACTGTATTCTTGTAGTTCCTTCTGAGAGCCACTAAAGTTGTTTTGGTGGTCCACTTATTGATCTACATGCGCCTATGTCCCACTCATGCCTCCTTCATCCCTAACTTGTCCATAGATTCATCCTTCCACTGATTTGATTATGCAGTCACATTGAAAACACAAGGTGGAGGATCTCGGTCATTGCTCATTATGGACAACACACTCCTCACAAAAATATTAAAGCTGGGGAAAGTCTATGGATTTTAGTTCAATCAAATAAGTGACAGTTTAAACCCAAATAAAAAAACACAAAAATCCACCCTCCCACAATAACACACGATCCATGGATCAACCCATTCGTTGGTTAATCCGCATTCTCCATTGAATTTAAGAATGTGGGATAAAAACATGAACACAACCCCTATCTGGATTTATGATTTATAACTAATGAGGGTAGAATCTTTGAGTCATTTTCAATCCTTGATTGGATAGAGTTCATCACCTTTCGTCAATGGTGTTCATCAGCATTCTCTGATGGAGTTCTTCATTCATCATTGTAGAGGAAATCTGAAGGTGGATCATCCAAGAATTACCCGAAATTAATTTATGTCTCTCCAATGCGTCCAACAAATAAAAAAACATGTCTCGATGTTTTAATTATGTTCCAATGTCATGTCTAACATGATTTTGTTTGTGAAACAGCATAGCTATTAAGCATCATTGAAAGTGTCATTATTCTGCAGTTTTCTGCAAAATTAATTAGTTGTATTATTGCACCTTATCATCGCCTCGTCACCGTATCGCAACATCATCATGTTGCTACTCGTCCTTTGAGGAAAATAAATAAAATATCATTTTTATTTTATTTTATTTTATTTAGATAAAGAAAAAAAATTAACATTTATGTTAGGCCATTTCTATGAAATGTTATTTCCTTTCTAGGTGAATCCCAGTATTCTGAGTTAAATGGTGCCCTCAGTTTTTAAATGTTATCACTGATTAAAAAGTTATGAACACCCTCAGGTACATTTACTGGAAGTACAATAAAAAAGTTCAAAAATCTGTTCGGAGCTCACCGGGCCTCGGAATCACATCCTGTAAGAGGGTGTAGTCTTGAAATTATTCCATATCATTTTAAAAATATAAAAAAAATTGATAGACATCACAATTTCCACAGCATAGTTATTTACATCCTCAAAAGCCAAAATAAGGGAAAATCAATCAAATTGGGTTACTAAGAATGAATCTGAGCTTCCTACTCACATATAATCTTCAAGAGATTTTCATTATTCCACAAAATGTATGTAGAGACCTGAAGCTTGACGTACATGGACATTACATTAATTTTGCGGAATACTTGGTACATAACAAAAACACACACACAAGGATCGTAATAGTTTAGTGTCTTTGGAAACTCGGAACGTAATCTTCTAATCGTGGTGAAAGATCTTCAATATCTCCCATAAAGATCTTCCCTTTTTTTACCTAAAACATTTCTTTATTTCCTGGGGAAAAGAAAACATAAAAGGGTGAGCTTAAATGCTCAGCAAGGGAAAATAAAGGAAATAAAAATCATATCATATCTTTTTGAAAATCATAACCTGCAAAAGAGATCATAATATCTTAACATGGAACAAATCATAGAAGTGAAATTGAGATCCCCAAAATCATAACATGAAACTTGAAACTTTGTGGCATGCACACATAATCATGGAAAATCATTTCTTTTTAGTCATGACTCATTTCCAAGACTATCTTAGTGGACAATGTCCCATTCTGAACCGAGTCACCCTCGTTCTAGTCCTGTTTCACTAAACCGGTATAACCTGCCGTTCCAGCCCTGTCTATCTCATGAGATATAAAATATTTACCCAATGCATTGGAGGGAGATATAGGTCCCACCCATCTTATAATGAATCCTTTCTTATGTGTGCCACATAATCATAAATCATACATCATCGCATAACACATGTAACAATAATGGGATTCTTGAAACATCATGACATCATAAAAGAAACCATATAAGGTAAATGACTTAATAAAAAAAATTCCCTCACAACATAATCAAATCAATGTAATAATAGTGATAAAAACAGAACTCTATATTATCTTAGATGGAAAATAATTTTGATAAAACTTTTGAACTCCATTCTTGAGGAAAATATCCTTTATTCTTCAAAAACATTTTTCCTTTCATAACATGTCATACAACTTTAAACTAAAAGAAGTTGATTAAAAATAAACATGAAAATTTTTAAATTAAGCGTCTTGGAAAAAATGTTTTAAAAATCCATTCATGCCATATAAGTTAAAAAAACATTCTTCTCGTACTTTTGTCGGAAAAGTCAAAAAAGTACCTCGTACGAAAAACGACAAAAGATTCCTTTCATATCTTTTACTAAAAACTCACCGAAGGGTAAATTTGGATTTAAACAGTTGTAGGTGGATGGAAATAACATTACATATTGAGGAAACATGGATTTGGATGATAAAATAAACCCCATTAAATGCCAAAGTATAAACAATTTCGGATAAAAATGAGCTTGTGATATTTTCCTTACCTTAGGTCCGACTTGCTTTGTAAGTGTCTGAACCTCCTCTTTTTGACGCGCCTTTTCTTAGCCTCCACTTAAAGAACTAAGGATGGTATTTTAAGAAGACCAGGACCTCTAGGATGATACTAGGGAAGTGGAGAAGGTATTTTGGCAGGGGTTGGCCGAGCTTGAAGGCACAAAGTTGTGTGAGGAAGAGAGGGAGGAGGTGCCCTTTTATAAGGGAGGATAGGGGCACCTTAGGAATATCTCAAAATATTATTTTATATTAAAGTCAAAATCGGTTTATAATGGTTCCAAAGGGTCTTATTTCGAAGCTAAAGTGGGGATGGGTCGAAATCATATCAACCAATAGGATTTAGACAAGTTTAGGTTATTATGATAACCTTGTCAATTAGATTTAACTTTATGTTAAATAATTTAACTTTTACCGTGTCTTTTTGTTTTCTTACACAATATGGTTAATACAGTTACTATAACATGCCAAACGAACCGAAAATTGTTTATTATTAATATATACATCCTTATCTAAGTCATTTGGCTGATCCTTAGATTTTTAGGAATAAAAAAAATTAATAATATAATATTTGATTTAAGAACTATTTTGTGTCAATTTTGACACTATTTGATAGATGATTTTTGTGAAAGTCATAACAGAATTATATGTTCGAACAAAGTTGATTAAATCAACACTAATAAATCATAGTAACCTAGAAAATTAGTGGAATTCATAAAAAGTCTAAACTACATTTATTTTGGTATTTATAATATCAATTATGTCAATATTTCATTAATAATATAATTACTGCATCATCTTTGTGTCATAAATAAATTAAATTATTTGATGTCTAAAAATGACAAATAAAATACCATTATGTAGGAAATATTTTTATCTTTCAAATTAATATTTAAAATCGAATTCATCTTATGTATAACCCTATATTAAAAATGTTTTAGTTAATAACCATTGATTTTAACTCTTTTAACTCTTCTTTGAATTAAATAATAATAAATGTCCTAATCTAATCAAAGTGGGCCTAAATGATAATATTTTCCACTGAAGGTTGTTTTTGGTCGAGATACACTTGTCCAATAGGATTAAGACATGTGTTAGGGTAATATTAATATCATTTTTACCCTTAATTACCCTATTTACTTTTAACCGTTGTAAATAAAAGTAAAAAGTTACTATTCACCAAAAATTATTTTCATCTCATTGAACCACATTTTACTTACTGACATCAACCGTGTCTCTTGGAGTTTTGAAATTCCATTCACAGAAGCGGTAAAATTAAGTTTTATGAAAAATTCAGTTTTTTAACTACCACTTAGTAGTTTCACTATTCATCAAAATTGATGTTTTTCAGAACAATGACAAAATTTCATCCTAAGCTATAGTTCTTATTCCGAATTCAAAAATGAAGTCTATTTTACCAAATTCATAACATAGAAGTTTCATTAATTAATTTTATAATTAAATCCCGCTGTTAAAACAAATATAGTTTTTTTAATAAACAATATCTATCAAAAGATTGACACTTGTTTATGTCTGGTTTAAATGTGAAATTACATCCAATGACCAAAATTGTATTAAATTGTAAAAATATATTCTAAATATACTTTAAAACCACTCAAATTAATAATTTATCACTATTAATTATTTTGATTAAAAATGTTGTTTTTAATTATAATTTAGTAATTTTCACTATTCATCAAAATTTCACCTTAGGCTAAATTCGATACTCCGAATCCAAAAATGAAGTCCATTTGGAGAGTTAAAATTTCTAAAATTTTAAAAGGTGGTTATTACTATTCATAATGGCTAGTTATAATAATATTTTAATAACATATCGTTGTTTAGTGAAACTCAGTATTGCGAATTACACACGCTATCGAGGAAGGTCGTGATTGCGTGTAATGCAAGGCAAGTCAAGGATGTGTGTTGTGCAAGCTAATTTTGGTGTAGCGTACAACAGAAGACATTAATAAAATTAAAAAGAATATTTTTCATAAAATCTCCGGCTTTTACATTCTACCCCCCTTAAAATAAATTTCGCCCTCGAAATTCGTCGGGGTTTTAAATGGTTTACTATTAGAAAGTTTATTTAATAGAAACCCACATCGTAAAAAGGAATACCAAAACCAATAATTAAAAACAAAAGTATGAAACATAACGGTTACCCAAATAAACTAATCACTGGGTTTCCACAAAGGTGAAAATATGGATATGGAAGAAAAAACTAACCATCATGTTCTGATGGAGAGTGGTAGAGAACATGGCTATGGAAAAGCCAACAATCACAAATCCATAAATTTGTGACGATTTAAGGTACCATCTGATTAATCAGATATAAGAGCACTAGGAAAACATTTTTGGTTTTCAAGATCATTTCCCTAAAGTTAAAGAATTTGAATTAGAATAAACAGTTACATTATATTTGTGCAATCTCACTGTTGTTCGTGCCTTGAACAATTTCCACTTCATCTCTTAAATAAATGAAGTTGAATTTGTTTTTCGTGAAGTGTTAGCATATCATGTGATAGAATGATGGGTCATTCCATCTGTCTCAAACAAAAGGTTAGAAAAAAATATATACATAAGTCGATCTATAGTGAGATTAATCATATATGGTTCCTAAAATGGACTTATACTTCATATATCATACTTCTTAATATAATAAAACTAGTTTCTACTAAACAGGGACTTCCTGTAGGCCAGTGGTAGGCGATAAAGGCCAGTCGCACTTCGGTTGTGGGTTCGATTCCCACAGCCTTGTCCGACGCGATGGGTTGTCTCCCGTTCTGCAGGTTGTCCTTTTTCTAAAACTATATTACTATAACATCCCATCAATAATATCAAAAAAACTTCTATCCTTAAACAATACTAATTATGTCCAACATAATCCATTCCAATATTTAGGCTTATCCATAATACTGCAGTCCACTCTCATAACATAGTGAAAACGATTACCAGAGATTTAACACCATCGTCGATCCCCATATATCATAAGATATGTTTTGTTGGTCACATTACAAACATTAAAAGTCCTTAATCATGTATTCTCTTGAATACCTTAGTGAAAACATGAATGTAGTTAAAATTTAACACTTTCCACATACCAAAATCCTCAAAATTCTATATACTCAAACCAAGATATCACTTAGTCCTTATATCAATCATGAGCTCATGAATACTGTCAAACATTTCATCCACTTTCCAAAAAAAATATCTGAATAACCCTTCATTTTTACTCATACCATTCATCATAAACAGTCAAAACATAAGGAAAGACAACAGCGTAACAATACTTAGATGTATTTTTATTCTATAGTACAACATTACACTTGATAAAAATGTAATCATTCCACTACCTTCTTAAACCATTGACCGAGCTTCAACAATTCTATCATCTCACATATCATTTGTAGTCTCTTCATCATCATCAACAAATATACTACCCATACGACCATACCGATTCTCTTCATGAGACATTCCCTTAGGGAATTGGTTTGCATAATGCCCGTACGTTCCACATTTAAAACATTTAACCATTGTTGATGTCGTAGCAATACCATTAACCTCATCCATGGTGTTAACTGAAACTTTTCCATTGCACTTACTGGCTTTGTGTCCTTCTTTTCCACACCCAAAGCATCTTCCAGTTCCTTTGAAACATTCTCCTTGATGCCTCTTCCCACATGATTTACATAGGGGAAATTGAACATTCTTTCCTCTATGATCATCATGAAACTCCATCTTTCTCTTATTAGCCGAGTTAGGAAACTTACCAAATTTTACTTTATTGATCATATTATGAGATTGATGATTCGGCATAATAATGATGTTTGGACTTCCAAATCCCATTTTATTTGATTTTATATGAAGAATATCATTCCATTGTTCATCATATCCTCCATTATCGTGAATCATCTTGTTTCCAGCCATTTTCTAAAACCCAAAAAGAATAGTGTGAGATGCAAAAATCATAATAAAGGGGGAGTAACTTCAATATCTAACATCTTAGGTTAAATTCTAATATCGTTACCGTAGTGATATGACTATATCCTATATGTATACCCATCCTTAGGGACATCCCTAGACATACCTTAGAAATATCTCTAGGGATCTCACTAACGTTTTCGCGTCCTAGTTTCCAAAGGTTGACTAAACCTTTCCTCTACTACCAACTATAGAGACCCGAAGCTTGACGTACATGGACATTAAATTACTTTTTTGGAATACTTGGTACATAACAAAAACACACACACAAGGATCGTAATAGTTTAGTGTCTTTGGAAACTCGGAACGTAATCTTCTAATCGTGGTGAAAGATCTTCAATATCTCCCATAAAGATCTTCCCTTTTTTTACCTAAAACCTTTCTTTATATCCTGGGGAAAAGAAAACATAAAAGGGTGAGCTCAAATGCTCAGCAAGGGCAAATAAAGGAAATAAAAATCATATCATATCTTTTTGAAAATCATATCCTGCAAAAGAGATCATAATATCTTAACATGGAACAAATCATAGAAGTAAAAATGAGATCCCCATAATCATAACATGAAACTTGAAACTTTGTGGCATGCACACATAATCATAGAAAATCATTTCTTGTTAGTCATGACTCATTGCCAAGACTATCTTAGTGGACAAAGTCCCTTTCTGAACCGAGTCACCCACGTTCCAGTCCTGTTTCACTGAACCGGTATAACCTACCGTTCCAGCCCTGTCTATCTCATGAGATATAAAATCATTACCCAACGCATTGGAGGGAGATATAGGTCCCACCCATCTTATAGCGAATCCTTTCTTATGTGTGCCACATAATCATAAATCATACATCATCGCATAACACATGTAACAAAAATGGGATTCTTGAAACATCATGACATCATAAAACAAACCATATAAGGTAAATGAATTAATAAAAATAATTCCATCACAACATAATCAAATCAATGTAATAATAGGTATAAAAACAGAACCCTATATTATATTAGATGGAAAATAATTTTCATAAAACTTTTGAACTCCATTCTTGATGAAAATATCCTTTCTTCTTCAAAAACATCTTTCCTTTCATAACATGTCATACAACTTTAAACTAAAAGAAGTTGATTAAAAATAAACTTGAAAATTTTTTTATTAAGCTTCTTGGAAAAAATGTTTTAAAAATCCATTCATGCCATATAAGTTTAAAAAAACATTCTTCTCGTACTTTTGTCGGAAAAGTCAAAAAAGTACCTCGTACGAAAAACGACAAAAGATTCCTTTCATATCTTTTACTAAAAACTCACCGAAGGGTAAATTTGGATTTAAACAGTTGTAGGTGGATAGAAATAACATTAAATATTGAGGAAACATGGATTTGGATGATAAAATAAACCCCAGTAAATTCCAAAGTATAAAAAATCTCGGATAAAAATGAGCTTGTGATATTTTCCTTACCTTAGGTCCGACTTGCTTTGTATGTGTCCGAACCTCCTCTTTTTGACGCGCCTTTTCTTAGCCTCCACTTAAAGAACTAAGGATGGTCTTTGAAGAAGACCAGGAACTCTAGGATGATACTAGGGAAGTGGAGAAGGGATTTTGGCAGGGGTTGACCAAGCTTGAAGGCTCAAAGTTGTGTGAGGAAGAGAGGGAGGAGGTGCCGTCTAATAAGGGAGGAGAGGGGCACCTTAGGAATAGCTCAAAATATTATTTTATATTAAAGTCAAAATCGGTTTATAATGGTTCCAAAGGGTCTTATTTCGAAGCTAAAGTGGGGATGGGTCGAAATCCTATCAACCAATAAGATTTATACAAGTTTAGGTTATTATTTTAACCTTATCAATTAGATTTAACTTTAAGTTAAATAATTTAACTTTTACCATGTCTTTTTTTTTCTTACACTATATGGTTAATAAACTTACTATAACATGCCAAACGAACCCCAAATTGTTTATTATTAATATATATATCCTTATCTAAGTCATTTGGCCGAACCTTAGATTTTTAGGAATAAAATAACAATTAATAATATAATATTTGATTTAAAAACTATTTTGTGTCAATTTTGAAACTATTTGATATATGATTTTTGTGAAAGTAATAACAGAATTATATGTTTGAAAAAAGTTGATTAAATCAACACTAATAAATCATAGTAACCTAGAAAATTAGTGGAATTCATAAAAAGTCTTAAACTACATTTATTTTGGTATTTATAATATCAATTATGTCAATATTTCATTAATAAGATAATTACTGCATCATCTTTGTGTCATAAATAAAATAAATTATTTGATGTCTAAAAATTAAAAATAAAATACCATTATGTAGGAAATATTTTTATCATTATAATTAATATTTAAAATCTAATTTATCTTATGTATAACCCTATATTAAAAATGTTTTAGTAAATAACCTTTGATTTTAACTCTTTTAACTCTTCTTTGAATTAAATAATAATAAATGTCCTAATCTAATCCAAGTGGGCCTAAATGATAATATTTTACACTTAAGGTTGTTTTTGATTGAGATACACTTGTCCAATAGGATTAGGACATGTGTTAGGGTAATATTAATATCATTTTTACCCTTAATTACCCTATTTACTTTTAACCGTGGTAAATAAAAGTAAAAAGTTACTATTCACCAAAAATTATTTTCATCTCATTGAACCACATTTTACTTACTGAAATCAACCGTGTCTCTCGGAGTTTTGAAATTCCATTCACAGAAGCGGTAAAATTATGTTTTATGAAAAATTCAGTTTTTTAACTACCACTTAGTAGTTTCACTATTCATCAAAAATTGATGTTTTTCAGAACAATGCCAAAATTTCATCCTAAGCTATATTTCATATTCCGAATTCAAAAATGAAGTCTATTTTACCAAATTCATAACATAGAAGTTGCATTAATTAATTATATAATTAAATCCCGTTGTTAAAACAAATAGCGTGTTTTTAAGAAACAATATCTATCAAAAGATTGACACTTGTTTATGTCTGGTTTAAATGTGAAATTACATCCAATGACCAACATTTTATTAAATTGTAAAAATATATTCTAAATATACTTTAAAACCACTCAAATTAATAATTTATCACTATTAATTATTTTGATTAAGAAAGTTGGTTTTAATTATAATTTAGTAATTTTCACTATTCATCAAAATTTCACCTTAGGCTAAATTCGATACTCTGAATCCAAAAATGAAGTCCATTTTGTGAGTTAAAATTTCTAAAATTTTAAAAGGATGTTATTACTATTCATAATGGCTAGTTAAAATAATATTTTAATAACATATCGTTGTTTAGTGAAACTCGGTATTGCGTATTACACACGCTATCGAGGAAGGTCGTGATTGCGTGTAATGCAAGGCAAGTCAAGGATGTGTGTTGTGCAAGCTAATTTTGGTGTAGCGTACAACACAAGACATTAATAAAACTAAAAAGAATATTTTTCATAAAATCTCGGGCTGTTACAATGTACTACATAGGAATTGACAATCCATGAAGGACCCACTCCTGTCGATCCTGTATCTCCACCGTGAACTCCACAAATGTTGCCCTATCATCAATGTACAACTGACCCCAATCGATAGCCTATAATGGATCATGCATGTATCTTCATAGCTGCGATATGTGGGAAACATCATTCATCTGATAAATAAATGAGGGAAGAGCTAGGTAGTATTCCACCCCTCCAAATCTTCTCAGGATCTAAATATGTCTGATGAAATCAGAGAGAGCTTTTCACCCCGACCAAATGTCGGTAATCCTCTTTGGTGTGTGACATAATGAAACACACGGTCTCACTCCTCAATCTACAAGGGTCTCCAAATCCTATAGATATAAGGATTCTTCCCACTCTACGCATTCCTCATATACTCTTGGATGATCTTCACCTTCTTGATGGTATCCCATAACAACTACGGACCCATGAGTTCAGACTCCCCTGGTTCTTTCCATCATAGAGTTAATCTACTAGGCCACCCATAGACGGCCTCGAATAGTGCAATGCCAATGGTGGAGTGAATGTAGTTTTTGTATGAAAACTCCAAAAGTGGAATGTGTTCCCCCCAAACTATGTCCAAAATATAGGTTGCTAGAATGAAGCATGTCTTATAGGATCTATATGTTCTACTCCATTTGACCATCAGTCTAGGGATGAAACCCTGTGCCGAAGCACAGCTGATTCACAAACACTTCTTATAATCCATTCCATAACTAGGATATAAATTGTGCATAACATTATGAGACGATCATCAAAGACCCCCGATGAACCTATAAAATCTCATTGACATAGATGTGTCCCATCCCTCTACCCATTCCTATTCCGGAATAGCTAGAAAGTGATCCAACATGGTGAGTCGGTTAATGATCACCTGTATAGAATCACGGGATAAATAAGAACATCATAACTTCATCATGAAGTTCTTCGAGATACTATCCCATTTCCACTCTGGTACCTCAACTGGAAGATCTAAGCCTACGGGAACCTGATGCTCAGTCTTCACATACTGACATGTGAGGATTCGTGAGACAAACTCAGCTGCTGTTACATCATCCCTGGAAACCAGTACTGACATCAGAGGTCTTGGTGCATATTCACCATTCCCTGATATTCTAAAAATGGTGATGTATAGAACTCCCTCGACACCTCCTCCTGCAACACCATTGGTACAATGATTCACCCTCTTAAAAGGATGATGTGATCCCCACCCATCAAAAATCCATCATGGGCATGTCTTGAGGATAACTAAGAATGTCATTACTCATAGTAAACATCATCCAATATTTCATCCCTAACTCAATGTATGATTGTGGTACTAACAGTCATCCATAGAAGGAATGTGATTCCATCCTCATCCTCAAAGGATATATGCATCACGGCTAGCTACTTTTTCTTCTTGTTTAGATGATACAAACGTGTCCTTATGCTTGAGAGTGTATTATAACATGTTATAATTCACAATAATATACACTATCTCAGTGTCATAGTCCTGTAATAACACTTTCCATCACCAATGTGTTAATTTCATGTCCTTCTGGGATAATATATACCAGAGACTCTTGTTCTAATAGTAGACGGTAAATTGTTCACCAATCAAGTAGTGCTGCTAAATCTTCAAGTCAGAGACCACTACTTAAAAATCCAGGTCTTCTGTCTTGTATTTCAGCTCATGCTACCTCAACTATCACATGTCATAGTTGATCACTACTCACTCCTACATCAGGAAAAAACCGAGTCTGGTCCTTGATAAGTCTCGGAATACTACATACCCAACGCCCTCCTCTAGTAGTCTCATGATGTGGGAACTCATCAATCTCCATATAATCTTCTCTAAACTCTGCCTGCACCTCTCCATCCACACATAGGGCTCTCCTATTTCAAACTTGAAAAAGTTTCTTCTACTCTAGAAAAGTAAGGCACAAACATCTAGTAGTATCTGGACAACTCCAAGAAACTCCCCACATGAGACACACTTCTAGGGTCTCCCAAGCAAGAAATTCTTCTTTCTTCTATGAATCCATTGCAAGTACATCATCTGAGATGACATGTCATAGAAAGTGTACCTCATGAATCTAGAACTGGCACTATAAGAACATACCATAATACGGCTTCTCTCATAGAGTATCTAGGACTATTTGTAGGTGTGTAGCACGACCCTCCTCTGATGCTGAGCACAAAAATATTTCATCAATGATGAATACCATGAAACAATCAAGGTAAGGCTGGAATATAATTTTCGTGAGTCTCATGAACACTTCTAGGGAATTGGTCTTACTGAATGGCTTCACCAAGAACTCATAGTGTCTGTACTAATATATAAATGTTGTGTTTGGTATGTATTTATATCGTAACTAATGATGATGGTATCCCGATCTGAGGTCGATCATCGAGAACCACCTCACTACATTTAGCAGATCGAAGCGGTCATCAATCCTTGGAAGTGGATAAATTTTCTTCATGGTCACCTGGTTCTGGCGCTAGAAGTCCAAACATAGCGTGAAGATTCCATTTACATTTGTGGAAAACAACATTGGGGCTGCCCATGGAGAATCAATGGACCTTACGAACCCATTTTCTTACAAGCCCCATAGCAATAATCTCATATCGCAAACCTCCACTGGAGCCATCTGTTATTCCAGTTTTGATATTGGTTCCATATCATGGTACAAATAGATAAAAATTCAACCTCTCCATGAGGAGGAGGTCCCAGAACATCTTGAGGAAATACATCCACATTCTCATCCACCACTATTATAACACTTGTACTCCACTAATCCATCGCTATTATGGTGTGGCCATCCAAGTGGTTAGTGATCAGCCACACCCTCCTCTGAGAATGATTGCACTATGCTTCAAGGGTTTCATTCATACCGGTAAAGGAAAATATTGTCCCATTTCAACAAACACACCACACATTACACTTAAAACCATCAATTAGAGTTTGGTCTGTAGTTACACTGTCCATACACATGATAACATTGTAATTCCTCAATGTTGCTACTATGAGATCCTAGTTGAATCTCTCCTCTCATAGAGTAAGTGGGAACTGCTAGAACCAGTGTGTAATCATATAATTCCCTTTTATTGGATCCTTTATCCATAATAATCTAGCCAATGGCTCCACCAAAATCTCCTAGATCTGAAAGATAGCCTTTACAAGGAAAAAGTGATTTGAAAATATGTCTAAAATAGTTATAGCTAGGGTGGAGAAGACATATATCATAACTAAAATCAACACTGGAGCGTCATGGTCATATGCCTCTATTACATGAAGTTGAGCTCACCCGAGTCTGCATGCTCCATGATGTTAGGGTAGACCACCTAGAGGTGGTGGTAGTAGTTCGTTAAACCACCCCCTACCACATGCTGCTCAACATACTCCCCTTCCACATCTACCTATATGTAGTCCTCCTCACTTGAACCTCTTCCCCAGCAGTCCCATGACCATCTGCTAATCATCTTCATGAAGGGTCGGGCGGTCACAATCCGTGCACCCCTACCCACCAAATGTCTATCACACAATGATCTTTTTATGTATCCCTCTATTTGTGGGGCCTCACACCACTGATCCTGAGTCCATGGGTCATCCAATAGAAGATCTACCCCGTTTGGGATGATGTGACATCTTTCAGCTACCTTCCATGGATGTCTCAACTACATGTTGGTCAGTGGTGGTACCTAATTTTGGGTCCTACTATGCGAGGAAACACCCTTGTAGTAGAGATCACTCTAGTAGTCCAGCCTAAATTGGGATGCTGATGAAAACACAGACACCCAAATCTACCAACATAGTTACAGATCGAATGCCAGATGCCTAAAAAATGGGTCTTGCACCATGTCTTTAGAGTAGCAAGAATGATCGACGAAAATCGCTAAGTACTCAACTATAGTCATGATGCCCTGCTGATGGTGAAGCATCTTTTGAATGTGTAATGAGTGCAATGTTGAGGGGAATAACCCATTTAGAAAAAGCTTCTTGAATTCCATCCTAGTGAGGTTTGCCTCATCATGCGTATGCATTGTTATGATCCACCATCTCTCTTTTGGGCCCTGAAAAAGTCTCACGGTGTGGACCATGATCTGGTCGGGTGGTGTCCTCACTAAGAGGAATTCATCGTAACCACCTCCATCCAATAATCAGAAACATAGGGATCCTTCTCTTCCTTAAACCAGTGAGGTATCTGCCTCTGAAACCCATTCATTTCATTGATTCTATCCACATAATCTATTGGTACTGACATAAGTAGATTCAGACCAATGGGTGGTGGTATCACTAGTCCACCCATTGGTGGGGCATCTCGAGAACTGGTCCTTGAATGGATGCCATGTCACTAGGTGGGATATCCTCCCAACCACATTTCCAAGTCCTATCTACTCGTCCTTTTGGAGGCCTCCTAAACTAGATCATGATAGGACATAGTATGTAGATAATACATGGTGATAAGACTCTTATGAAAAATAACATAAGGATACACTTTTGAAACTAATTTTTTTATGCATTGACCCAAAATCAAGAATTAAATGTCCAGGAGTGTTGATACATTGGCCTCCTCATGGACCATAGACCCCCCAAATATAATATCCAGACTCACAACATTTAAAATTGTTTCCCCAAAACAGAAAACAGCATACTCGTGGTCTCTAAGATAGAACTGTCCACTTTGATACCACATTATCATGACCCATTACCTAGGGCCTGTGTTGGGACTACCCCTAGCACGCCACCCAAAGACTAGGGGCTAGAGACTAGTTCCAAAGGCCTCATCCTACAAGTGGGTGGAAGTTTTCAATGTAATACTATGCACATGAATTCCCAACTGCATCCCACCAACTGAAAGGGGAAAAAAAGTATTCTGAATATAGTGATGAGTATAAGTAAAACTGAAAAAAGTGGTCCAGATGACCAACCCATCAGAAGAATAAAAATAGGAAAGCATAAAGGGACTCAGGAAGCCATGTACTAAAAATCCCACATGATTGTAAGAGTAGTATAGCTACTAGAATACAAAGTAGTACGTCTTCTCTGCATGATCCTATTGGTACCTCTCTGGTTCTAGGCCACCAATTCCTCTATTGAAGTGTTGATCATCTACACTAGACAAAAAAAGTGAGGGAAAATACCATTCAGGGATGAGTAAAAAAATATTCATTAGGGGACCCCAAAACCAAAAGGAATGACCAAAAATAAATACATAGTGCAAAACATGAAGCATAATCTTGAAGCACAATCATGAATCACAATACAGCTCGCAACATGTATATTTTAGAGTAGGAAAGTTTCATCAGTTATAGTGAATAAAATGTCGTACTATGGAGGGACTCACCCCTGATGAGTCAATGATGTCTGCCAGACCATTGATATCTACACAACAATAGATCATATTCTGGGCCACTGAGATCCTCATGGATTTTTCGGGCCACTAAGGTCTACATGGTTGAATTCATAATGAGCCACTGAGTTTCACACAACTACCCGTTTGTCAGGATATTGTGGCCCACAAGCATGCTGCTCATCTGCGTGCTTGATCTAGGGAGAACATCACCCCCAATCCATACATTTAAATTCATCTTCATTTTTAGTCTCCTTAGTGAACCAAAAAAATATCTACCTAGTCAAGAGGATCCCAACAACGCAAAATCCTCATCAATTGGTTGCCCAATTTTTGTGTTATTAGTGTTTCAGTAATCTAGAGCTGGTTGTATCTGGGTCGGGTCCATCATGGTCACACTGACCCTACTAACCCATACCGGGGGGGCCCACAAACACCAGTTTGATTCGACTAACCCAACCTGACCTTGTTTGGGTCTGCTCGGTTTTGTTCTGGCTTGGATAGTGGGCCAGGCCGAATGGGACTTGTTGGAGTCGAACCTGTTTAGCCGAGGGTCCTACCCGCCATGTTCGGCCTGCCCCACTAGAAGGGGGAACGTCCATCCAGTAGAAGGGCATCCCACATGTGTGGGTTGGTGGAGGTTCGCCTAGCCCAGACCTGGCCAGTTTTCATGTTTTTCACCCTTCTATACTCCACAAATGATGGGCCACCCACCTCTCGTGGTCGAGGAATAGTGTGTCGATAGCTTTCCAGGGAAGCTCGAATGTTGGGCGCGTCCACCATGTGGTGTAGACTGGCTGGGCGGGTCTCTCTGCCGCCATAGTTCACTAATGACTGTGCCTCCTTATTTAACCCACAAATTTTACTATGGGTCCCCTCTGGTTGCCCTGGACAGTGTCGGCGCACTGGCGAGTTCTTCTGTAGATGGCCAGAGTTTCCCTAGTTGTCCACCTCTTGATCTGCATGTGCCTATGGGCCACTCGGATCACCACCATTCCTTTCGTAGACCCATATTTATCTTTCCACCAATTTGAGGATGTGCTCACAAATAACACAAACGACAGTGGTGCTCATGCCTTGTCGGTGTCCCCCTACACCCACCGGGTTAATGGATTTAAAGGGAAGGTACATTGATTTTAGTTTAATAAAAAAAGTGATAGTTTCAACACAGATAAAGATATCCCAAAAATCCACCCCCCCGGCAAGAAAACACAATATCAGGATCAACCTATTTTTTGGATGTTCTGTGTTTATCATTTAATTTATGAATATGGAAAAAATACATAAACACAACCTATACATGTATTGATGATCTATCAGTAATGTGGGGAGAAGCTCAGAGTTGTCCTCAAACCTTTAACCATTAGCGTTCATCAGCGTTCATTAATAGAGTTCTTCATCATTTTTCGATGTAAATTTTCATTCTTAGTCGGAGATAAAATCTTCTAGTGGTTCATCAGAGGATCGTCTGCCGATTAATCACCATATCTTCAACACATCGATTAAATAAAAAAGATAACATGTCGTACAATTTTAGGTACATTGTTTCATTTATGAAACAATATAGCTATTATCTTTAATTTTATTTGTCATTATGTTTTGGGGTTACGATACATTAATGAGTTCTATTACTACAACTCATCTTTCCTCATCGTCGCATCACAATGTCACCATTTCGCCACACTTCGGTTGAGGAAAATAAATAAAATATCCTTTTAAAGTAATTTTATTTCTTTCCTGAAAATCCAAAAAATTTACTTTTCTATTCTTCCCTTATGGGCCGATGTTATGTCCTTTCTAGGTGAATCATGGCATTCATAGTTCTAATAGGACATTGGTTTTTTGATCTGAGAACCAGTTCAAATGTTAAAAAATAATTCTTGCACGTTCACTGAGTGTTCCTTAAAAAAACTTCTGAAATTTATTCTGGGCTCACTAGGCCTCAGAATCACATGTCGTCAGAGTGCATAGACTCAAAATAATTCCATATAACTAAAACAATACACAAAAAATCCAAGAAATTAAAATTGACAAAATATAATTTTAAATATTCACATAAAAAATCACGTGTTTAAAAAAAATCCAAATTTGGTAATTTGGATAGCTATGATTTGTTGATAAAACAATGACACTTATGTTATTAATAATTTATATATCAAATGGTTTTTAAATTTCTAAAATAAAAGTATTATTATTTTGGACAAAACACATTATACTATATATTTAAAATATACATATTTTATTTTCCAGATTCTGTTGTTATTTTTTATGCTTTAATAATTTTTAATTATATAAATTACACATGATAAATATTATTTATTTGACATTCCTATAAAATTATTATTCTAAAGGCCAGGTTTCTATTTCAAATAGTAAGGTTATTATTTGAACTGTCACATTGTTATCCCTGAAGTCAAATTAACTACAATAAATACAAAATATTTTTATTGATTCATTTTTTCACTTAATTCCTCTAAAGATTCAAAATATCTATTTTCTATAATTTTAAAAAGTTTAAAAATAGTTTATTTCATTAAACTAGTTTTATTCTTGGTTTTGCTGATTTTATCTAGCTGGGGTGATTTAGATTTCTCCATTGTATTATTTCTATTTAATATTTTTTATACATTTTAATGTTATGAATTTTAATGGGTTTATTTTTTAACTAATGTAAATATTCTAATTAATGAAATACATTTTTTTAGATTATTTTGGTTTTCAACGTGTATAATAACATATTAAATAAGACTCATTATTTAGGAAAATAATATTGAAAATATATTACTGGTCGTTATGTTGACATTTTTGTAGAGTTTTCATAATTCATGACTATGATATGAACATTTTTTGATAGTAACATAATGATAACCAAGGTTGTTACGAAATAGTTTTTGTTGGACTACTACATATTATTATGGGTGTGAGGAATTATGGGGAAGTGATTCAAATGACCTATAAACTTTATGGTTTTACATATTTGAGGATATTTGAAATTCAATCATAGGGTAGGATTGAATCTATCAATTGGGACTCAGACTAAGAATTTGAGAGTTCTATCATAACTCAACATTGTTTGGCTGATGAATGGGGCATAGAAGGAGTTTTAGGTTGGAAGGTGGGAATTGATGTATGTTTTTGGTGCCTTATGAAAATTATGAAACTCTAAGATATCAGGTAGTATTTCTTAGGTAATATTTGAATAAAATATTTTGATTGTTTTATTGCACTATTTCTATGGGATTCATGTCATGGTGAGTTTTGATATTTTTTGTAAATTGATATACCCTTATGAATCAATTACAACATGACTTGGTTTGTCACCATATATTGATCACACTTATAATGGTACTGAGAAAACATATAGACCTTGTTTATTTTTCGATGGAGAATGTATTATTATTCTATGACAAATAGTTTAGGTTTTGGATTTGTTAATGTCAGGCACCCTCCCTCCAAATATACCCCTACTGGTATAGTAATGATAAAATAGTGATATTGTCTACCGAGACCCTCTTCTAGTAGGCACTAGGGTGGAAACCGGCATTAATGGTAAATAAATATCACAAAAAGGTGAGGAATTATGTCATGACCCGCTCCCCATAATACGTACCCCTACTGGTCCGGCAATGTTCGAAGGGAGATATTAACCCCCCAGTCTTGCATCGAGTAGGCCCTTGGTAGGTGACTTGCACCGAGGATATAATAAACAAAAAATGGGAGGAAATACCTTATAAAAGAACACATTCGGAATAGAGATAAATGAAAAACACCAACAAACTCAAAATTATAATGTAATTTATAAGAAAAACAAAGTACACATATGTAATGTCATTCAAAAACAAATACAATTAAAACAAAAGACTGCAAGTACCAAAAAAATAGAAAAAGTGGGGACCACGAAGCCCGAAAAACTCCTACAACCCCAAACTAGTTATAACCAGGATGATCTCCAACCTGCTCCATGTGACATGAAATATTGTTAATAAATATGTAGGATTTTTTTAATAGTATACACAAAAGGATCCTTTCTAGAGCCTCTCATGCAAAAGTAATGAAAGCATGAAAAATAATAGTGAACAACAAGTGAAACAAACTCATCAGCTAAATAGGTATACCATGTTCCCATCCTCACCATGGATACTCTCACTATATATCACATAAAAGAATATATAATATAATAATGCATATCAGGGGTACCCCTATACTTAATACCCATTGGTTTTCCGGTTTTCCCCAACGTTGCATGTCTTAAGCATCTCTCTCCAAAAATGGTTTGCCCATAAACATCTAGGAAAAACACCACAACATGAATCTTGTGCAACACAACCACCACATTCACATAACCAATGTAACTAGGTAGATTCTAGGAGAAACCAAAGCATGTATAATGTGTTTCATACCTCATGCATTACACATTATGTAATTATACCCTATACACTGAGTAATAATACTCAACCCATCACATCGTATACATGTTAAACTAATTTTAGTCCATATGAAACAATATTCATAATATATGTGTGTTAATAGAAAAAAGACTCTACATCACGCTACACACATATATGGGGTAAACTATCCATTGTTCACATGTAACTACCAAGGGACGTGCGTGGTTCTAAAGGGGTTTTTCCTCCATCCATTCTCCCACATGAATGTTGGGGAAAATCCCCCAAAGGGCTCAGAATCCCAAGGGTGTCAATTAATCTTATGGAAGATGCAATGAAGCACAAATAAACACAAAAAGTATAGAATATACCATACATTACTAACACACTATGGGCATAACCTAGTCTTAAAATCAACTACAACTAACATCTCTCGGACACCTAACTGTCACTACAAATACTAGGTATCCTATAAGCACATAACCCATTAAATATCTTTATCAAATTACATCATTCCCTTTTTATCAGTTTCACTTTATGTAAATTATGTAATTAAATGTTAATTAACCAATAACAATTTCACATTATTTTTCATTAGCATCACACCAATGTTTCATTACCTCTAGGAATAACAAGTCCACTTCTATAAATTCTCAAAAATATTATCCCAGCATCGCATTCCAATAAGTTCGAACCCAATAATAAAACATTATTTATTAAATAATTTACTTGCAGCATTATTACATTATCATATTCCCATGCATTCTATAAAAACAGTGTACACAACTAAACACAAGGTAAATCAACCCCGTGAGTAGATGAACTTCCGGTCATGTCTTTCCAACCTATATTTGGAGTGTAGAAACATCCTCCCTCAAAGAATCTAAACATGGAAAGCATGTGGCATAACCCACACGTCTTATCCTCTTTTGGACGTAGGGTATTCAAGAATAGTTTCCTATTGCACTGGGGATTCAAAATCAGAGATACAACCAACAAGATTTAATAAGAATCCAATCATTCAAATAATATATGTTTCATCATCTATTGTGTTCTCCCCAACTCCCACATGCATTAACAGATATATCTCACCACTATAAATCCATTGCATCCAGCTACCACAACCAATGGGCCTCCCTACCCCCACATATAAAAATAGCCATCTAGGATCACATCATGACACAATCATCAGAAAACAAACATCATATTAATTGGGTGTTTTTCCCTTAAACAAGGCATTCTTCCTTCACACGCAATGAGCTCTCACTGATCCAAGCAAAAGGTTCTTGGACATTACAAGAAATAAGGTAACTCAGAACCCTATTAAGAATTATTTTTTGTCTAACAACCACTTATTTTATCCATCTTTAATTAACTAGTTCATTAATAGTAGATTCCGACTTTGGACAACCTAAAAAGGAAGCAATCATAGCTATCAAAAATAATTAAACATGCGTACTACACCAATTTGATTTACATAAAATTACAACGACAACAACAACCGAATTGATTTACCATTATCTTTAATCATTGAAAAATAATTATATTTAATATGAATTTACAATCATTAAAAATTTCCATCAAGAATGAAATGTTAAACAAGGATATCGTCGATATCACACTATCTATAAAAACAAGAAGCAATAACATATGATCGATTTGAATTTCTTTATCAGGTTCAAATATTTATTAGATCAATTCCATTTTCATCTAATCTGCTAAATCATTCTAACATTACTATTTCACAAAAATAATATAGAGAATAGAGGAATCCCCTTACTTAAAGTGTTTTTTGATGTTTTATATATGAGAATGATCTACACAATGGATTACAATCTCCTCCCCCATGACAACTTCATCCGCTCGAGGACGTCATGGCAAGACAGCACAAACTAAAACCTAAGAGTTCTACATTAGAATCATGGTGATCACATTCTATATCATATAAAGGATTAGTGGATGAATATGGATTTAAGAAAAAAGAAGAACAGAGATAGATCATAACTTCTTTTGATGACATATTGACACTAGATGATTCCACAAATGTAGGGTGTCTATATGAAGGATGGAACATCAATAGGAAATGATCCAACGATTAAGGTTCGATCAAACCAATCCTATTATAATAATGAATAGTTATATCCTCTAACATCATATAATGTGATGATAAAACTAGTGTGGAAGATATATCATCCCAATAAAATATTTAATAGAGTTGATTTAAAATTTCCTGGATTTTCCATTAAAAGAGCACCACATTAAGCCACGTGGTTTGACCATGTAATGGAATCTAAAGACTTTGGAATATTAATATAGGTTTTATGAGCTTTGAATCAGCTATAATTTTCCCAAAACAAGGCCATGAATTCATTTTTGGTCAATGTAAATGCTAAATGGGTGAAAGTCTAGGAAGCTACAATCATTTTAAACCTACCAATCCCTGAAAACAATATACACGTACTAATATCTGGAAACACTATACTACAACCAACATTTAGAAACATTATACACCTACTGACTCCTGTAAATACTAAACACCTACTGATTCCTAGAAACACTATACACCTACCAATGATTATAAACATTGTACACATACTAACACTAGGAAAAATTATACACCTTCTCATGACTCGAAACACTATACACCTACTGAGGTTTGGGAACATTGTACACCTTCCAACACCAGGAAACACTGTAAACCTACCGATGTCTCGAAGCATTGTACATCTATTGATTTCCGGTATTTCTATACACCTATAGTCGTAATTAAACACTGTATACATACTGAAATATGGAAATAATTTACAATTACCAATGTCTGGAAACACATTACACCTACCGAAATCTCGAAACATTGTACACCTACCGACTCCTAGAAACATTGTACACATACTTATGTCTGGATAAACTATACACCTAATATTTATTTAAGGATTGAACACCTAATGATGTTTGTAAAATCTATACATGTACTGATTGTTAGAAACACTATACCCCTACTGACGGCTGGAAACAATATACAAGAAAACTGGTAACTCTATTCATAGAACATGGAATTTTACAATGTGTTGGGGATAACCAACCATGACCTCCTAGAAAACCTAAAATGCCAAATTTCAGCAAAGGGATGGACTACTGTGGTTTGAGTGGTTACACCATAAACATCTCAAAAGATTCTCATCCTTGATATTTCAAAACCAACCATAAAGGAAAAAAGAAAAGGGGTCCGAACAACAACCCATTGAGATACATCTCCAAATATAGAAAGCCAAAAAGCAATAAAGGAAATCCATCTCATAAATATGAAATTTCTATAACCCCAATGTGAACATTATTACATGAAACGATTTAAACATTAAACAACTCAGGGTACTGAGCACATATCTAGGACTCAAAAGTACATGTACTCTAATCCACCCCACCATGTCACCACAAGACACAAACCAAGGTGATAATACTCCCTCACAAAACCTTCTCATTGTATTCATTGATCTTTATAGGACACTGCTAAAAGGTTTCATGATCATAAACATCAATCTCACCCTAATCTATGAAGTGAGAGTCATCATGAAGATAATGATGGAGCTGTGAAACATGAAAAACATCATGTATCTGGCTCATCAGTGGGTGATGTGAAACTTGATATGCCACAACTGAAACACAACAAAACACCTCTAATGTCCCAAAAAATACAGGATAAATCATAATATAACAACCAATCCTTCATTACCCATGATGGAGAGTCACCATTTGAAATGCTTGATCACCAACATCAAACAAAAAAGGTCTCCTCCTTTGATCATCATATGATTTCTGATGATCTTTTCCTATGTCTCTACCCATCAACTAGTTTCACATCATCTCATAGCCAATGTAAACATAATTTTTAATGAAACAGAAAACCAGTTGTCCTAATTGCCTATGTCTCAGCTGTTCTCTAGTGTTTACATCACTTGTAGATCATAACTGACACCATTTCCCATCAATCCCATGTAGCCTCACCTTTTTTAACACAAAAAATCATCCTATCTCTAAACTAGACCACTTATACATCTCTATAATTCCCCCTATAGACATGACATACTCCTCCTTAGATAGAAATGTGAGAAGGGGGATAGTGACCCCCGAGTCCCGCCTCCAGTTGGCCCCCGGTTGGCAACTAGCACCATGGGTATAGTAAACACAAAAATGGGAGGAATTAACCTCAATGAGAACACATGAGAAAGAGATAGATAATAATAACCCCAAACAAATCCAACTCATAGTATAATATAAAATAAAAAACATATACACATATTGAGTTTCATGCAAAAACTACTACCACTGAAATGGAAAACTGAATGTACCAAAAGGAAAAATAAATCATCGACCATGAATCCCGAACATCTACTACAACCACATCCATGAAAAGACCACTATAATATCCATATAACCCAATGTTACATGAAAATAGTTAATAAACATGTCGGTGAGTATAAAAGTATGATCATTTGGATCCTCCTAGAAGACTCTCATGAAAAATTAAAGAAATCATGCTAAAGCACAATGAAAAACAAATTAAACCAACTCATTAGCTAAAAAGTTATACATAGTTCCCATCCTCACAATGGATACCCTCACCTTGTATCGCATACAATAGTGTATAATATAATAACGAATATGAATGGTACCCCTCTACTTATTCCACAGTGGTTTTCCACTTTTCCCTAAAATCTCACTTCTTAATAATCTCCATCCAAAAAGGCATGCTCGCAGAAACATGGGTGAAACACCACAACATAATCGTCATTCATTACAACCATGACTTCCACATAACAAAAGTAACCAAGTAGTTTTTTGGAGAAACCACATCCCATATAACATGTATAAGAAATTTGGCATTAAACCTTTTTCTATTATAGCCCATACACTGAGTAAGGATCCCCAAGCCATTACAGACTATACACGATACACCTAATGTAGTCCATATTAAACTACATCCCAAAGATATGTGTGTGAATAACAACAATCCATTTTATCCCTATAAACACGTATATGGGGAAAACTAATCACTATGACTACCAGAAATAGTAGCTACCATGATCAATGAGCATGGCCAAAGGTGGTAGTCAGCCATCCATCTTCCCAAAGAAATGTGGAGAGAACACCCCCAAAGATCAGAATCCCCAGTGTGTCATTTTCCATAAATGACAGGTTGGAGTAGCATATAGAAAAAAATGTATAGAATATAATATACCTCATAACCACAATATGGGCATAACCTAGATATAGAATCAACTCTAGATAATTTCTATTGGACTCCTATCTGTCACTCCTAAGACTACGTATCTTACTAGAAGACAACCATTAAAAGAATGTTATTAAATTACATAATCCCCTTTTTATCAGTTTTAATTTATGTTAATTAATTCTTCAAAAATTATTAAACTATTAACAATTCCACATTCTTTTTCATTAACATCACACCCATGTTTCATTCCCTCATGGCATAACCAATCCAATTCCCCAACTTCTCAGAAATATTATCTAAACATTGCATCCAATAAATATCCAAACCCATGTTCTAATATAATTTATTGAATCATTTAATAAAATAATTATTACATTCCCATATTCCCAGTAATTCTAGAAAAACATTCTATGATACTAAACATTAGGTGACTCAACCAGATGTGTAGATGAACTACCCCTAAGGTCTTTACAACCTATAGCTGGAGCGTTGACCCATCCTCCATCGAGAAGCTAAACACGGAGAGTACATTGATTACCTCGTGTGTCTTCAACCCTTTGGGAGGAAGGGTATGCAATAACAACAACCTTGAGTAGTGGGGAATGTAATGCAGATAAATAACCAAAAAGATTTTACAAGCATTCAATCATTCACAACCAACCACTTTCATCTTCTCTGATGACCTACCGGACACCCACATGCATAAATCAATGAATATCTCCTTTATATGCATCAAAATTTTCCATCAATAAGGGACTCCATGCCACAAAATTTTACAACATCCTTCCGGAGTAACATCACAACACATGAAGTAAGAAACACATATCATATCAACTATGATCTTGGACCTTAAACAAAGGCATTCTTCATTCACTTGCAATGATATCTCACAACTACCAGCATAAGACTCTTTGAACTTTAAAGTAAGAGGGTAACATAGAAACCTATAAGGAATTATCTTTTAACAAAACAAAAATTTCACTAATCAATCATGAATTAACCGGTTCACTAATAATCGATCCCATCTATGGGAAACGTAAACAGAAATTATCATAGATATCACAAATAATAAAACATGTTTACTACAACAATTTTATTAACATCAAATTACCACAATAACTACAACTAGATTCATTGAAATTCAGATTTTATCTTTGAAAAATAAAAATAATTAATCAGAGAATATGTTCATTACCAATTTACATCAAGAATGACATGCTAAACAATGAAAAAATAGATATCAAACTATCTAGCATGACAAGAGGCAATAAAACATGATCAATGAATATTCATTTTTCTAGTTCCAAATTTTTTATGTCAATTCCATTGTGATCCAGCGGGTTAAATCATGCTAACATTAAAATTTCACTTAAAAATATGGTGAAGCAATGAATCCCATACCACAAATGGTTTTTAATATTCTTTATATGAGATCAATCCATACAATGGACTACGATTACCTCCCCATGATAAGTGCATCCATATAAGGACATCATGCCATGACCGCACCAACTGACACAAAATAAAACTCCAATAGAAGAATTCATATCACATTGCATAACACGGAAAAAAGAGATAATAGAATAATGATCTATGAAAATTCATGAATGTGGGTAGATCATACCTTTTATTGATGATGGATTGACACTTGAGTCTTGCATCAAAACAGGGGGAACACATATAGTGGGAAGACACTTTAATGGGAAATGATCTATAGATTATGGTTTGATCAAACAACTCCTTTTGGAATATGAAATTTTTTTAGTGTCTCGTATCAGGGAACAAGAACGTATAACAATGTAGGAAGATACCACATCCCTTTATAAGATTTAATAATGTCTACTTAATATATTACATATTTTCAAAAAAAAGATGATAATATTAAACCATGCAGTTTGAAAAAGTAATGAAATCGTGTGCCTTAAGAAAATAAATATAGAGGTTATGGTATTTCAATCATCCTTAAATCCCTTAAAAAGGAAATGAATACATTTTTTCAATGAAAACACTGAATGGGAATAACTATTGGAAGCAGGAAACACTATACACCTACCAATATCTGAAAACATTGAATACCTACCGACGTCTGGAAACATTGTACATCTACCGACATTTGGAAACACTCTACCCCAACTAAGTCTTGGAAACACTGTACACCTATCGAATCGTGGAAACATTGTACACATACAGATGCCAAGAAACAATGTACACCTACCGACGATTGGAAACAAATTACACATACCAATCCCTTGAAGCACTGTAAACCTACCTACATATGAAAACATTGTTCACATACTAAAATTTGGAAGCATTGTACACCTACCAATGTCTAGAATCATTGTACACCTACTGACATCTGGAAACATTGTACACCTACCGATGTATGCAAATAGTGTACACCTACCAACATCTGGAAACATTTTACATCTACCTATGTCCAGAAACATGGGTACACCTACTGATGTCTAGAAACATTGTACACCTACTGATGCCTAAAAAAGCAGTACAACTACTGATGTCTAGAAATATTATACACCTAAAAATTGATGGAAACACTTTACACTTACCGACGGCTAGAAACATTGTACACAAAACTGGAAACCTTATTCAAAGAACTCTAGATTTTGGAAATTGTTATGGATAAACCACCTTGACCTCTCAAAATTCCTCAAACACAAAATTTCATCCAAGAAATAGACAAGGGATATCCGGGCCACATCATATATCCATTTTATAGTAACTAATTTTAGAAGACAAGATTTATCAACCACAAAACAACTCCAATACATATATTAAATAAATCTAAAATCCATCCCAAAAGATTGTTTTAAAATATAACTTTTGAAAAAAGATCATTCATCATAAATACAATAAAAGGCTTATTAGGCACACCACAACTATCCCAATATCTGAGATAGTAAGTTCTATCATGGTCTCCATAGACCTCCTAGAATCCTAAAAATAGTTATATATATGTAGGGTGAACATACAACCATACTCTATAGAGAAAACCAATGTCTCTCATGCACATGTGGAGAAACATATTTTTTTATCCCATGAGAAAAAATAGAAACAAAATACACTGGACAACATTTACAAGCCACCCCAACCTCACCAACAACACACTCACCAAATAACCCAAGTCATGTAAGGTTGTATAGTAAGGAAATCAATGATAGGGTACCATGCACCACATCACTCTAGTTATCCACTCACCCAAAATGGAAAATGTCCTAACTCTACCATGGAATTTTACAAGAACTACATCATAAACCGTCCTGCACTCAAACACCTAGGCTGCAACTGTAGACTCAACCCACTAGCATATACCCAATAAAACACAAAAAAAACTCATCTCAAATAAACCTAAAAAAAACCTCACCCATGGACACCCATACCTCAAAATTGACCACATCCTGCCTAAATATTCTTGGTCTACCAATTCCTAGATATGGGATTAGGGAAATGACCAATAACCAACCATCCATTGTACCATAGAGATGTTGGGAAATGATAGCCTTCCCCATAACAATGTGGGTGTTTGTCACATAGTGCTAAAAAAATATGGGGTTCTTATATATATTAAAGGGAACTACAAGTATATATAGGTATAAAAAACTTTCTCCAGTGTATGGGTTTCCAAACAAACAATAATCCCACAAAAAAACATCCCTTGTTGCTTCACCTGGATGCATGTATTTACACCGAAAATAGTCACTAAAGATGTTGATAAATGAAAAATAGTTCATAAAGCTCATTTACCTAACACCCATTCAATTCGAGGTTATTATACATTAATTTTTTTATTCCATCTATACATGGGAAACTAACAACAACAATATACCATAAGTAATACCATAACCCACACACATCACAATTCCTCTTTACTTCCACCACTGTTCTTCAATGTAATACTACACAAACCACCAATCAAAATAGAATAGCCACCATCTCATTATCACAAAAAATACCTTAGATGCACCACCAATACAAAACCAAATTGTATTCCCACTGATCAAACACATCACACCCAACAAACATAACACACTCTAATGTAGTACCACTACACAACAAGTTAATTCTTTCCAAAATCAATCAAATTATGAGTCTAATACTTCATTACACAAATTTCACTATTCCATACACATTTCCACACTCACAACCATAACACCACACAACATGCAGAAGACACCAAACCATCACACATTTTAAATAGACACCATATATAATCATGGTGTATTATGATTTAAACAATAATCATTCATTAATTTTACTTTTTTAATTAATGTGTGATTAAAAATTGTTCAATCCTTGGGAATACATTGATTTAGCCAAGTCTACGTGATTATCCAAATATTCATATTAGCAGGCATATAACAAAGGATCGATAACAAGTATAATGCATCACCCATATGCAAGAAAAGAATACCAAAGTCCATTATTTTTAGAAGGAGTAAACCCATAAAACTATAAAATTGGATAAAATATAATAGATAAAACAACACATGAATCATCATCATCTTCTCCACCTCAAATTTATTATTAATGTAAAAAAATATTATCATAAAAGGTTATATTATCTTTTTAGGTTATTTGAATAAATTTTTAATTGCCTTAATTAAGTGTTGGGATTTGACCATTTTCAGAAAGGGACATTGGCTTACTCACCCTTCATGATACAAAAAAATAATGGCAATGATATCCCAAACTCAAAGAATAGATGATCCACAAATCCTCCTAGAGACAAAAATAAGGACTCTCATAGGAAATATGAAAGATTCCAATTAAGAACTCAACCAACATATACAATACATATGTGACACCTCTTAGAAGAAAGGTTTTTAAGTAAACCATGAAAAAAGAGGACTCAAGGAAATGATGATCACAACTTTAGAAAAGTCTGAATCCTATATCAACAATAGTGGGAAGATTTCAAAGTACATAAAATTTGGATCATGGTAAAGACAATGTGACATAGCCATTTCAAAGTATCTGGGACATTATGATATTAATGACATAATTAATATCCATTTAAATCTACTATAGAAATACTCAAAAAAAACGTTTTAATCTTGATTCACATCAAAAAAAATGTAATTGGGGTGAAACTAAAAAAAAAGGGAAAATATGGAAATAAATCACCACTGATTGAGTCACTAATGGCTGAGTCACCATCATGTGACTCACCATTTAACAAGTAATTGACATGAACCGCTGATGAAACCCACAAATTCCACTTACCAACTCCACCCATCGACGCAACCTACCATCACCACCCACTCTTTTAACGTACTGAAAACACTCACTTAAACCACTCATTGATTCCACTCGCAGACATCACTCACTAACACAAATCACTGACACCATTCACTGACACAATTCATTGACACCATTCATTGAGGACACTCAATGATTCCACACATCAGTGCCACTCATTGACACTTGAACTATTGATTTCTGAACTACCAAACCTCAACCAATCGATGATTGACCTTTGGACGTGATACCTATAGACACCCTACCTACCGAGACCTTAACTACCAATTCTAGACCTATACAAAAATAACCTACCAATGTCATGCCTATTGATGCCCAACGTACCAATGCATATCCTATCATCTTAAAATAATATATTTTGAAAACTCTTGAAATGAGTCACTGTGAATCACCAGAAAACGTCAAACTCAGAATTTTGACAAAGTAATGGACTAGAAAGGATCATAAAATAACATCTGATACCTATCAAACTAATCTATACATCGATAGTTCAAAACCAATCCCCTAAGAAAGAGTTTTACAAACAACCATATTGTGAGATAACCCTCAAGGATCATGATGAATTTGAAACACCTCTACCATTATAACAGTGATACTATAAACCACCCAATGTTGTTCAAAGTTAGAGTAAAACTTCAACATCCAAGAACATCTCATCTTGTGTATACTACCACAACCGACAAAAAGGTACATCACATGAGCATCCGCACCACATTTAATGAATAGATGAATCAGATATTTCCTTTTCCCATATCAACATACTATCCCCTCTGGGTAGCATTGACTTGACTACTTGGGTTTAATCACATCTCGATTAATGTGTCTTGATTACCCATCAGGTCCTCCAATCCCTAAGGTTAGAACACTGTCACACATAATAGAAAAAGTTGATAACACATATAAAAGAAAACATGGATCATTAATTACATAAGAATGAAAAACATAAAGCATCATTGGGTATTAGGCACACATCTGTGCTTCTCACTCCCATGTACTGTCTTCTAGGTCACCATGTCTCCACAACACATGGACCAATGGAAAGGTACATTCATGAATCACCTTCTATGGACAATATTGGATCTCAAGTGGTTGTTCCATGATGTTGCATCACCCTCGATATCAATATATTCCTATTTGATGACATGGGAGTCATTATGAAGATACCGATATAGCTGGGAGACATGAATGTCATCATTGATCTTCCTGAACTACGATTTGAAGGATAACTGGTATGCCACCTCCCCAAATCACACCAACAGGTCAAAGGGTCTAATGAACCTCAATGGAATATTTCTCACTCTTCCAAACCACTACTACCCACATTGAGGGTAAGACTTTATGAACACGTGGAATCAACCCTCAAACTCTACGGTCCTCCTCCTATGATCAACATATAACTTCAATAGGTCTCGTGATACATTCATCATCTTAGGGAGAAGAAGAAGCTTCTCCATCAATCTATGCACCACATCTGGAGAAATAAAAAATTCATCCCCATCTTCTTTTTACCTCAATGCTAAATGACATAGTCTCCCATATAAGGATTCTAATAGATTCATCTCAATGGAAGAGTGAAGATATTATTGTAAGAGAACTCTACCAAGGTATAATGATTTAATAAAGATCCACCAATTCCCATGATGAATCCTTCTATAATTTCCTCCAAAATTTGGATGGTCCACACTATCATCGCATCTATTTGAGGGTTTAATCATATTTTGAGGTTCAACTAAGGGACAAATAAATACCAAAATACCCTCCATGCTCATAAGATAAAATGTATATCATGATCTGAGATGATGGTTCAAAGAAACCCATGTATCCACCCCACATCATCCGCATAACTAATGCCCAAGGTATCAATTATGACAGACTCCTTAATTGTTATGAAGTGAACTGATTTCATCATCCGATCCACCACTTCCCAGATTGCATCACAGCCTATTATAGCCATTGGAATCTCTATAACAAAATCCTTTTAGATGTTATACACATCCAATAAGGGATATTATGGGGCAGTAGGAAACCACTAGGAACATGATGCTCATTCTTCACCTATTGGCACACAAGGAATATTTCCTCAAATACTAGAACTACCTGATTCATCCAGAGCCACCATAAATATTCCTTCATGCAAAAATATATCATGTAAATTATAGGGTGTAATGCTAAATTTGAGCTTTGAAACTCACAAAGAACAACCTATCACATTTCCACTAGAATAAACAGCTTCTTATTAAACATTAACTGATTTTGACCTTCTTCCAACCATTTCTCAAAAGAATCACCATGGTCAATGCAATCACACATCACCTACTCCACAAAGTCTCACCATTGATACTCCTCCATATACTACCTCAAAGTTGACTTCACTATCATCTATAATAGAAAACCACTTCCACTATATATTCTTGCAACTAAATAGAATGTGGCCAACTACCCCATCACCTTCTAGGAATCAAAAGATTCCATATCTACCGCCTTATATGAATTCTTTTTCAATGCATAGACAATGAATTTCCCCTCCAATGTGGTGCAAGGAACCTAAATACGTAGTCCTAGAGAATCTCTATCCACATCTCCTATCACAATATTAGTTCTCACTGGAAATAGTTATTCCACAACCTATTATTATATGTGAAGGCCACCAAACACTCACTAATGAGGTAATTCCACGAAAACATTAGATAAAACAAAAGAGCTACTAGATCTAGATAATGAGTGGCATAGTTTTATTTTTAGTTACATAACTACCTATACTTATAAAAGATCACTCATTATTTTTTAATCAGTACACAACCTTGTACTAGATGGGATGAATCAAAAAACACCATGAACATCACCCCATCCTTTGGAAACAGAAGCACTAGAGAACTGAATGAATTCCCCCTTAGATATCTAAACACTACATATCACATCCAACTCCATAAAAATTCATGGGAATCTCTATGAATGGATGTTAAAAGGATTATACTCGAGAGAAGTCATTTACAAATCATTGGTAACATCCTTCTAGACCGATAAAACTATGAACCTCTTCCACATTCGTCGGGTATCATCTAAGAAATAAATACCTATACATTATATGGTTTTACTGCTACGCCAGACAATGACACCACATGTAAATGTAAATACACCTCTCGTATCTAGAACATACAGTTGTACAACATTCCCTATACATGGTGGGGTCGAATTACATACATGATAATTATGACATGTTCAAAATGATCCTATTTTAACCTCAATAAGATAATGATTTCATAAATGAATACGAGAAAAAAAAAGTTTATAAACTCGCGAAAATTAGATCTCCCAATCCCCATTAACGAGGATGATGCATTTGTTACACCAAAATTCATAACCACAAACACAGAGAGCTCATACGTACACCTAAATGAAGTCCTCATGATATCATTCTCCTTCAACCTCAACATGTTACGTCCATACCACTGATCAAATTTAGAGAACCAAATTCATACACCTATCTTGATGAAAATTTCATTTATCAAGGAGAGAAACCAATAGTTCTTGACTGTTAGCTAATTCAATATCTGTTAATCTATGCACAACCTCATAACATCATCTTCCTTCATTGAGAAAGACATATTATAACCCCTAAATGACACATTGGGATATATAATGTCCTTAATCATCATAACATGAATCTATATTCTTATTTCACATAATTCCTAAGGTGACATTCGATAACGATCGATCTAAAGCAGAGAAGCACATAGTTGAAATTATGTCTCTAACTACACATCGCATCAAAAGGGTAGAATCAAAACCACATAATGGAAGACATATAAAAATTATGAAACAAAACAGGGACCCTCCTTCATCTTAGCATCCACCAATTACACTAGAATCTCATCAAACAAGGAATGAATAGGTTGTAAATGTTTCTTTCCCATCAAAAAACTTCCCACTCCAATTAAAGCCACACACTTTCCATCCACATTTGAAAACATGAATCTACTTCAGTAGAATATTATATAAGCATGAAAAGAGTTCAACCAGTCGATTCCAATGATGACATCATATTGTTGCATTTATAATAGGAGAATATCACCACAGGAATGTTGTGGCCCCATTATTAGTCTACATCCCTAGAATACCTCAAAGATGCTATTTTGACCTCTGACTGTCTTAATATACACCAGGGGAACAAGAAGACTCTCAATGTACAATCCCAAATCATGGGATATAGCTGGTGCAACAAATCAGTGAAAATATCACGAATCAAATAATGTTGAAGAAAGAGTACTGAACAAAATGATAGTACCTCAAATGATCTCTGGCCCTGGAGGAACTACTGCCTTTGCAGGGTGAAACTGTCCACATCAAGATTCTATTCCGCTCTATTGATGATTTCTTCCATGAAAATGGTCTGGACGAGGTCCCTCTGAAACACCCTAATTTCATCAACTACCTAGTCTCTCTCCCCTCTAGGGAGTAGGAGCCTATTGTAATTATTACTGAAATGACATGGATGTAAACTACTACTGAGGTGAGCAATAAAGCATCCCACCTAAACCATATTGTTCTTGAACTAGGCACATACCCTAAAGGCTCTCACAGACAAGATAAGAAAAACTCCTCATTTCCATTCTTATTGTAATGTATGATGACCAAAAGGTAGAAAATAAAACTACTGAGGTCGAATCCCAAAAGGTGAAAACCTATAAGGCCATTGTTCCTGAGACCTACCATTGTTAGACATTCCTTTCAAAGAGCTCTACTGGATCCCCTATCATTGTAAAAATAGACATGAGTTCATTCTATGAACTAAATTAACCTTTTTATGGATTTCTATGAATGTCCTGAAGGTGAAGAGAGTAACTGCATACTGGAGAGAAGGATGAACTGCATCCTCAACTCATCTCTCCAACGAATCATTATCGAGAAAGGGATCAGGATCTATGTGAAAGAGATTGTTGAACATCATCCCAAACAATGGAACTGACATACTCCCATAATGGATGATGAGTGGGTGTTGACTCTTCTCATCCCACATGGCTGAACTAAGGGATTATTCATGAAACTCCTTCTTGAAAGAAACCCATGGAACATCAACCTCCTATCACTCCCCTAGGTAAAGCATCCACCATTAACACACAACTCCCATCATCAGACTAACTTCTAACAGAACCCAGTACTCCATCGAAGCTTGTTTAGGCTGATGCTGGTCTCATGATCCTATAGACATTTCTTTGTCTGAATATCTGATAAACTACACTCATAATTTCTCATGTTCTACCACTAAAAAGTTAGTAATGTTCTCATCCACCAGTTTTCCTCCACTTTGGGTCAACCATCCACCATTCAGTTGAATTTTCCTAGTGATCCTTCACTACCTTATCCACTCATGGAAGATGACTTGGTGCCATTGATAATCGATGAACAAGTTACTCTAAATCAAAATTATTATGTAATTTTTTTTAGATTCATTTTAACATGTTTTTTATTTTAATTTAACAAAATTTCAAATAAAAACAAAAACAATAGAATTTGTGATGGAGGTACCACTCATAGTGTCTCTACTATAACAACAATGTAGCCTCACTTGGTCATTCTGTAATCTCAGAATCCTTTCTTCAGATCATGGGTGCCCCTAAAATCCCAAGTCTAAGCCAGTCTTCCCTCGATAATGTCACACATCGAGGTCACCTTTCATTTTGTTCCGACAATGCCATGAAATCCTCACCATGGCTAACTCCATATGTCATCATATCTCTTAACCATCAATTATGATACCATTCTATCATGAACACCACTCTCGAATGATTCCCCTCTTGGGATTGCAATGAAGAAAGAGAGATAATGACCCATGAGTCTCACCTCTTTTTGGAATGGGGTTGTGAACAAAACCAAGGGTATAGAAATCCATGAAAATAATAAGCATTGTTCATTTTATATTAGATTTCATCATAGGGTAAAATTTATCAATCAAAAAAGATCTACAACACATATATAAAATAATAATTAAATTTATCCCACACACTTGTTTTGAAATATAAATATTCGAAAAAAAGTGTCTCTAAAGTAAATACCAAAAACAAGGCTAAGTATTGACACATCAACTTTCCCAATGTCCGAGATCGTAATGCCCATCATGGTCCCCATAGTCCACGTGGAAACTAGAAATAAGTTTTATATAAATAGGTTTACAATACATGTATACATAGTAAGGAAAAGAAAAGTCTCTTATGCACCAGTGGAAAAGAATAATAATGCCCTAGTGATAAATATTATAAACCAAAAAACACCTATCAATGTATACGAGCCACCCAAGCTCACTAAAGGCACACTCAACTAAATATATAATTCATGTAAGGTAGTATATTAAGAATTTTGATTATAGGGTACCCCTCACCACTTCCCACTAATTAACTGAACATCCTTAATGGTAAACATATTGATGATACAATTTGCTTCCTTAATCCCAACATAAAAATTCATCCTGCACTCACATGGGTCGCAAGAAAAACCTCATCCCAACTGCAGACTCCTAAAAAACACAATAAAACTAATCCTGAAGACACCTCACCCGTAGACACCAGGGTGTCATAAATGCAACACAACCTGTCCAAAGAAACATGGGCTACAAATTTCTACAATAATGAGCATGGATGTTCAAAAAACCATCCATCCACCCCCTCCCACATAAGATATGGGAAAAATACACACTCCCCCGTAACAATGGGGGTTTTCAGCACATAGTGATCAACCCATGTGTGGTGTATATTGAAATCATAATGAAATACATGAATATAAATATGTAGGAGTCAATAACTCTTCCAAAACTATGGGATTCCTAACAAAAAAACTCCCCAAACAAAAAATCCCTTTCCACTACACCTACATGCATGTATTTAGACTAGAAATAATCACATCAGATGTTAGTAAATTAAATCCATTTCGCAAATACCACTTCCATAAAACCCATTAAATTCATCTTTCTAATGAATTTTATTTTTTTATTCCATCCCTACCTAGGTAACTACCATCCACATCACACTATAGGTAACAGTATCAACCACACACTTCACACTTCATCATTACTGCAACCATCATTCATAAAACTAATTATTCCAAACCACCCATCAAAATAGAACATCCACCAACAAAAAATCACATTCAACACATATGAAACACCACCAATGCACAACCTGATTGTATTCCCACTGTATAAAAACATCAAAGCCAACTGACATAACAAACCCAGATATAGTCCCACTGCCCAAAGAGTTCATCCATTCCATAATAAATCAAACTCTATATATGAAATTCCATGACACGACATTCACCTTCTCATACACACATCTACACTCGCATCCATAGCACAAATAAAAAACCACACAATACCCCAGGATGAATTGGAACACACGCTGTACAAATACAAACCAAATAAAGAAGCTGTATTCTGATTTAACCAACAACCATTAATTAATTTCCCTTTGATAATTCATGGGTGATCATAGAATAGTTCAAACATGTGGAATCCATTCATATAATAGTGTTAAAATGATTATCCATATTTTAATATTAGAAAACTTTCAATAGAGGATCTAATAAAATATAAAGCATCATCTGGGTGCAAGAAAATACAACAAATGACCATGATTTTCAGAAGCTTTATAGCCCATACAACTCACAATGTGGATCAAAGATTATATATATAACAAGACAAGAAACACAATCATCTCCCGTGCCATTCAATTATTTCTGACCTAACAAAACGATTTATTATAATATGTTTAATTGGATCTATAACGGATTAGATTTTCTTTGTCACAACCTTAACTAAAATCTAGGATTCAACCGTAATAACATGGGGGTATTATCTTACCCACCTCGTATCATAAATATAAAGAGAGACTATGCGATCCCTACCTCGATGAACAGATGACCAAAAACCCCTACTTTTGTAAAAAACCAGGGGGTCATGCAAGCCTTTGGAACGTCCCTAATAGATCACATGACCGACCACTACCAGAATGATGTAACTCCTTAGAGAAGAAACATTTTAGACGTAAAATGAGAAAATGTTATGGTTAAAAGAAGAGAGTATATCTGATTTAGAAAAGTTCAGATCATATATCAATGGAATTGATATGATATCAATGTAAATTAAATCTGTATTTTGTTCAATACCATGACACATGGTGTAACACCCCAAACCCATTTACCCAGAGTCGGTGCATTATTACAAAACATTGGCATGTTACAAGGAATAATGTTCTGAATGACCGTTCAGTTAGTTGCCTTGGAAGTACTAGAAACATTCATAAGTTTTACATTACATTATGAAATAAAAACATTAACTACATTTTTTCCACTTTTGAACACTTGTATATCCTTATCCAATCCTTTTAGGTCAACCGTAAAATACTTCTTCACATCTTTGGAAAAATAAAACATAGAAAGTGGGGAGAATAGATGCTCAGTAAGGATTACAATATAGAAGAAACATTCCTAAACAAGCATAAATATTTATGGAAATTTATAAGATGAAAAAAAAATCCTTTTAAACATAAACATTATCACAATATGGAAAAGATAAAATCAAATAATTCCATTTAAATAATAACATTGATGTTATACTAGTCGAATAATCACATGCAATATTAATAACCACTTTAATAATGACAGCATGTATAATTCTAGACTTCATAACCACATAGTCAATGCCTCATGCCCATACTACAAATAAGTTCTTTCAAAGGCCTTATGGAAAGACACTAGATTGATTAATGAGACCTATCGATGCATTGAGGAGATATAGTGGGCTCCACCCATCACATACTAAGTCCAAAGCATTCCTCATACGAAAAGATTGAAACATAACATAAACATTCATATTAAAACTAATATATGAAATGTAAAAACATTATAAATAAACCATGAATGGTATAAAAATAACACATCCACATTCATTCATATGGAAAACCCTTCAATACAATATGGAATATTTTTATAATAAGTCATCCTTGATCTAGAATAATATCACATAAAGTATGTTGAGAAAGTTGAATTTGATCAGTAAAATATGTTCAGAGAAATATACCTTTTTAATGAAATCATTTAAAGGTCACATAATTTATAAAGGAAGTCATTTAAGAAGATAGTATTATATCAATTTGTCCCATACCACTTTGAAACTTTTTAATGGAATTATCATTTTAAAACATTCATGTCCATATAAATAAATCCTAAAAAATATTTTGAAAACATATAAATTAATGAGAATTGTTTTGAAGAATAAATCCTTAAAACATTTAAAATGATGTTTTTGTAAAAATTCCATTAAAATAATCCCTTTGAAAACACTTTTATGAAACATGGACATGGATAATAAATATTTCCCAGTAGAAACTTACTTAAAAACAACCTCATATAATAAAGAGATTGGGTAATTAACCCTTACCTTGTACTTTTCCATATTCGGTGATTTTTGAACTGTGTGTATAATAGATAAAAAAATGTTATTAAATTATACAATAACTAAATAAATAAATATGATATCATATATGATCCTCTAATATTTCATTGTTAATATTATTTCAGTAGTATCATAGTATTGGGTGTTAACTGATCTGTTTTCTTATATATGCTCGGTTTTGTAAGCCATTTTTGTTATAGATTGAATGTATTTTATTTATATACTGAATTGTATTAAGTTATTAAAATTTTTTTGTAACCATAACATGGAAATTATTCTTGAATTATTACGATGGGGAATGAATCTCATTGTGTTTGTGGAGAGGGTAATCCATACGTACGCTTGAGAGAAAATATCATTATATTGATGGTGAAATCATATATAATTGGATGGTATATCGTATATATATAATCCTTCACATGATATATTTATTATTTACATCTATTATACTCATTATTATATCCATACAAATAATTAAGTGTCTGAATAACAAACTACACCACGACGTGGATATGGTAAGCCGTATGTACGCATGTATAGTGACTTTTTCATTTATATGATAGATATAAAAATGAACATTGATTTACCATTTTTATATTAAAATAAAAGTATATAGAAGATACTAGAGTTATTATTTTATAATGTAAAAAAAGAAACAGGAAGTGGAAGAAGAAAAGAACTTGAAAGAGGGTGGAGAAATTAATGCCACTTTTTTGGCTGTTTTCTTTTGAGTAGATCAAATGAACTCCATATGTTGGATTTTTGATATAACTAATGCCACTAGGTTGAATAGAGGAAAATTGGGAGTATATTTTTCCTGGTTTTGTCCGGTCCAAATGTCTTTGAAGGTGTAATTTTGAGAGAAGGGGATGTTCCCTTTTATCAGAGCGGTGCGAGGCAACTTTTGAAAAGATTGAAATATTATTTTATAATAAAATAATTTTTTGGTTACTAATGCCTCCAAAATGATTTATTTCGTGTATAAAGTGGTTATGGGTTGAATAACTCACAAAAAATAGGTTTTAGATAGGTTTGGGTCATCATATTAACCTTATATTTTAGATTTAACTCTTAGTTAAATAGTTTAACATTTGCCGTGTATTATTTTATTATTATAATAATTGGTTAATAAACATACTATAATATTCCAAGAGAACATGAAGTGGATAATTAATGATATAATTATCATTATATAAGTTCTATGGTAGAACCTTTTATTTTCAAGACTATTATATAATTTAATAATATAATATTTGATTTAAAAACTCATTTATTTTATTTTTGACACGATTTAGTATTTTGTTTTTGTGAAATTCCCCACAAATTGATTACATCAAACCAAATACATTAAATAAACCCTAAAATGTCATATTCACCTAAAAAAATATTTTATTTCATTAAAACAAATAAATCATATTAATTTTAATATTAATAATACCATTAATTTGATTCTTTCATTAAAAGGTAATTACTCCATCACTATTGTGTCATAAATAAATTTAATTATTTACTGTCGAAAAATTATAAATAAAAAAAAATTAAGTAGGAAATTTTTTTATCTTTCTAATTAGAATTTATAGTCGTAAAAATAACTTATATAACCCCATTTAAAAATTGTTTTTCTAAAAGATATATGTTTATGTCATTTATGACTTTACATTAAATTTATTAATATAAAGTTTCATTATCAATCTCAAGTGGCTCTTTTGATTCCATATATTGACCCAAGGATGCCCATGGTCTGACATGAATCATCCAACAGGAATAGAATACATGTTATCATAATTTATTACTTTCATAATATAGTTTTTACCCATATTTATTGGATTTACCCTTTAACCATAGGAAATAAAATATTTACCGATGTAATTATTAATAATGTCCACAAAAAAAATTTACCTATTTACACAATTTGGATCTCTTGATTCCAAATATAGAATCCATTTTTTCAAATTAAAATCACAGAATTGGTAGAAATTAATTTCAAATTTATTCTTTTTTTCAAAACAAACCGTGAGTTTTTAGGAAATAATAATTATCAAAAGATTGACACTTGTTTATGTCTAATTAAAACGTGAAATTACATACAATGATATAAATTATATTAAATTATTAATATATAATATAATGAAACTTTAATAGCAATCAAATTTATTATTTAACACTATAAATTAATTTGATTAAAAAAATTTAATTAAAATTTTGTATTTTTCACTATTCATCAACATCAAATGTTTTTAGAATATTACCAAAAATTTACCCGAAGATAATTTCAATATTCCGAATTCAAAAATGAGGTCCATTTTGAAAAATTAAATTTTTAAAATTTCAAAAAGTGGTTATTACTATTTATAATGGAATGTTTGATTGTTCGTGGTGTGTTAAAACTCCAAGTTGCGTACAACTCGTGCTACTGCATGATTCAAAGAGAATAAAACCATAAATGATTGAGGTGTTTCATCCTACCCTCTTTAAAATAATTTTTTCCTAGAAATGTCTATAATATTACTGCATGAAAATATTTGGGTGGATCTTCATCATATGTTTTTTGAGCTCCCATGTTTTCTCTTCAATCTTATGGTTTCTCCATAGAACTATTACCAGACGAGTCGTCCGGTTACTCCACACTTGTTATCTGGCATCCAGAATTTTCACAGGTTCTTTACAAGAAGATAGATCATGTTCTAGTTCAGTTTCCTCATAGGTGAGTAAATGTGTTGATTTGGGCATGTATTTTCTCAACAGTGAAACGTGGAACGCATCATAAACTTTGGAGAGACTTTGAGGCATTACCAAATGATAAGTTACCACTCCAATTCGTTATAGAATTTAAAAAGTTATGATGTAACTGGGACTCAATTTAACATTGTTACAGAAATTTATAACACTCTTCCATGGAGATACCTTCATGAATACATGATCACATACATGATATTCCAAATCCCTCTTTCAGTTATCAATATAGCTCTTTTTCATAATTTGAGGTTCTTTGATGTGGGTTAGGATAATGTTCACATTTTTTCTATTGTTTCTTCAAAAATTTCTATGCCAACAAGTTTTCTTTCACCAACATCGTCCCAACATGTTTGTGTGCAACATCTCTTTCTATATAATGCTTCATATGGTTCTTTTTGAGTACTTGAATTTAAGCTAATTTTATAGGAAAATATCACTAGATTTAAATATTGATCCTGCATACCTTGAAAGTCAATTGAGAAAGATCTCAACATGTCCTCTATGGTCTGAATAGTATATTCTGATTGTCCATTGGTTTGTGGGTTGTAGGAAATGGTCAAATTATGTTTAGTATCCAGGGCATTCTGAAGACATTTCTGGAATCATAATGTAAAAAAGTGATCACGATAAAAAAAATCAATAGGGGTACACCATAATTCCTTTCAAATTCATTAATATAGAGTCTTTCTATATGTTAAAGTGGAAAATATTCACTTATAGTAGGAAAATGTGCTGACATTGTAAGGAGATCAACAATGACCCATATTGCATCATTCCTTCTAGTAGTCTTCGGTATCCCTATGATAAAATACCATCATAATATTATCTAATTTCAACTTATGTATGCGAAGAGGTTGCATGACTCCTCCAGGCCCTTGCCTTCCATAATTCACTTGTTGAAAACTCATACATCATAACACAAAATCAACAATCTTGTGATGACCCAGACCCCCCTTGGTCCCTTCCTTTTCCAAAATCCGGATCCTTAAGGGGTGCCGATCGGTGCGACCGATCGGTGAGACCGATCGGTGCGACCGATCGGGGAGACCAATCGGTGTGACTGATCGGCGGAACTGGCCGACATCACCTGACCTTTCCCAGTTGTTCCAGTAACGCTCCTTTTTCGCAAATAGGGTTTTAAACCCTATTCTTCCTCGTTTAAAAAAAATGTCCTAAAGACCCGAAACACGCACAAAAGTTTTAATTAAATACTGAATCGACTCATGAGTCGGTTTAAACCACCCAGCACCTTTAATGGTGAGTCAAGCCGCGTGGTCAACCCACGACTTCCATGTCTTACGCGGTTCAATGTTTTTATCTCAACCGCCCCCGGCTCTTATAAATTATGGGTTAGGCCGTGGTTTCTCCCTTCCTCTATCGTGGCTCTTCTGGTGCATCGGGCGCACCGTGTCATTATCCGTGAAGTTCCGCCTCCCCCCCTGACATAAGCGTTGGCCGTCTATCAGCAGGTAGGGAATTTCTCTCGTCTCTCACTTTTGTGTATCATGCGGGGTGGGCGTTATTTTGTTCCTATGGAATTGGTTGAACCAAACCTTAATGAAGATAATAAACGGAGTTCTAAAGAAAGAAGGGGAAGGGGTTGTGATCCTTGTTTATGATTTATCTTGTGATCAACCTTTTTAATTGTGCTGGTTTATGTTTTTCTGAAAATTGAGGCCGTTGGGGGTCATTGTATGTGCACTGATGAATCCCCTCGTGATGTTTTAAATGGGTTACTGAAATTGTGAACACCTGCTGTGAAATTGGTTAATCACGTATACTCGGCTGAATAAGTTGGAAGCACCAGGATAAACCCTACTATGTTAACTCTAGGTTAGAACACACAGGTTTGAAATCACGGAGTGTGTTAAGTCTTTTAAAACTGAAATTACTCGGTGGTTGTGTGAATTTGGGGATGGGATTCCCTGTTGGTATGGTTTCAGTGGTTGTGAGTTTGAGACCGGGTGGGTACTCGTTTATATCACAAATTGGGGAGAGATCCTCTGTTGACAGAACTGGGTGTGAGTGTTTTGGTTGATCCATGCTTTTGACGCTTTCCTTGGATATGATTATGGTAGTTTCCCAGTAGTGCTTAAAATTAATTTTACATTTTAACTGAACGTGAAACAAGAATGGGACAAATGGTTTTTGTGGGCAAGGGTCGTGAACTGTGACTCGGACGCAGTGGTGTTGAGTTCTGTAGGTTGGCTAGGAAAACCTAAGCTTTTGGTGAGTGTTTGTTACCTATATATATACTTGTAGCTTTGTGTTTCTTATTCGCGCCCCACCCAAGTTGAGCACTCAGTGACGAACACCCCCATTTATGGGGGAAGGGTGTTTTTCCCAACATTATCCTTAGTGGCTGGTTATTAGCTCCTTTTTTGCTCCCTTTCCCGGATAGCCCAAGTATCTTCGGGCAGGCTATGATGGCCTGAGGTCCATTATTAGCCCAAGAACCTTCGGGCAGGGTAGTACTATGGTTGACCATGTGTGTGCGGCAGGTGGTTTCCCTTGTGTCTTCGGGATGAGGCCCAGGTGTGTGCGGGTGGGATTTCGGCAGTGGGACTGCGTGTGGTTGTGGCCCAGGTGTGTGCGGGCGGGATTTCGGCAGTGGGACTGCGTGTGGTTGTGGCCTAGGTGTGTGCGAGAGGGTGTGGCAGTGGGACTGCGGTGAGAATGGAGGGATTGGTCTGATGCGTAGGATGTCTCAATAACCAGTGGGAAAGTGGCGTGGGGTACCCAAACATCGATGTGCTCTGATTATATATATTACTTGACTTGCGTTATTTTGGGAGCGTGCCTTAGTGAGTCCTGGGGTGGTTAGATTACCTTGAATAGGCGTTTGGTTTTCTCCTTTCTCACGGGACATTAGCACGTTCCCCCACTTGTGCACGAGAGTCTCGGTTTTCCCTACTGAGTGTACTTGTATGCTCACCCTACGTTTACTTTCAGGTTTCCAGGAGGACTACCAGGGCTGTGCGGGACCCTACTAGTCGGACAATTGGAGTTGTTGTTGTTGTCGTACCTTTGTTTTCTTTTGGTATTGTACTTTGAGCCTATTTTTGTACTTGCACCTTGTTGTAAACTGTTTAAACATGCATGGGGGATTTGATTGGGATTATTTATTTACACCTGTTTCGCTCCCTTTCTGTGTGGTTGACTTATCCTATTTCTGATCCTAAATAATAAAAAGGGTAATGCCTCCAATATTTGTGAAAACTCATACCCTTGGTGCTAGTCGCCACCCCGGGGCCTACTGGAGGTGGGACTCGGGGGTCATTATCTCTCCTACAACATAAAGAAGGAAGGTCCTAGCAATCTGCTGACCCTTCACCCTTTTTGGTGAAGGCGGGTCGTGACAGAATGGTATTAGAGGAAGGTTTGAGAGGTAGGATAAAGTCTGGAGTTAGGCATAGTGAGGATTGCATGGGATGGTAAGGCAACAATGTTGGGTGACCTTGGTGCGTGAATTAGGCCAGGGAAGACCGGCTAGGACACGAGATTTTAGGGCCCCCCGTCATCCGATGCAAGGACTCTAGGCCTACCGAACGACCAAGTGAGACCACACTGATTGCAGGGTAGAGACCCTAGGAAAGGTACATGCATCATAAATGACTTGTGTTCTTATGTTTCTGGGATATTTTGGGAATTAATAATAAATTTAAAATTTTAAGAAGTTTTTCTTTTTAGTATGCACTACTTGGTCTTAGGCATTCCTTGTTTACCTTGAATCTATGGCACCTGGGAGGTGACCACGTGTGGTACAGGCGATCGAGGCCACAGATACTACTTTAGCCGATCGGCAGAGAGCTGATCGAGAGGAAGAGGGAGACCAATGGAAAAAAGACTCTTCGGGCCTTCCAGCGACAGGCCCTCGAGAAGTATGAGGGCAGCACCTCCGATATGAAGGCGGAAGGCTGGTTAGAGGAGATAGTTATAGCCTTCAGCCTGATTCGGACCCCGAACGAGTACTGGGTTCCTCTGGCTGTTAGCCAGATGCGAGGAGCAGCACGTCAGTGGTGGATGCTTCACCTGGGGAATATGAAAGAGTCTAAGGTTGCTTGGGCGGATTTCGATAAGGAGTTCCGGGCGGAGTTCCTCTCCTTGACAATGAAGGCAGAGAAGAGGCAGGAGCTACTCTCCCTCCAGTAGGGGAGCATGTCCGTGAGGGAACTTGGAATCAAGTTCAAGGACCTCCTACGTTTTTCTCCGGACCTCTTTCCCGAAGAGGAGTCTCGGGAAAGACGTTTGGAGGAGGTGCTCCGACCCTCCCTCCAGTATGTTGTTACCCCCTTTACCCTTCCGACATACTTAGAGGTCCAGAATAAGGCCTAAGTGGTGGAAAGGATGCATGATCCGGGCGGAGTGTCATGAGAAGGGATCCAGCTTGGACCATCGAAGGGGAAGGCCGTTAGCACCAGGCCTCGAGCATCGGGACCCTCTAGGTTCCGACCCACAGGGAGCAGACCGCAGCAGTTTCAGTTTCAATCCCCTGGCCCACATTTTTTCCCTTCAGGATCGGGACTATGGTGCTTCATCTGCGGGAGCCCTAGACATCTCCGGAGTCAGTGCCCCGATCAGGTGCAGTACAGCAGTGGCAGTCATCCCCAGCATCCGCCGTAGTAGTAGTTTCTAGCCAGACCCTTCCGGCAGCAGCAGCAGGGACAGCGAGCTCCCGCTCCTCCGCAGGAAGACATAGGAGGAGGAGGCTGATCTTAGGGCGCTCCCCAGGGACCTCAACCAGGGCGTGGTCGGGGAGGTGGCCGACAGCCGAGGGGAAGGGGAGCTAGGCGTGGACAGTTACACGCAGCAGTGGCAATAGTTCCAACAGGGCCAGAGGTTGTTCAAGTTACAATCAATGTGTTTAGCACTCTTGCTTATGCTTTGTTCGATACAGGAGCTTCGCACTCCTTTGTTTCACCCAGTCTAGCCCGTGCCTTGGGTCTATATGCCGAGAGACTTCCAGTGCCCCTGGTGTTGAGCACACCAGTTGGAGGTCAGACCGACTTGCTGTTCGTTTGTCGGGGATGTAGACTGATGTTAGGGCCACATCAGTCGGTTAGGGATCTCCTTCTGCTACAGATTCAGCCGTACAATGTCATCCTAGGCATCGACTGGCTATTTTCTGTGTGCGCCGTCATTGACTGTTTCCAAAGAAGGGTGGTGTTCTCAGGTTTGGACGGCCAGCGTGTTACTTTCACCGCCGAGCGGAGCTGTCCGAAGGGAAACAGGAGGGAGGAACCTCTCCTCTCCTTGTTGACCGAGCTGACAGTGGAATCAGTAGATGCTGAGATGGTGGAAGTGCTAGAGATCGTCCGCGAGTTTATGGACATATTTCCCGAGGAGGTGACAACTCTACCCCCTCGACGCGATATCGAGTTCGGGATAGACCTACAACCCGACGCTCGTCCGATCTCGATGGCTCCTTATCAGATGGTACCTTCGGAGCTACGAGAGTTGCGGATACAGATTGACGATCTGATGAAGAGGGGTTATGTCCGTCTGAGTGCATCACCATGGGGCACTCCAGTCTTGTTCGCAAGGAAGGTGGATGGTGGCCTCAGGTTGTGCATTGACTACAGGAGGCTGAATCAGGTAACGATCAAGAATCGCTACCCTATTCCGAGGATAGATGATCTTTTTGACCAACTGAGGGGGGAATGATGGTTCTAGAAGATCGACCTGCTGTATGGATACCACCAGCTGAGGGTGAAGGATAGCGACATCCCGAAGATGGCGTTCAGGTGAAGGTATGAGCACTTCGAGTTCGTGGTCATGCCCATTGGTGTTAAGAACGCCCCGGCCGTGTTCATGGGGCTTATGAACTCCATCTTTCGGGAGTACCTGGATCAGTTTGTGGTGGTATTCATCGACGATATCCTGATCTATTCAAGGTTAGAAGAGGACCATGCAGAGCACCTGAGGACAGTTTTGGAAGTCCTCCGACAGCACCATCTCTACGGGAAGTTGTCAAAGTGCAAGTTCTGGACACGAGAATTGCACTTCCTTGGGCATGTAGTGTCTGAGCAGGGGGTAGCAGTCGACCCATCAAAGGTTGAGGCAGTTTTTTCTTGGGCAGCACCCATGAATGTGGTGGATGTCCGGAGTTTCCTCGGACTGGCATGTTACTACCGGAGATTTGCACCCAAATTCTCCCAAGTAGCAGCCCCTTTGACAGCTTTGACCAAGAAGGACCAGGTTTTCGTGTGGAGCGAGCAATGCGAGTCGTCCTTCAGTTACCTAAAAGAAAATCTGGTTAGTGCCCCAGTGTTGAGATTACCAGAAGAAGGGATTGCCTATGAGGTATTTTGTGATGCTTCATGATAGGTCCAGGGATGCGTGTTGATGCAGCAACAAGGGGTGAACTCTTACGGGTCCAGGCAGCTACGCCCCCATGAGCGTAACTACTCCACCCATGACCTGGAGCTTGCAGCGGTCGTTTTTTCACTAAAGTTATGGCGGAACTACCTCATCGGGGAATGCTTTGTGGTCTTCACAGATCACAAAAGCTTAAAGTATATCTTCTCCCAACGGGACTTGAACTTGCGACAACAGAGATGGGTGGAGTTCCTTCAAGACTACGACTTTGAAATCTCTTATACTGAGGGCAAGGGCAATGTGGTGGCCGATGCCTTGACCAGGAGGACGCAGAAGGATGCAGTCCGAGAGTCGGCAAATGCCTGGAAGGCAATGGATGAGTTGGTTGCCTTACACCTGGATGCAAAGATGGATAGTGGCAGAGGATGCCTATATCAGATGAGAGTGCAGTCATATCTGTTTCGACAAGTGGAGGAGTCTCAGTGGGGAGACCCCGAGTGCGAAGTGATGCGTGATCTGGTTGACCAGGGCGATGCTCCAAGAGAATGGACAGAGGACGGTCAGCACCAGATGCTTTTCCAGAAAAGGTTGTTTGTTCCAAGAGTGATGCATGGCAAGGTTCTCAGTGAGTTCCACAACTCACCCCTAGTGGTGCACCCAGGAGTTACCAAGATGTACCAGGGGCTGAAAAGGCAATTGTGGTTGCCCGGAGTTAAGTGAGCGGTGGAAGTATTTGTGGATAAATTCTTAGTATGTCAGCAAGTGAAGGCTGAACACCGGGTTCCAGGCGGCCTACTACAGCCTTCAGCTGTTCCCGAGTGGAAGTGGGACGAAATCTCAATGGATTTCGTCACGGGACTACCCAAGGTCCAAGGAGGGTGCGACGCCATCTGGGTGGTGGTGGACAGGTTGACGAAATCGGCTCACTTTCTGAAAATCAGGGAGTCAAGTACTGTGGATGCTTTGGCACGAAAGTACGTGAATGAGGTGGTGCAGAACACGACAGAGAAGATTCAGCTCATACGGGAAAGGATGAAGGCGTCCCAGGACCGACAGAAGTCGTATGATGATACCAGGAGATGGCCCTTGGAGTTTGAAGTTGGGGACCTCGTGTTCTTGAAGGTCTCCCCGCAGCGTGGACAATGGAGGTTCGGCAAGGGGGGTAAGCTTTCCCCCAGATTCGTCGGACCCTTCGAAGTGTTGCGGCGGGTCGGCGAAGTGGCTTATCAGCTAGCGTTACCTCCGCCGCTGCTAAGGATACATGATGTCTTTCATGTATCCCATATCTGTCGTTATCTGCACGATGATTCACACGTCCTTCATTGGGGTGAACTGGACATCGAGGACGATGTAACCTTTGTGGAAAAACTAGTGATGATCGAGGATCACAAGGAGAATGTGCTTTGTGGGCGAGCCATTCCCTTGGTTCATGTGTTTTGGAGACATGGAGGGCTCGAAGAGAGTACGTGGGAGAGGGAAGCACAGATGCGTGCCCAATATCCCGAGTTGTTTTGAGATTTGTTCGTTTTGTACCTGTTGTGGTAGAACGTTTGAATTTTGTCTATGAAATGTACTAGTTTATTTCCTCTGTTGTGTGTGAAAAGCCTCAGCTAAAGGGAAGATGGAACCCGACCCCTAATCAAGACGCATTAAGGTGGATGCGATTAAACCCGTGCGGGCGAGTCAGTGCCGCCCAAAGCAGATAATATCTTGACATGGGGGGGGGAACTCCCCAATTCCACATGACCGGGCGGTTTGGCATGGTATGTTGCTTGGTTCTTGACAGGGGAGTGTTTTTAGTTAGCATGGGTTCACTCCTAAGAGGTATCTTTCGAAGATGGTTGTTCGGACCCTCTCATTCCTTCTAGTTTGTTGTGATTCTCGAGGATGAGAATCGTTTAAGAGGTTTCTGATGTGATGACCCAGACCCCCCCTGGTCCCTTCCTTTGCCAAAATCCGGATCCTTAAGGGGTGCCGATCGGTGCGACCAATCGGTGAGACCGATCGGTGAGACCTATCGGTGCGACCGATCGGTGGGACCGATCGGTGGGACCGATCTGTTCGACCGATCGGTGCGACCGATCGGTGGGACCGATCGGTGAGACCCATCGGTGAGACCCATCGGTGAGACCGTTCGGTGAGACCAATCGGTGAGACCGATCGGTGTGACCGATCGGCGGAACCGGCCGACTTCACCCTGCCATGCCATGTTGTTCCATTAACGCTCCTTTTTTGCAAATAGGGTTTTAAGCCCTATTCTGCCTCGTTTAAAAAAAATGTCTTAAAGACCCAAAACGCGCACAAAAGTTTTAATTAAATACTGAATCGACTCATGAGTCGGTTTAAACCACCCAGCACCTTTAATGGTGAGTCAAGCCACGTGGTCAACCCACGACTTCCACGTCTTACGCGGTTCAGCGTTTTTATCTCATCCGCCCCTGGCTCTTATAAATTAAGGGTTAGGCCGTCGTTTCTCCCTTCCTCGATCGTGGCTCTTCTGGTGCATCGGGCGCGCCGCGTCGTTATCCGTGAAGTTCCACCTCCCCCCTGACATAAGCGTTGGTCGTCTATCAGCAGGTAGGTAATTTCTCTCATCTCTCACTTTTGTGTATCATGCGGGGTGGGCGTTATTTTGTTCCCATGGAATTGGTTGAACCGAACCTTAATGAAGATAATAAACGATGTTCTAAAGAATGAAGGGGAAGGGGTTGTGATCGTTGTTTATGCTTTATCTTGTGATCATCCTTTTTAGTTGTGCTGGTTTATGTTTTTCTGAAAATTGAGGCCGTTGGAGGTTGTTGTATGTGAACTGATGAATCCCCTCATGATGTTTTAAATGGGTTGCTGAAATTGTGAACTCCTGCTGTGAAATTGGTTAATCACGTATACCCGGCTAAATAAGTTGGAAGCACCAGGATAAACCCTACTATGTTAACTCTAGGTTAGAACACACAGTTTTGAAATCACGGAGTGTGTTAAGTCTTTTAAATCTGAAATTACCCGGTGGTTGTGTGAATTTGGGGATGGGATTCCCTGTTGGTATGGTTTCAGTGGTTGTGAGATTGAGATCGGGTGGGTACTCGTTTATATCACAAATTGGGGAGAGATCCTCTATTGACAGAACCAGGTGTGAGTGTTTTGGTTGATCCATGCTTTTGACACTTTCCTTGGTTATGCTTATGGTAGTTGCCCAGTAGTGCTTAAAATTAATTTTACATTTTAACTGAACGTGAAACAAGAATGGGAAAAATGGTTTTTGTGGGCAAGGGTCGGGAACTGTGACTCGGACGCAGTGGTGTTGTGTTCTGTAGGTTGGCTAGGAAAACCTAAGATTTGGGTGAGTGTTTGTTACCTATATCTATACTTGTAGCTTTGTGTTTCTTATTCGTGCCCCACCCAAGTTGAGCACTCAGTGCCGAACACCCCCATTTATGGGGGAAGGGTGTTTTTCCCAACACTATCTTTAGTGGCTAGTTATTAGCTCCATTTCTTCTCCCTTTCCCGGATAGCCCAAGTATCTTCAGGCAGGCTATGATGGACTGAGGTCCATTATTATCCCAAGAACCTTCGGGCAGGGTAATACTGTGGTTGACCAGGTGTGTGCGGAAGGTGGTTTCCCAAGTGTCTTCGGGATGAGGCCCAGGTGTGTGCGGGCGGGATTTCGGCAGTGGGACTGCGTGTGGTTGTGTCCGAGGTGTGTGCGGGCGGGATTTTGGCAGTGGGACTGCCTGTGGTTGTGGCCCATGTGTGTGCGGGCGAGTGTGGCAGTGGGACTGCGGTGAGAATGGAGGGATTGGTCTGATGCGTAGGATGTCTCAATAACCAGTCGGAAAGTGGCGCGGGGTACCCAAACATGGATGTTCTCTGATTATATATATTACTTAACTTGCGTTATTTGGGGAGCGTGCCTTAGTGAGGCCTGGGGTGGTTAGTTTACCTTGAATAGACGTTTAGTTTTCTCCTTTGTCACGGGACTTTAGCACGTTCCCCCACTTGTGCACGAGAGACTTGGTTTTCTCTACTGAGTGTACTTGTATGCTCACCCTACGTTTACTTTCATGTTTCTAGGAGGACTACCAGGGCTGTGCGGGACCCTACTAGTCGGAAAGTTGGAGTTGTTGCTGTTGTCGTACCTTTGTTTTCTTTTGGTATTGTACTTTGAGCCTCTTTTTGTACTTGCACCTTGTTGTAAACTGTTTAAACATGCATGGGGGCTTTGTTTGGGGTTATTTATTTACACCCGTTTCTCTCCCTTTCTTGGTGGTTGACCTATCCTATTTCCGATCCTAAATAATAAAAAGGGTAATGCCTCCCATATTTGTGAAAACTCATACCCTTGGTGCTAGTCTCCACCCCGGGGCCTACTGGAGGCGGGACTGGGGGTTCATTATCTCTCCTACAACTTAAAGAAGGAAGGGCCTGGCAATCTGCTGACCCTTCCCTCCTTTTGGGGAAGGCGGGTCGTGACAAATCTACCTCTTCATGTTGTCCCACACAAATTGTTCTTTCAAATATTTATATATCTTGGTGGTCCCATGTTGTATAGAGAAATTGGACCTATATGCATCATCCAACAATTCTCTTTTTAGATTAGGTATGTTGAGAAAAAAAAGTCTCTTACCAAAATTCAAAATTCCATATTCATATATGAAGTCACTCAATATTCCATCATTCACACCATTAATCTTCTTTGGAAACTCCTCATCAGCAGCATCTGAACTCATTATCCTTTATGGTAAACATTTTTTTGGAAACCAATTTATGAAGTATTGATTTTTCACCTTCTAGGGTTGTTCCCATATACATATTTACAATATCCATGAAAATAACATCCCTTTAAACTCTTATCCTATTCAAAACTCCATGAACCTTTCTACACAAAGCATCTACCACCTTATTTTCCTTCCTCGGGTGGTGGTGTATTGTGCAATCATAATCGTTGAGTATTTCAAGAAATCTACTTGGCCTCATGTTGAGTACTTTCTGAGAGAAAATATACTTCAAATGCTTGTGATCAGTATAAATATCACATTTTTCACCATAGAGAGAGTTTCTACATCTCTTGAGAGAAAATATTACAACTGCTAACAAAAGATAATGAGTAGGATTTGTTTTCTCATGAATATTTAGCTTCTGTGATTCACATGCAGTAACTATATCATTATTCATAAAAACAAAACAAATCACATTCTTTTAAGCATCACAATAAATAAAAAACCCATCATTCCCAGATGGTAGAGTCATGATAGGATCATTAACTAATATTTTCATTAGTTCTTTTAAACACTCTTCATGCTATTTTGTCCAATCAAATTTAACCCCTTCACAGGTGATCTTGGTTAATGGGTTAACCAATATGGAAAAATTCTCAACAAAACGACAAGAATAACCTACTAAACCAATAAAACAATGTACCTCAATTATACACGTTGGTGCTGGCCATTCATGGATTTCAATGGTCTTTGAAGGATCAAAAAATATTCCATCCATAGAGAAAATATAGCCATGATAAGAAATATGCTGAAGCCAGAATTCCCACTTTCTAAAGTTCACATATAATTCATTTCTTCTATGAGTCCTTAGGATAATGTGGAAGTGACATCCATGATCATCATATCTTTTTGAGTATAAAAAAATCATCAATATATACCACTACAATTTCATCATGATATTCCTTGAAAACACTATTAAATATATCCATTAAGACATAGGGTGCATTAGTCAATCCAAAAGGCATTACGGTAAACTTGTAATTCCCGGACCTGGTTAGAAATGATATTTTTGGAATGTCTTACTTATTCACACACATCTGATGATATCCAAATCGATGGTCAATCTTTGAAATATATTTAACTCAAGGAAGTTGGATGAATAAATCATCAATGTGAGGTAGGGTATACTTGTCCTTTATTGTTATAGCATTGATCTCCCTATATTCAATGAACATACTCGTTGATCCATCTTTCTTCCTAACAAAAAGAACAGGGGATCCCCATGGAGAAATACTAGGGGGAATAAATCCCATATTACTCAGTTTCTCTAGTTTTTTATTTAGTTCCACTAATTCCAATGTTTCCATTCCATAAGGGGTCTTCGATATCGGCCTTGAACCAAGAATTAAATAAATGAAAACTCATTTTCTCGCTCTGGAGGATGTCCATGTAAATCCTATGAAAACACATAATCTAATTCATACACAATATGTACATCATCTATTTGAAAATTAATTTTCTCTACCTTATTTATTTTTTCTCTTCCTCCCCAATAATTTAATTTATAAGATCTATTGGGGTTTGATTTAGATAAAAATCAGGTGCTAAAGTTTCTGCTCTAATGATAATTTACACCTTATCATCATCGAAAATTGTAACCTCTTTCTCCTTTCAATAAATTATTGCATCATGCTCTGAAGTCCAATCAAAACTGAGTATTATATCTAATTCTATCATGGGTATGATGATGAGATCAGCTAATAATTAATATTTATATTCCCTAATGGGAACATATTCAAAAAAACGTGTTTCGATGATACTTCACTTAGGTGTTTTAACTGAAAACACCCTAGTTAAGTCAAATTGAAAATATCTTATTTTCATTCCAAACTAGGAAGATATGAAACAGTGGGATGTTCTAGAAGAAAATAAAGCATTGGATAAACATAAGGAAACCATTAAATTACATGCCACCACATCTTTTAGAGCTTGATCCACAGCAGTAGTGATCCCATAGTCTTGGCCTTGTTCCCATGGACTTTTCTGAGTTATGTTCCCTTGGCGCTTAGGACCATCCTTTTCATAATTCCTCTTTTCTCTACAATTATAGAATTTAATATTTATAGTCTCTTTATTCCTCTTGAAATCACAAGCTTGGTGGACTTTTACACTACACTTGTAACAGACTCCCATTACCTTCATACAAGTACCAGGGTGTTTCATCCCACATTTATAGCATGATAGATATTAAAATTTACACTTCTTCACCTTATTTCCATTTCCAGAGTGTTCAGAAGATCTCTTCTTTTCTTTATTTTCTTTGAAGTCGTAATACATATAGAATTCATTATCTTTCTTAATAGTGCATGGGAGAGTATCATCGTATGATGAGAAGGATTTTGAGACTAATTCTTAATGGGGAAATGGATTTAACCCAACAGATAATTGATCAATCTTACTCCTTGGGTTATGTATATAATTTGTTGCATTCCGTTCTAATGTTGTAAAGTTAACCTCATACTTTGTGACATTCTCATACTAATTTTTTCTCAGACTTATAAATTGTATTTACATATCTACTAGATGGTTGTGAAGAATATCTTTTTCTATGAAAATATATTTTAACGCCCTCCATTCCATGTTGGATACTTCTTTATCTTCAATTATGTTTTGGATTAATGACCACCATTATTCTGAATCTTCTATGAGGCGATAAAATACCTTGACAACTCTTTCCCCTTCGCTACTCCCAAAAGCATGAAATAATTTCTTTAAACAACTTATCCATTTCATAGCTAATAATTGATTTGTACCCCCATTTAATGTTGGTGGTTGTTTCATCATGAAGCGGTCTAACATTGATCCTCCTCATTGTGGATTATGGTTCTACATACAGTTAAGGTTAATATTCATAACCTGAGTGAGTTGTCCCAATATGGTGATAAGATGACCTGCACTAATTGCATCACTATCTCCACTACTATTATCTTGAGTAGGGGAGAAATATTTACATTGATTATGTGGGTTGATACAGTTTCCATTCATTCCACAATGCACTATTTCTAAATAATTGAATACACTAGATTATTTTTTGATTTGAAATACATATTTCCAAACATGTAAAATAGCTAATATAAATTGTATAGTTTATGGATATAATCCATAATCATAAAAATGTTTTCTTTAAGGATGTATATACTCATAAACCCTTCTTAATAGTTTTTAAAGAAAATGAGAATTATCCCAATAATATCCATCGGGTGTGTCGTAATCAAGAGTGTAGTAAATATCATTTTCTGGAATTAATTCCCATTCGAGTCTAGCTCAATGTGGTGTTTTTGTGTTTTACACAGAGGTACATATGTGCTAGAGCCTCCTGTACCTACTCATATCCATACATGGACATATTTCATTGAAAACTCCCAAAATATCTATATTAACCAAATTTTAGGAAGATATTCTATACTAATCCTCAATGTCTATGTTAGGGTAAAGTTCTCTTATCATTTTTTTTTCTAAATCTAGCTTCCATGGTTTGTACTTAACCTCCCATTGATACCAACTATAATTCCATGAACCCAGTTACCTAGAGTCAGTGAATTATTACATAACAATGGAATGATACAAGGAATCATGTCCCTAAAGGCCGGCCATTTTAGTATCCTTGGAAGTACAAGATACATTCATAAGTTTTACATTATATCCTGAAATAAAAACATCAACAACATTTTTTCACCTTTTTAATAGACATATATCTTTAGACTATCCTTGTAGGTCAAGAATTATATACTTGTTCACATCCTACAAAAATAAAACATAGTAAGTGGTGAGCTCAGATGCTAATTCAGGATAATAATATAGAAGAAACATACTTAATTAATCACAAACATTTATGGTAATGTATAAGACCAAAAAAATCCTTTTAAACATAATATTCAACATAATATAGAAATGATAAAATTAAATAATTCCATTTACATAATCACAAAAATATTTTACTAGTCAAATAATCACAAGCAATGTCAATATCCACTTTCAGAATGATGGATTAAATAATTCTAGACTTCATAAGCACATATTCAAGGTCTTGTTCCAAGACTACAAATAAGATTTTTTCAAGGCTTGTTCCAAGACACAAGTTTGTCTCATGAGACCAACCGATGCATCGAGGAGCAATAGTGGTCTCCATCCATCGCTTACTAAGTCCAATGAATTCCTCATGTGAATTGGTTAAAACATAACATAAAAATTCTTATTAAAACTAGCTTACAAAATGTCAATTTATATTATCCATAAACCATGAATGTTATAAAAATAACACATCCACAATTTAACATACCAATAAACATTGATTAAAATATTGAATATTTGTATGATAAATCAACCTTGATCAAAAATAATACCTCATAATGGATGTTGACTTAGTTGAAAATGACAAGTAAAACATATTTAAGAAAATATCCCTTTCATGAAATAATTTAAACGTAATGTAATTCGTAAATGAAGTCATTTAAAAGATGGTTTTGAATAGAAGTTTATCATACCACTTTGAACCTTTTGAAATGACTTATCATTTAAAAACATTCATGTCCATATAAATAAATTCATAAAATTATTTTGAAAACATGGACATTAATGAGAATGGTTTAGAAGAATAAATCATCAAAAAAAATTAAAATATGTTCCCATAAAAAGTCAGATAAAATAATCACTTTGAATACTCTTATATGAAACATGGACATGGATGATAAATATATATCAGTAGATACTAACTTAAAAAAACCCTCAAATAATAAAGAGATTGTGGAATTAACCATTAACATTTACATTACTATAGTCAATGGAATGATAAATTCTTTTATAAAAGTTAAAACATTGTTATTAAATTATAACATTACTATATACATAAATATGATATCATATACGATCCTATAATATTGCATTGTTAATAATATTTCTGTAGTATCATCATTTTGGGTGATAAAGGATCTGTTTCCTTTATATTTTAATTTTTTTAAGAAATGTTTATTATGGATAGGTTGTATTTTATTCATATAAATAATGATATTAAGTTTATAAAAATTAATTTTTATCATAAAATGAATATTGTTGTTGATTGATTACGATGTGTAATAAATCTCATCGTGTTCATGGTGACAGTAATCCGTATGTACACTTGAGTAGCAATATCATTATACTAATGGTGAAATAGTATGTCATTGAAAGGTATATTGTATATGAAGAATCATTAACATGTTCTATTTATTAATTACATTATTTATACTCATTATTATACCCATCCAAATAATGATGTCTTTGAATAACAAACTACACCATGACGGGGAGACGGTAAGCCGTACATACGCACGTATGCTGACTTTGTCATTCATATGACAGATAGAATAATGGTTATGGATGTATGATTTTTATAATAATATCTCATTATATTTAATATACTAGTGTTATTATTTTATAATGTAAATAAAAATGAAATAGTAAGTGTAAGAAGAAATGAACTTGAAAGAGGGTGGTGAAATTATTACCTCTTCTTTGGGTGATTCTTATTGTGTTCATCAAAAGGGATACTGAGGTTGGCTTCCTATTCAAAATAAGGCATCTAGTTTGAGGTGAGAAAAATTTCAAGGATATTGTGGTAGGTATTGGCCGAGGGAAATGGCTATGGTGGTGTAATTTTGAGGGAAGGGGAAGTTCCCGTTTATAAGATAGGTGAGGGGAACCTTAAGAAAAAATTGAAATATTAATTTTTTAATAAAATCATTTCTGGTTTCTAATGGATTTGAAATGATTTTTTTTGAAGATAAGGTGGGTGTCGGTCCAAAATCTCTCAACTAATTGGTTTTATACAGATTGGGGTCACAATATTAGTCTTATCTTGTAGATTTCACTCTTTGTTGAATAGTTTAACTTCTAACATGTATTCTTTTAATATTATAATAAATTTTTAATAAATGTACTATAAAATGACAAGAGAACCACAAGTGGTTATTTAATGAAATAACTATCATTATATAAGTTATTTTTAGAGACCATAGATTCTTATGACTGTTATATAATATAATAATATAATATTCATTTTAAAAACTCATTTATGTCAATTTTGTCAATATTTAGTATTTGGTTTTTGTGAATGTCATCACAACTTGATTACTTTGACCCAAATACACTGAATCCACCTAACATGTCATATTAACATATAAAATTATTGTATGTCATAAAAATAGAAATTATACTTATTTTAATATTTATAATACATTTTATTTGACTCTTTCATTAATAAGGTAATTATTGTATCTCCATTGTGTCATAAATAAATATAATTATTTAATGTCTATAAATTATAAATACAAAAAAATTATGTAGAAAATATTTTTTTATTTCTAAGGAGTTTTTATATTCGAAATGATAACTTTTATAACAAAATTTAAAAATTGTTTTACTAAAATATATATGTTTATGTAATTTTTGACATTACATTAAATTAATTAATACAAAGTGTCATTATCACTATAAAGTGGCTCTATGGGGTCCCAAAATCAACCCAAATATTCCCAAGGTTTGACATGTATCAACCAATAGTAATATTACACATGTTAGGGTAATTTAATATTTATATAATATTATTTTTGAACCCTTATTTATCGGATTTACCCATAAACCAAGGTAAATAAAATATTTACCGAATTAATTATTCATAATGTCAAAAAATAAAACTCACCTATTTACACAATTTGGACCACCTGATTTCAAATATGGAATCAATTTTTCTAAATTCAAAACCCAGAAGTGGTAGAAATTAATTTAAAATTAATTCCCATTGTGAAAACAAAAAGTGTGTTTTTAAGAAATAACTATCAGAAGATTGACACTTGTTTATGTCAAGTTTAAATGTGAAATTAAATAAAATGTCCTAAATTATATTAAATGATAAAAATATAATATAATATTACTTTAAATCTACTCAAATGTATCATTTAACACTATATAAAATTTTGGTTAAAAAAGTTGTTTTTAGTAAAAATCTAGTATTTTTCATTATTCATAAAAAATTTAATGTTATTCGAAAAGTACCAAAAATTCATCCTAAGATAATTTAGAGATTCCAAATTCAAAAATGAAGACCATGTTTAAAGATAAAATTTTTAAAATTTTAAAAAGTGATTATTACTATTTATAATGGCTAGTTTGATTGGTCGTGGTGTGAAAAAACTTCATGTTGCGTATAATGAAAGATAGTGCATTATTCAAAAGGAAACATTCCATGGAAGAATGGGGTGTTACACATGGCTATTTCAAGGTGTTGGGGTAATTAGGATATTAATGATGTAATTAATATCCTTTGAAACTGCTTCAGAAATGGTCAAACATGGTTTTCGACTTGATTAACATCAAATAAAATGTAATAAGGGAGAAACAGAAAAAACTGGAAAAAACATGAAGGGACTCACCATTTGGTGAGCCACTAAAACATGTTACTAATGGATGAGACACCATCAGGTTACTCACCATTGAACAAGTCATATTTCTGACTCACCGATGCTTGACCTTCCAATTCCCTATATACCGATGTCCAATCAACGAACTCCCGACATACCGACACCCTACCTATTAATTACCTATCCACATATTCCCTACTAACTAATGCCAAAACTATATTCACCTATCCTACTGAAGTTCTACATATTGACTCCCTACCTACCGATGCTTGAACTACCAATGGAAAAATAAATTTATGGAAAAATCATGAAATTACTCACCAGGAAACTACAAAACACCTCAAACATTGAATTTGGACAATATAATGGTATTGATTAGTCTAATTAATTAAAATTTAGCTTCCATTCAAGCCCTATACTGGATGGATATTTTGATTTTACCCCATTAAAAACCCCTTGATTTTTTCATGAGTAGGGGGTGCATTACAACATGACCCAAATTTTCATTTCACTACCTATTCGATGATAAATTTTCATATATATGGGTAGACCAAATATTTTTTTCTATTGGTCCCCTTGGCTATTTGGGAACCATATGTGTCGAATGAGTTCCACTTTGGAAATATATCCCCTCTCTATTCTAATATAGGTTCGACCATTCTTAAGTAATGTTATTTTGGCTTTTCTAAATTGGTTATGAGTTCAACATTACTCTCTACACTCTATTATTATGCCCTATAATGCCATTAATATTTCATTGATATTTGATGATTGGTCCAGAGTAATCTCCAACGGGAATGGTGGAATTGGGAGAGGAATGAGGGGGATTTAAAGTTAGATTTGTAGGGTAGATCATGATAGGTTTATTACACATTATTGGGTGTTGTTATGGTGGGGTGAGGATTAAATCAGTGTTTTTAGGAGAATATTACTCTATAAATTGTATTTTTTAATTCAATATAAAATTTTAAAATATATTATTTCTGAATTATGTTGTGCGTTAGATTTTCATGTGTATTGAATGTTTTTTCCTATTGAATATAATACATGTATAGGGTGGTAATTCTACATTATATTTATTTGGTCTCTATAATACAAAATCATATATAAATTATTCATGATTACTTTCTTAGATGCATGTTTCATTATAATTAGTAGAGCATATAGGGAATTATGAAATATAGAGAATGATGAAGAGTGAAATTGATCCACTTTGGGATATAATAAAATATCATTATATGTTTAGTATATTTTTATTTATAATTGAATATTTATATAATGGGAAATGGTGGCAGTTATATTGAATATAGATAATGATTGTGTCTAAAAGAATTAAACATGGAGTATGTATCCTATGTTGGATTATTAGTGAAAGTTTTTTAATATTAGTGGATTCGTTCAATGTCCTAATGAGAGATAATGTAATAAATCTCATGAGTGTCTAGGAGTCCCCATAAATTTTTTTTGGTCAATCATTTTATTTATAATTACGAGGATAAGTCATTCATGTTTAACCATTTTGTGTAAATTAATATTTCATAGATGTGATTGGTGGAGAGGACCTCTTTGGTATCTTAAAAATAAAATGGAATATGTTCTATAAAATTTATAAAAATAATTATTTAGTATTCAATGATAGTTTTAGTGCGGGAATGGATGTTAGATGATGGTTCTAGGTCAACATAGAGATAATGGGATATAAAGTTAACTACTTGTGACATATTTCAACGAGTTTGATGGTCGGAGAAAAATTGTTAAACCTAGAGTCAATATCTCTCTACTAATGAGGTTCTAAGTAGGTGTGATATGTTACAAACCCAATAGAAGTTACAAGCATATGATGTTTATAATCCTCAGCCAAGGAGAGTGGGGAGGGGTCATGTATTGTACCCTATCCTTAGTGAGAGTATATGGGTTATGTTTTGACCATATTGAGAGTGAGATAGTATTAGATGATGTGACATAACTGTCCCTAGGTAAAATGGAGGTATATCAATGTATAGTGTTTCCCTTTGTTAGAATATAATGTAAGGAGCCACCCTAAGAGGTTGGAATCCTGTGTAGAATTATTTTTTGATCCTATACTAAGAGAAGAAGGTGGTTTAATTTTTACCCCATCTTTAGTGAAAGGGTGGTGGATGTGATGAGTGGCCTCCCAAGGTGTGTGATGGACTATTTTTGTGAATATGTGACATGAGATGTATATTATAAACCCTAAAATGAGTGATAATGATGCGGTCAGGATATAAAAACCATATACATTAGTTTGATTATATCGGTAGGTTCACCTTGACATAGAATGTGAATCCACCACATTGATGAGGTAACCTACCATATTCCTTATAATAACTGTCAGGGCTAAGTGGATGGAATAAAATTCTTCATTACTAATAGTATGGGATATAAATTTTCTATAATATTTAGAAAATTATATTCATCATGTTTTCATAGCAGGTGTAATCGAGTTCCATAATGGACTCATTAATATATGATTCCATGATGTGAATGGGGTTGTGTTTACCAAGCTATGAGATTAAATCCATCATACATGTGTGACATATTCCACCTCCACATGAACACACACCTAAGATGACATATACTAGGGGATGCTTGTGATATGTATTAATGATACCCTTTGTTGTAACATGGGTATAAAGAGAATAATTTTGTGTGCATTCATGTTGACCATATTATTTGATGTGTGTCAAGTTGAAGAAACTCAATGGGGTTTTAGACATGGGTATGATGATCATTGGACATGGTAGCATGATCTGTTGGGATTTTTTTCTTTTTATTTGTTTCATGTGATTGTTTTATAGGGAAAATAGTTGGGATTTTTTATTGTTTTATTCCATATGATAAAATTTATATAGAATTATTTTTATTTAAATATTTTTCCTATGATGATTTTGATTAATATTGATTAGTTATTTATATATTTTTTATTTCCCTTATTTGATGTTATATTCATCGCATTTTATAAATTTGTAACTCTTTAACAATCATATTACTCTAGAATATTGATAATTTTTCATTGTTTTAACATATATCATTACCATTGGTATATATTGACTGTTCTCTAGGGTTGGTTCTTACATCACATATGATTAACTGTTGTCTCTAAATTACTATTTATATTTCTTTTAATGAAATTCATCGAACAATATTGATGATTTTTTAGACATATATGACCAATTTTTTAAATTTATGTTTATATGAAAACAAACCATATCAAAAATATATCTAGGGATATATTATTGTAGGTTTTGAATGTGTGGCTATATGTTTGATTTTTCAAAATATATTGGTAAGGCTATTGTAGGGGTATTACAACATATCAGAAACCCAATATTATTTTTCACTTTATTGCCTCCAGGATGATTATAGAGGGATTACTCTATAATGGGAGGCCATCTATTGGTCAGAAAATTCTATATGGGGACTATGAAGGATAATTAATTACTAACTATAGAGGAGGTAAAAACCTATATGGACAATTTGGTCTTTTGTAAGAGATAGATAGTTATGTATAGACTAGAATCCCTTATGGGTGGTAGAATTAAGAGTTCTAAAATTTTATATTCACAAATATATTATTGTGTATGGAGTAGAAATGGGTTGACATAAAACACTGTTAGTCTTTAAGGGTTACAAAGTGTTAAATGATAGATAGTATGGGACATGAACATGATCAACTGCTCTAAAATCAGTATCATTGTTTAAATATCCCTGAAAATATGATGGAAAATTATTCACATGACACAGTTACTGGACATCAGATATTTATAATCCTAGTGTTGTGAAATTGAAAAATTGATGGGGTGCAATAAGAATAAGTGAAATGTTATGGAGTGGCCTTTGAAAATATATAAAATCTACATTAACATGTCGGTATAAAATTGTATAATAAATTCCAAGGTCTGAAGAATTTTATGAGTTGAGTGGGAATGAATTTTTGGTATGTAATATCACATAGATTTTCCAACAATGTAATATCATTAGTAATGTGTCTCAATGCATAAATTTTAATATGTGGTTATACTAGAATATATTTATACATAAGTAAAATGGGGATTGTGATCACAAATTTTCATTATATTTGGTATACCATCAAGAATGCACATGTGGGGGGAGGGGGGTTATGTCCAAGTATGTTCTTGGTAAAAGATGACATATTTAAAAAAATTTCGCAATGATTCATGATAACACTATTACAAAACATATGTGGGATACAATATGAAAAGAGCACATCAACCTTCTAAATGGAGATATGTGGTGTGCAAACCACTTATATTGATCATTTTTATATTTTAATTTAGTAGTATCAAAATAAATCTCACTAAATTTTATCCAATATTCATTAAATTCATGTGTGGAAGTGAGAGAGGAGCATTAATTTTCCAATATTATATAAACGTTCTCATATCATCTTTCATAATGGAGATGAGAGAGATCCTAGTAGTGTATAGGTATAATAAAAACCTTGATCCACTACAACAACTCTCTACGTTTTTATATTAATAAGATTGACGAATGAATATATGTATATATATTAAATTTTGTCATAGATATCCATTATAGTTGATGAATAACTGTGGATAGTATTGATCCTGGAACCTTGATAATGTATGTAACATAGATAGTTTCATTAACATTATTGAATTTTTTTAGACAAATGCGTTGTTTTTTAAAAAAAATATCCAAATTAATCTTCCAAATCATAAATAATATGAAATTATTTTTTACGATTGAATGATCCTCATTTTTATTTTCTTTTTAACCAATTGTGAGATTAATCCCATTAGTGAATTTGTTTCTTAGAATATATCATTGTTATTTCGTATATATTTTCCACTCAATATGTTATTTTTTTCCTATTATATTCCTCTTTTACCATGTAGTTAAATTTTGATAAGCCTATTCAATTTACTTTCCAAATGTCTCTCTATATTTCATTGTACATGTCTCCCAGATATGATTTCTAAATGTATTTCTAAGAAACCATTATTTCACCATCTAAAAAAATAAAAATCCTTCATACAAAAAAATTATAACAAGGGAAATACATATTATATATATATAAATAAATAAATAGTTAATTAAAATTTTAAATTGTATGTATATAAATAAGTCATTCCACTGAACAATATCCCCCATTTTCAGAAGAAAAATACACAACACTTATATGAAAAAAATAAATCCTATTAAACACCTATTCTTCCATTCATAAGAATATTTTATCATTCTTATTTCTTATTACATTGTATTTATCTACCATACCACATCATATTCTCTAAATAAAATTTGTAATTAAGAGAAATTTAATAAATAATTCTATTCAATGTAAGAAACATACTATATGATATAATTGTATGCATTAAATTACTATTTAAAAAATTATTCTTGCAATGAAATAAAAATAAAAAATATTCAAAATGATATTTAAGACAATAAAAATACATCATAGAATGTATTAAATTGATGACACTCATAAAAAAATATATTAAAAATGTTTTATAGTTCATGAAATATTGCCTCATTCATTCATTGGGTTTTTTTAAAAATTTACATCATCTTCATGATATAATATTTGGTATTTTCTGAATCATTTACTATTGATACTGAGTGTTAAACCTTTTCATCAGGAAACTAATTAGTGTTCCATCGTCTAATAAATCATCATATATTGTTGCATGTAAATATATTGGATATAATTAAAAGAACATTTATAGTCTCTAACATTATATTTGACGTTATCAACAAAAAATAAACTTTTTTTTTCATTTCTCACTTTATTCTTCACATCTATTTATAAATATATATAGTTAAATATTTAGAATGAACCATATATATGGTAGAATATTTTATCTTTTTATACCAAACTAATGGATTTAAATTAATATTATTTAATTTATAATTATTTCTGATGACATTATTGGAATGTTTCTTCATGTCTATAAACCCCTATATAAAAGGAAATTTTACATGGATATAGTTTCACCAATATTGAATATCAGCAATGATTTATAAAAATATTTCAATTAATTAAATCAAATCCTTTAAATAATTTTACATTATCGTGATTATCCAGTATATATTTCTTTGGGTAGAGTTATTAGGGTAACTTGAATCCTCTGGTGAAAAAGGTTATCTATCTCTTCAAGGTCCGAGATCTAATATATCATAGAAATTATATTGAGATATATCAATAAGATCTACATAATTATTAGGATGATCTTATATTCATGCTCTCTATATTTATTTATTCATCCAATTCTCATAATTTTCTTCTACATGAGAACTAAGAGAAGATTCCCCAGAATAATAGGTTAAATATATTGATGTAATGTCTAAATATTCAGGAATATATATAAAATTATTGATCTGATTAATAATTTGAACTGGCCATAATAATTGTGTCCTCCTAATTATCTATAATTTTATTTCGGATTAGGGGATGTTTAATCATTTTTTTCCATTAAAAAATAATATCTCAACGACTTAGAAACATCTTTTGTAAATAACATGATTTTTTTCATTCAAAAAACTTCTTATATTTTTTCTTTTCAATTGACATATTTACTACTTCTGGTTTCATGGAAGAATGGTCTATCTATAGAATGGATATAAAATCAACAAAAAAGGGAAATAGGAATATAGAAACTATTTTTCATCCCACAACATCGTCTAGGGAGATAACTCCCAAATTCATTTCATGTTCTTCATTAGATAACCCAACATACCTTATATTGTCCATCTATATATTATATTTTTGTTATTTCATAGATTATTTCGTTTTTCTTTCCTAATGATTCATATATTAAAAATTATGTTTTTTAATGATTTTTCCTCTATAAAAACCAATCTGAAACCTGAATTTATCTTCTTATTTATTTATTATTCCTCTGATGATTTTTATTAATATTGATTAGTTATTTATAAGTTTTTTATTTCCCTTATTAGATGTTATTGTCATTACATTCTATAAATTTGTAACTCTTTACAAATCATATTCCTCTAGAATATTGATAAGTTTTCTTTTTTTTAACATATATCACTACCATTGGTTTATATTGAGTGTCCTCTACGGTTTGTTCTTACATCACATATGATTTATTTTTGTATCTAAATTACTATTTATATTCATTTTAATGAAATTCATCGAACAATATTGATGATTTTTTTTAGAAATATATATCCAATTTTTTAAATTTATGATTATATGAAAACAAACCATATCAAAAATATCTCTAGGGATAGATTGTTGTAGGTTTTGAATGTGCGGCTATAATTTTGATTTTTCATAATATTTTGGTACGGCTATAGTAGGGTTCTTACAACATATCACAACCCCAATATTATTTTTCACTCTATTGCCTCTAGGATGATTATAGAGGGATTACTCTATAATGGAAGCCCATCTATTAGTCCTAAAATTCTATATGGGGATTATGAAGGCAAATTAATTACTAAATATAGAGGAGGTAAAAACCTATATAGACAATTTGGTCTTTTGTAAGAGATAGATAGTTAAGGATAGACTAGAATCCCTTATCAGTGGTAGAATTAAGAGTTCTAAAATTTTATATTCACAAATATATTATTGTGTATGGAGTATAAATGGGTTGACATAAAACACTTATAGCCTTTAAGGGATCTTAAGTGTTAACTAATAGATAGTATGGGACATGAACATGATCAAATGCTCCAAAATCCAAATCATTGTTTAAATGTACCTGAAAATATGATGGAAAATTATTCACATGAAACAGTTACTAGACATAGGATATTTATAATCCTAGTGCCGTGAAATTGAATCATTGATGGGGTGAAATAAGAAGATGTGAAATTTTATGGAGTGGCCTTCAAAAATATATGAAATCTACATTAACATGTGGGTGTAAAATTATATAATAAATTCTGGGGTCTGAATAATTTTATGAGTGGAGTGGGAATGAATTTTTGGTATGTAATATCACATAGATTTTCCAACAATGTAATTTCATTAGTAGTGTGTCTCAATGCATAAATTTTAATATGTGGTTATACTAGAATATATCTATACATAAGTAAAAAGGGGATTGTGATCACAAATTTTCATTATATTTGGTATACCATCAAGAATGCACATGTTGGAGGAGGGGGGGTTATGTCCAAGTATGTTCCTTGTAAAAGATGAGTTATTTAATATTTTTTTCGCAATGATTCATGATAACACTATTACAAAACATATGTGGAATACAATAGGAAAATTGCACATCATCCTTCCAAATGGAGATATGTGGTGTACAAACCACTTATATTGATCATTTTTATATTGTAATTTACTGGTATCAAAATAAATCCCACTAAATTTTATCCACTATTCATTAATTTCATGTTCGGAAGTGAGACAGGAGCAATAATTTTCCAATATTATCTAAACGTTCTCATATCATCTTTCATAATGGAGATGAGAGAGATCCTAGTGGTGTATAGGTATAATAAAAACTTTGATCCACTACAACAACTCTCTATGTATTTATATTAATAAGATTGAGGTATGAATAAATGTATTTATATTAAATTTTTTCATAGATATCCATTATAGTTGATGAATAACTATGGATAGTATTGATCCTGGAACCTTGATAATGAATGTAACAGAGATAGTTTCATTAAAATTATTGATTTTTTTTAGACAAATACATTGTCTTTTTAAAAAAATATCAAAATTTATCTTCCAAATCGTAAATAATTTGAAATTAATTTTTACGATTGAATGATCCTCGTTTTTATTTTCTTTTGAACCTATTATGAGATTAATCCCATTAGTGAATTTGTTTCTTAGAATATATCATTGTTATTTCGTATATATTTTCCACTAAATATGTTATTTATTCCTATTATATTTCTCTCTTACCATGTAGTTAAATTTTGATAAGCGTATCCAATTTACTTTTTAAATGTCTCTCTTTATTTCATTGTACATGTCTCTCAGATATAATTTCTAAATGTATTTCTAAGAAACCATGATTTCACCATCTAATAAAATAAAAATCCTTCATACGAAAAAAATTATAACAAGGGAAATACATATTATATATATATATATATATATAGTTAATTAAAATTTTAATGTGTATGTATATAAATAAGTCATTCCACTGAACAATATCCCCCATTTTCAGAAGAAAAATACAGAACACTTATATGAAAAAAATAAATCATATTAAACACATATTCTTCCATTCATAAGAATAATTTATCATTATTATTTATTATTACATACTATTTCGCTACCGTACCACTTGATATTCTCTAAATAAAATATTTAATTAAGAGTAATTTAATAAATAATTCCATTCAATGTAAGAAACATACTATATGAAATAATTGTATGCAGTAAATTACTATTTAGAAAATTATTTTTGCAATGAAATATAAATTAAAAATATTCAAAATGATATTTAAGACAATTAAAATACATCATAGAATGTATTAAATTGACAAAACTCATAATAAAATATATTAAAAATGTTTTATTGTTCATGAAATATTACCTCATTCATTCATTGGGTTTTTTAAATTTACTTCATCTTCATAATATAATATTTGGTATTTTCTAAATCATTTACTATTGATTCCGGGTGTTAAAACATTTCATCAGGAAACTAATTTGTTTTCCATCGTCTAATAAAACATCATATATTGTTGCATGGAAATATATTAGATATAATTAAAAGAACATTTATAGTCTCTAACGTTATATTTGATGTTATCAACAAAAAATAAACTTGTATTCATTTCTCAATTTATTCTTCACATCTATTCATAAATATATATAGTTAAATATTTAGAATGAACCATCTATATGGTAAAATATTTTATCTTTTTATAACAAACTAATGGATTTACATTAAAATTATTTAATTTATATTTATTTCTGATGAAATTGATGGAATGTTTCTTCCTTGCTATGAACCCCTATATAAAAGGAAATTTTACATGGATATAGATTCACTATTATTGAATATCAGCAATAATTCCAAAAAATATTTCAATAAATTAAATAAAAACCTTTAAATAATTCTTCATTATAGTGATTATCTAGTATATATTTCTTTGGGTAGAGCTGTTAGGGTAACATGAATCCTCTGGTGAAAAAGTTTATCTATCTCTTCAAGGTCTGAGATCTTATATATCCTAGAAATTAGATTGAGATATATCAATAAGATATAATTAATTATTAGGATGATCTTATATTCATGCTCTCTATATTTATTTATTCATCCAATTCTCATAATTTTCTTCTATATGAGAACTAAGAGAAGATTCCCCAGAATAATAGGTTAAATCTATTGATGTAATGTCTAAATATTCATGAATATATATAAAATTATTGATCTGATTAATAATTTGAACTGACCATAATAATTATGTCCTCCTATTTATCTGTAATTTTATTTCGGGTTAGGGGATATTTATTCATGTTTTTCCATTAAAAAATAATATCTCAACGACTTAAAAACAACTTTTGTCAATAACATGATTTTATCATTCAAAAATCTTCTAAGATTTTTTCTTTTCAATTGACATATTTACTACCTCTGGATTCATGGTAGAATGGTCTATCTATATAATTGATATAAGATCAACAAAAAAAGGGAAATAGGAATATGGGAACTATTTTTCATCCCACAACCTCGCCTAGGGAAACAACTCCCAAATTCATTTCATGTTCTCCATTATATAACCCAACATACCTTATATTGTCCATCTATATATTATATTTTTATTATTTCATATATTATTTCTTTTTTTCTTTCCTAATGATTCATATATTAAAAATTATGTTATTTTAATGATTTTTCCTCTATAAAAACAAATCTGAAACATGAATCTATCTTATTATTGTAATTATTATATTTTATAAACATATGAAATTATTTATCAAATAGTTTTTTCATTATTTCATATAAATCAATCTTCTTTTGAGAGGATTCATGTGATTTCCTCTCCTATAAATTATTTCCCTTCAGAGATTCAACATCATCACTAGATGAATCATTGAATGTCATTTTAGTGAACATAATATTATTTATAAAATAAACGGCCCCTATTTATATAATATTTTTATTACAAAAATATGAATCTAATTCATGGATAGAACAATCTTCATTTTTAATATTTTTATCTTTTATTAAGATCACCAAAACATTGTTGATAAATGTAGAACATGTAGGCATAATCTACATGGATACCCATGTTTTTATTAATTCTATATAATTCAATATAAACAAAAAAATATTAATAAACAAAAAATTATATATGAAATCACATACATAGATATCACAAACATAAAAAAATTCTCTTTATGCATTCATCAATGAGAGATAATTTTCAATCTATAAGGAAATAGTTATTGTTTATTGTTCAAGATGGGATTGATTCTTTGACCTTTCACTTATCCAAGATATTTTTTCATATAAAATATTATTTTAATGTAATCAAAATTATTTAAAAATATATATATATAACCATATAATCCTTATATTCTAATCGTATACCAATATGTATAGAAACCACCTTGACATTCATACAAAAATGGAATTTAAAATAATAACTTAACAATTCATAAACCAGGCTTGTTTCTATAACATTGATCTTACATAGAATTCTATTACAATACATGGGTTATGAATATATAATTATTACATGGAATTAAACATTGACTCCTATATTGGGAAATGGATTTGAAAATTTAGTATCAAACCATTCCACTCAAAAAAATTTATTTATGTCATCATATAAATGAAAAACATTATTGATGAAATATGATTAGAAATCCCCATTAATATTGATCTTGATAAAATTAATTTACATAAATGATCTACAATACCGAATGTATAGACTAAAAACTAAGTGATAATAGTTATTCTATGATTTAAGAGCATATTAAAAGAGATAGGCCACCCTATGATATATATAGGGTTTAGGGTGATGGTTCTGCTTAAACCCAAATCCTATAATAGTGATTTAATCTCATAGGATGTTGATAAATATTTTTAATATTGTTATAAGGATATAACTCTGGGTGTTTTAATGGTTTTTAGAATTAAATTATGTTTTTTAATATAGTGTATCTATTTTAGAAAAATAATTTTTTCAATAAAAAACATACATTATTTCATTAATAGAAAATATGATGATTTTCTCCTAGAACGGGTCACCCGACTAATGACTACCCCTATATTGAAACACATTTTTTTATATTGTGATTCTCCCCCACTATGAAACCCCTATAAACAATCACAATAGAAAACCCATCTTGATCACTACACTATTATAATCCTCAATAAAATTTTATTTCATTTCAAGTATGCTCCTAAACGGAAAATCAAAGCATATGGATATGGTTATAAACATATAGTTTTAAACCATTATCTTTATGGGGTGATTCAATCACTCCAACCATCAATAGAGATCAACTTCCATATTAGGCCCATGTATATCATCCCAAAAAGTTCCCCAAATCATCTGATTGCGAACCTTACTCTATTAATAATGTAACAATGTTGATAGGTAGTAACCGTATTTTCCTAATAGAAACGTTTTGTCCCATCCTAATGGAAAACCCATAAGGTTAAATGGGTATTCGGATGACAAACATTCCCCATAATAAAACACATTTTCATTCAAGTGTTCTATTTCCTCAATCAAACACACCCTTGGAAACATCCCTGGTGGTAACTACTCTAGATCACCAATAATTTCCAAAAATATTTTACATTACATTTATAATCATGTATAATCCCCCAAAAAGGAAAAAACTTTTATAATGGGTAGTAATATTTATTATTTTAAACATTTAACATTTTAGTGAGATGTAAATTTAATCAAAAAACAAGATAATAATAATTTTTTTGATTTCTTCTTATCCATAACTCATAAATGGTTTTATTAAGGAAAAATCTTAGTAAACCAAAATTAACTATATATAAAGATATAAAAAAAATTTATAGTGGAATTTAGTAAATATTTTTCTTGTAATCTCTTAATGATTTATATTTGTTCATTGAACTAAATAATTTTTCCAGGGCGATCTTAGAGCTGAAAATTTATGTGCAATTCATTTCTTACAGAATAATATTTTAACCAAAATGTTTCCCAAAAATCTACATTGATCAATTTTATTAGTAAAAAAAGATATGTATTCCTCATTTAAATCATGTGATATATTTTTATTAAAATCAAAAATATTTCTAATTATTTAGACATAAAATAAAACCATGTATATGTATTTATTCATAAATAAAGTGATATAAAATTACTTTTCCTCTAATTCAAGATAATTATATTAGTATAAAATAAATACATGTTAATTAAATATAAATAATTATATGATAATAATTTTAAAATAGATTTAAAATATAATATAGCTTCATAATATATTGATATTGGTAATTTTTTTTGGAAATTTACATGTCTTATCTGGTAGATCGATAAGAAGTATTTTTTAAGAGATGTTAGATAATTTTATTAAACTAGAATGGCCTACCATTCTATTCCATGAAAAAGATTAACATTTTATTTCAATCATGAAAACTAAATCACGGATTCTGTGGTTTATATTTAAAGGGTGTTAACATTATCATTCATATCAGTTGAATGAACAAATATTCATTCTAATATTGAAACAACACATTTATCATTCCAATCATTATGAATATAAAATAATATAATACATGATTTATTATAATGGGATTAATATTTAGTCAAATAATATATAAAATATTATAAATTAATGAGTTAATGATAAATTTTATATCACCATGAACATGTATTACTGCTTGATGATTATCTACAATAATAAATTTCCTCCCATTCCAATTTATTATTTACATGGGGAAACTTTTCTTTCTAAGAATATTTATAGAGAAACAAAAATTAACGAATTATTTTTATTCAAAATTTGCACATTTCCATTATATACCAAATAAAATCATTATTTTTGGTACCAAGTGTTTCGTGTGTCTATAATTATAAGAAAATGGATATTTTAGGATCCACATCAACCTGACATTCTAATATTCAACAAATACTAATTACATAGTTATATAATCATTATAATGTATGAATGATAAAATTTTGTTTATTTAATTTAATATTTTTTTGGGAATTTATACCTCTTAGAAACGTTATACCAAATTATTAACTCTATATGAATTTTTTTTTACAAAATAAATTGAATTCCAAATGTAAAAAAAAAATTTAAAATATTATTATGTTTTATTAACTATTTATAAGGTTTGTTGAAATTTTCTCGAAATGAATTAACATTTGAAAAGATATTAATTAAATAAATTTCTTAAGATTTATTTTAGTTCATTTATTGTATTGATCTTTAGATGATATAGAATTATAATATTTTTCTCTATCTCTAATGTATGATTTCAAATCACAGTATTAAGTCTAGAAATTTTATAATTTTTATTAACAATATATACCATGACACAGTCATAGAAATTAAAAACCTTATTATTATTTAACTCTATGAATGTAATATATATATTCATTAAATAACATCTATATGTGTTACCCTTTTTATTCGAAGTAACTATCATTTCATCTTTTCAATATATATAAGAACAATATTTATCATAAAAAACATGTTAACTAGAAATTAATATTATTTTACAAAGGTATTGGCCAAAAACCATCATCATGTAGAATTCTTTATTCATTCGAATACAATAATCTAAAACCATAACCATATAATCATCAATACTATCATTTGATGAACTTTTTGAATTATACTCTCGACTATTGTCTATTCATATATTTGAGGCATTCAGACTATTTTTTCTTTTTTTTATGAAATATTCATGATGATTTGAGTTTATTCTATACTGTCTAAATATATATCCATAGATTAATAGTATATTTAACCACCATAATAAATAATTTATATTCTTATTCTTATCATCACTCTATAAATTAATTTTCTTATATTCATAATGAAATTCATTCATTCTGACTATACTGTTTATCCACTTTGATAGAAAATGAATTTCATTATCCCTTTCTTTTAATGAATTGTTATCTTATAAAACCATATAATTATTTATATATTTCTTGGTTTTTATTTATTCTCCCTATATTTAAAATTTTATGATGTAGTTATAGATATAGGATAAATAAAAACCCAACTGATTTTATTGTCTTTAATTCTATTTATTTCTTATCCTACAATCATTCTTCATGGGAGATCTAATAATTTTAAAATTTTGATAAATATAATACTTTCTAATATATTCATAATGTATCTCATCTTCATTAAAAATCTATAGAGGTTCCATAATTAGTATATTTATTATTCCTCTTAATATTATTTGTTGATTTACATGATTATATTATAATATATATAAATATATATATTCATTTTTTTAGTACATGATAATGTATTTCTCACCATTTAGGTCAATTTATATTTGTAATTTTCTTCTAAAAATTTATGTTAATTACATATCATGAATATAATATATTATAGTAATCATAATAATGGTGTAAACCCAAATCTTTATAAAAAATGAAATAATTTAATAATTTTTATATTCATAGTCAACAACATTAAGGATTAGTGGAATTTTAAAACTATTATTTTATTGTGTATGAATAGAAAATCAAATTGGGAAACTATTATAATCTTCTCAATAAACTCATTATGTTTTAAAAATATAAAACATGTATATAATTGTTTGAGATCAAATTTAAAATTGTAACATTATTAACTCTGTAAAATGAGGGGGTTGATTTTCATTATTTTTAAATGTAAATGTATAGTTTTAACAGTGTGGTTAGAAATGTATATAAGACATTATATTATTCCAATATACATTATAAAAAGAGCATGAACCCATTTATATGAAATAACACAATCTCTCTAAAAAAATTTATAATTTTTGTATAAAACATAGAAAACATAAATATTAAATTAATATAATTTTTTTAAAGTGAAGGAAACCTTACTAACACATTCTTAAGATGGTTCTACACTTTCACAATAATTATTTGAGAGAATATATCTATAGTGATCATATATTTTTAAACAAATTATTAACGTATTTTTAATATAAATACTATAATGAATGTAACTAGAAAATCAATAGATATAGTATATTTGGATGACTAGGTATATAAAACATATCGGTAAAACTAATATACGGTGTAATTCCCCAACCCCAGTTACCCAGAGTCGGTGCTTTATTACATATCATTGGAATGATAAAAAAAATATCAAGTCTTCAAAGACCGATTAGTTTAGTATCCTTGGAATCACTTGATACATTCATAAATGTTACATTGCATCATAAATTGAAAAACTACAATAATATAGTCTCCATGGTCCAAACTCATATCCCCTTTAGACTATCCCTACTGGTCAGTCATAAAATATTACTTCACATCCTGGGAAAAATAATACAAAGAAAGGGGTGAGCTCAAATTCTCAGTAAGGATAACAATATATCAAAACATTCAAAAATAAGCATAGACATTTATGAAAATGTATAGCTAAAACAAAATACTTTTAAACATGAACTTCATCGTAATATAAAAAAAAATTCCATTTACTTGGTCAAATGGATATCATACTAGTCGAATAATCACATGCAATATCAATAACCACTTTCATAATGATGGAATGCATAATGCCATACTATCATAGCCATGTATCAAAGGCCACGTGACAAGACAAAAAATATGATTTTTCAATGCCTCGTACCAAGACACTAGTTTGTCACATGAGACATACCGATACATATAGAATCTACAGTGAGATCCACCCGTCAATTACTATGTCCAATGCATTCCTCATATGAACATGGTTAAACATAACATAAACATTCGTATAAAAACTAGCATACGAAATGTAAATACATTCTCCATATACCATGAAAGGTATAAAAATAACACATCTATAGTCAAACATTTCACAAAACCTTCAATACAATATGGAAGTTTTGTATCATAAAAAATCAACTCCAAATAAGCTTAAAATCCATCAAAGGATGTTGACATAGATGAAATAAAAACTATTTGAGAGAAATATCTCTTTTTTTTAAATCACTTAAAAGTCACATAATTATAAAATAAAACATTTACCTTGAAAATATTAATATATTCTTGTAAGGTAAGCTTCGATGATTTTACAATGGTGGAAAATAGACGTACCCTCCGTCTAAGTAAAAAAAAGACATTCTTACGTTAATTTCTCGAAAAGGTTAAAAAGGACCTTGTTTAGAAAATGACGTAAAGATTCATTTATAAAAATATTATTAAAATTCAAAAAAGGTAATAAATGACATTAACCATTATTCTTTAAAATAGTAAAAATGGTTTTAAATACATTTTTAGGAAACATGGATGTGGAAAGAAAAGAGCTCCCAGTAGATAATTACATATAAACAACCTTAGATAATGAAGAGATTGTGAAATAAACCATTACCTTTTACTTTCCTTGGTTAAGGGTAGTTTAACCTCCTTTATAAAGGTGAAATAATTGTTATTAAATTATACAAGAATCATATACGTTAATATTATATCATATATGATATTTTAACTTTGCTTTGTTAATAATATCTTAGTGTTATCGCCGTTTCGGGTGTCAACATACTCATTTTATTTTATATGTTTTGTTACATAAGATGTATTTTGTATTGATAAGATGTATCTTATTAATATCCAGAACGATATAATGTCCATAAACATTATTTTTAATCATAAAATTGGAATTATTCTTGAATGGATACGATGGGGAATGAATCTCATCGCGTTCGTGGAGACAGTAGTCCGTACGTACACACGAACACTACTTCCATTTAATTTTTCATTTTAAAAGGAATAAAAACCAAATGATACATAGGTATATTGTTATTAAATTATATTATAATATCTTATATGTGTTACTTATGTTCATTAATACCATCCTTTATACGTTCCATTTATGGTATGAACGAGTCATATCACTTTGAGGGGGCAGTAGTCCGCACTTCCTCAAATGAAATTATCATATATATATATACAACATGAAACGGATAATGGTATCCTATAAAATGTAATTACAGAAGCTTATATATAAAATAAATATCATTAAAATCATATTTAATTATAGTTCCATCATAATGACCTCCATGAGAGGCGGTAGGAGATTATTGAACAATCATTGTTTCGTGTGGCGTTTGGTTTCCATCCACAGAAACATTATGTTATTCACCCATTAGATGGAGGTGTGTGTTAGTGTAGTTAGAATAATTCTCATACCAATATCCTAGTATATTTTGGATACTGTATTTGTTACAAAAGAAAAGAATAATAATAGTTTAGTGGTTGGATAAGTAAATGAGAAGAAGCTAAGAGAAATCGTTACCTTTAATTTGGGTAACCCCACTTGGTTTCATCCTAAAATAACTATTGAAGTGCCTTATGCCTAAGGTAAGGCTTCTAAGAGGAGGATAGGGATTTAGGTAGCTTAATTGGGTAGAGTATGGATGAGCCAAAAGGCTTGAGAGGTGTGAGAAATTGGTTAGAAGTGGTGTACTTTTATAAGGGGGAGGAGGGGCTCTTTAGGAAAAACTTAAAGTATTAATTTATAATAAATTCAAATTCGTTTTCTAATAACTCAAAAGTGTATTATTAAAATTATAAGGTGGGGATGGGTCGAAAACAACTAAACCAATAGATTTTAGACCGTTTTGGGTCACTATAGTAACCTTATTCTTTGGATTTAACTCTTAGTTAAATATTTTGACATTACCAAGTCTCTTTGTATTTTTATATTATACAGTTAATAAACGTACTATATACTTCCAAGAGACTGAAAAGTGGTCTATTAATTATAAAAATACAAATATATAAGCCCTTTGGCCAAACCAAAGATTTTTAGGAATATAATATCAATTATTAATGTAATATTTTGTAAAAAACTCTTTTATGTCAATTTTGGAAATATTGGGTATTTTGTTTCTGATAAATTCATAACAGCGTTATTACTTCGAATAAAATTCATATAACAAATAATAATATGTCATATTTACCTATAAAATTACTTTAAATAAAAAAAATTCTCATATTACATTTATTTGTATATTTATAATATCAATGATTTTAATATTTCATTAATTAGTTAATTACTACATCACCATTGTGTCATAAATAAATTAAATTATATAATCTCTAAAAATTATAAATAAAATACCATTATGTATGAAATAGTTTTATCTTTCTAATGAATATTTATAATCGAATTTATCTTACCTGTAACAATATATTAAAAATGGATTAGTTATTAAACATTGATTTTAACTCTTTTAACTCTTCATTGAATTAAATAATAATAAATGTCATGTACTAATCCATGTGAACCAAATAGGTTCATATTTTATTCCTCATGTTTTTTTTGTCGAATTATATTTATCCAATAGAATGAATACATTTGTTAGTGTAATAATAATTTCATTTTTACCCATTATTACTATATTTGTTTTTATCGTGGTAAATAAAAGTAAAAAGTTTTTATTCACCAAAATTTTTTTTATCTTATTAAACGAAATTTTACTCCTTGATAATAACTGTGTCTCTTGGATTTTTTAAATTCCACTCACATAAGAGGTAAAATTATGTTTTGGTTGAATTTGAAAATTCTCTTAGGAGGTGGGTAAAAGACGGTGGAAAGTTCAATAAACTTTCTATATATATAAAATTATTATAAACTGACTCCAATGAATTACTTTGAACTTATATAGGTATTATGTATCTATTCTGACATAAAATAAATTTAAATAAAATAAATTATTATTTAAATAAAAATTCTGTTTTAAATTATAACTCAGTGTTGTTCAATATTCATAAAAAATTAATAGTTTTTAGAAAAATACCAAAAATTTACCCGAAGCTAATATTGATATTCCAAATTCAATAATGAAGTCTATTTTAACAAATTATGAACATAGAAGTTGAATTTATTAATTTAAAATTAATTCCAACTGTCAAAACCAAAAGGTGTATTTTTAAGAAATAATAACTACCAAAAGATTGACACTTGTTTTTGCCCAATTTCAAAGTAAAATTACTTACAATGACCATCATTCGATTATATGGTAAAAATATAATCTATTTATACTTCCAAACCATTAAAATGTATAATTTAACAATATAAATTATTTTGATTTAAAATGTTGTTTTTCTTAAAATATAGTATTTTTTACTATTCACCCAAATATGAAAGTCATCAGAAAAACACCAAAAAATATTGAAACTAAATTATTATCTCCCTATTATAATGAAGATGTTTATTTTGTCAAATTTAATATATAAAAGTTTCAAATATTGGATTTTGAAAAGCTTCGTCATTAAAAGGCGGTAAAATTGTATTTTTTGAAAAATATGTTTTTTATCTGAAAAAATGTATTTATTCTTTCAATATTTCTATGAAACTCATAAAATGGATTATAAAATTATAAGAATTATATATAGATCAAAATTCAGTTAATACTATTCATAACCGCTTTTGAACGGCTTGTTTGATTAGTCATTGTGTGCTAGAACTCTGTGCTGCGTGTAGTGAATGTTATTGAATTATTTTGAAGAAATAACATACTATGAAATCTGTGGGTGTTACATTCTTCAATCGTTCAATAAATTGCATCCTCACAATTTGAAATTATTTTTTAAAAATAAAAAATAAATTTGATAAAACCCCCATCTGAAATTAGGTTAATCAAATTTAGTCTTAATAAGTGGAAGAGGGAAATATAAGGGTCACCACCAAGTTATGTTCTCGATTAGGAGAACATTGGTGGTAATTAGAGACATATAATTGGAGGAAAAATGTAAATATTTATAGGTACTGATTGATGTCATCAATCACATACAAGTATAAATTTGAGGGCCTTAAATTCATCAATCTATAATGATTTAAAATACCATAGGTTCAAAAAAACTTATGCTATTAGGATAACAATTTTTTTGTTTTAAGATCTCTTCACTAAAGTATAAGATTTAATTTCTTCATAGAAAAAGTGAATAAGAAAAATATATACCTAAAAAGTAGAGTCCCATCCTTTAACTAATTTCTACCCCAAACTCATCTTAAACTATAAAATAAAATAGAACGTAAAAATAATATTCTATTTATCCTATTCGTATAGGGTTCAAAAAAATGAATTTATAATTCATCTACCAGAATTTTTTAAAAAAGACTAAATTATTCAATCCAAGACATCACATGGGCCAGTCGTAGGTGATACACCCATGTCTCCCTTCAGTTGCGGGTTAAAGTCTCGTGGCCTTGTCGGACGCGATGGGTTGTTGCCTGACTTCCGGGTTGTCCTTTTATGGTGATCCAAAAATAATCTCAAACTAGAATTATCCAAAATACTTATGTCAAAACTCACAGTCCAAAATTTATAAGAAACGTAATCAAAATGAATATCCTTTTTCCGTGTAATAACATGTGAACACATTCATCACGTATTCTTTTAAAACACTGCAAAATCCTGAATTACCATAAACCCATATTGATAACATTCATGATCTCTTATTCTTTATAGAATAATGGATATACTCCTTCAATCCAAAAATGTTGTAAACTCCAACAATGATGGAATATAAAAATCATTAATTAGTTTCAAGGTAATCAAGAATATCCAATATAATTTATCCAAAAAAATCTTGTATTATTCCAAAATCACTACCTCGGTATCAGAACTATATTATGGTTTATCTTTATCTCAACCCTATATTTTCAAAAAAAATTAACCTACTATTGATTCACTTTTCTTGGTTCCACACAATCTCAAGTCTTTACTGAAATAGTATTGCAGTACAGTCCTTATATACTCCATAATTATTATAACAAGTACATTGTTGATACAAAACTCAAATGAAATAATTCTTTAATAACAACATAATAACTCTAATCATTCATCCTCAACTGTGGTAGTATCATAACCTGATTATTATCCAATAGCATCATTTGGGGAATACTCTGATGATTTGGACATTGGTTCGCGTAGTGTCCCAACTCCTTGCAGATGAAGAATTGTTCATTTGAATCCTTTTTCTTACCCTTGTAGTCACGTACTTGGTGTCCTTTTTACCCCACACTTATAACAAACTCCCATTCCCTTTAGGAAAGTTCCAGGGTGTTTCTTCCCACATTTATTACATATGGTAAATTCTTTGTATCCTTCTTCCCTTTATCTATCATGCTCTCTTATATCCTTTTCTTCTCTTATTTCCCTTGAAATCCATAGGACTCGTAGAATTATTTACTTATCTTATTAACACATGATACTATTTCTTCATATATTGAGAATACATGGGAGACTATTTCCCTTCTATATTTTGGCTTAATACTATGAAAGATATGATCCTTCTTACTCTATGGATCATACATATTACTGGAGTTCACATTCCTTCTACTGGGCGCCATTTCTATACAATAGCATAAACTAGGTCAGTTTATGAATTGCAATGAATAATTCAAAACCTTTAACATATCTAATTTCAATTGAATGGTTTTTGGATAAAATCCATAATCATAAGGATGTTTTCATTGAGGAATTATATACAGAGAAACCTTTCATAATGAATTGTAATGAAAATGAGAATTATCCTAAGCATATCCCCCAGGAATGTCGTAACCAATAGTGTAGTAAGGCCCGCTGTCATGCACCAGTTCTCGTTCGAGTCTAGCTCAAAGCGGTGTTTTCGGGTTTTACCCCTAGGTACCTCTGTGCCAGAGCCGCCTCTACCTACTCGTATCTAGAAAGTGATTTATTTCTCATAAAACACACAAAATATCCACAATACCAAAATTCAAGGAAATTATTCTCTAATAATCCTCAATGTCTATCTTAGGTATATGTGCTCTAATAAGAGTTTATTTAAATATAGCTTCAAATGTTTATACTAAACTTCCTCTGATTCCATCTGTAATGACCCGACCCTAGTTATGTATAGTCGGTTCATTATTACGTATCGTTTTAATGATCACAAAATATCAAGTATCGAAAGACCAATTAGTTTAGTAGTCTTAGAATGACTAGATATATTCATATATGTTACATTACATCATAAAGTTAAAAACTAAAATAATATAGTCTCCATTGTCCACACTTATATCCCCTTCATACTATCCATATAGGTTATTCATAAAATATTTCTTCAATCCTAGGAAAAATAAAACATAGAAAGGGGTGAGCTCAGATGCTCAGTAAGGATAAAAATATTGCAGAAACTTTCATAAATAATCATAAACATTTAAGGCAATGAATAACTAAAAAAAGCCTTTTAAACTTGAACATCAACATAATATGGAAAAAATAAAATGAAATAATTACATTTAGTTGTTCACATAGATATTCTACTAGTCAAATAATCGCTTTCAATATTAATAACTACTTTAATAATGATGGAAGGCATAATTTCAGACTATCATAACCACGTAGCTAGGGCCTAGTGCCAAGACTAAAAATAAGATTTTGTCAAGGACTCATGCCAAGACACTACTGTTCCTCATGAGACCTACAGATGCATCGAGGGGCTATAGTGGGATCCACCCATCAATTACTAATTCCAATTCATTCCTCATATGAATATGTTTAATCATAACATAAACATTCGTAATAAAACTAGAATACGAAATGTAAATACTTTCTCCATAAACCATGGATGGTATAAAAATAAAATATCTACAATCAAACATATCAAAAAACCTACAATTCAATATTGACGTTTTGTATCATAATAAATCAACTTCTAATAAGCTTAAAATCCATCAAAGGAAGTTGACATAGATGAAATCAAAACTATTTGAGAGAAATATCTCGTTTTTTAAACCATTTAAATGTCACAAAATTATAAAATAAAATAATTACATTGAAAATATTATTATAATCTTGTAAGTGAAGTGTCAAAGATTTTAAAATGGTGGAAAATAGCTACACCCACCGTATATGTTAAAAAAAGACATTCTTACCTTAAACTGTCGAAAAGGTTAAAAAGGTCCTTATTTGGAAAAAGAAGTGAAGATTCCTTTAAAAAGATCTTATAAAAAGTCAAAAAATGGTATAAATGACATTAACCCATATTCTGTAAAATAGTAATAATGTTTTGAAATACATTTTTATGAAACATGGATGTGGATGATAAAGAGGTCCCAGTAGATAATTACGTATAAATAACCTCGGATAATGAAGAGATTGTGAAATAAACCCTTACCTTGTACTTTTCCAAGGTTGAGGGTAGTTTAACCTCCTGTATAATGGTGAAATAATATTTATTAGATTATAAATGAATCATATATGTTCATATGATATCATATATGTTCTTTTGACATTTCTTTGTTAAAAATATCTTATTATTATCGTCGTTTTGGGTGTTAACTTAGTCATTTTATTTTATATGTTTTGTTACGTAAGCAATGTTTTTTATGGATAGGTTATAACTTATTCATATCCATAATGATATCAAGTACTTAAATATTATTTTTAATCATAAAATGAGAATTATACTTGAATTGATACGATGGGTGATGAATCTCATCACGTTCGTGGAGACTGTAGTCCGTACATACACACGAACGCTACTTCCATTTTATTTTTAATTTTAATAGGAATTAAAAACAAATGATACATAGGTAAATTATTATTACACTATAATATAATATCTTATATTTGTTACTTATGTTAAATAATACAATCCTTTATACGTTCCATGTATGGTATGAACGAGTCATATCACTTTGAGGGGGCGGTAGTCCGCACTTCCTCAAATGAAATTATCGTATATATATACAACATGAAATGAATAATGGTATGATATAAAAATGAATTACATAAGATTATATATAAAATAAATATCATAAATATCATATTTAATTATAGTTCCATCATAATGGCCACCATGAGAGGCAGTAGGAGATAATTGAACAATAATCGTTTCATGAGGCGTTTGGTTGCCAGCCACAAAAACATTATGTTCTTCACTCATTAGATAGAGGTGTGTATAAGTGTTGTTCAAATAATTCTCAAAAATATATCCTAGAATATATATCATACTAGTTTTGTTAGAAAATAAATTAATAAGAAGAGTTTAGGGGTTGGAGAAGTAAAAGAAAAGAAGCTAAGAGAAATCGTTGCCTTTAATTTGGGTAACTCCCTTTGGTTTCAACCAAAAAGGACTTTTCAAGTGCATTCTGCCTATGGTATGGATTATAAAATAAGGATATGGATGTATGGAGAATAATTGGGAAGATTATGGACGAACCAAAAGGCTTGAGAGGTGTGAGGAATTGGTGAGAATTGGTGTTCTTTTATAAGGGAGGATGGGATCTTTATAAAAAACTTAAATTATTAATTTATAATAAATTAAAATTCGATTTATAATTTCTCAAAAGTGGATTATTCAATGACTAAGGTGGGGATGGGTCTAAAACCACTCAAATAATAGATTTTAAACAGGTGTGGGTCAGTATAGTAACTGTATCTTTTAGATTTAACTATTAGTTATATACTTTGACATTTACCATGTCTCTTTTTATTTTTATATTATATAGTTAACAAACATAATATATACTACAAGAGACCCCCCATGTGGTCCTTTAATGATACACCTATCATTATATAAGTCCTTTTTTAGATCCTTAGATTTTTAAGAATATACTATTAATTAATAATATAATATTTGTTTTAAAAACTCTTTTATGTCAATTTTGACACTATTGGGTATTTTGTTTTTGATTAATTCATAACATCATTATTACTTAGATTAAAATTAATATAACCAATAATAATATGTCATATTAACCTGGAAAAGTATTGTAATTCATAAAAAGTCTCAAATTAGACTTATTTGGATATTTATAATATCAATTATTTTAATATTTCATTAATTAAGTAATTACAGCATCACCATTGTGTCATAAATAAATTTAATTATATAAAGTCTAAAAAATATAAATAAAATACCATTATGTAGTAAATAGTTTTATCTTTCTAATGAATATTTATAATCAATTTTTTTATGTTTAACCCTATATTAAAAATGTTTTTGTTATTAAACTTTTATTTTAACATTTTTAACTTTCTTTGAATTAAATAATAATAACTGTCTTAATCTAATCCAAGTGGACCAATGTGGTTCATATTTTTTTATTAAGTTTGTTTTTGGTCGAATTATACTTAGTAAAAAGAATTAGGACATGTGTTAAGGTAATAATAATTTCATTTTTACCCTTAATTACCCTATTTATTATTTACTGTGGTAAATAAATGTAAAAAGTTTCTATTCACCAAAAATTATTTTTATCTTATAGAACCACATTTTACTCCTTAATATTAACCGTGTCTCTCAGATTTTCAAAATTCAACTCACATAATTTGTAAAATTATGTTTTATGTGAATTTGCAAATTCTCATAGGATGTGGTTAAAAGACGGTGAAAAGTTCAATAAATTTTTTATGTATCTAAAATTATTATAAACTGAATCCAATGAATTACATTGAACATATATAGGTATTATGTATCTATTTTGACATAAAATAAATTTACATAAAATAAATAAATATTTAAATAAAAATTCGTTTTTAAACTACAACATAGTGTTTTTCATTATTCATCAAATATTAAAAGTTTTCAGAAAAATACAAAAAATTTACCCTGAAGCTAATTTTGATATTATAAATTCATCAATGATGTATATTTTACCAAATTCAAAACATTGTAGTTTCATTTATTAACTTAAAATTAATTCCCACTATCAAAACCAAAAGGCGTATTTTTAAGAAATAATAAATACCAAATGTATGACACTTGTTTTCATCCAATTTCAAAGTGAAATTACTTACAATGACCATCATTGGATTAAATGTTAAAAATATAATCTATTTATATTTACAAACCATTAAAATGTATAATTTAACAATATAAATAGTTTTGATTTAAAAAGTTGTTTATGTTAAAATATAGTATTTTTTACTATTCACCTAAATATAAAATTTATCATAAAAACACCAAAACTTTATTGAAACTAAATTCTTATGTACTGATTATAAATAAGAAGTTTATTTTTTCAATTTTAATATATAAAAGTTTCTAATATTGTATTTAAAAATCATTCACCATTAAAAGGTGGTAAAATTGCATTTTTTGAATACTTCTTCTATCTGAAAAAATGTATTTGTTCTTACAATATGTCTAAGAAACTCATAAAATGGATTCTAAAATTATAAGGATTAAATAAAGTTCAAAATTAAGTTAATACTATTGGTAACTGCTTTTGAACGGCTTGTTTGGTAAGTCATGGTGCGCTAGAACTCGGCATTGCGTGTAGTGAATGTTATTGAATTACTTTGAAAAAATATCATACTATTAAATCATGGGGTGTTACATTCTTCCCTACTTTAATATATTGCGTCCTCGCAATTTGAAATTAATTTTTGAAAATAAATGGTTTAAAATATAAAATACCTTCGAGAAAACCCACATTTGAAATTAGGTTAATAAAATTTAGTCTTAATAAGAGGAAAAAGGGAAATGAAACGGTCACCACAAAATTATGTTATCAATTAGGAGAAGATTAGTGGTAATTAGAGACATATAATTGGAGGAAAAATGTAAATATTTATATATACTTATTTAGGTCATCAATGACAAACAAGTGCAAAATTGAGGGAATTAAATTCATAAATCTATGATGATTTATAATACCATCGGTTAAACAAAATATATGGTATTAGGATAACACATTGTTTTGTTTTAAGATCTCTTCACTAAATTATAAGAATTAATTTCTTCATAGAATAAGAGATGAATAAAAATATATAAATGGAAAGTATAGTCCCATCCTTTAACTAATTTCTACCACAAACTCATCCTTCACTCTAAAATAGAATAGAACTTAAAAATAATATTTTATTTATCCTATTCGTATAGGGTTTAAAAAAATGAATTTATAATTCATCTACCAGAATTTTTTAAAAAATACTACATTATTCAATCCAGGACATCACGTGGGCCAGTGGAAGGTGATACACCCTTGTCGCCCTTCGGTTGCGGTTTAAAGTCTCACAGCCTTGCCGGACGCGACGGGTTGCTGCCCGACATCCGGGTTTTCCTTTTATGGAAATACAAAAATTATTTCAAACTAGAATTATACCAAATAATTATGTCCAAACTCATAGTCCAAAATTTATAATGAAGTTAAACATAATGAATATCCTTTTTTCCGCGTAATAACATGTGAACACCTTTATCATTTATTCTTTTAAAACACTACAACATCTGGAATTTCCATAAAACCTTATTTATTACATTCATGATCCCTCATTCTTTATAGAATACTGGATATACTACTTACATCCAAAAATGTTGTAAACTCCAACAATGATGGATTATACAAATCATTAATCAGTATCAAGGTAATCAAGAATATCTAATATAATTTATCCAAATAAATCACGTATTATTCCAAAATCACTACCTTGGTATCAGAACCATATCATGGTTTATCTTTCTATCAACCTTATATTTTCCTAAAATTTAACCTTCTATTGAGTAACTTTTCTTGGTTCCACACAATCCCATGTACTTAATGAAATAGTACTACAATACAATCCTTATATACTATATAATTATTATAACCAGTAAATTGTTGATACAACACTCAAATGACATAATTCTATAATAACAACATAAGAACACTAATCATTCCTCCTCATCTGTGGTAGTATCATAACATGATTATTATCCAATATAATCATTTGGGGAATACTCTAGTGATTTGTACATTGGTTTCCATAGTGTCACAACTCTTTTCAAATGAATCATTGTTCATTTGAAACCTTTTTCTTACCATTGTAGTCACGTACTTGGTGTCCTTTTTCTCCACATTTATAACAAACTCTCATTCCCTTCAGGAAAGATCCAGGGTGTTTCTTCCCACAGTTATCACATATTGAAAAGTTCTTCTTTTCCCTCTTCCTGTTATCTATATTTCTCTCTCCCATCCTTTTCTTCTCTTGCATCCCTTGAAATCCATAGGACTCAAGGAATTCTTTAATTTTCATATTAACAACTGATACTATTTATTAATATGTTGAGAATATATGGGAAACTATTTCCCTTCTAAATCTTGTCTTAATAATGTGAATGATATTATCCATCTTACTCTTTGGATCATATGTATTGCTGGAGTTCACATTCCTTCTACTGGGTGCCATTTCTATACAACAGCATAAAATAGGTCAGTATATGAATTGTAATGAATAATTCCAAACCTGTAAAATACCAAACATAAATTGAATTATTTATGGATATATTTCATAATCATAAAGTTGTTTTCATTGAGGAATTATATACTCATAAAACATTCATAATGATTCGTAATGAAAATTAGAATTATCCTAAGAATATACCCCATGGGTGTCTTAACCAGGAGTAAAGCAAGGCTCGTTGTCATGCACCAGTTTTCTTTTGAGTCTAGCTCAAAGTGGTCTTTTTGGGTTTTACCCCTAGGTACATCTATTCCAGATCAGCCTCTACCTGCTCATATCCAGATAGGGATTTATTGCTCCGAAATCTCACAAAATCTCTACATTACCAAAATTGTAGGAAATTATTCTATAATAATTCTCGAAGTCTATATTAGGGCTATGTTCTCTAATCAGAGTTTATTTAAATATAGCTTCCAAGGATTATACTAAACTTTCTCTGATACCAACTATAACGCCCTAAACCTAGTTACCCAGAGTCGGTGCATTATTTCGTATCATTTGCATGATCTCAAAAGATCAGGTCTCAAAAGACTGATTAGTTTAGTAGCCTTGGAATCACTACTTACATTCATAGATGTTATATTACATCATAAAGTGATAAAATAAAATAATATAGAATCCATGGTCCACACGCATATCCCCTTCTGACTATCCCTCCATTTCATTCATCAAATATTTCTTCATATCCTGGGAAAAATAAAACATAGAAAGGGGTGATCTCAGACACTCAATATGGATAATAATATAGAAGAAACTTTCATAAATAAGAATAAATATTTAAGGCAATGTATAACTAAAACTAAATCCTTTTAACCATGCAGTTCAGCATAATATGAAAAAAATAATATGAAATAATTTCATTTACTTGTTCACATGGATCTTCGACTAGTCCAATAATCACATGCAATATCAACAACCACTTTCATAATGATGGAATGTATAATGTCAGACTATCATAAGCATGTATCCAAGGCCTCGTGCCAAGAATACAAATAATATTTTTCAAGGCCTCGTTCCAACACTCTAGTTTGACTCATGAGACCTACTGATGCATCGAGATGCTATAGCGGGCTCCACCCATCACTTACTATGTCCAATGCATTCCTTATATAAATGGGTTTAAACATAACTTAAACATTCGTATTAAAACTAGAATACGAAATGTAAATACATTATCTATAAACCATGAATGGTATAAAAATAACACATCCACAGTCAAACATATCACAAAACCTTCAATACAATATGGAAGTTTTATATCATAATAAATCAACTTCAAATAAGATTAAAATCCATCACAGTATGTTGACATAGATGAAATCAAAACTATTTGAGAGAAATATCTATTTATTTAAAATCATTTAAAAGTTACATATTTATAAGATAAAACATATACATTGAAAATATTCTTATAAGATTGTAAGGGAATATTCAAATATTTTATAACAGTGGAAAATAGTCGCACATGGCGTATATGTTAAAAAAAATTCTTACCTTTATTTATCGAAAAAGTTAAAAAGGTCCTTGTTTGGAAAACGATGTAAAGATTCCTTTATAAACATTTTATAAAAAGTAAAAAAATGGTATAAATGACATTAACCCATATAATGTAAAATATTAAGAATTTTTTGAAATACATTTTTAAGAATCATGGATGTGGATGATAAAGAGGTCCCAGTAGATAATTACGTATAAACAACCTCGGATAATGAAGAGATTGTGAAATAAACTCATACCTTGTACTTTTCCTTGGTTGAGTGTAGCTTAACAACCTGTATAATGGTGAAATAATATTTATTTAATTATAAAGGAATCATATACGTTAATATGATATCATATATGATCTTTTAACATTGTAATGTTAATAATATCTTAGTATTATCATTGTTTCAGGTGTTAACATACTCATTTTATTTTATGTGTTTTGATACATAAGCCATTTTGTTAAGGATAGGTTGTATCTTATTCATATTCAGAATGATATAAAATCCTTAAACATTATTTTTAATCATTAGATGATAATTATACTTGATTTGATACGATGGAGAATGAATCTCATTGTGTTCGTGGAGATGGTAGTCTGTACATACGCACGAATGCTACTTCCATTTCATTTTTCATTTTAAAAGGAATAAAAATCAAATGATACATAGGTATATTTTTATTCCAGTATAATATAATATCTTATATGTTTTACTTACATTCATTAATACCATCCTTTATATGTTCCATATATGGTATGAATGAGTCATATAATTTTGAGGGGGCAGTAGTCCGCACTTCCTCAAATGAAATTATCGTATATATATACAACATGAAACAAATAATATTATTCTATGAAATGGAATTACTGAAGCTTATATATAAAATAAATACCATTAATATCATATTTAATTATAGTGGTATCATAATGGCCACCATGAGAGGCAATAAGAAATAATTGAACAATCATCGTTTCATGTGGCGTTTGGTTCCCATCCATAGAAACATTATGTACTTCAACCATCAGATTGAGGTGTGTGTAATTTTAGTTTGTAGGAATATCATAGAATTATACTAATATAATTAGGATACTGTTTTTATTACAAAATTAACGAATAATAAGAGTAAAGGGGTTTGAGATTTAAAATGAAAAAAACTAAGAGAAATGGTTACCTTTAATTTGGGTAACTCCCTTTGGTTTGAACCAAAAAGGACTCTTGAAGTGCCTTCTGCCTAAGGTAAGGCTTTTAGGAAGAGGATATGTATGTAGGTGGATTAATTGGGTAGAGGATGGATGATATGAAAGGCTTGATAGGTGTCATGAATTGGTTATAATTGGTTCCCTTTTATAATGGGGAGGAGGGGCTCTTTAGAAAGAACATAAAGAATTAATTTATAATAAATACATATTCGGTTTCTAATGGATACAAAGTAGATTATTAAAAGTATAAGGTGGGTATGGGTTTTAAACCACTAATCTAATTTATTTTACACATTTTTGGGTCACTATAGGAACCTTATCTTTTAGATTAAACTCTTAGTTAAATAGTTTGACATTTACCATGTCTCTTTTTATTTTTATATTATATAGTTAATAAACATGATATATACTTCTAATAGGCCCCCAAGTGGTCCATTTATGATACAACTATCATTATATAAGGCTTTTGGCCAATCCATAGATTTTTATGAATATTATATCAATTAATAATATAATATTTGTTTTAAAAACTCTTTTATGTCAATTTTGGCACTATTAGGTATTTTGTTTTTGATAAATTCATAAAAGCATTATTACTTCAAATTAAATTCATATAACCAATAATAATATGTCATATAATCCTAGAAAATTATTGGAATTCATAAAAAGTATCAAATTATATTTATTTGGATATTTATAATATCAATTATTTTAATATTTCATTAATTAGGTAATTACTGCATCACCATTGTGTCATAAATAAATTAAATTATTAATTGTCTAAAAATTATAAATAAAATACCATTATGTATGAACACTTTTTATGTTTCTAATGAATAAATATACTCTAATTTACCTTATGTGTATCCCTATATTAAAAATGTTTTAGTTTTTAAACATTGATTTTAACTCTTTTAACTCTTCATTAAATTAAATAATAATAAATGTCCTAATCTAATCAAAGTGGACTAAACATGTTCATATTTTATTCCTAAGGTTGTTTTGGTCGAATTATACTTAGCTAATAGAATTAGGAAATTTGTTAGTGTAATATTAATTTCATTTTTAACCTTAATTACACTATTTACTTTTTACCGTGGTATATAAAAGTAAAATGTTACTATCACCAAAATAAATTTATCTTATTAAACCACATTTTACTCAATAATATTAACCGTGTCTTTCGGATTTTTGAAATTCCACTCATAGAAGAGGTAAAATTAAGTTTTATATGAATTTTCAAATTATCCTAGGAGGTGGGTAAAAGACGGTGAAAAGTTTAATAAAATTTTTATATATCTACAATTATTATAAACTAACTCCAACTAATTAAATATAACTTATATAGTTATTAAGTATTTATTTTTATATAAAATAAATTTAAATATAAATTTGGTTTTAAACTATAACTCAGTGTTTTTCAATATTCATAGAAAATATAACGTTTTCAGAAAAATACCAAAAAATTACCCTAAGATCATATTCATATTCTAAATTCAGTAATGAATTATATTTTACCAAATTCAAAACATAGATGTTTAATTTATTAATTTAAAATTAATTCCCACTATCAAAACCAAAAGGCATATTTTTTAGAAATAATAACAACAAAATGTTTGACACTTATTTTTGTCCAATTTCCAAGTGAAATTGCTTACAATGACCATCGTTGGATTAAATGGTAAAAATATAATCTATTTATACTTCCAAACCATTAAAATGTATAATTTAAAAATATAAATAATTTTGATTTAAAAAGTTGTTTATTATAGAAAATAGTATTTTTCCCTAATCACCCAAATATGAAAATTATGCGAAAACACCGATACATTATTGAAACTAAATTCTTATGCCCCGATTCTAAAGAAGATGTTTAGTTTGTAAAATTTAATTTATAAAAGATTCAAATATTGGATTTAAAAAGTATTCTCCATTAAAAGGAGGTAAAATTATAATTTTTTTAAAATACTTCTTTTATCTGAAAAAATGTATTTGTTATTACAATTTTTCTAAGAAACTCATAAAATGGATTCTAAATTTATAAGGATTATATAAAGATCAAAATTTATTTACTACTATTAATAACCTCTTTTTAATGGCTTGTTTGGTAAGTCGTGGTGTTCTATAACTCGGTGTTAAGTGTGGTTAATGTTAATGAATTACTTTGAAGAAATAATGTACTATGAAATCTTGGGGTGTTACATATGGTATATATATTTGAATAAATATATTAATCCATTAAATTCCATTATGTTCCTACACTATCATAATACATAACGTAGAATAAATAGTCAATAGTTACAAGAAGAAACATTAATTAAGGGAATAAATTAGATAATAAAACATTTCAAATGAGTCTGAAGGTATAAAATGATATCATAATAGAAATGGATAAAAAATAACCCAATAAAAAAATAATATTAAATATTTCAATCACATTATCATGGAATTAGATAAATTTCATTGTAATATTAATATAAAATTATTATATGTCAAGGACTACATATAATATAATATAACATAGTGGGTTTTGTCCAACAATGGTTTTGGTTTACTCCCAAATCTCATTAATATGGTCTTATGGAAGATAAAAATTACCCTATACAATGAATATATAACTAGGAGTATCAATCCTGAAATTAAAATACCTATGGGTTCCACAAATAGAAATCTAAATTAATATAGAATCATAACAATTAACAAAAAAAATTGTGGTAACAATCTTAACTCATGTCAAGATCAAAGGATATTTCATGTGAAATTTTAAAAGAATATGGAAGAAAATATTTAGGAATTTTATTTCAAAATTAAAAAATAGGTGTGAATATATATTATTGTTTTTGAAAAAAATTTCATGCAAATGGAATATATTTTGATATAAAAATGATCTTTCAAAAAAAATTTAAGTAATTATTTAAATTCATCAGTAAGAAATGATAAATTGGGTATTTTCCTTCATTACATGATTTGAACATGAAAGATTATAAATAAAATAATCAATCAACAATTTAAAAATTGAATGGAAATAATGTCACAAACAAATATTACATAAAAGTGTAATAAGGGATAAAATGTCCTGTTATTGGGATTAATTTTAAAGAACACATTTAATAGATTAACATAAATCATGTATTACCCCATAAAATGAAAGGAAAATAAGATATATATATATATATATGATAAATAAATATATAATTTATAATAAACCCATAGAATAATGTAGATAGAGAATATAATATTTACTCTGAAATGATACAACCATTAGAAAATTTTGTTGTTTAAGTATATTACATAACATATGTTCCATAATTTTTCTACACATTCATTAATTTTCTGGATAATCAAATAGTATTAATTATATTAATTATTTAATAAAATTTCAATTTATATATTATATAAAATAATTACATTATGTTTTCATTGAACCATTTCAATGAGATAAAAAGATCATTATTTTTTTCTTGTTGGGGTGCGGGGTGTCATCCCAATATTTTATGGTAGTATGACATGTGGTTAATTTTATAAGTCATTTTAACATGATATTTTAAATACTGAAGTGAAATTAAATAGTAATAATGTTCCTTATAAAATTTTAATTCTCCCAAATACCAATATTTTTTCCTTTAAAGGAATTAATTAGTTGGTAAAGAATTTCTTATGGATAGCTCATTTACGTCATTTTACCGACCATAAAAAACTATAATCATTTTCAGTATTTAAATTATTTAAAATAATTAAAAAATAAAAAATAATTTTTAATATATTTATTAGAATCATATTTTAAAATTTAATTTATTATTATAACCATCCTTTAAGGTAGTACAGATAATTGATGTATGTTGATCATGGTGTGGGGAACCAACTTTATAATAAATAATTTTTCCATATTATAAATTAAATATTTGAGGTTATAATATAGAGATAAAATGATAATAATAATATAAAAATATATCTAGAATCTTGATGATACTATTTTTGAGGTATGTACAACCTATGGGGTCGGTATAAGAAGAATAAAATTATTTGTAATTTATTTTAGATTTCATTATCCCTTTGTTGTCTCCTTTTTGACTAAACCTTAAGGCTCCATGAAATAGAGGTTGCATGAGATTAGTATTAATAGGATGTGGGCGATTGTAATTGTATGTTAATTGTGCTAAATGTTTTGCATGAACCAAGGGGTGGAAAATGTTATGATATGGGGTGGTATTTATAAGGGGAGTGAGGATTGTTTTTAATATTATAATCATTAGTTTGTTATATTGGCCCCATAATTAAAATAGTATTATTTATTGTGAGTATATAAAACAACTGGTGTATGTGATTTTTAATTGTAAATTTCTTAAACCATCCATTAATAAAAAAAATGTATATTGCTTTTAACATTAACTACAATATTTGTCTGTATTTCAATATTCAACATAACTGAACTACTTAAAAAAATTTAAAATATTTACCCTATCATGTTTTTGAAAGGTATATTATAATAATTAATTCCATTTTATGAACATAATTTTCTAAATATAACATATTTAATTTTTATATAAAAAATAATTATTTTAAAATAAAATTTTATTTTATAATCATTTATTTGTACCGTTAATGGTTACATGGGGTTTAAAAAATAATATTATAATTATAATACATAATAATTTTATTTATTACACCAGTTAAATGGAAACTAATGTAATTTTATATCATTATATTTTTATAAAATTTAAAATAAATCTAATATGTTTTATAAGAAGAGAAACATTTATTTAATCATTTATAAGACATTTATTTTCTAGTATCAGGATAAAAATATGCCAAATTTTCATTTTATTAAATAACATAATAAAATTTTATAAATTCATAAGTGGTGATAATTTTTAAAAATTTATATTATTATTTATATCATTAAAATATATATTAAAATATCTAGGTTACTATAGTAATGTTCATATTACAATTCATATGCTCATATTTTTATTGGTTTTATTGGTTCCCCACATCCTGTAAATACATAATATATTTTTTATTCATCATTCAATTCTATTTTCTCAAAATATTATTTAAATTTTTATTTTTATGAAAAATATTATATAATTTTTAATATTTTTCATTTCTGATGTAGTCTTCTTTAGTGTCATTATTCTATTGGATCAATAAAATCCAAACTGTCATGATTTATATATCTTAATTTCCTTATAATTTAATTTTAATATTTGTAATTCATATATCCATTTTTCCTATAAATCTAATGATAAGAAAAATATAATATATTTTTGATTGTTTCATTATGTGGCCCATTTTATTTATGTTAAATTTATTAATATGACAATATAAGAAGGATGGAAATTCCATTGATAATTTTTTTTATAATTACATTATTCCAATTTAATAAATTTTATCCCTGGAACATCATTTTAGTCAATATTTTTAGAAAAGGTGGGGTAACTTCTCCTTCTTTTCTTCCTCCATTTCAAATGTCACATTCACATGAATATAATTTTATCATTTTATATTGAGAATGTTATTTTCCTTATTATATATAAATTTATCTCAATAGTCCATGATCTTTAAAATATTATCCTCATTATATAGCTAATTTCCCTAATGTACCCACTCAAAATTGGTTAAATGGGGGGTTTTATGATTAAATTTCTCAAGACACATAGATAAAATAAATCATGTATTATATAAATGGTTTTGGAAGTGTTGGTTAATAGGCCTCAACTCCAATATGGTATAAAATATCAAAGGGGTCTATATACATGGGATATAACATTCCTTTCTTCCAAATCTCATGTATATATTAAATGTAGATATTTTGAATAAAAAATTTCCTTTAACCAGAAAAAATAGGTTTCATCGATGATTTTTCAATATTGTTCTTCTTTCAAAATTTAAGAATCACTTATGAGTTTTGAATGTTCTTGACTATTTATACAATTTCCTTTAACATTGTAGGACAGACAAAAATGTGCTCATCAACATTATCATAGCACATCAGTATCTACATATCTTAAATAATGGGATTATAATGAATCATAATATATTTTACAATATAAAATATTATTATATTTTAAATCCACCCAATTAATAAACAAATTGTTTCCTCCCATGATGTTATTAAAGATCACTCTTAAATGTTATTCACAAGTCTATATTATCCACATTTAATGAATATTATTTTGGGGTTGATAATAATTAATAAATATAAATTTTCATATAGAGAATGATGGCTGATTTTCTATGTAAATCATGGATCTTAGTAAGGCACAATCAATATTGGTGTTCCATAGCAATTTATGATACATTTTATTTATATTTTTTCATTTTTATCCACCAAGTGTCCTCTTAAATTTCATTGAAATGACCAATTGTTAACTGATGATCCTACGATAAAGATATTTTATTTTTAATATATATTTCATTTTATGATTTGTTTCACCTTCCATTATAATGTTTTCACAGTTCTATAAAGTGATAGTTAATGGATCCATCATTCCCTTAGACATTCTCTATTTATCCTTCACCTATTAACATATCATGAATTTTGTTGATTATTCTATAAACTTATTTATAATATTATACAACTAAATGTTCTATTGGGGATCCTGATATAACTTCATGTTCCATCGGTGGATGGAAAATGGTAAGTATATGTGCATAATTCAAAAAATATTTTATTACCTTAAGATATGATGGTAAACATAGTCATCAACCAATTATTTCAACTCATTCTACATAAAATTTGAGCTCTTAGGAAATCGATGTTATTATTTTTTCCATATAATTTTATTTTTAAAAATCCCCACCATGTTCGTTATTTATAATCTTTAAAATGAAATATTGGGAAATAATTTGAGAAAATAATAACGATTTTCCTTCCCTTACAATCCAAATTCCCTTCCTTTCAAAAATTTTAATGACTGGATCACTCTCAATTATCATTATTGATGAGGTTTCCATAGCACTCATACATGGTATATCATTAATTTTATTTAAATTTTTAGAATTTTACTAGATTGAGTATTTATATTTAATGATTATATCTATCTATATTAATTTGTTAATATTATACACCATTTATGGGAATATATATTAGAGTATATTTATAATAGTTATATATCTAACATTTATCCATATATAGTTCATGTTTACATATTTTCAATCAGATAATTACTACATCCAAATCAATTTCATGCATTGGATGGTTTTACTAATGAAAATTAAAATTACATGTGTAATTAGATATCTCATTATCATCACATAAATACATAGTCCAGTCGATTCATTAAATAATCACAATTAACCATAAAAATTTCCAACATAAGGGATGATTGAGGACCTGTATAGTGATACATATTTTTTATTTTCATCAATATCACATTGTATTAACCTATCCTAAAATCATTAATATATTGTTAGTAAGATGTTTTATCATGTTTGATAATCATTTTATGATTTAACTATAATTGAGGTAAACCTTTTCCTGTAAAATAAAACTATGAATCATAGTTATAGAATCATTTCTAATCCACTGTTGTATTGCATTTTTCTTATAAGGGTTCATAAATATATATATATATTTGATATAATTTCATAATAATTTAAATTACTACATCAAAAACGCATCGTTATTGTATATTTAATATAGAATTTTCATTCAAAATGGCATTATAATTTTATTTATAATCCCCTCCTGCTCTTTCTTTCTTAAGAAGTATATTAGAAAATCATCTAGATTGGGTACATAATATTTTTATAGGTAATCTAAAAAGACAATATGGGTTATGTATATAAATATTTATATAAAATTATTGTAAATTGAAGTCATTACTAGGAACATAGCACATCCATTCATTCATTAAAAGGATGTTTTGGGATTATCATCGTTATTAATTATTAATTGGAGATATGTCTATTCAATTTCCACCTAAGAAAAATATTTGGAACCAAATATATGATCATAAAATCCATCCATAAATCATAATAGATATATGTTATTTAACATGATTTTGTTGAGTTCATGATAATCAATTTATTGGATCATTTCCTAATACATATTCTTAATGACTAGGATTGGCATGGCCTAGGTGGTTTACATAGGTGTGTAACACCTTTTTACATTTTCACATATAATTATTCCTTTAGTAAATATAATTTCATTGTGGATGTTTTAAAAAGATTATCTGATATCAATTCATATCAATTTATAATATCAATTGTGATATCAAACACATAGTCCCGAGGAAGGCCATGAAACTCTTCATGAAATAAATTTTTATAGTCCCTCACTATGGTAATGAATTCAAGAATTATTTTATCCTTTGAATTCATCATATTATTTAGATATTCTTGATTCGGATGAAATCTTATCAACCATTAAGATGAATTTCCCATAGTATATTCATCCTCCCATTTAGATTAGTACAAAACTGAATGGTGAATACAAATGTGAACTATGATATTTATCTTATAATGCTTGATGTTGGATTTATATAATGATACCCAATCCATTAACAATATAATTGCATACACCACTAAGAGATTTAAGATGATATTTTCTAGAAGATTCATTCCATATACATTAATTGTAGATACATTATATTCATGATATATATTATTTTACAAATTTTTTATCATGGATAACCTAACCCCCATTTTTAGTTATGTTTGAATAGTTCTAAAAAATAAGAAAAGTATGAAAGTATGTACCAAACATTTATACAAGAGTATAATCTATATTCATGAATGAATGACTGTTATTATTTTCACAACATATTTGCTGGAATATACTTATGTTGTTGTGATAGAATATTACTTTTATTTCACTATATGATTTGGGTTTTTTTTCATGGATAGTATTTGATAGTCTCTATCTTTGGACATTGGGTTACACAGTCCCATAATTTTTTTAGTTGAAGAATTGTATGATATGATATTTTTTTATTGGAAAAATAATTTTCCATATCACTTTAGTGGGACTATTAGTATATTTTTTATGTTTATTATCCATGTTACTACATTTTACACACGTGATGTATGTCCTGGTTACCTTCATATAGTTATTGGGATTCTTCTTCCCACTCTATATAGAGATGAAATGTTTAGTTTTCATCCCACTATGAGATTTATTAAAAAAATACATTTGAAAATAACTCCATGTAAATTTTATTTCCCATACACTATTTGACCAAGGAGTGTCACTAATATCAAAATCAATATAAGGGACCACTAGAATATCTATTCCTTAATTCCATAGTCTCAAATTTCAACTGATTTTTTAGAGTCAACATTAATCTAGTAGTGATGTGTTACAACTAACATTCAGTGGTGAGGATAATGTAGGTAAATACTATGTTGTAATTATGCATTTATTATCAAATTCCCAAATAGAATCACTTTAATTTATCATTAGTATAAGGAAATACCTCCCCATTTTACAATGGATTCTGTAATAAAATATTATATGAAAAATAATTTCATGAATCCTAATAAATCCATTGAATCAATTTCTCTAATGGGAATTGAGTTATTGATTCATTTACACCACTGGTCATCATCCCACTATATGTGATGAACATTCAATCCAATACTATCATCTTATAGGAAATAGAAAATAGAGAATGAATTTTTAAGAGTGTTTATCCATGATTCAGAGTTGAGGGAATCATAATTTCCACTAGATTTGGTAAAACTATATCACAAAAATGACTACACTATTACATTAATTATATTAATAGAATGATTTTGTATTCAAAAATTAAATTTATTATTAATATAATTTTTCAGCTAAACTCATTCTTTAATGATGTTCTCCACTCCAAATAAAATTATGTTTGAAATATCATTAGGGAAATCATCACATTTATTATAATATTGTTTATTCAAATAGTTCATCTTACATAAAACCATTAACATAAAAAATTTAAATAAAATTAATGAATTAATATAATTAAACTTGTAATTATTTAAAAAGGGATCCAATTAAACAAGAAATGATAACAAATTAATAAAAATTATATCATATAAAATCAGAATCTTGGAATCAATCCATGTCATAAATTTTAAATTATATATAATTTTATCTAAACAAATAAACTATTCAAACGATTTTTAGTGGATTTTTATGTGTCTGTCGATTATCGAGAGCATATAATAAGATATTGACAAACAAGGTGTGAAATATGAAATATAGGTCCAGAATCATGAGAATATTGAGTTAACATAAAACCACCTCTTTTTGGGCTATATCTCTTAGGTATGACTACTCCAAAGTGAAATCCACTTTTAGTATCTATACAAGGATTTAATTTCATTGAAAACCCCCACTCTAAACATCACATGAGTATATGAATATTCATTTATACATAGATTTATCCGTATTGTTATCACTACATTTTTCAAATAATCGGCACAAAATATCACAAGACCTCCTTCTAAAAGAAACTTTAGTAACCAAAGCCTTATATTCATATCATGAAATTATTATTAATATAAACTTCAAAAAATAGATATATCTTAATGATATAGAGGCCTAATTTCACTGGAAGACAATATATATAAAACTTCTACAAGGGAAAAATTTAAAATGAATTTATTTAAATTTTTTAATGAACTACTAAATCAATTTGGGATTCCAAATATTCATAAAATGACCATGAGATTACATTGAAAAAATTTGTAAGCTAAAAACCTAGTAACAGAATAAGAATAAAAATGAAGAATTAAGATGAGTCTAAATGAATTCATGTGATATCGTAATAGATGATTCATCTGAATAATAATATGAGAACACAATAACATAAAACCATATGATCACAAAAAAATAATTTAGTGGTATAAACATTGAAAATGAAATAAAGATATATAAATGATAACTTCTATTTCCTTATCACATGGGGGATAGAGTTCTATATTTGATTAGGTTTAATATATATACTTATTCATAGAGTATCATAATAACTAAAAAATTTCCAATTAATTTGATCACATTCTCGTAGAACCCAATATAACATTTTCATGGTTATGATAGCCAAAAATGGAAATCAAAATTAAGGAAAAAATATTAGAATTACCCATTGATAGAAACTGCTACCTTATCATTATCACATATAAAAATTAAATAGTATTTAAAATTGATTAAAAAGTAATTGGGGAATTAAATATTTCATAATATAATATATTAATGAGTAACTATAGGTAAAATTATAGTCTTCATTTCAATAAAAATTAATAATAATATAAATAATTTTATGATGAATAAATGATTTAAAATGGGGGTTTATGGAATCTTCTAATGAATTCATAATGAAAGAACACATATGAAATTTTCTTTTTTAAAAAAAAGTTAATAAAAATTGTATATGCATAAAATAATAAATTTATTATAGAAACTATTAATGGGAATAAATATTTTAAATTAATGCTAATATAAAATATTAAGTGAATGAAATATACCATTTAATACATGGATTACAACATTTAAGGATAGTATAATAAGATAGGTTTTGATGTAAGATATATATATGAATATAAATTTTAATCATTACATAACATGAAATTTCTAATTATTGTGTTTTTTTGAAAATAATGGTGATAACCTAATGAAAACTACATCGTTTAGAAAGATCCCCTAACCAAGGTATCATAATAATTCATCAGCTTTATTAAATTTCATAGACAATAAATTTTTTTCAATAATTTATTTATTTTAAACCATTTTTATTAATATTTGATTTTATATAATTATACTGTGTTTATTTATTACAATTTAAATGAGATATAACATTCACTTTTTTAATTCAATTAGAATTTATTTAAGGATTCCTTAGTCAGATCACTTATGGATAATTATGGAAGATATATTAAATTGGTAATCCATGTCTATGTGTCAAATTTTTTTAATAAAAAACATTAAATGGTTTCGAATTAATTTATTTTTCAAACATATGGATGTTTCACATAGTAAAAACATTAGTATTTTTTGGATGGTTCTTTTAGATCAATCTTGAAGCCCTTTAGATGTGGTTTCATTTTATTTAGTTAAAATATTATAAAAAAATTTAAAAAATTTATAAAATGAATTATTATACTTTTAATAGTTATATTATACATATTAATGTTTCCATTACTATCCAAAAAGTTGACAGATAAAAATAATGTAGGTTGTTCATAATAGTGGTGAACTAGCTGTATTGTGATAAAAGTATTCATTCTATAAATGTAATAACTGGTGGAATAAAATAGATATTCTAAACTAATTATAACATGTCTATTTATTAATGATATTGGTGTTAAATTTGTTGTATAAGTAACATAAATGGGTTTTATAATAGAATACAATTAAAATAAATTTAATATCAATTTTTTAACATCTTTTTACTGTTTTAGGTATTCTAAAACCCTCTTTTTATAAATTATTAGTATGTTAAAAGGGGAAAATTGTTTATTATTGATAATTTTTGTTTTTTAAAACACATCACATAATGGTAAAATACACAATTTATACTCCATAATATTCAAAAAAATATTTCATGAGTTAAACAATGAGTTACTACAGGATTTCGATGCCGACAAAGGCTTGGTGAATATAGAAAAAAATTTAAATATAATATATTATGTGTTAACTTTTCATTCAAAATCATTGAATAACTCCAAAATGGTACATTTTATGAGAAATTTGAGTCCACTACTATGTCCGAAATATGGGGTTTACCCTAGGACAGGTATAACATTCAAATCCGCTAGTCTTTTGAATGTGCTGCTTGTGAGAGAGTGTTATTAAATAATATTCAATATATTATTTATTCGAAATAAATAAGTATCTCAAAAATGGTGCATTGAATTGGAAATAAGATACCACAGATAGATCTAGAATGAGTGGTATATAATAGGTAGGGTATAACATTAGTATGTTTCTGGTGTCTCGACACCTCACCCATGGAATTATCCTTTTTTATTTTAATTATTTAATTATTCCATTTAATAAATATTAAATCCCATATATTTATTAAACAGTTCATCATTTCATAAGTACAAGACCATTGTTGAGTACATAATGGGGTGTTTACCCTTGAAGGGGTATTACATTCATGCACCAAAGAAATTCGATATTATTTAATTTTTATGTTAAATAATCATTTTTTATAAAATAAACAATTAAATGAAAAATGTATAATTTAACATTTTTTTCTTCCTTCGTAAAAAACCTCTATAGTCACACATCTAATATTCCAAAAAAATACTTTTCTTCACCATTTTAATCTATTTCTATTGTAACGCCTTAAATGGGTAAAATAAATGAGTCTGCAATGAATTTCAAGTTGACAAATGGATTTAAACGGATGACTGAAAGTAGAGTTCTAAATGATTGAAATTTGGGGTTATTAAATTTGTGAAGCCTTAATGCTTCTATTTTCCCATCCTATCAAGCCATATGGGTTATGTAACTCCCCTGTTCGTGATCCATGAATCCCTTTGTGTCATTCATCGCACTCTTCTATCTGATCGAAGAGTGCATTTTTCCTTTCTGTGTGTGGTGCGTTCGAAAAAGGGTTTTGTTTTCCTATAATATATCTATTTATTTTATTATTCATTATTATTTCATATATAATAAATCTAAATAAAATAATTTTTGATTTATATAAATATATAAACCTAAATTTTCAAATGATAATCTGAAAATTATCAAATTATAATTTAAATTGGCATTGAATTATCAAAAGATAGTTTTAAATTAATTGAAAATGAGAAATTTTGTATATATTCAAATGATAATTATGATGTTTTATTAAAAAATAAACATAGATTTTCAATGATAATATTACATAAATTATCGAGTGATAAATACATAACAATATTTACGATATCTAAACTAAAAGGTAGTTTATAGAAATAATCATACCATGATTACGTGGATTAAAAAATAACAATTATTGTAACAACCCAAGATTTCATATTATGTACTTCTTCAAAACAATTCAATAACTTGCACTACACGTAAAACTGAGTTCAAGCACACCATGACTTACCAAACAAGCCATTAAAAAGAGGTTATGAATATTATTAAAAAAATTTGAACGTTATATAATCCTTATAATTTTAGAATAAATATTATGTGATTAATAGACATAATGTAATAACAAATTCATTTTTCAGATAAAAGAAGTTTTTTTTCAAAAATGAACTTTTACCAACATTAACAGTGAACCCTTTTTAAATACAATATTTTAAACTTTTATATATTCAATTTTACTAAATAAATATATTATTTAGAATGAGGACATAAAAAATTTACAATGTAACACCCCTAGCTTCCACGGTACGCTTCTCTTTGAATGATACAGTAGTGTGTGTTGTACGCAACTTCGAGTTCTGACACACACTACAACCAATCAAAATAGCCGTAATGAATAGTAATACCTAGTATTTAAAATTTTATAAATTTTATCTCTCAAAATGGACTTCATTTTTGGATTCGGAATATCGAATTTATCCTAGGGTGAAATTTTGGTACTTTTCGGATAACTTTTATATTTTGATTAATAGTGAAAATTACTAAATTTAAATTAAAAACAAATTTTTTAATCAAAATAAAAATTAGTGATAAATTATGAATTTGAGTGGTTTTAAAGTATATTTAGAATATATTTTTACCATTTAATACAATTTTGGTCATTGTACATAATTTTACAATTAAACCGGACATAAAAAAGTGTCAATCTTTTGATAGTTATTATATCTTAAAAACACGCTTTTTATTTTGACAGCAGGAATTAATTTTAAATTAATTTCTGACACTAATGTGTTTAGAATTTGGAATAATTGATTCCATATTTGGAATTAGTATGTACAAATTGTGTAAATAGGTAACGTTTATTTTTACACATTATGAATAATTACTTCGGTAAATATTTTATTTATCATGGTTAAAGGGTAAATCCTGTAAATAAGGGTTACAAAATAATATTATAATAATAATAAATTACCCTAAAACATGTCCTAACGTTATTTTTGGATACATTTTCGACCATGGGCATCTTTGGGTCGATTTTGGGACCCCATGGTTCCACTTGTAAGTGATAATGACACGTTATATTAATTAAGTCAAAATAAATATTAAAATGGCATAAGCATAAATCATTTATAAAACTAATTTTTACATGGGGTTATATATGTTGGATTTTCGACTATAAATATTCATTAAAATATAAATACTTTTTCTACATAATGTTATTTTATTTAAAAAAATTTACATTTTATAATTTAATTTATTTATGACACAATGGTGATGCAGTAATTACCAAATTAATGAAAAATTAGAATAATTGATATTATAAATAAACAAATAAATGTAATTTGAGACTTTTTATAAATACCAATTATTTTATAGGATAATATTAAAATTTTGGATTGATTTAATTATCTTTCTTCTAAGTAATAATTCTGTAATGATTTTTACAAAAATCAATTATTGAATAGTGTCAAAATTGATATAAAATAGTTTTTAAAACAAATATTATATTATTAATTGATTTTAAATTTTTAAAAATCTATGGTTCGGCCAAGAGACTTATATCATGATAGTTGTATCATTAATGGACCACTTGGGGGGTCTCTTAGTGGTATATAGTATTTTTATTAACTATATAATATAAAAATACAAAGTGACATGGTAAGTGTCAAACTAATTATCTAAGAGTTAAAACGAAAGGATAATGTTAAAATAAAGCCCAAATCTTGTCTAAATTCAATTGGTTGAGTGGTTTTTGAACCATACCCACCTTAACATTGAAATAATACACTTTTCAGCAATTAGAAACCGAATATGAATTTATTATAAAATAATATTTCTAGCTTTCCCAAAGGTGCCCCTCACCCCTCTTAATAAAGGGAATTTCTCCTTCTCATTAATGAACACCTTCAAAGCCTTTTGGATTGGCCAAACCCTGACCAAATACTCTCTCAAATTCCCTCACTTCATCTTAGAGGCCTTAATTTAGCCATTAAACCAACTTAAGGAGCCCTTTTGATCAAATCAAAAGGAAGAACCCAATGAAGAGGTAATGATTTCACCACCCCATTTCAAGTTCCTTTCTTCATCCACTTCTTCTATCTTTGTTATTACCATTATTAAATAATAAATCCAGTTTATTATATATACTCTGATGTTATTATAAACATGGTACAACCATATTCAGTATTCTATCCATCTTTTTGATGACATGTCACCATACGTGTGTACGTACGGCTTACCGTCTCCACGTCGTGGTGTAATTGTTATTCAACAAATTATAATTAGGATGGGTATAATAATGATTTGTGATTCATGTAAATAATATATATAAATGATAATGATTCTGTCTATATGATATAACATCCAATTAATTATTATTTTAATATCAAAAGAATGATATTGTCGCTCGTGCGTACGTATGGACTACCGTCTCCACGAACGCGTTGAGATTCATTTTCCATCATATCCATTCAAGTCTAATTATCATTTGATGATTAATAATAGTATCTAAGGACTTGATATCATTCTGTATATGAATAAGATACAACATATCCATGAAAAACATGGCTTACATAACAAAACATATAAAAGAAAATGAGTAAGATAACAACCAAAACGATGATAATTCTAAATTATTATTAACAAAGCAATGTCAAAAGATCATATATGATATCATATTAATATATATGATTATTTTATATTTTAATAACAATTATTTCAACATTATACAAGAGGTTAACCTACCCTATCCAAGTAAAAGTACAATGTATGGTTTTATTTTGCAATCTCGTCATTATCTGAGGTTGTTTATACATAATAATCTATTGGGACCTCTTTATCATCCACATCCATGTTTCTTAAAAATGTATTTCAAATCATTTTTACTATTTAAATGAATACGGTATATATTCATTTATACCCTTGTTGACTTTTTATAAGAGGTTTATAAATGAATCTTTCAGTTGTTTTCCAAACAAGGTTCTTTTTAACTTTTTCGACAGAATTAAGGTAATAATGTTTTTTTAACTTATACTACGGGTGCGGCTATTTTCCGCCGTTATAAAATCTTCGAAGCTTCCCTTACAAGATTATAAGAATATTTTCAATGTAAATGTTTTATTTTATAATTATGTGACCTTTAAATGATTTCAAAATGAATATTTTAAGAATTTGTGAAAGGTAGTCTTTATCAAGATCAGAATTTTAAATGTTTTAAAGATTTATATTTATAAATCTTTTTAATTAATGTCCATGTATTCAAAATGATATTAAGGATTTATTTATATGGACATTAATATTTTGAAATGATATTTTTTTTCAAAAGTTTCAAAGTGTTATGGGACACTTTGATTCAAAAATATCTTTTATATTACTTCTTTTATAAATGTGTGACTTTTAAATGATTTCAAAAAAAAATAGAAATTTCTCTCAAATAGTGTTGATTTCATCTATGTCAACATCCTTTGATGGATTTAAATATTTTTTGAATTTGATTTATTATGATATAAAACTTCTATATTGTATTGAAGGTTTTGTGATATTTTTGATTGTGGATGTGTAATTTTAATACCATTCATGGTTTATAGATAAAGTATTGACATTTCGTATACTAGTTTTAAAATGAATGTTTATGTAATGTTTAAACCTTTTCATATGGGAATTCTTTGGACATAATATGTGATGGATGTAGCCTGCTATAGCTCCTCGATACATCGGTAGGTCTCATGAGACAAACTAGTGTCTTGGAACAAGGCCTTGGCAAAATCTTATTTGTTGTCATGGCACGAGGCCTTGGATATGTGGTTATGATAGTTTGGAATTATTCATTCCATCATTATGAAAGTGGTTATTGATATTGCATGTGATTATTCAATTAGTAGAATATCTATGTGAATAAGTAAATATCATTATTTCATTTCATTTTATTCCATACTATGTTGCAGTTCAATTTTAAAAGGATTTTTTTAGTTATACATTTCCTTAAATGTTTATTCTTATTTATGGAAGTTTTCGCTATATTGTTATCCTTACTGGGAATTTGAGCTCACCCCGTTTCAATGTTTTATTTTTCCTAGGATGTAATGAAGTAAATTATGAATGACCTACAGGTATAGTATGAGGGGATAAGAGTGTGGACTATCGAGACTATGTTGTTGTATTTTTCATTTTTATTATGTAATGTAAAACTTTATGAATATATCTAGTGTTTCCAATGCTACTAAAATAATCTGTCTTTCGAGATTTGATCTTTCTTGTGATCATGCCAATGTTATGTAATAATGCACCAACTCTGGGTAACTAGGGTTGGGGCGTTACAGTTGGTATCAGAGGGAGGTTTAGTACAAACCTTGGAAGCTAGATTTAGATAAAATCTTATTAGAGCACATAGACCTAAGAAGTAATTTGAAGATTAGTATAGAAGAATTTCCTAGAATTTTGGTATTGTAGAGATTTTGTGAGTTTTCCGAGCAATACATTCATGTCTGGATACGAGCAGGTAGTGGAGGCTCGGGCACATATGTACCTAGGGGTAAAAAACAAAAACACCGCTTTGAGCTAGACTGAAACGGGAACTAGTGCCCGACAACAGGCCTTGTTGCGCTCTAGGTTATGACACTCCTGGGGGATTTTCTTATGATAACTCTAATTTTCTTTAAAAATCATTATGAAGGGTTTATGATTATATACTTCCTCAAAGGAGACATTTTTATGATTATGAATTATATCCATAAACTATTTAATTTATGTTATGTGTTTTACAAGTTTGGGATTAGGTATTGTTATTCATAAACTAATGTAGTGTATTCCATTGTTTAGAAATGGCGCCCAACCGAAGGAATGAGAAATACAACAATGCACATGATCCAAATAGAAAGAAAGATCATATCTTTCATGGTCTTAAGCCAGAATTTATAAGAGAAATAGTCTCCCATGTATTATCATCATATGAATAAATAATATCATGTGTTGATATGATAAGTAATGTGTTTACTGAGTCCTATGGATTTTAAGGGAAGCAAGAGAATAAAATAATGGAAGTGAGAAAGATGGATAAAGGGAAGAGGGAAACGAAAAATTTTCCCATATGTGATAATTGTGGGAACAAACACCCTAGAACATGCCTGAAAGGAATGAGAGTTTGTTATAAGTGTGGAGGAAAAGGGCACAAAGTACATGATTGAAAGGGTATCAAAATGGTTTCAAATGTACAATAATTAATTTGCAAGGAGTTTGGACACTACTCGAACCTATGTCCCAGTCATCAGACTATGCTGAAAATGATTCTCTTAGATAATAATCACGTTATGATACTACCACAGATGAAGAGAAATGGTTAGAGTTCTTATGTTGATTATGTCATTTGAGTGTTGTATGAACAATGTAATTTTTATATTAATTATAGAGTATATAAGGATTGTACTGCAGTACTATTTCATTAAGGACTAGAGATTGTGTGGAACAAATAAGAGTGACTCAACAGCAGGTTAAATTATTGGAAAATATATGGTTTAGAGAATGATAAACCAAAATATGGTTATGATACTTAGATAGTGATTTTAGAATAATACAGGATTGATTTGGATAAATTATATTGGATATTCATGACTACCTGGAAACTGATTAATGATTTGTATATTCCATCATTATTGGGGTTTGCAACATTTTTGGATTGAAGGAGTATATCCATTATTCTTTAAGGAATAAGGGATCATGAATGTAATCAATAGGGTTTTATGGTAATTCATGATGTTGCAGTGTTTTAAAAGAATACATGATGAAGGTGTTCACATGTTATTATGCAGAAAAAAGGATCTTCATTGTGCTTACCTTCCTTATAAATTCTAGAATGAATTATTTTGGATATTTCTAGTTTGGATTAATTTGGATTTCCATAAATGGACAACCCGGAGTTTGGGCGGAAACCTGTCGCATCCGGCAAGGCCGTGAGACTTGAACCCACAACCGAAGGGTGACAAGGGTGTATCACCTACCACTGACCCACGTGATGTCCTGGATTGAATAATGTCTTTTTTTAATGGTTCTTCTAGATGAATTATAAATTCATTTTTTAAACCATATGAATAGGATAAATAGAATATTATTTTTAAGTTCTATTACCATTTAGATTGAATGATGAGTTTGTGGTAGAACTTAGTTAAAGGATGAGATTCTACTTGTCAAGTATATATTTTTCTTCTTCTCATATTCAATGGAGAAACTAATTCTTATAATTTAGTGAAGGGATCTTAAAACAAAAAATGTTTTATCCCAATACCTTATGTTTTGTTGAACTGATGGAATTTTAAATCCTCATAGATTTCTAAATTTAAGGACCTCAATTTTAAACTTGTTTATGATTGATGACCTCAATCACCACCTATAAATATTTACATTTTCCCTCCAATTTTATGTCTCTTATTTCCACCAATTTTCTGCTAATCGAGATCATCATTTGGTGGTGAACCTTTCATTTATCTTTTCCTCTTATTAAGACTAAATTTTATTAAAAAAATTTCTGATGTGGGTTTTCCCAGAAAGATATTTTGTATTTTCAACCTTTATTTTTGAAGAATGATATCAAATTGCGAGAATGAAATTTATTGAAGGGGGAAGAATGTAACACCCCAAGATTTCATAGTATATACTTCTTCAAAACAATTCAATAACTTGCACTACACGTAACATCGAGTTCATGCGCACTATGACTTACCAAACAAGTCGTTCAAAAGAGGTTATGAATAGTATTAACTAAATTTTTAACCTTATATAATCCTTATAATTTTATAATCCATATTATGAGCTTCTTAGACATAATGTAATAACAAATTCATTTTTTTCAGTTAAAATTATTATTTTTCAAAAATGCACTTTTACCAACATTAAAAGTGAAACCTTTTTAAATCCAATATTTTAAACATTTATATATTCAATTTGAATAAATAAATATATTATTTAGAATGGGTACATAAAAAATTTACAATTTAACACCCCTATTTTCCACGTTACGCTTCTCTATGAATAATACAATAGCGTGTGTTGTACGCAACTTCGAGTTCTAACACACACTACAACCAATCAAACTAGCTGTAATGAATAGTAATACCTACTTCTTAAAATTTTATAAATTTTATCTCTCAAAATGGTCTTAATTTTTGGATTTAGAATATCGAATTTATCTTAGGGTGAAATTTTGGAACCTTTCGGATAACTTTTATATTTTGACGAATAGTGAAAATTACTAAATTTTAATTAAAAAAAAACTTTTTTAATCAGAATAAATAGTAGTGATAAATTATGAATTTGAGTGGTTTTAAAGTAAATTTTGATTATATTTTTACCATTTAATACAATTTTGGTCATTAGATATAATTTTAAAATTAATCCAGACATAAAAATATGTCAATCTTTTGATAGTTATTATATCATAAAAACACGTTTTTTGTTTTAACAGTGGGAATTAATTTTAAATTAATTTCTGCCACTTATGTGTTTGGAATTTGGAAAAATTGATTCGATATTTGGAATCAGGATGTCCAAATTGTGTAAATATGTAACTTTTATTTTTAGACATTTTGAATAATTACTTCGGAAAATATTTTTTTATCATGGTTAAAGGGTAAATCCGGTAAATAAGGGATTAAAAATAATATTATAATAATAATAAATTACACTCAAACATGTCCTAAACCTATTGGTGGATACATTTCTGACCTTGGGAATTTTTGGGTCGATTTTGGGACCCCATGGATCCACTTGTAAGTGATAATAACACTTTATATTAATTAAGTCAAAATAAATATAAAAATGGCATATGCATATATCTTTTAGAAAAACATTTTTTCATGGGGTTATTTATATTGTAATTTAGACTATAAATATTAATTAGAAATATAGAAATATTTAATAAATATTATAATTTTATTTATAAATTTTAGTAACTATATAAGTTAATTTATTTAGGACACAATGGTAAAGCAGTAATTACCTAATTAATGAAAAATTAGAATAATTGATATTATAAATACCCAAATAAATGTAATTTGAGAATTTTTATAAATAAAAATAATTTTATAGGATAATATGACATGTTAGGATTTATTTAATTAACTTTTTTCAAAGTAATAATTCAGTAATGATTTTTTAAAAAATCAATTATTTAATAGTGTCAAAATTGACATAATATAGTTTTTAAAACAAATATTATATTATTAATTAATATTAAATTCCTAAATATCTAAGGATCATCCATGAGACTTATATCATGATAGTTTTATCATTAATGGACCACTTGGGGGTTTCTTCATGGTATATAGTATGTTTATTAACTATATAATATAAAAATACATAGTGACATGGTAAGTGTCAAACTAATTAACTAAGAGGTAAAACTAAAGGATAAGGTTAAAATAATGACCTAAACCTATCTAAATTATATTTGTTTAGTGGTTTTCGACCCATCCCCACTAGAAAATTTAAATAATCTACTTTGGAGCCATTAGAAACCGAATATGAATTTGTTATAAAATAATCTTTCTAGGTTTTCCAAAGGTGACCCTCACCACTCTTATAAAAGGGCACTCCTCCTTCTCATTAATTCAAACCTTCAAAGCCTTTTGGTTCTGCCAAACCCTACCCCAATACTCTCTAATGATTTCACCACCCCTTTTCAAGTTTCTTTCTTCTTCCACTTCTTCTATATTTGTTATTACCATTATAAAATAATAACTCCAGTATATTATATATACTTTTATGCTATTATAAACATGGTACAGCCAGATTCAGTATTCTATCTATCCTTTGAATCACATGTCACCATACGTTCGTATGTACGGCTTACCGTCTCCATGTCATGGTGTAATTGTTATTCAATAAATTATTATTTGGATGGGTATAATAATGATGTGTGATTCATGTAAATAATAAATATAACATGATAATGATTCAGTATATATGATATACCATCCAATTGATTATTATTTTAATATCAAAATAATGTTATTGTCGCTAATGCGTACGTACGGACTACCGTCTCCATGAACGTGATGAGATTCATTCTCCATCGTATACATTCAAGTCTAATTCTAATTTGATGATTAATAATAGTATCTAAGGACTTGATATAATTCTGGATATGAATAAGATACAACCTATCCATGAAAAACACGGCTTACGTAGCGAATCATATAAAATAAAACGAGTAAGTTAACAACCGAAACGATGATAATTCTAAAATATTATTAACAAAGAAATGTTAAAAGATCATATATGATATAATATTAATATATATGATTATTTTATAATTTAATAACAATTATTTCACCATTATACAAGAGGTTAACCTACCCCAACCAAGGAAATGTACAAGGTAAGGGTTTATTTCGCAATCTCTTCATTATCCGAGGTTGTTTATATGTAATAATCTACTGAGACCTCTTTATAATCCATATCCATGTTTCTTAAAAATGTATTTCAAATCATTTTTACTATTTTAAATACTATGGTATAAATTTATTTATACCCTTGTTGACTTTTTATAAGAGGTTTATAAAGGAATATTTCCGTTGTTCTCCAAACTTGGTGCTTTTTAACCATTTTGACAGAATTAAGGTAAGAATGTTTTTTAACTTATACGGTGGGTGCGACTATTTTCTACCATTATAAAATCTTTGAAGCTTACCTTACAATATTATAAGAATATTTTCAAAGTAAATGTTTTATTTTATAATTATGTGACCTTTGAATGATTTCAAAATAAATATTTTAAGAATTTGTGAAAGGTACTGTTTATCAAGATTAGAATTTTAAATGTTTTAAAGATTTATATTTATAAATATTTTTAATTAATGTCCGTATTTTCAAAATTATTTTAAGGATTTATTTATATGGAAATTAATATTTTGGAATGATATTTCTTTTCAAAAGTTTCAAAGTGGTATGGGACACTTTGATTCAAAAATCTCTTTTAAATTACTTCTTTTATAAATGTGTGACTTTTAAATGATTTAAAAAAAGAGATATTTCTCTCAAATCGTTTTGATTTCAACAATTTCAACATCCTTTGATGGAATTTAAGATTATTTGAAGATTATTTATTATGATACAAAACTTCTATTTTGTATTGAAGGTTTTGTGATATGTTTGATTGTGGATGTTTTATTTTTATACCATTCATGGTTTATGGATAAATTATTGAAATTTCAAATGCTAGTTTTAATACGAATGTTTATGTTATGTTTAAACCTTTTCATATGGGAATGCATTGGACTTAATATGTTATGGGTGGAGCCCCCTATAGCTCCTCGATGCATCGGTAGGTCTCATGAGACAAACTAGTGTCTTGGCACAAGGCCTTGGCAAAATGTTATTTGTAGTCTTGGCACGTGGCCATGGCATTGTGGTTATGATAGTATTGCATTAAGCCTTACATCATTATGAAAGTGGTTATTGATATTGCATGTGATTATTCGATTTGTATATTTCCATGTAAATTTGTAAATGGAATTATTTCATTTTATTTTTTTCCATACTATGTTGAAGTTCAAGCTTAAAATGCTTTTTTATTTATACATTGCCTTAAATGTTTATTCTTATTTATGAACGTTTATTCTATATTGTTATCCTTATTGGGCATTTGAGCTCACCCGTTTTCTATGTTTTATTTTCCCAGGATGTAAAGAAATAAATTATGAATGACCTGCATGGATAGTATGAGTGGATAAGAGTGTGGACTATGGAGACTATGTTGTTGTAGTTTTCATTTTTATGAAGTAATGTAAAACATTATAAATATATCTAGTGTTTCCAAGGCTAATAAAATAATCAGTCATTCAAGATTTGATCCTTCATCTGATCATGCCAATGTTATTTAATAATGCACTGACTCTCAGTAACTGCGTTCGGGGAGTTACAGTTATTAATATTGTCAAATGATAATTTCATGAAAATATCCAAAACATAGTTATTGAATAATTTATTACTAGATAAATGAAAAGTCTTATTAACTAATAATGTCCTTGTCAAAGGACAATTTGATATGTATATAGACATATGGACACACACACATACAAATTTTTTTATAAATATAAAATAATAATTATGATAAATAACATTTATGTTCTCAAATTAATTGAAATATATAAAATTTTGAAAGTGGTTTGTTATTATTCTTGGTGATAATTATTTTAATTCCATGCATTGACATAAATGATTAATGGAAATTATTCAGGATAAATAAAGTATAAATCACATGTGATGTTTCATTTTATTTTGAAATAAAATGACAATATTTTTTCTAGAAACCCTTGAAGAACATCGATCTTAGGTGTGTCGCCTATTATAATAATAATTTCAGGAGGAGGTGTATTGAACCACATTGGGTAAATTAGGATTTCCCCAGGAATCAGTGATCTTGAGGTACGTGGCCCAGTTCTGATTAGCCAAATTTATTATCCTTGTATTGCTTTATTTATTTAAATTTTTGATTAAAATTCCATTTCTCAGATCCAATTTCAATTAAATTGATAAAAAATCAATTCACGTTAATAGTTATATTTCATATGGTTTTGGAATTGAAATTTGGAAAAACTATAGATTCCATTTTTTTATGTATTTTTATGGAAGTTTGATGATTTAAATAGTTTTATTTAAATAGTAGATTTGATAGAAAAAATTTCAATTAAATTTAGGAATTTAATTATGGAAATAAATTGAGTCATGTATTCATTCATTTTGAATGGATTTCAACCTGGTGAAAATGTATTCAAATTATCTGATAGAATCCCCATTGTTTTATCATGTGAAAAAGGCATGTTTTTGAATAAAAGCTATTTTGGTAATAAAAGGATAGAAATTGGAACTTTTTAAATGGAGGAATTGGATTGATCATATTTCTATGTATACTTTAAATTGTTCACCCATAATGTAAGAGCGAATGCATGCCTTCTATATTTTGCGAGTTATGTGGATACACTCTACACAATGAAAATGTTCTAAAACATACTTGTGGCTGGTCACATTCCCGATGGGTTGGAAATGAATCACTTATGGGTAGTGTGATGGGGATGTATGTATACAAATTTTGATGAGTTCACATAGAGAGTGAAGAATCTTATAGTTGGTTAATACTATCGTACCTTTTAGCAGATTACCATGTCGCTCGCTTGTTTTTTATATTTGAGATATAAATGTATGCATATGGTTGTTTGAACTACTATAAATTTGTATTAAACACATATAAAATGTTTTATATAAATGTTTTAAATAATCTATTATTTGAGAAATATTACCTCATTCATAAAACCCTTCCATAAAATATTTATTTTCATCATTTGATAAGGTATATCATGTTTTGTTTAAATATGACTTATAATTCAAAAATCGTTCATTTGAAAATTGAAAGCTTTTATTTGGATAATTTATATTTGTAATCTATTATGGAATCATTAGTTGTATCCTAATGGGATTAGTCTCACACCCTACTTTTTCTTCAGGTGTTTGTAGACATTTTTCTTCCAGGTTCAAGCAATGGGAATGAATCTCTTGGAGGTGAATCCAGTTGTTCAGCTTTGGTCTCGATGAGTTGTTTCCATGGGGACCATGCTGTTATTTTCTAGTTTTATAACATTTGATGCTGTGATTTGGGGTGGTTTATGTGTTGTTATATTCTGGTACAATACACTCAGTTGAGTTTGTTTTGATTATGAATATTGTCTTGTTTCTTTTTTTTCATTGTTAGTGGAAAGAATCATTCCCACTTGCATGTTTTGTGATGTCAGCTGCTAGTCACCGACCTATGGGGATTATGAATTCCCTATGGGATATGTCAGGATTGGATTGGTTATCAGGTTACTAGGGTACCCGATCTTGTTCATGACAATGTGGTATAAATGGGTAGTTAGGCATCATTTTTTAATGATAGTATGCATTTGAGTATTCTTGTCGGGACATAAGAGGTAGTAGCGATTGAGTGCCCGGATATCTCTCACCACAATGAACCATTAGTCACTATGGGTTTTTAGGGAAATACATCTAGTGGTATAGTTCCGATTTTTTCCTTATTGTGAATTGTATATAGTCAAATCCAAATCTTTTTTCCCTTCTGTTTGGAATATGTTCTCTCGTTATTCTTACTGAGTGTTAATATAATATCATCCTATTTATCTTCTGATGTTTTGTAACATCGTGCCTCCAAGAATATGTGAAAATTGGATCCAGGAAGTGGCTAATACTGAACTTCAGCGAGCGAATCCTCTAGTTGACCTGAGCCATGTTGAAGTGATTGTTCACACTTTCCAAGCTTTGGTATTGGCACCAACTTTGGTCCCCATTTCAGCTCTGTTTGTGGATCCATGGGGAGATGCACTTAAAAATAATTCTGAAGAGTTATTTCCCCATAAATCACATGTTTTCAATGGATCCACTAATCCTCAACATGTTGACAAATAGTGGGGCGGGATATAACATTTTTTTATTCTTAGAGACACCGGAAGAGATCAAGGTGAAGTGTTCCACATTCATGTTGTAGTATCCATAAAAGAGATTGTGTGATATGATAGTGATGGAAAAAAACTTGGGTGATTATAATGGAGGGATTTCAAGGTTATTTTAACTGGAAACCTCTTTCCAGAGTCAATTTTGTTGTCAAAGACTATGGAGTTTTTCTTTATTGATATGGCTGATAGAATTGTAGCTCTCAAAGATGTTTGGGGCTGTTGTAAATGTTCTGAAACAAATTTTCAACAACATGTAATGACTTGAGACAACCTAAACCTTAAAAACTATATGGAAATCACATTCTACAAATACAAAACAGTTCCTGAAATAGGCATTCAGAAAGAAGCTTCATCACACATTAGAAGAGTCTCTAGAGGAAGCTGATACAGGTCTAGCGACCGAGATAAGTGTCATTACAATAGCTTCATATTCAGTGACTTATGTATTCGATAATCATGCATATATCTAGTTTTTAACCCATATTATTATTATTCATAATCATTATATGAATCTTTTATCTAATAAAAGTGCTATTACTACACCCCTTTGCGTGATGAGATATTAGGGTCTCCGTAGTCCTGCTTGTGTCTTGTCTCTATCAGATGTTGAACATGCTTGGACTTTTTTTTGTACATGGAATGAAATCACTTGACATCATATTCGAGATAGATTGGATAATTACCAATAAGGCCCATATTGGATTTTATCTTCGATGGGTCCACCTTACTACACCTAGTAGTGTGCCACATTTCTTTTATAGAGAATGAGACCTAATGTCATATAGAGGGCGACACTTTAATCATGCATTATGGAAAGTGATATCAGTGTTTACTTTTCATCTCAAGCGAGATTGTATAAGTATTGATCTCACTCTAGTTGTTGTCATGTTTCCCATCATTTTCCTTCTAATTTTTTTATTTTACCACCAATTAGAGAGGTTGAGTTTTTCATTGACTTGATTCTCGATACTCAACCTATTTTTATTCCTCTTCACAAAAACTCCAATATAATTGAATGAACTAATGTCCAAGTTGGACGATCATCTTGAGAAAGCCTTTATTCACCCATTAGCATCACCTTGGGAAGCACTGTTTCTATCTTCCATGGAAGATGATGGTTTCCTAAAATATTATCTTCTTCAAGATGATTCTTCAAGAACAAAAGTTTGCTGACAAATTATGTAATAATTAGAGAATCTTTTTATGGTAGGGAGATTTATTCCTAGTTATTGTAAATCCAATAGAGTGTTATATGTTATCAGAACCGTTATGTTGCACGGTTTGTGATAAGAAAAGATATAATGGGTGATTTTCCATAATTTTTAATGGGTTGTGAACCCAAGAGGTACTAAAACGTTATTACACTTGAATAATATGTTTTTATGACCCTTAATTATTGAAGGATTCACCTCTATTGGGTCATCAATGAATTTAGAGGTAAGGCATGATTTATCATTATTTTTTTGAATTTTTATAGAAATTGATTGGGCGGTGAATGTTTTTTACAATTAAGTAGTACCAAAGTAGTTGGAGATGATACATAATGTGTTCTATATATTATAGTTTTGAATGATTATATTAATCCTCCCATTTCTGGATTTGGTGTGATCGTGAAATGGAACCTATTTTTTTGTGACTAAATGACTAGCCATGGTTGTTGATTCTCAGACGAAGGTACTTCGTGGGATGATGATACCTCTATTTATTATGAAATTTAAGAATGGTTCTAGTTCTAATGGGATGTGAAAAAGGGTGGTATTGATGATAGAACAACAACGTTGTCCTTTTGATGTGAAGTATTCATCGTAATCATTCAGCAGATATAAAATTCATATGTTTGGGAGGTTATAACATCTCGTTAATGGTTCATGTATTCCAAAACCCTGTTGTGTTAAATTATTATTATTTTAAAAGGGAAATATGTTTTATAAGTGAAAATTTATGTTTTTGTTTAACAAATAACGAAATGTTTAAACACACAATTAATATTATGGAATATTCAATTAAATATTTTGTGAGGTAAACAATGAGTCGGTGAATGATTTCGAGGCCCGCCAAGGATTGGTGAATACAGAATAATTTTTTTTAATTAGAATATATTAAGTGAGAACTTTTTATTAAAAATGATTGAATAACTCTAAAATGGGGCATAGTTTGAGTAATTTTACACCTCGGTTATGTATGAAATATGGTGTTTCACATAGAAGGGGTATAACATTCCAAAGTGTTGGATGTTTGAATGTGTTGTTCATCACATAGAGTAATTAAATAATATTTAATATATTATTTACCCAAAATAATTAAATATTTCAAAAATGGTGCATTGTATGGGAAATATGAGACAATAGATAAGTCTGGGCTGAGGGGTTTACCCTATCCAGTGTATAACATTAGTATGTGTCAGTTGTTTGGATGCCTCATCCAAAAAATATCCATTTTTATTTTAATTAAATAATTATTCCTTTATTTTATATATTAAATCATATTTATATCTCTCAAAAATTTCATCATTTGACAAATCAATGACCACCACTATGTCTGGAATGGGGTGTTTACCCTAGATGAGTTATTACATACATGCATAACAGATGTTTGATATTATTTAATTTTTATGTTAAATAATTATTTTTCATAGAATAAAAAGATAATAAAAAAACATAAAAATTTAATTTTTCTTGTTCCATCTTCAAAAAACATCCATATCCACACATGTATGATTCCAAAACAATCAATTTCTTCACCGTTTTCATTCATTTTTTTAAACAGCTTATATGGGTGAAATAAATGATTTTGCAATGAATTTTTAGTTGAGTAATGGATTTAATTTTTTTTTTCTGAAAATTGGGTTTTAAATGTTCAAACATTAGGGTTATTAAATTGGTGAATGCATTTATGTTTTCATGTTTCGATCATGTTAAGTGGGATGGATTACGGAACTCCCCTTGCATGATCCATGAATCCCAATGCGCTAATCTTCACTCTTCTCCATCTGATGTAAGTGCACATTTTTCATTACTGTGTATGGTGAGTTTGAAAAAGGGGGTTGTTTTAGTATAATGTATCTATTTATTTTACTATTTCCTCTCATTTAATATATAATAAATCTAATGAAAATAATTTTGGGTTTATATATAATTATAAACACCTAAATTTTCAAATGATTATCCCAAAATTATCAAATGATAAATAAAATAGGATTTGGATTATTGAAAGATTGTTTTAAATTAATTGATAAGACAAATTAATAAAAATTATATTATGATAAATATGATGTTTTAATAAACAATAAACATATATATGTCTAAGATAATCTTGAATTAAATTATCATGGGATAAATACATAAAATTATTTATGATAATTAACCCGGAAAGTATTTTATTGAATTTTCCATATATTAATTACATAGATTATCAAATGATAACTATTAGTATTTTTAAAAGTTAATATCACGAAATTATCAATAAAATAGTTATTGAAGAATTTATCACTATATAAATGCAATGTCTTATTAAAAGATAATTTCATTATCAAAGGATAATTTGATAAATATATATATACAGACACACACAGACATACATTATTATATATAAAAAAGTATTATTATGTGAAATACCACTTATGTTCTCAAATTAATTGACCGATATAAATTATTGAATGTGGTTTATAATAATTCATTGGGATAATTCTTGTAACTTCATTCATTGACCAAAATGATTTTGGAAATCATCGAGGAGAGATAAACTATAAATTTCATGTGATATTTAATTGTTTTGGGAAATAAAATAACTATATTAGTTTTAGGATCTTTTGAATAACATCGATAATAGGTGTGTCGATTCTTATGACAATATTGTAATGAGGAGGTGTATTGAACCACATTGGGTAGATTATCATTACTGCCGACATTAGCGACCTTAAGGCAGGTTGTTCCTTTCCAATTTTCCAAATTTATTATCCTTTTATTTATTGATTTATTTAATTTGTTTATTTAAATTCGGTTTCACAAATATACTTTCAATTAAATTGAAAAAAACACAATTTTAGTTAATCGAGATATTTTAAAGGGGTTTGTCATGGAAATTTTTAAAAACTCTCAATTCCATTGAATTATGTATGCCTATGGAGACTGGCTTATTTAATTTTTTTAATTTATCAATTAGATTTTATGGAAATGATTTCAATTAAATTGATGAATATAATCGTGGAAATAAATTTTGTAATGTTGGAATTAGTTTTCAATTGATTTTAAACTGGTTAAAATGGCTAAAATTGATTTGATTGAATCCTAGTGGGTTTATCTTATAAAAAAGGTATTATTTTGAATAAAAAATATTTTTTAAATTGAATGAAATTGGAACATTTGAAATGGATGAATGGGATTGATCCTATTTTTAAGCACTCTTAATAGAGTTCAACCATCACATAAGAGTGCATGAAAGCCTTAGGTAGATAGTGAGTTATTCAGATACACTCTATGGAACGACAACACTCTAAAAAATATATGTATCTCATCAGAGCCTCGATAGGTTAGTGCTGAGTCTCTTTTTGGCTAGTTTAATAAGGATATGTGTAAACACATTTTTTTGAGTTCACATATTGGGTGAAGAATCCTATAGATGAATAACACTATCTTGCCTTTTGGAAGATGACCATGTTGTTTGGTTGTTTATTAATATGTGAGATATAAATGTTTGTCAATGGTTGTTTAACTACTTTACAAGACTGTTGATTTTTTATAATAAAATTTATAATAATGTTTTAAATAATATATTATTTTATAAATATTCAATCATTTGAAAAATTATTGCCTAAAATATTTATTTAAATCATTTTCAAATGTATAGCATGTTTTTATTAAATGTGCTTTTGAATTACCAAACCCGTTTATTTAAAAATATAATTATTATTTTTGGATAATCTATATTTGGAATCTGTTATGGTATCTTTGATGGTATCCTACAATTCTTAGGCTATCATCCTACATTTTCCTTTGTGTGGTTGTAGACATTCTTCTTCCAGGTTCGTGAAAAGAGAAGAGATCTCTTGGTGGTTCATCCAGTTGTTGAATTTTTTTCTTGGTATGTAGTGTCCTTAAAGACCTTGGGGTTGTTTTCCAATTTTAGTACATTGGTTTTAGTGATTTGGTCTGGTTTATTCCTTGTTGATTCTAGTACACTACTCCCAGTTGAGTTTGTTTTTTTTATGCATACTTTATTGTTTCATTTCTTTTTCATTGTTTGTTGAAAAATGTATTCCCACATTAATGATGTGTGATTCCAGGTGCTAGTTGCTGAACTTTGTGGATCGGGAACACCCTTTGTTCTAAGTCAGGTCTGGCTCAGTTATCGGGTTACTAGGGTACCCAAGTAGGATCGCGAAAATTTTTCTTGTCCCTTTGGTTATCCCAATGTAGGATACTAATTAAGGAACCATGGAATGGTATAGAGATGTGATATATTGATATTTAACATGGGGGATATTATTTGAATTATAATTTTTTATAAATTTTGAATATTCCAATTCATGGATTTTTTAGGAGAATGAGTGTTGATGGGTTGTATTTATAATTAGATAATAGGGGTAATTTTGAATACTATAAACATTATATTATTATATTCACTCATGAATAACAATAATACTCCTTATTTGTAATATAAATAGTAAATGTTGAATCTCTATTTGGAATACATGGTTCTAACTTCATCCACGACTAAATAGATCATTTATTTATATTAAAATGTAAAATTCTATTTTTAGTGTATTTCACAAATCATAAAACAGTCACCTATTTTAAATTAATACAAATTATTCAACCCAATAATTTTTCAAAAAGTTTATTCAAAAAATAAATTCCTTTTAAAGAGATTAGTTTTATTAAAAAAATAATTTTTTCAAAAACAAATCCATATTTATTTGAAAATTACATATTTTAATATGATGATCATTTATAAAACATTTCTTTATGTGTAATTGGATATAAATATGGTATATTTTCATTTTATAAGATATATACATATTATTTTAAACTTACATTAGTGATAATAAATTTCTAATTCTTAGGATAATTTTCATTAAAAAAATATTTCTATTCTAATGCTAATGATACTATTCTGAAGGTCATATTTCTTTTTTAATGGTCAAATTTATAACAGTCACATAGTACCACTAAAACCTATAAATATTTAATATTTAATTAAATCTCCAAGAAATTATGTTTTATATAAATTGTATATATATATATATTATTTGAATATTAATACTATATTAAAAATATTTTGTTTCGTTTATTTATTTTTGTTTTTTGGTGTTGCTGTTATGGTAGATCAATCATATCCAAATTATTATATTTTAGATATCATTTATTAAAATTTTAATCTTATTTTAATTGTTTCAATACATAAGGAAATTATTACTCTCTAAATTTTATATTCAAATTATAATATTAATATATTTTTGTTTCTATAACTTTTTAGATGTTATCTATAATAGATTACTATATTTAACAGAATCATAAGAATGGAAATTGCAATGTTAATATTATTAGTCATTATACAATATACATATCTAATGGTGTCCATGATTATATACCTATCATAATGTCTTCTTTGAAATCGTAGGAAACCCTCTGATTAGAAAAATTATAAAATCCTCATTTCTTTATCATTAGGAACCCTATATCATGCTTATAAGATAAACTCTTTCATTATTTCTTGGAGAGACCTTGATCTAGTAGAAAAGTCAAAAAATTATATTGGACAAAAAATAAATAATTTACAATTATAACCTCACAAACAATACCTTAATAAAACTATATAATGATAGAAAGGAAGATCTCTTAGTAATATAATGTTATAATGATATATAAATAGTTTCATATTTTATTTTTTGAACATCTTATCCCTTGAGGTAGTTATTCTATTTATACAAAATATCAAAAAAAAATATTTTATATTTATCATGAGAAAATCCAATGACATTGGAGAGAAAATAATTGACTATAAATATATCTACACATTTTCTTATTTTATTATTATATAGCACCATTATAATTACAAAACTATTCAATCTAGTATAAATTATATGTCTTTGTCTAGTAACATGTTTGAAATCAACCAGATGTCATTTAAATTGATTATCCAATAGAATTTGTAGGTCCGATTACAATTGAGTGTATCCAATAAACATTATAATCCTCTACCCGATTGACATTATAATCCATATATATAATGGGCATTGTATATTTATAAGTGATGTACATTGTAAATTACAATCTTCTATTCTCAGAAATCATTAATATGATATTCCTTCCAAATATCCATTTGATAAAAATTCTTAAATTAGTCAAATAAACCATAAAAATTAAATTAAAGTCACATTATAACATGGGAAAGATATATATTTTAAATATGAAATTTTATATATGGTGAATATAAATTTTCAAATTTAAGGTTAGAAATAACTTGTTCAAATCCAAACATTCGTATTTCACTATTTCACTATATTTCTATGTTTTAGTATATTGAAAGCATATAATCATAAAATCATGCCCCATGTATCATTGAATATGGTCTGATATAGCAATAAATTTTATTCTTTTCTTGATATATTTTGATTCAATATTATCATACATATTGTTCCAAATAATTTTACAAAAGTTACACTTCATTTTCAACTTATGTTGAATTAGTGTTATATAATATTAACTATTACCCTTCCACTTACACATTAATTATTTATATATACATCATTTTGGACTCCATTTATGGGGGATATTACGATGAGATAGATCAGTTTCCCATTCTCTATAATAGATTCATTCATCCAACAAAGATTGAAGAATTCTAAAAAAAGTAACAAATAAATACGTTTACTATCAAGAAATTTTTCTAACTTCTTCAAATTCCTAATTTAACCGTTTATTCATTACCTGTTATTGGGGATATAAAAATATATTTTATTTTCTATTCATTAGGAATTAAATTCTCTAATGATTTTTCATTTTCTATGATTATATCAAATTAATCATCAAAAAATTGTAATTGTGACACCCCGAGCTTCCACGATACGCTTTTCATTCAATAATGCAATAGCTTGCATTGTACGCAACTTCGAGTTCTAAAACACCGCGACTAATCATAGTTGCCGTTATGAATACTAATAACCACTTTTTAAAATTATAGAAATTTTATATTTCAAAATGGACTTCATTTTTGGATTCGGAATATCGAAATTAGCCTATGTAGAATTTTTGGTATTTTTCTAAGAACTTCTAATTTTTTATGAATAGTGAAAATACTTAAAAACAACTTTTTTAATCAAAATAATTTATAGTTATAAATTATACTATTTAGTGGTTTTAAGGTATAATTAGAATATATTTTTACCATTTTATCGAATGGTGGTCATTAGAATTAATTTAACATTGAAATTGGACATAAACAATTGTCAATCTTTTGATATAAATTGTTTCTTAAAAACACGCTATTTGTCGTAACAGCGGGAATTTATTATAAAATTAATTAATGAAACTTATATTTTTGGAATTTTGTAAAATAGACATCATTTTTGAATTCGGAATAACAATTATAGCATAGGGTGAAATTTTGGCCTTGTTCTGAAAAACTTCAATTTTTGATGAATAGTGAAACCACTAAGTGGTAGTTAAATAACTGATTTTTCATTTAAATGAAATATTACCACTTATGTGATTTGATTTTCAAAAATCCGACATACATGGTTGTAATTAAGAAGTAAAATTTGGTTCAATGAGATTAAAATAATTTTTTGTTGAATAGTAACTTTTAAGTTCTTAATCGTGATTAAAGGTAATTAGTGTAGTTTAAGGTACAAATAATGTTTTAATAATATGAGATGAGCATGACACTTGTACTTCTCCTATTGGATGAGTCATGTCCGACCAAGACAACCCATGGGTCAACTTGGGGACCCCATGGAGCCACTTTAGTTGGAAAATGACATTAATATATATTTATTTAATGTTAAAATTAAATTGACACAAACATGAGTTATTTTACTAAAATAGTTTTTAAGTGGGGTTACACAAGTTCCAATTTTGACTATAAATATTCATTAGAAAGATAAAAATATTTCCTACATAATTGTATTTTTTTTATAATTTTTATACATTAAATAAATTAAATTATTTATGACATCATTATGATGCAGCGATGACCTCATTATTTAACGATTTTAATAAAATGAAAAGATAATGTAAAATCCAAGGCTTACACATGTCCAAAGACTATTGGATGGGTATATTTCGAACCCTTATCACCTTAGCCACTAATTATATAAGTGTGGGCCCTTTAGAATCCTAAAATCATTGTGTAATAATGTGACATTTCAATCTTTCCAAAAGAGCCCCTCCTCTCCACTTATAAAAGGCCCCCACCTCTCCCACCTTATTCACACATTCAAGCCATTTGGCTCGGCCAACCTCTGACCAAATACTCTCCCAACTTCCCCCTATTACTCCTAGAAGCCTCACTTTGGGCAGAACTATTATCAATGAAGCCTTTGGCTCAAATCAAAAAGAGTTACCCGATTTTGAGGTAATGTCTTCTCTAATGTTGTTTTGTTTTATTTTTCTTCTCCAACACCCTAAAATCTTTTTATTAATTTCTTTTGTAACAAAACCAGTATCCTAAATATACTAGGATGTTGTTATAAGAAGGATTAGAGCTACACTTACACAAACCTACATCTAATGGTTAAAGAACATACGGTTTCTGTGGATGGCGAATTTCTGCCTCACGAAATGATGATTGTTCAACACTTATATAACACCTTCAAAGGTGGCCATTAAGATGTCACTATTTATATATATGATATATAATATGTTTATGTTTTACTTATGCTTCTGTATTTTTCATTTATGGCATACTTTATGACTTCCATTATGGGTAAAACACGATAATTTCATTTTAGGAAGTGCGGACTACCGCCCCTCAAAGTGATTTGAATCGTTAATGCCATATGTGGGATGTATAAAGGATGGAGTAAATGATATTATATATGATATTATACTGGAACTATATTATACCTGTATATAATTATGATTTATTTACATTAAATACGAAATAGAAATGAAAGTAGTGTTCATGCGTACGTACGTCTTACCTTCTCCATGAACGGTGCATTTCATTTCTTACCACTAAATGTTACGTAATATTATGAATGAATGTATATACTGGATATATATGATATATATGATATCTACATCATGAATATAATTCTGGATATAATGGATATTTCACCACATGAACAACTTGTAATTATAAGAAGGTTATTGTTGACACAAGTACCAAAGATCGACAAAACGACCGTTATTAACTTAAATAATTACATAACGTTCATAACATTGTAATAAGTGATATAAAAAGGATAATGAAATTGAAAATGGTTCTTAATAAGGTAGATATTAACTCTAGTTTATTATTCAGGAGGTTAAAGAACGGTTGAGTTAAGTCGGACATGAGGTAAGGGAACTTCTTAACCCAATTTCCATTCTTTGGGTTAATCACCTACTTTAAAATTATGTCATGATATTATTATATCCTATCATGTATTTGTACTTTCTTTATGTGTAATTATAGTGAATACACATAATAGACCTATTTTATTTAAAAAAATGATCTTTGTAAGGGAATTTCTTAACCCAACTTCCATTCTTTGGGTTAATCACCTACTTTCAAATTATGTCATGATATTATTATATCCTATTATGTATTTGTACTTTCATTATGTGTAATTATAGTGAATACACATAATAGATCTATTTTATTTAAAAAAAATGATATTTGTAAGGGAATTTCTTAACCCAACTTCCATTCTTTAGGTTAATCTCCTACTTTCAAATTATGTCATGATATTATTATGTCTTATCTTGTATTTTTACTTTATTTATGTGTACTTATATTGAATACACATTATAGATGTACTTTATTTAAAATAAACGGATCTTTTTAAGGACTTCATCTCAATCCCCTTTCATTGAGGCATATTTGGTTTTATACACAACATTCTTTTATATGGTGTATAAACCCCTTTGACTTTTATGTTTATTCAAAAGGAATCTTTTTTATACGAAGTGTTTTGCTAAATGACAAAAGGGAATGTTTTTCTTTCCGTACTTATGCGGCGACAACGACTTCTTCGCTGCCATGACCATTATTTGAGTTTCGTCTTCCTCTACAATCCATCATTTTTTTAATGAAAAATAAATACATAGTTTTAACTTTCTTTTATTTTGGTATTGAAAATGGTTTTGAAAGCATTTTTATTATATCAATGTGTTGTATTGATATCTTGTGATTGAAATGTGGAAATTTTATGTTTCCTTTATGCATGTTTTATGTGATACGATTATGTTATGGTTTATGATATGTTTAAAACTATTCATATGAGGAATGAATTGGACTTAATAAGTGAAGGGTGGAGCCCGCTATAGCTCCTCGATGCATCGGCAGGTCTCATGAGACAAACTAGTGTCTTGGCACAAGGCCTTGACAAAATCTTATTTGTGGTCTTGGCACGAGGCCTTGACTACGTGGTTATGATAGTCTGTCATTATGCATTCCATCATTATGAAAGTGGTTATTGATATTGCATGTGATTATTTGACCAGTAGAATATCCATGTGAAGAAGTGAATCACATTATCTCATTTTACTTTTTCCATATTATGTTGAAGTTCAAGTTTAAAAGGCTTTTGTTTTAGTTATAAATCGCCTTAACTGTTAATGTTTATTTATGAAAGCTTCCGCTATATTTTCAACCTTACGGAGCATCTGAGCTCACCCCTTTCAATGTTTTAATATTTTTCCAGGACGTGAAGAAGTAATTTATGAGTGACCTGCAGGGGTAGACAGAAAGGGATATGATTGTGGACTACGAAGACCATGTTATTGTAGTTTGTTTATTTTTTGATGTAATGAAAGACTTATGAATGTATCTAGTGTTTCCAAGGCTACTTAACTAATTGGTCTTTCGAGACTTGATCTTTTGTGATCATGCCAATGTTACGAAGTAATGCACCGGCTCTGGGTAGCTCGGGTCGGGGCGTTACAGTTGGTATCAGAGGCAGTTTAGTACTAACCTTGGAAGCTAAATTTAAATAAACTCTGATTAGAGCACGTAGACCTAAGATGAACATTGAGGATTAGTATAGAATAACATCCTAGAATTATGGTATTGTAGAGATTTTGTGAGTTTTCCGAGCAATACATCCCTGTCTGGATACGAGCAGGTAGAGGCGGCTCTGGCACAGATGTACCTAGGGGTAAAACCCGAAAACACCGCTTTGAGCTAGACTCGAACGGGAACTGGTGCACGACAACGGGCCTTGCTGCACTCTTGGTTACGAAACTCCCGGGGGATATGCTTAGGATAATTCTCATTTTCTTTACAAACCACTATGAAGTGTTATGAGTATATACTTTCTCAAAGGAAACATTTCTTTTTATGATTATGGATTATATCCATAAATAGTTCAATTTATGTTAAGTGTTTTATAAGTATGGGATTATGTATTTTGATTCATAAACTGATCTAGTTTATGCAATTGTTTAGAAATGGCGCCTAGTGGAAGAAATGGAAACCGTATCAATGCGCGCACTCCGTATAGGGATTGCCCTCCTGCTCAAGATAATTATTGTGGATCTGGAGATACAACTGGTGCTGATCAACATATTACCATACTGGGACAACTCACTCAGGTTATGAATAATAACCTTACTCGTATGGAGCACTCTGATCCGCAACTTGGAGGATCAATGTTAGACCGCTTCATGAGGAAACAACCACCAACCTTCAATGGGAGAACAAATCCTATAGTAGCTGAGCAATGGATAAATTCCTTAGAGAAAATATTCCATGCCTTGGGGAGTAGTGAAAGGGAGAAGGTTGTCATGTAAGTTTACCACCTCACTGGAGATGTCGATCAGTGGTGGTCGCTGATTCAAAACACAAAGGAAGATGATGACATATCGAATATGGAATGAATGGAGTTCAAAGAGCTTTTCTTAGAAAAAAACTTTCCTCGTGACCATCAAGAAGATATGAAAGGAAATTTCTGAGTCGGAGGCAGAAGGAGGATGAGAATGTCGCAAAGTATGAGGCTAACATTACAAGGTTAGCGAGGCATGCTGCCAATTATATACATAACCCACAGAGTAAGATTGATCGTTTCTTTGATGGGTTAAACCCATTTCTCCGTAGATCTTTAGTATCATAATCCTTCTCATCATACGAAGATATTGTCTCATGTGCTATCAAGACAGAAAAGGAATTCTCTAAGTCTTATGACAACAAAGTAAAGCAAGAGAAGAGGAGAACGGTGGAATAAGAGACAGATAAAGGGAAAAAGGGAAAGAAGGATTTTCCATTATGTGATAATTGTGGGAAGAATCACCCTGGTACGTGCCTAAAAGGAATGAGAGTTTGTTATAAAGTCGGAGAAAAGGGTCACCAGGCTCGTGATTGCAAGGGAAAGAAAGAGGTTGTCAAAGTTGAATGCTACAATTGTAGGGAAATGGGGCATTAAGCAAATGAATGTCCTAAGCGTCAGGGAAACTTACCTCAGAAAAGGCCAAGGGATCAAGGACAATCTTATGCTGTTACTACAGTTGAAGCAGAATAACTAATGTATTGGTGCTTTTGGACTCATGGATTATATTCTAGTTATTAGAATAATGTGATATATATATAAGGATTGTACTGCAGTACTTGTTGATTTCAGTAAGGATTTAATATGATGAAGGTAATCATATTTTTAGTATGTGACAAAAGAGAAACTTTAATTTGTTTGGGGAATCTGATGTTACAATTGATTTTCGAATTTAGAGACCTTTTAGAGAAAGTCTGGAGAGAGGTATTTTGTATAACTATAAAGGTTGGAGTGGACTTAGTTGAACCTTGGATAGTAAATTTAAGGTTAAAAAATTTCTGATGATTATTTTTGGAATACTATAGTTTTAGGAAAAGGACAACCTACAGGGTGGGGCATAAACCGTCGCTTCAGACAATGCTGCAGGAATCGAACCCACAACCATAGTGCGACAAGCCTTTATTTCCTACCACTAGCCTACAGGAAGTCCCTGGTTATTACAAAATAGTTTTACTAATCTAAATGGTATGTGTTAACATTTGGAACCTTATACAATTAGGATAAATAGAATATTTTTGAGTTCCGTTACCATTTGGAGTAAAAGTTGGGTTTGTGGTAAAAATTTATTAACGAATGAAAGTATACATAACAAGTATGTATATTCCCTTACGTTCTTATAAAATCTCCTATATAAATTCCTAAACATTATAAAAGGTAACTTAAAACAAAAATATTGTCGGTTAACTTTTCCAACTGGGAATTCAATGACCGTTTAACCAATCACAATTTTGTGATTTTCTTGTGGTTAAACTTTCTCCTAATCCTGTTTTCTATAACTCTCCATCAGACCTTGATGGTTTGTTTCTCCTCCATATCCATATTTTCATAGAATCCTAGAATGGGCTATATCGGGTGACCTTTGTACTTATCTTGCTTTCTTTTAATGTTATATATTTATTAACCTTATTTCCGATGTGGGTTTTCCTCAAAGGTATTTTCTCTTTTCAAACTTTTATTTTCAAAGAAAAATTTCAAATTGCGAGGTCACAATTTATTGAAGGAGGGGAGAATGTAACACCCCGAGCTTCCACGATACGCTTCTCATTTAATAATGCAATAGCTTGCATTGTACGCAACTTCGAGTTCTAAAACACCGCGACTAATCATAGTAGCCATTATGAATAGTAATAACCACTTTTTAAAACTATAGAAATTTTATATTTCAAAATGGACTTCATTTTTGGATTCGGAATATCGAAATTAGCCTATGTTGATTTTTTGGTATTTTTCTGAGAACTTCTAATTTTTTATGAATAGTGAAAATACTTAAAAAGAACTTTTTTAATCAAAATAATTTATAGTGATAAATTATAATATTTAGTGGTTTTAAGGTATAATTAGAATATATTTTTCCCATTTTATCGAATGGTGGTCATTAGAATTAATTTAACATTGAAATTGGACATAAACAATTGTCAATCTTTTGATATAAATTGTTTCTTAAAAACACGCTATTTGTCGTAACAGCGGGAATTAATTATAAAATTAATTAATGCAACTTATATGTTTGGAATTTTGTAAAATTGACATTATTTTTGAATTCGGAATATCAATTATAGCTTAGGGTATAATTTTGGCCTTGTTCTGAAAAACTTCAATTTTTGATGAATAGTGAAACCACTAAGTGGTAGTTAAATAACTGATTTTTCATTTAAATGAAATATTACTACTTCTGTGATTTGATTTTCAAAAATCCGACATACATGGTTGTAATTAAGAAGTAAAATGTGGTTCAATGAGATTAAAATAATTTTTTGGTGAATAGTAACTTTTAAGTACTTAATCACGATTAAAGGTAATTAGTGTAGTTTAAGGTACAAATAATGTTTTAATAATATGAGATGATCATGACACTTTTCCTACTCCTATTGGATGAGTCATGGCCGACCAAGAAAACCCATGGGTCAACCTTGGGACCCCATGGAGCCACATTAGTTGGAAAATGACATTAATATATATTTATTTAATGTTAAAATTAAATTGACACAAACATGAGTTATTTTACTAAAACAGATTTTAAGTGGGGTTACACAAGTTCAAATTTTGAATATAAATATTCATTAGAAAGATAAAAATATTTCCTACATCATAGTATTTTTTTTATAATTTTTAGACATTAAATAAATTAAATTATTTATGATATCATTATGATGCAGCGATGACCTCATTATTTAACAATTTTAATAAAATGAAAAGATAATGTAAAATACAAGGCTTACACTTGTAAAAATACTATTTGATGGGTAGATTTCGAACCCTTATCACCATAGCCACGAATTATATAAGTGTGGGACCTTTAGAATCCTAAAATCATTGTGTAATAATGTGACATTTCAATCTTTCCAAAAGAGCCCCTCCTCTCCACTTATAAAAGGCCCCCACCTCTCCCACCTTATTCACACCTTCAAGCCATTTGGCTCGGCCAAAATCTGACCAAATACTCTCCCAACTTCTCCATATTACTCCTAGAAGCCTCACTTTGGGCAGAACTCTTCTCAAGGAAGCCTTTGGCTCAAATCAAAAAGAGTTACCTGATTTTGAGGTAATGTATTCTCTAATGTTGTTTTGTTTTATTTTTCTTCTCCAACCCCCTAAACTCTTTTTATTCATTTCTTTTGTAACAACACCAGTATCCTCAATATACTAGGATGTTGTTATAAGAAGGATTAGAGCTACAATTACACACACCTACATCTAATGGTTAAAGAACATACAATTTCTGTGGATGGCGAATTTCTGCCTCACGAAACGATGATTGTTCAACACTTATATAACACCTTCAAAGGTGGCCATTAAGATGTAACTATTTTTATATATGATATTTAGTATGTTTATGTTTTAATTATGCTTCTCTATTTCTCATTTATGGCATACTTTATGATTTCCATTATGGGTAAAACACGATAATTTCATTTTAGGAAGTGCGGACTACCGCCCCCTCAAATTGATTTGAATCGTTAATGCTATATGTGGGATGTATAAAGGATGGAGTAAATGATATTATATATGATATTATACTGGAACTATATTATACCTTTATATAATTATGATTTCATTACATTAAATACGAAATAGAAATGAAAGTAGCGTTCATGCGTACGTACGGCTTACCGTCTCCATGAACAGTGCATTTCATTTCTTACCTCTAAATGTTACGTAATATTATGAATGAATGTATATACTGGATATATATGATATATATGATATCTAAATCATGAATATAATTCTGGATATAATGTATATTTCACCACATGAACAACTTGTAATTATAAGAAGGTTATTGTTGACACAAGTACCAAAGATCGACAAAACGACCGTTATTAACTTAAATAATTACATAACGTTCATAAAATTGTAATAAGTGATATAAAAAGGATAATGAAATTTAAAATGGTTCTTAATAAGGTAGATATTAACTCTAGTTTATTATTCAGGAGGTTAAAGAACGGTTTAGTCAAGTCGGACATGAGGTAAGGGAACTTCTTAACCCAATTTCCATTCTTTGGGTTAATCACCTACTTTCAAATTATGTCATGATATTATTATATCCTATCATGTATTTGTACTTCCATTATGTGTAATTATAGTGAATACACATAATAGATCTATTTTATTTAAAAAAATGATCTTTGTAAGGGAATTTCTTAACCCAAATTCCATTCTTTGGGTTAATCACCTATTTTCAAATTATGTCATGATATTATTATATCCTATCATGTATTTGTACTTTCTTTATGTGTAATTATAGTGAATACACATAATAGATCTATTTTATTTAAAAAAAATGATCTTTGTAAGGGAATTTCTTAACCCAACTTCCATTCTTTGGATTAATCTCCTACTTTCAAATTATGTCATGATATTATTATGTCCTATCTTGTATTTTTACTTTATTTATGTGTACTTATAGTGAATACACATTATAGATGTACTTTATTTTAAAAAAACTGATGTTTTTAAGGACATAGTCTCAATCCCCTTTCATTGAGGCATATTTGGTTTTATACACAACTTTCTTTTATACGGTGTATAAACCCCTTTGACTTTTATGTTTATTCAAAAGGAATCTTTTTTATACGAAGCGTTTTGCTAAACGAGAAAAGGGAATGTCTTTCTTTCCGTACTTATGCGGAGACAACGACTTCTCCACCGTCATGACCATTATTTGAGTTTCGGCTTCCTCTACAAGCCATCATTTTTTTAATGAAAAATAAATACACAGTTTTAACTTTCTTTTATTTTGGTATTGAAAATGGTTTTGAAAGCATTTTTATTATATCAATGTGTTGTATTGATATCTTGTGATTGAAATGTGGAAATGTTATGTTTCCTTTATGCATGTTTTATGTGATACGATTATGTTATGGTTTATGATATGTTTAAACCTATTCATATGAGGAATTCATTGGACTTAATAAGTGACGTGTGGAGCCCGCTATAGCTCCTCGATGCATCGGCAGGTCTCATGAGACAAACTCGTGTTTTGGCACAAGGCCTTGACAAAATCTTATTTGTGGTCTTGGCACGAGGCCTTGACTACGTGGTTATGATAGTCTGGAATTATGCATTCCATCATTATGAAAGTGATTATTGATATTGCATGTGATTATTTGACCAGTAGAATATCCATGTGAAGAAGTGAATGGCATTATCTCATTTTACTTTTGCCATATTATGTTGAAGTTCAAGTTTAAAAGGATTTTGTTTTAATTATAAATCTCCTTAAATGTTAATGTTTATTTATGAAAGCTTCCGCTATATTGTTAACCTTACTGAGCATCTGAGCTCACCTCTTTCAATGTTTTAATATTTTTCTAGGATTTGAAGAAGTAATTTATGAGTGACCTGCAGGGGTAGTCAGAAAGGGATATGATTGTGGACTATGAAGACCATGTTATTGTAGTTTGTTTACTTTTTGATGTAATGAAAGACTTATGAATGTATCTAGTGTTTCCAAGGCTACTAAACTAATCGGTCTTTCGAGACTTGATATTTTGTGATCATGCCAATGTTACGAAGTAATGAACCAGCTCTGGGTAGCTGGGGTCGGGGCGTTATAGTAATCAATATTTTAAAGTATTATTTATAATCTAGTTCCACATGCTTCAATATTTTTTCCTTTAAATAAATTATATATTAAATGAATAACTCGTTGTATGAATGATTTCACTTTGATCAACCTTTCCTTCTATGTATTGGATCTATCTGTAATTGTAATAATAATATCCTTCAGGTTATCCACAATATATTTTAAATAAAATTATATCCCTTTTAGACTCTTTTCAGTGGTTTAAATTTCAATATTCAAATATTATTGGAATTATGTTTATCAATATATTTGAGTCAAAACTATATAAATGGTTGTGTTCATATCATTCATGGATTTTTTTCTTACTACTCTTATTAATTCCATTTTAAATTAGACATTATTCCAATATTTAATATCAGTGACTCACCATAATAATATTTGAACTGATTCTATGTTCAAGGATTGAAGACTCTATTTCTTTCATAAACTTTCATTAAATATTATTTCATATCTTATATAAAAAAAATATCACAGGGATGATTTTTATTGAATACCTTATGTGTCATATAATTAATAACGATACATAATTATATTTTATCATGAAATATTTCACAACATCTCATTAATTATTCATTTTTATGTATATAATCAATGAAATTATATCAACAATATTGAATAAAACAATGAAACATCTTTTTATATCCCTAAATTTATTCACCGTTGTACTTAGTTGTCTTCGCAGAGTAATCCATATATTCAAAATATAAAAACAATATATTTAATAGATTGAGTAGCAAGTATAATCCTGTAGTATTTGATAAAAAAAATTGAGATCAATGGGTTAATATGTTAGTCAAAATGAAGAAAGATAAGTACTAAATTAGATTGTTATCTATTTCTTATAGAATTTCACTCTTAAGGATTAACCACAACCCATCATTATAAATTTCACTCATGTTTATATTAATAGTTTATTATATAACACACTATTTGACACACTCAATTTGAATATCAAATTAATATATATATATAAATTAATAAAAATGGTAATAATTAGATTTCTCTTTGTTTATATGCATTTGTATATATCTTAGGATAATACACAACGTGATGAATTAGTGTAACATAATCCTTTATTGTTTCACTATTTTGGTGGGACTAATATATTATTCACTACATACTCCACTATATGGTTCACATCACCTAAAACAATTTAGATATAATTTAATTCTTAGCAATTTGATGCTCTGTACTCTTCCTTCTCTATGAACTGCAAGAGGAAATTGTTCTTCCTCCACCTTGTAGCCTTATTTATACACATCTATTTAAGATCAAATCATTTATATAATTTTTGTATCATCTCCCTCTAAATAATTTCTATAAAAAAATTCTCTATCTTCATATTAGAATAGTTTTTTGTAAGGAATTACCTCATTATGCACTTCCATCTTCTACAATCAATAAAATGATTCCAATGAAATAGTATCAATGAATTTATTTCTATCAATTAGTTAAATATTTTATTAAATACCATGTCAATGGAACTATTATATTAATTTATTCATAAATAATATATTAATAATGCAATATTATTTCTCAAAACAATCCATTCATTATGGTTTCCCCTTCTCTCAAATTTTGTAATTTTTGAAATGAGAGTCTGAATATTTTATTAATCACTAAAATCAATGTGTTCATCAATCAATAGTTATGTGTGAAAAAATTTTACTCAATGCTTTTGGATAAGTATATGTGTTACATTATATATGTCTACATAAATTTACACACACTCGCACAAACATATATATATATAAATCCTTACAAATAATCATCTAAATCATTTCTCACTGAAATTTCAAAAAAATAATCAATGTTTTCAAATATTAATGAACTAGGTAAATAAAATTAATACACCATGGCTGATTTAATTCTATTAAACATCTTAACACTAATAAAAAATATAGAGAATATTCTCATCCTGAAAAACATAACCATTATCATATTTAAATTATATATATCATAATTCACTATTACATGTAATACATTTGATAGTTTCTTAATATGTATATATTTAAAATTCCTTCCTCTGTAGTGGGGACCATGATTATTCAATCAATTTTTTATTTAATCAATAAAACATTATATTGTTTTATAATATTCTTTATGATGTGTCCAAGTACTCTTCATTTTATTCTCTCTATACATAAGAACTATGATCAAAATAATTATAACATTATGGTATCACCAAGATTTATGTAACACCATAATATATGGTTAAATATAACCATCCTTGGATCATTATTTATCTTGAAATATCAATTTTCAATTTACCAACAATACTAAATTTAGACTCTCTAAAAAACCAAAGGATTTATTCCCATTACTTTACAAATATTACAAAAAATGATTGAAATTTTATATTTACGAGACATTTATAGTGATTTATAATGTTAATATTTTCACCATTCCATCTAAAATAGATTCCACTATAATAGAATCCTCATGTTAATATACTTATCATCATTTTTACCTTTACGTTAATGAATGTTTCCATGTTCATTTAATAAATAAATTAACGATTGTATAATATAATATAATGATTCTCAAAATTTATCCAATTTTTTAATAGGGATAAATAAAAAAAGCTGCATAATCATAACATGAGATAAATCCATGACACATTATGAAAACACTATAACTTATCTTTTTCATGTTATTACACTATTATTCCATCATATTTTCTATTACTTCCATATACCAATTTTAGTTACTTTAATAATATAACTCAATAGAATTCATGTATTATACTTTTCAATGTAAATATATTATAAATATTATAATCAAATTTTTAAATACAATATATAACATATTCCATTATTAATGATTAGACAACCTCTTGGTTACTCATCAACTTCATATCATATTTTTCATCCTTAGTTGATATCTTTGATATAATTATTAAATTTAAAAAAATATAATATAGAAACAATTAGACTAATAAAATAATTATTTATGTGAAATATTTCATACATATTCATGGATAAAGAGTAATCTGTATAAAAATGATTCATTGGTATGGGTATATTAACAATTTTTATTGAATTAAATCACATCATAACACATAACTTATTTCATACCAGTTTTCTATATCACTTTATTCTCGAATTTTCTTATGATTAAAACACAGATATAAATACCATTTAAACTAATGAGTAAAAATCATAACAATATAATTATCCTAATTAATTGGAATCAATTTATACATATTTTTATTTGGGACACAATTATCTTGAAACATTCAAAGTAATTTAAAAAATGTATTCATGAGATGTAATAATATTATTAATAAAAAATATATGTCAACTCAATTACAAAAATAATAAAACACTAAAATATAATTAAATATTTTATTTTATTGTTTCCTAAAGACCATAGAATTGAATAATCCATGTCTAACTCCTTTATATGGTTCATGTTCTTGTATAATCACTTTTCAAACTATTACTTTGATATATACAACCATTTGTGATAAATAAATATTATATATAATACGGACTCCATATATTGTATATAAATAGTTATAAAACACATATAGTTATTTATACTATAGTTTAAACATCAACCATCGAGTTATTTTTCTCTAGGAGATGATCATGGAATGTGAAAATTATTGAATTTTTTCCAGAATTGATTCATATTTCTTAATGAAATTATGATCATTGCATATAATATATAGGTCATCACTTTTATATTTTTAATCCAACACTTTTAATCCATATATTATATAATGGTATTAAATTAAATATTATATAATTAATTATTATAAATCATGCTTTAATATAGTAATCTCAAAGGAAAACATCTTTTTTCAAAGTATATTAATATTGAAACTCCATTTTTGACCATGTTGTGTTACCTTGATATACTAGTATGAATAGAAGGTCCTAAAATTACAAGGACCATAGATAAATTTTTCACCCATGTTCCAAGTGAATTGTCTACCAATGTAAGAAACTAGAATGAATAAATTGTGTGGGATGACTCCATTTCATAGGACCAGAATAACTTTGACAAATAAGACCATTGGGATTGTAATTTTAGACCAATAGAAGATGAAGAGACATCCTAATTTTATTCAATAACTTGTCCTCTTCTAAATACAACAGAATCCTCATGTAGTCTATGAAACCATCGAATAAGATGAAATTAGATAGATATGTTATTAAAGTTCCTCAATGATTTAAATAAATATGGACTAAATTGAGGAAAACCCCATATATGGACTAAATTCATGATGGTGAAGGCCCATCCCTTAGAAAGAAACATGATCACAATTATTCTATATATAAAAATAAACCTTTAGTATTCTAAGAATGGTCTCACTCAAGTGTTTATTCCAAAAATTTTCATCTCATTAGATGTTACAAACTTATTGACCACATAACACACAAGAAAATAACATTCTATATAACTCACGAATAACCTGTTAAGGGTTCAATATGTCATTCCCAATATTAAACTTGTCAAATAACTATATAGATCACCCATGTATAACTTGTGGAAGGTCCAATCTAGATGTCCCTAGAATTATCTAATTGAAGCACACTTTCAGACACCTCCCTCATAATTTCAAAGTCAGTTCCCTCCCCATGGGACTCTAATTTATAATTAACCAAATTAAAACCACTATATAAACCTCTTGACTTGCATGATTAGATCATAGGAGACAGTAAAGTGAAACCTATTTTATAATGATTTTCCCCAGTAAAAGATATATCACACATATCATACATAATAAGTAGTTTTTGGGGAATTTTTAAAATTTTTCATGGCCTTAGTAATGTATAACTCAACCTTGGAGTAGTTATAGACACCATATCATTTCCAATTTTTTTTGGAATTACCTACTTTTCCCTATGGCGAGGGAATGGTTTGTCTCCTTCTCCTCTCCTATCATAAATCGTTAATTGAGAAACCCCATTTACTATTCCACTATTATTTATTATAAGTTATCACCCATTGTCCATGCATATTTCATCTTTGAGCAGAAGAATAATGAGATCTTGTGATGTTCTCAATCTTTCATGTCCTTTTATTTACCACAATGTTCATGACCCACATGGTCTAATATTTTAATAGTTATCATGTCAAACAAATATTCAAGTATCCATTTATGAATCCCAAATATCTTTAATAACAAATATTTATAATTTAAATGGTATTTGATACCTATACTAATGGGGAACCCATGATACATACTTATATTTACTCTTTAATTTATATGTGATTGATTCAAATGTGATGGGTGATAATTTTTATTATATGGATTATAAAGGATTTTTTAATATGAAATTAATCTATAATAGAGCATATGAGAGGGAAACAACTCATCTGAATTGGGTTTGATGATTCCAACCCCCCATCCTCTCTTCAATATGAGATCCTATGTGTCAACTCTAATTACATGAATAAATACATACCTTTATTATAAAGGTCATTAAAACACCATGAATATGGGAATATTTGGGTGATTCCAGTTCAATGAATAACCCTTGTTTAAAGCTACCCAAAATGAAATGGGGGTGAAAAAAATTAAAAAACTTTCCTAAATCATTTTATTAAGAAGACAATGTTCTCCTCATGTAATTTCAATTATAAGCATTTAAAAATATTAATTACTCTGATGAAACCCGAATCATTTTAGAAAATCAATTGCAAATTTGTTCATTTTTTGTGATGATTCATTGAGTGGTTTCCCTGTTTATTGTTTACCGTGAATATACCCATTAAGTTTTCACAGAACACTAATTAATGGAAATGTAATAACGAAAACATCAATATAATTATACATTGGTCATTGAATGAACAAAGTCATCTTCTATCAATTTGGTCATTTTTTCGATCTGTCATATCAAATAGTGGGTATCAAACTCACTAGATCTTGAGAACCATCTCAATGAAACTCTTCATACCATGAAGTCTATATAAAAATAACTACATTAAATGTATCTAGGAAGACAATCCATTAACAAAATTAATAGTTGAAATGATTAAAGTGAACACATAGTGTCACCTCAAATCATTTTGGCATCCATTCCTTAGATAGAAGTAAAACATTCCTCCCCTGCCATAGGGAGGAAGTATATGTGTTCTCCTTCAGACTCAAATTGAAACCATTGTAAACTCTACAAATAAATCTTATAATTTACATATTCCACAAAAAACATATTGAATAATATTCCCATAATGATGAGGATCCATTATTGAGGGTCTCGACATGGTTCATTCAAACTGAAGTTCCCATGATAACATATAGAAGAAGACAGTCAGTCAATAGAGAACATGATTACATACCCATTATAACCAAATTTTTCTTATAAAAATAGGACAACATCCCAAATGTATACTTATATTTCCCCTCATGTACACAATGTATGACAAATAAATTGGAAGAAACAATGGAAACCTTCCTGCATGATCTGAGAACAAATTGGGGGAAAACATATATATTTCCCCCCACAAAAGATGATTGTTTGTATTTCCTAGAATTAAATGTGGGAAATGATCATGGATACAACCATTATCCAACTAAATAATTGATATATATCTTCATTATATCTATTGAAGTCACATAGTATATCATATAAATTAAAATGTTACAGACATCTATCTCTGTCCACATTCGAAAAATCCAGATGAACATAATGGCATCATCATTAATGGGTAGAATTCTACCTCACAACCCCACCACCATTATTAGAGTGTCTAATCAACATTATTTTATGTCTATTTATGAGGAAATTCATGTTCCTTATATCATCTAATATGGTCATCATATGAAAACCCCAATAAATTGATAATGGGAATGGACCAATAAATCTATTCAAACTAGATATAATAAATGTTTTCTAGTTGTCTCATATGGTAGGAATATACCCACAAAACACCCATAATCTTGTTAAATAATCGATGTTAATGTACTAAAGTTTTTCATTTGATCTCTGGTGCATGAAGGTCACTATAGCTAGAATGTGAAATCATATGGAAAAAATATATTCTTAATAAGTAAGTATCATGGGTGGAAATTATAAATTCAATATCAATTATATTTCCAATATCTTCTCAAAGATATTATTTTTGATTCCATCAAACATATCATTATATAAAACATGGTTCATATTTACTCATTACCAAATTTTGGGTGAAATAGACTTTTTTAGATGTTCCATATCCCAAACATGCTACAATAAACTATTGAGGGATTCTAAATATTATCTACTATGATGGATTAATTTTTTTATATATTGATCAATCTTGAGAACCCATTACATGGGGAGAATGGAAGTAACTATCATGAAAGAAAATGGATCAATTGTAAGGAATTTCATCTAATTTTGACGATATACCTATAATTTATTTCTATGGTATTTTCATATGGATCTATCCATGTATTCATACATTAATAAATAATGACATACATACCCCAGTATTGAATTCGCTAATACAATCCCCAATAAAGTGATATATCATTTTTGAAAAGATTTTAACCCCCCATAGAAAATAAATTGCGATAAGCCCATAATATTGTACGAATCATGGTATGATAAGGCCATTCATACCTTACACCTTATCATTGACATGTGAAATTCATTTGTATCTAGAAAAAAAAACCAAGGAAATATTTATCATCTGAAACTACCTTGGCTTGTTTCCTTTCTAACAGAAAACATTAGATTCTCAAAAATCCCGAAAACAATATAAAATAAAATAATAAACATACACATTAGTCAAATTATGTGGATTAATATCCCATATAATATAAAGTAATCAATTAAAGATGAGGTGAAAATTGGAATCTTTTAACGTTTATGTTTGGGTTTGGTCCATATAAATTCTTAAATATGAAATTGTATAGGTTTCATTAGAATAATTTGTGCATGAAATATATTATAATGTTGTTACAGATCTTTGTAACTTGAAAGTTATAACCATTACTGACAACAGATATACAAATCATGCTAATGTAATAGAAGAACACCATCTTCAAATTTAATTGAAAACTATATAGCTATATGTAGCCTGAAATCATCGATGCAGTGGTGGGTTCAATGTACATGACATAATGAACTATGAAATATATTTAAATTTATTTTTTATTAACCATTTATTTATTATTATAGGTTAGGGAGAACATGGATTAATTCATTTCACATCACACGCGAATTAAAAATTCTTACCTTAATATATAATGTGAAATATAATTTCACGATGATTAATCATGGAATCATGATCCACTCATGAAATATAGTATTCTATGTAATAATTATCCATGAATTCATTTTAGAAGCCTAAGGATCAATTATAGTGATCCATTTAAAAACTATGACATAAAGAGTTTGAAAACATTGAGAAGTAATCAATGTTAAATGAATATAATATTTTTGTACAATTGAAGATTCAATATAAAATTGAATATGTGTCTAGAATATAATATAACAAGACCATTCTAAATTATATATGTATAAGATAATGATAGAATCCATTGAATATGTTGCAATGCTGATAATGGGGTAGCCCAACCCGTTGACCTAGGGGATAATTGTGCGACAAAATCCACCTTCAAGACTGGTAAATATAGTTAATTGTTATTGAGAACTCAATCATGTAGATACCATCCAATATGGCATGGGGATTTTTTACCTCCATCACATGATTAATAGAAATTAGTCTTTTCTCATTATGAATGATCACTACATGGTGGTCTCTAATATATAATCAAATCTCATGAAAACACATTCCCATTGAGGACACTTATAATGAAATATTACGGAGATTCCATTTGGATCACTCTTCCCAAAATGATTTTATTAGAATATATGGATGTAAAGATGATATATAACAATGTATTTAAAAAATTAGTATATCAAGAATGAGAAAACATCTGAATATAATATCTTATTCAATAAATATTCCATGGGAAAATAATGATTTTGTATAAATAAAACTACTATTACTCCTTAATGGTAATATCCATCTTTCAATGTCATTATAACCACATAAGCAGATGATGACATGATAAAAATGATGTGTATTATGAGGAGGTCATTTCAATTTGAAATAATTTCCACACTAATTTAATTTAAGTTCATGTGGAAAATATAATTTAGATGCTTACAAAGAGTCAATGGTTTCCCATTAATGATCAACTACCACCCCCTCAATGAGATTCGTCAAATGAAATTGGAAAATTCATATCTACATCCCATCATTCACCAAAAATAATGAACCTGATTAATTTTTAGGAATATAATATTCAATATGAGAAAAAAAATATTTCTATTGAAAAATTGAATATAACACTAATAAAATGTAATATCCACATTGGATAGAATCATTAAGTTAAACATAATCTTACAATCACCACAATCACCCTTCAACAATAAGGTATAATCATACATGAGTGAGTGGAGCTAAAACCCCCTCCCAATGCATGGTCAAGACAAAAAATGTAGATGGACACAATGGCAATGAGATATAAATTTTTTTCACCATTAAAGAAATGATAAATGATATGTTTGATGAATTCTCATAGGCCCAATCATTGTAGTCACTATCCATGTTCATAGAAATATCTTCCATAGCCACCACAACTCGATCCACCCACTATTCAATATCTTACTCATTGATCTGTTCTCCCCAACATTATTGACAACATTGATTCATTGGTTTCTTAGTCAAAGGTAATAAATGTAATGAATGCACTCGTATAATGAGATAGATAGACATACCTTAAATGGGTTTATGGAACCCATCCGCTTCAGATTTTTTCGATTCCTACATTTCTAAGATTCAATGGTTTATGTGATCCAAAAAATCCTGTGACAGACATTATATCATGATGCAGTTTTATGATGGGAACTCATAATATAAATTCGGTAAAAATACACATGAAGTTTTTATAGAACCATGAGAGGGAAGCATTTATTTTTAATACAATATTACCAAAACAATCAACCAATGGGTGGTGTGGAAATTTTTAGTTTTTAATTTTTTAATTTAACTCTATTTTTTGTGGATAATATTTCCTGACCTCTCAAATTACAAATAGTTAGAATCAGATTGTGTCTCTGATTTTATCACTGGGTGGAATGGATTGAAAAATACCTTGAAAATTTAGGTTCCTCAAGATGAAATGTTGTGTCATTTCAATGATAACCATTATTATGAGATAAGAAATCTTTTTATCTTATTAAAATAACCAGGTCGATTTTGGGACTATCTACTGTTTCATAATGGTTGAATGCTTCCATTTTGTGAAACAATTATAAGCCTTAACCAGTAATGATGACATATGAAATGTGGAGAGGAATAGTTACAGCTAACATCAGCACCCTAACTCCCACATAAATGTCATCCATAACTCCAATGTATGAACATTATGACATGGTTCATTCTATTAAACAAAAATAATTAATGACATTCTCATCGGTATAATAGAATATTGTAGGCATTAAAAATGATTTCTGATCAAATTAATAATGTTAACTCCTCCCATGATTATAGAGTCCTAACATATTTAATATAAAAAATAGAAACTAATTTATTAATTAAAATAGAAAATAGTAAGAGATATAAATTTATTTTTTCTTATATCCAATATTATTCCTTTTTCCTCATTCATCTGGGGGGACTATCTTAGAACAATTTTTATTTAAATATACCATAAAAATATGGTTGATTATATCTAATAAAATATTATAAAATAATTAATAAACTTGGAATGTGTTTCCACTATAAATCTTTAGGAAGATAGATGATGGAATGAAGGGACCATTAAGATTGTAAAAAATCATAATGTTTTCGTGATTAGAAATAAAAAAATTAAAAATCATTTCTTCCCGATATAACATATACATAAAAAATCACTACCCCAAATTTATTCATCAAATTCAAGATCATTATTTTTTGAAAAACTGAATCCCAAGAGTTTATTAGACATGAAATGGAAAAATAAATGAAAATAAACATTTAAAATTTGGTGTTACAGATGCAAAGCTATTAGTGAATCACATGAATTACATTCCTCTTATTAAGGAGCATGGGTACCTTCCACCCAAATGGTTCATCATGAAATTAACTTCCTTAAAAATACTTTTCATAATAGGAATTAATATATAGTTCATTCAATTTTCACACAATTGAATGTCTAATTTTAAAATTATGAGTTCATTAATGATCTTGGGTTCCCTTAGTACATTCAAGAAACAAGTGTTATATTCCAGTGAATCTAAAGAGGCATGGGATGATATATTCATCTCCAAAACCAATATTTGATCCAAATCACCTATATAGATATATATTGTCTTAAAAATCATGAAAAATACATTTTAAAATCTTCTAAATAACATGAAAACACACCCATATTAAATAAATATTTTCTAGGCCTAATTGTTTTGAGAGAACATCTATGAGTTTTGTAGTATCCTTTTTTTGATGGGTGGAAATACCTTCCAAACTAAATCATATAATAATATAAATTCCCTAAATGTTTTTAACCATTTAACATTTCTTCTCCAGGGAAATCATACCCAAGATTCCATTTAGAGAAAAAAACCTATAGTGATTCTTATAAATCTAGTTAAAAATTTACATACTAAAAAGTAGGAATTAGTTCCCACAAATATCTCAATTTTGGATACTCTTAATTTATAAAAGGATCATCAAGAAGCATTTATATAATACCTTTTAATGTCTCAAGAGTTTAAATATATAGTAAATGATGCTAATGTATATCAAACAATGTCTAAACCATTGGATAAAATATGATTATCTCCATCATAGATATTGATATGCATGTTATTATACAAGGACACATGAGAACCTTGTACATTTCTAGAAAATATGATGACATTGAATTATGAAGACTCATTAGTGATAATGGAACTAGAGCGAATCTCATTCTGATCTGAATGATTTATTTTTCAAATAATATTTTATATGACAGGTTCACATATCCTTTTATTTATCAAGGGTTCGACAGGTGAAAAAAACATGTTTTACTATTCATGGCTAGGAAATAATTTGACGACATAATATCTGATTCAGAATTCTTGTAAATTTGTTAATATAAATGATTGAATTTCCTAAAAAGTGGGACTAGTTTTCACCAGCATGTGAAAATTAATTCATCATATCACTAAATCCAAAAACACCAAATCAATAGAAATTTTTTGACATTATAATGTGAAAACCACTATTAGAATTTTATGAATATCAATAAATTAATAAACTATTTTCTATGATGGAATGGGAACAACACATTCATAATTATATTTATTTGGTTACTACATAAAATGTTCTATAAATGTCCAAAATTAATCTATTTAATGATCATATGAATAAATATTTGATTCTTATTAACAATATTGAAAATGAGAGTTCAGAATTGGGTAAACACATAATAACCCTCGTGATATAAATCTAGTAATATAAACCCTCCACAACTGATATCTTATTCAATCCAAAAATCAGTAGTGACACTATAGGTTAAAATGACCTATATATCCCCCAAACATCAGAAAACCCCAGAATCGCTAATTGAATGTGAAGGAAAATTTATAACACCACTGAAAAATGGGAATACCTATTCTAATAGATCTTGAAATATTTATCTCTTCAGATTCATTAACGATTCCCCTGCATCAATCACCCATCATGTCATGGTATTTTTGGTAGATGAAAATAATGATGATGATGTGGATGTTTAATAAGAAGAGGAAGATGATTAAAAACATTCTCCACTAACATACGAGGAATTCATATATTCACTACCAATGATTAACATCATAAGATAAATAAATGTTCCTAAGAGGATGTGTATCTAAGACTAATTAGTATTCATATTTCCCAAGATATGAAAGTGGAATGTACCACCTCAATGAAGCATCACAATTTTTATCACTTAGAATTGCATGGAAATTATTATCCTAGATCATTATGTTTCAACAAACAACATGAGTCATTCATAATTAAATCATCATTATATGATTGTAGGTAGAAAAATTCATCTAACAAATTATGTAAAGGTCAATGCTATTTTTAGTAACCTCATCATGGACAACATCATTCATGATGATTTCTAGAAAAAATGAATCACCCAAATAGTCTCCATCAATAATAATTAAGGGAAAATAATAGGGTTCGTCAACAATTGAGATAGTAATACGCACTACACAATAAGTTAAATCCATGTTCTATAAGTAGATCTTATGATTCATATCATGGATGGATAACAAGACCTCCCTTTCATAGAGGAATAATAATGATAAAAAAATATGAATAGACCATGAATATTATAATGAAATTATATTTATGTTACCCAGGTGTAATTTTATATATGTTTAGTCAATCTGTTCTAAAAATAATGGTTTTATATACCAACATTCCAGACATAACATCATTATCAATTTCATGGAAAATTCTTATTGAGTACTATGTCGATGATTCAATTGTAAAAAACATGAAATGATTTTATCATCATTCTATCAATGAAATAATTTTCAAAAAATTGAGGCAGCATAACCATAAAATAATCCCCATGATGTATGTTATTAGGGTTACATAATTGATGTTCCTTATAATCATAATATTCCTTATTAACAATAAATTTGACCCTAATTTGACTATTTTGATCTTTTTATGTCTTCTACTAAGAACCTCATTTATTTTAGATGAATACAAAGAAAAATTTCATATATTATATAAATTAAATAAAATTTAAGAGTCAATTGTGTTTCAATTAAAATTATAATGAATAAGAGGGTTACATATTTTTCTATCAATTACTTCATATTAAATTTAATAGTTTCAATAAAGTTATTTTAAGTCCACAAGTGGTGATGATTTCTATAGATTGAATAACAATCAATTTTTTTAGTTACATCATTTGAGATATTATTTTTTGATTTCATTAGAAAAAATAATTAGTTCTTTGTTAAAAATATCCACTATTCCAAGATTCAATTCCTGACCAAAATTGATACCCGTGATTTTGATATATTGATGAACTATCTATATTTAATATCTTCCATTTAGAAAAAATAGGCACATCCTTCACCATGATGATGTCAATTTGATTTACAGGAATGGCCCACTCAAATATATCCTCAATCAAACTATATATACTAAATGGATGGCTTGGTTGTTGGTCATGCTAAAAATTCTCAATTATTATTTTACAATATCAGAAAATAATGGGACATGATTTTTCTAATTTCAATATAGATCATGAATATTTTTAGAAACTCTAATAAAAAAATTATCATAGGATGTTATATTGTTTGTCGATGACCTTATTCAAATATGGTGGATATATTTTGTTCATGAATCCAAAAAAGAATAGGATAGAGAATAGATAACCCTTGGTGGAACAACATAATCTTAGAAGGCAATTTTTTATCTTATAAAATCGGGATTATTTATTCATTATTGGAATTGGAAGGATACACCAACTATGAGATTGAGTATCAGCACTTCCATAAATTAATAATAATCCGGAAATAATTTCATTAACCCACCTAATGTTCAATGTTTTATTTTTATTTTGTGATCAATAAATTAAATTATGATTTTGAATCAAAAAAGGATATATAATTAAACTAAATGACTATATATATGGATTTTTGGAATAATTATCATCAGAACCAACATTAACTCAAATAGAGTGATCAAATAATTCTCTGGTATATGCACATAAAAATATAGCTTAAACAGTGATTGATAAAAAAAGAGATAAAATTTCTAAAAAAATTACACATCACATAACATCATCAGTATTTTTTTAGAGTACCATAGAAGAAATCAACAACCTAAAAGCCACCCATAATCTATATGATCCTAAAAATATGTTAATGATTCCTATAAAATATTTCCCCTAAAATGACTGTCTTCCTTTTACATAGAAGGAATAGAAAAAAATCCTAAGAGCAGTAGAAAATTATACACACTATGGAATCCTAAATATCTATATGGTCCTCAATAACAGTGATTTTGATGGAACCCTCCAACTATACATTTATAGAGAGGAGATTATTTCTTTTAGGCAAGAAATCCATGTTAGTTAGTATATATACCATCAATCAAGAACATTTATTTCATTAAATATAAGAACTCATGGTTTTTTATAGAAATTGATGATATAGTATTGTACACAAGTCAAAATATATTGTAATAATTTTTAGTTACATTCAAATTTCAACCCTAAACCCAAAATACTGTTTTATATTGAAATATACATCAAACATTATTCCCAGTGTGAATGGATTTTTGGGTTCTATACACTACCCATTAGGTAATTTTGATTAAACATATTCTCAATGATTCCAAATTATTATCCGTATTCTTTATAGATATACTTCTCAAAATAATTTGGATGGTGAATATCATAAATTTTGTTAAGTCCATCATTATTATGATGTTATTCCCTCACAAAATATTTATTAGAATTTGAACCATTGTGCATTATTTTTAATTTAAGAGGTTTTATTAGGGGTATATAGTAGAAAAAAAACATTTATATCACTATTGTGATATTAAAAATTAACAGATATAGGCTTTAATAAAGAATATATAAAACAAACTCTATAAAACGGTTGATAGGGATAATAATTGTATGAAGGAAATGCATTTTCATTCCTTGTGGGATTACCATACTACAACTCAAACTACTACAATATTTAACATGTATTCACTATTATATGCCCAAATGACTCAAAGGCCTTATTTAAATTTTATTATGGATAATCTCTCTTTTAATGGTAGATGGGGAACCCTTACATGACCTGTAGGCCCATGGCACAAGTCTGGACATGAACGGATGGCCAATACAACACTCGAAGGCCCAGAGGCATACTATGCCCAATACATGACCAGTAGGCCCCACCCACTAAAACTTCTCCTCCCCAAAATCTGCATCATTTATCTACTAGCTCCCCACATTGCATTGCTGATCAGAAAGCATTACACTGTGTGGGATCAATTTTTCATCTCTTATAGTATATTCATATAGAGATAATACCATAATATTTTCAATGCAATGATTCGACCCTCAAAATATAGAACATTTGATGTATTGTTTTTTCCGTTAATTTTCTACTACCATGAGGCAGAGGCTATCATGTTGTCAATTTTAATATGAAAATGGATTAATACATTCTTTAAAGATTCAGTTTACACCACAATGAATTCCTCACTTTTTGTAGTGTTAGTACTAGTGCAGTGATAATCCATATTTTCAACAATTTGAAGATGTTTCCCCAATAACTGGACAAGAAACACATCACACACTTTTGATTTATCATGTTTATAGGGTTTTAAAATCATGATATGTTACTCACAAATCATTTTTAATACCTTTATATACCATGGAAACTACTGATATTTGTTAAATATATTGGCCCGGGCTACTCATCAATAATCTCTATATTGGAAGGTTCTGTAGATATTCATTTTCTGGTGATAATGTTGCCCAATATTGAGCCAACTTCCTTTCAAAACTCATAATTACTCTATATTTCATATAGTTTCCGACATCACAAATTCATTATAATAGTTTTCAAATGCTCATAGGGTTCCTCTATTATCTTGGAGTATATCAAAATATCATCAGTAAAAATAAGTAGAAATATTTAGAGGTAATAACTGTAGAATCTATTCATTATTACCATGAAAATTGAGAGAGCATTAGTGAATCTGTAACTAATGAATATGAACTCATAGTGTCATTCCCAGTTCAAAAAGTCGTATTTGTAATACATTCCAACATCAAATTTATTTTTTGTTATGATGAAAAATGATCCACCTTATAGAAATACATGTCCCATCATAGTTGATCTAATAATTCATATATCCATGGTATTAGGGGATACTTTTTCATTGTCATTGTATTATTGGGTTCCCAACAATCATAACTGGGCACATTGATTCATAAAAATTCATGAAAATGATGACTGGTGCATAATACATTTATGCACTCAGGAATATAAAACCATTTTCTAGGATATATTGTAATAACATTTCAATTCATCCAACTAAATAGTGGATATTCTATAATGTGTAATTAACAAAAGAAAAATATCAATGTATATGTTCAATTAAGAACTCAACCTCTCGGTCAATAAAAATTCAATGAAATTCATTATGGAATACATCTCTGTAGTCCCTTGCAATGGGTATGTATTTAAAAATTATTCTATCCTTTTTATTAATCATTTTGGAAAGACATTATAGCTCATAAAGAATCAATATTCACAATTGAATTAATGATTCTAAAAGAGATTCATCTTCTATTTTACACTTCTATAGAATTAAAGGATGATTTAGGATGTGAAGAGAGACATACCATACCAAATAGTAGATGATTTTTTACAATGATATCAAATCCATTATCAAAATTTCATTAAACAATACCAAAATAAGTAATAAAATATTTCCAGGGAGATTATCTCTAAAAACATTAATCAAGGTTGATTTATAAATAATGGATTCCGTATTTGGAACCTTTTCAGTTCTCATAGACTACTCAACCACTATATATTGAGGTTGTTTTTGAATTTATCTACTAGACAAGCTAGATATGAATGAAAGTGTAAAACCAGACTAAGTTGAATATTCTCTATTTTTCTATAAATAATCGGCATACACGTCACTGCCTCATTTTTGGGATCCAACTCAAAAGCAGTGATATTATTTTTACTTCGCTTCTTCCTTGGAGGTTGTTTTGTTGAATTCCAACAACAAACAGTTTCATGGGAAAGGCGTACATAATTATCATGTTCCATGTAGTTGAAACACCACACAATATGATGTTTGTTGATTAGAACATTCCATTATTATGAAAAATTATGTGGATTATTAATATCATATTGGTATATATTAACCTGATTATACTTCTTACCACATTTGAAGTATCTCCTAGATCCCTTTATATTGATCTTCGGATTCTTCTTCTCATAATTTTGACACACAGGTTGTGTGGTTTTCTTTCTGTCATGATATTTATCTATTTAAAATCTTATATAAAACACTATTTTATTCTTTTAGTCTATATTCTCTAGTACCATTTAGATACTATGATCTCATTTTCATCCAAAGGGGAATAACAAAAAATTACTTTATAAATATTGAAGTTTTAAATCACTAATTATTTTTGTAGACATGTCTTTAGTCTTCTAAAAAATTTATCCACCTTTATTTCAGTGTTCATGATAAAGTCATTGCTGTATTGTGAATGTATTTTGATATTTTATTAATAATCTATAATAGGCTCATCTTAATTCCCCTTTAGTCCGAGGAAATCTTTTTTCATCATATGATTGAGGGTTTGTAGAAATAATTATTGAAAAATATATTCATTAATTTCTCTCAATCCATTTAATAAATTTCATTCTAACAAATTTTATTCTTGATTATTTTCAACCATTGATTGGATTACCCATCAAAATTATATAATAGTAGAATAAATATCTCTTTTTCTATGAACTGGAGGATGAAAATATATTTTCAATAGATTTGAACCATTTCTCTGTGAGGATGGGATTGAAATTTCAACACTACATGGAGCGTATTTTTTTATATAAATTATTCGACGTCCACTTTTCATTTTTTTTAAATATTCTATTACATGATATTCGTGTTGTTATTCATAACATGAGTTACTTGACCAATAAATGTTTATAATTTTTGATCTTCCATTCTTATTAGATATAATATATCATTAGGGAAATCAAAAAAATTATAATCACATTAATTTTAGGCACATATTCCATTATTTAAATAAACTAACTAAGAAAATGAATGTTAAATTAGGGGTGATTTAATAATTTTATAATAAGCAACTGAAAAGAAAATCGGAACTCAAAAAGTATAAAATTTAAATTTAAGATTGTATCCTAATATGCTATTACCTATGTTTAAATTTAGGCGATCCATGGTGAAAGATTTATCCCTAGGGTTATTAATAATTTTATATAGTGTTAATCTATAAAAATAACAAGGCCATTATTTGATACAAATTATTATAGCCATAGGTAATTACACATATTATTACATTACATTATGCATAGATAGTTTTCAAATACAATCCATGGAATGAAATGCCTAGTGACTTTTGAATACTAGGTACTTAATTAAACAACAAGAAATAAAAAACATCTTTTATTTCATTTCCATAAAGGGATCTTACCTTTATTTAATTTATTACATCTACATAGGATAACCAGGTGAAAACATGACTATGGGGGTTATAAAGACACCCAAATAAGGTTGTAAGAACATGAATAAATTCCAACACAATAGTTATAAACTATTACATGATGATAAAAAATGGCGTATAACATCAATAAACATATGGAAGAATAATATACCTATCATGGGATCATTTGATAATAGAATCATATAAATGTGGTAAAAACATATAACATGATATAAGAATGATTCATCACTAACTACCAAGACCATTGCAAATCAAGGATCATGAGTCAAGACTAACCACCCAGAGCATTTCACATGGATGAGAATTCGTCATTGATTTCCACCAAGACCATTGCAATAAAATCACATGGGACTAAACATATCCCAATGAACCATATCAAAATCTTGGTATACCCATCATAACATTATCATGCATATGTGTTCCACATGAAGAATAAAAAAACATATGGGTTACCAATGGAAATAAATGTGTATCATAATCATATCATGGAGAGTAAGAAATAGTTGTATCATAGAAGTGTACATGAATGAATGTATTTAAATAATTCATGGTTATTGATATTCTCAAATAGAAATAAATAATGATATAAGATGTCCAATTTATGTAAATACAGGTGAAAATAGTTATTAATAATCTTTAGAAATGAATCAATATAGTGTGGTTTAAATGAAATATTAAAGAAAATATAATGATAAAAAATATTATTTACCTTTAAAAATCAAAAAATGATGAAATTTTTTTTCTATGTTATGATAATTTATTTTAGGAAAATTACTTACATTTAAAATAAATTTTTGAGTGAATAAAAAATGGGTGATAAATCCTGATGTTTCCTTTATTCAGGATTGCATATTTATATGATTTGATATGGGAACCTTTTTAAAATATTTAATTTCCCAAAAAATAATTATTAATTGATCTTGATAAGTGATTTTGGAACATATATAGAGACTATAGGGTAGGTATATTATAATAATTAAGAGTTACATTTGATTATACATAGAGAATGTATAACCTGAAAAAGTAATGGATGTTCGGAACAAATCGGTTACCTTATGTCTAAATGTGTTCTACAATTTTAATTATTGAACTATATAATGAAATTATATTCACTAATAAATCTATTTGGAACCAATTTATCGTTTTATTTATTTTTTATAATTTTATTAATTTCAATTATTGACTTTTTAAATATTTATAAGAAACAATTACATTGTTTTTTAGTGTTCATTTCCTTGTTTTTAATGATTAGTTTACTTGTATACATGCATAACATATCATGTAAAATAAGAATAATTTTCTATAATTGAAAATATATATTATTAATGAATGTTAAAAATATTAAATGTAAAAATGTGTAAATTTTTTTAATATGTGTGTGTCATTTACTGGATAAAAATATAATGATAACCATTTTGATAATTTTTTCATTTTTTCAATCATCATGAAAATATTTTGTATTTTAAAAAAATATTTCATATATATATTTGTCACATAACATTAAATAATTTTTTTCACATACATTATAAGGTATTTAAATCAACAAAATTGATTTAAAAATATACTTGATGGTTGTAATGGAAATTGACCACTCATCGTCCTTTAGTGTGATAAATTAACACATAACTGGTGATATTTTAATTTGAAAAAAAATAGGGGGAGAAGAGAAATGATGATTGGTTGTTAAATTAAAAAAATAATATATAACATTAAATAGATAATATTTAGAATGTAACATGTATATAGGGAGGTTATGAGAGGAAAATAAGAGGAAATAAATTGAAAAAATATTAATAGAAAAAGAATGAGATTTTTACTTCTTTAATTATTCTCCATGAGATCCTCCGTGAGGAAAACGATTTTGTTGGTTTATTTTGAAAAAATATCTTTTTCATGGTGGAGAGACTTGGGATGTTTATTTTTTAGTATTTGGGCATGATTGAGAGTTTTTTATTTGTGAGGAGTGGAGGTGGTGGGGTGGTATTTATAGTGGATGAATGGTGTGGTTTTTTATTATTTTACTTATTTATTTATTATTTTGGTCGAAAAAAATCATTATATTTGATTATTATGACTATATAAAATAACTAGTGTTTGTGGGTTAGAATAATTAGTTCTTAATTATACCATACACAAACCATGTCTCAATAATTCATGTATTTATTTTATATTGTAAATTACCATATTTCATTATTCAACAAAAATTCCACTATTTTAGAAAAAATAAAAAATGAACCCTAAATTTTTTAATTTTAGATATAAAAAACGAACTATTTTTTAGGAAATTAATTTTGTAAATATGATTAATTTAATATTTAAATAAAATAATTTGTTTAAATATTAATTTTAAAATTATAAATTATTTTACAACAATTTGAAAAATTTATTATGGTATCATAAAATTATATTTGAATCACATGAAAAAAATAATTAATGAAACTGTTTTATAAAAATATTATTGTATTCATTATATTATTTATAAAATTTTCAATAAATAATTTTTTTAAATACCAAAATACGACTTTTTCAATTTTGAAATTTTTAATTACTTATATTTTGATATAATTATATCATTTTTCTCATTTTTAAGATGAATATTATTTATTTAAAATTTTATTGGTGAGGATACTATTCCATGTCTAGTTTACAATTCATGGAGGTTATATTATTATTCCAATGATCATGCTATTATTCCATTGTTTTATTTTTCTTAATTGTTATAAATTCCACTTATTTAATTTATTGTTCATTATTGTGTTTTATATTCGATTTATACTATATGACATAATAAAGATATGGGAAATTTCATAGATATAATCATGGGTTATTAAAAAAAATTAATGTTATAATGGATAGGTTATAGGAATTTGGTGGGGGTAAAATATAATATTTGAACTGAAAATAAACTAGAAGACCATAAGAGTATATTTCCTTCCTAGAGGAAGAAAAATAAAAAATTAATGTTATACTTAATCACTCTATCCGAAGTTAACAACTATAAATTCAAATTAAATAGATGCCATTGTATATTTATATGGTTAATTATATTATAAATTAACACTTTCCATTTTATATTAATAAATACATTTGAAATTAAATTTAAATCAATATTTTATATGGGTTATGACCTATATCTCTAGAACACCTCTAACGACCAAATGATTTTATGAAATCATCAAGAATTTGATGTCTCATATGTAATAAATTTTATTCATATATTGTCTAGTGGTTAAATCATTGGATCTTAGACAACTAATTAAAAAATAATAGATTATAGAATATACATTCCATTATTTTTATGATATGAACATGATTTTTTAAAAGATTACATCCAATAAAAAGTCTCTAGAAATATATCTAAGTGTGAGCAGATGCCTCCATGAAACTAATTTTTTATATCATTGTAAAATTCAGTATATATTTTATTGGATAATTTTCCATGTATTTTTATTATTCATATAAAGTTATATATATTCATTACTACTTCATATGGATGGAATATTAGGCCCCAAAAATTTATAAATAAATTATTAATTGTATATTTTATATTAAATTAATATTGTATATTAATATGATCAAAATAGAAATAATCATGTATCAGGATGAACAATTTTGAAATGGAAACATGGATAATAAAATTAAAACATATTTAGTGAATTAAAAGACACTAACCGATTATAATCCATAACTTAATGAAGATGATGACTTTAAAAAATGTCAAAAAATTCAAGAGAGTATTTTCCAGACATATTGTTACAATTATATTCAATGGTTGGAAGATACAACATGAGATTATATAATATCTTACAGTTCCACAATTATAATGATACCTAACATCAAAAACAAATTCATTTATCATCTATTATAATTAGATCATATTTTATATTATGAAGTGAAGGATTTTAATATATACATAGAGAATTATTATCAAAAAATAATGTATCATATATAAAAAATAAAACAATTCAATGTAAAATCATTGTAAAAATATAATATTTACATGAAAAAATTGGTATATTAATAAAAAAATTAACACAATGACATCCTTCCAATTGATTAATCAATGATTAATAATTTCATGAATATTTTTGGCAGTTTTATTTTTTTTCTAGGTACGAGTGATCATTGTGTGTTAATAGGAACATACACATGGTGAAATAAAGATAAATAATGGATAAGGGGAAACTAATTTCATTTTTATGGGATAGTATTTAATGAAATGAATCATAAATATATCAAAGGTACAATTGAATAATATCACAAACCTCCATACCTTCAATAAATAAAAACCAATGTTTTACCATTACCAAAACATATTTATTACATTAGGTATTTATAAATATTATAAATCCAATTGAAAAGATATAACTATTTGATGAAATGTGTAGATTCAGATGTGAAGGGGGAATCATTTGTAGATTATTCATATTTTTAGTTTAGTATTTCATTTTTATAAGATTTTTGGGGAATATTTAAACATATTTTGTTAAATTGTATACATATGTTTGTTTGAGAAAAATATTATTTTTTATAAGCATATTTAATTTATTAAAAGTCGATATATATTAATACTTAAATGATCTTAATTCCATATTTTGAGTTTGATAAATTCCAAAAATTCTACTAATTTTTAAATATGTATATGTTAAATTTGAAATTATTTGAAAATCACTTTAAAAAGTGAATCAAAAAATATTTTATATTATTCATAAAAACAAACTTATTTCATATGAGACCCAAAATATGAATGAATAACCATTCTTTAAAATTACACCTCATTTAATACCTAATAAATTTAGAAATGCCTATTGAAAAATATTCATGAATTGTTTTTTAAATTTCCTTTTTAATTGAAAATTATATTTATGACCTTTGATTACATATAACCCTTAATTTTATCCCATATAATCAGTGTAAAATATTTTTTTGAATATTTATTATTAGTTAAATATATATTATGACCCATAAATATAAGTAAATATTCTATAATACATGAAATAAATTATGTAAGAGATTCCTTTTTAGATGTTCTTTGAAGAAATATCATTAAGGGAATGATGGTTTGGAAGGGAACATCAATAAAAAAATGGGGTTCATTAAATATATGAAATTAATTTGATCATCTATATCTATTTGAAAAATATATATAGATTTTTTACTGAAATATCAGTGAGTAATGATGATAAATGGATAAAATATATGATATATCTACTACATCTAAGTAATTTTTTTGTGTGGATCTTCTATATATATAGCATAATGTTATAAGGTAAATCATTTTTATGTGAGTGATTAAAAATTCCTTTATTATAATGATTTATAAGTCGCTAACATTACACCCAATAAAGCCAAACCTCTTCATTATTCATTTTATCGTTTAATATAATCACCTATATAATATTTATCGTATAATATCATAGAAAATTCATGAAAAATAAAAGTAATTTTTTTAATTTGTTTGAGACTCTATACTCAAACAACATTTGTAATGACCTATATATGAATTTATATTTTAAAAATCTATAATTCAAATCGATGATTTTTTGAGGATACAAATATTCCTTGGAAGATATGTATAAATGAGAATGGTAATATTGATGAATTGGATATTAAAATAATGTCTCTAATAGAGAAAAAGGATTAATGTTTAGAAAAACTGGTATATAATATTTCTGTTGAATGTCGACTTGTACTTTTTGGGCCACATTATATTTTTTTTGAATTATAAATGTGAATCATATTTTTGTTCTATTAATATTCTGTATAACATAATATAGGGCAGGGAATTTACAGAAGAATTTTATTCATTATCATTATTTACAATTAGATTATTTTATTCACTTAATTTTGTTTACCAATAGTGTCTTATAATGTTAGGAACATAAAAAATAATTTTATTTGATGTATTTAATATTGGTTAAATTGAAAAATTATATAATTCATTCATTGGTTTTTATAGATACAAATTATATCCAAAAATACCAAATTCATTGATTTTTTTTTGTTTTTCAACTAAATAAATACCAAAATTCATTTTACACAAGTAATATGATAAGTTATATTATAAACAAGGGAAATTTTCCACAATAACAACACATCATTTTTGACATTATTTGATTTCTTTTGGACTTGAAAACATTTTAATTGGAAATAAAATAATCTAAAAAATTTGATAATGTAAAAAATATATGTTCATCTGAATGTTTGAAGAAAAATATCGAAGAATCCAAATTCTGAAAAGGAATTGAAGGAACTATGAAATGAATGTCTATCAGGGACCACCACTCTACATGGATATCATGGACCTCAAAAAGTATCCATAAACCATGTGGTTTATCAAATAGAGGAAACGGTGCTAGCACCCACATAAAATGTCATTGGAAAACAGAGGTGGAGAATCCACTCCGCCTGCATCTCCCCACAGACTACGTCAATAGTGGAATAGAGGTGAAAAAATACTCCCATGTATACCAACCCCATGAACTAAATTGTTTGAGGGTGAGGAGAACACAACGATTACCCTCGAATAAGATGAATTCAATTGTGGAAATGAGCTGTTGGTTTCTACCATCATGAACCAAAACTCCATAGTCCTTTATTGACTGAGTATTCTATAGGATGGGTGATTTCCTCATGGGTTTCTTCATAAGGTTTTGTACGACCCATAGATCATACTTCCTTGATACTCTATAAAAGGATCTTGACCGATCATAAGGAAAAGGATATCGATCAAAAATGTATATGAGGACAGATATTGGGGAGACTTAATCATAATGGAATTCTAATATTCAATGTCATAGAAGAAGACAGTTTTGGAAATATAGATTTTTTGGGAGATTTCATATAGGTACACCCGACCCCATACCATAAAATTATGGAAATATATTACTAAATTGAAGAATAAAATCCTAATTGGTGAACTAAAAACCATAACCCATTATGAAATGGACTCATTGGGAACAATAGGAACAATTCTCCTTCTTCAATCTGGTTTTCGAAATAGTGGATTTCCATAAAGATGAAACCCTTCTCTGTGTAGTGTACTTCTACATAGATAGAATCCAAAAACAAGAAGCACCACACTATGTGGACAAAATGTGGTTCCACGTACCACCACGATACATAAACCACATCCATGTCCATGTACCACTTTAGTATGAAGAAAACCTCTCTACCCACTTAAAAATACGCTATGTGAGGGATACCCAATATAGTATAAACAAATGGTATAAAGAATGGGGTAATTTGGGCATTCCATCCCCAATATATGAACATTTACTTTCATTTTTGATGCCTCATCTGTATTACCACTGTGAACCAATCTAATGACATTAAGAAAAATCCTCTTCTTAAAGCACTAGACATGAATGGTAGACCAATCATACGCATTAGTGTGGAATTTTGGGTTTACATGCCCATGGAAAGAATAGTCCCATATGTAATCCACGCAACAGTGTAGACCGCTAATATTTCTATAAGTGTACATTCCCGTGGTAAAATAATGTCCAACATTAGGATACTGACATGAAAATCCCCATTCTAGGGACCAATGGTAATCATTAGTTTTCCCCTTTGATTAGGGTCAGTGATAATAATGGAAAATCATGCTTTATATTCCATTTTATTAGAAGCAATATTACTCACCATTCCTAGAACTATTTTTATGGCATTCCTCATAGATTAAGAACAATTGATCATAGGATTTTGTGTTGTCACCCTAGCCTATTTTCCTATCATTCTCCTCTTTTTCCACCAGCATTAAATAGAACATGTGTGGTTTGTTCAACTATTTTCATCCTCTTGTTTCACACACTATGTAAGAATCATTTGGGATTAGTGGCTAGTGGTAATCAAAAAACCCACACAATCCACATCAAGCATTGAACTGTAAGAAATCATATTCATTCCCCAAAACGAATATAGTGGGCACCTGTCTCAAGGTCCTATCTCAGAGGGGATCTTAGTCATGGTTTAACCCCAATCATGACCCCCAATTAATTGAGACCACCATTAAGGTTTATTTCCCAACTCCATCTCAAAAAGTCCATTCTTTGTTGATGTAATCCTAACATGGTTAACTTTTTATGGGTTTCCTAAAGGGTTTATGTTTGAACTCAATCCATATTACAAGGGCATTTATTCTCAACTATCTAGGATATATAAGAAGCCTCCCTAAGGTCCAAATTCATGACCCATATCAGCATATTGTTCTCTGGGACATATACTAGAAAAGGTCACATCCACCTATGAGATTTTATTACATATTGACATCTCATTCCACATTGGCATAAGTCCCACAACAAACGTTAACTAGGTGCCTTTTTTCCTGTCCTCATCACATTATGTTAAACTACAATTTTGGGTCCTTGTCACTTTACCTTAAAAGGTCATGTTCATATTTAAATTACACCGAACAGTGTGGGTTATGATTCTCGTCATGAGTATATTTAGGAATTCCATATTATTGGTCCTATCCAAATATCAAAACAACTATCATCCCCCTAGATTATAATAAATGTTAGAGTGCCTCATCACATAGATTAAACATTCATTGTCTTCATAATTCCAGACCAATGTATATCAATGATTGATCTTCCAAACCAAGGGTAATATGCAGACACATTATTTGGAAGGAACCATAGATTCATGAACATATGAACATTGCTAAAATCTATAAGGGAAAACGCAAATGGGATATAATTCCCCCAAAAGCATGTGATGAGACCTACTTTCCATCATCTCGACTAGTGGATACCTTTGGTGTCATTACCCAAATAACATAATGAGTTACTACTTTCCAAATGAATGACCCAAAATCCTAGAAAAAGTGTAGTTGGGTGTTTCTAGCTCTGTGAATAATGCTATTGGAAACAATAAGAGGACATCATAATCAACATGGGATGATTGAAAAAACACTTAACTCCCTTCAATCGCCCCCATGAATATTCAACAATGGTACCTAATTTGAAACATAAAAAAAGACACACTGACCAATCCCTGCATCATCATCTAAGTCCAAGCAAAGGCTACGATGTGAATCGGGGTAAAAAAAAATGGGGAACCATATATGAAACTCTCTATAACATCATGAAATTAATTTTTATACATTGGGACATTTTGTTCGCTTCACCAAACACAACACCTCAGGTTGAAAGAAACAAATCGTCATCCTAAATTGGAACACTCTATAATAGAAATAAATTTGTTGTTATCCATATGGCCATTTTATGCTCTCCGCATATAATTCCATATTAGGTAAAAACATATATGGTTAACCCAAAGTGAATCCTTCACCATGATGGTGGTTTATCTTACCTCAAGTCCCTTTCACATTGAAATGATAGATGGCCATGAAAGATCATAGATTATATATTTTATCATGAGATGATACTTATATGGGGTGGTTTGGTTTGTTCATTACATATATAATACATGTGATTAACATAGTAACATTATGTCCAATGGAATTCAAAGAACATAATCAGATGTTTGTTTCAGTGACCACATAATCAACTAGAACCTTAACAATGATCATAACATCACCGCCAACCGAGCTTCTTCAAGGATGGGTTTTAAATTCACTAATCAAGGATTACCATAATAATATTACTGTCTCCATAGAGTAGGCTACGAGAGAGGCCCTCCAATTAGTGAAAGCTCTCCATCCACCTCTTATTCTCGACCGAAACTCCAAAACTACGTAGCTCCACTAACTCTCTAAAATCAATTTGGGAGACTATCCATGTAATTAAATAGCGAGTACCTCCATTATCATTGGAAGGTGGATGAATTTGACCATGATGACTTCATACTAGCTTCTCATAGACCTCATATGAGAACCCATTCCAAAATATGCTACTTCCAACACGGTGCAACCCAATATCATTATTCCAAAGTGGATACCACACTGAGGGCCCCTACTCAAGTCCAAGATACATGGGCCACATCGATATCCCACCGAGGAAGGAAAACATACAACCAGGATAAGGAATTTTAAGACAAGCCTTCTATTCATTACAAACTAAATCATGATTTATTACATAAACTCTTCACTTGATAAAAAATTGAAGATAGAGAGGTCTAATTTATTTGGGATTAGGATAATTAAATAAAAACTTAAAACATAAAATACAACATCTTTATTGAATACATCATTTACATGGCCAATACATTCACTCATACATAGCATTGCATGGGATAACTTGAGGACATGCATAAGAAAAAGGTGAGCTATAAAGCCCAGTAAAGAAATAAAAATTGAATAACATGAGGAATACAATACAAGTTAGAAAATATTCATATCAATGGAGAACAAGAGAAACATGAACATAAGTGCATGATAAAGCACGACAATCATAACATGGAAATGCAACATCACTTAACATGGAATTAGCATGAGCCAATGATCATTACACATGGAGCATGAGTAAACCCTCATTGCACATAAATCATGAGTAAAAACTAGTTTCTCTTGAATTATAAAGATTAAACACCCATTTCACAAGACCTATCATGATATTATACTTTACCTAATTCATTGGATCACTATCAGGGTGCACCCTTCTTAAAAATTTCTTTGAATTCATAAGTTTGCCACATGGATCATATAACATGGAATCAATCAACATCATAAGTTATTCCACAATTAAGTAATGTTGAATAAATACATAAAAATACCATTCAATATGTATATGTTTATAAAGTTTAATACCTTTTATAGAGACATGGATATGGTATTCACTACACAATGATCTTGGCTTGGAAAAAAGTAGGGATATATCAGCAGCATAACGACATGACATAAGGATTCATAAAAATAATTGGTGAGATAGAAAAGGGTGTCTCATAATATTTACATGAAATTTACATTAATGGGGTCATATAGATACATATACCAACAAATTTAATGTAATTTAGATGTATAATACGAATGAATTATTTGGATGTAAAAGATGATAGGGAAATCCATCTCAGAATTATGACATTGTAACGGGTGTAAATGGTTGGCATTAATGAGAGAGAATGGAATATCACATAATCCAAACATAAATATGTTAGTATGGGGGAGGTTTTAAATCATTCCCCAAAATTTTTAACTGAAATCAAAATGGAATAACAACTTAACGAATATTGGCCAAAAAATGAGAAAGGAAGAAATCCCTTACTTGGATGTTGAATCCCAATAGAATGGGAGAGGATTGAGAGAGGATTATTGGGAGCTTAGGGAACCATTGTAGGATAACAGATGGAGTAGGGTAGGGTTTTATAGAACACCATAGGATATTAGTGAAGAGGAAGTGGGAGATTGGGTTGGTTTATATAGGTATGGAGAGGGAATTCTTTATTATTTAGGTTTTGGACACCACACATTAAACTAATCCAGACCAAAAAAAGACCATGGTTTTGGTCCATGGTTTTTTACAAAGGGGAGTGGAAAAAATATTTTATAATAACAATGTCCTAACATCATAAAATAATATGGCTACTCATGTGGAGGTGAGTCAGACACTCAAGGAAAACAATTTAAAAATACAAAATATTTTATAAGCCTTGAAGGATCCGCTGAAGCATTGTAAAATAAATCCACAAACCCAAAATCATGTTATTTTAATTATAGAACTTATATTGGACGAACATGATATTAATTTTATTTTATTACATCACTATTGGGTCATTATGATGTCATAAAACATATTATATATTTAAACAGTATTTAATTTTTCCCCAAAATTTGACTGTCTCTAAAAATTATGAAAAATTCACCATTGGAAAATTTTTGCAACCTGATTCCATAAATAATATTCATTATATATATATATATAATTTTAGATATATGTGAATTTATACTTTTAAAATAAAAAACGACATTTTGAGAAAATTCATTGGTTTTGACAAAACAGATTTTGAACCTTAATAAAAATTTCAATTGCATTAATAAAATTATATGATACATTATTTTTCATAAAAATTAATTTAATTATAATAATATTTTATTAAAATATTTTTTAATTAAAAAAATACATTAATTCATCCAAATTTATTTCTAAGTTGAATAATAACTAAATAGACTCTTTGTGCTTTAAAAACTATTTAAAAGTAACGATAATAAAATGAATGCACATTCTTTATAAAAAATTAATTTAAACTGTCATAGTGATAGGGTCTTGTTACATAACCATTTATAACACCCTCAAAATAATGAATAGTAAGGTGTGCGATGGTGTTTGACTATTGGGGTGGCTCGGATAACATCACTCGGGTAGTAATCTCTATTAACTTCAACTTCTCCCGTAGTCGGTTCCTCTCAAGCATAATGTGTTCAAGAATGTATTGGCCTTGGTAAAGATCAAATTCCAATTACTCCACCTCCTTTTCGAGGTCTAATAAATAGACTTCATATGGGGAAAGTCAACTGGATGAGGCCATCACTTTCTATATCTATGTAAATTGGATTTGATAAAGCCCTATATTTATACTAATCATGTGATCATTGTTCAACAGCAATATTAGTAACAATCACAATTCATAATGTTATTTTAAAATCCAAAAACATAAAACCAATGATGTTCAAATTTTATATAACCATTATATACATGTAATTATATCAAGAGGAATTTCCATTAATGAAATTTTGGGTCATTAAAATTTTCCCACCTTAAAAAATTTCACTCTCAAAATTTCATGTTCCCACACTAAAAGCAGATGGAGGTAACATAGCTACATCACTACCTCTAATTCCCACATCATTTCTTCCAACTTTTGGTTATTCCACAGCACCTTGACGTGGGGAATTTTCTTATTTCTTAGAACTTCTTCTCTATGATCTAGGATCTTCACTGTTTTCCCCTCATAAGAAAAATCATCCTCTAATTGTACTACCTCTGATGAGACTACATATCAAGGGTCCAGTATGTACTTCTTTAAGAGGGATACATGAAAGAAATCATGTACTTTGGCCATTGTAGGTGGAGTTATAGTCGATAGGACACAACCCCAACACAATCAAGAATCTCGAAGGGGTCAATGTACTGAGTACTTAACTTCCATTTATTTCTAAATCTCATGATCTTCTTCCATAGAGATATGTCTAAAAATACCATGTCTCCAACTTTAATCTCAAGGTCTCATCAACGGTTATCTGTATAACTCTTCTGTCGACTTTGGGGTCCCTAGATATGTGACTGAATGGTTTTCACCACCTCCACCATTTCTTCGACCATTTCTGATGAATGTAGTTTACACTCATTGACTTCATCCAAACATGTTGGTGTTCTGCACCTCTTCCCATACAGGGCTTCATAAGGAACTGTAACACCCAAAACTTTTATGAGAAATATTTTGTGTTTATGTTATATAAATAATCAAAAGAATCATTTACTACACACAATACTATTTCGGCTTACTTTACACGCAATCATGACCTTCCTCGATAGCTTGCGTCGTACGCAATACAGAGTTTCACTAAACAACGATATGCTATTAAAATATTATTAAAACTAGCTGTTAAGAATAGTAATAACCACTTTTAGAAAATTTGTAAATTTTATTTTTCGAAATTGACTTCATTTTTGGATTTGGAATATCGATATTAGCCTAAGGTGAAATTTTGTTATTTTTTTGAAAACTTTAATTGTTTGATGAATAGTGAAACCACTAAGTGGTAGTTAAAAAAAGAGAATTTTTCATAAAAATTAATTTTACCACTTCAGTGAATGAAATTTCAAAAATCTGAGAGACACTGTTGATATCAGTAAGTAAAATTTGGGTCAATGAGATGAAAATAATGTTTGGTGAATAGTTACTTTTTACTTTTATTTACCACGGTAAAAAGTAAATACGGTAATTAAGGGTAAAAATGATATTATTATTAACCTAACACATGTCCTAATTCTATTAGATAAGTTTAATTCGACCAAAAAAAACCTTAGGAATAAAATATGACCATTTAGTCCCACTTGGATTAGATTAGGACATTTATTATTAATTTATTTAAATAAGGGTTAAAATAGTTAAAATCAAAGTTTAATAAGTATATCATTTTTAATATCGGGTTATACATAAGATAAATTAGACTATAAATATTCATTAGAAAGATAAAAATATTTATTACATAATTATATTTTATTTTTAATTTTTAGACTTTCAATAATTTAATTTATTTATGACACAATGATAATGCAGTAATTATCTTATTAATGAAATATTGACATAATTGATGTTATAAATACCCAAATAAATATAATTTGAGACTTTTTATGAATTGAACTAATTTTATAGGTTACAATGATATGTTATTATTGATTTAATTAACTTATTTAGAAATAATCATTCTATTATGATTTTCACAAAAATCAATTACTAAATAGTGTCAAAATTGACATAAAGTATTTATTTTATAAAATATTATATTATTAATTGTTATTTTATTCCTAAAAATATATGGTTCGTTCGAATGACTTAGATAAGGTTATATATATTAATAATAAACAACTTGGGGTTCTTTTGGCTGCTTATAGTAAGATTATGAACCTTCTAGTATAAGAACACAAGAAGACAGGGTAAAAGTAAAATTATTTAGCTTAATGATAAATCTAAATTATATGGTTAAAATAGGAAACTAAACTTGTAGAAATTATATTTTATGATAGGGTTTCTACCCATCCACACCTTGGATTCAAATTAAATCAATTTGGAGCTATTTAAAACCGAATTTGGCTTTATAATAAAATAATATTTTTAGTTTTTCCAAAGGAGCCCCTCTCCTCCCTTATAAAAGGGCACATACTCCCTCTCTTCGGCACACCACTTTGAGCCTTCAAGATCGGCCAATCCCTGCCAATGTCTCCTCTAAACTTCCCTATAAACATCCTAGAGGTCCTGGTATTCTTCAAATACCAATTTTAGTGCCCAAAAAGGAGGTCTCAAGGAAGCGCTTCAAAGAAGAGGTAATGTCTGTTACTGATTCTTTCAACTTTATTTCTTCTTCCACATCTTCTTCATTAGTTGTTTCATTATGAATTAATAACATCAGTATCTCTCATATAATGATATGTCATTATAATTATGAAAAATCCCTATTTAACCATCTATCTATCCTACGGAAAATGAAATCATCGCACATGCGTACGTACGGAATACCGTCTCCACGCTGTGGTGTAATCTATTTTCCACCACAACCTTACTTGGATGGGTATAATGGTGTAAATATTTAATATATAGGACTATTGTAAAGTGATATTTATTTTTAAATAGTATACATACACTCCAATACAATTCCACGATCATGGGAACGATATCATTGCTCGTGCGTACGTACGGAATACCCGTCTCCACGATGTGATGTGACTCGTTCTACATGATCTTCACTGCATAATGATTATATAAATGAATTGAGTGAATAAATATGATATATATTACACTAATACCATTCTGGAAATGAGGTATCTATAACCTAAAAAGTAATATAAGAATTTATTCGACAAAACACGCATAAGAACAAAAAGTAATAAACACCTGAATAAATAAGTCGTAATGAAATATTACTAATTAGAAGCTAAGAATATGACCATATATGATATCATAAAAATATGTATGATTCTGTAATAATTCAATAAAATTATTTAAATCATTATAGGGGAGGTTCGGACACTTACGAAGCAAATCGGACCTAAGGTAAGGGAAAATATCACAATCTCATTTTCATCTGAGATTGTTTATACTTTGGTATTTACTAGGATGTATTTTATCATCCCCATCCATGTTCCTCAATATGTAATATTATTTCCATCCACCTAAAATTTTTTAAATCCAATTTTACCCTTTGCTGATGTTTTTAATAAAATATATGAAAGGAATATTTTGTCGTTTTTCGTACGAGGTACTTTTTTACTTTTCTCACAAAAGTACGAGAAGAATGTTTTTTAACTTATACGAAATGAATGGATTTTTAAAACATTATTTCCAAGAATATTCCATTAAAAGTTTTCAAGTTTTTTTTAATCAACTTATTTTAGTTTAAAATTGTATGACATGTTAATAAATGAAAAAAGTTTTTGAAGTAGAAAAGATATTTTCCTCAAGAATGGAGTTCAAGTGTTTTATCAAAATATTTTTCCATATAAGATAATATAGGGTTCTGTTTCTATCCCTATTATTACATTTATTTGATTATGTTGTGATGGAAATATTTTTATGAATTCTTTTATCTTATATTAATTGTTTTATGATGTCACGATGTTTAAGATTCCCATTTTTATTACATGGGTTATGCTATGATGTATGGTTTATGATTTTGTGGCACACATAAAAATGGTATCATTATGAGATGGGTGGGAACTATATCTCCCTCCAATTCATTGGGTAACGATTTTATATCTCATGAGATAGACATGGCTGGAACAGCAGGTTAAACCGGTTCAGTGAAACAGGACTGAAACGAGGAGTGAACTCGGTTCAGAAATATACATTGTCCACTAAGATAGTCTTGGAAATGAGTCTTGACTAATAATAAATGATTCTATATGATTATGTGTGTATGCCAAAAAGTTTCATGTTTTATGTTATGATTATTGGGATTACATTTCACTACTATGATTTATCCAATGTTATTTTGATCTCTTTTACAGGATAAGATTTCCAAAATGTTATGTTCCTAAGAAATATGATGTGATTGATATTTCTTTTGTTTAACCTTACTGAGAATTTGAGCTCACCCTTTTGTATGTTTTATTTCCCCAGGTCAGGAAGATTTTTATTAAGTAGGATATTCCAAAAAGGGATGATAGATATGATGAAATAAATGGTAGGCAAATTAGATGCTTTATGAACTAGTTGATTATGATTCCCAGTTTCTAAAGACTCTATACCTATACGGTCCATTCCTGGTTTTGTTATATGTTGTAACAAGTGTGCTTCAATTCTGAAGTAATAACAATGTATGTAATGTATGGGTCATCATAGTTGGTATCAGAGGGAGGTTATAGACAACCTTTGAAAACTAGGATGTGAAATCCTTAGTAAAAACCCTAAGGATATTTCTAAGAATAGAACACAATCTTAGAGTTTTAGAAATGGCCATGAATAACCTAGGATAAGACCTTAAGTGTGAAATTTTATTCTTGATTTTGAGGTTTTCCAATTATAATTAGTGTTTCTCACACTATTCCTCTTTGTTTTAGTCAATGACTGGAACATGAAGGAACCGTGCTAAAGAGGAATGTGACGGGTAATGCAATGATTGTCCCCCTGAGAAACCTAACGTTATGGGAGATGGAATGAAAAATCTTGTAGACATGCTCACACTACTTTCTCAAGCTATGAATCATGCAAGGCTTCCAAATGAGCAAAGGAAGGAGCAACATTCTATTGAATACTTCAGGAGGCAGCGTCCACCTTCATTCAGCAGGTCTACTGATCCATTAGTTGATAATCAATGGATTAGTACTTCTGAAAAGATATTTTCAGTTCTTCAATGTTTTGATCATGATAAAGTCATCTTAGCAGTGTATCGTTTGGAAGGTGATGCTGATCAATGGTGGAATCTTATCAAGAATACAAGGAAATGATATGAAATTGAGTCCATGGAATGGGACGAGTTCAATAACTTATTTTTCAATAAGTACATCCATCGTATTCTCCGAACAAATATGGAGAAACAGTTTATTGAACTGAAGAAAAAGGATGATGAATCTGTTGGTACCTATGAAGCAAATTTTACAAGACTTTCAAGGTACAGTTCTGGTATTATTATCCAACCTGAGAGTAAGATCGATCGATTCTTTAGTGGCTTAAAACCAAGTCTTCGAAGGGCATTAGCCATAAGGGACTTCAATAGCTATGAGGAAATCATTCGATGTGATCTCAAATTCGATATGGAGATTGGAGTAACCCATCATTCAGATGGGTTTGATAAGAAGGGAAAAATTGAATTCAAAGGAGAATCTAAAGAGCACACTGAAAAGAAGATGAGCTTTCCCATATGCTCAAAGTGTGGAAAGAAACATGGAGGGAGTTGTCTTAAAGGGACAAGTAAATGATTCAAATGTGGAAAGGAAGGTCATAGGGCATTTGAATGTTGTAATGATGGGAAGAAGATGTCCAATGATGCAAACAAAGGAAGGGATACACAGAATGAACCTACTACACTTCAATGTTTCACATGCAAGTAGATGGGGCATTATGCCAATCAATTCCCAAATCCAAGGGTTGATGATGATGGTCGACATCAACAAACTCTTAAGGATATTGTCAGAGGAAAGTCACATGCAATTTCTATCAGTGATGTGGAGTACGATAACGATGTGGTGAAAGGTACACTTACCATCCACTCTAATGTAGCAAATGTATTATTTGATTCTGGATCCACCCACTCCTTTATTTCTGAATAATTTTCTAAGGATATCACCATATTACCTCAACAATTAGATGTTGAGTAAGCTGTGACAACCCCTAATGGCACAACAGTCACATCAAAAGTTTATAATTCTTCTCCGATTGAAGTTTGTGGGAAAGTGCTTCCTGCAAATCTTGTGATCCTTCCTATAGTGGAATTTGATGTGATTCTTGGAATGGATTGGTTTTCTCTACATGTAGATCATATCAATTGCCAAAGAAAGGAAGTCACATTTCATATTCCAGATCAATCTATGATCGTCTATCGATGCAAGGATGAATATAACCTTCCAGTGGAAATTTATTACATCTTATGGGTCTTGATTCCACTAAATGACGGTTATTTATCTCAAATGGTTGGTGAGAAACTCATGATTAATAATATGCCCATTGTATGGGAGTTTGATGTTGTCTTTCCGGAGGAATTACCAGGTCATCCACCAAATCGTGATGATGAGTTTTCAATAGAACTCATATCGGGTGCATTACCTATTTAAAATACACCTTATAGAATGGCCCCAATTGAGTTGTAGGAATTGAAGAAGGAACTCCAACAAAATCTTGATAAGGGATTCATACACCCTAGTGCATCACCTTGGGGAGCTCCTATTCTATTTTTTAAGAAGAAAGATGGATCAATGAGACTTTTCATTGATTATCGAGAACTTAACAAGATCACAATCAAGAACAAATATCCTCTCTCGCGCATTGATGACTTATTTGACCAACTGCATGGAGCTCAATACTTTTCCATGATTGATCTTCATTCTAGGTATCATCAATTAAGGGTCAAAAAGGAGGATATACCAAAGACATCTTTCCGTACAAGGTATTGACACTATGAATTTATAGTGATGCAATTTGGTCTTACTAATGCCCCTGATATCTTCATGGATCTGGTAAATAGAATCTTTAGAGACAATCTTGATCTGTTTGTGGTAGCAATTATAGATGATATTCTTGTCTATTAAAAGAGAAAGGAAGAACATGACAATAACTTGAGAATTGTATTAATGACCCTAAGAAAGTAGAATCTTTATGCCAAATTTACCAAGTGTGAATTTTGCCTTAAAAAAGTAGAATTTTTGGGTCACATAATCTCAAAAGAGGGTATATCTGTGGATCCAGCAAAAACAGAGGTTATCGAATAATGGTCGAGACCAACAATACTAACTGAGATCCGAAGTTTTCTAGGTTTGGGTGGATATTATCGATGTTTTGTGAAATCTTTTTCTTGATTATCTAATCCACTCACCATGTTGACTCGGAAAGGAGTTATGTTTTTCTGGACAGAGGAATGCGAAATGATTTTCAAGGAGTTGAAAAGAAGGTTATCCAGTGCACCTGTGCTCACACTTCCTTGTAGTGGAGAAAGGATTGTGATCTAAAGTGATGCATCCAAGAAGGGATTGGGGTGTGTTCTTATGAAAAATGATATGGTGATAGCTTATGCCTCACGACAGTTGAAAACCCATGTAGTTATCTGTAGTAATATTTTCATTAAAAATTTCGAGGCATTATCATTATGGAGAAAGGTGTGACATTTATTCTATTCAGAAAAGTTTATAGTATATTTTCACTCAAAAGGAGCTGAATATGCACCAAAGAAGATGGTTGGAGATGATTAAAGATTACGACTTCTAAATTCATTACCACCCTGGGAAAGAAAACTGGGTGGCAGATGCATTAAGTTGACAAGAACATGCCAGTTTATCCATGATGAGGATCACAAAAGATACAATATTTATGGATTTTCAAAGGATGGATCTTGGAATTATAATGAAAAGGGAAAAATCATATCTTTCTCAAATGAATGTTCAACCATATATACATGTGAAGATTAAATAGGCACATAAAGAAGATGTCGAGTTACAAAAGAAGGTGAGAAACGTTCCTGAATTCAACCTTGATTGTGATGGGAGAATAATGTTTAGGAATCGGGTTTGTGTTCCTCCCATCCCCGAATTAATGAAGGAGCTGCTGGATGAGGCTCATAGTTCTTCATTCTCTATTCATCCTGGAAGAACGGAGATGTATAGTGACCTGAAAGTGTAATTCTGGTGGGATGGCATGAAAAGAGATGTTGCTGAATATGTCTCTCGATGCTTGGTTTGTCAGCAAGTTAATGTTGAGAGACAGAAGTCTAAGTGAATTTCACAACCATTACCCATACCCGAATGGAAATGGGAAAACATCACTATGGACTTTTTCACGTGACATCCTAAAAAATCCAAAGGTAATAATTCTATCTAGGTCATAATTGATCGTCATACAAAGTCTGTAAACTTCATCGCTATTAGAGAGGATTTCTCTCTGGATCAGCTTGCCAGGATATATGTGAAGGAAGTGGTAAGATTGGATGGAGTACCACTTTCTATTATATCTGATCGGGATCCTAGGTTTAACTCAATGTTCTGGAAAAGTCTTCAGCATACTCTGTATATAGTGTTGAGTTTTAGCACTGCTTATCATCCTCAGACAGACGGTCAGCCTGAGAGAACAATTCAAACTCTAGAAGATATGTTGAGAGCTTGCTCTATGGATTTCAATGGTGGTTGGGATCAACACCTACCTTTGGTGGAATTTTCGTATAATAATAGCTTTCACTCCAATATTCAGATGGCTCCTTATGAAGCTCTCTATGGAAAGAAATGCAGGACTCCAACTTGCTAGGATGAAGTTGGGGAAAGAAAGCTATTAGGACCTGATCTCGTTGATGAAATGGCAGAAAAGGTCAGATCTATTCAACAACACATAAGAGCAGCTCAATGTCAACAGAAAATTTATGCCGACAACCGATGAAAAGACCTATATTTTGAAGTGGGTGATAAAGTTTTCTTACTAATATCTCCCTGGAAGAGGGTCATGTTATTTGGAAAGAAGGGGAAGTTGAGCCCTAGATATATCAGTCCTTTCGAAATACTGAATCGTGTTAGGAAGGTAGCTTACCGCTTGATGCTTCCACCGAATCTCTCTCAAGTTCATAATGTGTTCCATATATCTCACCTAAGAATGTACATACCTGATCCTTCACATGTACTCAGATCAGAAGTTGTTCTACTGGAGCAAGATCTTTCTTACGAAGAACAACCGATAGAGATTCTTGATCGTAGCGAAAAAGTCCTACGAAACAAGACCCATCGATTGGTGAAAGTTTAATGGAGGAACCACCAATTAGAAGAATCTACATGGGTGCTTGAGGATATGATGAGGGAGAGGTATCCTCATCTGTTTGTTACATAGTGACGAATTTCGATGGTAAAATTCATTTTAAGGGGGGTAGAATGTAACACCCGAGACTTTTATGAGAAATATTTTGTTTTTATGTTATATAAATCATCAAAGAAATCTTTTACTACACACAACACTTTCTCGGCTTGCTTTACATGCAATCGAGGCCTTCCTCGATAGCTTGTGTCGTACGCAATACTGAGTCTCACTAAACAACGATATGCTATTAAAATAATATTAAAACTAGCCATTATGAATAGTAATAACCACTTTTTGAAAATTTGTAAATTTTATTTTTCAAAATTGACTTCATTTTTGGATTCGGAATATCGAAATTAGCCTAGGGTGAAATTTTGGTATTTTTCCGAAAACGTTCAATTTTTGATGAATAGTGAAACCTCTAAGTTGTCGCTAAAAAAACTGAATTTTTCATAAAACATAATTTTACCGCTTCAGTGTGTGGAATTTCGAAAATCCGAGAGACACGGATGATGTCAGTAAGAAAATTTGGTTCAATGAGATGAAAATAATTTTTGGTGAATAGTAACTTTTTAATTTTATTTACCACGGTTAAAAGTAAATAGGGTAATTAAGGGAAAAAATTATATTATTATTACCCTAACTCATGTCTTAATTATACTGGATAAATATAATTCGACCAAAAACAACCATAGGAAAAAAATTATGACCATTTAGGTCCACTTGGATTAGATTAGGGCATTTATTATTAATGTATTTAAAGAAGGGTTAAAATAGTTAAAATTGAAGTTTACTAAGTATATCATTTTTAATATAGGGTTATAAATAAGATAAATTAGACTATAAATTTTCATTATAAAGATAAAAATATTTTCTACATAATAATATTTTATTTGCAATTTTTAGACTTTAAATAATTTAATTTATATATGAGACAAAGATGATGTAGTAATTATCTTATTAATGAAGTATCGACAGAATTGATGTTATAATTAGGCAAATAAATATAATTTTAGACTTTATATGAATTCAAATAATTTTCTAGGTTAATATGACATTTTATTATTTAATTAATTAACTTTATTAGAAATAATCATTTTTTTCCTGATTTTCACAAAAATCAATTACTAAATAGTGTCAAAATTGACAAAAAACAGTTTTTCAAACAAATATTATATTAGTAATTGTTATTTTATTCCTAAAAATCTAAGGTTCGGACAAATGACTTAGATAAGGTTATATATATTAATAATAAACAACTTGGGGTTCGTTTGGCTGCTTATAGTATGTTTATTAACATTATAGTATAAGAACACAAGAAGACACGGTAAAAGTAAAATTATTCAACTTAATGTTAAATCTAAATTATAAGGTTAAAATAGGAACCTATACTTGTCTAAATTCTATTGGATGAGATGATTTAGACCCATCCCCACCTTAGCTTCGAAATAAATCAATTTGGAGCTATTGAAAACCGAACTTGACTTTATAATAAAATAATATATTTAGTTTTCCCAAAGGAGCCCCTCTCCTCCCTTATAAAAGGGCACCTCCTCCCTCTCTTCCTCACACCACATTGAGCATTAGAGCTTGGGCAAACCCTTCAAATTTCTCCTCTACACTTCTTTAGAAACATCCTAGAGGTCCTGGTCTTGTTCAAAGACCATTTTAGTGCCCTAAAAGGAGTTCTCAAAGAAGATCTTCAAAAAAGTGGCATTGTCCGTTACTGATTATTTCAACTTTATTTCTTATTCCACTTCTTCTTATTTAGTTTTTTTCATTATGAATTAATAACATCATTATCACTCATATAATGATATGTTATTATATGTATGAAACAACCCTATTTCACCATCTATCCATCATATGGAAAATGAAATCACCGCGCGTGCGTACATAAGGAATACCGTCTCCACGCTGTGGTGTAATCTATTTTCCACCACCACCTTACATGGATGGTTATAATGTTGTAAATAATGACTCTATATGACTATTGTAATGTGAAATTGATTGTGAAATAGTATACATACACTCCAATACAATTACACAATCATGGGAATGATATCATTGCTCGTGCGTACGTACGGAATACCGTCTCCATGATGTGATGCGACTCGTTCTACAACATCTTCATTTCATAATGATTATATAAATGAATTGAGTGAATAAATATGATATATATTAAACTAATACCATTCTGTAAATGAGTTATATATATCCTAAAAAGAAGGATAAGAATTTATTCGACAAAACACGCATAAGAACAAAAAGTAATAAACACCCGAATAAACAAGTACTAATGAAATATTACTAATAAGAAGCTAATAATATGACCATATATGATATCATAAAAATAAGTATGATTCTGGAATAAGTTACTATCATTATTTAAATCATGATACAGGAGGTTCGGACACTTACGAAGCAAATCGGACCTAAGGTAAGGGAAAATATCACAGTCTCATTTTCATCCGAGATTGTTTATAAATTGGTATTTACTGGGGTGTATTTTATCATCCACATCCATGTTCCTCAATATGTAATATTATTTACATCCACCTAAAATTTTTTAAATCCAATTTTACCCATCGATGAAGTTTTTAGTAAATGATATGAAAGGAATCTTTTGTTGTTTTTCGTACGAGGTACTTTTTGACTTTTCCGAAAAAAGTCCGAGAAGAATGTTTTTTAACTTATACGGCATGAATGGATTTTTAAAACATTATTTCCAAGAAGCTCCCTTTAAAAGTTTTCAAGTTTACTATTGATCAACTTCTTTTAGTTTAAAATTGTATGACATGTTAAGAAAGGAAAAATGTTTTTGAAGTAGAAAGGATATTTTCCTTAAGAATGGAGTTCAAGTGTTTTATAAAAATTATTTTCCATCTAAGATAATATAGAGTTCTGTTTCTATCCCTATTATTACATTGATTTTATTATGTTGTGATGGAAATATTTTTATGAATTCTTTTATCTTATATGAATTGTTTTATGATGTCATGATGTTTAAGATTCCCATTTTTATTATGTGGGATATGCTATGATGTATGGTTTATGATTTTGTGGCACACATAATAATGGTATAATTATGAGATGGGTGGGACCTATATCTCCCTCCAATTCATTGGGTAATGTTTTTATATGTCATGAGATAGACATGGCTGGAACGGCAGGTTAAACTGGTTCACTAAAATAGGACTGAAACGAGGAGTGAACTCGGTTCAGAAATTAACTTTGTCCACTAAGATAGTCTTGGTAATGAGTCTTGACTAATAAGAAATGATTCTATATGATTATGTGGGTATGCCACAATGTTTCATGTTTTATGTTATGATTATTGGGATTGCATTTCACTACTATGATTTATCCCATGTTCTTTTGATCTCTTTTGCAAGATAAGATTTCCAAAATGTTATGTTGCTATGAATATGATGTGATTGATATTTATTTTTTTTACCCTTACTGAGCATTTGAGCTCACCCTTTTGTATGTTTTATTTCCCCAGGTCAGGAATAAGGTTATTAAGTAGGATATGCCATAAAGGGACTCTAGATATGATGAAATAAATGGGAGGAAAAGTACATGCTTTATAAACCAGTTGTTTATGTTTCCCAGTTTCTAAAGACTCTATACCTATACGGTTCTTTCCTAGTTTTGTTATATGTTGTAATAAGTGTGATTCAATTCTGAAGTAATAGAAATGTATGTAAAGTATGGGTCATCATAGGAACCATTTGGATTCTAGAGTGGAAACTGTTATTATAGGAGAATTCAACTAGAGGAAGTTGTTGTTCCCAAACTCCTATAAATTCTATTGAACATGATATTAACATATCTTCATGTTTCTGAATAGTTCACTCATATTGGCCATAATATTGAGGATGATATGCCATACTGAAGTTCAGTTCTATATCCAAAGAATGTTGAAGACTCTTCTAAAACATGGAGGGGAACATTGGATCTCGATCAAATATAATAGATATGTGTACTCCATGTAGCCTTATCACATCCCTGATGTATATCCATGCCAGTTAATCCAAGATAAATCCTCCCAAATTGTAATAAGATGTGCATAAATTTTAAGATGATCCACAACAACCCAGTTTGCATTGTTTCATTTAGATGTATTCAGAGGTCTCGGGAAAAATTCCATGGTGATGTTCTTCCATTTCCATGCCGGTATAGGAAATGGTTGCATAATCCCCTATGACATCTGCCTCTCTGCCTTCACTTGTTGACACACCTGGCACATTGATGTATAATCATCGATCTCCTTCTTCATATTGTCCCACTGATAATTATCTCAGATATCTCGATACATCTTTTTGTTTCCTAGGTGAATAGATAAATTTAAACTATGTGAATCATCCAAATGTTCCTTCATCAACTCTGTTGTTGATGGAACCCATAGTTATTTCCCAAATCTCACAATTACATTTTCATTAACATTTAACTCTGAGGATTTCCATTTTCGGATTGCTTCCACATTCATTTAATTCCTACATCATACTTTTGATCATCGTTTAACCTTTCTAAAAGAGACGGTTGAACAATCATTTGTGAAATGAATTTATTATGTTTCATTCTTTATTATTCCCATGTCTATCTTAATAATGTCTAATAGGATTTTATCCTTCTCAATTCTCATAAATGATGTAATCGTTGGGTGCTTTATACTTAGTGCATCTGTCACCTTTTTTGCTCTCCCAGGGTGGGGATGGATTGATCAGTCATAGTCTTTAACCATCTCTAACCATCCTCGCTGGCTCATGTTCAACTATTTCTGTGTGAATATAAACTTTAGGCCTTTGTGGTCCATATATATTCACACTATTCCCTAAAGAGATAATGCCACCGAATTTTTAAAGTGAAGATCACCACTGCCAACTCAAAATCATCTATTGGATAATTCACCTCATTAACATTCAATAGTCTTGAAGCATAGGAAATGATATTTTCATTTTTCATCATCACATAGCAGAAGCCTTTCTTTTAAGCATCACTGAATACCGCCAAATGTAATCCACTTGTGGGAAAAGTGAACATAGACATAGTGATAAGAATCCTTTTGTACTCCTTGAATCATTCTTCACATTCATCACCCCCAAAAAAAATTACTCCCTTCCAAGTTATTTTGGTCATATTTTTGTACAATCATGAAACAATTCACACAAATAATCGATAGTATCTAGCTATCCCCAAGAATCTACGGATATCAGTTACAAATGTTGGCCTTGTCCATCCATAAATTGCATCTATTTTGGAGGGATCCATAGATATCCCATTATATGGGATGATATTGCCCAAGAGTGAGACCTCCTTCATCCATAACACAAACTTCTTGTACTTTTGATAGATCTTATCCTTCCGAAAAAACTATAGTATACTCCTTAGATGATCCTTATAATCCTCCTTGGTTTTGGAGTATATCAAAATATCATTTATAAAGACTATCAATTTTTTTTTGAGGTAATCCCAAAAGTCTCTATTCATCAAGTCCAAGAAGAATGTTAGAGATTTACTAAGTCGTAAAGGGAATACTTTGAATTCATAGTTCTCGTATCTTGTACAAAAAAATAGTCTTGGGAATATCTTCCTTTTTCACCCTTACTTGATAATATCTAGACCATAAATCCACATTGGAGAAGAATTATTCTCCACACAACTGATCAAATAAGTCATCTATTCGTGGGTGTGGATACTTTTTCTTTATCGTGACTTTGTTAATGTCACTATAATTGACACAAATGCGCATTGAACCATCATTCTTTTGACGAAGTGGACTGGTGCCCCCCATGGTGAAGCACTTGGGTGTATAATCCCTTTATCCTGATTCTGATGTAGTTGTTTCTTCAGCTCCTCAAGCCCTACAATAGCCATTCTATACAGATTATTGGAAATTGGAAACGACCAAGCTATAAGATCAATTGATAATTCCACATCTCTATTAGGAGGAAGACTAGGAAATTCCTCGAGAAACACATTAGTGAATTCTCTCAGAATAGGCATGTCTTCAAGGATAATGTCCTCCTTAGACTAAATCAATTTAGCTAGATACATGTTCTCATAGGGAAGTAATATACAGACGTGAGATGATGGAGCCAAAGAACAGTCATCTTTCTACATACACATGTATATAATTGGGGATCGATTCCACACATGGAGAGGGATTTCCCTACCATGAAAATTTTTGTTGGCTCTAGATATGGAAAACCAATCCATGCCATGAATTGCATCGAATTCCACAAGAGGGATTATGACATGGTTCTCTACGAATTTCTAGCCACATATTATAATAGGGGAGGAGTAATATTCATGGGATGAAATTATTTCTCCATTTTCCATACTCACTAAAATCATTACTACCATGATTTTTGGTGGTGTTTGGATTGTTCTTCTAAATTTTTAGAATATCAAGGAATGTGTAGAACTAAGGACGATAACCCTACCATTAACTTTTTGATTTTGGTTATACTCATTTATTTCATCCAAAAATACTTAGAAATGATATTATTTTAAATTAGAATCATAAAAGGGTAATAAAAAGATTAAAATTGATGACTTATAAATTACATTTATTTCCTTAAATTATGAATCTATAAGCTTTAATCTATGCTATTCGTGATCTACATTCTGTTATTTATTCTTGGGGGAATTTTTTAATTATCTTTATAAGTGTTCATACTAAGATTCTGAATTTACCAAAGAATATCCCCCAGAAGTGTCGTTACCAAGTGTGCAGCAAGGCCCGTTGTCATGCACCACTTCTCGTTCGAGTTTATCTCAAAGCAATGTTTTCAGGTTGTACCCATTTGATACATCTAGGCCCAAGCCGCCTCTTCCTACTCGTATTGTGACAGGGATGTATTCCCTTGATAATCCACTTACTAAATTCTCCCCAATATCTAGGGATTTTTTTATTATACTTATTCTTGACTCTAAGTGTTCACTAGGGTTTTCTAATCCTAATCCCAAAAATAACTATACTGATTCTCTGATACCAACTATTACAACTGTACTCTTTATTAAAATCATTAAAATGACTTATTACATAAACTCTTCACATGATACAACATGGAAGATCACTAGGTCTAGTGTATATGGGACTTATGACCATTAAATAAATACATAAAACATTAAATAAAACATCTTTATTGAAAAAAAACCTTTACAGGTCCACTACATTCCCTTGTAAATATCATTGCATGGGATATCCTGAGGACAAGCCTATGAAAAGCGTGAGTTATAAAGCCCAGTAAGGGAATAAATATGGAATAACATGAGGAATACAATACATGTTGGAAAATCGGCCTATCAATTGAGAAAAATATAGACATAAGCATAAATTCATGATAAAGCATGATAATCATAACATGGAAATGTGGAAACAACACTTAACATGGAATTAGCATGAGCCAACGCTCATTACACATGCAGAATGTGTTAACCCACATTGCACATGAATCACGAGTAATACCACATTGCACATGAATTAGAATGAGTCAACACCCATTTCACATGACGTATCGTGATATTATACATTACCCAATTCATTGGAGTGCTATCAGGGTGCACCCTTCATAAACATTTCATTTCATGCGTAAGTGTGCCACATGAATCATATAACATGGAATCAATCAACATCATAAGTTATTCCATGATTAAGTAATGTAGAATAAGTACAAGAATTTATCGTTGAATATTTATAGGTGCATAAAGATGATTAACATTTATAGAGACATGGGTAAGGTATTCACTAGACAATGATCTTGGATTGGAAAAACACGGTGTGATTTCAGCAACATAACGGCAGGACATAAGGATTCATAAAAATAATTATTTATATTTAAAAGGATGTCTCATCATATTTACATGAAATGGATATTAAGGGGTAATCTAGATACATTTCTTAAAAAATTTAATGTAATTTAGATTCTTAATACAAAAGAATTACTTTGATGTAAAGAGGAGATAGAATTCCCTCTAGGAATTTCAGCATTGTAACGGGTGTACATGGGAGACATTAATTAAAGGGAAATGGGTCTCACATCATCCAAAAATAAATAGGGAAATATGAGGGAGGTGAAAAATCATGCCCCAGTACTTTTAATTGAAAAAATCGCATAAAAACATAATGAAATTGGAAAAAAACTGGAAATTAATAAATCCCTTTCTTGGATGTGTGATCCCAAAATCTTGGGAGAGGATTGAGAGAGGAATATTGGGAGCTTGGGGAACCTTCGGAGGATACTAGAGAGAGACGGTAAGAGGTTGGTAGAACCCCCAATTCATTTAGTGAAGACGAAGTGGGATATTTTGTGGGTTTATATATGAAATTAGAGGGAATTCTGTATTATTTAGGATTGAGACACCTAACATTAAACTAATCATAACCACAAACCAGACCATGGTTTTTTCCAATGTTTTAGAAAATATGAATTGGAAAAAATTATATTATAAGGCCAATGTCCTATCCTTTTAAAATAATAGAGTATCTTATGTGGAGGTGAGTCACACTCTTAAGGAAAACAATTTAAAAAGACAAAAAGTTTTATAAGGCTTCAAGGGTCCACTAAAGCATTGTAAAAAAACCAAATATCAAATTATTTTAATGGTAAAACATATATTGGCCTGACATGATATTTATATTATTTTATTACATCACTATTGGATCTTTAAGATGTCATAAAACACATTATATTTTTAAACTGTATTTATTTTTTACCAACAAATTTTACTGTCTTCGACAATTATGAAAAATTCATCGATGGATGAATTTTGGCATCCTGATTCCAAAAATAATATTCAATTTATCTAAATAATTTTATAAATATGTTAATTTTTTACTTTTAAAATAATAATTGACATTTACTGAAAATTCTTGGGTTTTGAAAAAACTGCATTCAAACCTTAATAAAAATTACAATTTCATTCATAATATTATATGATCATTTATACATAATAAAAATAAATTTAATTAAAATTTTATTTTATTAAAATATTATTTAATTAAAAATTTCATTAATTCATCAAAATTGATTTCTTAGTCGATTATTAACTAAAAATACTATTTGTGATTTAAAAACTATTTGCAATGTAACAATAATAAAATAAAAACACATTATTTATACAAAAATATTTTACATAGTCATGATGATAGGGTATTGTTACCTAACCACTTCTAACACCTTCATAACACTGAAGGGTAAGGTATGTGTTGGTAATAGACTATTGAGGTGGCTCAGATAACATCTGTCAGGTAGTAATCTCTTTTAACATCCACTTCTCCCGTAGACGTTTCTGCTCATGCTTAACGTGTTGAAGCTTGGATTGGGCTTGGTCAAGATAGAAGCCCAATCACTCCACCTCCTTTCAGAGTTCCAAAAAATTGGCTTCGTGTGAGTCCAGTCAGCCGGATGAGGCCATCACATACTTTGTCTGAGTAAATTGGATTTTTTAAATCCCTATATTTATACTAATAATGTTATCATTGTTCAATGTATATAATAGAAAAAATCACAATTCATTATGGTATATAAAAATCCAGAAACATAAAACCAATGATGCTCACATTTTAAATAACCCTAATAAACATTTAATTAGATCATGATAAATTTATATTGTTTAAATTTTGGGGCATTACAAAATTTCCCTAGTTACTAAGGAAGAGACCCACCATACAAACACAGTGGCATACAGTGAGAAGACATAAAACTCTTAAGCCTCTTCTAATGCCCACTACAAAAATATTAAGACAACATGTTGATAGATACATGTTCCCACTCATTATAAGAAATCCCCCAATATATATATAATGGAATAATATGATCCATCCCAAATTCCCACCAATGATCACTAATACTCCATTGTAGATATAGAGGGAAATTATAGGTGGATGAAAATCCTCTTTGACACATAAGATTCTCATTATTCAAATTGGGTGGAAACCAGCTAAAATAATTCCAAAAAGTTTGTTGACGCACACCAATCCCACCATCCAAATAGGGTTGAAAACTATCGGCAAACATACAACAAAGACAATGAATATGAATCCCACCTGTGATATATGGTGGGAATCTATTGGAAAATGAAATTTCTTTCCCACCACAACAAAAACCAAAATTAAAATATATTGTAAATAAAATATAAACAAATGTTAATTCATGAAGATGTGTATCAAGCATGAAAGGAAAAATATATTGACAAAATATAATAAAAAAACTCATATACATAAAAATCACACCAGAAAAAACAATGTCAATTAGAGAATGATGATGGGGTATCCCATCTACAGGTAATGAGAAAAAACATTTATATTCCTTGACACATGGGACCTCTGAATACACACTAGCAACACATAGATGATTAGAGGAGGCATAAACTAATAACTAAAAATTTAAATGGATTTTTATAAATATTCATTGCAATGATATATCATAACACATCCTAGTAATGATGAAGTATTAGACATCATTTATGGATTATATCATCTAATCTCATTAAGAAGTAATTGTGTCTGTAGAAAAAGAGATAATCTCGACCCACAACCCAGTCTCCCTGAGTAGGGTGACTCATCCACATATTCAGATAGTAAATCAAGAGTAGACCTGCATCCCATCTCTCTTATCAGTGGGTTGATGACAATAATTTTCAATATAAGGACAACCAAATTTGGAAGAAATACTCATCCAAAATGTAAGATGTTGGCCCAATGTGGTTATCTCTTTAGGATAGGAATATTTCCATTCTAGAATTGAAGATTCACATTGATGTATAATGTACACATTAATGGAAAAAACCTAGAATGAACCCACATATGAAGGTAGTTACCAAAATAAGGTGGTATTAGTTTCCTACAAAGATCTCCAATATATAAAATGCACCAAGAAAAACTAGAAAATGAAGAGCATACTCATGATTCTGCTCTTCTGTAAGTTGGGGGTACTTAATGCACTAAACAATATATCAATATAGGATCGATATCATTTCAATACATTTCTAGATTTTGTAATTCATTGTAGATGTTGAAAAGGTCATCCCCTCAATGTTTCTACCAGTAGCTATAAAGATCCTCCCCAAATCATCGTAGGGGATTACATTGTGGGAAAGAAACTATAAACAAAGTGATCTAATCTCTTGATATGTGTTAGTGTATCCCTCACATATAACAGAAGATAAGATAGCATGATGGTCCTCCCATTGATTTAGTATTCCCTGGTGGTCCTCCCTAGGGTATACATAGTAGAGATTATTTTCTATGTAGTCAGACATTGAGCCATAATTGTAATCCATTCCCTAATGAATGTCATTAAGAGTGGCCCTACCCATATTAAAATTAAGCAAAAGGAAAGCCCTCCCCTCATTGAATTAAATTCCAATGTTCCTCCAATGAATGTGCACTATATATATATTTCATATAGATAGATATCCAGACATGATGGTAGTACTCTCCATGATGGCAGTTGCTGCGAAGGCCCTACCTGATGTGAAATAAAACAAAAAGATGTTCCTAACCTCATTGAAGTAAATCCTCAGCATCCTCCATAAAATGTGCACTATATTTATTCTTCCTTCATTCAGATATCAATCCATGGAGGTATTCCCAGCCATAATGAATGTCTCTATGAATTCCATCCCCACAACAACATCAGTCATCCAGAAGGACATCCCCTTCCTATAGTCGTCCCTAAAGTCCCTCCCATGGGTACACACTATAGAGAGACTCCCCAAGTTCAGAAAATATGAAACAAATGTATCCATATCCATTTTAACACCAAATATGATGGTCCTCCCCCAATAAAAATCCACATAAAAAATATTTCATCCCTTCCATAAACCAAATACCAGGAATCCTTCATTTGTAAAGGCACTCATAAAGATAGAGTCAGATATGTTTGAAAATAATTTTAGGAAGAGATGAATTTTTTATGAAAAATAGGAAATTCTCGATCCACCCTCATCCTTTGATCAACCCTTGTGCTTCTCACACATTGATGAAGCTTTTACTATACCTATTTCAAGGTAAAAAAGTCAATAATAAGTTATGAAAGTAGGAAAATAAATCCAAGATGTACCTAGTGGAACAAAAACAAAATATGTTGTTTGTTAGTAGAAAAATAGATAAGATGAAACACCATTTATTTGTTGGCCCACAACCACATATGAGCTCAGAAAACTAAGAGAGTTACCAGAACAATTCATGCATAACATTCACTTAAATATATTTAAAACTATATTCTAGTTGAAATAAAATTTTTCCCTATGATGTTTACACATACTATGTTAACATATTTGGGGATATTATCCATAATATTGAACTAAATGTTCTTTAGTCGACATGGTGGATGCAATTAATGATCCTGAAGAAATATTTTGATTTGTTCTATCTCTATGAATACACGAGTTGAATTTTCTCATAGGCTACGCACCGTCTAGTGTTCAAATATGGGAATGGGGAGAATATGGAGCATTACACTTTTCACATTCCCCTTAAAAAAGATCTCAATAGAGATAGAATCATGAAACAAAATTATCCCCATATGGAAATCAAATGAAATGCCTATTTATGGAAGATGGCATGCTTTGTAAGAAAAATTATTCTGTAAGTTTCAAAAGAGTTAGAATCAAAAAGAGCAAGCCATTGAAGAGCTCCTGACCATGGACGCCAAAAACTATTAGAAGGATTCTCACCAAAGGGAATCCTACCAAAAAGCAATGATCAAGCCCTAGAAAGAAAGAAATTCATACGTATACTCCATATTATTTCTATCTCACCCTTGAATGGGAATGAAAGATATCACGAAAGCAGTAATAACATCCAAAACTATTGTAGAACGAGATCAATCCTAGCATATGGGTTTGAAATCATTTAAAAAAATTCTCCCAAAAGACTAGTGAATCCAAGACAATGTACAATGATAATGGAATCAGAGAAAACCCAGCCATAGTGATTTGGGAATTTTTATGTCAACAACATGACCATTTATTGTTAATGTATTATTTCTTAGGGAGAATAATGAACATTGTGGATAACCCTTCCATCCATCCAAATGATTCATATCTCTTATATGGGAGACACACATCGAAGCCAAGAGAATGTTCTACTCAACATTCCCTTCATCAATAATCCTAAAGATGACCTGGAATTGAAGTAGATGATCCATCAAATGATGCAGGAATCTCTCCTGCCATTCAGTACTAGGTACACTTCCCCCAACGCGGAAGGAGTCAGTGAACATAGTGGATGTAAATCCATTTAACGCCACTAAATAATAAAAATGACAATGATGTAGGAGAATATGGTTCCATCCCATAGGAAGCCCATATCGAGCCTCATGTTTTTTGTACCTAATCCTACGGTGCTCCATTAATTTGGGAACCTCATCAGTTAATCCCTCTTTACCACCATTACGAATCCCCATAAATTAGAAGAATAAGAGTAAGGTTTTCTAAAATCCACTACATCCTCCCAAATTGAACTCATCCCTAATGATTGAATAGAGATTAACTCATATTATGGTTGAAAAGAAATATCAATAGAAAATAAATTTAGAGGTTATACAATTGATATTTCCTACCAAATATGTTCCGCATGTAGAGCATTTTAACACACTTCCAGCAGAGGTTCCTCTGCAAATAGGGATCATCCTGACATATGAATCAGGGTTGGAATGATCGTTGACGGTAGTGTTGGGACCAAAAGTATACCTAAACCCAATCTGGGTAGGATATCAATGTTTCCCTCCCCTAGGGATGCAACTGAAAATGATTTAGGTGGTTCCACATTGAATTCCCCCAACTAAGTATCCACATCATGTTCTAGTGTGGCCGACACATCCAATATTTTTCCTTTATAATACCACTCATGATTAGGTTCAACGGGACATGAATCAAGGTTTCATGAATTCAGTAGAGTCATTGATAACTAGAATAGATGTAATGGAATGGTGGTACTCATCAATACACCCAAATAAGATTCCCTACCTCGAGTGGATGAGAAACATCCCACCACCTCCTAATTATGGGATCTCTCAATTCCCAATTTTATATGGATTATAGAGCCTAAAGAAACATCTAATTCATTAGGAACTCCCAAATAAAAAGAAGTGTTGAAACTAAGATTCTTTGTGTGCACCTATCAAGGATAAGGCCATTATTGGTATACTAGCTTGACAACTAATAAAATAATAGACTGGAAGGACCTCTAGTGGTTATTCCTCTTCATGTTCAGTTTAGTGTTGATGAAAACAACCATTCGTGACCTTGAGAACTGAAGACATAGGTATAATGTAAGAGTTAAATAATCATTTCTATACAGATTTTTTTGACATACATTTAGAACCTTCCTCTCCCCTAAGATGTGATGCTTTACATGTGCATTGATAATATCTTTGAGGAGATATGAACACCCCTCATCATAGTGATGTATATGAGTCAGTTCCATAAGTTCACATACATTGCTCATAGAATGGAGTATTACTTGAAATGGACTAATATGAAGTACCCAAGATTCCCCATCTTCCAAATTTAAAATGGTGGGAAGAGAAGAAGCTGCTTCTATTATACATAATACACACCTTCACTAGCTCCAGCTCCAAGGCCCGCACCAAACCATACAAATACCCCTACATGTCCATAACTTCCCTCACCTTAACAAATCAATCTATGGGAAGCTATATGAACCCAATTCTAGGATTTATGGAATAATATGATTTTGTTCATGAATAATCACATCCATGGATAATTTTTGTCTTCCATAAATGACAACATTATATGGCTACCAGAGGAAAATAAAGGATGATAAAAAAAGTCTCGATAAACAACTAGATTATTTTCCCTACAACCAAATACAGGGACCCAACATAAAAAATTGTTTCATCTTCATGGACATCCTACAGAAGATTATTGATTCTGGACATGTCAATCTGGGACAACCACCAACACAAGTGGCATATGTTTCCACCACTAACCATGATAATGAAGGGGAATGGAAAAAAGTAATCATAAAGAAGTGAATAAGTTATAAAGTTGGATGGATTGAAAAATATTCAACAAATCCAAAGGTATCCTCAATGTGTAGTTGATGAAACTAACTATGCCACCAATTCATTGGAGCACTATCAGGGCACACCATTCTTAAACATTTCATTGAATGCATAAGTGTGCCACATGGATCATATAACATGGAATCATTCAACATCATAAGTTATTCCACGATTAAGTAATTTTGAATAAATATATGAGAATACCATTAAATATGTATATGTGTATAAAGTTGAATACCTTTTATTGATACATGGGTATGTCATTCACTACACAATGATATTGTCTTGGAAAAAAGTAGGGCAATTTCCGTAGGATAACGGCATGACATAAGGATTCATAAAATTGTTGGTGAGATATAAAAGTGTGTCTCATCATATTTACATGAAATGGAAAGTAAGGGGTTCATATTGATACATTTAACAAAAAAACATAATGGAATTTAGATGCATAATATAAAATAATTACTTTAATGCAAAAGCGGAGAGGGAAATCCCTCTTGGAATTTCAACATTGTAACGAGTGTACATGGAAGGAATTAATGAGAGAGAAAGGGGTATCCCATCATCATAACATAAATATTGTTGTATGGGGGATGTTATAAATCATTCCACAATATTTTTAATTGAAATCAATAGGGCATAACAACTTAAATAATATTGGACAAAAATAACAAAGGAAGAAATCCCTAACTTGGATGTGGGATCCCAAAAGCATAGGAGAGGCTTCAGAGATTCTTTTTTGGAGCTTGGGGAACCTTGGGAGGATAATAGAGGGATTAGGGTAGGGTTTGTTCAATATTGATAGGATTTTAGTTAAGAGGAAGTGGGAGATTTGGTGGGTTTATATAAGAATGGAGAGGGAATTATTTATTATTTAGGTTTGGGACACCTCACATTAAACTAATCCAAACCACAAACGAGATGATGGTTTTTTTGTATGTTTTTTTCCAAAGGGGAGTGGAAGACAATATTGTATAAGGAACATGGTCTAACATCATAAAATAATATGGTTCCTTATGTGGAGGTGAGTCACACTCCTGAGGAAAACAATTTAAAAAGACAAAATGTTTTATAATCCTTGAAAGGTCCACTAAATCTTTTTAGAATAAATCAAACATACCCAAAATGACATTATATTAATTATAATACTTATATTGGGCGAACATGATGTTTATATTATTTTATTAAATCCCTATTGTGACATTATGATGTTATAAAACTCATTATATATTCAAACGATATTTAATTTTTATCCCAAAATTCGACTCTATGAAAATTATGAAAAATTCACCATTGGATAATTTTGACATCCTGGTCCCAAACGTAATATTAATTTTATATATATAATTTTTTATATATTTGAATTTTTAATTTTCAAATAAAAACCTACATTAAGATAAAATTAATGGGTTTTGACAAAACAGCTTTCAAACCCTATTAAAAATTACAATTGCATTCATCAAATTATATGATAATTTATATTTAATAAGAATTAATTTAATAATAATAATATTTTATTAAAATATTATTTAATTAAAAAATTTCTTAATTCATCCAAATTGAGTTCTTTGTTGAATATTAACAAAAAATACTATTGGCTCCTTGAAAACAATTTGAAAGTAACAATAATAAAATGAATGAACATTCTTTATACAAAAATAATGTTAATTTTCATAGTGCTAGGGCCTTGTTACATAACCCTTTATAACACTCACATAAAGATGAAGGGGACGGTGTGTGATTGCGATAGACTGTAGGGGAGTCTCGGATAACATCGCTCGGGTGGTGATCTCTATTAACTTCCACTCCTCCCGAAGTCGGTTCCTCTCAAGAATAACGTGTTCAAGAACGGCTTGGTCTTGGTCATGAGAGAATTCCAATGACTCCACCTCTATTCTGAGCTCCAACAAATGGGCTTCATATGGGGTAAGTCAACATGATGAGGCCATCGCTTCCTTTATCTGAGTAAATTGGATTTTTTAAAGCCCTATATTTATAATAATCATTTGATCACTATTAAATAACTATATTAGAAACAATAACAATTCATAATGTTATTTTAAAACCTAGAAACATAAAAACAATGATGTCAAAATTGTATATAACCATAATAAAAATTGATTTATATAAAGAATAATTTCCAATAATGAAATTTTGGGTTGTTACAATATTCACCCCTTAAGAAATGTCACCCTCAAAATTTCTTGTTCGCACACTAAAACAGATGCGGGTAACTCAGCTACAACACTTCCTCTGCTTCGCACATCACTTATTTAAACTTTTGGTTTCTCCACAACAACTTTATGTGGGGCATTTTCTTATTTCATAGAACGTTTTCTCTATGATCTAGGATCTTTACTGGTTTCTCCTCATAAGAAATATCATCCTCTAATTGAACAACCTCTGTAGAGAGTATATGTAAAGGGTCTAGTATATAATTCCTTAAGAGGGATACATGAAAGACATCATGTAGTTTGAACATTGTAGGTGGAAGTTCTAGTTGATAGGCCACATCCCCAACACGATCATGAATCTCGAATGGGATGATGTACGACAGATTTAACTTCAATTTCTTTTTAAACCTCATGACCTTATTCCCTAGAGATATGCATTTCAATACCATGTATCCAACATTAAACTCAAGGTCTCATTGATGGTTATCTACATGACTCTTCTACCGACTCCGGGCTTCATTGATATGATGTTGAATGGTTTTCACCATATATAAAATTTCATTGAAAATTTCTGATCCATGTAGCTTACGCTCACCGACATCATCCCCACATGCTTTCTTCACATTCAACACCCCAAGAAAATATTACTCCCTTCCGAGTTCTCTTGTTAAGAGGTTTTTACAATCATGATAAATCACAAAAAAAGCGTCGATAATATCTAGATAACCCCAAGAAGCTACGGATATCTGTTACCGATGTTGGCCTCGTCCATCCCTCAATTGCATCTATTTTGGAGGAATCCAGAGATATCCGAATGCTTGTGATGATATTGCCCAACAATGAGGCCTACATAATCCATAAATTACATTTTTTGTACTTTACATAAAGCTTCTCCTTATGCAAAGTATCTAGTACAGTTCTTAGATTCTATTAATAATCCTCCATGGTTTTGGAGTATATTAGAATATCATCTTTAAAGACTATCACAAATTTGTCGAGGTAATACCTAAAGACTCTATTCATCGAGTCCATGAAGATTTTTGAATAATTAGTGAATTGGAAAGTCCTTACTATGAATTATAGTGCCCGTATCATGTATAAAAAATAGTCTTGGGGATATCATCCTTCTTCAACCTTACTTGATAATATACAGACATTAAATCCACCTTGGAGAAGAATTGTGCTCCATGCAGCTGATCGAACAAGTCATCAATTTGTGGGAGAGGATACTAGTTCTTTATCATGACGTTGTAAAGCACACGATAGACGATGTAAAGGCGCATTGACCGATCATTCTTCTTGATGAAGAAGACAGGTGCACCCCATGGTGAAGCACTTCGTCGTATAAACCCTCTATCCAGATACTCTTGTAGTTGTTTCTTCAGCTCCTCAATCTCCCCAACAACCATTCTATATGGAGTATTGGATATTGGAAACGTCTCAGGTATAAGATCAATTGAGAATTCAACATCTCTACCAGGTGGAAGTCTAGGAAATTCCTCAGGAAACACATTATTAAATTCCCAGAGAATAGGCATGTCTTCAAGGAATAATTCCTCCTTAGACTCAATCATTTGTGCCAGATATGTGTTCTCTTAGGGCAGCAATATCCACATATGAGATGATGGGGGTAAAAAAGATTCATCTTTCCACTTGAATATGTATAGAATTAGGGATCGATTCCCCACATGGAGAGTGATTTTCCTCCCGTGACAATTTATGTTGGATCTATATATGGAAAACCAACCCATGCCAAGAATTGTATCAAATTCCACCAGAGGGGGTATAATGAGGTTCTCTGAGAAGTTCTATGCACAAATTAAAATAGGGGAGGAGTAATATACATGGGATGAAATTATATCCTCGTTTTCCATACTCACTGAAATCTTTACTTTGGTGATTTGTGGTGGTGTTGGGATTGTTCTACTAAATTATCAGAATATAAAAAAAATGTGTTCAACTGTGGATGATAACTCTACCTTTAACTTTTTTACTCTGGTTCTACACATTAATTTCATCCAAAAATACTTATAAAAGATAATTTTTTAAATTAGAATCATTAAGGGTAATTAAAATATAAAAATGGATGACATATAAATTACTTTTATTTCCATAAATTATGAATCTATAAGACTCAATATATTCTATTCATGATCTACTTTCTATCATATATTCATAGGGGAAATTTTTTAATTCCCTTTATATGGGTTCATAATAATCTTATTAATTTACCAAATCAAATCCACCAGGAGTGTTCTTACCAAGAGTAAAACAATGCCTGTTGTCATGCACCACTTCCCATTCAAGTTTAACTTGAAGTAGTGTTTTCGGGGTTTTCCCCTTGGATTCATATGGGACAGAACCCCCTCTTCCTGATCGCATCCAGAAAGGGGTGTAATTTATTGATAAACCACTTCCTCAATAATCAATAATATTTAGGGATGTTTTTATTATACATATTCATGTCTCTAAGTCTTCACTAGTTTTTTCTAATCCTAATACCAAAAATAACAAAACTTATTCTCTAATACCAACTATAAGAACCCTATATTTATTACAAACATAAACATTATATATTACATAAACACATCACATGATATAACATGTAAGATCTAGGTGTCTAGTGTCTTTGGGACTTAGGATCATTATATAACAATGTAAAATAATAAATACAGCATCTTTATTGAAAAAAACCTTTACATATCCACTATATTCCCCCGTACTTAGAATTATATAGGATAACCTGAGGACATTCCTATGAAAAGGGTGAGTTATAAAGACTAGTAAGGGAATAAACATGGAATAACATGTGGAATACAATAAATGTTACAGAATAGGCCGCTCAATGGATAAAAAAAATAAATATGAACATAAATGCATGATAAAGCATGATAAATCATGATAATCATAACATGGAAATGTGACAATGACACTTAACATGGAGTTAGTATGAGCCAAATCTCATTGCACATGGAGCATGAGTAAACCCTCATTGTACATGAATCCCTAGTAATACCATGTTGCACGTGAATTAGCATGAGTGAACACGAATTGAAAATAACATATCATGATACTATACATTACCCAATTCATTGGAGTGCTATCTGGGTGCACCCTTCTTAAACATTTCATTTCATGCATAAGTGTGCCACATGGATCATATAACATGGATAAAGTCAAAATCATAAGTTATTCCACGATTATGTATTGTAGAATAAATAAAATAATTTATCATTCAATATTTATATTTGCATAATGTTTATTACCCTTAACAGAGATATGGGTATGGTATTCACTACACAATGATCTTGGCTTGGAAAAACGAGGTGCAATTTCAGCAGCATAACGGCATGACATAAGGATTCGTAAAAATGGTTGATGATATATAAAGGGTGTTTCATCATATTTAAATGAAATGGGTAGTATGTGGGTCATATAGATACATTTCCATAACAAACAAAATGTAATTAAGATTTAAAATAGAAAAGAATTAATTGGATGTAAAAGATGAGAGAGAATTACTTCTCAGAATTTTGGCATCTTAAAGGGTGTACATGGGAGACATTAATGAGAGAGAAAGGAATTTCACATTATCCAAACATAAATAGGGTAGTATTGTGGAGGTGAAAAATAATTCCTTAACACTTTAAATTAAAAAAAATTAGCATAAAAACATAAACAAATTGGACAAAAATGAGAAAATAAGAAATCCCTTACTTGGAAGTGTGATCAAAAATGTTTGGGAAAGGTTTGAGAGAGGATTCTTTGGAGCATGGGGAACCATGGGAGGATAACAGAGAGAGGAGGTAAGGGGTTGGTAGAACCCCAAAGGAATTTAATGAAGAGAAAGTGGGATATTGGGTGAGTTTATATAGGAATGGGTAGTGATTTCTTTATTATTTACATTTGGGACACCTCACGTTAAACTAAACAAAACCACAATCCAGGCCATTGTTTTTTCCAATGGTTTTTGAAAAAAGGGAGTGTAAAAAATTATATTAAAAGGCCAAAGTCCTATATTCTTAAAATATTTTGGTTTCTTATGTGGAGGTGAGTCACACACTCAAGGAAAACAAATTAAAAAGACAAAATTTTTTATTAGGATTGAATGGTCCACTAATGCTTTGTAAATTAAATCAAACAAACCCAAAATCATATTATTTTAATGTTAAAAATTATATTGGACGAAATTTAAGTTTACATTATTTTATTACATCACTGTTGGGTCATTATGATGTCTTAAAACACAATATATTTTTAAACAGTATATAATTTTTGCCCGAACATTTGATTGTCACCGAAAATTATGAACAAATATATTTTGGATAATTATGGAATCCTGAATCCAAAAATAATATTCATTTGATCGAAATAATTTTAAAAATATGTGATGTTTTTACCTTTAAAATAAAAACTGATATTTACCAAACATTCATGGGTTTTGACATAACTGCTTTCAAACCTTAATAAAAATTACAATGGAATTCATAAAATTATATGATCATTTATATTTATGAAAAATTAATATAATTATAGTATTATTTTATTAAATTATTACTTAATTAAAAAATCCATTTGTTCATTAAAATTTATTTCTTGGTTTAATATAAACTAAAAAAACTATTTGTGCTTTAAAAACTATTTACAAAGTAACAATAATAAAATGAAAGCACCTTCTTTATACAAAATAAATGTACATAGTCATAGTAATTTGGTCTTGTTACATAACCCCTTATAACACCTACATAACACTGAAGGGTAGGGTTTATGATTGTGATAGGCTATTGGGGTGGCTCAAATAACATCGATCGGGTTGTGATCTCTTTTGACATCCACTTATCTGGTAATCGGTTCCACTCAAGATTAACGTGATGAAGATTGTCTTGGGCTTGGTAAAGAGTGAATCCCATTGACTCCACATACTTCCCGAGCTCCAAAATATGGCTTTTGTATGTGGCGAGTCATCTGGATGAGGCTATTGCTTACTTTTTCTAAGTGAATTGAATTTTGAAAGCCCTATATTTATAATAATCATCTGATAACAATTCAATGGCTATAATATCAACAATCACAATTCATAATGGTATTTAAAAATCCAGAAACATAAAACCAATGAATTTGACTTTTTATATAACCATTATATACATTTAAGATCAATAGGAATTTCCATTAATGAAATTGTGGGTCGTTACAAAATTTCCTAAGTTACTAAGAAAGTGATCCACCATACAAACATGGTGTCATACAACGAGAATACATAAAAAACATCCACCTATTCTAAATCCCACTAAATAAATATAAAGATAACTTAACGGAAGACACATATTCCCACTCATTATAAGAAATCCCCCAATAGATATAGAGTGGCATAATACAAGCCATCCAAAATTCCCACCAATGATCACTAATAATCCCTTGTTGATATGGAGGAAAATTATAGGTAAATGAAAATCCTTTTTCACACATAAGATTCTCATCATCCATATAGGGTGGAAACCTGATACAATAATTCCAAAATAATTTATTAATGCACACCAATCCCACCATCCAAATAGGGCAGAAAACTACCGGAAAACATACAAAAAAGGCAAAGAATATGAATGCCACCTGTGACATATGGTGGGAATCTACATAAAAATGAAATTTCATTCCAACCACAACAAAGAACATAAATAAAATATAAGAAAAGGTTAATTCCTGTGGATTCATATCAAGCATGTGAGAAAAATATAGAGACAAAATATCAGAAAAAAATTCATGGACACAAAAAGAAATCACACAGGAAAAAAAATGTCAATTAGAGAATGAAGTTGGGGTTTCCCATCTACAAGTAAAGAGAAAACACATCTATATTCCTTTGATATAGGGTATCTCTGAATACCCACTAGCAACACATGGATGATTAGAGCAGGCACAAACAAATTACCAAAAAATTAAATGTATTTTTATACATTTTAATTCCAATGATATATCATAATCCATGCTACAAATGATGGAGTATTAAACATAAATTGTTGATTATATTATCAAAACTCCTCAAGAAGTAATTGTGTCTACAGAATAGGCGATGAGCCAGGCCCACTACCTAGTATCCCCGAGTAGGGAGACTCATCAACATAATCAGATAGTCACTCAAGAGTATACCTACATCCCATATCCATTATTGGTGGGATGATGAGAATACTTATTAATATATGGAAAATAAAATTGGGAAGAAATAATCATCCAAAATTGAGGATGTTGGTCCAATGTGGTTATATCTCTAGGATAGGAACATATCCCTTCTGGAATTTTAGATTCACATTGATGTACCATGTACACATTAACGGAAACAACCTAGAATGAACACACATATGGAAAATGTTACCAAAATAAGGTGGCACTAGTTTCCTACAAAAGATCTCCAAAATATGAAATGAACAAAACACAAATAGAATATGAAGTGCATAATCATGATTCTTCTCTTCTGTAAGCTGGGGGAACTTGATGGACTAATACATATATCAATATAGGATTGAGATCATTTCAATACATTACTATATTTTTTATTTCCATGTAGATGTTGAAAAGGTTCTCCCCTCAATGTTTCTACCATCACTTATGACGATCCTCCCCAGAGCATCCCAGGGGCTTACTTTGTGGGAATGAAACTAAAAAATGAGATATAAACTTCTGATATGTGTCAATGTATCCCTCACATTTACCAAAAGATAAAATATCAAGAAGGTCCTCCCCTTGATGAAGTATGCCATGATGGTCCTCCCTTGGGTAAACATAGTAGATATTATTCTCCATGTAGTTAGACATCAAGCCATAGTTGTAGTCCATGCCTTAATGCATTCCAGTAAATGTGGCCCTCCCCATACATAAATCAAGAAACAAGAAGAACCCTCCCTCATTGAATTACATCCCAAAGATCCTGTATTTAATATAAACTATAGATATTTTTCCTATATCCAGATATCAAGATATGATGGTAGTACTCTCCATGATGGTAGTCGCTGTGAAGGCCAATCCCAATGTGAAATCAAACAATGAGATGTTCCTCAACTCATTGAAGTACATCCTCAACGTCCTTCCAAAAATGTATATTGTATTTATTCTTCCTTCATTTGAATATCAGTCCATGGTGTTATTCCCCACCATAATGAACGTCTCTATGATGGCCATCCCTGCAACGACATCAGGCATCCAGAAGGACATCCCCTTATTGTGGTCTTCCCTGAAGATCCTCCCAAGGGTTTACACTATAGAGAAACTCTGTAAGGTCGAAAAATATGCTACAATGGTAGCCATATCCATTGTAACACCAACTGCACAGGTCCTTCCCCAATCAAAATCGACAGAGAAAGAAGATCATCCCTCCCCAAACCAATTACGAGGAAACCTTCATTTGCAGAGGCACTCAAAAATATAGAATCAAACATGTTTGAAAATCATTTTAGGAAGAGAGAAACTTTTTTAGGAACGATAATAAATTTTAGAGCCACCCTCATCCTTTGATCATCCATTTTCTTCTCACACATTAATGAAGCTTCTACTATCCATACTACATGGAACAAATCGATAATAAGTTGTGAAAGTTGGAAAATAAATATGAGATGTACCTAGTGCAACAAAAACAAAATATGTTGCTTGTTAGTAGAAAAATAGGTATAGATGAAACACAATTTATTTATTGGCCCACAACTACATATGAATTTAGCATAATAAGAGTGTTATCAGAAGAATTCATGTATAACATTCACCTCAATATCTTGACAACTCTCTGGTAGTTGAAAGAATATTATTTTCTATGATGTGTACACATACTATGTAATCATATTCGGGGATATTGTCCACAATATTAACCTAAATTATATTTCCTTGGCATGGTCGATGAAATCAGAAAGGCAGAAGAAAGACCTTGATTTGGTCTATCTCTATGCGATGCACAAGTTGAATTGTCTCATAGACAACACACCGTCTAGTGTTCATATCAAGGTATGAGGAGAACATGGAGCATTACCCTTTATGCATTCCCCTTCCAAAATATACCACTAGAGAGGAAGCCACTAAGGATCTCTTGACCATGGAAACCAGAAACTTTTAAAAGGCTTCTCACCTAAGGGAATCCAACCAAAAAGCCCAGATCAAGCCCTATAAAGAAAGAAATTCATCCATAGACTCAACATGATTTCTTTCCCACCCTCTAATTGGAATGAATGATATCAAGAAAGAAGTAATAACATCCAAAACTACTGTAGCACAACATCAATCCTAGATTATGGGGTTGAAATCATTTTAAACTAAATTTATCCCAAAAGACTAGTTAATCCATCACAATGTACAATGATAATGGAATCAGAGAAAACCTATCCATAGATATATGGGAGTTTTTACGTCAATAAGATGACCAATTATTGTTAGTATTTTATTGCTTAGGGAGAATAGTGAATAGAGTGTCTACCCCTTCTATCCAACCACATGATTCATATCCCTTATAAAGAAGACATTCATCCATGCCAGGAGAAGTTTCTACTCAAGATACCCTTCACCAATAATCATAAATATAACCTCGAATTGAAGTAGATGATCCATCAAATGATGCATGAATCTCTCCTACCATTCAGTACTAGGTACACTTCCCCGATGGGGAATGAGTCGGTGAATGTCATGGATGTAAATACATTTAACCACACTAAATAACACATATATCACCATCCTAGAGGAAACACATATCGAGCCTCAGGGTTTTTGCACCTAAAACCTATGGTCCATCATAAATTTTGGCACCCCATCAGTTAATCCCACTCTACCAACTCTACAAATCCCCAAAAATCAGATGAATAAGAGTAAGGTTTTCTACAACCCACCACACCATACAAAAGCGAATGCATCCCTAATTATCGAATATAAATTCCCTCAGAATGTGGAGAAAAATACCGATATATGGAAAATCAATTTTGAGTTTCTACAATTGACATTTCCTACCAGATAAGTTCCGCTTGTGAATAATTTGAACACACTTTTAACAGAGGGTCCTCATCCAATAGGGATCATCCTGAAATATGAATCATGGTTGGAAAGATCATTCAAGGTAGTGTTGGGACCATTAGTCTACCTAAACCCAATCCGGGTTAGATATCAATGTTTCCCCCCACTAGGGATGCAACTGAAATAGATTCAGGTGGTTACACATTGAATTCCCTCAACTAGGTATCCACCTCATGTTCTAGTGGTTCTGACACATCCAATATATTCCACTTATAATACCACTCAAGCTTAGGTTCAACAGGACATGAATCAAGGGTTCATGACTTCCATAGAGTCATTGATAACTCGAATAGAGGTAATGGAATTGAGGTACTATTTAATAAAACCAGAAAAGATTACTTACCCCAAGTTGGTGAGAAACATCCCACCACCACCAAATTATGGGATCCATGAATTCCCAATTTTCAATGGATTATAAGGCCAAAAGAAACATCTAATTCACTATGCATCTTATTGTGACTCCATGATAAGAACCCCAAAATAAAAAAGAAGTATTGAAACTAAGATGCTTTGTTTACACCCAACAAGGTTAATCCCTTTACTGGTATACTAGATTAAAAACTAATTAAATAATAGACTAGAACGACCTCCAGTGGTAGTTCGTCTTCTAGTTCAGTTTAGTGTTGATGATAGTAACCGTCAGTGAACTCATGAACTGAAAACATAAGGCTAAAGTAAGATGTACAACTTCATTTCTAGATAGAATTTTCTGACATACTCTCAGAACCAACATCTCCCCCATGATGTGATGCTTTTCATGTGTGTTGATAATCTCTTTAAAAAGATATGAACACCCCTCATCATAATAAAGTGTATGAGTTAGTTCTAGAATTTCACATCCATTGCTCATAGAATGGATTATTACTTGAAATGGACTAATCTGAAGTACCTATGATTCCCCCTATGCCCAATTTAAAAGGGGGGAAGAGATGAAGCAACTTCTATTATACATAATACACACCTACACTAGCTCCATCTCCAAGGCCCGCACCAAACCATACAAACCCCCTATATGTCCAGGCCGACCCTCACCTCAATAAATAAATATATGGGGAGCTATAAGAACCCAATTATAGGATTTATGGAATAATGTGTTTGTGTTCATGAATAATCAAAGCCATGGATAATTTGTTTCTTTCAAAAATGGAAAGATTCTATGGCTACCCGAGACAAAAAAAGGTTGATAAAAAAGGTCTCGATGAACAACCAGATTAATTTCCCAACAACCAAATATTGGGACCCACCATCCAAGACAGTTTCTTCTTAATGGACCTCCTACAAAAGATTATAGTTTTTGGACAAGTCAATCTGGGGCCACCACTAGCACAAGTTGCGTATGCTTCCACCACAGACCCTGATAATGAAGGGGAATGGAAAAAAGTAATCCGAAAAAGGAGAATAAGTTCTATGGTTGGATGAGTCAAAAAAATAGTCAACTAATCCAAATGTATCCTCCATGTGAAGTTGATGAAACAAACTATGCCCCCAAATAGCACATGAGTCACTAGATCCAACATCCTTAGCCCCATGATCCTAAATATTGTGTGTCGATCATGTTTATGAAGACTAATATGAACCAAGGAAAAAAGTTGTCTTTTACACTCTTAGATTTCATTACAACATATCAGATGATTTTGGTACCCACTCATTAAATGACACAATGGGAGCTATATCACCAAACAGTACCAATGGATGAAGTTGATCGAGAAAAGTCATCATTAGATGAGGAACTGATTTTTAGATCCTTTAACTTAATTCACTTTGTTGATCCCATATTAAACGAAAGGTATGGATATGAACCCGAGTTACCCATCAACAAATTGGGTAGCTGTAGGAAGATGTTGTCAAATCCAAAGATACCATGGTAGATGTAGCCATGGCAGAAAACAAATTTCTGTACGCACTTTCGCACAAACCCTCAATGTTGTAGAAACACATTAAAGAGAGCTTTAGAGAACCCAGATAGAACATTAATGTTTATCTTACCTCATTATAAGTAATGATAACCCAGTAATCCTATAAAATCCCTCTGAAACGATAACATGAATAACATCTCACATCATGATGAAAGACTTTATCTGAAAATTACACAATGTGTAGAAGAAACATAACCTCTTATATCAAGAGTCAGTCCCTGTGCATCCAATGCATATTCCTCAAATGATCATATGAAAGACCATCCCTATGCTGGGAAGCACATGACTTTAGAGAAGAAATATGATACACAAAAATAGTTATCTCTGGTCCTAGAAAATCTGTCATTCATAGATTGACTGAATCTGTCAGTAGACCTCATGGAATCACTCGGTTAATATCTACTGATCTCCCAAGAGTTTATGTTGATGTTGATATGAATTAAGACTTTTAAAATGAGTCTTTTCCAGAAAAATTACATTTTCTAATATATATAATGGATGAATATGAATATGCCAATATGCAGGGAAACATTAAACCCCAATAAATGTCTAGTATGATAAAAAATGTTAATATTCGAAAAATCTTCATTGATAATGGCTCTAGAATTAATATCATTCCACTAAAGACAATTCATCAGTTGGATTATAATGGATACAATATGAACCCCTTCAACACAACACTAATGTACGATGTAAAAATTGATAATAATTCATTAGTCCAATTGAAACATAAAACATCTCTTGGAAACCACATTATAGACTAATAATTTAGGGTGGTTCAGGAAGACACAACCTTCAAGGCCCTACAAAGACGGCGCTTACTACATCATCCCACAAAAATTCCCCCATTATACCATCATTGCATCAAGTAAACCATTAGTGGTTTAAGTGAGACATTTATTGCCGATAAGGCCCCATATGAATCATGTGATTCACACAAAATTGATACCGGATTCAATGAGATGATTGGGAAACACCCTTTAGAAGATGGGATTGAGTTTGTGTCCATTCCAAATAGACTGGAGGGGGTCCCTTTCGACCATCCCATGCTGATCGATGAAGAATATGTACTTACCATTAATCAGGATGATTGAATGGGTCTGAATTAATATGCATATTTTTTTCATCTTTATGATCATGGTCCTCGCCGTCGAGCCCAATATTGTTGAAAAGTGAAATGGGCTCTTAGACAATCGTGGGTGATCAAATAAATAACCATTTAACCAATCATCAAGGATATAGATGGTTCATGACCCACCCAAAAAGGAAAAATAGGATGCCTCAACCCCAAATTTTGTCAAGGATTCTCTTACACCATTCAATCCACACACCCTAGATAATTCCCTGATGTCAGCCGATACAGAAGAAGTTGTTTCATTCCACAAAAACTAGAATTGGGTTTCCACTACCAATTCAGAAGATCCCTTGTTAATAAACATTTCTCCATCAGAAGTGGAATTATAGTATGATGACGATAGAGAATATAATAAGGGAGAAGATCATAAGGATTATCCTCTAGCAATTGATGAAGGTGCTCTACTGACATTGATGAAAATAATTTTATAAACCATGGTAATGAATAAGACCTACGACCCACTCAGATTCGTGAGGCCATGTATTTTAAATAGAAAATGATATACAATTACACCTGAAAGTTGAATCATGATTTTTTCTCCTAGAATAATATAGAAATGTTGGTCCTCAACCCCGAGGTGCAACTGGCCACCTAGCCCTACCAGAAAGCCACTATGTTTTAAAGAAAGATTCCAGAAGGAGTCACCCTACAAATGCTTCCAAAATAATGGATGATTTTGACAATATCATCAGATATAACATCATTTATGAGTATCAATATCCCTTATGGATTTATAACATAATTCATGCCATGAAGAAAAATAAGCAAATCATAGTTTTCATTGATTTTTGGGATCTCAATTGGTACTCCCTAAAAGATGATTTCTAAATTCTAATCAAAGAATTTATGATCAATGAAACATCCTAATATGAGATTCTCACATAAATAGAAAAATATTCAGGTTACAACATGATATTAATGGCCCAATAAGATAAATATTTCAATACCTTCAAGGCCCCTGATGTATTTTGGTACAAGATAATGACCTTTTGTTTGAAATTTTTTGGTGCCAGATATCAATGTCCCATGCACCACAATTTTAAACCCTTCATGGGAATGTTCATATAATGTGATGTGGATGATTTGGTGTCTAATACAAAATATATTTCAGACATCATTTTAGATCATGAATTGTTCTTCAACAAACCTTGACAACAAAGGCTAAAATGAACCCCCTGAAAAGTGCTTTCGGCTCAACACATGGAAATTTTATAGATTAATTTTATTCCTTCCTTGCATAGAATTAGACCCTGAGAAGAACTACCCTATACATGTAATTTAACATCCTTGAAAACTCACTATGATTAGAAGACACTTAGAACACATTTCATTTATCTGGTGCATTAAAGCCAACCTTACAAGAATTTTTGGTCCAATCATAGAGTTAATGTAAAGAGATGTAGAGTATCAGTGGGTGGATGATTATTGGAAGTGTTAGAAATTCTCATGATATACATCTTATGTCCACCAGTGTTGATTCCACCTATCGAAGGATAACTGCTCATTTTGTATATGACCACTTTGAATAGATCCCTATGTTCTTTACTAGAATAGAATAATTATATTGGTAGAAAGAATAGTCTCAATAACCTCTATCAAACCACAATTTATTTTCAGACTTTTTATTCAAAAATAGATAAGTGATTCACATCTTTGATATTTGACATCTAAATGTTGAGGCATTACCTAATGAACCATGAGGTCCATATATTCACATGTAGAAACCAACTTAAGTATATTCTCAGTTGTCCAATTTAGATTGGTGGATTTCCATAGTGGTTGTTCATCTTATATCATTTTGATATACAATTCATATCATAGAAAATTTTCAAATTCCATGAATTAGTGGATTTATTAAAAGATAATCCTTCAATAGATGTGGCCCCATTATATGTTGAGTTTAAAAGTGATGAAGTTTTCTCTGTTCAAGAGGACTACTATGTTTGGGAAATGCACTTCGATGGTGCATACAAATGCCTGACAGAAATAAGAATATAATACCATAGACACAATAAAGTGGGGTTGGGAGTCATACTCATATCACTAGAAAAGGAAATACTTCCATATTCCTTCATACAATTGTTTTTATTCACATATAGTGAAATAGAATACCATGACATTATTGAATGCATGATGATGTCACTTCATGTACAATAAAAACATTTAATGGTAAAAGATTATTAAGAAACATTCATCAAAAAATTCAGTTGTGTCTTTTCTATCATGATATAGGTTATGATCCTTTTAATAAACCTTAAAAACTTATTAATGGATGATTTATATTCATAGAAGACATTATGTTATGTCCCATGCTCATAAGACATGAATGCTGACATTTTTAGAAAATTCCACCATGGCACTGGCTTATTGTGAATGTAATGAAATGTATATTATAATTTCCCACCACTGAATGGTTTTATCATATACCTAGTACAATATAGAGGAAATCCATGAGATTAGTCCGGTCATTGAACAGTATGGTAATACTATTGGCTAATTGAATCCCATTGGGAATTACCTCAAAAGGGTCAACTCCCACAAGATATGGCAGGAATGGTGGAAATTTGGAGACTGGTAATCAACATCACGATGTATAATGGATCCAATCAACATAAGGTCCATTCGAAGAGGGGTAATAATGGGGTCCTTATTATAAGCATTGAGTGAGAAGAGATATCCTCCATCATAAAAGAGGCGCATTCTAGAGATTGTGGAGTTCATCAAATTATATCACAGCTCTCTTAGCAAATTTAAAGGCATGGGGACTATTGGTCCACCATGATGCATGATCATGATTAGTTCACCATGAATTTCCACTCCATCCTAGTTCATTATAATTTCATCTACAAACCCCTATAGTTAACCCACATATCCAATTACTCTTAGTCATTTCCTATATGGGGAATGGACGTCGTGGGGCCATATTGTAACACCCCAAGCTTCCACGGTACGTTTCCCTTCGAATAATGCGATAGCGTGTGTTGTACGCAACCTCGAGTTCTAACACACACCACAACTAATTAAACTAGCCGTTGTAAATAGTAATACCTACTTTTTGAAATCATATATATTTTATATTTCAAAATGGACTTCATTTTTGGATTCAGAATATCGAAATTATCCTAGGGTGAAATTTTGGTACTTTTCGGATAACTTTTATATTTTGATGAATAGTGAAAATTACTAAATTTTAATTAAAAACAACTTTTTTAATCAAAATAATTAATAGTGATAAATTATTAATTTGAGTGGTTTTAAAGTATATTTAGAATATATTTTTACCATTTAATATAATGTTGGTCATTGGACATAATTATACAATTAAACCGAACATAAACAAGTGTCAATCTTTTGATAGTTATTATCTCTTAAAAACACGCTTTTTGTTTTGACAGCGGGAATTAATTTTAAATTAATTTCTGCCACTTCTGTGTTTTGAATTTAGGAAAATGGATTCCATATTTGGAATCAGGATGTTTAAATTGTGTAAATAGGTAACTTTTATTTTTAGACAATTTGAATAATTACTGCGGTAAATATTTTATTTACCATGGTTAAAGGGTAAATCCGGTAAATAAGGGTTAAAAAAAATAATATTATAATAATACAAAATTACCCTAAAACGTGTCCTAACCATATTGGTGTACACATACCCGACCATGGGAATCCTTGGGTCAATTTGGGGACCCCTTGGAGCCACTTGTAAGTGATAATGACACATTATATTAATAAAGTTAAAATAAAAATAAAAATGGCATAAGATTACATCTTTTAGAAGAACAATTTTTACATAGGGTTATACATGTTGGATTTCCGATTATAAATATTAATTAGAAAGCTAAAAAGATTTCCTACATAATGATGTTTTATTTATAATTTTTAGACATTAAATAATTTATTTTATTTATGACACAATGATGATGCAGTAATTACTAAAATAGTAAAAAATTAAAATAATTGATATTATAAATACCCAAATAAATATAATATGAAACTTTTAATGAATTAAACTAATTTTCTAGGCTAATATGATATATTAGGATTGATTTAATGGACTTTGTTCGAAGTAATCAATCTGTTATGAGTTTCAAAAAAATCAACTATTGAATAGTGTCAAAATTGACATAAAAGAGTTCTTAAAACAAATATTATATTATTAATTGATATTAAATTCCTAAAAATCTATGGTTCGGCCAAGAGACTTATATTATGATAGGTTAATCATTAATGGACCACTTGGGGGTCTCTTGGATGTATATAGTAAGTTTATTAACCATAATATATAAAAATACAAAGAGACATTGTAAAAGTGAAACTAATTAACTTAGAGTTAATACTTAAAGATAAGGTTAATATAAGTACCCAAACCTGTCTAAATTCTATTGGATGAGTTGTTTTCGACCTATCCCCACCTCATCCTTTGAATAGTCAACTTTGGAGCCTTTATAAACCGAATATGAATTTATTATAAATTAATATTTCTAGATTTTCCAAAGGTGCCCCTCACCCCTCTTATAAAAAGGGCACTCCTCCTTCTCATTTCTTCACACCTTCAAAGCCTTTTGGTTCGGCCAAACTCTGCCCAAATACTCTCCCAACATCCCTCACTACAACCTAGAGTCCTTAGTTTGATCAGAAAGCCAACCTAAGGAGCCCTTTTGATCAAATCAAAAGGAAGAACCCGAAGAAGAGGTAATGATTTCACCACCCTTTTCTAAGTTCATTTCTTCTTCCACTTCTTCTTCCTTTGTTCTTACCATTCTAAAATAATAACTCCAGTATCTCACATATACTGTGATGTTATTATAAGTATGGTACCACCATATTCAGTATTCTATCCACCCTTTGAATAACATGTCACCATACGTGCGTACGTACGGCTTACCGTCTCCACGTCGTGGTGTAATTGTTATTCAATATAATATTATTTGGATGGGTATAATAATGATGTGTAACTCATGTAAATAATAAATATAACATGTTAATGATTCTGTATATATGATATACCATTCATTTATATATTATTTTAATATCAAAAGAATGATATTGTCGCTCGTGCGTACGTACGGACTACCGTCTCCACGAACGCGATGAGATTCATTCTCCATCGTATCCATTCAAGTATAATTATCATTTTATGATTTAAAAATGATGGTTAAGGACTTGATATCATTCTGGATATGAATAAGTTACAACAAACATGGCTTATGTAACAAAACATATAAAAGAAAATGAGTAAGTTAACACCCGAAACGATGATAATTCTAAGATATTATTAATAAATCAATGTTAAAAGATCATATATGATATCATATTAATATATATGATTCTTGTATAATTTAATAACAATTATTTCACCATTATACATGGAGTTAACCTACCCCAACCAAGGAAAAGTACAAGGTAAGGGTTATTTCACAATCTCTTCATTATCCGAGGTTGTTTATATGTAATAATCTACTGGGATCTCTTTATCATCCACATCCATGTTTCTTAAAAATGTATTTCAAAACTTTTTTACTATTTAAAAGAATATTGGTTAAAGTCATTTATACCCTTTTTTTGACTTTTTATAAGAGGTTTATAAAGGAATCTTTCCGTCGTTTTCAAAACAAGGTCCTTTTTAACCTTTTCGACAGAATTGAGGTAAGAATGTTTTTTTTAACTTATACGGCGGGTGCGGTTATTTTACGCCGTTATAAAATCTTCAAAGCTTTCCTTACAATCTTATAAGAATATTTTCAAAGAAAATGTTTTATTTTATATGGATCTTAAATGATTTCAAAATAAAAGGAGATACTTTTTTAAAAAGAATTTTGATTTCATCTATGTCAACATCCTTTGATGGATTTTAAGATTATTTGAAGTTGATTTATTATGATACAAAACTTCTATATTGTATTGAAGGTTTTGTGATATGTTTGACTGTGGATGTGCTATTTTTATACCATTCATAGTTTATGGTGAAATTATTGACATTTCGTATGCTAGTTTTAATACGAATGTTTATGTTATGTTTAAACCTTTTCATATGGGAATGCATTGGACTTAATAAGTGACGGGTGGAGCCCGCTATAGCTCCTCGATGCATCGGTAGGTCTCATGAGACAAACTAGTGTCTTGGCACAAGGCCTTGACAAAATCTTATTTGTAGTCTTGGCACGAGGCCTTGGCTATGTGGTTATGATAGTCTGGCATTATGCATTCCAACATTATGAAAGTGGTTATTGATTTTTGCATGTGATTATTCGATTAGTAGAATATCCATGTGAATAAGTAAATGGCATTATTTCATTTTATTTATGCCATACCATGTTGAAAGTTCATGTTTAAAAGGATTATGTTTTAGTTATACATTGCCTTAAATATTTATTCTTATTTGTGAAAGTTTCCGCTATATTGTTATCCTTACTGGGCATTTGAGCTCACCCCTTTTCTATGTTTTTATTTTCCCAGGATGTGAAGAAGTAAGTTATGAATGACATGCAGGGATAGTATGTGGGGATATGAGTGTGAAATATGAAGACCATGTTGTTGTAGTAGTTGTTTTTACTCTGAAATGTAATGTAAAACTTTATGAATATATCTAGTGTTTCCAAGGCTACTAAACCAATCGGTCTTTCGAGATTTGATCTTTCTTGTGATCATGCCAATGTTATGTAATTAATGCACCGACTCTGGGTAGCTGGGGTCGGGGCGTTACAGTTGGTATCAGAGGAAGTTTAGTACAAACATTGGAAGCTAGATTTAGATAAACTCTGATTAGAGCACATAGACCTAAGATGAACTTTGAGGATTAGTATAGAAGAACTTCCTAGAATTTTGGTATTGTAGAGATTTTGTGAGTTTTCCGAGCAATACATCCCTGTCTGGATACGAGCAGGTAGAGGCGGCTCTGGCACAGATGTACCTAGGGGTAAAACCCGAAAACACCGCTTTGAGCTAGACTCGAACGGGAACTGGTGCACGACAACGGGCCTTGCTGCACTCTTGGTTACGACACTCCCGGGGGATATGATTAGGATAACTCTCACTTTCTTTACAAATCATTATGAAGGGTTTATGAGTATATAATTCCTCAAAGAAAACATATTTATGATTATGGATTATATCCATAGATAGTTCAATTTATGTTTAGTGTTTTATAAGTATGGGATTATGTATTTTGATGCATAAACTGATCTAGCTTATGCCATTTTTTAGAAATGGCGCCTAGTGGAAGAAATGGAAACCGTATCAATGCACGCACTCCATGTAGGGATTTCCCTCCTGCTCAAGATAATTTTAGTGGGGCTGGTGATGCAACTGGTGCTGATCAGCTAATCACCGTACTGGGACAACTTACTCAGGTTATGAATAATAACCTTACCCGTATGGAGCACCCTGATCCGCAGCGTGGAGGATCAATGTTAGATCGATTCATGAGACAACAACCACCAACGTTCAATGGGAGTACAAATCCCTTAGTAGCTGAGAAATGGATATTTTCCCTAGAGAAAATATTTCAGGCTTTGGGGAGTAGTGAAAGGGAAAAAGTTACCATGGCAGTTTACCGCCTCACTGGAGATGCTGATCAATGGTGGTCATTGATTCAAAACATGAAGGAAGCTGATGAAGTATCAAACATGGAATGGAGGGAGTTCAAAGATCTATTTTTAGAAAAATACTTTCCTCGCGACCATCGAGCAGATATGGAAAGACAATTTCTGAGTCTGAGACAAAAGGAGGATGAGAATGTCACAAAGTATGAGGCTAACTTTACAAGGTTAGTGAGGTACGCTGGTGATTATATTCGCAACCCAAGAAGTAAGATTGATCGTTTCTTTGATGGGTTAAAACCATTTCTCCGTCGAGCATTAGTCTCACAATCCTTTTCATCGTACGAAGACATTGTCTCATGTGCTATCAAGACCGAAAAGGAATTCTCTAAGTCTTATGACTTTAAAGCAAAGCAAGAGAAGAAGAGACCTGCTGATCAATCTGGGAATGGAAATAAGGGGAAGAATGGAAAGGTTGAATATCCATCTTGTGGTAAGTGCGGGAAGAAACACCCTGGTGCTTGCCTGAAGGGAATGGGAGTCTGTTACAAGTGTGGTGAAAAAGGCCACCAAGCTCATGATTGCAAGGGGAAGAAGGAAGCTACCAACGTTCAGTGCTACAATTGCAGGGAGATGGGGCATTATGCAAATGCATGTCCTAAGCGTCAGGAGAACTTACCTCAGAAAAGGCCAAGGGATCAAGGCCAGGCTTATGCTATCACTACTGCTGAGGTAGAAACTCCGAAAGACGTGGTGGCAGGTAATTTAATGGTTTCCTCAAGTTTAGCAAATGCATTATTTGATTCTGGATCATCGCATTGTTTCATATCTTCCCAGTTTGCTAAGAAAATTAGATATTTCCAATTTGATTTAATAAGGGAGTTGTCAGTTAAAACTCCTAAGGGAAGTATCGTTGCAACAATGTTTTGTGAATCAGTCCCCATTAGAGCACATAAATTTTCTTTATCTGCTGATTTCATCGTCATACCTATGATTGAGTTTGATATAATCCTCGGTATGGACTGGCTTTCGGACTATGATGCGAAGATTTATTGTAAGAAGAAAGAGGTTACGATTCTTGATGATAATGATAAGGAGCACCTTATTTTTAGAGCAGAATCGTCACCACCTAATTCTTATTTAGATCCACCCCCTGTAGCTCAACTTAATTCAATTATCGGGGAGGAAGAGAATGAAATAACTGTAGGTGAGGAAAGGAATGTTCAAATAGAGGATGTACCTATTGTGAAAGAATTTGTAGATGTATTTCCGGAAGATTTACCTGGACATCCTCCAGAACGAGAAGTTGAGTTTTCTATTGATTTGATTCCTGGATCAAGGCCTATATCGAAGACCCCTTATAGAATGGCCACTGTAGAGCTAGTCGAACTAAAGAAACAACTAGAGGAATTGAGTAATAAGGGATTTATTCGCCCTAGTGTTTCTCCATGGGGAGCCCCTGTTCTTTTTGTTAAAAAGAAAGATGGATCTATGAGGTTATGTATCGATTACAGGGAGATCAATGCTATAACGATAAAGAACAATTATCCCCTACCTCGTATTGATGATTTATTTGACCAACTGCATGGAGCTCAATACTTTTCAAAGATTGACCTTCGATCTGGATACCATCAGTTGTGTGTAAAGAAGGAAGACATTCCGAAAACAGCATTTCGAACCAGGTACGGGCATTACGAGTTTACTGTAATGCCGTTTGGATTGACTAATGCACCCTCTGTATTCATGGATCTGATGAATAGAGTTTTCAAGGAGTATCTCGATGAATTTGTGGTGGTATTTATTGATGATATCTTGGTATACTCCAAAACCTACGAAGATCATGAAAATCACTTGCGCATTATCTTGAAGTCTCAGAGGAGGCATGAATTATATGGGATGTTTAGCAAGTGTGAATTCTGGCTTCAGGAGATTTCTTTTCTTGGCCATATTGTCTCTAAAGATGGAATCTCTGTTGATCCTTCTAAGACCAAGGCAATCCAAGAATGGCCAGCACCTATGAGTATAACTGAGGTACGTAGTTTTATTGGTTTGGCAGGTTATTATCGACGTTTCGTCCATAATTTTTCCCAATTGGCTAACCCATTAACGAAGCTCACACGTAAAGGGGTTAAATTTGTTTGGACAAAAGAGTGTGAAGAATGTTTCGAAGAACTGTAGAGAAGATTAGTCAATGCTCCTATATTGACTCTACCATCGGGGAATGATGGGTTCGTTATTTATAGTGATGCATCAAAGAAAGGACTTGGCTGTGTCCTTATGCAGAATGATAGAGTTATTGCCTATGCATCACGACAGTTGAAAATTCATGAACAAAACTATCCTACTCATGATCTCGAGTTAGCAGCAGTGATCTTTGCTTTGAAAATATGGAGGCACTACCTCTATGGTGAAAAATGTGAGATTTATACTGATCACAAGAGTTTGAAGTATATTTTCTCACAAAAAGAACTCAACATGAGGCAAAGGAGATGGCTTGAATTACTCAAGGATTATGATTGTACGATACACTACCACCCAGGGAAGGCAAACAAGGTGGCAGATGCTTTGAGTAGAAAAGACCATGGAGTTTTGAACAATATGAGAATTGAAAGGGATCCAATTTTCATGGAGCTAGTGAAGATGGACATGGGAATAACCAGGGAAGGTGAAACATCAATGCTTTTTCAAATGGTTGCCAAACCATCTTTACTAGAAAGGATTAAGAGTTCTCAGACCAATGATGAAGAATTTCAGAAGAAGATTAAAGCTGTGAATGATGGGAGATTGAGAGACTTTGTGTATGAAGATGGAATTTTGAAATTCGGGAAGAGACTTTGTGTTCCCGATTTACCTGATCTAAAAAGGGAATTGCTGGATGACGCTCATAGTTCCAATTTCTCTATACACCCTGGGAGCACCAAAATGTATAGGGATTTGAAGGAACATTTTTTGTGGGACAACATGAAGAGGGAGATTGCTGATTTTGTGTCAAGATGTATGGTTTGTCAACAAATGAAAGCTGGAAGGCAACAGCCTGGAGGAGTCATGCAACCTCTTCCCATACCGGAGTGGAAATGGGACAATATTACAATGGACTTTGTCATGGGGCTACCAAAGACTCCTAGAAGGAACGATGCAATATGGGTTATTGTTGATCGTCTTACCAAGTCAGCACATTTTCTTGCTATAAGAGAAGATCTACCCCTGGAACGTCTAGCAAGACTATACATTAATGAAGTTGTGAGACTTCATGGAGTACCCCTATCGATTGTTTCTGATCGTGATCCCCGTTTTACTTCAAGATTTTGGAAAAGTCTTCAGAAATCCCTGGATACTGAACTTCATTTGAGCACTGCTTACCACCCTCAGACAGACGGACAATCAGAACGGACTATTCAGACCTTAGAAGACATGTTGAGATCTTGCTCACTTGATTTTCAGGGTATGTGGGATCAATATTTACCACTGGTAGAATTTTCCTATAACAATAGCTTCCATTCGAGTATTCAGATGGCACCATATGAAGCGTTATACGAAAAGAGATAACCAACCTGTTGGGATTACATTGGTGAAAGAAAACTTGTAGGCCCAGAACTGGTGGAGGAAACGGTGGAAAAGGTGAAGGTAATCCAAAATCACATCAAAGCAGCTCAAAGTAGGCAGAAGAGCTATGCTGATATTCGAAGGAAGGATTTGGAATTTCAAGTCGGTGATCATGTTTTCCTAAAGGTATCTCCATGGAAGGGAGTCATACGTTTTGGTAAGAAAGGTAAATTGAGTCCCAGGTACATCGGACCTTTCGAAATTCTAGAACGAATTGGGGCTGTAGCTTACCGATTGGCAATGCCGCCAAGTCTCTCCAAAGTTCACGATGTGTTCCACGTATCTCTGTTGAGGAAATACATGCCTGACCCAACGCATGTACTCACTTATGAGGAATTAGAACTGGAACCCGATCTTTCCTATTGTGAAAAGCCCGTCAAGATTCTTGATACGAGAGAACAAGTGCTGAGAAACCGGACGACGCGTCTGGTAAAAGTTTTGTGGAGGAATCATAAGATGGAAGAGGCAACGTGGGAACCCGAGGAACTTATGATGAAGAACCACCCGAGTCTTTTTATGCAGTAATACCCTAGAAATTGCGAGGACGCAATTATTTGAAGGAGGGGAGAATGTAACACCCCAAGCTTCCACGGTACGTTTCCCTTCGAATAATGCGATAGCGTGTGTTGTACGCAACCTCGAGTTCTAACACACACCACAACTAATTAAACTAGCCGTTGTAAATAGTAATACCTACTTTTTGAAATCATATATATTTTATATTTCAAAATGGACTTCATTTTTGGATTCGGAATATCGAAATTATCCTAGGGTGAAATTTTGGTACTTTTCGGATAACTTTTATATTTTGATGAATAGTGAAAATTACTAAATTTTAATTAAAAACAACTTTTTTAATCAAAATAATTAATAGTGATAAATTATTAATTTGAGTGGTTTTAAAGTATATTTAGAATATATTTTTACCATTTAATATAATGTTGGTCATTGGACATAATTATACAATTAAACCGAACATAAACAAGTGTCAATCTTTTGATAGTTATTATCTCTTAAAAACACGCTTTTTGTTTTGACAGCGGGAATTAATTTTAAATTAATTTCTGCCACTTCTGTGTTTTGAATTTAGGAAAATGGATTCCATATTTGGAATCAGGATGTTTAAATTGTGTAAATAGGTAACTTTTATTTTTAGACAATTTGAATAATTACTGCGGTAAATATTTTATTTACCATGGTGAAAGGGTAAATCCGGTAAATAAGGGTTAAAAAAAAATATTATAATAATACAAAATTACCCTAAAACGTGTCCTAACCTTATTGGTTTACACATACCCGACCATGGGAATCCTTGGGTCAATTTGGGGACCCCTTGGAGCCACTTGTAAGTGATAATGACACATTATATTAATAAAGTTAAAATAAAAATAAAAATGGCATAAGATTACATCTTTTAGAAGAACAATTTTTACATAGGGTTATACATGTTGGTTTTTCGATTATAAATATTCATTAGAAAGATAAAAAGATTTCCTACATAATGATGTTTTATTTATAATTTTTAAACATTAAATAATTTATTTTATTTATGACACAATGATGATGCAGTAATTACTAAAATAGTAAAAAATTAAAATAATTGATATTATAAATACCCAAATAAATATAATATGAAACTTTTAATGAATTAAACTAATTTTATAGGCTAATATGATATATTAGGATTGATTTAATGGACTTTGTTCGAAGTAATCAATCTGTTATGAGTTTCACAAAAATCAACTATTGAATAGTGTCAAAATTGACATAAAAGAGTTCTTAAAACAAATATTATATTATTAATTGATATTAAATTCCTAAAAATCTAAGGCTCGGCCAAGAGACTTATATAATGATAGGTTAATCATTAATAGACCACTTGGGGGTCGCTTGGATGTATATAGTAAGTTTATTAACCATAATATATAAAAATACAAAGAGACATTGTAAAAGTGAAACTAATTAACTTAGAGTTAATACTTAAAGATAAGGTTAATATAAGTACCCAAACCTGTCTAAATTCTATTGGATGAGTTGTTTTCGACCTATCCCCACCTCATCCTTTGAATATTCAACTTTGGAGCCTTTAGAAACCGAATATGAATTTATTATAAATTAATATTTCTAGCTTTTCCAAAGGTGCCCCTCACCCCTCTTATAAAAAGGGAACTCCTCCTTCTCATTTCTTCACACCTTCAAAGCCTTTTGATTCGGCCAAACTCTGCCCAAATACTCTCCCAACATCCCTCACTACAACCTAGAGTCCTTAGTTTGATCAGAAAGCCAACCTAAGGAGCCCTTTTGATCAAATCAAAAGGAAGAACCCGAAGAAGAGGTAATGATTCACCACCCTTTTCTAAGTTCATTTCTTCTTCCACTTCTTCTTCCTTTGTTCTTACCATTCTAAAATAATAACTCCAGTATCTAACATATACTGTGATCTTATTATAAGTATGGTACAACCATATTCAGTATTCTATCCACCCTTTGAATAACATGTCACCATACGTGCGTACGTACGGCTTACCGTCTCCACGTCGTGGTGTAATTGTTATTCAATATAATATTATTTGGATGGGTATAATAATGATGTGTAACTCATGTAAATAATAAATATAACATGTTAATGATTCTGTATATATGATATACCATTCATTTATATATTATTTTAATATCAAAAGAATGATATTGTCGCTCGTGCGTACATACGGACTACCGTCTCCACGAACGCGATGAGATTCATTCTCCATCGTATCCATTCAAGTATAATTATCATTTTATGATTTAAAAATGATGGTTAAGGACTTGATATCATTCTGGATATGAATAAGATACAACAAACATGGCTTATGTAACAAAACATATAAAAGAAAAATGAGTAAGTTAACACCCGAAACGATGATAATTCTAAGATATTATTAATAAATCAATGTTAAAAGATCATATATGATATCATATTAATATATATGATTCTTGTATAATTTAATAACAATTATTTCACCATTATACAGGGAGTTAACCTACCCCAACCAAGGAAAAGTACAAGGTAAGGGTTATTTCACAATCTCTTCATTATCCGAGGTTGTTTATATGTAATAATCTTCTGGGATCTCTTTATCATCCACATCCATGTTTCTTAAAAATGTATTTCAAAACATTTTTACTATTTAAAAGAATATGGGTTAAAGTCATTTATACCCTTTTTTTGACTTTTTATAAGAGGTTTATAAAGGAATCTTTCCGTCGTTTTCAAAACAAGGTCCTTTTTAACCTTTTCGACAGAATTGAGGTAAGAATGTTTTTTTTAACTTATACGGCGGGTGCGGTTATTTTACGCCGTTATAAAATCTTCAAAGCTTTCCTTACAAGCTTATAAGAATATTTTCAAAGAAAATGTTTAATTTTATATGGATCTTAAATGATTTCAAAATAAAAGGAGATACTTTTTTAAAAAGAATTTTGATTTCATCTATGTCAACATCCTTTGATGGATTTTAAGATTATTTGAAGTTGATTTATTATGATACAAAACTTCTATATTGTATTGAAGGTTTTGTGATATGTTTGACTGTGGATGTGCAATTTTTATACCATTCATAGTTTATGGTGAAATTATTGACATTTCGTATGCTAGTTTTAATACGAATGTTTATGTTATGTTTAAACCTTTTCATATGGGAATGCATTGGACTTAATAAGTGACGGGTGGAGCCCGCTATAGCTCCTCGATGCATCGGTAGGTCTCATGAGACAAACTAGTGTCTTGGCACAAGGCCTTGACAAAATCTTATTTGTATTCTTGGCACGAGGCCTTGGATATGTGGTTATGATAGTCTGGCATTATGCATTCCAACATTATGAAAGTGGTTATTGATTTTTGCATGTGATTATTCGATTAGTAGAATATCCATGTGAATAAGTAAATGGCATTATTTCATTTTATTTATGCCATACCATGTTGAAAGTTCATGTTTAAAAGGCTTATGTTTTAGTTATACATTGCCTTAAATATTTATTCTTATTTGTGAAAGTTTCCGCTATATTGTTATCCTTACTGGGCATTTGAGCTCACCCCTTTTCTATGTTTTTATTTTCCCAGGATGTGAAGAAGTAAGTTATGAATGACATGCAGGGATAGTATGTGGGGATATGAGTGTGAAATATGAAGACCATGTTGTTGTAGTAGTTGTTTTTACTCTGAAATGTAATGTAAAACTTTATGAATATATCTAGTGTTTCCAAGGCTACTAAACCAATCGGTCTTTCGAGATTTGATCTTTCTTGTGATCATGCCAATGTTATGTAATTAATGCACCGACTCTGGGTAGCTGGGGTCGGGGCGTTACACATATCCTCCTATTATTTTCTAATAGTTCATGTTTATTCTCACAGAAATAGAATTGTTTTACAAATGGGAAGAATTTGTACCCTTAAAGAGGTTGGGTCAAGAAGAATTGTCAACATTGGGAAATCCTAAATAATGACCATAATTTGTGCCCCTCATAAAATAATAAAGTATAATGGGACCAAATTATTCATTAATGAATTGGACAATCTATATCATGAGTATGGAATAATGGCCAATCGTTCATTCCACTACCATGCAATGGAAAATGCATAGATAGAGGACTTAAACCATACCTCATACATTATACCCAATAAGATTGTATTCAAAGACACGATATCATGGCTGAATTAGCTCCCCCATGATCTATGGGCTTACAAAACCATAAATCCCTCCATCACTAAAGAAAACACGTGCTCATTAGAATATGGTACAAGGTTTCTCTACCATTAAATGTTCAACTACAATCGCTCTGTGCTTCCATCTATGATAAAATATCCATAGATGTGCAGTCTAAAAAATGGTTAATGAGTTTGAGTGATTGGATGATAAAATATTTCACACTGTATACCATTTATTAGTCTACCAAATACTGATTTTATGGGCCCTCAACAAATATGATCTCCCCCAGACTCTTCTTGAAGGCGAAATGGTATTGGCTCTCATAAATTTGATGATATTCAAAAACAATCATCTAAAATTGGATCCAAAATAGGAAGGACCATATGTCATGTATATTGTATAATCAAAAAGAGTATACGCCTTAATTTTAATGGATGTAAAAAAATCTATAGATCCAAAAAATTAATGGTTATTGATGAAATTCTTTGCCTAATTATACAAACTATTTTTTACCTTCATGAGGATAAACTATATAGTACCATGTATGTTTATGGTACTTGATATTAAAATACTCAAAACCCATTTCATAATCATGTGACATTAAACATAATGATGGATTTTCCTCACCAAATACATTAAACTACATGGATACAACATGTCCTTCAACTCATTTCGGGTTAACATCATCCTTATCGCAAGACCTAAAACTGCATTATCCAATGTCCTAACTGCATTTCATTAAAATTCATGGTAAATTTCATCCCAACTACAAGAAATTAAACTATAATGGTCCATTATATTCTAAATAATGATTCCCCAAAAATTTTCCAAATATGTTCCAAATAAAAGTTAAGATTCCCCCATTTTCATTTTATGTGTCCCATGTGATTCCCATATCCACAAGTGTTCCCTTTCTTATAAATATATGTTTTTTTGTTACATTCCATATATGATACGTAGTGATCCCTGGATTTAATCTCTTGGACTAATCACTAATATTAAAAAACTCTCTTTATCCATATGTATGTACTAGACATATGTAGGGAAGATTATTGAAAAGTTATACATGTCATGATTCTTATCTAAATTGGATACGTAGTGATGCCTATCACAGGATCAGCCACCACCCAATAACAAAAAATTATTCTCTCCATCCCTGTGTATAGAGCACACCTATATGAATTGGTATCTTCATAGAAATATATATGGATTGATTCACATATGGTGATGGGATACATAAAGTGGACTTGGTCTAAGGTATTGGTCTAGCCACCACATGTTTCACAATGCCTCCATGGTGCCTATAAAATCATCTGTCATGTGAGAGGAAACCCATGGTATTCCTAGTTTCTCACACCATTCATAACTCAAATGGGCTTTGGAAAGGTGATAAAGGCTCTCCCATGCTGAAAAAATGGTAATGATACACGATGAGCTCATCCAAAAAAAGAAAAAAAATTATCCCTCCATGTGCACATGCTCGATCAGTACAGGAATCCTGAGAACTATGCGTTTCATGATTCTTATCATCACAAAACATGATGTGACATCTGAATTCAACATCCTTTATCCCAAAATCCACCAAAATACAAATTCCCCTTTCCCCTATATATGGTCAAACCTATGTAAGGATGTTTCTTCAAGAAATATGTATCGATTGAGTTTTTCAATTTATGAATTCATAAATATTTTTGGATCTTATTTCTTTCCCAAACCACCACCTAAAATTAGAAACTCCCCCAATAATTACTTTGGTCATTGTTTCTAAGAGAATTTTCCTTTTATAATGATGTTTTTCTTGATTCTTTTTATCATAGGATATGTTGAGATGTATTAATTTCACATACTAGGGCCCATCTTCCACCATATTAAATTGAACATACTTTTCATAATGGTATAAATTGTGTTGGTTAATATATATAAGTTATTTTTTATTCTACTCCACATAGAGTACATATGTAGCACCTAGTTCATCAAACATGGGCCTCATTGCAGAAAAAAATGTGGGTAAAAATTTCCCCTATATTCACCATTCCTCCTGTGTGGATGAATATTCCATCTTCATTCCCTATTTCTCATAGAGTGCCATTCATGTGGGATTATGAGTTTCCATAGGGGGTTCCTCACAAACATAGTAATTATCTAAATTCCCATGTCATTACCACATTACATTAAACTATAAATCCCGAGTCCTAACTACATGAAATTAAATTTAAAGGTACTCCAACAAAAATATGTTGATTTATTCTTAGTATAATGAGAAGTGCAGTGATGGAAAAATATATAAACATGGGTCCAACTATAAGAAATGTGAAAAATTAAATGTCCCCACCACCTGCAAGGAAATGTAAAAACATAATAGAGATTCCAAACCTTGATTTAGACTAAAAGGGTTTGTCAAAGGCTGATAATCCCTTCACATATAAGTTAGATATATGTAGTGGATCCCATGATTCACAATTAATCATGGTATGGATAGTCATCATGTACCCGTATGTTCCCTTTTAATCCATTAATCTCCATAATTCATGAATTTTCAGAGACCAACAATAATCCATGTTTATCAGAAATGGAATGACAGTGTCATGTAGGAACCTTAGTTTGACAATGTTCACAATTCTCCAATGACGCTGAATATGTTTTCTACCATAAAGTATTGTCAACAAATTGAAATTTATTCCATATGAGATACACTTCCTACATGCTTAAACGATTATTTTCTTGTTCCCCATATAATTCCTCATAATATATGGGTCCCTCAGATCATGATTTACAATTTCATTCCAACCTCACATTTAGGGCATGCTAGAATATATCAGCCTAATTAGGCTATACTTATTCACAACCCTTTCTCTCACATTTAATCCATGAAAAATGATGTTAAAATATGTTTACAATTTCCTTTACACACTACATAATACTGAATTGATGCACCACATCTATCTCATTCATGTAGATCTATCAACTTCCTCACACATGATGTTAAAATGAATGGCCCACAAATGTTCATAACTAAGTGCAAATTTTTTCTGGTATAGGTCAACTACCATATTGTGGTATAGAATTTTGTTCATATTGACTCTTACCCCCATTTCATATGTTGAGACACCTATATTATCATCTTGTCCTAGCCACATCAAAGAAAAACAATCATCTCCTTACATATGGGTCAATCATATGCAGAGTACATTCCATAAGGAAAAATATGTAGTGTGATTCATATCATCCTATGGGATACGTACTGATACTCGGATCCTATGACTTAGATATGGCTGTAAGACCCATACAAAAATGATCCCCTTCTGCACGCAGACTATGTTAAAGTGGAAAGCTCTAAAACAAACCCTATTCAATGGACTTTTTCAAAAATAATCACATGTTCCCATTTCAGATTGGTTCATGTATTTCCTTTCTAATTGATGTTAAACTATCTATAAATTGTTCCAGTAATAAGACATTAAATTATATTATGAATCATATCAATTACAAGATGATAAAATGCATAGTATCTCTCTGAGAATAAAATACTGATTTCATGGATAATTCTATCCCTACTGGTTGAACTGAAACCCTTGTCAACCCTTTTTATCACAGTATGAACAACCTATTTGATTTTTGGTATTTTTGTGGGGGGTCCCCTTGTAGAGACCCGAATCTTGACGTACATTGACATTACATTACATTTTCGTAATACTTAGTACATAACAAAAACACACACACAAGGATCGTAATAGTTTAGTGTCTTTGGAAACTTGGAACATAATCTTCTAATCGTGGTGAAAGATCTTCAACATCTCCTATAAAGATCTTCCTTTGTTTTACCTAAAACCTTTCTTTATATCCTGGGGAAAATAAAACATAAAAGGGTGAGCTAAAATGCTCAGTAAGGGTAAACAACAGAAATATCAATCACAACATATTCAAAAGAACATAACATTTTGGAAATCATAACCTGAAAAAGAGAGCATAATTTCATAACATGGGATAAATCATGGCAGTGAAATGTAATTGCAATAATCCTAACTTAAAACATGAAACTTTGTGGAATTCACACATAATCATAGAGAATCATTTCTTGTTAGTCAAGACTCATTTCCATGACTATCTTAGTGGACAAAGTCCCTTTCTGAATCGAGTAACCCTCGTTTCAGTCCTGTTTCACTAAACCGGTATAACCTACCATTCCAGCCATGTATATCTCATGATATATAAAATATTTACCCAATTCATTGGACGGAGATATAGGTCCCACCCATCTTATAATGAATCCATTCTTATGTGTTCCACAAAATCATAAATCATACATCATTACATAACCCATATAATACAAATGGGAATCTTAAACATCATGACATCATTAAAAAATTCATATAAGATAATGGAATTCATAAAAATAATTCCATCACAACATAATCAAATCAATGTAATAATAGGGATAAAAACAGAACCCTTTATTATCTTAGATGGAAAATAATTTTGAAAAAACAGTTGAACTCGATTCTTGAAGAAAATATCCTTTCTTCTTCAAAAACATTTTTTTCTTTCTTAACATGTCATACTAATTTAAACTAAAAGAAGTTGATTAAAAATAAACTTGAAAACTTTTAAATTAAGATTCTTGGAAATAATGTTTTAAAAATCCATTCATGTCGTATAAGTTAAAATAAAACATTCTTCTCGTACTTTTGTCGGAAAATTCAAAAAAAGTACCTCGTACGAAAAACGACAAAAGATTCCTTTCATATATTTTACTAAAAACTCACCGAAGGGTAAAATAGGTTTTAAACAATTTTATGTGAATGTAAATAATATTACATATTGAGGAAACCTGGATGTGGATGATAAAATACACCCCAGTAAATTTCAAAGTATAAACAATCTTGGATAAAAATGAGATTGTGATATTTCCCTTACCTTAGGTTTGACTTGCTTTGTAAGTGTCCCAAACTCCTATATAATGATTTAAATCATGTTGTTGACTTATTCCAGAATCATATTCATTGTTATTATATCATATATGGTCCACTTATGACTTTATATTACCCGTTCTTTTGTAAATTCATGTTAAAGTAGCGTTTTGGGTAAAATCGTCTCATTTGTCGTTCGTGTTTTTAACTTGTAATTATTTATATGATTACTTAGATCATGATTACCTAATTCCAGAATATAAAACATTATTTATATATATATATATTCAGAATATACATATATAATAAATCATTAAATGGAAAGAAATACACCGTTCTTGGGGACGGTAGTCCGTACGTACGCATGAACGCTGTTTTCGTTTCCTTATTGAATTGAATGGAATTAATTAGATGACATAAATATAAATATAAATAATTCCAGTATAATTATTATGTCATATATTTCATTAGTACTTATTATATATACTTTATAATCATTCATGAATGGTTAATCATTGAGAATGAATCTCATCGCTTCGTGGAGACGGTAGTCCGTACGTACGCACGAGCGATGATATCGTTCCCATGGTCATGGAATTGTGTTTAAGTGTATGTATACTATTTCAGTATCAATATCACTTTATAATAATCATATATAGTTACTCATTAAACCATTATACCCATCCAATTAAGGTGGTGGTGGAAAATAGATTACACCACGGCGTGGAGACGGTATTCTGTACGTACGCACGCGCGTTGATTTCCTTTTTCCGTAGGATGGATAGAAGGTTAATTAGAGTAGTTTCATATTTATAATAACATATCAGTATATAAGAAATACTGATGTTATTACTTTATCATGAAACAACTAAAGAAGAAGAAGTTGAAGAAGAAAGAAATTGAAAAAGATCGGTAATGGATATTACCTCTTCTTTGGAACGCCTCTTTGAATCCTCCACTTATGGAACTAAGATTGGTCTTTGAAGAAGACCAGGACCTCTAGGATGATACTAGGGAAGTGGAGAAGATATTTTGGCAGGGGTTGGACGAGCTTGAAGGCTCAATGTTGTGTGAAGAGGAGGGGGAGGAGGTGCCCTTTTATAAGGGAGGAGAGGGGCACCTTAGGAATATCTCAAAATATAATTTTATATTAAAGTCAAAATCGGAATATAATGGTTCCAAAGGGTCTTATTTCAAAGCTAAAGTTGGTATGGGTCTAAATCCTATCAACCATTTGGATTTAGACAAGTTTAGGTTATTATTTTAACCTTATCAATTAGATTTAACTCTAAGTTAAATAATTTAACTTTTACAGTGTCTTTTTGTTTTCATACACTATATGGTTAATACACTTACTATAACATGCCAAAATAACCCCAAATTGTTTATTATTAATATATATATCCTTATCTAAGTCATTTGGCCGAACCGTAGATTTTTAGGAATAAAATAACAATTAATAATATAATATTTGATTTAAAAACTATTTTGTGTCAATATTGACACTATTTGATATATGATTTTTTTGAAAGTCATAACAAAATCATATGTTCGAACCAAGTTGACTAAATCAACACTAATATATCATAGTAACCTATAAAATTAGTGGAATTCATAAAAAGTCTCAAATTACATTCATTTGAGAATTTATAACATCAATTATGTTAATATTTCCTTAAAAGGGTAATTACTGCATCATCGTTGTGTCATAAATAAATTAATTTATTTAAAGTCTAAAAATTATAAATAAAATTTCATTATGTAAGAAATCTTTTTTTATTTCTAATGAATATTTATAGTCGAATTTATCTTATGTATAACCCCATATTAAAAATGTTTTAGTTATTAAAATTTGATTTTAATTATTTTAACTATTCATTAAATAAAATATTATTAAATGTCATAATCTAATCCAAGTGGACCTAAATGATCATATTATATTCATAGGGTTGTTTTTGGTCGAATTACACTTATCCAATAGAATTAGGACATGTGTTAGGGTAATAGTAATATCATATTTACCCTTAGTTACCTTATTTACTATTAACCGTGGTAAAAAATGTAAAAAGTTACTATTCACCAAAAATTATTTTCATCTCATTGAACCACATTTTAGTCCTTGATATTAACCGTGTCTGTCGGATTTTCGAAATTCCATTCACAGAAGCGGTAAAATTATGTTTTATGCAAAATTCAGTTTTTAACTACCACTTTGTAGTTTCACTATTCATAAAAAATTGATGTTTTTCAGAAAATTACCAAAATTTCACCCTAAGCTAATTTCGATATTACGAATCTAAAAATGAATTCCATTTTGAAAAATAAAATTTACAAAATTTCAAAAAGTGGTTATTACTATTCATAACGGCTAGTTTTAATAATATTTTAATAGCATTTCGTTGTTTCGTGAAACACAGTATTGCGTACTACACACGCTATCGAGGAAGGTTGCGATTGCGTGTAATGCAAGGCAAGTCAAAGATGTGTGTTGTGAAAGCTCCTTTTTCTGTAGCTTACAACACAAGAAATTAGTGAAATTAAAAAAATAATTTTCATAAAATCTTGGGCTGTTACATTCTACCCCCCTTAAAATAAATTTCGCCCTCGAAATTCGTCGGGGGTTATAAATGGTTTACTATTCGAAAGTTTCTTTAATAGAAACCCACATCGTAAAAAGGTATATCAAAACCAATATTTAAAAACAAAAGTATGAAACGTAACGGTTACCCAAATAAACTAATCACTGGGTTTCCACATAGGTGAAAATATGGATATGGAAGAAAAATCTAACCATCATGTTCTGATGGAGAGTGGTAGAGAACATGGCTATGGAAAAGCCAGCAATCACAAAGAAATAAATTTGTGATGATCTAAGGTACCATCTGATTCATCAGATATAAGATCACTAGGAAAACATTTTTGGTTTTCACGATAATTTCCCTAAAGTTAAAGAATTTGAATTAGAATAAATACTTACTTTATTTTGGTACAATCTCACTGTTGTTCTTTCCTTTAACAATTTCCACTTCATCTCTTAAATAAATGAAGTTGAATTTGTTATTCGTGAAGTGTTAGCAGATCATGTGATAGAATGACGGGTCATTCCATCTCTCTCAAACAAAAGGTTAGCAAAAATTATATACATAAGTCGATCTATAGTGAGATTAATCATATATGGTTCCTAAAATGGACTTTATACTTCATATATCATACTACTTAATATAATAAAACTAGTTTCTAATAAACAGGGACTTCCTGTAGGCCAGTGGTAGGCGATAAAGGCCAGTCACACTTCGGTTGTGGGTTCGATTCCCACATCCTTGTCTGACGCGATGGGCTGTCGCCCGTCCTGCAGGTTGTCCTTTTTCTAAAACTATATTACTATAACATCCCATCAATAATACCGAGAAAACTTCTATCCTTAAACAATACTAACTTATGTCTAACATAATCCATTCCAATCATTAGGCTTATCCATAATACTACAGTCCAGTCTCATAACATAGTGAAAACGATTACCAGATATTTAACACCATCGTCGATCCCCATATATCATAAGATATGCTTTGTTGGTCACATTCCAAACATTCAAAGTCCTTAATCATGTATTCTCTTGAATACCTTAGTGAAAACATGAATGCAGTTAAAATTTAACACTTTCCACATACCAAAATCCTCAAAATTATATATACTCAAACCATGATATCACTTAGTCCTTATATCAATCATGAGCTCATGAATACTGTCAAATATTTCATTTTCTCATTTTCCCTTCATTATGCGCATATCATCTTTTTTTTCCAAAAATACCTCAATCACTTTGAATACCACATTAGACCCATACATAAATATTCCAATACACCATAAAAGTACCTCAACAACATTATTCTTGAATTCCAATACATAAACACTTCAGTCCATCCACTTCAATGACTGTCCTGGAATAAGTCCTTCCTTGATTTAGAAGTATCTTTTTAGGTCAGGGCATTGAGTTGGGTAATGCCCATGTTCTCCACAAATATGAAATTGAACTCCATAACAATCTGTCACTCTATGACCCTTTTCTCCACACAGATAACATCGGTCCCTCCATTTGAGGTATCCCTCAAGGTTCTTCTTCCCTTCTTTAGAAATCTCAATCTTCCTTTCTTTATGCTCCTCAACATGCGAACATCCATAATAGTATATCTTCCTCTTCTTTGATGAATTAGTCATACCACTAAATTTCACCTTGTTAATCATATATCGCGATGACTGATTCGGCATAATCACAATATCTTTATCTCTAGGCATTACACAATTTTGTTTCTCATAGTCACCAATTTGTCAATTGGATTCAATGTTAACCGAATTCCTTCTAGTTCCCTCCATTAACTAAAACACAAAAAGAATTTTGTGAGAGGCGAAATCATGCTAGGGAAGACAACATAGTAAAGGGGGAGCATCCTCAATATCTAACATCTTAGGATAAATTCTAAGATCGTTACCGTAGTTCTAGGACTATATCCTATACGTATACTTATCCTTAGGGACATCCCTTGACATACCTTAGAAATATCTCTAGGGTTCTCACTAACGTTTTCACATCCTAGTTTCCAAAGGTTGACTAAACCTTTCCTCTGATACCAACTGTAGAGACCCGAAGCTTGACGTACATTGAAATTACATTACATTTGTGGAATACTTAGTACATAACAAAAACACACACACATGGATCGTAATAGCTTAGTGTCTTTGGAAACACGGAATATAATCTTCTAATTGTGGTGAAAGATCTTCAACATATCCTATAAAGATCATCCTTTTTTTACCTAAAACCTTTCTTTATATCCTTGGGAAAGGAAAACATAACAGGGTGAGCTCAAATGCTCAGTAAGTGTAAAAAACAGAAATATCAATCACATCATATTCAAAAGAACATAACATTTTGGAAATCTTAACCTGCAAAAGAGAGAATAATTTCATGACATGGGATAAATCATGGCAGTGAAATGTAATCACAATAATAATAACTTAAAACATTAAACTGTGTGGCATTCACACATAATCATAGAGAATCATTTCTTGTTAGTCAAGACTCATTGCCAAGACTATCTTAGTGGACAAATTCCCTTTCTGAATCGAGTAACCCTCGTTTCAGTCCTGTTTCACTGAACCGGTATAATCTACCATTCCAGCCATGTCTATCTCATGAGATATAAAATCTTTACCCAATGCATTGGAGGGAGATATAGGTCCCACCCATCTTATAATTAATCATTTCTTATGTGTGCCACAAAATCAAAAATCATACATCATTACATAACCCATATAATACAAATGGGAATCTTAAACATCATGACATCATAAAACAATTCATATAAGATAAAGTAATTCATAAAAATAATTCCTTCACAACATAATCAAATCAATGTAATAATAGGTATAAAAACAGAACCCTTTATTATCTGAGATGGAAAATAATTTTGATAAAACACTTGAACTCCATTCTTGAGGAAAATATCCTTTCTTCTTCAAAAACATTTTTTTTTTCTTAACATGTCATACAAATTTAAACTAAAAGATGTTGATAAAAAATAAACTTGAAAACTTGTAAAGTATGATTCTTGGAAATAATGTTTTAAAAATCCATTCATGTCGTATAAGTTAAAAGAAAACATTCTTCTCGTACTTTTGTCGGAAAATTCAAAAAAAGTATGACGTACGAAAAACGACAAAAGATTCCTTTCATATCTTTTACTAAAAACTCACCGAAGGGTAAAATAGGTTTTAAACAATTTTAGGTGAATGGAAATAATATTACATATAGAGGAAACATGGATGTGGATGATAAAATACACCCCAGTAAATTTCAAAGTATAAACAATCTCGGATAAAAATGAGATTGTGATATTTCCCTTACCTTAGGTCTGACTTTCTTTGTAAGTGTCCCAAACTCCTGTATAATGATTTAAATAATGTTATTTACTTATTCCAGAATCATATTAATTGTTATTATATCATATATGGTCCACTTATGACTTTATATTACCAGTTCTTTTGTAAATTCATGTTAAAGTAGCGTTTTGGGTAAAATCGTCTCATTTGTCGTTCGTGTTTTTAACTTGTAATTATTCATATGATTACTTAGAACATGATTAACTAATTCCAGAATATAAAAAATGATTTATATATATATATTCAGAATATACATATATAATAAATCATTAAATGGAAAGAAATACACCGTTCATGGAGACGGTAGTCCGTACGTACGCATGAACGTTGTTTTCGTTTCCTTATTGAATTGAATGGAATTAAGTAGATGACATACATATAAATATAAATAATTCCAGTATAATTATTATGTCATATATTTCATTAGTACTTATTATATATACTTTATAATCATTCATGAATGGTTAATCATTGAGAATGAATCTCATCTCATCGTGGAGACGGTAGTCCGTACGTACGCACGAGCAATGATATCGTTCCCATGGTCATGGAATTGTGTTGAAGTGTATGTATACTATTTAAGTATCAATATCACTTTATAATAATCATATATAGTTACTCATTAAACAATTATACCAATCCAATTAAGGTGGTGGCGGAAAATAGATTACACCACGGCGTGGAGACGGTATTCCGTACGTACGCACGCGCGGTGATTTCCTTTTTCCGTAGGATGGATAGACCGTTAGTTAGAGTTGTTTCATATTTATAATAACATATAAGTATATAAGAAATACTTATGTTATTACTTTATCATGAAACAACTAAAGAATAAGAAGTTGAAGAAGAAAGAAATTGAAAAAGATCGGTAATGGATATTACCACTTCTTTGGAACGCCTCTTTGAATCCTCCACTTAGGGAACTAAGATTGGTCTTTGAAAAAGACCAGGACCTCTAGGATGATACTAGGGAAGTGTAGAAGATATTTTTGCAGGGGTTGGCCGAGCTTTAAGGCTCAATGTTGTGTGAAGAGGAGGGGGAGGAGGTGCCCTATTATAAGGGAGGAGAGGGGCACCTTAGGAATATCTCAAAATATTATTTTATATTAAAGTCAAAATCGGTTTATAATGGTTCGAAAGGGTCTTATTTCGAATCTAAAGTGGGTATGGGTCGAAATCATATCATCCAATAGGATTTATACAAGTTTAGGTTATTATTTTAACATTATCAATTAGATTTAACCCTAAGTTAAATAATTTAACTTTTACCGTTTCTTTTTGTTTTCTTACACTATATGGTTAATACACTTATTATAACATGACAAACGAACCACAAATTGTTTATTATTAATATATATATCCTTAGCTAAGTCATTTGGACGAACCTTAGATTTTTAGGAATAAAATAACAATTAATAATATAATATTTAATTTAAAAACTATTTTGTGTCAATTTTGACACTATTTGATATATGATTTTTGTGAAAGTCATAACAGAATCATATGTTCGAACCAAGTTGATTAAATATACACTAATATATCCTAGTAACCTATAAAATTAGTTTAATTCATAAAAAGTCTCAAATTACATTCATTTGATAATTTATAACATCAATTATGTTAATATTTCCTTAAAAGGGTAATTACTGCATCATCGTTGTGTCATAAATAAATTAATTTATTTAAAGTCTAAAAATTATAAATAAAATATAATTATGTAGGAAATATTTTTATCTTTCTAATGAATATTTATAGTCGAATTTATCATATCTATAAACCCATATTAAAAATGTTTTAGTTATTAAACTTTGATTTTAACTATTTTAACTATTCATTAAATAAAATAATATTAAATGTCATAATCTAATCCAAGTGGACCTAAATGGTCATATTATATTCATAGAGTTATTTTTGCTCGAATTACACTTATCCAATAGAATTAGAACATGTGTCAGGGTAATAGTAATATCATATTTACCCTTAGTTACCTTATTTACTATTAACCGTGGTAAAAAAAGTAAAAAGTTACTATTCACCAAAAATTATTTTCATCTCATTGAACCACATTTTAGTCCTTGATATTAACCATGTCTGTCGGATTTTCGAAATTCCATTCACAGAAGCGGTAAAATTAAGTTTTATGCAACATTCAGTTTTTAACTACCACTTAGTAGTTTCACTATTCATCAAAAATTGATGTTTTTCAGAAAATTACCAAAATTTCACCCTAAGCTAATTTCGATATTACGAATCCAAATATGAATTCCATTTTGAAAAATAAAATTTACAAAATTTCAAAAAGTGGTTATTACTATTCATAATGGCTAGTTTTAATAATATCTTAATAGCATATCGTTGTTTCGTGAAACACAGTATTGCGTACTACACACGCTATCGAGGAAGGTTGCGATTGCGTGTAATGCAAGGCAAGTCAAAGATGCGTGTTGTGCAAGCTCCTTTTGGTGTATCTTACAACACAAGACATTAGTGAAATTAAAAAGAATAATTTTCATAAAATCTTGGGCTGTTACACCCCTAACGATACATTTCAAATCTATCCCCAGTGTGTGGTCCTTGTTTCATGACCATAAAAGGCAATTTTTGGTTCTTTTCCCTATGGCGAAGAACCCATATTCCTAACCATATGAAAATAAACTCCAAGGTACCCCATATATAATTAATATTCCCCTAATACCTACACATGGACCATAATAGTATATGTAGTCGTATTTTTGAACAATTAGATCTTTCAAATTATAACACACTCTAATAAGGGAATTCAAATGTATGACTCCACTTTCCATTCATATTTGTATGGAGAGACTCCTGATTCAATGAATAATCATGACCTAAGTGTTTCTAATATTTCTACAAAAATACTATACATTCCTTAAGCTTTATGCTTTGAGTGGTTTTATATCCTCATATACCTATCAGAATAACAATAATGGAAGGATAGTGTCCTGCATAAACCTTTGTTTATCTATTAACACAATGCCCTAAAAAATCTACATAATTGGCCTAAAAAGTAATCGGTCATAAAAAGTCAAATTTTTTCATTGGAGGGAGTTTTCCTAATTTTTTACACTCATTGGATTCCAATACAAATATCAATTATCCTAATCCAAAATCCCTTCAATTTGTGGCTTACACATTCATTATTACTCACATATTAGACATGTCGAGACATCTTTTCATGATTATCCTTCAATTAATCAAAGTCTCCTTCTCAATTTCCAAATCGTATTAAATGTAAAATTTAGGATATGTGATTCCCATGGTCCGCCATTGGGACCATACCTGTTAAATAATATTGTACCCTATGTACTTATTCATGAACTGAATCCATGCAAGGATGTTCAATATGGGTCCCACCATATTATTTAGATCATCAACAAACAAAACTAATCCCACATATATGTGTGAATCCGATCCACATATGTGAATACATTAAAAGAACTACGTTTGGAGTTATTAATATCATCATAAGGATATGTAGTGACACATCTGTCAAATATCTAATGTCTAGCCATTCAATAAAAATCATCCCATCATTTCCTACCTAACGGTTGTAGCTATATATGTAACCCCCCTCACCTATATAAAGAGATCTTATTTACCTAGTCTCAGTAGACTTTGGCTTAAAATACCCCCATTAATATTTATGAAGCTCATTTTCATGAACTATACTCAGTGTCTAGAAGGGTCTGAATCCCCATAATCCTCCCTGGATTTCAGAGATGGATGGTCCGTGTCGTGAGAACACCTTTGTATGAATATGAAAATAATTCCCTAGGTGCTCTACATAATGTTCCTAAAAATGTCCAATCTACCAAATAATAATTCATCCTTACGATAGTCTTTTTCTACTTCTATACCCCCTTTTAAATTTCAGTCTCATCTAGTTTTTTGGTTTCCGAAAATACATGGCTCATAATTTACATCCCCTACTCATTTATAAATATGATAGATCATTTTTAATAAACTACTCTTCACAAGACGATTTGTTTTCCAAACTACTTCGTGTTGGTAATCTGAGATTAAATCATTAGTCTCAAAAGTTTTGGTTAAACAACATTAAACTACACCGTCTTATAACCCCCACTTTTCAAAATTAAAATTCATGTGGGATTGCGATTCTCATATAAACCAATAAAAATTACCTCATACATTTAGACATTGTTCCATCAACATGCCACCCACTATGGTCTTAGATAACACCAAAAAGGAAAACAACCATTAAATTTTATAGACATTGTAAATTGGATGCAAGTGTCTTATAAACACCTTTGGTTGACCAATGCACATAATACATAAGAGACTCTGCAAAAATGGCCTACAAAAGAGGCTTGTCAACCAAAGGAAATATAGTCCATGGGAGAGGCCTCTCCCATCTCAATATTCACCATGTCTTCCATGGCCCTTGTCGTATCTAATACCCAGAAACCACAAGGTCAAGGTCAAGAAATACCACTTATTTATGTATGAATGCTTTTTGAACATTCCTGATTAAGGAGTCCAAAATTTCGGAATGTATCATGAAAATAATTGAATAGACTATTTAACCTAAAACATCAGTCATCTTTAAATATGATCAACCTAAAACATATCTAATGATATTAAAGGTCACAAGACTTTATACTATCCATTGAAAAGAGACAACACTCACCAGGACGACAATATGAAATGTTGACCCAAGATTAATGTAGAGTTCCATATCAAAGGACCAATGAATCATATTGGTAGGGAAAAATTTTTAGCATTCAAACAATAAATTGTGAATATGTTCTTGTTACATCAAAAACCCTCAATTGTTGGCATAAGAAACATTACTTATTATACACCATTTGTCTTCAACATAATGGGCTTAGGAAAAAATTAGGGTTATAATAGAAAATGTAATTCCGCAACCCCAATTACCCAGAATTTGTGCATGATTACAAAACTTTGGCATAAAACAAGGAATCATGTCCGGATAGACTGATCAGTTTAGTATCATGGGAAGTACTAGATACAAAAATCAGTTTAACATTACACCATGAAATAAGAAAACAACATTGTGTCCCCTTTGAACACTCTTTTACCCCTTAGACTATTCCTGCATTATAATCGTAATATACTTCATTGCATCCCAGAAAAAATAAAACTTATGAAAGGGGTGAGTAAATATGATCAGTAAGGATAAAAAAAGTTCGGAAACTGTCATAAATAAGATTAAACATTTAAGGTAATGTATATGAATAGAACACAATCCTTTTAAACATAAATTTCAGAACAATATGGAAACGATAAAACAAATAATTCAAATTACATATTCAAATGGATATTCTAATAGTCTAATAATCACATGTAATATCAATAGCCAATTTTATAATGATGGAATGCATAAATCCATACATAATGACCACATAGTCAAGGCCTTGTGCCATGACTACAAATAATATTTTTCCAAGGACTTGTGCGAAGACACTATCTTGTCTTATGATACATACCAATGCATCGAGGATCTATAGCTGGATCCAACTATCACTTATTAAGTCCAATTCATTCCTCATATGAAGGGGGTGAAACCTAATCTAAATATTATTATGAAAAATAGCATATGAAATTTCAATATTTTTACAACAAATGGAATAAAAATAGCACATCCACAGTAAAAAATAACTCATTAAATTAAATATAAATGATTGAATTGTGACAAATCATCCTCAATCAAGAATAAAATGCACTGAAGGATATTGACATAGATTAAACTATTCATTAAAACTATTTGAGAGAAATATCCCCTTTTTCTTGAAAATTTTTAAATGTCACACTATTTATCATAGAAGTCAGTTAAAAAAGGTTTTTGAATCAAAGTGACCCATACAACTTTGAAAATTTTAAAAGGAATATTAATTTCAGAACATTTATGTCTATATAAATATATATTAAAACAACTTTTTTAAAGAAATAAATTAATGAGAAATATTTAGAGGAATTAATATTTTTAACATTTAATGCAATATTATAGTAAAACAGTTCCTAACCAAATAAGAGACCCTTGAATACAAGTAATTGGGAAACAACATTAATAAAAGAACTATAATATCTTGAGAATAAAGAGATTAATGATATAATATGTCAATTGAATGTATATACACCATATTAAATTGAATTGGTGCATAATGAAAAAGAGGTCCCATGGGAATGTAAATTGAGACGAAATACCTTATAAAGAATTTATCCTTAGATAAAGGTTAAATCAATGTAATAATTACGTGATAAAATTAGAAATACACTCAATATAATTGGATATTCAGTATAAATCAATCATATTAAATTCACACATATTCTTGTAAAAACAAAACAAATGAGATGGATGTTTAACACAATGAATGGAAATTGAGTTAAGATTACCCTTCAAATTTCATATTAATATAATGTGAACATATAAATGGCATGATTATGTTAATAAAAGGTATATCCATAGAAAATAGAGTGTAAATAACTACGTAAATTATAGATATTGATTCCTCAAATAATCTTGGAGTAAAATAATCAATGATTTATGCGTAAACCCCAATGAGTTGAAATTGAAATTTGTAATTCCCTTACAGATTTGGTAACGTATGAAACATACACACCTTGAAATAAGTATAATAAAACAAAGATGTAAATAACCATAAATTAATGTATATTACACAAAGAATAAAATCATGGGTAGTACATAAACCACACAAATGGAAATATTAGCAATATAGCATGAATCTCACGGGAATAAGAAGTGAGGTGAAAACAACATACCTTGTACTTTTTCATAGTCGGGGGTATGTTAATATACATTATAGCAGTTAATTAATTGTTATTAAATTATAAAATAACATCATACATTAATATTATTTGATATATGATCTTCTAATATTGTGTTGTTAATAGTATTTTAGTAGTATCATTGTTTCAGGTGTTAACTGATTATTTTTCCTTTATATGTTTTGTTACTAAATTCTTTTTTATTATGGATAGAATGTATTTGATTCATATCCATAATTATATTAAGTTTTTATACATTATTTTTAATAATAAAAAGAAAAATATTCTTGAATGGTTACAATGGGGAATTAATCTCATCGCGTTCATGGAGACAGTAATCCGTACGCTTGGACGAGTGATAATATCATTCAACTAAATGTGAGATCATTTATAAATAGATTTTATATAATATTTAAAGAATATTTATCATTCTATATATATATTTTATATCAATTATACATCATTATTATACCCATATAAATAATTAAGTGTTGAATAACATCTACACCACGACTTGGAGATGGTAAGCTGTACGCACACACGTATGCGGACATTGTCATTCATATGATGGATAGAATAATGAATATGGTTGTAACATATTTATAATAACAGAACAATATGTTTAAGGTGATAAATTTATTATTTTGGTATGGAAAAAAAATAAAGAGGATGTGGAAGAAGAAAATAATATGAAAGATAATGGTGAAATTATTACCTCTTCTTCATGTGTTTCCTATTTAGATGATCCAAAGGGCTCCATTGGTTAGAATTACGATCAAATTAAGACCTCTAATCAGAAGTAAGGGATGTTGGAAAGTTATTTGGGTAGGTTTTGGATGATCCAAACGGCTTTGGTGGTGTCAAATTAAGATAAGGGGGTGTACCATATTATAAGATAGTTGGGGGTCACTTTAGGAAAATCATGAAATATTTTTTTATAATAAAAATATTTTCAGGGTATAATGGACCCAAAATGATTTATTTCGAATCTAAGTAGAGGCTGAGTAGATAACCACTAAAAAATAGGTTTTAGACAAGTTCAGGTCTCCATATTATCCGTATCTTTTATATTTAACTAGTAGTTAAAAAGTTTATCTTTTACTGTGTCTTCTTGTATTCTTACACTATATGTTTAATAAACATACACTAATATTCCAATAGAAACTCAAGAAGTTCATTAATGAAATTTATAATATTATTTAATCCATTTTGATGAGACTTATATTATTTTTAATTTAATATCAACATATAACATTGTATTTGTTTTAAAAACACATTTTTTTCAATTTTGTCACTATTTAGTAATTGGTTTTTGTGATACTCATAAAAACATTAGAAATTTGAACAAAAATTATTTAATCAACCTAACCATGTCTTATTATCCTAGAAAATTATTTTAATTCTTAAAAAGTATCAAATTGCATTTATTTGGATATTTCTAATATCAATTATTTTAATATTTCATTAAAAAGCTAATTATTACACCATCATTGTGTCCTAAATAAATTTAATGATTTAAGGTCTAAAATTTTTCAATAAAATACCATTATGTATACAATCGGTTTAGCTTTCTAATGAATAAATATAGACTAATTTATGTTAGGTATTACCCTATTTTAAAAATGGTTTTGTTATTAAATTTTGAATTTAACACTTTTAATTCTTCTTTAAATAAAATAATAATAAATGTACTAATCGAATACAAGTGGACCTAAAGGATAATATTTCATTCTTATGGTTTTTTTCGGTCTAGTTAAACTTATTCAACAGAATTATACCTGTTTTCGGGTAAATATAAAACCATTTTTACATTTAATTGCCCTAGTTACTTTTAAACGTGGTAAATAAAAGTCAAAAGTTACTATTCACAAAAAATTATTTTCATCTTATTGAACCACATTTTACTTTTTGATATTAACCATGACTCTCAGATTACAAAAATTCATTTTACCGAAGCAGTAAAATTATGTTTTTGGAAAATTTGCAAATAATACTAGAAGGTGCGTAAAAGACGGTAAATATTTCAATAAAATTATAAACATCTAATTTTATTATAAAATGACTCCAATGAATTAAATTGAAAATATATGGGTATTATATATCTATTTTTACTTAAAATAAATTTAAATAAAATAAATAAATATTTATATAAAAAGTCAGGTTTAAACTATAACGTAGTGTTTTTTCACTATTCATTAAAAATTGAATGTTTTTAGAAAAATACCAAAAATTTACCCAAATATAATTTTGATATTCCGGATTCAAAAATTATTTCTATTTTACCAAATTCAAAATATATAATATTCATTAATTAATTTAAAATTAATTCATGTTTTCAAAACTGAAAAGCTGGTTTTTAAGAAGTAATAACTATTAATATATTGACATGTGTTTATATAAATTTTAAATGTGAAATTACTTATAATGACCTATAATATATTAAATAATAAAAAATATAATCTAATTATACTTCCAAAACATTCAAATTCATTATTTTACAATATAAATTATTTCGATTTAAAAATATGGTTTCAATTAAAATTTACTATTTTTCATTATTCATCAAAATATGTAAGTTATTATAATAGTACCAAAATATTATCCAAAATAAATTTTTATGTCCCGATTTTAAGGAAAATTTTAATTTTATTAAATTGAATATATAAAAGTGTCATGAATTGGATTTAAAAATTATTTTCCATTAAATGATGGTAAAATTTCATTTTTTTGAGAAAAACTTCTTTTATCTGAATAAATGATTTTGATCTTACATTATGTATGTGAATCAAATAATATGGATTCTAAAATTATATGGTGTATATAAAATAAAAATTTTAGTTAATTATATTTATAACCTCTTATTGACATCTTGTTTCGTACATCATGGTGCACTCAAAATCGGTGTTGCATGTAGCACTTGTTATTTAATTACATTAAACAATATAACATACTATGAAATCTAGCGGTGTTACAAAAAGATGAAAATTTTGTATGGTTTCTATGTGAATCATAGAAATAGTCATACTACACTCACTATTTACTTCTTGTTAGGAAAAAGTTAGAGAATAAGATAATTATTTCAAATTAGTTATCCGTGATTGGAATTCAAATTGATATGTAGTTGAACATGCAGTTTAAATTTACTCAATTCGTATTGATTGAAATTTCAGGAAATTTTTAATGAGAATCACTGGACTGAAATATTTTAATATTCCATCAAATTTAAAAATAATTGGAGAACATACAAAATCTAGAGTCTATCCCCACTATCAAAATAAAGGTAGTATAGGGTGACCCAATGGGTTATGATGAAGCTTGACTTTCCCTATCATGATAACTGATTATCGCCAGCCATGTGCCATCGACTAATTGGGCCAAATCATTCATCAATTCATCTTCATATTTAACCATGGGATGTAATTGATTCATGAAACCCCTATGGTCTCAACTTTTCTATTTGAAATCTTCATAATTGGTAATTAACAATGATAATTGGGCCTTCATCTTGGACACACTATCATCACAGTCCTACATTTCCACTTTTTGGGTGATCACATGATCATGATTATCTATTTCCTCAGCCTCAAAATGGTTCAACTCATCAGTAACATATCAAATGGTATAATTTTTATTGTAAGAGTATTTTAACATAGAACAACTTCCTTCACAAGTAGCAAGATCATGTCAAGCTATTAAAATGTAGTTTATAAGGACATATTGTTGTCAGAAGTCTGGGGCACCCATATCGGTGTTAATGAATAGTCATCGAATAGTCTCTCCCTCATTAGAAAAATCCACCTTAGGTGTTTCTATGGGGTGAGTACAGATTGTTTCCGTGCCTATCTCTTTGCAGCTCAATGCCTCTTAATATAAGCAAAAATTTTCCTTTACCCCTCAATCGCAATGGGAATATAATCAGGAAGCTACATCATAAAAAATGGTAGGGCCCTCAGTTGAGTCTCCCAAGAAGAATAACATTATTGCACACTAGATGATTTATTCTCTGGGACTAGAAACGGGGGATGACCACCGCATCAGGAAGACTCGGAGACATCCCACTTGGACCAACTTTAGTAAGACTATGCAACATATCAGCTTAAGTTGTGAGGTCTGAGTCATTGTGCATACAGATATAATGGGGAGAAAAATCTCCATATGATCATATCTGGTGATGAATGGAATTCCTTGTTATGACCAGAACGAGGGATATTACATGACTGACACATTGGGAACCATACTGGAATGAGTCAATGTCCTCTTAACTAGTATAATTTTCCTTGAAAATACCCTCTTAAGGTAGCATGACACCAACTTTTGGGCACACTCGAATGATAGAAATGATGGAGACACCATGGGAGGAACATGGACCTCTATATTACCATATACACACTTTTTTATTAGCCTTAAATTTTTAAGGATTATAGGGTGAAATTATCCCTTCAATTGAGTAGCATGGAGGGATTCAATATATTATAGTCATACAAATTTCTTAGTGATCCTTTAAATGGTGTAGGGCACACAAATAGTAACTTTGACAAAACGCACAGTCAAATCTCCATCTTGAAGTGCTATAATAAAAGATATTTCTTCTAGATAACCCCTTACATCCTCCATTATTGTACCATGGGGCACGACATTAGGTGAAAATGAGAATTGGGCGAAATTTTATAGTAATTTATATTCTACATCAATGATCATGGATTTTTCAGTGATGAAAGCACTGTTGAGAAGGGTTGGGGAAGTCAGAATGGGGAATTGTGGTAGAATTTCGATACTCACAATTGGTGTAATGCTCTTGTATCACCCAATATTTAATAGTAATTTATATCTTTAAATTAATTCAATATCATATATTTTATCGACTTGGCTTGCGTTATACGCAAGATTTAGTTTCTGTGAAACAACATATTAGAGTTATAATTATTTAATCAATATATTTATTTATCCAGAAAATACTGTGATATGAATTGTAAAAAAATATTATAATTTATAATGTTTTGACAAAAATAAAACATATTTATAATGAAATGTATATGACTTCTTAATATAGTTATATATAAAGAAAAATTATTTTCATAGAAGAACAAGTTTTTTTGTCCTTTTGTGAATAATAATACAATTAATATTAAACACTGATAAAATTTTAATTTGGTAAAATTGAGATCATTTTTGGATTTTCAATATCAAAATTATCTTAGGGTAGATTTTTTGTATTTATCTGAAAACTTTTAATTTTTGACGAATAGTGAAAAAACTTCATAGTACATAAAAACTGACTTTTTTTTAAATAAATATTATTTTTATTTAACTTTATTTTAAAGTAAAAATAGATACATAATACCAATATTATTCCAATGTAAATTTTTAGTATTATTTTATAATAATATATGATATATAAAATTATATTGAATTTTTTAAAGTCTATTACCCACTTTCTAGGCACATTTTCTATTTTTTTAAATGTAATTTATGACATCAGTGAATTGAATTTCAAAAATTAGAGAGAAATTATTGACATAATTATGTAATATTTTGATCAATTAGTTGAAAATAATTTTGGTTGAATAGTAACTATTGAATTTTATTTACAATGGTTAAAAGTAAATAGGTTAATTAAATGTAAATATGATATTATATTTACCCGAACACATGTCATACCTCTATTGGATAAGTGTTTTTCGACCTAAATCAACCTTATGAGTTAAATATTATCCTCATTGATCTAATTGTTTTTTATTAGGATATTTATAATTATTTTATTTAAAGAAGAGTTAAACGAGTAAAATTCAAAGTTTATTAACTGTACCTTTTTCAATATGGGGTAATACATAAGATAAGTTGGACAATAAATATTCATTATAATGACAAAATTATTTCATGCATCAATTTTTATTAATAATTTTTAGAGAATAAATAATAAAATTTATAAATGATATAATGATTATGCAGTAATTTCATTATTAATGAAATATTAAAATAATTTATTTTATAAATATCCAAATCAATGTAAATTTTCATATTTGGTTCATTACAAGAATTTTATAGGTTATTATAACATTATATGGTTGATGAAATATATTTTATTTAAATGAAAATGTTTTTATGACTTTCAATAAATTCAAATACTAAATTGTGTCAAAGATTACATAAATGAGTTTCTAAAACATTACTATATTATTAAATGATATAATATTATTAAAAATATTAGGTTTGCCAAAAGGACTTATATAATAATATATATTTCATTTATGAACCACTTGAGGTTCTCTTTTCAATTATTATATGTTTATCAACAATGTAATATAAAAAATACTAGAAGACAATGAAAAAGTTAAACTATTTAACTAAGAGTTAAATATAAATAATAAGGTTTCTATAGTGACCTAAACCTGGATAAAACCTATTGGTATAGATTATTTAAACCCATACCCACCTTATCCTAGAAATAACTAAATTTTTTGAAATTATAAACCGATAATTATTTTAAAATAAAATAATATTTCATGATTTCCAAAAATTTACTCATAACTCTCTTATTAATGGGTACTTCCCCTTCTCTCAAAGTCACACCTCCAATGCCATATGGACCGGTCTAACCCTGATCAAATATCTTCTAAACTACACTCAATTCAACCTAGAGGCCTTAAATTGATCGTAAAGCCAACCTAAGGAACCCTTTTGATCGAAAAAAAGGAAGCACCCAAAGAAGAGGTAATAATTTCATCACCTATTTCAATGTTCTTTTCTTATTCCACTTCCTTATTCATTGTTTTTTCCATACCAAAATAATAACTATATATCTTCTACATACTATGATGTTATTATAAATATGGTACAACCATATTCATTATTCGAACCATCCAATGAATAACAAAGTCACCATATCTTCGTACGTACGACATATCATCTTCATGTCATGGTGTAGTTTGTTATTCAAAAGTTAATTATTTGGATGGGTATAATAAAGAGAATAATTGATGTAAATAAATAATATAACATGTTAATGATATTGTATCTATAATATACCATCTAATTACATATTTTTTCAACAAAAATTGAATCATATTGTCACTCGTGCATATGTACGATTTACCGTCTCCACAAACGTGATGCGATTTATTCCCCATCGTAACCATTGAAGAATAATTTTTATTTTATGATTAAAAATAATTTCTAAGAATGTAATATCATTCTATATATGAATTAAATATATCATATCCATAACAAAAACGACTTATGTAACCAAACATATAATAAAAAATGAACCAGATAACAGCCAAAACAATGATACTACTAAAAATTTATTAACAAAACAATATTAGATAATCACATATGATATCATATGTATATTGTTCATGTATAATTTAATAAAAATTATTTAAAAATTATAAATGAGTTTAACGTACCCTCGCCTTATTAAATTTACATGGTAATGTTTAATTTTAAAATCACTTTATTATCTGAGGTTTTTTATATGTAGGCCTCTACTGGGAAGACATTATCATCCACATCCCTATTTCTAAAAAAACGTATTTCAAAACATTTTTAATATTTACTACAATATATGTTAAAGTCATTTATACCCTTGTTTTACTTTTTATAAAATAGGTTGAATGGACTATTTCTATGTCTTTCGAAATAGGGTACATTATGACATTTTCATCTATTTAAGGTGAAAATATTTTGTTAACATACACGTCGGGTGCAGCTATTTTCTGCTATTATAACACCATTGAAGAATCCATTTAAATCTTGTTAGAATATTTTAAAAATAATTTTTTTATTTACATTTAAATTATTTCTAAATAGAATGATATATTTCTGTCAAATCTTTTTTGGATTGATTTCATCTATGTCTACATCCTTCATCGGATTTTATGTTAGTATGAAGTTAATTTATTATGATTCCATCATCAATATTTGTTCGAAGATTTTGTGATATGTATGATTGTGGATGTGCTATTTCTATAACATTCATGTTTTATGGTTAAATTATAAACATTTTATATGAATGTTTTAATAACAATTTTTATGCTATATTTCATCCTTTTCATATGTGGAATGCATTGAACATAGTAAGTGACAGATGGAACTCACTATAGCTCATTGATCCATCATTAGGTCTCATCAGACAAACTAGTGTCTTGGCATAAGGCCTTGAAAAAAATTTAATTTTAGTCTTGGAATGAGGCTTTGACAATGTGGTTATGATGTCCGACATTATGAATTGTATAATAATGAATTTATCTATTGATATTACATATTAATATTCCACCCGAAGATTATCCATGAGAATAAATAAATGAAATTATTTGAGTTATCATTGCAATATTTTGTTGAAGTTTAAGTTTTAAAGGATATTGTTTCAGTCTTATATATATACTTAAATATTTATGCATATTTATGACAGTTTCTACTATATTGTTATACTTACTAAGCATCTGAGATCACCCCATTCTTATTTTTTCTTTTCCTAGGATATGAAGAAGAATATTATAATTAACCTGCAGGGATATTCCAAAGGATATGAGTTTGTTAAATGGGGACTAAATGTTGTTGTTTTTTATTTCATGATGTAATGTAAAACTTATGTATTTATCTAGTAATTTCAATTATACTAAACTAATCAGTCTTTAGAGACTTCAACTCTTGTGATCATGTTAATTTTATGAAATAATGAACCGAATCTGGGTAACTAGGGTTGCAGTATTACAACTCTTCTATCATGTCATGTAAAAATTGAAATTTCCCAATAAGGATATGAATAGGATTCCCCCTTTATCATCCACAACAATTTTTAGATACAATAAATTGTGGGGATGTCTATGTTAATAGGAAGTCCCTCTAATCAGGTAGCTTCCATCGTTAATGTAAAATCTATAACACGAGTATAGACATCACAGAATGGGAAGATCTATACAAACAAGAAGGAGGAGAAGAAAACTTATATCCTTAGCTCATGAAAAATGTCTAATTATATCTCCTAAACTTGGTAGTATACTGACTTACTTCATGGATAGCATAATATAAGCCTGATATAAGTCATGATAGTTGAGCTGGATTTATTCAGCTTGGAGGAATTTCAACATCAAGAAACTCTCTTATAGGAACAACCCAATATAGTCCTCAAACAAATTAATTTAGCATATGTGAAAAGATTATAAATAAATAACCCCACCATAACTTGTAAATCTCCCATAATTGGAGTTACGTGTGCAATATTGTCCTAGTAATTGGTCGTGGGTAAAATTTCATTATACATCTTGTCATTAATGGGGATTCCCTTGATCTGTAAAATATACCACAATATTATTCCCATGTCTCCATGAGATAAATGGATGGTTTTGGTAGTCAAACACTAGAAAATGTTTTGTTTTGGTAGAACCTCACCAGGTGAATATATGAAAAACTGGGAAATCCATAAAGCCTCCCAATTATTAACCATTTTTAATTGACTGAAGAATTAAATTTAATTATAGTTTACTCAGGTAACCTTGTCCCATTCCTCGGAAAAGATCCCCAAGCATAACATGAACCAAATAGAGATCCATAGTCTATTTAAATTTAACCTTAAAAGGTTAACGAATTATCGTTATTTATAGATGACTTAATCTAAAGATGTATTATAGATTCATTGACAAATCTATGTTAACATGGAGCAGTTTAGAATCAACATGAACTCCCTACTTGAAATTGTCATGTTCTATTTTATGTTATAATATTTTCCTTGATCACACCTTGAGGATGTCTTAGAATGAATAATAAGGAAGCCTCAATCAACCCATGATATGGAAGTATCATCTTCAAGTACAACATTTAAAAATTTTCAACAATCTAGATTAAATATCAGCTAGAAGATTCAGTGAAATCATATCTCTAAGAATAATTTCTTGAGGAGTAAAAAAAATTAATGTTCTCCTCAATTTTAGTTACCATATCCAAATTTTTTCTTTTCGATTCCATTGAGATAAGAGAGAGATCCATTATTAAACATGTATCAAAAGAACATTATAAATGATAGTCAAATTTTTTTTAAATGGACTCATACTGGTCCATGTACTAAAGATTGTGAATGGTTCCTAAAATATACCACATGTGAACCAACAGTTCACATATACCCATAATTACTTGGCTCAGAATGAATTTTCCATAGAACCAAATAGTCATAGAATAAGCAAGCCACTAATTGACCTGCTGTATTTGAAAATATATACTAGTCATTCAAAGACTCAAATTCTCATTCAAGGACATTAAATTTGGTTTGTGGAAAAAGGAAACTGTGATGTGTTTTTAGTTAATGGGATGACAAGACTAGTTTGAGGATGATGGAATCTATAGAGGATTATAGTTCACAGAAGCTGGAGAGTGATAAAAATTTAGAGAGTGTAGAGTTTTATGATAGAAGAGGTAATGGAAAAATTATCTAGGCCCCCCTATATATAAGAATGGTTCCACTCTAGGTCACCCATTATATCGAAAACAATTTCATGTTATAACCACATTCTATACATAAAATAGCCTCTTCTTCTTCCATATTAGAACCCATTATAGTGGGGGGATTGTTTTTTTCTTTAAAACATTTCTTAGGGAAATTAAACTCTATGTGAAATTTGAAAAAATAAAAAAATATATATTTGATAGATGGTTTGAGGAATAATATTGAAGAATCAAAATTTTTCAAAGGGAATGAGATGAAACATGAACTAAAAGTCCTTCATGGAATCCCACTCTACATTGTGGTCACTAGCCTCAAAAAGAATCTGTGAACTGAGTGGTTCACGGAATATAGACAACTGTGTTAGCCCTCGTGAACCATTTCATTATAGGAATAGAGGTATAAAAATACTATCCACTTAATTCCCCAATGGATAGAGTCTTTGATGGAATATTGGAGGAGAAATTCACTTCTATATACCATCCCCATTTACTAAATGGTTTACTGGTGCATGCAGGTTGGTGGTTTCCCACGAACTAGATGGGGACATTCGTGGAATTGAATTGGTGGTTTTATCCACCAAAAACAACCACCCCATGGGACCATATTGACCAAGTCAATCATGTGATTGAGGAGGTTGTTTCCATCACCATAGAATACAACCCTATAGGCATCTGTTGACTGAATTATTCATGGGCTATGTGATTTCCCTGTGTGTTTCCATTAAAGGTGTCTCATGACCCATATATCCAACTTACCTGATGATATATAAATTATATTGAGGGAGATGGGGGAAAAGGATATAGATCAAAAGAGAGATATGATGACAAATATAAGGGGAGATAATTGAAGAGAATAGATTTCGTTGCAACAAATTCATATAAGAAGAATATATAGAAATATAGACTTTCCCAAAAAATTACATGTACTGTTTTCAGCATACCATAATAGAGGAAAAAAATATTAATTGGTAGAAAATGAACCTAATTGATGAACTAAAAACCATATCTCATTAGTTTATGAACTTCTCATGAACCACAAGAATAATATCTATCATTCAATCAGGCATCCCAAATAACACATCTTCATGTAGACGAAACCCTACCCCATGTATAGTCCACCAACGTAGATGTAATTTACTACCGCTTATAACCACACTATGCAAATGGAACTTGGGGCCGCGTACCACCACAGTACATGAACCACATGTAGTTCCACATTCCACTTTGGTACATTGACAACCTCTCTAGTCATATAGTGACATGGTATTCAAGGGATTCTGTATTCCTTATTAAAAAATGATACGTGGAATGGGGTACCTTTGGGGAATCCACCCTCTATATATGATCATTTCCTTCCATTTTCATTACCTTGTCTTCAAGCCTTCCATAAATGGGTCCAATTTATATAGGCCAATTCCCTTTCCAAATCCATAAAACCTATTTTATAGAGCCACCAGGTACATCCAATATCCCTTTTGAGTTACATATCAATATTGTGTGGCATTGCATATGAACTCCACAAAGTAGTGCAGACCCACAGAATGTCCATAAGTTTATAATCCCAAGGAAACCTGGGGTCCAACCTTAGTATTTTATAATGAACCACCTATTATAGGGATCAAGTGTAATCCTGGGTCATTCCATTCTATGAGGATTATTGATACATAGGGAAAATCAAATTTTGATTTAATTATTCTAAGACGCAATATTCCCCCCCCTCATAGAACCATTTTTAGTGAATGCAAAAAAGATTAATCTCCATTGATTATAGGTGGTGGTGCTCTCACTTGGGCCTCTTCCTATATCATTCAACACCTTTTCCACAATTTTATAAGATATTGTGTGTGGAATATTTTATTATTCATATACTATTGTTTCTCACACCGTTTGTGAACCACTTGGGCTTAAAGGGTACGGATGATAACACCACCCACAAAATCCACATCCGACATTGAAATATAATATTCCATATTCCTTCCTCAAATCGGATATGTAGGAATCCTATCTAAAGGCCCATGCTAAAATGGGATCCTACTCAAGGGTTACCCCCAATAATAGCCCCAAATTCATAAAGGAATCTATTAAGGATTAAGTCCCAACTCCAACTCAAAAAGGTCCTTCAACATTTTTTTCATCCTCACATCATGACCCCTTTATAAGCTTCTATGACGGTGTAAGTCCCAACTCAAACTGAACTACAATTGATTTGATTCCAATCTAGATATGATACTTAGGAAGCCCCTCTGAGGTCTAAAATTGACCCAAATATCCCCTTAATGTTATCTGGTCAATATACCTAGCAGATTGATATCCACACATGATACCGTATCTCTTCTATTTATCCTGGTCCACATAGGAATAAGTACCACACCAAACCATAACTATATTCCTTTTTCCTATATCTCCTCATCGCATGAATTTAAACAGTGAGGATATGTCATTGTTACATTACCATAAAAGGTGATGTTCCTTATAAAATGGAACCAAAAAATGTGGTTTCTTATTCTCCTCAAAAAGACATATAGGAAGCCTATCTAATGGGTTTGATATTGATATCTAAACAACTAATGTTCCCCTTGGATGATAATAAACTTCAGACTGCCTTATTTAATGGCTTATGTTAGGACTGTCTCAATAATTCTCGGTCTATGAATATCCAGGATTGATCTTTCACCCTAGGGGTATACCATGGACACATTATTGGGAAAGAACCATGTATTAATGAATATATGAACATTGTTTAAATCTATAAAAGTCTCCCAAATAAGAAATATTTCACCTAGAAAGGGTGTGATAAGACCATCCTTCCATCCTATAGACTAATGGATTCCATACATTTCATTGTCAAAATCATCTAACGAGGTCTGGTAATTGGAATGTATATCAATGAATCATGGATAAAAGGTTCATTAGGTGTTTTTAGATATGTGAATAAACATATTGGAGACCATTATAGTACATCATACCCAACGTGTGCTGATTTCACAAACACTTCACCACCTACAATCATCTTCGAGTACTATTCAATTAATTTACATCCTTCACTCCATAAAAAGGGCACACCACCATGGCCCCAAAGAAACATATCAAACCTTGAATTGGGTACGAAATGAATCATTTCACAAAAAAAATGGGGAACCCAACATGAAATTTTCTATAATAGTAGGAAATTAGTTGTTATCTGTTAGGCAATATTGTTCGCACCCATACTCATTCCAACCCAGGTTGGAAAAAAATGATGAAATCAGTGTGAAACAATATATACAAGAATGAAATTAGTTTTTATCCATCAGACGGATTTTTCACTCCCCATACAACACCACCTTGGATTGAAACAATATAATAAACTTTATTTTTTTCAATATATAAGAGGTGTCTTATTCGTAGATATTTATGTAACTAAATTCTGTGTAATGAATTTTCCTATATAACTTTTGTGTTTATCTATGTGGGTAATAATAACATGACCATGTCTAGGAGTAAAGGGGTAATTGTAAGTGATATATACAGGTATGTAAGAGTAACTATGGCCATGAAAATGATTCATTTTTAACCAATGATAAATTGAATGTATTAAAAATATTTTTCTTACAAACATTAATTATTCCAAGGGTTTAAAAAATCTTATCCATTATAATATTATATAATGATATGATTATATAATTTTATGTAAGATCATATGAACCCACAAAAGAAACTAAAATTTATTTAAATGATTTTAAAATATAGATCTATTGTTGTGATGTCCATATCAAAATCATTTAATCACATAAAAAATGAGTGTAACAAAAAGGAATTTTTAAACATTAATTATTATCCAAATAAATATATACGGAATATAATATGAAAGTTGAAACATGATTAACTATGCATGAATTAATTTAAGAAAATTAAAAGTGTGGATATTAAAATAATAAAATTATACTAACGGAATAAATCAAATTCCATTTACTTGGAATCTCAACCATCTTATTAACACATGAATTCATCATTGAAACTAATATATTGGTATGGTTTTTAAATAATGAGATAACTATTTATTTTGTAGGGTTCATTGAATTATTTATTTCTTATAAAATATCATTCTACTTTAATATAAAAATCTTCAACGGTTATTATCCTTCAAATTTAGGGTTAAAAAAATTTCTCTAATTCTTATAGTGGGGAGATGAATCTTGATTGTGAATGAATATAAAAAATTTGAATAATTTATTCTCAAAGAAAATAATATTGGTTTTTAGTATTATAATTCTCATTAAATGGGATTGTGTTCGATTATATATATTGGAACACTATTTTCTTCTTATGATGATAAAATCACTTTCATATCATTTTGGTCTTTCCAATATATGATGGAAATGGTACTTCAAGGTGGTGAAGTATCTAACGATTATTTATACATATATATAATGTATTGGATCATCTATTTTTTATTAGGAATAAATTTTTTCACTTTTATGTGTTTTTCATTACATTGTTGTAGGTTATATTCTTTTTTTATAAAGGATAATATTTAATATATTCCAATATACATATGAATCAAGATTAATATAAAGAGATCAACACATTATTTAGACAAATATTAACTATAATTAATTTAATATAAATATATAATTTTTTAGACACTCATTGATCAATTAATGCAATTTATATTATTATTTTAAAGGATGAAATAACATAACATTTGGTGATCTTGTCCCTAGAACAATCACTAAATATTATCTTAATAATTTTTATTATGGAAATTATCTTATTTATTTTATCAAATAAAAAATTAAATTTTACTAATTATAAAACCTATTTTTTCACCACTCCATGGAGACAACATTATGTTACTAAATTTTTTTTTAATCTATAGATTTTTATTTTAATTTTTTATAACCATGAAATCACAATATTAGTAGAATTTTATCTACTATAACATGAAACAATTTATCAATATTTATCCAATTCCCAATGGGGATAATTAGAATGTTCTTACTCCCAACCCATAATGTTTATTTAAGAAAACATGAAATCATTTAGAGGAGGACCATTATTCATGTCACATGAAATTAAGATGTTCTAATAATTTAACATTTGATTTATATTCTTAATAGAACAAATATCTAATACCACTTATAGTGATAATGTCATGATCCAAGGATTAACATTAAGAAATGTTACCAAATCACCTCAGGTACACATCCAAATCAACATAGGATAACATAATCCAAGGTGTTGGGTAAATATTTGGCGGTGTGTTGTTTTTTTATATCTAAAACACAATATTATAAAGTTTATTATATATAAAAATAATCCTTACACATAAGGATAATGTGAATCCAAGTGAAAACAATAATGGGGTTTGAAATAAGTTCATGTTCATACTAAAATATAGAAACATGATATTATATATCTTTACAAAAATGAATTCCAACTGATTACATGCCCCGAATGACCAACATAATGAAAAATTAGGAAAAAAAACAAAAAAAATGAAATTTAAACATGTAGATCCATTTATACAATGGATAACATGTAAAAATTTACCAATAATGTTAATGGGAAATTGTTTTCCATAAAAAAGAATCCATAAGAATCTTAATTTTGTTCCCCAAAAAGAATATTCTATGTAGAAATCATAGAATCGTCCTTATACACATGATCCATTAATATTTTTAGAAGTGTATCCCCTAGATTTCGTAGTAAAATGTCCTTATTCTAGATAATTTATATTATATATATCAAATAATTACTTGAATGTATTAATACAATAAGTGCACGGGTGTGGCCTATTTATAGAGACTTGATAGATGATTTATACACCAATAATTCCACAAACCATTCTTTCACATTAAGTTCTCAAAGACACAGTCATTAAATAAACACATTAACATCACTATAAAATCATTAATGCTACCATACATAATAAAAATAAAAAAAATAATCTTATATCTTGTGTATGATAGATATTTTTATTTTTATAGGTTTAGATGATTAGTTTAAAACATAAAAAAGTTAACACCATGTCCTTCTAAGATATGTGAATTTTATTCATTATATACAAAAACTAATATATCCCAAATGAGTATCAACATGAATTTTAAATTTAGTCAATTACGATATACTTTTTCACCAGAAAATTATACAAAATACATTCATAAAGTAGGGAAACTGATTGATAATATATTGTGTGCTCAATATCTTAGTAAGATAAAACATATGACAAAGAAAATATAGAATAAACAAAGAAAAAATACTATAGATAGAATTTGTAAATAGTATGAAACCACAATAAACATGAAACATAGAGTAGTTTATATATATGAAGATAAATTAAATCATGTATATAATTAATAATTATCTCATATTAATAAAACCCATAATGGAGGATATTAGAAACATGATGTTATGGACACATTCAAAGACACATTAATTTTCATTATGACTATAGTCATGAAATCTGGATTAATGTAAATCAAAAAGAAATTCGCATAACTGTGATGTATCATGAGTCATCTTGGTGCATTTATGGGAAATATATTTTTATGACCCACTATTCGCCTAATTATTAAAAATTTATTTACAGTGTGATTTAATAAAATAAATCATATCATTCCATAATCAACCTTTTATTTATTAAAAAAATCTACCATATATTTAATGACATGGAAGTTCAACTCAGAATCATACTTTCTTATAATTAAATAATTAAGATAAATGTTAATACCTTTCCCAATATCAATAAAACTAGTTTCATTATTATAACCAATCCAAAGAAAGAATATTTAAGGTCAAATTTTACATAATAAACATTCCAACAATCATCTGTATATGTATAAAATTATATATAAATTCAATATTAATACACATGTAAATATAATTAACATTTTTACCGGTGAAAATAATAAAATATAAGTAATGTTAATTCAAATTTTATTATATATAGTATAACAAGGAATCCATGATACCCTCATACATTAATACATGATCCCACATTAATATAGCCTTAATGGTGTTCCCAATATGAAGGTGTTATTGACTAGAACCTAGAATAAAACATGATCAATGTAAAGAATAGTTATTCACAAATTGTTTATGATAAATGATTGCATATCATAAGTCTCAACACTCCAATAGGTGAAATTACATGGAAAAAAAATATAAATCCCAAAATAATCTACAATTTCATAGAAACTTTTCATATAGATATCATGAATCTTGTGGAAAACAACTCCCAAGGTCACAATCATAACTTTACAGTTTCAATGATCCCAAATATCAACCATATCCAAGTGGTGAATCCACTTTTTATCAAACCTATAATAATAAAATTTTTGTATTCCTAAATTTAATTGTTGTCTGTGATCTAAAAATCATAGTAGTGTCTCACTATGTGTTCTAATATACAAACCTTAAAATTTTACATTTTATTCTATAAGTTAAAAAATGCATTGAATTGAAATTTCATATTTTAAACCAAAATATAATTTCATTAAAATATATGGGTCATATATCAAAACAACGTTCAAATAGGGTTAAATGAATAAATTTTATGATGTCATTTATATCAATCATTTGAAATTAAAAAAAAATTCAACAATCAATAGAATCTATTATCAAGTCTCAAATAATTGAAAATAATCATTTATGAAATATCCATGGTATTTTAGTTTTTGAGGTTATAGAATCCTCACACATCTCACTAATTTTCTTGGTTATAGTTTGGTTTATACACACAAATAAACTCCAATAGGGGAACCCATCAGAGGCAGTTTACATCTAGATAGGGTAACCCATAATGAGAAGTTATACCACTTTTTTTTGGTAATAATTAAAATTATTAATAAATTTAAAAGGATTCAAGTACATATAATGTTTTAACTAGATACCAGATAAAATCCAAGAAAATAGTTTCTTTCGAAAATTAGATAATAAAATTGGCAATCGTTCCTTTTAAATAATTTAAAAATTAAATAGGTTTTTTTTCGTTTCAAGCATTCCATTTTCATTTTAAAAAATATTCATACGTTTTAATCATTTTATACCTTTTCAATACATCATTTAAATTAGTATATTTTATCATGATGAATATAATATAATTTAGCCAACATGATTTATAAATGATTCCATCATTTTTTAATAATTCTCCTAACATTTTCAATACCATTGAAATTTGACGCTTTTCCAATTTCACTTCCAGTTTCAAATAAAAGATCAAAAATACCAAATAAATATTTTTATTAAATTAAATATTTATTTTAATTTATCCAATAAATTCTGGTTTAAATCAAAGGGAAATTAATTATAGAACCACAAACATATAATAAATGATCTGGAAAAATAAACACAAAAAAATAGGCTCATTAATTATTATTATTTGTCCAATGATCTATGAACATATCATTGAAATAGGATCCCAAACAATATTTTTCACATTATTCAATTAAATGATGAAATTTACAACTCTTACGAGAATATTATTTTAAATTATAATAATGAACATGATATGAGATCCACATACATGGAATAGATTGAATGAGATCAATGCTGCTTTGATGCCCCAAAAATGGGTTTTGGTGAGTAAATATTACCTCTTGAGAGTGAAAAAAATCCCAAAAACAATGATACAATTTTATTTTTGGATTTTGAATATTAAATTGGAGTCAAAAAATTTAAATAAATTTTCATTGGTTGTAAGAACCATGCACATTGTTTTCTGTGGAGGGATGAATGGTTAGAATAATCAAGTACCCTAACATTACACCAATACTAGTGTGTTGTTTTGGAATTATGGTTTTCAACTAATTTAAACTAACCATAAATCATATATTTCTTACTTAAAGTGTAAATGGGTCATATATTATAGGGGTTGCCACATGGTTTTAAAATTAGGTGTCCCCATCTTATGGCGCTCAATAGTGGGCACAATCTGTTGGAATAAGCCAACTGGTTTACCCTCAAGGTTCTCCAACCATTGAAAGAAAATTAGGGATCCAAACTTTTCCATATTTCACTAGAAACATTCCTATGAATGAATAAACCAAAACTATATCAAAACATGATTCAATTTATACCTTAAAAATATAAAAGTATGGACAACATGTAACCCCTAAGAATTTTAATTGGTTAAAACAAACAAATTCATTCAACTCATGTTTATAAGAAGAATATTTCACTATGGGATAAAACTAGATTAGAACTCAATGGTTAAATATTACTGACCATGAGTATTGATCATTATGGGAGACCTCTTTGGATTTATCCCAAGGTGTGTTCGAATGAGGTAAAGACACACTTGAAAAAAAATTTATTGTCTTGTGGGGACTATAACATGTTTTATTATATATTCAAGTATGTGGGTGGACCCTATGTAGTGTAACACTTTTCTGTGAATCAATTGGGGATTTTAGTAGATTAAGACCCAATGAACACATTATGGATTTTTTTTTGATATCAGTGGGTCCTATTTGTTTCATTGGTTTCAGAGGAGGAATCAGGCCCTTAGAGGTGTGGCATTTCCTGAGAAAAAATTAGGGTTCACAATGATGATTTTTTTCTCTATAGTATGGGTAAATGAAACCACAAATAATGATAAAGCGATATAATACTAAATGATATTACTCATGTAAATATTATTCACCATTATTTTTTGAGATCCTATAAAATTATAACTCTACAGTTTTGTGTGTTGGATCTACATATGGGATTAAAATGTGTAAAGTCCAAGTAAGTTTTCCAAGGAGTTATGAGTGAGGAAAAATCACAAAAAAATTACCATCTGTTGGATTGTTGGAAGACTATGTGTATGAATGTTCATTAATGAATGTTGGTAGTTCATAGGTAGGGGACCACATGCCATATAGAAAATTGGGGGTATCTAGTGGTCCATGAAGTAATGTCCAGGTTAAGTAGAGGTTTATACTTTATTAGTGGGTAATTGTTTTTAAATATTTTGTGATGGGTATAAAAGTATTTCAATATTGAAATCACATAATCATAATCCATCCAGATATAGAATATAGACTGTATTTTTAAAACATAACACAAAAAGTTAGGAATATATTTCAATTGTGTTAGGTTGTAGGATTTTATATCTCAAAAATTATATGACAAAACCACATAGTACAATAAAATATTATAAATAACCCAAATTAGATAAAATAATTTCAATTAATGATCATTAATAATTTTAGGTAATTGTGTTGCAAAATATCCCCACCATTACAAAAATATAAAAATCAAAACAAATAAGAATAAGGAAAAATTATAGGGATAGTAAATAACTTGTGATTCAAATTATATGAAAAAAATATATCTATGGGTGATAAGTAAACATAAAAATAAATCATGGTGAAAAAATTTATTATTTCCCAACATATTAGAATTAAGAATAAGAAAACGATTATACCTTTGGAAAAATTAAAATTAAAATATATTTATAAAGAGTGATTTGAGTTGAAATGTATATAAAAATATTAAAATATAATTGATCATTTATTATCCTAGATATGTATTATAGACACTTGATAAATGAAATTAGGTGAAAAATAACAAAATGTCTCAAATAAGGATTTCTAGACAAAAACCATTTCCCAGGCCTGATATTCCATGACCATACAATAATCACCTATATCAAAAACATATATATATATATATATATATATTAATCAATATATAAATAACATTAATCAAATTCATTTTCATTCATACAGATTATAAATAGAAATTCAATATATAAGATCACTACTTTTTACAAATTGGGTGTCTATAATTTTGAACAGTTGTTCTTGTTTTAAAGTAGCAGTGTTTAGATTCACCATCGGAATAATGATAGTCATTACCTGAAAATTAAAATTTCATATAGGGATGATTTATAATAATAGATTTGGTTAAAATTACAAATTATGATTCATTTATTATAGATCCATTAAAATGAAATCCATATCAGTCATGTTTTAGTGATTATTATCTATCAAGCGTAGACTCATAATTGATGTATTTAATGTTTATATATCATTAATAGAACAAAAAAAATATTTAAATATTTATATCGAAATATAACATTAATTAATGTTATAAATTCATCAACAAAAATCAGGTATCATGTTCTATATATTAGTGGATAAACTACTAGAAACATGAACCTAACTTAAAAAATGTATGATTATGATACGATATTATAGTAAAATATTAATAATTGAATGATAGTTATATTAATTAGTTTTTATTTTTTTGATATTCCATAAGTTGACGTAATTAGAAGAATAAGGGATATGATGATCATTTTTTTTGAATAAATTGTTATATTATTGGTATTATTATTTTAGATGATTAAACAAACAATGTTTTTTTTCATAATATCACTAGTAGGTTTATAATGTTTCTTCCCCAAACCATAATTATATAATAAAATTCAACATTATACATTGTTTGAACACTTATATAAATCCTTGAAATTCTATGATAGAATTAAAAACATGTTGCGTCATTAAGGTGGGAATCTACACAATGCACATACAACAATGTTGCTTTTATGAATTAAAGATATATATGAATAAAAAATTATAATACCAAAAATAAATTATCATTAAAATATAAAAATTATTCTGATGTCATTATCATATTATGTATCAAAAAAATTTGAAATAAGTTAAATAATGAGAAAATCTAAGTAATTTTTAAATCTCACATTGGGGACATTAAATTTCCTTTAATGTATTCTAGTAAATGATGGTATTATGCAACCTAATGGTGACAATTAGAATTGGATCCTATGAGAGGATTAAAAGAAGATAAAAGTGGTGTATCATTTTTAATATATTTAAATGTAATGTGATTCATGAAGCGGTGGATATGTTACCCATTAATAAGTGAGGATAAGGTCCATTTTTGGAGTACCACTAACATTATCAATAAAGCATAATTTTCAATTGAAAAATAGTAAAATGGAAAAAATATTATATTACAATATATTTTGTTTGAAACATACTTCATCCACACCATTTTTTTAAAAATATACTATATAAAATCTTTATATTTTAATATTTTATCCTATAGCCTAATTTACATTTAACCATTCAATTAATTATTATCCATAATAAACATTTTTAATGACGAAGATTAAAATTTTATATGTTAACTAATTTGATAAATACAATTCAATATTTTATAAAATATGATCATGTAAAATTTTTAATTGTTTACATATTTATTTGAAATCTAATAAACATAATCATGTAAAAAATGTTTTGAGAAATAAATTGATTAATAATTAAATTTATATACTTGATTAAATTATTCTGAATAAGAATTAAATTAAATTAAATGTTTTATATTATAAAAAATAAATGAAATGAGGTTTTAATGAAAAAACAATATGGAATCTTCCTTGAAAATAATTGAATTAAAAAATTTCCCACAGTTAATTTTTTATTATATTATAATTATATTTTAGTTATAAAAGGTTGGACATAAAAATTATATCATTAATAAGTATTGAAAATATATAATATTATTCTATAAATTCATATTTGGTCATATAATATATTTTATTATCTTATATATAATTATTATATGAGGATAAATTTTGTGTGACTAATTTTTTTTTAAAAAACATGCCTTTCAACAAAAAATAATCCTTTCAAAAATATGAAAAAATTATATACTAAGTCATTTTATTACGGTTAATAAAAATTTATAAATATGTTTTTTAATTTAAAATTTCTAAAATTATAAAATTTTATGTATAAAATCAATAAATATTAGGGAATCTATGGTTATTATAAAATAACATTTTAAATATTATATTTTATAGTTCTTATTTTATATCATTTACAACAGAATGTTTGTTAACCAGTTATTAATATCAAAATTGAATTATAAATTATTAAATTTATTAAATAAATTTTTTTTTATATTAATGAAAGTTATTTATGAACATATGGTCCTAAAAAAATATATGGTATTTTTATCCATTTAATGGAAAATAATTAGATATTACTTGAATAAAATATAAATATATATATATATAATATAAATTAGTTACTCTAAATAAATCTCCCTAATTTAAATTCAATATTTGTATAGACATAATTGATTTTTTATATTTTATTTAAATATAATATGGTTTTTTTGTTAAGTGTTTTTTTTGGATAAAGATATCAGAAATATTGAATTATTTTAGAGTAATCATGTATTTTATTTTTTTGGAATTACATTCTCCCCCCAATCATAATATGATGTCACAATTTAACATATAAGATCAGAGAGATTTTTATTGTGTACTCATAATAAGCAATACAATTCATGATGATCATGTGTTTATTTATGATTTTGAATGTGATATATTTATGTGAAAAATTATTACAAGTTCATTATGATGAGATCTAACCCATTCCAAATTTAAAATAGAATGATACTATGGAATATAGATTTGAGTCCATAAATATTTAACTCCCACAATCCCTGAAAATAATTTATTTAATAATTATTCCACTTTGGGTTATAAATTTATAAATTAATATAAAGTGGTTGTAAAAAAATATATATGACATATGAGACAATAGATTTTAAAGTGAAATAAATAACTAAATAATTAGTAATAGTTTAATAATATTTTATTTGTTTACATATTTTTTAGTGACTATCTCTATAATTTTCCTTCGGAAAGGGAATCAAGTAACATAATTCCAGACTATCTATAAATTAATGTAATTGATATTTTATCTCCTCTATTTGTATTACGAATTTGAGGTTTATGGCCTTAATATCTAAACATATAGAATTTACACACATGTTTCATCCGACATATTGGATTGAAAAAAAATTAATCAACATTCCTTAATAATCTTAGTCATGAAAATTTTATTTGAGATTCCACCCTTATATTGATTATTTTTTGGATTTCAACTTAATTCATATTGTTAATCCGAATTATTGATAGATAATTTGGAAAAATTTCACAATCTATCACTCTAAACCTTCTAATGTTAGGTTATTCATTGATATAGATTATACATTGTCCACAATAACAATTGTTAGTATTTCTAATTCAGGTATCATCCATTTATAAAACCAATTGAGTTAACAAGATTGATGATGAATATAATATAATAATGATAAATAGCCATAGGAAAGTTTTACCTCATTATTTCTAACATCATAACACTATAATTTGAGCATACAGTTTATAAAAATAAACTTATTTTTTATTTATCACAACCTAAACCACACTTAGTTTAATAAATAACAATATTTTGTCAACCAAAAATAATTTTAGATTAGTTAACTCTTAATTATTAACATATTCCCGGTAATATATTTTCTAAATTACCATGGAAAATAATAAACTACTACAAACCCAATAATAACTGATATATTTTCTATCAAAGTACAACTTTTCCTTCCTCAAACTATATTAATCATCCTTATAATCAAATAACTGGGTATTTATATGCACTAATAAAATGATTTAAATATAATTACTTTCCAAAAAACTATTTTAATCTCCATGAATATTATCCTCAATGAGATTATATTTTCCTCACAAATATTATCTTTATCTATAATCATCAAATGGTTTTAACCACTAGTTAATATGTTCCCATATTTTTCATTTTATATCATAAAAAATTATTATATATTTATCCAATAATATAATGAAGCACATTTTGATTAAATAAAACAACAATTTCAAGGCATTTAATTTTATCTGAATCACTTTTATGAAAATAAATAAACACTTTATTACCGTAATATATTCAATATATATGTTTTAATATTTCTTAACACACTAATCTTGTTTTTCCCATTAGTTATCTCGAAAATTATAATCATATCATAAACTCACTTTTTAATTTTCTATACCATTTAATATATGAATTCAATACAATAATTCAAAACTTATGAGAATGATCCTTAAATATCATACATAATCCTCAAAAACATTTAGACTATAGAAACATGACATGAATAAATATAATATAAAAATAAAAATAGAATAATATAATATTAATTAATTAAAATTATAATATCATTTAAATACCCTAGGATAGACAAATAAACCCCCATTTTCCATCATAATATATATATACTAATATTCATTTACCATTTATATATGCTCCCTTTTTCAGTTATAATATGGTGGTTTCTAAACAAATAAATTTCTTAGCAAATTATTTATTATCCTCTTTAAAACATGATATAAATAAAATATGATTATGATAATATCTATTATATTTATTTAAAAAAACTAATCAAATTTTTATAACCAAACAACACCTTTTATATATATTTTAAATTCAGATCCACTTGTGGATCTGGTTATTTAGTCATTGGTTATCCAAGGTCTATTTTCTATTAGTTTCGTTATCATAATTATGTAATATCATTCATAAAATTATTCAAATGGTTTATAAGGAAAATATTATTAAAAAAATAATATCAAAAATATGTGTAAAGTCATGATAGTAGCCTAAGGAGAAATAATTATGCATATGGACGATAATCGATCTAATGCTTAACCAAACATTTTTTGGGTAATTAACAATAGATGACAATGTTTAATAACCACATCTACTATCCATGTAGACATGGATGTATTTCATAAATGATCCAAATAATCTATATATCACCAAAACATCATGGTGTAATAAAATAAATAGACTTATTCCAATGATTTTCACTAAATATATATCATTTGAAACCCAAAATTAAATTGGTATTATTAACTCATAATCAAATATTATAATACACCATAGGGTATCTATCCATTTTATATTGTGATCATAAATAACATTTCATTTAATAAATTATCTTGATATAAAACCCTAACCAATAATGTAATCTAAAACATTCATTTAATACGAAAAATGATTCCCCATACTAGTGCTCAATGATTCAGTGGTCATTAACACCAGCATTACATACCCACATTTCTAGCATAAATAAAATAATAGATTAAAAATATATATTTCATATAGTACATATAAAGTATCATTTAATGTTATAGATTTAAAGAATTATGTCAAAGCATTATTTAATAAATTATATGTATTTTCAAATAATGACATTTTTCATTATATATGAAAAATAATTAAACCATATTGAATCTTCCATATCTCTCATAAATTATTTTACATGTTCTTCCCTTATAATCCAGTCTCATATTATAATTTTAATTATAAAATATGGGAATGAAATATAATAAGGTTTGATATAATATTGTCGGTAAGTGAAACAAACAATTGACGAAATCTTACTATAAACATGGAACAAATATTATGGAATGAATTATTTAGAAAAGCATATAAATAATTACAATGAAACATGGATAATTCTGTTTCCAGGATAATAAATGAAACAATGGATATCAGCAATTCTAATCTCATTCTGAAAGAATTCATAATTCAATGAAAATTCCAAGTCATTATGCTATGAAACTTTTCTTCTCTTCAAAATCGCATTCTATACATCATTCTCAATTTGTAATGAATGCAAAAAATATCCATAAATGTTTTTCCCTTGACACATTTCAATGAATTAGAGATATATATAATTTTTTATATTAATATCATGTAATTATATCTAATACATTCACTATTGTATAAAATAATAATTTTTATATCATTCTACAAGGAATATTTTATGTAATAAAAGAATACCTATCAATATAATGATATGTATGTTATTTTGATACATAATCAACCACCTTTTATCCTTAAATAATAATCAATAATAAAAATAATTTTCCATATTAAAATAAAATAGTTATAATCATCACAACCCATATAGATATATAAGGTGTATTACAAAATAATAAATAATCAACTTTCTAGTTGTCCACCATATTCAAATTACAATTTATAGAATTACAAAAACATTCACCAAATAATTAGAATAAAATTAATACTAGGTGAAAATAATCCAATATAAATTGTGTAGAATGTGGTGTTCTATTTATATAGAAATTGGTCGAAATATAAATCAATACTTATACACCATGATCATTTGTTATCAAATGAATGATGTTGGATTTTTTTAACGCACCCAATAAAATATGTGAGGAATAATAATTAAAGGTTTTAAGTGGTATAAATTTATATCAATAAAAATAATTATATATTTCCACATAATACAATAAAAGGTATGAATGTACTAAAAAAATATGAAATAATTTAATATAATTAGCATAAATCCATAAGTAATAATTTAGATGCCAGAAGTTCTCAACATTAGAAAAAAACAATTCATTAAACACTTAAAAAAAGAAAAATTATTTATCTTATAAATTAATTGAATAGAATGTGTTCAATAAAAAATACATACATGTGTTGTAAATACACATCATTAATGCATCATGGTTCTCAAAAAATATTACATTGTAAGGTTTGAGACTGAGAAACTTTTTATAGATTTAGAAACATTTAAATCAATCACCATGGGAAAGAAATCACTGGAAATTATGGATCAAATAATTTTATTAAAATATAATTCAACATATTATGTCTAAAATAATTGTTATATACACCCAACACATGAAAATTGGTTCATAGTACTAAACATATCTCAAATACTATGGTTAGAGGGAAAACCCTTAACTATTATCCTAACAACAATGACCATACATTCACATACAATATATATATATATATAATTATGTATCATATTCACAAAAATCCCAACCTTATTCATTTAAATTTTATGTTATACTATTCATTAAAGCACATTCTCTATAAAAAATTTCTAATATTCTATATCAGTTATTTATAGTTTTGAACATTTTTTCAACTACCATAATATATTTTTCAATATTTGTTATTCTTCCAATGTAAATCATTAATAATTAAATATAATTATGATTTATAATAATAAAATTATGTATCATATACTTTTTAGTATTATTTTATTGTTTATCCTTGTAGATGAAATGGATAACATGCTTGTTTTAGTGATTCTTTTTTATTAAAGGGTGTTTTCATAAATGGTTACATAGATATTAAAAAAATTTCGAGAGAGAAAAATTATTTACACATATATATAATATTATATCGGTAAATATGTTCTCATAAACATCTATTTCATAAATTTATACTATTATTAATGTAGGTGGTTTAAGGGACAAAAACATGATCATGTCATGATTAATTGATGATTATAACATTGTTTTGTTTTATTATAATTATTATAGAAGCCTATTTTTAATATTTCATGTTTGTTTAGTGTGATATATTGTAATAGGATATAATAAAAATAAATAGTATGGTATAAAAAATTCCACCCAACATGAATAAATTGTTGTCCTATTTATATACATATTTCAAATGATTAAATTAATGATGACCATTTTTTGAGTAATTAAATATTTTGATAACTTATTTTTTATAACAGGTCATTAATTATATCATAAACATAATATATATTATTTAATACATTCCCTAGATTAATTCCTATAAAGTGGTGGTGGAAGATGAATCGTGATGCATCGTCTAGGTGGTAGTCCACTCAACACTTGAACATGAGTTTTTTATTAAATGATAGATTATATTGAAGAAAATTTTTATAAACATAATAAAGTGAAATTATATTATATATTTTAAACCATTATAATTATATTAGTTTGAATATAATAAATCATAATGAAGATAATTAATGAGAAAATATAAGTTGTTGATAATAATTATTTTAGGGACATAATTTTTCTGGGTAGTCTCCCGTGAAATGAAGATATTATTCTATATAATGAGGACCCAGAAAAGTTGGACATGGGTGATGGTTCTTGGAATATAATTTTTTAATATTTTTAATATAAAATTCGATGTTTTGTTGAGCCATGAAGTGATGTATATTTTAACATTTTTCCGTTCGGATAAGGGCAGTTTTGGGTGTAACTCCTACATTTTGTATAATATAAGGAAACTATTAATGTTAAAAAGTCATAAAAGTGGGAATATATGATATTAAAATGATTGGTTTTTTAAACAAAAAATACACACCTTTTTTTGAATGTTGTTAGTGTTTTATTAAATATTTTATAACTTTTTATATTTTACTCTAATTTTTTCCTTTGTAATTAATTTTAGATCATTTTAGTTAATTAGAATGAAAAAACATTATCAATGAAAATATTACATTATTTTATAAATCTTTTTTGAAATAAAAAATAAAAATTTTATCATATAAGATTTTTTGTTGTGTGAAATGTAAATTTAAAAATAAATACACATAATCGGGTCAAAACTATTTTTAGAGATGTAAAATATTTATGATTTAAATTTATATATGTGATAAAATTATATCGGTTCCTCATTATAGTGTATTAAATTGATTTATTGTAAAAATTGAAGTAAATAATGCTTTTATGGAATGAAAAAACTAAAACTCCATTGAAAATTAATGATTCAATTAAATGACAAAAAGTATTTTTTTAAAAAAACATAATTTAGTTGTATTAATTTTTAACATAGGTTTTATATATTTAAAATTTATTTAAATAATCATAACTTTCCCAATGGTTCATATATTACAACGGAATTCCTTTTCAAATCCTATATTTCTGATACAGGAATAATGTTGTAGAAATTAAAATATTCTTTAAAATATAATTTCTCAAATACAAACATTTTTCCATAGAAAAAGATTAAAAATTAATAAATAGTTATTTTTTCATTATATATTATAAAATCAATTCAACTTTTATTCATTTGAAAATCTATAAAACTTCAATTTAGTTTTAAAATAGATTTCTAAAATATAATGATTATAGTTTGTCTAAATTTTTTTCATATATTAACACATATTATTATTGTGTCATATATTATTCAAATAAAATTGGTGATATTAAATTATTATAGTCTAATATAATTTTTCATTGATTATATGATTCATGAAATTGAAATACATATTTCTTCAAAGGAATTTGTTTAGATTTTTTTAATAAAAAATGATTCCATAAATATTGTTAATTTAAAAAATTGATATTAATTCACATAAAAACTATTATATTATATATATATATAATTGATTTAATAATTTTCGACTATATTTCATTCCTACATATTAAATGGATAAATTTTAATGGTTATATGTAAATATTAATATTTTAAATAATTATCGTATAGTATTTTTAGTTCAGTGTTGCATGGGTTGAAAGATACAAAAAATTTAATTAATTAAATAGTAATAATATATTATAATTATATTGTATTAAAAACCCATATTATATACATTTCATTAAAATAATTTCATTTTATGGAATTGTATATCTAGGGTAGTGGAAAAATAAAAAAACAACATGACATTTAACATTATTGTAATAATTTTAATTAAATAGTGGTAACTTATTGTAAGGGGATTGTCTATTACTTTCACCCAAGTATGGGTGATCTTATTAACATTTATAGGATGATGCTTATTTAATCATGCATCCCATCCAAATCAGGTAAGGAATAATAAAATATGGAAGCTAATCTAAACTATTGGGAAGGGGGAGGTGTATTAAAAGTCAATATCATACCTCATCTAATAAAAATGGTGAAGACATATACAATGATAAGAAATTTAGTTCCTATATCATCAATATTATTACAGCTGAAATATAACCATATCTGAATAACATGTTTTAAAAAAATATTTCATTATTTATATTCTGAAAATCATTAATGTTTATATGATTAATGAATTTGGAAAAATAATTAAATCACAAATCCTTTTTCTTTCTCATATAATGAACATTTCTATGACTCAAATAAGAGAGTAATTTATCCATAATAATTCTAAAACATTAGTTAAATAATTTCCACATATAAATTTCTTTTAGGAATAAAATCTATAATATTTTTCAATATATCCTATGGAATTTATAAAATTTGAAGGGAAATCTCATTTTTTCATTAAAAATGCATATATAAAATGTTTTCATTGAATAAAAAAGGTATGAATATTTTTTTTGAAAGAAAATTTTAATAAATTATTCCATAAAACTGATCACATGAGTTTAAAATAAACCCATTTATGAAAAAATAATATATATAATCACATGGATGGAAATAACAGGTTCAATAGTAATTGAATGCATAGTGTAAAAAAAATTTATACATCGCCGCTGACATTATTACAATAAAAAATGATACATAAAACATCATTATTAACATCATGTATATAAAAAATTCATCAGGATAGAATTTTGTTGGCATTCACTAGATATAAAACTATTTTTCTTATGAAAAAAACTGATGGACGAAGCTACTATTCATGTATATGTTCATCAATTATTATTTCTAAATCATTCATCATATTAATTATTGAATAATTTATATAACACATAACCAATATTCATTTTTACTAAATATGCATTGCAATTTGAATAAAAGCTTTTTGGATTTTCAATATTTCACCAATCAATAAATGTAATTTTCTTATATGTAAAAATTTCTCTAGCTAAAAAGTATATAAAAACGGTTAAAATGTAATGAAAATGATTTCTATAATCATTTCATGTTTAAAGTTGAGGTGGAAAACATTCATTGAAGATAAGAAATATATAGTGTTATTATATGAAAGAAAATGGATGATAATTTATGATTATAACAAATTACTGATTTGGAAATGAAAATTATGTGATTGATCATTTCTCTAATTGAAATTAACTACAATTATATGATATTTTATGATATATTTTTCTTTTAATAAATTATATTTATTTTATATATTTTTTTATATGGAACAACATGTATAAATGTATAGTTATTTACTATTAAAATATTTTTACTAAATATGAATTTTATCACATAGAATTTTTCATGGTGGGTAGAATTGGACAGAAGCAAATTATAAAATATTATTTCTTTATAATTGATTACAAATAATTCATTAGTTATCAATTTTTTATAATATAAAATAAATTAATTTGAATGGGAAATGAAATATTTTAATGGAAAACAATTTTTTACATGCAATCTATATTTATCTTAATAATTTCAATAACAAATTTTTATTAATGACATTAATTAATTTTTTTAAAAATTTAAAAGTAAAAATTATTTATGAAATCATCTATTGAGTTTTAATAGGTCATGAATAATAATTGAAATAGTTTTATGTTTAAAATTAATTTTCAAAAATAATAATCAATGTTTTTTGCACACATACATGAAAATCATTATCTAGATAACATAGAAATTTATTTTTGTAAATTAGATTACATATTTTGAATCATAATTATTAAAAACATGACATAAATTCACCCTAATATATTTACATAATATATGTTTACCATGATAACAATAATATTACTATGGTAAGGGATAAAAAGAATAAAATATGGGTTAAATTAATAGATATGGTTATAAATAACCCAAAACACATTTATTATTTTGGATAGTGGATGATCATTAGGGATGTTGCGTTCTACAATTTAATATTTTAAATTTTGGAGGCACATGACCTGAGTAGTAAATCTGTTATATACATAAAATTCATGTGTTTACAAGTTTTCCACCCACCTCACTTTTACAAGGGATCTTCATATCCTATATTTTCCACACCTCATGAGTCCTTTTAGCTCCCCCAAAATATAAACAAGTACTCTTATAAAATTAATATCCTTGATATTGTGTTTCTTTCCTTCTCAAAAAATCCATTTAATAATCCATCATGTTCTCTTCAAATGAGGATAACCGAAGAAGAGGTATATGTTCATGCTTCTTTTTTCATGTCCCGTTCTTGTTAACCCTCATGTAAATGTTCTATAACCATATAAAAAATATTTAAACAATATATTAACTATACTGTGTTGTTTTTATGTTACAATAATAATAAAAACTATATGGTACCCCTATATTGGAAAATCTTAGTGTCTCTCTTGCGTACATGTAGACTAGCACCTTTATAAAGATATGTGATTCATTTTTCACTTATTTATTACATGGATGGACATAATGAATGATTTTTAATGTACTAATGATTATTTTTGTGATCACTGTGAAATAGTTGTTGTGGATTTGTGATATTTTCTTTATATATTCAATTACATATGAAACAATCATATACTCAAGTTGGATACAAATAACTTTTATGTAAGAAACAAAACAATCACAATACATTAGAAGAAATTTATTTCAACGGATAAATACTCTAAAATAGTAAGTAATACATTGAATATTTATGAAAAAATACAAATCTACACTACTAGTAAAAAAATTTACTTTAATTTGGCTATATAAGGAATAATATATCCTCTCACTTATTTAAATCTATGATAAAACTATATATCTTGTTATCTCAACACAAATAAATAGGTAAACAATTATTTCCCAAAAACAATAAAAATTATCACCATGATAAAGCAGAATGTTTTCACAATGCTACTTGTAATTTATAAACTATTCTATTTATCTATGTACTTATTTATTCATTATCTTATATCCATGTAATTGTCATGAACTTCATTTTGTATAATGCCTTCTTGATCACTAGATCATTAAAAATATATTCTACTAATTTTATGGCCTGTTTACAATCATTTTAGGTTATCATATCTAGTATTTCATACACTATCCACAATTGTATCCTGAATGTGAATTATGTGATATCAATTCTTCAATACATAAACTATACATACACTCACACACACACTTTTTATACTTTATATGGAATTATAACTCATTTTACAAAAACTTCTATCTTCTTCTTCCAATAAGTATATATGTGTGTATATATATAGGTGTTGGGTTCACAAGGTAAAAGTTTTCCACAACATTTATATATATTTTTTCACATTTTTTAAGACATTACCAAATCCAAATTATATTTATGAACTAATTCTTCATAATTCATTTTGAGTGATAAAAACATATCATATGATTTCAGTATCTGATATTTCACACATATGCAAGAGGTATGAAAATTAAATTCGTGAAACTAATGTTTATAGAGATAATTTTTTTTAATTCATAAAAATTATATCTATCTTAAAATAAATAGTATATCACTCAGGATCTGTTCTTCTCTATTTATAGTTTTGTACCTACCAACTAATGATGGCTTTTTATGTCATGGGAATGTAATTTCCAAATATCAACAAATAATACATTGTCATTTGTTTTGTTTATGTGGAATATATCCTAATTTTTCAAATATTATATATATTAAATCTTGGTATCTTCACAAAAGATAGACATCTAAGAAATTTCATGATAATATCATATTTAGTTTAGTAGTTTTGATTTATTGATATTTTTTAGAATGAATTATGTAAAACCATCCTTCTACAATCATCAGGAATGTTATCAATTTCATCAACTCTGACATCTAGGCAATATGAATAATACATGCATTGAGGTCATTTGTATCATCAACAGAACAAATTTTCTTAATAATTAAATTGGTTGTCTTGAGATCTATCAATAATGGTATTTTCCTATTCTCTCATGAATAAAAAACATAGAGAGTCACCATAAGTATAAGAAAGTCATTATGTTGATTGAATATCTCTCTCAAAAAAGATACGATAGATGGGGATCCATTCATATGTTTATAAAATAGAGGAACAATAACAACATTCCCATTCCCCATAGAAGTCGTGGGTTTGGTTTCGGTGTGCATAATATTAAAACATGTTCCACTAGCCTCTCAAACTATCAATAGGGTCTTCAACTAAAAACTCCAGCACAAACATAAATTAGGCTCATCTGACATATTATCCCCCATGGACTTCATCACATAGCCATGAAATAAAAATAAATTCCATGGCCTTCTAGAATTCCTCATCTTCTCAAATATTCTTCATTTGTTTACACAATGTGTCATTATTATTCACACATGTCTTTAAAAATATTATTGGTTCCACAATATTCAAATTCATTTATGAGCATAATGAATAAAAAAATTTATACAAATAATATTTACCATAAAAAAGATAAAACCTCAAGAAAACATTTTTGAAACAAGTATCGTCAAAAATATTTTTTCCCAAAATACTCCATATTTGGAATTTTATTACGAATAATGAACACAGTTAAATAAAACATCATAACCAAACAAATGGATTATAAATAAACAAATTATAATCCATCAAGCGAGAAATTTTAGTCAGAAACATGAATGATAAGATAATAATACAATGATTTCTATAAAGAGTTATTTTAGAAACTGATCTTTCCCCTAACTAAGGAATAATTTCCTTACCCTAATATCCTTGACAACATTTTACCATAAAAATATTAAATCATCTACATTAATATTTCATTAAATTAGTTCATATGGTTAAATAATTGATAAGACCTTTTATGGAGACCCCCTAAATACATTTCTTCCACTAAAATGTAAAACACATTCAAATGGCTTTATTCATGTGAATATATTTATCTCCCCGCCAAAAACACTAAAAATATATAATATGGAACATGTATATATTCATTGACCACAGATTTGGAAAGGGTCTCACTAAAAACCTACGATCAAGAAAAGATAATGAAATGTTTCTATATATAATTTCTTTGTGAAAATATCATCAACATATTTTATTTTTGGAGAAAATCATAGATTCAATTAATTTTTATACACATTCTATTTCATGAAATAACATTTTTAATCAATGTCTTGAGATTGAGAACATTATTATTTAATTTATGGGGAGATTTTTAAAAAAAGGATAATTAATTCCTATGATAAAGTGAAAAATTACATCAATAATTAAATATTACAACCATTTATTTATCAATAGATGTTACACTTCATCTTGATTAAAATTACGAAACTCAACATCCACTATAATAATTGTATCTAATTTTTTTACTTATATAATATATAACATATCATTCCCATGAAAATTACACTCTAATAGATGACTATTTTCTATCATATATACCTCTCTACCAATCTATAAATGTATTGACATATAAATAAATATTTCATACACTATAAAATTTCAACCTGAAATTAGTTACGTAGTTGATGTGTCTAAGAATCATATATCTCTCAATGAGTAGGGATTGTTTTGGAGGACATTGATGCATGTGTTTAGTGTCACGTCATAAACTATATGTGATGTATAAATGGTATTATATAATAAACTCTCAAAAAATGATCTTGAAACAGTCCAATCCAATTCTGCTGAACAAGAAATGCAAACTAGCCCACCCCATTATATAGATAAATCAGGATAATGAAAACAAATCAGGAATTTCCGAAAATAAGATGAAAAAATACTATGAAAAAAGAGAAAACAAGATAACAGAAAAACAAAAAATACAATCTAATGAGGAAACACCAAAAATTAAGACAAAACTCCCTGTCACCAAAGGTCACCTGTAAACCTACCCTAGCTAAAAGAGAAATAAATAGTGAAACCAACATTCTACAAGATTATCATCTTATAACCATAATCCTTCAATATAACATCTAAATAATACACAGTAACATGCAGGGAATGTTATAATTCCATTAAAGTCATTAACATTATTTCAACATATTATATAATCTCAATAATGTAACAATTATAGTTAAAAATTTTACAAATCATTTTTAATAAACCCACATCATTTTTATATAATTATTAGTATCTCTACTATTCATTTTTATAAAATCCATTCATATTATATAACTATTAATTTAACAAGTAGAATTGATAAAATAAGAAATCATATCAATTTATCAATTTCTATACAAGTAACCACATATTTGTGAAGAAAACCAATATTGTTAATCTATGTGGCACAAAATCATATAAAAACATGGAAATGATAATACATGATATAAAAAAATCATGTGATATACAACAAATGAAAAATGGAAAAATTTACAAAGAACCTAATATCTTGATCGAGTCTTTAGGACACTACATAGTAGACACAGAAAATACAAATATGTAATATGATCGATTCGAAAGATATTGATCCTTTCTTGTTGATAAAAAATGATACCTCTTATTGTTCGAAAAAACCAAAGATATCGTTGTCTCCGTCATGATACCCACAAGATTCCTATTATAAATTTTTTCAAATTAATTTTATATCAATTTAAAATAATACAACAATACATTCAATTCCATGATGTTTTGCATTGGTGTTCAAAACCAATCCCTTATCAAGGAAATACATTTTCAATGCAAAACGCATTTTTTAATATACATGTTCTTCTTTCATGATATTATTATAAACCGATTTATCACTTCATATAAAATAAAATTAAAATCTAAATAGTATAAAATAATATAAAATTAATAAATCTAACCTATTATATAGAAACACCTTTGTTGTCATGGTTGAAATATTTTTTCTTTTGACAACAGAGATCAGAAAATAAGAGAATGGTCACAATAAGAAAATAAAATCCTAGAAAATAAAATCTAACGATAGAAGGTGCTATGTGATATCAAAACTGCATCCAAAACCAATGCACCACTAAAAAACAATATTAAAAAAAGATTACATACCTTATGATAAGAAATCTATACACAATGTCAATTAATCACTGAACAAAATAATCCAGACTGAGAGGAATCTCCCAAAATTTCATAGCGTAAGAGTAAGGGATGATATAAGGAGGCTAAAAAAGAGAAAGAAGCCTCAATAACCTATACATCACCCAAATGCAGTTACTCATGTATATACATGGTGTCTAATACATCACACAAAATCAAATACTTTCATTTTAAGTTAAAATGATAAAAATTACTTTTTAATTAAAAAACAATTCTTTCAAATTACTTTATTGGTAACCGTTATAAATTGTGTCGAATTTACATGATGAGTATTCCATTAATGAGATATATTATATAACCATTACAAGTCTTGTAATCCCATTACATGTGGGGTAACTATATATAAAATATTAAAAACTCTAGGTTCTATGTTAAAATTTTCAAAAAATATCTAACATCATAGATATATGTATTATATGAATTTCACGGCCATGAATACTCTCCCAATGAAAAATGATACCAAAATAAAAGAATATAACCTACTTGGTAGAAAGGGAACATGCAATTTTCATCTAGAGATCATAAAATATATTCCCCCATAATGTTATCATGATTCTAGATAGGAAAAACAATAAATCCATTAATTCTTTATCATTAACTCATGCTCTAATGTCTAGTTGAAATTATATTCCAATTTCCAACGAAAAAGGAGGAGGGGGTAATTTTACCACATATTACCTTATCTTGGTTATCCATAATCTGAATCGGTTAATCAAACAAAGTGGTATCAAGTTTAAGATATGTATCCTCTAACCTAATCATATGTTAATGATATGGAATATACCTCTTCAATTTGAAATATGAAACACATCCTGGATAGATGTAAAATAATATAAAATGTCCAATTATTATGACCCATTAACAAGCCCCAAAATGATATCGATGTGGCCCATAATCCTTGAGGGAATCTTACCGTGACTACCAAACCATTGATTTATAATTTAAATTAAATACTTTAAAAAACCCAAACCACCATCCACTAAATCTAGTGGTCGATAATGATGGTCATTATATTTTTTATGACAACATTGTGTTGGAATCAAATTGCTCTTGATCAAATTAAAATTCTCAATTGTCTCATAAACAACGATTTTATGAACCAAGGTTTGTTGACCCAAATCTTCATAGCATCGTGTATGTCTATATGTATTCCCATAAAAATGAACCAAATGGATCTATAATTAAATTTTTTTGATAAATATTATTATTGGTACAATATTCTTAAGGAAATTTCTTTTTCAATGACCCACTAAAATCAACAACAAAATACTATAGCATAACATGAAGAACCTTGAGAGCACTATATATCTATTCATCCTTCTATGGAAAATAATTTGTCCTCAATTTTAACTGGGAACCCACATCCACTATAAATCCTTCAATAATCTATATAGGTACCTCATTTCCCTATAAAAACTATATGGGGAACCCCATGATGTCTCAAAATCATTTGGACATATAATTCTTTCAACTGTTCTTATTTCATCATCATAATTATTCGTAAGACATGAAATTATTTATTATGTATATTGATAATCACGAAAATAACATCCCCACAACTAGTATTCTATTGTAATCCAATGAAAAATAAATGGAAATTACAACCAACATCCTAACTAAAATGGGTAAGGTATTCAAGAAATAATTTAGGTCTCTAGTGTTCAACCATAACTCTTTTATGGGTGGGACACCAAGATATATCATTTTAAATTGACCACCTAATTCCTATCTACATATAATAATCTCTCAAATCATGGTACATATTATAGACCCACGGTGCAAATAACAACATGATTGTTATCCACTATCTAAAAAATCCAGTCTTAGAGAAAAATGAAAAACCAATATTCTAGGGAAGCATAATGCTCAAATAAGAGACTGAGATCACTCATACAAGGTCTCTCTATTATTTTATATTCCTATTAATAATCATATATCAATTTATTTCATCATATAAAATTTAAATTTCTCATCAAAAATCAATCCATCCTTCATATAATCCAAGAACAAATGACCATAATCAATATTCCCTCCGTAATTCATCTCAGAAAAAAAAACTCATCATATAACTCTCTTCAATTGATTCATCCACTACATGAATAATTACTATACTATTAATCACATCAACATCCATTTTTCCATTCTCATAGGATTATATGATATTAGAATAAAATTCGTAGAGATATCTATCCTAGAGTCTATGTCACATGTTTTGATCCCACTAAGACAAAATATAACTATGTATTTTATAATCATAATACACTATAAATTTTAACCCAAATTGATATTGATGCCACCTATTGAGTTCATGAATAAACTATACTAACTAATGATTAGGGGTAGTTATGTTATTCAGTTAATGTGAATAATATTTTTTATCCATAATCCCACACCCAATTACCTTGCATCAAAATGGATCCCAACCCCTACCTAAGGAATGACCAAAATTACATAATCCTAATATGGTTTTGGTAAAATCAATATTATTGATATATGTAATCTCACATTTAGATCCATAGAAAATATTTGAAATTATTCATCCCACAAAAACATGACATCCTTATGGGTAAAATATATCACCTTAGATTCACATTTGGATAAGCCCCAAAAAATTGCCTAAAATATATTGCCAAACCAAAGAAGATTTAGATCTATAAAATGTTGTTTATATTTTCAAAATAAATTTCTACTCATACATTTTTTTGTATCCACTGAGATTTCACTTTGAGAAATCAAGTTTTTAAGAATTATCACCTCTAGAATCCAAAACACCCACATGGAATGTTTACTATAATAGTTTTGTTCTTTCATGGTGGTAGAATAACATCCATATTGTCGAAATGTTCCCCCAAAAACATAGAGTATGATAAAATATAACATAAAATATAATTCCCCATCTTAATAATTAAAAAGTATAGTGTTAATTCATGAATCAACCTTTAGTATCTTCTCATGTTTAGTGATTTAGATAATTAGGCTACAACTATTACATTATGTCCCAAAAATTAAAATGTAGACACTTCTACTCTATCTATTTATTCCCATAATAATTAAACTCTTTAAATAAAGATAAATATTTTTTTCTTGACATAAAAATTATTTAATTCTTTATTTCTCAATCCATTAATTATAACTCGTGAAATTTTTTTAAAAAACATAGGATTACTATAAAAATCAAGGTAAGGGATATAAAATAAGGGAAGAAAACATTACTCCATGAATATATTCAAATTAATTAAATCATATTATTCAATAATAAAACATAAAATATTTAACATGCCTCCATAAATGATAAAATTTATTAATAATAAATAAATAATATATCAAAAAAGCAACTTGGGGCATCCTTAACATACTAATATTGTATCATTCATAGGTACATATGGAGTTACATTTTGAATAATCGTTACATTATCTTCTGAAAATATTTTTAGAGAAATTTTATCATTTTCCTCAGTCATGTTACCCGATGCATTAGAGGGATATCTCAGGCACATAATCCCTTGGTTTATCAGGGAACAAGTCATATACATAATCAATTCTCAATAATAATAACATAATCATAAAACATAAAACAGAAAACTAGCATAATGGAAAGACAACCTTTCCACATTACTATCACATTATTATATACCATGATATTGAAATAATAAATTCTTTCTAAAAAAATTCAATACCATATTATGTAAAAATGGCATATGGGATTTAATTTTTTAAATAACATTACGTCTTGTTAAGGAAGAAAAATATGGAATATTTCTCATGGCAGTGGATTTTTCATTGTCATTGCGTATGTTGAAAAACATTCCTTTTTTTCTTTAGTAAAACTCATCATTGAAAAAATATTCCCATTGAATTAAATTAAAATAAAAAGGGGTTTATAAACCATATAAAAGAAATTCGTGTATAAAGAAAAATATTTCACAATGGATGGAGATCGAGATAAAGCCCCTTACAAAGACAATTTTTGTAAATAAAATAAATAAATTATGTGTATTCACTACAATTTCACTTAAGTAATGTATAAAGACAATCAAAAATATAAATTTATTTCATACATAATCATAAAATGAAATATTAACAAATTAGAAGATTAACCCATAGAATAGAAATTGGGTTAAAAAGTTCCCTTTATGATAATTTGGTAGCCTAATAACATCACATAAAAATTCAGAAAATGAGTTGGTAAGAACGGAAAGTGTATATCATCATTTGGACATAAAATTTAATGAAATAAGTATATATAAGAACCTAGATCAACATAATAAAGTGCAAATTAAAAGACATAACATTAAATAAGTCTTCCCTAAATGAAGAGGGTGAAAGGTTCCCTTGACATTAGTTCGACTTGTCTCGTACATTATTTATATTCGTAAAAAATAATCATAGTAAAATGTATACATTATTCTAATAATTTTTGAATTTTATTATTCATTTTATATTACTTTTCATCATTTTATAAAAATTACATAACTATTTATGTTCTTATTGGTTGTTTTGTCGATGTTTAATGTATGAGTCGAAAATGAACTCGTTTTGTTGTAAATTATCACTCTAGTTAAAATTCCATGATCTATAGAATATTATTTAGGATTTAGATATAATGTATATAATATATATACAATATATTTTTATTTATAATATTCCCCAGTTTTTTATATAATAAATTAGATATACCATTCATGGAGAAAGTAGGTCGTACCTACGCATGAACATTACATTCATTTCCTTTTCATAATAAATGAATGAAAACTAAATGATAAAAAGTTATATTATAATTATAGTTTATTAGAAATTTTATAGATGTTAAATATTTTCATTTAATCTATCTATTATACATTCAATGTATGGCATGAACTATTCTTATCACATTGAGGGGCGGAATGCCGGACTAGCTCAAATGAAAATATTTTATTTACACATTATGGAAAGAATAAAGAATGCTATAAATAAAAATAAATGATCATACAGACAATATTAATATAATATATATCATATATAATCATATTTCTATCATAGTGTCCACCATGATAGGTGGTAGTAGAAAATTTATCAATCATCATTTAAGGAGGAAGTAGTTCACCCTACACTGAAACATTACGTTTTATCTATTTGATAAAGATGTGTCTTAGTGAAGTTCAAGTACGTATCATAAAAAAAACCTAGTATAATTTTGATACATGTGTTTTTATGTAATTATTGAATATTAAGAGCAAATGAAGTGATGAAGGATAATAATAGGAATGAATTTGAGAGAAGACATTACCTCAAAATCGGGTATCTTTTTTTGATTTGAGCCAAAAGGCCTTCTTGAAATTTCCTCTTTTCCAAAGTAATGCTTATTTGAGTAAGGGAGGGATGTTTGGAGAATATTTGGGAAGAATGTAAATGAGCCACAGGTCTTGATATGTGTGAGTTATTTGGGATGAAGTGGCAGCCTTTTATAAGAGAGAGGAGGGGAACTATAGGAAAGTCTGGAAATATTAATTTATTATAAATTCAATTTCACATAAAAATGGTCCATAATTCATTTAATTATAAGATAAGATGATGTTGTTTTTAATTCCCATCATTACATAATATTTAGGTATGTTTTAATGATTTTATCCTTATATTTTTGGATTAACACATAATTTACCCTTTTTAATCTTACAGTGATATTATGTTATTTACAATTTTTTGATAATGTAATTACCATATCCTATAAAACGACCCAAAAAAGTCATTTATGACATATGTGGACAGTTATTAACCATTTGGAAAAATATTATATTTTTAGAAACATACAATAATTTAAAAAACTATTATATGTTTTATGTTATGAATGATGATAATTTTGGATACTATTCATAATTGGCATTCCTACAAAATCATACCAACATGGTTCATGAAAACCAAAAGAATTAACTCAAAGCTAATATTTAATTATCATCTGGAAAATCCATGGATGGAATCAAACTAATAAAATATCATTAATTTTATTATTTATAATATCATTTATTTTAATCCTTTATTGGTGAATCAATCACTACATCATCATTGTGTAATAATTCAATTTATTTATTTAATTTTTAAAAATTACATATAAAATACCATGATGTAAGAAATAATTTTAAATTTTTTATGAATTTTTATTTTCAAAAATATCATTTATAAAACCATGTATTATAATTGGTTTGGTAAAAGATACATGTTTATGTTATATTTCTCTTTACATTAAAATAATTCTTATAAAATGTCATTTTCACATCCATGTGGCTCCATGGGGTCCATGAATCTAAAAAATCATTCCCATGGTTTGAAATATCTCATACATTAGGATTAGGACAGGTGTAGTGGTAGTTTAATATTATTATTATATTTTTTACCCTTATTTACCAGATTTACCCTTTAACAATGGTAAATAAAATTATTATTTTTGTTACTATTCATAATGTACAAAAATAAAATTTACCAATTCACACAACTTAAACCATCAGATTCAAAATATGGAATCCATTTTTAGATATTCAAAACACAGAAGTTTCACTGTTTAATTTAAAAATAATTCCTATTGTCAAAACCAAAAAGCAGGTTTTTAAGAAGCAATAACTATATAAAGAATAACATGTTTTTTTGACCAATTAAAAATGAAAATTACTTCAAATGATTAAAATTTTATTTAATAATAAAAATATATTACATTTATATTTAGAACCATTAAATAATATTATTTCGCCATTTAAATTAGCTTGATGGAAATGGTTGTTTTTCAATTAAAATTTAGCATTTTTACTATATATAAAGACATTATAGATGTCAGAAAAATATCAAAAATTAATCCAAAGTTAATTTTCATGTACCTATTATAAAGAGGAAGTTTATTTTATCAAATATAATGTATAATGTTTTCAGGAAGTAAATTAAAAAATTGTTTTCCGTCAAAAGGATGTAAAACTAAAAATTTAGAAAAATACATCATTTATCCAAAAAATTGAATTTATTGTTATATAACATCTAGAAAACATATAATATTAATTTATATAGTAATATTGAATAAAAATCATATATTACACTTTAAATAAAAATTTGTAAATTGTGATATGATTTTATAAACACAATTATTCTGTTTTTAAATAGGTCTTCATAAAAATACATCCCTTATATTCAATTGTTTTTATTGCCATTTATAAAAAATATCTTAATAAAAAAAAATATTTTATCATTTATAAAACATATTTCAAAAATCATTTAAAACCATTGATTATTTCACTTCAAATTCCTAGGAGATAAATACTATTTAAAATAATAATAATATTATTGTATTATTTTTTGTTATAAATCAATGTAGTATGAATCCTTGGGTTTTTGGAGAAACTTATTATTTCATGTCAAGTACACTATCATAAAAAGTATCCCCTTTAACATAAAATTAGTATCTAATTCATAAATATTAATAAAAAAAGAAAATTTATTATTCTATAAAAACCACAGTCATTACATCATTTCTCCTTTTGGAATTGCATTCCAGAAATTTTAAAATTTTTCTCGGTAACATCATTAAAAATCACACATTGTAAAAATATTAAATAAAACTATCACTTTAAATGAAATAATGTTAAGTAAAAAAGGTAACATGAGATAAAACATACTAGGATTCCATGCTGGAAAACATAGATACAGAAGAGAAACTAACCATCATGTTCTTATGGGGACTGTTAGAAGACATGATGAGTAGAATGTTAATTATTTGAAAACCATAAACATGTGATGGGTTAAACGATCTTTGTTTTCCAAGTGAGAAAATTCAAAGGAAAATATTTTTGTTTTACTGTAATTTTCAAAATGTTGAGGAATTTAGTTACAATATTGACTATGATCATAAGGAAATATATTTAAATGTCATACAATGTTTCATCCTATAATAAATATCTTCCACAGATTCATCATCTCTATAAATAAACAGTATTCAAGAACAATTTTTAACACTTGAAGTACTAGAATCAACATTTAATGAGTCACTTAAACAATAAAATATAGAATATTTATTTCTCCTATCTTTTGACATTAACCAAAACCAAAATGTTTAGTACAAGATCAGATAATCCCCAAATATGATAATTCTTTATTGAAAATTACTACACTTAATATCAAAAATTCAACCAACAATACACCAAAGTTCATCAAAGAAAATTCAAGAAAAAATTATCTTAAAATTATTCAAAAAATCCAAACTAAGATAGAAATCAAAAATTTAAAATGATTTGATCACAGTCTTATACAAAAAATAATAACATTTATGTCCAAATAACATTTACTACTCATAATGTATCATAATTTAATGTAATTTACCTAATCACATATCCTCTATTATAGGTTAATAATTTCCACAAACAACCCAAATCTCCATAAGTCCATAATAAAAACATATATTAAATTAAAATTAAACTATTAAAGATAAAATAAATTCCCATAGTATTCTATTTTCATTAGACATTCATGGTTCATAAAATAGAAAAAATCTTCAAAAATAACATTTTCCACTTCATCATCAAATCGTTTTCTTATACTGTGGATATCCATTTCATAAAATATAAGTTCCTAAAATAAAATTTTTCTTGATCCCTAAAATCATTTACTAAAAACGTATTCCATACTTACCAGTGAATTCAATTAGGCTTGTGGTAGTCTATGTTCCCTTGTTTCCCTTTAGTTGTGGTCTCAATTCCTATGACATTTCCGGACATGACGAGTATCCACACATATTGCAGGTTGTATCTTTTTATAAAACATAAAAAATAACACTAATATGTTTTAACCTCAACAATTTTCTTATACATCTCATTTTCATACCACTTCATAATGAACTAATCATCTTAATTAATGGTGTCTTTTATATATTGACATTTATTTCACCTATATATGATAAAATAAAACTATTCCAAAAAAAACATCATAACAAGACCATGGGTTCCACCTGGTTTCATCATCATCATGATCGCATAATTATATTGTCCATACAATTTAAAAAAGTATTTACAGATCCTCAAAAATCATTTGATTCCATTATCCGAATACAATATATACATATTGGGTCAAATAGTTGACCAGAGAAAAATTATATTAAAAAATAATCAGGAATGGAATATAATTTCAAAACATATGATAATACATGATTTTAATAAAATAACAAGACCAAATTTGAGTTGAAACATTCAATAAATGGTCTTTTTTAAATACAATTAGCATGTGATTAATGGTTATCTTTTAAAATAAAATATAAATATGTTTCACAAGGGCCTCCTTGATCAGAACCTTTTTCAAAATTATAATATGCTTCAAAATCGTCGGAAAAAGTAAAATATATGAAAATTCTAGGATAATACATACCTTTCATGAAAATATGATATTTCTATGAAAATATGATTTGATTAAACAGAACTCATGTTCCATGATGGTATTGAGTTATTGGGGATGTTTTTCATATATCAAACAATTTCTTTCTAGTGAGTTATATGTTTTAAAATGTTTGAAAATCTTATGGACATAACTTATCAATAAGTACTAAAAAATTATTTAGAAAGAGATATGAATGTCATTTCAAATCATTGTCCTTATATTTTTATAGATTTTCCTTGTCTGAAAAGGATATAAAATAAGGATTTAACTTAAATAATATAGATAGAGACTAACCATGTGTTTAATGAAAAATCATAATCCCTAAAGTTGTATAAACATTTCTCTGATAATATATATAAGGCCTAAACATTATACATTACATAATCTGGAGTTATGTCAAAAATTCACAATTACGATCTTTTCAGTTTATTGTTTTAGATAATTAGGCCATAACTATTACATTACTTCTGAAATATTTTAAAGTATACACTTCTACTCTATCCAATTTTTTGACAATAATAAAACACCATAAAAATATATGAATTTTGTTTCATGATAGAAATAATCTTGAATTTTTCCTTTCTCTTTCCCTTCATTTTACTATGTGAAAAACATTTCAAAAACATGGGATGACCATAAAAAGACTAGTACGGGATAAAAAATAATGGAAGAAAACATCATTCCATGAATACATACAAATCAATGAAATAATTTTTTTCAATCATAAAACATAATATATTTTACATAACAAATGAAATTAAAAAATTTATGAATACCACATAGAAATAATAAATAATAAAGGTAACATGTGTCATCCTTACCATACTTCCATTGTAGCTTTTATAGCTACATAGGGTGTTACGTTTTGAATACACATCACAGTATATTCCATAAATATCATAGGAGAAATTTTAACAGTAAACTTAGTCACTTTACCATATTCTTTGGAGGGCTATCTCAGGCTCACCTTCCCTTGCTTTATTATATACCCACCCATATATGTAAATATTTCCCAAAAAAACTATAACATAATCAAAAAACAACAAACAAGAATAATGGACTGTAAATTTTTTCAAATAATAGTCACAATATGTCATTTCATGTTATCGACATAATAAATTCTTTCTAAAATACATTTCTAATAAAAAAACATGTAAAAATTATATATGGTAATAATTTAACTTCTGAATTCATTGATACTTATTAAGGAATCCAAATATCAAATAATTCTTGCAGGGGAAAAAAGATCATTATCACCGAGTACATTAGAATGAAATATTCATTTATATATTTAGTAAAATAATTCATAGAAAAATATTCCCATTGAATGAAGTTAAATGAAAATGGTTTTATACACTATATATAATAATGTCATGTATAAATAAAAATTTTACTTGATGGATGGAGATCGAGACGAAGTCCCTTATAAAGATAATTTTGAAATAAAATAGATATATTATGTGTATTCTATATAATTACACATAATTAATTTATAAATAAAAAATTTGAAATAAATAATTATATATCACATAATCATATAATTATATAGAACAAAAGATGATTACTAACCCAATGAATGTTTATTGGGTTAAGAAGTTTCCTTACGAACATTCTGCAGCCTAACGACATCACATAAAATTAAAAAAAATGGGTTGATAAGAGTTGAAATGGTCACTCATAATTTGGAAATAATATGGAATGAAATAGGGATATATAACAATGTATATGGACATAAGAAATTTGAATTTAAAATTGATAACATAAAAGAAGTCTTTGACTAAAAAAGGAGTGACAAAGGATCCCTTACATTGAGTCCAAATTCTATCGTTCATTCATTATATTCATTTATAATAAAAACGGTTAATTTAAACATTCTTCAGAACCCATTTCAATATTTTTATTAATTTTATATTACATATCATCATGTTCAAAAATTCATAATTATTTATGTTCAAATCAGTCTTTTTGTTGAAGTTCGGTACTTGAGTCGAATATGAACTCATTTTGATGTAAATTGTCCTTGCATTATTTGAATTCCATCATCCAGAATATATTATTATTGATTTAGATAACATATTTATCATATATATTTGTTATATTTGTATTTTATAGTAGTCCACAATAGTTGTAGTTTGGAAATGAAATGCATCGCTCAAGGAGATGGAAGGTCGTACGTACGCATGAACACTACTTTCATATCTTTTTCATATTAAATGAATTCAAAATAAATGATAAAAAAGTATATTATAATTATATTATAGTATTAATGTAATATATGTTAGATAAGATCAATAACTAAATCTTTTTAATGTTTCATGTATGGCATTAACATGTTATATCACATTTTGTGGGTGGAAGTCTACACTTCATCAAATGAAGTTGTCGTATTTAAACATTATTGAAAGCATAATGTTATACATTAAATAAAAATACAGTAGAATAGGGAAAATATTAATATAATCTATATCATATATATAATTTTTCCATCATAATTACCACCATTAGTGGTGTTTGAAAAAAAATAAACAATCATAATTTCGTGAGCCAGTGGTTCACTGTACACAAAAACAGTATGTTCATATCCATTAGATAGAGGTGTGTGTTAGTGTAATTATAATGATTATCTGAAAAAAAATCAAATTATATTGAGTATAATGGTGTTTATATGTATTCAATGAATAAGAATATCATAGGGAGTGAAGAATGAAAATAAATGAAATTTACCCGTGAGAAGAATTTGCCTCAGAATCAGGTAACTTCATTTGATTTGAGCCAAAAGGCTTTCCTGAATTGCCTTATTCCCAAGGTAAGGCTTCTAGGAGGAAGGGAGGGACATTAGTCTAAAACTTTTTTAAATTAAAGATGATGTTTTCTGGTTTGAATACATATCATCCAATAATTGTTTGATTGGTTTTGAATGATATTCTATCCTTACCTTTTTGGTTTGACCCATATTTTACCCTTTTTAATCTTATAATGATATCATGTTATTTACACATTGTTCGTTAGTTGAAATAAAATATCTTGTAAAAGGAACCAAAAAAATTAATTTATGGAATATTTGTACATTTATTAGTAATTTTTATGAATATTATATTTTTAGGAATTTAATATCATATAGTAAACTATTTTATGTTTTATGTTATGAATTATATCAATTTTCATCACTATTCATACATGACTTTTTTCAAATTCATTAAAACCTGATTACATTGATCCAAAGTCTTTAACGCAAATATAATTTCAATATATAATCCAAAAAACTCATGGATTTCATCAAAATAACCAAATAACATTTATTTTAATATTTAATATATCATTTATTTAAATTCTTTATTAATGAAGAAACCATTGCATCATCATTGTGTCATAATTAAATTAACATATTTAATCTATAAAAATTGTTAAGAAAATATCATGATGTAGGAAATAATTTTATATTTATACTAGATATTTATAGTTAAATATATTTTTTATATATCCCCCAATTAAAATTGTTTTAGTAAAATACACTTGTGTATGTTATATTACAGTAAACATTAAATTAATTCATATAAAATATTATTGTCACATCCATGTGGCTCAATTGGGTCCCAAAATCGCCCAAAAAAATCACATGGTCGTAAATATATCATCCAATATGATAAATACATGTTTTAGGGGTAGTTTAATATTAATATAATGTTATGTTTTATCATTATTTAATAGATATACCCATTAACAATGGTAAATAAAATAAATAATAAAGTTAATATTCATAATATACAAAAATCAATGGTACCAATTCACACAATTTACACCCTAGGAATCCAAATATGGAATATATTTTCAATATTTGAAACAGAAAAGTTTCAATAATTAATTTAAAATTATTTCCTTTTGTCAAAACTAAAAAGCGGGTTTTTAAGAAATAATAACTATGAAAATATTTACATGAGTTTGTGTCCAATTTTAAAATGAAATTACATCCAAGGAATACAATTGGATTATATGATAAAAATATACTCTATTTATTCTGAAAACCATTAAATTATATGATTTGACCATATAAATTTTCTTGATTGAAAATTTTGTTTACAACAAAAATTTAGCATATTTTTATTATTCATCCAATCATTATAGTTATCTGAAAAATATCTAAAATTCATCCAAAGTAAATTTTGAAGTCCCTCATAAAAAAAGGAGAATATTTTATCAAATATATCATATAATAGTGTCTAAAGATTAATTTAAGAATGGTTCTCCATCAAAAAGTGGTAAAACTGCATTTTTAGAAAAAAAAAATTATTTTATCCAAAAAATTTAATTTGTTCTTATGTCATATATATAATAAATATAAGATATATTTAAATTCTTACATTGAATATATAGCATATATTTCACATTAAAAAAAGATCTATAATGTGTGATATGATTTTATAAACATAATTATTCTCTTTTTAAAAATGTATTCATAGAAACACATCCTTTATATTCAATTTTTTTTATTACCATTTCAAATAAATTTGGTAACCAATGAATCATTATTTAAAAATTTATAAACAATAATTCCAAATTCAGTAATCACAATTCATGTATTCCATTCAGATGGCTAGGCATTAAATACTATTTAAAATAATAATAATATATTATTATTATTATTTTGGTATAACTTATGGTTGTATGCAACGTAATTCTTTAGAGAAACCTGTTGTTGCGTTTTGAGTAAAATATCAATAAAGCATCCCCTTTAACATGCAATTAATACCTTATTTTGAAATATAAATATAAATTACAAAGTATTATTCTATTAATACCACAGTTGTTACGTCATTCCCCCATTTTGGAAATCGTATCCTTGCAATTAAAGAATTTTACTTAGTAACATCAATAAAAATCCCACATCAGAATAAGAGTCAATAAAACTATCACTTTAAAGAATGAAAGATAAGTACAATGGTCATCCAATATAAAAAAAAACTAAGATTACATGTAGTAAAACATGTATATGGAAAAGAAACTAACCATCGTGTTCTGATGGAGGGTGATTGAAGACATGATCATGACAAGGTTAACAATATCAATACCATAAACTTATGATGGGTTAAATGGTATTGGATATCAATGTATGAAATTTAAACATAAAACCTTTATTATAATGTCATTTTCATAATGTTGAGGAATTTATTTATGAGTTTGACAAAGAACATAAGGAAACATACTTACTTGCGAGGAAGAGTAAAATTCTATTATAAATATCTACCACAAACTCATATTTTCTCTGAATGATGAGTATTCAAGAAGAAATTGTCACACTTAAAGTAATAGAATCAAATTTTAGGGAATCACAAAAACAACAAAAGATAAACTACATATTTCCCCTATCTTTAGAAATTAACAAAAACCAATATGGCCAGTACAAGATCAGATAATCCCCAACAATGATAGTCCTTTATAAAAAGTAATACAACTCTTAATCTTCATTATTCAACCAAAAATAGCCCAAAGTTCATCAGAGATTATTCAATATACATTTATTGTTAAAATGATTCTAAAAAAACCAAACTATGATTGAAACCAAAAATTCATATGGATTTTATCACATAGGCTTCTACAAGAAATAATAACATTTATATCCAAATAACAATGACTACTCTTAAATTATCATAAAAAAATTAATTTACCTAACCACATGTTTGCTATTATAGGTTAATAATTTCCACAAACAACCCAAATCTCCATAATTCCATATTAAAAGAATTTAATAAAATCAAATTCAACCATTAATCCTAAAACAAAATCTCATAGTATTTTATTTTTATTAGGCATATTGGATTCCCAAAATAGTGAACGTCATTCAAATTATCATTTATCACTCAATCACCTAATAATTTTCATATACGAAGGATATCCATTTTAGAAAACATTAGTTCCCAAAATCAATTTATTCTTGACCCATAAAATCATTTAATATAATGTAATAAGTCATAATAACAAGATATTTTATGTAGGCTTGTGCTAGGCAATGTGCCCTTGTTACCCATCAGTTGTGGATTCAATTCCCACGCCCTTGCTAATGGCAATAGGTTGCCACCCATCATGCGGGTTGTCTTGTTTTATAAAACTCAAATATTAACTCTAATATGTTTTATCCTGAAATTTATTCTTATACCTCTAATTTTCATCCCAAATAATAATGAGAGTGTCATCTTAATACATGAATTATTATATATATTGTCATTTTTTATCCTTTATATGATAAAATTAAACTATTCACAAAAAAAACACCATACCATGATCATGGGGTCCACCTAATTTCATCATTATCTTGCTCACATAAATAAATGGTCCACGCATTTCAATAATTATTTATAGACCCTTCAAATTCAATTGATTCCTTTATCCATATAAAACTTATATAATCTGGGTCATATGTGTGTTTACATGAAAAATAGTTTTGAAAATTATTCAAGTATGAGAAATAATTTCATAACATAATATGAAACATGATTTTTATAAAATATCCAGACTGAGATTGAGTTGAACAATTCAGTAAATTGTTCTTCTAAAATACAATATGTATGTACTAAAAATCATAATTTTAAAAGAAAATATAAATATGTTCCGCAAGGGTCTCTCTACTCAACACATTTTTCAAAATCTAAATGTGATTCCAAATATTATGATAATGTAAAATATTTGAAAATTCCATAATAATATTTACCTTTCTTGAAATTTTGTTAGTATTGAGAAAATATGATTTTATTAAATACAACCAAAGTTCCATGATGCTATTGAGGTATAATGGTGGTCTTCAAATCTCAATCAATTTCTTGAAAGTGAGTTGTATGTTAGGAAAGGTTTTAGAATCATCTGGACATGAACTTGCAATAAGAAATACAATAATTTAATTAAAAAGTGATTGGAATGTCAATATATATACTCATCCTTCTATTTGTAACCTTGTATCCTTGATCTGAAAAAGTTATTAAATAATGATTTAAGATAAATAATAGAGACATAGACTAACCATGTGTTTAATGAAAACTCAAAATCATTATAGTTTTCTTAACCATTCCTCTGAGAACAACAATAAGGGACCATCATATGAAATTACATAATCATGAGTTACATCAATAATTCAGATTTATTATTTTTGCAGGTATAGAGATTTAGATAATTTTTCCATAACTATTACATTACATCTGAAATATTACAATATAGACACTTCTCCACTATAATTTTATTTTTACAATAATAAAACTCCTTAAAAAAGAATTCATTTTCACTAAATAAAAATTATTTAATTCTTCTTTTCTTTTACCCTTAATTATACACGGTGAAAAACATTTAAAAACATGGGATGACCATAAATAGATCAGTATGGGATTTAAAATAAGGGAAGAAAACATTAGTCCATCAATACATAAAAATCAATGAAATAATAATTTTTAGTCATAAAACCTATGTTCTTTAACAAAACTCATGAAATAATAATATTTATGAATAGCATTGAGAAATCATAAACTATAATGGTAACTTGTGGTATATATGACATACTGATATAACAACTTTCACAACAATATAGGGTGAAAAATTTTGAATACCCATCAAAATATATTCTCTAAATATAATTGTAAAAACATTAACGTTTTGATCCATCATGTTTCCCAATGAATTGAATGGATATCTCGATCTCACTCATCTTTTGTTTATCATGTAATAACCTGTATACGTAAACAATTCCGAAGAAACGTTATAAAATCATAATATATAAAACATGCATATTGGAAAGATAAAATTTACAAATTATAAGGACAATATATAATTTCAAGATATTGACATAATAAATGATTTCTAGAACCCATATTCAATACCAGAAATATGTAAAAATGGTATATGGTAATTATTTTCCTTATAAAAACATTATTTCTTGTTATGAAATCCAAATAACATATAATTATCGTGGAAACAGAAATTTCGTTGTCACCGAGTACATTACAAATAAACATTAATTTATTTTGTTTACAAAAACAATTCATAGAATAATGATTCACTTTGAATAAAATTAAATGAAAAAGGGATTTATACAATGTATAAAATAAAGCTTTGTATAAATGAAAATACGCCTCGATAGAAGGATATTGAGGAGTAGTCCCTTACAAAGATCATTTTGTAAATAAAATAGATCAATTATGTGTATTCAATATAAAAACAAATAAGTAATGTATAAATAAAATATTGGGAAAAAATTTATTTAATACAAAATCATATCATTATATAATAAAAAATTAAAAGATTAACCCATTGAATATAAATTGGGTAAAATGTTCTCTTATGAAAATTCTCCAGCCTAACTGCATCACTTAAAAAATCAATAAATGATTTGACAAGGGTTCAAAGGGTCACTAATATTTTTTACAAAATATGGAATGAACTATAAATATGTAATTATTTATCTAAATATAATATAATTGGAATTAAAATACATACATTAAAATAAGACTTTGAGTAAAAAAGAAGGGTGAAAGATTCCCTTACCTAGAGTCCCACAGGTCTCATTAATTCATTATATTCAAGAATAATAAACATAGGTTCATTTAATCTTTTTTCTGAACCAATTAGATGTTTATTATTCATTTTATATTACTTATCATCATGATAAAAAGTAAAAAAAATTATAAGTTTAAATCGGTCGTTTTGTTGATGTTCTATACAAGAGTCGAAAATGAACTCATTTTGATGTAAATTGTCCGCGTATCAAAAATTCCATCATTTAAAAAATATTATTCATGATTTAGATATCATATATTTCCATTAAAATGTATTTCATATTAGACCACAATAGATGGAGATGTGGAATTAAATGCACCGTTCATGGATATGGTAGGTAGTATGTGCGCATGAATAAAACATTCATTTTTTGTCATATTAAATGAATGAAAACTAAATAATATATATGTATACTATAATTACATTATATTAAATATGTTAAATAATATAAATATCTTCAATATGTTCAATAACGCAATCTTTTATTGTTCAATACAAGGTGGGAATAAGCCATATCACTTCTAGGGGTGGTATTCCACACATCCTCAAATGAAATTACCATATTTACATATTATTGAATGTATAATGGTATGATATAAATAAAACTAAAAAAGCATATATATAATATTATTATCATTTATATCATATATAAATATAACTCCATCATAATGGCAACCATGAGGGGTGGTAGGATAATATTGAACAATCATCGTTTCGTGATCTAGGTGTTCGTCATACACGGAATCAATATGTATGTTTCCATTATATGGATGTCTATGTAAATTTAGTTAGAAATAATTATCATAATAAAAGACTAGTATTTTTATTATAATGGTTTTTTATCTATTTAATGAATAATAAGTTCATAAGGAGTGAGGAAAGAAAAAAAGAAATGTACTCGAGAGAAGAAATTACCTAAAAATCAGGTAATTTATTTTGATTTTATCCAAAAGGATTTTGTGAATGTCCATCATTCCTGGGTAAGGCATATAAGAGTAAGGGATGGATTTTGGGACCTTATTTGGTTATACAGTTTTTGATCCATGGTGATTTATATATGTATGTTATGTGGGTATAAGTGGTGTCATTTTATTAGAGGGATGATGGGCACTTTAAAAAAGTCTAGAAATATTAATTTATAATAAATTAGATTTCAATTAAAAATGTTCTATAACTCATTTAAATCAAATATATGAATCTTTAGGTTATAATACACATGATCTAATAAAATTTTTATAGTTTTTGAATATTTTTCTTTCCCCATTTTTTTGATTTAACACATATTTTACCCTTTTTAATCATACAATGATATCATGTTATTTAGACATTGTCGGTTAATTTAATTACCATATCAAGTCAAACAACAGAAAAAAATAAATTAATAAATATTTGGACTTTATTAACCCTTGTGATGAATATTATATTTTTAGGAATTTAATATCTTTTTATAAACTATTTTTTGTTATATGTTATGAATTATTTCAATTTTGGACACTATTCATACATGACATTTTTTCAAATTTAAAAAATCCTGATTACTTTAAACCAAGTCCATTAATGAAAACATAATATGTCAATATAATCCAGAAATTCGTGTATGTCATCAATAAAACCAAATAACATTTAATTTAATATTTATAATATCATTTATTTGAATCCTTTATAAATGAATCAACCACTACATCATCATAATGAGGTAATTAAATTTATTAATATAGTGTATAAAATTTATAAATAAAATACCTTGATGTATGAAATAATTATATATTTATAATGGCTATTTATATTCAAATATATATCTTATATATCCCCATATTAAACTTTTTTATGAAAAGTTGCATGTTTATGTTATATTTATATTTACATTAAATTAATAATTATAAAATTCCATTTTCACATCCATGTGGCTCCATGGGGTTCCAAAATCGACTCAATGATTCCCATGGTTTGACATATACCATCCAATATGATTAAGACATGTTTTTTGGTGTTTAATATTATTATAATGTTATTTATTATCATTATTTACCAGATTTACCCTTTAACAATGATAAATATAATATTTTCTGAAGTTACTATTCATATGGTACAAAACTAAAAAGTACCAATTCAAATAATTTACACCATCATATTCTAAATATTGAATGATTTTTCCCATATTCAAAACACATAAGATTTAGTAAGTAATTTAAAATTAATTTTCATTGTCAAAATGTAAAAGAGGTTTTTTAAGAAATAATAACTATCAATTTACTCATCCAATTATCTATTTTACTCATTCCATATTGTTATGATTGAAATCTAAAACATGGAATCACTATATTCCTAAGAAACTCATGTCTCCTAGATATTTCATGTAAAACATGAATTCATGTGTGGGTATGCATTTTTTATTTAACTCTTTAAAAGACTAAAAATGTGGAGAATAATGTTGGATAATATATAATTGAAACTCTTACTACCCTTTCCAATGGATGCTTTTCTTCATGACTTGTAATCCCACTATAGCTTCTTCATTAATGGACCTGAAATATAAGAATGAAAACAATGGATAGTGCATGCTTATTCAATCATGTTGGTATATGACTAAGAGGACAAGTGGACAATGGGGGGAAATGTGGGTTGCCTCCCGGTAGCACCTTTGTTTAATGTCATTGGCTCGACAAAAAAAATTAAGGTTTTTGAAAAATCCTCTACTACATGATTCACTCCCCCACATGTAATTGATTTAGTGTCCTAAATTGTGGGATTGAGTCTTCTTTGAGGTTGTCTAACTGGTCGAGAATCACATTCTAAAAATATAATGTGAGAGCATAACTTAGGGTTGATTCCAGGAATATCACCTAAACTCCATCTTATAACTTTGACATTCCTTTTGAGAAGGTCAATTAGTGTTTGTTCTTGTGAATGGGATAGGTTATTGGCAATGATTATCGGCAATTTCTCTCCTTACATTAGGTAAAAATACTTCAAATCACATGGAAAATGGTTTCAACACTAAACAAGGGGGTTCTTCAAGGGATTATATGGAATTTAGATTTACTACTTGTAAGGATGAATTCTCTAGTATAATTTCACTTCCTTTTAACAAATCATAAAACGAATCAGATATTACCTCATCCGCCAACATGATATCGGAATTATCTGGTTCATGGGAATTATATAATTCAAATGAAAAGTGTTCTCCTGTTGTTAAAAATTCATGAAGCATACCAGAGACTTCATATGGTTCCATACCTTCACCATGAGAGATCGCATAAAGTGAGTGATTGCTGGATAGGTGTTTCATTGTATCAAAAATGTTGAAGTGTACCATACTGTCTCTGAGATTCGTGGTGAGTGTTCCTTCATGAACGTTGATGATCATCCTTTTTGTTTTCAAGACTAGTCTCCCAAGGATGAATGGAGATTGGGATGGTGCTCGGTCTTCCTCCATGGCAAGGACATAAAAGTCTATTGGAAAGATTAATCCTCTCACTCCTATAAGTACATATTCAATGACTCCAGCTAGGAAAACGGTGGATCTGTTTGCTAATTCTACCACCACCCAAGTTTGTTTTAGTTCTCTGATATGAAAAGATGAAAACACTGAGTGAGGCATCACATTTATTAAAGCTCCATGATCACATAGTGCATCAGTAAAATTTAATGAACTGATAGTACAGGGAATAGAGAAAGTCCCTAGATCCTAACATTTTTGTGGAATCGTCGGTGTGATCAATTCTGAGACACTTCTTCCTAAGTTTGTTCATTCATTCCCATACAACCTCTTTCTTTTAGTACATAGCTCTTTCTGAAATTTTGCATATTAACAGATTTGTCTGATTTCATCCAGTAGTGGTATGTTAATCTCAACTTTTCTGAATGTTTCCTAAATTTCATGTTTAAGTCGTTCTTCTTCAACCTTCATTGAATCAACCAATGCTAATGGAAATGGTGTTGGGATATCCTTTTTCTCCCTATGTTGATTTTGAAAAGGTTTTTCCATTCTTTCCTTCCAAAACCTGGTTATTTCTCATTTCTTGTAGACTCTATCTTTTAGTTGGATAGGATGAGCATCAAAATATTCCCTAGGATCATCCTCCTCACATTGTTCTGGTGGTGTGAGCTCCTTCCCGCTTCGGATTGTTATTGCTTTAACATTCTCCTTTGTATTGGGAAATTTTTTGTGCGGCAAGATTACCTTGGTTCTTGGTGAGAGAATCCATAATTCATGTAAATTGATCAGCTAGCTTGTCAATTTTATCTTCAAATCTGGCAAGTCTTATCTCCAGCTGTTGATATTCAGTTTTCGGTGAACTTGTGGATGATTTTTCATAATTCATAAAATGGAAAGGTGGCGGTTGGAAGTTTTTTTTATTGTTTGAAGGGTTGCTAATAAGGTTGTTGGTATGCTATCAGGTTATGATATCGTTGCTGAAAAGGTTCTCTAGCTTGGTTCTGTTCAAACCCATACCCTGGATGGGTTTGCGGTTGGTATTTTCTTTGATGATAGGCTGCATAACAAATTTTTGTCCTCTACACTTCTAGACAATGATAAGTGTAATGAGAATTAGAAGAGCATAAACCACATACCTGATTCAAGCCTTGTAGTTCCTTCACATGGTTCGCATATATTTTTCACACTAACTTGGTGAGTTCAACCTTTTCGTTTCTAATTAAATCTACTAAATCAGATGTTCTTACCTCATCGATTCCTCTAGTGATCATACCTCTGGTGCCAAATAGCTGTGAGTTTTGTGCAATCTTTTCAATTAGAACTCAGATATCGGTAGGTGATTTGTCAATGAGGGCTCCCCTTGATGATGAATCTAGTAGATTCCAACAATTGTCAAGCAATCCTTGGTAGAAGCACACAAGGAATTGGTCCTCTTCAATTTCATGGTGAGGGAATCTTCCACAATGCTTCTTGAAATGATTCCAGTATTCATAGAGTGTTTCTCCAGTTGATTGATGGATGACAACAAATCTCCTTTGTTATTGCAGTTTTCCTTGATGCTGGGAAGAATCATTGTAAGAAGAATTTTTTTATATCTTCCCAGTCACTGATCTCCCCCGGTTGCAGATTGTACAACCATTCCTTCGCTTCTCCCTATAGTGAGAAGGGGAATTCCCTCCACCTCATAATATCTTCTGTGACTTCTTGAGGTTTGACGTTGGAGTAGACATAGGTGAATTCTTGGATATGTCGATTCGGGTATTCACCTGCAAGACCATTAAATTTAAGAAGCACTTAAATCATTTTAATTCACAATTCAAAATCATTTTCTAAGGTAGGAATTGCATGTTGATAATTTTGATTGAAAAATTGAGGTTCTTAGATATCGCGCAGGGTTTGGTTGGGATTTATATCCATTACTAAAGGATCAAATACTTCACTAAAGGTATCACTTGAATCAGTGATATTTATTTCTTCGAAATCATTTGGATGATTTTTATTTCTCAATTTGATTATTGTGCTCTCAATTTCTGGATCTAATTCCAATAAATTTCCATTTAAAATACGGGTCATTCAATAGAGACTTTTATTAAAAAAGGTTTTGAGGCACTGCCTCCCCAGAAACGACGCCATGTTTGACACATGACTGTCGTGGTGCATGGAAAAACAATATTTTATTTACCTAAGTATAGTATAGTAGTTGATCCTAGGTAGTCTCCAGAAGAGGAGTGAACACAAAACAATGTTTTCACTTTTTGTTGGTTTTTTGAAAAAGATTCATTTTAATTAACTTGAATGACAATGAGTGAATCAAAAAAACTTTAATATATTGATTTTAACAAATTATAAAGGCGGTGATCAGATTGGGTTTGGCTAGACCTATTGTTATTCCATAATGGTTTCCAAATTTACCTCTTCTTCTTCCTTAAACTGGTAAGAGAGAGATTCATCTACTAAGTCCTCTCACTCCCTTGGTTAGTTATATGTGATGAGATTTTTTCTTTCTAAAACCTTAGATTGGTCTATCCTCCTTCCAATGTGTTTAGGGTTGTAGACAGTCTCTTTATTAATTAGAGAAATCCTAGACATGTTTTTATTGTTCCCTAATAATCAAAGATTTTGATATAAAATCCTACACATGTTCATGACAACAACCAGACAATAACCACCCAACCCTAGTCATGTTCCACCATATACATATTAGAGTTGGGTGGAGGGATAGGTGATCATCGATCAAAGAAATTTATAATTTCAGAATCAAAACTGAACACTACCGCATTTGGAATCTAATACTAAATTATGAATTGAAACTAGATTAAGAAAGAAGAAGAAATTGATTCATTTCAAGCACAAGAAATCAAACACAACATATAGGTCCAGCCTCCCCTCATTTCGATCACTCATATGAAACTACCCATCTATGGATGGGGAAAACGAGATGATACGGGAGAGAAGATACATTTTAATGTAAATAAAAAAGAAATAGAATGATGCTGAAGGAGAATTTACCCAAGTTTCCCATGGATTAATCTCATCTCTGATTGTGGTGCCTAACTCCCTCTTCAAAATGGATGAACTCCCCTTTATATAGGCCCCAGGTATTCCATCCTACGGTCTTCAAATTTAAGATCTTCATAATTCCACTTTAAGATTTCCTACAAATTCTATCCATCACATGTTTGACCATTTTCAGCCAATTTAATGGCCGATATTTGAGATGATTTCTTCTTTAATGATATTCTAAAATATCATTAACGTTTCATCCCAAAATTTCATATTCTTATACCCCATATAGTATTAGATATGGACAATTTAATTAGAGCATTTATTCTGTATGAATGTTTCTTTTTTCCATCCCCAAAATTTCAGCATCCACGGTCATCCGTAATGATGGTAAATCTTATTGATTTTCTACATCTTCACTCTCCAAATAATGATCATTCCAATACAATTGGAATAACACACATTGGATATATGTAGACTGACTTATGAACAATTTATTGAAGTGGGGTCCACGCGGTCTTCCAGAATAAGCTTCCAAATTGATTGAATTTTTCGGACCCATGGATGGTCGAATTAAATCCTAGTTCAAACAAAAAATATGAAGAAAATGAATTTATGAACCTAATAAACAATGAATCACATCAATTTGAGTTATATTTTAAATGATATGCGTGAATTAACTAAGAGATTAATGTCTATCAATATTTCCAAATTAAGATGTTTTCGAATTTTAGCCAAAAACACATAATAACACTAAAATTGATGTAATTAACTCATCTTGATAAATTTTTAGGGATTAAAACATTGAATTAAATATAAAAAATGATGAAAATACTCTATATATTAAGAGGCACAAGAAAACTAGAATATATCTTGTTCTCAACCTTTGTCGGTTGGTAGGTGAAACAGTGGGACACATAATCAACTATGTCAAGCTTTATACCTTGTCGCCAAAATCACCTTCTCAGATCCAAATACATATTCATAGTTCCTAGATGAACTTCCAATGATGTGATATAAAAATCAATCAAAAGTGAGCTCCTCACTAATGTTGGGACTAAAAAATCCCAAAAAAAGACAATACCATGTGAAAAGAGATCAACCTCCAATGGTATACCAACCATATATGGTTTCTCTAATTACTCAAAACTAGTTATCATACTATTGACAATTTATAATTGTTTCAAGTAGATATTATTAAAAATCAACACAAAGTATAACAACAACAGAAACATCTAAATGAGCATCCAAATTAAAATGGGAATCCCTACATATGTTTATGAACATTCATTGAATGTAGAAAAACCTATAGTGGATATTTCTTACTATGAGTTTCTACAATTCATTACCCTTCCCTGAGGAGTATGAAATATAAATTTCAAATTCCTTATGGTATTCCCCACACCACCTATAGCTAATATTCATGTCTTTCTATTTAATATATATATCAAAATATTTTTGTTTTGTAAGACTATGAACCAATCCAAAAAAACTCATCTATCACATAATTGAATGCATAAATGAACCAAACTCTGAATCATTAGTGGGTAATTATCTTCATGAATATAAATCTGATTTGATCCATAAAATACCACAGGCTCATATTAAATGGGAACATAACATAAACCAGTGCCAGAAGAATCATGGAATACCACAAACCACTTATCGATCTCAAATAATATCAAAATAGGTCTTGATGTCAGAAGTTGAATCATTTTATAAAAATAAGAATAACATTCTGAATCCCAAATAAATTTCATCGCTATATTTTTATGATAATTAAATGGTGATTCTAACATTGATAAATCCTTGATGAAACATTAATACTATCCTACATGACCAAGGAAGATTAGAATATCAAAATCATTCTACGGACCCCGCATGAAAAGGTATAATATATCTATTCTGGAACAACTAATAATCCATGCCCAAAATTGAAATTCTCCAATGACATCACTTATTAGATTTATAATTGTATTTTTGATATATTTTCAAAAAAATGGTGACTCCTATGTATTTCTTGAACAAATAAGCAATGATTCTTATAAAATAACATATGTTTATAATAAATTGTAATATCATCAAAAAGAACTACAAAAACGTTTCTAAATAATTATGTAATATCTAATTCATCCATTCCCTAAAAATGGAAGGGGAGTCAGTTAGATGAAATGGAATCAAATGATATTCATAATTTAAATAAATTCATCAAAAATTTGTCTTCAATATATTAGACTCATGAACCTAGAGCTAATGATAAAAAAAATAGAAGATAAATCTTATAAAAAATCCCCTTTTATCTGGTCATGCCAATCATCCACACATGGAAAATGATACATATTAATAAATTTTATCTAAGTCATCCTTTGATAGTCCACAAACAATTAGACTGAACCATCTTCTTTTATGTAAAAGAGTATTGGGATTGTCCAAGGGAACCACTAGGGTGAAGAAAATACATTTTTATCAGTTTATCCAAATGAATCATTAACTATTTCATCCCTGATAGTTCCATATGATAATAATGTACTTAAAATATCTATAAAATAGGTTCTAGGTCATTCATAAACATCCAATACCTATCATGAAGAAGCAACGATGAGTCATTTTTAAAAACATAAAAAATAAAAAACAAAAGTGTGAATATGTAGAACGAAATAAATATCATTACAATCAACATGTTGCAACATAAAACAATCTCATAGTCTCTAGGACTGAATGTCCTGCATGAAAATAAATATGATTCTATTCCCCCTGAAAACCCTATGATCTCTCATCATCTAGAAGGACATAGGAATTCCAATGATAACAGTCAACCTCATCATGTTGAGTGGAAATCATATCTATCATGATAATGACATCAAAATATCCAAATCATGTACAAGAAAATACAAGACTCAATTTTCATCATACATCGACTGCTAATAAGAATCATACTAAAACACATGTTAGTTTTTCTTCCTATACCATATATCAACATCAATTCTTTATTTAAAAGGCAATATTCAATGTCTATATTGAGAGAGAGTGGCCTAAGGGACCAGAATTAATGTAGACCGACGGAATACCCACTAATAAGGTTAACACATCGGTATCCAAATGGTTAATATTGTAGAAATAGGATTTTCTTGGACCATGCACCACAAGATTCACCATATGATCAGCCACCTTGTTGCCCTCACGGTGTGTGACTCATCTATATGGTGTTGGAGATAAGATCTTGAATCTTTCTTATGAGGTAATTGATCGACCAGGGAACATGGTCAGTGGCCAAAAGCGCATTATAGATAATCTAAGAGTCAGTTTCTGCTTAAGAAATCTCAATACCTCCTTGACTGGAGAGGGTATGGCCTGACAGAAAGGCGTGGGCATCCTCTTGCATGGAAGAGGAACTTCCAAGGTACACCGAGAATTCCAACATGAAGGTTCCGCTAGAGTCTCAGATCACCCAACTGCCCCACATAACACTTGTAATAAAAGAGACATTGGTATTCAGTTTCAGTCTGGAGCATGACGGTTTACATCTGATCCACTGGCTACATGCAATTGGGGGAGAAGGATTCACATGCAGAATCTGGATGGAGGGAGAATCCGGCCAGTTATCAATACTTCTATTCAAATCAAACAACAGGCTTCAGGTACGAGCAATAATGGATCTCCCGGTGGAAACAGTTCCCTCGAACCATGCTCTGTTTCACGCCTGCCAGAGTCGCCAAAAACCCGCATGGAGAATTATCGCTCTAGCCAGACGTTCCACCCTTGTATTCGTGGAGCCACTGATCCAATGATAGAAGATGGGGGCAACAAAAAGAGGGTGCGCCTGGATAGAAATAAAGTTGTTGAAGTGATGGCAGACCTCTCGAGCTTATTCAACTTCGAAGAAGAGTTGATCACTACTATCATCTTTATACATATCACACCACAAGAAGTGGGAGGCCATGGAGAATCCACATTTACTGATGTTTTCATCTAGGGAAACTTCACCATGTCGAAGCCTAATGCTTAAAAAGCTTGGATTGGTAGGGATACTCTTGGTCCAGAGGGTGACATTCCATTTGTCATCATGTTGACGAGGAGACAAGATATGGTGACAGTCCTTCGAAGAAAAGGAAACCGAGGCTGTGGGGGAAAACACATCTATCTGGTTCTTCATTAATGGTGATATGGTGAAAGGTGGCTTTTTGTTTCTTATTTAGAGTAGCATTGATGAAGTTTGGAATCCTTCAAGCCTCCACATATATGATGTTATAGGTGGTGCGCCCTAGGAATCCAAGAGTGCATCACGCCCAGTTGTCATGCCAAAAAGAGACTTTGCCCTCCCAAATGATCCAGCGAACATGAGGCATGATAAAAGTGAAAAGGTGGAGAATCATGGCCATGAAGGGAGACATGTGGACCTTAACCATTAGAGAGTTATCCATCGAAGTACTACCCATAATCTTACCCCATACGATCTGATGCTCATGAAGTTCCCAGTCTATTTTAGCATGAATGTACATAAGGGTATCAGCAAGACAATGTATATTGATCATACCTTCCTGAATGGGCCTCTATATGTTCCCCTAGGAGACCCAGGAACGTTTTCCCTCAGCCTGGGAATGAAAAATTAAATGGGATAGGGTATTGTCTACCTTAGAGATCACCCCCTTTAGAAACATTACAGAAGAGAGTGTGTGGACGAGTGTGGCCAGAAGAACACTATTAACCAAAGTGATCCGACCCCAAATGAAAGGTACCTATTTTTCATATTGAGGACCCAATCATTGATTCAAATAACAATATATTCAAAATCCTGAATTCAAAGATAGCCTGAAGAAAGAGGAGATACCAAATAATTCATATGTAGACTACCTCTTTGTATGTCAAGAATGTGACAAATATGGACTTCTCGATTGGGGGCACACATTCTTGATAAGAATATGTTACTTTTACTCTTTTTAATGACTTTCTCACTCCAATGACAATATTCCTCCAAATCCTTGATGAAGCCAGAGATATATCACTTAGTAGAATTCAAGAAGATATGTTTGTTTTCTGCAAACATGAGATGAGAGATAGATGGTATATTCCATTTACTTTGGTAAGAGGGGATCATTACGGTGTCCAAACGATGATGAAGGAGATAGTTGAGGATCTCTTGGGATAATAGAAAAAGGCTCTAGGAGATGGGGTCGCCAAGACTTAAGCCTCGAGAAGACTTGAAGAAACCATGAGATTTTCCCATAATGTGAACAGCCATCCAGGAAGAACTGATGCAACGAAAAAATAGAACAGATAACAATTGGAGAAACACATCCCTAAGAGAACATTGTTGATGAAGACCCATTCAAAACAATTGTATGCCTTATTCATGTCCAATTTATCTACTAGATTTGAACCATGCGATTTAGTGTTGATATCTCGGATCATTTCTTATGCCAGCACGATAACACACTGAATTGAACGGCACTTCACAAAGCAATGTTTCTCCATGAAAATCCACCGTAGAAGAAACTCCACAAGTCTAGAATTTAGAATAGAATCAAGAACTATATCGGGGAAATTGCACATGCTTAGTGGGAGTTAGTGATATGTATTTCTATACATGAATATACCTCAATCCAACACCAATATATTGTTCAATGGTTATTTACTACATAATAATGTTCATAGAACCACGTTTCCATTCAATAATCTAAATTTACCATTGTTGATATTGTAGCTAGTGACTCTTGACCATATCGAAGTATACAAATATCCTACCAGAAACATTGTAGGTGACCATAACATCTATAAATATGTGAAACCCTTGTAGGTTTTGGAAAATAACTCTATGTTTGTCTAACCATTCCACAATAATATCGAGTCACAGGAACACGACATGATTTAACATGATGTGTTGAAGGTCCCATTTACTAAGAAACACCCCCATCACTCTTTTGATTATATTTATAAATTATCTATTTCCTTATATAACTAATGAAGTATCCACTAGGTGTAAGGGAAAGGAAAAAATACCCCAAATCCCTTTAATATTCATCACTTACTTTATATCCATGTCTGATATCTCTACATTGGTTGAAAGCTTCTATATAATCACATGTGATCTAATATATAGTCAGAATCCTTACATGTACTAATATTTCAATTGGTAGTTATTTACCACATATGGTGAAAAAAAAACCTTATCCACAAAATGATTTGTGGGAGGTTACATGGAATTCTCTCCCCACTTAAAAATTTAGTAACTCAAATGACTTTCCCATTATCAGTGACTATAGAAAACACTAATAGGAGAAGAGAGTCTGGAAACACTTCGAGTTCAATCCCACATCCCTATTCACCTAAAAAATGGAATCAATCCATCGATTTATATTAACATCACATGTTAATGTCACAAACATCACCTTGATATTATCAGGTGTATCATGGGATTCAAAAAATTCCTCAATCATATAAAATCATCATCATATATAAATATTTTTGTTCAAAAAATTAAAACAATGAATATAAGGCCACTAGAAAAGGGTAGGATAAATAGATTACAGGTGTATAAAATAATGGAGACCTAAGGAATCACCTCTCAAAATGTTAATCTCTATTGGAATTAATGACCGAATGTTATAAAAAACAAGCTATGCGTTCCAGGAAAGTCATGTGAGGCCATGTACTCGACTGACTTGTTACCTTACCTCCATGTATTGGTCACATTGGTGTGGGTGCTAAGTTGATCATGACACATATGAGTGATATATTTAATTGACATGGGAGTACTTCCCAAACATTTTATAAAATTGTAGATGACCATTGAGTCTGTTTCAGATTCCATGAGTTCCAATCCTCTCTACTGGAAAACTGAGAGACCTGTGAGCATGAACTTTGCTTATTCCAAATGCAACATACCATGCCCAATATGACTAAACAATGCCAGTATGACTGAGAAATTATAATTGTGGGCAATCCATACTCCCCTCATGACTCCAGATACTCAGGAACCATTATTATTAAGGTATAACCAACTAAAAGGAGGAAGTCACCTTACCCATTTACCAGTAGAGAGGGATGCACATGAAGGAACATCACAAGGGTTGAGGTTGAGATAATAAGCGCATCGGCCACCCTGCATAAGATGAGAGCCATATCAATGTCAAAAAAGTAGATATTTCATTTTGGAAATGATATCTTTACCAGACAACAACACCCCATCATGAATGTATTTGTTTCGTGCTTTCCATAGACTCTAACATCTTTCCTGTAGAACAAGGGTACACACCTTTCTCTATGAGCCCAACACGCCCGAGCCTTGGAACCAACGATCCACAATGGGCTCCTCTTCCATGTCTAGAATGGTTACTACAGTAAACTCATCTATGAATGTCCAAACTGCTTATGCCCAATCTGTCTCTTTGAATAGGTGAATTGATGTCTCCTCCTGCTTTCTCCTACAATAAATGCATCATGAAGCCATACTCACACCACAAATTCTAAAATTCATTATAGTGGGAATAACTCTATTTAGAACTCTCCATACAAGAAATTTATATTTACATGGGATGAGTATCTCCAATAAAAATATCTTCCAAGTTGTAGGGAAATAACATAGTGGTAGTATTTTTTGGGGAAGGATATAGAATATGAAGGGGTGAACATACATTTATCAAGGAAAAAAATTCTTGATGATATGTAAAACCTTTATCTAGTTCTTTTCTAGAACATCATTGACGAATGAAGGATATAAAATTGCCTATCTAAAAGAGATATTAGAAATAGGGAAACCCTAGTAGATGATGGCCTCACCATACCAATTATAAATCTAGAATGAAATAGTTCATGCACCAACGATCCAATGGACATGGGTATGACAGAGATAACTCATGGAGAAACCACTTTCTAAAGGGCGGAGGTTTATCCAGTAAGAGCATCCCCATCCTCAACATAGCATGCATACATGGACTGTCCCCAAAACATACACTGCTCTATCACTTCCCAAACCAATTTTTCAAGCATTCATGCAATGGTATCGTGACGATTACGAACTTTAATAACCCCTTCGATTATTGACCTCACTATTTTAGTCCAGGAGACCCGAAGTCGTTTTCCCTCTAATAGGGGATCCCAAATAATGCTTGAAAAAACCCTATCTATGTTTTTTATCACTCCCTCGGGGACATTAATGAAAGAAAGAGAATCAACTAGGGCTGTGTGGAGAACTATTTTAACCAAAGTAATCCTACCCAAGAACAATAGGTGCCTATTTTTCTAGTTTAGAAATCTCTCGATGACTCTATTAACAAGCGGTCGAATTATCAAATCCATAGGATTTTTAATGACCTTGGAGCTCCAAGAGAGACCATGTGAAGGTCGACCTTTTGAAAACCCAGAGAGTTACTCACTGAAAGGATATGCATGATTGAGCTTCTATGGGATATGAAGTAGCTACTCTTATTCATGTTAATGACATTCCTAATCCAATGGATTTTGGCCTACAATACACTTTTTAATCCCCTCACCAACCTACACATTGCCTTGAGGATGAAAATAGAATCATTCTTGAACCTGAGGTGTGACTCATAAGGAATAGGAATCCTTCTACATAACGAATGAATCTCACTACTACTGATGCTCTCATGGATGAGTCAGCTCCAAATATCCTGGGTAATGATAATGATGGTCGGAGAGATGGGGTCTCCGGAATGAAGACCACCTGATGACTTGAAGAAAACAATGTATTTTCCCTTGAAGATAATAGACATCAAGGCTGAGCTAAAAAAATGAAAAATAATTTTGATATTATAAGTAGAAATTCCCAAACTCGCTATAACATTGTTGATGAAGTCCTAATCAATGTGTTCATAAGCCTTGCTCGTATTGATCATGATTTCCATATAAGATCTCGAGTATTGAAATTAATATCTCTAAACATTTCCTGGTCCAGAGCTATCGCCCCTTGGATACAAATTCCCCTCACAAAGCCTTGTTTTTCCTACAAAATACAGTTCGGAAGATGAAGGGCCAACCGGGTGTTAAAGATGTTGTTGAGGATCATATTGGGGATGTTGCACATACTGATCGAGCAGAAGTGTTCAATAGAGGAGGGTGTCCTTGTCATGGGGATGATTATAACAAAGGTAGTTCAAGCGATGAGAGGCAACGTACCACCACAGAAGAAGTCTGGAATCGCCTCAATGAGTTCACCTTTCACTGTCTCCCACGACGCCCTACAAAAAGCTCCAGGGAATCTATTTGGACCTGCTACACTATCAAGATCAATGTTTTTCATGGCCTCACAAATTTCTTCCTCTTGAGGAATAACACGCATAGCCTATTTTTTGCGATTAGTAAATGTAGATTTAATATCATAAAAGAAACCAAGAGCATTTTCTGTGTATCCATAAGATAAGTTCATGAATTTGAAAACAAGAATGCTTCATAAATGAGAGCATTCCATCTCCCCTATCACCTCCTTGTCATCAAAAAATGATCCATATTCAAGCTTGATTCATAGATGGTACCACAATTTCATTTCCTTGATGCATGAATGAAAGTACGTAGAGTTCTTATCTACCTTCTTAAGCCAATTGATTCTCACATCTTCTCTGGCCTAACATTCCTATCATAGAATCATACCCATAAATCAAACTTTCTGGTAGAACGGTCCGCAAAGAGTCATTCATCCCAGTCCACATCAATTTTCCTTTCAACCCGATCAACATCTCACGTAGTTAGGTCTATGGCACTGTTGGGTATGTGATTATCCTTGACCACACCAAGATCATTTATTTGTGCCGATAGATTTTGATGTAAAATCCTGACCATCTGTGCCTAGGGAATGGACCATTCCAGATGGATCTAACGAACTCAATATAGCATGGGAGGCTTGGCCAATGAGGATAGAATTGAAAGAGATCAGGATTATCCTTCTCTTAGGAATGATAATTTAGGATCGAGGAGTGATATGATATCCCACACGCAAAATGTGTCTCCCATGATTTTGGATAAATAGATAATTCAGGAATTTTATCCAAGCCTTAGTCCAGGAGACTCCACGTCCTATGGTTCCTTTTTTGGTTGTTACACCATGTGAAATGGTAACATGAAATTCCATGGACTAGGAGCCCCCATCCCACCATGAACGGGGAGAAAAAAAAGGCTTTCATGTCTTTTGAAAGGCCCACGACCATTCCTATCCTTTTTATTTTCAACAATGTTGAAGTCCCCATCAAAAAACCAATGATGGTTTCTAGGTTCAAACAAATTAAGATCTCCCCAAATAACTTCCATTTGATAGGAATCACAACATACATATATGACGGAAAAAAGAAGTGAGGGCCTTAGGAAACCTCCACCGTGATGAAATGGTCCCCCATCCAGGAGAGAGTGATATAAGATCTCTGATTCAAAAAGATATATATGTTCTTGTTATATGGTCCATCATACATGCAACCATGAAAGTTAATTTTCCTGGATAACATTGTGATTTTTCCTAATGGTTTCTTTCTCTCATGAATGGAAATGATGGAGATTTTTTGTTTGGAAATATCTAAGGACATGATGCCCGATTTAATGAGATCTCCAAAGATGATAAGTGTTGTCATTGAGAGGAGAAGATGAATATGGGATTCACCCCAGATTTCCTGGATTTATCAATGTTTGAGGATACTCACCCCTTTAGTTTCCTACATTATGATCAAGTATATATGCCTATATTGTAAGGCTTGGGCATGATAGATGGGCCTCCAGAGGCATGTAGCATGGGGAAAATTGGGTTCTTATTTCTTGGTAGAGATTGAGTCCCCCTCTCCTGACTATCAACCTTCAATTAGAAAAGTCCCTCTGTAGGATCTGTGGAGTTAACCGATTCTGAGAGAGGAGGATATCCCTTGAAAGGGAAGCCCAAACGCACAATTTCTAGAGATTGTTATGCTAGACCAAGACCACATCGGGGCTACAGAAGGTCCATTGGGTGGAAATGGAGAGGAGACTGTGTTCTAGGGAATATAATAATAGAGGATAAGAGGAAACCAACCTATTGAGATAGACCCCTCGGGGAAAAGGGAACCATGTACCTAAATAACACTTTTGATGCCTCCAACATTGGATCATATGGAAGAGCATGGTCTGAAACCACTGGAATTCCTTTGAAACATCACTAGGATCTGATGCCACCTTATATTTTCTGCTTGAAGTGCTCATGGCAGTTGCGTCCACCAGAATAGAAACTGGTCTTATTGGAGTTGGACGACGATGAACACCTTGCAGAAGATGGTGTCACACTTGCAGTGAGTTACCCTGAGGGAGGCAATGGGAGAAAAAGCATCGTAAAATTGGGTAAGAGTTGTATTCAGGGTAGTTAAACTTGAGAGTCCACTCAGACTCGGTCAAGCCTAATAAACTTGACTCATAGACTCAACACGTAGAAATGTAAGAGTCCACTTCAACCTTATCCAACACCACCATAGAAAACACACATACAACATGAAGGAAAAAAATAATGATTCAATCTCTCAGTGATGAGTCCGATTAATGAATTTCATCACTATGTTTGCAAAATATTACATGATTGTGTTGATGAAGAATATCTTTAAAAAGAAATTATGGAATTTGAGTATTGTGTGTTTATAATTACATGTTATTTATATAATCCCTCTGAAACAACTTATCAAAGAACATGGTATTCACTTTTCCCCCATTTTTTTCATCATCAACACCAAATTTCAATGTATGATCAGACCCATTTCCCATGTTATTTTATTACAATTAAATACTGCCAATTAACATCTAGCTAATAAAAACTAAAAAACTCAAATCATTATTAAGATCAATAATTAAAAATGACCTAAAATCTATATTAAAATCATAACTGTAAAAAATATTCAGTTAGTAGATCATATTAAATAGAATCTAAACCCAAAAAAATTTAAATAGAAATTGAGAATTTATTTTACACCAAAACATACCTCATTATTTTATAAAGGATCGGTCGATGTAGGGGAGGGAGATCCGAAAAATAAGAAATACCAAGAAATCTCCCTCCTGCTCCCATGTTTGATGAAAGGTAGAGGGTTGTTGTAAACTCCCCATTCTAATGAGGTCGAGAGCGAGAGGCAAGTTGAGAAAGAGGCAGTTGTGTTGGCTATGGTTGGTTTGTGTGGTGTGTGTGAGGCACTGTCGGTCGAATGATCTGAACACTCAGTTCTTCTACTACATCCATCTTCGGTATTTTATTTCAATAGGGCGTGCACAATCTTGGTTCTGGATGGATCTCGATTTTCTCTTCAATAAGAGTTGGAAACATAGATTCAATCGAGGCGTCACATGTAGCATTCAACCAATGCAAATATGCTATGGCTTCTGTGGATCACCAACAAGTAGTGGTGGACACTTACTCCTCATCTGGTAAGATGTATCCAGTAGGGTTGCAGGGTTTTCCAGAGCACTGCCAGTCGGATGAACATAACACAACAACAGAGAAGTGAGCACGACCGATCGATGGAGAAGAACACCATATCTGTGGGAGGAAGTGCGAAGTGGAGGAAATTTGAACCCTAGGTAGGTTTGATGTGACGGTCGTTTCCTTAAAAATCAACTCCAGATTTATGATTAAAAAATCCCTCATTAGATTCAGCAAGTGTGCTCGAGTCTAACAATTTTATTACAAGTCTGTTTTTTGGATGACGATTTTTCTCAAACCCAAATCTGCAGCCGTGTTGAAACGAAGATGGTGACTAAACCCATAAACATGTCCTATTCTACGGTTAACTCACGATTTTAACTACCTTGATTGTATTGAGTCCAGCAGAGCGATTCCTCCACCCTAATATCAATCTTATCTCGAATTAGAAGAGAGAGATCCATTTCCACATAGATACAGGCCACATAAACCTCAACGCAACATCTGGTATGAAGATCCGAACACAAGAAACCTCCTAGAGAATCTCCAATGGCTTTGATAAGGCCCTGTTTTTTGAAAGTAAAGAGGGAGCCCTGGGAGGGTAATCCACTCCACAACAAAGGGAGAACTCTCTCGCCTAGTGAGTTTCCATAGAATACTAGGATAGGTTGATGCTCTATCGACCCCAGGAACGAGGATCCTTACACCACACCTGAATGAAATCGTCTTTTGATTCTATGACAATATAGGCTGATTGAAAATGGAGAAAGGATATTAGTACCAGGAGGAAAATCCCTGAAGTACCCATGAAAGGTTGAAAATCCAACAGAGCGGCCTTCGCTGCACCAAAAATTCCAACTAGGTTGAGATGCTGGAAATCTGATGCCTCCATGAATGCTGCAGTAGGTACTTCAAGCAAGATTTTATAACCCTCATGCAATGCATGTTGCCGATCTAAGGATATCACCGGAATGTAGGGTAGACCGCAAGAAGAATCGCATAGGGAATCCCATAAAGAGGGACAGACATCGGGGCCATGTGAGGGAGTATAGGGGGGAATTGAGGTCGGCAACACATGAATCAGATCCGCGGCCTCCGTGGTGGAGGGTGAGGGAACTAGAAAATAAGGGCCATAAGAAGATCAAGGATCATAGGGAGTCGACATTGAGAGGGGTGACACCGAAATGGCCGAAGAGACCGCAACATTCAATTTATTAAAAAAACTAAAAGATCGTGCAGTGTGTCCTCCTGAGACTGAGAAAAATCCATTTCAGTCTCATCATAAAACATAAATCAATCATTTCAATCTACTCCTCTAATTCTTGCGATACATTCATACACATAAAGAATACTTTTTTCTCATGATTGAACTCTCGTGACCAATCCTTATCACATATCACTCATAGTTATACCTCAATAACTATATTATGAAATTATGGTCCACTATCATATACATCCTTAACTGCTTACAGGATATCTTCTATTAAATTGACTTGTATAGGAGGAATTTCATATGGAGCCTCTGGTGAACCCTCCTATAGAACTGATAGAACATATCTGGAGGCATAAGGTTTCACATTAAAACATAATAAATGAATATATAATAGAATAATAACATTCAAATGAGAAAAACCATGATAAAGAGCATAGATAAACATCAAGAAATCAAAAATCATACACACATCCTAAAATCACATTGTAACTTGATTCTTATCATCAAAACATCCGTCCAAGAACTAACTAAAACCTATATATCATGTTATAAAAATCCTCTATATAGTCTACCAAATTTCACAATGATAATGAATATTGAAGTTATAACACCACTGATTTCAAAAATTGATTATCTTATCCCAAATAATATCTCAATATAGTAACTGACCCTCATTTCCACAAACCCAAATAGCATTCTTGATCCCCACAATCTTGTGTATGGTACCAAGGAATCCAAAACATTGGATGGAATTATTTTAAACACCATGATGTAGACTATATGATATATATATATATATGTACATGTACATAAATAAACAATGTAAGATAACATGTATATATATAAGTCGAAAAATAATTAGAATATCAAAATAGATACAACATAAAAGTTAGAAAAACAATATCCCTGAGAAAATTCGATCCATAATGGTTGACAGAAATAAAGTAGGTACTAAAAGAGTTTCTATCTAATGCCATGGGTGAATTCCAACCAGCTCTCCAAAAAAATTCCCAAACTCATCTGATAGAAACCCTCACTACATAAATGTGTCACCTTCCCTTTACATACATCGATATACATAACAAGGTCTATGCACCACCAGTGTGGTATGCATTGCATGAGATAACATGTTCATCAAAGTCCATATCTAATGTTCCATAACAAGACTATAAATAATATTCCAAGAATGAAAAATATATATTAAATAATCCATGATATATTGTATAGTGGGTTCTATATCAAAATAATTTAATTTAAAATTAAATTCAAATTTTTCCACATTTTTAAAGGAAATATATAAATTAGTATCATAGATTTCAATATACTTATATATAAAAAGTTATATCAATTTAAACCAAATCATGCATCACATATCATATCATATCCAAATAATTAAAGCTAAAAACTGAAGAGGAAGTAAATAAAATCACATTTAATATCTTTCCAATTATTACAGTAGTTTAGGATAGATTATACACTCTTGCCTAACATAGAAAATTTCATGAACAACAAGACTCTGGATATACACATTGAGTATAGTGAGCATAAGAACACAGTAAAGAGCGAACCCCACCATAGTTTTAACAAGACCCAAGATCATCATTCTTAGGGAGAATAAGAAAACCCTCAGAATTAAAACCCAATAATGGACAAGTTATATTACTAAAAATTTTACATAAATACCTAATGATTCCCATGTTCCTTATTTTCCAATAAATTTCATCAAATCATTTAATTACATCAGGACGTGAAAACCAATTAAAAATTCTTTGAAAACCATTTTAATTTATGTAAACCCAAGGATATATATCATTCCTAAAAAACCCATTTCCACACTCACAAATGAAATAAATCAATTATGAATTTCCCTTTATAAAACAATTTATCCAAAATAAGAGCAATTCAGTTATCAAACAATGGCAGGAGGTATAACCACCAACAAAAAAACATGGGTGGAACATGCCCACAACATGATCAACTGATAATTAAAAAAAATTATAATGGATTCCATATAATCAATGTACAAATCTTATAATTCATTCAATTAAACAAAATGATCAAAGAAGTGGAAAGATCACAACAAACCTCAAGAACACAGACACACCACCCCACAACAAACAAATGGTTGGACCAATAATCAGATCACACAATGTATGTAGAAAATAATAATAGGATTCACCGATTAAAACAAATGAATATGATAAAACAATGAATATCAGTAAAATAATCAACAAGGAATGAAGAATCAACATGAATTACTCGCTAGTAGAAGCAAACTTCAACCACAATATTGATCAACCAATGATCAAAATGATTTGGAAGGTAACATGGTATATTAAATAATTGTAGAGATATCTAGGATGATAGAATGAGGGGATATGGCTAACTAATAAAAAAATCAAACAATAAGTTTCCAAAAAATAATCCAACTGACAATTACATGGGTTGTAATCCCTTTACACATCCTGAAATCCATAGAGGCCACATACACTAAAAAACCCTGTACTTTTTTATAAAAATCATATATTTTAACTTAAAATTAAAGGAATATTTACATGGTTTGTATTATTAAAAATTGTGTAATCAAATTAGGATGTGATCTGAGTGAATTTTTTTTGACATTTAGTCAAATTACTTGGAATGTAAATTCCATAGATGAGTATGAAAATAATATATTCTTACATGAATAACCAAACCACCTATGGTTTTCACAAAACATAGTGACAAAGATAGAAATACATAAAATTATTATACATGAAAATCATTAATTAAAATAAACATACATTTCTATGTAGTAGTGAAATTTAAAAAAAATATTCATTCCTCAAGATTCCAAACACATACCCGATTAAAGAGGAAAAAAACTAAAGGGAAGGGAATTACTAGAAATTCATTAATGAGATGTTACATGATCTATGTATTTATTTATACACTCTCAATGTAAGACAATATTATTGTAATATTCATGATTTATAATATGAGAGTGTGGCCAAAAATATATTTAATATAGAATATAAGAGTTGTTTAGTGTTTCAGAGGATGAGTTTTGTGAGGTGCTTTTGACGATATTATTTCCATTGAAGACTATCTATTATAGGAAGTAGATAATAATTATTTGTGTAGATAAATAACATTTTTTGTGATGATGTACCTCAATAAGATAAAATATGTTATTATATTTTCTATATTAATGAAAATATTAAGACTATTTGATATATAATAAATACCCATTTAGTTTTAAAATAATATGGAGCTAGACTGTGCTCTGTAACCGATGAACCCATGGAAACTAAACGAGACACCCATGTTATCCCATCATGGGGTCATGTAAAATAATTACAACCAAACTAGTATCTTATGAAGAATATAATTCCATACAACCAGTTTAAAAATGAAAAAAAATACAACTAATACAAATATGCTAAAACAAAAGGAAAGAATCACATAGAAAACATGTCTCTATGTGACCAAATGTGTTGTCTAAACAACATAAAAATGAAAAATAAACATAGTGGGAATCCTACATTTTAAAGAATAATCCACTATTTACCAAATCCCATCAAAACAAGGTCAACAACTGCCCATAGGAAAAACATTGTGTGAGAAACATGTCCAAGTAGTATAACACCAAGAGATCAATATTTTTTCCAATATCCATAGCATTCAAGTCCATGATTTAAAACAAACCAGTTTTTTAATTTTTTTTTTAAATAAACAATTTTAAATCCATTATTCTAGATTCCATGGGTTTTAATAATTTGATAAAATGTATCCAAATCTATAAATAAATCTGGTAATGATACTGAATATAAATAAACATTAGAGCCAACATCCATGAAATAATATGTCATGTAATAGACAACCAGAAAGAATAATGAACCAACTAGTTTGGCTCTATTGTATGTGAAAATTCATAGTAGATACTCACAATCCAAACAATTAATATGGTTAGATCCAACATTCCTTAAGTCCTTCCATTATCTGTCGATATAGAAGAGGATAACTCCTAGTGGTGTCACACACACTAAGGATACCCATGAACCTTCCTAAAATACACAAGTTTCATGCTACATGTTATATAATGATTTCTATTTTAAGAGAACATTCTAACATTTTAATAAATATAACTTTAATTATATTCCATTCGACATATGATTTTTAAAATCTATTTTCTATGTCAAATGAAGGAAATATTTTTAAATAAGAAACCGATATTTAAATAAAAACAGATTCCCATTTCAATTTCAAAACATGAAATATGATATTCAATATTATTGAATAAATATGAACAATAATAAATACATGAAATTTTTAAAATTTAACAGATCCACCTAAATAGTGAGAATGTAATATCTACCCAACATTGATAATGGGGATAAGAAATTGCGATATCTTTCTTCAGAATACAATGAACGACTAGAGACAAAAAATTATTTATATAAATAAATATCCAATTACTAGTGATTACAATAAACCAATTACAAAAATAAATAAAAGAATGTTAAATGAGGAGGAAGGATTACCTTGAGAGATGATTCCCTAATCTATACTGCTCAATCTTTGAATGGAGTGATTTATAGGAAGGTATTCACAATAAAATTTCTTGGGTATGAGCTATGGATGAGAGGAGAAAGTTGAAAAATAATATGATTCCGAAAAAACATATATGTCACCCTTAAAGATGTAAATTGGGGTATTACACAGTGTCTAATAACATTACATGTCATGAAACCCTTTCATTTTATGTTATGCAAAAAACATATCACCTCAGATTGAGTATAATTTTTTTGAAATTATTGTACATGTAACCCATACAGGATGTCTAACATACTCATAATGTCTAATCTGGTACAAAATATATGTCTAGTAGCAATTAAAATCATATTTATTACCATAAATGTTGTGTAACATCATATATAGTAACATAAAATTCCATGGAAAACCTAAAAAGTTATTATATCCCTAACATCACCATTAAAATATTCCTTTACGTTCATGCGAAAGAAAACTCAGTAAATGAAGTAAAGAAACAAAAATTAAGGTCTTTGAAATAACTAACTAAAATATAATAGGGATTTACAATCTCGCCACCATAAAAGATTTCTATCTCCATAAAGAGATCATGATCATGATCCATAAAAAGTTAAGGCCAATGATGTCTCATCAATGTCTTCCACTCCCACATGAAGTGGTGATCATATCTACACTTCTTGGAACAATCTGGTATATACCCCCTTAAAAGGGAAACATGAAACATGGCATGTATAGAATTAAAGATAGATATTAAAAAAACTTGTAGGCCACCCTAATTAGTTTTTAAATGGTCTCAAAGGGGCCCATGAACATCAATTATAATGTACCCTTTCTAACCAATAGAAGATGTCTCATGTTAGGTGAAACACATGAAAAGAACAAATCGCCAACCACAGACTCCATCCACCAATGATGGTGGATTGCATATGATTTTTGATGACTTTTTTTCCTAATAAAACACTTAATGAGAAACTGAACCACATTTATCATCTCCAGAACAATACTCATCCAAATTTTAAACCACTCCACCGACTCTATCCATCACATGGGATATTGGCATGACCACGTATATAATGCCTCAAAGGGATCCATATTGATCAAATAGTGATAACTATTGTTGTCGGTGAACCTGACTAATTTAAAATATATTCCCCAATATCCTTTGAAATCATGAAAATAATCCTTTAGAATATCCTCATTAACCTTGATATCCCTATTTGTTTTTCCATCCATAAATGGATGACCAGTTGCGGTCCATTTAAATTTGGAACACATTTCCTTCTACAACCCATTTGAAAAATGGATGTTAACCATTGTTCCCTATCAAAAATAACCTCATAGTGATACCCTTTAATATTCAAATTCTATCTGAAATAAATGTACCCAATTTATTCTAGTTTCATCCTTTCTATGATTGTCACAAAATTCAATGATTATTTATTCAATAAATAAACACCTAAATCATATTATTTCCACTAGGAGTCTACAGTAAACCAACAACAACATCGATTGAAATCCTATCCTACCTCCTTACAATAATGGGTATTGTATTCAACAAATACATAGGTTCTTGGTGTTTTGAGTTAAATCTTTGTAAAGTGGGACTCTGGGATACAAAGTCTGTAACTGACCACCTCATCCCCAACCACCAATAATATTTTCTCAAATTGTGGTACATATTTGAATCCCCAAGGTTAATAGACCAATTTTCATTGTTTATACTATATAGAAATAGATTTATAATTGAAAACATAAAAACCAACTGGCTCTAGAAGCACAATGCTTTATTGGTGGATTAATATAACTCGAATCAAGTCTCCACATTATTAATGATTTATCCTATTTGTCAGATCATAGTGTCTATATTCTTCTTAAGATGTACTTTCTCATAAAAATATGAGTGTTATTTTATCAAATCTAAGAACACCTATCTATCTACCCCATCCAATCCCTATATTATTTCAGTGAACAAACTCTGGAGATTCATTTGCTCAACTGATTCCTTCATTTCTTTTGTCATTAAATTTCAACTCAATTCTTTATATATCCCATTCTACTTCATGGTGGTACATACGATATCAAAATCAAAGGAGATAAGATAACCAACTCAACGTCTATCTATCCTGTTGAGATCATTATGATTGAAAATCTAAATCATATTTTCTATTAATAACATACAGTAATCTTATCCCCAAGGTGCTAGTGGAACCACATTTTTATTTCATTCAAAAATAAATATTAGATCAAGATAAAGGGTATGATAGTTCTTCTCGTGAGGGAATAACTTGATTGAGTTATATTTCACAACCTATATCTCATGCTTCAAGAAAATATCAAAAACATACTAGATGAATCACATAAAACATCATAAACTGATCCTAGTTCAGGATGAATCAAAACTAGTTCAAAATTAAATCTCAAATTCATATCCTTAAAAAATATTTGACAACTATCATTCTATTAAAACATTACACAGTTACGGAATAAACATGTCATCAAAGATGTGTTCTTGGAGAAGTTACAAACAAACCTTCTATATTATCTTTCCATAATCAAGAGACATATTATCGTAAACATGTTTCTCAGTTTCCCCCAACACAAAATAGCATATTCCTTTTTAGTATAAACAATGATTCCCTATATCATATATAACATAACCAAAAAACATCAATTATTAAATCTAAAACTAACAAATGAGATGCATAACATACATAAGATTTTCCATCAATGTATAAATTATTATATCCAAATGGTTTATGCTATCCTCTCATTTCGTGGAGTACATTTTGATATCATCTACCAATTCAACAGAATAATAATCATCGAACCTATAAAATATTCAGATCATCAAAGCAGTGAATATCATTATGGAGATAGTGAGTCTGAATGGAATAAATAGTATCTTAAAATACCCATATCAACTTGATAATTTGATATTTGATATATTATCATCTCATACAATAATTTTGTGGTACCCCAACCGTGATTCAATTATAGAAAACCAATGATCCCATTTTAGAAGATCAATGAGATCATCAATCTTTGTTAAACGATACTTGTTCTTTTTAGTCTCTCAATTGAACTTCTAATAGATGATACAACGTTTAATACTACATTATCTCTTCTAATATACAAGTAAAATAAAATCAATAACTAATATAGTAGGATTCATAATAATATAACATACAGGTCCTCAGGTTGGAATTTATATTCAACCAACTCATCAAGTTCCATTTGATAGGATATAAAGGAAATGAGCATCATTACTAGTAATAATTATACGGTATACTCGACCACCCTATGTGGAGGAAAATGAGAAAAAACATTAACAAATACATTAATGTACACACACACAATATCATGTAACTGACTACCCAGCTATACTGAAAAATTTAACTTTACTAATGGTTTAAAACCATTGGTTAAGGCTAGAAAATCGTTGGTATAAACTATAACAATGGTTGTCCAAACCATTGGGTCATCAGCTGTAGTTATAGGCATATCCCAATGGTTCTATGATAACTGTTGGGATATGTATGAAAAATTCAGTATAAACCAAAAGTTTCAGTAAACCATTAGTATAAATGTTTACCAACAGTTTTACACCTTATGAAATAGCAATAATTCTCTCTATTCCAGTAGTATACAAAAAAATTGGTATAAACTTTTACCAATGGTTTACCATAAACCATTTGTAAATATGATGTAAAATTATCTATGCCAAAGTATTACAAACCTTTGGCATATACTTATACCAATAGTTTACATAAAAGTACAAGTATATGTTTTGATTTTACAAACATGTTAATGGTTGTAAACCGTTGGCATATCCTTTTTATACCTATAGCAAGCCAGCTTGCTGGCCTCCCCCTGTGCAGTTGCAACATTTCCACCAAGTCTCCCCCTATGGAGCTACAATAATTCCACAGGGCCTGAAAAAATCATACACAATAGAATACATTCATAATACATATTCATTCAATAAGTAACACAATGCACCATTAACAAGTATACCTACATAATACAAACAGAATTTTGTATGATTTTATACAGAATACATCAAACACAAAATTCATAAATAAATTCGAATACCTGAAATTCAGTATTTAATTACACTATACACACAAAAAAATAACACATAATTGATAATGTAATTACAACAAGTATACACATACAAAATGTATACCGAGGGGTGGGGTGGTGTCCAGAGGTTGGAGGACTTTCCAAGGGTTGGGGTGTTTGGTGGGGTGGGGGTGTCCTAGGGTTGGGGTGGTGTCTAGGGGGGTGGGGTGTTCTAGGGATTTGGGAGGTTGTTCAAGGGAGGTGGGGTGGTGTCCAGGGGGTGGGTGTGGTTTTCCATGTGGGTGGTGGTGTCCAGGGGGTGAGGGTGTCTTGGTGGTGTGGTGGTGTCCAGGTGGGTGGGGTGGTGTCCAAGGTGTGGGGGGATGTCCAAGGAGTTGGGAGTGTCTAGTGGGGTGGGGCTATCGAGGGTGGTGGGGGTGCATTGGGATGTCCAGGGGGTGGGGTGGTGTTTCGGGGTTGGGGGGCTTTATAGGGGTGGGGAGTTCAAGGGATGGGGGTGTCAAGGGGGTGGGATGGTGTCAGGGGGGGGGGGAGTCCGTCTATGGGTTGGGGGTGGGGATGCCCAATGGGGGTGGGGTGGCTACTCATAGGGGTGGTGTGTCCAGGGGGTGGGGGTGTTCAGGTGGTGGGGTGGTGTCTAGGAGGGGTGGGGGTTGGTGGTGTCCATAGGGGGGGTGTATTGGGTGTGGGGGTGTCCATGGGGGTTTATAGGGTGTGGGGGTGTTCAGGGGGTGTGGGGATTTAATTGTTTTAAGGGATTGAATTTTATGGATTTTAAGATCATTGGTAATTTTAAAATGGTTTTTTAATAGTGTATATTTCAATAGTATGTGTTTTTTTAGGAAAAAATGATTGTTTTTTGTGTGTATAGTAGGAAGGGGGTTTGGAAAATAGAAAATGGATTACATTTTTATTCTGGGAAAAAAATAATATATGATTTTTTAAATGGAACATGAAAACATATTTTTATATACAATTGGGGAGTTTCAAATAGAATGAGGTCTCTATTATGTGATTTTGAAATGGTTTTATGAAGAATTATTTATGATGTATCTTTATGGGATTTATGATTTTGAGTCCCTTATTTTAGAACAACATATTATTGAACTAATGGTTTTGTTTTTTATATTTCATTATAATGTTACAACTATAAATGAATAAAAAAGTCAATACGGGGATATCTCAGTTTTTCATTATTGTGATCAAGCTATTCTCTTCCTTGTCTTGGTCTCTACTAAAACTCTTGTAGAAGTGGAATAGCCATGTTCTTCTTGGATCATTTATTATTCATTGGAGTTTCTAAAATACTATCCACTGTTTTTTATTGGTGGTCAAGGCTCCCAAGAGGCAACGAAGTGGGTATCTATGATTAATAGGATTTTCGAGTAGTTAGAAATCCTATAATCCATAGTGGTGGGGTGCTATCCTGGTGGGTGGGAGGGTGTCCAGGGGGACATGATGGAAAAATGGTTTCAATTTGATCATAGTATTCTTCTAAATTCTTCATTGGTCAGTTCATTATTGTTGTAAGATCAAACAAATATATAGAGAATAAACCCATACATTCTTGATCCATGTAACTGTTCACGATAGAACCTTCAGGATGAATCATGTTATGGACATAAGACCTTAATGTGTACATGTTTCTTTCAGTTTGAAACATCCAACTAAAATATATAGTTCATCCATGAATTATTTTAGTTGGATTATGGACACTCAGATGCAGCATGGATTTGTAAAATGATGGAGGAAATATTTTCTCTAACTTCCATAAAATTATTGGGGCATATGCGAACATTTTTTATAAGAAAGATGAGGAAATATTCTTAGAACAAAGATCTCTAAACAATTTCACAATAGAATAAAAACCATTCTTACATTATTGGAAAAAAGATGTTGAATTTCTATTAGAATCAACTCATGCAGAAGGATGTGATAATAATGAGTCTTTAAAGATTTTAGCTTCAACTATCTTCTATTTACCCATTAGGATATGTTGCTTGAATAGACATCAAAAACATTAATAGACTCTAGTACATCCAGAAATTTCTTTTTTTCTATAGGTTTCATCACATAAGAAGCACATATAACTTCCATTTATTTTCACCGAAACACACATGATGCAATTTTGGTCTGATCCCCCAATCCACCAAGTCACGCTGAGACCGTAAATCATATTTTGTCTTTCCCATAACATTTGGAATAATCAAAAGACACATTTCACATATATTTTTTCAATTTTCATTACATCTAAACAATGACATTAAAAATTGGATGTATAATACGGAAAATCAAAGAAGATACTTATCTTCATCAAATTGTAACATGTTTCAGTGGAAATATTATTTCTCGTTCAAATTTCATATGACCCTTCCCAAATGAAAAAATGAAATATTTCAATTCATTAACACATCATTTAAATACACACACTGAGGTGGATCATCAGTCTACATGGTATTGTCAAATTCTCAACGATTATTTCTATATGGATGGTACATTGGCAATAATCATTTCTGTCCCATAAAACTGAAACTACAATGATGTTTCAGTCTTCTGGATTGTGTATTCTTCATACAAACAGGAAATGGTAGTATTCCCTTCGTGCTGCATACAGACCTCATTGCATATGTAATAAAATCATTGATGACCCACATATTAACATCACACAATTGAAATATGACATTCAATCATGCATCGTTTCTGCACACAACAACTTCCCAAATAAGTTTCAACTATTTTATCAATGTTTACATGTATATGCCTATATCATTGTCGGGATCAGAAGGTCCATATATGAGTATACTCATGAGGGTGAATGGTTTTATCATACACACCATGGAGGAAGATTATAAATGTGTATAAAAACTGAAAATGTGTTGTGAAACATAAGCATCTGGCCAAACAGATTAAAACCGTCACATGAAAGACCAAACCTCACATTGCGCATGTCAGCTGCAAAATCAGGATATCGAGCATCAAATCATTGCCTTGAAAATCCATATACAGGGTGAACCAACTCATCAGTTGTCTTCATTTTCTTGGTATCATGCCATCACATTATTTGGGTTATTTTATTAGACATAAAAACATTCTGGAGTCTGCAGATTAATGGAAAGTGCCACATTACATTCTGTGGCACACGGGATGGTGTTACATCCACTTTTGGATTCCACCTGGATGTGCCACATTTTATACAATCATTTCGTTTAGCATTTTCCACCCAGAATAAATTGTAATCTTTTGGGAAATAATGAATTTTGTTTCTTAAAAATTCAAGTTCCTCAACTAACATCCATTCCATATAGTGGTTTGAGGGAATATCTATATCATGAAGATGTAATTCCTTCAAGATGGTAATAATGTAATCGACGGATGTTTTTGAAATCCCATACATAGTTTATCCATGAAACAATTAGATTAAAAATTCCATTTTTTTCATTGTACCACATTGTCACTATACTGGCGTAATGGTAGCATAATTCAATTTTTTCACAATGACAACATCATCATTTTCATTAGACACATCATGCGTACTAACATCAAAATCTTCTTGGATTGGAATACATTATTGTTCATGATTATAAATACACGGAAACCTATAATATATAAAATTCTTCGATCTATTCCTCTCATTTGGATCATCAACAATTTGAGATGTCATTTTCTCCACAGTGTGATACCACAAAAAGTAGTTTACTTGAAAACCATATTTGGTTATGTGGTAGATGACTTCTTCACAGCTCAACCAAGGTCTTCCAACACAATTGTAACTAAGGTAGTGTATGTGACCACTATCTGAAGCATTCTGAAATACAATATCTAAAAAGCTCACCAAATTGTATTGAAAATCACTAGAGATATGATCAATTTCATACATCCATCTTCTATCAATTTTGTAAAAAAAAATATAATTTATTTCATCAGAATCAATTCAACATGATTAAAGTAGCATCGAAAATATATTTATGTAAACAAGAAATGTTCACTTTTTATTAAACCATAATTGAAACACTACTCTATATGAGAATCAATATATTAAAGACTAAAAAATACAATATTAATTGAAAAATATCTTTGATGAACTATACATGAGTGTCCAAGGGGGGTGGCGGGCTATCCTGGGGGATGGGGGGGCAGCTAGGGGGTACGGGTTGTCCATGGGGGTGGGCAGACTATCCACAGGCGGTGGTTGGGCTATCCACAGGGGTGTCGAGGTTGTCCATAGGGGTCTGGTGTGTTTAGGGGGTGGGGGGATTTATAGGTGTGGGGTGTCCAAGGTAATGGAGGTCTGAAGGGGGTGTTAGGCGACTGTCCAGGGGGTGGGTTGGCTGTCCACAGGGGTGAGGGTTGTCCAGGGGGTTCGGGGTGTCTAGGGGTGTTGGTGGGCTGTCCATAGGGGTGGAAGTGTTGTCCAGGGGGTTGGGGTGTCTATGGGGGGTGGGGGGATTTATAGGGGGTTTTCCTGGGGGTATGAGGTGTCCAGGGGGTGGGTGGATTGTCCAAGGGGTGACGGGGATGTCCAATGACGTACGAGGTTAGTGGGTGGGCTGTCCACAGGGGTGGCATGGCTATCCATGGGGTACGGGGTGTCCAGGGGGTGGTTAGGATGTCCATATGTGTGGTGTTGTCTTGGGGGGTAACATGTGTCCAAGGGTTTGGGTAAGCTATTCACGAGGGTGGGGGGCTATCAAGGGGGGCATAGGGGTTTTGGGGTTTGGGGGGATTTTTAGGGGGTGGAAGATGTCTAGGATGTACGAGGTATCCAGGGGTGGGCGGGCTCTCCAAGGTGGTGGCAGAACCATCTAGGGGGGTATGGGGTTATCGGGTGGGCTGTCTAGGGGGTGGCGGGACTATCTAGGGGGTACGAGGTGTCCAGGGGGTGGGTGGGCTATCCATAGGGGTAGGTGAGCTGTCCACGGGGGGTGGTCGGACTGTCCATGGGGGTATCAGGGTTTTCCAGTGCAGTTGAAGTTTCTAGTAGGTTGACGGACAACTTTACAGGGGGCGAGGGTGTCCGTGGGGATGGGGTGTCTGGGGTGGAGGTTGACAGGTGACCTGGGGGTGTGGGTGGGCTATCAACAGTGGATGGGGATATCCAGGGGTAAATGGTGTCTAGGGGGTGGGAGGGCTCTCCACGGGGAAGGTGAGGCTGTCCAGGGGGTACAAGGTGTCGAGGGGGTGGGCAGGTTGTCCAGGGGGATGGCGGGGCTGTCCCTGGGGTATAGGGTGGGAGGGTGGGCAATCCACATGGGTGGAAAGGCTTTCTAGTGGTACGGGTTGTCCAGGGTGTGGGCGGGGTGTCCACGAGGGTAGAGGGGGGGGGGGGGTTCCATGGGGGAACGGGGTGTCCAGGGGTGGGCGAGCTGTCCACAGGGGTGGAAGGGCTGTCCAGGGGGTCGGGGGGTATAGTGGGTGGGATTTCCAGGGGTTGGGGTGTAGTCTAAGGGGTACGAGGTGTCCAAGGGTGGGTGAGCTGTCCAGGGGTGGCAGGGAAGTCCAGGGGGTACGGTGTGGGTGGGCGGGTTGTCCACGGGGGTGGTGGGGCTATCGGGGGGGGGGGGGGGCTATCCCTGGGTGTGTTAGGGCAGTCCACGTGGGATTCAGGACATCCCACAGGGGTGGAAAGGTTTTCCAGGAAGTGGGGGTGTCCAGGGGGGGCAATCCAAGGGGGTGTTGGATGTCCAAGGGGGTGGGGGTGTCCACCCACAAACAAGTGCCGTAAAATCCAATATTTAACCAATTGTAACATGATTTCAAGACTATTATAGATGATCGAGAAGACTTTTCCTGTAAACCATGAATATCATACATATAAATCACAACAAACCCAATTGTAAAGACAAAAAAAATATCATATGTGGTTCAGATTTTTTGAGCCATGATTCGATGGGACACTACTCATTGGAGTATGATCCTTGTAATATCATTAGGTGATATGGACATGAACAAATGTATAATTATTATGGTATCAATATGAATTGTGGATAAGAACCTGAGTGGGATTTTTTTGTAGAGATCACTTGTTCTTAGTAGGGTAAGAGTGAGTGTTAGTATGGAACTTCCAGAAAAGTCTTAATGTGTGAAAGAATCTATACCCTGGTTATATTTTATTCCAATTTTTTTAGTGTATTTGAGTGGAAAACCTACCCCCTTCTTGGATAGCCCACCCCCCAATACCCCTGAAACCCCCTACCACCTACAACACCCCCAACATGGATAGCCCCACACCCCACCTGGACACCCCCACCACACCCGGATAGCCCCCCTCCCCCTCCTCCCTAGACAACTAACCCCCCCCCCTAGACAACCCACCCCCTCCCCCCAGGGACAACCCACCCCCCATGACAGCCCACACCCCTCCCCCACCTAGATAGCCCACTCACCACCATCCTTGGACAGCCAACCCCCTCCCTGGATAGCCCACGCCCACCTTCCCCTACACCCCCCCCCGATATCCCCCTTAGGAAGTCCCCCCCCCCCCACATGGACAACCCACACCCCACCCATATAAGACATCCGCCATGATAGCCCCCTTGTGTAATTTTGGGTGAATTTGAGTGGTATGTGATTTTTTAATATCTTCTCTAGTTTTTATTTTATATCAAGGGGATGAGATATATTATTGTGGAAATATTTTAACCTCGTGGTTTTTTTAGCTATTAAAATTCCACACCTATTTCGAGTTTATAGGAATTAGTTGGTATACAAATTTTTTTATTGATCCGCTAATCATAATTACATTTTTTCTAATTTCTAAAAACAATATTTAATTAGTATTAACCCTTATAATGTTTCTCTAAGATTCATATGGGTTTCAAGTATGTTGATAGAATAATACATGAGTTTTCCATGTTCATGGACCATAGAAGATAGTTCAGTAAACTATGAGACCTACAAGGAGTAACATTGTGGCCCTCTAACACTACTATTAATGATTTTACAAACCATGATGTAGTGGTCGCATGGCCAAGAGTCATTTTTTCAATTTTTTATATAATGATCAGGTACGATTAGAACACGTCTTGACAAAACATTTGTAATAATTATATGATATTGGTGCTTCGGTAGTGCATGTCATACAATTGGTACGTGGTTTGAAAATCAGTGGTAATTGACTGCATGGCCCTTTAAAATTGTTAAAATAAAATTTTTCCCTCGTACTGTATTTCATATTTTCAACCTCCCTTCTCATCCTTTGGTCATGAATAGCAGTGGGTGAGCTCCGTATTTTCATTTGGACTAGGCTATGTGCCTACACTGACATCTATACTCCAATTCATGGTCTGTCAGGTTTGTGGGAACTATGTACCGATTTATTGAATCTTATTTCCTTATTTATTATTTAAAATCACCACATGGATCTGTAAACATATATGATCAATTATACCCAGTTTTAGGGAGTTTTTATAAAATGAATATTGCATCCCAATCTTCTCGATTAAGAGGTTAAAAACTACTGAGTGGTCATCTACCCACAATAGGTAGGTGGTAGGTGTCGTTCAAAATTATTTTAGGAGTGTTTTGGTGGTGTGTTTTTGGGTGTTCCATTGGGTAGTTTGGGAAAGACAATAATATTTTTTTCATTTGATATTAATTTATTAATTTGATCATTAGAGATGACTATGTGAATTATCCTCAAGTCTACAAATTTTCTATGTTATGTGAGTGGATTCGGACCAAAAGTAGTTTATTAAAAGAAACTTATTTAATAAAATTGATATTTTTAAAAATAATTATATTCATTGAGGAGTTACATGGGAAGTGGAAAGTCTTTGTCAAGGATTGAGCTGGAAGTGGACATCTGGTATCAGGGTATATAATCATCAGGTTTGTGGAGACCCGAATTTGAAGAATTATGATGATCAAAATTTGGGTGACTTTGTCATTGGTATGAAGCAATGATACTGTCTATATATAGGTGAGGCTCTAGTAATTTTGGATGGTGATGAGAATCAAATTGAGAGACACATTCAATAGGGAATGATCTGACTAAATCGTGTAGCCTATGAATTTATTCAGTGATTCTTATCACATTTGTTAGCCACTATTTCATTTGGAACCATGTTCACACAACACAACCACATGATAAATAGGTATTGAATACTTTTTTGTGTATTTATAACTATTATATTCAATATAGGATGATTTTCCTAAGTTATTTGTGAGATAAATACATGGTTATGGTGAGTATCCATTGGATGAGAATGTTGTGATAGTCGGAAAGGGGGCTAGGTCTAGTTGTAATTCAGGCTTCTGGGGTTGGACAATTTGAGGGGATGTACATAAACCTTACATATGACATGAAAACATAATAGGATGGTGATACATATTTTAGGGTAGGTATAGATATTCATCACACATCATGAATCAAGATGATAGAGATTATTATAGGATGGGGTTTTTCATTCCATGTATGTATTAATAGGGTGTGACTTTAGAATGTCAGAAAATTGTTTGAGCATGATTTGTCTAGTGGCATGATGTTCCAGTTGATATTTTTATAAGTGGAACCTGTGGGATCACCTTTACTATTTTTCATCAGGGGATGCCTCATGCTGAGGCTAATAATCCTCGCTACTACGGTGAATTACAATGGATGAAGCATGTGATATCTCCCTTGTTGATTCTGAAAACAATGGTAGTGGGTTATAACTTCACTTCTTACAGCGTTTTTTCATTTATTAATTATACAAAACTATTATAACATAGATGTTGTATGAGAAAAAATATGTGGTTTCCTATTAAGGTTCATTTTCACACATGAAACATGACATTCTGAATGTATGTATACATCATGATTTTTCATATAGGTAAATGACCTATCTCAGGAGCAGGATTATAGTGCTTGATATTTAAGTGCATAAAAGGAAAGGGACAATCGGTTCTTCCTCGTCTGGGTTACCCTTTTTCAGTTTTTATTTTGTATCATCGTGATATTAAATGCATGTACAATGGTCATCCTATGTCGACCCTACTTCTTATTATCTATATGACCAGTTTTTTGCATGTTTTGATACAATAGTTAAATTGGTATTTTGTGCCATATAATCTAAATACTTGTTATGTTTCAGATATTTATTATTATTTCTTTTCTAGAAATTGTTGGTGCTTTAACTATTGGTAGGATATTAGTCAATTCTCTATTGTTCATCACTTTCCATAGTTTATTGAAATGATTTATACAATTATTATATCTTCACCAAATGGTTTAGTGTCCCCAATATCAACTCATCACACCCTCACATCGAGTGGTTAACCTTTGGTGTCAGGGAAGGAATTATTAAGGCCAAGCTTCACATGACACAGTGCACTGTTTAGGTGGAAAAATGGGATAGGGTACAAAATATAAAATGCCTAACCTAACCTTTGTAGTGTTCTCATCCACTAAATAATTCAATTACTATAAAAATCATCACCTAGATCAACTAATTTTTTCAATAATATTAACTCGACAAATTTAATATCGATTACACCCATTATAGCTAATTCATCATAACATATATTAATATTAATTGATTCATCGTGGTCAAAATAGTAAAAACTAAAAAATCATCACTTTTAGTATAGTAAAATAATTCACCTCAAGAAATTACTCCAAAATTTTTTGAATATATAGTTTTTTATGTTTTAATTCACAAAATAATATTCTTGATTTCATCAAAAATATTCAAAAACATATTTTTTTTAATCAAACATAATCATGACCATGTCAGGTGTTCATATGAGTCAAGTATGACGCATGTTCTCACACCCTATTTATTTTTTGGGAAAATAATAATTAAAAACCCTATAAATCATAAACATCGTGATTTTTAAAAATATTATATATACAATAACATAACTACTAACATCAATCCCATAAACTTAATATCATGAATGTTTACTATAGTAGTTATATCATGGTATAAAAATAATGATTTTATATTGATATGGACAATGCATATCAATTTATAAAGGCCGATATAAATAAAGGAAAAAAAACACGTGAAGTAATAAAATCTTGTAACTCCCCAGATTGAACATGTTTCTCATTTGTAATTTCATGTAACCTTAGTCATTTTGAACTATACTCTGTATATTATGAATTAGAAATCAGGCTCCATATTCATTATTTAGTAGAATATAACCTCAATTATGAAAACATAAATTACAATAAACATGGAATTCACACTAAAATTATTATTAGAGTAAATATATTTAACCATTTTGTTATATAAATTATTAAAAATAAAATATCACTATATAATAATTTATGAAAACTTTTTCATGTCATATAGATCATATATGACAAATATTTCATCAATAGAAAACTAATTACATATATTAATAAATAATTAAAATAATTATATAGTTAAATCCCAATGAGGGTCCTTGGATTTTCTATAAAATTATATCTCATCCCTAACAATTTACTCAAACTAAACTATCTGCCATGAGAATATTTCCTTAATTAAAATTTAGAAAATGAATATCTCATGTCCACTAATGTATACACATAGTGTGTGTTTGTGTGTGTGTGTGTTTAAACCACTCATTATAATACCATCAAAATACTAATTATATGTACCATAATGTCTGTGTGTTAAAGTGAGTACATGTGAAGTGAAATGTAGAAAATTTCCAATCCTACATTTAGATGTAAATTCTTTTAGTCATCATATTTATACCATGACTTTTATATAATAATACTTATATTCATTGTCCAATTCTAGTAAATAAATCAAATCATTACATATTTTGCAATGTCGGATTATGTGGAACATATTTCAACCCTGATAGAATCCAAACTATATTCCATAAATAATACCCACTGTATGACACCTTCTTATATAGCTTTCTCTATGGGATATTTAAATTAAAAGGAATCCAAAATGTGAGGATACATCATCTCCTTCCATTCCCACATTCATTAAAATACTAAAATATCTATTTAGAAAACCACACTTTAGGTTTATATAGAAAATAATTGGATACTATATCATCTAATTTGAACCCTCTCGGATAAAAAAATCGATGCAAACTCTATTAAAAAAACAAAGATAACTGATATGAAACCTTGAAATTATTTACATAAATTCATATCCCTTGGATCAAAACTGAATTATACCTTGTGTTTTATAATCCAAAAAGTCATTGTAGCCTTCAGTTAATAATGATAATGTCCTAGGTATCATACTTCCAATTACACGCAAATCAGATCTTGCATATTTCATGTAAATATCACTACAACATTTTTAATCTAACCAATGAATAAAATAAGATATCCAATTATTCTTCCTCGTTCTTATCCACATGTAATTTTTAAAATTGAATAATTTAATTATCATTTTCTCAATATTTCATCTAAAAAATCACTTAAAACATAAATGATCTCATACCAACCATATAATTAAATAAATAAAATATCCCCCTTGGGGATCACATGACCGACAATCCACACCCATCTTCATGTTACACTCTAAAATAATTTTTTTAGAATACAATGTGTGGCAACCCATTAGCCAACTTTAAATTTACTAATCAACATTATCACACAATCTATTGCAAGACCTCTCACAATACATAATATATTACCAATTCAATTAATCATTAATGTGATACTCAACATCCTTCATCCATGGCACATAACATAAACTAACTACAAATAAAACATTAAACACATCATTGAACCATAAAAAATACATTGCAATCTTATTTGGACCTTTAATTGAATCATATAAGACTATCCAAGGACCATTTAATGTAATCAAATTCTCAAACATCTATTTTTATTCCATCATAAATAACTATCCCAAGGAACAAAATGAATAATTTTAAAAATGAAATCCTCAAATAACACCCCCATAACATTTAGAATGTATTGTATAGTAAAAATATGATATACCACTTATGTTATATAATTATAATACATATTGATACCTATTTTTTTTCCCTAAATACTTTTAACCCATTCTACAAAACACGTCTCATATGATATGAGTAATATATAGTAAAATAATTTAGGTAATATCTACCATTTACCACTAGGATTTAAACACTCAAATATCAGTAGTTAATCCAGCATCAATTGAGAAATATCAAAAAATTCCTATAAGACCAAATTTATAAATTTAAAATAAACAAAATAATGTGTGTTAAAATAATACACTAGGTGGTTTAATTTATATTCCAAGAGAGAGGATCACGAACAAAAATGGAAAATTTTCGGAGATTTATGTGAAAATATATATATATTATTTTTAATGAAATAAATAATAAAAATGGTTTTACTAAAGTAATTACTACAGAATGTAAAATTTTGGGTTTTATATGATATTATTTGATAAAATAAAACACATTCATGTAATGTGAACCTAAAACCACTGAGTACTGATCGATACCACATAGTACCGAGAGGCCCACAACTTACCCATTACTTGGAAAATGTTCATTTATTGTATATTTAGTGGGTTTAAATATAAATTATAAATTAACATGGTACTCAATGTTATTATCATTGGTTACCGATAGGTGTTTGTTATACTACACTACAATATTTACCCTTCTATCTATAAATTATATAATATAACTAAAAAAAATTCTATTTAAACTATTCAAAATTTTATTAATGACATCTTAATTGATAAACATCTAATATATTATATTATAATAGAGTAAACACTAACATAATTTATTATCATTTAATTCTATTAGTAACCAATAGAAAAATTCATTACACAACAAGAACAATACTACTTTAAAACTATTGAAAAATGATTTTACCTTTCGACAATTAATGTTGGTTTATTTGGATATATTTAAACCTTATAGGATTTATAACCTCCTGGGATTGAATTATTATTATTACATTGTTAGTATCGCCACAATATTTGTTTGGTTTTTTACTTTATATATTGTAAATTCAATTATTCCATTATTTTTTATATTTTAAAAAACATTTTGCACCCTTAGTAGAAATATCATAATTAAATTGAATAGTGACAATCATATTATTTTATATATACATGATATTTTCATTATATACAAACAACATTTATATTAACCTATATTATTTACCCCTTGAAAGTATAAAAAATATGGGTTTAATTAATGGAGAAGTAAATCTATCGCTTAAATATTATCCATCGTGTACAATGATTATGAATTGGACAATTTTTGGGGACGAAGATATGAAAATATATGTTAATAAATTTTATATGGTTCTTATTATGCCCCTAATAATTCATAATTTTCATGTTTTATGGATATTTAGAAACTACATGGATAAATACTTTAGATTATTGGATTCAATGTCTATATCAAAAATAATATGGGAAAATATAAGTGTACAAAACAATGTTATATTAAGGGATTATATTTTTGTTGTCAACCACTAATTAGGCTTATAAGTTGTTTCATAGAAAAAAAAAGTTGTAGGACAATTTATTCTTGACACTATAGATAATACAAACCCAAAAGAGAGTAAACCTTTTTTAGGACCTTAAAAAAATATTTCTAAAATTAATAAATATGATTCTTATGATAATAATTATAATAATTAAAATTTCTATAAAAAATAAAAGGTATTTACTTATAATACTTCTCAGATTATGAGGATGTTGAAATAACTATCAACCACTATACTCAAATAACGAAAGATCATAAAAAAACATTCTTTTTATATTGAAGTATATTTTCCTGGGAAGTAAAATAAAATTGTATTATCATTGAGAATAATGATTGATTACTAGATTATTTTTTACATATTTAGATAAATGACATGGATAATGATATTTGGGTGGAAACTATGTTATAATTATGAAGGATGTGTAGAGTTAACGTAATGTGAAATAATGTCTAGTAACAAATATAAATAAAAATATATAATATAAGAATTAATACTTTCTTGGTGCTCATAAACATGGTTTATAAGTCCTCTAATAGGATTTTAAAAAATTATAGACTTATTAAATTTGTTTATAATTATAATATTTGTATATATTGTAAAGAAAATGAAGAGGAAATTATGATTTTTGAGATGGAAGACATCTCATGAAAAAATTAAAAAGTTGGAGTTGTGATAATTCCATCAATAATATATGGTATATAAGTTTTTGATGATTTGAAAATATTATAAAACACTTAAAATATTAATTTTAACTAATGATGAGATACATGTATCATTCTATAAATTTTCATTTTTAAATATTCATTCAGGATTTATGATGATGGACTTGTATTGTATTTTTTGAGAACATGATCATGGATGAGTCAAATATATATTGATGTTATATTTTTTGAAAGGGAATACAAATTCCCTGGTAATTGAAAATATATAAAGTGATGTAATGTTGTTATTCTATAATGGGTAATTTAGAAGAGACATTAACTCTAGAATGATAATCATGGAAGAATACCATTTTGGTGAATTGTTATTATTTCATATGGAATTAAAGTGTTTATCAAACATGGGTACTGTACAGATAGAAGTGTGATTATTTCATGGTGTTATAATTCATACTATATGATTCTATTCCATATGAGAGCTATGATCTAAAATAATTGACTATTAAAAATCATCATTTTAACTATTTTGTAGTGTATCATTACTAATACAATGTAAATTTATAAATAAACAAGAATATTGGATGATATAATTCATCATGACAAATGGTATTCATGTATATTATTATATATTTAGATCCCAATAATGTTATTAAGAGGGATGAAAACTAATATTTTATTATCTATTTTTGATTATGGGTTGTGATATAAGGAATGAATATTGTTCCATGATTTTTTAATGTCCTTAAAACAACATGATTCACATACATAATGATTTTAAAACATGAAATAGTTATTAATATAATTTAAAGGTGTATACTAGGTATATAATTTAATGGGTTATCTTGAGATATATTATTCTGGATAATATTCTTTAAAAAATTCACACTTTATTATGTACTTATAGTACATGAGGTATAAGGTGGAAGACTGATCAACATATAAATACACTCTAATATATTTCATTTAATTTGAGTTTAATACCATAAAACTACCTATATTAATAATTTAATTCTGATTACAACATATGACCATAAAATATTTATAACAACTATGGGTAAAATAGGATTATCCACATAAACAAATATGGGACCCTTATAAATCATTTGAATCATCTGTATTATATATATTGTATTTACATGGAATAATTAAAAGATCTATGATTCTACAAATACATGAATCGTATCCTTGAGATTTGTTCATTTCATAAAAAACTAATTAATCCCTCATCCATGTGGATTTTTATATGCATAAGTTCCTAAAAATTCATATCATAACATGATTATTATTGAATATGTATATTTATGATCAACAAATAATACTTCATAGAAATTACCATCATGGTAATAAATTCTATTAATTCATGATATTTTATGTTTTAATCGTTATTTCAAACATATATTGATAAAATAAAACAATATAGGACATGCTTCCCAAAAATAATAATTATTTAACCTTGTTAAAAGGAAAAAAGATCTCATTTATGGAAGGAGATCTTGTTTCTAAATAATGTATATATTGTATTGGGAAGTATATACCTCACTAAGAATAGAGTGTGTATTCTTGATTTTCTATTAAGATATATATTAGTATATAAAAATAATATTGACGTTGGATATTGAGTTTAAAATATTTCACCCCCATCCCTCCCCAAAAATGTGTTTGGAGATGTAATAAGCACTAATATAATGAATGGAATTTATAGAAAGCTCAATTATATTAATTAAAAATATAATGGATATAGGGGTCAGTATTTCAAAAATGTAATTCTCAATTAAAGGATATTAAAATGGAAGAATATGAATAGATGTATTTTTTATCCATTTAAGGGAATTTAATGTATATGTCTATATTATATTATGGGTAAATTTATATTAATTCCATAGTGGTTTATTAGATGACAAGAATTAATTCGTAAAGATTTTAGGAAAAATATTTTATCTTAAATATAATGACTGTAATGTGTATAATATTTACATGTTAAATAAAATATTGCATTCCTTTAGGAATATAAGTGATTCATCATTTAAGAAGAATGGAAACATTGAAAATTATACAGCATTCAATGTTTTGAATTGTTTGAAATATTTAAAATCTTAGAGGAATCATTAGTAGTAATCCAGAATCTATGAATACAAAATGAATTCAAATGTGTACATTTTTGTTTTCTATAACATCATTCAACATGAAAAATGCATATAAAAATTAAAAAAATCATTTTCTTTATAATAATTATTGTATTATTAGAAATATTTCATCTAGTTTCCGTAAGAAATAGTGTTGAATAATTTGAGGAAGATCAAACCAAAATAATAGGTTTTAAGAAGATTGGTTCCAATGATAAATCTGAGTAACCATTTCGAGGGTATAAGGATTATAAGGCATAACGATGATCTAGACTGGGTAGAAATAATCAGAAAAGAGTAGGGGACTCCTTGGGAAAAATATGGGGCTGACTTATCCAGTCACTTTTCAAGAGTTAGTGCTCATTTATACCAAGATTATGATGTCTACTGTTAGTGGAGGGGGAAGGGATGGTGAGGAGGCAAAAAAGGATAATACAACAATTCTTATCTTCCTCCACCAATGAAGAGTCAACCATCTAAGAAGTTGAAGGCCCATGTTATGGAAGTTACTACCAAATATAAGGGTAATTTTGTAAGTGTTGAGGCTATGATATCTAGGAAGGATCCCTATAGGAATGTCCTGCAAATGATAGGCATGAAAGTTGTACAACCATTGGAGCTTCTTCATCATTATAAATAAGTAATGGAGGTGGATTCACTTGTCCATAATTCCTCCAAGTAGGATGGTAAAAATATTATTATAATTATAATTAATTTGGACACTAATAGAAAATAGAGTGATTGGATTGCCAAGAAGAATCTAATCATGGTTAGAGGTTGTAATATAGGGAAAGTCAACCGAACTATTTTCATGAAAGTGTGGGATAGACGGGAACACCTATTTGAAGAATATATACTACATTATCCCTATACACCAATAATCTCTCTCCAAGATTCTTTTTAAGGATAAGAATTCTAATAGGCTTATGTTAACCTATAAAAACATTGGTTTCTCTGGGGGTTTCTTACATTTACCTAAAATGTGTATTCTGGATTATAATAAAAAAACAAATTTGGAAAGAAGGTGAGAGTAATATAATGAATAAATATATGTTAAATGATATTACAATGAATTATAATTATATTAGAAAATAATAGATTTCAAATTTAAATTAAAATAAATTTTCAGATACTGATGTACTAAATTTCCAATTTTTTATATTATATTTTAAAGGAACATGTTGCTGTTATATAATTTTTCAACATAATGATTTGGTTTTTTTGGAATATCATATTACTCAATCAGTCAAATACTATAATTGAGTTTATAAGGAGTAATGTTGATGTTAAATGAGTTTAGTAGAGAAAATATAAATAATAGAAGGTAAAATTGTATGATGCATTTTATTCTCTTAAGGGATATTCTAAATTCCAAGGCCAACCTGAATACACCACTAGACTGTGTTTCAAAATATTATCATTGAATCAAAAATTAAAAATAGAACTCAAAATAAATCAATATGAGGAGTAAATAATAGTAGGATTTAGATACTGTGGTTAGTTGTGTAAGACATTGGAATATTCTGATGGATATTTTAGAGCAAGGTGTTGAAAAAAGGTTTGATTCTGAGCTCAGTGTGACCTAAATATTTTTTATAAAAATATTAAATATATTTTATTGTGCATCATGGTTTTTTAGAAAAATTAGAATCTATAATAAATAGTGTCTCAGATCAGAAATATGATACCACATTTGAATATGAAATGTAGAGTTTACCCTAGGTGCGAACTATGGTTGATTAATGCAGGACATTAGGATTGAGATGTCATTGTGGGTGAATTCATTAAATTAAATAATATAACATCCCAGACATAAATTAATCATATTTGGACACATGGATCACAAATTTGATTCCATCATTGAGTTTGGAAAGCATTTTTTACCCATGTAAACCTGCAAAGTAGGTCGATGTGGGATGTCTAGTAATGGAATATATTTCCAGTGCATTTAATGAATGATTGATATAATTATTTAATAAATTATATTTTTTATACTCAATGGATAAGAAAATAAGAGTTATTCAACAAAAAATTGTCCATTGTGTGCCTCATAAACCATATGTTAAATCAAGGTCTCTTCCTCCTTCATCCATTGGTATATTATGATAAAACATCATATCAGGGTAGATCATGATGCAAAAAATGTAGAACCTACACCTGATTGATGAATTATTTTTCCACCAATGATTAATCCATAATCAAGGTATGACCCATTATATTTGGTTTCCACTTTTATGATAAAAATTTTGAACATGAACAATTTCTCATCTATAATTTTCATAAATTTTAGCCTTCGCATGATCCCATATCTCGAAATAAATTATTCATTCAATTTTTTTCTTTTAAATTCATTTTTTATCAAGCCACTTTCCCCTCAATGAAATCATTGTCCATGAACTCTTGTCCAAATATTCTATCACTTTTTATTGGTGATTTTACCACCAAAATTCTATAATTTCTTCATCATCAGACCATAGGACCCTGATTTGACTTTTCCATTGAAAGATCGAGAATAGTCGAACCCGAATATTTGTAGTAGTATATGGAATGAAATTCTGTTTGATGGTTTTGGTATGGATTGATAAATTTTTTCTATAGTGTTTGGTTAATGTGTCTAATTAGCACCACAGGTGTGAGTTTGTGATTGGGGGTGGTTCTGGATTGATTTGATAATCCATATTTTTCTGGATATCTCATGATGATGACATGTGGTCTAATGAGTTTGATTATGAGAAAATTCCATGCATAGAGTCTCACAATAGAGGCAACAGACATGAATATTAGGGTTTCATGGATCATATCTTTGATATTGTGTTTAAACATAGTCAATATGGTGGGTGTTAATAATTATTTTTATTAATAATAATAATGTATATGTGTCATTATAATGAGGTGGGTAGTTTTACTTTAATTTAAAAATTAATGGAATTACATTGAATGGAATAAATGATGGTGACATGGGATATTAAATGGAAATAAATTATTCGAGGAATTATAATACATTCAATATTATTTTTATTGTAAAATATAATGACGATTTAATGAAACGTAATTCAAATGAAAAACATTCATGGGGTGGCCCCGTATGTGATATGAGAAATGGAATTATAGGGGAGGCACCATAGTGTAGCCTGTGTAGCATGGGGAGATGTTCTCTTCTCCTTGATAAATTAATTAGTAATAAAAAATAATAATAATAAATAATAAACATAATGGTGAATATTGGTGTGCATGGGAGGCCAAATGATTGTATAAAAGAGCCCCACATTTTGGTGTCAATTATTTGAGAAATAAAACTGATAAGAAATAAATAATCATAATAATACTATTATTTTTATTATTTTTGTCATCAAATATTAATTAGATTGTAACTCCTTCACACGATGTTTGATTTATGAACCACCACCAGTAGCCTGACCCTAAATTTGAGAGGGTCATTTTAAGACCGATGTTAGATTACTTTTTAGGACTTGTGCCTCAGGTCAATGAAACACCATATAATAATTAAATAATTATTATTATTGGATCTTGTATATGACATATCTCCCTCATTAATTATTTGAATAACACACCATCTACAATGCTTTAACCCTCAAATTAAGGCATACATTCGAAGACCAATTTTGGATATCTACTTTGGATTTGTGGCTTGAACCCACAATAGTCTATTTTTCTTTGATGAATTGAAATGTATCCTTTTCATGGGTGTTTAATTATGTCACGTGAAGTGTCTATCTTGAGATTGTTTCCATGAGTATTGAGATGGTTGGATCTATTTTTCTATCTGGTGTTGTTTGAGGAGGATAATTACTGAAATTAATTTTTTCATTTGAACTGGTGATGAGGATTGTGTGTTCATTACAAATTAAGCTAATTCATGTCGTGTATAACCCTTACATGTTATTTAATGATACATGGCCTTCAATCCATGTTTTGGAAATGTTATAGATAAAAAGCAGCATAGTACCACATGTCGTGTGGGTCCCTAACATTCCATGTAAATCTTTTTTTGGAAACATGAAAATTCTTTGTCTCCATCATATGAACATGTATGTTTTTCTATGAGTGGACTATACTGTAATTTTTTCACATAGAACATGATGGTTCCCACTATTTTGTCTATTGGGATATAATGAATATCATGTGAGAATGGAATCTAATAAGGAATCCCAAATCGAGGAAATTGTTAGGTGGGGTCACCAGAGAAATTTTTGTCAGAACCCTCTAGTTGGGTTGGGAAGTTCAGTTCTTCAATATTATGGGTGGTTTACTCTTGAAGGTCTGGTTATTAGAGTTCCCCTATTATCTTTTCTAGTTACCATCTCATAGGGATGGGTAGTAGATATCCCTAATGACATTTTCTGATTATAACCCTCCAGTTGGACTAAGCATTATATTTCATTAGTGATTTTTTGTAGAACACCCCTAAATTACTAAGTCTCCGGTCCTATAATTTTATTTTGTGGACCCTTGATATTATGACTCATTGGTGAATCATGGTGAGTCATAGATGTAGAATGATGAAGAATAAGGGCACATTCCCCAATGAGACCTATTTTGGGATGAGGCCTAAAACCGTGATGGAGAGTTAGTGCCACATATATAGGATAGTTTCAAGGTTATAGGAATCAAACCCTTAGAGTTGAATGTTTAGGGTAGACATGTGGGATGTTGGGAATCATTTATGTAGAATTTGGAATTATTGGAAACTCTTCTTCTTAGGACGAGTTGTGTCATGGAGATCCCCTTACTCACTCTGTTTGTATTCTTAGAATAAGACTCTATATAAATATACAAACACATATATTCTTTATTCCAGATTAAATCCATGTATTTGGATAAACTCCTTCCAGGAGAGGTGATGAAGCATTAGGTATTCCATGTGAATTATGTGATTAGCATCTCATGGTTGGATGAGTCTATTTTCCTCATATAGGTGGGGGAGATTTAATTTGTTGTTAATCAACTCACAATGTTTAGCCCCATGTCATTGGATGATTATGCATAAAATCTATTTTTGGGTTGAGATATACTCTTTTATCATTCCTTTTTTGTCTACTACTTTCCAATTTAGTTGTATCTCATAAGGCTCCCACTTCATCCTATCATGGAATTCTATATGGTATGTATATACTCACCCCTATATGGTATTTTCCCACACATGTTCTATCTTTTGAAGATGATTGATAGTTCAACTATGAAATCAGAGGAGCTTAGATAAATAGTGTTTTTGGACTACACAGGGTGGTCATATCATGGGATACATTAGATTGTCTATCTCATCTGTTTTATCTTTTTAAACATTTCAGGTTGAAACATATTTCTTGTTGGGAATATAATTTTCCACTATAAAATATGTTTACACTAACGTACATTGTCCTTTCATCAGGTTCAAGCATGTTTAGTATAAATTATAGAATTATTTCATATTTTCCATATTTTCCTCATCAATTTTTTATTGATTTGGATTTGTGGGTTCATACTGGTACATAGGAAAATTCCATTCAATTTTTGTTATTAAGATAGCATTTGTCCCCACCCCTGTCCTATAGAAGTGGGATTTCTGTAGTTGTGGCATGAGCTCTGAATTGGGGTGGTTCTTGAATAATCAGTTTATAACAATCTCCACCAAATGGTATGTTTGTTAGATGTATCCACTTAATATGATTTTGATGGGAATTAGGGTAATAATATCAGGGTTTCTCTAGTGTGGCTCTCAAGATTGGGATTTCATTGATGGTTTTGTGGACAACGTATCCATTCATCGAGACCTTGACTACGTTCTTATTGACTCGACTTGCTGGGAAAATTATTGCAGGAATTAATGTTAAATGAATCATATAGTATTGATTCTTTTATTGTACTTCTTGATTTATATCCCCATTGTTGTTATATATATATATATACTCTTCTGATTGTTTTGATCCATGATAACTTTTAGGTAAACTTTGCCATTAAAGAAAATTAGGATACTAGCTCCATTTCATGATGACAATAATATGATAGATGAGGCCTTAGTTTAGGTTCCATCCCATCCACCCATTTCTCTAAGTGGGTTGTTATAAACCCCTACATCTATTGAAAATTAGACTGTTCAAGAAGATTAGGATGAGGATGCACTCAGGCTTGACATGCTCTGAAGGATCCCATAGTAGAGGCTGATGAGGTTTAGCTGTGATTTAGATCCTCAAACAGTAGATGAATTTCTAGACACAGAGGCCAATGTCATCATGCGTGTCTGAAACCCAATGTATAAAGTGGGGGAAATGAAATCCATCCCTTCCCATTGAGATTTTATGTATTAGAGGAGTCTCATTAAATAGATAAATGATTATTCAATACTATCATGGGAAGACATACAATGACTATTATGTGAGTAGTAATACCCCTCCATCTTAATATATGAATTGATAATGAACTTATGGAGATTTAGTGGTGATGGGTAAAGGTGTATTTTTAAGAGGTGATGTTCATAGAAATTATTCTCTACACCATTTACTTGATTCGGGATGGATACTTATGAACATAGAAGTTTGATCATGGAATATATAGGGAGAATCATGACTATGTTTTCCCTTGTGAATCCCCACCTATGTCTGGGTGCTATAGTGGGAACTATTTATAGAGAGATTTGTTCCATAGGGACACCAAATATTTGGCTATAGTATTGGTAACCCATATCTATGTAATCTATAACAACTAATAGGCCCCAATCAATTGGATCTTGGAGCATGAGACCCTTTCATGGGTATGATTTGGCATATAATTGTTAAGAGATGATGACATGCATAACTTCAGTGATGACCAGAGAGATTCATTAAATAACATATTATGAGAATGGTCACTTTCCACAAGACTAAACAACATGAAATGTTGATCATCAATAGAAAATAATTGATGTACAACCATAGTAAAGGAAAAAAATGATGATAAATCTCCATTGCATGGAAAATGTGGTCCCTAGGTTGGGAGACCTAGAAGAGTATCATGAGGATCTTTGGATGGTGAATGTCTCCATGAGATCATTACAACACCACCAGGAATCACACGTTAGGATCAAGGAGATGCATGCTAGGGCCACACACTCCTACATGGTTTGGAGGATTATGATCATGTGGCGCATGAGATGATAAGATCTATACATTGTATCTCTTCTACATTATGTATTAGTAATTGATAGGCACTATGTGATGTATAATCATCTTCTTGCATATTGTCTATGGTTTAAAAAAGGGTGATGTGGGGGTTTCAATGAAATCTTGTGTTTGTGTTTTTCAATGTATCATTGATTTCATGAGAATGAGGTGTTATTTCCCCCACTGAGATGCATTTTGGAGTCATGAGTAAAATTGTGGAAGAAATTAAGTGCCACACAAAGTGGATTAAATCTTGTTGTAGTGGGTGGGTCCATATTAATTGTTTTCTCTGGGAAAGGGTTGGTGATGGAGTGTCAGAGTAGGTATTTGCCTTACTAGTGGATTTATTCTGTCAAACCTTTTTATTAGGATGCCAATCATGAGAGTGGAAGAGTTTGGGGTTTGGGGTTACTCTCCTTCATAGAAAGGTAAAGACTCATGGGGTATGCGAAATTATTTCTACAACTATATTAGTATGGTTTTATTAGTATGATTATATGGGTTGTTCATTGGTACACATGTGTGCTCGGTATCAAAAATTGATGTAGTTGTAGGATATTATCACATATGGGTTGAGTAAAGTGTGAACAAATTAACTGAACTGCGTGACTCAATATCTAGAGATGATAGTGATAATATATTCCATGAGGATGTGGATACACTACCTTATATAGGAAATCTACTATGAGATATCATGTGATAAGTTACCCCTAGGATTTTCACTTCATGGGTTTTATGAAGAAGATTATTACATGATCCTTTTAAAAAGGATGAATGATGATTCTTGTCATGTTATAAGTTGTGATGATGAGTGATTTTCAAACATCTATTATGGATGTACATCTTAGTGCAGGGAGGAAATGTGAAAAATATTGACGTGGGATTAGTATCCCCACCATTCTTTGTATATGTTCTTTTCAGGGAATATATTCATTAAATAAATGAATAATGTAGGGACTCTAGTTTGTCCATGTAAGACTATAGATTATTCTATGTAATATTTCCAATGCTATGAACTATTATGACACAAGATTCTGAGGCCCCCTGACACAAGAAGTATTTTTTTAAAAAAATATTTAATATTCTTTTATTGAGAACACATGGTTTTCCTGAAAAATTAATATATAGAATAAACACACCATCAGATAATAATTAAAATACCACTATTGAATCCAGGACATTGATTTTACTCAAGGCTTGGCCAATGGTCGGTTGGTGTGGGGCGTTCATATGGGGAAGTCATTGGTTGCTGTAATGGATAACTCAATTAATTTAGGTAATTTATTTAAAAACCCAAACCTAAATAACCCATTAATATATACATGGTTTTGAAATCTGAGACAACTACTATGTTCAAATTTTTGTGGTTACCTAAGGCATGATATAATGTTGTTCATCATGGGAATTCTATTAAAGGCTATTTTTTAGAAGTTCATTTAATGTATGAATGGAATAATTGTTTAATTAACTATTTTTTTATGTGAAATAGAAAACCCATTAAGTGTGTTTGCATGAAAATTTTACCCTTGTTATCTACATAAATGTTGTGTGAAATCTAGATCTCTTCATCCCTCATTTGTTGGTGGATTACAATTAAATATAATATCATATAATATTAGGATGTAGAAAACACAATGGATCCTCCCAAATCATCATAGAACTGGTTCACCACCAGTGATCAATACATAATTGAGGTAGGACTCATTACATGTGTTTTTATTCCATTTTAATTAATTGATTAAGAATGATCAATTCTCTATCTATTATAGGGATTAATTTTTATCCTTTTCATGATCCCATGAATTGAAATAAATTATTCATTGTATTTATATCCAGACCATTTCATTTTTTTTAACCCCATATTTCTCACTACGACATCATTGGCCAAGAACACTTGGTCAATGATGTATATCACCTAGGTTTTGGTTAATTTCACCACACCATTATTATTTTCCATCATTGTTGGACCACAGGGTCATGATTCTACTTTTGAGAGGATGGTTCTAGGGTGGTCAGAACCGCATATTTGTTACAAAAGCATAGATTAAATACAAATTGATGTGTTGGGGTTGAATTATTAAATGTGAGGGATAATATTTGGTTAATATACTAAATAGGAACCTCCGGTTCCACTTTGTGATCAAAGGTATTTCTGGATTGGATTGATAATCCACATTGTTTTGGTTATTTTGAGGCAGTGGCATGCGGTGTGATGAGATGGATTTTGAGATGTGTCTACTCACAACGTCTCATGGATGAGTATTGTCGGTGTGACTTTGATGGTGGTCAGGATCATATCTATAAAGTTCTTTTTAGACTTATTCAACATGATGTGCATTAATTACAATTATTGTTTTCAATAATATTAGTCAGGATTTAATAATATCAAGTGGATTCTCAAAAAAATAATTGATTAATTAATGAAACATAATTGGGTGGAATCAAGGATGAAATGGAAGATTAAATGGAATTAATTTATTTAAGGAAGTCATGCTCATTCATTCATTATTATTATTTTCAATTATACCAATTATTTAATTAATATAATTTGATTTGATAACTTTATTTAAGGGGGGAGGAGGTTCATTTTGTGATAAAGTAAGGGATTTGGACGGGAGACACCATAGTGTAGCACATGTAGCATGGGGATATATTCTCCTCCAATTGAATAAGTTAATTAATAATAATAATAATAATATTGAATAATAAAAATAATTATGAAAGGTTGGGTGCTTTTTGAAGGCAAATGCGTTAAATAAAAGAAACACCCCTTTATAGCATGAATGAGTTGAGAAATAAAAAGGTGTAGAAAAATATTATATAATGATAAAAATATAATAATATTATTATAATTTCTTTCATAAAATTGTAATTGTACATTCACTCTTATGTACGATGTCTAATTAATGAACGATTAGTGGTAGTGTAGCCCTGAAACTGAGATGGTCATTTGAAGATCGATGTTTGATATCTTTTTCGGACATATGCCTCGAATGAATGAAATACCAAAAAACAAGAAAACTATTATTTTCATCGGATATTGTATCTGGAATATATATATCATATATGTATTAACAATAACAAACCATCTATGGCAATATAACCTAGAAATTAAGGTGTGTGTTCGTGAAAATTTTTTGGTATAAAATTAAAATTCATTACTTAGGCCCTCACATCTCTATTCATGCATGATGTGGTCAAAGGAAACTTTATCATCAGGTGTCAGATTGAGGTAAGTTATATTATATGTCAATCATTTATTAACGAGAATCAAAACTCTTTGATTTCTTTTTCCATCTTTGAAATATTGTGGTGGAATATTAGTGAAATTGCATTTTTCAATTTGGATCGATGATGAGCCTTTGTGTTCATCATTCTTTTGGTCAGGAAATATTTTGTAATACCCTAACACATTGTTTAGTGGTAAGTGGATGAAATTATTTATTACGATGAGGACAAGACTATACAATAGAGTGTGGCAACATGTCATGTGTGTCCATATCATGTTGTGTTTCTCTTTTTTAGAAAACTTTAATGTTTTGTATCTCTTTTATTTGAACTCTTATATTGGCTCATGAGTAGTCTATAATGTGTTGTTATTTGTGTAGAATACTATGGTTCCCTCTGCTATTGATTTTGAGACATAATATGATTTTTTCTGGGAATGGAACCTACTAAGGAAACACTAGTGGACATAGTGATCATGTGGGGAAACTAGAGATCTTTCAGGGTAGTACGCTTCACCAAGGCTAGGAAATGGATTTCCCTAAGGATCATTCCATGTTACCCTTTATCAAGATTGGTTAATGGTGTTCATCAAGGATATGGGAAGTACCCTCTAGCAGGTCTGGGAAGTGGACCTCCCTGATTATATATCCATGTTACCCTATTGCATGGATAGGCAGTGGAGTTCCTTGATGTTTTGGGAGGTACCATCTAGTAGGCTTGGGTAGTGGAGTTACCCAATAACCATTCCCAAGTCATACCCTAAAAGAAGACTAGGTAGTGGATTTCCATGGTGATATCTATAGTATAACACCAATGATTTACTAGGGTGTGTGTACTGTAGTTTGAGTTTGTGGACCCTCAACAGGGAAGAATAGTGGCGAGACATGGTTTGATTTAGCTTTGTACTCAAGATGAAAATGGATTCCTTCCCCTACAAGACACATTTTTTCAAAGTGACCTAAAATTATGCGATTGAGCCATTGCCTCCAAAAGCACGTAGTGTCAATGTGTTGTGATTGAGTCCCTTATACTTGTATGTTTAGAGAAAACATGTGGTCTGTAAGGTGTCTTTGATGGATTTTTTGGAACCTTTGGATACTCTACTTATTAGGTAGATCTATGATATTGGCAGCCCCTTACTCTCTAATTTTGGATTCTATGGATGAGCATAAATATATGCATGTATTATTTTCTCTAGACTCACAACATGGATTTGGATTCTCTCTTTCTAGGTGAGTCAACGATGCATAGGGTGATCCATGTTATTTCGATGATTATCTTCTCATGGGTAGATGATTATACTCTCCTACATTATGTGGTGATTATTAGACAAGTCGTTTATCTACTCACTGTGATTTTCACATTATTCTTGGAAAATATTGAATTATATCTCATGATAGGTTTAATTGAACTCTTCTTGTATACATTGTTATATATAGTTCATTCCTGAGATTCACCGACATTTTCATATATTTTGAGGATGACAGATAGGTCGACCATAAAATCATTGGAGCTTAGAGATATTGGGTGGTTTGACCTTTTATAGTGGTATTAGCTCTTGATAAATGATATGGGCATTCATAGTTATTTAATCTTTTCCAGTTTTGTCAGGTTGCAACAAATATTTGTTGGGAATTTATGTTTTTCATTTAATTTTAGTTTACACAACCATAATTTATATTTTCTATAGGTTCATGGGTATTTGGGTTACTTTATAACATTGTTACAACTTTTACATATTTTATTATGCACATTTTATTGAGTTGGACATGTGTGTACATAAAATAATTTTACTAAAATGCCTCCCTAATTTAGTTATTACTTCAATTCGTGTTGCCAATCATTTCCTATAGAGGTGGGTTTGGGGTAGATGTGGCTCAATCCCAACCATGGGTTAGTTTGTGACATAAGAAATAGTAGTTGGGGTCTATTGTAAAAAAATTTGAATAGGATAACATTGGATAGATGAAAATTATTAATTATAATGATGTTTAAAAAAATATTCTTTCAATGAAAAAAATGGAATGATATAGGTTTTGTTACTTCATTAGATGATAAATTAATCAATGTGAAATGTGTTATGGTATCTAAAATTGAGGGGAAGAACATTATGTCCAATTGTATCCTTTATATTGAATGAATTATGTTTAATAAATTTAGTGTCTCTAAATTATGTGATAAAAATATGTGTCAATATTTCCAGAGAATATATGTAACACAAAAATATTAAAGTGAAAAATAATTATTATGAAGGGGAAATGAGAAATAAAAATATAATTTTATATTTCCAATAAAAATAGTAGTTAGTGATAGAGTGTGATGTAATATAGTAATATTTTATTTAGAATAAATGTTCAATATAACCTAAGAAACCATAAAAATCTATTCAAATATAAATATCTGTGGAATATATGAATACTGTGTCATAAAATTATAACACAATTAAATTTTATATTGTATTTTTCCAAAAAATTATATATCAAGTATTTGATGTATTACACACAACATTTAGTATCAATGATTCAAGAAAAACTATTATTATTATTATAAAAATTATTAGTACCCAACACATTAAATGTTAACAAATTATTATTAGATAAAAACTATAATTTATTGGGGAAATATTATTTAACTTTATTTCATTCAATCTATCGAGAAAATTGAAACAATGTTCATGTGTATATATGACCAGTCGTCTCTTGTAACAATGTATTTAAAATTCTATCTATAATTTTTTAGATTAACCAAAATACATATATACTTAATATATATGAAATTTATATTATGATTTAGAATCATTATATTGCTGAACAATGATCAATGTTTGAGTTCTAAAAAATAATAAATCAAAATCGCCACGTCAAAGGATGGATTTATTTCATCAAATGTTAATTTAATATATAATTTAACAAAATGGAAATAAAATTAAATAAGTTAATAAAATATTGTATGATATATAAATATATAAATGGTTTTATAATAGATTTAGAGTAAATTTATAATAACTATAACTGAGTTTGGAATTTGTGTGAAGGATATCGATACCAAAGGTAATGTATTTTTTTCTAAATTTTCCTTCCTTAATACATATGTTATATTATTTACCAATCTTATTTTATGATGTGTATACATGAACCATTTGACATGTAATATATTGTAAATAATTGTTTTCTTGATATCCCTTATTTTCTTTAATTTTATTCATTCATGGGTGTAATGATTCAAAGTCACCAATGTCATATTTGTTTTATTTTTCAATATCTTTGTTTATTAAGATTAATCATGAAAATGCTTCCAATAATGAAATATTATGAAATATCCTTGAATAAATTCATATCATATCTTCTCCACTAGTTTTTCATTAGAAATAATTTCACGTTTAAATTGGATATAAACACATTCCAGTCTTTTTATAGTTTATACCTTATAAAAACCCACTTTTTAATTTTGAGAATGAGACATAATTTTAATTTAATTGCTACCAATTAGGTGATCTATATTATGAAATATGGATTCCATATTTGGAATCTTTGGGTCCACATTATGTTAATAGGTTACTTTTATTTTTTGTATACTATGAATAATAACCAATGTAATTTTTATTTACCATAGATGAAGTTAAATCAGGTATATTAGGGTAACTAAAAATGTGATAAAGATAATAAGATTACCCAAACAATTTCCAATATCCTATTGGATAAATTATTGACAACCGATATCACCTAAAGGTAAACATTGATTAATTTAATGACCTGTTATTATTAAAGTGATGTAATTATAATTTTAAAAAAGAAGGTGAGAACATGTCACACCTATATATATTATAGTAATAATAAATTTAATAAAGTTATAAAAATAATATAACATCAAAAATAAATAGTATTATGAAAGATAAGGATGTTATCTACACACTGTGAATTTATTTATATTTTGTAGTGATTAAATGGTTACCATTTAAAATAACACAATTGTGATGTAGAAATAATTTTATTGATCGAACTATCCAATACATAGATTTAAAAATCTTCAAATAATGATCATATGGACTATTTAATATGATCCAAAAAATTTACATGTTCACATAACATTTTTGAAGTGTATTAAATATTTTTGTTTGAATATATCTTATGTGTGGATTTTATTTATAGTCAAATAAATGAATTGTTTCAAAATTGACACTATTGATATTTTCAATGAAATAAAATAATATTAAAAAATTTAATAATAACAACTATATTTCAAATTTTCAAATTTGAAAATATACGGTCCAAGTTGACATATATTATTTAAGTATTGAAATTTTAAAGAACAAATGTTAATGATCATAACTATTTAATATTTTGTATATTATTACCATAAATAAAACTAAATAGATTCAAAACTGATAAATAAATATTTTAAGGTTTAAAATAAACTCAAAAAATTTCTCTATTTTATTAGTGAAGAGTATTTGGACATATACTCATCTTAGGATTAAAATAAATGAATTTAGAAGAAATAGTTTTCAAAAATAATTATATAATAAATTAATATTTCAAGACTTCCCAAAGTTTCCCCTCCCCTATAAAGACCTATAATATCCATATAATTATTTTATTTAATTATTTGGGATTATTATGAGACCGTAAAATGTTACAACACGTGAATCTGTGGCCCTAAGTTCCTTGTAATGATGAGTCGAGAAAATATTAAGATTAAAATAGCATGAAAGAGTAGTTTTTAAAAAAAAAAGGAATAATAACTCTTAAATAGGTTCCTATATCATAAATATGAGGGAACCATTAGGTTAAAGATGGTGGGTTGATGGTGCCTATTGATGATTTTATAACTTTTTAAGGTACGTTTAGTAAATGTATGGGAGAAACTTTCTATCTTTAGAACTGGTGCTCGGAATTGAAATCTGAGGTCATCGTTGAACTCGTAGCACCGATATTCATTTAAGGGAGGCATTACATGAACCGTTTTAGGTCAGGTGAAAAAGCTAGTTTTTGGTATCTTTTATGAATTACAAAATTTAAAAAATTGGTTATTTTATTTTTTCCTACATCATATTGAGCAGCTTTGGTAAAGAGAATATATGTAGTAAGACATTTAATATGGTATACTAAATATTCAGTTACACATTGGTTACATAATCACTGCTTGTGAAATTAATGCGACACATTAATTACGTTAATTAATGAACCTCATTAATTCCTTATTGTGTTACTCACCCATTCCCCCTATATTTAAATGGGGATCGAGGTAGTATTTTTGGCATGTATTAATCAAGTGAAAAACCTTTTTCAAAGTGATGCGACTCCTTCCACCAACCATTATGGAAGCTCGGGCAACAACAAACTGGGATCAATGAACGCCAGCGGCTTCATCGAACGCATAATCTTATTCCACCACTCCTACGTCTCCAAAGAATATACTGGTAGGGGGTGCCTTTTATTTCATGAAATTCACATGTTGCTTCTCTTCGTTCTTTAATTTGTTGTTGGTCGTTGCTGGGGATTTGAACGGGGATTGTAATTATTTTAATGTGATGTATAAATTAACCCCACTTTTAACAATGCTAACATGGAGGGTGTGGGACAAACCAACAAATCTCAGACCCTCCACCGCATGTTTTTCAATGCCTTCTTTGGAGGTCGGTTGTTCCAACATGACAGATCATTGAAACTGAGAGGTGTGTAATGATGGTTGCATCCCGAGAGGACCATAGGCATGCCCGGAAGGAAGAAGTAAGAATCAGAGCTCACCAGGTTACCTGCAGAAGAAGCATCAATTCGACACCATCACAGCTGAACTAGTGACTAGTTCCGGTGGATGAGGGTGGTGTCTGACAACCACTGGTTGCATTAAAAGAGCGACACTGTGTTGGTCGGATAGGGGATCGTCATTGGTATCGTTCGTGGCCGGCCATGGAGGTGGAGGCGGTGCATCGTCAGTCACCACACAAAAGGGATCCAACATGATGAAGGGGACCCGCTCCCTATGCATCCCGTGGGTCCCTTGGATGATAATGTGACACCACCTAGTGGATCCAATAATGGAGTCGAACTATTCCATTGAGGCATTCGAGAGCAGTGGATCACGCGACCGCACCCTTCCAGTGTAACGCCCGATAAATTTATGAGAAATGTTTTGTTTTTATGTTATATAAATCATCAAAGAAATCTTTCACTACACACAACACTAGCTTGGCTTGCTTTACACGCAACCGCGACCTTCCTCAATAATTTCTGTCGTACGCAATACCGAGTTTCACTAAACAATGATATGCTATTAAAATATTATTCAAACTAGCCGTTATGAATAGTAATAACCACTTTTTGAAATTTTATAAATTTTATTTTTCAAAATGGTTTTCATTTTTGGATTTGGAATATCGAAATTATCCTAGGATGAAATTTTGGTATTTTTCTGAAAACATTCAATTTTTGATGAATAGTGAAACCACTAAGTGGTAGTTAAAAAACAGAATTTTTCATAAAACATAATTTTACCACTTCTGTGAGTGGAATTTCGAAAATCTGAGAGACACGATTGATGTCAGTAAGTAAAATGTGGTTCAATGAGATGAAAATAATTTTTTAGTGAATAGTCACTTTTTACTTTTTTTACCACGGTTAAAAGTAAATATGGTAATTAATGGTAAAAATGATATTATTATTACCCTAACATATGTCCTAATTCTATTGGACATGTGTAATTCTACCAAAAACAACCTTAGGAATAAAATATGACCATTTAGTCCCACTTGGAATAGATTAGGACATTTATTATTAATTTATTTAAAGAAGGGTTAAAATAGTTAAAATCAAAGTTTAATAAGTAAATCATTTTTAATATGGGGTTATACATAAGATCTATTCGACTATAAATATTAATTAGAAATAGAAACATATTTCCTAAATAATGGTATTCTATTTGTAATTTTTAGACATTAAATAATTTAATTTATTTATGACACAATGATGATGCAGTAATTATCTTATTAATGAAATATTGAAATAATTGATGTTATAAATACCCAAATAAATGTAATTTGAGAGTTTTTGTAAATTACACTAATTTTATAGGTTAATATGACATGTTATAATTGATTTAAGTAACTTGGTTCTAACTAATAATTCTGTTATGATTTTCACAAAAATCTATTACTAAATAGTGTAAAAATTGACATAAAATAGTTTTTAAAAAATTTATTATATTATTAATTGTTATTTTACTCATAAAAATCTAAGGATCGAACAAATGACTTATATAAGTTTATATATTTTAATAATAAACAACTTGGGGTTCTTTTGGCTTGATATAGTATGTTTATTAACCTTATAGTGTAAGAAAACAAGAAGACACGGTAAAAGTTAAATTATCTAACATAAAGTTAAATCTAAATGATAAGGTTAAAATTGATACCTAAAATTGTATAAATTATATTGGATGAGATTATTCCTACCCCTTACCATCATATATTCAAAATATATCAATTTGGATCTATTAAAATCCGAATTTGACTTTATAATAAAATAATATTTTAAGTTATTCCAAAGGTTCCCATCTCCTCCCTTATAAAAGGTGACATCCTCCCCATCTTCCTCACACAACATTGAGCCTTCAAGCTCGGCCAAACCCTGCCAATTTATCCTCTCCACTTCCCTAGAAACATCCTATAGGTTCTAGTGTTCTTCAAAGACCTATTTTAGTGCCCTAAAAGGAGGTCTCAAAGAAACACTTCAAAGACGAGGTAATGTCTGTTACCGTTTCATTAATCTTTATTTCTTCTTCCACTTCTTCTTATTTAGTTGTTTCATTATGAAGTAATAACATTAGTATCACTCATATACTTATATGTTATTATAAGTATGGAACAACCCTATTTCACCATCTATCCATCCTACGGAAAAAGAAATCACCGCGCGTGCGTACGTACGGAATACCGTCTCCACACCGTGGTGTAATCTATTTTCCACCACCACATTACATTAATGGGTATAATGCTTAAATAATGACTATATATGACTATTATAAAGTGATATTGATTCTTAAATAATATACATACACTCCAATACAATTCCATGATCATAGGAACGATATCATCACTCGTGCGTATGTACGGAATACCGTCTCCACGATGTGATGCGACTCGTTCTACATGATCTTCATTTCATAATTATTATATAAATGAATTTAATGAATGAATTTGATATATATTACACTTATACCATTCTGTAAATGATGTATCTATATCCTAAAGAGAAGAATAATAATTTATTCGACAAAACAAGCATAAGAAAAAAATGTAATAAACACCCGAATAACAAGTAGTAATGAAATATTAATAATAATAAGCTAAGAATATGACCATATATGATATCGTAACAATAAGTATGATTCTAGAATAAGTCAATAACATTATTTAAATCATTATACAGGAGGTTCAGACACTTACGAAGCAAATCGGACCTAAGGTAAGGAAAATATCACAATATCATTTTTATCCGAGATTATTTATACCTTAGTATTTACTGGGGTGTATTTTATCATCCAAGTCCATGTTTCCTCAATATGTAATATTATTTCCATCCACCTAAAATTGTTTAAATCCAATTTCACCCTTCTTTGAGTTTTTAGTAAAGGATATGAAAGGAATCTTTTGTCATTTTTCGTACGAGGTACTTTTTGACTTTTCCGACAAAAGTACGAAGAATGTTATTTTTAACTTATACTACATGAATGGATTTTAAAAAAATATTTACAAGAATATTCCTTTAAAAGTTTTCAATTTTATTTTTAATCAACTTCTTTTAGTTTAGAATTTTATGACATGTTAAGAAAGGAAAATTGTTTTTGAAGTAGAAAGGATATTTTCCTCAAGAATGGAGTTCAAGTGTTTTATCAGAAATTATTTTCCATCTATGATAATAAAGGGTTCTATTTTCATCCCTATTATTACATTTATTTTATTATGTTGTGATGGAATTATTTTTAATAATTCCTTTATCTTATATGAATTGTTTTACGATGTCCCGATGTTTATTATTCCCATTTTTATTACATGGGTTATGCAATGATGTATGATTTATGATTTTGTGGCACACATAAGAATGGTATCATTATGAGATGGGTGGGACCTATATCTCCCTCCAATTCATTGGGTAAAGATTTTATATCTCAAGAGATAGACATGGCTGGAATGGTAGGTTATACCGGTTCAGTGAAACAGGACTGAAACGTGGAGTGAACTCGGTTCAGAAGTGGACTTTGTCCACTAAGATAGTCTTGGAAATGAGTCTTGACTAAAAAGAAATGATTATCTATAATTATGTGTGTATGCAACAATGTTTAATGTTTTATGTTTTGATTATTGGGATTACATTTCACTACCATGATCTATCCCATGTTATGAAATTATGATCTCTTTTTCAGGTTAAGATTTCCAAAAGTTATGTTCTTATGAATATGATGTGATTGGTATTTATTTTGTTTACCCTTAATGAGCATTTGAGCTCACCCTTTTGTATGTTTTCTTTCCCCAGGTCAGGAAGAAGGTTATTAAGTAAGATATGCCAAAAGGGACTATAGATATGATGAAATAAATGGAAGACAATGTAGACGCTTTATGAACCAGTGGTTTATATTTCCCAGTTTCTAAAGATCCTATACCTATACGGTCCTTTCATGGTTTTGTTATATGTTGTAATATGTATGCTAAAATTTTTATGTATTAACAATGTATGTAAAGTATGGGTCGTTATAGTTTGTATTAGAGGAAAGGTATAGTAAACCTTTGGAAACTATGATGTGAAAGCCTTAGTATGAATCCTAAGGATAAGTCTAAGCGTAGAACACAATCTTAGTGTTTTAGAAATGGCCATGAATAACCTTGGATAAGACTTTAAGTGTGAAATTTTATTCTTGATTATGTGATTTTCCTATTATAATTTCTGTTGCTCACAATGTTCTTCTTGGTTTTAGTCAATGGCTGGAACCCGAAGGAACCGTGTTAATGCGGAATGTGATGGGTAAAGCAATGATTGTCCCCCTGAGCAACCAAACGTTATGGGATCTAGAATGAAAAATCTTGTAGCCATGATCACACAACATTCTCAAGCTATGAATCATGCAGGACTTCCAAACGAGCAAAGGAAGGAGCAGCATTCTGTTATATCCTACATGAGACAGCGTCCACCTTCATTCAGAGGGTCTACTTATCCATTAGTTTCTGAACAATGGATTAGTACTACTAAAAATATATTTTCAGTTTTTCAATGTTCTGAGCATGATAAAGTCATCTTAGCAGTGTGTCGTTTGGAAGGTGATGCTGATAAATGGTGGAATCTTATTAAGAATACGAGGCAAAGGGATGAAATTGAGTCTATGGAAGGGGACGAGATCGAGAAATTATTTTTCAATAAGTACTTGCCTCGTATTCTCGGAACAAATATGGAGAAAGAGTTTCTTGAACTAAAGCAAAAGGATGATGAATCTGTTGGTACCTATGAAGAAAATTTTACAAGACTTGCAAGGTACGCTTCTGGTATTATTATCCAACTTGAGATTAAGATCGATCGATTCTTTAGTGGCTTAAAACCAAGTCTTAGAAGGGCCTTAGCCAAAAGGGACTTCAATAGCTACGAGGAAATCGTTCGATGTGCTCTCAAAGTTGAGATGGAAATTGGAGTAACCCATCAGTCATATGGGTTTGATAAGAAAAGGAAAATGGAATTCAAAGGAAAATCTAAAGAGCACACTGAAAAGAAGATGAGCTTTCCCTTATGCTCAATGTGTGGAATGAAACATGGAGGGATTTGTCTTAAAGGGACCAGTAAATGTTTCAAGTGTGGAAATGAAGGTCATCGAGAATTTGAATGATGCGATCATGGGAAGAAGATGCCTAATAATGCAAACAAAGTAATTGATACACAGAATGAACCTACTACACTGCAATGTTTCAAGTGCAAGGAGAAGGGACATTATGCCAATAAATTCCCTAATACAAAGGTTGATGATGATGGTCGATGTCAACAAACTCTTAAGGCTAAAGACAAAGGAAAGTCACGTGCAATTTCTATCAGCGATGTGGAGTACGATAACGATGTGGTGAAAGGTACAGTTACCATCCACTCTAAAGTAGAAAATGTTTTATTTGATTCTGGATCCACCCACTCTTTAATTTCTGAAGAATTTTCTAATGGTATCACCGTATTACCACAAAAATTAGATGTTGAGTTAGCTGTGACAACACCTAATGGCACAACAGCCGCATCAAAAGTTTATAATTTTTCTCTGATCGAAGTTTGTGGGAAAGTGCTTCCTGCAAATCTTTTTATCCTTCCTATAGTGGAATTTGTTGTGATTATTGGCATGGATTGGCTTTCTTTATATGGAGCTCATATAAATTTCCAAATAAGGGAATCACATTTCATATTCCAGATCAATCTATGATCGTCTATCAATGCAGGGATGAACATAACCTTCCAGTGGAAATTCCTTCTACCATATGGGTCTTGATTCCACTAAATGAAGGTTATTTATCTCAATTGGTTTGTGAGAAACTCATGATTAAGAATATTCCCATTGTACGGGACTTTGATGATATCTTGCTGGAGGAATTACCGGTTCTTCCACCAAATCGTGAAGTTTAGTTTTCAATAGAACTCGTACCGGGTGCTTTGCCTATTTCAAAGACACCTTATAGAATGGACCCAATTGAGTTGTAGGAATTGAAGAAGCAACTCCAAGAGAATCTTGATAAGGGATTAATACGCCCTAGTGCGTCACCTTGGGGAGCACCTTTTCTATTTGTTAAGAAGAAATATGGATCAATGAGACTCTGCGTTGATTGTCGAGAACTTAACAAGATCACTATCAAAAACTAATATCCTCTCCCACACATTGATGACTTATTTGACCAACTACGCGGAGCTCAATACTTTTCCAAGATTGATATTCATTCATGGTATCATCAATTAAGGGTCAAAAGGGAGGATATACCAAATACGGATTTCCGTACAAGGTATGGACACTATGAATTTATTGTGATGCCATTTGGTCTTACTAATGCCCATGTTATCTTCATGGATCTGATGAATAGAGTCTTTAGAGACTATCTTGATCAATTTGTGATAGTCTTTATAGACGATATTCTTGTCTATTCAATGAGCAAGGAAGAACATGAAGATCATTTGAGAATTATATTGAAGACCCTGAGAAAGGAGAAGCTTTATGCCAAATTTACCAAGTGTGAATTTTGGCTTCAAAAAGTTTCATTTTTGGGTCACATAATCACAAAAGATAGGATATCTGTGGATCCAGAGAAAATAGTGGTTATCGAAAGATGGTCGAGACAAACAATAGTGACTGTGATCCGAAGTTTTCAAGGTTTGGCTGGATATTATCGACATTTCGTGAAAGAATTTTCATGATTATCAAATCCATAAACAAGTTGACTCGGAAAGGAGTTAAGATTGTCTGGACGGATGAATGTGAAGAGAATTTCAAGGAGTTGAAAAGAATGTTATCCAGTGCACCTGTGCTCACACTACCTTTTAATGGAGAAAGGTTTGTGATCTATAGTGATGCATCTAAGAAGGGTTTGTGGTGTGTTCTTATGCAGAATGATATGGTGATATCTTATGCCTCACGATAGTTGAAAATCCATGAGCAAAATTAACCAACACATGATTTGGATTTAGCTTCGGTAATCATTGCATTAAAGATTTTGAGGCATTTTCTTTATGGACAAAGGTGTGACCTTTATACTAATCATAAAAGTTTAAAGTATATGTTCATACAAAAGGAGCTGAATATGCATCAAAGAATATGGTTGGAGCTGATTAAGGATTATGAATGCTCAATCCATTACCACCCTGGGAAAGCAAACAAGGTGGTAGATGCATTAAGTCGACAAGACCATGCCATTTTATCCATGATGAGGATCACAAAAGATCCAATATTTATGGATTTACAAAGGATGGATCTTGGAATTATAATGGAAGGGGAAAATTCTTATCTTTATCAAATGAATGTTCAACCATATATACATGTGAAGATTAAAGAGGCATCGAAAGAAGCTGTCGAGTTACAAAAGAAGGTGAGAAATGTTCCTGAATTCAACCTTGATTGTGATGGGATAATAATGTTCAGGAATCTGGTTTGTGTTCCTCCCATCCCGGAATTAAAGAAGGAGCTGCTGGATGAGGCTCATAGTTCTTAATTCTCTATTCATCATGTAAGCACGGAGATTTATAGGGACTTGAAGGAGTACTCCTGGTGGGATGTCATGAAAAGAGATGTTGCTGAATATGTCTCTCGATTCTTGGTTTGTCAGCATGTTAAAGTGGAGAGACAGAAGTCTAAGGGGATGTTACAACCATTACCCATACTCGAATGGAAATGTGAAAACATCACTATGGACTTTGTCATAGGACATCCTAAAAAATCCAAAGGAAATAATGCTATCTGGGTCATAGTTGATCGTCTTACCAAGTCTGCACACTTAATTTCTATTAGAGTGGATTTCTCTCTGGATCAACTTGCCAGGATATATGTAAAGGATGTGGTAAGATTGAATGGAATACCACTTTCTATTATATCTGATCGGGATCCGAGATTTACCTCGATGTTCTGGCGAAGTCTTCAGTATACTCTGGATACAGATTTGAGTTTCAACACTACTTATCATCCTCAGACAGACGGACAGTCTGAGTGAACAATTCAAACTCTAGAAGATATGTTGAGAGCTTGCTCTATGGATTTCAAAGGTGTTTGGGATCAACACCTACCATTGGTGGAATTTTCTTATAATAATATATTTCACTCCAGTATTCAGATGTCTCTTTATGAGGCTCTCAATGGAAATAAATTCCGGACTCCAACTTGCTGGGATGAAGTTGCTGAAAGAAAGCTATTAGGACCTGATCTCATTGATGAAATGGAAGAAAAGGTCAGATCTATTCAACAACACATAAGAGCAGCTCAGAGTTGACAGAAAAGTTATGCCGACAACCGAAGAAAATACCTAGAGTTTGAAGTGGGTGATAAAGTGTTCTTATGAATATCTCCCTGGAATAGAGTCATTAGATTTGGAAAGAAGGGGAATTTGATCCCTAGATATATCGGTCCTTTTGAAATACTGGATCTTGTCGGGAAGGTAGCTTACCGATTGGCGCTTCCACCGAATCTTTCTCAAGTACACGATGTGTTCCATGTATCTCTCCTGAGAAAGTACATACCCGATCCTTCACATGTACTCAGCTCAGAAGTTGTACCGCTGGAGAAAGATCTTTCTTATGAAGAAAAGCCCATAGAGATTCTGGATCGTAAAGATAAAGTCCTATGAAACAAGACCACTCGCTTGGTGAACGTTTTATGTAGGAACCACCAATTATAATAAGCTACATGGGAACTTGAGGATATGATGAGGGAGAGGTATCCTCATCTGTTTGTGACAAAGTGACGAATTTCGATGGCGAAATTCATTTTAAGGGGGGTAGAATGTAACGCCCGAGACTTTTATGAGAAATATTTTGTTTTTATGTTATATAAATAATCAAAGGAATATTTCACTACACACAACACTATCTTGGCTTTTATTACACGCAACTGCGGCCTTCCTCGATAGCTTGTGTCATACGCAATACCGAGTTTCACTAAACAATGATATGCTATTAAAATATTATTAAAACTAGCAGTTATGAATAGTAATAACCACTTTTTGAAATTTTATTAATTTTATTTTTTAAAATGGACTTCATTTTTGGATTCGGAATATCGAAATTAGGCTTGGGTGAAATTTTGGTATTTTTCTGAAAACATTCAATTTTTTATGAATTGTGAAACCACTAAGTAGTACTTAAAAAACTGAATTTTTCATAAAACATAATTTTACCACTTCTGTGAGTTGAATTTCGAATATCTGAGAGACACGATTGATGTAAGTAAGTAATATGTGGTTCAATGAGATGAAAATAATTTTTTGGTGAATAGTAACTTTTTACTTTTTTTTACCACGGTTAAAAGTAAATAGGGTAATTAAGGGTAAAAATGATATTATTATTACCCTAAAACATGTCCTAATTCTATTAGACAAGTGTAATTAGACAAAAAACTACCTTAGGAATAAAATATGACCATTTAGTACCACTTGGATTAGATTAGGACATTTATTATTAATTTATTTAAATAATGGTTAAAATAGTTAAAATCAATGTTTAATAAGTAAATCATTTTTAATATGGGGTTATACATAAGATAAATTCGACTATAAAAATTAAGTAGAAATATAAAAAGATTTCCTACATAATGGTATTTTATTTGTAATTTTTAGACATTATATAATTTAATTTATTTATGACACAATGATGATGCAGTAATTATCTTATTAATGACATATTGACATAATTGATGTTATAAATACCCAAATAAATGTAATTTGAGACTTTTTATGAATTACACTAATTTTATAGGTTAATATGACATGTTGTTATTTATTTAAGTAACTTTGTTCGAACTAATCATTCTATTATGATTTTCACAAAAATCAATTACTAAATAGTGTCAAAATTGACATAAAATAGTTTTTAAAAAAAATATTATATTATTAATTGTTATTTTATTCCTAAAAATCTAAGGTTCTTTAAAATGACTTAGATAAGGTTATATATTTTAATAATATACAACTAGGGGTTCGTTTGTCTTGATATAGTATGTTTATTGACCTTATAGTGTAAGAAAACAAGAAGACACGGTAAAAGTTAAATTATCTAACTTAAAGTTAAATCTAAATGATAAGATTAAAATTGATACCTAAACTTGCCTAAATTCTATTTTATGAGATTATTTCGACCCCTAACCGCCTTATCTTCTAAATATATCAATTTGGATCTATTAAAAACCGAATTTGACTTTATAATAAAATAATATTTTTAGTTATTCCAAAGGTGCCCCTCTCCTCACTTATAAAAGGGAACATCCTCCCCCTCTTCCTCACACCACTTTGAGCCTTAAAGCTCGGACAACCCCTACCAATTTCCCTTATCCACTTCCATAGAAACATCCTAGAGGTTCTGGTCTTCTTCAAAGACCCATTTTAGTGCCCTAAAAGGAGGTCTCAAAGAAACACTTCAAAGAAGAGATAATGTCTGTTACTGATTCTTTCATCTTTATTTCTTCTTCCACTTCTTCTTCTTTAGTAGTTTCATTATGAAGTAATAACATCAGTATAACTCATATACTGATATGTTATTATAAGTATGAAACAACCCTATTTCACCATCTATCCATCCTACGGAAAAAGAAATCACCGCGCATGCGTACGTACGGAATACCATTTCCACGCCGTGGTGTAATCTATTTTCCACAACCACCTTATTTGAATGGGTATAATGGTGTAAATAATGACTATATATGACTATTATAATGTGATATTGATTCTGAAATAGTATACATACACTCCAATACAATTCCACGATCATAGGAACGATATCATCACTCGTGCGTACGTACGGAATACCGTCTCCACGATGTGATGCGACTCGTTCTACATGATCTTCATTTCATAATGATTATATAAATGAATTTAATAAATGAATATGATATATATTAAACTAATACCATTCTGGAAATGGGGTATCTATAACTTAAAGAGAAGAATAAGAATTTATTCGACAAAACACGCATAAGATCAAAAAGTAATAAACACCCTAATAACAAGTAGTAATGAAATATTACTAATAAGAAGCTAATAATATGACCATATATGATATCATAACAATATTTATGATTCTGGAATAAGTCAATAACATTATTTAAATTATTATATAGGAGGTTCGGATACTTACGAAGCAAATCGGACCTAAGGTAAGGGAAATATCACAATCTCATTTTTATCTGAGATTGTTTATACTTTAGTATTTACTAGGTTGTATTTTATAATCCACATCCATGTTTCCTCAATATGTAATATTTTTTCCCTGAACCTACAATTTTTTAAATCCAATTTCACCCTACGGTGAGTTTTTAGTAAAGGATTTGAAAGTAATCTTTTGTCGTTTTTCGTACGAGGTACTTTTTGACTTTTCCGACAAAAGTACGAAGAATGTTTTTTTAACTTATACGGCATGAATGGATTTTAAAAAAATATTTCCAAGAATCTTCCTTTAAAAGTTTTGAGTTTTTTTTAATCAACTTCTTTTAGTTTAGAATTGTATGACATGTTAAGAAAGGAAAATTATTTTTGAAGTACAAAGGATATTTTCCTAAAGAATGGAGTTCAAGTGTTTTATCAAAATTATTTTCCTTATAAGATAATAAAGGGTTCTGTTTTCATCCCTATTATTACATTTACTTGATTATGTTGTGATGGAATTATTTTTATGAATTCATTTATCTTATATGAATTTTTTTACGATGTCCTTATGTTTAAGATTCCCATTTTTATTACATGGGTTATGCAATGATGTATGATTTATGATTTTGTGAACACATAATAATGGTATAATTATGAGATGGGTGCGACCTAATTCTCCCTCCAATGCATTGGGTAAAGATTTTATATCTCATGAGATAGACATGGCTGGAATGGTAGGTTATACTGGTTCAGTGAAACAGGACTGAAATGAGGAGTGAACTCGGTTCAGAAATGGACTTTGTCCACTAAGATAGTCTTGGAAATGAGTCTTGACTAATAAGAAATGATTATCTATGATTATGTGTGTATGACACAATGTTTAATGTTTAATGTTTTGATTATTGTGATTACATTTCACTACCATGATCTATCCCATGTTATGAAATTATGATCTCTTTTGCATGATAAGATTTCCAAAAGTTATGTTCTTATGAATATGATGTGATTGATATTTATTTTGTTTACCCTTATTGAGCATTTGAGCTCACCCTTTTGTATGTTTTATTTCCCCATGTCATAAAGACGGTTATTAAGTATGATATTCCAAAAGGTACTATATATATGATGAAATAAATGGGAGAAAGTGTAGACACTTTATGAACAAGTTGTTTATATTTCCTAGTTTCTAAAGAAACTATACATATACAGTCCTTTCGTGGTTTTGTTATATGTTGTAATAAGTATGCTTCAAATTTGAAGTATTAATAGTGTATTTAAAGTATGGGTCATTATATGCAGGGCAGCCCGTGCTGGGATAGACCCGGACTAGATCAGGGCGACCCAAACTGGTATAGGTTGGCCCAGTTTAGGTGACAAGGGGTCGACCCGAACCGTGTGGGGATGGCCCAGGCAGGGGTCCGGGCTGGTCGGTCCAAACAAGTCAGACAATACCTGGTCCCCTCTTGGGCCCAGATACGCTTAAAAAGCCATATATAGTGAACCAGACATCTGTTTGATGAACCATCTATGGCGCTGGGATACATTGAGTGAGGTGGTTCTTCAGAGATACTGCACATGACATTTAGAGAATTTTTATGTTTTTTCGGGTTGAATCATACTAGAATCCAACCGGACCCTCAACATTAAAATGCTTATCACTTACATACTGGGTGTATGATTGACGAACCATATTTTTTGTTGTAACCCTTATTACATGATAGATCATCAGGTTACTTCCTTGTGGAAATTCGTGGTGGTTGAGGTATGGACGATAATCGGAGGAGAAGAATAAGGGTGTCTATTGTAGAGAGACGTAGGATGGATAATCCATCGGTTAGTCAGTGCGCAGATACTATTTACTCCTCTACTTAGGTGGAGATGAGACTACCCAAGTCATGAGTGTGATTTATTTTTCCTCTGATTGGTTTCCCTATCTCTGGATTTATTACATCCCTATTTGACTAGGGTGTAGGTCCCCCATACATAACTCACATAGGGTCAAGTACTCCCCTACCGGGTAGGGTGCATGTCCTCTATCATAATATTAGGTACTCCCCTATCAACCCTATGTGCAGGTCCACCTGATGCAGTATCACAATAGAGATGGTACTACCCAGCTGTGCCATGGTGCAGGTCATATAGCATGGGGTCGGTACTCCACTGATGTACAAAGGCTTGTGTCCCCCACAATGAACAAACTACCAGAGTTGTACTCCCCTACCATATAGGGTGTAGTTCCTAACTTATAGAATCGGTAGTCCACTATCATGACAGGGTGTGGGTCATCTTGCCTAGGTTTGGTACTCCCCCGACATAGTATGGCATGGGTTCCCCACAATAAACTAACTACCAGAGTTGTACTACCCTACCGGGTAAAGTGCAGGTCCCCACATATGGAGTTGTACACCCATGTATCTGAGTAGCGATGGGGAGAAGGTCCTTCAAGGGAGTTTGAGCTCCCTCAAATGCATGACACAGTCTTGAGGAGTGGGAATCTTTAATTTGTTTTCCATGTTCATGCCTCGGGCACAAGACTGTGACTATGAGACCTCTAATGCACGGAACTACATGAAATTATAGCAGGATGATTCCAATGTAGAATGAACTTTCAGACGTTACGTTAGGATTGGTCATGTTGTACCTCATAGAGTATATCTCTCATATGGGTGCCATCAAGGATGGCTATTTCATGTAATGTGTAGTCGTAATCCTTGAGTTTTTCTTGGTCACTCCTTCAGAAATCCTATAAATGGTTTGTGTTCAGGGACTTATGTTTTATTATGGATGAGACTAGTATATCTATTTTGATATGTATCTTTTAATTTGTGCTTTGTGATTGAGATCATTATTTTTGTTTTCCTTTGTGGAATTCTGAGATCCCTTCGAAGGTCTCGAGTTCCCTACTGGTAATTGTTATACTCACCCATGTATGGGGTTTTCCTGAACCTTATTGTGTCATGTGAAGACGATGGGTACCCTTGACTGGGACTTGTGGAAATAGGACCTGATGGTGTATTGTGGTGACAATTGATGTGGAGAGCTGTGGAGATGAGTAATACTTACTATTCTGGTCGGATTATTGATGGATGATCTCATAAGCTATTTCTATTTTCAATTGAAGTTGTATCATTTTTTTGGGCATATATTATAGCCCCTTAGATTTAGTACACACTTTTACTACAGTACTTTTACTTTGTTGTTGAATCTTGATGCATTCTAGTTTGTTTTTATTTGCATATTTAATGGAAATTCCTTCACATTTTAGGGATATGCCTTTATAGTGCTAGTATAAATCCCCTGGCCTAAAGAAGGAGGGCTTGGGGTAGACACGACACAGGCCAAGGGGGACAATTCGTGCATATTGGAATCAGAGTGGTCGGTTCCACCTAAGAACTTGGACTGTGATCATTCCAATGAAGAAAGAATGTTATGGGTTTTGAGTGTGGTTTTCAGTTCAGCGAGTCCAGTGTTGGTGAAGCGACTGATGTATCCATACATCAGGACCCTTATATATGATTCCCATCTTGGTGCATGTAAACACTTATTGCATGAGTTTTAGAAATGTTTTATTTTTTATATCTTTTTATTCAGCTCACAAGGTATAACTTATTGAATTTTTTTTATATTCATTCTCTTTCAAGAATCCTCCACACAGACTGCCAACTAGGATTCTAGTGCGTGTCCTTGAGGATTGTCCACAGTGTGATAAGGCTTCAGTGCAAGGACTATTCCCTGAGATTGGCACCTTCAGGAAGTGTCCTAGTGATACCACTTCATGTTGGTCTATATTTACTACTGGCGCTACCAGCATATGACAATTACAGGAAATGTTCCTTACATGAGTTTCAAAAACATATACCCCTCTTGTTCTAAGGCAAGTCCGACTCACATACAGATAAGGATAGGCATGAGGTGGTGACTGAGTTCCCATCTAGCGTGGGAACAATTAGATCAGATGGTGGTCCTGACAGTGAGCATTCAATTTGGATCATCAGGTTGATGATAAGGTTTAAATTACCCCTATCGTACGATGAGGTGACTTTTTCCCCTGATAGATATTGAGAACCTTCCTCATATAAGGGTTTATCGTGCCATTCAAATATAAGTGTTCTGTTTTCCAAAGAGGAACTACAACTTCGGAAGGATGACATGTCTGTAGCTGAGTATTCATCGAGCCATATCGACCATTACATTTACTCGATGAATACGACATGACCAGTGCTTCAGGTCTCAGACATCCGAGTGAGATGTTTTTAGGTACATTCAATCTAAAAATATTCCTCTATGCATTAATAATTATGTTAGGGTCATTGAGATCCCTTTCTGGTTGAAAAAATATTTGGATGAGACGATACATCTAGTGAATGTCAGAAATGGGAAAAAAGGAAACTGACGCTAGTCATGGAGACTTGGATATGTAAAAATTTTCAGAAAGATAAATTGATAGGAGCATAAAAATATGTAGGGTTGATGACGTGGCATAGAATTTGGAGAGTAGTAGGAGGTGGTATAAAACTTGACATGATTCAACCACCACCCCAATGTTGTCCCCACTAGGCTCAGGGATCTACAGGAAAATGGAAAGGAGTAGCTGCATGCAGTCAAGGAGTGTTACCCAAGGGATCTAGGAAGGATTAGAGGTATGATATGTGTGTAATAATAGATGTTTTATTAATATACATATGTACTAATCATTCCTTCTTGTCAAAAATCATGTTCATGACCAAGAGTTTCCAGTTAAACTGTTGACATGAACTTTACATCTGGATATTACTTAGAGAGGATACTCGATAATCACACTTATGCCGACTATGGGATCTGACCCTTGAGGTGAGACTTTTGGTTAGAACCTCTTGGTGGAAGCGTCAGCAAATATTGAGGCTCATATTGACTGATTTAGGAAAAAAGGTTGCGATATATCTATAGTTTTGAAATTGGGGTTTCCATGGTTGGTGAAAAAGGAAACCTAGGTAGCATGGGTAAACTCAAGCATTAGAGAGTGATGCTGTTCTCTTTTGAGTTGGCCAGCCTTACCCTCATGGCAGCATGTGTTTTGAGTTATCATTTCCCAAAAGTAGTTGCTGAGTACAAGAACAACTTTTCAAAAAAAATCCATAATTACCTCCCCACAAAAAGAGGGACTTATGCATAGGCTTGTACCCAGTGACATCACCAAAATCCAAAACTACATATTGAGTAGCACCTGTAGAGCTTTGGGAGATAATCGTTTGAAGGGGGATGTGGTACAAGATTCACTGAGCAGGAGGTCTTGTTTACAACTACGGAGTGAGGTGACAAAGCATCTAGCTACATTACAAAAACCATTTGTGGATAGTGATAGTGTTTCATACCTCCAGTCTATTACTACCACTCCCCCACACATTCAACAAGTTTATAAGGCACCACTTGGGGTTGTAGACTATATGGCTCAGTGTTCGTAGATATACCAAGGACATGCTCATTAAGGATTTTATGAAGGTGGGGAGAATGTCATACTTCTGAAAAAATGCACCATGGTGCTAGTGACGCAATAAGAGGAGGTGTTGAAGGAGTTCCACACATACCATTTGGTGGTACATCACGGTGTGGAAATTATGTACCAGGACATCCACTGCCAGTACTGGTGGCTAGGGATGAAGACTGTACAGAGCAGGAAAAAGTTATATTCTGAAAGGAGATGGAGAAACATAGAGTTCAAGGAGGGAGACCATGTCTTCATGCAGCTCCTACCCCAACGAGTATTGTGTAGATTCGTCCAAGGAAACAATCTATCGTTGAGGTTCATCGAAACATTTCATATTCTCATCATAGTTGGCATGGTGGAGTACCACCTATCTTCTTCCCCACAAATGGATATAGTGCAAAAAAATTTCCATGTGTCAGAGTTAAGGAGTTGTGTGCATGATCCATCGCACGTTACCAACTAGGGTGAGTTGGACTTTGATGATGGAGAGACTTTTAAGGAGTTCCCAATGGAGATAGAGGATCAATAGGATCATGTCCTTCATAGAGAGTCAATTCCACTAGTGTGAGTTTGTTGGAAGCACAGGAACCTATAGAAGAGCACATGAGAGTGGAAGGATAAGATTTGTGTTCAATAGCCTCATTTGTTTGATTTTAATTTGTTTTGGATATCATGGACGAAAATCCCTTTGGCCGGGAGAATATAATGACCCACAATTTTTGTATAATTTTTTTAATTATTTGAGATTATTACATGACTGAAAAATAGAATGGAAAGTGATTTTGAGGCCCGGAGTAGCTGGAATGATCCATCGAAAAAGTTTTATGCATAAAATAATGTGCATGATTAGTTTTACAGAAAAATTGGATGAAATATTAAATTGGTGCTCAGATCAGAAATCCAATAGCACCGTTTTATTCCGGATGGCAGGTTTATCCAAGGCGCGAATAAATTCTAGTCAGCGCAGGATTCCCAATAGAAAATCCAAAAAATGAAATATCCATAAAAATAATAATGAAATAAAATAATTTTATTTTTTTAATGCTAATAATAAACAAACAGTGACTCAGATTAATAATATGAGAACACCACTTAATTCGTGAGGGTATGTTATCTTTAGGAAGATCCTAACATTGTTCGGCGCAGGCAAATAATGGGTGTCAGTTTTTTACCATAAATAAAATAATTAAGTAACAATAATTTTATTGTTAAATTCTATATATCCTAAACAATAACTCAGATTTGAAATCTTAGAGTACCATTGATCTTGTGAGGGAATGATTCTCTTAGTTAGAGAATGTCATCGACCGATTTGGGTTGAGGAAGATTGTTGATGGTTTATTTACTTTTTTTATTGTATGTTTAATAAACATGCGGGATATAATTTCAATCTATTGAACCGGTGCACAAAATTGAAATCTAAGGTCACTATTGAACTTATAGTGCTTAGATTTGCTTATGGGAGGCATTACATCGACTGTAGTAGGTTTTTTAAAAAAGATAGTTTTTGGAACCTTTTAAGAATTAATTAAATAAAAAAATTGTTATTTTATTTTATCCTACCACCTATTGAATGGTGGTGGTGGGGACCATAGAGGCATTCAGACATTTAATATGCAATATTAAATGATCAGTTACAGTTTGGTTTCATAACAACCCCTCATGCAATTATTTTGGTGCATTAATTATGTCAATTAGTGACCTCATTAATTCATCCATTCCTAAATCACCCTTTCCCACTCTATTTAAAAAGGGCTTGGGGTAGAGTTTTTTTCACCACGTCATCAAGTGAGGAACCAATGGTGATGTGACACGACATATTCCACCGACAAAGACTAATGCTCGGGAGGCAACGAACTGGGATCGACAAATGCCAGCAGATTCATTGAATGCAGAATCATCTTCCAATACCACTATGTCTCCATAGAATCACGAGGTAGTGCCTTAAATTTAATTTATGAAATTCCTTCATTTCTTCTCTTATTTCGTGAATTTGTTTGTGGTTGATGTTGTTGATTTGAATGAGGTTTATCAATATTTTAATGTGATGTATAAATTACATCCATTTGTATTAATGAAAACCTAGAGGGAGAGGGCCAAACGAGCAAGGCCCAGACCCTCCTCCGCTTGTTTTTTAGTGCATTCTTCAGAGGTTTGTGTTCCAATTTGAAAGATCCTAGAAATCAATAGCACGCAAAGACGGTGACATCTTGAGATGACTGTAGGCGCATCTTGAAGGAATAAAAGACCACTGGAGCTCTCCCAGTGGACCGAATGAAGATGTGTCAGTGCTAGTGGACAAGGGAGGTGGTTAGAAACCATCGTCCATGATGGAAGAGCATCATAGCTCTGCAGCTCGGTGGCCAGACATGAAGCCTGCAGTGGCCGGCTGCAGAGGTGTTGGCGGCATGCCATCACGCACTGTTCTAAAGGGAGCCATGATGATGAAGGGGATCCACTCCCAACGGGTCCAGTGGGTGACAAGGAAGTTCCTCCTGGCGTTGCCAATAAAAGAGATGAATAGCTCTTTTGATCCGTTCGAGAACAGCGGACAACGTGACCCCACATGGGTTGCTCCAGTCGGTTGGCCAAGACTATTATGGCCCATCGAGCCCAGCCCATCGTGGCCCAGCACAAATGAGCTCGGTCAGGTAGGATCCGGACATGGTCGGGTTGACCTGAACTACTTCAGTTTGCGGTGGGTGGCCCAAACCGGGTCTGGCCTGATCGGATCAGACCCAGACCCCTATTGGGCCCAAATACGCTTAAAAGGTCGTATCATGTGAACAAGATGTCCATTTGACCAAATGTCTACAACACATGGTTACTAGTAGAGAGAATATTATTTTGAGATACTCCATTTTTTTGGAGAATGATGGTGTTTGGCTAGGTTGGATCGTACTCGAATCCAACAGGGCCCTCGACATTAAAATGCATATTACTTACAGAACTTGTGTCTGGTTGACGAATCGTCTGTTGTGTTGGAATCCATATGACATGATAGTTCATCAGGATACTTCTTTATAGAACATCTTGGTGGTTGAGGAAGACCGATAACCATGGGAGTAGAACCAGGGTGTTTCTTATAGTGATAGTTAGGATGGTTTAGACCCCGGAAAACACGTCCCCAAAATTTTCCAAATTCCTCCATACAAGATCGTATAAAATTTCTCAAGCTTCGATTTGGTAGGTCTCAAGTCCTGAACGAAGTTACAGATTAGGAGTTATGGACATTTGAACTTGGGCTAGAAAACTGGTTCACAAAGCCCAGTTATGAATCCCCCTCCGCGATTGCGGGGCACCGCCACGAAGCAATGAGGCGGGATGCTACGTGAAGCTGTTTGACGTTAAACTATATGGCCTCGTCATGAATGACGTTGAACTGTATTCCCTCATCCAGCATGACGTTAAAATGTATGCCCTCGTCCAGCATGACGTTAAATTGTACATCCATATCCTGCATGATGTTAAACTGTATTCCACACCTCATATGAACTATGATGTCTTTGATCCATGTCAAGTCATGGTATTTAGGAATCCACAGAGAGGTTCAAGCCCACGGCCCACCATTTCATCACATCAGGTTCCACCCTCATCCAGTATGACGATAAACTGCATTCTAGTCTGACGGCAAGTCATTGTTACCAACCCGAACTACGAAGACTTTGATCCATGTCAAGTCTTGGTACATAGAAATCATCCCTAAGGTTCAAGCCCGTCTCCCATCAGACCAAGGTCCTTTCTTCATGTTGGCTCACTGACACCCACCATTACATCCCGAACTAAGAGGACTTTAATCCATGTCAAGGCATGGTACGTAGTAAGCCTCCCTGAGGTTCAAGCCCACCACCAGTGGAGCCACGGGTTCACCTCCACATCGGTTCACTGACGAAAACCACCACCTGAACTACGAGGTCTTTAATCCATGTCAATGCATGATACATAGGAAGCATCTTTGAGGTTCAATCCCATCACCCGGTCGTTCTGACCCCATTCACGTCGGTTCACCCTCATCCCACAGGACGTTAAACTGTATTCCACACCTAATTTGAACTGCATGGTCTTTGTTCCGTGCTAAGGAATGGTACGTAGGAAGCCTCCACGAGGTTCAAGACCACCACCATTGGCCAAGGTCCACCTTCACGTCAGTTCGCTGACGATGCCCATCAGACCAAGGTCCACCTTCACGTCAGTTCACTAATGATCCCATTGGACCAAGGTCCACCGTCACGTCAGTTCGTTGATGATGCCCATTGGACCAAGGTCCACCTTCACGTCGGTTTGCTGACGATGCCCATCGGACCAAGGTACACCTTTACGTCGGTTCACTGACGACACCAATCGGACAAAGATCCACATTCATGTCGGTCCTCCGGCACACCCACCCGAACTATGAGGACTTTGACCCATTTCAAGGCATAGTACATAGGAAACCTCATGAGGTTCAAGCCCAACATCCATCGGACCATGGTCCATCTTCACGTCGGTCCACCGACACCATCCTGAACTACGCAGACTTTGATTCCCTGCCATGGGGATACGTAGGAGGTCTATTCGAGGCTCAAGCCCAACTTCACTGTCGCCCTTGCGATCGTCCCATTTCATTCCCACTCCACTTCATTCAACACTCCATCATCCATCCTGATTCTCACCTGAGCCACCACATCCTAGTGGGATCATGACATCCACCTCCTCGCTGCCCCTAGCAGTACACATGCAGCTATCCACACTTAAGCCCCAGCATGTCTCCGAGTCGTTGTCCTTTGTGTACACCCTGATTCGTCAACCATGTGAACAATGTGGGTTTTGATACCTGTCCTCTATATAGGGTAAGTAGGAAACTTCCAAGAGGTTCAATCCCATCCAATGGTAATCCATGGTTTCCCCCATCCTGGGGTGCACTTCCCCTGATCCGCCCTCAATGGTGTTCAGATCAGCCATTACGGTGTGACATCCCCCCTCCTTGGAGCGCACCATGTCAGGTCCATCCTCATTGGATGTCCTGATCTATCCATCTTACAGTTATTCCCACCTTGGGATATTCTGATCTGATCTGTCTCCATGGGATGTTCTGATCACTCTCATACTATCTCCGCAAGACGTTAAACTCATGGCATACCTCATGATAAACATGAGATGCCTGAGGAAAACATCGGATGACACGCCTATGGCGTAACTATCTTCTCAAGACGTCAAACTCGCGGCCTACCTCATGATAAAAATAAGATGCCTGAGGAAAACCTCGGAAGACATGCCTTTGGTGTAACCGTCTCTGCTAAACGTTAATCTTCCGGCATACCCTGTGTTAAACATAGGAAGCTGAGGAAAACCTCAGATGCATGCATATGGCATTTTATTTCCCGCATCCGATGTGGGATGCCTCTGGTTCTACACCCTTGAGAAGCCCTATTATGAGGAAGAATACAGGTTCCCTAATGTCCATGCACCCAGAGATGCCATGACATGCCTGATGTTGTCATCTACTACGACCGAAGGTCACTACCATGTCAAGATCCCATGGAATGTCTTGACATAAGTAGTGTAATTAACTGGTGTCCACGAATATATGGCACCAGGAATGAGATTCACGAACATCGTGTTAAATATATGAGGAAGACCCGGACTAGGTGATGAATTCTGAGGATGAATACATGGAAGGAAGAACCAACATTCCATCATCCCGTTTCGGTCACAGAGCAAACGTCCCAGAACAAGGATCGAATGCCACCCGCCTTTGGAAAGCGGGAATGTGGGGCAACAGCAGCGCATCCTCACAGAAGTATGCACGCGCCCCGATGAAAGCATCAGAAATAAAACGGTGAACGTGACGTGAAACTCTTGTCCTTCAATAGAGAGTAGAATAAATGTGCTAGAAAAATTGAGGAATCGCCCATGTGAATCCCCTCTCCATTATATGAGAGAGGATGAGTAACATCCGGTGTTTGAAGACTATGGTCCATCGGCTCCTCGCTGATCTCGCTGCCTGAAGAGGCTGCCCAGGTGGCATCTGCCACCAATCTCCATCGGCTCTTCGCTGACTCCGCCACCTCAAGAGGCCGCACAGGTGGAATCCTCCACTAGACTCCATCGGCTCCTCGCCGACTCCGCAGCCTCAAGTGGCCGTGCAGGTGGCATCCTCCACCTAACTCCATCGGCTCCTTGCAGACTAATCTGCCTCATGTGGCCATGCAGGTGGCATCCACCACCCGACTCCATCGGCTCTTCGCTGACTCTGCCGCCTCAAGAGGTCGCGCATGTGGCATCCACCACCCGTCTCCATCGGCTCCTCGCCGACTTCGCCGTATCAAAAGGCCATGCTAGTGGCATCAGCCACCCCACTCCATCGGCTCATCGCCGACTACGTCGCCTCAAGAGGTCGCGCAGGTGGCATCCGCCACTGGACTCCATCAGATCCTCGCCGACTCTGCCGCATCAAGAGGCCACCCAGGTGGCAGCCGCCACCCATCTCCATCAGCTCCTCACCGACTCCGCCGCCTTAATAGGCCGCACAGGTGGAAGCTGCCACCCCACTCCATCTGCTCGTCACCGACTCCGACCCCTCAAGAGGTTGCGCAGGTGGCATCCACCACCCGACTCCATAGGCTTCTCACCGACTATGCCGCCTCAAGAGGCCACGCAGGTGGCATCCGACACCTGTCTCCATCGACTCCTCACTGACTCTGCCGCCTTAAGAGTCCGCGCAGGTGGAATCTGCCACCATACTCCATCGGATCCTCACCGACTCCGCCGCCTCAAGAGGTCGTCCATGTGGCATCCGCCACCCGACTCCATCGGCTCTTCGAGGACTCTGTCGCCTCAAGATGTTGCGTAGGTGGCATCCGCCACCCGACTCCATCGGCTCCTCACAGATTATGCCGCCTCAAGAGGCCACGCATGTGCCATCCGCCACCCGACTCCATCGGCTCCTCGCCGACTCGGTCACCACAAGAGGCCGCACAGGTGACATCCGCCCCCAGACTCCATCGGCTCCTCGCCGACATCGTCTCCTCAAGATGCCTCATAGGTGGAATCTTCCACCTGTCTCCATCATCTCCTCACCGACTCCGCCGCCACAAGTGTCCATGCTGGTGGCATCTTCCACCCCACTCCATCGGCTCTTCACCAAATACGTCGCCTCATGAGGCTACACAGGTGGCATCCGCCACTCGACTCCATCGGCTCCTCGCCAACTCCACGGCCTCAGGAGGCCGTGCAGGTGGAAGCCACCACCCATCTTCATCGGTTCCACGCCGACTCCACCGGCACAAGAGGCCGCACAGGTGTCATCCGCCACCCAACTCCATCAGCTCCTCGTGGACTCCATCGCCTCAAGAGGCCGCTCAGGTGGCATCCGCCACCCGACTCCATCCTCTCCTCACCGACACCACCCCCTCAAGAGGCCGTGCAGGTGGAATCCTCCACCCTTCTCCATCATCTCCTCGCTGACTCTGCTGCCTCAAGAGGCCGCGCAGGTGGCATCCGCCACCTGAATCCATCGGCTCCTCGCGGACTCCGCCTCCCTATGAGGTCATGCAGGTGGCATCCTCCACCCAACACCATCAGCTCCACAATGACTCCGCTGCCTTAAGAGGCCGCGTAGGTGGCATCCGCCACCCGTCTCCATCGGCTCCTCTCTGACACCGCCGCCTCAATAGGCCTCGCTGGTGGCATCAGCCACCCCACACCATCAGCTCGTCACTGACCCCTTCGCCTCAATAGGCCGCACATGTGGCATTCACCACCCGACTCCATCGCCTCCTCGCCGACTCTGCTACCTCAACAGGCTGTGCAGGTGGCATCCGCCACCCGACTCCATCGGCTCCTCGCCGACTCCGCCGCCTCAAGAGGCCGCTCGGGTGGCATCCTCCACCCGACTCCATCGGCTCCTCACCGACTCCACCGCCTCAAGAGGCTACGCAGGTGGCATCCGCCACCCGACTCCATCGGCTCGTCACCGACTCCGCCGCCTCAAGAGGCCTTGCCGGTGGCATCCACCACCCGAATCCATCAGCTCCACGCCGACTCCGCCACCTCAATAGGCCGCACAGGTGGCATCCGCCACCTGTCTCCATCGAATCCTTGCTGACTCTGCGGCCTCAAGAGGCTTCGAAGGTGGCATCAGGAACCTAAATCCATCGGTTCCTCACCGACTCGGCCGCCTCAAGAGGACGTGCATGTGGCATCTTCCACCCGACTCCATTGGCTCCCCGCCGACTCCGCTGCCTCAAGGGGCCACACATGTGGCATCCGCCACCCGACTCCATCGGCTCCCCGCCGACTCCGCCGCCTCAAGAGGCTGCGCAGGCAGCATTCGCCACCCGTCTCCTTAAGCTCCTCGCCGACTCCGTAGCCTCAAGAGGCCGCGCTGGTGGCATCAGCCACCCCACTCCATTGGCTCGTCGCTGACTCTGCCGCCTCAAGAGGCCGCGCAGGTGGCATCTGCAACCCGACTCCATCGGCTCCTCACCGACTCCGCCACCTCAAGAGGCCACGCAGGTGGCATTAACCACCCTTCTTCATCAGCTTCTCGCCGACTCCGGCACCCCAAGATTCCCCGCATGTGGCATCCGCCACCCGACTCCATCGACTTCTCGCCAACTCCTCCACCTCAAGATGCTACACAGGTGGCATCCCCCACCCGACTCCATCGTCTCCTCGACGACTCTGTCGCCACAAGAGGCCACACAGGTGGCATCCGCCACCCGTCTCCATCAGCTCCTCGCCGACTCCGTCACCTCAAGAGGCCGTGATGGTGGCATCGGCCACCCCACTCCATCGGCTCGTCGCCGATTCCGTCGCCTCAAGAGGCCGCGTAGGTGGCATCTGCCACTCGACTCCATCAGCTCCTCACCGACACTGCCTCCTCAAGAGCCCACGCAGGTGGCAACCACACCCGTCTCTATCGACTCCTCACCGACTCTGCCGCCTCAAGAGGCCGTGCAGGTGGAAGCCTCCACCCCACTCGATTGTCTCGTCATCGAATCTGTCACCTCAAGAGGTCGGGCAGGTGGTATCCGCCACCCGACTCCATCGGCTCCTTGCCGACTCTGCCGCCTCAAGAGGTCGGGAAGGTGGCATCATCCACCCGACTCCATCAGCTCCTCGCCGACTCCACCGCCTCTTGAGGCCACGCAGGTGGAATCTGCCCCCCCCCCCTAACTCCATCCGACTACGCCGCCTCAAGAGGCCGCAGAGGTGGCATCCGCCACCCGACTCCATCGTCTCCTCGCAGACTCTGCCACCTCAATAGGTCGTGATGGTGGCATCCGCCACCTGACTCTATCGACTCATCGCCGACTCTTTCGCCTCAAGAGGCCACACATGTCGCAACCACCACATGACTCCCTCATCTCCTCGCCGACGACGTCTCCTCATGAGGCCGCGCAGGTGGCATCCCCCACCAATCTCCATCGGCTCTTCACTGACTCCGCCACCTAAAGATGCCACGTTGGTTGCATCATCCACCCTAATCCATCATCTTTTTGCCGACTCCCATGCCTCAAGAGGCCGAGTAGGTGGCATCTGCCACCCGACTCCATCAGCTCCTCACCGACTCCACCACCTCAAGAGATCGCGCTGGTGGCCGCCGCCACCCGTCTCCATCGGCTCCTCGCCGACTCGGCTGCCTCAAAAGGCAACGCAGGTGGCTTCCGCCACCAGACTCCATCTGCTCCTCGTAGACTCCGCCGCCTCAAGAGGTCGCGCTGGTGGCATCCGCCCCTAACTCCATCAACTCCTCGCTATCTCTGCCGCCTCAAGAGGCTGTGCAGGTGGCAGACGCCACCCCACTCGATCATCTCGTCGTCGAATCCGTCACCTCAATAGGCCAGGCAGGTGGCATCCGCCACCCGACTCCATCAGCTCCTCGCCGACTCCACCGCCTCATGAGTTCGCGCAGGTGGAAGCCCCCATCCATCTCCATCGGCTCTTCACTGACATCTCCGCCTAAAGATGCCACATTGGTGGCATCATCCACCCCACTCCATCAGCTTTTCACATACTCCCACGCCTCAAGAGGCCGTGTAGGTGGTCGCCGCCACCCGTCTCCATCGGCTCCTCACCGACTCAGCTTCCTCAAGAGGCCGCGTATGTGGCTGCCGCCACCCGTATCCATCGGCTCCTCACCGACTCGGCTGCCTCAAGAGGCAGTGTAGGTGGCTTACGCCACCCGACTCCATCGGCTCCTCGCAGACTCCGCCGCCTCAAGAGGCCGCACTGGTGGCATCCGCCCCCTGACTCCATCGGCTCCTCGCCGACTCTGTCGCCTCAAGAGGCTGTGCAGGTGGCAGCCGCCACCCGTCTCCATCGGCTCCTCGCCAACTCGGCCGCCTCAAGAGGCCACGCAGGTGGCTTCCGCCACCAGACTCCATCGGCTCCTCGCATACTCTGCCGCCTCAAGAGGGTGCGCTGGTGGTAGCCGCCACCTATCTTCATCGGCTCCTCGCCGACTTCGCCGCCACAAGAGGTTGTGCTGGTGGAATCCGCCACCCATCTCCATTGGCTACTCACTGACTCTGCCGCATCAAGAGGTCACGCTGGTGGCATCAGCCACCCCACTCCATCATCTTGTTGCCGACTCCTCTGCCTCAAGAGGACGCACAGGTGGCATCCGCCAACCGACTCCATCGGCTCCTCACCGACTCTGCCGCCTCAAGAGGCCGGGAAGGTCGTAGCCACCACTCGTCTCTATCGCCTCCTCACTGACACTGCCGCCTCAAGAGGCCTCACAGGTGCCAGCCGCCACCCCACTCCATCAACTCGTCAACAAATCTGTCGCCAAAAGAGGTCGCGCAGGTGGTATCCGCCACCCGACTCCATCGGCTCCTCGCCGACTCTGCCGCCTCAAGAGGCCATGCAGGTGGCATCGGCCACCTGACTACATCGCTCCTCGCCAACTCCGCCCCCTCAAGAGGCCGCGCAGGTGGCATCCGCCACCCGACTCCATCGGATCCTCACCGACTCCGCCTCCTCAAGAGGCCGTGTAGGTGGAATCCGCCACCCGACTCCATCGTCTCTTCGCCGACTCTGCCGCCTCAAGAGGCCGTGCAGGTGGCATCCGCCACCCAACTCCATTGGCTCATCGCTGACTCTGCTCCCTCAAGAGGCTGCGCTGGTGACAGCAGCCACCCCACTCCATCTTCTCGTCACCGACTCCGTTGCCTCAAGAGGCCGCGCAGGTGGCATCCGCCACCCGACTCCATCGGATCCTCTCCGACTCCACCAACTCTAGAGGCCGCGTAGGTGGAATCTTCCACACTACTCCATCATCTCCTAGCCGACTCCGCCGCCTCAAGAGGTCGCGCAGGTGACATCCATCACCCGACTCCAATGGCTCCTCGCCGAATCCGCCACCTCAAGAGGCCGCGTAGGTGGCATCCGCCACCCGACTCCATCAGATCCTCACCCACTCTGCAGCCTCAAGAGGCCACACAGGCGGCATCCTTCACCCGAATCCATCACCTCAAGAGGCCATGCAAGTGGAATCTGCCACCCGACTCCATTGGCTTCTCGCTGACTCTGCCGCCTCAAGAGGCTGCGCAGGTGGCATCCGCCACCAGCCTCCATTGGCCCTCGCCAACTCTGCCACCTCAAGAGGCCGTGTAGGTGGAATCCTCCACATGACTGCATCGGCTCGTCTCCGACTCCGTCGCCTCCAGAGGCCGTGCAGGTGGAATCCGCCACCTGACTCCATCGGCTCGTCGCCGACTCCGTCGCCTCAAGAGGTCGCGCAGGTGGCAGCCGCCACCCCACTCCATCAGCTCGTCGCCGACTCCGTCGCCTCAAGAGGCCATGCATGTGGCACCTGCCACCCGACTCCATCAGCTCCTCGCCGGCTTCTCCACCTCAAGAGGCCGTGCTGGTGGCATCGGCCACCCGACTCCATCGGCTCCTTGCCGACTCCGCCGCCTCTAGTGGCCATGCAAGTGGCATCTGCCACCCGTCCTCGCCGATTCCACTGCCTAAAAAGGCCTCCCAGGTGGCATCTGCCACCCAACTCCATCGGCTCCTCGCCGACTCCGGCTTCCTCAAGAGGCCACGCAGGTGGTATCTGCCACCCATTTCCATCGGATCCTTGTCGATTACGCCGCCTCATGAGGCCGCGCAGGTGGCATCTGCCACCCGTATCCATCAGTTCCTCACCGATTCTGACACCTCAAGAGGCCGTGAAGGTGGAATCTTCCACCTGACTCCATCGTCTAATCACCGACCTCACCACCTCAAGAGGCTGCGTAGGGGGCATCATTCCCCAACTCTAACGGTGTTTTGTTGACACTACACCATTTTCACCAAGAACTATGGATGTTCTCCTTATACCTCCACAGTTCATCACGAAGGCTTCCACACCTTCCAGGCTCCATCGCCCCATTGTACCGATGTCCAGGCTCCCTCTCCTGCCGGGCACAGTCGCCTCGTCATACCGAAGTTTGAGGCTTCCATGTCTTCTAGGATCCATCGCCCCATCGTACCGACATCCAGGCTTCCACTCCTTCCGGGCTCCATCACCTCATCGTACTAAAATCCTGGCTTCCATGCCTTTCAGGCTCGTTCTCCCTATCGTACCTACGTCTAGACTTCCTCGCCTACCAGGCACCTTCACCCCGTCATACCGACATCCAGGCTACCATGCCTTCCGGGTTCATTTACCCCGTTGTACCGACGTTCAAGGCTTCCATGCCTTCCGGGCTCTATCACCCCATCGTACCGACGTTCAGGCTTCCATGCCTTCCGGGCGCCATCGCCCCATCATACCGACGTCCCGGAATCGACGCATTCTGGGCACCATCACCCCATTATACCGACGTTCCAGGGTTCCATGCCTTTTGGGCCTCGTCGCCCTGTCGTACTGATGATCCAGGCTTCCACACCTTCCGAGCTATGTCACCCCTTCGTACGAACGTTTCGGGTTTCAATGCGTTTCGGTCTCCATGGACCCATCGTACCCACGATCCTGGATTTTTCACCCGTCCAGACCGACAGAATGTAGTCATCTATACTACCCTTGCGACACTATGTGTCATCCCAACCACCATGTTGCGTCAATGACAGATTTCCTCCCTGTGGCCTTGAAACCATCTCATGGAAGGATCGTCATGATCAGAGGATTTTAGGGAATTCCCATCATATAGATCCCCCCTCATCCCAAACCACTAGAATGGGTTATAGATGACCGTCCCTCTACTGACACAGTATTTGTGGTTTCACATCCCTGTTTCAGGATGTTAAACTGTGTGACAACCACGTTCTTATTGCATGACGTTAAACTACATAACAATATTCATCTTGCATGACTTTAAACTGCATCATTATCCTACATGACGTTAAACTGTTCATTTTCATCCGTCATGACGTTAAACTGTTCATTATTGTCCAGCAAGACTTTAAAATTCATCACCATCCAGCATGTCGTTAAATTGTTCATCTTCATATGTCATGATGTTAAACTGCACATTATCATCCAACAAGACTTTAAACTGCATCATCATCCTCCATGATGTTAAACTATTCATCTTCGTCCATCATGATGTAAAACTGCACATTATTGTCCAGCAAGATTTTAAACTGCATCATCGTCCTACATGACGTTAAACTATTCATCTTTGTCCTGAATGACGTTAAACTATTCATCATTGTCCGTCATGATGTCAAAATGAACATTATGGTCCTGCACGACCTTAAACTGTATAGTCCCGCATGACCCTAAACACCACCACCGTCCTGCATGACAATGAAACTACGATATCATCCTGCAAGATGATAAATAGCAAAATGGTCCGAGCTCTATGACCTTAGAATAAGATCTCCACTATCCCTACTAAAAGACGTTAAACTGAATGCAAGTCATTCCATCCTAACCAAGGCCTAACTTCAGGCCCCTTGGCCTCTTCAGGCCCCTGGCCCCTCGTCCTTACTAGAAGACGTTAAACTGCGATCCGGTTAGGCCTCCCTGACCGAGGATTAGCCTCAGGCCCCTTGGCCTCCTCGGGCCCATGGCCGTCATCCTTACTACAAGACGTTAAACTGCATGCCAGTCAGGCCTTCCTAACAAAGTCTTAGCCTCAGGCCCCTTGTCCTCTTCAGGCCCCTAGCCCCTGTCCTTACTGAAAGACGTTAAACTGCAAGCCAGTCAGGCCTTCCTAACCAAGGCTTAGCCACATGACCCTTGGACACTTCGGGCCCCTGGCCCCTATCCGCATTGCAATCCTATAAAGCATTCCTGACAAAGGCTTAGCCTCAGGCCCCTTGGCCTCTTCAAGGCCCTGGCCCCCTTCCTCACTACAAGTCGTTAAACTGCAAGCCAGTCAGGCCTTCCTGACCAGGGCTTATCCTTAGGCCCCATGGCATTTTCGGGCCCCTAGCCCACGTCATCACTGCAAGACGTTAAACCGCAAGCTAGTCAGGCCTTCCTAACCAAGGCTCAGCCTCAGGCCCCTTGGCCTCTTTAGGCCCCTGGCCCTCGTCCTTACTACAAGAAGTTAAACTATAATCCAGTCAGGCCTTCCTGACTGAGGCTCAACCTCAATCCCCTTGGCCTCCTCGGGCCCCTGGCCCCCGTCCATACTTTATGACATTAAACTACAAGCCGGTCAGGCCTCCCTGACCGAGGCTCAGCCTCAGGCCCCTTGGCCTTCGTCGACTCAGGCTCTATTATGGGATTGACCTGTGTGGTTTGGGATACGTCCTCATTCATAATGGGTTACCCACCGTACCGTACATATCCCCAAATGAGATGCATCCATCATCCATCACGACATTAAACTGTGCTTCAAGAACTATTAATGGATTGATTCCAATCCTAATGGGATATGTAGGAACGTTCGGACGCCTCCTCTTGAGCCCAACACCATGCTCTTCTCTTTCACTGCCCCCTGGGTATAGTTTCCTTAGAAGATCCTTGCATGAGGAGGAGTAGGATTTCTTAGCCCCACTCATACAAGGATTATAAGGGTCGCACCATCTGGCCACTACTATTCTTCTATCCTCCCACGTCTTTACCGAACAACGTTAAACTACATGTACCTCATGAACTACGTATGAATCGATTCCCATCCTAATGGGATACGTAGGAACGCCTAGAAATTTCTTCTGTAGGCCCAGCCCAAAAGCCAAAAATCTTCCCCTCGGGTCAAGCCATGTGGCAGGATGCACACTTTTTCTCCAACTCACATCGAGCAAGCCTCGACCCAGCTATACGTCCCCCCGGAGATGTTCGCCTCTTTTTTGGAGGGATACATCTATGCTTCACCCACTCCTTGACTAGGATTCCATCACTTTCCTCACCCGGAGGGACCCCCAAGAACGTCCTGGATACCATGCCAAAGGCCACTCCTACCGATACGAGCCAACGCCCCTAGGGATTTCTGAGCAACAAACCAATACAAGTCCCACGTTGCAAATTTGTTCAACTGTAGACGCTCATTTGTTGCTCCCATATTTGGTCACCAGAGAGATGATGTGTTCGAACATGTTCAACAGTGTCCTTGATCTTCAGGTCCGCTCTGAGATTTCCCAAACATCGAGTGTAGTGATTCATTCTACCCCATCCCAATGTGACAAACATCCCTCCAGGTGGTGCGAGCGGTCGGGCCCATGACCCTGATTCTCTTATAAGGGATGTACGACATGGTGTAGGATTACGTCCTATTTCACGTTGGGTTACTTTCCATGCAATAAAAATCCCCAGATGAGATACCGTTATCTCTTTCCCCGTCCTCATTGCAAGACGTTAAACAGAAAATGGGCCAGGCCTCCCTGACTGATGCCTAACCTTAGGCCCCCACTGGCCTCTCCGGTCCCACGACCCCCGTACTTGCTGCAAACCATTAAAATACAAGTTAGTCAGGCCATCTTGACCAAGGCCCAGCCTCAGGTCTCCCTCACCGAGGCCTATCCTTTGGCCCCTTGGCCTTTTCGAGCCCTCTGGCCCAGATTCTTTCCTACAGAAATGTGCGGTACGGTGTGGGATTACATCCTCATTACCTGCTGCACCATACACCTCCTTGTTAGTATATTCTTCCCCCTGGGTATCCCTTCAGAACTATGTGTGGGTTGATTCCCATCCTTATGGGATACATAGGACCACCCGAATTTCTGAGCTTCGGGTCCAGCCCCATCTTCCAAAAACCTCCATCCCACCATGGCCCCTTGGACTACTCTTCCTCCAAGAGAGGATTATATGGTGTCGTGTGGGATTATGTCCTCATTCACGTCAGTCTGGTAATGAACAAGCCATGTTCCTCTCCCTCCAGAGCTGTTTCGTCGACCCATTCCGACGGTTCACCAATGCGCCTAAGGGTACTCTGGTTTATTACCTAGAATGTCAGACTTTACTCAGACACGTCCACACTTGATTTCCAAGCTTTGTGTATCCATTCATCAGGGCTTCCATCATCTTTCACACCTAGAGGGACCCCCAAGAACCGCCTGGATACAACGACCAAGGGCTCTCCTACTGTTACAGGCCAATGACCATGAGGGTTTCGAACAACAAATCAATAAAAATCCCACGTTGTGAATATGGTCAGTGGGTGATGCTCAATTATTGTTCCCGCCTCAGGCTAACGTGATATGGATGCTGCGTTTTTTCCACGATTAACGACTATCCTCTATCGCCACTTCAACCCCATTAAGCCTAAAATGTTGGTTACATGATTCACATCCTTCTCCATTCTCATCATGTCCAAGTAGAGTTTCGAAACTTTTGGTACTATTCCTCCATGCACATCTGCGTGTTTGGGGAACAAAGTTGTGTTAGAGGCGTCTTTCGGGGAACTTCACAGACATCCCCTTGATGGAAGTTTTGGGTATTGCGATAGGGATCTTCCCCCCCTTGTTTCTCACAGCGAGTTTAACTCATGTGGGCTTAGGGATTGGGTTCAGGTCTGTGCTCACCTGTAAAGTTGTCACCCACCCACGGTCTGAGCTCTAAGACCATAAAGTAAGATCACTTAAGAACTACGTCTGGCACAATTCCCATCCTCATGGGAAACATAGAAATGCCAAGACCCCCTGTCTTTGGGTCCTGCTTGAGTTCAGCTAATTTGTCTCTTTTGTCCTGCCTTCAGGACCCTGACCACGGGACTGCATAGTGTGATGTGGGTTCAGGGCCCCATTCACATTGGGTTTACAATAGCCGCACCACGCGCACCCAGTTCATAGAGTTAGCCCTCCTATTTTTTGTCCCGCACGACATTAAATTCATCTTCTTGAACTACGTGAGGCTTGATTACCATCCTTATGGGATACGTAGAACCACCTAAATTTATAGACTTCGGGTCCAGCCCCACCTTTTAGAGATATACCGATCTCTCGGTCACCTAGGTCTTGTTGCCTGTCCCTCTCCATGAGGGGGATATATAAGGGTGGTACATGGTTTTTGGAACTATTCCCCCCTTGTCCTGGGAATCCGACATCTCTTAGTTACCCTCAAGTTGAGTCCCTTGACCCCTTGCAGTGGTTCACCTATGTGTTAAGAGTACTCTGGTATAGGTCCAAGAGTGTCAGATTCAAATTGGTCATGGTCCTTCCACTTGTCAAGCTTCTTGTTTCCCTTCTTTTGGGCTTTCATCATCTTTCACGCCCAGAGGGACTGTAAAAAAAGGTTTGGATACAACACCCAAGAGATCTCCTACTGTTACGGGACAATGCCCCTGAGTGTTTTAGACCACAAATTGATACAAATCCCATGTTGCGAACATGGTCAGCAGTCGATGCTCATTTGTTTGTCTCCATTTCAGGATAATGCGACAGGATGTTGTGTTACGAACATGGTCAGCTATAATCCTCTATCTTCATGCTAGCCCTTCCTGGCCTTAAATGTTGGTTACATGATTCACATTATGTTCCACCCCATCATTTCCGGGTGGAATATTGACACTCTTGGCGCCAACCCTTAGTCCACCTTTGCACGTCAGGGGGAAAAAGATGCAATATGGCATCCTTCGGGGCTCCCATGGTCCGAGCTCTATGACAAATAACTATGATCTCCTCAGAACTACGTTCAGCATGATTCCCATTCTCATGGGATACGTAATACTGCCTGAACGTCTGGTTTTTGGGTCTAGCACAGTTTGGAGATTTTTTCTCCTACCCCATTCACACTCACCTCTGTTTGGGCCCCATGGCCCATGGTTCCTATATCGAGACTGTGTACGGTGTGATGTGGGATCATGTCCCCATCCACGTCGGTTGTGTCGCACGACACCATACACATTCCCCGCATAGCATCGTCTCTACTATGTCTGTGCTGCATGATGTTAAAATTCATGCTTGGTCCAATCATACGACCCTAAACTGTGGCATTATCATCCTGGTCGAACGATGAAAAACGACACTGCATTGTGATGACCTCATTTTAGAGGAAATCATGTTGGGTATTGGTCATGTGCCATGCCATTTGTCAATGCCTATCATGACTTGATTCTTGTGGCGACGCCAGGGCTTGCTACACTAGGCTTGTCACTTTAAAAAAACCACTCTCCTTAAAGGCACACAAGATTGATCAAATTCCGCATATTTTAGTATAGGGGCCACGTCCGCACTTCCGATTTCTCCCTAGAACTGGTATCTTACCATGACACCCTTCATAACTATATATGGACTGATTCCCATCCTCATGGGATACGTAGTAGCACCCAAGCACTTCCCCGCAGGCCAATCCTAACTTTCATGTTCGGTCCCTCTACTTGAGCACTCCACAGATGGTCCGAATTCTACGACCCTAAACTAAGACCTCTATACGGGAAATGTCTCTCCTCCTTCTATCTAATACGTCTAGTTGTCGTGTTCAGATGCATTTTGGAAAAGATCTTGAAGAGTGGGATTTTCATTGGGACATTCCCCTCGTCCCATGACCAAGATTCGGGGGCTTGCTATTTGGATTCTCATCCTCTTCCACATACAATATGACCCTCGGACGACATGGATACTAGGATTAAGGTCTCTCCATGGATGCAGGACCTACGAGCCCTCCAATATTTTCAAGCCAACGTCCCTATGGATCTCTGACAACATTTGTGACATGGTCCCGTGTTTCGAACATGGTCAACGACTGATCCTCGTTTGTTTGTCCCCATTCTAGGATAAAGAGATATTGATGCTGCATTTCCGCCACGGCTTACAGTTATCCTCTATCATCACGCCGCCGTCATTATGATCCAAATCTCGAGAATCATGATTCATAGATTTCCACTTCCTCATGTTCAAGTGGAATTCCAACATACTCAGCTCTATCTCTTCGCGCATCTAGGTGCACCACATGGTCGTGTTAGTGTCATTTGGCCAGTTTTCACCGAGCATCCCTTTACCCTAACCTGTAACTTTCTGTGTTGGGAAAGTCCCACCACTAATTATTGTTTCCCACACCATGCATGACTCACGTGGGCTTAGTAGTTTTGGCAGGATGAGTACCAACACAACCAGACTTTTCATCGTCCTGCATGACGTTAAACTGTGCTTTTAGAAATATGTATGGGTTGATTCCCATCCTCAAGGGGTACGTAGGAATGCCCAACCACTCTACTTCGGGCCCATCCCAATCCTCACTCTTGGTCCCTCGATCTGGAGAGTTTCTTCCGGGGGTATGTGGTTTGATATGGACTCAAAGTCCTCATTCACGTCGGTCTCATAACAACCACACCACATGCTCCCTGAGATATTCCCTATCATTCCACATCCTATCGTATGATGTTAAACTATAGAAGACCATATGTCATCAACGCATGAAAGTAAACTGTGGTTCTACCCTGAACATGTTTAGGATGCCCCATGTTAATCATGGGATGCACCAAAGCCTCTGCTAGAGAGGATTTCACCTGTCAGTGTTGGTTTATCACTACAATGTGCATCCAGAACTATGTACGGCTTGATTCCCATCCTCATGGGATACGTAGAGACACCCAGGTATTTCATCTTGGGTCCAGCCCCATGAATCGTAAAATCCTATTCCTCACCCTTTCTGGCCCCCTGGCCGGACCCCTTATAGGGGACCGTGTAACTATGACTCTACCATGAACAAGTTCAGGATGCCCCAAGATTAATTTGGGATGTGAAAGACCCCCTCACTAGAGAGGCCCTATCTGAAATAAGGGATGATCCATGATCAAACCGATGCGCCCATCTGGCATACTCCCACCATGATGGCATAATTTCAAGAGTGTTGGATTCTGTTCGGACAAACCCTCACTCCACATTACATGCTTTTCATGCCCCATATTCGGACCCTCGTCCTCTTGCGTGTCTATAAGAACCCCCTAATAGTATGGATACTCTGCCTATGGCCAACCTAATGTCCTGGGCTAACGTTCCGAAAGACTAACGGCTGTCTGGAGGAACCCCCTAATAGTATGGATGCTCGACCTATGGTCCGCCTGCTGTCCTGGGCCAACGTTCTAGAAGACTGGTCATGTTGGGAGGGACCCCCTAACAGTATGGATGCTTGACTTATGGTCAGCCTACTATCATGGGCCAACATCCTGGAAGACTGATTGACGATATTTGAGTTAAGCCCCGTGTTGCAAACATGGTCAATGGTCGACCCTCATCTGTTATCCCTATTTCAAGATAATTAAATTTGGATATTGTGTTTCGAACATGGTCAACAATTATCCTTCATTTTCACACCACCCCTAGAGTGTTCCGGATTTTGGGTATCGTGACTCACAACTTCCACGCCCCTCTGTTCGTATTGATTCTAACGCCCCTGGCGTTACCCCGCTCGTGCACCAGAGCACAGTGGGAGAAGTAGGTCGACTTTTCAGAGAGCCATGTTCTCTATCTGTGACCCCTCTCTTTTAGGATTCTCCCAAATGGTGATCGATGTCCCATGCAGATCCCCTCACACCTTCCGTTGTTTAACACTCTATTACAGGAGCTCATATTATCTCTTGTTATCTGCACCAACCATGGAACACATGGGCTTAGAGATTTAGTTGAATTTATCCTCAATGTGGTTGAGGTACAACGGACCCCAATGCATGCGTTTTACTCAGTCATTTCCTCAGAACGTTGTCTACCTCACCCTCATCGTCCTTGGTGGACCCTGTTCTTAGGGGTGGAATTTGTAGACCCCGGAAAGTGAATCCCCAAAAGTTTACAAATTCCTCTATACAAGATCCACGATCATAGAACATTTCGCAAGATTCAATTTGGTAGGTCTCAGGGCCATAACAGAGTTACGGATTAGGAGTTATGGACATTTGAAGTTGGGATGGAAAAATGGATCGCAATGCCCAGTCGTGGAGCCCCCTCAGCTATTGCAGAGCGCCGCCGTGAAGCAATGAGGTAGGAAGTTTGGTGAGACTGTTTGACGTTCGCAATGCGCTGCAAAGACCTACCGCGGAGCACAGGAGGCAGGATGCTCCGCGGACAAATTTGACGGTCGCGAACTCACCGTAGAGAAAAGGAGGCAGGAAGCTCTGTGACCGCCTTTGACATTTGCGACCCGGCGCAGAGCAAGCTCCATCTTCATGCGAAGATAGCATTTCTTCACGGATCCCCTTGCCTATAAATACCCATCTCACCCCCTTCTACGGCCATGGCCACATCACCCCTTGGGCGGCCGGTCTCCTGGTCCACGGAGCCCCGCATTGCGGCTGCGTGAGGCCATGCTCCGAGAGCAGTTTCCTTCACGTTGCTGCTCCGCAAGCCGATGCTCTGTGAGTCCATCCTCTGCTAGCCAATGCTCTGCGATGTTGCTCCGAGAGAATTTTCTCCATGATCCACCCTTGCTCCGTAAGATGCACATGCTCCACGAGATCCCTCTGCCCCGCGATACCGTTGCTCTGCGAAGCTGGTTCGCGAAGACTTATCCTTCGTGAGGCTACTACCTTCGCTCCCACCGGTCTATACCGTGGGGGTTGTGCCCCCGTACACCAGCTCAGGGTCAGTGTCGGGATGCGGTCCCGGCCCTCCGGGCCCGTCCCTTCTCAACCGTCACAGACCACCATGAAAAATGGAGAGTCTCCCCCATCAACTTTTCGGCCCGGGATGTCGAGATTTTCCATTGCGCCCTTATGTCCACCCACCTTCCACCATTGGTATACCATGATTTGAGATACTCCTCCACACACCATGAAACACACTGTGTCAATATATTCCTCTTGGTTTCATTCCAATGTCATGAGTTACGGTTTTCATCATCAATTTCCTTAGTACCATGAGTCAATCTATTCCTCAGGAAACTCATCCAAACCCCATCACTTGGTCCATATGCTAGGTTGAACCACAAAGGTCCACCCTTGCATAAGTCCCAACACCAACCATTTCTAGGCACCTTCTGCCTAATAGTCCTATCTACATGACTATAAACTGTATTACACCCTATGTGCCAAAAATAGGATGCCTCTTACTTCAAATAAGAGAAGCCTTGTGCTCCAAGCATTAGATGCTAACAGTCCTACCAACATGACTCTAAATTGTAGTTCTCCCTATCTAAAAAATGATAGGATGACTCTTACTCTATATTAGAGATGCCTTGTGCTCCATGCATGAGATGCTAACAGTCCTACCTACATGACTCAAAACTTTAGTTCTCTCTATGTGCCAGACATAAGATGCCTCTTAATCCGAATAAGAGATTCTTTATGCTCCAAGCATGAGATGCCAATAGTCCTATCTACATGACTTTATACTGTAGTAATCCTTATGTTCCTAACATATGATGCCTCTTTCACTTAACAAGAGATTCCTTATTCTCCAATCATAAGATACCTAATGCCATGCATGATTCCTACGACCCTTGGAATTATCCCTCTTGTGCACCAGTGCACAGGTGAGGGCCTCAATTCACCAGTGAGTTGGCATGCCCTCATGGCCAGACATGAGGAAGACTTTATGGGAAATTTCCCATCATAAGCCCCATTCACCATTGCCGCTCCATAGCATCACCTGGGAAGCTTCCTAGTGTAATCCCCATTAAGCATTGCTGCTCCATAGTGGCACCTCCCGGGCAGCTTCCTTGTGTAAGCCCCATTCACTATTGACGCTCCATAGTGGCACCCAGGAAGCTTCCTTGTGTAAGCCACATCCACCAGTGTCACTCCATAGCGGCACCCAGGAAGCATCCAAGAGTATGCCCCATCCACTGTTGTGACCTAATCCAGTGGTAAGCCATTGTGATCCCATTAAGCGGTAAGCTGTTCCCATCCTGATCCAGTGGTAAGCCATTGTGATCCTATTCAGTGGTACACCATTGACATCGTGATCCAGCATTAAACCATTGTGATCCTATTCAGTGGTAAGTTGTTGACATCCTCATCCAGCGGTAAGCAGTTGCGACCCCATTCAGTGGTAAGCCATTGTGACCCAATCCAGCAGTATGCCGTTGAAACCCCAAATCCTTGGTAAACCGCCATCAAGAGAGCTACATGGACTTTGATTACCTACCATGGGGATACGTAGGAATCCTCTTAAAGGCTCATGCCCAAAACCATCATCATCCTCATGACGGTTCCACCCCCCTTTACCATGGACTTGCCGGTACCTTCCCTCTCCCAAGGGGCAGAGGGTAGCAGTCATGTAAGTCCTAGGGGTGCGGAGAGAACCTTCCTCATCTAAGCTGCATGACGTTAAACAGCCAAGCACCACATCCTCACACATGACGTTAAACTGTGATCTGACCCCGTGCCTTGCACGTAGGGTCCCCCCAGCTCAGAAATTCTTTACACCCCTTGGTCTCCACGGAGATGGGATCACCCCTCCAAAGGGGATGATAACCTACTTATCAGAGTGGCATATGTCCATGGGAGAAGGGCCACCACCTTAGTGTAAGACCCGTAGACCCTCTTGCGGAAGGTATCACCCATACACCTCCGTACTTCCCCGCTACCAAGGCCAGTGGAGGGCACGATAGGTAATGAGGCACCTTCCATCTTTGGTCCCAAATCCCTCTCCTGCTGCGCTTTTCCGCACTTCAGGCCTCCATCCTAGAGTAAGTCCCAGTACGATGGGCCGCCTAACGTGTAAGCCCCTCTACGTTTCTCATGAACGCACCCTTCGTGACGTGATCATCAGGCCACTGCTGATTCTTCTTTCTCACACCGAGCATGAATCACGTGGTCTTAGAGTAAACATCGACCATTGAAATGCCCTCGTCCAACATGATGTTAAATTGTATGCCCTTATCCAGCATGACGTTAAACTATATGCCCTCGTCCAACATGACGTTAAACTATACATCCATATACCGCATGACATTAAACTGTATTCCACAGCTCATTTGAACTACGAGGTCTTTGATCCATTTCAATGCATGGTAAATAGGAATCCTCCATGAGGTTCAAGCCCACCACCTGTTATTTCTTCACGTCAGGTTCCACCCTCGCCCAGTATGACGTTAATCTGCATTCCAGTCAGATGGAAAGCCATTGTGACAAACCCAAACTATAAGGACACTGATCCATGTCATGTCATGATACGTAGGAAGCCTCCCTGAGGTTCAAGACCATATCCCATTGGACCAAGGTCCTTTCTTCATGTTGGTTCGCCAACACCCACCATTACATCCCGAACTACGAGGACCTTGATCCATGCCAAGGCATGGTACGTAGGAAGCCTCCCTGAGGTTCAAGCCCACCACCAGTGGACCCACGAGTTCACCTTCACGTTGGATCGCTGATGAGAACCACCACCTGAACTAAGAGGTCTTTGATCCATGTAAAGGCATGGTACATAGGTTGCCTCCATGAGGTTCAAGCCCATCACATGGTCGTTATGACCCCATTCACGTTGGTTCACCCCCGTCCCACATGGCGTTAAACTATATTCCACACCTCATTTGAACTATGTGGTCTTTGTTCCATGGTAAGGCATGGTACGTAGGAAGCCTCCACGAGGTTCAAGCCCACCACCATTGGACCAAGGTCCACCTTCACGTCGGTTTTCTAACGATATGCATCGGACCAAGGTACACCTTCACGTGGGTTCTCTGACGATGCCCATCGGACCATTGTCCACCTTCACGTCGGTTCACTGACGATACCCATCGGACCAAGGTCCACCTTCATGTTTGTTCACTGACAATGCCCATCCATCCAAGGTCCACCTTCACATCGGTTTGCTGATGATACCCATCGGACCAAGGTCCACCTTCATGTCGGTTCGCTGACGATACCCATCGGACCATGGTCCACATTCACGTCAGTCCTATGGCGCACCCACCCGAACTATGAGGACTTTGATCCATGTCAAGGCATGGTACATAGGAAACCTCATGTGGTTCTTGCCCAACATCCATCGGACCATGTTCCATTTTCACGTTGGTCCACCGACACCATCCTGATCTGCACGGACATTGATTCCCTACCACGGGGATACGTAGGAGGTCTCTTCGAGGATCAAGCCCAACTTCACTGTCACCCTTGAAATCGTCCGATTTCATTCCCCCTCCAATTCATTAAAATATCCATAATCCATCCTGATTCTCACTCGGGCCACCACATCCTGGTGGGATCATGCTCTCCACCTCCTCGCTACTCCTAGTAGTACATGAGCCGCTATCCACACGTAAGCCCCAGCATGTCTCCGGGTCGTTGTCCTCTGTGTACACCCCGATCCGTCAACCATATGAACTACGTGGGTTTTGATCCATGTCCTCTACATAGGGTATATAGGAATCCTCCAAGAGGTTCAATCCTAGCCATTGGTAATCCATGGTGTCCCCCATCCTGGGGTGCACTTCCCCTGATCCGCCCTCAGTGGTGTTCAGATTAGCCATTACGGTGTGACATCCCACCTCCTTGGAGCGCACCACCTCTGATCCGTCCTCATTGGGCGTCCTGATCTATCCATCATCCAGGTATTCCACCCTTGGGATATACCGATCTGATCCTTCTCAATGGGACGTTCTGATCACTCTCATACCATCTCTACAAGATGTTAAACTCGCAACCTACCTCTTGATAAACATGAGATTCCAGAGGTAAACCTCGGATGACACGCCTATGGTGTAACCCTCTCAGCAAGACGTTAAAATCACGACCTACCATGTGATAAACATGATATGCCTGAGGAAAACCTCGGAAGACACACCTTTGTTGTAACCGTCTTTGCTAGACGTTAATCATGCATCATACCCTATGTTAAACACAAGAAGTTGAGGAAAACCGTAGATGCCTGCCTATGGAATATGATTAGCCGTATCCGACGTGGGATGGCTCCGGTTCTACACCCTTGAGATTCCCTCTTATGAGGAAGAAAACATGTTCCCTAATGTCCACGCACCCATAGATGCCCCGAAATGCCTGATGTTGTCATCTACTCCGACCGAAGGTCGCTACCATGTCAATATCCCATGGAATGTATTGACAGAAGTAGTGTAATTAACTGGAGTCCATGAAGATATGGCACTGAGAATGAGTTTCATGAACAACATATTAAATCTATGAGGGAGACTCGGACTAGGTGATGAGTTCTGAGGAGGAATCCACCGAAGGAAGAATCGACATTCCATTATCCCATTTCGATCAAGGAGAAAACATCCCTGAACAAGGAACGAATGCCACCTGCCTTTGGAAAGTGGGAATGTGGGGAAATAGTAGCGCGTCCTCACAGACAGATGTGTGTTCCCCGACAAAAGTGTCAGAAACAGATAGAAACTCCCTTGATTACTCAATGCGCAGATATTCCTAACTCCTCTGCTTTGATAAAGATGGGACTCCCCATGCTTTGATTTTAAGATCATTTCCCTCTGATTGGATTTTCTATCTTTTGAGTCAGTACTCCCCTATTGGACTAGGGCATAGTTCCTCTATACCTAACTGACATAGAGTCAGGTACTCCTATACCGGGTATGGTACATGTCATCAATGTTATCAGTAAGTACACCCCTATCAAACCATGGTGCACGTCCTCCTTATGTAGTAATACAATAGATTCACTACTCCCCTACCATGCTAGGATATGGGTCCTCTTGCCTTGGGTCAGTACTCCGCTGATGTACTTGAGGAAAGTTTCCCACAATGAAAAAACTACCAGAGTTATACACCCTACAGGGTAGGGTGCAAGTCTTCATATATAGAGTCGATACTCACCTATTTTGAGAGGGTGGGGTTCCTCTAGTATAATTTTTATACTCCCCTGACATACTAGTGCTTGGGTCCCCCACAAAAAAAAAACTAAAATAGTTGAAATCCCTTACCGGGTAGGGTGGTGGCACTCATATGTGGAGTATTACTCCCCCATATTTGATTAGCGACAAGGAGCAGGTCCATTAGTGGAGTTGGATCTCCTTCTACTATAGGACACATTTTCGAAGAGTGGGCCTTTTCACGTGGTTTCACTTTGTCATACCTTGGATGCAAGACTGTGACTGCAATATCTCTAATGTCGGTCACTAGATGAAGTTCTAGTAGAGTGTTTCCAATAGAGCATGACATTTTGGATATTCCATTTGGAATGGTTGAGTTGTACGATATGGAGAACATATCTCGGATGAGCTCCATGAGGGATGAACAGTTCATGGAGTGTGTACCCCTGATCCTTGAGTTATGCTTTCTTCCTTCTTTGGAAATCCTAGAAATGTATTGATCTTGGGGCCCTGTGTTTCTTTGTTGATGAGACAAGTATATCTGGTTTAAGCTATGTCTTTTGATTTGTGATTTGTGATTGAGATCAGGTATGTGGTTTTATTTTGTGGAATTCTGAGAGACCATCAGGGGTCTCTTGATCCCTTCTGTGTAATGTTATACTCACCCCCACATGGGCTTTTCTCGCACCTTGTTGTGTATTGTGTAGATGACAGGGAGCCTTAACTGGGACTTGGGGAGCCAGACCAGATGGTGGAAGACGATGATAGTTGACATAGAGAGATATGAAGACGAAATGTACCAACCATTCAAGTATGATTCCTAGTGGATGATCTCAAGAGATGTTATCTGTTTTCAGTTTTATTTGTATCTTTTTATTTGAGTTGTATTCCAGAACCAAACATTCAGTACACACATTTACAACATCACTGTTACATTATGGTTGCATATTTTTTTGTTAAATCTATGATATTGTACAGGTTTAAAGGATATTCCTTCTTGTTTTAGGGATACAAATTTCTAGTGAATGTCACCAACCTCTGGCCTATGGAAGGTGGGATTGGGGTAATCATGGCACGGGCCCCGGGGGATGGGTCATGACTTCCCCTTTCTTATATATGGTTACCCTTCCTTCTCTTTTAATTTCTCCTCCATGTGCCTTTGTCTCGGTCATCCCTGGCTCAACAATTTTATAAACATCCTTAATATCATCCTAGAGGCCACCCTTTGGTCTGAAATCCATCGTAGGGAGTCCTTTTGAGCTTAAAAAATAATTCTTGAAAAATAAGTAAATATTTTATCATCTCTTGAAAAATTGTTTTCTTCTATTATATCCTCTTATTATGTTATTCCCATAATAAAGTAATTAATCTAGAATCTTCTTCTTTAAAAGATACTTTTTTAATTATTGGACAATTTTATATATCATTTTATCCATCTTATGAAAAAAATATCACCCTATGTGCGTACGTATGAGGTACCGTCTCCACACTCTGGTGTAATTTTTTATTCGACAATACATAATTTTGATAGATATAATGATTTTTATAATGGATATAAATAATTAAAAACACAAGACTTTTATTCTTTTAATTGAATTACCATCCAATTATATACCTTTTAATCATTATTTAAATGATATCATTGATCGTGTGTACGTAAAGCCAACCGTCCCCACGACGTGATGAGATTCATTCTCCACATTAACCATTAAAGGCTGGTTATAATTTAAATATATCAATTAAGAATGAAATATATGACATTATAATTATATTGTATTTATTTATATATATATATTTCATTTACTTACTTCTATTCAATTACATATGAAATTGAAAACAGTGTTCATGTGTACGTACGACCTACCGTATCTATTAATAGAGTATTCAATTTCCTTTAACTATCAATTAAATAGAGTTATATATTGAATTTATAGGATATATAAATCATGATTTACATTCTGGAAGTAAGTAAATCATTATCTATGTAATATTATAACAAATAAAAAGTAAAAACAGGCACGATAAATAAATCGACTATGACCCAAAACGTTGTTGTACCATGGAATTGATAATTAAATGGATAATATAATGTCATAATTGAATATTATATAATAAAATAAATATTATTATGTTTCTGTTTCACATTAATATATATGTCTAAACCCACTATACATGAGTTTTAGACACATATGGAAGAAATCATACAAATTGTAAGGGATAATTTTACAATATCATTTTTATATGATATTGTTAATATGTAAGTATTTATTGTGTTTTATTTATCATACACATCCATGTATCCTAATTATATAATATTTATGTTATTCTATAACTTTATAAGGTTAAATTTAGCCATTAGAAATTTGTTCTTCAATGGTATGAAAGGATTCTTTTGTCATTATTCGATTTAGGGTATTCTTTAACTTTTCTAGCAATAGTATGAGAAGAAGTATTTTTTACAATATAAGACATGAATGAATTTTTTATGGTTTCATGACACCCAATTTAGATAAAGACACATCTACATGATTTCAATTATATTTTAAACTAAATGTTTATCTTTTAAAAATACCCAGCATTTTCAGAAAATAAAATGTTTTTGAAGAAGAAAGGAAATTTTCTTGAAGAATTAATTTCATAATTTTTATCAAAATTATTTTCCATATATGATGATTCTATTTAAATAGGTTTATTTTTATATCCCAATTATTACAATGATTGTATTGTGTTAATGAATTAATGAAATTATAAATGGATTTTTTATAATGGAATTTATTTTAAGAAAATCATTTTATTAAATGGGTTAGGTTATGATAAATGATCTATATTTTTGTGGAACATGTAAAAATGGTTTCATTATGAGTTGGGTTGCACATATATATCCCTGAAAGGCATTGGGTAAATATTTATATATCATGCGATAAAAATTATTATAATGGAAAGTAAACCTGATACATTTATACATGGATGGAATGATAAGTAAATATGGTTCAGTAATACATGGATGGAATGACAAGAAAACGTGGTTTAGTGAAGGAATTTTCACCATAATGATGGATTTGGCGCAATGCCTTGGCTACAATGGAAATCATATTACAATATTTTTTGATGCTATAATTTCTTGTTATCTTCTAACAATATTTTATTATGGTTAGTGTTCTTTTAAGGCCAATGACTTATGTACTGCTAAGATTTATTTCAGGAATCATTATTTTGATATTTAATGGTTATATTCATGTTTTTAAATTCTTGTGATTATGGTTTGCTTTATGTTCTCAATGTTTAAATTTACTAAGAATTTGATCACATTGTAGTTATTTTTTATTTTTAGTAGGATATAGAAAATGGTTTTAGCTAGGACTAAAGGGGAAGATATTTATGGGAGATGATGATATTATTTCACCATTTTAGAAGATTATGTTTCATGTATCCAAAGACACAAAACTAATACGATCATTGGGAATTTTTTGGGTCATGTATTAATTATTTAACAATTTTAATTTGATTTCCATATATCTCATGCTTGGTTCATTATATTTGGTATTAGAGTGAATAATTAGTCTTCCTTACGAAACTAGGATGTGAAAACATTAGTGAGATCCCTAGAGATATATTTAAGGATTTTCTAGGGATATCCTTAAGGATATTAATAACAATAAGATATGTTAGAAAAAATATTCTAACAATCATGAATAACCTATGATTAAAACTAATTTTTTAGAGATTGAATGTACTCCCCCTTGATTTTTTGTTTTCATAGTATGCTTTTTTCCTCTCACACTATCATTTTTGGGTTTTAGAAAATGGTAAGAAAAAGGACGGTTCTGGTTAATGGAGAATTTGATGAACAATATGATGATATTATTCACGAGAAACCAAATGAAATTGGACTAAAAAAATTTATATTATTCCTAAAAAAAATCTCATAAAATGATCAATAATCAAAACTTTGGTGAGTATCCTGACCTACCTTATAATATAATGATGGAGTTTTATGGTGATAATATAGGAACACAAGTTTAATTTTACACATGATAATAAGGTGGTAATAGACAATGAAAAGAATGTTTCCAAAGAACTATAATATCCTTTGGGTGTGGAAAAGAATGACACAATGCCAAAAAATGAAAAGGAAAAAGGTTCAGTTAAAACAATGGACTAGGACAGTGGTTTTCCTATGACATCAATAAAGGTTAAATGTTATAAATGTGGACTGTATGGGCATTATAAAAACCAATTACATAATGGAATCACTCATGAAGAAAATTAGTATGGTCTTATGGTTGGTATTTATGTTTAAGATAATGAATATACTTCAAATTATATATGATATGAAAGAAGTGTTGAGGAATAAAATGACACAACTCAATCAATGGTTTAATAAAATAGTTGAATTATTACATGATTATCATGCATAATGATGTATAAGTAATTTTAAGGTATTATGGATTAAATAAAAATCTAAGGGTTTCTACACTATTGTTTGTCCTTATGTATTTGAAAGTATAAGTGGACAAATATCGGTTACCATGAAAAGTGATTTAAATATTTTTTTAAAGATCATGATAGGTGCATAATGAAGGAATTAAGTGATAATGAGATGTTTTATAGTATTAATAATCTCATGGATGATATAAGGAAAAGGTGATATCGTGGTTTGAGTATTATTATTGTGTGGAAATATTTTATTTTGACAGAATTCATGTTTTCACTATTATTCTATTGTAATTCATATTATTATCATATTTCAAGAGAATAATTAATTGAGGTGTTCACATGTTTGGAATGTTACAACCAAGACCTACTAAATGAGAAATGAGAGACAAATTTTATGTCTATTCAGTTCACCTCATTTTAAGGTTTTTTTATTTATATTTTTTTTGAATAATTATAATTTTATTCTTTTATGGATAGTATAAGTTATATTCCAGATGATGTTTGTCAGATTAATCTATTATCTCACTATTGGCGGAATTGCGCATATTTTATAAGCTGTTCGAACCTTTTTTCTGAGACAAATGGAATGACATGTCATTCAATTTCAAGATCTTATAACACTATAAGAATGAAAAATTCATCTTCATTTCATTAAATAATATTTGTTTTGTAAATTGTTCAGGGAACGACTAATGGTGAGATTGTACTAAAATAAAGTATGTATATATCATAATGAAAAAAATCGTCAACTTGAAGAAAAATAACATGAAACAAAAAATGTTATCCTAGTACCATATTATCTAATTAATCATATGATCCCTTAAATTATAACAAATTTATGAATTTCTGGTAGTTATCCTCCCCAAAACCTTATTCTATGTCACTGTCTAGTGGAAATTTATGATTATATTTATCTTCCATATCTATGTTATCACTTCCCATCAATGTTATTTTATGTCTAATCCTAGTGATGTATTAATTTGGGTAACCATTATCTTTCCAAATATCTTTTTAAAATTATGTTTTAGTATCCATTTTTACGATGTGTGTTTTCATTAAATAAATATTGAAGTAGTTATCCATTTATAACCCCAATGAATTTCAAGGGAAATTCATTTTATTAGGGGGGGTGGTAGAATATAACACTTCAAGATTTTATGAGATATATTATTTTTAATATTAATGATGTCTTGTTTTTTACAATTCAAAAAGACTATATTGTGTTATACGCAACACCTTTTTAGCTTGCAGTATACACAAAAATATTTTTGGATTGTTTTATACACAATTTTATGTTCTTTTGATAGAAATTATTTCATGGAACACTAATAATAGATTCTATTAAATATATAAAAGAACTATGTTTGAATTATGATATATGAAACACCAAAGGATTCTAGGACTATAGGAAACACTGACTTGTCTTGCGTTACATGTAAGATCAACTTTCCTCGATAGCTTGCATTGTACGCAATTCTGAGTTTAACTGAACAAAAATATATTATCAAAAAACTATTATATGATATAAACTAGACATTGTGAATATTATTAACCACATTTTGAATTTTATATTATAATAACATTATCATACATATTTTATATACATCATATACGAACAAATTCAAATTTTAGAATAAAAGAGGTATTATTCAAAAAATATCATCTTCCTGCCATTTGATGGAGAACCCATTATATATATAATTTTAGAAAGATAATATATTCTATTTGAAAAAATAATCTTATTATTGGAATTCAGGACATTGAAATTCATTTTGTTTTACAATTTTTTATTTTTCGGATAAAATTTATTTTTAATGAATAGTTAAAAATAGTACATTTTAATTTAAAAGGCATTTTTATGAAATTTATTTTTATAGTTATGTTATCTTTTTTATTATTTTGAAAATGTATTTGTATTATTCATTTATAATTTAATACAATTTTATTTATTGAATGTAATATCTCATTTAAATTGGATATAATCACATGTTAATTTTTTTCTTTTACTTTTTAAAATCCCTCTTTTAGGTTTTGACAATGGAAAATAATTTTAAATTAATTTCTACAAATTTTGTCTTTTGAATTATTAAATATGGATTCCATATTTGGAATCATTGGTTCCCAGTTTTTTAAAAGCTTACTTATATAATTTTCATATTATGAATAGAAAATATGATAATTTTTAGTTTCTATAGTTAAAGGTAAATCAGGAAAATTATGGTAAATACAAAATGAAAAGGACAATAAAATAATTGTAACACATGCCAAAATAACAATTTATGAATTAAAATCACCCCATATCACTTAAGGGTCAGAATGGATTCATTTAATGGACTTTTTTAAATTGAAGTTATTTAATTAGAATTAAAACAACAAGAAGGTGACAACATGTCACTCTCATATATCTTATAAGTATAATAATTATAATACAGTGAGAAAAATAATAAAACATCAAAAATAAATATTCTCATGATATCTAATGAAATTATATACATCATGTGAATTTATTTATAATTTTTAGAAATTAAATAATTAACCTTAATGATAAAACAATTATGATGTAGAGATTATTTTATTGACAGAAATATAAAACAAATGGATTCAAAAATATTAAAATAAATATCATATGGACTTATTAATGTGCTGCATGAATTTTCATAGTGACCAAGAAATTGATTAAGGGAATTTAATATTTTATTGAATTTCACTTTTATGTGGATTTTATTTATAGTCAAATAAATGAATAGTGTCAAAATTTATAGTATTCATATTTTATAAAAATAACATATTATTATGTTATTTAAAAAGAATATATTTAAAATTTTAAATTTTGAAATTAATATTGCTTAAACATTCATAAAATAACATATTATGGACAATTTAAAACACATAAGTAAATAATTAAAACCATTTAATATTTAGAATATTATAAGCTCAAATAAAATTATATAGATTAAATAAGGATACATCAAAATGATAAGCCTTTAAATAATATTAAAAAATATCAAAATATTATTTTTTAAGATGATTTATACCCATATTCATCATATCCTCGAAATAAAATATTTTGGTAGCATTAGAAAAAAAATGAATTTATAAAAAATTAATATTTCATGTCCTTCCAAAGGTGGTCCTCCCCTCTCTTATTAAAGGGCACCCTTAGTTCTCTTTTTAATCACACCTCAAAAGCCCTTTGGTTAAGTCATACCCTAATAAAATCTCCTCTAAACGTCCCTCAATTCATCATATAGGCCACCCTTTGGTCATATACCATATTATGGAGTCCTTTTGTGCATACCAAATGGAGATACACGAAAATGGAGGTAATTGATTTATCACCTCTTTCAAAATTCATTTTATCTTATAATAACTTTTATTATATTGTGACAATAATAATGTAAAAAATAAATTATATTCTACGTAATAAGATGTTATTATAATTATGGGTAAATATTATACCACTTCTTATCCATCTTACGAATTGTAATATCACAACGTCTATGTACATACGTGTCACGACCCCCTCCCCACCAGGTTTACCACTCCTAGGCTGACAATTTGTGAATGAAGATAATGACCCCTAAGTCCTCCCTCTAATAGGCCCCGGGTTTGTGACTACCACAAATGGTAGTGTAAAGACACAAATGGGAGGCATTATCCTCTAAGAGAACCCAAGTGGAAGATAGAGAAATGATAGAAACCAACTAAGTCCAACTCATACTAAAATATAAATGAAAAACCAACTGCACAAATGTAATGTCTTGAAAAAATACTGCAACTGGAAGAGGAAAACTACAAGTACCCAAAAGAAAGTAAAAATAGAAGCGACCACAAGCCCAAACAACTCCTACAACCCCAAGCTAGTTGAAACTAACTTGATCTCCAAGCTGCTCAGTGTGACCTGAATACAGTTTATATATACATTGGGTGAGTACAATAATATACTCAGTAGGATCCTCCCCGGTGCCTCACATGAAAAAGTAAAGAAATCATGATAAAGTACAGTGATAAACAAGTGAAACTAACTCGTCCCCTAAACAGGTATGCTATGTTCCCTACCTCACAATTTCTATTATCAATAAGTAACCTATACAAGAGTTTATAATATAATAATGATTATCAAGGGTATCCTGCTACTACATACCCACTGGTTTTGCAGTTTTTCCCCAATGTCAGACGCCCTAAGAATCTCTCTCCAAAACAGATTTCCCTTAGACAACTTAGAGAAGTACCACAATATGCACCTCATGCAACAAAACCACCACGTACACACACAAAAAGTAATCAATTAGTTTCTGGGAGCCACCACAGCTCGTATAACGTGTATCATATGTTGGGTATTATACCTCAATCCATTATGGCCCATACACTGAGTAAGGATCCTCAAGCCATCAGTCTATACACATTACACCTATAGTAGTACATAGGATACTATATCCAGAATATATTTTTGTGAATAACCACAAGCCATTACAACCCTCTACACACATATATGGGGAAAACTAACCATTTTTAATACCATCATAAGTAACTAAGATGATAATGGGGTGGGGCCTTAGGGGGTATTCAACCATACATCCTCCCACTGGAATGTTGGGGAAAACACCCGTAGGGCTCGGAATCACCAGGGTGTCAGTTGCCCAAACAGATAGGGTGGAGTTTTTATAGAAACACAAAAAGAACCGAATATACATCTCCTAACCACACCATTGGTATAACCTAGTATTTGACTCAACTACAGCTAATGACTCTCAGACTCCCGACATCCACTTATAACAATAGGTATCATAAAATCATACATCCATTTAACGAGCTTTATTATCTTACTTCATTCCCTTTTTATCAGTTCCACTGTAAATTAATTAATTCTTTAAACATTATTTAACCCTTAAGAATTCCACAATAATTTTCATTAGCATCACACCTAATGTCAACTATCCCATTAAAATTGAAACCTTAAAAGTTAGTTCCATCAAGTTCCAACCCCACAGGTAATGTAACACCCCAAGCATCCACAATACGCGTCTCATGGAAAAATACAATAGCGTGTGTTGTACACAACTTCGAGTTCTAACACACCACAACCAATCAAACTAGTAGTTATGAATTGTAATACTTAATTTTTAAAATTTTATAAATTTTATCATTCAAAAAAACCTTCAATTTTGTATTCGGAATATCGAAATTAGCTTTGGGAGAATTTTTTTTATTTTTCTGATAACATTCAATTTTTTATGAATAGTAAAAAACAGTGAGTTATAGTTTAAAACTGAAATATTTATTTAAGTAATTATTTATTTTATTTAAATTTTTTTTAGGTAAAAGTTGATACAAAATACCTATATATGTTCAATTAAATTCAGTTGAGTCGGTTTATAATATTTTTATATATATAGAGATTTTAGTGATCCTTTTTCCGTCTTTTACCCACATCATAAGAGCATTTGCAAATTTACATAGAACATAATTTTACCACTTATGTGAGATGAATTTCAAAAATCTGAGAGACACAGTTGATATCAGTAAGTAAAATGTGGTTCAAAAAGATGAAAATAATTTTTGGTGAATAGTAACTTTTTACTTTTATTTACCACAGTTAAATGTAAATAGGGTAATTATGGGTAAAAATGATATTATAATTACCCTAAAACATGTCCTAATTCTACTGAATAAGTATAATTATACCCAAAATAAACCTTAGAAATAAAATATGAACCTCTTTGGACCACTTGGATTTGATTAAGACATTATTATTATTTAATTCAATGAAGAGTTAAAAGTATTTAATTCAAAGTTTAATAACTAAACCATTTTTAATATAAGGTTACACATAAGATATGTTCGACTATAAACATTTATTTGAAATAAAAAACTATTTTATACATTATTGTATTTTATTTATAATTTTTTGTTGTTAAATAATTAAATTTATTTTTGAAACAATGATGAGACAGTAATTTCCTAATTAATGAAATAATAATATAAATGGTATTATAAATATCCTAATAAATTTAATTTGAGCCTTTTAATGCATTACACTAATTTTTTAAGTTAATATGACATGTTAGGGTTGGTTGGATAAATTGTTTTCAATGTAATAATTCTGTTATGAATTTAGAAAAATAAAATAACAAATAGTGTCAAAATTTACATAAAAGAGTTTTTAAAACAAATATTATATTATTAATTTATATTCTATTAATAAAAATACATGGTTTGACCAAAAGACTTATATAATGATAGTTGTATCATTAATAAACCACATGGGGATCTCTTGGATGTTTTTAGTAAGTTTATTAACCATATAATATAAAAATACAAAGAGACATGGTAAATGTCAAACTATTTATCTAAGAGTTAAATCTAAAAGATAAGGTTAATATAGCGACCAAAACCTATCTAAAACCAATTGGTTGAGTTTTTTTCTACCCATTAATCTTATCCTTTAACTAATTATTTTTGATAAATTAGAAACTGAAAATTATTTTATTATAAAATAATATTTTTATCTTTTCCTAAAGTACCCTCACCCCTCTTATAAAAGGGCACTCCCCCTTCTCTCTAATTCACACATACAATGCCATTTGGGTCAGCCAAACCCAGACAAAATACCCTCTCAACTATCCTACCATAATATTAGAGGACTTAATTTAGCCATAAATCCATCTTAAGGATCCCTTTTGATCAAATCAAAATGAAGAACCCGAATAAGAGGTAAATTTTTCATCACCTCATTCATGTTCATTTTTTTCTTCCAATTCCTCTTTATTTGTTGATTACATTGTAAAATAATAACTCTAATATATAATATATATTTTGATGTTATTATAAATATGGTACAACCATATTCATTGTTATATCCATCCTTTTAATGACATGTCACCATAAGTGCGTACGTACGACTTACCGTCTCCACGTCGTGGTGTAATTGTTATTCAATACATTATTATTTGGATGGGTATAATAATGATGTGTAATTGATGTAAATATTAAATATAACATTATAATGATTCTTTATATATTATATAATGTCCAATTATATATTATTTTAATATCAAAGAATGATATTTTTGCTCATGTGTACGTACATATTACCGTCTCCACGAACTCGATGAGAATCATTGCCCATCATAATCCATTCAAGACTAATTTTCATTATATGATTAAAAATAGTGTTTAAAGACTGAATATAATTCTGAATATTAATAAGAAACATCCTATCCATAACAATCATTACTTACATAACAAATCATATAGAGGAAAATGAATTAGTTAACCCATGAAATGACGATAATATTAAGATATTATTAATAATGGAATGATAAAAGATCATATATGATTTCATATTACTGTATATGATTCTATTATAATTTAATAACAAAAATTTCACTATTATACAGTAGGGTAACCTACCCTAAACCACAGAAAAGTATAAGGGAAGGGTTAATTTCATAATCTATTTATTATCTGAGGTTTTTTTACGTAAGTATCTACTGGGAACTCTTTATCATCCACATCCATGTTTCCAAAAAATTTATTCGATTTTTTTTTACAATTTACAAGACTATGGGTTAAATTTATTTATACCCTTGTTTGAATTTTTATAAAATGGTATGAAATGAATCTTTTCATTGTCTCCCAAACAAGGTACCTTATGACCTTTTTGAAAAAATTATTGTAACAATGAATTTTTAACATATATGGTTGGTGCGACTATTTTCCTCTTTTATAAGATCGTCAAAGATTCAATTACTAGATTATAATAATATTTAAAAAAATGATTTCTTTATAATTATGTGACTCTTATATGATTTCAAAATAGAAAGAGAAATTTCTCTAAAAAGGTTTTGATTTCATCTATGTCAATATCCTTTGATGGATTTCAAGCTTATTTGAAGTTGATTTATTATGATACAAAACATCCATATTGTATTGAAGTTTTTTTGATATGTTTGACTATGGATGTGTTATTTTTATACCATTCATGGTTTATGGATAAAATATTGTCATTTCATATGATAGTATTAATGCAAATGTTTATGTTCTGTTTGAACATTTTCATATGAGGAATTAATTGGACTTAGTAATTGAAGGGTGGAGCCTACTATAGCTCTTTAATGCATCTATAGGTCTCATTAAAAAATCTAGTGTCTTTGTATAAGGACATGAAAAAAATATTATTTTTAGTCTTGGTACAAGGCCTTGACTAAGTGGTTATGAAGTCTGACATTATAAATTCCATCATTATAAAAGTGGCTATTTATATTTCATGTTTTATTCAACGAGTAGAATATCTATGTGGGTATTTAAATCACATTATTTTGATTTATATTTTCCATATTATGATGATGGTTATTTTGAAAATGATTTTTTAAGTTCTATACATTGCCTTAAATGTTTCTGCTTATTTATGAAAGATTCTACTATATTGTTATCCTTACCGAGCAGCTTAGCTCACCCCTTTTTATGTTTTATTTTTTCAAGGATGTTATGAAGTATATTATGACTGACCTATAGGGATAGTATATGGGATCTCAGTGTTGTCTATGGAAACAATGTTGTTGTAGTTTTACATTTTATGATGTAAGGTAAACCTTATGAATGCATCTAGTACTTCCAATGCTACTAAACTAATAGGACATTCGAGAATTGATATTTTGTGATCATTCCAATGATATGTAATAATGCACCGACTCTGAGCTTCTGGGGTCAGGGCATTACATTTTCTATTAACTAGTGCAGAAAACATTTTTTACATCGGTTATTTTTAATTTTTTACATCACTTTTTAGCCGACGTTAATACGACCGAGGTTATAAATAATGTTTTTTACATCGGTTATTTTAAAACCGACTTAAAAAAAATAATATCACTATTTTTCACGTCTGATATTAAATAACCGACGTGAAAAATGCACGACATGCTTCATTTTTCACGTTTATTATTAAAAAACCGATGTAAAAAATTATGGGGTAGGCATTTATTACGTCGGTTATTTGAATAACCGGCGTGATAAACCCCTGGGATATCATTTATAACGTCGGTTATTAAATAACCGACGTGAAAAATGAGGACTGTCGCACGTTTTTCTTGTCGGTTATTTAATAACCGACGTGAAAAATCAATTCCAACTTGTAGATAATTTCCTGATCTTCGATTTGGCAGGTCGTGGCACTCAAACAGAGTTATGGATAAAAAGTTATGACTATCAGAAGTTTGATAAATTTTTTTGAGGAAAGATTCATTGTGAAAATTATTACTTCATCTTGGAAGGAATTTTATATTTCAAAGGAGTATTTATAGTTTTTCAATGATATGAAGAATTATTCATCATCATAATAATTTAAGAATCATTAAAAGGTATATAAATTATGAAAACCACTCATATAAAATATAAATCATGGAAAATTGATTACACATACCTTGACGAGATCACAAAAAGAAGAAATAGTGGATTCATGTGGAAGATCAAACAAGAAAAGTCAATGGAAAGATGATTGTAGAATAAAATTATCATTAAATGGTAAATCAATTTAGAAAATTAATCATAAAAAATATAAATCATGGATACATGATTACAAATACCTTGACAAGATCGCGAAAATAAAAAATAGTTGATTCACGTTGAAGATCAAACGATTCTAGTCGGTGGATTGATAATGGTTGAAATAAATGATCGATAAGTTATTATATGCATATAATGAAACATTATAATTGATATGTTAAATGAAAACATGGTATTAAAATTTTTAGGCGGTAAATGAAAATTTTGATGTCACGATATAAAAAATTGAAATGTTGTGTGGGAGGGATATTAAAATTATATTTCACATCGGTTTTATAATAACCGTCGTGAAAAGGGATTAATATTTATTCAAAATTTTCATGTCGGTTATATAATAACTGACATGAAAAATCAAATTTAATAACCGATGTGAAAAATGAGGCATGCCGCACGTTTTTCATGTTGGTTATTTAATAACCAACATGATAAATAATTTCACAGGACATTATCACGTCTGTTATTAAATAACCAACGTGAAAAATCAATTCCAACTTGTAGATAATTTCGTGAGCTTCGATTTGGCAGGTCTTGGCGCTCAAATGGAGTTACGGATCAAAAGATATGACCATCAGAAGATGATCATCTCTTAACGAAGTCTTAGGGAAGACCAACTTCCGAGGGGCATAACTTTTAATCTGTTACTCCGTTTGGGCTCCGAGACCTATCAAATCGATGATTGGAAAATTTTATACATGTATGATCACATTTACCATGTCTTTTATTCAATAACCGACGTCAGAAATTCCTTTTTACCGTTGGTTATTAAATAACCGACGTGAAAAAGGCATGAAAACCAGATTTGTCACGTCGGTAATGTAATAACCGACATTAAAAATGCATTTTTCACATCGGTTATTAAATAAACGATGTGAAAAATGTAAACACACATGTAGAAAATTTCTTGATATTCGATTTGATAGGACTCGGAGCCCAAACGGAGTTACGGATTAAAAGTTATTCCCCTCGGAAGTTGGTCTTCCCTAAGACTTTGTTTAGTGACGATCAACTTCTGATGGCTATAAATTTTGATCCGTAACACCGTTTGGGCTCTGAGACCTATAAAATCGAAGATCGGAAATATTATACATGTAGGTTATCATTTTTCACGTCGGTTATTTAATAACCGGTGTGAAAAATGAAGCCTGCCGTGTGTTTTTCACGTCGGTTATTTAAAAACCGACGTGAAAAATGAATCATGTCGTGCGTTTTTCACGTCGGTTATTTAATAACCGACGTGAAAACCAATGATATTATTATTTTAACGTCGGTTATTAAATAACCGACGTGAAAAGTCATGAAAACTAGATTTTTCACGTCGGTTATAATATAACCGACGTGAAAAGGTCATGAAATATGAATTTTCACGTTGGTTATTATATATCCGACGTAAAATATAATTTTAATTTCCCGCCAATGCGGAATTTCATTTTTTTTACATCGTCGCGTACTAAATTTTCAATTCCTCCTAACAATTTCAATACCATGTTTTTTTTACATCGCAGAATTTATTTTTCACGTCGGTTCTTAAATAACCAACGTGAAAAGGTCCTCACAAATGGATTTTCACGTCAGTTATATAATAACCGACCTGGAAAGTCCACGCAAATGGATTTGACGTCATTTATATAATAACTGACTTGAAAAAACGTGACGTTAAAAACGGTTTTTTACTAGTGTTATAGGATGCTTTTTTCAAACCATGGAAACTAAATTTAGATAAACTCTGATTAGAACACATAGCCCAATGATAGACTTTGAGGATTAGTATAGAAGAAATTCCTATAATTTTGGTATTGTAGTTATTTTTTGAGTTTTCCAAGAAATACATCCTTGTCTGGATACGAGTAGGTAGAGGCGGCTCTAGCATAGATTTACCTTGGGGTAAAACCCCAAACACCTCTTTGAGCAAGACTCGAATGATAACTGGTGCATGACAACAAGCCTTGCTGCAATATTGGTTAAGACACACCCGAGGGATATGATTAGGATAATTCCCATTTTCATTACAAACCATTATGAAGTGTTTATGAGTATATACTTCTTCAATGAGAACTTTTTTATGATTATGGATTATATCAATAAACTATTCAATAAATGTTAAGTGTTTTACATGTTTATATTTATGTATTGCGGTTCATAAACTAATCAAGTGTATACATTTGTTTAGAAATGGTGCCTAGAGGAAGTAATGGAAACCATATCAATGACCACACTCTATGTAGGGATTTATCTTATAATCTAGAAAATTGTTGTGGAGATGGTGATGCAAGTGGTGCTGATCAGCAAATCACCATATAGGGACAACTCACTTAGGTTATGAATTATAACCTTACCCGTATAGAGCACCCTGATCAGCAACATGGAGGATCAATGTTAGATCGCTTCATGAGGTAACAAACACCAACATTAAATGGGGGTACAAATTCATTAGTAGCTGAGCAATGGATAAATTATTTAGAGAAAATATTCCACGCATTGGGGAGTAACGAAAGGGAAAATGTTGTCATGTAAGTTTATCGCCTCACTGGAGATGTTGATCAATGTTGTTCTATGATTAAAAACACAAAGGAAGATGACGAAGTATCAAATATGGAATGGAGGGCGTTTAATGAAATATTCTTATAAAAATACTTTCCTCATGACCATCGAGTTGATATGGAAATAATATTTCTAAATATGAGGCAAAAGGAGGATGAAAATGTCACAAAGTATGAATCTAACATTAAAAGGTTAGCATGGCATGCTTAATATTATATAGGTAACCAAATAAGTATTATTGATCGTTTATTTGATGTGTTAAAAGAATTTCTCCATCGAGAATTAGTCTCACAATCCTTCATGTCATATGAATATATTTTCTCATGTGCTATCAAGACAAAAAAAATTCTCTATGTCTTACGACATTAAAGAAATCAAGATAAGAAAAGATCATTTGAACACTCTGGAAATGAAAATAAGCGGAAGAAGGGAAATTTTGAATATCCATCCTACAGTAAATGTTTGAAGAAACACCCTGGTACTTGTCTGAAGGGAATGTGAGTCTGTTACAAGTTTGGTGAAAAATGACACCAATCTCGTGATTGCAAGGTGAATAAAGAGACTATTTATGTTGAATTCTACAATTTCAGAGAAAGGGGACATTATGAAATTGAATGTCCTATGTTTCATGGGAACATTTCTCAGAAAAAGATAAGGGATCATGGACAAGATTATGATATTACTACTGCTGAGGTTGAAGCTCCAAAAGACGCAGTGGCTGGTAATTTAATGGTTTCCTCAAGTTTAGCTAATGATTTATTTGATTTTGGATCATCAAATTGTTTCATATCTTCCTAGTTTTCTATGAAAATTAGTTATTTCCAATTTTATTTAACAATGGAGTTATCAGTCAAAACTCCTAAGGGAAGTATCATTACAACAATGTTTTGTGAATCAATTCCCATTAAAAAATATAAACCTTATTTATCAGCTGATCTCATCATCATACCCATGATTAGATTTTATATAATCGTCACTATGGGTTTGATATCAGACCATGATGTGAAAGTTTATTGTAAGAATAAGGAGGATAAATATTTTGATGATGATAAGGTGTACCTTATATTTAGAGCAGAAATGTCACCATCTAATTCTTATCTAGATCCACCACCTGTAGCTCAACTAAATTCAATTATTGGGGGAGGAAGAGAATGAAATAATTTTAGGTGAGTAAAACAATGTTAAAATAGAGGATGTACCTATTGTTCAAAAATGTGTTGATGTGTTTTCAAAATATTTACCTAGAAATCCTCCAGAATGAGATATTGAGTTTTCCATCGACTAAATTCTGTATTCACGACCCATATTGAAGACCCCTTATGGAATGGCCATTGTGGAATTAGTGGAACTAAAGAAAAAAATAGAGAAATTTAGTAATAAGGGATTTATTCACTCTAGTGTCTCTCTATGGGGATCCCCTGTTCTATTTGTTAAGAAGAATGATGGATCTATGAGGTTGTGCATTGAATACAGGGAGATCAATGCTATAACAATGAAGAAAAAGTATACCCTACAACACATTGATGATTTATTTGACCAACTTCATGGAGATCAATAATTTGAAAAGATTGACCTTGGATATAGATATCATCAGTTGTCTGTGAGGAATGAATACAATCCAAAAAAATCATTTCGAACCAGTTACGGGCATTACGAGCTCACAGTAATGCCTTTTGGATTGAAAAATTCACCCTATGTCTTCATGGATTTAATGAATGGAGTTTTCAAGGAATATCTTGATGTCTTTTTAGTGGTATTTATTGATGATATCTCACTATATTCCAAAATCTACAAATATCATCAAAATAAATTGCGTATTACTCTAAAGATTCTTAGAAGACATGAATTATATGGGAAGATTAGAAAGTGTGAATTATTGGTTCATGAGATTTGTTTTCTTGGCCATATTGTCTCTAAGGATTGAATCTCTATTGATCCTTCTAAGACCAAGTAAATTCAAGAATGTCCAGCTCCAATGATTACAAATGAGGTACACAACTTTATTGTCTTAGTAGGTTATCATCGGGGTTTCGTCTAGAATTATGCCCGATTGGATAACACATTAACAAAGCTCACACGTAAAGGGGTTAAATTTTTTTTTACAAAAGAGTGTAAGGAATGTTTTGAAGAACTATAGAGATTATTAGTCAATGCTCCTATCTTGAATATATCATTATGGAATGATGGGATTTTTTATTTATAGTGATGTATCAAAGAAAGTACTTGATTGTGTTCTTATGTACAATGATAGAGTTATTGCCTATGCATCATGACAGCTGAAAATTCATGAGCAAAACTATCATACTCATGATATTTAGTTAGAAGCTATATGAAATGCTTTGAAGATTTTCATACACTATCTCTATGATGAAAAATGTGAGATTTATACTGATCACAATAGTTTCAAGTATATTTTCTCACAGAAATAACACAACATGAGGAAAATGAGATGGCTTTAACTACTCATTGATTATGATTTCACTATAGACTACCACCCGAGGATGGAAAATAAGGTGGAATATTATTTGATTAGAAACGATCATGGAGTTCTAAACAATATGAGAGTGGAAAAGGATCCTATATAAAAGGATCTAGTAAAGTTAGACATGGTGATAACCATGGAATTTTAAACATCAATTTTTTTTAAATGGTTCCTAAACCATATTTACTAGAAAGGATAAAGAGTTATCATACTGATGATGAAGAGTTTCAGAAGATGAATAATGCTGCGAATGATGGGATATTGAGTGACTTTGGGTACGAAGATGGTATTTTGAAATTTGGGAAGAGACTTTGTGTTCCCGATATGCCTGATCTAAAAAAAATAATTATTGGAAGATGATCATAGTTTCAATTTCTCTATACACCCTAGTAGCACCAAGATGTATAGTTATTTGAAGGAAATTTTTTGGTGGGATAACATGAAGAGGGATATTGATGATTTTGTGTCAAGATCTATGGTTTGTCAACAAGTGAATGCTTGAAGGAAATAGCATGGATAAGTCATACAACCTTATCCCATTCTTGAGTGGAAATGGGATAATATCACGATGGACTTTGTCATGGGGCTACCAGTGACTCCTAGAAGGAACATTTCAATATGGTTCATTGTTGATCATATTACCAAGTCATAACATTTTCTAGATATAAGAGACGATTTACCACTGGTACATCTAGAAAGACTATATAGAAATGATGTTGTGACACTTCAGGGAGTACCCCTATTGATTTTTTCTGATTGTGATCCACATTGTACTCATGATTCTAGAAATGTCTTCAGAAATCCCATGATAGTGAACTTCATTTGAGCACTTCCTACCACTCCAAAATTGATGGACAATAAGAATAAACTATTCAAACTTTAGAAGTCATGTTGAGATCTTTCTCACTTGACTTTCAAGATATGTGGGATCAATATTTACCATTGGTATAATTTTACTATAACAATAGCTTCCATTCAAGTATTCAGATGGCACCATATAGAACATTATATGGAAAGAGATTTTGCACACCAACTTGTTGGGATGATGTTGGTGAATAAAAACTCATAAGCCTAGAAAATGGGGAGGAAATGATAGAAAAGGTGAAGGTAATCCAAACCCACATTAAAGAAACTCAATGTAGGAAGAAGGGATATGCCGATAAACGAAGGAATGATTAGGAATTTCAGGTAGGAGATCATGTTTTCATGAAGTTATCTCCATGGAAGGGTGTTATACATTTCGGTAAGAAGGGATAATTAAGTCCCTTGTACACCAGATCTCACTAAATTATAGAATGAATTGGGAATGTACATTACCATTTGGCAATGCTGCCAAGTCTCTCTAATGTTCATGATGTGTTCCACGTATCACTGTTGATAAAATACATGCTTGATCCAAAGCATGTAATCACCAATGTGGAATTATAATTGGAACCCAATCTGTCTTATTGCGAAGAGCCTGTAATGGTTCTTGATACAAGAGAACAAGTGCTGAGAAACCAGATGACTCGTTTGGTAAATGTTCTATGGAGAAACCATAAGATGGAAGATACAACGTGGGATCCCAAAAAAATTATGATGAAGAACCACCCAAGTCTCTTTATATATTAATATAATAAAAATTTCAAGGATTAAATTATTTGAATGAGGGGATAATTTAACACCCCAAGCTTCCATGGTACGCTTCTCCTTTAATAATACAATAGCATGTGTTGTACGCAACTTCGAGTTCTAACACACCACAACCAATCAAACTAATTGCTATGAATAGTAATACCTAATTTTTAAAACATTATAAATTTTATATATCAAAATAAACTTCATTTTTGGATTCAGAATATCAAAATTAGCTTTGGGTGAATTTTTTGTATTTTTCTAAAAAATTTCAGTTTTTGATGAATAGTGAAAAACACTGAGTTATAGTTTAAAACAGATTTTTTTAGAATAATTATTTATATAATTTAAATTTTTTTAATGTCATAATAGATACAAAATACCTATATATGTTCAATGTAATTCATTGGAGTCGGTTTATAATAATTTTATATATATGGAAATTTTAATGAACTTTTTATTGTCTTTTACCCACCTCCGAGAAGCATTTGAAAATTTACATAAAACATCATTTTACCGCTCCTGTGAGTTGAATTTAAAAAAATACAAGAGACATTGATGATATCAGTATGTAAAATTATGTTCAATAATAAGAAAATATTTTTTTAATAGTAACTATTTACATTTTTTACCACGGTTAAATGTAAATAGGGTAATTAATGGTAAAAATGATATTCTAATTACCCTAACACATGTCCTATTTCAATTTAGTAAGTCTAATTCGATAAAAAAAACCTTAGGAATAAAATATAAACCACTTTGGTCCACTTGGATTAGATTAGAACATTTATTATTATTTAATTCAAATAAGAGTTAAAAGTTTTATATTCAATGTTTAATAACTAAACCATTTTTAATATAGGGTTAGAATTAATATAATTTTTACTGTAAATATTAATTAAAAAAATAAAAATATTTCCTACATAATGGTATTTTATTTATAATTTTTAGATATTAAATAATTAAATTTAATTTTGACACAATGATGATGCAGTAATTACCTAATTAATGAAATAATAAAATAATTGATATTATAATTATCCATATAAATTTAATTTTAGACTGAAATCCACGAATTTTCTTGGTTAATATGACATATTAGGGTTGGTTAGATGAATTTTTTTCGAAGTAATAATGTTGTTATAAATTTAGCAAAAACAAAATACCAAATAGTGCCAAAATTTACATAAAAGAGTCTTTAAAAAAAATATTATATTATTAATTGACATTCTATTCCTAAAAAACTAATGTTCGACAAAAAGACTTTTATAATTATAGGTGTATCAATAATGAACCACATGGGGTTATTTTTGAAGTTCTTAGTATGTTTATTAACCATATAATTTAAAATCACAAAGTGATATGGTAAATGTCAAACTTTTTTTCTAAGAGTTAAATCTAAAAGATAAGGTTAATATAGTGACCCAAACCTATCTAAAACCTATTGGATTAGTGGTTTTAGACCTATCCACACCTTATCATATAAATTAATCATTTTTGAGATATTAGAAACCTAAAATTATTTTATTATAAAATTAAATTTCTAGCTTTCCCTATGGTGCACCTCACCCCTCTTATAAAAGGGCACTCACCCTTCCCACTAATTCACACCTTAAAAACCATTTGGCTCGTCGAACCCCTGCCCAAATACCCTCTCAATTGTAGTCCCTTAATCCTATAGGCCTTCATTATATCATAAATCCATCCTAAGGAGCCCTTTTTATAAAATCAATATAAATAACCCGAAGAAGAGGTAAATATTTCATCACCTATTTCAAGTTCCTTTCTTCTTCCACTTCCCCTTTCATGGTTGTTTCCATTATAAAATAATAACTACAGTATATTCTATATAATTTGATGTTATTATATATATTTTAAAACCATATTAATTATTCTATCCATCCATTGAATGACATGTCACCATACATGCGTACGTACGACTTACCGTCTCCATGTCGTGGTGAAATTGTTAATAAATAAATCATTATTTAGATGGGTATAATAATGATGTGTAATTGATGTAAATAATAAATATAACAAGATAATGATTCTATATATATGATATACCATCCAATTATATATTATATTAACATCAAAAAATGATATTGCCGCTCGTGCATACGTAGGAATTACCATCCCCACGAACGCGATGAGATTCATTCCACATCGTAATCCATTCAAGACTAATTGTCATTAGATTATTAAAAATAATGTTTAAAGACTTAATACAATTCTTAATATAAATAAGATACATCCTATCCATAACAAACATTACTTATGTGACACAGTATATAAAGGAAAACGAATCAGTTAAAATCTGAAACAGCGATAATACTAAGATATTATTAACAAAACAATGTTAAATGATCATATATGATATGATATTAAAGTATATGATTCTAGTATAATTTAATAACAATCATTTCACCATTATAAAGGAGGTTAAACTACCATCTACCTAGGAAAATTACAAGGTAAGGGTTAATTACACAATCTCTTTCTTATCTGAGGTTGTTTTTACGTATGTATCTACTGAGACCTATTAATCATCCACATCTAGGTTTCTTAAAAAAATTTCTCAAAAAAAATTACTATTTACTAGACTACATGTTAAAGTCATTTATTTCCTTTTTTTACTTTTTGTAAAATTGATTAAAAGGAATCTTTCTATCCTTTTTCAAAATAGGTACCTTATGACCTTTTCGACAAAATTAAGGTAAGAATGTTTTTTAACATATACAGTGTGTGCAGCTATTTTCCGTTGTTATCACATCGTCGAAGCTTCCCATACAAGTTTATAAAATTTTTTTCAAAATAAAATTTTTCTTTATAATTATGTGACTCTTAAATTATTTCAAAATAGAAAGAGATATTTCTCCAAAATGGTTTGGATTTCACCTATGTCAAAATCCTTTGATAGATTTTAAGCTTGTTTGAAGTTGATTTATTATGATACAAAACATCCATATTGTATTGAAGGTTTTCTGATATGTTTGAATGTGGATGTGTTATTTTTATACCATACATGGTTTATGGATAATGTATTGACATTTCGTATGTTAGTCTTTATACGAATGTTTATGTTATGTTTAAACCTTTTCATATGTGGAATGCATTGGACATAGTATGTGATTGGTGGAGCCCGCCATAGCTCCTTGATGCATCAGTAGTTATAATGAGACAAACTAGTGTCATGGAATAATTCCATGACTATGTGGTTATGAAGTATGGAATTATGCTTTCCATCATTATGAATGTGGCTATTGATATTGCATGTGATTATTCGACCAGTAGAATATCCATGTGAGTAAGTAAATTGAATTATTTTGATTTATATTTTCCATATTATGTTTATGTTTATGTTGAAAAAGATTTTGTTTTAGTTATATACATTGACTTAAATGTTTATTCTTATTTATGAAAGTTTCTACTATATTTTTATCCTTAATAATCATATGAGCTCACCACTATTTATGTTTTATTTTTCCCAGGATGAGAAGAAGTATATAATATCTGACCTACTCTGTTAGTCTATGGGATCTCGGTGTTGTCTATGGAAACACAGTTGATGTAGTTTTCCATTTTATGAAGTTATGTAAACCTTCTGAATATATCTAGTACTTCCAAATCTAGTAAACTAATCGGTTATTCAAGACTTCAGATTTTGTGATCATGTCAAAGATACATAACAATGTATTGACTTTGGGCTTCTGGGGTCAGGGCGATACCGGTTAACATCATTTATTAAATTATTAATTTACAAAATTACTTTCCCATATTCCTAGGAATTCTATAAATACATTCTATGAAACTAAACACAAGGTGGCTCAACACGGTGAGTAGATAACTACCTGTTCAGTCTTCACCGCCTATAGCAAGATCATAGACCCATTATCCCATGAGAAGATAGACACGAAAAGCATGTGGAATACCTCACGCATCTTCACCCCTTTTGAAAAAAGGGTATGAATGACCAGCTACCATGAGCAGTGGGGAATGCAAAGCAGAAAAACAAATAATAAGAATCATCCAACATCGAAACATTCACATCAAACCCATTTCATCATCAACGGTGTCCTCCCCAATGGCCACAAGCATAAACTGATGCATCTCCCCACTCTAGGAATCAATTGATACCAAAACACATAGGACTCCCTTCCCCCCACATATCATAATAGCCATCTATTATCACATCACAAAACAAGTAGTAGGGAAAACAAACATCATATCAATTGGGCTCTTAACCCTCAAACAAGAATCATGGTAACTTAGAACCCAACAAGTATTATCATTTATCAAACAACCAATTCTTTAATCCATTTTGGATTAACCGATTTATTATTCATAGGTTCCTACTTTGGGAAACCTTAAATGTAATCAATCACAAATAATTAAACATGCTTACTAAAACAATTTGATAAACATTAAATTATAACTACATCAGTCAGATTCATTCACATGCCTCTTTATCATTAGCCAAGCGATTATCAATTAATTCCAGCATTAAATTTTTAACAATTTCCATCAACAATGAAAAGTTATACAAACAATCTTTGATATCACAATATATAGAAAAAAAGACGAAATCTCATACGATTGATAACAATTTATTTATGGAGTTCAAATATTTATTATCTCAATTCTGCTGTGATTTAGCTAGATAAAACAAGCTAACAATAGAGATGCATGAAAAATAAGAGAGAAGAAATGAATCCCCTACCTCAAACAATTCTTAATGTTCTTCATACAAGAATGAGAAACACAACGGGTTATGATCTCCTCCTATGTGACAAGTTATATCGAAGACTAATCGATATAGCTTGGATGCATCAAAAATGAGTAGAAAAAATTATAGGACGAATTATTGATTTCATAAATCATATAGGAAGGAATGGTATATTAGAGTGTCTCAAAATCGAGAACAATGAGGGAGAACAAGGGAGGAAGATATATTGTCCCATTAAAAAATTTAACAATGTAGTGTTTTAAGATACGATGGGTTTTCAATTAAAATCCGATCACATTAAACCACATGATTTGACCATGTAAAAACAATCCGAGCTTTAAGAGAAATTAATATAGGAGTTATAGCCTTTGAATTAGCTATAGTGTACTTTAAGGAAGGATTTAAATTCATTTTATGTCAAAGGAAATATTAAAGGGGTGTACTATAAGAAGTTGGAAAACCAGTTCACGAACTCAAAATTTAAAAACGGAAAAACACATTTTATGAATCTCACCATTGTAACCTCATCGTTCTAGAAACACTGTTCATGAACCACACTGTTGGATCCTCACCTTTTTGGGAACACTGTTCATGAACTCAATATTTGGCATAGGAAAAAGGTCACTATTGGAACCTCACAATTCGGGAAACACTATTCATGTACTCAAAATTGGGAAAAGGAAATAGGTCACCGTTGGAACCTCACCATTTTGGACATATTGTTCCTGAAATCAAAACATAGAAAAGTAAAAAGGTCACCGTTGGATCCTCATAATTCTGGAATCATTGTTCATGAACTCAATATTTGGAAAAGGAAAATGGTTACCGTTGGAACCTCGCCGTTCTAGAAACACTATCCATGAAATCTAAATTGGGAAAAAGAAAAAGGTCACTGTTGGAACCTCACCATTGAAATATTTACAGAAGGTCACCGATGTCACTTTTCACATAAGGTGACCATTACATGGTTCACCTAAGGTTACAGATTAAACTATTCTTAGAACGCTCCTGATGCAATATTCTCAATGGTCTACCATTGGAATTGTTCACCGATGGAACTGTTCAGGGAAATAGAAATTGGAAAAGTGTTGGGGATAAGTCACCTTGACAAACAGAAACACCTCATACACATGATTTTAACAAAGTAATGGAACAGAGTGATCCGGGCCATTACATCAGATACCTATCAAAACATTCTCATCCTCGAGAATACAATACCCACCTAATGGGAAAACAAAACGAGGTCTGAAAAACCACCCATCGAGATACCTATCAAATGAGAGCAAGCCACAAGAAGCAAAAAAAGAAATCAATTTTATAAACATGAATGGTCTATAACCAAAAATTCTACATAGATATATAAAATGAGTCAAACATCAATCAAATCTAGGTACTGAGCACGTATATGTGACTCACATTCCCTGGTACTCTCCTCTATGCCACCGTGTCTCCATAAGACAAAAACCAAGGGGATAGAACACACGCACTACACCTTCCCTTTGTAGTCTTAGATCTCCACAGGTCACTCCTCAAAGGTCGCATCATCATCATCATCGATCTCTCCCCAATAAATGATGTGAGTGTCATCATGAAGATAATGATGGAGATGTGATACATGAACAAAATTACATATTCGAATCTTCTGTGGAATAATTTCTACTCGATTCACTACAACTCCAACCTAAGAAAACACCTCGAAAGGCCCAACAAACCAGGGTGGAATCATACTCCCATAACCAATACATTGCTTCCCACGACGGGGAGTCACCTTCCGTAACACGTGATCCCATCATCAATCTCTAAGGGTCTCCTCCTTTGATCAACATATGATTTATGGCAATATTGTGTTGTCTTCATCTTCTCACGAATCACCAAAACCATAACTATTTAATTCTTTACTAGTTCTGGTATGAGAATTGAAAACTCTGCGACCCTGGTCCAACAAAAAAGAAAATATAAAGGTAAACCATACAAATCTTCAAATGGTGTCATACAAATGGTGGATTGATAAATATTAATGTTAGAAAACTCCATCAAGGTTAAGTTACTCATCCAAAAACCTCCAAAATCCATGACACAAAAGTGTATCATGTATTACAGACTGTCGATGGTTCACTCTATATGACCATCCATTTGAGGATGAAAAGTTGTGCTAAGGAATAACTGAGAACCAAAATCATACAGGATACCTCTCTACACCTTAGAGTTAAAATAAGGACATCAATCCAAAATTAATGTCTGTGGGACAACATGAAGTCTCACCACCTCCTAAAGATATCACCTCAACAAACCATCAACTGAGCTTCACTCCCTGATTGCATTAAGGGGCCCTATTTTGTTAAATGATCCACTACAACCCAAATAGCATCATGTCCTTCCTGAGATCATGGTAAACCCGTAAAAAAGTTCATTGAGATATCCTCCCACTTCAAATGAGGAACATCTAATGGCTAGATACGACCAACAGGAACACATTGTTCAGACATCACCTTATAGGAGACCAAACATCAAGACACAAAATCCAGAACTACATGCTTCAGCCTATGCCACCAAAACTAGATCCTCAAGGCTCTGTACACCATTGTCACCCCCGGATGCACTGCTAAAGGAGAACCATGGAACTCTCCAAGTAATTCCTCACACATTGTCAAAGTAACAAAAAACCTACCATGATACAACACTCTATGTTGTTCATCCTCTGACTAACCATTAGCTGTCTCGCTACAAAAAAATCGTTCTCTCCAGGCCTCCTCCTCTGGATCCCCCAACTAGGACTCTTCCACCATCTGCACCAGACATGACTATATCGTCATCTAAAAAGGAATACTCATCCACCAAATTTCCCCATATCATGATGTAATGTAAATAGTTCTTCGATTGCTCTTGAAGAGTCACCAAATTCATGGACTTCATTACATTGTGAATTCTGAATCCGCGCATTAGCAACAATATTCCCCTTACCAAGTGTATACAATATTTTTTAGTCGTATTCCTGTAAGAACTACATCCACTGAAACTTTTGTAAGTTCAACTCGCATTGGAAGAATACATAACTCATACTCATATGATTAGTGAAAACCTAAAACCACTCACCAATGAGGTACTGTCACCACAATATTAGAGAAAACGCCACGACATACAACTTAATATCATGGGTGACATAGTTACATTTATCAGAATGAAACTACAGAGACCCATAAGAAACAAATGATCTATTTTGCATCAAGACACAACCTAATCCCAGATGCGAAGCATCATAGAAAACATCCAACTAATCTCCCTCTACTGGAAGAAAAAGAAATGGATGACATAATTACTTCTCATTTAGACACATGAAAGCTACCTGATAGAGGTCATCCCTTATTAATTCCTGATCTTTCCTAGTCAAATTTTTTAGAGGAGTCACAACTCAAGAAAAATTGGCTACGAACCTCCTATAGTAACATGTGAGTATGAGGAAACATCACACCTCTGACACAGTCTAAGGGTCTGACCAAGACACAGTTGATTCAATCTTCAATAGATCCACAACTACTGCCTTCTGGGAGACCAAATGCCCAAGAAACAGACTTCTCAATCCCAAAACTCACACTTCGACAACATCCCAAACAACTGATGTTGATGAAGAACTCCTAAACTGGTGTGTAGATTCTCAACATGCTCTTCTTCAAACATGGAGTACACAAGGATGTCATTGATGAAAACAACAATGAAAATTTCTATGAAATCATGGTACACAATGTTCATAAAACCCATTAACATATCTAGAACATTTTCCATGCCGAACATCATTTCAACAAACTCGTATTTCCCATGGAGACAATGGAATGATGTTTTCGGGATATCCTCATCTTTCACATGAATCGAATGATATACTGAACACAAGTTGATATTTTAGAAGCAACTTTCACCCTTCTTTGGATATAATAAACCATCAATCCATAGAAGAGGATTGAGATTCATTATTTTTACTTTTTTCAAGTGATGATAAAAAAAATAATCCCACAGTCTTTCATCAGCCGTCTTCACGAACAAAAATGGTACTCCCACGGTGACACACTCGGCCAAACAAAACATACTATAACAGACCATAAAGATGTATACATAGCTCTTGTAACTCATAAGGGACCATCATATATGTGGACATAGAGATAGAAGATTCTCCTAGTGGTATCATGATACCAAACTTGATCTGTCATCAATGATTTAATGCAACCACCTCTTCTAGAAAGTCATCGGGGTACTATTCTTTGACTCAAGGATATTCCAACTGATGATACTCGGATGAAATCATTATCATCTTATACATCATGGTTGATAATGATGGAACATTCCTATGACCCATATGATGATCTACAGCTCCAACAAACACCACTTACTCTCCATCCACATAGAATAAAACCAAATTCTCTTAGAAGTAATCAACGATATCCTGCTCCAAATACAACCAATCCATGCTAAGGATGAAATAATATGGTTGTATTCGTAATCATAGGAAATATCCACAAAAGTGGTGCTACCCCAAAAATCTCTCACATTCTCTACATAATTCATACAAGTCAGCTCAACCTCTAACTAGCATAGTCAACGACAAAGGAACTAGAATCCACTCTATGGCAAGGCCCAAAGAGTGGACAATGGTGTGTGATATGAAGGAGTGTGTCACTCATGAATCAAACATGGAATAAAACAAGTTGAAAAAAAGAAAAAAGTACCTTGAATGACGTATGGATTGCCTAGAGATGGAAATACTAATGCATGAAGCTGACCACCAGCTACTCCATGAACTCTCTTACCCTGATAATGACCACCACCATTGTCATGCTCTGCCCTCTAAGGACGGGGAGCATCACAGGGTTGTCCTCTACCTACCCCATCTACCCTATGCTGATCTAAAGATACTGAAACCTTCTACTACTACCTCAACTAGAACCACCTCAATGGAGGAACCTAGATTAGAACACCTAGTCAATGATGACTGATTTGAATTTTCTGGAACCCTCGCTGTTGTGTACCCCAAAAACCCAAAAAAAGGCACCTCATCCCTTCATGTAGGCATGGGAGCTACTGCCTCTATATAAACGAGATGTGGAGGGATGGGTCCTAACCCAGATGAATATAAACTCTTGTCCCTTGAAAACCATGATCCTCGGAGCATAAATCTACTTCGTGAGGAATCATGAAGACTCCCATCTTGTGATGATCTGGTTCTGGCCAAAGTCTTTTCAATGCTCTGACCTCACCAGCACCTCATGATATGTATTCAGCATAAATGGGGTGACCTAACAATGGATCTCTGGATTAAAATAATCCTCAAAATTCCTCCCCCCTATAATACTGATCTTGCAACAGGTCCGAATGGTACATTAAAAGGTTCATGAAATGGATTCCAAACTCTCGCACACTGGAGCTCCCCTTTCAAAGGGTATGAGGCTCTTAGCGATTGTATTCCTTTATAGAAGAAGAAATAATCTCAACTCTAAACATGTCTCAAAACTCATCCTATGAGATCGTAGACTCCTCATGATCCTCGAGGAACAAGAACCACCACTGCCTAATTTCTCTACGCAACATCGTCACAACCAAGGACACACAATACTTCTTTCGAGCATGGATCGAACTGAAGCCTATCTCGACCACATCCAACCCGTCTTCCATGACTACATCTGAAATGGAGCACTCATACTTCTGTAGAACCTGGAACTAAAAATATAGGAGTGTCATCCACCATGTTTCGTCGTCATTAACCTCTACCCTACGACGATCTGCTGGCACAACCTGTTGTACATCTTCTATATGATCCCGAAGAAGACATCGACCTAGAGCCATACCTATAAAGTAACAAACTATTATATATCCTTAACCTAGAATATTGAAGACTCATCATTAATTAATTAGTTGTTTTATTTTATTAATTTTAGGCTAACCTATACTCAGGTCTAACAATTCAAACATAGGATAAAATAAGAATGATGCATGATCCTTTCCAAGTTTTCTACCCTACATATAGTATAAAATTGTTTAGTATCCATTGTAATCTTAAAGGTCGGTACATAAGATCATAGGGGGCCCTAAACGCCAATGTCTCAACCAATATCTAGTGTTTACATCAATTACTAAACCTGATTGACATTGTTTCTCTACCAAACCATGCATCTTCACTTGTTCTTAACTCCAAACTCCATTTAATCCCTCGACCAGACCTCTGATAAATCTCTATCATGACGCACCCATATGGTGTACCCCAACTGGGCTGGAAATGCGATAAGGGAGACAATGACCCCCTAATTCCCGCCTCCAGTAGGCCCAAGGTTGGAAACTATCACCGAGGGTATAGTAAACACATAGATGGGTGGCATTACCCTCTAAGAGAACACATGTGAAAGAGAGAGATAAGATAAAAACAAAACAAATCTAACTCAAACTGAAATATAAATGAAAACCCATGTGAAAATATTTAATGGCATAAAAAACTACTACAACTAGAAGGGGAAAACTTCATGTACCCTAATGAATGTAAAAACAACAGCCACCACAAGATCGAACAGCTCTTGCAACACTAAGCTAGTAGAAACCAGCTTGATATCCAACCTTCTCCAACCGACCTGAAAATAGTTTACATATACATAGGGTGAGTATAACATTATACTCACTAGGATCCTCCCTAGATACTCTCATGAAAAAGTAAGAAAAGAATGCTAAAGCACAATGAAAAACATGTGAAACTATCTCTTCACCTAAATAGGTATATTAAGTTCCCAACCTCACCATGTCTACTATCAGCATGTAATGCATACAAAAGTATATAATATAATAATGATTATCAAGGGTACCCCACTACTACTTCCCCACTAGTTTGACACTTTTCCCCAATGCCGCACATCCTACAAATACCTCTTTAAAAAGGATTACCCGCAGACACCTGGGTGAAGCCCCACAATATGCACTTCATGTATCACCACCACCATGTCCATGCACGAATGTAACCAGGTAGTTTCTGGGAGACACCACATCTCGTATAACATGTATCATACATCGGGTATTATACCTCAAGCCTTTACAACCCATACACCGAGTAAGTATCCTCAAGCCATCACAACCTATACATGTTACACCTATAGTAGTCCATATGATACTATATCCAGAATATATGTTTTTAAATTACCACACGACATTACAACCCACTACACACGTATATGGGGAAAATAACCAATGTTCTTACAAGCACAAGTAACTACCAAGAGAAAGAGTAGGGCCAATGGGAATAATCAACCATCCATCCTCCCACTGGAATGTTAGAGAAAACACCCCCTAGGGCTCAGAATACCTGGGGATTCGGTTTCCCAAACAGACAGGTTGGAGTAACATATTGAAACCCAAAAATTAAAAAATATATTCTATCTCACAACCACACTATGGGCATAACCTAATCTTAGACTCAACTGCAGCTAATGTCTCTCAGACTCCCAACTGTAACTTCTAATATTAGGTATCCTATAAACACACAATCATTTAAAGATATTTATTTCCTTAATTTATTCCCTTTTTATTAGTTCCACTTACTCTTAATTGATTATTTAAAAATTAATTAACCATTTACAATTCATCATTAAATTTCTTTAGTATCACACACAATGTCCACAGTCCCTTTAAAATTGTAACATCAAAATTTTGTTCCAGCAAGCTCCAACCCCATGGGTTGGCATAATTTATTCAATTATTTAGTTATAGCATTACATTCCCATATTCTCATGCATTATAGAAAAAAATTATATGCTACTATAGACAAGGGGGATCAACACAATCAGTTGTTAAATATTCTTTGAGTCATTTCCGCCTATAGTAGTAACATAGAACCATAATCTATTGGGAAGCTAGACACAAAAATCCTGTGGCATACCCTGCACGAATTCGCCTCTTTCGGAAGAAGGGTAAGAAAGACCATCTTCCTTGGGATGTGAGGAATGTAAAAAAAAACTAATAAGAATCATTCAGGAACCAAACATTCACATCCAACCAATTCCATTATCCATGGTGTCCTCCCAAACACCCACATGCATAAACTGATTCATCTTAATATTCTAGGCATCAAATGATGACACAACCAATAATCCTCCCTTCCCCCATATATGACAACATCCATCCAGGATAACATCAAAACAAAAGAATCAGGAAAAACAAACATCTTTTCAATTGTTCTCTTGACCCTCAAACAAGCAAGAGGATAACAAATAACCCTAGTAGTCTTATCTTTGATCAAACAACCAGTTCTTTAATCCACTTCAGATTAACCGATTTATTATTCATAGGTTCCAACATTGGGAAAAATAAATAGTAAGCTATCACAAATAATTAAACATGCATATTTCACCAATTTGATAACCATCAAATTACAAAAACATCATTCAGATTCATTCACGTGCCTCTTTATCATTAACAAGTGATTATAAATTAATTCATGCTTTACGTCCTTTACTAATTTCCATCAAGAATGAAAAGATAAAAAAGTATTCTATGATATCAAACTATCTTGAAAAAATTAGAGGGAATATCATACGATCTGTATCAATTTATATATCGGGTTCAATTATTTATTATGCCATTCCTTTATGATCCAGTGGGATTAAATATGCTAAAAATATAGTTCAACACAAAAGAAGCGATAAGAAATGAATCCCCTACGTAAAATAGTTCTATAAATTCATTATACAAGAATGAGACACACAATGGGTTATGAACTCCTCCCCTATGATAAATTATATCAAAGACTGATCGATATTGCTTGTTTGCATCAAAATAGAGCCGAACAAATCCTACGTGGAAAGTTTGATTGCACAAATCCTACTGGATGGAATGGGATGATCGAGCATCTCACACCGAAGAACAAGGTTGAAGAAATAAGGAGGAAGATACCTACTCCCTTTAGAAGATTTAATGGAGCAGCAGTTTGAGATACAATGAGTTTTCCATCAAATGAAGATCATATTAAACCATGTGGTTCGACTATGTAAAAACAAACCGACCCATAGGAGAAATTATTATAGGAGTTATGTCCTTTGAATAATCCTTCATGTTCTTAAAATAGGGCTTTAAATGCCTTTTAAATCAATGGAAATGATAAAGGGGTGAACTGTTAGAAGATGGAAGCACTATTCATGAACTCAAAATTTGGCAAAGGAATAACTCTATTCATGAACCTCACTGTTGGAACGTCACTGTTCTAGAAACACTATTCATGAAATCAAAATTTGGAAAAGGAAAAAAGGTCACCATTAGATCCTCACCATTCTAGAAACACTATTCCTGAACTCAAAATTTGGCAAAGGAAAATGGTTACTATTGGAACCATACCATTCTGGAACCACTGTTCATGAACATAGAATTTGGAAAAGGAAAAATGTAATCTTTAGAACCAAACTGTTGGAATGTCACCATTGCACTGTTCACAGAAGGTTATTGATGACACTGTTCATAGAAGGTAACTGATGAAACTGTTTACATGAGGTCACTGATGTCACTGTTCAGATAAGGTCAGTATGGTAGTGTTCACATGAGGTTACCATTGACACTGTTCACAGAAGGTCACTTATGAAACTGTTGACATTTGGTCACCAATGTCACTTTTCACATAAGGTCACTATTACAATATTCACAGAAGATTACTGATGACACTGTTCACAGAAGGTTAGAGATACACTGTTCGTAATGGTCTACTGTTTGAACTATTCCCTGATTGAATTTTTCATAGAATTATAAATTGGAAATTTGTTGGGTATAAGTCGCCTTGTACTCCCAAAACACATTATACACCAAATTTTCTTAATAGAATGGACCTGAGAGGTCTGTTCCATTATAGTACGACTTACCATATCTACACTTTGGATAATTTTCTATTCAACAGTACATAATTTGGGATGTTATAATAGTGAGTATAATGGATTTAAATAATGAATAAAACATTATAATTATTATTTATAACTAATATACTATCCAATTTTATACCATTTATCCATTAAGTCAACGATATCATCACTCGTGAGTGGGTACGACCTACCGTCTCCACGGTGCGATGAGATTAATTAACTATGTTAACAATTAATGAATTATTATAATGTATATATAATAAATAGGAATTAATTATATGAACTTTTAATTATACTAGATTTATGTATGTATATATATATCTCATTTACTTTCCACCATTAAATTTATAAGGAAACATAATCAATGTTTACTCTTACATATGACCTACCATATCAATGAACTATGTATTCCATTTCATTTAACTATCTTTAAAATATATTTATATAGAGAATATATATGATATATAAATCATGTTTTTCAATCTAAATGTATGTAAATTATGATCTATGTTATAATATCAATAATTAAAAGTCAGAAAATATATGATAAATAAAAGGATTATTACCCCGAATGTTTTTTATCATAGAATTGACTAATAAATGGGTAATATAATTTCATAATTGAATATTATATGTATCAGTAATATTATTATGTTTCTCTTAAAAGTTAATATATGTATTGAAACAAACTATAAATGAGTTTTAGACGGATATGGATGAAATTAGTGCTATGATAAGGGATAATTTTAAAATCTCATATTTATCATATTTTGTTTTTATGTAAGTATTTACTAGGGTTTATTTATCATTAACATCCATAATTACAATCAGATTCCATATTTTTATATTAAAGATCCTTTCTTGTAGTAAACTATTTATAACCCCGATGAATTTTGAGGGAATATTCATTTTATGGGGGGTAAATTATCACCCCCCATGATTTTATGGGATAGATACATTTTAATTTCATTTATTTGTGGAGTTTTATGATACAACAAGATTAACTTGTACTATACCCAACACTGTAATATCCTATTGTATACACAACAATATTCTTAGTTTTTGTTAAACACAATTTCAAGTCCTTTTTATAGAATAAATTTCATGAAACACTAAGAATAGATTATGTTCAATATATAAAAGAATTATGTTTGAATTATGTTATACACAACACAAAGGGAAACTTGATCTACATGAAAAACTAACTCTTATTGTGTTACATAGCAGAGAAACCTTCCTTGATAGTTTTCATTGTACGCAATACTGAGCTTCACTAAACAAGAATATATTATTAAAATATTATTATGGAAAATAAACTACCCCTTATTAATAGCATTAAGAACATATTTTATTTTAAATATAATTAACATTAATCTTATTATTTTCAATACATGATATTAGAACAAATTCAAAATTTCAAATAAAAGAAGTAATTTTTAAAAAATGCACTCTTATACCCTTTTGATAGAGTGCCCATTTTAAATCTAGTTTGTAGCACTATTATATTTTGTATTTGAAAAAATAAACATATTATTATTAGTATGGAAATATAAATTTACTTTGGTATATGTTTTGGTATTTTTCTAATAACATTAATATTTTAATGAATAGTAAAAAATACTTTTTTTTAATCTAAAACAACCTTTTCATCTAATTTATTTTGATAATTAGATTATCTTTTTAACTATATTTAAAGTGTAATTGGATTATGTTATTATATTTAAATATAAATTCAGACATTGGATGTTATTTCAGATTTAAATTGTATATAAAAAATTTCAACATTTTTATTGTTTTTACTTCTTTAAAACCATATTTTTTGGGTTTGGCAAAGGAAATTAATTTTAAATTGTTTTTTGAAAATTTTATGTTTTTAATTATTAAATATGGATTCCATATTTTGAATCATTGGGTCCAAATTATGTTAATATGTTTCTTTTATATTTTGGATATTATGAATAGTAATTACAATAATTTTTTTTTACCACAATTAAAGGTAAATCAGGTAAATTAGGGTAACTAAAAGTATGATAAAGATAATAAATTTACTCTAACACATGAAAAAATCTTATTACATGATTAAAATCGACCCATATTACCTATGGGTTGGAATTGATTCATTTAATGTACTTTTTTCCATGAATGTGGTGTAATTATAATTAAAACAAAAGAAGGTGACAACATGTCACTCTCATATTTCATACTAGTATATTAATTTTAATATAGTGAGAAACATGATAAAAAATTGAACATAAATAGTCACAAGAAATATAATGAAATTATATACATCATGTTAATTTATTTAAAATTATTAGATATTAAATAATAACCATTAATCATTAGAAAAGCGATGTAGAAATTATTTTATTGATATAAATATAAAACAAATGGGTTTAAAATTTTAAAAATAAATTTATATATAAACTTATTAATATTCTACCCAAATGTTATCAGTGACCATGAAATTCTAAGAGTGAATTTAATATTTTGGTTTGAATTTGTCTTCTCTTTGGATTTTATTTAACGTAAAATAAATGAATTGTGTCAGAATTGACACATTATATTTTATAAAAAACATATTATTAAATTATTTCAAAAAAAATATATTTAAAAATTAAAAAGTGAAAATTATTTTATCTAAATTATAAATATATATCCAATTAGATAATATTGAAAACACATAAGTAAATATTAATTACAATTTAGTATTTATAATATTATTTCCATAATTATTATTAAATAGATTACATAATGATAAATCAATATGATAGGGATTAAAATAAAATAAAAAATGTCTAAATTCTAATGTTTATGATTATTTAGACCCATACACCTCATAATTTTGAAATAAATTATTTTGGGTGCATTATAAAATGATAAAAATTTATGAAATATTAATATTTCAAGACCTTCCAAAGGTCCCCCGACCTCTCTTATAAAAGGGAAACCTTCTTTATATTTTAATTACACGTATAATTCCCATTGACTTGTCTAATACATAACAAACTAAACTCTTAGCAGACCACAATTCATTATATAGGCCATCCTTTTGTCAAAAATCCATCTAATGGAGTCCTTTTCTGCATACCAAATGGAGATACCCGAAAAAGTGGTAATTGTTTTATCACCTCATTCAAAATTTGTTTCTTCTTCTACTACCTTTTCATATATTGTTCCCATAAAAAAGTCATAAATCCGGTATATTATACATAATAAGATGTTATTATAATTATTTTTCATTCTTTTTCTTCGTTTTATCCGTCTTACAAATTACAATATCACCATGTGTATGTACATACGACATACCGTCGGCACGTTGTGGTGTAATTTGTTATTCAAAAATATATAATTTTTAATGGAAATAATGATGATTATAATGGATTTAAATAATCAATTTAATATTATAATTTATATTTATATTAAATATATACTCCATTTATATACCATTTATCCTTTAAGTGAATGATATTATTGCTCATGCGTACGTACAGACTACCGTCTCCACGACGTGATGAGATTAAATCATAACATTAACAATTATTAAAATGATTATAATGTATATATATTAAATTAGAATGAAATAAATGTAATAATAATTCTATTAGATAAATATATTTGAATAGAATGGTATTTAAATGTAGTTCAAAAATATATGTGCGGAACAACAATCAAACTATGTTATGTTAAGGACTTTATCTACTCTGATGGTCTTGGAAGCAGTGTATTTGTTAATATCTAATTCATATTATGAGCTTATTTTTCACCATAATTCAATATTTTGTGCCTATGCTATTTTATCATGGTTAATGTTCCATAATGAACTTTTCCTTATTTACTGCCATGATTTATTTCATCAATCATGAATTTTATAGTTAAAATGCATGTTAATGTTTTTACCTTCTAATATTTATGGTTTGTTTTATGTTCTAAATTTTTACTTTTTTTGAGCATTTAAGATCACCTTTTTTTATGTTTTCTTTTCACCCAGAATTAAATAAAGGTTATATGTAAGGAAACAAAAGGGCAAGATCATCATGAGAGATGTTTATTATCTTTCTACAAGTTAAAATATTATAATACATGTTTCCAAGGACACTAAACTAATATGATAATTGGCCATTTTTTATGTCATGTATTAAGTATTCAAAATACGCAATATAATTTCCATGTATGTCAAAAATATTTCATCAAATAAAACCATATTTTTCTACCTTTTAGGGTGTTTTTGGATTTCAATGAGGTGATTCTCTATGAATAAGATATGAAGGAGTTGTTATTCCACGATAAAATGAAATAAGATGTGTCCTCAATGGGACATTGTATGAGACATTGATATGGAATATGATTATGATTGGAGGAAAAAATATACCATTATGAAGGATATTGGTTTTTAGTGTATGGTATATTTGTTACAACATGAGTTTTAGTAAATTTATTTATTTCAAATGAATTAAATTTTAATTGATAGCATGTACTATATGAAACATCATGTTTATCTTTCATTCATTGAAACACCATGTTTTAACAAACCGTGATTTGTTTTTTATATTATTATTTAAATGAGATTGTTGTAACCTACCTATAAACTTTCTAGAAATGAATAATAAAATATAATTTTTTGAAAATTATGTAGAATTATTTTTTATGAAAAGATGTTATTGAAAAAATTACAATAATTTCATAAAAGTAATTATATGTTTCTAAAATACTACGTTTTCGATAAATAATTTTTTATTTCATTACATGAAAAATAATACAATTTAATTTTAAAACATATATAATATTCATTGAAAAAATAAAAATCATTTTTGAAATCACAATGTAAAAATTATTTTAATGTGATCTGTTGGGATTTATCAATAATTATTATTATTTCGAATAATAGTTAGAAATAATGGTTTTTATTGAAAATTAATATTTAATTGTATTGTTTTTTTGGGTTATATTAATTTTAAATTATTTAAATATACAATTAATTCAAATATATATCAATTTAATTAATTTACTACATTTGAATCATTTTTATAATAAATTTTGATATAATTCATCTAAATATATTTTATTATTTTGTCTTTGGAAAATCATTCCTTCATCACATCTCTTGGAATAATAATAAATTAAATTTTGAAATTTTTTGTTATTTTATTCTAGAAAATGGTATTCATATTTTGAATCAGGATAAATTTTATTATATTATTTTAAACTAAATTATTGAATAATTATAAATTTATAAATAATATATATTATTTAACACATCAAAGGTAAAAAACGATTTATCGTGCGTTAAAATAAAATGACATGGGATAAAAATGACCCAGAACTAGGAAAATATCAATTTTATGGCCGTATTTCCTCTTTATCTATTATTTCATCAATAATAGTCCATTTTAAAACTTGTTTTTCTTGAGAAACACATTGGTACACAAATTTAAGGTAACAAATTAAAAGTGTTCCACTCACCTAAGTTATAAAAGGCCACTACATCTTATATCCTATTCACTCATATGAAACCCATTCGTTTAGTAAATATATAATAAAATAACTTCCATAATTCCCTCCTTGTATCTTAGGATCCATATTATTGTTAGAAATCCATGATTTAAAGCCTTTTTTTTCAAAAAAAAAAGATATTGTCTCAAGAAGAGTTAACACCCATAGCTAAGAATTTTTGTTTATTTCCTTCTCCACCTACATAGATTATTATTAAAATAGTTTGATCTAATATCCTAAATATTTTCTATATACTATGTTTATTATGTTACATGAATTAACTATTGAATTATCAAATTAAATCAAATTGGATATGAAATTGTAACTCCTTTGTATGGGGGAATGTAGCCTCACGAACTGAGGTTATTCATTTTCTATCAACTCCTCTCAAAAATGCATACATTTATGGATTAATTTTTTATATATTGTATTTATGATTTTACTATAATAATGGGAATATTATGTCACATATACATTCATATTTTATATTCTAGTGGATCATGATAATGTTGTTCGTATGTATGATAAACAACCACACCAAAGACATGCGATTCATTCACTCTTTACATGAAGGGAAAACATGATTTGTTTGAGGAAAATAATTCTATATAATACGTAAAAATGAATCTAAATTGGTAATATATGATTCCAATTATTTCCATCAATATGTTGAGAAAATATAAACAATGTCCATGCATAATTACGACCTGTCATCTTCATTAACAGTATATTCTATTTCCAATATAAAAATGAAATAGATTAATCAAGATAAATATATACATGATATTAATAATATTTAATAATGGTTAATTTTATATATGTTAAGGATCCAGAAACAATGAATGGGAACCAAAAATAAAAAATTATAACATACTTGAAAAAAATTAATTATTTCTATGAATGTAAATTTAACATTAAATTGGTTGAAAACGGGTAATAAAACTTCATAATTAAATAATATATCATATTTTATGTAAGTAGGGTTCTCTAATATATGTATAATAAATTTATATTTATTATATTTTTATTTTTTAACCTGAAAGATGGATGTTGTGACATAAGCTATTTTATTTTTGTCATGTTTTATTTCCTTGAGACAGAAGTTATTTTATGTACATATTTTCTGTTGTGATGTGTATATATAGACCATTTTTCATGTAATATTTTAAATTTATTTATTCTCATGGTATTTTATGTTTTTTTATATTATACTTGAATTGGGATTAAAATTAATTTTTACCAGTGTATTAATACTTTGATGATAAAATCTATTCACTAATATACATTTTATATGATTATGATTATAGTGGTAAATTAGTATGATACATCTATAAAAAAATAAATTATTATACTTTATTTTATCATGAGAATACAATTTTCAATTCATTATCCTATATTTATATACTCATGATTTCAAAAGAATGTTTTAAATAAAAAACTACTTCATTTCTATCATATATAGAAAACACATTTCATCCAAAAATATTTCAAAAAAAAATCAAATTTTTTATCATTCTATATATTATTTATTAAATAAATTCATAACCATGTTCTGAATTTTTATGAAATATGTGAATTGAATTATCAAGCTGTTTTCTAAAGCAGACTATTCTGCGTTACTGAAAATGCTAAAGGAATCTGAATTTTATATTATAGGAAATGAATTTAATTGTATTCCATCATGAAAAATAAATCATCTAAATAATATTTTATAATCACACATGGTATTTTAAAATAAATTTATTTTAAAAAATATTTGTAGTAAAATTTATTTTCAAATAATTTAAATTTTTCTAAAAAATCAAATTGACCACGAAAAGTATTTACCATATAATGTGAAATAAATTGATGTTACAAATGATTTATCGATGATTTGAACTTTTTAAAACATTATTATTATTTCTAAAAATGAATTATGATTATGATGACAAGATGATTATGTATCTCTTTCATCTTCTATGAGATATAAAATGATAACATTCTTATGAAACTCAATTCTTTGGTAATAAGTTATGATTTGAAAAAATGATAGAAGGATTATAAATAATTTATTCTTTACACATGTTATGATATAATGAAATGATCATAAAATCCAATTCATTTAATTGGTTATCATATGATTAGTAATTTATGATATTTTTTAATACATAAATTTTATTTTCTCTATCTGACTCTATGACCTATATATCCCTCCAATGAATTAGATAATGAATTTTCCCTCATTAGATAGACATGAAAATAATGTTGGGTAAACCCAATTTATTAAGGGACTCTATCTGGAGTGTTGTTCATGGGAGTGATCCATTACTACTATAATATTTTGGGTGGTGAACCAATTCCATTATGGGAGCATAGGATGTCAACCTTGACGATAATGGAAATGATTCTCAATGATTATTTTATTCCAAATTCCAGGTATTATTCCACTGTTATGTTCTCTTGGATCAATTTATTTTATTTCATTATTATTTATGTATTATAAAATTCATATAATTTTTACATGCCCCATAATTGTAGTCTCTTACATGTAGGGTATAGTTTTTTAATTTTTTTATCATCTTATCAACCAAATATGTTTATTTTATGCATATAAATCTACCCTTTTTATACCTACTATGGATCTACCCTTCTAATACCTACTATGCATATTTCTATGAAGTGTTCTCATTATGAATAATATGGTGAAATATGATTTAGTTTACATATGAAACTATTTGTTATGATTTCATGTTTCTAAAAGAAATATAACTTTATGATCCTAAAAAATTAGTTAAAATAATGTTTGGAATTTTCATTTAAAAAGATTTAATATCTATGAATGATATTAATATTTCACTATAGTTGGTATAATAGGATTGTTTTAGTTTTCATTTAGAAATTGGGATGAGAAAACAGTAGTGAGATACCTAGGGACATGTCTAAGTATATGTCTTTATAAAAATCAATGTATAGAAAAACATATGAGAATTTTGGCAAAGGATAGAGCTATTGGTTTCCATTGAATTTAATCTTCATATGAACACTACAAGAAGATTTGGCTCTATAATAGTGGTATATAGTGGTAATAGCTTTGATAAATGAGCAGTGAGACATACTATGTCATCACATGGGGCATCGCTATGGGCCTTAATATACAACATGTTTGAAAATCACAAGGGATATTCATTAGATGTTGAAAAACATATTATAAACCATATTGAAAGTTTCAAATTGATGTTGACTAAAAATAACATATGATTAACGTATGGTTTTATGATTTCAAGAAATATTAGTGATTTACAATGATTATTTCCTTCCCCGATTATGATTATCATTTATTGCAGTATGTTTGTTTGCATTGGTAAATGTTTATAAACAAAATTAACTTTGTTAATATTTAGTTTTATGGATAATGACAAGATTTCCCTACACAGAATCCATATGTCAAAAGAGACGGAATATATAATATTTATTATATACTTAGAAATCATTCTCAAGACATGAATCATAATTAAAATCTTGGTATTAAAATTTACAGAAATGTTCTGTTGGGACATTCAAGAGGAAATTTCAACCTTCCATCATTGGATATTATAATCTACTAGTTACTTCAATGTATTTGTACTAGTGAATTTGTAAATTAAATTATCTAATATTCAAAACAAGAAAAAATCATTTTGGATGTCTATCATTTAGAATTAAATGATGATTAATTGTGGAATCTCATAAAAAATATAGGCAATCATAATGAAATTGACTCCATTTATTAAGATTTTTTCAAGAAATTATTTTCTAATAATTACACTTTTTATATTCTTTATTGGAACCTATGAAGAAAATTTAACAAGAATTATGAGGTACCCTTCTGGTATTATAATCCAACCTAAATTTAATGATGATTGGTTCCCTAGTAGAATAAAAACATGTATATGATGGATGATGTTTGTAATACACATTAGTATATATGAAGTAATTATTCTATTTTATATCATGGTTTAAATGGAGGATGGAGTAATTTATCAATGTCAGGGATATTATAGGAATACAAAAACATAATTCCTATAAAATAAATAAAATGGATAGAGTAAAATTATATTAACATTACTCTGAAATGGTATGAAGAAACATCGAGGAAATTGTACAAAAAATATAGGTAACTGTTTTAATTGTAGAAAGGAAGTACAATAGAAAATTTAGTATAGAGATGATGAGAATCATTTATACAATTATGCAAATAGAGATAAATCTCCGTAAAATGAACCATCCATAGTCTAATGTTTAAAATTTTTGGTGTTTGGGAATTTTGAAAATAAGTTCCCAAATAAAAATCATCTTCATTATGATCAATTTTAGAAAACTATTATGTTGAGAGGAAATTGTAAATCTTTTGTGAACACTATTTTTAATGTGGGGTGCAATTAAGGTATAGTCAATTTTACTATTACCATCAACACTATAAAATGTAAAATCTTATTTGATTTCGCATATACATATTCATTCTTATCTAATCAATGAATTTTTCTTGTCATGTGAAAACTTCCTCTTCCTGAAAGAGACATGATTCATTCAAAAGTTACATGGAATGTATTAATGATTGGTTTAGTATAAAAATATGGTATATAGGAAAATAATATTATTCTGAAATATTAGAACATGATCTCTCAATGTGTGTGTTTTCACCTGAGGATATACATTAAAAATGGGTTATTTAAAATATCATTAAAAGGATATATAAGAATAATGTAATATGGGTTGAGCATAATCATAACATCAATATCAAAATCATGAAAGGAAACTTTAATAAAGGACTCGATATGTAGAAATTCATAAAAATGAAACATCATGTCTTAGTGTTAATCTACAAAAAAATTTTGTGAAAACATCTAGCAACATGTTTACACATCATTTCACTTTAACTAATGCGATTCATCACATTATAAAAATAATTGGAGAATTGTATAATTTCTGGCGCACCCGTCATGTCATAACATTATCATTATCATGCATGCCACATAGAACATAGAATTACCAATGGAATTGGATGGGTTTCACAACAAAATAAATAAATTAATAAACATTTGGATCCCAAAATAAATAGGTAATAACATTGTTGCAAATAATTATCAACTATGAGTGAAGGAGAAACAATCCTTCCACAGTAATAAGAGTTTGTTTATTTGAATAAAGAGTTTTCTAGAAAACAAATATTTAACAAAAAGTATAGTGGAGAGTATTATATCTAATATAATTTAAGATAATTATGAAAATATTATTTATAATGAGTAAAAATACCAAAAATGTAGTTAATGATGGAGAACTCGAAGTAAGAATGTTGGGTTCGAGAATTTTGACATTCCTTATATACAAATGCTTTCTTCACTTTAATGTCTTGTATAACCACATTAGATTCATCAATTATAAATGAACAAAATTTTTTACCATAATATTGTTCAATATGGATTCATTATGTTATTTTATAGGTCTTTGGATGAGTTATATAGGTTAAATGCATTGTTTGGGAATGTTCATTTTTATTGTTTTCATGAACGATCCACTTGTATTATTGAATGAATGTTTGTGTAGAAAATGGATAATGATTAAAAACCAGATATTACATGTTATTGAGGATATTAAATGAGTTAAAATGACATTATAATGAATTATGTTATATACCATGTGGATGAATCATTAGTTATGAATTTAATGATGATCATATAAGGTTAATTTGGGCAGTTTTTCAATCACAGCGAACATGAGTTGTTTTATAAATTATTAATATGTAGATAAGTTTTTTACAAAACAAAAAATATAAAATAATAAATATAATTTAATCTAGTACAACCAAAAAAATATTTTCACGACTAGATTTGTAGGTGGTAATGGAAAAAAAGAAAACATGATGTTCTTAATGGGGATAAATTAACACCATAAATAAATATTTTCTTTTCTAAAATAAAAAGAAATGGAGAAGGGGGATGGATGTTAAATTACCCAATTAGTATCATAATATTCCTTCACATGTGAGATAATAGAGTTAAAATACCATGTGGGGGAGATATCATTAAATTAACATGAAATTGAAAGGACATTAAAGGATAAGAGAGAGAGGGAAATTACCTATTGAATCCTCCTCTTGAGATCCTCCTTAGGGGACATTGGATTTGTTATTTGATGAGACCAGAAGATCTGGTATATGGCACAGAGTATAGGAAATATTTTTGAGCAGATTTTAGCCACGTTCTAAAGCTTGAGAGTTGTGAGAAAATGAGGGTGTGAAGGATGTTATTTATAGTATAGGTGAGAAGGGATTTCTCAATATTAAATTCATTAATTTAATATTTATCCACAAGACATGTAACATTGATGATTTAATAACCATGTAATGTAATGTGTTTATGTGATTTTGAGATAATTTCCTTACATCATCCATACATATTCTCATAATATCATAATTTATGTATTTATCTTTTATAGTAAATCATCGTATTGTACTATTCACAAAAAAAAATCATGTATTTATGAAAATTCCCAACATTCCATCCCAACCATTTTTCGACATGTAGAATCCAAAAATGAATCCCAAATTTTAAAAATAATTATCAAAATTTGGTTAAATTAATTTTTAATTAAAATCATAATTTACATGAAATAATATTGTTTTAAAAACATTTGTTTACTTATTTCAAAACATAGGTAAATCATGCATTAACATAAATCCTACATATATACTATAATAGGTGAGTTTACTATTAATAAAGGTATGACACTATTCATAAAGGGAATAGTACTATTAATAAGGGTATGATACTATTCACCACAAAAATTATGTTTGTTCTATTAGACTTGAAAAATAAACCTGAACACAACCATATATGTTAGATTATTTAAATTCAAAACCCTAGAAGTGGAAAAATTATGTTTAATGGTAACATAGTATTCAGTATAATAATATGTAAAATTACTTCCTAATGTGATTATAATACAAGGAATAACTATAATAATGGAATTACGTTGATAAAAAATCTGGTCATTACATTCTTCACCCCTTATGAAATTTTTTCCTCAAAATTTTGCTCCACAGAAATAGGTAACCACACATCTCCTTCATTTCCTCCTTGTGTTCCCAAGAAACATCTTCAAACTTATGGTTACACCACAATACATTGAAAAGGGTGGGTTATCTTATTGCGTAGAACCTTATCTATCCTCTCTAAAATCTCCCCTGGTTGTTCCTTATTGTAGAGATCATCGTTATCTACATCACCGTTGAGTTCAGTACTTGTGAGGGATCTAGGATTTACTTCTTTAGGAGTGACATGTGCAACACATCATGAACTTGAGCCATATTTGGTAGAAGTGAAAGCTATTAGGATACATCTCATATTCAATGAGGGATCTCAAATGGTACAGTGTACCTTGAGCTAAGGTTCCATATCATTCAAAACAACATGAATTTATTCCACGGTGATTTTGGAAGGAATACATTGTCTCCAACATCGAACTCCAATTACCTTTGACAGATTTCAGAAAAGCCATTTTTCCAACTCTGAGAAATGTTGATGTTTTTTTTGGATGAAATGAAACATCCCTGTCATCTATTCAACCAGATTGGGTCCATGTAGCTTTATTTCTCTAAATTCAACACAACATCTTGGAGTTATACATCGCTTTCCATAGAAATCTTCATATGAATCCATCCAAATACTCTAGTGGAAGCAATTTCTGGTTGAGAAATAAACCATTTAAAGATGTTGATCCTATCCCCATTTGAATTATAACGAGCGGGCTCTTAGCATTCCTTAGAGCATCAGAATTGTCCTTTCATTTTGTAAATCAGTTTAGGGGTGATAGGACATGCTGAAATTTAATTTAGTAGTTAGAGATGGTTGAATGATCCTCCCAAATTTAGATGTGATCCTTAGATCACGATTAAACAAAATCAAGAGTGTAATTCCATACAGATTTACCACTTCCTTCACCTATATCTTTTCATGTTGTTCAACTGATAGATCTTCCCAGATATCGATTAAATGGGTATTCATGGTGAGTTGGTCAACCACAACCTATATCAAATTATTTCAATTCGACGTCTTTGGAAGACCCGTGACAATTTCCATATTTAAGTTCTTCCATTTCCACATTGGTATAGGAAACAGTTGTATAATCTCTTCGGACATTTTTCCCCATTATAATACTTGATAATATACCTAGTACCTTGATATATATTCCACAATCACATTCTTCATGTTATACCACATGAAATATTCTCAGAGATCATGATATATCTTTGAACACCTAGGATGGATAGTGAATGATGAGTTATGTCTATTTTCCAGTAGCTCCTTCTTTATCTTGAGTGATTAAGGCACACAAATCTGCATTCCAAACTAAATCATTCCATCATCTTAGATATGGAACTCTTTCATATTCCCTTCCTTTTCTATTATCACCCACTTTTGTAACACCAAATCATACTTTTGTGCCTCCTAAATCATCTCATGGATTGATGTTTGTGAAATAATTTTGGAAATGTATGATGTATCCCTTTCCCTTAGGATTTCCAAATCCAACCATTGCATATCCATGAAGATAGGGTTTTTCTCAATCTGTAACATGGATTGAGTAGAAGGTTCCTTTCTACATTGAGCATCGGCTATAATGTTTACCATTCCGGGATGATAGTGAATAAGGCAATCACAATCCTTTATTAGATCTAACCATATCCTTTAATGCATGTTGTGATCTTTTTTGTGTGAATATATACTTTAGGCTTTTGTGGTCAGTGTATATGTCACACTTCTTACCATGAAGGTAGTGCCACAATTTTTTCAAGGAATAAATGATGGTTGTCAGCTCTTGATCATGCATTGGGTTGTTCCGCCCATGGATCTTCAACTACCACAAGGTATAAGATATCAAATTATCATTTTTCAAGATTAAAAAACCCAGGCCTTTCATTGAATCATCAATGTATATCACAAAATCTTTTCCAGTTTTTAGTATTGTGAGTATATGTGGATTGATTAACCTACCATTTATCTCCTTGAAAAAACCCTAACCTTCTTCCATCCAGAGATACTTTACCCCTGTCTTTGTTAACATAGTTATCTGGCTTGAAAAGAGTAATAAATTTCTCACAAAACGTCATTAGTACATATCTAATCCATGATAACAAAGTATTTCGATGATTTTTGAGGTCCTGGGGCATTCCTCAATCACCTTTGTTTTTGAAGGGTCTATAGAAATTCCCTCACTTGTGATCACATGTCCCAATAATTTGACTTGCTTTATCTAAAATTCACAATTGCTGAACATGGTATACAACATATCCTTTCTCAATGTCACCAACATAAGTCTTAGATAATCTAAATCTTCCACATTACTCTTAGAGTATATGATAATATCATTAATAATTACTACCAAAAAGTTGTTAAGGTAATGTCTAAAGACTATATTCATCAAATCAATGATGATTTACTTGCAATTAGTAATTCTGAAGGGAATCACATGAAACTCATAGTACCCAAAACGTGTACGGAATGTGGTCTTTTGAATATATTATTTCTTCACCTTTAGTAGATGATATCCAGAACCAGGATCCACCATTGAAAATTATTGATTTCCTCATATGTGATCAAACAATTCGAAAATCCTTGGAAGAGGATACATGTTTATTATGGTGATCTTGTTGAGTTCCTGATAATCAATACACAACCTAATTGTTCCATCCTTATTCTTCACAAATAGAACTAGTGTAACCCATGGTGATGAACTAGGGCGTACGAACCCTTTGTCCAGATGCTCTTGTAGCTACTTCGTTAACTCCTCCAGTTTGATAGGATCTATTATAAAAGGACATTTTGAGATAGTAGTAGCTCTAGATATGATTTATATTTGGAACTCTACATCATGATATGGGGAAATCCGGTTACTCTTTGGGAAATACATCACATTATTCCCTCAATTTGTGTATTTCTATAATGTTGTCACTTTCATTTGACTCAACCATTTGGGTGAGGAATTATTCTTCATAGGGAATCAACACCCACATCGTTGAAGGCTTTTTCAATGGAGATTCCTAGTCATTGTATCATTTGAAGAGAAGCATGAGATGGTTCAAAATATGAACTTATTTTCCATTTTCCCTATAGTTTATATGTGCTTCATATTGTGAGATCCAATTCATTCCAATTATAGCATCAAATTCCACCAAGGGAAGTATTATGAGATTCATAGGAAGAATCATCTGACATTAGCCAACATGAGAAAATTAAAATACTTGGGTTTCAATGATTTCATCACTTTTGTTTTTACAGATATATCATCTTCTTGGTTTCAGGGCTTGGATTCTATATTTATACTACACATGAAAGATATAATGAAATGCATAGAACCATAATCCAAGAATAATTTTTGCAATCATTATTGAATAAGAAGTGTACCTTGTCTGTCTTCATTATATTGATTCACTTCAAATATAGTGGTGGCGTAAGCCTTCCCTTGTTCCTTGGGATTTTTTGTCCACTAACACTAATTAACCTCAATAACTTAAGGTTTAGTGCACTGAATAACATAGTTCCCATTCTCCCTACAGTTGTAGAATTGGACCATGGTTGGTTCTCACCTTTCATACATAACATTATCCTTCCGCCTCATGTCTATATGACACTCTTGATCATGTTGTCATTCTTTCCCACACTTGAATCATTTACTTATCCCTTTTATGTCGTTCCTATGATGCAACTTCCCACATTTTTTGTATGTGATTCGTTTATTTTTCACCCATCCATTATCATTAGAACCGTTGGTGAGAAACTACATCTTTTGTTTCTTATCACGATAATCATTGGACCATTCTCCAAACTCTATCTACACATTGATATCCCACCTAAAAACATTTTCATAACTCTGAATGTCTCTAATTTCATGTTCCTATAGATAGTGTGGATTTTAACCACTATATAATCTTTCAATTTTTCAATCATTATTGATAACCAACCCCGAAGCATTCCATGCAAGCCTTGTGAAGCTGGATTTTAAGGTAGTGAAATATTCTCTTTCCTTTTTCTTGAGTTCCAATATTTATCTATCCATATTTGTGTGAAGAGTTCTTAGGAAATACATGTTATGAAACATTATTATAATGTCTTTCCATTCCATATCATCAATTTCATCACTTGGATTGGTGTTCTTAATCAAGGCCCTCTATTGATCAGCCTATCCGTCTAGATGATAAAAAGATACAATCCCCTTCTCCATATAATAATAGTTAAGCACACAAAATATTATCTCCATAGAGTTGTCCCACTATTCTATAACAAGTGAATCAGATGATCAACTAAACGTCGGTGGTGATTGCTGCGTAAAACACTCGATAGTCTGTTCATCCTTCATTCTTAAAGTAGGGTGTTCCCAATTATTCTGGTTATTGTTCATAAGTGGATATTTTTGGGTAAGAATCACCATAATGTTTTCAACTCCTCCTCCCAATGCATTGGTAATTTCATTATGGCAATCATTGCATTGGCCCTCGCATGAATTGTTGGCCTGATTACTCTTGGTTCCCACCATTTTCTAAAATAAAAAATTTTAGAACAAAACCTAAGTCAGCAAGTCACTAATAAGTAATTCATTTGTTGAAATTATACTAAAATAATAAATTATGGGATCCCTATTTTATTTATCTTGTATGTATATTTTTACATAGTCTCATGCTGGAGGTTTTTTCTATAGTTCACTAATCCAAATTCCCAAATTAATTAGACCATTCCTCTGATACAAAAATAGATATTCCACCTTTTATTACAAAATATTAATTTATTATGATGAAAATAAACATAATAGTATTTGTAATACCCCATTATTTCATAGTACGTTATTTCTTCAATGTAACTAGATAACTTGCAGTACACACAACACCGAGTTCAAGCACACCATGACTTACCAAACTTACCGTTAAAAAGAGGTTATGAATTATATTAACTAAAATTTGATCTTTATATAATCCTAATAATTTTATAATCAATATTATTATTTTCTTAGACATAATGTCAGAACTAATTTTTTTTTTTCAGATAGAAGATGTATTTTTTAAAAAATGCACTTTTACCGCCTTTTAATGGTGAACCCTTTTTTAATCCAATATTTGAAATTTTTATATATTCAGTTTGAAAAAATAAACTTCTTCTTTATAATAGGTACATTAGAATTTATTTTCACCAAATGTTTGGTAAATTTCTGATAACTTTCATATTAGGGTGAATAGTAAAAATACTATATTTCCACTGATTTTTTTTAATAAAAATAATTTATAGTGTTAAATAATAAATTTTAATGGTTTGTAAGTGTAAATAGATTATATTTTTACCATTAAAACCAATTCTAGTCATTTTATGTAATTTCAATTTGAGATTGGATAGAAACAAGTGTCAATATTTTGAAGGTTATTATTTTATAAAAATATACTTTTTGGTTTTGACAACAGGCATTTATTTTAAATTAATAAATGAAACTTCAATGTTTTGAATTTGGTAAAATAGAATTCATTTTTAAATTTGGAAATTCAAAATTATCTTAGGGTAAAGTTTTGGTAATTTTCTCAAAACTTTCAGTTTTTGATGAATAATGAAAAACACTAAGTTATTGTTTAAAACTAACTTTTTATTTAAATAATTATTTATATTATTAAAATTAATTTTAGGTGAAAATAGATACATAATACCTATATATGGTCAATGTAATTCATTGGAGTCATTTTTTAATAATATTAGATATATAAAATTTTATTGAACTATTCACCGTCATTTACCCACCTCCAATGAGAATTTTCAAATTTGCATAAAACATTATTTTACTGCTTCTATGAGTGAAATTTCCTAAATCCAAGAGACACGGTTGATTTAATTATGAAAAATGTTGTTAAATAAGATAAAAATAATTTTTGGTGAATAGTAACATTTTTACTTTTATTTAGCACGGTTAAAAGTAAAAAGGTTAATTAAGGGGAAAAATGATATTATTCTTACCCTAACACATTCAAAATTCTATTGGATAAGTGTAATTTGACAAAAAAATCATAAGAATGAAATATGATCCAATATGACCACTTGGATTTGATTAGGACATTTATTATTATTTAATTCAATGAAGGGTTAAAAGAGTTCAAAACAAAGTTTAATAACTGAAACATTTTTAAGATATGGTTATAAATAAGATAAATTCATCAATAAATATTAATTAGAAAAATAAAAGGCTTTCATATATAATGGAATTTTATTGGTAATTTTTAGACATTAAATAATTTAATTTATTTATGACATAATGATGATGCAATAATTACCGTATTAGTGAAAGAATAAAATAATTGACATTAAATATACAAAAATAAATATAATATGAGACTTTTTATGAATTCCGATAATTTTATTGGTTATTATGACATGTTATGGTTTGTTAGATAAATTTTTTTGATGTAATAATGCTGTTATAATTTTATCAAAAAACAAATACCAAATATTGTCAAAATTGACATAATATAGTTTTTAAAAATAATATTATATTATAAATTGATATAATAATCCTTAAAATCTAAGGTTCTTCCACAAGTCTTATATATTAATATATATGTCATTTATGAAAAAATTGGGGTTTGAATTTCTTTTTATAGTAAGTTTACTAACCATATAATATATAAATTCAAAGAGACATGGTAAATGTCAAACTATTTAACTAAGAGTTAAATGTAAAAGTGAGGTTAATATGGTGACCTAAACCTGTCTAAAACATATCGATTGAGTGGTTTTAGACACATACCCAATTTAGAAATTAAATAATACATTTTGGAGCCATTATAAACTGAAAAGGATTTTATTATAAAATAAGTTTTTAAGCTTTTCCTAAGGTGCCTCTCACCCCTCTTATAAAAGGGAACTCACCCTTCAATCTAATTCACACCATCAACACCATATGGATTACCCATACCCTACCAAACTATCCTCCCATCTATCCTACCTTTATCCTAGTGGCCTTTCTTTGGTCATAAATCCATACTTTGGAGCCCTTTTGATCAAATCAAAAGGAAGAACGCGAAGAAGAGGTAATTATTTCACCACCCTCTTTCAAGTTCTCTTATTCTTCCACTTACTCTTTCTTTATTGTTTCAATTATTAAATAATAACTATAGTATCTTATATATAATGTGATGTTATTAGAAATATGACACAAATATATTCATTATCCTATCCATCTTATGAATGATAATGTCACCATGTTTGCGTGTGTATGACTTACCGTCTCCACGCCGTGGGGTAATTTTTCATTCAACACTATATTATTTCGATGGATCTAACGATAAGTAATATGTATATAAATAATTAAAATAACATGATAATGACTCTGTAAAATTAATATACCATCCAATTCCACACCTTTAAGAAAATGTTATTGTCGCTCATGCGTATGTACAGATTACCGTCTCCAAGACGCAATGAGATTAATTTCAACATTCACCATTAATCGACGAATAAAAAAAATATACTACTAATAAGTATGTAATATATGAAAATATAATTCTACTATATATATATATGTACATAAGTATATTATCACGACCCATCCTCGGGGCCCGTGCCGTGACTACCCCAAGCCTGCCTTTCATAGGCCAGGGGCAGGTGACTAGCACCAAAGGCGTAAATCTCGATAACTGGGAAGACATTGCTTTTATAAAAGTAAAAAAACATCACAGAGCACAAGCGGAAGTAATCACTAAGTAAAACTGAATTCAAGCAGTGCTAAAAGTAAAGGGGGTCGGAAATACAAGCCCAACTATAATGTACAAGGTAAAAGAAAAAACAATTGGAAGGTGACAAGCCGCTCCTGGATCGTCCACCATGGATCCTACCTGAAGGGTTGGTACAGATAGCGCAACTCTTGTATCATCCACCATGGATCCTACCTGAAGGGTAGGTACATATAACCTCCACAACACTCTCGCCCGTCGACCTCATCTGAGTATTGTCTCGCCATGAAGTCCACCTCCAGATACTGACTCATCATGAGCTCCACCTCCGGGTACCATCCAGTTCTCGAACACTTGGCCTCTGTCACCACTGCCCATCGTCTGCAACCAACACAACGAAATGCGGGCATAGCCCATGCAGGGGTGAGTATAATGATACTCAATAAGTACCTCAAGACCCTCAAGGTCTCACTAAATCCAACAAGGATAACCACAAAGAAGATATCAACAAATAACATCTACTTAGGTATATGCCCATATATATACCTATGTTATCAAGTAACACATCTCAATCATGAGGAAACACAAAGATTATGAAATCAATGGATAACCACCACCCCGGTATATGCCCATACATATACCTAAGTTATCAATTGACCCATCTCAATCATGAGGTAAATACAAAGGTCACAGACTCAGATCAAACCAGGATTTTCATTAACGAAACTATAATTGCTAAAGAGCCGCATCTATGGCGAGTACTGTGTTCCTATCACGACTCTGAGGTACTTCTCACTAACCTAAGACTACTGAAGTACTCCACCTTTTGAGTACTGTGGGCATGCTTCTACAACCAAGCGCTTCCCACCACGGTTCTGCCGCTACAACCAAGCACTCCCCCTCATAGCCTACATTGGTACTCCTTATATCGGGTACCACGGGTTTGCCGCTACAACCAAGCGCTCCTTCGTCGTGGCTCTGCCGCTACAACCAAGTGCTTTCCACCATGGGTCTGATGCTACAACCAAGCACTCCCCCTCATAGCCTACAGAGATACTCCTTCTATTGAGTACTGCGGGTCTGCTGCTACAACCATGCGCTCCTCTGCCATGGGTCTGTCGCTACAACCAAGCACTCCACACTAGGCTATCCGAATCACTCCGACTCGAGTCAGACAATCAGTATTCAGGTCTTAGCTAGCTACACGATCTCCGTACTCCGTACGCTCATCTCCTGAGGGCCCACTTCACGAGCTATAGGTCGATTCTCCAAGTATCACAAAGTCCCATGAAGAAGTATTTCAAAGGACCGCCTCGTCATAGGGGTCTCAACATAATAGACGACGCGTCAATCGGGCACCCGATTTGTGAGTTATTAGCCTTTTCGTCCTAGGGGCCCGGTTGGTTTTGTGTGCGAACCAACCAGGCCGTATCTCAACTGTACCCCCGAACACTCATAGGGTATATTCATAGGGACCTTTTCTCAATGTTATCACCAACACCATTGACGGTTCATCAAACGGACGTCCGGTCTGAAAGATATCTGTTTTTCCGTTCCAGGGGCCTGGTTGGATTTCATGTACAATCTAACCCATCCATTCCCCAAATGCATACAAACCTCAGTATAAGTATGCCAAAAGTTTTGTCTCATCAGTAGGAATCCAACAAAGTCGACGGCACGTCAATCGGACGTCCGAAGCTCAAGTTATATGTGTTTTCGTTCCGAGGGCCCAGTTGGTTTTCGGTTCGAACCAACCTGACCGTACCCCAGATTCATCGAAACCATGAGTGTAATATAACGAAACGACCGTCTCGATACAACGATCGCATCGCCACTAACGGTGCGTCATTCAAAGGTCTGCAGCCCATGATATGGGCCAAAGAACGAAAACAGTCTGAAATGGGGGGTTTTGGGCCCGGGCCGACCCGGCCCGAGACCCCCTAGGTCGGCCTGAACCGGGTCGACCCGACTAGGGTCCGGTTCTGGCCCGGCTGGCGCGGCCCAGCCCGGCCTTGGCAGCCCGGCATGCTGGCGCGTTGGCTAGGTGGCTCGGACGAAACGGCCGAGCGTTTGGGTTGCGGGGGGGGGGGGTGGGGGGTGCCCTCCGCCTGTTTGAAACCACGCCCCCATGTGGGGGGGCCGCTGCTGTCCTGCCAGCCATGGTTCGTAACCCCCAGCTCCTCCTCTGACCGGCCGACCTACTACAGCCGGCAGGCTGCTACCGCCACGGGATCGGAATTGGCCGCTCCCCCTGATCCGACGTCGGCGTCCCGGAACCGGCCACTGGTCCCGGCTCCGTCGCGGCCGAAGCCATGGCCTAAGCCATGGCCTTGGTCCGTCCGGCGCGGTGCAATGGCGCCATGCCCCTCCGCCGCGGCCCCTCTCTAGCTATGGTTTTTTCTTGTTCCTCCGGCACGGCGAGACAGCACCGTGAACCCTTTCCGTATGATCCCGCGCGGTGTCGTTGAACCGTGCCACTTTCCTTCGAACCGCAACAACAAAAAGATAAGGGAGGAGGGTCAGTCGTGGTTGTGCGGTCCGGTCCCCTCCCGTTAATCGATAGCAATCGGCAAATATTCATGAAGAAAGACAATGGAAGTAATCATGAACAAAAACAAAATCCCCTACCTCGAAGAAAACGTCGAACGAAGGTTCTTCATGGAAAAGGACGTTGCGGAATTGATCGTCGCAGAAGAAGAGGAGCATTGGCGTTTGTTGATCTCCTTGTAAGGTGTATTTCACTGCCGTCTATCGTCTGAGGTCGTCATTCCTTGTCGTCGGCGGTACGTTCTTCGAGAAAGTGCAAAGAACTTCAAGACTCCTCTTTTTCTCCCAAAAACACATCACAACAAGCCCAACAATAATAAAATATGCCACCTCTTATTTTATTACTGAAGCCTTATGTTAGAAATTAAAAATTGAAATAACATAAGTAATTATACCAAATCCATTAAAAGGAGGGATAGGGGGTTAGGGAAAATGAAGGGGTGGGGTTCGTGTGGGCCCCACCTCTCTTATAACAACACTTGGGTAGTTACCCCAACTTCTACTCAATGGTTTAACCACTTAGTAAAAATAAAATTGTACTACAATTTTATTTTACTTTCCAAATTTTTTTATAACTCCTCTCGAGCAAACACAACTCCGGAAGAGGTGTTTCTATGCAATAACCGGCGATGTGGTTCCATCGGTGCCCACAGATTTTGATTTCGAGCACCGGTTCAAAAGTTAGAAAAATTCGCTCGTTCGTTCACTGAACGTACCCGAGCTAAACTTCAGAAATTGATTCCGAGCACACCGGGCCTTTGAATCAGGTTCCGTCAGAAACTGCATTCTTGTAAAATCCCAATGAATTTATGAAAAAAATTTCTATAAAATTTCTGGGTCTTTACATTACTCCCCTTTCAGCGCTTCACGTCCCCATAAAGCTTTAACACAAACTAGGGTTACAAAAGTGGTATTGAGCACACATCTGAGCCTTCTGCTCCCATGTGCTCATCTGGAGGTTCCCGGGCTGCCTACGAAAATGTACAAAAGGAATAGACCGTTCTTATAGGACCCGCTACTCTCGATCCTCAACCTCTACTGGAACTCTGCAAAAGTCACCCCATCGCCAACGTCCAGCTCCCCATGGTCAATGATATGCGTCGGGTCAAACACATATCTCCCCAGTTGAGATACATGGAAGTCGCCGTGCACCTGGTGCAACTGAGGTAGAAAGGTGAAGTGGTAAACCACCCTGACTACCTTGTTTAAGACCTAGAAAGGTCCGTTTAACTTCATATATAACATGCCGCCATGGACACATCTCTGTAAACCTCATCGAGGTGAGACCCGAGTAAGGATGTGGTGGTCATCGTCGAACTCAAGAGGCTTCTATTCCCTATTTAGAACTGAAACTCAAAACTCCTTCTACCATGAGGGTAAGGTTGACCGACAAATGATTGATTGGCTATAACTTCCCATGGACGGGTTTATCCTGTGCTTCCTGGTGTTTCCTTTTTGACGACCAAGGAAAACCCATCCTGATTCTTGCCTAATACAGTTAATTTGAGTATGAATAGTGATTGCCCAATCCATACTCAAACTAACGTCTTAAGGCCTTGATGCTTCCACCAAGAGGTCCAATCCAAGACTCTCGCCTCAAGGGTCAGAGAACACCATCGGCGTAAGTGTGACTATCGAGTCTCCTCCCAAAGGTATCTCCAGACGCGAGTGTCATGTCAACGGCTTAACCAGAAACTCTAGGTCTGGGACTAGATTCATGGAAGGAAGGGATGATTCGTATCGATGTCTGTGGCTACAATAGCTAGTAGAAGACAAAGTACGCTCTTCAAATAATCCTTAGAGCCCTTTCGGTCACACTACTTGACCGCATGCATCTACTCTTTTTTCCCTGCCCTCCAGCTCCCAGAGCCCGGAGGCAACAACAATGGCGGGTGGTTGTAGCAAGTTGAAATTTACACAACCTCATGCTGATCTCCTAGCTCTATCATCCACGTCTGTTGCTCTACAGATTTATCTGCCCTTAACAATTCGTCTTCTTAAAACATTTGCACGCCTAAGTCTTTGAGACTGGAACCAGCTCACTGTGTTCCTACTTCTATCATTCTCTAGCTGTATTTGTTTATCCAAAGAACATTCAACTTCAAGGTTCTCTCTAGCACCCTAACGTGAGTAGGAATGCATAGAGGAAAAAGGTGTTGGCTTGAATGTCCTTATACACACCAAGCTCAGAGATCCGAGCTCTATAGAACTGATTGAATCGCATTCATCGAGTACCAGGAATGGTTTGGTATGCCCCGATGAATTCTCAGCTACCAACAAGTCGTCATGCAGAAGCTGTATAAGCTCTAGAAAACTCTCTGCCACCTCCTCTAGCCAGTCCTCAGCTGCCTGTGAGTCGGGCTCCCCTTGGAAATTGAGGGTATCTGATGTTAGAACACGTGGAATCCAGTAAGCTTACATGTGTCACCTACTGGTACCACCTGTTGGAACTCCTAACCAACAGGTAGTGATGTATAGCAGACACATTACCCGAAGGCACTATCTCAGGCATCAGTCCACGTACTGATGCCTCATCACTATGCAGAACATTCTCATGGTCATTCACTTGAAAAAACTACTGTCCATGTCCACCATCCACCCCACTGGTGTCTCATCTTGGCGGAAAACTCTAGTAATCACCTCCAGCCAGTCCTATGCTATCTGGGAATCTGCCTCGCCTCGTAATCTCGGAGGCCTCTACTACTGGAACTCGTGCAACGTGCTCTGCCATTGTGCATAGTTCTATAGTATTTCTGCTGGCATCTGCTTCCCAATAGGTGGTGGTGCTACTGGTACACCACCTGAGGGTTCCAACATAGTAAAAAGGGCCATGTACCCAAGCCTCGTCGCTCGGTGAACCGTCATCGAGTACTCTCTCGGAACTCCAACTGACTGCCTGTGTGGAGACATCCGGAACAGATGCAACACGGTCAATGTTTTATACCTGGTGAGCTGACCTAGTTTGATCCGACATTAAATCATTTGGAAACACACACGTAATCAAGGTTTTCATGCAAAAAGTCAGAAATTAGTAGCCAGGGTCCTGTTGTACGGATACGTCAGCCGCCACACCAACACTGGACTCCCTGAACTGAAGACCACACTTGGTACCCGTTACACTTTTGCTTCACAGAAAAGAAAATATCAGAGTTATAAGTCCTACGGTAGAACATACTCCTTTTATACCAATTTGTCACAACCCTTCCTTGAGGCTCGTGTCGTGACTACCACAAGCCCGCCTTCCATAGGCCAGGGGCTGGCGACTAGAATCAAAGATGTAAATCCCGTTAACCGGGAAGGCATTGCCTTTATAAAAGTAAACAAAACACCACCGAGTACAAGCGGAAGTAATCACTATGTAAAACTGAATACAAGAAGTTGTAAAAGTTAAGGGGGCCGGAAATACAAGACCAACTGTAAAGTACAAGGTAAAAGAAAAAACAGTTGGAAGGTGACAAGCCGCTCCTGGATCGTCCACCAAGGATCCTACTTGAAGGGTAGGTACAGATAGCACAACTCCTGGATCGTCCACCACGGATCCTACCTGAAGGGTAGGTACATATATCCTCCATAACACTCTCGCCCATCGAACTCCATCGAGTATCATCTCACCGTGAAGTCCACCTCCGGATACTGAATTGTCGTGAGTTCCACCTCCGGGTACCATCCAGTCCTCGAAAACTCGGCCTCTGTCAACGCTGCCCGTCGTCTGAAACCAACACAACGAAATGCGGGCATAACCCGTGCAGGGGCGAGTATAACGATAATAAGTAGGGACCCTGAGACCCTCAAGGTATCACTAAATCCAACAAGGATAACCACAATGAAGATCTCAATAGATAAATTCTACATAGGTATATGCCAATACATATACCTAAGTTATCAAGTAACCAATATAAATAATGAGGAAACACAAAGATTATGAAATCAATGGATAACCACCACACCGGTATATGCCCCTACATACACCTAAGTTAACAAGTGACCCATCTCTATCATGAGGTAAACACAAAGGTCACAGACTCAGCTCAAACCAGGATTTTCATTAACGAAACCACAACTGCTGAAGAGCCCCGTCTCTGGCGAGTACAGTGATCCTATCACGACTCCGATGTACTTCTCACTAACCTATGACTGCTGAAGTACTCCACCTGTCAAGTACACTGGGCCTACTGCTACAACCACGCTCTTCCCACCATTGGTCTACCGCTACAACCAAGCGCTCCCCCTCATAGCCTACAGAGGTACACCTTCTGTCGAGTACCGCGGGTCTGCCGCTACAACCACGCGCTCCTCCGCCATGGGTCTGCCGCAACAACCAAGCACATCCCACCATGGGTCTACCACTACAACCAATCGCTCCCCCTCATAGCCTACATAGGTCCTCCTTCTGTCGAGTACAGCGGGTCTGCCGCTACAACTAAGCGCTCCTCCACCGTGGGTCTGCCGCTACAACCAAGCGCTCCCCACTGGGCTATCCGAATCACTCCGACTCGAGTCAGACAAGCAGTCTTAAGGTCTCAGCCAGCTACATGGTCTCCGTACTCTGTACGCTCATCTCTGGGAGGGTCCGCTCCACGAGCTACAGGTCAATAATCCATGTATGAAAAAATCCCATGAAGAAGTATCTCAAAGGACCGCCCCTTCATAGGGGTCTCAACACAACAGATGGCACGTCAATCGGGCGCCCGGTCTGTGAGTTATTAGCCTTTTCGTCCTGGGGGCCCGGTTGGTTTCGTATGTGAACCAACCCGGCCGTATCTCAAATGTACCCTAAATTCTCATAGGGTATACTCATAGGGACCATTTCTTAACATGATGATCAACTCCGTTGACGGTTCATCAAATAGACATCTGATCTGAAAGATATCAGTTTTTCCGTTCCAGGGGCCCGGTTGGATTTCAGGTACAATCCAACCCAGCCATTATCCAACTATGTCCAAACCTCAGGCGAAGTATGCCAAATGTTCTGTCTCATAAAGTGGAATCCAACAATGTTGATAGCACACCAATAGGATGTCCAGAGCTCAAGTTAACAGCGTTTCTGCTCCGAGGGACCGGATGGTTTCGGGTTCAAACAAACCTGGCCTGTCCTAGCCCGACCTGGGCAGCCGGCCCGGCACGCTGGCCAGGTGGCTCGGCTGAAAACGCCAAGCATTTGGGGTGCAGAGGGGGGGGGGGGAGCTGCCCCCCCTGTTTGTAACCGCGACCCCCATGTGGGGGGGGGGGGGTGCTGTCCGACCAGCCGGGGGTCATAACCCATGGCTGCTCCTCTGACCGGCCGGCCCGCTCCGGTCTGCCGGCTGCTGCCACCATGGGACCGGCATGGGCTGGTCCCCCTGTTCCAACACTGGTGGCCCGGAACCGGCCGCCAGTCCCTGCTCCACCGCGGCCTTAGTCGTGTCTTTGGTCCATCCAGCGCGGCGCGACAGCGCCCCGCCCCTCCTCCGCGGCCCCGCTCCTGCCACTGTGTTTTCATGATTCTCCAGCGCGGCGTGATGGCGCCGCACCATCGTTTGACTTCAACGGTGTGGCGCGACGGTGCCACACACCCTTTCCGTATGATCCCACGCAGTGCCATCGCACCGCACCGCTTTCCATCGAACCACAACAACACAAAGATAAGTGAGGAGGGTCGGCTATGTTTGTGCGGTCTGGCCCCCTCCCGTTAATCGATAGCAAATGACAAAGATTCACGAAGAACAAAAATGGATGTAATCACGAACAAAAACAAAATCACCTACCTGGAAGAAAACGTCGAACGAAGGTTCTTCATCGAAAGGGATGTTGCAGAATTGATCGTCGCGGAAGTAGAGGATCGTTGGCGTTTATTGATCTCTGAGGAAGGCGCCTTTTGCCGTCGTCCATCATCGGAGGTCGGTGTTCCTCATTGGTGATGGTGCGTTCTTCGCTTTCTTTGACGAGGAGCGAAGAACTTCAAGACTCTTCTTTTTCTCCCAAAAAACTCATCACAACAATCCCAACAATAATAAAATAAGCCGCATCTTATTTTATAACTCAAGCCTTAAGTTTGAAATTCAAAATTGAAATAACATAAGTAATTAAACCTAATACATTAAAAAGAGGGTTATGGGGGTTAGGGAAAATGAAGGGGTGGCGTTTGTGTTGGCCCCACACTTAGATAGTTACCCCAACTTCTACTCAATGGTTTAACAACTTAGTAAAAATAAAATTGTACTACAATTTTATTTTACTTTCCAAATTTTTTATTACTCCTCCTGAGAAAACACAACTCCGGAAATGGTGTTACTAAGAAATAATAGGCACTACGGTTCCATCGATGCCCTCAGATTTTGATTCCGAGCACCATTTCAAATGTTAGAAAAACCCGCTCATTCGTTCACTAAACGTACCTGAGCTAAACATCAGAAATTGATTCCAGGCACACTGGGCCTCAGAATTAGGTGCCGTCAAAAACTACGTTCTTGTAAAATCCCAAATAATTTATGAAAAAAATATCCTTGAAATTTCCGAGTCTTTACATATATCTTATTCTTTTAGTTCCGTTCAATACTATATGAAAACGGAAACAACGTTTATTCGTACGTATGGACTACCGTCTCCATAAATGGTGTTTTTAAGTTCATACATATGCCTATTATACATATTTATATTCTAATGATATATGATATATAAATCATTTTTTATATTATGGAAGTATTTAAATCATGAACTATGTTATACAATCAAGAATAACAAGTTAAAACACGTACGATAAAGAAAGCAATTATTACATGAAATGTTAATGTAACATGGAAATTATTACTAAATGGGCAGTATAAGGTCATTAATGAATAATTTAGGATATAAAAAATATTAATATGGTTCTGTTATACTTTAATAATATACTATTATCTTCATACAGGAGCTTAAATGTACCCTCGACTAAAGGAAAGGGAAACGTAAGGGGTTTTCATCCCTCTCCTTATTCCCGTGAGATTCATGCCATATTGCCACTATTACCTTTTGTGTGGTGTATGTACTGCATATAATTGTATTCTTTGTGTAATAAACTTTAATTTATGTGTATTTACATATTCTTTGTATGATACATTTTTCACGAGTTGTATGTTTCGTAAATTACCAAATTGGTAAGGGTTAATTTCTCAATCTCATTATTATCTGAGAATGATTATGTGAAAGTATTTACTGGGATATTTTTATCATCCATGTTAATTTTTCATAAAAATGATTTCAAAATGAATATTTTAAGGTTTTTTGAAAGTTAATCTTTATCAAGATCATTATTTTAGATGTTTTAATGATTTATATTTCTAAATATTTTTAATTAATCTCCATATTTTCAAAAATATTTTAAGGATTTATTTATATAGACATGAATGTTTTGAAATGATAATTATTTACAAAATTTTCAAAGTGGTATGGTAAAATTTGATTCAAAAATATCTTTTAAGTTACTTCCATTATAAATGTCTTACTTTAAAATAATTTTATAGAATGGTTATTTCTCTCAAAATGTTATACTCATCATTTTCAACAATGTCAGCATCCTTTACTAGATATTATTTTTTATTGAGGTTGATTTATTATAATACAATCGTCCATATTTTATTAAATATGTTATGATATGTTTGACTATGGATGTTGTATTTTTATACCATACATGGTTTATGGTTAATGTTTTGACTTTCGTATGCTAGTTCTGATATAAATGTTTATGTTATTTTTCATACTTTTCATATGAGGAATGTATTGGACATAGTAAGTGACAGGTGGAACATGAAATAGATCCTCTATGCATCGGTAGGTCTAATAAGACAACTAGAGGAGTAATTTTCCAAGGACCATTCGCAATTTGCTATATGGTTTTGGCGGAGGCCATAATCATTTTTAGAGGTCTTGGATGAGGCCTTGACAAAATGATTCAGATTGTCCGGCAATATACATTCCCTCATTATGAAAATAATATTGAAGGTTCATGAGGCCATTAGACTAGTAGACTACTCATGATATTTTTTATTATGGAATTATTTACTTAGATCATATTCATTAAATAAAAGAATTCGTTTTTATTATTAGTAAAGGCACATGGATTCAATTATTCACCATGTTTAATATTTATGTTATCGTCTGCTGTATTGGTTACAATTACTGAGCATTTGAGCTCACCCATTTCTTATGTTTCATTTTTAAAGGATTCCAAGAAGTGTATTATTATTGATATGTAGGGTTATGCTAAATAGAATAATGGAATTCTCAAAGAACTATTTATATTGTGTTTTATGTTTCAAATTGTAATGTAATGTTAATGTATGTAATCTATTTTCCAAGACTGCTAAACTGATCAATACTTCGGGACTTGATTCCTTATAATCATGAAAATGTAATAAAATTATGCGCCAGCTTTGGGTAACTGGGGTTGAGGCGATACATTTGATATCATAGGAAGTTTCACAATTACCTTGGAATCTAGATTTAGATAAACTTTTATTAGAGCACATTTCCCTAAGATAGACTTTGAGTATTAGTATAAAAGAACTTCCTAGAATTTTATTAATGTAGAGATTTTGTGAGTTTTCCAAGAAAATACATCCCTGTCTGGATACGAGCAGGTAGAGGTGGATCTGACATATATGTACCTAGAGGTAAAACCCGAAAAACCCGCATTAAGCTAGACTTTAATGGGAATGGGTGCACAACAAGATTCCTTTCTGTAATATTGGTTACGACACTCCCAAAAGATATGATTAGGTTAATTCACATTTTATTGACAAATAATTATGAAATATTTATGAGTATATACCTCCTAAAAGAAAATATTTTTATGGATTATATCCATAAAATTTTCAATTTATTTTTTTTATTTTACAAGTTTGGAATTATTCATTACAATTCATAAACTGAACTAGTGTATTCCATTGTATAGAAATGGTGACTAGAAGAAGGAATGGGAACTCCTGCAATACGTATGATCCAAAGAGTAAGAAAGATCAAATCATTCATGGTATTAAGCCAACATTTATAAGGTAAGTAGTCTTCCATGTATTCTAAATATATGAATAAATAGTATCATTTGTTAATAAGATAATTACAGAATTCTCTGAGTCCTATAGTGTAGAAGGGAAGCAAGAGAAGAAAAGGATAGAAGAGAGAATGATGGATAAATGGAAGAGGGAAAAGAAGGATTTTACCATATGTGATAATTGTGGAAAGAATCACATTGGTAAATGCCTGAAGTGAATGTGAGTTTGTTATAAGTGCGGAGAAAAAGGACACCAAGTACATGATTTCAAGTGTAAGAAAAAAGTATCAAATGTACAATTCCTAATCTATAAGGAGGTGGGAAACTATGCAAATCAATTTCCAAATCATCAGAGTTTACCCCAAATGCTGCTATTGGATAAGAATCATGTTATGATACTTCCAAAGATGAAGAGGAATGATTAAGAGTTATTATGTTGTTATTAAAGTATTTTTTTCATTTTAGTGTTGTATCAACGATGTACTGGTTATATGAATTATGGAAATACACAAGGATTGTACTGGAGTACAATTTCATTGAGAATTTAATACTCTATGGTCATGATACTAAGGTAGTAATTTTGGAATAAGAGATGGTTGATTTGGATAAATTATATAGGATATTATTGACTATATTGGAACAAATTAATGGTTTTTTTATTTCATGATTGTTGGAATATTAAAAAATTTTGGATATAAGGATTATATCCAGTATTATATAAAGGATAATGGAGAATGAATGTAATCAATAAAGGTTTTATGTAAATTCAGCGTGTTACCATGTTTTAATAGAATACACGATGAAGGTGTTCACATGTTATTATGTGGAAAAAATAACTTCATTGTGTTTAACTTCCTTATAAATTTTGGACTGTGAGTTTAGACAGAAGTATTTTGGATAATTGTAGTTTGAGATTATTTTTGGATTGCCCCAAAAAAGGAAAACATAGAGGTCAGGGAACAACCCATCACGTCTGGAAGGACCACAAGACTTGAACCCACTACCAAAGGGCAACAAAGGTGTATCACATTCCACTGGCCCACATGATGTACTGGACTGAATAATGTAGTTTTTTAAAAGGTCAGGTAGATGAATTATACATTCATTTTTTGGAACCCTATACGATTAGGATAAATAGAATATATTTTTTGAAATATTTTGGAGTGAAATATTAGTTTGTGGAAGGTAACTCTACTTGTCAAGTGTATATATATATATATATTCTCTATTCATAAAACTAAATTTTATTAACACAATTTCCAATATGAGTCATCCACCAAAGTATTTTCAATTTTAAACCTTTTATTTTCAAAAAACAATTTCAAATTGTGAGGAATCAATTTATTGAAGGAGGGAAGAATGTAACACCCCAAGATTTTATAGTACATTATTTCTTCAAATTAACTCAATATGTTGCAGTACACGCAACACCGAGTTCAAGCGCACCATGACATACCAAACTAGCCGTTCAAAAGTGGTTATGAATAGAATTAACTTAATTTTTAACTATATAAAATACTTAAAATTTTAGAATCCATATTATGAGTTTTTGACAAATGTAATAAGTAATTCATTTTTTTCAGATAAAAGATTTATTTTAAAAAAAATACATTTTTACCGCCTTATAATGGTGAACCCTTTTTAAATCTAATATTTGAAACTTTAATATATTCAATTTGACAAGATAAAATTTTTCTTTAGAATCAGTACATATGAATTGAGTTTCAATATATTTTTTTGTTTTTCTGATAACTTTCATATGTGGGTGAATAGTAAAAAAATTACTATATTTTACCTGAAAACAAATTTTTTAATAAAAATAATTTATAGTGTTAAATTATACATTTTAATGGGTTTGAATTACATATAGATTATATTTTACCATTTAATATAATTATAGTCATTTTAAATAATTTTACATTGAGATTGGACAGAATCAAGTATCAATCTTTTGATAGTTATTGTTTCTCAAAAATACGCCTTTTGGTTTTGACAACAGATATTAATTTTAAATTAATAAATGAAACTTATAGGTTTTTAATTTCTTAAAATATACATCATTTTTGATTTCAGAATATCAAAATTAGCTTAGGGTAAATTTTTGGCATTTTTTTGAAACTTTCAATTTTTGAAGAATTGTAGAAAACACTATGTTATTGTTTAAAATTGAATTTTTATTTAAATAATCATTTATTTTATTTAAATTTATTTTATATCAAAATAGATACATAAAACCTATATATGGTCAATGTAACTCACTAAATTCATTTTGTAAAAATATTAGACATATATATTTTTATTCAACTTTTCACTGCCTTTTACCTACCTCCTAGGAGAATTTGAAAAATCACATAAAACATAATTTTACCACATCTGTGAGTATAATTTCAAAAATCAGAGAGACACGATTGATATTTGTATGAAAAATGAGGTTCAATAAAATAAAAATAATTATTGGTGAATAGTAACTATTTTACATTTATTTACAACGGTTAAAAGTAAAAAGGGTAATTAAAGGTAAAAATGATATTATTCATACCCTAACACATGTACAAATTCTATTGGATGAGTTTATTTCGACCAAAAACATCCTTAGGAATAAAATATGATCTTTTAGGTCCACTTGGATTAGATTAAGACATTTATTATTATTTAATTCAAAGAATGGTTAAAAGAGTTCAAATCAAAGAATAAAAACTAATTTTTTTTAATATAAGGTTATATATAAGACAAATTAGACTATATATATTCAATATAAAACTAAAAATATTTCATATATAATTGTATTTTATTTATTATTTTTAGACATTAAATATTTAAATTTATTTATGCCACAATGATGATGCATTAATTACCGTATTACTGAATGATTAAAATAATTGACATTATAAATATCCAAATAAATGTAATTTGAGATTTTTTATAAATTAAACTAATTTTATAGGTTATTTTGACATTTTAGGGTTGGTTAGATCAAATTATTTTTAAGTAATCGTGCTGTTATGATTTCAACAAAAAAACAAATACCAAATAGTTTCAAAATTGACATAAAATAGTTTTTAAAACAAATATTATATTATTAATTGATATAATAATCATAAAAATATAAGGCTCATAAAAAAGACATATATAATAATATATATGTCATTAATGAACCAATTGGTGTAGATTGGAATTTTATTGTTAGTTTTGTAACCATATAATATAAAAATACGAAAAGACATAGTAAATGTCAAACTATTTAACTATGAGTTAAATCTAAAAGTTAAGGTTAATATGGTGACATAAACATATCTAAAACATATTTGTTGAGAGGTTTTAGAACCATACGTAGCTTATCCTTTAAATAATACATTTTCGAGCCATTAGGAATTGAAAATTATTTTATAATAAAATAATATTTTGTGTTTTTTCCTACGGTGCGCCTAACCCCTATTATAAAAGGTCACTCCCCTTCACTCCAATTCACAACATCAAAGCCATTTGGCTCGGCCAAACCATGCCCAAATATCCTCCAAAATATCCTAACTTCAACCTAGAGGCCTTCTGTTGGTCATAAAGACAACCTACAGAGCCCTTTTTATCAAATCATAAAGAAGAACCTCACGAAGTTGTAATGATTTCACCACCCTCTTTCATGTTCTATTATTCTTCCACTTACTCTTTATTTGTTGTTTAAATTCTAAAATAATATATCCAGTATCTTCTATATACTGTGATGTTATTATATATATGGCACAAATATGTTCATTATCATATCTATCTTATGAATGATAATGTCACTATGCATGTGTACGTATGGCTTACCGTCTCCACGCCATGGTGTAATTTGTTATTCAACACTATTTTATTTCGATGGATATAATGATGAGTAATATGTATATAAATAATTAATATAACATGATAATATCTCACTAAAATGAATATACCATCCAATTCTGTACCTTTAATGAAATGATATTGTTTCTCGTGCGTACGTATGGATTACCATCTCCACGACGCGATGAGATTCATTTTCACATCCACCATACATCGACGATTATAAAAATATATAATACTAATAAGTATGTAATATATGAAATAATAATTATACTTGATATATATATATGTACTTACATATATCTTATTCACATAGTTCTGTTCAATACGATATGAAAACAGAAACAACATTTATGCGTACGTATGGACTACCGTCTCCATAAAGGATGTTTTTCATTTCATATATATATGTCTATGATACATATTTATATTCTAAATATATATGATATATAAATCATGTTTTATATTCTGGAAGTATTTAAATCATTATCTAAGTGACTCAATCAAGATTAACAAGTTAAAACATGTACGATAAATAAAGGAATTATTACACGAAATGTTAATGTAACATGGACATTATTATTCAATGGTTAGTATAAAGTCATTAATGAATAATTTATGATAACATAAATATTAATATGGTTATGGAATACTTTAATAATATACTACAATCTTTATAAAGGTTGTTAAACATACCATCGACTAAAGAATTGTGCAAGGTAAGAGGTTTTCATCTCACTCCTTATTCCCGTGAAATTCATGACATATTTCCACTATTACCTTTGTCTGGTGTATGGACTACCCATAATTGTATTCACTGTGTAATAAACATTAATTTATGTGTATTTACATATTCATTTTATGATACTTCTTTCATGGGGTGTATTTTTTGTATGTTCCCAAATTAGTAAGGGTTAATTCCTCAATCTCATTATTATTCAAGATTTTTTATGTGTAAGTATTTACTGGGATATTTTTATCATATATGTAAATTTTTATTAAAAATGTTTTCAAAATAAATATTTTAATGATTTTTGAGAGTTAATATTTATAGAAATCATAATTTTAAATGTTTTAATGATTTACCTTTCTAAATATTTTGAATTAATGTCCAGGTTTTCAAAATGATTTTAAGGATTTATTTATATTGACATGAATGTTTTTAAATGATATTTATTTTCACAAGTTTAAAATTGGTTGGGAAACTTTTATTAAAAAATCTCTTTTAAATGAATTCCATTATAAATTTTTGAATTTTAAATGATTTTATAAAAAGGTTATTTCTCTCAAAAAGCTTTATTCATCATTTTCCACTTTGTCAGCATCCTTGACTAGATATTATTTTTGATTGATGTTGATTTATGATAATAGAATATTCGATATTGTATTGAATGAGTCATGATATGTTTGACTGTGGATGTTCTATTTTTATACCATTTATAGTTTATGGTTAAATTTTTGACATTTCGTATGCTAGTTTAAATATGAATGTTTATGCTATGATCCAATCTTTTCATGTGAGGAATGTATTGTACATAGTAAGTGATTGGTAGATCCCTCTATAGCTCCTCGATGAATCAGTAAGTCTCTTGAGGCAACTAGACATGGACTTTTATGAGGCCCTTTCTCAATTTGATATATGGTTTTGGCTAAGGCCTTACTCATTTTTAGACGTCTTTGTTGAGGCCTTGAACAAATGTTTTAGATTGTACGACATTATACATTCTATAATTATGAAAATAATATTAACGGTTCATGTGATCATTCGACTTGTAGAATACCCATGATATGTTTTCTTATGGTATTATTAACTCTGCACATATTCCTTCCATAAAAATATTCCATATTATTATTGTTAAAGGCATGTGGTTTCAATTATTCACCATGGTTAATATTTATGTTATCTTCCATTGTATTGCTTACCCTTACTGAGCATTTCAGATCACCCCTTTATTTATGTTTCATTTCCCCAGGATTCCAAGAAGTGTATTATGATTGATATGATGGGTTAAGATAATGGGAATAATGGAGTTCATAAAGAACTATTTATGATCTATTTTATGTTCGAAATTGTAATGTAATGTTAATGTATGTAATATTTTTTCCAAAACTACTAAACTGGTCGGTCCTTCAGGACATGATTACTTGTAATCAAGCGAATGTATTAAAATAATGCACCTTCTCTAGGTAATTGGGGTCGGGGAATTGTAGTATTACTCCATGAGAATCCAAAGGTTTAGAGTCTTGGGAAAACTAGGACCATACTTAACATTTACAACAGCAAGCATAAAAATTTATTTTATTCCTTCTTCTATTGCTTCTTATTGTCACTCGGCCTCTCATAAGTTCATGTAGTCACCTAAGGATATAAATCAAAAAAATATGAACTAATATCCTAGTAAGAGGATAGATAAGAACAATATATAATGTGGTGAGAATAATGATAACATCATCCGTAAAATTATGTGAGGAAACCTAAATAATGTACTTGAAATGTGAAAATTCATAACCACTAAGCATCATGCATTAGTGGTCATCAACAAAAAAAAGTTGTGGAAAAACTGAGAATATTTATCACACATCATTTCACATTAACTTATTAGATTCATCACCTCACCCAATTCATTTGAGAGCCATAAAATTCTGGCCGCAGATGCCACATCATAACATTCATATTCCGTTATATATTCTAGGAACACATGTCACATCAAAAAATTATCATTATCATGAATTCCAAATATAATATATAATTACTCATCTAAAGGAATGTGTTTCACATCATAATTAATACATTCATAAACCATTTTTTTCCAAAATAAAGAGGAAATCACATTCTTGACATAGAATAATCATGGACGAGTAAAGAAGGATAAATGTTTGAGATGTAACAAGAGTTTGTTTATTTGAAAGAATAGTTATTTTTGAAAACATTTTATTAACAAAAAATATATAGGAAACCATGTATATCCCAGAAAAGGTTTTATAATGATGAAAACAATGATTTTTATGAGTGGAAATACCTAAAATGGAGCGAATGAGTGATAACTCAAATTAAGGAAGTTTGGTTCTAAAATTTGATCTTACCTTGTATCTGAATGATTTAATCACTTTAATTTCATGTCTAACCACATTTGATTAATTTATTATCAATTCCAGAACCTTCTATACATGAATATGGTTCATTATGTTATTTTAGGGGCCTTTAGATGAGTTATAGAGATTAAATATACTGATAGGGAATGTATGTTTTTATGGGTTTCATGGATGAATCACTTGTATTAATGAATGGGGTTTTATGAAACATTGGGAATATGTAATGTAGTGTATTTTAGAAGTGGATGAACTGTAGTAATGGTGGGAACTATAGCAGCAACATGTCACTATACTGGCGGCAAGGGAACTGTAGTTGTGCCGGGTACTATAGTAGTACTATTCAATGAATGGGCCTTGTGCCAAAAAAATTTACTGATGGGCCATGTAATGGGCTAAATTTCCACTAGGCCTTCGAGCTATGTAATAGGTCTCCCACTATAAAGTTAAAAAATAACTTTTCATTATTTAATAATATAAATAAGTCTTCCTCTCCAACCATTTAAAAAAATGAATTGATGTTCGTATTGAAAATGGATATACATCCATGTACATATAATACATATTATTAATGATATTAAAATAGTTTAAATAATCTTATAATTTATTATGTTATATACCATTTGGAAGAATCATAAGATAAGAATTTAATGATGATCATATTAGGTTAATTTGGGCATTTTTTGATCACAACGAACATGTTTTATTTTATCATTTAGTATTATGTACATAATTTGTTCCAGAACATTAAATAGGAAATAATACATATAATATATTCTTTTTCAATGATAAAAATGGTTTCCTGACTTGATCTGAAGGCGGTAAAGAAAAAAATTAAACATGTGGTCCTTGAAGTTGATAAAATAACACCTCACGAACAACATTTTCTTTTATAAAAAAAAATTAGAGAATGTGGTGTTTGGATGATATATTACCCCATTAGTATCCAAACATTCATGTATATGTGAGATACTAGTGTCAACATAGCATATGGGGAGTGAATAAAAAAAGAAAAAGTAATTAAAAGGAAATCAAATAAAAAGAGAGAGATGTAAATTACATCTTGTTCCCCCATCTTGAGATACTCCTTTAGGAACATAGGTTGAGACATTTGTTGAGACTATAAGCTCTTAGAAGTGGTAAAGATGATAGGTAAAATTCCTGCGCCAATTTTAGTAAAGGATTGAAGCTTGAGAGGTTTATGAAAATAGGGTGTGATGGGAGGTATTTATATTAGAGGGGAGAGGGGATTTCTGAATATTAAATTCAATTATTTATTATTTCTCTACAAGACATGTAATAGTGGTGATTCCAGGACCAAGAATAGTAATGTTTACATGTCAGTAAGATGTAATGGCCTTACATAATCCATACATCTTCTTATGACATCAAAATTTAGTTATTTATCATTTATCATGAAATATCATATTTTTTTATTCACAGAAATTATAGTATTTTATAAAAATCCCAAATATTCCCCCAACCATTTTTCAACATGTAGAATCCTAAAATGAATACCTTTTTTCAAATGTTTTTTTAATAATGATTAATTTAAATTTTAAATAAATTATAATTTACATGAAAAATATAGTTTTTGAGACATATCTTTACTTATTCCAAAACATATGTACATCATGAATTCACTTAAATCCTACATATATACAACCAAATGAGAATATACTATTCATAAGGGTATATCATTGTACATAATAGTAATACTACTATTCATATTGGTTGGTTATTATTCTCCAAAAAATTATTTTTGTTCTATTAGTCTCAAAAAATCACCCTGAACACAACCTTGTATGTCATATATTTGATATTGAAAACACATAATTTTCAAAATTATTTTTAATAGTCACATATTATTTAGTATCATTAAATGGAATTTTACTTCCTAATGCAATGATACTATAAGGAATAATTATAAAGAAGGGAATTCTATTTATAAAACTTCAGTTTGTTACATTTTTCTTTAATTAAATATATCATAAACATATAGTACATTTAAATAATGTTTTACATTCGGAATATAAATAATTCATCAACTATTTACCAAAAATGATAGATAAAATGTCAAAAAAAAAACACTTGAAAAAAGGATATTGACACTTAAAATAGTGAACATAATGAATGGTTATAAACAAATTGGTGAATGTATGAAATAAAAGCATAATATATGATATTATAAATATTAATATGGTTTTTCTTCAAGTTAATAACATTTTTGATACCATTATACTCTAGGATAAAAAAAATTTAACCAAAAGGGAGTATAAGGTAATTGATTTCAAATCAATATATATTTTATTGAGACATAATTGTTATTATTCACCAATTAAATTTTATCTAGTGTATACACTCCCCATATAAAACGTTTTATCATGAATAATTTAGTCTTCAAGGTATTTTACATTTTAATTTGAATTTTTTCATTTAATACATGAAAAACTAATAAATGCTAAAATGATTTGTGAAATATTACATTATTTTTTTATTGTTAACATTATCTTAAAATTAAAAATATTATAATAATTTTCATTGAAAATTATATCATACATAAAAATCAACTTTATTTATTAATGGATATGACTAGTTCCTAAAATTCATTCTATTTTTATATACAGTTTATAATTTGAATGTTATTTGTATAACTGGGAAAAATATTGAAAAAATTATTTCCTTTACTCAGTATTGATATTAATAAAGAACATTATTTATTATTTAAATATATAATTAAATATATAATTAATATTTTATACTTTTATGATATGGATTATGTAATTTCTATCTTAATCCACATGATATATTGTTAGTTTCATCAGATAGACCAGTTTAGAAAATTAGATAGGTTTGTACCCGGTATGTTATACTGTCTTATAGAAGTCCTCCATAGTAAATGAACCATGTACCCATGAAACATGGAATATAATAATAAAAATTTTCATTTAATGGAAATTTACTAATTATTAATCTTATCTTTTGGATTCTTGATGGAATTTTCTATGGATTCATTTCATTGTCAGTTTATTTATTTAATGGAATGTGATCCATTAATTTACCTTGCAACATTGATTATTCTATATCAAGATATTTATGTTGCATTTGTTCTATGATATTTATCTTTTCATGCTTATTATTATTAATTATTCATTTTTTTTCTTCTCTACGAACCCATATTCTTAATTTGATATCCCCCTTCATTTGTTTCTATTACCTATATTATGAAGATAAATACTTTGAATAAGTTTCAAATTTTCTGAGCTCTTACAATAATTATAAACTATTTTATATTCCAAATATAACATGGGTTTCATGAATGTTATTTCGTTTTTTCAATACTATTAATCTATTCAATCATTTTAAGCTTATTCTTGAATCAATGACATTGTAATAATGTATGGAACCCACTCTGGGATACTAGGGTCAGGGTCATTACAATTTTTATCGGACATAGTTAAGTAGAAACCAAATAAAATAGACATATTAAATCATATATTTTGGAGAATAATACAATGATAGACTTTTATGAAATGTATAGAATATCATTTAATTTTTTTTTGAAAATAAGAGATTATGAGGGTATTCCTTGTGAGGCATCCCCATCCATATACTATAACTTGATGTAGTTCAAGAACTGATGTACCTAGCAGTAAATAAAATTAAAAGGGAATATAAAGTACCTAGCATAACATACGTTAATAATACGACCTTTTTAGGAATATTAATTAAATTACAAAAACACACTCCCAAGGACTATAATTGTTTGGTGTTTAGAATGATGGGAACATAATATTCTATCATGGTGAACCATATTAATAATCGATGTAAAAGATATTATCCTTTATTATTCCTATATAAACACTTTCTCAATGATCTAGGTAAATGAATCATTAGATGGGATATGCTTATATGCTCAATAATTCTACACCATGGAGATATATACGAATAACCTGAATATACGGGTGTGTGAAAAAGAGCCTAAAACATTAAATCCATAAATTTCATATTAGATATCTTAATAGTGATTCATGTGATGATGACTATAAGTTTATAAGAAATTAATCATAAGGTAATCAACAGAAAATGTCGAGAGAGAAAAGAGTATGAATAATAAATAGAATTGCGCAATACATATAAGCATAGAAATTATTATGTTAAATATTCATACCAATACAATATAAAAATTTATGGATTGTGGTAATAACATGTGTACATTATTTTTTAATGGGCTAATAACCAATGTATCATCTTTATTTTATTCTTGGTATAAAACACTTGTACCACCTTGTTTTTAGGTTTGAGCTACAAAATTTGTACCATATTTTTTTCTATCATGGACTATAACTCATCAACAATCTTGTTTTTAGGGTTTGGATATAAACCATTTATCCTATTCTTTTTAAGATCCATAAACAATTCATGTACCATGTTTTTTTATATTGGGATACTACTCACCAAACAACTTATTATCAGGTGTGGTCTATAATCCATTTACCCACATGTTTTTTTTAGCTTGGTAAAAAATTGATTTGCACACTTTTTTCAGGATTTGGATACAATAAACATACCCTATGATCTCATATACCATTTACCATTACCCAATTTATTGTTGGGATATATATGTCCCATCGAACAAATTATGATATCATATTAATAAGAGAAAAAAGGTCATAAAACACTCACCACATCACAACCAAAGAAATTTATTTTGTATTATAAAAATTTCTAAATATAGTAAACTATGGAAGAGATATTGGATAGCATAATAATTTCATCATACAATAATAAATGAAAATCTACGGGTTCACTCATGGTATGTCCTTTGGAAAGCAAATAGTTTTCATAAACAACATGTTATTATGATCATAAACTACATATAGAAATGATAACAATAGTGTAATTGGATAATATCCCATGTAATGAAAAAAATATACCAATGTCAGTCACCTTAATAGGAATGTAATTTTGAAATATCATTTAAAACATTTTTTTTGAAAATTTTATTTAAAAAATGAATGATTCTTTTTGACACATATGAAATTTTGAAGACCCTTTTCAATGAAAATAACACAAAAAATTATAAAGGAACCTCCAAAATAAATTTTAAACACTTTTTAAATTATAATTAATTATTAATATTCTTTTTCATGAAATTTAGCTTAAAATATCATTAAAAAAAGAAAAAAATTAGATTTTTTCAAAAATAAAATATATTTTCAACCAAATATAGATATATGGTAGGATATTCATTGAAATAATTTATTTATTATATTAAGAAAAAATAATTAGAAAAATGGTAACTTTGTCTTAATATATATTGAAATACTATTAGAGGAGAAAATTAATAATAATCCTTGGGATATGGATTGTAATATTTCATTATTGGAATAATTATCCAAAAAAATCCTCTTAAATTATTAGATCGCAACAGTAAACTCCTACCACATTGGTAAAATTTACTCATAAAAAACATGAGATAATAAAATTTTATAAAACATAAAAATTAATTAAATAATTTTGATTCATGGTATAACCATTAAAATGGATAGTATATACACCTCATAAAAGAATATATTTTCATAACAAAACACGTTTCTCAGAAAAGGAAAAATGATACAAAATTGATCTACCACTTTGGTAACATTAAAAACATCACCCCAAGAAAGAGAGATCATAAAATAGATTGGAAAATAAAAGTAAATTTTTTGTATAAGAGTAATAATTTATATTCATTTATTTTATATATTGCATATATTAGAATTCGGTGGTGGATAAAGAATGTGTATAACAAAATTAAAAAGTGAGATCGAACACCCTTATTAATTGAGTACCATTGGAATCATGATTTCTAAAAAATAATAAAATCAACTGAAAATTATAATATCATAAAATTAATTAAATTATTGATATAAAATTTCATAGTTTATTATATAAACCACAAAATATAAATTAGTTTGAAATATGGTATAAGATTCACTGAATTAAACATGGGACAGAAATCCAAATATATTTAGACTTGACGTTGATTTTACACATTAAATATCCATTATAATAAATATAATTATATTATGTAAGATCAAATAATACTATATTTTTATATATAATAACATATATTATTATATTACATCTTTATATTATCGTTTATTATAACTTTCATGTTAAATATACCTTTTAGGTTATAACCAAGTTGTTTTCATATATATTTTGACTTGTTATTATTTATTCTATTAATTATATAATGATTTAGATATTTAATGTGTTTAAAGTGTTATATAAATATCATTTATATTTAATATATAATAATTAATAAAAATATATTAAACAATGAAATTGGAAATAAATTAAACCTCTCAAAGAAGAAGTAGGTCGGACATATGCGTGAACGATTATCTAATTTTCTTATCATATGTTTAAATAAATAATTGTAAATGAAATATATATATATATATATATATATATATATATATTATTTACTTCCTAATTTATATGTCATATATATCACATATTTTTATAAACCCATCCATAATTCATTACATGTTATCTGTGTATGAATTTCATCACATTGAGGAGACGATACTACACATGTCCACAAACAATGATATCATATTCACAAAAAATAGATCACATGAAGTTATGTGTTATGTAATAATAAAATAATCATTAATAAACCCTTAATATCATATATTTGAAATAAAAAAATTACATATATTATTATTTCCAATCATGAGAGGTGTTAATAGAATAAAAAACTATATCAGTTCGTGAAGTTGTAGTCCACCATATACATGAACAATGATTTTGTATCACATTTTATGAATGTGTGTAAATGTATAGGTAGTACACATTAAATAAAAAAATGTCATTTATTTATAATACCTAGGATTTTATAAAATCCCTGTATTAGAATAATATATGTGGTGGATGATGAAATAAAAATAATACTATATCAGAATGTTTTTTATTCTTCGTGTATATCCTTTGGATTTACCTAAAGGAAAACCATGGATTTATATCATCACAAAGTGATGCTTATATAATAAAAGTATGTATTTTTTAGATTATTTTTTCATGGTTTGGGAAATAAAAATATTTCGAGTGGTGTGGATATGTGTAGGGGTTGAGTTCCCTTATATAGTGGATGATTAGTGGCATTCATGTAAATAAAAAAATATAAATATTATTTGGATGTCTCCCTTACATGATGTTGGTCCAATAATAGTCTATTTTCATTCCCAAATAGTATATGGTTGAAATATGGGTATAAAATGGATTTTTGGATGTTTATAGTTAATTTTTAATTTTTATTTAATGTTTAACCACTACGTCAATTTATTTTCCTCCTAATCATAGTAAATAAATATAATTTATTTCACTAATTTGATTGGTAAAAAAATATTTTTTTGTAACTAGAAAATAAATTTTATTCATATTAGAAATTTAAATCCATTTTTGAAAATTATAATTTCCAAATTATTATAAATCAGTTTAATATTAATCCCCCAAATGGTATGTGACAAAGGGTTTTACATGAAAATATTCCAAAGTTTGATGTGATTTAATTTTAAATTTCAATGTGGAATTGATTCAAATGTTCTAAATTGTATTAATGGATATATAATTGATATTAATATTCTTTTAATCTATTTTAATAATTAATTTCTCTATATAAATAAATAATAAAAAATCGAAGGTTCCAATTAAAATTTTGTAATTTTTTCTACTCACCAAATAAAGAAACAACTCAATAAATCTAAAAAAATAACACTAAGATAATAAATAATTTTTTATTTCCAAATTATTTTATATTTTTTCAAATATTTTATATAAGTGTCATAATTTAGTTTCAAAATATGAAAACCATTAAACAACTGTAAAATTCCCTTAAATAAAAAAATATATCTTATACACATTATATGATTTATTCTTATATATTCTCTAGAAAACAGAAAAAATTATTTTTTAATAGATAATTTAATAAATTCCTTCAATATAAAATTAAAATGATGAAAGAAATTGTTTTATTTTTTTTAGAGAAAACATGTTTTTATAGAAAAATTGTATTCTTAAAAAAGAATTTATTTATTTTCAAAGTGTTTTATATTTAATTACTAATCAGTTCGTAGCTAGAGAATTCATTTAACAAAATTTCATAAACCATAATTCATTATATAGTTGATATTTTTCAATACATATATTATAATAGATTAGTGATATGTATAATAAATTTTTAACAATATTATTAATATTATTTTTTAACTGAAATATTGTTTTTTATGTTATATAATTTATTGAAGAAAAATGGAATTTTGTGGAACACATTGAAAAAAATTGTTGTAAGTGATAGATTCTAAATTAAACCAGGAGTGTATAAAATATTTTCATTTTTTTGACTAAAAATAAATGATAACTTGTTATAGCATACAATGAAATCCTTCTAAAAATATTAAATTTTCCTAAAAAATTATTCATAATAACATTGGGTGATACATTCTACACCCCATTAAATGTATTTTCCCCCCATATGATTGCAGTGTCATCATTGATTGAATATTTTATTGTCCCTTTTGAAGAAACACAAATAGTAAAACTGAATAATTGAATACAATTTAAAATGTTAATATTATAAAAATAATGTTTTCACAATGTAACTCATAATTCAGCTTCCATGTAAGAGAAAACATGGTGATGTGAAAATATGGGCATGGATGAAATGTGTAATCTAATATATTTAGTTATATAGATCCATTATCATAGGAAATAAGGTGACATATAGAATTTTAGAGAAAATTTAACCATATACCCCATATTTATTAAGAGGTTATTACTATGATCAATATTTATAAAACATTTTATTTCAAAATACTCTTGCTAATGTTGAATAATTTTCACATAAAGATATACATAATTGATTTAATTATATTTTATATGCACAATATCACCAATTTTTGTGCCTTGATCAATTCCCACATCATATAATACACCAAATATGAATGTGATTTTATTATTCTTGATTCACAAATGAATCATAAGATTCTTATTTATAATAATAAGGTATTATGTATATATTTAGTTATTATTAAAGAAAAATGGATAGTATATGATATCCAGTATAAATAAATCCTCATATGGGGAGATAATTCAGTAATCTCCAAATAATTATACAAATTTTTACTTATCCCATTTAATAGATTCATATAATTATATCCTTGTGAATAATGAAAATAAAAAAATAGAAATAATTTTAAAAAATATATCAAATCAATCTTAACATTTATCCCCAATATATTATAAATTATGTAATTACTTTCATACACTATACATGTGAATAGATATATCATGAATTATTTCGAAAAATTGTAATAATCATAATTGACATAAATCATTATTGAAAACATATATGCTTCAATAAAATAATTAATCATTTATTCCTTTTATAATCTATTATCTTATAAAAACACTTTGATTGGATTCTTGGGTTCAACTTCTCACATGTATAATATAAATTTTATTTTATTTTTTTTAGAATCCATGTGGAGGGATGTAATGAATACTTCTAATGAAAATAATTTAAACTAAAGGTTGAAAATTAATATTTTTATAGAGATTATATAAAAAAAATATCTCATAAAATTTCCCACAATGGAGTGCCCTGATTATCATGATTCACATCATAGATTGTGATTGAATATCCCTATAAATTTTAAATCATCTCAATAAAATGTTGACATTGATCGCCACTGTTAACCATCATATTTTTTTTTTCATTTTTCAGAATAAATCTCAAAACCCCATACAGTTGAAACATTGAAGTGTGGGATATGAATTCAGAAGCGATTCCACATTATTTATATCATTAGAATAATTTTTCCAACCACATTGGCATTCACCTACTCTATTAACATTATTTAAAGACATAAATAATTTACTATTAACATTAATAAAATTCCCACCATGTTTCTCCCCCACATTGAGGATAATAGTGTGCTTATCTTCCTCCCATCATTGTTATTAAATTTTCCATTGAATTTAATTTCATGTACTTATCAAAAACATGATATTGACACATAACAATATCCTATATTTATACCTTAAATAGAATATCAATGAATCTCATCGTAGAATCCAATATACATTATGGTTAAGTCCCATAAAATCTTCATTTTTAATCTATTTAAGAATCCTTAAATGTTTTTTTCATGATTAATTAGGATACCAAAAGTATACATAGTAATCATGTTATATATGATTCATAGGACCCATCAAATTCTTCATCCCACTTATTAGACTCTAATAATTTTTTCTCCATTTTCATATGAAAATTATGTGGAATATACTTTTACAAACCAAATTATATATATTTTCACAATCCAAGGAGTTAATTTCATCTTTTCAATTCATATTTTTGATAATATTCCACGAATGAACTTTTTAATCTTCAAAATTGTTGAAAAAAAGACACCTTTTTAATTATCTGATCATTGTAGAATAAAAAATTCATTTTTAGGGGTACAGATCTATTTATCAGAAACTAATAGAATAATACAACCCTAAAGAGAAGGGGGATTCACCCGCATGATTTACTCCACATTATGTTTTCCCCTACTTTTAGTATTTTGATCTTCACCGTGATTTATAGATAATAAAATTATGAAGGCATATAAAAAATGTTTTACATTTTATATCCATTAACATTAAGTTTCTTATATGAAAAATCATTGAATTGCTTATTTCATTTTCGTTAACATGGTTTATTTTGGTTCCAACCTTTCTCTAAAACACTTTTTATTGTGTGGAAAAAATAATCATTGTGGGAAACCTCATAATAAAAATAAAAATACAAATTAAATGTGTAATTTATGAGACGTAATTTTTAATCTATAAAAACATATTTTTAACATTGTTTCTTCCAATTATATATCAATATAAAAATGTTATGATGTTTTATAAAAAAATTTTAACTTCATGAAGCATATCCTATGAATTTGATATACTAGGTTTGATGCAAAGCATGTTTTTGTTTACTATTTCATGATCAAGTCTTGCTCAATATGTTGTTTTCAGGTTCCTTACCCCAATATAAGTTGGAGTAAAATCCACATCCACATATAGTAACTAGGCATAGATGTAATTTCATATAATTCAATCTCCCAATACATTATCAAAATCCAAATAAATTTCCTAAGAATTGACTCAACATTAGACATTTCCCCTCAGAAATCCCTCCAGATGTCCTTAATAATATCCCATGGAATGTCACTAAGTATTTATTATCATAACTTCCAATGGAATACTAAACCCTTCATTTTATTTCACCAATAGTGATACATGATTAATATAAATGGATATGAAATCATTTTTTATAACTAATCGTTACATTACATAAACTAATACTGGAAGAATGTTATAGTTTAGTGTCTTTTGCAACAAGGAATCATCATAATATATCATGGTTAATGATCTTCAACATATCCCTTAAATATCTTCTTATTTAGTTCTCCAAAATAATTTTTTTAATAACCTATCTAAATAAAACATATGTGTTGAGTTTAAATGAATAATAATTGTAAACTAGTGGGATACATAAGAAAAACATGAAAATAATGTGGTGAGAACAGGATAATAACATTTAAATAACATAATATTCATATCAAATATCATAATAACAGGTCATTTAAAAAATAATTTTTAATCATAACACATTTTTCATAAAGGAATTGTGTAAAAAATCCTTGAGGACGTTGAAGTGTAATAAGACATGAAATAGTTCCATACACAAAAGATTACAAAATCATATTGCATGTAAACCATCATTAATAACCCGAACAAGTTAGAGTCGGTTTAATCACCAATATAAAACTTTCATGCATGGTCTATAACCCATATAACATTTTTTTGGTAATGTGATAAAACTATTATAACAACTTATTTTCATGATTGGGAAATAAATTCTATACTATACATATTTCCATCTTTGAATAAAATCGGTGTACCCACTTTTTTCAGATCATAGGATACATCCCATGTGCCCGCTTGTTTTTTAGGATGCAACCCACGTAAACTCAAATTTTTTGGCTTGGGATATGACATGTGGATCCTGTTCATTTTTTACATGACTTATGACACATGTAACCTCTATTTTTTTAGATTCAATCAATGTTCCCCTAAATATAATGTACCATTTTATCATTACCCAATGCATTGGATGAAGATATAGGTCTCACCCATGACCTAATAAAACCAATAGTTTTTCCCCAGAAGACCATAAACAATTCATCATGACATAACCTTGGGATTGAGATGGTTATTTTAAAATTTACATAATATTATAACTCATTTAAAATATAAATCATATCATAATCATTTCTCCATAATATAATTCATGAAGGTTATTGGGTTTAAATGTATTATATCCCATGGAAAATAAATGGGTGTTATAAAAAAACATGTCATTATAAACATAAACCATTCAAACAGATGATGATAATGGGGTACATGTATTCATAGTAAATCATAAATGATACCAAATGGTTACTTCTTTATTGGAGAATAATACTTTTATTATCCTTTAAATAATTTCATCATGAAAATAACCTTTCATCTTTGAGAATGTATTTTTGAAACATAAAATAATTTTGAAAATATGTTTCTTGAAAATAAACAAGAAAATAAATAAAATGAAAAAATGAAAATAATTTATAACACTATTTAAAGAATAAATTATTTTTTAAATATATATCCTTGAAATTAAAATAAATCAAAATTTAAATAAAATCATAACATTTTATGAAAAAAATAATTTCTTATAGAAGAGAAAAATAAGGTAATATTATCATGTAAACATTTTCTTAACTATATTTTTTATCAAAGACTGTAAAATTGTACCAATATATGAGTATATCATGAATAACAATATGATAATAAAATTTATCATAATTCATGAGATATGGATCTTATAATTTAATTATTGGGAGAATAATCATAAGCAATCTAGATTTACATTGTGATTTGTGGAAATAAACTCTTACCACTTTAGAAATGTTGAATCATAACACCCATGAGAGAATAAGATTATATAATGATTAAAATATCATTAATATAATTATATAAATTATATAATATATAAAATTTATAATATATATATTTCATAAAATAATATCGGTACATAACAAAACATGTGTCTTGAAGAATGAAATTTATGAATAAATTAACTCAATGCTTTGGTAATTTTGAAACAATAACACCATGAAAGAGAGATCCAAACATTTATGTGAAAATAAAATAATTTTATGGTATATTAATTAAAATACACATTCATTATAAGTATATAGAACACATAAAATAAAGAGGTGGGTAATATTTCATGTGTCTTAGAAAATACAAAATGTGAGACATAAATCCCTTACTAATTTTGTATCTTTTAAATCATGAAATACATGAAGGAATTCAATTAAATGAAACTTTTAAGATCATAAAATAGATTAAATTACAGATTTTACATACCATATCGTAGTATATACACCACACAAATGAAAGGAGAGGTGAATATAGAATTAGTCATGCAGATATAAAAGTGAGAATAATAATTACCTTACCATAAGTCATGAATTTTTTCATACACATTCAAATATCATTTAAAATACATTTATGTTTATTATAAATATTTAAAATAACAAGATTATTATATAACTCATCATGTATTATTTGTTTATGAATTTAAATTATCCATTAATTATCAATTTAATATTAATTTTATATTTTGGGTAATAACTAATTTTTTTGTATATTTATGGACTTTTAAATCATGATAATATTACCTAGATCGTGATTTACTGATTACATAAATTTAAAACTTGATATAATTATGATAAATATTCTCTATATAATTAATTAATATAATCTATAATAGATATATGCATTAAATGTGTAGTTGGGGATTGTTTTAGTTGTAAGAACCCGGTAATCCCACATAAAAAAATGGGCATTCAAACCCCATTTCGAATAGTTTTTTGTAGTAGTTCTATAGTGGATCTATATGAACGTAGGAACTATAGCAATGGTGACACTATAGTGGTGGTAGGAATGTAGAAGAATCTAGTTCTAGGTGGGTACTTAAGCAGTCTGGAACTATAGCTTTAATATTTACAGAATGGGTCTTGGGCCAAAATGTTGGGCCTACATGATATGTAATGTGATACATGCCCAGTGGCCTTTAATACCAAATATATATGATGTAATAAAGTTTGTAGTTGGGTGGGTTATCACTAAGGGGGTCTATAACCTTTCTTCAAGGCATATGTGTGTGTGGTGTGTGTGTGTTTGAAGTAATTGTACGCTTAAGAAACTAATATATATATATATCAAATTAAATACATCAATCATGGAGATAGTAGGCCATATGTACCAAGGAACACTATTTCTATTTTATTTTCATATATTTAGGGAATTAAATTTAAATGATATTTAAATTTATTATTTGTACAATAATTATTTTCATATATATCACATATTTTTATGAATTACGTTATTAAAACATTACATGTAAAGCATGAATGAATCACATCACTTTGAGAAAGTGGTAGTCCACATGTCCACAAATGATGTTATTATATTCTATTAAAATGAAAATAATCAATTGATATGTTATATAATAATAAAATCATCATAAATATATAATAAATATCAAATAAAAATTGTATGTATATAATGGCGAGGAACCATTGTTAATGTGAATGTTTCATTCATTACCCAAAATAGATTTGAAACGGGAAAACATTTAAATTTAATAATTATATAATGGTTTTAGTAGATTACAATAAAATTTCATTAGAGTTAATCATTATCAGATAATACATCTCCCTTTATTATCTTTAAAAAATATATAATAATAATATGGTAATGTTTCATGTAGTTCTAAATTCATTTGTGTCTAATTGTGATATAAGGTTTACATTTATGTTCTAGATAATTATTCTTTAGTTCCTATAATTAGAGTAATGTTTTGGCCCTCAATAACATCAAAATATATATTGGGAATCTAATATAATAATTCATTACGTAGAATATATATTGAGATCATGTTCTATATTTTTCAATGGGTTTTGGGATCAATACAAAATTGTACACGAGTTATCATTCAAAAATATTTTTCAATAAACAATTCATATAGAACATTATGAAGAACAATATACAATAATGTGAATAACTCAAACACCTTGTAATTAATTTGGTGAAAGAATACAATTGGTAACTAAGATTTCTAAACAATGAACAAACAAGGATTGAGCCATATCATGGAATATCATTGTCAAAAAAAGAATACGATGAAAATTGATGATATGATCAAGTATTTGATGTTGGTCATAAGTTGTTCCAATGAATTTTTACATGGAATGATGATATGATATTCAAATAAAAATAAATATTACCCCTAGTATATAAATCCATTTCAAATTCTTGATTGTATCAAGATGGTATCCAATATGTTCGAAGTTCCACAAGACCTCTCTCAAATTTATTATTTGTTACACGTATATATCCTATGGAAGTATATACCTCATACTTCAACAGTATAGAACAAGTCAGTCATACCTCTAGAAGAATACAATTATAAAGATTAATTCTATGTAAATTTTTTTGGATCATACATTGAATGTTCTACAAAAATTGATCACTCGCCTAGTCAATATTTATTTATAAAAACAACTATTTTAAAGATGTAATTTAAAATCCAAAGAAAATAAAAAGGAACAATTATAACCATTTTTCTTCAACATGATGAATTTAGATAAGTAAAATTTATTTTATGGGTAATACACTATAACACATCAAAATTTAATGAATTTATTCTTTGGAATAAATTACATTTATTTGATAGCATTCACTAAACAAACAACAAGTTAATAATTTATTACATGCAATTTCAGTTTTTGAAGTAAAATAATATATTATTAATATTATTATTTAACTGAGACTATTATAATCTAAGAGTTAAGCCTTATGTTAAGAATATAAATACCTAATATTAAAATTTAATTTTTAAGTGTATTGTATAATGAAATCATATTAATAAAAATTACATAATTTTTTAAATGTTTGGTATTTGTCTTGATAATATCTTTTCTATAAAAAATGTTTTAATTGACTCTTATAAAGTATAATAAAATAATATTTTGGAAATTTTATAAAATAAATAAAAAAAAAACATTTTTTAAATCATCATATCTAAATTATCATAGGGATAATTTTCTGTATTTTTTTTTCAAAAAGATTAATTTACTAATGAATTGTGATAAATATTGGCTTCTGTTGAAAGAAACCTTTTTGTACAATGAATTTCTAAATTTCATTTTTTAAATGGTTTTTAAATTAAAATTATTATCGTTATATATCACCTCGTAAAATTAGATTCATTGAAATTATTTTTGATAATGAATTTATATATAATTACTTATAAAATATTTTAAACAATTATTCTTTTGAAACCTTCTTTTTCATCACATCATCGAGATTAATTTTAAAATAACAGATTCAATTTTTAAATGAAAATTATAGAAAATTTATCTATATTATTAATAATATTAATTTAAATTATATAATATGGTTTTCTTAATATTTGACGATAATGAAATGTAAAAATAGTAAACTTAATTTATGATGGTTAAAGTAAAAAATTGGTTTACCAGGGGTTAAAACCCAATATCAATTGATAAAATGTTCAAAATATTTAAAACACAAGTGGTATTTAGATATGTTTACTACATCTATTATATTATCTTGAATAGTGGATTTTGGATCCTTCTTTAAATATATAAATGTGGTTACAACATTATCTTTTCAATAATATTAATTTTTCCACTTTCCCCACAAATAAAAGACCACCCTTATCATCTATTAATCACACATAAAAAACCCCATTTTTTGGCCAATAACTTGCGAAATAACATCATTTATTACACCTATTATCCAATAATCATTATTTGGTCAAAAATCCACTATAATATTCCTTGTTTGGAAATAATAAAGTTGTTTTTTGAATAAGAATAAACACCACTTACTAAGTGTTTTATTTTGTTTTATCTTCCATTTGATTCAATTATCATTCTTCTGTATATAAGAATACATCCTCATGAAAAAAATTTATTATCATTCCATATACACCTCTCGAAATAAGATATAATTATGAATTGAATTGTTATATATGATATTTTTGATATTTTTAATTTGATTGAAATGTTTTATTATAAATACCACCATACATTCATTTATGTGGGAATACGATAATGTCACACCTCTACATGGTGGACTTCCACCTTGTGATGCGATGTGTTTCATTAATGATATAATTTAAATGTAATAAGGTTGCATTGGATAAAAAAATTTATATAAATGAGATAAAATGTACACTATAATGGTAATATATTATGAAAATTTTCTTCATTAAATCCATTGAGGAAATTCAAACTACATTCATCCATACGTATGACCTACCATCTCAATGAACGATGTATTTCATTTTGAATCAATAAATCTTACGGGTTTCCTATATATATATATATGATATTTATTGTATTTATATCAAATTATCATTCTATATATTTTGAAAAAATTATAATAATTTGTATACTATAGATAAAACATTAAAAAATACATAAATAACAAAGCTACATCTTCTCGAAAACATGACAATAACATGGAATTATTCAAAAATTGGTTATTAAGGATAAAATTCACTAATATATAATGTGAAAATATATGTGTTCTTTTTTATAATATGTGTAATAAATTTATATTTATTTTATATATGATATATTAATGTTTACGAAAGATGTCATGACATAAGGTTTGGGATTTTTGTATCAAATTTTCATCCATGAGACATATATTGCATTTTCACCTAACATCATTTATAGAGTTTATATACATATTCATTAACATTTAATAGCATGAATTTATTTTTTCACATGATATTTAATTTTTCATTTAATTTTATTAAATTATAGGGAATTCAATGCATTTTTATGGAAGTGGTTATGATTTTATGTTATATTTTAATCGTTTATCTAGATTATTCATAATTATTTTTCTTATAATAAAACCTTATGATCTATCTATCAAGATTCTATTCAATTTTATTCTACACTGGTTATTTCATGATAATACATGTTTTCCTTTCATTATAATATCATTATATAATCAATTTTTCAAATTAATGTTTTTATGAAAAATCAATTTCATTTTTCACTTCCATTGAAATTCATTTTTCATTAAAAAACATGTTTCTCAAATTATTAATTTTTTTTATATTATCCAAATGATTTATTAAATAATTTATTAACCAGGTATTTTTATTTTATAAAAATTATTTTAAATTAATCATTATTACATGTTTGAAATAAATAAATTTATAAATTTATATAAAATGATAAAGATTCCTTCTTTTTAAATGTAACTACCAGAATATAATTATCTTCTATCATGACCAAATATTTAATTCAATAATCATTTATCATATTACTATGATTTTTTTAAATAAAATTATATTCGAAATGATTTATGTTCTAACAATATTTTTTTGCCCAAAATTTTGTATTACACATAAAATGTTCCGTGCTATAATCAAAATCATTTTCTATTTAAGTTGAAGGATTTTTATGTTACTTATGCTTAACTATGTATATGATCCATGGATACAATAATTTTTATTTCAATGTATTTTTTATTTATAGGACACAAATATTTTTAAAAAACCCATTTCATTTAATTTTTTAGGAAATGATCTATGTTTAATGATATTTTGGAACACATATATTTAAATATAATTATGAAATGGGTGGAAACAATATATCCCTTCAATGTATTTGGTAATGATTTATATCTCATGAGATATTATGGAATTGAATAGAGAGTGAACTCTCTTTAATAAGGTAATTTGCACCTGATAATTGTATTTTAGAGTGAACCGTGACTACTATGATGATTTTGGGAGTGGAACCATTCCACCATTAAATAATATGAAGTTATTCTTGAATATTATGGAATTAATTTTCTATTAATAGTATCATAGAAGAATTATATGTGTTATTTAAATGTGATTCTCCCATCTCCTATGTATGTTGATTTCCAATGATTCATGTCTTATGAACTACCTATATTTGTTATATGACTCAAGATAATAATTTTTTATATATAGGGATGGTTTTTAAATATTATTATCATTTTATAATGTCCTTTTTTTGTTCATTATTATGTATCTCTTTTTTTTACCCAAAATGAGAATCTATTATAACTCATACATGTGTTTCTATTAAATAAATTATGAAGAAAAAAATATTTATGATATTTCTTTGAATGATACTCATTATAAAAAAACATTGTCAGATGAATTGAAGTTCACCACAAACTAGGTGTTTAAGATTCCACGTTTACAAATGAATATTACATTTTTATGGTACTTATGCATGTGTTTGCATAATTTTATGGATGATCTTTTATGAAGATAATATATAATAATGGAAATTATGGGTCATGATAATTTTACAAGGATTTTGGGATATAATTGAACTCAAATATATATATATATATATATATATTAGGTTTTCAGTTCCATTGGAATCAGATATGATTGGGAATAAATCCCAAACGAGGTTTTCAATTTCTTCATATAAGGTCGTGGGATGATAAAGATATGTTTGTTTGAATTGTCACCCAAAGAGGTTTTTATTTTCCTAAGATACTATTTTGTGACTATGGATCCTAATACATACAAATCTTCTAGTGTAATAAAGGATATGACCCTATTAGAAATTCCTTTTCATTCATACCAATTATAAGGACCCATATAGGTATATATCTATATATTTTATGACCTAGAGTACCCATGTTGGTTCTAATTGATTGTATAACACTATTTTAGTGTGCATACTAATGGGTAGATTTTGTAACATACCAAGTAAGTAATGAATAATAGATATTTTTATCTATGTCTATTAATGATTAAGATAGTGTTTTAGAGGCTTAAAATGAAAATAAATCAAATCTTAAGCATGGAATACACTAATATTCTTAAAAGATTATTTTACTGCCTTATGATGGAAAACCCTTTTTAAATATACCTTTTGACAATTTTATAAAATATTTTTGTCAAAATAAACTTATTCTTTATGATTGGGACATCAAAATTTACTTTGTGTGAATTTTTGGTATTTTTCTGACAATGTTCATTTTTTAATGAATATTGAAAAATACTGCATTTTACATCAAAACTGCTTTTTAATCTAATTTATTTATATTATTAGATTATCTTTTGAATTGGTATTAATGTGTAATATGAATATATTTTTACCATTTAATCAAATGTTGGTCATTGGAATCAATTTCACTTTGAAATTGGACTTAAACTAGTGTCAATCTTTTGATACTTATTGTTTCATAAAAACACGCTATTTGCTCTGACAGCGGGAAATAATTATTAAATTAATTAATGTGACTTATATTTTTAGAATTTTTTAAAATAGACTTCATTTTTGAATTTGTAATATCAAATATATCTTAGGGTGAATTTTGGGTAATTTTCTGAAAACCTTCAATTTTTGATGAATAGTGAAACCACTAAGTGGTACTTATAAAGACTGATTATCCATTTAAATGAAATTTTTACATCATTTTGTTTTGAATTTCAAAAATACGCCATACATGGTTGTCATTAAGAAGTAAAATGTGGTTCAATGATATTATAATAAATTTTTGGTGAATCGTAACTTATTAGGTTCTTAATCGCAATTAGTGGTAATTAGTGTAGTTTAAGGTAAAAATAATGCTTTAATAAAATAAGATAAGCATGAAAAATGTCCTACCCTCATTCTTTGTGTCATGGCCGACCAAGAAAATCCATGTTTCAACTTGGGGATCCCATGGATCCACTTTGGTTGGGAAATGACATAAACAACTTTTTATTTAATGTAAAAGTACAAATGACACAAACATAATATGTTTTAGGGAAAAAAAATTTACATGGGGTTATAAAGATAATATTTTTGATTATAAATAGTAATTGGAAAGATAAAAATATTTCCTAAATCATATTATTTTTTTTATAATTTTTAGACATTAAATAAATTAAATTATTTATGACATAATAATGATGCAGCGATGACATCATTATTTGATGATTTAAATAAAATGGAAAGATAATGTTAAATCAATGAAATAAAAATGTCCAAAACCAATTGGATGAGTGTATTTCGAACCCTTATCACCTTATCCACGAATTATATCAATGTGGAACCTTTTAAAACCGAAACACATTTTCAAATAAAGTAATATTTCTTTACTTTCCAAAAGTGCCCCTCCTCTCCTCTTATAAAAGGCCCCCACCTCTACCTCATTTCACACACTCCTCAAGCCTTTGGATCAGCCGACCCCTGCCCATTTACTCTCTCCACATCCTTCTCCTCATCCTAGAGGATTCCCTTTGAGAAGAATCCTTTCAATGGAAGCCTTTATTCTCAAATCAAAAGGAGTTACACTTTTAATGGTAATTCATTCTCTCATGTTCATTTGTATTATTTTGTTTCTCCAACCCCATAAACTCTTTTTATTTACATATTTTGTAAAAAAAACCATATATTCAATATACTAGGATGTTGTTATAAGATTTATTTGAGCTACACTCTCACACAACTACATCAAATGGTTAAAGAACATACGGTTTCCGTGGATGGAGAAATTCTGCCTCCCGAAACGATGATTGTTCAATACTCATTTAACACTTTCAAAGGTGGACATTTTGATGTCACTATTTTTATATATGATATATAATATGTTTATTTTTTCCTTAAGCTTCTGTTTTTTTTCATTTTGGGAATACCTTTATGGTTTCCATTATGGGTAAACACGATATCTTCATTTTAGGAAGTGCGGACTACCACCCCCTGAATGTGATTTGATTCGTTAATACCATATGTGGGATGTGTAAAGGATAAAGTTAATGATATTATATATGTTATTATACTGGAATAATAATATACTCTTATATCATTATGATTCCATTCAAGAAAATACGAAATAGAAATGGAAGTAGCGTTCATTCGTACGTACGGCTTACCGTCTCCATGAACGGTGCATTTCATTTCTTACCTCTAAATGTGATGTAATATTATAACTACATGTATATGATGAATATATATGATATATATGTTATCCAAATCATTAATATAATTCTGGATATAACGAAACTTTGACTAAATTAACAACATGTAAGTGTAAGAAGTCTATTTTTGACTTAAGAACCAAATACCGACAAAATGAACATTATTAACTGAAATGATTACATGATGTTCATAACAAGGTATAAAAGGAATAATGAACTAGAAAATGGTTCTTAAGAAAGTAGATATTAACTCAAGTATATTATTCAGGAGATTAAAGAACGGTCAGGTCAAGTCGGATACGAGGTATGGGACTTCGTCTCAATCTCCTTTCACTGAGTCATATTTTATTTTATACAAAACATTCTTTTATACGGTGTATAAACCCCTTTGAATTTTATGTTTATTAAAAAGGAATCTTTTTTATACGAAGCGTTTACTAAATGACAAAAGGGAATGTTTTTGTCGTACATATGCGGCGACAACGACTTCTCTGCCGTCGTGACCGTTATTTGAGTTTCGGCTTCCTCTACAAGCCATACCTTATTTTTAAAAGAAAAATAAATTCCATGTTTTACTATTATTTTATTTTGGTATTGAAAATGGTTTTCACAATGTTTTTTTTGTGTTGTATTGATATCTTGTGATTGAAATGTGGAAATGTTATGTTTCCTTTATGCATGTTTTATGTGATACGATTATGTTATGGTTCTTGGGCATTATTATGAAGACGGGTGGTTCTGTGATAAACTAAGGGCGGGTGAGCCCGATATAGCTCTCCAATGCATTGGGTAACGTGAAGGAGTGAAACGTTAAGGTTTCTCCGAAGTGATTTAGGGAATATACTATGATGGGTATTTCCAAACATAACCAAGAGGGTTACTCCCTACGTAAGAATGTTATGAATGCCTCAAGTTACCATTATTTATTATGATTTCTATGATTTATTCATGATTTTATGAGGTATGTTAAAGTGCCTATGTTTTATGGGTAAAGTATGATTTAATTCTTATGTATATATGAACTCATGTTTCCTTTACATGTTTTTTTTATAACCCATAATGAGTTTTTATGCTCATCCCATGTTTTTGAAATGTTTTTCACAGGTCACGGGAAAGGTACATGATAAGATGATAGAGTCAAATATGTGTCAAGAAAGAATCCATGTTTTATTTTAAATATTTTTCCATTGATGGGAATGAAGAATACTATCTTTATGTAACCACTTTGTTTATATGTGGAATGTAATGCAAGTTTTATGATCTAATTATCTAAAACTCTAAACCCGAAAAGATCCTCAATGTGTAATCTTGTAATAACTCAAGATTAAGTAAGGTTTAAGGCTGGGGCCTTATAGTTGGTATCAATGGTCGGTTTAGATAACTTTAAGAGTTATAATTCTATTAAATGATTATCCAATTGTTTTTTTTTGAAATGATATAGCATTTGAAGAATACCATGATGCTTCATCTAAGACATGTTTGTTCAGAATGGTTTTTTGCAGAGGAAATAGGGAAGCAGTGCTAGGAAGGCATACAGAAGATAATAACCTTCCAAATCAGCATCCAGAAATGGTCAGAATTGGAACTGAACAGTTTGTTGCAGTAATGGCGCAGTTGACTCAAGCGATAAATGGTGGTGGTATCCATGCACGAGATCATCCAGATCAACCGTAGAGGAACATGTCAGTGGTGGAACATTTCATGAGGCAACATCCACCATCATTCAGAGGATCATCTGACCTTGTGCTATCTAAAGGGTGGATTAAAGCACTGGAGAAGATTTTTGATGTCAGGGGGTGTTCAGACAATCAAAAGGATAGTCTTGCTATTTACCGTTTGGAGGGTGAAACAGATCAGTGGTGGTCTATGGTTAAAAATATCAGGGACGCCGATGAGGTTGATGCTCTTGACTAGGATGAATTCAAAGGTATGTTTCTTGAGAAGTATTTTCCTAAGGCTGTTCGACTTAGGATGGAAAAAAAATTCTTGGAATTGAGGCAAGAGGAAGACTCAGTGGCTTCCTATGAAGAAAGGTTCACTCGATTGGCAAGGTATGCTCCAAATTTTATCTGAGAACATGATAGTAAAATCAATCGTTTTTACTCAGGATTAAAGCCAAAATATCAAAGGGCATTATCTTCTCGTGAGTTTAAAAGTTATGAAAAGCTTGTTTGATGTGCTGAGAAGGTGGAAATGGAGTTTGCCGATGACCAAGTGTTCTATAACAACCAGCAGAAGAAGAGACTGAGGTGGAAGGAGAAAGGTAAGAATTATTCAAAAAAGTCTGATGGTAAGAGAACTAAGTTTCCAGTTTGTGATAAATGTGGCAAAAGGCATGTTGGGGAATGTCTTCTGAATTCTGGAAAGTGCTACCGATGTGGTATGATGGGACATAAGGCTCGTGATTGCACTGAAATAGATCATGGTGAAGGTAATAAAAAATTTGATTTACAGTTAGTGAAATGTTATAAGTGCAATGAGATGGGTCACTATGCAAATAAGTGTCCGACAAAGATCTTGAGTGATGGGAAGCAGTTAGACTATAAGTAGAAAGGGGTGGTGAAATCCTTTGCAACTACTTCAGCATATGTCGGGCCATCAAATGAATTTGTATCAGGTACTTTGTTTGTTTTTTCAGATTATGCCAGTGTGTTGTTTGATTTGGGGTCTACACATTCTTTCATCTCTGAAACCTTTTCTTGTAAAATGGGATTACCATCTCAAGAAACGACTCCTGAACTTTTGGTAAAAACACCTGGGGGGAATGTTGAGGCAAAAAGAATTTATAAGAATCTTCATATCCTTATCTTTGGAAATAACCTACTTACAAACCTTATTGTTCTACCTCTAGTAGAGTTTGATGTTATCCTGGGTATGGATTGGCTCTCTATTTACCATCATAATATTGACAGTAGAGATAAAGAAGTTTCTTTTCAGAAATACATTCAGTATGTTTACAAGAATGAACCCTTACTTTTGATAACATATCAAGAGGCCGAGAAACTTGTAAAAGATGGAAATGAATGTTACCTTGCACACGTCGTTGAAAATAAAGGGACTGTTTAGATTAATGATGTGCCAGTGGTAAATGAGTATCCTGATGTTTTTCCTGATGAGTTTCCTGGAATAATAACAGATCGGGAAGTTTAGTTTACTGTTGACTTAGTTCCTGATGCTAAGCCAATTTCAAAACCCCCTTATCGAATGGCACAAATTGAACTTTTAGAGTTGAAGGATCAATTGCATGATTTATTAGAGAAAGGTTTCATTAGACCTAGCACATCACCATGGGGTGCTCCTGTATTATTTTTTAAAAATAAAGATGGTTCTATGAGACTTTGCATTGATTATAGAGCCTTGAATAATATCACTGATAAGAACAAATATCCTTTTCCTTATATCGATGATTTGATTGATCAGCTCCAGGGAGCTCAGTTGTTTTCAAAGATTGACCTGAGATTGGGGTAACATCAGCTGAAGGTAAAGGAGGCAGATATTCTGAATACCGCGTTCCGTACGAGATATGGCCATTATGAATTTGTAGTAATGCCTTTTGGGCTAACCAATGCACCTGCTGTATTCATGGACATAATGAATAGAATTTTTCATGAGTTCTTGGATAAGTTTGTGGTGGTTTTCATTGATGATATTTTGGTGTTTTCTAAAAGTAAAGAGGAGCATGAAAGACATTTAAGGGTTATCTTGCAGACCTTAAAAGAAAAGAAACTGTATGGGAAATTGAGCAAGTCTGAGTTTTGGTTGCAACAAATTTCTTTCCTTGTTCACATTGTTTCTAAAGATGGAATAACTGTTGATCCTTCAAAAACAAAAGTTGTGGGAGAATGGCCAAGACCCACAAATGTAACTAAGATTCTTATCTTCCTTGGTTTGGCGGGCTATTACCGAAGGTTTGATAGAAATTTTTCACGGTTATCTAGTCCAATGACTAAGCTAACACAGAAAGGTGTTAAGTTTATCTGGACAAAAGAATGTGATGATTGTTTTCAGGAATTGAAAAGAATATTGGTGAATGCTCCAGTTTCGGAACTACCTTCCAGGAATGGTGAGTTTGTTATCTATAGTGATGCTTCATTGAAAGGACTTGGTTGTGTCCTAATGCAGAATGATCAGGTAATTGTTTATGCTTCACGACAGTTGAAAACTCAGGAGGTAAATTACCCTACACATGATTTGGAATTAGCTGCTGTTGTTTTTTGCTTTAAAAAATTGGAGGCATCATTTGAATGGAGTAAAGTGTGAAATATATACTGATCACAAAAGTTTAAAGAATATATTCACTCAGAAAGAGTTAAACATGAGACAGAGGATATGGATAGAATTAATAAAGGATTATGATTGTACAATTCATTACCATATGGGAAAAGCAAATAAAGTGTCTGATGCTTTGAGTCAAAAAAGTAATTCTTCATTAGCAATGTTGCATTTGGAACGTTATCCTTTGGTTAAGGATTTGATGAACTTTGGCATAGAAGTTGTTGTTTCAGGAAGTCCTTCTGTTTTGTTTCAGGTATCAGTGAGATCTTTTCTATCAGATAGAATCAAGCAAGCACAGAAGCAAGACAGTGAGTTGCAGAAAAAGGTAGAGCTAGTTCAGAAAGGTAAGTTGCCTGAATTCAGCATTGATAATGATTGTGTTTTGAGATTTGGGAAGATATTGTGTGTGCCATGTGATTCACAGTTGAAGAGAGAGTTGTTATGTGAAGCTCATAGTTCTCCATTTTCAGTTCATCCGGGCAGCACAAAGATGTATAGAGATCTGCGGGAGTATTACTGGTGGGATGGAATGAAAAGAGATATTGCTGATTTTACTGTGAAGTGTTTGACATGTCAACAGGTTAAAGCATAGCAGAAGTTACCAAAAGGGATGCTTCAGCCATTACCAGTGCCAGAGTGGAAATGGGAGAATATATCCATGGACTTTGTTGTTGGATTACCGAAGACATCTCGAGATAATAATGCAATCTGGGTTATTGTTGATCGCTTGACCAAATCTGCTCATTTCCTTACTATACGAGATACTTTCTCTCTTGATCAACATTCCCGTTTGTATCTTAAAGAGATAGTCAGGTTATATGGAGTTCCTCTCTCCATTATATAGGATCGTGATCCCAGGTTTACTTCTAACTTTTGGAAAGGCCTTCAGAAGTCGTTGGGTACTGAATTAAATTTTAGTACATCTTTTCATCCTCACTCAGATGGGCAGTCAGAACGAACAATTCAGACATTGGAGGATATGCTACGAGCTTGTTCTATGGATTATCAAGGAAGTTGGGACCAACATCTTTCTATGGTGGAATTTTCATATAATAACAGTTTTCATTCTAGTATATAGGTGGCACCATTTCAGGCATTATATGGGAAGCGGTGTCGAACTACAACTTTCTGGGATGAAGTTGGTGAAAGGAAGTTGATGGGACCAGAGTTGGTAGAAGAGATGGAAGAAAAAGTTCAGCTGATTCAGAAACACATGAGAACAACTTAGAGCAGGCAGAAGAGTTATGCGGATAATCGAAAGAAGGATCTATTTTTCGAGGTAGGTGATCATGTTTTACTCAGGGTTTCTCCTTGGAAAAGTGTGATGAGATTTGGTAAGAAAGGAAAGTTGAGTCCAAGGTTCATTGGACGATACGAAATTTTGGAGAGAGTTGGATCAGTTGCATACCGAGTGGTTTTACCTCCGAGTTTATCTCAGGTACACAATGTTTTTCACGTTTCGATGTTGAGAAAGTATATGCCAGATCCATCTCATGTTTTGAGTCCAGAGGTAGTTCAGCTGGAAGGGAACCTATCTTATGAGGAACAACCGGTCCGGATTTTTGACCACATGGAGAAAGTGTTACAGAATAAGGTTATTAATCAGGTAAAGGTTTTGTGAAAAAACCACATGATGGAAGAGGCATCATGGGAATCTGAAAATGCAATGAGGGATAAGTACCCCCATTTATTCGATAAGTAAATAAATTGCAAGGACACAATTTTCTAAAGGGGGGAAGTATGTAACATCCCATGTAAGTAATGAATAATAGATATTTTTATCTATCAATATTAATGATTAAGATAGTGTTTTAGAGGCTTAAAATGAAAAAAAATTTCCAATCTTAAGCATGGAATACACTAATATTCTTAAAAGATTGTTTTACTGCCTTATGATGAAAACCATTTTTAAATCTATCTTTTGAAAATTTTATAAAATATTTTTGTCAAAATAAACTTATTCTTTATGATTGGGGCATCAAAATTTACTTTGTGTGAATTTTTGGTATTTTTCTGACAATGTTCGTTTTTTAATGAATAGTGAAAAATACTGCATTTTACATCAAAACTGCTTTTTAATCTAATTTATTTATATGATTATATTATCTTTTGAATTGGTCTTAATGTGTAATATGAATATATTTTTACCATTTAATCCAATGGTGGTCATTGGAATCAATTTCACATTGAAATTGGACTTAAACTAGTGTCAATCATTTAATACTTATTGTTTCATAAAAACACGCTATTTGCTCTGACAACGGGAATTAATTATTAAATTAATTAATGTGACTTATATGTTTTGAATTTTGTAAAATAGACTTCATTTTTGAATTCGTAATATCAAATATAGCTTAGGGTTAATTTTTGGTAATTTTCTAAAAAACTTCAATTTTTGATGAATAGTGAAACCACTAAGTGGTACTTATAAATACTGATTTTCCATTTAAATGAAATTTTTCCATCATTGTGTTTTTAATTTCAAAAATATGACATACATGGTTGTCATTAATAATTTACTATTCACCAAAATTTATTATAATCTCATTGAACCACATTTTCAAATAAAGTAATATTTCATTACTTTCCAAAAGTGCCCCTCCTCTCCTCTTATAAAAGGCCCCCGCCTCTACCTCATTTCACACACTCCTCAAGACTTTGGCTCGGACAACCCCTGCTCATTTACTCTCTCCACATCGCTCTCCTCATCCGAGAGGATTCCCTTTGGTCATAATCCTTTTAAAGGAAGCCTTTAGGCTCAAATCAAAAGGAGTTACACTTTTAAAGGTAATTCATTCTCTCATGTTCATTTGTTTTATTTTGTTTCTACAACCCCCTAAACTCTTTTTATTTACTTCTTTTGTAACAAAACCAGTATCTTCAATATACTAGTATGTTGTTATAAGAGTTATTTGAGATACACTCTCACACAACTACATCAAATGGTTAAAGAACATACGGTTTCCGTGGATGGAAAAATTCTGCCTCCCGAAACGATGATTGTTCAATACTCATTTAACACCTTCATAGGTGGACATTTTGATGTCACTATTTTTATATATGATATATAATATGTTTATTTTTTCCTTAAGCTTCTGTTTTTTTCATTTTGGGCATACCTTTATGGTTTCCATTATGAGTAAACACGATATCTTCATTTTTGGAAGTGCGGACTACCGCCCCCTCAAAGTGATTTGATTCATTAATACCATATGTGGGATGTGTAAAGGATAATGTCAATGATATTATATATGTTATTATACTGGAATAATAATATACTCTTATATCATTATGATTCCATTCCAGAAAATACGAAATAGAAATGGAAGCAGCGTTCATGCGTACGTACGGCTTACCGTCTCCATGAACGGTGCATTTCATTTCATACCTCTAAATGTGATGTAATATTATAAATACATGTATATGATGAATATATATGATATAAATGTTATCTAAATCATTAATATCATTCTGGATATAAAGAAACTTTGACCAAATTAACAACATGTAAGTGTAAGAATTCTATTTTTTACTTAAGAACCAAATACCGACAAAATGAAAATTATTAACATAAATGATTACATGATGTTCATAACATGGTATAATAGGAATAATGAACTTGAAAAATGTTCTTATGCAAGTAGATATTAACTCAAGTTTATTATTCAGGAGATTAAAGAACGGTCGGGTCAAGTCGGATACGAGGTATGGGACTTCGTCTCAATCTTCTTTCATTGAGGCATATTTTATTTTATACACAACATTCTTTTATATGGTGTATGAACCCATTTTACTTTTACGTTTATTCAAAAGGAATATTTTTTATATGATGAATTTACTAAACAACAAAAGGTAATGTTTTTGTCGTACGATTGCGGCGACAATGACTTCTCCACCGTCGTGACCGTTATTTGAGATTCGGCTTCCTCTACAAGCCATACCTTCTTTTTAAAAGAAAAATAAATACCATGTTTTACTGTTCATTTATTTTGATATTGAAAATGGTTTTCACATTGTTTTTTTTGTGTTGTATTGATATCTTGTGATTGAAATGTGGAAATGTTATGTTTCCTTTATGCATGTTTTATGTGATATGATTATGTTATGGTTCTTGGGCATTATTATGAAGACGGGTGGTTCCGTGATAAACTAAGGGCGGGTGAGCCCGAAATAGATCTCCAATGCATTGGGTAATGTGAAGGAGTGAAACCTTACGGTTTCTCCGAAGAGATTTAGGGAATATACTGTGATGGGTATTTCAAACGTAACCATGAGGGTTACTCCCTACGTAAGAATGTTATGAATGACTCAAGTTACCTTTATGTATTATGATTTCTATGATTTATTCATGATTTTATGAGGTATGTTAAAGAGACTATGTTTTATGGGTAAAGTATGATTTCATTCTTACGTATATATGAACTCATGTTTCCTTTCCATGTTTTTTTTATAACCCATACTGAGTTTTTATGCTCATCCCAAGTTTTTGAAATGTTTTTCACAGGTCACGGGAAAGGTACATGATAAGATGATAGAGCCAAGGATGTGTCAAGATAGAATCCATGTTTTATTTTAAATATGTTTCCATTGATGGGAATGCAGAATACTATCTTTATGTAACCAATTTGTTTATATGTGGAATGCAATGCAAGTTTTATGATCTAATTCTCTAAAACTCTAAACCCGAAAAGATCCTCAATGTGTAATCTTGTAATAACTCATGATTAAGTATGGTTTAAGGCTGGGGCCTTATAGATTTAGAGGTGGTCATCACATTAGAATCAATAATAACAATGTAATTCTGGGATGTTATAACACATAGTAGTGGGATTTAGAATTATTATAGAACATTCTTTTTATTTAATTTTCTTTATAAATATATGGATAATTCGATATACATTATACAACCCGTTAAATAGGCATGATTATATTTGTCGGTTTTATTCGTGGATACATAGAATAACTTATTGTGTTTAAACATTTGAGACTTATCATATATGTTTATAAAGTGTATTATTTCCAACGTTGATTCCTTGTAACTATTTTTTTGTGTTTTCAAATACAGCGGTAACATAGATAATCATGATGATATCATAGGGGATTTCCTATTTTTCATGGGATCTAGCTAAGGATCCCAGTAATGAATACCAGGAAAATTTGGTGTCATCCTATGGACTATATGGGACACCATAGATACCTAGAATACATAGGATTCCTAGTTTGTCTTCAATATAGTCACTCATGATTTAGGACTCTATTTTTTATTTTTATTTTTATGATTTTTATCATATTTAGATTCCTAGGTCTGTGTAAGAATTCATACATTTTAGCATGATTATATTATGAATTCTGGATTGAGATGACCTAGAATTCTGGTATCTGACATTTTGGAATGGTCACATGGGGGATAACATGAAATAAATTATTTACAACCATAAAAAGAATAAGATAATTCCATTCATTGTACATGGAGTTTAAGGTAATCATAAGAAACATAGTGTTTTGAATTCTTGATATTTATTATGTGTTTTTAATTATAATATCCTAAGTATTTGGTATTCAAGGGTTACATCCCATGATATGGTAATTTTTATTGGTAGCCTGATATTGTGACATGCTAAATGAAACCACATATTAGAACAAAAAATATATCATTTTGAAAATTTATAAAACTATTGAATAGTATTGAATTTTTTATTTTATTTTTATTTCTATTATTATAATCTAGTCTAGGAATAATACCTAGTTGTAGACTTACAATTGTGGGTTATAGGATCTCTATTGGTGTTGGCCAATTAAGATTCATTTCTGATCCGCTGTATTTGAACCTCAAAGTTCAAATTAAATTAGTCTCTTCTATAATTTTAAGAATATGGAATACGTCATATAGTAGTGGCCATGTTTTTCATGATCAAGAGGTGTTTCTCTTTTAGAATCTCTTTTTTCAGGATGGAGATGATCACCTGTATTGGATACTAGTATTAAGGATTCACTTGAATATGGTATTAGATACATGTAATTAATTAATTAATTAATTTATTAATGTACATGTGTTCGACCTAGTGGGTAATTATTTTTTGTATATTCAACTAAAATTTCAAGAACTATATATAGAATTTAATTTTCTCATAGAATAATCTGGTTTCAATTTATTTATATTTTCATCATACTTTGAAGTGTATGATTCTTGGTAATTTAAAATATATTACTGCACCTTGAATTGGGGATGTAGTATCCACATGTTACAATGGTATACTACAGTTTTAAGTCTACAACCTCTAGAATATAATAATGTTTGAATGAACATATGTGAAGAAGAGGATCACATAACCATATGACTGGCCACCATATAGATATTTAACAATGTTTTATTAGATGTTTTTTATTCATATTTATATATATGGTATTTCATGGATTAGTAATTTATGAGATCTAATGATGGATACCAAAAATGTGAATCCTAATGACCATATTTATTAGGAAGTACATGTTTCCAGGGATGTGGTTGATGTTTGAGAAATTCAATATTATAGTAGATATGATTTCCACAATGAGTGGTTAACATTATGTTTATGGTTTATGATTAACAGTATTTTTATTAACCTCTTAAAATGATGATTGCTTGAAATATTACACCTTCCCTATACAACGAATAGTCATCTCAATCATCATTGGTATGGGAGAAGGATTGAAATTACATATACATCCCTACTAGTGTGAATTTTTTAACTTATGATAGGTTTATCATTTTAATGTGCCTGAAAAAACTTGATAAAAATTCACTCATATAACTACATTGTTGAATTATAATCATATATCCTTCTATGTTTTTATACATTCCTTTCATTAAATTTTATGTTGTTCTATGGATCAATACATGTCTACAATAAAGAATTAATATATATATGTTTCATATATGGGGTGATCTTAGTTATTGAACACATGTATTTGATTCTATCATGATAAATCCCTTATGGTTTATTAGTATTTCAATTAAATTAATTGTAATGTATTTAAGCCCTATATAGTGTTTTGTTATATAGAGTTTAATGCAATTTTTCATAACAAATCCACAAAATATGTTTTTACTATATATCGATCATATGATAAGAAATAGTTATATAAATATGTATCCCATTATGATTTTGGATTATCGAGGAGGTATTAATATACATGGATGTTCAGTGAGAATCAATTCCCACATTGGTTGTTTGGGAATTTAATTCCCTTATATTTCTAAATATTCCCCTTGATATGGTGTTTTTCATTATGTAAGATGTTTTTTTAGAAGGGATCATGGATGACATATTGTGTGTTATGAACCTATATGTGAAATGACCGTTATAATTGGTGGGAGAACTGGAGACCATTATATGAGAATTGGTTTTTACTAAGTGAGATCATTTATGATGGTTGAGTAAAACATTGGGGGGGGGGTTAAAATTGTTATTTTCAGTTCCATTATGGTATTAATCATGTTGTTATTCATTGTTTTTATATCGAATCATGAGAGGTGCAATAAATTTTAATGTATAATAATTGTTATGCCTCGTCGTTTTATAATATGGAAACCTTCAGTTCATGTTCCATATGTTGTGATTCATAGGTGCATTGTATTATTTTTTAAAATCACCAGACAACTACTAAACATGTGGTTGGATTGATTATAGACATGCATGGAGAATAGTATTTAGATTTTGAGCATTAGTCTAGTTTTTATGTCATGCTACTTAAAGAATTGGGAGTTGGGTTTCATCATTTTGGAAGTATAAGAGTGTACAAAATTCCATATTCATATGAGTAAAATTTTACATAATTTTTTTACATATAAATCATATATAAATTAGAATTGGAACTGGAAATGTGTGAGATGAGGGTTAAAGGAGATCCATAAAATTAAAATTATCTTTATGTCATGTAGGAAACAACTATAATGGACGAGTTGTAGTGGAATTGTTCATATGGAGGAACCTTTTTTATGTATTGAAATCATCAAGAGCATGTTTTAGGATAAGTGAGTCATTCATAAAGATGAATCCCGAGGATTTAGGTCTTCTGGAGTAATAAAAGTTTATACATGTATTGGTATTCACCACTTACCATTTTAGTGAATGATCCTTGTTATGATTGTAGTTTTATTATATTACAAGAACGACATTTTCATAAAGGTAGTGATATATTTTAATGTATTAATCATTTAAAATAATGCTTATTATAAATCATTCCCATATCTAAAAATTATTTTTTCTAATGGTAAGAGTGCAGGAAATGGGGTTAACGATATGTTATAGGCTGAAAATAAGGAAACTCATATGATTGGGAGCATCAGATCAGTGATACTTGGATGTCTCTCATATTGAGGTATACCCATAAATATTATGGTACTCATTGTTGGGTGGTTTCAATAAAATTATTTACAAGAATTAATGGAGTAAATGAATAGATTCTTCTAGGAAGATGAAAATTCTTGAAATTGATAAGTAATAATGTGGGGATATTGTAACACCCCTACATTTTTCAAGTAGAATAAATAGAAGGAAATTTGTATTTATGAATTTCAATTAGTATGGAGGGTAAAATGGTCATTTTCCTCTATTAGAAGATATCAAATAATTTTTCTAAACACAATTATGGTCCTATGATTTGGTTTTTACACTAGGATGTAAATATAAGGGAATTATGAGTTTGTTTTTATACAAAAAAAATTAAAAATTAAAATATTAAATATTAATTTATTTATATATGTTGGATACTGATAACTTTCAAATAGTGCATCATATTGATATTATGAATCTATAATTGAATTTTAAAACAAGTTTTTCTCATAGGTCATCCATAAAATGACATTTGACAATGAGAAATTTTATGGGACACTTTTCCTCTTATTTTTTTTATGAGTTCCATTTTTTGTCTTCCCATTTAATTTCACCACTTTTACATCTTCTTTTATTGTAAAACCCCATCCCACCCACCACACTCACCCACCATTTTCGATTCCCATCATCATTTTTAGAGAGATGGAGGATGGAGGGAGTCAGGGAGTTATTAATCTTCTTCCAACCAAGTTTGAATTCATTTAATAATTTTTATATTTTAATTCCTTTTTGGGTTATGGGGTCCACATAGGAGTTAGTTTATACATATATTAGGGAAAATATATGTTTCAGGAAGTTTGGAGTGATTTCATCTTCTGAAAACCTGATCATATTGAATATTGTTTGGAGAACACATTCCATTTATTTATTCTATTTAGTGGAGAAAAAAATAATAGGAATCATTTTGTGTCTTGCATGTTCCATTCGTGTAGTAGGATTCTGGGTGATATAGAAGAGTACTCAGTAAAATAACGCATTAGGGAGTACATATTCATTTAGTTTACATGACCAATCCTAATTGGAAGGTACACCATATAAGGAAAACAACATATTTAGTGATGAGAGAACAAGAAAATCGGTATTACATGCCATGTATGGCTAGGGTACATGAACATGTGGGGTTTTTAGAGTACACACCATGTAATTTTCCTATTTTTGGTTTGGGTGACTTTACAAAAAATAACCATATATGGAAGCATGAGGATTTCATTATAATATTTTTTCACAAGGAATGTTAGGGTGGAAACATGGGTTGTATTGATTGATTCTAGGAGGTGGTAAAAATGACAAACATATGAAGGAGAGATTATTTATCCTATAAAATAAAAATAATATCTCCAAAGGGGGGAATGTTATGATATAATGGTTGTGATAATTATTTGAGGGTTTGTTGTAAAATATCGAATACTATCTGTTATTAGTTCATGGGATTTCCCTAGTCAGCTTGATTGAATTTATACATGTGAAAACATAGAAGTTCGATGTTTGAACCATCTTATAATGACATCGAAAATGAATGAGCTTTAGGAAACCTCCCATGAGAGGTATTACCTTTTTCCAATTTGGGGGTTGATGTTAGGGACTTGTTTGTATGATATTTACCATGAGTGGAATGAATTTTCTAGATATATTATTTTATAGCCAAGGATCCCAAGACAGATGCCTCTACATACTTCCATTCATAAAGGAACAATGTTTGAGATTTTTGGGATACAATATACGAGTGGGTGTGTATCGATTTGTTTAGAGATGGTATTTTTATGTTAATATAAAACCATTTAAAAACTTGTGAGATTGAGTGGGGGTGGTAGAAAATAGTAATGGGGTCTGGAATTTGGTTAGTGAATTTCCTTTATTCATTCATTCAATTATATATTTTTTATATAGCTATAGATACCCAACATAAATTCTAGGACATGTCCTATAGGATTGATGAGGGGTGAGGGTGTTATTTGGTCCTTCCCATATGTAATTCTATTTTTTAGAACATGAGTTGTCCATGATATGCAAATGTGGTGGTGGGTTCACAGAAAATATTTAGGATGTGTTGTTTTTCTTCTTGTGATATAGTTTTGCAATGAATTAGACAATATAGAATCATTATCTATTATTAGTTCCATATGATATATAGTTTCTGAGCCATATTATGAATTCTATGGATGCTTGGACTCATCTTCATGTCTACATGGGACTTCTTGAATGCATCACATCCCATGGATTCATAATAAATCGAGCATCAATCAATTAATTTTTCAATTTTATGATAACTATTTACATTTTTATGATTATTTTGATGATGATATGACTAGGCAAGCCCTATGATATTTCAAATAGAGATTAATTATATTATATATTTTTGATCAGGATTCCCTTGATGTGCGACTTATGACTATTTAGTATATGGAATCATGGGAGAACATAAATATAGATATTTCCCATGATACCAAATAAAATACTTCTATCCATTCATCATACATGGTGTTTGGAGGGAAATCACTTATTCCATTGATTTTTCCATATAGAATTTCATGAAAAGTGTTTTTTAGTGGAAAAGATCTATAATGGCCAGAAATATTATATATAAAATTTCCCTTATTTTTGAATTAAATCTTTTATTATATAATATAGTTGTAGAAATAAATTTCACTTATTTGGATTTATTATATTATATTATATTTAAAAGTCCATTACTTATTATTACCATTGATAGTATATTTGTTATGTATTGATCCAGATATATGTATAAATATATTATTTTATCAAATCTAACTGACACATGAAATGTAAGTGATTCACTCAACCTATAGAATCATACCCCATGATGATTATTTATTGGAGATTTAATGGGAGAAATAATCTCTAAGATTTCCCAATTATCATGCATGTGCTGAGGTTTAATAACTGAATAATAAGAAAAATTGGTTGTAGGAAAAGATCAATCTCACGGAGGTCATGACCCAAAACATGATTTCTAAACCACAACATGAAATTCTAACCATCTTGAAATAAACTCGTAATGAATATTCTGGTAAATTAATGGGATATGTATGAAGACCCTAGTTATATGAGTATGAACATTATTTTTTATTAAATAATATATATATTATCATCCTGTTATTTTTTCTTTATTAATGGTTTTAATATTTTCATAAAAAAACAAAAATAATATTTTTTTATTATTGAAATTCAAATAAAGAATTTACTTTTTAGAATTAAATGTAATTTTCAAGAGGATTTAGAAAAAATTATTCTAAAAAAATTGATAATTTCTTAATAAATGCCAATTTTATTTTACATGATAAAATTTACATATTTATAAAATTATTAAGATAATATTAATATTATTTTTTTAATCCTAGTGCCTAAATTATACTATGATGAATGTTTTATAACATTATGAGACAATGTAATTTTTAGTTACAAATTAAATTCCCTATGAATATATATTTTTTATTATGGAATCATAATGACCCAAAGTAGATTAATAAATACTATAAAAATAATTCACAACTATATATATGTTTTTCCATTTAAAAAATATATTTTATTTATACTTTCTTAATTTTATAAATGCATTATGAATCCAACAAATCCATTAATATATTTTAATGTCTTAAAATCATTTCATTAAAAATATGTCTCACTTCAACATAAGTAATGGTATTATTTTATGAAGATAAACCCCTTTCTGTATAAAATAATAAAAATAACTATCATTTGGAGAAATCCATGTAATAAAATAATGGAATGGTTTGTCGTTATTGTTATTTTATTATATAGAGTCCAAATACTATATTAGAGAAGTGATAATGAAATCCTCACTCATTTAATATATAAACAACCCCATCTCCCACTTATGGTAAAAAAAATCCTTGATTCACATCCCAAATCCCCCCTCTGTAGTCCTCTAATGGATTCCCTTAGTCTACCAAGGTGCTCCTCGCAAGCCTTTCGATTTACTCACTCATGTAAGGGATATTCACCATCTTTTATTTATTCACGTTTCATTGTCATATTATGACTTCTATTTAAAAATCCCCATGTTTGTATATCTCTTCACATTTGCCTATTACAAATCATTTCATTTTTGAATTCTGATATACATTTTTCTCTCTCATCAAACAATATTATGAAATATAATGTCATGTTGTTATCTAGTCAAAATTTATCCACAATTATTCTGGAAAAAGTAATCGTGTGGATAATCTAATACCCATTTCCTATCAAGGTGGTTCACTATTTTATACTTAATCCAATTTTACCTACAACTTACATTTATTTATTCAACAATCCTATATCACGGAATATAATAAAATGAGGAATGATTCAATGTTGTAAGATCTATGTGGGAGACTTAATTATGAGATTGAAATGAATGCGTTTGGTTCACCTTTAATTGTATAGTACACCAATGAATTGAATAATGCGTTGTCTTGTGGGACATCATATTGGGATAGATAGTGAATATTATTCCTTTATGGGAAATTTCAAATCATTATTTTTTGTTATTTAGCCTTTATATATGCCTATGATTCATTATTTTATGATGTTTCCACATTTCCCCTGTTGAATTAATGTTATCATGTTATATCACTTATTATTATTCATTTTTTTTTTGAATATAACTCATTATATATCCCATTTATTTAACTCTTTTAAATGATATATTACACCATGATAGGTTTTTTAACTTTTAGGGATTTATATCTCTCCACATTATTTTTTTATACCACTAGGTTATCATATATAATTTTAAAAGACATTTAATTTTATAATAATTTTATGAATGGTCTCAGAATTATTGTTTTATCCCATGTTCAAGATGTTATGTTATTTACCTAATGACCAAAAACACAATAATTCATGATTTTTTCTGATTTATTATGTTTAAGATTATATAATAAATCAAGTATTAATATCTAATAAAGAGTAGGGTTTGAATAACTGGAATCAAAGAAAATGATTAGTTGTTTTAGGGATTATGATTTTCTAACAATACAGAAGCCCTTAGTGAAAAGGCTATGTTTAAGTTAACATCCCAAAATGTTGTTAATTATTTATTTTTTGGTTTAGCATGAATATACATCCCATTTTAGATAATAATAGTGTATTTGGATCTAAAAATATTGTATGTAGGGTTAATACATGAAAAAAAAATGTTGGGCTATACTCGATCAGGAATTGGCATATGACAAAGGCCACTATTACACACATAGATTGACACTTCCAGGTTATATGATATGGTATATTTTTAATCTAATTACAAACCATTATTAAGGGAACAAAAAATGACAATTATAATATATGTTATGAAATAGATCATGGATAACATATATTGAAGCATACAAATTCACATTTCAAGGAAATAAATGTAAGTTATATGCTTTAAAATTAATGCCAATAAATTATAATTTTGGTGATATATAGTTTTAAAATAATCATCAAGAATTTTCTATTTATTCATCACAATGGAATGATATATGAGGAATCTGGTAAAAAAATAAATGTGATGGGAAATGTAATGACTTCCACAATAAGATTCCAAACTAAATCACAACTAGAAAATTATATACTGGCCCCTGCATCACTATCCTTGATATACCCCCTCATTTCTAGACAGACCACCTTCTGGACAGACCTCTTTGCTTAACAGACTGCCTTCCTTCCTGGACTGCCCCCTCTTGACACCCCCACCCCCCACACACCCCCTCCCAATATAGACCCCTTTCAGCACCATCAACCCCCTACAACACCACCCTCCCCCCTACAAAGACCGACCCCCCCCCAGAGTCACACATATAGAACACTCCCCCTACAACCCCCTTTCCCCTAAAATACCCCCCCACATCCCATTGACAATCCACCTAGATAGACCCCCACCACCATGGATATAACCCCCTACAAAAAAGACCCCTACATTCCTGGAAAGACCCCCCTAGATAGACCCCTATGTACACCCCCACCCCATACACCCCCTCACATTAGTCCCCCTTTCACCCCCTCCACATCCCCTCCCCTCATTCCTAGACAGACCAACCCCCTTCCAAGAGAGAGCGCCCCTTTCCTAGACAGACCCCCCTCCATTGACATATTGTACCCCTCCCTAGAAAGACCCCACCTACATCCACAACCACCCATGCACTCCCCCCCCCTACAAATTCTCTTGCACCCCTCCAATACATACCCACTTAATCCCCCCATATTGAACCCCTTTCACCATGCACCCACTCTCACCTACAGACCCTTTTACACCCCACTACACAGCCCCACACCCCCTCCCCCTGGACCCCCTCCCACCTTCACACCCCCATTGCACCCCCTAAAGACCACTTGTAGAACCCGCTTCAACCACCTCCCCCTTAAAGACCCTAGTTTCACCCCCTCCACCCCCACACACCCACCACCACACCCCCTGCAGACCCCTCCCCACCCCCTATAGACTCCCACCCATCGACACCCTATACACCCCCTTCCAGACCCTGCACACACTCCTCAACCCCCTCATTCCCAACCTCCACCTAACACCCCCATCCCCTAGGACACCACCTCCATGAAACCCCCCACCCCCTAAAACCCCCCTTACAACACCCTTGGATAGATCCTATCTCATTGGACACCCCATATTTGAATTCCCCCACCACTTGATTACCCACCAACCCCACCCACCCCCTAGTAACACACCATAAACTCTGTAAGGACCCCTCTCTATACTCCCCCATTCTGGGCACTCCTTCATTCCTGGAAAACCCCTAGATATCCCCCCTAGAAATCCCCTCTACAGCACCCAAACCCCTGGTCAACCCCTTCCCCATATACACCCCCTCCTAGACAGCCCCCACCTACTAGACAACCCCAACCCCCATGTGTCACCTCCACCCCAATACAATTCCCCCTCTCCAAACCCCCTTCCTTGACACCCCTCCATTCTAGACACCTTCCTAGATACCCCCCTCCAGGACACCCACGATCCCCCTTTAACCCCACTTTCACCCTCCCACCCCTTCCTCCTAACACCCCAACCCATTTTACCACCTTCCCTCCCCTACCCCCGCACCCCTATTTCTTCCCACACCCCCCAACATACTCATATGTATGTTGAGGATAGTTTAACTATCTATGTTAAGTGTGATCAGATAAATGTTAATGAAAAAACCTTTTGTCTATAAATTTCAGATGAAACATCTGTGGTTCACACTCCATTAGTCAAATTTTCATGAGCCAAATATGGGCTCTATAATAGTCTATTCCAAACCTGAGATGTGTCCTAGCATGAAGGGTGTTCCTTATCCCCAAAGGCTATCACAAGTTCCTGAGTAACATATATATTGGTTTGGGAATTATTTACCCGAATATGGATACAAAAAACATCAAAAATATTTGATAATGTGTATTTGAAAAATTCATACCCAACGGGGTTTATAGAAAATCCATACCCGAAAACATAGGTAATAACATGATAAAATAGTTCCAAATAATCATCTAAATTGTATAAAATATCCCCAATGACTCCACATGACAAGGGGTCATCACCCACAAGCCGTCTCTATAACTCCGCACAATGGATGGTAACTAACACCCTGAACCAGCTTCACAAAATGCTTTTCCTTTGCATGTGTCAAACATAAAAAATTCGTCAAACGCCCAAGGGATGTAAGTAGTGTGTGAGAATTATTCTAATAGGATACGACCAAGATACTCTATAGGGAAATCAATACGTGGTAAAAATAATGCAATATTTGACAACCATGATATTGTGGAAATAATTTTCTAAAGAACGACTCTTTTAAATGAAAATAGTTTTGTAAAGAAATTTTCAATGAAAAATCAAAAATCAATAAAAAATTAAATATAATGTATTTTCTAGAAAAACTCCCTTATGGAAAAGATAACTACACAACAGTAAATGATAACCAAACTAAGGAGCACCCCTAAGCACTATGTAGTCTCGAACCACATGTACCTCGTACGTTGGTGTAAAGTAACAATAGAAAAATATGTTCTCGTGCATGAGACACTATTTGGAAATATACAAATAACCTATTGGTCCCAAATAATCATCAATTTAGTTTTTTTGTGTTGTCATTACCCATTTTTCTCATTGAAACACGGACAAACCTCATCTGGGTAACAAGTGTACTATATCATATCTACCCTCCAAGATACTCGGGCTTCCCCCATTATGCTCACACCATTATCTCATGATAGAAAAGGCCAATATCAAATAAATGCATTAGTTATGGTCATAATAATCTCAAAACAGTTGCTACACATGTTTTCCACCAAATACACCACTCAATAAAACCATTATATTTTTTAGTAAAATAAATTCACAAAACATTACATTGTTTTCCCAAAAACACCATTAAAATCCCACTTTGAACACCATAAACATACCCATATTTATCAAAACCTAAAATTCAAGACAAAATTTTTTTATTAACCAATTACGTAATTTATAAAACAACCCCATTGGCATAGCATAAAATAGACTAGTAAAACACCCTCTTTAAAAAAAATTGGAACCCAATTTAACAATATCCCTTGAAATTCCCACTTTGAACACCATGTTCATACCCATATTCTTAAAAAAAATGTTTACAACATCCAAAAAATTTCTATTTATCCATTACATGAGTTAGAAAAAAAACCCAATTGGAATAACATGAAAAATACATGCCAAATTCCCAATTTAGCATAAAATGGTTACTTAAAATTCATTATCATATCAAATATCACCTAAACAATATTTTATAGAAATTATAATGAATAAAACATGTTCTAAAAACATTAATTCAGAAATTATAACTCATCTTGAATTGATTACCTATGTATTCACCTACCACGATAATGAAAACCCTTGACTCTTTATGCAAAAATCCAACTGCATCCCCGCCACACCATGAGGGACATAGTTCAAGCCTAAAACTAGAAGAATAGACCATGAAACCATGGATAAAATCATAGGTTCAAAACCCTACCTTCTGGTCCCAAGGAATATCATGTATAGGTAAATATACCCCATGCAAAATAAGAGAACAAATGAACCAATTCACTTAATTGATGATGTTTGATGTTTCTCCACCAAACCCCCTTTCAAAATGGTGGTTCAAGGAGGGTTTTATGTGATTTGGAGGAATCCATTGCAGAAATGGTAGAATGGAAAAAGAAAGGGGAGAGTTTGGATAAATCCTAGGAGGGAAAACATGTAATTCAAGAAGTTTTTTAATGAGATATAAACCCTTCACGGTTTAGCAGCAAAGTTTAGTAAATCATGCTGGATGTTCTGGCCACCCAAAATTTGATGTTTTTCCTCCAATTTAAGGGGGGTACTAGGGGAAAATATAGGACAATGAAATGGGGATATACTACCTAAAATAAAATAAACCATTTACCCCAAGAAATATCCATCTCAAGGGTATAAAACACCACAACAACATACCCCGCAAGAGATTCCACTAGGAGTGTCACAAATTAGTTTCCAAAACACCTCATCCTCATTCCTTCCCTTTAGGAAAATACATGTTCCAAAATAATCCAATACATCCAAGAATAATTAATTAGATCAAGAACACCTAAGACACCAAATATAACCCCAGAACACCTAGAGACCAAGAAAATACAAAGAAACAAAAGGGGATTTGAAACAAAGGATGAAAATTGAAAATACAAGTGTGAAAATTCTCCACACCATAAAGCTGTATGCCTCCTAAATCCACAACAAAACCAGATGTAAAACAAATCACAAATGATAAACCAAGATGGACTCCCTTTACACATTTCAATGTGCCTCCAAAAGTCCAAACACCTCTAGTTGATCAAAAATTTAAGAGAATACACTCACCAAAAAATAATTATCCATGTAACATGAAATGATCAAACATATTCAAACTAAATCCCAAAACAAAACACCCCAAACACCACCAGACGATGCTCAATAAATCCACTTGAAATGAACTACATGCCTGAATAATTCTACAATAACCTTAATAAAACCAAACCATTGGGCATGCTCCAATCCCACATTTACCCATGTAAGAAATTGGTTGCTATATAGCCTCGTACAAGACTACATACAACCAAGAAAACACCAAGAATGAAACCTTTTCATTGATACAGGTAACCAAAATGATCATACCACCACAATGGATAACTAAATTTTTGTGATAGAATCATGACAAAAATTTGGGATGGGCCAAACGGTCTCCCCATCATAATGAGTAATCTGTCATTAGAATTTTTATAATAGAACATATGTGAGATCCATTATTGGTATCCTAATCAGAAGAACCAACCATATTAAATGACCAACATGGTAAAAAATGAAAATACAACAAAATTTAAATATTTTCAAAGACAAAACGGTTAGTCCTCATTAATTAGGATGTCGTGTGCTATCCATATAGATCATTTTGTATGTAAGGATTCTTGGAAGACAGTTACTACTAATTGTGCACAAACTGCCTGCTCAACCTGTCTATCCAAATCTCGGACAATTATCTTAAAACACAATGGAATCCAAAGTGGGGTGGAAAACATTGGGAGATAGCATGGACATGAGTTCCTCCAACCTTTTCCACTGAATATGAAAAACTGGAACAAGATAATTACACCAGTGCTCTAAAATATTTTCATCATTCATACTGGAGATAGTACATTGACCAAAGGATTAAAAGACTTTGGTATTTCCCCTGACTACGTGCCAGCATCATTCCAAGACATACAACTAGAGATTAAATGATTGAAGAACCTCCTACCTCGTATTTGGGCTTTAGAAACCCCAGAATAGAACATCGTCTAGAAGTTACACAAAAAATTGCACTCAATGAGAGAAGAATCACATCAAACACACATTACCCCAACCCATCACATTACGAAAATAAAGATTTGGAGGATTCACACATGTCACCTCTTGTTTCATAGGACGAGAAACATCAGAATGAAATGATACATATAATCACCTCCCTCTATAACATAGGATTTTGGAATTCCTAAAAAGGAAAAAATGCATCTGACAAAACCTAAACTCTCATAAGATTTCACAACATTCACCCTTATAGTCAAATGTACACATGACATCACAAGCCATTAGTGAACATTACCGTTACAGCTAATAAAAAACACAACGAGAGAGACCTTATAAAGAGGCCCAAACATCACATGATTCGAGCATGAAACTATAACATCCAATCTTTGCAAGATGGTCCATACATGAGGCGAAACATGAACTCTTTCTTCGATGAGACTGAAAAAAGACCACAAGGCCCTTTATGAAATCATTCTAAACTAATAACCCTAAACAATATTAACATTCAATGACCCATGAATTGTAATAAACAAAGGTCTATTTCAACCACCCACAACCACCCTCCCTCTACAATGGTGTCCACAAAACTGAAAAATTATAGGGGTGAATTCAATCTCCAATGATCAATAAGAATGTCTTTATGTTGACCTAATGGAGGACCATATAATGGAGAATCACCATGTGACTCACATGAATCAAGCATAAATCATTATAAGGACATACCCTTGGAAACAAGAAAACCCATGGACACATCCGACCTAGTCATATCATCAAAACATACGACTTTCCTGAACTGGGAACATGAGGAGATCTACCACATTGGCCACCAAAACATTTCTTCAAAATAGATCACTAAAAAATGATTCATTTCAACATATCTATGAAACACCAAACCGAAACATCATTTCATCAAGAGGGGTTCTTGAGCCAAAAAACCCCCCATAACAATCACAATAACACAAAATCCACACCTCCCAACCACAAATTATCAAAACACAACACATTCTTTCAAAATAATTCTTAATCAACATAGTGTTGGTGGGTTTTGCTATAAGGAACGGACCTTATTACAAACATAATCTTAAATCTAGTCAAGAAAAAATTTACAATTACATTGGTGATATTTTCAAGTTTATATCATTAGTGAATTGGGATAATACATTCATAACATTGCACATTATTACAGAATGTATATCATAAAAACTATTTTCAATTTTTTCAAAACATAAATCATTAAAAATTAAACATGACTCCTTGAAAATTATTCAACATTTAAAATGGATTAATTCTTTGTCTTAAAAATAAATTAACCTGTGAAAATCATTTAAAAAATTGGGATAAGCATAAAATCTCAGAAAGGGATGGAAACGAAAAAAGACCACACTAGTCTATGAATACATATAACGTATGAAAGCATTTACAAAAGACATGATGGTCACCCTTATATAGTTAATTTGTGTAACATGAGATTTACACAAGATACAAATAAAATATGAGAATATAAATATAATCATAATGGTATCTTGGGGAATTAATTACATAATCTTGTAACCCTCTCAGATACCTTATAATTTGTAACCCCATCGACTACCTTACTATTTGTGTAACCATCGTAGTTACACTTGGAGTAACCATACGACCGACCTCCATCATAGACTTAACCAATGTTATGGAGGGAGATATAGGTCCCACCCTTAATCATAAAAAATTACCAAGAACAATAACATAATCATAAAACATGAATAATATCATAGAAGCATTTCTTTTTAATTTTGTAAAATAGATTTGTAAAAGAGGATTTTAAAAGAAAATCCCCGTATGAATATTATTCAATTGAAGAAAGACTTAATATAGTGGATGGAATATTTATATAAACTGTAATTATAAATAATTCAACATAATATAATGAAAATACCTCGTGAAAAATATTTTAATACCTCATAAATATTGAACTATAAGGTTAACCCAATGAATGAAAATCAGTGTATGAATTCCATTAACTCGGTTTTGTTTTAATTCAAACATGTTCAAAATTCCTTTATAATTGTTTAAATTGTATTATTAGTATTTTAAAAAAACATTTTCATGTTAATGAAATCTTATATTATCATTTAATAACATCATTTCTCCCTTTAATTGTTAGTATTTTACGTGTTACACTATTTTTCAGTGAGTTCTATACAACATTTACATGACTAGTTCTTGGTGGATGTTTTTGTCGATTGCAAGTGAAAATATAGAATTAGAATAGAGTAGTATTTACATATATACAGTAACATAAATTTTACGAATTATTATTTTCAATTCTTACATGAGGATGATTCATAGGTTTAAAAATTAATGATGTTCATTTAGATCATTTTAGTTGTTCTTTAATAATAACATCACCATTTCGTTTTATAAATTGATAACATGTGTTACAAAAATAGAGACCCATGGATGAGATATAATATATATATTCTAATGTGGATCAATCATAAAAATGGTTTCAAAACCATACTTGAAAGAGTTAATGGAAATTAAAATCACATAATCCATGATGTTGGTAGTTCGACACATCACGAGAAATGTTTTTATTCATTGAATAAGTGGGTGAGGGGGAAAATGATGATGATGAATTTTCCATGAAGGTGAGAACATCCATAATATACATTATTTGGGGAGATTTATTGCATATTGGGCATGAATAGAGGATGAAAGAATAAAAAAATAATGAAACTCAAAATAAAATAACAATTGAGAAATCCCTTACAAATATTTGGCAGCCTTATGGCTTCGCAACATGGTTATAGAAAATATTAAAAGGATAGGGGAAAAGGGTCACCCATCCAAAAATTAATCATAATATATAATAGATCTATAAGAATAAGGAAATAAGAACATGGTATTGAAACATGAATGTTTTACCACATACAAGAGAACATGAATGGAAAAAGAATGAAATTGAAATTTTTCTTACCTTGAAGAGTAACACATAGAACATGATGGTTGTGACCATGGGGGCTTGAGAAAACCTTGGGGAGAATAATATGACGGAAAGGTGTTGATATCATCTCTGAGTAAGATTTGGGAATTATTTTAATGAAGGAATGGGTTGGTATTTATAAGAAAAGTAAGGCAATATTGGAATAATTTCGATGGGACTCCTCATGAGTGGTATTTTCAAAACCATGGACATGTCTATGGTATTTTCACCTAGAATAAGCCACTTGGGACATCGAACATATTATATAACTATAAACAAGTCTACAAGATCTACGAAATCATTATCGCATCATTAATGAGGTCATTAACACATCAAAACTAAAAACTGTATTTATTTACTATTCACCAAAAAACAATTGTCTTAGAAAAATTCCCAAAATTCACCCTAACCATTTATCGATGTTTATATTTCATAAATGAAGTCCATTTTTTAAAAATAATTCTCTAAATATTTTTAATTTTTTTTTTATAAAATTATACTTAGTTCAAAACATAATAATTTAAAAACTATTACTTATTTTATATCATGATGATAAATTAACCTAGATGTTATTATCATAATTCCTTAAGAAAATAAAATAATAATAAAATTTAAAATTCATTAGGGTCATATTATTATTCATATTACTATTCATAAGTGTACGTTACTATTCACCAAAAAAACATGTTGGTTCCAATAGACTCGAAATATATTACTTAACACAATTTTAGAAGACCATTTTTTGAAATTAAAGAGATATAATAAATAATTTTTTTTTGAAAGGCTATTTATAAATATGTTATTTAAAACAAATTTCCATGCTTTTCTATTTATTTTCTAAAAATATTGGTCTATTACATTATCCCCACCTTTTGGATATTGCGTCCTCGCAATTTTATTAACTTATTAAACAACTGAGGGATCTTTTTCCTCATATAATTTTCAGACTCCCATGTTTCTTCGTAAACCATATGGTTTCTCCAAAAAAACTTTCCTGGTGAATTACCTTATTCCACAATACATGTTCCCTTCATTCTTAAATTTGAACTAGTTTCTCTTCATAAGAAATGTTCTCTTTCACCTGAACATCCTTAGGGCTCAATACATGTTATGAATATAGAACACACTTTCTAAACATCGAAACATGAAAAACATTGTGTACATGAGAAAAACATGGATGCAATGAAACATGGTATTCCAGTGTTCCAAATTTACCCAAGATTCCAAAAGGATCGTTGAACCATGAACATTGCTTCCCTTTATTACTCAAATGAATCATACTTTTCCAAGGAGTGATATTAATGAAAACATGGTCACCTACCTCAAAAGGGAAGTATTTCCATATGTTATCTGCATAACGTTTTTTCCTACTCTGAGTTGTCCCCATATTCTAGTAGATCATCCTCACTTTCTCAGCAACTTCTTCTACTAATTCTATCCCCGTCAAATTTCTTTCACCGAATTCATCCCAAAATGTAGGAGTCTGACACCACTTCCCATACAAGGCCTCAAAAGGTGCCATATGAATACAAGAATGAAAACTATTATTATAAGAAAACTCAACTAAAGAAACATGCTGATCCAAACATCCCTAATAGTCCATTGAACAAGATTAAAGCATATCCTCCATAGTTTTAATCATTCATTCTGATGCCCATCTAATTGAGGATGAAAATTCATAATGAAATTTAACTCTATGCCCGACGACTTCTGAAGTCCCTTCAAAAAGTTAGAAGTGAAATTGGGATCCTGATCAGATATAATAGACAGAGGAACTCCATGTAACCTGAAAATATCATTGAGGTATAGTCAATAAAGTTCATCCCATTACATTGTATATAGAATAGAAAGAAAATGTGCAGACTTTGTTAGCCGATCAACAATAACCCAAATCGCATTGTTACCTTGATAAGTCATTGGTAGTCCCACCGAAAAGTCCATGGAAACATTCTCTCACTTCCACTCTGGCACTAGGAAAGGCTATAACATCCCCATCGGTAACAGTCGCTCTTCTTTAACCTACTGACATTTCAAACATTTCAGGGTAAAATCAATAATATCTCTTTTCATTCCATCCCACCAATAATACTCCCAAAGGTATCCATACATCTTAGTACTACTAGGATGAATATAAAATAGAGAACTATGAGATTCACACAACAATTCATTCATTAATTGGGAATCATAAGGAACTAGCAACCTTTTACCAAATCTCAAAACATAAACTTTATCAAGATTAAATTCTGGAAAATTACCCATTCTAACCTAGTCTACCCTTTTCTTTAGCTCATGGTCTTTTTTCTACGCTTTCTTAATTCTGTCTGGAAATGAAGACTGCACTGAAACCTGAAACAAAACATAGGTATTTCTTGCACCAAAAACTTCTAAGGAAAACTTCATCAAATCATTAATCAATGGATCAAGTTCCAAATGTATCATGGTTAATGATACATGATGTTTCCATATTATGTCATCTTCCACATTTTTTCCTTTTCTAGGATGGTAAAAGATCATTTAGTCACAATCCTTTATCAGTTATATCCATCTTCTTTGCCTCATGTTTAATTCAATAAGAGTGAATATATAGTTTAGACTTTTATGGTCAGTATATATTGGCATTTGGTTCTGTATAAATGATTCCTCAAATTATTCGATCAATAAACCATAACTTCTAATTCCATATCATGTGTGGGATAATTTAGCTCATGAGGATTATGTTGTATTAAAGCATAGGAAATTACCTGATCATTCTGCATCCAAACACAACCAAGTACATTCAAAGAAGAATAAATGTAGATGAAAAACTCACCATTCCAGGATGGTAAGACCAAAACCATAGCATTCACCAACCTCGTCTTCAGTTCCTAAAAACAAAAATCTCATTCCTTGGTCCAATTTTTTTTTAACCCATTTCAATGTTAACTTAGTTTTCTAGATAGATAACCACGAAAAGTTATTAAGAAACAATATGTAATAACCCTCTAACCTAAGAAAACTAATAATCTCTATAACATTAGTGGATCTTCGACATTCATCAACTACTTTTTTGGTAGGATCAACTGTTATTATATCCTTGTTTACAATGTTCCCAAGAAAAGAAATCTATTGCAACCAAAAATCACACATGCTGAATTTTCCATACAGTATCATTTATTTTAATGTTTTCAAAACAACTGTTAGATGTTTTTCATGCTCCTATTTATTTTTATAAAATACCATACTGTCATTAATAAATATAACAACAAAATTTTAAAAGAACTCATGAAATACGCTTTTCATATGATTCATTAATATAATAGGTGCATTATTTCATCCAAATGGCATACAAACAAATTCATAATGCCCGTATCTAATATGAAAGGCTGTTTTCAGGATTTCATCCACCTTAACCTTCATCATATGGTATCTGGATCACAAGTCAATCTTGGAAAAGTAATAATCTCCCTGGATCTGATCAAACAAGTCATTGATATGAGCAGGGGATACTTGTCTCTAATAATGATTTTATTCAAAGCTCTATAATCAATGCAATGTTCATGGAACCAAATTTTTTTAATAAAAAATACAGGGGCTCCCCATAATGATGTGATAAGATGAATGAGACCTTTGTCAAGAAAATCCAGTAACTTATTGTTCAATTCTTGAAGTTCTATTAGAGCCATACGCTATAGGGTTTTTGAAATTGGCTTCGCATCCATAACTAATTCAATTGTGAATTTGAATTCTCAATCAGGTATGACACTAGGTAACTCATCAGAAAAAAAATAAATTTATTCATTTACTACCGGAATATCATTAATTTGAATAGTTCCCTTGTTTTCAATAATATGAGAATTATAATTTTCATTTCCATCATTCAATAGTATCGCAACATCCTGATTTGTTATAAATTTAATCGGATAATTCTTGTAAAAAACCTAAAACTCTTTCTAAAATAGAAGTCCTTTAGCTCTACAGTCAATATTATCATGATAATCAGAAAGAAAATCCATTCAGAGAATAACATCAAACTCAACTAAGGGTAAAACAACAAGGTTTTCAGTTAAAGTCTTTCCACATATGACAATAGAAATATTCTTATAATTACTCTTTTCTAGAAAATTTCCCCCTTGTTTTTTAACCACATGTTTAGGTCTCATTTGTTCAGTTGATATTTCTAATTTTCCAGAAAATTTCTCACAAATAAAGGAATGTGTTGTCCCCATATCAAACAATCATTAGCAAAGTCAGAGTGAAAAAACAAAGTACCTATTATAACTTCATTGGATGGCCTGGCATCTACTGACATAGTCACAAAAGGATCTCACTACACATTTCTTCTTGTAGTCTGTCTTCTTTGCCTCATTTAGATCTCTCTTTGGGAGGGTATTTTCATAATGAACCATCTCACAACATTTAAAACACATTACAATCTTCTTATCAGGATTATTATTATGATCATTTTCATTTCATTCTTAGGACATATGACCATACTTACCACACTTAAAACACTTCCTAGTTTTTCTAAGACATTCCCCAGGGTGCTTCTTGCCAAACGTTTCACAAACTGGAAATTGGATTTTCTTACAATCAATTTTTTTGGTTGATTCTTAATCATTTCTTTCCATCTGTACATCTTCTTATCTCTATTTCCAAAATGCACGTGATCATCAGAAAACTCCATCTCTACCCTCTCTGCACATCAGACAAGTTTCTCATACTTTTTGAACACATAAGAGGCAAACACCCTTCGATACATTGGATTTAATCTTGATAAAAAGAGGTTGATTTTTCTCTCACAATCCAAAATAAGATTTGGAGCATCCCTCTTCAGTCGGGTGAAGTTCGCATCAAACACAACCACTGAATCTTCATCCATCTATTTCAATTTAGGAAATTGATTTTCCATTCTATGTCTCACCACATTAGGAAAATATTTTTCAATGAAAAGACTTTTAAATTCATCCCACTCTATGGTATCAAAATCACTCTACCCATGATATTCCTTACCATTTACCACCATTGATCAGATTCTCCTTCAAAACGATAAATGGAAAGAATTACCTTTTTATTGTCTGATCATCCCATAACATCAAATATATTTTCAAGGGCATTGATCCATACATCCGTTGCTACTGGGTCAGAAGATCTATTGAATGAATGAAGGAATTGTCTCATAAAATATTACACTACTATCATGTTCCGTTATAGTACCTCTATTTGTCCTCTTGCATGGATTCCACCACCATTTATTTCATGCGTTAGCTAAGCCATTACAGTCACAAACTGTTCACTTCCAATCCCTACCATTTCGAGCTGTAGTTCGGGAAGGATGTCATTCTGTCTGTGTGTCTCATATTCAGCATCCATGGTCCTTTTACGAACAACCATTCAGAACAAACATATCATAGGTGAAGAAAAATTGTAATCCTTAAATTCTAAAACATTTCAAATTAATAATAGTGTAAAAATCATTTAAGGTATTCTTTTAACTTCATCTTAACTTACTAATGTTATCTAAACCATCCTATGATACCAAATACAAGGACCTGACCTTATTACATACATAATCATGAATTTACTCAAGAAAAAATTTCATTTTAAATTGAGTAACCTTTCAAGTTTAGAGATTTAGAGAATTGGGAAAATACATTCATAACATTACTAATTATTGCAGAGTGGATACTATAAAAACAGATTCCATTTTTTTCAAAAAATAAATCGTTAAAACGTAAACATGACTCCCTAACAATTATTCAAAATTTATCATGGATTCCTTATTTTTCTTACACATCCATTAACCTGAGAAAATCGTATAAAAACATGGGATGATCACAAAAGCTCAGTAAGGGATTTAAACGAAGGAAAGATCACATTAGTCCACAAATACTAATAACACGTGAAAACATTTACAAAATACATGCTCGTCCCCAATATATACTTACTTTGTGTAATATGATATTTACACAAGATCCACACAAAACATGATAACAGAAATATATTCAAAAATGAATATTGGGGTATTACATACATAATCAGGTAACCCTCTATGCTACCTTATAATTTGTAAGCCTAACGACTACCTTACTATTTGTGTAAGAATTGTAGTTACACTTTGAGTAAACATACAGCCGACCTCCAACACACACATACCTAATGAATTGGAAGGAGATATTGGTACCACCCTTAATCATAAACAATTACCAATACCTTGAACATAATCATACAACAAGAATAATTTCATAGAAACATTGCTTTTGAATTTTGTAAAATAGAATTCTATAAGATGATTTTAAAAGAAAATCCCCTTATAATTATTGACAATTGAAGAGAGACTTAATAGAGTTGATGGAATATGAATATAAACTATAATTAGACATAATTAAACATAATATAAGGAAAACCAATCATATAATAAATTTTCATACCACAATGATAAGGAAGTATAAGGTTAACCCAAAGAGTGGAAACCGGGTTGAGAACACCCTTACCTCGGGTTTGATTTACATAAAACATGTTTAAACTTTTTTTATAATTGTTAAAAGAGCGTTATTAGTATTTTAAAGAAACATGTTAATGTTTATAAAATCTTATATTATCATTTCATAACTTCATTTCACCCTTTAGTTATTATTATTTTTCTCCTTTAACTATTTTTGGGTGAGTTCTTTACATGATTTCCCTAATTGGTTCATGGTGGATGTTCTTGTCGATTGGAAGTGAAGCTCCAATATTATAATGGAGTAGTATTTAAATATATCCAGTAAAATAAATTATACTAATTTCTATTTTTAATTACTACATGAGGATGATTCATATGTTAAAACATTAATGATGTTCGTTTAGATCATTTTAGTGGTTCTTTGATAATAACGACCTCATTTTGTTTTATAAATTAAAACCATTTGTTAACAAGAATTACAGAACTATGGATGAGATATAATACTTATATTATAACTTGGTTCAATATTAAAAATGGTTTCATAACTAAAATTGAAATAGTTAATGTTAATTGAAGTCACATCATCTATGATGTCGGTAGTTCGATACAACACGGACAATGATTTTATTCCTAGAATAAGTGGTTGAGGAGAACAATAATGATGATAAATTTAACATTAACAGGAGAAAATAAATAGAATAAATTATTTTTGTATATTTCATGAATCTTGGGTAATAAGAGATGATGAAAGAATAAGAAAATAATGGAACTCAAAATAAAATAAAAATTCTGAAATCCCTTAAAATAACTCGACAGCCTAACGGGTACGCAACATGGTTTTAGGAAATATTAAAATGAAAGGGGACATGGGTCAACCATCCAAAAAATAAATCATAATATAGATTAGATCAATAATACGAATTAAATAAGAACATCATAAGGAAACTTCAATGCCGTACCATATAAAAGAGAACGTGAATGTAAAAAGAACAAAATTTAGAATTTTCTTACCTTGTAGAGTAACCCATAAAACATGATGGTTGGGACCTTGGTGGAATGGGGAATCCTTGGGAGGACTACTAGGAAGGTAATGAGGCCATAGATTTGTTGAAGTGGAATTGGTAATGATGATAATGAAGGAATGGGTTGGTATTTATAGAAAATGTAAGGAAATATTGTAATAATTTTCAAGGGACACCTCATGAATGGTATTTGCAAAACCATGGGCTTGCCCATGGAATTATTCCATGGTATAAGCCACATGGGACACCTCAAATCTTATTTTACTACCCACAAGTCTTTCATATTTATGAAATCATTATTACATCATTAATGATGTCATTAACACACATGAACTAAAAACTGTAATTTTTTTACTTTTCACTTAAAAATCAATAGTCTCAAAAAATTCACAAAATTGACCGTAACCATTTATTGACATGTATAATTAAAAAATTAATTCTATTTTTTAAAAATAATTTTCTATATATTTTTAATTTAATTTTTAAATAAAAATATACTTAATTCAAATATTAATTATTTAAAAACTATAACTGCTTTTATAACATGATGAAAAATTTAACAAAATGTTATTATATTAATGCCTTAAAGAAATAAATTAATAATAAAATTTATTATTCATATTACTATTCATATGGGTATGTTACTATTCATAAAAAAATAAGTTGGTTCCAATAGACTCTAAATAACATAATGATCACAATCGTAGAAGACCATTTTTTGAAATTCAAAACATATAAGTAATAAAATTATGTTTAAAGGCTGTTTATAAATATCTACTTTATAATAATGTTCCATGCGTTTCTATTTATTTTTAGAAAAACAGGGGGTGTTACATGTGACTTTACAAATGGTATCGCATGAGCCTCACACATGCATGTTTACATCCCTCACCAGGAACCCACCTAATATCCATCTTGACACTCAACAATTTGTGCAATTAGCCATCCATATTACTATATAAATCCATTCATGTGGTAACCCTGGAGAACACCAATGACTAAAACCAAACCTTTCCTCTTTTCAAATTATAATAATTTTCACTACACATTCCCTTTCTAAAATCTTCTAACTATAAAATAGTAACCTAATTTAATTTACACAAACCAATATAGAAAAGGACCCCTAAATAAATAAAAACTCAATGTCAATCCTTTCATAAAAATTTCAAAACAAATTATCCTACTTTAAAGCACATGTAATTTCATGAATAACACCATTTCATAAATCCCATGTTAATTAAGAACTAAACTCATCTCATTTCAAAACATTTTATATAATTTCATAAAATGTTTCAAATTCATAGTTGTGACCAAACAAAATCCTTCTCAATCCCCCACAAATAAATTCTAGAACACATAATTCATTTTATAACACATTTACAATTTTTAAAGAACTATACTAGAAACAAATTTTCAAAACCACCATTAATTTAATTCATACATTCAAAAGAGAGGTACACACATAATATAACCATTCAAAATAATTCTAAAATTTCCTTTCTATAATTTCATAAATAAAAATATTGTCACATTACTAGAAATCACTAAACAGAAATTCACAATCCATAAAATCAATTCAGTTTTTCATTAGAAACCAAGTTTCCATGATTCCAAAACCAAGAGACACAAGAATATATAGGAGGAAACTAGTGTCAGTGGGTAGCTTGGACATATGTTTGGAGAAAATATTCAAATCACTTCACTGTTAGATAGTGTGTTTTTGGGAAATATCCCTGGCTCTATAGGGCTTTCCAACTCCTGCGAGCTCATTGAGACAATTAACACAACCCTCTTTTCATTTCCCCTAATAATAAATGAAACATGAAAAATAATGAACTCAGATAAAACCCAGAATCCCCTAGTGAAATGAATCCCTTCATGAGGAGTGCATCCTAAGAACACTACCCATAACCAGAATGTAATGTACTAATAATTCTAGATCCATACTATCCCGAAACATCCCCAAATCGAATGACCCAAAGAGTCAACCTCCTTTGAAAACATTTTTTCACAAGCCAAATATGGTATCCATCAAATCTGGTGCAAATCCCGGCCCATGAAAAGGCTTTAAGGGTAGTACCTATCCCTGTAGGCTAACATAAATTCCCATGTATCATTTATTATGGTTTTTGAATTATTTACATGAATATGGATACATAAAACATCAAAAACATTTGGTAAACTGAATTTGATAAATTCATACCAACCGAAGATTATAAAAAATCCTGAACATAATAAATAGGTGAACACAAGATAAAGGATATCCAAATACTCATATAAATAGTAGAAAAACATCACCAAGGACTATACATGACAAGGGGTCATAACTCACAAGATTTCTCCACAACTTCACACCATGCATGGGAACTAACACACCAAAATTCCATCACCCAAAGCCTTTCATTTTCATATGTAAAACTTGACCTAGTCTACATACAACCAATGGATTTATGTATGATGTGAGACTAATCCCAATAGGATATGACCATTATATTCTATAGGTTAAGAAATACACAATAAAAAATTATGCCATTTGTTGATAACTAAGATGTGGTTGAAATAATTTTATAAGGAATGAATCTTTTAAAAGTAAACAGTTTCCAAAAGAAATTTTCCATGAAAGAGAAATTATTAAATAACCATGAAAACTAATTCATTTTCCATCAAAAACCCATTTTACAAAGATAAATACAAAAGAATCAAAATTGACAACACTCGAGAACTCCCCTAGGAACTAAGTAGTCTCGAGCCCCATGTACTTCGTACCTAAGTGTAAAGAAACCATAAAAAATAAACTCGTGTGCGTAATCCAATAGTAGGGAACGTACAACTAAGATATTAGTCCATAATAATCATTAATATAGTTTTTTAGTGTCGTCATTATCCATATTTCTCTGTGAAATAGGGAAAAAACCCATCCAGATCACTAATGTACTAGTACATATCCTCCCTCCTAGATAACTGGACTTCCCCCTTTTAGATCAATTCATTATCTCATGATACCAATATCCATTATCACCTAAAAAAACTAGGAAAGTTCATAATCTACTCAAAATAGTCGATTCACATGTTTTACACCACTTACACTACTCAAAAAAACCTTTAGAATTTAATTAAAATAACTACACATAGCATAACAATGTTTTGCACACAAACTCGGATAAAAAACTCACTGTGAACACCATGAGAAAACACATACATATAAAATTAGAACATAAAACACCCAAAAAATTTCTACAAACACATTACATGATATACAAAACAACCCCATTTCCATAACAAAAAACAGACTTGTAAAACAACCAATTTACAACAAAATAATACCCAATTTTTCAAAATCCCTTAAATTCCCTCATTGAACACCATGGGCATACCCGTACTCTCTAAAGCCGAACATATGGTAACGAAAATATTTATATACATCCATTACAAGATTTATAAAGGAACCAATTAGAATAAACTGTAAAAGACACACAAAACACCAAATTTATCACAAATTTGGTACCAAAAATTCATTTTCATGAAAAACGTCACCCAAACCAGATTTAACAGCATTGATAATGAATAAGAAGTGTGATAAAAATATAAAATCAGAAAATCTAACTCATATTTCATTGATTACTCATGGGATCACAAATCCAAAATAATGAAAACCCTTGAATACTTTTCGGACAATCTAACTCCCCCACCAACGCACCATAGTGGTCTTAGATCAAGCTTAATTTCAAAACAATATTCCATGAAACCGAGGATAAAAACCTAGGTTCGACACCCTATATAATGGTCCCAAGGAACCACAATGATAGTGGGAGAAACCCCATGCAAAAGGAGCAAACTAATGAAAATATTCACTTGCTTGAGGAAGTATAATGTTTCATCACAAAATTCCCCTTCGAAATGGAGTTAGAAAGAGGGTTTGGGGGGCTTGTGGGGATTCTATGGCTAAAATGGTCGAATTAGGGGTTTAAATGGGAACTTTTTGATAAATCTTGTGATGGAAAACCTTTAATATCAAGATTATTTTTAATGATCTCGACACCCTTCACTAAATGGATGCACGGTTTAGTATACCATGTGGCCAAAACCTACAACCTATTCTAGACACCCAAAATGGGAATTGTTTATTCCAATTAAATGGGGTTACATGTGGGAAGATGGGGGAATTATAGTCGAAGGATAAATAAAATAATAACAAAAAGAAATCACCCTTTTACCTCAAGATTCTTCTAACTCGAGGTTATAAAAACCCCCAACAACATACCCAACAAGAGGTTAAACTAAGAGTGTGACTAATTCATCTGCAAAACACCTCATCCTCATACATTCCCCTTAATAAAAGATTATTCCATAACCATATAATATTTTCAATAATAATTACTTTGATTGAGAACACATAATCTAATCCCAGAACGCCCTGCGACCAAGAGAAAACAATGAACAAAAAGGGGATTTGAATCAAAGGATGGGAATTGAATATCTGGGTGTGACAAAGATTACTGGAGAGTTGATGATCAAATAGACTATTGGTAGATGTAGCAATTTAAGGAATAAAATTAGCAGAAATGATCTTACTGATTAAGAAAACACACACTAGGATGGTAAATAAGCATAATAGTTTGAAAATTGTGTACTATGAATAGGAATCAAAACCCATAGTTTAGACCACTATGTCAATCTCTATAGCAGTACAATCAAGATTTTTTTTTGGAATTGAATAAAATCCATTCATAAATAAATATCATTCATAGATGCTGACCATATATACTTAAAGTGACACAAACCAATATCATACAAAAAATAGATCATCAATTTTATGCCTCTAGTTCAACATCATTATGTTCATTAATATATTCACTATCAACCGAATCAGCAGACTATTAATAGTAATAATTAAATGCATGAAAATCAGAAAAAATATATAATCTATAATAATAAAATGAATATATTAAATGAATCCCAATATGTAAAACAACCTCCCACACCAGACTGAGAGATATCTCATCCATTGAATCCGTAGACATTAGAAAGGCATGTCTCACATTCAGCATGAATTATTTGTTGTTCAGATAGAGTATATTTGTTAAAATATATATTTTTTAGTGAGAAATCTAGTGTATGTCATATAGTGTTCCAAAATTGAATTCCAAAGGTGTCATGATTGATCCAATTTTCATGGGGGCCTTCTAGTTTTAATGTGATGACCTACATTTATCATGCTTTAAAAGTGAATATACTTATGATAAGGTCATTTCCTTTTAATTCAATCACATTCCTATTACCAACATTATGATAGAAAACCTTCCTTACACTATGCATAGAAGGACCTAACTTTTCCAAATCAAGACCCATGTCATTGCAGACCTATTTATCATTCCACAAAAAATGTTTAAGAAATTTCAACAAGGACACCATGGTATATAATTTTCAAAAAAATATATAGAAAAAAATTGTATACACATGAATAAAAACATCTTAGGGAATAGAAAAATATTACACATGAGAAGAAGATATGATGGGAAAAACATTATGGACTTACCTTGAAGAACCATCCTCAATGATGGAACTTATACGTAATGAACATAAATGATAATCAGAAAACAAATGAGACTCATCGACAGTCATGAATAATATAATGGTGAAACTATAGGAAAATGTTGGAGTAAATTGATTTTGTTCACTCTTGTAATTTCAATATGATTTCTCTACATCTAGGTAGCTCACAATGTTTAGAATAATGGTTTTAAAATCCATATCCAATCCTCATAGAAAACTCTACATCCAAATCCATATGAATCCTTGATTTCTTCTTGCTACATATTACTCTTCTAAATTCTTACCTCTAAACATGAATAAACCACATTCCTACACAAAACCATAATGTACACATTTAATATTAATCTACCTTGTTTCTTATAACAATGATGAAACCACACATACTATGTAATTATAAAATATTTGATAATTATAAACCCAAAATTCATTACATACAATAATATAAATAAATAAATATAATTAAAAATAACCTGATTAACTACTGTGTGACCATTCACACCAACATATCAATTTCTGCACACATAAAGTCATCTGGGTACTTTTTGATCAAATAATGGTTGTGAAAAAACTCTCTAATTAAGGATACAAATATAAATATAGAGGGAATCCATGCAACTGATCAAGGAAATTTATCTAAAAAATGACCAAATTCAATACTCAATGAACAAATTAGGTCATGAACCAATAATAGATTATTCATAATTGTTTTTATAGTTAAGTGTACAACAATTAATTTAATTCATAATATATAGATTAACATAAAATACTCTATATTAGTTTGTCTAAAATGAATTAGATATAAAATCCATTAGGAATTCACTATCATAATCTAGGTTAGAGATGTAAATACCTTTATTTTATAGACATACATCATCCCCTCATTATGGAAATAAATATACAAAACATGATATTTCCTTATAATAGGATAGAAATCCTCAATGCGCATCCACCAACCATATTTATTTTTAGTATAATACATTGTCTCTCAAGATCAAATAACTACCCTAAATGATACAATATAAAAATAGTGTAACTATGTTGATATTTCTCTAATTATGTTCTTTTATCACTTGAGTGATAAGTTTTTAATAACACAAAGAAGAAAGTAGGATATCCAAAATAATTTTCAAACACTATCCCTTTAGAAGTTAGTGAAACTATAAATAAACATTACCAAAAACATGAATCAACCATTTCACTAAAATTAAACACCCATAAAATGTAATATTGAATAATATAACCACCTTAAATCAATGTAAACTTTAATGACAAAACAATTATATTAAAAATATAACCCAACGTGTCAAAATATATAATTATATCTACAAAATGTTCAATATGGTCATCTAATAGATCTTTTAAATAAGTTGATCTATATCATCCCATTTTAGATGAAACATTATTATATGAAATCAAAAAATATCCTAGATAAATGGAACATTGGTTGGAATTTTAACATTCAAAAATAAAGGCCTCTTAATACTATACCTACCTCACCAGTTTCTTACCAAGGTCATTAATTTCAGAAATGATGGTTGGAAGAAATGTAATTACCTCTTGATACGATCACTTATTTTTCATATCTCATTTATATTCAAGTTTATACAACATTAATTCAACTCAAAAATATCCATATATAAGTGAAATATGAACCTTTCCCCCGGTACTCCAATAATGACTGCCTTATCCATGATAACCTTCTTCGCCTAAACTATCTAAGAGGGTATGATAAATAAAAGAACTTTCATATGATAATATGGATAGATCACAATTCTATGAATATGATATTTTAGTAAATAAGCTAAGGAAATAAAGTGTATATATTGTTTTTGTTCATTAGATAAATTGAATTTAGTCTCATTATTGATCTCATAGAGGAAGGATTATTTGATCTATAACTGATGTGTGATGGAAAACTATGTTAGTTAAACAATGATAATTTGGATGCTTCATATGTGGATAATCTATCATATCTCCCACATGACATTCCATACATTCATGGTGGGGGAATACACAAAAATAATATGAACTAAAAAATACAATTACAATTATAGTCAATGTTCCAAACTACGTAAAACCAAATGTGAAAAATTAATCAAAACAATAATAATAATAAGTGTCCAATTATAGCATTAATAATAAAAAACATTAACTCATCATAGAAAAATGATTAATAAAACAATAATTTTTTTCATTGAATTCAAACTAAAAACAATAAAATCATTTATATAACAATTATAAAAATAATTTTTTGATATCCAAAACATGTATTTAAGTGCTTTAAAAAACAATATTTGGAATATTATTCTATAATCACAACAAAATAAATTATAAAACTACACATTATTAACCATATTATTTTTATAAATTTTAAAGAAAAATAATTAAATAATAGAAAAGGTTTTTAAGAATATCACTAAATTAAATTCCCCAAAAATATTATAAAACAACCCTTTCAGATCAAAATGAATCTTTTCTAATATTGAATTTAATTTTAAATCCATAAACCATTGGTTACATATCATATATTTAGAAATTTCCCTTTTTAAATGATAAACAAAAAATGGGTTCACTAGGAAATAAAAAAGTATATTGACCCATATAAGATTAAAAAATATACAAAACTCATAATAATTAATTCTTGAATTAAATTATAAATTGATTATGTTTGTTTTCATCCACACAAAAAATATATATATTTTAGAATTTCAAACTATTTATGGTTTTGATATTTTTTTATACATAAAATCTGACATGTGGAACTGTTATATGCATATGAAAATCAAACCATGAAAACCTACTATGTATATGAAAAAAAAACATGATAACGCAAAATGCTCATCCAGAAAACCTAAAACCCTACCATAAAAGTACCTCATTATAATAGACACCCATATATAAACTTATTTATAGTTTTCCATTATGGACATGAGGAAATCCTATAATAAAAATTAGATACATACCTTTCATAGAACTGATTTGTGGTAGTCAATGTTTTACATCAAACAACCTAAACAAAACTATTTATCCAAACAAAATAAATGATCGTAAGAAAATATATAAATAAAAATGTAAAATTTAGAGGAATAAAATATATATAAAATGAAGAAATATATTTAGGGATTGAAGGAATACTACAAAACTGATGAAACTATATAGCAAATAACTAGCTTCTATAATCTTTCGAAACCACATTTTCAGCATCTTGAAGCATAGTGTAAATCTGAACTAGATAATGAAAACAATGAAAAAATTAAATAAACAAATACAACTATAAGGTATCATATTCTGGGTTCTTGTATGTGTTAACCTGTATCGTGTAGTGTTAATTTATTATCATTCATTCCATTTTTATGTTATCACACAAATATAACTACAATGATCATATGATTCATCCTATAAAATAGATGAAATTACATACAAACAACTAAATTATTCCTAGTGAATGGGTTATGATGTTAACATAACTATCAAATATAGTGTGATGTTTTTACGTAGTTGTCTTATGTGAATTGGTTTTTTAATTTTGTATATAGTGTTATGGCATTCATGAGTTTAATTATCTTACCAGTAAATCTAGTGTACTAGTTGTGGAATGCATATCATGTTCCCAATACCTTTTCAACCCTGAACTTTCACCCCTTACCCCAGTAGAACCCCTTTCACCCCTACCCCATCCCCTCACCACATACCCCAAACATGCACCCTGCCTATACCCATTGCACCCCTACCCCATGCACACCCACATCCCCCACCCCCACTGCTGCACACACCCCCCCATTCACCCATATCATCCCATAACACACTATTCTTCCTATTTCGATATATAATTTATGTATCCCAATACTACCACTCGTTCTACATATTTTCTTAGAGATGTATCCCATTAAGCATTCTCGAACAACATGGGATACTTATCCAGAATGTATGGTTCCCAATCCAACATCTCTACTAGATATTTTTTTTAAATTATATCATTAATTTGTTGAATGGATTTATTTGTTAGTACCCCCTTACATTAGAAAACTATAATAAATTTTATTTACAAATAAAATTAATCCTTCACCACATCAATATCCTCATTGTCCAGGAGATGTATATGCTTGTGCTAATGCATCTGATGTTATGAAACATAGAAAATATTTCTCATACATTGGTATCATGGATTATTGTTTAAATGGTAGAGAAATATCTTGATTCATTTGACGATCTTTTACATTGAAATGTACCTCGATTCATAGATCACCTACCTCTACAAACACCTATGTAGAAAATGAACGACCACTATGGGAATAAAATTTCACATGAACTCATCTTTAAGGGAAATCTATTTTTGAATTATTTTTAATTCCACTTATTAATAATTTTAACCTACCATTTTTATTCAAATATAACTACTATATTATAATATATAGAATGATATACAAATAAGCTAAATTCTCACCAATATTATAACATCTCAAAGGAAATAGAACTTGTCCTCCAATACATATCCTAAAACTAATCCATTTGAATCAATTAATATCCTTTTTTCATAGTAAAACACTAATATATCATTTTTATCATCAATACATCCTCAAAAAATACAAATTAATTATTGATCTATTTCTTCTATATCACCATCAATCTCTCTAACAGCCTGGTTTTATAAAGATAAAAGATCATACTAATATTTTACTATGTACCCTTCATATTTTATAAGCCTTTAAAAATATACGAGGAAATATTGGAGTCTCTCATTGATACCATACTTATTGGTATTCGATGATTCTATATGATATCTTGAACGTTGATCCCTTCATTCCCATTGATAGAGTTCTTCTCCTAGATTGGTATAAATAGGCCTAGATTGATCATCTAATTTATTACATAATAAATGGTGCATTGACCTGTCATGATCCTCAAATACCATGTAACATATTTTTTTATTACCTTATCCCACATCCACACCCTTAAATAGTTTATTTTGAGATACTCATCTGCTATCTAATTCTCATACTTGATTTTATGAAAACCTGAACAATGAGAGGAAAAACCTGGGACATTTCATTTTGTATTGGCCCACCACAACTATAATATTAGAATTTCATACATCATGGTAAACTATGGTCGACATACCACTATATTCATGATACTCTCATATCATATCCTCTCTACTTAATGATAGTAACATCACCTAAACATGGATAATAAAAACACTAGAAATATTAAAATCCTACCATGAAATATAAATAATTGATGCTAATCTTCTGTGCCTCACCACACAATATGATCAAACTCCAAACTAATGTTATCTCATTCCAACATTGTGTATGTGATAAACAATGGTGGAAAAAAATTTATTAATCCTTAAACACCCCAACATATTAGTTTTCCAACAATGCAATTATCTTACTTCCTTCATATGATATTTCTTCCCCTCCCTATTGAATCACCATGTAATCACATATAATGATACATTTAATTTTCTAAGATCATATTTTACCTTTTAATCAAATTAATAAAAATACCCTTCCACAAACCTCTAGCGAAGTTCCCAGTAACAATTATAGATGAAATTCCATAGACTATTTTGTTCTATAAATAGGAAAAACCTCTTTGCAATTAGATATGACCACAAAAATATCAATGTGTGGATCATAAATGCCTACACTAGGACATATGTATGGTTGTTACACTCATGTGTTCATTATTAATTATATATTTAAGAGAGTACCATATCACCCAAAACCAGACCTCCACATCCTAAGAAACACCTTTTCCATTAATTTATGGGTGATGCTATAATTTGAAGTCCCTAACAGAATTGATTATCCTTCACCAACCCTTTTGGGATAGTTTTATTTAATATAATCTAGTTTAATTAGGAATAGCTACAATAGTTATATGGTGTGACCCAGTGGATCAACTAAACGATAAATCATATATGTACCAACAAAGAAAATAGGTGGGTAATAGGTTGTTAAATAAATATTAAAGGTGTAATTTCTTGAAATGTCAAAAAAAATTATAGATATCATAAAACATAGAAAAAAATAACTGATATCAAATTAATGAAGTCAAACTCTCATCATAATATGGAGGAGGATTATTGGGAGGGGGTTGGCCATGTTGGAGGAATGACAAAGGAGGTGGGGAGGCCACCTAGGAGTAGTGTCATCTGGGTGAGGTGAGGTGTCATGTATTGGCTTGCAGCGTCGGGGGAGGAGGGTTGGATAAGAGATATAAAGGTGGGGTTTCGTCATTCAGTGTAATTGGGGGGAATATTCATGAGGGGAACCATCTCGAGGGTAACCATCAATGGAGGATGATCAAGGATAAAATTGTTTTTGATGGGAAATGTTACTGATAGAGGGTGGAACACAGAGGGTGTCATGAGAGGGGGCCATAAAGTGGAGTGGTTTGATTAAATCTATTTCCACATGTCGTATTTTAACTATTTCTATAAAATTAGTTGGTTATGTTTATGAATAGAATACTAGAATAGGATAATTTCCAAAATCCCCATAATAATGAACACTCTTTAATTAAGAGAGTTATTAGGAAAATGCCTCCTCATTTCAATGGATAATATGATCCCTTAATTTGGGAAAAAAGAATCTAATCTATTGATATGTTATTATCCATCTTTAATGTTCCAAATAATAGAAGGTTATACCAGTTTTTTATTATATGTAGGGATAATTTGTTCATTTTTGGTCAATGATAAATAATGTGAATCCTAAGAAAAAGTTAAAATGATGGGTTAATGGAATTCCATAAAATCTTTTTCAATAAATATTTTCCTCACACTCTTAATTTTAAAATTGAATGATATATCCATCACATCACGGAAAAAAGTTTATAAATCTATGGGAGGGTATGATGTAAACCTCACAAGACTTTCATGATATATATAAGGCATTGACTTTACCCGAGAATGAAATGTTGAAATATTGCTTTGGGGGTTTAGTATTATTCTACAAATTTCCCCAGTGATCTTTGACATTGATAGCTATAAATACATTTCACGATGTGTCCTGAAATTCTAAAAAGTGATTTGACAATCCCAGTGGTATTATGTGGATATGATGTGGAATGTGGAGTTTAATTCATGTGGTTTAATGGGGAAATAATTTTTTTCTATGAAATTTGAACTTCACACTTATCAAAGGTGTGGTAAGATCCCTAGAAATTGCCTAATGGGTATGAGAAAATTATTTATCTGAGGAATACAAGGGAACCTAGCTAACAATTTCCAATAAGAGACACCAAAATTTTTTATTGAGGAATGGTATTCTCTTGTCAACCCTCAACACATTTATTGTTTCTTAAAATACATATAAATATGTCACTTTTCCATCGAATTGTTTATGTCATGGATTTTTAGAGGCAATAAATAACCATCAAGGAATTTAGGGAGTTCATTTTCCATCACAACCACTATTCTGGATACTGAAAAATAATTGGAGATGGTTAAACTAGTTTTTCATTTAATAATATTTAATGTAATTTGTAATTCTCGTTCTATGTATAACATCATAACACTAATTCCTAGTGGAATTATTGAAACACCACCACAAGCCATGGAAGTGGGTATACAACTGAAAATGGAAAATGTTATCATTATTACATCCTAGGTATATAACTCCCCCATATCAATTTTTTTGGTTTTACATCCTAGAGTGCCTTTACATACACGATTTCATAAAAATTGATACAATTCTAGGCATGGATTGGAATTACTTATATATATCCATCAGAAATTACCATGATGAGGGATTCACTTGATGTATCCCAAATCATTATCTTATTCACAATATGTGAAGGAGGAGGATGAATATTCTCTGGATCCAAAATCTCAATCATGGATATTATTTACATATGATAACGTTTATGTAACTAAAATTAATGAGTATAAGGAAAATCCATCCTTAATGAAATGCCCATTGTGAGGGAATACGTAGAGTTCTTTCTATAGAAATTATCTAGTATTCTTACTATCTAGGAGGTTGAATTTTACTTTGATATTATTCACGGTGATTTACCATTATCCAAGACCTTGTATTAAAGGTATATTGTGTGACATGATGTGCTAATTAAACTACTACATAAGAATATGAATAATGGCTTTGTACACCAATTTGAATTACAATGGGGATTACCAGTTCTCTTTATCTAGATAAATGATGGATCAATTTTCCTCTGAAATAATTATAATAATCTAAAAATAACCATCGTAATGAAAGGTATCATCTTCTATAGATAGATGAATTTTTTTATTTTATATGTGGATAAAAATTCATAGCCAAGGTGTATTTATGGTCAGGATATTATAATGTTACGGTGAATAATGAGTATATCCACAAGACTACATTTCGTACATGGTGAGTGAACTATGAGATTATAATAATTCATTTCAGACTCAAAAATATCTATCAATGATCACATAAAAGATTAATAGATTAATTTTAGATTACTATGAGCTGTTTTTGGAAGTATTTATAGACGATATTGAATTATTATCCTAAAAATGAGGAGTGGGATGAGTATCTGATTATTGTGAAAATGACCTTATGAAAGGATATGATTTATTACATATAAAACATGTGTTCACTCTTGTTTAATGAAGTGTCATTATTTGAGAATATCCTCCCATGTAATAAGATATATTTGGACCATTAAACCATAGAATGAATTGAATAATGAATGTGGAAAAAATATATGATTGATATCCATAGAATAGATGTATTATAGAGTTATGATAATTTATTTCTGATAACATTTTCTTGGTTTCCAAACCATCAATCCTATAAAACTCAAAAGGGAATGAAATTTTCTAGGAATGCTGACTGTGAAGAGAGCATAAATGATTACAAAATGATGAATATCACTTCACAAGGTCTAACTCTTCCCAAATGTAAAAACATTCCCATGGTATTAAGTAATTTTTCAAGGAAGGGGTTCAGTTTTGTGTTAATATAGAAATATAAACGTCATATCCAATGATTCAATGTAGTTTAATTTTCATGATAGTAACAAATAAAAACATGATTATGAGTAGTCTATATTGATCTTCTCTTGGAAAATATGGTAGAATTATTAATTTGGGTAGAAGTGTTAAATATATATTAGGATCAGCAAAGCCATATGAATATATTCATACATAAAGAGGTGAATATAATCCAAAGAAGATGATTAGATCTGATCAAGGACTATGACTACTCAATTCACTACAATTATAAGATTCCAAATGATGAGTAAGATGATCTATGTAGAAAGGGTCCCACTAATTTATCATTTATGAGAATTGAGTGGTATCCAATCATCTAATATTTGGAAAATATGGAGGTGAAAATAAAAAAGGAACATCATAAATCTTTTCAAAAATCATTTCTAAACTATACATTATGAAGAAGATAAAGGATACATAAAGATATGATGTGGGAATACGGAAGAATGTGGAAAATATATGAAAAGATAAATCATTAGAGATTATTTTTAATGATGAAATGAGTATTTTGATTTGGTTCAAGACTATGCGTACCATAAAATTTATTGTTAATGGAGTTGTTAGATTATTCACAAACAGAATCCTTATCAATCTACATAGGAATAACCAAAATGTATCTTGATATCCGAGAACAATATTGGTGGGACAATCTGAATAATGATATCATGTCATATATATCAATATTTCTTATATGTTGTCAAGTGAAAGAGTAAAGAAAAATATATAAGGGGATGATGCAACCACTAACCATACCCCCATGGATATGTGAAAATATTACCATTGAATTTCTCATTGGTCTTCTGAAGACATCTGGAAAAAATAATTTTATACTATATATGGTGGATCATCGTAAAATAAATGTACAATTAATTTCAATTTAAGAGGATTTCCAACTCAATTATCTTGAAATGATATAAATTTGATAATTGTTAATGCTTCATGGAACACAAATATAGATTTTATCAGATCGCGACCCAAAATTAACTAATATGTTCTAAAAGAGTCTCCAACAAGCTCTAAAAAATTGAGTTGAGCTACAACATGGGTTATCACCTTCAAACTAATGTCAACTTTGAGAACCTCATCTAAACACCTTATTATATGTTGAGAGAATTCTAAATTGTCTTCAAAGGTGGATGAGATTATCATATTACTCAAGTTAATTTCATATAAAAAAACAGCTTCCACTCAAGAATCAAAAGAAATCATTATGAAACCCTGCTTGTGAAGAGGTGTAGAACACCGGCATGTTGGGATGATGTTGTGGATGATAAACTACTAGGTGCTAAAATGGTTAAGAAAATGGTTGAACTGTTTAAGACCATTCAGCATAACATCATGGAATATCAGAGTCAACATAAGATCTATGATGGAAATAATTGAATTGCCCTAGAGTTTTATTTTACAAACATGGTATTACGATATATATCTCAATGGGAGAAGTATAATATATTTTTAGAGACTGGGAAGCTTAGTACCTAATACATCAATACCTATTAGATTATTGATCACATCAGAGATGTGGCTTACTAACAGGCACCCCACCAAACCTATCTCAACATCAGGATTTATTCGATGTATTCCACTTGAGATAGAATATATTACACTAATCATATGTACTCAATATTTAGGTGTAGCATTTGAAAATGATATTTCATATGTATAAAAGTCGGTGAATATGTTAGAACTTAGAGAAAATGTTTTATTGAATATGAAAATGTACATGGTCAATGAGTTGGGGAGGACAAAATGATTGATGATGTGACATGGGAATTGTGGGAGGTAATGAAACCGATTTACCCTCATTTGTTTTAAATTGGGAAATTAAAATTTCAAGGATAAAATTTTTTCAGGTGGATGATTGTAATTTCCCAAACTATTATAAATGATATTTCCATTGTTATTTAATTAAATGACATATTATGTAATATGGTTGTAGAAAACACATGACCAAACTTGGTTTTATTATATTATATCATATTTAGGGGACTATTATGAACCATTATCATTGAAAATATAATCATCCAAGAGTGATCATAGTGTTATTTTAATTATAAGGTTTTCAAAATTAAAATTTTAATAGATGAAGGACGTTATGGCCTCACTAGTAGGATCATACCCACTAAAGCCCGTTTATTAGATATTTATAAGGATATAGAATCTCTAGGATTTTTCCTTGATGAATCAAAACACGATTTCCAAAATTTATACATAAGTGAATCCTTTTACAGGAGAAGTTCAATTTCATCGAGGCCACAACCCAAACCATTATCACAATACCACCCCCTGAAAGTATCAACGTCTCACACTTTACGCTGAGGGTTTTTTTGGAGTATTAAAGGGATATATATCAATAACATAAGGATATGTGTATATATATATTAAATTTTATAGAATTAGGGATATATTATAATCCTATCATTGTCACTTTATATATTATTTATATTTTGATTAAATAAAACAAAAAAAGTATTTTTCAGTAATAATCAAATACAATTAAGGAATTTGTTTTAAATAATTGTTATATTATTTAATTACATAATATTTTAATAAGATAAAAATATTAAATAGTTTTTATTAAATATAAATTATCATATAATTTTCATGATGTGAAATGATATTTTTATTAGGGTTTGAAAACTACAAAATATCATAATAAATGTCTATTTTATATTAAAAGTGAATAATCACAAATTTAGAAAATAAATTATAAAATATTAATATATATTTTATTAAAAATAATATTATTTTTATCCAATGGTAATTTTTTAATAATTTTCTATGATTGTCAAATTTCTGTGTAAAACACAAATACCGTATAAATAAACCGATAGAATTTTGACATCATAATGAGACAAAAGTGATGTAAAAGATGATATAAAATTAATCCAGGGAAAAAGATATGTTTCCCTATGAAATAATGTTGTTTGGTTTTCATTTGATTAATATTATAAATCACTAATGAATCATCCAAAAAATTTATATATTTTACTGTTTTAACATAATTACATCATGAATATGAATCACATCCACATAATTAATGGTATAATTTTTTTAAATTATGAAATTGGAATTATAAAATAATGAAACCCACTCAAATTTGGATGAAACCATGGAAAAATCTAAGAATAGTTAGTATTTTATTATTTTATTATAGAATGTCCAACACCGAAGTCTGAAAAAGAATAAAATATCCCCAATCATTTCCAATAAAGGACCCACATAATGTCCCTTTTATCATCAAAAATAATTATTGCGGAACTATCTCACTCTACCATCACATATTTATAGACATCCCAACCCCCCCTAAATATTTCATGAATCTCCTCCCATGCTTTTGGAGTCACAGACTCATGTATGGGATACTCACTTTCTCTTCTATATTCAATATTATATATGGTTAATTCCTTCTACATACAATTCCTCATATTTAGATATTCTATTAAATGTCACTATTACTAAATATTTTATATAAACAATATGATATACCCATTTCTCTATCATTAATCAATTTTAGTAATTTATATCTGACATCATTATGTTTTGGAAATTTCACCATGATTTTTCTGCCAAGAAAATTGTGAAGAAAATACCATACCCATTTCAATATAAATCCCTTTTACCATTATACACCTATATGTATTTCAATTGGAATGAATTTTTTTATTCCATGCTAAATTAGTATTTAACATAATATGATCATTAATGTATCCATGTTTTATGATCTATGTGGAACACTTTCGCGTGAGAATGATATGACGATGAAAAGTGCACCTAGAATTATGTAGTGCCCTAATGTATTAAGTAATGTTTATTCTCATGATATGTCATAATGGGATAAGGAGTGAACCTAATTCCACTATGACCCACATTCCAACCTAAATTCATTTAATTTACATTGAAATAATTTTATAATGTATTTTATTATGTTTTTGTGATGTTTCCCATGTGGCCTTTATGTAATCATGTTATATCATGTCATACAATTCATGATGATGATTCTAACTCCTTTTAAACGGAATTGATATTCCTATTTCATTACATATATTACCTTGTTCCATGTTTATTCTCATATTGGTATTTATATTTCACCCCTTTCTTATGTAGGTCCTCATGATATCCCATGTATTTTTAAACATCATGGAACATTTGATGCAATTTAATGATGTTTTCAAAATTTATGTTGTATCATAGGTCCATGATTTTATGTTATGTACCAAATTATTTATGACACTATAATTCATGATATTCTAGGTTATATTTAGTGTAATGTAATATAATAAACCATGTCTTAATTTTTAATAAACCTCATAGTTTTCATTTGTACGAGTTTGAATAAATGTTTTCAAATTTAAAGCACATTGGCCCAGATAAATGATTATTTGGGAAAAAAAGAAAAAATCTACCATTCATTAGATAGATAATTTAGATTTTAATTATGTTCTTTATAAAAATTGACCAATGTTTGGACCTTTTCATGCGTTTTTGGGAGACATGGTATCATTATTTGTTTAATGAAATATATATAACATTTGTACATGAGCATGCCTTTGGGAGCTCAATACCTACCTATCAAGGATATATAATCAGTTTGATTTTTTAATGGAGATAATGTCCCATATAATTAAATCATATTAGGTATGATGAAATAATATTGCCTATAAGTTAGCATAAATGAATATATTTTCATATCTTATAGAATAAATCCTCAAGATTTATTCTCAAGGAGTAGTTGCCGTAAAAAAATATGGTGGATTGTACATTATTGTTTGTTTGAGTGTGGTGAGCCTCATTGTAAAATGAATCTTAAAAAATGTCCTGAAACCCATTCTCAGAAATTCAGAATGAATTATGGGGGGATATTTCTTTGTATTTAAGGGATAACCGAGATTAAATTAATGCCAGTTATTAGTTCCAATGGTGGTTAGAGTATAAAGTATGGTAATAAGAACCATGATTCATTATTGTGATGTTCGAGATTCTCCTATGATGGGGATTTGGATTTTAGTCACTAGTAGATATCTCTCATGTGTGAAGGATCTTGGGATATTATGATTAGTCATTGGAAAGTAATTATTTAGAATTTTTTTTATAAATGGATCCTATATGATTGTAATTCTTATTAAATTATATGTGTTTCTTGGAATTCGTACTGGGGGAGAGTCTGATTAGGGAATTAGGCATGGGTCCTCTGTAGACAATTCAAGGTTTTTGGATTTGTAATTTATTAGTGTTCATGTTGTAATATGGTAATATTTTTTAATAATTAATGGTTTTATCAACGAGATGTCACCAAATTTCTAGTATGTTTATTTATGGGTGTGTTTGGTAAAATCCTTATAATCCTATATTTAATTATAATAAGAATTAGTATTAAATAATATAGGTATTGAAGCCATTAATTATTTCAAAAATAGATGGTTATGAGTGGTTTGAAAAGAGGTCTATTGTTAAGTTGTATGTCATTAATGAGTGATCACATGTGTTATATAATTGTGGTGAAATGAATTAAATACAAATATTAGTAAGCATATTTCATGTAAAAGACAACAGTACCTAGTTTGGAGTAGAAAATTGGCATCTAACTATATAGTCATAATCAATGAATGAGTACATTTTCTTCATGTGTGATTGAGTTCTTAAATTTTATAAATGAATGCGAAGAGTAATTAAGACTCTAACAGACTTATTTAATATGAAATTTGGATAGTGGATGTACTGTAACTCATGATTGGATGATTATGTCCTGAACTTATTGCGTAGGGAATAATTAGAAAAATAATGAACAGTATGGTTAAATAGCATGTAATGAGTTTTGTTCCTTGACTATGTTTCATATCTACATTTAAAATGATTAATATTTCAATATCATGTGTTAATGTATTACGTAATGCATGTTTAATGTGATTCTAAGAGGTTTATTGTTTATTAAGAATGTCAAATAATCTATTCAAGTGGAAAACCATGAATTTATTAGGTTGGGTTAAAAAAATATCCTAATTATTTTCAAGGATGTGAATATAAATAGTAGTCTGGTAATATTATCCCATGTTATGGAAGAGTAAAATTTATTAATGTAAATTTATCATTAAATTAGTGGATGAGACGAATGAAAAACTGAATGTAAAAGTGTGATTTTGATGGTTATTGAACTTAAATTTCTTTTATAATGTGGATTAAGTCCTTAGATGTGTATCAGATGTTGGGATAAGTGTTGGGAGTATATAAACATGATATCTCAGTCTTAGGAAGCGAATTGGGAGGCGCACAGTTTGCATATAGTTTTTGATGATGACGCAACACAATCTTGTATTCTTGTAGAAGTGACATGTGGTTTATAAAACCATGCACTTGAAACCAAAAAACCATGCAATAATTATTAAAAACATATAGAGGTGAAACACATGACTTGTGAATGATTTATCTACCCATAGTTTTATCCCATGTAGGGTTTTGGAGTGAGACAATGTCAAGCCCAATATGTGTAAAATATTTTTCAAATATAGTACAAGTGCCAAGAGGGGCGTGTCCTTTAGATAGATATAGTCCCAAATTTGTCACATGGGTTGAAAACCATGTGATCCAATAATTTTCCCTTTTATAATTATGGAAATGATCAATTTTCCTTGGTTCATTTAACAGAAAATCACCCCTTCCCGAATTTTACCCACAACTTACAGCCCTAAGCTCTCTTATTCCTCCTCTTTAAGATTTGGTAATTATCACTCATATGATATTAAATTAGATCAGTATTTTACATTTTTATTATAGTAGATAAATATATTATTCATTATGATTTATTTTCAAGTATCAGTTATTCTATTTGATATTATTACAATGTTATCTCGTATGGCCTATTTCTAGCTCTCATGTCTAGTTTGTTTTATTCTTATTGTTTTAGCTTTAATAATATTCTGTCATTGATCTAGGTAATATTAAATGACATGAGTAATATGGTAAATTACATTATCATAAATTTGGAATTATTTTTCATTTGTTTTCATTATTTAATAGAATTGGATTTCCCCACATTTCACCTTAAATTATGGATAGATTAGATTAATTATAGATTATCTCTTAATATACATTTGAATCATTGACATTGTTTGAACTTGTATACTCCTCTTAGGTCCCCACTTTGGGTGTTTCATATTATAATAAACTTATTAACATACTTTTAATAAACCCAAACTCCCTTTAGGTTTGTTTGGATAGACTTTAAAAAATTAGAATAATTTTATATGAATAAAAGAATTGAAATCATGATAAAACACATAGATTCAGAATATTTAATAAATAAATGTAATTGTATATGTATTTGAATTACCATATAGAGTTATGGGAAAAGATAATTATATTATTTTTTGGAATAAGTACTTACATTCCATGTGTTAAACTATAAGATAATACATTGTAATATATTTAATGACTCTGAGGTGTGTTGATTCATCCATTATAAATTAAAATGTTTAAGTTAGTTGAATGGATGGTATGATACCTTATACAGTTTCTATGCATTTGATATTAAATTAAACGACCTAATATGGTGTGTTAAATTTTTTAAAAAACGTTATTGAATAATTATTTAAATAAAATTTGAATGCAAGACAATATCCCCTTGACAATTTTTAAAAATTAATTATGACTAATGATATTATAATGAGTATGGGAAGATTAATAAATAATATATAAACCATTACTAAGGTCATAGACCTATAATTAATCTGAAATTTTGAATTTCCCTCAATGATATTTGGACTCCAATAGTATTTTTCCTTGGATGAACTCATGTTATACCAATGAATTAATTGATTCATCTACCAAGAGAAATATCATCCACTGATTTAGATTAATACTTATAATGTGAAGTCCACATCCTAAAGACAATGATAATAATATTTCTCGAAATTAAAATAAATTCCTTTGATGATTCTCCTTACATTTGGATTGATTTTTCCAACCTCATTGGATTAGAGATTTGGGTCATTTTTTGTCTCACACTAAGCTTACCGAGGACATGATCCTAGGACTTAGGTAGATCATTACCACTATGGTAAACAACCATGGTACCCCACCACCTTATGGACATCAAACAATTTGTGATAAAAAAATCGTTAGAAATGATGCAATGTCGCATTATTACTTTTGATTATGGAATACTTGGATCTATGCCTCTACATCTTGTAATATAAATTTAATTAAAATAAATATAATTTTTTTGAAGGTATTCTGGATTTTTTTGGAACATGTTGTGGTTAGCAAGGTGTCCCATGATGAACATTAGCTTAATATGGCTTATTTTTATTTTATTTTTTTCTAGATTATATTTGATATACCTACACATAGTGACATTGTACATTCATATAATGGATTTGATTAGACAATGTTCTTGGTGGACTACTGAGATTTAATAACACCATATTCGAATTGTTGTTGAGTATATGGAGAAATAGCATGCATTTAGGTATTGATTTGGGGAAGTGACCAGTAATTATTGAATAATATTCTATACAAGAATAAATCATAGATGTAGTGGAATGAGTTTGTGATTGAGATCCTATTGGATATTAACTTTTGGTCCGAGATTATTTATACGTATCATATCTCAACATGTTTCTAGGTATTCCTACATCCATCCTAGATAACATCTAGTAATTATCATTTATATTTGATTCTAATTGTAGATACTAATCATTTATTATCATTTGAATAATAATAGTCAACTATTTACATTAAATTATAAATTTTATGCGCTATTTAGTAAAAATGCATAGGGGACAGTATCCCCATAGTATTCTCAGTAAACCCTCACTACTATTTAGAAATATCTGGTGTATAGGGAGGAGTGATTAAATTCATTCCCCTAATGTGTCTTGTTATTATTAATAGAATGAAGTTATCATGGACGTGATATTATCCATTGAAAATTGATGAATGATATTACAAAATTTAATATCATCAACTCGTTCTCATATATAGATATTTTATTTTTCTTTTTGGTCATCCAATAACCTAGAGTTTATATTACATAAGTACATATTTCACTTTTGTATCATCTTCAATATTATTTTTTTGTTATTACATATAATAAAATAATTCAAATTAAATAATGATCTACAATAATATTTATAATGAAAATACACTATATAACCTGTTATATAGATGAGTTATTATTAGTATAAAAATATCCATTTAACATAACATCTCTCTACAACCCATGCAGTCCAATAATATATCCACACATTTCATCATCTTAATGAATTGAAATTGTTACTACAAAATATTAATATTTTTCTAATAAGGGTATATCTGTTGGAAAAATTACATTTCTATTGGTAAAACATTTTAACAACAAAAAATGACATGTCACTAAACTGTTGGTAAAAACTAATTCAGACTATGTTATTATGAAAAGTATAATTATTTTTTTGCAATTATAATAATACCAATATATAATATATATACTGGTAAAAATTCTTAGCTATAGATTAATAAGATCAATATGTTTTTTGGTAATATTAAAAACATTTACAAAAAATTTAAACAGTCATTACTTGTTTGTAAATTATACTGTAAAAGTTGGTATTCTAGTATTTATTATGAATATATTATGTTATATTTATTAATATAATTATATATAATATATAATTATATTTATTATATAATAATTACAAATTTCGCTTATACAAAACACTAAAAAATGTGTCTATATTTGAAAAATATTTCCAATAAAATTAAAATATAGGTTCAATCTTCATGAAAACACATGAATATTCAAGAAATGTATTAAAATAAAGTATAAAGTTATTCAGCCATAAGGGGAATACATGGAACTCAATTAAACATCATCTATAATATATTTATCACAAACATCAGATGTAAGTATCATGGAATCCCCATAACGTCACATGAGTTTTTATCTACTGTAATGGTTCAAGATATGAACAATGTAACCATCATCCCTTTGAATATAGTGAAAAACCCTTATATGTTTGAATTGGAACCTATCTCCCTCAAAATTAGACATGAAATATCATGATAAACATTCTGATCACACAGACATAAAATTTAAAAATAGTTGTCATTTAAATGAAGGATATAAAAGTTATAACACATGATAAAAAACAATAATCACGTTATCCCAAAAAGTGGATAGTCTGACCAGTGTAATGAAAATCCATAAAAAAATGTTACTAGTACCAATATAATCATTAAATTATCCATCTAATCCAGAATAGAAATATATAATGAATTCAAAAACTATTTTCATAACATGTGAAAAAATAATAAGTGATCACAATAATATAAAAATGAATAGTAGAACTGATGGCTGTAAAAAATAAAAATAACCACATTAATAGATGATATCATTTGACGAGAGGATATAAAAATAAAAAAACATGATATAATATTAATAAATATTATATAACATGTGACTAAAACCATTTAGAATAACATTAATTTCAATTAAAAGTTACACATAACTAAAAAATCAATAATCTAGTTCAATCTGGATGAGACGTGGTGGTTTCCCACCCCACACACCTCAAAATATTATTATGGAAAATTCATATTACAGTGGATGCAAAAACTTCAACGTCACGATCATGGAATTGAAATATATTTCATGTATACATAACATTAACACACGTATCATAGAGAAATAAAGGTCACCATTTTAGCCACACAACGCAATAATTCTCCAAAAAATGTTGACTTAGAGTATCTAACAAATGACACTAATATATCTAATCCACATCCCATATTTTATACTAATAAACACTCTTAAATATTAGTAATTCTTTAAGAGTAGTGAGCAAGTCTATAATACAAAAGACAATAACTATTAGTTTCCTAATAGATTTCCATTAAGAGCACTGAATTCCATATACAAGACTCACATCTTAGTCCGGTTAGCATGCATATAAATCTATAAAGACTATATGAATCTAGGAAACTAAGTCAATCCAACCTAAAGATCAAATGTTAGTCCCTATATTGAGTCTATATTTTTCTTCATCACCCGTAAAAACCTAAACCTTTGACCAGATCAATGAAGAACAAAAAACATCTCAAACAGAGATCATCTCACCAAAATATAAGAAATATATAACTGTATCAATAATCCTTGAGCATTAAAAAAATATCCATGCAATCCAAAATCATAATGGAAAGATATAAGAAAACAATAATCAACAAAGACATGGGTTAAAAAAACCTTGGTAAAAATGCCTCACAATAGTGAAAAAATAAACAATCAAATAATTGGAGTTGATGTATCAAACAAGACCAACTAAAACAAAATAAATGAACAAAAAAAACATCCTAATAATTTCCAATGAATGTGGATGTGAATTTGTCTTGGAAATATACTAGGGTAAGAATATTAACGAATCAAGGTGGATAGATTTTCTTACAATGATGCCTCAAATGTATATAAGTTGAAGACCAATGGTGGACCCACTAAAGATTTAAGCTGGGTGATGATGAATTGATTTGAAACTATTGAAATTTTCAGATAGTATCAGGATAATGGAAACCCAATTTCTGATATATATTCTAGGTATTTGGTAGCATAATGAATTTAATTTTCACATATAGAACTTGTGTAGTTATGGTATAAGTGGTAGAATATATATGACCATGTCACTGTACCATGGATGAATCGAAATAGCTTCTAATTGGGATCTATGATGAGAATCTAATTCCAGTGAAAGAGTTTTTTCTAGATCATTTCTAGTTTTGGTTTTCTAGTATATATATTTAGGTTTTCACTATACAGATTATTGTGTCCATTTGTATAAAAGATGATGAATCTTGTATGCTGAATGAATTTCTATAAATGGGTTACCAATGAATAAATGCCCAAAATAGATCAAATTATAATGTTAGATACATTATTAGTGAGATAAGAACCTAATAAAAAAAATAATTGGGATAAAAGGAGAAACATTAATTGAAAACAAGGATATTTGGCTGAATTTGGGGTGATTGTTTTCGAACCGGATGTAAAACCATGTACAGAAGCTAAAACCAAAATTTTTTGGTGACTAAAATCAATTTATATATATGTTTATATCTCTGATAATATGGAATTACATATAGGATCGTGTTTTAAATGTGTAGAAAAAGTCTCTATGGGAGTGAAGAATAATAGTTACATATGTCATTGATCTTTTTCTAATGAGAAATCCAGAGGATTTGACTTTGAGGTACCTCTTGCAGGAGTCTTTAAAAATAATTTATGATTCACTTAACAAAATATTCCTAAATAGAATGATTATTTATGGTAGATTGTGATATTAGTGATCATTGGAGAGAGATTTTCAATCTCAGCTAAACTTAATGCAATGATGATCTAGGGAAAACAAGAGGTGACAACATCTATGTCAAATTAATATATTAATTCTTGTTTGGATAATCGTCTTGAAATTATTTCCTTGATGAACGCCGGTTGAAACATTATTGACTAATGAATTCCAAATCCACCAGGATACACATAATGTCAAAAAACGAAATAATGGATTAGAGATCATGATCAGTGATAGAATGACTGGATCACATGAAGTCTACTGTGGATGAGGAAGCTATTGTCGATGTAGAGAAATATTTAGGTTACGCACATCTGGATATGATAGTAGTTGAAATGTAGGATCTGAGAATGATAGAAATGACCAATCACCATTGATTTATTGAGGCTTCTCCACATGTGGGCTTTGAACATCAAAATCCTATCCTTGATGGCTAAGCGTGATGTCGATTGTGTGGGGGATGTGACAATGGAGGGAAGGGTGATTCAGTAAGAAGAATATATACACCGGAGTATATATCCATTGATGATCATCATTTAGACTCTGGTTCATTTGGGTCACACACATCACAAGAAAGAAAGGGAAAATCACAATGAAAAGAAAATAATTATAAATTGTAGGTGAAGGCATGATAACTAGTGTGAAAAAATTAAAGAAGTGGAATTCAGATAACATGGTCAGTGGAGGAGGAGAGAGGCACACCACTGGGTTTCTCCTGTCAAGGGTGTGTGACAGAAAAAATGAGTGGAGGGGTGGGTCGATATGGGGAAGATAGAATTAAAATGTTAAGAGAATAAATATACTTCTAAAATAATAATTATTATAATAATACCAACCAAAAAACATTTTTTTTTCAATAAAATGAAATTAATTGGATTTTTTGTGACAATTGATGACACAGTTATGGTGATCTAATCACTACGGTTCGAGACTTTTAATTCAGGAAATATAGTGTCATATTATTTGTTTAATTTTAAAATATATATTGATGTATAATAAATTTTTATATAATATTTTCTAAATTTATATATATTTTGAATAAAAAATTATATTATTTAGATATATTGAATTCATATATACGAGATTTTAATTTTTAATATTTTACTAAAGTCATTCTTATTCATGTCTTTAAAAATTAAAATAATTTTCCCATAATTTTATATCAGATATATATATTTAATGTTTATTGAAAATATATAAATAAATAAATAAATAAATATTATTTTTTGTAAAATATTATATGTTATTATGTAATTTATTTTAAGAGATATTTAAAATGGTAAAAGAATTTGTTGGTAAATATACTTAATAATAATTGTTATGTTTTCTAGTAAAATAATCATTATTATTTATGTGATAAAAAAATAGATTTACCAATCAGTAATAGATTTGTTGGTGTTAAATGATCTATATAAACATAGATAACTATTGGTAAAAACATATGTTGGTACTTAAAATCTATACTAATAAAATTTAATAACTGTTGGAATTTCTCATTTTTACCAATAGATATATCATATGTCAATAAATTTATATTATAATAATAAATTTTTTCTATATTTTAAATTATTATCAAATATTACCCATTTTTCAAAAAAAATTAATATTTCCTAAAAAACACCAATTTGTAAAATATAACCAATGTTCATAGAATATGATGAAATAATAAAATAAAGATAAATCATATTAAAAAATTTATTAAAAATTGTGAGGATATCAAAGATATTTAATATTAATAATTCATAATGAATATTCATCCTCCCCAACATTGAAAATTGGTTATAAATTTTTATTAAAAATTATCTATGGTAAATATATTTGAACCTTGCCTGACAATGTTATAATTCATTGATTATATTGCATGACTCTTCTTATGATATGCCATTAGTTTTTGTGTCTCACATTCATATTATTCACATATTTTAAATTAGGATACCAATTTTATATTTTAAATATGTACATTTTAATAATTCATGTATTCATATTAACTCATGACACCATTTATTTAAAAGAATTTATCCCCTTAATATAATTTTAGTTCACCCAACCTTTGGTACCTTCCCTGAGTTTTAGTATTCCATTAGAATATTTTAATAGATTTATAGTTGGACCGTGATGATGGAATTAATTAACGTTATACGGAAAAATCTATATTACTTTTGTTATATTAGCTCAATATTCTAAAATAATAAACTCATCCAACCCTGATATGATTTCTTTTTGAAATTCTATTGAACAAATTTTTTTTCTTTAATATAAACACAAAAAAAGAAACCCGTAGAGCCATCAATTAGACACACAAAAAGGAGAAAATCCAAGGAAAACATTCAAAAGTATTGATTCAATTTGGAAATTAATGGTAAGGGGAGATTACATCCGATTGTAGAATCCATATAATTAATTCATTGATCTATTTATACAATTAAAAATAAATCCATAAACATAGTGACATATCACTTGATTACATTGACAACACTACATCATCTTACCTAAATCAAGTCATTATCATAATTAGTTATAGTAATTAATCACCAAGATGTTTTAAAAAACTAATAATCAAACTGTAAAAGTATCTAAAACAATCACATCTGACCACACCATCTATAGCTGAAAAAGCACACCGAACGAACCATGAAAAAAGAAAGAACAATAAAATTATTTTTGTAAAAATAGAAACACCATTATAAGGGACACTATAAAAACATCAATTATCACTAATATAATATCAATGTAATCATATGTTATAAAATAACCATAAAAAGAAAATAAAATGTATCCACTATCATCGAAAAAATGAGAGACCCATATTAGAAGAACAATATCTCAACCCCAAACCACACTTCATCACAATCCCACACCACCCTAATAACCAACATGATAGACCATTCATATAGTATTACATAGTAGTTTAAGGTTTGATGAAAAATTTATGAAACTCTCAATGAATACATAATTATTAGGAGAACTGAGGGAAGGAAAAAATAATATAATTGATTGACAATAGAGACTTCCATTCAAATTTTTTTCTCAAAAACTAAAATTCACATTGATAGAATTGATCTCCTCATAACTATAATATGATAAAAACCATCCTTCTTGACCAATAATGGGGCTATGCATGATGGGTCAACAAGATAGGTTGTAGGTAGATAGAGGATAAGGTATTAAATGGTGAGAAATGACTAGGTAATCAATTTTCACCAATTTGGAAGAAACCCCAAAACGATATGATAAATAAAACACACAATAGAACCAAAATGGAGTTAAATAGAAATATACACATATTAAATACCCGGAAAATAAAATCATTGAGATGAGTTATTAATGCTATTGATTTTTATAGGTGAAAGTAATGATGTTATTTAATCCTATAATTATATTAAAATTAATTTCTGGTATTTAGGTTACTATTATTGTTAATATAAAATGTTTATTCAATTATTCAATTATGATATATAGTGAATAAAAACTAAATTGGGAAAATTGAATTCATATGTTATGGTACATTAGACACAATTATTTTTCAATCAATTCTCTTAAATATATTTATTAATATTTTCTTCCCAACAAATATATTTCCTATAAACATTTATGAACTATGAGGAACCAACATGGAAAACAATTCACTATTAAATAGAATGATTATCCACACATTTTTCCTAATACAATTGGATACAGAATCAAAAATCTATTTGAGACAATTAAAATGTCCTCCCAAGATAAGAACAGTAACCTGGAACATGTAGGGAATCTATCTTCACCAACCAAGTAAAAAACCAAATATTCGTTCATTATACTGTAGAATAAAAATATATTAGTAGATATTGTATTAAAATTATTTTTACAGTAATGATTAACACCATTTAAAATATATTATCTTTTTTATTATATCAATAAAATCATACCCTGTTCAACTACCGTCTAGAAAGAATGATTAATTAATGAAGGGAGTTAATTAGAAATTTAAATCTAAATTATTAATTCAAATAAATAGAGTTGTAAATTTTTTATAATAACATTTCAGGAATTATTTTTCCTGTACTCTCTATACTAAAATGGATATTATGTTTTTGAAAATCAAATAAAAGGTTTTTTATTCCCCTCATACTATGGTGTTATTTTACCTATTATATCATGATAAACCATTTTTTTCTAATCAATTATCAATTAATGATTAAACGAATATATATTGGTTTATATACATGTATTTAATAATCCATCCTTATTCATGAAACTGAATGTTATGATGAGGTATTTTAATGCGCTCTTAATGTGGAGATTGTTCTTTGAATGTGGAATCAATGCTATGGATACAATAAGAGAAGGATATATTTTTAATATAATGTAAAAAATGACAATGAAAATAAATTGATGTAGAATAAATTATCCTCAGGAAAATAATATTGGAAGAAATAATCACAGAACATCATAAAGGTGCTGATGATATACTTTCATTTTGGGAATTGAATGGTATATTAATTATTTAATGAAAATTAAGATACATTTAATTTTTACTATGTTAGGTAAATATATACTTAATATAACTCTAAAGTTTTAATTTTTAACTACAAGGATCCTATGAACTAGGTAACCCAATATATCATACCCACAGTCTTTAGGAATAGTCCATTGCATTTAACATGAATCTAATTGGTAATGAAATAGAATACACCATCACAATTATTTATGTATTTAAAGAAAATAATAAAGACAAGTCAAACATAAAATTCATCTATGAATGGAAAATGAATTATTTAATTTTATTTTAAGGAAATCCATTAGATCATTCATGTTTTATATATATTTAAATATCCTCTTTAATTCATTGATGTTGAAATACATTGAAAACACTTGCAGTGAAAATATTTCTCTCAAAGTATATAAATCTTTCTCAAATATTTGTTGTCATATGATTATTTTCGGAAATAACAGAATTCAACATTTTGTGTAACATTTTGATAGATTTTTAATATTGGATATTTTTACATAAATCTCATGTCAACTACTTGTAATGTGAAATTTCATTTAATATCCCAAACCATCAAACTACAGTATATATAATAAATAATCAATATTGAATCTTCATTATTGGATCATTACTAGGATGGGTTTTTATTTCTATATATGAATCATTTCATTCAGTAATAATTGGGACATGGGAAAACATTATCTTAGAATACATGCATTCTATGATATAATATAACAATGTTTTCTTAAAATTGTATCTTTACCATCCCATGGATTGTGAGATATAGATTACAATTGAATACTTAACAACTATAAAACCATTATCAAAATTCAACTATAGAATATTCCTAATAAAATCATTGAATTAAATAATAATTTAAAATTGAATTTGGAGGAAGGGTTATTATATCATTGTACATCAAATTAGGGTGCACCCATTCTATTTATCAATAAAAGGGATGTTCTACTGTGAGTTTCAATTTATTATTAAGAAATAAACATGATTTCCATAAAAACAAAAAGTATAGATTACATTGATGTATTATTTATGAGAATTAAATTCATTTGTACATATCAATAGTTGGTAATTTATTTGGAGACCATTATATGAATTTTAAAAGATATTATATTAAAATATGTTATTCCAAACAAAACATGGTCACTATGATTTCCTCATAATTATATTAAAAAAATATAAATTTCCAAAAAACCATATTTGAAATAATGTATAGTCTCTTTAAATATACTCTCAATAAATGTTTTGTGGTATTTATTTATTATTTTATTATGTATACTAAAATTAGTAGAAAATAAGGATAATATTTATGTTTTTTTAAGACTCAAATAATATTAAGGTTATTCATAAAATTTAATAATTGTTACATTTATATGAATCAAATTATACAAATTGGTAATGTGAACACTATTTAGGAAACTTATATAGATACATCAATGAATATATTTATTGATGAATAGAACTAATAAATATTTCTGATAAAGATCAGTACATTTCAATGATTTTTTATGTACTACTAATTACTTACAAAAACATTCCCATGAATGTGAAAAAATTCAACAAACCTTATAAGAATGAAATTAAATTATATTGAAAAAAAATGCAATTAATGATTCAATGATCGCATAAATTGTTTGGTAATTTCACCTATACTGACATTACCCTAATGATGATAAGGGTTTTCGATATATTATAATGATTCAAAAATGGAATTTGGATGCTTAACAATATAGAATGATGTTGTTATATCTTATACAATATGATAATTAATGATCAAAGTGAATATTTACCTTAATAACAATATTTATCTATTAAAAATGATCCTTGCATTAAAGATTAATAAATATTCCCTATATGGACTGAGGATTGATATATTTACCTAGAAATAAAATTAATGTTTATATTTTCATTTAAGAATTTGAAAATGACTCAATGGAGGTCAATAGAATTGATCATAGACTATGAATATGGAAAACATTACTCTTTTTGTGATTTGAATAGTATGGTTGATGATCATATAGAAAATAAACCCACTATAAAACCAATTAAGTGAAATAAAAAATTCAAAATCATTATGAACATGAAATTGACAGATTCAAAAATTATAAAGTTATAGTTAGTATCCAATCTATTAAAAATGATTTCCAAACCTTCTATCCAATATAAAATAAAGGTGGTAGAAGTTAATAACCAACATCTAAAAAATCATTATAATGTAATTAAGGAATAGAATCCACAAAAATTTAATTCTAAAAAAGTAATATTCCTTCAATTTTGAACACAATAATGTATTCCATCAAAACACACATTATTAAATCACCTACTGAAAGATTCACATATCTCATCATTCTATATGAGACAAGGAAGTACCAAGATGTATAATTATATTTGAACTAACATCTAGTGGTAAAGTACGAAAAAGGTGATTTCATTATAAAACACACAGTGCAATATATTCCAAAATTTTATATTGGAATATCTATATCAAAAAAGAAAGACAAAATAATTATATATATATATATATACACATGGAAATAAAAAAAACATAACCATAAGATTTATCATGTGTCATTCAAATACATTTATAGAAGAAACACCAACTAGATATTTTATGTCAACATAAAATCATTGGTCACATCATATAATTTGGGAATTTTTCTCCTAGATAATTACTTGGATGTATATTTTTAGGAAATTTTATTTTATATATTAATGAAAATAAGAGGGCTAATTATGAAGGGGTTGATCAGTGTGAATAATAATATTACACAAAAATGTATTTCTCTCATTGTCATTTAGATGATATTATTCTCCACTCTAACTCTTAAAACATGAAAAATAATGAATAATTAACAAAACTACTTAAATTCCAGCAATATTCATGATACACATACTATTAATTAGTGGGTTTTCATTTGTGATCAATGGATATTGTCTCATATCTATTGTTTATTTCCTTATGATGGATGAATAAATAATAATACCTTACTATTATTTTAAACACCTAGTAATGGTGTCTATCAACAATCATATTATGAATCATATAAGGTATGATATGAAAATTTAAAAAAACATATATATAATAATCACCAATATAAGAAACAATTTAAAAATGATCAAATCCTTTTAAGGTAAATATAATCTAACCTATTATTAAAAACCTTCTTTCCACTATTAAATAATACATTTTTTCATAATAATTCTCTTTGTAAATGTTTCTTAGAGGTGTAATGTGTTCAATACTATTTGGTTTGACATAACTATCGGGAATTAAGATTAGAAGAATATTTTTTCCAATACAATTATCAATAAAATTGGATAAAATAGTTGATAAACATGTTATGATTTTCTATTATGGATTGGTAATTATTTATTCTAAATAATGATGGAGGAATAATTGTTTAAAATCTGGAGATGAAACCATATGATATAATAATATATCACTTCATATTTTACTATAAAATATATATTGAAACTATTTAGTTACTATGCTACCATATTTTTATTTATTATATAAGGATTTAATTTTTCTAACTATTATTGTACAAGATGACATGTAAAATTGGACACATAAAAATATCACCTATTTTTTTCGACTATTCTGTAGATTTTCAACATAAAGAAGTAATAATTTTGAATGAATCATATAACTCAAAAATGTATTCTGTTGGTATGCCCAATTTTTTCATTATGTAATAGTGGAATATAATCTGGAGGATGGTTCATTATATTTTAATTTTAAAACTATTTGGTTTTATTTTTTTAAAGAAATATTATGAGATATGGGGCATGTAGACCACACCAATATTTAGTATAGAATAGTAGAAAAAATAAAGAAACTAAAGATGATATTTTTGGAGAGGATGACAATGGAGGGAAAAATTCAATCGAATTTCAATGATGTTAAAGATTGATGTTAACATGGTATGGTATGAAAATGGATTCATTCAACACATATTGGGAGATATATGTTGCACCACCTGTCAATGGTAATGAGAATAACTATCTTAGCCTACCTTGAATGGATGTCTCTTATGTGGATGTGCTCGCGGGTGGACCAAATGTTGAAGCTTCTTCCCTGAATGAGATTGGAATTACACATGTTTGGGAAGGATCTATCTTGGCAGCGATGGACAGAGATTTTCTCCACTAGAAAATGAAACATTTCCACTTCTCAATGATTGGTATAACCTCTTATGAAAAAGGTACGGAGCATTAGTCGATATCATTTTTGATGTTCAGGATCTCTCAATACTAGGACTTCTCGAGACATAGGTTTAAAAAAATTGGATAAGGGATCTTCCACATAATTCGTGAATGAAAAGAGTTACATGATTCAATTTAGAGAACATGAAACATTAACATGAAACTGGGTTTCTTGAGGCTGTCAGAATGGGACGCAAACTTTAATCCTCTTAGGGAAATACATTTTATGGACTAGATTTGGACAAGGATTTATTGTCATCCATGGGTCTACTGGGCTCAAAATATTTTCAATGACATTTCTTCAAGCATTGGAACTCCTCTAATAGTCGATCATCCTACTATAAATTGCGATATTGGTCTCTATATATGTGTTATTATTGAGATCAACCTCGAGAAATAGCCATTTGAATTCTTTTTTGGGATGTGAAAGATCATCAGTGGGAGATTAACTACGGGTTTGAGAATATACAGAAATTATGCAAGAATTGTAAGATAGTGGTACCTAAATTACATTCATGTCAAGTTGTCAAGAATTTGGTTAATCCAAGACTAGTTGTCTAGTCTGGAGGAAGTTGCCACGATGTAGGAAGGGCAATCATGAGACAAATGATAAAAGGAAGGGCTACATGGAACTGCGGAAAATTAGTGAATGTTGGATCCTCATTGGAAAAAAGCGGGTGCAGAAGAGGTCAGTTAACATAAAAATAAGGGAATACTTGTTTCTAAATCAACTAGTGGGGTGAATGAAAGTCCTTTTGAGGAAATTAATGAACAGATACTGGAATTATCTCTTAAGGCATTTGATACAATATCTAACATACAAACTAAGGACTTTATCATCAACATCATTGATTCTGAAATAGAGGAAATGTTGGATTGCCCGATATCCAATCAGAAATGCCTAAGGAATCCCCACCTCCTGAGATGGGGACTGTATAGAAACATGTCATGTTTAAGGGAAAGTGTAAAATTGGGAAGTCCAAGGAAAAAATAGAAGATATATAAGACTACACCCAGATTAACTATAAAATGGATAACATGAAAAAATGTGTGTATGGAACTGCAATTCAAGAAGAAACACCTTGATAATCAATATGGAATGTTCTAGAAAAGGTGGTATAACTTAAAAAATAATACAAACATAAAAATTTGCTTCTAGAAATATCAGGGAATATCGAACCCAGACATTGAAGGTTATTTAGGATCCTTACAAGAATGTATAAACCATATACAATTGGAATTTCTAAAACCAAGAAGAACTCCAAATGTATGGGAAATCTATTCAGAAGCAGAGTGTAAAATATTATGGGCCATAACCATGCTATTTAAAGTGTTGATAAAATTTTTATTCTTACACATCATAAGTTTTTATCTCTAAGGTTAGTTGTCGAGGAAAATAATATTATCACATGTCATCATAAGGAGGTTTTAAATCAATTCTTATGCTTCATTTTGTATTCTAAAAATAATCATGAGGAACATAGAAATTTATTGGGGAAGATTCAACACCTAGGGAGTAATATTTTAATTTCATGGATTATCACATGTGATTTTAATGATATCCTCTACATATATGAGAAAATGGTTTAGGTGAAAAATACCACATATACAAGAGAGTTTTGAGTCTTAATTGAGATAACAAAAGTAGTCGAAGTTAATATCATTGGGGCTAAATTCACATGTTACAAGAGATATATAAATTGTATGAGGTAGAGAAAAATTGATCGATAATTTTTAAATAATGTAATACTTGGTGCTAGGAAACCAATCTCATGTGTCAGTCAAGATAAAATCTACTCTGATCATCATTCTCTTTTGATATGTTTGGTTGGGAATAAAGGAAATAATCCAATTCTTCTCAGGTTTAATAATGCATGGGCATAACTTATATAATACTTAATGATTGTTCAAGGGATGTGGGATTCATCCAGTTGTATGGGATGTTAGTTGACATGAATCTCCAAGCATCAAAGGATTAATATTAAACTGAGGGAATGTAGGAATGATATGATCATCTCACATGAATCTGAAATTGTGGGACATGAATACTATTTTCATGATATTCAATAAGAGGATACGAGGTCCAATTTTTTAGGTAACATGCAATAAGAGGTTGAGTTGTCTTGAAAAATAAAAAATCTAATAAAAACTACAGACAATATTCAAAAGGACATATTTAATGTAAGGTGGCTTAATGAAGGGGATATAAATACCATGTTATTTAATGCATTGAAATGGGAAAAAAGTTTTAGTAGACCCCTTTTTCATCTTATGGACGATGATAAAATTCTAGGAAAAATGAATGATCTTACATACATTATTGTTATTTTATATTACAATAATTTAAATTGGACAACGAAGAATGAAATAGTTATAGACATCTTCATTTATAAATTAATTTTCGAGGAGGATAATAAACTTAATACATCAATTCTGATGAAATTTGAAATCAAAGAATTAGGGTTTGGCCTAAAAAAGGATATCTCTCTTTGACCTGATGGTTTCACAAAATTTATCATGAATATATATTAGGGAATTATTCAGAATGAGGTGTTAATACTTTTAAAACTTTTTTCGGGGTGGTCACCTCGCTACAGGGTTTAATTCCAAATTCATTTCCCTCAGACCTATGGTGGATAATATAGGTAAAATTTTCAATTCAGGCTAGTTCCTATGGTGACCAAAATTCAAAATGTCATTACAACGATTATGGACAACAAGATTTCATAGGTTAATGAGAAAATTATATCTTGGAACCAGTTTGGTTTTCTGAATGGTAGGAACATACAATACTACCTTCTAATTTGTTCAGAATGCATTAATCTTCTAATGAAAACAATGCATGGAAGATATGTGCCTCTTAATATTGAAATAAAGAATGATTTTGTTATTATGTATTAGTTTTTAATTATACAAATTTTCAATCGACTTGGCACAAGTGGAGTTTGTCTCATTGGATTACAAATCTTATGGAGTCAGAAAATATCTCTATAATTATCAATGGGTCACCAGAGTGTTTCATAACATTTTTAGGTATCATATGGTAGAGGGATGTACACTCTAGTAATATTATTGATATTTATGTAGATAATTTGAGATGAATTCACATTAATATGTTGGAAAAAGGGAATACTTAAACTATCAATGCATTGAGAGATATCTATACCACTTCTCAATTTTTTTGCTAATGATATTATTAATTTTACATAGGGAGATATGATGAACATTGAGAATCTCAAAGAGGCCCTTCTTCATTATGATAATGTGTTTGGATATGAAATTAATTTGTTGAAAATCATTCTTTTATTTTATAAAAAATATTTTGGCTACAAGAAATCCTCAACTCATCAATAAGAATTGTCTCTAAGATGGAAATATACCATTATTTATCATGGAGTTTCAATGTTTTGGGGAAATCGAAGGGAATCTCTCTTTTCAAGGATCCTAACCCATGTCAGGAAAACTCATTCTTCATGGAGTGGAATGTCTCTCTCAATGGAAGGACATGTTTACCTTGTCAAACATGTTGTTATCTATCAGCTTGTATACCCTTTAATGGGGTACATGTGCCTGGTCTTAATCATTAATATAATCAATTAAATGACGAATAACATTATTTGGAGTTGATATTTAATGGAATGAATACTCATCACAATAAAGTGGATCAAATTTTGTATGAAAATCATATTTTGAGGATTGGGAATCAAGATTCCTACCTATATTAATCAAGCATTGCAGGATAACTATATTGGGAACATTATTCATAATAAATCATCCTTTCTATATTTTATAAGAAAGAGGATTATATCATGACTTATTGAAGGGAATTTGGGTTATTTGGACTCATCAACATGTCTTGGATTGTGCGTTATTTTTTAAAACACAATGAGGCCCTTGCATTGGGAGGTTAATGAAAAAACTTCACATCAGTTCATGCATGATAATTGGTCTATAAACTCTCTTATTTGTATAATTAACAAGGAGGGATACCATATTGTTAGCAGTGTCATTATCAAAGAGTAGCATGATCATCTTGAAGGCTGTTTTGATAAAATTTCACAAATTGTTAGTGACCATGATTTTATTAATTAGGATGACATGTTGTTATGGGAAGGTTCTTTGAGTGGTGTGATGGATTCTAAATTATTATAAAATAATTTCATGCATGGTTATTACAAGTAGATAGGCTATTTGAATAATAAATGGTTACTACCCCCAAATTTACACTACTTTGGAGACAATTTCAACACCATATCCAAGTGGTTGAAAACATTCAGAGGGTTGGGATCTCTTGATGCTCGAGGTGTGTCTTTTTTCCTCAAAATTGTGAGGATATTGTTCAATATTTCCAACATTTCAATACTTATTATTCCATGTGAAAATAAATTCTCTACGTTTTTGAACAGAATCCCCCCAACACTGCTTCGATTCTGAAGTTTCTGGATTCCGTGCTTGGAGTAAAACAATCTAAGAAAGTGAATGTGCTGCTTCAGGTCTCATGTGTTGAATTCATCCATTCCACATGGGGGACCGAAATAACATTTTTCATAACAACTCATGATTTCAGGAATGAAAAGCTCTACCCAACATACTTTTTGATATTGAAATTGATTGTTACAAGCTCAAAGAACAATTGAGAAACTTGGTAAGAGATACCATAATTCATTGGTGACTATAGGTTGCAAGAAAATTTCTTAAACCAAGGGGGAAAATAGAGGATCATTAGTCCCCCCCTTTAATGGATGGATGAAATTTAATTCTGATAGGGCCTTGTAAGAAAATCTAGGACCAATAGGTTTCAGGGTGATTTTTAGGGATACCCATGGCGATGTAGTGGAGTGTAGTTCTGGTCATTGCGAACATGTTACCGCCTTAGATGCTAAATTTTTTGCATTTATCATTGTGGTTAATATGGTTTTTCAAAATCATTGGAACGATATATTGATTGAGTGTGACTCAGTTATGCTCATGTGGAAAATAATGGTGATAAAAAGATGCTCTAAATGAAACAATCAAGTAAATGGATGAGCTACCTTGAAAGGATCTCCAACCTAAACTACATTATCACACATACATTTTTAGAAAAGAACTATTGAGGATGGTCTTTCAATGAATGGTGACTTTGATAGATGAAGCATGCAATTGAACAATGTTCCTAATGACATTATACATCTTCTTGTTCCGGATGAATGTAAAATTCCATCCTCCCATATTATGTAACTTCTTTATTAACAAATATTAGAGCATATGTGCTAATCTTTCTCAATAAAACAGGGATTAGTATATATATGCTAGAATTATTTTATATAGATGTTGGGTTCTTTTTATTAGAAATCATATAGAAACATGACCAATTATATGGTATATTATCATTGTTTAAAAATATCTACACCTATTTCAATATCACCAAAAATTTATGATATTCAAGTGTATTGATGTGTCTAAGAGGATATATGTGACAATATGATAAGTGAATCAACCTAAAATAGTGAAAAGGGAAATAATTAAAATTTTCATATGTAAAAACATAATTTTAGTAACTACTAATTATGATAACTTCAAATTCTGCTTTCATATCATCAATTAAATAAGGGATACGTTTTAGTTTTATATAACTAATTTTAGAAGATAGATGTTACTAGTTAAATAAATTATGAGGTTTACTTTGAGAATATGTTTATGGAAATAAAAAGTCACTGAAATGAATCTATTTTGATAATGAGAAGAAGTTATTAGGGATGATTTCTTGTGTAATTGGATTTTTTTTGGAATTATATAAGTGAGTTGGGACATGACATGTTGGGATATTTCATTTGTAATTAATGAAATATTAGTTTATTCTCATATACATTGACAATATTTCTAAACTAAAACATCTATCCATGGTTGTCATTAGGTCATTATAAAGTCTAAGAAATCATTTATTCTTCATTAAACCATATTATTTTTTTATATGATTATTTTTTTCTTCATTTGTTATTAAATATAAAAAAATGTATGACCAGTTAATAAAGAAATCAATCAGGGTGGATAGTGGTTGGAAATAAATATAAGAGAAAAATAATTAAATAATTATTTAAGTAAGTGAATATTTTTGTGATCAATTCAATTAGTTCCACATCTATTAATGTTATAGTAGTGTTAGTTAGTTCTATATATTTTTTCAGTTCTTGTGGTTTTTTGTATAATGTTTTAAGATAAGATGAGTTATTAATGTTTTCTATAATAAATCAAATCTATTTTGTTGATATTAAATGGATTCCATGATTTTTCAAGATTAATTACAATTTATGGATATATTTAATGCATTCATAAATTTTATCATTACGTATAGTTATATTACATATTAAATATAATTATTTTTTTCATATTGAAGAATATAATATGATGATATTAATGGATGGATAGAATATTATGAATAAGGATAATTTAAAATACAGTATTTAAAATCATTTCCAATTTTTTTTACTAAATATATATGGAAACAAATAGAAAAGGTAATTTTGGATAAGTTATAAGATATTTATATACGGAATTTATGAATAATGAAGAACGAATAAAAATTGAATCTTAGTGATTTAATATATCCATTTTAATAATAAATCAACGAATGATTATATAACTATTTATGTTAATTTAATATTTCAGTCAATATAATTTTTTATGAAATTTTTTTAAAATATACGGTTCTGAAGAAGATATTTTTTATATTTCCAATATAGTTTCATTAAATGGTTGTATTTTATAAAGATCATTATTTAAATTAATATATATTTTATTACATTTGTAGAATTTTTATCCAATATTATACATGGAATGGTGATTATTTCATTAAGTAAAAGATGATACTTATATTTTTACCAAAACAATAAAAATAATAATTCATAAATGTAGGTCAAGTACAATGTAGAGATTTATAATTCAGGTTATTAAATTGAGTAAATATTTGATAAACTCATGGAAGTTATATCAAGTACAAGTCAAAATGAAAATAAAAAATATCAAAGTTAGTTTCAAATAAAAATTTCAATTATAAATATTTTCCATACATTTGAAAAAATATAATTAGAAGAAATAAGGTTTTGGTGGTGGTGGTGGCTAATCAACAAGGAGGTTTAATGATTGTAGTGATTGAAATTAAACAGTTAATAAGTTCCCTCTAATGACAAGGAAATTATACCATCAAGAATAAAAAAAATATTTTCACTATAATTGATGATGATGGAATTGATGATAGGTGTAGCATTTTTTGTTTGACACTTATGATAAACACATTTGTTTATTTATTTCTAAAGTAAATCTTGATGAATTATCTAATGATGTTGATTAAAAATTTGTAGATACAATTTATATCCTAAAAAACAATTGAAGGAATTTCTATTTATTTTATCTTAATTAATTAAAGAGAACAATAATTTTTTATTGTATGTTATACATAAAATTGGGGGAAAAATAATAGTGTAAATATGATATTTTATAGGAAGGATGGTATAAAATTTACAGTCTATTATACTAAAGAGATATAGAAAAAAATTAACTCACTGATAAAATTAAAATTAATGAATATATTTTATTCAATACTTATGAAAATGGATCAATGGATAAAAATTATTTATAATCGATCTGGTTTTATCTCATGAAATCCTTTAAAAAATGATGGTCAAAATTTAATAGGATGTGAGAAGGATATTATAACATATATTAATCTTCTTTATAGAAGTGCTAGTCAAGAACCTCAATATATTGGTTCACAATAATTGATAATTGATAAATAGAATGATAAATACCTTCTACAGTCAAATGAAATAAATTCTATAAGATCAAAATGTAACGAATAAAAAAATATCTTGAAATATCATTCCTAGTTAAAACATTTCTCCAAAATGTAAAGATAGAGATGTGAAAAAGTATAATCATAGTACTCTGATAATTGTATAATTTCTGAAAAATGTGATATAAATAAAAATTAAAAATAATGTTCTAAAAGTTTAAAAAATAAACACCCATTAAAACAGAATAAATAACGATTTCAATATAAAATTTTCATTTTATGCTTATTTTTGACATTATAATGTATTTATCCACCTAAAAGAATATATTTGGATTAATGAATTTTTTTTTGAAGTTATATGATATTTATCATTACAAGAATGAGTTAGATAATTTTCTATGATATTATGAGTTCAAAAGAATGTTAATATATAAAAAATAAGTGTTTATAATTAATTTAAATTATTTAATAAACATCATTGGAATTATAACTAATTAGATAGTTTTCACGATTATTATCATACTATTTTATAACACAAATAATTCTGTTGATTGATTCTAAAATTTTTTAGAATAAGAATACAATTAAAGAGATATAATTTATTACAAACTTTTACATTAAGGATTTATAAGACGACTATACATTGGTGTTATATATACGTTATTCATTTTAAAATATATATGATATCAAAATTTTTAGAATTTTTGAAATTTGAAAATAAGATTTTGGAAAATTTTACAATAATGAATCATTCTATATAAATAATTTGTAATCAATTAATTCTAGAAAAAATTATGTTAGAAATTAATAATTTATGTTGGGGTGGATTGAAGAAAAACCTAATTTTTGTTTATTAGTTATATGATTAATGGAATGAAGTATTGTGTAGGAAGGATGAATTAATTGAGATTATTTTCAAGTATTATACTATATCAGATAAAGGAAAATAAATTAATGGATAATTATTTTATTTAGGGGATGTTGAAAACCGATGAAATATATATTTGAAGACAGAAAGTGATTTTTTGAGTCTAATACTTCATTTCATTATCTAATGTAAATGGAAGAAGATAAATAATTAATTGAACAAGTGAGATGTTAAATTTTTAAAAATAGATAATGAATAATTTTTTATTATGTTTGAAATGGAAGATGTTTGATTCATCAGATAAGAAATTGGAATCTAAAATAACATAGACATTTATGCAGATACACTCTAATATATGTGGATTTGTGGGTAATTAATAAATAAATAATTAAGTAATATATATAATTTTTTAAGAATACACTGATATTACATATTTTATTCTTATTTACTAAAATCATGATTTTATAATGTGGTTTTCAAGTTTCTAATTTTATATAATGAAGGTATTTGTTTTTTTGTTGAATAAGTTCAGACAATATAATCTGGCATAGTAAAGCTGAAATGTATTTACACATTATTACGGAGTAATGGAATTAATATTGTATATAGTATATCACAAACCACACAATTAAATAGTGTCACTAAAATAATGATATAATCCTGTTGGTTAAAACATATATTATATTGTCTGAACACGAAGTGTTTCATTTTTATAGAAATAGGTCTTTGGAGTGATGATTCATATATTAAATTTGTGTCACAGTCATCCAAATTTGGATACATAACCATATGATATACTTTTCAAGAAATTTTATAGTTTGAAGTGCCTCAGGATCTTCAAGGATTCCTATATGAACATTAATAAAGTCCCAATCATAAGTAAATTTGAAACATATAGAAATGATGGAAACATCCTGGAACATTAATAAAAAGGAAGAGGATAATATTTTTAAAATAAAGAAATAATAAATATTATATATAAAACTTATCTGAATGTGTTTGACCAAACTTTTAATGAGTTCTTACTTAATAAAAACATCATTGATGACGAAGAATAAATTTCAAAACTAGTGAAATAGTAAAATATATGTCGATAAAATATACAATTTTAATGTGATGTGGGTTTATGATAATTTATAGGTTTCATCTGAACCATATATTAATTATTTAGTTCATACAAGTATTAAAAAATATTTGGAGGAAACAAATATCATTTGATATCCACATAAGATTTTTAAATTAAGTATATATATTTTAGAAACATCTCATACATCTTTTATTTATAAAGTTAAACCAAATGATTAAATGAAATATTAAATCAACATGACTGACTAGAATATATGAATAAATAATTTGATCAAATTTTGAGAAATAAAATCCTTACCTTTGGTCACTTATCCGCTAGTTATAATGTAACTGAATAAATTTGGGTGTTATATAACAAACTCCATGTTATAGGTGAACTGTAATAGAACAAGGAACTAATTGTTTTTATAGGATAATCCCAAGTTAATGGGTTAAACAATTAAGAGACATTTTCTACTAAAACATATAGAATTAATAAAAATATTTTCTCTTGTTATTTATCAATTGAGATTCAAGGTGATTAAATTTTACACAATGTCCTTATTTTAATGTAAGGATTTTAGTATAGTATATAGTGTCTAATATGCGAGTTTCATGGTTCTAAATGATTTTATACAAGAATACATGTTGAATTTCTTTCAAGGTTTTATTAATGAACCAAGAGAAATGTAATCAATTGAAGATCCATTCTTCATGATTGTGTATTTAAATAATGTAATATTATATAAAATAATTTATAAAAAAATAATCTATTAAATCACTCGTTATGATTATTTATGTCAATGATATAATTTTCTGTAAATTAATTTTTTTGAAGAATTCCCAACATTGGTTAATACATAATTTTATATGTCAACTAATTGAGAGATAAAATATTTTTAGGTCTATAATTAACTCCGAAATGTGGGAATGCTTTACATTATTATGTTTCATTATAAAATATGATATAAAATCAGAATCAAATACTCAAAAGTTTTTTTACACTCAGGGATGTGTGAAAAGTGATTCATGAATTGTAAATGTAAATAAGTAATATAATCATTATTTAGAAAACATTTTTTATTAATTAAATAATAGACATTATATATTAAATTTTATTGTAATCTCAACATCATGTCACACGAATAGAATAATTCATCATTATGGAATAGAAAATCCTAAGAAACATAAAAGGTGTTTTTTTGATTCATCTGAGGTATTATAGTTGCGGTATGATTAATATTTTGAGATATGATAATGTATATTTCGATTGAAATGATGAAAATATGAAGTCAATGATGGGATGAGTTATCTTACAAAGAAAAAAAGTGTTTATTCACACATGAAGAAGAAAATATTTGATACCCTGGATACAAAAAATGTTTGGTTTGTTATTATATCTTATAAAATTATGTTGTTCATATGAATAAGTTCTAGGTTAATTCATATTGTTTCATAATAAATTTTAAAATAGATTGGAGGGTAAAAAATGACAATTTCATTAACATAACCTATTATCTATTTTAGCAGTCTCAACCAAATCACATTAACATAAACTACATATTAAAGATTATTTTTTAAAAGTAATATTGATGTTTTATTTTGTTACATTAATGAAAAAACAGTGTATGTGTTTACCAAAAATTTATAATGACACTTTTTATAAATTGTGTTGGATTTTAGTAATTTATCATTTTATCACACATTGTTAAGGAATTCATTTCATACACTTTTCTCTTATTATTCGGTTAATATTCAACATGTGAGACAATAACATGCATAAAATGAAATTTTTTATTTCTTAAAGAGATTTAATATATGAATCCATGTATTTTTTATAAGACAACTATATATATACATTATTATATTATATATATATATATACATTTATATATAGTATAATTCACATGGTAAATGTTCAATTGTATTGGAATAAGGATTCATGGGATTCAAATGATGAAGTGTAGAAAAATATAGATTTTTTCTGGAACACATCATGAAATGTCAGTACATGACATGTATTGGATGTTCACAGTATTCCCAACTAGTGAAGCGAAGTCATAAACAATCCATGCATCCAGAAAAAGGATATCCACTACATTTCATGAACACCTCATACATGATGATATTCCAACTAGAACTGTTAATGAGGAATTTGTTAAAAATCTATGCAATGGGATAGCTGGAGTATACTACATGTTGTTAATGCCCCGTACATGAGCTGTACTCAGTCACACATCAGAAATACTCTATACAGGAATAAAGAACACATGAGATCCAAAATCCAGGGAGATCTACGTATATCGAAGGTACACAACATGTACCTCTAGTATATGTCATGAAGATAGATTCCTTTAAATATAGTGGTGTGGAATAATATATGAGGAATGTTTTGGACACAATATAATCCTATTATTCATTCCCATATGAGTTCCCTAACAATATATCCCATTTTATGTTATGTTTCTTCACGTATTACATTTTTAAATCAATCTAAGACCTATCGATTTTCTTTTCTTCATAGCTTTTGAATTCCCACTACGTCAATTCTTATTTTGCATCCATCCCAACTACACATCATCAATTCCCACTACATGTTAGATTCAATTCTATTTTTCTACTCTATTAAAAAAAATTTATTACTTTTTTTATTCAATACGATCATTTTTCATTCCCTTTAAAAAAATTTAACACCTTGCTTGGTTCCAAATCAAATAAAATCAAAAAAAATATCATGCATGCTTTATTTTGTTTATTTAATTGCATATCAAACAAATATGGGTATCTAAACATCTTAGTGGTGGTAAAAAAAGTATAAGTATCAGCATGATTAAAAAAAATAATTCTAAAAATAAAAACCAAAATTGGATTAGTAATTCAGATAATAAAACTATAGTCAATCCAATTTGAGTGAACTTCCTTAACAATCAGATATTCAAGAAAATAACCCTATCATAATATAATTAGACTATAATAATATAATTACAAGGGGACACCATCTAACCATGAAGAAAAAAATTCACCTAGGGTGTTGCTATCTCCTGATCATAGAATGGTCACTTCCAAAATATAAATAGGTGACCTGAAAAAAGTCAAGTAGAAAGATCTGTTTACATTATTTTATAATGATTAGGATCATTCCAAGATTATAATGAAAAATAAAATTTTAACCATATAATTAAACATGATCATGATGCCTCATTATTTATATAAATTCATCCCCAACAATAGACTAAGTAAAATCCCATGAAGAAAAATATCTCTAAAGGACTCCCATAAGGGGCTAAAACTGGTGATCCCCATGTGAAATAGATTTCTCCTCATTAGTTTGACCACGATATTATACTATAATGTTCTCTTTTATTTTTTATTTTTGGGAAACATAAATTTCAATTTGACCACCATTAATGAAAAACCAATTACTACTGTGGGCAAGACATAAAATTCTACCACTGTTACAAGGGAGCAATGTCATTTCTTTTAAAATATCTAGTTTGAAGACATAAGATTACATGTCCTTTACCCTCTTTCCATCTTTTATTATTAGAATCCCATTAATTTATTTTTTCCACTAGTGAATATACCATGGTCGCATGACTTATTTAAGGAACCATGAATAAAATGAATCATTTTTCCATCGATCTCGAGATCAAAATGACCTTATTTTCACATCACCGGTGAGCAATGTCTATAAAATATCATTTTGTGGGTGAGACAATAAATTTAGGTGTTTTATTTTGGGAGAACATTTAATGAACCCCAAAAATACCATTATGTGTTATGGCCTATCATCGTTCTATGCTGCAACACTAAGCATCATTCATCCCCCAATACATGCCCACACCATTGATAACCAGTGTGGACTGACTAATATGATCCAGAACATTGGATAATTCAGTGGAATTCATAATGAAGATACCCATGAACACATTACCATCTTTTTGGAGGTTTTCAACATCTTTCACAACCATGGAGTATCTCATGACTCTATAAGACTCCACTTATACTGATTTTCATTAAGAGGTTTAGCAAAGGAATGACTCAAAATACAAGATCCCGAGTCGATCACAACATGGTACTATGTTTCCATGATGTTTTAAAATACATATTTCCCACTATTTTTTAACATGTATACTCTAGAATTTCATCCAAAACATTTCTTAAATGGATGGGAAATTTGTGTGGGTGGTATGGGACAAATTTAAGGTGATTTTGTGGAAGTGTCCACAACAAGGATACGATACAAGGATTCAGTTTAATACTTATTATCATGTAATAGAGCCAGTATCATGAATTGTTATATATGTTGTCATTAATGGATTCTTGATGTTCAAAACCACCAAATCAAGAAGAATGATTCTAGATGAGGTCGCTCACAATGCCATTTTGTGGAAGAGTGACTATGGACCACCACAACATGAAATCCATGATGTTGATGAGAATACCTAATTAGAAATTCCTATAGATGACCATAAAAATAAACATGAATAAATTCAAATGACAGCTATACAACCTCCACCCCCTCTTACTCCCTTCATGGAAGTTCATTCATTTGAGATGTGTAATTGCTCCCACATATACCAGAACTGCAAGGTTGGATATGAAGATCATCAAGATTGTAGTTGTGTAAACTACAATGAACTTGACCAGACTTTTTAGTATAATTATCATTATTATCAACACTTTCATCTTCAATAACTACCTTAAAATGATAAAATCAATTCTTAATACTGAATTATTCAGGACCATTTCTACAATGAAGGACCACTAGGGTATCCACCAATAAACCATGTGCTTGGACTACACTAAAAAAATACATCACACTATGAAGAAAAAAACTTTCCAAAAAATACCCCAACTATAGAAATTTCAACTCTCCTAGCCATGGACTAATCAAAAACCACCTCCATGTAACCTAAAAAATCTCCAGTTTACTGTTTTCCAAAAGATTCATCAATGAATGACGTCCCGGGAGACTAAGATGAAAAATTGTAGAGTACTTTAAGGAATATGAAAATTCAAAGGGCTAATATATCATTGACCTTATCTGATATATTATAAGCAACTGTACCTAGTAGCATTGATAATTACCCAAAAGAAGAATCCAACATATTTGGGATGAGATGCAGAAATTTTTTTGACATTCAACATCCGAAAAAAGTATGGAATCAAGGATATCCTAAGAAGCAATTACACACAGAAGAAAAAGGGGGTGAATCCATTCCAACAACACCTCAAGAAATAGTTCTATCAAAGAAGATCAAAAATAGTGATTAACCAAATAAATATGTCTATTTTTCCTTACCTCCATAAAAGACACATTTTCTATTTTTAGAGGGAGAACAACAAGTTATGAAGGAGAAAAAATACAAAAAGTTCCTATATATGTTCATGAAACTACACATCAATATACCATTTACAGAATCCATTACCCATAATCCTATTTGTTTCAATTTTCTCATGGAACATTAAAAAAATAGAAATTAGAATATCTGGGAGTCATCTCCATGAATTATTAATTCTCTAGTTTCATGCCGCATAAAATCCCCCTAAGATGAGATATCCTAAAAGTTTATCAATTAACTTTTCTATAAGGGAGTGTATGTTTGGAAGAGAAATATGTGATCATGGATCCAGTATAAAAATGATTCCATTGAGTGTTTTACACAAGCATAGAATCCATGAACCTAATAAAAAAAGGGTTGCACTGTAGCTAGATAAATGTTTAGTGAAATATCATAGAGGAATTATCGAATATTATGTGGTCAATGTTGGAAAATTTATCTTCCCATGAGAATTTATAGTTATAGAGATGGATGAATAATGTGATATCCTTATTATTCATGGAATACCATTAATGGAAACAATAAAGGATTTGATCGAAATAAATCATGGATGTACAATTTTTATAGTTGGAGAAGATCATATAGTTTTTATCTTTATTAATGTTTCCCAACACTCAGATGATACAATTCATGGTAACACCATATTTCTTTGATCTAAAAAAATATGATTACATGGCCATTAAAGAAGAGTGAAAAGAATTATACTAAAAAATGGATGAAGAGTCTGATTTTTGGGATGTAAGCATAATTGAACCACTCGCATGTGACCCCATAACACCTATTATTACTTCCATCTTTCAGCCACCCTAGTTAGAACTGAAACCACTACCCAACACAATAAAGTACTCGTACTAATGAAATTATTCTTCTTTTCCATTCAATGTCAACTCAATAGTGTCCCAATAAAGATAATAAAAATTGATTGACGTTTTATAAAGTAACGTGCAATCAATTGTTAGGGAATTAGAATACCCTAAATGGATAAATCCTATGAAATGCAACTATATGATCTTACTATAATTGGATAAAAAGACAAAATGAAAACCTCAGAGGATAATCACTCCATAAATGAAGGATTCCATGAATAATGATGTATTAAAGCTCATGGATGCATGATTAATTTTTCAAAATTAAAAGAGTGGATTGGTGTGCCCCTCCAATTAATTCCTAATAACGAGGACACATGGTATAAATGACAGAAGAAAAATGAGTTTATTTCCATATGAAATGTCACTAGATGGAGAGTATTTTTGGATTATAGAGTTATAGATCCAACAAGAAAAAATGATCATTTTCACTTACCTTTTCATGGGCCAAAGTCTAGAGAGACTTCAGGGGGCTGAATTTCATATTTTCTCAGATGGATATTCAGGATACAATATGATTGCAGTTTACCCAACCGATTACCCAAAAACGATGTTTACATGACCATTCATTTGAATTTATTATGAAAGTATGTCATTCATAGTGTGTAATGATATTGGAATATTTCAGAGATTCATGACACACATTTTCCATGACATTGATGTGTAGTTATTCAAATACATTATGGAATATTTCTCATCTATGTGAGTTTATTTTATGTAATTCAAAAAATCATGAATTAGTTCTATAGCATTGGGAAGAAAAATTATATGTCCTAAATTGGGTGAATTACCACCATATGGTAAAATAGGAATAATAATTGACCAAAATGACTCCATGGAAGTCATTTAGGTTGATCAATACAACATCCAAGTCATCAAGGATCTACCAAAACCCTCATCCATCAATGGGATCAGAGATCTACTATGTCTTGGTGGATTTTAAAAAAGATTCGAGAATGATTTTACTAATGTCTCCATTCTATTGAAACACATGTTTTTAAAATATGGTCCCTTATAATTCACTAAAAACTATCTGCATGATTTCAACACACTGATGAATAGTCTAATAGCATCACAAATATTTATTGCAAAAAAAAATTATAAGGAATTTTAATTAATGTGTGATTTTAGGAACTGTTTCGTGGGAGATGTGCTAGGACATCACATTAAACACATTTTATATCCAATATACAATGTGATTAGTATGATTTATGAATCTTAGATCCATTAAAAGACTATATAGAATGACATCATAGCCATTTTATATACCTTATAAATGTTTCGTTCTTTTCCTTGATTGTCTAATGTTATTGTTTAGAAAAATAATGATTCCCTAAATTATGTGTCAACCAATAAGAATGCCAAACTGATGTTGATATGTTGGATCCTTATACTAAAATATTTCAATGTCTTCATCATAGATATAGAAGGGGTAGAAAATTTAATTGCATATAATCTCTCTATATTCCCTCTTTCCATCATTAATGAAGACGATGTGGTTGATGTTGACGTGGAAATTATAAATGGGACCATATTCAGTATCAAGGCCAATCCATTTTTTAGATATGTATAATTATATTTCAATGGGATTCCTAGATCAATACCACTCATATTTGTAGGGAAATAAAATTTTTCCAAAATCCAACCACTAGAACTGGATGAGCCTTTATTATTCATGAATCGTGTCAATGGACATTCAAGACACTACATCCCAAAAGAAGAAACCCATAATGTTATTGAGTTGTGTCACACGTAGCCAACTAGAATTCATCAGGGAACAGATCATACAAATATCATGATTCTACAAAGATGGGTTTTTCCCACACTACGTCAAAATGTATAGAGATTTTTTCAAACCATGTGAAAATGTCAACGAAAGGGAAATATATGTGAATGGAATGAAATTATAATCTAATATCATGTAAGTCAATGTTTTCAAAATTTGGGGCATGAAATGCATTTGACCATTCCCTAAATCACATGGAATAATCTAAATTCTGGCTGTAGTTGATTTAATTCTATCTGGGGTGATGCTGAAGCTATATCCAATATCACAGTACACATATATTGAACATTCGTAGAATGAATGTGTTCATATGAATTGGATTTATTAAGTTACTCATCAGGGATCATTGAACACACATCACTAAAATGCCTATGAGAAAAAATATATATAGGAATTTAATTAGATACTACATTATAACTCTATACCACCCATAAAGAAGTCGGAAGGATGAGTAGTCACACAAGGAGGTGATGTAATTTATTGAGAAAAATATGAATTCATGCATGAGTGATTGGTGAATAATATAATATGTTTCATACTAGAAATACAGAACTTCCACAAGACACCCATAGGCACTACCCCATTCAGATTGGTTTATGGAAAACCAATTCATCATCTAGTGGAACATGATAGTCATTCATTATTTGAAATCCAGAAAATTAACATGGAATCGGGTATGGTTAGAAAAGATATGTTATTATAATTAACTACATTGGATTAAATCGAGAGATATACTCAAAAAAATTAAGTATTTTTATGGAAAAGATAATTAAGTCGAATAACCGACATATTGTTAGGAATACCTTCATCCCTGGAAATAAAGTCATGTTGTATTATTCAAAGTCAAATATATTTTGAGGAAAAATGAAATACCTATTCTCAGGTACATTAGATGTAACTCTAGTATTTCCAAATATAACCATTGAAATCTATTGACTAGGAGTTAAAAAATTTAATGTAAATGGTCAATTTATCAAGATTTATAATGAACCATTTTTGAAATCAGGGTCCTCAGCCTCATGTACAATTAATCTTAAATGAATTCATGATCTATCTATTAAAAGATTCACTGATTAGGATGAATCCCAGGGAGGAGATCATGGATTAGGATAGAATATGGTTATCATTGAAGAGTATTGGGTAGGTAAAAGTTGGAGGCAATGAAGGATCACCAAAAAGGGAGAAAATATTTTAGTACATGTCGTGTACCATGGATTCGTGTCATGTACCCTTTTTTGAAAATTCCTTTTATATTCACCACATACACCAAATGAACCATCTGTACATATCATGTATGTGGTCGAGTAATTCTTAAAAATTAATGATGTGAAATTGTAGGTCACAACCCTCTTCTCTCATATCCATCTATGACCCTTCATATCCCGCAACCCCCTTCTCCCACTAATCCACAAAAAAATACCCTCACACCTCCTCCTCCATTCCGACCCACACCCCCATATTCTTCTATTCCACCTCATCCATTCCCTACCTTTCCTCTCCCACACCCACATCCCACCACCCTCCCCTATTGAGAAATACGCCCCATCGTACACACCATTCCCTACCTCCATGGACTGAATGATTTAACCCCAACCCTCCATGTACTAATCCTCTTCATAGTTCTCTTCATCCTCATCTTTATAGGAACATCAATCTTCCAGGCATACCAGTTATTCGCCTACCAATTATTCTATTCCACCTGTATACCACACCTCCCCAGCCCCTTAGGATAAGAGAACATCTCTATATAGGGATGAAATCTTTTGCCTCCACCCAAAAAACATTATCAAAAATTCACCCAAAGAAAATTGGGATATTCAGAATTCAATGTTTTGGCCTAATTTAAAAAATTCAAAACATATATGTTTCATTAAATAAATTTAAATTAATTTACCTTCTCAAAACCAAATGAGTGTTTTTAATAAATAATAAATATCAAAATATTAACATTTGTTTTTGTCTAATTTCGAAGGGAAATTATTTTCATTAGCCACAATTGTATTAAATGGTAAAAATATAATCCAAATTCACTTTAAAAACAATTATAATGGAATTATTACTATATAAATAAATCTGTTTAAAAAAATATTCTGACATAAAATGCAGTATTTTGCACTATTAATTAAAAAGAAGATTATCAGAAAAATACCAAAAAAATTTCCAATTTAAAATTTGATGTCCCTATTCTAAATAAAATTTTATTTTGTCAAATAGAACATATAAAAGTTAAATAAACTTGATGTAAAAAGGTTTCACAATCAATAGGCAGTAAACCGACCTTTTAAAGAATATTAGAGTATTTATGAATACAATTTTATTCATTCACATATTAATCCACTAAAATTTACTGGATAATTATAAAAACACATTACCATCATGTATTTTTAAATTGGAGTTATTTAAGTTCATTCCTTCTAATAAAATGTCTAGGAGTTGACTATAACTTAAAATAATATTATACTAATATATTTTTTCAGTATGAATTAGCATTTTGTGCAACCTGAGATTTCAGAGAAACCCATTGTTTTGTTTGAAGTATTCCATCAATCATAGCTTCACCTTTAATGTAAAATTAATATTTAAATAAAAAATAGTAATAAATATGAATATATAATATTTTTTATTTGCATGGGATATTATATAATTCCCCCCTTTTAGAATTTCATCCCTGTAAATCTATTCACTTATCAATTATATGGGGGTATTATCCCTCATAGTATTTTTATATTCCTATGTTGCCTATTCAACCATATGGGTTTTTTCAAAAAACATTTACATGATGTATTACCTTATTCCACAACACTTTATCTCTACCATCATGAATCTAGACTAGTTATTCCTCATAAGAATGATTCCCTTCCAACTGAACTACTTATGGACTGAGAAAATTATATGGATCTGACATATAATTTCTCAACATTAAAATATGAAAAACATTGTGTACATAGGATAATAATATAGGTATAGCCACTCTCAAGGAAACCGACCTAACTTTCTCCTGGATTTTATAGGGTCTAATGAACCTAGAACTCAACATTCCCTTATTTCCAAAACACATCACATTATTCCATTGAGAAACATTGAGAAAGACATGATCAAATACCTCCGAAGAAAGATCCTTCCTCCAGTTATCTGCATAACATTTCTACCTACTCTAAGCTATTCTCATATACTTCTAAATCAATTGAACCTTTTCTCTTATCATTTATTCAAATTTTGGTCCCATCAACATCTTTTCACCTACTTCATCCAAAAAAGATAGAGTATGACATTGCATTAAATATAATACCTTAGATTGTTCCATCTGTATACTGGAATGAAAACTATATATACGAATATTCAATTGAAGAAAGTTGTTGGCCCCAAAATCCTTAGTAATTCATTGAGAAATATCATAGCATATCATACAATGTCTGAATTGTTCGTTCTGATTTCCAATCTGATTATAGATGATATATACAAAAATTTAAGTCATTACTCAATGGCTTCTGATGGGAATTCCAAAAGTTAGAGGTGAACCTGTCTTCACAATTATATACAATTGAGAGGTGGATTCTATAGGACATAATAATATCTTTGACATACAATTGATAAAGATGATCTACATATAGAGTACCTCAAGTTGGAAGGAAATTGGTTTATTTATTCAATAGATTAAAAATAACCTAGATTGCATTGTTACCTCAATATGTCTTTGGTAATCCCACCATGATGTCCATGGATATATTTTCCCATATATATTCTCGCATTAGTAAAAGATGAATAATCCCTTTTGGTAACTGCTTCTTAGATTTAACCTGTTGACAAGTCAAAAACATCAAATTAAAATATTCAATATCTATTTTATTTTCAACACTCTAGAAGTACTCCCGAAGATCTTTTCATATCATAGTACTGGTGGGACTAACAGAAAACATTGAACTATGAGCTTCACATAAAACTGATTCTTCAACTATGAATCATAAGGCATAACTAATGTCTTCCCAAATATCAAAATAAAAACATTATCAATGTTAAAATCAATAAACATACCGTTTTGAACCTAATCTACCTTTTTTTTGAAACTCACTATCTTCCTACCGCACTTGCTTAATTCTATCTAATTATGATAATTTCAATGACACCTAGAACAAAACCGAGGAATTTCATTCACCCAAAACATCTATTCCAATGTTAGTCAAATTTTTGATCAAAGGATCTTGTTCCCAATAATACTCTATTAATGTAGAATTACTTTTCAGTCTCAAAGAATCACCAACCTTATTGTTGTTCCCTGGTTGGCAATGAATCATGTAATCATAATACTTGATGAATTCTAGTCATCTCCTCTGTCTAATATTTAATTAATTATGAGTGAATATATACTTCAAACTCTTATGGTCATTATTTATTTCACATTTTTCTCCATTCAAGTGATCCCTCAATTTTTTTAAATAAAAAACAACAACAGGTAATTCCAAATTATTTGTGGGGAAATTTAACTCATGAGGATTCAAAAGAGGTGATCCATAAGCAATAACCTGATCATTCTGACTAAATAATGATCCGTTTCCTTTCATAGAAGCATCACTATAGATAGAAAACTCACCATTTCTAAAAGGGAGTGCCTAATTTGGAGAATTCACCAATCTTTTTTGGAATTCCTGAATACAATAATTAAATTCATTTTTCCAAATGAACATAACACATTTTCATGTTAACAAAGTCATTGGGATAGATTACTGGGTAAAATTTTTAAAAATCCTTTGGTAACAACCGGATAAACCAAGAAAACTATGGATCTCAGTAATATTTGTGTGTATTGTACATTTTTCACCAACTTTCATTTTAGCAGGATCAATAATAATGCCATTTTTTGAAACTATGTGACCAAGGATTGATTTTTTTTACAATCGAACCCCAATCATGCTGAATTTCCCATATATTTTATTTTATGTTATGGTTTCCAAGAATGATAGTAAATTACATTCATGTTCCTATTTAATTTTGGAATAATCCAAAATATCATCTATAAACACAACCATAAACATATCCAGGAACTCATGGAAAATAATATTCATAAGATCAATGAATATAGTAGGTGCATTTGTTAACCCAAAATTCATATCTATGAATTCATAATGGCCATATCTAGTAAGAAATGTTGTCTTTGGAATGAATAATTCCTTTACTTTCACCTGATGGTACCCCAAACTCTAATCAAACATCAGAAAATACTATGCTCCCTAGAGCTATTCAAAAAAATCATCGATATGTGGAGAATGATTCTTTTCCTTAATATTGATGTTAATAAATGCTCTATAATCAATGAAAAGTCTCATTGTACCATCATTCATTTTGAAAAACTAGACTAGAGCACCGCATGTTGATGTTCTAGGATGAATGAACCCTTTAATTAATATCTCCTAAAATATCTTCATTAACTCTAAAAGTTAAATTTGAGCAATTTGAAAAGGGGGTTTTCAAATTGAATTATCATTTGGAACAACGAAAACCGTAAATTAAACTTCTTGGTTAGGTATTAAAGTAGGAAACTCATTAGGAAAAACATCAAGGAACTCATTTTCTACTGGAAGTAATTAATATGAATAGCTCATTTATTTTAAAAAATGTGTGCAATGTAACATTCATTTCAATATTTTACTATTTTCTCATCTTTGTGAAATGTTATCAAATTTATGTGTTCATTCGTGTACCAAAACTGAAATTATTTTTGAAAATTATCCCCATTATCAAAACAATTAATCATTTCATGATAAACAGAAAGCCAATCCATATGCAAAATAATCTCAAGCTCTACTAGATAGAAAAATTATGGTATTTATGATGATTATTTGTTCACACAAGGACAGGAAGGTTCTTATAATTTTTTCCCCAAAATATCCTAAGGATGTTTTTACTAAAAGTTCTGTCATCATATATTGAGATAGAATTCCAAATTTACAACAAAACGTCTCAGAAATAAAAGAATTTGAAGACCTTGAATCAAACCACACTTTGGAATAATTTGAATAAACAAATAGTATACCTAATACTACATCATTCGATGCAAAAATATTTGCTGATGTAGTTTTAAATGATCTTCCAACCCTTTCTACTTTTAGACTAGCTGTTTCCCTCATTTGAGTTCTTTATTGGACACTCATTTCCATAATGACCCATTTCATAGCACCTAAAAAATTTAATTATTGTAAATCATATTTTTTCTTTACATTTCCATGATAATTTTCTGTGAAATTACGCACCTTAATCCCTATTTTACCACATTGGTATAAATTAATAGTATTCAAAAGAAATTCCCCTGTATGATTTTTACCAAAACAAATACAAATGATAATATTATGTTTCTTAACATTATACTTTTTCAAGGAGTTCATAAATATCGTCTACTACCTTATTCTCTTATTTTGTTTTATGTCAAAGAACACTTAATCATCGTCGAAATCCATTTCCAATTTATCATCACATCGAAGATGTTATTCAAAACTTTTGAACCCATGATAAGACAAATCCCTTCGATAATTTGTATTTAATCCTGAGTAAAAATGGTTTATTTTACTATCAAGATCTCATATGAAATTTGGAACATACCTTTCCAATCGAGTGAATTTTAATTCATTAAAATCCAATGAGTCATCCTTTTACCTCAATTATATGAATTTTTTTCAATCCAAATATGAATCACCATAGAAAAATATTTCTCACGAAACAGATTATTGAATTTATCCCAATCAAGAGCATAAATCTCCTCAATATCCCTGGGATTTTTAACTATTGACCACCATTGACAGACATCACCTTCAAAACAGTAAACAAAAAGACTAACCTTTTGATGTTTTGAAAACCCCGTGACATAAAAATCCTTCTTTCTAGTGGTTAAATACACACATTATATAGCACTGGGTCAGATGATCCTCTAAATTATGGGGGATGTTGCATCATGAAATGCTCCACAACTAACATGTTTTTTTGGGGTTGACCAAGCTGATCTCATGCATGAATACAACCACCATTTTTAGCCCAAGTCAATTGTTCCATAACTACGTCAAACTACGCAGTTCTGATTCTAACCATCTCGGGTAGCGGATTTGGATGGTTATTTTCCTCTTGAAGTCATCATGTCATAACTGCCCTGTTTTCTCTATAGAAAACCATTCTGAACACAAAAATAACTTAGGCGAAGCCACATGGTAATCTGTAAATGCTATATCATTTCTATTTTATCCTAAATTAATATATGGATATTAATTTAACAATATCCCAACTCCTAAAGTTTTCTAAAGTGATATTTGATACCAACTGTATGGCCCTAGCCTTAAACATTTCATAATCATGAATTAATTTATTAATTCACATTGATGATCCTTTCAGTTTTAGAGTTTTAGAGAAATGGGCCATAACTATTACATTACATCTCAATTATTACAATTTAGAAATTTCTACTTAGTAAGCATTTTCCTCATAAAATAAATACTCTTAAAAGAATACAAGAATTATTTTCTTGATATAAATCTTCTTGAAATATTCCTTTTTCTTACCCTGCCATATATCCTATGAAAAAACATTTCAAAAACCTGGGATGGGCATAAAAAGCTCAATAAGGGTTATAAAATAAAGAATTAATCCATTAAAACCTTAAATACATAGAAAACATAATCTCTTTAATATAACTCATTAAATAATAAGATTTATGAATAAAAAATATATATCATTAATCATAAAGGTAACTTTTGGAGTCCATAATATACATAACTTGTAACTTTCATAGGTACCTAAGGAGTTAAGTTTGGAATACCCATCACAATATATTCACTAAATATCTTAGGAGAAACATCAATGTTTACCTCCATCATGTTTCCCAATGCATTATAGATCTATCTCAGGCTCACCCACCCTAGTGTTTTCATTAAACCACCAGTATATGTATATAATACCCATAAACCATAACATATCCATAAAACATAAAATAAGATTAAAGGAAGAATATCATTTCAACATTTCAAACACAATATAACATTTCATTATATTGACATAATAAATCCATTCCCAATACCTTTTTCAATACAATAATACTTAAAAATATTTTGTGGTATTTATTTTCCTTTTAAAAACATTACAGATCGTTATGAAAGCCAAATATCAAATAATTCTCAAGGTTTGTAATGTTCGGTGTTACTTTGTATGTTTAAACGTAACATTCCATTTTTTCATTTAGTAAAACATTTTGTGGAAAAATATTACCTTTGAATGAAATAAAGAATCAAATGATTTTATACACCTTATAATAGAAAGTCGTGTATAAATATAAATATGCCTCAACGAAAGGAGATTGAGACAAAGTCTATTACCTCATGTTCGACTTTACTCGTTTATTCTTTAATATCCTGAATAATAACCATAAGTTAATTTATACATTATTCAAAAACTTTTTCATTTTTATTACTATTTTAATAACACTTATTACCACGTTATAATCGTTACATGATCATTTAAGTTAATAACGATCGTTTAGTCGATATTTGGTACTTCAGTAAAAAATAAATATTTTATAATTAGATGTTGTCCATGAGGCCAAAATTTAATTTTATACAGAAATATATTATTGATTTATATATCATATATATCATATATATTCAGTATATATATGTATTTATAATAGTACATAACATTTGGAGATAAGAAATAAAAATCACCATTCTTGGAGACAGTAAACCATACATACACATTAATGCTACTTTCATTTATATTTTATATTTTATAGAAGGAAAACATAATGATACATAGTTATATTATAAATATAGTATAATATAATATATAATTTTAGTAACTCCATCCTTTATACGTTCCACATATGGCATGAACGAGTCATATCACTTTGAGGGGCGGTAGTCCGCACTTCCTCAAATAAAATTATTGTATTTACCCATTATGGAAACCATAAAGGTATGATATAAATAAAAAAAGAAGCATAAAAACAATATAAAAACAATATATGTCAAATAGAAATATAGTTCCATCATAATGGCCATCATGAGAGGTAGTAACTGATAATCGAACAATCATCATTTCTTGAGACAACAATTCTCCGTACAAAGAAACTATATGTTCGTATCAATTTGATGGAGGTGTGTGGATGTGTTGTTCAAATCCTACTCAAAAAAACCTAGTATATTGAGGATACTAGTGTTTATATTTAAACAATGAATAAGAAGATCCTCGTGAGTTAATATGTAAAATAGAAGAAGAGAAATTGAGGGAATACATTACCGTTAAATTAGGTAACTATCTTTAGTTTGAAATAATGGTATCCTTGAAGTGCCTTATACCAATAAAAAGGATTCAATGTTTAATATAGGGATGTTGGGAGATTATTTTATTAGATAATGGATGATCGATGGGGGCTTGAGATGTGTGAGTGAGGGTTAGAGGTGATGGTATTTTATAAGGTGGTGGAGGGGCAGTTTATGAATGTTTGAAAATATTATTTTATTATAAACTAAATTTCAATTTCAAAATTTCCCCATTTTATTTAATTAGATGACGAGGTGATTATTATTAAAAATTCCCTCATAAATTTCTTTTTATATATTTTTATGACATAAAATTAACCTGAATATTTAGCATTATCCTTTAGTTAACTAATTTATCTTTTATCATGTCCTTTTGTATATTCATACTATTTAGTTAATATATTTACTATAAAATTAAAATAGGCCCAAAATGGATAATTAGTGATATTATTAACTTCATATATGTCATTTGTACATTTTTTATATTTTTATAACTATTTTATTATTTAATAAAATATTAATTCATTTAAAAACTCATTATATCAATTTTGATACTAATCATATCATGACATTTTAAAAAACCAAACCAATGTGATTATTTAGAAAAACCATAATTAATTCAAATATAAAAAAGTAATATTAATATATAACGTTCATGGATGACATAAAATGTTTTTAAAAAATATATTTTAAAATTTATAATCACATTTATTTAAAACAATCATTAATGAGGTAACCATTTCATCATCATTGTGTAATAAATAAGTTTTTAATTTATTGTATAAATATTATAAATTAAATACCAGGATGTAGGATATATTTCTAGATTTATATGTAATATTTATAGTCAAATATATTAATTATATAACCGCTTATTAAATTTTTTTTAGCAAAATAGTAGAGGTTTATGGTATTTTTATTTTTACATTAAATAAAAAGTTAGTAATGTTATTATCATTCCCCAATGGATATAAAAGTCCAAAAACAGCACCCATGGATTTTATTGGCCTTAAATGACTCACTAAATAATGTTTGAATAAGTGTTACAGAAATTTAATGTTATTATAATATTATTTTTCCCTTGAATTACCCTATTTATCATTAACCACAGTAAATAAAATTCAAAAAATAATATTCACTAAAAATTATTTTCATCAAATTGAAATATAATTCTACTTATTAATGACCAAAATATATGTTGGATTTTAGAAATTCAATTCACAGAAGTGGAAAATTTTCATTGTAATTAATAAGTCGGGTTTTAACGATTATGTAGCGTTTTTCAATATTCATCTAAAATTTAACGTTTTCAAAAAAATTCCAAAAAGTCACCCAATGGTAATTTTGATATTTAGTATTCAAAAATGATGTCTATTTTACCAATTTCAAAACATATAAGTTTCATTAATTAATTTAAAATTAATTTATGTTATCAAAACCAAAAAACATGAATTTAATAAACAATAACTATCAAAAGGATGACTTTTTCTTATGAAAATTATCAATGTAAAATTAAATCCAATAAACAACATTGGATTAAATGGAAAAAATATAATCCAATTTAAATTTAAAACTAATTAAAAGGGAAACCAAACTATATAAATAATTCATATTAAATGACATTTTTGACTTTAAATGCATTATTTCTCACTATTGATTAGAAATGATGTAACACCCCATGAATCCACAGTATGCTACTGATTGAATAATAAAATAGCATGTGTCGTACACAAATTTATCTTCTAACACACCACATCCAATCAAACTAGTTGATATGAATAGTAATACCCACTTTTTGAAAAATTATAAATTTTATAATTCAAAATGGACTTCATTTTTCGATTCCGAATATCAAAATTATCTTTGTGCGTTACAGTTGCTATAACTGGAAGGTTAGTAAAAACATTTGAAATTAGATTTAGATAATCTATGATTAGAGAATATATCCCTAAGAGAAACATTGAGAATTAGTATAGAAGAACTTCATAGAATTTTTTTTATTGTAGATATTTTATGAGTTTCCAATAAATAAAAAACTGTCTGGATACGAGCAGGTAGATGCAGCTCTTGAATAGATGTACCGAGAGGTAAAACATGAAAACACCACTTTGAGCTACACTCGAACGGGAACTGGTGCACGATAATGAGCCTTACTACACTATTGGTTACTTAACTCCTAGGGGATATGCTTAAGATAATTCTCATTTTCCTTACAAAGCATTATGAAGTGTTTATTAGTATATACTACCTCAAGGAAATAATTTTTATGATTATGGATTATATCCACAAATAGTTCAATTTATGTTATGTTTTTAACAAGTTTGGATTTAGGTATTATGACTCATAAACTAATCTAGTGTATGCCATTTTTTAGAAATGGTGCCTATTGGAAGGAATGGAAAATTTATCAATGCATGTACTCCATGTAGGGATTGCCCACCTAATAAAGATAATTATAGTGGAACTAGTGATGCAACTGTTGCTGATCAGCTAATCACCATACAAGGACAACTCACACAGATTATGAATAATAACCTTTCCAGTATGGAGCACCTGTATCCACAGCATGGAGGATCAATGATAGATCTCTTCATGAGGAAACAACCACCGACATTCAATCGGAGTAAAAATCCATTAGTGGATGAGAAATGGATTAATTCCATAGAGAAAATATTCGATGCTTTGTGGATTAGAGAAAGGGAAAAATTAGTCATGGAAGTTTACCACCTCATTGGAGATGATGATAAATGATGTTCATTGATTCAGAACATAAAGGAAGATGAGGAAGTGTCAAATATGTAATGGAGGGAGTTTAGAGATATTTTCTTAGAAAAATACTTTCCTCATGACAATCACTCTGATATGGAAAGACGAGTTCTGAGTTTGAAGAAATAGGAGGATGAGAATGTCGCAAAGTATAAATCTATCTGTACAAAGATATTGAGGCATGCAATGATTATATATGTAACCTAAGAAGTAAAACATTCCATTTCTTTTATGGGTTAAAACCATTTCTATATCGAGAATTAGATTCACAATCCATCTCATCATACGAAGACATTATCTCATGTGATATCAAGATAGAAAAAGAATTCTGTACGTCTTATGATGTTAAAAAAATCAAGAGAAGAAGAGATATGTTGAACACTCTAGGAAAGGAAATAAAGAAACAGGGAAAAAGGGAAGAATTGAATTTCCACCCTGTGATAATTGCGGATGGAATCACCCTGGTACCTATCTAAAAGGAAAAAGTGTATGCCAAAAATGTCGGCAGAAAGGCCATATTTCTAGTGATTATAAGGGAAATAAAGATGCTACAAATGTTCAATGCTACAATTTCAGGGAGATGTGACATATGCCAATGAATTTCCTAAGAATTAGTGAAACGTATCTCGGAAAAGGTCAAGTGATCAAGGACAAGAATATGCGATCACTACTTCTGAGGTTGAATCTCCGAAAGACGTAGTTGTAGGTAATTTAATGGTTTCCTCATGTTTAGAATATGCATTATTTGATTCTGGATCCTTGCATTATTTCATATCGTCCTAGTTTTCTATGAATATTAGATATTTCCAAGTTGATTTAACAAAGGATTTTTTAGTCAATACTCCTAAGGGAAATATCATTGCAATAAAGTTTTGTAAATTAGTCACCATTAGATAACATAAATATTATTTATCTGTTGATATCATCATCATACCCAAGATTTAATTTGATATAATCCTCGATATGGATTGGATTTCATACCACGATGCGAAAGTTTATTAAAAGAAGAAAGAGGTTACAATTTTTTATGACGATGATAAAGAACACATTATCTTTAGATCAAAATCATCACCACCTGATTCTTATCTAAATCCACCCCCAATAGCTCAACTAAATATAATTATTGGGGAGGATGATAATGAAATAACTATGGGTGAGGAAAAGAATGTTCAAATATAGGATGTACCTATTGTGAAAGAATATGTTGATGTGTTTCCAAAAGATTTAACATGGCATCCTATTGAATGATAAATTGAGTTTTCCATTGATTTAATTCTTCGATCAAGGCCCATATCGAAGACCCCTTATAGAATACCCACTGTGAAATTAGTGGATCTAAAGAAACAACTAGAGGAAATGATTAATAAGAGATTTATTCTCCCTAGTGTATCTCCATGGGGAGACCTTATTCTTTTTGATAAGAAGAGTGATGGATCTATGAGGTTGTGCATTGACTCTAGGGAGATCAATTCTTAACAATAAATTACTAGATCCACTACCTCGCATTGATGATTTATTTGAACAACTTAATAGAGCTCAATAAATTTCAAAGATTGACATTTGATCTGGATATCATAAGTTGTGTGATAAGAAGGAAGACATTCCTAAGACAACATTTCAAACTAGGTACAGGCATTACGAGTTTATAGTAATGCCTTTTGGATTGACTAATTCACCCTCTGTCTTCATGGATATAATGAATAATGTTTTCAAGGAATACCTCGATGACTTTGTAGTGGTATTTATTTATGATATCTTGGTATACTCTAAATGATATGAATATCATGAAAATCACTCGGGCATTATATTGATGACTCTTAGACGACATGAATTATATGGGAAGTTTAGAAAGTGTGAATTTTGGCATAAGAAGATTTCTTTTATTGGCCATAATGTCTCCAAGGATAGAATAACTGTTGATCTTAATAAGACAAGAGCAGTCTAAGAATGGCCATCACCTAAGAGTATAACTGAAGTACACATTTTTATTGGTTTAGAAGGTTATTATCAGTGTTTTGTCCATAATTTTTCCTGATTGGATAACCTATTAACCATGATCACACGTAAATGGGTTGAATTTGTTGGGAAAAAAGAGTGTGAAGAATGTTTTAAAGAACTGAAGAGGAGATTAGTCAATGATCCTATATTTACTCTACCATCGGGGAATGATAGGATTGTTATTTATAGTTATGGATCGATTAAAGGACTTGGTTGTGTCCTTAGGCAGAATTAAAGAGTTATTGCCAATGCATCACGACAGCTGAAAATTCATGAGAAAAACTATCCTACTAATGATCTGGAGTTAGCAGATGTAATATTTTCTTTGAAGATATGAAGACATTATCTCCATATTGAAAAATGTGAGATATATACTGATCACATGATTTTTAAGTATATTTTCTCATAGAAAGAACTAAAAATGAGGCAAAGATGATGGCTTGAATTACTCAAGGATTATGATTGCACGATACACTACCACCTGGAGAAGGAAAATAAGGTGGCCGATTCATGGAGTAGAAAGGATCATGGAGTTTTGAAAAATATGAGTTGAAAAGGATCCTATATATATGGATTTAGTAAAGATGGATATATGAATCACTATGGAAGGTGAAACATCAATACTTTTAAAATGGTTTCTAAACAATATTAATTAGAAAGGATAAAGAAGTCCAAAACCGGTGTTGAAGATTTTTTAAATAATATTAAAGGTGTGAATGATGGGAGATTGAGTAACATTCTGTATGAAAATAGAATTTTGAAATTTGGGAAGAGACTTTGTGTTCATGATATAACTGATCTGAAAAGGGAATTTTTAGATGATGATCACAGCTTCAATTTCTCTATACACCCTGGGAGCACCAATATGAATAGAGATTTGAAGGAAAATTTTTGGTGGGACAACATGAAGAGGGAGATTGCTGATTTTGTGTCAAGATGTATGGGTTTTCAAAAAATTAAATATGGAAGGAAATAGCCTGGATGAGTCTTGCAACCTCTTTCCATATCTGAGTGGTAATCAGATAATATCACGATGGACATTGTCATGGGACTACCAAAGACTCATAGAAGAAACGATGCAATATGGGTCATTGTTGATCATCTTACCAAGTCATCACATTTTATTACTATAAGAGAAGATTTACCCCTTGAAGGTCTAGAATGACTATATATTAATGATGTTGGAAAACATTATGGAGTACCACTATCGATTGTTTTTTATCATGGTCTCCATTTTACATCAAGATTCTGGAAAAGTATTCAGAAATCCCTGGATACTGAGCTTCGTTTGAGAACTGCCTACCACCCGCAAACTGTTGGACAACCAGAATAGACTATTCAAACCATAGAAGACATGTTGATATCCTGCTCACATGAATTTCAAGGTAATTGGGATCAATATTTACCTCTGTTATAATTCTTCTATAATAATAGCTTACATTAAAGTACTCAGATGACACCATATGAAGCATTATACAAAAATAGATGTCGCACACCAACCTGTTGGGATGATGTTGGCAAAAGAAAAATTGTATTCCCAGAACATGTGGAGGAAACAATGGAAAAGGTGAAGGTAATCGAAAACCACATCAAAGCAGCTCAAAGTATGTAGAAGAGATATAATGATAACAGAAGGAAGGATATGTAATTTCAGGTAGGAGATCATGTTTTCATGAAGGTATATCCAGGGAATTGTGTTATACGTTTCGGTAAGAAGGGTAAATTGAGTCCCAGGTACATTGGACCTTTCTAAATCCTAGAACGAATTTGGGTTGTAGCTTACTATTTGGAAATTCTGACATGTCTCTCCAAAGTTCATGATGTGTTCCACATATCTCTGTTGTGAAAATACATGCCTGACCCAATGCATCTACTCACTGATGTGGATATAGAACTAGAACCCAATATGTCTTATTGTGAAGATCCTCTCAATGTTTTTGAAAGAAGACAACAAAGGCTGAGAAACAGGATGACTCGCCTGGTAAAATATCTATAGAGAAACCATAAGATGCAAGAGGTGACGTGGGAACCCATGGAACTTATGATGAATAACCACCCAAGTCTTTAAGTAGTAATACTCTGAAAATTTTTAGGACGAAATTATTTTAAGGAGGGGAAAATGTAACACCCCACGCTTCCATGGTACACTTCTCTTTGAATAATACAATAGTGTGTATTGTACACAACGTCAAGTTATAAAACACCACAACAAATCCTTCTAACCATTTTGAATAGTAATACCCACTTCCTCATACTTTATAAATTTTATCTTTCAAAATGGACTTCATTTTTGGATTCGGAATGTTGAAATTACCTTAGGGTGAATTTTTTGTTATTTTTCTGAAAACCATAAATTTTGGATGTATACTGAAAAACACAGAGTTATAGTTTAAAATTGAATTTTTTTTAAAATAAATTTTTATTTTATTTAAATTTATTTTAGGTTATAATTGATACATAATTCCTATATATTTTTAATTTAATTTATTTCAGTTAGTTTAAAATAATTTTAGACATATAAAAAATTTATTGAACTTTTCACCGTATTTTACCCACCTCTTATGTGATTTTGAAAACTCACATAAAACATAATTTTAATGCTTCTGTGAGTGGATTTTAAAAAATCTGAGAGACACAGTTGATATCAATATGTATAATGTGGTTCAATGAGATGAGAATAATTTTTGGGGAATGGTAACGTTTTACTTTTATTGACCACGGTTAAAAATAAATAGTGTAATCAAGGGTAACAATGATATAATTATTACCCCAAAACATGTCCTAATTCTATTGGATAAGTATAATTCGACCAAAAACAACCTTAGTAAGAATATATGAACCTCTTTTATCCACATGGTTTAGTTTGGGACACTTATTATTATTTTATTTAAAGAAGTGTTTATATAGTTGAAATCAATGTTTAATAACTAATATTTTTTAATATAGTTTTATACATAAGATAAATTAGACTATAAATATTCATTATAATGATAGAAAGATATAATACATAATGGTATTTTATTTATATTTTTTATACATTAAATAGTATAATTTATTTATGACACAATGATGATGTAGTAATTACCTAATTAATGAAATATTAAAATAATTAATATTATAAATATCATAATAAATGTAATTTGAGACTTTTTATGAATTAAAATAATTTTCCCAGATAATATGACGTATTAGGGTTGGTGAAATGATGTTGTTTCAAAGTAAAAAAAAGCTTTTTAAAATTTAGAAAAAACAAAATACCAAATAGTGTCAAAATTGACATAAATGTGTTTTGAAAACAAATATTACATTATTAATTGATATTCTATTTCTAAAAATTTAAGGATTGTCCAAAATACTTATATAATGATATGTGTATCATTAATGAACCACTTGGGGTTCTATTGGTAGTATATAGTTTGTTTATTAACAATACAATATAAATATACAAAAAGACATGGTATATGTCAAACTATTTAACTAAGAGTTAAATATAAAGGATAAGGGTACAATAGTGACCCAAACCAATCTAAAACCTATTTTTAGATTGGTATTAGTCCTATAGACACATTATCGTTTATATAATTCATTTTGGAGCCATTATAAATCGAAAATTATTTTATTATAAAATAATATTTCTAGCTTTTCCTAAGGTGCCCCTCATAGCTTTTATTAAAGGGCACTCACCCTCCTTTCTAATTCACACCGTCAATGAAATTTGGCTCGGCCAACCACGACTCAAATACCCTGTCAAAAGTCCTCCATTAATCCTAGAGACCTTCCTTTAGTCAAAAAGCCAACTTATGGAGCCCTGTTGATCAAATCAAAAGGAAGAACCCAAAGAAGAGGTAAATATATCGCCACCACTTTCAAGTTCCTTTATTCTTCCAATTCATTTTTCATTTCTGTTTCCATTATAAAATAATAAATCAGTTATAATTTATATACTATGATGTTATTATAAATATGGTATAACCAAATTCATTATTCAATCCATCCTTTGAATGACTTGTCACCATACGTGCGTATGTATGACTTTCCATCTCCATGTCATGGTGTAATTGTTATTCAATAAATTATTAATTGGATGGGTATAATAATGATGTGTAATTGAGGTAAATAATAAATATAACATGATAATGATTCTGTATATATGATATAACATCCAATTATATATTATTTTAATATCAAAATAATGATATATTTGCTCGTGCGTATGTAGGGATTTCGGTCTCCACGAACGAGATGAGATTCATTACTCATCTTATCCATTGAAGACTAATTAACATTTGATGATTAAAAATAATGTTCAAAGACTTGGTATAATTATGGATTTGATTATGTTACATCCCATCCATAAAAAATATGACTCACATAACAAATAATATATATGAAAAAGAAACCAGTTAACATCAGAAATGACAATAATATTATGATTTTATTAACAAAGAAGAGTTAAAAGATCATATATGATATCATATTAATGTATAGGATTGTTGTATAATTTAATAAAAATTATTTCTCCATTATACAGATGTTAACCTACCATCGACCAAGGAAAAGTACAAAGTAAGAGTTAATTTAACAATCTATAAATTATCCGAGTTGTTTATACGTAATTATCTACTGGGACTTCTTTATCATCCACATCCATGTCTCCTACAAATGTATTTCAAAACATTTTTACTATTTACTAGACAATGGTTTAATGTCATTTATACCCTAATATGTTTTAAAAGTAATCCTTATGTCAATCTCCAAACAAGGTATTTTTTGACCTTTTCTAAAAATTTAAGGTAAGAATGACTTATTTAACTTATACGGTGGGTGAAGTTACTTTCTTCCATTATAACATCATCAAAGCATCCCTTACATGTTTATAAGGATATTTTAAAAAATAATTTTTTTTCTTTATAATTATTTGACTCTTAAATTATTTCAAAATATAAAGAGATAGTTCTCTAAAAAAAGTTTTGATTGCATCTATATATACATCCTTTGATGGATTTTAAGTTTATTTGAAGTTGATTTATTATGATACAAAACATCCATATTGTAATGAAGTTTTTTTTGATATCTTTGACTATGGATGTGAGATTTTTATACCGTTCAAGGTTTATGGTTAAATTATTGACATTTTGTATGCCAGTTTTAATACGAATATTTATGTTATATTTCTACCTTTATATATGAGGAATATATTGGACTTAGTATGTGACGGGAGGAGGACATTATAGCTCCTATATGCATTGGTAGGTCTACTGAGACAACTAGATGTGGAATTGTGTGAGGCTCTTTCCCAATTTGATATGTGGTTTTGGATGAGGCCTTAATAATTTTTAGAATTCTTAGATGTGGCCTTGACAAGATGTTTTAGAATATATGACATAATACATTCTCTTACTATGAAAATTATATTGATGGTTCATGTGGTCATTAGACTAGTAGAATACCAATGATTATGTTTTATTATGGAATTATTTTCTCATCTCATATTCATTCCATAAAAGTATTCATGTTTATTATTGCTAAAGGCATGTGGATTTAATTATTCACCATGTTTAATATTTATGTTGTCTTCCATTATATTTCTTACCCTAACTGAGCATTTGATCTCTCCCCTTCCATATGTTTCATTTTCCTAGGATATAATGAAGTTAGTTATGAGTGACTTTCAGGCATAATCTAGGAAGCTTGGATGTTTCTAATGGAATAAATTCATGTTGTATTTATTTTCAAGTTGTAAAGATGGACATATATATGAATATTATATCCAATAATACTAAAATGATTGGTCATTCAAGACATTATTTCCTTGTGATCATGACAATGTTATGTAACAATGCACCCACTATGGGTACAGGGGTTGGGGCGTTACAAATGAACTTTATCAGAAAAATATAAAAAAATTACCCAAATAAATTTTGATGAACCACTTATAAAAAAGATATTTTTTAAAATATAACATATTAAATTGAAAAAATAGATATAAAAATTGTCCTCAATCAAAAGGTGGTAAATTGAAATTTTTTAGAATATTCGAGTATTTATGCCTAAAATTGGATTCATTTACTTTTTCAGCCTCTAAATTATATTGGATAAATGTAAAACCATTTTCTAAACATGTATGACAATACTGTAGTTAATTTTGTTCATTCCCACCAAAATTAGACTAGGTGTTAACTAAATTTTTATATAATATAATATTATTATATTTTTTCAGTATGACTAAATATTATGTACAACATGAGATTTCGAAGAAACCCATTCTGGCCAGTCAGGTATGCCATCAAACATTACATCCAACTGGAAAGTAGTATTAATATTAGTTCAGAAATATTAATAGATATGAAAATATCATTTTCTTTATGTACCTAGGTTGTTACAATCAATGGGTTTTAAATGGAAGAAAAAATCATATGAAGTATAATAAATTTTCTATTCATATTTTTATAGGATATTATTATATCCTGAAGTGTGAATATTTAATAAGGGTTAGTTCCATCATTAATGTAATATAATTATGGTGGGAGAATATTTTCACTAATGTTATATTTTTATTACCATTACAGGAATGTGTTCTCTCAAAGACACAACCCATAAATATAGTGTGCTGTAATGAGATTTGTATTTGGATAATATCTATGATTTGGTGAATCTATAATTAGTGATTTAGTATTAAATTTATGGTTTAGAAAAACCCAAGGTGTAATATTTAATTTATAGGGAATTCTCAGGTTTTTTTATTTGTTGACAACAATAGAAAAAGTGTGAATATTGATATGTTGATTGTTAAATTAATCTAATGCATGTGTTAGTGGATAATAGATATTTATATTAAATAATTTTGGGATGTTTTGATGTGTTTTGGATGGTTTGTAATTTTTTTAATGTTGATCAATTTTTATTTCAGTGGATTTTGGACTTCCCAAATCATGTTTGTTATATAGAATAATGTTAGAAAATGTTTGTAATCATTTATATGATGTATGTGAATACAAATATAATAATGACCCATGAATAATATTTCTAACACATAGGAGAATTTGAAAAAGAGTGAACAATATCTTACACTTTCAACATGATAGACCAATAAAAGAGTATACTATAAGAAAAATTATGTAAACCACATATGTGATTTCAATACACATACATGATTCTATGGTGTTTCTATCTTTTATGTAGCTAATTTCACTAGAAATCCACATTTGATATTTTTAACTATATATAGACTGAAATTCAACATGTTTTCAAAAAATGAAATGTTTTGAGGATAAAAACAAATATGACAATACTCCTGTAATGATCATCATGGAAAAATACTATGATTGAGAATGTGATCATGATATAGGAAAATATCGAAGAAGAATCATAATATAGGGCCATATTGACATACATGTGAGTGTGATGAATAAAAGATCCATAAAACAAGAAAGATGTTAACATGGGAATGATTTCATGTTCCCTTGTATGTTAGATTATATAATTGGTTTTGATGAATTAGATCCAATCGAGAATTATAATAATATTAAAAATCAATTCATTTGAGAATTTACATTAAAAGTTGTGTAACGCCCAGACCCCAATTACCCAGAGTTGGTTCATTATTACATAATATATTCATTATCACAAAAGATCGAGTCCCGAAAGACCGATTAGTTTAGTAGCCTTGGAATCACTAGATACATTCATAAAGTTTAAATTACATCATATTTTGAAAACTACAACAACATCTTGTATCCACACTCATATCCCCTTATACTATCCCTGCAGGTCATTCATAAAATACTTCTTCACATCCTGGGAAAAATAAAACATACAAAGTGGTGAGCTCAAATTCCCAGTAAGGATAACAATATAGATAAAACATTAATAAATAATCATAAACATTTAAGTTAATGTATAAATAAAACAAAAGCCTTTTAAACATCAACTTCAGAATAATATTTCAAAATTAAATTGAAACAATTCTGTTTACTTATTCACATTTATATTCTACTAGTCAAATAATCACACGCAATATCAATAACCTCTTTCATAATGATGGAATGCATAATTCAAAACTATCATAACCACATATTAAAGGCCTTGGGCCAAGACACTAGATTGTCTCATGAGACGTACCGATGAATCGAGTAGCTATAGTGGGCTCCACCCGTCACTTATAATGTCCAATGCATTCCTCATATCAACAGTTTTTAACATAACATAACCATTCGTTTTAAAATTAGCATATGAAATGTCTATACTTTCTCCATAAACCATGAATGGGATAAAAATTACACATCAACATTCGAACATATCATAAAACCTTAAATACAATATGGATGTTTTGTATCAAAATAAATCAACTACAAATAAGCTTAAAATCCATCAAATGATGCTTACATAGATAAAATCAAAACTATTTGAGAGAAATATATCTTTTTTGGAAATAATTTAAAAGTAACATAAATATAAAATAAAACATGTAATTTGAAATTATTCTGATATGTTTTAATTGAAGCTTTAATGATTTTATAATGGTGGAAAATAGATTCACCCATCGTATAAGTTAAAAAAACATTCTTACCTTAATTTTGTAGAAAATTTTAAAAGGAAATTGTCTGGAAATCAATAGAAATATTCCTTTGTAATCATCATATATAAATTCAACAAGGGTGTAAATGACATTAACCCATAGTCTATAAAATAGTATGAATGATTTTAAATACATATTTAAGAAACATGGATGTGGATGATAAAGAGGTCCCAGTAGATAATTACATATAAACAACCTCAGATAATGAATAGATTGTGAAATAAACCCTTATCTTGTACTTTGAATTGGTTATGGGTAGGTTAATATCTTGTATAATGACGAAATAATTGTTATTAAGTCATAAAAAATCATATACATGAATATGATATCATATATGTTCTTTTAACATTGATTTGTAAATAATATCATAGTATTATCATCATTTCGAGTGTTAACAGATTCGTTTTCCTTTATATTCCATGTTATGTGAGCCATATTTGTTATGTATGGGATGTATATTATTCATATAAAGAATGATATCATGTCTCTAAAAATTATTTTTAATAATCAAATTAAATTTATTCTTGAATTGATACGACGGGGAATGAATCTCATCGCGTTCGTGGAGACGGTAATCCGTACGTACACACGAGCGACAATATCATACTTTTGATATTGAAATAATATATAACTAGATGTTATATCATATATACAGAATCATTATCATGTTATATTTATTATTTACATGAATTACACATCATTATTATACCAGTCCGAATAATAATCTATTGAATAACAATTACACCACGACGTGGAGACAATAGGCCATACGTACGCACGAATGGTGACATTTAATTAAGATGATGGATATAATTATGAGTAAGGTTGTAACATATTTATAATAAAATCACAGTATATAAAATATACTGTATTTATTATTTTAGAATGGAAATAACAAAGAAAGAAGTAGTTGAAGAAGAAAGGAACTTGAAAGAGGGTGGTGAAAACATTACCTCTTCTTCGGGTTCTTCCTTTTCATTTGATCAAAAAGACTCCATAGCATATATTTATGATCCAACTAAGGCCTCTAGGTTGAAGTGAGGGAAGTTGAGAAAATATTTGGGCAGGGGTTGGCCGATCCGAAAGGCTTTGAGGGTATGAATTAGTGAGAAGGGGGAGTGCCCTTTTATAAGAGGGGTGAGGGGAACCTTAAGAAAAGCTAGAAATATTATTTTATAATAAATTCATATTCAGTTAATTATGGATTAAAAGTGTATTAATTAGATTTTATGGTTGGTATTGGTCGAAAACCACTCAAACAATAGGTTTTAGAATGATTTTCATCTCTTTATTAACCTTATCGTTTATTTTTAACTATTAGTTAATTAGTTTGACACTTACGATGTCTCTTTGTATTTTTATATTATATAGTCAATAAACATACAATAAACTACCATGTCACCCCCAATTGTTCCATTAATGATACATATATTATTATATAAGTCTATTTTCCAAACATTATATTTTTCAGATTAGAATAATAATTAATAATATAATATTTTTTTGAAAAACTCTTTTATGTCAATTTTAACACTATTGGGTATTTTGTTTTTGATAATTTCCTAACAGCATTATTACAACGAAAACAATTTATATCACCAGTAATAATATGTCATATTAACCTAGAAAATTAGTTTAATTCATAAACAGTCTCAAATTACATTTATTTTGATATTTATAATATCAATTATTTTAATATTTAATTAATTAGGTAATTACTTCATCACTATTGTGTTATAAATTAATTAAATTATTTAGTGTCTAAAAATTATAAATAAATACCATTATGTATGAAATAGTAATATATTATTAATGAATTTTATAATATAACTTATCATATATATAAATCTATATTAAAAATGTTTTATTTGTTAAACTTTGATTTTAACTCTTTTAACTCTTCTTTGAATTAAATAATAATATAATGTCTTAATCTAATCCAAGTTGACCTAAATGATAATAATTTATTCCTAAGGTTTTTTTGTCAATATACACTTGTCTAATAGAATTAGGACATGTGTTATGGTAATATTAAAATCATTTTTACACTTAATTACCCTATTTACTTTTAATAGTGGTAAATAAAAGTAAAAAGATACTATTCACCAAAAATTATTTTTTTTCTTTTTGAACCACATTTTACACCTTTATATTAACCGTGTCTCTCGAATATTCAAAATTACACTCACAGAAGTGGTAAAATTATGTTTAATGTGAATTTCCAAATTCTCCAAGTGGGTAAAAGATAGTGAAAAGTTCAATTAAATTTTTATATATCTAAAATTATTCTAAACTAACTCCATTGATTTAGATTAAACTTATATAGGTATTATATATCTATTTTGGCCTAAATTAAATTTAAATAAAATATATTATTATTTATATAAAAATTCGGTTTTAAACTATAACTCAATGTTTTTTCAGTATTCATAAAAAATGATTGTTTTCAGAAAAATACTAAAAAATCGCCCTAAGCTAATTTCGATTTTCCAAATCAAAAAATGAAGTCCATTTTGAATTATTTTTTTTTTAATATTTCATTATGTGGTTATTACTGTTCATAATGGCTAGTTTGATTGGTTGTGGTGTGTGTTAGAACTCGATGTTGCGTACAACACACACAATTGTATTATTTAAAGAGAATCATACCGTGGAATCTTGGGGTGTTACATTCTCCCCTCCTTCAAATAATTTTATCCTTAAAATTTCTAGAATACTACCGCATGAAAAGACTCAGGTGGTTATTCATCATAAGCTCCTGGGTTTTCCACGTTGCCTCTTCCATCTTATGGTTTATCCCTAAATCTTTTACCAGAGGAGTCATCCGGTTTCTCAGTACATGTTCTCTCGTATCAAGAATACTGTCAGACTCTTCACAATAAGACAGATCGGGTTCCAGTTCTAATTCCTCATAGGTGAGTACATGCGTTGGGTCATGCAAGAATTTCCTCAACAGTGATATGTGGAACACATCATGAACATTGGAGAGACTTGGTGGAATTGCCAAACGGTAAGATGCTGCCCCAATTCATTCTAGAATTTTGAATGGTCCGATGTACGTGGGACTCAATTTTCTTTTCTTACCAAAACATATAACACCCTTCCATGAAGATACCATCAAGAAATCATGATCTCCTGCTTGAAATTCCAAATCTTTCCATTGGTTGTCAGCATAGTTCTTCTTCTTACTTTGAGTTGTTTTGATGTGTTTTTGGATTACCTTCACCTTTTCCATAATTTACTCCACATGTTCTGTTCCCACAAGCTTCTTTTCACCAACTTCATCCCAACAGGCTGGTGTGCGACATCTCTTTCTGTATAACTCTTCATATGGTGCCATCTGAATACTCAAATGGAAGCTATTTTTATAGGAAAATTCCACCAAAGGTAAATATTGATCCCACATACCCTTAAAGTCAAGTGAGAATGATTTGAACATGTCTTTTATGGTTTGAATAGTCCGTTCTGATATTCCATCAGTTTTAAGGTGGTAGGCAGTGCCCAAAAAAATTTCATTATCTAGGGTTTCTGAAGACTTTTCCATAATCGTGAAGTAAAATGTGGATCCCGATCAGAAACAATAGATATGGGTACTCCACGATGTCTCAAAACTTCATTAATATATAGTCTTGCTGGACATTCAAGTGGTAAATCTTCCTTTATAGCAAGAAAATGTACTGACTTGGTAAGACGATCAATAATGACCCATATTGAATAGTTCCTTCTAGGAGTCTTTGGTTATCCCGTTACAAAGTCTATCATGATATTATCCCATTTCCACTCTGGTATGGGAAGAGGTTTCATGACTCCTCCAGGAAGTTTCCTTCTAGCTTTCACTCATTGACAAACCATACATCTTGACAAAAAATCAGAAATCTCCCTCTTCATGTTGTTCCACCAAAAATAATCTTTTAAATCTCTATACATTTTGGTGCTTCGAGGGTGTTTAGAGAAATTGGAACTATTAGCATCGTCCAACAATTCCTTTTTTAGATCAGGTATATTGGGAACACAAAGTCTCTTCCCAAATTTCAAAATTCCATTTTCATACCCAAAGTCATTCAATCTCCCATCATTAAAAGCTTTAATCTTCATTTTAAGTTCTTTATCATCGGTATGAGAACTCTATTTCTTTTCTAGTAAACATGGTTTGGCCACCATTTGAAAAAGTATCGATGTTTGACCTTCCATGGTTATTCCCATATCCAACTTTACAAGATCAATGAAAATAGGATCCCTTTTAATTCTCATCATGTTCAAAACTCCATGATATTTTCTTCTCAACGAATCTACTACCATATTTTCCTTCGACGGGTGGTTGTGTATAATGAAATCATAACACCTGATTATTTCAAGCCATCACCTTTGACTCATGTTGAGTTATTTCGGTGAGAAAATTTACTTCAATCTCTTGTGATCATTATAAATCTCAAATTTTTCTCCATACTGATAATGTCACCATTTCATCAAAGAAACAATTACAGCAGCTAAATCAAGATCATGAGTAGGATAGTTTTTCTCATGAACTTTCAGTTGTTGTGATGCATATGCAATAACTCTATCATTCTGCATAAGTACAAAACCAAGTCATTTTATTGATGCATCACTATAAATAACAAAACCATCATTCCCGAAGGGTATAGTCAAAATGGGAGCATTGAATAAACTCATATTCCGTTATCCAAAACATTCTTCACACTCTTCTGTCCAAAAAAATATAACCCCTTTACGTGGGAGCTTCATTAATGGGTTAGCCAATCAGGCAATGTTCTGGACAAAAGACAGATAATAGCATGCTAAGCCAATAAAACTGTGTAACTTAGTTATACTCATCGGGGCTGGCCATTCTTAGATTTCCATGGTCTTAGAAGGATCCACATAGACTCTATCCTTATAGACAATATGGCCATGAAAAGAAATCTCATGAAGCCAGAATTCACATTTGCTAATGTTCCCATATAATTCATGTCTTCTTAGAGTCTTCAGGATAATGCACAAGTTATTTTCATGATCCTCATAACTTTTGGAGTATACCAAGATATGATCAATAAATACCACCAAAAAATCATTGAGATATTCCTTGAAAACTCTACTCATAAGATCCATGAATATAAACGGTGTATTAATCAATCCAAAATGAATTACTGTAAACTTGTAATGCCCGTACCTTGTTCGAAATGCTATCTTCTAAATTTCATCCTTCTCCACACACAACTGATGGTATCCATACCGAAGGTCAATCTTTGAAAAGTATTGAGCTCCGTGCAGTTTTTCAAATAAATCATCAACGTGATGTAGGGGATTCTTGTTCTTTATTTTTGTAGCATTGATTTCCCTGTAGTCGAAACATAACCTCAAGGATCCATGTGCCTTCATAACCAAAAAGACATGGGCTCCCCATGGAGAAAAACTAGGGTGAAGAAATCCCTTATTAATCAATTCCTCTAGTTGTTTCTTTAGTTCATATAATTTCACAGTGACTATTCTATAAGGGGTCTTTGATATGGGCCTTGAACCAGGAATTAATTCAATGGAAAACTCCATTTCTTGTTCTGGAGGATGACTAGGTAAATCTTCTAGAAACACATCAAAATATTCTCTCACAATAGGTACATCCTCTCTTAGTACATTCACTTCCTTACCCAGAGTTATTTCATTCTCTTCCTCCCCAATAATTGGGTTTAGTTGAGCTACTGGGGGTGGATCTAGGTAAGAATCAGGTGGTGACGATTCTGCTCTAAAGATAAGGTGTTCTTTTTCATCATCATCAAAAATTATAACCTCCAACTTCTTACAAAAAATATTCGCATCATGGTCCGAAATCTAATCTATACTGAGGATTATATCAAACTCAATCGTAGGTATGATGATGAGATCAGCAGTTAATGAATATTTATATGCTCTAATGGGAAAAGATCCACAGAAATTTATAGCAATGATACATCCCTTAAGAGTTTTAACTGACAACTCCCTTATTAAATAAAATTGGAAATATCTAATTTTCATAGAAAACTGGGATTATATGAAACAATGAGATGATCCATAATCAAATAATGCATTTTCTAAACATGAGGAAACCATTAAATTACCTGCCACCACGTCTTTCGGAACTTATACCTCAGTAGTAGTGATAACATAAGCTTTTCCTTGATCCCTTGACATTTTCTTAGGTATGTTTCCCTGACACTAAGGACATTCATTTGCATAATGTCCCATATCCCTGTAGTTATAGCATTGAACATCGGTAGCTTCTTTCTTCACCTTGCAATCACATGCTTGGTGGCCTTTTTTACCACACTTGTAACAGACTCTCATTCCCATCAAGAATGTACCTTGGGGTTTCTTCCCACATTTACTATAGGATGGATATTCAAACTTTCCCTTATTCCCCTTATTTCCATTCCCAGAGTGATCTGAAGATCTCTCCTTCTTTGCATTAATGTAATAATACTTAGAGAATTTTTTTTCTTTCTTGATAGAACATAAGAAAATATCTTGGTATGACGAGAAGGATTGTGACACAAATCGTCAATGAAGAACTGGTTTTAACCCATAAAAGAAATGATCAATATTAATTCTTGGGTTACATATATAATCTCCAACATACCTTGCTAACCTTGTAATGTTAGCCTCATACTTTGCAACATTCTCATCCTCCTTTTGTCTCAGACTTATAAATTGCCTTTCGATATCTATTCGATGGTCACAAGGAAAGTATTTTTCTTAGAAAATATCTTTAAACTAACCCCATTCTATATTTGATACTTAATCAACTTAATTCATGTTTTGAATCAATGACCACCAATGGTTAGCTTCTCCAGTGAGGTGATAATCTTCCATGACATCTTTTTCCCTTTAACTACACCCCAAGGTGTGGAATATTTTCACTAAAGAACTTATCCATTGCTCAGATACCAATGTATTAGTACTCCCATTTAATGTTGGAGGTTGTTTTCTCATGAAGCGGTCTAACATTGATCATCCACGTTGTGGATCAGGGTTCTCCATATCAGGTAAGGTAATTACTCATAACCTGAGTGACTTGTCCCAGTATGGTGATAAGCTGATCAGCACTAGTTGCATCACCAGCTCCACTACAATTATACTGAGTAGGATGGAAATCTCTACATGGAGTGTGTGCATTGATACAACTTCAATTTCTTCCACTAGGCACCATTTCTAAACAATGGAATACACTAGATTAGTTTATTAATTGCAATACATAATTCCAAACTTGTAAAAAACATAACAAGAGTTGAACAGTTTATGGATATAATACAAAATTATAAAAATGTTTTCTTTGAAGATGTATATACTTGTAAACCCTTCATAATGGTTTGTAAATAAAATTAGAATAATCCTAATAATATCCCCCTGGAGTGTTGTAAACAAGAGAGCAGCAAGGCCCATTGTCGTCCACCAGTTCCCATTCAAGTCTAGCTCAAAGCAGGGTTTTCTGGTTTTACCCCTAGGTAGATCTGTGCCAGAGCCACCTCTATGTGCTCATTTCCAGACACGGATGTATTTTTTGGAAAACTCCCAAAATCTCTATAATACCAAAATTCTAGTATGTTCTTCTATACTCATTCTCAAATTATATCTTAGGGCTATGTGCTCTAATCCTAGTTTATCTAAATCTTGCATCCAAGGTTTGTACTAAACATCCTCTGATACCAACTATAATTCCTCGACCCCAGTTACCCAGAGTTGGTGCATTATTACATAATATTTTCATAATAAAAAAAGTTAAATTCTCACAAAGATCGATTAGTTTAGTAGCTTTGGAATCACTAGATACATTCATAAAGTTTACATTACATCATAAAGTGAAAACTACAACAACATCTTGTTTCCATTGTAATATCTCCTTATACTATCCTTACTGTTCATTTATAAAATACTTATTCACATCCAGGGAAAAATAAAACATAGAAAGGGGTGAGCTCAAATTCCCAGTAAGGATAACAATATAGCAGAAACTTTCATAAATAAGCATAATCATTTAAGTCAATGTATAACTAAAACACATTCCTTTTAAACATGAACATAAACAGAATATGAAAAAAGTAAAATGACAAAATTTCATTTACTTATTCACAATTATATTCTATTAGTCAAATAATCTCATGCAATATCAATAACCACTTTCATAATGATGGAATTCATAATTCCAAACTATCATAACCACATAGTCAAGCCCTTGTGCCAAGACTACAAATAATATTCATCAAGGAATTGTTCCAAGACACTATTTAGTCTCATGAGACCTATCGATGAATTGAGGAGCTATAGTGGGCTCCACCCGTCACTTATTAAGTCCAATGCATTCATCATATGAAAAAGTATAAACATAACATAAACATTAGTATTAAAAATAGCATACTAAATGTCAATACTTTCTCCATAAACCATGATTGATATAAAAATAACACATTCATAGTCAAACATATCACAAACCATTCAATACAATATGATAGTTTTGTATCATAATAAATCAAATACAAATAAACTTAAACCCCATCAAAGGATGTTGACATAGATGAAATCAAAACTATTTGAGGGAAATATCTCTTTTTTTAAAACATGTAAAAGTAACATAATTAAAAAATAAAAAATTAACTTTGAAAGTATTCTTATAATCTTATAAGGGAAGCTTCAGTGATTTTATACCGGAAAAAAATATCCTCAATCGCCGTATATGTTAAAAAAACCTTCTTACCATAATTCTTCCGAAAAGGTTAAAAAGGAACTTGTATGGAATGTGATGGAAAGATTACTTTATAAACATCTTATAAAAAGTCAACAAGGGTATAAATGACATTAACCCATAGTCTAAAAAATAGTAAGAATTATTTGAAATAAATTTTTAGGAAACATGGGTGTGGATGATAATGAGGTCCCAATAGATAATTACGGATAAACAACCTCGGACAATGAAGATATTGTGAAATAATCCCTTACCATGTAAATTTCCTTGGTTGAGGGTAGTATAACCCAATTTATAATGGGGAAATAATTGTTCTTATATTATACAATAATCATATACATTAATATGATATCATATATGATCTTTTAGCATTGATTTGTTAATAATATCTTAGTATTATCATCGTTTCTAGTGTTAACGAATTCATTTTCCATTATATTATTTGTTATGTGAGACATATTTGTTATGGATGGGATGTATATTATTCATATCCATAATGATAGAATGTATCTAAAAATTATTTTTAATCATCAAATGAAATTTAGTCTTGAATGGATACGATGGGGAATGAATCTCATCGCGTTCGTGGAGACGGTAATCCGTACGTAAAAATGAGCGACAATATCATTATTTTGATATTGACGTAATATATAACTAGATAATATATCATTTATTTATAATTATTATCATGTTATATTTATTATTTACTTGAGTTACACATAATTATTATACCCATCCGAATAATAATGTATTGAATAACAATTTCACCACGGCGTGGAGACTATAGGCCATACGTACGGACGTACGGTGACATGTCATTCAAATGATGGATAAAATAATGAATATGGTTGTACCATATTTATAATAACATCACAATATATAAACGATACTGGTGTTATTATTTTATAATGTAAATAACAAATAAATAAGAATTTGAAGAAGAAAGGAACTTGAAAGAGGGTGGTGAAAACATTACCTCTTCTTCGGGTTCTTCCTTTTGATTTGAAAAAAAGGGATCCTTAGGTTGGATTTCTGATCAAAATAAGTCCCCTAGGTTGAATTGAGGGAAGTTTATAGAATAATTGTGTAGGTTTTGGCTGAGCCAAAAGGATTTTAAGGTATGAATTAGTGAGAAGGGGGAGTTCTCTTTTATAAGAGGGGTGAGGGGCACCTTATGAAAAGCTAGAAATATTATTTTCTAATAAATTAATATTCAGTTTATAATGGCTCAAAAGTGAATTATTTAAAATTTAAGGTGGGGTAGGTCGAAAAACACACAACCAATAGAAATTAGACAGGTTTGGAACAATTTATTAACCTTATCTTTTCGTTTTAACTCTTAGTTAATTTGTTTGACACTTACTGTTCTCTTTGAATTTTTATATTATATAATCTATAAACATAATATAAACTTAAAATACCCCATAATGTGGTCCATTAATGATACACATATCATTATATAAGTCTCTTGGTCGAACCATAGATTTTATGGAATAGAATATAATTTAATGATATAATATTTGTTTTAAAAACTCTTTTATGTCAATTTTGACACTATTGGGTATTTTGATTTTGATAATTTTATAAAAACATTATTACTTCAAAAAAAATTTATATATCCAGTCATAATATGTCATATTAAACTAGAAAATTAGTGTAATTCATAAAATGCCTCAAATTACATTTATTTGGATATTTATAATATCGATTATTTTAATATTTCATTAATTAGGTAATTACTGCATAACCGTTGTGTCATAAATAAATTAAATTATTTAGTGTCTTAAAATTATAAATAAAAATCCATTATTTAGAGAATTATTTTATCTTTCTAATTAATATATATAATCGAATTTATCTTATGTATATCCCTTTATTAAAAATTATTTAGTTATTAAACTTTGATTTTATCTCTTTTAAGTCTTTTTTGAATTAAATTATATTAAATGCCCTAATCTAATCCTAGTGGACCTAAATGATAATATATAATTCCTAAGAATGTTTTTGGTCGAGATACACTTGTCCAATAGAATTATGACAGGTGTTAGGGAAATATTAATATCATTTTTAACCTTAATTACCGTATTTACATTTAACGTGGTAAATAAAAGTAAAATGTTACTCTTCACCAAAAAATATTTTTATATTATTGAACCACATTTTAATCATTGATATTAACTATGTCTCTCTTATTTTTGAAATTCTACTCACAGAATCTATAAAATTATGTTCTATGTGAATTTTCAAATTCTCCTCGGAGGTGGGTAAAAGACGGTGAAAAGTTCAATAAAATTTTTATATATCAAAAATTAATCTAAACAAACTTCAATGAATTACATTGAAATTATATAGGTAATATGTATCTATTTTGAACTTAATTAAATTTAAATAAAAATTTCGAAAAAAATTGAATAAAATAAATAATTATTTAAACAAAAATTCGGTTTTAAACTATAACTCAATGTTTTTTCACTATTCATCAAAATTTGAATGTTTTCAGAAAAATACGAAAAATTCACCCTAAGTTAATTTGATATTTTGAATAAAATAATGAAGTCCATTTTAAGAGATAAAATTTATAAAATTTCAAAAAGTGGGTATTACTATTTATAACGGCTAGTTTGATTGGTTGTGGTGTGCGGTAGAACTCGAAGTTGCGTACAACACACGCTATTGTATTATTCAAAAAGAAGCTTATCATGGATGCTTGGGGTGTTAAAAGGTGAGTATATATACACCATAAGAAATGTAATTCAATCATGTATTTATTGGATTATGAATTGAATTTGAATAAGAATTAAAATTAGTTTCATTTAATTTCATAAGGATTAAATTGTACATAAAAATAACTTGGATTCTCTAAATATCATTATTAATAAATTATTTTAGTGGTGGAAATGAACATATTAAATAGAATTGAAAATATTTTCTAGTATAAAATAAGGAAAAGATTAGAAATAATAACGATACCTTCAAATAAGTCTCGACTAATGCTAGGGTGTGATAATTATACTATTTTTCAACTAGATGCTTATTACTGAGGTGGAATAAGAATATTTCATGATTGAATGATCTCATTATATGACTATTATTTTCTAATTGATAAGAGTAATGATAATATGATATATTTCCAATTGAAATATATTGAATACTAAAGCTATTCTATAAAATTATACAAATTTATTGTCGAATAATTACAATGATTATTTATGATGTATTTTACCATAGTGTGAAGGGAATGACAATGAATACTGGGGGTTTACTTAAAATATACCCTTATTTATTGTTAAATAATTTCATTATTTCCAGTAAGAAATTTCTTTTCACACTTCCAGGGGGTTTTAATCCCTATTATTTTATGGTGATATGAAAATCTAGTTTAGTGATAACTATAACCTTTATAATGGTTTATTCACTCACAACATTTAAAACCCATGTAATAACTCTTTGGTATTTTAATTTATCTCAAATTTTCTACCAAAATTTAAGGAATAAATTCATAAAGGGTATAATATAGACTCTTATGGGTCACATGGGATTCATTCAGAAAGATAATTTTTTTGAAATATATAATTTTTAATCGATTCACTCCCTCCCCACTCAAAAGTATCCTATATGATCTAGGTTCTACATTATTCCTCACTTTTACCATTTTATAATCATAATAATATCATAATCTATAGTTTATAATTTAAATTCTAGAAATTAAAATTGATTCTATCTCTCTAATATTAATTTATGTTATTAATCAAAATATTCAATATTCTGGCTAAAAATGAGGAAATTATATTCATTAAAATACTAAAACAATACAAAATATTCATATATTATTAAATATCATTAATGGATCTCACAAAAAATTAATTTATTTTTAAACAATTATTAATCATTATTATTTTCATGTAAATAATTTGAATTTCTACAAATTTATATTAAAAAACTCAAACAAATAATTTTATAAATGATTGGAAACACATATTCCAATATATTTAAAAACAATTCATTCCTACAAAATATCATATATCAAGAAAATGTGGGTTCAAATCTATTATCCTCATTATTTAAGTTTATTATCTTTTAAATCACGCATGCATAATATAAAACAATCGATACCCAAGACTTTTATACATAATAATACCTAATTCATAAACTTAAATAAAAAATAATGACGCCATAATTTTCATAACGGCCTAGTTTCCCTGAACAAATTGGTTCTTAATACATAAAACATGGAATACATATTTTATTTTCTATAGTGAGATCAAAAATTTCTTTCAATATCGTTAATTTTCATGGAATAACGTGGGGAATACATAAATGAAGGGTAGAGATAAGAAAATCATCAATGGAATAAACATTATGAGGAAGAATAACAGGTGCGAAAAACATATAACATTATATCATAAAATTAAAGGAGTATGAGGTAACAAATGGAATCATAATATAAACAAAATTGTATTGCATGGTTATTGAATCATATAAAATGTGTATGAAACACAAAATATTTCATAAAAATTAGTATGGTATTAATATCAAGAAAATATCACATGGTGGAAATAGTATATTGATAGATTGGTTTCACTCCATAATCCAAAACATAATGTCTCCGAAGAACAATACATTAAAAAATAATTTTTGGTACAGAAAAATATAGACCCAATAGTCATATTAATTTCATGTAAATAAAAATTCATTCCAGTGTTTTTATTAATCATAATCACTAAACATAATAATTACCAATAGAAATAAATTGGTCCCATAATGTCATCTCATATAACAATCAAAATAGATTCCATAAAGATGGAATTGGAGAGATAGACATAAGATATGCATTATTGAATAAATAAAAAAAATAATTAACATTTGTCTATATGTATGATACATATATACATAATATATAATGATTTCATAACATAAAAGTTTTTGTTGTCAATAAATAGAAATACTATTACGAAATTAATAATATTCTTGATGGAAAAACCATTCCAATTTTAAATTCACTTTTGAAAAAATAATATTCAAAAAATAATGGTACTTTAGTTTCTCTAAAATATAATTTTAAAATTATGAAGGTTTCATCATGGAAAATAATTATCATGATGGCAGAAAAACATTTTATACTGTACAAATTTAAATAATGGTTTCTTTCTAATTTTTTTAATAAAAGTTAAAAAATAACTTCTCTGGAAAACGATTGGATGATAAATTTTAGTATATTTTTAAATAATAGAAACATGGTTAAAAATTACATTATGAATAATGTGATAAAATAAATTCTTTTTTTTGAAATATTTTTTGAATATGTGAAAATGAACGATAATGGGTATTCAATCGAAGATAGAAATTTAGTTGATTTTCAATAAAATATTTTATCACACATTTTAAGTAACAAATAGATGTAACTTTTTATGTTACATGAAATTCTAATGATTAAATACATGAGAATAAAATGGAAGGTTTTTACAACTAAATGATCAACAATTTTTCCAAAATGGAAATTCATGAATAAACAATCCTGATTATATTTGATACAAATAATAACCATTACCTCTTTATAATAATGAAATATAAATTACCATGATTAAAATAAATCAATTTTAACTTATTATTCATTATTTAGTAATAAATAATATTATTTTTTGAAAAGTTAATTTATTTTCACTATTTATAAAATATCAGATTTATAAAAGAGCATGTGACTCAAATACGAATGTTTTGAGATTAACCCCTTAAAAAGTGAATATCATTAATGTGAGATTTATTAAATGAAATGATAATTTATAAAAAATGTTCAATTTGAAAAAATTGGAAATTAATCAACAATTCAATAAAATGATATTTATCATGAAAACATATAGTAATATAATAAAAAATGTAGACATATAATCCAATGAGTTGAAATCGATTTATGGAATCAAGTTCCTAAAGATTATATTTTGTTGAGAAAACAAAAATCTTATATATAATGGTAGAAACATGTAACTAACTTATAAATGAATCATATTATTATTTATATTATCATATTTGTTCTTTTTTTATAATATATTCTCCTGTATTTGTTAATAATCATTCATTATAACTATTCTTTTCTGTGTTAATTGCCTTATTTTAATGCATGTATTGTTGTGAATGTTATCGATATCAAATAATGTATATAGTTCCATCATCTAAAAAATAATTTTAATTTTATAAATATTAATATTTTACTTATATACTTTTTATAATAATTATTTAATATTAAATATGGTGAATTAATCACATCACTTATTGGAGATTTATGGTCCTATGTATTCACAAGTGATGAAATTATTTCCATAATTGTTGAAACCGAATGGATGTGTATTTAATATTAATTTCCAAGAATCAATGTAATTTTTTATGTAGAATATATTAATTAAATTTTATATTTGACACCTTCACTATAAATAATTAGTGGTAAATGAATCACATCACTTCCTAATCCAGTAGTCCACGATACACACAGACAATGCTTTCACATTCTATTTGGAATGTAATGTGAGAATATATATATAATATTATAAATACAATGTACATATATATATCATAAATATCATATATAATCATTATATATGTAATTATTACAATCCTATAGAATATTTTATGGAAAAAAGTTTTGTTTTCTAGTGAGGCTATAGTCCGTTGTATACATGATCACTTATTTTGATTCCTGTTTAAGTTATGTAGATATTGTTGTAGTTCATTCCCTTATAATTACAAAATATTGGTATATATGAGCTACAAATTTTTTTATATCATCCTGACTTAATAAAATATGATATTGTTTGAAGATTATATAAAATAAAACCCATGGTGAAAAAAATTACCTCTCTTCAATAACCTACTTTTGGTTTTCACCAACATTCGTTATATGTTTCATTTAAGAAAATATGTTTATAAGAATAGTCTAAGGATGTGAGGATATGCTTTAGGTAGGTATTTTTTTATCCAATGGATCTAGGAAGTGTGTAAGTTTGAAGATTGGCTATTTCCATGTATATGTTGGTTAGAGGACACATATTAAATCTTTCAAAAGAATGAATTCTAGGAACATTATTATAATATTTGTTTCACTAATATTATCCATTTTAAAACGATAAAATAAATATGTCCAATATAATACTATAACATATGAATTATAAATGTTAAATATATTTTTTAGCATTATCCTTTTATTTTAATCCAATAGTAAACCAATTTTTACCTTAACCATGATAATTTGTTTTTTACAGTTTTAACGATTCATTATTTTCATAAAGAAATATGACCTTTTTATAGAATATAAATTATTATAATTCCAAATATGGAATCCATTTTTATAATTTCATCTCATATATGTGATATAATTTAGTTTGAATCTAAATACATAGATATGCCAAAAAATGGGTTTTTCCCAAGTGAAAATTTAAAAAGTTAAAAAATAACTATATGAAGATTCGATATAAAATTTAGTAAAACTACATAAATAGACAAAAATTAATATAATTTAACTATTATTAATATAGGAAATATATAATTAAATTTATATTTGTATCTAATTTAACAGAAAATGAAGTTTTCCAAAAAAAATCTATATCTTTTATTATTCATTAATGAATTAATTATTTTTGAAAATATTTAGAAATATACCAAAAACTAATATTGAAATTTCAATTTATAAATATATCTTAAATTTTTTAAAATTAATATATTAAAAGTGGTTTAAATTATTTTTAATTTATATATTCAATGTACGACTCAATCACATTTTAAAAAATAAATTTTTTCAGAAAACATTCATTTTCATTAAAATGGTTTCCATTTTAGTTATAATCAATTGTTTAATAGTGAATTTATTTTATACATATATAAACAATAAAATAAACATAGTTATGATATTGTTATTTATATATTCTAAATTAATAACTTGTTTATAGTGATATATTATATTATAGTTCGTTCTGATTCAAGGGTTCCTCATCAGATTGCAATAGAAGAGAATGAATTTTTATAAACAAAAATATATCATAGTGTATCATGGTATTATAGTTTCTTCTTAACATGGTGTTTCATGTCACATATTCGATTTAAAATGTTTTTTCCATTTTAAAATCATAGGGTGTTACATTATACCAACTTCAATAAATAAAATCCATTCAATTTAATGTTGATCATAGAAATCAAGGCTTTGACATTTGAAAAAAGTAATTTAGAAAACCACACATCATAAAACGTAATAATAAATTAATTATCATAATATGATATAGATGGAAATTAAAATTTAATCACATATATATATGTCTACATAGGATAACATTGAAAGTAATTTATTTTATATATATATGATATAAAAATAAAAAACATATGGAAGTGGAATAGATTATTGATCACAATAAAGTAATTGATCACAAGATTGTCAAAAACCAGAAAACCATAATTCAATGTTGAATTAAAATACCATTGTTTCGCTATATATGAACGTATTACAGTAATTTTTTTCATGATCATTTTCTATGTTTTGAGGGGGTTTTTTAGATTCTTATTAACAAATCAATAAATTATACTAAATTTATATAAATTTATTATATAAACACAATGTCATTGTTATATTTTTCATTGATAAACTTGAGGTTTTCTTCTTAATCATTGTAAATGAATATCCGATATGATTTCTTATTCTTTAATCCCTACAAATAACTTCTAATATATCTTAACATTCCTAAACGAGTAGCAATCTAATGCTAATATATTATTTATAATGAAAATGATTATAACATTGTAATATAATAACATATATTAATATAAATATATTAATAATAAAAAATTTCAATGAATCCATTGGTTTATCATATATAAATATAAATAACCTGATATCCAAAATAACTTCAATAACCTAAACACAAAATATGTTTTTAACTTTATAGGGTATCTTATACCATTTATTCATTTAACTCCAAAACATAACATCATTATTTTGAAGTAATACGTTGATTTTAACCAAAGGGTAATATATACTTCACAAAAATAAAATAGTTTTTGAAATTCCATTAGTTTCCCTAGAATATTTTAATAAGATTATATAATTTTTTCAAGGAAATTTATTTTATAATTTACCATAAAACCATCTATGTAAAAACAATTTTTTAATAAAAAATAGATCAAGTAGGATAGTGGTAGTAATTGCACTGATACATATTATGGTTATATATTGATTCCTGATGGCCTTAGTCTATGAGATATGACGTCTCTCATAATATGATGTTTTATTTTTATAAAACAAAAGAGAAATATATGTGTGGACTGTATTCATAATTCGCCATGGTTTGATAATATTCTAAAGAATATGATGATCAAATCCAAAAAAAAAGTCATAAATTATTTTTTTACCAATTATAGTTATCAAAAAAATAATTATTCTCCAAATAATCAATTAATTACCTAAAAATTAATCACATAAAAAAAATTATCCATTCCACAATTAATAGTGTTTTCCATAGTGTATTTGTAAAGACCCAAAGAATTATCAATGGATTTTATCCATTCATATAATAATTTCATATAGTATAATGCACATAAAATCACTTATTGACCATAATAAAATATTTATAAGTGATGAATTAATTAAATAATAAATGTTTCTAAATATTAAATCTAAAATACTAATAAGATTGTAACTTTACATTAGTAATAGTAATACAGTCCTTATGAACAGTATAACAAAAAAATTAATTATAATCACAAATACTAAATTATAAATAAAATTTATGAAACCAATAAATGAAATTATTATACAATTATATCATAGTATAAGTAAAATTTCTTTTAAATTATTGTTTGAGTGTTGGTATTTTTGTATGTTATAAATTTTTAATTACAATTTAATCTATAATTTAATTAATTTAAAGAAAATTTATCTTCTTAAAATGAATTCATAAATTTATATTTCAATTTATTGTGATTTTAATATAATTTTATGATACCATTAAATAATATTTTAATGTTTTATAAATTTTGTTATAATTTCAAAATCTGTATTTTTTCAAATAAATTATTATTTTAATTAAATTACATCATTCAATAAGTTATGATAACATAATAACTTCTAGAAAATTCGATTTGGGAAAGATTAATTTAATTTCATAAATGGTTTCTTAAAAAAAAATTATAGACTAGAAAAAAAATTTCCAAAACCAATTGTGAAAAGTAATTCCTTAAAATACCATTTTCTCATTCTATTCACATTCCATTTAAAAAATTAATGAATTTGAATTATAAATAAGACTAAAAGTCTAAAAAATAATAATATTATATTAATATCTGATTTATATTATAGAAATAATACTATTAGAAGTGTCATTTATTTATATAATATTTTATTTAAAATTTTATTCTAAAAATATCTCCCACCACTCAAGTATAAATAACTCCTCTCTCTCCCCTTGGTAAACCAATCTTCACATACATTGCAATGGATAATCACTACCCAAATCATCCCTCTAATGAACCATATAATACAAAGGTATGTTATGAATTTCCCCAACATGAATCACCAAGGGAATTTTAGTTTCATGCAAGAGAAGAAACATAGAGGAAAGAGTAAGCCTCATTTAAATCCTCACTCTTTACTACTTCTCCTTTAATTTATCCCCTATCCATTTCCAAATCCTAGGATGAAGAATTTGTTACACGTTAATATAAAATTATATAAATGATGTTAACATGATTTAATTATCATATTAATGACACATATACATTTTATACTTCCCTTTCCCACTCTTTCTCTAACATCCCATTAAATGTTGGTTGACCAACTATAGAGATGTTTTCAAGAAAATTATCATAACCAATTTAATGCATGGAAAATATAAATTATATATAATATATTTATATAAAATTACATGTATTAAATTATTTTATAACTAATTAAAATAATATATAAAATATATATAATAAAATAGTGACATCGTTGCAAGACAAGAAATTTTAATGTAAAATATGTTATAAAAATGTTTCAACTTCATCACCAAAAAATATGGAATATTATCCAATGAATATAATTTATAAATATATTTATAAAATTATTATAATGTAATTCTAGATTATGGTTTTAATGAACATATGTTTTTTATTCATGAGGTAATAAATAGATGAAATTGAACTGGAATTAAGGTAAGGGAATTTGTCAAACCTAACTATCTTTTTTGGCTTTTCCCTATTTCACAAAATTTTGTTATTTATATTACATTAAAATAAATTCATATAAATTATCTTATCTTTTTTTTTGGATCTACATGTTTTCTACTAGAGTGTTTGAAAAATATAATGTGTTCTAAAAGAACACTTCTTTCAAAACAAACCGTTTACATCTCACTCAAGGTTGAGGACTATTACAACTATTATGAATTTCCCCCATTTATTTGAGAACCCAATGTTTAGGAATGTATTATTATGAGATGAAACCCATTCCTTTCTATAGGATATTTATGTTCATCATTCATATATGTTCTATTGGGCATGTGTGATAATATAAATGTTATCATGTGATGGAGCACATGGAAATGTATAACACAATAAAAATTTTATTATCTGACAGGTGTGCCCAGAATTATGTAGTTCTTCCACTCACTAGGTAATTTGATGAACCTCATGAGTAATGTGATATATTTCTGAAAATTATTCTAAAATTTTCAAAACTATGTGTGGTAGTTGACCACTAATACATGATATTTAATTTTTTTATATATTTACACATTCCATATCACTCTTAATGTGTCCAATCATGGTTATGATCTTACGCCTATGTTTTTATAATTATTCTTCTCATCACATGTTATATTGTTTCATTTTATTATATATCCTTTTATTGGAATTTTACATCACCCTTTTTTATGAATATATTCAAGTGACTACTTGTAATAAAGAAAATTCAACAATGATTAAGAAGCTAGAGAATAACGAATTAAATGAATACATATCATTTATATTGTAAATGCAATGTATAATCCTAGTTTTCCCAATTTACTAAACCGTTATATCCTATTAATTTAGTTATTTTATGTTATTTATTTTTAAAATCATTTAATAATAATATAAAAATCTAGGGTTGCTATAGTTGATATCAGATCAAGCTTTAGTTTATTTGGGAATTAGGATTAGAGAACCATAGTGAAAAAACATAGTGTGAGAATTTGTATATGTAAGAAAAAAATATTATTTTATAAACATATGCATACCATATATATATTATTATATTGTAAATTTAAGATAAGTAATAAATTATTTATTCATGAATTGTTAATTTAGGTGTTGTTATATCCTTTTCTATTTTAGAAAATTTTGGGAACCGGGAGAAACTAGGCCCACAAATCATGTGAGGGACAATGAAACAATTTACAAAACGACATCCCCAATGTTTTTGGAGGTGGAGTTCAAAAAAATCATATAAATTCATACCCAACTATCATAAGTTGTGATCAATAACGTGGATACTATGGAATTTTATCCTACACCTAAGAGGGAGAAAATGTATATACATTTTTTATGTGACAAACAACACAAACATTTAGTGGATCTTCTGATCCACTTGTGTTGGAATAGTGGGTGAAATAAATTTAGATTATTTTTTAATGTCACTATTCTGAGATGGAGTTGGAAACTCTAGTTATTTATCATCTAGATAGAGTGTTCGTTCAATGGTGGGCATTGATTAAGAACACAAAGCGATTGGATAAAATTGAAGAGATAAAGTGGTAAGAAATTAAGATTATGTATATTAATTATAATTTCCATATAAATCATCAAAATAAGATGGATAGATAATACATTGATCTGAAAGAAATGGAAGGATAATATGTCACATCCTAAGAAGAAACTTTCAAAAGGATTTGAATGTATTATTTTTGTATTGTTCCCAATAATTATTAAAAAATTGACATATTTTTACTGGATTAAAACCATTCCATTAAAAACATCTAGAAATTCACAACAATTAGAGGTTTTTTTTGAAGTGATCTTACTGTTGTGATATAGATTATAGAATGGTCCCAAGTTTTTGGTGATAAGTAACGAAGGATAGAGTCTCACCTAGAGGATCTAATGAGAAGGTATAAAAGAATACTCAAACATAAACATTGAAGAAATGTGAGAAGAAGTATCATGGGAACTGCCTCAAATGGATAGAGAGATTTCCACCGATCTAATGAATGTAAAAAAGATATGATAATGTATGTGAATTTATTAGAGGAAATGAGACAACCACACTTGTTCAAATGATACAAATACAGGGGGAAAGGGTACTATGCATGCCAGTGCACTAAACCTCAAGTCATAGAGGGTAATTAGCATCATCAACCTCCAAATCCAAAGGAGAAGCGTAAGGATTGTGCCATCCCTACCGAAAATGATGATCAAAAAAATAATGTCATATATGGTACACTTCCTATTTAACCAAAAATTGAAAATGGATTATTTGATTCCACTTTAATGCATTCTTTTATATATTTCATGTTTACAAGAATTATATATTCAAAGACTAGAATCACTGATGTAGAGTTATTCAAGAAAAAACTGAGTGGTAATACAATTACATCCCAAATGTTGGAATCCTCCCATGTTGGCGTATATGGGATTATTCTTAGTTATAATCTTATAATACATCCCTTGGTGTAATTTTATTCTATAAGGAGAATGGATTGGATCTCGAAATGTATATCACATACCTACTATCTTGATAATGGAAATATCCTTTCATATTCTAAATCATCACATTCTCTTCTACAAATTTCATAACTATCGTGAATCACCATTGAAAAATCATTGAACGGTGTTTTTGAGGATTCCCTATAAATAAGAATATCTCACTCAAATGGATGAGTGAATGGAATGTGTCAACTTATCATAAATTCCCATCATCTGGGAATATAGTGATGTATTTACTAAAGAGTTACATGCACATACCCTAAATAGTTAGGCAGAGATATGAATATAGCTTTTCTATGATATTCTCCAATATCAATGTGTCCATATTGGATGGCTCTTATTGAACTAAAAAAAATTAATGAAGTAGTTTCAATAGAATTTGAAAAAAAGGTTCTTATGACCTATTGTGTCACCTTGGGGTATACCACCACTGTTTTTATAGATGATGAATGGATCAATACTACCTTGTATTGATTATCATCAACTTAACAAGATCATTATAATGAAACAGTATCATATTCTAAGTATTCATGACTTGTTCAATTTGATGAAAGGATGTCAATACTACTCAAAGGTGGATCTTTGTTCTTGATATTATAATCTTAAGGTAAATAAAGAATATATTTAGATGATTTCCTTCCGTACATGTTATGGGATGTATGATATTTGGGTGATATCCTTCAAGCCTACTAATTCCCCAAAAATCTTAATAGATTTGATGTATAATGTTTTTATGCCTTTCTTTATCAAATTTTTAGTAGTTTTTATTTGTTACATTATTATTTCATATAAGAGGAAGGATGAAGCTGAAGAACATCTATAAATTCTATTGGAGACATTGAGGAAGAAAATTTGTACATGAGGTTCAGAAAGTGTGACATCTAGATGCATAAATTTACATTCATAGGACATGTGATAAAAAGTGAGGGAGTTTCTACAGGCCCTTAAATAATGGAAACTAAGGAATGAACCAAACCTTCAAAGTTCATGTAAATATGTAGTCATCTTGGATTAGATACTTAATAACAACATTTTGTGTAAAAATTCATATTATTTTCCAGTCATTTATCTGTGTAATCATGGAATGGGGTGATGTATTTCTAGATAGATGAATGTGAGGAAAGAATCAAATAGATAAAGAGATGGATAATCACTGCAACTATACTAACATTTTCAAAAAGTGGGGAGTGTTTTTAAATATAAATTGAAGCTTCAAATAAATTATTTTGTTGTTTACTCCTTAAAAATGATAATTTCATAGTCTATTTCTCAGAAAAGATAAATATCCATGAGCAATACTACCCAACTCATGATCTTGGGCTAGCTACTATGGTTATTTCCTTGAAAATCTGGTGGAACTACTTCTATTGTGATAAGTGTGATATATATAATGATCACAATATCCAAAATTATATATTCAAATAAAAGGATGAAAACATGAATCAAAGGAGATGGTTATAAACATTCAATGACCTGGATTTCTCTATTCTCTGTAATCCCAGAAAAGTAAACTGGGTAGATGATTCTCTTAGTGGAAAAGAACTTTCTACTCCATCCCTGATGCGGATTGAGAAAGTCCATATCTTCATGGATTTGGAAATCATAATGGTAGCGAATAAATACAACATTTCTCTAATTATTTTTCAAAAATCTATCTAATCAATGATTAAGGAGGCTCAAAGGGATGATCTAGAGTTGCAAAAGAGGGTAATTTTAGAAAAGGAAGGGAAGCAGTAAGAGTTCCAAATCAGTGATGATATATTGATTTGGTTTCGAACAAGGTTTTCTGTTCCTTCATCAAATTGTATAATAAGGATAAATTGGATAATGATCATAGCTAAACATTCTATATCCATCATTGGTGTACCATGATTTATCGTGATCTATTAGAACATTTATGGAGAGAAAAAATTAAGAAGGTGACAGTTTAGTATATCTCAAGGTGCGTGACATGTCATCATGTTAAATTAGAGTAAAAAAAGTCTAAAGGGACGATGAAACAATTTCTTATACCCATTAAGAAATGATCGAATGAAATTATGTATATTTTCATCGGAATTCTGATGAAAAACAAAGGAAATAATGCAATATTGGTTGTGTTGGACGGAATCACCAAGACTGTCCACTTTATTGCTTTTTGAGAATATATATACCATTAAAAACATGCAATCATATATGTGAAGGAAGTGGTTAGAATGCATGGAGTTCCACTCTCTATGGTCTATATTCATGATACATGATTATTATTTAAATTCTAGATGATTATTCTATATGTTCAAGTACTGAATTAGTCATTACCATGGAATAACACCCCCAAACTGATGAAAAATATAAAAATATTATTTAGATGCATTATTATATTCTATGATCATACTTTTTATGAATTAAATGGTGGATACGATTAGAGTCCCCCATTAGTTGAGTTCCCATTCAATAATAGATTCCACTCGAGAATTCCAATAGATCCATATGAAGCTCTATATGGAAAGCTATGTAGAACACCAACATGTTGGGATGAATTTGGTGAAAGAATTCTAAATAGACCAGTTCTTGTGAAAGAGATGATAGAGAAGGTTCAAGTTATCCAGATACATATCAAGGCTTCTCAAATTCATAAAAATAGATGTGCTAAAAACATTCAAAGGGACATGGAGGTCAATGTTGGAGGTAAAGTATTCAATATAATATCACCATGTAAGAGAGTTATCCGGTTTGGAATGAAAGGGAATATAATTCCAAGGTATATTTTACCCATTGAGATCCATAAATGTGAGGTACTGGGATGCTGCAATGGAAGAAAGTGTGCTGGGAATTTAAAAACATTTTTCATCATCGGAATGACATAACTATGTCAACTCTAGTGATCTTGTCCCGGTTCGGTCTGAGGATCATGTAAGTTTTTAAAAGTTTACAAAAATAAATTGAACATGTAAATAGTTCAGATCGGATAAGTGCAACTCTACTGCAAGATGCTAGAAATTGTTGCTCAAAGAATATGATTTTGAAGCCCTCTAGATCATCCACACATGCCTCTTGAATCTGCTCATGTGCCATTCGTCAAGATCCAGGTGTTAGCACCGATCTCCAACTATCACTATTCTGCAGCAACGATCACCACAAGGAAAGTTAATTTGATCTGAGATGGATGAACATTAATATATACCCTCACTTTAGAGACTCTATCTATATATTATAGGAGGAAGGAGAGGCTCGAAATCCCATCACATGGATAGTTACATGGGATGAGCCTCTCTCATACTTATATAGGGAATTTTTAAAACATGTGTGCGCTACCAGACCTTGTGTAATAATCTTTAGCAAAAAAGCATTATATATAATTATTTATGACAAAAACAATTATTCCATAAATAATATTTATAATTAATCACTTACTCATAATATATGTGTTAAATATATTATGTGATAAACTTGAGTCTTTAAATCTACTCGCACGTCCTGTAAATATTAAACAAACCTAGAAAATTATAATCCATTCAAATTATATTAATACTTGTATTTACAAATAACATGTAAATACATGTTATGAATAATGTAAGAATATAATTCTAAGCATGAATAATTAAAGAATTTATTTATTACATAAGGATCCATAGAACTTGGATAGTACTCAGACCATTTGATGGGGCCCACCAAGTTCTAAATTTCAATTCACATAATATGGTAGATTTTCTAAGGGCTATTGTGTGTGACCCTCTAGGTCTTTATCACAATAAAAGTGAATAATATCAAACGTCCAATATTGAAGTCTGGAAACCCACCGATCCCCCTATAGAAACAAGGTAAAGTCTGAGCAATGAATACCTTCCTACGCACACAGTCTGTGTAATATAATCATTTCATCATCGATATCTCAATAAAGAAGAATGTGCACTATTGTCATCATCATGTATCCATGCTTTATTTTATTTGTTTATTTTTGTATACGGTCATTACATCAACTTCTATGGCCATGGATTTAATGAAGGTATGACCATACTAATCAACTAGGCCTGAGATATCTCTACCTGAACTTGGATGTGGAAAATGATTTCTCGATCGTTCAATCAATGCCATTCCATTAATGATATACCTGATACAAACAACATAACCATGAATTTGTCACCACGATTTTTTCCTTGAATCTTATGTTCATAATTTAATGACATTCAGTAATAATGATCTTCAGTTAGGAGGACATTACATTTCTCTATAGATACAAATGACCAATAACACCTGAAACTTGTGGTGGTCCTATTATACGGGTCTGTCCTCATGATCTCAGCTACTAGATACAATCAAGTGTGAAATTAATGAGATAAAGTCTCAATGCGTGTGAGACCTCAACACCTGATGGTAACACATCATCTGTGTCCTTTCAGAATTATGTAACTGCACCATAAGAAATTACTTTGATATTACTATGATGGTATCTCAAGGTTATCATTATAGCCTAGGATCTTCTATACCCCCTTTGATATGACATTAAATGTAAGGAAATTTTCATAATCTATGTGTATGAAGAAGTATCTACAATATTATGGCATGATAAACACATTTATTATAAAAAATTGAATAAATGTAGTGGTAATCAATGTACAATACCAGTTGGGTCTCAGGCACCCACTTTCAATACTACAACTTTCACTAGAGTCAACTTCTAATAGGTTTCAATCTGCTAGGTCCCACATGAGAGTCATGCTTCTGCTAAGCAATGGATTTAGTTAAGAGGTCTAGCATGTTTTCCTCTACAGATACTCTTCAAACTAAGACTTCACTTCTTTGAGTAAAATTTCACAAGAGAAGAAACATCTGAAGAATATGCTTTGTCTTCGGGTGTGATCTGGGCTCCTCGGCAAGCACCATTGCAATAGTATTATTGAAATATACTAGAATCAGCAACCACAGATTGATTCAAGCTTCATCAGAAGATGAAATATATTTGGACATTGTTGTAAAATCAGCAACCACATCTTGCTTCAAGCTTCTACAGCTCAGTGCACCACCATTAATGAAAAAGATGTAGCCTGACTGCGATTTCATATCATCATGATCTATCTTTAAAATATCATTTCTATTCCCTCACAACTAGTTCCCCATCTCTTCCATACACTTGGGACATATACTCAGTTTGCCTCCAGTACTATATGATAGTTTTAACAGCTGTCTAGTGTAGGTGTCTGGGATTGGCTTGATATCTACCCACTATTCTTAAAGTAAAGGCGATATCAAACATTGTACATTTCATGGAATACATGATAGAACCCACTACTGAGGAACATGAGAATATACTCATTCTGTCAATTCCCACTTGTGTTTATGGACACATTTTCATGGACAGATTTTATAAGTCCCCAGCCTTAATCCTTACTTAATCTTGAGTTATTAAAAGATTACACATTGAGGATCTTTTCAGGTTCAGAGTTTTAGAGAATTAGATCATAAAACATGCATTACATTCCACATTTAAAAAAAGAGGTAACATAAAGATAGTATTCATTTTTTTCCCATCAAAGGATACATATTTAAAAGAAAACATGGATTCTTTATTGACACATCCTTGACACTATCATCATATCATGTACCTTTCCCTTGACCTGTGAAAATCATTTCAAAAAAAAACATCGGATGAGCATAAAAAAAGCTCAGTATGGGTTATAAAAATATGGAAATGAAACATGATTTCGTATATATATAAGAATGAAATTATACTTTACCCATATAACATAATCACTTTAACATTCCTCATCAAATCATGAATAAATCATAGAAATCATAAGACATAAAGGTAACTTGATGCATTCATAACATTCATACGTAGGGATTAACCCTCTTGGTTACGTTTGGAATACCCATCACAGTATATTCCCTAAATCTCTTCGAAAAAACCTTAACGTTTCACTCCTTCGCATTACCGAATGCATTGGAGAGCTATATAGGGCTCACCCGACCTTAGTTTATCACGAAACCACCCGTCTTCATAATAATGGCCAAGAACCATAACATAATTGCATCACATAAAACATGCATAAAGGAAACATAACATTTCCACATTTCAATCACAAGATATCAATAAAACACATTGATATAATAAAAAAATTATGAAAACCATTTTCAATACCAAAATAAAAGAAAAGTAAAACATGGAATTTATTTTTCTTTTAAAAAGAAGGTATGCCTTGTAGAGGAAGCCGAAACTCAAATAATGGTCACGGCGGCGGAGAGGTCGTTGTCCCCGCATACGTATGACAAAAACATTCCCTTTTGTCATTTAGTAAACGCTTCGTATAAAAAATATTCCTTTTGAATAAACGTAAAAGTCAAAGGGGTTTATACACCGTATAAAAGAAGGTTGTGTATAAAACAGAATATGCCTCAAAGAAAGGAGATTGAGATGAAGTCCCATACCTTGGGTCCGACTTGACTCGATCGTTCATTAATGTCCTGAATAATAAACTTGAGTTAATTTCTACTTACATAAGAACCTTTCTCAAGTTCATTATTCCTTTTATATCACTTATTACCATGTCATGAACACTATGTAATTATTTTAGTTAATAACGTTCATTTTAACGATCATTGGTACTTGAGTCAAAATATGTTCTTTATAATTACAAGTTTTTCATGAATCCATTATATCCAGAGTTATAATAATGATTTATATATCATATATATCATATATATCTAGTATATACATATTACATACACATTTATAGGTAAGAAATGAAATGCACCGTTCATGTAGACGGTAAGCCATACGTACTCATGAATGCTACTTTCATTTCTATTTCATATTTGATAGAATGGAATCATAATGATATAAATGTATATTATAATTCCAATGTAATATCATATATAATATCATAACTGCATCTTTTATACATCCCACATATGTTATTAACAAATCAAATCACTTTGAGGGGGCGGTAGTCCGCACTTCCTTAAATGAAGATATCGTGTTTACCCATAATGGAAACCATAAATGTATTCCCAAAATGAAAAGTATAGAAGCTTAAGTAAAAGATAAACATATTATATATCATATATAAATATATTTTCATCTTAATGGCCACCTTTGAATGTGTAAATAGAATGTTGAACAATCATTTTTTCGGGAGGCAGAACTTCGCCATCCACGGAAACAGTATGTTCTATAAACATTAGATATAGGTTTCTGTAAATTTACCTCAAAAACATTTTATAAAAACATACTAGTATATGGAATATACTGGTTTTGTTAAAAAAGAAATTAATAAAAAGAGTTTAGAGGGTTGTAGAAGCAAAATAAAACAAAAGGACTCAAGTGAAGACATTACATTAAATTCGGGTAACTCCCTTTGGTTTGAGCTCAAAGGCTTCCTTGGAAAGACTTATGCCCAAAGTGAGGCTTCATAGAGTAAGATAGGGATGTGGAGAGACAACATGGTAAGGGGTTGGCCTATCCAAAGGCTTTGGAAGTGTGGGTGAGGTGTTAGCGGTGGGGCCTTTTATAAGAGAAGAGGAGGGGAACTCTTGGAAAGTAAAGAAATGTTCCTTTATTTTAAAATAAGTTTCGGAATTAAAAGGTTTCACATTGATATAACTAGAGGATAAGGTGAAAAGGGTTCTAAATATACCCATCCAATAAGTATTGGACATGTGGAGGTCATATATTTTACATTATCTTTTCATTTTATTTAAATCCTATATTCATGAGGTAATCGCTGCATCATCATGATGTCATAAATAATTTAATATATTTAAATTATGAAAATTATAAAACAACTATCCTGATGTAGGAAATATTTTTAGATTTCTAATGAATATTTATAGTCAAAAAATATGACTTGTATAACACCATGTAAAAATTGTTTTAGTAAAACAACTCATGTTTGTGTCATTTTTACTTTTACAATAAATAAAAAGTTATTTATGTCATTTCCCAACCAAAGTGGCTCCATGGGGTCCCCAATATGACCCATGGAGTTTCATGGTCGGCCATGACAGATCCAATAAGGGTAGGACATTTGTATATGTCATTTTATATTATTAAAACATTATTCTTACCATAAATTACAGTAATTACCTCTAATCGTTATTAAAAACATAAAAGTTACTATTCATCAAAAAAATTATTTTAATCCCATTGAACCAAATTTTACTTCTTAATGACAACCATGTATGTCAGATTTTTGAAATTCAAAACACAATGGTGGTAAATTTTCATTTAACCGAAAAATCAGTTTCTTAAGTACCACTTAGTGGTTTTACTATTCAAAAAAATTTGAAGTTTTTCAGAAAAATACCAAAACATCACCCTAAGCTATATTTGATATTCCAAATTCAAAAATTATGTCTATTTTACAAAATTAAAAACATATAATTAAATTAATTAATTTAATAATTAATTCCCGCCATTAGAGAAAATAGCGTGTTTTTATGAAACAATAAATATCAAAAGATTGACACTAGTTTAAGTCCAATTTCAAAGTGAAATTAATTATAGTGACCACTATCTGATTAGATGGTAAAAATATATTGTAATTTCACTTTAAAACCAATTCAAAAGATAATCTAATCATATAAATAAATTGGATTAAAAAGAGGTTTTGAATTAAAATACAACATTTTTCACTATTCATTAAAAAATGAACTTTATCGGAAAAATACCAAAAATTCACACAAAGTAAATTTTGATGTCCCAATAATAAAGAATAAGTTTATTTTGAAAAACATAGATTATAAAATTGTCAAAAGATAGATTTAAAAATGGTTTTCCATTAAAAGGCTGCAAGACAATCTTTTAAAAATATTAGTGTACTCCATGCTTAGGATTGGATTTATTTTAATTTTAAGCCTCTAATAAACTATCTAATTCATTAATAGACATAAATAAAAATATCTATTATTCATTACTTACTTGAGATGTTACATCCTTCCCCCCTATAGAAAATTATGTCCCAACAATTTATTTACTTATCGAATAAGTGGGGGTATTTATCCCTAATCGCATTTTCAGATTCCCATGTTGCCTCTTCAATCATGTGGTTTTTCCACAAAACCTTTACCTGATGAATCTCCTTATTCCGTAACACATTCTCCCTATGGTCCAGAATCTGGACTGGTTTTTCCTCATAAGATTGGTTCACTTCCAGTTGGACTACCTCTGGACTCAAAACATGAGATGGATCTGGATTATACTTTCTCAATATTGAAACATGAAAAACATTGTGTACCTGAGATACACTCTGAGGTAAATCCACTAGGTAAGAAAATGATCAAACTCTCTCAAGAATTTCATATGGTCCAATGAACCTTGGACTCAGCTTTCCTTTCTTACCAAATCACATCACACTTTTCCAAGATGATACTTTGAGAAAAACATGATCACCTACCTCAAAAGAGAGATACTTCCTCCTATTGTCTGCATAACTCTTCTACCTGCTCTGAGCTGTTCTCATGTGTTTCTGTATCAGCTGAACTTTTTCTATCATATCTTCTACCAATTCTTGTCCCATCATCTTCCTTTCACCCACTTCATCCCAGAAAGCTGGAGTTCGACACTACTTCCCATATAACGCCTCAAATGGTGCCATCTGTATACTGGAATGAATATTTTTATTATATGAAAATTCAACCAAAGAATGATGTTGGTCCCAAATTCCCTGATAATCCATCGAACAAGCTCGTAGAATACCCTCCAAGGTCTGAATTGTTCGTTCTGACTCCCCATCTGATTGAGGATTAAAAGCTGTACTAAAATTTAATTCAGTACCCAACGACATCTGAATGCCTTTCCAAAAGTTAGAAGTGAACCTGGGATCACGGTCAGATACTATGGAGAGAGGAACTCCATGTAACCTGACTACCTCTTTAAGATACAAATGGGAAAGTTGATCTTGGTAAAAAGTATCTCGAATAGGAAGGAAATGAGCAGATTTAGTCATGCGATCAACAATAACCCAGATTTCATTATTACCTCGAGATGTCTTCCGTAATCCCACCACAAAGTTCATGGATATATTCTCCCATTTACACTCTGGAATTGGTAGAGGTTGAAGCATCCTTTTCGGTAACTGCCACTCTACATTAACTTGTTGACAAGTCAAACACTTCACAGTAAAATCAGCAATATCTCTTTTCATTCCATCCCACCAGTAATACTCCCACAGATCTCTATATATCTTAGTACTGCCAGGATGAACTGAAAACGGAGAGATTTGAGGTTCACATAACAACTCTCTCTTCAACTATGAATCACAATTCACACACAATATCTTCCCAAATCTCAAAACAAAATCATTATCAATGTTGAATTCTGCAACTTACCCTTCTGAACCAGCTCTACCTTTTTCTGCAACTCACTGTCTTGCTTCTGTGCTTTCTTGATTCTGTTTGATAGAGATGATCTCACTGATACCTGAAACAAAACAGAAGAACTTCTTGCACCATCAACATATATGCCAAAGTTCATCAAATCCTTAACCAAAGGATCACGTTCTAAATGAAACTTTATTAATGAATCATTACTTTTTCAACTCAAAGAATCAACCACTTTATTTTCTTTTCCCGGATCATAATGAATTGTACAATAATAATCCTTGATTAATTCCAGACATCTCCTCTGTCTCATGTTTAAATCATTCTGATTGAATATATAATTTAAACTTTTGTGATCAGTATATATTTTACACTTTACTCCATTCAAATAATGCCTCCAAATTTTTAAAACGAAAACAACAGCAGCTTATTCTAAATCATGTGCAGGGTAATTCACCTCATGAGTTTTCAACTTTCGTGATGCATAAGCAATTACCTAATTATTATGCATTAGGACGCAACCAAGTACTTTCAATGAAGCATCACTGTATATAACAAACTCACCATTCCTAGAAGGAAGTTTCAAAACTAGAACATTCACCAATCCTATTTTCAACTCCTGAAAACAATCATCACATTCTTATGTCCATATAAACTAAACACCCTTTTGAGTTAGATTAGTCATTGGACTAGATAACTGTGAAAAATTTCTAACAATCCTTCGGTAATAGCCTGCAAAACCATGGAAGCTATGAATCTCAGTTACATTAGTGGGTCTTGGCCATTCTTCCACAACCTTTGTTTTTGCAGGATCAACAGTTATTGCATCTTTAGAAACAATATGGCCATGGAAAGAAATTTTTTGCAACCAAAACCCACACTTGCTGAATTTTCCATACAATTTTTTTTCAAGGTTTTCAAAATAACCCTTAAATGTCTTGAATGCTCCACTTTACTTTTAGAAAACACCAAAATATCACCAATGAAAACAACCACAAACCTATCCAAGAACTCATGGAAAATTCTATTCATTAAGTCCATGAATACAGTAGGTGCATTGGTTAGCCCAAAATACATTACTAAAAATTCATAATGGCCATATCTTGTACGAAACGCTGTCTTCGGAACATCTTCTTCCTTTACCTTCAACTGATGGTACCCCGATATCAGGTCAATCTTTGAAAAATGTTGTTCTCCCTGGAGTTGATCAAACAAATCATTGATATCAGGCAAAGGATATTTGTTCTTAACAATGATGTTATTCAAGGATCTATAATCAATGCAAAGTCTCATAGAACCATCTTTCATTTTAACAAATAAAACAGGAGCACCCCATGGTGATGTGCTAGGTTGAATGAAACCGTTATTGGATAAATCATTCAATTTCTCCTTCAACTCTAAAAGTTAAATTTGATCCATTCGATAAGGGGGTTTTGAAATTGTCTTAGCATCAGGAACTATGTCTACAGTAAACTCAACTTCCCGATCTGATATTATTCTAGGCAACTCATCAGGAAAAACATCAGGATACTCATTTACCACTGGCACATCATTAATCTGTAATGTTCCCTTGTTTTTAAAAATGTGTGCAAGGTAACATTCATTTCCATATTTTACAAGTTTATCAGCCTCTTGATATATTATCAATAGAAGGGTTCATTATTGTACACAAACTGAAAGTCTTTCCGAAAAGAAACTGCTCTAGCTCTATAGTCAATATTATCATGGTAAATAGAGAGACAATCCATACCCAGGATAACATCAAACTCTACTAGAGGTAAAACAATAAGGTTTTAAAGTAGGTTCTTTCCACAGATAAGGATATGATGATTCTTATAAATTCTTTTTGCCTCAACATTTCCCCCAGTTGTTTTTACCAAAAGTTCAGGAGTCATTTCATGAGATGGTATTCCCATTTTACTATATAAGGTTTCAGAGATGAAATAATGTGTAGACCCCGAATCAAAAAACACACTGGCATAATCTGAAAAAAAAACAAACAAGGTACCTGATACAACATCATTTGATGGCCCGACATCTGCTGAAGTAGTTGCAAAGGATTTCACCACCCCTGTCTACTTGTAGTCCAACTACTTCACATCACTCAAGCTCTTTGTCGGACACTCGTTTGCACAGTGACCCATATCATTTCACTTAAAACATTTCACTAACTATAAAACAAATTTGATCTTACAATCACCCTGAACTTTTTCAGTGAAATCACGAGCCTTATGTCCCATCTTACCGCATCAGTAGCACATTCCAGAATTCAGAAGACATTCCCCAGCATTCCTTTTCCAACATTTATCACAAACTAGAAACTTAGTTTTCTTACCATCAGACCTTTTTGAAGAATTATTTCATTTCTCCTGCAACCTAGGTCTCTTCTTATGCTGGTTGTTATAGAACACTTGATCATCAGCATACTCCATTTCCACCTTTTTAGCACATAAAACAGGCTTTTCATAACTTTTAAACTCATGAGAAGCTAATGCCCTTCGATATTTTGGCTTTAATCTTGAGTAAAGACTATTGATTTTACTATCAAAGTCTCATATAAAATTTGGAGCATACCATGCCAATCGAGTGAACATTTCTTCATAGGCAGTCACTGAGTCTTCCTCTTGCCTCAATTCCATGAATTGCTTTTCCATCCTAATTCGAACTTCCTTAGGAAAATACTTCTCAAGAAACATACCTTTAAATTCATCCCAGTCGAGAGTATCAATCTCATCAGCATCCCTGATATTTCTAACCATCGACCACCACTGATTTGCTTCACCCTCCAAACGGTAAATAGAAAGACTGACCTTTTGATTGTCCGAACACCCCATGACACCAAAAATCTTCTCCAGTCCTTTAATCCACCCTTCAGGTAGCATAGGGTCAGATGATCCTCTGAATGATGGTGGATGTTGCCTCATGAAATGTTCCACCACTGACATGTTCCTCTATGGTTGATGTGGATGATCTCCTGCATGGATACCACCTCCATTTATCGCTTGAGTCAACTGCGCCATTACTGCAACAAACTGTTCAATTTAAACTCCTACCATCTCAGGATGCTGATTCGGAAGGTTATTTCTTTTTACATGCCTTCCTAACACTGCTTCCCTGTTTCCTCTGCAGAAATCCATTCTGAACAAACATGTATTAGATGAAGAAACATGGTAATCTTCAAATGCTACATCACTTCAATTTGACCATAAAAAATTTTTGGATAATAATTTAATAGAATTCTAACTCCTATAGTTATCTAAACCGACCTCGGATACCAACTATAAGGCCCCAACATTAAACCTTAGTTATTCGTGAGTTATTACAAGATTACACATTGAGGATATTTTCAGGTTTAGAGTTTTAGAGAATTAGATCCTAAAACTAGCATTACATTCCACATTTAAAAAAAGGGGTTACATAAAGATAGTCTTCATTTTTTCCAATCAACGGAAACATATTTAAAATTAAACACAGATTCTATCTTGACACTGCCTTGACACTATCATCATATCATGTACCTTTCCCTCGACCTGTGAAAAAAAATTCAAAAAATTTTTTGGATGAACATAAAAAACCTTAGTATGGGTTATAAAAATATGGAATGGAAACATGAGATCATATATACATAATAATGGAATCATACTTTTCCCATAAAACATATGCACTTTAACATACCTCATCAAATCATGAATAAATCATAGAAATCATAAGACATAAAGGTAACTTGAGGCATTCATAACATTCATACATAGGGATTAACCCTCTTGGTTACGTTTGGAATACCCATAATAGTATATTCCCTAATTATCTTCGGAGAAACCTTAACGTTTTACTCCTTCGCGTTACCCAATGCATTGGAGAGCTATATCGGGCTCACCCGACCATAGTTTATCACAGAACCACCCTTCTTCATAATAATGCCCAAGAACCATAACAAAATTGTATCACATAAAACATGCATAAAGGAAACATAAAATTTCCACATTTCAATCACAAGATATCAATACAACACATTGATATAATAAAAACATTATGAAATCTATTTTCAATACAAAAATAAAAGAAAAGTAAAACATGGTATTTATTTTTCTTTTAAAAAGAAGGTATGGCTTGTAGAGGAAGTCGAAACTCAAATAATGGTCCCGGTGGCAGAGAAGTCGTTGTCGCCGCATACGTATGACAAAAACATTCCCTTTTGTTGTCTAGTAAATCCTTCGTGTAAAAAAGATTCCTTTTAAATAAACGTAAAAGTCAATGGGGTTTATACACCGTATAAAAGAATGTTGTGTATAAAATAGAATATGCCTCAATGAAAGGAGATTGAGACGAAGTCCCATACCTATGGTCCGACTTGACTCGATCATTCTTTAATTTCCTGAATAATAAACTGGAGTTAATTTATACTTTCTTAAGAACCTTTTTCAAGTTCATTATTCCTTTTATATCACTTATTACCATGTCATGAACACTATGTAATTATTTTAGTTAATAACGGTTGTTTTAACGATCATTGGTACTTGAGTCAAAATATGCTCATTATAATTACATTTTTTAATGAATCCATTATATCCAGAGTTATAATAATTATTTTGATATCATATATATCATATATATCCATTATATACATATTACATAATCATTTAGAGGTAATAAATGAAATGAACCGTTCATGGAGACGGTAAGCCGTACGTACGTATGAATGCTACTTTAATTTCTATTTCATATTTTATAGAATGGAATCATAATGATATAAAGGTATATTATAATTCCATTGTAATATCATATATAATATCATAATTCCATCCTTTATACGTCCCACATATGGTATTAACGAATCAAATCACTTTGAGGGGGTGGTAGTCTGCACTTCCTTAAATGAAGATATCACGTTTACCCACAATGGAAACCATAAAGGTATGCCAAAAATGAATAATAAAGAAGCTTAAGGAAAAAATAAACATATTATATATCTTATATAAATATAGTGTCATCTTAATGGACACCATTGATGGTGTTAATAGAATGTTGAACAATCATAGTTTCGGGAGGTAGAAATTAGCCATCCACGGAAACAGTATGTTCTTTAACCATTAGATGTAGGTGTGTGTAAGTGTAGCTCAAATACATATTATAACAACATCCTAGAATGTGTAAGATACTGGTGTTGTTAAAAATTAAATTAATAAAAATAGTTTAGTGGGTTGGAGATGCAAAACAAAACAAAAGGACTCAAGTGAAGACATTACCTTAAAATCAGGTAACTCCCTTTGGGTTGAGCTCAAAGGCTTCCATGGGAAGACTTCTTCCCAAAGTGAGGATTAAAGTAGTAATAGAGGGATTTGTAGAGACAAAATGGGCAGGGTTTGGCCGAGCCAAAGGCTTTGGAAGTATGGGTATGGTGGTAGATGTGGGGGCCTTTTATAAGAGGAGAGGTTGGGCACTCTTGGAATGTAAAGAAATGTTCCCTTATTTAAAAATGAGTTTCGGATTTAAAAGGTCCCACATTGATATAATTCGAGGATAAGGTGATAAGGGTTCGAAATATACCCATCAAATAGGTTTTGGACATGTTTAGGTAAAATATTTTACATTTTATTTTCATTTTATTTAAATCCATTATTAATGAGGTAATCGCTGCATCATCATGATGTCATAAATAATTTAATATATTTAAAGTCTAAAAATTATAATAAAAATATCATGATGTAGTAAATATTTTTATCTTTCTAATGAATATTTATAGTCAAAAATATGACTTTTATAACCCCATGTAAAAATTGTTTTAGTAAAACAACTCATGTTTGTGTCATTTTTACTTTTACATTAAATAAAAAGTTTTTTATGTCATTTCCCAACCAAAGTCGATCCATGGGGTCCCCAAGCTAACCCATGGATTGTCTTGGTCGGACATGACACATCGAATAATGGTAAGACATGTTTCTAGGTCATTTTATATTATTAAAACATTATTCTAACCTTAAATTACACTAACTACCTCTCATCGGGATTAAAAACATAAAAGTTACTATTCACCAAAAAATTATTTTAATCCCATTGAACCACATTTTACATATTAATGAAAAACATGTATGTAGAATTTTTGAAATTCAAAACACAGAGGTGGTAAAGTTTCATTTAACCAAAAAATCAGTTTCTTAAGTACAACATAGTGGTTTCACTATTCATCAAAAATTGAGGTTTTTAAGAAAAATACCAAAACTTCACCCTAATCTATAGTTGATATTCCGAATTCAAAAATTATGTCTATTTTACAAAATTCAAAACATATACATTAAATTAATTAATTTAATAATTAATTCCCGCTGTCAGAGTAAATAGCGTGTTTTTATGAAACAATAAGTATCAAAAGATTGACAGTAGATTAAGTCCAATTTCAAAGTGAAATTAATTCCAGCGACCACTATCGGATTATATGGTAAAAATATATTCTAATTTCACTTTAAAACCAATTAAAAAGATAATATAATCATATAAATAAATTAGATTAAAAAGAGGTTTTGAATTAAAATACAACATTTTTCATTATTCATTAAAAAATGAACTTTATCAGAAAAATACCAAAAATTCACAAAAAGTAAATTTTGATGTCCCAATAATAAAAAATAAGTTTATTTTGGAAAACATAGATTTTAAAATTGTAAAAATATAGATTTAAAAATTGTTTTCCATTAAAAGTCAATAAAACAATCTTTTAAAAATATTAGTGTATTCCATGCTTAAAATTGGATTTAATTTCATTTTAAGCCTCTAAAACACTATATAATTCATTAATAGACATAGATAAAAATATCTATTATTCATTACTTACATGGGATGTTACAGATTTATACCATGTGACATATGCAGCAATCCTCTCTCAGATTGTTCTATATTTTCCCTTTTATGTACCTTGTCAAATATATTTACATTGACTTATCCCATGCAGCCTTTGAGATCTATCTTAATAGATCATGATTCCATGAATATAGGCAACTTCACCTATGTCATTCATGGAGATGCATTCATTTAACCAAGTCTTAACTGACTATAAGACTTGTACCCCATTTCCCATTATTAATATGTCAATAACATATATCACTTGGAAAACTATGGAATTCCCATTCAACAATTTTATAGACACAAGGCTTGCTGTAATTTTTCACCAAACCATAATCTCTTAGGGTCTCATCAAAACGAACAATCCATGATCTTGATGTCTACTTCAATCCATAAATGGATCTCTGCAGCTTGCATACTTTATTGACATTCTTTGACTTGAAAAACCATTCAGTTTCTGTAATATACACGTCTTCAACCAACTTCACATTTAGTAAAGCAGTTTTATCATCCATTTTCCAAATTTCATAACCATGAAAGGATGCTATTGAAATAAATATTCTGATGGATTTAAGTAATGATACTAGTGAGAAGGTTTCATCATAGTCAATGCCTTGACATTTCATGAAACCCTTTGTAACAAGTCTTCCCATTATGTTATTAACCACACCATCCATGTCCAGCTTCTTCATGAATACCCATTCACTTCCAATGGGATTTACATGAATAGGAGGTTCTACCGAAATCCAAAATTGATATTGGTACATAGACAACATCTTATAATTCATGGCTTCATTCAATTTAGTAGCTTCTTTTCCGTCAACTGGTTCCTTGCAGGTTATAGGTTCATCATCCTCAATGAATAATGTGTCACCTGACTCGGTGACATGAAAACCATAATTCTATGGTTCTCTAACCTCTCGTGTTAACCTACACAGTGTCTGCTTCTCAGGAATTACTTCTTATTCACCTTGTCCTTGTGAAGATTGTTCCTCTACTAACTCTTGTGTATCTGGAGAATTAACATCGTTGAAGACAATCTGGATCTAACTATTTCCAATAAAATGAGTTAAATTTCTAGAAATGTGGTGTATCATGCCACAATTGCTTTTCTATCTAAAGGGTTTTAAAGGAAATATCCTCTAGCTTCCCGTGGTTAACCTATAATGATGCACTTAGAGCTTTTGGATGCTAATTTTTCACTTGGTAAAGTGTTTCAAAATATCTTTCCCCCCATACACGTATGTGTGTCGGACTGGGTTTATTTCCATACCATAATTGATATGGAATCCCATATACATCCTTATATAGTACTTGGTTGATGGTATATGCTGATGTCTACCAGATGTATCCCCAAAAAAATAATGGATGAGTTTCATGACTCATCATTGTTCTAACCATGTCCAGTAAGGTCCTATTTCACCATTCACTAACACCATCCCATTGTGGTGTATAATGAGAAGTGAGTTGGGATACTTTCCCACACTCCATTAAGTGGTCAATGAATTCTTTGTTACGGTATTCTTCACCTCGATCTGAGCGAAGTTCTTTTATCATCTTACTAAGATGGTTTTCTAGTTCATTTTGGAATTCCATAAAAATTTGAAAGGATTCGAACTTATACCATATTAAGTAGATATATCCATACCTACTATATTCATCGGTAAAAGTAATGAAGTATAAAAAACCACCCATTTCCTCTACTGGAAATTTACCTCATACATTAGAATGTACTAATTCCAGTACTGCATTATATCTTTCTCCCATTCCTGAGAAAGTTGCTTTGGTCATATTTCCTTGTAAACAAGCTTCACATACAACTATGGGTTCTAACTATACCAAGTATAGAAACCCTCATTGATAGAATTTTTGTAATATATTCTCCTTTACATGACTAAGACTCAAGTGACATAGGTGGGTGATATTTGAGTCATGTTGGCAGTTGTTTTCAATGATTTCCAATACTGGGTTTTCAAGTTCCATCATATCTAAACCATTGTTAAGATGTGTCATACCACAATATATGTTTTCCCTATAAAAAAGATAGCATTTATTTCCAAACTTGAAATAAAACCCCATAGTGTCTTGACTTAATAGAGATATAATGTTTCTGGTAACAGAAGGTACATAATAGAAATTGTTTAAAACTAGAACCAAACCAGTTGTCAAGGTTAAGTGATAGTCTCATACTCCCAAGTCTATCAGACATGCACCATTTGCCTCTCGGAGATCCACATAACCTTTTTCAATCATCTAAAACCTACATGGGTCTAGTATATGAATACAAATGTGTCATCCACATGTTGTATCCAACAGCCTACTTGTAGATAAAGATAGATTGCATTCAATGACAAAAATACCTGATGTAGAATCATCAGTTTTCTTCTTCTTCCCAGCTCTGCAATTATTCTTCTAGTGTCCTTTCTTTCCCTATCCAAAACAGACAACTTACTGCTCATTGAATTACCTCTGAATCTTTGGCTTGTTTGCAAGATGATGCATTAGTGTCTTTGGCCTTGACTTTCCCTTATACCCCTTTTCATTTCCCTTGTTTTTCTTGTTCACCATACGGAGAGATAAATTGTTATTTTTGAAATCCTTTTCATCTAGGAGAACTAAAGGCAAATGGTCTGGGAGTGACATTGTCATATCATTCATATTATAATTGAATATAGAAGTTGATAAGCTTGGTGGTAAAGAGGCAAGAATGAAATCCACTACTATTTCTTGGTTCTATTTAAGCTCAATGGCTTTAAGCCTCTCAATATACCAAATCATCATGAGTATGCGAGGACTGTATTGATTACATTATTCCAGAATACACTTAGAAATAGAACATGACATCTCATACCACTCATTCCTGGCCCTCTTCTGATATAACTCTCATATATGTGAAAACATCTTGTAGACTTCTTTATCTTCATGTATTTTTTTCAATTGGATGTATATAGATGAAAACATGATACATTGTAAATAAAGTGCAACATCAACACACCTTCTCTATTTAATTTTTCCACCTAGCATGCTCCCTAAAGAGGCTCAATAGGAATTGGGGATTTTAGCACATATAAATTCCTTTCATGGTGTAGTACTATGCGAAAGTTCTTCTACCACTCCTGAACATTATTGTCAGTTAGGATATTTTCATTTTCCAAAAATTTATTACAATGATAATGTACTTGTGGTGTTGGTGATTTTCATTTCGAATCTACATCAGATAAACATTTAGCAGTTAGTACATTGTCTTGATTAACTTATTAAATTTTTGATTAAAATACTATTATATCATTTTAATGTCTCCCATTATTTTAGAGAACCTTAATAGCCATCACCATTAGATTCAGAATACACTATCGCTTGAGTATTCTGGTGGCAAGGATTCTTGAAACCTCCATCATAGTCTACAAGATATGGCTATGCCACTACGTGGAGGGTTTTAAGGTAGGCACTAGCTGGACAAAGACATAACTTGTGGTTCCTTGTGATGTTGTTTAAAGTCCAAAATTTTGGAATCAAGACATGATTCCCTCAACCACATTCCTCTAAAGTCATAGCAAGTTAGCTATGGCTAAAACCTGACTACTCACATTAGTTATGTTGACCCAGTTCTCTTATGAAAAATCCCCAGTAGTATCAGGCACCCTCAACTATGGATGACGAGCACCCCAAATAGCCGGTTTTGTTTAGATCTGAGAAATGGAAGGCAGTTATATTTAATATCAATTTTAAGGATTTCAATATTTATTGATGAATAATCCTCTTAAATCTGTACATTCAAAATATACTATCGTGCTCACATTTGAGCATTAAATGGAAATATATTCGTCATTTATTTATGAATTTTTTTACTTTGTTTACTATATTATGTGATCAGGCAATAATCCTGCACTCACATATAATAATAAACTATGCCTAAAGTAAATCATGAAATCTGACTGGTCTTGAGAATTCTATAAATATTGATCCATAATGGATCAATCATGACCTAGGGGAATTCACACCTAAGTCAGCCCCTGACTCAAGTCGTAGCGACCCCTAGTGCAATACCCTCGGCTCCTGTCTGGTTTACCGCCTCGACATGGTAGGGTTTTCATCTCAGATCATTATTATTTAATTACACATGTACTCACATGCAGACGATAGGGTCTAGGGGTAAAAAATATAGATTGTGCATTGGAAACACATGGCATTATACATATTTGAATTTGATGTACAATTCGAAGACCGTGATTTATCTTATTAGTTATTAAAATCATTGCACACATTTAATAAATAAATAAATAAATAAATAAACCCCAGACATGAATTGTTCAGTTGATTTCTCAAGACAAGTTGATAAATATAAAGAATGATTAAAATTAAACTGAAAAAATGTTTAAACAATACAGGGGGTCCTTATAATTAAATTAATTTGAATAAATTTAATTAATTAATTTTTATCAATTACTAATTTTTAATTTAATTTCAATTTTACAATTAAATTATACCCTTAAATAGATTTAAATATAAAATTAAATTAAACAATTAGTTTAATTTTAAATCAAAAAATACATTAAACTATTAATTTAATTTCTATTCTAATGATATTAATATTTCGAATTAAAATTAATTTTAAACCCCAAACTAATTATAATAAATTTAATTTAAAAAACTAAATTCTTTAAAATGGATTAAATATAGGGTTACCCATAGCCGGGGAGGAGTCCAGCATGACCGCGAACCACCACGAGTATCTTACTAGAGCAGTGAAAAACCAAGGTGTGACCTCAACGTGACTACAGTGTGACTGCAGTGTGATCATGGCGTGATAGCAGAATGACAGCGGTGTGATCGTGGCGTGACTACCTGATTGACTAAAACTCATGGCAGAATCATTTTCCGGCCAACAGTGAATGGATCATGAGGAGGTGGTGCAACTCACTGGCCTGCCGCATAGGGAATAACCCACTACTCCAGCTAGACGTAGTGGCGGCGGCCTGGTCTGGTACATCCTAGACAGGTGGTGTCCTGGTTCGACATGGACAGGTCTGGCATAGAGAGAGTGGGGAAACTATCTAGGTTGGGCGGCATACTGAGCATGGCGGCGGTTCGAGTGGGTCGGTGGTCAATGCGGGCCAGCGCGATGAGGCAGAGTGGCGGCTCTCGAGGTGGCGGTCTGATGGCCTGACCAGGCACACTACTAGGGTTTTCACCCAAGCCTTGTGGTGCACGACATGAAGAAGGAGGAGACCCATTTGGGTCTTTTATATATTTCTTATTATTATTTCCTTTATCCAAATGACACCTCAATTTCCCTTTTTTTAATTAAAAGGATGACATGACCCCAAAATGAATCATGGTCTCCCCTTCTTTTTTAAATAAATCAATACTTGACTTGTCCTGCAGAGTTTTTTAAAAAAAATATTCTATTTGAGGTAAAATAATATAAAATATATTATTTTATTTATCTCCTAAAATTAAACATGCCATATTATTTCCGACTACCGGATTCCACCCAAAGTGTGGCTTGATTTTGGAAATTTTTGGAGAAAACATTTATGAAGAGATAACATGTTCTTCTCAAATGATTAATCTGAATAAAAATTTAACTGAGGAGTCTATCCAACTGAATTTTTCAAATGGACATATCAAGGCAATTCGAAAACTGATCATTGTGTGGTCGGTTGCATTGGTGTAACACCTGATACTTTTATGAGAAATATTTTGTTTTTATGTTATATAAATCATCAAAGGAATCTTTCGTAGCACGCAATCGCGACCTTCCTCGATAGCGTGTGTAGTACGCAATACCGAGTTCCACTAAACCACTATATATTATTATAATATTATAAACTTGCCGTTAAGAATAGTATTAACTGAATTTTAAATTTTAATACATTATTATTCATCTTACACATTTTCTAGAACATGGTAAGAGAACAAAATAATTTTTTTGGGGTAAAATAAGTATTTATCAAAAAATGCAGTTTTACCGCCATTTGATGGCGTACCCACATTAAATCTAGTTTTTGAGACATTTATAAGTTAAATTTTACAAAATAAAATTCTTTTTTTGAATAAGGATATAAAAATTTACTTTGGATAAATTTTTGATATTTTTCTGATAACTTTCATATTTTGATGAATACTAAAAATACGCTAATTTTTAATTAAAAACAACTTTTTTCATTGAGATAATTGATATGGTTAAATTATAATATTGAATTGTTTTAAAGTATAGATAGAATATATTTTCACCATTTAATATAATGTATGTCATTAGCATTAATTTCACATTGAATTCATAGGTAAAAACATTTCAATCTTTGGCAATGTTTTAACTTCTAAAACCCGTTTTCTTAACGACGTGATTTATTTTCAATTAATTACTGCAACTTATATATTTTGAATTTTGAAACATGGATTCCATATTCAGAATTAGTGGTTCCAAATTATGTTAATAGGCTTCTTTTTATTTTTGGGCATTATGAATAGTAACTAAAATAAATTTTATTTACCATAGTTAAAGGTAAATCGGGTAATTAAGGGTAAATATAAGATTATAAAATTACCCTAAAACCTTCCAAAATCCAATTGGATGACTAAAAGTAGACCCATATCAAATAAGGGTCAGATTAGATTCATTTAATAGACTTTTGGACACGAAAATAATTTAATTATTATTAAAACCAAAGAATGTGACAACATGTCACTTTCTTAAATCTTCTAAGTATGATAATTTTAATTTGGTGATAAACATAATGAAAAATCTAACTTGAATAGTCTCCAGAAATCTAATACAATTATCTACATCATAGGAATTTATTTAGAATTTTTAGCGATTAAATAATTTTCATTAAAAATGACACAATAGTTATGTTGAAATTATTTTATTAATTAAAATATCAAATAAATGGTTTTAAAATATTAAAATAATTATTATATGCACTATTTAATGTTCTCCAACAATTTTCTAGATAAATATTACATTTTATTAATCTATTAAATCTTTTAGTTCGAACATATCCTCTGTATATATTTTGTTTTAATTCAAATAAATTATTATTGTCAAAATTGACACTATTGTTATTTTATAAAAATAACATATTATAAAATTGTTTTAAAATCACAAAAATATTTCAATATTATAAATTAAAATTTATATGATCGAAAATGTAATAAAGTCTCAAATTATGGAAAATTCACAACACATATGTAATTATTAAAAATAAATTAATATTTAGAATATTATTACCAAAAATAATATTAAAATGATAAATAAGGATAAATAAAGTTGGTAATGTTTAAAATAAATTCCTAACATGTCTAAATTTTATTGTTTGATGATATTACAACCCTTATCTCATCTAATCATCGTATATGAGTCATTTTAGAAGTTTTTAAGTGGGGTTGGTATTTAATATAAACTAATATTTCTTATTTTCCAAAGGTGCCCCTCTCAGCCCTTATAAAAGGGGACCTCCTCCCTCTCATCCTCACACCAATTTGAGCCTTCATTCTTGGCGAAACCCTGCCCATTTCACTTCCACACTTCCCTAGAATCATCCTAGAGGTTCTTGTCTTCTTCAAAGACCAACCCTAGTGCCCTAACATGAGGTTAAGAAGAGGCACGTCAAAAAGAGGTAATATCCATTACCGATCCTTTCCAAATTCATTCTTCTTCAACAACTTCTTCTTTAGTTGATTAATTATGAATTAATAACATAATTATCACTCATATAATGATATGTTATTATAATTATGAAACAACCCTATTTCATCATCTATCCATCCTATGGAAAACGAAATCACCGCGCGTGCGTACGTACGGAATACAGTCTCCACGCCGTGGTGTAATCTATTTTCCCCCACCACCTTACTTGGATCGGTATAATGATGTAAATAATTACTATATATGATTATTGTAATGTGATATTGATTTTTAAATAGTATACATACACTCCAATACAATTCCACGATCATGGGAACAATATAATCGCTCGTGCGTACGTACGGAATACCGTCTCCACGATGTGATGCGATTCGTTCTACAAGATTTTCAATGCATAATGATTATATAAATGAATTTAATGAATAAATATGATATATAGTACATTAATACCATTCTGTAAATGATGTATCTATAACCTAAAGTGAAGAATAATAATTTATTCGACAAAACACGCATAAGAACAAAAAGTTATAAACACCCGAATAACAAGTTGCAATGAAATATTACTACTAAGAAGCTAAGAATATGACCATATATGATATCATAAAAATAATTATGAATCTTGAATAAGTCAATAACATTATTTAAATCATTATACAGGAGGTTTGGACACTTACGAGGAAAATCGGACCTAAGGTAAGGGAAACATCACAATCTCATTTTTATCCGACATTGTTTATAATTTAGTATTTACTGGGGTGTATTTTATCATCCACATCCATGTTTCCTCAATATTTAATATTATTTCCATCCGCCTACAATTTTTTAAATCCAATTTTACCCTTCAGTGAGTTTTTTGTAAAGGATATGAAAGGAATCTTTTGTCATTTTTCGTACGAGGTAATTTTTGACTTTTCTGACAAAAGTACAAAGAATGATTTTTTAAAATTATATGGAATGAATGGATTTTGAAAAAATTATTTCCAAGAAGCTTCCGTTACAAGTTTTCAAGTTTACTTTTAATCAAATTCTTTTAGTTTATAATTGTACGACGTGTTAAGAAAGGAAAATTGTTTTTGAAGCAGAAAGGATATTTTCCTCAAGAATGGAGTTCAAGTGTTTTATAAAAATTATATTCCATCTAAGATAATACAGGGTTATGTGTATATCAATATTATTACATTGATTTGATTATTTTGTGATGGAATTATATTTTTATGAATTCATTTATCTTATATGAATTGTTTTATGATGTCACGATGTTTTAGATTCCCATTTTTATTACATGGGTTATTCTATAATGAATGGTTTCTGATTTTGTGGCACACATAATAATGGTATCATTATGAGATGGGGGGGGACCTATATCTCCCTCCTAGAATTGGGTAAATATTTTATATCTCATGAGATAGACATGGCTGGAACGACATGTTAAACCGGTTCAGTGAAACATGACTGAAATGGGGAGTGAACTCGGTTAAGAAATGGACATTGTTCACTAAGATAGTCTTGGAAATGAGTCTTGACTAACAAGAAATGATTCTCTATGATTATGTGTGTATTCCACAAAGTTTCATGAATTATGTTATGATTATTGGGATTACATTTCACTACTATGATTTATACCATGTTATGAAATTATGATTTCTTTTGCAGTTTAAGATTTCCAAAAGTTATGTTCTTATGTATATGATGTGATTGATATTTCTTTTGTTTACCCTTAATGAGAATTTGATCTCACCCTTTTGTTCGTTTTATTTCCCCAGGTCAGGAAGAAGGTTATTAAGTAGTTTATGCCAAAAAGGGACTCTAGATATGATTAAATAAAAGGGAGGCAAAGTAGATGCTTTATGAACTAGTTGTTTATGTTTCCCAGTTTCTAAAGACTCTATACCTATATGGTCCTTTCCTGGTTTTGTTATATGTTGTAATAAGTGTGCTTCAATTTTGAAGTAATAACAATGTTTGTAATGTTTGGGTCGTTATATTTGGTATCAAAGGAAAGGTATATTCAACCTTTGGAAACTCGGATGTGAAAGCCTTAGTAAGAATCCTAAGGATAAGTCTAAGCATAGAACACAATCTTAGTTTTTTAGAAATGGCCATGAACAACCTATGATAAGACCTTAAGTGTGAAATTTTATTCATGATTATGTGGTTTTCCTATTATAATTAGTTTTGCTCACACTATTATTCTTGGTTTTAGTCAATGGCTGGAACACGAAGGAACCGTGTTAATGCGGAATGCGACGGGCAATGCAATGATTGTCCCCCTGAGAAACCAAATGTTATGGGAGCTGGAATGAAAAATCTTGTAGCCATGCTCACACAACTTTCTAAAGCTCTGAATCATGCAGGACTTCCAAACGAGCAAAGTAAGGAGCAACATTCTGTTGAATCCTTCATGAGGCAGCGTCCACCTTCTTTTAGCGGGTCTACTCATCCATTAGTTTTTCTACAATGGATTAATACTAATGAAATAATATTTTCAGTTCTTCAATGTTCTGAACATGATAAAATCATCCTAGCAGTGTATCATTTTGAAGGAGATGCTGATCAATGTTGGAATCTTATTAAGAATACGAGGCAAAGGGATGAAATTGAGTCCATAGAATGGGACGAGTTCAAGAACATATTTTTCAATAAGTACATCACTCGTATTCTCGGAAAAAATATGGAGAAAGAGTTTCTTGAAATGAAGCAAAAGGATGAGGAATCTATTGGTACTTACGATGCAAATTTTACAAGACTTGCAAGGTACGCTTTTGGTATTATTATCCAACCTGAGAGTAAGATCGATCAATTATTTAGTGTCTTAAAACCAAGTCATCGAAGGACGTTAGCCATAAGGGACTTCAATACCTACGAGGAAATTGTTCCATGTGCTCTCAACGTCGTGATGGAGATTGGATTAACCCATCAGTCATATGGGTTTGATAAGAAGAGGAAAATATAATTCAAAGGAAAATCCAAAGATCACACTAAAAAAGAACATGAGCTTTCCCTTTTGCTCAAAGTGTGGAAATAAACATGGAGGGTGTTGTCTTAAAGGGACAAGTAAATGTTTCAAATGTAGAAAGGAAGGTCATCGGGAATTTGAATGCAGAAATGATGGGAAAAATATGTCTAATGATGCAAACAAAGGAAGGGACACACAGAATGAACCTACTACACTTTAATGTTTCAAGTGCAAGGAGATGCGACATTATGCCAATCAATACCTACATCCAAGGGTTGATGATGATGGTCGACGTCAACAAACTCTTAAGGCTAAAGACAGAGGAAAGTCACATCCAATTTCTATCAGCGATGTGGAGTACGATAACGATGTGGTGAAAGGTACAATTACCATCCACTCTAAAGTAGCAAATGTTTTTTTGATTCTGGATACACCCACTCCTTTATTTCTGAAGAATTTTCTAAGGATATCACCGTATTACCTCAACAGTTAGATGTTGAGTTAGCTGTGACAACCCCTAATGGCACAACAGTCGCATCAAAAGTTTATAATTCTTCTCCGATTGATGTTTGTGGGAAAGTGCTCCCTGCAAATCTTGTGAGCCTTCCTCTAGTGGAATTTGATGTGATTCTTGGCATGGATTGGCTTTCTCTACATGGAGCACATATCAATTTCCAAATAAAGGAAGTCACATTTCATATTCCTGATCAATCTATGATCGTCTATCGATGAAAGGATGAGAATAACCTTCTAGTGAAAATTTCTTCCATTTTATGGGTATTTATTCCACAAAATGAAGATTATTTATCTCAAATGGTTGGTGAGAAACTCACGATTAAGAATATGCCCATTGTATGGGAGTTTGATGATGTCTTTCCGGAGGAATTACCGGGTCTTCCACCAAATCGTGAAGTTGTGTTTTCAATAGAACTCATACCTGGTGCTTTGCCTATTTCATAGACACCTTATAGAATGGCCCCAATTGAGTAGCATGAATTGAAGAAGAAAATCCAAGAGAATCTTGACAAGGTATTCAAACGCCCTAGTGCGTCACCTTGGGGAGCACCTGTTCTGTTTGTTATGAAGAAATATGGATCAATGAGACTATGCATTGATTATCGAGAACTTAACAAGATCACTATCAAGAACAAATATCCTCTGCCACCCATTGATGACTTATTTGACAAACTACGAGGACCTCAATACTTTTCCAAGATTGATCTTCGTTCAGGGTATCACCAATTACGGTTCAAAAGGGATGATATACCAAAGATGGCTTTCCGTACAAGGTATAGACACTATGAATTTATAGTGATTCCATTTTGTCTTACTAATGCCCTTGCTATCTTCGTTAATCTGATGAATAGAGTCATTAGAGACTATCTTGATCAGTTTGTGGTAGTCATTATAGATGATATTATTGTATATTAAAAGAGAAAGGAAGAACATGAAGATCACTAGAGAATTATATTGAAGACCCTGAGAAAGGATAATCATTATGACAAATTTACCAAGTGTGAATTTCGGCTTCAAAGAGTTTCATTTTTGGGTCACATAATCTCAAAATAGGGGATATCTGTGGATCCAGCAAAAACAGAGGATATCGAATGATGCTTGAGACCAACAATAGTGACTGAGATCCGAAGTTTTCTTGGTTTGGCTGGATATTATCGACGTTTTGTGAAATATTTTTTAAGATTATCTAATCCACTCACCAAGTTGACTCGGAAGGGAGTTAAGTTTGTTTGGATAGAGGAATGTGATGAGAATTTCAAGGATTTGAAAAGAAGGTTATCCAGTGCACTTGTGCTCACACTACCTTGTAGTGGAGAAAGCTTTGTGATCTACAATGATGCATCCATGAAGGGTTTGGGGTGTGTTCTTATGCAAAATGATATGGTGATAGCTTATGCCTCACGACAGTTGAAAATAGATGAGCAAAATTACCCAACTTATGATTTGGAGTTAGCTGTAGTAATCTTTGCATTAAATATTTGGACGAATTACCTTTATGGGGAAAGGTGTGAAATTTATAATGATCATATCAGTTTAAAGTATATTTTCACACAAAAGGAGCTGAATATGCGCCCAAGAAGATTGTTGGAGCTGATTAAGGATTAAGACTGCTCAATTCATTACCACCCTGGGAAAGCAAACAAGGTGGCAGATGCATTATGTCGACAATACCATTCCAGTTTATCCATGATGAGGATTTGAAAAGATCCAATATTTAAGGATTTAAAAAGGATGGATCTTGGAATTATAATGAAAGGGGAAAAATCGTATCTTTCTCAAATGAATGTTCAACCATATATACAAGTGAAGATTAAAGAGGCACAGAAAGAAGATTTCGAGTTACAAAAAAAGGTGAGAATTTTTCCTGAATTCAACATTGATTTTGATGGGATAATAATGTTCAGGAATCGGGTTTGTGTTCCTCCCATCCCCGAATTAAAGAAGGAGCTGGTGGATGAGTCTCATAGTTCTTCATTCTCTATTCATCCTGGAAGCACGAAGATGTATATGGACCTGAAAGAGTACATCTGGAGGGATGGCATGAAAAGAGATGTTGCTGAATATGTCTCTTGATGCTTGGTGTTTCAGTAAGTTAAATCTGAGAGACAGAAGTCTAAGGGTATGTTAAAACCATTACCCATACCCGAATGGAAATGGGAAAACATCACTATGGACTTTGTCACAGGACATCCTAAAACATCCAAAGGAAATAATGTTATCTGGGTCATAGTTGATCATCTTACAAAGTCTACACACATCATCGCTATTAGAGAGGATTTCTCTCTAGATCAACTTGCCAGGATATATGTGAGGGAAGTGGTAAGATTTATGCAGTACCACTTTCTATTATATCTCATCGGGATCTGAGGTTTACCTCAATGTTTTGGAGAAGTCTTCAGCATACTCTGGATACATAGTTGAGTTATATCATTTCTTATCATCCTCAGACAGACGTTCAGTCTAAGAGAACAATTCAATCTCTAGAAGATATGTTGAGAGCTTTCTCTATGGATTTCAAAGGTGGTTGGGATCAACACCTACCTTTGGTGGAATTTTCTTATAATAATATCTTTCACTCCAGTATTCAGATTTCTCCTTATGAAGCTCTCTATGGAATGAAATGCAGGACTCCAACTTGCTAGGATGATGTTGGGGAAAGAAATCTATTAGGACCTGATATTGTTGATGAGATGGTAGAAAAGGTCTGATCTATTCAACAACACATAAGAGCAGCTCAGAGTCGATAGAACATTTATGCCGACAACTGAAGAAAAGACCTAGAGTTTTAAGTAGGTGATAATGTGTTTTTATGAATATCTCCCTGGAAGAGGGTCATGAAATTTGGAAAGAAGGGAAAGTTGAGCCCTAGATATATCGGTCCTTTTGAAATACTGGATCGTGTTTGGAAGGTAGCTTACCGATTGGCGCTTCCACCGAATCTCTCTCAAGTTCACGATGTGTTCCATGTATCTCTCCTGAGAAAGTAAAAACCTGATCCTTCACATGTACTCAGCTCAGAAGTTATACAACTGGAGCAAGATCATTCTTATGAAGAACAACCGATAGAGATTCTGGATCATAGTGAAAAGTCCTACGAAAAAAGACCACTCTCTTGGTGAAAGTTTAATGGAGGAACCACCAATTAGAAGAAGCTACATGGTAGCTTGAGGATATGATGAGGGAGTGGTATCCTAATATGTTTATTACAAAGTGATGAATTTCAAGGGGGAAATTCATTTTAAGGGGGTAGAATGTTACACCCGATACTTTTATGAGAAATATTTTTTTTATGTTATATAAATCATCAAAGGAAACTTTTTCTGCACGCAATCGCGACCTTCTGCGATAGCGTGTGTAGTACACAATACCGAGTTCCACTAAACAACGAAATATTATTATAATATCATAAACTATCCGTTATGAATAATATTAACTGAATTTTAAATTTTATAACATTATTATTCATCTTACACATTTACTAGAACATGGTAAGAGAAGAAAATAATTTTTTTGGGTAAAATAAGTATTTATCACAAAATGCAGTTTTGCCGCCTTTTGATGGCGCACCCACATTAAATATATATTTTGACACATTTATAAGTTAAATGTCACAAAATAAAATTCTTCTTTTGTATCAGGATATAAAAATTTACTTTGGATAAATTTTTTATATTTTTCTGATAAATTTCATATTTTGATGAATAGTAAAAATACGCTAATTTTTTATTAAAAACAAATTTTTTCATTGAGATAATTTATATGGTTAAATTATAATATTGAATTGTTTTAATGTATAGATAGAATATATTTTTACCATTTAATATAATTTATGTCATTAGCATTAATTTCACATTGAATTCATAGGTAAAAACATTTCAATCTTTGACAATGTTGTAACTTCTAAAACCGGTTTTCTTAACAACGAGATTTATTTTAAATTAATTACTGCAACATATATGTTTTGAATTTTGAAAAATGAATTCCATATTCAGAATCTGTGGGTCTGAATTATGTTAATAGGCTACTTTTTATTTTTGGGCATTATGAATAGTAACTATGGTAAATTTTTTTTACCATAGTTAAAGGTAAATCAGGTAATTTAGGGTAAATATAAGATTATAAAATTACCCTAACACCTTAAAAAATCTTATTGTATGAATAAAAGTCGACCCATATCATCTAAGGGTCGGATAATATTCATTTAATAGACTTTTGGCCATGAAAACAATTTAATTATTATTAAAACCAATGAATGTGACAACATGTAACTTTTTTAAATCTTATAAGTATAATTATTTTAATTTGGTGATAAACTTAATGAAACTTAGAACATGAATAGTCTCCATAATTCTAATACAATTATCTACATCATAGGAATTTATTTAGAATATTATGAGATTAAATAATTACCATTAATTATGACGCAATGGTGATGTTGAAATTATTTTATTAATTAAAATATCAAATAAATGTTTTTAAAATATTAAAATATTTATTATATTCACTATTTACTGTGCTCCACTAATTTTCTAGAAACTTATGACATTTCATTAATATATTAAAGCTTTTAGTTTGAACATATCATCTGTATATATTTTATTTAAATTCAAATAAATGAATAGTGTCAAAATTGACACTATTGTTATTTCATAAAAATATCATATTATAAACTTGTTTAAAAATCACAAAAATATTTTAAAATTATAAATTAAAATTTATATGATCTAAAATTTTATAAAGTGTCAAATTATGGAAAATTCACAACATATATGTAATTATCAATAATAATTTAAAATTTAGAATATTATTACCATAAATAAAATTAAATTGATAAATAAGAAAAAATAAAGTTGGTAATGTTTAAAATAAATTCCCAACATGTCTAAATTTTATTGGTTGATGATATTACAACCATATCTCATCTAGTATTTGGATATGAGTCATTTTCGAAGTTTTAATGTGGGATTGGGATTTAATATAAACTAATATTTGTTTTAATTCCAAAGGTGCCCCTCTCCTCCCTTATAAAAGGGCACCTCCTCCCTCTCCTCCTCACACCAATTTGAGCCTTAAAGCTCGGCCAAAACCTTCCCATTTCAATTACCCAATTCCCTAAAATCATCCTAGAGGTTCTGGTCTTCTTCAAAGTCAAACCCTAGTGCCCTAAGAGGAGGTTAAGAAGAGGCGCGTCAAAAAGAGGTAGTATCCATTACCGATCCTTTCCAAATTATTTCTTCTTCAACATATTCTTATTTAGTTTATTCATTATGAAGTAATAACATAAGTATCAATCATATACTGATATGATATTATAATTATAAAACATCCCTATTTCAACATCTATCCATCCTATGGAAAATGAAATCATCGTGCGTGCGTACGTACAGAATACCATCTCCACGCCGTGGTGTAATCTATTTTCCCCCACCACCTTACTTGGATGGGTATAATGATGTAAGCAATTACTATATATGATTATATTAAAGTTATATTTACTCTGAAATAGTATACATACACTCCAATACAATTCCACGATCATTGGAACGATATCATCGCTCGTGCGTACGTACGGAATACCGTCTCCACGATGTGATGTGATTCGTTCAACATGATCTTCATTGCATAATGATTATATAAATGAATTGAATGAATAAATATGATATATAGTACATTAATACCATTCTAGAAATTATGTATCTATAACCTAAAGAGAAGAATAAGAATTTATTCGACAAAACACGCATAAGAACAAAAAGTTATAAACACCCGAATAACAAGTTGCAATGAAATATTACTACTAAGAAGCTAATAATATGAACATATATGATATAAAAACAAAAATTATGATTCTGTAATAATTCAATAACATTATTTAAATAATTATAAAGGAGGTTCGGACACTTACAAGGCAAATCATACCTAAGGTAAGGGAAATATCACAATGTCATTTTTATCCGAGATTGTTTATACTTTAGTATTTACTAGGGTGTATTTTATCATACACATCCATGTTTACTAAATATTTAATATTATTTCCATCCACCTAAAGTTTTTTAAATCCTATTTTACCCTTCGGTGAGTTTTTAGTAAAGGATATGGAAGGAAACTTTTGTAGTTTTTCGTAAGAGGTACTTTATGACTTTTCCGACAAAAGTATGAAGAATGTTTTTTAACTTATACGACATGAATGGATTTTTAAAACATTATTTCCAAGAAGATTCCTTTACAAGTTTTCATGTTTATTTTTAATCAACTTCTTTTATTTTAGAATTGTACGACATGTTAAGAAAAGAAAAGTGTTTTTGAAGTAGAAATGATATTTTCCTCAAGAATGGAGTTCAAGTGTTTTATCAAAATTATTTTCCATCTAAGATAATAAAGGGTTCGGTTTATATCCCTATTATTACATTAATTTGATTATTTTGTGTTGGAATTATATTTTTATGAATTCCTTTATCTTATATGAATTGTTTTATGATGTCACGATGTTTAAGATTCCCATTTTTATTACATGGGTTATGCTATGATGTATGGTTTCTGATTTTCTGGCACACATAAGAATGGTATAATTATGAGATGGGTGGGACGTATATCTCCCTCCAATGCATTGGGTAAAGATTTTATATCTCATGAGATAGACATGGATGGAATGGCAGGTTAAATCGGATCAGTGAAACATGACTGAAACGAGGAGTGAACTCGGTTCAGAAATGGACTTTGTCCACTAAGATAGTCTGGAAATGAGTCTTGACTAACAAGAAATGGTTATCTATGATTATGTGTGTATGACACAAAGTTTCATGTTTTATGTTATGATTATTGGGATTGCATTTCACTACTATGATTTATCCAATGTTATGAAATTATGATTTCTTTTGCATGTTAAGATTTCCAAAAGATATGTTCTTATGTATATGATGTGATTGATATTTCTTTTGTTTACCCTTACCGAGAATTTGAGCTCACCCTTTTGTATGTATTATTTCCCCAGGTTAGGAAAAATTTTATTAATTAGGATATGCCAAAAAGGGACTCTAGATATGATGAAATAAATGGGAGGCAATGTAGATGCTTTATGAACCAGTTGTTTATGTTTCCCAGTTTCTAAAGACTCTATACCCATACGGTCCTTTCCTGGTATTGTTATACGATGTAAAAATTGTGCTTCAATTTTGAAGTAATAAAAATGTATGTAAAGTATGGGTCTTTATAGTTGTAACTGATTTAATCCCCGGTACTTAAATTTTATGCAATTTAATATTTCTTCAACTTTTAAAAATCACACGCTCAATATAATAACACTGTGAGGTACCGGGATGCCGCAGTGGAAGAAGGTGGGCCAGGAATATAAATAATTAATTCATCTCTAGAGTGACATAACTCTGTCAACTCTGGTGATCTTTTCCTGGATCGGTCCAAAGATCACAATAGGTATAAACAATGCAAAAAATAAATTGAACATATACCTATTTCATATGTTACGTGTGAAACTCCGCTACAGGACACCAAAAATCATTACTTGATGTCTCCGACATCAAATTCCTTAAGATCTTCCACACAAACCTCTCAAATCTGCTCTTGCGTCATGCATCGAGATCTACGGACTAGCAATAATCTTAAATGCTCACTTTTGTGCAGCGACGATTACCGTAAGGAAAGAAACATTGATCCGAGATTAATGAAATTGAAAATATCCCTTCACTTGAGAGACTCTTTCTCTAGATTCCATCAGGAGAGAGAATCTCTCTATTCCAACACATGAATAGTTACCTAGGAAGAGCCTCAATCTTACTTATATAGGGAATTTTTAAAACACACGGTGTGCACTCCAAGCCCCCGTGTAATAAACGTGTGGTATATAAATGATATAAATAATTATTTATGAAAAATAAAATTATTCCATAAATAGTATTTATAATTTATCACTTACTCGTAATATATATATTAAATATATTACATGTCAATCATTACACTTTAACTCGACTCACACTTCCTAATAATATTAAACAAACCTACGATATTAGTGGTAATTGAAATAATTTTTATACTGGCATTTACTAATCACTTGTAAATACATGTTATAAATAAATTCAACATATTATTCCAAGATTGAATAAATAAATAATTTATTTATTACTTGGTGATCAATATAACATGCATAGTACTTAGACCCTTTGGTAGGGCCCACCATGTTCTTCATTCATGTTCAAAAAATAGGGAAGATTATAAAAGTGCTATTGTGTGTGACCCTCTAGGTTCTTATCTCAATAGTAGTGAATAATATCTACCAACCAAGAGTGGGGTATTTCCACCACTCGAGGCCCCTATAGTGACAATGTAAAGTCATAGAAACAACTACCATCCTACAAACACAGTCTGTGTAATATAATCTATTCATCATCAATATCTCAATAAAGAAGAATTCACACTACTGTCATCATCCTTTATCTTCGGTTATTTTTTTTGTTGATTTTTCCAGGCGGTCTTACCTTCTACTACCATGGCCATGGATTTTATGAAGGTGTAACTATCCAAATGAATGAGTACTAGGATATATCTTCTGGAACCTAGAAGCATAAAATACTTTCTCAATCATTCAATCCATGACATTCCATTAATGACGTACCTGATACAAACTACCTTTCCATGACTTTGTCGCCATGGTTTTCGCCTTTCATCAAATGTACATAATTAAATGACCTTCATTGAAAATGATATCAAGTCTGGAAACCATTACACAATTCCATAGATAGGAATGTCCAATGACACCTGAAACATGTGGGGTTCCTATTATACACTTTTTCCCTCTAGATATCAATGACTAAAGATAATCAAGTGTGAACTTCATGAGATGATGTGTCAATTCTTGTGAGCCCCCAACACATTATGGTCACATATTATCTGTTTTCTTTCAGAATGATGTAACATGACCATATTACATTACATTAATATTACTATCATTGTATCTTCGGTTTCTCATTATAGCCTAGGATCTTCTATACCCCCATTGATAAGAAATGTAATATAAGGACATTTACAAAAACAATGTGAATGTAAAAGTGTCTACACTATTATGGAATGATAAACACATGTATTATAACAAACTACATTAATTTAGTGGTAATCAACATACAATAAAAGTTAGGTCTGGGGAAAACACTTTCAACATTAAAGGAATAGGAGTTGTGGCCTATCGACTTCCACTTCTAACAAATATGGCTCATGTTTAATCTGGGATTCACATATCACTCTTGAAGAAGTACATACCAGATACATCAAATGTACTGAACATAGAGGTTTTATAGTTGTAAGATGATTGATTTTATGGGGAGAAACAAGTAAAACATATGGATGTGAGGGAGAAGGTTCAACACAATAAGACAACCGACCATGTCAAACTATTTTGGAGGAACTATATCTATGAAGAAGAAATATGGGAATGAAGGAAGTGATGAAGGATTACCCTCACCTATTTATGTAAAATGAAATTTTAATGGATAAAATTTCAAAAAGTTGGAAGAATGTTAAAACCCAAACATTTATAAATGGAATATCTCCCTTCTAATAGTATGTTCATATAGTATAAAGCATAAAACACACTTGCAGACCATAATAAAAAAGTTTAATGATGTATAAATTAAATAAGAATTGTTTCTATATGGTATGGAAGATATAATAATGAAATAGTATCATTACCATAGGAATAGATATATGTCCCTTATGAATAGTAGACCAAAAAATTGAATAGTAACCATACCCATTAAAGTATAATTAAAATTTTGGCATCTTATAAATGAAATTCTGATGTAATTATATCTTAATAGTTGAAAAAATTGTTTTAGTAGTACATAAATAATTATTGGTATTTTTTCTAAGTCATAAATATATAATTATAATTTTTTTGGGATTAATAAAATAAATGAAAATTTATTTTCATAAAATTTATTCATAATTTAATATCTGATGTATTATTTTTTTAATATAATTTTATGATACCTTATATTATATTTCGAAATTGTTATGAAATTTGTTATAATTTTAAAATTAGTAGTTTTTTCGAATAAATACTTATTTTAATTAAAAAATGAATATATATTATTTATAAAATTATTTTCATAGTATTGTATACAATTTTAAAAACATAACATCTAAATTTTCAATGGGATATTTTTTTGTAATTTTCTAAAATACATCAATTTTTAAGTATATAATAAAAATGTTGTTTTTCACATAAGCGCTATAGCTTAAATTAAATCATTAATGAAATAAAGGTGACATAATCTTTTATATAAAATTAGTGTCTTCCATGGTTTATGTAATTCCATAAATTCATTTGTAAAATACAATAAACACATTTTAAAGATCTAAAATGAACATTCCAAAAACTTGAGTCAAACGTGATTTCTTAAAATATCATTTTTTCTTTCTTTTCTATTTTATTTTAATAAATTAAGGAATTCTATATATGAAGAATATTTGAAACAAAAAAAATTTATATTATATTAATATATGATATATATTTTCAAAATAAAACTATTAAAATTATAACCTTTGATATATTATTTTAATTAATATTTTATTTTGAAAACCCCCTCCTCATGTAACCCCTCTCCATCCCCTTAAAAAATCACTAATCCAATCCATTAGTTAGCCAAATATATAACCAAATACTCCCTATAAAGACACATATAATACCTATGAACTTTAGGGAGTCCTATTATTCATATCATCAATGGAGTTAATTTTTTTAAGAAAATATACACTAAGGAGAGAGTAAGTATTTTTTAAATATTAATTTTTTTTCATTTTATCTTTTCCTTTTACCATCTCCCTTTGAAAACAAAATGTTAAAAAATCGATTATATAATATTTTAAATTTATATACATGATATTAACATACTATAGTTATCATACTAATGAAAAATATAAATTCCACTCATCCATTTCTCACTCTTTCGACAACATCCCATTAATGGTTGATTAAGAACCTAATAGATATTGCCAATACAATTATTATAACCCTATTTATGGATGGATAACATAAATTATATATAATATATTAATATAAAAACACAATTATTCTATAATTCTTGGAACTAATTATATTTATTTATATATTACATTTAATAAATTATATAAATTGTTGCATGTCGAGAAATTTTTATGTAAAATATGTTATTAAAACACATCAATATCATCAACGGAAATTTAAAAATATAGTCCAATTAATATTATTGATAAATATTTTAATAAAATGAATTTATTTACATTATATATAATTTTTGGCTAATATATGTTTATAATTAATGAGGTTAGAAATAGATGATATTATGTGGGAATTTAGGTAAGGGTAGTTCTCAAACCCAACACTCTTTCCTTGATTTTTTTCCACTTTCACCCAAGATTTAGTATGATTATTCCTTAAGAATAATTTATTTGTAATTATATTATACATTATGGGATATACATGTTTTTAATGGAGTTTGTGATAATCATAATGTTTTCTAAACAAACACTTCTTTGAAAACACACCATTTAATTATTACTCCTTGCTGATGGTTCTTATATAAACAATGTTATTCCCACTTCCTTTTTGAATCCCAATTTTTAAGAATGAATTATTTTCTGATGAAATCCAATTCCTTACATGGGTTATAAATTATCAAGTTTGATATATGTTCTTTTTGGATTTCATGATAATGTCAAAGTTATGATGTGATGGGAGCACACATAATTATATAGTACAATCGTAATTTTATGACATGACAAATGTAACTATAATGATATATAAATCCAATGCATTGGGAAATATGAATACTTTCATTAATAATAATAAATATACATTAACAGGATTCTATATGTTTTAAAACCTATATTTGGTAGTTGGGAACTAGGACGTGATGTTTCATTTTTTATGCATTTCTACATTTGAAGTCCTCTCTTAATGCTTCGTCTCATTAATATGATCCTATGTGTATGATATGATAATTATTATAACCACCACATGTTATATTGTTTTATGTTATTATTTATTCTCTTATTCGGATTTTTCATCACCCATTTTTGAGGTATATCCTCAGGTGACAACTTGTACTAAATATAATTCAAGATCCAATAAGAAGCACGAGAAGAAGGAATTAATTTAATAACAATGTTTTATGCTCTAAATTTTATGTATAATCATAGTATTATAATGAAATTAAACCATTCCATCCTAGTCATGTAATTATTTTATGTCTTCTATCATTAAAATTATGTAATAGTAATGTATGAAATGTAAGGCCGCTTCTGTATCACATCTTCATTGAAAAAAAATTCTAAGCCTTTAATACCATTTAGAATATTTATCATTTTAATAATGAAAAATTTCATATGAACATTCCTAATATATATTTAACGATTCAAATATATATTTAATTCTAGTAAATAAACATTTAAATAAATCCAAATTATTCTAATACTATTAACCGGGGTTCATCGTCTTATTCATTAATACCCCTTTAGGTTTATTTGTCATTTGTATGATCAAAATCATCAATTGGAAACAAATTACTCATAAAAACATTCTGATCATTTTATATAGATCACCCCCTATGAAATTTAGTTTCATAATTCTGTATTCAATACAAATATAAAACATTAAAACATTGATAATTCCATAGAGAAACCGTTATTCTCTCTATATCACTAAAAAAACATTCCATTTTTCCTCAGAAATAACTTACAATATGAACATATTATCTACACATAAGATATTTTATAATACATTTAAAAATACACATGGGTACTTATAAAAATATTATAAACACATAGAAAATTTAATCATCATTGCTCCATGTTATTGACCATGAAACCACTTAGTAAATTATATTCCTCTATTTTTTGGCGAGTTTGAGAGTTAGTAATGTTTGATGTTGTTAATAATATATAATGATAAACAATTAAGGATAATAAAAATGTACATTACACTAGTTATCATCCAATTTGTTTTCCCATTAAAAAATTATGTATCACATTAAATGATAGCCCAGTTTATTCTAGATCCGTTAATTTCTGAAAACCATATATCAAAGTGTGTTAAATAATATTAATTATACGAAACCAAAAAATCATATACAATTAATTATAAACATTATACATATTAGAACCTTCATTTCAATATAAAAAATATTATAATTAATCTATTTCATATATTATTAAAAAATTTTCAAATCCATTATAATGGTTCATTACATTTCGATAAATTTGAAAAACACATCCACTAAAAGTTCCAAACATGTTACATAGTAAGGATAATTATTATGTAACATGTAATTATCTAGTAAATCACATAATACATTTTTTAATCTTATTAACCTAAGGTATATGTATTCCAAAACCATACCCTATTGTATTATCTAGGGTTTCATAAACCAATATAGGCTTTTATTCGACCAGACACATGACGTAGTCAGATTTAAGGCCCAAGAGGTGTTCCTGATCCAACCGGGAAAGCGACTAGCACTATGAATCCAAAAAAAATAAAATGGGAGTTATTTTAAACATTAAATGACTACAATAAAAGAATAATTATAAATTATATTACATAAAATAGAAATAATATACATCATAATATATTAAAAAATATTTCAATACAACTATAATAGAAAAACTGAAAACTAAAACAAACCACAATGAAACTGAAACACATCATGATATCCATGTGAACTTTGTGTCACCTATATCCTAAATATCATCCCACACTATATAAATAATACTACTAACATAGAACCTAATAAAATTTATGGGTCTACCAATGCTAAGAATCACAAATAGGGTGTGAGAATAAATTGAATAGTAGGTAAACATGAAAAAGTCATACAATTCATTTACTAAAATATTCCATAAACACTAGTTTTAAATACTTACATTGAATAGGTTTTAGGATTTTAAACATAAAACACATCTATCTAGAAAAATACACTTTTATAAACAACTCAAAAATTTTATATTTAAAAGTGGATTCCATTTCAAAACATACCAGTTTCATAACCAAAACCCAAAGAGGAATAGAAAAATGATAAAACATTTATATGGTTAAATTGAAATGAAATAGAACAAGAAGAAAAAAACATCAACTATACAAATACATGAATTATGATATTGGTGAAACTAGTAACCAATAACAATAGAGATAAATACTAATATATAAATAGATAATAATAAAAATTTCCTAAACATATCTAGAGGAAATATTTTGGTATACTATGTTATGACTCACCTAATAGTGTATGGTACATCTCCACATTCAATAACCAAACGTACTCTATAGTCTATCCAATCTAGTTGAACTTCCCACCGGGCCTCCATACATGTGTAGGGGTACCAACTTGCCTAATTGGGGTCATTATGATACTTTCAATCTACCCTCTAGATGTAACCCATAAATATTACGATAATATTACCCAGTGAATGTATTTGTCTTAACATGTGTATCTCAAAAAAATAACCCACATCCATTATTCATTACTATTCCAAACACTAACTCCACCAATATAATGACCCTCTCCTCAGAGGGTTCAAAATAACGGTTTTAGACACACATAATTCAATTTATAAGTTCAAACTAAGCCTTCATGTCATATTATATTTCAAAAAAAAATTAAACCACTATGAAATACCAACTAGTCCTCCAAATCATGTCACAATAAAATAAGTTTCCCTAAGACAACACAAGGTTCCAACTAATCCTTTCTCATTTCAAATCCAAATATATTTCCATAACAAACATCCAATTCCAAGGTGAAAATTCTTTTTAACTCGAAAGAATACATGTGGCTATTTATATCATTTATCTCCCAAAACACCATCCAATATTCCAAACATTCAAATATTAATGGAAAAATTTAAAAACACAATCTAATATCATTTTTATTTCAAGAAACCATTTATATTAAATAATGTTTTTAGGAGAGTAATTTGGAAGGAGGATGATAAATGAATAGATGGATTAGGGAAAAATTCCATTGAATTATTGGGTTTTAAGGTTATCATTATTTTTAATGTCATTAAAATTTGTTTGACTATCCATTTATGCACTACAACCAATGGTACACCATATGATATTTCAATATACTAAAGGTTTTGTTAGATGGATTCCATATATCACAAGATCATATGTCAAGAATATATACTGAAGGACCAAACCCAAAAACCACACCAAAATCATCTCAGAATACAATAATAATAAAAAAATAAATAAAAAATTCAAGGAAAACAATGATCACAGACAAACAATTTACATTTAATATGCCAATTTTAATTTTATCAAACACCTTGTATTCTTAAAAATATAGGCATAATTTAGAAAATCATTTGAAAACACATTCTGAAAAAAATTAATAAATCAGAACAACATAATAAATTAAGAAAAGACATCACAAGAATGATGAAATTTTTATATAAATTCTCTAGTATTTCTCACACATCAATTTTATTTTCCAAGAAAGAATATATTTTGGAAGAAATACCTCAATAGTGTGTGAATGCGACGAAGATGTAGAGGAATAAAAGACCAATCCCAAATAAAAAACAACACCCAAAAATAATTATAATAAACCCAAATTATCAATTTTTTTCAATGGGTTATCCCAATAGATAACCACACCATGAATTACAACAAAATAAGAAAAATAATGATTAAATAAATAGAGAAATACATACCCAGTGGGAGATATAACCAAAATTTGATTGATGATAACCTAGAACCCAATGATGAAGGAAGTAAGAAGCCACCCAAGGCTCTCATAGGGACATATTAATGAGATGGAGAATAGATGAGGTTTTGGGGTTTAAATCACACATTGAAAAAAGGGGATTTCATACTTTTTAATGGCATAAGAAAGTATCATTGTTTAGATTCATGGATTTCCAAACTGTGCACCAACCATGTCCACACTATGGGAGTATAGGGGCACACCTCATGGAATGACCACATAGTTTGGAAAAAGAATCATTAACAGTGTGATTCGGAACAATAAAATTGAATAGCCTCTATATATTATTGATGTATGACATCCTCTATCCATTTGACAGCAGTGCCCCATTCCATTGAAACCAAAAACAAATTGTATGGTTACTCCTAGGATTTGAATGTTTTGACACAAACGATAATGATACTATTTCATGAAAGAAAATTAAAAATAAATTCAATTAAAAACACCCTCATTCTTATCTAACAGCATAGTTTACCCAAAAACGATGCTCACAAATCGTACACATAGCCAATACTCACCCAACCCCTCAAAAACTCAAAATATTTCTCCACGAAAGCAATATAAACCCTTAAGCTAAATTTCAAAAATCATGAATGGAATATAATAATAGAAAACTCACGGTTTTTATGTGACATAATGAGTGATTTAATTGATAAAAAACCACCCAATATAAAAAACACTAATGTTCAAAGATAATTTCTTATACATAGACATAGAATTAGAATTATCCATAGACATATCCCTAGGGATCCCATTAAATGATTCTCATTATTATTCCAAAAGATAACTAAAACATTCCTTTTTACCAATTATGTTGACCCCATCTTTTCATATATAATATTTCATGATTATTAAATATAAATATCTAATAATTATGCCAAAAGGATCATAATTTCCTAGTTACTACTGAATAAAAATTTCATAATATATAAAACATGGTATCCTTGTTTTATTTTTCATTGTGATATCTTAAACTACATTCGAGGTCATAAATATAAACAGTATATCCTATAGAATATATAATGAATGGTCTATGCATAAAAGAGATGTAATGGTATAAACCAAATAAGGAATAATTTCATGTGAGTAAAATGTAAAACACCATATCATAATAGTGAAAAAACAATTTTAATAACAAGGAAGGATTAGAAAATGTACTCAGTATCATAAGATATTGGAATCATAAGAAATTTATTAGAAACATAAAACATGAAAAAAATTAATTCCAAGCAAGTTATTGAAACAACAACACATGGTGTAAAAAGTATCCTAATAGATTAGGTTCACTGACTAATCTAGCACTTGATATATATTGAGATTAAAAAATTACCATATGTATTGTATTGATATAAAATTTGAGTACCACATATCACATTATTTTCATGTCAACTATTGATCATTCCATAAAAGGACATCAATTATAAATCTATAATAGAAGGATTATACATGTAGAAAATGAGTTACCTAATCATGACTCATAACATAATGAAATGATATTCCTTAAGGAATGAATTTGACCTATGGTAATATGTCAAGTTATACATAGTCTATGAAACTAAGAATAATGTAGTGATATATGTAATAGGAATATCTAAAAAATTTATAACCATTAAATACAATTAATTTTTGTTTTCAATGATGAATATAAATTACTTTAAAAATATTAAAAACATTCTAAATGAAAATATCCCTTCCACTTTGAAACAACCTTATAAAAAACTAAAATTCAGAAAATATTATTGAAATCCTTTTCATTGAAATTATCCTTCAAAAGATATAAATCAATCCTTTGGAACATTAATTCCCATGAAGGTTGAAAATATCATTTATACACACACACATTAAATATAATGATTTAATTCACATTCTCAGTAAATATTAAAATATAACTTATTGAAAAAATAACATGATTAATACAATAAAAATATTATAATATATAAATTGTAGAAAATAAATTCTACAAAAAATATGTGATAATTAAAGAGATTTTTTTAAAAAAAATTAGAAGACATAGATATCAAATTAAAATGTTTTTTGACAGAAGAGAGAAATGATGTCAATTTTCATATTATTATTTTATAATTCAATTAGAGTACAAAATGTTATTATATGAAACAATTAATTGAAATGATATTTAAAAAGATAATAAAAATTAAATGGAATAATTTTACTACTAAATTACCAAACAATTTCTACTAATTTAATGTTTTTCATATACAATCCACATTAAAATTAGGTTGAAATAGAAACTAGTACTACTTCAGTAAAATTAAATCATAAATACCCATGAATGATGTAGATAAATTCTAATATTGAATATAATGAATTATTAGGTATTCATGACATATTATGAAAATGTTTATTATATACTACATTTAAAATATATGAGGTGCATAAATTGTCATATGTCTCCAACAAGGACATTTTGAGACGATTCCATTACAAATTTTGTGTCCTTGAATTGAGAGTTAATAATTTAAGTGGATGTTGGTACAAATTTAAATAAAAATAAATACATGTTTAAGTAAAATATTAATTAAATAATTGTGATTTTGAAATATAAACCAAGCATAATAGAATCAATAATAAATAAAAATATCCTAGTGAATGAAAATTGATTTATGAAACCCCTTACAAATTTGTATCATTTTTTTAAAACACATTTAAACAATTTATAGAGGTTTTAAACATGCTATTAACATAGAATATATTCATATAACTATTTATAATATCATATATAAACCCTTTTATATCATCTTACCACTCATTTGTTAATAATATTTCATTATCACTATTGATTCATGTGTTAAATACCCAGTTTTATCCTACATTTTTTGACATGAAAATGAATGATCTCAACATATGATATAGTTCCATAATCCCCAAAATAAAAAAAAAATTCTATTAGATACAGATTTTAAATCGGTCTATATTTTTTAACAAGGAGAATGAATCAAATCTCTTAATGGAGACTATAGGTCATGCATATACATGAGCTACATTGTCATTTGGTTAATTAATGAAAGGGAAGGGAAAATTAATTTATAATAATTTTAAATAATAAATTTTATTTTAATATATCATAGATCTTAACTAATTATATCCATTTTTATGTTCCATATATATATTTTGTAAAAAATGAATCACATCACATCATGAGCCAGTATTATTCCATATACATGATTGATGTTATCAAATTCTCTATAGAATGTAATGTGAGAAAAAATATATGATATTAAAATTATAAAATGTATTATTATATCATAAATAACATATCTAAGAATCAAATGGGTCATTAAATCTAGTCCTGAGAAGAGGTTAGGGAAAATAAATTACATTGGTTCAAGAGACAATAGTACGTCGTATTAATGACCATGAGATTCATTTCCCATTTGAGGGAGTTGGAAATGGTTATTGGTAATGACCATTACATTAAAATAACCAAGTATAATTGATGTAATTAGGTAATTATATAATCAATTTTATAATTTTTATTAGTTGGATGATGAAATTAAAATAAACATGCGATTAATAATGTTACCACATCTTCAAACATGTTAATTTGGATTTCCCCAAATTCATCCATAGATGGTTTTATGAAAATAACAAAATATTATTGGATTATGGTATGGAATTAATTATATTATTTTGGTAGGTATTTCTTGATCCAATATATTTTTTAATTATTTAATGGTAATTAGAGGAGGTGGCCTTTTCTAAGTATTAGGGAGGACATATATGGGATGTTTGAAAAGAAAAATAATCGCATCATTTCTCTCATTCCCAAAGAATACAAAATTGTCCATTTATAACCATATAATATTTATGGTATAAATATTACTATTAAATATGAATTTTTATGTTTTTTGGTTTTTTATCAATCATTAATTTGGTGTAACACACCAGAAAAACATTTTTTTTACCTTAAATGTAGTAAATAACATTAACTATTATCACAATTATTTGTTTATAAAATATGGTTTCATTATTTGATAATATAAATTTACTTATTCAAATAGTAGAATCGATTTTTATAAATTCAAACACACATTAATGGTATAATATATTTTAAAATTATTCCATTACATATGTTGAAAAAAATGATTTTCTAAAGAAATGAATTAAAATGAATTACATGTTTTTAAAATCCAAAATAGATATAATATTGATTTAATGGACTTATATTAGTTAATATATAATAAAATTGATATAATTTTACATTATATCCAATTTACAATGTATGTTAACATTTTAAATAATTTAAGGGAAACGATATTTTTTGATAAAAATTAGTATTTTAACTATTCATCAATAAAAAAAATTCAATATGTTGTAAATAAATTAAAAAACATAGAATTATGGAATTTATATTTCAAAAATTAATAATATTGTTTCGAATAAAATGTCATGAAAAATACAAATAATAATTTATTTTTGATCATAATGCACGAGTGAACCACAACATAGAAAATATACATTTTCTGGGAAAACATTACATTTTATTATAAAATGTTATTATTTTATTTATAATAAATATTTTACCAAAAAAATTATTTTATACATTAGTACGTCATATAATTTTAAAATTATTTTTTTCATATTCATAATTTCAAATTTTATAGGTAGTTTATAATGGAATTTTACAAAATTACTCATTTAGATTAGGGGTTATGTGTTCCACAGTTTATTAAATAGATTGAATTTACATTAAGATAAATATATCATAAGTCTCTAGGTGTAACATTCTCTTTTAATATAAATGTTTAGTATAATATGTGATATTGAGCATGTTTTCATCTTTTAAAATCACTATTTTTATAAAACTTCCAATTACACAACTATATCAGCATGCAGATCTCACATCAGTATCCTTTTAAATACATAATTTATTTTATATAGTGAAATTTAATTCATATGTAGTATGAATAAAATGGTTTGAATTATAAAAAATAATTGATGTTTTTCTTCACAACTATGTGTAGTCCTTAATATTCAATATAAATCACTAATCAACTCCAAAATATTATAAAATGATTTTCCCTCTAAAAATTTATTGATAATAAATAAAAAAACAAATTCACAAGAAAATAAATTTTATTAATTTTTGTTTCTTTTCCTTCTCCATGTTTAGAATTATTTTAAATTCAATAATAAAAAAAATTATAATTCTTTTCAAATATAAAAACATCATCGAATAAAACTATTGAGAAAAAAAGATCTTTTTAGAGAATTAAATCCCACGGTAACTGGTAATTTCAATGATACAAAATTTGATTCTACACCTAAATACATAAATGAACTCAAAATATGATACCCAATTCCAATAAAAAAAACATATATGTATGTAAAAAACTATTAGTTACTTATTTTGAAAAAATTTCACATGTGTTAAATTACTTATCCCTCATGGAAAATAGATTCCAAAATATTTTCGGACACTTTAAATAGACCTGAGGTGTGATGTAGCTGTTAAAAATTCATTTTATGATATATCACATAAAATTTATTCATTTTTATACCCTTTTAATATAAATCATTAATTTGACTACTTTTTTAAATATTATCATGTAATACTATATAATTTACTTAGTTTTCTATTATAAATTTATATTTAAAATTAGTATATATGACCCTAAGGTTTTAATCATTATTTTTTAGTGATTGATTACACATTGAGTATGAAAAATATTTTTAATGATTTTTAAACATTATCATTAAAATAATATATCTACATTACCATCCATTTAATCATTATATAATCCCATATACTTGTTAAATACTCAACTTAAATAGTATTATGTGTAATATTGTAATGATTATTATAACACTATGTCACACCTTTAAAAATTAATTTTCACATTGATGTTTATTAATTATAATTCACAATTTTATAACAATTTCACTCATTAGAGAAAAATATATTTATATAAATGATTATTTTATATATTAAACCACACCTCTATGTTACTATGATATATATAATAAATATTTTAGTTTATTTATATTTTATTCATTATGTTCTACTAGAAATCATCCATAAAAAATTATTTTTAAAATTTTTTCTAGTCCAAATTTCCTTAGATAAAGTAGTGTTGGTACTAAAAATGATATACATTGAATGCTATAAAGATATAATTAGTGGTTGTAGTCTAAATAAATATATTACCGTCTATTAAAATAATATTCTCATAATACTAGAAACTACATGGTTCTTTATTCTATTCATAATATATCATGATAAGATAGATAGTAAAAGAGATTTAATATAATGAAAAAATAGATTACAAGGTTTATTAAATATTATTATCAATTTATTACATTAATTATATATCTGGGTTTTTATGCCATGTTATTATAATTTTTTTATATTACTATTAATGAAAAATTGGTTGGATTTGGGAGACAGTCCGTGAAATATGTAAATATTCTAAATTAAATTCCCAAGAAATAATTTTTTTATCATAATGACAATACTTGAATTGTGTTCTAATCAATTCTTCATGAACAATTCTTTTATTCAAAAATGACCACTATTGTTTTCCTATTTCTTCCCTACTACATAACATCTTGCATAATCATGATCATTTACATATAGATCAATTTCTTGCGCCTATATCCTAATTAAGGGTTACAATTACCCATGAAACCCAAATAAACATATCTTTTTACAAAATTTAATTATCTATAATTCATGATAAAAGGAAAGTAGGATTGTTTTAAAATGTATCATTTTATTACCATGATCTATTGATAACATATATAATATTTAATTTTGTATTTCACGATCTATCAAAATCCACATTGTAATAGTTTATAAATGGAATGATTGTTATTGTAAAAATGAGAATTGAAAACTATAGATAAATCATTATATTTCTAAATATCATAATGTAATTTCCTTCCATCATTAATAATCATTGGATAAAACCATGATATATTTTATTCATGACCATATAATGATTTTTTCTAGTATATCTGAGACCTCTTTTATAACCATCACCACTTCAACCGTAGGTGTTTCCTCATTAGAGAATGATGTGGTTAATATATCCATGAATATATATTATTATCTAGAATTTTATTGACTTAAATATCTCTACATTAGGAATAATTAATGTCAACGTGACCATTTTCTATATGAATTGAAATTATTAACCTAAAATATAGTAGGAATTTGACATAATTTCTATCTTTTCACGTATATTTTGGATGTTTTTGACTATGGGGGTGGTTTTAATATGTTAAGGGTTAGATAATAATGAAATAGTATTTGTTATAAATAGATTTCAGTTATTACATATACCTCTTTGTACCTACTTTTTTAGTCCTAGAAACGAAATTGTTAGGCATTAATGTAAACCTAATAAGGTACAGTAGTGGTAGGTTGGTTTACCCAAGAGTGGTATTTGGAATATAATAGATAACAAATGTGGGGGTAAATTGTACTCATTGACCACTTAGAAATATTTCTGAAATAATTATTTTAATTTATTTTAAAGAATAATAATATTATAATTCATCTACTTGTTTTTTTAGAATACATACAACACATACCCTCCTTCTACTAAATTGTCACACTCTCAAATTTCATATTTCTCTTATTTGAGATCTATATATTATAAAAATAATTGAGAATGATTTAATTTATTTATTATATAATACCACTTTATTTTATTTATAATTAATTATTTTATTTCACTATTCAAAATCAAAACCATAATTTGGGGGGTCCCCATTTAAGATTTCCATCAATTGCGGTAGACTCTTCTAAAAATATTCAACAAGGGGGATTCAATTACTATGATGTTGTGGGTGCATATATTTTAATAATATTTTATTTGAGTTCAAAAATAATAATATATGTGGGTTTACAAGGGTGAGTGTGATGACCATGAATGTATATATATATATATGTCTTTTGAGTGGGGATTATGTACTACCAAACTCATTATAGTTCCTAATAACCAGGTTCACTGAGATAATATTTTTGCGATCCATGTTACCCTGGAATAATAAAGATAAAAATTGGAAAAGTAACCCATGAGGTGTTCTATATCTTATGAATTGAGTAATTTAGCTGTTCGAATCACCATTGAATTATCACTATTTTTAGGAATCACATATATAGTTTAATATAGTGGTGAATATTTCATTATGGGAATTTTTAATAGTGATTTGTTTTTTACCATGATTAACTGAATGTCGTGGGAGTTTTTCTTGGATAAGAGGTTTTAATTTTAATAAAATGGAGTTTTAAGTGTTCTAGCAAGAATTCCTAGATATTAAATGTTATATAAATGTTTGTAAGGATAAAGATGACATTTTTTTGAGTATTTGTGGGTTTTTGGAAATGAAATATATGATCAAATAGTTTTAACTATAAAATACAGTGTTGTATTACAAATAATTAATATGTTGGAAACATTATTCATAGTAACAAAATGATGGATCCAATAAGAAATTATTTAGTAAAACTTGTTCATTAGGGAAAAAAATAGATATATGTTGCTGACTATGACATCTATTGAAGTCTTACTATGGTAGAAAAATAATTAATAATTATTACATTGATAGTGAAAATTAATTATAAATTCTATTGTGGAACAAGTAATTCATTGAATTTATTTATAAGATAGTAATACATATAAATAATCCTTAATATGATAGTATGAAATTAGAGAATTTCATAGAATAACAATATGGATTTCATCTTTTTAAAAATATCTTTCTAGAAATGATATAATATGATAATAAGACTTCTGTGAAGGTATTAGTACAAATTTATGACTTCTGCTATAGTAAAATTTTAAATATCTGAAATCTAGAAATATTTTATTGTTAATGTAATATATTTGAATTTTTTAAAAAAATTGTGATAATTTTTATCATTTGATTTTTAAAACAAATTAAATTATTATTTATATTAGAAAAAACATTCTAAAAGTGAAACTAAGTCTTCCCTATGGCCTATCAATAATAAAATCATCTAAATTGGTCCCACATCGTTATCACTATCAATATAAGAGATTTCCTTTTATTCATACTAGAATATCATTTCATTTGATGCATCTAAAATCATAAGGAAATAAAAAACATATGTATGAGGTAATTTTTCATATGTCCCAATTTTTCTTCATATCTGACCAAATAACCCAAATTTTTTATAATTTGTTTTATTTTTCAAAATATTTCAATGAAAGTTGTATATGATAGGGTTTATGGATAAGTAGTGTCATATATACATAATTTAGGTGTATTTATGATTATTTCATTGATTTACATGTGTTATATGAAATAAGGTAAAATAGAATGGGTGGGGTGGTGTTGGTGGGACTAGGAATTAATCTGTTTAGAGTTCTTACTATTCTAATGGGTTATTGATAGAAGAAATGAGTATTAAAATATGTGTTCAAGGCTTTTATGGGGTGGTATATGTGATATGTGTTCTCTTAGTTAAATAGATGTAATGTCTGTGTTATGTATTGTTTTTGTATGAATTTTTGATTGGTATCATTCCATGGTTATTTATAGTTTGTAGATCGTATGGTGGTGGGATTGTTGAAATCTGGATGTGGGGTGATTTGGTTCATTAGGATTATGTGGATGTTGTCAAAAAATAACATGGGATGGTGAAATTGTTTCTCAGTAATGGTGGTGGGTTTTCAAGGATTTGTGCTATAAGTTTGTTTATTACACTATCAATGTGTGTCTAATGGGGTCATGTGCACATAAATAATTTCCAATGAGGTTGTTTAGTCCTCTCATTATGGGTTTAGACTATCATGATTATGTGGTATTGGTTATAGTGTTGACCATCGGTATAGAAGATGTGGTCACCATAGAAGTCCATGGTTAGAGGATATGTAGACCACTAAATTGGGTCTTGATGTTTTCTATTTATTTTGAGGATGATGGAAATTGAGTATTTAAATATGGGTATCTTCATGTCTTTGGTACATAGGGATGTTGAGAGAGCAGTTGTTCATTAATGTGTATGTTGCTTGTAATTTTGATATGGTTTGTTGATGTACCTTTATGGTGTCAAGATAACTCATAATAGTTATGTGGTTATGTTGGAATGTGATGTTGTATAGTATTTTTTTGGTCATAATGATGATATATCTTCGTGTGAGACATGTTGTGGATGTATCATACCACTCATTCATATAGAGAGGAAGGTAAACCCTCACCAAGGGTTGGTTGTACCTAAGTGGAGTGTTTTGTTTGTTTTGGTTTGTTTTATTTTAATAAATTTTCAGATTCAATATTATATATATAAATATATACAAGGGATATCAATGGTTGTGGACTAATATGTTCATATACATACCCTACATGGGACATCTAAGATTCATGATGAATTTATAGTTCCTTTTACCTAAAAAAGGAAGGGTTTTGAAATCTAGAACCATGTGTTGTTGAAAATGTTGATAGTGCATGAGGAGATTCTGAAATTTTTAAACAAGTTAGGAGGTTCTTTGGTTATAGTATGCAGGTTCATTCAGTTAATTTGGGATTAATTTTTTTATATATGACCTGAATAACATGATATAGAATGTATGAATTATCAATTTTTTATATTTTCTCTATGTTTTTGTGGTATTAAATTATTATTTTTTCATTAATAATAATATCATTGATCGACATAGGGTATAATATCTCCACTATCACCCATTAGATACTTGATGCTAGTTGATATCTTTTGGCATAATGATACGCATGCCTATATTCTAGTCAAACACCAGTATAGTTACTATGGAGTGATAATACATGGGTTGTTACAAAGTGGTATCAATGATTGGGTTTCACAAGCAAATACATGGGTATGGTGGTTCTAATGTGACGCCACTACATGAAATTAATGTAAGGTTATTAGAATAGTTTTTTTATTAATGTTGAGGTAGATTAGGAATGAAGTATATAGTTAAAACTAGGGAAAAAATTTATGTGGTCGGTCTGGCCGACACCTTCTTGAGATGAAGATCACGTTATTAGGGAAATTGTGATGTTTCTATTTCCATAGTAACAGTTGTTTTATTTTTTTAAGATAAATAGATATTTTTTCCTACATTATTTTTAATAAGTTTCTATAATGAATAACCATGAAACATGTTAACCTCATGGGGAATAAATGGCATATGGGTATTACATGTGATTATTATTAGAATCCATGAATTGATAGGTAGGGATGTCTATAAATTATTTCAACTAAATTAATAATACTATTATCTATATAGACTATTCAAGGAATTATAATAAACTAAACAATGAAGAGTACTTGTTTTGGAATTGAAAAGGGTTTGGGTTGTTGAAATTTGCAAATAAACCCAATATGGTATTTTTAAAATATAGCTTATTGGTTGGATTATACTCATCTAGAACTGTTGTATAATGTTTAATGTGTAGATTTTAAATGGTACATAATAATGACATATGTATGCGGGGGCCACAATGTTACATACCTAACTCGAAATCCCCAAAATCAGTTCACCAATATAGGTAACCATATGTCCTCAATTATGCCTCCCTATACACCAGAGGTTGCTTAATATATTTGAGGGTCTTATGAGTCACAAGGGAAAACTATTACCTCATTACCATAGTGTGAAACAATAGAAAAAACTGAATGAAATAGTTATAAAAATTAGAAAATAATATGAAACACGATTTACTAACCATTTCCCGTAACATAGTACAAGAAAAATTAATAAATATGCCATGTCATGATAATCTTGAAAGATGTGAAGGAAACCATTAAAGAAAAAGAAAATTGAGTCCCCAAAGTGGATCATGACTCCTTTTTCGGATCTTTCTCCATGAACATCCAATGTATAACTTAACTCCATAGTATAAGACCCTTACCCTGGTCCTGATCAACAATAATGAAATCGTTATACGATCACCATGGATGCCCGAGCAGGTTTTGGATGCGAATCAGTAGGCCACAACCTATAGTGACTAAAAAATATAAAATATAAATAGATACCACAAGTATGTATTGAATAATTGACATGTTAAAAGAAAATAAAACTTAGGTTCCAATAGTTAATAATAATCACTTTATTCATTACCATCATTAATAAACATTTAACAATTATACTATCTTCATTAGTACATAAATCATCATCATGTGTCAATGGGTTATGCATTTTCATAATTTTATTCATGTCCCAAGATAATCAATTACTAATAATGTGGAATAGATTAGTTTCTCTACCTCACTGGTGAAATTTATTTTGGAATAATTACACCATGCTTACAATTGAGAATCACTCTATATAGTTTAATCTTATTCATCCATTAGGGGCCTTGGGAATCTGTATGGAACCCTAACTCATGCATTATTGGGGTAGGTTTAGAGCATCAATCCAACCAAAATCATGGTATTAGCCACAATGCTATATCACACACCACCAAGCCATCTGTACATAGTTCTTCATCCAGTAAAGAAAAATACCATATCACAATAATGAACAATCAAACAAAAATTCATTAACATAATATATTCATTTAATAAATAAATCAACATTAATCCTTAATCAATTAATTATAATCAACATTACCCTTACATTAACCACTTATAATAATTCATTAATTCACATGTATTATCCCATTTAAAAATTTCAGTTACAAGTCGTATGCCATTTAACACATTAACTTTATTTAATTTAATCATTATTATCATATTTCAAAACATCCCCTTATTCCGATGCCTATAACTAGAAATCACAAAAATTATTCTTCCATTCCAAACCATCTAATCTTATCAATACATTTATCTTGGGATCATCTCTATTAAGAATAAATTACATATGTAGCATTTAAATTTACCGTGTTTTTGGATTTTGGAATACCCCATTGGTGTCACTAATTTGATTTAGTCAACCTCAAATCATCCCATGGGGATCAAGTGGTGTTCAAATCCTTATTTAGACAACAAATTTTACTAGATTAGAATAAATACAGAAAATTAAAAATAATATGATATAAACATCACATTCACACATGCACAAATCTATAATAAAACTATGGGACATAACATGGAAAACTCATACCTAAAATATAGAGATGAACTCACACATAACTATAGCCATAGATCTTGATTCAAGAACCTCATGAAGACTCACCATATATTACACTTGAAAAATAGGATTTTAGATATTAAAAAGTATATTTCCCCTATTATAAACCCTAATCTAGAAAAGGGATGAAAGGGAAAGATTATATTATCCCATATCATTGATTCATAACCAACGGTTCCCCAAATAACCATTAATTTATGGAGAACCATCCTTGGAATGCTTGGTTGGTCCATGATCAGCAGTAGGTCTAGAGGAAGAAGTAATGGTTGGAAAATTAGTTGCGGGTCAAAAAGTTATTTGGGGAAAACATGTAATTAATAACATTTTAACGTGGTGAAAAATTTGGTTGCTTGTGTTTATTAACCATGGTTCAATAGTTCCACAACCTCTATTGATGTTATTATGATCTGTACTGTTACCTAGGGAGCCCCACATAGTTTGGAAGCCCATGTTTCAACAAGGTAGAATGCATCTTCTCTAGACTTCATGGTTTGTCTCACCACATGCATGGTTTATAAATAATGAACCCTCCTCCTTTATATCATTTTTTGGGAACACTATTTAAAGAATGCATCATGCATTGAATGTCCATGTTCCGTTTTCTTTTATTCCACAAACACCCATAACATCCCTAGTCCTCCAAATGCCTATAGTAAAAATTCTATATACCAAAAATAAATAAATAGAACAAACATTACAACAAAAATGTACCTCTATGATGTTCAGGATCATCGAATCTTCATTTATAATAACAACTCATCGTCCAGTTGAACATCTAGGAATCTCTGAAATTATGAAGAAAAGAAATTTGGGCTAATGATCGCACATATCATACTCTCATTCTCATGCATCTACTTCAACATTATTATATAAACTCAAAATCAAAACAAAGGCACAATCATAACTCACATGGCATTATCATTATAGTCCAAAATATGAACCATATGCTCCTCAAATGATGCATAGGACTCAATATCCTTATCCTCAACCTGAAAAAATTGAGATGTGTTAGGGGGATACATCCAATGCTAAGAATCAAGAATGACATAATTAATACCATCATACTTCTATAGAAGATCCAATGATTATGCCACTGTCCCAACCCTCTCTGTAATCTCAAACGACCATATGTATCTGGGAACCAAATTCCCCTATTTCATAAATCTGATGGTTTCACAACCCTGGAAAATCATAAATAACATGATCACCCTCCCCAAACTATAGAGGTATACAATTCCAAACTATAATATACTTTATCCTACATTAGGTCATAGAAAGTAGGATTATGAATCAACTAAACCTATTCTGAAATCTCCAACACCCAACTGAGTCCCAAAAACATTAATTTACTAGCCTATAACCGAAATAGAAATGATCTACAAGGTCTACTATAGAGCGAATCACTAGTGCCTACTATATCATGGAATGGTAAATATTGTTGTTGGAAAACTCAGTCACCTCTAAATCTGCTTCCCATGATCTTCTAAATATATATCACATTCCCTCAACACATCCTCCAGTGCCATCATAATACACTTCTACTCCCCATCCATCTTTAAGTGGAAATTTATTCTCGAGAACATCTAGGTTCCAATCAGCATATGAAAAAAATTCTTGAATCTTGATGTAAATTTTAGATCAGGATCTTAAACATTCATTCACATTACCCCATGGAATCACACTATATCTCGATCCCACTACACATCGAGATGATCCAAAGTGTAAGTATCGTAAATAATTATTAAATTTAATATCTTAGTTGACCATTACATATCCACCCAAACCACATCATTCATCTCTAGCTTCCATAGAATACCCAAAACAAAATTGATTTTCATATCCTCTATTTTCATCCTAGAATGTGTAATGACTGCAAAAAACCACTTGACTACCGAATTTTGGCCTTTTCATATTGAATGGTATGACATTGTGCTAAAAAATCCACATGATCTTTCTCACTCCATGGAAACAAAAATTTCCTATAAAGTTCTCGATAGAGTTTAGTCAATGTAGAATTCAATTCATACAATGATGCATGAAAATCATGTTTCAATTATTCTCACATACACATTGGTTAAATAAGATATCCCCACACATAATCGATCCCATCATCTCCAATGGTCTAAAACAGATATGACCCAATCTATTAATACATTCATTTAGAGCCACAAATTATGAATCCTCATGTTGTTTCTCCATGATCTGACACAAAATAATTAAATCAAAACCCAATGATGTAAGCGTCATATGTCAAATCCCATACTCCACCTCTATATGAATCTAAAAAATAAATTCCCTTATACACAATAAATTGTTCCCCTGAAGTGTAATGTTATGAACATTTCATGGAATAAACTACTTTTCCCTATTACAGATCGTGATGTGAGTAATTTAATTCATGATCCCTCAACCACCTCAACTTGTATACAACCACCCAACTACTCTGCATTAACATATGTCAATGTAAAATAACATATGCAATAAAATTATGTATAACATCTTTCTGAATGAATTATGATCTAGATCGGTGTTGTGGACTTTTTTTTAAATATACTCTTGGATTCAAAATTCAGAAGCCTTACTCCATACAATAATGATTTCCATCATATTAAAAACAAAGAGTGGTGCAGCCAAATAAATAAAATCCAAGACGATCATTCAGTAAAAACTAGCCAAACCTAGAAAAAATCAGATATCAGAAACATTATTGGGCTTCTCTCAATACACCACTCCCTATAATTTTTTCGAATCCCCTGAAAATCCATCTGATGAGATGATTTATACTATTAAATACACCTTAAATATCTAAAATTTAAATTTAGACATGTAGATTTATATTATTTTCTCTCTTATTGTACTCAGGATGATATACGCTTGTTTGGAATTATCATCACATGTTATAAAGTACACCAAAATATCATCAAAAAATATAACTGTATATAAATATAGGTATGGGTGAATGATTCAATTTAGCATATCAATAAACACATTTGGTGTTATGGTTTACCCAAATGGCATAAATTAAAAACAAAAATTAGTATCTTCACCTGAATGCAGTTTATGGTTTTTCATATGTCCACACACTCAACTGATGATATCCTTGCTTCAAATCAATCATAGAGAACACTTATGCAACTCACAGCTTGTCAAACATATAATCAATTCATGTAAGAGGGTTTCTATTATTGATTCTAATATGATTAATCTTTTTATACTCAACAAAAAACATCATATATCATTCATCCTAATTGAAAAAAATATCATCTTAGATCCCCATGTTGATGTAGTTTTGAGAATGAACCATTTGATCTCCAATTCCTATAACTGAGTTTTGTGCTTATTATTCATGGAAGGAGATATCCTATATGAATAAATAGAGACAAACACTACTCCTGATAAAAACCCTATCATGAAATCAATGTCTATTTTAGGTGGAAAATCCTGGAATTCTTCTAAAAACAAATCCTGAACCTAATCCACAACTGGTTGATGGGTAGGCTTCTCAATGCTCCCATCATCAAACATCATAAAAGCCCCTAGGGATATAGGTTCACATAACTATTGAACAAATACTCCATAAAAACCTATTAGAACATCCCACTCACCATGAATAATATATGTGTCTTCCTCATGTGTTGTGAATTTGGCCCTATGATGGTAAAAATCAATATGGGATTAGTAAAACACTAACCAGTCCACTACCAAAATCAGATCAAAATTGTAAATTTCATGTACGAAACAATCCTATAGAAAATGGTACTGTCAAACCTTGAGTGAAAAAACATTACACTAAATTATATCCATTTTTATGACCCCTAATGTAGTATTCATCGATATAACCCAATTTAAATGTTCTACTGCTACTCCCATCATAACCAAAAACTGTACAGAAATAATAGAATAGAATTTACTTGTATTGAATATGCACTAGAAATCATCGGGGAACCAAGATTCATAACTCAAATAGTCGATGATACTTCCTCATCACCTCTAGTAGTCGATTGAACTATATAAATCTGACCAACCCTTTTTACATGTTCCTGAATTAGTGTTCCAGGTAATACACTTTCTTGATGATGATAATGCTCTCGCCCTATGGTACCATATCTACATCCTTGACCTGTGTGAGAAGTAGAGCTGCACAACCAAAATTATATAGGGATACCAGCCCCTATCTATACTAGTAAATGGTCTCGAGAATCCATCATCACACATTGGTCATGGGTTTCTACAAATCCTCAATACATTCTTTAGTCCTCCACACAATTGAAAATCAACTTATTTTCAGGTGGCACTGGTTGTGCACGTGTACCATGATTCCACAAATATAGCATAAAACTCAATCATGCCTTTAGGAAATTTCTCACTATTCTATCCACTCTCCCTACAACATTCTAGGTTAAAACCCTCTATGTTGCACTTCCTACCACATAAAACCATAACACTTGTCCACCCAACTATAACTAGATTTCCATAAATAAGAGCCTCTTTAAGGTTCCCCTTCAAAATAAGGTTCTGATCCACTATATAATCTATCCTCAGTAAATAGAATATATTTTCCTATGGGTTGATCCCATGAATATTCCAATTCTGGAAATATCTTGTCATACTTGATTCATTATCCTCAAATACTGGAATACAACATTATTGTTCAGTAAAATGACAAACATACTCCATTACTGACATATAACCTTGGGTCGATATCATTAAAAACGTTTCCCGATCCTACCACAATGAATCTAGATGTAAATTTTCCCAAAACATCTCTTAGATATCCTTCCATGTCAAACCTTAAACTAACCGAGTCTAAACCAAAACGTCCCACCAATTCATTTCTTGGAATAGAAGAATAATATCAACCAACATGAATGTATTTTTAGGAGGAGTCTCTATGTGATTAAGAATCATCTAGTTGAGATCTATCCCAAACTCATCTACATCTAATTGACCATATCTATTAATGGATTAAGGGTGTTTTAGTTTAAACTCCCATGTCATCAAAAACATATTTAGAAAAAACATCCCTTAGTATTGTTTCATCATCTTTATTAAAAGTGAAATGTTTTCCTGAAGCATCTATCCTCCAAGGTCACACTAGCCCTCTAGGTTTATTTTCTCCACTTATGCTATATAATTATCGAAAAAATATTTAAATAAACCTGTCAAAAAACACCGTTGAGATTTAATCATCCTCTAATACGAAACACCCGCCTTAGAAAAGAGATAATAATATTTTTTAGACTAAATAAAGGTAGGCTCCCCAATATCATTAAAAAAGAGTGTATAAACTATCTCAATGGTCATCACCACATCGACAATAATACTCTCATCCATACCTACTATGGGTAATGGTATAAATTGATCAAAACAACATTATTATTTATATGTCATTCACAAGTAACAAATATCAAAATCAAGTCCAATTGATAAAGAAAAGTTCGTTTATTCTCAACACATTTACCATTTCACATTTAGTATAAAAGAATTATTTAATCATTTTCACCCTTTCATTATTCTCAATTCTTTAAAATTATTTTTTAAAGTGTCTCATTAATATATATTAGACACAATTTTCTTCACATTTTCAAGGAAGTAAATTTTAGTATGCTCTATATGCACCAAACACCCATCCTACGTGTATATATCACGATGCATTCAACGTATATCCTTAGGTTCCAAAATTATTCATGAATACACAACCTCATTCCATTCCAATAGAGAGAAGATATCAAAAATTAGTCACATAATATAACATATACATCACCAAATGTTGAAATATCATTCAACCTTAGTAGTATATATCAAGAAAAATAATTCGCACCCCAACTACTAGGGGATTTATCTTATTCATGGGTTAGCTAATCCACTAAATGATTTCATTACATATACCACGACACATAAAAATATTTTATATAAAATTACTAAATATTATGTCACTAAAATGATATCTCCTAAACCACTCTCTAACATCCCCAACCAATTATCCACTAAACATGTGCCCCAAGATAGGTCACCACATAACCTCAGGCATGTGTCCCAATATTATAGAGTTTTTAAAAAGTTTCAAGGGTCTAATGAGTCATTATATGAGACTATAAAATATCAAATAAAGTATTATATGCTAGAAAAAATGATTGAAATAGTATAAACAATTAGAAATATATTAGAAACATGCTTTACCAATAATTTCTACACATACGGTATAAACCACAAACAAATTATAAATATTAAAACTAATTATTATCATGAATCATGTGAAGAATATATAATATATTAAAAATAATTGAATCCCCAAAATAGGACATGGCACAAATTCTTGAACATCCTCCAAGAACATACATATCTTGACTCAACACACGAGCATAACGCCTTTCACTTTTCCCCCCTAAAACACTGAAATCTTCATGGGTTCCCAATGGTTTCTCGATCCGAGAGTGTGTATAACTCAATAGGCCACCACCATGGTGTCTATTTATTTCGTGTATAAATAGATTGAGCATGCATGTTTGAATATAGTTCATCTAAATATAAAATACAACTTAGATGAAATTAGTTAACAATAATATCTTAATAAATTTCCACAATTAATACCTTTTATTCAATTATATTATCTTCATTACTATATTCATTTTCATCATGTGTTCCCTGGGTTTTGAATTTTCATCATTTTATTCATGAAACAAGCCAATAAATTACCAAAAAATGGAATAAATCATGTTCCCTACCTCACTAGAAAAATTCATTTCGTAATATTTACATCACACATATAGTGGATCATTGGTACATGTAGTTTCATCCAAAGCACTAATTAGGACCATAGAGGATATGTCTGACACCCTAACCCTAGTTTCATAAGTGTGGATTTATTTAATTACTCCTACCTGACCGATGGGATGATAATCGACCATTATCCAAAACCACCAATCAATGTGATCATACTTCTTCATCCATTTACCACATATACCATATCACAACTTTACACAATCGAATAACAAGTCATTATATCCCATAATAATTTTAAATATAAATCAACGTTAATCCATAACCCATTAATCAAAATCCACATTACCCCTACATTAATCTAATAAACCAATTCATCCATTTGTATGTATTACACATGTATACATTTCAATTATAAGTCATATTTAATTTAACACATTCACTTTATTCCCTTTAAAAATTAAGAAATTTTTTTAGAAAACATGAATTACAATACCAAGGAAATGTAATCACTAAAATTATTTCCCATTTTGAAACCAAAAAACATTTAAACACATTTTTCACGTGATATTATTCATTAAGAGATAAATTTACCCTTAATATTTTAATTTTCTAGGTTCAGGATCTTACACACACCACATGGGGGCCAAAATATGATGTAGTCAACCACAATGCATCCCATTGGAATTTGGTGCGGTTAAAATCCATAAATAAATAATCATTTTTCCAAATATTACCGAAGATAAAAAATTACAAACAAGAGGGAAGTAATATCACTACAAAACAAAAATAAATCTATAATAAAAATATGTGATATATCCTATAGACCACCGACCTAAAATTCAATGATGAAAGAAAACTTAACCATATCCATTCATTTGGAGTCAATAAAATCATGATGGATCAATCTAGAATCCACTAGAAAAATTGGGTTTTAGGTATTCAGAATATGATTTTCCATGATACAAGACCTAACATAGAATAGATAAGAAAAAGGAAGAATTAGACTGATGTGGATCATTGATTCATAACCAATGGTTCCATAAATGGAAAATAATCAATGGGGAACCACCATTAGGAAGCTTGGGTTGTCCAATTTCATCACTAGGGATAGAAGATGAAGTATGTGGATGGAAATCAAGATATGGTTTTAAAATAGTGAAGGGTAAAATAAAATTATCACTTACTGATGAGGAACATAGTTTTATTGCATGGTTCTCAAAACATTGCGCCAATCGTGCCCTAGATAGTGTGAAAATAATTCAAGACTCACTATTACCTAGGGATCCTAACATGTTTTGGAAACTCATACACAAAAATCATATAATGCCTCTTCTATATCCTTTATGGTTTGGTTTATGCCCCTCAAGGGATTTATTAACCATGTGACCCTCCACTAGCAAGCACAATATTGGCACATGGTTTACACTAACTATGTACAAAACACGCAACATGTACAAAATGGACAAGTTCCATTTTATTTAATTCTTGGAACCACTGTAACATCCTTTAAACCCATCATATATTCTTTTAAAATTAAATTAACAAAAAATGATATTTAAACATTAATTTAAAACAAGGATATACCTCCATGAATTATGGGATCTTACACACAATGAAACGTGATATAACACATGTGGATGAAAATAAATTATAATAGATTATATATTATAGAACAAATTTAAATGTTTCCTATATGTGATATTGGAACTATTATATGTGTTGATATTTCTATTTTTTCATAGTTATATTCAACCTAAATGTAATCTACAATGGCATTAATTGTTGGTTTTCTTATTCATTAAGGGGATGCATGATATTATTCCTCTAAAGGAAGGGGTGGACGTAAGTCACTAGTGCATACAATGATATAGAATATATATATATTTAATGGCTAAATGTATTAGGATTTTGGTCTGGTGATAATTTCAAGGCAATATTTTTGTGATTTATCTAATGTTTTGATCCAAGAGCTTAGGAAGATGAGTTGTATTTGAAAAAAATGACATATGAATTCCAGTGACAAAATTCTTATTCATTATTAGAGGATGATGTTCCATTTGAGATATATTAATGGATTCCATGAAGATGATTTTAGATATGTTTTTTCATCCATAAGGAGAAGGGTGAAGTTTTCCACATATAAGTCAATGGGTCCTATGAAATTTAATATTGGTGTATATATGCATAGTGGAAGATGTGACGGGTTGAGGAGGAGGTGTTTTTAGGATATTTCTCTATATTAATTCAATCATGGGATTTTGAGGGTAGATTAAAACCATGGGACTAATCAAATTAAATAGGGATAAATCTTATCTATGGGTTATACTAGAAGGATCATTTATATATTGTACTTTTAATTGAATATGGTGGGAGATGAGTTAGTTTAGGTGTGGAATTATAATGATGGGTTATAATAAACTATTATTATGTAAATAAAAATCTTCAATGTTAATTCACTATTTGTGGAAATGAATCAATAACTAATATATGAGTGGAAATTAATTGATTGAACCTTACCATAAAATTTTATTGGGTCCCATAAGGAGGTCAAAAAAGAGATCCAATAGAAAAAATGGACAAAATAATTGATGTTTCCATGATATATGGGATCATTATTGATGTGTATATAGAAGAAGAAATAGTTATATGTGCGATCCAAGTGTGATCAACATCAAAAGAGTGTAGGGAATATCTCTTTATGAAACATCTGTAGAGGTTTTTTCAGAGGACAACAATGATAACTATGAGTCGTAGACCTATCAAATCTGAAGGTTTTTTGTTGGAATATGAGTGATACAATGAGAAGGTATCTTTGATTCATTATCATATGAGCAATTTTGTAGTGACTGAGATAATAATTTGTGGAGAGTATAGCTCCATATAGACAAAATGCATCGTGAAATTAGGCATCTGATTAGCTGCATATTGTTGAGATGACATACTCCAAGGAGGATAGAGAGGAAATGAATGTTAGATGTATATATCAATTTTGTGAATGTGGTTTTGGTTTCTTATTGTATAATATCACTGCATGAGGTGAATATATTATAATTGGGATAACATATTTTTGGTTAATATGTGATAATCATATATGATGTGCGATAATAGTGGATTGAATTCGAATCAAGATAAAAGTTGGAATCATAAAATTATTAGTATTTATTGGGCATGAAATGTAATACTTGAAGAGTTATTTTAATTTCTATTATGTGGTTTGGTAATATATGATTACTAGTGTGTATATGTTGATAGTCGGTATTTACAGAATAGATGGGTTTAATTCCCTGAATTGTTTGAGAATATGGAAGAATGATTGATTGTGTTGTTGAATCTTATTATATGAATATCACATGAAACAATTAAATTTAATATAATGTATAATTGGGGAAGATATAGATATGTTCTTCATCTTCTTGGTGGAGGGAGAATTCCTAGAGTGATATACATAGGATTTGGTAATTATTTTTTTGTTAGGGTTTGGGACATCATTTGGGAGGTTTTATTATACATTTTAGTCATTTTAAGGTCTTTTGTGCATTTAATATATATATATATCAATTATATTATAGAACATTTGATTTTTATACCTGAAGACATGTTTTATGCATTATTATTGTTTGGGGAATCAGCCTTTGGAGTTTTTACGAGACTAGGGATTACTGTTTTTAAAAAATATTAATTATTCAAGATATATAGTTAATATTAAGTTATTAAAGGGTTTTAATTAGTTTTTTAATTTATAATAATTTTTTTATAGTATTAGGGTTGTTTGGGAAATATTTAATAATTTCATAAATGATGCGAATGGAAATTGAGTATGAAATTCCTAATAAAGGTAATGCTAGAATAATTATTCTTATTAATACGTTAATGGATCAAGTGAAATTTTTTTGAGTATAAAATGTGATAGGGATTCAAAAAAATGATATTTTTGTTAAATAATACATTATGATGAGTCTTAATTTGATAGTATGACATTAAAAGTTGTAGTATTATGACAATAAGAATTATAAGAATGTATTATTACAATAGTAAGTCTTCATGTAATATTATAATAAATTAATAATAATATGGGATTTTTAAAAATGATGTATATGGAAGGATTTCGATAATATTAATAATTCTCAAGATGTCAGACTATGAATTTATGGCTTCTAGGATTTTATTACTCTGAATGAATCAATTCTAAGTATGTATTATAGTGGAATTAATAATTTTTACTAAAAATAAGTATATCATGGTAATTTTATAAATAATTCCAAAAATTATCCAATTGTTTATCTATGATATAAAATTAATATAAGAGGTAAATTAAGAAATCCACATGAATTAAACATATCAAAACTATAAAATAGAAATAAAATTAAACAAATCTTCTTAATAGGAGTTCTCTTATGATCTTAATTATAATCGTGTATCATTTAATAAAGGGGATATCAATAATTAATTATGAGGATCTATATGTGAAATTTTAATATATGTATAATTTTTTTTATTTATCTCATTCCAATAAAATACTAATTTCATTTATTTCATTATAATTTTCTAAATCATAAAATTAATGACGTAGCAATGGAGTTTCATGGAGAGTGCAATCCAACATAATTTAGGTAGTTGGTGTCTATATTATTCTTATGTTATTCATGTGTAAAATAAATAATTGAAACTCCTTGGTTTTATTGAGTCTATGATTTAAATCACTATGATTTTTTTAATTCATATAGGTTACAAAGGGTAGACCAATGTTAGAATTGGTGGGTTTTTCCCAGTCTAGTAAATCTTTCATGATGGGTGGTTCCTTTGGTTGATGGGTGTGATTAATCCATTTATGGATATTATTATTACAATAATGTTAAAAATATTGTTTTTTGGGTGAAATTTTTGTGTTTCCCGTATGTGTTTTAGAAGATAAACAATATATGTGTGGAGACACGGTTTAACATAAAGACAATGAAGGTGATGGTAATTTCTATGGTTGGGTGTCATTTTTAAAATGCGATGATAGATATTTTGCAATGGTGTGTTTAAGGATTTTGGTGATGAAACTATCCAGAGGTCATTAGTAAGTTCATTTAGTTCATTTAGACATGGGTAATTTTCTATTAGATAATTTAAACCACTATAGGTGGATGGATGACTCCTTATATTATGCAGCATATGGGATAGTGTTAAAAATCAAACTATATGAGGTGATCCTAAAAAATGTTCAATTTTAGTGGTCATTAAGACCACTAAATTTAGTCTTAGTGATTTCCATTTTTGTTGGGATCAACAGTACATAGTTTCCAAACTACAAGTTTCAACATTCTATAGGATCATTGTTTTATCCAACCAATAATAGAAAAAAAATAAAAAAGTACTTGGGAAAAGTGATACTGTTTTTAGATATTCCTTTAGGGTGTTTTCATGAATCAGAATAGTAATATGGATTTTTTATAATTTGATTTCATGTTTTATATATTTCTTTGTGAGACTAAGGAATATTTGACAATAGAATAATGTTGTTAAATCATTCCACTTATCACTAGATGAGGATGATAAAGGCACACTCGATTTTGGTAATTTATTTTTTCATTACGGTTTATTTTATTACTAAATACACATAAATGTAAATGGATATAATCAAGGGAATTTTTTTGGTGATTACTATGTTCATTATCACATCATACACAATCCCTTGAAGATACATATAGACATTACGGTTCCTAGTATAGACAAGGTATAAGGAATAACATCAAGAACCAAATCTAGAAGGGAGAATAGATTGTGTGAGAGAAGATGATGAAATTTATAGATATTTAGGTCATTCCAAATATTATGGATAAGATTATTTTTTTTAATTTTTAGAATTCGTAAACATAAGATTATTCCATTGTAAATCCTTTTTTTATTATAAACATTACAACATAGACAATGTTTGTATTATATTATATGTATGCTAGGATTGATTTTTAATCATGGAAATTATTTATATTTTTTTGTTATTAAAATTATTCATTACCTAAGGGAATATTCACTATTATATAACTCTTTATACCTTCAATTCATGTAATTTGTGTAATTATCGACACATTTGTAATGAAGTAAATTTTTATTGAATTAATTTTTTATTCTGTATTATAGTTATACAAAAAAATTTAAACCTAATTGATTTTTTTGGGCCATTAAAAAATATATATTCTATTAATTTAATGATCCATTTACATATAAAAAAATTGATAATATAAATATTATAGTGTGAACATTAAAATTATTAAACATTAAGTGTAATGATAAAATAATTGTAACACCAATGGAAGAATCTATGGTCTCTTGCATTTTAATTCGGAATCCAATTTATCTAATATTTTGAAGGAGGTATAATTACATAGATTTTTCCTTTACTTATCCAAATACAAGATTCAATAACAAAAGATTAAGAAAAAAATTAAAAGATAATCTCAATCATATAGATATAATGACCCAAACCGGGTTTATCGAACAACTTGAAAAATGTACCATTATTTAACACCTTACCCATACGGTGCATGCATGTATAATAAGGGGTTATGTATCTAGGAACAAGTATTTGGAATTTATATATATTTTTTCTGATAATATAATATTTATATTTAACCGTTTTAATATTAATTTATATATATCATTATATATTTATTATAATCAAAATAAAATTTTTAAACAAAGAAACAAAAGTATTATTTTTTTGAAATAGTTTATTTAAAATGAATCATAGATTTTGATAAATTATATAATTTTAAAGAAAGAATTATTTTTATTTTATATTTTTTAAAAATATTTATATTAATATATAGTTAGGAAAATATAGTTTAATGGTTTCCAATTGTCAAATAATTAGGTTCATAATTTTGTTAGTGTTGTAAAGACAAATATTTTTTTTCCATTATAATTTTTAATGTGAAACGGATACTCTTTAGAAAATAAATTTTGATAAAAATAAAATTTTGTAATATATAAAATATTAATTTATCCAAAGGTGATTTTCTCATAATTCTCTAAAATAGATGATAATTAATATAAAAATAAATAATGTATAAATATTCTATCTATATTATTACATCATAACAACACAAATGTAATATAATAAATACTATAAAATATATCCATTAGATAAATTAGGTTTCCCTTTTAAAATAATGTGCATGTGAAGTTATTTTAGTAATTTTATTAACCTTTAATTAATCATCCAGATCCTATATAATATTTTAATGTTTTTAACATGACTTGCCTCAATATCTCCAAGGATATTATTTTAGTATGTTTGGTTACTATTCTTATCAAATTTTGAAAACCACGCATATTTGCAAGAAACCATGATAGAACACATGGTATGGTTTATCATTATAACTATTTCACAATATAGATCACAAAACTAGAAATTAGAAATTTACAATTATTTTCGCACTCATTTACTATTAATTCCCACCAAAAATCTAACTCATATTTACTCAAAAACCATTTATCATTTTGTTCCACTCCATATATACCTTTTTAAACATTTCATGGTGTTCCAATGCACATAATAATCTCATCCCAATATTTTAAATGGATTCTTTCAATGAAATAGAGACTCCCATATTTATTTTTATTTATACTACAATCTTTGTATTTAGCCTTTTTATTTCCAATTGTTGATGTTGTAATGTGCTTCTACACATAAAATTATTATTATTATTATTATTTAAATGATTATAGAAATGAAAATTCCATCTTATTAATCCCTTTCTTTAATCATTATGTAACACTATTATTTGGTAAAAATTATTCAATGATTTTTACAACAAAAAATATGTGTTATGAATACCCATCCCCAGTGATAATCATGATTTTTCACCAATGTATAAATTAACATAGTGGATTTGATAATTCCCTGTATATAACCCACACTTTTTAATACTTCTTTTAAAATTTATTAATGATATTATTTTGTTATATGGTCAATTTTACACACAAATGAATGCATAGGATATTAATTTAAGGTATTTTTTCATAATTATATATCCCTATAAGGAATTTGGTAAAAATTTCATCTCACTGACTTGGTCATTATCCTATAAACACTATGTTGTGATGTCTCTATGGTTTTCTTTGATTTATTTTTATAAATATATGTTTTATATTCATTCAACATTACAATTTTTCCTTGATGTTATCATCATATATCATTATTCTTTGTTCATGTATTTTATTTTCACCAATTTCATTCAACCCTGTTTTCCACATTAATCAAATATATTTCATTCAATATTTTATGTATTGATTATTTCATTAAAATTCTTGATAGTTATACCATTTCTAATTTATTCCCCCATGATATCTTGTGTACTTTGAAATGGGTGACTAAATTTCATATTTAAATTATATAATTTTAATTATTCTGTTGGTATCCATGTTCCATGTTATTTATCTATTAATCTAATTTCCCATAAAAACTACGACACTACTTCTATAGGGGTTTTATTATGTGTATTAAGTTTTTAAAAATTATGAAATAATTAAAATAAAATATATTGGTTTTCCGAAATGGTATCATAAGAAGTGAATTGTTATTTATATAGATTTTATTTAGAAAACCATTGTAAAAGTTGAATGGGAAGAGATAATCATCTGATAACAACCTTATTTTTTAAATATATATATAGCATGCTTTTTCCATGAAACAAAATTTATATCATGATATATCAAATAGATTTGGCATTATCACAGTAATAACTATGGGTAATAAAATAGAGAATTGTGCATTGGTTGTTAAATTGATCATCAGCTAGAGGACAACAAAGAGACCTCGATACAAAACATGTTTTAAAGTCATTGGTGATAGAGTTTAGTAAACTCTCATTTTCATTATGAAAATTTATTTAGGAAAAAATGACTAAAAACATTTATTTAATAAAATTAACCATATATAACTCTCAATAAAACTAGGAAATTGATAGTTTATAGAATGATTGTAATTTACAAGTTATCCCTTAAATTATTATTTTTTCCTTTTTTTGTTTATAAATTAACATATATAACATTACATTTATTTTATTTAATATCATTAAATGAAAATATCATAATAAAAAACCAATGAGATCGGAAATGCGATGTATGAAAAAATATTATTTTAATCCAATTGTGAGTTAGAATCACGAAAATTATTATATAACCTACTCAATTTAATCATGTTTTAGAGTGAAACATGAAATTATCGGAAAAATAACATCCCCCTAAGATTGGGTAAGATGGAATTGAGACCTTCATATTATTGATTTCATAGAAATTTAGTGGATTGTTTTGTACCTATATCACATAAAATTTGGTCAAATCTATAAAAAATATATTATTTGTTCTTCAATGATTTGAGTAAGATATGTTTATATCAGTTGTTTTCATATAGAGGGAGAATCTAGACAATGGTGGAAATTGAATGAAATTAATATGTGCAAGGATGTGATTGAAGATATAAAATTGAAAAAAATATGGATTTTTCTTAATAATATTTTACTCTCACCTTTTTGTTAAAATTACATTGTGAGTTATTCAACGTAAAAATGATGAAGATTTGATCAATAAATTTGAGGAAATATAATAAAACATGCTTGTTACACCTTTGGCTTTGACATTGACCCTAAAACTAATCATGTCAACATAATTATTTAGATAAAGATTATTCAATGATAATATTTTCTGATTTTCATCTTGAAAAATATGATGAAATTGTCTACAGATACCTCATATTAATAATTAAGATCAATTAATCTTAACAAACTCTTAGGTCTGGATATATAAATTTGATAATGGAGGTTATTACAGGTGTGTAACAGAATATTCCATGATTTAAAAAAATTCAATCACATCACATATAAAAATTTTTAGAAGAGCATAATAGATATTTCTGTAAGGGTTTGAGGAAATTATTATTGTTTTTGAAGTAAGAACACCTTGGTAAAGAATTCCAATGCGAGAAAACAACCAATGTGATGAATTAATGAAAGGATCTAGTCAACCCTCAATATATTTTCATGTGTTCCAACTAAATGAAATAGGTAAACTATATGACTTAATTCACTTAACAAAGGGTTGTGGATGATTACTCCAAATATTAACCTTAATGTCCTATAGAGCATGTTATATCTCATTCAATCATAACTATTGACGTAGATCCTGAAAAAAATTGTTGATATCCATTCTTATTATTGATTCAACGATAGTTATCATTCTATTTTATTCTAGTTTTTAGAATTCTTTCAAAATCAGGTATATTTACTATAACTATTAAAACACCACATAAATCAGGATTATAGAAATGTTAGTAAAACAAAATATTGGAAAATAATTATATATTAGGTATATAACTTTTCTACTATCTATATTTTTAAAAGGAATTCACCGAAAAAATTGATTCAACACTTATAAGAATTTAATAAAATTCTAGGTGGGATTGTATTCCCCAGTATAAATTAAATTAAATTTTTTAGGAGATTGAAATAAAACTCTATATAACGAATCACATATTTTTTCTATAAAAGTGAATGGATAATAATGAATCTCTTTTGAAATTATCATCTCCTCTATGGATACAATTGGATTATGAGTAAATATATCTTTATTAATAGATTTATACTAATTAAATGATCTTCAATGCCTAAATTAACATTATAAGATAATATGTTGATGTGTTTCCTAAGTGATTACTTTGGTATTACTCCTTGCTAATAGGGTTAGTTCTCAATGAATATTATACCCATATCTTTTATAGTCTCTAATATTCAATATATAATTTCCACTATTGATTACTTGATCTGATGAAATATCTTCATAAGAATCTAGATAAGGGGTTTATATGCCCATGTACATCACAATGGTGTACAATAGTCTTTTTCATCAAGAGTAAGGATGTTTTAAATCACCTCTTCATTGATTATCGTGTTCTTATCAAGATCATGATAAATAAAATGTACAGTTTACTAATGATTGATAATTTTTCCATTCATCTATATGGAGCCCAGTAATTCACCAATGTGAATATTTAGTCTGGATATTACCATGTTAAGGAGAATAATGATGAAATATCCAAGATAACCATTTTTTATTTTAATGCACACTATGAGTTCATAGTGATAAAATTTTGAATTAATTATTCTCAAATTATCATTATGTTCTTAATTAATATATTTTTTACAGAATACCATGATATATTTTTTATGTCATTTTTGATGATATTTATATCTACTACATACCAATAAAGGATCATAATGAGCATTTTATAGATGTATTGAAAAGCATGCTAAAGGAAAAGTTATATGTGATTTATAGAAATATGTGTTTTTATAGAGAAAGTGTTAGGTCCAGAAGGTTCAAAACCCTAAGGGGGGGGGGTGAATAAGGTTATGACTAATTTAAAATTAAATCATGTTCTGATCTTGTTTCGCTGTTAAGAAAAACACTCTTCTCTATATTTCCTATTGTACAATATAAATAGAATGTAATTCATGCACATGACTGAACAGTTTCTACTTGGTTAACCCTCAATTGGCTACGTCAAAGGATAATACAATGACAATGTGTAAATGTACCAAATGCACTCTAAGAACACTTCTATTTACATGGTTCGAGATAGATTACTTCTAATCCCAGGATCACTGCCTTTACAATGTTTAGGGTCATATCACTACTCTCCCAAGGGTCACTCCATGTTTCTCTCTCTCGGGCTCACTGTCGGTGGAGAGGATAACCTTCTTCCTCTTTCATTTACTCACTACTCTAGAAAGGAACCAATCACAGTTTATAGACTTGTAGGTCTCTTCATTATCACTGAAGAATGCTTCCTCCATTGTCTTTAGATGCTCTATTGAAGCCCAAATTTCACCCATAGATGAATCTCACTTTGCAACGAAGGTATCGGGCAATCTTCCAACTTTCACGCAGCCCTGAATCACTGTAATGCATCAACCATACCAGGGGACCTTCTCAAAGGTGGTGTGATAGTCTCAGGGCTCAAGCCAAAACTGGCGCACAATTCCACCTCAAGCACTTGCGCGACCACCACATGTGGGTGAAAGGAGATCTGATTTTCTCAAAGTATTGAACTCATTACCGAATGAGGAGGGGTCAACGTCTATTTATAAGCATTTGGACACCCTCTGTGATTGCGTGCAAGTATCCTCTTGGTGTGCAAGTCTCTATCGCGCAATTCACTTGCGCGACTAAACCTAAAACTTGGGCACCCCTTTTCCCATTGCTTTATTTTGATGTTATTATCTTGAAAAAAATATGGTGCACAATATTCCTTTCCATCAAGACAACAGTGTGAAGTCCCTTTTCTAAAACCACTTTTCTCCATTTGTTTATTTTCAATCCCAAAAATTTGGAAAACACTGGAAAACGACACCACCTTGTATATGGTATTTTTGTACCGCTTCCAGATAAACCATTCCTTTGTAGAATTTCATGAATCAAACATGGATAGTTCACCATATCCCTTGAATTTGACATGCCACCACAATATCCCCTTTGTCAATAAATTTGTATGTCATGGTTTTCTTTGTCAACAATCACAACATAGATGTCCACTTTGTCAACAAACACAATCTCCTAAAAAATGTTTCAATTATACTGTGAATGATTTTTTTCCAAATGAATGTATAAATTATGATCCATGTTATAATAAGAAATAGGATGTGGGTACATCAAATACATAGTTAATTGAAGGATTGAGAAGACCAATATCTATGAGATAGATATAAAATCTCCATGAATTATATTGGTACTATCATTGATTTGTGAGAAAAATATAAAGAAATTGAAATCTATGAAACAAGATAACTCATAAAGGAGTTAAAATTTTTAAGAATAATGAAAGTTTGACAATTATTAAGGAGCTGTTTAAAATGATAATCACTTCAACTTTTCTCTCATTAACAATTTTCCTGTAATGAGTTCTTCTCTATAGTGATTCATCTATGATGGGGATAATTTTATACTATTTGAAGATGATATGTGATAGAATATTCCTCATTATAATTACTAACTAACTCATGATCAAGAATAGGTTACAATGATCTCCACGTTCAGGAGTTGGTGTCATTATCACTATTGCATGTGTAGTGAAATATATGAATATAATAAAAGTCCCAATTGTATATTCACTCAAAAGAATCACAATATTCTTGTATGAATTTGGTTATAGCTAATCTCATATTTAGTTTGTTTAGTCTGTTAAAATCCTGGGATGTCTAATAATTTTTAAAATGCATTCTGTTGAAAGGATCTTAAAACCCTATCAATGTAGAAGTTATGAATGGTTCCAATACTAATAGAAATGAAAATTATTGAACTAGAAATCATAAATGGAACATTACCTTAACAAAATTGAACTAATTAAAAAAATCCATTTCTATGAAGAGCATGTTGGCCTGAAAATATAATGAAAATCTACATAAAACGTTAGTGAATATTCTAGACAAAATATTATATAAATATATAGTTATACTATTTGGAAACCATATATTTTTTCTAATGAAACTATAGAGTATGTGGGAATATTTGAATAATGCAAAACATCATCTTTTCCTATTCATCCTTGAACTTCTATGATATATAGTGATATGGATAAAAAATGTTGGAAAATAAGAAGAATGAGATTGTAGAAATTATTCCATCATGGTTGTCATGAAAAAAGTATACATGGAATGGAAAAAGTATAAGGTTTTAATGAAACCATTTCCTATATTTGTATGGTAATGAGGAAACATTACCTTGGACTTATTCATTAGACCAGTGAAAAATATAAATTTAATTACTTAATCAATAAATATATATATTTATTAGGGAAGTGATAATAAATCTCCTCAAAATTTCATCAAATTTCATTTCTAAAATTTAATATTTATTTCTTTAACAAATCATCAAATTTTATATAATGGAAGTGGAAAAAATTGATAGAGTTCCAAACTCCAATATATCTAATAAAAACCAAAACCATACCTTGCTGTTTAGCTGATGAATTCTACAATATTTGGATATAAAGATGTATTTTGGTACTGTTTATCACCCTCAGTTAGATGGTATGTCCGAGTGAACCATTTAAAATATAGAGGCTATAATAGGATCTTGAGAAATAGATTTATATTTATTTTTGAATCAACAACTTCCCATATTATAGTTCTAATAAAATAATATTTTCCATTCTAAAATTAAAAATGAACCATATGAGGCTCTATATGGTAAGAGGATTCGAACTCCAATGTGTAAGGATTATGTTAGAGTGAATAATATTAAGGGAACTAATAATCTGTATAATATGGAATAGACAGATCAAACCATTCAGTATCATATAAAAACCATATAATGTTGATATAAAGTCAATGAAATAAAATTTTCAATGAGGCTTGGATTTTGATGTCATAGAGATAGAGATCCTTTATATATCACTATTGAAGAAATTCTGGAAGTATGGGGAAAATAAAATGATTATTCCCATGATTTCAAAGAAATCTTTTTGATCTCATTGATAGTTTGAATTAGTAACACCATTTTTTATTTTTTTATATTGTTAAAAAATATCCACCCTCTATTAATGGGTATAAATATACTATAATATATATAAAAAATAAAAAAACCCAATAATTTCAAGGTTTCACAACTCCACACGAGTATCATTTTATGGAATGGTTTTTAAATAATCCAATACAAAAAAATACACAATAAAAAACCATTTATTTGAAAATAGTATTCAATGAATACAATTACACTTGATTTGTGCAATAATCAATGAGAAAGGCATACAATTACTTGAAAAAAAACATGTACTAAATATTCTTTTTAAAATAAATTCGAAACCATTCCCTACAAGAACATAATGTTATAATTATGCAACATAGAAAAAATTCAAGTTTTCTCTTATTGAAAAAACGTTATCTTCACATTATTACATAAAAAAGTAACAAATTCCTCCATACATTCTATATTGATATGAATTTTATATTTTATTTTATCATCTAATAAGTTTAATTAAAATGATTTACTAGAAATTTATTCAAATACCTTCTATTAATTAGAAAATATTTTTTAAAGAACATTAAATATATAAATCCATAAGATAAAAAATTTCTTTTAATGACTAAAAACATTTACAATTCACTGAATACAAAACCTGTGCTTGATATAATCCATTTTCTCATCCTAGACAAATAGATTACATGGTTGAAAACATCCTACAAAATCATTGATGTAAAAACTTTCATATGATATCTCTATCAAAAACCAATTTTGGGGAACTTTCAGATTTTCATATGGAAATAATAAAAAAATCATACTAATAATTTCACTATATTTAATAATAACATTTGATGGATCATAATATGGAATCCCATTTTCTTTTCCCTCTCAATGAATACTCAAAATTATAATCTCCTACTCATAAAATTCATTGTAAAATTCTCAACTGTTATTGAATATTCTTTATCATATATGAGAATCCTAACTTTCATCCCCATTTTTTAAATAACATTAAAACTCAGAATGTATCATGCCTTTCCTCTATGAAATGGAACTTTAAAATATTATCTCCACATAATCACATTTTTATATTTAAAAAAATCATTGTTTTCAATCTAAAGAAATCATTATTCCATAGAATATGATTCCAAAAATAGATAATTATATTAAATTTTTCATCTTAAAATCTCCCCCAGTTTATTCATTAACAATAATTATAGGAAATTCCAAAATAACTTTGAAAACTATTAATTATTATGATAACATATATTAAAAATATATCTCTATTGTTTATAATACATTCTATATCAGATGATTATTATAACGTATGGTTAATCAAATAATCGTATAGAATTTTCAATATCACATCATCATACAAGTTTGTCCAATGGACATTGTAAATATATATATATTTCTAGTGGTATACAACCAACATATTTTCATGATTACTTTATTCATCAATATCCTAGATCATATAATTTTCATATAATCACAAAACATCAAAAATATCATACTAAAACATGATAATTCCCCAACATTCAAACATATTATACCTATTTTGTGTCATTACCTAACATTTTGATAATTTCCTTATACATCAATCTTATCCAATAATTCAAAGATCATAAAACTCCTTTCATCCATTCCACTATAAAATATTTTTATCTAGTGAATTCTAAAAAATATATTATTAAGATCATTTTAAAACTAAATTTTTTTATCATTATTAAAAAAATTTATTTTATCCAGAGGTCATTTTAAGTCATATTTATTGAACCATTTAAATGGTAATAAATAAACTAATTTTGATATATAAATTTTCATAGTAAGTAAATTTGGAATCATTAGAATATAATAATTCAACACAAAACATTTTCTCATATCCATTTTTATTAAAGAAACATATGAAAAAATTATGTTATGAGACCTTCTTGTGATCCTATGAATCTAGTTTCATCTCTTTCTAATTTCCTTTTTCAGAAAACATTACAATGTGATTTAATTTATATTATAAAAATTATATATCACCATTTGAAACTAACTATTTTTTTCAAATATATCCCAACAAAAAATATTCAAAATTACATTGAGAAACCTAAAAAAAACATTCATCCATCATTTTCCCAAAAATATCATGTTTGACCCAAATGGTTATGAGGTGACACAAATACTTGATGGTGTAGGGTAGGTGAATTGTTTATTTAAAAATTCTATTAAAAAATTTAATGAATGTTATTAGTTTAAAAAAACATAAACAATTCACAATGTCTCTTATAAAATAAAAAAAACAATCAGACTGACTCTCTTTCTGATGGAATTGTTAGGATATCACAGGTTTTGAACAAACTGTATTCGAATAGAATAAAAATATCAGAGTAATAAAGAGTATAAATGATTCTACCATATAGCGTGTAAAATCAATAATAAAATTATAACATGTAATTAAAAACAATATCAAAAGAATATAAATAGAACTAAAAAATAAAAGGAATCTCTTTATATAACAACAAAAAGATGAAAAATAAAATATATAGCAATTCATTTATCAAAAAGGGATGGGTATCCATTAACCTAGAATATTATTTCTATGTCACCAACAATGGTAATCCCTCGATACATTGATAGGAATGTCTGTCTTCCTATCCCATAGGCCCTCGATTTTATTTGTAATTGGAACCTCTATCATTAAATAACCTGAAACCCCTAGTTATGATGATAAGTTACACTATCTTTATATCCCTGAAATCCATCAATCTTTATCACATGATCAAACTAAAAAAGGGAAACAAATAACTTTTTGAAATACAATAACTAAGAACAAGAAATTCACATTTTTTAAATTCAAGGATTTTGCACAAAGAAATAGGGAAGTTACCTAGTCTATATCTAGAACATGGAAGTAGAAAACGTTGTTCTTGTTATTATATATAATTCAAAGGACCTTATTATTTAAGGGACTTAGATTCTAACAATTATATTTTCTCCAATGATCATATTTCTCTAAGAATCTTTGAGAGACATGGAATCCTGGAATTGTAATAGTTATATTGAAACAGAAAACATGAAACCATTTTCATTAGTTTAGAACATACTCCACAACATTGTTTTAGATAAAAAATATATATGAAAATGATTAAATGAGTATGATTGATATAAAACACGTTTTTGGATAAAATAATGAGAATAATAACATTAAAAAAGTAACACACGAGTAGGATTAATATTTCTTATTGTAAACCACTATTGTAATTCAAAGAGGGTATGATGCATAATGTGATTATGATGGAATGCATCAATACGATAGAAATAATCATTAAAAAATGATTTATTATGACATATAACTCAATATGATAGACAAATTCATTATGATATACAGATTTAATATGATATACTGAGTCATTACGATAGACAAGATCATTAAAATATACAAAAAAAAACATTTTTAAAGTAAGTCCATTATTTGAGAAATGAATAAGAAATTTTTTATTTCCAAAAAAAATGAAATATAAGTCAAAAAACATCACAATAGAGAAATTAATATAACTAACTCCCCCATAGGTATATAAGTCCATAAGGATTTTATTCATTTATATTTTCCATGGTATTTATAATTCATTTTTATGTATTATTTTTGAGTAAAACATTATCAATTCTCACCCTTTGTGAAGATTTCTCCTATTTTATAAAACATTATCCCCCATTATGATTTACAAAAATAAAATTCATGTATTTTTTGTCCTAAAAATGTTAGCTAAAAAAGTAATACATAACATTGGAGATACAGTTGTATAGTTCATTGATTTTTAAAAGGTCTATGATTTTAAAAGACAAAAAAACATGAAAAAAATAAAAAAAAAATCATTTTTTTCTCATTCATTCTCATTATTGATTAAATCATGAAGAACAACCTTCATATACATTATGACTTTTTTCATCTCAGATAGAAATAACCCATGCTTTTAGAAGATATTGTTTGTCTACGAAAATATGATCCTCATCTTTGATAGTCTATTCTTGAATTATGATTACTTCCCTAAAAGTATCAATGCTATCTTGTATACTCTTATTTTATTAATTCAACACAGTATTATGATTATTTATCAAAATTATTTTATTTTTGAAAGATAAAAACATTGAAAATCGGTACTGTAAAGCATTCATCCTTTCTTGTAACACATTTATAGAAGCATCATCAGCATAATTGGTTATTGAAATTTCATTCAACCAGTCATAAGTTTTCATGACAATCTTATTAAAAGCAATGAAAATATAATTTTAAAGCCTCCATAATTCTTTACCTTATTCATCATGTTAATTCATTTAGCTTTATGTTCTTTAAGACCATTTGATCATTTTATTTCAAGATTTATTATGACCAACATATCTATCACTCATAATGGTTAGATATGCCTCTATTATCATTACCCTCTTTCTGATCACTCATACTGATCAAATTTTAACCGTTGATTCTATGTAATGAAATAAATATGTCCTTATATTCGGGCAAAGTGCGGAAAAGTCTGCTCAATTATTTTTAAAACATGAACAATTTAATCACATTTCATGAGAGAATTTATGTGTTCTAAATCAATATCATCATCTTATTATTCAATTTCATTGAATCGGCTTGAGATTTGATTAGACTATTTTCCATTTCCTTTATCTTTTTCTTTTTTAACCATTTATAATTCTTTTTTCTTCTCATTATTATTCATTTTTTTCAACAAAGACAATTAATTTCGCAACATGAGAACATTGAGCCCCTTGCCTGACCGAAGTGGGAATTATCTCTGATTGGGTTTCTAAGGATTGAATTGGGGCTTGATCAGCATTAATATTATGTTGTTGAATTCCTTCAAATTGTTTTTTATGAAAAAGTTTTTCTCTACCTTTTATATATCTATCATGACATTCCAAAATAAAGTCATATTCCTCTTATTAACCATCCTATTGAGCACCTGATTGAATAACTTATTTCACTATTGTTCCCTTTTCATTCTCTAGAAATTTTTATATGATTGGTTCTTTTTGGACGTCTTCTATCAGTTGAAAACATTCTAACTCACTACTTTTTAGAATTTGGGCAACATCAAAATCATGATCTTTTTTTTTCAAAATAATTTTATTCTTCTTCTCATCTGATAGAGTATCTTATATTCTTATCTCCTCATCTAGAGCTTCATCTGGATAAAAACAAAATTTAGGATCACCATATATTATTTGTTCTTTTGACATTCAACACTTGGTTACAACCTCTTTACTGAATTTGGTTTTCTATTTAGGCTTTGAACTAATTTGAGGATCATACTTTTTAGAAGATACATCTATTTGAGCTAATTCTTTTAGATATAGGGTCGATTTATTTACAACCCATTCTTCCACATCTTCGAGGATGAGTTTTAACTTTTTATCAAAAAAACCATTCAATTTCATCATCGTAATCTTGATTATCTATGAATCCTTCATCTATTTCAATTCCTCTTTCACTGGAATATTACACAACATCAAACTATTAATAATTAATTTTGTGAGAATAGATTGTTACATGATAAGATGTGACTTAACTACACCTGACTTCAAATTCTTGATTCTTTCCAAAATTTAACCAATGAGATTTTCCATTATCATATTTATAAGAATTTATAACATAAATTTGTTAGAAACTGTGTGACATTCACTATCCCCTTTCCATGGATTTAGCAACCCATGCATTTAAAGGACATTAAAATAGTTTTCTACAGAGAGATGTGATACTTTTCTATTTTCATCATTTATATGAAACAGTGAATTTTTAGATCATTCCTTATTATATATACCAATATAGTCTGGTATCTTTTGAGAATGTAAAAGGGATTCACCTTCAGTAGGGACATTAAGTAAATATGATACTTGTTTTACATACATTGATAACATTATATCATACAAAACCTATTTTATCATCATATCCTTATCAAAAGAAAAAGTATTATAGAATTTCCTAACCTATTAAATAAGAACATGATCTTGACATATGGGTTTCTCGACATAAATAAGTTTTACCCTTGAAATAAAATAATTTTATTGATTATTGAGTCATAAATGTAAATGAAATCTCAAGATATTAACACTCTATGAGAATATAAATTTTAGATAAAGTAATTTAAAATATATTGGCAGCGGTATTGGAAGAAGACCGAGACATAATTTTTATTGTAAAATGAAATTATTGTACCGTGTCTTAAGAAGGGGGGAAGAGCTTCGCTAATATATCTAATGAACTGGTGAGGGGTTGAGTAGAGGAGTTCTCTATATATAGGAGAACTTAGAATACTATATGTCTTATTTGGTTGATATTATAATATATAGAATAAAACATTGGAGGATAAAGGGGGGTTCTAAATTACATTAAAAAATATTTTTTAAAAAACTAAAAACATTAAAAATGGAAAAAAAAAATTAGACAATAGAAAGAAAATTCCAAACTATAAGAAAATGTGCATGTCTGATTTTTCATGTAATTTATGCGTTTCATAGTATTATGAATGTAAAAAAATAATATAATAAAAAAAGTAATAGCTGATGTAATGAAAATAAAATACAATAAAAAATTAAACTGATGAAAAATAAAGTGAATATGATTGATTTTAAGGACGATGGAACAAACTCATTACCATAGGTTGTCAAGATGATGGGAAAAAATTCATATCCATAGGTTTTCTACCTGATGTAAAACAAATTAATTTATATAGTTTGTCGATCCAATGGAATAAAAGTCATTACCATAGGTTTTGAAGTCGATGGAAAAAAATCATTACCAAAGGATGTCAAACCAATGGAAAACAAAGTCATTTGGATAGGTTCTCAAACCTATTGAAAATAAATTCACTACCATAGGTTTTAAAGACATTGTAAAACTATGTATTTACCAAAGGGATTCGAGCTGATGGAAGAAAAGTCATTACATTATGTTTTCGTGTCGATGTAATGAAATGTTATCATCATCGGTTGTCAAACCGATGGGAAAACTGTTAAGCTGATACTTTGATTTTTAAGCTGATATGTAGAAAATACAGACTACCAAAGGTGAGGCATAATGTTATAAAATAAAAAAATAAAAAAACTGTGAAATGAAAAATACAAATAGAATTATAATATCAAAAAATTTATGTATGATACAGAATAAAAGATAATAATAATAAATGAAAAAAAGAAGAAAATTAGGTAAAACATTAACCAAAAAACAAATTTTCTCCCTCTAAGAAAATTAGTGTTTTAATGTAAGGTGAATTGAAAAAAGAAAAATTATATTTGAATGATTATTATAGAGTAATCATTCCTAGTTTCGATTTAATAAATTCAAATCTGTCCGAAATTAATGGTTTTTTAAAAATATTATACACTGGTTGTTGCTTTCTGATGAATTGTAAAATGATTTCACTTTATTGTGTTGATACCTAATAAAGTTATTCATACAACTTTGGTTTTTTTATGAGTTGGAATTGAATAGTTTTTATTTGGGTAATTAGAACTTGTGTTATCAAAAAATATTTGTGTTTTAGTGCAACTCATACTATTTTTGGTGATTATGTGTTTCATCTACAACACTTGAGCGCAAAAAATTATAACTTTTAATTATTCATATTCCACAGTGTAGAGTGAAACTTAGTGTTGTTTTTTTCAGGACCATGAAACTAAATAATCTCTAAAAAATTCAAAAGTTATAGATTTACTCTTTCTATCCATCCTATAACCACCATATTCAGCATTCGGAAAAAATTTTAATTCAAAATCGTTTTTCAATGATTAAAAAAACCAAAAACCAAACTTCCATTTAAATATAGGGAACTCTTTTTCACAACATTTAAATTGGTTTGTTTTAGAATTTCATGATATTTAGCACATATAAATATATAAAACATTATGTCTGGATGACAATCTATTAGTTATAATAGACTTTCAATCATAACATTAAAAGTTGGTTGATCAAATAGTTTCCCGACATCATCAAGATCTATAGTGTTTGAATTTCCAAATAAAGTACTAATACTTTTAGAATATTCATACCCAAAATCTTTTAGTAAGACATTGATATTCATCTACAGAGATATATACATAGCTTCTGGTTATTGAGAAATTGGAAACCCACAAAATAATATTAATTCACCCATCATATTGATTTCAATGACAGACTTCATTAGATTCTAAAATGAATATATTAAATACATTTGAGTTGATCCAAACATGATTTCATAAAAAAATGAATTATCATAATTTTTTTTCATTATTTATAAAATGAATTGGATCAATTATTCCTTTAATTTAATTATTTTATAAAAAAAATCTTGTTAACATATTATACCAATTCTTTTGGGAATGATGAAGACTATAAAGGTCCTCAGAATATTTGTAAAAATATTCATGATGTTTGGTATCTTAAAAACATGGGGGTTGGTCTACATATACTTCCTATATAACATATCCATTAATGAAAGACCACTTGAAATCTATATGAAAGTGTTTGAAATTACATAATGCTGTAAAGTCTAACAAAATTATAATTGATTCGAGTCTTTCTAATGGATTCTAGGTTTATTCATAGTCCATTCCCCCAAGTTTTTTATAACCTTAAGCAGCAAGCCTTTCTTTATTTATTACAATGATTCCATTTTCATCCCATTTGTTTTTGAAAGCCCATTTTTCTCCAATAACTGATGTATCCAATGGGTTTTCAAGCATGGACTAGACATTATTCCTTTCGAATTCATTTAGTTCATCTTTCATTGCTTTTAACCAATCTGAATCACCTAAGGCCTCACTTGGAGTTTTATGTTCTAATTGTAAGAGAAAATTAATATGTTCTATTTCTTTTATTAAGGAGGTTTTATTACTTACTAATTGATTTATATAACCAATGATTTACCACTGGGATGATTCATAAGCAATAACTGATTTGGAATTTGAATATTATGAACATCAATATAAGGTAGAAGATCTTGAGGTTTAAATGTCTCATAAACAACCTCCTGAGTTTTTAAAATGTTATAAAAATAGTCTATATGTTGAAAATCAGTTTTATAAAACACATCGGAAGTAATATTTTTAGGATTATTGAAAACAAAAGGAACGGTTTCTTTAAAAATAATATTTATTTTTTCATCAACAACACATGTTTTTTTTTATTACAATAACTATAAGGATTAGATGTGGTGGAATAACCTAAAAATATTCCTTCATCAAATTTGGTCGAAAATTTATGTATGTTATACTTTTAATTTAAAATAAATACTTTTCAACCAAATTCAATGATGTAAGAATCTTTTTTTTTCTGTATGTCTATAACTCCTAATTTTTGTTATTAAAAAAATGTCAAATTGAATATCATTTTATAATACAACAAGAAGTAGTAGTTGCTATTTCCCAAAAAAAATTTCAAAACTGTATTCCCTCAATATTGTTCTTATTATCACTTGATTAATAATATTTCTTCTTTTAACAACACTATTTTTTGGGGTCTTAGTGGTTCATAAATGTTGTCTATAATACCAATTTTACAAACAAAGTTTCAAAATCAGAATTTACTAATTTACCACGATGATCAATTCGAACAGTTATCAATGGTAGGACTTCCTCATTTTTAACAATAGAAAAAAAAGTTTGAAAGAAACAAAAGGCTTATTATTTTTTAGTGAGAAAATATACACATATAAATATAGTATAATAATCTACTAAGAAAAATATAGAGTACTTCCATCCAATACATCTAGTTTGTGTTGAATAAAAATGATCCATGTTATCTAACTATAATGAATCAGTAGTGGTGACTTCACTAATTGATTTAGAGATGGACTTATGTTGTTTTCCATATTGAAAAGATTCAAAAACATTAGAAGAATCAAACCTAAGCTCAGGTAGATCAATAACAAGTCTTTTCATTGAGAGTTTATATAAATATAAAAATTTCAGTTTCATAGTCCACAATGCCAAATCAAAAATTGGTCTTCCATTGCACCTAGACTATATATTTCTTGGATCCTATGGCCTTCTGAGTTCAATGTGTAAACATTATCATTCCTTTGGGTAGATATAATGAATTCATCCTTGTAATTGTGAACTACAGATTTATCATTACATAATTTTACAAGGTAACCCTCATCACATAATTGAATTAAGCTAATGAGGATGTGCATAAAACCATCAATGAAAAAAAACCTTAGAAATTGAAATTTTCCTAGGAAAACTATATTACCTATATGAATAATAATTCCTTGAGCATTCTCTCCAATGGTAAAATTTCGTTTTTTAGTCTTGATAACTTTTTCAATGAAGTTTTCGTTTCTATACCTGTGCCTCAAAAATGCCCTATCTATGTACCATGCATTTTTATTGTTTATTATTTTGTTTTATTAAAACAGAATCAAATATTATTTTTAAATCCAAACATGTTTTAGTATAGAATCATTAGAGAGAAAATTATTTGGAATCCACATTCTTTTTGAAATTTATGTATATTGATAACCCAAATATTTTGTTTTATTTAATGAAAACTTTCATTACCAATGTCAATCACAATGAAATTTAGATTAGAAATGATAACTTCAGGTATAAAAAAGTTATTACAAAAAAATAGTATCAAATGATTATAACCAGTTCTAGAACTATTTTTTAAAGGTTGAATTTGAGAATACATTTTATCAAAATTCTTCTTCCTAAAAGTGATTTTTTATAGAAATTTTCTTAAGAGAAAAATCTGAATTTTTAGTCTGATGACCAAATTATTATCCTTATTTTTATTAGTTTTAGAATTTATTTTTTCATCAAACATATTTTTCGCAGAAACCATATTACTAACATATTGAGAAAGATGAATCTTTTCAAAATTTAGGTTTTCATGATTTTTAGAAAAAAATCAATCTCATGAGTTTTAGAATCATGATCTTTAGTGAGATCTGATATTTATCGTGTTAAAATATCAACCATAATATTTCCTTTTTCATGTTTTCTTGAAATATTAAAATTTTAATTTTATAAGTGTTTTTCAAATCTAGAAACATCATTTTAAGAAGTTAATGAATTATCATTATGTGATGAGGATGTTTCTTCATCAGAAGAATAATCATTATCAAGTTAATTTTTACTGAAGTAAAAATTAGTAAGAGATTAAGAATTGTGTACCTTGGACATTATGAAATGATAAGGATTTTTTGAAAATTGAACAATAATATTGTAATTTGAGGTATCTCTATTAGAACAGTCTAAAGAAGAATCACCTCCACTGGCACTCCACGAGTCATTAAGATTCAAGACTTTCTTTCACTTGGAATTCAAGTATTTATTTTAATTCTTCATTGAATGTATTTCCATTATATCATTTATTTTAATCATAGGAAAATCATGCCGAATGTGTCTTTCTATTTTACATTCATAGAACGTGTCTTCCGAATCATTCTTATCATTTTTATCTTTTGATGTATTTATATATATATTGGAAATCCATGTTTCCAACACTTTTATTCGTTATTCTTGAAATATTTACAAGATTATTCCTTGTTTTCTCAGTATTAGTAGAATCTAATAAGACCTCACCCTTATTCATTCTTTACTTAGTTTTCATAGAAGTTTTAGACTTGGTAGGATTTGATGTTATAGTAAATGTCACTCAACCATTTTTAATTTTTAATTTATATACATTTCTATTCATTATTCTTTATTATTGTAGTAGAGTTCCAAAGAGATATTCAGGAATAAGATTAAAAATATATATAGATTCATCAAATACAGTCCTATTCAATTCCCATTCAGTTGTTATAATATCTATGATATTCTCAAAACAAAACTTAATATTCTCAATTTTTCTCTCCAATATCATGAATATTATTGTCTATTTTCATAAATATTCAGTGAACCATAACTACTAGTTCACTGTAAGTAAATTCAAATGCATTATTGTCTGATTATTTAATATCTATTCTTGTTTCAATATCATTGGAAGCACTAAAATGTGTAATCTCCAATTTATTCCATATTCTATTTTCTACATCACATGAAGTGATTTGACTACAAATTTTTCTTGTAATGGAACACAACAATGTATTGAATACCTTTTGTTTTAGCTGATATTAGTGTTTTCTTGAGCAGGTAAAGTCTTTACTTATTTCTCTGAAATCTTATAGTCACTAGTGAGCATAAGAAGGTCATCTAGACCATTATTTATGATAAACATCATTATCGGATATCTCCAATATTCTAAATATTTACCATAAAAAAAGGTGGTCTTTTGGATTTAAAATTATCAATTGGAAATACATTCATCATGATTGTCATCATAAAACACCAAAATCCTTGTACCCCAAATAGAAGTTTGTGTATAAAAAGAATACAATGTAAATAAAATACACAAGTAGTGGAGAAACATCCTCTGAAAAAAATTGTTGAATCTTAATGGATATGAGATGACCCAAATAAGATAGGGGTGAATTATATTTTAAAATAATTTATATTAAATCCTTTAATGATAGATAATAGTTTAATATGGCATAAAAATATGAAAATTACTCTTATAAAACATAAAAAAAAATTAAACCTACTCTTTATCTGATGGAATTGTCAAGATACCACAATTGATGATCCAATTGTTTTCGGATTGAATAAAACATTCAAAGTTATATATAGACTAAATGATTCTACTATGTAATATATATAATCAATAATAAAAGTCTAAGATGTAATTAAAAACAATTATAAAAATTACAAAAACAATGACGAAATTAAAAGATTCATTTTATATTATTATAAGCTTCAAAAAATTAAAAAATATTAAAATTATTTTATCCCAAATAGAAGGTTATCCTTTCACATAGGATAATATTTATATCTCACTACCACCGTTAAGCCCACAATATGATGACCAGAATGTCCATATTGTGATCATTAAAGGCCTTAGATTTTACAGGTAATCAACACCTCTATATTTCAAAAACTTGAAAGCCATCGATTAGATGATCGGTTTCACTATCTTTTTGACCCTACAAGCCCTCGATCATTTTCACATGATAGGACACACGATGAAACATAGAGGACCAATTAAAAAACATAAACTATGAATAATCCATTCCCATTTTTTAATTTCATTGATTTTTCATGAAGCAAGAGAAAAGTCACACAGTATCTCTCTAGAACATATAATAAGTTAAAGATGTTCAAGTTTTAATCTCTCCTTAAAATGAATTCTTTATTTATAAGCCCTAGGCTCTAATAATCATATTTTCTCTAACGGTAATATTACTCTAGAAATCTTGTAATGACATGGACACCTAGCATTGTAATGATCGTATTGAAAAAGAGAACATGAAATTGTTTTGATTAGTATATAACTTCCTCTATGACATTGTTTTGGTCAAAACAAAAGATATATGAAAATGATAACATGAGTAAAATTTATACTAAAAATGTTCCTTGATAAAATAATGAAAAGATGAATGGTATTAAAGTAACATGTGAGTACAATTAATATTGCATAAAATAAAACACTATTATGATGAAAAGTGGGTACGGTGGATATTGTGAGTACAATAGATAAAGGTAATACAATATAAAAGTTCATTAAATTAGATTTATTAATTAATATACAAAAAATAAATTTTATAGAAAGATGAATTACAATAGACATAGTCAATATGATAGACATCGTCATTATGATAGATAGAGTCATTATGATAGACAGGAAAACCATTTTAATAGTAAGCCCTTTATCTAAGAAATGAATAATAAACTATTTGATTTCCAAAACAAAATGCAAAAAATTCAAGTTAATAATTTCTAATTAACGTGTCCCACTTCAAATTTTATTTTCAATCATGAAAAATAAATATTCAAAACATTATACATATATAAATGGATTATTGGTCTAACACTTCATAAAATATATTTGTGAACATAATATAGTATATGGTAATCACTGGATATAAATTCATTGTTTCCTGAATTGTTATAATTATTTACACACACAAATAGACATAAATAAATGATTTCCCATTTTAAAAAACTACCCCAAAAAAAATTTCACTGAACATTTGTCAACATAATAACATATTGATTTATGTTATAAGCATTATTCATGTAATTGAAAACACCAATAAAATAACATAATAATATTTTGCTAAATAACAGAAAATATCCTTTAAGAGGGTCAGTTTTACATCAACACTCAAACTCATCTTATAAAATTTTTCTTTCAATAATGGTTTTTATGAATATGGTAGAAATGCATTATTTTATCGAAAAATACTTCGTCCTTCATTAATTCATGTCCACATGCTATTTTATGTAGTGATATTTTATATAGATGTGTTTGGAAAGATATATTTTCTCTAGATTTTTAGTGGGATTTATATCTCATTAATTATCACAACCTAAGAGAAGTTATAACATTACTTATAAAAAATTATCCATTTGAGAATTCATCGCAATTAGTTGTCTTGTATCTGGACTAGAAGAAACGCACACAACTTCATCCATGTTGAGAGTTAAAAAATGTAGATTCTTTTTATGCCTTCTAACACAACATTTCTCATTATGAAAAACTCAAACTATTATGTATCTTCTTTCACCAACACAATTAGCCGAATAAGCATCTATATAACCAGACGAATCAATAATTCATGAGTTTTCATATTTTATATCCAAATTAGTTGTTCTTATTCTATATATATAAGAACAATTTTTTCATTCCAAAATGTAAGAAACTTTCTATAAACATTCATACCTAGAACATAAATCAATAATTTACCCGTTATCTATCCTAAAGGTTATTAGTTTTTAAAACACCCAAACAACATAATAAACTCATTAGGATCCAAAAATTTTCTACCACCATCACTAGAAAAGTGGTTTCCCACTATAATATGTATGAATATTGTATTTGAAACATTCATTAATTTTTTTTTATTTCCATGCATACTTATCATTATGTTGGAATATATATTTCATATTATGTGAGATTCTAAATCTAATAAAATATTTAATTTCTCTATACATGAATATTTCATGGAACATATTTATCTCAATATAAAACTTCTAAAAAGTTTATTAATAAATCCTAGTAATATAAAAACTTCAACATAACATACCACGATGATCTAAACCTCATGACAATATTTTTCTAAAGGCTAGTATCAACTTTTCCCTTCATGATGTTTAACATCCACAAGAAGGAGTCCAGTTTAAAATGATAAGATATAATAGATTACATTAACATAAACAAATCCTTTATCAATATACACAACTAACATTATTCTTCAAAAATAAAAAATTGATTCATTCAATATAAAAATTTTCACCTCCTCTCCATTAAGAAAAAAGTAATTTTCATCTATATGATTGATTGTATAACATAACTACATAGTGGTAGAATAAAAGTTTCTAATAGTTTATAATATTTACACTAGATAATATGACTCTACAAAATATATTCTTATAATTTTTGAAAAACCATTAATAATTAGACTATAATTTTTTTTCACTTCACAATCTTCATAAAACTTCTTTAACAACACCCAATCTGAACTAATTACATAATATTGTTCAGTTTATGTTCAATTTCCCAATTACCATTCATATCTATATAATATAATTCTTCATTCACATGATATTTCATCTCCTGATGTTCACAAGATTCCTCAATATCTTTTTCTTTTACAAGTGAATATAATGATGTAAAATTTTCAAACATTAAATATTATTTCTTTAAACCTATTTTTTGGATCTCTAATGATTTTATAAACACTAACTTGTTTGGTCATCATATGATGATATGTACATAGTAATTCCACATAATTTGATATAAATTTTTCTAAATCCATATATTATGAATCAACATCATTTTTACAATATTTTCTAACATTTTCATATATCAAAGGGAAACCCGCCTCATCCACCGCATATTCCACATGTGTATTTATTTTTGACACTTTATTATAAGAATGAACAAAATCATTTAAATCTATATAATAAAATATATTTCATATTTTTTTTTAAATCAACAAAATTTCCTATTGTTATATGCTTATCTAATAATTACACCACCAACTGCTATATGATCCATATTCATAATATTTAAACATTTTACTTTTATAGTATAATGACAGTTGATCACCCTTTTGTGTATCAAACCTAGGGTTTCACAATATTTTTTTTGTAGAGAAATATATGATTTTTTTTGTAGAAACATTGATTCTAAATAGATACTATTATACATAGAACCTACACCCAAAAAAATATTGAGTGATATCATGTTCAGTCAACATTATTAATTCCTTCTCCAACAAACAATTTTTTATTATTTAAGCAAAAGTATTTTTTATTGTGTATATAGAAATCCAATCTAATGTATAATACAATATTTTTGAAGGTAATATCTAAAATCATAATTCTTTTTCACAATGATTATATGATCATAGCTTTCTCAATAAGTATCCTTATAATTTTATTCTTTTCTACATAAGAACATTAAAATTTTCATAGCCTCTAGTTTGTGTTTTTAAAATGAATTATTTATATTTTATGTAAAAGTCTCTATTAATAAAATAGTGAACTCATATACTTTTGTTCATTATTTACTCATTGGGAAACCAATATTAATTTTAATTAGCTCCATGAGGAATGTTGAAAATGTCTCCAATTTCTTATGAAAGAATCTTCTACCTTATTTTGAATAGAACATTCCCAATATATTTGTTTTTTCACATCATGGATATCATGAATACTATCATGATTTTTTTCTTTTATTGTATTCATCATTAACATTTATCCCATCATATAATTTCATATATCCATTCCTTCAATTATTCTCAGATAGAATGATAATAATTAACTACCATCATGAAATGTGATTTACAGGGTTAACTATCCATTCATAAAAAATCTCCCTTATTCTATTCCATACAAAAGTAGATAACAATTTTTTGAAAAAAAAATATAAGCTTTATCAATACGTTTTAAAACATATAATAAGTTTTTTTATCCATAAAAAAACTAATATATTTTGGTTTTAATCATTTAAAACCTAGTGTGAGAATATCCAACATCCTTGATTATAAGTGACTCATCATCACCAAAATTCTTGGGTACCTCTTTTAAATCCTTAACATTATTCAATAGCTTTAGTTCTTGTGGTGTCTATGAATAGAAACCACTATCCAAAATCTTCGTTCCTTCTTATTTTTTGAATTTAAAAGAAGTTTCAACAATAATATATTGTACATGGATTTATCTTTCTACAAATCTAGATTTTTGGGATTTTTTTAAAATATTATTGAAGAAAAATCAATATTGAACAACCTTTTAGAAGATGTCATGGTTGACCTCATCTTCCACTAATAGTTTTCATGGGTTTGAATCTATTTTATATATTCATAAAAAATATCTATCATTTCTAATTTGGATTGGGTATAATCTCCTAAGAATCATTTTCCTCAAATTTTTATGGTTTCTTTATGATGATTATGGTTAAAAAATACATTTATTATTTATACCCAAATAAATAAAAATTTTAGAATAACCTTATAAATAATATCACCCTATATAAACAAGATAATATTTGATATTTTATTTTTCATGAAATTGATTACCTTCAATTTTGACATTTCAATACTTATGAACAATTTTCCCCATAAGATTTTATTAGTTATCTTCTATTTTTTTCTCAACCTCAATAGAATACCCAACTGTAATATCATTTTGTTGAAAAATTTAATGAAATAAATTTCTTATTTTTAATATATTTTTCATAATTGTCAAACTATTTTTTCATCATGATACCTTCCTTCTAATATTATAGATTCATAATATCATCCTTTTAGGATAATCTTTTTGGCGTATTAAAATATTTACATTTCCTTGAAATTTCACTATACTTTTTAATTTGAATGAAGACATTTTTTATTACTTATGTATTTTTCATATGTATCTGTGGACAAAGTTAAATCTAATCCTTTGTTACATTCAACTTTTCATCAAGATTGATGTTGTGGTTATTCTTTTATTTATGAAAATTCAATTAATTATTAATCCTTTTAATAAACATAGGTTTAAACTATAATAATTTTAATGATTGTTTATATAATGATTCATTTTTCCCCATATTGTTCTCTAATTCAAGTCCTATAAGTATTCATAAGAAATCATTAAACCATATTTTTATTATACACTTCATCTAAGTCTCTTCATATTAATACAACTTCATTAACAAAAGGTTAAATTTTAAAATTAACATTTTCAATAAAAACTATTTAGAAACATCATCCATGATATAATAATATTTGTATTCACTTAGTTCATATTTAAATACTGTATAAAAACATCTGTTTGGTATTTATAGTTTATGTTATCATTTCCCCTTAGATAGGATTTTTATTTTTCTTCATTATTTTTAAAGGATATTAATCGGTTTCATTCAATTATATCATCTTCCTTTTCATTAATTATTATATTGTATATAAAATCTAGTAGATCTATAGTGAAATTTTATTCATTATGTAAATACCTTTGTAAATTACAATTCCCCCTTTTACCTTTTTAGAAACCAAGTATATACATTTCACTATTTTTTTCTAAATGCATTTTATGATTTATATTAATAAAATTCATCATCATTAGTATTTTTATTAGATATTCATAGGTTTGTACATTAATGGAGATGTACTAATTTTCCCTCTACATGTTCTTCATAACATTCTATATTCTAAAATTTTATGTAATTATCATTATAGTTAGATCATAAAGAGATAGATTTGATGTATTATTAACATCAAAAAACTAAAATGTTGAATGAAGTTCATATAGAAGAATTTTATATGAATAGATAAAAAGTACAAATTATCACAAAGGCATCTTATGGTGCTCAAAATTTTATTCACCTACGAATGAAACCATCAACTAATTCATAATCTCCCATCTTAAAATCATTATATTCCTTTCTCTATATTTCTAAATTTTCAGTATTTGCATTTTTATTTCCTTCATCAATGTTTTTCAACAACACCTGGATTCCTATAGTCATTCCAAATCCTTTAACTCTCTTAAATAAAATTTATTATTGTGAGGAAATCATATCATTTATAAATCACCATAAATTCTCCAAATTATTACTATCCGAAACTTTAATGTGAAAATTAACAAGTTGAGGACGAAATCCCTTCACATAAACATTGATAAAATCATAAAAAAATTGATATAATATATGGTTACATTCTATATTTCAAAATCGGATATTTCATTACATAGAAAACAATAATACACTTTCTTTTCCTAGAATTCTTAATGACCAATTAAATGTATCTTTACTCCAAGAATTATGAATGAGATATCAAAGGTAATGTTTTTATTAAACTGATTAAAATTCATATATAGAACATTTGTGATCATTAATAGTTGGAGGGGTTAATAAATGATCTTTTTTTTCTTTTATGATTTCTAAAATATATGACAACCATTCTCAATAGTTAAATAGTTAATTGATTTTAAAAAAAATCATAGATGAATAACCATAAGAACATAATAATTATCAAGGATCACTACCCCATAGGATTAACACATAAATGGTATGGTTTTGAAATAATTCAATACAATAAAATAAAAAATAAATTTATCATATTATAAGATTAAAACAAGTATAGAATATCCATAGACATTAATTTCAATATAATCAATCAATAGTGAATATTCATCATAAGAAAAATATATAGAAAAATTATTTTTATAATAACATTTATAAACAATAAAAAATTGTCTTGGAATATTTTCATTATATTTCTTTTACATAATATAAATTTTATCTAATTTTTTAAACTTATTCCTTTGTTTCCTACTCAACAGCTAGAAAGAACATCCTCTGTTTGATCATTTTTTACAAAAATTCAATTCTGGATATTTCTTTCTAAAAAGTATTAATGAATTGTTCATCATGAAATTTTATCTGATACATTCTATTAATGTTTTATTCAACCTAATTGGAATTTTTTTCTTATGGTTAAATAATATATCATTTCACTGATAAAAAACCGCATATGGATATTAATTTCTACTTCTACAAAAATGAATAGATTCCTTACCGTGGAAAATATTTATCAAATTTGGGCTTAAAAAATTTCATCTGCTATCTATGTTGAATCTGATTCTTTATTATATCTAATTTCATACATATAAAAATTACACATTTCACACTAATAATTTTGATTCTTTTTATAAAATCATTTGAGGTAAATCATGATAGAATTACATTTTTATTTTTTTCTCTAGAAAACACAATATTTAAATGTAAAACTAAAATAATTCACCAAATTATTTTCAGTAACTATATAATTTTATAATATTTTTGAGATACTTCTTAATAAATAACCCTTATATGAATTTATTTAAATCTCTACAAGTATCAAAAATTTTATATGTAATTATTTTATCAATATAATAGACTATCATTAGCTTAATGAAAACATTGTAAAAAAATTAATAAATTAATATAATTGTTCCAATAAAAGGTCATATAGAAAGAAAATTTATTAAAAATTGTTATTTAAAAAAAATTACCATCCTTTTATTTATTAAAATCATCATAGGAACTTCTCATAGGACATTAAGTACTAACCTTCATCTGATTACTAAGATCATAAAACTTTTTCTGTTATTCCTATTTCATTATCTATTTGAGGATATTAATAACATATGTCTCTCTTATTCATCTTGTAAAAACATAAATATTACATTATTTTACATATCTGAATGATGTAAATTGTATTAAAAAAATTCATATTTACTCCATCTGAAGGCTTGGTCAGATTCAAATATTTAGCAACATTCAGTATTTAATAACTTTTTTCTAACTTCAGAGAATTAAAAATATCAAAATCAAACATCATAAATTTATATTTCCCATAATCTTATACATTGAAAATAAAATAACTCTATACCTATATAATTTATATAAATATATAACATAGAAACTTTTTAATATCATAAAAATTATTTAATTCATTTTATTATGGGATTTTTTTTGTCTGTAGAATTACATGGAACATATTAAGAAGTACTTTGTAAATTATAAAAAGTCTCTCCTAATTTCTACAAGAAAACATGGATCATCAGATCTCTATAACTCATGATATTATTAAAATTAAGAATATAAAATCAATAATCTATTTTGATAAAAAACAATCCATCAGATGTATCTTCTAGAAATTTAAAATATAATAATTAGAAAAAAAATCATCTGATTTTCTCATTCAAAAAAATTTCGTGTAATGGAATCGTATTATGACCACTCATCATGATCCATTAAATATAAATGTTTGTTCAAATTTTTTTTAGAAAACATAAAAATGTGTTTTTTTAAAACAAATGATTAGTTTTTCAAGAAAATAGTATTTAAAAAATCCAACAATACATCAACATAATAACTTCATACATTCTCAAAAAATACTTTAGATAACATGATCCAAAAAACTACGAGCTACATCTTCAAATCTGACATGTTTTATATAATAAGTGATCTGATCTGTCAACTAGATATCCCACTTAACCTATATCAATTATGAGCTGTATTCATTTTATCCCTATTAACAAAGTACATACCATACACCTCACATATTATTAATCTAGATATAATATCATTTGAGATTTATATTTCATATGATGGGTGGATAGTGAAGATATTATATTATAGATTTAGTGTTCAATGAAAACATAAAACTCACTTAATAAATGTCTTATCACAGAACATAAAATTGAAGAACAAACATGATAACATGTTGTGTTGTTGAAATTGAACTACTGTAATATATTTTAGAGTATAACATGAAATTCAAGGGGATAAATTTTATAATGGGGAAGAAATAAATAACCCAAAAACTATTTTAATTTAATTCCATTGTGAATTAATAAATTCTTCATAATGTAAGGTAGTTATAGAAAAAAGATTCTCTAATTTGGTTATTTGGGGAAATTTTGAAATATAGAATGCCATAATCCAAATGACATTAATCATATTACTCATTTATAATATATCCATTGTATTGTGGCTTTTATTATTAATATATATTATGTGTTTTATGTAATCAACATCTAATATGTATATATTATGTGATGTCCTTTCCAAGTAATATTTCATCCCATTTATCGAATCTTTTATGGGAGATGGAATCGTTGGGCTTTCCCCATGATAGTGGATTTGAAAATTCTTATCAACAAAATATTGTTATAAATATTTTATAGAAGAATATCTTTATTATGAATGTTATGAAACAAACCATATTTATTAGAGCACCGCATTAATGCTCAATCATCACACACTATACCATTATGGAATGTACTAGAGAAATATATGGTTTTGTTTCAGGAAACTATTAGTTTGAATTTTTATATTTTCTTATTAAAAACAGTTATTATATTAATAACTTTAATTGTTAAATAGAATATATTATCATCTAATTATTTAATAAATATTGGATTATGATAAGAAAGAAAACTTATTTTTTGATGGAATATCTAGTTTCAATTTAAACAAACATTTGAAAAATGGACTAATTTATTTTAAAAAAATTACAATAAATATTATTTTTATATAATTTTTATATAATATAAATGATAATATAATTTTATTAAAACAAATGTTATATTTTAATGGTCAGATTTTTTTAGTGTTGTAAATTCCAATAATTATATAATATAAAAGAATTTTTTATTAAAATAAAATAATTTTTTATTTAAGAAATATTTTTGAAATAATAAATGTCATATTTGAAATTATTGAAAAAGATATAACTTAAAGTTAGTTTTGTTAGTTTTTTGAGACCATATAATTATTCTGTAAAAATTATATATGATATAAATATATGGTCAATAATATGAAATATAATATCCCAAATTTTTATTAATAATTACTATAAATGGAACCCATATCAATAAATTTGTAAATGAATTAAAATAATATATTATTATGTTATTTGATAAATCCTAGAATCAGTTACCTAATTCATCAAAAAATATATTACATGTTGTGGTTTCAAAATCAATTCTTTGTGAAAATGACACACATCCATATCACAAATTTTGTTAATTTATTATGTTCAGTTCACGGGTTTATAAAATATTTCAAAACAATTCCCATTGGTATAAACCAAGAGAAAAACCCATGGAATATGTTTTGGTTTTTATTATGTTGTTATATTTAGTCAAAATCCATTGAATAGAAATTAATAACCATTTCCCATCTATTTTTCTATATATATCCTACCACCCACCCCCTAAACATCACTCAAAACCAAACGATTAAGAAAATACATGCCCTCTACCCATATAAATCTATCCCAATGTGTTTATATTCTCTTAATAATATCCTCAAATGATTTTTAAAGAACCCTATTTGTGTAAATAGTTCCCCCCTCTTCCATTTTATTTCAATTACATTTTTACACTAAATATATTATTTCAAAATTTTCATGATGTAATGTTTTTTTACACATAGAATATTTATCATTATGAATACAATGTAATTATATAAATATTTTAAAACTCATTAAACAATTCGTTCCTCATCTATGTTCACATATAATAAATCCAAAAATGTTTCATTCTTTTTGAAGATAATCTTTTTTATCTGGAATACTCATCCCCATTTCCAGTTGAGTGTATTCAGAAAAATTTCATAGTTTTTCATTATCGGGTATTATATTTATTTATCCTACTCTCTTTAATCACGGTGTTAAATGTTATTAATGATTATAGAATTTTTTTATGGTCTATGTGGCATTGAAATGCACATAAATTATATGAATGATATGTGTGGGACTAGAATTATGTAGCCCTATAATGAAATAGTTTATTTTTTAATATTATAATATTCTATGTATGTATAAAAGAAGATAACTCTATGTATATAATGTTATGATATCAATGTAGTCCACACTAAATTGTTTTCATGAAGTCGAATTTTACTTTTTACCACATTCTTATGTTTCCCTGATCTTATCTTGTTATATCATGCATAAATGTTAAGGATTATGATTATCATACTTTTTATATCACCATGATATACCAAAAGTCTCACATATATTACTATAATTATAGTATTCTTTGATTATTTACATATTGGACATTATATCTAAACACTTTATTATGTAAATCCCAATGTGATCATGTCTAATTGAAGAAGATTATTTAAATTATGATGTTATGTCATATAGTTTCAAATAATGTTTTGTTATCATTATTTTAGATCATTTTTCTATGTATCTCATTCCACAAAGACACATGATATATCAGTCATCAAGGATTGTATTATTTTTAGTATTATATTATATATTATTATATACGGAATATAAAAGATTTGGTTTGTTATGTGTTTCATTTGGTGTATTGTTTTTTCACAAATAATGTCTAGTGGAAATCAAACATGGTTATGGTAGAATGATTTTGGTTAGAAATTTATAGTGATATATCTTTCTATCTTTTTAGTTAGATAGTTCTATTACTTATTCCCTAAGAAAGAGCTGGATATATGAAATCAAATTAATGCCATTGTGGGTTGGCCATGAGTATCATGTGCCTATGTAAACCATTCGTAGGGAATGAGAATCATAGTAGGGGTTATCAAGGTCTAGTAAGGTAGGATATATAGTGTGAAATTATTCTATGGGGGAATTTGTGGATAAATAATTTACATAATTTGTTTTAAATGATGAATTAGATATTAATATTTAATATATTTAGTGATACATTCTTCAATATACGTAATGTTGTATTGGTATATCTTTAACACCCAAAATTCTAATGTATGAACCTAGTTTTCAATAGCGTGTATGACACACAACACAAGAACGTAATGGAATATAATATTTCAATACATTATTATATATTTTCTATTCAAAATAGAATACATATATTTAGATTCATAAAACATGGAGTTATATTACATTACACAGAAATTTCACCTTAATCGATAGCCTGTGTAAGAGGAAAAAGTGACCTTCATTGACTGCTTTCATGACATGCAAGACTGAGTTTCACCAAATAATAATGTACTATTAAAATATTACTACTTAATATAATAATATATAACCTTGACTTATTATTAACAATAATATTTAAACTTTTTCTTTATATAAATTGATAATTAATACATTTTTTACCAACGAATGTGAAATAAAAATAAGAACCAAATAGATATTAAAAGAAAAATTGATATTTATAACATTTCAAAGGAGGGTTTTATTTGTAAAAATATTAAATTAAAAATATATAATTTTTTTATTAAATGTAACACCCTAACCCTAGTTACCCAGAGTTAGTACATTATTACATAACATTGGCATGATCAAAAGAGATGAAATCCGAAAACATCGACCAGTTTAGTAACCTGTCAAGTAATCGATACAAACATATGTTTTAAATTTCATCATTATATAAAAACAACAACAACATTTTCACCCTTTTAAAACACTTATATCCCTTATCCTATCATTGATGGTCAACCATAAAATACTTCATCACATCCTAGAAAATAAAACACAGAAAGGGGTGAGATCTGATTCTTAATAAGGATGAAAATATAGTGGAATCTTTGATAAATAAGCATAAACATTTATGAAAGTCTATAAAATTAAAACATAAGTCCCCTAAATGTAAACATCAGCATAATATAGAAAATATAAATCAAATATTTCCAGTTACTTGTTCACATGGATATTCTACTAGTCGAATAATCACATGCAAAATCAATATCCAATTTCATAATGATTAAATGCATAATTCTAGACATCATAACAACATAGTCAAGGACTCATGCGATGACTAAAAATATGATTTTTTTCAACACCTTGTTCCAAGACAATAGTTAGTCTCATGAGACCAACTGATTATCGAGGAGATATAGTGGCTCTACCCATCACTTACAAAGTCCTATGAATTCCTCATATGAAAAGGATGGAACATAACATAAACATTCGTATTAATAATAGCATAAGAAATGTTAATAATTTAACTACAAACCATGAATGGTATAAAAATAACACATCCACAATCAAAAATATCACAAAACATTCAATACTATATGGAAGGTTGTATCATAATAAATCAACTTCAAATAAGTGTAATATCCTTCAATGGATGTTTAAATAGATGAAATCAAACCCATTTGATATAAATATATCTTCCTATTTTTTTATAATTTAAATGTAAAATTATTATAAAAATAATTTATTTTGAAAATATTTTTAAATGCTTATAAGGGATGATTTTAATATGATATAACAGTGGAAATTGTCACAATTTATGTATAAGTTGAAAAAATTTCTTTCCATATATTTTTTGAAAAGATCATAATGGATAGTATATATTAAATGTTTTTGGAAATAAATAATTAAGAAACACATTTGTGGATGATAAAGAGGTCCCGGTAGATACTAGCATATAAAAACACTCAGATAATGAAGAGATTGTTCAATTAACCCTTTCATTGTACTTTTCCTTGATCAAGAGAACATTATCATCTAGTAAAATTGTTAAATATTTGTAATTAAATTATACAAGAACCATATATAAAAATATTATATCATATATGATCTTATAATATTTTGTTTCGTTAATAATATTTCAGAAGTATCATTGTTTTGGGTGTTAAATGATTCATTTTCCTTTATATTTTTTTTTACGTTAGTCATGTTTTAAAGGATAGTATGCATATGATTCATATCTAGAATTATATTGAGTTATTAATCATTATTTTTAATTATAAAATTAAACTTTTTTCTTTAATTATTATGATGGGAAATGAATCTCATCATGTTCGTGGAGGCGGTATTCCGTATGTATACACGAGCGACAATATCATTATATAGATGGTTAAATAGTTTGTAATTGAATGGTATATCATACATAATGAATCAATAATGTGTTATATTAATTATTTACATCAGTTAAACTCGTTATTATACCAATCCAAATAATTAATTGTTTAAATAATAAACTACACCACGACATGGAGAAAATAAGCTGTACATACCAACATATGGTGACATGACATTCATAGGATGGATAGAATAATGAATATGGTTGTACCATATTTATAATAACATAAAATTACATATAAGGTACTTGATTTATTATTTTGGAATGGAATAAAAAATAAAAGATGATGTGGAAGAAGAAAATAACTTTCAAAGAGATGGTGAAATGATTACCTCTTCTTTAGGTGTTTCCTTTTGAGTTGATCAAAATGGCTCCATAGTTTGTGGTTCTGATCAATGAAATTCTCTTAGGTCGATGTGAGTGTATTTGGGAGGATATTAGAGTTAGAGATGACAGATCCAAATGGATTTGGAGGTTTGAAATTAAGAGAGTTGAGGGTCACATTAGGAAAATCATGAAATAGTATTTTATTATACAATCATATTCAATTTATAATGGCCTAAAAATGATTTATTTCTATGATATGGTGTATATGGGTCAATAAAACACTTAACTGATACGTTTTAGATAGGTTTAGGTCACTATATTAACCATCTCTTTTACATTTAACTCTTAGAAAAATAATTTATCCTTTTCCGTGTAATATAGTATTTGCTTCAAAAATACATGTATGTCAAATTTGACACTATTTGGGATTTTTTCATTTGTAAAGACATAAAAAACTTTATCACATAGAAAAAAATTTATTTAATCTACCCTAGAATGTAATATTAACAAAAATAGTATTTTTATTAATCATAACTCTCAATTTAAATGTATTTGGATATTTATAATATATATTATTTTAAAAATTCAGTAATAAGGTAATTACAACATCATCATTGAATCATAAATATATTTAGTAATTTAATGCATAAAAATTATAAATAAATTACCATTATGTAATAAATATTCTTATATTTATAATTAAAATTTATTGTCTAATTTATATTATGTATAACCCTATATTTAAAATTGATTAGTTATAAAACAATGAATTCAAGACATTTAACTATTGTTGAAACAAAATGATAATAAATGTCATAATCTAATACAAGTGGACCAAAAGAATAATATTTTATTTTTATGGTTGATTTTGGTCGAAAATATTATATCCAATTGAATTAGAACATTTGTTTGGGTATTTATAATATCATTTTTACCTTTAATTACCATTTTTTCTTTTAAACATGTTAAATAAAAGACAAAAGTTACTATTCTCCATAAATTATTTTCATTCTATTGAACCACATTTTACATACTGATGTCAACTATTTCTCTAATAATTTTGAAATTCAATTCATAGAAGTCGTAAGATTATGTTTTATGCAAATTTTCAAATGCGCCTAGAAGGTGGGTAAAAGATGGTAAGAAGTAAAATAAAATTTTATATTTCTAATATTATTATAAAATGAATCCACTAAATTAAATTGAATATATATATATATATATTATGTATCTATTTTAACCAAATATATATTTAAATAAAATAACTAAATATTTAAGTAATAGCCGGTTTTAAACAATAACGCAGTGGTTTTCACAATTCATCAAAAACTGAATGTTTTCCATAAAATACTAAAAATTCACCCTAAGATAATTTTGATATTATGTATTAGATAATGATGTCCATTTTAAAAAATAAAATTTATAAAATTTAAAATTGTTGGTATTAATATTCAAAATGGATATTTTGATTCTTCGTGGGGTGTTAATAATGCATGTTGAGTACAATGAAAGCTATTGTATTATTCAAAGGGAAACATACCGTAGAACAATGGGGTGTTAAATTCTTCCCTCCTTCAAATAATTTTATCCTCAAAATATCAATAATATTACTGCCTAAAAATATTTTGTGATTTTTCATCATAATTTCCCAGGGATCCAACATTACCTCTTCCATCTTATTGTTTCTCCATTGAACATCCTCCCCATGAGTTGTCCAATTTCTCAACAATTGTTCTCTAGTACCATGAATTCTGATAGGCTCTTCAAAGTAAGATATGTAGAGTTCAAGTTCTATTTCTTCATAGATGAATACTTGCATTGGGTTAGACATGTATTTTCTTAATAGTGATACATGAAACATATCATGAACATTGAAAATACTTGGCGGCATTGCCAAACGTTAATCTACCACTCTAATTATTTCCGGAATTTTGAAAGGATAGATATACTTGGGACTTAATTTTCCCTTCTTACTGAATCATGTAAAACAATACCATTGAGATAACTTCTATAAAACATGATATCAAACCTAAAATTCCATTTCATTCCTTTATTTATCAGTAGAGCATTTTTGCCTACATTGAGCTTCTTTGATGTGAGTTTGGATAACCTTCGCCATTTGCATTTTCTTCATAACATTTTTTGGGCCAACGAGTTTTCTTTCACGAACATCATCGCAACAAGTTAGTGTGGGGCATCTCTTTCCATATAACGCTTCATATAGTGCCATCTGGATACTTGAATGGAAGCTATTGTAATGGGAAAATTCTCCCCGAGGTATATATTGATCGTATATATCTTGAAATCCATGTGAGCAAGATCTCAACATGTCTTCTATGGATTTAATAGTCCATTCTAGATTTCCCTCAATTTTAGGGTGGTAGGTAGTTCTCAAACTAAGATCAGTATCCAAGGATTTCTGAATACTTTTCCAGAATCATGATGTAAAACAGGGATCACGATCAAAAACAATTGATAGGGGTAATCTATGATGTCTTACACCATCATAAAAATATATTATTTCTAGATGTTCATGTTGTAAATATTTTCTTACAACACGAAAATGTGTAGAACTGGTAAGACAGTCAGCAGTGACCCATATTGAATCATTCCTTCTAGGAGTATTTTGGTAGTCCATGATAATGTCCTTCGTAATATCATCTCATTTCCACTCAGGTATAGGAAGAGGTAGCATGACACCTCTACGATATTTTCTTCTAGCTTTAACTTATTAACAAACCATACATCTTGAAACATGACCATAAATATATTTCATTATGTTGTCCCATAAAAAATGTTTCTTTAAATAACTATACATCTTATAGATAACATGTTGTATAGAGAAATTGGAGCTGTGCGCATCATCCAAAAATTCCCTTTTTAGATCACGTATGTCAGGAACACAAAGTCTCTTCACAAATATCAAAATTCTATCTTTATATACAAAGTCAATAAATCTCTAATCCTTCATGGATTTAATTTTTTTATACTATTCATCATCGGTATGAGAACTACTTATCCTTTCATGAATAGATGGTTTAGCAACCATTTGAAAAATTATCGATGTTTTACCTTGAATGACTATTACATATACATGTTTACTAGATCCATGAACTTAGGATTCCTTTCAATAATCATATTGTTCAAAACTCCATGATCCTTTCTACTCAAAGAATTTACCAACTTATTTTCCTTCATAAGTTGGTAGTTTATAGTGCTACAATAATCCATGAGTAGTTCAGGCCAACGTCATTGCCTCATGTTCAGTTCTTTTTGTGATAAAATAAACTTGAATTTCTAGTTATCTGTATATATCTCACATTTTTCACCGTGCAGATAGTGTCTCCATATCTTCAATGGAAATATTACTACTTATAACTCAAGATCTAAAGTAGGATTTTTTTGTACATGAATTATTATCTATCGTGATGCAAATTAAATGACTCTAACATTAATCATAAGGACACAACCAAGTCATTTTTTTAAAGAATCATTATAAATAAAAAACCCATCAGTACCTGGTTGTAGAGTCAATATATGGGAATTGAATAATATTTTCTTTTGTTATGAAAAACATTCTTCACAATATTTTGTCCAGGAAAATTTAAACCCTTTACGTTTGAGATAGGTCAATGAGTTAAACCATCGGAGAAAATTATTGATGAAATGTCGAAAAATATTTACTAAACCAATAAAACTATGTACCTCAGTTATACTCATCGGTGTATGAGATTCATGGATTGCCTTGGTCTTTGAAGGATTTACAAAGATTCCATCCTTTGAGATAATATATACAAGAAAAGAAATCCCCTGATGCAAAATTTCACACTTTTTCAACATCGCATATAATTTATTTCTTCTGTGGGTTTTCTAAATAGGGATCAAGTGATTTTCATGATCTTCGTAGATTTGTTAATATATCATGATATCAATAATAAATAACACTAAAAATTCATCAAGATATTCCTTAAAAACACTATTCATTAGATTAATGAAAACAAATGGTGATAAAATTAGTCTAAAAGACATTATTGTAAAATATTTCTGTCCATACCTAGTTCAAAATGTTTTTTTTCGGAATGTCTTCCTTCTTCACATAAAATTGATTATATCCTAATCGAAGGTCAATCATTGAAAAATATTTTTCTCCATGAAGTTAATCGAATAAATAATCAATGTGAGGTAGGGGATAGTTTTTCTTTATTATTAAAACATCAATCTTCTTCTTGTCAACGAACTACCTCATAGATCCATCTTTCTTGTTAATAAAAATAAAATGGTCTCCCCATAATGAAATACTATGGAAAATTAATCCATTAATAATCAATTCCTCTTGTTTTTTCTTTACTTCCACTAATTCCATAGTGGCCATTAAATAAGGTTATTTGATATGAACCTTGATCCATGAGTTAAATCAATGGAAATTTTTTTCCTCAATCGAGATAATGTTCGGGTAAACCCTCTGGGAACACATCAACCTATTCTTATACAATAGGAACATCCTCTATTAGAGCATTATTTTCCTCACCCATAGTTATTAAATTCAGTTACTCCCCAATAATTGAATTTAGTAGAGCTAATAGGGGTATATCTACATTAGAATCCTATGGTGGTGTTTCCTCTCTAATGTTATGGTACTTTTTTCCATCATCGAAAATTGTAACCTCTTTCTTTTAACAACAAATTTTCACAACATGGTCTGAAATCCTATCCATAACAAGGATTATATCAAATTAAATCATGGGTATGATGATTAAATTAGTAGATAATGAATATTTATATGCCTTAATGGGAACTGATTCAAAAAAAAATTGTTTCAATGATATTTAACTTATGAGTTTTAACCGACAACTCCCTTGTTAAATCAAATTGGAAATATCTAATTTTAATAGAAAACTGGAATGATATGAAACAATATGATGATCCAAAAACAAATAAAGAATTGGATAAACTTTTGGAAACCATTAACATAAATACCATAATGTCTTTAAGAGCTTTAACCTCAGTAGTACCATTCACACATGCCTGTCCTTACAACCTTGGCACTTATTAAGGTATGTTAATTTGTTTCTTAGGACAATAATTTTAATAATGCCCCATTTCTATATAATTTTAGAAATCTTCATTGACACCCTCTTTCGTTCCTTTTTAATCATGAGCATGGTGGCCTTTTTTTCCACACTTATAACAGACTCACATTCCATTTAGAAAAGTACTGAGGTGTTTCTTCCCACATTTACCAATGGATGGATATTAAACATTTCCCTTATACCCCTTATTTATATTTCCAGAGTGTTCATCATATCACTTCTTCTCTTGATTTGGTTGGTAGTTATAAGACCTAGAGAATTCCATTTCTCTATAGATAGAACATGAGACAATATCTTCATAAAATGAGAAGGAGTGTGAGACTAATTCTATATAGAGATATGGTTTTAACCCATCAAATAATCGATAAATATTACTCCTTGGGTTACGTATATTATCAATTTCATTCCATGTTATCCTTGTAATGTTAGCCTCGTACTTTGTGACATTCTCTCCCTCCTTTTGCCTCAGACTCAGAAACTGTCATTCAATATCCACACTATGGACATGAGGAAAGTATTTTTCTATGAAAATATCTTTAAAATACCTCAATTACCTACTTAATCCATTTTCATCCTCCTTTGTGTTTTTAATTAATGACCACCATTGTTCTGCATCTCCTATGAGGAAACAAACTTCCATGATAGAATTTTCCCTTTCACTACTCCCCAAAGAACTAAATATTTTCATAATGAAACTTATCCATTGCTCATATACATATGGATCTATTTTCAAATTGAATGATGGCTGTTTTTTCCTCATGAAGCGGTTTAACATTGATCCTCTATGTTGAGGATTAGGGTGCTCTATACAAGTAAGGTTATTATTCATAACCTGAGTGAGTTGTCGTAGTACGGTGATATGATGACTAACACCAGTTGCATCACCATATCAACTAAAAATATCTTGAGTAGGAGGGAAATCCCTACATGGATTACGGGAATTGATACAGTTTGCATTCTTCCCACTAGGCTAAATTTTTAAACAATTGGATACAATTGATTAGTTTATAAATTGAAAAACTTCTTTCCAAACCTATAAAACCATTAACATAAATTGAATAGTTTCAGGATATAATCCATAATAATAATAATTCTTTCTTTAAGGAGTTATATACTAATAAATCCTTCAAAATGGTTTCGTATGAAAATATGAATTATCCAAAGTCTATCCCCTAGGATTTTTGAAACCAATAGTGGTGCAAGGACTGTTGTTCTGTACAGGATGCCTCAGGTCATGCTTGAAACTCCTTGTCATAACTTTCACTCCTAGGTACATATGTTCCCGAGCTACCTCAACCTTCTTGTATCCATATAATGATTTATTTCGTAGAAAACTCACAAAATTTCTACATTACCAAAATTCTAGAATGTTCTTCTATACTAATCCTCAATGTTTATTTAGGGAAATGTTCTATAATCAATGTTTTTCTAAATATGGATTCCATGGTTTGTACAAAACATCCTCTGATACCAACTGTAATTCCCCAACCGTAGATACATAAAGTCGGTGTATTATTACATAACATTGGAATGATCACACGGGATCAAATCCTGAAAGACAAATCAGTTTAGTAACTTGGGAATTTCTAGATACAAACATATGTTTTACATTACATCACAAGATAAAATCTACAAATAAATTTTTCCCATATGAAAACACATATAGACCTTAGCCGATCCATATAGGTCAACCATAAAATAAATCATCACATCCTTGGAATAATAAAAAATAGAAATGGGTGAGCTGAGATGCTCAATAAGGATAACAATATAGTGGAAACATTCATAAATAAGCCTAAACATTTATGTAAATGTATACTACTAAAACTTAAGCGATTTAATCGTAAACATCCACATAATATGGAAAATATAAAACAAATAATTCCATCTAAATATTCCCATGTATATTCTACTTGTAGAGTAATCACATGCAATATCAATAGCCAATTTTATAATGGCAGAATGCATAATGTTAGACTTTAAAACTATATAGTCAAGGCCTCATTCTAACACTAAAAAATGTTTCGTTAAGTCCTTGTGACAAGATACTAGTTTGTATAATTAGACCTACTAATGCATCGAGGAGTTGTAGTGGGCTCCACTAATCACCTACTACATCTAATTCATTCTTCATATGAAAAGGTTGAAACATAGTATAAATATTCGTATAAAATCTTTCATAAAAAATGATAATACATTAACCATAAACCATGAATGGTATAAAAATAAACCATCCAGAGTCAACCAAACCACAAACCCTTAAATAAAAAATTGAAGATGGTATCATAAAAAATCTACTTCAAACAAGTGTAAAATCCATCAAATAATGTTGACATAGATGAAATGAAATCCATTTGAGAGAAATATATATTTCTATTTTCAAATCAATTAAAAGTAACACAATTATAAAATAAAATATTTTATATTAAAAATAGTCTTATTAGCTTGAATGGGATGATTTGAAGAATTTATAATGGTGGAAAATAGCCACACTCTCTATATGTGTTAAAAAATTCTTTCCACAATTTTGTCGAAAAGGTCGCTAAGGACCTTGTTTGGAAAATGACGGAATGATTCCTTTATAAACATTCTATAAAAAGTCAAAATGGGTATAAATGAATTTAACCCATATTCTTGGAAATATTTAAAAAAATTAAATACATTTTTTATGAAAAACATATATTGATGAAAAAGTGGTCCAAGTATATACTCAAGTATAAACAATCTCAGATAGTGAATAGATTGTTGAATTAACTCTTACTGTGTAAATTTCCTTGATAGAGGGTACTTTAACCTCTTCTATAATATTTTAATCTTTATTATTAAATTATACATTAATTACATAAAAAATGTTATATCATATATGATATTATTACCTGGATTTGTTGATAATATTTTTGTAGTATCATTGTTTCAAGTGTTTACTGATTAATTTTCCATTATATATTATGTTATGCAAGTCATTTTTTTGGAGAGGATGTGTTTGATTCATATCCACTACAGTATTTCATTCTTGAAAATTATTTTTTATACTAAAATGAAACTTATTCATGAATTATTACGATGGGGAATGAATTTCATCACATTTGTGGAGACCGTAATCTGTACGTACGCACGAGCGACAATAACATTATATTGATAGTGAAATAATATGTAATTGGATGGTATATAATATATATATAATACTAAACATTTAATATTTATTATTTAAGTTGGTCAGATTCATTATTATACACATCCAAATAATGATGTGTTTGAATAACAAACTACACCATGGCATGGTGATGGTAAGTTGTACGTACACACTTATGGTGACTTTTAATTCATAGGATGGATAGAATAATGAATATAGTTGTAACATATTTGTAATAACAACATATTATGTATAATAATATAGATTTTGTATTTTTTAATGGAAAAAAGAATGAAGATGTTGAAGAAGAAAATAACATTGAAAGAGGTGGTGAAATTATTACTTCTTCTTCATGTGTTTACAATGATGTTGATCAAAATGTCCCTTTAAGTAGGATTTATGATCAATGTAATGAATATAAGTTGAGTTGAGTGTAGTTTTAAGGATATTTGAGTGGGGGATGGCTGAGAAAAATATACTTGGAGGTGAGAAATTAAGTTATGGGGAATTACCCTTTTATAAGAGAGTTGAGCGACACTTTAGGAAAAGATTGAAATATTATTTTATTATATGAACAAATTCAGTTAATAATGGCTCAAACATAATTTTTTAAGAATAATGTGTGGATAGGTCGATAACATTTCAATGAGTAGGTTTTAGGTAGCATTATGTCACCATGTTAACATTATCTTTTAGATTTAACTCTTGGTTAAATAGTTTAGCTTTTACCATGTATCCATGTATTATTATTATAAATGCTGAATAAATATACTATAAAAATCAAAGAGAACCTAAAGAGGTTCATTATTAATATATATAACCTTAATTATGTCATTTTTCTGATCCTTATATTTTTAAGAATATTATATAAATTAATAATATAGTATTTTAATAATAAACACATATATGTCAATTTTCAAAATATTTAGTATTTTGTTTTAGTGAATGTCATAAAACATTATAACTTTGAGAATAATTCATTTTATCAACCCTAAAAATTCATATTGACATATAAAATTATCAGAATTTATCATAAGTCTCAATTTACATTTATTTGGATATTTATAATAACAATTATTTTAATCATTCATTAATAAGGTAATTACCGAATCATAATTGTATCATACATAAATATTACAATTTAATGTTTAAAAAATAAGTATAAGATAAAATTATATAGGAAATATTTTTAGAATTATAATAAATATTTATATTTGAGTTTATCTTATGTATAACTCTGTATTAAATTTTTTTTAGTTATTAAACATTGAATTTTACACTTTTTAGCTCTTCTTGAGATAAAATAATAATAAACGATCTAATGTAATCCAGGTAGAACAGAAGGATCATATTTTATTTATAAGGATGATTTTAGTCGAGAAACACTTATACAATAGAATTGGGACATGTTTTAGTGTAATTATATTATCAATTTTACCTTTAATTACCCTATTTAATGTTAACAGTGGTAAATAAAAGTAAAAATTACTATTCTCCAAAAATTATTTTCATCTAATTGGACAAAAATTTTCATTCTGATGTCACCCATGTCACTCATATTTTTTAGATTAAAATCACAGAAGTGGTAAAAATATGTTTTATGAAAATTTCCAAATACGCATAGAAGGTGGGTAAAAGACAGTTAAAAGTTCAGTAAAATTATATATATATATTATTATTATAAAATTACTCCAATGAATTAAACTGAACATATATAGGTATTATGTATCTATTTTTACCTAATATAAATTTAAATAAAAATAACTAATTATTTAAATAAATGTTGTTTAGAACAATAAGGTAGTGGTTTTCACTATTCATAAAAAACCAATCAAACAATCCATTTTGAATATTAATTACCAATTTTTGAAAATTTATTAATTTTATTTATCAAAAATTCACCATAACTTAATTAAGATATTCTAAATTAATAAGTGAAGTCCATTTTGATAAATAAATTTAATAAATTTTCCAAAATTGCTAATTACTATTCAAAATGTATTATTTTATTAGTTAGGGTGTGATAAATATCAATGTGGTATACAACGCAAGCTATTGTATTATTCAATGGGAAAGGTACGGTAGAATCTTGGGGTGTGACATTCTTCCCTCCTTCAAATAGTTTCAGCCTCAGAACGTCTAGAATTTTACAACATAAAAATATTCTATGTGTTCTTCATCATAAGTTCCTCTGGTTCCCACATTGCCTCTTCCATGTTATGTTTTCTCTAAATAACTTTCACAAGAAGATTCATCCAGTTTATCAACTCTTGTTATCTGGTATCAAGAATTCTGATAGGCTCTTCGAAATAAGACAATTCAGGTTCCAGTTCAATTTCTCCAAGGGTGAGTAAGTGTGTTGGGTCATGCAAGTATTTTCTTAATAGTGATACGTAGAACACATATTGAGCTTTGGAGAGAATTAGCGGCTTTTCCAAATGATATTGCTACCACTCCAATCCATTATAGTATTTCGAAAGTTCTGATGTACATGGGACAAAATTTTCCCATCTTACTCAATCGTATAACACACTACCATAGAGATGCCTTCATGAAAACACGATCTCCTACTTGAAATTCCAAATCATTCCTTCAGTTATAGGCATACCTATTTTTCAAAAATTTAGCTTCTTTGATGTAGTTTTGTATAACCTTAATCATTTCCATTGTTTCATCAAAAATTTATAGGCCTACAATTTTTTTGCCTACATCATACCATCAAGTTGGTGTGTAACATCTCTTTCCATATAACCCATTATAAGGTTCCATCTGGATACTTGAATGGAAGATATTGTTATTTGAAAATTCTAAGAGAGGTAAATATTGATCCCATATACCTTGAAAGTCAATTGAGAATGAACTCAAAATGTCTTCTAAGGATTCAATAGTTCATTCTTATTGTCCATAAGTTTGAGGGTGGTATGCAGTGCTCAAACCTAGCTCAATATCCAAGGCCATCTGTAGAATTTTCCAAAATCATGATGTAAAATTGGGATCATGATTAGAAAAAATCGATAGGGGTACTCCATGAAGTCTTACAACTTCATTAATATATAGTCTTACTAGACATTAAAGTGGTAAATCTTCTCTTATAGAAACAAAAAGTGTTGAATTGGTTAGACAATCAACAATGAACCATATATCATCATTCCATCGAGGATTCATTGGTTGTACCATGAATATGCCCTTCGTAATATCATTACATTTCCACTCATGTATGGGAAAAGGTAGCATAACTCTTCTAGGATGTTATATTCTAGTATTCACTTGTTGAAAAACCATATGTATTGACACATAATTAGCAATATCTCTCTTAATTTTGTCCCACCAATTATGTTCCTTCCAATCTCTATACATCATTGTGATACCAGAATGTAAAGAGAAATTAGAGCAAGGAGCCTTATCCAACAATTCTATTATTAGATCTGGTATGTCAGGAACAAAAAGTCTCTTCTCAAATTTGAAACTTCCATCTTCATATACAAAGTCAATAAATCTCCCATCATTAACAGCTTTAGTTTTTTTTTGAAACTCCTCATCATGAGTGTAAGAACATTTTATCCTTTCTAGTAAAGATGGTTTAGCAAACATTTGAAAAAGTATTGATATTTCTCATTCTATGATAATTCCTATATCCATCTTTACAAGATCAATGATCATAGTATCCCTTTCAACTCTATTTTTTTTTCTAAAATCCATGATCCTTTATTCTCAAAGAATTTGCCAAATTATTTTCCTTCCCCGGGTGGTAGTGTATTATACAATCATAACCGGTGAGTAGTCCAAGCCATCATCATTGCCACATGTTAAGTTCTTTTTGTGAGAAAACATACATCAAACTCTTACGATCAGAATATATCTAATAATTTTAACCATTGATATAGTGTCTCTATATTATCCAAGAATATATTACATCTTCTCAGTCAAGATCATGAGTAGAATAGTTTTGTTCATTAATTTTTATCTATCGCGATGCAAATGAAAAAACACTATTATTCTCTATAATGAAACAATCATGTCCTTTTTTTGATGCATCACTATAAATAACAAAATAATCATTCCCCGATGGTAGATTCATGATAGGAGCATTGACTAATATTCTCTTTAGTTATTCAAAACATTCTTCACACACTATTTCCCAAATAAATTTAACCCCATTACACGTGATCTTGGTAATTGGGTTATCCAATCAGGCAATATTCTGGTTGAAACGTCAATAACAATAGTATAATCAAATTAAATAACATAGCTTAGTTATACTCGTTGGTGTTTTCCATTCATATATTGCTTTGGCATTTGAAGGATTGACAGAGAATCCATCCTTAGAGACAATATGTACAGGAAATGAAATCTCTTTATGTCAGAATTCACACTTGATAAACATCCCATATAATTCATTTCCTATAAGTGTTTTTAGAATAGTGTGCAAGTGATATTAATGATCTTCATAGATATTTTACTATATCAATATATCATCAATAAATACCACTAAAATTTGATCAAGATATTCCTTGAAAAAAATATTCATTAGATCCATGAAATCCTACGGTCGATTATTCACTCTAAAATGCATTACTGTAAACTCCTAATGCCTGTACCTGGTTCAAAATGTAGTTTTCATAATGTCTCCCATCTTCTCAAAGAACATATGATATCCACATCGAAGGTCAATTTTGATAAATATTGAGCACCATGAAGTAGATCAAATAAATCATCAATTCGTGGTAAGGGATACTGGTTCTTTATTGTTATATAATTGATCTCTAGGTAGTCAAATTCATGAACACATCGATCCTTCTTTATTCATACCATAAAAAACATGGGATCCCCCTATAAAAACACTAGGGTGAATAAATCCTTTTTTACAAAATTAATATAGTTGTTTTTTAGTTCCACTATTCTGAAAGTGGCCAGTCTATAAGGGGTCATTGATATGGGCCTTGATCCAAGAATTAATTCAATGGGAAACTCAATTTCTCATTCATTATAATATCCACATAAATCATCTGTTAACACATCAACATATTCTTGTACAATAGGTATATCATATATTTGAACATTATTTTCCTCACCCCATAGTTGTTTCAATCTCTTCCTCCTTAATAAATTAAATTTTAGAGCAATTGGGGTGGATCTAGATAAGAAATTGATGGTGATGTTTCTTCTCTAATGTTAAGGTACTCCTTCTCCTCATCGAAAATTGAAACCTCCCTCTTCTTAGTATAAATTTTTCCATCATGGTATGAAATAAAATCCATACCGAGGATTATACCAAATTAAATCATGGGTTTGACGATGAGATCAAAAGATAAAGAACATTCAAATTCCCTAAGGTGAACAGATTTCAAAAACATTATTGCAATGATATATCCATTAGGAGTTTTGATAAAAAAAATCCTTTTTAAATGAAATTTGAAATATCTAATTTTCATAGATAACTGGGGGATATGAAAAAATGTGATGATCTAGAATCAAATAAATCATTGTCTAAACTTGAGGAAACCATTAATTTACATGACACCACATCATTCGGAGCATAAACCTCAGTAATAGTGATCCCATAAGCTTTTCCTTTATCCATTGGGATTTCATGATGAATATTTTCTTGGTACATAAGAAATTCGTATTTAAAATTCCCCATTTCTCTACAATTGTAGCATTCATCATTGAAAGCCTCTTTCATTCCCTTGCAAACACGAGTTTGGTGGACTTTTTCACCACACTTGTAATAGACCCTCATTCCCTTCTTGCATGTACCATGGTGTTTCTTCCTACATTTACCATAAATGAATATTCAACTTTTCACATATTACCATTATTTCCATTTCCATAGTGTTTATCAGATCTCTTCTTCTCTTTCTTTTCTTTAATGTTGTAAGACATAGAGAACTCCTTATCTGTCTTGATAGCACATGAGTCAATGTATTTGATTGATAATAAGGATTGTGTGACTAATTCATGATAGATGAATGTTTTTACCCCATAAAATAATTAATCAATATTACTCCTTGGGTTAAGTATATAATCTTTCACATGCCTCGCTATCCTTGTAAAGTCAGCCTCATACTTTACGACATTATCTACCTCCTTTTACATCAAAATTAGAAATTTTCCTTCCATATCTTCTCAATGGTCATGAGAGAAGTATTATTATAATAAATTATAATTAAAATTCTTACATTACATACATGAGAATTCATCATCCTTCATTGTGTTTTGAATTAATGAATACCATTGATCTGTATCTCTAGTGAGGTGAAAAACTTCCATGATTACTATTTCCCTTTCACTACTCCCTAAAGCATGAAATATTTTCTCTAAGGAAAATATCCATTTATCAGATAAAAATGGATTTCTAGTCTAGTAGAATGTTAATTTTTTTGACTCATGGAGAGGTCTAACATCAATCCTCCACGTTGTGGGTTAGGATGCTCCATATGGATAAAGTTATTATTCATAACATTAGTGAGTTGTCCCAGAATCATGATAAGATGATCATCACCAATTTCATCACCAGCTCCACTATATTTATCTTTACTAGGAGGGAAATCCCTCCATATATTATGTGTTTTGATAAGGCTTACATTCCTTCCACTAGGATCGATTTCTAAACAAGGAATTCATATGATATGTTTATAAATCACAATACATAATTCCAATTTTTGTAAAACCATTAACATAAATTTAAGAATTTATGGATATAATCCATAATAATAAAATTGTTTTCTATGAGGCGGTATATACTAATAAATCCATCATAATGGTTTTTAATGAAAATGGGAGTCATCCTAAGAATATCCTTTACAGTGTCATAACCAAGAGTGAAGCAAGGCCCGTTGTCATGTACCAAGAATCCTTGAGTAAAGCATAAAATTTCTAATCGGAGTTTTCAATCCTAGGTACATCTTTTTTAGATCCACCTCTACCTTCTCATATCTAGACATGAATGCATTTCACGGAAAAATCATGATATATATACATTAACACAATTTTATGAGGTTATTTTATAATAATCCTCATAGTCTAACTTAGGGTAATGTTCATTAATTAGAGTTTTCTAAATGTAACTCCCAAGGTTTGTACTAGAGTGGGAGAATTATTACATAACATTGGCATGATCACAATGGATAAAATCCTAAAAGACTTATTAGTTTTGTATCCTTGGAATTATTAGATACAAACAAAATTTTTACATTACATTATTAGATAATAACAACAACAACATTTAATCCACATTGAACAAACTTATATGCCTTAGAATATCCAAGAAAGTCAACTATAAAATACTTATTCACATCCTGGAAAAAATAAAACATTTAATGTGTGGAGATCAGATGCTCAGTAAGGATAACAATATTGAGGAAACCTTCATAAATAAGCATAATCATTTAAGGCAATGTATATGACTAAAAAAATAACCCTTTTAAATGTAAAACTCAGCATAATATGGAAAATATAAATAAAATAATTCCATTTACTAAATCAAATGGATATTCTACTTGTTGAATAATCACATGAAATATCAATATCCAATTTCAAAATGATTGAATGCATTATTCCGGACATCAAGACTACAAAGTCAAGGACTCATACCATGATTACAATTATGATTTTGACAAGGAATTATTCCAAGACACGAGTTTGCCTCACGAAACATGCCGATGCATTGAGGATCTATAGCGGGCTCCACCTGTCACCTACTATATCCAATGCATTCTTTATATGTAATGGTTGAAACATAACATAAATATTCATATAAAAACTAGCATACGAAATTTTAATACATTAACCATAAACCATGAATGGTATTAAAACAACACATCAACAATCAAACATATCAAAACCCCTTAAATACTATATGGAAGATTGTTTCATAAAAAAATAAGTTTGAAAAAGTGTAAAATCCATCAAAGGATGTTGATATTAATGAAATGAAAAACAAATTGAGAGAAACATCTCTTCATATTTTTAAACAATCTAAAAATCACATAATTATAAAAGAAAACATTTATTTTGGATATATTATTATAAGCATGTATCAGAAGAATTTAAGATGTTATAACGACAAAAATTTTCCACACTCACCGTATATGATTAAAACATTCTTTCCATAATTTTGTCGAAAGGTCATAAAAGACCTGGTTTGGAAAATGGTAGAATGATTATTTTACAAGAATTCAATAAAATGTAAATAAAATATATTAATGACTATATACCATATTCTAGTAAATAGATTTTTTTTAAATACATTTTTAAGAACCATGGATGAGGATGATAAATAGGTCTCAGTATATACTCAAGTATAAACAACCTCGGATAATGAAGTGATTATAGAATTAAACCTCACCTTGTATGTTTCTTTGATCGAGGGTATGTAAACCACATGTATAAAAGTTAAATAATTGTTATTAAATTATAAAATAACCATATACAATAATATGATATCATATATTACCTTTTAATATTGCTTTGTTAATAATATTGTAGTACCATCATGGTTTCATGTGTTAACTGATTCAATTTCCTTTATTTGTTTTGTTACGTAAGTCATGGTTTTTATTGATAAGATGTATTTGATTCATATAAAGAATTATATTCAATTCATAAACATTACTTTAAATAATAAAATTAAAATTATTTTTGAATTATTATATGAGAAATGTATATCATCACGTCTGGGGAGATGATAATCCTTACTTATGTACAATTGACAATGTCATTATATTAATGGAAAAATAATATATAATTGTATGTTGTATCATATATAAAGATCTAAAAACATGTTGTATATTTTATTTACTTCAATTTCACACAATATGATAACCATCCAAATGATGAAGTGTTTGAATAACAAACTACACCACAATGTGGAGATAGTAAGTCGTACATACGCACGTTTTTTGACATGTCATTCATAGGATGGATAGAATATTGAATTTGGTTGTAATATATTTATAATAACATAATTTTTTTAAGATACTATATTAATTTTTTTTGGAAACAATAATGAAAGAGGAAGTGGAATAAAAAAACATTAAAAGAGGTGGTGAAATTATTACCTCTTCTTCATGATGTTTCCATTTGAGTTGATCAAAAGGGCTCCTTAGGTTGGCATTCAGATCAATGAAATGACTCTAGATCATAGTAAGAGTAGTTGGGTGTATATTTGAGTAGGGTTTGTCTAGGTAAAATGGATTTGGGGTTGTGAAATTAAGAGAAGAGGAAGTAATCATTTATATGATTGGTGACAGTCCCTTTAGGAAATACTTGAAATATTATTTTATATATAAAAACAATTTTGTTTATAATGGATAATGAAAATTTATTTAGAGGATACAGTGGGGATTGGTCGAAAATATCTCAACCAATTTTTTTATATAGGTTTAGGTCACCATATTAACCGTATCATTTATATTTAACTCTTAGTTAAATGGTTTAACTTTTACCATGTAATTAAGTTTTACTAATATAAATGGTTAGTAAACATACAATAAAAATCCATGTGAACCCCAAGTGGTTCATTATTAATATATATAACTTCATCATAGTCTTTGGTTTGAACCATATATTTTTAGTAATATTATATCAATTAATAATAATGTTTTTGTTTTAAAAACTCATTTATGTAAATTTTGACATGATTTGTTATTTTGTTTTTGTGAAATTTATTACAAAATATTCACTTCAAACAAAATCTATTTAATCAAATCGAACATTTCATATTAACCTATAAAATTAGAGGAATTCATCATAAGTTTCAATTTACATTTATTTTCGTATTTAAAATATCAATTATTTTAATCATTCATTAAAATGGACATTACTGTATCATTATTGTATCATAAATAAATTTAATTTCATTTAAATTGATAAAAAAATACAATTATTTCAGTTATATTTCTATATTTTTTATGAATATTTATAGTCGAATTTATCTTATGTATAACCCTTTATAAAAAAATTGTTTAGTTATTTAACTTTGAATTTAACACTTTTAACTCTACTTGAATCAAATTAATAATAAATGTTATAATCTAATCACATTGGACCAAATGATCATATTTTCTTCCTAAGGTTGATTTTGGTCCAAAAAAACTTATCAAATTGAATTTGGACATGTTTTATTGAAATTATAATATCATTTTTACCATTAAATACCCTAATTATACTTAACCGGGGTAAATAAAAGTCAAATGTTACTATTACACAAAAATTATTTTCATCATATTGAACAATATTTTACTTACATATTACTACCATGTCACCCATATTTTTTAATTTCAATTCCCAGAAGCGGTCAAATTATATTTTATACAAATTTGAAAATGATCCTAGAATGTGGGTAAAAGATAGTAAACAGTTCAATATATATATATATATTTAATAATAAAATGACACCTATAAATTAAATTAAAAATATATAGGTATGATTAATATATTTTTACATAAAATGATATTTTTAAAAAATAACTAATTTTATAAATAGAAGACAGTTTTAAACAATATCATTGTCTTTTTCACTATTCATTAAAATATAATGTTTTCAGAAAAATACAAAAAAATCACCGTAAGCTAATTCTGATATTCTAAATTCAAAACTGATGTCGATTTTGAAAAATGAAATTTTTACAATTTCAAAAAGTGGGTATTATTATTCATAACCGCTAGTTTGATTGGTTGTGGTGAGTTAAAACTCCATGTTGCGTACAACAAAATCTATAATTTTATTCAAAGAGAAACATAACGTAGAATATTGGGGTGTCGCATTAAATATATGTGTTTTATATTAAATAAAATATTTTATAGATTCATCGATTAGGTTTTATTGACCCCAGATAAGAAGAACCCCTATTTTTCATGTAGAAACATATATTTTTATGAAAAAAAATTTACAAAATTTTAATGGAGAACCTAGTTTAAATATGAATTTTTGAGTTTAATTGATTTTATATTTGAAAAAATAAACATCTTCTTTTTAAGGGAATCAAAAAAATTAGGTTAAGGTGAATTTTTTATATTTTTCATAAACATTTATTTGTTAATCAATTGTAAAAAATACAATATTTTAGTTCCAAACATATTTTTCATTTAATGCATTTATAATGATAAATAATTATTTTAATTATTTTAATGCATAATTATATGAATTTTTTATCAATTAATACAATTCGTGTTATTATTGTCATTTTTACATTGATATTAAATATGAAATCATGGAAAACATTGAGGTATTTTTATTTAAAAAACACACATTGTAGATGATATTTAAATTAATATCTTCCACTTCAATTATTGGAATTTTTAAATATGGATTCAATATTTCGAATAAGATTAATTTATAAAATATAATAATAAAAACTTTCTTTTTGACCAAGAATATTAATGATAGTGATTAAAATTAATTACAATGATTATGGTTAAATTAATCATAATAAGGGAATAAACCTAAAACATATGGACTAAAATGACATATACACTTGTACAAAGTTCATTTTGTTTCCATATATCGACCCAATGATCTCTCGTATCAAAATCAGAGCATTATTGGATCCAATTGCAACATGAAAGACTTGAATGGAATTCCCATTCCGAAAATATTCGTACAATGAAACTCATCCTCCACTTTAAAAGGACATACTCTCCGCCATTTTTCTCAGACCTTTCAAACCATATAGGATTCGCCAGGATTAGAACTTATATGTCCCCATTATACCTCTCAAAATCCTATAATCCTCTACTTGGGCAGAATGTAATCCAAGGATTCTTTTGGTTCAAACCAAAATGGAGTTGTCAGATTAAAAGGTAACATCATTCCCAATGCTATTTTGTTTTATTTCTATTATCCAACCGCTAAAAACTTATTATTATTTTATTGTATAAAAAACATTATCCTCAAGATACTAGTATATTGTTATTATAATTGTTAAACATTAACATAAACACACATCCATTTAATGGGCAACGACCATAATTTTTCTTTATAATGAAAAATACAGCATAACGGAATGTAATTGTGGGTATTTCCTTACCACCTTTCATGGTGCACATTATGATTTAAAATATAATTATATATGATATTATTTGTATTTATTATGTATTTATTCATCATTAATCCTATTATAAAACAAACCTTTAATACTATTAATTTTTCATTAATTCATAAACATTGTTTGAGGATGTTTGGACAACCGCCCCCGCAAAACAATGTGATTCTTCGACATGATAAATGTAATAATAAATGGTCATTGTAATAAAAAATATGAGACATGAAAAAAATTAATATGATATTCATGAGATAATTACATTTTTCAAAAATAATTTATATATATATATCACTTTTTATTTCCCTTTCACACACAAAAAAGTGATCACATCAGTTATGGACGTGTAGACTATTACCTCCTCTATACGATATGATTCCTTTTAAATCATAATATATATAAATATAAATCTATATATATATATTAATAAGAATATATTATTAAATAATAGTTAATTAATTACATAATGATAATTCTATAATTATATGGTGTTACAAACCCTCTTCTCCATAATGATAATTGAAAAATGGGAGCGTTACTAATGTATAGGTACGACCTACCATCTCATTGATTTCAATGATGATTTATTTTTCATATCTGAATTTTGTGATTGGATTTAAAATTATTATAGATGAATAAATATTATAATTATGTAATTTTTATCATTCTATATTTCTTAATAATGACCCCTTTGATTATATTTGTCATACTAATGTTATTTTTAACACATAGACCAAATTTTGTCAACACACACAATATTAACATAATAGATTATGTATTTGAATAAATCATGAAAAAAAGTGAAATAAATGAAATTACAATCATGAAAAAGATACCAAAAATATTTATATAATTAACATAATTTTTTAATACATGAAATCAATGGATGTTCTACTAAAAGGAAATGCAATGTAAGGATTCCACTATAGTGACACGGCCCCAGAATCCCCAAAGAAGGTGTCTGTTAGTAATTACATTAAAAAGATTACAATGAATCATGAACAAAGGAATGATCAGTTTAGTAGCCTTGGTATCCCTGATAAATAAATGTGTAATGTATTACAAATGGCTACACTAGATATTATATAATTGTTTTCATATTTAAAAATAGAAAACATCGAGTAAAAATCTAATCCGTCTACTAAATCCATACATATCATTTATAAATTGCTTCAAGGATTCCTGGGGAGTAAAAATAATATGAATGATATATAGGGATTCACTAAAATTATTTTATTTATCCTTGATGTTATTTATTAAAAAATTTGAAATAAATTTATATTATAATTAGTGTATTCCTTGGTAATACAATACTCTTTTATTTATCAGTTTAACCAATAGTACTATATTGATCAATAATTTGGGGATTAATTCCTTGATACCATGCCAATATAAATAGTTGAAAACCCTATATCTGGGCCTTCTCAGGTGGAGTCACTATAGTGGGTATCAATTGAATTTTAGTAGAATTGTTAAGAAATGCATAAATGAAGACATAGGTCATATTACATAACTTTAAGGTTGAATTTTTGGATATGTAATGAAAAAAATCATATAATTTTGTTAATGTAGATATTATGTCGGAATTCATATAAATACACCCTTTTGGGATAAAATAACTGAATATACTTCTTGAAAATATATACCATTTACTAATAACACTAACAAGGTGTTCCAAACATGACATGAGGTGACATGGTACCTAGTAATAAGCCCTACTATTAACAATTTTTTACACTTTTTGTGGAAGTACATAAGATAATACACATTTTAATTACAAAAAATTATGAATTATTTGAATGGATAATGAAAATGAAATATCTAGGATAATCTAATTCTGTTTTGGATTGAACATAATATGTCAGGATTTATAAATCAATGAAATTATATTACAGATATACCCTATACCATGGAAGGACCAATGTGGAAATAAATGGATGAAGTATTTATGTATTAGGGTTGTTCTGAAAACAATAGGTAATAATGTATTTATTGATTTATATTATTTCAAGGATTTCCATCATATTTATTTTTTGGAAATTATTTTAATTTTTTTTTATAAAAGGAAAACCTATATACCGGGTAAGAACCAATAAATTCCCGAGAGGCTATAGGTCTTCAACCCATGATCAAAGGATGATATGGGTTTCACGCAAACCACTACCCTACAAAATGTCATGGTTAATTTTTCATTTTTTTAGTTTAAAAATTTAACTAATTAATGTTAATGATGAACATAAATTATCAATTTTGATGATTATAGATAAATATCTGAACCATATTATCTTTGGAAGATGTTTAATGAAAAATAGTTAGAAATTCCACTCATTTATTATCCATTCCATCATTTAAAAAAAATTATTAGTTCTTCCTGATAAAATTAAGCCTTGGTAATTAAATTTTGGGAGTAAACAGTTGAATTTTAATTTTTTCAATAAACAACAAAATGATAAAATTGTTTTTATGAAATTGAAACCTACCAAGTTATAATAATTTCATATATTCGTGGTATGTAAAATAATTACCCATAATTATGAACATGACATCAAAATAAAATGTTTCCTTATTACATTTATTTTTATTGAATCACTCACCTAAAAATTTACCATATATTTGTGGGTTTGATTCCCTACATTTCTTATTGATTAGTCCCTTATTTGTGATTGATGAACTCATAAACTTCCTATAAATATTTACGCTTTTCACCTATAAATGGATCTTTACTTACCAATAATGTACTCATATATATAAACCATGTTACATTGTAGTCCATGTGATCATTACTCATCCCATTCTATATTTTATAGAGTGCATTTTTTGAACAATAATAATGATATGGGACGTCCAAATTTGAAATATCAAAAAATATATCACTACGTTTTTTTTAATTTTGTATAATGCATCTTAATATAGGTGGGTAGAATTTAACACCACAAAATTATAATATATGAACCTTGTATTTGATATTTTGTATGATACGCGATCCCAAGAGCATAAGGGAAAATAATATTTAGATACCTTATAATATATTTTCTATTTAAAATATATTATACGTATTTCAATGCATGAGACACCATGATATCTTGCATTACACCAAGAGTGACCTTCCTTGATATATTGTGTTACACTTAAAATATATCTTTCCCAATAGCTTGTGTTACAAGAAAGACCATGCATCAGTAAATATGAATTTATTATTGATATATTATTATTTAATATAATATGATATAACCTAGACATAATGAATTTTATTTACTAACTTACAAAAAATTATGTTTTATTTAAATATAATAAGAATTCATTGGTTACCAACTATTGGGAATCTAAAATAAGAACCAATTGGATATAAAAAAGAATATTATTATTTATATGATTCCAATAGAGTTTTGACTTAATAATCATAGTTAATTATAAATAAGACATGCATTTAATGATATATATTATTTATATATTCAATTAAATATTTTTCATATTCATCCATTATATTTTATATTTATAAGATAATAAAAAACACAATTTTATAAATAAAAACAGTTTTTCATAATGGTAAATTTATGATCCATTAATGGAATACTCATTTTAAATGTGAATTTAGACACTTTAATTGATTTGATATGTCACGACCCGTCCTCGGGGCCCATGTCGTGACTACCCAAAGCTTGCCATCCATATACTAGGGGTTGGTGACTAGAACCAAAGGCGTAAATCCTGCTAAAAAGGGAAGGCATTGTCTTTATGAAACCTAAACACAATCAACCAGAGAAAAAGCGGATGGAAACACTATGTAAAGAAGTATCAAGTGTGCTAGAAGTAAAAAGGGGTCAGAAATAAAAGCCCAACAGAAATGTACAACTACAACTGAAAGAAAGAAAAACTGAAAAGACAAAAAACTAAATGGTGAAGCAGCTCCTGGATCGTCCTCCAGGTTCCTACCTGAAGGGTAGGTATAAATGTCAAATTCAGCACTTCGCGTCTATCAGTTGGCTCTGTGTGTCGTCACACCGAGTGTCCACCTCCGGGTACCATCCAGTCCTCATACATTCTACCTCGATCAGCACTGTCTGTCCTCTGCATCCAACACAACGAGGTGCGGGTGTAGCCTGTGTAGGGGTGAGTATAACCATACTTAGTAGGGAACCTGAGACCCTCAATGTCTCACTATATCCAAAAATGATAAACCAAAAAGAAATATCTCAACATATAACATTTACTTAGGTACAATACCATACATATACCTAAGTTATCAAGTAACCCATCTCAATCATGAGGTAAACACAAAGGTCATTGGCTCAGCTCAAACAATGATTTTTATTCACGATGACGAAAACACGGCTGCTATAGAACTTCTCCACTATCGAGCTCAGTAGTCCTATCATGACTCCGAGGTGCCACTCACTAACCTTAGACTGATGAGGTACTCATCCTGTCGAGTACCGCGGGTCTCCCACCCAAATACACTAGTGCCTCTCGCCATGGGTCTGCCGCCCCAACATAGTAGTGCTCCCCCTAATAGCCTACAAAGGTACTTCTCCTGTCGAGTACCACAGGTCTACCGCCCCAACATTATAGCGCTCCTCCTCCATGGGTCTGTCACCACAACACAGTAGCGATCCCCACTGGGCTAGTCAAGTCACTCTGAATCGAATCAAACAATCAGTCATAAGGTCTCAGCTAACTACAAGGTCACCGTACTCAATATTATCATCTCCGCGAGGATCTGATCCACGAGATACTATTCGACACTCCAAGTGTAACAAAGTCCTGTGAAGAAGTATCTCAATGTAACTCCTCATCATAGGGGTCTCAACGCAATAGAAAGCGTGCCAATCGGACTCCCGGCTATGAGTTATTATCCTTTTTATCCCAGGGGTCCGGTTGGTTTCGTGAACGAACCAACCCGACTGTATCTTAACTCTACCCCAAACTCCCATGGGGTATACTCAAAGGAACCGTTTCTCAATATGATTAACAACTCCATTGACAGATCTTCAAACAGACGTCCGGTTTGAGAGTTATTGGCTTTTCTGTTCAAGGGGCCCGGTTGGTTTTTAACCTAAAACCAACCCAACCATACTCCAACAACATCCAAACCACATGTATAGGAATCCAAAAGAACTGTATCATCAGAAGGAATCCTACTCAATTGATGGCATGTCAATCAGACGTCCATCATTAATTTATAAGCGTTTTCACTCCGATGGCCCGGTTGGTTTCGGTTGCGAACCAACCTTTACATACACAAACATTGCAGAAACCTTGAGTGTAATATTCGGAAATGATCGTCTCGATCCAAGAAATCCTACGAAATTGATAGTGCATCGATCAGAAGTCCTTAGATAATTTCTTGACTGTTTAACCGAAAATGGTCCAAAAGGTGTTGGGGTCTAGGCCAGGGTTGACCGGACTCGGGTCCGAGTCCGGCCCGGTTGGGCGCGGCCTAGCCTCACTAGTGTGGCTTGGCCCGTGTGGCCTGCCCCAGCCCGGCTGGGGAAAGATGGCTGTACTAGCTGGACGAGCATGGGGAGACGCAGCTTCCCACAACTAGCGTGACATTAAGCCGCGCCTCATGATTTCCTGGAATGGCTCTTCTGTTTTTCTTCAAACCACCGGTGCGGCTCAGCCGCAGACGTTTGCTCTAGAGGCGTGCCATCGTGCTAGTGTGGTGCACCGGCAGTGCCTTCCACAGACCAATGAACTTGCTCTGATGGTCCGATTCTCCCACTGTCTGCACCTGTGGCTCTCTCGGGAGCTGCTCTTCACTACGACGACTTCAAATCACCGTCACAATCTCGTTTCATCATCGCCCATCAATCCGCACACAAACAAACAACCAGTGGATGGTTGTCAGGCCGTGTTCGTTCGGCCCGTGCCCTCTGCTTTAGGGATTATCATTTGGCTAAAAATACCCATGGTTTCACACATAACGAATAAGAATTTTATTGGAATAAAATTGGAACAATCCACCATAAAATTCCCCCGAAAATAACTACTCCCAACCCGCAAAAGAAAACATCAATGGATCTACTTGATAATGAGTTGATCCACGTTCTATGTTTTAGAATGGAATAACATGGGAATAAAAACATACTCAAATTCAAACCCTACCTCGATAAAGGATCGTTCATCATAGACATAGAAAATGATGTCGCTCCGTCAATGCTAGGAAAGAGCATTCATCGTTGGAGAGTTCCTTGCAGTTGTATTTCCTCTTGTGATACGGAGGAAGTAGAAGATTGATGAAACATGGAGCGTTCTTCACTGAGTCGTTCAATGTCAAAGGTGAGTGTTATTCATTGGAGAAGAAAAATGGTATTTGTTGAGGAGAAGAATACTACTCTCTCTTTTCTCAAGAGCTCTCCCAAAAAGCTTTTCAAACACTAAAAAGCTCCCCCAAAATAAAATATTATGCTTGAATAATATTTTATTGTAACATCCCCTTAAAAATACAAATCACATTATTAATTAAATTAATATTTGATTAATTAATTAAGAGACGGGTTGGAAAGAATTAATGGAGGGATGGGTTGGCAAGAATTAATGGAGGGAGGGGAAGGTGGAATGTTTACAAAAATTAAGTGGAGTTAAAAATTAATGAGAGGGGAGGTTTATGGTGTTTAGGGAAGATGAAAGCTTGGGGCTCATGTGGGACCCACCTCTCATATATACACACATGGGAAGTTGGGTAGATGTGGTTCCCCCCATTAACTTCCAGTGGAATGAATTAACCTCCTTTGATAAATAAAATTGTTTTAAGAATTTTATTTATACTTTTTAATTAAAACACAATTTATAACTTCAAACCCGAATAAAACACACAGCAGAAAAGGTCCCCTTATGAAATTGTCGGTGCTTCGAGTTCATCGCTGCCCTCATATTTCAATTTCGAGCATGGGTTCAAAATATATAAAATCATGCTCGTTCAATCACTGAACGTACCAGAGCAAAACTTCATAAATTGATTATGGGCACACCGGGCCTCGGAATCAAGTGTCGTCAGAAGCCAGAGACTCGCAAAATTCAAATGTAGTTAAGAAAAAAATTTCCTTGAAATTTTCGGGTCATTACATTATTCCCACATTAGGGATTTTCTTCCCCATAAAGCTATAACACTTGCTAAGGAAACAAAAGGGGTACCGAGCACGCATCTGAGCCTCCTACTCCCATGTCCTCACCTGGAGGTTCTTGTGCTTCTAGAAAAACGCACTAGAGGAGTCGACCATCCTTGTAGGACATGCTTCTGTTAATCCTCATTCATTACTAGAACCTTCTTGAAAGTTTCCCTGTCATCGATATCCAGCTCCCCGTAGTCGATGATGTGTGATGGGCCGTGCACATATCTCTTTAGCTGAGATACGTGGAATACATAGTTCACATAGTAAAATTTAGGTGGAAGGACCAGGCGGTAAGCCGACTTGCCTTCTCTAATGAGGACCTTGAATGGTTCGATGAATTATGGAGATAACATACCGCCCCTGCCAAATCTCCTTAGACCTCATCAATGTGAGACCCGTAAGAAAACGTGGTCATAACCCTCAAACTCCAGTGGTCTTGTCTCCTATCAGCATAGGAATTCTGTCTGCTCTGGGCAGTCTTCATCCGCTCCAAGATGATATGCACCTTCTCCATCATAGCCTGAACCATCTCTGGTTCTACATGTGCTGAATCCATCACTATCCACAACGGATATATGAAACGCGACCAGCTGATGTCTCACCACTCCTAACAGCTGAATGCCTGATCTTCTACAAATAGAATCGCCTACAACGTTCCCCTAATCAGGAGTATAAACTATCTCTAAGTCATAGTCCTAAAGAAATTCAAGCCTTCAACACTGTCTTAGGATCATTTTCTTTTGAGAGAATATACACCTAAGACTATTGAGTTGGAGAGAACCGTAAACCGTTCGCTCAATGAACAAATGGGTGAGACTAGACAATTGTAAGAACTCATCCACACCTTCCTTCGTCTATATTCTACAAGAGTTGCTGAGATTTATTCTTTGCCGAAAATAGAAATCTGGTCTCATCCCTTGGATGAACCACATTCTTTGCCTAATACAGTCAATACTGACATGAACAGTACTATTTCATGCCATAGATGACATCATAAGGACTCGATGCTACTACCAACTTATCCAACGTTACTCTCACCTATAAGAGTTGAGTCACACTATCGGCATCAGTGTGTGGTTACTGGGTCTCCTCTAGTAGGAATCTCGCAAGTGAGGGTTAAGTCAACAGTTTTAATCGGAACCCCTTAGTATTAACCAAACTAAAAGGATTGGAATGTAAACGGCATACGATAAGTGTATTTTATTTCTACAGCTCAAAGTACAAAGACACATAAAAAATACAAAAAATAAAAACACTGAAACTAGATGCACCATGAACAAAGGCATCCATGCCTGGAACATGTCTTACTCCAATCCACCTACTTCTGGAGCTCCGTAGTTGTATGCTTTAGCTGCTTGAAGTTGTGGTCTCTCATATCCACATGTACCCTAAGGTTAGGGTGGACCTCCTGGTGGTGGTGGTGGAAACACCTAAAAGTGTCATACACCACCAGCTGTACGGACAACTCCTCTTCCTCAGTTTGGTAGTTTCCTCTACTACCTACTGCACATCTGCTAGACTGGTTGATCAGTCTCGAGCCAAGTGACCCTCCTTTCCGCATGCATATCACTTCCTACTCCTCGTATGGATGGCTCTTTTTCATGTTCCTCACACAAACGAACTAGTATCCCAAGTTCGCCCACATGTTGGCCTAGTCTACGTGGAATTCTGTGTCATCTATCTACTATCAGCTATAGAAGACACTGCTACGGTAGGAAAACCCTATGGAATAGGAAGTAGCTCTTGAGCATGCTCAGAGTGTGGAGTCACTGGTATAAACTCCACCATGAAAAAACACTCAATGTTTCCCTAGGTTAAGGTCATCTTGTCGAACAAATGAAGCATCTAGCTCCACCAACTCTCATCTACTCGCTAGAATAGAATAACAACTAGGTACACAGTCAAGTCAATGGGTGTCCCAGCTATGTGGAAAGATCGTACTACAAACTCCAACCAGTACCCAACCGTCTGAAAATCTAACTTTCCTAGAAACCTCAGAGGCCTCTGTCACTGGAACTTGTGCAACGCTCTCAAGCATCATGCACTCTCTGCTGGTGTCTCAACTATAAGAGGGCCTTGTACTGAGGCCTCGCTGCTTGGTGGTCTATCATTGTGCTCCCCACTCACTAACCACACTGACTGACTAGGTAAAGACATCATGAATTTAATAGATAAGACATGGTCAAAAGACTATACCTGGTGAGATGACTTGGTTTGAGCTGATTTAAATGAATCTTTTGAAAACAAACACACAATCAGTGTTTTCATGCCCTGAGTCAAAAATCAAAAGTCAGGGTCCTGGTGTATGGATACTTCAACCACCCGCACCAAAACTGGACTCCCAGAACTGAAGACCACACTTAGTACCATTAACACTATTTCATCACTGAAATGAAATATCAGAGTCATAAGTTCTGTGGTAGAACAGACTCCTTTGTACCCAATTTGTCACGATCCGTCCTCAGGGCTCGTGTCGTGACTATCCCATGCCTGCCTTCCATAGTCCATGGGATAGAAACCAGTACCAAAGGTGTAAATCCTGATAAAAATGGAAGGCATTGACTTTATGAAACGTAAACACACACAACCAGAGAACATGCAGAAGCAAACACTAAGTAAAGTAGTAAAAAGTGTGTTGGAAGTACAATGGGGCTGGAAATACAAGCCCAATAGAAAGGTACCACTACAACTAAAGGAAAGTACAACTAAATAGACAAACAGTTGAATGGTGAAGTAGCTCCTGGATCGTCCTCCAGGTTCCTATCAAAACGGTAGGTATAGATGTCCTCTTCAATACTCTGTGTCTATTGGTACGCTCCATGTGTCATCATGCCGAGTGTCCACCGAAGGGTACCGTCCAGTCCTCTTACATTCTACCTCGATCAGCGTAGTCCATCATCTACATCCAACCCTACAAGATGCGGGCATAGCCCGTGCAGGGGTGATTATAACGATACTCAGTTGGGACCCCGAGACCCTCACGGTCTCAATAAATCCAACAAGGATAAACTACAATGAAAAATATCAACATTTAACCTTTACATAGTTATATTCTCATACATATACCTAGGTTATAAAGTAACCCATCTCAATCATGAGGTAAACACAATGGTCATTGACTCAGCTCAAACCAGGATTTTTATTCATGATGGCGAAAACACTGCTACTAGAGAACTCCTCCTCTGTTGAGCGCAGTAGTCCTGTCATGACTCTGAGGTGGAACTCACTAACCTATGACTGTTGAGGTAGTCCTCCTATCGAGTACCGTGGCTATGCCACCCCAAAACAGCAGTGATCCTCTACCATGGTTCTGTCTCCCCAACACATTAGTGATCCCCACTGGGCTAGTCAAGTCACTCTGAATCGAATCGGACAAGCAATCATCAGATCACAGCCAGCTACAAGTTCATCGTACTACATATGCTTGTCTCTGGGAGGATCCGCCTGATGAGATACTAGTCGACCCTCCAAGTTTCACAAAGTCCCACAATGATGTATCTCAAAGGACCGCCTCGTCATAGGGGTTTAAAAGCAACAAATGGCACGTCAATCGGACGCCGGGTCTGTGAGTTATTAGCCTTTTCATCTCGGGGGCCAGGTTCATTTCGTGAACGAACCAACCCAACCATATCGCAAATTTACACCGAACTCCCATGGGGTATATTCAAAGGAACTGTTTCTCAACGATATTACCAAAACCATTGACTATTTTCCAAACGTACATCTGGTCTGAGAGTTATTGGGTTTTCCATTAGAGGGGCACAATTGGTTTTTAAGATAAATCCAACCTGGACGTACTGCATCTGCATCCAAACCTCATGTGAATTATTCCAAAAGAACCATATCATCAAAAGTAATCCAAGTCAATTGACGGCAGATCAATCGGACATCCGGTCTTTAGATTATAAGCATTTCTGCTCCGAGGGCCACGTAGGTTTAGGGTTTGATCCAACCCGGACGTACCAAAACTTTTCTGAAACCATGAGTACAATATAGTGAAATGAGTGCCTTTATCCAAGGAATCCAATGCAACTAACAGTGCGTCTATCGTAGTTCTGTAGCTCTTGTTATTGCTGTTTAATTGAAAACAATCCGAAAAAGGGGGGGTCCGGGCCCGGTCCGACCCGGCCCCACCCCCCACGGGTCGGCCCAAACAGGGTCGACCCAACTCAGGTCTGGATCTGGCCCAGTAGGTCATGGCCTGGCCTGGCTGGCATGGCCCGGCCTGTGTGGCTCGGCCCACATGGCCCACCCCTGCCATGCCGAAAAAGCTGGCTCGCCCAGCTTGCTGAGCGTGGGGAGGTGCGGCCTCCCCCAAATGACGTGCCATTAAGCCGAGCCACCTAATATCCCATAATGGATTTTCCATTCTAGATCAACCCACCACCGCGGCTCTGCCGTGACGGTCTGATCCGGCGGTGCACCGCCTCCTCCGGACACTGGCACCGCCCTGTCGGTGCGGCGTGTCGGCCGTGCCTTCCACGGACCACTGGACGTGCTCCGGTTGTAAGATTCACCCACCGTCTGTGCTTGCAGCTCTCTCGTGACCTACTCCTCACTGTGACGGCATCAAATCTCTTTTGCGGTCTCATTTCATCATCGCCCATCAATCTCTACATAAACGAACCACCAGTGGAGGGTCATCGGGTCGTGTGTGTTCACCCCGCGCACTACGCATTAGGCGTTTTCAATTGGCTAATGGTAAACATGGTTTCACGTAGCACAAATAACAATTTTATTGAAATAAAATTGGAACAATCCACCCTAAAATTCCCCCACAAATAACTATTCCCAACCCACAAAAGAAAACATTCACGGTTCAACTTGATAATGAGTTGATCCGCGTTATTTGTTTTAGAAGGAAAGAACATGGGAATATAAACATAGTCAAATTAAACCCCTACCTCAAAAAAGTATTGTTCTTCATAGACAAGGAAAACGATTTCACTACGTCAATGCCGGTAAAGAACCATCATTTTTGGCGAGTTTCCCATGGTTGAATTTCCTCCCTATATACGGAGGAAGTAGATGATTAGAGAAACGTGGATCATTCTTCTCCGAGTCATTCTTTGTCGAAGGTGAGTTTTCTTTGTGGGAGAAGAACACCATTCTTCATTTAGGTGAAAATACTTCTCTCTCTTTTCTCAAGAGCTCTTCCCCATAGCTTTTCCAACACAACAATGCTCCCCCAAAATAAAATATTAGGCTTGGATAATATTTTATTAACACATCCCATTCAAAAATAAAATCACATAAATAATTAAATTAAGAGTTGTTTAATTAATTAAGATATGGGTTGACACGAATTAATTGAGGGATGTGATGGAAATAATTAATGGAGGGAGGGGAAGGTGGAAAGATTACACAAATTAAGAGGATAAGGCTGTAGAGGAACCTACCAGACCAAGGTAGAGGAGTTGGCCGTATAGCCGGTGGTGTACGACACTTCGAGGTGTTGCCACCACCACCACCAGGAGGTCCACCACGACCGTAGGGAATGGGTGGATGTGGGAGAGCACACCTTTAGGCAGCTGAACCATACGACTATGGAGCTCCGGAAGTAGGTGGACAGGAGCAAGACTAGTTCCAGGTATAGAGGCCTTCGTTCATGGTGCTTCTAGTTTCCGTGTTGTTGTTGTTTGTGATTGTTATGTGACATTGTACATTGATCTGTAGTAATATAAGACTCTTATCTTGTGACGTTTAATTTCCTGTCCTTTTTGTTTAGATAATACTTAGAGGATCTAGTTAAAACTGTTGACATGACCCTCACTTGTGAGATTCCTACTAGAGGAGACCCAGTAACGACACACTGATGCCAACAGTGTGACTCAACCCTTGGAGGCGAGAGTAATGGTTGGATCTCTTGGTAGTAGTTTCGAGGCCTAACTACATCGTCTATGGCATGAAATAGTACAGTACATGTAAGGATTGACTGTATTAGGAAAAGAATGTGGTCCATCCAGGGGATGAGACCAGATTTATCTTTTCAGCAGAGAATAATTATCAGCAGCTCTTGTATAACATAGATGAAGAAGGGTTGAGATGAGTTCTTACAATTGGCTAGTCTCACCAACTTTTCATTGAAAGAATGGTTTTTTCTTCACTCCAACTCAATAGTCTCATGTGTATCTTCTCTCAGAAGGAGATGAACCTGAGATAATAGTGATGTCTTGAATTTCTCTAGGACTATAACTTCGAGATAGTTTATACTTCTGGGAAGCAGAACGTTGTAGTTGATGCTCTTAGTAGGAGATCGGGCATTCAACTATTAAGAGTGGTGATATATAAGTTGTCCATGTTTCAGATATCCTTTTTGGATAGTGATGGAGTCAACATGTGTAGAACCAGAGATTGTTCAGGCTACGATGGAGAAGGTGAAAATCATCTTGGAGAAAATGACGACTAAACAGAGCAGACATAAGTCCTATGCTGATAGGATATGAGACCACTGGAGTTCGAGGGTGACGACGACATTTTCATACATGTCTCACTTTGATGAGGTCTAAGGAGATTTACGTGGGGAAAAATGTTATCTCCACGATTCTTCAAACCATTCCAGGTCCTCAGTATAGTAGGCGAGGTGGCTTTCCATCTGGTCCTCCCACTTCAATTGCACTAGGTGCATGACGTCTTCCATATATCTCAGCTGAGGAGATACGTGCACCACCCTTCACACATCATAGACCATGGGGATCTAGATATAGATGACGGGGAGACTTTAATGAAGGTTCCAGTAAAGATTTAGGATCAACTGGAGCGGGTCCTATGAGGATGGTCGATTCCTCTGGTGCGTATTGCTTGCAGCACGGGAACCTCCAGGTGAGCACATGGGAGAGAGAGGCTCAGATGCATGCTCAGTACACCTTTTTTTTCCATAGAATGTGTTTTAGCTTCACAACGAAGTAAATCCCTAAGGTGGGAGTATTTCAAAGACCCTAAAATTTCAAGGAAAATTGTTTCTTAATTACATTTGAATTTTTCGAGTCTATGGCATCTGAAGGCAGTTGATTTTGAAGCCCGATGTGCCCAGAATCAATTTCTGAAGTTCAGCTCGGGTACATTCAGTGAATGAATGATTGGGTTTTTTCTATATTTTGAACCAGTTCTCGGAATTGAAATCCATGGGCACCGATGTACTCACAGTGCCAGTAATTGCTTAAGGGGACCTTTACCGCAGTTGCATATTATGCAGGTTTGATATAATAAATTTTGGTTTATATAAATAGAAAAATAAAATTGTTAAGACAATTTTATATATCTAAGGAGGTTAATTCCTCCCAAGGGAAGTTAATGGTGGGTCCCACATCCACCCAACATCCCATGGGAGGATATTTGAGAGGTGGGGCCTACACGAGCCCCAACCATTCATCTTCCCATAACTCCCTTAAACCTCCCCTCTCATTAATTTGTATCTCCTCTTAATTTGTGTAAACATTCCACCTTTCCCTCCCTCCATTAATTCTTTCCAACACATCCCTCCATTTATTATTTTCTACCCATTTATTAATTAAATAAAAAAATCTTCATTTAATTAATTATGTGATTTGAATTTTGAATGGGATGTGTCAATAAAAAATTATAGAAGTCTAATATTTTATTTTGGGTGAGATTTATTGTGTTGGAAAAGATTTGGGGGAGAGTTCATGAGAAAAGAGGGGGAAGTATTCTTCTCCTCAACGAAGAACGGTGTTCTTCTCTGTTGAAGAGAAGTCACATTTGATGAAGAACGACTTGGTGAAGAACGCTCCATGTTTCTATAATCTTATACTTTCTCTATATCAATGGAGTAAACACAACCATGAGGAACTTTTCAACGACGACAGTTCTTTCACGGCATTGATGGAGCGGATCGTTTTCCGCATATACGATGAACAGACCATTTTCGTGGTAGGGGTTTCATTTGAGTATGTTTATATTCCCATGTTCTTCCATTATAAAACAAATAACATGGATCTACCCATTGTTAAGTTGATCCATGGATGTTTTCTTTTGTGTGTTTTGAATAGTTATTTGCTGCGGAATTGTAGGGTGGATTGTTAAAATTTTATTTCAATAAAATTTTATTCGTTCTACGTGATACCATTCTTATCATTAGCCAATTGATAACACCTAACTCAAAGGGTGCAGGCTGAACAAACACGGACCGATGACCCTCCGTTGGTTGTTAATTTTTGCATGGATTGATGGGTGAAGACAAAACGGGACCGCAACGGCGATTGGAAGCCGTCAAAGAGAAGAGTAGGTCCTGGGAGTTCCGCAAGCACAGACGGTGGGAGAATCAGACCACAGGGGCGTATCCGGTGGTCTACAGAAGGCACTGCAGGCACGCTGCCATAGCAGGCTGCCGTGGCAGAGCTACGACTGTGGTTTAAACTGGAACAACAAATCCGTTCTGGGAAATCAGGAGGCGCAACTTAATGTCGCGCGAGTTGGGGGTGGTCGCGCCGCCCCACGCTCGGCCAGCTGGTCGATCCAGCTTTCCTCGGCTGAGTCGGGGCGGGCCACGCAGGCCCGGCCGCTCCGGCCAGACTAGGCCATGCCCAACCGGGTTGGACCTGGACCCCAGTTAGGTCGACCCAGTTTTGGCAGACTCGGGGTGGGTTGGGCCGGGTCGGACCGGGCCCAGACCCCCCCCCCCCTTTTCCGGACCATTTTTAGTTAAACCATCATAACGTGAGATACGGATCTCCAATCGATGCACTATTAGTTGTGTAGGATTCCTTGGGTCGAGACAGTTATTTTGGTATATTACACTCAAGGTTTCAGAAAAGTTTTTGTACAACCAGGTTGGTTCGAACCCGAAACCAACCATGCACTCTGAGCGGAAACACATATAACTTAAGGACCAGATGTCCAATTGATGTGTCGTTAGTTGCGTTGGATTTATTCTGATTAAATGGTTCTTTTGGAATACTCTACATGAGGTTTGTCTCGAATTTTAGTATGGACGGGTTGGTTTTAGCTTAAAAACTAACAGGGCCCCTGGAACAGAAAAGCCAACAACTCTCAGACCAGATGTCTGTTTGATGAACCATCAATGGACATGGTAATCTCTTTGAGAAACTGTTCCTTTTATTATACCCCATGGGTCTTCGGGGTACAGTACAGATAAGGTCGGGTTGGTTTCTTCACCAACCCAACCGGGCCCCCGGGATAAAAAGGCCAATAACTCATAGACCGGGCGTCTGATTGACGCACCTTCTGTTGCATTGAGACCCCTATGATTAGGTGGTCATTTGTGATACTTATTCTTTGGACTTTGTGACACATGGATTGTTGACCAGTAGCTCATGGAGCAGATCCTCCCAGAGATGAGCATACAGATTACGATGGCCATGTAGCAGGCTGAGACCTGATGACTTCTGGTCTGATTCTATTAGAAATGACTTGACTAGCCAAGTGGGGATCACTACTGTGTTGGGGCGACAGAGCCATGGCGGAGGAGCGCTACTGTATTGGGGTGAAAGACCTATGGTACTCGATAGGAAGAGTACCTCTATAGGTTATTAGGGGGAGCACTACTATGTTGGGGCGACAGACCCATGGCGGGGAAAATACTGTGTTGGGGTGGCAGACCCACGGTACTCGACAGGAGGAGTACCTCAATAGTATAAGGTTAGTGAGTGGAACCTCAGAGTCATGACAGGACAACTGCACTCGACAGAGGATGTGTTCTCCTGTAGCCGTGTGTTATTCATCATGATTAAAAATCATAGTTTGACCTGAGTCAATGACCTTTTTGTTTACCTCAAGATTGAGATGGGTTACTTGATAACTTAGGTATATTTATTGGCATATACCGATGTAATGGTTATCTGTTGAGATATTTCTTTGTGGTTTACCCATGTTGGATTTAGTGAGTCCTTGAGGGTGTCGAGTTCCTTACTGAGTATCGTTATACTCACCACTACACAGGCTATGCCTGCACCACGTTGTGTTGGATGCAGACGATATACAACACTGAACGAGGATGAATGTACGAGGATTGGACAGTACCTGGAGGTGGACACTCGGCGTGACGACACACAGAGCGGACCAATAGATGCAGGTGCTAAAATTTCTAGGTCTTTACATTATACGTCAAAATAAATTTAATTTTGGAAATATAAACATAAAAATTTGGTAAAGGTAAATTTTTATAATTTTTTGAATCTTTTAATTTTTATTAAATAGTTGAAATGATAAAATTTTGTTTAAGACCAATTTTTCATCGAATATGGTTATAATAATTAATTTTAATTTTAATTGTTCTTAATGTGTAAGTATATAATAATTTTATCTATTAAATTATTTTATTCATTATATTATTTTACACTTTGATATTAATTATAAAAAATAGAAAACATTCATACGTTTTTTACTTTAAAAACATTTTTTTTATCTGGCCTCAGAGATGAATTTTAAAAAATTTCAGAAACTACTATGATTTTAATTTGGAAAAATGTATTCAATATTTAGAATCACAAAAAATTATTATGTTTTATAATACCAATATTGGTGTTGGGAAAAAATATTAGTGAATGTGATTCAAATTAATCACAACAATTAAGGTTAAATTAAGCTTAATAAAGGACTAAACCTTAAAAATAATGCAAAAATGAACTATTAACATCTCCAATGTGAATTGTTTGGCTACATATAGACCATATATTATCTTCTATTAAATTTGGACCATTATTAAATCCACTTGAAATAAATAAAGAATGCATTTAATTCCAATTTCAAAATATTACATTAGTGTCACTCCTCCTCCACTATAAAAGGACCTCCTCCCCTCCCTCTCCCTCACAACTCTCAAAATACATAGTATGGGAAATTATTTTCACATATAGCTTCCAAAAATATTATCCCACATCCAAAAATCCTCTTCTTAGAGATGAATTAATCCAATGATGGGTTTTTTCACACCAAATGAGTTACCTAATTATAATTTAACATCTTTCCTTAATCATTATACTTTTATCTACATTATCCATCCTATCAACCATCATTATTATGTGAATGTATAATAAATCCAATACCCTCAAGATATTATGATACTTGGACACTAAATATTTGACCAAAAATTACACACACTTCCATCTAATGGTTAATGAACATACTATTTCTGTGTTAGGTGAACTATTTCATCAAGAAATAATTATTGTTAAATATTATTTTACCACCTCTCATTTTGGTTAGTATTATGGAAAATCGGTGTATATAAGATTTATATTATACTGATTATGTATTTATACTTATTTAATTTATTATAACACATACCTTTAATACAACACATTTTTTGTTAATACGATAACATTTTTTGAGGAAGTGTGAAATACCACCCCATCAAAGCGTGGTGATTCATTCACATGATAAATAGAATGTATATATAATGGTTATAATTAAACATTTGTGAAATAAAAACAATTATATGATATTAATGAAATAATTACATTTATAGTTATATAACTTATATATATCTATATAACATCTTCTTTATCACCCTTGCATATAGTAAAAAAGTGATAACATTAGTCTTGTACCTGTGAAACATAACCTTCTCCAAAGCATGTGGTTCCTTTTATATAACATGAATTATATATATAAGTTTTTATTATAATATTTCATTTAAATTATTATATAATTATCATTCATGTATGATATTGTGGTTATTATTTGGTTTCCATATTGATTATTAAAAAATAGGGGCGTTACTCATGTGTATATATGACATAGCATCTCTATAATTGTAACACTGTTTCATTTTTCAAAACTGTATTTACTGGTTGGTATTAAAATTATAAGTTTTGTTTAAATATGATAATTATGTCATGATTATTATTTTATGGATATTGTATAATGACTCTTTTAGCAATATTTACCAACCAAAGTCGTTTTTAAAACATTAAACAAAATTTTGTCAAAACACTCAATGTAACAATAATTATTTAAGTAGTTAAATTATAATTGGTAATAAGTGAAATAAAAATAATGATAACCCTGAAAAAAAATTGTCAAAAAAAAAATAATTAATCCAATTTTATTATACATGATTTTATTAGATGTTCAACCAAAATGGAATAACAAGGTTGGGGATTATCTTCTCACTTCAGACATCAACGAGATAAATATCACGTTCACAACATACATTTTTATATTGTGGATATACTGACTTATAAGATGTTATATGAATAAAATATTTAATATCATGATATTATATGTTTCATTTATTTTTATTTCTTAATGGATATTATTTCTCAAAGGTTTTAATGGGGTATTGAACACTTGGGAATGTTTTTAATATTATTATCCACATGAATGTTTTTAATGATTATATTTTTTATATCACTTCCTTTGGAGATTGTGAACATTCTCTTGAATAAAATCTTTTTTTAATGCCCCTAATATCTTATATATGAAGAAAATATATCTAATATTTCCTAGAATATCATGATTTATTAATTAATCATGATATATTTTGTTATAATTTATATTAATTTATATATAACGATTTAAGATAAAAGTTACCAAGTGGTAAATAATTTCATAACTCAATTTCATTTCATTGCGTTATATTACTTCCATATTATCATTAATACTCTATTATTATGTGTATAATGACTTCAAATAACTTCAGTTGTTTTTCTATTTTATATGTATATTTACAATTGATACACAAAATATACACATTGATTGTTTTTCAATTTAACATTGTAATATTTTGATGGTTTACATTAAAATATCATTTTATTCAATATTTATTATAATTTAATTTCCATTAGTGGAAATATTTATTCATTTTCTACTTAATCATATCATTTAAATTTAATTTGTTTATTCGTGATCTTTTTCATGTATTGGTAAAATTTTTATAGTTTTTGGTGCTTAAAATGTTTTAGAAAATGTTTTCGATAAAACATAACATCGTTTATCACTATTGTGAGATAATATTATTTATTTTCAAAACATGACAATTTTAATGATTTAAAAAAATTACAAATGAATTGGTAACTAAATTTTTACCCATTTTTTATTTAACATATTTTTTGATGGAATAATATTTCCATTTTCCAAAAATTTGAATTTTCCTATTCATTTTACCATGGAAATATTGTGGTTTTTAACTTATAAGTTATTTACAAATGTCCCCATCTTTATTCCTTTGGTGTTTAATTTTCATGTTTAAAGGTTTATTTTTAATTATTTTTTTAAATATCTCTTGATTGAATTTATATTCCTCAATGACAATAATAATTTATTTTTACCAAAAAATGAATATTTTATATTAATAACTTCATTATTAATTTTTTATATGGTTTATGATTGATTTTTATAATCCCTATATATATATTCACATCCTTGATTTCTTTTATCCCCTTGAAATATTAAATTTCTTATTATAAATTTACATTAATATTCCATTAATTGCCAATATCTTTTATCATGGATTTGATAATTGCCTAACCCATATTAAATTTTATATATAGTATCTATTTTTAATGTAATTTGAATATTCAGGGAATATGTATATACATGTATCCATTAATAAATAAAATTTTCCTTCTAAGGACATTGTTTATTTAAATAATTTCAAAATACACTATACGGATTGGGGACTAGTTAATTCAGTCTATAAAGGTTTGAGAATGGTTAATGAAAAATCTATGGGTCATGGATGAGTTATTTATTTCCCCACGATATATCATTGGTTTTATGGGACTAAATCAATTCTCTATCTAAAGATAATTTGTTTTTCCCATATACATTTTACACTATCTATACGGCAATTGTTTAATTTTCTTAGTAATCATGATGTACACTAATTAATCTCAGACCTTATTTAGTTTTAGTTATTATTCATACTTGAGATCTTCCCTTTATATATATATGGATACATTTAATTTTCAGTTAAATAGATGACATGTGTTTTTGTTTATTATCTTTTAATATTAATTTAAGAATTATATAGTTATTTGAAAGAAATGTGTTTCTAATTATTAACATTCCAGGTTTTCAAAGCAATTAAATTTAGTTTATTGATTATATGGAATGGGTTTTCAGTTAATTAACTTTCCATGTGGACTATTCTCATTGATTAATGATTTCCTTGACAATTTTTCCCTTGCTGAGCATTTGAGATGACCCTTATTATGTGCATTTCGCTCAGAATACAATAATATTACTATGGATTATATGAAGGGATTTATTATACAGATCCAAGTTATTCATGAATTTCTTTTTTTATAATGAAGGAAAAAATTATATTGTAATTATATTTTCATTTGTAATAAAAGAATCATTTATGTATCTGGTTTACCAAGACTACTAAATTAATCATTTTTTTAATGCCTGATTCTTTATAATCATACCAATGCAATTATTATCATATATCTTCTATAGGCGTTCTAGGGTAATTTCTCTACAATACCATTCACCTTAATATAATATGTTAATAAAAAACATTTACTTTTTTATACCATGTCAAAGATGAATTGATCAAATTTTATAACTATTATAGGGAAAAATCAATCATATGTTAATGGTATATTATTCACTCAAATTTCATATTTTGGTGATAAATCATTCAAATTTATTATTATTATTGTAATAAACAGTTCTCCCATATTTTTTATGATAAATCAGTTACAATTGTTACTTTATGGTGATACCTCATTTCCCCTTGTTTTATACATTATGATATATTATTCCCACAATCCTAATCTAATTATGATATATATTAGAACCAAAATTTATTTTATGTTAATACCTCACACACCTATGTGTGTAATAAGGAGATTAATCATTATCATAGGTTTATCTAGATGATGATATTTTATTCACATAATCTTGTATTTCAGTGATAAATAATTTACTCATATTTTATATTATAATAAAATTATATCACATTCACATTTTACCTACATGGAAAATTATAACACATTTATATATGTTATATTTAAAAAGTATTTAAACATTCACATTTTATTAAATATTTGACCATGGTTGAATTGTTTTATTTAAGAACTTGTTATTGTGGTGAAGTGGCTCCTTGATCAACATTGATTTTTTTTAAAAAAAATTAAAATAACTCATTGAATCATCATATTTATAATTTTTTTTCAATCACCACTGATTTTGTTTACTTTTTAAATTTACATGAGAATTGATTTACCCTTAGAAAATATTAATTTAATAATCTACAGTGTGTAGAAGTTTCATTATACACTTAATTTAAAATAATTATTCAATTATATAACATTTATTGTAAAGACCTAGAAATTTCAAGGAAAACTTGTTCTTAATTTTCTTTGGAATTTTACAAGAACGCAGTTTCTGACGGCGCCTGATTCTGAGGCCCGGTGTTCCTGGAATTAATTTCCGAAGTTTGGCTCGGGTACGTTCAGTGAACGAGTGAGTGGGTTTTTCTATCTTTTGAACCGGTGCTCGGAATTGAAATCTGATGGCACCGATGAACTCGCAACGCCAGTAATCAATTAAGGGAACCTTTACCATAGTTGCGTTTGTGCGGGAGAAGTAGTTAATTAATGGGGTTTAATTAAAAAATAAATAAAATTGTTAAGTCAAATTTATTTCTTTTTAAAGGTGGTTAGTTTCTCCCATTGGAAGTTGGTGGTGGGGCCCACATCCACCCAACTTCCCATGTGTGGATAATTAAAAGGGTGGGGCCCACACGAACCCCCCAACTTTTCAAATTTCCCCTAACTCTCTAACCCCTCTTATCCCCTCACATTCCTAACACCCCATTAACTCACCTTCTTTACTATTTGACAACTTGTTGTATTTAATTTGGCGAGTTACATGTAAGTTTTTGAAATTCAAACAATTGAATTTCAAATGCTTTGTTGTGTTAATAAAATAGTTTAGAACTTATTTTATTAGGGGTTGGTGTTGGGTTGTTTGAGGGATTTTTAGAGAAAATGATAAGGAACACCTTCTTCAACATCGACGAAGAACGCGAAGAACACCATTTTTCAACGAAGAACTTCTCCGCCGAAGAACACGGTTCTTCCGCGATTCCGTATCCGCGACGCGAAGTTCGTATTCCACGTCGTCTCTTCGGAGACAGTTTTCCGCGACAGAATCGCCGTCAACGACTTCGAATTCCGCTTCGCAACGTCGATGTTCTCCCGCGACGCCTGACCTCCGCGACGCTTGTCTTTCGTGTGTCGTTGACGAACACCGTTCCTAGACCGAGGTAAGGGATTGTAATTAGTTTTTTTGTTCATGTTATATTCCTGAATTACTTCATGAAATTTTAAAACCTATTGTTATCGAATAACGTAAGGGGGTCGGACCGCACAAACACGGCCGACCCTCCTCCTATGTTCATGTTTAATTCTTTTGGATGGAGCGGAATGATGTGGTGTCGTCGCACCACGCGAGAATCACACGGAAAGTATTACGCGACGCTGTCACGCCGCGCCGTGAAAAGAAAGAACAAGGACACGGCGCCATCGCGCCTCGCCGAAGAACCACAATGACGGCGCATTCCATTTATGACGTGCGGATTGACTGGCGAAGACGAGGCATGCCTTTTGGGCATTTGAATCCCGTCGCAGAGAAGGTGGGGTCCAGGGGGGACCATAGGCGAAGATGACAGAAGGAACGGACCACCGGAGCGCGTCCGGTGGTCCGCGGAAGGCGGCGGCGGCGCACCGCCGGAAAGGGAGGCGGCCGGCGAACCGCCGACCTCAATTAGCGGTGATGGCCGGGGGATCTGCGCAGCCCGCCCACGATTCGGCTCGGCCACGCTGGCCGAGCCGCGGCAGGCCGGTCGGGCCGACCAAGCCGGACCGAGCCGGACCGAGCTGGGCCGGGCTGGGCCGGGCCCAGCCGGGTCAGACCCGGGTCGGGTCGACCCGGTTCGTCCGCCCCAGGGGGGGTCGGGCCGGGTCGCCCCGGGCCTAGACCCCCGTTTTCGGGCCAATTTCGGTCAAATGCCTGTAACATGAGCCACGGGCCTCCAAACGACTCGCCGTCAGTGGAAACGCGATCCATGGATCGAGACGGTCGTTTCGGTATATCGCACACAAGGTTTCGGAGAACTTTGTATTCGGCGGGGTTGGTTCGTACACAAAACCAACCGGGCCCTCAGAGCGGAAATGCTCGTAACATGAGTTCTGGACGTCCGAATGACGTGCCGTCGATTTTTTTTATTTCCTCTAAGTGAGACGGATCTTTTGGCTTACTCTGCTCGAGGTTTGGATGCCATCGGAGTGCGGTCGGGTTGGTTCGCTCACGAAACCAACCGGGCCCCTGGAACGAAAAAGCCAATAACTCACAGACCGAGCGTCCAATTGACCCAAAGTCTGTCTCATTGTTTTCCTTTTGGTGAGATGGAACTTTTGTCATACTTCTCCCGAATTTGGGATACAGTTGAGATACGACCGAGTTGGATTGTACCCGAAATCCAACCGGGCCACTAGAACGGAAAAGCTGATATCTTTCTGAACGGACGTCCGTTTGACGAACCGTCAGTGGCGTTGTTGTTCACGTTGAGAAACGACCCCTATGAGTATACCCTATGAGTGTTCGAGGTATAGTTGAGTTACGGCCGGACTGGTTCCCTCACGAAACCAACCGGGCCCCGGGGACGGAAAGGCTAATAACTCACAGACCGGGCGTCCGATTGACGCACCAACTGTTGCGTTGAGACCACTATGACGAGGCGGTCCTTTGAGATGCTTATTCGTGGGACTTTGAGATACTTGGAGTATCGACTTGTAGCTCATGGAGCGGACCCTCCCAGAGACGAGCGTACGGAGTACGAAGACCGTGTAGCCGGCAGAGACCTGAAGACTGCTTGTCCAATTCGATTCGGAGTGACTTACGTAGCCCAGTGGGGAGCAGTACTTTGTGAGGTGGCAGACCCACAGGTGAGGAGCACTACTATGTGAGGTGGCAGACCCGCGGTACTCGACAGGAGCAGTACCTCTGTAGGTTATGAGGGGGGAGCACTACTGTGTTTGGGTGGCAGACCCCAGCGGGAAGCACTACTGTGTGAGGTGGCAGGCCCGCAGTACTCGACAGGATGAGTACCTCAGCAGTCTTAGGTTAGTGAGCAGTACCTCAGAGTCGTGACAGGACCACTGTACACTCCAGATACGGAGCTCTTCAGCAGTTACGGTTTCGATAATGAAAATCTTGGTTTGAGCTGAGACTTTTGACCATTGTGTTTACCTCATGATTGATATGGGTAACTTGATAACTTAGGTATATGTATGGGCATATACATGGGTAGTGGTTATCCGTTGATTTCACAATCCTTGTGTTTCCTCATGATTGAGATGTGTTACTTGATAACTTAGGTATATATATGGGCATATATCTAAGTAGAGGTTATCTGTTGAGATCTTCTTGTGGTTATCCTTGTTGGTTTAGTGAGACCTTGAGGGTCTCGGGGTCCCTACTGAGTATCTTTATATTCACCACTGCAAGGGCTATGCCCGCACCTCGTTGTGTTGGTTGCAGACGGCGGGCAGTGCTGACGGAGGCCGAGTGTTCGAGGACTGGTCGGTACCTGGAGATGGACTATAAGACGAGTCATTACCCGGAGGTGGACTACACGACGAGTCAGTATCCGGAGGTGGACTAGATGACCTGATGACTCACAGAGGAGGTTGACGGACGAGAGCGTGGAGGAGGTTATCTATAACTACCCTTCAGGTAGGATCCGTGGTGGATGAACATGAGTTGTGCTATCTGTACCTACCCTTCAGGTAGGATCCGAGGAGGACGACCCATGAGCTGATTCCTTCTTCCAACTGTTTGTCTTTTTGCTATTGTAACTTGTTCAGTTGTAGTCTTACTTTCTTTTGGGTTTGTATTCTGGCCCATTTACTTTTCATTTTTATTTTATACTTAGTGTTTTGCTTCCTCTTGTACTCTGTGGTGCTTGTTTTCTTTTTTAAAGGCAATGACTTCCCAGTTATCGGGATTTTATGCCTTTGGTGCTAGTCGCCAGCCCCTCGCCTGTGGAAGGTGGGCTTGGTGTAGTCACGGCACGGGCCCCGAGGATGGGTCGTGAAAAATTGGTATCAAAGGAGTTCGGTTCTACTGTAGAACATATAACTCTGATGTTTCTTTCTATGAAGCACTAGTGTTAGGAGTACCAAGTGTGGTTTTCAGTTCAGGAAGTCCAGTGTTGGTGTGGGCGGCCGACGTATCCATACACCAGGACCCTGACAACTGATTTCCGACTTTGTGCACGAAAACACTGATTGCGTGTGTGTTTTCCAGATGATTTATTTAAATGTCAGCTCAAACCAGGTCAGCTCACCATGGATATTATTTTGACTGTGTCACGTTGTTTCTTTCAGGAGGCCTCCCTGTGGAAGACCAGCTAGAGCCCCGAGAGTGGTACGTACTGACAGCCCGCCGAGCGACGAGGCCTCAGTACAGGGACCTATCCCGGTTGAGGCGCCAGCGGAGGCACCAGTGGTACTACTAGCCGTTGGGCCACCGATCCCAGCAGCCCCAGCAGCAGAGGATGCACGTCGCTTGAGCGCACTGCATGAGTTCCATTGCCAAGGGCCACCCAGGTTTTAGGGAGGGACGGACCCGCAGGCGGCTGAGGATTGGCTGGAGGCTGTGGTGAGAGTCTTCAGGCTAGTGGGGATGCCGACAGATTTCATGGTGATCCTTGCTGCCAGCCTTCTTCAGGCAGCAACAGACAGATGGTGGAGCCAGATGCTTTAGATGCATGATTAGGCGACACTTCTATTGGAAGACTTCGAGAGCCTGTTCCGGGCAGAGTTTGTACCAGCCACCCTTCAAGCGGTGCGTATACAGGAGCTACATCAGCTGTGGCAGGGCAGCATATCAGTGGCGCAGTACTCAGCGAGATTCACATACCTCTCACGCTACTCCACAGATATGGTACGAGACCTATTCTTCAGGTCCCAAACCTTCGCGCAGGGGCTCAGGCGGGAGATCAAAGCTTCGATTGTATCACACAACATTCCGACACAGACAGAAGTGTTGGAGCGTGCCCTCTTAGTGGAGAGTTTCCGTGCTGAGCAGTCTCCAACAGCATGACCCACCACTAGCAGGCATGCGGCAGAGTCTTCTGTAGTGGGCAGTAGACAAATGACGCAGGGGTCCAAGAGGATTAGACCTACAGGTGGTCGACCGCATGACTTAGGGTCGGTAGTGCGAGGCACCAAGGGAAGTGATAGAGCTAGACCTGCCATGAAGTGTTACTCCGGCGGCAGAATTGGTCACATAGCATGTGACTGTCCGACCCGCCATGCAGATGACCAGCAGTTAATTGAAGAACCTCCGAGGAAGAGGCAGTGGTTCGATCAGGGAGGACCGCAAGAAGTAGGCAGCCATGGCGGAGGACTTGGCTGTGCAGCTGGAGGTGGACGACGCCTCGGGATGTTTCCCCCACCACCAGGAGGCCCACCCCAACCGCAGGGGACAGGAGGACATTGTAGAGCTCAGTTTCAGGCATCTGAGGTCTATGGTCATGGAGCTCCGGAAGCAGATGGACAAGAGGGGGACTAGCTTCCGACCTGGAGGCTATTGATCCTGTAGCTTCTGGTTTTGTTGATGTTTGTCTGTAGATGATTTGTGTCTTGTTCTATGAGCTGCAATAATAAAAAGACACTTATCTTTGTATGCTTTCCTGTCCTTTTTTTGGTAGATACTGAGTGGTCCCGGTTAAGACTGTTGAATTGACCCTCACTTTCGAGTTTTCTACTGAAGGAGACATAGTGACCACACACTGATCCCGACAGTGTGACTCGACCCTTGGAGGCGAGAGTGACAGTTGGATCTCTTGGTAGTTATGTCGAGGCCTTACGACGTCATCCATGTCATGAATGCATCATTCATGTCAGGATCGACTGTATTAGGAAATGAACGTGGTTCATCCAGGGGATGAGACCAGATTTCTCTTATCGTCAAGGATGAAATCATAGCAGCTCTTATGAGACTAGAGAAGGTCCAGGTCATCCAAGAGTAGATGAGGATGGCACAGGGCTGACAGAAGCCTTATGCTGACAGGACTTGGAGGCCTCTAGAGTTCGAGGATGACCATCACGCCCTTATACGAGTCTCACCTCGACGAAGTTTACGGAGATTTTACCAGGGAGGCAAGTTATCTCCGAGGTTCAATGGACCTTTCTAGGTCCTCAGCTGGGTAGGCGAGGTGGTTTACCGCTTGACCCATCCACATCAGTTTCACTATGTGCACGTCGTTTTCCAGGTATCTCAACTGAGCAGATACGTGCTCGACCCTCCACATATCATCGACCATGAGGAGCTGGACGATGGCGATGGGGTGTCTTTCGCGGAGGTTCAGTGGGGATTGAGGATCAACAGGACTGGATCCTACAAGGACGATCGATTCCTCGAGTGAGCTTTCTTTGGCAGTACGGGAACCTCCAGGAAAGCACATGGGAGCGGAAGGTTCAGATGTGTGCTCTGTACCGCTTTTGTGACCCTAGTTTTGTTGAAGCTTTACGGGGACGTAACTCCCTAAGGTGGGAGTAATGTAAAGACCCGGAAATTTCAAGGAAATGTTTTTCTTAATTTTCTTTGAAATCTTACAAGAACGCAGTTTCTAACGGCACCTGATTCGGAGGCCAGGTGTGCCCGGAATTAATTTCCGATGTTTGGCTTGGGTACGTTCAGTGAACAAGCGAGCGGGTTTTTCTATCTTTTGAACCAGTGCTCGGAATTTAAATCCGACGACACCGATGAGCTCGCAATGCCATTAATCGCTTAAGTGAACCTTTACCATAGTTGCGTTTGTGCGGGAGAAGAAGTTAATTAATGGGGATTAATTTAAAAAGTAAATAAAATTGTTAAGTCTATTTTATTTCTTTTTCAAGGTGGTTAGTTTCTCCCATGGGAAGTTGGTGGTGGGGCCCACATCCACCCAACGTCCCATGGGTGTATAATTAAAAGGGTGGGGCCCACACAAACCTCCCACCTTTTCAAATTTTCCCTAACTCCCTATCCCCTCTTAACCCCTCACATTCCAAACACCCCATTAACTCACCTTGTTTAATATTTGACAACTTGTTGTATTAAATTTGGTGAGTTAAATGTAAGTTTTTGAAATTCAAACAATTGAATTTCAAAGGCTATGTTGTGTTAATAAAATAGTTTAGAACTTATTTTATTAGGGGTTGGTGTTGGGTTGTTTGAGAGCTTTTTAGAGAAAAATCTAAGGAACACCTTCTTCAACATCGACGAAGAACACGAAGAACACCATACATCAACGAAGAACTTCTCTGCCGAAGAACACGGTTCTTCCACGACACTGTATCCGTGACACGACATTATTCTTCCACGTCGTCTCTTCTGCGACGGTTTTCCGTGACAGAATCGCCGTCAACGACATTGAATCCCGCATCGCGACGTCGACGTTCTCCCGCGTCGCCCGACCTCCGCGACGCTTGTCTTCCGCGGGTTGTCAACGAAAACCGTTCCTGAACCGAGGTAGGGGATTGTAATTAATTCTTTTGTTCGTTTTACATTCCTGAATTTCTTCATGAAATTTTAAAACCTATTGTTATCAAATAACACGAGGGGGTCGGACAGCAAAAACACAGCCGACCATCCTCCTATGTTCATGTTTGATTCTTGTGGATGGAGCGGAATGACATGCTTTCGTCGCACCACGCAAGAATCACACGGCAAGTATTACGCGACGTCGTCGCGTCGTGCCATGAAAAGAAAGAACAAGGAAGCGATGCCATCGTGCCACGCCGAAGAACCACAAAGACGGCGCGTTCCATTTTTGATGTGCGGATTGACGGGCGATGACGAAGCAGGCCTTTTGGGCGTTTGAATCCCTTCGCAGTGAAGTTGGGGTCCCAGGGGGACCATAGGCGAAGATGGCAGAAGGAACGGACCACCGGAGCGCGTCCGGGGGTCCGAGGAAGGTGGCGGCGGTGCGCCACACCGGCGCGGTAGCGCCGGCGACCGGCGGCGGCAGCGCGCCACCGGAAAGGGAGGTGGCCGGCGAACCACCGGCTTCAATTAGCGGCGAAGGGCGGGGGATCCGCGCAGCCCGCCCACGATTCGGCTCGGACTTGCTGGCTGAGCCGCGGCCGGCCGGTCGGGCCGAATAGAGAAGGACCGAGTCGGGACGGGCCGAACCAAGTCGGGCTGGGCCCTGCCGGGTCGACCCGGTTCGGGTCGGCCCGGTACGGTCGCCCCGAGGGGGGGGGGGGTCGGGTGGGGTCGCTCGGGGCCCAGACCCCCGTTTTCGGGCCACTTTCGGTCAAATGCCCGTAACATGATCCACGGTCCTCCAAACGACTCACCGTCAGCGGCAACGCGATCCTTGGACCGAGATGGTCGTTTCAGTATATCGCACTCAAGGTTTCGGAGAACTTTGTGTTCAGCCGGGTTGGTTCGTACACAAATCCAACCGGGCCCTCGGAGCGGAAACACTCGTAACTTGAGTTCCGGAGGTCCGAATGACGTGCCGTTGAATTTTTTGATTTCCTCTAAGTGATACAGATCTTTTGTCTTACTCCACTCGAGGTTTGGATGCCGTCGGAGTGCGGTAGGGTTGGTTCGCTAACGAAACCAATCAGGCCCCTAGAATGAAAATACCAATAACTCACAGACCGGGCGTCCGATTGACGCACCATCTGTCTCTTTGTTTTCCTCTTGTTGAGATGGAATTTTGTCATACTTTGCCTGAGTTTTGGATACAGTTGACATAAGGCCGGGATGGATTGTACCCGAAATCCAACCGGGCCCCTGGAACGGAAAAGCTGATATCTTTCTGACCGGACATCCGTTTGACGAACCGTCAGCGGCGTTGTTGTTCACGTTGATAAACGGCCCCTATGAGTATACCCTATGAGTGTTCGGGGTATAGTTGAGTTAGAGCTGGACTGGTTCGCTCACAAAACCAACCAGGCCCTGGGGACGGAAAGGCTAATAACTCATAGACCGAGCGTCTGATTGACGCGTCGACTATTGCGTTGAGACCCCCTTGACGAGGCTGTCTTTTGAGATACTTCTTCAAGGGACTTTGAGATAATTGGTGTATCTAATTGTAGCTCTTGGAGCGGACCCTCCCAGAGACGAGCGTATGGAGTACGGAGACCGTGTAGCCGGCAGAGACCTGAAAACTGCTTGTCCGATTCGATTCGGAGTGACTTATGTAGCCAAGTGGGGAGAACTACTTTGTGAGGTGGCAGACCCACAGCAGAGAAGCACTACTATATGAGTTGGCAGACCCGCGGTACTCGACAGGAGGAGTACCTCTGTATGCTATGAGGGGGGAGCACAACTGTGTTTGGGTGGCAGACCCCAGTGGGAAGCACTACTGTGTGAGGTGGCAGGCCCGTGATACTCGACAGGAGGAGTACCTCAGCAGTCTTAGGTTAGTGAGCAGTACCTCGGAGTCATGCCAGGACCACTGTACACTCCAGAGACGGAGCTCTTCAGCAGTTAAGGTTTCTATAATGAAAATCCTGGTTTGAGCTGAGACTTTTGACCTTTGTGTTTACCTCATGATTGAGATGGGTCACTTGATAACTTATGTATATGTATGGGCATATACCTGGGTAGTGGTTATCCGTTGATTTCACAATCCTTGTGTTTCCTCATGATTGGTATGGGTTACTTTATAACATAGGTATATGTATGGGAATATATCTAAGTAGAGGTTATCTGTTGAGATCCTCTTGTAGTTATCCTTGTTTGTTTAGTGAGACCTTGAGGGTCTCAGGGTCCCTACTGAGTATCGTTATACTCACCCCTGTACGGGCTATGCCCGCACCTTATTGTGTTGGTTGCAGATGACGGGCAGTGCTGACGGAGGCCGAGTGTTCGAGGACTGGTCGGTACCCAGAGGTGGACTACATGACGAGTCAGTACCCCGAGGTGGACTACACGACGAGTCAGTATCCCGAGGTGGACTACACGACGTGATGACTCACAGAGGAGGTTGATGGATGAGAGCATGGAGGAGGATATATGTACCTACCCTTCAGATAGGATCTGTGGTGGATGACCAAGAGCTGCGCTATCTATACCTAACCTTCAGGTAGGATCCGAGGAGGACGACCCAGGAGCTGTTTCCTTCTTCCATCTGTTTGTCTTTTTTCTGTTGTACCTTGTTCAGTTGTAGTCGTACTTTATTTTGGGTTTGTATTCTGGCCCATTTAGTTTTCAGCTTTTCTTTTGTACTTAGTGTTTTGCTTCCTCTTGTACTCTATGGTTCTTGTTTTCTTTTGTAAAGGCAATGACTTCCCAGTTATCCGGATTTTACGCCTTGGGTGCTAGTGGCCAGCCCCTGGCCTATGGAAGGCGGGCTTGGGGTAGTCACTGCACAGGCACTGAGGACGGGTCCTGACATTTATAAACATTATATTACCATTAAATATAGTATGATATATCATTATGTAACTTGTGTAATGTCTATCATACATTTACATAATTAACCCATATGTAGGTCCATTATTTTTTCCCATTTTGGATGATGTTTTATAACCTTAAAATATATTTTAATTCAACATTATGGAGTGTATATAGAACAATTGTTACAGTTATATTAGATTCTTGGGTTAATAATTTTCTATGGACCTAACATGTGATTAATGTGACCATGAGGTAGGAAATTTTTCCACCACATGTACACAATGGATTAGCAACAAGAACATAATTGATCAACCATAAATCGTTAATTTACTATAAAAAAAGATCATCAATAACAAATAATTTAGAAAATTAATTGATCTAATTAATTTCTAAAATATTATAAATAAGGTAAAATCCATATTGAAAATGGATTGATGAACATGTTTTTCAAAATGATCGAACCATGATTTTGACCTACCATAAGACCAAGCATACTATAAAAGTTTACCTACAATAGATATTGAACTAAAAAATGTTCTCACTACCAATAAGTAAATTAATTTATGTAATAGAAAATCAATTTATATGATTCAGTTATTTTCTTATTTACTAATTTGAACATTCCTTGACTCGAAATCATTATGGTATATTTGTTTTGAGTAGAAAATCCTCTCTAATAGCTTGTCATACCCCCAAACACAAGTATAAATGAATCATAATATAATATATTGTTATAAAATAGTTTCCAATTGTCCATTTTTTAATATGAATAATTATATTTTGAAAATTATATGGTTTACACACATTTATAATAAATTACTTGGATAGGAATAAATTAAAAATGAAATAAAAATTATTTAAAATGTCAAAGGGTGTTTTTATGAAACTATATTTTAGACACGAAATGTGTTTTATCATAAATTAATAAAATATTTTTTATTAATTTTAATTTTATTTATATATTATATATTTAATAAAACATATTAACATTCTTCTCATTTTCTTTCATGTAATAAGAATAAATCTACTCATATGAATTAAACAATATTTTCAAAAAAGTTGTTTTCATCAGGTTTGGTGAACATATATTGAAATAAATATATTTCACTCATAGGTATTCAATTTGAAAAAATGGATTCAATATTAGTAGTCATTATTTACAAATTTGGTTAATAAATCTCATTTGTTTTTTTGGAATTACTATTAGTAACCAATGTAAAATTGACAAAATTGGTAAGCAGAAAATCTGATTAAAACTGTTTAAAACTATGTTATATGTTTAATATATTCTTTTATAACTAATAATTAAAAAAAATTATTCTAATCAAATCACTAATGTCTTAAAATTTAAAATTTTAATCGAAATTTTTCTATGAAAAGGCCATATATATAATTTATAGTAACAAAAAATTCATAACGTCCCTCTCTTACTTGTAAATATCTATTATGTTTCGTGATATTGAGAAATACAAGCTATTAATGAATAAAATTGTCATATGAATATTACAAAAAATTATTTTCAATATTTATATATATATAATAATTATTGATTATATAATTACCTTAAACGGTTGCGCACTACAATTATAATATATATTCTATTAGTAGAAAAATAAAAGAAATGATTTAATAAATATTGAATGTATTATAATTATTATATAATATAGTGATAATTTTTTTATAAATTATAATGATATATTATATTTTTCATAGGATTGTATTCTAATTCCATATTTTTCATCACGTAATATAAAAAAATTATATTAATCGCATCAAAATTTCCAATAATGATAATTTAAAAAAAATTATTATCATATTATAAAATAACAATAATATTGAAATAGGACAAATGGAATAACATATTTTATAAAATTTCATCCCTATTACATTTATTGATAAGTAATTACCTTATATATCAAATTATAACCCTTTATGTGAGGGAAATACATTACCTTGATTAATATAAAAATAGAATAACTAAGGAGTTAATCCAAATGATATGGTATAAAACACAACACAAATATATCCAAAAATATATTGTTTTATTTGGAATTAACCACATAATATTTTCACATAGAGTACTTATCCTTTAGGGGGAATGTGTTCTATATAAATACATTGAATTAATTTAATAATTTAGGAAATTTAAATAATTCCCCTCACCTCAATTATAAACGAGAACCTCCTCCCCATAGTTCATTAATCTATTTTATTAATATATCAATAAACTACCCTCCCCAAATCCCATTAATACTTCTTATCCTAAGTCTATGAGTTTTACTATTCCTAGAAGACCAATCCTAGGATCCATAGAAATTGATATAAGGGTTTTTAAAAAACCGTAATCACATTGTCTGATCACTTTTATACTACATCCACCATCTATAAATATATTTTATTTATCATAAAATAATAAAAATCCTTTATAAATATAATATAATTTTTTTATTACTAATTCAACTTTATCCAACATTTTCCAATAAAATTAGGCGTGAAAGTATCACTTATGTGTACATACAGCTTACAATTTCCACATAGAGATATAATTTATTTTTCACCAATATACATCATCGATGGATGTTATGATTGATTTAATGATTATATATGATAATTAAAAAGTAATAATACTTATAAAATTTTATTATCCCATTATAGTATTTACCTTTCAATTTTTGAACAACCCCACTCATTCGTATGTTTGGAATTCCACTTCCCAGAAGCATTATGATTTTTTTAAATATTATGTATAAAATGGATGGAAATTATGATATATTAAATGAATATAAAAGTTATATATGAGATAATAATTTTTCTATAATTTTTATTTATTATTTACGTTCCATTCATTATATCGTTCTAAAATAAAAAAGAAACATTATTCCTTTTCATGACCTACCATCTCCATGAAAGGTGTAATTCATTTCTATATACCTATCTTATAGGGAAATATCTAAATAAATTTATAATGAATATATATGATATTTATATAAATTTTTAATTTTATTCAATTATTTAACCATAATCATGTTATAAAAAAAATATCAATCGAAAACATAAATTAAAATTAATGTAGTTATTACCAAAAATAAAGTTTATTAATACTAATTATTAAAAATTGTGCGATAAAAATTCAAAAAAAAACTCCATCTATTTTATAATATATAAGGGTGTATTTTTTAATAGATTTATAATAAATTTATATTTTTAATAAATTTTTTTTGGGCATGGATAATGAAATTCAAACTTATGGTATGGGTTTATTTCACCATTCCATCATTATCAGGGATTGTTTATTTTTAAAACTCCAATGAATGAATTTATTGATATTTCTATCTTAAAAATAATATATATAAATATAATCTATATATTCATTAACAATTAATTTAATAGATCTATTTTCCCTATTTGGGTACCTATGATTAAGGATAAATTAATTTTATGAAAGGGTTACTACATTTCACTCTTAGCTTGAAATTATTTATCCTTCGATAACCATATTTTCTAACAACAATAATAAATTTGTCAAAAATACTAAAATAATTATTTAATTAAATATATTAAAATTTATTACTATCAAAAATGGTTTTAACAATTCAACATGGCATTTTTTTGTGAGGTACATTTTTTATTGTCCAAAAGTGTGAAGGAAATGATTTTTAAAAGAAATATAATTAATAAAGTTTATTACCCTAATGATCTATTAATGAGTTAAAATATACTTTATAATTTATAAATAATATTTTTAAATAACTTTTTTCCTTGACATTATAGAATTTTTTTAGGATTACAATTTTTTTTCCATGTGAAAATGATATTTCCCTAAAGAATGTTTTAGTGAAATTTTTATGATAGTTCTATTCATAGATGATAAACATAGTTATTTTAGATTTTATCCAAAAATAATATGCGGTAATTACATCATTTTTATTATTTCACTATATTTTTTTATAATTAGTGTTATTTGGGATATTCTATTTTAATACCATTAACCATATTACTATAGATGGTATTTTACTATGTCGATTTGTTTGTGAATGTAATTAAAATTTATTTATAGGTCTTTAAAAAATGAATATTTTTATTTAATTTGTTTCACAAATTTTTTATTAGAAATTTATTGGATGTATTTAGTGATGAAATAGAGATTTTGTATCCCCTCAATGCATTAGTAAGTCAAATGAGGCTAACTATCTTCTGTATATCACTATGTAATTTCAGATTTATGTATGATCATATAGAATAAGGTGTTGAAAATATATTCATTTCACCCACCACTATGAATTCCATCATTATGAGATTATTTATTGACATCCATGTAATAATTAAATTTGTTATGGCATCCATGTATTTGTTTCTGGATCATGTTATTATTTATATTTCATCATTTGATCATCATTTACTCCTTCTATACTAATCCTCGTAATCATGTAATAGATTAAATGGAATGCATTTTCACATATAAAAAATTCAATATTTACCATTTTAATTTATTCATGATATATTTTACTGTACATATAACCTTATAAGGCATATAATCTCATTACCTTATAATGTATCCTTACTACATCATTGAAAAAAATATATTATGATTTACATATATGAGTATGATAAAGTGAATAGGGGTGTTCTCATTTAAAATAATATGTTTTATTTTAATTTTTAAACTATATTTTGAAATTCATATATATATCTTTTTCCTATTACCACTCAACCATTCAATCCTTTGTGATGTGATCTCTTGTATCTAAAACCAGTTTAATTATCTTCCAACAGACTATAGACTACTGGGGTTGGTGTTTTTATATTTTTTATTATATAACGTTTTTGTAGAATCATTGTGGATAAGATTTAGGACATCATTGATTATATAAACTAACCGTATGATAGAATTTAAGGATATTATGTAATAAAATATGATTATTATTTATATAATATGCATACATAAATTTTTTATTTATGTAAAGTGTTTCACTACTAAAAAAATTAATCAATATAAATCGAAATGTTATGATCTAATCTACTATATTATATTTTTATGAAGTGGAACCTAGAGGTTGGGATGAAAATTTTATCAGTTTAGGTAATCCATTTAGGTATTGTCCTCATGGGATATATAAATAACATATATCTAGAGTTGAAGAATTTATATTTTTTTTTGGTAGATAACTTAGGTATTCCCAATATCCTTTCCCATATCACGGAGCCAAATAATCCAAAATGTGGTGTAATAATGATAGGCCACATAATTCAATAAAAAATCAATCATTATATGAGTCTAAAGTTCCATTTGTAGTTGACAAATGGGAATGTTCTTAAGAAAATAATTATATCTTTTGGAAGTAATTAATTGGATAGGGTTGTCATGGTAATGTATTTTCTCTTAAGCGATACAGATCGATGGTGTTTGTAGATTAAAACCAAGATGAATTAGAATGAAATATACATCTTTTAGATGAAGGGTTTTAAGGTAAAATTCAAGGAAAAATAAATTCCACATGAGCAATGAGTGGATATAGTGATATAATTCCGATATTTACGTAAAAAAGAATATAATTGTTTTATATGTATGAAGAAAACATTATAAGGATAAGATGAAATGCATAATATAATGTATTGAATGTCATGTAAATGACAATAGATTTATTTTATTTGATTAATCCAATCCATTAAAGAAAATGTTTCTCCAATATATTATCATCATATGAGGATACAATATCATAGGATATAACGATTGATAAAGAATTATCCAAGTCGTATTCTATTTATGAATGAAAGATAAGATGAGGGTTGATGATATTAATGGAAATGGAAATATATAAAAAAGGAAGAAGGGATGTGTGTAATATCCCTCTAGTAATTCATTTTTATTGAAACCAAATGGAATATGATAGCTAGGAAAGGGATTTGGAAAATGTATTGAGATAAAGGCCACCCAGATAAATATTACAAGGGTAAGAAAGGAGCTCCAATGTCTAATTCTAATACTATAAGAATATGAGAACTATGTGATATATTTACCAATTTATTAATGAAAGTATCTATAAAAAGGAAAAAGAAAAACATTCAATATTATGCAATCAAAACAGATGAGGTTCATGTTCCTAATGATATTGTGCAAAGTACAAAAATAATATAACAAAAATTTATATTTTTTATTTCCATTTATATATTAACTCACCATTATATATTCAATATATTCCAATGAAATTAAATATTTTTCAATAACCATAATAAGGGAGATGGTAGTCAAGACACCTAGAGGATGTCACACTATGACTAGGATGTTTCACTATGTTCACATCATAACACATAAATTTTTCATATTTGATTACTTCATTATTGTACACATGGTTGATTCTTATTTAATTATTTTAATGGACTAGATTTTGAAATATTAGGGAACTTTTATTTCTATGATAAATATGTCATGATTTTTTATGAAGATGTTGAATTCCATATTTATAATGGGGTCACAGAATAATGTTTTTCGTTTATATATCCACACTAATTCACTCTTTTGAATGAGATTATTATGGAAGAGGATAATACACAATAAATGGAAGGAATGTTCACTCATAAAACAAAGGATGTACCAATTTTAAAGGAATTAAGTGATAAATTTTTTAAGAATTACCTCACATCAACAACAACATGATATTTATATTTTCATTTATTTAATCCTTGAGGAAATAAAAATATAAAAAATATCATATAGAATAACCACTATTTGATTAATATTTTTAATGAAATAACTATTGTAGTTGTATGATAAGGGTTTTATATTCCCTAGTTTTTCACCTTGGATATAACTAATTAATTTCATTAATATAAAATATGTATCTATAAAGAAACAATTTCATAATTGGGAAATAAATTATATAATGATAAAGTATAATTATCTTTTTCTCACATTGACACATTATTCAATAAACTACGTAGAGTTAAGTATTTTTATGATATCATCCATCGCTCTGCATATCGTCAATTGATAAAAAAACTAATCATTATATTTGGAGGAAATCTTTTCATGATGAGGTAATGTATTATTTCAAATGATGTATGCAAATTATGAGTTTATAGTAATTTTTTTGAAAACACTAATGTACCATTTAAGAATTAATTGTAGATTTGGGTAATTTAGAAATAGTGAAATTTGGAATCAGAAAGATTCATTTTATGTCTATATTGTCACCACGGAGGGAATCATTATGATACTTCAAGATAAATGCAGTCCTTATATATCCTACATGAGGGAACATAACTATAATACATTATTTCTTTGGTATGGAAGGTGATTATTAATAATTTTTTCGATATTTTTCTTAAATGTCCAACATGTTAACCACTATTACTTGTAAATAGGTTTTATTCATATACATAGTGCATTGTTAATAATTTTTTATGTAATTGAATATGATATTGTTAAATGACCTCATTTAGAGTCTTCCTTCAGGAAATTATGGATTTGTAATACATAATTAATCATAAAAAGATACATAGTTGTGTCCATAAATTGAATATATTTATTTTCCTATATATCAAAATAATTATTATTTCATGAAAAAAAACTGTAAAACCCATGATCTTGAGATGGTATTCATAATGAATTCTTTGATTATATAGAGGAAATCACTATATAAAAGTTTGTGATATATATAGATAAAAACAGACTAAAATAAATCATCTCAAAGAAATATTACACCATGTGGAAATGAAAATTGCACTAACTATGAAAGTAATGTTATTTATGAATACAATAAAACATTATAGAGTTAAAAAGGTAGCACATGATTTCATCTAGAAAGACCATATATTATTTCCACAATGATAATTAATTACAATTCCATGTTTATAAATTTATTAAATATAGATATGCGAGTTATTATTGAAGGAGGAACATCACTATCATTTCAAATGATTTCAAATCCATATTTTTGGAAAATATAAATTTTTTATATGATTATGAATATAATCAATGGGAAATTACTGTTCCAATTTATGGGAATTTAGTACACATCATTTGTGAGGACAGTGTTTTATAATTTTAAAATAAACTATACGTTCCTTCTAACAAATGATGAAGAGGTAATAGATAGATGATAACCATTAATTGAATTTCAATATAAACCATTATAGAGAAATTAATAAAATATATTGAAAATGACTACTTTTTCTAAAATAAGAATCAAATTATTTCCGAATAGGCGTAATGATTTTTTTTGGTTTTCAATATGTGAAGGATGGGAGACAATATCCAAGAGGATTCATGTAACCTCTACATTTAATTTATATTGAAGTCGAATAACATAAATATTTACTTATTCAATATATTACCAAATAATTCTTTAAATAATGATGCAGTACGAGTTACTGTTGATTAGATCATACAATATGCTCAGGTCCCCATTATATAAAAGAATTACCTCTTGAGCACATTTCATTTTTCTATATTAATGATGTTGTATGAATTAATGGGTTTCCTATTTCAATTATGATTAACCATAATCCACAATTTACCTTGAAATTATATTGATTTACTCAAAATTATTTTTATAATGATATTCATTTGAGAACAATATATCACAAAAAATTGATGGACAGTCCAAAAGGACTATACAATCATTATAATATATTATGAGTTAATTCTCCTTAGACATTAATGTTATATAGGATTATTATTTTACATTTTTATTGTTCATATTTAACTATAACATGAATTTATTTATTAAAATCATGCTATTTAGAGAATTATTTTGAAATACATATCATACTCCAACTTATTGGGTTTAATATGGTGAAGTGAATCTGGTAGGACAACAAATTTTAGACCAGTTAATGAAACAGGTGAACACTATTCAAATCAATATCAAATAATATCAATGAATAAAAAATATCATTGAAAACATATATATGAATGATTTGTATTTTTCTGTTGAGGCCATGTTTTCTTTAAGTCATCTCCATGGTAGGGTATTAGGAGGATTAGAAAAAAAATTGAATACTATGGCATTGGTATAAAACAAAATTTTAAATAATATAATTAATAAGAGATTTGGATAACCATTTGAAATAGCAACAAAGTCTCTCTAAATTACATGATGTGTTCATATATCATTATTAATGAATTATATTCCAAACCCAACACACGTCATTATGTATAAAGAAATAAAATTCAATCCCAATATTTCTCACTATGATGATCCTATCTATATTTAATACACTAGATAATAGGTTTTATTGATTCCCGAGACTCATATACTATATTTTTGTTGGATATTTCATAAAAATGAACGGTTTATTGGGGAACTAAAAAAATTATGAAGAATAATTAAAAAACTATATTCATTAGGTTGCATTCTATAACTTTTTATGATGATTTTTAGTAGGAGGGATGAATGTATCACCCTTTCAATTTATGATATATTTATTTTGAAATAAATTTAACCTCTTCTATATTTCTTAAAAAATATATCTCAGAATCTTTATAAACCATTCTATAGTATACCATTATAAATTGTCTATTAATTTTTTTTATATAAATCGTACAATTTTTTTTAAAAAATTATATAGTCTAAAGACATATAAAATAAATTAAATTGGTTATTAATTAATTATTAATGATAAGTTAAATCTTTGAAATTAAAACAATTGTTTCCCAAAAATATTATACCTGAAATGTTTTTAATAATAAATGAATAAAAAATGGTGAATTATTTTATATAATTTTATATTTTAAAAAAAATTAATATTACTCAATAACTTTTTACAATGAATGTGTTATGAATAAATCTTATTTTTTCTCTAAAATAATATTTTTTATGAAATATTTTTCCGTCATGTTTTATTCCCTATTTTCAAAATTTATTTCATCCAATAATTATTATTGAATAATATAAAATGGATTATATATATTTAAATATGTTTAGAAGATTTGGAAAATATTAAAACTTTTATTTTTGGCCTTTAGGAATTGTAATAATTATAAAATTTTCCACCACGGTAGATGGTAAATCTGGAGAATCTAGTTTATAAGTATTTTTCAACATCAAAATATTTCCTAAAATACCTATTTGAAATAAAATTAATTATACCCTTATCATATTATTATGAAATTTTATTTTTAATAGGGAAATGTTTCAATGATAATAACATATATAATATATAAATAAAGGAAAAATACATATTGTACCTCTCTTAATTTTAAATATCAATTATATTATTACTTGGGGGAAAAGAATCATGCGAGTGAATATAAACATACATTTTGAGATTAATGAATATATTTTCATGAAGGTAATTTTTTATATAATGTAGTAACTATATAGTTACAATACAATATTTTGCATTGATAATATGATATTTATTTAATTAGTAGGAAAATTAAATATCTTCTTTTAAAAAAATTAAATATAATATAATATTTGGTATTTTTATTTTTAAATTAATTTGATATATTAATATGAAATATTTTTTCATTGTTGAATTAATATATATGAATTAATATATTTCATTCAGGTCTTTTACATCTTTTTATTTGAATCGTGTCTAAAATTGATATTACTGATATCAGAACAAAATATTATATTGATAAATTATTTTAAAATAATTAAAATAACTTCGGATTATAAAGGGGATAATATATGGTAAACAATTCATTAATAATTATATTTGTGACTCTATATTTACATTATATATAAAATTATGACCCTTTAAGGGTGAAATGTACATTTCAACTATTATAATTATAATTGGTTAACTAATTGGATAAATAAAAATTTTAGGTCTTATTGACCACCTAAAATCCTCTCTAATATAGTAGATGATAGTACATCAACACCATAAAAACATTCCCTCAGGAATATAAATCTTTAAAATTTATCTTGATAATGAAATTATTAGAATTTATTATTTAATGAAATTCCAAATGTGCCCCTCACCTCAATTTTAAAAGGGTTCCCCCTACCCTTAAATCATAATACATATTAATCTATATATCTTGGAAAAGCCCTAAAAAATTACCTTATATGATTCTTTATCCATATTATATAGGTGTGGGTCTTCCCAAAATACAGACAATATTATAATTAAAAATAGATATATATGAGTTCTTTCAAAAAAGAGATAATAGCCTCAACCGATCACATTTTTTAACTTCTTAATTTAAATAATATATTTATATGAAATTTATCATAAAATAATAAATATTTTATCTCTAATATACTAAAATTTTATTATGGTTATTATATCACCATGTTTTACAGTTTTCACATCGTATGTGAAGTGATAGTATCACGTTTGCGTATGTACGACTTACTGTCACTTCATTTCTATATAATTCATTTTCCACCACCATATTTCATGAATTATTATTATGAAGGGTTTCTTACAAATATATGATACTTATGAAATAATTATAATTCTATAATTATAATATCACATCAAATATCGTAGCTTCTAATCAGAGGAAAATGATAATGTTCCTCATGTGTACTTCTGGACTACCACCTCCACACACAATTGTGATTCATTTTAATATTATGATTACAATAATGATAATAATTATAAATTTATTGAATAAGTTATATTATTTTTCTTGAGTATCTATTATATAAATTTGAATTATTTTTTTAGATTTAGTTTCTTCATCTGTCAAAAAGTGAAAAACCATGTTCATGGTTAGGTACGTCCAACAATCTCAATGAATGGTGTAAATACATTTTTATCTCTCTATTATATGTATAACTATAACAACATACATAATTAATATATTTGATATTTATATTATCTTTAATATTCAATAAATTATGGAACTACATTAAATGAAAATGTTTCATTACTATAAAACTAAAACATTCATGGATAATGAATCCATTATTACACATAAAAATACATATCGATAAACAAGTGATAAAAGGATCTATGTAAACCATATATTTTATGATATAAATTATTATGGTAATGTTATTTATTTACAATCAGTATACATTTATCTTTAGATTTTTTCATGACATATTAAGAAAAAGGATATTTGGTAATGTTTTATTTCACAATATCATCATTATTACTTCTTTGTAATGTTTAACACTCCAATATGGGAGATGTTTTATATTTATATATGAAAGAGAATACATAGTATTCTACTCTAGTTATTCATGATAATTTCAATTAATAATAACATATTCTTCTCTTTGGTAAATAAATATTGAAAAAAATAATTGCAAAACCAATCATTTTTCTCCCTTCAGTAAAACAATTTACTTCTATATTGATACTCTCAATAAAATAAAAATATTTTTTTTAATTTTATACAATTATTTATTAAAGAAATATTTATCTATGATTTCCTATTTGAAAATATGTTAAAATTGATTCTTCCATTCATTTTTTATTTTTTTATTTTTCACATTTTCTTTTGAAAGTGTAAAGGGATTGATATTATTAATATATATAGTAGGAATGAAATTTACTTAATAATCACCACATAATAATTTTATCCATTTGTTACATGTTTCCATGAATTTTGAACAATTAAAACTATTTTTATAATATATACAAAATTTTTTGTTTTTAAAATATGTTTTCACTTCAAAAATTGTATTATCATCATAAATGATTTAATGACTTTTTTATGGAATTTCATTTAATCAATGTTATGTTCATATTTTTCTTCAACACCACTGCGAAATTTTTTAATTATTTTGATTATTTATTAGGTAATGTATTAATATTTTGATTGATAATTTTTTCATATCAATTTCTATATTGACAAGGTTTCATCCCATTCATATAAATGAGAAATTTGAATTAATAAGTGATTTCCTAGTATTGATTAAGCCATTTTATGCAATTAAAGGTCCTATTTTTCAAACTATCTTTTGTAAATTTTCATACCCAAAAACATTTATCTATGATGTCTAGAATTTTCAATACCATGATTCTGATATTAGTTATTGTTTTCCATATTATTATCTTATTTGTTATGATATATGTGGATTGGATTACTAATTAGGTTATTATTTATATAGAATTATTTTATCATCATTTATTATTTCAATGTTATTCTCCATAATCAGGATATTACTTAAATAGAATTTGATTCCATATATTTATAATAACATATTTATTATGTCTTATTTATTAATTATACATTCAGTAGAATGTATACCCTCACATTGCATTTGATCTTACCCCATTCACATTATACATTCACTAGGATACCATGAAATGTATTATTATTGATATATAATGAAAATATAATGGGAATAATAGTTCAAACAACGATAATTATGATATATATTTAAATGTTTGCATATAATGTGAAAATCAAATATATATCTAGTATGAAAATAAAACTAAACTATTAGGTATTTTGGGATGAGTTCTATTTTATAAAGTACAAATATTGTAATGCCCCGACACCAGTTATCCAGATTCAGTGCATTATTACATAACATTGGCATGATCACAAAAAAGATCAAATATCGAAATACTGATTGGTTTAGTAGCCTTGGAAACACTACATATATTCATAAAGTTTTACATTACATCATAAAAATGAAAACTACAAATATATTGTCTCCATATTCCACACTCATAACACCACATACTATCCCTGCAGGTCATTCATAAATTACATCTTCACATCTTGGGAAAAATAAAACATAGAAAAGGGGTGAGCTCAAATGCCCAGTAAAGATAACAATATAGCGGAAACATTCATAAATACGAATAAACATTTAAGGCAATGTAAAAATAAAACTAAATACTTTTAAACATGATCATCAAAATAGTATGGAAAAAATAAAATTAAATAATTCTATTTACTTATTCACATATATATTCTACTAATTAAATAATCACATGCAATATCAATAACCACTTTCATAATGATGGAATACATAATGCCAGACTATCATAAACACATAGCCAAGGCCTCGTGCCAAGACTACAAATAAGATTTTGTCTAGGCCTTGTGCCAAGAAACTATTCTGTCTCATGATACCTACCGATGCATCAAGGATCTATAGCAGGCTCCACCCGTCACATATTAAGTCCAGTGTATTCCCATATGAAAAGGTTTAAACATAACATAAACATTCGTATTAAAACTAGCATACGCAATTTCAATACATTCACCATAAAACATGAATGGTATAAATAAAACACATCCACAATCAAACATATCAAAAAACCTTCAATAGAATATAGAAGTTTTGTATTATAATAAATCAACTTCAAATAAGCGTAAAATCCAACAAAGGATGTTGACATAAATGAAATCAAAACTCTTTTTAGAGAAATATCTCTTTCTATTTTGAAATCATTTAAGAGTCATATATTTATAAAATAAAAACATTTTCTTCGAAAATATTCTTATAATCTTGTAAGGTAAGCTTTGATGATTTTATAACAGCGGAAGATAGCCGCACCTGCCGTAAAAGTTAATAAAAACATTCTTACCTTAATTGTGTCGAGAAGGTTAAAAATGACCTTGTTTGGAAAACGATGGAAAGATTCCTTTATAAACAAATTATAAAAGCCAAAAATGGTATAAATGACATTAACCCATATTCCAGTAAATAGTAAAAATGTATTGAAATACATTTTTAAGAAACATGGATGTGGATGATAAAGAAGTCCCAGTAGATTATTACATATAAACAACCTCGGATAATGAAGAGATTGCAAGGTAAACCCTTACCTTGTACTTTTCCTTTGTTGGGGGTAGGTTAAACTCCGGTATAATGGTGAAATAGCTGTTATTACATTATACAAGAATCATATACATTCATATGATATCATATATGATCTTTTAACATTGCTTTGTTAATAATATCTTAGATTTATCATTGTTTCAGGTGGTAACTGACTCATTTTGTTTTATATGTTTTATTACGTAAGACATGTTTTTCATGGATAGGTTTTATCTTATTCATATCTAGCATGATATAAAGTCCTTAAATACTATTATTAATCATCAAATGATAATTACACTTGAATGGATACGAAGGAGAATGAATCTCATCGCGTTCGTAGAGACGGTAGTCCGTACGTACACACGATCGACAATATCATTATTTTGATATTAAAATAATATATAATTGGATGGTATATTATATATAAAGAATCATTATAATGTTATATTTATTATTTACATGAATTACACATCATTATTATACCCATCCAAATAATAATTTATTGAATAACAATTACACCACGCCGTGGAAACGGTAAGCCGTACGTACACATGTATGGTGACATGTTATTCAAAGGGTGGATAGAATAATGAATATGGCTGTACAATATTTATAATAATATTATAGTATATATGAGATACTGGATTCATTATTTTATAATTAGAATAACAAAAGAAAGAAGAAGTGGATGAAGAAATGAATTTTAAAAAGGGTGGTGAAAACATTATCTCTTCTTCGAGTTCTTCCTTCTGATTTGATCAAAAGGGCTCAATAGGTTGGCTTTCTGATCATAATAAGGCCTCTAGGATGTATTGAGGGAACTTGAGAGAGTATTTGGGTAGGTTTTGGATGAACCAAAAAATTTTATTGTGTGAATTAGTGATAAAGGGGAGTGCCCTTTTGTAAGAGGGGTGATGGGAACCTTTGGAAAAGCTAGAAATATTAATTTATAATAAATTTATATTCGGTTTCTTATGGCTAAAAAGTTTATTATTTACATTTTAAGGTGGGTGTGGGTCGAAAACCACTCAGCCAATATAATTTATACAGGTTTGGGTTACTATATTAACCTTATCTTTAAGTATTAACTCTAAGTTAATTAGTTTCCCTTTTACAATGTCTCGTTGTATTTTAATGTTATATGGTTAATAAACTAAATATATACTTCCAAGATACCCCCAAGTGGTCCATTAATGATACACATTTCATTATATAAGTCTCCTGGCCGAACCATATATTTTTAGTAATTTAATATCAATTAATAATATAATATTTGTTTTAAAAACTATTTTATGTCAATTTTACACTATTCAAAAATTGATTTTTGTGAAACTCATAACAGAATTATTACTTCTAACAAAGTAAATTAAATCAATATTAATATGTCATTTTAATCGAGAAAATTAGTGTGATTCAATAAAAGTCTCCAATTATATTTATTTGGGTATTTATAATATCAATTATTTTAATTTTTCTCTATTATGGTAATTACTGCATCATCAATGTGTCATAAATAAAATAAATTATTTAATGTATAAAAATTATAAATAAAATACCATTATGTATGAAATCATTTGAGCTTTCTAATGACTATTTATAGTCAAAAACCAACTTATATAACCCTAGGTAAAAATTAGTTTTCTAAAAGATACATACTTTGTCCTTTTTGTACTTATTTTAACTTAATTAACATAAAGTGTACCTATCACATACAAGTGGCTCCATGGGGTCCGAAAATCGACCCAAAGATGCCCATGGTCGGAAATGTATCCACCAATAAGGTTAGAACACGTTTTAGGGTAATTTAGTATTATTATAATATTATTGTTTTAACCCTTATTTAAAGGAATTACCCTTAACCATGGAAAATAAAATATATACCGAAGTAATTATTTAAAATGTATAAAAATAAAAGTTACATATTTACAAAATATGAACATCCTGATTCAAAATATGGAATCCATTTTTCGAAATTCAAAACACATAAGTGGCAGAAATTAATTTAAAATTAATTTCCATTGTTAAAACAAAAAGCGTGTCTTTAAGAGATAATAACTATCAAAAGATTGACACTTGTTTATGTTCGGTTTAATTGTAAAATTATGTACAATGACCAAAATTATATTAAATGGTAAAAATATATTCTAAATATACATTATAACCACTGAAATTCATAATTTATCAATATATATTATTTCTATTAAAAAAGTTGTTTTTAATTAAAATTTAGTAATTTTCACTATTCATCAAAATATAAATGTTATATGAAAAGTTCCAAAATTTCAACCTATGCTAAATTTGATATTCCGAATCCAAAAATGAAGTCCATTTTGAGAGATAAAAATTATAAAATTTCAAAAAGTAGGTATTTCTATTCATAACGGATAGTTTGATTAGTTGTGCTGTGTTAGAACTCGATGTTGCGTACAACACACGCTATCACGTTATTCAAAGAGAAGCGTACTGTAGAAGCGTGGGGTGTTACATTCTCCCCTCCTTCAAATAATTTCGCCCTCGAAATTTCTAGATTACTTTCACATGAAAATACTTGGTTGGTTCTTCATCATTAGTTCCTCAGGTTCCCACGTTGCCTCTTCCATTTTATGGTTTCTCCACAAAACGTTTACCAGACGCGTCGTCCGATTTCTTAGCACTTGTTTTCTCGTATCAAGAATCTTGACGGGATCTTCGCAATAAGATAGATCGAGTTACAGTTCTAATTACTCATAGGTGAGTACATGCATTGGTTCAGGCATGTATTTCCTCAACAGAGATACGTGGAACACATCGTGAACTTTTGAGAGACTTGGCGGGATTCCCAATAAGTAAGCTACAACCCCAATTCGTTCTAGAATTTCGAAAGGTCTGATGTACATGGGACTAAATTTACCTTTCTTACCAAAATGTATGACTCCCTTCCATGGAGATACCTTCAGGAAAACATGATCATCGACTTGAAATTCCAAATCTTTCCTTCGATTATCGGCATAGCTCTTCTGCCTACTTTGAGCAGCATTGATGTGATTTTGGATTACCTTCATCTTTTCTATTGTTTCCTCTACCAGTTCTGGACCTACAAGTTTTCTTTCACCTATGTCATCCCAACAGGTTGGTGTGCGACATCTCTATCCATATAACGCTTCACATGGTTCCATTTGAATACTCGAATGAAAGCTATTGTTATAGGAAAATTCTACCAAAGGTAAATATTAATCCCACATACGCTGAAATTCAAGTGAGCAGGATCTCAACATGTCTTATAAGGTTTGAATAGTTCGCTCTGATTGTCCATCTGTCTGAGGGTGGTAGGCAGTGCTCAAATGAAGTTCAGTATCCAAGGCTTTCTGAATAATTTTCCAGAATCATGAAGTAAAACGGGGATCACAATCAGAAACAATCAATAGGGGTACTCCATGAAGTCTCACAACTTCATTAATATATAGTCTTGCTAGACATTCCAGTGGTAGCTCTTCTCTTATAGTAAGAAAATGTGATGACTTTGTAAGATGATCAACAATAACCCATATTGCATCATTCCTTCGAGGAGTCTTTGGTAGTCACATGACAAAGTCCATCATAATATTGTCCCATTTCCACTCCGGTATGGGAAGAGGTTGCATGACTCTTCCAAGATGTTGCCTTCCTGATTTCACTTGTTGACAAACCATTCATCTTGACAAAAAATCAGAAATCTTCCTCTTCATATTGTCCAACAAAAAATGTTCCTTCATATCTCTATACATTTTGGTGCTCCCAGGGTGTATAGGGAAATTGGAACTATGAGCATCATCCAGCATTTCCCTTTTTAGATTAGGTATATCGGGAACACAAAGTCTCTTCCCGAATTTCAAAATTCCATCTTCATACACAAAGTCTCTCAATCTCCCATCATTCACAGCTTTACTCTTCTTTTGATATTCATCATAATCGGTCTGAGAACTCTTAATCATTTCTAGTAAACATGGTTCGGCAACCATTTGAAAAAGCATTGATGTTTCACCTTCCCAGATTATTCCCCTGACTATCTTCACTAGATCCATGAAAATTGGATCCCTTTCAATTCTCATCACGTTCAAACCTCCATGATCTTTTCTACTCAAAGATTCTCCCACCTTGTTTTCTTTCCCTAGGTGGTAGTGTATCGAACAATCATAATCCGTGAGTAATTCAAGCCATCTACTTTGTCTCATGTTGAGTTCTTTTTGTGAGAAAATATACTTGAAACTCTTGTGATCAGTATAAATCTCCCATTTTTTACCATAGAGGTAGTGCCTCCATATATTCAAAGCAAAGATCACATCTTCTAACTCTAGATCATGAGTAGGATAGTTTAGTTCATGATTTTTCAACAGTCGTGATGCATAGGAAATAACCCCATCATTCTTCATAAGGACACAACGAAATACTCTTTTCGATGCATCACTATAAATAACGAACCCATCATTCCCCAATGGTAGAGTAAATATAGGAGCATTGAATAATATTATATTAAGATATTCAAAAAATTCTTCACACTCTTTTGTCCAAACAAATTTAACCCCTTTACGGGTGAGCTTCGTTAATGGGTTAGCCAATTGGGAAATATTCTGGACGAAACGTCGATAATAACCTGCTAAACCAATAAATCTACGTACCTCAGTTATACTCGTACGTGTTGGCCATTCTTGGATTGCCTTGGTCTTAGAAGGATCAATAAATATTCCATATTTAGAGACAATATGGACAAGAAAAGAAATCTCTTGAAGCCAGAATTCACACTTGCTAAAATTTTCATATAATTCATGTCTTCTCAGAGTCTTCTGGATAATACGCAAGTGATTTTCCTGATTTTCGTAGCTTTTAGAGTAAACCATGATATCATCAATAAATACCACCAAAAATTCATCAAGATACTCCTTGAAAACTCTATTAATCAGATCCATGAATACAGAGGGTGCATTAGTAAATCCAAAAGGCATTATTGTAAACTCATAATGCCCGTACCTAGATTGAAATGCTGTCTTTGGAATGTATTCCTTCTTTACGCACAACTAATGGTATCCATATCAAAGGTAAATCTTTGAAAAGTATTTAGCTCCATGTTGTTGGTCAAATAAATCATCAATGTGAGGTAGGGGATACTTATTCTTTATTGTTATAGCATTGATCTCTCTGTAGTCGATACATAACCTCATAGATCTATCTTTATTTTTAACAAAAAGAACAGGGGATCCCCATGGATAAACACTAGGGCGAATAAATCCCTTATTACTCAATTCCTCTAGTTGTTTCATTAGTCTTACTAATTCCACAGTGGCCATTCTATAAGGGGTCTTCGATATAGGCCTTGATCTAGGAATTAAATCAATGGAAAACTCAACTTCTCATTCTGGAGGATGTCCAGGTAAATCATCCGGAAATTCATCTATATATTCTTTCACAACAGGTACATCCTCTGTTTGAAAATTCCTTTCCTCACCCACAGTCATTTCATTCTCTTCCTCACCAATAATTGAATTTAGTTGAGCTACTGGGGGTGGATCTAGATAAGAATTAGGTGGTGATGATTCTACTCTAAAGATAAGGTGTTCCTTATAATCATCATCAAGAATCGTAACCTCTTTCTTCTTATAATAAATCTTTGCATCATAATCTGAAAGCCAGTCCATATCAAGGATTATATCAAATTCAATATTAGGTATGATGATGAGATCAGCGGATAAAGAACATTTATGTGCTCTAATGCGGACTGATTAACAAAACTTTGTTGCAACGATACTTCCGTTATGAGTTTTAACGGACAACTCCTTTGTTAAATCAAATGAAAAATATCTAATTTTCATAGAAAACTAGGAAGATATGAAACAATGCGATGATCCAGAATCAAATAATGAATTTCCTAAACATGAGGAAACCATTAAATTACCTGCCACCACGTCTTTCAGAGCTTCTACCTCAACAATAGTAATAGCATAAGCTTGGCCTTGATCCCTTGGCCTTTTCTGAGGTACTTTCCCCTGACGCTTAGGATATTCATTTGCATAATGTCCCATATCCCTGCAATTGTAGCACTGAACAGTGGTAGATTCCTTCTTCCCCTTGTAATCACGATCTTGGTGGCCTTTTTCACCACACTTGTAACAGACTCTCGTTCCTTTCAAGCAAGTACCGGTATGTTTCTTCAAACATTTACCATAGGATGGATATTCAACCTTTCCCTTCTTCTCCTTATTTCCATTCCAATATTGATCAACAGATCTCATCTTCTCTTGCTTTGCTTTAAAGTCATAAGACATAGAGAATTCCTTTTCGGTCCTGATAGCACATGAGACAATGTCTTCGTACGACGAGAAGGATTGTGTGACTAATAGTCGATGGAGAAATTGTTTTAACCCATCAAAGAAATGATAAATATTAATTATTGAGTTAATTATATAATATCCAGTACTACTTGCTAGCCTTGTAATGTTAGCCTAATACTTTGTGACATTCTCATCCTCCTTTTGTCTCAGACTCAGAAATTGCCTTTCCATATCTGCTCGATGGTTGTGAGGAAAGTATTTTTCTAAAAACAGATCATTGAAATCCCTCCATTCCATATTTTATACTTCGTCATCTTCCTTCATGTTTTGAATTAATGACCACCATTGATCAGCATCTCCAGTGAGGCGGTAAACTACCATGATAACTTTTTCCCTTTCACTACTCCCCAAATCCTGAAATATTTTCTCTATGGAATTTATCCATTGCTCAAATAGTAAGGGCATTTTATTCTGATTGATAGTTGGTGGTTATTTCTTCATGAAGCAATCTAACATTGATCCTCCATGCTGCGGATTAGGGTGCTCCATACGGGTAAGGTTTTTATTTATAACCTGAGTGAGTTGTCCCAGTATGGTGATTAGAGGATCGACACCAGTTGCATCACCAGCTCCACTATAATTATCTTTAGCAGGAGGGAAATCCCTACATGGAGTACGTGCATTGATACACTTTCCATTTCTTCCACTAGGCGCCATTTCTAAACAATGTCATAAACTAGATCAGTTTATAAATCAAAATACATAATCCCATACTTATAAAACACTTAACATAAATTGAACTACTTATGGATATAATCCATAATCATAAAAATGTTTTCATTGAGGAAGTATATACTCATAAAACATTCATAATGATTTGTAAAAAAATTAGAGTGATCCTAAGTATATCCCCAGGGAGTGTCGTAACCAAGAGTGCATCAAGGCCTGTTGTCATGCACCAGTTCCAGTTCGAGTCTAGCTCAAAACGGTGTTTTCAGGTTTTACCCCTAGGTACATCTGTGCCAGAGCCTCCTCTACCTGCTCATATCCATACAGGGACGTATTGCTCGGAAAACTCACAAAATCTCTATAATACCAAAATTCTAGGAAATTATTCTATACTAATCCTCAAAGTCCACCTTAAATCTATGTGCTCTAATCTGAGTTTATTTAAATCTAGCTTCCAAGGTTTATACTAAACTACCTATGATACCAACTGTAATTCCCCGACCCCAGTTACCCAGAGTCAGTGAATTATTACATAACATTGGAATGATCACAAGAAAGATCAAATATCGAAAGAACGAAAGGTTTAGTATCCTTGGAAACACTAGATATATTCATAAAGTTTTACATTACATCAAAAAAATGAGAACTACAAAAATATTGTCTCCATATTCCACAATCATAACCCCACATACTATCCCTATAGGTCATTCATAAATTACTTCTTCACATACTGGGAAAAAATAAAAGATAGAAAAGGGGTGAGCTCAAATGCCCACTAAGGATAACAATATAGTAGAAACTTTCATAAATAAGAATAAACATTTAAGGCAATGTATAACTAAAACAAAATCCTTTTAAACTTGAACTACAACATAGTATGAAAAAAATAAAATTAAATAATTCCATTTACATATTCACAAGGATATTCTACTAATAAAATAATCACATGCAATATCAATAACCACTTTCATAATGATAGAATGCATAAAGCCAGACTATCATAACCACATAGCCAAGGCCTCGTGCCAAGACTATAAATAAAGCGAGTCATGTTCTCCTAGAACTGGTCTTCTCGACCTTCATGTATCACCACATTTTCGTGCTCTCCTATCAGGGTAGTGTTCTCAACAACATCCTCTCGTTTCCCAAATGGAAACCGACATCATAGTGGCATCTCTCTACAATGACAAGTACAATATTTAGAACGCGTACCATAAAACATTTATGTCTACATCACAAAGGAATCCTCACTAGAAACAACAATACACTTTCATATACTAATTCAACAACATTTTCCAATTAGTTTCAAACCCTATTATTCCATTAAACATCAGTTACCCACTAGTTTTATTTCATTCTTCTCATTATTTCCTGGTTTCATGAAATGCATAATGCACCCTACCATCCCGCCTCACTCACCCACCCCGTTCATGTGCATAACACAATGTATGTCACCTATCTCTCTAGGTGACTACAATTATCCATGAATGAAAATCCTTGTTCCATTAAGGACATGATCCAAATATCATAAAATAGTCACATCGAACCACATGTTCATCACCCAACAATGAAATATAATCAACTATAACAACACACAACCAAGAACAACATTTCCCACCTAGGGTGACTTGGGTTTCCCTCGTACATGTGTTAACTACTCCCAAGAACGAGCTCATCACCAAGACTAGGCATATATTAACCCTTGGATACCAATCAAAAATAACAAAACCTCAGAGATGGAGAATAAAGAACTCCTATGATACCACTTTGTAATGTCCCCAACTAGGAAGCCACTTAACTAGTTCTCCGAGCCTGGTGGTTACATTACCTTAAGTGTGCCTCCCCATATGCCAAAGGCTACTGACTAGCAGCGGGGGTCTAGGAGGTCAAGTGGGGAGACTATACACCCTTTTTATTAGAGTAATCCACAACATAAATTAACCACATAGCGGAAACAATAATCAATAAACAAGGAACATGTATATCAACCATTTCGAAAAATAAATATGTCATTCCATACTATAAGTGAAAGGGTGGAAAAAACCAAAAATAAGGACAATAGCCAAAATCCCCAAAATGGTCCCATCTCCATGTCTGGATCCTCCACAAAGTGCTACTAATTTCCACTAAACTATCTAGAAAGGACCCTTACCCTTATCCTAACCAGAAAACATGAAGCCTTCTCGGGTACCCAACGACGGCCCGAGAAGGTTGTGAGTACAACTTAGTTGGACATCACCAACGGTGTCTACAATGATTTCCATTATAAACAGGTAGTGCATGAAAAATGATAATGAATAATATTTCCAATTAATTAATTTAGGTTCTATTAGCCAATTTTCGAGCCAATGTCGTTCCCAATTTCATTACCATTCATTACACACCAAATATCATCACTCACCATCTCATTACATTTCAATGGTTTAATCACATACATTATGTTACATGGGTCTAAGTCTAACAATCACATGCAAGAGGGTGAACACATCGTTATCTTATCTCACTAGGACTAACCCCATCATAGAAACCATATCCTCTCCTCGATGCCTCAGTACAGGTGGACACGGCTATTATGAGAATAAACCCACAGTCCCCTTGTCTAACCTATGCATTTATGGTGGTGTTTAGAACCTTAGTCTTAGCACAACCTATGGGCTTAGATCCTCAAGTCATACCCCACTCTAAGAAGCCATGTGCACATTCTTATATATAAAAGTAACCATCAACCATCCAAACCATTTCACTTCGGTAAAAACTATTCACAACACCCCACATGGGAATCCACATCATGCCTTAACCCATTAACAAATTTCCATTTCACATCATTTAACCATTCACTCAATTCCCATGTGTTATTCCGAACTCACTAGTAATTTAGAACTAGACCCATAACCTATCCACTATGGTCTTTAATCAGTTTACACATTGACCCATTTCAACCGTTCATCATTTCCATGATTCATCCATTCATGCCAAAATGTTTAACAAGGGATCTACATTTCAATACATAAAGGTCACTTGTTTAATATCATTCTATAATATCGGGAAAAGCCAGCACATCCCATGGATGGCCCTAAATTAGGTTATGTCCATCCCAACACATCCCTCGGGGATCGTGATGGTTCCCATTATCCATATTAAACATTATTATTAACAAAAATTCCATGTTTATTCAAAAAAACTAAGGGGAAACAAGAACCCAACTAAACATGTACAAATACCCAAATAACCATGGTATATCACTTGTAGACCACCTACAATGAAACCGCGGTTGAACACACTCTCAATCATGTCCTTAGACCTTGATCTGACCAACCTTTGGAGCTTCAACATAGAACTCATCCAAAAGATAGGGTTTTTGAGCTTTGGAACAAGATGTGGAGAAGATAAAATCCCTTAACCAAAAAAAGAGAAGCAGGGATGGGATTAGCCTTTCTCGGAGCATCGATCTGCAACCAACAGTGCTCTAAATGGCCAATAATCGATGGAGAACCACCCTTTTGAATCATGGGTCAGCCAAGTTCATCACTATGGTTGAGAGGGGATGAATGGAGGAAAATCCATAGTATGGGTTTAAAAGCTCGGAGTGGCAGTTTCGTAATTTTCCCCGACTTTAAAAAGCTGCACGGTTTGGCCGCACAGTTTAAAAAACCGTGCGCAAACCCTGTGCATGATATTGTCCGAAGGAAGAGGGTTGCACGATTTACATGGGTAGACCACATAGTTTTCCCTGGCCATGCGCAGGCCGTGTGCCCAGGCTTGTCTTGCCCAGATTTCCATTCATTCATGCCCCGAGCCCCCAGAACACCCCCAATCCATCCCATACTTTCAGAAGACATAAAATGAAGTCCAAAACAAGGGATGAAACCAAAACATAATGAAAACATACCTTTCCAAAAACTGACATCTTACAGACTCAATAGTAATATCAATAACTCATATTGAGATTATTGATAATTAATCAATCTTCTGAGAAGTTATTTAATTGTGAATCTTTTATAAATGTATTAACATGATTAACTGGGGTGTATTAAATTTGTTTTGGAGAATCTTTTCTAAAAAACTTTTCAACATAAATTTTTATAGATACATAATTCACCCCCCTCTTGACTACTCTACTCAGACCAACCTAATGAAATTTCTGAAAATATTTTTTGGTTTTTATTATAAATATCACAATTTAAAAATGAAATGGGGAAAATGAATTTTAAAATTATTTGATATAAGTTTCCCAGTATTAATTAATTAGTTAGGCACATTGTCATAATCACTTATATTAGTGTCTCAATAGCCTATAACCAGAAAGTACCCAATCACAAGGTAGTTGATCTTGTTTCTTTTTGTCATTACATTTATGTCAATATCAATGATGATGATACATCTTTAATCATGCCTAGTGATTTATATTAATTGTTTAATATAAAATGATTACTTTAGAAATTGATTATAATACTTCAATCCACTAAAATTTAAATATTGTTTTTCTAAAATATGAAATTATACAACCTTGATAGTAATATTTGAAATTGAAATCATGATATGGTTCATTTATTATAGATTATTATTATGAAAAAATGGGGAGACCCTTTTGGGATTATAGCTCAAAACCTACATTTGCCTTTGAAAATTTGTAGATTTCCTTCATCAATGTTCATGAATAGGGAATGCACCATGTAAAGGTTGTTGTAATTGTTGAATCATTGGGCATGGTTTGTTTTGACTATTAGGACATGGTTTGTTTATCCTATTATTTATGATACATTAATGATGTATTGTTTGTTTTTTTACTACTTATTTGGCTTCTATTACAATCTCTAGTCGGAGTTTTCTTTCTTAATACTGATTTTTATATGATTTAAATAAGTTTTATGTGGAAAAAAACATTACCATAATTATCATTTATGATTAAATGTTCATGTCAACAACCCATTGTGATCATGCACACACATTCATATATTTTATAGTTGAATGGAATGTTATGGTACTAGGTTATTGGAGAAAATTCAGGAGAAAGTGGTATCATAGGTTTTTGTTAAGATTTTTTCCATGATTTGAATATGTTATTGTGAAATATTATTGGTACATAAGAGGATGTTTTAAATGAGTTAATAAAAAAATATCAAGGTAATGATCATTAATTCATTTTGGGTTGTTTGGGAAAGGCTTCTAGAGGATTAGTTCTAGTATTTTTCCAACATTTTATTTTGATGGGCTGAAATACAAATAATTCAAATATATCTGATGATAATATTTTCCCTATAGATATATTTTGTGTGTTTTTATGTGAAATATTTTGATGTCCTTAATGTTTATGATGATGTTGAATAGAATCATTCCTCTGAGAATATGTGAAAATATGATCTAGAAGGAATCTATAGATTAACCAAAAAGATAAAAAAATGATATAAAGCATAGTATAGTTGAGGTTATTATTGGTGATTTCTATGATTTGCGATAGAGACCTTTTACCATTAACATCATGTATTCATCTATCGAGCCTTAGTGTAATGAACTTTTTATTCTTGCTTTGGAGTTACTTCGATAAAAAACCACCAGCATTTCTATTCTCTAAAAATCCTTAAGAGGAGAATGATTGTTTGAGTATTATTTACGATTGTTTATTGTGTTTAGAAAATTGTGAATAGGTAAATTTTGAATGTGACACATTTATCCTGGATGGACCAATCTGGAGATGGTGAATCATGATGAAGAACATAAATAAGAATGGGTGTTTTAAGTGGAAGGATTTCAAGGTTCATTTCACTCTCCGATTCTATATAGAATTTATAATGTTGGCTAATAGTATATCATTATTCATACTCGTGTATCCTGACAAGACCGTAAACAAATATGAAAACTGATTCACTAATCTTATAAAGCTCACGCAGGAGGTAGTACCAAATTTGAAGATGAATACTAAAAAAACTCAATATGAAACATCAAACTGATATTCATATGTATGAGTTTATGATTAGGCTCTTTTGTTATAATGATATTCAAGATAGAGTATTAATGGCTGAGAAACAATTTTTTGGTATTTTAGTGTCAATTGGAGTTTCTTTTTATCCCATTGGTACTTCTATGAGTTCCATCAATGAAAAAAAGATTCCACGATGAGTCTCATGGTGGTTCTACAATTTATTGTACATATAAACCTCCTACAATGTTGGGAAATGACCCTTTAATTTTCTAAGAGAGTAGAAATCATGGACATGTGAAATGGGTTTACACTGAAGAACTGAAAATATGAGTTTCTTAAAGATTCACTGGTAACTTGATGAAATAATTTCAAATCTATTATAATCTTTTTATTCAAACAAGATCATAAATTTTTGAAAGTGATAAACTAAAATTAGATACATCTCAAACAAAGTGGTTCTATCAGTTGTCATTCGGATTGAATCATTAATACATAATTAAATAGTCTCTAAAAGAATTAGTTACAAGTATATTTACTATGATTCGTACCATCACTTTAGATTCATCCTTTTTGACTTGATTAATTTCTCCTAGTGAATCATATTCATTCATTTAAACTCAGATTTTACATCTTAAAAATCATCCTATAATGATTTTATATTAGGAAATTTCTATTATGACAAACCTTAGAATGAAAAGAGTCTGGGGTCTTCATTGTACTTATTGTGTCTTATCATTATATAAATCATTTCTTCCTTGGTATTTAATGGTTCTTAACAAGAAACATATTGAAGTCATATTATGGATGGATGACCACATTTATAATAAATTTGTATATTCTGTATCTCCATGATGGGACTCATTTACCGCTCCTGATTAGATGTGTCATATCTTATAGGGTTAATGGGACACTAGGTTGAGAATATTCATATCATTATATAAATTTTAGGGGAAATAAATATTTGTGTATTGTATTGATGAAAATTTATAATACATGACTAAATATATCTCTATACTTATCATCGAGATTCCTCAAATTTTTCCTTTGTACTACATTAGATTTCCACTATTAAGGGGGGGGGGGGGTGGGGGTAGAGTTTAATTATGATTTCCGGAATTCTAATTAACAAGTATATATTCATTCTCACAACATCGAACTAGTTGAAATAAAACAATTTATAACTTATTTGGACGATCTTTTAGAGAAAGGATTAGTACAAATGAGTGTGTCTCCTTTGGAGGCATCTTTTCTCCTTTCTTTGAAAGCTGATGGGTCACATTGGATTTTTGTTTATTTCAAGAATCTTAATCTTTTAATGGTAATGAAAAAATATTTTTTTGAACTAATTGATGATATATTTAACCATTTTTATGGGGTGAAATGGCACTCGATGATTGATATTTGATATAGGTATCACCAATTGAGAATAAAAATATAAAACATTTTATAATCAACATCCCATGTATGTATGGCCATTATGACTACATTGTTATGTCATTTTTCTATCCAATTCTGTTGAATAAATTTTTGCTACGATAAACTGGATCTTCAATGATTATCTTTATATAATTTTATTTTTATTTGTGGATGAAATCCTTATTGACTATATATGTGACAAGGATCATTTTCATCATCTAATAGATGTTTTTGAATTTTTAATAAATCAACGACTTTATCCCAAGCCATTTACATGTTATTTTAGGAATTGGGATATTAAATTCATGGTACATAGGGTGTCATAAAGTGGAATATAAGGTGATTCTGATAAGTGAATGTTATTATGAAATGTGAGAAGATAAATATTGTTTTAATGATTCGGTTCTTCATGGGTATAGTGGAATATTGTCTCTAGTTTGTAAATGATTCTTCAAATGATAGCTTCTACAATGACCACATTATCATATAATTGACAGAAGTTTTCATCAGATTAAAACTTCAATGTTAATTTTTTATGCTAATACATCTTTTTACATATGTACTGGGGTTGACTCTTCCAAATGTTTGGTAGGGATATGTGGTGTTCTATAATCCAATAGGTTCAGGTTTGAAATTTTTTCTTATGCCAGGTAAACATGTCATTTTCTAGGGATCTCCAAAACATGGGACCCATAAGAATGATTACATTACTTATGACAATGAACATAAAGCTGTAAAGCATGCACTTAAGAGTTGATATCATTACCATTTTTTGACAATGTCCTACTGTGTATTGCAACTAATAGATCTTGAGTTATAACGTTTCTGAAAAAATGATAATATTTATCAGTGCCATCGGGTGGAGTAACTATAGACTTTTTATTCTGATGTTGACTACACCCAGGGGAATTAGAATGTTGTTGAGGAAGTGTTGAGTTTGAAACTCCAAAACCATTCCCTGAATGAATCATTGTACAAGTGTAACTTAATGGATATTTTTTCATAGTGTCATAATTGAGTATGGGAAAAAGGGTCTGAGGTTATCGTGAATATTGTTTAGTTTCTATCCTCTCTCATTTACATGATTCATAATGCCCAACAACATGATGACGAGTTTAGAACAATTCGAGAATCTGTTCTGGATGGAGAGACTATTGATGAGGGGTCATTCTCCAAAAAAGATATTATATATTTTTAGAATACGTTTGACCAATCCTTAACTGTGAAAAAATATATGATAACAGATTTTCATAATTCCTTTTTGGTTTGGAATCCATCTAGAAAAATGATGTTCTATGACCTACAATGAAGATTCTGGTGAAAAGGTTTGATATGAGACATTGATGACATTGTTTCATGCTGATTTACATTCCAATATGTTAAGGCCCAGAATCAATGAACATCAAGATTTCTTCACCAACTAATAGATCCAGACTTAATGTTGGATGATATCTATATAAACGTTTTTTTGGATTCTATATAACCTTGGAAGTTATAAATATATATGGTTTGTGATCGATATAAAACTAAATTTGATCACATTATACACACTACTGATAAATAAAAAATTATAAACAATGGACATATCTATATGAGATTTTTTTTTCAAGGATTTACATCTTCTATAGTCTCTAATAGATATCCACATTTTACATCTCTCTTTTGGAGAGGCCTTTGGGAGAAACTAAAAAATTCTGGTTTAATTGAGTATAGAATACTATCCAAGGATGGATGATTAAGAAAAAAATGGAAATACATGTTATTAATGATATGATTCATGCATATAATAATAGTTTTTTTTGATGAGGGGATTATTGATTAAGATGGTTTTTTTCTTTTAATAATAGTTTCAAACTTGTATTCATAATTACTCCTTTTGAGGCCTTGTACTACCATCCTTGTAAATAATTGTTTTCATGGATGACGATTGATGAATGTTCCATGGTTTTACTACAATCGGTTCATGAGAATATAGAAATAATTTATTGTAATCGTACGATAATGTTGATAGTGTAGTCACAATATAATTGTAACGTTGATCGCCACTATAGACCATTGGAATATTATGTTAGTGATTAGGTGTTCATGAATGTATCACATCGTCTGGGAGGTCCATAGATTTGGAGGGAAGGGGGTGTTTTCTTCATTTTTTATTTTATTTATTTATAAGATGGGGATTTGTTCTTACATTTTGTTTCTTCTTCCATATTTTACATCAGTACAAAATGTGTTCCATGTATTTCATATTCAGAATTACCATTTAGATCAATATAATATTTATTGTTGGGATTTTCTTGTCGATTAAACTAATTTATCTATTACTGAGAATCCAAATATGATAGTTGATTATAATAAAAGATTCTTCAAGATAGGATGATACATTTGTTATGAGTGATAATGAATCATGGGATTTATTCTCAGGATATATATGAGAAATAGGAACTTACGAGAGACTAGTGGCCTCATCTTTGTAACATGGAAAACATTTTATTGGATTTATAGGGATATAATATTTTTATGAAGGGGATTGTGTAACAACATATTAATGTTTTCTAGTTTCTATATGAATCATATTTTTTTCATTTTTTGGATGAGGTTTTTCTTTTATTTTGTTGAAGAACAATTTTGAAAATTTTGGATGTAACTACACAGTGCAAGGTTGATGAATGGTTTCCCTAAATTGTGATCCCCAGAGTGAAAATAATGAACACTGAAGAAAGAGGAGAATGCACCATTTCTATAAAATTTTCCAAACCATGAACTGATGTAGTATAAAATATTTACCCCATTAGTTGGGAGCTTTGTTAGGGAACATGGTTTGGGAAACAGTTCGTCCCCTCCTGGAAATCATTCCATTGAACTTTTTTATTATGTATTTGTATTTCAAATTTTCCAAAATCCCTTTACGATCATTTATGATAATAACTCGTGTTATTACATTTTCCGTGGTATTGGGAGTTCTTAAGAACCAATTTTTTATCCATTAAACATATGCCTCCATGGATCAAAGATTTTTTAATGTAACTTAATCCCTCTCTAATAGGATATCTTCTCTAATTACATAACACATTATCTATATTTATCTACACCAGAAGTTATGTAAGTTTATATTATTTTGGGTGGATCTAAATTATATTATCATGGATCTTGATTCTAGGTTTTATTATATGATCTCTTTTACAGAGATTTTTTGTTGACAAATCCTATTTTGGGTGTTGGTATATGTGATTAATAATATTGAATGAAGCTCATTCAGATGAGATTTTATATTTTATAAAACATTCAATTACATTACATAATTATATGTCATTAAATTAAATTTTGAATTCTCAATTATATATAAATTAAAATTTTAAATAGTATTTTCAAAATTTATTGGGGAAAACCATAAAATAGTAATTGAATTGGAAATTTGTGTGTAATATTAAATTGATATAATTGTGAAATTTTTGTCTGAAATACTTTTAATAACAATTGAAATATGATATTGACCATATCTTAATATTTGTTTTATCAAAAAAAATAATGAATTGATTAAAGAAAATATGGGTTTTAAATTGTAATTATCATATTAAAATTATAAATGGGGCTATTTTATTTTAATCTATTTTGAAATAAATATACCATTTTGATATATTTTTTAAGAATACATTAATAATCACGTATATGAGTTTCTGAGGATCCAATAACTGGAAACTATCGTCGTTCAAGGAAAATGGACATGTTACTTGTTGTGATCAATTTAATGTATATTCGAATTACTATGAAGCTACATTAATCATGACTTGTGATATATATATATATATATATATATATATATATTATTGTATAAAATGATTTCTCAATCCATTGAATGAAATATTTCCATAAATTCAAATAAATACCTTATTGTGATACAAATATTCTATTTTACATTGATTATATTTTTATATGAAAATGACTGCATGACTTGGATTATTAAATATGATATATTACTAGGGATGACATGTTGATAACATACCTGGATTTTATCTAACACCCAACCTTTTCATATGGATGTTTTTGGTTTTCCTTCTTATAAGATCGTGAAGGGGAATTTTCCACCTAGAGGTAGTTTTGGTTGTAGAATATTTGGTCTTGGAGAGATATGTATGTTGGTATATAATTTAATATTTTTTTTATTATGGTACTTTAATGATGTTTTTTATTAGGTTTCGTACAACCTCTTAGACTTTGGGTACTATACTCTTAGGTTGTTTTCATTGAAAATACTAATATAAGTATGTTTCATCCTCTTTTTACTTGTAAAGTTTGATATCTATTACATATTTGATGATGTAAGGTTCTAGTTTATAGTCTATGGTGACTAATAAAACCCTTCAAGAAATGTGAGATCTCCCTTAGCTATTAGGGTAACAAGGTACTTGAGATTGTTCGGGATTGTGGAGGGAATCATAGTATATATCATTAGAAAAATTATTTGATGAGTCCCAATCATCAAATGAGGATTTAAAATCAAGATTTCAATATGAGAAAAAGATTAATATCATTCAAAAATCTAATTAAAATAATATCATACTTCATTTTTCAAATATATCATCTCAGCCTTATACAAAAAATTTGATAAATAATTTCCCCATTTAAATTTTATTATTGTGCCCCTTACCAAAAAAATTATCATATGTGGACATACTATTCACAAGAATATTAACTGTAATAAAAATATATAATGTTCAAAAAATTGAGTAAATAAGAAAACCCCTTAAATAAAAAATATCAAAATCAAAATTTTATATAACTCATTTAATGTCCTATAAAAATGAAAATATATAAAATAAAATAATAGGAAATAATTAAATTTAAAAAACAGAAAAAATAACTTTAATAAAAAAAATATTATTTCAATTTAAATATTTACCAATAACTCATATATTATTAGTTCTTCAAATAAAAAGAAAATAATAAGAATTATATTTAATCAATTATTCAAAATAATCATCATAATCAAAGAAATAAATGATGAATTATATCATCAAAAAAATATATCATTTATCAGGTATTTATCATTAAATTCACATTAATTGTTTTTCAAATCATTAATGAGATAAGTATACAAATACCAAATATATGCAATAATAAATTACGACACACATAATATATTACATGCCTTCATGTAAAAAATTAGTCAAATTAATTGGAAATTAAAAAATATTTAGGATGAAAAGTTTAAGTTCCCCGATGATCTGATTTTCACAAATAGTATCCCCCATGGACCCTTATAAATATTAAGGTGATATTTTAGAAAAAATAAAATGGTTTTAGAGAATATAATGTTTCCTGTTTTATAAAAATGATTGGCATTGAAAATATTAGATAAAATAATAAGATTCAATTTTCATTAAATTTTAATAAAAATAATATTTTCATATTCATATTAATTGTCAAAAAATTAATAATGTTTTAATACAGATAATAATCAAGGTGAATGATAGAATTAAATAAAAATAATCAATTATTAATACATCCATCAGTGTAATGATATTGAAAAAAACTGAACGTACACCTGTTTTTGAATCTGCATTTCATAACCCATTTGGATTTATATCTTATGAGTTTAATTCAAAATAAAAACATCAAAATAAAATATTATGATAAGAAATTGTCCAAAAAAATTACTAGAATCATAATTTTTAGGATGAAAAATGATCTTATCGTTAAAATCCATGGAGTAATATAAAATAATCTTCTCAAAGCTACCAATAAATTTAAATTTTATAAAACATTCATCAAATGAATATAAATTTTAATTATTAGAAACAATGAATTTTCAAACATTTTTTGGGAAATATAAAAAAAATTGGGAAATTTATTGTGTCTAATATTGAATTATATTTTTGAACATTTAATACATAACCCCTAAAATTAAAACCCAAAAATTTCCCAATAATTAATTTTAAGCTGGAAGAAAAAATTAATGACTATTTTTGCTAAAATTTATTTTTCAATAAAGTAGTATATGTTATGAGAAATGGTTATAATAAAAGATATGAAATTATTTTTCGACAATTTAATTTCTATTATTCAATAATATTTTATAATGTTCATTATTCTATTAATTTAAATAATAAAATTACAATAAATTTACATATTTAGAATGACATGATTTAAATGATTAAATTCAAAAAGAATCATTAAATTATAACACACTCAAAATAAATACATAAAAATTCATGTCATGATTTTTTTAATATTTATCTTAAACTAATTAAAAATTTATTAGATTTTAGAAAGAAGTAAAATTGATTGTTTCAAAATGGATTACTATAAATTTAAATCATCAATACCTAACCCCCTATATATGAAATTTCAAATTATGAATTAATTAAAAATTTTACTTCTTATTTAAGATCAAAAAAATTTGGTGGATGTAGTAGTAAACAAATCATTGGAATATAAAAAGAGGAATTGGATAAATTAATCTCTTAGTATTTGAATCTTTTAATCCATTAGTAAAAAATAATCCTTCATTATCTTTAAAAAATTGTTAATCATTAATTGAATCCTTCTTTCTGGTTCTGAAAAGTGGTGAAAAAAAGTATTACTATAGAAAACATTGTAAATAAAATATAAACACATTAATTAGGGGGGTTTCATTAATGAATAAAATAAAGAATAAATATTGGTGCAATGTAAATGATATTAGAGAACCAGACCATAGAGAATGAAATATTATTTAAAATTATTATAAAAATCAAAAATATTAAGAATTGTGGTTATCATCCCATGTGATGGTAAATTTATGTTTTTATCCGTAATATCACCCAAATATTTTTAACCACAATAATAAGGATGAAATGATATATTGATTAAAAAAATCTATATTTTTAGTGGATGTTTTATCATGTAATTTTCAGGTCTTAGGAATAAAAACAACTGTGAAACACATTGTAAAATCATTAAAAAATTATTGGGTATTCTTTCCAATATATACCTTATTCATAGTTTTTCAAAAATAAGATATATTATTTAATTCAACGCCTTATATATATATATGATTTAATTAATTTTATCACAATTCCCCAATATATAGGGATTAAAACACTCATCATCTAGTATGAAACCTATAACATCCTACTCATAACCACTAGGAATGGTGTATAAAAAACTCATTTGAAAATTAATTATCTGAATGCACCAACCAGCTAGTTATAATATAAAAAAATTATAGATCTATGATTTATACTTGAAAAATATGAATTTATCATTTCAATTACATTTTATAAATCATTGATCACAACCATAGTCAATGTATTTAAGTATTTATCAAAAAAATGCATGCTTATATCAAAAGAATATTATTGTTCATAATGACGTAATCCATAACTTTACCAAGAATTTGAGACAATGAAATACCCATATATTGGTGATAAATTATCTTTTACATAATCATGTATTTCATAATGAATAATTATAGATTTAGATTAAACATTGGACTCTTAGGAATTGGATTTCTCACAAATAAAATATTACAGAGTCATTCAATGAAGTTAGTGATACATTATAAATAATAACACTATTTTTGTTAACCACATATTTTATCCATTCAATTATTATCTGCGATTTTCACTCTTGTCTACCTAGTCATTCAACCTCTTATATAGTCCCATATTTATAAAATAGATGTCGATGTTCTCATTGGTAAATTGTTGTATTAATATATCATAATGGTTATTAAAATATATTATAAACATAAATGTTAGTACATACTCAGTGATATTTATATGTTTTTAATATAACTAATGTTTTTATTTCTAAAAATGTAGAAATATTCCTATTTTTCAATAGCATGGATGGTTACTTTACTCTTTAAAACATCAACAATAACCTTTCTTATATCTAGGAAAGTACCTCTTAGAATCAAAGGAACCATATTGTTAGACTATATTTCTACTACAAGGAATTTTGTGGGATAATGGAGTTTCACTTCAATAATAATAGAAAATATACCATTTTATTGGGATGAGTAACTAACCAATATACCAATTATAGTGAATTATATATTGAAATATGTTCCCATTTAACTAATTAAAAAATGAAGGGAATGTAAAAAAACTCATTCAAAAACCTAAATCACTTCTAAAATTTATCTTCTTATTTTATCATATATAAAATATATTATAAATCATCCAATGTATTTCAGTGTAAGAGGTAGGTTCATTAACATGAAAGAAAAACACTTATTTGTAAAATAATTACAGAAACATATTCCCCTTCTCTTTTATTATCAAACAACATTTTATTGAATTTTAAATATGATGGTATTGTTTAATAGGTCACATTATAGTGTGAGGTCAATTTGAATGTCTTAAAATTTCCCAAAACATTAATAATGAATGGTCATCATTTTTATTTAACGAAGATATAATGGAAGGATAGGGGTGTAACACTATATAATATATTTATTTTATTTTTATTATCATTAATCATTACATTATTCATAAATTATATGATGAATTTTCATTAATTTTTATTTCAACTTTTTTCATGAGATGAATTATTCTTCTATTCACTCTGAACTGTACTGTATAAATTTATATATTTTGGTTTTTATATATTTTTATTCCCACTTTCTATTAATTATTCTATAACATATTCCCTTTTCTAATCCATAAATTTTAGTTTGGGTAAAAGTATTAATCATGTTCTAACATTATGGACTTTTTCTATTTGATTATTTTCATCTGGGCATAGAAACATTATATTATCTCTCCCACCTAAGTCTCCAATAAGTTGACCCATTTGAATTTCAATGCTATTGTTCCAAGAATTGTTCTCATTTTTATCTGAATCAAATGGATACTTATATAAATCAATATTCCCTATAAATGTTTTCTAGTAAACCTAATTTCATATATAGAAATTTACGATTAATTTATATGTTGGTTTTAATGTTACAGTATTGGATGTTATTAAAATTCAAGGGAAATATTTTATTTTATCACTCCATGATCATTATAAGAAAAAATATTATTTTTCATATAACAATAGATGTATCCATTTTAAAATATATCATTTTTTAATGATTTTAGTCCTTTAATTGCATAAATTCACCATCCAAATCAAGATAAAAATGCATATCACTATTAGGAAAATAGTTTTTATTATTCCCAAAAATTCAAAAGTGAATTCTAAACATCCAAAGAGAAATTTATTCATAAAAATTACTAATTCTAGGGTATTGGGATCTAGACCCACTATAATAAATGGTTCTTTCTAAAATATATTTCATAGTGAGTATTGATACAGTCTATTAATTATTAATTTTATTTTACCAGATATCCTATAAAATATCACCACCCCATGTCTAATCAATAATATTTTCATGATAAATAATGATATTGTCATAGAATGCGTAAATTGAAAAATTTATAGATATTGGATGATTTGGAAATTACCTATTTACTTCCATAAGATTTTAGCATGTCTTATGAAATGACTTATCCTCATATTGGATAGAAATACCAATTCATTGACTTTCATGGATTTTACTATTCCTAGGGTAATAATAATTGAAATTACAATTGGAAATCCAGTTCTAAATATCATCATCAAAAAACATGAATTATCTATTAGTATTAGATTACAAAAAATTTTGAAAATAATATAAATCTATATTCTTCCTCAATCAACCCTTAGAGAGCTGTCTATTGAACTACATAATAAAAATATCTAATAAAATCATGATTATCCACACTATTCATTGTAATAAAAGAAGGTAATGTGAAAGGTTATGATCATTTCATTTGATAATTCCTCATTCATTGGGAAAACTGAATACATAATTAACATATAAAACTGAATCATGTTTGAAAAAACTTTTACTAAGCCTCAAAAAAATTTCATACTTATGTTGAGGATGAATATAGTTTTTTATTAGAATTTTCATCTCCCAAAATTACAATTTTTTTCATTTGAAACTTATTTTAATTTTCTTTCGTAACAGAATTTATTTATTTCACTTATTATGGAATATATTTTTGTAGTTATTCATGCCACTATTTTCATTAAAAAATATTAAAATATTATAATATACACAAAGTGTACAAAAGTGTTTATTTTTATAGATAACTATTCTAGGAGTGTAATTAATTATGAAGGGGGGAATGAAACTAAAGGTTAAGAATACAACTAGCTGTAATTAATTAATAACATTGTTTGGGTAAAAATATATGCATCATTCGCTGAAATTTTATATATACTTTATCATTTAGTTTCTTTAACATTCTCTTCAGAAAAAATATCGAGAAAACTATTGTCAAATGAGTATTCTCTAAAATGAATCAAATATTAGTTCTTTTAATTCCACTTCATTTGTTTAATTGTCACTAGAATGAATTTACCATTTATTAATTCAAAAACCACTACAGCTAAACCTAACTAGATAACCATTCTAATTTAACAGATTCCAAAACTAACCCCTTTTGAGCCAATTAACTCTAAATAGTGAACTCTCATAGATTTAAAATTATAGAATCATTATGAATATTGAAAATTTTATCAAAAAAAGTCAACCATTGAGATGATTCCCTACTGTTAAATATTTAATTCCATGTTTTCGACAATTAATAATTTAATTGTCCATTTTTTATTTTTCTAAATTTATAATTAATCTTTGACCACTACAACTCTAAATCAATGATTCCTCTACCATAGCATCCCCATAATAATTCAACTCACACCATGATCTTGTAATAAATTATTAAAAAAGCATAAATCAGTTCGTCATTTCCATAATAACCTCTAGTGTATAAATATGTGACCTCATTTCCATAAAATTGTGGAGCTTAGAAGCCCCTATATAATCATCATTGTGTAAATAAACCACCAAAAAATGTAATATTATTAGTCAAAATTTTTTTATTAACTACTTCATCACCTACATATATGGATACTAAATCCATAAAACCCAAATATATATAAGAATTTTGACTGATCTTCATTGAAATCTTCTAGTGAACTCTACTATAAATTAGTCTTAATGATCATGATTTCCTACTTATTTTTTTTATCATCATTCAGGGGAATCATTCATGGGTTTTATCCTTCTAAATTTTACCAAAATCAATTCATCTAGAAAGGAGAAATCAAAAATAATAGGATTCCAATTTTTTTCCATATGGTATAGTGTTAATTGAAAGATAAAAGAAGTTTAAAATTTGGAAACGAATATGAACACTAGATATAGAAAAGTAAACTACCAAAATGAAATGGGTAAAATTCATGGAAAAATAAATTTATTTCATTATGTTAAAATGTGGGTTTAGACATGATCTCAATTATAAGGAGAATGCTCACGAACTATTTTATAATTAATAAATGAAAAAACATCACAAAAAATTACACTCACAATGTAGAGTCAAAAAGATGATGTATATATTTTGAAGCTAATTATGTATTCCATTTTTGGATATCCCTTTTTATATACATTCATCACCCTTCTATGGTATCACATAAAATAAATTCCTTTAAAAAAAATAAAATACTGAAATATTTTTATGGAGCCACCCACATTGATTGAAATTTGGGTGGTTGTTATTTTTTTCTATCCTAAAAAGTCTCCTGATATATCTCCCACATGGAAATTTTGTTGAAATCAAATCCCAAAATATCCCATCTATTTTTTTCATCCAAACATGTAGATAAAATATCTTTATGGATGCATGATGATATACACTAGATAAACTTATCACTGAAAATGGGTTTTTTAGGATTTCATATAGTTTTTATTGAGCAGAATTTTATCCCTAACCACACTTCCTTGACAACATCTTAAACAAAATGTTATTTTAAACCAATTTTAATCATCCTTGAATGAAAATATGGATTTCATAAAATTTTAAAGCCACCCTGACAATAACGAAAATGAAATAAAATTATATTTTGTATGAAGTTCCAATAATAAAATTTCAATCCTAATTGATACTTTACAAGACTCTATAACTCCTGTATACTCCAAATCAGTTATACTTAATAACTTAACTAAATGTATTTCCAAATTCTACTAATAGATCTGCATACATCACTAAATATATAACTATGAGTGGAATTTATCCGACTAGAATAACATATAAAATCAAAATCAACATATCCACAGATATAAAAATATTAACTACATAACATAATATAGTATTTACAATTTCCTTGATTAATAATTGGATCACATTAATTATGTTATAATGCTCCCATCTTAGGCTCACCATGTAATGACTAATAGTTATTACTAGATATTCAATATTGGGTTTGGTACAAACCATTGTGAGAATCAAAAATTCCATCATTGTTGCTTATATAAGTCAAGAAGATTCCCTAACCACTGCTTCATTTCATAGACTCATTGTGTATGATAAATTTAATTTAATTATAGGAGGGGAAGATACTGTCTTCCAGTCTTGACTGTTTACATGTTTAAATAATTTCTTCAAGTAATTATTTTGTGTTAACCAAATATTCATAATATTTATGTCTCATTGGTTCTTCATCCCATGAATATCTTTTTTAATTCCCATGTCCCTCATATCTACACACCTAGATAATTATTTCTTAATCTCCAAAATTTGATGAATTTTGGGGCCATACAGAAACATGTCTTCCACATGAAATTGAAAAATGATAAAATAATTACTATCTAGGCCCCTAAAATATGTACAAATATGTGGATTAAAAATATAGTATACAATGATCATGATATAGGATCCAAATCACTTCTACCAAAACTATGGATTCTATTTGAGAATGTGCAATGATTTATTCATCCAATAATTTTTTTACCATTATAATATTTGGAAATATCTTCTATATGGAGAGCATAAATTTCATCATCATAGTCACCATTGATAAATGTTATTTTGACATATAGGATAATAAGATTCATATTTTTTGTATCAAACATCATCTAAACATCCTAAATAATTAATAATCATAAAATATGATAAACCATTTCATAAGACCCAAAAAAACCCATTCATAGAATATACATTTATCACAAGTCCCTAATGAAATCATTCCACATTTTGCTTCTAATATTTCCTAATCAGGAAGAACCATTTGATACCAATGGAATTCTGTACACAAGGAAATGGAATGATATTTAAATTCTTATTCTTATATAGGGAGTCATTCTCATACCTCAACACATCCATCCATGAAGATATGTCCATACTATAGGTCAAATCAATAATGCAAGATGGGTCTCTATTCTTAATTAGTAAGTAATATGAAACATTACTCTCAATTACACAATTTTTTTACAATATTGGTAATCCTTTCTATCTTCTTGAACATTATAGTCTATGATCAAATGTTATTTTATCATAATGATGTGGTAAATCCTCCAATTAAAACGGTTATTAACTTATTACCCACCCTGAAATTACTATTTTAGTGTTTTTACACACTTTTTCAAAGACATTATCAATCATTATTTTTACCTTTTATTTTAAAATAATGAATTTCCTACTGATGATATCTTTTTGGGATGTGAGATCACAAACATTATTCCCCTTCAAAACATCAACTAATTCCTAAAAGATGATTTATGTGGTTATCAAGACCTGCTATGATCAATCCATATCATTAAACTTTTTATATACATGACATACATAGGTATGAAACTATGAACATTCAATGATTTTTCTTAAAAAACATCTATATCATTTTTAACTAGTAAATTTAGACTAAAGGGGAATAATTGATATCATAGCAAGTAGTGTTTTCTTGTACTTCCCATAGAATATTTGAAAATACTATTGTTTTTAGAGTCACTATCTCTCTCTCTAATAGGGTAATATTCATCTGTGACACCACATATATTTCCACTATGTGTGTGAATCTATGAAAATTATCTATATGATTTCATATCGAACAAAATAATCAATCACCATATTTTCAGTTAATCAATAATATATGTCCCCAAACACTTGATATTATTTTTTTCTTCTATATCCTTCCATGCATTTGTTGTTTTTAATACATCACTATCATCCTCATTATTTTTTATTTAAAGCACCCAAAATATCCAAGATTTTTCATCAATAAAAGAAATAATGTACCTTGATCCTACAAGTGATAAAACTACTGCTTTAAAAATATTGGAATGGACTCGCTATATATTTTCCTTTCTCCAAAAATTGATATTCCCAACATCAGGCTTTGTTTCTTAATCAAAAATTGTTTTTTATAAAATGGTTATGATCTGTTCATAAGTATAAATATGATCTTCCAAATCATAAGGGATATCTATCCCTAATTTTGAAAATTTTCCTTGTTTTCAATACAATTAAATAATCAATTGTTTTATTGAGGCGGTTGAAATGAAAAAAAATCAAATTCATATAATTTACACCCTTAGTCATGTACATGTTTTTTGATATCATCTCTACCTGTATAACCACATATGAGACCTTCATAATCATCATAATCATATTATTAGTCTTAGTAAATTATGTCATATCAACATATTTTCCTACGTAATTTTTTAGAGGCCCGTCACACTGAATACTACTTGAATGGTTCGAAATAGATTTTCATGAAAAATGACATTGATTTTTTTTGACACTAGAGATCTTAATTGTATGATCATTACCCTTGAATGAAATTCCTTTTGGGATAATATCATAATTAATAATCCATTCCAACATAGATTTCATGATTAATTATGATCTTTATTAGACGACCTATGCATCATTGAGGGGATGTCAACCCCGATTAGTTGTTACTCCTTCACTATATATTGTGTCATCATTTCCATAATCAATCATCCAATTTCCATGATATTTATTTCCACGTAACATATTATTCTAATAGTTTGTGTGATATGTCACATCATAAAATAATTATTACACATGAATTTTATATTCTTACTGTTTAATTTATATGTGTCATGATTCAATATCATAATAGGACCACGCTACTTCACTATTCCTCTTTTAATTGATATATATTCATATTTTTGTGATATTTTAATCCAATTTTCATTAATTATATGTTTACATTATTAATCAATAAATATTTCATCAACAACATTTAGTGTCGATATATTCATTAAAAATATTGGCATGGTTAATGAATAAATGATTATATATGTTTATAAAATTATTTAGTAGAATCTCATTATGGTTAGTATCCATAATTTTGATTCCTTATTTCATAGATTATAAAAATAAGGTATTTACATTGTGTATGTGGATGGTCATTAATGGTGAATTCACCATTCAATGAGTGAATAAATTTTTATTAAATAAATTTTATTTTTGAATTACTTAAACACATAAAACATTAATAGATTATTTCAAATTTCCTTCAACATGTTTTCACCAACATTAATGATTGGGTCACATCTTCCATATCCAAATGGATGATGTAAATATCAATCATATACATTTAATTTTATTTCTCCACTTCTACACCCTTTATTTTAACACCAATCTCCCATAGAAAATAATATTTATGTAGCACCACATGCATATTCATTTTCTACAAAAAAATTATATCCATTAATGTTTTTGATCTTAATTTTCACCACCATTAAGATACCCCATCATTAGAGAGTTTCCATAGATCATAACATTCCATAATATTCCATAGTACATGGTAAAAAATAATATCTCTTTGTTATGGTAATAATTCTAAGTTAAAACAGTGCTAATGTGGTATAAAAATAGAACACCAGATGAGAAATGAAAATCCCCACAAAATGGAGGGTTAAAAACATAGGAAAAGAGATAGACCTTCCAAAATAAAAAAATAAATGGTGAAACCAATAGATGATGTATTTAATTAGAAGATTATGATGAATGAATTTTAGGGAAATCCCCTTTTGTAGACATCCAACACCCTCTTTTTTCAACCTCTAAAATAAAATCCATTTTCAATATTAAATGGGGAAAACAATGGTACGACCACCCACATTGAATAAATTGAATATAGAATGTTTTATTTATTTTATATCCCCAAATGTCTCCTGAAATCATTGGAAGACAATATCTATTTATTATAATTAGATAATGACTTTTCTATTCTTTAATATTTAACATTAACATCCATAAAAAAAATTTATTTATTTCATGTTCTAAAAATAAATCCCAAATCATCTTTATGACTGTGATAATCTAGGATGAGTTCAGAATCCTTCAAATTCAATTAACACATCCCTTTAATATATTTATATTAGTTATAAATTCTTTCCAATAATCAAATTAATTCAAAAATTATTTCGAAATATGTCCCTCACCATGTCACATATGTGTGCATCATCCTTGAAAACTACATCATGTTTTGGATTTATTTCTTCTTCACCCTTCTCATCAGGCCCAAAAAAATGATTTGATAACGGTGAATGGAAATGATGCATGAATATTTTTAACAAATATAATATATTCCACAATAATTTTAGGAGGAATTTATGTATCCCTCACCCAGTAAAACATAGTGAAATATCATTTTTCAATCTGCCGAAAACAAAATTTCATGTCTGTAAAAAAAATATTATATGGATTATAGAAATTTTCATTAATGATTGAACTAGATCTAAGGTGTTATTGTTTTAATTTAAAATTTAAATATATTATTTGTATATGAAATTAATTTAAAAATGTTTTTCAATAAAAACATACACATTTGATGTAAAGACCCATAAATTTCAATGAATTTTTCTTTTCATAAATTCCTTGGGATTTTACGAGTACAAAGTTTCTAACGGCACCTGATTCTGAGGCCCGATGTGCTCGGAATCAATTTCTGAAGTTTAACTCAGGTATGTTCAGTGAACGAACGAGCAGGATTTTCTATCTTTTCAAACGGCGCTTAGAATCGAAATCTGAGGGCACCGATGAAACCACAACAGCAGTAATATATTAAGAGGACCTTTCCTGAAGGTGCGTTTGCTCGGGAGGAGTTCTTAAAATTAAAGGATTAAATGTGAAGTAAATAAAATTGTGTAAAATTTTATTTCTTTTCTTATTTGGTTATATCCTAGGTGTGCGAGTTTGGGTGGGACCCACTGGTTGCTAACTACCCTTGACAGGATAATGGTGAGGTGGGGCCCACACGAGGCCAAAATCTTCACTTTCCTTTAACTCCTCTAAACCCCTCTTAATGTTGGTAACTCTTCTTAACATGTTAAACTCCTCCTTTATGTGGGAGACTCTTACTCTCCCCACTCTCTCAAATTTTAATTCCAGCTAACTCACACTTAATTAATAATTTGAATTATGTGTTTGTTTTTCAAAATTTGAAATGCGTTGCTTTAGTAAATAAAATAAAGAAGGGCCTTATTTTGTTTTTGGTTTTGGCATTTGTTGTGTAAAGGGAAAGGTGAAGGAAGTTTCTTTATTGAAGAACATCAATCCTCCCGTGAAGAATGACTCAGAGACCCCATCTTCTCCATTGCCTTTCTCCTCTATGACATGGGAGGAGACACTGACTTGGGAGTTCTCCAACGGCGCACAACCGCCTTCTTCTCTTTGTGATAAAAGAGAAGAAGACATTTCCTCGGGTGCACACTATTGACGATGGAAATGACACCATATTTTTTTTTCTATGCTTGTCAACCATGACTTACTTTGCGAGGTAGGGGTTATCTTTGTTCGTGTGTAATTTAATCTTCTTCGTTGATTATTTTTGGTCGAATGTTACCAACGTAACAGGAGGATTTCAGACCCCACAAACACGTACGATTTCTCCTCACTGTTTCCTTGTTGATTCACATTGACGATCGAAGCAAAGGCGGTGCAGTGACGTTGCACTGCGTGACGACGAAGAGAACCGCAGCAGGAGCGGGCCACGATAGTAGAGTGCGGCACCGTCGCGCTGCACCAGTGAAGCTGAAGGAACAACGGCCAGAGCGAGGTGTAGTGGTGGTGCGTGGAGCCGTCGCGCGGTGCCGGAGAACCCGAGGGAGGCCGCAGACAGGGCTAGCCACAGTGTAGGGGCACATCACTATTGCATCACACCGATCAGGGAAGAGCCACGTCCTTAGGCCATGGCGGTTCACCAAGGGGACGTCGGCCAAGCCGGCTGCCGGCGGCACCTGTTGGTGGGACCCCCGCGGGTCCCGCGGAGGATCAACCGGTCGGCCGTAATGGCCGGTCATTTTCTGGAAGAACCAGGCGGTTGAAACCCCCCGACTAGCACGCAGGGCGGACCTCTTAGGGTCCGCTCTTTCAGAAACAGGGGGGCGACGCCCCCCTTCGCACCCCGCTCGGCCGAGAACCGAGCTGCGGCCGACTTCCGAGCTGGGCCGCTGGCCGTGCGGGTCGGGCCGACCGCGTCGGGCCGGGCCGCTAGCATAGGGCCGGGCCGCACCACTCCCAAATGGCCCAGAACCGGACCCGGGTCTGGTCAACCCAGTTTGGGCCGACCCAGGGGGTATTGGACGGGTCAGACAGAGCCCAAACCCCCTATTTTTCGGACAGATTCATTCAGACACCCATATCATGGGCTACGGACCTCCAATCGATGCACCGTCAGTTGCGTTGGGATACTTGGATCGAGATGGGCATTTCAGTATATTACATTGATTCTTTTAGTAAAGTTTTTTTACACCCAGGTTGGTTCGAAACTGAAACCAAACGGGCCCTTGGTGCAGAAATGCTTATAACATAACGATCAGACGTCCGAACGACGTGCCATCAGCTACGATGAATTACTCTTATTGAGATGGTTCATTTGGATTACTCAGCTTATGGATTGGACACAGTTGGATTACGGTCATGTTGGTTTGAACTTAAAAACCAACTAGGCCCCTAGGAAAAAAAGCAAATAACATTGAGACCGGGCGTCCGATTGACGTGCCATCTGTCACGTTGAGTTCCTATAGACAAGATGAAACTTTTTGATACATAAAATATGGAATTCGTGACAGTTGATGTATCGACCCCCTTGGCTCGTGGAGCAGACCCTCTCAGAATCGAGCATGCTGTGTGCGGGAACCCTAGAGTTGGCTGCGACCGTGACGATGATGAAAACTGTACTTGGATCCTACGTGGGTTCAACGATGATGATGATTGTACTTGTATCCTACATGGGTTCGACAGCAAGGACAACTGTACTTGGATCCTACATGGTTTTGACAGTGAGGATGACTGTACTTGGATCCTCCGTGGGTTCGGGCAGCGACGACAACTTACATGGATCCTATGTGGGTTCGGCAGTGATGGTTACTGTACTTGGATCCTACGTGGGTTCGGCAGCGATGACTTCAATACTTGTATCCTACGTGGGTACGGAAGGTGAGATGATTCGGAGATTACATATAATCATCACCACCCCTCTTCGTGAGTAGTATAACAGTGTGAGCTGAGTCTTGACTTTCAATCGTTATCTTCAATATGATTGACTTGATTTCCTGTGTGGATTTGAGTTGTCATTTCCTGTGTGGATTGGGTTGTAAATTCCAGTGTGGACTGGGTTGAACATGGGCTCGTGAGTTGGAGCCAAACAGTAATTGATTACTTAGGTACATGTATGGGAATATACCTAAGTAGAGTTGGTTGATACTTCCTGTTTGTTTCTCTCCTTTATGGTTTATCCATTGTGGATTATGGGAGGCCTTCGGGGGTCTCGAGGTCCCTACTGAGTTTCGTATACTCACCCACGCATGGGATATGCCCACACTACATTGTGTTGGTTGCATAGGATGGACAACACAGATCATGGTTGTGGCTTGTGGAGCGGGATGGTACCCGGAGGTGGATTATCAGGCGGGACGTACACGGAGTGAAAGGACGGACCCGAGGAGCCGACGAGACTATTTGTACCCACCCTTCGGGTGGGAATTTCATAGGATGACATGGTGTTTGCTGATTTACATTACTGCTTCTATTCATTCTTTCCAGTTGTATTGTATATCAGTTGGGTTTGTATTCTGGCCCATTTACTCTTTAGCACTTACTTTTGTACTCAGTTTACTTAGTGTTTACTTCAGCTAGTGTACTCTGTGGTGTTTGTTTTCTTATATAAAGGAAATTACTTCCCTTTTGTCAGGATTTTTTCCTTTGCTGCTAGTCACCAGCCGCTGGCATATGGATGGAGGCCCTGGGGTAGTCATGGCACGGTCCCTGATGAGGGTTCGTGACAAATTTGTATCAGAGGAGTCAGTTCTACCAAATAACTCAGGACTCTGATAATTTATTCCGTGAGAAGTAATATTGTTTAGGTTATTGAGTGTGGTTATCAGTCCAGGGAGTCCACTATTGGTGCGGTGACCGACAAATCCATACACCAGGGCCCTGGTTTTTGATTTTCGACTCAGTGCATGAAAACATTGATTGCATGTGTTTTTTAAAAGTATTCATTGTGATTACTTTGTGTTATCTCACCAGGAATACTGTATTAACAGTCGCACATCAGTTTATTTTTAGGATGTCTCCACGATGGAATCCAGTTAGGGTTCCTAGTTACATGCGAGATGGCAGCCCACCGAGCGACGCAGCCTCGGTGCAGGGCCACAATACAGTGGAGGCACTGACGATACATCTTCTCGCTGAGCCACCAATGCCACCAGCCCCAACAACTGAGAGTGCACGTCACCTGAGCGCACTTCACGAGTTTCAACGTCAGAGACCACCCAAGTTCCATAGGGAGACAGACCCTTAGGAAGCCGAGGATTGGCAGGAGGCTGTTGTTCGAGTCTTCAGATTAGTATGTATACCAGCTAACATCATGGTGATCCTTGGGGTGAGTCTCCTGCACGTAGAAGTAGGTTGATGGTGGACCCTGATGCTCTAGGTGCACGACAAGGAATCCCATCTTTGGTCGTAGTTAGAGATCCTCTTCCACTCATAGTTCATTCCAGCCACCCTCCTTGAAGTGTGCATTCTGGAGTTACTACAGCTGTGCCAGGGCAGCGTGATAGTAGCCCAGTACTCAGCAAGGTTTACCGAACTCCCGCACTACTCCACGGACATGGTATGGGACCCATTCTTCTAGACCCAAACTTTCGAGCATGGACTGAGGCATGATATTAGGGCATCGATGATCTCCTATGCATTCCTACGCAGTCAGGTGTAATAGATAGAGTCCTTCTTATGAATAGATTTCTTGATGAGCCTACACCAGTAGCGAGACCTACCGCAGGGCGGCACGTAGCGGATTCTTCTGCAGCTGGCAGTTGACAGCCGTTGCAGAGGTCCAAGCGGACCATACCATCTGGTGGATGACCTCAGGATACTGGTTCGGAGGTGCAGGTCACACGCCGTAGATCCAGTCATTCAAGAGGAATATAGTGCTATGCATGCAACGGACATGGCCACATGGCTCCGGACTATCCGACCCGCCATGCAGAGGAGCAACAGACGGTTGAGGGTCCACCCATGTAGAGGCAGAGGTTCGACCGTGGTGGTCCACAGGGAGTAGGAGGATGAGGAAGAGGTGACGGCCGAGTAGCTAGTGGTAGACAACACATCGGGGCTCTACCACCACCACGACCACCAGGAGGTCCACCCCGACCACAGGGAGCTGGAGGACAGAGGCAGGCTCAGCTTCAGGCAGTGGAGGCCTTCGACCGCGGTGCACCTGAGATGATTCGAGGTACTATTTGTGTCGACTACACCCTTTTTGTAGTTCTTATAGACACAGGAGCGAGTCATTATTTCATTGCCGCTTCCATTGATCGGAGGTCTAAGATTCCAACGGAGCCGTTGGCTCGATCATTTTGGCTACAGACTCCAACGGGAGAAGACTCAACGATTATGCACTATTACCGGTAGTGTGGGATTACTCTAGGAGGCGAGAGATTCAGCTGGGATATTCTGGTAGCACCATTGAGGACTTACGATGTCATCTTGGGCATGTATTGGTTATCTACGATCCATGCTCAGATCGACAGTATTAGGCGCAAGGTGCGATGTGTCCGCACCGATGGGAGTATGTTCACCTTCACAGGTGAGAAGGGAGCCTTTGCACTGCATGATGGACTCACACAGAGGAGATGACAACAGATGACTCATCAGTTGGCTAGTCTTATCCAGGAAGCAGTTGATGTGAGGAATCTGAGTTTTCCGGTTGTGGTGGATTAGTATGAAGACTTTTTTTCATGATGACGTTCCAGGACTACCCCCTCGTAGAGAGGTAGAATTCTATATTGACCTGAACCCCAGGACAACCCCAATATCTACTCCAGTATATCAGATGGATCCCACTGATCTTCGTGAGCTGCATGTAATGATGGAGGTCTTGCAGGGAAAGGGATTTATTTGACCTAGTGTTTCACCCTGGGATTCCTTGATTTTGTTCTCTATGAAGGCAGACGTGAGCTTGCAACTCTGTGTAGACTACTGTCGCTTGAACCAGGTGATTGTGAAAAATAAGTATCCACTACCAAGGATTGAAGATCTCTTTGATCAGCTTATGAGAGTACGATGGTTCTTAAAGATAGACCTCAAGTTAGGCTATCATCAGCTCAGAGTTCGAGATGAGGATGTGCAGAAGACGGACTTCAAGTGTCGGTATGGCCACTATGAGTTCTTGGTTATGACGTTCGGCATAACCAACGCTCCAGCAGTGCTCAAGAGTCTAATGAACATGATCTTCTAGCGATACCTTGATCGATTTGTCGTAGTCTTCATCAACGACATATTGATATACTCGACTACTAAGGAGGAGCATGCCTACCACTTGCGGGTTGTAATGGACACACTCTGAGAGCACCAGCTTTATGGTAAGCTCTCCAAGTGTTAGTTATGGATTCGAGAGGTCCACTTCATGGGGCACATCATCTCTGAGGTGGGAGTTGTGGTGGATCCTATGAAGATTGAGGCATTACTATCTTGGGAGGCATCGAGGAGTGTGACATAGGTGAAGAGTTTTGTAGTTCTGGCTGGATACTATTGGTGATTTGTGCCAGACATCTCTATAGTTGCAGCACCAATTTCAGCATTGATGAAGAAGGGTAAACCCTTTGTGTGGTCGTATAGATTCTAGAAGAGCTTCCATGAGATGAGACAGAGATTGACCTGTGCACCCATCTTGAGGCTACCGGAGGAGGGAGTATGGTATGTAGTTTACTACGATGCATTAGTGACCGGACTCAGGTGTTTCCTAATATAGGAGAAGGCAATGATCGCATATGGTTCACGACAGTTGAGGAAGCACGACCAGAACAACGCTTCCCATGACCTGAGGTTAGCAGCAGTGGTATTCACCTTGAAGATGTGGCAGAACTATCTGATGGGCGATCACTTTACAGTCTACTCTAACCACCAGAGTCTCAGGTACATATTCTCACCGAAGGACATGAACCTGAGACAGTGGTGATGGATCGAGTTCCTCCAGTACAACGACTTTGAGATAGTCTATACTATTGGGAAGGGGAACGTAGTATCTGATTCTCTCAGCAGGAGGTCGAGCATTCAGCTACTTGGAGAGGAGATAGAGCAGCTAGCTGGGTTGTAGATATCCTTCCTGGATAGAGATATGGCAGCCTTTCTACAGTAACTCCTCCACTACTTCAGTGGGTCAGAGAGTCATAGGGTGGGAATGTTGACTGTGAGATGCAACATGTATCAATATCCAATGGACATGAACCTGTTGGATTTTCTATAGGAGGAGAGCACGTCATCCTTTTCAGAGGACGTAACATGGTATCCGTGTCACTAAAAGAGGAGGTGATAAGGAAGTTTCACACTTCCCCTTTGGTGGTACATCTATGTGTAGTGAAGATGCACCAGGATCTCAGACGACAGCACTGGTGGTCAGGTATGAAGAAGGATGTGGTAGAGTTCGTTTCACGATGCCGCATCTTCCAGCAGGTGAAGGTGGAGCAACAGGTACCAGCAGGATTGGTAGAACCCTTAGAGGTCCTAGAGTGGAAGTGGTATTGAATATCTATAGATTTCATGATGGGACTTCCACCTACTTCCAAAGGACATGACTTCCTATGGGTGATCATGGACCGACTCAACATGTTGGCCCACTAATTACCTATCAGAGAGTAGGGATCAGTGGAGAGAATGGGGCGCCTCTACATTCAGGAGATCGCACGACTTCATGGTGTGCCATCGACTATCGTCTCTGATCGAGATGCTCGCTTTACTTCCCGGCATTTAAAGAGGTTGTTGGAGGCATTTGGGATACAGCTATGCCTGAGCAATGCCTTTCACCCTCAGACAGATGGTCAGATGGAGAGGACCATTCACTCTCTATAGGATATGCTCCATGCATGTGTCCTTGACTTTGGTTGCAGTTGGGAGAATTACCTACCTTTGGTGGAGTTTGCATACAACAACAGATACCACTCTGCCATCGGGATGGGACCATATGAGGCATTGTACGGCTGACCTTTCAGATCAACTCTATGCTGGAAAGACATTAGGGAGTCAGCACTTGTAGGACTAGAGGTGGTCTAGGCCATGACGGTGAAGGTACAGATCATCCAGAAGCATATGAGGACTCCTCATAGCCAACAGAAGTCCTATGCTGACAAGAGGCGGAGACTACTAGAGTTCAAGGATGGAAGCCACATTTTCTTATGGGTCTCACCTCGATGTGGATTACAGAGAGTTGGCAAGGGCAGAAAGTTATCTCGACGCTTTATCCGACCATTCCAGGTTCTCAGTAGGATAGGTGAGGTGGCTTATCGTCTGGCTCTTCCACCTCAATTGAATCGGGTGCACGACGTTTTCCACGTATCACAGCTGAGGAGATACATGCATGACCTGACATATATCATTGATCATGGGGAGTTTGACATTGATGACGAGGAGACTTTTTCGGAGGTCCCAATGGAGATTTATGATTGACAGGAGCATGTCCTAAGTGGATGATCGATTCCTCTTGAGTGCATCCGGTGGTAGCACGAGAACCTCCAGGAGAGCACATGGGAGTGGGAGGATCAGATGCGTGCACAATACCCTCATTTGATTCCCTAGTTTATGATGTATCTTTATGAGGACGTAAAGCCCTGAGGTTGGAGTAATGTAAAGTCCCGTAATTTTCAAGGAAATTTTTTTTCTTAAATTCATTGGGATTTTACGAGTACGAAGTATCTGATGGCACCTAATTCCGAGGCCCGGTGTGCCTGGAAACAATTCCGAAGTTTAGCTCTGGTACGTTCAGTGAATGAACGAGTGGGTTTTCTATCTTCTCAACCGGTGCTTGGAATCAAAATCTGAGGGCACCGATGAAACCGCAATGACATTAATTTCTTAAGAGTACCTTTACTGAAGGTGCGTTTTCTCGGGAGGAGTGGTTAAAATTTGAGGATTAAATGTGATGTAAATAAAATTGTGTACAATTTTGTTTCATTTCCTATGTGGTTATATCCTAGGTGTGGGATCTGGGGTGGGACCCAATGGTTTCTAACTACCCTTGAGAGGATAAAGGTGAGGTGGGGCCCACAATATCCCCAACTCTTCGATTTACCTTAACTCCACCAACCCCGCTCTTAATGTTGGTAACTCTTCTTAACATGATAAATCCCTCCTTTAAGTGGGTGAATCTTCCTCTCCCCACTGTCTCAAATTATAATGCTAGCCAACTCACACTTAATTAGTAATTTTAATTAAGTGTTTGTTTTTAAAAATATGAAATGATTGGATTTAGTAAATAAAATAGGGAATAGAATTATTTTATTTTTGGTTTTGGAATTTGTTGTGTTAAGAGAAAGGAGATGGATGTTTCTTTATTGAATAACATAAATCATCCCATGAAGAATGAGTCAGCGACCCCTGCTTCTCCGTCCCCTTCCTCCTCCGTGACAAGGGAGGAGACACTGATGTGGGAGTTCTCCAATAATGTGAAATTGTCTTCTTCTCTCCATGAGAAAAGAGAAGATGGAATTTCCACGGTTGCACACCGTTGACGATGAAAAACAATGCCATATTTTTTTGCGGTGCTCGAAAACCACAAATTACTTTGCGAGGTATGGGTTATCTTTCTTTGGGTTTAATTTAATATTCTTCATCGATTATTTTTTTCTGAATGTTACCAAAGTAACAGGAGGAGATTTGACTGTACAAACATGACTAATTTCACCTCCCCATTTCCTTGTTGATTTACATTGATGATCGAAGTGAAGGCAGCGCGGTGTCATTGCACCGCGCAAGGATGAAGTGAACCGCGCCCAGAGTGGGCCGCAGTGGTGGATCGTGGTGCCGTCGTGCCCCGCTGGTGAAGCTGAAGGAACTGAAGCCGGAGAGGGCCACGGTGGGGGTGCACGGTGCCATCACGCCATGCCGGAGAACCCGAGGGAGGTCGCAGCCGAGGTGGGTCACGACCGAGGGGCACGACGCTGTCGCGCAACACCGGTCGGGGAAGAGCTACGAAATTTGGCCGTGGAGGTTCAACAGGGGGCAGCCGGCCAAGCCGACTGTCGGCGCCACCTGAAGGTAGGACCATCGCGGGTCCCAAGATAGTTCAACCGATATTCCATAAAGGTGGGTCATTTTATAGAAGAACCAGGGGGCTGAATCTACAGGCCAGCACGCAGGGCGGACACCTTAGGGTCCCCCATTTCGGAAACAGTGGGGTGGCGTACCCCTTCGCACCCCACTCGGTCGAGAGACGAGCCGGGACGTGCCCAAGTGGGCTGGAACGAGACCCGTCTCGGGTCACCCAAGCTCGGGTTTCCCTAGTTTGTGCTAACCCAATGAGTATTGGGCTGGGTCGGACCGGGCCAAACCCCCTATTTTTCGGACAGATTCATTCAAACGCCCATATCATGGGCTACAGAACTCCGATCAATGCACTGTCTGTTATGTTGAAATCCTTGGATCGATGTGGTAATTTCAGTACATTAAACTAATTCTTTTGGTAATGTTTGGTTCTGTCCAGGTTGGTTCAAAACCGAAACCAACCGGGCCCTTGGAGCGGAAACGCTTTAAACGTAACGACCGGACGTCCGAATGATGTGCCATCAGTTATGATAAATTCCTAATAGTGATACGGTTCTTTTGGCTTACTCCACTTGAGTATTAGACACCTCTAGAGTATGGTCAGGTTGGTTTTAACTGAAAAACCAACCAGTCCCCTGGGATGAAATTCCAATAACTATCAGACCGGGCGTCTTATTGACGCGTCGTCTGTCGCATTGCGTTCTTATTGATGAGATATAACTTTTTGATACATCATCTCTGGACTTTATAACAGTTTATGTATCAATACCCTTGACTCATGGAGTGGACCCTCCCGGAATCGAGCATGCTGTGTATGGGAACCCTAGAGCTGGCTGCGACCGTGACGACGATGACGACTGTACTTGGATCCTATGTGGGTTTGGCATTGATGATGACTGTACTTGGATCCTACGTGGGTTCGACAGCGAGGAATACTTTACTTGGATCCTATGTGGGTTAGGCAGTGAGGATGATTGTACTTTGATCCTCCATGGGTTCAGCAGTGATAACGACTGTACTTGGATCCTACGTGGGTTCGACAACGATGGTTACTGTACTTGTATCCTACATGGGTTCGTCAGCGACGAATTCAATACTTGGATCCTACATGGATTCGGCATGGGAGATGATTCAGAGATTACATCTAATCATCTCATCCCCTCTTCATGAGTATTATACATGTGTGAGCTGAGTCTTGACTTTCAATCATTATCTTCAATAAGATTGACTTTCTTTCCTATATGGATTTGGGTTGTGCTTTCCTGAGTGAATTGGGTTGTATTTTCCTGTGTGGACTGGGATGAACATCAGCTCGTTAGTTGGTTCCGAACAGTAATTGATGACTTGCGTATATGTATGGGCATATAACTAAGTAGAGTTAGTTGATTCTTCGTGTTTGTATCTTTCCTTTGTGGTTTATCCTTTGTAAATTCTGGGAGGCTATTGGGGGTCTTGGGGTCCCTACTGAGTATCATATACTCACCCCTTCACTGGTTATGCCTGCACTACGTTGTGTTGGTTGGAGACGATGGACAACACTGATCATGGTTGGGGATTTTGGAGTGGGATGATTCCCGGAGGTGGATTATCAGGCGGGACGTACACGGAGCGGATGGACGGAACCGAGGAGCCGATGATAATATCTGTACCCACACATCTGGTGGGAATTCTAGAGAACGACTTGGTGGTTGCTGATTTACTTTGCTATGAATGTTATTTCTTTCCAGTTGTACTGTATTTTAGTTGGGTTTTTATTATGGCCCATTTACTTTTCATCACTTACGTTTGTACTCATTTTTCTTAGTGTTTACTTCATCTTGCGTACTCTGTGGTGTTTGTTTTCTTATATAAATGCAATGCCTTCCCTTTTATCAGGATTTTTGCCTTTGGTTCTAGTCGCTAGCCCCTGACCTATGGAAGGAGGGCATGGTGTAGTCATGGCACAGGCCCCGAGGATGGGTCATGACATTTGAAAAAATTACGAAATAAATAAATCTACACCAAACCCAAATGAGATAAATAATTAATATTTTTTAAAACACAATAAATATATATATAAAATATAAATATATACATATCTAATGAAAATCATGTAAAATGAATAAATTTAACACAACTCCCAAAAAATACCACATAAAAAATGTCCATATTTTAATTGAAGCATTTACCAATAAATAAAAAACTCAGTCAATAAATTGAAATTAAGTAAAGGAAAATATAATAAATTATCAATAAAAATTATATAATTTAATAGAAAATAAAATAAATATTTATTTTCCCCAAAGTATTAAATTATAATGTAATTTTTATTAAATGATATGATAAATTATAATGTTTTTCAAAATATCATCAATAGGATGTGGAAAACATGTAACAGATAAATTGAGCATTATTTGTGTTAATAATATAAATTACTAATGAAATGTATGTTCATAAAAATATTATATTTTTTTGGACCAAAATATGGATAAAACATTTTCGGATTCCAACTGTATTATGGAAATATTAAATGAATTAAATCAATTATGTAGAAGTATAACGCTGCACAAATTCAATTCCCTTAATGAAAAAAACAATATTGTAACATAGTAAATATTTTGGAAGAATTTAGAATAATATTGCCATATAATTGGAAATAAAACAAAATTAGTCACACTTTGTTACAATAAATAAAAGGAAATATATTTCGAAAAATAATATTTTTTGGTCGCATGATTATAACATATAAAAAATATTTGGGAATATTAATCACATTGTAGAAATAATGTTTTATAAATGGATGTCAATGAATAATTTTTTAATGGAAATATTTTTTAATTTACATTGAAAAATAGATCCCATCATTTGAGAATGAATCTAAACCAAATATTATTTTGATTCATTCAAGATAAATATATTTTTTAAAACAAATTCCTTAATCTTGTCAAGAGAGGTTATTTTTTTCCTTCGAAATTTTTTTTCGGAAAGGGAAAATTTCATCAATCATTTTTATTAAAAGGCATTTAAGTGAAAGAATATTTGTTCAAAAATAAGATAATGATCATATATTTCAATATGTTAGTTATTAATATTGTAACAAATTTTGGAATATATAGTATTTAATGTTTTTCATGAGTCTTATAATTGAAATTTTGTTGTCCATGGGATCATAAATTGTTCAAAGAGATGATGTTATATTTTTTATTGAATAAAATTCATCCAAATAATTAGTTAAATAGTTTTCTTGAGATTATTTTGAAATATTAGATATTTCAATGAGTACATCTTGTTAGCAAAATTATGATGAAACTTGAATACCTACTCATAATAATATGTTTAGAGTTATCATTTGTATCTTTCGTTATTATACATAATATTGACCAAAATTAATTTGTTCAATCTGTATATGTGCTTGATATAATTCTAATATTAATGAATGTCATTGAAGAGTAGTTAAAACTTGTAATTAGGTATTTCAAATGTTTTTTTTGAATATTCGTTAATTTATTATGTATGTATATATATCTCATTGGAAAATAAATTCAAAGACTATGATATTCATCGTTGTAAAATATATTGAAAGACACAACATATATGTGTCAAATTATTTGTAAATGAATTTTTTATTCCGCATGTAACTATTATAATTTAGTATAATTATCAACTAATGTGTTTTAGAAATTTTCTATTGAATCATTATTTTCGCAATTTATATGGATTAAACAAAAACTCTTGGATATTTTATTTATTTTTGATTTGATTCACATATATTGTGATAATAATTATAAAATTTCCATTTTTAAAGAAACCAACACTATATTCTTGGTCTGTAAATTCTAATTTCATATATATCATTATTAGACAACATGTTCAAAAATGGAATATATTCATTAAATCTTCTTCTATAGAAAATAGATTAGCTTAAGAGAGACATTAATGTTTACCTTAGTCACATTACCCAATGAAATAGAGATCTATCTTAGGCTCACATATACATGGATAATCATTGAACAACCTGTATACATAAATAATTCTCAATAACCATAAAAAAATTATAACACATAAAATAATAATAAATGAATGACAATATTTACACTTTACAATCATAATATATAATTTAATGATATTGAAATAATAAATGATTTTAGAAAATTAAAATTCAATACCACAGTATGAAAACAATGTTATATGGTATTTATTTTCTTTTTAAAAAATTATGTCGTGTTAAAGAAGCCAAAAAATCAGATAATTTTGGTGGCATCAGAAAGGTCATATCACTATGTGTGTTAAAAAGTAACATTAATTTTGCAGTTTAGTAAAACATTTGATAGAAAATATATTTCCATTGAGTGAAATTAAAAGATCTATGTGTTTATACAACATATAAATGTTTTTTGTATGAATCAAAATATTCCTCAATGGAAGGAGATAGAGATTAAGTCCCTTACAAAGATTATTTTTTAAATAAAATAGATCCACTATATGTATTCACTATAAGTAAACATAATTAAATAATAAATACAATATATAACTTCTAATGTTATTTCATATATAATCATAGGACAACATAATAAAAAATTATATGATAAACTCAAATAATGGAAATTGGATTAATAATATCCCTTACGAATATATGGAAACCAAATAACATCACATAAATATTCAGAAAATGAGTTTATGAGAGAAAAAAGTATCTCCCTCCATTTCTACATAAAAATGAATGAAATAAAGATATATATGGACATATATCAAAATAAAAAAATGGAAATTAAAATTAATAACAGAAAATATGGCATCGACTAAATGTGGAGGTTGAATGGTTTCCTTAACTTTTGAATGACTTGTCACGTTAGTTCTTAATATTAATAAATAATAAACATTGGTTAATTTAAAAATTCCTAATTAATTATTTATATTTAATTATTTAATTTATATTACTAATAATAATTTTATGAAAATTACATAAATATTTATGTTCATATTATTAGTTTTGTCAATGTTCGGCACATGAGTCGAAAATGAACTCGTTTTGAGGTAAACTGTCCAGGTAGATAAATTTCTATAATCCCCATAATATTATTCATGACATACATATCATATATATAATATATAGCCCATATATATGTATTTTATAATATTCTATAATATTTAAAGATAATAAATAAAAATGCATTGCTCATGGAGACAGTAGGTCGTACGTACGTATAGACGCTACTTTCATTTCCTTTCCATATTAAATGAATTAAAAATAAATAATACCTTGATATAATATAAGTAAAATATATTATATTTTTTATATATGTTAAATAAGTTAGTTAACTCCATAATTTATATGTTCCATTAATGTCATTAATGTGTCATATAACATTGAGGGATTGGAAGACAACACTTCCACAAATGAAATTATAAAATTTACACATTATGGAAAGAATAAAGGTATGATGTAAAAAAACCACAAATTATAGAGGAAATATTAATATCATTAATATCATATATATATATAGTTTCATATTATTTCCCACCATGTTATGTGGTAGGTTAAAATTGAACTATTATCTTTTTGCGAGGCAGGATTTCGCTGTACACAAAAATAGTATGTTCGTATCCATAAGATGGAGGTGTGTGTAAATGTAGTTGAAATACATATCATAAAAACTTCCTAGTATATTTATGATTTAGTTTATGTAATTTAATTTATTAATAATAATATCATTGGTAGTGTAGAAGAAAAATAAAGGAAATGAAGTTGAGAGAATACGTTACCTCAAAATTGGTTAACATCATTTATTTGAGCCAAAAGGTTTTCTTTAATTAAATTATAAGAATGGTAATGATTATAGGTGGAAGGTATGGATGTTTTGAGATTATTTCAGAATACATTGGACCAGACCAAAGGCTTTAGTGGTGTGAGAAGATGGGTATAGGTAAAGCCTTTTATAAGAGGGAGGATGTTCATTTTAGGAATGTCTGGAAATATTATTTTATTATAAAATGATTTTCATTATCAAATGGTCTAAAACTCATTAATTTACAATATAAGATTATGATAGATTTAATTCCACTAAACAAATCAGTTTTATACATGTCTAGGTCACAAAAAACATTATCATTTAGCATTAACCCTTAGTTAAAATCATTAACTCTTATCATGCCGTCTTATATTTTTATAATATAAGGTATCTTTAGTTATTATAAAAATACAAGTGAACAATAATTGGAAAAGTAATAATATTTTTAACATTATATAAGTACTTTAGAAGAATAAAATATTTTTTGGACTATTATATCATTTAAAAAAATTGTATTTTCTTTAAAGAACTCATTCAAATGAATTTGGATACTATTCCGTATCTTATTTTTTAAAGTCATAAAAATGATATTCCATCAAAACATAGGAAATAAAAGAGTTATAATAAGTAAGTAAAATCCATAAAATTTATGGATAAAATTTAAATAATCAAGTAATGTTTATTTTAAAATTTATAACATAATTTAATACAATGTTTTATTAATGAAGCAATCACTACATCATCATTGTGGCATAATTAAATTTATTTATTAAATTACCAAAATTTATAAATAAAATAAGATGATGCATTTAATTTTTTAGATTTATAATGATTATTTATAATCTAAGATATCCTTTATATAACCCCATATATATATTATTATTAAAAGTTACATGTTTTTTTATATTTTCCATTTCATTTAATTAAAAATTATAAAATGTAATTTTCAAATCCAAGTGGCTCCCAAATTCCTAAATTTAAGTATAATGAATATATTGGTTAGATTTATATCATACAATAGGATTAGGACACATTTAATGTTACCTTGATAATGTTATAAAATTTTTGCACACACTTATTTACATAATTTACCCTTTGACAATGGTAATAAATAAAGTAATGAAGTAACTATTCACAATGTTAAAAAATAAAAGGTATATATAATTTTTTTTTAACCTTATGAGTCCATATATGGAATAAATTTTTTCCAAATTCAAATCACTAAAATTTTATTAATTAAATTAGATATAATTACAGTGATCAAAACAAGAATTTATGTTTTTATCCAGTAAAAACTACAAAATGATTGGCATGTGTGTATGTCCAATTTCAATGTAAAATTACCTATTATGATCAAAATTGGATTAAATTATAAAAATATAATACATTTATTCTTTAAAACCATTAAATAACATTATTTACCAATGTATATTATTTTAATGTTAATAGTTGTTTTCAATTAAAAATTCTATTATTTTTATTATTCATAAAAACATGATAGTTATTAGAGATATATCAAAAAACATCCAAAGTAATTTTTGAAGCCCCAATTATAAAATAGAAGTTTATTAGATCAAATATAACCAAAAATTATAACAAAAACTAATCTTAAAATGGGTTCTCTATCAAAAAGTGGAAAACATCATTTTTAGAAAAATACCACATTTATCCAAAAAATGAATTTTTTCTAATATCATATAGATAAGACATATAAAAAGAATTAAAAATAATAAATATTACATGTAACACATATTTTTTATTAAATAAAAATATATAATGGGTGATATTATTTTATGAACAGAATTATTCTTTTTTAAATAGATTTAAATATGAAACATCATTTATACATAATTGGTTTTTAGTTCCATTTTTAAAAAATTTGTAACCAACAAATCATTATATAAAAACGTGTAACACATATTTTAAAACTCATTTGATACTATTAATTTCCTCTATTCCAATTCCTATTATTTATCTTCCATTTAAAATAATACTATTATTACTGTAATTTTTTTACTATATTACTTAATTTTTTGTGAATGTAAGATATCAGAGAAACACGTTGATGTGTGTCCAGTATTTTATGAAAAAAATATTCCCATTTAATGTAAAATTAATAGCTTATTAAACAAATTAAAAATTTATTATTATTTGACTATCTGGGTCATCAAATCATTTCACCTTTTGGAAATTACGTCCTCACAATATTAAAATTGGGCTTGGAAACTTCATTGAAAATTTTAAATTAGAAAAATATTCAATAAACCTATCAATTTAATAGAAATTAATAGGAGTATGAAGGTCTCCTGAGATAACACGTACTAGTATCTCCTATACCAAAACATAGATATGCAAGAGAAACTAATTGTTAATTTATGATGGTGAGTGATAGAAAACATGATCACGAGAATGTTAACAATAACAAAAATATAAACATATGATGTATTAAATGGTACTTGATTTCATAATAAGAAAAGATAACAATTTTTTTTGTTTTAATGAACTTTTCATAATTTTGAGAAGCTCATTTACTACATAGAAAACTAACATAAGGAAACATACATACTTGTCAAGTAGCCAATCGAAGAGTATTAAAGATGACACTATCACACATGAAGAACTAGAATACTCTGATTGAGAATCACATTATCCTCACAATATTAACTATCTATCCACTTTGTTTTGAAACAAATACAAATATTGTTAGTACAAGATCAGATAAACCCAAAAAATGATAATCCCTTATATAAATAAAAACAACTCTTAATCTCCCAATTTGAAGAAACAATACCCAATGATCAACAAGGACCATTCAATGAACAATTGTTCTTAAAATGACTCAAAATTATCAATACTATGATTGAATCAAAAAATTCCTAAGGATTCAATAAAATAGTTCACCATGATAAATCATAACATTTATCGACAAATAACATCAACTACTCTTAATTTCTTATGATGACAAGTAATTATCCTAATAACATATTATCTATGATATGTGAATCATTTCCATAAGTAAACAAATATCGGTATGTCCACAATGAAAACATAGATCATTTAAAAATAAAATAAAACAATTACTACTCAAATGAAATCTAATAGTATTTTATTTTCCTTAGGCATATTGTTTTCCCAAAAGAGTTATTGTATTTAAAAAACAAGTATCAATTAATCACGAAAACATTTTCTTATACTAAGGATATCCATATGAAAAAACATAAGATCCAAAAATAAAATTATGATTGATCCATATAATCATTTATCTAAAAAATAATATATAATACTAACATGGGACATCATTTATAGTAGTGTTTGGATATGCACACTTGTCTCCATTTGGTTGTGGATTCAATTATTCCAGTCGAGTAGGAAATAATGTGTTATCACTAATCTTGTGGGTTATCTCTTTTAATAATACTAAAAAATAACCCTAACATATTTTTCCTTAATTTTTATCTTATAACAATCATTTTCATCCCAAGTCATAAGGACCTTAACATATTAATTCATGAAGTATTATATATATTGACATTTTTTCGCCACCATATAATAATATTAAACTATTCGAAAAATAAGAACAACATACTGTGATCTTGCGTTCCACCTAGTTTGACCATCACCATTCCCATTTAAATAGACGGTCAAGTCATTGAATCAATTATTTAGTGATCCATAAAATTCATTTTCTTCCTTTGTACAAATACTCAATTTACAATTTGAGTCATATGGGTGTTCAGAGAAATATAATTTTGGAAAATAATCATGTATGTCATATAATTTCAAAACAACTGATAAACTTTTATTTATATATATTATTAAAATAGATTTTAAGTCTAAATATTCAATAAATGGTCCCTTTAAAATAACATAATTATGTTTTGAGATATTATATTTTAAAATAAAATATTAATATTATTTTCAAGGGTCTTCCTCTTCATCTCCATTATCAAAATCATAATATTCTTCAAAATATTGTGAAAAGGTAAAATATTTAAAAATGCATTTATAATATTTACTCTCATAAAAATATGAGAATATTGAGAAAATAGGCTCTGATTAAATACAACACCAGATCAATTATGGTATAAAGGTTTAGTGGTGTTTTTTTGATATCTCAAATAATTATTTTCAACTGAGTTTTTTGTTAGTAAATTTTTCAGAATTGTTTATCCACGAAATCGTAATAATTATTTCAAAAAATTCATTAGGAAGAGACATCAATGTATTTTGAGGTCCTCCTAATTCCATTTGTAACTGAATTTCCATGATCTGAAAAAGATTTAAAATAATAATTTTACATAAATAATAAAGATAATGACTTACCATGTGTTTATAATGAAAACTCATAATCCATAAAGTTGTCTAACCATTCCTTTGATAAAAACTATAAGATCCATGCCATAAACAATACATAATCTTAATTTATGTCAATAATTCACTTTTAGACTCTTTTAAGATGATAGTTTTATAGAATTAGGCCATAACTATTACATTATATCTCATATATTACAAATTAGACACTTCTAATCTATCAATGTTTTTTCACAATAATAAAAATCATTACATAAAAACGAAAATTATATTTTGGATAAAAATTTAATTGAATTCATCCATTCTCTTACCATTACTTATACCCTATGAAAAACCATTTCAAAAACCTAGGATGACCATAAAAAGGACAGAAAAGAGTTATTAAATATGGGAAGAAAACATTAGTCCATAAATACCTAAAAATATATGAAATAATACTTTTTAATCATAAAACATAACATCATTAATATACCTCATTAAATAATAATATTTATGAATAAAAAATATAAATCATAAATCATAATGGTAACCAGTGTGCATCCATAACATACTAAAAATGTAACTTTCTCAATGACATAGGAAGTTACGTTTGAAAAACCCATCACATTATATTCCCTAAATATCAAACGAGAAACATTAAAATTTACCTCTTTTCAATTAATCAATGCAATAGAGACTTATATTGGGCTCACTCACCCTAGGTTTATCATGATACCACCTATTTAAATAAACAATACACAAGAACCATAACATAATCATAACACAAAAAACAATAAAAAAATGAATGATAAAATTTCCACAATACAATACAATCAAAATATTTTATTTTTAAATATTGACATAATTAATTATTTCTCAAAACCATTTTTAAATAACAAATAAATAAAAAGGTGATGTGATATTTTATCCATATAATAACATTATGACTTGTTAAGGAAGCCAAATATCAAATAATGCTTCTGGTGGAGGAAAGGTCATTATCACCGTGTAAATTAATAAAAACATTCCTTTGGTAAATTAGTAAAATTCTCCATAAAAGAAATAACCCCTTTTAATGAAATTTAAAAAAGGTTTTATAAATCATATAAATGAAACTCATGTATAAATCTAAATATGTCTCAATAGAATAAGAATGAGACGACGTCCAATGCAAGTATCATATTCTAAAAAATATATATAGATCATGAGTTTTAACTATAAGTACACATTATTAATATATAAATACATAATAGGAAATCAAACATTAATTCTTACATAATCATAACACAACATAAGAAAAAAATTATACATTTAACCTAATGGATTGGAATTGGGTTAGGAATTTCCCTTACAAAATTTGGCAGCCTAATAGTGCCTCTTAAAAATTTAGAAAATGAGTTGATGAGAGTGGAAAGGGTCTCACATCATTTGGAAATACAATTTAAAAAATAAATAATTATATAATAACATATCTCAAAATTAATATATTGTAATTTAAATACATAACATTAAATAAGTATTTTACTAAAAGAGTTGGATGAAGGGTTCCATTACCTTGAGTGCTACATTTTTTATTTGTTATTTATATTACAAAGTAATAAAACATAGGATAATTTATACTTGAATCAGAAATATTTTCATGTTTTTATTAATTTTTTATTACTTAAAAGCATTTTTTTAAGATTACATAATTATTTATGTACATACTAGTCGTTTTGTCAATGTTTGGTACATGAGTCAAAAATGAACACATTTTGATGCAAATTTTCATTATTGTCAATAATACGTAATTTATAGAATATTATTCATGATTTATATATTATATATATAATCTATATCAATAATTTATCTATTTTATAATTGTCATCAAAACACGGAGATATGAAATGTAATTCCCCATTCATGGTGATAGTAGACCAAACTTATGCATGACTGCTACTTTCATTTAATTGTCATATTAAATAAATGAAAACTAAATGATAAATAAGTATATAATAATTTCATTATATTATATATGATAAATAATTTCATTAACTATATTATTTATACGCTACATATTTGGAATGAATGATTCATAACACTTTGAGGGGACTATATTCCACACTTCCTCAAATTAAATTATCGTATTTACATATTATGGATATAATAATGTTAAAATATTAAACAATAACAGAAAAATAGAGAAATATGAATATAATATATATCATATATAAATATTGTGTCATCATAATTTCCACCATGAAATGTTGTAGGAAAAAATTTAACAGTCATTATTTCGTGAGGCAGTAATTCACCACACACAGAAACGATAAATTTATAATCATTAGATATGGGGTGTCTGTAAGTGTAGTAAAAATACATATGATAACAACATCCTAGTATATTGATGATAATATTTTTTATGTAATTAACGAATAATAACATCATTGGGATTGAATAATTGAAATAAAATAAATGATCCTGAGAGAAGACCTTACCTCAAAATCGGGTATCTCCTTTTGATTTGAGAAAAAAGGCTTTCTTAAATTTACTTCTTACCTAGGTAAGGATTCTATGTTAAAGGTTGGGATGTTGGGAGATTATTTGAGTTGATTTGTTTCATACCAAGGGGATTGAGAGGTGTGAGTAAATGGTTAAAGGTAATGGCCTTTTATAAGATTGTGGAGGGTGATTTTACGAATGTCTAGGAATATTATTTTATTATAAAATATATTTTGGTTTCAAATATTTCTAAATCCATTTATTTAAAATATAATATTATTTAATACCAATTAATTTAATATATATGATTATTTTCAGTCTAAAACCTCTCAACCAATAGTTTTTAGATATGTTTATGTCATAAATATAACCATTCATTTTTTGTATTACCCCTTTGTTAAAAACATTAATTATTACCATATCTTCCTGTAATTTTATAATATATGGTAACCATAGTTACTATAAATTTTCAAGAGATAATTAATTGGATAATTAATTTAATTTTTAAAAATATGTTATTCAGCTGGGTGAATCAAATTTTTTAGGACTCTTATGTCATTTTCTAAAATAGTGTTTATTAAAAACTCATTTATGACAATTTTGATATTATTTAGTAACTGATTTTCTAAATTCATAACAACTTGATAACACAAATCAAAAGAAAGTAATATAAATATAATATATCAATACAATATAGAAATTTTGGGGATGACATCAAAATAATAAAATTACATTTATCTTATTATTTATAATATTGTTTTTCTGAATCAATTTTTATTCAACAAATCACTACATTATCATTGTGTCATAATTAAATCAATTGAATAAATGTATAAAAATTATAAGTTAAATATAATTATCTAAAAAATATTTTTAACTTTATAATTACTATTTAAATTCTAATATATAACTTTTATAACACTATATTAAATTTTTTTCATTAATGGATACATGTTTTTGTTATATTTCCCTTTTATTTAAATTAAAAATCATAAAATGTAATTTTCACACCCATGTTACTCCCAAATGCCAATGTTTAGGTCTATGGAAGATCATTGTAACAACAATATCAGACAAAAAGATGAAGATACTTTTTAGGATAATTTTTTATTCTTATAATATTATTTTTTACCCTTATTTACATAATTAACCATATATCCTGGGAAATTAAAAAATATTACGGAAGTAACAATTCATAATGATCGAAAATAAAAGGAACATATTTACAAAATTTGGAGATTATAATTATAAATAAGAGATCCATTTTTTCAAATTCAAAATATATATATTGTAGTAATTAAATTAAAATTAATTCCCTTGGTCAAAACTACAATGCATGATTTTTAGAAGTAATAAATACAAAAATATTGACATGTGTTTATATCAAATTATAATGTGATATTACTTATAATTGTCTTAATTTTAATATGTGATAAAAATATATTACATTTATTACTTAAAATCATTAAATAATACAATTTAACAAAAAAAATAGTTTGAGGGAAAACATTGCTTTCAAATTAAGTTTAGAATATTTTTAATTTTAATCACAACATGGTAGTTAACAAAAAAAAATAATTCATAAAAAGTAAATTATTATGCCCCTATTTTGAAGAATAATTTTACATTGTCAAATTGAATATATAAATCTGTAACAAAATAATTTTAAAAAGGGTTATCTATAAAATGGTAGTAAAAATATATTTTAAGAAAAATTTCTTCTTTTATCAGAAAAAATTATATTTTTTATAATATCATACATTTAAAACATATAATATGAATTCAGATATTTTAATTTAATATATTATATATATTATTCAACAAATAAAAATCCATAAAGTGTGATATGATTTTATTAACACAATTATTCTCTTTTAAATATATTTTCATTAAAAACAACATTTTTATTTAATTGGTTTTCTTCCAATTTGTAATAAATTTTTAAACAATGAATCATTATTTAAAAATTTTAAACCATATTTCAAAATTTAGTTGATACTATTAATTCCCTCTATTCCAGCGGCTAGGCGTAAACTAAAATTTAAAATAATAATTTTATTACTGTAATATTTTTGGTAATAACTCAATGTTTTTGTGCAATGTATGATTTTAGAGATAACCATTGTTTCGTGTCAAGTATAATATCTAAAAAGAGCCCCTTTTAATGTAAAATTAATATCATATTAATAGAAAAAAAGAGTATTATTCTATAATTACCTAGGCCATTATATTTACCCTCCAAAAACATTGAAAAAACCACTACCAAATATCCCTATCCACATTATATATCTTTTGAAATTGATTTTAAAATACTTTAAATTAAAACATAATAAATTAAATTTCTTTTACTCCTTGTGTTATACAAATTTCTGAGTAATATTATACCATGATAGACTATTATTATTATTATATAAATAAGATATATATTACCAAATAGTTGAACATGGAAGAATGAATAAGAATAAACATATTATATATTAATTGTCATGAATTTACTTAAATAAATAATAATGTTAATAAACACAATTTTTGGTAAATCCTTTATTTATTTATATAATATTTTTTTCTATAAAAATTATTTTTTTAATTCAATTTATAAAAAATTATAAAATTATTATTTGAGTTATTTTGAAAAATAATTTTATGAAATAAAATTTGTTATTATAATTAGAATGTTATAATTATTTTTGGGAAATGTTTTTTTATTTTTTAAAATGGTTAGATTTTTGTTGAATAGTGTATTGTACAAGTGTTATTGAAAATTGCCTTTAAATTTAATGAATTAATAATATTAAAATTTATTTTAAAAAAAATAAAAATTTAATTTTGGATCCACTATTTGTAAAAAAATCCAGTTTCTAACATTGGAATCATTTCTATATTAAATTTTTATATGAAATCATTTTAAACATTTGATCATATATTTTTGGAAAACAACTTTATCATCATTTATAAGAATCTAATTTTTAATTATTATTTTCCCTTTATTTGAATTGAATTTTTAAAAATATCTTCCATATTTCAAATCATAATAATTAATATTATTAAATAAGTTAGACCAAATTTCTTACATTAAAGAGTAAAAAAAATGGTAAAAACAATTATTGTTGTTATTTTAAGACTCAATTTACCTGGGGATTAATCTAAAAATATACGATCTAATATGAAAACAAAACTGATACAATACAACATTATACCCATATATTGAAATTTAAATTTTCAAATATTCGATAATGGTAAATTTTCGCTTTTTAGGATGTGAAAAATATCGGTACATCATTTTCAATACAAAAAATAAAATTATACCATTTGGCTAACATATAAATGGCCCCCATATATCCTCTACTATTCTCACATCAAAAACCAATTTATTCATAAAATGTAAACGTAATTAATTTCCTTAATTCAATCCAATCGTCCAACAATACTTAATTTAGTAAGAATTTTCATCCTTGGAAGGCTTTTGGTGAAAACCTAAGGAGGTAATCCGTAAAATATGTATCATTTTTTAACAACAATTATTATTTTATTTTATCCTCATTATCATAAAATTATTATTAAAACATTATAATATATTATACCCAATATACTACATAAAAATATATATTTTTTATGTTAAAGGGACGACCTGTAACCATTTTTATCTCCATTAAATGGAATTTGAATTCTTTTTTCTACTGTATGGTGGACTATCACCATAAGGATCGATGTTATTCATCTATCATCATCACCTACCACATCTTTTTATAATGAAGGATTATTTTTTTATATTTGATATATATTATATTATAATAATTATTTAGTTATTATATCACATATACCATCATTCATACCACTCCATGGCAATATGAAAACATCACTAGTCTATAGGGAGGACTAATGCATAGTGAAGAAATGTGATTCTATAATAATTTAAAATATTATATATAATGGTTTTATATAAATAAACAAAATATTTACAAAACATGTTAATTTTTAGTGAAGTATTTATTTGTTTAGAAATTAAAAAATTTCCCTAAAAAAGTGTTCATTATTAATTTTTGTGAATGAAAAAAATAATTTGTTATTTGAAAATTATACAAATTTTTTGGATAAAATCAACATACTTTATTTTATATGTTTTTATGAGTTATCATATTCTTAATTGTTTTTATTTTTATAAAAAGATTAATTTGTTGATGAATAGATAAATATAATTATTTTAATTAATCACTATATTTTGGAGTAAAAACATTATATTGTTTATTTTTTTAATAATATGTTTTTGGATTAATATTGTACAAATTTTATATCAATTAATAAAATTTTCGTTCTATTTATCATTTTTTATTCAATTTTAATATAAACAGTTTTAAACATGAGATAATTTTCCCTTTGTAAAACCAATTTCTCATCACATCTACATGTTTAATTTTAAATTTAATTTTTTCACTTATGTGAATGGAATTATTAAAAATGATTTAAAAATTTAGTATCATCTTAGTTTATATTATTTAATATAGTTTACATATTTTTTAACAACATATAAATGTAAAAACATTATAACTTATTAATTGTTCTTATGGTATGTATGTGATTATATAGGATTAACTAAAATGATATGGGATTTAAATGACCCAATACTTTTCAAAAAAAAATTCATTATCATATATTGACTCTAAATCAATTAAATCAACATAACAGTCCATTTATAGCCTTTTGGATTTTGAAAAAACTGAATATACCTTTTTCATTCTAAAAATTTCAAGTATTATACTAAATTAACATATAAAATTCATCCCATTATCCCCTAATCTAAAAACATACTATATGTTTTTCAGCCATTACCTGCCAAAATTTATTCTATAAAGCTCTAATCCCATCCTTTAAGAATTATTTTGGTCATATTTCTATCTGAAAAATTACATAGATCAAAATTAAGTATGCTACTTAATGATTTTGTATTATTCTTCAACAAGAGTTTTTATTTTCTTCCTTAGCATCTTATAATTATAATTAATCTATTATGATACTATAAAATTAGTATATTAGATATATAATAATTTTTATGTAATTTTCATGACAAAAAACTTTCACCACTTCCATATAATTCTATACAAATTCATCATTTTTCTATATGGCAGACTACCACCTATATAACCATTTTTTCCCATCCCCACGCATTATATATTGATGTAATGATGATTTAATTTTAAAATTTTATATTAATAATATTATTTATTTATATATTCCCATATAAAGTCTTACTTTCAAATCTAAGGGATTACAATAATGGAGCTCGTGTGTACGACATACTAATGCATCACGAAGAGATGTGATTTGTTCAAGAATTACATTAAAGGTAATAAGGGTGATATTAATTTAAATATGTGATATATTTAACATAAAAGGGATTCTATAATATAAATATAATCATTATATTCATTTCTTTCAGTCTTTTGATAAATATAAACAATTTTCATGTGTTTGTATGACCTACCCTCACCATGAAAATATTTTTTCAATTTCTATAAATAAAAATTAATAAATACTCTAAATAAATATATAAGTAATATATATGATATTTATATCAAATTTGAACATATGGATAATATAGAAACTTGATGAACATAGAATTAAAAAATTAATAATTGGAAACATATTTCAAAAAAATTAGTATTTCTAGAAACATGAATACTGCATGGAATTGTTAATAAACGGGTAAGAAAAGGAAATATATAAATAATAAATAGTATTATATATATGTATTTAAATTTATTTAATATATTTATATTAAAAATTTATTTATTATACATTATTTTGGAACATGTACGATGGCCATTGATACCGAGGGTAAGAAATTTTATTAAATAAATTTCCTTCAATAATACATATGTTATGTTATAAAACTATCACATTTTAGGACATGTATGTGAATTTGTATTGACATTTAATATAATTAATATTGTTATTATCATTATATTATATGTTTCATTTAATTTTATTCATTCACGTGGCTTATGATTTAGTGATACTAATGTAGTAGGTGTTTTTCTTATAATTTCATTTTTATCATGATTGCTCTAGATTATGGTTCCAATGATGGCGTATTATGTAATAGAAGTTAAAAAAATAATTTAATTAATTTTTCCATACAAATTTCTAGGAACTCAAATTTTCATTTAATTTTACTCTATTTATGGAATCATGATTTCATAATGATCTCTTTATTGCAAATATTTTTTATTTCTCTTGTTAATTGAAATCTTTTTTATTTAATTCTAAAACATGTATTATAATAAATTTTTTAATTTCCTTTTACCTTATGAACATTATTTTTTAAATATATATTTATTCTAGAATGATTGTATATTAAATACTTTGAATGGAATCCCCATAACATTTTCCAAACAAGGCTCATATTTATTTTATCAACAATGTAAAAGGAATATTTTATGATATATATAGATTTATTATAAATTTTAAAATATTATAAATATTATTTTATTTTAAGGATGGTTTATAACATATAATTGTTATTTTTAATTTAATACGATTCAGATAAAATTTTATTAATTGTTGAATTTAAAAAAACGATCATTATTTAAAGGTTATTTTCGTTTGGTACATTCCAAATGATCTTAATTCATATTATTTATCAATATTCGATAAAAAATTGGTGATACATAATATTTATTGGGGATATTATCCAGACATAGAGTTATTATTATTTATCAGGATGCTTTGTGTTTATAATTAAAATATTTTTCTAAAATATGGTTCTCTTCTATGGGTTATAAAATGATAAAATTCTTATGAACCCCACTTATTTTTTATTGGTTATGATTTGATGATATGATTTAATTTTTTTGATACATTTATTATTTCCATAGTTTATGATATGAGGAAAATTTTACGAAACCAATTACATGACATGGGCTATAATATGATGAATGTTTTTTGATTTTATGACACACATATATATAATTTTCTATATCTGAATTTTTGGACCTATATATCTATTTAATTAAATATGTAGTGATTGTTATATCAAGAGATAAATAAGGATGTAATGGGTATTTAACATAGTTCAATATGTAACTTTCTATATTGATATTATGTAATTTTGACATATGAGGTTTCTATTAGACCATAAACTAAAAATTATGATATATTAGACCATATATAATCCCATTATCATTACATAATATTTTATGATTTTTAAATAATTTAATGTAATAGCATTTTCATAAAATATCGTAATTCCCCATTTTGAAATTATTCATTACTTTGACATTATGAAAACATCCATACATGATAAATTTAAACCAATTATTTTAATACAATCCTAACATGTCATATAAACATATAAAATTATTTTACCATCATAATTGAGTATAATTATATTTTAAATAAATTTTATAATATAATTTTATTGATTTTTTCGTTAATTGAATTATTACTACATAATTATTTATTAATTATTAATGGTAATTATTTTGTCATTAAAATATGAAAATAAATTCCTATAATGTACATAAATTTTTCATCTTAAATAAGAATATTTATATTCTATAATATATTTTATTTATCCTTATATAATCAATATAACTCTTATTAAAGAAAAGAACGTTACATTTTGGTGTTGCATTTGATTTTTACAATATGCAAGTAATTTTCATGAAAAAGTGTTCATTAAAATAATATATCAAGTATATTATGTGTTCATTTAATTTTTTTATCCAATAATGTATTGTATAGTGTTAGGGTGTTATTATAGTCCATTTCACCTTATTATTAACTTGAGATACCTAATTTCCCAATTACTATTATAATAAAAAATACTAATGTTACAATTCATGTTGGAAAAAAATAAGAGAGAAATATTTTAAAAAATTGGACATTCTGATTCAAAATATGAAAATCAGTTTTTTTATAATTAAAATTACATAATTTTCAAAATATAACTTAAAATAAATCCTATCTATGACAAGAGAAGACACGATTTAAAGTTGAACATGTCCAGAATATTGACATGTTTTTATATCAACAATAAAATTTGAAATATATTCCAAAGGCATAAATTTTATTAAATTATAAATCATTAATGTAATTATAGTTTAAAAAATAAAAGGTTTATTTAAAAACTATAAATTATTTCATTGAAGAATATATTATCAATTAAATTTTAATGGTTAAAATAATCATTAAAATATAAAAAATATAAAAAAAATAAAGAAAATTAAGAAATGTAAAATTTTATATACCTATTTTTTAAAAAAATTATTTTATATTTAAATTATGAATTTTTAAAAATTATATTTCATAATTTGTCGAAATTAAATGGTGGAAAAATTTCATTTTTTGGAAAAAATCTTTATAGCATAAAATTTATAATTTTCTTAATTCATATCTAAAAATCACATAAAATGAATGATAAAAAAATTAAATATTGTATATATATAATTACTATAATTAAACAATAATTATTTATTTTCTTATTGGTACAAAACACTAATTTGTATATTTAAAATTTTTTCCAGAAAATAAATTCTCATTTTATTTTAAAAACGTTTTCCATTAATTTATAAATAATTGGTAAAAGAATTATGCGTAAACCATATTTCATAACTTATTTATTCCTTTTCAAAAATTCATTTTTAACTAAAATGTATTAATTTTCTTCTTTAAATAAGTATTACAATAAAATTATGTTTTCTAGAAACTCAGTTTTATGTATAACACATGCTTAGACAGTGTTTCATTTAATGAAATACATCAATGAAAAAAAATAAAGCGCTTCAAAATCTCAAGGTTTCAAATTATAAATCCATAAAATGTATTTATCCCCCAAAATTCATGGGTTATAATTGTTTAAATACCTTAATGTTACATTTATAAAAAATCACATCCGAAAAGGAAATCTAAAACATCATTTCATTAAGGGTTAGTTAAAAACTCAATGGTTACCAAAATTAACTCATAAATATATTTCCATGATAGAGAACATATGTTCCAAATAAATTAAAATAAATATATGAGAAAAGTAACTATTATATTATGTTGGAGGGTGATAGATAATATTATCATTAGAAATTTAGTGACCACAAAACTGTGGACCAAGTAGGTATGAAAAAGGCCATTGCTACCATTACAAATGATGATATTATTTTAATTTGTCTTAAAACATCCATTCAAAATAAATGTATACTTTATTTCATCTTAGTATTTGGATGTTCCTTGATCAATATCCACTTCATTTCAAACTCTAAGAAATGAATATGAATTTATAATATCTACAGAACTAGTTGATTATAAGATTTCTAATATTTTGGAATATTATTCTTTATGATTATGGTTATAAACATAAAAATAGTTAATACAGGTTATCTAAAATGAAAAAATGAACATATGGTGAGATAATACATCAATATATAAAACATCATCCATATTTTAAGATAAATTTTTCTATAAATTTTTAACATTATAACCCTTCGGAATGATAAAAGTTCAAAACATTAAAAATAAGGTCACTAAATATCTCAAGAACATTGTAGCATTGATACCACATTTCTCATAATATATATCATGTATGTCCCAAACCATACATGTGAATACCTTCATCATGTGTTCTCTTGTAGCATCGTAATAAACTATATTACCATACAACATTGGTTAAAAAACCTTTATTTCAAAGGCAAACTATTCAGTTATAACATAAATCCAATAATTTCTATATCTCAATCCACGATATCACAATCCACCTAGTCATCTTGTTAGCCCCAAAGTAATCAATACATTCCCATTTGTTTTATAAAAAAACAACATCTTAGTATTTCACTATCCCATCATCATGCACATATTAACGGTTATCCTTCAATTAATTATGTATTTTAAAAAAATAGCACCTTAATACCTTAATCAATATTCAAGGAGACCAAAAAATTAATTATATGATATAAAATCCATATTTTAAAACTATGGTGGACCAATACACATATGTTTCATTATTCCATAATACCATGCATGTTATTCTATAACATTATTCGTGAATCCCATTCCATAAATATTAATACATTCCACCATTATGATGTCATTCTCAACATCGTTAATAGATATCACAAGAGATTCCCCATTTTAATTATCTTTAAGAGGTTTCTGATATCGATCATCATCATAAACACCTAGAAATGGGCATTGATTCGCATAATTTTAGTTATCCATACATATAAATCACTAAAGTGTAGTGGGTTCATTCTATGTATACCTCACACTATTGGTATCATAAGATAGCCTCTTCCCATTACATTAGAATTATTTTTCCTTATGACCATCATTTCCTCAATTGAAATATTTTCCAATCCCCTTATGAAAATATCCACCACGCAACATCATATATTTTAAACCTAATGAAAAACATATCTTTTTATCTCGATGGTTTTCATATTTTTTTTATAAACTCCATCTTAAATTTCCTATCAAAACAATGAGATTATTTTGTAACACCAAAATCTATTTACACCTTGATGGAACATCAAGCGATTACTTCATAAATATTGTAGTTCCCTGTAGATAAATCCCTTATGAGAGATTGTTTTAATCCACTAAATAATCCACCAACCTTACGTTTAGGATTAATGACAATGATAAAAGTGTAACTAACATGTCTTGAGAATTTTTATACATATGATTCAACACATACACATTCCATTTTCCATAACATAAGAAATTAAACTTCAATTTATGTATGAATTTTTGAAAATATTTACATATTGAAAACTATGTTCTTAAACTCTTAAAATTACAGGTAATCAATTTCATCTCATTTCCACATATTATTGAGAGAGTTACCCCATTGATTGTTCTCACCAACAGGATAATAGAAAACCAAAATGAGTTTCTCATGTTTTCAGTATTGGATTATAAAAAATATTATTCTAGTGGAACTGATCAAATTCTTATCCACTAGAAAATTAGAACACCCACTGAAGATGGTTGATGTTTCCTCAGGAATTATTCAATATAATAAAGTTCCCTACATTTCTCATTTTGCAGTCTAAAATGATTCTAAGCATGAGAATCCAGTGTGAGTATAAAAAAAAGAATTTTCATTCCATCTCTTGTAGAATTCAATTTCAATGAATTACAATTTTTGAATTTCCCATAGAATTCCCCTTTAAAACATTTCCTTTGGGTCCCATATATTAACTAAACATGAAATAATAGATTAAAAACCCTAAACATGGTGATAAATAAACATAATTAAGGGTAATTACTTATAATAATGAAATCTAAGTAACATTTGGATTAATCCAAAGTTATTGATAGTGATTAAAAAAACACTAAGAATGCAACATATACCTAGTCTTTTCCTTATAGATGTCCCAAAACATTTACATAGAAATATATATAGAGATCTCACTAATGTATTCTCATCCATATTTACAAAGGTTTAGTAAAAATTTATTATAATACCAAGATTAATTACACATTTGTAATAAATATTAACAATTAATAATTTATGTGTAAAATTTCACACATTACAAGAACACACACATAAATTTAATATTAGTTTAGTGCATATGGAATATTTTAAACATATATAATAATTTAATAGGATATGTATATCTTATCTCCCATATTTCATCATAACTAGAACCCTTTTTGAAATTTCAATCATTATATAATTATTCACATCATGGGGACAAATAAACACTAGAGTGGGTACTATTAGTAGCTTATTGAGGGTAAATGTGTGAGATACATCAGGAATATCATGAACTTAAGGGTATGAGAACATGATATTAACATTATAATATCATATCTTTTATATCAATGGTCATAAAAAAGAGTCATGGAATAAATAATGGGAGTTCAAAAGAGATTAATCATTCAAAAAGAATGATCATAAGCTATAAAATAATAACATTGAAATAAGACATAAAATTTTTGGATGACACATAATCATGTAATATCATTCCTTATATGTTAAGGAAAATTTTCTGAAGATAATATTGTAGTATAAGGGTAATAAATCTCTATGGTGAGACACATTACCATGCTCAATCGTAGTCCTTTCCTTATAACGGATTATGTATCAGCTTCTTCCAATAAAATATCAGTTTTCCCCATCCTCCCACAGTAGATCAGGATTCCAAATTGTCAATAGTGGATCATTCTCAATAACTTGTTTACATCCTTATCTCATGAGACATTAATAGTTTACAAAATAATTGTAGGGATATTTGGTTCCAAACAATCATATAATAAAGCAAAAATATATGTGTGAAAGGGGAATATAATTAATTCTTCATATCAATATCAATGGAATAAAATGGGTTTCATAAAAATCATTTAATCATGACATAAACCATAAAAAATAAATGTGTTTCATAAATATCATGCCATCATAAACAATACCCTCTCATAAAATGAATAATAATGGAATAATTTATTCATATACCTTGTAAGACATAAGTAACCTTAAATAATATTATCTTAGATGTTAAATATTTTTGAGAGAACACTTGAAATAATTTCTTGACGATAATATCCTTTCTACATTTAAATCATTTTCTTTTGTTAAAATTTTACATTGTTTTATAGTAAAACATATTCATTGAAAATATCAATGTTATCATGAAAGAAAATATTAAAGTAATTATGGAGTCATGACGGAACCAAATTTTGTTTATGATGTGTATGATAAAAAACATTATTTTACTTATATTTTTAGAAAGGCCGATAATTACCAGGTTATGAAGTCGACCAAAAAATAATTTCAATTTATTTATAAATAATTCAATAATTCATAAAAAATGACTTTGAAAATCCACAACATAAAATTAAAAAATTGAAATAATTTTATGAAAACATGGAAATTGAAGATATATATTCCATTATAGAGTCTTAGAACAAAACATTCCCATATATTGATGAGATTGGGAAATAAATACTCATCACCAAATAACTAGTAGAATCGAATACCCCATAAAATAATGAAAATTACATATATAAATATCTATATATACATTAATAAAACATAATAATATAGATAATCCTTATAATACTCATTCATGGATATTATATACACCACATTTATGAAAAATGTTTTATATATGGAAACTGCCCGAAAAATATAAAAGTTATACCTAAATTTATTAATACTTGAGTTATTTTAGAACCATACTTTTCAAGAAAAAATAACATCATTTATAATATTTCATATCACTAAATAGTTGAAATTAATGATATAAACTATCATAATGTTTCATATACACCACATAATAGAAACGAGTGGCGAATATGGCACGTATTAGATGAAAATAAAAAATGAGATGAAATTCTCATACCATATGTCTTGACTCCAATCATAATCATTAAATACTCCGTTAAAATGAATGACAGTTGATAATAAATTTATAAACTATTCATATTTACTTAAATCATATAATATATGATTTACATATGAACTCATATAACCAACTTATATCCCTTTCTATATTAGTGTTATATTTTGGTTAATTTCAATTTATTTTATTGTATACCATATGACGTGTTACTATTGATCATCTTTTATAGACCATGATTTAATTATTTCAATAATTCAGAAAATGATATAATATATATATATTCATTATATAAATATTTATAGTTATCTCTGAAAAATATAAATAGGAAATGTAATATTACATTCATGGAGACTGTAGGCCTCACGTAATCATCAATGTTCTCTTAATTTAATTATCAGTTTGAATGATGAAAGTTAATGAAATATATGTATATATAATATGTATATTATAATTTTAATTCCATTTATGTCATAAAAAAAACTAAAACAATCAATAATACATTCCATGTAGATTTTCAATGAATCACATCGATTTGAGGAGATAATATTCCACATGCCCACAAATGATGATTTCATATATAAAAAATGTAATGAAGGAATGTATATGTATGATAATAAAAAAACTAAAATACATCAAAAATATTATATTTATATAATATAAATACAAGGTTTTCATCATTATATCCATCTGTGATAGGTGTCAAAGCGAAATCAAACAACAATATTTTGTGAGGTGGTAGTTCGCCACACATAGAAATGGTACATTCTATAAAAATTTTATAGATTTTTGTGTGATTGTTGGAATATAAAATATAATTAAAAAATATTTGTAAATTTAGGTTACAAGTATTATTATATGATAATGAATTTAATATAATTTAATGGGTTTAAGGATAAAACAAATCAAAATGTTCATCGATGAAAGCTCCCTCTTCTTTGGGTATCTCGTTTTGATTTTCATAAAAAGGGAATCATTGTTTAGCATTCACCACAAATTCTAGCTTATAAGATGAATAGTACAAATTTTAGAGGATATTTTAATAGAGTTTGGCTGATCCAAGATGGTTATGGTTTTTGAATAAATGATAAGATGAGGTTCATGTTTATAAGGGTAGAGATGTGATCTTTTAGAATTTTTCAAATGACTAATTTATTAAAAAAATAAATATCATTTAAAATATATAAATATTAAATTTATTTAATGTTAATATGAGATAACATTTTAATATCAATAAACAATATATTTTTAGCACATTTTGGTATTTTTTTATCATTATCATTTTGGTTATCCCTTTTTAAATCCATATTAATATTACCTATAGTAACGATGTTTTTAATAATAAAAAGATCTAATTAAAAAATATAAGATTTATATTATACCATATATAGACCAATTGAAAAAATTTATATCATATATTATCCTCTTTTCCTCAATTAATATTTTTATTAATTTTAAAAATGTTAATAAAATATTATTATCATAAAATATCATAAGTGTAAATTTTGACAATATTCATTATATTGAAATTAGGAAAATGAACACATGAAAATAACATTGATCAAATTATTTTAATACACCAATAAAATATAATATTCAAGTACGAATTTTATGTAAAATCATAATTAATGAAAATTATATTTGTTTACATATTTATAAAATCATTTAATTGATAGTTTTATTAAATGAATAAAAATTGATTCATTATTTTAGAATTATATATAACAATTATATCCTTAGTAAAAATAAAAAATAAATATATATGATGTATATAAAAATATTACATTTAATAATTAAAATATATATCATAATAACTTATATTTATCACCATATTAAAAATATTATACATATCAAATGTTTGAGTGTCACATTTTTTCACTCTATTTTATTATAAAAATATTTAACTAATTTTTAAGGGAATGTGAATTAAGTTATTCAATTTAGATATTTATATGTTAATGATTGAATTAAATTAATCAAAAAAAATAGGGAATTTTTTATATACATTTTATAGTCCCTAATACTTTTTTTTAACTTAAAAACCATAAAATATTCCTTTACCTTTTTAAAAATTTTCCAAAGATAATATTCATAATGAAAAGAATAATTTGAATATATTTGAAATATTTTTTCCATCTATTTATAAATATTAAATATGTTTTTTATTATTAAAAAACAGTTTTCTTAAAATTAATTGAAAATAAATTCCACAGCTGGAATAAAAAAAGTGTTTTTAAATAGAAACATTCATAAATATTTACTTGTTTTTATATCCAAATTAAATGTAAAATTTATTCAACTAAAATAAATTGTTTTAATATATAAAATATTAAACTAATAATATTTTTTGAACAATAAAATATATATTTAACTCTATAAATTATTTTTATGAAAAAGAAATTTTATATAAAATACAATAATTTTCACTATTCATTAAAACATATATCTTGTAAATGAAATATTTAAGAATCATCCAATTGAAATGTTGTATCTCAATTTAAAATAAAAAATTTATTTTTTCATATAAATTTTTTAAATTTATCAAATTTTTGCTTTGAAATAGGTTTTCCATTAAAATGCTGAAATATATACTTTCTAAAACAATACATCTTTTATACAAAAAATATAATTTGTTCATATATCATGTCTTGAAAAAACCATATGATGAATATTAAAAAATAAAATCAATCACATGTTTATGTATAATTAATATAATTAAACAATTTTTATATTTTTTTTATTTTTATAAAAGACGCATCTTCATATTTAAATAATTTTCCACAGAATAAATTCTTTTTTTAACATTTTACATTCATTTATAAATTATTGTTCAAATAATTATTTATAAGCAATACATTATTGATTCATTTAATACTTTTAATAAATTCTATTCTAATTTCATGTTTATAATTTTTTTTAATAGCTTAATATAATGATAAAATTTTATTTCAAATAAATTTAGAGTAGCGTAAATCGCAAGGTAAGACAAGGTCGTGTGAAACTGAAGAAAAACATGAAAAAAATATATCTGAAAAAATAAATGGATGTTATATTAACTAATATAAATATAAAAATTTTAATATATATTAATGATATGATTCGGTTTTCACATTGATCCTCCAAAAATATAAACCCTCAGGTCTTTAATAAGTGGTACAAATGTTGTTTTTCTAAGAAAAGGTGATTTACCTCGCAATGAATGATATTTTTACACCCTAGTTTTTAACATTAAATTATTTTATAACTTTTAAAATATATTTACACTATTATATCCCATATAATGATATGTTATTATATTGTTGGAATAATTTTTATCCATCCATTTCTCCATAAGAAGAGAGACAAATTTATTGCTCATTTGTATGATGGAATTTCACCTAACAAACTGCTGTATTGTTTTCCATAATCAACTCATATGGATAATCATAATATTGGAAATAATAAATATATATTATACATACAACATTATAATAATTCAAGAGAATTAATACATCATAATCTCTTGGGCCCTTTCACTCATTAATTGAATGACATCACCACTCATGTGTTTGTGTGACACATTATCTTCATTATGTGATGAAATTAACTTTCTATTTAAAACTATTTAGAATGGTTCAAAAAATTTATTTAATGATTTTTTTTATAATTATAATATAAATATCATTCAATAATTTATGGAACTTTATTATGTTTACAAGGACTATAAATTCCATGCTGAAATATTTATGAGAATATAAAATAGTTAACAACCAAAATAATGGTAATAATAAACTGTTATTAAAAAATATGTGATATGAGGTTATTAGAACATATATAACAATATAAATATTAATATGGGTCTAGGATAAATTATTAACGTGTTTAAAACTTATATACAAGCATATAATCCATTTTCTTTTAAAGGTGAACTTTATGTATGGAACATCGACTCAATTTACCTTATTCAAGATATTTTTTAAAATTATACACCAATTTAATTTATATGGGTTATATATTGTAAAAAATAAATATTTTGAGAAATTATTTTTCAATTTAATTTAATCTTATTGATATTTTATGTTACATGAAACACTTGTTTTATATTATATTTTATGTAACACTGAGTTTTTCTTTAGTTAAATGCAATAACGAGTTTCTTCAATACCATTCATGAAAAAAGTCATTGAGCTTTAGAGAACCATGAAATATTTTTATTCTAAATATTTCCATTATAAACTATCTAATAAATAGTTGGGTCTGAAAAATATGTACTATATTATTCTATAAATAGATATATTTTTTATTATATATTAATTTAATTATAAACACTTATCATATAACAATTAAAAATATAGGAATGTAATTATATACATCAAAATATGTTCTCTTCAAAAATAATTTATTACTTCTTAAGATATAATTTTATATCAAATTTGTATTGATTTCATAAAATTTATCTGGTAAAATGAAAATATTTTTTTGAACCATCATATCTAAATATACTAATGGTTAAATATTAGTATTTTTGGAAAAATATTGATTTCATATTCGATAGTTAAAATATTGATTTTCATTGAAAATTTATTTTCATTTAATTAAAAAATTTAAATTCAAAATTAATTTTCAATGTAATAGACTTATTTAATAGTAATATTAAGACCATTTTATTTATCTAGAATCATCATTATATTTGATTTTTGTATAAGTTTATTTTTTTTATTGGAATGGGTTTTTCTTGCAACTATTTTAAAGAGTTTAGTGTTTCTCCCATTTAATTAATTTCATATAATACCTAATTAAAATTTTTTTAAATGATATTTAAATATTATATGTCTATGATTTTTAATTTATATTCATACTATTATTATTATTATAAAAATAATTAATTAAAATATTTATTTTTCTTTAAAAAACACTTCCCAAAAATATTTTTTTCACATCAATAGGTTTTTTAAAATATTTATTTTTTTAAAAAGCTACATTATTTATTTGAAAACATAAAAATAATTTTTAAATTAATCATATCAATATTGTATTTGTTTTAATTTTGGTTAGATATTTTAAATAATATATTTTTATGAATATTCAATAAAACATAATATACAATTAAAAATTCCTTTCCTGAAAACAAATTTATAAGCTAAATTATAATTTAAATATTCTTTAAAATAAAAATATTTAAATTATAATTTTTTTCTCAGTTTTTTTATTTTAACAAATTTCAAATTAAAATTGGATATATTAAAATTTTTATGCATCTGAACATTCTATATTTAAAAATCGGCATTCTCATCATGTTAGTGGGATTAATTTGAAATTTATAATTTAAATATATATTAATTTAATTGGAAAAAGTGTTACCTATTTTGAATCATCGTAATTGATATTTTAAAATATGTTATTCTTAATTTTTGTCAAAAATTAACAGTAAAACTAGTAAATAATGTTTATAATAGTTAATTTAAAGATGAGTTTTCTTAGGGTTGGTTAAACTAAATATATAAGTGATATAGGTAACCCAAAACATGTTAAAAATTATGTGGATGTATTATGACTTTATATGTTATATTATTCAAAAAAGACCATTATTGGTTCCTTTTGACATGAAAATTTATGGATGGAATTAATTCTTTCAAACAATTACAAATTTCCCACTGACCTAACTTATAAATGTACCCCCATATACTCTTCTGTTTACAACATAAATACCATTCGTTCATAAAATAACTATCACAATTACTCCAAAAAATCCATAGACTCATCTTATAAGACTATTTTATTTATAGAAATTCAACTAGGCCATAATTTTATAGCAAACCTATGAAGGATTCATGAAGAATAAGTACCATTCTTCAATAAGCCTTTTTATTTTATTTCTTCCTCCACCTAATTAAATTAGTATTAATCATTGATGATATAAAAACATAATAATCAATCATATTCTAATATGATTTTTTTTATGGTTAGTACCTAAAATCATCACTACTTTCATTAAATTGGATATGATATAATTGTTCGTGTGTATTGTGGACTACCGTCTTGTGAAGAGATGACATTTTGTGTTCCTTTACCACCAATTATGGTAAGGTATGATTACATATAAATTGTATATAATTATATTTAAGAATATATTATACATTTTAAGACATTATATAACATATATATCATTCATAATTTTTATTCCATAGGGCAAACGATTATGTCGTTCATTTGTACAGTAAACACCCACCTCGTAAAGTGGTGTGATTCATTCTCACTAACTCTTTATAAGATAGATAGAGAGGATAAATATATGTAATATAAATTTAAATCTATGTTATTTATGAAATATTTATCATTATTAAAGTATAATATGTCATTTAATTATTTTTAACCTTTCCAATCACTAAAATAAGATAATGTTGTTCGTGTATGTGTAGAATACCACTATCATGATGTGATTAGACTATATATATCACCACAACACATGGATAATATGTATAAATATGTAATATGTTTTTTGTGATATAATTATCATTGTTGAATAATAAAATATTATATACCTCTTCCATAATGGTCATTGAAAAATTAAAATGTTACTCATGCATTCATATAACCTAATGTTTCTAGGATCATAATGTAATCCATATCTCAATCCCATCATTCATGATTAGTAATAAAACAATAATTTTTTTAAAAATATATTATCTTTTTAATTATTTTTATTCCTTGTATTTCAGAACCATTTTCCAAGTAAGAGGACCAAAAATAAGAAATGAAAACATATATGAAAAATTTGGTTATTTGGAGAAACATGAAATTAAGATTGAATTTTTAGAAATGGGATTAAAACGAACATAAGTGAATACAATATGGTATGAAATATAAAAATATTCATCCATAATATATTTTTTATAAATTTATATTTATTCTAATGGGCAATATAAAAAGCATTAATCAAATCAGGACTTATAGTAAGGGATCTCAGTATCAGCATTTACTTTGGTGAGACACATGGAATATTTTAAAACTATTTATTTTAGTTGGTTAATATACCAAAAATAAAAATATTAAATGATGTTAACCAGAAAAATATTTTTAATTACATATACATATTATTTTCTCTCATTCATGTGGTTTACATTTAAAAAATTACCAATGAAGTAATGAATTTTTGTCTCAATTTTCCTTCTTTGGGACTTGTGTTATATTATGAACCTATCTTCTTTTATAATGTTTATATAAATACCCATTTCCATATAATAACCTAATTTTATATATCCATATGATATTTTAATTTTATTTATAATGACATTACTTAATGGGTCTTACATTTCAATAATTCTTGAGTGGTAAATATTTAATGATGTAATATCATTGTTTACCGAGATTGTTTATGATTAACATTTTGAGGATAAAATATAATTATAAAACATGAATGAAACATATTATTATTTTTAAATGCAATTATCATATGAATACGTGTTTTCATTTAATTTTCTACACTAAACGTACCCAAATGTTCAAAACAATTTTTTTTAAAAAATTTTAATTTATTTCCACTAGAAAAAAGTTTTATTCCAAAAACTATGTCTTCATATATTGTTTTTGAAGAAGATATTAATATTGTTTTAAATTTATTATTAACAAAATTAATAAACATTTTTTACATTAAAAATTTTTCAGGGAAATTATCACAATGATATAAAAAAGTTTATGTTTTTCTTTCACAAAATAATTTGACACGAATATTTGTTTTTAACATCCATGAGATATATAGTTTTTACCATTTTCATGACCCCTATATTATTTTAATGATTTTTTGAAAGATTAATATTTTATATTAAAATAATAATTTTTCCTTAATAATGAGAAAATATTCAATTTTAAAATAAAAGTTTTCCAAATGATAAGGATTTTGATAATGTTTTATGATTTAAAAAACAATTATTAAAAATTAAAAATCTATTTTTGTAATGAAAATTTATAAATATTATTGAATATTCAATTATATTTTTTTGAATATTATATTTTATAAAAAAATCCCAATAATTTTTATAAATTTTTTATTGAAAATATATTTTTAATAGAATTTTATTTTCTACAATAAATGTTCTAAGATATAATTATTTCAAAATCATTTGACATCAAAAATGAAATCCACTAAGGTCACTTTTTTTATTGGGTATACAAGTCATATAATCCAATTATATTAGTACCTTGAATGATATATTTTTATGGTTACATGATGTTGGTGGAAAAAAAATATTCTTCCTTTTCCTATATAATTATAAAATTATATTGTAAATATATCATTTTTTCATGGGAGGTGATATGTTAAAATGATTAAATTATTACGAATCTTATCACTTTTACACAAATTATGATATGACTAAATGTTTATCAAACATATTTCATTTAATGTTTTTTGATATGTTGAAATTATTAGTCTCTTTTGGAATACATATATATGATTTTCATTTACTGTTTTATGGGACATATATCTCCCTCAATTGTATTTTGTAAATATTTATATATAATGAAATTAAAAGGAATGTAATAGGGAATTATCCTAGTATAGTATGGGAAATATTCTTTTATAATGGTCGAGGGAGTCAACCATGACTAAAATGATGGTATAAATAGTGACCTCATTCTACTATAAAGGATTAGAACATAAACCTGACTAATATGGAAATGATTTTCTATACAGATGTGTATTCCACAAATCTATGTCTTAGTATGATATTATGATCCCAAAAATTATGTTCTTTGATTAACTTATGATTCATGTCTTATAAACATCTAATATTTAATCCAGAACTCGTGATTTTGATCATTTGTATTTAGGGCATGTTTTTAAAAACATATGTTCATGTCTTTATAGAGTTATGTTCATGTTATGCCTATGTATTCTCCTTTTCTCCCCTACATGACCATCTAATATTAGTATTTATTATTTTTTCATTCCCCATGTCATGAATAATGGATTTTAAGTGGGAGTACTATTGTGGTTGATCTTTATCAGAGGGATTAAAGATATTTTGTGAATTGAGAATATTGTGTTCTAATATTAAAAAGGTGATATAATATTATGGTATTTAGTCATGTGTTTATGTAATATAATGATTATTCATCTAAAAAGCATAATATACTCGTATGAGAACTATGGGTCAATAAAATATTATTAAAGGAATGTATTATTTATCAATTGAGAACTATCATGTGAAAAAATTAGTGGTAAACCTAAGGATATTTTTAATAATATATCTTGGGATGTCTCTATGTATTTCTTATGGATGAGTCAATATTGATAAAAACAATATACTAGAAATTGTTTAAAGGATATAGTTAGTGGGTTATTGGATATTTTTTCCATGTATAGATAGTATAAAGGAATTTTCCTCCAACACATAGGTTTTTAGGTGTAGTTACTATGAAAATGGTGTATTGATATGGACTCGATCATCACCTGGTGCATGAAAATTGTCCTTATATCAAAAATAGTTTGATTCTCTAGTGGTTATGTTTTATAAATTTAGAAACACTATAAAACTATCATGAAGGGTTTAAATAGATGGAAATTATTGATAACATAGGATAATCCTATGTTTTAATATATTAAAAAAATTCCTTGTATTTAAAAAAATTATAAGTGAATATATAAATGATTATTATTTCCCACACTTATCTTGATTTTTTAGTTAACGAATGGAACTAGTAGAACTGGGGTAGAAATTAAATTTAATGGAGATTTTTCTAATGACCATATAATTTTGATCATCGATGAAGTGAAGGATATTGTGATTATACCTAATATGTCATCAAGGATCATGATTAACAATGTGAACCATTACCAACTCTAAGATCCCCAATGAAGTTAATGGTAGAGTTCACTGAGTGTACATGTGATGACCCCATCCCATAAAAAATACCACTCTTTGGATATTAATGGGAGAATAGAGATAGTGAGCCCCATGCCCTACCTCCAATATGCCACGGTTTAATTAATATCATTGATGTTAATGTATAAACATATATGGGTGACATTAACCTCTAAGAGAAGCACATGAAAATTAAAAATATAAGATTGAAACCAACCAAATCCCGATAAAAATATAATAGAAATTCAAACTGAAGAATTTTTTTTCATTTTTATGAAATAACTACAAAAACCGAAATGGATAACTGAAATTACCAAAACAATGATAAATGGAAGTGACCACAAAGCCAAAAAAGATGCTACAAAGCCCAAAGAAATTAGTAACTAGCATAATCTATGAAATACACCAGCTGACCCAAAAAAAGTCGACATAATATAGGGTGATTACAAATGTATACTCAATATGATCCTCCCCAGATCCTCTCATGAAAAAGTAACAGAATCTTGTTATAGCATAATAAAAAAATTGTGAATGTGACTCATCATCTAAAAAGATATTGTAAGTTCCCTTCCACACCATGGATACACTCACCATTAATCAATAAAAGTTTATAAAATATAAAATTAATTTTAAGGGTACACACATACCATATCCCCATTGTATTTCCTATTTTCCACAACATCGCACATCCAGATAATTTCATTCCAAAAATGCTAGCCGGAAGACACCTATGAGAATCACCAAAACCTATAACTCATGAAACTCACCATCGCATCCACATAACCAATCTATTAAGGTCGTTTTCAGGACCCACCTAGTCTCATATAATGTGTATCATACGTCGGGTGTTATTCCTCAATCCATCAGAACCCATAAACCGAGTAAGGATACTCATTCCATGATAACTGATGCATATTATACCTATAGTAGTTCTTAGGAAACTATATCAAAAATATTATCATTTGAAATTACCCGAAGCCATTAAATACCTATAAAGAATAAAAAGGACATATTACCCACCATTTCTACCAGCACATGATATTATCTGAAGTAGAGACTAGGGCCAAAGGCTGAATTCATCCATCCATCCCCCCATCAAGATGTTAGGGAAAACATCCATAGGGATCATAATCCCCAGGTTCTCAAACACCCTAAATAATATGGTTGATTAGAGTATAGAAATGTGAAAAAATAAATGGATATAATATAGCTACCAACCATACTGTAGTCATTACATAGTCTTTGACTCAGTGACAACAAACATCTCTCAGAATCTGATTGTCATTTCTACAACTAAATATCCTATAATCACAAACCATTTAATTTGTGGTATTTAATTATTTAATTATATTTCATTAGTTTAACATTATATTTACTAACTTTTAACCATTACTTAACAAAATTCAATTCCACATTATATTTATTTATAATCACAAAAATGTTCCATTTCCACCAGGAATAACCAAACCGAGTCCACATTTATTTAAAATTATAAACCAAACATTGCACTTAATCAATATCAAACACTATCTGTTATAAATTTAATCAATAATTTATTAAAAAAATTAAAATTTTCCATTTTTCCATTTTATCAGGTTTTCTAAAAATACACTTTAAGATTCCAAACACAATGGGATCAACACGATGACAAGATTCACTACATTTCGAGTATTTTCAACCTATTGTGGTAGAGTAAAAACGTCCAACCCCATGAAGACAAACATGAAACTCACACGGAATACCAAATGAATATTTTCCTCCCTTAAAAATAGTCTAAAAAATCTAGCTACCACAATCAGTGGGAATATAATGCAGATAAAAAACAAATGTTTCATAAAAAGTCAATCATTTATATCAACAGGTATGCCAATCTTAATCTAGTTCTATAATCTCTAGTTCCTCTCTAACATCTGAAAGAATAAAATGATAATTTTGCCACTCTATATGATATCTATATCAACAAAAATTATCCCTCCATACCCACATATCATAAAAAATTATAAGATCAGAAATCCCTTGCTCATGTCACATCACAATAAGTAAGAAAACAATCAAACATAACAACTGGGCTCTTGTCACTATACAAGGCATCCATCCTTCCTACCCAACGAGTTCTCGTGGCTCCAATGCACAATGTACAAACAATTTATGAAAATATGGAATAAAAATCATTATCTAAAAATTCAAAAAAAAGGGTCATATCCAATTGAGTTAAACATTCATATCTTCACCGATATGATTATCATCAAATTGCAACAACTTAAGAAATTATCACCTCTGTAAATATTTATCTAATTAATTATCAATTATTTGTATATTTTTTTTATTTACCAACTTCTATCAACATATAAATGATAAAAAATGACGTCCTAGATTTCAATCTATCTAGAAAATCAAGTGGAAATATTTTATCATGATACAAAGCTACAACATCACTACGTAACCAGTAGCAATTCATAAATATGGTTCAAATAAATTTTATTTCAATTGAATTAAGATCCAAAGTGATAAATCATGTTATCTCTACAATTTAATGTAAATAAATTTTAGATGAAAATAATCCCGACGTAAAATTAAATTAAACATTTTTCTCTCAAGAATGAACTATGATTCATATCACATTCACATATCCTACAATGACGACATCCACCTGAGGGTGCTACGACACCAACACATGAAACCACAACTGAGAAAGCTCCATTATAAATATAGATAATAAATTTCATCACATAGAAAGGATAAATGGGATAATAGAGAATAAATAACACAACAGAATAGAGGTATAGCAATCCTTATATCATTGAAGGATTAGCAGTTCCTTATTGTACCAATATAGGGGGTGTTCATGTAGTAGGAAAAAATCCTTGCAGAACACAATCCAAGGATTTTAGTTTAATTTAACGACTCCATTAGGAGGATGAACTTTGGGCATACCATATTGAGGAAAATTTTTAAAGGATAACATGGGTGGAATTTATTTCAACCTTTGGAATATTATTTTCATAATTTTGGCCATGAGGTTGTCCTCTATTTCCAGTAAGATTCTTACTCCTAAAAATTTTGGCTTTATTAAGGGTAGGTCTGTTTAAAATTGTCTTATTACGACCTCATAATATGTTAACCATATTAAGAAAACCACAAGGGATGGTAATATGACTCTCAAGTTAGATGTCACGAATTCTTTTGATTCTATAAATTGGAATTTTATTTATAAGGTTTTTCATTTTTGTAGTTTTGATGGTGTTTTTATTAATTGGGTTAAAATCATTTCTGAGTCAGGTTGTATCTCTATCCTTGTTAATGATTCCCCTGAAGGCTACCTCGCTTGTTCTAGAGGTGTCAAACAAGGTGACCCTCTCTCGGCCATTATTTTTTCCATTGTGGAATATTATTTTAGTATATTTATTTATATTATGGATAAAAATGAAAAAATAATGTGTATTAGTTCTTGTAAGGGTTTTTTTCTCCTACTCACATTTTGTATGATGATTATTTTATTCTATTATCTAAATGGGATAAGATAAATATTAAAAATATTAAGGGTGCCCGTTTTCATTATGAAAAAGTCTCTGGGTAAGAGATTAGTTGGAATAAGTCCTTTATTTATTTTGGTAAGAATTTTCCCATTTCTAGGAAGATGAGCATTATCAGAGATTTTGGTATTCATGAAGGAGTGTTTCCCTTTATATATTTGGATGTTCATATGTTTTGGTTAGAGGCCTAATGATTGTTATTTTTCTTATATTCCTTGTAAAATGAAAAGGCATCTTGCTACCTGGAAGGGTAATTCCCTCTCCCTAGTCGGTCATGTTTGCTTGGTTAGGGATGTGATCATTTATAAGTATGTTTATTCTTTCATCGTCTTTCAGTTTCAGGTATCTCTCATAAAGAGAATTATTGTTTCAATTAAAAAATTTATTTGGAGTGGTAATATTTTGGAGATGAATTTATCTATAGTTTCTTAGAATAATTATTGTAAACCCTATGATATTGGGGGCATAGTAATATAAATCATGGGGTGATTAATGATTCTTTACAGGCTTCATTCATTTAGAGGATTGTAAACAGTAATTTTGAGTCTATGGACTTTCTCCATAATAAATTATGAGATAGGATCATAAATGGGGTTTTTAATCATCTAGATTCTTCTGTTTGGCCTACTTTTAAATCCATTATTTTACATTGACTCTTAAGACAGATGGCTTATTTCAAGGAACTCATGATTATCCTTTTGGAAGGCCAAATGAACTGGGTGTCTCATAGATGATTCCTTGATGAATAATGATATTAATGTTGATATGGATATTACAATTAAATATCTGCTTGATAATATGCAGGGTCTCCTGAATCATATTGTTATTATTATCATTGGTTACTCCTTATCTAATAGAGATGATTTTTGGGGTTTGAAACCTGCTATAAATGGCATGCTGACTTATAAAAAATTTATAGTCATTCTCTATCTTGTAATATTGGTTGTTAATGGATGAGGGATATTCAAATGATCTTTATTAGGCCTTCTCAGACAACATTTTCCTAGGGACTAGATCATGGGATGCTTCCTACTGATTGTTTACTTCAAAAAACGTGGCATCTCTCTATATTCTTCATGTGTGTTTTTTCATCAACATATGGAAGATATTTATTATTTATTTCTTATTTGTGTAGATGGAACTTCAATGTGGAAGTCTGTTTAGGATATTTTTGAAATCCCTATGCCTGATATGTCTTCATTTTATTATTTCCTTTAAGGATGGAATTCTATTGATCATTATCCTCAATTGATGGATCTTTTTATCATCTCTAATACTGAAGTCCTTCATTTTATTTGGATTTCCTAGAATAATGTGATTCGTGATAGATTTTTTTCTTGGTATGTGGGGTTTTATCATCTATTCTTACTGAAATGTGTAATGCTGAAATACCAAGGATGAATTATTTTCTTCAACTCGGTTCATGATTTGCCTTTTCTGAACCAGATAGGTGTTATGGGAATATTTAGGCCTCCACGTGGTACTGTAGATGTTCTTTAGAAGGAACCTCTTTTTTGGTTAAAAGTTAATTAAGACGGTGCTTCTGGGGGTAATCCTAGGATTTTTGATTATAATGCTATTTTCAAAAACCATAAATGGTATGAACTGTGTTATATTCAAGGTCCATGTAGCATTGCCTGTTTACATGAGGAGAAATTTTTTGGAATTATCGTTGTTGTGGATTAATCTGTGATGCGTGATTGAGATAATTTATGGATCGAGAGTGATTATATTGTTTTCGTTTCTACTATAAGGACAGGTATTTCTCACTTATCCTAGAAGCTAAATAGTCACTGGATTAATTGTTTGGAGACTATATTTTCCATGAATCATATTATCACTCTCATTTATAAGGAATCCAATTCTGTTTCTAATGTCCTAGAAAATAAATGTGTTAATGGAGTTGATTTTGTTTGGTATGATCAATTTCATGATGATCTTCTTATTTTTCTTAAAAAGGATGGTGACAAGTATCTAATTTTTTGACTTTTGTAAGTTTTCTCTTAAATATATGTGAGTTTGTATTGTATGGTATTTTTCATCCTTCTGTTCTTTATAATATTTTTGGGGTCTTTTTTCATTAGTTTTTTTCTTTATTCTTATATAGTGTGGGTTGCTTCTATTTTTTCTACCGGTATGAAGTAGCATGCCTTCTTTTATCTGTTATTTTCGACATTGGTTTTCATGATGCCAGTTTTTTTGGGGCATCATACATGGAGTGTCAGCCTGGACTGGACTAAATTGTTTCTATTTTTAAGAGATATATTATCTCATGGGAGTAGTGCATGATCTGAAGAATTCGATTTCTTCTTTTGTTGGGTGCTCGTAGGTGTCTTCAATGATTGGTGTTATGGAGTCTTTTCTTAGGAAGATCCCATGCTTACATAGAGATTGCCTAAGGCCTTATTTTGCGGGCTTCCATATGCTGAGTCATCACATTAACATCCATATCCCACCCTATTTCAATGGGTGTTTCTTGTTGCATTGGTTTTTGTTCCATTTCACCATAACCATACATTATGGTTATTTGGTTTTTCTTGTTTGTACTTTTTTGTATATTGTTTTTATTTTTTCATTAATAAAATTCCATATTAGAATTTCATGAATTATTAATCTTGTAATCACTCTTCAACCTGCCATTCGTAGACTCATCAGTGGTGGAAAACCTATTCTTCCCACCATTCTGGAATCATTTTTCAACCTACTATTAGATGAGTCACATGTACCAAAAGCACTGTTAAACCTGATATTCTAGAATGTGGGTGCATATTACTATTCTACAAATACTATACAACATCCGTTGGATTACTCATAGGTCCGGGAAACACCGTTCAACCTACTATTCTAGAATCAATATTAAACCTACTATTATAGAAACATTTTTCAACCTAATATTTGATGACTCATCGATCATGTAATCATTACTAATCCTACCATTCAGGAAAAACTATTCAACCTGCCTTTCTTGAAAAAACAATTGAACCTACCAATGAAAGACTCTTAGGTCATGTAAACACAATCAATCATACCATTCTAGAAACACTATTCAACGAACATTTTTGGAAACACATTTCAACTTACCGTTGGATGATTCACTATCCTGGAAACACTAATCAACCTACCATTCTAGAAACACTACTCAAAATACTTGAAATTTAAAAACATTGTTCTAATAACTCACCTTAACCTTCTAGAACTCTTCAAACAATATATTTTCAAAATGTAATAGACTATAGAGGTCCAAGCCATTACACTTCAGGTAGTGGATACCATAGAGGAACGAAGAACCAATTTATTATATATTGAGATTGTAGTGGGAATCACTCAATAGAATGTTTAATAGGGATATGAATATATTTTTTGAGTGGGAAATAAGGACCCAAACAATGTTACTGTAATAGAAAATAGAAAATTTTGATTTACATAATGAATGAAAATAATGGCCTCCAAAAGGTATAATCGACATTTGATTGTATTAAATGTGGATTATATGGTCATTTTAAATGTTTATGTCCTATCTGGAAATAGAATGAATGGAATAATTATGTTTCTTCATGTAATGGTTTTTGACTAATGATAGACAGAAAATTAATGAAATAAAATAGAAAATAACTATTAAGGAATAAAAAGATGAAGCCAAGTATGATTCATGAGGATGAAGAGAAATGAAAGATTTTTTTGTGTATAATAATTGAAGAATTATATTATATGATTCATGATATTTTAAAAAAATTAATTATCTGTTTTTTTCATAATAAATTTGAATGAATGTGTTGGATAGTATTGAAGAAGTGGAAAAGTAATTTGTAGGAATTGTTATATTTTATAAAAATAACATGTATAATGGATTATTGCACATAATTTGATCATTATTTTGAGAATTTTTTTATATTTAATTAAGTGATGATTAATATAGACAATGTAAATTTCATTTTACAAATTTTCATGGAAATGATTAGTGATTTGTTGAAAATGTCATTTTTTCTAAAATTGATGGAGTATAAGTCAGTTTTGAATTTATTAAATATATTGAATAATATATTATTTTACACCTGGAATAATGAGGCATGTATGATTTCCAAATGTATTTATTGTAATTCAGGTTATTGCTATGTTTCAAAATAATAAATGATAGTGGTATTCAACTGCTTGGTAGAAGACTATTAAACACAAGATCACGTGGTTTCATTGAATATTTTTTAGTTTATTTCAAGAAATCTAATTAACCTATATATAAATTTTGAATTTTAGATGGCTTATAAGGTTACCAATTTATTGTACGGATTATGTTGAACTATGTATGGGGTTTAGAGATTAATTTATTATTTCACCAAATAAACATTTATACAAAACATTGTTTTCATATTTACTAATAATAGAGGGAATGTCTTATCATTCTATTAATGGATAATATGACCCAATAATGCGTTAGTAATAAATTTATCACCATTTAATGGGTGATAGATGATGTTAAAATAGATAAATATGCAATAAAATGATGAAATTATGTTTATTAAATAGAAATAATTAAATTATGTACATTTTCTTATGTTTACGTTCTTGATATTGACAGAATTTTATAATATTAGTATAATGATATTGAATAATAATGTTGTCCTATTATTATAGTTTTTTATGAATTCAATGATCTTTTTTAAATATTTGTTCTTATGGATTTCTATCTATCAACATTATCCATTCTGTATTCTTTATCGCTCACTGTCAATATTTGGGTGTTAGTTTTCAATTTTATTACCAAGTTTTCACTTCCCACCTATGTTCTCACATTTGGAATCTATATTATGAGTTAATTTAGGTAACCATTTTGTTTCTAAAATTATATTTTTAAAATAATTATATTATTCATTTTTTTATTAGGTCTTATATTTATGAATTTTAAAAAGTTAATCATTTGAATTATGTGATTAATTTTTCGGGTGAAATTCATTTTAATGTGCGGGGGGGGGGGGGGGGGTTGAATGTTACAACAATGATTTTGTGATATTTTTTCATTTAAATTTATTCATTTATATACTTATTATAACAAAAAAAATTGGAATATATTCTGTTATCCAAAACATCGATTTTTCCATTTATTAAATTCAATAATGAGTTTCTTCAAATGTGTTGATAACACCCGATAGTAAGCTTCCAATGAACCATTAAGTAATATCAATTTAAATATGTACATTATAACCTAACCATTAAATAATCATGGATGTATTAAATTTATTAATTTATTATTTATACATATAAATTTTCTCTAAAACATAAATTTATTTATAATCTCTTTGTAAATCAACATGAAAGTTATAGTAATATTTTTATATTCATCAAAAATATATTTTCATATATATTTATTTTATGAAATAATATTATAGTTAATTTATAGGGAATTATAAAATTTATTTGATAAAATTAAAATCATTTTTAGCAATCCTATCTAAATTGACTTATAATGAAATATTTCAATCTTTTTTTGTTATTAAAATAATAATTTTTTTTATTATTTACTCCACTAAATTTATTATTAATAATATTTATATAATATTTTAGTATATACTAATTTTTTGGTTTAAAATGTGTGTTTTAAAAAAATCACTTTAAAGTGAATAATGTTTCTCCATTATAATCGATTTAAATAATCCATATTGAGGAATATTTTATTTTTTATTTATATATTATATAAAAATGAATTTTTATTATTTCTTATATAATTATTATAATTAGTCATTGAGTTTATATAAAGTCATCTAATGCTTCGAATAAATATAGTTCCCAAAAAACATGCTTTTTTACCGCATCTGTAATTTTATTTATTAAATTTTGTATACATTTAGAAAATTTATTTAGAAAATCAAAATTCACTTTTTAAAAAAGAAATCAAAATTATATTACAGTTATATTTATTGAAATTTCTTAAAATAGTAATTGTTTGATGAATAGTGAAAAATAATGATCATTAACTAAAAAAATTAATTTTTTAAAATTGAATATAATATCAAATTATATTTTCAACAGGTTATAATGTAAAATTAGTTCAATTATATATATATATTAATATAATTTTTTCCATTTTACTCAATATGATTTTAAAATTTGATATAAAATCATTGAAATCACTTGAACGTTTTCTTTTTAAGACCCTAATTTCTCATGGATTATAAGAGATTGGTTTTAAATAAAACCATTCCAATTCATTAAATGGATTTGGATAAATGGATTTAATATATTTAATCATTGTTATTTATATTTTCTAAAAATTTACCTTTATTTTATTAAAATAACTCATATTTTCCCTATTTTCTTAGAAAATTATCAGAAAATTCGGAGACCAATCACTGAGACTAAGAGTCGAGACAACATATAATTTTGAGGCTTGGTGTGCCCAAAATAGTACGTCAAAAAAGTTTATTTTTACAAGTAGCCTTTATGAGTAGTTTTTTTAAAAACATTTAATAACTATTAAACATTTTCTCTTATTAGAAATACGAGGAAATTATTGCATTCAGGATGGAATGTTTATAATTTGAGCGACCTAACATTAGTCGACAAGGTCATCTAGGGAGAAAACTTTAAAATTGAATAAGAGTAAAAAAAAATATTATATAATTTTTTTAATACTTATAATTCATGAATGGAGAGTCATATTAAAAATTTGAGAACACTATTGGGTTTTTAATTGGGTGTTCTCCTTAGGTATTTCCAAACATTAGATGGAATAGGTATACAGTGGAATGTAGTTTTTAGAACGCCAATCTAAATAAAATAATAATTATTTTATTAATTTATTTTCAAATCTAATAACTCATAAAAAGTAACTTGTATTGAAAATTTGAGAGTAACGTTGAGCTTGTCTGGGTTTTCTTTCTTCAGGCAGTGCCAAACATTGATCGGCATGGGATGAGGGTAATAATCAATTTCTAGGAATTTTAAAGAAAAATAAATTGAATTTAATATTGATTATTGTATTAAAAAAAATTCAACGCAACGCAATGTTGAGCTATTGGTTTCATTTCATAAATTAAATGGCTTAACAACATGGTAAATCAATGTAACAGAAATGCTAAAACCTTTTTCCTCCATTATATTTATTAACAAAGATACAAGATCAGGGGACGATCCTGGTGTATTATAGGAAGCCTTGGGGGAAATTTCTTAAGGAATGATGAGAAGTATCAAAAAAATGATAACAGGTCAATGAAATAATTAATATCAAACATAAGTGGATTGACGAACGATGAGTGTGAAATTCACCCTTCATTAGAAATGGATCCAAACCCAGGTAAGAGTTTATTTCAAAGATACTACCTTTCCCCATTCATCCCTTGTAACTGAAAAATATTGATTAACTTACTAACAATTGATCCTCGAGTCAATAAATATTGTGATGTGGGGAATTGTTCATTAGGAATTAATAGGAAGTATATTATTTTGATTAATTTTTGTATTTACATTCATTGTAATCATTCTGACAAGAAAAATCTATGGTCGACTTAAACATTGGATTGGATCGTTCATTGGGTGTTTCCAATATTTTTCCCTTTCCCCTCATTCTTCCATTCTTCCTCAATAGACCCTTGTGGTTGCACCAGGCATTGTTGGGAGGTTCCAAACATGGTTGGACCCCCAGATTCATGGTGAGATGGTTTGGAGCACACGATAGTGGAGGCAATGACATGGGGATCACAATGTATCTTCTGAATCAGAAAAATCACAACTAGAGCGTCTTCAGTTTCCCATAGATGAACCTGCCGTTGGTTGCAAGTGGTGAGAATAGTCTGTCGACAGAAGGTTAGTAGCGATGCAGGTGGACAATGTAGCCTCGCCACATCATGTGACTAGAGGGCCGTTGTCTAGCTAGACAGTGGCGTCGTTCAAGGACGTGACACCTTATACATGTTAGGTGAAGCTGACCGGCTATCTGTAGTATGACGGTTTGGACAGGCAGGTTGACCTTATTTTTGGGCCTATATAACTACCTGACCTGAAGGGTCAGGTCCATGGTCCCAGGAAAGGGGGGTCAGTTCGATCAGACCAAACCCATGCCCTACTAACCCCTTTTCACTAAAAGGCTGATAACCTCCAAACAACATGTCAGAGTGATGAGCCACTTAAATAATTAGGAACCTCACGATGTGTCAGTTATTATGATATACCCTATTTTGGTTTTCTTAGATGTTGAGATAAATCCAAGTGGTTGAGAATTATATACTATATGAATTGAGAAATAATTCAGAAAGAATCATGTTGATGGGTATGATGAGAGGACTATGATGATATGGTCTAGGTGACCCTGTCGAAAAATGTGACAAGTATGCTTTTCTGACCTAACTGGCCAATGTGATGAGCGGGATTATTTTTCCTAGTAGGCGAATGTTGTGAGTGGGTTTCGGGAACCTAGAAGGATAAAGTGACGAGTGGGTATATGTGACCAAGTAATCCTAAGTGATGAGTATGCCTAGGAGACCCCACAAGCCTATGTGATGAGTTGTTCTAAGTGACCCAGTGGTCCTAATTGAATCATTGGGGTTAAGATCCTCATTAGTACAAGGTGTTATGTGTCTACAAATAATATTCTTTCTTTTCCTACATTAGATTATAACTGTGTGATCTTAATGTCGTGACTCTAGTGACCCTTTTGACTCTCTACACTGTACTTATTTGATGATATAATTCATCTACCTCATTTATAGTCTGTTTTTTTATTTCACTGTGGTATACCTTTGTGGATTGGGGTCCCTACTGAGTGTTTTTTACTCACCCCTATACGGGTTTCACCTGCATATATCATTTCTTGTACTGAAAATTGACATTATAATGAAGTCCTTTGTGGGAAGGTTCAAGGTGGTTCTTAGAGTGACCCGATAAATGAGATGTGCATATGTAGGTTCGGACTGCATTTTCAATATCTACCCTTCCTGTTGGTTTTTCAATGGAGGACTTCCAAAGACATTTAATTTTACTTTTCCAATTCAGTTGGGCTTGTATTATATCACCATTTAACTTTAGATTTATACTGCCATGCCTTTTTTTCATTACTGAGTTTTTTCATCTTCTAGTATATATGGCATAGAGTTTTGTGCATGTGTATATGTACATAGGAAAATGAATCCCAATTGATATGGATTTTCCAACTTGGCACTATTCTCCTTCCCTTGACCTATGGGATGCAGTATTGGGGTATTCATGGAATGGGGGACAATGGAAAGGTAATAAAAGATTAGTATTATAGGAGGTCTTCTCAACATTAAGATCATGTGGTCTATGTGTATGATTTGGGGAAATAGTGTTTAGTGTTTCACATTTCAAAATATAGCTAGGGAATCCAATGTTGGTGCGGCAGCCGATATATCCATAGACTGGGAATATGGATTCTTATTTTCGACATAGTATGTTAAAACACCAGTTGAAGGGAATGTAGATGGTATGTGTATCATATACCAATTGGTTGAGTTTTTCATTTCATTATTTAGTTATCTCAACATGTATAATCTTTTGAAAGAGGTACATCTTTTTTGTTTCAAGATACATCTACATAGATATCTAGGCAGGACTCTACTGCTTGATCACGAGGATGATCAGCGGAGTGACAAGATGGGTACATGAGTTTGAACAAAATACCTAACTAGTTGTTATTATCTCATCTATACTTCAACATGTGGAGTAGCACATGGTACTTTTAGTACAGGAATATGGGATTTCTGGGATAAAAAAACTTTAAAAGTTTCAATTATAGAGACCACTCTTGTTCTGAGGAGAGCCTTACTTATAGTCATCTTGGGACTTGCATGATGTGGTGACACCGTTTTTTGTCTAGTTATAACACCATTAGACTATATGGTGGTCAGGGAATTGTGCCTTCCACATGGATCAATGGGGTATTTGTGGTGTTCAGGTTACCCGATAATTTGATGACGTGACACTTATGTGTATAGGGATTGAGCAGCATTCATAAATAAGGGGATCTTTCTATGAAAGATAATGGTTATGCATTCTCAGGAGACTCTATATTTTCAGCAGGATGACATGTCATTTTGTTAGTATTCATCGAGGAATACCGAACATTATAGATACTTGATGAATAATATTTGACCATTTCTGAATGGCTCATACCTCCGAGAGAGCTGTGTTTAGGGACCTTTCTTCTAGTGAAAATAATTTGGGAACTCCTAATTATACTAGGGTGATAGAGCAAACCATTTTTGTAGAATGTCCTGTGGTAGAGTCGATACTACCAGTGGTTGTCAGTATTTGGAAAACAAGAGTAGAGAACTCAGAATCAGGTTTTTAATGTCAATATCAGTTACATGGATGTGTGATACCTTCTAAGAGGTGGTACTAGTAAAGAGGATCTATAGATCCGGGATAATATGGTGATTCCAACCTACCTAGTGAGAGGAAATACTTTGCTTGAGAAGGCCAATGGAATCTCTCTTGAAAATGTACATCAGGTCAAGGGTTCTAACATGGAAATGGTTGATGGCCCCTCGAGACAAAAACAAGGATAAGAATTGATGGAACTATAGGTCATTAGATGTGGAAAATGAGTTGGTTGTTCATCATGAGGTGGTATAAATTTCAACATGATTCAACCACCACCTTAATGTGGCCTAAAATTGGATCAGGGTGGTTAATAAAACGGGAAGGGTCTAGCTACATGTATTAAGGGAATATGACGAAATTGAACAATGAAAGATTTGAGGTTTGGTTTGTGCCTACACTTATCTACAATATTAATATAAATGGTTTTTGATCATTCATTACTGTTGTGAATCTTGATCAAAACCAATAATATCCAAATAACCGATTGAATTTACCCTTACGTATGGAGATTTCTATTTGAGGAGACTTGATAATCACAATTATGAAGATCGTGTGGTCTGGCCCTTGAGGTGAGAGCCACGGTTGGACCCTTTAGGCCGGAGCATCATGAAATTAGGAATTTAGTTTTGGAATGGATTGGAAATCAACAATTAATGTTCAGATTGACTATAATAAGAAAAAGGATGTTATATGTTTGTAGAGATGTAGTTGTGTTTTCCTTGGCTGGCAAAAAAAATCCTAGGATTCATTAGATAGTCTCTAGCCTATGAGGGTGCAACCAATCACTCTTTAGTTGGACATCATGACATTGTATGCAGTGGATGAGATGATTCCTGAGTTTCCATCAACAGTGGATGTGTTCTAGGAAATGATTCCATAAGATGTTCTTGGACTACCTCCTCACTAGGAGGTACAATTATTTATTAACCAATATTCTGGGAAAACATTGATATCTCAACTAGAATATCACATGGCTCCCACATTTCTTTGTGAATTAATGTTATGGTTGGAGGACTTATAGATTATGGGATTCGTGAGACCCAGTGTTGCACCATGTGTTTCCCCAGTTTTTTTCCAAGAATATAGACAAGTTCGTGAGGTTATTTTTTGACATACGACACCTGGTGAATGTGATGAATAAGTATCCACTATCGAGGATCGAGTATCTCTTCAATCTTCTAAAGGGAGTGAGATGGTTCTTGGTAGTTGGGACCACATGAGAAGAACTAATCCACCCAATATGTAGAGTTGGTAGTGGTAGTCTTTGAATGGAATATTCAGTGACACTACCTTTTGTGTATTTTTATTATAGTCTAATCTGGCACTAGAGTATCAAGTATTTCCTATCTCAGATGGATTTTAACTTGGGATATAGATGATGGATAGATTTCATCCACGACAATGACTTTGAAAAACTCTATAATCCTGGTAAGGGAAATGTGGTAGAAGATTCTCTTAGTATGAGATCCTATTTTTAGTTGATGATTGAAGATAAATAGTAGTTTTTTTCATTATAGTTAACCTTTATGGATAGAGATGATTCTGCTTACCTCCAATCAGTGGTTGTTAACCCTCCACTCTTAATGTCTGTCTGGGAGGCACAACTCAATGATTCTGACTATGTGACTTCATGTTCTCAAATTTCCATAGGGAATACCCCTATTGGATATTCAAAAGGTAGAGATAATTTTATCCCTTTCTTAGGAAGAACAGCTGTAGTAGTAGACTACTAGAGTGATGAGATGCATCATGATATTCATGTTGTTTTCAAGCCTATTCTTGGTGATGACAGAACATGTTGAAGCTGTGATTACCTATTGATATAAAAGGCGATAACTTGTTTAATCAGTTTCGTGGTCTTCCAACATACATTGTTGAGACCATATTATTGAGAGGGGTTTCCCTTTTCTTTCTTAAGGTGGTAATAAGAGAGTGATAAATGACATGACCATACTTTTTGATGGGTTTATAATGTACTTCCAGGAGACACAGTACTATCTGGGTTATTTTTGACCAACAAATTATGCCATTCACTTCATTACTTTTTAGGAACAGTGACCCATATAGATCATGGGACACCTCTACGTGCAAGAGATTGTTTGACTACATGGAGTCCCATCATATAAATTTTTTGATCAAGATGCAAGCTTTTCATCCTAGTTGAGGATCGGATTATAGAAGTCATTTGGGAATCAACTATGCTTGAGAACATCATTCCAGCATCAGAAAGACATCCATACATAGCTTACCATACAGGTCATAGAGGATATTATATATGCTTACATATTACTTTTTTGTCATAGTTGGGAGGACCCCTACCTCTATTTGCATTTTCATAAAAAAATCTACCACTCGACCATCAGTATGGAACTGTTTGAGGACATTTACGGGAAACTCTGTAGGTCACCACATTGTTGGACTATCCCTAGAGAGTTAGTGATCAGGATCCCAGAGTTGGGGTAGGATACGATAGAGAAGGTTAAGGTCATATAGGAGTGGCTGAAAACTACACCGAGCCATCAAAATTTCTATGATGATCATAATATGAGACAGTTAGTGATTTAGGAGTGATATAGTCTCTTTATTTGGGTCTCACCTAGATGTGGGATACTGATATTTTTTTAGGAATCAAGTCATCTCCAAGGTTAATCGGATTGTATTTGGGACATTTTAGAGTGTGAGAGGTGTATTACCTATTCAATCTACATCCATAGTTAGAGTGGGTACATGACAACTTCAAAATATCCCAGTAGATGGAATACATACACAATCTATCACACGTCATAAATTTGGGCAAGATGGATGTTGATGACAGGGTTAATTTTGAAGTTTTTTTATAGAGATCATGGATTGATAGGATGTGACCTTCCATTGAACATTGATTCATCTACTGAACATTTTGTGGATGCACAAGAATCTCCCAAAGATCACATGGGAGCATGATACTCAGGGTCATGCCCATACCATTATCTTTTTAGATATCTCTTGGTATGGATTTTTAGGGTGTAAATCCTTATGTTGGGGAGATTGTAATGACTTTGATTTTTCTAGTATTTTTTAGAAATGTTCTGGGAAATTTTTATGATCAGAAGCTGAGACAACATGAAATTCTTAGGCCAAGTGTTCCAGGAATGGTCCATAAATTTTTTTATCTATTTAAATACAATGAATGAGAATTTTCATAAAGAAGTGGAATATTGAATAAATTGTTTCATGAAATAGAAGTATCAGGACACCATTTTGTTCATCATGATGGGATTTACCTTGAAGTTCCTTGACATTAGTCAAAGCGGACCTCCAGTGTGAAAACCAAACAATAGATTAATTGTTAATAAAATTATTAAATAAAATTATTATTTTTTTCAAATCCTTTTAACTCTAGAACGGTGAGTCAGATTGAAAATATGGGACAATTATTGAGTTAATAATGTGGTGTTACACTAAAATATAGCATAACATTGGCCGGTGAGGGTTGACTATAAAAATTAGTTTTTGGGACATGACCATAAATAAAATATTTAAATAATTACTATTTTATTCTAAAATCATATAACTCGTTAATGATAACGTAGTCAAGAAATCTAAGAGTACCGTTGAGCTCATGAGGGTGTGTTTATTAAGGCTAGGCCAAACCTCGACTAGTATAGGTCGAGGGGAAAAGTTAATTTTTGAGGTGTTAAATAAAAATAATAAAGAAATAAAAAATATTATTTTATATTAAATTTTTATTCGAAAATGCAATGTTGACCCAACTGTTTTATTTTATAAATGAAATTGAATAATGAAGCCGCAACTCAGCATAACAGAAGAGCTGAAATGAATTTCCACAATTAAGTTGATTAAAAAAGATACAAGATTAGGGGATGATCCTGGTGTTTAATATGAACCCTTGGAGGATATTTATAGGTAAATTATGTCCAACAATGTATGAAAGATGACAATGGATGCGCTGATAGATTTGTATCAGACATCATCAGATTGACGAACGATGAACACATATATCAACATTCAACTGAAATCGATCAAAACCTATAAAGGGGATTATATCTAATTTATTAACATTCAACATTATGCTATCCTAAATGAATAATGTGGAATAACTAACTAACATGTTGATCAATGGGTCGATTATTCTTGTGGGTTTGAGAATTTTTTACAGTAATTTAATGGAAAGTAAATGATTGTGAACAATACCAATATTTATGATCTCTGTAAAAATTCTAGTAAAAACAATCTATGAATGACATTAAAATATTATTGGATCATTTTTTGGGTGTTTATAATATTCATTGCTAGCCCCATTATAGTTTTCTTCGCCAATAGACCCCCGTGGTCGCGTTTGGATTTTCTGAGAGGTTTTGAATGTGGTAAGACCATCTGATATTTAGAGATACATCGTAGAGCACATTAATGTGGAGATGGGGACCTGAGGATCACAATATAACCTCTATATCAAAATACATACAACCCGAGTGCTTCTGGTGGCTGCATAAGAACCCACCAGCTTGTCGGTGTCGATGATGACATCTTGTGGTGGCTGTGTATGGGAGGCGGTGCACCGTGGTAGTGAAGGAGGCTTGTAAAATCCAGCATAGTTGGTGAGCATAAGTTTTCTGCTGGTGTCTAGTGGTCATGCAGGTGAATTCAGTAGCAGTGTCGCAACCCATTAATAGAGGGTCGTGGTCCAGCTAGACCACATCGTGGTTCAAAGATGCGTCACCCACTGCATCTCAGGTCGACCCAACCAACCTAGTCTAGCAGGCCGATTTGGATAGGAGGACCAGCATGACGCCAGACCTAGCACCTCGGGTAGGCCCGACTAGTCTAGAAAGGCCCCATCGGGTCAGGTCGGTCTGACCTGGTCTGAATGGAATCATACCAAACAGAACCTTTTCAACAAAAAGGGATTATTACATCCTAATCTAATGTTTGATTGATGAGATGTTTTGTGGAGTTGGGTGCCTCAAGAAGAGGTGTTACTTTTGGTATACTCTATGTTGGTTTTCATGGAATTTAGATATTATTGAGGTTTGAAGAAAATATTCTCCTAGAAACAAGTCAGTTGTGAGATGGAATATTGTGGATGGTTATGACAAGATGACTGTGACAAGTGGTTCTTGGTGACATAGCATGACAATGTTATGAGTGGGCCATGTTCCCTAGTAGGAAAATCAGACAATAGGGTTTAGGTGACCATGTAGTTCAATGTGATGAGCGGGCGTTGGTGAACCATCAATCATAAGTGGTGAGCAGGGCTACATGACCCTTTATGCATATGTGATGAAATGGTCATGGTGGCCCAATATTCCTAAGTGTCTCATCAACGATGAGTGCCTCAGTAATATAAGGTGTTCAATGTTGATGAATTATAGTCACAATATTCATTGTTTATATTATACCTATGTGATATGACTCAAGTAACTATAGAAATTATCATGACCTCACATCTTATAGTATGCACTCTATGTACCACTTTTGTGGTCTTCATTGTGTATTTCAATATTGTACACATTTTTGATGTGGGGTCTCTACTGAATATTGTTTTAATTGCCTCTGTATGGGATTCACCCACACATGTCATGTATAGTTCATATGATCAATGCATTGATGATGTCCGTGGTGGATCGGGGGTAGGAAGTTCTTAGAGATACCTGATAAACAATATTCACTTCTACGGCTATAGATAGTTGTTTATGTAACAACCCTTTAGGTAGTGTTTTATGTAGAAGTGTTCTAAACACTAGTACATTTACATTTCTATTTATGCTAGGCTTTTATTTTATCCTTATTTTCTTTTAGTTTTCAATAGTATTGCCTTGTGTTTTTTTATTTAGTATTTTAACAATCTCACATCTCTATCATGGAGTTGTGTTCTTGTGTAAAAGTTCCTATAAAAACCCCACCCATTGGTTTGGGATATACCAACTCGATGCTAATATGTAGCCCTTTTCCTACGAGAGACAAGCCTGTGATAGTTAAATCATGGGCCTCAAGTCATGGGTTGTGACATTAATTACCAAAATAAATAGTAAAAATGTAATAATTATTTACCCCGGTAAATGGAAAAATGGGTTTACTCACGGAGTTAAACTACAAATATAAGAGTTAAAAATATCCAAAAATTTATACAAATATAATTTTTTAGAGATATATATAACATATATCATCTATTATTTGGAATGATCCTTTATTTTATACTGTTGGAATAAAAAAACTTCATATTAATTTATTCGGTAAAAATAAAATGAATGTGTAACACAACTACATTTTAAATAGCCATCCCTTCTTCTCTTCAATTCAAAAAATACAATCCTTTTAGATCATCTATGAACATAGAAAATTACATTATAACAACTAAAATATCATCCAATAATAATTACATTGGGAATAAGTCCATCCTAAAAAGTATATTGGTGAATACCTAAGTGGATACCCAATAAAGAGGTAATGTTCTCCAATGAGACTAGTTATATTACTTTTTTCCACCTCTATAAATTACATTTAAACCATGTTAAAATTATAATCTCAATATCTTCCATATAAATATATGCTTTTACATTAACATACTTACCTACAACAATCTTCAATTCAATCAAATTCGTTATCAAATCCACTTTTTTTGTACTGTGGACTACAACCTCACGAACCAATGTCATTCATTTTTTCAATACCACCTATAACAACGGGGCATGATGATCGATATATAGTATTTATATATGATATTTATAACATTATAATACCTACATATTCATTATATCATATATACATTTTTTTAGTTTCTAGTCCATATGATATATGATAACATTTCTCTTGTGTACATCAAATTACCGCCTCGCAAAGAGATGTAATTCATTTTCACAAATTCATTACATGTAAGTTAATAAAGACTGATATAATTGATATAAATCAAACAATAATGCTTTCAATTAAATATTTAACCATATGAAATGAAAACTTATCATTTTATTTTGTATATTTTTACACAATGAATGTTGATAGCCTCATTCATGTACGTGGGGACTACCACCATAATGATGATATGCGATTTATTTTCAAAACCACAACCCATGGATGATATGTATAAAAAATATTTTATTTATGATACTATTATCATTATTTATGGATAATATATTAATGACCACGTTTTCATTGTGATTATTGAAAATTGAAACATTACTCTTGGGTGTGTATTGCCTATCTTTTTCTATTTTTTAATGTGCATAATTTATCAAAACCATCATTCATAAACGGTATTAAAATTATAATTTATTTATATAAAAGATAATTATGACATTATAATTTTTCTAGAAATTTTATAAATATGAAAAATATAATAGGACCAAGAATTATCATATCAAATCAAATATCTAAAACAATGTGATTATTTCAAGAAACATTATTTTAACATGATATGTTGGTGAAAAAAATATTAATTAGCTAATTTTTTTAATTATCCTCATTTCAAAAAGTTGATAATTTATTTTATATTTTTTCTAAAAAATATTTCTATATGAGGTTTTTCTAAATTGGTGACATTTATTAGCATCACTCTCTAGTGACACATCAATTATAGTTGTTTTTAGAATCATTCATAAATAAATTTGTTTTTTATTTTGATTTTTATAATTCAAAATATTAATTTCAACTTCATTTTTTTTAATCTTAAGAAAACATTTCTATATCTTTTTTTAAAAAATCCATTTTTTGGAATAATAATATATTTAATACAATTTAATTTTTTTCAATAAAAAGTATAATTTGATGAACCCCCACAACCTCAATAATTCCCCACTTAATCCTTCCAATATCACTCCATTTAACCTTCCTCCAATATGCATCCCCACCTCACCCCGTCTCTTGTATCACTCCCTCCCACCTCACCCTCATAATATCACTCCCTATAGTATGGGAAAATATTATTCCTAATAACACGCCTCTCCCTCAAATTTCCTTATGTTCCCATCAACCCACGACCTCCCCTCCCATATTTTCTACCTTTAACCACACCATTTATAACATGATAATCGGTTAAATATTATCATTGTCCACACTGCCACAAATCCCCTTCAACATATTCCCACATTGGAACCCTTGAATCTCACAATATTATATGTTTCTCCTTTAAATCACACTATAGATGTTGCAATGCTACACTTCAATATTTTCCTACATTCTGAATAAAAGTGTTCGCATTAGAAATTGATATCTGATCCTCAAACATCACAATAAAGAAACTGACAAGCTCACATATTACAAAATTTATAATATAAATATATTTTGTTATATATATATATCAATATTTAAGAATTTAATTGTAAAAAAATGTTTGTGTTTATATATATATATAAATACATTTATATATATATTTCTAAAATTATATACATGTATGTATAGATATATTTTTCTAATTGTAATTATAATTATATATAATTACCGACGTTTTAAAACAATTGTTCGCATGTTACTAAAATAGATTCATTTTCTTAAAAACGGTACTGAATATAAAATTTATCTATGTTTTTTATATATAAATAAGTGTATATATATGATTATATTTTAAATTTAGATATATGTCTCTGTTTATATATGTATTTATATTTATTTTTTAGTCTTTAAAAATTGAATGTTATATATTTATATAATTATATATATTAATATAAATATATTAGAATATTTATAAATTTATATTATATATTATATATTTTATACATTATATCTTATGTTTACACATATATATATATATTATCTGAAATATATTTTTAGTTTACATTTATTTTTATGTTTATATATTATATGATATATATGTCTACATTATATATATATATATATATATATATATATATTAAAAATATTTTATCTTTATATTTTATATATTCATATCTTTGTATTAATATATATGTGTTTATTATATATATATATATGTGTGTGAGTTTATATATTTAGATATATTTTTTCAAGTATATATTTATATATATTTTTATTTATATAGATATATATTCATATGTATTCACATATTCAATTATAAATATAATTATATATATATATATAATTAGTCACATTTCAAAATATTGGAAAAGATGTCAATAAAATATCATCTTTTTAAAAAAAACATGAATGCAATTTAAATAAAAATATATTTTTATATTTGAGTAAATATATATATATATATATATATATATTTGTGTATGTGTTAATACATATCGAGAAATATTTCATAAAAAATGTGGCTAAAGTAGTACCCTTTCATAAAAACATCATTAATTTAAAGACACATGTTTGGATTTATCGCTAATTTAGGAAGGATTTTCAGGAATCATCACAAAATTGATGACATGTCTCAAGAAAATTATTTAATTTTTCTTAAATGTTAACAAAATTTCACAAAATTGGAATCCTGTTTTAGTATATATTCATAAATAATTGATGATTTTCATGAAATACTGCCAAATTTTCAAGACTTTTCCGGAATTCTCACTAAATTATTGATGCTTTTCCCAAAATGATACAAAGGTAGCAGCACCATCCAAAAAAAAATGCAAATTTAGATGTTTTTTTGAAAATTACATTATATAGTTTTCTTTTATGATAATTTCCCTAAATTATGGATGTTTTCAAGAAATAACTGTAATTTTGAAACGTTTTAAAATAAACATCTCTAAAAAATGTCGCTAAATTAGTCATTTTTGTTCTGTGTTAATCAACAGTTAATAAAGTCATATAAATAAATCACAAATATAATTATACATAAAATTATGGTTCAAAAATAAATGTATAACAATCATATATTAATTATATAGTAGCTTCGAATGTGTTTGAATGATGTCAATTTATAATGTATGGGATTTCATCTCAATTTTTACATCTATGTGACCAATTCCATATTCACCACCTATTTATTTTATGTGGTATATATACTATACATGAATTAATTTTATGATTATTCTCTTGAAAATTAAAATAATTTAAAGATCCAATTTAAGATCTCTTTTTCTTGGGGTTTATGGTTCAAAGGATAGCAATGTGATAAGGGAGTTTTGTCTCAATTTTCTTTTTTAGATAGATGTTATATTATGAGCCAATCATCTATTAAAAGGTATACATATAATAAATTTGACGAAAAATATTTTTAATTTATTTATATTAATTATATTTGATGTTTTATTTAATGAAATTCCTTTATGGGTATTACATTTTAATATTTTTAAGAGCTAATGATTTTATTTTAAATATAATTTTTATCTGTATTTTTTATGATCATCTTTCCAATGATAAAATATTATGGTCCATATCTCAAGAAAATCATGAATTTTATTTATTTTTTTATTTCATTTGAATATCTATTTTCCCTTTAATATCCTCTCTTAATATACCCAAGAGTTCTAAATAGTACTTTTATGATAATTAACATCATTCCTCTTTCCGATAAAAAATACATTTTCTTCCTAAAAAATTTTTTCAAAAAATATTATCTAAAATGTATTTAACATTTTTCAAATGATTTTGTATTGAAATTTTCACCCATGTTTAACTTATTATAGATCTTTTTGAAATTATATATAAAATCATATTCCAAAAAAAAATTTAAATTTTATAAAAAATACGAAAATAATCAATGTTTATTAACATAAATGCATTATAGTATTACCTTCTTTCATGAATACTGAATTATTTCATCTTCCAATATATATTTTTTAAAAAATATCTATGAAAATACTTTTCTCAATATTTTGGATTTTTTATATTAAAAAAAATATTTCAAAATGAAATGAATTTTGATAATTTTTAATATTTTCCAACATTATTTTCAATTTGAAAATAAAATTTCAATCAAGATGTGCATTAAATTAATTTAGAAGCACCCTCAATACGTTTTAAAATTATATTTTCCATGAAAATTATTTCCAAACTATATTATAAATTATATTTTTTAAAAAAATATATTAAAATTTTTTGTAATAAAAAAAAGATTCCATGTTATTCATTACACATCCTTAAAAATCTCTGATTATATTATATAAGGTAACATATGATTTAGTGGTGATATATTACATAGGTAAATTTATTATTCTTTCCTTGAATTGTTTATTCTTTGATGAAATGATATTTTGGAACCTCTTATTTCATAGGTTATACAATGATAAAATCCTTATAGAAACCGCTTCATTTTCAATTGGTTATGTTATGATGAAATAATGAAATCATTATGAAACATATATTTATGATAGGGGTTTAAATAATAATAATGAATAATTAAAATAATATCATTTCATTAGTTATAAGATGATGATTTTTTTTATATTGTGAAACACAAATGTATGAAAGTATTATGAGATAGGTTAGATGTATATATCACCCTTTAATGAAGAGGAAAAGTGTTAGTAATCAATGAAATTGTAAAGACTAGAATGTGGTGTTAACACCATTTAGTAACTTACATTATCATTGATGATGGTATTAGGAGTATAACATGGAAACTTTGAAGGTTTGGGGAGTGATCCCTTTAATCGATGATGAAATGTGTAATACTACATCACTGATATGGAAAATATTTTATATGATTAAAATTACTCAAAAAATATTTTTCATATGAAAATATTTGGCTCTTATAGATTATATTATTTTATTATTTTATTATTCAATTATTATGAACATCCAATATTTATTCCATTACTCAATATTATACTGATTGATCTATTATTTAGGTTTTTTAATTGTTATTCTCAGTTTTCATACCCTTATGTTCATGTTATGGATATGTATCACCTATGATTACCCATACAGAGCATATAAGATCAACAATTATAATGTATTCTTTCCAAAAATTATGAATGAATGTTTTTATGAGTATTAAATAGGAAAATAATTATGGGATAAATTGAATATATTTCAATTTTTAATAATTTTTTTTTCATGTTTTCAAAATAATGAGACTATTACGGTCATCAGGCATGCGTACATTTAATATATTGAATATTCATCTAAAAAGATATAATTTCCACCTATGAGAAGCCTTTTTATTTATATATACACCCCCTTCTAGTTATTATATCATTAACACATCATTGTTATTGGTATATTATGTTAAAATTAATTTTACATCACCATGGGGATTTGATTTGATTGTTTCCATGGGGTATGATGTTTCATAACTCATTACCATTTAATTAGGTTATATATTTTATTCAATACCATTGTTTTTTTGTGTGTAATGTATTTGTATTATCTTATTTTTGATTTCCAATTTCGTAAAATTGATTTATACTTTTTACACAAAATAGGTTCATATATTAACCCTCATTTTTACACTACTTCAATTTTAATGGCTTTCGACTCATTTTACACTCCCCTACGACATATTTGTCGTTGTACATATATTAATTATTTTTAGTGTTTTATTTTCTTCATTATTTATATGTTTTATATTAATAAATATTTATTCATGATGATTAATGGTTCTATTCATATTTATTATTTAATGGTGTTATAGTTAAATAGTTACAAAATATGTAATAATTTATTTTACAATACCACTTTATTTTGGAATTTCATATATTTCCAATGAATATTTATTATTTTTTCACTCATATGATCAAATAATTTTTTTCTCCTATTAATAATTAATGTTTTTCCAAATTTAATTTAAACATTTCCTCTTTAGGGTAATTTAACCAAGAAGAATTTTTTTAATAAAGAACTCATTTTATTTCTGATTTAATTATATCTTTTTTTCATCCACATCCATATTTCATAAAAATTGTTTTACACATGTCCATTTTATTACTCAAATTAGTTTTAAGGATATTAAAATTAATAATTAACTATTTAATTTATTTCAAATAAATATTTTTACTGTTCTATGAATGAATTTTTTTCATTATAATTTATTTGGATTGTAATTTTATAACATATAAGGTGTTAACAGAATTTTCTACTATAGTAAACCATTTATTATATTTATAATTGTAAAATATTTCCAATTATTTAATATAAAACTCATAAATGAATGATAACTTGTTTCCAAATATATAAAATTTTATTTCAAAACCAATATTTATGATAATATAATTGTCTTATCAAATCAATTAATAATTTTTTAGTTCTAAATTACTTGTGAAACATCAACATTTTTATTGTCATTGGAAATTTTATTTCTCTAAAATATATAAATTCTTTTATATGTGGATATAAATATTTCTTAAATCATATACCATTTTTATAGACATGTTTTATTATAAATATTATTTGATTGACTAGGTAAAATGATGATATATATATTCCTTACTCAATATAGATATTTTTTTGATAAGACACTTCTTTAATTAAATAATGGAACATTCAATATATGTGTAATTCCATCATGAAATGATGAGTGGACCTATTTAAAGATATACCCTTAATACATTGATAGCCTCATGATATACTTCAATTTGAATTCCAATTTACATGTTTTTTTGTTTAGTACCTACCCACTAATTAAACTGCTCTAGCGTAAGGTCAAGAAGACATAGATATCATGATGTCTTATTATATGGTGCCCTAATAATATGCATTTATATGATTTATATTTTAGTAATTTTTTTCACATGAGATGTTTGTATTCCTAAAATAAGGGATAATGTTTTCCTAGGTTTATTGATAAAATGTCATGTGATTACTTTAATTTTGATGATATATTTCTTATTCAATATTGATAATTACATAGTCATTATGATTTTTTAATTCATGATAGATTCTACTATATGAAATCCTTAGTACAGGATCTCCGCCATTATTTATTTTCCTTCCCAAAAAAACTGAAGAAATAATTTTCAAATGAGTTCAAGGATGCATAATATTTACTCTCAATATGTTGTAATTTATTTTTTCAAAGGTAACGCACGACTTGGGTATGTAATAATTCGATAGGTACTAACAAACTATTCTTTCATATGGGATTAAACCCCATGTATCTTGTTACTATGTAATAATGTAACAATTAAATCTGCGAAATTGTAGTCACGATCATAAAAATTGGTACCAAATTCTTCCTAATAACAACTTTGGATTCTAGTTTTAGGAAAACATAACTTATGAAATTTAACCATATGACAAACAATGAGTATAATTATTTAATAGTATATCATTTGAATGTTTTGGTAAGGGGTATACTATTTGGAATTAATAAAAATACATCCCTTCCTAAATACCATATTTGGATGTATTTATCACAATTACACCTAGTTTTAATAATTCATAAAATCTTATATTTGGATTTTAGTCAATCATCTACTTGTTCATGTTCGATGGACAAAATTCACAGCTAGTTTATCAAAATATGGGGATAAACTAGGGATAATTATCATTTAATCTAGTAAAAGTTATATTGAATTCAATATCTGAACCTATAGAAACCTATGATATTATATATTGATATGTGATAAATATAAATTGTATTGAGATGTAAAGTCTATTGTTAGTCATATTATTAAAATAATATATATTACTTTTAGGTGTTATATAATAGAAGATGAAAATTTTATGTATTTTTTTTGTAATGTAATGTAAAAAAACAAAGGTGGTTTAATATGTAATAATTTTATTTAGGGAATATATTTTGTGGATATAATTTTATATATATTTTTATGCTTTAGAGAAAATATTATTATTGAAATTAATTTACAAATAATTGTTCAAATTAGATTATTTTTTAGAAAAAAAATTATATTTTTAGAAAGTGCTATTGGATAATTAAGGTTATTTTTAATACTGTTCATCATAATTTTAGTAGAGATATTGGAATTATATTAATCTAATTTTACACCCTGGAAAAATGGAATTTTAAGAAAACTTATTATTGCATATTGAATGGTTGTGAGGCTTGATTCAAAACATGATGGTTGAAAATGGAATAATACCAACCATTCCCCTACATGATGTGTTAGTTAATATGACATTGTTTTTACAAAAATTATCTTTAGGATATTTTTTTGTAATGGATTGATTTAAACAATAATTTTTATTTATTCTTTTCCAGAGATTAATTTATTGGATTGGATAATATGTTATTATTATTTTATTGGTAATTATTTAGATACATTTAATAATATATAACATGCTATCATTTATCATATAACCCATTTAAATATAATTTTATTTATTGAGACATAAATATTTGAACATAAATATTATTTAAAGGAGTAAAAAAAGATGTGGAAATTGATTAAGTTATAAAAAAGGATAAAGTTATGTTTATTATATGATTCCCTATATCAATAGTTAAAGAAGTCCTTAATTATAAAAAAATATTATGGAAATAATAAATTTAAACAATTTCCTTTATTTAACATTAATAATTGGTCTTTTCGTCCATAAACAATTTATGGATTTCTGTTCGTTAACATTAATAGTAAAATGTATTCTCTCACCCAATTCAATTCTTTGAGATTCTTTTTTCTAATCCATGTCCGTATTTTCACTTCTTAATAATGTTATAATATTTTCAACATTATATATTTAAGGACGTTTTTATTTATCACCTTCCTATTGTGTATGCGGAATTTGTATTAAATAGTCTATAATGTGGGGATTCAATAAAATAAATTTCAAATAAAAAATTATTTCAACAAACAATTTTAAAATTTTAAGATTCAACTTATTGATGATTAAAATAATACAACAAACCAATTGTTCAATATAAATTTTTAGTTTGATACCATATATGACATGCAACACCAATCCCAATAAAATCATTTTATACAATTTAAATGAGACTATTAAAGTGTAGATATTTTAATTTTGGGTGTCAAAATAATAAGTAGTATTTTAAAATTATTTATATATATATATTAGTTAAATGATAAATATTTTTAATAAATTATTAAATTTTTAGTAATGTCTTTATACATTTCAAAAAACATGGTTTCATCAAAATTGGTTTCATTGCAATATGTGAGAAACTGAAAGAATTAATTTATTATAACATTAATAACCGAATATTACAAAACTAAACTTTATTTTGTATATAATCTACTCAAAATTAACATAGGTTGAACATTTTTTTTGTGAAAAAAAAATATTTCCCATTGAATAGTGAAAAGTAAAAATTATTTTGAAACTGTAATTTTTTTCAATATATTATGCCATTTAAATTTTACATTATTACATTAGTTTTATTTTAATAAAAAATAATTATTCATAAGTCATATTTAATATAGTTAAAAAAAATTTAATCATGTTTACTACATGTCATTGTATATGTTTATTTTTTCTAAATATTTATTTTTCTAAAAATTATTTCAATGTACATAGTCTTTATGAAATTTTATTATTTTAAATTACACAAAATGATAATTATTTAAATAAAATGTATATATTTTATGTGATTTTTTGTGAGATGAAATATATTTAATGATAATTACTTTTTATATAGTTAATGTAATTTCATCTAATTTATTTAATAAATATTTCTTGAAAATTTGTTTTTTCAATACAGTTAATATTTTAATGTTAAAATATACTCTTAATATTATTTGGATTGAATTTGATAAAATGGATTAATATTTTTATTTTTATTTTTTAATATTAGAAATTTTAATCATCTTAATTTTTGGTAAAAATGAAATGTACAAGGAGTTAAAATTAATTACAAAATTTTAGAAAAAAATATGTTTTCCATGTTACATATTCTTGTGAAAACCATAATTATCTACAGACATTGTATTTTTATATTAAAAACTGTTCATAATATTTTAAATAATTGGGTACAAATTATCTTATAAGTTTAATTTTATTTTAAGTAATGAGGATAAATTAACTTCATTAAAAAACTAGTTACCATGGTGAAAAAATGTAAAATTAAGTAATCTTGTATGTAATGTGAATTGAAGGTTACAAACATGTTTCTTTTTATTGTTTTATATTTTGATTGACCATATATTTTAACGAAACATTTATTTATCTATTTTAGACTCACATTTGATAGAGATTTACTTATAAATGTTGAATAGTTTTAGGTATTTAAAAAAATGATTCTCCTCCTCAAAAATAAAAGGGTATTTACTCTCCTCAATTATTCACACATATCATGGAATTTATATTAGAAAACAGAATAAAATTGACTTTTTGAATTTTTTTTAATTATTAATGTGGAAATTTTAATCCTAATAGTCCAAAACCACTGTCATTAATTATATATCAAAAGGAAGTTCTTAAAACAACAGGTAATCATCCTAACCAAAATTATCTTTTACAGATATTTTTCCAATTTTAATTTATTTTAAAAAAATATAAATACAATAATACAATTATATAAAATATAAGGATATATTATTATTTTAATGTCATAATATTTATCAGTATTCTTATTTATTGAATGGTAACCACAGTAATCACTGCAATGTATGGAGAACTACATCCTCATAAACGGATGTTATATGTTTTCAATCACTAACGTACATGGATAGTCATAATTATGTATGTAAAAAATATATATGACACATATGATATAATATTAATTAATTAAAATAAATATATCAGCCACTACCTTATCCTTTCAACCATTAAGGTCCTGATATGATCACTCATGTGTATGTGTGACCCACCATCTCTGTGAAATTATGTTTTTAATTTTCTATGTCCAAATTTCAAGGATGATAATAAAAATGATAAAAATGAATAAACATGATATTAATAAAAATATATATTATTATAGAATTCAATAAACTATATCATATTCATATGAAATGAAAAATCCATGAGAAAACATACATGAGAAAATAAAGTAGTTAACAAATGTAATAATTACAATAATGAAGCATTATTTATAAACGTGTGATAATATATTATAAGAAGATCGTATTTGATATTATAAATATAAATATGACACTTTTATATATTAATAATAGGTATAAAACCATTATACATGATTTTTTTTATAGATCAATTAATAGGAAATGTGAGGAAAGGAACATTGTCTCAATATCCATTCAAAAAGGCATATTTTAGTATTTTAAAGAAATTTAATTTTTATTTTGTATATAATTACTAATTTAAATAATATATCATCAATACCTCTATGTTCATGGTATTTTATGTTTCAATTTAATTTAGATCATCCATGGGAATTTTATTGGAATTTTACTAATTGCTATGATGTCATATAACTTAATATTAATTATTTGGGTAATAATAATTATTTATTTTCATTGATATTCTAATATTTTATGTGTAATTTATTTTCATTTTTTTATAATTTAAACAATTTATTTATATCTTAATTTTATACAAATTATAAATTCATTTATTAATCCCTATATCAATGATATAATCTCTTTAAGGGATTTCACCTCAACTAACAATAATTTGAGAGATATTTTTTATTATGTATCTTTACATAGTAATGTGGTTTATATGAAACTCAACTGATATATTCAATATAAATACAAATTTATACATGATTATTAATGTCTAAACTCATTTTCACTAATTCTAGTAGTTAAAATTCAATAGTTTCCAAAGAGGGGATAATTTATTTTACAATCGTAGTTTTTTTTTGATTTCATATATATCCATTGATGAACTCCTTTCATTAATTAGAAAGAAGATATAATAAATTTCTTATCATCTAGATATTTAACGAGTTTCCACAATTTATTCCAAATTATCCACTCGTTTAAACATGAAACATGAAATGATATATTTTAAACACTAAATTTATTTCCTTTTTAATAATTAATATTTTTTTGTATATCCAAATTTTCAAAAAAATTGACTGCATAAGTACTTTTTATTACTCAAATTTCTTATTAATGAAATGGTATTTTATCATTGACTTTATAAAATGTTTTAATGTAATATTTTTAATGTTTTATGAAATTTTGTTTTTTATGAACGATAAATGAAATGTCTTCTTTCATCGTTTTCAACATCAACAGAAATTACAACTTCCAAAATAGTTTCTATATATTTTTCTTCTCCCATATATTTTTAATGGTTTTAAGAAAACTGTAAAATGAATTTTTTATTTATTATTTCACTTATGTTTTTATTGTTTTTTGGATGGACCCATCTTTATTTAAAAAAATATATTTCAGATAAACTAATGTAAATATCTTAACCATTATTAACTTTGTAGTCATTTACCAATGGTTGAAACATTCACTTTCTTGTGATCGTTTGAAAATACATTAATATTAAATATTCATATTCATTGTATCATGGATATGAGTATTCCTAAAATAATTGATATTTTTATAGAATTATTATTATTAATAATGTTATTTGATTGAATTGGTAAAATAATAATAACACTGTATTTCTTAATAAATATAGATCTTTCTTGATAAGTTATATTTCCCATTAATAAAATGAATAATTATATATAAAAGGATTTTATTGGACATGTAGTTCTTTAAGGGGACCAATTATAGATATAAAATTGATGCATCGATAGTCTCAAGTGATGAATGACATTGCCATATAAATTAGATGTGTTTGTTGTGTATACCTAAAAAACACTGATACTAAATTGGAACATGGTTTTGAAGGTACAAATATCATTATATTTGAGATCATGAAGTCCAATATTAAGAATTTCATTCATTAAGAATCTGGTATTTATTATACATGATATTTATATTGATATTATCCATTCATAAATTTTTTTTCTCATGTAATTGATTAATTAGAATGTTTTTTCTATTTTTTACCTTAAAATATTTATAACTACCTAATTATTATATCTTAGTTATTCTGATTTATTGATAAATGATTGGTTCATCAATATGAAATTCCTAATAATAATTTTATCTCACCGCTTATTTTCTTTCCTTTCATAAGGATATATAAAGAAAATATTATAAATATTTCAATGGTGTATAATATTTAATTTCCTTCAATGAATATTTATGTTATCATATTTAATCTACAATGTAGTATGTACTTTTTTCTACCATGACTTGTAAACTATCCACCATATTGTTATGTGATCTCAGATATCTTATGTCTATGTAATAATATAACAACTGCTTTCAGGTTAGGCATGTTGGGGTCCTTAAACTAATTCCATAATTAATCAATAAACATCCATTTTATAATAACAAATATAAAAAATTCTAATGTCTTCCTAATAAAAAAATGGAATAGTTTTCTATGTAATAATACTTCAAATTATATCCATATATAAAAAAGGGTTAAATGTTTCTATAAATAATTTCTTTAATTATTAAATTTATGGCATCAAGTTTACAATCCCTTCAATACTTAATATGGAAAATGTGTACATACAATGTAAATGTATTAAAAAATTTATTAAAATTCACAGACGATGGTAAGATAAAAAACAAATGTGATGGATCATATTATTGATAATGTCAAACATTAAATAATTATTCTAGATATATATGGCGTATAGTTTCAAAAGAACTTATCCAATATGTAAAAAATATAATTTATTTGTTTGTTGAAATAGATAAAAAATCATTTCAATAAGATCATTTGAACAATATTACACCATAAAGGGTTTAGATTTCAAATGGTTTGATACTGTGTGATCAATCTCACAAATTTTAAATATTTATATTTATTATAAGATAAAAAATTCTTTATAAATTCAATTAGGATAAATCCTTTTGAAAATACTAAGTTAATTGGATGTAAAAAATAAAAATAGTTTTTAGAAAACATTTTTATCATTTGTGTAAAATATATATTTATATGTTGTATCCAAAAATTTAAAATTTTAAAAGGTGATGTGAAATATTTATAAAATATTCATTTATAATGAATCAAAAATAATAGATTCATGAAATGAAATAATATTTTTCATTTCTAAATGAAGGGTGGGAGACAATGCATATTAATGTGAAATAAACACATATTTTATTATTTTCATTATACTATTGTACAAAACACACATTATATAACAATTTAACAGCACCATACTTATAAAAGAATAAAATATAAAAATATAATTTCATAAAATACTACATAAAAACAATTAGAGAGTCAGAACTAAAATTTAGAATTGTTATTTTTATGATGAAACATTATAACTCAATGAGTGAATATTTGACTTATCTATCTCACTTATTGGAATCATAATAAATAGATATGAAATATTTCAAAATGGATTAATGTTGTAAGGATACTAAACAATGATAAAATAATAAATATTAAAATAAAATTTATGAATGTTTTTCACTCATATGAACTAATATTAATATAATTATCATAACTCAATGAATGATAATTGAGTTTCCAAAAACTCTTATGACTAGGATAAAACAAGATTCCAAATATTTTTTTGAATTTTTTTATTATTATTCTATCACAAGATTTGAAAGTAAATAAAATATAAAACATTCATGGGATTGTAAATCAATGTAAATTATTACATATTATAAAGAAATTAATATGTAACATGTCCAAGTGAATCATTATTTAGTCCAAGAAAACACTAAGTCTTTATCATATCATCCATAAACTTATGTTAACCAAATTTAACCAAAATAATATCTATTTTAATACCTTAATTTTTATATATATTAATATCAATTTTCATATAAACTATTCATATATTGTCATTCTATATATGAATTCTAGTTAGTTCTTTTACTAATTATCTCACATATAATGATTATTGATTGATAATATGTTATAGTTTTTATTAAATTTATTTGGTAATGAATATTTCTATAATTCATGACCATAAAATACCAATGTAGTTATGGTAATATATATTCGATGATATTTATAAACATATTATTTCATTCAATATTAGTTTTTTTGTTATAACAAATAAAGATGAAATAGTAACGATCATGTTTTAGTTACTCTTTATGATGAAAAAGTGTATTTTTTATAATTAATGGGTTTAATAATAATTTTTACCATTCTAGAGTCAAAAAAATAATTATTCTCATATTATTAACTTATTATACAAATTAATACTTTATCATATTCATCAATTATTTAAATTCATTGAATTTTTCATGTTGGTGGTTAAAAAAAACCAAAAAATAAACATACTATGATTAATAGATTATTATGTAGTGGTTTAGTGGTACTATAATTAGAATAAATGGATAGTGGTATCATTTTGTATGCCATAACCCTTCTCACGGGGCTAGTGTCGTGACTACCCCATGGCCTCCTTCCATAGGCCAGGGGCAGGTGTCTATAATAATAATGGTGTATCCCTAATTCGGGAAGGCATTACCATTTTAACCAGTACAAACACATAGTCCAAGAGAACAATATGAAGCAACAAAAAAGACTATAACATAACAAGTATGTAACCACAATGTAAATGTTGTAGTGAAAAGACTGATGACTGTAAATGGGCCATAAATTCATGATTAGCTATAATGTTTAAGTAACAATTAAAGGTAAAAATATAATTGAAAAGTACAAAACAAATCATGCATTGTCCACTAACGATCCGAACTAATGGGTAGGTACAGGTCTTCTCCATACCACTCCATGTCATTATGTCTCCTTTTTTTAGTACCTGGTCCTAGTTCCCTCAGGTCTCATCCCACCAACTTTTCATCTGCATAAAACACAACAAGGTGCTGGTGAATCACATGCAAGGGTGACTATAACAATACTCAGTAGGGACCCTAAGACCCCCAATGGTCTCCTAGTGTCCCACAATGGAATGAACACAATGAAAGACCTCAATCAAAAATCAAGAAGCAGTCAACAATTAAACTTATCTATATTCCCATACATATATCTATGTTATCAATATATACTTGTCTCAAAAATGATGGATGAATATCACAATGGTAACACAATGAAGGTAAAAGTACCATACAATTATCACCATGCTGAAATCATAACAAAGGTAAAATCACCTCATAGGTATGAATATGAATATAAATGACTCATCTCATACTAGTTATATTCTACAGTTGTAATCGTAGCATCGTCAGTCAAAAACGTTGAACTCCTCATCCACTAGAGTACTCCTCCTCTATCAAGTATAGTGGGCCTTCCAGGACACATAGATATGCTTCCTACTATCCTTGAACTATTGTAGTACTTATCCTTGAAATTTACTTTGGTTATGTTGGGTGACACAAAGCTTCTCCCCACGATGAACCTACTGGGTCACACAAAGGAACTTCCCACCTTGGTATAACTGCAGTACTCCCCCTATCGATAACCATGGGACTACTAGGTCACATAGAGATGCTCCCTATCGTGGTCCTTCATGGACATCTATATCCAATTATCGTAGGGCCAACGTCAATCAGTCTTCAGGTCTTAGTCAACCGGAGGGTTTCATAGCATGAATGGGAGATCAAATCCTCCAGCCATTAGTCATATATAAACTAGCCTAGAGCTCCCTGAAGAGGTGACCCAATGATTCTTTATGTCATAAGGGTTCCATCACAATATACGACACGTCATCCAGAAATTTGGTATGTATGTTATATGCATTTTTGTTTAGAGGGTCCAGTTGGATTATTGTACAATCCCACAATACCAAACTCAAGCATTCATAAAAACTCTACTAGAGAATCTCAAAACGACCACCTTTTCCTAAACATCCCAACACAATAGACAATTCATCGAAAGAACGCACAGTTCTCAAGATATGGTATTTTAACTGTTTTTGGGCCAGGATGGGCCGGAGTCCGGTACGAACTGGTTGGACCAACCAGACCAGACCGAGATGCTATTAGGTTTGCAAAGGGGTTGTGCATCATGGGGCCACTCGGTCATCGCGGAACCCACAAAAGGCATGGGTTCGGCTTCAGAAGTGGCTTTAGCTGCCAGTTTTTGTCTGTCGGTGGCGCGCTGCTCATGTTGCCTCCTGCTCACTGGTGGCACATTGCCCGTTCTTCCTATCCTTCTATAGATAGATGAATCATTAGAAGCCTCCTCTGTCTGCTGTCGCTTATTTTTTTTGGACCTCTAGTCCCCAATGATGTGCGACATGACACCTTACCTCCTCAGTGAGAAGATCTTATGTTGTCCTTCGTGGCTTTGTGTCGTGGCCTCCTCTTGTGGTGTGATTTGACGTGATATTCCAAATGAACATGATCGGTGTGGCCACACTGGTGGTCTTCAATGGAGGCGCAAGGATAGCAAGATAACATAGGGTTTGTTCCATGTATGTTAGGCACACGCACACCATGTTTTCACATAAACATAAAGGGATAATGGGTTTAATAATCAATACAATTAACAAAAATCAGTAACCTAAAATGATACCCTGCAATAATCTTCTGAAAATATGAATGAATTAGGGATCAGACATTTAGTCATTTGGTCCGCATTTTTCGTATTATTCAAGAACAACGAAGGGGAAATCATTTAAAATGCATAAACGAATAAACCCCCAACCTCGAAAACCCATTGGAGAATGTCTGTGTTTGAAGGTGGGTTGAGTTATTAATTCCCCCAACATTATTCCAATGACACCTCTCATACGTCGGCATTTGGTTCATGGTTTGGTGTCACCCATCACCTCCCACAGGGATTGGCTCCATCCTCTAAGGGTCTGGCATCACAATGATCCTTCATCACTTTTTTTAGCATAGCTCTGCCAGTACCTCCCCTAAGCTCCTAATATATAAGATATGGGTAGGTTATGTAATGACATGGAGAATCAATGTGGGATCATAAATTAGGAACCTTCCAAATTCCCCAGCAATTTTATTACATAATATTGACATGTCAATCCATTTAATGGATTGACACATCGCTCGACCAACAAGACTCTTTCCAAATGGATGATATGGAATAAAATAAAACAATAAATTTATTTTATTTCATTTAAAAAAAAAAGACACACAACATAACTTTTTATCCAGTCCTACTATGGTCAAAGAAATTTATACCTTATGTTAATCCTAGTACTGTGGATTAAAATATGCTATTAGATTTTTAATCTGATCAATGGATAAAAAGTTAGAAAATACCACTCACGTGTTTACTAAATGTACCTTAAAAAAGTTCAATAGATTAAATATATTCACCCATGACCCATGTTGGTCGAGGGTAGGCTCTACATAAGTAGATCATGCCCCAATGAACTCAACGGAACCCTCATATTTTCAATCTAAGATACCATTTAGATGTTATCGATTTTTAAATAAAACAATTATCACTTAATTATTCTGTATACAACCAAAAATAAATTTCACTGGAGGATCGCGCTAGCCAATGTTAGTATCAGCCTACAAAAAGTAGACCCTCACGAGTTGATAGGTTGTTTTGCAATTTTTATCAGAGTCACCATTCATGAGTAATAGGTATTTGAAAAATAAAATAATTTTATTTAATTATATTATTTATGGTTATTCTATTTTCTAGTTTCCTCATATGAGGCCTGCGCCGACTAAAATTATGTCACGCCTAGGGTAAACCCACCATCACGAACACAACTATTGTATAGGATTATTAATCCTGGAAACTGTTTAAGAGTTATTAAAATTTTACAGAAAAACTCCTTATGACCGTGAATTATGGCTTAACAAAACATCAACAAATCATTTTGGGCACTCCGGGCCTCAGAATCGAGTGTCATTATATTTAACAGCTTCAAAATAATTTCATATAATTAAAAAAAAAATGAAATTCCAAGACATTACATTCGCTACACTATAGGGATTTACGTCCCCGAAATCCAAAATAATGGAAAAAAAACAAAAGAGGGTATCAAAAATGAATCTGAGCCTACCACTCTAATGTTCTCTCATGGAGGTCCTCATGATGCCACCGAACTTTCACCAGAGGGATCAACCATCCATGATTAACTCGCTCTTGTCAATATTCTATCTCCACCGGGAACTCTTTAAAAGACACCCCATCGTCATGGTTCAACTCTCCCTAGTTGATAAAGTGCAATGAATCATGCATAAATATCCATACCATTAACACAAGGAAAACATTATGCACCTTGTGCATCTATGGGGAAATAGATTGTAGGTATTCTACATCACCCCCTCTACTGTGAATCGAGAACGGTCCAATTAACCCTATAGATGGCTTGCAATCTAAGAAAAACATCAACAATCTTCATCTTGGTAGGACTCATAGGAAGACATGATATCCATCCTCAAACTCCAAGTATATTTGCCTATTGTCAACATTAGACATCTACCAGCTCTGTATAGTCATAAATTGTTGGCATGTGATGCACCAGGATACAAAATCTACCACTTCATCCCTCATCCCTGGCCACTAGTACTGACACCAAAGGTCCTGGTACATCTTTTCCACTCTAGGATGTACCATTAATGGGGATGTATGGAACTATCTAAACACCTCCTATTAAAATGAAACATGTACCATGGTGAATCCTATAACATGAATAACGTGCTCCCCACCTTAATGAAGTCTTTTAGGACGTCGTCATAAGGATATCTGAGAAAATAGAGAAAAATAGTTAACGTCCCCAAGATGTGCCTCCTGAACATGCTGATGAATTTGGGGAGTGGTAGTCAAAGACTACATGTAGGATTCTAACTCTGTATCCATCATGGATATCAGCAGAACAAGTATATGCTTTGACAACACAATCAGCTGTTGTAGACCAAACCTCCTCATGAGTGCATCTGCTACCACGTTCCCCATCCTAGATGTGTTGACTATCTCAATGTAATAGTCATGGAGGATCTTTAGCCATCATTGAACTCCAATTTTTAGGTCCTTCTGTGAGAAGTTGTAGCTGAGACTATTGTGATCAGAGTAAACAATAAACTATTCACCCATCATGTAGTGTCGCCACATCTCCAGCACAAAGACCGTTGATACAAAGTCCTAGCCAAGGGTAGTGTTGTTATGATCATAAGTCTCTGTAGCAGCTCTAGAATGATCTGCTGACAGGTCTTCCCCCACAAGAATGGCTCCCCCTTCTTCTCCAATGCTGAAAAGGGTGTCTATATCCTAAATAATTCTGAAAAATATCTCAGGTAGTACCCATCCATAGAAGAATTACTTCCCCCTTATGAGGGTTAATCTAGGAAACATCTTCTGAAAATATTTTCCCATACATTTACACTCTTGTTTGGAACTGAAACACAAAACTCTTGTTTCCAAGAGGGTATGGCTGGATAACTCAAGAGTGATCGGCTACACCATCCTATGAATTTTATTATCCTTTGCTCTCTTGGATTCCTTTTTCTCCAACAATGGAAACCCCTATTTTAATGTGTTATATAAGCAACAAAATTTTTTCCAAATACCGTCAATGTAAGTATGAACTATAGAAGTCTAGTAAAAAACCAAACTTACATCATAAGGCCTCGAAACTCCCACCAAGATGTTTCAACTGAAACACAATCCTCAAGGTTCATATCACGATGTCAACATATGTGTGATTATCATTTCTCCGACCAATAGTATCTGCAGACATATGGGTAAAGTCAAAGGTTTAAGTGGAAAATCAAGGATATAAAAAATATTTGTGGAAATATGGAATGATTAGTTCCAAGGTTTATTAACACGGAAACTAGAAGTAGACACAAACCATACCACTAATCATTATTGGAGCCCTTGGGTCACACCCATTGACTACATGAAGTTACTCCCTTCCAATGTCCTCCATCTCATAGAGCCTAGTGGGGACCACATTGGGTTGGTGGTTATAATATGTCATTATTTATACCATGTCATGCTACTATCCCAACAATAATTCCATATATACTTCCCTACAGATTCATGTGTCCTCAATAATTTCTCTTCTTGAAACATTTTATGTGACCAAGACTCTGAGGCTGGTGTTAGTTTCTTGCTTTCCCACTATTAACATTCAATGGATACGTCCGCTGAACCAAGGAACATTCAAACAAAATGGTTATACCAAAAATCCTAACATAAGTAGGAATGAAGAAAGGAATAGTGTTGGCTCATATGTCCTTAAATAGGCCTCACCCTGAGGTTCAAGACCTAAAGCACTGACCATATTATATTCATCGAGTTCCTAGGATTGTCGGTACACAATGATGAATACATAACTTCTCACATGTGAACCTGCCAAAGTTGTAGATGTTATAGGGAACACATACCCTATACATTTTAATGGCTAGAGACTTCCTACTTTGAGGAATTTTCTCATGCTTTTCCATAGAAATGGTCACCTCTTTCCAAGACTAGGCTAATCTATACTCTGCCATCATCCTGCAGAGCCACGTAGACGGATCCTTACCACGACCACTATCTGATCGAACGGTTCTCTAGCTAGATAGAATCTCTAGAACCCCCTCAAGACATTCCTTAGTTGTCTGTGAGTCAGACTTTCTTCGAAACCCAAGGGTTATATGATACTAAAACACGTTTAAGAAAATAATCCTACATGTGTTCTCTACCAGTACTGCCGGTTGTAGATACTAACTAATAGGCACTGTTATAGCTGGAACCCTACCCAAACGTACCATATCAGGAAACAATCCATGTATTAAATCTTCATCACCACACGAACCATCACATTGTCGCACAGTAATAAATACTAGCAGTTTGGATCACCATCAGATCTGTTGGTGTCACAACTAGGTAGGAAACTCTAGCCACAACCTCCAGCTAGGCCTCAGCTGCCTGGGGATCTATCTCGCCTCAGATCCCTAGAGATTTGTGTCACTGAAACTAATTCAACATGCTTGGTCAGCGTGCACCCTATGCTGGTGGGGTTGGTGGAATCAACTACCCAATGAGTGGTTGTGCTACTGGTGCACCACCCGATGGTTCTAACAGTATAAGATAGCCACACACTGAGGCCTCATTGATCGATGGGCCATCATCTCAAACTTTCTCAGGTATCCATGTTGGCCATCTATGCAGGGACATCCTGATAAGAAACAGGTTCACTACAATCATTAAGTTATACTTGATGAGCGGACTCCAAAGAAATCATAATAAAAACTATTAAAAACACACACAATTAGTTAATATATGTACTATGTTGGAAATCAGAATTTAGGGTCCTAATGTATGGATATGTCAGCAACTGCACCAAAATTTGATATCCTAAACTGATAACCACACTTATAACACATAAAAAAATTACCACAGATAAAATATCAATGTCCCAGTTCATCTGAAGAATCTAATCCTCCGATAACACTTTGTCATATCTTGCCTCTCGTGGCCCGTGTCGTGACTACCCCAATCCCACCTTCCACCGACCCAGGGCTGGAGACTAGAACCTAAAAGGCTTATCCCTAAAACGGGAAGGCATTTCATTTTGAACCTGTATAGAAACACAGTCCATGAGAACCCCAATAAAAAACCACACGGACTAGAACCAAATAATGATGTAAACACAAATTAATTTCTATAGTGAAAAGAGTGTTGAATGTAAAGGGTAAGAAAATAAAAGTTGAACTGTAAAGTACTAGTACAACTGAAATGTAAAAATACAACTGAAATTTACAAAACATCTCATGGTTCTTCCACTGGGGATCCTACCTAAAGGGTAGGTATAGATCATCTCCACAACACTCCACATCAACCCATCTCATCTGTGTACCACCTAGTCTTTTCTCTTTCATGTCTCATCCCAGCTGCTCGTCGTCTGCATAAGACACTACAAGGTGCGGGTGAAGCCCCTGCAAGGGTGAGTATAAAAATATTCATTAGGGACCTCAACACCCCTGATGGTCTCCCAATGTACTATAAATGAAAGAACACAAAGCATGACACGTATCACAAACCATGAAACAATCAAAAACTCTACTAAGGTATATACCCATACATATAACTAAGTTATCAATATATACTCATCTCATAAATTATGGAAGAATATCACAACGGTAACACCATTAAGGTAAAAGTACTACATAGGTATCACTATTAAGGAAAAAGCACCACACTGGTATATCCATGAAGATAAATTATTTGATTCACAAAATGTATATTTTAGGGTAGTAACTGTAGAATCGTCAGTTACAAAGATTGAACTCCTTAGCAGCTAGAGAAATCCTACTCTATCGAATGCAGTGGGACTTCAAGTCACATAGAGCCGTTTCCCACTAATTTTGAACTGCTATTGTATGTATCCTTGATATGTACCATGGGAATGCTGGGTCACCCAGAGATTCACCCCACCGTAGACCTGCTAGGTCACACAGATCTGCTTCCCACCATGGCCGAATTGAGGTACTCCACCTATTGAGTATTGTGGGTCAATCAGGTCACATAGAGATGCTCCCCACCATGGGCTTGTTGGATCACACATATCCACTTCCCACTAGTCCATCATCATGTAATTTTCAGGTCTCAACCAATCATAGGGTTCCATACATAGTGCACTTGCGAGAACCACTCCTCAAGACATCATTTGTATTTAGACTGGCATGAAGGTCAAATAATATGTACCTCATTGATATGATACTTCAAAATGGTTCCAAATTAATAGAAGACAAGTTAACTGAACATCTAGTCTATATGTTATAGGTATTTTAGTTTCGATGGCCCAGTTGGATTCTGGTATGATCTTACCAGGCCAAACTCATACATTCTCCAAATCTCTCATTGAGTACCTCAAAAGACAACCTTTTCCTAAGGATCTCAACATCTTATACGGTTTGGAAGACAGACTTTTGGTTCTCATGATATTAACCTTTAAGTGTTTATGTGTCTGGTTAGGCCTGTGTTCGGTCCAACCTAGTCAGACATACCTAGTCTAGCCAGGACCACGGCGGGCTCTGCCCGCTGGGCCAAGGCCTATCCCGAGCCTCAAGGGGACGACCTGCAAGGGGGGCCCGCAATGGTTTCCCACAAGGGTGGTCTGGCACGCAATGTGGTGGCCCACAAGGGGGGAAGCCCAGTATAGTGGCTATCGACAAAGGAGTGGCAGCCCAATTGGGTGGCAACTCGATATGGGGTCTACCATCGTCGGTGCGGGGGGTGTGACACCCCAGTCTCCCAAACTACTAAACCGCTTAGAGGCCATTCGATTTGCGAGGCGGTAGTGTCGTCTGGGATTCGCTCAGTCGCCCCAGCTTCGGTCGCAACTTTATGTCTTCTGATAGCATGCAAGTCACACCACCCCTCCATTAGTGGTCATTTGAAGCGCCGACCACCTCCTCCGTGACCGACCAGTGTCAACCGATCCAATGACAACCTCATCTTTTTTACATGGCCTCCTCTTATGGCGTGTGTCAAATCAATCATACCAACATAGCCGATCACTGTCACTACGATGGCGGTCTTCCAAGGAAGTTCATGAAAAGCATGATAACAGAGGGTTAGGGAAAGGATCATTAGGCCCACACCCTCCATGTTAGCTGGTAAAAATTATAAGGATGAAGGTTTTTGTAATAAAATAAATTAACAATAATAAAAAAACTACCTAGAAACCCTACAAAAACCTCCCACAAAAACAAATGAATCACAGATCAACCCATTAGTCGGTTTGTCCTCGTTCTTCATGTTATTCAAGAACATGGAATAGTAAATCATTTAAAAAGTAGAAATGAATAAACCCTTGACCTGGTTAACACATTGGAGAATGTCTATGCTTTAAGGTAGGTCGTGTTCTTCATTCCCACAATAGGTTCCCCACAACACCGCTCGTACGTCGCCTTTCATATCGTGGTTCGATGTCACCTGTCACCTACCACTGAGATAAACTTCGTCCTCTAATGGTCCGACATCGTGAAACTATTTCATCACGTCATTTCTTATTGAAGCTATGATATAACCTACCTCCATGCTCTATATATATAGGAGTGGGGGTGGGAGAGTAATGATGTTAGAAAATAATGGGATCTCATAAAGTAAGAACCTTTAAAATTACCCAACAACATCGTTAAATAAGATTAATAGGTCAAGCCATTTCATGGCTTGACACACCACTGGCCCCACACACTGGTTCTCCATTGGAGGATATGAAAACAAATTTAATAAAATTAATTAATTTAATTTATTTTAGAAAGTCACTTAACTTATGTTTTTCTCAAGGCCTACTAAGGTCAATATAAAGACTCTATTAAGCGAATCATGACATTGAATATTCAATGATGCTCTATAATTTTTAGTTTTAGCACTGTTTCAAATGTTTGAAAATGATGCTCACACATTTACTAAACATTCCATAAAAAACGTTCCACAAATTCAATACATTCACCATCGACCCATGTCGGTCGAGGATAGGCTCTAGTTAAGGAGAACACGCCCCATAAAACTCAACTCTACCCTAGGATTATTAAATTCAAGTTACCATATAGAAGTTAAAGATTTTACAATAAAATAATTTTAACTTAATTATTTTATTTATGGCCAAAATTAACTTTCATTGGTGGACCACGTCTGCCAATGTTAGTATCTTCCTAAGAAAATAATACCCAATCGAGTTCAGCTGTGGTATCATATTTTGAATACGAGTCACTTTTTGTGAGTTATAATAATTTTAAAAATAATATAATTTTATTTATTATTTTTATTTAAGGTTATGCCAGTTTCGGGTTTTCTCACATGAGGCCCACGCTGACTAAACTTAATTCGTGTATAGTGTAAATTCTACATCCTAAACGTAACGGTGCCCCCAGATTTCATATCTAAGCAACCATTTATGATTAATACCTATTTTTCATGGAAATTACATATAAACATTAATTAATGCTTGACAAAACTTCAATGAATCATTCCAGGCACTCCGGGCCTCAGAATCATGTGCCGTCAGATTTTGTGGTCTCAAAAAAATTCCATATAAATAAAACAATCACAGAGAAATTCTAGGAAATTTCATAGTATTCACTAGGTTCATATATTATCTATCTAAGGAATTGTAATGTGTTGTTTTAGAGATGAATGTATTACATAACATGATTAAAAATACTTGATCTTACTACATATAATTTATACGATAAAATTTACAATGATCATATTTTGATCATAACATTAATTTGTTCTCAAAATTGTTAAAAAATAACCTTAATGATATCATAAATGTAATATGTATCCACTATAACCTTTATCATGATCACTCATTAAAGGACGTGATGAAGATAATAATATAAATAACATTATCCATGTAGGTGGTAGTCTAAATATACACATGGATGAGGATTTAATTTTCTATGGAATGGTGGCACTGAGAAGTATGTATTATCATTTAAGATAGGAAAAATATTCATAAATATATTATTTATAAATTCAATAAACTTTTACAATCATCCTTGTATGGTGGTGAAGTAAAACAAATCATGTTTTTTCATGGATATAGATCATCATATGATGCAAGTATGATATTGTCCTTTTTCATTATAAAAAAACCAGATTGGTTAATGGTTATGCAATCATTATAAAAAATTTATTATAATAATGGCCCCGATGATAACATTTTAATATGGGTTACTAAAAATTTAGGAATAAGAATTATAATTGAATGTATAGAAATGAGAAAGGATTTGATTGTAATTTATACCTCGCTTCTTGGATTATCTCCACTGAAAGGGGGATAAACTCATGAGAAATTGTATATTGATAGTTTAAAAATTTTTTTATGGTGTTTAGATAATTATATGATTGTTTAACATATTTATTTCCCATAAAATGATGGTTGTTTAATGAAGATATGTTAGGAGAGGAGTACCGCATTAAAAATTGGAATGGAATGATATTTTTATAAATATCGAATTTTTTTCCAAATTTTAAAGTAAATATCATCTAATGTGGCTCTAAAATTGAGAAATAATACTTTTCATAAGTGATAAGATTGAAAAAACCCTAAACCGTTCAATTTCACCAGGTTCATAAATATGTTTTTGATAATTTTGAATTAAACTTTTCACATTTACCCTCTTAGATTTATTAGTGGTTATAAGTATTTACATATAGTAATGTAACCGTTGTGCATAAAAATAATGTGGTACAAATTAGATAATTTGGAAAAAATGAATCTCATTTTGAAATATATTTTAATTTATTAATCATATAAATATGATTATAAATATTTAAAAGTAAAAAATTAAAATGTTCAAAAAATTTTTTTTTGAAAGATATTATATCTATTTTAAAAGAGGAAAAATGATTATATAAATTAAAATAATTGTAAAATTATGACATCAATTATCAAAGAAATGTATTATCATAGGTAAAGGTTTCATGAATTTATATTTTCTACTTATATACAAATAATTATATAAAAGTCATATTATATGTAAAAATGTAAATAATCACTATTCACCTAAAGACCATTCTTTTTAGAAAAAAAAATCCTTCGGAAATAATAAAATGATTATTTTATTTATTAATATTAATGTTATAAAATTTATAAATTTACTTTTATGTTAAAAAAATGGATATAATGAAAAAATATTTCTATTGGGAAATTTCTTTTTTAGATTATTAAACCTCTACATTTATATTTTCTATTCTTTTCTAATTAAATTAATAATATGAAATTATTTATATTGAATATATTTTATTATCATTATAAATTGTTTTATGGAAATATTTATGATTATAAAATAATTAAAAATTGATAAAAATAAATTTCAAATATAAATTTATTGTATTAATTGTTTAATTAGTATCTTTTAAATTTTATTCAACTAAAAATTAAAAATTATTTTCCTTATATAAATATTTTAAAGGGTTATTAAAACTATTAATTCAAAAAAACAATAGACAGGTTCTAGTTTTCTATATATTTCAATGTTTTATTTTAGTACATCGTTGCGTGTGGAGAAAGGTATAAAATACATTGAAATTTTTAATTTTAGTCATATATTAATGTCTTGTGTCAAATATTATCCTCCCTTAAATAAATTACAACCTTTAAATTATAATTTACACATGTTGATAAAAGTATGTGAGTGTATTTATATAATTTAAATTATTCATCATATAGTCTCTAATATAAAATCTACCAGAGTCTCTTAGAATATATCATGTTACATATTTTTTTCCAAAAAAAAATCATACTGTTATATAGTCATTTTTATATATTCATTATGTTGAGGTTATCCAAAAATTACCTCTCCTAAAAAAACTGAATATATAATACATTAAATCATAATGATATTATATATTCTTTTAAAATAAATAACTCTAATCTTGAACCACTTGTTCATAATATCACATACTACTCAAAATGAAACATAATCCCCAAAATGAGATAATAATATAAAAAAATAATATGGATTACATTTTATTGAAATATATAATCAATTTCAATTATATCATTACTCTAACTCTATTTTCTAAAAATCAATCAATAATTTATTTCCCCAATGTTAAGAATATATTAAACATATTTTTTTTCTATAACACATTTAAGTGTTCAAAAATAGTAATCAAAAAAATGTATCATTATCCTAAAATCACTTTTTAGGGTTATTTATTAAATTTGATAAATATTATCATACATTTAAATAAAAACTAATGATGAAAAAATCATGTATTTTCACATAAATCTCATGAAATTTTCCATACGCTGTAATTTTATAAATAAATATAACTCACAGGTTACATTTTATTTTTATATTAATAATTTATTTCCATTTCGATGTTAACCCTATACAGATAGGATAGACTAGGAAACTCTCCTTTTCTAAAATAATTTAAATATACCATGATCATTAACCCTTTATGTATGGTCCCATATTTTATTATTTTAAATATTTGTTTCAAGATAAATTCAATTCTATGGTATATTTATTGTAAACAAATTTCAACCATATACAAAAACCCCAAATGGATATCAATTGAATCCTAGTAAATAATCATATAAATAGGAAAAATAAATATCAATATGTATCATCCCCATAATTTCATCCTTTTATACATTAATTTCAATCAATTTTTATTTAATTTATTTTCTCTAATACTTATTATATTGAGATCCAACCCTAGTAATCCCAAGGATGGTATCTCCATCCATTATATTAGACTGATTATAAGGAAGTGTAGCTTGAAGGACTTAACAATATATTAGTCTTGGAAAACTAGATACATGCATGAGAATTTTATTACAAATGAATACACTAATTAAACCAATGTTTTTTTTCTTTCACGAATAATAACATTATTATATTTAGTTTCTCATTTAATATATTTTTATGAATACTTCATGGATTCCTATATAAAAGGGATTAAAATAAGGTTGATCTCAAACGATCATTATGGGTTAAAAAATGTATAACTAATAATGAATCAATATGAATAATCATGATGGTATGGTAAATAACATAACATGCATTCTATATAGACAATAATAGAAATATATATAAGACATAGATATTAAATAACTAAAAACAAATTCCATTTAAATTATTAGATAAGGAATAATAAAAATGGTAAAGAAAATATTTTTATCACCTATAATTTAATCAATTAAATGTAAATGAAATGAATCTATAGATATTTTGATTCAAAAACTAACAGAAAAATAATAACTGAGTCTTAATAAGAGAAACACATAATTATCCAACACCATGTGTCCTATGAAAATTGTAAAATTACTGTTATGACCATTCAAAAGATAGTTTTTCATATAGGGTAAAAATACATCAATTAATCTCCAAATTATGCATCCCATGATACCCCCAATGCATCGAGGGCCTATCTATAATTGGGACCCTCCTAGGTTGTACATTTCCAAATTATTTGGCATATATCAAATAATCAATTTAATTCATAAAAAATGTTCCTTATTTAATATTCATATTATGTAATGAATACATATTTGTCAATATTTAAGTAGATATTACACTATTTTTTTAACTGAACACTGTATCTGAAAATAGCATAAGACTTAATAAATAACCATATCCATGATAAATGATATAGACATTTAGTGGAAATTCAGCGTTCAATGATCATAAGAAATTGAATATTGCAATGAGACTATAAAAGAAATCAATTTAATTAATTACAATACAATCCTCTGTGAATGGTGTCCAAAAAAATATATAGGAATAATAATGCTAGTATGAATACAACATATCCCATGTTGATTAAAATAAATTTTTTTTTCTTTATTGACGTAAATAAAATAAAATTATCATTTAATAAATCATGTCAAAAATAATTTCTCATTTTTAATCACTTATTAAAATATTTTTTAATTGAATATCACCTATAAAAAATTCATAATATAATAAAATCTTATTATTATAAAGGATTAATTGAATAAATCATTGCTGGTAAATATATACATGATATACTAGGTCAAAAGAAAATTTCTTTTTCAATGTAAAAAGGATAGAAATGATCCTTGTTTAGAATGAGACACTATTATTATTCTAAAATCATTTTTAAAATAAAAATAAGTTAAAAAAATTTAATAAATCATTGGTAAAAGTTAAAAACACGTTGGATAATATTGTTATAAAACATATTTTTTACGGAAATGTGTTCCACAACTAAAGAGGGAAATGTACTCAGGTTATCTTAAAAAATTATAGATATTTTTTACTACAAATTAGTATTAAAATGGAAATATTGCAAAGAAATGGTCATAATAACAAAAGGATAATAAATTTTTTTTATTTCATAAATAGTGATATAATAATTTCCCCAAATGTAAATTCAAGCGTAAAAAATCTAGAACAAAATGAGATTGTGATGTGAAACCTTAAAAGGCAATAACATTGATGTGAGAATATATCAGTTAAAAGATTATGTGTGTAGACTATCAATCAATAAAAGAAAAGTGCAAATAAATCAAAACATATTCAACAGTTATTACTCAATAAATAATAGAATATTATTGACAATGAAGAAGTAATATATTCTAGTTGAAATTGAATTGGATTATGAAAATTCAATACCACTTCATAAGTTAATGTTAAAAAGCACAAAGATGAAATTATTCAAATATAAAAAATATAAAATTATGATAGAATATTTCATGATAAAATATATCCAAATGAACATTAAATACACCAAAAAATATAAGATAGTGTTTATTATGATGTATTCATCATGAATGTAAATGTGACACAGAAATCAACCAACATACATTTCTATTAATGTGAACTTTAATTGAAATCATATATAACTATTTTAAGCCTAATAATAAACTATCAAAATTTCTTAAAAATATTTATAATATCGTATACATTGTTATTACAATATATTCATTCACATTTACGAATAATATTTCATTATTTTACCTATTTTTGGTTGTTTATTGTCTAGTTATTTGAGTATATTTTAAATTTTTATTTGTTGTTCTTATTACATATGTTGTGATTTAATAATCTACATATTTTAAAAGATTTCTTTAAATATATATATATATAATTATCTATAATAATTCATAATACTTGTATTTAGAAAAGGAAAACTATTGTTCATGGAGACGATAGACCGTACAAACACATGAATTCAACTTCCATTTCATTTTCATATTTAAATTTATAAAAAATAAATGATATATATATATAATATATTTCAAGTGTAATATTTATTTCATATATCTCGTGTATTGTTATTAAAACCGTCAATTATATTGCCCATGTATAGTGTAATTGAATCAGATCGCTTTGAGGTGGAAATATTCCATACTTCCACAAACTATGTTACATATTCCCACCAAATGTAAAGAATAATGGTATATTTTATAGAAAAATTAAATAAGAATTTCTAAATTAAAAATATTATATTTATCATATATAATCAGTGTTTCCATCATAATTTACAACTATGATATGCGGTAATGGACAAAATTAAAGAATCATTTCCAGATGCGGTAATTCTCCCTACAGAAGACATGTCGGTTTGGTGGTCATATAATAGAATTTTGTATATGTTTTGGTAGAACCATTAGAATTAAAAAATATCAGTATATTTATTATATCTATTTCTTATATAAGCATTAATAAAAATATTTTATGGGAGGACAATGAAAATACAACATAAGACCTTGAGGAAAGATATTATATCCTCTATGGGAAACTACATTTGTTTTTCCCCAAAGGGATTCCATGGATGAATTTCGTAAACAATTGAGGATCCTAGTACGGGGGTATGGGGGTAGGTTGATTATTTTATTAGAGTTTTGAAACGGCATTGTTCATGAGTGGTGTTAATAAATAGGACTGCTGAGATCCTTTTTATAGTGGAGTAGGAGTAAAATTCATGAATATTTTTGAAAATGGTATTTCATCAATGTTTTCCCCATTTCTTGATGATCCAATAAATGAAAAAATTCTGTAAAATATTGGTTATGGTAGAAATATACAAACATAGTGGATTTTGGACATGTGGGTATGTAATTTTGGCCATTACTTTTTAGGAATAATCTAATGATAATCTAATTTCTTTTATCAATCACTATAATTTATTAAAATTACATCTGCTGATATTTTTTGTCAAAGAATAATTTTAACTTATTAGAAATTATAAATTATTTTTATTTCAAAATTCTAATCATATAATTTTTATAAATTAATTTAAATTTACTCTTTTAGGTAGGAAAATAATCTGAGGTTTTGACAAGGAAATGTTCGAAAAGAAAAATATTGGATCAATTCTCAAAATTCTAATCATATAATTGTTATAATTTACCCATATAAATATTTTAAACAGAAAAATATATTTGTATTTAAATTTTATATTTATAAGTATTCATCATAAAATAAAACATCACATAAATATACCAGAAAATTATCCTATGATAACTTTTATATTTTTATATAATTTTTTTTATAGATATAAAATATAAAAATGTTTCAAAAATTGGTTTTAAAATAGGTTCACTGTTAAAATCCATAAAAACTATCCGTAGAAAAATATCAGTTTTTTTTGTGAAATTTTATTTTCTCTTATCTAATCCATTTAAAAAATTATGGATGACTTTAAAAAATAGTTCATTGAATATATGATATATATATATAATTACATTAATATCACTCACAAATTTTAATTAATATAATTTATTGAAATGAATAACTTTTTGTAAAAAATAGTTTTAAATAAAATATTTTCCTTAATATTAAATTGCATCATAAATTCATTTCTAATTACATTGTGGGAAACGAATTCATTTTATATTTTTATAAACAAAATATTTTAATTAATTAGTCAATATATTACATAACAACTAATTAAATGATTATGTTATATCTAATTATATTAAATGGTTATAATTTTAATAATGTATTGTTGATTGGTAAAACTCAGTAATCTAAGTAATCCAGGTCATCGAAGAAATTACTAATGTGGGATGAATGATAACTCGATATTACAAGAACATAATGAAAAATAAGAAATTGAATTTATTTAAAATAGTTAATATATTATAATGTCTCGAGATATTATATTCAGTTATGTGTTTAGTGTTGCATGTCACGCACGCAATTGAATACAATGTTCTTACTTTATAATTTTAGGGTATTATATCTTACACTTATCGTTATCTTTTATTAGGAAATACAAACATAATATTGTCTCACAACTAAATATTATCAACAAAATCCTCACCACCCTAGGACTATCTTTAAATTTTTATATACATAATCAATATCATCAAGAATCTATGTGATTACAAAGTCAATGCTTGAGAAACCCTTTTTAGGATGATCAAACCAATATATAACAATTCCAAAGACATGCCCACTTGATATTGTACATACATGGATGTTATACCTATAAAAAAGCCACATAAAAATATTAGAAAATATTTCAATATATTATTTTATTCTTAGAAACATGCCTAGGGTATTCATTTAATTTCTACCGCCTAAATCACCACATAAAATTTGGATTATTACCATAAAAGTTTAACATATACATATCCAAAAAAGATATATATGGCTTAAAAATTATGAGAAATCGACAAATATAAACCCTTATATTTTACAAACAATAAATTATCTACACTATATTTATCTAAACAATTTTATGATTCCAACTATGATTTCATATTCATGTAGAAAATGATTTTTTTGCTAAAAACCCCATTCTTTTCATGATATAATTGATTCCTTATGTTGATTTACATACGTAATTATCCTATAATTATGTTACATAAATAAAATATTTTATTATGTATATTCTCATGACCATTAATATTTTCTCATTTTTAGTGTTCTTACAAAACATGAAATAATACAACTCATGTCATTTTTTCAGTTAAATGTTATTTTACATCCATTCGATAGGAATCTATTTAACACATAAAAAGCATTTAGCATAATCCATTAATTATCAACACAACATTCCCTCCTTAAAATAGAATTTGTAATAATTTTCATTATAACATGGGGAAATGGAAACCAAACATCGAGTGAGATCAAATGGAAATCAAGGGAACATAAACAACTGAGGTAATCATGAAATAATTATTATAGAGGTAATAAATAAATTTTATAATACCAAAACATAGAAAAAATTACGGGTTATTATATTAAGTATAATAAATTAAAATTGTGATAAATATAATAACTATTTACATTCTAGTAGAATTCATAATTCCAAAATAAAAAATCATACATTCATTTGTTTATTATAATAAATATACTATTATGATGAGAGGTATACAGAAAAACATAACATGTTTTAACCAAATTGACATATTAGGGAATTAAGGATATATATAATTCCAAGCCACACCCATCAATTGATTTTTTCCAATGAATTTACCATGTTTATGAATGGAATAATAACAAATATTCCATATTTCTCATAATTACTTATGTAGGAATAATAATAAAAAAACTGTATTTTATTACATCATAAAATATAATAACATGATCACAAACAATCCTGAAAAATATATTCAATTGTTAAAAAACATATTTAGATTACCAGACTAATCAATAAAAATTTGTATTCGAATAACCATTATAATTATTAACAACAGTTCCCCAATCAATTAATAATATAAATTTATATATATGTATTCCCCAAAATTACAATGTATGGTAAAATGAGGTATACAGTTTTGTGAATAATTTCCCCTAATAAATCAATATATTTTTCTAGGTAAACATGTTTCAATGAATGAAACTAAATTTAATGTATTAAATATGTAATATAAATAAAAGAAAATTTATTCCTATTCACATGGGTGGTTAGGGACAACAATTATTGTGATGAATCATATAATGGATAGAGGATTTTATAACTAATACATAAAAATAATAAAGGTGGATGGTGTAAAAAAATATTTTCAATGTAAAAAACAAAATTTCATAATATATTGACAATGATGAAAACAAACCTTAAAAATAACGATTCAAATGGTATCACTCATGAAGGGGTCAGGAATAAAATGTTTTGATTTCATGTGTTCATTCCACAAATTTTAAATGTATCTGTTTTTTAATTCTAAAATAAATCCTTTTATATAATTCATATTATGGTAAATCCTTTAGGTAATGATACGAAAAATTGAACAGAAAAGATAAAATATATTTTAATTTAACTTCTTATATTTTTTTATAAAATAAAAACATATATACTTATTTAAATGTGAAATTTCAGAATGCATTGGTGAAATATTTGGAATCACATAAATTTATATATATTCACCAACAATTGATCCTTGGAATGACATAATTTTTATCTTGGATAATGAGGGGAGGAAGACAAAACATACGAATGTGAACAGTAATGCCTTTTATTATTTTAAAAATATTTTTGTTAAAAACTCAAATTGAAAAATTGGTTAATAATTTATTATTTTCATTTAAAAATTATTCCCCAAGGTACATAAAAATAACCCATATGACAATATATTAGGATTTTATAACCCAGAAAAGTTAATTAAACCTTCATGATGAAATATTATCACTCTAGGAAAGGAATTTTTTGTCATAAATATACCTTATGAAAAACATATTCTATGAGTAATGATATATTTGAAAAGTGATTTATGTGGTAAAAATTAATAAATTATTGAATAATAAATAATACAATAAATGAATGGAATGTATACATGTTATAAGAGATACTTTCAAGAGAATGATCATTTCTCAAGAAATAAATATTGTGTTATCAAAAATTTGTATGACCTATGTAACACATGATTTAGAAGTCTTTTAAAAGATTATCATGATTTATATTATATTATACTATTTATTATTAAACAATATAAAAAATACAGTGTATATTACATAAATTATAAATCATACCAAGGATTCATGGTTCATAACATGTAACATACCTCGATGAATAAGAATTGGGTCCAAGAAAACCCTTACATATCATCATAAAATCTTAGAAAGTACACTAAACACCGTTATAAAAAACCTAATAATATTATTTACTCAATTAATATCCTTAATCATATCCATTATCACACATACTCTTCATATATAATTGTTTTTTATAATTATGGTCAGTTTTGTGTTACCTATTTTCTCAATTGATATCTTTATAGTTTGGTAATCTGTATCGAACTCAAAAAAAATATTTTTATTAAATATTTATAAATATTTAATAATAATAACAATATTAAATTTATTTTAAATTATTTTACATGACAATTATAGAGGTATAAATATATTCTATTGGTCTTCGTGTTTTTATCCTTGAAGATGATACTGATGATGATAAAGAATAAGTGATTAATATTAATTAAATGGGATTTTGGAAATTATTCTGTTTAATAATTATTTTAGAATCGAACCCAAAATAATAATTATTAATTAACTATTTATATGATATTATATCGGTATGTACATTCACATATTCATCCATAATAACATTTCCTGGAATCATTTAATTAGGTGGTTAAACAGACCCAAACATTAACATATCATTATTAATTGATGATTATGTTAATGTAAAATTAATATTTCATTTTAAAAAAATGATATTAATTATACTACATATCTTATATTAGTATGATATATTAGATGCTAATGGAATTAGTAGAATAATCATTGGATATGAAAATATTTAAAAGTATAATTGAAAAAACATTCGTTTGGGTGTGCTTATATTAAAAAATTCATTTATGTATGAAAATTCATTGATAATACCATCAATATGTCCTAAAATAATTAGTAAAATAACCATAATGATATCATGAACCTCATATTTTACCATTAATTTTGTTATTATAACAAACCATTGAATATGGTGATGAATAGAAAAATAAAATTCAATAGTTCCATATAGGTGATAGTCCACACATACTTATGAAATACAATTTCATTTTATATATAATGGGTAATATTAGTAATATTGTTAATAGATTAAAATTGGAGATATTTCATAATTAACATATTCATATATTAAATTCCATATTATCATAATCCATGTAATATGGTGAAGGAAATGAAAACCTGTTCTGTTACGGAGGTGTTAGTTCGCACAATACATGGATAATGATTTGGTTTTTCTTAATAGAAAATGGGAAATGTTTTTATTTATTACACCATAATTGTAATAAATTAATTTTATACTAATTTTAATTTTTTAAAATTCTAATGTGGTGTAATTTAATTTTAGAAATAATGTTTTTCATAATGTAATATAAAAGGAAAATGAATTGTTTTAAATTTACAAATAACTTCTTGGATTTTCTTATTTGAAAATTTAATTTATACTTTTATGGATGGGATTTAGATAGTACCAAAACCAATAAAAGATGCATATTGATTTATTAGATAGTTCTGTGACCATTTTAGTCATTACTATGAGGGTTGTGATGTAAGGGGAGATAAAGAGAGGATTTAGCCATTAATATTATGAATGTGATAGTATTTTTGTAAACACCCAAAAAAATAAAATAATGGTTAGTCACACGCATGGAAATATGATCTGAAATTTATAAATAATTTCATTGTGAAGAAATAAGTTCAATAAAGTCCTTAAATATTCAATTTCACACAATTTTAATCATTTTTTCATCCCATTATGAATACTATTATCATTTATTCCCTTTTTTCTTTTATCATGGCAACACAATTTTACATTTGGTAACACAAACATTATTCCTAATATTAAATTGGTTATTATTATATACGTTCCCCAATATATGTATTATTTTTAAATTTATTTTATTTTATACAGTTAATAAAAATGAAAATTCTAATTTAGAATAAAAAATAATAATGTATTGAAAATACTTTTCAATGATATATGTATATACTTATTTTATTGCAAAATTTAAAATATGTTTTCATAAACTAGAATAAATATTTCAAAAAATATAAATTCACATATAAAATAATTTTTTTGGTATTGTAGATATGATTAATGATTATTCATTTCATACTCACATAGTCACAATTTATTAAAGTCCATATTTTTTTTAAAAAAATGAAAATTTTCATTACTCAACTAAAAACACTCTCCATTGAAAACCCATAAAAATTTTCACAAGTAGATATAATTTTTAAATCCAAAAATATTTCCTAATTTTATGAAATATTAATTTAAAAATTTATTAAATTAACATTTCTGTAAAAATAAAGATATATATGGTAATTATGAATTCATTTTTAAAATGTTTTTTACAATATTAATTACTCACATTCAAATTTCTTATCAATTAATATTTAATTTCGAATGAAAAAATTATTCATATCAAATATTATGAATCATCAAATATCATGTGTCTCTTGAAATATAAATTCATATCAGATAAAAAGAAAATATTTAGACAAATATATTTCTAAGCATAAAATATTTTTATTAGTTGTTTTAGCTATATCAAAGGAATTAAATTAATATTAAAAGAATAATTTTTTTCATTCAACAAATATTCCATAAGGAGAAAAATCATATTAATTCCCACTAATTATAAATTAATAATTTAACATTTATAACATATCATGGTTTTCTTTTTGTTTACTATTTAATGTCAATAAATCTTTCAAAAAGTAATCAGATATAAAATCATGGTTTTTTCGTTAATGAATGATTAGAATAAGTTTTTTGTATTTTAAATATATTTATAGATTTTATTTGTGAACCTCATGATGGAATAATAAACTTTATATACATAACATATATATTATTGTATTATACTCCTCTCATGGTTTATTTTATACCTTTGTTGGGAGTAGAATTTTTAGGAATGCCAATTTGGACATGAACATCGATATCTGGGAAAGATAATTAGAAAATTTATGAGTTTTTCCCAATGGGATGTGGATGATAAATGATTGTTGGTATTTCCTCTAGACATGAATATGTATAACGATGTTTCATCTTGTGAAATTAAAATATATGTCTCCGAAGAGGGTTGTTCTGGTTATAAATGGTGTAGTACTACGTATGGATCTTATTTTATTTAAGATTTTGTTCCCTATAGAAAACAATTTTTTTTACCATATTAACTAAATATTTTCAAATATGATAATATTGTAATATTTTCGCATCCCAAAATTATTAATTCTATTATGTTACATTAATGTGATAATTTTATAGAGTATCTATCTGATTAAAAAGACATTTAAATTCCCCTATGAGATAAAATACCAGAAATCCAAACAAAATAATTCATTAATATATATTCCAAGGTTGGATAAAATTTAAAAATGGGGCACATAATATATTTTAATGTCTATTATGAGTATGTATAAGTATATAAAAAATCTTATTTAGATGTCATCATTTGGTGACCTCTTTAGTGGAGGTTATGAGAATATAATGTCTATTAATAATTTCATATATTATGTGTTAGTTTATAAAAATATCAATGAATGTGTGTCTTGATCCATTGCATTTAAAATTATAATTATTAAATACAATGACTCATGTAAATAAATTTAATGTCTAATGGTTCCTTGATATATTATATTAAGAATTTGGGAATGTTGGTTGTGTTATAAATGATATATCAGTAATTAATAATTTGAGAAATTATGTCTCCATTATATAATTTTGAATGTTGATATAATAACATTTTTATCGGAAGGGGACTAGCAGACTAAATTCTAGTGAAAATTGTTTTTTCATTATTAAAATTTTGATAATCAAGAAAAGAAATATCGAGTATATTGGTTGATGAAATTTGTGTGTAACCTCATTGATGATATATTGAGACAAGATAACGATATTACATTATGAGAAGTTATATATTCGTATTGTCATTGTAACATTATATTCTTCCTCTATGTGTTCTATTATTTTCTCCTTGAATGTAATATAGGATTTTAGTAATTTGTTCTTATTCTCTTAAAGAAGATCCTCTAATGGATATAATTTTTTATCCTTGATGATTGGTAAATTATTTTTGAATTTATTTTTTGAATAATGAGTATTAATGACTTTTTATTTAATAAATTTATTTTTAAGGATGATCTCATTAATTTAATAATTTCTTATTCAAGAGAATTTAAATTTTTATTTGAATGTAAAATAAGTTTTTATTCACAATAATATTATTTTTTGAGGGAATATATAGTATTTTCTTATCTTTTGTTTATACACAGGGTATAAAATATTATTTATTTAGTTACATGAAATTTAAAATAAATTTATATCTATGATAAATTTATAATAATTTTGATTTTTTTTAAATTAATAATAAAATAATATTTATTTTCTATATGAAAAATTTAATATTAAAGATTAATTAATTGTTGAGGAGAATAATCAGGATGGTGACAGAGATATAATCATTGGAAATCATTGAATAAATATTAATTTATTTATTGAATAAAATTCACTTTTATATATGTGTGGCTTATAACATTCCATAAATATTATAATTATTAATACTTCTATTATAAATATTTAAAAGGGGAATATATAGTGTAACTTTAACACCTCAGGTTGATAAAGGGTCAAATAGGAAAATAATATGACTCGAGTCAATAAAGTTAACTTCTATTATCAATAGCCAACTTCGTTTTCACTACACATTTAAGTGTTCTTGTCCTGTATTAGTGATTAGGAAGGGTGACCTAATAGGATGTTTCCCAGGGTGTGTGGGGGTGAGGAAAAAGAACACTAAAATGAACATGTGTAATCTTGTGGTGATAGTCATTTGTCTGATGACCTATTTGGAAACATAGGTGGGACCTAGGGATTAATACATATGTATAAGGGAATATAGTGGTACCTAGCAGGCTGGGAACCAATGACCATGTTAAGGGAGGAAGATTGTGTTGTTATCAGGGACCAATTATCATAATTGGTGCTTGGTCTTAGACATTACATATTCTAATAACATTAAAATAGAATTTAATTTATTATATTAAAAATAATTTTTTTACTGTTTTAGGGATTTCATACAACATATTACATAATAACAACATACATTATCTATATAAACTTTTACTAAATATAAATTTTATTAGAAAACCAAAAATGTTAATAAAACATTATTTTTTCTAAAAAATAAATTAAATTTTATTCTTCACCTCATAAATGTCCCATATATTCCGGAAAACCCATTTAAAATAATATCAAAAAATTTATCTATTCCAAAACATCATTAATATACAAATATAAACAAATATATGACAATCCCATAATTCATATGAAAATATTCTTTTTTTTAATAATAATTGGGTTTTAAAAATACCTTTATTAACATATAATTTATATTCTCTTCCTAAAAATTTTCATACAAATTTTTATAGGAAATAATTAATAAAAAATAAAATCATAATGGTTTCCAGTCAATCATGAAAATAAAAAATAATACTTTTCCTAAAATTTATTTACATTAAACGTATATTTCTAATAACAACTACAATTAAAATTCCCAGTAACCATCACAGCTAATCATTGAAAAACATCATGGATAGATTCAATAAGATATATTAGAGTAACTATGAAATACACTAATGTAATAACTTTAGGTTTATATTCCCATTATCTATTTTGATATTCCTTATTAGTCAACTCTGTCTCAAAGTTTGAATAATTTTTTGATTGACTTCCATACAAAATTCATTAGAGGTATATCATTGACACACCAACCATTGGTTCATCACAAAACTACAAAATAATGTTAATAAAATAACCCCCATTGCATGGTTATAACATAACCACCCATTATAATAATTTTTTTAAGAACTATAACATAATCACAAAACAATAAATATTACAAAAACCCAATCATGAAAATATTTTTGAGGAAAATAAAATAAGAATTTTTAAACACATTTTATAAATATAAAAAAATTATAAACAAAAAAATTCTATTAGAAAAGATAATTTTCATATTTTAAATGATTATAAAAAGAATATAATAGTCCTAAATATATGAATATCTACTAATTATGTATGAGTTAAAAATAATTCAATTCAAAAAATAATCGTAAAAGTCACAAAGTACATCATTAGAAAATAAAAAAATATTATTCCATTAAATTTTTTTGTTAAAATGCAAACATGGGTAAAAATGACCTTAAACTGTAATAATAAAATATTAAATTTATTATCAAATTTATTTTTTCAAAAATATGGATTTGAATGTAAAATGTTTAGAAAATAAATATTTAAATGAATAAAAACTTGGTTTTATGGTAAATTGTCTGTTACCTTCAGTCTGTCTAATCTAGTATGTTATTTTTATTCTTTAATAATAAAGATGGGATTATTATTTAAATTATTAATATGTACTTAAAAAGTATTTTTATTTTTATGTAACTTCTTACTATGTTATATACAATTACAAAATCATTTAAATTCATGAGGGACATTATGACGAAATTTTGTACACATGTTTTGAATTAATATATAAATTTGGAAATAACAAATGTGCTTATTTTTAGACCATCTATAGAGTAATAATTATTAAATTATTATTATTATTATACATAAATTATTTTTGTAAATAAAACTGGTAAATATTTTTATGAAACATTTACTATGACATAATCATTGATATGGTAGGTAATGCATATGCTTGAGTAACGTTTCCATTTTTAAATTATCAATTTCAATAAAATTTAAATATTGTTTTACATTTAAAAATGAAAATATTTTCATAAATATTATATTAATCATTTAAATATATATTGTTATATTATATGTGATTTGGTGTTGAAAAATGAATCACATATCTATATGGGGTTATTATCGACACATACAGATGGATGACTATATCATTTTATGTTGAAAAGAACAATATGAAATTAAATAATATATTATCATTTCATAATGATAAATATGATATTGATATCATAAAATATCATTAATTGATCATTAAAATCTATCTTGAGCGATGTTGAAGAAAACAAAATTTCATTAGCTCATGAGGGTGTAGTCTTTCTTACACAAGAAAGATGGTTTCATTTCCCATATGATGAATGTTGACATGGATATTGGTTTTAACATCAAAATAACTACACATACATATATGTAATATAAAATTGTTATCATAGAATATTTTTTAAGGAATATTAGAATGGATTAGAAGAATAAATAAAACATAAATGGTTGATTAAAAATTATACATCCTCTTCAAACAACTTACTTTATATAAAACATTAAGACAACTAATGTTTTTATTCTAACAAAAAAATATCATAAAGAATTATTTAATTGATTATATGAAGAGATTTTTATAGTTGTTTTCTAAACATAATAGTTTTTTAAATGCAAAGGCTTGAGAATAATAGGTTACCTTTAATAAATTAGGGGAGGGGCACTCTTGGAATTTCCCAAAATGTTCAATTAATATAAATTACTTATCAATTAAACATTTATCCAAAATAATTTATGTTTAATATAATATATGTATTTGAATAAATAAAAAAATAAATTACTTTTTATTTTGAATTATTGACTATTTTATTACCCATATCCTTTGGTTTTAACCCCACAATAATCCATTTAAAACATATAGTGACAACAATCATTTATACAATTTGTGGCCCAATATAGTATCTATTAATAGCAGATTGGTTAGTCAATGCACCAAATATGAAATTATAATATAAGTTATAATAACATGGTTGAATCAACAATTTATATATATTTAATTTCATTTACTGAATTCTTATTTTATATAAAATATCAATAATATCAATTTTTAGAACTATTCTTTACATTGACATTCATAATATCTACATTACCAATTTAATTTGTAAAATTTATTTTAACACATTTAAAACATTTCGATATATTATATTCAATTATTATATTATGATTATTATATGAAATTAAATTTATTTTTCTACTTTTAACATCATTTATTTAATTGCTTCATTAATTGAATAATTACTGCATAATTGTGGTTAAATTATTTTACATAGTATTTTATTTGTTAAAAATTAAAAATAAATTTCCATAAAGAAGAAAAAACCTTTACAGTTCCAAATAGTATTTGTATTCAAACAATACATTAGAAACCCATGTTTTAAAAATATTATATTTAATAAAAACATGAGTGTGACATGATTGAAATTTCATGAAATAAAATATTATAATCGTCACAATCACATAAAAGTATCCCCAAACTAATATATAATTTAATATTTGATTTTTATAGATGAAGGGTACTCATAAAATAAAATTGCATCATATGTTTGGGTAATTTTACAATTATTGTCTTTTTATTTTTAACATAAATTACATGATTTTCCCTTAATATTGTAAAAAAATTCCTTAATTAACAACATTATTGATTAAAAATATAGGTGTCTTATTTCACCAGTTTTTAACACTGATTCCATATGTGGAACAATTTTTTAAAAAATAAATAAATATATATATGTTTAAGGAGTTATTTTAATATTTATCCCAAAAATGCAATAAGAATCATTTTTCATAAAAAAATGCATTTCAAGCCAAAAAATGTACTTATACCAAAATAAGGTATGATTATGATTAAAATATAATTAACTATATTATATGTCATAAATTTGTACAAAATTTATTTTTATAACAAATTCATATCACTAAATAATTTTTTAATATAATGAAATAATATATGTATGAAAATCAAAATCATTCACTAATATTTGAAAAATTAATTTTCCAGAACACTCTCAAAAAATTGTCGTATGTTAAATTTTATATCTTGTATTAAATAAAAATTTATTTTTTCATAAGAAATAAAATAATATCATAAATTATTTATAATAATTGCTAACAAAAAGAATAATTTTTGTTAAAGGAAACATATTTTTAAGAATAATATGACTTTACGAAAAATAGTTTATTTATTTTGATATATATTTTTAATACATCATATATTAGTTGTAATATTATATATATATGATAATGCATTTAATAATTTTAATATCCACTAATTTAAGAACTAGTTTATAACATAACATTATATTATATCGTTCTTTCGTTCATTTGAGCTCAATATTGTGTATCATGCCTGGAATTGAATTTTTTATTTGATTTTATAATATTGGTATGTTATATTTCACTACATATTAAGAAACTAAATCATATGAATTTGAAATCAGTGTTAGTTACCCGAGAGTTACTATTAAAAATATCATTATTGTAATCTTAGATCGTAGAAATCGTCAATAATAATTCCACTTGAAAAGGGAGAAAGGGATCTATAAAGTTATATCGAATGAAAAAATAGGCTTCCAGATATTATAACATTATTGGGTAGTGAATGGACGAATATGGATGGAAAAAATAACATTCAATTAAATATAATGTGTGAAACAAAATATAGTCATGAAAATGTAAAACATCACAAAACCGTAAATCTGTGATGGGTATTAATGGCCATTGACTTATGAGTAGTAAAAATAGAGGAATATTTTTTTCATAAATATTAGATTCCTAATGGTGAGTAAATATTTTAACATCTAGAATAATAACATAAGAAAACAAACTTATTGTAATGTATAATTTCAACATTTAATCAATTTCCACTATTATATCCTATTTTTCTCAAAATGATGAGTAATCAAGAAGTACTTTCTTGTCTGATTTATTAAAATAAACCTCTAATAGATCACTTAATTCAGAATAATTATTAAACATTATTCCTCATACCATTATAAGTTAAAAAAATAATATTGAGCACAATATAAGACATTTCCTATAAGTAAATAACTTTTCAACCAAAGAAAAACTACATTAATCATCAAAATAAAATATTAATACTAAAAGTTAAATGTAGATCAATCAATAAATTTATATCCTTAAATTTTCTATTAAAATCACAGGATAATATTTTAACACAAAAAACATGAATTATTTGATTGCATAATATTCTATGGTTAATTTTACATATATATCTAGATTTTATTATTCACCCTAAATTTCTCATTAAAAAATATTAGTCCCTAATCAAATAATCTATAAGATATAGAAATCATTTCCATAAATAAACTAAAACACCAGAAATACCATTTAAAAATATATACACATTAATGGATTGTTAAAACTTTATGCCTAAAATAAAATACCATAATATTCTATTTACCATAATTATTCATGTTCCCCTAAAATTAGAGTTAACTTTTTGGAGAGAAAAGATTAACTATATACAAAAAATTCTATACCGAATCCCATGATTATCTCTAGGATAAAAAAAATATGCTACCAATTTTTATTAATAAATAATTAAATTAAAATCATAGATATTATATACCAGAAAGGTTACCAATACCTTTTATAAAATAACCCATAATTATTTAGGAATTCTTCCTAAAATAACATTTTAAATAAAATTTTTATTAAAACAATGTGTGGTGATACCAAAAATGACTATCAAAATACCCTTAAGCATCTTTCTAATTGTCCACATCAAACCTAAAGAGGGTTGTATAAACAGTCATCTTTATATCAGCGTTAGCCATGAACATTAAAACCCATGATGATATACCAAAATCTTAATATTATAACAACTTTAAACAACACAATCTCTATTTTTGTCTAAAAAATGATCTGATAGATATTGTAAGGACCCTACCTTAAAAAATAGTTATTCAAATTATTTTAATGTAGAATTATTTTTATAATATTCCAAATACATTTATGGTTTAGAGTTATATAGAATATAAAAAACTCTTAAATAATAAACCCATACATTAAAGGTGGATTCTTAAACAAAAAATATATTTTATGAAACAAACCCCTTCAAAAATTAACAAGATTTATTCATGGAAACCTTTAAAATTTTAATATTTACTTAATTTTTTTCCATATTATTAATTAATATATATTAAATATATATTAAAATGTATTATGTGAAAACAATATCATTGTGATGAAAAATAATGAAAAATATAGTCAACCGTGCACCAATACGTGTAAAAGTTTTCCATTTTCAAAATAATCAATTGGTTAAAACAAACACTTTTCTTAACTAATATATGATTTTACCTAAATATTATGTTTTCAAAAACAAATCAATTGAAATAATTAATGAGAAATATTATCATAAATTTTGCATTGATAACATTAAAATCAGATGAATACATTTTCACAATGATATACTTTTCACACTAATATATGGAATAACAATCACATAGTAATTCTGGAGTAACCATCATAGCTACACATGGAAGACCATCATAGAATGATTATTAACATTATCTTAAACTAACAATCATAGATACTTATAGAATACCATTACAGTTTTCTCCTTAGTATTGATTATTAGAAACCGAATCAGTGAACTCCAACTCATATTTTAAATGATCAAAACATTGACAACCTTAACAAATGCATTAGAGGGAAATCTAGTTCCCACCCTTGAAAGGTTTGTCATAAAACAACTTATTATTGGATTATTAGATAACCACCCATCCCATGATAATAATAGGATTATCCATAATCATAAAAATCATTATTATCCATAACATAATCACAACACATAAAAGATTAAAATTAACAATCCTTAAAATATTTTTGAGAAAAATTAAGATTTTAGTTTGAATTGATATATTTAAAAATATATAAAATTAAAATATTATTTTATATTAAAATATAATATTAAAATTATTATGTAATATTTTATGTAAATATTATTTATGAATATGGTAAAATCCTCTCATTTTGTATATGTAAAATATAGTTCCTTGAATTTTTTTGGAAATGTCCAGAAATACCACATTTGGAAAATGAAAAAATATATTCATTTTTATTAGTTCTGTAAAATGGGACACATGGTTTAGAGTGACATTAATAATTATCAATAAAATTGGAAAAAAAATCAAAAAAAATTATGAAATATGTATATCTAATAAAAATATTTATATAATTAATAATTTAAAAATTTAAAACATGGATTTAAATTAATATTTCCCTCACCCTGAGTCTGATTTTTAATGAATATTCATTATATTACATAATAATAAAAATTGGATAGAGAGTAACATTATTGATAAGCATATAAAATTTTATTATTCATTTTATATAACTTTTTAACAAGTTTTATACAATTACATAGTCATTTAAGTTCAAATCAATCATTTTAATAATATTCGATATATAAGGGTAGAAGGACTTCTGTAATTTTGCAATGGAAAAGGATATAATTATTCAGCTATCTTCATAATAATATTCATTAAATAAATAATATATTAATAAATAAATTATACTTTTAAGTACAACCATTAAATATGGATATGAAAAATAAACTATGTTAAAATCATGGAGATATAATGTTGTATCTACGCAATTATTACTCTATCATTTTTCAATGACTATTATTGAAAAAAGATAACATTTAATTTAAATTTACATTATAATAAAAATATAATAAATATAATATTTCTAATTTAAATATACTTATATATATATATATATCATCCATGTGATGTAGTGTTTTATATCAAATCTCATCACATTATGGACTTTAAAGTTCACTTGTATGATTGAATACCATTATCAATTTAATTTGAATTGAAAAATAAGAAATTAAATGGGATATTATAATTTTACATAGATAAATATTTCATTAATATGATCTATCTTCATAAATTCCATTATTATTTCAAGTAATTTTGTAGATTTTCTATAAAACATTAAATCAATTTTTGTGATGATATTCATCCGTACACATGGATTATGGATTCATTTACCGATTAATGGGTTTATAGGTGGATACAAGTTGTTCTAATAATATAAAAATCAATATGTTTTAGATATTTATTTTATTATATAACTATTTTTGAAAAATATTTTAGAGATGTTGAAGGATAACTAAAATTTAAATGCTTGATTGAAAAAAATACCTCCTCTTGGAACAACATCCTTTACGTAACACATTAAAACCAATATGATTAGTGATATTACTATAAAATACATATATAATGAGGATAGGTATTCCTGTAAGGTATTTTTGTTTGAATTTCTGTATCCATATTCTATTTTAATGGTGATTTATTGATAATAATATGTTCACTTTTATAATAGATGGGAGGGTTATAGTTGGGAGGGGTACATTTTGAAATATGTTTTACCATTATATTTTTGTTTTAACCACTCATTATGCTTGTTAATAATGATAGTGACTATAATAATTTTTACACTTTTAGGTTCAATTTTTTTACAAAAAATTGAAAAATTACCATAATTATAATGTGGATTAATTTTTCCACAATATCATCAAGTAATATCTGAATATGAGTTTTTTAAAAATATTTTATATTTTTTGAAAAATATAATTTATTATAAATTATACTTAATGTTAATTTTTAATAAAACTCTTTAAATTTAATATAATAATATAATTACAACTCATATAATTAAAAAAAATTATTGTCCCATATCTCAAACATGTCAAAGTCATATAAAATACTCTTCTACCATGTTAATTATATAAAATTTTATTCATTTTATTATATTTATTATAAATAATTTAATTTTTATATTAATTGAATAATTACTTCATAATACTGTGCATGAATCTAATATAATTATATCTTTAGAATAAATTAAAAATAAATCATCATGATGATTATAAATATTTGCATTAATTGATATTATTTATTAGAAAAATATCTTCTCTATATCCCTATATTAAAAATATTACTGTTTAAAAAAAGAGTGTGACATGTTTAACTTTTAGTGTAATTAAATACGTATAATATACTAATATCATAAAACATAAATAAAATTCCAAATAATAAATTTTCTGATTGATTTGTATGAAATTGATTCAGTAGATTATATTAAGTCAACTATTAGTGTCATTTTATAGTTCCTATCATTTTATTTTTATCATAAATTAAACAATTTACACTTACTATTATAATAAAATTAATATATTTACGATTAATAATGATAAAATATATAGGTGATTAGTTAAATAAATTTCAACCATATGATTCCAATTATTGGGATAGATTTTTTGAAATTCAAAACAAAGAATTTCTACAATTAAATTTCAAAATTATCATGTAAAAAAAGGAAACCAATTTTTTTAGAAAATATGATTAAGCCTTAAAATGTAATTATACCAAAATAATGAATAAGGATGTTGAAAATGTAATTAATTTATTTATATCTTACTAAATCAACGTTATTCTACTCTATGATAAAAAATAAATAATATCTCTTGTTTTTAAAATAATGAAAATCATAGTTTTATAAAAATAAATATTTTTCAAAAATCAATGATAAACTAATGTATTTTAGAAAAATCATCAAAAAATTGTAAGGTAATTTTTTCTTTATAAATGAAATGATAAATTATATTTGTAATACTAATTGATCAAAATTTAAAAAACAACATTACAATAATCACCCAATAAAAGTAATAAAAATAATTTCTTTGTGAAACATATTATTTAAGAATAAAACAAATTCACTAAAAACGGATTACTTATTTAAAAATAATTATGTAATATATTATAAATGAGTTTTAACATTAAAATTAATACAAAATATAATTAATACAACTTATTACCACCAATTTAATATGTAGGTTATAATGCTTACATTTAATTATTATGATTTTATTATTCATTTGAGCATGATGTTGTGAATCAATAATTTCATCGAGCATAATCATATCTTTTAAAATATTACGTTGTGATATATAGTGTATCATATTTTATAAGTATCTTTCTTAAAATTTAGAAATATAAAAATATTAGCTCTATATATTCATCAGATATATCATGTTCTATGGTTTACCAATTTGTCTTGAGAAGAAAATGAATCGATATTAAAAAAATCATTCTCTCTAAATGTTATCATAATAAGTTCTTTAATTTTTCCCTCAAGACTAAGGAATTTGATATTCTTCCAATTTATCCCAATGATTTCTATGAAAATATGTTATGTTATTTTCAATGATGAAGGACCAATTGTTGCAATAAATATAAATGGAACAATGTGAATAATCCCTTTTCAATAGCACCTGGAGATTCATCAATGAAATTTTGAGATTATAGAGATTGTGGGGGTGACCAGTAGTGGGATTATACCTTGGACCCTCAGAGTAAAATGATGGTAAAATTAAAATAATGTTTTAAAGAGGATCATATATATTGAATAACGACCAAAAAATAAAGGTATATTCATTTTTGATTAATGAATTAGAAATGTTATATGAAATTGATCAACTCTTTATTACAAGATTCCATTAATATAGTTTCATTGGATTTTTATTTGACATGATAATTGGTCATCATTTTATTATAGATTATATATTAAAATTATTTAAAAATTATCATTTGGAATGGAACTGAATGGCTTCCTATAACACCTCATGTCACAATATTGAGTTATTTTCATATTATTTTCTATTATTTTTAGTTTTGTCAGTTTTATGGATTTTCTATTTTTAATATTTTCAAACATTAATGGGGTGAATTGTTATCCAACACATTTGGGTAAACCATGTGTTGAAAATGCATATTGGAACTACCTTTGGATAGAAATGTTATATGTGGTTATCAAATAGTTAGTTAAACCGACGAAGCTCCAATGTTAAACCATGTGTTGTGTATTTTAATATATAGTGCTGAAATCATGAAGATACCATGCTTTTTTAAATTATTCATGAAAACCATACACCAATCTCAATATTAATGTTTTCATATTTATTTTCATTTATCTTTTTATATTTTTACATTTTAAATACATTTTCATCTCCTCCCCCTTTTCATGTGAACCGCTATGCAATGTCACCTCTTATGTAATATCCTCCCCACATCTGGCCTCATCACAATACAATGATTTGATAAAATTATTTCACCATTAGATATCAATTCTTTATGTTCATGTTTCATATTCCTTCCCTTTTTTCCCATTATTTTATTTCCAATCTATCAGTTTTTTAAATAGATGAACCCTATAGATTTCATACATGATTAGTTATAGAGGATTCATTTCTTCTTGGTTTTATGCACCTCATATCTCTCTTATGGGATCCTTCTCCGTTGAATGAAATTCATTCCAAATCATTCTTCATCAATTAATTATAGGATTATACATGTACATGGATTTTAATTTCAAAACTACAAATATCATTATTCAGGAATTAGAGTTTTAAATTTAAAATGATGTTATTAAATATATTTAACCATTATTTGATTTAAAAATCATTTTCTAAATAATTTATATTTACAAAAGTTGAATTTATTTTTTATGGAATATGTTAAAATAAACATTAAATAAATTGTGAACATAGTTAGTTTATTAAATTCAAAAATATTTTTTAAAATTTAATAGATGTGAATATCATTTTTTGGATTTTTAAATTTATGTTTTAAGCTAGTTACATTGAATTTAAATTTTAAATAATAATTTTATCTACTGTTAAATCATCTAATTATTTTCATTCAATAAAATGTCAATTTTAATAATGAGTTATCTCATTTTGGATCATATTATGACACTAAAAGTTATTATTCCAAGAAACATGAGGTTTTTATAAATGATGGGATGATTTATAATATTATTTTAATTGTTATTTTAAATAGATTTATTTAAGAATTATCTATTAAATGGTTCATAATTATTATAAAATGTAATAGAATATTTAGTAGTTTTTAATTAGGTTCATTATGTAGATTTAGGTTCTGGTCATATTTTTTGGTGTGTGAGTCACTATACCCTTTCTTTCCCCTAAATGGGTTGTATCTTTTTTTGCGAGTATTGATTAATGGTAGTAATGTTGATTCTCATGATATAGAATTAGATGTGATAGTGTTATTTTTATTTATGATTTTTTTGCTTCAATGGATTTTTACTCTCTTTAATATGAGATTTGATCATGGGAAACAAGGAAACGAAGTGGAATACAAGACTCATGCTAAAATAGATATTAATAATCTACTTTTTTCTACTAAATTTTTTAGTAGTTTTAGTTGGGCTGTTTCATTCCAATTAGTCTAGTTGTATTCAATTTTGATAGTTTTTTTAGAAATTTGTGTTTGAAAAACCAATTTATTTTTGATATATAAATGTTTTTTGAAATGGATTTATAATTTTCAATTTGTAATGATGGATGGTCGATGGTGGCCTATTGGGATTGTTTATTCCTAGTCTTATTATATTATGGATTACTATTCTTGGATCAGATTTTGACCACACAATGAGTGTTGATTGGATTTAGGATTTTTATGTTTAGTTATTTATTTTTGGTAAATTATCTACATAAAAAATTATGTGTTAATTTATCTCCATGTTTTTTGTATGTATTTTAAAATGTACATGGGAAACTATTGAGATCTGGTGGCGATGATATCTATATAAGGAGTTATGAGGGATTAGAGAGAGATTATTCTATTGAGTATGTATTGATAGAATGGCGAGGTATTTTTTCATATTATTGATATGATTATTATATACGATTTTTTAAATTATTTATATTTTCATGTTTGTTAAATTATATATATCTAATTTTTTGTGGGCATCAAACGTAAATTTTTGTCATGTCTAATATTCTAGAGAACGCTTGTTGCGTGTTCACACTAATTCAAGGAAAAAACAATTCCCATTGATTATTTCTAGCTCAATATTACATTTCAATACCAATTCGGAATTGGATATGCCACTCAAGAAATAGTTCATATTTTTGTAATTGCATCTAATAGAGGATTGGGAGAATTCATTAAAAATGGTATATAATCCTATGTTCTATTATGGGATATATGGTTTACAAATATCTCTTTTTAATATGGCCTTCCATTTTATAAGTGATTAAGAATATTTTTTCCAAACTCATGATGTTGGTTCATGAAAATTCAATCTACCTATTTTAATCATTGATCTTCAAGATTCTATGGGATGTTAGATTTGAATTTGGTATTCAATTTTTTTGTGATATGTTTTGATGATATAATATTCCTCATTTGTAGGGCTATAGGGATTTACACGATATTTTTTTAAAAAATAGTTGATAGTTCATGGAGTGTTATAGTTTTTCATGGATGGATAAACTAAATACAGAAAACACACAATAAAAATTCATATTATAAAATTTACTATGGTTTTACTATGGTTCATCGAACCATATCAATGAAAATAAATAATTTCTTCACATATTATTTAGATCATTGTTTATGATTTTCTTTTTGTATTTAATTTTATGGGAATTGAATCAAGTGGTCCTCGATATATGTTGAAATGTGGAATTTATTTTCATCATTCATAACCCAAATATGTTCCCTAAAATGTATTTTGGTTTGGAAAATTAGGATTCCAAAAAGTATATTATTTTGAACAATTTTTTATTTTTTATTTAAAAGGAATATTTTTTAATTTAATCTGATGTTGTGAGAATATATATTGATAATGATTTTTAGTAATTATATTTTTCGTTGGTTTTCAAAAATGAAATTTGTTTGATCAATAATATGATCGATATGATACTGATTATAGTATCAAACTATGATGCAGATATTCAATATATAATAGTGGGTGAATTGTATACTTTAAAATAATTATGAAAAATTTGCATAAAAAAATTCACAACACCTCTAAGATCAAATAACAACCTTGATTCTAGAAAAGTGATTCAAAAAATGAAACTTAACAAAATATCACAACAACTATGATTCTACCTTAAAGTTTATAGAATCCTATATAATCAGAGTACAAGTTTAAAGAAGTATAAAAAAATTATACTTTCCTAAAAATCAAAAATTACAGCGGGAAAAAAACATACAACACTACATGTAACAATTAGTAACACTTTTAACCTGAAGATAAGGGTATCAAATAACCCATGAAAAAGGTCCCTTTATTTATACTTTCAGGAATGTCTGTTTTATCCAAACCCAATATGCCCTCAATATGGTGATTGATATCTGTCTTTCTATCCTCACAGGCCCTCAATTTGTAAGGAAATCGACACCTCTGACTTCACAACCCGAATTCTCTAATTTCAATGAAATTGCACCTCCGCAAAAAGTAAATCCACACGAAGAAATGTTTGAACAAGATGTTCAAACTTTATGAATGAATCCCGAGGGTTTATAGGAGACTCTCTTTGTAAAAATCACTTCAATAGAATGTAATCATAGTTATTAATGTTCTTCTCAAAGTTATAATGAGCTCATTCAAATGAGCTCTTATTTATGGGAACAACTCCAACAGTCAACTCCCTCTTCCAATGGTCATATTTTTCCTTGAATGTTGGAGGGACCTATACATGTATCACATAAAAATGGTTAGTTAGTAACTAAAATCATGACATAGTTTTATAAGCATAAAAATGTGTAAGAAAAAATTTGGTTACATAACAAAAATCAAATATCTGGAGTGTAATCAAATAAAATTTCAGAGTCTAATCAAAAAATTAATTCGGAGTCTATAATACAAGGATATTGAAATTCTGTTTTCTATTAGAATTTGGAACCCGAACACTATAGATTTCTAGAGTCTTAATTTCAATAAAATTTGGAATCTGGATTCACTAGAATTCAGATCTGGAAATGACAATGGTCGAAGTCATAGTTCATGAGAATTTGGAGTCTAAACTCACAATGTTTGGAGTCTGAATTCATAAGAATTCCGAGTCATAACTCACAATGTTCAGAGTCATAATTCATTAGATTACGGATTGAAAACATACCATGTTAAGAGTCAGAATTCATTAGAATTTTGAGTCAGAACTCCAAAAGTTATGAGTATGTATTCAGAGAACTCAATATCAGAATTCGGAGTCAGAACTTAGAAAGTTCATACTCTAAATTTGGAGAACTCGGAGTCTGAATTCAGAGTCTGAAAACAAATTTCACTTTATCTAATTATTATATGATTTCTAGGTTTTGGTTACTAAAACGAACGTTATACTGAGTAAAGACAATGAAAAATGAAACTCATTGTATGGATAACATTCCTTGTGGGGGGGGGGGGGATTTCCTTAGATAAGTGAAATACCGGGTAGAATGAGATTTTCCTTAGGATAATGTGTTTTTAATTTTCAATACAAAAAAGAAAGATAAAGTCATAAGGATAACTTATTGACTTGACAATCTCCCCCAAACTTTAAGGAATGGAAAATTCATAAGGAAAACTTTATTCACTTAATAATATAACCCTTTTTGGAAAATAAAAACATCATTATGAAAAACAATAAAAAAACATATACAATAAAACATATCTCCATTTACTCAAGGACAATGATGAATATGACTAAATCCCCTGTAGGCTTTGGATCTCTAAGGATCGTATTATAGATTTCTTGACTAAGATTTTCCAATAACTTGATTACATAAATCTCTGTAATGAAAACACTCTCTTAGATAAAATCTTTCTTACTTAGGCATATATCTTATTTTCATGGTATTATCTTTCCATTATCCCATTTTGTGATTTTCAAAAACAATTTTAGGGAATGGAAAAGGAATTTTATTTCCTAAAATATTAGTACAATGAATCCAACCAAATAAGAGCACCAAAAATTCCATTAAGATATGAATAAATTTTACATGAAAAAAATACAAAAACAGAATGGATTAGATCTATTTTTCTTCCTTTTTATTGGGTATCATTTTTTCACTATGGTTTTTAGCCTTTTGAGTACCTTGAGATCTTCCTCTGCTTGATTTAAGATCTGACCCTAATCCTCTTCTTTCTTCTCTAAATAAATAATCATTTATTCATGAGCCTTTAGAGCCTCTACCTGAGCCTTCAATAACTCATATTTCTTCACTAGCTTCTGTTCGATCTTGATCCAATAGTCCCTTTCTCTATTCCATCTATGGGAAACTGAATAATGCTTCCCATTTAGATCATTTACCACTTTAATCCAATCATTCTGCATAAGGGTTAACTTTTCCTCAAATAAATTTATGAGATACTTAATTTTACTATCTTTATAATCAAAATCATCTTTAACTTCGTGTTGAAACTCATCAGGCTCTCTCAAGTATTCAACTATCTTCTTTGATCGACTAATCATTTTCTTACAAGATTTTTTGTGGGAATATTAGATTATGAAGAAGATCTTGAAATCAGCTACATGTTGGACACACTTATCCATCACCATGGATACTGAATCTGATTTTTGATTCATGCTATGATGGAGAATCTGACATCTCGAGTTAATGATTGGAAACATCAGAATGGTGTCAACAATATTCATTTGTTATTGGATGATAAAATCATGTCTTTGGGAAGATGATTGTAAATCTGAGTCTTTTCTTAGTGAAGTCGCTTTTTGTATCTTGACAAGATTCCTCATCAAAGATCCATCATTTATTTTTTCTTTAAAACAACTTTACGAGGTGTGTCTACAGTCACTTATTTCCCTTTATCAGTTCTCAGAACAACTTCCTCACCCTGAGAAGCATGTTCACTATCAGACAACTGAAAATTTATATCTTCTTATATCTTCTCTTTCTTAACTCCTACCTCACCATCTTCAATTTGAATGAAATGATGATTATAACTTTCTTCCTCAGAGATCTTATTATCTTCATCTTCAGATTTTTCATCAAACCCAGTAGTATCAATCCTTGAAGATCGGGATTGAGAATTCCGGATTGAAAACTTCTCAGATGCACTTTCCATATCATGAAAATATTCAACTTGTTGTGTGAGGTCTTCTGTGTTATCACTTCCTTATTCTTCTTGCACTTCTTCCACAACATACTTCTCTTCAACTTCCTTTCTTGTACTTTTTCTGAAGTGAGAAATTGCATCCCCTGTGAATCAAGTAAGGGTTCTACCAGGAAGGATTTTGGTATAGGGATATTCTCGGATGCTATTTCTGTATCCCTCAGAAGGGATTGCACAATCTTAGCTTCAGACGTCTTTTTATTTTTCATCTTTTCCTTAGCTTGATTCTCAAGATTATCAGTGGTCATCTCTTTTAAAGCATTGGCCTTAGTAAGATCCAAGCCAAATTGTGGCTCTCCTTCATTCCTATTCCTTTTGTCTTCCCTAGAATTTGTAATAACCTCATCCGGATAAGATTTCAACTTCTTAGCATTTGGAGGTGCGTATTGGGTTCCTTTAGCCTCTAGGGTTTTCCTTCATCTAATACTTCTTTTAACTTCCTCTTAATTCCACCTCTTTTCTATGGATCAGGAACATCTTGTTCTATCGGAACGACTTCTGCTTCTTCCTCTTGTAAATCATTGAAATTTCAGAATTGTTTGAGAAACAAACATTCATTCTATTCAATGTATCATCAATTGCCAAAATGACATTTCAATTCCTCATCTTAGAACAATAAGGAATCTTGATTGAATCAAGGATCCATACAATCACTATGGAATTAATAGCCGTATACATTACAATCTGGGAATTCAAATTTCCATTCCTGATATTCTCTATCATAATGAGAATATGCTTCATAATGTTGATCTCCCTCAGATTCACTAGAAAATCTTGGATATACATGTCACTCCTCTTCATGGTGTCCTTATCACCTTTTCTCGAAATGATAAAACCCTGAACCCATAATTCAAGGATCTGATTATTTGTAGTAAAATGAAAATTTCAGATTCTTGACATCTGAATGTCCATGACACTCCATAGCATTTACCTTTATAAAACATCATTTTACATATAATAATTTATGGCAACAGAACTCAGCATCCCCTTTATAAGACAACCCCACCAGGCTAGCATCCTTGGTGTATGAAATGGCATAAGTTTTTCCATAACTTTTGAATGAAAATTTACTCCTCTCTTCTTCAATGAAAAATCACACAAATTCAAAAAATTCTACAAGAAGATCTGGATATACTACATCTTGAGCTCCTAGATCTGATATGAAAACTCTTTCACATCCATTTAACCCGATATTCATGGATATAATGGAATCATACTTGAAAAAGAAATTTGGCGGCACCAACCTCCCTCTGTAAATATTCCACTCAAAATTCGACTTGACAATTGACATTTCTTGAGAAAGAACTTCACCAGAAATTCAGATTTGAATAATATTTAAGAGGTTCAGAACATGATTTTGAAAGGGAGGTAGAGCAATGGCATACAAAGTCTTTAAATCTGATGTTCGTGAAGCCTTCGAGGGTCCTTTATATGGGAATTGATGCGATGGTTGAACTTCCAATGACAATCCAATGTTTGAGAAATATTATGATTAGATCTGATTGTTTATATGATAGCCGCATGAAAAATTTGGTAGAATCTGATCTTGTGGGTTTTTTAATTGAAAACATTCAGATTTAAGGAAACTGGATTCCTAATCATTTTAAACACAAAAGAAAATACCATCCAGTAAATAATTGTTATGAAATATTATGAATGAAATCATAAAGTACAAAAATATTCGTTTCAAAAATCTTGAAAAACATCATTACAAAGAACTTCAAAATACATAATTATGAAAAACATGAAAAATAATTTTATTAAAAACATAAAAAACATCATTACGAAAAACATGAAAAACTCTATTACGAAAAACTTAAAAAACTTCATTATTAATAACATCAAAAACATTAAACAAAATTAACTCACCCTATGAAATGAAGTTTATTATTGTCAGGAAATTTATTTAAATATTTAGTTAATAAAGATTATTAATTTAAATTTATCATTCCTCACTTATCTTTAATATATTCAAATCTATTAGAGGGTAAAGATTTTGTGAAAATATCATCAAGTTGATCATGTGTTTCGATAAATTAATGAATGATATATCCTTTTAGTGTGAGATCCCTAAGAATGTGATGCATAATATCTAAGTGTTTTTCATTAGAGTGATGTGAATGGTTTTTAATTAAGGAAATTGAACTAGTATTATCACACAAACATTTTGTTTTGGTAAATCTCATACCATAGTCTGTGAGTTTGTGATGCATCCGGAACACTTGAGCACAACAACTTCTGACTATAATATATTCAGCTTCAGTAGTGGAAAGTAATACTGAGTTTTGCTTCATGCATTTCCATGAAACTAATGAATCTCCTAAAAAATTATATGTTCCAGATGTACTCTTTCTATCAATTTTACATGCACCAAAATCAACATCAGAAAAACATTTCAAAACAAAATCATTTCCAGAAGTATAGAAGATTCCTAAATCCATGGTTCACATAAAGTTGTGAAAAATTATTTTCACTAACATTAAATGTGATTCCTTATGATTGGATTGATATCTTGCATAAAATCATATTGAAAACATTAAGTCTGGATGACTAGATGTCATGTAAATTAAGCATTCTATCATACCTCTAAAAGATGTTTGATCTACTATTTTCCCAAATTGGTCAAGTTCAAGTGTCTTTGAGATACCAATTGGAGTTATAATACTCTTATATTTTCTATATCAATTCATTTTAAGAAGATATTTGATATAATTATATTGAAATATATAGATACTTTTTGGTTTTTGTGAAATTAGAAAACCAAGGAAAAATGCTAACTCACCCATGATACTCATTTCAAACTCAGATTTCATTATATTTGCAATGGAATCAGTTAAGGATTGCTGAGTTGAAATAAATATAATTTCATCAACATAAATATTAACAATAAAAACATTTTTCTTATCTTTATTTATAAAAAGGGTTCGATCTACATTTCCCTTAACATAATTATTTTGATGAAAAAAATATTATAAGTCTATCATATCAGGCTCGAGGGGCTTGCATAAGTCCATACAAGGCTTTAGTATGTTTATAAACAAGGTAAGGATGTTTTGTATATTAGATACTAGGAGGTTGATCAAAAAAACATCCTCTTGAACATAACCATTAAGGAAATAACACTTCACATCCATTTGAAAAAGTTTGATGTTGAAGAATTCCACAAAGGTAAGTAAGATACTAATAGATTCAAGTCTTGCTACTGGAGCATAGGTTTCCTCACATTCTATTCCCTATTTTTAATTATAGCCTTTAGAAACTAATCTACAATTATTTCTTACTACAATTCTATTTTCACCACACTTATTTATGAAGAAAAATTATACTACAATAATAGAACACTCCTTAGGTCTTTAAACCAAGGTCCAGACTTTATTTTTTTCAAATTCATTTAGTTTATCTTACATAACATTTATCAAATCATTATCACCTAAAGCTTAATCAGTTCTTGTTAGTTCTAATTGGGAATGAAATGATAGATTTTCTACTTAATTCATTAAGGAAATTCTAGTCCTTATAGGTTGAGTCACTAAACTAATGATACTATCACTGGGATGATTCTTATGAAACAGCTGATTTCAGTTTTGTAAAACCTATTCATCCACATAGGGTAGAAAATATTATGTGGTAAATGCTTCATAAGTATCTTCTTAGACGTTTTCCATATCATAATGATCTTCTATCAAAGGTTGATAATAATATTTTTTGAAAACACTTTCGAAGATGTAGGTTGGAGTGGTTTAAAAACTAAAGGATCAATTTCATCAAATTTAACACGTACTGCTTCTTCAACAATACAAGTGTTTTTATTAAAAACTCTATAAGCCTTAAATGTTTTGGAATAGACTAATAAAATTCCTTCATAATATTTGGTGAGAATGTGTATAAGTTATCTTTAGTATTCTTAATGAATACCTTGTATCCAAAAACCTTTAAGTAGGAATGTCTAGGTTTTCTACCATTCCATAATTCATAAGGAGTTTTATTAAGAAATGGTTTAATCAAAACACAATTTATAGTATATAAATAAGTACTTATAGCTTCATCCCAAAACAGTTTGGATATGGAATATTCACTCAACATGGTTCTTGTTATCTATAAATAAATTATATTTTCTCTTTCAATAACACCATTTTTTTGAGGAGTTCAAGGTGCTGAGAAGTTATGAGTAATTCCTTTTCTACTACAAAATTTTTATAAAATTAGAATTTTGAAATTCTCTTCCAAGAACACTATGAATTGTTATCAATGAAAGGTTGTTATCATTATTAACTTGGGCTCCAAAACCATTAAAATAATAAAAAATAATTAGATTTATTTGCTAGAAAAAATACCCACATAAATATAGTGTAATTATCAGCTAAGACAAATATATAATATTTTCCCCCAATGCTTCTATTTTGTGTTTGATAAAAAATATCATTATTCCCTAACTGTAATGCATCAGTAGTTGAGACTTCACCGACTTATTTAAATCATGATTTAAGGTGATTTCTATATTGACAATGATCACATACTTTTGAAGAATCGAATCTATGCTCTGGTAGATCCTTAACTAGTCTTTTCGTATAAAGTTTACATAGGTTCCTAAGGTTAAATTGATATAACATTCAATGCCACAACCAAGAATGATCTTCCATTACACTAAGAAAAGGTAGATCTTAGATTCTAGGGTCTTCTATGTTCAGTGTGTAAACAATCTCTTGCCAATTGATATAAAGATTAAAATCTTCCTGGGAATTGTGTAATAAACATTTGTCATTACTAAAATTTACAATGTAACCTTTATCACATAATTGACTTATGCTAATGAGGATGTACTTAAGACCCTTAACAAAGAAAACATTTGAAATCAATGTTTTTCCAAGAAGAACGATGTTACCTATACCAATAATATCCCCCTTAGAATTATCTCTGAATGTTACTTTTCCTCATTTCTTCTTGATATTCTTTTCAAACAAGTTTTTGTTACCTGAAATATTTTAGGAACATCTACTATCCGTGTAATAAGTAATATTGTTGTATCATTTTTTATTTTCCTGAAAATATGAATGATAGACTTTCGAAATCCACACTTCCTTGGATCCAAAATTTTCAGACCAATAAATTTTGGGTATCCACATATGTTTTGAGAAATAAGCTATATAAAACCCAAGAGATTGAGAATTATTCGAAAAGAATGTTTTCTTCCAATTCCCATCACATTTACATTTAGTATAAAAAAGAAATCTGTTAGGAATTAAAAGATTGTTTTTGAAAATAGGTTTTTTGTGAGTATAACCTACTCCAATAGTATATCATTGAGGTTTGATTTCAGAATACATCTTGTCCAAATATTCCTTATTATAAGTAAGGTTTGTTGATGTTTCTTAAGGGAATATATTTCATATTTTAGTCTAATGACTAAATTCCTATCCTCAGGAATTATTTCCTTAGATTTATATTTTTCTTCAACAGCACTTATTTTTGAAATTTCATTCTTAATATCTTTAGAGAGTTTTTACTTTTCAGAAATTAATTCATTAAGGTCTTTATAAAGTATTTCAAAATGATCATCCTTATCTTCGTGATCTCTAGAGAGGTCTGAAGTCTCTTTTGTATGATCTTATTATCTTGTATTGTCCTTGTCCAATCTCATAAAAATTTTACAATTTTTTTCTTTTAACAACAAGTTAAATCTAGATAATTCTTCATAAGAAGGTATTGCTTCATTATCGGAAGATGAAGTGTCTTTATTAGAAGTAATATCTCCGGAATAATAATTATTATCAAGAGATAAATTTGATAATGTCTCGACAGATCATTCGTCGTCCATTATAAATGTATTAGGTAAAGATGTAGTTGCAATGAATCTAATATTTCTATGTGCTGATGATTCATATTTAAAAGAATCACTTCTAGAAGAGTCTCCATATCTAGCACTCCAATCATCTTTTTCTCTGAGATTTTTCTTCTGCTTTGAGCAATAGAACTTATTTTTGTTCTTTTCTGAATACCTTTCCTTGCTTTTATTCGTTTTCAATAGAGGGAAATCATATCTGATATGACTTATTCTTCTACATTAATAACAACTTATTTCTCCATCATTCTTATCTTTTTATTCATTCTTCTTGTACTTATTCTTATTGTTCTTTTGAGCTAATATATTGTTCATTCTCCATGAATGGTTAGCTAATTCATTCTTAGATTTTTCTGTATCACTAGATTCTGACTGAGTAGTAACATTCTCTGAATTTGATCTAGTAACACTTTTATGAGTCGTTGCATTCATATTATTAGAAGTATATTTAAATGAAAATAATCCATTTTCATTCTTCTTTTTAACATTATCTTAATCTCTCTTCATTCTAGTCTCATGTTTAAGAACAATTCCAACCAGTTCATTTATGGAAATCTGGGTAACTTTCATGTCCTCATCAATTATTTTCTTCTTGGACTCCCACTCATTTTAAATGATGTATATGATATTATCTACAAGATCCTCATAATACAAACCTTTTTCTCTCATAGACTGTCAGTTATTCAAGACAGACATAAACCATTGATGAACTTTGCTTATAGGTTCTCAATAAGGAAAGTTAAAGCCATGGTATTCATCTTTAAACATAGATCTTGTTGTCTCTATAACTTTATAAGTACCAAAATGTATATCTTATTGTTTCTTATAGATAATGTTTTGATCTTCATAGGAAGATATTTGACTACATGTGTTCTTAGTCATGGAACATAGCAATGTATTTCTGACTCTAAAGTTTTCTTGATATTATGATTTCATTTATCATTGAATGTTCTAAATTCCGTATCCGGAATCTTATAGTACCATGTTACAATTAGGTAGTTATAAACTCCAGTGTTAATAACGAAAGACTTCATCCTATCTCTCTGGTGATCATAATCATTTCCATAAAAAATAGAAGTTCTTGTAGGATTTATATTATCAATAGAGCCAATATTTAAACCTGAAATCTTAAGGAAATTATTTCCATACTAACATGTTAGTAAAATAAATTTGTAAAAATTAGAAAATATCATAAGAAATGAAAAAAATAGATATAGAGTATCTATAATCCAAAATGACTCTGAACTTTGTGGATCCGAAAAAAATGATTCTGAAAAAAGTGAAGAAGACTATTTCACTTCTAAATCTAATCTTGAGATTAATCAAGATTTATCAAAAATTATGAATCTAATTGAAGAATTTGTTTAGGATTCAAAGTCACCTCCTATGATACTAACTGTTGGATCAATAATATGATCTATATGATACTGATTGTATCATCAAAATATTATATAGATACTTAATATACAAGAGGGGGAGGTGGTAATTTGTATACATTAAAAATACTTATGGAAATTTTCCATAAACAAAATTCACAACACCTATATGCTCTAATAACATGCTTGATTCCTGAAAAGTGATTCCAAAATTGAAACATTACAAAAGATTACAAAAAATATGATTCTACCTTAAAGTGTCTAAAGTCATATATAATCAGAGTACAAGTCTAAAGAAGTATATGAAAATTATAATTTCCTAACCAACTAAAATAATATCGGCAAACAAACATTCAACACTAAAAGAAACATGTAGTAACTCTTTTATCCTAGAGATAAGGTTATACAACAACCCTAGATAATCGTCCCTTCATTTATACTTTCAAGAAATGATGTCTTACCCAAACCTAGGTAATCCCTCAATCTGAAGACCAGTATCTGTCTTCCTATCCTCTCATGCCCTTGATTTGTAAGGAAATATGCACCTATGACTTCACAACATGATTTATATGATTTATAGGACATCACACCTCTTCTCAATGAAAATATACATGATGAAATGTTTCAACAAGACGTTCAAACATTCTGTATAAATCCTGAGAGTTTATAAGCACCTCTCTCTCTATAAATCACTTCAACAGCATGTAAGTATAGTTTACAAATTTCTTCTCAAATTTGTACTATTATCATTCAAATGAGGTCCTATTTATAGGCATAGATCCTACAATCATCTCCCTCCTTTAACAGTCATATTTTTCCTTGAATTTTGGAGGTATATGTACATGTGTCACTCAAATAAAGGTTAGTTAGTAACTGAAATCATGACATCTTTTTATAACCAAAAAAAAGTGTAAGAAAAAATATTGTTACGTAACCAAAATCAAATATTCACAGTGTAAGAAAATAAATGTTCAGAGTCTAATATAAAATAAGTTTGGAGTCTAAAATACATGGACATTAGGATTTTTTTCTATAGATTTCAGAACCTAAACACTATAGAATTCCGAAGTTTGAATTTCAAGGAAATTCAGAATATGGATTCAGATGAATTTCGATACTAACCTTACAATGTTCGAAGTCAGAATTCATGCGAATTCAGAGTTTGAACTCACAATGTTCCGACTTTGAATTCATTAGTATTTAGATTCAGAACACACAAAGCCTGGAGTCAGAATTAATTAGAATACGGAGTTAGAACATACAATGTTCGGAGTCAGAATTCATTAGAATTTGGAGTCAGAACATAGAATGTTTGGAGTCTGAATTTAGAGAACTCGGAGTCAGAATTCAAAGTCATAACTCAGAATGTTTGGACTTTGAATTCAAAGAACTCGAAGTCAGAATCAGGATTCTGAAAACAGAATGCTCTTTATCTAAGTATTATATGATTCTGAGGATTAGGTTACAAAACAGAATTTTATACATAGACATGAAAATGAAAAATTAAAATCATGGTAAGTATAAATTTTATTGGTGAAGGAAAATTTTCCATAGAGAAATTAAACACAGGGTTGAATGCGATTTTCCTTATGATAAGGTGTTTATGATTTTCAAAACAAGATGTAAATATAAAGTCTTAAAGATAACTTATTGAATTGAAAATCTCCCCCAAATATGAAGGAATGGAAAATTCATAAGGAAAAACATATTGAATCAACAAAATGGTGGTGTTTTATAAAAATTTTATTTTAAATTCATTTTTTTAATATGTGTTTTAAATCCATTTCAGAAATTAAGGATTTTAAAAAGTTGATTTTTATTATGTATGATTTATGTAAAATATTTTATTATGTAAAATATTGCTTACATCTATCTTTATTAATGTCGTATACTTTGGGTATCTATTTGAATAATTAAGTTGTTGGATTCAGGCCACATGTTTTTTAAAATTTTCAATCTAAATAAATCATGGAAAGGTTGAAAATTTTTATATCTATGGATGAAACTCAGGGTTATTCTCTTCATTTTTAGTTGTCATTAACCTAGTTAGATTCATTACCAATACATATGATCAATTTTATGCTATATATATCCATCTTATTTTAATTTACTTTATGTTTTATTAAATCATTAACCACCCACATTGTGGTGATCTAGATTGATAGTGAGTGTAATGGGAAGAGACTCAAGGATTTTTAGGGAATGTTTGTTTTTGTTAATTAATTAAACAGATGAGAAGTCAATATGATATTTTAGTATTAATTGATATGATTTCATGTTTGGGTGAAAATATATTGGGTCCTATGTGACATTGTATTTATTGAGATAAACTGTTATAAACAAATTACACATTTTTATTTATTTAAATGTATTATTTTTGTGACATGTTTACAGAAAATATATGAAATTTTTTAGTTTTATTATATCATATTAGGTTGAAGTGAGAATTAATAATAAATACGATTTAAAATATATCCATTGAACAGATATCAAATGATTAGTATAATTATTTAATTTTTATGAATCCAATTATCATAGAAAAAGTATGTGATGGACCTATATAGTAGTATCATAACCTATGAAGAGACATATATCATAATGTATGATGGAAATATCATTTTTAGGATTTTCAATCGATTGTGTCCATGATGAGAACCAACATACTAAGCATGAGATAAACCATTTATGGGAGAAGATCAAGTTCATCAAGATCACAACCCAAACACTATTCACCAAACCACTGTGTGAAAGACCCACCATCACAAGCCTTACTCATAGCGAGTTTGATGGTGTGTTAAATGGATTTTTATCAAGACCATAATTTTTTTTATTATGTACATTATTCTTGAATTGAATTATTTATATGCATCAATGCTATTATTGTCACTTTTGAAAGTTTTTTTATTTTGATACAGTAAAGAACAAGTTGTATATTTGGTAAATATTCAAATTCAATCAATGGATTTATGAATTAATTGATTTTGGAAATAATTAATATTAAAAATTATTATTAAATAATTTTTATCAAATGTGACTGATCATATAATTATTATATGTCCAATGTAAGTTAGATAAGGATTTTAAAATAATTATTATCAAAACCCATAACATTCAAAAAATAATATTTATTATATTAAAAGTGAAATAAAACATATTTAAAAAATTATTTAGAAAAAACTATTATTATTTTTTAATCAAAAAATTTAAATTATCCAACAGTGGAGTTCTCATATTTTTTTAAAATAGTCCAAATTTCATGTAAATATTAAATACAATATAAATACACATTGTGTATTATGACATCATAATGAACATAATATTATTTAATAAATACTATAAAGGGCTTCTATAACCAAATATATATTTTAAATTTAAAATAATGCGATTTTATGATTATTTTATTTATTTTATAAATCATTTTGAATCGTCCAAAACATGTCATATATTTTAATGATTTAAAATAATTTTATTGGAAGTATAACTGACTTCAACATTATCAAAAGAATTATTTTGTTATGGTTAACCATGAATATAAAAAATTATTTAATAATATACCATTTGGTAAAAACCTTGTTAAATTCCATGGGATGGTTTGTGATTTTGAATATTTTATTATCTAGAGTCAAAACAAAAATAATATTGATATCCCCCTCTTTTCATACATAAACCCAACTATGATCTCATATATGTTCACTAAAAATCCTTGAAAAACATGCATAATCGTCCCTCTACAATCTAGAATCTTCCAAAGGTGCCCCAAATATTATAGGAATCACCTCACATGCATATGTTGTAACACACACAAGTTAGGGATCCTCATATTCCATTCCCTTAAATTCAGGCATCTCCTATTAAATGTTCTTCTCAATTGCTATTTCTTATAATTTCATTTATTTATAATAATTATCTTACTATTAAATTGATGATATTTTAAAGATATGTTATTTATAATATCTAATTTTTAAATTTTTCTATGTCTTTACTATGCTGACATTTAGTATTGTATTTATCTATTCTATTTTATTCAAGCACTAATTTTATTTTTATGCTTCTTAATAGAAGTTTTATCCTATTGGGATATATTTTTTCATAAACCCATTATGGTAAATTTGATTTTTAAATGATGATATTACCCTCTTTAACTCTCAATAATCCTTCCATGATCATTTATGAAAACTTATTTCCAAGCCTAAAAACATTTAATATTTTTTTCATTCTTACTTTTTTCCATTAGTTTATGCATTTAATTTATAAATTATAAAATTAGGATATATTATTACTTGACCCTATTAATTCTTATTTGATTTCTATTTTATGATATACCATGTTTTCTCTGATCAACCAGTTTATAAAAATTATTAAGTGACTTCGTTATGCTAACAAATTATCACAATGATTTTTCAATCTAAACAAATTGTGGAATAAATACTATACCAATTTCCAATCAATGGTGTTCATCATTATCTATAAAGATTTTTTTATTGGGGAATAACATATATTAATTCCATAGTCCTGGATCATTGAATAAATTATGATGATGAATAAATCCATATTTTATTAACGATGTGGCTCACTTATGCATGAGAATAAAATTAATATAATTGGTTCTCCCTGATAAACTCCATTGTATTGTATAATGTTTAGATTCCTCATACATAACATTAAGATGGTTAGAGGACCAGATTCAATTTTTAGATATTTTCCACCTTGAGATCATGGGGTGTTATCGTTGGCATAATTTTATCATTCAATGTTTAAATTTGTTTCATCATTTACCATGTTACAATTATCAATCTATATCATGCCTTATTATTCATATAACGTTTTTTAATCATCGATATGCCTAATTCCTAACATATATTATATTATTTAGGTTTTATCTTGTTTATTCTTTTAGTTTTCATTATATATAACCCCATTTTTTGTATTTCTCCAATTTTTAATAAGTATGTTATGTTTTAAGGAATATTTTGAACATATTATTGATGTTTCAAATAAAAATGGTGTATTACCAATTCTATGTTGTTATATAATGTACTAAATTCCCAAATAAAGTATACTTATCGATGATCTATGTAGTATTAATTATATTCTCATTTAATAAATGAGATATTAATGTGAAATAGAGAGAAATGTTTTTATAGTTGGTATTCTAGGAAAAGATAAGCTATTTTTGGATTAGAATTACATAATTGTAGTGAAAGTATTATGGATAAGACTATGTAAAATAAAACAACTTTATGTTTTGTTATGTATTTAAAAATTTATAATCATGCATTTAAATCCCATTCTGGATAATACATATGGGTGTCGATTCAACATAGATGTACATAGGAGTAACAACTCTGAAAAAGTGTTTTGGGCCTAACTCAAGGTAACCAGGTACCCAATAATAAGCCCTACTATGAAACTAGTTTAACACTCCAAAGTGACATGATTTTTCAAATTCATAACCTAATTATAAACCATTATTATGGGAATAATAAAAATATTAAACAATATTATGTAAATAAATAGATAATGGAAAGCATAGACTAAATCCTATAGATTCGTATATTAATGAAATAATTGTAATTTATTTGTTGTTTCTATAATATCACTAGATTCACCATTATATTATTAGTAGTTTAAAATAATAATCCCTAATTTTTGATTAATTCTTTTAAACGGATGGATGTATGAGGAATCTGGTAAATAATTAATGCAACATGCAATGTGTATATAACCACAATGAGATGACCTACATCAAGGGAAAATGAATCGTGACAATTATGATAATAATATATCAACTAAATCTTGCCTGCAATAGAAACATGGATCAAGGAGTGTTCCCAAACTCCCATAATAGAGAACAAGTAGAAATACAGTTCTTTATGTGAAAAATACAATCTAGTTTCAATACATAATCTAATCAATTTAGCAATGAATAATGTATCAACTCCATTGAAAAGATATTCTTCATTCATCAATGTTATGAGAAAGATAACATTCTATTATATTTTTATCAAATGTGTGGAGATGATAATGAGTTATATACATTGATCCCTAATACTATGCCTGAATAACAGACTGATGTAATGGAGTGAAAGGAATTCTTGAAAATGTTTTCTGATACATATTGGCATCGTAGTATCTAACGTAATATAGAAGGTGAATTAATTTCAGTAATGAAAAGAGAATAAAAATGATTCGAGGGTTAAAAGTAAAACATAAATATACCTGTATGATAAACCTAGAATTTTATTAATACCCTTAAAAGAAAGGTTGACTACCTCGTTAGTGAGAAAAAACATAGTCTATATAAATACATTGAGATCATTAACCTTGATAGATATGGGTAAATTGTTTGATGATTCATTGCAGTCAAAATGAAGATTAGTGAAGTACAAGGGCATTATGGAGATATGAATTGTAAAATGTATTTTAATTCTAGTGTTCGGATGGAGTAATCTAATAGTTCTTAAAAAATCATCATCCCACATCTCAATGGTGTGGGAAGAGGAAACAAGTAAATTGTCTAAGGGGAATAATGAAAAATATTTATTGTGGTTAGGAAATGATACATTGATAATAAATATAGAATGTAGAAACCTAAAATTCAATGGAGGAATAAAATTATCCAACAACCCTCAACACAATGTTTATTTCATCAACAACAACGAACCATGGATATTTTCAAACAACTTCCTTGTGCCACGTGTTTTCAGAGACAACCAATAACCATAAATGTAAAAAGGGACATATTTTCCATCACAATTCCTAATGTGGATCCCAAATATAATGTGGTGATATGTATCCTAGTTATTATTTCATGAAAAGAAAACATACTTTTTATTTGGGTTCTTTTCATCCCTTCATATCATAAATGTTTAATATAACATTAAAAACACCACTAAAAATCATGGATGTCTATATTATTATAAAAATGTTAAATATAAATTTTTTTAAATACTATATATATATATAACTCCTCTTCAATAACAATATGTGGCCTAAATATCCATGTAATAATTTTCATACTACCCTTGGTAGAATTTGATTCAATTCTGGGCCTGAACTGTCTATCACAATATAATGTAAAATGAAGTATCCAAGATAATTATAGCATTTTTAATATTGAGAATACACCACTGATTCACTAAACGTACTACAAGTGTAATAAATATTTTTAAAAAACAATATCTCACACATGGATATTATTACTGTACGATCATGATTATCTAAATCAAATTATTGAATATATGGAAATAAAAGTATTCAAGGACCTGCCTATTGTGAGAGAATATATTTATGTGTTTCCTAAGGAATTTTATTTCCTTCTTCCTTCCTGAAGGTTTCATATTCAATCATTCTTATTATATAGAAATTTTCAATATATAAGGCTCTATATACAATGTATGTTTTGGAACATGAGGATTTGAATAAATAAATACAATAGAATAAAGATAAAGGTTTAATTCACGCATGTTCATCCCTATATGGTGTTGCAGTCCTATTTATCAAGAAGAAGAATTGAGCAATACATATTTTAATTAATTATAATAAGGTAAAAATGAAAATCATGATAAAAATTATCCTCTACCAAGGATTTGTGGGTTTTTCGATCAGCTCTACATTCTATAATAATTATTCTATATGTATCTTTGGTTTGGATATTAACATGTAAGGGTGATGAAGGAAGATATCTCTAAGGATTATTTTTATACAAGCTGTTGGTATACAGAGTTCATAATGAAGCCATTTAGAATCTCTAATTCTCTAAATATATTCATGGACTTGACGAGTATATCTTTTATAAATATACATGAAATTATTATTTTACTTTTTATAGATGATATTATAATAGAATACAAAATAAAGGAGGAGGATCAGGATAATATGAGTGCTATAAAGCAGACCATACGAAAGGAGAAAAATTATTCCATGTACAGAATATATGAGTTTTGGTTGAATGAAGTCTCTTTCTAGGGGAATTATATCACAAGAAATGGGATATATGTGGACCCTTAAAAGAGAAAGCAACTGAAAGATGGATAAGGCTAACTTATGTGATAGATATCCACAGTTCCATTGGGATAGCTTGTTGTTATCATTATTTTTTTGATATATTTATCGTGATTATCAAAACCAATGACCAATATAACATGTAAGGGTGTGATATTTTATGGATTTAAGAATGTGAGGAAAGTAATTAGGATCTCAAAAGAGGCTTATCACTAAATCAGTGATCACTCTACCGATAAATGGGGAACTATTTGTTGTATTTAGTGATTCTAAAAAGAAATTTTTTATGATTTTTAATTTTGAAAAATGATTATGTGATAGTCAATTCCTGTAGACAATCATAAAATCATTAGAAATACTATAACACAAATGATCTTGAGTTGTAAGTAGAGATATTTCCCTTCAAAATATTGTGGAATTATCTCTCTGGGGAGAAGTGTGGAATATATACTTATTACAAGATCCTAACAAATATATTCACATAGAAATATAATAATATGTGCCAGTAAATATAGTATGAACTCCTAAAGGAATAAAACTACTCAATCGACTACCATAGTGATAAAAAAATAAAGCAGAAGATTTTCAATGTAGAAAGGATCCATCAATTCTATAATTTATAAGAATTGAAAGGGTTGTAATCTTCATAGATTATAAATTATTAAAATTGGAATATAAAGGATGGAATATGATCAATCATTTCACAAATCATCACCCATCCATCACCTATACAGAGGTTAAAATATTATCAAAGGGATTATGTGGTATTTAAAAAGAAATATGAAACTATAAGAAAAGAGAAATCATTAGAAATCAATGGTAAGGAATAATGAGTTCTGATATTTTGGTAAAATATATATATAGTATATACTCATAAGTTAAAGAAGGAGTTAATGAATGATGCATAGTTTTCAACATTCTATATTCTCCTTGTAAGAAAAAAATGATTATCACGATATTCATGAGCACTATAAGTGGGTCAATATGATGAAAGAGGTGTCTGAATTTACATCAATGTGTATAGTTTTGTATATATTGATCGATGAAAGGTAGAAGCAAAATGGGTGATGAAAACGTTACCCACACCAATATCAAAATGGGAGAACATCGCCATAGAAATATTCACCATACATCTAAATAACCCCTTGTGAAAAAATACTATAATGTTAGTTAGGGGTCATCTTACAAAAAGAACTAAAATTATATAAATTCAAGTGGAATTCTCATTGGATCAACAAGCATGGATATACATCATAATAGAGGTAAGGATTCATGGAATTCTACTATCGTTTGTATCTGATCAACCTCAGATAATCACCTCATTATATAGGAAAATTCTACAACTTGATCTCAACACTTAGATGTACATCAGCATCACCTGCCATCCTCATACTAATGGACAATAAGATTAGACTATTTAGACACTAGAATACATGTTCTGACGTAGATCTATAGACTTCAAAGGAGGATAAGACAAACATCTTCCATTGGTTGAGTTCTCTTACAACTAATGTTACCACTTGGGCATCCAAATTGATCCATATAAATCCTTTTAAGGGAATAGGTGACGATTACAATATTATTGGGATGTTGTTGGGATTGAAAAATAATTGGTCCTGATGTGATCATTAAATGTTTGAGAAAGTTATTTCCATTTTGTATGACATTAATACTACCTAGAGTCAACAAAAGAGCTATGCTGATAGTTTTTATGTGAACTAGATTTTAATGATAGATTCATGGTATTACTCTAAATATATCAATTTAATGTGGTGATGAGATTTTGAATTAATTGAGGTTTTTTGTTGAGATACATTATCCTCTTTGAGATACTTGATTTCATCAAATTAGTGGACTATTGAAATTAACTACAAGTTACCCTATATCAAGCATATGATATATTCCTTGTATCCCTATTTATAAATTATATATCAAACCCAACTCATGCACTCAATAAAAATGTAGTCTGATTGGTGAATGACTTTTCTTATGAGGAGCAGTCGGAGAAGATCTTAGATCATAGAGAAAAATGTTTATAAAATAAGACAATAAAACTAGTAAATGTGTTGTCGAGAATCCAAATGATTTAAGAAGCTATTTGGAAATGAGGGGAAGGGTGGAAATATAGATACCCAGATTTGTTTTAGTGTGGGAAAAGAAAATTTCAAGGGATTAATTTCTTAAGAGGGGAATATTGTAACACACAAAGTTTCATAAATTAAATTTCCCTTTATAATTTATTGAAATATATTATTTTATAAGATATTTATAGAAACCCATGCACACATTTGTTTTATTATATCTTATTAAATTTAATTTGAAATTATGAATCCTTAAAATTGATAATATAATATTATTATAGTGAACACACAATTATAATAAATAGAGCGTTTTATGAAATCCAATTGACATAGATAAATGATGTGATTTCTTAAACCAGTAAGATCATACAAAATTAATCCCATTCATTAGAGATTACGATGGAGATATCATTTTGTGAATTTTTACATGAATTATAAAATATTTATTTCCACAAACGTAATAATGATCAATATAAATTACAGAAGCAGTTCCAGATCATCGATATCATGACCCAAACTATGATCACCAAACTTCATCATGAAATTCCTACTATCAATCACCTTAATTTGATGATATTTTCCTGGGTATTAATGGTATATTTATCAACAACCTAGAATTATGACTATGAATATTACATTTTATATAATATTGAATATATATTCATTATATTATTATGACTTTGTAAAATATTTTTATTTTTTTACAGTAAAAGAAAAATTTTCATTGTGGTTAATATTTAAATTATATTAATGAATGTATTAGTTATGGGTTTTTTTAATAAATAAATTAAAGTCTAAATTTATATAATTTCTATCAAATATTAATTATTATACAGTTCATAGGAAGTCAAATGTTATTTTTATAAGTATTCAAAATCTATTATTATCAAAACCCTTCCATTTTCAATAAATTTCAGTTATTATTTAAATTGTCAAATTTTATATATCTTAAAAATTATATTGTTAAATTGAATATTATTTTTAAAATCACAAATTTTATATTATCCAATGATGTTTTTTTCATAATTTTTTAAGATTTCTGAATTTTCAGGTAAAAATTAAATATCATATAAATTTATTATGTATTATAAGAGCATAATGGAAAAAAATGACGTAATAAATACTATAAATGGAATCCATGATCAAATATATATTTTAAATTTAAATTAATTTTATTTATATTTTATTTAATTTATTTTATTAATCCATTATGATTCCTCCAAAACATTGAATGTATTTTTATGGTTTTAAAGTCATTTCATTAAGAGCATGACTCGCATCCACGTTAAGAGGTAAATTTATTTATTATTTTTCAACCATGAATATATAAAATAATATAAACTAGTACCATTTAGAATGAACCCTAGAGATAAACCATGGGGTCATTTTTTTTGGAATATTTTATTATGTCAAGTCTTAATCCAAAATAATAAAGAAATCACACACTTTTCCTTTATAATCTCACACAATATTCTATTTAATTTCCTTCATTATCAATGTATCATGTCCATACTCTTTCCTAATATCTATATAGTCTTTTAATGGTTCCCTCAATCCCTCAAAAATCCCCTCCTAAAATGTTGGAGTCACACGCTCAAATAAAGGGTCCTGAATTTCTAATCCTCCTTTCAATTCAGGCTCATTATTTTGAAATTTTCTCCTTAATTGAAATTGTTTATAATTAAATTTATTTATAATAATTCACTCACTATATAATTTATGATATTTTAATGATTTATTTTTTATCCTCTATCATATTGTTTGTTTTCTAAGATGTAACAATTATGAAATCTTGTAAATAATTTATATCCTCTCTTTTATTCAAGAGCCATTTTAAATGTTATACTTCTTAATTATATTTTTATCATGTTGTGATATATTCTAACATATCCCCCATGAAATAAATTTTTTTTCTAAATGGTTATATTCCAAATTTAACTCATATTATGATTTATATGATCCATTATGTACACCAATTACCATGTCAAAATATAGCTAGGATTCTTTTTTTTAATTCATGTGTATTCTTTTACCTTATACCCTCTATTTCAAATTTATAATGTTTTTATATCATTACCCATGAATATATTTTTTTAATCATATTTATATGATAAAATATACCACATTATCTCACATAACCCCATTTTTATGACTCACTTTGTGACTTCTTATAATACTGAAATATCAGCATCATTTTTAAGGCCAAACCAATTTTTTAGTGAACACCATACCCATTTCCTAACATTGGTGTTCACAATTATTCCCATATAATTTTTAATTGAGGACAGATATTTATTTATTCATCACCAAAATGAACATGTAATAAATTTTAATGATGAATAAATACATGTTTTATTATCTATGTGGCACACTTATGCATGAGAGTGAAATGATTATGATGGGTAGTGCCCTGATAGTGATCCAATGAATTGAGAAATCTTTAGTATCATGATACATGAAATTTGGATAAAGAGTAAAATAGATTAATTAATGGGACTTTCATCATAATTAAATATTGTAATAACATCCATCGAACTATGTTTATGATTAATTTTTTTTGTTGACACATTTATCATGTTATAGTTATCTTTTCATATAATTTCTTATTATTCGTTTTCTTTTTATTCCACATCAATATTCCTATTTTCTAAAATGTATAATCATCTACATGTTATTCCATTTCTATTACCTTATTATAAGTTATAGAATATCCCTTTCATAAGTCATTCATCATGTTATCCCAAGTAGTTTAATGTGCGAAGGATAATTTTGAACATGATGTCAATGTTTTCAAAAAAAAATGTCATGTTCCATATTTAATGTTATTATATGGCAAACCTAATTCCCATATCCACTAGAAATATTGATCATCTTGGATGTATGAATTGTGTTCTAATGTAATAATTAATGTATTAATGTGAAAATAGACAGAAGGGTTTTTATATTTGTTACAAATGAAGTGAATTTTATTCAGTTTGGTTAATGTTTCTTGTGGATTTTTCTTTAGATATAACATATTTTTGTTATGGTTTTAATATATCTAAATTGGAATTCATTTTTTGGGTGTTTAGGGGTCAAGAATGTGTATGGTTTTTTTCACTGTTTTAAGCTAATTTGATTTCATTAGAATCACTATGGAGGTATTCCGTTGTTCATGTTCTATGTAATAATAAATTTTAGTAGCGTGAGAACTGATTACAGAATTTTTTATTTTACAAATATATTTTTTATCAATGGTGGTTCATCATTACGTGTTTAGCGGTGACTCAATAGTTTTATTCTATTTTGGGATTTCATTGAATCTTAGTATCTAAATTATATTGTATTTATCTCAACTCTTTATTTAATGGATTAATTGATATATTATTTTTAGTTTCGTTAAGTGCATGGTGAATGTGATTAGTTATCTGTGTTGTATCAACATGAGAGTGTGTATATTTTTGACCCACAATTTGAGAAAATTCTTAATAATTTGTAGAACCTATTATATATTAACATTCTCAAGCCACTGGGTCCCATGTTAGTTTGTTAGATTCCCCATACAGAATTCTATTATTGTATGATTATGTCATCCATTGTTAGTGAGGAATGGTTACATTTTTTTTTTACCCATTAGAATCATTTCATGTCAAATGTATCCCCTACTTCATTATCGATGTGTTAAATTTTAAATTATTCCTTGGTTATTCACCATCCTGTCAAAATTAATATATAAGGAAAAAATGTGTTATGTCCGGAATTTTATAACACCCAATGTTACTTTAGTTTTTTATATAGTTTTTGTTATTTATTTTGATTTTTTTAATTTTTTGTGACTGAAATTATGAAAATATAAAATATTGAATGTTTTGTGTAGTTGGAAAATATATTTTGGTAATCTATTTGAAGAAAATGTACATTTTGTCTTCTGTTGGAGTGATAAATTTGGTATGGTATGTTAAACTATGTCAGAATATAGGAGTATTCATGTGTAGTTATTTTAGGAATCTAGTGTAAGTCAAATGTTTACTAAATTTTTTGGTGAAAAAGTTGGGTAAACCATGATACAATCCCAATTTAAATTTTTTTTTTGTTTTTTAAATTATATCACTTCAGGGATTTTAATCTATTTTCTTATCCACCCCTATATCATAAGACCCACTGGCCAAAGCCTGTTCCACCACACACCCCTTGAATCTTCTATTATCATCTCTAAATGGAATGTTCATGAATTAAATTTATGGTTTTTCATGATTTCTTTATGGTAGAGGTCCCACTTCAGACTCCTAATTCTTTAAATTTGGTGTTCCTCCTCCCCATCACTGTTGAAATTCATTCAAACCCTATAGATTTTATTCATGATAGAATTTTGGGGGTTAACGTTTTCAAGGATTTTTTGGGGTATAAACGTTCATTCGGGATTCATATCCATGAAAGGCCGCATATTCCAATCAACCATCATCAAATATAGATGTATATGCCCATGACTTATTTATTTGAATTCATAATCATGTATTTCTTGATTTTTAATTGGTGTTATAAATTTGAACGAAATGGTACTATTTTTTAACAATATTTCAATAGAATATAAAGGTTAAATGTATTTTCATTAAATTAATTGGATTTTAATTTATTATAAAAGAAGTTAAAATTGTTTTTAATGAATTTTATGCCATGGTAATTAATTAAACTACACATAATGATTATTATAAATTTAATATAATTTAATTTAAAGGTATTAGCTTGTTAAAATTAATTTTTGAATGGATTAACATAGTATTTCATGTGGTCAGATAGTTTTCATGTAATTATATTTTATTTTATGTTTTCCCTTGAATTTAATATATGGATGACAAATGTTTTCACATAGTTTTTGTCACATGATAAATTTTAAATATGATTTTAACATGATGTAAATTTTTATAGAATATGAGTTGACTGCTATATTGATTCCAATGATATATTCAACATTAATTTTTAATAAAAATGGGTTTTTATCAATTTTGAATTATTATAAATTGTAATGAAACCACGATTGTTTTTTATTTTGTCTTGTTGGGTACCTTCATGTTGTTTTCTAAAAATGTTGGTATTTGAGGACATTGATACAATTTATTTTTCCCATAAATGTGTGGATTTTGATATATGTGTTGATATGGTGATTACAAAAATGGGGTTTTTCTTGAGACGGTGTCAAATGTGCAATTGATATTATATTTTCGTATTATTAATGTTTTAATTTTTCTTAGCTCACCTTCACATTTTATTTCATCATGCAAACCCAGGTATCTATGTAAATTTATAGACTTATGCTTCATTGTATAATAACACATTATTATTGTTCACCTCAATTATAGATAGAGAAAATTATGGGGTTTCATTCTACATATACTAGGCGTAGGATATCCTGATGACTTATTTGGGATTAGTTATAGTCTTGGGGTTATACCACTTGTAATGTATAGGGTTATTTAATTTTTCCATGGGGTAGATCCCATGTCACATAACCTTTGTTTGGTGGTTTGAAATATTTGTTTTTATTGCTCTTATTTTATAATACCTTACTGGTTTTATTTTTTATATACATTTTACTCTTTTTTTTAATTTCTTTTATTTCATTTATGATGTTTTATTGATGATTATATGTTCAATAATTCAATTTTAGTTTAATAAAATAGTTTTTATAATTTTTTAAATGAAAGTTGATTAAAAAAGTTAGTTTGGGTGACATTTTTGTATTAAAAGTAAATTATTTCTATGTGATTGTTTTTACTAGTAAAAAGATATAGAATTTTTTTATTATTTATATATGAATGATATTTTTTAATCAATATATTTTTTTAAATGATATATTCTATTTATATATAACTCAAATTTAAAAATGAATATATTATGAAATTTTTTTCATCTTTAAAGGATAGTGGTGGCCTACGAATATTATTTATACTCATTAATATCTTATTCTAGTTAGAGGTTCTTAGATTGAGTTGTGACTGACCTTGGAGAACTAATTGATTTGGAATTTTTTAGGTATGTTTTTCATCTTGTTTTATTTATAACACCAACAAATTATACCTTTACTAGTACCATACATGGTTATTTTGGGACTTTACTATGTACATAGGTTACTAATGTCATCAATTGGTAATGTTATCTGTTGAGGGATATAGGGGATAGTAAATGGAGTACCTTATGAAGATAAATAGATAAGGGAGAGTAGATGATTCATTTTATTTATGATTAATATGTTGATTACTTATATTTGTTTAAACATGTTATATATACTCATTTATTAATTATAAATATATTATACTGGAAAAGAAGACAAAATTATAGATGGTTTATTCGATTATTTTGTGAGAGATTAAATTTTTTATATTTTATTTATGTGATAAATCATTACCAATACATATTATTGTTAAAATAATGATATCCACTATCCATCCTGCTCAAGAATTATCAACTTCTATGTAATGTATTAGTTCGATCGTCAGTTTGGAAGATGTCTCGAGCCAGTTCATCATACGCTCACTATTCCTAGATCCTACAAGAGGTATCAAAGTAGTCGTTATAAAATTTATAATTATTTATAATTTATTATGAAAATTCAATTTTTTATCATTTCAATTATTTTTACTAATTTATAATATTTATATAACATTTTCTTTTTCTATAATATTACTAATAACATGCCAATAGATGGTAATGAACTAATTATAATTACATTTGGTGTATCTCTATATACTAAATAGTTGACGTAGTTAGATGACATGAAACCTGACTTCACACCACGTATTTGGCTTATCCACATAGGTTTCCTTGGTTTCACTAATAATTTCATTCCATTTGTTAATATTTCACATTTAGAGTAAATGCATATTTATTATTTTACATGTATATGCTAAGGTGACTGACAATTTTGGGGTTACATAGTGTGCAACAACTGTAATCACCATGTAACATTGACTCCATATGGTGTTTATTGGACTAATGTATGTGGATTGATATAAATTCACATTTCATGTGATATATGCAATTTTATTTTCATGGGAATAACATTACTACTCTACATTTAGCTAAGATACATGCCATGAATCACTATATTATTCAATTTGAATTTCACGAACAACACCTAGGAATATACCAATGAATATTATTAACGTTTATACATGATTTTTAGTCAATTTACATTTAGTATAACTTGTTCATTTTTAAATTGAGAATACAATGATCCATTCTATACACACATAATCTTTATTAAATGAATGAAAAGTATTTTTAGTATTAAAACTAATTAAAACTATATGTATATAGAGTACATAACAAGTGGACAAGTTTATTATAATATTAATTGACTAATTAATTTGTGAATTTTTCTTAACTACACATCATTTATGTTAAATGAACATCCCATTTATATTAGAAATGAATTTAACGTTTCCTATTTAATGATTGATTAAAATTTGTTTGTTATACTACATACTGAGAAACCTACTCAGGTTGAAACACAGAACAATATTCTTTATATCTACATAATAAGTAAAATTTCAATAGATTCCATGTGACTGAAAAATACTTGAGAAGAACTATATTTTTTTGTTGGGATTTTTGGTTGGTAAAGATCCTATCACGTCTAATAAAAACCATGTATTTATATAATAATAAATAAAATTAATTTTTTAAATTTATTTAATAATTATAATAGATGGCTATCTTATGTTTCTCTCAAAATTAATTCATTAATAATTATGAAAAGCATCAATTATTTTATATGATCATTCATTTTTAATTTATATTAAATATGTTTAAATTATATAATCTGAATTGAAATTAATATTATTGAGTATGAATTTGATGTCACATCATATAAATCTCGGATCAAAAGCTTGATTGAAATGATTATGAGTTGGGTTTTTATTAAATTTAATATCATTGAATAATTTTAATATGAAATAATGATTTAATATATTAACTATAATGAATTGTGTATCATCCAATAAAATTTGATATATTTTATAGGTGTGTATTTTTCTGATATAGGTATCCCAGACACATGGTTCCCCTCACCAATGATGATGTAAAATAAATGTATACGATGAACATCCAAAGGGAGGGGGAAATTTGGAACCTAAGATGAGGTGAAATCAACTATGAAGATGAAATGGGAAATGGTAAAATAATACGACATAGTACAATATCAGACTAGATATGTTTCCCCAACACTCATACATTAATTTATTATACACTTATTAAATCAAAAATTATAAATCACGTAGTGAATTTAAATAATATTTTTTTAATACTTTGTTATTTATTTTTTAGTTTCTTAGATAGTTAAATTAAATTAAATTAAATATATAATATAATTAGGTAAAAATTATGAAACAAAATAAATTTATTAACCTTAAATATTTTATCATTACATTTTTATTTAAAATTAAAAATAATTATGTTATTTAACTAACATGTAAAAGGATATAATAAAAATACAATAAAGATGTAAAAAACACGTTCATGAAATATGATATCATTTATGCCATAAAATACATAATTAAAAATTATACCATGGAACTACATGTTGGATCATCCTATTTAATGAAACATACATTTATCAATGAGTTATTATAATGTTTTGGGGTTGACACCACAATATACAAATCTATTGATGTATACCTTATAGACATGAAGTATCATATAAGAATATGGTGAGAATATATGGACCATGATTTCACAATTGGGGAGTCTGCTAAACAGATTTAGGAGAAGAAATCATTTTTCAAAAAATAAAACCTACTCAAATATCATAAAAAATGTAACTTGTCCCATGTTTGGGTTATGAAAATTGAAATATGGAACCTAGACAATAGAATTTTCCATTAGAAAAAATTCCACATTCAATAGTGACATCCAATGGGACATGAGAAAATAATGATTGATTTAATAATATATATATATAATTATTCCCTCACATGTATTTTTTTAATCAAATATAATATTTGTTATTATTTTTATTTTTTTGTAGAAAATATTATGTTTGTTGGCCATAATTTCACAGGGATAATTTCTATATAAAGACAATGTTCTGACTAGATTGAACATACTAAATATGTATAATGATGTATTAATTGATGATTATATATATATATATATATATTAATTGGAATTCTAAACCCTCATTTCCTTCTGTTCATCAATATATTGATAGTAGTAAAATCTGTTTCATTGAGAATTTCTATATATTTTTAAAATTCATTAATGATTCAATCACTGTATTGTTTCATAAATAACACCATATCAACAAAACATATACCAAACATTTTAAAAAATGGATATAATTAAGTGATGAATATCAATTCGGCTAAAACTAGAAAAAAAATTTAAGAAAATTTTGTTAAAATATGGTTTTTCCATAAATACACATCAATTAAATAGTGATCATGTTTTAGTTAATTATCGAGTAGCCACTAAGGATGTTTTAATTTATAACTAGTAAATAATATCTATATTTATATACTGGAATTAGGAATATTTTTAAACAGAGGGAGATGATTTATTATATATGTGGTTATGGATTAGAATTCATATGAATTAGAATGAGAAAAGTAGACTCTATTAAGCTTAGAGGGAGGATTTTTTCAAGGAAAATATAATATGTAGGAGAGTTGAAACCAAAATATTATTTGTGTATTCACTACAGTGCATGATATAAATTTTTTAAAAATCATAAATTCGTGTAGAGATGGAATAATTAGAAATAATATTAAATTTAAAGGTTTTTAATATAATTCAATAATGGATTCCATTTAATAAATTTTTGGGATTCCAATTTTTTTCTTTTTTTGAGATCAACAGTGGGAATTATAGAAGAATATAAGACATGATTTTTCATGATCATACTAATAAATTATAAAATATTATTAATGGATTTACCCATCTTCTTAAGCATGCATTATGAATAAATTATAATAAACATCATCTTAAATTCAATTTAAATAAACCATTCAATGTATTAAATTATGATCATCCTAATAGGATATTCAATTTCAAAGTAAATTTCTTTTCTGTATATCTTTTTATTTATTCATTTTTCTCATAAGATAATGGGTTGATTAAAGAAATTAATTCCAATTGCAATATTCCAATTTCCCAAAAACATTATTGGCTAAAAACAATAAAATGATCAGTTTATTTTTTTGGATGAATGTATGCTATATGTATAATAATTGTAAATAGAATAATTATACTTTTCCATGATTGATATGTTGATAACTAACAGAAAAGGGTTATTTAGTAATAAAAGTTTTATATTACTATGGAATGAATTTTTATAATTATGAGAGTATGTTATAACCATGTTCTAGGGAAAAAATCAATCGACATAGATCAATATGGTTTCAAGATGTAGTCATATTTATATTTTGATATAGTAATGAAAAAAAAGCAAGAAAAATAAAATACTTAATTGTTACCGATGCCACATTGGATGTGATCTCTGTAAGATAATGTGGTTTGTAATTTGGGTGGAAAATAAATAGAATTTCACAACCTTATTCACTATGATCTTGTCTGAAAATCAATGATATGTAAAAATAATTAAATATTTTAAGTGTAAACCACAATATAAAGATTTTAAAAACATATTAAGTAACAATAACGACTTGAAATTATTACCATATGAAAAAATTGAGAAAATTATTTGAGTTCTTAATAAATGGTGAGATTGGAATACTAGTGGTAAGTGTATATTACACTAGTCTTTCAGAATATTATTTGTATCTAGGATCATAATATGAAAAAAGTTATATATAAAATACTAATAATAAGCAATTTTTTCCTCATCAACAATAAACTAGTTTGATATAACATATGATGTATCATAAGATGTTTTTAGCATAAATCTATTCTAATTTATATATATTACCGATATTAAATATATTATCATCATTATTATGATCAGTGACTATCACATTTTTCAATATTTTAGGCTTCTAATAGTAAATTATTGTTGGATACTTTGAGGTGCCACATTTAAAGGTATACTTTCAATTGTCGTCAAAAGAATATTTTTTACAAATATATATGAGATGAACAACCCCAGACACCTAAAAATATCTATGATCGATTATATATAGTAATACTCACCACAAGTGTATATAATGCTTGATAACTAATAGAAACAATAATAGTTAGATCTAGTGGAATTGAGAGTCTATTGATGTTTATACCATTTAATCAACTACATTTTACATCATATTAGATGTATATATTAAAATATAAATACAATAAATGTATTTCTTATCACATGATGATAAATTTTTTAATATAACATTATTTTTATAATTTCTTATTTTATCTTACTCACTGAAAGGACATAACAGTTCTATGATATGTTGAGTTTCTTCAAATGTTTCTATAATATAATGACCTATACTTATTAAATTATCATTTGTTCCTAGATAACGGCGTATTATATTATAATATATATATATTACACACATATATAATATATAGAATCCAAAAATAAATTATTTCATTAATGAAACGTTTTATATTAATATATAATTAATCCCAAAGAGATGTTAAACATTAAAATAGGTAAAATTATAAAACATGAAAAGCTTAATGTGATCATTCATATCCTTCTAATCTTCTTAAATCATTACAACAATGGCGAACATTATATATATGAATCGTAATATAAGTAAATTAAACAAAAAATTGTAAAATGTGAATATTATTCCATTGGTTTAATTATAGTGATTTTTAAATAATTGACTCTTGTGGTGTTTATATGTGGTAATGTGAAGGTTGAAATGAAAATGTTGTTTTTCAAATAGTAACTTGTCCATTTTGAAAAGTAACATATTTTTTCAAATAGTAACCCATCCCTTTGAAGCTTAATTTGAAATAAAAAAATTAACTCTAATATAAATAATATTTATCATTTATAATAGAAGTAAATATAAATAATACAATTCCATAAAATAAATATCTTCACTGAAAACACAAAAATAATAGTCATAACATTAATAAACATTATTTTAATGTATTTTTAAAATCCATACCACTTATCTTAAATTTAAAAATAAATGATAAAAAAATTTAGATAAAATTATTGTGATTTTAAAAATCAGTGCATAGATATTTTTGATGGGTTATTTTTGGTAATTTTTTAAAATATATAAATTATTAAATGAAAAGAAAAAATATGAATTTTTCACAATCATTTTATTTTATGTTATATTATTCTAGATGTAATGATTTCCTAATCAATTATAGATAATTTGATTCGACACATAACTTATTATATTTGACAATCAAGTCATTTAAAAACAATAAACATAATATCCAAAACTAAAAAATCATTTTCTAATGTCTGTTGTGAAAATTGATCCCTTAAACTAATAATTTTCATTTATTCAACTTTATTAATTATTAAATTATTGAAATCTAATTATAATTGGTTTTTAAGACATTAATCGATTTTATTTTATTAATATATAATTTATTATTTCATAAATATAATTATTATGATGTTTACTTTTGATATTTTACATTATTCAGTATTAAAACTCAAAATTACCTCTATCCTAAATTATAAATGAACTCTATAACCCAATTGGATAACCACATCACTCATACATTCCAAAGGTAATACTATAATATATCCTCACTCAGAATTGAAATATAATTCTAAGGTACATTATTATGTATCTATCTCTATTAATCAAGGCAGTTTAGTGTCGTCCAATTGAAGAAACACTGGTAAAAGGGTATGATTTCATCAACTCTAAATTATGTTTTCTTATTCTCTTAATACTTTTATTTATCTCTTTTAAGCTAAAATAATATATAATTGCTGAATAGTATATTAGAATTATATTAAACATTTTCCTGACATAATATTCATATCTTTTATGTAATTATATTTCCTACTTCATGTACATTGTTGTTGAAAAATGTCTCATTAACATTCAGTTAACATCCAATGAAGATATAAAAAATTAAATTCTTTTCATCATCCTCATGAAGAGATAAAACAAATTTTATGATATATTAATTTATAAATATGTATATTTTAATATTTGTAAATTAATTCTCATCATGTACAAATAAACATTGAAAAATTAGAATTATCGAAATAAAATTATTTTTATTAAGGAATACATGATATGATAGTGTCTCCATTTTAATTATATTAAATTTAAAATAAAATGAAATAAATATAGTTCTTAAATAGTGTAATTAGGAAAATAATTTATATTTTTTCAATATTTTAAGAAACCTATGTTTATTATTTATGATTGTGTTAAATAATATAATTTAGAGGGATTTATGGTATAATGATTCCCAAATATAGAATCTTTAATTTTCGTTATCAACCATTTCACAATTATTTAATTGTTAATGTTCTTAAAATATCAAAAATATTTATTTTCAATATTCATTGTCATTTCTACCCACTAAATTTTACTATCTATATAATCATTAAATAATCAATTGATAGTTTCTCCATTATGAGAGAAGTTTAATTATCCACATAGTTTAGGTAATTATTTGATAACATGAGACAAATATGAAATAATTACCATGATGTACTGAACTCCATGTCCAATAGAATTGGGTATGTTAGCTGGACCATCTTACATTGTTCATTAAAACAATGTGTTATTTTGACCACTATGTTCTAATGTTTCATTGCTATAAACATGGAACATTCCTTTTATTTACTAAATGTATACATTATGATTATGGTGATGGTATAATTATTATGATATGATGATTTTTATTATTCTCAACCATTTACCACTGATTTATTTCCCCCAATCCACTACTTATTAGGTTTTAAATCACCCCATTCTATGATGTATATCATAATGTGACTAAATGTAATTATATGATTTAAATGGACATATAAGGAAAATTAGGAATAATTTAAATATCATTATATTTTATTATGTAAAATATATGTATGAGGATAGTTTCCCCAAGTCAGTAGACCTTTGGAACCTATACTGCGATGATATTATGTTCATTTATTAAAAGTGATATAATATTCTGGTAAGGAAATAATGGGTTACTATAGAAAATATTCAATGAAAATGTTTCCTATAGTTGGATAACATTATATGATAGTACACAGATTATGATTGACTATCAAGTTAAAATACATGTAGGAATATAAGACATTGTCTCATGATTTTAGAACATAGTAATATCCATGAGATGAGGTTATAATAATAAATCCTTTTCCTTTGAATTCCATATGTGATATGATATTTTATATTCCTATATATGACTGTGTTTACTAATCCTTAATAATTTAGATTACTATTAATAAATATTTTGACTCTCATAAATTGAATTTCTAACCAGAACAATGACGATATATGTTTATAGACATTATTTACTTTGGGTCCATTGTAATTGATATGTTGTTAATGAATAAGTTGAGAATGGATTTGTCCCCACCAAAATAATTGATATTAATATTTGGGAACTTTTTTTGGAATGGAACAATAAAACATATATAAATGATACATCTTGATAAATGGGATATCATGAATAATGAAATATACTATACAGGGAGCATTTTTATGTGGCTCTTTCTATTATGACATTTACGTATCCCTTTGTGGGTGAATTTATGTGTTTTTAGAAGCTAATATCACTTTCTATATAAGTCTGGATAATTCCAATGAGAATGAATCATAGAGGGTTACACACATTGTGTAACCAACATCCTTTTTTAAATTTAAATGATTCAATTATTATTGTCTCAAACATGTGGTTTAAAAATTATATATTTATGGTTGTCAATATTAATTCTATCACTAATTATTCATGTGAATATATTTATGTGAGATGAATATTATATAAATATGTATTAACATGGTAAATATTAACAACATTAATATATTATAATTATTTATCTATCTTTTTTAATCAATATCACCAATAATATATATTTATTATATAAATGTTTATCTCATTATATCGATATTAAAATAAATATTTATTCAATAGACCCTTATTATAACATTTATTTTTTTTAAATTTAAAATATAATGATATGTATTTATGAAAAAAATATTTATTATGAATGTCTGATAAATATTGAGGATATTGGTCTGGATTAATTATTGTGTAGAAAAAAATGATATAATCATAAAATTTCATAATAAGTAATTATTTAATCATTTAGTAAAACTGTATTTAACAGATGTATATGTTATGACATTTTAAAAAATATATTATTATTGTCGTTCTTGGTATTTTTTCATTATTGTTATGGTTATTTGCATGGGGTACATATAAATTTAAATATTTGATAATGTTCTTCAATGCAATTTTCAATATTAAAACCAAATCCTTATATATTCATGAGTTATATAAATTATAAGGTTAACGAATAAGTCCTAAGAGAAAAGTGAATAAATGTGGATAAAACAATATCTCTAGATATTTTCTCGTGATAATATTTACAAATTTTCTCATGATTCAGATATTTTATCTGCATAATACACTTCCCACTTATGACAGAGAGAATAAGTTACATAATCATTTATTTCAAAAGGCATCATTATTCAATCAAAATTAATGAGTCTTGGTGATTAATAATTTCTTGATGGATCCCATATATTCATCATAAATATTCCCTGACTATTTAGAAAGTGAGGATCACTGCTATATAGGTTCTACATTGGACCCCATTTGTGCAATGAAAATACAACTCAAATGAATATTGTATGAAACATATCTAAAATTAATGAAGATAACAACATTGAGTTGTTTTATTGTTGGTAATAATAATATTAATATTATTGTGAAAAATAACATCTTCATGTTCTAGAAATACTTTTTTCTTGTTTCATCAGTTATATTTATTATATATGACCATTATTTATCATGTTCTTACTGATTATCAATTTTTTATAAAGCAAGTCATCATTATTAATGAACCATAATAGATTCATATATACCCAAACTCAATATTTTACTACCAATATATATGATAGAGAAAATCAATTTAATAGTGTTTATGTTTTAAATATAGGTGTTTGAGGAGAAAATGTTTGGTCACCCAATTACAAAAAATTTGGGGATCATATTATATTAATATTTTAGGGAGATTAATGTTAACAATTATGTATGAATTGATAATGGTTTAATTACATTAAAATTATGTATTTGTATCATCTCCCTAAACTTAATGAAAATTTATAGAAAATAAGAATTTTTTTAATAGTTAAATATTTATTAATGTCCCCAAAATTATAAGCCTAAAAAGATACATGTATTGTAAACATAACATTATTTTTATGAAATACCATAATTTATATTTTGTCCTAAATAATTTTTGTTAAGTATATGTTTTTATATTTAGGAACGATATGGTTTTGGTACTTAGTAAAAATAATACACTCTCTTCCGGATCAACGAAATGGCACTGAAAGTTATTTTTTTATTTTTATTATGTATAACTAGAGAAGAATATCAATATATGGGTAATATAGAGAATCCTAAAATATTCTTCTAATATATCATTTTTGGGTCCAATGTAATTCAAAAGAATTTTAGGAAAAAATCATCTCAAATATTTCATGTCTGGAGAGCCTTAGTCAGTATTATAGAATCATTTACATAAAATTGTATATTTTTATGTTATTTACAGTGGATAATAAAGGAGATAAGAATTTAATAATTAGTTTATATGTTATAGTGGATCAGAATTTAAAAAATATAAAAAAAATTATTTTACTTCTTTTTATATCAATTATTATAAGTATTAGGAAAAGGGGAATTTAAGGAAAACCACATGGATTTGTCTAAGGGATAAGTATTATTATAGAATAAAATATGTATATTTTGTTAAATTAGATATCGAGTTGTTACAATATAAATTACATTCACGTTTGTATAATGGAATGTGGATACTTCTTTGGAATTTTTGAACTTAGGGGAAATCCCCCGTAAAAAGTATTTTTTTGTAATTAAAAATTGATTTCTCTGGTGCATAATGTGTGAGACTAAGATTTACCAACTATATAGACACTCTAAGATAAATTTTTTTATTAATAATATTTAATTTATATGAAATTTAAAATTGTTTATATGTTAATATATTAGGACAAGGAATACGAGAGAAAAAACATAATGAAACCTTAATTGAACTTATAGTGATTTATATTGATTTAAAAGATAATGTTGTGATTTCATTGAGTAAAAAATAATAAAGTCTATAATTCATTATATTATTAATTAAAATTTTAAATATATATATATATTAATGATCACTCCTAATTATAACTTTTGGTTTTATTAACACTAGGACCCGGGAGAAATCATGTTAATAATTGGCATGATAGAAAATTCATTAATTTTTCTAGTAGAAAACCAAATATGAGAGAATATAGTGATGACAATATTTTTGTTCTGTTAACAAAAATATCTTGACTTATGATTAAAAACATAAGTCTTTTTAAACATCTACAGTCTTTAATGATGATAAGTGTGGATATTTGTAGATGATCAAGTGATAAATATGACGAATAAATGATGATTCAATTTCATATATGTAAATAATCTCATAGGGGACACCAAGTGTAATTTATAAAGTATCTAGAAGATGTTTTGTCTATATTTAATGTAGATATTGTGAAACATGGTATAATGAAAAATAACTGTTTTTTGTCACGATGTTGAAAAATAATTTTTTACAGCAGAGGTTCAATGATTAATATGTGATGAATTTTATACCTATGAAAACAAGTTCACTAGTCCAAGTTACTAATATGAAAATAGACATCAACAACATCATATACCATGTGATCTAGAAAATTCATATGTGATTACTATTGTTGAATTATATTGTGATAATGAATTGTTTGTATCTGAATATATTTGTCACTCGTGATTTTAGAATGCCATATGATATTTATTTCTCACTAAATATTAGTTATTGAAATTGAAAAATTGTATCAATTTAAAATGAATCATCATCAATGTGATTTGTTTTAATTCAATTCTTACTACCGTTGGATTATATATTTATGTTTCCTTTCGAAATATATTTTCCCTCTCTACGTTGATGAATAAAATTACTTTTTAGAATATGTAAATTACATTTCATATCAACCAATGATATTCTTGTAAAAAAAATATAACTCTGATATCACATTGAAAATTCATTATAATATAATATTTATGATAACTAATAATGATATATGTTTAGCTTAAATGGTTAATTAGAATCATTTTTTTATGATTTTTTAGTTAGGAATGAATATTTCCGTATCATAAATATTCCCATGTTACAATGGTTGAAAACATTATTGAAATAGAACCCTGATTCATGACTACCATAAAAAAACCTCAAATGATTTCTTTAATGGTTAATAAATATAATTATTAGGATGAAATTTATTTAAGGGTTAGGAATGTAATAAAAAATGACATAATTATAAAATTTAATCGCCGTTAAATAATATTTTATCCATAACTTGTTATCCACAAAACATTGAACTAAAATAAGTCACAACATATATGATAAATATTATTAAAAAATTTAAAAATAATTAAACATCTTGTAAAAAAAACCTTTTAATCAATTATAAACGAATAAAAATTTTTATAAGAATAAATAATATTTTTAAAGGTAATATTTCTATAAACTTATTTTTCATTACATATTTTATTATCATTAAAAATATAAATTTAAAAATAAATAATATTATTTTATTTAAAATTAATAGCACTTTTCAATTGATCATATAAAATTTAATATACTATGAATATTGAAGTCTTCTTTGAGATAATGGATTTTTAGATGAACAGTGATAAGTTGAGTTTTTTCATATTTGAAGAAGTATATTTTGTTTTTAATTGGTTAAATATTTATTTAAGGAATATTTTTTGATTTATAATTATACTTGATCAAAATATTTAAATCTTCTGTTAATCATTGTTGAACAAAACTAACATTTTAATTCCAAAATTTAAGGATTATAATATTTTATTTTAATTAATGATTTTAATGGTAGTATTTTGTTTTAGAAGTATTTGAAACATAAAAAAATATTTTTATAATAAAATAATTTATGAAATAGAAAATGAAAATTTTGTTAACTATTTATTAGACATTAATTTTATTCATGAATACACACTTTTCATGAAACAAATTCCACATGTTTTGGTGGTGTATTTTAAAATGTACTTTTGATGCTATAAGATTTTTTATATCAAATAAATTACCAATAAATTAAAATTTTAGTTTTATTTAATAATTTTAAATTTTAAAATGGGGCATTAAATCTTAGTGATTATTTTTAAAATAAATTTCATATATTAAATAAAAAATTAGTAATATTTTTATTTACAGAGGAGAAATAAAAAATAGTATAAAACTCATTTTGAAATTTATGGATTGGGTGTGACTCAATAAATACTCAAATAACATTTCTATTTTTTCCATTTTTGATACATTTAACATTTTTTAGTAAAATTACAATACAAAATATGTAGATGGTTTGTCTAAAATATTCCTCATCATCACATATAAAAGGTGATCCTTCAAAAACATCATGTTATAATATTACATCAAAATTGGTTCCTAGAACACTACCATATTTTACATTCTATAAATGTACTCTAATTATCAAATTCTTTTATCACTATTAATATTACTATGACCTCTATTTTTGATGATATATTTAATATAATACAAAATATCTCGACATAAGGGTAAACTCCTTAATATTTTATTCTTAATTTTTATTTTAAAATCATTTTATATCCACCATAATTTAATGAAATCATTATAATTAATATAGAAATATTTTTTATTAATAAATTAAAACACATTATTTTATCATTTCCATCCACTAATAATAATAAAAGAACATTCATTATGAGTACATGAGGCTGACAACATCCTTGAATTTCCATCATCGTTTTATGTAATGGACACTCATAGATAGTTATAATGATGGAATTGATAAATCAATATATATTATAAAATTTATTTTTAATTATAAATTGAAACACTGATTTTTAAATTAAATACATCTAACTTATTGATAAATTAAATTTTAATCATATATAAGTGTGGACTACCACCTCCTTGATCAATTTATATTATTATTTTTAATCAACATACATATATGGTCATAAAAGATAAATTAATGTACTAATATTATATTTATAACATTTATAGGCTTAGTAAATTATAAATCATTCCCTACATTCCACATAATGTATGATAAAAATGAAAATATTCTTGAGATTATGTGTGGACAACAATTTTAATGTAATTGATGTGTTTATCTTTCAATATAGTTATATATATATATTTAGATATTGGATTAAACATGTTGATAAAATATAAATAATTTCATTATTCTTCTATAATGATGAAATTTTATCTCAATCACCCTATAATCAATCATAATTATTAATTGTAGAATATTTATATTTTAGTCAATTTAACCACCCTCATGTACGATGTAATAAATTTCATTCATGGTTAACTACAGAAGCATAATTTATTATGATATTTAATTTATTTAACAATATATTGACATTCTATGGTCATATAAATATAATATAAGACATGTTATATTTTATATTAATAATAATCTATCATAGAAAAGTTAATGACGTAAAAGAATCATTTCGTGTAACACTCTATACATTGATACAATTATGAAAAACATTCCAAATTTATGTATTTTTTAATAAAAAATAGATATGGAAATAAAAATTAATATTTTTTTATATTTTTTTTTTAAATTTAACAACACATTTTATCATTTTCAAAATACAAAATGTAAAACCACATGTTTCCATGGTATGCTTCACTTTGTATAATACAACAGTGTGTGATGTATGCAAAACCGAGTTCAAGCACTCCATGACCTATCAATATATCTGTTATAAATATTAATAACCAGATTTTAAAATTTTTATATATCCCATATAATTTTACCTTTCGTCATTTCTGTTTCATAGACATAATATATTGAAAAATTCAATTTTTCAGATAAAAAAAGTATTTTCCAAATAACTGTTGTTTTCAAAATTTTAATGGAGATCCCTTTATAAATATAATACTATACAATTTTACATATTAATATTATTTAATTAAATTATTATTTATTAGGGTGGGAAATGAAATTTTGTTGGGATAAATTTTTTGGTGTTTTTTATAACATTCATATTTTGATGAATACTGAATGATTCTAAATTTTAATTGAAAACAACTTTTTTAATAAAAATAATTTAGAGAGTTAAATTATACATTTTAATGGTTTTAATGTATAATTAGATTATATTTTTATCATTTAATCCAATTTGTGTCATTGGATGTAATTTCACATTTAAACCGAACATAAACACATATCAATCTTTTGATAGTTTTTACTTCTCAAAAACCCGCTTTCTGGTTTTTACAACTAGAAAGAATTTTAAATTAATTAATTAAACTTCAATGTTTTGAATTTGGTAAAACAAATATCATTTTTTGATTCCTAATATCAAAATTATCTTAAAGTAAATATTTAGTATTTTTCTGAAAACATTCAATTTTTTATGAATATTGAATGAAATTGCGTTATTGTTTAAAAATTTAATTTTTAATTTATAAAATTATTATTTTATTTAAATTAATTTTAATTAAAAATAGATAAATGTAACCAATATTATTTCAATATAAATCATTAGATTCATTTTATAATAAAATTAGATGTATAAATTTTTTTTGATTTTTTATAGTCTTTTACCATCCTACTAATCACGTTAGCAAATTTGAATAAAATTTAATTTTACCTCTTCCTTAAATTTAAAATAAAAAATTTGAGATACAAATTTTACATTAATAAGTAAAATTTTGTTCATTAAGCTTGAACTAATTTTTTGTGAAAATTAATTTTTTAATATTATTTTCCACCGTTATAAGTAAATTTGGAAATTAAATGTAAAGATAATATAATAATTACCCTAACACAAGTAATAATTCTATTTGATAAGGGTATATAGACCAAAATAAAACTTAGGAATAAATTATGATCATTTTGGTCCACTAGGTTTGGATTATTAAAATTTTTATTATTTTATTTAAATTAGAGTGAATAGTGTTAATTTAAAATTTTCATAACTAAAGCATTTATAATATCTGTTTATACATAATTTAATTATAAAAATTAAAATTAATTATAAATATAAGAGGATTTATTACATCATGGTATTTTAATTATAATTTTTAGACATTAAATAATTAAATTTGATTGAGACACTATGACGATGCAGTAAATACATTATTAATGATTGTTTAAGATAAATGTTATTATAAATAATAAAATAAATTTTTATTGAGAATTATGATGAACTAAAAAAATTATATGATAATATTAAATTTTAGGGTTCATTAAATATATCTATTTAGAATAAATCAGGTTTTTATTACTTTCACAAAAACTAAATACTAAATAATGTCAAAATTGAAAAAAATGGGTTTTCAAAACAAATACTATATTATTAAATGATATAATTTTCCTATAAAATAATTGGATCAGCCAAACGAAATATATAATAAAATATATGTCCTTAATGAACCACTTTGGGCTCTATTGGCATTTTATAGTATCTCTATTAAACATATAATATAAAAATACAATGAGACATGGTAAATGTTAAATTATTTATCCAAGACTTAAATCTAAATGATAAGGTCAATGTGATGAGATAAACCTGTTTAAAACAAATTGGTTGATATGTTTTAGACCCATCACCACTTTAGTTTCTAAATAAATCTTTTCGGAGCCATTATAAACTGAATATGATTGTATAATAAAGTAGTATTTCAAGGTTTTAATAAATTGACCCCAACCTCTTTTATAAGTGGTTACTTCACCTTATTTGAAAATTACACATCCAATGAAATTTGGTTCAGACTTCCCCTACTCAAATATCCTCCCAAATTCCCTCACATCAACCTATAATACTTTATTTGATCATAAATCCATCCGATGTAGCCCTTTTGATCAAATAAAAATGAATCACCTGAAGAAGAGATAATTATTTCATCACCTCTTTCAATATTCTTATTTTCTTCCACTTCTTATTTATTTGTTGATTCTGTAAAAAAAATAAATCTATTACCTTTTAAATATTGTTATTTTATTATAAATATTATACAACCATATTCATTATTATATCAATCATAGAAATTGAAAAGTCACCGTACGTGTGTATGTATGGCTTACTATCTCCATGTCGTGGTGTAGTTTTGTATTCAACATTTAATTATTTGGATGCGTATAATAATGGGTATAATTGTTGTAAATAATAAATATAACATTATGATTATTTAGTATATATGATATACCATCCAATTAAATATGACTTCACTTTCAAAAGTATGGTATTGTCGCTTGTGCGGTTGCACGAATTAATGTATCCATGAACACGATAAGATTCATTCCCCATTGTAACCATTCAAGAATAAATAACATTTATGATTATAAAATAATTTTTAATTACATAATATAATTAAATATACAAATCAAATACATCCTATCCAAAACAAACATGATTTATGTTACAAAAAATATAAATAAAAAATAATCAGTTAACACCTGAAACAATGATACTAAAGAAATATTATTAACAAAACAATATTAAAAGATCATATATGTTATCATATTTATGTATATGGATCTTTTATAATTTAATTAAATTATTTAACCATTATACCTAAGGTTAACACACCCTTAACTAAATAAAAGTACAAGTTAAGGGGTTTTCATCTCAATTCTTATAACTTTGAGATTCATGCTATATTGCCACTATTTCCTTTTGTGTGATGTATGTTCTATGATTATTTTATTCTTTATGTAATATACATTAATTTTTTGTTATTTACATATCCATATTACGATCCTTCTTTAAATATGTGTATGTTTTGTATGTTACAAAATCATTAAGGGAATTTCTAATTTCAATTTCTACCCACTGGGTTTTAAGCAAACTTCATTGATTATTTTACTCCATGAATATGTGTCAAATCACTATTTATTACTTATGTAGTAATTTTCACTCCACGTTGTGTGGATTTTAATTTTATAAACACTGTCATTCCATTAATAAATTCCCAAGTCATCGATATGATCTTGATAAGAGTAATTTTAACTCAACTTCTATTCATTAAGATAGACATCCATGTCATTGGTGTTGTTTTCACAAGAATATGTGTGAAATTCCTCTGATTGATTTACACTAAATATCCAATCATTTTGAGTATATTTACCTTTTGCACACATAATTTTTTCATTCATTTGAATTTAATGATACGATCATTATAAGGTATTTGATCTCAATTTACATTCCATTGAGACTTATTTGTCATGATGCACCAATTCACTTTAATATAGTGTATATATTTTCCATTGACATTTTATATCATGAATCGCTATATAATCAATATATTAAAAAAGATGATTACTTTTATTATTTGTATTCAAGTGTCTTTCATTTGGATAGAAACTCTTTAACAATATTATTGTTTTAAATTTTTTAATTATTTATTCTTCTAAATCATTCTATTTAATGCCCATGTTCTAAAAATGGTTTTATGGATTTATTTATTATAGAATTAATGATTTAAAATTAAAATTTCTTTTAAATTCTTCGATTTGTTATAGGACACATTTATTCAAAAATCCCGTTGAAATGGCTTCTGGATAACTACTGAGACATTTAAATGATTCCAAGAATATGGGGTTATATTTCACAAATTGTTTTAATTATTATATCCATATATGGAAATATCCTTCATTGTATTTTATTATTGATTGAAATTGATTTATAATAAAACAATATTTCATAATGAAATGAATGTGATATGATAGACTATGGATGCAATTTTTTTATACCATTAAATGTTTTTGGTTAAAGTAGTGACATTTCTTATGCTAATTTTTATACGAATTTTTACATTATGTTTCACCATTATAATATGAGGAATGAATTGGAAATAGTAGGTGACAGGTGGAGCTATCTATACCTATTTGATGCATCATTAGTCTCGTTAAACAAACTAGTGTATTGGTAGAAAGCCTTGACAAAATCATATTTGTAGTCTTTCTAGGAGGCTTTGACTATGTGTTTATGATGTCTAGCATTATTCATTACATCATTAAGAAAATATCTATTGATAATATGGGTGATCATTCAACTAGTATAATATCCATATGAATAAGTAATTGCCATTATTTTATTTATATTTTCTATATTACGCTGAAAATTATGTTTAAGTGGTTTGTGTGTTACTCTTCTACATTACCTTAAATGTTTATGCTTATTTAAGAATGTTTCTTCTATATTGTTATCATTACCGAGCATTTGAGCCCACCCATTTCTAGGTTTTATTTTTGCTAGAATGTAAAGAATTATATAGTGATAAACATGCATGAATAGTCTTGGGTATATGAGTGTGTTCAAATTGGATACAATTTTTTATTTCGTTTTTTCATTTTTTTTAATGTAAAACATATGTATATGTATCTAGTACCTCCAAAGGCTACTGAAATAATAAGTCTTTTGTGATGTGATGTCTTCTGATAATTAAAATTATATGTAATAATGCACCAACTCTAGGTTACTAGTGTCGGGGTGTTACAATTGTTATCATGGAAAGTTTAGTACAACCCATGGAAATAATATTTTAAATAAACTATGATTATAGAACACCACCCTTTCGCAGACATTGTTAATTAGTATAGAAGAACATCCAAAATTTATATTACTGTATATATTATGTGGGTTTTCCATGTAATACATCCCTATCTGGATAAAAATAGGTAGAGGTGGCTCTGGATCATATCAAACTATGGGTAAAACCTGAAAACGCCGTTTTGATATATAATTGAATAGGAACCGGTGAATGACAACGGGACTTGCTGCACTCTTGGTTACGACACTCCTGAGGGATATGCGTAGTTTAATTAAAATTTTCGTTACAAAATTATTTTATGGTTTTTAATATAAGATGATAATAAATAACATAGGTTAATCCTAAAGAGTATTAGAATTAAAATAATGTGTCATGATATTATTTAACGATTTTATGACAATTGTTACTCACAATGTTCTTTCTAGTTTTACTCAATGGACAGATTCCACAGAAGACATAGAAACATTGAAAATGATGTAAAATGTGGTCACTGTGGTGGAAAGGATAAAATATATATAATGTTGATATATGTAAAAGATATAGTGTCCATTCGGATTCAGTTTTCCAAAAATATGACCAACAACATATATATTAACCAACTATCAGACTCAACAAAGAAGATAAAGTTGGTTAATGATAAGAACTGCAGTAGTGGAGACCGTGGAGAAAATAAATCTTGAGTTCCATCATATAGGAAATGTGGAAGGAGACACCATTTAAAGTGTCTCAATGGAATAAATAAATTATTTATGTTTGGGAAATATGGATATAATATAAGGAATTGGTGATGAAAAATAAAGAGTACTATGGAAGAAAATAAAAATGATCCCAAGATTCCATTTATAGCCATTTTCTATAAATGTAGGGGTCCTGGGATTTACCTGATTCAATGCCCTACTATATTGGATAACATCATGGTCATGGAAGAACCTGTGCGGAAAATAAATGGATGGTGAAATCATTAAAATTATTGGTTCTCTTTGTTGATGGGATTATATTGGAATGATTTTCTCTTATTTATGTAACCATATAGTTTGTTATGTGAACATTTTTTTCAAGGAAGAATTACATTTTCTTTTCTGTATATCATTATAAATAACCATTTGGGTTTATATGATCCTTAAATTTTTTGCAATTAAAGAATAATAATTCGTGGTATGAAATTTAGAGGTATGAGATAAAATTTGTAGTTAAATTATGTTATGGTATTTTTGAGAAATTTATCTCATTTTGGGAATGTTATAAAATATAGTTTTTGAAAAAGGAAATCATGCAGACCATGTGACACCTATTGCATCTCACAAAGCTATGGGAATCTAAACCACACCAATATGAGACTGGGATTTATCACCTACCACTGAACCACATGAAGTCCATCATTACTATGACTAATTATTTTTTTTAAAATGATTTTATTTATCAATAATAAGTTTATTTGGGATCTTATGGTTTATCAAATGGATATCCATAGCATAGGAAAATGATTTGGTGATAAAGTGATAAATGTTATTTTGGAAGACCTTCCCTCTGTTGGGAACCCTATATGCTTGAGGAAAATAGAATACAATGGGATTTTATATGATGAGTAATGGTGGATTTTTATCAATTTATTTATTATGGATTTATAGTGATTTTGGTTATTTATCAAAATGATTAACCTATCATAAAGAATATTTGATTAGTTTAATTACTATTTTGTATGATATTTTAAGAGTAGTAGATGTTATTTGGAGATACAATTTAACATGGAAGGCAACCTAATAAAATCCATCTATGTATTGGTTTTAAATCTTAGTTTAGATTATATTGAATGATTTTACGTACAATTGTTAATTGAATGGTATCTATTGATCATTAGGAATTGTTGATTTAATTTTATAAATTTAGGTTATTATTTCTTTCTTTAAAGGATTTCCCTTTCAGGGGATCATCTGATCTTGTACTAACCATTTAATTTTTGTTTAATCTCTAAAGAAAAGGTAAATATATAGTTCATACTTTGTGGATTATGTAATTCCCTATATGATTATTGTAACACTTCTTGGGTGACCATGTAATATGGAATACTCATCGTTTGGAGTAAAATATAATTTTATCGAAGAAATTAGTTAAAGGATGGAACATTACATATCATGTTTTTTTTATTATTTTATGAAAAACAAATCCTTACACCTTATTGAAAAAGTCATAAACCCAAAATTGTATTGTCCTATTACCTAACGTTATTCGTCATAGATTTATTGATTTCTGGACCTCTATTTTCCATTCATTTGATTGTGATTTATTCCCTCAATCACACTCTATAAATATTTACGTTTTTCCAACAATTTTAATTTCCAGCATTGTTATACTATTATAAATCTTAATTTGGTGGTAAATTTTTCATTTCTCATTCCTTCTTATCAAGAATAAATTTTATTAACCGTATTTCTGATGTGTGTTTTCCATAAAGGTGTTTTTAATTTTTTTAACCTTTTATTTCTGAGTAATAATTTTAAGATTCTGAGGACACAATTTATTGAAGGAGGGAATAATGTAACCCCCAGGATTCCATAGAATGCTTCTCTTCAAAAAATACAACAGTGTGTGATATACACAACACCAAGTTCATGTGCACCACAACCTATCAAAAATGTTGTTTAGAAAGATGTTATTAAGAAAAAGACAACATTTTGAAATTTATATATATCCCATATAATTTTAACATTAAATTTGTTGTTTCTTAGACATAATATAAAGAAAATTCAATTTTTCTGATCAAAAAAATTATTTTTCAAAATATGTAGCTTTTTCGCTTTTTAATGGTGATCCATTAATAAATACAATATTTGAGACTTCTATAAATATAATTTGATTAATTTAATTAATTCTTTAAAAACGGGACCTATTAATTTACATTGGATAAATTTTTGGTGTTTTTATGATAACATTCATATTTTAATGAATAAGAAAAGATACTAAATATTAATTGAAAACAACTTTTTTAATGAAAATAATTTATAATGAGAAATTACAAATTTTTATGGGTTTGATGTGTAATGTGATTATATTTTTATCATTTAACCTAATGATGGTCATTAGAAGTAATTTAAATTTTAAACCAGACAGAAACACATATCAATCCTTAGAGAGTATTAACTTCTCAAAAACTTGCATTCTACTTTTACAAACAAAAATTAATATTAAATAAATTAATGAGACTTCTATGATTTGAATTTTTAAAAATAGTATAAAATTTTGTACTTAGAATATCAAAATTATCTTAGGGTGAATTTTTGGTATTTTTTGAAAGTATTTAAATTTTTATGGATAGTGAAAAACACTTTGTTCTTGTTTAAATACCAACTATTTATTTATATATTTATATATTTTATTTAAATTTATATTATGTAAAAATAAAAATATAATACCTATATTAGTTCATTATAATTCATTGGATTCATTTTATAATAAAAATATACGTATAAAATTTTATTAATTTTTTAAAAAGCTTTTAACATCCATCTTGACGTGTTAGAAAATTTGCATAAAAAGTAACATTACAGATTCTATGAATTGAATTTCAGAAATCCGAGAGACACAGTGGACATCAGTAAGTACAATTTGGCCAATTAGATGAAAATAATTTCTAGTGAATAGTAACTTTTGCATTTTATTTACTATGGTTAATAGTAAATTGGAAATTTAAAATTTAAAATTATATTATACCTACACTAACACATGTCATAATTCAATTCGATAAGTGTATTTCGGTAAAAATCAAACTTAGGAATAAAATAATATCATTATGGTATTCTTGGTTTAGATTAGGACATTTATTATTATTTTATTTAAGAAGTGTTAAAAGTTTTAAATTCAATTTTTAATAAAAAATAAATTTTTAATATAGGGTCATAAATAAGATAATTTCAATAATAAATATTCATTAGATATATGAGAAAATTTCCAACATCATGTTATTTTATTTATTATTTTTAGTCATTAGGTATTTAAATTATGTTACGACACAATGATGATGGAATAACTACCTTAGTACTAAATGATTACAATTTTTGATATTAGAAATATTAAAATAAATGTAAATTAAGACTTTTGATGCATTCCATAAATTTCATAGGATAATATTACATGTTAGGGTTGATTACAATTAATTTTTTTCGAATAAATATGATTTTTATGATTTTCACCAAAACCAAATACAAAATATTGTTAAAATTGACCTAAATGAGTTTTTAAAACAAATAATATATTATTAAAATACATAATTGTCATAAAAACATATGCATTAGACAAAAGACTTATATAATAATAGATATGTCATTAATGAACCATTTTGTGTTATCTTGTAATTTTATAGTAATTTTATTGATCATAAAATATATAAATACAAGTAGACATGATTAATGTTAAACTATTTTACCAATAGTTAAATCTAAATGATATGATAAATATGCTGACCAAAACAAGTATAAAACAAATTTCATGAGATTTTTTTGAACCATAACTACCATATTGTAAATATATATCCTTTTATAGTGATTAAAAACCTAATATGATTGTATAATAAAATACTTTTTCAAGATTTTCGTAAAGTTACCATCACTTCTCAAATATAATATTACATCTATTTCCCTCAAAATGACACCATAAAATTCATTTTTATCTACCATATCCTATTCAAATATTTTCCTAACTTCCCTCACTTCAACCTTGATTCCTTAATTTGATCATAAAGCCATCCAATAGAGCTCTTTTGATCAAATAAAAAGGAAGTACCTGAATAAGAGGTAATTATTTCATCACCACTTTCAATATTCGTTTCTTCTTCAACATCCTCTTTAATTGTTATTTATAAACAAAAATATTTAATCCCATATCATATACATAATATGATGTTATTATATATATGTTACAATTGTATTAATTATTTTATCCTTCCTATGAATGGAAATGTCACCATATGTGCGTACATACGACTAATTGTCTCCACGTTGTGGTATTTTTGGTTATTTAAAACATAATTATTTAGATGGGTATAACAATAAATATTATTGATGTAAAATTTAATATGACATGTTAATTATTCTTTATATATGATATACCATCCAATTACATACTATTTCACCATTAATTGAATGTTCTTGTCGCTTGTGCGTACGTAAGGATTACCATCTCCCTGAACGCGATTTGATTCATTCCCTAGTGTAACCATTCACAAATAAATATCATTTTATGATTAAAAAATAATTTTTAAGAACATAATATAATTATGGATACAAATCAAATACATACTATCCCATACAAAATAGGCTTACATAAAAAAACATATATTTAAAAACTAATTAGTTAACACCAGAAACAATGATATTGCTAAAATATTATTAACAAAGAAAAATTAAAAGATAATATATGAAATCATATTTATGTATATGGTTATTTTATAATTTAATATCAATTATTTGACCATTATAAAAGAGTTTAATGTACCCTCAACTAAGTAAAATTTCAAGGTAAGGTGTTTTCATTTAACTTTTTATTCTCGTGAGATTCATGCTATATTGCCACTATTTCCATTCGGGTGATGTATGTTATTACTATGATTGTATTTATTGTGTAATATAAATTAATTTATGGATATTTAAATCTTCATTTTATGATCCTTCTTTCATAGTGTGTATATTTTAATATGTTACCAAACCTTTGAGGCTAATTCTAATTTCAATTTCCACTCACTGGGTTTTACAAAAACATAATTGATTATTTTACCCCCAAGATTTTGTGTTAAATCACTATTTATTATTTACATATTAATTTCCACTCCCATTTTCATGGATATACATTCCATACACATAATAAATCCATTGATAAATTCTCATGTCATCGATATGAACTTGATAAGATTAATTTTATCTCTATTTTTATTCATTGAGTTAAACATCAAAGACATTAGTGTTGTTTTTACAAATATATGTGTGAATGTCCCCTGATTAATTTACACTGAATATCCAATAATAATGAATGTATTAATATATCTCACACAAAGTTATTTCATTTATTTATCCTTAAAGATATTATATTTATAAGGGATTTCATCTCAATTTACATTCTATTGTGACTTATTTGTTATGATGCTCCAATTCACTTTTATATGGTTTATATAATATCCTTTGACATATTATACCATAAATCCCTTTATTATCATGATATAATTTTTTTGATTAATTATTTTATATGTATTCAAGAATCATTTATTTGGTTAAGAACTCTTTAACTAAAACTTTTTTTTAATGTTTTAAAGATTTATTCATCTTAACCATTCTATTTAATATCATTCTTATAAAAACTGGTTTTATGGAATTATTTAATTTGAAATGAATGTTTTAATTTTAAAAAATCATTTTGAATGTTTCAATGTGGTATGGGACACTTAGATTCATAAATATATTTTAAACGGATTCTTGATAAATAGTGAGACTTTTATATGTTTCCAAGAAAAAGGGGATATTTATCTCAAATATTTTTATTGATTATTTTCATCTATGGAAGTATCCTTCATTGTATTTTATTATTGATTGAGGTTTATTTATTATTATAAAATATTCCATATAGTATTTAATGAGTTATGTTTGACTATGGATGCACTATTTTTATACCATTCATGGTTTATGGTTATGGTATTGACATATTGTATGATAGTTTTAATACAAATGTTTAGATTATGTTTCACCATTTTCATATGAGGAATTCATTGGACATTGTAAGTGATGGGTAGAGCCCACTATATCTGCTAGATATATCGACAGGTCTCATGAGTCAAACTATTGTTTTGGAACATGACCTTAACAAAATCTTATTTGGTGTTTTGGAATGAGGCTTTGACTATGTGGTTATGATGTCCGACAATATACATTCCATCATTATGAAATTTTCAATTGATATTTCATGTGGTTATTAGGCTATTCAAAAAACCATGTGAAATGTAAATGGAATTATTTGATTTATATTTTCTATATTATGATGAATTTTTTGTTTAAAAGGCATGTGTTTGAGTCTTATACATTCTCTTAAATGATTATGCTTATTTATGAATGTTTCTGTTATATTTGTATCCATACTGAGCATCTGGGCACACTCATTTATAAGTCATATTTTTTCAATGATGTGATGAATTATATCATGATTAATATGTAGGAATATGATACAAGATATGAGTGTGTTCAGAGGGAATACAATGTTGTTTTCCGGTATTTCATGATGTAATGTATAATTATGTATGTATCTAGTACATTTTAAACTAATAAACTAATCGGTCAGTAGGGAATAGTTCTCTTTTGATCATGCCAAAGATATATAACAATGCACAGACTCTGGTTAACTTGGTTCCAGGCGTTATACAAAAACAGTGATATACAAACTGACCAAATGATCCTGCAGAACTGATATATGTTAAAACTAAATAATAAATAAATAAAATAAAAAAATAAAGAAACATTAAAAAATAAAATATATATGAAAAATATAATTTGGAATTTCTTATCAATAATAATTGTATCATGTATCCAATTAATCACAAACATATAATAAATTTAAAAATCATATGGGCTTTTATTATCTAATATAATTTATTGAGAAATATTCCATATTTTCCACCATGATATCATTAATTTGTTATGATAAATTTCAATAATGATGCATTATACATAAAATTTTAGTTCTTTTAATAGACTAAAATTAAATTGGTGAAATTTTTTAAAGGATTTTAATAAACCAATTTCATTGTATTTAGTTAAAACCAATCTTTATAAACATCATATTATCATGTTTGATTTATCCCACCTCATTATTAATTTATAATTTATTCCTACTATGTTTCGATGGTATCAAAGTTATCACTTATTACCACATAATCAAATTAACCATATCCCAAAAAACAATTATTTGATGTGGTTTCTTTTTCTCAAATTATATTTTTTGGGACATAATAATTATTATGCTCGAATTAAATATTATATGGTATATATATTACAAATTTTCTATATTATATTTTGAATATTTTTTAATTTATTGAAAATTATGATCAATTTAATTCACTATTCCATTCTAGAGTTCTGATATAAATGTTAACCAAACTGTATGTTGTTTGTAACCAATCATATTTTTAAATAAGAATTATTTTTCTATGTTTATCCATATGATGATTTTTTAATATTTCTGAATCCCGTTATTTTCTTATTAGGTAATTCATGTTATTTGATCCTTTCACTCAATAAATAATTTATCTTAAAAATACATTTTACTAAATGTATTCATGTATTTGAAATTAATCATTCTACTTCATTTCACTCAGGATCTTCCCTCATCCATGTATTTATTTAGTGGTTTATTTTTTGAATGTCTTTACCTATGCCTCAATAATTGGTAAATGTTGTTTTATACTACATGAAATTAATTAAAATTAATTCCCCAAATTTTTTATCAATTTTAATATATGATTTTTCCATCAAAGTGGGAAAATAAACATTTTTAATGTTTCCTTTGTAATAAGGTATTTATTTTGCCTATTTTAACCTATATTGATAATTTTATCTTTTTTTCATGTTGTATAATGAAAATTATTGTTATCTATGTTATATAAAATTCCTCTTGTAAAAATGATTTAACAATATCAAGGATATTTCATATTTCCAAAGTAATTTTTCTAAATGTTGGAAATGTATTATTCATATTAGTCTATATCTTCCAAAATATATTATTATTCATAGAGGAAATTATTAAAATTTTAATATCCACAATATTTATCCAGATTGATTATGAAATATACTTTTCTATCAACTAGAAGGTATATCGCTTATTTTTTCATTCATATCCATCCATCATTGATAGGAATCACAGTTATTCATATGATTTGACTTTGTAAAAACTCTATATTAAATTACATCAATTTAAAAGTGTAATTTACGGTGCCATAATTCAACTAATTGTGGAAATTATGGAATGAACTAGACAAACTCCACCTATATAGTATAAATACCATATGAGTTTTCTTGATTAAAGTATATTTACAATGAAATCAACAAAATATATTTTAATACCTGATTTTATTTCCCATGATTTATCATTTTGAATATTTCATTTTGTGGATACATTTTAAAATGTTTTTAAACACATTTTACTCCCAGGGGTTCTTTATGTTTTTTTGAATGAAACCCATTTTAATTCTTTGGGTTTGTTATTATATGATGGATGGTTGATATTTTATGGCGCACATCACTATGGATATTTATATCCAGTGACTAATATTACCATCTTATTTATTGGTTAATGTTTACATCTCATCAAATAATTAATCATGTATGTATTTGTTTTTTTCACAATATAATGTATAACACCTTGAGATATTATTAATTTTTTTCAGATTATTTTAATCATTTTGATATTTTTTACTTCACATAACACATAATATAGATTTATATTGTTATATAAAATCACAATGATCGGATTATGTTATTCACATTACTCTGTTAAGAATATAGAAAATGTATCATTGACATGCCTTATGTTACACGCAACACTTATTTTCAGTGAAAAAATACATTGTAATTATAAATATTTAAATGTGATATTTATAATTTAATCATTAATAATAATAATAATATGAGTAGTAATAACTAATTTTAAATTTTATTTAGAAGGATTTAATATAAATATGTCATAGTTATAAAAAAATATAAAATCATTTCTATAATAATTATATATTTAGAAATTCTATTTTCAAAAAGGAATTTTTTTTATGTATTCTAGGAAAAATAATAAAACAAATTATAGAAACTCATAGATATTTAATTTGATGAAATAAACATTATTTTTGAATTCTGAGTGTAAAAATTTACTTAGGGTAAATTTTAACTATTTTTCAAACACGTTTAATTTTATTATGAATAGGGAAATATATTATGTTGTAGATAAAAACCAAATTTTTTTGTTTTTATAATTTTTATAATTTAAATTTATATTTAAAGTCATAATAAGTAAATTATGTATAAAATAATACAATATAGTTAATTAAGATCATTTATATATTATAATTGGATATAATTTTTTTTTTGAACTTTTGAATGATCCTTTTCCCTACATACTCTCCATTACAGATGTAGTAATATTAATCATAATTTTTCTACTTCAATGAATTTATTAAAATAAATCATAAATTTTTATAATATATATGTTATTTTTGGTCCAAAAAGATCAACAATATTTTTTTAATAGTAAAATTAGTATTTATTTACCATGGTTGAGGGAAAATCATTTAATTAATCGTAAAAGTAATATTATAATCATTATAGAAATAAGTTAACAGTTGTCTTAATTTCATGGTATAATTTAATTTTGAAAAATAAATAAACCTTAGGCCAAAATTTTAATCCTATAGTCCACTTGGTAAGTAAGTTGATATTTACTATATTGTAGTAATAGATATGTAAATAAATTTCACACTCATATTCTTAATATAAAAATAATTTTTACTACATGGTAACATAAACAATAAATTTTTCAATAAATAGTATTTTAAAGATAATAAATTTATATTCATCATGATAAAATATTTTATATTTTAATAGAATAAATAATTTTACTAATGTATTACATAATGATAATATAGTACAATATTAATTAATATAAATATAAAATAAACTATATTATAAATAAAAAAGAAATCTATTTTTACATAATTAATGACATAAATTAATTTTATAGATAAAAATGATATTTTAGAGATATCTTATAAGTTTTTATACAGGTTATCATGTTATTAGTATGTTTTTAAGAAGAAAAATAACGAATATTATCAAAATTGAAATATATAATACTTTAAAAGAATTAATATGATATTAAAAGTTATGAATTTTTTAAAAAAATAATATTTTGAAGAAAAATTTTTCGAAGCTAAAAATTTTAATCAATGATCTGTGTGCGTTTAGTTTTGAATTTAATATCAACTATAATGACTCTTAACATGAAAAATCTATGTGGTCATGGTAAAAATTAATGGGTTTAACTATGGGTTAAATCCGTAATATAATGTTCTTGTTATGACCTAAAATGTAAAAAATGAATTTTGAAAGGTTTTTGACCCAACTACATTTATCATTATGATAACTAACTTTTATGTAATTTGAAATTGAACATAAAACTAAATAAATTTTACATATTTGGATTTTCCTAGAGTGTCCTTGCCATCTACTATAAAAAGGTACCTACTCCCTTACTTCCACACACCACATTGATCCTTATAGCTCAAACATCGATAAAATTACACTATAAAATTAAATTGAAATTATTGAAGTCATTTTCTTCTGAGAATTCTAACTCTAGTGTTCATAATAGGATATTTTTTGGGAGATCATTCAAGAAGATGTAATATCCATACAGACTCTTTCAAAATTTATTCTCCTTCTACTTCCACTTCATGTGTTGATTCCATGCTAAATTTATAAATCAAATATCTCCAAAATGATGATATATTATTATTATTATGGGAAAACCACCTTCCATATTTTATTCATCTTATGAAAAATGAAAGTACCATGTTTGTGTTTATATGATGTATCATCTCCACGTCGTGTTGTAATCTGTTTTCATCACTATTATATTTGGATGGGTATAATGAGGGATTTAATTGATATAAATAATACATATGACATAATATTTATTCTATGTAATTAATATACCTTCTAATTAATCAACCATTTACAATTAACAGAATGATATTGTCCAGTGTACGTACTTACAACCTACCATCTCAACCACATAGTGTGATTCTTCTTCCACGTTCATTATTAAATAAATAAAGATAAAAATATATGTATTCAATAAATATGGATTATATGATATGATAATTAAAATTTAATAATAATAATAATAATATATATATATATATATATATATGTATATTTCTTTTAACTTCATGCATTCGGTATAGTAAGAAAACATAAATAGTGTTCATGCGTTTGTACGACTGACCGTCTCCATTAATGGTGTATTCCATTTCATATATCTCAATTATATATATTTATATAGTAAATATATATAATATATAAATCATTTTATTATATTATTAATCAAATAAAATCTTGATCTAAGTAATATGATCAATAATTAAGATTCAAAACTTTTAAAATAATCAAATTATTTCCCAAAACGATGCATTAACATTGAATTTTTAATAAATATGTAATATAGATTAAAAAAGAATAATATAGGATATCATAAATATTACTTTGAATCTTTAATAACTTAATATTATTTTCCAAATCACTATATAATAATTTAAAACACAAATAGGGGGAATTTTACCTATGGTAAGGGATTTTGGTCTCACATTTAATTCATTGAGACACATTCTATACAAACTACTTATTACATAAATGATGTGTATATTTTTTACATCAATTTATATTATGAGTATTAACCATATGATTGTTTTATTTTAAAATCCATAAAATTTTCACCCTTTCATTGAACATGCTATAATAATGAATATAAATTTCTAAGAGAATTTCATATCACTTGTTATTTTGTGAGATAGATGGCATATTCTGAACTCATTTATTTTTTTTGGTTTATATAATTCATGTGAATGTGTTCTATAAATTTTATAATTTCTTTTATGTGTATTTACATATCCATTTTATGATCTCTATTTCATAGGGAATTATAGTTCAAATGTTACCATGTTACTAAGGTATTGTTTTATCAATGATTCTTTTTTAAGAAAAATGTTTTTTTAAGAACCTGTGTTCTTTTAAGATGTTTATGTGGGAAATCCTAGAAATTATTAACATTTTTCTGTTACATAAATATTATATTAAATGGATTTATTAATAATTGAAACCTACTATTAATATATTATGGACAACATTATTCAAAACTAACAAATGAAATTAAGTGTTTTGATTAATTTTAATATTATTTAGCACTAATACATAATTATAATTTACATTAATATATTTTATTTTTATTTTAAAATTATATCATAAAATAAAATTATTTATTAATGTGTAATTTTAATTAAAAAATTATTTTTATTTTTTAATTATAATGGAAAATTTTATCTAATCAAGGTATTATTTGATGAAATATTTTAAATTAACATTTTTTAATGACAATATATTTCCTACATATATTGAATAATTAATATACGAATAGCGTTAATTTTATTTATCAATTTTTGATCAAAGGAGATACTCAAGGTCAAAGTTCAGTTCTTCACGCATATATATTCATGTTCGATGGTCTCGACAGAGTTTCATTCAGGTTATATTTTCAAACCATGGATAAGGATTTCTACTAGTGAGGGCTTGAATATAGAATATGAGGTCATTTTCTAGTGTAATGGGCCAAGCGATGTTGGGGGTTGACCAAAATACTGAGTGGAAGTCGAAATCTGGTCATATTTTTTTAGATAAGGATCTTTATGAAATAGATCATTATTTTTAGGTGTTTCTTATCAAAACATTTTAAAATCAAAAATATAAATAATTTGTTCCATGTTTCTTTCCTCTTTACTTGTCTTACAGTTTATTAATATGAACTATTAAATGATTCTTCCGGATCTAAGTGATGATATGGATTAATTTCCAATTTTTCCTATGTACTGACTCTAAGGAACTGGTTTTTATTTCAGTTATTTTTTACAGTATCATTCTACATTAGATTTTATTTGTAATTTTTTGTGTAAATGGGAAATGAATTTAATATATTCCTATTATTGCACCAGACACATCATACCAGACCTTATTTTCTTCTAATGGATATCTTATATTCATATTCATTAATAACTAAACAATTATAATAAGTCATTAAAAAGGATGTTATGTTATTCTATGGCTCAGAGCCATTTTTATATGTGTTGTGTACCCTTCCTTAGTGTTTCACATCTTTCTTGAGCATCCTTGAGATTTTAACCTCTTAATCCAGGCTCCAAAATGTCAATTTAATCTTCTTTGTGAGATGATGTTCTTCTTGGATCAAATGTCTTTAGGTAAGGGTGGTACTAAATTTATTTATTTTTATCTTTTTCTTGATTCTATAAATTAGTAAGGTGATGATTTTATATTTCAATTTATGAATTTATATGGGTCATATTATTCTTAAAAATTGAATTTAATAGTTTTATTTTTTTGAGAACTCGTAGTAAGAGATTATTTTTATTAATCAACTTTTTTATTTTAGTTATTGTATTAATTATTATTTCATAATTATTTCCTTTATAGTTATGGATGTGAAAATTAAGAATAGAGTATATTTCTAAATTCTTTTTAAATGTGAATTATTTTCCTAAAATTCTATTCTATTGAATTTATTTTGAAAATAATATTTCTTATGTGATTTTAATCAACAAAAATTATAAAATTATATCTTGAATATATATTTTGTGAAAAATATATATGTAATATGTTTGATTTATCATAGTTTTTTAAAACATAAATTTATTATGTGATAATTAGTATTAAAAATTCAATGTCATATATATATATATATGAACATGTGTGATTATTATGGTGACATCATGATCATTAGTTATAATTTAAATTCATATTCTGTATATATAAGGGGGAACTATAAATTTTTATAATTTTATTGTCATGTTTCTAAAATAGTTCGCATAAAAAATTAATCATCTCACTATGTTATATATAAATTGAGGAAATAACAATTTCATGATGTCTTGGAAAAGTGTTATGCATAAAATTGAAATACCTTGTTATAATAATAAATTTAGGATTATAGTTAAAATTTAAAGGTTCACATATAAAATTATTTATTATAAATATTTCAACATGTTTTGAAATATTTAATTTTAAATTTTTCTTTTATAATATAATGTTTAAAACATAATTATTTATTTCATATGATTATTTTCAGAAGATAAATTATTTTTATGAATAGAATTTTACTATTAATAGAAATGTAATTTGCAGTTCTTATACAACTATTTTGTTATTTTATGCTTTTAATTAAATTAGTGTATATGTATTAAATATTAATATTATAGATATAGTTTTAAATGATATAATTTATAACTTTAAAAAAATTAATTCCTGAATAGATGAAGGAATGTTTTAATACATGGAGAGTCCATTAAAATTCTTATGGAATGAGTTTTGGATTTATCAAAACCTGTATGTGATATCTAATGAATTTTTATATATTTATATATATACATAATCACATTTAAATATAACATTGAATGTGTTTTGTAATGAATTAATAGGTTTTCAATATGAAAAACTCTAGTACAAACATATATATATATAGAATTAATGAAATCATAAATGAAATTTTTAATATTTTGGTACTTGAACATTGTTAATATGGCAGGGAATTGGGGGCCTAAACCTTCAGTCATCATGTTTGTTTTCCCAAGATATCCTTCAATGTTTCCAAATACCATAATGTATTTATTTCAAAAGATTACTTAGTATTTTTAGAAATATCACAAGATTATTTTTATGTAATATTTGAGCATATGTATTTTTGAAAAATGATTTAGTCTTTACAATGCATTATTAATTTGAACAATATAATCTAATGGTATTTCAAACTGTATTTTCAAATGTCTTATCTAAAGAATGTACATATGTATATTTAATAGTTATATTCAAAGAATATTTCCAAAAATATACTTCAATAATTTTAAAACTCCTTACTATGAAATTATAGTCTCACCACATTCACTATATATATCATTCATTAGTCAGCTATATGATCTATGACAGGTAGTTCTAATAAATAATAATCACATACAATTGCTTTTTTGTTTATTTATTTTAATTTTTTACTATTGAATGGCATGCATCTATCTTTCAAAAACCTAGACCGTTTAAATTTAAAAGTTTTTAATAAGTATTTTTTATTTTATATGAAACGACCTATCCTTGGGGCATGTGCCGTGACTACCCCAAGCATGCCTTCCATAGGCCAGGAGCTGGAGACTAGCACCAAAGGCATAAATCCAGATAAAATGGGAGGGTGTTTCCTTTATGATAGTAAACTAACACAACAGAGTAAGGAAGTTGAATTAAGAACAAGTTAATACTGAAAACAAAGTAAGTGTTGAAAGGTAAATGGGCCAGAATAAAAACCCAACTGAAAAGTACAATACAAATAAAAATCTTGTAAAAATGCAATAATGTATTGCAACAACCACTGAATCGTCCTCCAGGAATCCCACCTGAAGGGTGGGTACAGATGGTCTCCTAAACACCTCGGGTTCGTCTGTCTGCTCCCTGTACGTCCCGCCAAGTGGTCCACCTCCGTGTACCGTCGAGCTCCATAAGTATCTACCATGATCACTGTTTTTGGTCTTCTGCATCCAACACAGCATAGTGTGGGCATAGCCCATGCAATGGTGACTATTAAAATACTCAGTAGGGACCCCAAGACCCCGAAAGGTCTCCAAAAATCCACGAAGGATAAACCACAATGAAAAGATACAAAAACAAAGTATCATCCAACTATACTTATGTATATGCCCATACATATACCTAATTCATCAATTCCAGTTTGGCTCCAACTCTCTAGCCCAAGCACATCTACGTCCACACAGGAAAGAAGTGAATCACACTGATGGTAATGATTGAAAGTCAAGACTCAACTCACATAGGTATACATCTTTTGTAAAGTGATTGAGCTGCTCTGATGTAGACACTGATTCATCTAAGCTAGCAGACCTATGTAGGATACTAGTCCAGGTAACCTGTCAGACCCACGTTGGATACTAGACCAGTCACTCTGTCAAACCCACGTAGGATACTAGAACAGAATTAAAACTGTCGAACCCACATAGGATACAAAAACAGAAATCATCACCGTCAAACCAACATAGAATTCTAGTATGGTAGTCATCATCCCCAAACCCACGGTGGATTCCAGTATGGTAGTCATCATCACCGAACTAACGGAGGATTCCAGTATGGTAGTCGTTCGAGTCCCAGCCAGCTCTAGAGTTCCCACACACAGCACACTCGATCCCAAGAGGGTCTTCTCCTAGAGCCATGGGGTCGGCACATCAACTACCACGAAGTACAGAGTTGGTGTATCCCGATGGTCACCCATGTCATAGGGGGATAATCTCAACAAAACCTATCCTAGATAATGTTTACAAGATTACAATGCCTTTTTCCCTAAAGTGCATGACGTGTTGGTATATGGTACACGTCGTGTAATCAAACCTCTGGTACTTTCCATGTGCAACGGCCCGTGTCGAAGGGCTGGTCGTGTACAAAAGTAAGTACACGGTGTGTGGTATGCTTACACACCATGTCCAAACATCTAAGGTCGTCTCCATGTATTCTGGCCATGTGACCATACACTGTCTCTACCCATGTTCTCCAACCCGTGTAATTGGTACACAGGTTGGCCCGTACCGCTGGCCTTATTTATCCATGTGATATAGTACATGCCTGTGTAATCCACACCATGTTCAGGTATCCCCGAGATACACTCAGAGTCTTGTGAATCTGTTTCTACCATTCTTCGTAGAGAGTACACGTCGTGCCCCTGGCCATGTTCTTTTGTCTGTGTCTGTGTATTTCCCAAAATACACATCGTGCCTTGCGTAGCCTCCACCTCCTTCTTTTTTGGTGAGTACACACCGTGTGACAGAGGTCACAAGCCATGTGTTAGCCATCTGATGTATGAAACCCTAGCCGCAGAATTCCCAAACTACATAGTGTGTTCTCCAAGAGTACATGCCGTGTAGTCTGGAATTTTCCATAAATGAAGCCTTTAGCTAGTGCGCCTCCCATGATGCCCATTCTTCATTCTGGAGGTTTGTTTGTCACGAAACATCAGACTCTAGGTCTCCTCGATGTCTCGAAGTCGATTTCAGTGTTTTGGGCATCCGATCGGCTCTAAAAACATGTTTTGAATTCCCACTCGATGAACGGTCGAGGAATGGTCCATTCTGTTCCGGTCTGAACCATCGCTCGTTATTGTCATCGCACCTCCACTAGATCACAGTGATGTTGAGTCTTCAATTTTGGGATCGTTGCATCGCATAACGAACTCATAACAATCCATTTTTTTCACCCATGATGAACATGAATATGACCCATCCATCACAATAATGGAGGAGGATTTAGACTGTGTATGTTTTTCCCAGCCTCTCTGCATCGATTTGGTATCAAGAGGTTAAAGAGAACAAAACATGTAGGAATTTAGAATCAATGTTGATCAAATCAAAACACACCCCTATCTTGAAAAGAAATTGCACGTCGTCGTGTCATGGAAGGCAAAAGTTGCGGTAGTCTGGAATCACAGAAGAACAGTGTCGATTTTGTCGACGTCGGAGTGCAACTGAAAAAGTAACAACATTGGAAACTTTGTGTTCTTCAAATCGTAGATCGTTTTTCGTTGGGGAAGAAATTCGTTCTTTGTTTGGAGGTATTATTTGTAGAAGAATACATCGTTCTTAGCAGAAGGTAAATGCTCTGTTAATTCTCTTTGGATTTCCCAACACAATATTTTCCAAGCCCAAACTAAAATAATTCTTCCCCTTATTTTAATAAACATTCCATGCATTCAAATTAATTAAAACTATTAAAATAATTAATTGAATATTTGTTTAATTAATTGAGATGGGTTGGAAAAAATTATATGGAGTGAGGGAGGTGGAATGTGGAGAGGCTCCACCCAATTAAATGAGAGAGTTTTCAAAAAATTAAACAAGGGGTTTAAGGGAGTTGAAGAGAGTTATGGGGAGATGAATGGTTGGGGCTCATATGCGCCACACATAACAAATATCCACACATAGGAAGTTATTTTGGTGTGGGAACCACCCATAACTTCCCCATGGGAAGAAATAACCAACTCTCAAAATAAAATTAAGTACCACACAATTTTATTTATTACAAGATTAATCCCCAAAAATTAACTTTCTCCCTGCATGAAACGCAACTACAGTAAAGGTCCCCTTAAGCGAATACCAGCTTTGCAAGTTCATCGGTGTCCTCAGATTTCAATTCAAAATAACAGTTCAAAAGATAGAAAAACACACATTTCTGTTTACTGAACGTACCTGAACAAAACTTCAGAAATTGATTTCGAGCACACTGGGCCTCGATATCAAGTGCTGTCAGAAACCACAGACTCGTAAAATTTCAAATAATTTAAGAAAAAAAATTTCCATTATATTTCTAAGTCTTTGGATTACTCCCACCTCAGGGCTTTACATACCCATAAAGGTACAAAACATAATAGGAAAACAAAGGGGGTTACCGATCTTTCATCTGAGCCTCCCAATCCCAAGTACTCTTCTGGAGGTTCATGTTCTACCATCGAATGCGCACCAGGGGAATCGACCATCCATGTCGGACAAGCTCCTATCGATCCTCAATCTCCACTGAGACCTCCAAAAACTTCACTCCTTCATCGATGTCCAGCTCCATGTGATCGATGATGTGGATCGAGACATGCACGTATCTCCTCAACATTGATACGTGGAAGATGTCATGAACCCGATGCAATTGAGGTGGAAGGTACTGGTGGAAATCCACCTCACCCACTCTACTGAGGACCTAGAAAGTTCTGATGAAACATGGATATAACTAGCCTCCCTGACCAAATCTTTGTAGAACTCGTCAAGGTGACACCCATAAAAATATGTGGTCACCATCCTCCAACTCCAGTGGTCTATGTCTCTTATCAGCATATGATTTCTGTCTGCTCTATGCAGTCTTTATCCACTCCTGGATGATCTACACTTACTTCATCGTAGCCTACACCATCTCTGGTCCTAAAAGTGCTGACTCACTAGGGTCAGTCTAGAATAGATGTGATCTGCAAGGTCGTCCATACAGTGCCTCGTATGGTTCATTCCCGATGGTGGTGGGGTAACTGTTGTTGTAAGCAAACTCCAACAAGGGTAGTTGGTCTTCCCAACTATGACCAATGTCAAGGACACATGCATTGAGCGTGTCCTAGAGAGTCCAAATAGTCCTCTCGATCTAGCCATCCATCTGAGGAAGGAAGGTGGTGTTCAGATGTAGCTTCGTCCCAAAAGGCACTTGTAACCCCATCCATAAACTGAAAGTAAAACAAGCATCACGATCAGAAACGCTAGTCGATGACACACTATAAAGTCGTGCGATCTCCTGAATGTAGAGTCGTCCCAAGCTCTCTACTGAGCCCTACTCTCTGATCGGTTGGAAGTGGGCCGACATGGTGAGTCGGTCAACAATCACCCAGATAGAGTCATGCCATCTGGATGTACGTGGAAGCCCCATCATGAAATCCATAGATATCTTGTCCCACTTCAACTCCGAGACCTCTAAGGGTTGTACCAAGCCTACTAGTACCTGGTTCTCCTCCTTCACTTGCTGACAAGTGAGGCATCATGAAACGAACTCTGATACATCCTTCTTCTTACCTAGAAACAAGTGCAGTCGTCTGAAGTCCTAGTATATCATCGCCACTCCTAGATGTACCGCTTGAGGGGAAGTGTGAAACTCCTTCGTCACATCCTTATGCAGTGCATCTGGTACCATGGTATGTCCCCTAAATAAGATTTTGTTCTCTCCTTCATATAATCCATTAGGCACCTCCCCTGTGGATATCTATGCATGTCGTGCCTCAAAATCTATGTCCACATGTTATGCCTCTCTGACTCGCTGAAGGAGTGGAGGAGTGACAGTGAGTGTCTGTTGAAAGGATGCTCCATCTCTATCCACAAAAGATATCTATAACACATCTATATACTTTGTTTCCTCTCCTAGTAGCTGAATGACCGATTTCTTGATGATATCATCAGCTAAAACGTTTCCCTTCCCAAGAGTATAAACTATCTCGAAGTCATAGTCTTGGAGGAACTCGATCCATCACTACTATCTCAGGTTCAGGTCCTTCTACGAAAAGATGTACCTGAGACTCTGGTGTTCAATGTAGACTGTAATGTGCCCTCTCATTAGATAGTGTCACCACATCATTAAGGCGAAGACCACTGATACTAACTCCAGGTCATGGGTAGTGCAGTTCTGCTCATACTACCTCAACTGCCATGAACCATACGCGATCATTTCTTGCTCTTGCATCAGGAAACACCCGAGTCTGGTCCCTGATGCATCACAGTATACTACGTACCCAACGCCCTCCTCTGGTTGCCTCAAGTCGGCGTAATGGTCAATCTCAACCTCATCTCCTGAAATCTATGCTGACATCTATATGACCACATGAAGTGTTTCCCCTTCTTTATTCAAAGATGAAATCAGTGCTACAACTTTGGAGAAGTATGTAACAAATCTACGATAGTATCCTACCATACCCAAAAATCTCCGCACCTCTGTTACTCTCATGGGTGGCTCCCAAGAAAGCATTGCCTCGATCTTACCTGGATCTACATCAACTCCCACCTCCGAGATGACGTGGCCCAAGGAGTGAACCTCTCAAGTCCTAAACTGGCACTATGAGATATTACCATAAGTATGGTGCTCTTAGAGTGAATCTAGTACAACTCGCATGTGGTAGGCTTTCTCCTCCTTAGTAGTTGATTAAATCATTATGTCTTCAATGAAGACTATGACAAAACGATCAAGGTAAGGCTGGAAGATCTTTTTTATGAGACTCATGAACACTGCTGGAGCATTGATTATGCTTAATTGCTTAACCAATAACTTATAGTGGTCATTCCGACACCTAAAGGCCGTCATTTGCACATCCTCATCTCGAACTCTGAGCTGTTGATAGCGAGACATGAGGTCTATCATTGAAATCCATTATTCTCCCTTGATCTGATCAAAGAGGTCATCAATCCTCCAGAGTGGGTACTTTTTCTTCACAATCACCTAATTTAGATAATGGTAGTCGACACAAAGTTGCAAGCTCCAATCCACCTTCTTGAAAAAAAATCAGAGAAGCCTAGGGTGAAACACTAGGTATGATAAATAATTTCCCCTGCAAGTCCTCCAGGTGTACCCACATCTCATGAAGGTCGGCGGGAGCCATCCGATATGTAGTAGTAGATATCAGTGTTTTCTTGAGGTACATGTCAATGTAGAATTATAACTATCTACGAGGAGGTAGTCCTAGAATGTCGTCAGGAAAAATGTTTGTATACTGATCTACCACAACAGGAAAACTCGGACTCCGCACATCAACCTCTACAAGGATGAGACTAGCCAACTGATGTGTGATCTGATTCCCTCTCCTCTATGTAAGTCCATCCTGAAATGCAAAGGCTCCCTTCTCGCCGTTGAAGGTGAACCTACTCCCATCCGTGCAGACACAAGCACTTTGCGCCTAATCCAGTCGATCTGAGCATGGACTGTAGACAACCAATCCATACCCAAGAAGTTGTCGTAAGGCATCAACGCCTCTACGAAAAGATCCCAGTAGATGCTCTGACCTCTTATAGTATGATCACAATATCAACACTAGTGCGTAATCGTCTAGTCTACTCTCGTAGGAGTCTCTAGCAGTAAGGATCGAGCCAAATTCTCCATTGGAATCTCCGAGATCCAGACATGGCAAGAGGAAATAAAATAATTCCTCACACCTGTGTCTATAAGTATATTTTCAAGGGTGAAGTAGACACAAATAGTACCTCGAATCATCTCTGGTGCACCGTTTTCTTAATCCTCCACTACCTGTAGTTGAGCCTGCCTCTGTCTGCAAGCTCCCGGTGGTCGGGGCAGACCTCTTGGTGGTGGTGGTGGTAGATCCTCAAAACGTCATCCACCACCCATTGCTCGGCCAGCTCCCCTACCTTGTCTGCCTGCTCCCTACAGACCACCACAGTCGAACCTCTACCTCTTCCTGGGAGGTCCCTCCACTATTTTCTGCTCATCTGCAAGGTGGTTCATGCAGTCTCGAGCCATGTGACCCTGCCCACCTCATGCGTAGTACTGAATGCTCCTTGTATAGCTGGCTGAGTTTCATGTGACCCACACAATAGAACCTGAATCCTTAGGTCACCCAAATGATTTCCAAGTCCACTTGGACCCCTTCGTCAAATGTCTTCTCCAAGATGTAGAAGACTCTGCTACCCATCGCCCTATAGTGGGGCTTTCTACTGTTGTCAGCTCAGTGAGAAAACTGTCCACAAGGTGGGATTTCCCAGGCACTCCTACCAGCGATGGAATGCTAAGGGATATCATCAAAGCCCTGGTCTCATTCCATAGTCCCTGATAAAATGTCTGGACCCTAATGAATGTGTCATGTACCATGCCTGTGGAGTAGTGCGAGAGGAAAGTAAACCTCACTGAGTACTAAGCTACTGTCATGCTACCCTGCCGCAGGTGATGTAACTCCCAAATCAGCACTACACGAAGAGTGGATAGAAGAAACTCCGATAGGAAGAGACTCTCGAAGTCTATTCAATATAGATATGCCTTGTCTTTCACCTGGAGTATCAAGCTCCATCATCTACCTGCTGCTACATTCAGAAGACTCTCAACAAGGATCACCATAAGGTTTGATGGCGTCCCTACCAATCTGAAAAACCTAATAATAGCCTCCAACCAATTCTTGGATGCCTGAGGGTCTGCCTCTCTCCGGAACCTGGGTAGCCTCCGTTACTAAAACTCATGCAACCCACTCAGGCGGTGTGCACTCTCTTTTGTTGGGGCTGGTAGTATCGGTGGATCAGCAAGTATTGGTACCACTGGTGGCTCTACTATGATGGGGCCCTGCACCGAGGCCTTGTCGCTCAGTGGGAGGCCATATCGTACATGACTCAGAACCCTAGCTAGTTTCCATCGTGGGGCCATCCTAAAAAGAAACAGGTGTGCCATGGTAAAAACAGTATACCTGGTGAGGTGACACAATGTAATTGAAATGAAAACATTTGAAACACATAGTCAATCAGATCTTTCGTGCATTGAGTCTGAAATCAGGGGTCAGGGTCCGAGTTTATGGATACATCGGCCGCTTTGCCGACACTGGACTCCCTGGAATAAAAACCACACTCAATACTCTAAACACTATTGCTTCACAGAAAGGAAATATCAGAGTCCTATGTTTTTTAGTAGAACTGACTACTATGATACCAATTTGTCACGACCCTTCCTCAGGAATCATGCCATGACTACCCCAAGCCCGCCTTCCATAGGCCATGGGCTGGCGACTATCACCAAAGGTGTAAATCCAGATAAAATGGGAAGGATTTTCCTTTACGCTTGTAAATAAACCCAACAGAGTGCAAATTCTGAAGTAAGAACAATGTAATAATGAATACAATGTAAGTGTTGAAAGATAAATGGTCCAGAATACAAAATCAACTGACAAGTAAAGTACAACTAAAAAGATAATATAACTGCAGAAATGTAATGAAGGAACCACTAAGTCATCCTCTAGGAATCTCACCTGAAGGGTGGGTACAGATGGTCTCCTCAGCACCACAGGTCTGTTCGTCCACTCCATCCACATCCCACCAACTATTCCACCTCCGGGTCCCATCCAGCTCCACATGTCTTTACCACAATCAGTGATGTCCATCGTCTGCATCCAAAAAAACTTAGTGCGGGTATTGCCGGTGTAGGGGTGAGTATAACAATACTCAGTAGGGACCCTGATACCCCCGAAGGTCTCCCTAAATCCACGAAGGATAAACCACAAAGAAAATATATAAACACGAAGTATCATCCAACTCTACATAGGTATATGCCCATACATATACCTAAGTATTTAATTTCTATTCGGCTCTAACTCTAGAGCCCAAGCACATCCCAGTCCACACAGGAAAGAATTAATTCATGCAGATGGTAATGATTGAAAATCAAAACTCAGATCACACAGGTATACATCTTTCGTAAAGTGATAGAGATGATCAGATGTAGAAAATAATTCATCTAAGCTGGAGGACCCCATAGGATACTAGTCCAGCTAAGTTTTCAGACGCTTGTAGGAAACTAGACTAGCTACTCTATCGAACCCACGTAGGATACTGGAATAGAAGTCAAATTGCCCGACCCATGTAGGACACAAGAATAGTAATCATCGCTTTTGAACCCATAGAGGATTCCAGTATCGTAGTCATCCTCACCGAACCCACGGAGGATTCATGTACAATAGTCGTCATCGCCGAACCCACAGAAAATTCCAGTATGGTAGTTGCTGCACTCACAACCATGTCTAGGGTTCCCGCACACAACACGCTCGATTCTGGGAGGGTATGCTTCTCAAGCCAAGAGGTCGGTATATCAACTACCATGAAGTCCAAAGTGTGTGTATCCCGAAGGTCCTCCATGTCATATGGGGATAATCCCAACAAAACATATTCATGATATTGTATACAAGATGACCATGCCTTTTTCCCCAAAGTACACAGCGTGTTGTATATGGAACACGTAGTGTAGTCAATCCTTGGGTACTGCCCGTGTGCAACGGCCTGTGTCGAAGGGCTGGCCATGTAGAAAAGTAAGTACATGGCATGTTGTATGGTTAGACACTGTGTCCAAACATCTGGGGTCGGCTCCTTTTACGTAGTCCATGTGCTCGTACACAGTCTCAACCTGTGTTCTCTAACCTGTGTAATTGGTACACAGGTTAGCCCGTACCACTGGCCATGATTGGCCGTGTGATAGATTACATGCCCGTGTACTCCACACCATGTACGTGTATCCTTGAGTTATACACTGAGTCTCGTGAAGCTATTTCTGCAATTCTGCGTCGAGAGTACATGTTCTGCCTCATGGCCGTGTACTTCTGTCTGTGTCCATGTATTTCCCAAATAAACATTGATCCTCGCATAGCCGCCACCTCCTTGTTGTGTGGGGAGTAAACACCATCTGAAAGTGGTCACACGCATCGTGTTAGCCATCTGATATCTAAAACCATATCCACAGAATGCCTGAACTACAGGGTGTGTTCTCTAGGAGTACACACCGTGTAGTCTGGAATTTACCAGAAACGACGCCTCTGGCCAGCATGCCTCCCTTGATTCCCATTCTTCATTTCGGTAGTTCGTTCATCACGAAACATCAGACTCTATGTCACCCCGATGTCCCGATGATGATTCTGTTGTTTTAAGAATTCTGATCGGCTTCAAAAAAATATTTTGAATTCCCTCTCAATGAACGGTCGAGGAACGGTCCATCCAATTCTGGTCCGAACTGTCACACGCTATCGTCGTCGCACCTCCTCTAGGTCAGCGTGATGTTGAGTCTTCAATTTTGGGACTGTTTCATCCCATAACAAACTCGTAATGATTCATTGTTCGTCACCCATGAAGAACACAAACTACCACCGATAATCACAATAATGGCGGAGGATTCAGACCGTGTTAGTTTGGCCTGACCACTCTGCATCAGTTTGGTAGAAAGCGGTTAAAGAGAAAAAAATAAGAATGAATGTAGATTCAATGTTGATCCAATCAGAACACACCCTAACCTCGAAAAGACGTCGCACGTCATCGAGTCACAGAAGACGAACGTCACGATAGTCAGGCATCACAGAAGAACGATGTCGATTCTGTCGATGTCAGAGTGCACCTGAAGAAGAAGAATCTTTGGGGACATTGCATTCTTCGAATTGTAGAGCATTCTTCATCGGGGAAGAAAGTCATTCTTCGTTGGAGTCATTCTTCATCGAAGAATACATCATTCTTCGTGGAAGGCTAATTCTCTCTTAATTCTCAAAGGATCTCCCAACACAATATTTTCCAATACAAAACAAAAATAAGGCTTTCCCTTATTTTAATCAACATGCCATGAATTCAAATTAATTCAATCTCTTAAATTAATTAATTGAATAGTTATTTAATTAATTGAGATGGGTTGGTAAGAATTAAATTGTGTGAGGGAGGTGGAATGTGGAGAGGATCCACCCAATTAAATGAGTGAGTTGTCAAGAAATTAAACAAGGGGTTTAACGTAGTTGAAGAGAGTTTTGAGGAGATAAAAGGTTTGAGCATGTGTGGGCCCCACCTCACAAATATCCACACATGGGATGTTATTTGGGTGTGGGCCCCACCAATAACTTCCCCATGGGAGAAAATAATCCACTCAAATAAAATTGAGTACCACACAATTTTATTTAATATAATATTAAACCCCAAAAATTAACTTTCAACCCGCATGAAACACAACTACGATAAAGGTCCCCTTATGAGAATACTGGGGATGCGAGTTTATCGGTGTCCTTGGATTTCAATTCCAAGTACTGGTTCAAAATATAGAAAAACCTGCACGTACGTTTACTGAATGTACCCAAACAAAACATCTGAAATTGATTCCCGGAACACCGGGTATCAGAATCAAGTGTTGTCTGAAACCACAGACTCATAAATTACCGAAGAATTTAATACAAAAATTTCGTTGAAATTTCCGAGGCTTTACATTAATATTATATTTTATTAATATTATACACTGTATTTTTATGTGTTCAACCTGGAAATGCAGTTTTGGGTCTATAAGATATATAATTCCATTTTCAATGTTACGTCAGGAATATTAATATTTTTAAAACATTTTATTCATAATTTAATGTTATTATATGATGAAAATTATGATTTATATATTTCAATGTGGAATGGGGAACTATGAGTTGATTAAAGAATATTTTCCCCAAGAAATGTTTTTAAATTATATATTAAGGTAATTTTTAATGAAATTGATTTTAAAAATAATTTTGATATTCCTCCATATTTTTTTACAGATGTAGTTTTTTAAAAGTATTTCAAACATTCATTATAATTCTTAATGATTACATTCAAAGTAGATGGTTTTTAAAAATTGATTATTTTTTAAAATATATTTTTAATGTTGAAGGGTTATTTTCTTCAAAAAAATCTTTTATATGATTTTTAATGATTCATTTATATGACATCAAAGTGGCTTAAAAAATAAAATGATTTAATTTGTAAAATAAATTTTTAAAGAAAATTTATTTTCAAAGGGATATTTAAATGTCCTTCCCTATCTATGATGACCGTGTTTATTATAGTTCAAGAATATCATTAATAATTATTTTTTTAATGTTTTTCATTTTGATGTAATGATGTTTATGATTAACACTTCATTTCATTGGTTACAATATTAATGAAAAGATTAGGAAACTTATGTCTTTTCCATAGGATTTAATATGATTAAATCTTTATTATACATTTTTCATTTCATGGTTTATGATATGCTGTTTTAAAATATTTTGGAAAATTTATTTATAATTTTATTATAAGATGGGTGTCACCTATATCTATTTCAAATAAATTGGGTAAATATATATATATATATAATGATATGGGATAAGATGGTCTTAGGAGTGATCCTTTACCAACAATATAGTGGTGAATTTGATCCTTGACTACTGAGATGGTTATGGAAGAGAAACATGACTTTCATGATAGTAATGGAAGTAAATCATGACTACCAAATAAAATGGAAATGAACCATGTCTATCATGATTGTTATGGATGTAAACCATAACTAACATGATTTTATTTGGAGTGAACACAAGCTACTAATATGGCCTTGGATGTTATTCTATGACTACTATGGATGTAATTTTATATTCATTTGTGTATTATACATTTCAATGTTTTATTCATATGTTATGATTCAATGTCTTTTGTTCCTTATTTGTTTATTATTAATTCCTTTTTAACATAGAATATTTATGGTATGAATCATATATGTGTCCTATGATATACAAGGTATGATTTTTTATTTTCTTTATCATGTTCTCATAGCCAAATATTCATTATAATTTTATGAATTTTTTTTACCCCTACCGATCATTTCTACTCATCAATTCTTTTATTTTCCTTTCTACAAGTTATAGAAAATTGATATAATTAGGGGTTCTGAAGGGAAATATATTTTTTGGAAACATTTAATATCATCCAATAGACATGATATTTTTGTTATATGTTTCTAAATTAAGTAACTAATATGGTCGTTGAGTGTCTATTAGAGTAATATATGAAATTTTCCTCAAAACGATGTAATATCCTTGTGTGAAAAGATCTGGTTTTTATAGTTAGTATTAGTCCAAATGAATATTCAATGATTATAATGTAGGTTGAGAAAACATTAATGAGATCCTTGAGGATATTTGAAAGGATATTTCTATGTAAGTATCTAAGGATAATTACAATGATGATGAAAAGTTTAGGAAATTTCCCTAGAATTTTGGTCAAGGATTGAGAGAGTGGTTTCCATGAAATACATTGTTGTCTGGATAATACTAGTGAAGTATTATCAAGATCAAACATACATAGGGTTTTAAACATTTACACAGGGTGTCGTTCTTGAGACGATATAACCTGGTACTTGATAATGGGAATTTTTGGATGCCTTGTTTAACACTCTGGGGAAATGTTATTTGGAAATTCAAAAAAAAATTAGGAATAATTAGAAAGGATTAAAATATAATATTAATATGAGTATCCTATAATAAATCTAAGTTGTGATAAATTAAAAAATTAACCATAATTATTTAGGTATCTTAAAATAAATTTCTTATGATTATGTGTTTTTTTAATCGAATAATTGTTTCTCACAATGTTCTTTAAATTCATAGTTAATAGAAATAACTATAAGTAATAGGGATAATGTTGAATTTTTACTATGTGAAAATTATAGTAACTATGAAAATTTATTTCCTAAGAGGAAATATAATAAAGTGAATAAGTAAGGTGGTATGATTATTAGTTATACATTGGAGGATAAAGAGACATGAAATGAAATGTGAATGGTATGAGATTTTGAAATAGTAGTTTTTACATTAAACATAAGAAGAATGATTATATTGTGTTTGATGAACTTTATGATATTACTAAAATTTATTATTCTAGGAATAATTATTTATGTAATATGATGGTGAATCCTATATAAAGGTTTAAGACTATTCTTTTCTGATTGTGGGGTTAATGTTTTATAATTCTACGATTATTCAATTCGAATCAAGAAATATATAACTATTTTAGTTATTTGATTTTCAATAAGGATTGGAAATGATATGCTGAGTAGTACAAATGACATAGAAATGTTTTTATGGTATGGTGAGATATTTGGATAAACTGTGATTAAGGGAAAAATAATCCTTACTGTGTTCGTAAGGTTTAGATAATTGTTTTTTGATAAGTGACATGTTCGATACAAATAAGTGAATTGAACCGTGATGGTTACCTTGGAACTGATGAAGGATTTTTTTCAATGAAATATTTGATATCATGAATAATGTATAAATTTTTTTTGGATTCATGGAATATATATAATAATCTTTAGAATAAGTAATCATTCATGTATTCACAAAAGGATTTATGGTAATTCTATATTTAACTATTTTTTCAAGATAATATATGATTGAGAAACACATGTGTTTGTAATTTGAAAACCACGAACTTACTTATGAGATATATGGAAAAAAATTAGCCAATTTAGTTTTCCTATTTATAATTTTTTTTATTTTTAGAACACAAAAGTATTTTATGGTTAACAATTTATTGAAATTAAATGATAATCTTTAGATAATGATTTTTATATTTAATTATTATTTCACTATAGGTGAACATATGCATATTTGATGACTTTTACTAAACTTTTTGTCATAATAAAGACATATGGAATGTCCAATAATTCTATTTATGGATCTAATGATCATCTAAAATTTCGTGAGTTATAAATTCCAAAACATTTCATGGACTAGGGGATGGTGTGGAAATTAATCAATGCATAAAAAAAGGGTGAGATTGTGATTAAATCTTGTATGTATATCTTATCAAGAAAATAAATATCATTAGGAAAATGAATCATGAAGTAAACATTTATCCCTTTATCATAATTTTTTATGATATCGAATTCCTCATTCATGCTTCTTCATTTTGTGATTTTTTTTATTTTTAGTATTGTTCACATCACCCACTTATGATCAGTTACCTTTATCAATCTCTATTATTTTTTACACTTTTCCTCCATGACTAAAACGTCACCATTGTTGTCTTATCTAGAGTAATTGTTATTATTTACATTGGGTAACTATTACTTTCTAACATTTATTTTTAAAAAATATTATTTAGAATTAATTTTTTTAATGTGTTTATCTATGAAAAAAAAGTTGGAATATTAAACCTGTTATAAACCATATAAATTTGATGGGAGTAATATATTTAGGATGGGGTAGAGTAAAGCTCCCAAATTTTATGGGATTGATTTTTTTCATAATAATTTAATAGTTTTGATATTTTTCAAATCAAATAACACTAAATATATATTTTATTTATTATATAATTGATCTCTATATTGATTATGTTATATGTATCACCAATTTGAGCTTATACAATATGAAGCATCGTGCAGGATTGTGTTGCATGCAACATTGGGGTTATTTGAAACAACACATAGTTATTATAATTATTTAAATGAGATAGTTTAGAACTATCCATTAAACATAGTAATATGAATATTAATAAATAATTTTTACATTTTATTATTTATTTTTTATTTTTTCATATATATAAAATATATATAAAAATAAATGTATAATCTTTGGTAACATCTGTATATGTTTAGAAATATTATTTTCTTATAAAAAATTCCATTCATGTACATATATTAACAATAATAAAATTATTTTTTGATATTCAAATAAATTGAATTTGATGAAATAAATATCATTTTTGAATTTGGAATGTCAAAAATTAACTTTGGGTATATTTTATTTAGAAGATAGATTTTTTAGGAATAGTGAGAAATAATCCATTGTAATTAAAAACATTATTTTTTAGTTTACATATTTTATTATATTTAAAAATGATTTTTGAACTCATAATAGATAAATTATAAATATATTAATTTGAAGTTGGTCAGTGGAATAATTTTCATATTATAATTAGACAACAACAAAATGTTGAAATTTTGAATGTTATTTTTACCCAATTTATCACCTTGTCTACAAGATTAGAATTAAACATAATAAGAACACTTTTGAGAAATAAATTTCAGAAAAAAAACGTACAGATTTATAATAAATTTTGAATTTACAATATAATAGGATAAACATGATATTTCTTGTAAATTGTATGGTCAAGGGTAAATTGTGTAATTAAGGGTAAAAATATTATTTTCTGAGTTTCAAAATTACCCTAACACGTTTCCAAATTTAATTGGATAGGTAGAATGAGATAAAAAAGAAACCTAGGATGAAATAATTACGTTTTTAATCCACTTGGATAAAAATATGTCTTTTTTATATTCTATTAAATGATTAGTGCAAAAATTATATAATCATATTTATAATATGTAAATAATTTTTATTAAATTGTAAGAAAAAATATAAAAATATATAAAAATATTCATTTTAAAGATAATAATTTTACCTTCATGAGGATATATTTTTCAAAAAAATTAGATAGTTAATAATTTAATTAAATAATTACATTTTGAAGATGTAGTAATGGATTAATTAATGGAAATACCAAATAAATGAATTTTAATATAATAATGTAAATATAATTTATCCTAAATAAATACATCCATTATTTTTATAAAAAATTGAAATTTCAGTGATATATTAACAATTTAGGATAGAATTTATCATGTTATTACTAGTTCTTTAAAAATAAAAATAATAATTAGTTTCAAAATTGAAATAAATGATAGTTTTAAAATAATAATATTTTATTTAATGATATATAATTCTTAAATATATAAAATATGTCTAAATTACTATAATAAAGTTGAAAATTTCATTAACGATAGACTTTTAGTTGGTTTGTCAATTTATTATATCTATATAAAACCAAAAGTGTAAGAAATCCTTGTTTTCATTGTAAAAGTAAAACGATTTTCCTAATGGTTAGATCCAAAAGATAAGGTAATAGCTATGATCTAAACATGTATAAAAATTATTGGATGAGATGATATATACCCATTATTACCTTATAAAATAAATAAATCAATTATTATGAATTTGAATTATAAAATCAATCTATTTTTATTTAATATTTTTGGAGTTTCCAAAAATGTCCCTCCCATATCATAAAAAAAGAACATCCTCCATCACATCCACACACCACCTTCAATCGTAATGATAATTATACTCTTAAAATATACCAAATCAACTTTTATAATAAAATTTTCTAGGTTCTGGTATTCTCAAAAATCCAAATTTATTATCCTTAGAGGTGGTCTAGAGGGGGATCATCGACGAAGAGGTAATATCCTTACCAACTATTTCAAGATTGATTCAATTATACTTCTACTTCATGTTTTTGTTCCATTATAAAGTAATAACTAAATTTTCTCCTCCATTATTATATTTCATTATTATTATGGAATAATGGTAATCCGCACATGATCCTCAACCCAGTTTGTGAGGTATCCTTAAGTGCATCCACAAGACCCAGGTTCAAAAAGAGTTATATGCATTTTTAGACACTGTAGAAGTACTGTAGCATTACTGTAGAAGAATAGTACACTATGTGGGACTGTAGCGAAACTGTACAATGTGTAGGTACTTTAGTAGAACTGTATATTGTGCGGGTATTGTGCAGGCATTATAGCAATTACTGTAGCAGGCACTGTTTGGTACTGTAGCAGCTGGAACTATTCGCCTTGGGCCATCGGTTGGGGCTTTGAGTCCTTAATAATTTCAGGCCACCCAGACCTTTAGGTTATTAGGGTTTTTAGGACACTATTAAGGCCTTGGGCCACCTCAAGGCCTTCAGGCCAAATGTAGTTTCTCCAGATAGACACTACAAAAAATGAGTAGACCTAGAAGAGGATTCAGATCCTGTGCACTCACCAGAGTTGAGCAAAATGGATTGTCAAAATGAGAGGTTATGTATATGCCATCAGGACCAGCCTGTTCAAGTATGGGAAGCCAATCCATGTGTCCATGTAAAAGTGGAGAGCTACTATCATGATGTAAATTCTGGGTAGGGGAAGATCCTTGTAGATATTCTGGTAGAATTTCCTATGTCCTTCGGGTCATGTAATCTCTTGTGCCTACGGGCCATGTAATATCCATGCCTTCGATACCTATAAGGGTTCCCCCAAATCCTTTAAAGGGGGGGGGGGTATTAAAAATCAATAAAAAAACAATTCCTTTGGGACATTAGGTAGTAATAGTTATAATCCATATTTTATTCATCATATGAAAAATGAATGTACCATACATTCATTCATTTGGATTTCCATATCCACGCCATGGTGTAATTTGGTTTTCTCATCGGTAATATATTTGGATGGGTTAAATGATGGGTATAATGGATATAAATAAAAAATATGTAATTATATTGATATTTTGTTTTTAATATAACATCTAATTCTTTACACATTTAACATTAAGAGAATGATATCTTTGCATATGCATATATATGACCTACTGTCTCTACAACATAGTTTGATTTATTATCCATGTTATCTATTTCAAGAATGATGATAAAAATTTATATAATGATTAAATATGAAATATATTACATAATAATTCCAATGGAATAATATATATAAAAATATACATATATTTCATGTACCTTCATCCGTTTAGTGTTGTCGGAAAATGGAAACAATGTTCACGAATACATACAGTTATTGTATTCATTAATGGTTTATTCCATTTCATATATATACCACATATATATATATATTTAGACTAAATATATTTGATATATATGTAATGTTATAACTTCTATAAATAATTAATTAATGATCTATGTAATAAAATCAAGAATAATATGTCAAAACATGTACGATAAACAAGTTAGTTATTACTTGAAACATTTCTTTAACATAGAATTATAAAAAAAAGGTAATGTAATGTCAAAAATGAATCATATATGATATCATAAATATTATTCAGTTTTTTTATAAGTTAATTATATATTTAAAACCACTATAAAAGTGGTTCATACATGGACAGATGGAATGAGACTTATGGTAAGGGATTTTTGTCTCATATTTAATTCTCTAAGACACGTGTCTCACACACAGATTTTTTTGTTCTATATAATTTATATTCCACATATTAATTAAATTTATGAGTCTTAAACATAAAATTATGGTGTTTTCATATTTTTATAATTTTCATTCTTTTATAAGGAATACGATTATACTTATTATAATGTTTTAAAGGAATTTCATCTAATATGTTATTTTTGGGTGATATTTTCCATTTTTATGACTCATTTATTTTTTTGGGGTAAATAAATCCCATAAATGTGTAATATGATTTTTATAAATTATTTTATGGTTTTTTAAATATATCTATTTGATGTTTTTTATTTCATATGGTAACATGTTTCAAAATATAACAAAATAGTATAGTAGTTTTTTTGAATTTTTTAGCCTTGAGACATATGTTTTTTCATGTCCCTATTTTCTTTTTGGATGTGTATATACAAAAATTTGACATGTGAAATATTTAATATCTTTATTTTCATTATATTTTAACATTATTTTAAAGTTATTATTTATTTGGGATTATGATGTAAAATTTTCAATGTCTTATGGGACATATTAATATAATTACATATTATTTTCCCAAGAATTTCTTTCAAAATATCTGGTAAGATCATTTCTAATGAAATATTATTTAAAATTTATTCCATGAATAATTTATATTTTTCCACAGAAAATTCTATTAAAACTTATTTCATGATTAATTTTCATGATTTCATTTTTATGTTAAATGAAAATGGGTTTCCAATGGATTTATGTATCAAAATAATTTTTCAAATATGAAATATTATTTTCATGAAAAAGATGTTTTTAATGATTTACTTGGATTCATTTATACATTTCAAACGGGGTATAAAAGATAAGGGTTTTGAGAATGTTTTATTTTTTAAAAGATATTTTAAAAAAATTTATCTTCCATGTGATCTACCAAAATCCTTCCCAATATAAGATGGCATACTTTATTATAGTTCAAGAATACCATTCAAATTATTTTACAAAATGGTGTATGTTTTTGTGGAATGATATTTAGTAAAATAATTTAATTAAATGGTATATTTTTTTAATTTAATGAATTATAAAACCTTATTTTTTTCCAAAGGTTAAAATATGATTACAAGTTTATAATTACCATTTCTTTATTATGGTTATGATATTAATTTTGTGATCTGGGCACATCTATATAACATTAAATTATATTTTTTTGAGACATATATCTCCCTCCAATTCATTGGGGTAAATATATATATCTCATGAGACAATCTATTATTGTATTGGGAGTGATCTTTGACTACCAATATGGAAATCGAAGTGATCATTGACTACCAATATAGTTATTAAAGTGAATCATGACTAGTAAGATCGTTATTAAAGTAAATCATGACTTCAACAATGATAATGTATGTGAACCATAACTAAAAATATTATTATGGATTTACTAAATGACTACCAAGATGGTACGGGGAATCCACCCTTTCTACTAAGATGGCCAAGGAAGTGATGACTTTCCTATTATGAAAATCATATTATATATTTATGTGACTGGGTAGTTCCATGTTTTATTCCTCTATTATGATTTAATATCTTATCTTCATTTTTTCATTATGATACATTCCATATAAACAACCAATTTATATTCCATGACTAATTTATATGATCATTAAAATTCTAAGAATGATTCTCTATTTTTATAACAACGTTATCATACCCTTATGTTGATGATATGATTATGAATTTTCTATATTTACCCTTACTAAGCATCTGAGCTCTCAGTTTTTTTTGATTTCCTTTCCCTTGGATATATGGAGTGGTTTTATGTATGACTACTAATAAAAATTATCTTTTAGGAAAAAACTAATTATCTTACACTAGGTTAGTTGTTTGTGTTTCATTCTTAAAAAGGCACTAATCTATTATGTAATTGGTGTGTTTATTTTAGTAATGTATGAAATTTTCTTAAAAATTATGTAATTACTTGTATAAAAATATTGGGTTGTTATTTTTGTTATTATAGAAAACGATTATTTGAACATTGAAATTTATAATGATAAAAGGTTAATGAGAACCCTTGGTTTATTTCTAAGCATATGACTATATATGTCTCTAAGGATATGATTAATTATATGGGAAAGAATAAGAAAATGACAAGGAATTTTGGTAATAGATGGGGTAATTTTCCCTATAACTACGTCATTGTTTGGATACTATAAGATGATGTGGATCTGGTATAGTTATACCTATGGGTATCAATTTTTACATGGTGTTTTGGGCATAATTCATTGTATCTTAGTACATGCAAAAGATCCTTGTTTCAATCATGGTTTGAGACTCTTGTGGGATATTATTTATAAATTCACAAACACTTTATAAAATATCACAAAAGATTTATATAGAAGACGATTTTGAATTACCTAGGAAAACAAATGTGTCAAATATTAAATAAATATGTGTCATTATTTATGTATCCTATAAGCAATATTTCGTGATTATGTGTTTTTATTCTATTATTAGTGCTCCACAAACTGTGCTTCCATATCCTAGTCAAAAGTGTTTAGTAAAAGGAATGGGTTTAAAATTTAATTTTTCATATGTGAAATGTAAGGGAGTTATTCAATTAGATCTCCAAATATGAAATCTCATAAAGAGAATCATGAATGTGGTCATTGTATTTATTATTCTACTGAGGATAAAGATACTAAATATGAAATGTGATTATCATGGGATTTTCTTACATTTTTGTTTACATTATAATAAAATGATGAGTTATAAGATTGAATTTAAAAAACCATAACACATGATTCATATTTCATATTATATGAGAGATTTATTAAATAATACGACAATGAAGTCAATGTAATGGTTTATTAATAATGATGGATAATTAAGGTGCATATTTTTTTGAATTAAAATATTATGTTATCTAAATCATGAAAAATTAAAGTATTTTCTTTATATGTTTTTTTATATATTGAAATAGAAATATTTAATAGGTATATATACCGGAAAAATTTATTTAATAGTAAGGTCATATTTATGGATAACACATGAATAAGGGAAATATAATACATAATTTGTCCATAATTCAATGATAATGGAGATTGTATAATGGACATGTTGGATATCAACAAATTAATTTGATTGTACTTAAAAACATTGAACTGATAAAGGATTTATTAAAAAATATGTTCCTACTATCATGAAAGGATTTTATAAATTTTTTAGATTTATATAATATGTCAAATTAATATTAGAATATGAAAACATTAATATTTTCAAAAATAATTTAATATAATTCAATATATTAACATGTAACTATAAAATACATTATTATGGTATCCAAAATTTTGGAATTTGACAATGGTGGTTATCCTTGTGAGACTTGGGAGATATATGTTAAGATGATTTATTTCACATATTTCTAAATTTTTTATTGAATGCTTTTGGAAGGATTATATGGTTATCCATTTATGGGAAGTATAAGTTAAACATAAGATGATGTATTTTATATTTATATAATATCTCACTATAGGAGTACTTATATATATTTGATAACTTATATTAATGTTTTGGTTGTTATAAAGAGAGATTGAATAAAATATCATTATATTTATTGATATGATGATATCATAAAGTATCCAAGGTGAAAATTATACCATTATTAATTTAAATAAGAGATGTAGTGTAAATACATAAAGGCATAAGAAAATTATTACATTGTGCTTATATCAGGTAAGTATATCATCTCATAATAATCCTTTAAAATTTGGAAAAGTTATCATGATGTAAATGGTCTTCCATTTATCATCGTTTTGGATGATATCGATGAACTATTTCACAATTAATTAATTTGTGGTCTTTTTTATTTCTAACTTTATCTTAATAACCAATTTCATTTGATTAGTGATAATTCCAAATATATATGATTATTTATGTTTTTCATCTATTCCTAAATAATCACTTTTGTTATCCTACGTAGAGACCTAGTTAGGATTTACACTTGGTAACTATTATTCTTAGCTTTCTTTTTTTAAATGTAAGTTCCAGAATTCATTTTTATGATGTGGTTTTATATGAAATAAATATTTAATTATTATAATTTTAATAATATTGATGAATTTTAGAGGATAAATTCATTTTAAGGGGTAAAGAATATAACACCCTATGAGTTTGTAAATTATTTTTTCCAAATTAATTATATTAATTTTATTTTTTTCAATATACATAACAATAAATATTTTCTTTTATTATTATATAGTATAACTATGTATTATTAAGTTATACACATCACTATTTTATTCTTGTAAAACATGCAACTCTATCTTGTACTGTGTAACAAGAAACAATGGGTTTCTGTGAATCAACACATTGTAATAATAATTATTCAAATGAGATAGTTATAAAATACCCATCAAAAAAAGTAATATTAATATTATTAAAGAAATATTATTTGTTATTTATAATGTTTTAATATAAAAACAAATTATTTACAATGAACTGTATAATTAGTTGTAACTATGTTATATATTTCAAAATACTATATTCATAATGGAACTACTTTGTATGTCCTTCCTTTAACAATAATATAATTGATTATAGAAACTATTTGAAATTTAATTTGATGAAATAAATATAATTTTTTAATTTGGAATGTAAAAAATTAAATTTGCATGAATTTGTTGTGTTTTCCTAAGAGGTTTCAATTTTGTAATGAATATTGAAAACTAATGTATTTTAGATAAAATAAATGTTTCACATTTAAATAATTAGTATACTTAAAATTTATTTTCAAAGACATAATATATCCATTATACATAATTTAATCAGATGTAGTTCATTGTAATTATTTTATAATTAAAATTATATATAATTTTTTTGTACTTCTGAATGTTGTTTTTAACCACTTCCATTCAATGTCTTTGGGAGTAGCATTAAAATAAAATTTTCATCTTCTATGAATTTAATCTAAAAAATTGACATAAATGGTAGTATATAGAATGATATATATCGTCAAAATCAATTTATATAATTTTATTGTGAATTGAAATTTTATTATTATTACCATAGAGAAGGGTAAATCAGGTAATTAAAGGTAAAAATATTATTATAATATTTAGAAAATTACCCTATAGTATCACTTAATTTCATTCTATAAGTTAATTTCTATAAATAACCAATGGAAAAATTTATATATTGTTTATTCCATATGATTAAGAATATGAAATTTATTATATTTTATTAAAATACAATTTAAAATATAATACTTATATTTTTAACATGTCAATAATATTTAATATAAGGTCATAAAAATGATAAATTAAACTGAAAATATTTATTTTAATTCAAAAATATATATATTCATTATGATAAATTATATTTAATTTTTACAGAAATTTTTTTTAATTAAATGATTACAAAAAGATGATGTAATAATTTATTAATTAATGGAAATATAAAATATAATGAAATAAAAAATTCTAAAAAAATTATCATTTAATAATTATAATGTTATATAAAAATTTTATAGATATATTTTATATTTTAGTGATATAGTAGAACTGTTTTTTAAGTTATCATGTCAGTATATTTTGTAAATAGTAAAATAATAAATAGTAACAAAATTAATATAAATGATACTATAAAACCAATTATATTTTGTCACATAGAAATATATACATAGAAAATATACAATTACACAAAGTAACTATAATAAGGTTCTTATTTTAATCAATGATCCACTTGGGGTTTCGTATTCATTTACTATTTTTATATTCACCCAAAAGAGTAAAAATACATGTTTTCATGGTAAATGTTAAAGGGGTTATCTATGGGTAAATGAAAAAAAAGTTTAATATTATTACCTAAAAATATCTAAAAATCATTGGTTGAGAGGATTTATACCCACACTCATATTAGATTATAAATAACTAACATTAGATATATTTTAATATATAACTCTATTTATATATTTTTTTGTGTTTGTAAGAGTGTCTCTCCCAAATTTTATAAAAATCCAACTCCTACCTCACTACCTTAGACAATTTTGACCCTTCCAGATCTTCCATACCTAGACCATATTACCTCTAAACATTCCTATCAACATTATATATGTTCTTTTCTTCTCAGAATATTATCACTAGTATTCCTTAGAAGATATCCAGAGAGAGATCATCGAAGAAAAAGAATATCCTTACTTATTATTTCAAAATTAATTACTATTATATGTCAACTACATGTGATTATTTTATTTTAATCTAACTAATCTAGTATGAAATATAATTTGAGGTGTTATTATGATAAAAAAAATTATAATCTATATATTATTAATCCTGTGAAAATCTGAAGAACAACACGTGCTTATGTATGGCTTATCATATCAACATTGTGGTGTAATCTATTTTTCATTACAAATATATTTTTTTGATTATAATAATGCCTTATAAATTGTATATAAATAATAAAAAAGAAATTATTTCAATTAGTTTTAATTAATATATTTTTAATTCATTTCCATTTTAACATTAAGTGAATGATATCGCCGCTCATCCCAATATACGACCTACTGTCGCAATGACATGATGAGATTCCTCTTCCATAATAACCATTTCATAAATGATAATAAAATATAAATAATGATTAAATGTTAAATATTTTATATAATATTTTTAATTTAATAATATATACACAAATATTTCAATTTCCTTATTCTATTAAATATAATAAGAAAATGGAAACTGAGTTCATGCATACGTACGACATACCCTCTCCATGAATGATGTATTCCATTTAATATATCTATCTTATATATATATATATATATATATTTGTCTTAAAATATATTATATATAAATAATTTTTTAAATTTTTTATTTAATAAAATCATCATATATTTTATAGGATCACGAAAAGTAATTATATATATGTATGATATATAAAGCTGTTATTACCCTAAACAGAGTATTATCATTGAATTTTTAAAAATAAGGTTATATAATGTCCAAAATTAATAATATATGATATCCTAAATATAGTTATTATTATTTAATAAGCTAATAATATGTTTTAAACCACATTATGTGAGCTTCCGACCATTTGGGGGGGAATCTGACTTAAGGTATGGGATTTTTGTTTCGCCATAAATTTTATGAGACACGTAACTCACACACAACTTATTTCTTAAATGTTGTAATTATGATTCACATGAATTTATTTTATGTGTCTTAACCATAAGGTTATTGTATTTTTGTGTCTGTAGAATTTTATTTCTTTCATGGGGAATAATATTCAACACATTATAAAGTTGTAAGGGAATTTTATTTCAGAACAAATTTGTGTGATATACATGACTTATTCACCTCTCGTTTCATTTTTGTGGTGTAAATACTACCCATGCATGCATTAAATAATTTATAAACATTATATTCAGGCTATATAAATGTTAATTTAATGATAAATATTTCATGTGGTTATACGGTTGAAAAGATTCCAAATAAGTAAGGTAGTTGATTTCTTAATAATCATTATTTGATACAAATGTTTTTTTATGCCCCTATATTATTTTACAATGTGTCTATACATCAATTTTCCTTGTTATATCAAAAATATAATTTTTTTACTAAAATTTTATGCTTCATTAAATGTTATTATTTCATTTGAATTATGATTCAAATGTTTTACAGTGTAATGAGGCACTTTGAAATGTTTAATGATTATTTTACCGGATAAATGATTTTAAAATATCTTTTAATCTTATTTTCAAAGAAAATGGATTGAAAATTTATTTATAGAATAATTCATATGATATTAATCAAAATTGTTTACAGAATTTTTTCAATATGTCATTACATGTTTTCATTAATATTTTCATAGAAACAGTTTTTCATAAGGTTTTCTGTTTCAAAAAAATATTTCAAATAAGAACGGTTATATAACTAAAAATGTTTTAAATGAATTATAATGATTAATTTATTTGTTTCCAATTTTGTTTTAATGAAAATTGTATTTAAAATTTTGTATGTTATTAAATATTATTTTTATTTATAAGATATGTTATTTGTGATATTTCAATCTCTTTACCTTTCTAAAATGACATAATTTCTTATAGTTAAAGAATAAAATTGATATTATTTATCTAAATGGTTTTTAGTTTTTAGGAATGATGATTGGGAAACCATTTTATTTTACTAGGTTATGATTTTAATTACATGATGATGAAAATTTTATCTTTTCCAAATGTTATAATATGATTGAATATTTATGATACTCATTTCATTTCATGGTTAATGATATGATAGCTTACAATCATCTATCACATGTATGCCTGATTTAATTATAGGATGGGTGGGAACTATATCTCCTTCAAAATAATTAGGTAGAGGTTTTTATCTCATGAGATAGACTAATATGGTTTTGGGAGTTATCTATGACTAACAATACTATTATGGATGAGGTCTTTGACTAAAAAGATTGTTATAGAAGTGAATAATGATGACCAAGATGGTTATAGAAGTAAATCATGTAACAAATATGACTATGTAAGTGAACCATGACTTAAAAATTGTTATAGATGTCATCAACGACTTCAAAGATAGTCCTGGGAGTGAACCCATTCAACAAATATGACATTGATTTGATTCGATGAATACTATGAAAATCATAATATTTTCTTATGTTTCCTCAATAGTTACATTTTATATTAATATTCTATGCTTTTATGGATTGTGTTATTTATTTAAATATGATTCATTACTTAGGAACATCCAATATTTATGACATGACTCATGTAAACATCCTTGATATTTGTTGTATGATTTCCTATTTTCACGACCTTGTTCATATACACCTATATTCCGAACATGCGTATGGAGTTTCATAATTTACTCTTACTGAGAATCACAACTCAAACATTTTCATCTTTTCATCTATCATGGTTATAAGGAAGGGTCTTTTGTAGAATTAGTAATGGAAACATTATTTATGAGAAACATTAATGATATTCCACAAGAATATACGTTTGTGTTCCATTTTTTTAAAGGAACTAAACTAATATGGTATTTGTGTGTTTGTTTGAGTAATGTATGAAATGTTCTACAAAAATAAATTCATTTCAATGTAGGAAAATTTTGGGGTTCTAGAAAAATGGTTGAATTATTAGATATTCTAACAAACAATGTATTGAGACTTATTGGATATGCCTAAATTCTCAAACACGACCCTTCTAGGGTATTCCCACAATTTGAGGAAGTCATATATTAATTTTTTGTTTCTACTTTAATCTTATCTCTATAACTTTGTTACACACTTGTGCATCAAATATATTGAATCATGTTTACAACTTATTTTGTTTCATGTATTATGTTTGGTGAATCATTGATACATGATTTAGGATTTTTATGTTATAACGTTCTTATATAAACAAATTATACCTATATTATTTTATTCTTACCACATTTGATCATAGATTGTTTTCCCTTATGTTACACTTAATTATCATATATGCATAACCCATTATAATTATTCAATTTTCCCATCTAATGAATATATCTATATAATATTACATTGTAAATTTATTTCATAAGAGATGTTGAATGATTATTATGCCTTAATCGAATCCTATGGTGTAAAAAATGATCATTTGATATAATGAAGATAATATTTTATCACAAAACCATTGGAATAGATCTCCAAAAATATAGACAAAAAATGGTCATTCAAATTTTAATGTCATATTCTATTTGAAATATCTTGTAATATAGGTTGTTAACTAATTTCATTGTGTAATATGTCCTTTTTTTGCACAATATTTAGGACTGTGTCTCTATAGAACCTTAGAAAACATTGAAATAAATAATGTTAGTTGTGTGTACCATGTGATAGTTGGTGAGCCTCTTTCATGAGTTACAACTTATCAATTTGGAGTTTCATATAAGGGAAACACTGATATATCATATAATTAACTCAACACTTATGTATTTGGTATATAATAAGCCGACATAAATGTAATGGGTCGAACATCTCAGGTCCATTCCTTTGAATAAATCTAGTGCTAGATGTCTTCTGGGAGGTCATGGTGACTTATATCCAACAGTTTTCCAAATTTCTAATTATGTAATTTGTTCCACATGTTAGACTGAGGTGAACTGTTCCATCGACGAGACATATGCAAATCGTTCCATCAGTGAGACTGATGTGAACAATTCCATCAGTGAGACCAATGTGAACAATACCATCGGATACACGAGTCATTCTGTGAACTGTACAATCAGCATCGATGTGACTATATATGAATAGTACCATCAAATTTTTGAGTCGTTCTATGAATAGTAACATTGGGTTCATTGTGTCATTTTTTGAATAGTATCATTAGATCGGTGAGTCGTTCATTGAATAGTACCATCATTATCGGTGAGTCCTTATGTGAACAATACCATCTGTATTGGCGATTCATTCTGTTAAGAGTTCCATCAGAATCAGTGAGACATTTTGATAATAGTATTATCGACGTCGGTGAGTTGTTATGTGAATTGTACCATTTTACTGGTGATTCATTCTGTTAATATTGTCTCCTAGAATTATGAGTATAAGGCCCCAGCCTTAAACCTTAATTAATCATCAATTAAATGAATAATTCACATAGAGGATCTTTTCAGGTTTATAGTTTTAGAGAATTACGTCATAACTATTACATCTCAAATGATTACATAGTAGACACTTCTACTAAGTTTCCATAAAATAAAAAACACATAAAAAGAAACATTTCTAGTTCAATGTTTTAGATATAATGTCTTTCCTTGATCCCATCCTTGAACCTATTCATCTTCAAGTCATGTGGGAAACCTTTCAAAAACATGGGATGAGCATAAAAAGCCCATTAAAGGATACACAATGAAGGAAAACTGTTAGTTTTTCAAAACAACCAGTAAACCATGAATACATTATCAATGTGATAATTTTCACCGTAATGGAGCAGAAAATACTCTTCATTGAATAAAAGATCATTTCATACCATTTTTGTAATCAAAATATTACCATAAAACCCATATAAAGAACCCATAACATATAAAGGTAACTTGGGACATAAACATACTTAAATGGAATAACCATACGTTCGACTTCCAAACATACTTAATGGAATAACCATAAGGCTGACTTCCATACCCAATGCATTGGAGGTTATAACGTGACCACTCGTCCTGGTATTCACGGAGCCACCCATCATATGGTTTATCACGTAACCACCAGTTAAATGTCCAAGTACCATCATTACAAATAAAATATTGAAAATATAATAATTTCAATAACAACATTTCATTTCAATCAATATAAGTAATTCCAAGATATTGAATTAATCAATCCATTTTCAAAAACGATTTAAAATAGATTTTGGAATCAAAGTGTCCCATACTAATTTGAGGCTTTTAATGGAATTAAAATTTTAAAACATTAATGTCCATATAAATAAATAATGAAAACCATTTTGAAGACATGGACATTAAGGATAAATATTTAGAATAATAAATCTTTGAAACATTTACAACGATATTTTTTGTTAAAGAGTATTTCACAAAATGAGATAATATTGAATACAAATAATTGTGGAATAACATTTAATCCGATCTTTATAATATCATTAGAATAAAGGGATTCATGATATAATATTTCAAAGAATATCATACACACCATATAAGAGTGAATTGGTGCATAACAATAATGATGTCTCATTGGAAATGTAAATTGAGATGGAATCCATTATAAAGATGGTATCCTTAAATTAAAGATAAATATATCAAATAATTATGTTTGAGAAATAAAAATTCACCCAATATAAGTGTATATTAAGTGTGAAACAATCAGAGGTAATTCACACATATTCATAGGATGACATTTTCATGATTTTCAAGTAGAACCCAAAGAAATCGAAATTGGGTTAAGATGTTCCCTTGTAAACCTTTGACAGCCTTACGGCGTCACTTAAAAATTCAGAAAATTAGTTGATGAGAGAGTGAATGGTATCTCCTCAATTGGAAATATAATTTACAACAATAAGGATATATAAGAACATATCCCAACATAATTAGATGTAAATTAAAATACATAACAAAATAAGTCTTTTAAAAAGAGGAGGGTGAAAGGTCCCCTTACCGAGTTGGGTAACTTTCGAAATGTACACCCCATGGAAGAAGGGTCATACCATGAAGATGTAAACACCCATAAATGAAATAATACTACACAAAGTGTATAATAATGGGAAGTACATACACCACTCAAATATAATAGTTGAAACGGTAGAATAAATGTCATGGGAATAAAAGTGAGATAAGAAATCCATTACAAAAACTCAGCAGCCTAACGACGCCACATAAAACTTCCAGAAATGGATTTGTGAGATCAAATAGGGTATCTCATAATATGACCATAAAAATTATAGTATGAGTAATATAAAATAACATCCCCAAATATAAGAAATATTATCTTAAAATAAATTACATAAAATAGAGTACTTAAATAGAAAGAGAGATGTTGGATCCCATACGAAAATTCGGCAGCCTAACGGCGCCACTCAAAACATAAAAAATGGATTGATGAGAGAAAATAGGGTCTCTCAGCATATGAACATAAAAATTAATGTATTAGTGATATAAATGAACATCCCAATCATAAGAAATATTACCTTAAAAGGAATGAAATAAAAGAGTGTACTTAAAAAGAAAGAGAGGGGTAGGATACCTTACCTCGTGTCCGACATGACTCAATCGTTCTGTAATATCCTGAATAATAAACTTTGGTCAATTTATAATTTCATAAGGACCTCCTATAAATCTTATTATTATGTTCATATTAAATAATATAATGTTATAATAATAGGTTAATGAAGTGAGTTCATATCAGATGTTTTTGTTGATGTTCGGTACGTGAGTAAAAATTGAACTTGTTTGAGAAGAATTTTCCATGTAGTTATAGGTACATTATATCCAGAATAGTATTGATGTTTTAAACATAATATATATCCAGTATATATTAATTTTATACTATTCTATATAATTTGGAGAAAAAAATTAAAAGCACCGTTCATGAAGACAGTAGGCTGTACGTATACATGAATGCTACTTTCATTTTTTGTCTTATTAATGGAATAAAAAAATGAGAGATATATATATATTTTAATTCCAGAATGATATAAATAATTTAGATGTAATATATTACATATATATCCATTATATATATGTACTTATAATATTACAAAACATTTAGATATAAGAAATGAAATGTACCGTTCATGGAGACGGTAAGACGTACGTACGCATAAATGCTACTTTCATTTCATTCATTTTGTATTCAATGGAATGAAATAATAATGATATAAAGGTATATTATAATTTCTGTAGGATATTATATTTAATACCATTAATTCCATCCTTTATACGTCCCACATATGGCATTAACGAATCAAATCACTTTGAGGGGGCGGTAGTCTGCACTTCCTAAAATAAGATATCGCGTTTACCCATAAAGGAATCCATAAAGGTATGCCATAAATGAAAAAATAAATAATATTAATGAAAAAATAAACATATTATATATCATATATAAATATAGTGACATCTTAATGGCCACCTTTGAAGGTGTTAAACGGATATTGAACAATCATTGTTTTGTGAGGCAGTAATTCACCATCCACAAAAACCTTATGCTCTTTAACCATTAGACGGAGGTGTGTGAAAGTGTAGCTTGATTACTTTTTATAAAAAAATCCTAGTATAATTAAGATACTGTTTTCGTTATAATGAAAAGTAATAAAAATAGTTTAGGGGTTTGGAGAAGCAAAATAAAACAAAATAACACAAGGGAACACATTACCATTAAATCGGGTAACTCCTTTTGATTTGAGCTAAAAGGCTTCCTTGGAAAGGATTCTGCCCAAAGTGAGGCTTAAATGATGAACAGAGGGATGTGGAGAGAAGTAATGGGTAGGGGTTGGCCGACCCAATGGCTTGAGAGGTGTGGGTAAGGTAGTAGAGGTGGGGGCCTTTTATAATAGGAGAGGAGGGGCACTCTTGGAATGTCAAAAAAGGTTACATTATTTTGAAATGAGTATCGGGTTTTAAAGGTCCCAAATTGATATATTTAGAGTATGTGGTGATAAGGGTTCGTAATCCACCCATAAAACATGTTTTTGACATTTGTAGGTCTTATAGTTTACATTATCTTTTCATATCATTTTAATCATTAAATAATGAGGTAATCACCGCGTCATCATGGAGTCTTAAATAATTTAATTTATTTAATGTCTAAAAATTATAAAAAATATCATGATGTAGGAAATATTCTTATCTTTATAATGAATATTTATAGTAAAAAATATGACATGTATATCCCCATTTAAAAATTTTTATAGTAAGACAACTCATGTTTGTGACATTTTTATATTAACTTTAAATAAAAAGTTATTTATGACATTTTCTACCAATGTGGCTCCATGCGGTCCCCAAGTTGACCCATGGATTTTCCTGGTCGTCCATGACACATAAAATAAGGGTAGGACATGTTTCTAGTTCATTTAATATTATTTAAACATTATTTTTACCATAAATTACACTAATTACCTTTAATCGCGATTAATAAAACATAAAAGTTACTATTCACCAAAAAATATTTTGATCTCATTGAACAAACTTTTACATATTAATGACAACCATGTATGTAGGATTTTTGAAAATCAAATAACAGAAGTGGAAAAGTTTCATTTAATCGAAAAATCAGTTTCTTTAACTACCACTTAGTGGTTTCACTATTCATCAAAAATTGATGTTTTTTAGAAAAATATCAAAAAATCACCCTAAGATATATTTGATATTCCAAATTCAAAAATGACATATATTTTAAAAAATTCCAATCATATAAGTTGCATTAATTAATTTAATAATTAATTCTTGTTGTCAAAACAAATAGCGTATCATTATGAAACAATATATATCAAAAGATTGACACTAGTTTAAGTCCAATTTCAAAGTGAAATTAATTCAAATGACAACTATTTGATTAAATGGTAAAAATATATTCAAATTTAACTTTAAAAACAATCCAAAATATAATCTAATAATATAAATAAATTATTTTAAAATAGGGTTTGAATTAAAATACAACATTTTTCACTATTCATTAAAAATGAACTTTATCGGAAAAATACCGAAAATTTACACAAAGTAAATTTTTATGTCCCGATTTTAAAGAAGGATTTTATTTTGTCAAAAATAACACATCAAATTGTCCAAAAGTGGATTTAAAAAAGGTTCTCCATCAAAAGGGCAGTTAATCGACCTTTTAATGAATATTAAAAGATTTATGCTTAAAACTGGATTCATTTGCATTTTAAGCCTCTAACATTTATTGGTTAAAAGTAAAAATATTTTAAAAAAATATAAAATCATTTTGTAGTTAGTTCCGTTCATTCCCGCCATTACAACGGGTAGGCATTGACTTCCATTTAAAATAATATTATTTTATTATTTTTGTGCAACGTAAGATTTCAAAGAAACTCATTATTGCGTATTGGGTACGCCATCGAGAATAATGTTCCCTTTAAAGTAATATTAATATTTTATTCACAAAAAGGAATAAATATAAAATGTCATATTCTTTATTTACCTAGGGTGTTACATCCTTCCACCCTTTTGGGAATTGCGTCCTCACAATTTTAAAATTGGGCTCAGAAACTTAATGAAAGTCCCACATCGGAAGAAGAGTCAGTTAAACAATCACTTTAAAAAAATGAAAGAGAAGTACAGAGGTCACCCGAGTTAACCCATACTAGGATTACATGTATTAAAACGTGGACATGGAGGAGAAAACAAAGGGTCATGTTCTGATGGAGAGTGATATAAATCATGTTTAGGAGAAAGTTAACCACAAGAAAATCTCAAACATGTGATAGGTTAAACGGTATTTGATTCCGCAGTAGGAAAAGTTAATTGACAACATTTATGTTTTATGTTACTTTTAATTGAGGAATTTATTTTTGATCATATGGAAACATATTTACTTGTCATGTTGACATTCAAGTTTTACTAGATTTCATACACAAACTAATACTTTCCCCAAATGATGAGTATTTAGGAAGACTTGTTCACATTAAGAGTACTATAATCAACTTCTAGGGAATCACCTAATCCACAAAAGAGAACTATATATTCCCCATGTCTTTAGACCTTAACCAAAACCAAACTTGTTAGAACAAGATCAGATAATCCACAAAAGGAAACACTTTATAAAAGGAAAATCTATTCTTAATCTCCAAAATTTTTTCAAATAAAACCCAATGTTCAGCGAAGAACAACAGTAAACCAAACTAAGATTGAAACCCAAATATTTGAAGGATTTAATAACATAGTCTTATAAGTTTAAAGAAATTAACATTTATCTCCAAGAAACATCAGTTTCTCGTAAAGTATCATTTTGAAAAGTAATTAACCTAATAACATATCCTCCATGATAGGCTAATCATTTCCATAGATAGCCCAAAATAAACATACTCTTGATTCCTAAAATCATCTAACTAAAAAGAATCATTCAAACTAACCAGGGACATCACGTAGTCCAGTGGTAGGCGATAAATACCAGTTACACTTTGGTTGTGGGTTTGATTCCCACAGCTTTGTCCGACGCGACGGGTTGTCACATGGTCTTCATGTTGTCTTATTTCCAAAACTATATAATTCTTAAAACAATCTTGAAAATCAGATAAAATCTTCAAAAATAATCATAACATATTTTAACCTCATTTTTATCTCATGCGTTTAATTTTCCATCATAACATATAGTATCCCATAATTACCTCAAAAGTAAGGATCATATAAACTCTAATGGTTACCATTGTAATTATTACCTGAACTTCCACAACGATTGGTCATCTCGTACATGATGCATCACATAACATACCATGTTTCAAGTGGTTGGTGAAGAATCCATGATAGTTGGTTTAGAACAACCACATGTTTCCACATTGAATCCCCCATTTCATCTAGTCTCTTAATCAGAGAACCACCAAAGTTTCCATCAAACCCATTGTCACTTTGGTGCCTGCAAGATCCATCCATTTACTAAAAATAGAAATGTTAGTGTGCGTATATCAATAAAATTATCATGTACTGAAGAGGAATACAAACACTAAGATATACTTACTCATTAACTATATCTAAAAACTATGTCTCTTTCAGAAATCCTAGCCATTATGTTAATGTCACTTATGCTTAGAGAATACCCTAACCTCTAAAGTTATCTAAACCGACCTCTGATACCAACTATAAGGCCCCAGCCTAAAACCTTACTTAATTATTAATTAAATGAATAATTCACATAAAGGATCTTTTTAGGTTTAGAGTTTTAGAGAATTATGTCATAACTATTACATCTCAAAAGATTACATAGAATACACTTCTACTAAGTTTCGATAAAATAAAAAAAACACTTAAAAAGAAACATATATAGTTCAATGTTTTAGATAGAATGTCTTTCCTTGATCCCATCCTTGACCCTATTCATCTTTAAGTCCTGTGGGAAACATTTCAATAACATGGGATGAGCATAAAAATCCCAGTAAAGGATACACAGAGAAGCAAAACTATTAGTTTTTCAGAACAACCGGTAAACCATGAATACTTTATCAAAGTAATACTTTTCACCTTAATGATGTAGAAAATAATCTTAATTGAATAAAATATTGTTTCTTACCATTTTTGTAATCAAAATATTACCCTAAAACCCATATAAAGAACACATAACATATAAAGGTAACATGGGACATAAACATACTTAAATGGAATAACCATACGGTCGACTTCCACACATACATAATGGAATATCCATATGGTCGACTTCCATACCCAATGCATTGGAGGGTATAACGTAACCACCCGTCCTAGTATTCACGGCACCACTCGTCCTTGTATTCACGGCAACACTCGTCCTAGTATTCACGGCACCACCCATCATATGGTTTATCACATAACCACCCGTTAAAGGTACAAGTACCATCATTACACATAAAATATTGAAAATATAATCATTTCAATAAAACCATTTCATTTCCAATCACAATAAGTAATTCCAAGATATTGAATTAATCAATCCATTTTAAAAAACCATTTAAAAGATATTCTTTAATCAAAGTGTCCCATACCACTTTGAATCTTTTAATGGAATTACAATTTTAAAACATTAATGTCCATATAGATAAATACTGAAAAGCATTTTGAAATCATGCAATTTAAAGATAATGATTTAGAATAATAAATCTTTAAAACCTTTAAAACCATATTTTTTGTTAAAGACTTTTTAACAAACTAAGAGACTCTTGAATACAAATAATTGCGGAATAACATTTTATACAAACTTTATAATATCATGAGAATAAAGGGATTCATGATATAATATGTCAAAGAATAGTTTACACACCATATAAGAGTGAATTTGTGCATAACAACAATGATGTCACATTGGAAATTTAAATTGAGGTGGAATCCATTATAAAGATGGTATCCTTAAATTAAGGATAAATCTATCACATAATTATGTGTTAGAAATAAAAATAAACACAATATAAGTGGATATTAAGTGTTAAAAAATCAAAGTTAATTCACACATATTCATAGGATGACATGTTCACGATGTTCAAGTTGAACCCAAAGAAATCTAAATTGGGTTAAGATGTTCCCTTATAAAAATTCGACAGCCTTACGGTGTCACTTCATAATTTAGAAAATTAGTCGATGAGAAAGTGAATGTTATATCATCAATTGGACATAAACTTTAAATCAATAAGGATATAGAAGAACGTATTCCAAAATAATAATATGTAAATTAAAAGCCATAACAAAACAAGTCTTTTAAATAGCGGAGGGTGAAAGGTCCCCTTACCGAGTTGGGTAACATTCGAAACGTACACCCCATGGAAGAAGGGTCATACCATGAAGCTGTAAATACCCTTAAATGAAATTATACTACACAAAGTGTATAATAATGGGCAGTACATACATCACTCAAAATAAATAGTGTCAAACATAGCATAAATGTCACGGTAATAAAAGTGAGATGAAACATCCCTTACGAAAACATGGTAGCCTAACGGCGCCACTTAAAACATCCAAAAATGGATTTACGAGGTCAAATAGGGTCTCTCATAATAGGACCATAAAAAGTACAGTATGATTAATATAAAATAACATCCCCAAACATAATAAATATGTGCTTAAAAGAAATGACATAAAAGATAGTACTTAAAAAGAAAGAGAGAGGTTGGATCACATACGAAAATTCGGTAGCATAACGGCACCACTCAAAACATCCAAAATGGATTGATGAGAGAAAATAAGGTCACTATTCATATGAAAATTGAAATTACATTATGAATAATATAAAATAACATCCCAATCATAATAAATATTATCTTAAATGGAATGACATAATAGAGTGTACTTAAAAAGAAAGAGAGGGGTATGATCCCTTACCACGTGTCCGACATGACTCGATCGTTCTTTAATCTCTTGAATTATAAAATTTGGTCAATTTATAATTTATTAAGGACCTCCTTTAAAAATTATTATTCAGTTCATATCAAATATTATAATGATATAATAATTGGTTAATGAAGTGAGTTCACATCAAACGTTTTTGTCGATGTTCGGTACATGAGTAATAATTGAACTTGTTGGAAAAGAATTTTCCATGTAGTTATAGGTACATACTATCCAGAATAGTATTTTTGTTTTAAATATCATATATATCCAGTATATATTCATTTTATAATATTCCATAGAATTTGGAGATAAAAATTAAAATCACCGTTCATGGAGACGGTAGACCGTACGTAGGCATGAATGCTACTTTCATTTTTTGTCATATTAATGGATTCAAAACAATATGAGATATATATATATATATATTATAATTCCAGAATTATATCCATAATTTAGATGTAATATATTACATATATATCTATTATATGTATGTACATAAAATAGTACATAACATTTGGAGATAAGAAATGAAATGTACCGTTTATGGAGACGGTAAGCCGTATGTACGCATGAACGCTACTTTCATTTCTTTCTTTTTGTATTCAATGGAATGAAATAATAATGATATAAAGGTATATAATATTTCCAGTAGGATATCATATGTATTACCATTAATTAAATCCTTTATAAGTATCACATATGGCATTAACGAATCAAATAACATTGAGGGGGCGGTAGTCCGCACTTCCTAAAATGAAGATATCGCGTTTACCCATAATGAAAACCATAAAGGTATGTCATAAATGAAAAATACAGAATATTAAGGGAAACATAAACATATTATATATCATATATAAATATAGTAACATCTTAATGTCCACCATTGAAGGTGTTAAAAGAATATTGAACAATCATCATTTTGTGAGGCAGTAATTCGCCATCCACAGAAACAATATGTTCATTAACCATTAGACGAAGGTGTGTGAATGTGTAGATCGAATAATTCTTATAAAAACATCCTAGTATACCTAATATAATTGTGTTGTTACAAAAAAAAGTTATAAAAATAGTTTAGGGATTTGGAGAAGCAAAATAAAAAAAAGAACACAAGGGAAGACATTACCTTTAAATCGGGTAACTCTCATTGATTTGAGCTCAAAGGCTTCCTTGGAAAGGATTATGCCCAAAGTGAGGCTTCAATGATGAAGAGAGGGATGTGGAGAGATTAAATGGGAAAGGGTTGGCTGATCCAATTACTTGAGAGGTGTCGGTAAGGTGGTATATGTGGGGGCCTTTTATAAGGGGAGAGGAGGGGCACTCTTGGAAAGTCAAAAAAGGTTACATTATTTTGAAATGTGTTTCGGATTTTTAAGGTCCCACATTGATATATTTAGAGGATAAGGTGATAAGGGTTCTAAATCCACCCATCCAATAGGTTTTTGACATGAGTAGGATTTAGAGTTTACATTAAAATTTCATTTTATTTAAATCGTTAAATAATGAGGTGATCACTGCATCATCATGGTGTCATTAATAATTTAATTTATTTAATGTCTAAAAATAATAAAAAAAATATCATGATGTAGGAAATTTTTTTATATTTCTAATGAATATTTATAGTAAAAAATATGACTTGTATAACCCCATTTAGAAATTTTTTTTAGTAAGACAACTCATGTTTGTGACATTTTTATTTTAACTTTAAATAAAAGTTATTTATGTCATTTTCCAACCAATGTGGCTCCATGGGGTCCCCATGTTGACCCATGGATTGTCTTGGTTGGACATGACACATAAAATGAGGTTATGACATGTGTCTAGGTTATTTAATATTATTTAAACATTATTTTTACCTTAAATTACAATAATTACCTTTAATCGCGATTAATAAAAAATAAACGTTACTATTCACCAAAAATTATTTTGATCTCATTGAACCAAATTTTACTTCTTAATGACAACCATGTATATTGGATTTTTGAAAATCATATCAAATAAGTGGAAAATATTCATTTAATCAAAAAACCATTTTCCTTAACTATAACATAGTGGTTTCACTATTCATCAAAAATTGATGTTTTTCCGAAAAATACCAAAAATTCACCCTAAGATATATTTGATATTCCGAATTCACAAATTATATATATTTTAAAAAATTCAAAACATATAAGTTTCATTAATTAATTTAATAATTAATTTCCACTATCAAAACAAATAGCGTATTTTTATGAGACAATATATATCAAAATATTGACACTAGTTTAAGTCCAATTTCAAAGTGAAATTAATTCCAATGACCACTATTGGATTAAATGGTAAAAATATATTCTAATTTCACTTTAAAACCAATCCCAAAGATAATATAATCATATAAATAAATTATTTTAAAATAGGTTTTGAATTAAAATACAACATTTTTCAATATTCATTAAAAATGTACTTTATCGGAAAAATACCAAAAATTTACAAAAAGTAAATTTTGATGTCCCGATTCTAGAGAAGAATTTTATTTTGTCAAATATAATACATAAAATTTTCAAAAAGTTGATTAAAAAGAGGTTCTCCATCAAAAGGGCGGTTAATCGACCATTTAAAGAATATTAACAGATTTATGCTTAAAAATAGATTCATTTTCATTTTAAGCCTCTAACATTTATTGGATAAAAGTAAATTTTTTTGAAAAACATATAAAATCATTTTGTAGTTAGTTCTGTTCATTCCCGCCATTACAACGGTTAGGCGTTAGCTACCATTTAAAATAATATTATTTTATTATTAGAGTGCGACGTAAGATTCCAAAGAAACTTGTTGTTTCGTCTTGGGTACGCCATCGAGCATAGCGTTCCCTTTAAAGTAATATTAATATTTTATTCACAAAAAGGGATAAATATAAAAATTTCATATTATTTATTTACCTGAGGTGTTACAATGAGTCTAGGATTGGTGAGTCCAAGATCGTTGTGTCATTCTGTGAATAGTGATTCCAGGATCGGTGAGTCTAGGATCAGTGAGTAATTCTGTGAAGAGTGTTTCTATAATAGGTGATTCCATGCTCAGTGAGTCATTATATGAACAGTGTGTCCATGATCAGTGTGTCCATGATTGGTGAGTCATTCTATGAGCAGTTTTATCAAGATTGGTGAGTCCATGATCATTGAGTCATTCTGTGAACAATGCTTCCAGGATCGGTGTGTCCACGATCGATGAGTCATTCTGTGAACTCTGTTTCCATGATTGGTGATTCCATGATCTATGAGTCATTATATGAATAGTATTCATATTATTGATGATTCATTCTTTGAAAATTCTTTCTAAGATCAGTTGGTGTTCAATTTTTCCAGGATTGTTTGGTGTACAGTTTCTCTAGGATCATGAATGGTGATTCCAATTTCCTATAGTTTAAACACTATGATGTTCTCTTTGAAGTAAAATTCATTTGAGGCCTTGTTTTAATGGATTTAAGTCCAAATGAGATCACATTACTCCTATATTAATTTTCTCTCATGGCTCGGGATGTCATTACATGGTCAAACTGCATGGTTTAATTTGATCCACTTTTATTGGAAAGTCTAACATATGTTAAAATGTTTCTTTGTAAATATTATAAATGGATGGGTTATTTTCCACCTGTGTTCTACCTTATTATTCCTTTGTGAGAGATTATTGAACTTCTCCTTCTTCCCATAGGAGCAGTGTGATGAAACCATAATCCTTGAATCATTCTCCCTTGAGGTTTATTATTGGGGCATGTGCACACCCTGTTTTTGTGCAAGTAGAATGTTTTAGTCCTCATCCATATAAGTTATTATTCTACAAAATTCATTTGGGTCAATATTCTCTTTTTTTCTCCTTGATATGTTATGGCATGTGATCTCTAGGATTCTAATGGTGTTTTCATGGGGTTCGGTAGGTAGGATCGTACACCAGCATCCTGGGGTGGATGTAGTTGTCAGAGGAAGTGGGTATTGTGATCATTTATGTGGATCATTCTTGTATAATGAATGACACAAACCATTTGAGGTAGTAGATTTGTTTCTTCTCTATGGTTTTACGTGCAACTGTAGAGTTATCATGTTTTATCCGACTACATTAAAATGGAATGGGCATAATATATATTTTAAACATGATAAATAAAATAATACAGTTCAATTGTTATTGCCTCTTGTTTTTCCTGATAGTGTGAAATTAATTTTTCATAGTTTATATTATTGTTCTTGATGGAAATTTTGAATGAAAGTAAATTGTGATTAATTTTAAATTAATTATAAAAAATAAGTAGACATTTAGAGGAATCAGTTTCTTCTTATTGTAATTTGATGTTAATAAAATTGATGCAGTGATAATGTTTAACAAACTTGTGATAGATTATTGTTTAGTTTTTCTGAAGAAGGGTCCTATGAATAATAAATCATTTAATTTAAGATAGATTGAAGAATATATTTTTGATAAAAGATAATTCCTTGTAGGGTTCTGAGTTACCCTCTTACTTGTTTAAGGGCCCAGATCCTTGTTAATATGATTTTTTTCAAACTACTTTTTTTCTGTTGTGATCTAAGATGGCTTTTGTGATATTTGGGGGTAGGGAGGACCATTGTTTTTGATGTAGATGACACCTAGAGTGGAGAGATGCATTAGTTTATGAATTTGGGTATTGGTGGTGACAATGGAGATAATGGAACATGTTAGATGTGAATATTTGGATGATTGCATTTTCATGTTTGTTTTTTATATTCATTACATTCCCCACATTTCAATTCATATGTATTCCTTACCCTTCTTCCATAAGGGGAAATGTCACATGGGGTAGTCCCTATGATTTCCATTTTTAGCTTCCCAAGAATGATGAGTCTATGCTCCTGTTATAGGTGGAAAATAATCGACGAGCAGTTCACTTAACCACCGTGTTGAGCCCCCTATTATTAGTAGCTTAGAATATTTTTCATGAATGTCTAGGAATATGGGAATGTAATACAGTTGTTATTAAATAATCGAATAAATGATATTAACCCATAATGTTGGAGCATTCTAGGATGTAATGCTGAGGTATCAATTTAATTGAACAGATGACATTGGATGTGATGATAATGAATTTTTTTTTGAAATTCTTAATGGATAATTAATGTTTAAATAATTAATTTACATAATGTAAATCCGATAAAAAGTGAATGATATAATGTAATAAATATTTTAAAATTGTTGTGTTCTTATAAAACACCTATTCTTAGAAGTGGAAACTGGGTGTCTGAGAGATGTTATATATAGTTGAGTACTAGACAAGGTGATTCCCATAGTGTGGTTGTGAGCTACAGTATATTCATAACTTTTCTTGTTTCTATACACTACTCCACCTATTCAGCTAGGGAAACTGACACCTTAGGGATTCTATGCCTTGTGGGGTGTTTTCCACAACATTTATGTGTGAGGATGGATGAATGACTACCATCTTAGGCCCCACTCTCTTCCCTTGTATGTTACTTGTGAAGGTAGGCACAACAATTATTTTTCCCCATATATATGTACAGAGGGATATAATTTATTTTTTTTATTCACACACAATTATTATGGATATAGTTTCCTATGGACTACTATAGGTGTAACATGTATATGTTGTGATTTATAGGGGATCCGTACTCATTGTATGGGCTATAATGGCTTGAGGTTTAATTCATGATGTATGATACAAATTAAATGAGTTTTGTTGGCTCCCATAAACAACCTGTTATGTTTTGTAGATATGGTGGTTTTGTTTCCCGTGGATTATGTTGAGGTGATTCACCGAGGTGTCTCCGGGAAATCCTTTTTAGAGAGAGATGGGTTTGGATGTGCGACGTTGGGGAAAAGCATCAAACTAGTGGAGATGTAGTTACAGTGTACCCATGATAATCATTGTTATATTACATACTCTTTTATGCGATACTTTTGTGAGAGTATCCATGGTGAGGTTGGGAACTTATTATACCTTTTTTAGTGATGAGTTAGTTTAACTAGTCGTTCATTGTGATTTTGCATTATTTTGTTAATTTTTCACAAGAGGCTTCGAGGAGGATCCAACTGAGTATACTGTTATAATCACCCTATGTATATATATACAATTTTTCAGGTCACATTGAGTAGGTTGGGGATCATGCTAGATTCTTCTAGCATGGGGTTTTCTGAGCAGTTTGGGCTTCTTGTTTGTTGTTATTTTTTTACTTTCATTAGGGAATTTGGACTTATATGGATTTATTTGTAGTTTTTTTCATGAAGTTATATATGTGTACATGGTTTTTCTATTATATATCATTTTGAGTGGGAGTTTGTTGGTGTCTATATTATCTCTCTCTTCTGCATGTGTTCCCTTAAGGGTAATGCCTCCCATTTGTGTGTTTACTATACCCTCATTGTTATTCGCTAACTCGAGGCCTACTAGAGGGGGACTTGAGGGGTCACAATCTCCCTTCTCACATTGCTGACCATGGAGGGGTACACCTTATGGGGAGGTGGTCATGATAATGTGGTATTGAAGTTATGTTTGGGGGATAAGATGGAGAATGATGTTAGACACATGTGTGGTTACAAGGGTTGGTAGCAAAACAGTGTCAGTCATGTTTTTGTAGTGATGTAAACACTGGAGACCGGTTGATACATAGGTGTTTAGGGCCCTATGTGAATTGATTCATGGACCTTTATGTTTACAATGGATAATAAACTAGGTGATACTAGTTATAGGGTAGAGACCTAGGAAACGATCATGCATCATTCTTCTTTGTTCCATTGTTTGAATGGGTAGACCATTGTATTGGATAACCTAATATTTATAAAAGATAATAATTAATAATTAATATACAGTATTCCATATTCAGGGATTATGATCTTTAATTAATTGTTATTTTTTAGCTATGGCTCCAGGTCAATATCCTCTTCTGGTTTATTGAGAAGATGTGTAGCAGTCTATGCCAGTAGATCACAGCAGGTTAGAGGTTCATGATGAGGGCACATGGAGGAGGAAACTCTAAGAGTTACAGTGCCAGATTCTGCAGAAGTATGAGGGATCCCTTTCAGATATAGTCTTGAATTTCGAGTTAGAGGGGGTTGAGAAATGTTTCAGTTTGATCTGCGCTCATAAAAAGTACAGGGTGTCCTTAGTTGTGACTATGCAATGTGGATCCGTGAGGATGTGGTGGTTCTAGTTCATTAGGGATCGCAAGGAGTCAGTGATCTCATGGGAGGAGTTCCAAGAGATGTTTAGAGTTGAGATTATTTATTCGACTGCTAAGGAGTCCAGTTGACAGGAGCTTTTTACCTTTCTACAGGGGGGATCTAATGTGCGATGTATTGGAATCCATTTCATTAAACTTTTCTGATATGCTTCATACATTTTTCCTAACATGGAGGGTAAGGCGAGGAGTTTTGAGGTGGATTTGTGTCCTTATATTCAGCACCAGGTCATCTTGTGTATGGTGAAGTCATATCATGAGGTGTTGGAGAGGGAAGAGGACATTGAGAGTACATTGACTATAACTGAATCCTCGTGAGAGGGGAGTCATCATGATTCCCCATATAGCAGAGTTGTGGCCTGGGGTTCCAAGTATTTCGGGTAAACGAGTTCCCATTCATTCGGGGGTAGGTCCCAGAACTCAACATCACGTTTCTCTTGGGGAGGTGACACATAGGGCTATTCTATGGGATATGGTGCTTTTTTCATATGGTGGTTGAGGTATATAGCATCTAGTGTGCCCAAACATTCAGAGGAGTCATCATTCACCAAGTGTTCTACACCAAGTTCCCCCATTGAGGAAGTTCTAGACGATGCAGTAACAACAGGTTGCACCCGCATGTGATTAGTAGAGGGTGGATGGGGCAGGTGAAGGACTACCCCTTGACGATCCCCGTCCTCAATGAGTAGAGCATGACTATGGTATAGGTCTTCATCTGGGTCATAGAGGTCATGGAGGAGGTCGTGGTAAGCTTCATGCATTAGCGTTGTTGGCACCATGTGAACCAAATATTGATCGAGGTAACCATTACTTGTTTTCTACTTTGATTAATTCCTGATTTTATTAAATTGAGACACAATCCTTCATATAACCTACCCTTGAACATGCTTTGGGACATGAGGTAGAGAGGAACCTAGTGCCGTTTCCATTGACTACTCCATTTTGAGGTCGAGCTGACTTATTTGAAGTATGTAGAGACTGTGAGCTAGGGTTGGGGAAGCAATGATCTTGGAAATATTTCTTATGTTTACATATATAAATAAATGATGTCATCTTCAACATGGATTGGTGGTATTTAGTTCAGTCTTCTGTAGATTTCTTTTGAAGGCTAGTTGTGTTCTACAAGGTATTTGGAGAGCCATTTGTGTTTATTAACATGGGAGACCCTCAGTTGGGTCAATGGCGTGTTCCATCCATAACATCCATGATGGCTGAGCTGATGAAGGTTTCTATAGAGGTTCATCAGTTGAGGTTTCCTAGGATCATATATGAAAACCCTGATATTTTTCTAGAGAATATTTTAGCATTAGCCGCTCGATGATAGATCATGTTTGGGATCGATCTACAACCAGGAGTGTCTCATATATCTATGTATTCTTATAGGATGGACCCTTATATGTTACGAGATCTATGTATACGTCATGATGGTGTGTCATAATTTTTGTTTTCTCAATCAAGTGTGTCACCTTAGGAAGAACCAGGATTGTTCGTGATGAAGGATGAAGGAATTTGGTGGATGTGTATCGATTATTGTCACATAAACAAAATGATAGTGTAGAATTGTTGTTATATTCCACATATTGGTGATTTATTTGATAAAATAATATGTGTAAGGTGGTTCAAAAAAGATCTAATTGTTTTTAGGATATCATCAAATGCGTGTGAAGGATGAGGATATCTCAAAGACTGCTTTTCGTATTCATTATGGGCATTAAGAGTTTGTTTTAATGATGTTCGGTGTGACAAATGGTTTTGATGTGTTCATGGGATGGATGAATGTGGTGTTCCATGATTATATGGATAATTTCGTGGTGGTTTTCATCAACAGAATCATTATGTACTCCATGTCATAGGAGGAGCATGTAGAGAATCTACAAGTCATTATGGGTGTTCTTCGTCAACATCATCTATTTGGGATGCTGTTGAAGTTTTAGTTTTTGGGCTGCGAATTCTTTTTAATGGGTCATGTTGTGTCCATGTTCGGAGTATCTATGAATCCATCAAATATAGAGGAATTTTTGTCTTGGGAATCCCCCAATACAGTGACATAGGTTTGAAGCATCCTTTGTCAATCAGGCTATAACAAGAGGTTTGTATCTAATTTCTATCGGTTTGTGACTCCTTTAATAGTATTGACAAGGAATGATCTGGTATCTATATGGAATGATTACTATCTATAATATTTTAAGCATCTGAAGTTGATGTTATTATGTGCTCTAGTTATTTTTATTTCTGTAGAGTGTACTTAGTTTTATGTTTTCAACGATGCTTTGCATCATGGGTTATGTTGTGGTCTAATGCAGCAGAGATCAGTTGTTTCTTATGATTCTTGGTAGTTATGTCCCCCTGAATGTAAATATTCCAACCATGATCTTGAGTTAGAATCGGTGGTATCTGTTATGATTTTGTGGATACATTAGTTCAATGGCGAGCAGATTGGGGTTTTCAATAATCATAAGAGTTTGAGGTATGTTTTATCCTAGAGTGTCATAAACATATGGAATCATCCGTTGATGTAGTTTTTATAGGAACACAACATTGAAATATCATATACACCTATAATGGGAAATGTTGAGGCTACTGCACTGAGCTGAATGTCACGTAGTGATGCAGTGTGTGAATCTGGTAATTCCTAGAGAGTTAATGATGAACTGTTAGAAATAAATATTGATATGGGAGAAGTTGGGGGAAAATGTTTTATTTTAATGATGATAGTTCACTCATCTCTGTTGTAGTAGGTGGAAGAGTCCCAATTGGGGGACCATGAGGTGGAGGTCTGGAGAGACCGATTTGTTTGTGGTGAGGCCCGTGATTATTGGTTTGAGGATGAACAACACCAAGTGTTATATCACAAGAGCATACTTGTCCCTTTAGAGATGTGCAAGATGGTTCAAAGAGTTTTCAAAAGTTCACCTTTAGCAGTGAATTCGGGCATAATAATGATTTACCGAGCCTTTAAGAGTTTATTTTGGTGGCCTGGTATGAAGCATATAGTTGCTGATTTTGTGTCTCGATATTTTGTTTTCTAGAAGGTCAAAGTTGAGCGTCGTGTCCCGAGTAGATTCCTCTACCCATTATATATTCCTTAGCGAAAGTGGGAGGACATATCAATGGACATTGTTGATGGTTTTCCAAGAGCTCAGGGAGTACCTGATTCTATTTCGGTGGAGGTGGGTCGTTTAACAAAATCGTCCCACCTCATAGTTATCAAGAAGTCAAGCTCAGTGGATTTTTGTTGAGTCAGTATCTGGAGGAGGTGGTGAGACTCCACAGAGTCCCAAGGTCTATAATTTCCGATCGAGATCCTTATTTTACATCTAGGGGTTGGAGAGTTCTCCATTATGATTTTTTTTATTTGCTATATAGTATCACTTCTTTTCATCTGCAGACAGACAGTCAGACCAAGAAGACTATTCATACTCCTCAATGCATGTTGCACTCTCGTGTGCTGGATTTTGGAGGTTCATGGATGAAGTTGTAACCCATGGTGTAGTTTTCTTAAAACAATATTTCTCACTCCACCATCGGTATGGAACCGTTTAATGACATGTATGGTCAAACTAGTCATTCTATGTTGGGTTGGTCTGGGGTCGGACAGTCACAATTCTCGGACCCGAACTATTGTAGAATTAAACATAGATGGTTAATGTGATTCATGAGAGGTGAAGACAGAGTAGGATCGTCAAAAATCATATAGTGATCAATGGAGAAGAAATTTAGAGTTTGATTTTCGGGATCACATGATTTTTAATTTGACTCCTCATCATGGGTAGAAATGGTTTGGTCAGGAATGTAAGCTTTATCCCCAGTTTATTGGGCATTTCGAGGTATTGGATCATGTTGGATCAATGATTTATTGAGTATCACTTCCCCCATAGATGAGTTGGATATATAATTTTTCTCATGTGTCATGGATTTATCCTTATTTTCAGGATGAATCTCAAGTCATTGATTGGGGATAGATCAACATTGATGATGATGAAACCTTTGAGGATCAGCTTGTGGAGATCCAAGACCACAAATAGAATGTTTTCTGTGAGTGTTTTATTCCAATGGATCATGTCTTGTGGGGACATAGCGGTGAAGAGGATAGTACGTTGGAACATAAGTAATAGATATGAGCTCAATACCCCATGTTGTTTGAATTTTAACTCTTTTCACGTGATGATGTTCGCTTTGTGGTTATAGACCATTCATGTTTACGAGATGGTTTTCTTTAGTTTCTTATTGTGTCTTTCTCACTTTTGGGATGTATTGTGATGGGTGATCATTCAGACCCTATTTCAATTTCCCATTAGGTGGGCTTTGTATTCTTGAGGAAAATAATGTTTTGAGCAGTATCTGATGTAATGGCACACACCTCTTCGGTCTATTACTCTTTAAAAATATTTTATTTCAGGTGTTCTGGGAGGTCAAGGTGACTTATCCCCAACACTTTTCCTAATTTACAATTCCTCATTCAGTTCCATTGGTGAGACTGATGTGAACAGTTGCATCAGTGAGACCGATTTTAATAGTTCCATCAGTGAGACTGATTGGAGTAGTACCAACGAATCAATGAGTTATTCTGTAAATAGTACCATCGAGATTAGTGAGTCTTTATATGCACGGTCACATCACAACGATGTGTATTTCTATGCAAAATACAATCAACACCAGTGTGTCGTTGTATGGATAGTTCAATTTGATTGATGAGTCCATCATGGAATAGTACCATCATTATAGATGACTCGTTCTGTGAACAGTACCATCAGAATCAGTGAATCGTTCTTTGAATAATACCATCAGTTTCAGTTAGTCGTTCTGAGAACAATACCATCGACATTGGTGAGTCGTTTTTTGAATAGTTCCAACATATCTATGAGTCATTATATGAATAGTGTTTCCAGGAATGGTGAGTCATTCTATGAATAGTGTTTTCAGGATCATTGTTTCTAGGATATTTGATTCTTAGATCAGTGAGTCTAGGATCAGTGAGTCATTCTATAAATAGTGTTTCTAGGAATGTTGAATCCAGTATCATTGAGACATTCCATGAACATTGTTTCTAGGATTGGTGAGTCCATGATTGGTGAGTCATTTTGTAAACAGGGTTTAGAGGATCGGCGAGTCATTATGTGAACTATGTTTCTAGGATTGGTGAGTCCAAGATTGGTGAGTTAATCTCTGAACAGTATTCCCTGGATCGGTAGTTGTACATTGTCTCCAACATCATGAACAGTGTATGCAACTTCCTAAAATTTTGGCAATTTCCCATTTTCATTAATTTATAATTAATTCAAGGACTTTTTAAATATATTTATGGTCGAATGAAATACCATAACTCCAATATTAATTTTTTCCTACGTCTCGGGATGTCTTTACGTAGTCGAACCAAGTGGTTTAATGCATTCTTCTTGTAACGGAAAATATTTTGTATCTTAATCTGCTTCTCCATATATATTCTAAAGGGATGAGATATATTATTCTCTTATTCTAAATTCTTGTTCCATGGTAAGAAATAATCGAATTTTTCCTTATTCTCATAGGAGTGGTGTGATAGAACATTAATCTTCATATAATTTCCCCATGACAGTTCTTCCTACACCATTCACACCCCCTGTTTTGGTGAACGTAGTAAGTGTCGATCATTCATCTATATAAGGAATGTTTTATACTAATTCATTTGGGCCCATCTTCTCCTGTTTCGCCTTTCCATGTTATCATATGTGGTCTCTGTTCTTTTAATTGAGCTTTCATGTTTTTTGGTTGGTGGAGTCATTCTACGACATCCTCGGGTTGATGAAATTTTCAAAGGAGGAGGTGATAGTGATCCTTTTGGTGGATCGTTCTCATATAAAGAATGAAATGAACTATTTGAGTTAGGTGATTTATTTATTCTATATTATGTTAAGTGAAACTTTAATGTTAGAATTATTTTTCCCACTAGATCACAATGTATTTGACATAACAAAAATTTGAGATGATGTAAATAAATTAATATTGATTGTATGTTATTGAATCTTGTTTTTCTAGATATTGTGATATTTATTCATTCGTTGTTTATATTTTCATTCTAATGGAATATTGGTAATGAATGGAAATTATGATTATTTGTAAATTAATTTTCAAATATAAATATAAATGTAAATGAATATGTTTCTTATTTTTATTGTAATTTGATGTTAATCAAATTGATGCAGTATGCATGTTTAATCAATTTGTGATACATTAATGTTTAGGTTTTCTGAAGACGGATCCCACAAATTATAAATTGTTTAATTCATGTTTCATTAAAGAAATTGATGTTTGATAAAAGATTGTTCCTTGAAGGGTTTTGAGTTACCCTGTTTCTTTTTTCAGGGTGAAGAGACTAGTTGATATGATGTTTGAATTATTACATATTGTATTGTGATGTGATCCTTGAAGAATATTATGATATGTGGGGGTAGGGAGGACCATTGGCTATTGCAACAGTTCAAGCCCATAGTGGCGAGATGCATTTGTTTAAGAATTTTGGTGTCGGGGAGGACACAAGAGATGATGAAACGCGTTGGATTTGAATGTCAGGATGCTTGATGTTTCTTTTTTGCTTGATTATATTCTTTACATTCCCCACTGGTCTTGATAGATGGATGCATACCCTCATTCCAAAAGGTGAGAAGACACATGGGGTATGCCACATTCTTTCCATTTTTATCTTCCCGAGGGAGGATGGTTCTACGCTCTTGTTATAGGTGAAAAAACATGACGGGTAGTTCACCTACCCACCATGTTGAGAACCCTATGTTTTTTTGCATAGAATGTTACTCTATAATTTATGATAATATTAAATGTATAATTTTGTTAATGAATGGTTGAATAAATGATGTTAACCTTTGGGGTTGGATCCTTCTAGGACCCAAGTTTGACGTTTCGATTTTAAGGAACATAGGACTCGGGGTGTGATACTAATGAAATAAATTGTTGACATTGTTAATGGTTAATTACTTTTTACATAAATAAATAATATAAAGTGAAAATGATAAAAATGGAATGATGTAATGTAATAACTCATTTAAAATTGTTGTGTACTTATAGGATACCTAGTCCTAGAAGTTGAAGTCGATAGTCGGAGATACGTTAGATGAATTTTAGTATAATACTATCTTCTTCCCATAGTGTGATTTTGAGATATAGTATATTTTGTACCTTTTATGTTTATATACGCTAATCTAGCCCATCGGTTAGGGAAACAGACAACCCTGGGATTATGAGCCTTGGGGGTGTTTCCCCAACATTCCGGTTAAAGGATGGACGACTAACTACCACCTTTGGCTCCACACTCTTCTCTTGGTAGTTAAATTTGCTGGTAGAAAGAGAGGTTAGTTTTCCTTTTATATGTGTATAGAGGCCTGTAATGGCTAGTGGTTTTTCACCCACATATATTCTGGATATATTTTCATATAGACTACTATAGGTGTAATGTGTATAAATTATGATTGGTTGAGGATCCTTACTATATTTATGTGTTATAATGGCTTGATGATTAATACGAGACGTTTGATACATGTTATGTGAGTTGTGGTCACTCTGATAAACTACAGGGTTATTTTTTTAAGTGGAAGGGGTGGTTTTGTTGCATGAGGTGCATGTTTTACTGCTTCGCCCAAGTGTCTACGGGCAAGACATCTGGAGAGAGATGGCATAAGACGTACGACATTGGGGAATGGGGATAACCAGTGAGGATGTAGTAGTAGGGTACCACTGATATTCATTATTATATTATATACTCTTGTATTTGGTACTTGGTGAGAGTTTCCATGTAGAGGCTCGGAATATAGTATACCTTTTTAGGTGATGAGTTTGTTTCACTTGTTGTTCACTGTGCTTTATCATGCTTTCTTTACTTTTGTATGATAGGATCTAGGGAGGATCCTACTGAGTATACTCTTATACGCAACATATATATATATATATATAAAGTATTTTAGGCCACTTAGATATGTCTGGAGATCATGATGTTTTATACTATATTGGGGTTGCATGAGCTATCTGGGCTTCGTGGTAGCTGATATTTTTACTTTCTTTTTGGGATTTGGAGTTTTCCCCTTTCAGTTGTAGTACTTTTTCATGACATTACATATGTGTACATAGGTTTTCTTTTATATTTCATTCTTAGTTGGAGTTGGTTGGTGTCTATCTTATCTCTCTCTTCTTCATGTCTTCCTTTAGAGGGTAATTCCTCCCATTTGTGAGTTTATTATACCCTCAGTGCTCAACACTAACCCGAGGCCTGCATGAGGAGGGACTCGGGGGTCACGATCCCTCTTTTCACATTGATGGCCCAGGCGGGGTACACCTTGTAGGGAGGGAGTACTAACAATAAATCTATGTTTTTTGGTTTTTAATGCGTAGCATATATGATTTGGATATATCATTAGAAAGTACATTAAAAATGATGTGTTCATATATGTTTGAGGTAGGGTTTTTGTGTTGATTAGCTTCTCTAATGAGTTGATATGGGATTCGTGGACCTCAAAATGGGAAGATCTACCATGTATTATTAATATATATTAAAACATCCAGAGATAGTTTTTAGGCCCCCATATAAAGGACATATTTAACTTCATATAATAATGTGTTCCTAATCAATAGTTATGGGATGGGCACCATAGGATCAATAGGCTTCCTAAAAACTACCCATTATCATTTTTAACTAAGATGAGATAATTATGATCATAAATATGGGTATTCCATGACATACTCATGGTAATGGTACTATATGTATTACTGTCGACTGATTGAACAAGGAATCCCATTTCATATAGATCAATAATACCACGTCCATTGATGAAATTGATAGATTTTATATATGTGAAATTTAATGATTTCATAGTGCATATATGATTATAATGTCACTTAATGATGTGAGGTTCACCACCCATAAATGTTAGGGGTAGTGGAGGGAATATAGAACTAATAAAAATATCAGAACAACAAATAAACCATATTATTTATAGAAATATGAGGGTATGAATAATGTATTATAGGAAATTCTAAAAATATATACCAATATTATGTTGGATCATAAGAGAGTAATAATTCACTATAATGTTTTTCTTATAAAAAAGTATTCAATCATCTATTATGATTGTACCTTTTAGAGGATTATATAGTTGTTCATAATTTTCTTCCCTCTACTAGTTTGAGGTTAGTGGACATCAATGATTGGGATGACTTTTGTGTCTGATGTATTTCGGAAGATTAAAGTTCATTAGAGGTAGTTATAAATCAGAAAATGTTTGAATACATGTTATATAAACTAAATACATATACCAATGGATAAGAATTTTGGGGAATAAGTATTCATGAAACTATTTACTATATTTGACCACTGCTGGTTTCCTATATAGGGAATGTTATCACTATTATACATGGGATAGTTTGGGGTTATCACGAGGATCTATATTAAATCATGTTGACTTGAAATTCCTTAATTATATAGTGTTGGTCATGATATGATACAGGTATATCATCTGTGGTGATATTAACTAGACCCCTCAAGCTTGATCAGTTTCGATGATGTGGATTTAGATGTTAGAACAACATACAATGAGTTCCCCATGAACATAGTATACTATAATGAAAATTTGATTTATCAATACTCATTGTTCACAGGACTTATACAGTTGAGACATGAATGAACCTAGAATGATATTTGGGAGTGATACATAGATATAAAATCTCAATGACTTGAAATTTTCACTAATATGGCTTGATGAAATTTCATGATGATAATAAATTATATGTTAGTGTGTCTATAATTACACTTACATTCCAAGGTAAAAATTATGGTCAATTGTATTCATTATATGTATATTTTTGTAGGTCTTTAATATTATAGTTATTTGTGGAATATAAGGAACATATTTTTAGAAAATTGGATTTCTAGTAAAAACATAATTCTGAAATGATGTATACCATGTGGTACACAGTAGAATACTAAAAATATCTGGTGTAAATGTATTAAGGGGAAAATAAAAACCATATACAGTGGAAATTAACTATGTATTTGGTGGCCACATGGTACTTATTGGGGGTAAATCGACTACATAGTTACATCTAGTAAAATATTTGTTTAATTTGTATATTAAGTTAATATTATGTTTAATTTTTTTCATAGACCATCTCTACGTTACAGTATTCTATCCTCATGAACCCTAATCCCCTCCATTATATTATCTACTCAACTTAATTTGTGATATTATAACTGTAATCTTTTAATAATGATTAATTTTTTTAAATGGATCACTATTTGTTATTCATTCCTATACTTTTCATCTATTGAATATTTCATTTATTTTTTAATTAATATTTTCAAAAATATCTATATTGGGAAATTTAATCAATATTTAGTATTTCAATAAATTGTTTTCAACACTACCAATTTTCACTAACATGGATAATTTTATTTCTATATGGTACAATTTCTATATAATTTGAATTTATTTTATAGGATTTGTTATACTATATAATAAATGAAGTTATATATGGATGTGTGGAATTACACATAATGGAACTGAATTTCATTTCCTTGTACATTAATTGATGAATAAAAAATATTTATATAATTATCGGTCGGATAAACCATATAAATTGAATATATTTCCATTAATTGTCATTTTTACGTGGATATGTGTTGTGATAAGATGAAAATATATCCCTTAAGATGTATTCTTGCTTCTAACTTGAGTTATTTGGACCTATGTGAATCATATGATTATTTATTCCAAAATATGATGCATGTATGTAGTTATGATAGCTGAGAAATATCATTTTTCTGTAGTATTTGGTTTATTTATTCACCATTATTGATTAATCATTTACTAAGTAAATGATATGGGAGATCTTAATCAATAACAACAGTGGTTAGGCATATGTTTAACATTTTATTAGGTACTAAACATAAGTAATGTGTATATTACATGGAGAGTTCCATCTAATGAGTATGTGTCTATAGTTTCATGTTCCTCAGTAAGGTATGTTTGTGACTAATCATTCACCTAATCCATTCAATAATTTTTATTCATCAATCAAAAATATTATTTGTTTATAGTGTTACATCGCTAAAAAAATATTTATGGTCGATATATATCATTCACTCTATTCTAATATATCTTTTGGAAACCATTATCCATTTTGTATTAGATTTGTGATATATAATTTAATGTTTATTTTATAATTGTTTTAGAAATATCACAATTTTTATTATTATACTGATACATCATTCACCCATTTCTTAGATGCATAATTTTTCCTTCTTATATTTTTAATAAACATTCACCAATATTTTATATATTTTTAAATATCATTCATCCATGTCTTATTTAGTGGTGATTTATGAGTAAAATAATATTCATATTATAGTGATACCATGTAAACCTATATGAGATGTTAGGTGATATATCATTCACCAAAGTTTATATCGATAGTGATTAAATATTCAACTATGTTTATCGATTGTTGTTAAATTCATAACTTATGATATTGATAACAATGATAACTCATGTATATTATGTTATTATTTTATTTTATAGTTTTTTCACCATTAGGTTACTATGATTGTAAAAATTCAATAACCTATTATTTATTTATGAGGATATAAAACATTCACTAACATTTTATTGTCAAACCATTAGAAGCAGGAATGATCAGTCTTTCTGGTGTCTCAATAAAACCTAATGATTGGTCATGATTATGTTTATATATATGTTTATATATATATATATATATATTTGATATCAAATTTTGAATTCACCCTTATATATTGTATTAATTTAAGGAGTTATTCGGTATTATCCTACTGAGTATATTTTTCAATCCCCAAATGTGCACCTTGGTTGGAATGAAATAATCGTAGACAATAATTTGGGATATAAAAAAGGATATTTAATCAATTTTTTAGATTCAAATTGATTTTTTACAATTGTATCTGAAACTAAAATGGTCCTTTAACCCAAAAGAATTGATCCATTATCTTTATATTTTTTATTTTAATATCCAACAAATTGTTGAATAAATATATACCATTTCCATTGTGATCATATTTTTCCTAGTGTGTGATATTTATTATAGTTGTATTTCCACTATAGATGTTGTATTAAGTTGTTATAATATCGATGATGGGTTATTATTATTTATACTATTATTGATGGTTACAAAATAGAGTTCATAGTTTCCTCATTGTACTAATAGACTCATTCCACTAGTTAACATCCTCTATAGAATGATGAGCATATCATAATGTCATTTAGAAATCCCATTTTATCACTATTTGAGATGATTGTGTGGGAATTATTACATAATCATTAGTTGGAATTCATAAGAAATTAATATTTATTTACCATTTTATCTAATTTTTTATAAAACTACATCATCGATCCATAGAAAGTAACCAAACTCATTTCACGTAAACTATAATTGGTTACATGATTAACCCATTGTTTATTTCACTATATTAAGAAATAAAAATTTCTCTTTAATCCATCAAATCATACTAAATATTTCTAGATCAATTTATTAATATTTAATGTGTGGTACAAAAAAATAATATTTGTTTATCCCACATGGTGTAAAATGAGTTTCACATTTCATAATATACCTATTTTACACCAATTAATTTATGAGTGTTTTCATATCATAAATTATGATGTATTTTGACATGTACGATGTTGTGGTTACCCTATATGTGAAGTGTTTTCACATTAGTGTAAGTTTCACTCTTATTATTCTTCATTCAATAGCTTTTAGAAATTTTCCCAACCACTATCATAATTCCAATGAATAATCTCAATATTATCAGTCAGTTTTATTTCCAATCACTACTTATTGTTTTATCAACATCTTGATAAACCATTATAACATTCAATACTATTTATATAAATCCACACGAATGAATCCTTATAAGTAACATAAAGATAACTATAATATCTATGTAATGATAATTATTGTTATATAATGAACTCATCATAATATTAATAATATATATACAACTCAATTAAAAGGTACATGACACCACATTATCGGATTGTATAGTGTTTTTTAAGAATCTAAAACCCTTGGTAAGAAATAAATAATATAGATAATTCAAAATCTTTTCATTAATATAGGGAGACAGAAATCATTTCTCGGTCCACATACATTGTCTCAAAAGTACATACACATTATTAAATAAGTAATATAATTTATAATATATAAAGTTATATTAAATTCGATAATATCCACTTTATTTATCATTTATAATATTGAATCTCTATCTACTGTCGTTAATAATATGATTATATTAGATTCATTACATTATAGATAATATTATCAAATGATTATTATTTCAATCATCATCTTATTCCATATTTAATCTACATTAATGATTTCTTCAATAATGATTAAAATAACTAAACCACTAAACTGAAATGGTATTTATCATTAAAAAAATTTATCCTGTCAAAAAAATACATCATTAATATGGCCATATTAATAATAATTCCAATAGGTCATGCATGGAAACATTTAATAATATTATTAATGACATTATTTAGTACATCAATATACTCTTATTAGATTTTGGAAACATATGATCATCATATTTACTTCTATGCATTTTAAAACACATTAAATCCTTTCATATAATCTTATTTTCCAAAAATAAATTTATTCCTATTTATCATTGACACCCACCAATAATGTATTTTTGAATTAGAATAAATTACATTTATTTTATACTACGTTTCTCCCCATGTAACAATGGAGTTAAAATAATGGAATATAGATTAAGTAATTAGGTAAAAATATACACTCATTCTCTTTATCAGAATAGATTTTATATCACACCCACTTCAAATGAGGGTTTATTCTCTATTGTTGTATGATAAATGACTCATTGAGTCCTTATAGGTTTACTCACCATTGATAAAAAATAACAAAAGAACCATTTTAAAATAGTTATCTAATTAAAAATGTGTAAGTGGTTGTAACTATTTTGAGGCATAATCCATATCATGACCATTTTATTATTATTTAGATAATATAAAAAATAGAAAATCATAACTCCATAAATATAAAAAATAGATACATGATAGTAAAAAAATTATTATTCACTCTATGTCTATGATATAAAAATTATTATTTGAAATAAATGTAATTAACAAATAATCATATATTGGAAAAAATTATTATCATGTTAAAATTATCATGTTCAGTGAAATATTAATCAAAACCAATATAAAAATTGACTAAAAATTGATTATAAAAATGACATAACAAATATCATAAGATGTTATTGAAATTATTTTCATGTCAAAATTTTATTAGTTATATTATTAACCTTAATTTTAATATAAATCTTCCGAGAAAATTTGTAGAAAAGTAATTCAAGATCATATAATGTAATATCTATTCATATCTCAAAAGTTAAGTATTGGGTGTGTGTTCTCTCTTTCAAAACCACATTAGAATCAATATATTTATAAATTTTATTTTAGCCTATTTTTATAATATTTTTTGGACATGTATTTTATGAATAACCAATATTTATTTAATATGAAAATCAAAAAAAAAGTTAGTTTCCTCCATCTAAATACTAATCATAGAATATATCACTGAAATCTGTTATTAATTTTGAATGGTTTTATTTTTTTACTCATGTATTGTAAACCGCCGATATGTGGAGATTTATCAGTGGTTACCAAATCAATATCCCTTCAAATCAATTTAAATTAACTGATTAGTATGAATGAAAATATTATAATATGATTTAATGAAAATTAAATTTATTAATAGAGAAAATAATTAAAATATGTGATTTTAGGTGGTTTAGTCTCTGTTTTTATCTTTTAGTTAATCTATTTTGAATATTGGGAGAAATCCTATTATCAACTATATAAATATATAATCAATATGAACAATTAATGGGAAATGAATATATTCCTGAACACTAATTAATATAAATAAAATGTTTCAAAATGATGATAAATCATTACACCCCAAACATATGTGGTTCAAAATATTTGATCATTTGTGAACTCTTGTTATTCACCTTAGTCATGGTTATAATATATCTATAATCATCTAATACATTGGTGGATATTTTTCTCAATGTTTTGTCACCCAAAACTTTGTGGAACACATTATTTATTTATAGTCTAGGAACAAAAATTGAATAGTCAAATCCAAAATACCCATTTTCTTGGTGATATAATCCATGTTTATTTTTTGTGGCCATAAAATTTATATATTTTTTCATTACCATAAATATATTTTCCAATGTGAAATTATATCTATACTTCAATAACCATGTACTAGTGCAAGATCTATATCTCCTAACATTGCATCATTAATAAAAAAATCCCACCGAAATGAAAATTTTAGAATCATCTCTTTTTGTTCCTTCTCTGAAAATACCCCGTAAAATTTTCATATCCTCTATTACATATTCAAACTTCAAAAATTGTTTATATATCTTAAAATATCCCCAATCCCACACTCTCATACCTAATAATGATATCATAAGAATAACATTTCTAGGATATATACTAAAGAAAGAGACCCAATTTTCAATATCTAAACATTAAACATAAAATGGATATATATGATCTCTTATATTATTAAGAACCTTTTAGGATTAGAGTTTTAATGAATTAAGAAAAAATCTTAAGCACTTTTAATCATAAAAAATAGATTATAAATATGAACATCATCTCCCTTTACACCCTACATTTCAAATTCTACATTACATCATCATCCTCTTTCATATGAAACCCTAATTGATATAATCTATCCAAAATAAAACATGATAATGATGGGGGAAGTAATTTTATGAATACTTATCACAAATTTTCAGTATGAGTAAACATAATCATTAACAACTAACAATCAACATTGATAATAATATGAAAATAAGGGCTTGATAATATAATCAATGTTCATACGAATAACATAATAATATTAATAACCATCAATACATGGATCATTAAACATGAAAACATGGAATATAGAATTTAATAAGGAAAAGTTCATTAGAATCATTAATGATAGGCCATATGATATCAATCCTCATCGGAAGAAACTTTCATAACTACATAGAGAATAAATAAAACATGTCTGTATCTTAGAAACATTATCATCATAACCTATATAAAAAATATGTTAGTAATATTAGATATAAAATTTAATTCAATAAGATAACCCTTCATGTAAATCATTCCTTTATTCTACACTGGATAATGGAAATCACCTAATTTAATAGACTGGTATGTGGGCACACCCATAATATTTGTTTTATCGATCTCACCCAATGCTATCAAAGTGAACCCATCATAAAAGATATATTGGGCCCACCCAACACTACATAAGTGAACAAATTATATAATATATATCAGAATCCCACCTTAATCATCAATCATTTTCATTTTCCATTAATTAATAAATATTTTTTAAGCCTTCAGTTTTAAACAAAATATGAATCATTTCTCTTTCAGGGATATATTCAGACATAGAAAAGAAACATGTTAAAGTTGACTATCATAATTCATCTAATGTAATAATAAATATACCATCAGTACCATAAATTCCATGTGAGTCTAATCAATAATCATGTTTTTTTGTCATTCTTTAATGGAAATATCATTAAAATGTCATTACAATAATTTTTTTTTGAAAATATACTTTTCATTTTATAAATCACTTCTAAAAAATATAAATTGGAAAAATACACAGAAAATAGATTTTCACTGATAATAAACATTGAAACATAAAAATCATTAAAATAATAAATGTTTATTTGTATTGGAAAATAAATTTATTATGTAAATGTTAAAAATAAACATTCTTTTCAAACAGTTTGTAATGTGATTCAAAAGAGACCCAATTGGAAAACTTTTATAAATTTCTTTTAAATTTTTTTTTAGAAAAATCTTAATGAAAAAAGTATAATAGGCCGAGGAAATCATTTTATTTTATAAATAATATTTTTTTAATCATTTTAGAAATTATTGTTATGGGAGAAGAGATAAACAATCAAAAAAATAAATGATCAGTTTCATATATAAATGATGTTCTACGTGTTTCTATAATCAATAATGGAAGAATAAAAATTTAAAAAAATTTATCACATTCATAACTAATGGAGAATAAATATATGTGGCCAATGAAAATAATATCATATTATTTCTTCTAATAGAACCCAGAACAAAGAAACCCTTAGTTAAAGGATATTTTAACATAAATCCATTACCACTTACTAACTCATCAATCCTATGTACCATGAATTAATAACTAAAAATTATACATTTAGTATCATGAACATAACTAGTTTAATTATATAACATGGGATTCATTAGTATATACACATAAAAATTTAATGTAGGTGTATATCGTAAACACATTAAAATTAACTGATTTAAGAATTTCATTACCGTTAAAAAATTTGATGTCAATTCCTCTTGAATGAAATAATTAAAAAATATTAAAATATTGTTTTGTATTATGTATGAGGATTTTTTTCATTAAATGGGATTGTATATATTCCACACAATAAGAACAGGTGGTGAATATGTCATATGTCTGATAGAAATAAAAAATGAAATGAGAAAGCCTTACCTTAAGTTAATTTATTCAATGTGATTCCTTTTACTTCTATACAATAAGCCTATATAAAGTATATAATATCACATGAACCTTTTTTAGTTTTAAAAACATGTACAAAAATCATTTATTTAATTAACTATAATTTTTTTATCAAATGAATCTATTAACCCAATATTCAGTGTTTTGTAGATGTTTGGTTCATTATTTATAAACAACATTGGATTGTTAACCACGGTAAAAGTGGTCATCAATTCAAACTATCCAATAAAATAAACATTAAATAAATTTCATTTTTATAAATCAATTATAATTTTTATAAACCAATCCTAAAATATGGTTTTGAAACCTTATATATATTATGCTCATGCAGATGGTAGGTCATACGCATTCATGAGTAACATTTCAATTCTAAAATGAACATTATGGGAAGACTGTATATGTTATTATAGCATGAAATAATTAAAAATTTCATAAATAAAATATTATTTCTATGTATATACTTGTACAAATCATCCATGTGATTTAGTGATGAAAAAATGTCACATATCTTCTTGGAGGTGGAAGTCCACACGTATGAACAAACGATGTTATCATTTTTTAGTGTGAGAAGTAATATGAAATATTGATTATTAATAATGATAAATAAATAAATAATATCAAAAATAATATCATTTATATAATATATATTAATTAATATAAACTATATTACCATCCATGTACATTGTTAGTGAAAGACCAATCGCCTCGTTTTGTGTGTCAGTAGTCATGCGTACAATGAGGGACATTATCGTATACGTGATGGACTAGAATTTAAGATTATATATGTGATATAAATAATATATAGATGTAGATATGTAAAATATGATATCTATATATTTTATTTCAAATATTATACCTTGACATGAAAGGACTTTATAGAAAATGAATAACATTAGTTCTTGAGGTGGTAGTATATCGTACACCTGAATGATGATTCCATATCAGATTTGGTGGATGAATATATGTATTTAGGTTATTACATTTAAATAATAACATATATTGTGTTTGTAGATACACATTCCATTTTTTATTTATAATTTAATAATATTTTTAGGTGTTTAATGAATAAATAAAATAAAACTTTTTAGTTATGTATGATACCTCTTCTTCAGAAAACATCACATGGTATGCACCAAAAGCCTTTTTAGACATGATTTATGGTCAAAATAAGGGTCATGGATGTTATAAAGGAGGTATGGATAATTTGTTCTTGTCTTGAAGGAGATAAAGTACTTTTATGGTGAAAAGTTGAGAGGATAGAGGAGGCCTTCCATATGTGTTGTTAGTGGCATACTTGTAAATGTTAAAATGAAAAATGAGTACCCATGTTTTTCAAAAGAAACATGGATCAAAATTGAGTTTTATTTAGTATTATACATTTTATGTTCTATTTATTTATATATATTGAATTTTATACATGTTTTTAGGTCTTCTTTTCACGTATCATTTTAGTTCGACCCTCAATTAACCTGTTTTCACCTCAACTCTAACAAATAAATTTTATTTTTTTCACTATTAAATATATTAAAAAATTATTTTGATGAGATTATATATTATAATATATTATGATTCTAATTAAAGAATATATTTCTGGAAATTTAATACACATAAGGAGAAAATTTTATTGAAATTTTAAACCCACAAACAGAATGAAAAAAATTAGGTTTTTATAAAGTGTTTTCCTCAACGAAAAAAATTATTTATTTTTAAATATATGTATTATATTAGTAATAATTGTAGGAATAGATATTTATATTCATATATATGAGATATATAAATTTATTTTAAATCATTTATCATTATGGGTCATTCTAATTTATTAATATGTACACACATTATGCACTTTAGAACATTTTTCTAGAAAAATACCATTTATAAATAGACTTATACTAAAATATGATATAAAAATTATTAATATATAATTAAATGGATTAAATATTAATAAATAATACTTATTTTAATTTAATTACTTTTCATTACATAATGGGATTACAAAATTATATAATTTATTGATAAGATGTAAATTTTTTACAAAAATCGATATGTTTTTTTATTCATTGAAAAATAAATATTTTTCAAATAATACAAATATTAAACCCATTATTCTATTTATATAATTATTTGAAAAATTATTTTTAATTTTTTAAAATAAATTTTAAAATTTTACATATAATTAAGAATATATTTCTCTCACTGAAAGAAACAAAATCATTTTTAAAGAAAATTTACTTTTGAAAAATATAATTACTTTACTAGAAATTGGGTGATTATTTCATATGAATTTATAAATAATTTATGTAGAGTATTAAATATATATATTTCAATAATTATTCAATACTATTCAAACTCTTTAATTGGAAGGCTAGTTTATAATAGTTATATATTTCACATGTTATTCAACAATGGTGTTTCATGTAGAATATGTTATTAAACACAATTATATTATTTTAAAATATATTGTTTTTTCATCCTACAACAATTTAATATATTAAATCACCATAATTTTATATTAATATATGTAATAAATAGTTTTACATTACAAAAAATTTCTATTTTGGACACCTGAATCGTATAATGGGTTGTTAAAACATCTTATTGATGTGTTTGAAATGAAAGTATGAGGTTCATCGGGAATAACACTTACAGTGTTTCCTGATAAAGGAATATTTTTTGGAATTGAATACATGGACATGTAAGAAAGTGTAGTGCTCAAATAATTATAAATATTGACATAGATAATTGATAAAAGAAAGTGAATTATCATGTGAAAAAAACTTGTAACACTATAAAAAAAGTGTTGTGGAAAAGATCATTGATATCATAAAAAGTGATTGTAATATGAATTTTTTTCAAGATCCTTTTTCTGGAGTTGAAAATTAAATTTACCATACTGTTAATGAGAATGTAAATGTAAAATAACATGATGATTAAAATATCATACCATTATCAATTTCCACCACAATCTATTCATTTTACTAAAATGTAGAGCATTTAATTAAAATTTGTTTTCCTTGAATAAAGAAATATATTTATATTTTGAAGGAGAAATTAAACATAAAAGTATATACATGATCTTCCATATATATTTTTTTGTTACCAAAAAATTGGATATTATATGTTATGGTATTTAAAAAATTGAATAAACCATCATGTGATGAAATAATGAAATAATTTCCACAAATAAATAGTCATATCGAACATTAAAACAAAATAATATCATTAAAAATAAAACTATATCCTATGTAACCTCAACAAACTCACTATTAAATATTAGTTTAACCCTCAAGGTTATTTTATATCTTTTCCTATGAAAAAAATTTATCAACCATCATTAGGATTTGATTTACACTTGTGGTAGTCATTACACCATTATCAACCTTAATTTGTGGGTTAATGACCTATGATATTTCTAATAATATTGATTAACACCCTACCTTCATGTTTTACTTTTTTCATGATCTTACATAGTAATTCATCCAACCCGACACCTAACCCAGTTCGTGGCTTGGACCAAATTGCATTGATGGTCCCCGCCAGTTGGAAACAAGTCAAATTAATTAAAACATACATGTGGGAATGATTTAAGCCTATAAAAACAACCATGAAAAGATAAATAGATAGAAAAAATTAAAAATTCTGAGAAAAATAATGATTGAATCTGAAATAATATGTATAATGAACTAATCAAGATTCAATATAAAAATGATTGTTTGGATAACAAAAATAACATTAACTAAAAACCATTCTAACATGATCCCCTTGTTACCCATTTCTACATTCAACCATAAGAGTGAATTTTATCAAATAAAAGTAACAAATCTAAGATATCATTTGAAAAATAGAACTTGTAACTACAAATATAAAGTAGTCTTGAGAACCATAATTCATTTGTATGAATTCCAATGATAAACCATAGAATCAATGTGTTTCCTCTCCCAAAACAGTCCATTAACACTATTTTGAAATAAATATATAATAACAGTCGTTTCAAATTTTGTTTAATTATAGTATTTCCCCATTTTAAAATCCAACACACTCCACACATAATTTCCAATAATAGTTACGATTTTATAACAATAATCCATGACAATGAAAACTATAGTTGTACTAAAAAAATATAAATAGTAAATGCTAGAAACTAGTACTATAAAATGTGACCACAAAAAAGTGATTATAACTATAGGTGGTCCTAAAAATCTTTAGAAGACCCCTGTATTTAATCACCTATGATCCACCTATCGGCGTATGGTGAGGCCCCTAAGTTAATAACCAACTTGCTTCTCTATCCTAGCCTCACTAGCGGAACAACCCCTCTGGCCTGTGTAAATATCTAGGCGATTTCTAACACATCTAATTGAGAATGGTAAGCTACTAACTTTCAATTATCTAAAAGAAACCTAGGAACCCATGATGGTAGTAAAACATCGTATCTAGGAGTCCAATGCATGTGTGACTTATCTATCCTATCATCACTGCACTCGCCTACCAAAAACATGGACACCAATAAATGATATACCATAATGTTAAATACCTATTATAGTGGTTCCCCACAGACACCTATATATATAACACAACATTAAGGATCTAACTAGGCCGCCATACCATATAAACATTCAAACTGTTTCATAAAACATCTTTTGTTTCCAATCGGGCCCACACATTTTCCAAAACACATTATTTACTAAGTAAAACACAAAACATATCCTTTAAATTCAGAAATCCATATAATAATTTAAACTATACACACCATAAATATGTTTACCAAGAACATTTCTGAATACTCATTTGAAGAAAAACATGCAATTTGGAAAACATTCCAAATGACCCCATGATGCAAACATTTATAAAGACATGCACTAAGGTCAAATGATCATGCCTTCTAAGATGTTATTTTAATTTTTTTTGAATCCACACAAATAGAATAATAAAATTTAGTAAAGAAGAACCATTTAATAAACCGAGGTTTCATGAAAACATCAATTTAATAGAAACATCATCATTTGAGGGCGCATCCATGCGTGCACCAAGTGCACCCATGAATGTCCCAACATCCAATAGAACACGTGACATCCAAGAATATAGTTGAAAACCATTTTATCATGACCAAAATTTTTCATAAAAACAAATCCAACCACCCACATTATTTTTATACCATAATCCATCAAATTGAATCCATAAAACCCTTCCCAAAACATATTAATACAATAATAAAGAAGTATCCTTGCAAAATTATTCACACCTAACCACATTAAAATAATTTCGACACCACATAATTTATGGTAAATAATTCTTAAACCACCCGATTTCACATTAAAAGAACAATGGAATTTCCACAAACACATTAGGAGAAATAAAACTATATAATTCACCCAAATAAATTTTGAAACCTATTTTTTGTAAATTCTACCTACCCCAAATCAACATTTTTATCCATCCATAGGTATCATATAGGATAAAATGAAGTTAATAAAATTAATTAAATTATCACAAGTATACATTGATTGTTTTGGAAAGAAAATAACATGAATCGCATACCTCGATCGTGTGCGGATGGAGTAAAAACCCATGTAGAGGTAGAATAGAGCTTCATGGACAACCTGCTTTCCCTAGACATAAAGAAGACCCAAAAAATTAGTAAACCCTAACCCTAGAGTACATCTAAGAGATATCCCCACATGGAAACCCTAAAACGTGGTGAATAAATAAAGAATGAGAGGGAAATTGACTCAACAGGAAGAGACCATACTATTGATTTGAAGGAGCTACAACCCTGGTAATTTGGAACCAAATGTGAAGGGTCTCCAAGGCCCTCTTGGTAGCCGTAGATCATAGGAAAGAATAGAACATCCAAAATGGGATTATAAACAAAATGGTATGTTTTGGTTTTTGGGTTTTTAATGACCTATCATGACCACATGGTTTGTAAAATCGTACAGTAACAGTGCAGAGCTCCCTTCCCATGAAGGAGTAGTGATTGGTTACCTAGGATCTCTCAGATGGTCTTGTTATACACATATGGTTGTTTCTATATGACCTAGACATGATGAATGACCAAGCTAAATGGAATACACTAACCAAGTAGTTACTGTGCTCCACTGGATAAAACAATAGGAAAACTCCAAAAAAAATTGACCAGGTCTCAAATCTGAACCTCGACAGAATGCCCCATGGCTAATAAAAGGATAAAATAAAAGAGTTTATGAGGTTGGTATATCCTAATAATACTCACCATAGAAACCCTATTCCAAAAAATAGTCACCAATCCTATAGTTATCCAATACTCAAGTCCATTCCTAGCCAAAAATGTGGAAACTGTGAATCCCATCATGAACATTCTCTCCATAGGTCGCACCTGACCTATTCAAGAAGAATATGAAGCCCATGATTGTGGGAATTACATGAGAGGGTTCTACCCACCACAATAATTTCACTAACATGGAATCATAAATGATCCGAACACACCACCCTGGAGGGGAGTCTAAAGCGGGAACTCCCAACCTAATCTTACATAACTTCTTGACACTAACAAAACAACAACATTTCCATAACATGAAAATATAGAAATATTAATCCCAAACTACATCAAATACATCATCACGGGAAATATAATTCCACCAAAAAGACTCAAATAGAATGTGTACTACCTAAAATCCCGGCATATCAGCACTCTAGAAGAGGGAAAAAATAGTTCAAGGACTATCTACCCTCTGTACAAGTGCAAAAAACATCACTTACAAAATTAATAAATATCCACACCATTTGATTTCTCAAACACTATGGACAACCCAAATGAACAATTCAAACCAAAAAAAAATATTGTACCAAAACCACTTCTAATCCACTATACAAAATAGAATCGTTTCCCAACTGAGCACTTATGAAGCCAATACAAAATGTAGGACCCAAATGACCTTATTTATTTATAGGTCAAACATATCCTTCGGTAAATGAATGATTCAGAGGGACAACATTTACAATAAATAAATCAACTAAGATTGTGTTAAATCATGTCCATCAAGATATTACATTAATAAATGAACCTAAAACAACTATAGTAACGAAATAGAAAAGTACAAACTAGGATGGAGAATCTTATACCCTAAGGAACACTTGACTGTGTGAGAGCTTCTCCCACAGACCTATTGTTGGGGCTCTAGTAGCTGAAGAATCCCTTCCATCACAATCAAGAATAAAAGCCTCCAATAAAGAATTCTTTTTTAGAACATTTTTCATGAAAAACATCTCGATATTGACAAAATGAACACAATGATGGAATAACATTGGAGGATATCCAACAAGAAGGCTTCGAATCTCAAAAATGGCCACATTAGAAACTTTAAAGAGAACGGTCTGAAAAACAAGAAGTTGTAACTAATAAATGGGACTCCATTGAAATAGCATCCTCTAGCGTGCACTCCTATTTTAATGGGGAACCTTCATGAGAAAAAACCACCACTAAATGCATGCTGAAAACTTTCTCATCCATCTCATTAAAATGGTCAATGTAACCCATTATTGGCTACTGGACCAACCAAACACACCAAAACTCTACCACATTTCATAGCTTCACCTTCTCCGGTATGAAAATTTTGATGAAATTGGTCTTAAACACTTACAATGTTATCTCCACTTATATGTATGGTGGGGAATTAAACACCCACAAGTCCATGTATATACAATCAAACAACCTCAAAGCTACAGGGACTCAAATATATTCTGGTGTACCCAACGACCCGAATACACACTTTACCTCTTCAACCCACTCTACAAACCTCTAAATGACCTCGATCACGATAAAAAATATTCAACACTTGAGGAGGACCAGGAACCAAAAATGTCTCATAAAAACATTGGTGATAATTCCAGGAAAAATGCCTTCAACAACACAAAAAACACAAACCCAATCCAACATCAAAGTGATGTACAATTAGAAATTTCAACTAGAGAAAAAAAAACTAGTTTGGAAGACAAACAAATAAAAAAACCACAAAAAACCCCTTTTCAGAAACCAACATTGTCTTCTAAATTTAAATATTACTATCATCCAAGGACAATTAACGAATACCAAAACCTACATTTTATGAAAAATTAATTTCTACAATCTACTTCTCATTCAAATCAGTTTTAGAAATACCAAACCCATCCCCTGATTCAAAAACCCCACCCACGACATCCTCTAAACAGTCATATGGGTGTCTATCCATTTCTATCCACATGTTCCAAGAGGCACATCCCATACATACCCACACACTTGGAAACATCTATAAAGAGGACCAAGGGTCGCACCCAATATGCATTCACAAACCCAAAACACATTCAATTTTAAAACCAGTTCCAAAATTTAAAACCATTTTAAGGAATACACTACCATTTTAAATGCATTTTAATTTCAAAACCCACATTTATTTTCAACATACGCTTACACTTATAGAATCCAAATTGATTCGAAACCGAAAACAAACCACGGGAATGAGTAACTAGTGCCTACTCTTAACCCGAAATAATCATAGTGGGCAATGCCCAAAGTATAGAATAACACCAAGATAACTTTGAACCGGTTACTTTGTCTCAACATGTGTTACTACTATACATGAAAAAACATAATTACACTACTTCAACTTGATTTTAAACCATTATTCCAAAACAACCCTCCAAAAGATACTCAAATAATGTACTACATGTGGACAGTGTGTTTTCGAATGATAAAGTGTTTGTGATGGTATTACCGAAAAAACCATCGGAGTCCTAAAAATATTAATCTTCTACTACGAAACACCCCAAATTAAAAAGTGACTACTATGAACCAATTATTCATGAAGTAGCTTGAACGTTTAGATGAACTGACACCCAATATAGACTATGACATGGTTCGAAGGGCGTTCATAATCCCTAGAGGCCGGAAACTTGTAATGTGCATCAAAACATAGAAGTGGTAATTATTTAAGCCAATAAAAAACCAGAAACATATAAATAGATATAATGAACTTAAAATGAAAAAATATTAATGTCATAATCACTAATACTTTGTAAAAATGACTAATACAAAATCAAAATAAAACTAATCATGAAGGGAATAAATATAAAACAAAAAACTGAAAACCAAGCTACCACGAACCCCATGAAACACATAAGTCACATCCAAACATGAGTATGAATTTTCTCCAATAGTGAGAAAATAACCAAGGAGAACCTTATAAAAATATATCCTATAACTGAAAATATAAATTTTGTATGAGAACAGAAATAATCATTAAGAATTATAAAGATAAACCACCAAATATAAGAGTTTCATTTCCCGAAACAATACATTTATCCTAGATTTAAATAAAGTTATAAAAATAGTGTTTTTTTATTTTATTAAGTAACATGGTATCCCATTTTAAAATCCAACACATTCTATACATCATTTTCAAAAACAATATCTCTTTTACAACCAAAATCCACTACAAGGAAAAATGGGGTTCTGCTAAAAAGATATAAATGAATTGTATAGGCTAGAAAATATTACACTAAAATGTAACATAGGGAAAAATATAATAACTATGCTATATCCTAATCATCTCTATATTACTCATAGACATACTCGGTTCATAAAGACCTACTGACATCTAGAAAATACCCAAAATCAATATCCACCATTCTACTCTATCAAAGCCTCACTAGTAGAACAACCCTTATGTTTTGTATTCAATTCCCAGAGGGTACCAACCCATCTAATCTTGTTATGTAAGATACAGTCAGTGAATCATCTAAAATATACCCAGGAACCAATGGTGGTAGTGAAACTGTGTAAGTAGGAGACCAACAAACCTCTGACTCATCTTACCTACCACCATCGTTCTTGCCTACCCAAAAAACATACACCAATATACGATAACCAAAATATGGAAATCCATTTTAGTAAAGTTATCCACATATATATATAAATCACAAAACATTAAGGTTCCAAATAAAATTCCATATCATATAAAAATTCAAACTGTTTCAGAAAAAACCGTAGGTTTCCCACTAAGCACACATAGTTGACAAAAAATATTGGTTTACAAATGATATTAAAAACTTCTCTATTAAATGGGAAATTCCATATGTTCCATTAATCATTACATACACTAAAATATGTTTACCAATATCATTTCAAAATCCTTCTTTTAAGGAAAGCATACAATTTGGAAAAAAAATTAAACTACCCCTTAATATAAACATTTACAATTACACACAATAAAGAACCAAAGGGGGATATCTTCTGAGATTTTATTTATACCTTTTTTATGAATCCAGATAATGGGGCCAAAAAAATTAGAAAATAAGTACCATTTTAGAAATAAATAATTCTATAATCACAAATTCAATGCAACATATTTACTTTAGGGAATATCCAATGGTGCACCTCACTTTCATGATGTCACTTCAAAACTATTTTTTCAATATCCACATTTTCTTTAAAACCAAATTCAACAACCCAAAAATATTTTTAGAATGATATCCATCATATTGAAAGAATAAAACACATCCCAAATTATTTTAATACAATAATAAACCTATATCATTTACAAATAATTCATTCTAAACAAAATTCACAAAACCAACAATACCATCAGACCATAATAAAGAAAAAATAATTTATAAAAATTCCCATTTTTTCTTATAATGAATATATAATTTCAAAAAAAAACACTCTAGGTTCCATAAACCTCAATATCGAACATGAATCTGTATTAAAAAATATTTTTTATAAATTCTAAAAACTTTAAATAACCATTTCTATGATTCCATATTTATCACAGGGGTGTGAATTAAGTATAAAAAACTACATTAAATCACAGTAGTGTCTATAGATTGTGCTAGAAAGGAAAATTTTAGAAACACCAACCTCAACCACATGTGGTTGGAATAGTACTCCAAGGAGAGGGAAATATGGGCCTCACAGACCCCATGCACAACTTTTCAATCACAAAATAACCAAAATTTTGACAACACAAACCCTATGGGATTTTCAAAAGAGATATACCCCAAAAAGAAACATTGAAAAAAGAATGGTAAAGTAAGAAAGAGCTAGAAAATGATTAAAAATAGAGGTATTTTTCAATATATCAATATTAGGAGAGACCCCGGACATTTATAATGCAAGGAGGAGGGTCTCCCAGACCCCCTAGTGTTCTTAGGATAGATTATAGAGAATAATATTGAAAAAAATGTTTTAAAAACAATGGATCTTTCGTTTGTGTTTTTAATGACCTAGCATGAACACATTGTTTGGCCACACGGTTTTCCAAACTTTGTAGTAACCATGAAGAGAAATCTTCCCTTTGAAGTATTGGTTCATGGTTACATTTGATGTACTATTTAACCGTGCACTAATCATGTAGCGGGATTTTTCTGAACCTAGATTTTCTACACCATCAGACCACATGGTTTTTACTAACCGTGCGGTAATAATGCTCCACAAGAAAAACAAACCAAAAACAAAAACAAACAAAAAAGTTCTGACATAGATACAAAATGAATCCTCGACCAAATGATCCAATAATAATAAAAACATAAAATAATGGCATGTTTAATGATATGGTGTGACTGCTTTTTCCTATTGTTATTTCCTTATAATATTCCATGAAATATGATGAATTATCTTAAAAATGACATTAATCATTAATTATTATATAAAAACTAGAGGATATAAACACATTTAAAAATGATTCCAAAAAATGAAAATGAATAATTCAAAATAAACCAAATACTATTATATAATTCAATTTAATAAAATTTATCCAATATTTTCATTAATCCCTATAACATCTCATTAAATATTTCCTCCAAAGGGGGTCTCTAATACTTTGAACTTATAATTATCATTATAAAGGAAAAAATATATAGATTCTATTACTCTTAAGATAAAATCACATGAAAAAAACCAATTATTCAATGTATATAATCCTTTAACTAGTAAAAACTATAAAAACACCGAACATGTACTCTGAGTTTTGTCACTCAAATCATAAATATTACATTCTTGTATTTGATACCAAGGATAGAGAAATAATTTTCTCCTTCCAAAACATAAAACATAAAAACAAATATTGTATAACTTACATTATCATGGAAATTTTAGGGTGTTATATTTAAAAAAAATGACTACGTTTTAACATTATATACTCATAGTAAACTGGTATATATAGGTGAACATATTCTACCATTATATCTAGAATTTCATATTCAACATTAGGACATCATTATTGTACATATGAAACCCTTCCATACATATTTATGTTAACATCATTCTATCAAATCTTGGTAATAAAATAATAAGGTTGATATTAAATTCTCAAAACATGTAAATATAATAATTTACAATTTAATATCATCATTGAGAATAGATTGAGAATATAGTTATGATAACATAATCAAATTTCTAGTGAATAACCTAATAACATTCAATACCATCAATACTAGGATCATCAAATATAAAAATATGTTATAAATATTTCCTAAAGGAATGAGTCATAAGTATCAATAATCATGATCTATAATATATCAATTAGGATCAGAACAAACATTTGTTACTATAAAACCCATAAATAAAACATGTTGGTAGCTTGGAAAAATTCCCTTCAAACTCCATTTTAATCCCATGCTTGATATAAAAAGTGAATAGTCAAATCCACGAGAGAAACTATCTTGAAACTCAATACTCCATCCTTGATTGGAATGTGACATTAAATAATTCATTTTGAGATTTTTTGTAACAACCATGAGAAGATACATTGGGCTCAACTAGGGGTATCTAGGTACACTAGCTATATAATATACATCAGCCTCACAAAAGGCTATATAGGAACACAAATTGTATATGATAAAGTTAACTCACATGTACAATATCATTAATTTTCAATTACCATTCATCATTAAAACAAATATAAGTCATCACTTATCAACATAAAAATTGTCATTGTTTGTTCATCGCATGATTCACCCATAGAAATGAAAAAGTCCAATTTTAATCTCATATTATATATAGAAAAATAATACAAATGGTATCAAAACAATAAATATCATTAGGTGTTTGTGAAATATCAGGGGATGCTAATGTTCAATAATGGTATTACAATTATAAGGTAATTTATAGAATTTTTGAGAAATATATCTTTTTTATTTTTAAATTCACATTAAAAAATTAAAAATTTACAAAAAATTGTACAAATAGTTTTTATTCTAAATATTAATTGAAACATAAAAATTATTATTTAAAATAATTAATATTAACGATGTTGGGACTATTCTTTATTGATGTAAATATTAAAAATAAAAAAATACCATACATTTTCTTAACCGAGTCTAAAGTGACACATTTGGTAAAAATTCTGAAATTTGGCTTTAAAACATATCAAAATATTTCCAAATTCAATATATAATATCATTATAATATTTTAGATATTAATAAATAATTTTATAGAAAAATATAGAAAAAAATGATATATGGGAGAAAGATAACTTCTCTAAAAAAATATACATAGTCATTATCACATACCAATGACATTATTAATGTTTCATTAATCAATAAGGGATGAATGAAAATTAATAAAATTTAACCACATTCCTAAAAATTGGTGGATAAATATACATGGGTAATGAAAACAAGAACATATTATTTTCTTAAATATACCTTGCTACATAAACAATCATGAAATAAATATTATTGTCAAATAAGGCAATTTCCACTTTGTAACCCTCCAATCGTAAGCCCCATGTAATTTTAACATAAAATAATACATAAAATTAAAAAAAAATATATAGATTCATGATATAAAATTTAAATACGTATTATATAAACCTAAAAAATTTATATATTTTTATATCATAATCATATTTCACAAATAAAGTTAATTTCAAATGAATAACCCTTACAAAAATATACCATTAATTATGAAAAATTTTCAAATAATAGATTATGTATATAAATTTTAAAACATCCTAATATAAGTTTATGTGAAATATATGTTAATAAATTTTCATTACACACATAATCTAGAAATAATAATGTTAGTGAAGAAGTAATATAACCCAATTAAAATAAATTGAGTTATCAAATTATTTACCACTTCGTAAATTAAAAGTCAATGAAACTTAAATGAATTAATTAAAATAGTAATTTAATATAACATGATTAATTAATAATTAATTAAATTTTATTAAATTTTATTTATATACACCACACAATGAAAACATGCAGTGCATATTCTGTATGACTCATTATGATTATCAAGTGAGGCGAGAATCCCTTACCTCAAATATAGACATTTCATGTGTATCCATTAACTCATGTATAATATTGATAAACCATTTTTTTATTTCTTAATAACCTTATATAGGTTTATATAATTATAAATAAATAATTTTTTTAATTACATGTTTAAATAATTAAGTAGTTTTGTCCAATTTTGGATTTTTGAGGGCCTTCAGTTCATTTTTTAAAAACTGATTTGGTGTGTTGAATGGGATAAAAGTGGACATTATTTAATATTATATAGAGTAACAATAATAAGAAAAAAATACAATAGTAATATATCAATTAATTTTTTTACAATCTAATCATGAATCATGGTTATGAAAATTGAATTATGTTATGATCTTGTACATAGTATGTTGTACGTATGCATGAATAATGTTTCCAATTTTCAATTAGTATTACTGAAAAAGTCATGTATTAATTGTTTCAATAATGAATTATAATAAAATATTAAATACAATATTTTTTAAAAAAAATACTAATATTAATCATCCATGAGACTTAGTGACAAAAGAATATCTATAATGCATCGTGGAGGTTGATGAGTACACCTATGCACGAATGCTGATGTCATTTTTCTCGGTAATAGGGAACAAGAATATATTTTCATTTTATAATGATACACATGTATTAATTATACTAATATCTTAATTAATATCAAATATATTCCTTATCATTATCTTAATTACATTATTTGTAAATCAGTAGCTAGAAACTAATCACATCTATTTGTGATGAGGTAGTCCACTGAACACACAAGAAACAATATCGTATTCTCCCAAAAATAGAAGGTAAAAGTGTATATGAGATATCATAACTCAATAAATTTTAATATGTTTAAAATAGCATATATATATATATGTATTAAATACATCATTATAAAAATATGTGAGAGGCATTGAAAGAAAATTAATGACATCGATTCGCGAAGTGGTGATCCATAGTACATTTGAATGATGATTTTGTATCCAATATGATAGAATATGAGATTTATTTATGTTATAAAATTAACAAAAAAAAATTATAGTTATATTATATGTAATTTTTTTATTCTATAATATTAATTTATGAATATTTCATGTAGGTGGAATAAAAAATAAAATTAAAATTTCATAGTTAAGAATGATACCTATTCTTCACAAAACCCTTATTGGTAGGCACAAAAAATCAATCAATTGATGTATATATATATCAAACTAAGGGTTATGAGATGTTTTTATTTATTTATGTAATAAATATTTCAAGGTATTGTACGATACAACATTATTTTTAGGTGAGAATATGAAAGGATATGGGTGGCCTTTAATACGTGAGGTTCGTGGAAGACATGTAGTTTTTGAATGGAAATATGTGTAACCATGTTTTTCAAATGCCACAAAGATAAATAATGTACCAATATAAATAATTAATAATTATATGATTTAAATCATTCCCTAATATTTATTTATATTTTGTTTGGTCATTTTGGCACATTTCTATTTAGTCTAAACACATGGTAAACATGTTTTCAACATAAAAATGTAACCCATTTTTACTGTTTTCAATATTTGTTAGGGTAAAAAATTATGATTAACAAACTACATATTATAAATTATTATTATTAAAAATAATATATTCATTTTATAAAATTAAATTCAAAGGTGATGTAAAACATAATTTACAAATAATCCTAAGGACATGATGAAAATGCAGGTTTTCAAGAAGTTATTTTTTCAAGAAAAAGATGATTTTATATTAAATTTATGACTAATAATAATAATATTACAAATCAAAATTAATATTTACTAAAATATAATATATATATATATATATATTTATATTTCATTTTAATCATTTCACATTGGTGGTTATTTTATAAAATTAATAAGAAAAAAAATTTTACATTGAAATAGTTTTATGAATAAAATCCCAATTTTAAACCCAAAAAAACATATACTAAAATCCAATAAAAATATTATTAAAATGTAATAAATTATATTAAATATTATTAATTAAAAATTATGATACATTAAATCATTTTGAAAACTTTTTGTGACTTTCAAATTAAAAATATCTTGAATGAAAATGATAGTTTTACAGAAATGGGAATTTTTACAAATTCATTGAAAAATCAATTTTTTCAAGATATTAAAAAACTTCACCCTTTGTAAATTTTTTTATTATTATTTAAAAAATTGTTTTTATTTTATTATTTAAATTTTCTAAAGGTGTGATAATAATATTTATAATTTATTTAACAGATATAAATATAAATCATTTGTGAAAAAATATAGTTTTTGAAGAATAAAATTATTTTGATATAAATTAAATTATTATTATCTCAATATTTATTAATAATATATATTGATTTGGAAATTTATATATATAATTTAATTTATTTGGCAATATTCGAGCATTTTAATTAAACAGTTAGGCTATAGTGGTATCATATTTCATGGGTCTTTTAAGCATGGTGTTGCATGTTGAATACACTATCCAACGTAATTCCCTTACTTTATTGTTTCATGGTGTTTTAGATACTCAGAATATATATATATATAATAAAAATAAATGTTTTAATTTCCCATAAAACCATTTTATTAAAAAATTACATATCACACAAGTGGATATAAAACAATAATTTCTTATCACGATCTAGGTTGTCACTTCTCATCCCTTCTCCCAAGCCATATAAAATGAATACTATAACCTTGTTAACTCTATCCATGTTAGTTTTCACAAGTACCCATAGTATAAAATAAATGTGAAATACCTTTTTGAGGCTGCATCTTGTTCAATTTTTTTTAAATCGAGATTCTAATCCCCTCTAAATTATTATATCATTTGTATTCATTATTGACAATTTTAAACTTATTCTTTATATCTATTTTCAAGTTTATCCACAATATTAATAGATCAATATCATAATTTCATTTATAATTTACATAAAACTCAAATATTAATATCATATCAATCATCAATAATCAAATTTTTAGTAAATACGATATTTCAACTACCTTTATAACATATGGATAAATTAACTCATTAAATTTTATATAGAGTTCCTATAATATAAAGGTTATATAAACACTAAGAAATATTAATGAATAGTGATTCTATGATCTGTCAAACCACTCGATGTAATGGTCAATAATATATTGAAGATTTTTCCATCGAGATAAACATAGACCCCCCCCCCCCCCCAATAAATTAAAGTCATGATGGATTTCATAGACACATAACTATACCAATATAGAAGCGATAGAAATCAACCTATATAGGTTCTCTAGTATCCTGGTTTTTATATTATTTCCATATTTGTACAATTCCATGACTTAGTATGACTAATTTTTATACCAAGACCTCAATTTATCCTAATATCAATTCATTTATAGTAAATTAGTCTATCGACCATTTCTATGAAGTGACCCTTTGTATTTTCTATTTTTCCAATAATAAAAATGATTTTGAAAATAAATCAATTAATTTACAATGAGTTATTAATATAATTCACATCAAAAAAATTGTCTTATTGTTTAATGGAATCAATTTTTTAAGGATTTATCAAGATATATTCCACCCATTATATTGTTGAATCATATTCTAATGAATTATATCCACACTCAACCTTCTCAATAATGAATTTTTAATTGATTTTAATTTTTTCAAAACAATGAATGATATACTAAATTCATTATAATTTTGATTACTCATTGATTGTCACACCTAGTAATTAATGGGTAAAAAATATCCAAAATAATGTAATTATGTTTTGGCTTCATCCAACTCATTTTTCTGGCCTCTAATGTAACAAAACATTTATCTTATCTAGAAAATATAAGGACTGGGTATTTCTTCAAAGAGTTCAATTAAACACATCAACCACAAAATAAATAATAATACTTTACAAGTAATCCTTAAATAACCAATTTCACCTACCCAATCAATATAGGAATATAATGACTATTTAAAAATTCATTTATTTAAAAAAGTATAATATATTGTTACACTGAAAAAATGAATAATCAATTTTATTTCCATATAATGTGACTAATTATGATTTATCTTGATTTTTTCTCAAATAATAATGGTAATAATAATTTATAATTAGTAATCATTCATGTATTTTCGAATGATATAAATATTTTAAAACACTACATAATACACACTTCTTTATTTATTAGTGGAAAACAAGCTCTCAGGTGAAATAAAGAATTGTGTATTATATAGTGATTTAAAAGATTAATTGTGATATAATGATATAACTAGCTATCTTGAACAATTAAATAAAAAAATATTTTCCCCACCCTGATCATTGAAAAATCATTGTGATTATTCTATTTAAAAGAATGTTTCTTCTAGGTTACTAGTAAAAAAAGAATTCATCAATATACGAAGTTATAATGACTGATTTTGTCACATCATCCTTAACATATAGATTATAATACAAATATTATATCATTAACCATATGCTCATGATTATATTAAAAACCATTATATATCATGCGTATGGTTCTTTCTTCAAAAATAATTAATCCTTTTCAAGATAATGAAATATAAAACTATTAATGTGGAGTATAAGACATTGTGGTAGTTCAATTTAAAACCATTTATAATGTTTAACATTGAGAAACTATAACATCACATCAATTTAACAAATTTATAAATCATTAATGAAAGTTCATAAGAAACATTGAGATAATTTCATGACTTGGAATTGAAGAAAAAGTCTTAAAAAATGTTAACATATTTACAGAGTACCCTTTATATAAATTGTGATATTTCATCAATGTTGATTTTCATTTATAATTATACTTATTTTTAAAACCTAATATCTATCTATCAAATTACTATCCATGGTATGTTAATTTTATTTTCCTTATTCATTCCATTTATAATTATTTACCTCTTCTATTATTACTTTATCCAAACCTCGCATTATAATTCCTCTATTACAAATTTTAGTTTAAATTTTATTGAAATGTTATTTTAATTTAAAATTCATAAACTAATCTATCTTTCCAGACCCTTACTACTATATCCATGTATGGTTTTGTATTAATATGTTTCTAAAGAATTTAAAAATTTGATACGAATTCCTATATTCCTTCCTCATATCTATAAATTGTAGAATCATTCTGGAAATTTTTTTATGTAATTTATGAATCCAAATCACTCCAATCCTTTCGTCACTATCTTTGGAAGATTCTACAATATCATCGAAAGTAGACCATGATGTTTGAAATGGATTTTTACTTTCAAAAACAATTACATAATTTCTATCAAATATAATCTTCAAATTATTAAATAATCACCAATAACATCTTCCAATAGTTTTATATCTTTGAAATATTCTGTCATCATATCCCTCATTATAAATTTATAAAAGTATACAATTAATATTTATGTAATAATTAAAATTTAATTACATAAAAATATTAAGGTTAATATTATTTAGAAAAAAATATCATAATAACTATTTACTAAACATGTTCATCTTATGATATGGTTTAATATATAGAAATTGGCTATTGTGACTTGTTTCTAAATGTACACTGAGAAATAATACTCTATAAACATGGTTCTTCCCATGGCTACCAAATATATGAACTTATACAAAGATAATATATTTTAAAAATATATTTTTTGGATCATAGTATAAATTCCTTATTTTATGATTCCCATGATTATCTTGAATATATATATATATTCATGTATTAGCATCCATTCCATAATCTAGCCTGTTTGTTATGGAATCTAATATGGTTCTTAACCCACATCCAGAAATTATTAAACGTATCAAGATCATTTTATTTACATGATATTAATCAATCTTTTTCCATACTAGTGAAATAAATATTAAATATTATTAAATTTATTACCTATTAGCCAGTTTCACTCTCATTGGGTGGAAAGCATCTTAGTGCATCATGTCAAAACTTTTCTCAAAATTAATATCCACCACCTTTTGACTCTTGTTCGATATTTTCCAATTATAACAAGTTTTATACATTCTTAATCTTAAATGATTCATTTTAGAGATATTGATTAACATTATATATTTTACAAGTTTATATTGGTTCTTTTAACCCCAATAACTAGGTATTTTATTCAACAACCTAGTCTACTTATCCATTATCACGAAATATGAATTGTGATCATTGAAACATAAAATGGTTGTAAATATTTTCCATCCATGATCATTTTTTATATTTCATTGTCCTTATAAAACAAATATTTTTTTGAGTGATAACCCCATTTCCACTATCACAATGTTATGAAATACACAATATATTATTCGACAAAACATCTATAATAACAATGGTATTTTATTCAAGTTTATTCTCAATAACATTATCACTTCCCACACAATTGAAATTTTGTGACCCTGTAGTTCAAAAAATGGTGGATCCCTTATCATACATTGTGATATAATTCATCATATTCATGTTTTTAATCATTTGTGACAACCATCCCTGAACATGTTATAATGATTTTCAACATTTCAATTCTATGTAAGATACATTAACAACCAATTTGTTTCATAATCAATAAAACCCTTTATATATTTATTTATATAATTATTATTCAATTAAAATTGAAATATAGCTAGATTGGTTTTTGTAGTATGTAAAATGTGACCAGACCTTCCAAAAGATTTCATAAGATAACCAAGAGAATTAAAAAAATGAACTATATATTTTAAATGTTTTTTTCTCTATTATATGAAGTTTTAATGATGAATCCACCTAGTATTATTGAATATATTATATTAATACATTGAATTATTTTACTTTAAATAATATTTTTTTCAAACACTCCAAAAAAATAATATCTATCCCTAAAATGAAATATCTTTACTTATATATTTGATTTTTTGAAATATTCTCATTCATTATCCTTCCTATTTTAAATTTGTAACATATTTTAAAATTTGACATATTATAATTTCCATTAATATCTTTTTATTTAGACATATTATAATCCAAAACACTAATTTTATACACGCATAACTATTTTAGGGAATTTCAATGCCACCACCTTGATTTAACATGGTTGTTTTATCCTTCTAAGATGATTTTATTACCTATTTTCCATTATTATATTTAATTCAACAGTATTAGTTAATATATATAGTGTCAAATATAATATTTTTAGCCATTATCAGAAAATATACAAGTTTCATTGATTCATCTATAACCATCTCTTCGACTTTTTGTATTTGAAAAACATTCCACAAAAATATTTCATAACCAATGCAATAATTTTTAATGGAATTATTATCATTATCTAACTATACCATAAAATCCATCTCATTATAATGTTTATAATATTCATAAGAAAAATTAATATCATGAATGTTGCCTATAACATATTTTATATATTTGATATCTCTTATCAATTTTATGAAATAAATATACATCTCATTGATTATCTCTACGTCTAAGGAATCACGGAATGTATAAAATGAGTTATTATTATTACTCAAATAATATAACTCTCTCTCAAGATTTTTTTTTTCTTTAACTTTTAAAAAATTGTATTTATAATTTGAATTCTTTTATTTTTCCGCATCACTTGTTTCCTCATCAATAGTTCTATATTAAATGAACTATTATCTATTCTAGAGATATATTTGTCTTATTTAGATTGGATGATGTAATCATTTAGCCCTTCCTCCTATAATTAATTTTACTCCATTTCACTCTAATTATTATAGAATATATTTTATTATTTTGGTAAATGTTTTATTTCCATGATTTTGATGACCATTGATTTTAAAAGGAATATTCACCCATTACAACTACTTGAAACCTTTATTCTACTTAATTATTTTATAGATTGATTATCAAATTCTCCTATATAACTCTAATTATTGAAACTAACTAAAAAGAATCAAATATTTCTATATAGGAAACTCATAAAACGAAATTTAATGTTATATTTATCTTTCAATAAATTCATGAATTTTTTAAATAATGATAAGAACTCTTTGAAATTTATGGCATCATCTTTTGTAAAAATTTCCTTTACCTAAGACATCATAAAATTAAGATGTTGGGAAAATATTGATTCTTTTTTAGTTATGTGCCTAAAAATATTTTATTATATCTATATGGTTTCCCTTTATTTATATCATACAAATTCAATAAATTATATATTTAATCAATTGTCCACTCATTCATATATTTCTACATGATGTAAAAAAAGTTATCTTCAAATTTATCACATTGAATCCATATAAAATTTTTCAGCACCAGAGAATTCAAAAGAATTTAGCTATTTATTCAAGTTATTCTTGCAAATTTTTTCACCCAAAAAATATACATTTCCATCAATTCATCTTCTCACATATGAATAATCTCAAATTCATACCATAATTCATGTATCCCTGATTTTTTACATTATTTTTTCTATCATAGATATCATATTTTTTACCTAAATTATATTCTCTATTTTATAAACATATATCATGTTGACCGCCACATTATGGGAGACGAGAGTAATGAATTATATTTTATTCGATCAAATTCAATATGATTCTTGTTAGTAAATGTATTGGTTTTCCAAATTTTTTTATGATATACACCATTATTATTGATGATTAAAATATCAATTCCAAGACAATTAAAATGTGGAATCATTCTGTCCTTCCATAAATTTAATTAATTCCCATTAATAATGGTATATCATTTATTATTGATGATATATATTTTTTTTTGTAGAAATAATTAATAACAATATATTAGTGTTAAAGATAACACTCAATCCTGAGTGAAACACATATAAATGATATAGAAAAGAATCTGACACCATGTGTCAATGTCAATAATGTGTTGGCCAACACTAAGTGGGTCATGAATTTGAGTTTACAAATACACCATATCTAAAGATAATTTAACATCCCATGTTAGTTATATTTTATATTAAAGAAACTGATTATTATATATGAGACTAAATAAGAATGATCACACTTGGAATATTGTATTTTTAAACCATTCACTAATGTTTTTAATAAGTGGCTAATCATTTATGAACAACGGTTGTGATACCTCAATGAATGTTATTATTTTATTATAAATGGTATCAAAAATTGATATGGAATATTTTCTTGATCTATTAGTATAAGGAATAAATATCATAATAAATAAGTTTGTTAATATTAATTTCCTTATGTAATGTCCCTTTGAATTTTTGATCAGGTGTTTACTCTTGTTGTTCCCCAAGATTATGGAAATAAATAACTTAGTAGTGATCCATGACATCAGTATATTGTTATTCAATGATTTCAGCATTCATGGAGGTGAGGATTAAATCATTTATTTATAGAAAAATATCCAAAACACATTTTTACTAAAAACATTTGCCAAATCCAATTTTGTGACCATATATCCTTTATAAATTGAATATTTAATCATGTATTTATCCACTTATAATTATATTTTTGATTACAAAATGAATCTATATACACCCAAATTAAATTAAACTAGTATTTAAAATCCAAAATTTCATCATTGTCGTATAATGGTCTCTAAATATTAAATCCCCATTAAATATAATACTCATTTATTCATTTTTTCAACTTTTCCATGGAAACTCATTTATAAGAATTTGTTTAAAACCTAAATGAACTAAATTAATTTCCCTTTTAAATATGGTATATAGAAATTTTCTATGACTAACTATCTTTCAATATTTTATAATAATGAGTTTTATTATAATAATTCATTATATTAAATTAGGGAATCATTATAATTTTAGAGTTTTGGTGATTTAGGATATAGTTCATATATAAAAAACCATATAATGCACTTTACTATTATATTAATTATCAAATTTTCGACAATTATTTTTTTAACAAAACCTGATTTTTTTTCTTGAAAATACTTCCTGACATTCAGGTTAACCTCTACCATTATATTAATAATTCGTAAATCGTATACAAAACATTTTTGAAACATAGTAGGATTAGAAAAATATTTGTAAGGAAAATAAAAAATAAAAAAACCATTGGTCCAATGAAGAAGAAGACAACACTTGACAAACCATTTCCTGAAAACCTAACATTCTACCCTAGAAAATGTACTATCATTTATTTTTAACATAATTTATATTTCCTTTTGGGGAATAAAATAATTTAATTAAAAACTAATTAGATTGAATTGAAAAATTCATATAGGTTCCTTTTGATATCTTCAAATATAATCCTTAATGATTCATTACCAAATCATTCAAAATATGAATAACCATTCAAATAAATTACAATAAACTTCTTCAAATATCATAATCATTATCCAATTCGTTAGGGTGCAACCTCGGTATAGCAACTATATAATTATTCTTGGGATCATCTGACATAATGTGTGTTAACCCATCATATACAACACCAAATAACCAAAACATGAATAAATTGTTTTTTATTCATTCCCATTTCCATTAAAAACATTTAAAAACCATTTTTTACTTGAATGAAAATAATATTTGGATAAAAAAATACCATTTTCATTTAAAAGAAAATTTTAATTAAAAATTTCCCAAAAATAGAAAAGTGTTTTTGTCATTGAGTACAATATTATATATTTAGATGTAATCCTGAAATAAAATAATGTTCATAGTGGGAAATAATCCATTATAGTAGTTCATATTAAAAATACAATATTCCTTTTTTTTAATTTTCAAAAGGATCACTATAATACATGTAAAAAGATTAATTTAGGGAAACCATAGAAAATAAAAAAAGAAGATATATAAACCATGCATTATAAATATTTTATGTTCACATAGTAATATTCATAAAATATTTACAAAGTAATTAAATAGATTATGAAGCATTGGATGGAATACATAAAAAAATGGTTTTTCTAAAGAATTATCCCTGATCACCTTTGATATATTGAATCATCTGAGCCATAAAATAATCAAATAAAAACTTACATTAAATAACCTAATAATATATAAATTAATAATATAATATTTCATGGGGTCTTTATAAAGACTTATAATAGATATTAGGTTCAAATAATCAAAATATCTCTCAATGAAAGGAAACTGAGTGTGGTCCAGTATCTAAGGTTTAAACTATCATGAACGTTCTTTATATTCTTAAATAATAAACTATTGATAATTATGATCCTTCTTAATAATATTTTTCATATTTATTATTACATTTATTTCACTAATTACTATGTTATATATGATAAAATAATCAATTAGGTTTACATTATATGTTTTTCCTTTATCTGTCTTATGTCTCAAAAATGATTTTGATAGCTTGACTATGATAAAAGAGGTAATTATGTAGACATCTATAGAAAATTAATAATGATATAATAATCATTTATATATATTATTATTTTTGGAATAATCATGAAATATTTTAATGAAAAATGAATTATGTTTTGATTATAGGGATTGTATCCATACATACACATGAGTAAAAATTTGATTTATCAATAGTCATTATAGAAAAGATAAATGTAATTTTTTATATTTGATGTAAGATAATAATACCAAATATACCCAATTATTTATTTTAATGTTATTATATATATATATATATATCTTATGTGGTGTGTGATTAAGCAAGAATAGTCACATAACTTTGTAATGGCTATAATCTACATTTTCATGAATGACATTATTATTTCTCAGTGAGTGAAATGGTAAGAAAGAAAATGATATATCATGTTTATAGATTGGTCGATAGTTAATAAATATTCTATGGATACCATTTATATCAGATATATTCATTATATATTCTCTTATTTCTCTATATGTAATGCATTAAGGAAAAAGTCACACAACTTCGTTAGGTTGTAGTCAACTGTACACATGACTGACATTATTATAAACCATATAAAATAGAAATTAAAATGTGATATATTATATAATGATTCAATACGTTTATTTCGGTTTTTTATATCATTTATATACTTTATATCTATCGTCATACACTTCCTTGTTATGTGGAAATGAAAAAAATGAATAAAATTTTCTCATGAGGATGTAATCCACTATACATATCCATCATGATTTTGTAACCCATTTTATAAAAGATGAAAAGGACTATATTAAGAAATAAAAATTATAACATACCATGATTTGTAGAAAACGTTTTATATTATAAAATTTTTGTGGAAAATTTGAATTGGTTTGTTTTGAAATAAAATAAAACTACTCATTTCAGAGTATTTCCCCCTCTTTAGGAAAATTCATTTAGTTTTTACCAAAATGACTACTAATATCAATTTCTATAGTGACAAAAAATTTTAATTACATCACTATTAGATAAATTTTCTGAAAAGAACCCATTAGAGATACAATATGTGATCAAAATGTTTAGTATGTTGGGTAAATTATATGAAAACCCACATTTTAATAATGAAAATGAATATTTATTTATTTCCTTGTTTAATATCCTCTTAGTGGACCTCCAATTATCCTTATTAAGTGTAATTACCTAAGGATATACATCTATGAATGTGTAAATCTAAAAGTATATTAAGTGGGTTTATCATGGGGGTAATAATAAAATGTTAATCTAATGTACATGGGTGGGCGTAATCATATCATAAGAAACATATCATAATACTAATCAGGAGCTTAACACTTCACTGAGGGTTTGAATATATAATATGATTAAAATGGAACATCATGTCATAGTGGTAAAATAGTTCACATAGTTGTGAACAATGTTATAATCATGTTCATGTATAACTTATTTACATATATCATATCATACTAATTATGAACAAATACATTATCATGTTCATGCATATTTCTCAGAATCAAATAATATTAATAACATTACTAAATTCATTTGAGGGACATATAATTTGTATCCCACCTGTCCCATCATAAATGCCCATAATAATATGTGACATATAAATTGTAAAAAAAATCATAGTTATCAAATAATCCCATGAAAGAGAATGAATTTAATAAGGATTACATAATGAATAATTTAATTAATAATCATTTGGGATCCAAAATTATTGATTTAAATCATACGTAGACATAAAACATCTTTACTCTTGCGTGTGTAAGAAGGATTTCAAGAGGAGTGATATATGATGTTTACGAAATAATAGTTACATTAAAAAACATTTTATTAGACAAAAGATTTATAAATTAAAAAAATTTATATCATTGTAAGAAAATTTAATTAATTTCTTTTATTAAATAATTGGAACATTCATTTTATGAAGAAGAGTATAAAACGAGGAATATAATTATCTTAGAGAATCCCATTACCTTAAATCCTTCTTCATTTTTTCTCTTTTCTATATACATAATAATAAACATTGGATTATATAAATTTAGTTTAATAATTAATTTATTCTAAATTTTTTATATATTTATCAATTATAATTATTGGATTCTATTTTATAACACTTTTTTAGTATGGGATATTTTTTGAAATTATGGTTTCAATAAATTTTCTTGTTTTGTCTCGATTTCACAATTTCCAATAAAATTAATTTATACATATGTATAATTAACATATTAATATTGAAATAAATGAAATTAAGTATTTAAATTTTATATATAATTCATATTTTTTACACATGGTTGTGGGTATGTGAATTTACATAGAAATTTCATCATAAGTGGTTAACCAACCATTAACAAGACATTGCGGAAAGAGAAAATAAAGAGGATTTTTAAATTTATATATAATTTAATAATATTATACTCAGAATATAATAAATATTTAATATTATGTTATCTTACTTAAAAAATAATATGATTAGGTTTTATTTTGAATGTGATGGTGAAAAAATAAAGATAAGAATTATACAAAACATACATAATCTTCAGTGTAGATTCTCTTATAAGTCGTTAAATGTTCTTGGTTGTTTGTATTTTGATTACTCCAAAACATTACTAAAGATTTTATGGGTAGTTAGACAACGAATTTTGGAAGATGTTACACTATTAAAATTAGTTGATGAATTTTTTTCTAATGGGAATGAGAGGGGTTATTTTTACCCGATGAAAGGGATATATTTTGATATAACTTATTAAATAAAATTATATGTCCAAGGTAAAACCCAAAATTGTGAATTTCTTATATATATATATATGATAAATAAAGTTAATTAAATGTTTCTATTACTTTAAACCTATTTATAATTAAAATTTATTAGTTTCTTAAAAAGTAATGAGGAATGAAATAATTTTATTCTTTAGTGTGATCATTTTTTAATTTGGTTTTGGGAAAGTCTGTTTGAGGTATTAAATTGATGTTTATTTTATTTTAATAAATTATTTATGAAATTATATATATCATGGCTGATCCTAATGTTCTATAAATGATTAATTCATTATTAAAACATGGATAAAGAAATTTATGATACACCTATTTTGTGAAAACTAGTATTTTTTATATCCTCTTGAAAATTGATGTATTTGAGAAAAATAGGATAAAAAAATTAAACAATTTGGCTGTGGTGATTTCGAAAAATATATTCATTTTATCTAATTAAATATCTAACATAGTTAATTGTAATTTTTTATATAAAAATTATGTTTTTTAAAAAATTACATTCAAATATGGTCAATAAAAAAATGTGGTAAAATTTTTATTTAGTTTCCTAATATTTGTATTTATTTTTTTATAATTATAATATTTATATTTCAATGAATTAATCATGATAAATATTATTTCCATTAAATTTTATTATTTTTAGGTAATATTATAATTCCTTCAGTCATGTTAATATTCAAAGTGGTCTATTTTTGATTACCAATGGTCATATAACTATTCAAATGGTCACATTAATAATATTTTTGTCCATTTATATATTTTTGGTCATATGAGTGATGATCCTAATATATTGGGGAATTTAATATTTTAAAAAAACTATTTTTTTTCTTTTCATTATACATTTGTATTTTTTGGAATTGTAATTGGTTTTATAGATGAAAAATGTAATGATAATTATTAATTTCAAATAGTTTTTGTTAGTTTATCTATAATATGATAGTGTATATAATATTATATAATATAATAAAAAGCATATTTATTCATAAAAAAATATTAGTAATAAAAATTGTTTGATTACATTATGATCATCTTTAGAAATTTATTCCCAAAAATTTAGAACACATATTCTCAGTTTATAGTATGTGAGTTTATTTCTCTATCATTATTTTCTCTCATTCCCTTGTCACATGTTCAAACATATGGTTCAACCAATAAATTATTACATTGTGGGTCATATTTTTGTTTATAAAATTTTCTCTATTTTCTATGATCACCACCAGATACTCTCCATATGAGTGGTCAATATCCAGTTGTTCCGTTTAGAAATTCATTAAATGTGAGGGATCATGTATGTACATCATTGTAAAACATATGTGGAAGACATAATGAACATGATTAATGGTTGGTATATGTTTTAATGATAATCCACAACTCATATGTGGTTAAGATTTTCAATGGGGACAATGTACATTTTGTTGAGCTTTAGCTTCTTTACAAAGTTCATTTTTCTCATTCATGGTGATATTCAAACGAAAAACTTTTTCCACGTCAAACTATAATTCCCTTATATAGTTGTTATAATATCACATTCTCTGACTCTGAGATGTTTTTATATTTAATCAGATAGATTGAACCTTATTTTTTAGTAATTTTAACTTCATTACGTCCATGTAACATTCGTTACCCAATATTTTCCTAACGTATAAGTGTTTTACATTACTTCCCATATAGAGAATTATTTGGAATGATTTTAATACCAGAGTGGAATGGATTTTTTATGAGAAATCATTTAATAAGAGATGATGGTCCCATTATCCATTAAATTCCCTTGACCAGGATATTACTATATACTTGAGAATCGAAATATTCCTTTCATATAGGATATAAATTTGGGTGTGATATACCATAATTAAATTCAACTATGTATCTCATGTATGATGACAAATTCATAATAATTTATAAGTGAACCTTCAATCCCTATTAAAAAAACAAAAATTGGAACTCTATGAAGTTGTTCCACATTTTTTACATTTATCTTATCAAGTGTATCTAGTGATAAATCCTCCTAAATTTTAAATAAATGGGAATTTTTGGTGATTCAATCAACCACTAGCCATCTCACATTGTTTCCTTTTGGAGACCAGGGATAAATTCCATGATGATATTCTCTGATTTCAATGTGGGTGTTGGAAATGATTTCATAATCCCCTTGGACATATATCATACTACATTAACATAATCAAAGTTCAATCACATGTATATGTACTCAACATTATCCATACTAATGTTACACCATAAAAAGTTCTATCAAAGATAATGGTACATCCTTGTTCTTCTAGGAAAGATAGTCATATATGACCTATGTACATTTTCCAAAATCAATTCATTTATCTCTATCAATGATCGGAAACAATGTCTACCTAAAATCATATAACACTATTCTCATCGACATGGAATTCATTAATCTTTCCTTCTATTACTTCATTCATCATCTTTTCATTCTCAAAATCCCTCATTTATTCATACATGATCATATATTGGATAGATGATTTTTCAATAACTTGGGAAATGTATGATGTTTTACCAACCATTAGTATATTTAAATCCAACATTTTCCTACCCATAAAGATAGGTCCTTTATAAAACATTATAATGGATTAATTAGTAGTTTCTTTTCTTCTAAGAGAATATGTTACCTTGTTCTCCTGTCCTGGATGGTAGTGAATTGAGAATTCATAGTATTCAATCAGTTATGACCTTCTACATTTACACATTTGGTTCCATTTCAATGTCAATATATACATTAGATTCTTTTATTATTTATTTTTTTAAAAAAAGATTCAATATAGATTTAGTTCCACTAAATATTAAGTGTGAAGATCTAAGTTTCTAACACAAGATCATGCATCAGGTGGTTTTTATAATGGATGTTCAACATTCATGAGGATTAATTTATAACAATATTATTCTTAATGACTGTTTAACCCTAATCATTATTTGAATCATCACTGTATATCATGAATCTGTCTCCAATTTATGGTTACGTCAGTATATGTTCAGGGATTTGGCTCTTTTTGATCTCCATAACACTTTTCTAATGTTCTTCAATTCAAACATACATTACAAACTTATATGTTAACCTAGATATATTGCTTTAAACGCTTGATAAATTCATCACAAAACATTTGTAATACACTGATATTTTATAAATATAATGGATTTTTGTTATCCAAATGTTTCTGAAACATTCCTCAATTTCCTTTGTTTTAAATAGTCCATGTAGATTCCCTTCACTTATGAACACATTCCCCAATAAAGTGCTATACTGCATCTAAAAGTACCTCTTGAAAAAAATATTATCCATTTGTTCATTTTATAATGTCACTAGAACAATCCATATATAATATTCATGTTTATCTTTACTCATAGAGTACATATGAATATCATTGATAAAGACTACCTAAAATTTTGTTGAGATATTCATTAAAGACATGGTCGGTCGGAATGGCCTTAATGACATAGTTTTTTTGATAATCATCCTTTTCAGGTGTGAGGATGAACCTTACATAGCCAGAAGGTTTAGAGGCAATTACCTGACTCATAGGTCATAGCCGGAATCACATAGACAAGAAACCATGGAACTGGTCCTCTCCAGTATATGTAATAATATTATCATTCCATCTTTGTTGGGTTGGTAAGATAGCTTTCCAAATCAAAAATACACGTGCCCAATACTGATGTAAATTCCATACCATCTCATTCATCCAATTCCGGTTACCTCTACTCTAATGAATGTGCCTCCCTGAATCTTCATCTCAAAACTTATCATATCTACTCAGACTGGTACATCTGCATAATCATGTGTCATGAAGTGGTTGGGTGGACCTAAGGCCATAAGGTGGCCTGGAGGCCTTGAGGGATAGCTGGCCCGAAGCCCTTGGATGGCCCAAAATCTATATAGGCCATGGGGACCAAACCAGTGGCCTAGAGGCCCAGATGGATGAATAGTTCTAGATACTACAGTTCCTGCTACAATAACGGGAAATATGTCTCCACTCGGATTTGATCCTGGGTTTCTTGGAAGAACAAGAAGAGTATGCACCAACTGGGATGAGGATCATGTAAAATAGTTAATAAATACTATATTCATGAAATCCATGAATATTATAGAGGCATTAGTTTGTATAAAGGTAATCTCTATGACCTCATAGTGTTCATAACTTGTATGTACAACTATCTTCTAAATATATTTCATATTCACATTTTATGGATGATATATACAAAAATTTTCCACTTTTGATTAAAATGATGCTCTTACAACATGATAAAAAAATTTATCAATCCTTGGAACATTATTCTTGTTTTATTAGTGACCTTTTTTATATCTCAATAATTGATACACAGCTATATTGTTCCACCCCTCTTATTAACAAAGGAAATTTTATTAAAACATTGTAATTTAGGGGGAAATATTAACCTATTTCCAAATTTAATGTTTATTTCTTCTTCAACACCTTTAGTTTAATCATGTCCATCCGATAGATGAGTTTTGAAATTTATGTTCTATAATATATGTGTTCTATTAAGAAATAATCCTCACGATCTAGTGGAAGTATAGGTAATAGATTAGGAAATACATCACTATATTCCATCACAATAATAATTTACTTCAGTTTAGCACTTTTCATCAAATCAACCTTTGGGGAAAGGTATGTTTCTTTACAGGGTATCATCACCCACACCACATAGTGATTTTCAATAATATATTTTTTGATCACAATTTCATTTTTAAAAGCTCATGGGGTGTTTTTGAAATATTGAATGATATTTATTTTCCCGAATAGTGGATATAAACTCTATATAACAAGATATAATCCAAGAACAATATTTCTTAAAATCCCAAAAATGGAAGGATTATCATATTTTTTGGAAGAATATTTTTACAAAAACTAATTGGAGAAGTGTTTAATGATTGAATTTCATTGATTTAACCTCTAGTTTATTTTTCATATATCTCTACTTCATGTTAGTATTGTTATGATTGAAAATGTTTACAAAACGTGTAGGATATGAAGGAATTACCACTATATTCTTTTAAATATATCTATACTTCATGTTATAATGGTTATGATTGAACAACACTACAAAAAATGCATGATATAAAAGAATGAGTAAAATCATAGTCGAGTAAAACTATTTAAATTAATGAGTGAATTTAATGTGTACCATATATTACTTAATATTACTTCTCCACCATAGAATTGGTGATGGAATAAATGTTACCCTTATCATTAGGATTTGGTGGTTTCTAATGTTGGTTACCCTCAATGAATCGATGTTTAGTGCACTAACATTCTTAGATCCCTATCTCCATAGAGTTGATGCATTTAACCATGGGAGGTTAGTTCGTTTATAATGTCTAATAAGATATATGATTCATTTATATTTGACATTACTGAGGTTGGTGACCTTTTCTCTAACACTTGTAGCATTTCAATTTTAATTTTATGTAGTTTGGTAATAATTCTTCCACAATTTTGGACATGTGGGTTGCATATCATTTTATCGGCCTATACCTTTTGATCATCTATCTTGAATGGAAATCTTCTGTTTTAGATCCCCATACCTAGGGTACCATTATCAAAACTACATATCTACTTTGAGATAAAATAGAACAACCTATTCATAATTATCAATTTATTAAATAGCTAGAGCACATGGAGGTGTGTTTATAAGAAATTAATGAATCTATCAATATTCCTATTTTTTTATATGAAAACAAAAGACACATCACAACTAGAAAATTGGGCTTTTGATCTCCTTACCTATCGTGACCGCTAGTGGCGTTCGCTAGGTTTTCCCAAAAAAGTGGGGCTTCCCCCCCCCCCCCGAACCCTCCTCTCGCCTCGCAGCTTCGGAGCCCCCCCAAACCCTCCTCCCTCCCCTCACCGCGATCCCTCCCTTTCCGCCCTTCCCCGTTGTTGCGCGCCCTGCCGCACGCCCTCCCTCATGGCTATCCCCTGTCTCCCTATCGGCCTCATCCCTCTGCCGTCTGCCCTCCATCCTCCCTCCACCCTACCATTCACTCCTCCATCCTTCCTCCACCACCCTCCACCATCCACCCTACACCCCCCTGGCCTCCCTCTGCCCTCGAGCCTGCCGTCACCTGCCTCTGGCGGCCCTCCGGCAGCGCTCTGGCCGACCTCTGTCCACCCTCTGCCCTCTGGTCTCCCACCGCCCACCTATGGCGTCCAGCCCCTCTGGCCTCCGACCCCTCTTCCCTCTGGCCTCCACCCTCGGCCCTCCTCCCCCTTGGACATCCCCCCTCCCCCCCTCCCCCCCCCCCCCCGCACCCCGGACACCCCCCTGCACCCGGCCAAGCCATGTCCCCTCCATCTTCGTCCCCTCACTTGCCACACCACCACCTCTCATCCCCACCCTCACAGTCCTCTCCCTTGCCACACAACCGCCTCCCGGTCCCCTCCCTCCCAACACAGCTGCTACTCATCCCTTCACCGCTACCGCCTGTCCACTCCGACTTCCCCTATCCTTGGTCCCCTCCCTCATTGTCCCACCCTCGGTTTATCTTTCCATTGAGGTACTATTCCATTGGTTCATGTGATTATTGAATTTTTATTTATTCAATTTTAAATTTGGCTATGAATTGATTGGTTTTGAACATTATTTGTATATCTGTTTTGTTAGATTTATTATTTTTAAAATACATTCAGAACTAATTATTCATTCCCTTTTTGTTTGATTAACAATTGTACCAGTTTTTTATTTTTAAAACAATCCAATTTATCATTTGAAAACATTAGATAGTCCCCTTACTAATGTTTTCAATTACTAAAGGCATGTCGGGGGAAAAGTCAGCAGATCCACATCATCAATCTGAGGCATCTACATCTCATGGTCAAGGTATGTTTTACTGTCATTTTCTCTATTTATTATGTAATTGATAAACACACACACACAGATATATATATATATATATATATATATATTTATTTATAACATCTTTCAATATATATATAACATTGTTTTCTACAGGATCAGACTCGACTGCTTCTTCCAATCACAAGAGAGGCCATGTTCGTGTCATATTATAATGGAATTCTGACACGAAATTAGATGTTTCAATTGATGAGGAATTTCATCCTGTGGGATGAAATGCCCCTGCATTTATTCTCCAGCTGGGTCATATCATATGTGACCCACATCGATTTCCATTGACCACACGTGACTGGGCTTCTATCCCTCAGGACACATTAGATCGTCTTTGGAGGGAGGTTCATGTAAGAAGACCATTTTACTTTATTCCCTATGTATAAATAATAATAACATATGTGATTTTTTTTTAATAGAAAAATTTGAAAGTATGTCCCGATGAATTTAGTCTAGTCTGTATGAGAAAATTCTATAAGATGTGGAAAGACTATAAAGGAAAAGTCAAGAGGGACCACTATGTACCAAATGTGGGTGCCCCAGACATTATGGAAAAAGTCCCGAGAGGTGTCCTCCCGGCTCAGTGGCGTGATTTAGTTCCATATTGACCTAATGAGGGTGTTGCAGTTTGTATATTTATTTTGGTATATATATTTTCAAGAATGTGTGATTTGTTTGAAATTTTAATGAATTGAATGTAGGGGTTTTCAACATGCCATTCTATGAATCGAGCGTTGTAGGGACAACCTCATAGGCTCAGGACGCGTCACATGTCTCAGATCCAACATGAGTTATTTATTATTTATTTTTTAATTTATTAATTAATATGGTTTTGTTTTTATATTCTATTCCTATATAGTGACGGGAGAAAGGTGCACCGACAGATAAAATGTTGGTGTGGATGAGGACTCGTGATCGCAATGATCCAGAGGCTGCATCATTGATAGTAAGTGCTTGTACTCATTACCAATAATTACATAAAATTTGTATATTAATATATGCATATATATTTAAATATTTCATAGGATCAATTTGAAGCTGAGTTAGAACATATGCCGGAGGACCAGCGACACCTTCCCATGCGAAGGGATGAGATCTTTCATCTCATTATTGGTCGGGACGGGCATGGATATAGTTTGACCTATGGAATAGGGATTCCTCGTTCTGTAGTGTCACGCGCTACAGTTTTCGGTCCTACTGTTTCTCAGATGACAGAGCGTTTTTCAGATTTCGAGGCACGATAGCGTGCTTCCGAGGAGGTAAATGTGCAATTGATCGCAGAGGTTAGAGCACTATGGTAATATGTTCATCCATGTGATGGTGTAAGGGATCAGACGACTCAGGTTTATACTATATTGATTTATTTAATTAATATTAATTTTGTTATGAAAATATTAATAATATTTTTTGGTGTAGGCCCCTGACCCACCTGATGGAGGTAGTAGTCATGACCACACATGACACATCATATTCACGAGGTGTGTTCCTGTTTTTAATGGTGGGGTTGTTATTGATATTTAGGTGGGGTTTGTATTGATATTTTTTGTGATTTGGGGGTATCATGTGTGTTTTATCCTGATGCAATGTTTGTGTGCACGAATTGAGAAGTAACCATGAAACTGATTAATGATTTGGATTTTTTTTGTTCATTTAATTCTTTAATGTTTTCAATTGAAAGTTCTGTAATATTTTTGAATAAAGCATGTGATTCCTAATATAATCTATTAAACTTGTTTTTTATGAATAATATGAGGTTCACTATTTTTATTCCTCGGCCCACCCTAGATAGCTCTCCCCGCACCCTAGAAAGCCCTCCCCGCAACCTGGACAGCCCTCCGGCACCCTGGGCAGCCCCCCCTACACCCCATAAAGCCCCCAACACCCCGGACAGCCCTCCCCGCACCTCGGACATGCCCCCCGCACCCTGAATAGGCACCCCGCACCCGAATAAAGCCCTCCCCGCACTTCGGACAACCCTCTATGCACCTTAGACAAGCCCCCGCACCCTGGATAGCCCTCCCCGCACACCGGACACCCCAGAGAGCCCCCCGCACCCCAGACACCCCCCCTGCACCCCGGACAACCCCCCACACCCCGGATGTCCTCAGAATTCTAATAAATCATACGACAATAGTTGTTGAGTGAATTTTGAAATGGTCGGGCCGACGTCACGTCAATAGGAGGTGTCGTTTGACCACGGTGATCAAAAACATATTTCCGGAGTCATGAAATGCCAAGGTAATCGTATTCAGAAATAACGTGCTCAGAATGAACTAAAACAACACGATAACAATAGTAATATTATTCTTGACGTTTAGGAGGAGAGGGCACGCCAATCAGACGTGTGGTGCGCGCGACACGACAAATTGTGTCGTTTTCAGCAGCTTTGTACTTGCTAAAAGGGCGCGTTAGGGGGTCAAAACCACCCAAACGAACTCAAAATTCCATAAAATAGTACGAAAATAGTTTTTGTGTTAATTTTGAAATGTCCGGGTAGAGGACATGTCAATCTGTGGTGTCGTTTGACTACGATGTCTGGAAACATGTTTCTGGAGTCATAAAACGCCAAAACAGAGTGAGACGGTCGTATTCGTTGCGAACGTGCTCCGAATGACATGAAACCACATGGAAAAATATGAATATTATTCGTGATGTGTAGGAGGAGGAGGAACACCCATCGTACATGCGGTGCCTGGAGTAGGACCGATTGGGTCGTTTTCAGCAGCTCTATGTGTGCTAAAAGTGTGTGTTGGGGGACAAAACCACCCGAACGACCTTAAAATGCCATGAAATCATACGACAACAGCCATTGTGTGAATTTTGAAATGGTTTGGCAGATGAGACGTCTATCAGATCTGTCGTTTGACCTCGGTGATCGGAAATGCGTTTCCGGAGTCATAAAACGCCAAAATGGTGTGAGACCGTCGCATCAGAGTGAACGTGCTTCGATTGACCTGAAACCACCTAAAATATATAGAAATATTATTAGTGATATGTAAGAGGACACATAATGCCAATCGGACATGCGGTGCGCGCGGTACAACCGATTGTGTCGTTTTCAGCAGCTCGGCGCGTGCTTAAAGGGCGTGTTGGGGGTCAAAACCACCCAAACGACCTTGGAATTCTATGAAATCGTATGAAAATAGCCGTTGTGTGAATTTTTAAATGGTAGGGTAGAATTTATGTTAATCGGAGGTGTCGTTTGACCATGGTGACCAGATATGCATTTCCGGAATCATCAAACGCCAAAATGGCATGAGACAGTCGTATTTGGAGTGAACGTTCTCCAAATGACCTGAAACCACACGAAAAAGTAGAAATATAATTCATGACATGTAGGAGGAAACGACATTCCCATCGGAAGTGAGGTGCATGCGGTATGACCGATTGTGTCGTTTTCAACAGCTATGCACGTGCTAAAAGGGCGGGTTGGGGGGTCAAAACCACCCGAACGTCCTCAGAATTCCATGAAAGCGTACGAAAATATATGTTTGGGAATTTTGAAATGGTCATGGAGATGGCACGACAATCGTAGGTGTTGTTTGACTGCGGTGACCGGAAACGCATTTCCTGTGTTATAAAATGTCAAAATAGCTTGAGACGGTCGTATTCAGAGCGAACGTGCTCCAAATGACCTGAAACCACACGAAAACAATTGGAATATTATTCGTGACTTGTATGAGGAGATAGCACACCCATCGGATGTGCGGTGCGCGCGGTACAATTGACTGTGTCGTTTTCAGCAACTTGGTGTGTGCTAAATAGACGCATTGGGGGGGGGGTCAAAACTACCCGAATGACCACAGAATGACTTAATGTCGTACTAAAACATCCGTTTTCTGAATTGTGAAATGGTCGGGCAGACGACACATCAATCAGAGGTATTGTTCGACTGCGGTGACCAGAAACGTGTTTCCAGAGTTATAAAACGCCAAAACGGCGTGAGACTGTCTAATTCAGAGCGAACGTGCTCCGAATGACCTGAAACCACCCGAAAACAAAAGTAATATTATGTGTGATGTGTAAGAGGAGACGACACGCTAATCAGACATGTGGTGCACGGGGGTATGACGGATTGTGTCGTTTTCAGCAGCTTGATCCGCTCTAAAAGGGTGCATTGGGGGGGGGGGGTTCAAAACCACCCGAACGACCACGGTTTTCCATGGAATCGCACAATAATAGCCGTTGTGTAAATTTTGAAATTGTTGGGTAGACTTCACATCATTCAGAGGTGTTGTTTGACCAACGTGACCGGAAACGTGTTTCCGATGTCAGAAAACGCCAAAATGGCATGAGACGGTCGAATTCAGATCGAACGTGCTCTGAATGACATGAAACCACCCGAAAACAATAGGAATATTATTCATGACCTCGGAATGCCAATAAATCGTATGACAAAAGTCGTTGTGTGAATTGTAAAATGGTCGGGCAGACGGCACATCAATCAGAGGTTTCGTTTTCCCGCGGAGACTGGAAACACGTTTCCGGAGTTATATAATGAAAAAACTGCCTGAGACGGTCATATTCGGAGCGAACATGCTCTGAATGACCTAAAACCACATGAAAACAATAAGAAAATTATTCTTGATGTGTAGGAGTAGAAGACGCACCCATCAAACAAGTAGTTCGCATGGTATGACCGATTGTGTCGTTTTTAGCAGCTCTGTGCTTGCTAGAAGGGGGAATTGGGGGGTTAAGATCACCCGAACAACCTCATAATGCCATCAAATCACACGACAACAGCCGTTGTGTGAATTTTGAAATGGTCGGGCAGACGACATGTCAATCTGAGGTTTCATTTGACTGGGGTAACCGGAAACACGTTTCTAGAGTCATAAAATGCCAAAACGGCCTGAGAATGTTGTACTCAGAGCGAATGTGCACTGAATGACCTTAAACCACCCGAAAACGATAGGATTATTATTCGTGACATGTAGGAGGAGACGTCACTCTCATCGGACGTGTGGTGTGCGCGTTACGACTGATTGTGTCATTTTCAGCAGCTCTGTGCGTGCTAAAAGGGCACGTTGGGGTGTCAAAACCACCAGAACGACCACATAAGGCCATAAAATCGTATAAAAACAGTCGTTCTGTGAATTTTAAAATGTTTGGGTAGACGACACGTCAATCGGAGTTGACGTTTGATAGTGGTGACCGGAAATGCGTTTCTGGAGTCATAAAACGCCAAAACGGCATGAGACGGTCATATTCGGAGAGAACGTGCTCTGAATGACCTGAAACCACCTGAAAAAAATAGGAATATTATTAGTGACATGTAGTAGGAGAAGGAAAACCCATTGGACGTGCGGTGTGTGTAGTACGACCTATTGTGTCATTTTCAGCAGCTCGGCGCGTGCTAAAAGTTCACGTTGGGGGGTCAAAAGCACTCGAACGACCTCAGAATTCCATTAAATTGTACGACAATAGCTGTTGTGTGAATTTTGAAATGGTCGGGCAAATATAACATCAATCAGAGGTGTCATTTGACCGTGGTGACAGGAAACACATTTCCGGAGTCATAAAATGCCAAAACGGCTTAAGACAGTCGTATTTAGAGTGAACATTCCCCGAATGACATGAAACCACGAAAAAATAGGAATATTATTCGGGACGTGTACGAGGAGACCGCATGCCCATCAGACGTGTGGTGCGCGTGGTATGACTGATTGTGTCATTTTCAACAACTCAGTGCGTGCTAAAAGGGCATTTTGGGGGGTCAAATCCTCCAGAACGACCTCTGAATTCCTTGAAATCGTACGAGAAAATACATTGAGTGAATTATGAAATGGTCTGGTAGACGGCACGTCAATCAGAGGTGTCTTTTGACCACTGTGAAATGAAACACATTTCTGGAGTCATAAAACACCAAAACAGTGTGAGACAGTCGTATTTGGAGTGAACATTCTCCAAATGACCTGAAATCACCCAAAAACAATAGAAATAATATTCGTGTCGTGTAGGAGGAGACGACATGCCCTTCGGGCATGCGGTGCATGCGGTACGATGGATTGTGTCATTTTTAGCAGCTCAGTGTGCGCTAAAAGGGTATTTGGGGTGGTCAAAACCAGCCGAATGACCTTGGAATGGCATTAAATCGTATGACAATAGCCATTGTGTGAATTGTGAAATTTTGGAGTAGACGACACGTCAATCGGAGGTGTTTTTTGACCGTGGGGACCGGAAACACATTTCCAGAGTCATAAAACGCCAAAACGGTGTGAGACGGTCGAATTCGGAGTGAAGATGCTTCTAATGATATGAAACCACCTGAAAACAATAGTAATTTTATTCGTGACGTGTAGGTGGAGACGACACGCCCATCAGACGTGTGGTGCGCGCGGTACGACCGATCGTGCTGTTTTCCGCAACTCGGTGCGAGTAAAATGGGTGCATTGGGGGGTCAAAACCACCCGAACGACCTCTAAATGACATGAAATCATACGAAAATAGTCGTTGTGTGAATTTTGAAATTTTCGGGGAAACAACACATCAATCGGAGGTGTCTTTTGACAGCGGTGACCAGAAACGCATTTCCGGAGTCATAAAATACCAAAACGGTGTGAGACGGTCGTATTCGGAGCGAACTTGCTCTGAATGACCTGAAACCACACGAAAACAATATTAATATTATTTGTGACATGTAGGAGGAGACGACATGCCCATCGGACGTGCGGTGCACATGGTACAACTGATTGTGTTGTTTTCAGCAGCTCTGTGCGTACTAATAAGGCGTGTTGCGGGGTCAAAACCACACGAACGGCCTCAGAATGCCATGAAATCATACGGCAACAGCTGTTCGGTGAATTTTGAAATTTTTAGGTAGAAGGAACGTCAATTTCAGGTTTTGTTTGACCGCGGTGACCGGAAATGCGTTTCTGGAGTCATAAAACGCCAAAACAGCGTGAGACGATCGTATTCGAACCGAACGTGCTCCGAATGACCTGAAACCACACGAAAGAAATGGGAATATTATTAGTGATGAGTAGGAGGAGACAGATCGTCCATCAGACGTGCGGTGCGCACGGTACGGCCGATTGTGTCGTTTTAGCGGCTCTGCGCACACTAAAAGGGCGCGTTGGGGGGTCAAAACAACCTGAACGACCATAGAATTACATGAAATCGTACGGAAACAGCCGTTATGTGAATTGATAAATGGTTGGGTAGACATCACATCAATAAGAGGTTTCATTTTACCGTTTTGTCATAAAACGCGTTTCCGGAGTCATAAAACGCCAAAACGGCATGAGACGGTCGAATTCGGAGCGAATGTGCTCCGAATGACCTGAAACCACCCGAAAACAATAGGAGTATTATTTTTGACATGAAGGATGAGACAGAGCGCCTATCAGACGTGCGTTGCATGCTTTATGACGGATTGTGTCAATTTCAGCAGCTCGGTGCAGGCTAAAAGGGCGCGTTGGGGGGTCAAAACCACCCGAATGTCCTCAGAATTCCATGAAATCATACGACAATAGTCATTGTGTGAATTGTGAAATGGTCGGGTAGATGGCATGTCAATAGGATGTGTCATTTGATTGCGGTTATCCAAAACGCATTTCTAGAGTCATAAAACGCCAAAACGGCGTGAAACGGTCGTATTTGGAGCAAACATGCTCTGAATGACCCGAAACCACCCAAAAAATAGTAATATTATTCATGATGTGTAGAAGTAGACAAAACCCCAATCAGACGTTTGGTGCACACGGTATGACAGATTGTGTCGTTTTTAGCAGCTCAGTGCGTGCTAAAATGACTCATTGGGGTGGGTGGGTCAAAACCTCCCAAACGACCTTAGAATGCTATGAGATCGTACGAAAACAGCTATTGTGTGAATTTTGAAATGGTTGGGTAGACGAAATGTCAATCAGAGTTGTCTTTTGACAGTAGTGACTGGAAACACGTTTTCATAGTCATAAAATGCCAAAACGGTGAGAGATGGTCGAATTCGAAGAAAACGTGCTTCGAATGACATGAAACCACAAAACAACAGTATGAATATTATTTGTGACATGTTGGAGGATACAACATGCCCATCAGACATGCAGTGCATGCAGATAACATTCCTTTTTAGACATAAAAACAATTTCACAAACTAAACCGAATAAGAAAAAAATATGGAAATGATGGCATTTCTTAAAACATTTATGATTGTGCTAGCATTTATATATAAAATAGGCACTCCATTAAGAGTTAGTAAAATTTCCTTTTTAGATAAATAAACATTTTAAGAATAAAATATGATTTAATATTACCATATTCTTAACAAACCTTTTGGATGAATACAAAAAAATATTTTATTTAATATTATATATAGATATATATTTCTTTCACTAATAACCAAAAATAAATGTATTTAATTTATTTTCTATTATAATAAAACACATTTTTAATCTTAAAAATATTTCATTTATATGCACTGCAAGTTTTATTTAAAATGTTTTTTTCCCAGAACAACGACCGCATGTGGAGGTCGCTCTAGGCTACCTACCGGGCCACCTACAGCGACAGCCATTGGTAGTCGCTGTATGCTGCAAATTTGGCCACCTACACCGGCCGCCAGGCAGTCGCTGTAGCCCAGAATTTTGGCCACCTATAGAGACCTCCATTGGCGGTCGCTTTTGGCCTATTGCGACGAGGCCAAAGCGACCCCCGATGGCAGTTGTTGGATGGTCTCTAGAAGCCTATATCCACCGCCAATGGAAATCTCGATAGCCTGAATTTTTAAAAGTTCATCATCAAATCCTTATAATATATTCCTCGTAAAAATGATCATATTATTCATCATTTTTCGTAAGCTCTGAGAACACTTTCTCAGACTTTATTCTTTGATTTTGGTGTAAATACTTGTAATAGAATAACTTCTAAAATTTATTTAACTCCATTAATTCCATTTTAACAATTGGAAATGTTTTCTTCATTAGAACAAACAAATTATTTGGCTCTCCATCTAAACTATTGATAAACAGAGTATCCTTCTTCTTCAATGAACAAAATAGAACAAAAGAGATATTATATATTTATTTTACCCACATTTTAAAAATAATTGGATTTCTTTATACACTAAACATCAGTGGTCATTTCTTCATAAAAGATTCGATATCCATGTTGAATTTATTAATAAAAGGCGGATGTTCCACAATGTTTATGTTATTTTTCATCGGTTGAGACTCCTAGGTAAGCATCACCATGATGTTTTAAACAACACATCCATTTAAATCAGGAGTTTATTTTAGGAAATTGTTTAATTATACCTCAAAGGAGTTGTTGTCCTGGTTTCTCATGATTCCTGTAACGACCCAATAAACTGTGTTTTGGGTAATGACAAGTTTATATTACAATGAAACCCATTAATTGAACATAAAATAATCTTATAAGATAATAATAATAATAATAATATAGAGAAAACACATCAAAATGAATGTAAGTCCCTTTCATTCAATGAGGAACATCTTGGTGACTAGAACTCACAATGATCGAATAAGAAGTTGAGCTATCAAAAAATTCCAATAAAAAACACGATTAAAATTATAGGGAGACAGCTTAAAACCAAAAGGACCCCAAGAAGGCGATAAGGATCTTTGGAATCAATAAAAATAAACCTAAGGATGGTTGAGGCCACCGCAGCCGTACTGAGCACCAAAGGAATCACACGAACTGTCTCCTTCTCTTTCTCCTTCACTCATCGTGAGTGTGGGATACCCTGAGACCTGACTTTTTATAGAAAAACTATTAGACTATTGGACCCTAACGGCTATAAATATACCCCTTGGATCCCCCATGATCCTCTTATCCTCTAATATTTTATTTTTCAATTGGATCGTTGAAGCTAAGAGTTGTTTCTCCCCCAAAAGTTTCGAAAAGTTAATTATGCAATTTTCCCTAATATTTAAAGAATGAAATCAATAATAATATAATTAATTTATTTCTTGTTTTCCCAAAATGTGAATAATATTTTATTTTGCAAACCAGTGTGAATTAATATTATTATTACTTCCACTATTTATTATACACATTTTTAATATGAGCAAGTAAGTGTTTATTTCATGAATGAATATATTGAACCTGATGGGTTTTCACTTGGTCTATGAAAATATGTATGCAAACTCATGAGTTATATATGGTGCATAAAACATTAAATTATATGTATTATATTTATCTCTAAATTAAATATAAGTAATAATAATAATGCAAATGTTTATAATTTGATCTTTTTGTTAACAGTTTTGAGACGACGTCAAATTATGATTTACCTATGTGTTTCATAATGTCAATATTTAGATCAACTCACTCTTATTTGTGAATTTGAAAATAATTAGTGATGCTGTTATGTTAAATGTTTAATAGTATTAATAACAATAACATAAATTTTCAATTACTGAAAATTAATATAATTAATATGTAATTCAATAAAAGAAAATAAAAATATGGTTTTGATAGGGGTGAATTAATCAGTACACATGGGTATTAAATGAACCATTGACCTATATTAATATAATAATAAGTGATTAATAATTGAGGTTTAATAATAATAATGTTTATATAATACGGGTAATAAAAATTTAAAACGTATTGATGTATTTTATAAATAAATATATATATATATATATATATGAAACCGTAGGGGGAAGACCATCGTTTCTTCTAAAACGTCGCTCCCCGCTTGACCGTCGGATCTGGCGCATCTCCATCGTGGTCATCCATTCTTTTTAAAGCTTCACCACATCTATGCCACCCGATCGTTTTCCTTTTAATCTGGGTCATTCCCACTTTTTCTGGTTTTCTTCTTCCCCGCTTCTCCTTCTTCTTCGTCACGCACGAACCAGTAGGGTAGATTAGGCTTTGTTTTTTCTTCTTCTCTTAGGCTGGCTAGTGGATCCGACTACCCCACTTTTCCTATCTTGTTTGATTTCAGTTTTGGTGAACCTAAATTTTTATATACACATTACGTATATATATATATACCCATATATATATACAAGGCCATAAGAGCTGTTTTACCCCTGTCTTTCTCTTCCATCGTGGAGAATCGAACATGAGCAAATAGAAGCTCTTGGGTCTCATTTTCTTCGGTTTCACACACTTATATACCCTTGTTTTATTTGTATATTTTTATATGCATATATATATATATATAAGTAAATATATTCCAGAGTTTACCTTCTTTTATATATGTAAATGACCCATGTTATATTTTTCCCTTTGGAAAATGGAGATTTCGGGTAATTTTATGAACATGTAAAATCATGCAAGTATATGGTGCATATAGATATATATGTACATGTGATTATATAAATGTAAATGTACATCAATTTTAATAAAGGATGATCTTGATTAATTTGTTTTGAAATTTATCACAATATAACATGATGATTAAAATTTTATTTACCCAAAATGATTATTATTTCAATAATAATACCAAAATTATTTATAAACATTATTATGTATATGATGGAGTTTAAGGATAATTTTTATATAAAAATAGTTCTTCCAACTGAAAATTTCATTTATCAGCATTTTTGACTATTCATGCATGTTTTGTGAAAATATGTGGCGCGAACCCCTTCAGCATTAATATGTGGCCTGGTGAATGTGTATTCATTAGTTCAGTTTCCAAAACCCTATTTCAATTAATTATTATGAGGACTTGGTTTATATTTTTTTACACATATAAGTTTCTAATAATTTTAATGGATTCTAAGCCATTATGTATGTTGCATCAGTGGACAAGCTTAACCTTCAAAGTTATGTACCCTCGATGGAATTTATACTTCTAAATAATGAGTTTCTCTGTGTTTTAAAGAGATTAACTTTGAATTTACATGTTTTATCTAATGAACATGACATAATTTTTCCTGAAAATCCTTTATGTTCATTGTTCCAGTTATTTTTTCATGTACAAGAGTAAGTCGATTTAGTTTATTTACATCACTACTTAATCTGAAGCCAAAAGCCTAGTTCTTTTTACATTTATGTTATGATCCACTTCAAGTTATGAATATGTATTTAAAAAGGGGGTTTTATTAACAATGTATGAATGATACCCTATGAATGAAAGACCATGTCAAGATATGTGTGGGATGTATTGGACATAAATTTTTATGGATGGGTGCGCCCGAAATTATATAGCACTCCAATGCACTGGGTAAAGTATGAGTCTCATGAGACGTTATGTGCGACGGTCTTGGCAGTTAGCCTTGGCTTGTGCTACCATGGGAAACGGGATTGGTGGTTAGCCTTGACCCAAATTAAGTATGTTTTATGGTCTTGATGCAAGGTTTGACAAAGTCCGGCATTATACATTCCCTCTGCATGTGATGATAAATGGTCAACCAGGGGTTAGTCCAACTAACAAGACAGCCCCAAGTTGAAAATTCCCATGACAATGAGAATTAAATTATGAAATAAGAACCTAACACATGTGGTATGATATTATAAGAACCTTATGTGCCAATGTATCACGGTATAAATGTCTTCCCTACATACGCTCAATTGTTTAGAACTGAAGTAATTTTGTTTGTAAGTTATGCATCATCTATCCTTCACATGCATATGCTCTATGATTCATGTCTTCCTTTAAGCTTATTTTAAGTATATACTTCTTCTCTATGCATGTGGTTTTCAAAAATGTAGGATTTTCATGTTTTAAGAAAATTTAATGCTTAGTTTTTATTGAAGTGTTTTATTCTCTTCAAAAGTACTGCTTTGAGAAATATTTTTCTTAAAACGTTTTTAAAACCCCTTACTAGGAATATTTTCTCACCGTACATTTTTTTTAAAATTTTTCAGGCATGGTTTGTACTAATGAAGCTTATCAAAAGATTCTGGTTTCCCAGAATCCAGAGCCTTGCGATCTTCTGTAGTAATGGGGCGTGATATATTATTTGTAAATGTTGTAATTAAATGTTTGTATATCATGTCTCATAAGGAACATGGTGATCGGGGTCACTACAATTCCCATCATTTTGAGAAAATAAAATTGTTTAAACATTACTTAAAAATAATGAATTAAAATTTTATACATTTCACAATTAATTATATTGTAATATCTTATAGGACACAATCTTCTATACTTTCTATAAAAATAAGTTTCATATCATATACTTTTATAGTTATATAACATTAAATGGACTAATTACCTTAGTTATATATCCTTAATAATGTTTTTAATAGTGTTTCTCATTAACAAAATAATATCCTATGTGAGTTTCAAACCATGTAATCCAAGAGATCCATTATGGTGGACACATTCTAGATCGATTCATTTTATATATGGGGCTTTCAATTATCATTCCCCTATGATCATATAAGGAATAGCCACATCTATATTTAGAATCTAAAATGGATTTCATTACATAGAAAACACACATTATTATAAATTACCAACTATATGATGTTAAGGTTTAATTTAACTTATCATTCATATTTTTCACTAAGGATTTCTAATCCTAATTACTATATTCACAAAATCATTCTATGGTACCAACAATCCAACCTTACTCTCCATTATATAACAATTAAATAATTTTAAAAATAAATAACATAATCCAGATACAATGGAGGACCCAATGATTTAGTGCCTTTGGTAAATAAGGCTCAAAAATAAATTTAACATAATTAATATGACATGTTAATTAATTAAAAATTATTTATCTTATTAGATTCCTCCATGTTCTCCTTATTACAAGTAATCACCCGAGGATATACAATAATGAATGGGGTGAGATAAATCCTAGTAAGGGGAGGTATAAAAAAGTGAAAATAATGTACATGAATATAAAGTAAATGGTTAAGAATAATCATATCATAATCCTTGTATAATCATTATAATCATTTGGAAAACACATTAAAAGTCCTGGAATGTCTCATATTAATAAAATGAAACCTCGTGTCTTAGTCATCAAAATACCACACCATGTTGTGAATAATGATAGCATCATATTTTCAAATAACATATGTGAAAAATTCTTATCATAATCATTATGAAAAACCAAAACATTTTTCTCATGAATATGGAAAATAATCACATAATAATAATTATAAAAAAATTGTAATTAGAAGGATATATAATTATGGGCCCACAAATCATATTATAACTATTCATAATAATTAACTACACATAGTACATATTACAATCATAGTTATGAAGTTAACCAAAGAATGATAATGTGTTTCATAATGATTTTTTAAACAATAGTTTAATTAATAAGACATTTGATTTCAATTTGAATAATTTATATCCTAGTTGGACATATAATTTTATATTTTTTAGTGGACATGAAGCCTTTCAAGAGGTGTAAAAATGATGATCTGGAAATTAAGTCCAATTAAATAAAGGATTTAATTAAAAGAAAATTTTACATTGTATGAAAATATATGTCACCAAAAGAAAAGATAAATGAGATTTTGAACAAATAATGTTAACCTTCTAATATTTAAGAGATGATAACTCAAGGAAATTAATTGTGTTTTTGAAGCCACATATCATAAATCCCACCTAATTTTGTCACTTTTACACCTCCCGAATAATAAAAATAGGATAAATAATGAATAGTATTAATAGACATTTATATTTATATTATCTACTATTTATTCATTATAATAAATGTATTAATTTTTTAAACACTCTTTTTAATTATCAATTGTTTTGTTGTCATGATTTTATAAAATATTGCTATTTTGTTTAGATTTAATTATTTTCAATCAACTTCATTTATAAAAAAGTATAATTATCATTATAATCTAATAATAAGTTAAAAACTATATTTATATATTATATATAAATATTAAATTCTATCCATTATGGTGGTTATAAAACATTACATGGAAATTTCATTGTAGGCATCTAGCCGAGCATTGATGGGACATTATCGAAAGAGTGGGAAAGAAAAATTCTAAATTCTAAATTTATATATATATATATATATAGTAAATGTGATACTTATAATATGTTTAAATAATTAATATAATGTTACCTTATATCCTAATTAATATTATATGTTTTGGAATTGATTTTTTGGTGAAAATTTAACATTATATTAAGGAAAATAAGGGCTAATAGAAACATACTTAATCTTCAGTGTAACTTATATTGTACGACAATAGAACTCTATTCATGTTTCTAGTATGATTACTCTAAAACATACCTATGGATTAAATGGTTATTTATAGGACTTATTTGGGTATATATTTTTATTTTAAATGTGGGTAATGATTGGTTTTCCCTTTATATTGGGTTGGGTTAATTATACATGAGGATATGGGTCTTTTTAGAATAAAAATATTAAATAAAATAATATATTAATGGAATTAATTGTAACAGTGAATTGTTTACAATATATATCATATATAAATATAATATAATGTTTTAAAAACATTAAACATATTTATATATTGATTTTCTTGTTTAATAAAAAGAGAATTCGAATATAATTTTTTTCATTTTAAGGGATCACTTCTGACTTTAGGTTTTCAAAAATAATTTTTTAGAATGGAATTGATGATAATTTAATTTTTAATACTCTTTTAGGATTTTAAATATTTTATGGTTTAATTTCAATTTCTAGAAATTATAGGTCATTATTACTTCATGAATGATGTTATTTATGGTTTCCCATTATTCTGAAAAAACCCTTACTTTTTCTATGCGCCCAAAAATTGTTGTATTTCAAAAAAAAATCATGAAATCACCCAAAAAATTTTTTCTTGTAATGATTAAATAAATGTTACAAATTTTGTCAAAATAAATTAATGAAATTGGTAATTTTAATTTTTAATATATTGATATTTAATTTTACAAAATACAAGAAAGTACAATTTATGAATAATGTGATTATATTTTATACGTTTTTTTAAATAATGTTATTTATTTTCCGAAAATATAAGAATTTCATTTAAAAAATTAAATCCTAAAAAATATTATTTATACAAAAATTGATTATTTTGGTGTCATATTATTATTCCAAATGCAATTTAACAATTCTAAACCTTGATGTTACTATTCCATATAGTCAAGTTAATATTCAAAAGGTCACATTACTATTCCAATAGTATCATTAAATCTTATATATACCACTCAATTTCCCCACTCAATACTAACTAAATATTTTCCAAGTTTATATATATATATTAATTTACTATGATTTTTAAATATTTACTATGATTTTTATCCACTTGTTATTTTATTCCTTATAGGAGATGATCATAGTATATTTGGGTGACCCATATTTTGACATTTTAGATATTTGATTTAAAATTCATTATTAAAAAGTTATTTTTTGAAATCTAATATTTTTTATTATCATAATAATTCAATTATATTTATTAATTACATAAATTTTTTTTCAACATTTTCTGGGTGATTAAGATTATATTACATAATACAACCCACATTCATTCAAGAAACAAATATTATTAATCTAAAATGGTTGTTACAAATTATGTCTAATATTTGGCTTCCAGGATAACATAGGGAACTATGTATGTGATTTGGAAAGATCATGGAAATTAAAATGGGATTTTATGGCATGAATAATATAGTAATGGGGTGGCCTTTTATATGTGAGGTGTGTGGAACACATATAATTTTTGATATGAAAAAGGTGTACCTGTGTTTTTCAAATACCAAACAAATCAAAAATGCATTATTCCCAGTTAATAGAAATTATAATTTCAAAAAATGACAATCCAATATATTTTACAAATCTCTTTATGTCAAATTTACCATTATCATTTTAGTCTACCCGATAAATCCATTTTTATCATAATTGTGGTAATTAGTTTTTACTATTTTTACATTTCACGGCCAAAAGAAATTATGCTTCACTTATTAGATAATATAATTTATTATGATTAAAATTTTATATCCAATTTTAAAAAATAATATTCTTATGATTTGGAAAATTACATTTAAAAAAAACATAAAAATGCGACAATAGAAGGGTTTTAAAGAATTTTACTTTTAAGGGAATTGGGGGATTTATAATTATTCAGTTTCTAATAATAAGAAACATATATGTGAGAAATTATACGAATTGATATATAATCTAAAATATTAATTGAAATCATTTATTAATGGGTATTATCATAATTTTTTAAAATTTATAGACTATATTCATTTTAAAATCAATTTTTGAAAAGATCCATTTTTTAAAACATTTTATACTAAAAACAATTCAATGTTGATAAAAAGTGATTATGTGTATTAAATAAAAATTAATGATACTTCTGTTACTTGAAATCATATTAAAAAAGTTTTCGTACATTTAAAATTCATAAAATATTGAAAAAGAATTAGTTTTTTGCAAAATAAGTATTTTTATCTCTTCTATAAAAAATCAATTGTTAATGAAAAATAAAAAATAATTTATGTAATATAAATTTTTATATTATTTATAAAAAAACTAATTTCATATTTTAAATTTAAAATAGTTACATTAGGTAATTAATATTTTCAGTAAAAGTGTGGATATCATTCCCACGTATCTTTTTTAGACTTCCATGTTTCCTATATAAATATATAGTTTTTTCTAACAGAGATAACCTTGTGAATCAAATAATTCTGATAAAAAATTTCACTAAAATCAGTAATATAAATAGTTAACTCCTTAAAAGATATAAACTCATAAAGATGAACTATTTCCGGAGAAATACATAAGATAGGTATGGCATGTAATCATTTAACAATAAAACTTGAAATATACTGTAATTATGGTATAAACATATTATAAAATCCACTCAGTTAGAATATAATCATAATTAATCTAGGATCTCATATGGTAAAATGAACCATCGACATAGATTTTTTTTTCAAAAACAGATAACAATTTTCTAATGAGATTTTATGAGAAAGGCATGGTCACCTACCACAAAAGATAGATTTAGCTTTATGTTTTCTGGACAAATATTTTTCCTTCTCATAGCTATCCACATATGTTTACTAATCACATAAATCTTCTCTATAATTTATTCTACTAATCATATTCCAATCAATATCATCTCTCCGATTTCACCCCAAATAGTGTGCAATTGACACTACATTCCCTATAATTCTTCTAATATTTCAATATGTATACTACAATAAATACAATTCTCATATTGAAAATCAATCAATGAATTTTATTAATACCAAATTTCATTATATTATATTGAACAATAAAAAATTATATATTCTATGGTTTGGATTTTTTACTAATATTGGCCGTCAAATAGAGGATGAAAATATGTAATGAAATTTATCTGTATTCCCAAGGAATTTTAAATTCCTTTCAAAAAAGTAGATGTAATCCTTGAATTGTGGTATGATAAAAAGAAAAGTGGTGGTCTATGTAACCATAATATCTCCTTTATAAATAGTTGAGAAAGCTAATATCATGAAATAATGTCTCAAATTGGAATGAAATGTGTTGATTTTGTTAATAAATCTACAACATTAAAATCACATTATTACTTTGAGATGTATATGGAAACAATACATAGAAATACATGGTTATATTTTTACATTTTTTCTATATAATTTTAAAATTATGAATACATAAAATTGGAAATGTATTTCTTCTTTAACTTTCTAACAAGACAAACACTTCATTTAACTTTAGAAATATAATTATTTTCTCTACACCATCAATAATACTAAAAAAATGTCTTTATACATATTAGTATATATCATATGACAAGAAAATTAAGAAATATGAGCTTCAATCAACAACTCATTCGTCAACAAGTAATCAAAAAGGCACACATAAACTTTTAATAAGTCATAAAAAGATTATTAATCAATATTAAAATCTAGAAACATTCCCTTATTAACAATTTATACCTTTTTCAAAAAACAATTCTCACCATTTAGAGGGTTATTAATTATTTTAGAAAAACTAATCTACAATGAAACCTAATAAAATAGAAAATATCTATATATCCACCTAATCATCACTAAATTTTGTCAAATTATTAACCAACGTTTCACATACTAATTGTAACAGGGTAAATGAAGCATTATGTTTATAACTCAAAGAATTAGCCAGTTTTTATTTATTTCGCAGGTTGGTAATGAAGAATCTAATCATTATCCATTATTTATTCTAAGAATTTATTATGTATCATGTTTATGTATTTCTAAGAGAATATATAATTCAATATATTTTGATCAGTTTTTATTTCATACATTAATCCAAATAGATGTTACCTCAAAATATTAATGAAATTCCAATATCAATGAATTCCAGATTATATTTATGGTCATTTAAATCCTGATGTTTCAATTGATGTAATCTTAATTAAATTACCTGGTCATTATTAATTAGGATTCAATTACATCTTTATAAAAAAATCATTGTAGTTGAAACATTATCCATTTATGGATGGGAAGGAAAAAACATGAGTGCTCACCAATACTATTTTTAGTACTTAAAATCAATCATCACATTATTTTTTGTTGAATAAAATAGAACTATTTTGAGTTATAAAAGTCATTAAACTAAAAATAGAAAAGTATTCAATAGGCCATCTATATTGACCCACTAATATAAGAAATCTATGAATTCTGGTGATATTTTAGGGTCTTGGGCATTCATACAGAACTTTTTTTTATAGGTTCAACAATTATCCCATATTTAGAAATAATATTTCCAAGGAAATATATATTTTTCACCCAAACTTTCATACATAATAAATTTCCCAAAAAAATAACTATTTTCATTTATGATATTAAAAAAATGCATAGGTTCTTTTCAGGTTTCTCCAGGATTTTTGAATATATAATAATATTTTCAATAAATGTAACGATAATATTTTCCAAGAAATCATAAATATCCATATTAATATGTTATATAAATTTAAGAGGTGTATTTTATAGTCCAAAAGGAATAATTAAAAACCCATTGTCCCTATATCTACTCTGAAATATATTCTTTGGAATATCATCCCCCGTCCCATTCTACTGATGGTTCCATGACATCAAGACAATATTCAAAAAATACAATGATCTCTAGAGATGGAATGAAAAGTCATATATGTGAGGAAAATGATACTATTTCTTAATAGCATTGTTATTAAATGAATTTAAGTTAATGAAATTTATCATTTAACCAAAAATAATTTTAAAAATTAGAATAGTAGTACCCCATGGGGAAGTTGAAGGATGGATATAACATTTATCTTACAATTCATTTAATTTCATTTTCAGTTCTAAATGTTCCACATGACTCAATCGATATGGAGTATAGAAATAGGCCTTTTATGTGGCCATATGTCCATAGTTATATCATCCATGAAATCAAGAATAACACTAGGAGAATAATATGAAAAATCTTCCTTTTATTCATTCACAACGGGAACATCAATATTTTCTATATTAAAATTACTATTTGTGATAAATCATGGACCCCTTAATACTTCCCAAAATATTTCTAATTTTTTTTCCAATATTTCATGAGTTTATATTCCGTTCACAAATTACTACATCTAAAAAATGAAATAATGTAATGTACTAGAGTCTAAACGTGTATGGTCATATATAAAATAAATAAGAAAAATACTATTCAATGTATCAGTTAACCTCCTAACATCAATCATAATAGAAGAGAAACATTATTCAGTATAATTTTACCACTAATCATTATTATTGGAAATATTAGATACTTTCTTCTAAAATATGTAGCATAATGAAAAAAAAAATCTAAAAATAAATATTCAACAATAGTTGGATAGTGGTAACACAATACATTTATTATTAAATATTAATTTCGATTCTTTCCAAGGCTATATTTCCAGACATAATATTTTAGCAACACATCCTTAATTTAATAATACATCCCAAATTTTATTTTTACAATAATTACCAAAACATGTGAACTTTATTTTTTTAACTTCATATTATTTATTGTATGTTTATCCATTGCATAGGAACTTCTTACTATTTTCACCATGAGGAACATATGTCTTAGAAACCCCTATATATATTTGTCCACTCAATGAACAACATTCTCATAAATTTTAAATTCACAAATGGAAAAATATATTTGTATAAATTATTTAATTCGTTAGATAAATATGTTAATTTTAATATCAATGTCCTAAAATATAACTTCTATGTACATTGAATGAATTCTATTATTTGGTCTCATAGCTGGCCACATAATCATCATAATATTTCATTAATTCCATGAATGTTTCATCTATACTATGTCATAATATCCCTATATAATGATTACTCAAAGAATATAAAAATATTTTTTTTCATTTTGTGGAATCAAAAACATCATTATATAAGTTATTCTGAACCAAATACCACCATAAATCATCTTCCTCTTGAATATGATAAACAAAATAATTTCCCTTTTATCATTTTAAACATCATAGGACATTAAATATATTCTCCATAGAATTAATCTGTCCTTATGATGCCGTATAGTAAGATGATTCACTAATGGTTGGAAGATGCGGAATTCTGAAATGATCAGTAATAAATATGAAAATTTGTGGTAGATTTTTTTCCTTTATACTATGGATACCACCACCATTTATAGCCTTCTTAAATTGATATGTCACTATAAGAAACTATAAATTCAAAATTTCAACAATATTAGGATACTGATTTAGAATAATTTTTCTCTTGGTGATATCCCACTACATGTTCCGTATTTCCTCTAAATAAAACTATTCTTAATATACATAATTTAGATAAGGCAACATTGTAATCTTAAATTAATATTTAATTTCATCATACCCATAAGGTAAAATCATTCAAGGGAATTCTATTAGTATTATCTTAAACCCTAATGTTATCTAAACCATCCCTAGATACCAACTATATGGACCTCACCATAAACATTAAATAGTATTGTATTTTAAGTCTATAAATCATTATATTACATATTAGGATATTTTTGGGCATGTAGATTAAGATAATTATCTCATACGTCATGAATAAAAATAATAATATAATAAAACATGGATATAACCATTCAATATCCATTTTTATTGTTTATAATTCTTTGAAAACAAAAATTGATTGCATTCCATGAAAACTTTTCTTGACTTTCAACATGACCATTTATTGTACCTTACCTATAAATTAATTATGTGAAAATTTTAATTAAATTTGTTTTATGAGAACAAAAATCATATCAATAGTCATAAATATAATAAAACTATTACTCAATCATGAAACATGAAAAACTATTTATTAATTACACAACATTTTATCCATAATGGGGATTATCATTCCCTTAAATTGATCATTTATATTACCATTTGAATACAAATTATTTTAATGAAAACTCATAATAATGAATAGAGTAGACATGTAGATACCTTGGGATATTATCTCATATAAATATTATAGAACCATTACCAACCACATATAAATTATAATAACCATAAAAACATCTTTAAATATAATTCTTCAGATGCCATAATAATTACCTAATTAATTATAGAGATATAAGGTCGTAATCATAATTTAAGTAATAATGGGCTCACCAAACACTCTATAGAATCACCAATGTTATATAATTTCATTGAACCACATATTGAATAAGACCATTTATGTTTTCACTTTTCCATATCAAAATATTTGAAAAACTCTTATCAACGCATATACAAATCACTTTCTCGTATAAAGACACAAATAACATTTAAAACCCAATTTTCAATACAAAAATAAACTAAATATAAAGAGTGAATTTCATTGATAAAGATATGAAATATTAAAATTTAATCTAAAAAACAAACGATGATCATAGCTAGGTATAAATTTCTTGATGTTGTGTCTGTTAAAAATAAAACTTGCATTTTTTTCATTTGTTAAAACTTTTCCAATAATAATGTAAAATGATTCAATTTGACACCCATTGCAAATATTTAAAAAATATAGATAAAATTTATTTTAATAATATTTTATATAAATAGAAAAACATTCATTAAATAATTTAAAAAACATAGATAATGAAAAATGAATATATTGAAAGAAAAAATTAAAAGTGATTTTCTAACGAAAATCCCATCTCAGCTTTAAAATATTATAATCATAATACCCAGGAAAGAATAAAAATAAAACCTATTAAATAAATGATAATAAATAAATTCAATATTTATTATTTCCAATGTTATTTATGTATAAATCATATAATAATCATTTTTCATAACATCAAAATACACATCAATGATAGGAAATTCAGATGATGTCTATTATCTCAGGTTTATTTGTCACATATGATATTTATATTACTTAATATTTTTCATATGATAATTATTTTTTATTAAGAACCATTTTAAAATTTATTATTCCTTTTATTTCACTAATTACCATGTTATGTATGATTACGTAATAAACATGTTTTATCTCAGTAGTAATAACCATATTTATCTTAGGAGATATTGATTATTTAATAGGTTTATAGTGGTAAAAGATGTCATTATTTAAACATATCCAAAATAATTTTCATGAAATAATTTTCATATTTAAATTTAAATTATACTTTTAAGACCACTCAAGAAATATTATTATAAAATATGAACAATTTTATCATCTAGATTATTATAGGCCATACAACCAAATAATTAACATTTCCATTTTTAAATGATCATTATAAAAATGAGTTAAGTAATATTTTACAATTACAATATTATAATAATATCACATATTGAGTATTATTTGACTTCATGTTCATATGTATATCATTCATGTGTTGTGGCGATGAAAGGAGAGTCACATCGCTTTATAAATATGGTAGTACACTTATTCAGGAATAATTTTATCATTTCTAACTAAATAAAAAGGAATGAAATAAGAGGAAATATTATCTTCTTAAAATGAGTAATATTTCATGAATATTTAAATTAGGTAATTTATTGAACATATATTAATTTTATTTACGCGTATTACCATTCATGGAACAATTTATTATGAAAATTGTATCACATGGACTTGTGAGGCATTAGTCAATAATTCACATAAGCGATGTAATAGTATGCCATATTGAATGGGATGTAAATAAGGTATACATAATATAATGAATATATAGGTATAATAATATTAAAAAAATTATATATATATATATACTTTAGATCCATCGTCATACCAAAAATTAGGAGTCAATGATGAAAAAACGAATGGCATCGATTCACCATGTGTTAGTCAGTCAGACACATAAATTTCATTTTTTATTCCCATTTAATTAAATTTGATAACGATTTAGTTAAATTTTTATCATAATTATGTCATAGTGTGTTGACTATATTTAAATATTTATGTAATCATGTTTGAAGAAAAATTTATGGGGTTGGTGGAGAAAAAAAAATAAAAACACTTATTAAAGAACATTACATCATCTTCAGTTATCCTCTTTGAGTTTGAACAAAAATTATTAATTTGATTAATTTATAATACAACTAATAATTCTTGGATTATATTAGGGAATTATGGGTGTAATTTGGGTAGGTATTGGTAGAGAAAAATTTCATTGATGATATGAATAGGAGAGGAGAGGGGGTGACCTTTTATAATTGAGGTGATATGCACACTTCGAAATTTTCAAAATAAAATGATGTATATTCTCTTTCACATTAGGATTTTGAGCCCACAAAATGATAATTAATAAATAATGTATTGAATAAATACTCAAAGAAATGGTAATATTTAGTATATAAGATAATGAAATGGTTAATTAGGTGGCATGGAGTCCATGTGCCTAGATCACATGCACCATGTGACCCCTAGAAGACACATGATCTCAAACCCCAAGTAAGATCATGTGAATTAGTCATTAACATCACATGATCTATTCGTGATCATGTGTATCCCCTCTTACAAGATCTCCACTTATTGTTAATGTGTCTAGACAAGTGATGATGATCATTGGAGGGAGACCCAACAGCTGTCGTTGTTCATGATACTAGTCAAGAGACAGACATCACAAAATTACATTAATACCCTGGTAAAATAAATAATGAAAAAATTAGAAAATTGGATTCTTCATTTGGTCAGAGTATAACTATTTTTATTTGAAAGTGGTTCTGACCTTTCCCTGAACACCATTGATCATTATGGCCCTTCATCAATCTAGCATGATCTCATGAATATAATTCAAGATGTCATAATGATCATAAGATGAACCATGTAAATTCCTATAAATTCTATGTGGACAATTTTGTAACATGGATGGTTATAGAGTTTCTTTAGGGGTTGGGACTTGAAACAAGAGTTTTGAGAAATGTATAGTGGAGTGTTCATGGATGGTGTACTATTAGTGCTACTGGTGTGACCATAAAATGTGATCTAACATATATAAGAGTATTATTTAGTGATACCATGAAAAAGGAAAAAAATAATACAATACTGGTGACTTCATTTTATTAAATATATGTCACATGGATTGAAAATAGTTTTAAACATATGCTCTATTCTATTGCATGGGGGTAGTGCATGGAATGTTTTAATCACACAACTAGATCACGGTTTGTAAAAACTTACATCTAAAATATAAAATCAATTAAATAGTGGAAAATTAACTTTTATTCATATGGTATATTATTGGGAATCACCATGTTTCCTTCGAACACTCTCACAAGAGCCAGACGATAAGAACCATTACTCCCCCTCTTCCATTAGGAGTTTCTCCTTCATTTTTATTGGAATCTATTGTTGTTCAGTTCATTAGAAGATGATAGGTAATCCTCCAAATCATTTTTTCTTCACTGCTTTTATTTCATTCATCATTTTATTATTGTTTCTCTAGTTATGTATTTTTTTCTTGATTCTTCTATGTCATATTGGAATCAATTACTAATGAAAGGGTTTTCTATCTACTAGGGATGAGGATAAATAAGATGACTTACACCCTTCGTCTAATGTCATTTCATCATGGTGCGTTTCTTTGGTGAATTTCTAAATCATGTAATGATTAGGTTTTAATTAAAAAAAATTATACAATGATTATGGATTATGATCGATTATAGTATTAGATCATGTTGTGGGATTTTCCTGACCATTCAGTCAAGGTTCCAATGGATCAACTAGGTTGGTTTTGGGATTTTTGGAAAATTTTAAAATATAATGGTTTCTTAAATTAATTTTTATTTTAAAATAAATAAATTATAATATTTTTTTCATATTTATTTATGGTGGTTTTGTTTCAATGAAGGGTCGAACATTACTTGGTTGAGCATTGAGATGGTTAGGTAGCTACTACTATCCCTTGGAAATTAAATTTTTAATGATTCGTGATGGTAGGTGTTATTTCATACCTTCCCTTTATAATTTATTAATATTCAATGTATTATAAGGATTGTAGACCATTAAACTATGTGGTATACTCCACATTTAAATTCATTCCAATCAATTGTTTATTATAATTCAATTAGGATATTTTTCTGGATGAATTCATGTTATCATAAAAACCACAATGCATTAGCTTCATCCTTTGGTCACAGACTATGAACATGATCGAGGATCCCATATGGGATATCTACTGTTATTATTTTTAGTATACCAAGAAGTATTACTTGTGTAAATCATATCTAATATCATCCCATGTATAAATCATCCTCATTCTTTATCATTATGTGTAACCCATGTGGGATTCATCTGTCTATATGAAAACCCGATGATCCTATGTAGGTTGGGCACTATTCTAGGATAACTATTGTGGTCCAAAATGTTTAAACAAACCTAATACATTTATTTATGTGTTTGGGTAGATATGGTTGTGGGATTCACCTAGAACTCATAATAAAAATATAATCTTATGGGGATATAGTTTTACTGGTCATTCTTTATGTTTCCCAACCCTCAAACTTCTTCTTCTACTTGACCTTGTTATTATTTATGTAGAATATATTTCCAGAGGCGAGTTATAAATAATTCTAATTGATCATGATTTGATGTTGTACCTCTCAGAGATTTTCATTTGTACATCCTATAAACATGATTATGAGCTATATATATGAGTATTAATATCTTGGTTTGGAAAGGATGAGTGGAATTGTGTTATCGTACCAAAAATGTGAGATGGTATGATAAAATTGCAAAAATTTCTATGGATGGACTCCCTGAACTCATGGATTATGCCTTCAAAAATACGAAAGGGTTCTGTCCAACATAGTTCTATATCATACAATGTTAGTTGTTGTAACGGAGCAGTCTAGCCCATGATCAAGATATTCTCCGCTTTGGGCCTAAACCAAATGGTTTTGTTTTCCCTCGGTTCTGGCCCTAAGACACACACAAGAAAAGGTATCATTATGTGTGTAAAATAAGGAAATTATGAGGAATCAAAAATTCCAATTCATGTAGGTCATGCATACAAAATTAATTCTAATAGACCCCCTAAGGATGCACTATACCTTCTATTCCCTCTTAGGTATCCCACCCCAGGTTCTCACAGCCCTGAGTATTCTAGTCGTGCATAATAGTCTATCAACATCCCTAAGTACATTTAAAAACTACTTGGATAAAATCTACAATGCATCAAAATCCTTAAAAGAGTAAGCAACTAATGCAATCAATTAAAACAAGTAAACTAGCAATTGCAATAGGGTTTTCCTCGCAGGAAAACTATGCCAAACGGTGGTAAACATCAAAATAGAGGTAACACCCATGTGGTGATCCTCAAACATGAAAACAACAATATATTATTAATAATTAACCATGATCTAACAAGAAATCTAATTAAATTAAACAATAGGACTAAAATCCCTAACCCAAGATACCCGAAACAAGATAATCCGGCACTTTTGCACAAAATCTCAAAGACATTCAACGTAATGAAAAAAACCTACCGTAATCCTTGGAGATCATTATAATTGATCCTTGGCATGAGAATTATCCAATAATAGATTAGATCATCAAAAACGTCTAAATCATTCAACCTCTGATAACTCTTATAAAATAAAGAATCGGGAAATGTGGACAAAGAAGATCCAAGAACTCACCGCTGCGATTCTATTTCAACCGACGGTGTTCGATTCAGATAACCGGTGACAGATCGGTGGATCAGAGATGATTCGGCCTCCTCAGACACTCTGGATCAAAATATGTGAAGAAGAAGATGAAAATAGGGATTACACACGACCCTGATCCATTTAACGAAATAAAAAGCAAGTACATGACATGTACTTCTGGAGTACCGAGTGTGTAGTTTCCTTTTACGTACTCATGTTTACGTGGCCTCCAAGTCACCCATACACAACCATGTGTGTTTCCATGACATAACCAACACACAACATCTAGTGGAATCTATGTACACAGCATGTGACCATAAACTACACAAAATGTACTCATAAAATACACAGCGTGTACTCTGAAAATTTCCAGATTTTATTCTTTTTCACAAAAACTACCAGAAAAGTAAAAACATACCTGAAAACAGGATCTGGTTTATTACAAACTTCCCCCTATAAATAAATTCTTCCACAAATTTCCCTATAAATGTGGAATAGAAGAATACTCGAACAACTATGGCCACTATGATTGCATATCAGCCTCCCTCTCCCAAGTCTCATCCTGTACACGGCCGTGCTTCCATAGGACCCATACCATATGAACAGACCATCCATGAAGTACCTTTGCACTGCATTCAAAAATCCTAATAAAATGCTCCTCGAATGATGCATCCTACTTTATCTCATCCTCCCCAGGTTGAAAATAATGAGATGGGTATGAGAAATATTGTCGATGCTGAGAAACATGGATGATGTCATGCATAGCTTGGTACCTCTGAGGTAACTGAAACCTATATGCAACCATCCTGAATCTCTCTAGAACCACAAATGGCCTGACGTATCTTAGTGAAATGTTACCCTATCTCTTGATCCTCTTGTGTCCCAACCTCGGGGTAACAGATAAGAAAACCTGATCTTCAACCATGAACTTCAATGTTTCTCTCAGGTGATTAGCATAAGATTTTTTCCGAGACTGTGCAGTATCCATCCATTTCTGAATCAACTCCACATGATCTGTGGTCTCTTGAATAAGACGAGGTCCCATCATAGCTGCCTCTCCTACTTACAACCAACATTAGGGTGATCGACACAGTCTACCATACAAATCCTCGTGAGGTTCCATTTAAATAGTTGCATGAAAACTATTATTGTAGCAAAACTCCACTAGAGGTATATGTATCCACCAAGAACATTCAAAATCAAGGACGCATGCTTGTAGCATGTCCTCTAGCACCTGAATCGTTGCTCTGACTGGAAATCTGTCTGGGGATGGTAAGTTTTAATCAGAAGTACCTATGTACTGAAGTCCCTCTATAGACCTTGCCAAAAATGTGATGTAAATCAGGCTCCCCTATCTAAAATGATTGTACTTGGAACCCCATGCAAGCGTATAATCTCACAAATGTATAATAGTCCAAGCTCATCCACACTAAATATCTCTTTAATCATCATGATGTGAGAAACCTTCATGATCCTGTCAATGAAAACCCATATTGTGTCATTCCCTTTAGGTGATCTTGATAAACTTGTCATGAAGTCCATCACGACATCATTCCATTTTCACTCGAGAATGGGTAGCTACAGTAACAACCTGGTTGGTCATTGATGTTCCGCTTTCACCTGCTGATAGGAAGAACACCTGAAAACAAACCCAGAAACATATCTCTCCATACCTAGCCACCCATAGTTTCAGTGTAGATCATGATACATCTTGGTGATGCCAGGATAAAATTCCCAAACTATGGAATGAAAGTCCCACATTATCTCCCCTTTTATGCTTACTGGCACCCATACGTGTCCCTGGAAATGCAAGAACTCACCCTCTCATACAGTCCATCTAGGGAGAGGGTCCTCTCTTGACATGCTTTCCAGTAGGACTAGGCCATAAGAATGTGATAGTTTCCTCATTCGAACTCAGTTGATAAGGGTAGAGGTAACATCTATAGAAGAAAGAAAGTCCAGACCCTGTTTGTCGTGCACCTCCAAATGCATTTCAGAGAATAGATCCAAAATCATTCACTCGTTGTTGGCCTCCAAAACTACCTATATATGTGTCCTCCTGCTCAGTGTGTCTGCCACAACAATGCCTTTCCCAGTCGTATAAGAAAGATCGAAGTCAAAATATTGTAGGTACTCAAACCACCAATGCTATCTCATATTAATTTCATTCTGTGTGGAGATATAATTGAGGATATTGTGGTCAGTACATACCACAAAATTATCTCCCAATAGATAATTTCTCCAACAAATCATAGCATGAAAAAGTACAGCCAAGTCTATGTCATGCGTTGGAGAGATCCTCTCATGTGGCCTCAACTATCGAGATCCATATGCAACAACAAGATCATGCTGAATAAGCTCTTCACCAACCCTGATTCCAGATGCACCACATAAAACTGCATAACACTTTTTTGGCTGCAGAAAAACTATAATCGCTGCTAAACTCAATCTCCCCTTTAGCCATGAAAGGTTGAATCGCAAGCTTCTGACCAAACATTCTTCACTCCCTTCTTATTCAAGCATGCCAAAGGATATGCTAAGGGTGAGATGTCATGTATAAACCTCCTTTAGTAACAATCAAGCCCTAAGAATCTTCGTACCTCGAAGACATTATTTGGCATCTCCTAGCTAAATACTGCTCTCACCTTCTCTGGGTCTAATAATACCCCTGTCCTTGAGATGACATTACCCAGGATGTGAATCTCGCCCATCTAAAAGTGGCACTTTGAGAGCTTACCATATAACTGATGCTCCATTAGTGTACTAAAAATGATCTCAAGATGGGTGGCATGGTCTTATCGAGTATGAGAGTATACCAATATATTATCCACGAAAACTACCATGAAAGAATCAATGTAAGGATGGAAAACTCTATTCATCCGCGCTATGAAAACTATTGGCGAGTTTGTGAGACCAAATGGAATAAACAAATACTCATACAGACCATACCTACCCTGGAAGGCTGTAAGAGGTATATCATATGGTATGAAACTTTATAGATGATAGTAGATCTAATGTCGATCTTTGAGAACACTCTGGATCCTTGAAGCTGATCAAAGTGATTATCTATCCATGGAAATGGATAATGGTTCTTGACCGTCAACTGTTTTAGTTTTTGATAATCCCCACAAAGCTGTAAAGTACCATCCGCTTTATTTTCATACAGAATGGGTGAACCCCAAGTAGAAGTACCAGGTCGGATAAAACCCTTTGTCGTCACCACATCCAACTACTTCTTGAGCTCCTGTAACTCAGGTGTAGCCATCCTATAAGGTGGTATGGATACCAGTTTTTCTCCTGGTTCAAGTTCAATAGATAAGTTTACCTCTCACTCCTGAGGAAAACCTGAAATGTAATATAGACATACATGAGTAAAGGGATCAACCACTGGAGAAAAATATATCTGAGAAATCCCTTATCATCTAGACATAAGCTAGATATCTGGGCTGTATCATTGCCTAACCCATGAGGCTATGGTCCATCTCTGCTCACATAGACATCCCATTCACCCTTGTGAAGAAACGATCAGCCCTATGGTGATGTGAAACTCACCTTACAATGATAAAAATCAATAAAGTCATGGAAGGGAACTTACCAGTCCATCCTGAGAATGAAATCATAACATGTCATCTACAAAACATATAGATTCCATTATAAAAATACACCCACCATCCTCAAGGGAGAAGTCTAAAAACTAACGCATGCTAGCAGTTCTAATTCCCAAGGGATTTCTAGCATCATCGTATCCTAATAAGTATAAATAGTATGTCTAAGGAATTCTACAGTATGCCCATAAATAAAGCTAAGAGATGCTCCTATATTGAAATGTGCAGAGGATAAAACTGAGGCTACTAAAATCGTACATCGAACTGTAGAAGGTCTAAGATCCTTATCTTGATGAATGTACTATACCGCAAAAGTCTAGCCTGCACCGCGGCCCATTGTAGCAGCCTGATATCGCCAAGATGACCCTCCCTGAGCCTGACCATGGCATCCATGGACACTAATCTAGCCTGAATGACATGAAGAACTTTATTCCCCAGTCTGCTATGGAACTGGTAATCCTAATCCAGTACGTGTTATCAAAACTAATCCTCCATCACTAGCCTCTGGAAGGAAAACCTTACAGAAACACTTCTGATGACCCATCTTGACGCAAGATCGGCACCCCCTGGGTCTATCGGGCACTGGGTATTCTTATTCCCTCTTTTACCACACTGATATCACACCACATGGTTAACAAAAGTAAGATCACGTCTACTAGAAGGAATACCTCACTTCCTCGAGTCACCTCGTGTAGACTCTTGGTGGCGCTTCCTACAGTCAATCTAATATGAATCAGCCCTGGATGCTGAATCACCCTGGTCCATAGCTCTATTCTCCATCATATTTCTCTTTGTGATAAGAACTTGGCTGACTATTTGTGTAATATGAGTCAACTGAATGATGTTAAACTGTTATCTGATGTCAGATCTGAGTCCTTCCTCAAAGTTCCTTGCTAAAAACAGCTCTTCATTCCTCAGAACATGAGAGAAATTCTATAACTCTATGAAGTGAGAGGAATACTCCATAACTGTGAGAATAATCTGCTACAGGTTTATGAACTCCATGGCTCTATCAGCCCTCAGTGTCACCAGGTAGAAGTAGTCATTAAATTTATATTGAAACTTGTCCCAAGACATAGCTTGTTGGTACCCTTTCTACAAAACCACATCCCACTATCTCTTGGAAGAATCTCACAGCATATAAGTCCTGAGTTTCACTATCCTATCCAAATGTGTCTGTAAATTCTCAAAGATGGATTGCATGGATTCTATCCATGACTCCGCTGCCTGTGGTCCTCCATACCCTATGAACGTGGGAGGATGCTGCTGCTGAAAAACCCACGTCAGCTCTACCATAGACGGGGTAGGATACTGAGATCCCTAGAATGTCTGAATGAATCACATGAAACCCTCTCTGAACTGATCTTTAGCACCAGTGTCTAGAATAATTTCAGGTGCCATGTCCAGATCGATTGGAAGAACTACTGGTAGTCCCAGATCTACCATAGGAGGCGTACAGTCATTGTCTGGTTCTTGACAGTCAACTGGAGGACGTCTCGATGCCATAACTCTGAAAGTTCAAAAGCGCACCATGGATTCAGTATTAAAAAATATAGAGAAACTGATGGCATAAGAATGAACATGGAAAGGAAGGCATTCAAGTTATGAAAAACATGACTACACGGCGTGTTCTTTCCCAACACGGTGTGTTCCGTTTGTTCATTTACATGGGCGTGTACTTCACCACAAATACATGGCCTGTTTTCCCAACATATGGTGTGTACTTGAATTACCTTCCCTTCCCAATTCCTTCTACATGGTTAAGCCACATGTCTCTCCTAAGACAAAACTACATTGTGTGTTCAAGGAAGACATGGTGTGTACTAGACATGCCTTACCTGGCCCGTTTTGTAAGTGGCACAAATTATGTTCCTAGGTTATACTACACGGTATGTTCCTGAAGGACCCGACATGTGCTAAGATTTCCTAATAGACCGTGTTGTTAGCTACACGACCAACTACATGGTTGACACTACATGGAATGTTTCATGAGGACACATCGTGTCAGAGAAAGGATAACACCAACCCGTGTTGTTCGTGACACGACCGTGTACCTAGATCAAACTACTCAGTGTGGAAAATTAAAACATGGCATTTATGCAAAAGGATAACACGTCCTGTGTTTTGAATGACACAGTTAGTGTACCTATTTCATACTACAAAGTGTGCTAAACTAGTACAGGGTGTGTTCTTAAAAGATTTTTCACAACCCCGGGTCCTTGCTCTCATGGCCATTGACACGGCTAAAGACTACATGGCGAGTAACCATAACTTACACACTGTGTATTCTGGTTTTCTTCGGTCAGTATCCTCCGAAACTGCTTTGGAGCCCAGAATACACAAAAAAATAGCATTAAGGTTCCAAATTCCGATATGTGTGGGCCCACCGCGAATCATTGTTTTGCATCATATACAAGTCACAAATAAGTTAAATAGGTTAATGATCCACCATATTCTGGTCAATGAGGTCCATAACACCTCTAAGACCATGGTTTGGCATCCATGATAATGAATCACCAAACAAACGATACCCTATCAACATAGCTAGTATTCTATCATATTATATATAACAACATCATACATATTCTTTCACAAATTCTATCACAACAGCATGAAAATTCTAATGCAATTTAGATGGCATGAAAAAATTCATGACATATGTTTGTTCTAACAATTGCCTATATGATGCATGAGATGGAATACCCTCATCCCATTAGGATGAAAAAAATAGAACCACAATCATATAATCATTAACACCACAAAAAAGGTGCACCACCCAACAGTGATGTCAAGTAAACTGTAACATTTGAAAAACTCAAAAATTGTAATATACGAGGTAACCTAGCTTTTTTCCATATACACATGTTCTAGAACTCCCACACAAAGCTATATAACATTTAACTAATATGTCATATCCCTGAATAATTTCGTTAAACAGTTAGTCATGAGAATAGAAAAGAACCCCCTTTGATACCCCTTTTTAACGGCCCAGTCCAGCCCATGATCAAGATATTGTCCACTTTGGGCCTATCCCGCGTGGTTTTTTCCCCTATATTCTGGCCCTTAGACACCACCCAAGAAAGGTCTCATTATGTGTGAAAACTAAGGACACTCTTAATAAGAAATTAATTCCAATTCATATAGGTCCTGCATACGAAACTAATTCCAATAGACCCCCTAGGTAAGTACAAAACCATTTATTCCCTCTTTGGTCTCCTGCACCAGGTTCTCACAACCCTGGTAAGTCCATTCATGCGTAATTGACTATTATAAGCCCTAAGAATGATTAAAAACTACTTGGATAAAATTTAAAATGAATCAAAAACATTAAAAAAGCTGGAAACTCATGAAATCAACTATAACAAGAAAACTAGCAATTGCAATAGGGTTTTCCTTCCTAGAAAACTATGTTCAACGACGATAAACCTCCAAATAGGGATGACACCCATGGGGTGATCCTAAAACATTATAACAAGAATATATTATTATCAATTTACCTTATTCTGACATGAAATCTATGGAACTTAATCAATAGATCAAAATCCCTTACTCGAGATACCCGAATCATGGGGATCTGACACTTTTTCACAAAATCTCAAAGACATTCAAGGTAAGTAAACAAACCACCTACCTCGATCCTAGGAGATCAATATAATTGAACCTATCCCTATGAATTGGCCTATAAAGGAGTATATCTGCAAAAAAGTCATAAATATTCAACCTACGATAACTCTCATAAGAGAAGAATTAGAAAATGTGACCAAACAAGAACAAAGAACTCACTACTGTGATTTTATTACAACCGATGATGTTTGACTCAGATAACCGGTGATGGATCGGTGGATCGAAGAAGATTCAGCCACCTGCAATGCTTTGTATTGAAATAGGTGAATAAGAATATGGAATTAGTGATTAGACAGAACCCCTATTTGTTTAATGAAATAAAAAGAAAGTACACGGGGTGTACTTCTCGAGTACATGGTGTGTACTTTCCATTTCCGTACTCTGCTTTAGGCAGCCTCCAAGTAACCCTTACATGGCCATGTGTGTTTCCATGACACGACCATCACATGGCTTCCAATGTCTTTGATATACATGTTGTGTACTAATAATGTACAAGGTGTGTACTCCGAAAATTTCTAGATTTTCTTCTTTTCTAAAAAACTGCCAGAAAAAGAAAAACATAGGAAAGAAGAAGATCTGGGTTCATAATGTTCTGGAAACACTCTATGAAATTGAGGATGATTCCTTGATCAATAATCTTATTACACTGACCACGTTTCTCAATATGATAATAATTTTACAAGGGTTGAGCCCCATGAACATGAATAAGATACCTTGGTCAATGATAATGAGTCTGGTCCCACAAAGTTTTGACACATGATACATCCCATGTAGGCCATAGGTGTTGTGGTGCCTTCTTTATTGGATTTTCCATCATAACATGGAATAACTCATTATAGTAATTGGATGTGAGTACAGGTGATCCTTGGTCTAAGGAATATATCCCTCATGGTGACATAGATTGATTAAATACTTTTTTGGCGATATCTAAAGTAGATATTCATCGATCGGGATTACTGGACCAAGGATCGATTATACTAAGATTAATGGATGTTTCCTCATTCATATGAGGTGCAGTGACCATAGTATGTTAATAGGGAACTTTCTTTATATGTTTAGAACAACTTGTATGGTGTTATTACATTGGTTTTTTTATTAAAAATTTCAATAAAATCATGTGTATTGTTTTCATACATATATTACAATTTAATTGTACATAACTAATCCATGGGATTAGGGTACTAACTCATGTAGGTTAGTATTGAAATATTTTTATTTTTTTATAGACCCTTTATGGGTGTATGCATTCATTTTGGCTTATTAATTAAGTTTCATCATATGATGTCCGTAGATACCAACATGTTTTAGTGGACTAGAGATTGAGGTGAAATTACTATATTTTAATGCCTAGTGAGTTTCAATTTATTATCTTCTCAATGTTAATTAATGATAATCTAGTGATAAATCCCTTATGGGGTTATCTATGATGATCGTGGCCTATGTTGGAGGATTCTTGATTGTTTTGAGCCTTTTAGGCCAATTATTTATTTAACTATTTTAGATATAGTGTCGACATAGGTGATAGATGTTCATTAATGGTTCATGAGGTTGTTTGCATGATATCCTGTCAAATGTGATCATTGAGATGTTTGAATTTTTAAGATAGTTGTTCAAACCCAGTGACCTTATTTTAAAACATGATTATTAGTGTTGGAGGGATACCTAGACCCCCTTAGTATTGGATCATATCTTCATAGGTCAATGTTTAGTTCTGATCACTAATATCCTATAAGTATAATTACCCTGGTTTGTGGATTCTTTTCATTGGAATTGAGGATGGTTATATTCGCATTTGAGATCGATTCATTTTTAGTGATCTTGTTTTTTGTTATAGGTTTGGTGATTCTATTTTTTCCATATCTCGCCAAAGGGTGCGTATATTTTAACAACTGTTTCAATGGGAAGGACTTTTTGAATGTTGGGGATAACTAATTATTGTTTTTTATTTGATAATAAAATTGTAGAAAATAATGTAGTGTGAGGGGAATATGTGAAATAAATTATTAAATAACATATGTGTTTAATTTTAAAGAGGATTTCTAAGAGAGATTACAACTATATGAGGTTGATGGTCCTTTTAGTATGATCATCGTTTATTTAATGATGAATGAATCTTGGATACATTATTTTATTAATGATGATCATGATATATGTTATTATACAATAACTTCATAGTTTACTTTTTTAAAATGAAAAATACATATGGAATCGTTGAAATCATATAGTGGTGAGAGGTTGTGTGTGTTTCAAGGATTGATGGTTAAAAAAAATAATCAATAGACATGGTTCTCTAGATTTGTTGAATTTAATGAGAAATACCTCTCCATGAATGAGTAGAAAAGGATGATAAATTAGGTTTTTAGAGGATTTTGTCACATGGTTGGACCTAGACACTAATTTTTAGTAGTGATGTTTTCGGGAATTCAATAAGTGATGTCTATCTAGTATAGATTTGATAATGTCTCAATAGAGAAAATAATTCAAATAAATGGATACATAGTATTCTTTTATTTTAGATGTGAATATTCCCAATATATTTAAATCATATTTATTACATTAGGAGAGCATCAGCTATATGCTAAGAGAAATATAAATTTAATTATTGTATTGATGAGAATCCTTTTGAGTTTGTTATCATGTAATGGTATATTTTGGGATATATGGTTCTAAGAATATCATTGGCCATTGAGGGTGTTGACCCTTATTTTAGAAGAAATTCATCATTGATGCGGAAATTAATCTCCAGAAATGGAAACAAGTGATGTTCTAATGTTTTTGTTTTGAAATGATATGAGTGATATACTTTCACTATATGTGGTTATGTCTAGAAAAGTAAGGTTATTTCTCTACGTTGATCTACATATCATTTTATTGGTGTGAAGATGTGAATTATATAATGGTGGGAATAACAAGTTTGTCTCTATCTTTTAGCCCCCATGTGAGAAGGGTTTTAGGATCAAGTATTCATTATTTCTATGTATATTTTGGACCTAATATTCCATTAAATAAATGGGAAAAAGTATAAATATATTTCTCGGTAAATTCAATGTAGGATTAGATTATTGGAATGGGAGAAATATGGATGTAGTAATTATGCCCAGACTGACTTGTTCCATTCCAATGGTTTTTGATCTAGTATTTGGGTGTTTTTTATGTTATTAAACAACAAAATTTTATTAAAGGGGGTGGTTTTTCTATTTTTTGACACAAAAATTTGATTATGTAATTTGGTGAACATGTTTAAAAACTTTATAGGTATGTATTCGGATAATGGAATCCGATCAGTTTTTTGGGACTCAATGGTTGTAGGAGCTGATTGAATTTAATAATAGTTTTCTATATGTTGTATGACATTCATTCATTCTTGTGTTCGAATTTCGTTAGTATGGAACCAAATCAATAACACTATTGGTGTGACACAAGTGATGATTAGTGGTCGGTTGAGTCTTTTCGTGGAAAATACATTGAGACCTAAATGATATTGGTAAATTGTATTATGAGCATTGAAATAAAATTGAGGGTAATACCCTCATTTGGGATCAAATTTTAAAGTGAGAAACAAAATAGAAGCATTGTTAAAGTAATAGGGATGTTATTATATCCACAATTCCCATGGTGGTTGTACCGTTTCATGGGGATGTCCATTGAAAAGAAAGAACCTATGGTGGGTAAAACCATAAAACATTTTATCAATCAAGAAACAATATTATCATAATATGCATTTCATAGGATTAGGTAAGTTCCATTCTATTGTTTTTATAGGGAATGAAAGTTTTGGATTTGTTTTAGTGGTTATGTTTCATATGAATAATTTTGTGACTGGTGGGGGGATGGGATTTCAAAAATCAAATAAGAACATTGGAACATAATTCATGACCCTGGTATACTAGTTTGTTCATTATGATTCCCACTATGGATTTTTATGGATAATAATTTTTTATTATGGATGGAGTAATATACCATGTTTTTTTGAGATGGTAATTTCCAAATTATTTCAAAGTTTTAATTACTTGACCCGTCTAGTCTTGAGCAGAGGTTATTAAAATAATTTTTGGAGCTATAATTTCTCTATTAGATTATTGTACCAATGGAATAATATATGGTTTTAAAATTTTAGTTTTTGGAAGAATCCAAGTGGTTCATGACCAAAGCCTACAGTTATATAGATAGTGAAATTAAGGGCACGCGTTTCACGGATAGTAATTGTTAATTGTGATGCCAAACCATGCCATTATTTTACAGGTTAATTATATAGGTTGAACCCAATGTAGTACTTGTAAAACCATCTTGATGATTGCAATTTATTTCAAAAATTTTGTACGGTTATGAATGTTTTTGTTAAATGATAATCCATTCTAATGTTTGGGGGAGGAGCATAGATAGTTTCAACTATACAATTGGTGAATGGTCTAGAAACCATGAATCCACACCATGATTCCAATTAAAAAGTGATATATGACATTTTCTCCCTATGGGATTTGTGTGGGAATCCCCTTTTTTCATTCCCTCTCACTCAAGAGAACCTAGAACTGTGAACCTCTCCAACCCTTGTTCCATTAACGATATCTCCTTCATTTCTAGTCATATTTGAATGTAGTCAGGTGAATTATAATACACTAGGTACAAATTCAACATTATTATTATCCATTGAGATATATTCCATCATCCTCTAACATTGGTATCTTCTACTAGTGATTTTGGACCCAATTCTAGTAGATCCTAGAGGAATATGATTATGAAGTTGTGGTTTTAAATCTTCATATCAGTACTATACCAGTAGATTTAATTTGAACTTCTCCAAGTACCTTTTTATAAAATCAGGTCATAGAGTGAGTTTATAAATATTTTAATATAATATTTATATTAATTATTTTTTTAAATAACTTATTATTTATTGTCCCAATATTGAGTTAAGATGATGTTATGGGATATTAGATAGAATTCACTCATAGTTCAATTGTGAAGTCATTGGAAAATTTGGTTTTTCAAATTGAGATTATTTTTAAAAAAATGGTTTTTTATATATATTTGTTTTGTTTTAATAAATAAAAATAATAATTTTATAAAAAAAAATTATGCTGTGGTATTGTTGTGATTTAGGACCCAATGTGACTCATCTGAGCATTGATGAGAAAAATAAGATTTTACATGCTTTTAAAAATTAAATAGTTATATATTTCTAAATTTAAGTGTCCTTTAATACAATTCATTTAGTATTTATACATATTTATGGTATTATACGAATGTTTAGGATTTTGAATTGTGGTAATTACCCTCATTTTAATAAATTATGATGTTTTTTTTAATTTAAATAAATGGTTATATTTTACATGGTGAATGAATGGGGTCACTGAAATCCTAGTGCACTAGCACTATCCCCTGACATTAGACTATATCCATGACAGAAGATCCCCTATGACATTCCTCTTGTTATCATTTTTTACAACATCATGTTAGGGTATTTTTTCTCCTCAAACCCCATTTTAATCATGCTTGGTTTGGTTCTCATATAGGGGTGTGTCATGTGAAATTTTGTTAATTTAGGATAGAACTTGTGATGTTTATGGTTGGAATAGATTTTTCCCAAACTATGCACCCTACTTGGGAAAACTATGAAAACACAATCTGTTATAGTTTTCATGGTTTTCACATGATTTTTCCAACTATGTTCCCACGTAATAGAAACTTTGAAACCATTATGGGATTGAATGGATAGGGACAATAGTTTGAAAACCATTGTAACCCCTCTAATAAACCATGTGTATAAAACTTTTTATTCCAAAATTTAATTTAAAAATACATGAACCCGTATTTCATCCACAAATTGACCCTAACCTACGATTGGACATTCTATTACATCATTGGTGCAATAAAAGACACATTTTGGATCCTCCAATCCTTTACCAATGTGGATCAAATCATTAATAACATAATTTTTATATCTCCCTAGTAAATGTTATTCCCTAGATCTTTATCTCATGATATAATCCTAGGTCCTCCTTAGGTTGTAATTGATATTTGTGTTGTTATATGTTCTATTATCCATCTTTTAGATCATTATTTTTTTTAATTATCAGATATATTTTTTGATGTTCTCTATTGGAATGTCCCATTATGGGAATTATGTAGCATGATCTCAATAACTATGTGGGTGGTTTAGAATAAGATTTGAGAATAAATTTATCATATAATTCCATGGGTTTTTAAATTCCTTAAAATAAATTTAAAAATATAATTCATCATATATTGATTTTTTAAATTTATTTGGAATGAAATTAGATACCACACTAATTCCAGTGAATTGGTTTTTGAATTCGATTTAATGGGAATTATGGAATTTTATTTGATGAAGATAAATTTTTATATTTAATTTAAGAAAATTGAATAATATATTATAGTACAATAACATTGGTTTTATCATGAAAAAATGCAAGAAATGATTGAAATCTAAATATTTTCCATCAAATAGAAATTTTTATATGGAAATGGAAAATGTGAAAAATATTAATTTGAATAATTTAGATATAATTAGAACATTAATAATTATTTTTTGAGAACATGCATAGATTTTTTAGTTAGTGAATGATGTGGTAAAACACACTAGGATAGTATTTCCCTATCATTAGATTGACATTTTTAAACTCAAAAATATATATAATGGTGGGTTATATCCCCTTTGGGATGATGGTTATTTTTCAATGGAAGGTGTTAGATTGGCATGTTTGAACATGAGGATTATCACTATAGTAGTGTGTGATGATCCCATAACATGGTACTGTCAAAAATATTAAAAGATGACCATATTTCTAGTTTGGGATTATTTGGATATATATTCCATTATTTTAAAGATTGATTACAAATGACATTTGAATTTATATACACTAGATTATATAAATTCTTTATTAAATTTTTTTAAATCTTTCAATCAATTTAAATGAATAAATTTATTAAAAAATGAAATTTTATTTCCACGACTATTTTATTTGAAATTTAAATCCTTATTTTGGTTATTTATAGTGGAATCTTATTATAGAACACTTGGGGGACCCAATTAGGCTACTGTTTTATACGATACCTTTGTCATTAGTGGATTGTATATTCTCTTCATATAGGTTCAACTATGGATAAAGCGCTATATGGAGGTCACTCATATTGTTGATACATTGATCAGTGAGGTTTGGGTTTATTGGGAAAGGGGTTATTTATCAGGATGTTTCTATTACACTGTGGTGGTACCTTCAGTGTATTCCCATAATTGAATTTTTTTACTATTATCCATGTGGATTTTTCTTCGAGCATAATAAATTATTTCTTTTTCTTCCACTATTTTTGTGAAAAAACTAATCCCTATTTATCTTTTTTAATAGAAGGTGCATGTTACCAACCCTTGTAGACTATAAATTTCCTTTATGATTTGTTAGTTTTTTTGTGTATCAATGTACTAGGGTATCTACGTAGTATTTTTAATTATGTGTTACTAGATTAATGTTTTAGGTTTAACATATTTCCATGATGTGAATAAGATGTTAATTTAGACTTTTCCATTCATTGGAATTAGTAATAAGTGAGTTTCAATCAATTTACCATCTTTTGGAGATATATGTCAAAAGTGGTTGTTTGAGAAATTTTTCTTGATGATTGGTTCTAGTATTTATGCACATTTTTTGATTGGTTTTATCCAACTCTTTTTTTTCTATCTAACAGGATTAATATTGAGGATTATCTAATTAGAGTGTTGTTTTGAATAACTTTTTGAAGTATGAAATTATATCTGTTAATGATGTTTATCATCATGCCTCTAATAATAGGTGATATTCGGATCTAGGAGCACGTTTCCAATGATCCTTAATGATAAAATTATCTTTCTGACCATAAACATGGTTTTTTTATTCTGTGGGATTTCTATGATCTAGGACCAGCACATGCACTGTTCGAGATTCAGGCTACAACTATGGAACAATGGAAATATGTTTTATGAAATATTTATTTTGAGTTATTTAACCAAAATCAACCATTCACCTATGGATCTAATTATCCTTGATTGGGTGAAGATTTCTTGAAAATTATAAATATTTTTTTAGTTTAGGGAAATTCTTGAGGAAGTCAATGTGAAATGTTCCACCATCAAGCTAGAAGGCCAAGAATGGTATGGTGGGACACTAAGGTGATACACAATAATCATGAATCATTAGAGTGAATTAAAATTAAGTTTCTTTTCACATAAAAGTTCTATATATATTTTATGGTGTTCTTTATGGATTTAGAGTTTTTATAATTGGATTTGGCACACATGACCAAGATTTAATACGAATTTATTTTTTCAAATTTATGTTTTTTTCACATGAAATTTTATGAAATGTGAAGATAAAGAATCATCCGTTTGAGAAGAGACTTCTATCAGATATTCATTCTCAAGGGTTCTTGATTATGTTGTATTATATTTCTAATGTAATGGATAGTGAAATGATGGTTGATATTGATAGGAATAGATTTTTTGGGTTCACTGGTGATTATTTATCTACTTTTATTTATTTTCTGAGATCCCTTAATGGTATGTATTATCCTGATGAATAGTTTTTCAGTTCTCGACAAATGTTTTTTTTGTAGAACTCAAATAGTTCTAGTTAGTGGCCCATTTATTTTATATAAGCATGGGAAGCGTAGGCATTCAAATAATGTTCGTACTATGGCACCCATGATACGTGTTTCATATGGATTCTAAAGTAACTTGTAGAAACACTATATTTTCTATTCAACTCTACATAGTTTCATGTGATCCTCAAAACACTGAATTACTATGGTGAAATCATAGGCTTAACAGAATAAGGTGTTCTATCAATAAACATCATTAACATAGCTTCTTCACAAAGTGGAAGAGTCTCTGAAGGAATAATATATGAGTCTAGTTATAATGAGAGGTACCATAACTATTTCCTCACATTTTTAAATTTCTCTATTGGATAATAGTTCATCTCATTGATTATTTTACTTCAACTTTTTAATCCTTTAAATCTTCGTATGTAGATTTTTTCTTATGGAATATATATTACAGAACCCCTCACAAATAAGATTCTATATGGTCTTCTCTATCATGTCTTTATTTCGATTTATTATGGATTGTCCTTTCATTGTATTTAATGGTTCTCAACATGAATCATATGGATAAAATATTTTGGATGGATTTCCTCATTTATAATAAATCCTGAATTGATTTCAATCTTTCATAGTTCTCTATTACTATGATCGATGTGGTGTGTTTTATATTTCACAGAGAATGGAACCTGAGGTCGAGTAGAGCCAGACCATCCTATTAATGTTTAGGGAAAGTAATTAATATTTTTTCTTTTTAACCTAGATTGAGAATATTTGAGGGATGATCAATCTTTAATTGTTGTTATGTTTCATAACATTTTTAATTCGTATCTTATGGGTCAGCCAAATGTAAGGGAGTAAGAGTTGTCTAGTGATTTATTTCATTATAATCCAATAGTATCTATTCTTTAATAAAACATAGAGCAAGATAAAATTAAAGATTTTAAGACTCTATTAGACTTCTATTTATGGAAATGATTCATATAACCTAGTGTGTCACCTTTGGAGACAATGGTTCTATTTTCAATGAAATTTGATGGGTATCATTTCCATTTGTGTCGATAACCAAAATCTCAATCGAGTCAAAATATTGATAATGTATCTATTAAAATGGATTGGTGACCATTTTGACTAGTTTAAATCATATATGTGGTTCTCAAATATTGATCTTCATTCTGGTTATCATCAGGTGGGAATAAATAATCAGACATTATGAATAAAAAATACTTATAATCCTGGTATGTCCATTATGAGTTGCTTATCAAGAAAGTTGGCCTATCCAATGATCATTTAATCTTTATAGATTTAGTTATCTTGATTTTATCTTAATATCTTCATAAATTCATGGTGGTAATTTTTATGACAATGTTTTTTACTCTATGTTTGAGGAAAATCATGTGATTCATCTAATAGTGGTTCATTAATTGCATTAAAATCATCGACATTATATAATGATATTGAAATTTTATTTCTGGACGTGGGAAGTATTGTTCCTAGAACACAGTTTGTTAGAACATTTAATTTTAGTTGATCCTAATATGATATAAGGAGTTATAACATGGGAACAACCATAAAAGGTTTTCATGATTATGAACATCATTGGTTTAGCTGGATATTATCATCAGTTTGGAATGAACATATAAAATTTGGATTTTCTGATGACTAATATAACTCAGAAGGGATTATGGATTTCCTTAGATGATAAATGTTTTATGTAATGGTTGAGTCTAAAGTTATTTGGACTAAATTTTTTTTTAAATCATTTAGTTTCTTGGTAGGGAAATGTTATCTTATGTGAAATATATAATCCATGTTTTTTCTTTATTCATAAGTTGCGTGATCATGTCATTACATCTGGATGTTGGAATATTTTTCCACATGAGAATAATTATCAAACCAATGACCTTCATATAGAATATGTGGTGCATACACTTAAGAGTTAATTAAAATACCTATTCTGAGAATGTTTTACCATGTATTCTGATGACTTAAGCATGAGTTATATCCTCTAACAAAAATAGTTGAATTTTCATGAGTGGAATTTTATAGAAAAGATGATATATTTTTTACTTTGATATCACCTATATACCTAGGAATAAGGATATTTTCACATATGAATATTTTAAGAAACCATTGACATATTCCATTTATGAATAATAAAAATTGTGAAACTTGATATATCTTTTTTCAAATTTTCATATATGAGTTCAATAATTATGGTCTAAGGTTACATTGGATATAGTCTATTTTACATTTAATCTTCTCGAGATAATTATTCAGGAACAATGTTTTGATGATGATTTTTGTATCATTGGAGACTAACATAATGGTGGGGAGACCATTATTCAATGGCCATTCACTATGAATGGAATTCCATGTTATCATTATCATTGTGTTATAATATTACTAGTTTGGAATGATGTGGTAGGTGATGTGAAAAATTACTAGTGGGAAGTTCAACCAGGAAGTAAGAAGATGTTCTTTGACAAGGTACAATGATTTTGGTGGCCATTCATGGGATAAGTCATTGATAAATTTTTCTCCATTTTTTATTTGTTCTAATAGGTCACGGAAAATCACGGGAAGCCTTTGGTTTTTCTTTTTTCACATCCGATGATGACATGGATGTGGGATTAGATCTAAATATTTTTTGGCTATGATTCCATATACACATAAAATGAAGAATTTGAAATGGGTTGTGATTATTTAGATAACTAAATGATCCCAATTCACAATCATCCAAGATAAATAAGTTGAGGATCTGGTAGATATCTAAGTCCAAGTGATAGTTCTTTTCCATGGAGTATAATATGCTATAGTATTTTAGTGGGATCCCTACATTAGCACTCTAAATTATAGAGTCCCTCGAGATCCCATTTGATCTCATGTTTGTTCGAGTATTGCATACCATCCTCATTAATATAGAATGATATAATGATCTATACAATTTTATGAAGATATCTTTTTTCCTGTCTCAAAAATTTCTGTGGACCTTGCGATGAAAATTTTGGTCTAGATGAGTGTAATTATGACAATAGATATCATTACATACTCGTGATGGCTCCAATTGAGCTGTTTCGTTTCTAACCATGTAAATAATTACATTCATGGTCGGTTGTTGGGAAAATTTCTTTGGTTAGACTATTATTGATTCAAAATATGATATAAAAAATTTACATGATGCATGAAATAAATATTATGTGAATGATTCAGTATAAATATTATGTTTATCATCATCGCATATCATCGAATTTTCAGTTGATGATCTGGCATTCTTGAATGTTTTACATCATTGGGTTGTCAAAGGCATGGGAGGAAGGTGAATATCTATCATCGTTTTCTAGGGACTTTTGATGTTATTGAGTAGGTCAGGAAAGCGTCTTACTATTTTCAACATTTTATATATTTTACATCAAAACCAAATGTGTTCTATGTATATCATATAAGGTAATATCTTTTTGATCCATATCACTTTTTTATCTGGATTGATCATGGTGTTAATCTAGAATTATCCCTAAATGATCATACAGTAAGGATAGTTTATTCTGAATCCATGGTATAGCCTAGGAGGTTGATACCTATGGTTTTATTATTATACTATCTTGGATCTGGTACCGATGAGATGTGGGAAAAATATGTACTAACAAGAGCACGGTGACCACTTATTTTTTACTAGGAGCCTTCTCAATATGATTTATATGGATGAAAGAATTCTATGTAGTAGAGGTTGTAACTTTTTTTTTATATTTTTAGGTACTCCTCAACCCCCTATTTTGTCCATTAATTGGATATGTATCACATATAGGTGATTCCGGTTAAATTTTTAAAAGATCAAAATGCTATTGTGTTTTCAACGGTAGGCGCATGGTGTTCCTAGAACATCCACCCTACTAGATAAAAATATAAAAACATTGGTGGAATGGATTTTTATAGATAGTGAATAGTTTGAATAAATTTTATTCCCTCTAATTAAAAACCATTTATCCATTTATATGGGCATAAATTTTATGTGCACAGTTCAAAAAACCTTGAGAACCCCTCCAAGATACTATTCACTCATATTCCTTTTATTCTGAAAATTAATTAAAAATTTTCCAAAACCCTGTTTCTCCCCCTGCTCAACCCTAACATAAAATTTAACATCCTCTTAGATTATTGGAATTCTCATGGACTCATTAAAAATTATTTAAACCCTTTATAAAGATGATCACATCATGATGAACACCTTTAAATATCTCACTGGTAAGAGTTCTTCCTTCATTCGCAATTTTGGATCTCTTCTTCTCCCCTTAATAGGGTTTGTTAGATCTATAGATTATATAAGGTTATGATATTAATTTTTAGATCTATAATTTATGTCTTGATTACTAGATCTTATTTTTTGATTTAATTTAATTTAGTTTCCCTTTGTGGTAGTTGTGAGTTGTGGTTTCATTATTTTTGTAAGTGGTTACATATAAATTTCCAAATATAATTTTTCCAAGAATTGATTGATTGTTTTAATTTTCTTTCAAATAAATTATATATATATAATTCAGTTTTAATTGTGAAATTAAATATGTTTAACATGAAATTGTGGATTAACCAAAATTCTAATGAATTTTGTTGTCATTTTAATTTGATGGGAAATGTGTAATTCGGTATCATGAAATTAATTTATGAAATTGAAATTTAAAAAATTTCATTAATTTTATTGACATTAACCCATTGGTGTATCCTAGAAAAGTTATAGAATAGATAAAAACCAATTAATTGGGATTTAAGATGAAATGGGAATATATAAATGGAAATTGGGGTTATTATATTTTTAACAATTTTAATTTAATTTTCCCATTCTTATTCATCAATGGAACACATAAAAGCTAAAGTAGTAAGGGATTTATTTATGAAAAAATGCTATGTTGGGATTTCCCTAACATCAAATTAACTCTTCAGGACTATAACATGGTATTCATGGAACATCTTACCCCTAGTGGTTTATTATTATTATTATTTGGCATGTATCCCAGGGGAATGTGTGCATATTTCCATTATCACAACATGAGTGTGTGAGGATACCATAACCCAAGAAATATTTCACCTCATTAAAGATGATCATAAATTTAATTTAGGATTATTGTGAAATAGTTTCCATTATTTTTACAACTTTTTTACACATACCTTATGAATTTATATTATGTGGTTTATATAAATTTTTTATTGATCTGTTGTTTTGAAATTCTTCCATAAACTTAAATGAATAACTTTTTTTGTTTTATATATTCATATGTATTTCTATGATTGGTTTATTTAATATTTAAATCAATTTTTTGGTTAATTATTGTGTACTTTTATTATGGATGAAATATTGATCCCTACTAGTACTGTAGCACACACCCAACCATTTACTACGGAAGTTTTTAGATTATCTTCTTCTATGTTTGACCAATGAGAAGGCACCACATAAATTTTATACATGTTTTTGATCCTTTGGTCTTTGAGTGTTGGGTCCATTGGGACCTGGTTTGTTTATCTTTTAATTTCAAATAATTTTTGTTTATAAATTGGGTATATACCCCAGATTTATTTCATTTATTGTTATCATTGTGGTGTTATCTTTTAATTGTACTAAGATATTTGTGTTTACTACATTGTTTGTGATGAAAAAACATGAAATATTTATCTTTTATGATTACATGTGATTTCTTATAACCCATGGGGATCAAGAACATCCTTGAAGTAATGTTAGTATTGTCTAAGTTATCAGAGTACATTGGTATCATTGTTGTTTCATGATAATTTTTGGATCCCAAAAGGGATTCCTTGAATATATGTTGAAGAAAAGGATCCAATGTTGGATTCCTCCTTATTCATAATAATTGTATTGATCCCATGATTGGTAAATTTATATATATATTAACCATAAGAATCCCAAACTGATTTCATCTCCTAAGCACTTCCCTATGGGGCCTAGTGTGTGCCACAATTTCTGTTCGACCATGATATTGTATGCCATGGGTGTGGGTAGAGATTCTATTTGGTGCACCTGGAACATGTAAAAACCATGTAAGCCCCTGAATTTTTGGTATTTGTGTTAGTATTTGGTTATTTTTTCCCTCAATATATTTCATATTCTTCACACAATTATTATTGATTCTTTTATGATTTATAGATGTGTTTACAAAATATATCGCAGATGATCCTAATGTGATGTGGAACATTTTATTGATTCAAAAAGGTAATTCAAGATATCTACATTCAAATCCATTTTTAGGTATATGAATATCTATTTATGGAATCACACCCATCTTATACCACCAATAAAATAAAGCATCGAAGAAAAAATTCACATAGTTGCAAGCACATGATAGGATGGTGTCCGTCATAGATCAAGAAGAATGGATGAGATAATTATGTGAATATTATGTATATTTTATTACTTTGTGTATGTATAAGGGCCTTCTACTACTTTATATCTTTTATATTTATGGTACTCCCATGGGGAGATCAAGGTTTTATGACATGTATGTTTGAGACATTACATTATTCATTCATCAATTCACCCTAGTTATATTTATTTAGTACTGACTATTTTTATTACTTATATGTATGATATCTAAATATTTTTGTTGTTTTTGTACTCTAATGTGAGGGAAATGTCTCCACATTTCCACACCCCAGGCCTTCAATTCTATTAGGAAACCCATGGTATACATGGAAGCGGGATCGAGGACCTGTGATGTACCGACATAAGGAACTTTATTAGGGGAATATGGGTTGAGATGTGACTCAAAGACTATTCAACAAGTAAACCTAATATCAGAAGGACTCCTAGTGATGAAAACCTTATCTTGTGAAGACCATTTGCCTATCCAAATTGATCTCTCAAATGTTCCCAGACCACTCTCCCTTGATCATGTGAAATACACATAAATTATAATCATCCTTTTTGGAAGTCCCATTGAAATGTAATCTTGGTCTTGTGTATACACCCATACAAGCCAAAATGATATTTAGAATTCACTTTTAACAATAAAAATTGATCTCACAAGGGGTCCCAAAAAAGAATCAATTTATTATGATGAATCATCTTCGTAAATAATCAAGGTCTCACAAATACTCCATTACATGTAATCCTAATCTTTTGGAGGAACATTGACATGTAGAAATGTTCGTGTAAAATAACATTGATATGTCTGGAGTCTAATTAATATTATTATGATTGGATTTTTCTCATGGATTCTATTTATCATTTGACACAGAGATAATATCATGGATGACCTACGATAGGATCCTGGGAAGAACATGAGGTGATGATTTTAGTAATGCATCGTGATCCTATATATGATTTACATTATTTTTCTTATGGAATTGAAATAGGGGTTTGAGGTTGATAATCCCCCCTGTACAACAAAAAAAATAGACTACTAAAACACATGGATGAATGGATAACTCATTGTACAGTAGAAGAGAGAGCAGACATCATAGAGTTGAATTACATCAAACTGAAAAGTCCATTCACTATGTAAACTCAAGGATTGACCAAAGGGATTATGTAGAATGTATAGCTTCTTACCATGACCAAACTATTTATCATTAAAAGGACATACATTGTATCATCAAGATTATTTGATAAAATTTCTCCTTGTCGACATGGTGATGTGAAACCACAACAAGCTAATTATTTATAATCATTAAATTATATATGAATTAATGGATGAAATAATAGAAGCCTTACGCAATGATGGTTACAATAAATTTTACATGATTGTTTCATGTGCATCACATGACCTACATATTTCATATGATAACTCTTAGAATGGTACATTATATAATGAAAAAAATGCCACAACATGTTACTAAGATCATGTGAATGAATCTGTACATGTCATTAATATCATGAAATGATTCTACGACATGTCTGTTGAGTCATTTGAAGTCCTTCGAGCATGTGATACTGGTCACAAGAGGTCTTTTGGGCATGTCTGTCATGTCAAACAAAGTCCTCCAAAAATTTCATTGATAGGATGAGAAGTCCTCTAGACTTGTTATCCAGATCATTTGATAATAAATAGACATGTCAAAAAATTCATGTGAATTCATCCATAAATGTATACCATGTCATGAAAAGACCTCCTGACATTCCATCAAGATCATGTGATAACATTCTAACTTGTCTTTCTTGGTCACACAAACCACATGAATGTTTCTACATAGATCACTTGAAGACCCTCAGAAATGTCATCCGAGTATTGTGATAGTACTCTATATATGTTATTAATTTCATTTTGAAGTCCCCACAAAAAATAAGGTACAACAGTGCCAATAACATAGATACATGTATGACATGTCAGAAATACACTCATGAATTGATAGAATGTCAATCGGTTCGTGTCTTGTTGAAACCGTGGACATGTAAGACAAATACCCAGTACATGTTAGTTCCACAACCAGAACATTACATGAAGACTCCTTGGTACATGATAAACTTTTTCAATAGAGACATTCAGACATACCATCAATTAAACTATGAATAATATAACTCTTATCTAAATATGATACGTATGATACCTTTATATGGACTGGACACAAATCGGTAATCCACCATCGTGTAGGTCCCTATATATCTCATATACTCGTAACTCATTGTCCCTAATTCTACCATTAGTTTATAATCCTTCCTTGCCCCTCAGTAAAAAATTATTTTTCTCAAACATGGGCATTCTTTACTATATAATCCTTGACTATACCTTTAGGTACCTCTAATTGATCCATGTGATAGGGATGAATCAAATGATGAGGTCATTAATTAATCTTATTAGAAGGATATGTAAGATTCATTCTAGAGGCCCATGATCTATATTAATCATCTCATTGTGGAATATCCAAAACATAACTCATGTATCCTTATGTGATGAGGACGATCACATTGTATCTCTTTTTCCTCAGATAGATATTGACTCATATAGGTATAGGGGTTTTCAAGGATCATATAACTCGTATCATAAATTTCACTCACACATGTTATCCTCTATATGTAGTCATCATTTGGTGACACAATACAATTTCTTTCGTATGAGGGAATCCCATAGGGTGTATGTCTAAAAGGTATTAACATGTTTAAATCACCACATGAAACAACCCTCACGAGCCCTAATTATCTACCACCTAAAATAAATAGGTTGATTATAGAATATACTGTGTTGATTATGACTGTTGTTATAAATAGGATACATAAGATTCCTTCTTAAGGCTCAATCTCAATACCAGATGCATAAGTCCCCTCCTGTATTCCCTTTATGCATGATGTGAAATTCGACGACTATAAATAAAATAAAGTACATGGGTTTTGATTACTATGATAAAAAAGGATAAATAGGAAGCATTGTAACGTCTTAACCATTATTACACTAAAACAATGCTCTGAGGGGGTTAGTTTTAAAGGATAATGCATGTAACACCATTTTCTAGATGCTACCAAATAGTATTGAGTGCCTAGGGTGTGATAGTGGTGATACTATGCCATCAGATCAGAATATAAATACATAATATTTTTCTATGTATCATATAAATGAGTAAATAAATAGAGTGAAGAATAAGTAAATAAACTGAAATAGAACATGTTGTAATAATAAATGAAAATTATATAAAATCATAAATAATAATTCCTAACATAAAACATGGGACCTCACTCTAAGCAGACCATATATATAAAATATTAGAAATGAAATTGAAATTAAACTATATGGCCCTAATACTAACATGGAGCCAGACCATGTACTCAGTCTCCATACACTATTAAGAAGCACCAGACCAATTAGAAACCACACATCCATCTATTCTCAATCATTCGATCCTAGACCTAAGCCTTATCTACCATTTAACTATTCTCAATATGAAATGAATATATGAGTTATACATTTACACTGAGGTGCACATTTAAGGGTGATAATAAATCTTAGTAGGCCATCCCAATAATGAACCTATAATATAAGCTTTTATATGTGTATTAAAAATGAATATGATCAGCCTAGATTGGACATGAGTAAAAGGATATGTAAAGATAATAAACGCGAAACCAAAATCAAACCCCAGTCTGTAGTCCTGTTCAACTAGGATAGTTCCACAATGGATGTCCATTACAATATATAGATACATGTATCATCCCAAACCTATACATATATACATAATGATAAATATGCATGAGTATGAGAAATATATAACACTAAAACTAAAATATATTTGATCCATGGGGTTTGTTATCCAAATCACCTAGACATTATGTGCATGGGAATTGAGGTGGATCTCATACCACTTAAGTCATGTATCATTAATTCAATATATGGGCCTATAATCCTAATCAACTTGTACCTACTTAGAAAAATGCCAAAATTTTCTCGAATTGAGCTACATCACGATAGGGGGATAATCATCCAAAACATATGTTAACCCATATTCTCCTACAAACATAATATAGAATGGATTTCATGAAGTAAATCTAAAAATCATATAAATGGTTACTGAGATAATTTTTTATACTTCCCTTTCCATGTAATTCGAGTAAAACTATTGATCATTAGGTCTTAGTCCATAGGTGATCAAGACATCCATAACTCAGATAATCTCAAAGTGTTTGACCCATAGGTGACCTATAATAAGAAGACAGTAGCTAGATGTCATTACAACAAATGGGTCTCTAATGAGGGAGAGCAGAATCATCCCTATGGTTAAGAAGATCATAATAATTTTAGGTGTCCAGTGATGTGAGATTCTAGAAACAATATTGCGGTCATGTATCTCATCCAAGAGAGAGTAATCATCCCTATCCATCATGAGATAATAATCAAACACGAGTATAAAAAAATCAAGGAGAGTGACACACCCTAAAGGCATCATTAATTCTTCCAAGAGTTAGTAAAATTACAAATTTATAGTCCAGAATTTTACTAACAGAAAAAGGAATTGTATAGTAGATTTGTGGGGTTTAACCCACAGAGAGCATGGAATATATTGATGGAATCTCTAGATTGAAGGGAAGGTCGCTCCATTTCTTGATTGATTTTATTAAACTAATTATGCAACTAAAATAAATGAATTAAAATAGTTAAACATAGGAGATGAGAAACAATTTTCAGGGATAGTTTTGCAAAAAAAACCTCAGTAACACCAATAATTATATTAGATAGTTTCACAACAAAACAGTTATATCTATAGTTGAAATTGAAATTCTCTGTCAAACAACACTAGAATGCCAATTCATCATTTTCAGATGAATCAAAATAGATAATTAACTTTATGTTTAGATTTTCAAGAAGGATAAAAACAATTCTCTTCAATATTCATGAAAAGATCATCTTAATCATGTTGGCATTCGTTTATTATGGAAAACATGTGGTCAATGATTGAATGATGATTAATATAGGCAAGGAAGCATAATATGATACAATTGAATAGAATCAAATTTTTGAGAAACGACATAGCAAACAATGAAAATTAATATAATAATGGAAAAATAGATTTTTTAAATAAAAAAATTAATTAATAACTTAATGAAAAAATAATTTTTAATGAAATTCTAAAATAATGAAAATATTTAAAAAATTAATAAATAAAAATGAAAAATATGAAATTTATATAGAAATAAGAAAATTTAAAGAAATAATAAGATATAAAAAAATTAAAAATTTTATATTAAAAAATTAATCTAAATAAATATAATTAAATACATATTTAAATAACAAAAAACAATAATAAAAATTTATAATGAATTTACAAAAAATATAAAATAAAATTAAAATGTCATAAAATGAAAACTAATAATGGAATAAAAGAATTTGAAAACTGATAAAAAAATTCTATATATATATTAACAAAAAACCAAATTAATGTATAAAATAGAATTAAAAATTAACTAACTAAAAAAATAACAAATTTAAAATATCATATTAAATAATATCAAAACTCAATATATAAAATTTTATAATATTTCTTAATTATAAAAAGAACTATTAATTTTTAAAAATAAAGACAATAATTAATCTCAATATTTTTATGTTTAAATATTTATTAAAAAATTATTAGAAAAAATCAGAATATAATATAATATAATATAATATAATAAGAAACATAAATACAATAATTATAAAAATAAAAGATATAATAAATAATTGGTAAAAAATAAAAATTCTATTGAAAAAAAAATGATAATATAATAAAGTATAAATAAAAATGATGAAAAAAATAATTTAAAATAAAAAAATTAAAATATTTATATAATAAAAATTATTTAATTATAAGTGAAATTCAATAATACATTAAAAAAATCTAATAGGGAAATGTAATTAATAAAATAACTAGAAATAATAATAATAATAAATATATAAAATCAAATATTTAAGGAAAATAAATTAAAATAAAGAAAGATAATAAAAAATAATATATGAATAAAAAATATATAAAATTAGAAAACATTTAAAAAATTATATAATAAATAAAATAATGATTGAAACTAAAAATATTTAATTAAATTTAATTAAATATAAAAAATAGAATTTAAAAAACAATATAAATAAAAATTTATAATGTAATAAATTTAAATAATGTTAATGTAAAAAGAAGAGAATAATATAATTAAAACATAATATGAAAGAATATCAAGAATCAAAGGATTTAAAATAAATTAAAAAAAATATAAGGAAATTAATTTTTTGTGATCGAATTGGGAGGCAGACATTGGATCCAAACATGTGCTTTTTCATTCAATGAGAATCTGAATAGGCATAACCTTACTAGAACATTTGTGACATTCAAATATTTGAACGTGACACATATCTCTAAGAAACTATTGATGTGTGGGTTGGTTTTTCTTGAGGTTTCCAAATGAATTGATGTGATTGTGTAAACAATCAGATAAACACCATATTGATCTCAAAATATTGAGCAGTGATGGGGGTATCAGAATGATTGAGATGACTACCATGTTCGAGGGCTTCTGTAGTTGAGCAATGCATTCCCATGGTTCCTTTTTAGGACATGAGGTCCTACTTATTGATCCAACTTATGATCAAATCCTTCAAAAAGTTTCCTTCTATAAATTATGCCATGTTTTTTGTGGGAATATTCTTTCTCACTTTATTATATGGGTAAGGCCCTCTACAACTCTAGGTAAATTGAATGATCTTCAATTTTCACTTTCCCGCGAGTAAAGTAATCATGAAATTGGTTAGTAAATTAGATAATCACATTGAAAGAACAAGAATAAAATATATAATTAAAATAAAAACAATTATCAAGATTTATAAATAACTTTAACATATTGAGAACCTTCCTCAACAACGGCTCTTAAACATTTACAACTGCATGGCATTGATAATTTTTTTCAGTGAAACCAAATTTACTAATTTTAAAAATTCAATCAAACCGACTAAAAAAAGTATCTAGGATGTCAATGTGATAAACCCACAATAAAGAGAGTATGTTCTAAATTAATTATGGATCTAAAATTACAATAGTCTATTTTATTGGAATGAAAGATAAAACATCGGTACATTTTTGGTTTTGAATCTATATGTGATAAAAACCAGGTTCATTGATTTCTAAGTTCACGTGCTAGGAATTTCATAGATAATGATATTATTCTGTTTTGGTTTCGAAATTTGGTTAGCATGGATCATTAGTATGGGTACGCGGCCCTAATAATGTGGTAGCACCTTTGGGATGTTCATTTACATGAAGAAAACACAAAACTAGGTAACCCAAAAAAAATTTAACATCACCAACCAAGATTTTATAATTTTTATACAGAAAATAATTTGATTAATTAATGAAATGAAATAATAATGATGTCACATCTTGTCCTACGTGGAATATTCCTTATGAAAAAGGAATTATGTGTAATTTCATTACACTCCATGTGATCAATATCCTCCAGTTTTCTAGCACTAGTTAATCTTCAAAAATCTTCCATCTCTCCTTGAGGGAAGCTCATGGCGTAAAGTGTCATGAAGCCCATAATTTTTCACCAATTCCCTTAATTCAAAAATATTTTATTTTAATAATCATAAAACATAAAATAATCCAAATGTACCAATATTTATCATGATTACTCATTCATATACAAATAAAAAACATTAAATCACCATAAAATTTATGCATGAAATAAACATATAAAATAACCCCACACATGATCTCAACCTTATTCTCAAGGATGGAATATCGACATACTAAAATGGAATCTCATCCTATCATTATTAGAATTCAAAATCAATAAAAGAAACATATAAAATTTAGAAATAAATGTTTGGGCATCACATATTGAAAATTTATCACTACCTCAGTCTTTAATGAAACAAATAAACCCATGATTTTACTTTTACCATTTTTAGTAACTAATAATTTTCAACCATTCATTTTCATTTTTTAATTAATTATTAATATACATGGTATTTCCAATTATCCTCAAATTAAGATTACCACTCATTATCAATGTACAATTTTAAATTGAATTCAGATCATACCCCAAAACAAGTTAATTTAAATATGGTGGCAAGGCATATAACATTTTTAGTTTGTAAATATAGATATCCCAATTAATCATGAGGTCTTTATCAATAAGGATGAAATTACTCTGATGATTTATGGTTGGTAGGTAATTGATATAAAACTTAAATTTACAAAATGATGTTGGTTGAAAAACATTTTTCATGAAATTAAATATTATATCAATGAATGTATCTATTTACAAATCTTATCTCTCTATTTAAAAAAAATACTCAATGTGGGCCCATGATTCGTATAAGTGGAATGATTGTATAAAAAACTATTTATCATTTTCTTTTAATTTAATTTCTTTTATAGAATGATTAATTGATAACATATGGCCTCTCTCAAATCAAGATAAAAATTTAGACAGAAAAATATCAACAATTATTTATATCCCAGTACACCCAATAATGTTCCTCCCCTACAGTAATTCATTAAAATATCATGGAAATCATTTAGAGGAAGGAATGAATGGATAAAATTAGCATATACCATATACCATTTCCATACTAGGATGTTTATAAATTCTATGGTATTAAATGGGATTAATGGATTGTGGTTCTTAGGATAATGGATAAATAAACAATTCCTAAATTATTTTAAAACTAATTATGTTTATCCATATATTTGATAATATTTTTGAATTCTTATAAAAGAAAACATGCACGTGTTTCCTATGAAATATATTATAAAAATAATTTTAAATATTGGATTAGTGGATGTCTTGTGAATATGATGAATTGAGGGGAAAATTACTAAGGTCAATGAATATGAATAATTAAATCAATGAATCCAAATATCCAAAATTAAATACATTCCAATATTTTATGAAATTTCCATTTTCAATGATCAATATGATTCCATAAATCCTTTTTTGATAACATGAAATTCACATGTTATCTCTATTAATTCTCTTATGTATTTTTCACATACAAATTTATTGAAAAATAAATTTAAATACTTGGAATGGTAGTTTTCCTAGCCAACTTATATCTCCTTGATATGTTTATTAAAAAAAGAATTAAATGATGGAATGAAATTTGAAAATTAAATCTCTATGAAATAAAAATTTGGGGAATACTATAAAGAATTAAAAAATTGAAATTATTACTCCCATTTCACATTCATTCATTTTATTTCATCTATATATTTTCTGCCTGAATCATTTAATGATATGTAATTTTTCTTGATGATGTTTAATTTTATTAAAGAATCTTCTCCTACTAATTACCTTGATGGGCCTACAAAAAATTAATTTAAACATGTAAATTCATATGTAAATTTAATGATATTAAAAATATTCATGGATGATATTTTTATACTAAAAATAGAAAATAAATAATGAAAAATACTAAAAACTAAGGATGGATATCGAAATAAATTTTTCTTTTCTATCGTTGGAATGATATTACTTTATTTATATCTAAAAAGATGATGGTTGGAAAGAGATTACCTGATTTGGATAAAAAAATTCCTTTATTCTTTTATGTACATTGGTCATGTACTATTCAATTAAAAATATTTTACTCTTTTATTGTTATTTTTTTCATTTTTCATGTGTCCAATCCAGTAGTTCATGCCCATTATTGTAAAATCAAATGGTAGCTAACTGACTATCCAAACATGTTTTACATCATTAAGTTATTTTTGATTTAGTATTACTCAACAATCATCATCTTTTTCTAGAAATATCTTACATTTCTTCAACTAGTTATTACCTTCGGCATCTCTTTCAACATTAGCTACTTCAGCTTTTCCTCAAAGAAAAACATCATCATATTATTTTAAAAATTACCTCCGGATAAATAATAAAATATTTCATATGACTTGGATATATTTTTGTGAAAATTAAACATCACTTGTGATCCTCCATTTCATAAACATAGCTCCATGTTTTGAGAATTAATATGTTCCCTTAATAATGATAAAAACAGTCATCCCAAAATTATGGGTAGATTCTCTTCATCCATGTGCATCTAAAAAAAATATTCTAGAATCTATAACATATATAAATTAATGATGAAATCATCATGTAATCAATTAGTACATATCACTATTGTATAAGTTAGTTTATGCACAACTCATGTAGGAAGCATCTCCTTCAATATCAGGCTCTAGAATGTTTTATATGAAGTTATGTTTACACTTGAACCTAAGACACATAAGGACCCAACAAACTCGTTATTAATAATGGTAACTAGAATGAAATAACTACATATATCACCCTGATTCCTTTATTGGATTCATAAAAAAACAACTAAGCATTCTCCTTCTTGTATAATTGTAGCTAATCCTTCAAGCTGCATCTAGTTCATCACCAACTCCCTCATGAAAATTATATACAAATTAATATTTTCAATTGTCTCAATGAATGGGATGTTGATGTCAATCTTCTTGGACGTATCTAAATTTTTTTTCCTCACCAATCATTAGTTTCTTCCTCTAATATATAAATTTTATTGGTGTTTGGTTTGATTTTGATGATTCTTCATTTTTATGATCCTCAGAATCAATATTGTATTCATTAATTTTTTATATTTGTTGTTCTATATAATTTCTTGAAAATTCAGGGCCACTCTATCATGACCTTATTCCACTGTAATGTAATATGCTATTCACATCTCTATGAGGATATTGTTTTGGTTATCCAGGAAGCAGTCATATTTTTATTTCTCTCAGTTGATCAACAATTTGACCTACATGACATTCAATAATCCACATTGCAGTGTGGTGGATTGATTATTCATTTATCAGTTCTTTAATTTAATTTCCTTGATCTATAGAGTGTGTAAAAAAATATTTATGTGTAGCTCCTATTGTGGTCATAAAATTTTCCAAATTCTCTGATATTCAATAAAGATGACTAGTCATCACTGGACCTTGGAGTTGAGGTTGAAAACCTTGTTTCCATGGATGAAATTCATGGAAATGATTTTGACTCTGTTTTTTGGTTGTTGTGGCCTCTATCACTGCATATAAATTACTCAATTAAAATCATGATAATTTGCATCTTCAAAGTACATACCTTGGGGATATTTATTGGGCATCATTGTATCCATATTATTTTTCATATAATCTATCATAGAATCTATCCATATATTGTCAACCATGTCACTCTCATGTTCTCCCTTATTTTGAATGCCACTGAAAACAATTTCTAGTCATCTCATCCACAAATGTATAGTTATCCTCAATTGAATTTGTCTTTTGTGAACCTCCTACTGCAAAATCTAATATATAATTATTTCCCTATTATAATCCTTTAAAAAAATTAATTAATATATACAATTCTATTTTATGCTATGGACCTCATCTTATCTTAAAATTAAACGTTTCCCACTACATATATAAATATTATTCATTTAATTTCTCAAAACATGAATTACTTACACACAGATCCATTGACATTGACGGTGGGAAAACCCATGTAAAATATTTCCTTAACAGATCCTCCCATGCGGTGATTGAATATATAGGAAGACTATTGATCATCTCTAGTTCTTTTTCCTCAAATAATAATGTTAATAAGCATAGATTTATTTCATCATTTATGATTTTATAAAATTTGAATGCACCACATATCTCAATGAAACACCCAATGTGTGTGTTGGGGTATTCATGTGGTAGCCCTATAAATTACAGTGAGTATGTGATCATTTGAATAAATAAATGGAAATATCTCCATGATTTGAGCATTGACATGGGTATCATATTGCTAATATTGACCCCCATATTTTGTGTTATTCCCTAATTGATCAGCACTTTTCCACCTTGATTAATTCCATGGACTTGTGGTCCTACTAGTTGGCACATATCTAGATCATCTCCTAGAAATTGGATTCTTCTTTCCATGGTGTCCTGTTCTAGATGCGAGTCTTCTTTCTCCGTTCTTTTCTTTTATAAGTTACTCTCCATCTATGGTCAAATGAATAATTATTTATTATTATCTTTCCCACAAGTAAAGTAGTGATATTTTTTGTTCTTACCTAAGAAAACAGCAATATTGGACCATGTATAAAATAAATAATTAAAATAATATAATTAGAATGATTCTTATATAATTTTAACATATCATCCACCTTATATGGGAATGGTGCCAAAAATTTGACATTCTGTTGGGCGTTATTAATTACAACAACACTAACCAAATTTAGTAGTTTATTAAAACTCAAATGAACTAACTAAATATGTAGTATCTAAAATTTGTGAGTGTCGAACCCACCAAGAAATAGAATATATTCTATAGTAATTAAGAATTGAATATTAAAATTGATTGTATTATTACTATATGAGAGACAAAAACATAAAAGATTAGGTTTGGATTACAGATGGGAGATATGATATGTTTTGTGATTGATTTTTAATTAAAATATCTCTCATTCTTTAAAGGGATTCCCTATAAATATATCCTCTAAACAACCCTTCCACCAAACTCTGAGTCCAATGGATGAAAATTTATAATAACATAGGCTAAAAAACATGGGCTGACAAACCATGGTCCTACTTCACTATTGTTTTACACCTTCTTTATTCTTTTGGTACCATTTCTTCACATTCTGATCATGCCTAGGATGAGCGATTAGTTTCATTAGATATGGTTGTTGTGATTATAGGAGGATGTGATGTTATGGATTATTCTATTTCATTATTCATGTTTGGGATTGATGAAACACTATTTATTCAATTCCAATATATATATATTTTACAATCTTATGACCATTGATTTTAAATTTAGGAGTTTTATTTCACTGCATCACTTAATCTCCTTAGTTTGTCTTTGAAAATTATACTTCCTAGCTAATTATGTTTAAATATGGTTTTTGGTCAACTGGTATTGTGTTTTTATTTTTTTGATTATCACTCTATTGGTGAAAACACAATAATATGGAATAAAAATAAGACCATAGATCCTTACAATCCTAATTTTAATGTAGAAGAAAAAAATATTTTTTCTGTTAAATATCTATCATAAGATCATAAAAATAATTGAACCTGGAAAGAATGTCTGTTGATATTAAACCCAATCAATCTTATTATTTGTTTCTTTAACTCTCAATCAACAAAACAATTGATTTTTCAATTTTATTAATTAATTTAGAACATATGGATCTTCCCTGTCTGTTCAACACACCAAATTACTAGATACCAATTTTTTATAGTTTTATAAATATCTAAATTTGTTTAGCCACATAGGAATTAATGACTACATACAGTCAGTCCAATTTTTAGCCTCATTATGGGGGATGGTTTTTATATTAAAATAATTAGTAATTTATATAGTTTTTTATTTTGATACACCTATTATTGTTTTTGTTGTAGATATATAGTTTTGGTAACCAATATTTCTCAAAACTCCTCTACTCATGAGAAAGTGAAAATAGAAGATAATACATTTGACCCAGAATTGATGAGTTACGTACAAAAGAATGAAAATATGAAAAAAGATTCCCCCATAGAATAGAACACCATGGAAATATGGAATCAATTTGAAGATGACGATCATGATATGGACCAACTAGGAGGACCACAATTCCATGGAAGGAACCAAGGGGGAATGAACTACTAAATTACGGAATACCATCAAATGATAGGGTCAATTCAAGCATTAAGATACACCCCATCACCACTCAACATTTTGAGATCAAGAAAACAGTCATCAATATAATTATAAACCCTTGGAAATTTATTGGGCTAACTCATAAAGACAAACACTCACACAAAATATTTTTCATGGTGATTTATAACACATTTAAATTTAAGAAAGACACCAACATTGATGTGATACTATGACTATTCCAATATTAATTGAAGGAAAAATTGTTAAACTAGATCTAATGTCTTCCCCCACATTTGATCACAACCTAGGATGATCTGGTAAAATTTTTATAAACATGGTTTTCCCAGTCTCAAATTCAATGGATATATGGGTAAGTATTTTTAATATTGTTAACATAAATAAGGAATCATTATATAGTTTATAATAATTCATCAAAGGTTTGATAACAGGATGACCTTATCGTGTAATCAAAATGTGGTTATTAATGAAAACATTTTATAATGGGTTTTCATAGGGATATCATTCCATAATATATGATGTATCAAGAGGTTCTTTAATGAAAAATCATATGAGATATTGACATTTTGTGAAATTCCACTGAAAACATGGAAACTTTTTATGGAAAAATAACATCACACTATGTACAAGGTGAAGCAAGATGTAAATAGCATTGGAGAATGATAATAGAGCCAATATAGATCCTATAAATTGAGAGTCCAAGGAAAAAATCATGTATATCGTTCCATGTTATAGTCACAACCATTGAAAAACTAATGTAGATAGGTTTTTCCTTTTTTACATATATTTTATTTCTCCATCTTCTGTGTAATGTAAATTTATATTTAATTTAATTCCAATCTCATTATTTTCTTCATTATTTTTTCATTACCTCTCAATTATTCTCTTCCAAATAGAATATTTTTTATTAAAAATTAGAGATCACCTAATGATAATTGGATAAATCCATACGGGGGAGTTTAAAAAGTTGAAATGTGTCTCTATCAAAGTTTTTTATTTCATTGTTCCAATTGCATAGTGATTATATTTAGTTGGTATCATGTTATGTCTAATTATTAACATATTTGATATTAAATAATCAATCATTTATTTTTAATTGCCAAGGAATAATGGCCTCTATTAGAATAATAATTTTACTATGTGAATGAATTTAATTAATTAATGATACGAAAAAATATTTTTATGTAAATAGTTTATTAGGATGAGTTTATCCATGGTAATTTCTTGGGTATGATAGGATGTATTTTATTTTCTATAATATTTCCATTAAATAGTTCAAGAGTTATCCAATAAATGAGTTAAGTACTCAATATAATTCTATAATATAATCCATAACCCAATATAATTCTAATCACAAATGAACTTAAATGATCACATTCATGATCAGTCCTTGTAATTGGATCATTCTTGTAATCAAAATGTGTGGTCGATAATGTTGGTGAATAAAATGTAGAAAACATGTCAAAAATTGAAATATCTAACCATAGAACTAATATATGATTTTTGTGGAATAAATTTACTTTCACCCCATACCTTTAATCTTCTTATTATCAACCCAGAAACATTGATCCATCCATTGAGGCGATACTATTAATGTAAATGAGATTTGACTTAATGAAGCAAGATTGGAGAAGAAAACATTTAAATAACGATCACTCTAGCATTGAGCGAGGAATCTCAAAAAATAAGTTCTGACTAAACTTACTCCCTAAGGTAATAGTATTAATGTGATTTTGGAAGGAATGAAAAAAAGATTTATAAAAAAACTTTTATACATAGATTAAGATGAACGAAAAAATTACATTAAATAGATCGATGATGAGTTTATAAAATGAGATCATGAAATAACAATTGAAAGAAAAACATTCAATGCCAATTCCCTTCACCACCATATCCTTTAATAGTAATATGAGGATACTAGGATTGACACAACATCAGTAAAATCCTTTTGATAAATTTAAAAGATTCAATATGATAGTGAGAAAACAAAATAAATTGGACGTTTCAATGTTTAACAAGAAAATCGCCCAGATTCATCACCATTTTTGACATGTGAAATTGGAACTCCATACATCAGAAACATAGATGTTCATAGCACACAAATATGATTTTACTACTATCCACTAGTACATTTCAAAATTTTAGCATATTTTTATTATCCGTTTGTATTTTATTCTCAAAATGATGGAATGAATTTATGGGAATTTAGATCTTGCCATGAATTTTATCCTCATCTTTGACTGCTGGGATCACCATGAAATGATAATAATTCCAATCATAAATAGTATAATGAAACTAGACCCATAATTCGAAATTTATATAGGTAAATTTGATTTGTTTTTGGCTTAGAATTTGGGGCCCACATTTTCTTGAGGGCCTATGGCCCATTATTCATTCACCATAACATTATAAAACCATCACCAATAATGTCTATATTACCTTCTAATTCATCTATTGAGCCTAAAAGAATAAAATTTTCCACATAATGTGTCAAATTATATCCAAATATATCAAATTCAAAGAGTGAAAATAAATAATTCCATATGATGCTGATTTATTAGTCCTAACTGTGATCTTTAAACATGAATTGCACAATGATGTGAAATGTTTTTCAATTTATGAAACACTCTAAAAAAATTTATTTAGAGAGAATGATACTACAGGATCATGCTAAAAATGATTATAATGAAAATAATTTGTACCTTATGAAGAATGGTTGTGAGGAATAGTGGAATAACAAAACCTCGAGATCCTCATTCAGTGTGCTGAAACAATTATTGGTGTCACAATTCATCACGTTGGTCCTAGAATGTGGTGGAAGGGTGGTGGAGGGTCTCAATTTATAACATTTCCTGCCAAATCATTTTTCTTAGTGTATTTATTATTTTTTATCACATCTACTTTTACACAATGTGTAACTTGTGTACATGCTGTGTAATCCCTTGGACATCAGTCAACATGAATCATAGTGAAATATTCTTTGATACCTTGTCCTAAAGAATATCACGTCCTGAAATTTGGATTCATGACATGTAATGATGATTCATAATGTTTATGGTAATCCTTACATTCCAAACATATAAAATTTATTTTTGAAAAATGCACACCATTTAATGTTATTACAAGATGTGTAATCATTCAGCTGCAATTTTTAGCTTCATTCTTCTTTAAAGATACACTATTTTCAACTTCTCTTCGTTCACAGAGTGAATAGTCTTCAATGTCATTATTTATCATATTTGCAATCCCTTTTTATAAATATATTTTCTCCTTCCATGAAATTTCAATCAAATAAATTTTATACAAAATTATCAATCTTTTTTATTTAAATGAAAATATGAATACATAAAATACTATAATATGTATACAGTAAATAGAATTATCAAATACCCCCACACATGAATTCATACATATCCACAAGGATTGATTCTCAACATACTACAATGTATGTTTACGTAACCATTGTTCAAATTCAATTTCAATAAATGAAATTGAGAAAATGAAAATTAAATGTTCAGTCAGCACACATATAAAATTTATCACCACGTCACTTTTCAATGAAACAAATCAACCAAGTATTTTAATATTCCTAATTTTAAATAAAAAATACTTTTAAATCAATAATTTTCACATTTCAATTAATTATTAATTATTATTCCTCTTACCATTTATCACAATTGAATTTTTTCCACTCATCATCAAGGTACAAATGAAAATATAATTAGGCACTAACCTCAAAAACATGTAACATTCCATAGGCATGTAAGGCATATAAAATATTTACCTTTTAAAGAAAGAATAATAATTAATTAGGAATATTTCGCCACTTAGGATCCAATGACTCTAATTCTTCTTGGTAATTAGGTAAATTATGTCTTTCATATAAGGGTCAAAAAAAGGTTTAACTCTAATTTTCATTTAATGATAATCAATAAAATCTAATTGAATGCATCCCTTAACAAATTTCATCTCTCCATCCCTAAAAACTCAATGGTGGGATATTGATACATGTAATAATATTATAGAATAAACATATCTTGATATTTTTTTAAATTTGTTTTTCTCTTCTGTGAAAGCTACAATTTTGAAAAATATCTCATCCATCACCTACCCATATATGATTCAAAAATTATCAGTCTGGAATGTCATGATTTTTTACCCTCCCGACACAAAACCTAATTTTTTCATTCATTTTTTTTAAAAAAATTAATTGAGGTGAAAAATAAAATAAATTTAAAGATGGATGTCCATCCACAATATAATAATAAAAAATACACCACGAAATACCTTCAATAATTTACATTCTACTATAGCCTGTACACTTCCTATACTACACCTATTATTTCAAATATGATTCAAAACATTTAGGGGAAGGTATGAATGGATAATATAGGCTTGTATTATGGATCATTTCCAAACAAGGTTGTTCATGGATTCTATGGGATTAAAAAGTATTAATGAAAGCTGGGTCTCAAAATAAGTTCTTATCAAAATATTGACTCAATGATATTAATATTGATTCTGTTCATTCATAGCATGGATAAATTAACGAGCATGTTCTAGAAGAAATTATTCCTGATTTTTTGAAGAAATATAAAAAATAAATAATGGAAAATATTGTTTTAGTGGATGTCTCAGGAATGAGTTTAATTGTTCAAATAATTACTTCCGGTAATGTAAATGAAAAATTAAATCATTGAATGAAAATATTTTAAAATTAAAACATTTAAAAATCTCCAGAAAATAATTTACAATGATCAACATGATTCTGAAATCATGCTTTATCATCTCTTAATCCATTTAACAATCTATAATAATTATTTTTACCATTTTTTACACACAAGATTATTAACTAATAAAATTAAATTCCCTGGTATTGTAATTACCCTATATTGTTTATGTATCATATTTTATTTGGTTATAGAATGAATCAAATTAGGATAAACAATTGGTTGTTAAATATATAACGGAACTAAAATGATCAGAATACAATGGAAATAAAAAAAACTGAGATGCTTACTCCTGTTGCATTGAATTTTAAAACAAAGGACATATCATTTCTATCTGAAATTTTTTCACCATGGGTAAATGTCCATCAGAACAACTAATTTCTCTACAGATTCATAAATTTCTACTTTCATCTAACTTATGCCTCCGTTGATGGTCATGAAAAATATACACAACTTAAATCATAATACAAAAAAATGAAATTCAAAAATATTCAATGGATGAATTATTTCTCCTAAAATTAGAAAATATAATAAATAAAAAGTCTTATAAACATAGGTTTCATCCCAGAAGAAAGTTTTTTACCATCATTGGTTTGACCATAACATAGTGATCTATATGTATTTGATGATAGGAAAGTGATTACCTAATATGGATATTCACAATGGTGAATCCTTGATTTCTCATTGTATATTAGTCTAATCCCGTTATTTAAAAATAGTTTCAACCTTCCAGTGGGGAATAAATTCTATATCTACATCGACCCTATCCATCATCTCTTAGACCTTATTGAAAATTCAAATAGTTTCCAACTGACTTTTCAAAACAATTCTCCTTCTTTTAATTCTTCTTGAATGATGGTTCCTCCACCATCATCACCATTCATTCAGCACATTATTACATTTATTAATCATTTTATTTCTTATTTCCTCACTTTTTATAGAAGCTACAACATTTATACATTCATGTAAAAAAGTTTCTAGTTCTATTAGAAAATTTTCTTTGGAAAATCATCAACTGGTTGTCTTATTTTTTTATCGACCGATGAAAATTAAACATTACATATGATCCTCCAACTGTCGGACTCAGACCTACATTTTTATCATCAATATATTCAAATCCTATAGCTATTAATGTTATTTACAATATTATTGGTTTCTTCTCTTCATTCATTTTCCTCATAAGAAAATCCACCAGAAAATAAAACTCATATAATTTTTTATGCCCAAAAGTCGTTGATAATTCCTTTAGATGTGAGTATAATTCTATAATTATATTATCCCAAAGCATACATATAATGAACTCATAATAGATAAGTATTTAGGTGTGTAACCCACGGAGAGTGGGGAACATAATGATGATGTAAAAATAATGGGAGGTGATCCAACGTATGCCCCTACATTTGATCGCTACCTTAGAAGATCTAGTAAGAATGTTTTTAAAATAAATATTCCCACTCACAAATTCTATGGATATATGCGTTATTATTTAAAATTTTGATCAATTAAATTTATAATTGTTATACAGTTCATGGTAATTGTAAAATGGTTTAATTCCAATAATTCTTATTTAATTATTCCATCTCAGTCACTATTTTATAATATCTCCCTATTGGTATTGGTTTATTTATTATCATTTACTAAATGATGATAATTAGATAAACCCTATAGGGGAGAGAATGATTGGTCAAAGGGGTGGTGGAAATAATTGTTTTATTTTTAGTTTCAAAGAAATAAGTTTTGGTTATATAGTATCATGTTGGGAATTATTGTCTATTTTATTCGTCATTGAATCATTATCCATATTGATTTAAAAATAAATAAATCCCATAAATATAGAGATAAATTATTTATGACCATTGAATATAATTATTCTTCTATATTTTTGAAACATGAACTATATTCAATTTGGTTATTTTGATTCATATGGCCATGATGGATTGGGATTCTAGAGACGTTTGATAGGGAATTTCCATTTCCTCGATCGATATAACTGTTTGGTTGCACGAAAGTCTTATATAATTATTTTGTGAGTGAATTTGAATCTATATGTTTCCTTAAAAACCCATATTTGAAAAAAGATTCCCCCTTATTCTATTGTTCTATCTAATTTTATTTATTTCAATTTCACCAAAAAATTTAAAACATTAATTAGGAATTTGAGTGAACTGAACATTAATCTAGAGTTTTCATCACTATGATCCCCACTCTATGTGGGTTTGACCCCAACAATATTTCAATATTATACCATTGTAGTTATTATTGTTCTATATAATATAAATTCTTATTTTGACTTACACCAAATGACGTAATGATGCCTTTTGGGTATCTCGAATTATTCCATCATAGACAAGGAGTAGTAGTGCATTGCGGAGGACTAAATATTGATTTCTCAGTTAAAAGAACGTTCTTATCCTATTTATGTTTACTAATTTTAGTTTAGTTAATTTATTTAGTATTAATTTTATTATAATATTATTTTCCTATCATATATTATTCTATTGGTCATTTCTATTTGGGTTCAGGATAATTTTACATATTTCCCCATATTCTATCGTATCACCATAAATGTACATTGAATATCTAGAGTATCTAACCACATGTAATGAACTAAATTAATAATTATGGGATCAATATTGTAATGTCTAGAATTATTCATATTCATAGGAGTATGAAATATTTCAGCCTCTATAGTGTAACGATACCTTACTATCAAACAAATGGAGGAGCTCCTAACTATCAATGTTACCAAGACAATTGCAGGGATGAGCAGTACACAAGCTAAAACTAATACACTCAAAAAACTATATTGAGAAAACTTGATTAAATACTTATTAGATTTATCTCCCTATAAAATAATGTTACTGATAAAAGCATGGACTATAATGAGTTTGAAATCGGTAAGTAGGGAAAATTGGAAACTCACCTTTCCAAATCGTTAATAATTCTCATTGTTTCATACCAATCGTTTATAATGTAGACATGATTAAATTTGAAGATGAATCATGTCAATAGGTTTATTAATAACATTATATTTCTACACAATAATCACATCATACAAACATTCAAGAAAACCATGGCTTCCAATATCCTCAGGAGAAGAATTCATATGATAGATTAGCTACACTACTCATACTATTTAGTCCAGTGTTAGATATGTTGATAGATTATCATGAATCCCAAATCAATGTATTGGGGGATTTGATTACTCCTCTTTCTCATTTTATATCAAATTTACATTCCCAATTATGAAATTTAACATTAAATTATATTACAGATATTGATTGGTATTAATATGAAGAAGATAAAAGGGAGGATAATTCCAATACTATGAAAAAAATAAAGGAAAAAAATAAAAGTCATAGAAAAAATAACATCACCTGGATTATATTGGAAACATATAAATAGTTAATCCTCTAGATTTTTTATAATTATCATAACATGAGGAATCCCATTTATTGATACAAAATGATCAAGAATAACAAAGATAATTCATTTTGCAATTACGCAAATTAGAGGAAAATATTATGACAGAAGTTTTGGAATGGTTATCCAAAGTGGATGAAGAGGATTAGGTTAAAGTTGTAAAATATATATAATTAGAGGTACATTGTAGTGAATTTATAATGGATGATGAAATGTTTAAGGAAGAGGGTAATGAAAAAACATGCAACACCATCATGGTTATTCTTGTTAATTAGGAATAATGGTACTCCCTTCAACACTTTAAGGAAGAAGAGAAGAACAAAAAGGTTTCAACTAATGAATACATTATAAAATTTGAACTATAGGAATAACATATCGAGGCTGGTTTGAAGCATGTGAACCAAAAAAATTGCTTTGATTTTGATTTCTTATTATTCTCATTACCCATGTCCTTAAATTGCTACCCATCATTTGTTATGATATAATGGTAGAAGAGGAAGATTAAGACTACCAAATATGCACATAAATGATAGATTTTGTTAAATCCATGATGTTTTTCTCAATATTGTTCCCCAGTTATCTAAAAATGATAAATGGTCGAGCTGAATGACCATAAGAATGGGAATCTACTAGTGGGCTTCTTTGATAACAAAAATTATTTTCTAGTAATTGTATTTATTTTATTTTATTAATTTAAAAAATCTCCAGGTTGTTTCCCTCTATTACCATTAAATAAAAATATTTTAAATTATCAATGGGTTTCACTATCATTATTCACTTTTATATATCATGTCCCTAGAAGGAAGAAGCAATAAAAGATTGAGGAAGCTGAAAATATGAACATTAAATGTCATGTAACGAGATTACACACTATTAAATAAGCCAAAAAGAACCTAGGACACTCATTATAAATCATGAATTTAACGGGAGTAGTATTTCATGTATTATATATCTTTTCCTCCACTTATATTTATAGTACATGATTTAAAAAAAGATTGATTTTAATTAATTCATGTTTTGAATTTGATTCACCCAAAAAATGCTTCAGTGTTTTTTATTGTACTCACTAATAAAGTAGATATCAGAATCAGAGAGAATTATTTAAATATGTTTTAAAACATGAAATATTATTCCCATAAATGAAAAGGATATAGATGTAAATTAAAAAAAGGACTTTCTTACATGAATTCTAAATGTCTTCAAAATGATGGATGTTGGGATTTATTATTACGATTTTGATACCTACAAGAATGATTTGACTAATATAATTTTCCATGTTAAATATATTAATTTATTTATATATATTATATTCAAATTAATAAGAGTATTCTTGAAAAAATATATCTAATTTTTTTGGGAATATTACTTGAGTGAAACTTTGGGCATGTAAACCCACTAGAACTTGTATTGATATCTTGTAAAACATTTGAAGGAACAAATTCACATTTCAAGTGGTTGCTGAATTTTTTATGAACACTTTTATCTTGAGTCCCACATATACATTGATCCCCCAATAGTCTATAGAGGCCATGCATTCTCTTGTAAATATTGAGCCATATTATAAGAAACTATTTCCTTTCCTACACAGAGCTTGTTATTTTCCATTATATTCAACTTAATTATTGTTGAGGAGATGTTTTTCTAGTTAGAAATGTGATATTATTCATGAGATGTGATTTTGTGGTGAATAAATTTTATTTTTGGGATGGTTCATATATAAATTAAATATCTTTAATTATTGTTCTCTCCTAATGTTAAAAAAATGGCATTTACCTTGGTATGTCAATTATCATCCTTATTAGAATTATGATCTCATAAAAATTTGTTGTTAAATGATGGATTTGAAAATTCTCCGAGGGAAACAGAAAAAATAAAAATTAGTTCTTGAATTGTGATAATAAAAAATAACCATTTTATAGACCGATTATTTTTATCATATGTGGTTAGGTGGTTCATGTGAGGATTATTCCATTCACGAATTTATAGAAAATGAAAAAATTAAACATAAACTAGGGTTAATTTACTTTTTAATAACTTTTTCACTAATCCTTCACTCTATGCATTGATGGTTTTTAATATGTAATTAAATTATAGGTGAGGATCACTTCATTGAGATTGTATTTTTAATATCATTAATTATAAATTACATTTTATCCTCCTCCATGAGCCTCACTTTATTTCCAACATTTTACCTACCCATCCTCATCCACAAAGTCATTTTACCCTTTTTATAAACCCCCATGATTAATTTCGATTTCTATCTTTAGGTGGTTGATAGTGTATATTTAATGAAATAATATGTTTAGGGTCATGTACATTATGTATGAGCATAACTTCATTAAATTGATACATTGAGTTTTGAGTGAAAAAATTAAATGATGAGGTAAATCAAAAATGGAATGGTTGTTAATGAAAAGATTAAAATTGGGTATGAAAGGAATAAATTTATTTATTTTGAAATTTTAAATGATTTGTAATTTTTAATTCTTCATTGGGTTTTTTATTTTTTCTAATAGTATATATAGTTACAATAATTTTATATCATAGTTATAAAATTTCTTTTTTCAATATATAATCCCATGGTGTTTTGATGTTCTGGTTTTCCATAAGAATGATCAATGATTTGAGTTTTTATAAATTACCATCATGAAGCTTCCATTTTTTTCATTCAATGATCCTTTTCATTTATCTCTTCATCTTCCATGTAATTTTGAATTATATTTAGTTTAATTATAATATCATTCCATATATTATTATTTTCTCATTCTATTATAAACTCTTCCTTATATATTTGGGTTTAATTGTTGTTGGAGATCACCCAACAATGGTTGGATAAAACCAACAAGGGATATAGTATCTTGTTGTGAGTTATCTTATATTATATTCTTCATTGATCTATCAACCATATGTTTTTAATAATGAACGAACATTGATATGATTACGATAATTTTTTCATGAATATAGAATTGAATTACTCTATATATTTTGTAAGTATAAACTAAAAGTACATTATATATTCTGATTCATCTCACAATGATGTGTTGGGGTTCTTTGGTAGTTTGATAGGAAATGGATGCGATATGAATTCATTTATGACAAATGATAAATGATGATGGAGATGAAAATAGGGAAATGGAGGCGATGTTAAAAACTAGATCCAGGGTACTTGCATAATATAATATAATAAAACATTTACGAAACACGAGTTTAGGTGAGAAGGAGTTGAATGAAACTCAAGAGGAATAAAAAGCATAAAGGAATTTTATTTTTCTTTTCATTTTTTTCTTCATCTTCCATGTAATGTAAAATTCTATTTATATAAATTAAAATATATTTATTTTCATCATTACATTATTATAATTTCATTCTTCATGCCTCTATTATGTATGTTGGTTTAATCATCATTGTATATAACTCAATGATGGTTGAATATAATCCATATCGGAGGCTGGAATCAGTTATAGGGGGTGCATACGAACAAATAATTATTTAACATTACTTGTAAATATGATCTTATTTGATATTGTTTTTTTTTGCATGTGATTCTAGTTTATTCATCATTTAATCAATTACCATTTGTTTTCAATAATGAAATAAACCCAATATGATTGATATTAATTGTTCATGACCATGGAATGTAATTATAATTCAGATTTTGGAAATATAATATTAATGAACTATAACTCTTTTGAATCATCTAGAAATGTTGGATATAGTTTTAGGGTAGTTGGAAATGGAATATCCATTTATTGTATTGTTAACACTATTTGGTTTTACATATATTGGATATAATTATTTTTTAATTGATGATTAATTAATTGATTTAGAAAAACCACAACAAGAAATTAACCCCCCCCCTTCTTCTTCTCTTATAGATTTAATTTATTATAAATTTCACCAATAGTTTAATTAAGTCAAATTTAAATTTGAGTGACTTGACCATTTGTTCAAAGTTATCATCAATTTTTCCCGCTATATATGGGTTTGACCCCACACATCTTCTATACTATATTTTCACATAGTAAGGTTTGGGAAAATATAAATTTCTAAAAAATATTTCTTTTTATGATGTTGATTTATAGATGAATACATTGACTAAATTAATTTACCATGTTAATTAAATGACCAAATTTATATACCAAATATATAAGGCCCCAGCCTTAAACCTTACTTAATCTTGAGTTATTACAAGATTACACATTGAGGATCTTTTCGGCTTTAGAGTTTTAGAGAATTAGATCATAAAACATTCATTACATTCCACATATAAAAAAAGTGGTTATAGAATGATAGTATTCTTCATTCACATCAATGGAAACATATTTAAAATAAAACATGGATTCTTTCTTGACACATCCTTGACTCTATCATCTTATCATGTACATTTCCTGTGACCTGTGAAAAACATTTAAAAAACATGGGATGAGCATAAAAACTCAGTATGGGTTATAAAAAAACATGGAAAGGAAACATGAGTTCATATATACATAAGAATGAGATCATACTTTACCCATAAAACATAGGAACTTTAACATACCTCATAAAATCATGAATAAATCATGAATAAATCATTGAAATCATAAGACATAAAGGTAACTTGAGGCATTCATAACATTCTTACGTAGGGAGTAACCCTCTTGGTTACGTTTTGAATACCCATCACAGTATATTCCCTAGATCTCTTCGGAGAAACCTTAACGTTTCACTCCTTCGCATTACCCAATGCATTGGAGAGCTATATCGGGCTCACCCTCCCTTAGTTTATCACGGAACCACCCGTCTTCATAATGATGCCCAAGAACCATAACATAATCGTATCACATAAAACATGCATAAAAGAAACTTAACATTTCCACATTTCAATCACAAGATATCAATACAACACAAAAAAACATTGTGAAAACCATTTTCAATACCAAAATAAAAGAAAAGTAAAACTTGGTATTTATTTTTCTTTTAAAAAGAAGGTATGGCTTGTAGAGGAAGCCGAAACTCAAATAACGATCACGACGGCGGAGAAGTCGTTGTCGCCGCATACGTACGACAAAAACATTCCCTTTTGTCGTTTAGTAAACGCTTCGTATAAAAAATATTCCTTTTGAATAAACGTAAAAGTCAAAGGGTTTTATACACCGTATAAAAAAAGGTTGTGTATAAAACAAAATATTCCCCAATGAAAGGAGATTGAGACGAAGTCCCATACCTCGTATCCGACTTGACCCGACCGTTCTTTAATCACCTGAATAATAAACATGTGTTAATATCTACTTGCTTATGAACCTTTTTCAAGTTCATTATTCATTTTATATCTTGTTATGAACATCATGTAATCATTTAAGTTAATAATGTTCATTTTGTCTGTAGAGACCCGAAACTTGACGTACATAGACTTTACATTACTTTTGCGGAATACTTAGTACATAACAAAAACACACACACAAGGATCGTAATAGTTTAGTGTCTTTGGAAACTCGGAACGTAATCTTCTAATCGTGGTGAAAGATCTTCAATATCTCCCATAAAGATCTTCCCTTTTTTTTCTTACCTAAAACCTTTCTTTATATACTGGGGAAAAGAAAACATAAAAGGGTGAGCTCAAATGCTCAGTAAGGGTAAACAAAAGAAATATCAATCACATCATACACATAAGCACATAACTATTGGAAATATTAACCTGCAAAAGAGATCAAAATTTCATAACATGGGGTAAATCATGGCAGTGAAATGTAATCACAATAATCATAACATAAAACATGAAACTTTGTGAAATTCACACATAATCATAGAGAATCATTTCATGTTAGTCAAGACTCATTGCCAAGACTATCTTAGTGGACAAAGTCCCTTTCTGAATCGAGAAACCCTCGTTTCAGTACTGTTTCACTGAACCGGTATAACCTACCATTCCAGCCATGTCTATCTCATGAGATATAAAATCTTTACCCAATGCATTGGAGGTAGATATAGGTCCCACCCATCTCATAATGATACCATTCTTATGTGTGCCACAAAATCATAAATCATACATCATTACATAACCCATGTAATAAAAATGGGATTCTTAAAAACATGACATCATAAAACAATTCATATAAGATAAAGGAATTCATAAAAATAATTCCATCACAACATAATCAAATCAATGTAATAATAGGGATAAAAACAGAACCATTTATTATCGTAGATGGAAAATAATTTTGATAAAATACTTGAAATCCATTCTTGAGGAAAATATCCTTTCTATTTCAAAAACACTTTTCCTTTCTTAATATGTCATACAATTATAAACTAAAGAAAGTTGTTTAAAAATAAACGTCAATACTTTTAAAGGAAGCTTCTTGGATATAATGTTTTAAAAATCCATTCATGTCGTATAAGTTTAAAAAACATTCTTCGTACTTTTGTCGGAAAAGTCAAAAAGTACCTCATACGAAAAAGGACAAAAGATTCCTTTCACATCCTTTACTAAAAATTCACCGAAGGGTAAAATTGGATTTAAAAAATTGTAGGTGGATGGAAATAATATTACATATTGAAGAAACATGGATTTGGATGATAAAATACACCCCAGTAAATACCAAAGTATAAACAATCTCGGATAAAAATGAGATTGTGATATTTCCCTTACCTTAGGTCCGATTTGCTTCGTATGTGTCCGAACCTCCTGTATAATGATTTAAATAATGTCATTGACTTATTAAAGAATCATATTCATTGTTATTATATCATATATGGTTCACTTATGACATTATATTACCCATTCTTTTGTAAATTCCATGTTAAAGAAGCGTTTTGGGTAAAATCGTTTCATTTATCATAGGTGTTTTGACTTGTTGTTATTGAAATTATTATTACTTATATCATGATTTACTTACTTCCAGAATATAAAATATGATTCATATATCATATATATTCAGTATATATATATATATATATATATAATAGATAGATAAATGAAATGAAAAACACCGTTCATGGAGACGGTAGTCCGTACGTACGCATGAACGCTGTTTTCCTTTCCTTATTGTCTTGAATGGAAGTAAGTAGATGGCATACATATATATATATATATACATAAATCCAGTAGCTTTATAATGTCATATATTTCATTATTATTTCTTATATATACTTTATAATCATTCTTAAATGGTTAACATGGAGAATGAATCTCATCGCGTCGTGGAGACGGTAGTCCGTACGTACGCACGAGCGATGATATCATTTCCATAAATATTGAATTGAATTGGAGTGGATTATACAATATATCAGAATCAATATGATGTTGTAATAACTATGTATAGTTATTCTTTACACCATTATACCCATCCATGTAAGGTGGTGGTGGATAATAGATTACACCACGGCGTGGAGACGGTATTCCGTACGTACGCACGTGCGGTGATTTCTTTTTACGTAGGATGGATAGATGGTGAAATAGGGTTGTTTCATACTTATAATAACATATCAGTATATTAGTGATACTGATGTTATTACTTCATAATTAAAAACAACCTAAGAAGAAGAAGTGGAAGAAGAAATAAAGATGAAAGAATTGGTAACGATAATTACCTCTTCTTTGAAGCGCCTCTTTGAGACCTCCACTAGGGAACTAAGATTGGTCTTTGAAGAAGACCAGGACCTCTATGATTATTATAGGGAAGTGGAGAAGAGATTTTGGCAGGGTTTGGCCGAGCTTGAGTGCTCAAATTGGTGTGAGTAGGAGGGGGAGGAGGTGTCCTTTTATAAGGGAGGAGAGGGGCACCTTAGTAATATCTCAAAATATTATTTTACATTAAAGTCAAAATCTGTTTATAATGGTTCCAAAGGGACTTATTTCAAAGCTAAAGTGGGTATGGGTCGAAATCCTATCAACCAATAGGATTTATACAAGTTTAGGGTATTATTTTAACCTTATCAATTAGATTTAACTCTAAGTAAAATAATTTAACTTTTACCGTGTGTTTTTGTTTTCTTTAACTATATAGTTAATACACTTACTATAACATGCCAAACGAACCCAAAATTGTTTATTATTAATATATATATCATTATCTAAGTCATTTGGCCGAACCTTAGATTTTTAGGAATAAAATAACAATTAATAATATAATATTTGATTTAAAAACTATTTTGTGTCAATTTTGACACTATTTGATATATGATTTTTGTGAAAGTCATAACAGAATTATATGTTCGAACCACGTTGATTAAATAAACATTATTATATCATAGGTACCTAGAATATTAGTGGAATTCATAAAAAGTCTCAAAGTACATTCATTTGAGCATTTATAACATCAATTATGTTAATATTTCCTTAAAAGGGTAATTACTGCATCATCGTTGTGTCATAAATAAATTAATTTATTTAAAGTTTAAAAATTATAAATAAAATATCATTATGTAGGAAATCGTTTTATCTTTCTAATGAATATTTATAGTCGAATTTATCTTATGTATATCCCCATATTAAAAATGATTTAGTTATTAAACTTTGATTTTAACTATTTTAACTATTCATTAAATAAATTAATAATAAATGTCATAATCTAATCCAAGTGGATCTAAATGGTCATATTATATTCATAAGGTTGTTTTTGGTCGAATTACACTTATCCAATAGAATTAGGACATGTGTTAGGGTAATAGTAATATCATATTGACCCTTAGTTACCCTATTTACTATTAACCGTGGTAAAAAAAAAGTAAAACGTTACTATTCACCAAAAATTATTTTCATCTCATTGAACCATATTTTAGTCCTTGATATTAACCGTGTCTGTCGGATTTTCGAAATTCCATTCACAGAAGCGGTAAAATTATGTTTTATGCAAAATTCAGTTTTTAACCTACCACTTAGTGGTTTCACTATTCATCAAAAATTTAAAGTTTTCAGAAAAATACCATAATTTCATCCTAATCTATATTTAATATTCCAAATTCAAAAATGATGTCTATTTTACCAAATTCATAACATAGAAATTGCATTAATTAATTTTATAATTAAATCCCGCTGTTAAAACAAATAGCGTGTTTTTACTATTCATTAAAATGTGAAAGTTACCAGAATAATATGAAAATTTTATCCAAAGTAAATTTTTATTTCTTGATTCCAAAGAAGAATTTTATTTTGTCAAATTGAACTTATAAACACGTCAAAAACCAGATTTAAAGTGGGTGCACCATCCAAAGGCGGCAAAACTGCATTTTTTGAAAAATACTTATTTTACCCGACAAATTTATTTTGTTCTTATACCATGTTCTAGAAATGTGTAAGATGAATAATAATGTTATAAAATTCAAAATTTAGTTAATACTATTCATAACGGCTAGTTCATGACAATATTATAATAATATAACATTGTTTATTAAAACCTGGTATTGCGTACAACACACGCTATCGAGGAAGGTCGTGATTGCGTGTAATGCAAGTCAAGTCAGGGTTGCGTGTTGTGAAAGAATCCTTCGTTGTATCGTATAACAGAATCCAACCATATTTCATTTATAAATTTAATATATATATATATATATATATACTCAATGTTGCGTAGAATAACTATTATCAAAATTGTGTGTAACACGGTCCAAGAATAGTGTTGCATATACTGCAAGCTAATACAGTGTTGCGTATAGCGCAAGTTAATCTTGGTGTAGAATACAACAAAAGACATTAATGAAATTAAAATAATATTTTTCATAAAATATCGGGGTGTTACATTGTTGGTATTTGGTTCTTAAGTCAAAAATAGACTTCTTACACTTACATGTTGTTAATTTGGTCAAAGGTTTATTATATCCAGAATGATATTAATGATTTGGATAACATATATATCATATATATTCATCATATAATGTATTTATAATATTACATCACATTTAGAGGTAAGAAATGAAATGCACCATTCATGGAGACGGTAAGACGTACGTACACATGAACGCTACTTCCATTTCTATTTCGTATTTTCTGGAATGGAATCATAATGATATAAGAGTATATTATAATTCCAATATGATAACATATATAATATCATTAACTGTATCCTTTACACATCCCACATATGGTATTAATGAATCAAATCACTTTCAGGGGGCGGTAGTCCGCACTTCCTAAAATGAAGATATCGTGTTTACCCATAATGGAAACCATAAAGGTATACCCAAAATGAAAGAAAAACAGAAGCTTATGGAAAACATAAAGATATTATATATCATATATAAAAATAGTGATATCATAATGGCCACCTTTGAAGGTGTTAAATGAGTATTGAACAATCATCGTTTCGGGAGGCAGAATTTCGCCATCCACGGAAACCGTATGTTCTTTAACCATTTGATGTTGTTGTGTGAGAGTGTAGCTCAAATAAATCTTATAAAAACATCCTAGTATATTTAATATACTGGTTTTGTTACAAAATAAGTAAATAAAAAGAGTTTAGGGGGTGGGAGAAGCAAAATAAAACAAATGAACATGAGAGAATGAATTACCTTTAAAAGTTTAACTCCTTTTGATTTGAGCCTAAAGGCTTCCTTTGAAAGTATTCTGCCCAAAGGTAATCCTCTAGGATTAGTAGAGGGTTGTGGAGAGAATAAATTGGCAGGGGTTGGCCAAGCCAAAGGCTTGAGGTGTGTGTGAAATGAGGTAGAGGTGGGGGCCTTTTATAAGAGGAGAGGAGGGGCACTTTTGGAATGTAAAGAAATATTACTTTATTTGAAAATGTGTTTCGGTTTTAAAAGGTCCCATATTGAAATAATTTATGGATAAGGTGATAAGGGTTCAAAATCCACTCATCCAATTGGTTTTGGACATGTGTAGTTCATATATATTACATTATCTTTCCATTTTATTTAAATCGTCAAATAATGATGTCTTCCCTGCATCATTATCATGTCATAAATAATTTAATTTATTTAATGTCTAAAAATTATAAAAAAAATACTATGATGTAGGAAATATTTTTAGATTTCTAATGAATATTTATAATCAAAAATCTGATCTTTATAACCCCATGTAAAAATTGATTTAGCAAAACATCTCTTGTTTGTGTCATTTTTTCTTTAACATTTAATAAAAAGTTATTTATGTCATTTCCCAAAAAAGGTGTCTCCATGGGGTCCCCAAGTTGACCCATGGCTTGTCTTGGTCGGCCATGACACAACCAATAAGGTTGGGACATGTGTCTAGGTCATTCAATATTATTAAAGCATTATTTATACCTTAAACTACCCTAATTACCACTAATCGCGATTAAAAACTTAATAAGTTATTATTCATCAAAAAATTATTTTAATCTCATTGAACCACATTTTACTTCATAATGACAACCATGTATTTCTGATTTTTGAAATTCAAAACACAAAACTGGAAAAGTTTCATTTAAACGAAAAATCGGTTTCTTTAACTACCACTTAGTGGTTTCACTATTCAGCAAAAATTGAAGTTTTTCAGAAAATTTCCAAATATCACCCTAAGATATATTTGATATTCATAATTCAAAAATGGAGTCTATTTTACAAAATTCAAAACATATAAGTCACATTAATTAATTTAATAATTAATTCCCGATGTGAGAGAAAATAGCGTGTTTTTATGAAACAATAAGTATCAAAAGATTGACACTAATTTAAGTCCAATTTCAAAGTGAAATTGATTCCAATGACCACCATTGGATAAAATGGTAAAAATATATTCTATTTTCACTCCAAAACCAATTCAAAATATAATATAATCATATAAATAAATTAGATTAAAAGCCAGTTTTGATGTAAAATGCAGTATTTTTCACTATTCATTAAAAAATGAACATTGTCAGAAAAATACCAAAAATTCACACAAAGTAAATTTTAATGTCCCAATCATAATGAATAAGTTTATTTTGACAAAAATAGTTTATAAAATTGTCAAAAGGTATTTTTAAAAAGGGTTTTACATCATAAGGTAGTAAAACAATCCTTTAAGAATATTAGTGTATTCCATGAATAAGATTGTATTTATTTTCATTTTAAGCCTATAAAACACTATATTAATCATTAATAGACATAGATAAAAATATATATTATTAATTACATACTTGGGATGTTACATCCTTCCCCCCTTTAGAAAATTGTGTCCCCGTAATTTATTTACTTATCAAATAAATGGGGGTACTTATCCCTCATTTCATTTTCAGATTCCCATGTTGCCTCTTCAATCATGTGGTTTTTCCACAAAACCTTTACCTGGTGAATCACCTTATTCCGTAACACTTGCTCCCTGTGGTCAATAATATGGACCGGTTGTTCCTCAGAAGATAGGTTCTCTTCCAGCTGAACTACCTCTGGACTCAAAACATGAGATGGATCTGGCATATACTTTCTCAACATCGAAACGTGAAAAACATTGTGTACCTGAGATAAACTCGGAGGTAAAGCCACTCGGTATGCAACTGATCCAACTTTCTCCAGAATTTCGTATGGTCCAACAAACCTTGGACTCAGCTTTCCTTTCTTACCAAATCTCAGCACACTTTTCCAAGGAGAAACCTTGAGAAAAACATGATCACCTACCTCGAAAGATAGATCCTTCCTCCGGTTCTCTGCATAACTCTTCTGCCTGCTCTGAGCTGTTCTCATGTGTTTCTGAATCAGCTGAACTTTTTCTGCTATGTCTTCTACCAACTCTGGTCCCATCAACTTCCTTTCACCCACTTCATCCCAGAAAGCTGGAGTTCGACACCGCTTCCCATATAATGCCTCAAATAGTGCCATCTGTATAATGGGATGAAAACTGTTATTATATGAAAATTCAACCAAAGAAAGATGTTTGTCCCAACTTCCCTGATAATCCATAGAACAAGATCGTAGCATATCCTCCAATGTCTGAATTGTTCGTTCTGACTGCCCATCTGATTGAGGATGAAAACCTATACTAAAATTTAATTCAGTACCCAACGACTTCTGAAGGCCTTTCCAAAAGTTATAAGTAAACCTGGGATCACGATCCGATACAATGGAGAGAGGAACTCAATGTAACCTGACTATCTCTTTAAGATACAAACGGGAAAGTTGATCAAGAGAGAAAGTATCTCGTATAGCAAGGAAATGAGCAGATTTGGTCAAGCGATCAACAATAACCCAGATTGCATTATTACCTCGAGATGTCTTCGGTAATCCAACAACAAATTCCATGGATATATTCTCTCATTTTTACTCTGACACTGGTAAAGGCTGAAGCATCCCTTTCGGTAACTGCCGCTCTACTTTAACCTGTTGACATGTCAAACACTTCACAGTAAAATCAGCAATGCCTCATTTCATTCCATCCCACCAGTAATACTCCTGCAGATCTCTATACATCTTAGTACTACCCGGATGAACTAAAAATGGAGAACTATGAGCTTCACATAACAACTCTCTCTTCAACTGTGAATCAAAAGGCACACACAATCTCTTCCCAAATCTCAAGACACAATCATTATCAATGTTGAATTCAGACAACTTACCTTTCTGAACCAGCTCTACATTTTTCTGCAACTCACTGTCTTGCTTCTAGGCTTGCTTGATTCTATCTGATAGAGATGATCTCACTGATACCTGAAACAAAATAGAAAGACTTCCTGAACTAACAACTTCTATGCCAAAGTTCATAAAATCCTAAACCAAATGATCACGTTCCAAACGAAACATTTTTAATGAATCCTTACTTTTTCGACTCAAATCATCAGCCACTTTATTTTCTTTTCCCGGATGGTAATGAATTGTACAATAATAATCCTTGATTAATTCTAGCCATCTCCTTTGTCTCATGTTTAACTCTTTCTGAGTGAATATATACTTAAAACTTTTGTGATCTGTATATATTTCACACTTTACTCCATACAAATGATTCCTCCAAATTTTTAAAGAAAAAACAACAGCAGCTAATTCCAAATCATGTGTAGGGTAATTTACCTCATGAGTTTTCAACTGTCGTGAAGCATAAGCAATTACCTGATCATTCTGCATTAGGACGCAACCAAGTCCTTTCAATGAAGCATCACTGTATATAACAAACTCACCATTCCTGAAAGGTAGTGCCAAAACTGGAGCATTCACCAATCTTCTTTTCAATTCGTGAAAACAATAATCACATTCTTTTGTCCAGATAATCTTAACACCCTTCCGAGTTAGCTTAGTCATTGGACTAGATAACCGTGAAAAATTTCTAAAAAACCTTCGGTAATAGCCCGCCAAGCCAAGGAAGATATGAATCTCGGTTACATTTGTGGGTCTTAGCCATTATTCCACAACTTTTGTTTTTGCCGGATCAACAGTTATTCCATCTTTAGAAACAATGTGACTAAGGAATGAAATTTGTTGCAACAAAAACTCACACTTGCTGAATTTCCCATACAGTTTATTTTCTTTTAAGGTTTGCAAGATAACCCTTAAATGTCTTTCATGCTCCTCTTTACTTTTAGAACACACCAAAATATCATCAATGAAAACCACCACAAACTTATCCAAGAACTCATGGAAAATTATATTCATTAAGTCAATGAATACAGTAGGTGCATTGGTTAGACCAAAAGGCATTACTACAAATTCATAATGGCCATATCTCATACGGAACGCGGTCTTCGGAATATCTGCCTCATTTACCTTCAGCTGATGGTACCCCGATCTCAGGTCAATCTTTGAAAAAAACTGAGCTTCCTAGAGCTGATCAAACAAATCATCGATATGAGGCAATGTATATTTGTTCTTAATAGTGATATTATTCAAGGCTCTATAATCAATGCAAAGTCTCATAGACCCATCTTTCTTTTTAACAAACAAAACAGGAGCACCCCATGGTGATATGCTAGGTCTAATGAAACCTTTCTCTAATAAATCATGCAATTTCTCCTTCAACTCTAAAAGTTCAATTTTTGCCATTCGATAAGGGGGTTTTGAAATTGGCGTAGCATCAGGAACTAAGTCAACAGTAAACTCAACTTTCCCGATCTGGTATTATTCTAGGCAAATCATCAAGAAAAACATCAGGATACTCATTTGCCACTGGCACATCATTAATCTGAACAGTCCCTTTATTTTCAACAACATGTGCAAGGTAACATTCATTTCCATCTTTTACAGGTTTCTCTGCCTCTTGATATGTTATCAAAAGTAAGGGTTCATTCTTGTAAACAAACTGAAATTCTTTCTGAAAAGAAACTTCTTTAACTCTACAGTCAATCTTAGCATGGTAAATAGAGAGCCAATCCATACCCAGGATAACATCAAACTCTACTAGAGGTAGAACAATAAGGTTTGCAAGTAGGTTCATTCCACAAATAACAATAGGAAGATTCTTATAAATTCTTTTGGCCTCAACATTTCCCCCAGGTGTTTTTTACCAAAAGTTCAGGATTCATTTCATGAGATGGTATTCCCATTTTACTAGAAAATGTTTCAGAGATGAAAGAATGTGCAGACCCCGAATCAAAAAACACACTGGCATAATCTGAAAAAACAAACAAAGTACCTGATACAACTTCATTTGATGGCACAATATTTGCTGAAGTAGTTGCAAAGGATTTCACCACCCCTTTCAGCATGTATTCTAACTACTTCCCATCACTCAAGCTCTTTGTCGGACACTCGTTTGCATAGTGACCCATCTCATTACACTTATAACATTTCACTAACTGTAAATTAAATTTGTTCTTACCTTCACCTTGATCATTTTCAGTGAAATCACGAGCCTTATGTCCCATATTACCACATCAGTAGCACTTTCCAGAATTCAGAAGACATTCCCCATCATGCCTTTTACCACATTTATCACAAACTAGAAACTTAGTTCTCTTACCATCAGACTTTTTTGAAGAATTCTTACCTTTCTCCTGCCACCTCGGTCTCTTCTTCTGCTGGTTGTTATAGAACACTTGGTCATCGGCAAACACCATTTCCACCTTCTCATCACATCGAACAAGCTTTTCATAACATTTAAACTCACGAGAAGATAATGCCCTTCGATATTTTGGCTTTAATCCTGAGTAAAAACGATTGATTTTAATATCAAGGTCTCGGATAAAATTTGGAGCATACCTTGCCAATCGAGTGAACCTCTCTTCTTAGGCATCCACTAAGTCTTCCTATTGCCTCAATTCCAATAATTGTTTTTCCATCCCAAGTCGAACAGCTATAGGAAAATACATCTCAAGAAATATACCTTTGAATTCATCCCAGTCAAGATCATCAATCTCATCAGCGTCCCTGATATTTTTAACCATAGACCACCACTGATCTACTTCACCCTCCAAATGGTAAATAGCAAGACTAACCTTTTGATTGTCTGAACACCCCATGACATCCAAAATCTTCTCCAGTGCTTTAATCCACCCTTCAGCTAGCACATGGTTAGATGATCCTCTGAATGATGGTGGATGTTGCCTCATGAAATGTTCCACCACTGACATGTTCCTTTGCAGTTGATCTGGCTGATCTCGTGCATGGATACCACCACCATTTATTGCTTGATTCAACTGTGCCATTACTGCAACAAACTGTTCAGTTCCAATTCCGACCATTTCTAGATGCTGATTCGGAAGGGTATTTCCTTCTGTATGCCTTCCTAGCACTGCTTCCCTGTTTCCTCTGTGGAAAACCATTCTAAACAAACATGTCTTAGATGAAGCAACATGGTAATATTCAAATGCTATATCATTTCAAAAAAAAAAGTTTTTTTAGATAATCATTTAATAGAATTATAACTCCTAAAGTTATCTAAACCTAACATTGATACAAACAATAAGGCCCCAGCCTTAAACTTTACTTAATCTTGAGTTATTACAAGATTACACATTGAGGATTTTTTCAGGTTTAGAGTTTTAGAGAATTAGATCATAAAACTTGCATTACATTCCACATATAAACAAAGTGGTTACATAAAGATAGTATTCTTCATTACCATCAATGGAAACATATTTAAAATAAAACATGGATTCTTTATTGACACATCCTTGACTCTATCATCTTATCATGTACCTTTCCCATGGCCTGTGAAAAACATTTCAAAAACATGGGATGAGCATAAAAACTCAGTATGGGTTATAAAAAAAACATGGAAAGGTAACATGAGTTCCTATATACATAAGAATGAAATCATACATTACCCATAAAACATAGGAACTTTAACATACCTCATAAAATCTTAAATAAATCATAGAAATCATTAGACATAAAGGTAACTTGATGCATTCATAACATTCTTACATAGGGAGTAACCCTCTTTGTTACCTTTGGAATACCCATCATAGTATATTCCCTAAATCTCTTAGGAGAAACCTTAACGTTTCACTCCTTCACGTTACCCAATGCATTGGAGAGCTATATCGGGCTCACCCGCTGTTAGTTTATCACGGAACAACCCATCTTCATAATAATTCCCAAGAACCATAACATAATCGTATCACATAAAACATGCATAAAGGAAACCTAACATTTCCACATTTCAATCACAAGATATCAATACAACACAAAAAAACATTGTGAAAACCATTTTCAATACCAAAATAAAAGAAACCTAAAACTTGGTATTTATTTTTCTTTTAAAAAGAAGGTATGGCTTGTAGAGGAAGCCAAAACTCAAATAACGGTCACCACGGCGTAGAAGTCGTTGTCGCTGCATACGTACGACAAAAACATTCCCTTTTATTGTTTAGTAAATGCTTTGTATAAAAAATATTCCTTTTGAATAAACGTAAAAGTCAAAGGGGTTTATACACCGTATAAAAAAGGTTGTGTATAAAACAAAATATGCCTCAATGAAAGGAGATTGAGACGAAGTCCCATACCTCGTATCCGACTTGACCCGAACATTCTTTAATCTCTTGAATAATAAACTTGAGTTAATCTCTACTTTCTTATTAACCTTTTTGAAGTTCATTATTCCTTTTATATCACGTTATGAACATCATGTAATCATTTAAGTTAATAATGTTCATTTTGTCGGTATTTGGTTCTTAAGTCAAAAATAGACTTCTTACACTTACATGTTGTTAATTTGGTCAAAGTTTCATTATATCCAGAATGATATTAATGATTTGGATAACATATATATCATATATATTCATAATATACATTTATTTATAATATTACATCACATTTAGAGGTAAGAAATGAAAAGCACCGTTCATGGAGACGGTAGGCCGTACGTACGCATGAACGCTACTTCCATTTCAATTTCGTATTTTCTGGAATGTAATCATAATTATATAAGAGTATATTATAATTCCAGTATAATAAAATATATAATATCATTAACATTATCCTTTACACATCCCACATATGGTATTTACGAATCAAATCACTTTCAGGGGGCGGTAGTCCGCACTTCCTAAAATGAAGATATCGTGTTTACCCATAATGGAAACCATAAAGGTATACCCAAAATGAAAAAAAAACAGAATCATAAGGAAAACATAAACATACTATATATCATATATAAAAATAGTTACATCATAATGGCCACCTTTGACGGTGTTAAATGAGTATTGAACAATCATCGTTTCAGGAGGCAGAATTTCGCCATCCACGGAAACCGTATGTTCTTTAACCATTTGATGTAGTTGTGTGAGAGTTTAGCTCAAATAAATCTTATTAAAACATACTAGTATATTTAATATACTGGTTTTGTTACAAAAGAAGTAAATAAAAAGAGTTTAGAGGGTTGGAGAAGCAAAATAAAACAAATTAACATGAGAGAATGAATTACCTTTAAAAGTGTAACTCCTTTTGATTTGAGCCTAAAGGATTCCTTTGCAAGGATTCTGCCCAAATGTAATCCAATAGGATGAGGAGAGGTATGTGGAGAGAGTAAATAGGCAGGTTTTGGCCGAGCCAAAGGCTTGAGGAGTGTGTGAAATGAGGTAGAGGTGGGGGCCTTTTATAAGAGGAGAGGAGGGGCACTTTTGGAATGTAAAGAAATATTACTTTATTTGAAAATGTGTTTCTGTTTTAAAAGGTCCAACATTGATATAATTCGTGGATTAGGTGATAAGGGTTCTAAATCCACTCATACAATTTGTTTTTGACATGTTTAGTTGATAGATTTTACATTATCTTTCCATTTTATTTAAATTGTCAAATAATGATGTCATCACTGCATCATTATTATGTCATAAATACATTAATTTATTTAATGTCTAAAAATTATAAAAAAATACTATGATGTAGGAAATATTTTTATCTTTCCAATGAATATTTATAATCAAAAATATGATCTTTATAACCCCATGTAAAAATTGTTTTAGTAAAACATCTCTTGTTTGTGTCATTTTTACTTTAACATTTAATAAAAGGTAATTTATGTCATTTCCCAAACAAAGTGTCTCCATGGGGTCCCCAAGTTGACCCATGTATTTTCTTGGTCGTCCATGACACAAAAAATAAGGTTGGGACATGTTTCTAGGTCATTCCATATTATTAATGCATTATTTATACCTTAAACTACCGTAATTACCACTAATCGCGATTAAAAAATTAATAAGTTACTATTCACCAAAAAATTATTTTAACCCCATTGAACCACATTTTACTTCTTAATGACAACCATGTATGTAGGATTTTTGAAATTAAAAAAAAAAGTGGCAAAGTTTCATTTAAACGAAAAATCAGTTTCTTTAACTACCACTTAGTGGTTTCACTACTCATCAAAAATTGAAGTTTTTCAGAAAATTACCAAAAATTCACCCTAAGCTATATTTGATATTCTGAATTCAAAAATGAAGTCTAATTTACAATATTCAAAACATATAAGTCACATTAATTAATTTAATAATTAATTCCCGCTGTCAGAGCAAATAGCGTGTTTTTATGAAATAATAAGTACCAAAAGATTGACACTAATTTAAGTCCAATATCAATGTGAAATTGATTCCAATGTCCACCATTTGATAAAATGGTAAAAATATATTCTAATTTCACTTCAAAACCAATTCAAAAGATAATATAATCAAATAAATAAATTATATAAAAAAGCAGTTTTGATGTAAAATGCAGTATTTTTCACTATTCAATAAAAAATGAACATTGTCAGAAAAATACCAAAAATTCACACAAAGTAAATCTTGATGTCCTAATCATAAATAATAAGTTTATTTTGACAAACATAGTTTATAAAATTGTCAAAAGATAGATTTAAAAATGGTTTTCCATCATAAGGCAGTAACAAAATCCTTAAGAATATTAGTGTATTCCATGAATAAGATTGTATTTATTTTCATTTTAAGCCTCTAAAACACTATCTTAATAATTAATAGACATAGATAAAAATATCTATTATTCATTACTTACTTGGGATGTTACAAAATAATTCCAATTATTATTATTATATTTCTTGAGTCAATAAAAGGTCATGTAAATTAAACAGAACATGCATTGATATCTTGTCTAAGGTATAACTAATGAAATTATCTATTGAAATGATTTATGTGTTTCAATTTTTGAACTCTTTTATCTCGATACCCACTTGAACATTGATCTCCCATTTTCCTGTAGAAGCCATGGATGACCATTTTAGTTTTGATCCATGTTCCAAGAAATTATTTACATTCCTACCAAGAATATTTTCTTTTTCATGATATTAAATTGTAATATTATGGGGAAATTGATGTTTCTAGTGGATATGGGATATTTATTATTAGAGGAGACTGTTAGGCTATTCCATGGAATTTTGGAAAGGTCCATTTATGAAAGCATTCTACTCCATTTTTTAACACTCATATTTTTTTAAAAATAATAAAAGGGTTGTTTCTCAGGTATGTCAAAAATCACCATTATCCGGCTGATGATCTCAGAATCATATAAGGATAGATGATGGATGAGATACTTCTTCTTGGTAAATAGTCAAAAAATATGTTATTAAATTTTGGGAATCAGATATTTTCTTTTTATATACTGATGATTTTTATCATAGGTGTTTAGGTGGGGGGATGTGTGATTTAATATAATCATGAATTTTAAAAAGTATAAGAAAATAAAAACAAGAGATTGTAATTTTTGATTATGATTACTTTGTTTGTGATCCATCACTCTATGAATTGGGTGGAGTTTGATATGGCATTAAATTATTTTTGGGGAAAATTTCATTGAGCGTGGCTTTTGGATATCATGAATTTTACATTGGAGTTTAGTTTCCTCGTTGATCCTTAAAAGATTTTCAACATTTTATCTACATACCCTCATCCACAAAATCATTTGATCCATATTTAAAATCTATCACGATTAATTGTGATATTTTTATTTACACAGTAGACAAAGTAGATTCTAAATTATCTTATGGCTAGGATCATGTACCTGAAATATTATCATAACATCATTAAATTGTTACCATGAGTGATTTATTGAAAAATAAATTATGAAATAAATCATAACATCCATGGGAGTTTATGAATGGTTTAAAAGTGTTTTTGAAAACATTAAAAGTATTAAATAACAAATTTTATCAATTGAATGGTTTTTAAAATCTTCATTGGATTTTTGATTGTGATTATACTATTTATAATTAAAAACAATTTTTATCTTAATTCAGAAATCCAATTGTTAATTTATTTATTCTACTGATTTGATGTGGAGGTTTTTATTGAGGATGAGAAAAGTTTTATGTGTGGGGTGTCTGACAAGACTATTTTGAATTCATATTTTAATGGTTTGTTATGTATGAATTCATTGAATATTAATTGATTTAATATGATATATTTTCCTAATATTAATGTTTTAAATGATCTTATGTAGTATTTATATTTGGATAAATACCAAGGAAAACATGGAAATTGAGTCCCAGGAAAAAATAAATATTTTTTGAAATATCATTGAGCACTTATGAAGGTATGAAATAAAAAATTATAGACAAAACAAAGATTCCATTGTTTTAATCACAATTACACATTGTGTAATGTCATTACATGATGTGAAATAGCAATCTCTATACTTCATACATGAATAATGATTACACGTCATGTAATTATATTTCATGCCTTGTAAAAATTTGACACAGTAAAAATGATGATTTATATCATATCATCAAAATGCATTTTAAAATATTCAACCCCCGAACAAGCCATTAAACACAATCATAGATTCATGGAAGATTGGTGATCATATGAGGTCATATAATTAGGGTGGTCATCCATGGGATTAAGGGATTCCATTCCATCCATGATGTGTGACCATAGGGATGCCTCCGTAGGATTCTTTCACATCATAGATAGGATTTTCATTATATATTTGTTTTCATTTATTTCATTATCCCCCTGATAAATTTTGATTGAGGAATATTTTAATTTCATTCATTCTCTTTTATTTGTTCCTTTCTCATTAGCTCTTTTCTAATCTCTCCACTATGGGTATTGGTTTATTCATTGTTATCGATGACCTAATGATGACTAGCTAAACCATACAGGGGATAGTGGGATCAACCTTGGGGGTGTATAAAATCATTGTTTGATTTGTTTTTCATTATAAATATAATTTTATTTTATAGGATTATGTTGTTCCTAGTTGTCTATTTTATTCAAAATTGAATATTTAAGAACATTCTTTCAAAAATAAATTAACCGAAACATAATTGAGATTATTTTTTCATGAACATTCAATGGAATTATTCATCTTCTTTTTTGAAATTTGTTTGTAATGGAAATTATCTATTTTTATCCATCAAGCCCCCATGAATTGAGATTATAGTTTTGATTGATTGAGAATGTCCATCTATTCTATCAATATAACTATTTGGGTTTGAAACATTCTTCTATAATTATTTTGTGGTATAATTTTAATTTATTTATTTCTCTTGAAAACCCATCACTGAAAATGACACCCCTATTTTATTTTTATCTATTTGAATTTTTTATTTCAATTTTACCACTATTGTAATAAAATAAATTCAAAATTTCAGTGATATTACCTTTAATATATATTCTTCATCACTGTGTTTTACACTCTCAAAGGTTTTGAGCACAGACATCTTGTATAAAATTCCTTTGTAGTTTGTACAGTTCATGACAATGTAAATTTCAAATCTAACTTATTCCCTTTGGAATTGGAATAGCCTTTTGGAAATTCCAAATTAATTCATGAAGAATATATTTTTAGAAATTTATAAAGAAAAATAACATAATAAAAATTTGTTGCACACAAATTGTGTAATTAATTCCTCTGTTTGTGGGTAAAATTTTAAATTTATATTTTCCCAAACTGTAGTAGCTATAAATAAGTAGTATAGATTAATTGGGTGGTTGAACCTACAGAGAGTGGGGAGTTTAACGATGAAAAATCTATACTAATAGTTAGATCACTAAAATTTTAGTTTGAATTTATGATACTAATGAATCAAATTGAAATAAGTGAATTCAAATAGAAAAATAAAAGAGTGCGGAATCGGTTTCCAAATGTATTTTATCTAAATTAATTCATATTTACTCGCAAAATAATTATATCAAATTGATGCACAACCAAACAATTTTATCGATAGAATAAATGGTCAATTATTATCAAACTATTCTATATTACTAACTCATATTGGTTATATGAATCAAAATATATAATGTGCATTTACTTCCGATTCCCAAAAGGAGTGGAATTCAATTCATTGTTCATGACCAAATTATCTCAATCATATTGTGATTAATTCATTATTGAAAACATATTGTAGATGAATGAATGATGAATAAAATAAAATTTCATTAGTATTATGATAATTTCACATAAAATAATCTTTCTAATAAGATTAATATCAAACAATGATGGCATGTAACACCTATTAGGATTCCACACTCCATTATGGGTTTTATCCATCCACCGTTGGGTGACCTCTATAGATGATTAAGCTCAAATCCATAGGGAAGTGATTAAGAATAAATTAATTAATAAATATTAAATAAATAAATAATATTTTAATTAAAATAAATATCATTACTCATTGTGTGGAATGTGATGAAATAAAATGAAAACAAAACATAATGAAAATCATATATACAGTAGCTTCCCGGTGGTCATGCTTCCAATGTCAAAAGAAATGTAATCCTTGAATGGAGAATTTCACAATCCATTTATAGGCATTATATGGGATCCATTATTATTCAATAACATAATATAATTGTCTAGGTGGGTCCCATATTTAATACTTGGTCAAAAATGAATATTCCATGAATTTTGGAGAAACATTCTAGGTTGGAAAATTACCCCATGAGTAACTGAGTAAAACAATGCGTAATTATCTCTCAAGAATCCTATAGTTTGTGTAACTGAGTATTACCGTGTGTAATTCTGTAGGTGGATTTATTTTTATTCACATTGTGTCATTATATTCCCCATATGATCTGGTACACATCATGTAATTATTAAATAACATGTAGTTACATTTTAATTCTTGTGATGCCCCATTTTTTCTTTGTTGTCAATATTAGGACCTGAAAGTGCTCCATGATCATCTGGAAAAGTCTTTGTCCTGATTCATTACATTTCTTATAGTGTGACGTTCCTTTTTGTTCATCAATTTCTATGTTTTCCATAGTTTATCTCCATATATCAATACTATATAAGAATATGAATAATATTAATTAATGGTAAAGATATTATAATAAATCAACTCATATAGAATGAATTCATATATATAAACACCTTCAAATATGTATAAAAAATAGAGTTATCATAGATCATATTCATAATAATCACAGAATATTAGTAAATAGGGGAATCATAATCATCTCATATCATCCAGAGGAGAGAGAAATCAACCTCAGCACATGTGAGAGAATAATCATCCATGGGAATCATTTCTATGATTTTTGTAACTATATATCATGATAGTTGTATCAACAATAGTATTCAAGAATGAACATTTTTATCTCCCAATAATATAATAATAAAATATGATGGGTCAACATCTATATCACATAAAATACCTCTGGTGACTCCAGTAAATAGAAGAAGTAACCTGGTCTACATTCCAGATCCCAGGAAGAACATATGGGCATCCCAAAGAGAAGAAAGACCCTTCATGTCATGCTCAACATCCACAAAAAAGTAATTACTTCTATCTAATGTCACTAAATAAACAATAAACATGTTTAATTTATGTAAAAAAATTATTGTGGTTGAATGCCTAAACACAAAACTACAGCCACAAACCCAATTACATTCATGTTTAGTATGGGTTCAACGGTGACACCCACTTCCATCTCTACACAAACCAGATGTACTAATGTACGGTTGTAAATCAAAGGGAACCTTTTTTGTCTCTAAATTAAAGACATCGACGATGAATCATACTTGGGAACATCCTAGGTCTCAAGACAGTGTGAGAAGTAAAGGTATCCTAAAAGGTATCCTCAAAAAAATACACAGGTAAATGGATTATATAAGGGATTCCATAGTTCATCACATTATAAAAAACATCCCTCAGTGGATGCTTTGTATAGAAAAAATATAGTTACATCTGACATGATATCCCCTATATCAAAACAAAAGATGAGGAAATCCAATATGGGATCTATAGAATAGCTATTATGATATCCTATAAGTCTAGAAGGACTTATTCACATGAGATAGCTCTAGTATCTTCTTAGATTATGTATCACTCTCAAGGGACACTGGATTCCACAAAAAGGGGATGAAATACTCGTTTATGAATGGAAACAAATTCCACCTAGGTTTCCTAAAGATACGCCATATGTCTTACCATTATGATGTATGTGAAAAAAAATGAATGGATAACTTATGGTTTAAATTATGACTCATTGGAGGAGAGTTACTGAAACCCATCAAATGGTAGTGATGGTGGTGTATTTTGCATGTTACACTGGTTCACAGCATGTAAATTCATCTCCCCACGTGGTTATGTACTATTTCAAATCATGGAATATGATGGCCCATTCACACATCATGTAAAGAAAGTACACGGAATGTACCATACATGGGGTACCTACCAGTGTCCCTCTAACATCTTGGAAATGTACATGGTCTATAATTATACTTTTACACAACATGTTATCCATATGGGGTCTGGTCATGTACTCTTTACGACCACGTACACCAATACAAATATCTTGGTTTTGCACTCTGCTACTTGGTTCAGTACCATTACATGGGGTCTCCACCCGATTATACTTTATGTACATCAAATAATTTTTCTTCTCAGATCCAAAAAAAATATGAGGTGTGTATTTCTAAACTATTGCACATACAGTTGGGTTTTACCTTACTAAATACGCTCACATAACCCAAAACCATTGTTTTACCCCAAAAATAACATATCAAGCCAGAAGCGGCTATAAGAAACCATTTATGTGGTTTAAAAATTAAAAATGGTAAAACTATAGCGATTTAAGGTGAAACCCTAAAATCGACTACCTTTGGGTGTAAATCGTCGAAGCTTCGCTCATTTTTACAGACCAAGTTTTCTTACATATATCGGGGCCCATGATAGATCCATGATGATACCACAATTTATACCTCTCTCTCTTCCTCTCTCACTGTCCCTTCAATCTTTTTTGAACGTTTTAGGAGGATCTCCATGGGCATACTTGAGAATATAAAAAAATAAGATCATGTCGAAAAATAAAATAAAGAAATGGAAAAGAGAAAACAAAGAATAGAAAAAGGTCAATGAACCATCCATGATGCTGAATTCGACTTCATTCCATCATAGGAAAAATATTCCATTATGGACACAAAAACGGAGAAAAATTATCAATTTTATGCTCCAATATAAATATATGACTAAAATAACCAACCCATGAAAATTAGTATTTTTTTATTAATTATTAATTATTAATAATTTCTATAAAATTAACATGTATTATAATTACACAAAAATCATGGCTTAGGGTAAAAATATATTCCATACATAATGTAGTTCTCATAAAAATTTATTAAAAATCATCTTCTAGGATAAAAGTCCATTTTTTCCTTAAAATATTCTGATGAAATAAATTTAAATTTCTGGTCAAAATTTTACTCTGAAAAAACACCGTTACAAATAATCACCCAACCATAAAACTTATAATTTTTGATAAGCATGGTTTTAAGACAAGAATCCACAATATTAACTCAGGAATCTACCCCACAACCTATATGGACTATCCAAAGACAATTCTCACTATGTCCACAACATTCTCTAACATGAATTATGTTTAAATGTGACTGATCTGGTACACCCCACCAAAGGAATACCCTTATCATAATCTCAAAACTGTACTCCTTGCACAAAAGAAAAAAAAAAGGATAAATATAAACTAAAAATGGTGTTCACCAGCCTCAAATGGCCAATGGTGCACTCCCCACCATATGTTTCACATTACACTGCTCCTCAAGTATATCCTCAATTGGTTCCCATCCTCAAATATGGAAGAACATTTAATTGAAAAGAAGATCAATGTAGGGATGAATCTCTCCTAGATTAGTGAAGTCGAAGTCATGATCTATCGTGATCATCTATCACCTGAGTACACTATGATTCTATAATAGGGCATGTAAAAATCCCTCTAATACATGATATAAAGGGATATGTTTCCATTAAGCATCAAATGACCCCACATCAAAAATCAATTTGTGTCCAAATTCAACATTGGTTTACAAGATTTTGGTTCTCAGATTAAGAAATATGTAAACTTTACCAATGAGGGACGTTCACAACATAACCATAAGACTAATGAAACAATTCTTCATAAATTCTTGAAGCCATCGGGATTCAGCTCTCACCAGACCACACACCAATTTTCAATATAACTATACCATGCATTACCAGTGTGTATCTTATCACATAAATCACACTCAAGAGAGTCATCCATTATAGGGAAATGATGACCATGATACACGACATGTCTGTTTTATAGTACATTATTTTCTTTGTAACAACTATTCAAAATTGGGCTCCTTATCTTTTACAGGATTTTTTCCATGACCTCTAAAAAGACAATTCCATTCTTGTCACGATAATATACACTCTCTTTGAAAACGTTATCCATAGTGGATACACTGATTGACTGGGATAGGAACCTGAAAAATAATGTGCATCTGATTCAATTTTGAAACGTTATAACTCTATGTTTCTCTGAAAATATAAATGCATCAACCTGACTATATTGATAAACATGAGCACCAATCTATCATTGATCTCAAAAAAAGATTAAAAATAACCTCACTACCTAAAAAGGCATCTAAAAATGAAATATAACCTCTATCATGTAGCTTTCCTTCGAACAAAATAGACATTGACTAACAAGGTTCTGAGTCAAACTTAGTGCCTCTAGGTCTCCCACAAAACCCTATAATAAAAGTATCAAAACTGGGTAACAATGTTAATCCACCTATCGAAAATTATCCAACCTCTCTAGAAAAGGTAAATAACACAATTATATTTTAGTTATATAACTAAAAGAATGGCCTAAAAGGTCCTCGTCCACACCAAGCATACTGAGAATGATCTTCTACCCACAGGTCATTATACCTGCATAGAATATGATAATGACTTGACACTCTCTAGGAATCTATAAACTGTAATACCTAGAAGAGGTCCAGATCACAAGAATAGTCATGTTATACACTAGTTTGATACTCACAAATCCAACAAGGTATCCATGAATGAAAAACAACAACATATAAGGGGTAAAAACAAGGGAATCTGGTTCCATATCATCCTACTAAGGACACTACACCTCCCACAAATGAGGGATGACTCATTATCATCACTCAAAAATGACTCAAGGTTATACCACTTAACCTTCCATTATAATGAAATAAATATATATATATATATAATTAGGACAAAATTTATAGGCTTAAGTATTTAGTAAAAACACACACTATAATGCCTATATGATGTGAATCCAACGTTCCCAATATGATTCAAGATACCCATATTTCCTTTTTTGTCTATGACTATAAATCTACCCCTATTCTCTTGAAAATAACCAATATAGAAAGATCCATAGTTGTCTATAACATCTACAAAACATTTTTGTTTCAGAAGGTAAAAATAATATACATCTTTAGCATCATATATAAAAACATCAATAACATACACTGTAAACCATTACTTCTTATCCGAATAAGTGTTATTGATGTAGCTACTTTATTTCCATTATAGGATGTGACACATATCTAATACTCTTGTCAAACATGTCCCAAATAGTAAATACAATGAAAATAACTCCTATGATTACAAATTTTATCTTCCCTACCCAAATGTTAGTAAAATACTACTCTGAGCCAATTGGGTATGAGGCCTCAAGAATGACTCCTCGAATGCCAGAAACATTTGAATAGAAGTGATTTCCAAGGTTTTGATAAGGGGAAGCAATGTCCTCAAATCATATTAAAAAACATTAAAAAAATATTTATATATATAATAAAAATCAGTAAAAATGTTGTGAAATTAAAAAATAAACTGAAATAGAACATGTTGTATTAATAAATGAAAATGATATAAAATCCCAAACACATATTCCATACATACAGCACTAGTCACCCACTAGGATGACCAAAATTATACATGAGTACAAATGAAACTGAATAAATTAATGGGGTTATACTAATAACATTGAGCTAGACCATTCCCCTAGACTCCTTAAAATATCAAAAAACCCCATCCTAATCAAGAACCATATGAGTATCTCTTCTCGATCCTGAAACACTAGGCCTTTATCCAATCCACCCTGAATCTTTGGTAAACATTAAAAGAAAAAATACGGCTTTAATATACATTGAATATCATATAAAGGGTAGATAATTAATCTTAGTAGGTTACCCTAATGACAAACCTATAAAATATGATTCTCTATGTGAATTAACAGGGGATTTGCTCCGCCTATCTAAGAAATAAATAAAAATATAAGTAAACACAATAAACCTGAAACTAGGGTAACACAATTTTTGGTAATCCCATTTAATTAGGAGAGTTCCCCTATGGATTTACATATCTATATATATACATATGTAGTCCCATAACATTAAATATATTCATAAATATTAACATTCTTCATTATTTGAATTAAATTACCTAAAAACCAACCTACTATGAATCCATTGGTGTCTAATCTTAATCTCTAGGACATCATGTATAGGGGAATGGAGTTAGATAACATATCACTCAATCCATGTATCTTTAATTCATTTTCTCAGTGCACAATCCAAACCAACATATAACTCATTTTGATGATGTCATACATATCTATATGAAAGATACATTACCATAGGGGGATACTCATCCTACACCTAGGTTCACCTGTACTCACCACTAATCACTATAAAAAATGGATTCTAGGAAGTACATTCAGTGATCATAAAAATTTTAACTGAGCTAGTCATCATACGTATCCTTCAATGTAAAACCAATCAAATGGTTCATCCCTACTATCCAGTTCATATCTGTCCACTTCATTCGTAACTTAGACAATGCATACGAGTCCGACCCTTAGGTGATCAATATGGATAAATCACTACTGAGATGTCATAACCACCCATGAAGACTCCAATAAGGGAGATCACAGTCATCCCTACCATTGGTAAGAGCATAATCATATTAGGTATCCAATTATGTGAAACTACATGAAAACAATTACAGTTAAGTAAATGATAAGGGGGATCATAATAATCCTTATCCCTTAGGAGAGAGTAAATATCAATGAGTATAAACATATCATGGAGAGCATAACAATCCACATCCCATAACAAAATAGGGTAGTGGGATAATCCTCATCACATATTAGCTATTAGAGGCTTGAATCACCCTCATCATTCAGAAGGGCATAATCATCCTGGAGTATCATTTCAAGAAATTTTATACATGTATATATTGTCACTAGTCTCAATAAATGTATTATAGGAAGCACTATTGGACATACCAATAATCTAATAATCAAATATAACACTTTAAAATACAGATCCCATGTATTACATGATATATACTAGTGAACATATGAACTAACATGGAACACAATCCAGATCACATGAAGAACATTTGGGCATCACAAATAGTAGAAAGGTGCATCATGTCATGATAAAAAACATCCATCCAAGAAGCACCTTTTGTTAATATATCTGCATCAGCAATAAAAACATGAAATATATAACCAAAGATTGAGGGTTGAGAAATGCATAACCCCAACACTATAGCCAAAACCCCAAGGGATTAGAATATTTTCATGGATAATATTATTAAACCCACTAGCATATCTACCCGAACACAACATAGTAACTTAGGGTGTGTTATACAATAAAAACCTAGTAGGTTCATCCAGTCATCACCATAAAGTGTCATCCCACATGGGATCCTCAAGGTTTAAACATAAGAAAATGAATCCCACTTGGGAACCCTATCTAAAAGGTAATGAGGAAAAATATGAGGGATCCTTGAATGAAAAGAAATTTGTGGAATCCTACATGGGATCCATAGAATAATATTTAGGAAAAAACATCCAATATAGGTCCATCAATACATCTTAATAAGAAGAGGAATCCAAAATGGTAACCTTATAACAAAAAAGAGATATTTGTATGCAACATTAGACTCCCACGTTCTATATATAGGAAAAGGAACCCTTCAATGTATCATTGTTACAAGAAGATGATAGAGGCATCCTACATGGGATCTTATAGTTCAAAATTTATGTAGAGAAAATCCTACAAGTGATCCTTAGAACAACTTGTCTCATGGAATATTATGGTAAAAGGGTTCATCTTTCTTGGGAGAAATCCCCAAGGATAACTATGAAGTATCAGTCATGATATACATCTCATGGATCCTATCAAACCATGTTTCACTATCAGGGGATAATGGATTATACAATAATAAGAATAATATTTCTTTTAGTAAATTCATTAAATTCCAAATAAGTGACCTCATGATACCCCACATGTCTTACCATTGGGATTTACATGAATAGGGACATGGAGTGGACTACATAAGGTCCAATTCCCACTCATGGGTGAAAATTTATGAAAATTACTCAATGGGTAGCTAAGGATGTGTACACTATGTGATACTCTATTAATCAACATGTACCCTCAAGTAACCACTTAGGTTTGTACTATTTCCCAACATGTCTTGTAAAAGTCAAAATACACGGTATATAAAGTGGTTACATCGAATGTACCCCACATGAGGTACATATCTATATGCTTGAAATGGAATGGCCATATACATGGCTTGGACATGTACTTCTACATGGAATGCAACCCACACAGGGTGTGGCCATGTACTCTTCAAGACCATGTACTCCTACAAGGGTTTCCTGACTAGCTACATGGCTACATTGATGAGTATTCTTATATATGACTGAGTTTCTATACAGAGCATGTAAACCCTAGTACATAGTGTATACTTCACAAAAATAATCTCTCAAGAACCTAATGAATACATTTAATGTCTTTCTAAACTACATGTCATCTTGGTGGGTTTTCCAAAACAGAATACCCTCGAATGGTTTTGAAATTGTAGATTCCACCCCAGAAACAACCAATCGATTCCTAAGGGTCAATAAGAAAACATATATGGGGTTTAAAGCATGGTAACCATAAAAATAAAAGAATTGTATTGAAAACATAAAAAATATTTCTTAAAAAGGAAACGAACAATGATTCACCAATTTCTATCGTCCAGGGTTCTCGCATGTTGATCTGGAATGTTAAGGGCTTTACAACGGTACCTCCCATACTCTATCCCTCTAATTATCTCTTAGTTTCTAATCTCTACTACTAAAATGTTTTATGTGGATCCACTTATGTGAAAATGAAAATCTTTTAAAACAATGAATGAAAACAAATACATATTGATGAAAAGGAATGGTAAAATAGGACCGTGATGGGATCAGGGCTCAAACCGAGTGTATGCCCCACCTATAAAAAAATTCACCTTCTAAAATAATCTGAAGTGATATATTCTCAATACGATTATCTATTCAATAAATAGCATCAAATGAACCTATGAGAATAAATTACCATTTAATCAATTTAATATTAAATATTATTTTTTCTGGTAAAATTTGAATGGCTTAGAATTCCACAAAACGCTTGTCCTAGGGTAAACATCATGTCCAGGGAACCACAGAATGGTTATAAAAGATTATACAATATCAAATTATACGATGAAAGGACCATATTACAACAATGTATGCATCTAAAGAAAAAAAAATTATTTTTTCTCCTACATAATTTTTTTTCCGAAAAATCAGAGGTCCTTACAATATCTCTAATATAAACATTCTTGTCCTCAAGAAGCACAGTGGTAAGACTTATAAGTCAAGATATCAACTAAATTATCTACACATAAATATATATGGTCTATATACTGACCATCCTCATATCGTCAGCATCTCTCTCTAACACAGAATACATGTAACAACGATAGATTTGGTACTCCCCACAATAGCATTACCCTTATAATTATCTTATATCCAATCATTAAGCACTACAACCCATTGAAAAATCTGAAGATCAACTTTAAATGAGGGACACCACCCCTAAATGTTCATTTTTGAACTCCACTCCTTATGGATCACATTACACGACTCCTCACGTATAACCCCTAATGGTTTAATTCCATCCCCATTTAAGAATGATTAAGATAAAATAAGATCATCATAGGGTAGATGCTCTATCATTGTACTGTAGATGAATTAATTATACAATATGATCATCTCTAATAATAGTACGCTAATATTGTATTGAATTTATTTTATATCTCATTTGATAAAGGCTGATAAAAAACAAACTATCATTCCTTTATCCAACACATAGCACCACATCAAACAATGAAGAGTTTCCATGTTCAAAACATGTTAACCAAATTTTCGGACCTGATTTATTCATATTTTCACATATACTGTAGAATGAAAATCCCCACCTAACCAGAACTCTTGTGAAACCATTCAAGGACATGTCTTTATTCCACCTGTCCTAATCTCACACCCAAACACTCATCCATTTTCAACAGAATGGTACCATGTATAATCAATGGGTAACTTATCACCCGAATTATACTCTAGAGAGTCATCCACTCCAATGATAAGATGAATTTGAAACATGGATCTCCTCTTGATTCCATAACACTACAATGACATGTCTTTATTCCATACATCCTCATCCCACATAACCAGAACTCCTATGAAGCTCTCTTGGATCTCCTCTTCCAAATCAGGAACCTCAAATATCCCAAAAATTTATTCTATGAATGCCTCACACCGAATGTCAATCAAATCACATGCCTCTACCCGCACACTGAAAACAATAGATTCATTGAAAAAAAATGATCATCTAGGTTATGAATCCAAAAAATTATGAACATCTAAGAGACTCTTTATACCAAATATTCCCATGGTTTTTCAAAATATAAAGGAATCAACATGCATATATTACAAGACCTTATCTTATACAGTGCATTGATCTCAAAAAGTGTGTAGAATGAAGAACACAAACAAAAAAGGGATTTGAATACACAGTACAACCTATCTAATGTAGGATACCTGGTAAAAAAACAAAATTTAACCTAAAATCATTTGATTCACACTTTGATCATCTAGGTCTCCCACATAGACCTCTTGAACAAGCTCAAAAACTAAATTTTAGGGTCAAAAAAACTAACACAAAAACCAAATCTCTCTAAATAAGGTAATGAACACAATGATCTATGAGGACCAAACCTAAATATACAGCCTATAACGAACTGATCCACACCGAGTATCCTCAGTGTGAACATATCCTTATATGTCATGATACCAATAATGAAGAATAGACAGGATTGACACAATACCAAAATTTGTATATGGTAATACCCCTTATAGTACTACTTCATAAAGAAATCCTTGTATTCATCAAAATCATATGAAATGATTGGACAAGATAAGTAAAACCTAAAAAATATCGGCCAAAAATGTGTATAAATGAAGGGAATCATGTCACATATTGACATACTTGGATTATTTCACATCTTGCACATGAGGATTGAGTCGTCAGCCTCAAAAAACAACATCAATATACATCCACATTACCTTCCATTAGAATTAATTTATGTATATATAAGTGTTCCCATATTAATAGGCCTTAGTTGTTAGTAAATACACACACTAGGAGGCATATATGATATGAATCCTACATTATATATATGATGCACTAGATACATGTGTCCCTTATCGCCCAAGAGTTAAAATGCATCCTTAGAATGTTTAAAATGGGAATGATCCAAAGTTAAAAAATAAATAATAACATTGACATGAAATGTGAATCACTCATTGGGAATATTAGATACAACTATAACATAACATATGAGAACAACAATATTGTACCGTGAAAGCCATGGCTTCATTCGGAATCAACCTGTCTTGACACAGTAGTTCAATATCAATCATAGTATTTGACACATTCCTATTGATATTTTCTAACATTTCTAAAATATAACACCACATTATAACATCTTGACCCAAATTCACCTAATGTACCTTGTCGAGTTATTTTGTTATGAGGCCTCAAGTGAGACTCGTTGTACTCCAGAGGGTACTGACTAGTAGTGAGGTCCCTTTTTTTGATAGTGGGGAGAATATTCCTTCATATTAGAGTAAGAAAACAATTGTAATTTCTATATATCATACACAATATTAAATAAAATAATTATAGCATAAGTTTATAAACTGAAATATAACATTATGTAATAATAAATGAAAATTCTATAAAATCCTGAATAGTTAGGACATACATACAACACTAGTCACCAACTAGGCCGACCATATAGATAAAAGACAATAGAATAAACTGATATTAATTTACATAGCACTAATAATAACACCAATCACGAAAATTTAACTAGTCTGTAGACATTATCAAACTACACTAGTCCGATTTGGAACCACACAAGTAGTTTTATTTGATCATACAGGACTAGTCCTCAACCCTATTCTCTATGAAAATATACATTATCAGAAAAAAAAATAATTCTTACATTTACACTAAGGTGAACATTATAGTTTGATAAATAATCCAATTTGGAAATAAGAATTATGAACTAATAAAATACGCTGCTATATGTGTATGAAAAATAATTACACTCAAACTACCTGAGACACAACAAAAAATATAAACAAATCCAATAAATGTGAAACCATAATAAACTCTAGGTTTGTAATCCCATACAACTAGACTTGTACCACCATGGAATTCCATATATATATATATGTATATAGGTAGAGTACCGTACCTACCCACATATATATAAATAAAAATATATATGTGTATATGAAGTAAATAAAATAAAAACATTTCTACAGTCAATCCTTAGTCTATAATCCCAATTTCCATGACATCCTATTAAAGGGAATGAAGTTGGATTTCCTACCACTCAATACATGTATCATTAAGTCAATCATAGGGAATGTAATCTCAATCGATATAAACCTATTTCGGCTATTTCCTAAAATATCTTTGAGCAAGTAACATCACTATAGGGGGTACTCTTCCTATGCCAGGGTTCACCCGTACTCATCTCAAATTAGAGTAAAAAATGGAATCTATGAATTAAATCCAAATAACATTGAAATATTCACTAAGGTAGTCACCATACTGCTCATTCGATGTATATCTAGTCTAATGTATGAACCTTGGGTCTGAGTCTATAGGTGGCCATGAAATTAAAAACATGGATAATCTCTATGAATCTTACCCTTAAAAGATTTATTAGAAGAACCCACCAATGAGATGTCATTCTTATCCCTATATCCTATAAAAAGTGAGATTAAAACCATTCCTACCCTTGGAAAGAGTGTAATCATTTCGGGTATCCAACAATGTGAGACTCCATGAACAACACTATTGTCATGTAAATGATCAGGGATAGTGTAATCATCCCTATCCATTAGTAGAGTGTAATAATCCATGAGTTTAAAAAGATCTAGGGGTTTGTCATCATCAATGTACCATGATCCAATAGGATAGTACAATCATCCACATCAGTTCTCATCCAGTGTATAGTATAATGATTATCATCACACGCAAGAGAATCATCATCCCTGAGTATCATTACTTGGAATGACATACCTATATAGCATGATAGTAGGATAAAAAACTACATTCCATGAAGCACCTATAGACATAAAAATAATCAAATATTCTATAATACAAGCTTAATAACCAAATTATTGGAAATTCCTATATGTATACTCGAAAATATAATATATATAATGGATTAGATTCCAGATCCCCATAATAATGTTGCGGAATCCGAGAGGGATGAAATATTCCTCGTTTTAGACTAGAAAAACCCCAACCAGCATTCACCTCTAACTAACATTGACTTATCATAAATAAAAAAAGTGTAAGGTACACAAAAAGACTGATGGTGGCCAAATTACTAAACCCAACACTATTTTCATTTCCCAAATGGAATACATATTCATCACAGGATTCAAGGTTACACCTTCTTCCATCTCTACAAAAACCCATCATAATTTTAATGGACCAAAAATAAATCAATGAAATTAACATTATAATAATTATATAATGTTTTATAAATCACGTAAAATCGCATTTAAAACACTATAAAATTTTTATTAACGAAGAATGAATCAAATATGTTTCATTTCTAGAATTTCATGAACCTATACCGATGGAATAGAAACCTGAACTATGTAATAGAAATATTAACCTTATGAATAGTAATATTATTTTTAGAATAATTACATAACCTATAAAATAATAAAAATATTTTTATCAAATAAATAATAATATAATATATTATTATCTTGAAATTTTTAAATAACTATTTTCGAAAAGATAAATTCAGTGTTACTATTTTTGTAATTTATAAAAATTTAATTAAAATTTTATAAATAATTTTATGATGTGATAATAATTAATTTCATAAAATTTATTCATGAATTTATATTTTTATTTAATAGGAAAATAATGTATTTTTATGCAGTCTTGATTAATTTTTCAATATGTTGTCTAATTGATTATAATTTTAAAATAAGATTTTTTTAGTAAATAATGATTGTATTTAATAATTAATTATATCATATTTAAAATTATATTCCTAAAAAAGTGGTTATTTATTAATTATACACTTAAAAATGGTATTTGGAGAATTTTTGGTATATTTCCAAAATAATCGAAATTTAGGTGAATAGTGAAATTCTGTAATTTACTATGTATAAGCATTATAATTTAAATTCACTCTTACTTATTTCATGGATGATGTAAGCACCATTGGTTAGAATTAAAATGATCTATTTTCTATAATTCGTCTCATTAATCTGAACTATTTCTTTTACCTTTTAAAATAATATAATATTGAGTAAAATATTAAGAAAACACTCATCTCCTCCACTATATATACCACCGCACCACATATTCTCTTGAAACCTATCAAGAAATGCACCTTATCAAAATTCTTCTAAAATCACTTCCCAATCCCCTACCACACATCCAACATGTTTTGGTATCAACCAATTCCCAAAACTAATCCCCCTACAGAGGTTCTCAAGAAGAAGGAATCAATAGGTAATAACCTCTTCTTTTTTCTTTCAATTTTCTATCAGGTACTTTTCATTTATTATATTATTCAAACTTACCTATTTTCAAGGGGCATGGAAACTCCATTATTTTATATATACATGAATATTATCATGATTATGCTAAAATTATTCCTCAATTATCTTATCAACTCTTTTATCATAATAATGAAAACACCATTTAAGAGGTACCGATTTACCTACTTCATGGATGACATGAATTAATCATTTTCCCCAAAAAATGATGTCTATGGGACCATTTTTATTGTTCAACATGATTATATTATATGAATATAAACCTATTTAATGTTTTCTAACCAGTAGATATACATGATTTATAATAATATAACAACACTACTTTGTGATGATCAACGAATTCTAAATTAATATAAATGATTATCATTATTGATTTATCTAATTTACCATCCCCAAATATGTAAAAAATTATTTTAATATTATTTTAGTTCATTAAAAAAATATAATATAATTTCAAGAAAACTATCCTCATTCTAAATGATTTTCCATATACATATTCAAGTAAACTGACCATGACAAGCATGTAAACCAATGCTCCAGAATAATGAAATTGAATCTCATAACCCATAAAAATTGACATAAATAAACTTAATAAAATTATAATAAATAGAATATCTATTCAAAATTAATTAATTAATTAATTAATTAATTTTATTAGATTATTCAGTACATTGTGATCTGGAGAAGAAACGTTTGAATATATGGTAAGGGATCATTTCTGAACCTTTTTGTTTACTTCAGGTTTTGTTTTCTATCTATTAATACAATTTAATTCATAATTAATTTATGAAATTTTTCTAAATTCTATAAATATGTTCCAAAATCATGTATCTATTTCCAAAAATCCTTCTTTTATTGAATAATACATAATTTAGTTAGGTTTCATTCTCAAATATTTCTACAAACAAAACCCGATATGCGGGACATCTCAATTTCTAAAAAATTTTATTGTGCACTGCATAATCTATTTTAAGAAACCATTATTTTTACAAAATCACTCATTTCATAAAAAAAAAATTTCTCAATTGATTTCTGGTTTTATACAACAAATTATTCATTTTCTGTTTTAAATAGTTAGGAATATTTTCTTAAAAACACCCTAAACGATTTTATTTATACTTTTTCTTAAATATTATTTTTTATGTATTTACTAATGTATGACAAAACATATCATGATTTATTCCTACATTCCATTACGAATATCATTTTATGTTTCAAATCTACTCATTCATGTACACAATAATGAGATATCCTTATGTTATTTCTTTTCAAATGATTAGGATACCCAATTATTAAAATGGGAAACCCATATGTTTATGTTTGATTCCTTATGTATGATTCTTCATGTGGAACACATATTCATTAACATGTTATAATGGGTGAACCTTGATTGAACTCAAATAAATAGGTTAATGTTTAGTCACATTTGATAACATCTGAAATGGTCATGGTGGTTTGACTTCACTTGTGCTCTACGTGCAACAATCTTGGCGAATAGACTTTAAAAATGATCCTCCTTCTGCAACAATCCTTGAAACAAGATAATGTTAGGTTTTATTTTCCTTCCAAATTAATATTATTCCATTATTATTTTATCCAATGTTCATTATCTTATGATTACATAGGATTAATCATATTAAATTAACTTTTATATCTTTATGTTTTTCCTTTTATCTGATGTTCTAAGCTATATTTCAATATCTATTTCCGTAGTATGATTTTTAGTTCATCCTATTGTTTATTTAAGTCTTCTAGGTTGTTGTATATAGATATGAATGATTAAATGGGGTTAGGATATCGTTATGAGTATTAAATAAATGATTCTATTATATTGGAGTCATGATGTTTAATTATGCACCTAATGTCCATTACATTGTACCAAATGATCATTTTATTGTAATTTAGGATTATGTATGGTTAAAATCATGTATTTTTAGGTGTAAAAGAAATGGGTCACAATAGTTGATATAAGAATATGGTCTACTTATATATAAATATTCAGACTAAATAACATTAGTATGATCCTTAGGTATAATACTACGTAGGAAAAAACATCCCAAAATTATGGTTAGTATAGAGTAAGAGGTTTTTCATTCAAATATATCCATGTATGGATACTAGAGGTGGACGTTGTTCTGGAACAAATATATCATGGTGTAAAAACATTGAATAGGTGTTTCAAGTTAGAATAAATGTAACCTAGTACACAACACCATGCCTTGCAACAGACCTAGTCTAACAGTACTGGTCGATACGATTTTGTCATTTCATAAGCTCATTACGAACCATTATTAAGGGTACACAAAAATACATAAGAATATATATTAAAAATTAAATCATGGATATTCTAGAATAAAACATCGGGATTCAAAAGTTAAAATATACTTTTCCTTTGTAATTTCATCCTTTAATGTTAAATGTTTCCTTTTATTATTCTTATTAATAAATTAGTTAATCCCGTAGATTATTAATTTAATATTCTATGATAATGGACTGAAATAGAAGAAGTTGTTCAAACAATAAATGTGATAGTAAATATGATTATTTCCTTATTTATTTTACAAATATGATTGTAATAGGGGGTTATATATTTTTGACCATACTTAATTAGAAAGCTCAAGTTATGAATAATAACTTCAATCATGTGGAATGGCCTTATTATCAAAAAGGATAGAATGTTACCATGTAATCTTTCTCACTGCTTTGTCCTACCATGATTAGTGGATATTTTCATCCCCTCATCATGGAGTATTGTATTAACTCCATAGAAAATATATTTTCATTCATTGATTACTGATAAGATGATAATTAGGGGATGACGGTTAATCTTTTTGATAGGGAAGATGATTAGTGGTTGAAAATGATCAAAAAACTTAAAGTCCATGGTGGAAATCGGTTACATGGAATTAGATGATTTCAAAAATATATATTCAAAAAAATATTTTCCCAATGTATCCCATATAAATATGTAAGGGGAATTATTTGGAATGAAGAAAATTGAAGATGATTCAATCATGGAATTTGAGGAAAATTACATAAGGCTTGAAATATATTCCTTTGGCTTTGTCATGTTCACTAATAGAAAGTCGGATGTAATATTTAGAAAACTAAATTTCAGTCAATGAAAAGAGTTAGAAATTAAGGAATTTGATAGCTACTAAGAGATTTCATATTTTAACCCTAAATTTGAAAAAGATATTGGAGTCTCTTAGTGGTATCAAGATCCAAGGGAAAAAAAGAGGAAAATGATGTAAAATTTGGGTGGATCAGTAAGTAAATCACTTGATGGAAAGAAGACTTAATATCCCATGTGTTAGAAATTGTTGGAAGGAGCATCCTAATAACAACATCAAGGGAACTAGGAAGTTCATTAAATTTTTAATAATGGGACATCTAGCCAAGAACTGTCAAATATATATATAGATTCCCCAAATTTGGAAGAAGAATGGAAGGCATAGAATAACATTTATCCTTTTGCCACAACTAAAAATTGGCTTATTTCTACTATTGAAAGCCATAGTTATAGGGGAAAAAATCTCCATAGACAACATCCATAGTTTCCCTAAACCGTGGTCGCTATCGTTGTGTTAATAGGTCTAACCTACATACACATATTTAATCATGCCCATAGATCATAAATTTTCATGGTTAAAACCATGGATAAAAGTGATTTATTTCACACATTTAAATATATAAATTGATTACATATAGCAATAGTTTTAACTGTGTCCATATATCATCAATTTACATGGTTTTATGAATGGTCATATCCCCCATATCTGTTATTTAACTATGGAAGTAGATCACAATTTGAACCAATTAAAACTATGGATATATGAGACATATTTCTATTGTTTACCTGTGCCCATAAGTAATATATGGAAATAGTTTTAATCATGAAAATAGGTGATATACTACCATGGTTCGAATAATTTCTATATCATTTATATTTTAGATTTTTTTTGGTTTAAAAGGAAATTATAGAATTCATACACACCTCAAAAAAACCTGAATGAATCCTAACATGCTAAAACAAGAAATGAGACCCTACCATTCATCATTTACCAAATCATTCCACACATATAAGGAAAAAATTCGTGAATCCACTGATAATTATAATAAATTAATAAATCCAAACACACAACATAAATTCTTGAATCCACAAACTATAGAAGAATAAATATATTGATGTTAAAAAATGTAGAAACAGAAAGTCAAAATGGAACCACACCATTCATCTTTGACTTGATCATCTCACTAGTATGTTTCACACTCTTCATATTGCATTCCATGGCTTCATGTCATCCTCATATGGAAATTGGATGAGTAGAAGTGTCTTATGAATCCTCTTTGATCCACCTGAAAATTGATTGCGTGGGGACTAGAACTATGTAGAATCACCACCATTCTGATTCTGATATCATTTTAACTGGTCTTGGAAACCTAGTATATGCATTCTTCCCAAATTTAGAAATTAAATTTGCAATATCTCTCCCATATTTGATTATCTGCTTCTGGTAAATAGAATGCCCCTTGCAAGTGGGAGTTTTAATAAACTGAAAAACTTCATTTTTTCAAATAAAAGTAAACAATGTGGAGTAAACCTTAAATCATTAAATATCGTAAATTAACACTGTAACAGCCCGAGATTTTATGAAAAATATTTTATTAATGTCTTGTGTTATACGCTACACCAAAAAGAGCTTTCACAATACACATCACTGACCTGGCTTGAATTATACGCAATCACGACCTTCCACGATAGCGTGTGTTGTACTCAACACCGAGTTTCGCTAAACAACGATATGCTATTAAGATATTATTAAAACTAGCAATTATGTATAGTAATAACCTTTTTTTTGAAATTTTGTAAATTTTATTTTTCAAAATGGAATTCATTTTTGGATTCGTAATATCGAAATTTGCTTAGGGTGAAATTTTGGTACTTTTCGGATAACTTTCATATTATGATTAATAGTGAGAATTACTAAATTTTAATTAAAAACGACTTTTTTAATCGAAATAATTAATAGTGATAAATTATTAATTTGAGTGGTTTTAAAGTATATTTAGAATAAATTTTTACAATTTAATACAATGTTGGTCAATGGATGTAATTTCACATTTAAACCAGTTATAAACTAGTGTCAATCTTTTGATAGTTATTATCACTTAAAAACACGCTATTTGTTTTGACGACGAGAATTAATTTTTAAATTAGTTAATGCAACTTATATGTTTTGAATTTGGTAAAATAGACATCCTTTTTGAGTTCATAATATCAAATATAGCTTAGGCCTAATTTTTGGTATTTTTCTGAAAACTTTCAATTCTCGATGAATAGTGAAACCACTAAGTGGTAGGTTAAAAACTGAATTTTGCATAAAACTTAATTTTACCGCTTCTGTGAATGGAATTTCGAAAATACGACAGACACGGTTAATATCAAGGACTAAAATGTGGTTCAATGAGATCAAAATAATTTTTGGTGAATAGTAACTTTTTACTTTTTTTTACCACGGTTAATAGTAAATAGGGTAACTAAGGGTAAATATGATATTACTATTACCCTAACACATGTAATAATTCTATTGGATAAGTGTAATTCGACCAAAAACAACCTTATGAATATAATATGACCATTTAGGTCCATTTGGATTAGATTATGACATTTATTATTAATTTATTTAATGAATAGTTAAAATAGTTAAAATCAACGTTTAATAACTAAAACATTTTTAATATGGGGTAATACATAAGATAAATTCGACTATAAATATTCATTAGAAAGCTAAGAAGATTTACTAAATAATAATATTTTATTTATTATTTTTAAACTTTAAATAAATTAATTTATTTATGACACAACGATGATAGAGTAATTACCCTTTTAAGGAAATATTAACATAATTGATGTTATAAATGCTCAAATGAATGTAATTTGAGACTTTTTATGAATTACACTAATTTTCTAGGTTACTATGATATATTAGAGTTGATTTAATCAACTTGGTTCGAACATATAATTCTGTTATGACTTTCAAAAAAATCATATATCAAACAGTGTCAAAATTGACACAAAATAGTTTTTAAATCAAATATTATATTATTAATTGTTATTGTATTCATAAAAATCTAAGGTTCGGCCAAATGACATAGATAAGGATATATATATTAATAATAAACAATTAGGTGTTCTTTTGGCATGTTATAGTATGTGTATTAACATATAATGAAAGAAAACAAAAAGACACGGTAAAAGTTAAATTATTTAACTTAGAGTTAAATCTAATTGATAAGGTTAAAATAATACCCTAAACTTGTATAAATCCTATTGGTTGATAGGCTTTAGACCCATAACCATTTTATCTTCGAAATAAGACCTCTTGGAACCATTATAAACCGATTTTGACATTAATATAAAATAATATTTTGAGGTATTCCTAAGGTGCCCTCTCCTCCCTTATAAAAGGACACCTCCTCCCCCTCCTCCTCACACCAATTTGAGCACTCAAGTTCGGCCAAACCCTGCCCAAATATCTTCTCCACTTCCCTAGAAACATCCTAGAGGTTATGGTCTTCCTCAAAGACCAATTTTAGTGCCCTAAGAGGAGGTCTCAAAGAGGCGCTTCAAAGAAGAGGTAATTACCGTTACCAATTCTTTCATCTTTATTTCTTCTTCCACTTCTTCTTCTTAGGTTGTTTCATTATGAAGTAATAACATCAGTATCAATCATATACTGATATTTTATTATATGTATGAAACAACCCTATTTCAAAATCTATCCATCCTACGGAAAAAGAAATCACAGCGCATGCGTACGTACGGAATACCGTCTCCACGCCGTGGTGTAATCTATTTTCCACCACCACCTTACATGGATGGGTATAACGGTGTAAAGAATAACTATACATAGTTATTACAACATCATATTGATTCTGATATATTGTATAATCCACTCCAATTCAATTCAATATTTATGGAAATGATATCATCACTCGTGCGTACGTACGGACTACCGTCTCCACGACGCGATGAAATTCATTCTCCATGTTAACCATTTAAGAATGATTATAAAGTATATATAAGAAATAATAATGAAATATATGAAATTATAAAGCTACTGGATTTATGTATATATATATATATATGTATGTCATCTACTTACTTCCATTCAAGACAATAAGGAAAGGAAAACAGCGTTCATGCGTACGTATGGACTACCGTCTCCCTGAACGGTGTTTTTCATTTCATTTATCTATCTATTATATATATATATATATATACTGAATATATATGATATATAAATCATATTTTATATTCTGGAAGTAAGTAAATCATGATATAAGTAATAATAATGTCAAGAACAACATGTCAAAACACCTACGATAAATGAAACGATTTTACCCAAAACGCTTCTTTAACATGGAATTTACAAAAGAACGGGTAATATAATGTCATAAGTGAACAATATATGATATCATAACAATGAATATGATTCTGTAATAAGTCAATGACATTATTTAAATCATTATACAGGAGTTTCGGACACATACGAAGCAAATCGGACCTAAGGTAAGGGAAATATCACAATCTCACTTTTATCCGAGATTGTTTTTACTTTGGTAATTAATGGGGTGTATTTTATCATCCACATCCATGTTTCCTCAATATGTAATATTATTTCCATCAGACTACAATTGTTTAAATCCAATTTTACCCTTCGGTGTGTTTTTAGTAAAAAATATGAAAGGAATCTTTTGACGTTTTTCATACGAGGTGCTTTTTTGACTTTTCCGACAAAAGTACGAAGAATGTTTTTTTTAACTTATATGGAATGAATGGGTTTCTAAAAAAATTATTTCCGAGAAGCTTCCTTTACAAGTATTCAAGTTTATTTTTAATCAACTTCTTTTAGTTTAAAATTGTATGACATGTTAAGAAAGGAAAAGTGTTTTGAAGTAGAAAGGATATTTTCCTCAAGAATGAAGTTCAAGTATTTTATCAAAATTATTTTCCATCCAAGATAAAAAAAGGGTTCTGTTTTTATCCCTATTGTTACATGGATTTGATTATTTTGTGATGGAAACATTTTTATTAATTCCTTTATCTTATATGAATTGTTTTATGATGTCATGTTGTTTAAGAATCCCATTTTTATTACATGGGTTATGTGATGATGTATGATTTATGATTATGTGGCACACATAAGAAAGGATTCTTTATAAGATGGGTGGGACCTATATCTCCCTCCAATGAATTGGGTAAAGATTTTATATCTTATGAGATAGACATGGCTGAAATGGTAGGTTATACCGGTTCAGTGAAACAGGACTGAAACGAGGGTTACTCGATTCAGAAAGGGACTTTGTCTACTAAGATAGTCTTGGCAATGAGTCTTGACTAACAAGAAATGATTCTCTATGATTATGTGTGTATGCCACAAAGTTTCATGTTTTAAGTTATGATTATTGGGATTTCATTTCACTACTATGATTTATCCCATGTTATGAAATTATGCTCTCTTTTGCAGGTTATGATTTCCAAAAGTTATGTTCTTATGAATATGATGTTATTGATTTTTCTTTTGTATACCCTTACTAAGCATTTGAGCTCACCCTTTTATGTTTTCTTTTCCCCAGGATATAAAGAAAGGTTTTAGGTAAAAAAAAGAAGATCTTTATGGGAGATATTGAAGATCATTCACCACGATTTGAAGACTACGTTCCGAGTTTCCAAAGACACTAAACTTTTACGATCCTTGTGTGTGTGTTTTTGTTATGTACTAAGTATTCCGCAAAAGTAATGTAATTTTCATGTACGTCAAGCTTCGGGTCTCTACAGTTGGTATCAGAGGAAAGGATTAGTCAACCTTTGGAAACTAGGATGCAAGAACTTTAGTGATATCCCTAGAGATATTTATAAGGTTTGACTAGGGATGTCCCTAAAGATAAGTATACGTATAGGATACAGTCCTATAACTACGGTAACGATCTTAGAATTTAACCTAAGAAGTTAGATATTGAGGATACTCCCCCTTTATAATGTTGTTTTCCCTAGCATGATTTTTTCCTCTCACACTATTATTTTTGGGTTTTAGACGATGGCTGGAACCCGAAGGAACCGTGTTGATCAATGCAATGGAAAATGCAATGATTGTCCTCCTGAACAAACAAATTTTATGGGAGATGGAGTGAAAAATATTATTGCTATACTTACACAAGCTATGAATAATTCTAAACTTTCAAATGAGCAGAGAAGGAAACAATATTCTATTGAGTCCTTCATGAGGCAACGTCCACCTTCTTTCAGTGGGTCTTCTGATCCACTTGTTGCTGAACAATGGATCAGTACCACTGAAAAGATATTTTCAGTTCTTCAATGTTCTTAACATGATAAAGTCATCTTTGCAGTATATCGTTTGGAATGTGAAGCTGATCAATGGTGGAATCTTATCAAGAATACAAGGCAAAGAGATGATATTGAGTCCATGGAATGGGACGAGTTCAAGAAATTATTTTTCAATAAGTACTTCCCTCGTATTCTTCGAACAAAGATGGAGAAGGAGTTTCTTGAACTAATGCAAAAGGATGATGAATCTGTTGGTATATATGAAGCGAATTTTACAAGACTTGCAAGGTATGCATCTGGCATTTTCATTCAAACTGAAAGTAAAGTTGATCGATTTTTCAGTGGCTTAAAGACAAGTTTTCGAAGGGCATTAGCTATAAGAGACTTCGGTAGCTATGAAGAAATTGTGCGTTGTGCTATCAAGGTATAAATGGAAGTTGGTGTTACATATCCATCTCATGGTTTTCACAAGAAACGAAAGATGGAGTTCAAGGAGAAATCTCAGAATAATGGTGATAAGAAGATGAATGTTTCCTTATGCACAATGTGTGGAAAGAAGCATGGTGGAGATTGTCTTAAAGGGACTAGAAAATGTTTTAAGTGTGGAAAAGAAGGTCATCGAGCAGCTGAGTGTCGAAGTAAGGGAAAAAGAGTTTCTAATGATGTGAATAAAGTAAACACTGCAGAGAACGCACCACCAACACTTCAATGCTTCAAGTGCAAGGAAATGGGTCATTATGCTAATAAATGCCCTAATCCAAGGGTTAGTGATGATCAACATGAGCAACCACTGAAGGCAAAGGACAAAGGGAAGTCACATGCGATCACTATTGGCAATGTTGAATATGACAACGATGTGGTGGAATGATTAAGTGTTTATGTAATGGGATTCCAAAATAATGTTGTATCATTGAGTATTGCAATATTTATTGATGTGGTATTCAAAGTGATTGAGATATTTTTTGGAAATAATATGATATGCGCATAATGAAGGGAAAACGAGAAAATGAAATGTTTAATAGTATTCATGAGCTCATGATTGATATAAGGACTAAGTGATATCATGGTTTGAGTATATAGAATTTTGGGGATTTTGGTATGTGGAAAGTGTTAACTTTAAACTGCATTCATGTTTTCACTAAGGTATTCAAGAGAATACATGATTAAGGACTTTGAATGTTTGGAATGTGACCAACAAAACATATCTTATGATGTATGGGGATCGACGATGGTATTAAATCTTTGGTAATCGTTTTCACTATGTTATGAGACTGGACTGCAGTATTATGGATAAGCCTAAAGATTGAAATGGATTATGTTGGACATAAGTGAGTATTGTTTAAGGATAACTGTTTTTTTTATTCGATATTATTGATGGGATGTTATAGTAATGTAGTTTTAGAAAAAGGACAACCTGCAGGACGGGCGACATCCCATCGCGTCGGACAAGGCTGTGGGAATCGAACCCACAACCGAAGTGCGACTGGCCTTTATCGCCTACCACTGGCCTATAGGAAGTCCCTGTTTAGTAGAAACTAGTTTTATTATATTAAGCAGTATGATATATGATGTATAAGTCCATTTTAAGAACCATATATGCTTTATCTCATTATAGATCGACTTATGTATATAATTTTTGCTAACCTTTTGTTTGAGATAGATGGAATGACCTGTCATTCTATCACATGATCTGCTAACACTTCACGAATAACAAATTCAACTTCATTTATTTAAGAGATGAAGTGGAAATTGTTCAAGGCATGAACAACAGTGAGATTGTACCAAAATAAAGAAAGTATTTATTCTAATTCAAATTTTCAACTTTAGGGAAATGATCTTGAAAACCAAAAATGTTGTCCTAGTGTTCTTATACCTGATGAATTAGATGGTACCTTAGATCGTCACAAATTTATGGATTTGTGATTACTGGACTTTCCATAGCCATGTTCTCTACCACTCTCCATCAGAAAATGATGGTTAGATTTCTCTTCCATATCCATATTTTCACCTATGTGGAAACCCAGTGATTAGTTTGTTTGGGTAATCATTACATTTCATACATTAGTTTTAAAGCCATGTTTTGGTATTCCTTTTTACGATGTGGGATTCTATTAAAGAAACTTTCGAATAGTAAACCATTTATAACCCCGACGAATTTCGAGGGTGAAATTCATTTTAAGGGGGGTAGAATGTAACAGCCCGGGATTTTATGAAAAATATTTTATTAATCTCTTGTGTTATATGCTACACCAAAAGGAGGTTTCACAATACACATCACTGACCTGGCTTGAATTATACGCAATCGCGACCTTCCACGATAGCATGTGTTGTACGCAACACCGAGTTTCGCTAAACAACGATATGCTATTAAGATATTATTAAACTTGCCATTATCAATAGTAATAACCACTTTTTGAAATTTTGTAAATTTTATTTTTCAAAATGGAATTCATTTTCGGATTCGTAATATCGATATTAGCTTAGGGTGAAATTTTGGTACTTTTCGGATAACTTTCATATTCTGATGAATAGTGAAAATTACTAAATTTTAATTAAAAACATCTTTTTTAATCGAAATAATTAATAGTGATAAATTATTAATTTGAGTGGTTTTAAAGTATATTTAGAATATATTTTTACAATTTAATACAATGTTGGTCATTGGATGTAATTTAACATTTAAACCAGTTATAAACTAGTGTCAATCTTTTGATAGTTATTATCTCTTAAAAACACGATATTTGTTTTGACGACGAGAATTAATTTTTAAATTAGTTAATGCAACTGATATGTTTTGAATTTGGTAAAATAGACATCATTTTTGAGTTCATAATATCAAATATAGCTTAGGCCTAGTTTTTGTTATTTTTCTGAAAACTTTCAATTTTCGATGAATAGTGAACCCACTAAGTGGTAAGTTAAAACTGAATTTTGCATAAAACTTAATTTTACCGCTTATGTGAATGGAATTTCGAAAATCCGACAGACACGGTTAATATCAAGGACTAAAATGTGGTTCAATGAGATTAAAATAATTTTTGGTGAATAGTAACTTTTTACTTTTTTTACCACGGTTAATAGTAAATAGGCTAACTAAGGTTAAATATGATATTACTATTACCCTAACACATGTCCTAATTCTATTGGATAAGTTTAATTCGACCAAAAACAACCTTATGAATATAATATGACCATTTAGGTCCACTTGGATTAGATTATGACATTTATTATTAATTTATTTAATGAATAGTTAAAATAGTTAAAATCAAAGTTTAATAACTAAAAAATTTTAATATGGGGTTATACATAAGATAAATTCGACTATAAATATTCATTAGAAAGCTAAAGATATTTACTACATAATGATAGTTTATTTATAATTTTTAAACTTTAAATAAATTAATTTATTTATGACACAACGATGATGCAGTAATTACCCTTTTAAGGAAATATTAACATAATTGATGTTATAAATGCTCAAATGAATGTAATTTGAGACTTTTTATGAATTACACTAATTATCTAGGTTACTATGATTTATTAGTGTTGATATAATCAACTTGGTTTGAACATATAATTCTGTTATGACTTTCACAAAAATCATATATCAAATAGTGTTAAAATTGACACAAAATAGTTTTTAAATCAAATATTATATTATTAATTGTTATTTTATTCCTAAAAATCTAAGGATCGGCCAAATGACATAGATAAGGATATATATATTAATAATAAACTATTTGGGGTTCGTTTGGCATGTTATAATATGTGTATTAACCATATAGTGAAAGAAAACAGAAAGACACGGTAAAATTTAAATTATTTAACTTAGAGTTAAATCTAATTGATAAGGTTAAAATAATACCCTAAACTTGCCTAAATCCTATTGGTTGATAGTATTTAGACACATACCCACTTTATCTTCGAAATAAGACCCTTTGTAACCATTATAAACCGATTTTGACATTAATATAAAATAATATTTTGAGGTATTCCTAAGGTGCCCCTCTCCTCCCTTATAAAAGGACACCTCCTCCCCCTCCTCCTCACACCAATTTGAGCACTCAAGCTCGGCCAAACCCTGAAAAAATATCTTCTCCACTTCCCTAGAAACATCCTAGAGGTTCTGGTCTTCCTCAAAGACCAATTTTAGTGCCCTAAGAGGAAATCTCAAAGAGGCGCTTCAAAGAAGAGGTAATTACCGTTACCAATTCTTTCATCTTTATTTCTTCTTCCACTTCTTCTTCTTAGGTTGTTTCATTATGAAGTAATTAAATCAGTATCACTCATATACTGATATTTTATTATATTTATGAAACAACCCTATTTCACAATCTATCCATCCTACGGAAAAAGAAATCATCGCGCGTGCGTACGTAAGGAATACCGTCTCCACGCCGTGGTGTAATCTATTTTCCACCACCACCTTACATGGATGGGTATAATGGTGTAAATAATAATTATACATAGTTATTAAAACATCATATTGATTATGATATATTGTATAATCCACTCCAATTCAATTCAATATTTATGGAAATGATATCATCGCTCGTGCGTACGTACGGACTACCGTCTCCACGACGCGATGAGATTCATTCTCCATGTTAACCATTTAAGAATAATTATAAAGTATATATAAGAAATAATAATGAAATATATGACATTATAAAGCTACATTATTTATGTATATATATATATATATGCATGTCATCTACTAACTTCCATTCAAGACAATAAGGAAAGGAAAACAGCGTTCATGCGTACGTACGGACTACCGTCTCCATGAACGGTGTTTTTCATTTCATTTATCTATCTATTATATATATATATATACTGAATATATATGATATATAAATAATATTTTATATTCTGGAAGTAAGTAAATCATGATATAAGTACCAATAATGTCAAGAACAACAAGTCAAAACACCTACGATAAATGAAACGATTTTACGCAAAACGCTTCTTTAACATGGAATTTACAAAAGAACGGGTAATATAATGTCATAAGTAAACAATATATGATATCATAACAATGAATATGATTCTGTAATAAGTCAATGACATTATTTAAATCATTATACAGGAGGTTCGGACACATACGAAGAAAATCGGACCTAAGGTAAGGGAAATATCACAATCTCACTTTTATCCGAGATTGTTTTTACTTTGGTAATTAATGGGGTGTATTTTATCATCCACATACATGTTTCCTCAATATGTAATATTATTTCCATCCAACTACAATTGTTTAAATCCAATTTTACCCTTCGGTGAGTTTGTAGTAAAAAATATGAAAGGAATCTATTGACATTTTTCATACGAGGTGCTTTTTTGACTTTTCTGACAAAAGTACGAAGAATGTTTTTTTAACTTATACGGCATGAATGGATTTCTAAAAAAATTATTTCCAAGAAGATTCCTTTACAAGTATTCAAGTTTATTTTTAATCAACTTCTTTTAGTATAAAATTTTATGACATGTTATGAAAGGAAAAGTGTTTTGAAGTAGAAAGGATATTTTCCTCAAGAATGAAGTTCAAGTATTTTATCAAAATTATTTTCCATCTAAGATAACAAAAGGGTTCTGTTTTTATCCCTATTGTTACATGGATTTGATTATGTTGTTATGGAAACATTTTTATGAATTCCTTTATCTTATATGAATTGTTTTATGATGTCATGTTGTTTAAGAATCCCATTTTTATTACATGGGTTATGCGATGATGCATGATTTAGGATTATGTGGAACACATAAGAAAGGATTCATTATAAGATGGGTGGGACCTATATCTCCCTCCAATGCATTGGGTAAAGATTTTATATCTCATGAGATAGAAATGGATGAAATGGTAGGTTATACCAGTTCAGTGAAACAGGATTGAAACGAGGGTTACTCGATTCAGAAAGGGACTTTGTACACTAAGATAGTCTTGGAAATGAGTCTTGACTAACAAGAAATGATTCTATATGATTATGTGTGTATGCCACAAAGTTTCATGTTTTAAGTTATGATTATTGGGATTTCATTTCACTACTATGATTTATCCCATGTTATGAAATTACGCTCTATTTTGCAGGTTAAGATTTCCAAAAGTTATGTTCTTATGAATATGATGTGATTGATTTTTCTTTTGTATACCCTTACTGAGCATTTGAGCTCACCCTTTTATGTTTTCTTTTCCCCAGGATATAAAGAAAGGTTTTAGGTTAAAAAAAAGAAGATCTTTATGGGAGATATTGAAGATCTTTCACCACGATTAGAAGATTACGTTCCGAGTTTCCAAAGACACTAAACTATTACGATCCTTGTGTGTGTGTTTTTGTTATGTACTAAGTATTCCGAAAAAGTAATGTAATGTTCATGTAGTCCAAGCTTCGGGTCTCTACAAACAAAATTCAATATAATGCATAATACAGTAAACATAATTCACTATTAAACATACCTATTTTTTAGAATGTTATATCATGTAGGTTTTCATAATGCTGATAATATAATGCACTCTAATATAATTATAACCGATTTTCATAATGAATAACTATATTTCATATAATTATTTTTTTGGAAACAAGATAAGTGATATGAAAAAACATAACGTTCACATACTACTTGTGTGTATCATGTAGACAAAATATCATAATTCATTTATCATGATAACATGTGTGTATAAAACCAAATAGATCCCTTTATTATAATAGGATTTCAGATAATAATAACATAATAAAAGTTAAGTATATGAAAATATTGTTTTTCATAATAAACAAACATAATTAAAATGGGTTTGAATATAAAAAAGGGTTCCTAAAAAATAATTTCCATCTGTAAAACTAAACACGAGGGCCTGTTAAATGCATATAAAAATTCAAACATTAAAACCTATAATGTATTTTACAATACAAACATTAAAAAGAATAATTATCACCAACAAAACCTATAATCCGATTATAAAAGTATTTTTCATTAAAAAATATTCCCATTAATTAATTAAGTAATATTTTATCAGAATAGTCATGAGAACAACCACGAACAAAAAATAAATAAATACATTTACCTGAATGGATTTGTGGTAGTCAAATTTTATATTCAAACAACCTGAACATAACTATTTCCCAAGAAACATTAAATTATCATATGAAAAAATATTTATATAAAATTATCATTTTAATCGAATACAATAAATATAAAATGTAGATATATATTTTTGGATTGATGTAGGAACACATAATATTTCGACTATATAGACGATAAAAATTTATTCCATGCATTGAAAACAACTGTTTGTATATCTTCACGTATAGAGTAAATTAAACCTAGATGATGACAAAAAATAATAATGAAATAAATAAGTAGAACTGAAAAGAATCATTTTATGGTTCGTGTTTGTGTTATCAAGTAATATGTAGGGGTAATTCAATATCATTCATTACATTTTTATGTCCAATCACACATATACCTCTTGTGATCATATGAAACATCCTATCCAATTATGGGAATTACTGACAAACAACCTACTCATGTCAAGATATGGGGTAGCGATGTTCTCGTACCTATCAAATAGAGGATGATCTTTAGAGTTAGTTGTGTTATGTGAATTGTATTGTTATTATTCTCAGTAATTCGTTGGTGTTATCATAACCAAATGTTCTATTGAATATTTCATATATCACCTTAATGAAATTTCTATGAAAATGTATAAGGTCCTAGCCTTAAACATTACATATTCTTGAGTTCTTTCAAGAATTCACATTTAAGGTCTTTTTTGGTATTCCATTTTATAGAATTAGACCATAACTATTACATTAAATCTAAAATATTTAAAAGTATGATCTTATACTCAGTATCCATTTCATCATAAGATAAATACTCTTAGAAGATAACAAGAATTATTTTCTGGATATAAATCATCTTGAATTCTTCCTTTCTCTTACCCTACCATATAGCCTGTGAATAAAATTTAAAAAACATTTGATAAGAATAAAAAAATCAGTATGGGTTATAAAATATTGAATGAAATTATTAGTCCATGAATACATAAAAAAATCTTTAACACCTTATGAAATCATATGATTTTTGAACAACATATTGAAATCAAAAATCATAAAGGTATCTTGTGGCATCCATAACATATTTACGTTAAAGCTCTCATTACTATATATGGAGTTTCTTTAGGAATAACAGTCAAAACATATTCCCTAAATATGTTAAAAGTTACATTAACATTTACCTCTGTCATGTTACCCAATACATTAGAAAGCTATCTCTGTCTCACCCTCCCTATTTTTATCACGGAACTGCCAATATGAACAATCAATGCCCAAGAACCATTACATAATCATAACACATGAACATGCACAAAGGAAAGATAATATTTCCACATTGAAATAACAATGTAAAATTTCAATATAATGACATAATCAATCCATTCTCAAAACCAGTATCAATACCAAAATACGTAAAAAGTGTATATGGTATTCATTTTTATTATAAAACATTACGGCTTTTTATAGAAGCCAAAATGAGATAATGCTCGCGGTGGTGGAATTTTCATTGACACTACTTACGTTAAAAAAAATTATTTTTGTCATTTAGTAAAATGATTCATAGAGAAAATATTAACTTGGAATGACATTAAAATTCAATTTCTTTTATACACCTTAGAAAAAAATTTGTGAATTTATCAATCTATGCCTCAATGAAAAAAGATTGTGATGATGTCTCTTACCTCATGCTTGACTATATTTGTTCGTTCTTTAATATCTTTAATAATAAACTAAAGTTAATTCATACATTCATAATGAACTTTTCCAAGTTTATTATTTCATTTATATCACTTATTATCATTGTATATACATACCAAAATTAATAATTTTAAAACAGTCGTTTTGTTGATATTTGTTACTTTTGTAAAAAATGAACTTCTTGTTGTTACAAATTGTCCATGTGGACAAAATTACAATATCTCCAGAACGATATTCTTGGTTTTGATATTATATATATCATATATATCTATTATATATTTATTTGTAATATTACATATTAAAAGGATATATGAAAATGAAATGCACCATTCATGGAGATAATAAGTCGTACGTAGTCATGGATGCTACATTCATTAATTTTTTTCATTATTAAAGGAATTAAAAAAATTATACATATGTATATTAATATTCCTTTATAATATCATATTTAATTTTATTAAATCAATAATTTATTTGTTTCATGAATGAGTCCTATCACTTTTAGGTGGTGGTAGTCTTCACTTTCTCCAAGGAAATTATCGTATTTACCCATTATGGAATCCATAAAGGAATGATATAATTGAAAAGTACAGAAGAATAGAGACAATTTAAATATAATATATATCATCTATAAATGCAGTTCCATAATAATGTACACCATGAGATCTAGTACTAGAGAATTGAAAAAACATTGTTTCGTGAGGCTGTAGTTTGCCGTCCACCAGAACCGTATGATCGTATCCATTAGATAATGGTGTTTAGAAGTATAGTCTAAATACCAGTCATAAAAAAACATGTATATTGAAGATACTGGTGGTGTTATAATGATTTTATTAAAGACATATTAGGGAGTTTTAGAGGGAAAATGAATGAAAAAACATGGTAGAAGACGTTACCTTTAAATCGAGTAACACCCTTTTGTTTCAACCAAAAGGCATTATTGAAATGCCTTATTTCCAAAGTAAGACTGATAGGTGCAAGATAGGGATGTTGGGATCTTATTTGATCATATATTGGTTGACCCAAAAGGCTTGTGCGGATTTAGTATTGAGTTATAGTAGGTGTCCTTTTATAAGAGGGAGGATGGTCTCTGTAAGAATGTTTGAAAGAATTATTTTATTGTAAATTTATTTTCGTTATCATAACGTGTGAAACTAATTAGAATAAAATATAAAATGAATAATTGTGGAACTAAAATCATCCAATATTAATTGGATAGGTTTTGGAATTTTTTTAATACTTATATGTTTTATTTATCCCTTTGTAAACTTATTTAACTATTACCATGTCTTTTTGTATATTAATACTATATGGTTAATATATTTACAATAAAATTACAAGAGACCCAAAATGGATCATTAATGAAATTTATAACAATATATATTTCCTATAGATGAATCTTTTATTTCCTAGAATATTTTATCATTTAATAAAATATAAATTTATTTAAAAACTCATTTTTGTAAATTTGTTTACTATTCATATCATCACTTTTTAAAAATCAATAAAAACATAATAAATTTGAAAAATCGTCATTAATTCAAATATAAATTGTCATAATAAACCATAAAATTCAAGTATGGCATAAAAGGTTTAAAACTAAATTTATTTTAATATTTATAATCTCATTTACATAATCCATTCATTAATTAGGTAATCATTACCTCATTATTGTATCACAATCAAATGTATTTATATAATGACCGAAAATAACACATAAAATACCATCGAGTAGGAAATATGTTTTTCTTTATAAAGAATATTTATGGTCTAAAATATCTCTTATATAACCCCATATAAAAACTTCAATACTAAAAGATATATTTTTATGTTATTTTTGTCTTTACTTTATATTAATTAATATAGAATAACATTTTCACTTACATGTGGCTACATGAGGTCCCTAAATAGACACAAAGATACCAATGGTCGGCCATATAACATCCAATAGGGTTATGACACATGTTCGGGTAATTTAATGTTATTATGATATTATATTTTATAGTTATTTACCAGATTTACCATTTAACCATGGTAAATAAAATATTTACTGATGAAACTGTTTTTAATGTCTAAAAATAGAATTTACCTATTTAAAAAATTTTGACCACCTAATTTTTAATATTTCATCCATTTGTTCAAATTCAAAACACAAAATTTTCAAAAATTAATATAAAATTAATTCGTATTGTCATAACAGAAAAGAAAGTTTTTAAGCAATAATAACTATCAAAAGATTGACATTTTTTTGTCTACATTCATAATGAAATAACTTATAATAACTGAAATTGGATTGAAAAATATAAATATAATATAATTACACATTATTACCAATTAAAAGATAATATATCCATATAAATAAATTTTATTAAAAGGCAGTTTTGAATTAAAATGTAGTATTTATCAGTATTCATTAAAAATTGAATTTTATCAGAAAAATACCAAAATTTGATTCTAGGTAAATTTTTATATCCCTAGTATAAATAATAATTTAATTTTTTCAACTAAAACATATTAAAGTGACATAAAAATATTTAAAAAATATTCGTCCTGAAAAGGATATATATAGACCTTTTTAAATAATATTACATTAATAAAAGCTTAAAATTGGATCCATTATTATTTTAATCCTCAAAAATTAAGTAGATAAATGTAATGACATTTGAAAAACATGTATAGTCATATTTTAGTTAGTTCTAGTCATACCCAACAATATAATTGCTAGGCATTAACCATTTAAAATAGTGTTATATTATGATTTTTCGGAATGACTCAGCCTTGTGTGAAACATGATATTTCTGAGAAACACCTTATTGTGTGTCACGTATTCCATCGAACACTGCATTCCCAATAAGGTAAAATTAATATTTTATTCACAAATATTATTAAATTTCAAAATGTAATATTCATTATTTTCTAGTTATTTACATCCTTCCAACATTTTTGAAATTATGCCTGCACAATTTTATTAAATTATCAAATAAATTGGGGTATTTATCCGTCATAACACTCTTAGATTCCCACGTTTCATCTTCAACCATATGGTTTTTCCATAAAACCATACCAAGATGAATTACATTATTATGAAACACATTCTCTCTTCGTTCAATATTCTGGACTGGTTGTTCCTCTTAAGAAAGATTCTATTTCAACTAAACTACCTCTAGACTCAAAACAACAGATGGATCCGACATATAAATTCTCATCATTGAAACATGAAAAAACAAATTATGCACCAAAGATAAACATGGAGGTAAATCCACTCTGTATGGAACTCATCCAAAATTCTACAGGATTTCATTTGGTCTAATTAAAATCAGATTCAGCTTTCACTTCTTACAAAAACGCATCTCAATTTTCCATAGAGAAATATGGAGAAATACATGATCACCAACCATGATAAAATATCATTCCTTCAGTTATCCACATTACTTTTATGCCTTTTATGATATTTTCTCATGTGCTTCTGAATCAACTGATCTTTATCTACCATCTCTTCTACAAATTATGGTCACTTCTACATTCATTCACCTAATTCATCCCAAAATGTTGAAGTTATACATCACTTCACATATAATGACTCAAATGGATCCATCTTTACATTGTAATGAAATCTGTTATTTTAGGAAAACTCAACCATGGAATGAAGTTGGCCCCAACTTCCCTGGTAATCCATTGAACATTCATGTAGTGTGTCTTACAATATCTAAATTAGTCTATCTGAATACCAATCTTCTTGGGGATGAAATGATGTAATAAAATATCATCCAGTACCCAATGACTTCTAAAGCCCTTTCCAAAGATAGAATTTATCCTTGGATGACGATAATATATAATAGATAGGGGAAATCCATGTAACCTCAATAACACATTAACATACAACTAACAAAGTTGATCCAGAAATTTTGGATCTCAAATAGGTAGATAATGAGAATATTTATTCAATCGATCAACAATAACCCAGATTTCACTGTTACCTAAATATGTATTTGGTAATCCCACAACGAATCCCATGGATATTTATTACCATTTTCACTTTAGCACCGGTAAAGACTGATGCATCCATTTCGGAAAATGTCATTATTATTTAACCTATATACATCTCAAACACATCACAATTATGTCACCAATAACTCTTTTCATTATATCACACTAGTAATACTTCAAATGGTCTCTATACATCTTAGTAAACCCGTGATTTATAGAAAATGGAGAACAATGAGCTTCATATAACAACTAATTTATAAACTTTGAATCAGATGGCATAGATTACCTCTTCCCAAATCTAAAAACTCATCATTATCAATGTTAACTTCTGTAAACTTACCCTACTGAACCATCTCTACCTTTTTATGCAACTCACTGCCTTCTATCTATGCTTGCATAATTCTGTCTAATAGATTTTATTTCACTAACACCTAAAACAAAATAGTGTAACTTATTCCACCAAAAATTTCAATGAAAAACTTCACCAAATGGTTATTTAAAGGATCTTGTTATAAATAAAACATGGTTAATGTTTCATTACATTTTGAACTCAAAGCACCATCCACATTATTTTCCTTTCCTAGATGGGAATGAATCATGCAATCATAAATCTTCATTTGTTTTCATCCATTTCCTCTGTCTCATGTTCAATTATTTCTGAGTGAATATATAGATCAAAGATTTTTGTCCAGTATATATTTCACATTTTACTCCATAGAGTGGACGCCTCCAAATTTTTAATGATAAAAAATAGGAGCTAATACCAAATCATATGTAGGGTAATTCAACTCATGAGTTTTCAACAAATGTGAAGCATGAGTTATTATCTAATCAGTTTTTATTATGACACAATCGAGACCAATCAACAAATAATCACTATAAAAAACAAACTCACCTTTTTTAAGAGGTCGTTCCCAAACTGGAGCATTCACCAATTTTTTATTCAATTCACGAAAACAATGAACACATTCTTTTTTCAAGATGAACCATATTCCTTTTCGAGTTAATTATGTTTTTAGGATAGATAACTGTGAAAAATGGTCAACAAACATTCAGTAATATCCATTCAAACCTATATAACTACATACCTCAGTAATATTTGTGTGTCCTATCTATTTTTCAAACACTTGTGTTTTATAAAGATCAATAGTTATTACCTCTTTAGAAACAGTGTGACCATGGAATGAAAATTTTTCTATCCAAAACTAACACATTCTGAATTTCCTATAAAATTTCTTTTCTTTTATGGTATGTAAGAAAACCATTAAATGGCATTCATGCTACTCTTTACGTTTAGAATAAACCTAAATTTCATTAATAAACACAACTACAAACTTATTAATGAACTTATAGAAAATCTTATTCCTAAGATCCATGAATAAAGTAGGTGCATTGGTTAATCAAAAAGGCATAACTTAATATTCATAATGGCCATATCTAGTATGAAATGTGGTGTTCAGAAAGTTTTCTTCCTTCACTTTCAGGTGATGGTACCCCGACCTCAGGATAATCTTCGAAAAATACTATGATCCCTATTGCTGATCAAACAAATCCTCTATATGATAGAAATGATACTTGTTCTTTAGGGTGATATTTTTCAATGCTATATAATAAATAATAATTCTTATTAAATCTTCTCTCTTTTTAACAAACAAGTTTGAAGCATCCCATGATGATGTTCTAGGTTGAAGGAAACCTTTATCAAGTAACTCATGCAATTGATTATTTAACCCTAAAAGTTCAATTTCATTAATTTGATATGGGGGCTTTGAAATTGGTTTATTATCAAGAACTAAGTCAACAGTAAATTCCTCTCCCCGGTCAGGTATAATACCCTGAAAAAAATTAATAATAACAACATGATATTAATTTAATACTGGAACATCATTATTCTGAATATTTCCTATGTTTTCAACAATATGTGCAATGTAACATTCATTTCCATCATTTACTAGTTTCTCAACTTCCAGATATGTTATCAAAAGTAATGGTTCATTATTGTACCCAAACTGAAATTCATTCTAAAAAGAAACCATTAAAGCTCTTCAGTTAATCATTGCATGATAAATGGAAATAAAATCCACACCCAAAATAACATCAATCACTACTAGATGAAATGTAGTATTGATTTCTTGTATATTCTTTCAACACACAAGGACATGATGGTTCTTATAATTTATTTTTGTCTCAACATTTCCTCCTAGTATTCTTACCATATGTTCAGGATTCATATCATGAGATTGAATTCAAAATTTACACAATAACTTCTCATAAATGAAAAATAAATAGATCCTAAATCAAAAAACACATTTTAATAATCTTAATAAACTAATAGTTTACATGAACCTACTACATGTGATGGCCCAACATCTACTGATGTATTTACAAATGATTTCACCCCCCTTTTCGGATTTTAGTCCCGCTTCATTCCCGTAGTTGATTTCTTCATTGGACACTAATTTTCTTAATGACCAACTTTAATGAACATAAAACATTTTACTAACTGTAAATCAGATTATGTCTTACCATTACCATTATATTTTTATGTTAAATTAATATCCTTATGTCCCATTTTTTCACATAATTAACACCTACTAGAATTCAAAATACATTCTTAAATGTTCTTTTTACAATAATTTTTCAGAAACTAAAAACATAAGATTCTTACCATCAGACTTTTTTGAATAGTTATTCCTTTTCTTCTTCCACCTTGACCTCTTATTCTGTTATTTTTTTAAACAACACTTGGTCATCAAGAGACTCCATTTATATATTCCATGCACATTAATCAATATTTTCATAAATATTGAACTCATGTGAATATAAAACCCTTAGATCTATTGTATTTAATTTTGAGTAAAAAAATTGATTATTCTATCAAGATCTCTTGTGAAATTTTGATTATACCTTGATAATAAAGTGAATTTCTCTACACAAGAATCCAATGAGTCATCATGCTTCCATAATTCCAGGAATTGTTTTTCCAACCTATGTTGAACCTCCTCCAAAAAATATTTCTCAAAAAACATACCATTGAATTCATCCCAATACAGAGCATCAATATACTCATTATCAATGATATTTTTATCTATCGACCACCATTGATCGGTTTCACCTTCAAAATGGTAAATAATGAGAATTTCCTTTTGATGTTCTGAAAACCCCAGGAAATTAAAAATATTCCCCAGTGAATTAATATTCCCTTCAACAAGAACATAGTAAGGTGATCCTATGAATGATGGGGGATGTTTCCTCATTAAATGCTCTAATGTAGACATGTTTCATTGTGGTTGATCTAGATGATCTTGTGTATGGATACCATCACCATTAATAGCCTGAGTAAACTATGTAATCACTACAAAAATATATTCAGTTCGGATTTAGACCATCTGTGGTTGCTGAGTTGGAAGGTTGTTATCCTCTAGATGTCATCCCATCATAGCTACCATGTTTCCTCTACATAAAACCATTCTGTACCCAAAAATTATCCCAGGAGAATCAACATTGTAATCTGTAAATGTTATATTATTTCAATATTACCATAAAATAATTTATGGATATTGATTTAACAATCTCTAATCTCTGAATATTGTCTAAACAATCCTCTAATACTAACTATAAGGCCTCAGTAATATAAGTTACATAATACTCAGTTATTTCCAGAAGTCACATTGAGGATCTTTTCAGGATTCGAATTTTAGAGAAATAGACCATAACTATAACACAAAATAAAAAATATTACAAAGTAGACACTTCTACTTAGTATCCATTTTTTCATAAGATAAAATGTCTTAAAATAAAACAAGAATTATATTGTTGATATCAATATTTTTGAATTCTTAATATCTTATACCATTCCAAATACCATGTGAAAAAATTATCAAAAACTTTTGATGAGCATAAAAATATTTACAGGGGTTATAAAACAAAGAAAGAAATAATTAGACCTTAAAAACACACAAAACATATGCACTTCAACACCTCATAAAATCATAAGATTTATGAATGACAAATAGAAATCATAAATTATAATAGTAACTTGTGGCATTCATAACATACTTATATTTTTGCTTTCACGGCTATGTAGGGAGTTATGTTTGAAATACCCATTATAGTATATTACATAAATATATTAGGATAAACCTTAAAATTTACCACTACCACATTACCCAATGCATTGGGAGATATTTCCAGCTCATCCACCCTCGGTTTATCACCAAACAACATGTATGCATAAACAATGCCTAAGAACAATCACATAATCATAACACATGAACATGAACAAAGGAAAGATAATATTTACACATTGAAATCACAATTAAACATTTCAATAAATTGACAGAATAAATCCATGGTCAAAACCATTTTCAGTTACAAAATACATAAAAAAATTATATGTTATTTATTTTCTTTTTAAAAACATTAAGACATCTTACGGAAACCAAATATCAAAAAATTCTCTCGGTGGCAGAAAGGTTGTTGTCACCACGTACATTAAAAAGAAATGTTATTTATTCATTTAGTTAAATGATTCATTTAGAAGAGATTCACTTTTAATGAAATTTAAAGTCAAAATTATTTATACACCATATAATGAAAATTCATGTATAAATCAATGTATGCCTCAATGAAAGGATATTGAGACTAAGTCCCTTACCTTGCGTCAAAATTGAATCAATCATTCTTCAATATCATGAATAATAAACTAAAATAAATTTATATGTTCATAAGATAATTTATAAAGTTAATTATTCATTTTATATCACTTATTTTTAGGTTATATACAGGAAAAAATCATTTATGTTTATAACGGTCGTTTTCTAGATATTTTGTACTTGAGTCAAAAATAAAATTATTAAAATTACAAATTGTCCAGGAGGTAAAAATTATATTATCTCCATAACGATATTAATGATTTAGAAAACATATATATCATATATATATAGTATATATGTATTGATAATTGAACATATCATTATCATATATGAAAATTAAATTTACTGTTCATGGAGACGGTAACTCGTACGATCACATGCAAGCTACTTTCATTTCATTTTTCCTTTTTTAAAGGAATGAGAAAAAAATGAAACACATGTATATTTTTACTCCAGCATAATATCATATATAATTTTTTAACTCCATCCTTTTTTTGATCCACGTATGGCATGACCGTGTCATATCACTTTGAGAGGGTGGTAGTCCGCACTTTCTCAAATGAAATTATCTTATTCAGCCATTATAGAAACTATATAGGTAATCTATAATTTAAATATACAGAAGAATAGAAACAATATAAATATATTATATATCATATATAAATATAGTTCCATCATAATAGCCACCCTAAGCGGTGGTAAGGGATAATTGACCAATCATTGTTTCGTGAGGTGGTAGTTTTCCATCCATATAAATAGTATGTTTGTTGCCATCAGATGGATATGTGTTGAAGTTTATATTGAATATTTCTCATGAATAAATCCTTCTATATTATCGATACTATTTTTTTAATAAAATAATGGAATAATGTTAGTTTATGGGGATGGGTAAGGAAATGAAAAGAAATGAACTTGAGAGAAGACGTTAGCTTTAAATCGGGTAACTCTCTTTGGTTTGAAACAAATGGATTTATTGAAATGACACCCTTCCAATATAAGTCTTATAGGTTGAATAGAGGTGTGTTGGGAGCTCGTTTTAGTATAATTAGGAGGGGTAATGGGGCTTGATAGGTGTGAGAAATGGGTTAGAGGTGGTGTCCTTTTATAAGATGGAGTAGGGACCCTTTAGGAATATTTGAAAATATTATTTTATTATAATTTTTTTGGATTCAAAAGGTCCAAAACTCATTAAATTAAAAAATAATATAAATATAAGTCGTAATATAATCATCCAATAATAGTTGGATAGGTTTAATAATTTTTTAATCCTTCTCATTTTTATTTAACCCTTCGTTTGCTTATTTATCTTTTACCATTTCTTTTTCTATATTAATACTATTTGGTGAATATATTTACAATGAAATTACAATAGACCCAAATTGGATCATTAATGACATTTTTAACATTATATATGTCATTTGGACGAATATTATATTGATTGATATATTTTATAATTTAATTAAATATTATTTTATTTAAAAACTCATTTATCTCAATTTTTATACTATTCATATAATAACTTTTTAAAACTCTATAAAAACGTTAAAAATTTGAAAAAATTTCATTAATTAAAATACATGAGTCTATGTCATCCATATAATTCTTGTATGTCTTAAAATGTTCCATAATAAATTAATTTTAATATTTACTATATCATCTATTAAAAGAAATCATTAATGATGTAATCATTACAAAATCATTGTGTCATAAATAATTTTTTTATATAATGACTAAAAATTATAAATAAAATACCATGATTTAGGAAATATTAGTATATTTCTAATTAATGTTTATAGTTGAATATATCACTTATATAACCCCATTTAAAAATATTTTTACTTAAAGATATATGTTTGTGTTATTTTCATCTTTACATTAAATAAATTTATATAAATCGTCATTTTCACATACAAGTGGCTCTATAGGGTCCCTAAATCGACCAAAGAATTCCAATGGATGATAATATATCATCCAATATGTTTAGGACACTTTTGAGGGTAATTTAATATTATTATAATATTATTTTTATAATTATTTACCAGATTAACTCTTTAACCATGGTAAAAAATAATATTTACTGAAGTTACTTTTCAGAATGTCTAGAAATAAAAGTTCCCTATTTTCACAATTTGGACCTCTTAATTAGAAATATGGAATCCATTTTTACAAATTCAAAACACATAAGTTACAAAAAATTAATTTATAATTAATTTTGTTGGTCAAAACAAAAAAATGTGTTTTTAAGAAATAATAACTATCAAAAGGTTGACACTTGTTTATGTCCACATACAATGTGAAATTAATTCCAATGAATAAAATAGTATTAAATTGTAAACATATAATCTTATTAAACTTTAAACCAAATTAAATAGATAAAATAAACATATAAATAATTTAGATTAAATGGCAGTTTTGAATTAAAATGCTTTATTTTTCACTATTAATTAAAAACAAACATTATCTGAAAAATAAAAAAATATCATCCAATGTAAATATTCATGTATGTACTATAAATATTATTTCTATTTTTTTTATTATAACATATAAAAGTGAAAAAACAATATTTAAAAATGTTTCTCCATCAAAAGGAGGTAAATCAACATTTTAAAGAATATTAGAGTATATCATGCTTAAAATTGGATCACTTATTATTTTTATCCTCTATGATTTTTAGGATAAATGTACATATATTTAAAAAAGATATATAATCTTATTTTAGTTAGTTCTATTCATTCCTGTTAATACAATGACTATACATTAACTACCCTTTAAACAAATATTATATTATTATTTTTTAGTTGGACTTAGTCTTGTGTAAAACATGAGATTTCAGAGAAAATAATTGTTTCATGCCGGGTAATCCATCAAACAATGATTCCCTTTTAATGTAAAATTAATATTTAATCCAAAAATATTAATAAATATGGAAATTTTATATTCCATATTTTCAAGGTATGTTACAACATTCCTAAAATCAAATTATTAAATAATTTATACTAATATATAACTTATAAAAAATACCCCTAAAAAGGATTTCAAAAATTAGAGAATATAGTATATTCTTATGAGTTATTCCCAATAAAACTTCTTATGATAAAATTATTTATAGAAGAAATATTTTATGCTTCAGTAGATAATTAATTAAGTTGTTCTAAAACACATTGTCAACTAAAAAACATATCATTTTTAAAATACATATCATAACAGTTTCGACATTATATATTTAAATATAAAACTAGAGACCGAATTATTTTTAATGAATGATATATATAAACAATTATAATAATAAATATCTTGGGTTTATGGAAAACATTATTATTATTTATTTTAGGGTGTTTTATCCATATATATTTTCCAACCACTGAAATATATCACATATACCAAATGAGGTTATTATGAAATCTGTGAAATCATAGATTAATCAATAATAATTTTTCATAATATACTGAAATATTAAACATGCCAATATTAAAATAATATTTACAGATAAAAAGATATATCAGTTAATATTCATGTGAAAAAAACTAGTGGTTTTATGTTCTACTAATCAGGGATTTAAATAAAATGATTATTCATATAATCATGACTTAATCTAAATGTTATAATCATATAGATTTAAATAAGAATAAAATATTTTGTGATATTAATAGAAGAGAACAAGAATATTCATGTAATAAAACAAGATTATATGAGGTTGATACATATATTATGTAAAAGATATAAGCCTTTAATATTATTGAATATTGTTTTATAGCTATGTTTGAATATTTTAAATCCTATTAAAAAGGATATATTAAGGAAACGTATTGGTCAGGTATTCATGTATTTCAAATTTAGAATAGTAATGGACATATTAGACCAATAAATATTGATGTTTAAATGAGAGATCACTAGACCATTATTAGAGTAATATTTATTTATTGAATCTTCTAAATAATATCCTTAATAACATTATATTAATAAATAATAAGAGAAGAGTTAATGATTAAGATACTAAATTTTTGAGATAAAAAAACATTGTGGTTATCCTGTATATTCTATGTGTCGGTGAAGGAATGTGTAATCAAATGTCATATTTAAGAAGGAAATATTACATGTCATAGAAGAAGAAGATGCAAAGAAATGGATTGGCAGGCTTACTATTTTCTCATTATTATGTACTCTAAAGAAGAAGTGACATAATTAGGAAATGATTCACTATATCCTAGAGACTAAAGAAGAGTAAGATCATCCTTATGATTTTTGTGAATAATAGGTAGCTAAAATTTATTTTTATATAACTACGAAAACTATTTAGATTTTTATACAAGGTAAAACCATGACAATATTGTATTTGATGAAGAGGGTTAAATTTTTTGAAGGCCAATAGCATGACTTGTGTTTTATTATATATCATTTTTCATGGGGAGATATCATAATATATAATTTATATAATAAGTAATGGCTGGTTATAATGATGTAATTAATGTGTTGGGGGTTTCATATAACTTGGTTGAATCTAGGTTAACTGGTTGATGGAGACACATGGGTAATGAAGAGGTGGGGATCTCATGATGGTTTTACATAGTCCAGACTATAATGATCTTTTATGGGTGGACCATGGACATAATTATTTTAAATAGTTTTCCCACTATATTTAGACTTAAATTAATTTCTATAAAAATGATGTTATCTCAAAATAAATTATATCTATCTGGATTCTCATAAACATTATCATTTCTCAAATGTCATGCCTCATTAAATTACTTCTCAAATGGTTTGTTGGGGTGTATTTATATGAAAAGAAAGTATATATTTATTCGGGGACTTATGAAACTATTACCTTATAAAATTGATGTGTGATAGCATGGATCAATGCATCAACACAAAAAAACATTCATAAAGCAGGATGGTAAGAGTCTGAGAGAGTAAACATTCTCACATAAATTTTAAATGATCTACCTGAATCCTTTCAACCAATAAGAATGGTTCTTAACTATCTAGAAATCATGCATGAATCAAGTAATCTATTCATATTTTCATTAAAAAATTTACATTGTTAACGATCATTTTGAATAAAAATTAAAATATTTGGGATTATTCTATACAAACAATCAAATCAATGAGTTTGAAAAATTTTCAGGAACCATAAATTTACCCAATCATAATAACATCTGAAATGAAATAAGATGATTGAAATTTGACATAAACAGGTAATTCTAAAAATTTAATTCACATAACTCATAATTTGGAGGATTAATATTAAACATTCCCCCTATATATATAGTGTGGAGGTCCCCTTCTTCTATACTTTTGGAACAAATTAATGTTCTTGAATTCACTCTATATTTTCATAAATTTTTTTCCGGTGTCATTGTATATTATTTTCCTATGAAGCAATTCCAAAATCTACTCGGTAACTACAAGTAAAATATAGAGAGAACCATTTCATTTGAGAATTATTTACATGAGTCGTATAAAACATATGTGACCTATCCGTTACAAATGTATTATGTCAAATTTTTTCATTAGAATGAAATCATGGTTTTCTTCTTTTCAAATCCTTTTTTAAACTAACATGGTCTATAAAATATTTTTATCACTCCATTATTAACATAATAATGAAAATATATTCTTAATATTCAACTTTTTTATGAACAAGAATATACATGAACATTGAGTATAACTACTTATAATATTCTTTTCTATGAAACATTTTTCATTTTATATTGACTAGATCAACCAAAAATTCAATACATGGAATCATAGATGATTCATCATTATGTATTTAGGTTTCTAGATTATGAACCAATCCTTGAACCTCATTCTGGAGAGATGATGCCAGTGCACTAGATCTATTCACATCATAGTGTTTTATTAAGGATTCTAAACAGTGTGATGTGTATGCTCTTGGATATTCCACACTAAATCAAGAAGTGGGTCACAAAATCTATAAGACATATATTCTTAATTAGTCAACTATTTATTTTATATATTTTAAAGACCACAAGAAGCTGGAAAATTGTGGGATCATCATCCAAGAGGTGTTTTTGTTGTGGTCTAAAGTTATGCTTAATTAATCATCCAAAACTACGTTATGTTTTAGTTATTGATATGGGTAGGTGGAATTTACTATATGACCTATATTTAAAATTAATCTTCAAACCATAATAAGAATATCATCCCAAACATGATCATCCAATGGATCCTCCTTAGAAACACAATTCAATGGGATGCAAAGAGTTTTTGAGATTATCCTATAGGATGTATAAATCAATAGGGAGAACTAATACAATATTTATAAAACAAGATTTTCCCTGGATGGAAACACCACGGTAAAGTCATGCAACTTATGTGAGATAGATATTTCCACACTTCTGATGATCTAGGCCACCCAAAGCTGAATGGAGGAAATATCCATAGCGAAGACATCACCAAAAATATAAATCCCTCATTACATTTCCCTTGATGATAGACCAAAATGATTCTAATTCATTAACATGATTGACCATGATTTATCTTGTGCATTAGTAAATGATAATAGAGTTAGGTGGGATGGAATAAGATCAACACACATCCAGGATCCCACCCCAATATAAGAAAAAACTTTACATCCTCATCATATTTTAACTCTAAAACATCTTTCCATAGAATCTTCCAACCAAAAAATATAATAAATTGAAAAAAAGGATTGAAAAACAAATTCACATCACCACCACAAAAAAAGAATAAAATCCAAAATAATACTGATCAAACACTCCTAAGATAATAGCTACCAACCTACGAAAGAACTAGAACACTGAATGGTAAACAATGATGACCATCCTAAATTTAATCTACTTGAATAATATGTGATCCCAATATATAGAAGCAAACATGAATGAATAAATCATCCCGTAAATCCAAAAAAACTAAAAATCAAGGATCAAAATAGAGATGATGAAGAACCAAACCACAACAAAGAATGAAAATATATAGTGAAACCATTCCCTCTCTATCACCATCAAATGGTTACCTAAAATTCACATCAATCATAAAAAAATGGGATCGATTATGGAAGTCTAGATGAATTGGTAGTGGGAAGAATAACATTGCACACAACACCCAATATTTTCCCGAACATCCTAAATCACCAAAACATGAACTTGAAATGAATGTTTTAAATTCAAAGTTTGATTAAACCTCTTACGTAGGTTGGGTATCTTACAAAATTCTCCATATCTTATAAAACTAAGAATATATTACATTTTTCTATTACTTACACGTTTTAAATTTATCTTATGAAAATCACCTATCATGAGAAATCTACTGTTAAAATACAAGGACAAAAATATTCTAAAATCAGCAAATTACAGAATCATGGTGTTTTATAATAATATTATTTCTTTTAAAAAAATAAAATTTCTTATAATTATCCATCTATGTTATAAAATAATAAATTCATTCATAGGACTATATTATATAAAAGATTATAAATATTATTAAATTTCATAATATTTGATCATTATCCATTTTCTCCTCAAACTGCAAATTTTATAATTATAGAAATTAATTTAGGTATTCACCAAAGAAACACTAATCCATATAAAACTCTATAAATCAACTCATAACAACTTCAAATAATTGTGGGGATTATTAAAATAATTCCAAACTCATCCAATTTGTTTCCGAGAACATTAAAATGTATTAGAAAATCATATTTTGGTATTTAATGTGGCTCACTAAATTATCATGGATTTCTCAACATAATCCATCAACATATTTCATCCAAGTCTGTTATGATCACAAATTATAGTATCCTTCATTCTCAATATGCCATTGATGGATACTTGTTTATTCCAGTTATCTAGTCTAAATTATTTTAATTAGTTTTAATGTTTTAATAAAACATATAGTAAATTCACAACCTCAATATTAATTCATCTTTAACCAAATCTATCGGATGAACCTTAAAACCCATAGAGTTAAATCATAATCTACCACACATCCTCTCTGGGACATACACATTGAAACATATTAACAAAAAATATAACAAACACAATACCTTGGGCACTTACGTTTAGGTATAAAACAATTTCTACAGATTAGAAAACATTAAGGGAATATGAGTTTAATTAGATTGAAAAGAATAACATGTTTAACTTAGTATTTCTTTTAATGGATAAAAATTTCTAAGTTATATAGTATGGTTTCTATTACAATATCAATGTTACAATACATATATAAAAAAATGAACAAAAATAATATAGAGAATGTCAAAATCAAAAAATACATATTTAATATTTTACCAAATAATAAATTTGTAAGAATCCTTACCCAAATCTGATGACAAAGTCACTGCCACTGAAGGTGGTGGATAGAACCTGGACCATCATAAGAAACCACATATTAGAAAATAATGGGGAAATATGTGATATATAATCACTTCTTATATATATGTGTGATTAGTGTTTCAACTGTACATGATAAATGATATATGAATACATAAACCATAATGAATAAATAACATGAAGATTTATATGTAGATCCAAATACTAAATTTCATGATCATTAATTAAGACTTTTTTTCAAATGATATCCAATTTCATTCAATATATACACCATGCAGTGAACTACATTAACTCTATCATGATAACACTAAACCGTACAAAAATTGAAAATATTTGATTACAATACTGGGATTGGTTTCAAAATAATAATTATAACTAAGAAAACATTGTAAACTTATTTTGAATCTAATATGTAATGTCCATTTGTTGGACTACCATGAAAGAAGAAATAATAGTTTTAAATCAAATGTAATCCAAACCAAGCCAAATTTTAAATAAATTACCATCTCACATAAAATATAACATAATAGAGATTCAAAAAACATAAATATAGATCAAAAAATACTATTAATGATTAATTATTAGGAAAAATGGAATGATAAAAAGAAACAATGAATCCTTTAACAATAAACCATAAATTTACTCATGAACCCAATTATTTATCTAATATAATAATCCTGGTCTAATACAGAAGTGACCTTAGACAAGGATTTTAAAAGGAGATTATCAGAATCAATAAATTATATATACAAAATCCATATAATCTAGAAACAATGAGAAATATATGTAGGGTGTGAGAAACATTTTCTTGTAGGATTCCATAGATAAGTATTTTCATTTCCTTTTTCAATAAATTTTATAAAATATTTATTGAAATAAAATAAATAAAATAATTATTTAATTTTAAAAATCTCTAGGCCATTCTCTAACAACTAAGTTTTAAATCATGTTGTGTATATATATAAATATATTCATTAAAAAAATGTTCAAATACAAACTATTTTGATAGAAAACTACCATTGAAATCAAATAACCTTCCAAAATCCATTTTCAATACTAGCTATAAATGTCAAAAGAAATAATATCATGTAATCTATTAAATAAAAATTTATATTAAAATATGGAAAATTGATAAAAAATGGTAAAAACCAAGTGATATTTGTACCAAAATGTCAATATAAAATATTGTTAATTGTTAGAAAACCATACTAGGATATGGAATATATAGATGTTTCCCCAAAAAAGTGATTATTTAATTTAGTACGTATCATTGTAGGTAGAGGATGAAAATAGAATGAAATCATTATTAGATAGTTTTTGCACGAAAAAGTTTAGGTAATGTCTTTCTAATATATTAGGTATCCTTCATAGATCATTGTTAGACTATCCAAGATGTACTCAGGTATAATAACCCTTCATACTATTGAATAACATTCTAGTATATAACATATGTGTATTTCAAGAACTAGCCTTAGTTAGTATAATTAATTCTAGATAGATTCACTCCATTAATTAAATGGTCCTAATAAGTATATAAACATTACTAGATTTGCTAAAATTTCTCAACATCAGACATCGATAAACAAAGATCCATTAAAGATGTCTATTGGAAGTAGGGAATCATTTTATAACACACTTATCACTTATATAAATTAGAATTCATAGGAATTTATCATAGTATTAATAATTTATTCCTTCCCCATTCACCATTTTTATGAAAAGTACATTTTAATTCGACATAATTTCACAACACAGCAACATTCGACTCATAAAAAATAAATTCTCTTGTAGAACATAATATCATGTGGGATTAAAAAATGGTAATTACTAATTAAATGAAAATTATGTTACAAAAATTGACAAAAAGGCCTTTGGTATTCAAGTTAATATCAAAACAATTATGATCTTTTGTAAAAAAATATTATGAAATCTTATTTAACACAAAACCCCCCATTGTAAACAACAGATACTAAACATTATTTAAACATGTCCAAATAAAATATTTTATGATTAACACAACATCATTAATAAAATGAAAAAAATAAATATAAGTTATTCATGAGAAACAAGAGAACACATAAATAAAATACATACACTTATAATAGTAATGAAAAAATGGGCTTAGAAAACAAAAGAATAACATGGTTTGTAAAGAAAATCATTGCATGCAAACAACAACCAATATCATGTGGAAATTGTATGAAAACATAAAATACGGGTTTAATAGTCCAAAATAATTAATCTTAATACCCTCGATCATACGAAACATAAGGTGTGCTAAAAATAATTATCTAGTGTTCAGAATCATTTGAACCATTTTCATGGTGAGGCATAATCTGGCCTTAATCGACTCTATGAATGCCCGCACTATGGAAGAAGCCCTTGCTATAAGGGAATCCCACAAAAATCATATCATAAGATTAACTTAGGGTTCAGTAAAACTCACACCATAGCTTTGGAACTACATAGACAGGATGGTGGGGGGGCATATTGTAGTTGCATTTGTGGGGAGGAGGGATAGCTAAGGTGGAGGAACATCGAAAGGGTAAAATTTCTAGAGGTAGGAGGTGGGATAGTTGCATCATAACTGTGTCAAAGCCATATTAGAGCATGTATATCCCCAAAGGTATGTAGTGATCTGGTTATATTAGAGTATGGAAATCACCACATAGTTTGGAACATGATTCAAGATAAGGAACCACACATAGGGAATAGAAATTGCATGTAGTAGAGAAGGAAAAACTGTGTGATGTGGGGAAGGGGACAGTGACATGAAAGAGAGATGGGGAAGTAATGGTTATTGGAATAATTTGAATAAAATTGTGTCCTCATATAACAAATTGTGAAGGTTTATTAAAACCATGGAAACAAATGTGAGGAAATATTCCATATTTTTAGTTGTGAGTGTTGTGTTTTCATGGTAAGGAAAATGGTCATTATGAAAACCATTTCCCTGATCCTATGGTTGTTAGTGAGAATAAAAAACAAAAACCTATAATGATGAAATAAAAGTATTATTAAATTACTAATGCTGGTGTGAATCTTGATAATGATGTGGTGATAGGAACACAGATTGTTCATTCAAGAATTGTAAAAGTACTATTGGATTATGGTTCTATACATTAGTTCATATCTTGAAATTTTAATAGATCAATTAAAAAACTACTATAAAATATTAATGTTAAGTTATCTATGAGAATATAAAATGGGAAATTATTGTATCCAATGTTTATAACCCCTCCCCGTTTAATGTTTTCTGATTCAACCTCTAGGAAAATATTATGATGCTTCCTTTGGTAGATTTTGACAACATATTGTGAATGGATTGTCTATCGTTATATAATTCCAATATCAAATTTCATGAAAGGGATATTACACTTGAAATCCTTAAGCATCCTCCATTTATATACAAGTTTGAGGATGCGGATGAATCTCTATTACGTACATTTCGTTGTGTGGTAATATTATTTCCCAATGAGCATGAATATCTCGCTCAAATGATTGGGAATATTGGGAGAATCTTGCTCGAAGGAATTCCCATTGCGTCGGACTACAATGACAAGTTCACCTGAAGTGTTTTATTTTCTTCCTCTTGATTCAGAGTTTGTGTTATCTATTTAATTGGTTCATGGATCTTTTCATATATCTAATAGATCTTATATAATGTCCACCACTAAGATATAAGAACAAAATAAAAAAAATATAAGAGAATATAGAAATGTTCTTTAAATTCCCATGTGCACCCCTAGGTGGTGAAAAATCCTTCCATTTCAAGAATTATAAAGGATAAATTCAACATTTCATTGATAATATAAGCTCAATAAAATTATGATAAATAACAGGTATCCAATTCCTAGGATAGATGACTTGTAGATGAGCTTTGTGGGGCCATCTAATTTTCTATGCTTGACTATTAGTTGAGATATCACCAATTAAATATTAGGAATGAATATATTCCAAATACTACCTTTCGAAAGAGGTATGGAAACTATGAGTTCATATCGATGCACATCCGTCTCACTATTGCTCCATCAATTTTGATGGACATAATGAATATTGTATTTATATATTACCTCAACATTCTTTTGGTAGTTTGTATTAATGGGATTATGATATGCATAAAATTATAAGAAGAACATGATGAAAATTTTGATATTTTGTTGTAGACTTATCAATGAGAGTATATTTATGAAAATTATTTTAATTGTGTGTTTTCTACTGGGTAAGATTAATTCATGGAGAATTTTATCTATAACATGATAATATCTATAGACCCTGCTAATAAATATGATATCTATGGGTGTCTAAATCAAATATCTATGATTGAGATATGTATTTTCCCTAGTTTGGTATGGTATTTCTGATGATTTGTGATGAACAAATCAGAATTTTCAATTCCACTAAGTAAGCCGACTGGGAAGGGAGTAAATTTTTTCTATACCAGTAATTTTGAAGAAAACTTCTATGAGTGGAAGAAAAGGTTTTTCAATACACTGGTACTCACACTTCCAAAATGCGGGGACCTATTTCAAGAGTACAATGATTCCTCAAAGAATGGATTAGGATGTGTACTATTGAAAAATGATAATGTTATAGACTACGCCTCATGGAAATTGAAATTTCATGATCAAAACAATCCCACAAATGATCTGCAGTTAGAACCTTTGATCTTTGCATTTAAAATATGGAGACATTATCAATATGGGGATAACTGAAAGAGTTATATTGATCAAATGAGTTAAAAATACATATACATATAGAAGGATATTAATATTCACTAGAAAATATGGTAAGATATCATTAAGGATTCTAAAGGCTATTTCAACTACCATCATGGTATGGAAAATAAGGTGGTGGATGATCCATGTATAAAGGATCCTATATCTTTATAATTGATCATAATTGAGAAGGATCTAATCTTTTAAGAATTGAAAACGAAGGATATGATTTATTATAAAGTAGGTTACTTTATCAATCCATATTTAGTGGTTACTCAACCACCACTCATGGAGAAAATAATGGATGCCAAAAAATGATGTAGAAATTCAAAAAAGGGTAGAGGTTTTCTTAAATAGGAAATACATTTTGTTAAAGATTCTAAGGGATGGATTAAAAATATTTTAGTCATTATTATGTGTACTATAATATTCCTTGATAAACAAGGAGATTTTTATTGATACACATAGTTAATCCTTCTCTATTAACCTTGGGATCTCCATGATGTATCAAGATCTCATAGAGAACTATTGGTGGGAAAATATGTAGAAGAAAATCATTGAATATACATCAAATTTCCTGGTATGTTAGAAAGTGAATGATGAAAGGAAAAATTATAATGGGATTATTTATCCATTTCCCATACCAACATGAAAATGGGAAAATATCACCATGGAATTGGTCATTAAACATTCCAAATACATCTAGAGGTAACCATTCTATACGGATTATTATGGATCCTCGTAAAAAGAAAACTCACTTTATCAAAACACTAGAGGATATATCATAGGATCAACATTAACATAAATATATCAGATAAGTGGGAAGGTTTCATGGATTACTTCTATTAATTGTATCAGATTGGGATTCGTGAATCACCGTAACATTAAGTAAAACTCTCCCACATGCTCTATGAACTGAGATAAATGTTAGTACAGTGTATCACCCTCAAACTAAAGGTCAATATGAAAGAACTATTCATAAACTAGAAGACATGATGAGTGAATGTTCTATGTAATTTACAGAAAAATGGGACCAAAATCGTCTACTGGTCAAATTCTAGGACAGAAACATTTTCCACTTAAGTATCTAAATGGCTCTATATGAATCCATTTATGGGAAAAGATGTATAACATTGACCTGTTGGGATGTAGCTGAGGAACGTAACATTCTAGGACCTGAAATAGTCAATGAGCTAGTGGAGAATGTTAAAACCATTTAGTAGCACATCAAAGCAGGCGAAGGTCGATAAAATAGTTATGCAAACAATATTTGACTTAGCCCAGAGATTAAATTATGAGACATGGTATTCCACTATATATCTAAAGTTATTAGGATCATAATACTTGGGAATAAAGGAATTATAATTTCTAGGTACATTATCTCCTTTGAAATCCATTATCATTATGGAGTCATGTCCTATCGACTAGCACATACACCTACATTGTTCCAAGTATACAATTTATTCCACATATCCCACTAGAAAAATTACATGCCAGATACTTCCTAGGAACCTATGGATGTGATGAAGGAGATGTACTGACACATTTTTTCAACAAATAATGTCAAAAAATACTTTTAAGGATAAATTTTATAAAGGGGAAGAAGATAATGACCAAAGATTCTATGAATTAAATTTACAGACTAAAAATTATTTCCTGTTTTATAAAAAGATAAAACCACTAAGAATCCCCAATAGAATCTATATTAATTAATAATGAATGAAATAAGTTTCAACTATACTAATTAAAGAACCTATACTGATGAAATAGTTACTTCACCTATGTAAAAGTAATATGACCCTTAAGGAGAGTAATATAACTAATAGAATTGTATCTCCACATATAAATATGTAAATAAAATTTATAATCCTATAAATAATATTATTATATATTATTATTTGGTATTTTTGAAAAACTATTTTTGAAATTTTTAATGAAGTGTAAGTATTTTTTTGCATTATAATTTTTTTATGAAAATTAAATAAATAATAGAATGACTGAAATGAAAATTTATTTTCATAAAATTCTCTTCTCAATAAATATTTTTATTTCTTATGATTATATGGTACTTTTATGAGACCTCAATTAATAGTTCATAGTGTTGTAAAATCATTGATAATTATAAAATCAGTATTTTCAATTAAATAATGATTTTATATAAATATTAAATATTTCATATATATGTTATTCTATTCATAATGTGTAGATCATTTTATAATTCTACAAATCAAAAAAAAATAAAAATAATTTGGGATTTTTATAAAATATTTGTATTTTTTGTGATTAGTGAAATATGGTAAATTATCATATTAATAAATTATAAGAAAATAATATATTCCTTCAGTTGTGGATGATTTGATCACCATTGGTTCGAATTCACAGGACCATGTTACTTTATCTAATCTCAATAGTCATATCTATTTCTTTTCAAGAACAAAATAATAAAATATTGAGTAAAATAATGAAAAATCACCTATATCCTCTAATATAAATACCACCCCTCACCACCTATTATACATACACCTATAAAGCCTTGATCTATGTCCAAATTATTCTCAAATATAATCCCAATCCCCTTACCAACATCTAGGATGTTTTATTCTTAACAAAATAACAATACCATCCCCTCTAAGGGTGTTCTGAAGAAGAATAAATCACAATTTAAAACACTATTATGTTTTATTTCAATGAATTCATCTTCATTTTTTCTAATATTATAATAACATACCCTGGTATACATGTCATAAAAATATATATTATCATATTTATAATTAAATTTTATCTTGTTGAAGTAATAATTCTTCATCAATTCTCCTTTCCTCTCTCTTTAATTTTAACAATGAAAACAACATCTTTGAGGTGTTGATTTACCACATTTATGGATGATGTGATTTCATCGTTCCACAGAACCCTCAAGGATATTCATGAGACAATTTTTATGGTTGAAAATTATAATATTATATTCATTGAAATATAATTAATGTTCTGAAACTATTATATATATATATGATACTTAATAATATTACCAAACTAGTTTGTGATTTTAAAAAAATGCTAAATTAATCTAAATGAATATCTTTAATGAATTTTCTAATGAATCATCCTCAATTCTAGAAAAAATGGAATTTTTATATTATATAACTTCATTAATATCAAATGTGTTCATTTATAGAAAACTATTCCCATTCAACATGATTGTCTGTATTCATATTCATGTAATAATATTAAGAAAACTAATAAAACTAACTCCGTTGAATGATGAAATTGAATCTCATAACCCATCAAAAGGGACATAAATAAAATTATTAAAATAATAAAAAATAAAAACCATTAATAAATGATTATTAATTGACTAATTAATTTATTTAATATTATTATTTTGTATATTAAGGTCAATTGTAGATTTATTTCAGACAAAAGATAAGGGATCCTATCTGAACCTCCATATATCATTATAGTTATATTTTCTCCTTATTTACCATATTTAATTAACTTTTTTTATTTTTTTTCTAAATTATATTTATATGTTCCAAAATCATGTATCCAGACCATATCATCCATCTTTTGTGGGCTAATTAATGTTTTAATAATGTTTCTTTCTCAAATATTTCTAAAATGAAAACGCTATTCAAGGGAAATTCCAAATTTCATACCCATTTTCAAGTGCACTCCATAATATATTTTATGAAACAATTATTTTTAAATTATAAATCATTTATCATGAAAATATATCATAGTTAATTTCTTGTTTTATAAATATAATTATTTCTTTCTTTTTTAATGAATCTTTGCTGTTTTCCATAAACAAAAGTAAAAAAGTGATATTTTTAATAAATATAAAAAACAAATTTTTACATGTATTCACTTATATTTGACATCACAATTCATGATTTGTCACCAAACCATTTTTCATGAAAATTTCTGGTTTATATCCATTAATTCATGGATAATATTATGATATTCATTTATGTAATGTCTTTGACAAGATTATGATACCCAATTCATACCAAGGGTAACCCCTATGTTTATGTGTGATTCCTTATATATGATTCTTCATATATAACAGATATTCATGAACATGATATGATGGGTTCTCCCATATATATTTAAAATGCATTGGGTAATGTTTTTTCTAATGATATGTCATGCAAAATGGACATGATGGTTAGTATTGACTTGTGGTCCATGTGAAACAGTCTTGGTGGGTAGCCTTAACTCATGATCTTCCATGATAAATGATAATTGATTCATGTTAAATTCATGTTTTATTATTCTTACACATTACAAATATTTTATTACTATATGATTCTATATTCTATATGTTAATATTTCAAATGTTTAATGATGGTTCATGCCCTTTTATATAATTATTTTATGCCTTCTAAGCTATGTGTTATACATTATTTTAATATTTATTTCCATACTAGGATTTTTATATCATCCATTTCTAAATTAATCAACCCCAAGTTATCCTATGCATATTTAATTGATCAAATTAATATTGGTTCCCTTTATTTATATTTTATAAAATTTGTTTTTATTTTTGAGTCATGATATTTAGTTATGTATCTAATCAACATGTCAAAAGACATTACTATCATTTTCATGTAATATGATATTAAAATATACAAAAAATCATATAATGATATGTTTTAAAGGTTGGGAAATGTTAATACTCTCTTAGGTTCTATAAAACTGTGGGCATCCACTAGGTCCCTCAAGTTGAAAAATCGAAGATGCAATCTACTTGGTATCTTCAAGATCTAGACATAAGAGAATGTATCCTAAATGGGATCCATAGGTTAAATGTATGGAGGAATCCAACAATGGATCCTTATAGAAAATGAAAATAATGGAATCATACATGGGTTCTTCGTAACATTATTGAGGACAATCGAAACCTATAGAGTACCCTCAATATAGTGTAAGAAGAATGTGCACCCTACATGGGGTCCTATTAATAGTACACAGGGAAATGGAACCAACAAGGGACTCCATCATTCAACTAATAAGCAATTTCATCCCTTAGTGGATCCTGGGTATATAAAGAATATTGTGGCATCCAACATGGTATCGTCTATGTTGAATAATAAGATGATTTAATCCAATATGTGATCCTCAAAACAACTAGTCTCATGGCCTCTTCGGCTAGAAGGGAACAACTCACAAGGTTTATGTCCTCAAGGAAATATAAAATGATTCATTCAAGATATATATATATATATATATATATATATTATATCACATCTCATACCTGGTCTCAATATCATGGGACATATGATTCCACAACATGAATATGAAACACTATTTAATGAAAAGCAATAATTGGCCCCTTGGATTCCTTAATACACCAGAAGGTTCTTACAATTTCTAGATATGAAATAAGAGATATTTAATGGACTAATCATCAGTAAAAGTATATACTGTACGTGGAAAGATATCAAAACCCATCAAAAGGGAGAAAGCAATGATAACATGTCATGTTACCCTAGTATATGGAGTGTACCATCAAAGATCAACCAGGGAATAAACTCCCTTTAGACATGGCATGTAAAATCCTAGGTATAACATGTATAAATTGTTACTAAATGTGTACCCCAATGTGGTACCTTCTATTGTCCCTCAAATATTCTAGACATGTACTTTGACACGATGTGTTTCCCACAAAAGTTTGGGACATGTACTCTATATGGATGGGTACCCCTACATTGGTAGTGTGGTTATGTACATGGCTATATGGTCGAGTACCTATACACCATGTGCAAAACATGGTACATGGTGCGTACTTTTAAATACTCATCCTTCTAACAATGGATGAAGACATGAAATTTATCTCTAAAATACATGTCATGTAGAAGGGTTTTCCTAAGAAAAATTCCCTCAGATCATCCAGAATCCCATATTTTCCCCCCCAAAGAGCATATTGGGCCATAAGGGGACATAAACAAGGATATCAGGGTTTTAATAGTTTGAAATCATAACACTATGTTGATTTATAGTGAAAATATAAAATCTATCACTTTTGTATATACTACCAAATCTCCTCCCATTTCCATGGACCATGTTTTTTTCACTTCGATATAGAGCATATGTGGCTTCATGAAAATTCACACCTTCCTCCATCAATCTCTTTATCTCTCCCTATCCATTATCTATTAGTAAATTTTTTTAAGAGGATCCCCTGGGATACATTATTACCCAGGAGAAGAAAAAAATAAATGATAATGAAGATAAGTAAATAGAAAAAAGAAAAACAAAAGAATATAAAAAGGAAGATGGACTAGTATTTTTTCCTAATATGAGTTGATTACCAAAGAGGAAAAACTCTTAATTACAAACTCAATATATGAGAAAAATCACAATCTGATTCTCCAATCAAAATATTTTAGTAAAGGAACCTGCATAAAAAAAATAACATTAAATTTATTAAATATTAACAATTATGAATTCCACTAAAAATTAAATAGAACAGAATTCGACCAAATACATTTTCTATGGTAAAACAATTATTCAATAAACAATGTAGAGGATAGAAGATATTATCAAAGATATTATTCTAGGGGAAAAGAACATTTCACCCCCTTATAAACTTCTAAATAAGTAATTCATAATTTTACTTGAATTTATAGTCCAAAAAAATGTCTCTATAGTCTACCCACCATAATCCTTATTGTCCCCAAGACGTCTAGTTGTATGATTTGAAGACATTATATCAAGTTGAGAATTTCCAAAAAAATATATGATCTATTCAATTATGAGTCTCAAATTCACAACAACTCTCTCCTACACAGAAGAAATTTAACTATTACTGATATGTTACTTCTCTTGACAAAAATACAATTATTTTGCCTCAAAACCAGACTATGATCACATAATCCCATAAAAAAACTCCTAAGATCAAATAAAAATTAGGGTTTCCAGCATAAAATGGATAATGGTGAACTCCCCATCATATGGACCTCTTTACATGACTCTTTATGAAAAAACTCAATAGGGTTCCTTCCTCAACCAGAGATGATCGTTTAAAATAAATGATGGTTGTTGTGGGTCCAATTACCTCTCATTATACTAAAGACAACATTGGGATATAGGGTGATCATATCTAATTAGAGTAAATTGATGTTCCACAATATGTTGTGTACATCTTCCTCAAATCCATAGTCATAAAAAACAAGCTAACACCACATTAAAAAACACCTTACACTATATCAACTAAAAGAACAAGTATAGGTTCAACAATTATTAACTATCTTGTGAGAACTAGTCAATTCCTAATGTCACATATTCCAAGGGCATGCATTTGAATATTAACGACAACTTCCATTCAACCCTACCATGTAATTTTTTAAAGCCTTCGGTCCTCCACTCAAACTCGGCCCCTAATTGAATCTAAACTGAGCGATATCACGTGAAACCAACCTATAACTTATCACCTAACATGTACTCTAACAAGTCATCCATTAAAAGTATTAGATGACCGTATTATATGAAATTTCAGCATCAAAATATATAATATCCCTTGAATATCCACTTCAAAATTGATCACCATACATGTTCCACAACTGACTCCACAACTTCCCCATACTCTGCATCATTACAGTTATAAGCATATTTTTGTGCTCTAACAACCATATAAATAGTAGAAACACTGATCAACTAGGCCAGGAACCTGAAAAATCATTCCCTTAAAATAATTTCTTGATACCAATGCATCCAAGGTGTTTGTCAAAAGTTGAATGGATCAATATTCCTATATTAGAAAAATCAGGCCCAACCTTGCATCAATATCAAAACGAGCATAAAACAAACTCACATCCCAAAAAACAATCTAAAAACTCATATCAACCACTATCATAGTGTTTCCCCTCGACAAAAATTGACATAGGGCTATATGGGTTTGATTCAAACTAAGGGCCTCTATGTCTCCAACAAAGCCATACCAAACAAGTCTCACAATTGAGAAAGGAGGTCTAACAACCTATCAAAAAATACCAATCCTCCATTAAGAGGGTAAATATTGTTATGAACTATTAGTGTAAAATCTAAAAACATGTACTATATGGGAACAATCATCAATAATGGTCCTTTTATGTAACTACTCCTTGGAGGGAACAATTCCAACATGGAATGAGAGACTAAACCGATACTCTCATGGAATTTGTATACGGCAATACCCCTGGAAGTCTATTTGACAAGAAATGTCTTGGATCCCATTAAACATAATACTCAACAATCAGAGAATTTGAACATGATCTGAGAAACCACACCCTATATGGTGTACAATAGAAGGGAATAATGTGCCATATTGACCTACAAAGTTCACTGAACCTCTTTTTTATGAAGACCGAGTCATCAACCTCACACCAAAATGAATCAATGTAGATCTTAATAACCTTACAATAAAAACATATATATGTATATAATTAGTCCCAAATAAATTGGACTCAATTAATAGAAAAAACACACACTAGTAGGGCTATATGATGTGAATCTACTGTGCCACATGTGATGGAAAATACCCCTCCTTCCTTTGCCTTCTAGGAGTCAAAGTCGATCCCTCGGCTCTTACCAATGGCCATGAACTAGATATCCATAATAAATCATTATATCAAAACAACATGAGGATATCTAGTAGATAAAATCATATTAATCAATAACGTTATATATTTTAATTGATACCATATACCCTGGACACCAGGACTTTATACAATAATACGTGTTCACATCTAACCATTCTGCTATCCAACATAGGTTCTGACACATTCATAATACATCTTCCTAAAATGTTCTATAGAGTAAATACCATGAAATTAACACCACAGATACTACTTTGTAAGACCCTAACTCTGATTCCACTAAAACTGTGCTTCGATCTAGTTGTTTACAATGCATTAAGCACACCTCTATATATATCAGAGGTGTCCAACTAGTAGTGGGGGCCAAGGGTATGATTGTTCGTATATTATTATATCAAATCAGAGTAAGAAAAATTCATAAATAGCTACATATCAGACACATTAGTTAATAAATAGAGAGTATAAGTAGTAAATAGACATAAAAATTACATGATGTAATAATTAATTAAAATGATATAATATATCAAAAATCTATTCTATACCTATAGAAATGGTCACCCTGTAGGCCAACAATTTATACACAGGATTAAATAAGAGATTGAAATAAAATTAAATGGATCAACTACTAACACAAAGCCAAAACTTGTACCAGGTCACCAAAAATTGTCAAAATGAACCAGGAAAATAAAGAAAAACACAAGCTCTTCTACAAGGTTATCCAACAATTTGCTACATCCCTTTACACCATTAAACTGTTCTCAATAAGAAAAAGAAGAAATATAGAATACATATACACCGAGGTGCATGTAAAGAGTTGAAAATAATCTCATTATGACCCCATAATGATGAGCCTATAAATTATTTATCTATAAGTGTATGAAAATGAAATATTATTAGCCTTCCTAAGACATAACTAAAAAGGAATATAATTCCAATAAATTTGAAACCACAAAAAATTGATTTATAATTCCAGTCAAGCGGGAATGTGACACCATAGATGTCCATTTATATATACATATATATGTATTATCCCATACCTATACATATATTCATAAATTAGAATATTCATGTGCAGGTGAATGAAAACACATAAAAAGCAATGTAGAATTGATCCATGGGTACATAATACTTATCACAGTGGCATCATGTACAAGGTAATTGAGTTAGATGATGTTCCAATCTAGACGTTCATCATTATTTCAATATTTAGGTATGTAATCCCAATCGACATGTACCAGATTCATCTAATGCTATAAATATTTCTGAGCAATCTATGTCACCACAAGGGGATACCTATCCACCACATAGGCTCACTCGTACTTGACTCCAATCACTATAAAAAATGGATTTTGTGACTTACATAAATTAATCCTATAAATTTTCACTGATCTAGTCATCATACTACTCATTCAATGTAAATATATTTCAATATATGTTCCCTATATCCAAGTCTATTGGCGTACATAAAATTTACTGCCCTGATACTCCCAAATGGTATAACCCTTAGGATATCAATAACGAGAACACAGAAGTGAAATTTTACTCCCACCCCTATAGACTCTAATAAGGGATATCATAATCATACCAACCCTCTAAAATAGTATTATCTATCTAGTAATACAATGATGGGATACACCATCAAAAATACTATAATAATGTTACTAATCATTGAGAGTGTAATCATCAGGATCCATCAGGAGAGAGTAATCATCCTTGAGTATAAATAAATATATATATCAATCATCCTCATCACATAAATATAAAAGATATCCAAATAATCTGTGTTTTATATCATCCAATGTTGAGAAGAATAATCATCATCACTTGGGAGAAAAAAATCATCCAAAATTATCATTACTAGGAATTCCAAACCTGTATATCATTATAGTAGGATTAACATCCAGATTCTAGGAAGAAAATATGGACATCCCAATAAAAAATATTCAAATATAAATTCTCAATATCTAGATCCAAGGAAGTACCAATTGGTATAAAAATAGACAAAACAAATAACATGTCCAGGAACTAGATATAAGGGAGAATGTATAAGAATCCAAATGAGAAGAATGATTTCTTGTTTTTGGGTGAAAACCCACCAACACAGAAGAAAATCTGTTTAACATTGTTTTTTCTATAACAAACATGTATGTGGTATAAATAATGACAAATTGTTGTTGAATTCAAAAACCCATAACTACTCCAATAGCCCCAAGGGATTACAAGTTCATTACGTGATATAAGGGGACCCCAAATACATTAACTATTGAAAACCAATGTAATATCTCAATGTTTTAAAAACAATGGTGACCAGCTATGTCCCTCAATTCCAAAAACTATTGATTAATCCTACTAGGGATCACCATGGTTTAAATACAATGGAAGTTATCATACTTGGTATCCTTAGCTGAAAGGTAAGGAGGAATCTTATAAGGGATCCATTAATGATAAGAAAATAGAGGAATACTATAAGGGACCATAAAAAATGTATTCAAGAAATAAATTCCTACACAAGACCCTTATTACAATGTAATAAGTAATGGTGTCTTCTAAGGGATCCTTAAAATAGTACAAATAAATGAATCTGACATGGGACTCCTTGTATCAATATATACAAAACTAAATCCCTCAGGGGATCCTTGGTACAAAATCAAGTTAGATGAATCAAACATGGTATCCTCTAGGTCAAAAGTTATGTGGAGGAAATAATATAAGTGTTTATTTAAACAAATAATATCATGTCATCATAGGATAGATGGGAATATACTATAAGGGTTTCATCCTTAAGGAAACATTTGAAGCCTATGTAACAAGATATAAGTCATGGATCATCTCAACTCAAGTCACACTCCTATGGGAGTTTGGATTAAACAACTATAGGAAGATACTATCATTTTGTAAAATCATAAAACTCAACCTAGGAGTCCTCATGACACCCAATAGTCTTACCATTTCGATCTATATGAAAATATTCATGGAGTGGACAAATTATGGGTCCAATTCCAACTCATGAGTGAATGGTTACAAAGAAACCCTCAAAGGTTTGAAAAGGAGGAGTATATGCTCTGTCAGTCTCCTATATGGAAAGGGAAGATATTCCCATAAAGGAATATCCTTTCAATGGGTATCGAACCTTTCACTACCTTACTCTTATATATCTCATGTAATTAGTAGATTCTCTATCAATATATCTTCTAATCCTGCTCGTGGTGTGCGTCCCCATTCATCGATGATTTCACAGCTTCATAGGCTTAACCAATGTCATTTTCCATAATTGTATTTCATGTTCATGATCTATAATCCAAATTGGAAGGTGTTTCCCATGGTGGTGTGATGAAGGTCTAGGGTTCGAGTACCAGCTACTGAGGTCTACGGGTTGTAACCTCATTTTTTCATCGACTTTGGATGTTATTGGGATGTTGATTATGGTATTGAGTGTGGTCTTGAAGGTAGAAATGGGAGCGGTTTAGGCATGTGGTTGTGCCTTTCTTCTAGAATTTGTTCGGTTGGATCATTTTTTTGTGATGATTATTTATTACTAATTTATTTATCTTCGATTCATATTATAACTTTGGATGTGATCATCTGTGTTTCGACTGTTGTTAGTGTGATGATCTTGGTATGCATTTATTTATCTGTTCACAATTGGTTTTGGATGAATATTCTATTGGTTATGGGTGAACCATCAATTTTTTATTTTCTGTTTTATGGGTTATGATTCGGTTTTGGAGGATTTACTATGTCATAAGAGAAACATAAGGCTCTTTGGTGAAATATGTCTAGATCTATAACTTTTTCTAGAAAACTAGTTATGTGATGGTTTTATTTTGTTCAAATTTCATTCATGAAGACTGTTCATGGAATTTTTTGAATTGTGGCCATGTGGTTCTTGTTCAAGGGAATTTGCATCATGATCAACTACTTGGGGTTCTCTAGAGGATGTTCAGAGCATTGAGTTTTCACATAGAATTTCTTTTCAGATTCGTATAATTGAGTGTGTAAGGCATAGCCATCGGTTCTAGGTTCTTTCATTTTTTTCATGGGATAACATGTAGAGCAGCGATGCGAATAAAGAAACGGATCTTAACGTTTTCCAAGCTGGGTAGGGGCCTTACAATGTTATTTTTATGAGTTATTTTTGTATTTAACTGACTATCGAGGATTGATTGTTGTCTGCATCATGGATTTCATGTTGTGTCTCCCTCTTCCATTAAAAGGGGCTTTACAATTATAAAAAAATTAATTTTCAATTAGTATTACTCTTGTACATGAAAATTACCATAAAGACCTAACATATTCATGTATTCCCACAGGACATGGAATATAAAATCCCATGTACATAGCATGTAAAATGGGTACATATTTTCTAAAATGGTAACATGGAATTTACCTTGAACATGGTACCTACACATATACCTCAAATGGACAAACTGTGTAAATTTTAGTGGATTACATCCCACATAGGGTCTAGCCTTGTACTCTAAATTGTTGTGTACCCATACATGGGTAGCCTCTATAGGTAATCACTTATACCGAGGAGTACCATCACATGGAATGCACACCCCAGTACTTGTTTTTTACTTTGAAAACATTATCGTACCCAATCTAAAAGAACATATGGTGTTTTTTAGGACTACCTGATGTAGTGATGGTTTTTACCAAATGGAATACTATTGAAAAACCCCGAATACCTGTTTCAACGAAAAATACAACATATCTGGTCACAATCAGAAATAAAAAATAATGCAAGGTATTTCTAATGTGAAAATTAGAAAAAAATTGGGATTTAAATTTTAAATACAAAGGCATACCTTTGGGTATAAGACACTAAATTTTCACCCATTTCCACAGTCGACAGTTTCGACCCATCGATAGGGTGTATTGTGGGCTTGATAATATTACCTACCTTCTTCTATATCTCTAATTCTTTATCACTCTACCTTATCTTTTAGTTTAATGGAATATGAGGTGCACCATGGGAATATGTGATACTCTAGGAGAATAATGAATGAATATACAAAGAAAAAAAGAAAAAGTAAATGAATAAAATTAGAGGCCCATACTGGCCCCAACAGCCAACAAGAGTTTATTACCCCCATAGAAAAACACACCATTTGAGGATCAAATGGGAGAGACGAAATCTATAGTTGACACTCTACTCAAAATAAATGAAAAAACAAACCTACATGAAAAAATAAATATTTAATTTACTAATTACTGAAAAATTCTTAATCTTCCAAAATCTGGCCTGCATGAAATTCCACTTAGCAACTTTCCTAGGGAAAAAATGTTATTGGGCCAATATAGTTATTAAAAAAATTTTCTGATATCATCATTGTAACACCCCAATATTGTGAAATGAAATATAATATATAATTCATGAATCAATGAGTGTCTCCAAAACACCACATTTGAAACACCCCAATCTTCCACGGTATGTCTCCCTTTGAATAATGCAATAGTTTTCAATGTATGCAAATTTGAGATTCTAACACACATAGACCAATAAAATTAGCCTTTTTGAATAGTAATACCCACCTTTTGAAATTTTATAAATTTAATTTTTCAAAATGGACATCATTTTTTAATTTGGTATATCAAAATTATCTTTCGGTGAATTTTTGGTATTTTTCTAAAAACACTACATTTTTAATGAGTACTGAAAAAACCATAAGATTTTGGTTAAAATTGGCTTTTTATGTAAATATTTATTTATTTTATTTCAATTTATTTTACTTCATAATAGATACATAATAAATATATATGTTCAATGTAATTCATTATAGTCATTTTATAATAAGTGTAGATATATAAAAAAATTTATTGAACTTTTTACCGTCTTTTAACCACCTCCTAGGATCATTTGAAAATTTGCATTAAACATAATTTTACGGCTTTAGTGAGTCGAATTTCAAAATTCTGAGAGACACAATTAATATCAGTAAGTAAAATTTTTTCCAATAATATGAAAATATTTTTTTGGTAAATAGTAACTTTTGACTGTTATTTTCCAAGATTAAAATTAAATAGGTTAATTAAGGATTAAATTGATATCATAATAACCATAACACTTTTCCTCATTCCATTAGACATGTATAATTCGACCAAAAAAACCTTATAAATAAAATATGAACCCATTTGGTACACATTGATTCGATTAGGACATTTAATATTATTTTATTTAAGGAAGAGTTATATGAGTTAAATTTAATGTTTAATAATTAAAACATTTTTAATATAGTGTTACACAAAATATAAATTCAACTATAAATATTTTTTATAAAGCTGAAATTATTTCCTAAAAAATATAATTTTATTTATATTTTTTAGATATTAAGTAATATAATTTATTTATTGAACAATGAAGATGCAATAATTAAATTTTTAATGAGGTATTAAATTAAATGATATTATAAATATCAAGTAAAAGTAAATTGAGGCTTATGATAAGTTCCACAAATTTTTTAGAATAATATTTCATGTTAGGGTTGGTTAAATAAATGTTGTTTTAAGTGATAAATATTTAATGGCTTCCAAAAAAATTCAAATACAAAATAGTGTCAAAATTTACATAATTGAGTTTTTAAAACAAATAATATATTATTGGTTGATATAATATTCATAAAAATCTAAGACTCATCCAATTGAATTATATAAAGATATATATACTAATAATGAACCACTTGGGGTTATGATGGATGTTTATAGTAATTTTATTAACCATATAATATAACAATACAAGGAGACAAGGTAAACATCAAACTATTTAACTAATAGTAAAATCTTAAAGATAATGTTAATATTATCACCTAATCCTATCTAAAACATATTATTTGAGATGATTTTGACCAATCCCAAAATTTTACACTAAAAATAATTTTGGAGCTATTAGATACAGAAAATGATTTTATTATAAAATAATATTTCATTCTTTTCCTAAAGTGACACTCATTTTTCTTATAAAAGGGCACTTACCCTTCTCCATAAATCAAACCTACAAAGCCATTCAGCTCGACCAAAATCTACCCAAATATCCTACTAAATTTACTACCTTCATCCTGGAATCCTTCCATTAGTCATAAATCCATCATAAAGAGCACTTTTCCTCAAATCAAATGAAGAACCCGAAGAAGAGGGAAATATTTAATCACCTCTTTCCGGTTCTTTTTTCCTTCAAATGCTTCTTTATTTTTTATTTCCAAACCAAAATAATAAATCCAGTAAATTATACATACTTTGAAGTTATAATAAATATGTTACAACCATATTTGTTATTCTATCTATCCTATAAATGACATAGTCACCGTACATGCGTACGTGCATCTTATTGTCTCCACGTCGTGGTGTAGTCTCTTATTCAAAAACTTGATTTTTAGGATGGTTATAATAATAAGTATAATTAATGTAAATAATAAATATAACAAGTTGATTATTATTATGTATATGAATCAAATACATCCTATCCATAAAAACATGGCTTATGTAACAAGGAATATAATAGAAAACGATTCAGTTAACATCTAAAATGATGATACTACTGGAATATTATTATCAAAGCTATAATATAAGATTATATATGATATCATATATATGTATATAGTTAATTTATAATTTCAAAACAATGATTTAACTATTATAGTGTAGGTTAATGTTCCCTAGAAAAGGAAAAGTACAAGGTAAGGGTTAATTTTCACAATCTCTTTATTATCTGAGGATGTTTTTACGTAAGTATCAACTGGGACATCTTTATCATCAACATTCTTTTTTTTGAAAAAAATTTATAATTTTTTTTACAATTTACTAGACTATGGTTTAAATTAATTTATACCCTTATATGACCTAATTTGTTTTGAAAGGAAACTCTCTGTCATTTTTAAACAAGGTGTTTTATGTCCTTTTTGACAAAATTAAGGTAAGAATGTTTTTCTAAATTATACGATGGGTGCAGCTATTTTCAACTATTATAACATCATCGAATCGTCCCTTAGAAGCATATAATAATTTTTTCCAAATAATTTTTTTTAATTATGTGACTCTTAAATGCTCTTAATATAAAAAGAGATATTTTTTTTCAAATAGTTTTCATTCCATCTATGTCAACATTATTTGATGGATTTTAGACTTGTTTAATATTGATTTATTATGATATGAATTTACGATATTGTGTTGACATTTTGGTGATATTTTTGACTTGGATATGTTATTTTTATACCATCCAAGGTATATGGTCAAATTATAGACATTTCACATTATATTTTTAATATGAATGTTTATGTTTTGTTTCATCCTTTTCATATGAGAAATGTATTGTCCTATGTATATGATGGGTGGAGATTTCTATTTCTCCATGGTTCATTAGTAGGTCTCATGAGACAATTAAGTGTGGAATTGGACGATTCCTTTCCCAATTTGATATATTTTTTTGGTTGAGGCCTAAATCATTTTTAGACGTCTTGGAAGAGGCCTTGACAAGATGTTTCATAATGTCCAGCATTATACATTCCCTCATTATGAAAATAATAATGATGGTTCATGTGGTTATTAAACTAGTAGCATACCAATGACTATGTTTTATTATGGAATTTCTTATGCATATCATATTTGTACAATACTGTTTTCATGTTTATTATTTGTAGTGGAATGTGTGTTTTATTTATTCACCATGCCTATTGTTTATGTTCTCTTATGATCTATTTCTTACCCTTACTGAGTGTTTGAGCTCACCCCTTTCTAATTTTACATTTTCCCAGGATTTGAAGAAGTTATTTGTGAGTGACATGAAATCATAATCTAGGAGGCTTGGATGTTTCTAATGGAATAAAATAGTGTTGTATTTCTTTTCAAGTTGTAATTTTGAAATTATATATTTATCTTATTTCCAATATTACTAAACTGATCGGTCAATTTGGACATGATTCCTTGTATCATGCTAATGATATTTAATAAAGAACTGGCTCAGGGTAACTAGGGTCGGGGCATTAGAGTTGGTATCAACGGATGTTTATTAAAAATCATCAAAACTAGATTTTGAACAACTATTATTAGAGATTATTACCCTTAGATAGACACATATAATTAGTATAAAAGAACATCCAAAAATTTTGTTACTGTAGGGATTTTGTGAGTTTTCCAAAAAAAAATATCCCTCTCTAGATAGGAGAAGGTAGAGGCATCTCTAGAACAGATGTACCTATGGGTAAACCCTGAATGTACCGCATTGACCTAGACTCAAATGAAAACGGGTGCACGACAATGGTCCTTGCTACACTCTTGGATACGACACTCTGAGGGAATATTCATAGGATGATTCCCATTTTATTTATAAACCATTATGAACGATTTATGAGTATATACCACTTCAAATAAGTCTTATTTATGATTATTAATTATATACATAAACTGTTCAATTTAATTTATTTGTTTTAAAAGATAGTAATTATGTATTGTGATTTATAAACTAATCTACAATATGCCATTATTTAGAAATTGCACCTAGTGGAATGAATGGAAACATTATATATTCATGTAATCTATATAGGGATTCTCCCTCTACTCAAAATAATTATAGTGGAGCTACTGATGCAACGAGGGATAATCAGATTATCATTATAATGGGATAACACCCTCTGTTTATCAATAATAAACTTACTCGAATGGAGCACCCCGATCCAAAATGTGGAGGACACATGTTAGACCACATCATGAGGCTACAACAACAAACATTAAATGGATGTACAAATCTGTTTTAGATGAGAAATTTATATGTTCCTTAGAGAAAATATTTCACGCTTTAGGGATTATATAAAGGGAAAATGTTTTCATGGATTCTTATCACCTCACAAGAGATAGAGATCAATAGTGGTCATTGATTCCAAACACAATGGTAGATGAACAATTATCAAACATGGAATAGAGGGATTTTAAAGAGATATTCGTAGAAAAATACCTTCCTCATGACAATTGAGAGGAAATGGAATGACAGTTTTTGAGTATGAGACAAAAATAGGATGAGAATGTCGTAATTATTAAGGATAACATTACAATGATAGCACGACATGCTACAGATTATATACGTAATCAAATAAGTAATATTTATTATTTCTATGATGGGTTAAAACAATTTCTCCATCTAGTATTAGTCTTGAAATCCTTCTCATTGTACGAAGATATTGTCTCATGGGATATCATGAAAGAAAAGGAATTATATAAGTCCTATGGCATTTATGCAATGGAAGAGAGGAAGAGATCTGCTGAACACTTTAGGAATGGAAAACATGAAATATGAAAGAAGAGAAGAGTTGAATTTCCACCCTGTGATAATTGTGGATTGAATCATTGTGGTACCTATCTAAAAGGAAATGAAATATGTTACAAATGTGGATAAAAATACCATCATGCTAGTGATTGTAAGGGGATTAAAGAGCTACAAATGTTCAATGATATAATTTTAGGGTGATGGGACATTATGGAAATGAATTTCTTAAGTGTTTGGGAAAAATACCACAGAAAAGACCAAGGGATCAAGGCCAAGCTTATACGATCACTACTGCTGAAGTTGAAGATCCTAATGTGGTGGTGGTGGGTAATTTAATGGTTTCCTCATGTTTAGACAACGCTTTATTTGATTCTAGATCATCGCATTGTTTCATATATTCCCAGTTTTCTATGAAAATTAGATATTTCCCATTTTAGATGACAAGGGATTTGTTAGTCAAAAATAATATGGGATGTATCATTATATTAAATTTTTGTGAATCAGTGCCCATTAAGGAATATAAACGATATTTATCTGCTGATCTAATCATTATACCCATGATTTAATTTGATATAATCCTTGGTATGGATTGGATTTTGGACCATGATGAAATAATTTTTTGTAAAAATAAGAAGGTTACAACTCTCTATGATGATAAGGAGTACCTTATCTTTAAAGCAGAAACATCACCATCTGAATCTTATCTAGATCCACCCCAAGTATCTCTACTAAATTCAATTATTGTGTTAGATGAGAATTAAATAATTATGGGTGAGGAAATGAATGTTCGAATAGAGGACATACATATTGTGTAAGAATATGTTGATGTGTTTCCAAAGGATTTACATGGGAATCCTCCAGAATGAAAAATTGAGATTTCCATTAATTTAATTCCTGGTTCAAGGACTATATCGAAGACCCCTTATACAATGGCCACAATGGAAATAGTGTAACCAAAGAAACAACTAGAGGAATTGGTTAATAAGGGATTTATTATCCCTAGTGTTTTTCCATGAGGATCCCTTGTCCTGTTTGTTAAGAAGAATGAAAAATCTATGAGGTTTTGCATTGACTATAGAGAGATCAATGATATAACAATAGAGAAAAAGTATTACTAACCTCGCGTTGATTGTTTATTTGACCAACTTCATGGAGCTCAATATTATTCAAATATTGACCTTTATCTGTATATCATCAGTTCTGTGTGAAGAAAGAAGACATTTAGAAAATAGCATTTCGAACCTCGTATGGGCACTGTGATTTTACAGTAACGAATTTTGGATTGAATAATGTACCCTCTAACTTCATGGATATAATGAATAGTGTTTTCTAGGAATATCTTCATGACTTTGTAGAGGTATTTATTGATGATATCTTTGTATACTCCAAAAGCTACAATGACCATTAAAATCACTTGTGGATTATTATGAATACTCTTAGAAGAAATGAATTATATGGGACGTTTAGAATGTGTGAATTCTGGATTCAAGAGATTTCAAATCTTATCTATATTGCCTCTAAGGTTGCATTCTATATTTATCCATCAAAGGCCATGATAATCCATTAATGACCAGCACTGATGAGTGTAACTGAGGTACGTAATTTTATTGGTTTAGTATGTTATTATCAACATTTCGTTGAGAATGTTTCCCAGTTCGATATCCCATTATCCAAGATCACACATAAAGGGGATAAATTTTCTTGGACAAAATAGTGTGAAGAATGTTTTGAATAAATGAAGAGAAGATTAGTTAATGCTTATATATTGACTCCACAATCAGGGAATGATGGGTTTTTTATTTATATAGATTCTTCAAAAAAATGTACTTGGTTGTATCTTTATGAAAGATGATAGATTTATTGACTACGCATCAGGAAGATAAAACATCATGAGAAAAACTATCCTACTCATGATCTTGAGTTAGCAGCTATAATATTCACTCTGAAAATATGGAGACACTATCTCTATGGTGAAAAATTTTAGAAGTATACTGATCAAAAGAGTTTGAATTATATTTTCTCACAGAATGAACTTAACATGAGGCAATGAAAATGGCTTGAAAAACTCAAGTATTATTATTCAACTGTATATTACCACTCGGGGATGGTAAATAAGGTGGAAAATGATTTGAGAATGACTTACCATGGTGTTTTAAACATGTTGATTGTTGAATGGGATCCTATTTTCTTGGATCTATTAAATATAGTTTTGGAAATAACCATTGAAGGTGAAACATCAATACTTTCTCAAATGGTTTCAAAACCATATTTATAGAAATGATAAAGAGTTCACATAATGATGATTAGGTGTTTCAAAATTTATTAAAGTTATAAATGATGGGAGATTGAGTGACTTCATATATGAAGATGGAATTTGGAAATTTGCGAAGAGACATTGTGTTCCAAATATACCTGATCCAAAAAGGGAATTGTTGGTTGATTGTCATTTCACCAATTTCTCTATACATCTAGGGAGCACCAAGATTTATAGTGATTTGATGGAACATTTTTTGCGAGAAAACATGAAGAGGGAGATTGCTGATTTTATGTCAAGATGTATGGTTTGTCAACAAGTGAAAGTTAGAAGGCAATATACTGGATGAGTCAAGAATCATCTTCCCATACCTGAGTGGAAATGGGATGATATTAGGATGGTCTTTTTCTTGGGGCTACCAAAGACTCCAACAAGGAATGATGAAATATGGGTCATTATTGATAGACTTACCAAGTCATCGCATTTTCTAGCAATAAGAGAAGATTTACCACTGGATCATTTACCAATACTATATATTATTGAACTTGTAAGACTTCATGGAGTACCCATATCAATAGATTCTGATCTTGATCCCTATTTTACATCAAGATTATGGAAAAGTATTCATAAAGTCCTGGATACTGAACTTGGTTTGAGCACAGCATACCACACTCAAACTGATGGACAATCAGAAAAGACTATTCAATCCTTAGATGACGTGATGAGATCTTGCTCTATTGACATTCAAGGTATGTGGGTTCAATATTTACCTCTATAAGAATTCTCCTACAGTAATTGTAGAGACCCTAAGATTAACATACATGGAAATTACATTACTTTTGCAGAATACTTAGTACATAACAAAAACCACACCCACAAGGACCGTAATAGTTTAGTGTCTTTGGAAACTCAGAATATAATCTTCTAATCGTGGTGAATGATCTTCAACATCTCCCACATAGATTTTCTTTTTTTTATACCTAAAACCTTTCTTTATATCCTGGGGAAAAGAAAACATAAAAGGGTGAGCTCAAATGCTCAGTAAGGGTAAACAAATGAAATATCAATCAAATCATATTCATAAGAACATAACATTTTGGAAGTCTTAACCTGCAAAAGAAATCATAATATCATAACATGGGATAAGTAATAGTAGTGAAATGTAATCCCAATAATCATAACTCTGTGGAATACACACTTAATCATAGAGAATCATTTCTTATTAGTCAGGACTCATTTCCAAGACTATCTTAGTGGACAAAGTCCATTTCTGAACCGAGTTCACTCCTCGTTTCAGTCCTGTTTCACTGAACCGGATTAAACTACCGTTCATGCCATGTATATATCATGATATATAAAATCTTTACCCAATTCATTGGAGGGAGATATATGTCCCACCCATCTCATAATGATACCATTCTTATGTGTGCCACAAAATCATAAATCATACATCATTTCATAATCCATGTAACAAAAATGGGAATCTTAAACATCGTGACATCATAAAACAATTCATATAAGATAATGAAATTCATAAATATAATTCCATCACAACATAATCAATTCAATTTAGAAATAGGGATAGAAATAGAACCCTTTATTATATTATATGGAAAATAATTTTGATAAAACACATGAACTCCATTCTTGAGGAAAATATCATTTCTACTTCAAAAACATTTTTCCTTTATTAACATGTCATAAAATTTTAAACTAAAAGAAGTTGATTAAAAATAAACATGAAAACATGTAATTTAAGATTCATGGAAATAATGTTTTAAAAATACATTCATGCCGTATAATTTAAAAAAACATTCTTCTCGTACTTTTGTCGGAAAAGTCAAAAAGTACCTCATATGAAAAACGACAAAAGATTCCTTTCATATCATTTACTAAAAAAAAGAAGGGTAAAATTGGATATAAACTATTGTAGAAGGATATAAATATTCCATATTGAATAAACATGGATATGGATGATAAAATACACCCCCAGTAAAAACCAAAGTATAAACAATCTCGGATAAAAATGAGATTGTGATATTTCCCTTACCTTAGGTCTAATTTGCTTCGTAAGTGTCCGAACCTCCTGTATAATAATTTAAATAATGTAATTGACTTATTCCAGAATCATACTAATTTTCATGATATCATATATGGCTCACTTATGTTTGTATTTCACCCATTCTTTTGTAAATTCCATGTTAAAGAGCATTTTGGGTAAAATCGTTTTATTTGTTGTCCATGTTTTGACTTGTAATTATTCATATGGTTACTTAGATCATGATTACTTAAATACAGAATGTAAAAAATTATTTATATATAATATATATTCAGAATATACATATATATAATGTATCGATAAATGGAATGAAATACACCGTTCATGGAGACGGTAGGCCGTACGTACGCATGAACGCTATTTTCATTTCCTTATTGAATTGAGTGGAATTAAGTAGATGACATAAATATAAATATATACATAAAACCAAAATTATTATTATTTCATATATTTCATGATTACTTATTATATATACATTATAATCATTCATAAATGGTTAACGTGGAGAATGAATCTCATCGCGTCGTGGAGACGGTAGTCCTTACGTACGCACGAGCGATGATATTATTCTCATGATCGTTGAATTGTATTGGAGTGTATGTATACTATTTCATAATCAATATAATATTACAATAGTCATATATAGTCATTATTTACACCATTATACCCATCCAAGTAACGTGGTGGTGGAAAATAGATTACACCACGACGTGGAGATGGTATCGCGTACGTACGCACGCGCGGTGATTTTGTTTTCCGTAGGATGGATAGATAGTGAAATAGGGTTGTTTCATACTTATAATAACATATAATTATATGAGTGATACTGATGTTATTACTTAATAATGAAACAACCAAAGAAGAAGAAGTGGAAGAAGATATAATGATGAGAGAATCGGTAACAAACACTACCTTTTCTTTGAAGCGCCTCTTTGAGATCTCTTTTTAGGGCAACAAAATTGGACTTTGAGGAAGACCAAAACCTCTGGGATGTTTCTAGGGAAGTGGAGAAGAGAATTTTTCTGGGGTTTTCCGAGCTTGAAGGCTCAAAGTGTTGTGAGGAAGAGAGGGAGGAGGTGTCCTTTTATAAGGGATTAGAGGGGCACCTTTGGAATAACAAAAAATATTATTTTATTAATAAGCCAAATTCGTTTATAAATAGCTCCAAATTGATTTATTTCGAAGCTAAGGTGGGGATGGGTCTAAATCCCCTCATAAAATATAATTTAGGCAAGTTTAAGTTCCTATTTTAACCTTATCATTTATATTTAACTTTAAGTTAGATATTTTACTATTATCGTGTCTTTTTGTGTTCTTACACTATAAGGTTAATAAACTTAATATAACAAGCCAAAAGAACCCCAATTTGTTTATTATTAATATATATAACCTTGTCTTTGTCATTTGGCCATACCATAGATTTTTAGGAATAAAATAACAATTAATTATATAATATTTGTTTTAAAAACTATTTTATGTCAATTTTGACACTATTTAGTAATTGATTTTTGTGAAAATCATAACAGAATGATTAGTTCTAACAATGTTAATTAAATAAATTCTAACATGTCATATTAACCTATAAAATTAGTTTAATTCATTAAAAGTCTCAAATTACATTTATTTTGGTATTTATAACATCATTTATGTCAATATTTCATTAATAAGATAATTACAGCATCATCTTTGTGTCATAAATAAATTTATTTATTTAATGTCTAAAAATTACAAATAAAATACCATTATGTATGAAATCTTTTTATATTTCTAATTAATATTAATAGTCTAATTTATCTTATGTATAACCCTATATTAAAAATGATATACGTATTAAACATTAATTTTAACTATTTTAACCCTTCTATAAATAAATTAATAATAAATGTCCTAATCTAATCAAAGTGGGCCTAAATGATCATTTTTTATTCCTAAGGTTGTTTTTGGTCGAATTAAACTTATAAAATTGAATTATGACATGTTTTAGGGTAATAATAATATCATTTTTACCCTTAATTGCCCAATTTACTTTTAACCATGGTAAAAAAAAGTAAAAAAGTACTATTCACCAAAAATTATTTTCATCTCATTGAACCTAATTTTACTTACTGAAACCAACCGTGTCTCTCGGATTTATGAAATTTCACTCACAGATGTGGTAAAATTAAGTTTTATGAAAAATTCATTTTTTTAACTACCACTTAGTGGTTTTACTATTCATCAAAAAATGAAAGTTTCCAGAAAAATACCAAAAATTAAGCCGAAGCTATATTTGATATTATGAACTGAAAAATGATGTCTATTTTACCAAATTCAAAACATATCAGTTGCATTACTGAATTTAAAAATTAATTCCCGTCGTCAAAACAAATAGCGTGTTCTTAAGAGATAATAATTATCAAAAGATTGACACTTGTTTATGTCTGGTTTAAATGTGAAATTACATCCAATGACAAACATTGTATTAAATTGTAAAAATATATTTTAAATATACTTTAAAATCACTCAAATTAATAATTTATCACTATTAATTATTTCGATTAAAAAGGTTGTTTATTATTAAAATTTAGTAATTTCACTATTCATCAGAAAATGAAAGTTATCCGAAAAGTACCAAAATTTCACCCTAAGCTAATTTCGATATTCTGAATCCATAAATGAAGTCCATTTTGAAAAATAAAATTTACAAAATTTCAAAAAGTGGTAATTACTATTCATAACGGCTAGTTTTAATAATATTTTAATAGCATATTGTTGTTTAGTGAAACTCGTTATTGCATACTACAAACGCTATCGAGGATGGTCATGATTGCGTGTAATGCAAGGAAAGTCAAGGATGCGTGTTGTGCAAGATCCTTTTGGTGTAGCGTACAACAAAAGACAATAATGAAATTAAAAAGAATATTTTTCATAAAATCTCGGGGTGTTACATTCTACCCCCCTTAAAATGATTTTCGCCCTCGAAATTAATCGGGGTTATAAATGGTTTAATCCTCGAAAGTTTCTTTAATCAAAACCCACATCGTAAAAAGGATTACCAAAACCAATCTTTGAAAACAAATGTATTAAACGTAACAGTTACCCAAATAAACTAATCACTGGGTTTCCACATTGATGAAAATATGGATATGGAAAAGAAATCTAACCATCATGTTCTGATGGAGAGTGGTAGCGAACATGGCTATGGAAAATCCAGCAATCACAAATCCATAGATTTGTGATGATCTAAGGAACCATCTGATTCATCAGATATAAGGGCACTAGGACAACATTTTTGGTTTTCAAGATCATTTCCCTAAAGTTGATGAATTAAAAGAAATACTTACATGATTTTGGTACAATCTCACTATTGTTTGTTAATTGAACAATTTCCACTTTATCCCTTAATGAAATGAAGTTGAATTTGTTATTCGTGATGTGTTAGCAGATCATGTGACAAAATGACGGGTCATTCCATCTGTCGCAAACAAAAGGTTATAAAAGTTATCAAAAATACTTAAGTCCATCTACAGTGAGATTAATCATATATGGTTCCTAAAATGGACTTATACTTTATATATCATACTTCATAATATAATAAAACTAGATTCTACTAAACAGGGACTTCCTGTAGGCCAATGGTAGGCAATAAATGCCAGTCGCACTTCGGTTGTGGGTTCGATTCCAACAGCCCTGTCTGACGCGATGAGTTGTCGCTCATCCTGAAGGTTTTCCTTTTTCTAAAGCTATATTACTATAACATCCCATCAATAATATCGAAAAATGTTATATCCCAACTTATGTCCAACATAATCCATTCCAATCTTTAGGCTTATCTAAAATACTTCGGTCCAAGATCATAGAATAAAGAAAATGATTACTTGAAATGTCACATAACAGTCACATGAATGCCAACATTTATCCCCCATATATCATAAGAAATATCTTGTTGGTCAAATTACAAACATATGAATACCTTAATCATGTATTCTCTTAAAGAATGAATACCCATTGAACCTTAGTGAAAACATGAATGTAGTCAAAAGTTAACTCTTTCCACATACCAAAATCCAAAAATTCTACATACTCAAACCATGATATAACCTTCTCCTTATATCAGTCATGAGCTCATGAAAATGGTCAAACATTTCATTTTCTCCTTATCCCTTCATTATGCGCATATCATCCTTTTTTTCCAAAAATATCTTAATCACTTTCCATGGTTACCGGTACCATAAAATTATTGAAAACCACAATAGACCAATACATAAATATTCCAATATTCCACGATACTATATACAACATTATTTTGGAATCCCATTACATAAAAAATTAATCATTCCACCACATCGTTGTCATATTCAACATCGCCAGTAGTGATTGCATGTGACTTCCCTTTGTCCTTTGCCTTAAGTGGTTTCTCATGTCGATCATCACTAACCCTTGGATTAGGGCATTTATTAGCATAATGCCCCATTTCCTTGTACATGAATAATTGAAGTGTTGGTGGTGCGTTCTCTGTAGTCTTTTCTTTATTCACATCATTAGAAACCCTTTTTCCATTACTTCAACACTCAGCTGCTCGATTACCTTCTTTTCCACACTTAAAACATTTTCATGTCTCTTTAAGACATTCTCCACCATGCTTCTTTCCACACATTGAGCATAAAGAAACATTCATCTTCTTTTCACCATTGTTCTAAGATTTCTCCTTGAACTCGATATTTCGTTTCCTGTCAAAACTATGAGATTGATAAGTAACTACAACTTCTATTTCTACCTTGATAGCACAACGAATAATTTCTTCATAGCTACTGAAGTCCCTTATAGCTAATTCCCTTCGAAGATTTTGGTTTAAGCCACTGAAGAATCGATCAACTTTACTTTCAGGTTGGATGATAAATCCATATGCATACCTTGTAAGCCTTGTAAAATTCGCTTCGTATATACCAACAGATTCATCATCCTTTTTCTTTAGATCAAGAAACTCCTTCTCTATATTTGTTCGAAGAATACGAGGGAAGTACTTATTGAAAAATATGTTCTTGAACTCGTCCCATTCCATGGACACAATTTCATCTCTTGGCATCATATTCTTGATAAGATTCCACCATTGATCAGCATCACCTTCCAAACAATACACTGCTAAGATGAATTTATCATGTTCAGAACATTGAAGAACTGAAAATATCTTTTCAGTAGTACTGGTCCATTGTTCAGCAACAAGTGGATCAGAAGACCCACTGAAAGAAGGTGGATGTTGCCTCATGAAGGAATCAATAAAATATTGTTCCCTTCTCTGCTCATTTTTAAGTCCAGAAGGATTCATAGCTTGTGTATGTATAGCAATAAGATTTTGAACTCCATATCCCATAACATTTGTTTGTTCTGGAGGACAATCATTGCATTCTCCATTACATTGATCAACATGGTTCCTTCGGGTTCTAGCCATCGTCTAAAACCCAAAAAGAATAGTGTGAGTGGAAAACATCACGCTAATTAAAAAAACATAATAAAAGGTGGAGTACCTTCAATATCTAACATATTAGGTTACCTTAATTCTAGTAATATAACCTATACTTATACTTAACCTTAGGGACATCCCTATACATACCTTAGAAATATCTATAACGTTCTCGCATCCTAGATTCCAAAGGTTGACTAAACCTTTCCTCTGATACCAACTATAGAGACCCAAATATTAACGTACATGGACATTACATTACTTTTTCGGAATACTTAATACATAATAAAAAACACACACATAAGGACCGTAATAGTTTAGTGTATTTGGAAACTCGGTATATAATATTCTAATCGTGGTGAAAGATCTTCAACATCTCCCGTAAGGATCATCTTTTTTTATACATAAAACCTTTCTTTATATCCTGTTGAAAAGAAAACCTAAAAGGGTGAGCAGAAATGCTCAGTAAGGGTAAACAAAAGAAATATCAATCACATCATATTCATAAGAACATAACATTTTGGAAGTCTTCACCCGCAAAATAGATCATAATATAATGACATGGGATAAATTATAGTAGTGAAATGTAATCCCAATAATCATAACTTTGTGGCATACACACATAATCATAGACAATCATTTATTATTAGTCAAGACTCATTGCCAAGACTATCTTAGTGGACAAAGTCCATTCTTGAACCGAGTTCACTCCTCGTTTCAGTCCTGTTTCACTGAACCGGTTTAACCTGCCATTCCATCCATGTCTATCTCATGAGATATAAAATCATTACCCAATGAATTGGAGGGAGATATAGGTCCCATCCATCTCATAATGATACCATTCTTATGTGTTCCACAAAATAATAAATCATACATCATTTCATAACCCATGTAATAAAAATGGGAATCTTAAACATCGTGACATCATAAAACAATTAATATAAGATAAAGGAATTCATAAATATAATTCCATCACAACATAATCAAATCAATGTAATAATAGGGATAGAAATATAACCCTTTATTATCTTATATGGAAAATAATTTAGATAAAACACTTGAACTCCATTTTTTAGGAAAATATCCTTTCTACTTCAAAAACATTTTTCCTTTCTTAAGATGTCATATAATATTAAACTAAAAGAAGTTGATTAAAAATAAACTTGAAAAAATGTAAAGGAAGATTCTTGTAAATAATGTTTTAAAAATACATTCATGCCGTATAAGTTAAAAACATTATTCTCATACTATTTTCGGAAAAGTCAAAAAGTACCTCATATGAAAAATGAAAAAAGATTCATTTCATATCATTTACTAAAAACTCAACGAAGGGAAAAATTTGATATAAACTATTGTATAAGGATATAAATATTACATATTGAGGAAAAATGTATGTGTATGATAAAATACACCCCAGTAAATACCAAAGTATAAACAATCTCAGATAAAAATGAGATTGTGATATTTCCCTTACCTTATGTCCGATTTGCTTCGTAAGTGTCTGAAACTCCTGTATAATGATTTAAATAATGTCATTGACTTATTCCAGAATCATAATCATTGTTATGAAACCATATATTTTTCACTTATGACTTTATTTCACATGTTCTTTTGTAAATTCCATGTTAAAGAGCGTTTTGGGTAAAATCTTTTTATTTGTCGTCCGTGTTTTGACTTGTAATTATTCATATGGTTTCTTAGATCATGATAACTTAAATAAAGAATGTAAAAAATTATTTATATATAATATATATTCAGAATATACATATATATAATGGATCGATTAATGTAAATAAATACACCGTTCATGGAGACAGTAGGTCGTACGTACGCATGAACGTTGTTTTTATTTCCTTATTGAATTGAGTGGAATTAAGTAGATGACATATATATATATATATATAAATAAATCCAGTAGTATTTTTATGTCATATATATCATGATTACTTATTATATATACTTTATAATCATGCATGAATGGTTATCGTGGAGAATGAATCTTATCGCGTCGTGGAGACGTTAGTCCGTACGTTCGCATGAGCGATGATATCGTTCTCATGATCGTTGAATTGTATTGGAGTGTATGAATAATATTTCAGAATCAATAACACTTTAAAATTGTCATATATAGTCATTATTAACACAATTATACCTATCCAAGTAAGGTGGTGGTGGAAAATAGATTACACCACGGCGTGGAGACGGTATTCCGTACGTACGCACGCGCGGTGATTTTGTTTTCTGTAGGATGGATAGATGGTGATATAGGGTTATTTCATACTTATAATAAAATATCAGTATATGAGTGATACGTATGTTATTACTTCATAATGAAAAAACCTAATAAGAAGAAGTGTAAGAAGAAATAAAGTGTAATGATTCGGTAACGACCATTACCTCTTCTTTGAAGCGCCTCTTTGAGATCTCCTTTTAGGGCACTATAATTGGTCGTTGAGGAAGCCCATAACCTCTAGGATGTTTTTAGGGAAGTGGAGAAGAGAATTTGTCTGGGGTTGGACGAGCTTGAGTGCTCAAAGTGGTGTGAGGAAGAGAGGGAGGAGGTGCCCTTTTTTAAGGGAGGAGAGGGGTACCTTTGGAATAAAAAAAATATTATTTTATTATAAAGCCAAATTCGGTTTTAAATAGCTGAAAATTGATTTATTTCGAAGCTAAGGTGGGGATGGGTCGAAATCCTCTCATCCAATAGAATTTAGACAAGTTTAGGTTCCTATTTTAACCTTATCATTTATATTTAACTTTAAGTTAGATAATTTTACTTTTACCGTGTCTTTTTGTGTTCTTACACAATAAGGTTAATAAACTTAATATTACAAGCCATACAAACCCCAAGTTTTTTATTATTACTATATATAACATTATCTAAGTCATTGGGCCAATCCTTAGATTTTTAGGAATAAAATAACAATTAATAATATAATAATTGTTTTAAAAACTATTTTATGTCCATTTTGACACTATTTAGAAAATGATTTTTGTGAAACTCATAACTGAATTATTAGTTCAAAATAAGTTAATTAAATCAATAATAAAATTTTATAGTAACCTATAAATTTTTTTTAATTCATAAGAAGTATCAAATTACACTTATTTTGGTATTTATAACATCAATTATGTCAATATTTTATTAATTAGATAATTACTGCATCATCTTTGTGTCATAAATAAATTAAATTATATATTGTCTCAAAATTACGAATAAAATACAATTATGTAGGAAATATTTTTAGATTTATAATTAATATTTATAGTCGAATTTATCTTATGTATAACCCTATATTAAAAATGATATACTTATTAAACTTTGATTTTAACTAATTTTACCCTTCTTTACATAAATTAATAATAAAAGTCCTAATCTAATCCATGTGGGCCTAAATGGTCATATTTTATTCCTAAGGTTTTTTTGGTCGATTTACACTTATACAATAGAATTAGTACATGTGTTATGGTAATAATAATATCATTTTTTCCCTTAATTACCCTATTTACTTTTAATTGTTGTAAAAAAAGTAAAAAGTTACTATTCACCAAAAATTATTTTCATCTCATTGATCCACATTACTTACTGACATCAACCGTGTCTCTCAGATTTTTGAAATTTCACTCACAGAAGTGGTAAAATTATGTTTTATGAAAAATTCATTTTTTTAACTACCACTTAGTGGTTTCACTATTCATAAAAAATGAAAGTTTCTAGAAAAATACCAAAAATTAGGCCTAAGCTATATTTGATATTATGAACTGAAAAATGATGTCTATTTTACCAAATTCAAAACATATCAGTTGCATTACATAATTTAAAAATTAGTTCTCATCGTCAAAACAAATAGCTTGTTCTTAAGAGATAATAACTATCAAAAGATTGACACTTGTTTATGGCTGGTTTAAATTTTAAATTGCATCGAATGACCAACATTGTATTAAATTGTAAAAATATATTCTAAATATACTTTAAAACTACTCAAATTAATAATTTATCACTATTAATTATTTCGATTAAAAATGTTGTTTTTAAATAAAATTTAGTAATTTTCACTATTCATCCGAAAATGAAAGTTATCCGAAAAGTACCAAAATTTCACCCTAAGATAATTTCGATATTCTGAATCCAAAAATGAAGTCCATTTTGAAAAATAAAATTCACAAAATTTCAAAAAGTGGTTATTACTATTCATAACGACTAGTTGTAATAATATTTTAATAGCATATTGTTGTTTAGTGAAACTCGTTATTGCGTACTACACACGCTATCGAGGAAGGTCGTGATTGCATGTAATGAAAGGCAAGTCAAGGTTTCATTTTGTGTAATATCCTTTTGGTGTAGCATACAACACAAGACATTAGTGAAATAAAAAGAATATTTTTCATAAAATCTCGGGGTGTTACAGTAATAGATTCCATTCAAGTATTTATATGGCACTATATAAAGTGTTATATTGAAATAGATGCCACACACCAACTTGTTGAGATGATGTTTGTGAAAGGAAACTCGTAGGCCTAGAACTATTTTATGAAATAATGGAAAATGTTATGATTATCCTAACACACTTCAATGTAGCCCAAATTAGAAAAATAAAGCTATGGCGATAATGGAAGGACGGATTTGGAATTTCAAGTGGGAGGGCATGTTTTCATGAAGTTATCTCCATGGTAGGGTGTTATATGTTTCATTAATAATGGTAAATTAAATCCCAGGTACATCAAACCTTTTAAATTTCTAGTAAGAATTTGAGTTGTAGCATATCGTTCAGAAATGCCTCCAAGTATCTCAGAAGTTCATGATGTGTTCCTCCTATTACTATTGAGAAAATACATGCCTGACCCCAAAAATAAACTCACCTATGATGAAATTGAACTGGAACATGATCTATAATATTGTGAAGAGCATGTCAAAATTCACAATACAAGGGAATATGTGCCGAGAAACAAGATGATTCATCTGGTACAAGTTCTATGGTGAAACCATAAGATGTTAGGGGAAATGTGGGAACTATAGGAACATATAATGAAGAACCACCTGGAACTTTTTTTGTGGTAGTATTCTATAAAATTCAACGACAATATTATTTTATGTACGGAAGAATGTAAAACCCCATGCTTCCACGATACGTTTCCCTTTGAATAATTCAATAACTTTCCTTGTATGCAACTTCAAGATTCTAACACATCATGAACAATCAAACTAGCCGTTATGAATAGTAATACATACTTCTTAAAATTTAATAAATTTTATTTTTCAAAATGTACTTTATTTTTGATTTCCGAATATCGAAATTCCCATAGGGTGAATTTTTTTTTATTTTTCAAAAACAATTCAATTTTTGATGAATAGTGAAAAACACTACGTTATTGGTTAAAACCAACTTTTTCATTAAATAGTTATTTATTGTATATAACATTATATTTTTCCAAAATAGATATATACTACCTATATATGTTCAATGTAATTCATTCGAGTCATTTTTTAATAAATAAATATATATATATTATTGAACATTCAACCGTCTTTTACCCACCTCCTTGGAGTATTTGCTAAATTTTATTAAACATAATTATATCACTTTTGTGAGATGAATTTAAAAAAATCCAAGTGACACGGTTAATATCATTAATTAAAATGTGGTTCAATAAGATGAAAATAATTTTTGGTGAATAGAAACTTTCGACTTTTATTTACCATAGTTAAAAGTAATTAGGGTAATAAAGGGTAAAAATGATATCACAATTAACTTAAAATATGTCCTATTTCTACTGGATGAGTATAATTCAACCTAAAACAACCTTAATAAGAAAATATGACCCCCTTTGGTCAACATGTATTAGAATAAGACATATATTATTATTTTATTTAAAGAAGAGTTAAAAGAGTTAAATTTATAGTTTAATAACTAAATCATTTTTAATATAGTGTTACACACAATATAAATTAGACTATAAATATTAACTAGAAAGATAATACAATTTCCTACATAATTGTATTTTATTTATAATTTTTAGACATTAAATAATTTATTTTATTTATGACACATTGATGATTCAATAATACCCTATTTGTGAAATATTAAAAAAAAATTATAATATAAATATCCAAATAAATGTAAATTGAAGATTATGATAAATTTAACTATTTCTATATTTAAATATAAAATTTTAGGGTTTGATAAATAAATATAATTTTATTTGATAATGTTTTAATGGTTTAAAAAAATCAATTACTAAATAGTGAAAAAATTGACATAATTGAGTTTCTAAAATCGAAAACTATATTATTAATTGATATAATATTTATAAAAATATATTGTTTATCCAAAAGATGTAGATAAGGTTATATATATTATTAATGAACCAAATGGGGTTCTATTGTCAGTTTATTGAATGTTTATTTACCATATAATATTAAAATAAAAAGTGATATGGTAAATGTCAAACTATTTAACTAAGAGTTAAATCTAAAAGATAATGTTAATATGGGGACCTAAACTTGTCTAAAACTTGTTTCTTGGGATATTTCAGACCCATCCCCACCTTATCCATTAGATAAAACATTTTTGGGCCATTATAAATCGAAAATGATTTTATTATAAAAAAATAATTCGAGCTTTTCCAAAAGTGACCCTCACAACTCTTATTAATGTGTACTTCCACTTCTCAAAAAATCACAGCTTCAAATCCAGTTTTATCAAAAAAAATCTAACCAAATATCCTCCTAACAATACTACCATAATCCTAGAGTCCTTACTTTTGTCATAAATACAACCTATGGATACCTTTGGATCAAATCAAAATGAAGATCCCCAAGAAGATGTAAATATTTAATCACCTATTTCAAATTATTTTCTTCTTCAACATCCTCTTTCATTATTGTTTCCATACCAGAATAATAAATATAGTACCTTTTACAAACTATGACATTATTATAAATATTTTATAGAAATATTAGTTTTTCTATCCTTCATATAAAAGACAATGTCACCATACGTGCATACATACGGCTTACAGACTCCACATCGTCATGTATTTGGTTATTCAAGCACTTCATTATTTGGATGAATATAATAATGAGTACAACTAATGTAAATAATAATTATAAAATGTTACCTATTATGTATAAATTATATACCATCCAATTACATAGGATTTTTTCATCAATATAATGATATAGTCGCTCGTGCGTACATACGGATTACCATCTCCACGAACGTGATGATATTCATTTACCCATCATAACAATTCATGAATAATTTTCATTTGATGACTAAAAGTAATTTTTATAATCGTGATACAAATTTTTATATGAATCAAATAGATCATATCCATAATAAACATGGCTTACATATCCAAGCATATAAAGGAAAACAAATCAGTTGACACCTGAAACGATGGTACAACTGAAAAATTATTAACAAAGCAATATAAGAGGATCATATATGATATAGTATTTATGTATATAATTCTTTGATAATTTAAATAAAATTATTTTAATTTTATATTGGATGTTTTACATACCCTTTTCCAAGGAAAAATACAAGGTAAGGGTTGATTTCACAATCACTTTATTATCCGAGGTTGCTTTTACGTAAGTATCTAATGAGGCCTCTTTATCATCACATCCATGTTTTCATAAAAAGGTATTACAAAACATTTTTACATGTTAGATGAAATTTTTTTAAATTCATTTATACCCTTATTTTAGCTTATATGTTATGAAATAAATCTTTCCATCATTTTCCATAAAAGGTACTATATGACCTTTTCAAAAAATTATGGTAAGAATGTTAATCTACTTATACGGTGGGTGCATCTATTTTCTACTATTATAACTTCATAAATGCTTCCCTTGAAACCTTATAAGAATATTTTCTAAATAAATTATTTATTTTATAATTATGTGACTCTTAAATGGTTTTAATTAGAAATAGGTATTTCATTCAAATAGTTTTCATTTCATCTATGTCAACATCATTTGATGGATTTTAATCTTGTTTGAAGTTGATTTATTTTGATACAAATCCCCCCTACTGAATTGAAGGTTTTGTGATATGTTTGAATATGGATGTATTATATTTATACCATTCATGGATTATGGTTAAAGTATTGACATTTCATATTCTAGTTTAAATATGGATGATTATGTTATGTTTCAACCTTTTCATATGAGGAATGTAATAGACTTAGTATGTGACGGGTGGAGCTCACTATAGCTCCTCAGTGCATTGGTAGGTCTCATGATACAATTATATGTGGAATTGGTGAGGCCTTTATTAATTTGATATATGGTTTTGGACAAGGCATAAATCATTTTAGACATCGTGGCTGAGGCCTTGAAGAGTTGTTTTAGAATTTCCAGTATTATACATTCACTCATTATGAAAATAATAATGATGGTTCATGTAGTTATTCATCTAGCAGAATACCCATGAATATGTTTTATTATGGTATTATTTACTCAGCTCATATTAATTCAATTAAGTGATCATGTTTATTATTTTTAAAGGCATGTGTTTTTAATTATTCTTCATTCCTAATGTGTATGTTATCTTATGTTATATTGCATACCCTAACTGAGAGTTTGACCTAACCCCTTTATTATGTTTCATATTCCCAAGATATTTAGAAGTTAGTTATGAGTGACTTTTAGGAATTATCTAGGAGGCTTGGATGTTTCTAATAGAATAAATTAGTGTTGTATTTCATTTAACAATGTAATGTTGAACTTATGTATGTATCTTGTTTCCAATAATACTAAACTGATTGGTCTTGCGGGACATGATTCTTTATATCATTCCAATGTTACGTAATAATGCACCAACTCTCGATAACTCGGGTCGGGGTGTTACAACACTTATAAAACCAATACAATAAACACAATCATTCCACATTTCTATTTTGAATTTAGAGAAACTGACATACACAGTTGTGTTATATAAGATATTTAGGGTCTAATAAGTAAAAAATAAGTTTTTTGAATAGTAAAATACCCTTATGAATAGAAATATTAATATTAATATGATAATTTTGAATAGTAAAACATATTATTATTTTATTGTCTTAAGGTTATATAATAATGATATCTTCATTAATTTTTCAAGGTGATATAAATTGAATCATTGTTTTAAAATTTGTTATATATTGAATGAAATTTGATTTTATTTATATTTAAAAGTAATAATATTCATAGACTTATTTTTAAATAATGGATATCATTTTGGAAATCTATATGTCTAAAAATGGTTTGGGTGAATTGTTTGTATTTATTGGAAGTAATGGAATTTTTTATGTACAGTAAAATATGGTAATTTACTGTATATATACATTATCACAAAGATTTAAAATTAGGATAATTTGGGGTGATTTAGAATTATTGGTTTTATTCCACATTCATTTATTACTATTATGGGTCACTATAATCATCATTGTTGGTTGCTTTGAGATAAATAATAAAATAATGAATAAGATATTAAAAAATTGCTCCTCTCCTACACTATAACCCCCCCTCACACCATCTTCACATAACTCTTATAATAGTTTTTTTCCTGACTAAATTGTACTCAAATATCATACCCATCTATTCCATCACATCCAGCAACCCTTGGTCTCATCAAAAGGCCAAAACATATTGTCACGAACCAGGCTGGGTCACTATCCGACCCGACGCCCGACCCGGTCCGCGGCAAAACCCGAAGGGCGTTCCCGATCCCCACAGGCTGGCACAAGTGCCCGGGTATCAAAAATAAACTTGGGAAAGATTTACCCGGATAAATAAAAATAAAAACAGACAACAAACTGAATAAATTGAAACTAAAAACTGAAAACCAAATAGACCCTTATACCAAGTTCAGATTTAATGTTTACAACTTGAACCAAAAACCCAAAGGAGACTACATCGAAGGAAGCCAAAACTCCAACACAAACCTCTTTGCGACATGAGGAGTCACATTCCCAAGACACCATCACCAAACCAACACGAGGATGCCACTGACAACCCAAACCACCAACGCTAAGCCCGACGCCTCAACCTGGAGAAAAAAAAACACATTCTACATACACCCGGAGGTGTATGTAGGGTGTGAGCTAAAATCCCAGTAAGATGCCACCAAGAAAAGGTTCCACGCACAATTATTAATTGACCAATACATTTGCAACTTAAATTAAAGAAAAAAAAACTGAAATCTTAATCAACTTTTAGAGAAAAACAAGTTTTAAATAAAATAGTTTTAAGAAAGAACAACTTAAATTAAAACACACGCGCACACACACACACTTCTGAAAATAATCGAGTTTCACACCGATGAGCGTAGAGTAACCAATGAGCACTAATATGGGAGGGTCAGCATGGGTGTTAGCTAGCATGGGTCCCTAGAACTTTGTGTCTCAATGAAACGTGGCTTAGAAGGCCACGACCCTCAGAAAACGTGGCTTAGATGGCCACGACCCTCAGAAAACGTGGTTTAGAAGACCACGACCCTCAGAACAGCACATGTTTAGTTAGTGTTGCAATCGTCAGTCCTGCTAGTGAAACTGGGTTGAGTCACCTCCAGAACACTAGCCTACTAGTCTAGTCTACCCTCCTAGCTACCAGGGCTTCCCTGTTTGTGCTCAAACCAATTTCAAGTTCATGTCACATGCCATATTTATGCACCCAAATAAAACAAGACACCACACATGCCAAAAACCACTACTCTTACTCAGAAATACCATTTTGGAAGAATACACACCCTACAAATATTTCAAAACTAAATTTGCACTAATTACATGACAAAAAAAATAGTGTGGTCAAAGAAAACACTTTCGAAGTCAATCAGACCATTAAAATAATTTATTAAACAATTTTAACCTATGTCGCACTACTTTAAACACCAGACACCTTTACACCATGCAGTCAAAACAAATTTTTCATCTTTAATAATTATTTAATAAACCAATCAAAATTTTCATAAATAAATTTTTAAAGATCGAAACCACTCCTTTACACACCTAGCCGACCCAAACCCCCCTCACATGACCATACACACACGACGTCACCTCCGAAACACAACCCACATTACACACGCAATTAAAGAAGACCATCCACTCAGTTAAAATACCATTGCTATAATTAATTGAACTACAAGAAAAATTTGTCAAACCATTTCAAAATACGCCGCACGGAATTAAACACCACAAACTCATTAACTGTTCATTTTTTAAAAATTGCATATAGACACTACACCTGAAACACCATTCGCACCCTTTGCATATACTAACAAAATAAACTGCACAACTTATGAAACACTTGAAAATAGTTCAACAGAGATTTTCATCGCATAATACTCATTTAAGACCAAAACCATACCGACACTACACCCAAAAAAAATCAATTTCATCCTTTGCAGTTCCAAAGAAAAGGGACTCACAATTAACTAGAGATAATATTTCAGCATCAAGTACACGTATTATGATGACACCCTACTAAACAGTTCAAGGCATGTCAAACTTAAATGAAAATCAAATTTGCACCAAAACTTCAATGAAAATAAACTTCGCACCACACACATTAATTAAATAACACTCCAAACAAATCAACGTTGCAAATTAATTAACCAAATAATAATTGGACGTGAAACCACTTACCTCAACGTAGACCAACTTCGCAAATTTGGTGTGCAATGTCTGCTGCACTTCAATCGCACCCCAAATAGACTCATTTGTACCCAAACTCAAGAATTAGAACAATTATATCCCTATATGACCCTACAAACAGAACATGAGACCATTTATACCGAAAATTGAACCAAAGAAACACAAAAAAAACCATATGGAGATCGAATGAAGACTTACCAGTGCGAGCAGAACAGGGGAGAAAGGAGGGTGGGTTTCCGAAGGCGCGCCGCGTCAGAAAACAGGGCGGTGCATGGCTGTGCGAAGTGGGAAAATAGGTAGCAAGGATGATGGTCTCCGGTGCGTGGTGGTTGTACGGTGCAAGGTAGCTGAGGGGAGTCTGTTCGCGAGGGTGAGGAGCTCGGAGAGGCATCGCCGGACAGGAGCAGGAGGGGCGCGGCTCATCGGAAGGGTATGTTGGGAGGTCCGGAAAAGAGGGAGGTGGCGCAAGGAAAGTCGTGTGCATGGTGAGGAGGTCGGCTTGGCTGAGGTGCGCTGGTCCGAAGGGATGGCGTCGATCATTGCGAGGTGCACTGCTGGTCCAGTTCACCGAAGGAGGAGGAAGAGGCTGGTCCAGGAGAGGGGGGGCGGAGGTGGTCTAGTGAGGAAGAGGGATCGGGGATCTTCTTGTGCGATCGGAGGAGGCCGTCGGGAGTATGGCGCGGCATAGCTGGGTCTGCAATTAGCCGAGGGCAGCTAGGGTTGCAGAGGAAATTGGCGCAGCAAAAAGAGGGAAAAACGGAATGTGGGGGTGGGGGCCTAGCGCGACGGGGGGGGGGGGGGGGGGAAGGGGAAGCAAGAGGAAACAACAATAAGAAAAAGAAAAAAAGGAAAGAAAAAAAGAAAGAAATGAAAATGAATAAAAATTATAAATAAAGTAAAATAAAGCCAAAAAAAATAACTTCCAAACCAATATAAAAAAAATATAATAATAATAATAATAATAATAATAATAATAATCTTAATTTTAATGAAATTATTATAAATATCAAAACAACGCAAAAAAAAAATTTATATTTGAAACAGCAATTTAATATTATAACCAAAATGAATATTAGTTGAAATAGAAAGAATTATAATAACCTAAATAAATTGTTAACCAAGATGATAATAATAATAACATTAATAATAATAATAATAATAATAATAGTAATAATAATAATAATAATAATTTAATTGAAATGTTAACTTAAATATTCATAATATTAACAATAATACTAAAGTGATAAAATCAGTTACAAAATAATTGCATTAATTACTGAGTCTGGACTTCGTGCATAGACGCGTGCGTGATCACGACAAGTCGCGCATCCATATAAAAATAAATTTATTCATAAAACATTCCCTTATTACGGTTTGGCGCTATACCCAGGCATGCGTATAGTCGCGCACCCTTACCAGATCCGAATTTCTTCTAAAATAAAACTGGTTCAAACCACAGCTAAAAGGTGAGTCCCAAAATAGTTTAAAATAAAACAAGTGTCAGGTCGGGGTGTGACAATTCTCCCCACCATGACACTTTCTGCCCCCAGAAAGCCCCAAAAGACTTGGTCAGCCAAGTGTTCCAAGCTAGACCACGAAGACACCGAAAACAAAACCTCAATCACCTAAAGATATAGAATTTCAAAGGCCCATGCCCTGAAACTACGAATACCTCAAAACAAGAATTACTTAGAAAAACAACCAGCAACCAAGAATTTACCTTAAGAAGAACTACAACTTGGAACACCTCGACCCCTAATTTAGGGATCATTAGGACCACTCGAGGTCTCCAAGAACGGTCGTCAAGCGACCCACTACTTAAGCTATCCAACCAACATGGTCGAGGTTGGGGGGAGCAGAAGCAAGGGGTTGCTCCGCCAAGCGCACTTTGAAAACAGAGCCTTCCATAAGCCCGTCTTATGGTGGTCTCCCCACCATATTAGGGTTCTCAGCAAACATTTGTTCTCCAAACCAAAATGACTCCCAAACCCAGACAACTCTAACACTGGCTTGACCCTCAGAGTACCCTATGTTGAACTAACACAAGACGAGACATCGGCGAGACCCGCACAGGGTCTCCCCACCATTTTAAAAATTCCTAACACCACGAAACTCGTGCGGGCATTCCTAGTTTACTTTAAGCAATACCGATTGAACCCTTCATCGTGAACCCGCCACACAGGCCAACCCGCACTGATCATTCCTACAGTGGACAACAATCTGCCACGTGAGATAGCTTTGATAGCAGAATCCCCTAACCAGGAGATGAACTAGACAGGCGCACAATGTTTCCACAAGACATGAGTATCTCCGACCGCAATAAGGTTTACGAAGCACCCACAATGGCTTTACAAGAATATGGGTTTTTCCGAACCTCTTTAAGGCCCAAGAGGAACTCCCATAAAATAAGACCACAACCAGTAGACAAGGGCTCTATTCCCCTGACAACAAGAATGACGCCTTCGGAGAGGGTACCACAATAGGGAAATTTATGTTTTCCCTGTCCCGACATTGCGGACTAAAGTTGGACCAAGCCCGTCCCATGTCTGACGAGTCCTGACTGCGCGCAAGCTGCACCCCGAGACCTACGGCTGGGGCACTGATGTCTGAAGCATCTCTAGCCTCGCAGTCCCAAGCTGACCACTTCAAAATGGAACCTCCTCCGCTGGAAAAGCAGCCTACATACTTCCTCTCGTGTCTTGCGTGGCCACTCTATTAACATACCCACTGAGGATTGCAACGAACGACTTAGAGTGTCTGACTGACCACACTAGAGATAGGAGGTTGAGCGGTCTATCAAACACGAGACACAAACTGGCGAGAGGGGCACTCCAAGAATAAGCCCCTTTGGTTCACATTCTTCTTCAGATGAAGAGCATTCATTTACCACAGTATAAATGGGACCAGGCACTATTACTAGCTTTAAACTGATCGTTACACACAACCTCTGGGGAACAAGAAACTAACTCATCAGAAAGGTCAACATACCTCCATCACCCTCTATTGACTAGTCAAGAACATACGAGATCCACTACTTTCCATCGCCTTCACTGAGGTACTACTGCGGAATGAGACTAGTCTTGAGGGTTGCTCACGATGTCACTATTCACAACGAAAACGGAACTATCACCGTTTGCTGGTTTAGTCTCGCTCCTCCAAACATACTCGAGACAAATTACGCATACACAACATTTAGACTTCCTCTAAAACTAGAGACACTTTCAACTTTCCTAAAGCACTCAACGACATCCAACTGACATCGACGTCTACGAACAGCCGACACCCCCGAGAAGAACCAAACTCTGCCACTCCACTAAGAGTCTGAGTCGGGCCAAGAAAAGATAGAGACCTGCTGGAACCCATGGAACGTTTCTAGGGGGCATATCCCAAACAAAAAAAACACAAACCAACTTTCCGCAAATCCAAACACATCATAATATAAACATCAACATTCCAGAAAAAAAACCAACAATTCCAAATCTAAAACATCAATTCATTTTCAAATAAAACGCTCACTTGAAAGACTAAGCCCTGCAAAATAAACCCAAAATCTATTTTAAAAATCCATCTTTACTCTAAAAGAAATGTCATTTTTTTCATTTTCAAAACCATTTGTGCACAAAAACCCATTTAAGAAAAAGGCCCACTTTCTAGGAAATAAGAAGCAACCTTAGAAATCAATCAACCACCACTGATATTCCATGGTGCCTCGCAAGTATCCATTTTCGTGCCACTCAGGCACCCGTCCACACGATCCACCAACTATCCATTAATCAAGTCCATATACACATGTGAGCACCCCTAGGAATACCACTGGAAAGAAACAAGGCTACTCCGCTTTCAGAACAAAACATTCTCAATATCAGAAAATACCTTCTTCTTTTCAAACCCGTTTCAAAAATTCAAGGTAAATTTCAAGAATGCTTTCTATTTCTAAAACAGCCCATTTCAATTTCAGATGACCCAAAACATCCCTTTAGAAATTCAACGTTGACAAATCAACGCCAAATTCCAAAAACAAGGTCCAAGAGAAACGCACAACAAATATCATGACAACTGCAAATATGAGAAACATCAAAGTCCGCTTCCCTTTTTAAAGGAAAACAATCTCGCGCCAATCCCAAAATTGGAGCAAGGTATCACAAACATTAAACACCTGGGCGGAGGACTAGTGGTCGTGTCTATCCCGACTACATGGTTTAGCAGACCATGTCCTAGGTAAGCACCAACCACTAGGAGTGTCGAACCGCACTCTCGGGCATCACATGGGTCGCTACTCCATGTGAGACCGTGCACAGTACCAGTTTACTCCTATTTTCATCCCCCATCCACAAAGACCAAAGCCAAAACATAGATCCCGGACTGCCCCTGGGTACTCGAGGATCGGAACGAGCAAGAGTTCGCGACACTCTTCCCGCACCTACCACTCGAGTACCGACAATCCTATCTCCGATCTACCTGACACCCCAAATAACAAGAACAAAACCACCTCTGATACCATTTTGTCATGAACCAGGCTAGGTCGCTATCCGACCCGGCGCCCGACCCGGTCCGCGGCAAAACCCGAAGGGCGTTCCCGATCCCCACGGGCTGGCCCAAGTGCCCGGGTATCAAAAATAAACTTGGGAACGATTTACCCGGATAAATAAAAATAAAAACAGACAACAAACTGAATAAATTGAAACTAAAAACTAACAACCAAATAGACCCTTATACCAAGTTCAGATTTAAAGTTTACAACTTGAACAAAAAACCCAAAGGAGACTACATCGAAGGAAGCCAAAACTCCAACACAAACCTCTGTGCGACATGAGGAGTCACATTCCCAAGACACCATCACCAAACCAACACGAGGATGCCACTGACAACCCGAACCACCAACGCTAAGACCGATGCCTCAACCTGGAGAAAAAAAACACAGTCTACATACACCCGGAGGTGTATGTAGGGTGTGAGCTAAAAGCCCAGTAAGATGCCACCAAGAAAAGGTTCCACGCACAATTATTAAATGACCAATACATTTGCAACTTAAATTAAAGAAAAAAACTAAAATCTTAATCCACTTTTAGAGAAAAACAAGTTTTAAATAAAATAGTTTTAAGAAAGAACAACTTAAATTAAAACACACACACACACACACTTCTGAAAATAACCGAGTTTCACACCGATGAGCGTAGAGTAACCAATGAGCACTAATATGGGAGGGGCCGCATGGGTGTTAGCTAGCTTGGGTCCCTAGAACTTCGTGTCTCAGTGAAACGTGGCTTAGAAGTCCACGACCCTCAGAAAACGTGGCTTAGATGGCCACGACCCTCAGAAAACGTAGTTTAGAAGACCACGACCCCCAGAACAGCACATGTTTAGTTAGTGTTGCAATCGTCAGTCCTGCTAGTGAAAATGGGTTGAGTCACCTCCAGAACACTAGCCCACTAGTCTAGTCTACCCTCCTAGCTACCCGGGCTTCCCAGTTTGTGCTCAAACGAATTTCAAGTTCATGTCACATGCCATATTTATGCACCCAAATAAAACAAGACACCACACATGCCAAAAACCACAACTCTTACTCAGAAATACCATTTTGGAAGAATACACACCCTAAAAATATTTCAAAACTAAATTTGCACTAATTACATGACAAAAAAAATAATGTGGTCAAAGAAAACACTTTCAAAGTCAATCATACCATTAAAAGAATTTATTAAACAATTTTAACCTATGTCACTCTACTTTAAACACCAGAAACCTTTACACCATGCAGTCAAAACAAATTTTTCATCTTTAATAATTATTTAATATACCAATCCAAATTTTCATAAATAAATTTTTAAAGATCGAAACCACTCCTTTACACACCTAGCCGACCCAAACCCCCCTCACATGACCATACACACACGACGTCACCTCCGGAACACAACCCACATTACACACACAATTAAAGAAGACCATCCACTCAGTTAAAAGACCATTTCTATAATTAATTGAACTACAAGAAAAATTTGTCAAACCATTTCAAAATACGCCGCACGTAATTAAACACCACAAACTCATTAACTGTTCATTTTTGACAAATTGCATATAGACACTACACCTGAAACACCATTCTCACCCTTTGCACATACTAAAAAAATAAACTGCACAACTTATGAAACACTAGAAAATAGTTCAACAGAGATTTTCATCGCAACATACTCATTTAAGACCAAAAGCATACCGACACTACACCCAAAAAAATCAATTTCATCCTTTGCAGTTCCAAAGAAAAGGGACTCACAATTAACTAGAGATAATATTTCAGCATCAAGTACATGTATTATGAAGACACCCAACTAAACAGTTCAAGGCATGTCAAACTTAAATGAAAATCAAATTTGCACCAAAACTTCAATGAAAATAAACTTCGCACCACACGCATTAATTAAATAACACTCCAAACAAATCAACGTTGCAATTTAATTAACCAAATAATAATTGGACGTGAAACCACTTACCTCAACGTAGACCAACTTCGCAAATTTGGTGTGCAATGTCCTCTACACTTCAATCGCACCCCAAATAGACTCATTTGTACCCAAACACAAGAATTAGAACAATTATATCCCTATATGACCCTACAAACAGAACATGAGACCATTTATACCGAAAATTGAACCAAAGAAACACAAAAAAACCATATGGAGATCGAATGAAGACTTACCAGCGCGAGCAGAACATGGGAGAAAGGAGGGTGGGTTTCCAAAGGTGCGCCGCGTTAGAAAACAGGGCGGTGCGTGGCTGTGCGAAGTGGGAAAATAGGTAGCAAGGATGCTGGTCTCCGGTGCGTGGTGGTTGTACGGTGCAAGGTGGCTGAGGGGAGTCCGTTCGCGAGGGTGAGGAGCTCGGAGAGGCATCGCCGGATAGGATCAGGAGGGGCGCGACTCATCAGAAGGGTATGTTGGGAGGTCCGGAAAAGAGGGAGGCGGCGTAAGGAAAGTCGTGTGCATGGTGAGGAGGTCGGCTTGGCTGAGGTGCGCTAGTCCGAAGGGATGGCGTCGATCATTGCGAGGTGCACTGCTGGTCCAGTTCGCCGAAGGAGGAGGAAGAGGCTGGTCCAGGAGAGGGGGCGGAGGTGGTCTAGTGAGGAAGAGGGATCGAGGATCTTCTTGTGCGATCAGAGGAGGCCGTCGGGAGTATGGTGCGGCATAGCTGGGTCTGCAACCAGCCGAGGGCGGCTAGGGTTGCAGAGGAAATTGGCGCAGCAAAAAGAGGAAAAAAAACGGAATGTGAGGGTGGGGGCCTGGCGCGACGGGGGGGGGGGGGAAAGGGGAAGCAAGCGGAAACAACAATAAGAAAAAGAAAAAAAGGAAAGAAAAAAAGAAAGAAATGAAAATGAATAAAAATTATAAATAAAGTAAAATAAAGCCAAAGAAAAATAAATTCCAATCCAATCTAAAAAAATGATAATAATCATAATAATAATAATAATAATAAAAATCTAAATTTTAATGAAATTATTATAAATATTAAAACAAAAAAAATATTATATTTGCAACCGCAATTTAATATTATAACCAAAATTAATATTAGTTGAAATAGAAAGAATAATAAAAACCTAAATAAATTGTTAACCAAGATGATAATAATAATAATAATAATAATAATAATAATAATAATAATAATTTAATTGAAACGTTAACTTAAATAATCATAATATTAACAATAATACTAAAGTGATAAAATCAGTTACAAAATAATTGCATTAATTACTGAGTCTGGACTTCGTGCATAGACGCGTGCGTGATCACGACAAGTCGCGCATCAATATAAAAATAAATTTATTCATAAAACATTCCCTTATTACGGTTTGGCGCTATACCCAGGCATGCGTATAGTCGCACACCCTTACCAGATCCGAATTTCTTCTAAAATAAAACTGGTTCAAACTAGAGCTAAAAGGTGAGTCCCAAAATAGTTTAAAATAAAACAAGTGTCAGGTCGGGGTGTGACACATATCCCCTTAATAGGCTCCCAATGAAGATAACATCATGTCATAAATTCCAATTTTCATTTATATCATTTCAAGTTCCTTTATTTTATATTTCTTTCACCACCTACAATCATCCAAATGTATTTATTAATCTAGTACCCTACATGTACTTTAATTTTGTTATGATTAGGATTAATTCTTCATCATCTCTCCATTCTCCTACTTCTATACTAGAAATGAAAACACCAACTGAGATATGTTAATTTATCACACTCAATGATGATAGGCTTCAAATTTCTATTACTATCTTCATTTATTGTCATGTAACCATTTTTAGGGTTTAACTATACTATAATATATGCATTATAACTTATTTAGGGCTCTAAAATAATTTTTTACAAATGATATTAATTTATAAATAAAAATGAGTTTATTATCATCAAGAACTGCCAATTAACACAAAAAGTTGACATTAATGTTTTATAGAATGATTCATCAGGACATAAGAAATCAAAAAAACATAATAACAATGTAATCTTGTGTTTTATCATGAATAACACACAACTTTTATTTTGGAAAACCAATCTCATTCTGCATGATAATTCATACATGAGTACAATTAAACTGATGAAAACCAAGGAAGAAAACCCTCCCAAATGATGGAATTAAAAATCTTATCTCATAAAAGGCCAGAATAAATCAATTAAGTGTAGTTGAGGTTATGGAATCATTAATTTATCAACCTGAGTTTTATTATTTAGTACATTAAGATAAATTGAGGATCATCTTTAAACTTAAGGTATGAGTTTTCTACGCAAGACTCTATTTTTATTCTAGTTACTCATATTCTCCACATACCTCATTTAAATTATTATTTATTAATATGTACCACTCATATATTTAATGATAATTTATTATATATGTTAACCAAGTAGAATACTAATTTCATTTATGGATATTTATATGTTTTAAATGGATCATTTACATTGCTTATCAGAATACAATCCTAACACCATGGAATTTCTCAAATTTTCACTTATTTTTAAGAGAACTATATAATCTATTTTTTACTGTCAATTATATTTCTAAATTTTTTTTTAATGAAAATAATATCATAGTTAACTTTTTGATTATTTCATATACATTTCAAAGAGAACTATTCTTTTCAATGTAAAAGAGTATTTAAATAAATATTTTCTTGATGCTTTTATAAGAGTATCTTCATCTGTTTCAATAGTCATGTTCATTATTATTAACTATTAGGATTATTCTTTTATGATATTATCTACAATATTTATTTTAAAATTAATTATTATTTTTATTGTGGTTGTTCTATCTTAAAACCCTTATCCAATTTACCTAGAATGATTACTATTTATTCTTGACATTTGGGGAATGTTATTGACATTTCATAAGTTAGTTTTAATATTTATGTATATGTTTTTATGGATAACCTAATTAATATGAGGAATGAGTTAGACATAGTATGTGACTCATGGGGCCTTCTATATACCCTTGATTCATCAGTAGGTCTCATGAGATAATTTTTGTTCTTGGCACAAGGCCTTGACAAAATGATTATTTATGGTCTTGGCACGAGGTCGTGATGATATGGTTATGATGTCCAACATTACATATTCCCCCATTATGAAACAAGTAATTTAATGTTTGTGAGGTTATTATACTAGTAGAATTTCCTTGATTTTTCTTTATTATTGAATTTTTATTCAGCTTTTATTCTTTCCATAATGTGTTCAAATTCATTATTAATGGAATATTTTTTCTAGTTATTTTCCATACCTACCGATTATGTTTATGAAATAATACACTGTATTACTTAATCTTAATGAGCATTTGATATGAAACTTTTGTTATGATTCATTTTCCTAGGACATGAAGATGTATATTATGAATGAAATGAATAAATAACCAAGTAGTTATGGATGCTATAAACGGGGTTTTCAAATTTTTTTCTGTTTCAAGTTGTAATTTTGAAATTATGAATATAAATTGTGTCCAAAGCTACTAAACAACTCATTCTATCAGGTTTAATGTCCCTTGGTTATTTTACAATGTAATAAAATAAAGCCCCAACTCTGGGAAACGAGGGTTAGGTCCTTACATTTGGTATTAAAGAAAGATTATTAGGAAACATGGAAAGTAATTTTAGAAAATGTGGAATAGGAAAAAAAATCCCAAAGATAGTCTTTGATGATAAACAAGCAAGAATATCATTTAATATTTTCTATGTAAATTATTTGGTGTATCATTATAGAAAATACATCTCTATATGGATAATAATAGTGGATGTGGTTCTAGAATAGATATACATCAGAGTTAAAACTCTAACAAGGAGTTTCAAGCTTAACTTGGGGTAACCTGGTACATGATAATGACAATTATTGCGCACCTAGTTTGACACTCATGGGTGATATGATTTGGATAATTCACATTTTATTTTCAAGAAAATATAAAGGATTTAAATTCATGTTTTTATTTAATGTAACCATATTTATAATTATTATATTATCTATGTATAGTATTTCAATTAATGCTCTATATTTTTTACATTGAGATTATAAATAATGATTCATAACATAATCTAGTGTATGCCATTATTTATTAATGGAGCCTTATGGATGGAATGGAAACAGAATGAATGTGCAAGACCCATATAGGGAATTCCTTCTAATGCAAGATAATGATGTTGGATCTAATGCTATGACTAGTGTTGAGCAACTTATTACTATAATGTTACTACTAACACATATTATGAATAATATTCATACCTGTATTGAGCATCCTGATCCAAAACATTGGGGAGTTTTGTTAGATTTCATTAGGTGACAACATCCTCCATCATTTAATGTTATTATAAACCCATTTTTAGCAGAGGTGTGTATAACTTCATTAGTGACTATATTTTGAAATTCAAGATATAATGAAAGAGAGAAGGTTGTCATATATGATTATTGACTATTTGGAGATGTGGATCAGTTGTGTTACTAAATTAAAAAAACAAATGAGGAGGAAGAAATTGAAGAAATAGAATAGATATATTTTAAGGAAATATTCTTATAAAATTACTTCCTTTAAGATAAGTGAACATATATGGAAAGGATGTTTTTAAATCTGTGGAAAAAGAGGAGGAGAATGTTAAAATGTATCAATCTAACCTCACAAGGGTAGAAATACTTATTATGGACTAAAGATATAATACAATAATAAATATTGATTGATTATTTTATTTTATAAAACCATTCCTCTTGAGGGATCTACTCTCCTAAATTTTCTCATCATATAATGATATAGTCTCATGTAAAATCGAGAAAGAAAATGAGTCATCATAGTCGTATGATTTTTATTGACAATAGGAGAATAAGGGTTAACTAGAAACTTTGGAAAAAGAAATAAGAAAATGCAGAGGAAGGGAAGAGTGGACCTTCAACCATGTGATTGTTGTTCGAAGATACATCCTAGTACATTTCTGAAGGGTATGTGTGTTTGTTTGAAGTTTGGGTAAAATTTTCACACAAGTTTTGACTTTAAAAGGGAATAAATAAGCTACTAATTTTCAATGCTACAATTTCAGTGAGAGGGGAAATAATGAACATGATTTTCCTATGTGTCAAAGAAGTGTTCCCTAATGAAGGGAAAGAGAGAAATGACAATATTATGCAGTCACAACTTTGGAGGATAAAGTTCCTAATGATGTGGTGGTAGATACAATAATGATTACCTAAAACATAAAAAATTTATTATTTGATTCGGGATCATCACATTCATTCAAATTTTAAAAATTTTCCATAAAAATTAAATATTTACAGTTTCATATAATATGGTAGTTATTAGTCAAAACTCTTAATAGATGTATCATTACAACAAATTTGTGTCAGGTAGTCCCCATTATGGCCTATAAACATTCATTATGTATTGGTTTTATTTTTATACATGTGATTGATTTTGATGTAATCCTATGTATGTATTTTTATTCAAACTATGATGTGATAATTTATTATAAGAATAATGAAGTTACACTTTATTATGATGATTTGGAATCTATTATCATTATTATAAAAACATCACCATTTTATTATGGAGGAAGGGAATGAAATAACTATGGGTGAGAAGAATAATGTTCAAAGAGAGGACATACCTATTATGCATGAATATGTTGATGTGTTTCCCTAGGATTTACCTAGACTACCTTTATATTGTGAAATTATGTTTTCCATTAACTTAAATCCGGATTTATAACCCATATCAATTACCCATTATAGAATGTCCATTGTAGATTTTTTAGAGTTAGAAAAAAAAAGAGGAATCAAGTGATAATGGATTTATCCATCCTATTGATTCTCCATTGGGAGCCCCAGTCATTTTCATTATGTAGAATGATGGATCTATGAGGTAATGGATTGACTAAAGGGGGATTAATGATAAACTATTAAAGAAAATGCATCCTCTGCCTTTCAATGATGATTTATTTGATCAAATTCATCATGCCAAGAATTTTTTTTACGATTTACATTCATTATGGATATCTTTAGATGGATTAAGGAAGGAATACAATCCAAATATTTCATTTTAAACCAGTTATGGTCACAAAAAGTTTACAGTAATTCATTTTTGACTTACTAAAACACACTATGTATTCACGTATCTAATGAATAGGGTATTCAAGGAATATCTTGATGACATTATAGTGGTATTTATTGATGATATCTGATATAATCCAAATTCTATGAAGATCATGAAAATTACATGTGAACTATTATAAATACTCTTCAAAGATTTAAATTATGTGGAAAGTATAGAAAGTGATAATTTTGGCTACAGTTAGTTTCCTTTCTTAGACAGATTGTCTATACGGATGGAATAACTCTTAATACTATAAAGACAAAGGTTGTTTGAGAAAGGACTAATCCAAAAATATAACTGAGGTGCATATTTTTGATGGTTTATAGGGTTATTGTCATCATTTCATTTAGAAAATCACCCATTTATCCAACCCAATGATCAAGCATTAATGTAAAGGGGTTATGTTTGTATAAAAAAACAATGTGAGGACTTTTTGAAAAAATTCCAGAGGATATTACTGAACGATCCAATACTAAATCTTCCATTAGGTAATGATGGGTTTTCAATCTGTAATGATGCATCAAAGAAAGGTCATGGTTGTGTTCTTATAAAAAATGATAGATTGATTTCCTATTCATCATGGAATTTAATAATTCATGAACAAAACATTTCTAATAATTATCTTTGAGTTAGTTTTTATGGTATTTTCTCTGAAGATATAGTCACACTATCGTTATGGTGAAATATTTTAGATATAAACTGATTAAAACAGTCTAATGTATAACTTCAGACAGAATGGAATCAACATGAGGAAAAGCTGATGGTTCGAACTAATCAAGGATTATGATTCTTCCATACCGAACCACCCATGATGGAAAATAAGGTTTCTAATGTAATGAATAAGAAGGATCTTGTATTTTTATACAAATCAGTATTAAAAGAGATCCTTTTTAAATAGATCTAGTGAAGATAGATATGGGCATTTTTATATATGGTGAAACATCACTAATTTTTCAAATGGTTTCCCAAATATATTTATTGGAAATAATTAATGCTTCACAATATGATGATGAGAATTTTTAATAGAAAAATAATGCTATGAAATATCGGATGTTGGCTGACTTCTTGTGTGAAGATGGAATTCTGAAATTTTGGAAGAGGTTTTGTGTTCCCTCTATACCTGAGCTAAAAATGAGTTATTGGATGATCCCCATAGTTAAAATTTCTCTATACATCATTGTTGCACTAAGATGTATAGATATTTGAAGAAACATTTGTAGTAGGAAAACAAGAATTAGGAAATTTCTGATTCTGTATCAAGATGTTTAGTCTTTCAACAAGTGAATGACGAAAGACAACATCCTAAAGGAGACATGCAACCTCGACCTATAACTAACTATAAATAGTATGATATCATTGTTTATTTGGTCACTAGATTACCAAAAAAACAGATAAATAATGATAAAATATGAGTAATGTTTTATAGACTAATGAAATCTTCAAATTTCCACACTATAATTGGTGGATTTTCCGCAATAGAACCTATCACAACTCTATATCAATGATGTTTTGAGACTTTAGGGATAACCTCAATCAATTATTTCTAATCATGATCCAGGATTTAGATTAAAATTATTGAAAATACTTCAAAAATTGTTGGATACTAATCATTTATTGAGTATTACTTATCAACCACAAACCGACAGGCAATCAGAATGGACGATCGACACCATAAAGGAAATGTTGATATCTTGTTCACATGAAATTCAAGGTATGTGGGATCAATATTTACCTTTATTGGAGTTTCCTAAAATAATATTTTCCCTTCATGTATTCAAATGGAACCATATTAATCATTGTAAAAAAAAGAGATTACATTCACCAACTTATTAGGATAATGTGTGAGACATAAAGCTTCTGGGCCCAATGATTGTGGAGGAAACAATGGTGAAGGTAAAAAAATTTATAGGAAATATCAATGACGCTCAAATTAAATAAAAATATATGCCTATAATCAAATGAAGGAATTTGAATTTCGGGTGGGAGATCAGGTTTTCTTAAATATATATCCATGGAAGAGTGTTATTAGGTTTAAAAATAAAGGAACATTGGGCTTAAGTTACATAGGACATTATAAAATTCTAGATAGAATTTTAGCTATTGAAAATTTTTTGTCCATGCAACCTAAAATAAATAAAGTAAAAAATTCCATGTCTCATTGTTGACAATTTATTTTCAAGAATAAATGTACATCTTCTATTCTGAAGGTATATAATTTAATCAGAACTAATCTAATTGTGAAGAGCCTATACATATTCTAGAAACTAATAAACATGTGTTCAAGAATCAGATGTCTAAAATATTAAAGAGACGTTGTAAATATAATAAAATATAAGAGGCAACATAATAGCATGAGGAGCTTGTCATGAAGACCTACCCAAATCATTTTATGAGGTAACATTCTGTGTAATCTATGGATGATATTTTTGATAAGGGAGAAAGTAACACACCCATATATTGAACATAAGTTTAATATTGAATGCATGAAATAATGAGTATATAAAAAACTCCACATTTTTATAACCTAGAATGTAAAAATAATTTTCCACCTCTATGATTTGAATTTTGAATAACTGACTCACACAGTTGCATTCAGTAAGATATTTAGAGTTTAATAAGACAAAAATAATTTTGGGTGAATAGTATCATACCCATAGGAATAGTAATAGGTATATTAAAATGAACCTTATGAATAATGAATCATATTATTATTTTATTGTATTAGGTTTATAATATAAGGTGATCTTCAATAATTTTTCAATGTGATATAAACAAAAATATAGATTTAAAATTGATTTTTCGAATAAATTATAATTATAATTGAAAATTATATTAATAATAATTATCCAATTATTTCCATAAAATGGGTTTCATTTCATAATTTTACACATCTATAAATGGTTCGGGATATTTTTTTGTATCTTTCTGAAGTAGTCGATTTTTTTATAAATAGTAAAATTCAGTAATTTGTCCTATATATACATTATCATTTAAATCCACAATTCCTAGCATCATGGCTGATGTAAGAACACCTTATTTGAACTGAGATTCACTTTTTACTATTATGGGTCACATGAGTCCACACTTTTGGTTTTCTTAAGGGAAATAATAATATAAAGTATATGATATTCAAAAACCACTTCTCTATTCGACTAAACCCCCCCCCCAAATACCCTTTTATTTACTCCTCTAAAGGCTTGTGACATTTCTAACTTCTAATATAATCACCTCCCAAGATCCTCCTCCATGTTAATAATCCATTTTCATCAAAAAAACTCCCAAACCCCAACCCTTAATAGGCTCTCATTGATGATAACTTCATGTGGTAAATTAATTTTTCATTTTTTATTTCAAGTTCAATTCATTTAATATTCATTCCTTCAATACTTTCACCAAGATTTTGTTATTACTCTAGTAACATAAATGTACTTGAATTTTTTTATGATAAAGGAATAATTATTCATAACCTTATTTTTCCCTTATTATAAATTAGAAATGAAAACATTGTCTGAGATGTGTAAATTTATCACATTCAAGGCTGACGGGTTTTCAATTTCTAGTACCATCTTCAATTATTGTAATGAAACCATTTTTATTATTTAACCAAACCATAATACCTGTATTATATCTTATTAAGGGTTTGGAATCATTTTTTACAACTAATATTTATTTTAAAAAAATGAGTTTGTTCTGATCAAGAACTGGCAATTTACCCAAGAAATTGACATTAATGTTTTTTATAATGATTCATCTCCAATCCCAATGACAAAAGGAATTTTATAACTATGTAATATTATGGTTGTTCTCAAAAAACATAAAATATCTATTTTATCCAACCTTTCCCATTCTATAAGTTTATTTGTACATGTATATAAGTAAAAATATCATGAAAACCATGGGAAAAAACTCCCAAACAATGAAATTCAATATCTTAACCCATAAAAAGGAAATAAAATTTAAATTAAATGTAGAGGAGGTTTTGTAATAATTAATTTATTTAAATATATTTTCTTATTTTTTTCATTAAGATAAATTTAATAATTCTTTTGGACTCAAAGAATGGTTTTTATTCCCAATTCACTATTTTAATTTGTTTCCACTTATTCACTACATATCTCAATTAAATTATAATTTATTAATATGTACTAATCATATACATTGTGATAATGTTCTTTATATATGAACCTATAAGAATCAAACTTTCAATTATGTGTAGTTATATTTTTTAAAGGGTTATTTCAAAAATTCTTCACAAAATACATGCTCGACTCCATGAAATCTCTCAAATACTTACCTATTTCAAACAGAACTACATATGTTGTTTTTAGTGACCATTATATTTATAAAAACATTAATATTATTATTAAAATACTATATTACATCACTTTTCTTTTATTCAAACACTATTCCAAAGGAAGTATTTTTTTCAATGTAAAATAGTATTTATCTTAAGAATTACTCGATGATTTTATAAGAGTATATTCCTCTATTTCCACATTCTTGTTAAATATTTTTTATTTTTGGGATCAATATTTTAAGATATCATCTACCATTTTTAATTTAATTTATTATCATTACTTTGATTGTGAATCTTTTATCTTAAAATCACTCACCAATTTACTTCAAATAGTTAGTTTTTATTCTTAATGTTCAGGGAATGTCATTGACATTTCATTTGTTAGATTTAATATGAATGTATATGTTGTTTATGTTTTTCCAAATTCGTATGACGATATAATTAGGAATAATAAAGGATGGTTTCAGCCCTCTATATTCCCTAGATACATTGGTAGGTCTCATTAGAGAAACTATTGTCTTGGCCCAAGTCCTTGAAAAAATGTTTATTTATGGTCCTGGAATGAGTCCTTGACTGTATGGTTATGATGTACGGAATTATAAATTCCCACATTATGAAACTTGTAATTTAAAGTTCATGATATTATTCAACTAGTATAATACAGATGATTATTCTTTATTTTGAAATTTTTTTATTCATCTATTAATCCTACCATAATATGATCATATTCATTTTTAATGTCATGTGTTTTCTAGTGATTCCTCATGCCTGAGGATTATGTTTATGATATCTTCCAGTGTAATGATTTCCCTTAATGGGAACTTGATCTCACCAAATTCTTATGTTTATTTTTCATTGGACATGAAGAGGTATATTATCAGTGACTTAATGAAGTAACCAAAGAGTTATGGATGGTTTCAGAGTAGCATCTAAATTGCTTTCAATTTTATTCTTTAATGTAGAACATATATATGTATCTTGTTTCCAATGAAACTAAACTAGTCATTACATCAGGTGTGTGTTCCATGTTTATATTATAATGTAATAAAATTATCTACTGTCTCTAGAAACATGGGTTCATGACATTACAATCTGGTAAGGGAAAAATTCTATTTTTTCAATTACATGATTCTAAAGAAAAATTTCAAATTTATACGCAAAATTTTAGTTTGAAAGAACATGGGTCCATACACAGCTCATAATGGTTCAATCCCATCCTTGAAAACCCAATATATTTCTTTAATGGATATAATCTCTCTCATGCTTCATTATATAGATTCTAAATATTATAAAATAATCATTGTGAAAAAATAATAGAAAATTGATAGAGAACATAATATATATACATATGGTCTCATTAATATAAACTACTTTATATGTAAAAGGATTTAACAGCATGTAATTTTCTTAGGGTAACCATTCATGTATTATGACATCCAATAGATTAAAAATCATATCATAAATATATATGAAAATTTGATAATAGGAAATAATTCTCCATTAAGGGGTCAATGAGAATAACATCACATTCCTTCAAACAATGTGATTTCATGAGTTCCAATGTATTTGAATCCCATAATATCTTCGTTCATTTAAAAAAGGTTTTTTTTCTCAATTATGCATGTGGGTACCTTTGGGTGATTTTATATAATAATTTTATTTATAGTCCTAATGGGAATGACTGTGAAACCATTTTTGAACCCCCTATAATCAGTCCTCAAACACTAAAAACATGGTGAACCTAGTTTGGAATCATGTAAGGACAGAATTAATTACTCATTATAGTCATCGGGCATCATGCATCATACACCCCAAGGTGAACAATAGAATAATTCTACTTTTGAGGGAAATACAAAATGTGATCAAAATTTCAATCACTCCAATGATAAAATCATTCGATTAACAAGGTATTGAGAATTTTTATAATCACCTATGAAAACAGAAATGGTAAAAAGGAAATAGATTCCTTCATAAATTAAATTTCCATGAAATAATTTAACAATTTCCATGGTAATTACTTGTGAAATAAAATGATAATCCCTGAAAAAAAACTAAAATTGTATTAGTTTTACATAGATGATTAATCATGTTTCATATATTCATTTATTCATTTATTGGTGACATTCATACATATTGTCCTTTTTACTATAGAAAAGACTCTCACATAAATCCTCACCTGAGATCATTTTTTCATCTTCTTAATATTTTGGATCCTCAGATATAATAGTAACCTCTTGGGGTCCATAAACAACATCACCCACTCGACACCAATATATTAGGGATGAAATGTGATGTTTTAAAAATACCACTAACAAGGTATGACTCTCACCCTTGAGGTTTCATATAAAACTCTCTACACATTGAAGCTGATATTTTTATCTCATTTAGGGATAAATAAAATTATTCCAGTGGAACATGCTTACACCACTAATTTCATATGAATGTTATCCCTAAATCATGGTAATCATCACATTTTATTTAATACGTTGTTGAATTATGGAGTTTAATACTTCCTAATCCTAGTTCACTGGTCTTTACATAAGACTCTAGTCAATTTTCATCACCAATTGTATCCCACTGGTTCCAGTCAGCCACCTGCTGAGGGAACCACTAAGAAAAATTCTCACTGTAGACAATCATGAATGAGTACCAAGGATGATTCATGGTGTTTTGAAATATGTTTATAAATGAGGGTGGGATCATATACCTTCTTCTACTGATGAATATTACCAACATATTCTGACAGTATCCAGCAGGAAGTTTCATATCCCATCACACTCAGATTATGTATTCATATATATATATATATATATATTCCTACATCAAGTAAGTGAAAGGAACATATCTTTACCCCCATGAATGAATTCCAATGGAATAATTTGATGGAAGAAGGGGTAAAAGAGATATATCATAACCCCTAGTAAATCAATGTCATCTTCCAAAATATTTAGGAGACTGAAAATGATCATTCATATATTCCTTCACACTTTTATAAGGTGTCACTAAATCATACCAAGATCTGAAGAGATCCATCAGCATATTACAGTACTGCTATAGATAAAGGGATATGAACACATTCATATCTCGGAAACCAGGGTACCACATAACCATGATCATTAGGAATAGGTTAGTACTCTAGATCAAACATTCATTATTTCTCCCATCTAGGATAATAATTAGCCTATTTCAGTAAATGATGAGGCATAGAATCAGGCACATTTTCCCTATTCTAATAGGGACTTAATGAAACAATTTTTCACATGATTCTTGATATATATAAATTATTCTCCAAAAATATAAGTGACATACTCTTAATGAATTGCACTGATCACATATCTCATTTTGATCGACGGTCACCCAGTTTGTTTAGAACATGCTTTAGGAAAGGCATATATTCCTGTTAATAATGACTGGTGACATAGTCCAAATTCATTGGACCAGGCTCATATCTCCATTAAAAATGGGGATCACCGACTTAACATGGAACATTTCATGTGGAAGGCACACATTAATATAAAAAATTTGGTAGGATAAAACAATACCATTGGACGAAGATCAAATAATTTTTCAAACCAGGGAATTCCAAGATGGGTTGGAACATTCCCTAGGATAGGTGCATGTTCCTATAAAAAGGAAATGTTCCATATTCCAATGGTACATGATATTGATCATCTACCCATTACAACCATTGTTTTTTATATAATATGGAAACCAAAACTGATATAGCTCATATCCCAGCCAATGAAGCTACTCTTCATATTCCAATTACTCATAGAAGGAAAACTCATACCCTGAATTCCATCATTGGACCACGTCACCACTATACATTAGTGGATATATAGGATTATTTTCATATCACATATCCCATTATGGGAGTATGCTTTCATATTCAGATGGGAAATTAATATTTAAATAGAACTGACATCCCAACATCAATTACGATTAACTAGAATATTCAAAAGAGAATCACATATATGCTTATATTATGATAGATACTAGATACACTCACTGATATAATCCAATAGATTCTTAGTAATGGTATCATATCCATACATTAATATATATTTATCAGTGAAATCCACAAACCTTCATTTAGTAGGCTCCTAACCCTAATCAACTTCAAAAGGGAGGTCTGTATATTATAGCCATGATGCATAATGAGGCTCATATCAATGATCTACAAAACACTAATGTCCTGGTGGTTTTGGGATGCATATATAAAACACCTAAGGGTTCTATCATCTCATTAACCATAGAAAAAGAAAATCAATACCACGATTATCCTCCACAAGGTAGCTATAGATAGATCATAGGGACAATAGTCCTAATATCCATGATGGTCAACCACACCATGGTTATATCTCTCTTGAAAAAAAACTCCCCCCTAACTATATAGTCAAGTATTGAGAGTATTACTATACTCTATCAATATTATATTTAAGTTTGATAAAAACATGGTTAACCATATATAGAGCCCCATCAACTATCAGAAACACTTCATTGTGGCCTAAAAATGACCTAGAGAAGAATCATCTATGTTATTACCATGTGTAGGAAGATAAATGTGATTAATAGAAGTATTAAATGAATATAAATAAGGAGTAATATTCTAAAAACCTATCAAGAATGTTATATACCATCACCAATTTTGACAATGAGATACTAGATATTGTAAAGATGGAGTTCATGTCATACCAATGTAAAATCAAGTGGGAAAGTCATCAAGGATTAATGGATAAACAACTCTCATAACCAATATAAATGGGATAAATTAAAAACATACTCATAATATGTTTTAATATGGTATTTTATTCCATCTCAATGGCCCATGACCAATTACTAGAAAATAATTATGAAAATATATAGAATTTTTCCCATTATTACACCATAAATCGTTGAAAACTGAATGACAATTCCTCATGAAATATTCATATTTTAGGATGGGAAATATATAGTGTGTTTCACATTTCCATGTATTAGCAATAAAAGAAAACCCTAGATATGGGATCCTATAATCTTATAGCCATAAGATAAATAGGGGAACATGTAACCCATGGTCTAATTGGTCAACAAATGTAATTTTCCCATGTAAAGATGCAAGGAAATCAAAACATTTAGGTGGCAGCTTACTACAGACTCCTAATAAGGTCCCCTTGAAAAAAATTGGGGAAATATCCTATATATAGAATCAAATCTTGTGGACAACCCAATAACATACCCTATAATATTTCTTCCAGCATATGCATCCATCAAATCCACCTCAAACATGAGAAAAATTACATAAAATCAAATGAATCACATTACCAGATTCCATATAAGACATACTAGACTAAACCCATACCCCGATATTATGGGAATTTTCACCAAAGCCTCTACAAAATAGGTCATCAGACCCTAATAGATTATGTAAAATATATGAGGTAGTAGTTAAAAAACCCATCCCATCGGGTTGGAGCAATTTTATTCATAATATCCATGACTGGGTTTATCTCTCCATGATAGCGTCCTAGAAAATTGGTGATGATTGTAGATCTATCCCATCTAGTAGGTATATGAGAATTTATATCTCAGTCATAATCATAGGAGACATTGTATCTATGGTTAAATCATTAAATCATCAACAACATATTCAGAGTGTGATAATAGTGGCATTGAATCATCACTATCAAGTTGGCCTAGGGGAATTTTCATTATTATCATCACCATAGAAAAAATTATAATTTTCTAACTTTGGAGATAAATATGGATAGTTTTCATCCAATCCATTCTTTTAGGTGAAAGGAAAACTATTAAATTTTTTGGTATGCTTGTAAAACATTGTTGGAAACAATCATAAGGTCCCTATTTTTATATAAATAAAAGGAGAACATATGTTGAAGTAAATAAAACCTCATAGGGGAAGTATATTAAAATGGTCCAATATAGACAATGGTTAGAGGAATGACCTTTATGTAATCATGATAGATGTAGTATGGAGAGAAGAATCAACCTATTCCACTGCTATTAATGGGAGAAATACTATTTATCAATATAATATAAAAAAATTCATAAAAAAACTCAATATATGATGTGGATCAAAAATCCAACACTGATGGAGAGAATTTAGTAAACATACCTCTAGAGGAGCGTCATCAGGATGAACAAACTAAGGAAATATATTTGCAGAACCAAAGAAGGTTCTAGAACAAAAACAAGTGATTATAGAACTTCAACCTTAATAGAGGAACATCACTAAGGAAATAGGGAAATGTGTGGATAAATGACACTCACCACTAAGTTGTAATAAAATAACTTCTTTATAGTAACATCTTGTACAATATTAAAATGAGATACAAAATCTCTAATAGATCAATGAATAACTCCATTGGGGAAATATTATTGTTATTTATCATATACATAAATAGTGGAATGTACCTATTCCCACATATCAAGAGAGATATAATTCACCTATAACAGAAGAATCGGGGAATTATTATCAATCTTGACATAGGAATCTATTGTATATAAATGTATAAGTTGTGAATTATCATGAAATTCCACCATTATAATGAAAAAAACTTCATTATCATGGAGATAATTCAGTTCTAGCATGAATCCCAAATCAAAAATATATGAAAATGATTCACGTCATTAAGCCTCACCTTCTACCTATATATAGGAGTTCTACCAAATAGTGATACCTAAAAAACTTATATATGCCCTTGAATCCTTTTATGCCTAAATGGAATTCATAAAAGGGAGATGTACACCAATATATACTGAGATGAATCCATATCCTGGAATGGTGGTCACACCAAGTACCTACCTAATTTCAAAAAACCATCATTACCAACCATTTATGGGGTGTGATATCTAGAATAACATATCATGCAATTCGTTTCCTTTTTTGGTCTAATAATTGTCCCTATAGACCAGAAGTTGGTGACCAAGTAGAGATTTTTTTATACAAACACAGACAGGGAAAACATTTGTTTTGAATATTATCCTTCTAGTAGGATCTATGATGGGATGTGGAGACATTTTTTAAATTGAATTATCTACTATTATAAACACTAAGTAAAATGCAAATTTTAAACCTCAATAATTGTAAACAATGTAAAAATGGGAGGGGCTTTCAATTCATCACTAGATGGAATGGTTTAATCTATTCACTATGATTCCCTCTCTCGCTGAACATAATGTTGGATCTATATGATGAATATCATTGGGATGATCTCCAAACACTATTCACCCTAATGAATTATCCATTAAAATTTTATATGTTTAGAAAAATGGATAAAATCCTTGATGATTCCTTTAATGAACCGTGAGATAAATCTAGGCCCATCCAATAAGTATAGGTAAAAACCCCTGGTAAGGTAGAGAGTGTTTATCATACTCTCAATCCATTAGTTATCACAATATAAAAATAAAAGAGAACCTAAAATCATCTAGCACCTCCCATTTAGTAATAAATGAAACAATATAACCCTCAGCCAGAAGAAAAAACATGTCCATGTCACCCATGATTTTAGAAAGAAATTAATAATGTTTATTACTTATGAATTGAGTATATACCATGTCATTTCCTTATATCTATGTAAAATAGCATAAACATGTTATTGGAGCCTATGAACCCCATCAGGGGAAACCTCAAAGAAATTAATAACTACTAAACATTCCATAGGAGGATCAGTGACACATTTTTTTGTCTTTAAATATGTTCTGAAAAGGATTATTTGTTTTGGATAAGTGATATTGAATAATTTCATGACATATGAAACCTAGGTAACCATCACCCAACACGTAGAATATGGTTACTAGAAATAGGTTCCCACTCGACGTGGATTAGAGTTCGATAATTTGATGACCATAAGATTATTGACTAAGGTAACTACACAAAGAGTTAACAGGATATCAAACCCACAATGATCCCATCACCTTTGTAGGAGAAATTGAATACACCCCATAGATGGATATGCGATCATCAGATAAGAAATTATCCAAGTGGAGCAGTCATATCCCACTATTTTGAAATCTATGACTCTTATATCATTTTTTCCTTGAACATATTTTTAATGGGAACCACACCATCGAATATAACTCTCATTAAAAATAGATATCATTTTTTTGTTCTGCTAGTGTAGTTTGTTGTTTCTGACAATTTGACTAAGGCCCTGCATGCACGTCATCTTTCTTTGTGTGAGATCAATAGTGTAATTCCCCGACCCTAGTTTATCATAGATAGTGAATTATTACATAACATTGGAATGATCATAAGAAATCCTGTCTTGAAAGAGTGAATAGTACAATAGCCTTGTAAGTACTAGATACATATAAATGTTTTACATTACATCATGCAATTAAAAAACAACAAACTTTTGTCCCTTTTGAACTCACTCATATTCCTTAGCCTATTCCAGTTGGATAATCATAATATAATTCATCTCATCTTGGAAAAAATAAAACCTAGATAGGGGTGAGTTCATATGCTCAGTAAGGATAACCATATAGTAGAGACTATCAAAAATAATAATAAACAATTAAAGAAATTCATAAGACTAAAACACAGGACAAAAAAAATTTAAACGTATGTATAATATAGAAAAGATTAATCAAATAATTCCATTTACATATTCAGATGTATATTCAACTAGTCAAGTAATCACATTTAATATAGATAGATAATTTTATAATGATGGAATGCAAAATGTTGGACATCATAACCACATAGTCATATCCTCATTCCAAGACAACAAATAATGATTTTGTCATATCTTTTTTCCAAGTCACTAGTTTGTCTCATTAGACCTACTGATACCTTGAGGAGCTACAATGGACTCCACCCGTCCCTTACTATGTCCAATGCATTCATCATATGAAATGGTTGAAACATAATCTAATCATTCTTTTTAAAACTAGCATAAGAAATTTCAATATTTTAACCACCTACCACGAATGGTATAAAAATATCCCATCCATAGTCAAACATACCTCATTTTATACAATATTGAAGACTGTATAAACCTCAATATAGAATAATGGAGGATAAAAACATAGATTAAAATAATCAGTTAAACTATTTGAGATAATTATCCGGTTTCTCTTGAAAATATTTCAAAGTCTCACAATTTATCATGAAGATGTTAAAAAAATTTAATCAAAGTGTCTCATACCACATTGATTATTTAAAATGGAATTTTAATTTTTAAAAGTTAATTTCAATATAGATTAATATTTAACACCATTTTTTAAAACATCGACCTTAATGTGATAGACTTAGAGGAATAAATCCTTAAATCATTTAAAATGCTATTTTAGTTTGAGTTCCGAACCAAATCAAAGACGCTTTAATACAAATAATTTAGGTAATAAAAACCTTATTATATCTTGTGAATAAAATGATTCCTGATATACTTCGTCAAATTACAGTACGTATATCATATATAAGTGAATTGTCATATAAAACAAAGAGGTCTCAATGGTATTTAAATTTAGATGAAATCCCTTATAAGGATTGTATCGTTAGGGTAAGGATAAATGAATGGCATAATTATGTGTGGGAAATATAAATTCACTAAATATGATTGGATATTTATTGTAAATAAATTAGATTAAATTGACACATATACTTGTAAAAACAACACCAATGACATGTATGTTTAACTCAATGAATGAAAATTGAATAAATATAACTCTATCTTGTTCATATCGATTACTTGAGAATTTTTCAATGGAGTGATTATGTGTATCAAAATTATTTCAACACAAAGGGAAGTAAATATTAATACATGAATAAAGAAATAGTGTTTTCATACATAATTTTGGTGTAAAATAATCAATGATGGTTGCGTAAAACCCCACTGAGTGGAAATTCAAATTAGAAATTTCCTTTCTGATTTGGAATCTTATGAAACAGACGCCCCATGAAAGATGTTTCATTCAAAAAAATATTAAATACACATAAATTAATTTATATTACACAAATAATATAATCATGGGTAGTACATAAACCACATAAAATGAAATAGTGGCAATATATCATGAACCTCACGGGAATAAGAAGGGAGACATAAACCCATTACCTTTAACATTTCCTTAGTAGGGGGTAGGTTAACATCCGGTATAATGGTGAAATAATTGTTATAAAATTATAAAGGAACCAAATACATAATTATGATATCATATATGATATTATAATATTTCATTGTTAATAATATTTTGTAGTATAATTGTTTTGGGTGTTATCTGATTCTTTTTCCTATATTTTTTGTTATTTAAGTCATGTATGTTATGGATAGGATATATTTGATTCATATCCAGAATGATATTATGTACTTAATTTTTTTTATCATCAAATGAAACTTATTCCTGAATGGTTACGACGGGGAAGAAAATCACATCACGTCATGGAGAATGTATGTAATACGTACGCACGAGAAACAATATCATTCTATTAGTAGTTAAATAATATTAAATATGATAGTATATTATATATAAATAATAATTAACATGTTATATTTATTATTTACATCAGTTATATTCATTATTATACCCATCCAAAATATTTATGAGTTGAATAAAAAACTACAGAACAACGTGGTTACCGTAAATTGTATATATGCGTCTATGGTTACTTTGTAATTCGTAGGGTGGATATAAAAATGAATATTGTTGTAACATATTTATTATAACACAAAATTATGTATAATGCACTAGATATTTTATTTTTTTATGGAAACAAAAATAAAATTGGATGTGGAATAAGAAAAGAACATTGAAAGAGGTGATTAAATTATTACCCCTTCTCCGGGTGCTTCTATTGGATTTGATAAAAAGGGGTCCATAGGTTGGATTTTTGATTCAAATATGGCATTTATGTTGAAGTGAGGGTAGTTGGGAAGATATTTGAGCAGGGTTTGGCTGAGCCAAAGGGGTTTGGAGTTGTGATTTTGGGAGAAGGGGAAGTACACTTTTATAAGAAAGGTGAGGGTCACTTTAGGAAAATCTTAAAATATTAATTTATTATACAATAATATTTGGTTTATAATGGCTCAAAAAGAAATTATTTAAAGGATAAGGTGGTTATGGGTCAAAAAAATCTCAACCAAGAGGTTTTAAATATGTTTATCTCACCACATTAATTTATGATTTAAATTTAACTATTATTTAAATAGTTTAGCCATTACCATGTATTCTTGTATTATTATAATATATGGTTAATAAACATAAAATAAAATGATAATAGAATCTCATGTCATTAATTAATAAAATATATATCATTATATGTTTCCTTTTGATGATCCTGATATTTTTAGGAATATTATAACATTTTATAATATAGTATTTGTTTAAAGAACTCATTTATTCCTATTTTGACACAATTTTGTATTTTGTTATGGTGAAAGTCCACAACATATTATTACATATAAAAAAATAAATTAAATCAATTCTAACATGTCATATTAACCTAGAAAATTTTTTTAATGCAACAAAATTATCCATTTATATTTATTCCTATTTTTATAAAATCTAATATTTTAAAACGTTATTAAAAATATAAATATTTCATCCTCATTGTGTCATTAATAAATTTAATTATTTATTGTATAAAAATTATAAATAAAAAACAATTAATTATTAAATATTTTTATATTTCTAAATTATATTTATAGTGGAATTTATTTTATGTATAACCCTATATTAAAAATGGTTTAGTTATTTAACATTGAATTTTACACTTTTAACTATTCTATATATAAAATAATAATAAATGTCCTAATCTAATCCATGTTAATAATAAGGATAATATTTTATTCATAAGGATTATTTGGTTGGAAATACAGTTTTACAATAGAATTAGGAGATGTGATTTGGCAATTATAATATAATTTTTACCATTAAATACCATATTTACTTTAAAATGTTGTAAATAAAATTGAAAAGTTATTACTCGCTAAAAAAATTTCCTATTGAACATATTTTTAATTACAAATGATAACCATGTTTCTCAAATTTTTGAAATTATGTTCACAGAAGTAATAAAATTATGGTTTATGTAAATTTGAAAATGTGCCTAGAAGGTTGGTAAAAGACGTTACAAGGTTTAATAAAATTTTATACATCTAATTTTAAAATCAAATGAATCCAATGAATTAAATTCCACATGTATTGTTTTTATCTATATATTTTAACATAAAATTAGGTTAACTAAAATAAATAATTATTCAAATTAAAATATGATTTTCAATAATAACGTTCTGTTTATTCACTATTAATCAAAAAGTTAATGTTTTCAGAAAAATTCTAAAATATAACCGAAAGATAAATTTGATATTAAAAATTAAAAATTTAATTCTATATTACCATATTAAAAACATCTATGTTGTATTAATTAATTTTAGAAAAATATTCCCATTGTCAAATCCTAAAAGTTGGTTTTTGAGGATTAAAAACTCTCAAAAGATTGATATGTGTTTACGTCTAATTTAAATATAAAATTTTATCTAGTTCCCAATATGTAATTAAATGATAAAAATATAATAAAATTATACTTCAAAACCATTCACTTGTATAATTTAACACTCTAAAATATTTTTATTAAAATGGTTGTTTTCAATTAAAATTTATTATTTTTTATAATTCATAAAAATATTAAAATTATCAAAAAAGCCCCAAAAATTTATCCAAACTTATTTTTTATGACCCACTTCTAAATAATAAATTTATTCTAACAAACTAAATACATAAAATATTCCAATATTTGATTTAAAAAAGGATCATAATTAAAATGTGTTGAAATTTCCATTTTTGATAAATAATTCATTAATCTAAAAATTTAATTTTTTGTTATATTATGTATAAGAAAAACATAATATGTATTTTAAAATTTTATGGAGTATAAGAAATTAAAAATATTGTTAATACTATTCATAACCTTTTTTTGAATGGCTAGTTTGGTAAGTCGTGGAGCACTAAAACTCGTTGTTGCATGTAACGCATGTTATTGAATTACATTAAATAAAATAACATACTATGATGCCTTGGGGTGTTACATTCTTCCCCCCTTTTTAAAATTGCGTCCTCTAAATTTTAAAATTGGGCTTGAGAACATTATTTAATGTCCCACATTGGAAAAAGAGTCAATAAATCAATCAATTTAAATGAAATAAAGAGAATAACAAAGGTCATATGAGATAACCAATACTAGGATTCCGTGTAGAAAGAAATGGATATGGAAGATAAACTAAGTGCCATGTTCTGATTGAGAGTGGTAGAAAACATGATCAGATGAAAGTTGACAATAAAAAATCCACAAACTTTTGATGGGTTAAATTTTCATTAGATTCCCAATAGAAAATTTAAATAGACAACAATTTTGGTTTTAAGATCAATTTAATAAATTTGAGGAATTATTTATTAGATTTACTAAAAACATAAAGTGATATACTTACTTTTTATGTATAGTTTCATCATTTAAAACATTTGTACCACTAACTCATCTTTTCTCCAAACTATGAGTATTCAGGATGACTTGGTAAAACATAATGTGATGGAATCAACTTATAGAGAATAAAATAATTCACAAAGGATGTATTATGTATTTCCCTTGACTTTAGAGATTAACTAGAACCAAATGGTTAGTGAATGATCAGATGATATGCTTATTGGAAAAACCATAATAGAATGAAATGCTAATATTAATTTCCAAATTAAACAAACATACCTGAAGTTCAATAAAGACCATTTAATAAACAATTGTTCTTAAAATCCTTCAAAATAATTCAAACTAATATTGAAACACAAAACCCAGAGGAATTTAATCACACAGTCATTCATAGTAAATATTAACATTTATCTCAAAATGACATCAACTACTCTAAATGTATCATAAAAAAGTGTAATTAACCAAATCATATATTCTATATAATAGGTTAATCATTCCCATTAATAACCTGAATCACTATAAAAATATATATTCTTCAAAAATAAAAAAAATCCACCATTACCCCTCAAATGAATTCTCGTAGTATTTTATTTTCTATAGGCATATAGTGTTCCCAATATAGCAAACGTCTTCAAAAATAAAATTTATCACCTAATCGTCAAATAATTTTCTTATAATAAGTATATTCATTTGATAAAATATAATATCCAAAAACAACTTATTATTGATCAATATAATCATTTAACTAAAGAGAATTAGTCACACATTTCAGGGAATTCACATAGTCTAGTGGTAGGTGATAAATCCTAGTCACACATTGGTTATGGGTTCTATTCACACAGCATTGTATGATGTTATGGGTTGTCACGCGGTCTGTGCCCTGTCATTTTTCAAAAACATTATGATATATCATTTCAAAAATGATATAAATTCCTGAAAATGACCATAAATTATTTTAACCACAAATGTTATCGCATACCTCACATTTTCATCCCATAAATTAATAACCATTAATTACCGCAATTTCAAGGATCATAGAAACCCAAATGGTTCTTTATAACAATATCCAAAAAAGAAAAGACAATTCTTCCCCAAATATCATTTTCCCAAAAAAACATTAATGTTACCCATACATGAGAATAGTCTTCCAATGCAATCCCTTCAACAAAGAGCATTAATATTTATAAATATTTCTCGATATATTTATTTCTACATAGGTTCTTCCTTGACCTACTGGTTATCCTGTAGAATAATACAATTACACAGGTAATGCACATGTCCCCTAAATTTATTGAAAATGACTCTAAATGGATTCTTATGATAATTTTTATTTTCATCCATCGTATTCTTCATTTTCCCTCAGTAATTATTTACGTTATGTCCATATTTCTCACAGAAAAAGCATTTCTTCATTCAATTGAGACTATTTTTTGGGTGTCTCCTTCCACATTTCTGGCATGATGGAAATTGACGTTTTCATCTCTATGGTCTCCACTGTAAGAGATCTTACCATTATCTATATTTATCTTCTTTGATTAGATTGGGATTTTCTTATTGTATATATTATTTTTTATATTTTTTTAAACCTGCTTCCACATGAACATGATATGACTTATGCCTATCAACATTCTATTCAGTTTCTCATCTAAAAAATCGCTTCCACCTTGTACATCATATTCATTTTTACAATAAATTCCTTTGATTCCACCAATTTTCTAAATCCGTAAGTCATATTTTGAGTAAGAATAGTCATAAAATCATTTAGAGAACATCAGGACACCACATTTTTAATCTAAAACACCTCAGGCATAACCAAGTCTATTTATTCTATTATTATATTAAAATCCTTAAAATATGTTGGTAAATAAAATTTTAATTAACCTAATAATATCCCTAGGGATAGTCATAACCAAGAGTGCATCAAGGCCCGTTGTGATGCACCATTTCTCGTTCGAGTCTAGCTCAATTCAGTGTTTTCGAGTTTTACCCTAAGGTATATCTCTGCAGAGCCGCCTCTACCTGCTTGTATCCAGACATGGATTTATTTCTTGTAAATTACACATAATATTTACATTACCAAAATATTTGGACGTTCGTCTATACTAATCCTCATAGTCAATCTTAGGGTAGTTTTTTCTAATAAAGTTATTTCAAAATCTAGATTCCATGGATTTTACTAAACTTTATATGATAACAACTATAATTCCCCGACCCAGTTACCTAGAGTCTGTGCATTATTACATAACCTTGGCAAGATCACAGGTGATCAATTCTAAAAATACTGATTAGTTTAGTAGCTTTTGAAGTACTATATACAAACATAACCTTGACATTAAATCTTGTAATGAAAAAAAATTATCATTGTGTCCCATTCGAAAACACTCATATCAATTATCCTATTCATACAGGTTAATCATAATACAATTCTTCACATCCTAGAAAAAATATTACATATAAAGGGGTGATCTCAGATGATCAGTAAGGATAAAAATATAGCAAATACTATGATAAATAAGCATAAACATTTAAGGAAATGTTTAAGTCTAAAGAAAAATACTTTTAAACATGAAATTCAGCATAATATGGCAATGATAAAAAAATTAATGTCATTTACTTATTCACATGGATTTTCTAGTAGTTGAATAATCACAATTTATATCAATAGATAATTTCATAATGATGAAATGCATAAATCCAGACATCATAACCACATAGTCAAGGCCTCATGCCTATACTACAAATAACGATATTGTCAAGGCATTTTGCCAAGACACTAGTTTGTCTCATGATACCAATAAATGCAAAGATGACCTATATAGGGATCCACCGATCACTTACTATGTCTAGTTCATTCCTCATATGAAAGGGTTTAAACATAATCTAAACATTCGTATTAAAATTTCCATAAGAAATTTCAACATTTTAACCCCAAAACATGAATTGTATAAAAATAGAACATCCACTGTCAAACATAACTCAATAAATAAAATATGGTAGATTTTATCAACCTCAATCAAGAATAATTAATGATATTGATATAGATGAAAATATTCAATAAAATAATTTCAGATAAATAACCCCTTTTCCATGAAAACATTTAAAACCCTCACTATTTATTAAGAATATCATAATAATATATTTTTGAATCAATGTGTCTAATACCATATTGATAATTTTAAAAGGAATTTTAATTTTATAACATTCATTTCCATAAAAATTAATCCTATTCTATTTTTATAAAACATTGACATTAATTAGAATGATTTATCAGAACAAATATTTAAAACATTTAAAATGATATTTTCATTAGATTTCATAACCAAATGAGATATGATTTAATAAAAATAATTGAGGTTAAAAAATCATTATAATATAATTACTAAAAAGGATTCACTATATACTATGTCAAATTATATTATGTACACCATATAAAAGTGAATTGTCACATGACAATAATGTAATCTCAATGGAATGCGAATTGAGATGAAATACCTTATAAAGAATGTATATATAAGTTAATGATAAATCAATGACATAATAATGTGGGAAAAATATAAATAGAGTAAATATTATTGGATATTAAGTGTAAATCAAATAGTGGAAATTCACACATATTCTTGTAAAAAACAACATCAATGACATGGATGTTTAACTCAATGAATGGAAATTGAGTTGTGATTACTCTTATCATGTTCATATCGATGACTTGAGAATTTATAAATGGAGTGATTTTGCATATAAAAAGTATATTCACAAAAAGAGGTGTCTAAAATACTATATCAATAAATAAATAGTTATTTCACACATAATATTGGAATTAAATAATCAATGATGGTTGCGTAAAACATAATGAGTGGAAATCAAATTTAGAAATTCCCTTACTGATTTGGTCACTTACAATAAATACACCACACGAAATAAGGATTATAAAATGAAGTTGTAAATACCCATAAATTAAATTATATTACACCAAGAATACAATCATGGGCAGTACATACACCACACATATGGAAATAGTGTCAATATAGAATGAATCTCAGGAGAATAATAAATGTGATAAAAACTCCTTAACATGTACTTTTCCATAGAAGTGGGTAGGTTAACCTCTTTCATAATGTTGAAATCATTGTAATTAAATTATAAAAGATCCAAATACATAAATATGATATAATATATATTATTCTAATATTTTTTTTCCTAATGATATTTCAGTAGTATCAATGTATTGGGAGTTAACTGATTCGTTTTACATTATGTTTTGTTTATTATGTCATGTTTTTTATTGATAGGATTTATTTTATTCATATATAGAATGATATTATGATCATAAACCTTATTTTTAATCATCAAGGGAATGTTATTCTAGGATGGTTATGGTGGGGATTGAAATCTCGTCACGTCGTGGAGAAGGTAAGCCGTATGTACACACGAGAGAAAATATCATTCTATTTTGTGGTGAAATCATATGTAATTGAATGGAATATTATATATATATATATATATATAGAATCTGTAACATGTTATATTTATTAGTTACATCAGTTATACTTATTATTATACATATACAAAATTAGTAAGTGTTGAATGACAAACTACACCACGAGGTTGAGACAGTAAGTTGTACGTACGGACATAGGGTTAATTTTTCATTCATAGGACTGATATAATAATTAAAATGGTGGTATAATATTTATAATAAGATCAAAATATGTATTATGTACTTGAGTTATTTTTTTTTTGAAACGACAATGAAATATTATTTAGAAGTAGAAAAGAACATTGAAAGAGGTGATGAAATTATTACCTCTTCTTAAGGTGCTTCCTTTTTATTTGATTAAAACACATCATTAGGGTGGGTTTTTTATCACTTTATATCATAAAAATTCATGTAAGGGGTGTTTTAACGATATTAGATCTTGGGATGGATGATCCGAATGGATTTGGAGGTGTGATTTTGAGATAAGAGGATGTACATTTTTATAAGAAAGGTGACTCTCGCTTTAGGAAAAGCTTGAAATATTAATTTATAATACAATAATATTTGGTTTATAATGTCATAAAAAAGATCTATTTCGAGGATAAGGTGGTTCTAGGTCGAAAACCTCTCATCCAATTGGTTTTAGATAGGTTTTGGTTACTATAATAACCTGATTTTTTTATGACAGTTTTGACACTATTTTGTATTTGGTTTTTCTGAAAGTCAAAAAAACAACATTACATCAAAAAAACTAATTTATTTCAATCCTAACATTTATAATTAAACTATTAAATTATTGTAGTGAATTAAAATTATCAATTTACATTTATTATTATATTTATAATATCATTTATTTTACTCATTCATTTAAATGAAAATTACTTCATCATCATTATGTCATAAATTTATTTAATTATTTAATGTATAAATATTATAAATAAAATACCATTTTGAAGGAAATATTTTCATATTTATAATAAATTCTTGTTTTGGAATTTATCCTATTTATAAATCTATATAAAAAAGGGATTAGTTATTAATCATTGAATTTAACACTTTTAACTCTTCTTTAAATAAAATAATAATAAACATCCTAAATATAATCCATGTGGATCGAAAGGATTATATTTTATACCTAAGGTTTTTATTTTTCAATTTACACTTATCCAATAGAAACATGACTTGTATTTTGGTATCTATAATATCATTTTAACATTTAATTACCATATTCACATTTAAATGTGTTAAATAAAATATCAATGTTATTACTCACCCAAAATTATTTTTCATCATATTGAACCACATATTACATAATGATGTGAACCATGTATCTCAGATTTTTTAAATTCAATTCACAGAAGCATTTGAGTTACGTTTTATGAAAATTTGAAAATGTTCCAAGAAGTTTGGTAAAAGAGGTTAAAATGTCTAAAAAAAATTTATACGTCTTATTTTATTAAAAATGAATCCAATTATTTAAATTAAACATATATTTATATTATGTATATATTTTGAATTAAAATAAATTAAAATAAAATAAATAATTATTTATATAAAATTTTGGTTTTAAACAATAACAAAGTGCTTTTCACCATTCATCAAAAATGGATTTTTTTAGAAAAATTCCTAAAAGTCACCCAATGATAATTTTGATATTTCAAATTCACAAATTATGTTTATTTTACCAAATTAAAAGAATTTATGTTGAATTAATTAATTTTAAAAAAATATTGTTGTTGTAAAACTCGAAAATGTGTTTTTGAGGAGTATCAAATATCAAAAGATTGATATATGTTTATATTCGATTTAAATGTAAAATTACTTCGAATGGCCAAAATTGGATTAAATGATAAAAATAGAATCTAATTATACTTCAAAACCATTTAAATTTATAACTTATCACAATAAATTAATTTTATTAAATAGGTTGCGTTCATTGAAAATGTAGTAATTTTCACTATTTATCAATATATGAAAGTTATCAGAAAAGCACAAAAAATTTATCCAAACAAAATTTGTATTTCTATAATCTAAAGAGAAAGTATATTTCGTCATGTTTAACATTTAAAGGTTTCAAATATTGGATTTAATAATGGGTTTCCACTAAAGGGTGGTAAAATTACATTTTTTTAAAATATAATCATTTTATCAAAAATTGAATTTTTTATTATATTATGTCTATTAAAAATGTAATATGAGTGTAAAATTTATATGGATTATATAAAATTCAAAATGAAGTTATTACAATTCATAACCATTTTTCGAACGGATATTTTGGTAAGTCATGGTGCGCTCGAACTCGGTGTTGCGTGTAGCAGAAGATATTAAATTACATTAAACAATAATACTTACTATGAAATCATGTGGTCTTACAAATAGCTACTATATCCCATCATCCCTACATTATAATGGTGGTAATATTTAATAAAAATCAATTGATATGTAAAATTTGTATCGAGATGAGATGAAGGGATTTTAGTTTCTCATTTCTTAGATTCTTCCATATATATCATCACATAGACCGAGTATCAATCATATGGTTAATTCATTTTTTGTAACTTATTTCCAGTTCCATATATTTGTATAAATAATTTAGGAACATTACATATTTTTTTGAAATTAAATTTTTCTTTGGAAAGGGAAAGAACAACCTGTCAAAAGTGTACTCTTGTTGGGCATTAATGGGCATGCCATGACATTGGAATCATCAGACACCTTTAATATTCCACATTGGAGGTCATTTCATGTGTATCATTTAAGAATGGTACAAATTTCATATTTGGTTGATCACGAGGTTGATACACAATAGGAATAAGTCTTCCAAGGCTTTCAACACATGTATCTCTTTTTTCATGAGATAACTAAAACCATTATAAAATATCATCCAAGGCCTTCACCTCATTCATATAATGTTTTGAATGATGTAGCTGACTCTGTGGGCATATATCATCCAAGTAATTCACCTTATGAATCTCATGATTTTGATGATTTAGCTGACATTGTAGACATATATTTTCCAAATATTTCACTACACTCATATCACTTTTTTCATGTGGTATGTAATTTGGGAAAAGTCACGTGTTTAATGTCTTGTGGAGATGGATCAAAACGCCCTTCATAGATTGATCAGGGAAAGAGGTTAACACATATTAGATACGGTAATAAGGTTAATATCTTTTCTAGATATGATGGATGGATTAGAACTCCACATTGAGGTGGAATATGATCTACAGTTCAGAATTCCCCATAGAGGTGGATCCGAGAGATATGTCTCTAGGTGGGAGGGCCTAAATAGATTACCATTGGATCAGAATTCCCCATGATGGAAACTTTTGGTGGTTTTTCCCTTATAGGGAGCACCAAAATAATTTACTGATAGATCAGAATGCCCGATTGATTCGGATCAATGGGGTGTGTCCCTAATAGGGATGGTTTCACACCAATAAGAATTACCAATGGATGGTAACTACTCAGAGAGGTGAATCTAGTATGTTTAATCATAACTCATCATGAGAAAAATCAATGAGGAAAGTCCCAATGAGGGATCATGTCACACCTGGGAGTTCTACTAATGGAAAGGATTGCCCCATGGAGGTGAACCAAAAATGGATGATCAATACACTGTTATGGAAGAATTATAGAGGTGTTTCCCTTGGAGGGAAAACCTAAATATTTTACCAATGGTTAAAACATTTCCTTTGAGATTGATATAGGAGTTATGTCACTAGGAGGGATGATGTCACACATGGATGGTTTACCAAGGGGTGGGAACACCCAATAGAGGTGAACATGTGATGGTTGATTGGAATTCCCCATGGGATAGATCTGGTATGTGTGTCCGTTGGAGGGATGGTGTCACACATAGAAGGTTTACCAATGTATGGGAATTATTTATAGATATGATCTTAGGATATTTGATCAGTGCACACCTTGCGATAGATCTGGGAGGTTTGTCTCTAGGGGGATCACCTAAGTATACCATTGGTCCAAATTTAATCTCAGTGAGGCCTCCTACCTTCCATAACTATTAGATAGAGATCAAACCCCATGTAGTTTGATTTTATAGTTTGAGTTTTTTTATAGGAATGATCCCTTCAGTTTTTCATAATATATTAAGGATAAATGTTTCTTGAAAGATATTTTGATGAAGGATGGTACAAGGGTTATGTATAGAAGATACATTTAACAAGAAAATTTCTCTTGGTTCAAGATGAGTGGGCGTCTTCATGATATCTTATCACGGTCTCCTAGGATCACCGATGATGTGAATTGGGCAAACCCATGTGGCCTTTATATCCAAAAATGATTTCCCTTTTAGGATAGAGGTGAGGCTAACACATAAAAGCTCCTTGGTAAGGAATGTCTTTATACCACATTATAATAAATGGTGGCACCTCATGATGATAATACATAAGGTATCTATATATTTTTTTTAACAAGGTAGGTGGTGGGTTCATCCTTTTTAAATCATACATGAGGCATCATGTGCTTTAGGCATATGTTATGGATATAATTTAACCTCATCTAATGAGGTTTTTGTCAGGTAGTTTAGTGTCGTATAACTAGGAAACATTTCAAGGTAGTTTATTGTCATGCAGTATGGACATGGAAGGAGTCCCTCCATCTCCAATGGGTTTATGTGTCCATGGATCATGCACCATTTGGAGTGGCATGGATAAAGAACTTCCAAGGAATAATGATGGGAGGAGAGGCTAGTCATGAGGTATAAAATGTGGTCCCTTTTATAAAAACATATATAGGTTATGTTACTTTTTACTAGAAGAAAGAGAAATCTGGGAGGGTCGAGACCCTCCAAGAGTTGATAGGAAAGACACAAGAGTGCATGGAACTAGTCACATGGGGACTCAAGGAATAGTTGAATAGGTCCTAGATAGATGCAGTGTCCCTTGGGATCAAACCATCGTGGTGGATTTTTAGTATAAGGGAGTCACTATAGAGAAGCTTAAGAGAGGTTTTTCTCTAATATGGGGTCCTTGAAGAGAGTTTCATCTTGAGGATCATGTTCCTCATGAAGGATTGGTGTTTTGTGAAGTGTTATTCTTCATTCAATTTTTTTTTCCTTCCTCATAGTGAAGACTTGGATCAGAAAAAAAGTTCTTTTTGAAGGATAAATTTTTCATGAAGCATCAAATTCCCTATAGATATTGTTTCTTCACATAGGGAATAATCCATCATGAATTTCATCGTTACCATGGGTGGAGTCTTTTAAGAACACAAGGGAATGGGTTTCATGATGCTTGGATACCTTGGGTGATCCATTTCTATTTGGATAATGATGTGTAGGAGGTTTGTGAATTTGGGGCAATCTAAAAATGAATGGTCTGAAAACCATCGATGAAAAATCTAAATGAAGGGGGTATTTATAATCAATGTGGTTTGTGAAGATCATATGTTCTTGATATTAATTGGTTAGATTTTTGAATAGGTGTGTCTCTATGAGGTCAAATTCTAGACTTGTGAGGACATAGTAAATGATTTTTGGGATAAGGAAGAACTATGTGACTCTAAGACTTACTTAAACTAAGGTCTTCAGTCAAACCATAAAGTGTTCATGAAGGTAGGGCTCATACAGGCTGCTTTGTGAGATTTCTTCATTCATTAATGATAATTAAGTCATGAATTCATCCCTGAAGATGTATTTTGGGGTCATTTTATTTTGAATTTAATTTGAATGAGTCATGGACTCCGAGACTACTCTAATGGGAGACATATAATTATACACCCTCGAATGGAATCATTGTTCTAACCACCATTGGCCTTCGATCTTTTTTGATACCAAGGTTCACCTAAACCAACTCATTGATTGTGATGGAGGTTCCCTTTTAAAATTTGGGAGAATCATCTTGCATATACACTTCATATTCTATGGGGGATAATCAATGGTATGAGATAATTAGGCTTGGACAACAAACTTTGAGGAGAACTGGGGCATTCTTGGGGTGACACATAAGCTCCACATAAGGGTTTTTTCTTCTCTGAGTCCACGGTTATAGAAATCATTGATCCAATTCCATTAGGCCTTGACCAACAAGAACCATGATTTATATAAAATGTGGTGGATTATCATCTAGTGTTTCCACAATTCCCTAAATAGAATGCATAAATGTCATAGAATAGTGGCCATAGGGATAAATTCTTGATACATCATAGGTGTAATGGATTATAGTATCTCCATGGAAAATCCATTATATGTGTAATAGGTAATATTTGGATGCTTATTATACTTGGGAATGTGACACCCCTTTAACCTAGAAATAAAAAATAATATTCCAAAATATATCATTGTGGCCTCCAAAATTTGATTTATAAGAATTATTTCATCTTCCATGTATGCCGACAAGTTTCCACGGTGGTTTTTTTCTTAACCTTATTATTTTAAAACTACTTCCCTTCCATCTTATAATAGTCATTATCATGAAAGAACGCTTTAATGGAGTCAAATAAGGACACATCACCATGAAGTAACCCTAATTAGTCGTTGACGGAGTATTTTAGTCATTGGTGATATGATGAGGGGACTTCCTCATGAATATGAAGTTTAGGACTATCAAACATTTATTGAATGAGGTATCTTATGAGACTAAAATGAATTTAGTTCTTTCTATAAAGCCTTTTAACTTGATCTTCAATCATATCTTTCCAAATATTTTCTACTCATTTCTATCATAACCAAGAATATTTATTTTAAAAGTACTCAAATTATATTTGGTCACTATGAGATTGTAGAACATTTAGGTCGAGATGAGGTCAAACCCAAAACTCGTATCGACCAGAAAATGATGAATATGCACACCATTGAAAATTATTGTGATGAATTAAGGGTAGATGTTCCCATGCATGACAGTAACCTAGTCTTCCTCATAGAAATAGTAGAAAACATTACATTCCTATCATTCATCCCACTCTATAGAGTATGTATCTCTGACAATAACTATTGATTCAAAGTAAAGGGGGATCTTTAAGGAATGTACGAAGGCCAGATGAATCTCATTTTATAAGTGGAGTTCCTTATAGATTTATAGTATCTCCAGAATGATTGAAACATATTTCAACACATCATACATTCATTTGAATTGCATTTTTCTTCCCATAGGGGGTCCCTTCATTACAGGAGGTATAATATGTGCATCATTATATACAATAGGAGTTGTTGTCTTAACATTTGGGGCCCTGACTATTAGTTGATATTTCATAATACTAAAAATTAAAATCCCTCAAGACCACTATCAGATGACTAAGACATATCTTTGGTGGGGAAAATTCTATAATTTTGTTGTCATCACATGTCTTCCTAGTATGTTAACATGGTCAACTGTGGATATGAGTCAGATATAGTAGACTAATAGGATTATTCAAAAAAAGAATTATGAAAAACCAAATTCATAGTCACTATAGAATGAATAGTGAAATTTTATGTATTGGACTATTATTTATGGTGGCTTGAACATCCAACACCACATCTTTAATGGTTTCGATTTGATCCATCCATGGGATTTGACTGATATTCCTTATCATAATGATGTTAGAAGCGATCCACCATCATGATGGAGTTTACAATGTAATAGCCCTTTTCATCATCATAGGGGTCCTCTAATTATTGGATGAACCTTGGGTTGATACCCAACAATCAAGTTATGATAGAACATAAAGTGAAATATAGATTTGGAACTAGCATGGAACCCTATTTACACTTGTGTTATTAGTACCAACTCTTCTGATGTTTTGAAGGCTGAAATGAGGATGAAGAAGAAATGGAATTAAGAGGTATGGTGACATCAGGTGGTTTGGTCCTACCTAAATGGGAATAGATGATCCCCTAATATTGTGAAAGTACTCAGTGAGCCATCCAGTTTTCATTCATCAAAGTCTCCTAGATGGAAATATGTTTCCATTCAACAGAAAACTCTACATCATTATCAGGCTCAGTTGAGATATGTGATATCTACACTTGTAATTTAAAAAAATTGATTGAAACATATTTTAAATATTATTATTGGAAATACATGAACAAAAATCACTCCTTGATGGTATTCCCAAGGATCATATGGAAATGGAATTGGGTGGGGTGGTCATGTGCACCAAACATCTCAGGGCTTTATGTACTTTGGATAATTTAGAACCCCAAACTCCAAGAACCTAAGGAAATAAAAATGAACCTATTAATACACAAAATAATATGTTCTGGACCCTTATATCATGAATGGGTCCCTTATGTGTATGGATCTGTCGAGTGACTAGTGATCAATGGGGGTTGGAGGAATATTCTCCCATTTAGGAGGTTATGCATGTAAAGAAGTTACCAAACCATTCTGCACTATGTGAGGCTACAGCTGTTGAGGTTTTTCCACATATGAAGGAACAAAAAGCTAATTTTCATATATATCTAGTAGATTAGAGGCCTCTACATGTACCATAGAAGTAGTTTCTTCTTGGGATGCTCCTCTTCAAGGATCTGAAAGGGGTAGTGTATGTTCCTTCTAGACATGATGTAAGGATTTCACTATACAATGGCCCTTATAAAAAAAGTATAGGAACCCAAAATTATTGTTCTTATAGATGATTTTTGGAATGATATTATCCTTAACATTCCCTATGCACATCATTAGAAACTTTTGTTGAGTCAATGGAAAATCGAGTGATTGCATGATGCCCTTCCACATGGAAGGAATTTTTTCTATTCCATCATCTAGATTTTTATTTCACATGAACATTTCTACAATACAAGTCTTATTCATGGTGGATATGAACTAGAAGAAAAACTATATTCAAAGGACTTCTCCACTAGTGACGGATGTAATGGGTAGCAGGTCGTACTAAGAAACCCCAAGTCCTTCTAATGTATGGACGAGACACCAGAGTTTGGAAGCCACATACATTATGAGATTCCAATCAAGGGTTAAATCTTTATGTTGATTTTTTCCAAATCTTACAGGAAGGTCTCCCCTCTATTTAAATGGAAAAATCATGGATTTTGAAACTCTGGTGGTGCATTCTTGTCATCCAACAATGTTGTGTTTGACTTTCTGCCATTTGGGATCACCACATGTCATGTATATAAGGTATCAAGTCCATTTTTGAGGGTTGATATCATTTCATACTCTAGATGGTAACTTAAATGATATGTATTTTGGAGCACTAATTCCTTGAATGACTCATCAACATAGTAAGTGGGACCAAAATCTCATGTAGTGGCTTGATCAGGGTCCAAAGAAAGATGGTAACCCTACTCAATAGGGTTTTCGGATACATATCGTGCCCCCATTCTGTAATATACTACCTCTGATGGGTCAAGATGCACTCAAATATACAGATATATTGAGGAAAATTGACCAATTATAACATGAGATCATTATGAATGGAAAATGATATCCCTTTTGGAAGCACCGTAGTCATGACACAACTCTGCAATAATCTCATTGATGACCCTATTCTTTTTTGGGACATGATGGATCATTGAATTGACATTAGTGTATACCATTCCTACAATATTTGATGGATCAGGGGATCGAGTGGTCCAATTTCTTTTTCAATGTTCCCATGGGAGGGAAATTATATTTTGTAGGGATCCTTAAATCCAAGTACATAACATTTTTGGTGGGTGAGAACACTAATAAAATTTTCTTCCTAGAACTATGTTTTCCCCGGGGGAAGATATTCACTAAAAAAATCCTATAACAGAAACCATGAATATGGAAAACACGAGAACACACATGTTTATAATAACAATAACAAGAATAAAATTGTCATTGCCGATGGATAACTCAGAATGTCACATAACAGGGTTCAAGTGGAGACTTGGATTCTATCCCCAAACCCCAATCATCAGATGTATAGATTCCTCTTCCATGATTTTTTGAACCACTTTGAGGTTCTTGAAACATCTGTCTTGGGGGGGCCTCTAGCAGTTGGTGGATGAAGTAGGATATTGAGCTAATTAGACTGCCAAAAACATTACCCTTCTTCATCGCTAATCAATATCTGCAAGTTACATGTGGCATCTAAGGTAGGCCAACTGATGGTCATGGTGGAGTTGAATCATCAACTAAATAGAATACAAAATAAAAATGGAATGGTTTTCAATGTGGATCCTTGTAATATCACATATGTGTGCTTTTGGAATACATAATACATCTACCAATTGATTTGTATCCATGACTACCAATTCACCCCCTTGTTCAAAGGATGGTCCATGTTCTTGGTCATCCCCTCCTTCGATGAGTTCTTGTTCAGATATGGGTATTGGAACAAATATTGATTGGTTTGGATTTTTTTTCATAGTAGAGGAATCATATATTACATCATCTATTTATTACACATTGGTTCAACTCTCAGGGGAGGATCCATAAACATCACCATGGCCTTATATATCGGGGTGTTCTGCACTACCTCATGTGTAGGGGAATATTTCCTCATTAGTGGCTCTTCAGATATATCATTATATGATGGAGTCATCTCATACCAAAATATCACTCAATTATCTTCAATAGTTATAGAGTGGGAAACTAGTTGTGATTGAGATGGAAGCAACATGATCCCAATTAAGGTAGTCAAGGATTCCTCCACCTACAAGTAACTATAGGGGGTATAGGGAGCCTATGGATTTCACTACCTTGGATAGAGAATACAAAATGTCAGGATGCTTCACCAGAATCGTACAATTGGAGGGGAAAATATTATCTTGTTATCTATTTCCTTATAGTTTTAAATATCAATGTGGTTGATAAAGACCTGTCACATTCCAGTATTATGCCTTCAATGATGTTTGTTTTCCCTACTGTTTTGAGACAGTTCTATAGGGCATGGTTCCTCATCATCATGGGAAGGACCTACATGATTATTGGTTGGAGTATGTTGATGTTCCCTATGCTATATGAAATGTAAATGAAGAGGACCTCTTTGTTAATTATCAGTATTATGGATGATACCCCAATAGTAGATGTTGGAAGTGTGGGTAGGGCCTCTTCTTGGGTTGGTAATGGATCGAAAAGGAACTTTTTACTATATATCAATCTTATGGGTTGACCCATAATGTCCATTGGTGGTGTTTTCAATTGATAGGGACAACCCGACCTACCTATTATGTGGCTGGGGACTCACTCCCAATCGGGAAAAGATGGATCCCCATTCATTGTTAGTAGGGATCTGATGGAAGGGTCCAGTGATGGAAGGGGCCACATGAGTTGGAGATGTTCATTCCCCTTGTTGGTAATTCTCTTATCCCTTTCCCCAATGTTGGAATGAAGAGTTTCATCTCATGGATGGTAGAGTTTGGGTAATGAACACCTACTCCTCAGATCGAGGGACCAATCATTGTTGGTTCTAAAGAGAAATGATGTGATCCCTCAATGGAAGCCCCGGGTTGTTGTAATCACCGTTAGTATGACTCTACAATCCCCCACGGCAATGGTGTAGGGGTGTGATTCAATATATCACTTCATGCATTGTCTGAAAAACATGTTTTCTTTTGGAATGAAGGTTGTTTGACCTTATAGTGGCCTTTGGTGGGGTGGGGGGCAGTGCATATGCGGTGAAGACACCTCAATTCCATGGTTGGCCATCTACATTGTGTTAATGACCCGATCCTCCTCGTACCGTCGTATGATTATGTCTATCACCCATATTTGGATTATGTATATGGTTGAGATAGGGTGTGGGTGACTAGTAGGATGATTTTAAGAAGATGATGTGGTAGAGAGGGTGATGCTTCATGATTCCACATTAAAATATTCCTACCCTATGCCTGATAATGTTGGGTAACTAGTTTCCTTTACCCGGGGTCCTAGAATTCAAATCGATTCATCTATTTGTACCGATATGAGGAAATAAATTCCCAATTACACAAAATCTTCTAACATATAAAAGTGGAGATGGATCCTGGATGATGATCTTGTAGACTAGGAATGTCCAATTTTTACTCCATTTATTTCTTGTGCGATCCATTTTGGTACCACTATTTTAATAGTTAAACCTATCCACATTTAGTTGTATCTAGAGAAATTGTAATATGATGATGTATCAAAGGATACAAGTTCATATGTTCTAGATAATAAATTTAGATCTTTATCATTATTTTATTTATTTGGAATTTTTTTGGGGGCCACCTACACATCAATGTTGTTTTTATATGTATGATTGCTATTTTAGCTATGCATTCCCAAATTCCAATTTTTGTTGTATATCATTAATTTCAATAGAGATGTATGATCCTTTATTGAAACAGTATTATGTAATTTTAATTGCTCCTTCCATTTATACCAATTTATAGATCATCTACTAGTCTAGGTATCCCTTGTAGAATTATGGAATATTCATGTAACCCATTCCCAATGTAATTTCATTGTGGCCATCAATTAATTACACTATTTCTATCTACAAATTCTTATATTTTATGGATAGGGTACCATCCTTCGGTCCACATGGTTTTCATGTTGGGTATTAATGTGTATGTTTGGATGTTGGTTGAATTGGTAACCTATATTCTTCCTCTTTGGAGGGACTCTCATGTGAGGCATCTTAGGCATAGAACCCAAGGCCTCCCATGATGATAAAGAGATACACAATTGGAATAAGTATTCCATGGCATCCACATCAAGAATATCATGTTTCATAGGGTAGTTGATGTTGTGGGTTTATATCTTTAATGTATTTCACCTTAGGAATCTAATGTTTTTCCTTAGTTAGATGATGTTGTGGACATAAATATTCGATGTCTATCACCTCATGATCCTTATTTTTTTCATAAAGTAACTCACATCATGGGTGTATATCATACAAATATTTTACATTGAGAATCACATTTATTTAAGAGGTATGTAATTTGATAAAGTGAATAAGTATAAAATTTAATGGAGTTGGATAAAACTCTACTATACATATAGATAAAGTCATATTGTTAACATCATATGGAGAAGGTAACATTGTTAATTCCTTGAGGGGATTGAATGGTGGATTAGAACACCCCATGTATGTAGAAATGGATTTTTGGATCAGAATATCCATTGGAGGTGGATATGATAAGTATGTCCCTAGGATGGAGAACCTAAACTGATTTCCAAAAGATCATAATGATGTGTGGAGGTGTATTCATGAGGTGAATCCATATGAAGGCGCATGTAAATAGTTTGAAAATGGATCATAATTCCATGTGGGGGTTAATCTAGGAGATTTTTTCCTATGAGGGATGATGTAAAACCTGGAAGTTTTACCGATGGATGGAAATGACTCATAGAGGTTTACTTGAGATGGTGGATCATAATTTTCCTTAAGAAAAATCATGGACGTTTTCCTTTATGATTGATGATATCACACCGAGAATCACACCTACAAGGTTAACTGATTGGTAAGAATTCCCATGAAGATGAACACATGATGGTTTATCTAAATTATTCTTAAGACATATATGGGAGTTGTGTCCCTGGAATTAAGAAACTAAATAGTTTACTTTGGGACCAGAATTCAAAATTTATGCGGAATCAAGATATACATCACTAGGATGTATGACATCATACATAGAAGGTTAACTGATGAATGGGAACACCATCTAGAGGAATACCCAATATGGTTGATCATAACACCCATTGAGAAAGATCGTGGAGGTCTGTCCATATGATAGATAATGCCACACATAAAAGGATTACCAATATATGGCAATTTCATGTGGAGTAGAACCCTTGAATTTTTGTGTGAATTCCCATTGGGACCAATCATGGTGGTGTCTCTCTATGAGGGAGATCCTAATTTTAACATTGGTTGGTACTATACCACGTGGTGGATTCCTACATACATTATTTTGTGGATAGAGATCAAAATATATCTAGTTTTTTTTCTAATTAATGGTCGTGTGACATGATAGATCCATGAATTTTAATATAATGTGGTATGGATGATCATGTCCCAGAAGGATGGTTGATGTGGGATGTTATGGCGCATAAAAATTTATGATTCATTTTAATATTGGATTTTTCATCATTGGTCCAGTGTGGAGATTTCACATGGTTGCTAACTAGGTGTTGCAAGGGGGAGTGATGATGCGGACAATGCATACACATGGGAGTTACCCTTTGTAAGAGGGTTTCTTTTTATGGACGAATTTTGGGATTTTATATGCTATCATAATAATATATAAATAAATTATACCATAGAATGAGATAGGGTGGAATCCCATGACGATCATATATAGGGAATACATTAATTTTTGTATGAGGTGGGAGGATGGGTTATCCCATTTTAATAATAAATGGGACAACCTATTCATGACAAGTAGGGTATTTATATAGTTTTACATCATGTGATTAGGATGTTTTCAGGCATTTTAGCTTCATATTATTTGGTATTGGGGATATGAACTTTTATATACTACAAATCAAATGTGGGAGGATTCACCCTTTACCTCATGGACTTTTGTGTCTATAGACCATATTCCATCGGTTGGAATAGAATTGGAACTACTACTGTTCGATGATGAGAGGATTTTCTAGTCAAAATTTCCACATTATAGTCTATATATAGGGAAGAAATAGGGTTTATTGTTCCAATAATGATGGTAACAATTAGGGTTGAAAAATGTTCCACAAATGGTGTGAAGTAGGTAGACATAGAAATGGGTGGCACTAGTCATATGGGGAATCAAGGTGCATATGAACTGGTCCTTGATCGGTGGAAGGGCCATCATCCCTCACACATCGTGATGGGGTGTCAGTAGAGGGGAGGTCCCAAAGAGACTCCCAATAATGGGGTTTCATAAATCATGTGTCCTTGATGAGTGGTGTTTCACAAAGCTCATGTACCTCATAATTATAAAGGGGTTTTCAAGGAAATACACTTAATGAAACAGGGTTTCCCTACTATGGAGTAATTCCTTGGCTCAAAAAAGGAGTTTTTCATAAAGGAAGAATACCTAAAAAATATTCTACTGACATATGGGGCCAGTTTGTTGAAAAGGGTAGAAGTTTTCAAGAAATGAATCCTTACTTGTGGTGGCAGATCTTAAGAGCATAATGGAATAAGTTTGGTGAAGCCTGTATACCTTGTGTGAGATATTTTCCATTGATTGGTGGTGGTCAAGAGGTTTCTAAATTTTATGAAATTCAGAAGCTGAAAGGACATGAAATAATTAAAAAATATATAAAAATATCGGTGGTATTTATTGGAAAACGATTCCATTATTATCATACAATTTAAAGAATAATTGACGGGTGTTGTGAATGGGAACGACTATGCGATTTCAAATGAAAGACTTTTTATAACACCATTAATTCTTCATGTGTTTGTGAATCCCTCCATGAATCTAATATTTCACTACAAAGTGGACACATGTCAAACTATCAGGAATTTGTTAAGGAAGAACATAGATAAAGAGATTCATGAGATCTGGTCATTCATCAAGATGCATGGATTGACGAAGCGGACCCCTATGAGGGATTTTGGGATTGTTTTATCTTGAAATCACTATGAACTGACCATCGAATTATATAGTATTCACTAATATTGAATATTTTGGAAACAACATTAACATATAATATCCCTTCTCTAATGATTAATATTCCATCAATTATGAGTTCCCCATACTTGAAATGTGATCTTGAGGATAAGGACTTTGATTCTGATGATAGAGTGGATGACACTGATGTGGTCAATCCCAATATTTCAGTAACATACCCATATCTGAAAAATTCAACATATAAATATTTATAAAGAACTATAATAATCCTAATAAAAACAAGGATATTACTCAAATACCTCCAACAGTCATCTGATCCTAGTCATCTTATGTAACTATATAGTGGGTGTGCAATTATCTAATTTAACATGTCCAAATGGGAGGCTGATGTGACCCATTCCATGATAATTAAGTTCTCCCACAAACATTTCTCAAGAATGTTAATTTTCCACCTAAATCACCTCGTTCTGTGAGACACATGATATAGAGAAACCCAAAATGTTTATCAAAATACATCTATCACTAAACTATGACATTCTGATGTAGTTGGTGGTTTTAAGACAATCACTCAATAATGTAACATATTCATATTTCAAAAATAACATAGATATGCACGCACTAATGCCCTCTAGAACCCACATGTTTTTAGTATTTGTGTTTCAACAAATATTTTTACTCTATTAGAGACTCTGAGATTGGATTTTCATGTCACCAACACATTCAAATAGTTATGTTAAGATGGACATATCTTGGGACATATCATACCCCTATACGCTTCTTGTAATATTCTAGATGATGATATCCGAAGGGATATCATTGAAAATGGTTCTAGGGTCAACCTTATACAAATTATGAACCTCTGATGATTGGTATATCATAATAGAGTCTTATATATGACAAAGATAACAATTCAAGTGTATGATGAGAGTGAGAAAAGTCATATCGGGAAGATCACACCCATTGATCAATTTTTGTATCTCCCATACAACACTATGTTTTCAATTATCGATCATGAAGAAACATATAATTTATGTCTTGGATGGTCATGGATCCACATTCATGTCATTGTGCATTAATTATTTTATAAATTCATGAATACAATATTTATGGGAAGGATAACGTACTAAATGGTAATGGTTCCCCATTCATATATTGTGAAGCCATATATTTTGAGGTGTGTTTGTATACAAGGGAACAAAAATAATCAATGATGTATGATTGTATGTAGGTTTTAGCCATCAATGTATTAGGGAATGACCATATTAATCCATTATGTATGATAAATAATGATTATCTGCTACCAATAAACCTGATCATGCATGAAGACTAAATCCTAGTTGTGGGAAATTCTCATATCCGTAGTGATAGCATAAAAGGAAATTCTCAACTCTGAAATATTATTTTGATGAATTTGATGGTTCATGATTATATTCAATCTTCCCATAGACTCCATGAATTCAAATATAGATATACATTCACCCTGATTATCCATCATATTTAAATATTTCTCCACAAACTCATAGATCTAAGAAGAATAAGATCAACGTAGGAACTCCCCCTCTCATTTTATGAATGCCTCTCCATGCCCATCGATGAGGACATGCAGGTCATTATAGGGACAAAATATGACCTAAATAATAGATAAATTATTTTTTCCATGTCTCTTTTGGAGTATTAGATTTGAATTTTATATCTAAAATACATATATTTGTGTTCTCATTGAACTATACGTTAATATCTAGGAAGAAACCCAATGTGGCTACACATCAACAGTGATTATCCTATTACCATCAAGGTTTTAAGAATTCATATAAGAGGATGAACCCCTATATTTATACTAATTTAATTCATATGTTTAAATATTTATCAAATAATACTTTTCTAAAAAATGAAATCCCTAAAATGGATTACCAACATCATATCTATAATGAAAATCAATGGGAGGATTAGAGTCCCCATCAATTTTAGGGACCTTAATAGGTATTTTCAAAATCATGATTTACCATTTCAAATCATATAACATATAATATATAAAATTTATGGATTAGATTCCATTTCCATCATGGAGGGTTATTAGATATATGATCAAAAAATGAAGTCCTCTGTATATAAGGAATCCACAACCTTCATATATTCTTAGGGGAATTTTCTTAACTGTTCACACCCTTTAGATTAAACAGTGATGGTGCTACATACCAATGAAACCAGAACCATATATTAATTACCTTATCAATAAGAATATAATAATTTTATATCAATGACTTTTTATTCATATCACAATAGTGGCATGGTAAAAATTGATCATAAAACAATCTGTAGAAATATTTGACATCATAGTTTGAAGAAGAATCCAATGATGTTACAATTTGAGGTAACATCATTGAATTTAAATGTAACAAAACATGATTTGATAGTATATTGTTTTTCAATGTTACTCAATTACTTACATTACACGCAACACCAAGTTCAAGCGCACCACAACTTACCAAACATTCCATTCAAAAGTGGTTATGAATAGTTTTAACTGAATTTTGAACCATATATAATCTTTATAATTTTAGAATCCATATTATGAGTTTCTTATACATAATGTAGGAACAAATTAATTTTCTTAGATAAAATATGTATTTAAAAAAACACTTTTACTACCTTTTAATGGTGAACCCTTTTTAAATCCAATATTTGAAACTTTTATATTTTCAATTAGTCAAAATAAAATTCTTCTGTAAAATCTGGACATAAGAATTTTGTTTCAATTATTTTTTGGTGATTTTCTGATAACATTCATATTTGGTTGAATTGTGAAAACATACTATATTTGAAATGAAAACAAGTTTTTTAATAAAAATATTTTATAGTGTTAAATTATACATGTTAATGGTTTGGAATTATGAATAGTTTATATTTTTACCATTTAATCTAATTCTAGTCATTGTATGTAATTTCACTTTGATATTGGACATAAACATGTATTAATCTTTAGATAGTTATTGTTTCTTAAAAATACACCTTTTGGATTTGACGATTGGAATTAATTTTAAATTTATTAATTTAAATTCTATGTTTTGAATTTGGTAAAATAGAATTAATTATTTAATTTAGAATATCAAAATTAACTTAGGGTAATGTTTTGGAATTTTTCTGAAAAATTTCCATTATTGATAAATAGAGTAAAACACTAAGTTATTGTTTAAAACTGAATTTTTATTTAAATAATTATTTAATTTTTTTAAATTTATTTTAGTTCAAAATAGATACATAATACTTATATATTTTAAATGTAATTTTTTGGATTCATTTTGTAATAATATTAGATATATAAAATTATATTGAACATTTCACTGTCTTTTACCCAACTCCTTGGAGAATTTGAAAATTCATGTAAAACATTATTTTACCGCTTTTGGGAGTTGAATTTAAAAAATTTGAGTGAAAGAGTTGATATCAGTATGAAAAATGTGGTTCAATAAGATAAAAACAATTTTAGGTGAATTGTAACGTTTTGCTTCTATTTACCAGCGTTAAAAGTAAAAAGGGTAATTAAGGGTAAATATGATATTATTCATACCCTAACTACTGTCAAAATTCTATTGGATAACTGTAATTAGGCAAGAAACAACCATATGAATAAAATATGATCCTTTGGGTCCACTTGGATTAGATTAGGACATTTATTATTATTTAATTCAAAGATTGGTTAAAAGTGTTAAAATCAATGTTTAATAACTAAAAAATTTTAATATAGGGTTATCTATAAGATAAATTTGACTATAAATATTATTTATAAAACAAAAAAATTTATTATATAATGGTATTTTTTATGATATTTAGAAATTAAATAATTAAATTTATTTATGACACAATGATGATGCAGTATTTACCATATTAGTGAAAGATTAAAATAATTGACATTATAAATAACCAAATAAATGGAATTTGAGACTTTTTTTAAATTACACTAATTTTATTTCTTATTATGAAATGTTAGGGTTTTTTAGATATTTTTATTTTGAAGTAATTGTGCTGTTATGATTTTATAAAAAAAACAAATACCAAATAGTGTCAAAATTGACATAAAATAGTTTTTACAACATATATTATATTATTAAATGATATAATATTCTAGAAAAATTAATAGTTTGGGAAAAAGACTAATATAACAATATATATGACATTAATGAACCAATTGGGGTTCTATTGGCATTTTATATTATGTTTATTGACCATATAATATAAAAATACAAAGAGACATGGTAAATGTCAAACTATTTAACTAAGAGTTAAACATAAAAGTCAATGTTAATATGGTGACATAAAACTTAATAAAACCAATTGGGTTAGTGTTTTTAGACCCATACCTACATTAGACATTAAATAATACATTTTGGAGCCATTAGAAACCGAAAATGACTTTATTATATAACAATATTTTATGTTTATCCTAAGGTTCTCCTCACCCCTCTTATGAAAGGGCACTCCCCCTTCACACTAATTCACACCTTCAGACCCATTTGTCTCGGAAAAACCTAGACAAAATATCCTCCAAACTATCCTACCTTCATCCTAGAGGCATTCCATCGGTTAGAAAGCCAACCTATAGAACCCTTTTAATCAAATCAAAAGGAAGAACCCCTAGAAGAGGTAATGATTTCACCACCCTCTTTCAAGTTCACTTATTCATACACTTACACTTTCATTGTTGTATCAATTGTAAAATAACAACTCTACTATCTTCTATATAATGTGATGTTATTATAAATATGGAACAACTATATTCATTATCATATCCATCATATGAATGATAATGTCACCATGCGTGCGTACGTACGGTTTACCGTCTCCACGTCGTGGGGTAATTTGTTATTCAACAAAATGTTATTTGGATGGATATAATGATAAGTAATATGTATATAAATAATTAAAATAACATGATAATGTCTCTGTAAAATGAATATACTGTCCAATTCCACACCTTTAAGGAAATGGTATTGTCACTCGTGCGTACGTACGGATTACCATCTCCACGAAGCGATAAGATTAATTTCCACATTTACTATTCATCGACAATTAAAAATATATATATTACTAATAAATATGTAATATATGACATAATAATGCTACTAGATATATATATATACTTACATATAACTTTTTCACTTAGTTCTTTTTAATATGATATGAAAACGGAAACAACTTTTATGCGTACGTACAGACTACAGTCTCCATAAACAGTGTTTTTCATTTCATATATATGTATATTATACATATTTATATTATTAATATATATGATATATAAATCATTTTTTATATTCTGGAAGTATTTAAATCCTGATCTAAGTGATAAAATCAAGAGTAACAAGTTAAAACACATACGATAAAGAAAGAAATTATTACCTGAAATGTTAATGTAACATAGAAATTATTATTAAATGGGTATTATAAAGTCATTAATGAATAATTTATTATATAATAAATATTAATATGGTTCCATTATACTTTAATAACATTCTAATATCTTCTTACAGGAGGTTAAACATACCCTCGACTATAGGAAAGTGAATGGTTAGGGGTTTTCATCTCACTCGTTATTCCTGTGAGATTCATGCCATATTGCCACTATTACCTTTTGTGTGGTGAATGTAATGCCCATAATTTTATTATTTGTGTAATACAATTTAATATATGTGTATTTACATATTCATTGTATGACACTTCTTTCATGGGATGTATGTTTCATATGATACCAAATTGGTAAGGGTTAATTCCTCAATCTCATTATTATCCGAGATTTTTTATGTGTAAGTATTTACTGAGATATTATTATCATCCATGTCCTTTTTTCATAAAAATTATTTAAAAAGAATATTTTTAGGATTTTTGAATGGTACAATTTATCAAGATCATAATTTTAAATCTTTTAATGATTTTTCTTTTTAAATATTTTTAATTAATTTCCATGTTTTCTAAATGATTTTAAGGATTTGTTTTAATGGACATGAATGTATTGAAATGATAATTCTATTCAAATTTATCAAATGGGTATGGGACAATTTTGATCAAAATTATCTTTTAAATTACTTACTTTTTAAATTTAGGACATTTAAATGATATTATAAAATGGTTATTTCTCTCAAAAGGTATACTCATCATTTTCAACATTTTCCGCATCCATTACTGGATATTATTTTTGATTGAGGTTGATTTATTATAATACAATATTCCATATAGTATTGAATGGCTTATGATACATTTGACTATGGATGTTCTATTTTTATACCATTCATGGTTTATGGTTAATGTATTGACATTTAGTATGGTAGTTATAATACGAATGTTTAGGTTATGTTTAAACCATTTCATATGAGGGATATATTGGACATAGTAAGTGACGGGTGGAGACCACTATAGCTCCTCTATACATCGGTAGGTCTCATGAGACAATTATATGAAGAATTGTCTGAGGCCCTTTCCTAATTTTTTATATGGTTTTGGTCGATGCCTTAATCATTTTTAGAAAACTTGGCCAAGGACTTGACAAAATGTTTCAGAATGTCTGGCCTTATACATTCCCTCATTTTGAAAATAATATTAAAGGTTCACATGGTCATTATAATAGTATAATACCCATGATATGTTCTTATTATGAAATTATTTACTCAGCTCAAATTCTTTTCATAAAATTATTCATGTTTATTATTGGTAAAGGAATGTTAATTTAATTATTGACCATGCTTAATATTTATGTTGTCTTCTGATGTATTGCTTACCCTTACTGAGGGTTTGAGCTCACCCCTTTCTTATGTTCCATTTCCCAAGAATCCAAGATGTGTTTAATGATTGATATGTAGGGTTAAGCTAAAGGGAATAATGGAGTTCTCAATGAACTAGTTATGATGTGTTTTATGTTTGAAATTTTAATTTAATGTTAATTTAAGTAATCTAATTTCAAATAATTCTAAACTTATCTGTCCTTCGAGACTTGATTCCTTGTAATCATGCCATTGTATTAAAATAATGCACTAGATCTGGGTAAACGGGGTCGGGGAATTATAGTTGGTATCAAAGGGAGATTAGCAATAACCATGGAAACTATATTTAGATAAACTCTAATTAGAGCACATTACCCTATGATAGACTTTGAGGATAGGTATCAATGAACGTCCTAGAATATTAGTAATATAGATATTTTGTCAGTTTTCCAATAAAATACATCTTTGTCTGGATACGAGCTTGTAGAGGGGGATAGTGCATAGATTTACCTAGGGGTAAAACATGAAAACACCACATTGAGCAAGACATTAACGGGAACAAGTGCACGACAATGGGCCATGCTGCACTCTTGGTTACGATACTCCCTTGGGATATGCTTTGAATAATTCTCGTTATCTTTAAAAATAATTATGAAGTATTTATGAGTATATTCCTTCTCAAAGAAAATATTTTTATGTATTATATCCATAATATGTTCAATTTAAGTTAGGAATTTTACTTATTTGGAATTATTTATTGTAATTCATAAACTGACCTAGTGTATTCCATTGTATAGAAATGTTTCCCAGAAGAATGAATGTGAACACTAGCAATACGTATGATCCATCGAGTAATAAGGATCATAACCTTCACTATATAAAGACAGCATTTATAAGGAAAATAATCTCGCATGTATTCTCTACATATGAATAAATAGTATCATGTGTTAACAAGATAAGTAAGGAATTATATAAGCCCTATGGCTTTGAAGGGAAGCAAAAGATGAAAAATATGGAAGAGAGAAAGATAGATAAAGGGAAGAGGGAAAAGATGGATTTTCCCATATGTGAAAACTATGGAAATAATCACCTAGTTAAATTATTGAAGGGAATGGGAGTTTGTCATAAGTGCAGCAAAATTGGACACCAAGTACTTGATTTCAAGGGTAGGAAATTTTTTTCAAATTTACAATGTTTCATCTGAAAAGAGTTGGGACACTACACGAATCAATGTCCAAATCATCATAGTATACCCTAAATGGTTCTATTTGACAAGAATCGTGTTATGATACTACCAAAGATGAAGATGAGTGATTAAATGTTATTATGGTCTTATTAAAGTGTTGTGTGATTTTAGTGTTGTATCTACGATGTACTGATTATATAAATTATGAAAATAAACAAGTATTGTATTGTAGTACTATTTCACTAGGAATTTGAGACTGTATGGTCCTGATACTATGGTTGTGATTTTGTAATAAGATATGGTTGATTTGGATTAATTATATTTGATATTCTTGACTATCATGGAACTGATTAATGGTTTGTTTATTTTATGATTGTTTTAATATTCAAAATTAATTGATATAAGTAAAATATCAAGTATTATATAAAGGATAAGGGAGAATGAATTTAATTAGTAAATATTTTATGGTAATTTATGGTATTAACATGTTTTAAAATAATACATGATGAAGGTGTTCACATGTAATTACATATAAAAAATAATCTTCATTGTGTTTAACTTCCATAAAAATTGTATACTCTGAGTTTGGATAGAAGTATTTTGGATAAATATAGTTTGAGAATATTTTTGGATTTCCCAAAAAAAGGACAACCTAGAGGTCAGGTGACAACCCGTCACATCCTGCAAGGCCAGAAAATATGAACTCGCAATTGAATGGCAACAAGGGTGTATCACCTTTCACTAGCCCACGTGATGTCCTAGATTTAATAATGTAGTTTTTTTAAAAGTTCTGGTAGATAAATTACAAATTCATTTTTTGGAACCCTGTACGATTATGATAAATAGAATTTTTTTGATATATTTTCAAGTGAAAGATGAGTTTGTGGTTGGAATTAGTTAAAGGATGTAGCTCTACTTGTCAAGTATATTTATGTATATATATATTCTCTCTTATTAAGACTAAATTTTATTAACCCAATTTCTGTTATGATTCATCTACAAAAGTATTTTCTATTTTCAACCATTTATTGCTGATGAAAAACTTCAAATTGAGAGGACACAATTTTTTTATGTAGGGGAGAATTTAACACCCCAAGATTTTGTAGTACGTTATTTCTCCAAAGTAACTCTATAACATGCAGTACACGCAACACTGACCCTAAGCGCACCACGACTTACAAAACTAGTCATTCAAAAGCGTTTATGAATAGTATTAACTAAATTTTAAACTATACATAAGCCATATAATTTTAGAGTTCATATTATGAGTTTTTTAGACACAATGTAAGAACTAATTCATTTTTTTAAGATAAACGATGTATTTTTAAAAGAATGAACTTTTACCACGTTTTAATGGTGACCCCTTTTTAAATAAAATATTTTAATCTTTTATATATTCAGTTTGACAGAATAAACTTCTTTATTTAGAATCCGGACATAAGAATTTAGTTTCAATAATTTTTTGGTGTTTTTTGATAACGTTAATATTTGGTTGAATAGTAAAAAAACAATATTTCAAATGAAAACTACTTTTTTAATGAAAGTAATTTATTGTGATAAATTAAAAAATTTAATGGTTTCTAACTATAATTAGATTATATTTTTACCATTTAATCCAATTCCAGTCATTGTACGTAATTTCACTTTGATATTTGACATGAACTTGTGTCAATCTTTTGAAAGATATTGTTTCTTAAAAATAAGACTTTTGGTCTTGCCAACGGAAATTAATTTTAAACTAATAAATGCAACTTATTTTATTTTAATTTGTTAAAATAGACTTTATTTTTTAATTTGTAATAACAAAATTATTTTAGGGTAATTTTTTTGGTACTTTTCTTAAAACTGTCAATTTTTTATGAATAGTGAAAAAGCTGAGTTATTGTTTAAAACTGACTTCTTGTTTAAATAATAATTTATTTTATTTAAATTTACTTTAGGTAAAAATATATACATAATAAATATATATATATTCAATTTAATTCATTTGTGTAATTTTATAGTAATATTAGATATAAAAAGTTTATTGAACTTTTCACCGTCTTTTACCATCCTCATGGGAAAATTTTCAAATTCCCACCAAACATATTGTTACTGCTTATGTGAGTGGAATTTAAAACATACGAGATATACAGTTGATAATAGTATGAAAAATTTGGTTCAACAAGATAAAAATAATTTTTTTGTGAATAGTAACTTTTTACTTTTATTTATCACGTTTAAAAGTAAAAAAGGTATTTAAGGGTAAAAATTATATTATTATTACCCTAAAACATGTCCAAATTCTATTGGATAAGTGTAATTCGACTAAAAATGACCATTGAAAATAAAATATGATCCTTTAGGTCCACATGAATTAGATTAGGACATTTATTATTATTTAATTCAAAGCAGGGTTAAAAGAGTTGAAATCAAAGTTTAAAAACTAAAACATTTTTAATATATAGTTATAAATAAGATAAATTAGATTGTAAATATTAATTAGAAAACTATAAATATTTCCTATATAATGGTATTTTGTTTAATATTTTTAGATATTAAATAATTATATTTATTTATGACACAATGATGATATAGTAATTACTGTATTAATGAAATATTAAAATAATTGATAGTATAAATATCCAAATAAATGTAATCTGAGACTTTTTATAAATTACACTTATTTTATAGGTTATTATAAAATTTTAGGTTGTTTAGATAAATTTTTTTGAATTAATCATGCTATTATGATTAAAAAGAAAAATACCAAATTGTGTCCAAATCGACATAAAATAGTTTTTAAAACAAATATTATATTATTAATTGATATAATAATCCTAAAAATACATGGTTAGGAAAGAAGTCTTATATATAAATATATATGTCCTTAATGAACCAATTGGGTTTTTATTGGGATTTTATAATATGTTTATTAACCATATAATATAAAAATACAATGAGACATGGTAAATGTCAAACTATTTAGCTAAGAGTAAAATCAATAATTTACAGCTAATATGGTGTGATTAACTTTTCTAAAAGCTATTGGTTGTGTGGTTTTTTACACATACCCACCTTTTCCTTTAAATAATACATTTTGATCCATTAGATACCGAAAATTGTTTTATTTAAAAATAATATGTTATGTTTTTTCTAAGGTTCCCTCACCTCTCTTGTAAAAGGGAATTCCCCCTTCACTCTAATTCAGACCTTCAATGCTATTTGTATCGTCCAATATCTGCCCAAATATCCTACCAACTATACCAACTTCATCCTAGGGGCCTTCCGTTGGTCATACATTTAACCTAAAGAGCCCATTTGATGAAATCAAAAAGAAAGAACCCGAAGAAGAGGTAATGATTTCACCACCCTCCTTTAAGTTCACTTATTCAACCACCTACTCTTTCTTTGTTGTTTCAATTCTAAAATAATAAATCAAATATATTTTATATACTGTGATTTTATTATAAATATGGAACAACATTATTCGTTATCTTATCCATCTTATGAATGATAAAGTCACCATGCGTGCGTACGTACGGCTTACCATCTCTATGCCGTGGTGTAATTTTTTATTAAACACATTGGCATTTAGATAGATATAATGATGAGTAATATGTAAATAAATAATTAAAATAACATAAAAATGTCTCTGTAAAATTAATATACCATCCAATTCCACACCTTTAATGAAATGACATTGTCACACGTGCGTACATACGGATTATCGTCTCCACGATGCGATGAGATTAATTTCCGCATTCAACAATCATCGAGGATTTTAAAATATATATTACTAATAATTATGTAATATATGAAAAAATAATTATATTGGAGATATATTTATATATATATACATATATATTATTCACTTAGTTCTGTTTAATAGGATATGAAAACGAAAACATCGTTTATACGTACGTACGGACTACCGTCTCCATAAACTATGTTTTTCATTTCATATATATATGTCTAATATACATATTTATATTCTAAATATATATGATATATAAATCATGTTTTATATTATGAAAGTATTCACATATTTATCAAAGTGATACAATAAAGAGTAACAATTTAAACCACGTACGATAACGAAATCAATTATTACCCGAAATGTTAATGTAACATGGTAATTATTATTAAATGGGTAGTATAAAGTCATTAATAAATAATGTATGATATCATAAATATTAATATTCCTCTGGTATAATTTAATAACATACTATGATCATCATATAGGAGGATAAACATACCCTCAACTAATGGAATGTGCAAGGTAAGGGGTTTTTATCTCACTCCTTATTCCTATGAGATTCATGACATATTGCAACTATAACCTTTTGTGTGATGTATTTACTGACAATAATTGCATTCTTTGTGTAATATACTTAAATTTATGTGTATTTATATATTCATTGTATGATACTTATTTCATGGGGTTTATGTTTATTAAGTTACCAAATTGGTAAGGGTGAATTCGTCAATCTCATTATTATCTGAGATTGTTTATGTGTAAGTATTTATTAGAATATTTTTATCATCAATGTCCATTATTCAAAAAAATTATTTCAAAATGAATATTTTAAGTATTTTTGAAAGGTAAAAATTATAATGATCATAATTTTAAATGTTTTAAAGATTTATCTTTCTAAATATTTTTAATTAATGTCTATGTTTTCAAAATGATATTAAGGATTTATTTATATGGGAACGAATGTTTTGAAATGATAATTATTTTCAAAAAATTTAAAGTGGTATGTCACATTTTAATTAAAAAATATCAGTTAAATTAGTTCCTTTATAAATTATTGACTCTTAAATGATTTTATAAAAACATAATTTCTCTCAAAATGTTTTACTTGCCATTTTCAACTTTATTATTATCCTTTACTGGATATTATTTTTTTTGAGGTTGATTTATTATAAAGCAGTCTTCTATATTGTATTGAATGAGTTATGATATGTTTTTCTGTGGATGTTCTTTTTTTATACCATTCATGGTTTATTTTAAACGTATTTACATTTCATATACTCATTCTAAAACGAATATTTATGTCATGTTTCAATATTTTCATATGAGGAATGTATTGGACATAGTAAGTGATGGGTGGAGACCGCTATAGATCCTCGATGCATAGGTATGTAACATGAGACAACTAGAAATGGAATTGTTCGATTCTCATTCCCAATTTGATATATGGTTTTGGCCGAAGCCTTATTCATTTTTTGACGTCTTGCCCGAGGCCATGACAAAATGATTCAGAATGTCTTGCATTATACATTCCCTCATTATGAAAGTAATACTGATGGTTAATGTGGACATTCGACTAGTAGAATACCGATGATATGTCTTATTATGGAATTATTTATTTACATCATATTCATTCTATAAAATTATTCATGTTTAATATTGGTAAGGACATGTTGTATCAATTAATTACCATGCTTAATATTTATGTTATCTTCCGCTGTATTGCTTACCCTTACTAAGAATTTGAGCTCAACCCTTTCTTATGTTTCATTTTCCCAGGAATCCAAGAAGTGTATTATTATTGTTGTATAGGGTTAATATAAAGGTAATACTGGCGTTCTAAAAGAACTATATATGTTGTGTTTTATGTTTGAAATTTTAATGAAATGTTAATTTATGTAATCAATTTTCTAAGACTTCTAAACTGATCGGTCATTTGGGACATGATTCCTTGTAATCATGACAATGTATTAAAATAATGCACCGGCTCTGGGTAACTAGGGTCAGGGCGTTAAATTAAATATAATTTTATTATTACACCATTTCATCAAGGTAGACCCAGAAAGAAATACCTAAATCTAAATATATTCACCCATATATTCTAAATGATATAATCGGGGAAAATGGGTACCTTTCTTATTTTTTGAGTTTCATTCGTAACCAAGATGGAAAATCTCTCCCTTCACCAAGTTAATGATGATGGGATTCACATACCAAGGGTGTGAGGAATTGCATGAAGAATATGAGAATATAAATTATAACTTTATACACAAAATTATATTGATTACAACAATTGAAGGAAACCCACTTATTTAATATTTGGCCACCTTGGAATGATCCCTATATTCTCTCCTCACATATAAAAATGATTTTATGAATTAAAAAAGCTATTACAACCATAGTAAAATGATTCTATGCACTCTGAAATAATATTACAATGTAGATAAGAACAACCTCACACCCCTTTTTATGTGAAAAATTTAAGACACTACTTTCTGCTTTTGGAAGTCCACTTGGTCTCTCATATTAACCAACTCTTGTGCTGCATTTTTATGCAATGTTATCAAGGCATTTTATTTGATGGGTATTTATTCTCTAATAATATCAAATCTATTTCAGGTCATAAAAAGTAGTTAAATGGAATGTCCAATCAAATCTTCTTGTGGTACATTCCACTCAGAAAGTACACATATGGACATAGAATATCCAAAAGAGAGGTTTTCCACACTGATAACAAGCTCAAATATTGGAGATATATTTTGATGGTGCCTCACAATGTTTTATCGATAAAAGGCATGAAAATTAAAAGATCAAAGGGGGTTTTATAGAGGTTTTATTTGTTTCCTTAAACATAATACATTTTACATAAATGTTTACACCATCTAATGGATGGACTAATTATTAGATAGAATACCAATCCCTAATTCTTGGTATGGAACAACCACTAAATTGGTAGATAGACTACATAATAATCAAATGGGATTCAGATATAGGGATCAAACAAATTAAAAAATGAATATTAAATAAAGAAGGAATAATTGTCCCCTTCAATCAGTTATGTCATATGAATGGTTGTAGTGTTCCCCTTTGAACCATCCCTGCATAATGTCCCTTGATCATCAAATTATTTTCTCAACACACTATAAAATGAAGCTACAGTACTACCTGAGAATTATTATGAATAATTTGTTTGGTACATCATTCATATAATGATTTTATAATAAATAAATGCCTATAAAAATATGTAAATCAAATAGGTCAACACATCCCCTAGTTTGACAAAGAAATATCCATCCCTCGATTGATAGAATTTACAATTAATTTACTAAAAAATTTGACATTCCCTTTAGACCGAGAATAATGGGAATAATGTTGATGATTATGAACATACATGATCCTTGGGATGTTCCAAATGAGAATAAATCCATATAAAGTGAGGCTTCACTAGATTCATACTAAGATGAATATAGTAAGTATAGATTCTCACAGAATTGAAGAATTAAATTTATACTCTTCTGAATCTCTTTACTATTAGGGAATACTCTCTAAAATAACTAGAAGTCTTGGTTACTAATAGAAAAAATTGAAACTAATCTTTTGGAATTATCTATGTAATGTAATGAAATGTATAATTTTTAAAATGTCACCCATAAACCCCCCCTACTATTATATCTACCAATAAATATTCTAATCCATTTGACATACATGAGATGGATATTATTGGGCCTTATCACCCAACCAAAAATAAGGAATTTTAGTACATCCTTACTGCTACAAACTTATTTTCGAAATGGTTCGATGAAATACCCCTCATGGAAGTCAGGTTGATGAATAACATTAAATTTCTAATTTCTAATATAATCCAAATAATTATATCCCTCACATGATATTAGTGTAAAACAACACAAAATTATGCTCAATAAAATCAATGAAGTTATTCAAGGAGTATAACATAAAATCCAACCTTTATTACAACTATAATTAAATGTTAAATTATAAAATAATGGACTTTAAAAAGTATCTATTGATTATACTCTTTAATATGGTGATCCATGAAATTATGTCCAATCTAGAAAAGATACATTTTTTCCTTATGTACCCACCATAAAACCATATAAACTAAAATAAAATAAAATAAATATTCATTGGAATATAGAACCAAGGAATTATTTCCCATATAATTATACTTTTAGTCACTCAGAATAGACATCTCTTGACAACTCAAAGATGATGATAAATTAGAAAATATTCTTGATCAGTTAGAATGACTTGATGAGAAAATGGTTTATAAACAGCACAACATCTGAATTCATGAAATGTAAATCAAAGGAGTCCTGAATAAAATTAATTTCCTCATCTCTTTCATTTATGAAATATTAGTATTGTCCAACATAACCCCAATGATACTAGTAACAAAACCTCCAAATCCAAAAATTGTATTGGAATGGGCCTTACATCTTACAGAAGGTCTATTCAAATGGATCTTACTAATTGAACTTAATAAATATGGAATGAGTTAGTCTCCCAAAAAATTAAAGTTTCTCAATAATAACATTTCAAGTACATCATCAAGAATATGTAGTCTTCTTCATATAATAAAAAACTATAAGACACCATTCATATTTGTTAAATGATATTAAATTATATGGAATTTTATACTTCATAGATGACTCACTACACATGATCTTGATATGTGTGAAGAAAATGATGTGATCTCATCCCGTTGTGCTATTCTAATCCTATAATCAATTTTTTCCATTCAAGAAATAAATATGGATTGATTCCAAAACTCACAAAACATGTAGGGATACTCATATCCCAAATCTTACGTATACTCAAAATATTTTATAGTTCTTGTTGTGTGAAATAAAACTAAAAGACACAATTTTCCCTTACCACAAGAAGATAAAAAGCACGGATAGGTCCCAACCGTATTTCTGTAAAAGGGATGAACCATATCATTTCAAAAAAGTGACATAAAATTATGTGAAAACACAGTCATAAAATGTTGTATAAATATTTTCATCCCATGTTATTGTCACGACCCGTCCTCGGGGCCTGTTTTGTGACTACCCCAAGCCCTCCTTCCATAGGCCAGGGGATGGAGACTAGCACCAAAGGCGTAATCCTGATAAAAAGGGATGTCATTTCCTTTAATATGTAAAAAAACAATATAGTATGCAACTGAAAGTAAACAATAAATAAAGAGGTATACAAAAGAATGTGCTGAAAGGAATGGGGCCGGAAATACAAGCCCAACAGTAAATTACAAACAACTAAAAAGCTAGTACAATAGTAGAAAGGTAAACAACCACTACTGAATCTTCCTCTGTATATGCCTAGCCACGTGGTATACCTCTAGGTACCATCCATCTCTACAACTCTCTTCCTTGATCAGTGAAGTCCGTCGTCTGCAACCAACACAACAAAGTGCGGGCATAGACCATGCCAGGGTGAGTATAAAAATACTCAGTTGGGACCCAGAGACCCCTGAGGGTCTCCAAAAATCCTTGAAGGAAAACCACCTAAGTAAGATACAATCACTAGGTATCAAAAAATCCTACTTAGTTATATGACCATACATATACATAAGTTACCAATCATAGTTTGACACTAACTCTCGAGCCCAAGCACAACCCATTCCACACAGGATGTAAAGTCTATCACCTTGAAGATAATGATTAACAGACAAGACTTATCTCACACAGGTTTATATCATTCATAGATTGATAGAGATGATCAGATGAAGTCACTGATTAATATAAATGGTTGGACCCACATAGGATACAGGACCATCTAAGTTGTCATACCGACACAGGATATAGGACCAGCTACTCTATCAGACCCACATAGGATACAAGTACCGAAATCAGGACTGTCAGACCCATGAAGTATCCTAGTACTTTAATCAACGATGTCGACCCCATGGAGGATTCTAGTTTAGAAGTCATCGATGTCAAACCCACGTTGGATTTCGGTACAGTATTCATCGCTGTTGCAGCCAGCCATATGGTTCTCGCGCATAGCATTCTAGATTCTGGGAATCCTCTTCCATCATGTCCCTCCTAGCTGTAGTTCCACTTCTGTCTGTCGCGGTCCTCATGGCCTGGTTATTCTCCGGCGCGGTGTGACAGAACTGCGGCCTTTTGTCTCTACCTCCGATGTCATCAAATGGAAACAACCAAGGGGAGGGTTGGGCCATGTTCGTGCGGTAAGAACCCTCCTCATTACATTGATTACATTGATAACAATCGGCACATCATTCCAATTACTTAACAATGTATAACGGAGGATAGAATCAAAAATTAGTGTAACCCCTACCTCGTAATCGGTGCTTGCTCGGCGGAGTCTCGGGAATACGACATTTTTCCATTGAGGACAGGAGGAGTTGATGTCATCATTGGAGACATTCTTCGTGGGCGGCATCTACTATTCTAACACGGATGGATGTTGTTGGATATGGTCTTTGTGTTATTCATGGGAATAATTCTTCCTTTCCAATAGTTCTCCTCCTCTCCGTAGTTCTCCCCACAATGTTTATGCCAACCCGAATAAAATAATTTAATCTCTTATTTTAATGTTAGAAAAATGTAATCAAAATATTTCAATCACTCCAATAAATTAATTATGATGGATCACTTAATTAAATACAAGAATTTGGAATGAATTTCAATGGTCTCAATTAATTAAAACCAAGGATTCATTGGCACATTAAGAGGGAAGTTCAAGAGATAAAGGGGTTCAAGGGGAGATAAGGGGTTTGAGTTTGTGTGGGCCCCACCATAAAATATCCTCCCATGGTAGGTTATGCGGGTGGAGGTCCCCAGCTCCAACTTCCATTTGGAGAAAAATAACCACCACCTAAATAAATATTATTTCACACATAATTTTATATAATTTACTATGAATCACAAAAAATTAACTTCCACTCTCGACCAAACGCAACGGAGGTAAATATTACCTTAAGTGAATACCAGTGCTGCGAGTTAATTGGTGTTCTCATAATTAAATTCCAAGCACCGGTTAAAAATATATAAAATCCCTCTCGTACGTTCACTGAACGTAATTGAACAGAACTTCATAAAATGATTATGGGCACCCTGGGCCTTGGAATCAGGCGTCGTAAGAAACCGCAGACTCGTAAAATTAACATGTATTTAATAAATAAATTTCCATAGGATTTTTGAGACTTTACATTATCCCCTCTAAGGATTATATGTCCCTATATGCTAAAACAGACACTAATGGATCAAATGGGAGTACTTAGCATGCATCTGAACCTCTCACTCCCATGTGCTCTCTTGAAGGTTCTCGTGCTGCCATCGAATGCGCACCAGAGGAATCGACCAGTCATGTAGGACCTACTCATGTCGATCCTCAACCTCCATTGGAACCTCGGTGAATGTCATCGATGTCATCAATGTCCAACTCCCCATAGTTGATGATGTGGTATGGGTCATGCACGTATCTCCTCATCTGAGATACGTGGAAGACGTCGTGCACCATGTGCAACTGAGTTGGAAGAGCCAGGCAGTAAGCCACTTGTCCTACTCTACTGAGAACCTCGAATGGTCCAATGAATCGTGGAGATATATATCTGCCTTAGCGAAATATCTGTAGACCTCGTCGAGGTGAGACACGTAGAAGGACATTGTCTCCATCCTCTAACACCAATGGTCTCCGTCTCCTATCAACAAAGGAATTCTGGCTGCTCTGTGCAGTCTTTATCCGATATTGGATGATCTGTACATTCACTATCATAGCCTAAACCATCTCTGGTCCTATAAGTGCTGACTCCCCCTAGTCAGTCTAGCATAGTGGTGATATGCAAGGTCATCCATACAGTGCCTTGTAAAGTTCCATCCTGATGGTGGAGTGGTAGCTTTTGTTGTACGCAAACTCCACCAAGGGTAACTGATCCTCCCAGTTGCGACCAAAGTGGAGGACACATGCACAGAGCATGTTCTCGAGTGTCTGAATGGTCCTCTCAGTATGATAATCCATATGAGGATGGAAAACAGTGCTCAAGTTAAACTGTGTCCCAAAAGCCTCCTGCAACCCCTTCCATAACCGCGAAGTGAAATGATCATCTCGATCAGAGATGATCGTCGATCACACACCATAAAGTTGTACGATCTTTTATACATATACGGGTACCAATATCTCTACTAAGACCTACTCTCTGATTGGTAGGATGTGGGATGACTTGGTGAGTCGATCGACAATCCACCAGAAAGAGTTGTGTCCTCTAGATGTACGTGGAAGTCCTATCTCAAAATCCATTGATATCCCGTCCCACTTCCACTCTGGGACATCTAAGGGATGAACCAAGCCTGCTGGAAGCTGGTGCTCTGTCTTCACATGCTGACAAGTAATGCATCAAGAGAAAACCTCTACAACTACCCTTCTCATACCCAGCCACCAGTGTTGTCATCTAAGGTCTTGATACATGTTCACCACTCCTACATGTACCGCTAGAGGGTAAGTGCATAACTCCCTCAACACCTCCTCTTATAATGCAACAGGTACCATGGTACGACTTCTGAATAGGATGATGTGCTGCCCACCTTTAGAAAACTGATCAGGTGCCTACCATAAAGATATATGAGCATGTCGCATCTCATAGAAACATCCCCATGTTGTGCCTCATTTACTCGCTGAAGATGTGGAGGAGAGACTGTGAGAGTCTGCAGAAAGGTTGTTCCATATCTATCCACAAAAGATATCTACAATGCGGCCACCTGATTTGTCACCTCTCCTAGCAGCTGAATGCATGATCTCCTGCTGAGTTCGTCTTCTACAATGTTACCCTTTCCAGGAGTATAGACAATCTCTATTTCATAGTCATGGAAGAACTCAATCCATAGTCGTTGTCTCATGTTCAAATCCTTCTGCGTGAAGATGTACCTGAGACTCTAGTGGTCAGATTAGATTGTAAAACGCTCAACCATCAGATAATTCCACCACATCATCAAGGCGAAGACCACTACTAGATAATTCCAGGTCATGGGTATCATAGTTTTTCTCTTGTTGTCTCAAATATTGAGAATCATTCGTGATCACCACTTGCACTTTCATCAGGACACACCCGAGTATGGTCCCATATGCTTCACAGAATAGTACGTACACTACACCCTCCTTCGGTAGCCTCAAAATGGGTGCACTGGTCAATCTATGTCTCATCTCCTAACAGCTCTACTTGCATCTATCTGACCACATGAAGGGTTTCCCCTTCTTTATCAATGCTGAAAGCGGTGCGACATCTCTGGAGAAGTCTGTCACAATCCTCCGATAGTACCCAACCAGTCCTAGAAATCTTTGCACCTTTTTCACACTCCATGGTGGCTCCCAAGCAAGTATTTCCTCTATCATCACTAGATAAACTGCAACTTCAGCCTCAGAGACGACGTGTCCCAGAAAGTGAACCTATCAAATATAGAACTTGCACTTCACGAGCTTACCATAAATCTGGTACTCTCAGAGTGTGTCTGATACTACCCATAAATGGTAGGTGTGTTCCAACTCAGTGGTCAAGTAAATCAGTATGTCTTCGAAAAAGATTATGACAAAGATTTAAGGTAAGGCTGGATGATCATGTTCATAAAACTCATGAACACTACTGGTGCATTGGTTATGCCGAAGGGCATAACCATTAACTCATAATGACCATAACAACACCTAAAGCCCGTCTTCTACACATCCTCATCAAGAAATCTGAGCTAGTAATAGCCTGACCGATTGTCTATCTTTAAGAACCATCGTGCTCCCATGAGATGATCAAAGAGGACATAAATCCTCGAAAGTGTGTACTTGTTCTTCACGGTAACCTGATTCAGGTGACGGTAGTCGACACACAGTCGCAAACTCCCAACCGCCTTCTTAGCGAATAAAATCAGAGATGCCAAGGGTGAAACAATGGGTCGGATAAATCCCTTCCCCTATAAGTCCTCCAGCTATACCCGCAGCTCACAAAGCTCTGTGGGAGCCATCGGATATGCTGGAGTAGATATCGGTGCTATCACGGGGTACAGGTCAACATAGAAGTCAACCTCTCTTCGAGGAGTTAGTCTTATAATGTCTTCAGGGAAAACATCTGCATACTGATCCACCACAACACAAAAACTCGGACTCCACTCATCAACCTCTCGAAGGATGAGACTAGCTAACTAATTTGTGATTGGCTGCCCCCTCCTCTACGTAAGTCAATCCTGAGCTGTGAAGGCCCCCTTCTCACCGGTGAAGGTGTACCTAGTACCATCTCTGTGGATACATTACACTTTGTGCCTAATACAGTCAATCTGAGAATGAAATATGGATAACCTCTCCATACCTAAGATGACGTCTTAAGTCCTTGACACCGCTACAAGAAGATGACATCCAAAGCTCTCACCTCCTAGAGTATGCTCACACTGCCAAAAACAGTGCATAATCATCGTGTCTAACACCGTAGTTGTCTCTAGCCATAAGGATCGATCCAACAGCTTCGTCAGAATCGCCGAGCACTGATAGAGGGTAGTGGAAATAAAACAATGACTCCCACCTATGTCTATAAGAACTGTAGAAAATGAGTAGTAGACACAGATAGTACATCAATTCATCTCTATTGCGTCGTGGTCGTTGGCCTCGACTACCTGGAGCTAAGCCCACCTCTATCAAGTAGCTCCCTGTGGTTAGGGTGGTCCACCTGGTGGTGGTGGTGGTGGTGCCTCGAAACGTCATCCACCACATGCTACTCGGCAAGATCCTCTGCCATGTCCACCTTCTCCTAGCAGACCACCAGTGTCGAACATTTCCTTCTACCTGGGAGGTACCTCTACTGTCTGCTGTAAACATGCAAGGAAGGTCAGCCAGTCATGAGCCATGTGGCCCCACCGCCGCATGCATAGCACTGCATAATCCTCGTATAGCTGGATCTATCTCAGGTGCCCCACACAACTAAACATGTATTCTGGTGTCACCCACTGGATAGCCAGGTCCGCTTGGACATTTGCGTCATTTGTCTAATGTCGGTTGCAGAAGACTCCACTACGTGTCGCCCAATGGTGGGCCTCCCTACTTGTGACTACTCAGCGAGGAAACTCTCCTCTAGAAGGGCTCACTCCAGCACCCCCCCCCCCTGCGTCGGAATACTAAGGGGGATCATTGATGCCCTGATCTCATGCATGAGTCCCTGCTCGAAGGTTCGGGCCCTGAAAAATGGATCACGTACCATATCTGTGGAGTAGCAAGGGGGATCAGTGAACCACACTAAGTACAGAGCTACATTCATGCTTCCCTGCTACAGATGAACTAACTCCTGAATCTACACCGCATGAAGGGTGGATGGAACAATCTCTGAGTGGAAGAGACTCTCGATGTCTATCCAGAGTAATGATTCCTCATCATGCACCTATAGAATCGGGCTCCACCATCTCCCTACTACTGCATGTAGGAGTCTCACAACTAGGATCACCATCAGGTTGGTTTTTGTCCCTACCAATCTGAAAACTCTCATGATAGCCTCAATCCAATCCTCAACAGCCTATGGGTCCATCTCTCCTCGGAACCAGGGAGGCCTCTGGCACTGGAACTCGTGCAACGCACTCAGGTAGCATGCACTCTCTGCTGATGGAGCTAGTAGTATCAGTGGACTAGCAGGTAGTGGTACCACTCGTACCACCGCTGTGATGGGGCCCTGCACCAAGGCCTCGTCGCTTGGTGGGCTACCATATCATAAAAAACATGGAACACTAGCTAGCTGCCTTTGTGGGGCCATCCTGAAATGAAACAGGTGCACCACGGTTAAAAACTGTATACCTGGTGAGATGAAACAATGTAATAACGAAGAAAACCTTTCAAAGGAAACTCCCATGGAATCAGTTTTTTCATGCACTGAGTGGAAGATCAGAAGTTAGTGTCCTCAGGTATAGATATGTCAGCCGCCTCACCAACACCGGTTTCCTTAAACTGATAACCACACCCAAAACACTCAACACTATTGCTGTTAAAAAAATAGAGTCCATGTTCTACGGTAGAACCGACTCCTCTGATACCTGTTTATCTCACAACCATCCCTCGGGACCCATGTCGTGACTATGCCAAGACCGCCTTCTATGGGCCATGGGCTGGCGACTAGCTCTAAAGGCGTAATCCGGATAAAAAGGGAAGGAATTTTTATTTAATAAGTAAACAAAAACAACAGATTAAGCAACTGAAAGCTACCACTATGTAAAGCGGTATACAAAAGAATGTGCTGAAAGGAAATGGTCCAGAAATAAAATCCCAACAATTAAGTACAAACAACTTAAAATCTAGTACAAAAGCCAAAAGGTAAACAAAAAATACATACTGATCTTCGGAAATCACATCTGAAGGGTGCGTACAAATGGCCTCCTCAACACCCCAGGTCCGATAGTACTCTATGTGTTCGTCTTGCCAGGTGGTCCACCTCTAGGTACCATCCATCTCTACAACTCTCTACCTCAATCAGTATTGTATGTCGTCTGAAACCAACACAACTATGTGCGGGCATAGCCCATGCAGGGGTGAGTATAACGATATGAAATAGGGACCTGGAGACCCTTGATGGTCTCCTAGAATCCATGATGGATAAACAACAGAAGAAAGATGCAATAACGAAGTATCAACCAATCCTACATAGGTTTATACCCATACATATACCTATGTTACCAATCACAGTTCCACTCCAACTCTCGAGCCCAAGGACAACCCAGTCCACACAGGAAGTAGAGTCGATCACCTCGAAGATAATGATTAACAGATAATACTAAGCTCACACAGGTTTACATATTTCATAGAGTGATAGAGATTATCAAATATAGTCACTGATTCATCTAAGATGTCCGACCCACACAGGATATAGGACCAGCTATGTGGTCGGACCCACACAGGATACATGACTAGCTACTCTATTGGATGCACACAGGATACAGGTACAGAATTTAGGACTTTCAAACACGTGGTTGATCCTGGTACAGTATTCATCGCTGTCGAACCCACTATGGATTCCGGTTCAAATTTCATCTTTGTCGAACCCACATAGGATTCCAGTATAGTAGTTATCACAGTCGCAACCAGCCCTAGGGTTCCTGAATACAACACGCTCAATTCTGAGAGGGTATGATCCTCGAGCCCGGTTTTGATAAATCAACTATCATGAAGTCCTGAGTTGATGTGTCCATAGTTTCGTCTCATCATAAGGAACCCAACACGATAGACGGTGCGTCAATCGGACACCCGGTCTGAGAGTTATGGGCATTTCCGTTCTAGGGGCCCGGTTGGATTTAAGTTTGGTCTGAACCCACCTATTTTATGATGCTTTTTAGAACTCACATTGATTTTCGCAAAAGTACCATCTCATTTTGAGGTTCCCAGTGTTGTAGATGGTGCATCGTTCGGACGTGCGGTCTTGACGATATTCACATTTAAGTGAAGTCGGGCCCCGCCCGTCAAGCCCATTGGGTCGGAGAGTTGGCCCGAACCGACTCGGCAGTTTTGACCTAGATGGAGGGTCATCCCGACTTAGTTTGGTGGGTTCAACCCAACTGGGGAGTCTGCCCAGACCGGTGAGGTGCGACCCATCTTCCGACCCAGCCCGCGCAGCGGGCCGGGTCGGGTTCACCCAACGACGCCAAGCGGCGCCGCCTCTTCATCTGGTCGGCCGTACGTAGCCGGCCGGTTCTACCTGGGACACATGGCATGTAGATGTAGGCAAGGTTTCTCCTCCGAGTAGTGAATGAAGGCTCCTAGTTCCTCTAGCCTGACTAGAAGGTGGCCGGCCGGTTCGCCCAGCAGAGCGGGTTGTGATCATCTCTGTCGTGCGTCTCCTTCAGTCACCGCGGTCTTCCAGCCCGGCTGGCAGTAGCAGGAATGTTCTTCCAACCTAGTGGACCATGTTTATGGGCCGCGTATTCATCCACTTGGTCATCACCATGGCGCTGGTACTCCACCTCCATGACCCGGCCTGGCCATGGCCTTCAGCTCCATAGCACGGCGAGACGACACCACCCCTCCTCTTCCACTGCGGCCCTCCAGGTCGTGGTTCCTCTTCCATCCACCATGGTCCACCAGGCCACGGTTATTCTCCGGTGTGGTGTGATGGAACCAGGCCCTTTCTGCACCACCTCCAATTTCATCTAATGGAAAAACAATGGGGAGGGTCAGGACGGGTTCGTGTGGTCCGAACCCTCCTCGTTACATTGATTACAATCGGCACATCATTCCACCAACTTAATGGTGTATAACGGAGGGTAGAATCAAACATTAGAGTAACCCCTAACTTGTAATTGGTGCTCGCTCGGTAGAGTCAGAGGATGACGGTATCATTCCGTTGACGTCGGGAGGATATGATGTTGTCGTTGTCGATGTTCTTCACGGGTGGTGTATACTCCTCTAATGCGGATGGGGGTCGTTGGAGATGTTTTTCGTGTTCTTAGTGGGAGGAATTCTTCCATTCCCATAGTTCTCCTCCTCTCTTGAGTTCTCCCCACAATATTTATGCCAACCCAAATTAAAGAATATAATATGTCATTTTAATGTTGCCAAAATGAATTCAAAGGAATTCACACTCTCAAATTAATTAATCAATATGGTTCACTTAATTAAATGCATGAAGTTGGAACAAATTTCAATGGTCTCCTTTAATTTAATACAAGAAAGAGTTGGAACATTAAGAGGGAAGATCAAGAGTTAAAGGGGTTCAAGAGGAGTAGAGGGGTTTGAGCTCTTATGGGCCCCACCACAAAATATCCTCCCATGGGAGGTTATGTGGGGGGTGGGCCCCAGCTCAAACTTAACTTTGGATAAAAATAACCACCACATAAATAAAAATTATGTCACACATAATTTTATTTAATTTATTAAGAATCCCCAAAAATTATCTTCTACTGTCAACCAAACAAAACTGCTGTAAAGGTCTCCTTAAGCGAATACAGGTGTTGCGAGTTCATCAGTGTCCTCAGATTTTAATTCTGAGCACCGGTTCAAAAGATATAAAATCTGGATCATAAGTTCAATAAACGTACCTGAACAAAACATCAAAAAATGATTCCAGGTACACCGGGCCTTGGAATCTGGCGCTGCCAGAAACAGCAAACTCATAAAATTTCCATGTATTTAAGAAAAAACAACTCCAAAGGATTTTTGGGTATTTATAGTTTACCAAGCATAGGATGACTTTTTGATCATGTCTATAAACCACATGTTAAAAATATGGGATTATGCAATTGAAATGATTTCGTGAAAACATGGGTAGTTCATATGAGAAATTATTGCTTATTTTTTTAGATTAGTTAACATTTATATTTACCACGTTATGTAAAATTGTATGGATGAACTACCTCTAATTGGACGTTAAAATGATCCCAAAATTACATATGGATTGAATCTACATCCAATTATATGAATAGATATGACTACATTCTATATCATGGCCTAGATACTACGTGATAAAAATACTATTTTTCATTATTTTAATCACCTCTTTATTGGAAAGAAATCCTTTTCCATTCATTTTTTCTCACACCGATGATATCTCAGGTGGATTAGGAATTTTAGTAAGGGCTTCCCCACATGATCAAGACATACCATTTCACCTATGGTTTACCATGGTCCGTGATGAAAGACATTAAAATGAACAAAAAAATACTTTAACATATGACATTAAACATCATGGTTAAACCATCCTGCATGACATAAAACTACACTATACAATAGTCCTCACCCTGGAGGACCACTATCATTTGTTTTAGTCTCCCACCACACATCCACTCTTGAATTAAGTATTCCATGATTCCTACAATCACATGATATGTAGTTATTCCTAGATCTTCAATACAAGATCTAGCCTAAATAACATAACGAACATATTTACCCCACTCTGTTTGGGTTAGAGATGCATGGAGAGTTTATCATTCAAGAACTATGTGTGGATTAATTACTACACTCATATGATACATAATGATTCCAATATCTAAAATCATAGTTCCCACAAAAATAATCAATGTAAAAAATTCCTCCTCTTCGTATGGGTAAGACAAACAAAGGGAGATTTCTATTAAACCACTACCTGTGTCTTGATTTGTAAAATCAAAAGATACATAGTGATTCCAAGATCTCAAATCATGGGTACATCCATAATAACCAATGGAAAACATTCCCCCTATACATATTGGTTAGTTCGGTGTATAGTGTTTTATATTTAAGAACTAAATGTGGACTGATTCCTTCTACCACATTATATGTAGTGATTCCTAAATCTCAAATACACAGTCCATCATTAATTTTAAATGGATAAAATTCCCCCACGACATATGATTCATACCTACGAATTTTTTTTTCCATTCAAGATCCATGTGGGGAATGATCCCCACCATCACATGATACATAGTGACAATGAGATTTAGAATCCAAGTTTTGCAGTAAAAATAAGTAGAAACCATCACCCCACATCATATAGGTCATACATGCCAGATGATTTTTCTATTTAATGGCTATTTTTTGTTGATTTTAGCCTCTTACTGATACATATTTATTCTTAGATCCCTATTCCTATGTCTATTCACAACAATAAACATCAAAACTACTCCCCCTATGTGTGTGGGTCAATCATATATAGACAGTATCATATTAATGAATAGATCGTTCCTTGATTAATTCCATCAAAGGATGCGTACTAATGCCCATTTCTTAACTCCAGAGTCATTCCGCAACAATAAATATGAAATATTCCATATGTGTATTCTTGGGACCATCATCGATAGTTTTCTATTCAATAACAACATGTTTCTCGAATACTATATTTATTGGATGTGTAGTGATGCCTAGATCACAAATATCATGTCTTGATGCAATATTAAAATGTTCTCAATCACTTGAAATGGTAAAGACTTTTGTAGAGAGAATTCATAAATGAACAACATGTGGCTTCATTCCTACCATCCCTAGTTACATACTGACATCTTAATATAATAAAGTTGGCCCATCCACACACTATAGAATTTAAAAAATTAACCTTGTGGTTTTTTAATTTTCTTATGTGAAGAACTATCTGAAAACTACACATGGATTGATCACAATCCATAAAATGTATATGGAAAACTGAGAATAAAATTAATAAAATATCATATACCACAATTTAAAGAGGTGTGGATAACATATTCTAGATTTTTCTATATATGAGTCAAATCTATATTCAACCTGCATGGACATGAGATAAATTTTCTCAATAAGGATATAAAATATGGATAACAAATAATAATATTATGCTTGAATAAAACCTATTTTTTACATATAAATTCCCCCAATAATTAAAAAGTGTCCCCAATGATATATTTCAAAATTTCACATCATTTCCTATATCCTTACGGATTGAAAATAAAATATGTGGAAAATTTATGTAATACTTGAAGTTAAACTATTCAGAAAATGTTATAATTTATTGAAGTTAAAATAAAGTACTGATACGTTCTAATTACATGTTGTTTAAATCATAATACCATAACCCATAATCCTTATTTATCATCGTAACGCATGATAATTAACTAAATCAACTAGTTTATGTGGTGATCTGTTCATATTTTAGGAACTTCAACATAAAAATCACACATTATGGCTAGAGTGGCCTGAGTTTCTAAACACATTTTAGGGACCTTATAATGGTGAAATTATATCTATTTATAAAAGTTCTAGTTGTGGATCTGCATAAGGGCTTTATACACACAAATTATAGGAATATTGGCCAAACATGATGGAATTTATGGTCATTCGAAAAACTAAAATCATAAAACTAGATCATGAAAACATTGTGTGATCCAAAATAATTTACAGCATAATTTTCGATATCATTATTCTGAACACATTATCCATATCCATTAATTAAAACATTTTAAACTCCCATTGAAAATTATTTTATATTAATCTATATCCTGGGTATCCTAATTAAGAAATTGTATAATATTCCACTCATATCTATATCATGTGAATCATGAAAAAAAATTGAATTTTCTTTAGTCAACTTTTAATGCCCATAAAAATTTTTCTTTCATATTCTAACTAAAGAGAACCTAAAATGATAGCGTAAGATACAAAAATAAAATTTAGATTGAAAAACCAAAAAATGTACCATTAGAAACGTTTATGTCTCTACTAGATGAACAATTATTCTCTAGATATTTGAAATGACATAACTATATATAAACAATGAATAGAGCTCATATAACCCACTTTGTGGCCCTAATAAATGATTATCTAATCTCCCTTTACCCCATTAGTCTAGGTAAAATATAGAGTAATGATTTTGTGAGATATCCTCATTGTCATAACGTCTCCACTAGGAAGTGATGCAAATTTTAGGGTTCTCAAACCCTTCATAAAATTTAGGTTTTCTAAAAACGAAATTCATTTTGTTATTGTTTGATCCCAAACAAAAAATTCCCTGATAATTTATCTTTCTCTTAGAACCCCATGGACCATGGGCTCCCATGAACCATTTTCATCCCAGCAGAAAATAGGTAACACCGATTATCCAATCCAAAATTACATCTATAATATTTGTTAGGGAACATTACCCCTCTAATGAGATTGTAGTTAAATAATATTTTGGTTAATAAAGGAACCCCGTAAATACATGATGTAGTGTCCATACCACATGAAATATGGGTTTATTGCATTGCAAATGGTCATCCTATACCCTCCAGTGACCACCTCCAGTTATCTCATATATTCATGGACCATGATTTAAAATTCCTATTACTAGACTAATCATGTGGATTAGAAGTTCTCGATGTTACAAAACCCTATGTAATATTATTCCTTAAAGAAAAAGTGTTATACTCCATTACTTAACCTTTTGATTGACCCCAACTTGTGATTCAGAAGTACATGGTGTAGTGCCTAATACTCATTAACAAAATCCAAAAATCCCATGTGTACCAGGACACTTCTAGGAGGGATATTTAATCCATGCCTCACTTCATCATCCAAATGGTAGAGTATTCAATAAAATTTAACAAACCATGTAAAAAAGTGGGGACACATATACTTGAACATTCATATAATCATTATGGGCCCATGGATATGGGATTCTGACCTAAATACTAGAATAATCTCATCATTCTAAGAAGGGAACTGTAATCACGGTGATCCCCAACAACAAAATGATGGAAGTCAACACCGTACGATGTTTTGTACTATCCCTAGTATTTATTCCCCATTCCATATTCCTTAGTTTAAACATTTTTTCATGACTTATAAAACCCATTTTCTAACTATCATAGTTGAATCATATTTCCAAATACATTTCTATCAAAAAATATTCTGTTCACAAAATCCTCTATGGAATATAAGAAATAGTGGAGATCCCCAAAACATGACTATGCATCTATTCACTATATGCCCATCCATAAGGGCCTTTAACCTACTAACTAGATCCACCTCTTCCTGGATGAAATGTAACTTCAATACTTGGAACCCACTACCACACTACAAATGAACTCATCACCTTAGAGTTTTTTGGGTAATCCCTAAAATTATTTCCCCTATTCTAAATTCATATATAATTTCATGATAGAAAAACATTGTACTAGATGACATCTCATGTCCCAGAAAAAAGGCTCTAAACTACATGTCATCAAAAGTACTATAAGTAATACTATATTATTCACAACATCTAAATTCCTTATATTTTGAATTTAAATTTCCATGTGTCTCATGTCATGGAATCATGACAGTAGACTATACAAAATTTCTCAACCGTATCGCATGACATTAATCTTTAAAAATAAATCCTTAAAACATGAGGTTAAACTATACATAAGTAAACTATGAAAAATGATGATAAATTTCATGAAATATTACCTTATTAAATTAAATGAAACTACACATAAAACCATACTTCCCTGATGTTTCACTAAAAAAAAGAATGTTGGTCAAAGGTGGAAAACTCTAAAGAAAAACAGATTAATGGTCCAAATTTATTGACCATAAAACAACCTATTTAAAGAGACAAAATTATAACCATGTTGAATACAAAAAAACAATACCCTAGGAAAAAAGTCAATTCACTAATCACTAGATAAGAACATTGTGTGATCTAATGAATATTTAGCACATATAAAATAAAAAATAAATAAAACATGTTAGCTTGATACAATGAAAAATTGAATCTTGAGAAATATCCTTGTCCACTCACTATATGCTTTCACTGTATGAACCATTCGAAAACATTAGGTCCATATAAAGATATAAATCATTTAGTGATCAATACATGTACATAGTAGAAATAAATCTATGATTTATAATTATATATACATTATAGTGAATTAAATCAATCTATCTAAAACGTGTATTTCACCAAAATTATCCTTTTCAAACCATGTGAACCCAAGGAAATAATGGAAAATAAACCACTTAGGAATCTCAAGTTGGAAGTATTTCATGGGTAATTATAGAGAAAAATATTATTTGATTTAAATATTCGAATCAATAAATTTTGAATTACATGAAATTATAAAAACCATAGGTAACCCTTATGATCCATATAACAAAAATTACATGAAATTTCACATACATCATGAATAGAAGAATGTTGGAAAATGTAATGTAATATTTAGAAGACATTAACATTGATAAAGTGATGATGGTGGATGCTCCTCATTCACGAGTCTTTCCAAAAGATAAAAATGATAGAATAAATATGAAAAAACAAATACACCCATATATGGGTCGTAAAAAAATATGGTTAGATTAACTTTCCAAATCATCGTATTTTGGATAGATGTGTCAATTTGAGATGTAAAGTGTTTCTTGATCAATCTCTTCTACTACATCCTGAGGAATAAATGTATTAATATAAATGATAACACTTTGAGTACTTTATGAGTTTTCACTAAAAATGATGATGATTCCAATAGAGGTGATTTTAAGCTATGTATCAATCATTCATAATTTTCCATTTCAGTGGTTATGAAATCCATTTTAGTGTATATATATGATTCTATTTTATGTATATACTATAGAATCATGGAATCTTCCCTTATTCACTCAGTCCAACAATATGTTACATGAATGATGTGCAGGATCATTTCACTATTGTAATATTTCTTCTTGTCCATCAAAATATACCAAATGATATCATATAATGGTTGAAAATAAAATTTATGTTCCCAAAAATCCTGAAAGAATTGATGAAGGTGTTTCTCATAGGCACAAAAATCCACCAAGGTAGATATAGTGATCAGGGTATGGATTTTATAGTATACATTCCTTTTCGTTACATGGTAATCTTAAACCACTAATGTGGGCACATTTATTTGAGGAATAGTTTATGGAATACATCGTGACACCAAATTATTTGAATTAATGATTTTTTAAGCTGAAAAATATGTATGAGAAAATATATCATGGGTTCTCCTCTCAATCAATTAATTATCATTAAATGATGTTAATGAATAAGTCTTTCTAAAAATTAATTTCCCAATAAAATAAATTTAATCATTATAATGATATTGTTTCCTTAGACGTTCCCTAAATTCATGAATAAAATCCATTTATAACATATATATGGGGTTTGTGGAAGAATTGGTCTTGTTCATTAGATGGATAAGTTGATTCAATACACCACATGGGTATGCATCAACACAATATAGGGAATAGTCACAAGATATGAATATATGGGAATTGGAAGGTAGATGAATAATCTTATCATTTTTGTCTTCATGATCCAACAAAATCCAAAACTAGAATATAAGTCTAGTACAATATTCTCCATGTGTTCCAGTTATGGGGAGGGGAGAAACCCTTTGACTACTGCGAGAATAGTGATAAAACTGATATGAGGTATTTGGAACATAGATAATTAGCTCGTCTACAGGGTCGATAAGAGCCCAATTTCATAGAGAGAGGCAGATAGAGATTTTATATGACCCCTAATTGAAATATACACTTTTATTATCAATAATTAGATTGAACATTGCATGATAGGTCCTGAATATGAAATGATCATTTTGACTCAATATATTAATAAAATTATCGAGACCTCGATACATCACCTCATCTCTCGAAATATTAAAAATGATAAGAAATATTGAAACATTATTGCTTTTAGAAGTTTATGATATTTTTAAAAACATAAATTATATCATGTCAAGCGTAATACGAACTGAATGGGGAAACTGGGTTGGAATGTTATGTTTTGTTATTGGAAATGTAAATTGATTTGATAAAGGCAAGAATGTTTTAGAATGTCTAGTGATGAGGTCACACCACTACCAATCGATATTTGAATTCCCAACATTCTAACATGCATTTCCGAGCATGAATCTCTATCTAGGAATATATATCCATTCAAAACCATGAATATAACATCACTAGAGATATGCTTGTGGATACCATTAATGTCACATAATAGCCTAATGAGTAATATTCTCCAATATAAATAAATGAACAATTAGAGAATGTATTATTTTGAACCTATAAGGAATGGATGTGATTAGGGAATAATGTGATTTTATGATTCCCTCTTATGTAGATTTTGATGTCGATCAAACACATGAAATAAATAAACAAGTGTGGGTTCTAATCCATCCTTAACTTATCCATCATGAGGGTGATCATGTTCCATTATAGGGTTGGAATATGTGTGAACTCATCCAAAATATCTACAACAAGTTAAAAATTCATCATAAATCTCCCCAGTTGGGATTATTCCTTCACAAAAATAAATATCCTAGTGTTTTATCACATATTTTCCATGAGATAGATTTATGGAACTAGTTAGGGCACACAAGTGGAAATTTTACTATTATTGATCTTATGAATGATGGTAAATGAAAAATTATGAATTTGATATCACTTCATAAAAATGAATATCATGTTACAAATTGAAGAACTATAATTCACTCTTATTGACCCAGAATGACCATAAACATTCATAATAGATGTTACTGCTCAGTTTAAAGTCCCAATTAGAGCTACAACAACTTATATGATCTATTAAATAAGAGTAGAGTATGCTTGAAAACTATGATCAATGGATGATGTTAAATATCATTATAATTTTGACCCAAATGGGGATAACATATGTATGGGATAACACCATGAGTAGTATAATAACCAAATTTTTGTCTTCAGAAATTTTCATTTGAATATAGTCAAGGTAAGATCAAAACCATGGAGATGGAAAATTGTAATCAGGTGAAGTAATACTAGAATCATATAGTAAAATGAATGAATATAAAGAATTCAAGGTGATATATGATTGTTATTATGTTTCTAAACCCCCGAGATTTTATGATTTTTTTTAATTTCATTTATGACTTGTGTTGTACGCTACACTGAAAGGAGCTTGCACTACACGTATCCTAGACTTTTCTTTCATTACACGCAATCACGAACTTATATGACAGCGTTTGTTGTACGCAATACCGAGTTTCACTAAACAACAATATGTTATCTAAACATGCCATTATGAATAGTAATACCAACTTTTTGAAATTTTATTTTTCAAAATGGACTTTATTTTTGGATTCAGAATATCAAAATTAGACTAGGGAGAAATTTTGGTATTTTTCTGGAAAAATTAAAATTTTGATGAATAGTGAAAACACTGGATTACTATTTAAAAACCAACTTTTTTTAAAAATAATTTTTTATTTTATTTAAATTTATTTTAGATAAAAATTGATATATAATACATATATAAGTTCAATGTAATTAATTGGATTCATTTTATAATAATTTTAGATATATAAAAATTTTATTGAACTTTTCATCGTCTTTTACCCACCTCCTAGGAGAATTTCTAAATTCACATAAAATATGATCTTACCGCTTCTGTATGTGGAATTTTGAAAAGCCGAGGGACACGGTAAATATCATGGACTAAAATGTGGTCAATAAGATGAAAATAATTTTTGTTGAATAGTAACTTTTTACTTTTATTGACCACGGTTAAAAGTAAATAGGATAATTAAGGATAAAAATGATTTTACTATTAGCCTAACACAAGTCCTAATTCTATTGGATAAGTGTAATTCGACCAATAAAAACCTTAGGAACATAATATGACCTTTTAGGTCCACTTGGATTAGATTTGAATATTTCTTATTAATTTATTTAAAGAAGGGTTAAATAGTTAAAATCAAAGTTTAATAATACATTTATTTTTTATAAAGGGTTATACATAAGATAATTAGACTATAAATATTCATTATAAATATAAAAATATTTCCTACCTAATGGTATTTTGTTTATAATTTTTAGACATTAAATAATTTATGTTATTTATGATACAATGGTGATGCAGCAATTACCAAAATAACGAAACATTGAAATAAATGATATTATAAATAAACAAATAAATGTAATTTGAGACTTCTTATGAATAAAAAAAATATTAAAGGATTATATAACATGTTAGAATTGATTTAATTAACTTTTTTTGAACTAATAATGCTGTTATAATTTTCACAAAAATCAATTACCCAGTAGTGTCCAAATTGACATAAAATAATTTTTAAAACAAATATTATATTTTTAATCGTTATTTTATTCCTAAACATCTATGTTTCTGCCAAATGACTTATATAAGGACATATATATATTAATAAGTAACCACTTGGGGTTATTTTGTCTTTTTATAGTATGTTTATTAACCATATAGTGTAAGAAAACAAGAAGACACGGTAAAAGGTAAATTATTAAACATAGAGTTAAATCTAAATGATAAGGTTAAAATTGTAACCTAAACTTGTCTAAACTAATTTGGTTGAGAGGATGTCGACCCATAGCCACTTTATATTCTATATAAATCAATTTTTAGCTATTATAAACCGAATATGACTTTATTATAAAATAATATTTTAATTTTTTTCAAAGGTACCCCTCTCCTCCCTTTTAAAAATGGAACCCCTTCCCTCCTCTCTTCACACCATTTTGAGCCTTGAAGCTCGGCCAAACCCTGACCATTTCTCTTCTCCACTTCACTAGAAACATTATTAAGGTTATTGTTATCTAAAAAGACCAACTATACTTACGCAAGTGAAGTCTTAAAGGAGGTGCGTCGAAGAAGAGGTAATCTCTTCTTTCGATTCTCTCAAGTTTCTTTCTTCTTCAACTTCTTCATATTTAGATGTTTCATTATAAAGTTATAAGATCAGTATCACTCATATAATGATATGTTATTATTAATATGAAACAACCCTATTTCACCTTCTATCCATCCTATGGAAAACGAAATCACCACGCGTGCGTACGTACGGAATACCGTCTCCACGCCGTGGTGTAATCAGTTTCTCCACCACCACCTTACATGGATGGGTATAATGGTGTAAATAAATAACTATATTTTGTTATTTTAACGTGATATTTATTCTTTAATATTATACATACACTACAATATAGTTCCACGATCAGGGGAATTATATCATTGCTCGTGCATATGTACGGACTATCGTCTCCACAAACGCGATGATATTCATTTTCCATGATTAACAATTCAAGAATGATTATAAAGTATATATAATGAATAATAATGAAATATATGAAATAATTAAGCTACTGGATTTATGTATATATATATATATATATTTCATCTACTTACTTCTATTCAAGTCAATAATGAAAAGAAAACATCGTTCATGCGTACGTACAACCTACCATCTCCATGAACGGTGTATTTCATTTCATTTAACTATATTATATATATATATATTCTGATTATATATGATATATATATATATCATGATTTACATTTTGGAAGTAATTAAATCATGATATAAGTAGTAATAATATCAAGAACAACAAGTCCAAACACGTACGATAAATAAAATGTTTTACCCTAAACGCTACCTTGACATGAAATTTACAAAAGACGGTGTAATATAATGTCATAAGTGAACCATATATTATATTATAACAATGAATATTATTCTATAATAAGTCAATGACATTATTTAAATCAATATACAGGTTGTTCGGATACGTATGAAGCATATCAGGCCAACGGTAAGGGAGAATTATTCCAATCACATTCTTATCTGAGATTGTTTATTCGTAAGTATTTACTGGGGTTATGTTTATTATCCATTTACATATGTTATCAAAATGTTTGCTTAAAATGGTTACTTTTCTTCCGCGTATTTTTAAATTCATTTTACCCTTTTATACTTTTACCACATCGTATGGAAAGAATCTTTTTTTTGTTTACCATACGAGGTACTTTTTGACTTTTCTGACAAAAGTACGAGGAGAATGTTTTCTCAACATATATAGGATGAAATGATATTTATGGTTTTATAAAGCCTTATTTTCATGAATATTCCTCCAAAATATTTCATGAAAATTGTCAACAAAATCCTTTTCTTTTAAAATTTCATGACATTTTGTGAAAAGAAAATGATTTCTAATAAAAAAGGATATTTTCCTCAAGAATTCATTTTAAGTGTTTTATCAAAACTATTTTCCATTGAAGATGAAATTATCTCATCTATGTATGTTTCAAGTATAATTTCTCTATTATTTAAATGGTTTCAATTTTCTTATTATAAAATTATATCAATTTCTCTTATATGGATTATGTGATGATGGGATGATGATTATGAAACCCATTTTATTCGTTTGGTTATTATGAATGATGTATGTTTATTTTGTGGAACATGTAAGAATGATATCATTATGAGATGGGTCGAACCTATATCTCCCTAAAATTCATTGGGTAAAGATTTATATCTCATGATATAGACATGGTTGGAATGGTAAGTTAATCTGGTTCAGTAATACATGACTGGAATGAGGAGTGAACTCGATTCTGAAAGAGACTTTGTCCAATAAGATGGTCTTAGCAGCAATTCCTTAGCTACTATGAAAATAATATCATGTGATTAATGGTTGACACAATCAAATATTTTATTCCCATGATATTTTATCATGATTGATGTTCCTTTATGATGTATGCCTTACATACTTCCATGATTTATTTCTTTGCTCAGGATTTTGATGTCTAGATTTTGGGTTCAAGATTTTTCATTCAAATGATTATGGATTGTTCAATGTCATCTATATTTACCCTTACATAGAATTTGAGCTCACCCTTTATATGTTTTCTTTTCCCCAGGATTTAAAGAAAGGTTTTAGGTAATTAAACTAAATGGGAAGATCTTTATGGAAGATGTTGAAGATCTTTTACCATGATTAGAAGATTATTTCTTGAGTTTCGAAAGAAACTAAACTATTACAGTCCTTGTATGTCTATTTTGGATATATATTAAGTATTTCGAAAAAGTAATTTAATGTCCATATACGTCTAGCTTTTGGTATCTACAATGTTCAAGCAGGGGAAGTCCAATTAAAGCCTTGTTGTTTGAGAACATTTTAAAATTATGGTTTCAATTATGGTTCCTAAAAATCATAGCCACCAGGATAACTACATAAGAAGATGAATGAGAAACGAAAGTCGTCCTCATAAGAGTATGATGAATTCATGATAAGGATTACAATCTCAAATAGGAAGACACATATACAATGAATTAAATTAAAGATACATCATGTGAATTTTGTGACCCATATAAGGTTTCTATTTCTTATGACTCACCATGTGTCTCATGATATTCATGACCCAGGTGACATCTCATGATCGCATTATGTTCGATTACTCTATACAATTTCACTAATATATATAGGTCATGTGAGTCATGAAAAGATCAATAAAACATTTGAAAAAAAATATTGAGACTAGGAACAATGTAAGAGATGGCCCCAAAGTCTTGGATGTGCATTAAATCCATTGAAAACTATAGATTATTAGGTCATGTATTGATCTAGAATAGTTTTTAGATAAGGATGTATCACATAATGATCACATAATTAAATCTCAAAAACTATTCTTACTAAGTGGTTATTTTGAATCAATTTAGGAAATTGGGTCATGTAAAGAAGTCAGATGATTAATGAAACTGAAAGGGATCTAATGTTTCATTCGATAGTTTAATAGAGAAGCTCAATCAATCCATTATTTATAGGATTCTCTTTGGAATATGAATTTTCACTTGGATGAACAAAAGTTACTCCTTAAAATGATATAAGAAATCCTTAAGAAGTTAGGTGGGAATTTCCTCTCCTCATAACCAAGTCATTGTCCCACAGACCTCGATTCTAAGTGGGTGGTAGTTTTTATTCCCATTAAATCAGTATCAATAATTTCCTAATTGAATAAAAACCCAAATTATGGGTATTATTTTACCCATAATAAAATTGGATTTGTAGTATGGCTACCTGGAGACGAATTATCAAGTTTACATGGATTGCATGACCACCATGAAAACATGAAATCCCATGACCCGAGGAAGGTCATGAAATCATGTCATGCACTTCACATTATCAGTTCCTAATAATATAAATACACTATAAAAAAACCATCCATTTCATGAAAATGAATATATACAATCATTGATAATCATGCAAAGGATTTCCAATGTGATCCTCCAATATTGTCATAAATCATCAGATAGACACATGCCAATGACCTAAATCACTTATATAAATAATTAATAATATATAAAAAAGGTAGAAACATTGTCTAGTCGATTATATGATTTTTTCCTAAAAAGGGGGGTAATGTGCATCGTGTGATCACAATTGATCATTTGATGGCCTTGGGAAAAGCTTGTTTGATCAAACAAAGGGCCATCGACATGTCACCTTCACCATGATTTTATCCTTGGAGACATCCATTCAATCATATGACTCTCATCCAAATACATATATAATCACAATTAAATCCTCGTATAATGCTCGTAGGTAAATTCTAGATCCCTCACTAATAATAAGATGTGCATAGAAAACTGAGGGACCCTTCATGAAAATGTTATCACTCCACCATATGATCCTTCATTGGTCATGTGACATAATTATTGATGACAAATGAGAAAATACTAAAATCTATTTTAAATAAGGGATAAAATATTTAAAATATTGAATTATATTTTGAATGGAAGATATGAATATTATTTTAAATATCTGTTATTTTCCTCTTCTGGTCACCATTGATAATGAAAAGCACTCTAAAAATATATCTCCATCATAAGAAGGGCCTCTAATAAGCTAGTTTGATATCATGAAGGGAAATAGACAAGTCTCTTTGATCATGTGAAATCATATTTGATAATCATTTGGTCTTGTGAAGGCTCGTTGACATGTCTACATTAGCTCATGAAATCTCCCATACAATCCAGCGTAATTTTGTGTTGGAAAATTTAAAACCAAACTTCATCTTGAAAATTTTCCCATAAAGGTCTCCCTTGATCAAGATAAATCACATTCCAAATGGGTCCAATTACTATTAAAGAAATTATAATAGTTTACCTAATATCATGACTACTCAATGAAAATCTATCCTAATACCATGCATCACTTTTTATTATCCCACGTAATCTCACAATGTGCCCCCAAAAATTTTCCCCATGGTCATGTGAAAGCCTATTTGATAGGATTATTAGTGTCATGAAGACCTCCTAACTTGTTATCATGGTCTCTCAGAGAATCTTTGACAAATAAAAATGATCATCTGAACTCCATTTGAAAAGCCGATTGTCTAATAAATATGAATATGAAGGAGAAATATCATGTATTATATGTATAATGTTTCATAGAGAATATTTCATTAATGAATTATATATGGTTCATGTGAAGAGAGTGAGGTGATGATTACTCCACCAAAATAGTCACAAATTTTTGATATATGTGTAAAAATGGGTGGTGTAGTTCAGGGGTAGAGAGTCCTACAAATCCCCCCCCCCCCAACATCAAAAAAATATAATTATTCCACACACAAACATAGGGCACACCCATTGGAGCACATAATTGAGATTGGAATTCTAAAAGTGTAAATCCACACAATAAAAAAGGTCTTTTACTAGGTAAAACTGTGGATCAAACTTTTTGATTATGTTTCATGCATATGCGCTTCATTTGATCATTCAATAAATCAAGTGAATGGACAAAAATGTGTTGTTATGATTATATGATGGAATTTATACAAGTCAACATGTTAATATGAACCAAAACAAGTTCATTATTTAAAAAATGAAGTATATATGAATAAAGGGTGAAAAAAGGTGATATCCTTATGTGAAGAGGGATACACATATTTTTAACCAATGTAATTCTACACTTAACATGAACTAATTAGATTATTTAATTTCACCTGGATGGGTCATCCTGATTATGTGACATCACACAAAAATTTCTATGAGATCAATCGACAGTAATTATACATGTCACCCAGATCGTGTGGCAGCATCTGGACATTTCACTTGTGTCATATTATTTCTTACAAGCATGTCATCAAAGTCAATTTAAATCATTTTAAATTTTATTATATATCTTTTAAAGTCCCCCATTATTGTTGACTATATTGTTTGATGTCCATATACATGATAACAATATCATGTTATAACCTTATTACCTTTATGAATTGACCACCTGTCATCGTTGGCTGTTTCTATGATGATCATGTAATGACCCTCATATGTGTCATAAATTTCAAGTAACAGTCCATAAAAATAGTTTTATAGATCATCTGATGGACCTATAACATGATTCCTTCAACAATGAGAAGCACCCTAAGAGATTTCATACTTTTCAGATAGACAGTTGATGCATGTTAGAAAGGTAATAAGTAAATTTCATGAAGTCACGTAGGACATGACAGATAGATACCCTCGACATGTCATGTAGAAAATCAAGATATGTAAGAAAGAAAACTTGGGACACAGTTACCTTGTAGGCACATTCAGATATACCCCAATATAATCTATGAGTACACAAATTAATTTCTAAAAAGGATATGTAGTATTCTTTCCTAAGGCCCTAGATATAATTGGGCTTCCAACCAAGTGTAAGTCACTCCATATCTCAAATATTTGTAACTCATGGAACTAAATTATACGGAAATTTTTCCATGCTTCATCATCTATCAACATATGATAAGTGATATCATAAAACATGAATACATTTTTGTGCAATCCCTAACCATTCCCTCAAGTACATCATACCCATGATTAGGTCAGGTATGTATTGAACTATGAGGATTATGATTATGGTTATAATAAGGATACATTGGGCTCATTTTGTATGCCTAAGGACCATATTAAACACCCCATTAGGTTCACACCAATACATAAGACATGTATCCATATGTGATGAGTATGGTAACATTATATCTTGTATCTCTCACAATGATCATGGATAGTGTGGTCTAAGGTATTTGAAATGATCATTTCACTCACATCGTAATATTTCCCCTGGGGAGGGAAACCATAGTCTGTAATCCTCATTTAGTGGAATGAGATTATTTTCTATAGACAAGGTAATCCTCTCCAATTCTAGTCCTTAATGGATTTCCATATTGAAAAACCCTATAGAAATAAACTTCATATGAACTAATTTTCTATAACCACCCATCGGTGGGAATATTATAGATTGTACTATGATAATATTGATTCCCATTGTAAGTAGATTTTGAATGATTACTTCGTAAGGATAAATATCAATACCAAGTGTTTAACGGTCATCATATATATACTATACAAGTGAAATTAAATTTGACATATTGAACTCAATTTATATACGTGGGTTTTGACTCCAAATATATAAAAGATACATCAAATGCCTCATAAAGGTTTAATCTATCCAAGAAACACCAGTCCCATTCAAATATTGATGTAAAAAATAGATTTATTAGATATAAGAGTTCAAATATAGTTATCTAATAATTTATAAAAATATATATAAATTTATTCAGAACCATATACATATACTTATAACCATATTGATAGTACCCCTTTAAACATTAAAAGAAAACAACACAAGATCTATTTTTTAGTATAACCAGTCATGTATCAGGAATTGGAAGAAATTCAAGAATATATCATAAAAATATAAGAGCATCCCATAATAAGAAAAAATTACCAAAAAAATTGTTTTATGTGTCCGACCTCCTTTCTCTCAACCAATGTGTGTTCTTAATTCCCATCGGGTTTGAAACCCCAACCGACCGCCTGGATTGGGAATTAAATATTGTACACAGTTTTGGATGTTCTAACCATTGGTAATTTCATTTAAATATAAAAATAGTAGACAATATGTGAATGATTTTTAAACCATAATAGAATATGTAGTGACCAAACCTCAGTGTGAATTTATTTTTCAACATTTTAGATGAATATTTAGTGCATTAAAAAAATGCATGCCCGATGACCAAAATAGTTTAATTTCATTTAAAATGTGATAACATAATCTTATATCCTAGTGAAAGAATATAAAATTCTCCATTAAAGATATTCCTCTTTATTATTCACACATAAAAACATTCTTCCTAACATTTGGAATGGAAACAAAAAAACTGGTGACCACATATTCTCTGTATGTGTAATCAAGGGAGATATGTATGAACGACATTAGAATAACAGTATGATAACCTTATCATAACATTATAATATCACACCCAAAATATGAAATATAATATACAAGATTCATCCAATAACTAATGGAGGTTAAAATGACATGGACAACAAGGAAATCAAGAACACAATCCCTAAATACATAACATAGATAAAACACATGAAATTTGTTGAATATATACAATTATAGAAAATACTATTTTAAGGCCACATTCTAAGTCCTTTATAAGAGGTTATTTTTGGGATAAAAACATTTGAACCAACTTTATTCATTTGATGCCCTCTCGTGAACCATATTATTATAGCCTTTTAATTACTTCAAACTTTCCCTCTTATTTTAGGTTTGGGATTCCCTCCAATGAACCCTCTTGTTTCGGTCATTAGATTCCATCATGTGCACCCTCTTGTTTTAGTATTGGGATTCCCTCCCATATACCCTCTTATTTCATGCTTTTGATGACCGTATGGGAACCCTATTTATTCGTGATTATGATCCCCTCTTGTTTTGGGCTTGGGGTTACCTCTTGTATAGAATATTAAGATCACAATATTTTTATTATTTCATTCTTGGTATTCCCTCCTGTACAACCTCTTATTTTGGAATTAGGATTACCTCCTATGTACCCTCTTTTCTTGTGATTATAATGTACTTTTTTCAATCAATGTATTCCCTCCCATGTACCCTCTTGTTCTCATACAAAATTTATCATTACCCAATGCATTGGATGGAGATATAGGTCCCACCTCTCACAAATTGAAATAATAAATTCATAAGCCGTAACATTTAAAAACATACATCATATCAATACACATAAAATTAAATTGGTATCAGAAATAATTCATCAAATCATAATATATGGAAATGGTATCAGTTTCATAATTATTTCATCAAAGAATAACCCGTGAAAAGATACAGGATTCAATAGAAAATACCTCGTTAAAGCGATATGGGTATCATAAAAATAATTTCATAAAAACATAAACCATTATAGAAGAAATATCAGTTTAATAAATAAACTATTAAAATGTATATAATCATAAATGGATATAGATTTTAAAATAACACTTATAAACATTTTATGGAAAATATTCTTCCATGGAAAATAATTTTCATAAAATCATTTGAAAAATATATTTCATATAAAGAAGGCTTAATAATATATTATAAATCATTTTTTGAGGAAACTATATTTTCCACATTTAAAAAATATTTTCAAAACCTAAAGAAATTTCATAAAAAATTAAATATGCATTGATTAAAAAATGGTTGAAATAATATTGGAAAAAACTTTTTCCATGGAATCTTATAAAAGTTGATTGAAAATAATATATAAAACATTTTTCCTTGATAATATATCAAATAATCATGAAATGGTTTTTGTAATAATTGATTTATGAATACTTATAAAATAAAAAACAAAATAAAAATTATTTTTTAAATTAAATGCATATAAAAGATGCTTAAAAATAATTTGAAATAACCAATTTTCTTGAAGAAATATAAACAGTGATTGAAAATATAGATCAAAAACATTTTCAATGAAAATAACTTGAAATTATATAAATAAACATAAAAACGTTTTAAAATAAATTTAAAAAATAATTTATTTTTAGAAAACCCTTTTTAGAAATCATTAGTTTGAATGAACAGATATACACTACTAAAGAGGGAGAAAACTATCATCTTCATAAAAACAAAAATTTAATTATCAAAAATACAAAATAATGAAAAAATGGTACCCATGCATTAATATATCATGAATAAATAGTGAATAATGATATTAATTACTGTTCTCGATATATTGATCATAATATTTCACCAATATAAGAATAATCATAAATAATCCTTACAAACTGTGTTATTATCGGAATAAACTATAACTACTTTGTTAACATTAAATCATCATAGCCATAAGAGAATATAATTACTTGATGATTATAATATCGGTAAAAAATTAAAATTATTGATTAAATGTCAATGTTAATATATAGACATCACAGAAAAATATAGGGGCATTACACGATATGTGTCTCAATGAGGTAAAATTGAGACAAAACCACTATTCTGATTTACAAAATTTTTAAACATAAACCCAATGAAAGAGATATTATAATATTGGTTTGTAAATAACCATAAATATATGTATAATTATATAATAATAAATTATTTTTTTAATAAACACCATCTAAAATAAGTGATTGGTGAACATGGAATGTATCTCACAGATAAAAAAAAGTGAAATGAAAAAACCATTAACATAAGTCATGAATATCATTTTATACATTCAAAAAAAATTATAATAAATATATATATTTTTAATTGTTCTTTCATATGACCATTTTTTAAAATATAATACCATATATGATAACTGATGACATTATATTAATATTTATTAACAATTACATGTTAATGTATTGGTTTGGGAAATAACCACTTTGTTTATCTTATGTGTTTTATATTGTTATTATTGATAAAAATATATAGATAATAATTTAATTATTTAATGTTTTTTGAAAATGTGGTATATATCATATATTTCATGGATATTTATATTTATTGTAATTTATAAAATATTGAAATATTAGACCAGCTACACTTTTCATGGAAACGGTGGGTCATATGTACGTAAGAATGATGGTTCCTTTTTATTATCATTTTCAATTAATGAATGTAAAAGAAATATATGTATATATATTATCATTAAATTATAATTATTTTTTAATATATATTATATAAATTCAAAAAAATATCCCTTACACATTATATGTAATGTGTCAATGAATCAAATCTCTTTGAGAATGATGTAGTACATACATCCACAAACGATGTTATTGTATTTACAGAAAAGGTAAAGAATGTATTTTTAATTTATATAATCACTAAAAAGTTAAATAAATCTAAAATATCATATATATAATATAAAAATATATTTTACATCTTAATTCCCACTACTGAGTGGTTGTAATGGAATAATGAACATCATCCTCTCGTGAGGCGGTAGTTCTCCATAAACAAGAATGGTAATATAGTGAACCATTTAATAGTGGAATGCGTAAGAATAGGTTTAAAAAATAGATAAATAAAATCTATTTATATTTATGATAATGATGTTGTAATATTAGAATGTAATAAGAACATATGAAGTGATAGATAATAAAAATAACAAAATGGATCTTGAGGATGGATGTTACCACTTCTTTGGGTAGCTCCTCTTCGTTTTCCCCATCGGGTTTACTTGGTTGACATTATTACCAAACGGGGGATTATAAGATGAAGGTAGGGATGTATGTAGACTATTTAGGAAGAGTATGGATTAACCAATGTTGCGTTAGAGGTTTATGGAAAGGGAAGAGTGAATGCCTTTTTATAACGGAAGATGAGTTTCACTATTGTAAATATAAATAGTGAATTACCCTATAAAGAACTACCTTACAAAATTTTATTCCAAAAGGGAAAAATAATGGATTAAATTAAATTTATGGTTTAGAAAAATATTCACCACATATTAATGAGTTAAGTTTTATAATTTTATCCCTTAATCATTATGTTCCCTTATATTTTTTATTTTTGTTTTAGATTAAAGTTACTGCATTTTCAACATAATTAATTTAACCATTATGACTAAATTGATGTGAGTTTTAATATAAAATATAGTCATGATGAATTATAAATATGATATATAATTTTAAAAATAAAGAACTCATGTTTTTTGGAAATTAATTTTAAAATAATAACATTTAACTTGTAAAACACTACCTTAACTCAGACAGCGATAACAATGTTTTTAATAGATATGGTTGAACCTAAATATTAGAAAATGAAATATGGTCCATGAATGAAACATATTTTGAATTTATTAACATTTATAAATTAATATTCTAAAAAAATTATTTTTGTTAATTTAAAATCATTTAACAAAATATCAGTTATTCCAAAATAATATCAATGCCATTTTAAATTATAATACTGATTATATTAGTGTTTTTATTTTTTTTTAAAATAATTCATTGGATATGAAGGAATTAATTTTAATACAAATAAAAAAGGCATGGCTTGAATGAATATTATTAAAGTGAGAATTTTCAGAAGTTCATTAAGCTTTTTAATACAAAATTAAAATAAAAATGAATACAATGACCTTAATTGGATTAATTTATCTATGATTTATCTATTGTGACTTCAAAAAGTAATTGAAATATAATTTAACAAGATAATTAAATTCGATGAAAAATATTTTTTCAATTAAAATTTAATATTGTTCACTATTTATCCAAAAGTGATGTTTTAGTGAATAATCAAAATAAATCACCTTTTATAGTTTTTATATTCTATATTAGAAATTTATATATATTTAATAAAATTAAATATCTAATAATGTGAAAATTTGATTTTATTATTATTCATTGAAGGACATAAAATGTAGTTCCTTTAAGAAAATATTATTTTAAAATATATAAATAATTTACCACAAATAATATGTTTCTCTATAAATATGTTTTCATTATAGGATACTATTTAAAATTACACTACAAATAGTTATTAAAAATGATATTACTAATTATTATAGGTAGGTTATAGCATTCTTGTTTAAAAAATTATAATAATAAATTACTCATTCATAGAATCATAATGTTTAATGTAAGGCAATCCATGTCAGTGTTTCATGTATCCCAATCTTACCATAGTGTTTCTTATTACATAATCCAAATATACTTATTCCATAAAAACAAATATTTATTTTTTCATGAAATCAAATGTATCGAAAAGATTAAATATATTTAAAAAATAAAAATTCAAAAAATCTCTGGGAGTAGTAAAGCACCCAAATAAAAAATCCAAAAATATTAAAAAAATAGTGAACACACTTTAAAAACATTCAATGTTAGAATAATTTAATCATTACAGGTGTTATAAATCATGGATCTATAACCCCATTGATAGCCAAAACATCCATTCTCTTATTATGGAAACAACCAAAATGGTCCTAAAAGAATTATTCTAGAGACTTATCCACCATAATATCAAAATATATTCAAAATAATATATATTTTTTTAAAATAATATTTTATTTTTTCAATTATAATTTTTTTACCACAAGGTAAACCCATTTTTTACATAACTATGGTAATTAATTTTTATTATTTTAACTATACATTTTGTTCAAAAATTATGTTAACCATGTTATATAATAATAATTATTATGATTAAAATTATAGAATCAATTTTATCAAATTTAATTCAAATATGTGAGAAAATTAACATTAATGAAAATCCAATTGACAACATGAAACGATGGGTTTTTTAAAAGTGTTCCTTTTAAGGAAAAATTCATTTTATATTCCTTATTGAACTACAAATAATCATTGAAGATTACTTTTAAATAAAAAATTATTTTTTCAAATCCTCATCCCTTGGTCAATTCTTAAACCTTTATAAATTACTATTTCACCATGAAAAGTCTATCTATGGATATTATAACCACATTACAATCTATAAGGTAACTCTAAAATTTTAATTTTATTCCACAACATGGTAAACGACTATAAATTAAAAAATAAATATCTTTCAATATAATAAGTTTAGGTATATTCCTCCCATACATTTTTGATTTATTGTATGTACATGCTCTAATGGATCAATATGACAGAAAGATATCACTTTCAAAAATTATTCATTCATTTTCTCAGAATCATCTCCCAAAATCCAATAAATCATTCAATAGTATTTTTCCTATAAATACAATGTGATATGTCCATAATAAATCTTGAAATAATTTCATTAAAAACATTTCATATTATCGCAAAAATATAAATTATATCTAAAAACCACACCATAGAATAGAATGGTGTTTGTAAGGGCGATCTAACCACTTAATAGAAAGATCAATTTTATAATGACTATATCATAGTTTCAATAAACACACAACTCCCCTTATAAAAATTTTAATTTGTGATATATACCAAAGACTCATCAATTGAGAAAACTCTAAATTGTTATTAAATCTACCCATATAGGTATATTATCATGGATATATCTATATATATATTAGATATATTACTCTATGGTTTTTTTACATATATAATTCTACCTGAAATAGATTATCATTTCTTCTTTTAATAGGATTGATCCTTTTTTACCATAAAAATATTGTTTCCATAATTGAAAAACAAATTAGGTATTAGTAATATTTTGACTTTTATATCATAATTATCTAATGATTTAGTTGTGAAATAATCATGTTTTTTACCATTTTTTATGTGAACCACCTAAATATATATTTAATGATCATTCATCATCTTTTGAAAATTTAATTTTTCAATCTTATTTTAACATCACTGATATAATTTTTAGAAAATATAAATGTTTAGAGATTATTTCCAGTAACCACAAGACATATTGAGTATACCAAGACAAATTGGAACCTCATATTATTCACAATATTTATCTGATGCCTCCACTCAAGAAAGTACATTTTTTCTTGTTATATAAATAAAAGAATTTATACTTTTAGTTCATAAAATTATTGAAAAATAAATACTCATCATGGAAACCCAATTAGTTATTGGATACTCTAGGTAATGTTTTCCCTAAAATATTTCATGGTATCTTGGTCATCAATATAGTTGGTGGAATGAAAGTATTTATTCATCATTAATGATAAATTTATTAAAAAATCATATTATTAATGATCCTACCACATGAATCTTTTCCATTCTTGTTTGTTGTAGTATTCTTATTCCAAAATTTCTTCTCCAGCAAGTAGTCATGATAATAATCAATGAGTCTCAAAAAATATTAATATTTTAATCATAAATTAATTAATTATCCATATTCACTATTGAGATTTATCTTATTTAGTGAGTCTATATTGAAGACTCTCTAATGATTCTTGAACCTTATCAATTTATTTATATTATTCTTTAGGGTATAATTACTTCTTAATATAACATTTCCATCAAGATATTTTACTCTATTATTAGACCTCAAATGATACAAATAATAATACCCTTCATAAATTTTCTCATTTTCCTCATTTTAAGGGACATTGAGATTTTAGTTTGATAAAAAATTTAAACAAACTCAATTATAAATGATTTATTATTACTTTATTAAGTCAATATTAAGATAGACCATTATTTAGCATTAATATTTATATGATTTTAATATTTATCATTGATTTTTAATTACTTAGAGAGATCTAAATATATATAATCAATTCATGAAATTTGAAAGTAATATTTTGTTTCTTCTGTTATTACAATAATAATTGGATGATGACTAACAAAAATATAGAGTCCTAAACATATCATACATAGATACTAAATATTTTTATATGAATAATCATTACATTTATCATTCATGGACATGAAGATCCTAAATATATATTGTGTTTGGAAACATGGACACATAAAAAACTAGTATGTATGTGATATACATCGTATCACACTTTGTTATTTTTAACTTGAACCCTTCGTAAACATATCATACATAATACCATTAATCATATCTCAGGGAATGGAATTATAAAAAAGGATGACATCATATACATATTAATGGTAAAAAAGTAAGACAACACAATTTAATGTGCATTAGGGTGTGGGAACATGAGGACAACATTTTAGAACCATAGATTTCATGTATTGGATCACAAATACGAGCCATGGAATAGATATTGGTAGTTACTAATACATGAATCCTAATGTGATCAATGAACATAAACAATGATAACATATAATTTGCATAAGACATAGATTTGATGAGTACACATTAGCATATAAAATAATTTACATAGTAGTTTAAGGATAATTTCTAATAATTTAGAAGTTTAATGGGTCCACTCCCCAAACCATATTTTTATTCATGGTTCACTCAAAAAATAAAAGCATAATAGATCCCCTTACTAAAATGCATTCACTAATAATTCAACTCCTATTTATCTAATTTTATATCAGTCCTCATCTATTTTAATGGAGGGATATATTGGTCTAAAACATCACATAATGAAAAGTTTTAAATACGTGTGACAGAAAACACAGAAACATTCATAAAATAAAAACCCATTGTAAAAATTGTGTTTCATAATAAGTTTTTGATAACACAAACTATGGAAAAATAAACAGGTTTCATAATCATTTCATCATAGCATAAACCATGTAGAATATTTTTTTTTCATAAGCATTTTCTCATGGTCTAACACAAAGAAGAGAAACATTTTTTTAAACATATTATCAATAGAAATGTAAAACATAAAGAGAAATAATAATATTGTTATGCATGGCTCATATCAATAGTAAGTCATATATATCATATAAGGATGTCATCTTACTTACAAATTTAGTTTGAATGATAAATAAGTAGTTATGATTCATGAGGAAAATATCCTTTCATTTAAAATAACCTTTTCAAAATTAAAATTTTATAAAACATTATAGAAATAAAATTTTCGAGAAACAACATTGAAAAATTATAAATTATTTTTAATAGAAAAACTGGCCAGGACATCATGAAATTATGTTCATGTTGTATACATTAAAATAAATATTCCATTCACTTTTTTTGGGACAAATCCAAATCGACCTTGTATAGAATATGATTTCAATAATCCTTTCGGAAAAGTAAATGTAAAATTTTTGTAAATATTTATTTAATAAATAATATTTATAATTTTATAATAAATTTTTAATTTTTTTTACAATGTATGTTTTTTGAAGACAAATTGTTTTTCACCGAAGAGATAAATAAAGGCGATTATTCATAAAATCGTTGTTTTCAACTATTTAGTATATAAAAAGAGAAACATTAATTGGAATCATGTATTATAATAATATAAAAATAGTAAAATAAATAAATTTTCATTATTTAGAGATATATTATTTTATTTTTTCATTAGAAGCATAGTCGTGAATAATCCAGATAAATGATGATATTTTATCAAAAAAATCGTATCGCATTGGTTGAATTGAATCATAATCCTTAAGAAAGAAAAATATTAAAGGAACCATATCATTTAAATAGAATTGAAAAATTCATGATATTACTTTTCAAATGGTTAGTATTGTTACCTCATAAAAGATGATAGCTCCATAGCATAACACATGACTCAAATACGGAAAATAGAAATAAAAATCAATTAACTTATATCTAGACATCATTTTTAAATGATCATATATATTTTATATTAAATATATGAATAAAATAAATTTATTACTAAAACCGATATATATATATTTCTTTATTATACCATAATTTTTATACTTTTGAAATTCTATAAAATGTTTTTTAAAATTCTATATTGAAGTCATATTTTAGGAATTAACTTCAATAATTTTCATGTAAGTTTGAACTTATTATTTTTGGTGTTATTAAATTTACCTTGGTTATGTACAATATTTTTTTAACCATGATATATATATCATATATAATTATTATATATGATTTTACATTAATTAATTAAATATTGAGATAGAAAATGAAACACACTATTCGTGGAGACTATAGGTCATATGTATGCATGAACATTTTTCTATTTCCTTAAACGATTGAAATAAATACATGTAAATAGTATATTGTAATTAATTATTAGGTTATATGTATTTTATATCACATATTTTCCTTAAAAACATTCTTATTACCTTATATGTGAAGCGTAAATAAATCAGATTATTCTGTGAGGAGGTAGACCATTATACGCATGAGAAATTCTATCATATTCAAATAACAGAAATTGTATAGTGGTATATATATAATATAACAATTCTTAAAGTATAATAATATATTATATATAAATTTAATCCACATTTATATCTATTTATCATATGTGGTGATTGAAAAAGAATAATATAGGTATTCGATGTAGTAGTCCACCATTCACATGAATGTTGATTTTTTTTCTCATTTGATGGAATAGGGTATATATTTAAATGACATGAATATAAAATTACAAAATATTAATATATGGGAGATACTGAGGATAATATAACATTTTTTTATACTAATTTATTTTTTTGGTGAATAAATTAAATAAAACGGTAGGTTGTGGACATTACTTTTACATGAGAACATTTCTCACAAAAACATTCTGGGTTGAATTCAAGATTTTAAAAAGGATTATAGAATGAGATATATGAATTATGGAAGGGATTTTGTTAGGAAATTTCAAAATAAAAGGGTCTTAAATTTTTGAATATTATAGGAGATGTGGTTTCCTTTTTTAAGTGTGGTTATTAATACATATTTTATTTTTGGATTGAAAAACACCTACCATCAATGTTCACATGCTAATGGCTCCAAAATAGACAATTATAGAGGTTTAGAGATTATAAGGTTTAAATATTTATTTTAATGTGTTTATTATGTTTTGGATCATTTTTAAGCCATATATATTTAGTACAACCACTAGTAAACACATTTTTTACATATCCACAATAAATAATTTTTACTATTCATTATTGAAAAAAATAAATTTATTCTATTATATAATATAAATTATGATGATTAACAATGTTGAATATATGTTTTAAAATTACACTAACATAATTTGAACATCTAAATTTAAAATTAATCTCATGGATGCGATGTGAAAGATTTTAACCGAAGAGAAAATTTTCACAAGTTTAAAACAATTTATAAACAATTCAATATGAAGGTGATTCCAATGATCTAATTTGGATTAATAAAATACAGTTCTAACTATTTTATGTTTCTTAAAAATTTAGAAAAAAACAAACTGTTATAAATTCATTTAATGTAAATTAATTTTTTAACAAAAATAATTGGTTTTACTATTAATTACAAAAAATAATAATTTCATAAAATTAAAAAAATTCATCCAAAGAAAATTTTGACATTTTGATTCCAAAGAAAATTTTTTCTGAAAATCTATTTCAATAAGTTTCATAAATTAATTTAATTATTTTTTACAAAAATGAATAATTTATTTAGAAAATTTTATTTTTAACTCATATAAAGACATTACCAAAAATTATGTGACTTTTTATAAATATGATTTCATTGTATAAAAAAGATATAAATAGTTATTAAAATAAATTTATAATTAATTATGATGAAAACATTATTTTTCAGGTAATAAAAGTTTTTTTAAATTAAAAAATTTATAGTTTTTCCTGGTTTGTTTAAATATTAAGTTGAATGTCATAAATACTATTTAAAGTAATTCCTTTATTCTAGAAATATTTATATTTCATAAAAATCAGGGTGTTAAATTCTTACCCCCACCCCAGAAAATATATTTATCCCTAAAACTCCATCACAAAAATTCAAACAGATGAATTTATTTCTTCCTCGTCATGTCCTCAAGTAACCATGTAGCTTCCCGAAACAGGTGGTATCTCCATAAAGTGTTGTCCAAGTGTGTGGTCTTGTTTTGAAGAAATTTCTCCTTTCAATCTAGAATTTCCACTTATTGTTCATCACAAGAATTAACTTGTACCAGTTTTTTAACCTCTTAGTTTAGTACTTATGATGGTTTATATATGAACATTGTAAAGAGATTTACATAGAACAAAACAATAACTTGTGTAAGGATTGGGGGAAACACCCACTAATAGGCTATAATCCAAATTAAATAATGAATTTCCAAAGGACTAATATACCTAGGTATTAGTTTCAGCAAATTCAAAATCTTATTACATTATTCAAGGTAGATATTCTTTGAAACTCTTTATCACCTAATTAAAATTCTAAATCACACTAATGATTATCATCATCACTTTACTGCAGACTAAGAGCTACATAGATATGTTGTTGAAGAATGTAAAATTTTCTTCCATTTATTTATCTATCTCATTTCCAAATAGATTTTTTTCCATCTACATTCATTCACAATGTAGCATTCAGTTCTTTCTATAGAGGAATTCATAAGTGTGCATCTAAATCAACATACAAAATCTATTGTTGAATAAAAACTCAACTAGAGGAAGGTGTTAATCCCAACAAACATTAACATATAGATAATGATATGCCAAAAATTCCTATAGTGTCTAAATTATTCTCTTAGACTGAAAATATATTTCATGATAATACATCGTATTGACACTCAACATTGTATAAAGATCTTGATGAAGGATTCACCAGAACATTCAGGGAATAATTGGATCCCAATATGACATAATTGAATGTGGTACTCTTTAAAAACTTATAAATCATTAAAATATATACTAGAAATCAAATCGAGTGGTAAATATTTATTTATAGTAATGAATTGTGATTACTTTTTAAGGTTATCAAATGGAACCCAAAAAAATTAATCCCTTCACATGGTTTATGGAGTCTGATGAAAATTTTAATGGTGATGTTTTCTAATTTCAATTATAGTTAGGGTGATGGATTACATGTCCCCTTAGAATTTTTTATACAATATTTATACTTTTTAAAATACTAGTTATCAGGATACAAGCTTTCTGATATCACTCTTTACTCCATCCCACCTAAAGTACTCTTTCAAATATCTATAGATCGTTATAAATCAGGGATAAATAGGGATATAAGTACTTTTATCCTCCAATAAAAACTAATTCATAAAATATTATATTACTGGAACACAAAAAAAATTCTAAAAATTATCAATCTATCATTTCCTAGGATTATTTATATAATATTTCAAGACATATTTTGTTACTCTATATCATTTTTTTGTACCACATTAGTCATCACATATATGAATCGTTGAACATTCAATTGAGAATGATATGATATTTCACCTTATTCATGATTTCCATATCAATATATTAACAGACTAAAAATATTGGATAATTTTAATCCAATTAATGTGTAATATATGGATTCCCATGGTGGTAGTGTATTGAGTAGTCATAATCATAAATCATATATAGCCATATAGTTTTTCACATATAATATTCTTTTGTATGAATATATATTTTAATCATTTTTATTGGTATATATATAATAGATTAATTTATAAATATAATTCCATCATATCATTATCAAAAAATATATCGTAGCTTACCCAAAATTGTAATTTGGGAAAAAAATTTACTTAAACATTCAATTTTCTTGATACATAAGCTATAACCATTCCATTCTGCATTATAACACATCATTATTACTTATTTAATGCCTTACTAATAATTCAATGAATATTATTAACAATATGGAAATATAATAACATGAGTTATAACTATTCTACTCTCTATTTACAAGACATTTTCCTTAATTTTTTCAATTAAGAGGAACATGGATCCCTATTGATCAAAATTTTTAATTGGATTGAATAGTTGTATGATATTTTCTATAAACCATTGTTAATTTCAAAATACACCAAGAAAACTATATATCTCATTCACCATATTTGGCCTTTTAAAACATTTAATAGCCTTTATTATTGATTGTTTTACAAATTTAGTGTATCTTGACATTAAATGTTCTAAATATGAAGCATTTTTCGACAAAAATAAAAATTTTATAAATTTTTCATAGAGTTAATCCTTATTATGGATCTTTAGTTCCATTCTGAAGTAATATTTATACTCTACCTTTATCTTTGAATAAATAATAATATCATCTATAAATACTACCTAAAATCGACCAATATTTTCTAGAAAAATTCTATTAATTTAATCCTTAATGATAACAAGGGAATTATGAAGACCGAATGGAATCTATATATATTTATAGTGTTATTAACGTGTTAGGAATTTTATATTTAGAATATACTCCCCGTTTACCCTTGATTATTCATATACTGAATTATGTTCAATCTTGGTCAAGTATTAATCACTCCATTATTGATCAAATATGCCATCAATACCTGGTAGATGATACTTTTTCTTAGTCTTTATCTTGTTCAACTCTTCATAATCAATGTAATTATCATTGATCAATATTTATTTTAAAGAAAAAAGTTACACACCACAGTGAAACGCATGGATGAATGAATCCATTCTATAGATTCCCATTTACTTGTCTCTTAAATTATAGATACATAATTGTGGATAATATATAGGGTTTATTTGAAATAGTAATAACACCTAGTATGATCCCTATTCAGAAGTCAAATTCATTTTTAGTGTAATTAAAATATGTTTTTTAAAAATATATCATCACTGTGACACAGAATAATTATAAAAGACTAAAATTGCATTTGATAGAGTTTGATAAATGCAAGACAAAGTTGAAAACCCCAATGAACTACCTTTCAATAAATTTGATTTTTTTATTAGCTTTTGGAACACATAACCCAAAGTCTAAATGAACCATAATATATTATGTTATTATATAATTGAAATTAAATTATAGTATTTGGATATTTGTAACTAAATTATGACAATAATATGGTTTTAACATTAAAAAAATAATGGGTTATCTATTTATTTTATATAAAATAATAATTAGTTAAAATAAAAAAGAATGATTTTAATAAAAAACATCATTTTTAATAAAAGAAGGTTTAGTCACAATTTTCCTATATAATATAAAATTAAATGTTATCAATTTTATATTTTTTATTTTGTAATTTTTTTTCTGAAATCATAATATCAAAATTATCCTTGGGTGAATTTTTTAAATGTTTTATTTTTCAATGAAAATTAAAGAAAACACATTTTATTGAGAACTGTCATTTCATTCCAATAACTCACATTATTAAATTACATATTAAATTGGTTTTAATTTAAAACCATCTCATGTTTAAATCTATTAATCTAATTATTGTAATTTTAATAATAATCCTATTAAATTTTTTCTATGAAAAGTTTTTAAACCTTTCAAAATTTTATCTTTTAAAACCCTCTTGCAAAACACATATGTGAGATTATTTTTAAATTAAAATTTCCAATTCTGTGAATTAAAAAAAATATTCCATAATATTAATAAAAAAATTTCATATTATCTAAAAATATAATATTATTTTTTGACCATAATTTAAAAATTAAAAAAATATATTTATCATCATTACAGTAATGATGGGTTGAACATGGGTTAAACTAAGAAGATAATGGATAAAATGAACTACCAAAGTGTAAAAATATTATTTTCTAGATGTTTTATATACATATCCATCCAGAATTGAAATCTAATTTCATTTTGAGTCATATTACATTGGAATTACTTTATGATTTTCGATTCATTTCATAATGTCTCAAAATTTTACAAGAGGTTTTCTATTTTCCCAATGTATACAAGGGAACTCACTCCTTAACTTCTCAAAATCTATCAAGATCAGTGTCTTGACCAAAACCAACAAAATACCACTAAAATATTACTTAAACACATTCTAATGTTTCTAGACCTCCCAAAAAACAATCCCTACAATCCTTTAGAGGAGATTCCCTGGGGTTTCCATTAAAGAATGTAATTGTCCAAACGATGATATTTTGTTTTCATTCATCATTTTACACCATAAATTATTTCATAACTCATCCTATATGAAAAATAATTATATATCATAATTTTTTATGTTATTAGTTTTATGTAATAATATTAATCCATTTCCTCCTTCATCAAATGGGAAATGAAATCATAGATCATCTATATATAGGACTACCACCTCATGAACTAATTCAATTATTTTTTTCCATTACAACATTTTAAGGATTTATATTAAATGGATTAAAACACATATATATTATTTTTTTTATTATACGAATATAATTATAGTATAATATATTATTCCATAATTTCTATTTCATTTAAATTATGATAACATTGATTGTCTGTATGTCAGATTACAGCCTCACGAAGCGATGTGATTCATTTTTAACATATGCATCACATGTATGGTAATAAGGATAAATTTAATTACTATATGTAATATATATTGAATTATACTGATTTTTAAAATTAATATACCACCCACATTCAAATACTTTAAACTATTAATGGAATGATATTGTTTCTCATGAGTACGTATAACCTATCATCACCACAAAGTGATGCAATTAATTTTAAAGGTGCAACTTTGAAGAATTATTATTAAATGAATAAATGAGTAAATATAAAATTTATAATAATAATATTATTTTGGGATTTATGTATAAATATCCATTAATAAAAAACTTGATCTTTCAGGGGAACAGAAAGAGGACAAAACTTGATCTTTAACACTCGAAACAATGAAAATAATAAAATTTTATAAAAAAGGTGGTAAAATATTATAAAGGGGTTCTATATGATATTATAAATATATACATAGTTTTTATATATATTAATAATGTGATAATAAAATTATTTCATATGAAATAGAACCATCAACCCAATTATAGGCTCATATAGGGGACATCATCTCAATTTCCCTACTTTTAGGCATATTTTATTATTGTGAACATAATTTCTTTTATATGGTTCACATACTACCCATTTTTAAAGAAATTACATGATTATTAATTATTAAGGGTATTTTAAATTTTAATTTTCTTTTTTTATCTTGATGTATTTTACATAAATGTTATATAGTGAAAATGAATTTCATAACTCAATTTATTTTCATTGATTTATATTACTTCTTCAAGATCTTTGATGGTATGACATTATGTGTATAATGAATTTTCATTCTATTATGTTTCATTTATTATTTGGTAAGTGGAATTAATGTTGATATACATAATATATTAATTGTTTAATTATGAATTCTATATTTTGATCATTGTAATGGTTTATTTCACAATCTAATTCTAATCGAGGTTTTTTATTAATGAATTCCAGTTGATGGATTTTATTAGATCTTTATCTATTAATAATATTTAATTTTATTATACTATGGTTATTGCAGATATTTTTATGTAATATTACGATTTTCACATCTTTGATACGTAAAATAATTGATAAATGTTTTTCAAGAAAATCCACCAACATTTCGATCTTCAATAAGAAATTTATTATCTTTTAAGACCACACCATCAAATAATATTTTCTATTTTTTAAAACATTTCTAATTGATTTCTGGAAGAATTTTTTATTCATTTTCACTTATTAAAATTGTATTAAGATATCATCATGGCATTGGGAATGAAAGTCCTATATTGATTACAATTAAAATGTAAAAGGAATACTTTTTTTGTTCTACTTATCATGAATATTTTGTTTCCAATAATGACTACCCAATGTTTTAAAAATTAATTCTACATTTCAAAATATATTTTCAATCATATTTATTTTAAATATTTTTTTAAATTTAATTTTTAAAATTAACTAGAAATTAAACTATTTATTTCCTATTAGATTTTTTTAATGATTTTTAATGGTATTTAAACTCAAAAATGATATCATCTTTTTATTGTATATATGATATGTAACACCATGAGATTTTAGAAATTAAATATATATTTTATAATTTATTTGACATGCGATACTGAGCTGAAGCGAACCACAATATATATAATTTTATAACCTAACAATTAAATTAGTCAATATTAATAGTATAAGTATTATTATGATATATATATATATATATATATTCTACTAAATATAATTTATTGATATATATTTATAAAATTTTAAATAAAGATATGTAATGTAATTTTATTTTTCAAAAATATTTTTCTCTAAAAATTATTTTCATGATTTTTATGTAAAAAATATTATAATTCTTTATTCGAACATCTATAAAATTTATTTGATAAAATTAAAATCAATTTTAAATATAAATATCAATATTTTATTTGGGAGAAATTTTGAGATATTTTTGAAAATATTTATTTGTTTGTGAATAGTAAATATATTTATTTTTGTAAAATATCGTCTATTTTAATAAATTAAGTAATTCTAAATCCCATTATGTTTTAAATGTTATTTCATGTAACATACATATTTTTCAGTTTTATTTAATCAATATAATAGAAATATATTCAACTTCATATTGGATTTTACTATAATAAAGTATTTTATTTTAAAATAAGTAATGTTTTGAAAAAAATGTTAATGTGAAAAAGGATTCTACAATTTAATTAATGAAAATAATCCATTATAAATAATGTTTTTAAAAACATACACATGTTTATACAGTTGACTACAACATCATGAACCGATGTGAGATTTTTTCTATAAAAACTCTCATTGTTTTCTATAATGATACATATAAATTATATATATGATATTAATACCCTGCGTTTACATTTGGAGTCATTACATAACATATTAATTTTTAATTTTCTTTTTTATGGGATATAATAACACCACACATTTGTATAGATGACTACTACCTCCCAAATAAATGTGATTTGTATTTTAATAATGATTTAAAATAATATTAATAAAGAAAATTTTAATGAATATATGTTATATAAATAAAATAATAATTAAAATTATGAAATTTTTATCATTCTAAAAATATTATATATCATTTTCTTTCTTACATTGAAAAATTATAATGTTGTATGTGTACATGTGGACTACCACATCCACCAAGCGATGTTATTATTTATAATTCACAACAAAACTATAATGAAATATATTAGTATATTGGATTAAATTATTTTTTATGATATTATTATCATTATATATAGTTATGGAAACACATAACTTATTTCTATAATGATCATTGAAAAATTGATTCGTTAATCATGTGTACGTACAACATACTAGATCAAAGATTATAAGGTGGTTCATTTTTCATAATATTTTATCACAATTGGATTTAGAAATATAATTGAAAATAAAATAAGAAGTTTCTCTTAGAATTATTATTCTGGATATGTTAAAATATTGGCCCCTCTGATAATAGTCAACATACTAAAGCTGTTTTGAAATCCTGAATCAAATATCCACAAAAAACCAGATATGGAAGGAATTTATTTTGAATTGAAATATTTCTATATATATAAATAAATTAAATTATTTAATTATAAGTTAATAATAATGGTAAATTATCTTATTAAATAAAATAATTTATGTGTTCTTATTATTAAATATTTAAAGTGCATACAAGGAAAGTATAGACTTGAGGAAATGGTTTATCATCACTCTTTTACATCAATGATGCATACACCATATTCACCATTGGTTTTAATTATCATGTGATTAAAATGTAGTTTTTACATATCATGTAATTTTTTGTTTTAATTTGAATTTATTTATGATAGGATATTCACATGAACGTTACCCATTGATATTGGTTTTCCAAATTCTATTTCCATTTAATATGTTATAAAAATACTTGTTTTACATTTTAAAGATATTATTATGTGTGAATTGATATATATATTTTATTATTAAATATTTAATTTTTTATATAGATATAACTTTGTATCATATAATCTCACTTTATATTATATATTAATTAAAATATATGATCCTTAAAATGGTTAATCATAAAAAATTTCTTCTGATGGAGAATATATTCATAATATTCCCCAATATTAATTTATGATGCATACATAAGTATTATAGTGAAATTAAAAATAATAAAAGTCCTTATGATAATAATATTTAAAATTTGATTTTAGATTATTCATTAATGGTTCAAATTATTTATATAATTAATTAAGTGGGAAAGGATTTATATTACATTATACATTCTCTTCATGATTCGTTATGTTGAAGGTACATTCTGAGGAAATAATATTCTCTTATTTACATGATCCACTTATATTTCTTCTAAATAATTTTTGAATGTGGAGAATATATTTAATTTACATTTATTTATTTATTTTATAAAGAAATATCAAGAAATTTATATGTATGTTATATTGATATTGTACTGTCTTATAGATCAGTTATCTTTCTCTTTCATATCCATATTTTCAACAACATTTTCCAAAAAAATATTTTAAAAAATAAATGATTTAAAAAAGCTATTTACAATATTATTTGACCTTATTTTATATGGTCTTGAATGGATATTTATTAATTTTCCAAAATGTGTGAATTTTAACTGCTTTTTCAGTTTTTTAAAATAAATTTGTATTTTTAACAATTATGCGATGAACTGATTTTACCTCTATCATGGATATTATTTTACATGACATTTAGTATATATTTATCTAATTTTTTTCAAATAAATGTATTTTCATCATATTTTTGGAATTTTAATTTTTTTTATGTGAATTTAATATTTAATATTTTATGATTCTAACAAATATTTTTACTGCTATTTTAATTTTATTTTAATTTATAATTATAAAATAATATTAATAATTATTATCAAATGAGGAAATTTTTTAATGACACCAAAATCACTCTTTCCATATATATATATATATATATATATATATATATATATATATATATATGTGTGTGTTTGTGTTAATATTGTATCAATTAGATTCTAATATAACATTTTTCTTGCCTATGTGATAATCATATTCAAAAATATTATTATGGAACCTGTTTTTTCAATAGGATAGTCATGATTCAAAGATATTGTTATGGAACCCATCTATTTTTTAATGGTTAATCATATTTCAATGGTATTTTTATGTTTTTTATTTCTTTTCCCTCGGATATTCATGTTCTCAGAAGAATAAATATCATTTCAATGAGTTACTGATGAAATTAATAGTCTATGTACTTTATTCATGAAAAAGTTTTTGGGAAATACTATAATTTTCGGTGTTTCTATAATATATCCCGAATTAGTGGTTCTATTAAAAACCATGTATGTGTGGTTTTGTTATTAAACAATTACTGGTGGGTCCATGATAAACCAAGGATAGGGGATTCCGGTGTAGCCCCCCAGTGCATTTGGTACTCTAGAGATGGATGTTAGTCACATTCAATGTTCTATTTGTAAAAGTGATATGATGATAATGTTTCCAAGATAAAAATATATCATATATATTATTTCTATGGGTTAATACTTTTTCTTATAATCACGATTGATATTTTATGGATTACGATTATTGATTATGATGAATCTTTCCTTTATTGCTTCTATATTCCATGTTTTTAAAATTGATGATTGTATTATTGTTGGAAATTAATATTATATGGTTTTACTCATACACATTGACTATATCATCATACCCTTAGGAACATATTATGGTCACAAATTATAGTCAACCATTAATTCTAATTTTTAAATGTACTAATAGTTTGATCTCACCTTTCTATCCTTATATCTTCCCTATATTTTTAAGTATGATGTTGAATTATTTATATATATATAACGTTTTCTTGTGGATTATTTTGATGATCTAATATAGATTGGATAAAATAATTGTATAGTGGGAAATATAATCTCTGGAGTTCATGGTTATTATTTATTTAATATATTTATGAAATTATCTAAAACTCTAAAATAGAATGGTCCCTGAGAATGTCAGTCAACGTACATTCTCATTTGATAATATATTGTTTTTAATGGGACAAAATTGGGTCACAATATTTTGTATCAGTTACAAAAATTTAATGATTATGATTTTTGTACCTGATATGGGAGAGTGGGCATGGAGCTGTGATAGTGATTATCATAGAAAATTTTTAGATAACATTGTATATTACGATTTAATCATATAAATCTATCATTATATTTAGGAATACCATCATAGGTATATATCATAATATGGATCATATGTTAAATATATTACATAGCCCTTAGAGGTTTTATGTAATGAGACCTTAAAGTAATTAATGTAACTGTATGAGAATTTTTTTTGGTTGAAGTATGTATAATTAATAGATTTATTAATATGTATTAATTACAATTTTTTTAGATTATTTTTAATGTACTAATAAATATTAGGTTCTATATGATCTTTTATAATGAGGTAACGAGGGGAATAAAATATATTTTTTTTAAAAAAACACAGGGTTTAAAATTGATTTGGTTACTAAGTGGGTAATGTTTTCTAAAAAAATTACTACTTTGGAGATTCATAGCTAAACGTTTTGAGATAATATTTGAGGTAAAAAAATTCATTATTTTTGGAATTTATTTATGAATGATGTAGTTTGAACATTGGATATTACTGGTTAATTTTGGAGTTAAATGTATTGTTTCATCATATGATGGTATAATAATTTTGTTAATAAAAAATTCCATGTGATAACCATTTTTGTTTTTCATAATATATAAATACATGTAGAATATCTGGATTATCCCTTCATGGTCATGTGGTATTTAAATGTTTATTTTAGTACTTCAAGCTGGAAAAAAATCATCATAAATACTCATTATTTAGAACAAAATATGATATTGTGGTAGAAATTGGAAAAACGATTAAATTTCACTTGTCAAGTAGGTATATTTAATTATGATTTCTATATAAATGGTATAATAATTACTAAAATTGAGGAAAAAGATCATCAAACAATAAAATTCATATTAACTTTATTTATAATTAACTGATGGTGATGTCATTCATCACAGATTTCTGGTTTTGAGATCCTTAAATTTTTATTGTTAATTAACTTTTAAAGGATAAATGACCACTATAACACTGCATAATTATTTACAGATTCATGAAATTTTTAAATCGTTATTTCAAACCTTAGTTCTTCAATTTGGAAACCTAGTTTGTGTTCTTCCATACGACCTTCATGTGTCATTCTCTCTCTTGTAAAGATAATTTTCTATTAAACCATTATGTTATATGGATTTCTAAAAATGATATTCAAAAATATCCAAAAATTTATCTGAAAGATAATGATAAAATCATAAGTATTAAATTTACAAAATTGGGTGATTTTTTTACCCCACTATATTATAGAAATTAAATATAAGTTTGATAGCATATTTGTTATCAAACACTAAGTTAAACAACTTGAGAAATGTAAAGCGATTATAAAATATCCAATAAATTATTGGCTATAGAAAATGTTAACTAATTTATAATATATATATATATTTCCTAATTAAGAAAAACTATTAATAATTTTTTAATAAATCATAGATCATTTTTTAGAAAAATTAGAATAATCTAAAAGTATGTATTTTATTGAAACATGATTTTTAATGATTTTTTTGAGATAATATTATAATTATTCTTTTTAATTTTTGAAATTAATTTGGATAAAAGTTATTTAATTTCATTTATATTAATACAAAGATTTATATTAGGTGAATTGTTTGGGATTTTTCAGAATGTTTTTTAGTGAATTATGAAAAATTCCTATTTTTCGAAAATTTAATTTATTTTCAAAATATTAAGAAAAATTAATGTCCCATTATTTTTAAAATTTTATTTAAAGAAACAAAGAATTATTTATTTATAATTTAGTTACTTAATTTATTTTTAACGAACATTATATTCGATTTTAGTGAATGTTTGTCCTTGGGTTTACAAATGGAATATTTAAAATAACATTTTTAAAGAGAATAATGATTATCCATTGTAATAAATTAAAATAATCAATAATAGAGAGTGATGAAAATGATATTTTAATATTATATGTCAATAATTCTTAATTTTGGTTTATGATATTATTATTATTAGTCATATATTTAATATAAAATAATATTTTTCATCTGAACCTTTTTTTGTTTCATTGATGAGTTTAATTATATGTTAAATTTAACCACATATAATTATTAAATTTTTTAAAATGGATTTCATATTATAAATTATCATTAGATATATTATCTTATAATTTAAACTAATTTTTTACTTAACTAATAGTTAAAACTAAAAAAATTAATTACAACAGTTAATATATAAATAGGTTTAACATAGTGTAAAACTAAATCAAAAAAGAGTTAAAAAACCAAAAACAGTTCTAAAAATAAATTTTTACCATATTTTGACCTCATCATGTCCAATTCATGAAATTTTTCTTTTGTTTGAGTCTTATACCATGAAAAATTGTGGGTACAATGTTTTCTTTTAAAATAATTTCAAATGTGTCACTCACCTCACATATAAAAGATCAGACAACACTATCTCTTATTCACATAATGATAACATTTTGTTTAATCCATGACCTGAAAAAATAATTTACCGAATTCTATCATCTAATTTTAAATTAATTTTATTATTTAGAAGTCATTTTATCAATACATTTGGTATAATTTTAAATAGGTGGTCTTTGGAGATGTAAAATTCATAACTATAAATTTTTGTTTTATTTATTTTTACACGTCTTTAAAATATTATTTATTTATTCATATATAATAATAACATATTCACTTATATGATGTGATATTATTAGGATATTCTCCTGAACTATATCCATATATTCATCCCTCAAATGGGATTTGATAATGTCCCTTGTGTGTTTGTAGGACTACCGCCTTGTGAACCGACATGACACATTTTCAATAAATCACTATAAAAGATAGATATGGTGATATAAGAACATTATATAGTTAATAATAATAAAATATTTGTCACTATGGATTAATTAAAAAATATTAACCTTTATACTATTAATTTTTTAGTGGATATCATAATGGCACTCGTGTGTAAAGCGGACTACCGCCCCACGAAGCGATATCAATTTTTACACTAACCTTTTTCATGGACTAAAATACAGAAAAATATAAAGAATATATTTGATATAAATGGAATAATAATGATAATAATTGTATATTAATAATTCTAAAAATATAATGTTTCATTTTCCTTCCACCACTAAAAATGGTAGTGTCCGTCTTATATGGGTGGACTACCGCATCCATGAAGTGATGTTATTTGTTTTTCATCATTACATCATAATAATTATATATATATATTGACATTTAAATAATTTATATAGTATTTATGATTTTATTATATATATTTTGTAACACCCCATGCTTCCATCGTACATTTCCGTTTGAATAATGTAGTAGCTTGCGTTGTACGCAACTTGGTGTTTTAACACACCATGACCAATCAAATTAGCCGTTATAATTAGTAATAACTAGTTTTTGAAATATTATAAAATTTATTTTAAAAAATGGACTTCATTTTTTAATTTGGAATTTCAATTTTATCTTAGAGTGAATTTTTTTTACTTTTCTGAAAACAAATTTTTTTTATTAATAATGAAAAATACAAAATTTTAGTTCAAAATAACATTGTTAATAAAAATAATTTATACTGTTAAATTATAAATTTTAATTGTTATAATGTATCATTAGATTAAATTTTTTTCATTTAATATAATTTAAGTCATTTTATGTTATTTCCCATTTTAAATGGAATAAACAATTGTCAAGCTTTTGATAGTTATTATTTATTAAAAACACACTTTTTGTTTTGACAATGAGAATAAATTTTAAATTAATTTATATCACTTCTATATTTTGAATTTGGAAAAATGGATTTAATAATTGGAATCAGGGTGTCTAAATTATGTAAATATGTAACTTTTATTTTTAGACATTATGAATAATTACTTGAGTAAATATTTTATTTATCTTGGTTAAAGTGTATATCATGTGAATAAGGGTAACAAAATAATATTATAAAAATATTAAATTACACTAACATGTATCCTATTATTATTTTTTATACATGTACAACCATGGGAATCCATGGGTCTATTTTGGGACCCCATGGAACCACATCCGAGTGATAATGACACTTTATTATAATTAATTTAATGTAAAGGCAAAAATCACATAAACATATATCTTTTAGTAAAACAATTTTAAAATGGGGTTATATAAGTAATAAGTTCATTTATAAAAAATCATTAGAAATCCAAAATTATTTCCAACATAATTTTATTTTATTTACCATTTTTAGACATTATAAAATTATATTTATTTATGACAAAATGGTGATGTTGTAATTACCTTATTAGTCAAAGAAACAAATAAATAGTTTTATAAAAATTAAAATAAATGTAATTTAAAAGGTTTTATGACATCCAAAAAATTTATATGTGAATATAATATTTTAGGGTTGATTCAATATATTCGATTCTATGTAATCATGTTGTGATGACTTTCACAAAAACCAATCACTAAACAGTGTAAAAATATAAATAAATGAGTTTTTTAAAAACAATCTTATATTATTAAATTATATAATAGTCCTAAAAATCTAAGGATCTTCCAATGAACATATATAATGATAGGTATATCATTAATTAACCACTTGAGTTTCTCTTAGAAATTTATAGTATGTTTATGAACCAATAATTATAATAATACAACAATACATGGTAAAAGTTAAACTATTTAACTAAGAGATATATATAAGAGATAAGGTTAATATGGTGACCCAAACCTCTCTAAAACCTATTGTTTGAGATTTTTTCAAGCCATATCCAACTTATCCTCGAAACACATCGTTTTGGAGAAATTAGAAACTAAAAAAGATTTTATTATAAAATAATATTTCAATATTTTCTTCAGGTGTCACTCTCCTCTCTTATAAAAGGGCACATTCCCTTATCTCAAAATCACACCTCAAATGCAATTTGTATTGGCCCACCATAGCCCAAATATTCTACCCATATCACTAAATTCATCCTACATGCCTTATTTGGATCATAAATCCAACCAATGGTTCCCTTTTGATCAACTCATAATTAAACACCCGAAGAAGGTGTTATAATTTCACCACCCTCTTTCAAGTTCTTTTCTTCTTCCACATCCTATTTCTTTGTTTTTTCTATTATAAAATAATAACTCCGGTATCTTATATATATTGTGATATTATTATAAAAAATTTAAAACAATATTCATTATTCTAACAATCATATGAATGATAATGTCACCATACATGCATATGTACGGCTTACCATCTCCACATCAGGATGTAGTTTTTCATTCAAACACTTAATTATTTTGGTGGGTATAATAATGAGTATTAAAGATATAAATAATTAATTTTAAATGTAAATGATTATGTCTATATGATATAACATCCAATTACATATTCTTCCGCCATCAATATAATGTAATTTTCGCTCGTGTGTACATACGGATTCTTGTCGTCATTAACGTGGTGAGATTCAATCCCCATCATAATAATTCAACAATAATTTCATTTTATGATTAAAAAAATGTTTAATAACTTAATATAATTCTGAATGTGAATAAAATACATGATATTCATAACAAACATATCTTATGTGATCAAGCATAAAAAGTAAAACATATCAGTTAACACCTGAAACAATGATACTACTGAAATTTTATTATCCAATAAATATTATGAGATCATATATCATATCATATTTATGTATATATTTTTTGAATAGTTTCATAATAATGTTTTAACAATTAAATTGGATTTTAACATACCATCGACTAATGAAAAGTACATGGTAATGGTTAATTTCACAATCTCTTTATTATCCAAGGTTGTTTTTACATAAGTATCTACAGAGACCTATTTATCATACACATCCGTTTTTCATTAATAATGTAATTCAAAACATTTCTAAAATTTACTATACAATTTTTTAAAGTCATTTATACCCTTATTTGACCATATATGTTTTCAATGGAATCCTTCCGTCATTTTCCAAACAGGGTACTTTATGACCTTTTTGACAAAATGAACATATAAATGTATTTTTCAAACTTATACTACAGGTGTGTCTATTTTCCACTATTATATCATTATTAAAGCTTCACATACAAGCTTATAAGAATATTTTCAAAATAAATGTTTTCTTTAATAATTATATGACTTTAAAATGATTTCTATATAGAAAGAGATATTTCCCAAAGAACGTATTCATTTCATCTGTGTCAATATCCTTTGATGGATTTTATGCATGTTTTAAGTTTATTAGTTATGATACAAAAAAAAATGTATTATTGTTTTTGTGATATTTTTTACTATGGATGTGTAATTTTTAAACTATTCATGGTTGATGGATTATGTATTGAAAATTTATATGCTAGATTTAATACGATTGTTTATGTTATATTCAAACTTTTTATTACGAGGACTGCATTAGACTTAGTAAGTGAGGGGTGGAACCCTCTATAGCTCCTCGATGCATTGGTAGGTCTCATGAGACAAACAAGTGTCTTGGAACAAGACCTTGACAAAATCTTATTTGTAGTCCTCGTACAGGGCCTTTTCTATGTGGTCATGAAGTCTGTCATTATGCATTCCATCTTTATAAAAATGTATATTGATATTTCATGTGATTACTCATCTTGTAGAATATACATGTGACTAAGTAAATATAATTATTATACTTTATCGATTCCATATTATTCTATAGATTCTGTTTAAAAGTCTTATATATTAGTCTTATATATAGACATAAATGTTTATTCTTATTTATGAAAGATTCTGCTATATTGTTATCTTTACTTAGCATCTTAGATCAACAATTTCTATGTTTTATTTGGACTAGTATGTGAAAAAGTATTTTATTGTTGTCCGGTAAGAATAGGCTAATGATATAAGTGTGTTTAAAAAGGAAAAAAATTTTGTTGATGTATTTATTTCATGATTTAATGTAAAACTTATGAATGTATCTAGTACATATAAGGATACTAAACTGATCGGTATTTCTGGACATGATTCCTTGTATCATGCCAATGTTATGAAATAATGCACCAACATTGTGTAACTGGGGTCAGAGCATTATAGTTGGTATCAGAGGATGTTTAGTACAAACCTTAGAAGTTATATTTATAAAAACCCAAATTTGTGAACATTACCATAAGATAAACATTGGGGATTAGTATAGAAGAACATCATAAAATATTGGTAATGTAGAGATTTTGTGATTTTCCAAGAAACACATCCATGTCTAGATATGATCAGGTAGAAGTGACTATGGAACAGATGTACCAAGGGATAAAACCCCAGAACACCACATTGAGATAGACTGAAACAAGAACTGGTGAACGACAATGGTCCTTCTTTCACTTTTGTTTATGACACTCTCGGGGGATATGTTTAGGATAATTCTCATTTTTTTACAAACCATTATGAAGGGTTTATGAGTATATATTTCATCGAAGAATTTTTTTTAATGATTATGGATTATATCCCTAAACCGTTCAAATTATGTTAACTATTTTACATGTATGGAATTATGTATTATTATTCATAAACTAATCCATTGTATTCCATTGTTTAGAAATGGATTCAAGTGAATAGAATGTAGACTGTATCAACCCACGTAATCCTTGTTGTTATTTCCCTTCTACTAAAGAAAATTATAATGGATCTGGTGATATAAAATGTGTTGATTAGCTTATCACCATACTGGGACAACTCACACAAGTTATGAATAATAACCATACTCAAATGGAGCACCTTGATCCACAAAGCAGAGGATCAATGTTAAACTTCTTCATGAGGCAATAACAACCAACTTTCAATGTGACTATAAATCCATTAGTATTTGGGAAATGTATAAGTTCCTTAGGTAAAATATTTCATGCTTTGGGGAGTAGTGAAAGGGAATGAGTGGTCATGGAATTTTATCTCTGCAAGGGAGATGGAGATCAATGGTGGTCATTAATCAAAAACAAAAATGAAGATGATGAAGTATCATACATGTAATGGAGGGAGTTTAAAGATATTTTCATAGAAAAATACAATACTCGTGACCATCGAGTGGATAATGAAATAAAATTTATCAGTCTAAGGAAAAAGAGGATAATAATGTTGCAGTGTAAGAGGATAACATTACAAGGTTAGCAAGGCATGCACCAGATTATATATGTGAACCAAGAAGTAAGATTGATGAATTCATTGATGGGTTAAATCCATTTCTCTGTCAAGAATTAGTCTCACAATCCCTCTCATTGTATGATGATATTGTCTCATGCGCTATCAAGATTGAAATGTCATTCTCTGTGTCTTATGACTTCGAATCAATGAATGAGAATAAGAGAACTATTGAACACTCTGGAAATTGAATTAAGGGGAAAAAGAGAAAAGTTAAATATCTATCCTATGGTAAATGTGGTAAGAAACAAACTAGTAGATTCTTGAAGCGATTGGTAGTATGTTACAAGTGTGGTGAAAAAGGCCACAAAACTTTTGATTGGAAGGGGAAGAAAGTGGATGTCAATGTTTAATGATATAATTGTAGAGAAACTGTGAATTATGCAAATGATTGTCCTATGTGCCAAGGGAACTTACCTCAGAAAATAAAATGGACACAAGGCCAGGCTTATGTGATCACTACTGCTGAGGTTTAAGAGTCAAAAGACATAGTGGTAAGTAATTTAATGGTTTCCTCTAATTTATCCAATGATTTATTTGATTCTAGATCATCGCATTGTTTCATATCTTCACAGTTTGAAAAGAAAATTAGAAATTTTCAATTTGACTTAACAAGGGAGTTATCCGTCAAAACTCATAAGGGAAGTATCATCGCAACAACAGTTTGTGAATCAGTTCCCATTAGGGCATATAAATGTTCTTTATCTGCCGATCTCATCGTCATACCCACGATTGAAATTTATATAAACATTAGTATGGGTCGGATTTCAAACCATGATGCGAAAATGTATTTTAATAAGAAGAAGGTTACAATTTTTTATGATTATAAGGAGAACCTTATCTTTAGAGAAGATATATAACCACCTTAATTTAATCTAGATCCACCCATAGTAGCTCTACTAAATTCAATTATTGGGTAGGATAAGAAATAAATAACTATGTGTGAGAAATTAATGTTCAAATAGAGTACAAACCTATTGTGCAATAATATATTTATGTGTTTCCTGGGGAATAACCAAGCATCCTCCGGAGCAAAAAAATTGAGTTTTTGATTGATTTAATTCCTTGTTCAAGGCCCATATAGAATACCCCTTAAAGAATTCCCACTTTGTAATTATGTGATGAAACAATTATAGGAATTGAGTAATAAGGGATCTATTCTCCCTAATGTTTATCCATGGTGAGACCCTATTCTTTTTTATAAAAAAATAGATGGATATATGAGGTTGTGCATTGACTATAGAGAGATCAATGCTATAACAATAATGAAAAAGAATCCCCTACCTCACATTGATGATTTATTCGACCAACTTCATGGAGGTCAATATTTTTCAATGATTGTCCTTTGATCTGGATATCATCAGTTGTGTGTGAAAAGGAAGACATTCCATAAACAACATTTCGAACCAGGTATGGGCATTACAAGTTTACAATAATTTTTTTGGATTGACTAATACCCTCTTAGTCTTCATTGATCTAATGAATAGAGTTTTCAAGGAATATCTCGATGAATTTGTATTGATATTTATTAATGATATTTTTGTATAATCAAAAAGCTGTGAAGATTATGAAAATAACTTCCACATTATCTTAAGGACTCTTAGAACAAATGATTATATCTGAAATTTAGCACGTTTGAATTGTGGAATCTGGAGATTTCTTTTCATGGCCATATTTTCTCTATGGAGGGAATCTTTGTTTATCCTTCATGTTCCAAGACTGTCCAAGAATGGCCAGTACAAACATGTATAACTGAGGTACGTATTTGTATTGGTTTAGTAAGTTATTATTGGAATTTTTTCTAGAATGTTTCCCAATTGGAAAACAAATTAACAAATATCACTCGTAATAGTGTTAAATTTATTTGGACAATCGATTGTGATGAATTTTTTGACGAACTAAAGAGAATACTGGTTATTTCTACAATCATGACTCTACAGTTGGGGAATTATGGGTTTGATATTTATAGCTATGCTTCAAGGAATGAACTTGTTGGGTCCTTATGAATAATGGTAGAGTTATTTTATATGCATCACAATAGCTAATATTCATGAAAAAAACTATCCTACTCATGATATTGACATAACAGCTAAAATATATTCTATGAAGATATGGAGAAACTATATCTATGGTAAAAAATGTGAGATTTATACTGATCACAAGTGTTTGATGTATTTTGTTCATAGAAATTACATAATAAGAGGAAAAGATGAGGTCTTGAACTACTCAAGGATTATGATTTCACTATACACAACCACCCGGGGAAGGAAAATATGGTGGCATATGATTTGAGTCGAAAGGATCATCGTGTTTTTAATAAGATGAGAGTTGAAAGGGATCCTATTTTCATGGATCCAATAAAGGTGGATATGGGAATAACCATGGAAGGTGAAACATCAATACAATTTTAAATTCTTTCCAAACCATATTGAATATAAAAGATAAAGAGTTATTATATTGATGAGGAGGAGTTACTAAATAATATTAAAGCTATGAATGATTGTAGATTTAGTGACTTCATATATGAAGATGGGATTTTAAAATTTGGGAAGATACAATGTTTTCCTAACATACCTGATCCCAAAATAGAATATTTGGACGATGCACATAGCTACATTTTCCATATACACCTTAGGAGCTCCAAGATATATTAATATTTAAAAATATATTTTTTGTGGGACAACATTTAGAGAATGATTTCATATATTGTGTCATGATGTCTTGTCTGTCAGCAAGTGAAAGCTGGAAGACAATAGCCTGTAGGAGTCATACAACCTCTTCTCATACCTAAGTGGAAGTGGGATAATATTACAATGGACTTTGTCATGGTGCTACCAAAGACTCCATGAAGGAATGATGAAATATGGGTCATTGTCAATCATATTACCAAGTCAGCACATTTTTTTTCCATAAGAGAAGATATACCACTTCAATGTAGGACATGACTATATATTAATGTAGTGGTAAGACGACATGGAGTACATCTATCTAATTTTTATCATGATCCCCATTTTACATCAAGATTCTGGGAAAGTCTTCAGAAATCCTGGGATACTGAACTTCATTTCAGCACTTCCTACCACCCTTAATATAATGGACAATCAAAACGGACTATTCAAAACATAGAAGACATATTTAGATCTTTCTCACATGACTTTCATGGTATGTGGGATCAATATTTACCTCTGGTAGAATTTTTCTATAAAAATTGTTTCCATTAAAGTATTTAGATGGAACCATATAAAGCATTATAATAAAAGAGATGTCACACACCAATTTTTAGGGATGATGTTTGGTGAAAGAAAACTCATAGGCCCAGAACATGTTGGGGTAATAATGGAAAAATTGTTGATTATCAAAACTCACATCAAAGTAGCCCAAAGTAAGATAAAGTGTTATGTCGATAATCAGATAAAGGATAAGGAATTTCATGTAGGAGACCATGTTTTCTTGAAGGTATCTTCATGGAATGGTGTTATAGGTTTCGGTAAGAAGGGTAAATTGGGACTCGAGTACATTGGACCTTTCAAAATTCTAGAATGAAATGGAGATGTAGCTTATCGGATGGTAATGCCTCCAAGTCCCTCTAAAGTTCATGATGTGTTCCACTTATCACTGTTGAGAAAATACATGCCTGACCCCAAGAATATACTCACCTATGTGGAAATTGACCTCAAACACGATCAACCTTGTTGTGAGGAGCTTTTCAATATTCTTGATACCAGAGAAAAAGTGCAGAGAGACTAGACCACTTGTTTGGTAAAAGTCCAATGGAGAAACTATAATATTTGAGAGACAATGTGGGATCCCAATAAACATATGATGAAGAACCACCTGAATCATTCTATGTAGTAATATTATAGAAATTTCAAGGAAGAAATTATTTTAATGATGGGATAATGTATAACCCCAAGCTTTCATGGTATGTTTCTCTTTGAATAATTTAGTAGCTTTTATTGTACGCTAATTAATGTTTTAACACACCATGAACAAACAAATAAGCCGTTATAAATAGTAATGACCACTTTTGAAATTTTAAAAATTATATTTGTTAAAATGGACTTCATCTTTGAATTTAGAATATCAAAATTTTCTTTGGTTGATTCTTTCTTACATTTCTGAAAACATCCAATTTTTTATGAATACTGAAAATTACTAATTTTTAATAAAAAACATCTTTTTTAATAAAAATAATTTAAAGTGATAAATTATAAATTTGAGTGGTAATAATGTATTATTAGATTATATTTTTATCACATAATATAATTTAAGTAATTTTATTTAATTACACATTTAAACTGGATATAAACAAGTGTCAATCATTTGATAGTTATTATTCCTTAAAAACAGGTTTTTTGTTTTGATAATGGGAATTAATTTTAAATTAATTTCTGCCACTTCTGTTTTTCTAATTTGAAAAAATGGATTCCATATTCAGAATTAGGTGGTCCAAATTGTGAAAATAGGTAACTTTTATTTTTAGGAATTAGGAATAATTACTTCAGTAAATATTTTATCTACCATGGTTAAAAGGTGAATTCGATAATGAAGGGTAGAAAATAATATTATAATAATATTAAATTACCCTAACTTGTGTTCAGTTTCTATTTTTTGACACATGTCCAGCCATGTTAATCCTTGGGTATCTTTTGGGACCCCATGGAGAAACATGAGAGTGATAATGAAACTTTATATTAATTAATTTAATGTAAAGACAAAAATGAAATAAACATATATCTTTTTGTAAAAAATTTATTAAATGGGGTTATATAAATTATAATTTTTACCATAAATACTCATTTTAAGTATAAAAATATTTTCATCATTATTTTATTTTATTTATAAATTTTATAAATTAAATAATTAATTTTATTTATGACACAATGGGGATGCAGTAATTACCTTATTAATGAATGAATCGAATAAATGTAATTATAAATATTAAAATAAATATAATTTAAATGTTTTTATTACATACCAAAATTTTCTTGGGTACTATTATAGTTTAGGGTTGCTTTAATGTGTTTGGTTTGAAGTAATCATGTTATTATGACTTTAATAAAAACGAAAAACTAAATAGTGTCCAAATTGACAAAAATGGGTTTTTAAAACAAATATTATATTATTAAATTATATAAATGTCATAAAATATAAATTCCTACCAAAGAACTTATATAATTATATTTATATCATTAATGAATAACATGTGGTTCTATTTTAATTTTATAGTAACTTTATTAACCAATTATTATAATAAAACAAGAATACATGGTAAAAGTTAAACTATTTAACTAAGAGTTAAATCTAACAGATAAGGTTAATATGGTGACCCAAACCTATATAAAACCTATTGGATGAGATTTTTTATAGACATAACCACATTATTATAGAAATAAATCATTTTTTATCCATTAAAAACCAAAATCTGTTTTATTATAAAATAATATTTCAATCATTTCCAAAAGTGCCCCCACCTCTCTTATAAAAGGGTACTTCCCCTTCTCTCAAAATCACACCTCCAATGACATTTGTCTCTACCAACCCCTAACCAAATATCCTCCCAATTTCCCTCACTTCAAATTAGATACCTTATTTTGATCATAAATCCAAGCTACAAATCCCTTTTGATCAACTCAATGGGAAACACCTGGAGAAGAGGTAATAATTTTACCACCATCTATCAAGTTTTTTTTATCTACCACATCCTCTTTCTTTGTTGTTTACATTATAAAATTATAACTCCAGTATCTTCTATATAAATTTATGTTATATAAAAATGTTATAATAATATTCATTATTCAATCCATCATATAAATGGAAAATGTCACCATACGTGCATACATACGGCTTATCATCTCCACATCGTGGTGTAGTTTGTTATTCAAACACATCATTATTTGGATGGATATAATAATGAGAATAAATAAAGTTAATAATAATCATAACATGTTAATGATTCTATATATTTGATATACTATCTAATTAAAATTATTTCATCATCAATATAATGATATTGTCGCTCGTGCGTACGTACAAATTATCTTCTCCACGAACACGATGAGATTCATTCCATATTGTAATCATTCAAAAATAATTTTCATATTTTATTAAAAATAATGTTTGAGTACTTAATATCATTATTGATATGAATAAAATAAATCATATCAATAATAATGGCTTATTTAACCGAACATATAATGGAAAAGGGATCAGTTAACACATGAAACTATGAGACTATTGATATATTATTAACAAAACAATATTAGAGGATCATTATTGATATAATATTTATGTATATAGATATTGTATAATTTAATAAAAATGTTTTAAATATTATAAATGAGGATAAAATTCCATTGATTAAGGAATAGTACAAGTTAAGGGCTAATTTCTCAATCTCTTTATTATTCGAGGTTGTTTTTATATAATTATCTACTCAGACCTCTTTATAATCCACATCTGTGTTTTCTTAAAAATCTAATTCAAAACATTTTTACTATTTACTATACTATTGTTAAATGTCATTTATACCCTTATTTGACCATATATGTTTTGAATGGAATATTTCCATCACTTTCCAAACAAGGTACATTATGTCCTTTTTGACAAAAGTTAGGTAAGAATGTCTTTTTTTAACTTATACGGTGGGTGTTTCTATTTTCATTCATTATATCATCTTCGAAGCTTCCTATACAAGAATATAAGAATATTTTCAAAATAATTTTTTCTTTTAATTATATTTCTTTGAAATTATTTTAAAATAGAAAGAGATATTTCTCTAAAAAAGTATTGATTTCATTTATGTCAACATCCTTTGATTCATTTTTATCTTATTTGAAATTGATTTCTTATGATACAAAACTTCCATATTGTATAGAAGGTTTTGTGATATGTTTGACCGTAGATGTGATATTTTTACACCAATCATGGTTTAGGGATACTGTATTGACATTTCGTATGGTAGTTCTAATATGAATGTTTCTGTTATATTTAATCCTTTTCTTATGAGGAATGCATTAAATATAGTAAGTGACAGGTGGTAACTCTACGGTCGCTACTCCACCGCGGCCGACCCGGTGCCGGCCGCACTTAGGCCTCCACCGTAGCTGAGTGGCCGCGACCTCTTGCTCCAACGGTGGTGCGGACGTGGGCCACCGCTCCGCCACGTGACCGATCAGATGTCAGCCACCCCTGCCCTACTGCAGCCGCCATACCTTTTCCTCCTACTCAAACGGCGACGCGAACCCACGCCACCCCGCCTTCCTCGTAGTTGGTCGGGTGCCGACCACCTCCTTCTTCTGCGAGCTATTGCGGCTTTTTTCCAAGCTCTAAAATTATGTCATTCACATATTCACGATCCTAAGTCAATGGTTCTTTGTCTATATGTCGCACTCAGGAAAACATTGTGTTTTCAGCATCATTAATTATTTGGCGTCGAAGAACGCATGAAGAATGAATGAAGAAAAAAAGTAAAATGGGATTGGTATAAACCCCCTTGACGTGATGTTGAGTTCAGGATAGGCTTGCTACCCGATGACCATCGATTTTCGATGGCTCCCAATCAGATGCAGGTTTAGAGTTATGGGAGTTATAGATTCAGATTGAGGAAGTGATGAAGAATGCTTTTGTTTGACAAAGCGCATCACCATGGGGTGCTCCGGTCTTATTCTATAAGAAGGAAGATGGTGGTCTCAAGATATGTATAGACTACCAGATGTTGAACCAGGCGATGATCAAGAACCATTACCCCTACCGAGGATCAATGAACTTTTTGATCAGTTGAAGGGGGAATGATGGTTCTCCACGATTTATTTTCCATCAGGATATCCAAAGTTTGGTGTGAATAAAGGTGACCTGTCGAAAACATCTTTCAGGTATAGATATGGGAATTTTAGTTCGTGGTCATATCATTTGGTGTTATGAATTCACCATCCATGTTTATGGGACTCATGAACTACGTCATCTGTGAATATCTGGACCAGTATATAGTCGTGTTTATTGACTCCATATTAATGTACTCAAGAATATTGGAGGATCACGTCGAGCAACTGAGAATTGTTTTTGAGGTCCTCTGTCAGCACCAGCTCTATAGGATGTAGTCCAAGTGCATGTTCTGAACATGATAGGTGAACTTCCGTGGTCATGTGGTGTCTGAGGAGGGAATAGGAGTGGACCCCGGGAAGGTTGAAGGGGTTTTCTCTTGAGAATCACTTAAGAATATGGGATAGGATCGTATATTTCTAGGTCTAGAGGGTTACTAAAAGAAATTCATGCTCATCTCTTCCCAATTTGCAACACCCTTGACATCCTAGACCAAGAATGACCAAGATTTTAATTGGAGTTATTAGTTCCAGGTACCCATCAGTTATTTGAAGGGGAAGACAGTTAGTTCCCCAGTGTTGAGGTTTCTTGAAGGATAGTTCATGTTTGGTGTGTTCTATGATTCTTCAGGCCCAGTATTAGAGTGTGTGTTGATGCAACAACAGGGGTGATTTATTAAGGGTCTAGGAAGTTACATCCCCATGAGAATAACTATGCCACCCATTATATGGATCTTTCATTAGTCATGGATTCACTAAATTTTTTGTCTAATTACCGTGTTGGGGAATGCATCATGGTCATCACGGATCACAAAATCATACGGTATATCTTCTCCCAGTCGGACCTAAACTCGATGCAGCAAATGTGGATAATGTTCCTTCAAGACTACCACATAAAAATTTCCTACACCGAAGAAATGTTGAATATAGTGATCGATTCCTTGAGCATGAAGTCATAAATGGATGTGGTCATGAATCTATAGATTCATGGAAGGCGATGGCGGAGTTGGATGCCCTACACATGTGTGGATGGATGGAGAATAGCAGAGGTCGTCTGTTCTAGATGAATGTGAAATCCTCTCTATTACAGTTTGTGGTGGAGTCTCAGTGGGGGGACATAGAGGCTGAAGTGATGTGCGATCATGTTAGGTAGTGTCATGCTTTAGGAGAATTATTGGAATACAGGTAGAATGAGATTTTTTGTTTCATGTAATTTTGTTTGTCTCTATGAAAATGCATAAGAGAGATCTTGGGGAGTTTCAAAACTCACCCATAGCGGTACACCCAGGAGTTTCCAAGACATACCTTGGTCTAAGGGGCCAATTTTTTTGGCTTGAGGTGAAGCTAGAAATGGAAGGTTTTGTCAAAATTTTCCTCATTTTTCATCTTGTGAATGCTATACAATGCATACTATGTGGTGTCTTACGACCTTTAGATTTCTTCAAGTGGAAGTGGGATGACATCATGATGGATTTAGTCCTGGGACTAACCAATTTTCAATAGGGTTCTGATGTTGTCTGTATAGTGGTGGACTTGCTGACGAAATCTACTCACTTCATTGAAATCAAGGAGTCAAGTGCAGTGGATGCTTAACCCAATGGTATGTGGAAGAGGTTGTGTGGTTTCACAGAGATCTAAGGTCCATAGTCTTAGATCGGGATACCTGGTCTAGCTCACTTGTCTGGAATGGATGGAAACAAGCATTTGTCACCCAACTATGCCTTAGCACTAAAACACATGCCTCTAGTCGGGCTTGCCTACAAAAATAGATATCACTATACCATTGACGTGGCTATATTTGAAACCATGTACGGGAGATCGTGTCGCTCACCTGTGCAATGGGAGGAGGTCAGTTAATCAAGTGTTCATGGCCAAGAGGGATTGCAGAGGACAACAGACAAGATTTAGCTTATACGAGAGAGGATGAATGCATCTTTGGACTAGAAGAAGTCATATGTTTATCATAGCAGGAGACAGTTGGAGTTTGAGGTTGAGGACTATGTTTTCATGAAGGTCTCCCCTCGGATTTGGCAATAGAGGATTGATATGGGGTGTAATATTTCTCTGAGGTTCTTCAGACCATTTGAGGTATTGTGGTGGGAAATGAAGTGGATTACAAGCAGGCGCTACCACTGCCGCTACAGAGGGTGCACGATGTCTTCAATGTGGATCAGCTCTTTTAGTATCTACGAGATGATTTTCATATCCTAAACTAGGGGAAGTTGGATATCAAGGACGACACGACATTCATAGAGAGGCCAGTGAGGATCGAGGATCATGAGAAGATGGTCCTTCATGGAAGAACTCTTCCATTATTTCGTGTGTTATAGAGGCATGGTGGCATCAATTAGAGTACCTAGGAACAGGGGACACAAATGTGTGCCCTGTAGAAATATATTTTTTGAGTTTTATTCTTGTCTGTTTCATACTTTATTGTTATGTAGTGCTTGACCTTGTTAACTACTAAATGGGTCATTTTCCTTGTTCTCTAGTTGTGTGTGAAGATTACTGACTATGGGGAGTGGAGGAAATGATCTTAATTCAAGACACATTAATGTGGATGTGATTAAACCAATGGGTGTGTGTCAATGCCACCCAAAGAGGATAGTAACTTGACATAGAGGATGGGACTCCCTGACCAACATGTAGGGACAGTGAGGCCTTTATATATTGGTTTTTTTTGTAGGTAAGGGGTAGTAGTTCTTCTACAATTTATTGGTATAAGGAAGAGATGTTCCTAGATGACGAGGAGGCGTCCTTGTGGGGAATTAGAGAATATGTGGTTGTTTATGAGATAGATATCAAAGAGGGTTTCTCTTGAGAGGTATCTTAAGGGTGCTTCTTCAGACATCTTTTTTAGTCAGTTTTAAATTATCTATGATGATAATAGTTAGATAGGTATCTAATTTAAAGGCTTAGATCATCCAAGTCCAGTACATTTCCAAAAACACATTTCCACCAAAATGGTGGCACTCATCATTGCGAAAAATTGATAGAGGCACTGTGATGGAAAAACTAGTCACGACAGCACCTTGATGGTCGCCCCACTCACGATAGCAATGTGATGGTAGAAGCATTCATAGCCACACCGAGAGAGTAGCATCGGTCCTGAATGCACCATGATGGCGGCCATTTTCACTGTTGCATCGTGATAGCGGTACCAGTCATAGCAGCACTGTGACAGTGGCACCATGATGATGGAACCATAGCGATCACACAATCTTGGACGCACATAGAAACAGTGGCACCGCATATTGTGTTCCACCAAACCGGTTTCACTGTTACATTGTCTCACCAAACAGTGTCCCACCCTTTTTGTTTTTTTTGAGTTTCCCAAGTTTTCCTAGTTCCTCCCCCTCAACATTTCTTTTGACGTAAAAGCGTTTTAATACCTATTTCAATGCCATTTTAATCCCATGAATGATATCAAAATATCCCAAGATCTGGGTGGCCCTTGAATTACCAAAACATGCTAATTTTCCCTTAGTGTTACACCCTTTTTCCTATGCTTTCTAGTTCCTCTCATGTTACATGTTTTCTTCTATTTAAAGGAAATCCTTTAATTCACATCTGTTATGGCCAACTCTATAATGGGATTTTTTAAATAAATGTTAATTCAATCATGTTTAACAATCCATCCACTTGGTTAAACCAAGATCCACATTTAATGTCATTCAAGATTTCAAATATCATAACTCCAGGATCTCACATTTTATCACATTGTGATTATTTGTTTTTCATGGCGTATCTCTTTCATTTAGTTTGTGTGTTTGGAGCCCCCCTTCCCTAGGATAGTGGTTCAAATGTGATGGATCCCTTCCTTCTCACACTTGGTGTACTCAATGTTTTTCCCCTTCTAGTCATTGATCCCCAGTTCTTATCATGTGGAGAAAAACACTGATCATTGATCATCTAGGATGGGGTTTTCCTTCTCCTACCATTACTATGTATCATGCGGGGTGGGAATGAAAATATACATATACGGGTGGATGAAACCAAACCATAATGAAGATAATAAATGATTTTTAAAGAATTAAGGGGGTGATTTATGATGCTATTGTACACTTTTTCCTTTTATTATATGTTGGGAATTGTTTGGGATTATGTACACTGAAAATCATGGTCATTTGTGGTCCTTTCTTATGCACTAATGAATGTCTCTTTTTAGGATAATTATATGTTTTAATGGTTGTAACATTGAAACTGGTTAAACACATAAACTCAGTTTATTTAATGGATGCCAAATAAATTATAATCATTGTGTGGTCATCCTGGTTAAACAAACGGAAATAGAGAACTAACGGAATGGTGTGTTTAAATATAAATACCCCCTTTATCTGTTTTGGTGATGTGTATGGTTGTTCTTCATGATTCTTGTGAGGTGAAATGAATTAGGATGAGATCCATTATTTTGTAGTTGTTTGTTAGCAGATTTGGGAACATGTGTTCCGTATTAGGGTGTTTTATTTGGTTCAAGTACTTTGAGGGATCCCACAGATCTTTTTTTGTGACATTAAAAAAGAACCGTTGTGAATGCTTAATTTTATACTTGTCTATTTTTATTTCCTTGGATGGTGGCTATGCCTATTAGTTTCCAGGTAGTGAAGAATAATTTAACTGTAACAACATGAATGTGTTAACAAGAATGGGTTCAATTGGGAAACTGTTTTTTAGGATTGAGTTGTTACATTGTTGTGGATGTTTTGCTTTTTAAAAATTAATAGTAATGATGGTCTTTGTGTATAGGATGGTCTTGGAACCCCTAGGATGATATTAGTTTTTCTTACCTATTTTTATAATTTAGTTCTTATATTTATTATTTGTGCCCCACCCATGTTGAGCGCATCGTACTGAACACCCCCATTTCATGGGGGAGGGTGTTTTCCCCAACACTCCTATGAGTGACCGGTTATTAGTTGTTTTTATGATCCCTTTCCAGAGTAGCCCAAGACTCTTTGGGGATGATATGATGCCCTGAGGTCCATTATAGCCAAATATTCTTCGGGCAGGGTATGCTGTGGTTGTTGTCCCTTGTGTTTGCAGGCTGGTAGTCTCCCAAGTGCCTACAGGATGAAGACCAGGTGTCTTTGAGCATGGAAGTAGTTGTTTGGGCCTAGGTTTCTTCGGGTATGGTAATAATTGTTTTGGACCAGATGTTTATGGGTATGGTTACGTGGTGGACCATGTTTTTGTGGGCATAACTATGGTTATGGTGGCCTAAAAGGTTATTGTTGGGGAAGTAGTGGGAATGCAGTGAGAGTGGTGGGGGATATGTGACGCATAGGATGTCTTTAATAACATGTGGGAAAGCAGTGAGGGGTACGCAAACATTAATGTTTTATTACTATTACTTTACTTGAATTGCAATATTTGGGGAGTGTGCCCTGGTGAAGTTTGGGAGGATAGTTTCCTTGCTTGGTTATTTGGTTATATTTTTTCTCACGGGGCATGAGAATGCCTCTCTACTTTTGCACGGGAGCTTTTAGATTTCTCTACTGAGTAAACCTTCATACTCACACACTTATATAAAACTACATTCTTGTTTTCAGGAGGAAATCAAGTTCCATTCCAGACCCTATTATCTCGGATACCGGGACCGTTAACGTCATTGTTTTTCTTTCCTTTTGGTACTTCCATTTTGAATTTTCTTATACCATATAGCACATTATATTAGAACAATCATATTGGAATGTATTTATTTTGATTTAATTTTACTTCCAATTTTTGTGTTGTGGGGATTTACTATATAATCTCTGAATCCTACTAAATAAAAAGCTTAATTCCATCTATATTATGTGGGATTATATACCCTTGGTGATACTCGCCACTCCGGGGCCTATTGAAGGTGGGACTTGGGGTCATTATACCTCCTTCAACTTGAGGAAGGAAGGGTCTAGCAGTTTTTTTCCCTTATCTCTTCTCAGTGAAGGGAGGTTTTGACATAAGTCAAAATAGTTGAATAGTGTCAGAACAGATATAAAAGATATTTTTTTCAAAATATTAGCTAATTTAATTATTCAGAAAATATATAAATTCTAATGGTGGATAATAATGATAAAATATATTAAATAATTTTATATATCTGAAATTTATTATCCAATTTACGCCTTATATGTAATGTTATAAAATTTTAATTGTGTAAAATATGTCACTACTGTTAATGGAAAAATAGGTTAAATAAGGGATTAAACCAAAGGATATGGTTATAAAAAACAAAAATAATGAAAATATTATTGTTTAATATTATTTCACCACCATAATATCTTATATTTTATTCATTTTCCTTTTTTAGTAATTTGGGTGAGATTATTTTGTTATTAGAATTAAATCATATACCAAATATCAAAAAATCCCATCACCTCAATTATAAAAGAGAACCTTCTCCCTCACTTATTTACAAAATATAGAGGCTTATATCTCAAAAATACCTTAACATAATATCTTATAATCTTATTTACCCACATTATATAGTTTCCTTTCGTCCCATAATTCAATCCTTTGGGATCTTGATGGCAGATTTAGAGGAGTTGTTTAAAAAAATAGTAAATCTCTTTAACTGGTCACATTATTTTTATTTATTATTTTACCTTCTAAAAATATGTTATATTATTTATAAAATAATAAATTACATACCATAAACATACTAAAATGTTATTTTGACAACAAAAATTTATTTACTCACTTTATTTCCATCAAATTTGAATGGAAATTATAGCTAATTTTGTATGTGTGGATACCATACCCACATAGCGATATAAATTATTTTTCTTTTCCATAATTAATTAATGGTTTTTTATGGATTATATTTTAATCTATTATATGTAAATATATTTATTCTTCTTTAATAATATCCTCAAATTTACTTTCTTACTACTCACTCTATTAGAAAACAATAATGTCACGTGTGCGTACATGTTGACTATCACATCCTCGATGCGGTTTAATTTTTTTTCCACTTAAAAATAATGATAAATTAAATTAATATGTATAATATATTAGATATAATATATATTATTTTGTTTTTAATTGTTAACTCACTTTTTTCACACATCAATTAGTGAAAACATCGTTCACGCTTACATGTGACCTACTGTCACCATGATTGATGTATTTAATTTTCCTATCTCAATATTTTATAAATGACAATGAATGTGTATATAATGAATATATATTATTTTTATATCAAAATAAAAATTATTCATATTATTTAATCATGATCTATGTACAAGGACAAGAATTAATAACGTGAAATTCTTATGAATTAATGAAATAGTTAACACCATGAAAAAATGATTTTTAAATTTAGTATTAATAAAAGGTAGATGATATGTTACAAGAAGTTCATATTTATTCAGGACATTTTAATATAAAAATAATAAATATTTATTTATTTTAATGGAGAGCAGATCTCATTAAAAACAATTCAAATTCAAGGAAATAAAATTTTCCCTCACATTTATTTCTATGAAACTCAAGAAATATTTAACACTTGTTTATTTTATATAGTTTACATAATACACATGAATATAATTTATGATTAATAATATTATTTTTATGGTTATTTAAATACACAAATATTTTATTTATTTTATGGTTCTTCTTATTTAATTGTTACCAAACTGGTGAGGGATTTATATTACAATCATATATTTATCGAGATTCTTTATAGTTATGTTCTGATAATAAAATATTATGATAACTAATTAAAGAAACTCATTATTTTTCTTATCCATATATTATTTCATCAAAACACTAGTTTTAGTTTCATTTTCCTTACTTCTAGTTATACCTATACTAAAAATATAATTTTAAGGAAAATCAACTTCCTTTCTCTCTTCAATAGAACAATCTTTTTTGTCTATATCATTTTTTTCTAAAAATGGTTTAAATATTTTTTTTATTTTAACTGAATATTATTAAGAGTAATTTAAAACAAGTTTTAATTTAAAAAATTTTATAAAATAAATGTTTTCATAAAGGTGTATTTTTTTCATTATAAAAAATTTTGAAAGGAATGTTTTCCTTTAACTTATATAGAATTAATGGAATTTACCACCAACATTATCAATAAGTATTTTAAATCCTAATTTATAATATATAATGGATATTTTAGAAGAAAAATTATTTTTACAATATTATGTGATTAATTAATTTTCTAAAAAGTTATCTTCAATGTTGAAATTAAATTTTATTCAATATTGTTTATGTATATTCTTATAAAATGTATATTAAGCAAGGTCAAAAACCAATGATTTTGATTATGATTTATTAAGGATATTAACCAAGGATAACACACTTATTATTTATTTTTGTTTTTTTCATGATTGTAGTAATTTTATAATGTGAATTTCTTTTCCCCTTGGTTATGATATAATGAACTGATGAATTTTTTTAAAAACCAACTTCCTTTCCCTGAGTTATCATGTGATGAAATATTTATGAATCACATTTATTTTCATGCGTTCTGATATGATGAATATTTTATTGTCCGTTTTACACATATTAATTAGTTTCATTATATGATATTTGTTCTCAAAATTATATATCTGTCAAATTCATGGGTTAGTGATTGGCATAACATGAGATAAACATGGCTGGAATGTGGATTGAACCTAGTTAAATAAGTTACTTTCTGCAATATGATAGTCATTGAAGTGAAACATGAAAATAATTATAGTTTGGGAACTATTCCCACTCCACCATTATAGTACAAGAAATTATCATTTACTACTAAGGAGAGTATTTTATATGATTTTATATATTCCAAAAAATTATTTACTTTGCTAATATTATGATGTCATGGATCATTTACTCCATGTCCTTTATTATTTATTTCATATGAACTACAAGGATTTATCCCGTGATTGAGGATGAAAATATATTATATGTAGGTTATGGTTTTAAATTTTATGATCATGATATCATACCCTTATTCTTCAACTTTACTTATATAATCAATGATGTCCCCCTTTTTATTCTTATTGTGAATTTGATCACACTATTTCTTATGATTTCATTCCCTAGGTCATGATGAATAATTTTTGGTATGATATTCCTAAGAAGGGTGATACATATAAATAACTAAGTGGGATACAATTAATTTCATTTATGAACTAGACATAAATGTGTCCTTGTTTCCAATGATAACATACCTACATAATTCTAGTGTGTATTTTTATGTGATATAATTTATATTGTTCTATTATGATGTGATATCTACTTATGTAATGTATGTTTATATATAACCAATCTTATATTATTTCTTTTGGGAATTTTTTTTTGTGGTTTGTATACTGTTTTGTACACAAGTTTGATATAATTCTTAAATATATATAAATCAAATGAAATTAATTTATATAACCTTCTATTATTTTTCTTTGAAATTTTAATAAATATACCAAACACTCTTTAAACATACATTTATGAGAATTAAAAACATTTCAATATTATTATAATTGTGTTTCATAAACATCAACTTTATCATCCTAGAAAGACCATGAATAAAATTTTCTAATTAATGATTCCATTTTGTGACTTTATTTTTTAGGTATTTATATATCAGAATAGATTAGATAATGTTTCCTTATGTATTATATAATCAGCCCCTTTTGACTTCTTACTACATCATATATTTTTGATAGGTCTATTAAATAATATCCATTCCCATTTTAAAATTTTATGAATATATCATAAACTATAATTGATAAATATTACTAACATTTTTTATAATGGGGACCAAATATTTTATGCAAGATTTTTTTCATATTTAGTACTTATATTGAAACATTTTTGTGTGTTTCTAATATCAAAACAAAATATACAGTTTCAATTTCCCTAAATAATACATTCTTATTCATATAATTTTATAAATAATGTTTTTATTCCATAAAATAAATTATTTTATATCATTATATAGATATGTAAAACTTAAAAAATTATGTTTTAGCACATCAAAAAATAACTTCTTTGGTATTTAAATTTTGAGCCTCCATCTTAATAAATATAACTCCCTTAATATTTATTAAAAAATTAAACAAGAACAAATATTTTGTGTTTTTATAATGTTGGTATCTATAGTAAAATGAGGTGAGCAGACACTATATTGAATAAAGGCAATATCCTTTATTCACAATTTTAACGTAACTTTGAAAAAAAAGGTACACTTCAGTTTTTTTATATTTTAATTATAAACCACACCAACATACTCTTAATATTTTTAGATAATAGTAATATATTCAAAAATATAATAATTATACTAATAATATTATCTATAAATATCATCTAAATATTTTCCTTCCAATTTTATCATTAATATTTAAAATATTTTCTTTATTTATAGATTTCATGATTTTATATTTTTTATAGTTTTTATTAAATTAACTCACATAGATTCATTCTTACATTTATATAAATTATTTCTTATGTTCTCCAAATAAAAAATGATTATATTAATAAGCATTATTTAAAAAATTATTAATATAAAATCATAGCACTGTAGAATAATATTAATCATATCCAGAGTATAATTTATGTGTTCTAGGTGAAAAATTAAACATAAATTGTTTTTATTTTAGTGTATTTTTTATTTTGTTTTATCAAATTTTCTTTAGGGTATCAATGATTTTTTCTTAACATAACTTTATCCATGTGTATAATTAATTAGTTTTAAATTATGAATTTTTTAATAATGTATATTAAATAGATTTAACATTTTATGGAAGATGTTATTGCTTTTATTTGGGAATCATCCTTTTTATACTGTAATGATTTAGCTTTCAACTAAATATATGTTTTTAATAATCTGTTATGTTATTTATAGTATTTTATCCATTGGTAAAACTTAGTAGATAATTATTCAACTATTTCCTTTTGGAACATTTATTTTGTTATTTTATTTAATTATTTTTTCATTTTATTAACTATAACACAGAGCTTGTTAGGTTCTTTCAATATATTCATCTTCATTCTAGAGTATCCCATCATATTTTTGTATAGTTATTGCTATTTTTTCAGAAACCCTGTATTCATTTTAATAATATTAATATGATTAAGAAAAGTCTCAATTATATAGTTTTGATTGATTATTTTTCATGTTTTGAAAATGATATTGGAATTACCAAATATTTCTAGTGATATCTTCATATTACAACTCATTAATATGTAATAAAATTGTATTATATTCCATAATAAACAAAATTATTCTCCTGTTTCTTAAAAATAACATCTCTTTATTAATAAATTTCAATCCTTTCATTGATTTGTGATTTTTTATCCAGTTAAATGAAACGAATTATTCTCATTAAAAATAATAAAATTCAATATTCCTTTTATTTAGGAAATAAAAAGAAAAATGTCCTGCTACACCAGAATTAAAATCCTTTAGATTAACTTACCGTTGATGTTTAAACTTCCCTTTTTAATGTTTTTGGATTTGAGAGGTGTGATTTCTTTATAGTCTTCGTCCCATTAATAATAATGTACAACATGAAATTATTATATAAATTTATTCACTTTAAGTCTATGTTTTATATTTACATCTATCAATTTTTCAAATTTTCATATTTTTAAACAATCTATTTTACAATTATATATGAAAGGATTATATTATGTAAAATATAAATTTATAGTTGATTGGAATATATATCATCCAATAAAGATAATTTATAAAAAAATATTTCAAGAAAAATCCTTAAATTATTTTTTAATAAAACTGAATTTTGAAATCTTTCTGAAACATCTATTAGATTACTCCAAATCATATTAACTCTAGAAATGAAATCCCCAATATTTTCATCATCATCCCTCTTCAAATCATGAAACCATTATATCTTGATTTCAAACATGTATTGTTTCACATTTATATTTCCTCAATAGACATTATAATGACTTTACCATACTTATTAAGTATTTTTTAGTCCCATTACCATAGTAAATACCTTTTTATATTGTTCGTCAAAATTTCATTCCTTGTCGTACCATCATTCTTAGAAATATTTTTATAAATGTGATTCATGGTAGATCATTTCTCAATAGGTCTTAAACCAATTTTGGCCATATTAATAACATATAGTTTAATATATAAGAGATAATAAACCATTATATTCTTATATATTTGATTATTCTTACCTAAAGACGGGGTATGCATCTAATATTAACATAATTTATATTCTTCATATAATCTCAAAATAATAATAATAAAATAAAATAAAAAAATAAAAAATTATAAAAAATGAATGTATAATAAATCTTTTAAAGAGGGTAGGTATACATTGATACTAAATGAAGTAGTTAAAACTGATTAATTGTTTTTATAAATACGAGGGTACCAGTAATTATTACCTTTAATTTATAGTTTATCCAAAAATTAACCAATCTAACTTCTCAATATTTAGACATGCTGAATAATTTGAACACATCCTCACTCATAAAAAAATAATATAGAAAAACAATCATTGTAAAAATTATAAGGCCTTCAGACAATATGGGTGACTATTACGTTGTTTGGTTCTGTGAAATCTATATCAAAAAAATTCAAAAACTGTCATAAACATAATAAGTGTGTGGGAAGGTAACTTCCTTAAACCATGATATATTTACTAATATGTTTTTTATCCCAACATTTTATACAGTATCCATCCATTTTATATTCATTTAACTAAATATAAAGAACAATATATTCATTAGACTCCATTATATATAATAATTAATTCGTATATATTATTTTAGCACCAAAAATTACATAACAAGTATATTTTTCATTAAATCATTATAATAAATATAAACTCAATCTTTATAATCTCATGGTCCTTAAAATATTATAAATAATAAAAATTTTCCACTAATTGTATTGAATTTTCATTACTAAAATTGAATAATATTTAGTTATTTTACCACACTTTTTCACTTTTCAACTGCCTTCTTCTTTGATTCAATATTTTTAAAACCTAGTTTATATATTTATTGATATTTAAAATTTAAATATTGGATGACCCCAAATTTCTGTTCACTAGAATATCCATGAAATATATCAATTAGTATCCTTTAAAAATATTTTACAAAATCATTCTATGATAATCATCAAATATATAAAAATATTTGACCTCGTTTAAAAACCCTCAAATACCATTCAATGATGATCTCATGAACTTATTTTCTAAAATTCTATTTATTTATCACAAAAAATATCCTTGGGAGAAATATATAATAATCATGTATTTGAAACTGGAAACATTTATATATCATGATCAAAAATATACACAAGATGAGATTAAACATATAAGAGTATAAGTCCTACTTATATTAATTTTTAACTCAATTTCTTATGCTTTGATAACATTTTCATAATTCTATATGTGTAGTTTCAAATTTTAAACTCAATAATTTTGCTAAAACCCTCACCTATACAATTATTTCCCAATTTAGATCTGGTTATCTCAAATATGTGAGTCATGAAAACTTTTGAAGGGGGATTATTCGAGTATATTCATGAATTTTATAATTTTCTCCCACTTAAGGAATTATTTTTTTATTTAATAATATATAAAAAATCTTTTTACAGTATAAGTATGACTTGAAATTCAAGTGAATTAAAATTTAAACAGTTAACCCATATAAAATATTTTTCACGGTAAAAACATAAATGAAATAAAAAATATTAACCAGATCTAATAAGAAAGGAACAAATAGTATATGAATCAGTGAACATAGTTAAGGATGACAGTTCTAAAATTCCTAAAAGTATATTATTAGTGATCTTATTCCAATTTATGTAAAAATTTTCGTTTTCACTATGAGATGGGAGAAATAGTAATCCTGACTCTAGGTATCCATGTTCCAAACCTAGAACCACTAAACTAAAATCTTTATTGGACATTCCAACATGGATTCTCTATCCACATTATCCACTTTTATATGATGACCAAAAAAATTCCATAACATCCCTTTATCTATTATAAGTCAATATAATGTTATAAATTCAAGACACTGGAAGCCCATCAATCTCCTTAAACATAAATAGCTATGTTATTATCTGTGACACCTCCATGAACATGTAGGATCAGACAATAACCAAATACAAGTATAAATATGATATCATTATAGTAATGAATAACCAAATATGGGATTTTAGAAAAAATAAAAAGAATAAAAGTAAAATCAAAACACTCAATGTAGTGGTATGGGGAACATATATTGATAGTATAATTTTTAGATTCATTTAATATTTTTTTTCAATAATTCCTCTTCTATAATTTATATGGGCATCAATAAAAATTTTCAATAGTAAAGTATTTAGATATCATGTTTCAATTTAAATATAATTATTCGTAAAAATTAATTTTAAAAACAATGTTCCATCTTTTAATATAATAGTAAACACGCAATCATATTGATCAGTTTGATTCCCCTATTTTCCTCTAAAATATTAAATGTATTTTGGACATTAGAATTTAATATGTTTGAAAAAAATCATGGAAACAAACCATAAACCAAAAAAACCTTAGTATAAATTTATATTTGTATTGATATTTTCAAAATAAAATAGGTAAATAATTAATTGTACTAAAAATAACCCCTTATTTACAACCACAATACATTTTTAAAATATTAAGTAACAGTATGTATGATAATAATTTAATGTAAGGATTCTTGTATCATTTGATAAACCTCCCTTAAATATATTCATCGGAGATAAAAATATAATTACATTTAAATAATATACATAGATAGTCAAAATTTATCTCTCCCTTTCCTAAAAATAATTCCCAATTTTAATAATTTACCTCCATGGTTTATATTAAATGAAAAAATACAGTCTCTTACAATATTTCTACTCTTTTTTTTTCAAAAGTGAAATAAAACTTGAAAAATAAGAACTATGTTACATTGTTGAATATTATGTGAAATGGTATTTAAAAATAAAATATTATTGAGTAATCCTATATTTTCCTTTGAATATATTTTCAATATAAAATTTGAAATTATCTCATGGGTATATGATTAAAATGAGTTTAATTATTCTCCCCATGACTACCATTTTCTCCCCATCACTAAAATATATCATAATATATATACTACATTTATTTCTTATGGATTTAAATTGATATAATGAAAATAATACAAGTGATAAACTATGGGGCACAACTAAAAGAGTTAAATACACAACTGAGAAGTAACATTACAATATATTTGAATTCTCTTCTTCTAGAAAAGTTATTCCCAAGAATTTTATTTAAAAACTACATATATTATTTCCAAACATATCAAAACTATTAATCAATATAAAACATAGAAAATAATAAAACATCTATTTTTCATGAATAAAAACATAACATATGATTTAAAAAGTATGTTTATTGTGATTACCTATGTTATTGATAAAGGATTATTCAATATGATTGAGATTATTTTATGATATTTCTATATCTAAGATAATATAAAATGATATTTTCATATTCAAAATAAACATAAAATATACATTAATAATTAGTTAAAAATTAAAGAGGTATTTTATTCATCAAAATGATTCATGAAGTAAATTATACCTCCCAACAGATAAATACTTATCTAAAACTAATTATATTTTATTACTTACATTTATAAGTTTTTGGGAATATATTAAATGAATAATAAATTTATTTTCATTAGGTTAGTATACAGATAATAGTAAGTACCTTAATGTAATTTTATCGCATTTCTAAAAAGTAAATTACATCCGGAATTTCAATAAACAAATCCCCTCCCCCATTATAAATGAGTTATTTATATCTTGAAAATCGCTCATCTTTTCTAAATGCACGCACGTAATAATCCATTCTTATTCATGAAAAATAATATAACTCTCAAAACTGAGACACTATCCTGATGTTGTCCCCTAACAATACTGGTTTTCTCTCAGAACTGATCCCTATTGATCAATCAACCAGTCAACTTTAATCCTATCTAAAAGCACAGGTATAACAAATGTTGATGATAGAGACTCTCTCCCCATAGATTTATGAGATTCTAAATTATTGTTTGTAAAGAGGTCCATTATCCACATGTCATCACAAGACTCATATAATTCCATAATTGATGTATTTTTCCTCAATGCATCAACAACAACATTTCTCTTTCTTGGTGTATAAGATAGTTCAAATTTGAAAGAGTATATATACTTAACCCACATCTTATGTCTAAGATTCATATCTCACTTTGTTTTAATATATTTATACCACATAATTCTCACCCATGATATAGTGACTTCGACATATTAGATAATGTACTACTATAGATAAATCAAAATCAAGAGTAGGGTAATTGTTGTTATGCAGTCATAGTTGGCTGGAGCCAAAAGCAACAAATCAGTCCTCCTACATCAAAAAATATTGGTTTCCAATATTGGATGTGTCATAGTACATTGTATATGATTTACCAATCATAAGTATTGTGAATATAGGTGTTAATGTTAATCTTCTTTTTAAATATAGAAATTATTTCACTCAAGCATCATTCCAAAGAAACGTCACCACTTTCTTGGTCATCCCAGATATTGGTACTTCCAAATAGGAGAAATAATCTATGAAACACAAATAATAACATGATAATCATAAAATGATCCAAATTTTGTAGTTTTTTTTGTATTGTTACCGCGATATCCTGATTGTTACATTCTTTTGGTCCACTAACACTCCTACCTCTATGATATAATGGCCCAAAAAGTTCACATTTTTTATCCAGAAACAGCATTTAGTGAGCTTGGTAGAAGCTGATTCACTCTCAATTTACATAAAAAGATGTGAAGATGTTTTTCATGTTCCTATATTGAAAGATATTATAGTAGCATTCCATTAATGGAAACCACCAGAAACAAATCTAGAAAAGTCCGAAATATCATATTCATTATGTCCATGAATATTTCAGGTGCATTATTTATCCCAAATGGAATCACCATGAATTTATACATCCCATAACTAATTATAAATGTAGTTAGTTTTATGTACAACTACATTACCATTAACTAATGATATCTCGATCTCAATTTAAACTTGAATAATATATTAACACATCTCAACTGATCGAAAATATCATCAATGCATGGACAAGGACATCGGTCCATGACCGTCATCTGGTTCAACCCCCAATAATCCACACATTAGAGCAATGATCCATCAATATTTCTGAAAATGAGAACTATATAGACCTATAATGATATACTATGATTTATAAATAAATTATATTCTCAATATTCTAACTAAACACTAAACTCCTAAATAATTTCTTGTGTCATTCAGTATACCAAGATAAAATATAGCTCTTCTCCCAGAGCCAACTTGATAACGAACATGATCACTCTTTCATCTGGTAGGACATAATACACATTAGGAAATCTCCCAATAATTAGTCTACCAATAGAGGAAAATAATCATACTACGTTACACAATTATATATAAAAATACCAATAATTTGAGCTATGATCCAATACAGCCTTCACTGAATTGGTCCCACAGGGCCAGCCATAAGATCCCGACAACCAGGTGAGAATAGTAGACCACCTATAGAGATAGGAATGTAACTATCCTCACGTAACAATTGATATTATCCTATTATATAAATAAAAAATAAATACAAATATTCATGTCTAATGGATATATTTCTTGCATGAATAGTTTTTAAACAAATGGTAACCACCAATCTCGAGAGAACACACCTTGAATCATTTAAGATTTTATAACTACAAACCCAATGGTAAGTCAGTGGTTAAAAAAATCTCATATTTCAAAATACAATTACAAAATGTCTGAAAAAATTCGATAAAAAATATAATGTGATTCAATTATATGAAAAAAACATCATCTTAGGGTGATGATATAAAAATAATTTTCCTAATGGTAGACGGTCCTATGTCAACATTACCCAGAGTAGTTTGTGCAATTTAGAACATGCATTCCCCTCTTATGTATGGTCTTTTATAAATACACTATGTTGATTCCCATGATTAGAATTTTTTTCAGCCACAAGGGTACCATAACTCCTACCTCAACATGAACGTCATATTCAACTCTATCTACCATTATAATAAGGTGTAGCTAACCCCCTTTGTAATTATGGTTCATGCCCTGGTAATATACTATTTGTTAGATATGTAACATTCTCACAAAGCCTTGAAATATGGCTCATCCTCCCATATATAATACACTCTAATGTGAAGTAAGGACACTGGGAGAGATCGTGTCCAACCTTGATACACTGTTCACACACGAACGAAACATGATCTTGAGATGGATATCACATACCCTAACTTCTATTCCCACAACTGATTTCATAGAAACTATCATAATTCTCCTTCTAACCACTCAATGAATAACTCCATGACTACTCTGTAGAAACTGATTTTCCATAGTTAGGGGTCTATTTCAGATTCCTTTCCATGATTAGTACCTGATTCATTAAATCTTCAAAACTAATTATACTGAAAACACTAACATAGTACCTGATCACTATATAATGAGTATCTAGGATACATCAGTCCCTAGTGATCTCATCAGCTACCAAAGATAGTTCAAATCACTCTAGGCTTTTAAAACATCTATCATGGTCCATTAGTGATGAACACCCATATGTCGAATACATGAACCCATGAGCATTTTCATCCCCCATTCTCTAGAGATAGAAATTTTTATGTAACATAATCTTGAATTCCTTCCAACATATATCATACTACATCCCATCATCATTTTTTAATTTCACACCAACACTTGGTAGGTCTATAATGCACATATAAAACATGAATAAACCTCTTATTTGTGGTTGTGATTGGATACATGATGATTTTATTCACTGAATAAATATATATATTTGCTATCTAGGGTCCCACATCCACAGTAAATATTGGCGAATGATGCAGTTGAAACACTATTTTCAGTTGAGAAATCGAAAGAACAATACAAAAAACCTCAATTTCCATGGATCGCATGACAATTAGGAAGCTTTCTTGAAGATTCACATCCATATCCTCCATAGGAACAATAAGAAGCTTTAGTTTAGCATCATTTTTCGGGTGATTATTCCCATTTCCCTATCGCTAGATTCTATGATAGTGAGGAGTCATTTTCTCTACAAGAGAAACTCCCACCATAGAGATCTAAATTACTATAAGGTCAACCCCAACATGTGAATACCCCTATGAACAACTTACTCTTGGTCTATCAATAAATGGCTGACTAGAATTTTTTAATGACATGAATCCTTATTTCCTTTATCCATTGAAATATATATCTCATATAATTGTTCTATAGGTAAGTATGTATATCATGAGAAAATAGATATACACCTTTCTTAAATAGTGCTTATCAATATATCCAATGGATACTATAGAAATGAATGCATCCTTTTCTCATTCCATACTAGTCCATGAGTACTAAATCACAATAAATAGTAAGATAATCAAAAAACAACCAAACACAACATGTGAATCACCCAAGGTGAAATAACATTGACTACAATAAGCACACATCCCAAATAGAAATATCATCCAAGGCCAAACTAATTTTCCTTCATACAAGGGTTAGCAACTCACATGAAAAAGCTCATTTCCAAGTCCCAATACATCATAGTATCATTTTTACCATTCCAAACTATATAGAAATCCTAAAATAAAACAGTATCATTTGATACCACTTTATAACACCCTCGAATCTAGATCTCTCTATCATGGAAAAAAAGTGTTTGTTATAATACCTAAAGCACACATCGCCATATTAAAAAGGTTACCGACTTGAAGGGGTTGTGTGATATGTATAGTGGGGATATTTTATCCCTTTTTAATAATTGTCTTAGTATTATGAAAAATCAAGATAGAATAAAAAATAATCATATTAAAGACATGGTGGAAGATAACTACAAAATACAATAGAAATAACCTAATAAATAGAAAATAAATAATGGAATGATGATCTGGAATGTAACAAAATTTGTTATTTAAAACATACATGAAATTGAATATAAGACTCAATTAAATGACTCCACACACCAATATTCGAACCCAATATCTATCTAATCTTCAAACACATTCCATACTCAAATAAAGAATCAATAGTAAGGTCCTTGTCCCTTATCCACACCTACATCCACATAATCTTATTAGGTACAAATTGGTGATTGGAAGAGGGTAGACATAACCTTGGTCACATGATATGATAAAAATACATTATTCCATTAGCCAATTCAAATATATTAAATGTTTCTGTCACCCAATGGGTAGCCATAACCTAGGTCAGAATCCAATTATAAACAATTGAATCAAATTTATACTTCATTTTTTTAATTTATTAAATTTGGGAGCACACTTCATTGTCACCATCATAGTATTATATAAACAAGGGAATTATCAAACCATAGGGTTATGATTTAAACCTCCTACCTTTAATACATCACACAAAAATGCTTTCAATGGCCAATGCCCATGATGATGAAAGAGAACATAAATTCAAAGAGGATCATAGATCAAAACTGATAATGATCCAAACAAAAAATTAAATTGGTTAAAGGATGTCACCACATTTGTTGGAGAGAAATAAAGATAAGCATGAAATAGGACCAAAAAAATTACCATGGATCTCTCACACAAACAAGATGTTTAAAAGGGGTGTTAGTACCCAAATGTTCTTCGAAAATGTTATTGGGATAAGAGGAGAGGAGTTGTGGAAAATTTGATTAAAAATCAATTTTATATCAGGTTTAATAAAATATATCAACCATTTTCACGATGTATAATGTGGTTACATGATGTGTAAATGTTTATTATGTAATTAATAGGAAATAATGAATCCATGGATTTTTTTTGTAATGACTCAGGATTTTAAAGGAATTTGTTTTAAATACTTTTGAATTTTACGAGTATGCAGTTTCTGATGGTGCTAGATTCTGAGGCCCGATGTGCCCTGAATCAATTATTGATGTGTTGCTCGGGTAAATTTAGTGAACAAACGAGCAGGTTTTTCTAAATTTTAAACTGGTACTCATAATTAATATCTGAGGGTACCGATGAATTCGCAACTCAGGGATTCACTTAGGTGATTCTTAACTTCGGCCATCAAGGGGAGAGAGAAAAAGTTATTTTCCGGACCTTTCGAGAAAAATAATAAAATAATTTAAATGAAATATTTTATTTATTTCTCATCCTTTTTTGGGTGGTGGGGTGGAGATTGGGAAGTGATTATGCACATCAATGAGGCTCATTAATGGATCATTAAACTCATATCATAACGATGCTTTAATGACACCATTATTGCAACACTGTGACATGCTCCTTTATATATTTTGGCACATCAAGAATATGGGGAGAAACGAAATTAGAGGATTATCTGGCAATCCTCTGAGGGACTTCTGCTCCAGCGAAGAATGAAGAACACCGACAAAAACTCTTCTTCTGTGATGCCGTTTTAATATCAGAGCCGAAAAGCGACGTCGATGCCTTAACCCCCCTTGACGACGAACGAGCTTCAATGAACCACTAAGAGGTAGGGGTTTATTTTTTTGAGAATGATAATAATCCAACATTTGTTTTCCTCTAAAACATGAATGTTGATCAACTCATTATCATGTTTATCTACAAACGATTATTTTTCGGTTGGGGATTATTATTTGCAGGGAAATTTTTCGGAGTTGTTTCAAACCACTAACGCGGTGGCTTCGGAAAAACAATCAAGTCCGAGCCCACAATTTTTATGTTATTGATACGCGGAACATTGGGTGACGATGGAATGGGACTGTAATGGAATTTGAAGGTCTTTGCAGTGAAGAGCGAGTCCCGAGATGACCGCAGGCGCAGACGGGAGAAAGAACGGACCACCGGAACGACTATGGTGGCCCGCGGAACGACTCTGGTGGCCGATAGAAGTTTTTGGAGGCGTGGGTCACTGGTGCGGTGGCGCCCCGACGTGCCACTGGTAGGAGTCCTCGCACCTGATGCCACGGCGGAAGGTGGCCGAATCTCGTGGCTGCGTGTGATATGGAGGGGACTAGGCGACCGCGCACCGTGTCCGTGGAGCGCAAAGGAGGGGGGACCGCGTCTCCCCCTGCTCGGCCCACTGGCCGAGCCAGCGCCCCCCCCCCCCCCTCAGCCGGGTCGGGGTAGGTCGCATGGACCAGGCCGAGCCGCACCCATCCAGAACGGACCCAGACCCAGGTCGGGTCACCCGGTTCGGGCCGAACCATTGGGGGGTTAGGCCGGGCCGAGCCGTCCCATACCCCACACTTCAGACAGTTTTTAGTCATTTGCTCATAAATTTAGCTACAAACCTCTGATTGACGCACCATTAGTTGCGTAGGGATCCTTGGATCGTGGTGGTCGTTTTTTATATTACAATCAACGTTTCCGAGAACATTTTGTATGGCCAGGTTTGTTCGAACACGAAACCAACCGGGCCCTTGGAGCAGAAATGATTATAACATGAGCTCCAAACGTTCGTTTCACGTGTCGTCGACTTTGTTGAATTTTTCTATGTGACACGGTTATTTTTGATTAAATTTCTTGTGATTTGGGCACAACTAGAGTATGCATGGGTTGGTTAACTTAAAAACAAATCGGGCCCCTGGGACAGAAATTCCAATAACTCTCAGACCGGGCGTCCGATTAACACACCATCTGTCGCGTTGGGTTTCTTTTGACGAGACAGAACATTATGATACATAAACTATGGACTTCATGTTAGTTGATGTATCTTCCTCCCTTTTTCTCAAGGAGATGACCCTCCCAAAATCGAGCATGCTGTGTGTGGGAACCCTAGAGCTGGCTGCGACTACGACGTTGATGACTACACTTGGATCCACCGTGGGTTTGGCAGCGAGGACGACTGTACATGGATCCTTTGTGGGTTCGGCAGTGACAAAAACCATATTGGGATCCTCCGTGGGTTTGACGATGATGACTACTATTCTTGTATCCTATGTGGGTCCATCAGTATTTGACTCTTTACTTGTATCTTATGTTGGTCCATCAGAGTAGCTGGCCTTGTATCCATTGTGGGTCCGACAGCTTAGCTGGTCTTGTAACCTATGTGGGTCTGACAGCATAGATCAAATAGTGGCAACATCTGATCATCTCTATCACCTTACAATGTGTATACCTGGGAGAGATGAGTCTTGATTCTCAATCATTATCCTTGATGTGGTTGACTTGCTTTTCCTGTGTGGTTTGGGTTGTTCATTCCATTGTGCACTGGTTTGTACTTGGGCTCGCGAGATGGAGCCGAACTGTAACTGATGACTTAGGTATATGTATGGTCATTTATCTAATTAGTGTTTTTGATACTTCGTGATTGTATCTTTCTTTTGTGGTCTATCCTGTGTGGATTTTGAGAGACCATCAGGGGTCTCGGGGTCCCTACTGAGTATCGTATACTCACACCTGCACGGGCTATGCCCGCACTACATTGTGTTGGATGCAGCCGACGAACAATGCTGATTGAGGTGGAGGATCATGGAGTAGGATGGTACCTGGAGGTGGATCACTGGATGGGACATACACAGAGTAGATGGCTGGAACCGAGGAGGTGAGGAGACTATCTGTACCCACCCTTCAGGTGGTATTTCCAGAGGACGGCTCAGAGTTGCTCCTTTACTTCCCTGCTATTGTATGTTCTATTCAGTTTGTACATACTTTCAGTTGGGTTTGTATTCTATCCCATTTACTTTCCAGTACTTACTTTTGTACTCATTTTACTTAGTGTTTACTTCAGCTCTTGTGTACTCAATGGTGTTTGTTTCCTTATATAAAGGCAATGCCTTCCCTTTTTATCAGAATTTACACCTTTGGTGCTAGTCGCTAGCCCCTGGCCTATGGTAGGCGAGCATGGGGTAGTCACAACACGGGCCCCATGGACAGGTCGTCACATTTTTAGACCCATGAATAATTACATGATGTGTAATCCCTCTACATGAATTTAAATGTTCGATAATTGATTTATTAGCACATTTTTTAAAACAATCCAAAATACATTAATGTTTCTCATAATTCCATGAAACCATGAAACGTTTTACCAATTTATTCTTAGGAAACATTAATTCAACGAAGTATACATCTCTAAAAATTATGTTATTTTTTCCATCAAGACTATCATCATCGATACTCTCCAGTCCTTCTCTAGTTTCCTTACAACCCAATACTGTGTTTACTCAATCAAAAAGAATTCATGGTGAAAATAAATTTGAAATTAAATATTAGTGAAAAAATCAGAGAGTTCCCTACCCAGAAAAATAGAGAATCCCAGTAGTTAGTTTTTTTATTAATTTTAAATAATTTAACAAAATATTATTTATTATAATTTAGTATCAATGTCAATTTAAAAATTATTAATTTAATATTAATTTAGAAATAGAATTAAATTGATATAATTGAAATTTATTATTTTAAAATAAGTTTTATGTCAACGAATAATCTAAAAAATTTCGAACTCACTAATTATTTCATTTTAAATCACTTTTAATATTTTTTTATCATTTATTTGGTTTTACTATTAACAAAATAATTACTATACTGACATTTATTAAGAATTTAAAGTGATTATTTCATATAAAAATACTTAAAAAATTATAATGATAAAAAATAATAATTTATATTTCAAAATAAAATTTAGAACATGATATATATTATATTTTTATTATCCTTTAAAATTATGGAAATTATAGGAAATAAGTGTTATTTTGTTGTCTTTTTCTTTAATAACCATATTATATATCTATGGTTCATAGAAAAGTGTCCAAAAAACTTATAATATAGATCCAAAATAGTTATTTTTATAAATATTTCATGCCATTTGGTTTTGGACAAGTGTTTATTCATTCATATACCTTATATTCCGTGTATAACAATTTAGTAAACAAATTCTTACCTTAAAAACTATAACAAAATTTAACTTCCTTCACTAAATATTATAATAACAAAATATATTGACCTTATTTGTTTATATAAATTATTCTAAAAAAAATAGAATAAATTTTTCCAAATTACCCTCATAGATGTGGTAGAATTTAATTTTTAATTAATCCCATAGATATGACAAGAAGGACGTTTTAAAGTGAAAATTTTAATCTTTTTACAAAGTTTTAATATCAAAATTCTATAGTTAATTACTTAAAATGAAATAAATTGGATAAATTTACATAAAATTGATCTATTTTTTTAAATCTAATTAAAAATATAATTTATCATTTTGAATAATTTAAATGAAAAGGAATATATCACTTAAAATTGAGTATTTTAAACTACCATTAAAAAATTTACCTTCTCAGAATAATTCCAAAATATCACCATAAGATAATTTTGGTATAAACCATTCAAAAATTTATATTACTTTTAAATTTAAATTTTATAAATTTACTAATAATATGTATCAAAATAAGTGCACAAAAAAATTGAAAAAAAAAATTTCTGAGAAATTATAGTTTTAAGAGTATAGCTGGATTTATTGCTATCTCGTGTATAAAAAATAAGGGGAATGATAAAAACTATATTGAATATATTATATATAAATTTCCTTCAAATAATCTGAAAATTATTTTTTCTAATTAATTGGTAAAAAATATAATATTTCAAAATAAAAAATGTTTTATTCAGAAAAAAATCCTTTTATTTTCAGATGGGGTTGATTTTCAGTTCAAATTAATTTGTTAAAAAAGTATTAATTATAAATTTATTTGAAAAAATTTTATTTATGACAGTAATGTTGTTCATACACTCCATTCATACCTCTATATGATAACTATCATATTAAACTATAATATTAGTATTATATTTTTTTCCATAAAACACACACTTATGTGTAATAGAAGCTATTAAAGAAAATCATTTTTGAATGTATTATCTGGAAAACTTAGTATTTCATTCCCATTATGCTATCAAAAAATTTTTATTCTTTTAAAAACATGGGATGTAAGATCATCCCCCTATATATAACATTCATCCAATCAATTTTAACTTTATCTCGGTAATCCATGGTTGAAAATTTTAAATGATGTTATTTTTCGAAAATTGATATAGATAAAAGGGTTAAAAAAATATCTTTATATTAGAAATGGTTATATTAAGTAGCATATAATTTTTTTCCAAATAATAGAACATAGGTTAGAATGGAGAATAATACAAATAATTTTAGAGGTTAATTGAGGTTATTAATATGAACTAAGTAAATTAACAATAAAAATTTAAGTGACTCATAACCATAATTTTGTAATTATTTAAAACACCATCAGTGTATCAAAATTGACGGTACTATGATAAAAGTTTTTTCAATATCCATTTCCAAGTGTTGATGAATAATATTACCACCTAGACTAAGAGAATATGGAAATATACATACATGATTAGTATAATTTCTTCTTTTAATTAATTTCTATCAAAAAATTATCTTTTAATAGTTACGAAGTGTATTCAATATGAATTATTCATGGATAAATCCTTGCGATAAATATTTAAGGACCTCATAACCACCAAATGGATAATAATATATTACTATGTATTTAAAAATTAACTAAAAACAAAATGGTTATCACATGATAAGTTAATTTCCAAAATTAATAATCCTTATTATGATATAGTAATCGTCAAAATTAAATATTAATATTAAATTTTGAAACAATTTCATTCCATAAATCTATATAAAAAATATCCTCTATAATCAAAAAATTAAGTAGTGTTTTAACATCAATGGTTATCTCATAGATTTCAGAAATCAACCCCAAAAATATAGTGATATTATTTTGAAACAACATTGATCACTTCTTCAACAAATCATTTTTCGGTCACATGGTTATCTATATGAAAAAATGTTTCTTATCAATATCCAATATCATATAAAAATGATATGAATATCTTACTATCACTTTCAAAAAAATCTAATGTATACTTCATGTTGAAATTTAACATTACAAAAAATATAAATATCATAAATAATCTACCAATTTTTCATCAATAACCTCAGTTTTTTTAATATTTAATCATCAAATGGGGGTATCTAAGACATTTAACATTAAATAAACCATAATTTTATAGACATATGATGGTATCCAAAACTGTTATGATAATCCAAAAGAAAAAAATAATAATATCCCAATTTACCTAAACACTTCTTTGATACCAACTATAAAAGACCAGAACCCTCACTCGTGGATGTGGTGATAAAATCATAATCATTAAATTTTATTCCATGATGTCAAAGAATGTGAAAAAAAAATTCTCCAATAAAAAATAACAACATCATAAATAAATATAAGATCACATAAATAACTATGAACCTTATAGGATAAGAGTTTTATAGAATTACATTAAACTCATATCAACATAGATTCACAGAAAACTAGTTTATAAAGATTAATGAAATCTATCATTATACCTAGATATAATTATTTAATATTAGGACATCAATATAATCTATTTAAATCATAATACATAAAAAATTTGATCAACATCATTCTCTATAACTTTGTATAAGAGAAAATATAATAAGGGTGATATGAAATTATTAGTAATGGTAAACATAAGAATTAACATTTGTATTCCATCAATGAGAATAATTAGTTTATAAGGTTGTGATTATATAATCATCATGAATAAGTGAATACAAAAATTACTCATATCCATCAATAAATAAATAACAAAATATAAAAACCTAGAAAATGGAAAAAGTCGTCAAAATCAATAATGATAATGCATGTGATTTTATTATTGATCAAAAGAACCATTACAAAACCATACCAAGAAATTAAAATCAATTTTGGTAACTTATTGAATCTTATAAGTAAAACCCTTTCAAATACTATTTAATTGGAATAACCATGAGATTGTTTTTCCATATAATCATTATCCAAGGCATGGGGGTTCTCTCTGGGTGCACCCATCATATAAACTATTACGAGGTCATCTAATGTTATCTAGATACCACATTTTAAAATCTATAATGGGCTCACACATTGTTTTATGGGCCTTTATATCATATAAAATGATTAGGGCTCACCCTCTACTATCTTTCATAGATTATAAAATAATTTTTCATGAACGAGAACACAAATATTGTTAATAGGGAATTCGTTATAAAACAAATTAATATAATCATTATTCTTTTTATTAATAGATTATCCCATTATAAGAAAATAGAATTAATGTAAAAATAATTGAAACATGATATACCTATAGAAAATAAATTGTTTTCATTAGAATATATTTTAAATATTAATAAATTTTTGTTATGCAATAGGTTCCATAATTACATATTTTAAACACCGAATGGCCTGAATGCCTTCATGTTTTTTAATATTTTTATAATCCACCTTTCAAACGATGAGGTGGAAACCTTACAAGACTCGAAGGCTCAGAGACAATTACATGACCCATAGGGCTTAGAGGGAATCACCCAGAAAAGACAACTTGGAACTACTACACCCCATCATATGTCATGATGATCAACACTGCACCTTCACAAGGCTAGTTGGCTAGTTTTCCTATTCAATGTTTCACTGGCCTGAGATTGATGGAAAGACATACCCTCAGTTTCTTCCAATTCCAGTTTTCTCTTCTCAAATGAATGTGTCTGCCCTAAATCCTCATTAGGAGCCTTGTCCCTTGTAGTCTGCCTGGTACTTCTGCATAATCAGGTGGCCCAAAGGCCTTGGGGTGTCCTAAAGGCCTTATGGGGCCTGAAGTCCTTGACAAGAAACTGGTCGGAAGGCCTTGGGTGGCCCGAAGGTCTTACAGGTCCCAAGGTCCAAACCAGTGGCCTAGAGGCCCATATGGATGAATAGTTCTAACTATTATAGTACCAAATAATAAATTCTACAATGCCTGCTATAGTATTACTATAGTTCCATTGTAGTAATGCTACAGTAAAATGGAAATACGTCTCCACAAGGATTTGATCATGGGTCTCTTGGATGCACACTACATTCCTCACTAAGAGGGTTGAGGATCATGTGGAATTATATATTCTAAACATAAAAAATGTATTGAAAACTAAATGTGTTTAATAAAAATTTCATTGAAACATAATTATCCTGTGGAAAATAAATAGGTTCTATAACAATCCATTTGAATCAATAATAATTCATTCTAAGAATGATCAATAATAAAATAATTAAAAAATTCACTATAGGAGTATATTTAATGGAATGTTTATTTATACATTTATGAATGTCGATACTAGTAATAACCTTATTGATGAAAATATTTTGAAAATCACATTTTAAAACATAAAAAATTTTCAAATTCTTTTTCATTGAAAAAGACTTTTAAGAACATTAATCTTCAAGAATATTAAGAAATAATTTTTTTTAAATGATCATGTAACCATTAAATGGAATCATTAATCTAATGATTTTTATGTCAACTCATAATTCAATGTATTCACTAAGGAGAATTCATTTTTAATGGTAAAAAGGATCCAAAATTGTCTTTTTTGTAATGATATAAAAACATTACATTGATAACATTTGTTTCAAAAGGAATAATGCGTAAAATTTATTTATTAAATCATTTATATTAGGATAAAACATTTCTTGACAACATTTTTAGAAAATATAGTTTTTTAATAAAAATGATTTCTGACCAAAAATTGAAATGAAGTCAAAATTCGTTAAAATATAATTCTCAATCATTTTATGTCTCCAAAATTTGTAAAATAATTAAATTAATATTGTATAAAATAAATAACAAGAGGATAAATAAATTATTTATTTTTATAATATTTTGATATTGGATCCTTAACCACACACAATCTCGTTAATCGATGAGGTGGTAATAAAATTATCTTACCACATTTTTAACATTGAAGCCATCAAACCCCTAAAAAGGGACCCTAAAATTTATATATGAAAACCCATAAATTTATGTATAATAGTAATAAAATACATTCATGTGCATTTTATAAACCACACAACAACAAATTATCGGTGAATATAATATTTCTCTCACAGAAATAAAAATAAGATGGGAAAAATACTTTCATTGAGTCTGATATATCACACATGTTATTTATCATACAGAATAATAATAATATGTTAATTAATTACTTATTGATAAAAAATTTCATGTTTATTGGTACTTTTATTTCCTTTTTTATCATGTTATTTATAATCACATAATTGTTTATTCATATATCATATTTTTTGACCATATTCAGCTTTTGTGTCAAAAATGACATTGGTAGGTTGATTATTTTCATAGAGAACATTTTGTAAATATATCCATAATATTTATCAAAAAATAATTATAATATAAAAATATAAATTACACATTTAACAAAAACCAAAAAACATCGTTATGAAAAATGAGCTAACGTTGACATATTTGAGATTGTAGGTCATACATTCACATGAGTAACAATACCACTTTTCAATAATCATTATGGACAGAATGTAATAAATATATTATATTTATATAATTATTATAATATTATAAATAATATATTTTTAATTATGTTTTATTATATATATTACTTTTTATTTTGTGGTGAAAAATGATTCTCATCACATTGAGGAGGTGGTAGTACACATATTGATGACTGATGTTATCAACTTTTTCAGTGAGTGAAAATTAAAAAAAATGATATTTTATATTTGAAGAATTATAAGTATGTCCTATATATCATAAATATTTAATGAATGTCACATATATATGTTATTTTTATCTATATTTATTAAATGACACAATGTTTTTGAATGATAATTTCTCTTTCAAAAGATGTCTGTCATATTATTTTATACACAACAAAACAATATCACATTAATAATTTAGTGAGTATAAATTTACAGTTGACTATTATTATTCAACAGTAGTATTATTTTTGGACAATTGTGACCATTGATTAATATAATCATTGAAACTGTACTCTTGATAAAAAAATTAACTTTATCATTATAAATGATAAATGGAAATTAATAAAGGAATGAGAAATGATGGCCTCAACTAGTACTGTCATGTTGTACAAAGCTCATTTTTCAGAACATTGGGATGGATTTTTTGTCACTGGGATTCTCTAATATTGAAGCCCATTTTGTGCTTCAAGAATTGTGGATTTAACGAAATCATCTATGAGAGAATTTTATAAAAGTGTAAATTTCTTATTGCATTGTCAGTGAGGTCGCCCCATGAGTCTAACATCATTGCAAATCTAACCCTTAAGTTATATGAGGGATTTATAAGTCGTTATGTGTTAAGATCTGAGAAACATAAAGCATAATACCATTGTATAAATAATTTTTTATTACATCATTTATGTTTTAAGAAAATAATTTCATAATAAAATTAAGATGGAATTTGGTAAACTGATTATTTTGGTATGAAATTATACTTTTATGAAAAATATAATTATTATAATAAATAAGAATATTTTTAATAACGTTTATCATAATGAATCAATATGATTATAAAACTCTTTCAGTAAATTATAGGATAAAATAATTTTAGTTTTTTCATGTGTCATGTATTTTACAATGCATTTTCAATCTGCTAAAATGTTTAATAGAGAAGAATTTTTATATTAAAATTTTAAGATTATCATATTTTTATAATCCATGTGATGGAATAAATAACATTTTGAAAGCTAGACATTGATATTATATTAGGGTGAATTTATGATAATTTTCTTAAATACTTTATCTTTACATTAACAGTAAAAATATTGTTTATGTTTTTCGGTATCTTTAATTAAATCATAATTATTTCATAAGGATTTAAAAATTATTTAACCAAAATCCAGGACAGAATATAATATATTAATATTAGGTATTTTATAATATTTTAATCAATTTTCAAATATATAATCTACATTTCAAATTATAAAATGGAATCATTTACTTTCAAAATGTTATTTTAGGAGTATTAATTTTACATTACAAACAAATTAATATAAAATTATTGCAATCTATTCTGGGATAAAATAACATAAAATATGATCCATGTGTGCAATACCATGGAAAAATACCTTGTAAAATCCCATGTTATTTCATTTACCTCTACGTTTGTGTCTCATGCCTTTATATAGAAATTAATAAACAAATCCCATACTTTTGTTATAAATACCCCCCACCCCCATTTTTTCACTTCCATTCACTACCAATTCATCCTCCATGCATATAATATTGTTTTTCCTCCCTTGGAGTCCTCCCATGGTGTCCTCACACCCCAAGGTCCCAATCACCAGGTTTTAAATTTTTCTCTTCATGGTAAGTGAAATATCAACTTCTCTTTTCCTTTCATGATCCATTATTATGGGATCTATAATTAATAATTCAAAATATATTTTTCTATCTATTTTATTTTATCCTCTTATATAATTAAGTGTAATTCAGGAATGGGATACCATTTTACCCTTTCTTTATTCCTTTCTCTAAAATATTGTATTATACCTATTATAATTTATATTTTACTTTTACAAATTCCTCTCTTATACTCTAGAAATTCCCTTTTATATTATTATTTGGAATATTGTAACATATTTATTTTACATTTCTATTTACCAAATTGAAAAAAATATTATATTCTGGTATGGATATACATAAATCCATAATTCCCATTGTATGAGTTATAAATGACGTGATGACCAGGTTTTTTAAACTCTTCTAAATTGCCTTGATTTTTAAAAGAAACACATTTTCTTTTATTGCCCATGGGATATTTAATAAATGTTCTTTAGTGATATATGTACCTCAAATTAATTAAAGAAATTTTAAGGGTGTTCTGTGATAGCACTCCAATTCATTGGGTAAATAATTTTATATCTAGTTTGACATGTTTTACGATACCATGGTGAATATCCTTGGAAATATTTATGATGCCTCAATGATCAACCATGTTTATATGCATATAAATGTCTCATTTAATTTTTTTATCTAGATTCTATAGTTATTATTCATGTTATTATTATTATTTTATTCCTCTTCATTATTCCTTTAGGATATTCCCCAAGTTCTTATTGATAATTATCATGATCAAAAGTAAATAGTTTACCTTTATTTTCTTTATTAGGCCTTATTCTCACCTTTTCCATTGATGTATAGTCCTAGTTTATTAGTCTTAGTAAATGAACTTAGGATAAAACATTAATGAATACATTAAAGAGTACTTTTAGTATTTTCTATTTTTTCGTATATGATGGTCATTTTATGAATAAACAAAACATTAAATGATCATATATTGGAAACATGTAAATAATAATTTTTATATTAAAAATGCAGGATTAATTAGTTTTTATCAAAAGGATGTTTATTTATTTTTGGAAAATATGATTTGAAAAATATATGAAGATCATAATAAATATTTTCAATTAAAGGAAAATATATTGGTAGTTTTGTGATATATTAATTAATTGGTTTTGAGAAATGAAATATTTGTTTTGATATGAAAATGTAGATAAAGATCTGGCACAAATATATGTTTCTCTAAAACTATAAAACACCAAATTGAGATATACTTTAATGGTAATTGCTGCATGAAAATATTCCTATCTGATTTCATGGTTTGAAATTACTGAGCTATATTTTTTGGTAAATCATATTATTTTTATGAACTATTATGAAGGGTTTATTTATAATTTAATCATTGTTAATAAATAACATTTTAAATAAAATTGTTCCTAGATATAAAACTATTTTATAATTACAAATTTATTAAAAGAAACATGTTTCAATCTAATTTTTTCTTCTATTATAAAATAGAGGAAAATATGAAGAATTTTTAAATGGTGAGTCTTACATACCAACAAAAAAAATCTATCACCAATAAATTTATTGTCAATTAAAGAATAAATTCTTATTTATTAAATTGATACAGGTTCGACTAGGATAAAATAATTGGATGGAATTTTACAAATCAAATATCATACACAGAGTTTGGATCAATCACTTATAAATAATAGCTTTTAGTGATCCTCTAAATAAATTAGTAAAATAATTCATGAATAAATATTTTTAAAAAATTAGTTTAGAAAGGTGGAATCATTATTTATACCATTAGTATAACTTGAAGGGAAGTAAGGTCAATTTTGTATTTTCATCTCATTGACTTGAGTTGATGACATTGAAAATGTGTGATTAGAATTTTCATATTTCACCTAAATTAAGGTGAATGGTGGCATAAGTGATGTCACTATTTCCCCAAACCCATATATAATGGAACCCTCCCTAGCCCCTTCTCCTTAATTATTACAACCATTCATTCTCAAATTTCACTCCCTCTCCCTCTAAACTTTTCCCTCCATTGTGGGTTGTGATTTTTGTGGCCTGAATATTGTACCAAATTTTTTAAAGCATTATTTAGTGGTTTTTTTATTTATTTAAATGTTATTTATTTATTTATTTTATTTATTTTTAGTTAGAATATTATATATTATTTACATATATTAGTTAATTAGATATAGTTCGGAAATAATTGGTAATATAAGTACATAAAATATTATTATTTATTTATGATGTCTGACTAAATAAATTGTAATTATCCTTATTAATATGATTATTTTTTTAATATTCTTATAATTTAGTTTACCTTATTTTTTAAAAAAAATCCTTTACATAATTAAGAATTCATATTAACTGATTATGAATATAAAGTAGGGGAATAATGTGTATGGTATAATTAATTAAATATTATTTAATTCTTAATTAATTATTATCTAACAAATAACTAATTAATAAAAAAAATATTTACTAATAATTAAACATTGATTAATAATTAATTAATTAATGATCAACAAGTAACTATTAAATAATTAACTATAAAGTAACTATAATATATTTATGACTTAAATAATTATTAATGAGTGATTAATTAATTATTAACTAACCATTAATATAAGATTAATTAATTTGTACCTAATGAGTGAATAATAATTCAGAAATGAATAACATAGGATTAATTAATTATAAAAGATTCATTAAATAATAATTTTATATTGATTAGCTAATAATTATCTTAAAATTGTATATAAATAAACTACATGATAATAATTAATAAGTCATGATTAAATAGTGATTAATTAATGATTATATGATAATTAATATATGATTAACTAAGGCTTAACAAATGATTAAATAAAGATAAACTAACAAATAAAATATATTTAACTAATAATTAAATAATGATAAATAGTTAATTAACTTATAATTAGCGATAAATTTACTACTTAATGTATATTAATTAAGTAATGGATATGAATTAGAATGGCATAACAATCTCATTAGAAAGCGGCACAAGCGTGTCTAGCCATTCAAAATAAATTCTATTACTGTGGAGGCATCTTCTCCTCTCTAGCCATTTCTTCCAAAATTGATTGTCTTTGAATTAGGTTCTCTCCAGTTGAAATATAATTTTATTCCCTCTATTACACCCAGTACCAGCCACATTACTTAAGGCCCCAACATGTCTTTCAATGATGGCATGTTCCAATCATCTTTGGACTCTTCAACGCATCTCTTCAAAAATATCATCATACACTCCCCATCAAGGTCATGGGATGTAATCTATATGACTTTAAACATCTATACATTAGACTCTATGGAACCGATTTTATACCTAATATAGACCCTTGTCTCAAGGATTAGAGTTGTGTAGTGGGTGCTACCTGTCTTTCAAAGATTTGTGGCTTCTTGGGGACTATCTGTTCCATCTCGGATCTATTCTATTCATCATAATTCCATCTATGAGGGTCTATAGTGAGAATATGATTTTATCAGTTCCATGTGTAATTCCCCTTTGATCATGGGACATTTTCATTTCAACCAAGTTCAATGTTCTCTAGAGATCCCCAAATTGAAGAAAAGATCTCGATCTACTGTTTGGATCATGCTACATGGTCTCTAACTGCCCTTCCAGAATGGTGCCATTCTTATTTTGATAGGTGAAACCCTCAAATGTTTTCATGGAGTGGATGATCACACTCATAGATTTTTTGAATATTTTCTTTCCTTGGTATTCTAAGGACATGGGAATCTCCCTTACGCTCCCTAATAATATTCCTCATAGAGAGTATGATATTATCATCTAGAATGAAGACATTGTCTAACTCATGTCTCTGAGGAACTACTACTACTACTCTCTTAAAGGACACTCTCTAAACATGTTTAAGAAGTTTCATCATCATAGGAAAGATCTAAAGACCAAAGGATCCTCTTGTAGTGGTAAGATCTTTCCCCAACCAACTAGAATCCATCGTGACACTCAACAAGAGGCTCATGAGGGAGGTTTCAAGCAATACCATACTATTGGTGTCCATCCATCTTATCATAAGGATTTTGAATAGGGATATACATTAACCCATGAAAAAACTCCTCAAACATCTAACCAACTCATCTTAGACTGAATTGACTCCCCCAATCAAGAGGGAGATGTTTCAGCTTATTTGTACCAGGCCCCTTTTAACTAGTGGCCTTCACCTCTTTCCTCTCTTAATTTAATTTACTTTCCCAAATAAGTTTCTTATATTTTCAGTGAAATATATCTTCATGAGAATCTAATGGGATTTCTTCTTCCTTGAAGTCATCCAGACCCCCCCCCACTAATCTCTTGCTCCCCTGGAAAGTCCCCTCAGTGCATTTTCTCATCAGCAGCTATACCTTGATGTGGTAATTCATCTTCCCTATCCTCCCCTTCTTGAAGAGTTCACTCAAAAGTCGGAATATATCCCCCTCAATTTGTAGATACGAGCCTCCTAGATGGTACAAATATTTAAATACAAGACAATATGACTAGTCAATTGTTCATTAGGATAATAAAACTGAACCATTATCTGCTTAACATCTCTTCTCAACAAGCAATGCATACTTCAACAATGTATACTGGAATGTGAAGGATATCTAATTCCAAATATAGCTGGTATGGTCCATATTAACATTAGACCAGGCTAAAAACATCTGGGTTGCAATAGAATCATACCCCTTGTTCAATGAATATAATCATTAATTGGAGTTTCCCTTATCCTAGTGTCCTAAGTAAATATAGACTGCATTTCAATGGATATTAAAAAGTCTATGTCTTCTATTTCTGTGATAAATGAGTATAAAAATAATCCATCTTGAAATGTGATGTTTTCTAGAAAAGTTAGGATTCATTGAATCAGGCATGGTGATCCTATAAATCACTATATATGGATCTTCTAGAATAAAGATATCTCTATTGATTTGATTCAGACAAATGACTAGTCCATTACTACTAAACTATTAATGGGAAATACATACCTATGTGTCTCTTTTATTTGTAGAATCATTGATGCTCACATAAGAGAGACCGTATATTATGGTATGATTTCATTAGATCTAGTTAACTCTCCATGGATTGTGGGAGGGGAGTTCAATATAGTTTCAATTCCAAAAGGGAATAAAGGTATACAGAACTTTCCGTAGAAGGTTAGTTTGGATATAGTAAACTTTATGGATGGAAATGGAAAGATGATCATGGAATACTATAGGGATTTTTATATATGGTGAAAAAAATATTGATGTTTCCTCCACTCCTAGATTCATCTGGAAGGCTTCCTAGATAACATTCATGATATTTCTTCCCATCACAAAATAATTATAAACTATCTCATTCTTGGTATTTCTATCTGTTCTCCATTATTGGTTTATTTTTTGTTAAATTCAATAGAATATAAATTCATTTTGATTCTCCCATTATTGGAAATTCATGATTAAATATGATCATTTTTTCAATAGATTTTGGAGGTTTTTGTTACAGGGAAACACAGGGATTTTCCTTCATATTATGTTGAGACATCTCAGGGATGTTCACCAGTTATAGACGATGCATCATCCCTCTAAGGATGAGGATATTGATGGAATCATAATGTAGATTTTTATCTTGATGATAGCCTTGAGTAAGACTATAATGAAGAACTGTTAGAGGATCTCTCTAGGTATAAGGATAGTCTGACAAAAAATATCCTAAGGTAAGAATCTGTGGATCGGGGAAACATGAGGCTAAATAGTTTTGATAAGGGTACATTAATATAAAATACATTAATTACTAAATCATGGAGAAATGGATCCAAATTAAACCTAATGTAAGGTTAATTAAGGTATTATAGTTTAATGCCCGGAATGTTGTCAGTGGGGTGGTCTATTCCAACATTAAGGATCTTATTAAGGGTCATAATCCCCATATGAACTATGGGTACTTGAGAAGTGCCTATACCCTTCTCGATGTGATTTCCAATTGTATATATATCCATGAAAATTCTATCCCGGTATCTGTCCCAAATGAGAAAGAGATTCATTAGGTCATTATGAGCCATAATCATGAGATTTCACCCTTAATAGATAGCTTCGATTTTCCTTTTTTCTGATTCATGTTTCTTGGTTCAAAAATAAATTTTCATGGCTATTCATGATGTCTTTCAAAGAGGTATCCTTCCACATGTAGCTAGTGTAACTACCCTTATCCTCATTCCCATGATCAAGGACCCATCATAACTATATCACTACATGCCCATGAACATGTGAAATTTCCATAAAAATATTATCTATAGTATCATGAATAAAAGGTCATAATCTCATCTTCCACATTGTATTTCTATATAGTAACAAAAAATATTGACTGGTGGATCCATCCAAGGGGTTATTGTGATGGATCATGAGATGATGTCTGATGTCAATATCACGATCCATGGTTTAACCATAGATATCAATTTAGACCTGAATAATTCATATAATAAGATTGAATGGAGATTTAAAAATATGGTAAATATAGGTTTGGGAATCTCATCATGGTTCACTAACATCGTATTTAGATGATTTATTTCCTCTTTGATTTATATATCCATTATGGTATGAACCAACAATTTCATAATGTCTACCCATGGTCTCAGTAAGAGAGACCCATTGTCCGCAACCATCTTCATCCTTTCCTAGGACGTGCTTAGTCTCCTTATCAATAAGAGTATGATTACAAACCATATTGTTCCTAATCAGATTTAGATGATTACTTCTCCCATATCTCACCTAATTATTTCTCATGACACCATAATATCCTTTAATTGAAGAATAATATCAGTCTGCATTATCAATATATTCCATGATGAGAATTTTCACTAGTGTGGTTAGGAGGTCAATCGACCGAAAAAAATGTCTTTACATCTCCAAAATATGTTTACCAAGACAAAACACCACCTTATGCAACAATATGAACATTTAGAGAGGGAGATTCCCAATGGACTACTTGTCCACACTAATATCCTCATTTAGGCTTCACATTCACGACATTGATAAAACTTGAAACAAGATCATTGGTAGAGTTCTAAAATGTAAATATCACTACCAATAAATTAGTTTTACGAAAACTATGATTAATAGTTTTCTATTGGATATACATATTCTTATGATGAAATCAACTAATGTACAGAAGGGAGTTATCAACACCATTGATAGGTTTCTTGGGGGATTTCTTTGGGAATCCTCATCAGATGGAAAACATCATTGTGTTTCCTGGTGTATAAAATAAAATCTAGTCTCTGAAAAATGTATTGATGTGATGAATTTATTTGAAACCCTTTAGTGCATTCATTTCAATCTTACATGGAAGTATTTAAAGGGACATAACCTCTTATGTAAGGTAATGTCCTTGAGATACAGTGCAGATATAGAGATCGAAAATTGTCATTCATCACCCCTTTGGTCAATGATTTCTAACCTAATTCCTATTGTCAATCCTCTCCCATAATGGATTATTGAGAAAGGAGATGTCCAATTATGTCACCATAAATGGGAAGGGTCAAGTTTCTGGTTTCATTGTTGCCCGAATCCTTAGATTTCATTTTGGGAGACAAGAAGGAACACATCTTTTATCAAGGCTATTTTGGATAAATAGTAATAGGAAACCTTCAACATCATTGAAATAAGAATAGAAATAGACAAGTGCATGTTCTCAACCTTTATCTCAGGGGACATCTCCTTAAGGTTTTTTAGTGAGTGGTTCGTCACAAAATATTATCGACAGATGGAAATAAAACATGTGGTGAAGAATGATTCCCGCCATGTATAATTTCCTCACATGGAGAATCAAGAATCAAAGAGTATAGACTGATGAAAATATTCTATCAACTTGTGTCCCTTTATCTGGTGTATGTGTGACAAATATCATCAAGAAAGGAGTTCAAACCACTTATTTTGTAATATATAATGTGCATGTGATATGTGATGTTTCTATGGTGATTTCACTTCCTTATCTTGTCAGACACTTACTTTGACTCCTTTTCATGGAACCACGATTCCAAGGCTTTCCCGACACTGGTCCAAAAAATGTCTCATGCTATGGTTGTGAGTGTTTGATGATGGGGCATATGAAAAGGTAGAAAAACAGATAAAAATTGTGGGGATAATCCTATGGGGATTTAATTAATCATCATAATGAGTATATTTCTCATTAACATGATTAGACTCCACAAAAATTGGTGAGTTTCTTCTCTACACAGACCTCTTAAAATTAGATAATAATATTATAATGGACCTCAAAATTCCATCATGGTCCATTGGGTTTTCTCGAGTCTAGCCTCTATGGGGCTCAATATTAACAGAGATAGATCTTGTATGCTTGGAATCATGTGGTGTGGTGTGGTGGTATGAGACACCAAGGGTTCGATCATCATGATGTTTGATGTGTATTTCAATTATGGTCAATCTATGTAGGATGGGATCTTGGATATTTTCACTGCTCATAGGCTATACTTCAATTGAAATATTTATCTAACATACGTTTAAACATACTAAACTTTTACTAGAATGTCCCTTTTTTTATTTTTTTATGTGCATACATGAAATATCAAAATTTATGGGAAGAAAATGGTGGAGACGAAGTGATTCCACCTTAATAATAAGATATAAATATGAGAGAAGAGATATCATACAAGGATAAATATAGATTCCATCACTAGGAGTATCGTTGTGGCTCAGGACATCAACCATGAAATTCCTTTCCCTCTATATGTGGCTCATATAGGTACCTAGCCAGATGTGATTCGTGATCCTTCTAAAATGGTTTATCATATGCAATGGGAATTTGGATTTTCGTTGAAAGAATCCTTTTTTAGGATAGATGAATTAGATTCCACAACTGCCAAATTGATATTGAAGATCCTACAAAGTTGAAGACATGTAATCATGTCTTTAACATCTACTCCCAAAGCACTTCTCAGTATGTAGTAGGAATTAAATCCTATTATCACTGAACCTCAACTATCACATAGAAGCCCCCCCCACTAATGATACCTGAGGCACTTGATCCATCTGCATTTTACATACAACTAGAACTAGGTAGATTCCATTCTTCCTAATGATTTGTATTTTCACCACCCATGCTCCCTATTCCAAAACCAAAAACCAAAATAAAGCATCTAAGTCACATCGATAACTCCCCTCCCTTGACAAGGGGCCTCAGATCCATGACCCTGGATTTCACCTGGACCATAAAAATTTTGAGAGAATTATAACATTTCTCCAACTTCATTCCTTTCTTCACATAGAACCTAACACAACATGATGTATAACATATCACATATCGTGTTCTCCATAGTCTAGTTCTATGCACCAACAACCCAATTTACCATGAATTGATCGATTGTATCCCTGCCTACCCATAAACTGAATTATTGATCTATGAATTTCCATAAATAGATAGACCAGTTACTTTTGATGAATAATTCTAAATGGATTTTGGACTAGGGTTTTCAAAGCATTGGCAATGTGAGGCTGTAGTGATCACTTTCCATTGCATATTGTCTTATATGGGAATAACCATGTAAGCCAGCATCCATACCAAGAAATTCATCATTAGAGGGATATCATTTACACCTTTTCCTTACACCTAGTCAAATTAAAATTCACATATATAATTCCCTTCATTGAATATTAACAACCCCTTGTTCGATATCCTATATTATTAGAAAAAGGATAGGTATAATCAACGACAATACAAATTATTCTCAAACATTGTGCGAGGTTAAAAATGTAGTAGATAAACTCACTTCCATTTATGCTTAAATATATGTTTAATACTACCCCATGGGTAGGGATATCATTGATTCATATGGGAGAACCTTTTCATATGGGGTGCCCATGAGATTACATTTTTTAGACGCCCTAGGTAATGTTTTCTCTTATTTCCTCTTTTTGGCCTTATTCTCATAAATCCTTTTATTAAACAAATAATGAATATTATTATTAACATGTTATTAATGAATAATATTGGGATAATTAGTATAGGATTAATTTATTCCAATATATGGATTAGAGAATGATTAAATAATTAATAACATATGATTAAATAATGTATAAATAATTATTAACAAAAATTTACCAATTAATTGACTATTAATTTATCAAATAAAATATTTATATAATTTTTTACTATTAATTAAATAATAATTAGCTCTAAATAAATTCAATGATATATATTAACTATGTAATAATGAAATACTGATTAATGAATAATTAATGACTAATTACTATATGATAAATTAATGCATAACTTATGGTTGGATAATGATTAAACAATGAATAACATGTGATTAATTATTGAGTATAGAATCATTAATTAATTATTAATTAATTATTATTTATTATTTAATTATATAAATATTATCTATAATATAAATATTTGAAATATATTTATTCAGCAATAATTAACTAGTTATTAATAAATGATTAATACAGAATTTATATAGTATTAACTAATTCATAAATAATGATTATCGAACTAATAACTAATGAATAGCATGTGATTAACTAAAAATAAATTAATTATTAACTATTGTGTAAATAACAACTAGAAAAAATATATGTACTTGATATCCATTAATTAACATTTAATTAACTACTTAAGAAAAAATAATTAATGAATGTTTATATATTTACATAGTAATTAATATATATAGATTAATTTATTATTAAATAATTGTTAGACATTTAATAATAATGGATTACCATAGATTTATCATTGGATCCAAAATGTATAACTAGATGATATATATTCTTAACATGACACATGATTTGTGACTTAAAGGATATAGATGATTCATAACTTATTGCACTCCTTTTTTGATACTCTCAATCCATATGTTAATGATGATTCCCAATCTATAACTCCCCAGCCTTAAACATTACATAATATTGATTTATTTCAAGAATTCTAATTGAGGATCTTTTAAGGTTTATAGTTTTAGAGAATTATTGCATAACTATTACATAACAACACATATATTAAAAAGTATAAACTTCTTCTCACAATCCATTTTTCAATAAATAAAACTACTTAAAATAAAAATTGATTTCCATTCTAGATAAAAATATTATTTACTTTTTCCTTTGTCTTACCAATATTTATTCCTTGTGGAAAACATTTCATAGCAATGTGATGAGTATAAAAAGACGAATTGTAGAGGAAATGAAAAATTATAAGTCTTGAAAAAATGTCTAATCCATGAATAATTTAATATAAATTAATGATTTTTACCATTAAGAATTAGTATGTACCCTTAATTGAATATTAGGGCCTTTCATATCATTATTTTTTATCAAAATATCACCATAAAACCTATAGAAAGAAACATACAACATATAAAAATTAACAAGGGACATAATTATATTAATATTGAATAATCATATGATCAACATCCGTATAAATAATATTAAAAAATGGTATAAATATATGACTGTCTCCCATAATTAATTATTTGTATATTAAAACATAACCACTCATCCTTGGTTTATCACAGAACCACCCTTCATTGGTTTATCATGTAACCACCCATATTTGGTTTATCACATAACCACATGTAAAATGTTCAAGTAAAATTTTATAATCATAACACAAAAAATCATTTCAATTATTAGAATTTCACTCAAAAAATATCAATTTAAAATACCAAAAATCAAATCATTATATTGAAATATTAAATCCATTTCTAAACCCATTTAAAACATTTATTAACGAGACTTTTGAATCAATGTGTCCTACACTAATTTAAAATATTTAAAATAAATTTGTATATTTAAAAAATCATGTCGAAATAGATAAATTAATAAAACTCATTTTGAAAATATGGACATGAATTATACGGTCATAAAATAATAATTCTTTAAAACTTTAAAAACGAATTTTTAGTTAAAGTTCGATTTTCCTCTTAAGAAACACTTGAATAAAAATAATTAAGTAATAACATTAATACAGACATTAAAAATCACAAGATTATTATTTTTCATGATATAACATTTCAAAAGGGTTGTATATACACCTTATAGGGTAATAATAGAGCATATTGTCAAAATATGCCTCAATGAAAGGAAAATATGATGAAGTCTCTTACCATGCGCCCAAGTCATGATGTACAATCAATAAATTTATAAATAATAAACTCAGGTAAAATTATAATTTAATTGTTAAATTTTTCAGGTTTAATATTCCTTTTATATCAATTATTACCATGTTATATAAACTAAAAAATTCCATTTAACTTCATATAATACGTTTTGCAATTATTTAGTACTTTAGTCAAAAATGCACATGTTTTGATGTAAATCGCCTATGTTTTCAATAGTCCATCATCTATAGAATATAATTAATGATTAAAATATAATATATATAGATATATAGAATATATATTAATATAGAATAATCCTTAATATTTGGAGATAAGAAATTAAATCCATCGTTCATGGAGACGGGTGGCCGCAGATACACCTGAACGCCACTTTCATTTTTTTCATATATAAAGATTAATAATTAAATTATATAAATCTATTTTATAAAAAAATAATTATATTAATGTAATATATGACTCATGGAATTAATAAAATCATCTTTTATACATTCCATATATAGCAGGTACAAGTCATATTGCTTTGACAGGGTGGTAATCCACACATCATCAAACAAAAGTATCATTTCTACACAGCATGGATAGCATAAAGGTTTGTTCTAAATTAAAAATATATCATATTTGAAAATATTATTCATTATAATGGCCAACAAGAGAGGTATTAGGTAAAAATTGAATAATCATCATTTCGTGAGGTAGTAGTTCACCGTACACAAAAAGAGTATATCTGTTCCCCATTAAAAAGAGGCTTGTGTATGTGTAGATAAAAAAAATAGAATCAAAAAATCTGAATATATTTATGTCCCTAGTATTGTTATGTACTAATAGAATAATAATATTTTAGGTAATGATGAAATGAAATAAAACTAAAAACCATGAGAGAAGGAGTTTCCTCTTAATCAGATAACATCATTTGGTTTATACAAAAATGATTCCTTGGGAGCATTTCATCTTAAAGGGAGGATTATAGGATGAGTGGAGAGATTATAAGAATTGGTTGGGAAGGGATTTTCTAAACCAAAGGGTTATTAATGTTTGAGTATGATATAATAGATGGTACCTTTTTATAGTAGATGGAAGGGGCACCCTTGGGAACATTTAAATTAGTAAATTAATATAAATTGATTATTTAATAAAAATTATTCCTACTTGAGATAAGTTGAATTTAAGATGAGTATATTTTGATGTAATCTCATAAAAAAAATTAGAAATGTATTCTTTTCATTCAACCATATCTTTTCAAGTTACCCATAATTATTCAATTTTAAATTTAATTATAATTACAATATTTTAATTATTAAGAGGAAATTAATTTCACATATATGGGGTGAATTTCTAAAATTATAATATTAATGATTTTTAGACCTTATAATTGTCAATTTCTTATTTTAAAATATTTTTAAGGTTTTTAAATAATTTAAAAAATAACTATTTTTGTAAAACATTTAGCATTATCCATTTTATTAAATTTCAAAAAAAATCTGAATAGAGAGATAAATTATAAATAAATTCGGTAAAATCATCATAACATGGGTTATTCACATATTAAAATTTTGGATGGCATAAATTTTTCCAAATAATATTTAATTTGATAAATATAAGTTCATTTATTTGATTCTTCCATTAATAAAGCAATCACAACATCACTACTGTCTTATAATTAATTTCAACTATTTGATGTTTAAAAATCATAAATAAAATACCATTATGTTTGGAATATTATTATATTTATAATCAATATTTATAGTATAATACATCACTTATATAACATATATTGATATTTTTTTACTAAGAAGATATATATTTATAACATATTACCCTTTAATTTAAATTAAATGATACAAGTGTCTTCATCACACCCATCTAGATTCCAATTTCCAAATTTCAATCCCAATGGCTTTTTTGGATGGACAAATCCCATAAAATAGGATTATGAAAAGTTTTAGGGTATTTTTATATTATTATAATATTATTTTTACCCTTATTTACCTGATTTACACTTTAACCGTGGTAAATAAAAATAATTAATAAAATTATTTTAATCATGCCCAAAAATAAAAAGGGACTTGTTTTTGTATCTTGGATAATATTATTCTAAAATATGGAATCCATTTATACAAATTCAAGATGAAAATGTTATAGAAATTAATTTTAAATTAATTTATGTTTTCATAATGAGAAAATAGTATTTTAATAAGTAAAACCCATCATAAAATTGACTTGCGTGGATTTCATATTTCATTCTGAAATTAATTTAAATTACCAACATTGGATTAAATTATTAAAACATAATATTAATGAAATTACATCCTTTTAAAATTATAATCATATGATACAATAAAATTATAGTAAAATATAGTTTTGAATTAAAATGATGTAATTTTCACTGTTTATTGAAGATGATTTTTATCTGAAAAATATAAAAATTTATCCAAAGATAATTTTTATGTTACTATTATTTATAATATGTTTATTGTTTCAAATATAACATATAAAGGTGTGAAAAAATATAATGAAAATGTTTTTTCCATCAAAAGGTGGAAAAAATACATTTTTTAAAAAAATACTTTTTTTATCTATTGAATTGAATTTGTGGTTATATAAAGTATATAAAACATATAAGGGGAATTTAAAAAATCATGTTTAATATATTACATATATATTTCATTAATAAAATAAAAAAATAATGAATTTTTTATAATATCTCTTATTTTCATTTTAATAGTTTTTCTGATAAATACATCTTTTATATAAAATTGGTTTTTATTTAAAATAATATTTAATTTTGTAACCAATGAATCATTATATAAACACGTGTAAACCATTTTTTATAACATAGTTAATCCCTTTCATTAAAACCTATCTAATGACTATGTGATAACTATCATAATAAATAATAATATCAAGTAGTTCTTTTATGCGATATGTGGTATATTAGGTTTTCTATTGAAAATAGTGTTTCATTTTAAAATCACAGATTGTTAGATTATCCCCCCCCCTCCATTTTTTAAATTTAATCCTATAATATTTTATTTGGGTTTGGTAAATAAGGTATGTTTTTTCAAAATACCTTTATTACAATCCCACATCACAAAAAATATTAACAATGAGACTACTTTAAAAGTAATAAAAGAAGGTATGAATGTCACATGAGATAACACACACTGGGTTTCCATTTATGAAAACCTGGATAAGGAAAATAAACTGACTATAAAGTTATATTGGAGTGCTATAGATAACAAGATTATGATAAAGTTAATAATTAAAAAATCGAGATTGGTTTAAAGGTCACTGATTTCATAGTAGGAAACGAAAATGGATTTTTTTTGTTGTTTCAAAATCATTTTCATAATGTTGGGGAATTTTTTTTCTACTAAGAATAAGAACATAAGGAAATATAATTACATCACATGTAGGGTTTCATCCAGTGATTTAATTCCTCTACAAACTCATCTTTTTATCTAATCGATAGTATTTAAGATGACTTGATCAAACCTGAAGCACTACAATCAACTTCTATATAATCACATAAACCATAAATTATTATCTATATATTACAACTATATATTGAAATTAACTAAAACTAATTGTACAAGAGCAGATAATTCCCAAAAAACCATCTTTTAAAAGAGATAAAATACATTTAAATCTCCAAAATTCAATAGAAATACACATTTTTTATGGCGAACATTCAACAAAAAAATTGTCCGTAAAATTAATCAAAATAATAAAAACTAATATTTAAATCCATAATTAAAAAGTATTTGATCACATAGTAATCCAAGATATGTTTTAACATTTATCTCTACAAAGCACTCATAATTTATCATACAAATATCATTTTCCTAATCACATATTCTTACTTATAGGTTAATCATTTCCATAATTAACCAAAATCTCTATATGTGCACAATAAATTCACAGATTCATCCAAAATATAATTTAACCATTACCCATTTATTGAAATCTCATTGTATTTTATATATCATGGTCATATTGTGTTCCCAAAATGGTTAAAATATTTCTAAATAATATTAATCATTTAATCTCCAAAACAGTTTCAAATACTAAGGATATATTTTTTAATAAAAAATAGATTACCAAAATCAAAATATTCTTATTCCATAAACATATTTAACTGAATACCATTAAATTCTAACATGGGACTTCACATAGGTCAATGTCAGGTGATGCACCCATGTCGCCTGTCGGTTGTGTGTTCGAACACTGTAGCTTTACTGGACATCTCTGATTGTCACCCATCAAGCTGGTTATCTTTTTTGAAAACATTATAATTATAATAAACTGACAAATATATTATAAGACCAAAAAAATAACCATAACAAGTTTTTACATAAAGGGTTATTTCATGCCTCACATTTTTCATCCCAAAACAAATAACTTATAATTTTCTAAATGGTGAATATATCAAAAAATTACCATTAGTACCTATAATATTTAAGTACATAATTCTCCAAAAGGGAATTATATCAAATTAATAATATATTAATCCTTAAATTTATAAACTAATACTGATATTCCTAACTCTTTAGAAAATTCAATAATCTCCAATGTTGTCTAAACCATTCACTGATACCAACTATATATCCATAGTCATAATAATTATATAATCTTGAGTTAATTCAAGAATTCTCATTTAGGATCTTTTCAACATTAGAATTTTAGTGCATTATTCCATAACTATTACATAAAAAACTCAAATATTACAAATTATACACTTCTACTCAATATAAAAATTTTCACAAAATTAATCTCATAAAAAAATTAATATATTTTCTTGATTAAAATTATTCATCACATATTCATTTTTCTTACCCATCCTTATTCCTAGTGGAAAACATTTTAAAAACATTGTATGAATATAAAAATATCAGTAAGTGATACACAAGGTAGAAAAACAATTATTCATGAAAAAAAAATTTAAACTATGAATAATTTATTAGAAACTAATACCTTTTACCTTTAGGATGATTTAAATATACTACAATGAATATTGTATAATTTCTTACCATTTTGGTAATCAAAATATCACCATAAACACCATAAAAAGAAAATTTTAAGTAATAAATAGTAACATGGGACATAATCATACAAAAATTGAATAATTATATGGTCAAGATCCACACATATAATTCTTCCAAATCGAATACCCATACGACAGACTTCCACACCTAATGCATTTAAGATTATAATGTTACAAAACGTCCTCGGTTTCTCATGGAACCAACCGTCATTTGCTTATCAAGTACCAACCAATCATTGGTTTTTCACATACCCCACCATCAAATGTCCATGTTCCATTAAATAATCATAATAATAAAAAAATATTTCATTTATAAACATTCACTCATAAAATATCATTTTAAATCATAAGAAATCATTTCAACATATTGAAATATTTTGTCCACTTCCAAAACAATTTAAAATATTTAATAAATAGATATTTGAATCAGAGTTTAAAATAGAACATTGAAAATTTTGAAATAAATTAACTTTTAAAAACATTCATGTATATAAAAATAAATTCATGAAAACCATTTTGAGTAGTTGTAAATTAATTATATGGTTTTAGAAGAATAAATCATTGAAACATTAATAATTATGTTTTGGGTAAAGAGTCCCTTTCCACTTTTGAAACACTTGAAGAAATATAATTAATGAATAAAATTTCTAAAAAAATATAATTATAATATATTATTTCATGATATAAAATGTAAAATGGATTTTTTAGACCCATTATTGGATAATAAAGTCACATAACGTCCAAATATTCCTCAAAGGATAGAGATTAAGAATATGTCCATTAACATGAGTCTGACTCGTCACGTAGAAACATTATATTGCTAAATAATAAACATCAGATAGTTTAAACTTCATTTATAACCTCTTAAATTTTATTATTTATTTTATATCACTTATTTAAATGGTTTAAAAAGTCCACATCTATTTAATTTCAGGTCGGATGTTTTGTCGATATTCGGTACTTGAGTCAAAAAAAGAGATTTTTTTATGTAAATTGATCATGTAATCAAAATTCAACAATCTCCAAAATATTATTCAGGATTTAAATATCATAAATTTCCAAAATATATTTATTTATAATGATCAATAATATTTAGATATAATAAATGAAATTCCCCATTCATGGAGATGGTAATTCATACATAAGCATGAACGCTACATTCATTTCATTATCTTATTAAAGGAATAATAATTAAATGATATAAATGTATATTATAATTACATTATTATATTATTGTCATGTCTATCTCATAGTTTTAATAAAATTATCCTTTAATTCATTATATGTTTAGTGGGAATGAGTCGTATCGCTTTGAGGGTGTAGTAGTCCACACTTCCTCAAATGAAATTATAATTATTACAAAACATGTAAAGCATTAAGGTATGTTAAAAATAAAAAATATATAAGAATATATAAATTTAAATATAATATATATGATATGTAAAAAAAATCTACATTATAATGGCTTCCATGGGAGGTGGTAGGGGAAAATTGAACTATCATCATTTCTTAGGTAGTATTTCATTGTACACAAAAACAGTATATTCATTACCCATTCAATTGATGTATGTATATGTATATATATAAATATTAAAATAGAAACATCCTAGGATATTAATGATACTGGAGTATTTATTTAATCATTTAATAAGAATATTTTTGGCAGTGGAGAATGGAAATGAAACTAAATAGCCTAAGAGAATAGGTTACCCCTTAATCGTGTATCTTCATTTTGTTTATACCAAAAGGATCTCGTTGGAGACTTTCCTCCATAAGGTATTCATATATAATTATTTAACGGATTCTAGGATGAAGTTTGGTTGGTCTTTGATAATCCAATGCTTATTTAAATGAGAGTATTAGAGAAGATAGTGTTCCTTTTATATGAGAGTGGAGGGGAACCCCTAGAAACTCTAAATTATTTAAATAACATAAATTAATATTTTTATTCCAAATGATTTAAACATGAGATATGTAAGATATAATATATTATTAGTTCTAAACACTCTAATAAAATTATTTTTAGGAATGTATTGATTTAATTTAAAAAATTATTTTTCCAGTTTAATCATAATCATTATTTTTTTTCTATTTTGATTGGGGAAACAACATTTTAATTATTATAAGGCTATTAATTTTAAATATATTGGGGAATTTTAACATAATGGAAAACTTAATAATTTTTTAGAACTTATCTTAGAAACTATGATATTATTAAATATTTTTAGTATTTTTAAATAATTTAATAAAATACTATTTTGATAAAACATCAATTCTTTCAATATCTACCTAATTCATTTTATTGAATTTCAATAAAATATAAACCGAAAAATTACAAAAAAAATAAATATAATAGTCTTATAACATGTCATATTCACATAGAAAAAACTTTAATGACATAAATTTTTCAACTTATTTTTATTTTAATATTTATAATAAAATATATTTAATTATTTCTTAAATAAATCAAAAATTTAATCATCATTATGTTATAATTATATTTAATTATTTAATGTCGAAAATTCAAAAATAAAATATCATGATGAAGAAAATCATTTTATATTTCTAATATATACTTAAAGAAAAATATATCACTTATTTAATCCTGTATTAAAATTGATTTTGTAAGAATGTATATGTTTATAATGTATTTTCCTTTACATTAAATTAAAAGTTATAAGTGTCATAATCACACCCAAGTAGCTTCTAAATACTAAATTATCACAGCAAGGGTTTTATGGCTCGACAATATCACATCCTATATGTTACAAAAAAATGTTAGTGTATTGTTATATTATTATAATATTATTTTTATCCCTATTTAACTGATATTTTTTTTAATTGTGGTAAATTATAATAATTACTAAAGTTACAATTCATGATTTCCAAAAACAAAAGGGACATATTTAAATAATCCAAACCTTTGGATTCAAAATATCGAATCAATTTTTTCAAATTAAAAATTCATTAGATGTATAAATTGATTTAAAATTAATTCTTGTTGTCAAAACAGAAAAACATGTTTTTTTAAAAGTAAAAACCATCAAAAGATTCACATGTGCTTATATCAAATTTAAATTTGGTATTACCTACCATGATTATAGTTGAATTAAATAATTAAAAAATAATCTAAATATTATTTAAAATTATTTAAAATTATAAAATATAAATATAAATAAATTTTACAAAGAAAGATTTTTTTAATTGAAATGCATTAATTTTTACTATTCATTAAATATGAATTTTATCAAAAAAATATCAAAATTAAACCAAACATAATTTTGATGTCCCTAATATATAGAAGATGTTTATTATGTCATACAGAACTTATAAAATTGAGAAATACTCGATTTATAAAGGTTTCTCCATCGAAAGGTGGTGAGACTATATTTTTAGGAAAATAATTTTTTTATCTGTCAAGTTTAAATTTTATAATATAATGTCAGTAAAACATATAAGATGAATTTTAAACATTAAATTAAATATATTTAATAAATAATTCATTGATAAAATGTAAGGACCTAGAAATTCCATATATATTTTTTAATTAAATGGGAATTTTACGAGTCTACAAAAATTGAGGATGAGTGATTTTGAGGCCTGGTGCGCCCGGAATGAATTTTTTCACTTTTTTCGGGTTCGTTCACTAAAAAAATAAGCGAGATTTTTTATCTTTTAAACCAGTGCTCGGAAATGTAATCTGCAGACACTGTTGAACTCACACTGTCAGTATTCTCTTAAGGAGGCCTTCTCCTCGACTGTAGTAATTCGAGGGTGAAAGATAGTTTTTGGGGTTTTTTATGGGAATGAAAAATACAATAATATAAAATTTAATTTATTTCTAATAATCCTCCTATGTAAAGGCATTAGAGGTGGGGACCATGAGGTTTTAAAACATCCCAATTTGAATGCTCGGTGGTGTGGACCACCTGAGTTGGTAAAACCCCCAATTTAATACTTGGTTGTGGGGACCATCCAAACCCCTCATTATGGGAGAAACACCTCTATACACCCTACTTTAATTATTAAAACTATCCATACATTAATTATGCGAACTCTCATTTAATTAATTAAGCTATCACAATTTGTGCTAATAATTTAAAATTAGAAAAACATATTTCATTGGGTTGAAACCTATTTTCATGGGAAATGATTTTTGGATGGAAAAAGAGAAGGGGGAGAACATTGGAGAAAGATCTCCAACGAATAACGCACTCTGTAATAGAAGAATGTGGATGAAGGTCGAACTGACTTCAAAAGCATGATTGTGGAAGAAACGATTGTTGGCACTATCTTCACCTTCAATGTTTCATTCTGACGATCTCCATCAACAATTCTCAAAGGTAGTGGTTGTTGTTGAATTTATGAAATTTCTCGATTTAATTCCTCATTCATGGAATGAATGGTGAATGTGGATCAACCAAAACGAGTTGATCCATGATTCATATGAATTGTATAGTTTGACGTTCTTGACTCAAGATTCTATAGATCCATTTGTTACATCTCTAACATGGAGTGTGTGGGACAAACAATCATGGGCCAACCCCTCTGTTGATCTTCATTATCGTAGACAACTCTGTGATGGTGTCAGGGACCAGAGAACGGCAGTTGGCTCTGGTAGAACTTGAGAACAGTGATGAAGGCACCGAACGAAGGGCATTCGGTCAAGCCAGCCGCCGGTGAAGGCAAAGTGCCCCTCCGCCCTGTGGCCTCCGCCTCCCTATGGCCTCTATACCCTGGGAGCATTATTGTCCCCCACACCCCGTGTCCTCATCGTGCTGGCCAGAGGCTGTGTCGCGCCGCCCCGTGGCCCCCATCGTGACACCTCGTGGCCTCACCGCACCGCCCCATGGCCCCCTCTACGCCACCCTGTGACTCATCGTGCCACCCCGTGGCCCTCACCGCACCGCCACATCGCCTCGTTGTGCTGCCTCACTGCCCCACCACGCCGCTCATGCTAGACCCCCAATGCGAGCCGGGCTCGGTCGGTCTGACCAGGTCGGACCGGAACCAGACCTTCTTCGAACCATTACTCACATTTGGCCATAACATTGGCACCGGATGTCGATTTGATGATCATTCAGTGGTGCTGGAAACCACGGAGTGAGACGATCCCATTAGTATAACCCACATGAAATTTGGTTGATGTTGGGATATTGTTGGGATGGATAGAGCACAAATCCAACTTGTTCTTTTTAACAGAAAGGCTAATAAAATATATATTGGGAATCCGATTGACGCACCTTGTATTTCGTTCATACCCATATGACATGGAGGTCTATTGGGATACTTATTTGTGGGACTTCGTGGCAGTTGGAGTATTGACTAGTGTCTTGAGGTGATGTACGTCACCGAGAAGAGCGAGCCTAGCGTAGGAACCCAATAGTTGGATGTGACTTGAGGAAGAGATAATTAGTGTGTCTGTGATTGAGGGTCCTATATGTAACCACTCAAGAATTCCATGCCGGAATACTCAAGCAATCCTGTGTGGGTCAGCACCTAGCGATCTGGTGTTAGGCAGCACATAGAGATCCTATGTGGGTCATCACCTAGTGATCCTTTGTTGGTAAGCACCTAGCGATCATGAGTGGGTTGGCACCTAGAAATCCCATGTGGGTTACCACCTATCGATCATGTGTGGGTCAGCACTAAGAGATCCTATGTGGGTCAGCACTGAGAAATCTTACGTGGGCCAGCATCGAGCCATCCTGTGTGGGTCGACACCTAGAGATCCATTGAGGGTGTGATGATGTTTAAAGATCCTTCTTGGTTTTACCTCTTAACATAGTAAGATGATTAAATAGTTACATCTAATCATCTCTACTACTGTACCTAAGTTATACGTGGTGTGAGCAGAGTTCGTACCTGAGAGATACATTTCTTTGTGGTAATACTTTGGTGGTATTCTTCTATATAGTGTACCTATGTGGTACTTACCTTCGTGGTATTCCTTCCTTTTGTGGAATGTTTGAGCATTGTGGTTTTGAGTTGCAATTTTTGTTTCCTCATGATTGATATGGGTATACATGATAACATAGGTATATGTATGGGAATATACCTAAGTTAGGTTTTTAGTAGATTCGGTGTTGTGTGGTTTATCTATGATGGATTTTTTTAGATTTTTAGGGTATCGAAGTCCCTAATGAGTATCATTATACTGACCCCCACACGGGCTATGCCTGCACATCATTGTGTTTGGTGTAGATGATGGAAAACACTGACTGAGGACATGAGTACCAGGAATGGAAGTAGCTCGAAGGTGCACCTTAGACATGGTGTACCACCAAGAGGACCAATGGAGAGTTGTACCTACCCTTCAGCTAGGATCCTTGGTGGGTGATCAGAGGAGCTGTTCCAATTTATATTTACTTTTAGTTACTTGAACTTTCCAGTTGGGATTATAAAATGGCCCCTTTTTACTTATTGTACTCGCTGTATTTACTATTTAGTTTACATGAGTTTGTATCTAGATGAGTTCCTGGTTGAATGTGTTACAGGTTTTAAATGAAATGCCTTCCCAGTTTTAGGGAATACATCTTCAGGTCCAGTTTCCTACCAATGGACTATGGAAGGAAGGCTTGGGGTAGTCAGGGAATTGGCCCCAGGGGACGAGTCGTGACAAATTGGTATTAGAGGAGTCAGTTCTACCATAGTACATAGGACTCTAATATTTTTAATGTAAATATTGTTAAGTGAAGTGAGTGTGATTATCAGTTTAGGAAACCCACTATTAGTGGGGTGGCCAATGTATCCATATACCCAGACCTTGACTTCTAATTTCCGATTCATTTCACAAAAACAATGATTGTGTGTCATTTTTCAAGAGGTTTCTTTGTGATCTCATTGATTCAGCTCACCATGTATACGTATTGATTGTGGAACTCCTATTTCTTTGTAGGATTCCTCCCCAAAGCCAGACATCTAGGGTTACAAATATAGTATGCACTGATATCCCATCAAGCGACGAGGCCTTGGTGTAGTACACTCTTCTAGTAGATGTAACAGCGAAGGCACAAGCGGTACCATTACCCGTTGGTCCACTGATTCCACCAGCCATAGCGGCAGATGGTGTGCACACCACATCGGCATTTTACATGAGTTCCAGTTCCATAGGACACCTAATCTCAGGGGAGAGGTGGACCCATAGGTGGATGAGTATTGACTGGAGGCCGTGGTGAGAGTCTTCTGACAAGAAGGGACACCAGCCGATCTCAGGGTGATCCATGCCGCCAGTCTTCTATAGGAAGCCACATGAAAATGGTGGAGGTTGATGTTGTAGGATCACGACGAGGTGACACTTCCCTGGTATGACTTCCAGAGCCTGTTTCAGGCAGAGATTATCCTTACGACTCTTCATGAAGTGCACATACATGAGATTCTTCATCTAAAGCGGGGTAGCATGACAGTGGCAATGTACATAGTGAGGTTTAACGACCTCTCATGATACTCCACTAATATGGTCCGAGACCTATTTTGTAGGGCTCATACCATTGATGAGGGACTCAGACAATATATCAGGGCTTCAATGATCTCACTCATCAACCCCACGTAGGCGAGAGTGTTTGAGAAAGCCCTCTTAGTGGAGAGTTTCTTGGAGGAACAGTCATTAGTAGCGAAACAAACTACTAATCTTCACGTAGAGGAGTCTTAGGAATCTAGTAGTAGACATATGACATAGAGGTCCAAGAGGACCAGACCTATAGGTGGAATACTACATGATTCAGGGTTGGTTGTGTGGGGAACCCGAGATAGAGCCAGTCATGCGAGAAACATGAAGTGTTACGCATGCGGCGGTCAGGGTCACATGGCTCATGATTGTCCGAACTGCCATAAAATGATCAGTAGACGGTTGATGGATTGCCCAAGTAGAGGCAAAGGTTCGACTGAGGAGGAATGTATGCAGCATGCGGACGTGGTAGAGGAGCTGGCCGAGCATCTGTCGATGGGTGACGATTTGAGATGTTACTGCCATCACCACCAGGTGGTCCACCCCAACCATAGGGAGCAGGAGGACATGGGTGAGATCATCTATTGTCAACTGAGTCCTATGATCATGGCCCTATGTAGATGATATGAGGTATGATCTGTGTCTACTCCACCTTAGTTGTAGTACTTATATACATAGGTTCCAGACACTCTTTTATTTCCACTGCCCTCATTTAGAGCTTAGAGATTCTGATTGATCTGTTGGCTCGTTTTTTATGGCTAGAGACTCCTACAGTATCAAATTCAATGATAACGCACTCGTTTCAATTGTACAAGAAAACTCTAGGAGGTGATAACTTCGGTTGGGATCACCTAGTAACTGCATTGAGGCCTTACAACTTCATCTTGGGTATGAACTGGTTATCTACTGTCCATGCTTAGATAGACTGTATTAGGTGAAAAGGGCGGTGTTTCTGCATGGATGGGACTAGGTTTATGATCACTGGTGAGGAGGGAGCCTTTTCAGCACATGATGGACATACCCGGAGGAGAGGGTAGTCGATCACTCAGCTATTGGCTAGCCTTATGCTCGGAGTAGTTGATATGGAGTGTCTGAGTTATCCTGTAGTGGTTGACCAGTACACGGATTTCTTATGTGAAGATGTTCCAGGTCTACCTCCTAGTAGGTATGTGGTCATTAAAATTGACTTTTACCCCCAGGATGACACTGATATCTACACAAGAATATTAGACGGCTCTCAGGGAGCTTCACGAGTTGTGGGAACAACTAGAGGTCTTTTAGGGGAAGGAAATTATCTGGCCTAGTGTTTCTTCTTGGGCAGCCCCAATTTTTTTTTGACAAGAAGGCGAATGGGAGTTTGAGACATTGTGTCGACTATTGGTGCCAGAACCAAGTGACTGTGAAGAACAAGTACCCACTCCCAAGGATTGGTGACCTCTTTGATCAGATGAAGGGAGTAGGGTGGTTCTTGAATATGGACCTTAGATCAGGCTATCAATAGATCAGAGTAAGAGAAAAGGATGTGCAGAAGACAGCTTCCAGTTGTTGGTACGACCATTATGAGTTATTGGTTATGTCATTTAGCATATCCAATGGTACAAAAGTGTTCATGGGACTCATGAATATGATCTTTTAGCAATACCTTGATCACTTTGTTGTGGTCTTCATCGATGACATTCGTATCTACTCGGCTACTGAGGAGGAGCATGCCTATCTTTTATAGGTTATACTAGACACACTCTGAGATCACTTAGAGTATGGTAATCCCTTGATGTTCCAGTTTTGGATCCGAGAGGATCACTTTATGAGACATGTCATCTCGGAGGCCGGAGATGTAGTGGATCCTGTTAAGATGGAGGTGGTACTTTCTTGGGAGCCACCAAGGAGTGTGACGAAGATATGGAGTTTCATGGGATTGGATGGATAATACAGGAGGTTTGTACCAGATTTCTCCAGAGCTGAAGCACCTCTATCCGTGTTGACGAAGAAGGGGCAACCCTTCGTTTGGTTAGATAAATGCAAGAAGGGTTTTCACGATCTGAGGAAGAGGCTGACTAGTACCTCCATTTGAGGCTTCCAGAGAAGGGAGTAGGGTACGTAGTATACTACTACGCACCAGGGATCGGGCTGGGATGTGTCCTGATGTAGCAGTGAGTACAGATTGCCTATGGTTCAAGATAAATGAGATAGCATGAGAAGAATTACGCTTCCATTGACCAAGATATAGCTTCATTGGTCTTCATTATGAAGATGTGGAGATATTGCATGATGGGTGAGCATTTTATAGTGTACTCTGATAACAAGAGTCTCAGGTATATCTTCTCTCATAAGGACATGAACTTGAGACATCAACATTGGATTGAGATTCTCCAGGACTATGACATCGAGATAGTATATAATCCTGGGAAGGGGAAAATTGTATCACATGCACTTAGCAGGAGGCCAGGAATACAGCTTCTAGGCAATGCGACAGAGCAACTGGTCATGGAGTCGCAACATGGGGACACTAACTATGATTCTCGACGTGATCATATATCCACATGACAGGCACCTGATAAATTATCTGAAGATAGGGAGAACATCTTCCCCTTTATAGGACATACCATTGTAACAATGTGGCTTCAAGAGGAAGTGATGATGGAGTTCGACGGAACCCTTCTACCGGTACATATTGGAGTGGAAAATATGTACCACGATATCTGATGATAGCACTGGCGGATGAGAATGAAGAAATCAGTTGTCGAGTTTGTCTCTCATTACATCACTTGTTAGAAAGTGAAGACATAGAATCAGGTACCAGTAGGCTTGGTTCAGTCTTCAGAGGTCCAATAGTGGAAGTGGAATGGGATATCCATGCATTTTGTGATAGGACATCAACTTAAATACATAGGTCGTGATTCAATCTGGGTGATATTCAAACGAATTACCATGTCAGCCCACATCCTACCAATCAGAGTGCAGGGTTTAGTTGAGAGATTGGGACACCTCTATGTGCATGGGATTTTTCTTCTACATGGAGTACCATTGACAATTTTCTCTGATCTTAATGCATGTTTTACTTCCTGGCTACGGAATGGGTTGTAGGAGGCTTTTGGGATGCACCTTTGTTTGAGCACCACCTTCCATCCATAGACAGATGGCCAAACTGAGCAGACCATTCATACCCTCAAGGACATGATGCGTGCTTGCGTCATCAACTTGGGTCATACTTGGGAGGATCACTTGACTTTGGTATAGTTTTCATAAAACAACGTCTATCACTCCACCATTGGGATGGAACCTTTTTAGGCGTTGTACGGGAAACCCCGTAGATCACATTTGTGCTGGACTGACCCAGGGGAGTCATCACTCGTGGGATTGAGATGGTACAGGCTACCCCAGAGAATGTGTAGATCAACCAGGAGTAGATGATGACTGTACAGAGAAGACAGAAGTCTTATGCCGACAGGAGACAGAGTCCTCTAGAGTTTGAGTATGTCGATGACATCTTTCTACTGGTCTCACCTCGACTAGGTTTGCAGAGATTTGGCTGAGGTGGAAAGTTATCTCGGATTTTCATTGGACCATTTAATGTCCTCAACAGAGTTTGCGAGGTGGTTTACCTCATAGCTCTTCCATCTCAGTTGCATTGGGTTCACGATGTATTCCACATATCCCAGCTAAGGAGATATGTGAATGACCCTTCTCACATCATCGACCATGGCAAGATAGACATCGACGATGGGGAAACATTTATGGAGGTTCCAGTATAGATTGAGTATCGAGAGGAGCAGGTCCTTCATGGGTGGTCGATACCTCTCGTGAATTCATCTTGGCAGCATTGGAACATCCAGGAGAGCACATGGGAGCGGGAGGCTCACATATGTTCTTAGTACCCCAACATGTTTACCTAGTTTGTGATGTGGCTTATGGTAATGTAAATCCCTGAGGTGGGGAGAATATAGAGACCCATGATTTCCATCTAATATTTTTTAATTAAATAAAAATTTTACGTGTCCGTGAAAATTGATAACGCGTGATTATGAGTCCTGGTGTGCCCTGAATAAATTTATAAAATTATTTTTGAGTACATTCAGTAAATGTATGGGTGAGTTTTTATAACTTTTGAACCAATTATCATAATTGAAATCTGAGGACACCATTGAACATGCAGCTCTGGTATTCAATTAAGGTTACCTTCACCTCGACCACAGTAGGTCGAGGGTGAAAGATTGTTTTTGGGCTTTTTAATGGGAATGTAAAATAAAATAGAATAATCATTAATTTTATTTCTAATAAACCTCTCATGTGAATGATTTAGAGGTGGTGACCATGATGGGTTAAAAATCCCAACTAGAATGATCGGTGGTGGGGACCACCTGCGCTAGTAAATCCACTTATTCAATGATTGTTGGTGGGGACCTCCGGAACCACACAATATTGGAGAAAAGCTTCTCAACACCCTGCATTAATTATTCCATATCTCTCTTCATTAATTATACCAATCCTCCTTTAATTAATTATGTTATCCTAATTTGTGCTAACAGTTTAAAATTGGACAAAAATATTTCATTGTGTTGGAACCTCTTTTATTGGGAGGGGATTTTTGGTTGGTGACAGAGAAGGGGGAGAAACTGGGAGAATTCTCTGCAGTAAAGAATGTACTCCAGAATTGAAGAATGTAGATGATGTTCGAACTGAATTTAGAAGCGTGAGCATGTAAGGAACAATCATTGGCACTATCTTAGACTTCAACATTTCCATCTCCGAATCTCCATAAAAAAAATTCTCTAATTTAGGGGTTGTTATTGAATTCTTGAAATTTCATGATTTAATTCCTCCTTCTTGGAAAGAATGGAGAATACGGATCAACCAAAACGTGTTGATCCATGATTCATATAAATTGTAAAGTTTGAAATTCTTGACTCAAGATATTATAGAGTTGTTTTCTACAACTCTAACATGGAGGGTGCTGGCCAAACAAACCTGGAATGGCCCTTCCGCCGTTCTTCCTTATTGTTGAGATCATCATGATGGTTTCAGCAACCGGTGTCGACGGTTGGCACCAGTGGAACTTGATAACCGCGATGCAGGTGAGGAATGAAGGGAGGCTAGTCCATCCAGCCACTAGAGAAAGCAAGATGCCCTGCCTCCCCATTGCCTCACCACACCGCCACGCGACCACCCCCTCCCTGCAGCCCCACCGCGCCACCCAGTGCGAGACGGGCAGCCCTGCGCGGGGTAGGCCGGAAGCATCGGGCAGGGCTGCCCTGCGGGCCATGCCACAAAGAGGGACACACCGGTCCCAATAGGTCAGGCCGGGTCTGGTCTAGTAATTCTGAATGGGTTGGACCAGACCCGGACCCACTTCGACCCATTATGCTATTTTGGCCATAACTTTGTGACTAGACATTTGTTTGACGAACCGTTAGAAGTGATGGAATCATTGGAGTGATTAATTACCTTTGTTATAACCCACATGATATTTGTATAATGTTGGGATATGGTTGGGTTGGATTGAGAACGAATCCAACTGGGCCCTTGGGACTAAAAGGCTTATAACTTACAGACCAGATGATTGACTGATACTTCATCTGTAGCGTTGAGACACCTATGATGTGGCAGTCCATTGGGATTCTACTTCATGGGAATTCATAGAATTTAGATTATTGACCAGGGGATTGAGGATCGGACCCTCTTAGAGTTTAGCGAGCAGCGTGGGAACCCAGTAGTTGGTTGTGACTTAAGGAAGAGATCCTTCGCGGGTGTGTGATTGAGGGCCCCACATGGAACTGCTCTAGGATTCCATGAGGGACTACCTAAGCAATCCTATGTGGGTTATAACCCAGTGATCTTTTGTGGGTTAGCACCAAGCGATCCTCTATGGTTCAGCACCTATCAATCTTGTGTGTGTCAGCACCTAGTGATCTTGTGTGGGTCAGCACCTAGCTATCTTGTGTGGGTCTGCACTGAGCTATCTTGTGTGGGTCAGCAAGAATCTATCCTATATGGGTCAGCACCTAGAGATCCTATGAGGGTCTGATGACGATTAGTGATCCTTCATGGGTCTACCTCTTAACAGAGTAAGATGATTCAGTAGTTACATCTAATCATCTCTACTACTGTACCTATGTTATACCAGGTGTTAGATGAGTTCGTACCTAAGCGGTTCAATCATTTGTGGTAATACCTTGGTGTTATTATTCTATGTGGAAAATCTATGTGGTATTTACCTTCTCGGTATTCCTTCCTTTTTATAATGTTAGAGCTTTGGGATTTTGAGTTGGAATCTTTGTTTCCTCATGATTGAGATGGGTATACTTGATAAATTACGTATATGGATTGGAATATACCTAAGTTGGATATTCAATTGATTTCATGCTATGTAGTTTTTCCTTGGTAGATTTTGTGACATCTTGAGGGTCTCGGAGTCCCTACTGAGTATCATTATACTCACCTCAGCGTGGGTTATGCCCGAACCTCGTTGTGTTTGGTGCAGATGACGAACAACGCTGACTGAGGACATGCATACCAGGACTGGATGTAGTTCGAAGGTGAACCTTAGATGCGGTGTACCACAGAGATGACTGATCGAGATTTGTACCTACCCATTGGGTAGGATCCTTGGAAAGTGATCACAGGAGCTGTCCCAGTTTACTTGTACTTTTAGTTTCTTGTACATTCCAGTTGGGCTTGTATTCTGGCCCCTTTTTTACTTACTATACTCCCTAAGTTAACTATTCTATTTACTTTATTTCATATCGTGTTGTCTGCCTAGTTGTTTGTGTTACAGGTTATAAAGTCAATGCCTTCCCTGTTTTTGGGAATACGCCGTCGGTGCTAGTCGCCAGCCCATGTCCTATTGAAGGTAGGATTGGGTTAGTCATGGCACGGGCCTCGGAGGATGGGTCGTGACATATAATCCAAATAGAGTGATTATTTTATAATCTCACTTCTTTATCATTTAAATTTTTTTAGAAAAATACATCGTTTATATTCAATTGGGTTTTATTTAATTTAATATTTAATTTGGTAACTGTTGAATCATTATATAAACATGTGTAAATCATATTTTCTTAATTCAATTAATCCTTTTTATTTCCACCATTCTAATGGCTATGTGATAAATTTCATATTAAATAATAATATTAATTTGTTCATTTATGCTAAATATATTTTATCATGTATGCAATCGAACATAGTTTTGCCTTTTAGAAAAATGGGATGTTACACAATATATTTACACACTACTAAATGTATAGTTATGGAATCTAATTAGGATTACAAAGAACATTTAATAACATATTATAGGATATAATAATTCATTCTAAAATTTTATTAAAATAATTATTATGTTTTTATCTACGAAATGAAATCCCTTGATTGGATACTAAAAGTGGATATGGATCTTGCTCCGATATACCTAGGTGTAAAACAAAAAAACATTTAATTGATCTATAATCGATCAGGAACCATTGTAAAATACTGATACAATGTGCTCACCTGGTTTTACCCTCCCAAGGGATGTGATTTTGATGATTAATATTTTCATTAAAACTATTGAACATATCATTAGGAAGATTAAAAATTATACTACAAAACATCAATTTCATCTTTTTTCGATATTATATTATGTTCTAAAATTTAATATATAATTGATTACCTAGTTATCTATGAAATTAAATATGTTTCTAGATAATACATGTTGTTGTGGCTCTAGGATAGTTGTATCTAGGGGTAAAAGATGAAAATACAAAACTGTAAAATACATGATGTAGAACTGCGGCCAGAAAAGAAGCTTCAAATACACCTCCTTTGAGACTCTTGAGGGATATTCATTATTCCATTCACATTTTCCTCATAAACTACTAAACATTTATTTAGGAATATATAAAAATGAACTATGATAAAATATTGTCATCTCCTAGTATATAAGTGGCCATTCCAGAATTTTAATATTACAGTGGTTGTATGGTAAATGGTACATGATTATTTCTCATTAAAATATTATTTACAAAATTATAATATTGATCAACAAAATCACATAGAAATTCATGTTTTCATATCTCTACTAATACAAGGATGTTATTAAATTAATTAAAAGAGATAATTATAGTACAAACACAGCAAAAATGGTTATTACAATAGATTGTGTATCCCTAATAGAACATCATGAAATAATTTTTTGTTTTCAAAATTTGGGACCTGATAAAGAGATCCTGTCTAATAGATATTTAAATTTTTAATTCCTTGAAACATTATCGAAACTACCTTGACCATTAGCTATAGATGAGAACTGTGTCTGAGAAATAACATAATTTTCCCAATTTATAGATAGTTCCACAATAGATTTATATATTGATGTTTACAGTGTACAGTGGAAACAACCAGTTGTACATAGACTTATAAATAAAAATGATGTTGAAGATGTTTCATGATAAAAATATGGGGATAATATCAATGATGAGGAAGAAGATTAATTATCAGATATCATGAATATATATATATATATATTTGTTTTCTAATGAATAATTTTCTAATGATTTAATAGATGCTGACGATAGTACATATGATGGGGAAGCTACATAAGTTGGGAATGTAGTTTCTATAAATCCAATAGTTATACTACATTCTCGACCCATAATAAATCCTCAATCACTATTCACATATTGGACAAATTAAATAGAATGTCTTCCTAAATTATATTGGAATGTTATCACAACTACAACTACGTTTCCTAGATTTTTAAGGATTGGTTTAGTAAACTAGATAAGACCTTATATGTTCAATGTTATTTTCCGTGTAAAGATAAAATAAAAAAATACTAAAATAGTATCATATTGAAATACACTATAGATATTTTGGTTAAGAATAATCACATAAAAAATACTTCATATAGAGTTCTATATATGGGTGTTATTGTAGATTTTGTTTTATGGTGATTCGTGACATTTCATTTGGATATTACATAATTTATAAGATTATGGAATTTCATACATTCATTTATCCAAACCTTACATAATATCATACCTCATTGGAGTCTGATTTTTTTATTGGTTATCATTAAGATAATTAAGATATAAAAAAAATTTCTTCAATCCCTTGTGCTACATTTCCTAAAACAAAATTTTGGTCATATTATTTACTATAATAAGTACTAGATATAGGGAGAAAATAAAATTGTCATGGTTTTTTGTGATTGGGATGAATCGTATCGAGTGTCACTATAATTTCATTCCAAACAATGAAATAAATGACAGATTTGTATTCTAAATTGATTTTAAGCAATATGTGTCTCATGATAACTGACATTATCCATATTAGGTAACCATTCATCAGATTTTCTATGTATTCCCTCAATGTAAGTCAGTATTTCATTTCTAAAAACATTTCTTTAATTTTGATACAATGATTTTATAATGAAAAAATGAAAATATTATTTATTTTATAAAACCATGATGGAATCCATTCACCTATATTTATTTAATTTTTTATTATGGATATGGAAAATTACAAATCATGAAGTCAGTTATTAGAATGTTTCATCATTAATTTAACTCACATTTGTAGTTTCTGTTTAAAATATGATCATCATCCAGAAATCATGGAGGTAACTAATGTTTATCGTCATACATTGATACCCCCAAATTCATATCATAAGTATTAAATATGAATCATTTCTAAAAATCTGATAAAAAAATACCATGATGAACCCATGAATAAAGGAATGATATGTCTTTGTCATCTATATAATTCTTATTTGTTACTATTTCAACATAAAGAAAAAAATATATTTATATGAAATATGATCACTTTTTTGTATAATTTTGTGGAAAAATATGATTGTTTGAAAAATTATTTTGAAGTAAATATATAGGTTAATATAATAGTTTTATGATTTTTTGAGGTGCGTTCTAAATGAAAAATGGAAAATGGAAAATTATGGGGTGGAAGGGAATGAACACATCCCAAAAAATACTGTGGAGTGCATCATTGGTTTCTTCAGGGGCTTCTAATGTTACATAAAACATGACTAGTTAATGATGAATTATATTGTTCTACGGAGAACATTTATTGATAGAAAAAATAGACCGTTGATGGGATTCAAAAGTGGTCATGGTATATAAGATACATTCAACGAGTTACTAAAAAGAACATTGAAATAGATTATTTGTATCAAATGTTTCTTTTTCATCATATAATTCTACTGATTTTATGTTTAAGAGTGTTGTGACCCCATAGAAAATATTAGTGTTTAAGTCGTTATGGAATTAATGGAAGCAAGATAATTTCAATTAAGAAATATCCAGGCATTACAGTTTCTACGCCCGCATACCATTATTATATGTGAATTTGTGAACATTTAATGGGAAGTATATTTAGATATACTATAATGGATTAACAACATTTTTAATTGTTATACATCTCCCGGTGAACCTATTGTGGAGTCTCAATATTTGAAAATTCCAAAATACCATCCAATATTGATAAATGAAATAAATAGGTTATGATTGTAGGGGAATGAAAAGTATATGAGGATGCATAATAAGATGGACTGGCCTCCAAAATAAGGGAAACCTTTAAGAAGAACTATATGTCATTGACACAATAATAAATCTAAATGATTCCCAAAAATTTACAGATTGAGTTCACACAACTATCCATAATGATGTGTTTTCTTCAATGTGAACATTTAATATTATCAATTACGTTGTTTAAATATAAAATCATTCATTTTTTTATTTTTATTTTACATTCCATAATACATTAACTATAAAAAGTAAAATTAATTTCATATTTAAATTTCAAGGAAAGTTACATGCACATGTGATGTAAAAAATAGTCATAATTTAACTATTCTTGGATACACCAAAAATAAATAATGTGAGAAAATTGTAGGTTTTAGACGTAGAAAAAGTGTAGGATGTGCGTGTAACCAAATTTTCAAATTATTATAATATATTATTAATCCGAGATCAATAAGATGATGAATGCCAGTATCAATGGAATTGAATCATAGATAAAAGACAATGGAGGGAACCTGGAATTGAGGAGAGAGTATTAACATTTTTTTTATAATTTAATTAATTATATTATATAATTACCTCCAAGGTGATTCCTTGTTATTTGAGGCATGTGACCACATGTCTGAGATGTGGCTTCATTTTAATATAGAATTAAAGGATATGAATCCTCTAGATGTTATCCACGAATGGTTCCTAAGTCTCCAGATGTTGCCAAAGTAGACTCCAGGTTCTAGCACAGTCGATCCTTGGGCTAGTGATGCCTGCCTCCGATCACCATGATAATCCCTTCTAATATGTTCTCCATGATAAGGTGTAAGATGATATCTCTGGTTATTGAGAGCGTTCTTGGAGAGGGAAGAGTTATCAAGGATCAAGATCATTTCTCCATGGATGTTGTGCACACAATGATTGGTTAGCTAGTCTAATGACGCCTTGGATGTTATCTAAAATAATAACATAACATGGAATTTAATTCATCGGGTAATAATTAATATTTACCATAGTTTCTATTACATAACTTATTATTCAATTTGAAACCTCATGTCATATTATAATATCAAATGTTATTATTTCCATGTCAAGTTCTTAGCTTTCATATTATATTTAAATAATGTTTAACCAAATAATATTTAATATTATTTCTCACAAAACAAATAACATGGTATGCGAATCCTCCTCAATATTTATTAGGACTTGAATAATGACTATTTACTTATTAGTTAAATATTACATCATTATCAGCCAAAAAAATTAATATTATAACCTTAATATATTCTATTGAATAACTAGTGATGAAATAAACGTGATCAGGTATACATGAAAAACTATTACACCACAACTGGGATCATTATTTAATTTTTTAGTAAATTATTTACCTGAGATTCTAACTACTCTTAGTGTGTGACCCTATTGGACTTTTCCTCACTGTAATTAGTCGGGGTTTCAGGAAGTCCATGATTAATGTATAGCAATGGGATATGGAAACCATGAAAAATAAGTTGATGTATCAATGACATGTTACCTCATATGAATTCATACCATGCAATATAATCATTTTTTTTTTGAAATCTATAATCAACTGAGTTTCATGCATTTAACATCTACCCATGTGCTCGATTTATCATTCATTGACTTCCTTGAATTGAAGATGACTAGAGAATACAATAGCCATGGACTTATCGAGGATATATAATTTCTATCAAATGGACTAAGATTAATACTCAGTAAAAGTGAAAAATCCTTTCTCACATTATTCATTAATGTTGTATTACTCATGAAACACCCATCTTAGTCTACCTCACCACAAATATCTGTCATCTTATTAATCATCAATACATCTAAGTGTCTGTGGAATAATAACCATTAATAATAAACATATATCGATGTAACAATACACACATATTTAGAAAGGAATATCCAATGACACTTATGAATGTTGATATCATACTGGAGGGCCTGGTTCTCATAATATCATATTGGATATTACCAAGGGTGCACCCCATGAGAAGATTTAATATCCTATAGGATATTACCAAGGGTACACAACATGAGAGGATTACTCATAGTTTCATGAGTCCCCACCCTTAACAGTATGTATGATTTCTGTCCCTTAAAATGATATCATCTGATTGTAGAACATATATTCTAGAATAGTCTCATGGAACTTATGGGTTCTCATCAAAGTAGGGATTCACTATGACCATTTAGGGTGACATCTATTCTTATTACATTACAACATACTATGTCATGAAGAATAATAATCATGATGTGATAAATGTTTTATAAATATTAATCTAATGAATATTGTTTTATCACAATGTACTAGAAAGTTTTTTTATGGAACCATCTCTAATAGACTCCCACTGGCACTAGAGCCAACTACTATTAACATTTAGTCTGCATGCTCCCATAAGATATTCATTGTTTATCTAATATTGGTCATTTGTAGGGGGGTCCACCATGTTCTCTTACATGGACACTATACTAAATACAACCTGGCCCCTTTGATATAAATCCATCCCGAGGTAATACTTTTAGAATATGTACTTTTTCTGTTGATGTAACCTAGGATTATTTTCAATATTAACCACTATGATATTATCACAATACAATGTAATTTGATCTTTACTACTATGTAATGCATCATAATATTGGACAATGTTTTGATTCTAGATGGATTCCTTGGATACATCAGATGTATCTTTATATTCAGACACTATTGTAGAATCAATGACAACTGATTTCTTTGAACTCTTCTAGCACATAGCTCCACTATTGAGACAGAAAACATATCCTGATTTCAACTTCAAATCATTCTGATCTATCTAAGAAATTGCATCATCATGGAATCTGATAAAAATATCCTCGTCTCCCCCATTAATGAGGAACATATCCTTTGTTCTTATCATATACAAATTTATAGTCTTAACAGTAGTCCAATGTTTATCTCATATATGATCTAGATATTTTCCTACCTTGATTAGTGCATAGGAATCATCATTTTTGGTACATAATAGGCCATAAAAGATAGATCATATCAATAAAACTTATGGAATCTTACCCATCCAATCTTTCTCATGTTGTGTTTATGGAAAAATTTTATTTTAAATATGTATAACAATTGACACTAGGACCAATCCTCTCTTGGGTGGTTATATTAAAAATATCTTTTGTATGTGGTCAATGTATTTACATTGACATAGTCCAATAAGCCTATTGGATATATCATGAATGATCTTGATCCCTAGAATATAGGTAACTTCACCTATGTCCTTCTTGGGGAAGCAGTTGTTTATCATATCCTTGACTGACTGCAAGACTAGTTTTGATTTTCTAATAAGAAATATTTCATCAATATACAATACTTGGATAACGACTAAATTCCCATAAATCCACTTGTAATAACATGAATCATATTCATTTTTAATGAAAATAAATTTTCTTATGGTTTCATATAATCAAATCCTCCATGATCTAGATGCTTTATTTAATCCATAAATGGATCTCTTCATCTTCCATACCCTTCTTGCATCACCTGGTGTAACAAACCCAACTAGTTGTTTCATATAGACATCATTCTAAAGGTTCCCAAAATGGAATTTAGTTTTTTCATCCATCTACCCAATCCATTTTGCATGGAATGATGATATGGAATGCATGATTCTTATTAATTTTATCATGGAAACTTGTGAATAGGGTTTTTACAACCATCTACCAAATGTCATAGTCTTAGAAACCATATATGGAAGTTATGATTATTATGTATTTAAACATTATAACTGGTGATAAAGACTCATCATAGTCAATTACAAGATTTTATTTTAAAATAATTAGCCACTAGCTTTACTTTATATGTAGTAAATTTACCTTCCATGTCTATTTTCTTTTTTATTACCCATTTCCACCCAATAGAATTTACATCATCTAGTGCATCGGCAAGAACCCATACATTGTTCTAATATATGGAATCTATCTGGGAATTCATATATTCTAGTAATCATGCATCTCTGAAGATCTCAACTTCTTCCTTGTAGAATGGAGGTTCATTATTTCCCAAATATAATTAATCACCTTCATCGTTGACAAAGAAACCATATCTATTTGGTTCCATTACCTCGCTTGTGCATGTATGTAGTACTTTTGTTTTTGGAACTACCTCTTCCCCGAAGACATGTTGAACATGTTTCTATACAAACTCTTGTGTATTTTTCATATCAACTTAATCAAAGTCATTCTTTCTCCAACAAACCATTCTAAGGATGTCCTCCATCATAAGAAAGAAAACCATTCTGGAAACAATCAATTTCTTGTCTGAGTGGTTTTATAGGTTGTATCAATTTTTTCCTTGGGATACCCTATAAAGACACACATCAACCATGGGATTCTAGATTGTTAACTAAGAATTCCATGAAAAATTCATTGTGTCCCCATACACATATTGGTGAAAAACTTGGTTTCTTTACATTAAATTTATTGAATGGAATATCATTTACCACCTTATTTGGTACTTGGTTCAATGTGTATGCCGTGGTTTTGAATACCTATCCCCAAAAGAATAATTTTATATTTTCATGAATGATCATAGACCTTACCATATCAAACAAGGTACTATTCATCCTTTCACTAAAACCATTTAATTGTGGTGTATAAGGTGGATTGATTAGATATAGAATCCCACACTCCTATAAAAGGTTGATGAATTCTTTGTTAAGATATTATTCACCATAATATTATTGAATATTCTTTATCTTCTTACCAATTTGATTCTCTATATCAATATTGAACTCTATTAAATTCTCAATGGAATGGTACTTATACCTCATTATATAGACATATCCATATCTACTCAAGTCATAAGAAAAATTATAGAAGTAAGAATATCCACCTCTAGATTATACTAGAAATAGTCCACAAAAATTACTATATATTAATCGTAGAATATATATGTCCCTTTCACCCTATTCACCATATGGTGGTTTGGACATTTTCCCTTGTTAAAAAATTTGACATTTATCATGTGGTTTTACCACGAAAGAGTCTACATAGCCATCTTGAAAGAGATTTTTCAGGCACTTCTCATTTACATGACAAAAGCGATGATGCCACAATTGGGAGTTTCATGAGTTATTTGAACATGGTTTGTTATCAAATTTCAACACTTAGTTCTCAAAATTTAATACACAAATATTGTTATTTAAATGCGTTATATTGTTACATATTTTTTCCTTATAAAAGTAACAACATTTATTTCCAAACATGAAAATAAATATATTTCTATCTGAACTCAATACAAAAATTATGTTATTGGTAAAAATAATTACATAATAACATACATATAAATCCAAAACCATTCTTATCGGCAATGTGAACTACTAGTTACCGAGGGAAATAACATCAATCCTTGCACCATTGGCAATTTTCATATCCACCTCTCCTCTTGTAGTTTTCTAAAATCTACTTGTTTCTTACATTTGAATGTATATGTGATCCCCAAAAGCTCTATCTAATACCCATTGTGTAGAAATGGAAAGATTTCCCATGATAAGGAATGCACCTTTCGATTACCCTTGCCTCTTGGTGCAGCTCCTCTTCAAGTGGCCTGACATTCTACATGAAAAGCATTATGCCACCATTTCCTTACCCTTCCTCTAGATCTTCATCCACTTGGTCAGATGGTGCTCATAGGATTTATATTGGTTATAAATATTAGGTCCCTTTTCTTCTTTCTCATAATAATCTGCATAAGAAATGTAGGTTTTTAATTCCCCCTGTCATTATCAACTTGAACAATCATGGTAAGAAGCTCTGATAGACTCTAATCATTGTTGCTTATATTATAACCAATAATAAAACTATATATGATCTTAGTACGCGATGATAGTTTGAGATATTTAAGCATGTAATCTATGAATTTAATCCCTATGATGTCCAGATACTCAATTTAGCCAACAAGAATGACTACTTGTGGTCCAAAAGGTGTATACCCCTTAAGAGTAGTAGTAAACAATGCATTGAAGATCTAATACCTCTATTATATTACCTTCTATTGATATAGATCTCAAAGTTGAGACATCAATTTAAAAGAATCCATTTCCTCATGATTCATCAAGAGATTATTGGTCATTGATGATATCAGGAGGCAAAAAACATTGGTAGATTTATTAAGATGTATCTCATACATAGATATTTCCTCATCACTCGCCACATTTCAATGTGCAACTGGTAAAGTATTTTCCAGCACATAATGTTGCCACTCAGGGTGAAGGATAACAAAATGGTTCCCTTCCACTAATGGAAATTAGTGACGGTGATTATGTTTTATTTGTTAGATATATTGAAATGATATGTTAGATGTCATTTTGATTGTGGTTTCTCAAATTAAGATGAACACAGTTTTAGTACATGATATTGATTAACATAGAAAAATAAATAAATTTATATCTATTAGTCTCCCACTATTTTGTCAAACCAAGTATCCATCACCATTGGCATTCGAATATAATTTTTTTTTAAAATTATAATGTCAATTATCCATATTTCCATTCACATTACCATATCTAGGGTTGGTCATGCAACTTGAAAGTTTTTAGGTAGGCATTACAAATAAAAAATGCATGAACACACATCTCCTTGACATGTTGAGTGTACTACCCAATCCTAAAATCCTTAATTTTGGATTTCCTCAACCATTCCCTCTTAGTTACTCCAAGCCCTACTAGGGTAGTCAGCCATTGATCTAAATAATGTAATGTCAATCCAAAACATCAAATTATAATTCCCTGATAATTGAAAGCATACCAAACAGGGTTGGTCAAGAACATTGAAATAATTTTTGATTCTAATCGATGTAATGGAATGCTATACTGACATAATGTTCAATTGTGGGATATTATAATTTACGGAAAAAAATTCTCTTATTATCTCTTCACAATATCATTAATGTTATGTGGTTTATGCTTAAGTGATTAAACATGTATATATATTATTTATTCATATTCCATTTTTATATTAGTTACATCTTGTATTCCTGTAAGATCATTAATTATGTGATCAAATCAATCATCTATAATGAATAACCATACAACTTATAAAAAAATTATATGATCATGAACTTTACTATTGGTTAGTTTAACTATAGATTGATAAGCTTACCCTGACCTAGGAGAAAAAATCATTGTCATGTCTAAGGGTATTCTTTACAGCTTTCCACTTTCCCACCCTTGTATCTCCTTGGATTGGTTTTACCACCACTACAATCCTGATCCACTTATTCTAGATTGGGAGATCCAATACATTATAAATTATTTTAACTCACCTACATGTGAGGGGTAAAATGGGGTTTACATAGAAGAAACCACGGGAATGAATTCTCTACATATTAATTTGGAGAATCAACACATGAAAACAATTTTAATTTAATAAATAAATTAAAATGGAACCAATCACATAAAAAGTTCTGGTCTAGCTTATTTTCAACAACATACTTGATTCAAATTAAGAATTTTCTAAAACTATCAGTAAATTAATTAATCGTTCTTATTAAGATAAATTACTCATGAAACGATTAGTCATTATCTTTAATAAATAAATTATTTTTATCTTATTCACTTTCTAAATTATTATAAGATTCTCATTCACAACCATATACATAACCTCTACCATGGAGGAATCCTACTAAATTCCTGTCAAAAAGTACCCATCATGTATTTATATTTTTATATATTTTATTCTTTGTGACATGTAACATGCACGCAGAATTATAATATTTATACAACTCATAAATGATGTATAGATCAAGGAACAATACAATGATATTAATTAAACACATAGATGTGTGTGTGTGTGTGTGTGTCAAACACTAATCACATGTAGTTTCCCAGCATTGCTCCCACAGGATGGTACATGTCTCTAGGATTTAAATATTAAAATAATAAAATTTTTTAAATATATGTAATATTGAAATAGTTCCAAACATGTAAATCTGACTATATGACATGTATCCTTCTCACCGTCCTTCTCAAGTAAACACATGTGGAAATGGTGTGTGACGTGTGCTTTGGAAATCATTGGACTATATGGAATGTCTAGTGGGCCACATGTCATGTTGACTCTGCAATAAAAGGTGACCATCTACGAAAGTTGTGTGTGGGATACATGACGTGACCCGGACACAAAGGGACTACACATTTTTTCCACTGGGCCACACGACTTGTTGTATGGCTGACCATGACCCAATCTCCACCAGTCAACATGTGATCTTAGAATTAAAAACATTCTCTATCATTAAATCACATTAATTTAGTAATTTCTATGTTATGTATGATGAATTGAACTCAAATAATATATGGGTAAATCTAACTCATGGTGTCTATTCTTGTTTTATATGGACAAAACCACCATATCCACCTAAGGAGATCCTTGATTTAATTGTAGTCATTAAATTATTAATTTCTTCTAGATCATCAAGAAAATATTAGTGAGGAACTTATCTCTAAATTCATATTATATTATTGTTTAAACATGAATTGAAAACTAAATTATTAAAGTTTAAATCATCAAGAAATTATTTAAATTATTATAAAAAAAATATTACCCCTATGATAACATTTGTAGGATTCGGGCGCAACAAAAGCATAGTATGGGCATGTACCCAACATTGAAAATTGTCATATTTTATGATTAATCTGGGACCAATAATATGATGATATCTAGTATCCATATAATTTAATCAAAGATAATAGAAAAAGGAGAGAACCATAACCGTAAATAAGGTATCGAGTTATTTTATTTATAATTAATTTAATTAAATTATAGAATTTCTTCCATTCTGATTATTTCTTCTTTGATGCATTTTAAAATGGGATTGAGTTGTGGAATTTTGTGATATAGGGTCCATGTATTGGAATCCTCAAGTGGTGATCCACATGTTCTCTATATATCACTAGATGTCGTGGAAGGAGTCTTTGTTTGCTAGCATGTATGTTCCTTACCCTTGTGTTGTCCGACATTGATTTCCTTGATAAATGATTCCAAAGTGTTCTCCTTGATCTAGTGGAGGAGGATCCCTCTCATTCATGAGAGAGTTATTGTAGAGGAAAGAGTTTTATAGTTTTAAGAAAATTTCTCCCACGATTTTATGCACACAATTATTGGTTAATTGATCAGATGACCCCTTAGCAAATATATAGAATAATAACATAACATGGAATTTAATTCACCAGGTAATAATAAATAATTATTATAGGGTGTCATTACATAAATTATTATTCCATGTAATCCCCATGTCAAATAATAAAACAAATTCTATTATTTCATTGAAATCTAATTATCATTCTTGTTATATTTAAATAATATTTAACTAAATAATATTTAATATTATTTACACTAAACCCATAGCATGGTCCACCAATCCTCCTCAATATTTACCTGGCCTCCACTAATAATTAATTATTTATTTATTAGATAAATATAAATCAATTATCCTCTAATAAATATATATTATGTCCATAATATATTCTCTCGAATATCTACCGATGAAATAAATAAAATCAAGAATTCATTAATAGATATTAAACCTAAACCAAGAATAATATTAATTCAATTTTTGGAATAAATAACTTATTTAAATGAGATTATAGCTATAAATTTTGTGTGACCCTCTAGGCCTTTTTTCCATTGCCATTAGGCGAGCTTTTCTAAAGAAAAAGATTACTATCTTGTGACGGGTCATGGAACCTAAGAGAAAGAAGTTGATGTCACAATGAAATGTCACCTCATACGAACACTTATCATGTAATATAATACTTTTGTCACAATAACTCCAATAAAGATGGTTGCATTCAAGTTCAATAAACCCATGTGCTCGACTTCTCATTATTTGTCTTCATATAATTGAACATGACTAGATATCACCATGGACATGGATTTAGTTAGGAAATATCATTTCCATAAAAGGTATTGGGATATCTACATCCATTAATGAGACAAATCCATTCTTGCATTATTCATTAATTTAGAATTACTTGTGATGAACCCAACATATCATACCTCACCACGAACAACTATCATCGATGTTTTGGTCAATACATTGAATTGTGTGAATCATAATACTCATTAATGATAATCATAAGTTTTATGGACCGATAGACAAATACATAGATATGACCATCCAATGACACTTATTATTATGGATTTCATACTGGTATATCTTGTTCTGATAATATAATCCTAGATAATACCATGGGTGCACACAATGGGAAGGATCCTCAAATATTCTTCAGTCCTCACCCCTAATAGAATGTTTCAATTGTGTCCATTCAAAAGATATCATCTGTCTATAGAACATATATCCAATAATAGTGACATGGAACATTCAGATTCTCATCATAGCATGGATCATCTATGTACTTTCATTGCATCATATATTTGTAGGACATTATCACATACTATGTCATGCATATGAACAATCATGATGTGATAATAAGTTTATAAATATCAATCCAATGAATACTGGATTATCATAATTTACTATGATGTTGGTTTCTAGGGCACCAACTCCAGCAGACTCCCACTATCACTCGGACCAACTACTAACAACCTTCAATCAGGAAGCTCTCACATGATATTTATGCATCTATTAGGAAATGAGTTTAGTCAATGGGTTTTCCATGTTCTCTTCTATAGATACATTACTCACTGCAACTTCACCCCTCTGATAGAAATACCTCAAGAGGTGATTTATTCAGAGTATATTATTTTTCCATTGGTTTTTCCATAGCTTCTTGTAATGAGCCATAAATACATTATTTTCATTATATTATTTAATGGAATCATTAAAGATAGGGAACACATGAAGCTCCTTTAAAATTTTAGGAATACAGATGGCTTCCTCGGCTGCATCAAAAGCCATTTTAAAGAGCGAATCCATTATTTAATCAGAGAAAATGTGCGGCTTCAATCCCTTCTACCTCATAGATCCTCTATTGAGAGAGAATAAAATCCTTATTTCTTCTTTAGGTCATTCATATTTGTCTAGAAACCATCATCAATATACTGACTATGGAAAAGCTACTCGTATTCTCTATACAAAAGGAAAATATCTTTTTTTATTCACATATACATAAGGATAGTCTTGTAAGTAGCCTAATATTTTTCTCCTGGATCATCTTGATATCTAACTACCATGCTCAGTTTATAGGAACATAATTTATCGTACATAACATAGAATACATGATAGATCCAATAATTGTAGCATATGAAATCTTACTCATTCTATATTTCTCGTGTTAGTTTTGGGGATACATTTTCATAAAAAGATGTATACCTGGTGACACTGGAAACATTCCCCTTGTAGATTGTTCCATACTAAATCTCGATAATGTCTAGTCAATGTATGTACATTGACTAAGTTCAATAATCCTCATGGATCCATCACAAATGATCATGATCCTAATAATGTAGGCTGACTTGCCTACCTCTGTAATGAAGAATCACTTTTTCAACCAGTTGTTGACTGACTTCAAGACTGGTATTTCATTTCCAATAAGAAATATTTCATCAATATAAACTACTAGAATAACATCCTCATTCCAATTAAACTACTTGTAAACCGATGTCTCACATTAATTCTTAAGGAAACCAAATTCTCTTATGGATTCATCGAACAAAATTTTCAATGATTTGGATTCTTACATTAATCCATTTATGGATCTCTACAACTTGCATACCCTTTTATAATCACCTAGTGTCAAAAACTGTTCTGGTTGTGTCATATAGACATCATTATGAAGGATCCCATTATGGAATTCAATTGTGACACCCATTTGCCAAATTTCAAACTCATGGAAAGTAGTTATGGATTGTAAGGTTCTTATTGATTTAAATAGGGAAACTCTTGAAAAGAGTAGTGAAATCCATATCACAAATGTCATAGTCAATGATATCTACATTGGAAAATATGATTCATAGGGATTTAAACATGAAATACCATAAGAAGGATTCATCATTGTCAATCCATTAATTTTTTTTAAAAACATTTACCCAATATCCTTGCATTATTTGTACTAACATGACCATCCATTTACAGTTTATTTTTGAATACCCAATTACACCAAATAGGGATTACATCCACTAGTGCATCACATAGACCCCATACGTGGTTCTAATATATTTAATCCATCCCATAATTCATAGATTCTAGAAATCATCCAACTTCTGATCTCTCTACAGCTTCCTTATCAGATAGAGGATCATCATTTTCTAACAATAATGGGAAACATTAATTAGTGACAAAGAAACCATATCTCTCTAGTTCATATAACATTCTTGTGTGCCTAGGCAGTACATGGGTTTCAGGAACCACCTCTTCCATGGGGACCTGTGGAAATTTTTTATCTACCAACTCCATTCTAGATTAAGCATCAACTTCATTGAAGTCAATATTTTTACAACTATCCTTTTTATGGATGTGATCCCTCTCATGGAGACAACATGTCTATCAACAATTACTTTCTTATCTGATGGGTTGAATAGTTTTTCTCCATTATTTTCATGTGATACCCAATATAGATAACCATTGTGCCCTAGGGTGCTAGTTTTTTCCTAAAAAACATTGAAAAATACATAACATCCCCATACACATGTAGGAAACAGAGGGGGTTTCATTACACTCTAGTGCTCAACGGGAATCCCATTTTCCACGTGAGTTTTTACTTCATTTAATGTGTATTCTACAGTTTAGAATTTATATCCCCTAAAGTATAATGGTTGACCTTCACAACTCATTATCAAACATACAATGTCCAACAAGTTTGGGTACATTATTTCACTAACACCATTCCACTATATTGTATAAGGTGGAGTGAGTTGACATAGAATCACATACCTTCATAAATAGTTGATGACCTCTTGGTTATTTTATTGTATAATTTAATTCGATCAAAGCTTCATTATAATCATACCAAGATGATTCTCTACATCATTCTTGAACTACATGAATTTTTTAAAGGACTCATACTTATACCTCATCAACTAGACAAATCCATATCTATTCAAGTCATCGGTAAAAGTAATTATGTAAGAATGTCCATTTCTGGATTTTAGTAGAAATGGAACACAAAAATCAGTGTTTACCAATCCTAGAACATCAATAGCCCTTTCACCCTGTCCACTAAATAGTTTTTTAGTCATTTTCCATTATAAAAAATCATGGGCTCTATCAAGTAGTTTTAGGTCAGAATAAGATAAATAACCATCTTGACAGATCTTTTTCAGGTGCTTCTCATATATATGAACAAGGAAGTGATGCCTCAACTTAGTGTTGTATGAATCATGTAAACATGGATCATTATAAACATCAAATAATGGATTTTCAAAATTTAAAACATCAATCCTATTATTGAAATGCACCGTACCATAACATATGTCATCCTTTGAAAAGTAACAACATTTATTACTGGACATGAAATTAAATTCATCTTTATGTAAACTCGATAATGAAATTATGTTTTTGGTACCACTAGTTACATAATAACTACTATGTAAAACAAAACATATACTCATTGGTAATGTGAGGTTGTAGCCCCAATGGAAAGAGCATCCAGCCTCACACCTTTGGTAGCTCGTAGATCCATTTATCCTCTGGCATTTTTTTAAATCTACATGGTTCCTACAATAGAATAAAAAAGTGATCCCCATAAGCGGTATATAATGAGCAGTTTGAACAAATGGAATGATTTCACTCGATAAAGAGTGGACCTTTGGATTCACATTTCTATTATGAGGAGTTTCTCTTTCAGTGGCATGACTTTTCCAAATTAAAATAATACTTCCTTCTTCTCCTTTCTATACCTCTAGGTATTCGATTTCTTGGTTGTACGATACATTGATTATTTATATTTTTTATCAATCATAATCCTTTTTTCATGTCCTTCTTCTTCCTATTCACAATAAGAACTACAGTTTTTTCATTCCCCATGCCCTTATTGACATGGTGAATTATGGTATGAAGATCTAAATAACTATTCTTGATATTAATCATATTATAATTCTCAATAAAACTAGATATGTTAAAAGGATTTGAAGTTATTATGAGATTTGTAGGAAACACTCATGGAGTTCAAACCCTAAAATGCCCAGATTCTCAATGTAGCCAAAAATCTTGGCTACATTAGGTCTCACTAGTGCAGACTCTCTAAGAACAATAGTGAACAAATATTTGGAGATCTCATACCCCTCATGTCTCACCATCTCTTCATAGTGATCCCAATGATGACACATAATTCTATACGTATCCATTTCCTCATGTTCCATGATTAGATCATTGATCATAGATGATTACATGAGACACTAAGCATAGGTAGCATCATTAAGATATTTCTTGTACACTGAGAGTTCCTCATTACTGGACTCATTTTCATGCGCAAATGGTAATGGCTCTTCGAGCTCATAAATATTCCTCTCATGGCTATGGATAACCTGATGCTACCTTGGAAACTCTTTGAAGTATTTTTTGGTGATATTTTTTTCTTTCTCGATTATAGATCTAAGTGATATGTTTGAAGTCATTTTTATTTATGTTTCAACAAACTATGAATAACATATTATTTTTAATTCGTCTCGATAAAAATAGAAAAATAAATAAATTGATATCTATTTTTCTCTTGCTATTTTGTTGAAACCCATTAGACATCACCATTTGATTTGGAATATCCTATTTCATGGAAATTATTGTTATAATGATCCATATTTCTCTTCACATTACCCCAACTAGGTTTGGATAATAAACTCGAATGTTTTTGGGTAGGAATTAAAAATACCAACATTAATAACTCAATGCTATTTTATTTGTTGAGTGGACTCTACAATGTTGAAATCCTTAACTTTGGATTTCCTCAACCATAGCCTCTTAGTTATGCCATGTAATGTTATTGAAGTCAAACCATGATGTAAATAATATTAATCCATCCAAGAACAAGAAATTATAATTATCTAATAATTTTGTACACCACAACTAGGTTTGGTCAACTACTTTGAACAATGGTTTTATTCTAACTGAAATAATGGAAGGCGTTAACGACATAATATTTAATTGAGGGTTTTTATATCATATTATCTTTTAACAAGTTTGTTAATGTTGATTGTGATATACTTATGTGATTAACCATATATATAAAATATTTATGCATAAGCAATTTTTATTTTAGTTCCATCTTGTATTCTTGTTAGTTCATTAATTATGTGATCATGTCAAACCTCTATAATGATTAACCATAAAACATACAGAATTAAAAAAAGGGAATGATCATGAAATTTAATATTAATTAGTTTATCTTATAGTAGATAAACAAAACCTAACCAAAGACAAAACACCTTGAACCATTTAAGGTTCATGTTTATTACATTACACATGTCTACCATTATATCTCCGTGGATTGGTTACACTCAGGCTCTTTACATTAAATGCCACATCTAGATTGTGAGCTCCATTCATTACATATGATTTTAACTCACATTATAGTGAGGGGTAAAGGGGGGTTAACATAAAAGAATCCATGGGCATGCCTACCCTATATAATAATGAAAAGAAGGCTGTCATACCAATAATTTTAATTTAGTATATCAATTTAATGAAAAAAATCACATACAATGGTCTTTTCAATATCATGATAATCCATATACATGAAACTAATTAAACATTTAATAAAAAAATAATTCAATTCATTAATCATTCTTATTAAGATAAATTACACTCTAATCGATTAATCGTTAGCTTCAATTAATCATTCCTTTTTATTTTAATCATTTTCAACATTTTCTTGATATTCTCATACATAAACTTGAAAATAATATGTACCTTGGAGGAAACCAGTAAATACCCCTAAAAAACTACCCATCATATATTTATACTTGTATACATTTTATTAATTGTGATATATAGCATGACCATATAATAATAATTGTTATACAAATCGTACATGATGTTCGGATCAAGGAACATTACATAGATATTAATTAAACAAAAATATATATATATATATATCAAAACCAATAACATGGTGTTTTCAAGCTTTAAACCCATATATGGGTACATGCCTCAATATTTTACATAATATAATAATAACTTTTTTACATCTGTGTAATCTAGATATAGTACAAGGCATGTAGATTCGACTAAACATCTTGTACCCTACTCAACATCCATCTGATGTACACACCTACAGAAATAGTGTTTGTGGTGTACATTATAAATCAGTGGAGTATATGGCATGTCCATTTGGACACATTTCATGTAGTCTCCATGATACAAAGTCACTAGCTGGGTAAGCCGTGTATGTGATTAAAGACATGAACCAAACCTGAACGGACAACATGCCATGCCTAGTGGGCCACACAGTATGTATTTTAGATGATCATACACTAGTCTATCCTTGTGAATAGATGGTGTAATAATTAACTACACCGTATGTCAATGAAGCACATGGATTGAGTAATTTTTTAATTATGCCCGATTCATTGATCATAAATACACATAGTGTATATCCGACTACACGATGTATATAATTTTCTTATCAGGACACACCTTCTAGTGCCTCCTGTTGAGATCATCAATTTAATTTTAATCATAAAATTATTTGATTCTCTTAGATTTGGAGAAATTATAATATATGAATATATATCATGTTTCAAATTACATAATAATTAAACATGAACTAAAAAACTAAATTATTTAAGTGACAATAATCATTAAATTATTTAGATAATTATAATCGAGAATATGACCCATCTGATACAACTTGTAGGATCTGGGAACAACAGATGTGTGGTATGGTTGTGTAACCAAAATTTCAAATTTTTATAATAGATGATTAATCTGGGATCACTATGATGATGACTTCCAGTACCATGTTATTGAATCAAAGGTAAAAGGCAAAGGGGAGAACACTGAATCAATAAGAGAGGATCAACATATTTTGTTTATTATTGATTTAATTAAATTATATAATTTACTCCAATTTGATTATTTCTTTGTTGGTGCATCCAACCACAACTGTGAAGTGTGTATTTATTTTGGTATATAATTCAATGATATGAATTCTATTATATTGATCCACACATGCTCCACGTATCTCTCGACGTCGTCGAAGGAGTCTCTGAGTGCTAGCGATGATGGTCCTTACACTTGTTCCATGTCTGTCACCCTATGGACCACCATTAACCTTACTCTATCTCTACCTTTGTGGCTTATATACTATCTCATTATAAGTCATCAAAAGTCACAAGAGAAACACTACATATCCCTTAGATGACAGAAGGAATCCAAAGAGCCTTGTATTACTAATTATCTTTCAATGGAATGTCTTCTAAAGCATCTGGAACAACCTCATCCTTGTGACTATCATCAGATACCTATCATTGATTTCTCATCTCTATGGTTCAAATTAACATCAACCTATGTAGTGCCTTCTCTTATAAGAATTTATCTACCATTATAGCTCATTCAATCGCCCCATCAAATGTTTAAATTCATGTGATATAATTAAATCCACGATATCTTGTCATAAGCCTTGCATTAAGTTCTGAGATATGAAGAATGGTTCCCACTCCATAATTGTGGACTATTATAAGAGATCAGAAATCCTCTCTAAATACTCCTCCATAGTCATATAACACTACTATAGATTTTGAATCTTCTATATGCACATTGATCACAATGTGTCCATAAAAAACCTCCCTAAAGAGTAGTTCAATGTTCAACTAGGAGAGAGTTTTCAACTCATGTGGCTGAGTAAATAAAATCTACTATCACTCCGCAAATCAATGTTTTATACTCTCTATGAGGACCTATATATGATATTTAGGCATCCTTACAAGGCATAAAACAAAAAGTGACTATCTCTAGCTAGTCCTCAACTACCAAAGAATTTTGATCACCCTAAAACCTATGAGGTTTATTCCACTAGAACTCATGTAGTTCAATCAGTTTGAGTCTGTAACAACCCAAAGTTTCATTAATGGAAAATCACACTTGATCCAGTTAAATGTCTCTTTATGAAAAATGTTTTTATAATATGTCAATTTCTTTGGTTTTAAGAATTTTGATCGTTGTTAATATAGCCGTTGAACAGTGACCACATGATTAGTATAAATATAGGACCTTAACAAATCCAATTTACTCAGACAAAATAAGTGATGGACTCATCCAGTAGAATTGCTCCATACAAAGCCCATTTTTCGGAGCTCGGAAAAGAGGTGGCATCCTTGGGCTTTTCCCTTGACCAAGCCCATGCTGAGCTTTACCATGTCAAGCTCGAACAGGACCGTCTATGGGAAAAGTGGAAGTTGATAGAGATTACTACTCGAGCGATGTTATCTAAGCCACCCCAAGAGTTTTTCACCATCGCACACCTTACCCTTAGGTCTTATGTGGCTTTTTTAATGGGTTATGTAACAAATAAGTAGTACTATGTTCATGTACATTATTGTTTTATATAATAATGAATATAATTTCTAGTCATTTTTGATACATTGTAAATAGTTTTTAAAGAACAAATGGTGTTTTTAGTTATTACATAATTAAGAAATATATTTTATTAATTTAAGGGATTTTTGAATTAAATAATATTTTAATAATAATATTATTATTATTATTAAATTAAATTTTATTAAATATAAATGATCTTTTAATTTTATGAATGCAATTTAAATTTTATATTATGGTTTGAAAGCCATTCCGATTAAAACCCGTGAATTTTCGATAAATCTTGGTTTCTATATTAAAAGTGAAAATTAACATATTTAGAAATTTTTTTAGGTAAAACAAATATCATTTCTGGAATCCAAACGTCGAAATTATCCAACGATGAATTTCTCATAATTTTCTGAGGCAGCCAAATATTTGGGTAAAAATTAAATACAGTTTAAATATATATTGTGTTTTATGACATCCTAATGAAACAATGGTGATTTATAAAATACAATAATCCTTATGTTCGGCCAATATATGTTTTATTATTAAAATAATGTGATTTTGGGTTTTTTTGACTTACTTTTCAAATCATTAATGGACCCCACAAAACATATTCAACACCTTGCCTTTTTAAATTAATTTCCATGGGAGTGTGACTCACCTCCAAATAAGAAACCCTAATATTTTAAGAAGTTCGGACTTGGGCCTTATAAAATATTGTTTTCATCTTCCCTTTTCCAAAAACCATGGGCAAAAACCATGGTATGGTTTGTGGTTTGGATTAATTTAATGTAAGGGGACCCAAACCTAAATAATAAAGAATTCCCTCACCTTTCCTATATAAACCCACCCAAGATCCCACTTCCTCCTCACTATAATCACTTGGAGTTCGTCCAACCTCATCCCTACTCTCTCTAGAATCCACCCAAGGTGCCTCAAGATCCCTAGAAGCCTCTCACAAGCCTCTCTCTAGCCATTGGAAGCACACTTCCAAGTAAGGGTTTTTTCTTCCTTTCTCATTTTTGTCCAATTTTTCTTAAAGTTGTTTATCCCTTTTACTTTCAAATATAAATGTTGGGGTATGGTTTCGCACCTCCCTCATACATCCCTAATTATGTTTGAATTATTGTATACCCTTTCTCTCTCATTAAATGCCTCCCATGTACACCCGTTACTATGCCGAAATTCCGAAAGAAACTTCTCTCTCCTCTTTTACATTCAAGCAATACTTTTGTATCATGAATATAAAGTCCATTAAAATTTTTGGGACATATATATATATTACCTATTTCTATCCATTACATGTTAATATGATGAGGAAACCATTTATCTCTCATCAATAATTTTTATGAATCCCTATTTCACGTCGTTACGCTGCCGAAATCGCACCGATTTTCTAAACCAATGCCATTGTGTAGTAAATACCATGCCCATTTCTCCATCAAGGGTATTCAGCTTTATTCAAATATTCTTATTGATTGTAAAGTTTCATGTATGAAATCAACATTACTTTATCGTGGAATAAATTATTATGTTTTATGAACCCATGTTTTATGATCCATGTGGCACACTTATGCATGAAATGAAATGGTTAAGAAGGGTGTGCCCTTATAGCGCTCCAATGCATTGGGTAAAGTATAGTATCATGATACATCATGTGTAATGAGTGTTTAATCATGATAATTCAAGGGCAATGAGGTTTTACTTGTGCTTCATGTGCAGTGAGGGTTTACTCATGCTATATGTGCAATGAGCCTTGGCTCATGCTAAATCCATGTTAAGTGTTGTTGCCACATTTCCATGTTATGATTATCATGATTTATCATTCCTTTATGTTCATGTTTCTGTTATTCTATATTGTTAAGACCATTGCCTACCATGTATTGTACTCCTCATGTTATTCCATGTGTACTCCCTTACTGGGCTTTATAGCTCACCCTTTTCTTATGCATGTCCTCAGGTAATCCCATGCAATGCTATGTACGAGGGAATTTAGTGGTCATGTAAATGATGTTTTTAATAAAGATGTGTTATTTCATGTTCTAAGTTTTTATGTAATGATCCTAACCACCAAAGAAACTAAACCTATCTATCTTCTTTGTTGTATCAAGTGATGTTTTATGTAATAAATCTTGTTTAAGTTGTAATAAAAAGTAGGGTTGTCATAGTTGGTATCCGAGGATAGGTTTGGTTATTTTTGGGATTTGGATTGGAAAACCCTAGTAAAGCCTTAGATACGAGACTAAGTAAAATAAAATCATCCCTAAGATATGGTAAGTATTGAGTAAGTGGTTTATCAAGAAAATACATCCTTTTCTAGATATGAGCAGGTAGAGGCGGCTCTGGCACAAATGTATCCTAGGGGTAAAACCCAAAAACAATGCTTTGAGGTAGACTCGAACGGGAACTGGTGCACGACAATGGGCCTTGCTGCACTCTTGGTTACGACACTCCTGGTGGATATGTTTTTATTAATTCACAATCTTAGTATGAACCCTTATTAATGGAATTAAAAAATGCCCCTAAGAATATATGTTAGAAAGTAGATCATGAAAATCCTAGATTGAAGCCTATAGAGTCATGAGTTATGGAAATAAAAGTATATTTATAAGTCATCAAATTTTGTCTTTGGATTGCGCTTTATGTGTTACCCCTAACATTCCTTTAATTCCAGCCAATGGCCGGTAATAGGAGGACTCGGGCTAACAACCTTTGTGAAGATCAGTGTGATGACTATACTAATGAGATACCAAATCCAATGGGAGCGGGAATCGCGAACTTTTTAATGATTCTCTCTCAGATAACTCATGTTTTGAATAGAAACCCAGGTCAAGAGGAACGTTTAACCCCCCCCCCCCCCCCAAGAAAGAACAAGTCGCTATTGAGAGCTTCATGAGACAAAGGCCTCTAACTTTTAGTGGATCATCTGATCCCATGATCCCTGCAAAATGGATCAACTCCATTGAAAAGATCATCTCCATCCTTCAATGTTCTGAAAAAGAGAAGGTTCTCCGGGATGCTTATCGTATGGAGGGTGAAGCTGATCAATGGTGGACGTTGATCAAAAATACGAAGCCTGAGGAGGAGATAGAGTCTTTGGAATGGAAGGAATTACAGAAGATGTTTTTCGATAAATATTTTCTGCGCACCCTCCGGCATAAGATGGAAAGGGACATCCTTTCCCTAAAACAAATAGATGAGGAATTCATTGGAGTGTACGAGGAAAACTTCACAAGGCTTGCACGATACACTTCCGGCTTTGTCGTTACCCCCGAATGCAAGGTTGACCGCTTATTTAGTGGGATGATGCCTAGCTTGTGGAAAGAATTAGTGATCCGTGACTTCGAAAGCTATGAGGAAATTTTCCAATGTGCACTCAAGGTCGAAATGGAGATCGGAGAATCATAGGGGTATCATGGGGATAAGAAGCGTAAGGTGGACTTCAATGCTGGTGGGCCGATATATAAATCCAACAGCGCTAAGAAGTTCCAGCACCCCACTTTCCAAAATTGCGGAAATAAGCACCCTGGAAATTGCCTTAAGGGGAAGAGAAAATGATTCAGGTGTGGAGGAGAAGGGCACGTAGCTGTTAACGGTCGGCAAGAAGGACTCGCAGTTGCGAAAGAGGATAGGAACGCTCTATTCGAAACTCAACGCGTTGTTCAATGCTAAAAATGCAAAGAACCAGGTAATTTTGAAAATCAGTGCCCTAATCCAAGGGTTATCGGAGGCAACCATCAAACTCCAAGACAGCAAGGAAGAGCTTTTTCCATCACTTCTGTCGATGTGAACCCCGACAACGAAGTGGTGACAGGTACGCTAGTTATTCATTCAAGAATAGCAGACATACTTTTTTATTCAGGTTCTACGCATTCTTTTATATCTCAAATGTTTAGTAGAACAATCCCAGCACCACCACAAATCATTGAAGTAAAGATGTCGGTGAGTACGGAAAATGGGGCAATCATTGCGTCCCATGTCTATAAGTCCTCCCCCGTTATAATCTGTGGATTAAATTTCCTGTCGAACCTCGTCATACTTCCTCTAGTAGAATTTGATGCAATTATTGGCATGGATTGGCTTTCCTTATATAGAGCCAACAATAGTTTTTCAGTAGAGGGAAATCACACTCCATATGGAGAATCGACCCCCAATTATTTACAAGTGTCCGGAGGAAGATGAATCTCCTTTAGCTCCATCATCTCAAGCATGGATATTACTATCCTATGAGCATGAATATTTGGCTCAGATGATTGAGTCCAAGGAAGAAACCATCCTTGAAGAAATGCCTATTGTGTGGGAATTCACTGAAGTGTTTCCAGATGAACTGCCTGGCCTTCCTCCTAGAAGAGATGTTGAGTTCTCAATTGAACTTATTGTTGGGGCATTACCAATATCCAAGACTCTAAATAAAATGGTTGTTGTTGGGCATAAAGAGCTTAAGAAACAACTACAAGAGAATCTAGAAAAATGGTTTATACGCCTAAGTGCTTCACCATGGGGTGAACCATTCCTCTTCATCAATAAGAAGGATGGGTCAATGTGGCTTTGCATCGATTATCGTGAACATAACAAAATCACGATAAAGAAAAAGTATCTTCTCCCACAAATTGATGACTTGTTTGATTAGTTTCGTGGAGGACAATACTTCTCCAAGGTGGAATTACGGTCGGGATATTATCAAGTAAGGGTGAAGAAGGAAGATATCCCCAAGACTGCTTTTCGTACAAGGTACAGGCACTATGAATTCATAGTAATGCCATCCGGACTCACCAATGGTCCAGAAATATTCATGGACATGATGAATAGAGTCTTCAGAGATCACCTAGACAAATTTGTGGTAGTCTTTATAGATGATATTCTAATATACTCCAAAACCAAGGAGGTTCAGGAGGAGCATTTAAGAACTGTACTAGAGACTTTGTGCAAGGAGAAGCTCTATGAAAAGTATAGAAATTGTGAGTTCTAGTTGAAGGATGTCTCATTCTTGGGCCATATCATCACAAGCAATGTGATATTTGTGGACCCCTCCAAAACATATGCAATTGATGGATGTCCGAGGCAAACATCGGTAACAGATATCCATAGCTTCTTGTGGTTAGCTAGATATTATCGATGATTTGTGAGAAATTTCTCACGATTTTCCAATCCTCTTACCAAGCTAACTCAAAAGGGAGTAAAGTTTGTTTGGAGTGATGAATACGAAGAAATCTTCAAGGAGTTGAAAAGGAGGCTTATCACTACACTCGTTCTCACTTTACCCATAAGTGGGGAGATTTTTGTGCTATTCAGTGATGCTTTGAAGAAGGGATTAGGATGTGTGCTGATGACAAATGATAAAGTGATATCCTATGCCTCAAGGCAGTGGAAAATCCATGAGAAAAATTATCCAACACATGATATAGAGTTGGCGGTTGTGATCATTACCTTATAAATCTAGCAGCATTATCTCTATGGATAGAAATGTGAGATATATACTGACCACAAGAGTCTTAAATATATATTCACACAGAAAGAGCCTAATATGCTCCAGATAAGATGGATAGAGCTCCTCAAGGATTATGATTGTTCAATCCATTACCACCCTGGGAAAGCTAACAAGGTGGAAGATGCCCTAAGTAGAAATGACCCAACAATTCTATCAATGATGAGAATTGAGAAGGATCCAATCTTCTTAGACTTGATGAAGATGGATTTTGGAATCATAAAGAAGGGAACATCATCAATCCTTTCACAAATGATTTCTCAACCATCTCTTTTGGAAAGGTTAAAGGATGCTCAAAAGGATGATGTGAGAATTAAGGAAAAAGTGGGAGCTATTAAAAAAGGAAAATCCTCAGAGTTTAATGTTAATGAAGAAGGAATTGTGTGGTTTGGGAAAAGACTATGTGTTCCATCATGTTCGGAGCGGAAGAATGAACTTTTGGATGATGCACATAGTTCAAATTTCTCTATTCACCCAGGGAGCACAAAGATGTATCGAGATCACTGAGAAAACTTCTGGAGGGATAATATGAAGAAGGAGATCGCTGAATATACATCAAAGTGTCTGGTGTGTCAGCATGTTAAGGTAGAGAGGTAGAAGTATTAGGGGATGATGCAACCATTTCCCATAACAGAATGGAAATGGGAGAACATCACCATGGACTTTTTCACTGGACTTCCAAGGACATCCAAAGGCAACAATGCAATATGGGTTGTTGTGGATCGTCTTACAAATACTGCACACTTCATTTCTATTCGGAAGGATTTCTCTTTGGATCAACTGGAAAGGATATATATCAGGGAAGTGGTACGGTTTTATGGAGTACCACTATCTGTTGTGTCCGACCGAGATCCAAGATTCACCTCTATGTTTTGGAAGAGTCTTCAAAATGCTCTCAATGCTGAACTGAACATTAGTATGACCTATCATCCTCAAATTGATGGCCAATCAGAGAGGACTATCCAAACATTTGAGGATATGTTGAGAGCATGCTCAATGGACTTTAAAGGAGGATGGGATCAACATCTTCCTCTGGTTGAGTTCTCTTATAATAATAGTTTCCACTCGAGCATCCAAATGGCACCATATGAAGCCTCGTATGGGAAAAGGTGTAGAGGACCAGTATGTTGGGATGAGGTCGGTGAACGTAAGCTGCTTGGACCAGAAATGGACGATGAAATGGTGGAGAAGGTGAAAACCATTCAGCACCATATCATGGCAGCCCATAGTCGACAGAAGAGTTATGCAGATAATAGGCGACGAGGCCTTGAGTTTAATGTTGGAGACACGGTGTTTCTACACATATCTCCGTGGAAGAAGGTCATGAGGTTTGGAAAGAAAGGGAAGTTAAGTCCAAAGTACATCGGCCCCTTCGAGATTCTTGATCGTGTTGGGGCTGTAGCCTATCGACTAGCACTTCCACCTACTATGGCCAAATTACATGATGTCTTTAATGTATCCCTATTAAGGAAGTACATACAAGACCCTTCATATGTACTCTCTTATAAGGTGGTACAATTGGAAGACGATCTTTCTTATGAGGAGAAACCAGTGAAGATCATAGATCGTAGAGAAAAAGCTCTATGAAATAAGACAATGCCCCCATCAAGGTGTTGGGGAGAAACAACTTGTTTGAATAAGCGACTTGGGAATCGTAGCATATGATGAAGTTGAGTTACCCACATTTGTTTTGGTGTGGGAAAAGGAAAATTTCGAGGGAGAAATTTCATAAGGGGGAATATTGTAACGACCCAAAGTTTCATTAATGGAAAATTCCTCTTGATCCAGTTAAATGTTTCTTTATGAAAAATGTTTTTATAAGATGTCAACTTCTTTGGTTTTAATAATTTTTACCATTGTTAATATAGTTTTTGAACAGTGACCACATGATTAGTATAAATATAGGACCTTAACAAATCAAATTTGCACAGACAAAAGAAGCGATGGCCTCATCCAGTAGAATTTCTCCATACGAAGCCCATTTGTCGGAGCTCGGGAAAGAGGTGGCATCCTTGGGCTTCGCCCTTGACCAAGCCCAAGCTGAGCTTCAACATTTCAAACTCGAACGAGACCGTCTATGGGAAAAGTGGAAGTTGATAGAGATTACCACTCGAGCGATGTTATCCGAGCCACCCCAAGAGTCTGTCACCATCGCACACCGTACCCTTATGTCTTATGAGGCTTTTTCAAGGGGTTATGCAAAAAATAAGTAGAACTATGTTCATGTACATTATTTTTGTATTTAATAATGAATATAATTTCTAGTCATTTATTATACATTGTAAATAGTTTTTAAAGTACAAATGGTGTTTTTAGTTATTACATAATTAAGAAATAAATTTTATTAAATTAGGGGATTTTTTAATTAAATAATATTTTAATAAAATAATTATATTATTATTAAATTAATTTTTATTAAATATAAATGATCTTATAATTTTATGAATGCAATTAAAATTTTATATTAAAGTATGAAAGCCATTTCTGTCAAAACCCGTGAATTTTCGATAAATGTAAGTTTTTATTTTAAAAGTTAAAATTAATATATTTAGAAATTTTTTAGATAAAATAAATTTCAGTTATGGAATTAGGACGTAGAAATTATCCAACGGTGAATTTTTCATTATTTTCTAAGACAGTCAAATTTTTGGGTAAAAATTAAATACCGTTTAAATATATAATGTGTTTTATGTCATCATAATGACCCAATTGTGATGTAATAAAATACCATAATACTTATGTTCAGACAATATATGATTTATCATTAAAATAATGTGATTTTGGTTTTGTTTGACGTAATTTTAAAATCATTAATCGACACCTCAGGACTTATTCAACACCTTGCCTTTTTAAATTAATATCCAGGGGAGTGTGACTCACCTCCACATAAGCCACCATAAAATTTTAATAAGTTCGGACTTTGGCCTTATAAAATATTGTTTTCATATTACCTTTTCCGAAAACCATGGGCAAAAACCATGTGATGGTTTGTGGTCTGGATTAATTTAATGTAAGGGGACCCAAACATAAATAATAAAGAATTCCCTCACCTTTCCTATATAAACCCACCCAAGCTCCCACTTCCTCCTCACTATAATAACTTGAAGTTCGTCCAACCTCATCCCTACTCTCTCTAGAATCCTCCCAAGGTGCCCCAAGGTCCCAAAAGCCTCTCAAAAGCCTCTCTCTAGCCTTTGGAAGCACACTTCCAATTAAGGGTTTTTTCTTCCTTTCTCATTTTTTTCCAATTTTTCATAAAGCTGTTTTTTCCTTTTAATTTCAATTATAAATGTTGGGGTATGATTTCAAACCTCCCTCATACCTCCCTATTTATGTTTGAATGATGGGATACCCTTTATCTCTCATTAAATTCCTCCCATGTACACCTGTTACTATGCCGAAATTCTGAATGGAACTTCTCTCTCCTCTTTTACATTCAAGCAATACATTTGTATCATGAATCTAAATTAAATTAAAAGTTATGGTATATGTATATATATATATTACCTCATTACTATCCATTCCATGTTAATATGATGAGTAACCCATTTCTCTATCATCAACCATTTTTATTAATCCTTATGTCACGCCGTTACGCTGCCGAAATTGCACCGATTTTCTAAACCAATCCCATTGTGTAGTGAATACCATGCCCATTTCTCCATCAATGGTATTCACCTTTATGCAAATTTTCTTATTGATTGTAAAGTTTCACGTATGAATTCCACATTCCTTTATCGTGGAATAAATTATTATGTTTTATGAACCCATGTTTTATGATCCATGTGGCACACTTATGCATGAAATGAAATGTTTAAGAAGGGTGAACCCTTATAGCGCTCCAATGCATTGGGTAAAGTATAGTATCATGATACATCATGTGCAATGAGTTTTTACTCATTCTTATTCATGTGCAACGAGGGTTTACTCATGCTTCATGTGAAATAAGGGTTTACTCATGCTTTATGTGCAAGGATCCTTGGCTCATGCTAAATCCATGTTATGTGTTGTTGCCACATTTCCATGTTATGATTATCATGCTTTATCATGCCTTTATTTTCATGTTTCTCTTGTTCTCTATTGTTAAGAATATTTCCTAACATGTATTTTACCCCTCATGTTATTCCATGTGTACTCCATTTCTGGGATTTATAGCTCACCCTTTTCTTATGCATGTCCTCAGGTTATCCCATGCAATGCTAAGTACGAGGGAATGTAGTGGTCATGTAAGGAATGTTTTCAATAAAGATGTTGTATTTCATGTTTTAAGTTTTTATGTAATGATCCTAATCCCCAAAGACACTAAACCACTCTATATTCTTTGTTGTATCAAGAGAAGTTTTATGTAATAAAGCATGTTTATGTTGTAATAAAAATAAATGTTGTCATAGAGTTCATCATCATCCAACACCACAACTGATAACTACATCCCAATGGGTGGTGTAATATCTAGTAAACCCCATAGAATAATTATCTCTTATGTATTTTCTTGAACTAAAGCCTCATAACATGGTTAATCATCTTTATGGTCACATAGTTGAATCTTATTGGGTTTTCATTGTATGGGAATCCTCAAATATAGAATATGTACTACGGATAAATAGGATATCGAGAGTTGAATCATGGACATATAATCACAACCCATTCCTATATTATGCATGTACTAATGTTTTCCCAATGTCCAATGTCTATATGTAATAAGTCTACAGGTTTTTGAGTTGCGTCTTGGTGTATGAATATGTCTCTCACTACACCAATGCTGGAGTCCCTATCTTTAAATCCAAACTCAAATCTTATAAAATTTTTACCAAAAAAATTGAAAACATCTCACAAGACTATGATCATAAGCTACAACAAACACCTATGACAATATTTTATCATGACTGAGCCCATCATGGAAAAACAATACCTACCCTAAGATCATCTTATATAGGATAGGGGTTGGTGACAAGTACAGAGTAGGCATAACACACACATGGGATAAATTAGGCTAATATACCTTTACAAATGCATGAATATCTATGACTATACAATGTTGAAATTTTAAAAAACAAAAACCAATGAATTTATATTTATTTAATAGCTTAATATATGTACGATCATAAATTACTACAAATAGTTAAATTAAAAAATACAAGACAAACTGAAAACTATAGATATTAAAATATTCTTAAAGGGTGTGGACTATTATCAAATCTAACCACCCTAAAAGAACATTCTTCTATCATGATCCATCGATTCATGTCCACCTCCTTGTCATCCTAGGATACTATCAAATGGGTCATTTTCTATATATGAAACGACACGTGGGATCATATCACTGGTAGGGATGTGTATAACAATAAACAGTTGGATACCCTAGAAAACTAATCACAATGATTCTGAAATAGTCATATCATAATAACAACATATAAAAAATTCATTAAAAAAGCGTGAAAATATAATTAACAAGGACAGCACTCCTCTAAGTGGGTAGAACCGAAATCTCATCCCCATGATTCTACTCGATTTAATTCTAGTTTTTAGAGAATCCACTCCACGATCCATGATATAACCAGATACAATGATCCATGAGATCACAATCATTGATACCAAGCAATTAAATCTCTTTGGTCTCTAAATACTATGATACTCAAATAGGGGATCATGCACATGATCATTGGGGGACACAAAAAATCCCATATTGAACAACCAATTACATAGGGGATTATAAAATAATGATATTGGGAACCTTACTGAAATGAAAAACAAGATTGAGGAACAATTCATTACTCAAGGAGGACACACTGATTCCACAAATCACACCATGGCTATAAAATAAAAAAAGATCAAACTCCAATCCCAAAAAGGGACACTAAAAAATTTATCTTAGACTATACTTCATTATGGAATCATAGTATATATATTAGGAAATAATATAATACTTTTCCCTCTTGGGGATAGACCATGGGATCATACTATATAGGTATTGTTCCATCCAAAAGAAATGGCCTAAAAATCCCTCAAATTGGGTACATAGCTTGCACTATGGGTACACATTGTGTCCATCACACCCATGTTCTTCCTATGTTTATCATCTTCACAGATTAGGTAAAAATTAAATAAAATAAATGTAAGTTACTATACATGGGTTTTAGTGGACACTCGACTCCATTCTCATGCCTTTCGGTTATGCCCCTATACCACTGGCCATGTAGGTGTACCAACTTTTTTACACATGGTTATTATTATGTACACAAGGCCATGTACAATAGATATGATATATGGTCATGTAAATGTAATTAGTCCTATATTATCCCCTGATTCCATTACAAAACAAACCATGTTAGCAGCATGGGTTGTATGATGTGTAACAGGGGTTATATGACATGTGAAATTTTTTTCTCTACGTGAAAACACTAGATTTTCATAGTGGGGTCCCACAATGTGTTTAGTTATAGATTACACTCCATGTAACCCATGATTTATAAATCTATATAATTTTTCCTCCATGACATTCTTTATTTGACATTGTATCTTTTCATTCCAAAATATTTTAAATAATGGGTCGGTCAACCTTCTTGTCATCAGAAATCGGGATTTCAGGATGAAAATCTACTCGAGAAACACCCACACTCACCATTTGTAGTCGTACAGTCAAATCTGGGTTGGACGAAATCCTAAAATCAATTTTTAGTTGCCTATATTTCATCTTCATGAATTATAGTACCTTAATCAAACCATTTATCATGAACTTCACTCATGATATCGATCTGTTGTGCTAAAGAACAATTCCTCAATATTTAATTACTATTTATTTATTCAAATTGATGGCCAAATAAAATAATAAAAATGAATGTGTTAATAAATGGGGGTGAAATATTTTTTCCACAATATGATCAGAGTAGAACATAGCCTTTTGTCATTTGGCCTCAATCTATTATTGAGGAAATAGATGAACAATGAAGGATATAACCAACAAACCAAAATTAATCCATCACAAAAAACATCTACCATTAATGAATTAATCAATACTTGTATATAGAATTGATCCATGTACAACCATGATAAAAAATGACTGAATATTTCAAACTAAACATCCTATAATAATTTTGTATCATTCACTATTGAATTACAATTCTATATTGTTGTCATTGGGGAGATCCAAGAGCTCTGTTTATGGGTGATCCTCAATCTGATCTTGATATGATGAAGTCCACCAATGATCCTCAAATGAATAATCTCTAACAGGTCATTTCAATTCATTGATTATGAAACTTACACTAGGGGTTAGGATTTACAATTTTTAATAATACGATGCATGAAATAGTGTCAAATGAAACAATATAATTTATATTTATTAAATTTTTCTGTGAACATGACATATTTTCCACAAACACTCAGTGTTCACAAAGTTTATATCTCACCTATGAAAAACACATGTTATGAAATCAAACAAGGCCTCATTTCTATGATTTGAGCCTTTATTCATGAGTTATTACATGTTTTTGTTTGAAAAATACACATATGTTGAATTAAAATCGTCATTATTTTGGAAATTTTAATTCAAAGCTCACTGAAAATCGAGTTTTTGTGATGTCTCAACACCTAGATCTAAAAATATTCAATATATTATTCTATGATAATACACATAAAAATAATATTTTTTACATCACTAACTTGAAATCACCATTATTATATAGATAGGATCCATCATTTTTTAGTGCTAATTATAATCCTATAGTGAGGGTCTAGTATTACACCTCACTATTGGAAGATGCCTCTAAGACAAGCATTTGATAATATATTTTATCTAATTACTACCCATTGTTCTTTTATTCCTTTTAGAATCGGTTGAATGGTTATATATTTTTGAAAATATGATGTTCCTAGGTTTATTTACATCACTGAGTGGAATACAAGGGGAATAAGTTATTCTTTTTCATTTTAGGTTTTTTTATATTCTATACAAACCTCTATGATTGATTAAAATATCAATTCTCAAATATCTAATTATATCCCTTTTGAAAGTAACAAAATGATAAAGAGTAAAGTTCATGAGTATTTTTTTTATGGTTTAACCTCTATGTGACATATCAATTCATTCTAGGATAAGGATTTGTTTTGAGACCTACATTTACACTATAAATTACTATGATTATATGCATAAGATATCACATTAAATGAATGATTAATAATCTCCCAATCAAAATTCATAAGTGAATATATTGGTCATATCCCTATGGGTTCACAGTACCATATCCTTATAGATTGATCACTCTCCCAAAAAGATCAGATTCTTATTTGACCAGGACATTATACTACCTACCCATAGTTCATCTAATGATCCTTCCATGCCCCATTCATGAAAATTTATTTAAAATCTCATATATTCGGATATAATAAGTATGTTATACTCATTTTCATTCAATTAATCATGTCCAATTATTAAATAAGATAACATATTCATACACACATTGTATTTCCTAAATTTATATTGTCAATAAGTTGTCACTATAATTACTAGAGATTATATTGTCTAATGTCTCATCTATTCAAACCTATCATTCTATATATATCCTCTATTGTTTCAAAAAACTCTAGACTCATAATACTTCTACTTCTAGTAATACTAAAACTACGTTGTGTGCCTCCAGTATATGAAACTAACATCATTCATTTTTATCCCACTTATTGTTCTTCTTATAATTAATTATTCACATACTCGACTTTATATAAACTAAGAATTATTCAATGACTTTTCATTGACTATTTTTTTTGAAAATCCTTTCATAGACTTTATATTAATCAATATATGGAAAAAATTATTTACGAAAATTATTATATATCATGTACATCATGTATCTTCATAGTTCATATTATTCTCTAGATATCATCAAAAAACATATCAAATGTGAAACTACCTTAAGGAATTCACAACTGAATTTTTGAACCGCATTGTGAGATATTCTATTTATGATCGAACATCATACATGTGAATATCATCACATATGCTTCACATATTTTAGAACATAAATTTTAGAAATCATTTTAGGATTATGGGAATACCATGAAACCACTTATCAAAAAAATCTCACACTCATCACCCTATTATCCCCTACTAATGAGACATTCATGATATTTATAGGATGTTTTACCAAGTTTTCACAGCATATTACATTCAAAAAAAAGTGGTATGTCGTTCATTCCTCTACTACTTCTTCTCATCGTAAATAGACTCTATATTTCCACTTATAAAAGTATATTGGAAATTATATCTAATTATTTTATAAAAATATGAAATATCTTTTACGTAATATAATTGAAAAAATATCCATGGAATCATTCATTGGATCAATATATTGTTAATGAAACATGAAATGAAACTATGTAAAGATTCACGAGAAAAGAAAACATAAGGATGAAAATGATTCATTCAATTTTTATATCAACAGAACCCATAAATTTTTTAAATATTGAATCGTATAACACATATCATTAGTCCTACACAAATATTTCAAAGGGATGATCACTTTTTTATCGAACTGAATATACCTCCACATCTTATGCCATACCGTGGTACAACCCCATACAATAACCACAACACCATCAGGCTACCCACATGCTGTATTTCACTCTATCATTGAACAATGATCACCATGTATGGGCTATCCAAATGTTGGATTTTTTTTCACAACTCCATTTCCACTTTTTCATGGTTCCTCCTTTGAATATCATGCATTCCTCCTTTATAACTTGTTTCTCAAGTTGTTTTTTCTAGTTTGGCCCCCATTTTCTGTCCAAAACCATATATAATATTGTTACAAAATAATTTCAAATATATTCTTCTGATATAATCTTCTCTACTAAAAGTTAAAATCTATTCTATATAGGTTTTGAAACAATAATAGTATTTAGTTAATGAAAAAAATCCATTTCAAACACTTCATATTCTTCAGCCTTAATATTAGTACAACAATAATCATATTTAAATGTTTATATATTAAATATAAATTTCTACATTTTACATACAGTATCATAAATTATTGTTACTAACATAATAACAAGCTACCACATCCTTTTCACATTTAAGAATGAGTATCACCTCATAAGTCATTCATGAGTTAATCTTTAACATTCATCGTCCTAATACATTGACATTACACATTATGATATATTGATAACATCAACAATTATCATATTAAAAAAATTTACATTTTACAAAATGATCACATATTTTCTTCTCATATTATATTCATTGGGTAATGTAATAATTCATTATATATATAGTCCAAAATTATTTTTATATGTACCACAATAACATTTATTTATCTATTGTAAAAAAAATTATCCAAAAATAATATAATTTCATCAAAAATATAATTTAAAGGATTCTACATTGCATTTGTATTTCTGAGATATTTAAACAATTGGATGAATTAATTTCCTCTACTTAAGAATAGAAAACCAATCCCTTTTCTTATTTAATTATAATAAATATGCCAGCATTCATTCTTTAATATTCATATTTCTCATTAATTGAAATCATTTCATATGATATAATTAAAATCAATACAACAATATTCTTTAATATTATTCAACCATTCACATGGGCACTTCAATATCACCTTTGGATTTGTTTTCGACACCACTTCACAGTTTATATTTAATATTATCCTCCTAATTGATTACATTAAATGAAAGGGTAAGTGTATGGGAAGGTATTTTTTATCACCATCTATATTCTATGATTTAAAAAACATAATTTGTTTCTATTATTTATATTCACATCTAGATCTATCATACTGAGAGAAAGAAGGTAGAAAATATTTCTTAGCAGTGAGCTTTTAGCTAATAGATTACATATCTTTGAGGGATGTGCATGTGTAAAAAATAATAAAAAATTACCATTAAAATAAAGATATTTATAAATTTTACATCATGTGACATAAATTCTGGTTCTTTATTTTAGTGTATATACACATATAATCATTATTGAATTTAATACATACACTGATATCATCAAAAAATATAAACTATGACAATGTAAGAATTTTTCTACACAATGATCTTATATTCATCATCAACCACTACTAATCATTAAAACTAAAATTAGATATAATAAAGGAATGTATAGGAAATTAATTTACAAACCGCATATTGTAATTTTTATGAAATTATATTATTTTTCTATTTTCATGATTGAATAAAATTTTGAAGCCTCCTATATTGTCATCTCCCATTAAGATATTTTACTCCACTGTGTATTCATCATGAAACTCTATGATGGAAAGTTATTTGTGTCATATAGTAATTACGACACTCACTCATATCTCTCTATTTAATCAGTCACATTAAATTCATTTAAAATTAGTACAAAAAAATAAATAATGGAATTAGGATGGGAATAATTTATTTCATATTTTAGGAAATCATGTTGAGACCAAGTTTTCGAAACCATAAAATTTTTCTTGTTTCTTGATACATATTTATGATATATAAATGATAATATTTTAAATATTTCTATATATTTGGGATCCACATTTGAATGTTCATCTTAGGAATCCAGAAAATGTATAATCTTTCTATTTGGTAACATTCACTTTTAGGTTGTAACTCAATATATTTATGTAATTCTAACTACGGTGGACATATTCTTAAGCATTCCACATAAGTATGATCAACATTTTTAAAGTTTATAGACTCTATTTTAAAAATATAAATTTTATCATTATATTTCACTAGTTATTTTCTTTTTGAATTAGTTCGACTTATCGAAGAAATGAAATTCTATACTATTTAGTTGTATGCCCTGATAATTTTTATCTTCCAAAAAAATATTCACCCGTATTAGGGTCATCCTTTTGAGAGTCCTTAAAAAATTGATTTTTTTATTTTGGATTTTATATACCACGATATTATTTTTATTTATCTCTTGGATTGATTATTTCGTCGACTGTAGCTTACATTTTATAATACATATATCATTTCCATATTTATAATGGTCCATGGTGTTTATATTATTACCATCGTAGAATCATATCCACTTTTTTTAACATCCAAATCATAATTCTTATTATATTTCATCGTAGTATTATGTTCATTATTTTTCTTTTATTTTCACCCCATGGATGATTTATCATTATACAATACCATTTTTTCGTGTGGTATTTTAAACACCTAAACTATAAAACTTTCTAGGTTCATATATATCATAACACATAAAAACAATAAACAAAACTGTTCTGTCAATAAAAATATTTATCCAGATAATTAAATATATTTTTCATATGTAGATTCATTATTTTATGTGAAAGCTACTTCTGTTTAAAATATTTCTGCTATAAACCTTCTCAACCCCACTTGATGAAGGCATTACTTGATTTTTATTTGACTACATATTAATCCCACATTATATAGTTCTTTTATTGAATTTCCTACATCATTAGTAGTAGCCTATAAATTTATTTTTTTATTAATGTATATTCAAATGGTCTATATTTGATTTCTTACTCTTATTCACCTTGGATAAGGTGTTGAAATCCATGGAAATTTTTATTCAACTATTGTAGTTTTTATTTTAATTTGTAACATGTAAAAGTTCATAAAACTAAATTAGTAAAAACAATTATCAATAAAATATATAACCATCATCTATGAGCATGAGGTAGATTAATCATGATTTGATCTCAAGCTCTTTCTTCAACTTATATATGAATATTTAATGACTGAACACTCATTGGGTGTTTTATGGAATATTTTTTCTTCTTTTTAAATTGGGAACATTCTACATGGGTGTTTTCATAATTTATTATCTTTTCTTCCAACATAATACAATTCAAATTTAATATTTTCTTCAATTTTTCATATAAATTCATATAACCATCAGAATCAAAAATCATCTTCAAAATAGTATTATCATGGTATTATATTAATATTGGTGTAGTGTTATTAAACAGAATTACTACTATGGATTTTACATTCAAGATAGAATTTTTTGTAAAAGTTTATTTTTATGTAATTATTCTAAAACATAGATATTAAATTTAACTTAAAACCTAAACTTTTTCATAAATTAATTCTTATAATTAATTTTTATCTATTTAAAATTTCTCATATTGTTTCTTTGAATCATTCCATAAATCATTTATTTTTTACTTATGAAATTGTGTTTTGAAATCCTCATCCATGGATCTTTTATCGCTAACCACATTTCTATTCAGAAAATCTTGAATAATTCACTAGTAACATTATTCAAGTTACCCATACACTAATTTTCAATCATATCATATTATTTTTATATATATCCCCCTTGTATTGATAATATCTTATATTTGATCATATAGAGGATTTTTTTAATATCCATTTATTCTCCCCAAAGTCATACACTTTAATAGGGTACTAAAAATATAATATTTTCAAATTAAGCTTCATACTTACTAAATAATAAAACTTATATCCCTCCCTAATTATACTATTTGTAACCTCAACATATAAGTTCCATCAATTGATCATTATTTAAGTTTGTTTATGGGTGTATCGAGGGGATATGGGATGACCCAAACCCCTTTAGCATGTGTGGACCTCGGAATGTTTCTTATAAATATATATATTGTCATCTTATTAACATATATAGACCACGAAACCGATAGTTAGTTGTGTATTGGCTAATATGGTTTTACCATAAAGACAATCTATCGGTTGGGACCCCATCGCCCAGCCGGTTGTGTCGTTGGGCATGACTTATAGTAGTGGTATTAAAGTAATTTAAAATTAAAACCCATATTTTATTTATTATTATTTCTCTATAGACCATATATATATTTACACACCCCTTTCTATACTTCTTAGACATTTAATCTCTCCCAAACTCATCTTTTAGTTGATAGTTGTTTTGATCAATGTGGTGGTACTCTTCTTGTTTTTCATCCCATTTTTGAGGCTTTACCCCTCCTGTAATCTTGATTTTTTCATCATAGAGAAAGTGGAACCCTTGGGATTTTTTCAATTTAGAATGATCGATGATGATTAATGATTACTTAGTATGTTTTGAATTCTATCGATATCTCGCCTCCTTAATTCAATTATCACTATTGGGGGGTCACATGTCTTATTTTTGTTTCATTTTTATTCGTGGTATTCAAAGTTGTTTTTTCTATATAAATTCATTTTTAATTTGTTCATGTGTTTCTTGATGTAATTTTTATTCCATTAAAAAAATTTAAACATAGTTTACTCATTTTTAATTATAAAACAACCCATTTTTTTATAATTGACATTTGGAATAACTTGTTTCATAATAATAATTATATATTTTTTGATATTGTGTTGGATTTTATTTTCATAGTGGCTTAAATTGGGAAAATTTAAATCCTTATTTGAATGAAAATAAGTTGATTCTTTACGTTTTTTCCATATAAGATAAATTTTTTATTTTTTTTTATGAAATGAATTTTAGAATGATTTAATGAATTACAAGTGGATGTTTTTATTTGAAAATATTATTTGTAAGAAGATTTCAAATTATGTATGGGATTGGTTGTCTTTTTCCATGTTATTCCTTAAATGTTTGTTTGGAAGAATAGTGTGGTATTTAGCGGAAATAATTGTTTATTTCCATTTTCAATAGATGGTCCAAAGTGATTTTTTTGTTAAACTAAAAACGAATTGGTATATCAAAGTGGTTTTCCATAAATAAAAATTTTCACATTATGATGTAAATGTTATGTCTTTTTAATTTATTATTAAACCTTATTTAGACTCTTTATCATCAAGTGGTTCATGAATTCCATGATGACGAGTTTTTTCATTGATGTTATAGTCTTTGAGGGAGATTAAAAATTTTGGTGATATGCAATCCTTTTATTCTAAGGAATGTTAAGTTTACTTGTTGATGTCATGTTAAATCCATATTATGATCCCTTTTTAGTATAACCCACACACCACATTGATTGTTCTTTAGAGAAATAGGTAGCCATATGAGAGGGCCTAGATTTATGTTATACATTTGTAGACTCTCACCCAATCAAGAATATCTTAATTGAAAGGGGCTTTAGTATAGGGATGTTTTATGAGGAGGTGTAGGGTATTTCCAATTGGCACCCTTATATACATGATATATTTTAAAATAGAAAATAGTCAATCATGACATGTTTTATTATCTTTGTTGGACTAACTAACATATCTGGGACTAACCCTTGACATAAACCCTAAAAAATTTACCTTGATACGTAATATAAGAATCAAATCATTTAATCATTACTCGAAACTTGAGTCTCCGGGATTGGATATCATTACTGTTCCAGATATTCTACATTGAGAAACTTTATATCCATGAATTTCTCTTTGGTATGTTATGTTTATCTATGATTAATAAAAATAACACATAGCTTCCATTTAATGTTTTTTCTTCACATGTAAAAAAATTATTTAAATACTTCATAAAAAAAATTTAATAAAAATATATGTTGACATGTTTTCATCTGTGTATTTGGTAAATGAATTATTAGTGGAAAAGATATTTTTTAGACACAGTTTTATCATACCTATACATCATTTATCTTTATTTAAATTTTTAATATTACTCATGTTTCAAAAATTTCTATAAAATTTAAAAACCCTACATTCTTACTATTGTGTTCCAAATAAAATAACTAAATTTCTTGGTAAATATTTTGAATAGACTCTTTGGTGGTGTCATATTGGGATTTATTATCTCATAACCAACATCTACTATTTAAAATCTCTTCTCTCATATATTTCATCTACCTTTTGGTATTTTTAGACAAATATTTTTCTGTAGTTTGTGATCATGTTCGATTAATCATACATTATGGGTTCATTATTGATTGTTCAAAGTCTGTTTCCTTGTGATATGTTGGGTGTTTGAGGACCATCATGAGATGAGTTATAGTGATTGTTTTTCCCTTTTTATGTCCTTCTGTTTTTTATATATTTTCTATTGGTTTTTAAAATAAGACATAGTTTTTATTATGTGATTTATTTTTCCAAAATATTACATGTATATTACTTATTTTTTTGTAAAATAATTTCCAATGGATTCTTCTTCATAGGCATGTGTCTTTTAAATCCTCTGGGGATTGATAACACCCTTTAGGATACTGATAATCCGTTCAAACATTGGTTCAGATTTTATTGTAATTTATTTAATTAAAATTATTATCATAAGATGTGTGTTCTGAAAATTTTCCTTGTTAAAAAAAATAACTATTAATTATTTGGTTTATTTATTGTTAGAAATAATATTAGGGGCATGTATGGACCCCTGAGGTATTTAGTGAATAAGTGCTTATTCATCTCCCATTATGATAAAACATGAGTTACCAAGGAAATTTGGGACATGAGTCTATATTTTGAGTAATTTATTTCATATATCTTATGATATTTAGATTCATAATGACACTGTATTTGATTAAGGGAATCCATTATGAGTTTTAGGTTGGTTCAAAATGATGACTAGAGGTACAGATTACCTCCACTATCTAGTAAAATATAAGAAATCTCTCTGGTTGAATTGGATATCAATATAGAAATTTTTTGAGGATATTTTATGGTTAATATACCCTAAAAAAAATATATTCATAGTTTTACTTTATCTAGGAATATGGTTTCTTTCAAATTTTCATCTAATTTTTTTTCATTTTCATGAGGTCAGTTTGGAGGGTTCTGGATTTTGAATTGAGAATAATGGGTATTTTATGTTTAATTATCTAATTTTATTATTTTAATTCAATACCTCTTTAATGAATTTAATTCCTTTATAAAACTAGAAATTAAATTTTAAAATATTTTTCTTTTGAACAATTGTAAAAATGAGTTCAATTTCTAAAATGTGTGTTTTATATATTCATTTTTGTATAAAATTTAATTTAAAATACACATATTTGATGTGATATATAAATGTATTTTATATAAATTTTTATTTTTTTTAATATAATTGAAATGTTATGGGTTTAGAAGTTGAAATTTGGGAGTAATGTTTTGAAATCAATGGATAAATTATATGATTTTGTAAAAAAAATTACAAAATTGAGGAATTTATTAGAAGGTTTCACATTTTAGAGGGAAAGTGTCATATAGAAAAAATTATGATATAATTTTTGTTTTTGAAACAATTATTTATGGATAATATTTGTTTTTGGATTCATTGAAATATTTTTTTGATTGAATTTTTCGTCATGGTATTTTTTAATATGAATAATTGGATAAGCATGTGTATCATGATATCCAGGAATTTATCTCATATATATTTCTGAGAAATAATTAATTTTTTTCATGGAAATAGTTTTCAAAGTAGTAGATAACATATTATAGGATTGGTTTATCTTGTTCATTATGATATCAAAAAAAATTGTTATGTTTTAGATATTATGTCTTTATAGGGTCTGATACATTTTGAACACAGACATCATATATTTGAAGATTAATATAAAATTTTTAACATAAAGATCCTATATAGAATCATATAGGTCATGTTCTATTGTAATAATGGTCACATAAATACATGGCTCATAAATTATCCACACCATATCACACAAATATCTTCATAACTAGCACCCTTCATTGAAAAACTATACTTATAAATTTTTTATAACCTCGTAAAAAGAAAAAATAATAATGATTGAGCTCAAATGCTGAATAAGTTTAATAAAGGGAGATATCAATGGTCACTATAGAATAATATGAAAACAAGTATATGAAAACATGAGAATAAATTTTTGAAATCACACCCTTCATATCATAAATCATAATCTTATGTTATGTAATAAGTCAAGGAATTTCATAATACATAAACTATAAAGGAATCAACAAACATAATCCATAGAAGCATAAAATTGTTATAAGCCAGGGAATTATACAATAAAAATAGGTATAAAAAATAATTTCCTTAGTAGTTAATGATCATTTCCATGACTATAAATTTTGATAGTGTTCACTCCCCAGTTTTTAATAGTAATCATGGTTCACTCCCAAGACAAATATAATTGATGGGGTTCACTCCCCAAATAATCATAGTAGTCAGGGATCACTCACATGACTATCATACTAGAAAAATTTCCTTAATAAACATTGTTTACAACCCATTATAATATTTTTTTTATCTTAAATGATTTAAATCTCTATCCAATTAGTTGGATGATGATATAGGTACAAACCACACTTGTTTATAATTTGAACAATATGCTTGGTAATAATATTTCCATTTTCCACTGTTATAATGTTTCCATTGTAAAATAATGAAAACCATATATATATATATATATAGTTTATATGATTATAAAACATCCTTAATATAATATCCCCTTGATATTAATGGGTTTCATAAACATAAAATTATATAATAATCTATGGAAATAGAACATGTTTCATAAACAATTCATTATTTTATCCTAGAATCAAAAGGATGGGTTTGATATAAATCTTATAATAAAAAATATAAACCAACAATGAAAATAGTGTGGATCATTTCCTAGTATAATATACCTAGTAAATCATAAGTGGAATTAAAAATTTTCCTTTGATGAATAGAAATACTGGTAAAATATTATTAAAACATTCTTGAGTGAAATATCCTTTCCATTTTAAAGTCACTCATTTAAAATGCAATATTTTTTAATATATAATGGAAAAAATTGTTTTTTAAGATAACCCTGGAAAATTTTAAATGAATCTTAAAATAAATGATAGGTAATTATTGTGATAAATTATTTCTATGTTGTATATGATAAAAACATCCCTTCCATACTTATATTTAATATTCCAAAAGTACCTTATTCATAAAATGAACAGAATATTACATTTAAATATATTTTTTATATAGTAAAAATTGTAATAAATTACAAAAAAAATTAATTTTATAATTCTAAAAACCAACATTTATTCATTTTTAGAAATCTTGGATAAAAATGAAACTATTTGACCGAAGCGATAAATAATGTAGACTTTATTTAAAAATATATATTTGGCCTCTATTGTAATAAATTTGAATAAAATGAAAGGATAATATTTATATTAGATAAAATTAACAAAAGTAAAAGAAAATTAAAATATTTCATCAAATTTAGATCATAACAATTAATCATTGGAAACATAATCATAATCAATCTTGATAAACATTGACATTGTGACATAAAAAAATTTACTCCTTTGGTAACATTTGATTTGTAAGTACCATGAAATAAATTACCATTTAAGTGTATGGAAACACCCATAAAATTCATATTATGAATAATTAAGAGAATTAATATGATGTATATACACCACATAAAAGAAATTAGTGATGAATATAGAATATGTCTCATAGAAATAAAAGTGATGTAAAAATCCGTTACTTTAAGTGTACCTTCATTTATATAAGTTAGAATATTCAATATAATAAATATAGATTTATTATAAAACTATTAAAAATCATCATCACATTTATCAAAACACAAATTATTTACTTATAAGCTTTCATCACCAATTTGATAAGTCCTCTTTGTTACTGTCACTGTTTCGTGTGATATTTGTTTCATTTTTAATATAAATTTTTCTATGGTAGTTTTTTTACATATAATTTTATTGTGATTACATAATTTTAATAATGTTAATAATTATTAAAAATTAATTTCTATTAATTATATACATTTTAATATTTTTTTATAAAATACTGATATTAAAAAATTAATTACCCCCTTCATGAATAAAGAATGTTATACATATGCATGAACATTGTTTATATTTTTCGAAGAATCGATAAAAATAAAATTAAATAAAAAAATTTATTTTTATGGCCATTATTATATCATATATATTAGATATATTCATTAAATATATCCTTATAATCATGATAATAAAATATTAATTAAAAACTAATCACATTACATCGTGGAGGTGGTTGTCCTCACATACATAAGATTGATGTAAAAATTTTTATAATGGTTTGAATGATAAAAAAGTGATTATTATATAATAATAAAACAACTAAAATTATTTAATAAGTATAAAATATATATTAAACCCATGAAAATACCCATATTTTAAATATACTTATATGAAATAAATTGTATCACTACATAGAGATGAAAATCCATAGGTACACATGAGCGATATTTTCACTTCCCATTTGATGGTAAGATAGTCAATAATGGTAGTTTAATAACGGTATTATCATTTTCATATATTTAAGATATTATATATATAATTTTATAAAAAATATATAATGGATTTATATCAGTTGAAATAATAATGATAATGAAAGTGATAGATTAGGATGATGACATCTATAATGAAATAACACCCTTATGAATCGTCGCCAGCGGAGTCACATGGATGTGACCACAAAATATGATTGGGGTGGTTCCTTTAGACTTTTGGCCCAAGTCCCCCAGACACCAGTGCATAAGAAGAACAACATGGGAAGACGTCTGATCAATAGGGAGCTAGTTCATACCTTTCCCCCCTCTGGAGAAGTCCATCAACCTATCCTTATGGACAAAAACGTGAAGGCATACACAAACATCTATCATAATTCTGCTGCATAGTAGACTCGTCATTCATCGTCTCACCAATGTTTCTAGTAAAATCTGGTTGTGTTCTATGTACAAGAACATAAAACTATTTTGAAATTATTATCAACTCAGAAGTCTTGTCTGACTATATTTAAGGACTCACAGCAATCATATGTGGCCGCAACGGGTAAACAAGAACATACACCTGTATACACTCACCAATTCTTCCCAGAGTCACATCTGTTAGTATTGAACAATTTTCATCGACCGTGATTGATGAAAAACAACCATATGGTACATAAACCTACCATCATTCATCAAGTCTACCAATAACCTGATTTGGCAGCATCTGGAGAAGTTAGTCGGAATGTTCTGCTGAAAAATATATAGTAGTCTTAACTCTCTACCCCTGTACAAGAGTACTGTTAGTATTAAATGATGGTAATGGAGGGAAGTAGTATGCACATACACCAACTATAGATATCGAATGGATGTATATTATTTTTCTGACTATTGAAGTCACCAAACACATCTTTGAAATGATGAATGGGAAGACACAAATTCCTGCCCATATTCTAAAAGAACACCTGAATATGAGAACAAAAACATTAGTAGTACCCGAAGAACATATATATAAATCTATCCCGACACCAAGGATGACACATTAGTATTCCATTCTAGAGTAGATACATACCTATTTTCTATTCTAGGAGGGTTATGGGGCATATTCTCCCATATAATACTGACAGTTGGATTGGGAACAAGCACCCTTTCTATGTGGTGGTAATCAGCACGGTATGATGACCACTCCAAGGCAAGAACATACACATACCCTTGATAACCACTTCTTCCAGCCATTTGACCTAACTAACTGGAAGAGAGAATCCAAGAAGAATTTTCTCCAATCTCTGTTGGAAAATTATGAGCCATGCTACGATATGGATCCTCTTAATATTGGAGCTCATGATGCCCTCATACATTAATCTGTTGAAGATCAATATCATACCCTCTCATTACCAAATCATGGGAGTATTATAAGTAATTCCGAAGTTACCCATTAGACACTTCATTATGAAGGCTTGGATCATGAAAATTTGTTCAATCCCGAGATCTTATCTCCGAATAAGGGCCATATAAACCCACCATTTGTCCAGAATACTAGGGATACAAATATTTATTCGTTAATGTAATACAACATGTTTGTCCTCCTCATGATGGAATTTTTTACAAATTTTATCTCTTCAGTAGTATTATACATTGTAGAGATAATTATATAATTGATAATGTAGTAATGCTAAAGCCCTCTTATCTCGAGTCAAATTCCCAGAAAATTCCAGTAATGTGTGATACATAGTCATTAACTATTGAAATACATTCCCAAGTAGAAGACATCTTAGTGGAATAGAAATTAACTGAACCTCCCTTGGGTCATTCGTGTTCTAATACAATAGAAGAAAAAGTGACTGATTCCATTATTTTTAATAAAACAATTAAAAAGAATCCACTTCAGTTAAAGAATGTGTAGAAACCTGATGTTAATTATTATGAAGATATAATAGACATTGGAAAACAATTTTTTGGATGATATGTACCTGTCACATTATGGCCTTTGGAAAATTTTCAATACAAAATTCCAAAATTGATTGTATAATATTTCAATCATGATGTATGCCTCAACATATTGAATACTCTTCATCATTTGAAAACAAAATTATTACCATATGATCAATATAAAAATCATATAATGTTAGTATATGTTTATCATTTCCAAATTGACTCTGCATCACTCTTAGTTTCCTAACATCCAACGATTGAAAAGTAGCAAAGAATGATTCGGTGTGTATTCCTCAATGATTTAAGAGGATACAATAGTTAATTTATGACAACCCACCACATTTTCATTTGATATTATGGGGTGAACCTATGGTGCTGCATTTCACTACACTCTTGAATAAGAAATGTCCACCAAAGCTAGTCTCGTGAAATGTTATTTCTTGTAGTCAGCTAAAATTAATAGATTTTGTATATAATAAATTATACATTATAGAACAAGCCTAATATATAACTCATCGGAGCTAGGCCCCAATGAAGGAATTTGTTGATATAAGTTTTCAAAATGCATATGAGAATAATTAGAAGGACTCCCGCTTAGGGGATGTCAGCTGTCAGATGGCCAACATCTCTAAAATAGCACAACAATCTTCTGAAACACATGATTTGAATTTTTTTTTGATAATGAACCTATCTACTGTCTAAACAATTTTGAAAAATCATAATAAAAGATGTAAGAATATCAGAAATAACAATTCAAGGTCCACCCCAGACTGCAGGGTAGGGGTTTTGTTAAATTAAACCATTTAATTTAATAAATAATGATCAAAGGATTGAAGAAGAATAATAGAAAAAAAAAGCAACCTATAAGATTGGGGGATTTTTCCCATATACAATACCCTCTTCAATGTAAGATAGTTTTCTTTTAATTAGGGATGAATCCACCAAGATAGTAGACAAATAAACAATCCATATATTCTCTTCGGGTAAATGTTCGCAAATCATTTCCTTGGATTTCATCATATAGGAGAGAAGAGTTTCATGGATGATATAGAAGGTGACTATCATAGAAATATACTAGCATAATTCCATCAATGTGTTAATATTAAGTGAATTTCATTAACACCATTGTAGAAGATCCTCCAAAAATGAGACTTGCTATGGGGAATCTGAAGATGAAGTTCTTATCCACAATATAGTACGCACTGAAGAAAATTAAATAGGTTTGAATACATGAAATCATAGGCTTACATAGAATCTATTTATGCCCCCAAATAATCAACTCACACCCCATATAATGGTATCTATCAAAGGAAAACGTAAAAGTCAGATCACATATCACTTTTCCACTGTAGAAGGTAAAACTCTTTCACTTTCAGATGAATTTTAATAGCACGAAGCGTAGATGGAAGAATAAAAATGACTCAATATAGAGTTACTTCAAAGCATCATTTCTACTATAGATATTCCTCAGGAAGATTCTCAACATGCACATCCTATAGGACCTCCTCATCAAAGATGATTTTTGGCAACTCTATATGTTGATATTTAATACCCCACATTAGTTACAGAGCTAGAGAAAGATCAAAAACATCCTTGTAGGCCTATTTCCATCGGTTATCCAAGACAAATACTAGATACACCACCACTAGTGGTTTTTCTGAATATTGCACCTATTCTAACTCTATAAATTGCACCTATATTGGTCCCAGCTCATCTTGATATACCCCGAATTCATATGAAACCAATTGAGGCATTAAAAAGTTCAATGGGAAGATTTGGAAGAATGTTGTGTTCCATTTCAGTTGGAAAAGAGAGCTTACATTGAGTGGGTGGATCAGATTCCACCCCCATCAAACATTGGGAATACTATATTCCCTATATTTAATGGATCAAGAGATCTGCAATAATACTTAAATCATTTTGTTTATCAATATGATCCCATGATGGGTAATCCTCGACAATAAGTATAAGTAATAATTAGGTGCTTTGTGAAGTCATCACATGGACCAACGTTGTATGGTATAAAAGTTTGAATCTCGATCAATTATTGGATATGTAGATCTTTATCTAAAATTCCTCTTTCTATTTAGTTGAATTCTACCTCAAAAAAATGTTTTTTAGCTTGCAAACTCTATGCAAATGGAAAATGAAATAGTTTCATATTACATTGATCAATGGAAAATATTAGCATATACCTTAAATCCTTCTGACCCTCATCAATATTTTTTGCTAGTTATAGTGTCAAATCATTGTTATTAGTTACACCCAGCACGGATCAATATGAAATATGCATGACGGTTCTGATACCTTGCTTTAATTTATAAATAGGTGGAAGATTCCATTGTGGAAACAAAAGTTAAATATTGTGTAATTTCATAAACTCCAGAAAGTTTATTAGGGAATGCAAAGGCTACCACATACACACTCATGCAAGAACCTGTAACTATTTCTACTACAAAACCTTCATCATATAGAAGTGCTTCGCCTCCTATGCATTAGTAGCAACAACTGCCTTATCAAAATGATCAATGAGATCAATGGATAAAATAGATTATGGAGTTAAAGAAAAAATTTTATTCTTTCTATATTGAACAAGTTCTCGTTTAATTCATATCAAATATGTAAAATAATTTTTTTTAGTCTTCATGGAGAAATAAACCAAACAATGAAGGAGATGACGATCTTTTAAATTATTTCCCATTTCACCTTATGTTGGGGCATCCCATTCAGGAGTTCTTTTTTATGGCCCTCTAGTAAAAATTTGTAGACTCTGGACAAGTGAAACTAAAAATATCACCAACCCACATAGCATGTGATAATGCAACTGATCTAGAGGGAAAAGGAGAATAGAAGGATGTCAATGGTAAAAATTTGATGAAATAAGATAATCAGATTATTAGAAAAATGATCTAATGAACACATTATATTTTATCAACATAGTTGAGTCAACATATTATGTCTCCTACTACTCCAGGCACAAAAATACACCTTCACCAAAAGATCATTACTTCAAAGGTCAATCCTCATAGAATCGATGTGATCAAAAGTTCATAGAGTAGTCTAAAGTAGATGATCTCATATCAAAAACAAATTTTCCTTCGACTCTATAATATTTCATGACATCTATTTAAAAATCACGGGCACTTCCATACAAAATGGCACAACCTGAATAGACCTTCCATGTAGAATATTCATTAGATAATGAATTGATATTTGGTTCTGTCAATGTTATCCACTTAATGTATCCTTATGCCAATGGTTTTTCTGTTCATAATGAGACTATGTTCCCTACAACTAATTAGGGAACAAGAGGAAGATTCCAAGATCCAAGATACAAGGTAATATGTGGGAATTAATGAGGCCACAATTTTTACCCTGCCCCTGCTAGAACCATATATGACTTGGAAACTAGTGGGAGATCAATTTAGCGGGCTAAAAAAGAATAAGAAGATTCTTCCATGCATGACATGCTCAATCCTAACATGATTATTTTATAGGAATGATTAGAGGTTAAACCATTTATCTCTCAGAATGTAGATAGACCTATTCATTCTAATCTACGAAAGGTAGGATTATTTCCAGTTTCTGATATGACATATGGTACTTCTACATCTTGAGTGACAACATTTAAGGCACTTTAAAACAAACATCCCCATGCTGGGAAACACAATTCACTAGATAAAAAGAATTATGTTTTTAAATATTTGGTCCATTTACCGAACATGTTGTTGATTTTTTATTCCTTTAAGCTATCAAAATATGTTCTTGAAGTACTTATAGAGGATTTTTCAAGTCCTCAAGAGTCTGATACCGAAGTTGATGTAGCTGAATTTTACCGTATAGAGAATGACCCTTCCAAATGTCGTGATGTTATAAATTTTAAAGAATATGCAGAAGATGATGTTTTACATCAACATATTCACCCCGTGTATCTATCTAGAATGTTCAATTACATATACAAATAGTGATCCTTCATTGATAATTGATCAAGAGTAACCCACATTCCTATTCACACAATTCATCTATTAGGCCTCACAGAACCTGACATATCTCCTTCCACATTTATGATTCAAGGTTATGTAACGATTGTTCTAGTACCTCTGGGTGAGACTATACTTAGAACACAGTGTTGAGATCTTTTGTCTAATTCAGATTTTATGGTTGTCAGTCGGGACACAACCTTTAATATTATGCTTGCTAGGCCTTAGCTACATCAGCATGTAGCCACACCTACATCATTCCACAAATGAATCATGTGTTGTTTGAATGGAAGAATTTGAACATTTTATGGTGACAATGCTCTATAAAAAACGTGTGAATCTCAATACATTCCGATAGAATATTATCACATGAAGGGAATAAGGTCCGGGATAAATGAGGTAACCGTAATCAATGCTCCAAGTGGTCTGGAAAATATCCAAGCAAACCCATTCATACATTTGAGTAAAAATTTTATGTTTCCTATAAATCAAATTGAAATGGTATACCTAAAATCAATCACTAATCATGTGACTTCCATAATATAAATTGTTTTAATCGATCTTGACATCATGGGAGAAATTGTTGATTCACTAAGAAGTGGTGAAATTTTAAATGGAGATGTCTTAATTTCTTCCACTGAACGTCACTATTTCTCGTCATCATCAATAAGACTATAGGAAGTTGTAGTAATACTAGAGGAAGACAATCATATTTATCCCCAACCCCTCATCTCCTCTTTATTACTCTAGGAAGACCCATCATCATCAGTAGGGTGAGAAATGGTGGCTTCTTCTTCAGGATGTTCAAATACTCACTCCTCCCCTAACATGGAAATTTTTTCATCATCATATACTATGAAATCAGAAATAGAAGATGTGACATTTAAGGAAGAACAAGAAGAATGTCATAGATATGCTCCTCTGACATTTGATGAAGGTGTCTCTACCACTGTAGATGATCTCGAATAAATAAATTCTAGTATATAAGAACATCCCCACCCACTTTAATTAATGTGGCCCTGACTTCTAATGAGAAAGAGATGTATACCTCATTTCTAAAACAACATAGAGATATATTTTCATGAATTATATATAAATTCTAGGTCATAATTCTAATGTAGCCACTCCTCATTTGGGTTTGTAGATAAACATCGAGGGTTCAAGAAGGTAGTATGAAGAATACACCCTAGTCATGCCTCTAAAATTGAAGTTGAAGTTGATAATATTTTAAGGGATAACCTAGTTAGGGAGGTTCAATATACCAAATGGATGGCCATTATTTTCCCAGTGAAAAAGAAAAATGGGAAATTCAAATATTTCATTGATTTGAAATATCTTAACCAGATGTTTCAAAAAGATTACTTTCTAGTTCTGATTTCATAGCTTTTAATTGATGAAACAACTATCTATGATGCTTTATCCATCATGTATGGATACTATGGGTATAATAAAATATGAATGGCTCTATAAGATTAAGATTATATAGCCTTCATAGCCCCACAAGGTGTGTTTTGCTATCAGGTAATTCCCTTTGGCTTAAATAATGCAGGTTCAACGTATCAACATGTCTTGAACCATATCTTCAAACCCTTCTTTGGAATTATTTTTGAATATTATATGGAAAATTTGGAAGTCAAATCTAGACAAAATTTGAGTCATTTAGATGATCTAGAGACTATATTCAATAAACATCAGCAACGGAATTTGATGATGAACACCTTGAAATGTTCTTTCATGGTATCCTCGTAATAATTCCTCAGCTTTGTTTTATGCCATTGTAGAATCGAATTTGATCCGGAGAAAACCAAATAAATCCTTTCCAAGTAACCTCCTAGAAATTTTGAATAATTAATAGGAATCCTAGGATATGTGACCTATATTTTTTGCTTTATTGAAAATTGAGCGAGCCAGTGTTTTACCATCACTATATTAATGTAGAAAGGAGTCACCATTCAGTGGAATAAATAATGACACATGGAATTTGATAGACTCAAGAAATATCTCTTGATTACACTGGTATTAATTCCACTTATTTAAGGAAGACCACTTATTCTCGATGTGACTTATGTAAAGAGACCATTGGGGGCCTTCCTTTTCCCAAAAGAATGATACTGGGAATGAAAATAACCTTTACTATAACAATTGGAAAAGGATTGACAAATAGACTAAATATTCAATTATCAAGAAGTGGTTCCTAGAATTAATCACTGCAGTTCTGAAATTAATTCACCACCTGCAACATCATGAGGACCAATTGGTGTATCGTAATAACCAGATCAAATATATCCTCAGTTTTCCTATGCTGACAGGGTGTTGGGAAAAGTGGGGAGTTATTGTGCAACTATTTGATATCTAGTTTTTACCTAAGATTGAAATAAAAGGCCACGCTTTTAATATTTTCTTATTGAACATCTATCTGCGTAAGATACATCATTGAATGTTGAACATGTTGATGTAGGTGTATTCTTTATTCATGATAATCCACATACATGGGAAAATGTACTTTGATAGCGCCACTAGAAGTCTTACAGGGAAGAAGATGGAAAACCGTAAACTCAAAAAAAAAGGGTTAATGAAATGAACTTATCTCACTAGAAAAGGTTATGATTCCTTATTACTTTCTATTATTAGAAGTAAGTACAAAAATTTATGTTGAGTATCACGCTCTTATAACAGGTCTGAAATAGGAACTTCAGGTATATGTGAACAACTTGATAGTTAATGGTGATTAAGACTTTCTAATCAAACAAATAAATGGAGATTATTCTATCCGAAAAGAAGAGTTAATCACTATATGTGATTAATTTATAGGTTTAATGGATGAACTTACCTCAGATAGGACATTGTCTTATGTCCATCTATCAAAAAATTCCCAAGATGATGAACTTGGTAACACAGTTACAGCCCTGGAAGATCCTAATCGGGATTAGAGAATCATTTTTATAGCACATAGTCATGTGGTCTCATCTAACATTCAAAATGGAACAGAGGAAATTATGAAATTATGCCTATTTCGGATCCATATTGTCATACCACAAGATGGATGACACCCATCATAGAATAACTTCAAAATTGAGTACTTCTTCCAGATTGATTGAAAAAAGAACATATCTGACAATGAGTGGGAAATTTTACTCTTTATGGAAGTCCAGATCACCATAATATCCTCTAAAAATGAGGCTTTAATGGAATCCTTTTCAAGTGTATTTATGGAGAAGAAACTGGAACTCTCACAAAAGTACATTAAGGTGATTATGGTGCTCACCAGTATGGGCGTCATCCTTTTGATCAAATTTTATGTCATGAATACATTTGGCCTTCAATGATGTATGATTTCACTGATTTCACTATGTAATATCACTCCTTACATGTTTTTCCAACTTCATTAATCATACCTTAGAGTTTCTACATACAACTAAATACTTCTGGACATCTGCCATATGTAGAATATATGTCATAGGACATTATCCTCCAGCTACGGCTAATCAGTTCATGTATATTATTACTGTTGATTACTTATTCTCTAAATGTGATGATGAAATACAAATAAAAGAAATTAGATCCAAAATCATTTTTAATTCATTGAAATCTAACATCATCAATAGATTTGGTGTCTATCATTATACATTGACAAACAATGTCATAAATTTCTATTCTGTTTTGGAAAAGATGTTATATTCAGATCACAATATCAAATTCAACCATTCATCTCACTATCACACAGTGGAAAATGGACTGATAGAGGCCTTTAATAAGACCTTATCAAATATAATATAGAAGATGTTGGTTAATGATATGACATCATGGCCTGATAAACATTTGGTTGCCTTATGGTCTTATCATATTACTACCCATACAGACACTCAATAAGCCCCTTATACATTAGTGTACTGAGTAAAATCAGTGTTGCCAGTTGAAATTCAATTGCCTTTACTCTGAGTTTCATTGTGTGATTAGTTGTCTATAGATTAAAAGTCTCAAAAATGATTTGATCAGCATGAACTATTAGAAGAAAAATTATTGAATACATGGCATCATATAGACGCCCATCGTAACAGAATAGCAAGATCCTTTAAAAAAAATTGGCCTCTATTCATTTCTTCATGGAGAATTGGTATTGGTCTTCAGAACTCCAATAATACTAGTAAAGAAACCTCCAAATCATGAGACAATGTGGGAAGGAACTTAATCTATAAATAAGGTCTACTCTAATGGATATTATTCCCTAATCATAATGGATGTATAACTTATTACTACTGTAACCAATGTGATATTCTTGGATAAAAACATTGTGTAACTGCACACAATTTCCTCACTGCATGACTCTAAACTGCTCAGCACAATGTCCTAGTTTCATGACATTAAACTTCTTATGTTACATGATGATAAAATGCTTAGCAACTTTGAAAATTTCTCAAAACTTTAAAGAGCATGACATCATTTTTACTTATTATAGGGCACTAAATTATATCGTTAACATCTACTCTATTTGATGTTAAGATCTTCTATATGAAATCATCACTGAAATCATTACTACTATTTAGTAGTACAAGAGTTCCATTTATCCCTAAATTTGAATCAGATCTGCATAAAATCCTCATTTAAAGAACTATGTGTGGCATGATTGCCATCAATATGAGATATATAGAGACATCTATATCTCCAATCTTTGGCCTAGCCGCAACCAAAAAAATTTTTATTTCCTTCTGTCCTCCTGTATATGAACTAAATCTATAAAAAGTGTTCATTAAAGATACATGGTTTGATTTTAATTCCATTTTGTGTCTTATGTGTACTTATTCATCTATAATGTGTTAAAAGAACATGTCTCCCACATTAAAAACAATTGGTGTGGGAAATGATTTTTCATGTACAATGTTTGGCTTGATTCTCATCTATATGAGATGTATAAAGATTCTTAGATCTCCAATCATGGGCCTATCTTGGATTACTAAATCCCCTATATTCACTATGTAAATTTCAAAAACACATATGGAATTATTAGATTACTATGTATAGCTTGATTCACATCCATATCAGATACATAGTAACACCTGAGTTTAATTCCATGGTCTTTCCACAATATTATGTTTTTTACATTGGAATCAATCCATGTCCTCGCTACATGAATCTAAATTAAATACCATAATATCGAACGAAAGGAAACAAAGAAAATATCCATTTTACATTTGATTCAGATCTATGTAAAGGACTCCAAAATCGTGGCTAATATCGATTCAATTATTTCTTGTGTGCATTGAGAATTACCCAATTTTGTATCTCACACTCTTACTCTTTAATGATTTCATATCTTCAAAATATTTTTTATGTTTTTTGTGGAAGAGTTTCTGATATCTGATTACTCTTTTGTATGACTATGTAGTGTGTTCCTATAGGAGGCCTTCAACATGTTTCATACATAACGGTATTATCAGTCAAATGATAACATTATTTTACTATGTATCATAATCCCTAGTTATCCCTGCATAATACATCCCCCGTAACATGTTTGTCAAATAATGGTAATTTCATTCTTGTTTAAATTTTCTTTATGTCCCCCTCAAACATGGAAAACAATATAAAAGAATATGTATTTTAAAGCAGTTATTCAGTTATATTTGTCTCATTGCCTTTCTCTCAATCTAAAAGTATTCAAGACCACGGTTTACACATTTCCCTCTCCATGTGTTCAAATAAATATCAAATAACTATGGATTACTTAACCAGAGAACATATATTGTTTCCATTTCTGGTCCTAGTTGTCTAACCAAAAACTATAAACACTATACTCTGCTTTTTTGGGTCACACCATCATATAAATATTACTCCTCTAATTCATTGAAAATTATGATTGTAAATACTCTCTCTATATTATGGTACCTTTCTTCATAAACCATATTATATTCTTTGGAAAATTTTAATCTTCATAAACATTATTTAAAATTTATAAGTAGAATGTCATGATTTTGAGAGATCTTTTCCTTGACTCTGTAGTACGTTCCCCTTTGTTTCCTTGCATATTATTTTCCTACATAACAATATTGTTAGTCAAAATATGTCACTATTTGGCTATCTATCATATTCTTTAGTTTAACCTACATAATACAACCACCATTAGTAATATTTCAAATAATGGTAAATTCATTCATGGAAACAACTTCCTCCAATTCTATATACCTTTTACTTATATCATTCATCATATTCAGAAATTGTAGAATCATATTTTACAATTCTACCCTTCCATACATAAATATGGTAGTATGTTTCCAAATAAACTATTCAATAATTTGGGAGAGTCTCACACCTTTGGTCAAAACTAAAGACCTTAAATTAAATCCACCCATTTTCATCACTGCATGACTTGAAACTGCACAGTATAGTGTCCACACTATATTAAATAACACTACATAGTTCAATGTCCTCACTTAATGACTTGAAACAACAATGTACAGTGTCTTCACTATATGAATTTAAAATTCTTAGTACAATGTCCGCACTTCATAACTTAAAACATCATAGTACACTTTCCCCATTACATGACTTAAAACTGCATAGTATATTATAAAAAATTCCCTTTCTTGGAAAATTTTTAACCATTCCTCATATAAATATTTGGTGTATATGTGGTTTACCTAATCATGACATATGTCAGAATTGATTACAATTTATTCTTAACATCTATTTCCTTATAAAAACCACCCATTTTGGTCTTGATTCACCCAAATCTAATTTTCATTTATCTATCAATAGAAAAATGAAAAATTCCTAAGAGATGTTTTTTGTGGCTATATAGTACGAGCCCATTTGTGGCCTTGCATAAATTTTTTTACATTATAGGATTGTCAGTCAAAAGATGCCACTATTTGGCTATGTAGCATATTCCCTAGTCAGCCCTGCATAACACAATCCCAATCATGATTTTCTCACATAATTGTAACCACATTCTTGGAAAAGTCATCTTTTTTTGTTTATGCATGTTTTAGATTTGGTGACCATAAAATTCATGACAAAAATACCCCTTGGAAATATTTAAAGATTATTAGTGAAATTCTTAGCCACTGAATGTTTTTTGGTATCTAATTTTAATATTTATTGTCAGAGATGTTTGAACCTAAATAGTATCCCTTTATAGTCTAACAAGCATGACTCTAAACGTCCAACAACTCGTGATGTGGTACACACCAGATTTGAATCCCGCAAAGGTAACTCTAGAGAAAAGTCAAGTCCCATATCCCTAAAAGTAAATTTTAGTAATATTTTTGTAATATTGAGAAATAAGAAGTCAAATGATACAATGATTGTGGGGTTGTTTGTATTACTCTAGTAAGAGTAAAACTATGCTCGCCATGCCCCATGATATAGGAACAAATTATTGAATCCTTCCAAAAATAACGTAGCTTTAGATCTATGAAAATGGTGTATAAATTATTCAAAGATACTTACTTTAACCGTATAAAATATTCATTTCATTTAAAATGAATAAAATTCTAGGTGGGGGGATTTTGTAGACACCGTGAAATGTGTTCATTGTAATTTTCCACAAAATTACATCAACCAGGCTTGAAATGTTCATGGTGTGACATCTCATTTTCCATGGGTGTTAGTGATGGTATCGAAGGATCCAACTAGAAAGTTCGGGATCGGAGCCCAACAATGATCTAAAGAAGGGGTGATGGGGTACAACCCCCATGGAATGGAGAAGTTATTTTGGATAACTCCCTAAAGCTACAAAAATGGTACATATGAGCAAACACATATGAGAAACCATTCTAGAGTTGATTGAATTAATTATTTTAGATAAGTACTCAAAAGGTCACCCCAATATATCCAAAACACCATCTGTGTGGAAGGTACTTTTGTGCCACAGTTCTAGTGTGCAAGCCACTTATACACCCAACTCCATTTTCACAGGGTCCTATTGTTTCCAATGAATACACACTTAGGTCCTTCATTTGTACAAAATAATTTCCCTAAATCCAAATTGCTACTCTGGTCTCCCAATTGCTTCACCCAAGTCTTCTAAATCTTTCATTATAGTTCTTCAACAACTAATGAAGATAAATTGAAGGAGGATCATAAGACATAAGTCCGTTTACTTTTTAAAATTATTTACACATGTGCGGCTAAAGCTCCCAACCACACTAAATCTGAAACACATTCACACCAACTATTCCTCTCACTAGAACATGAGCACCCCACTTATTGGAATTCATGTGAATACTCTTGAAGGATTGAGTCAGGTCTTTCTAAGGTATTAACATCATGGTTTTTCATCACTCATGTGACAAGAAGTCACCCATGTCTACCTGTACACCCATAATTGTGCACCAATTTATACCTCGGTTCCCCTATTTGATTCCCCAATTCTTCACAGTCTACAATCCATCAAGGCCTCTTCAACGAAATTCATGAAAAATATTCTTCTTCATTACCACCCTTTTCTAAAATGGATTCTGTTGATACCTACAAAAAACCTTCTAACATATAAATCTTTTGGGTAAGGCACATCATCGTGTATCCTATTTGGGTTTGTATATCCACAATCAGAGGATTCCTACATTTGGTTCACAATGGGGTTATGATTTATGGAGTTTATATGGGTTTGTATATCCGCAGTCACATGGACATCTATCCCAGTAATAGTGTTGAGAGGTTCCCAATTATTGAGGTATGTTTTTGGGTTTTGACCTCCACATGTCATCTCTAAAACTAGGAACCTCGGGTCTCTAGTAGGGAAGTTATGGTTTACACATTCTATTCTCTCCATGTAAAAGAAAATTTTCCCTCTCCTATCCAGGTCAATTAAGTTGTCATATTTGTGTAAGCCCATATCCGTTGATGTAGATGGTTGCAGTCATAATCCAAAATATGTCCTTCACCTTCACTCCTTCATTACAATGGGACTTTTTAAAATTTAATGATAACAGATGGAGAGATGATCTACTTGACCACTTCACGGGCCACCTCTGCCTCTTCTATCCTCACCAAATTAGGCACTCCTTCTTCCTCCAATGGAGGAGGAAAAGTGTGAGTGCCAAGGTTTAATCACTGACAACCTCTTGTTTCTCACAACAAGCATGACTCACATGGGCTTATAGATTTCTCATGAGCACAAAATTTGCACAAACTGTTGAACTATGTGAATTATGATTCTTATTCAAACAAGGATACATAAAAAACGTTTTTGAAAGCCTGTGATCAAAAGGGTGCCCTTCCAAAAGGGATTACCAAATCGTGTCCACTCCAATGGAAAACTTTTTTGCATAATACCCCACAAAATTAATGAACAATGAGAATAATGATTCCCATTATAATTGGGATAGGTATGATGCATTCTCCATGATCGAGCTCACTATATATATTCTCAATGAATCCAACCCTAATTCCATTAATCTGTGCATCTTCCTTATGAATAATCCCTAAATTAAACTGCCAAAACATCAATGCATCCTTTTCAAGAAGTAAGCCACAACTCATCTCCCTCAGAGGACTATACTCTCTTATGAGACTCATAAAACTACATGGGATTTGATTCCCGTACACATGGGATACGTAGGGAGACTCCTTGAGGATCAAACACAACACTTCAAATTAACCATGTTATCCTTTTTCCATTTTTCCAATAGGGTCTAATCTTACATGGGAACCCATATTCGTTCCATGTTCCTTGTGCTAATTTGGCATAACCCCACCCCATACATTGGATAATCACTTTTCTCATAGATGTCCTTAACACCTGGAATTAAATTGTTGGGATATTTCTTTATCACATGAAAATAAAAGAAATGATGTGTCCCATTAAGCGGAATAAAACAAAAAGGGTTCTGATTTAATACACAAGGTCACCTTGGTATCTTATTTTATGGGTATGATCTCAATATGGAAACAAACCTTCCTTTACCTTGATGACAATAAATCCATATTTCCCCACTATGTAGCTTGAGAACTAGTATCATCCTAATGATGATTAAGAGAATATCTAAAATGTATATGAGAGGATACCATTGATGGAGAACCACGAATACATATGGATATCTCTATTAATGAAGAACCTCAAATACATAGGGATGATTCTATATTTCACACCTATTAATAAGGGATTGAAAATTATAAGGGAAACATATGTTAAACATAATGAATTAATAACAAATAATGAAAATTTCATAAATTTTCAATGAGATTCCCAAAGTAGAAAATAATTCCCCAAAAGGGTATGACGAGTCTGACCCCCCATCCTCCCAACAAATGCATGTTGTTAAGTATCATAAAGTTCAAACATAAAAAACTATTTCCTTTAGAGAGAATGCCCCTTTTGGATAGTGAACTATTGGATGTTACTGGTTCCATGAATTAATTGAATGGAAACCACAAAGAAACAGTGATCCTTGAGCAAGAACACACATTTCAAGGAAATATGAAATAAATATGGTGAACCCGACGTGATTACATAATCATGTTAATACTATTAACCTCCTTTCAGGCCCCTATCAATTGATTAGTGACAACCCGAAAAAGGAATAAATAAATTATTTATCTATCTAAATCATGTTACTTTAATGGATTTTATTAATGATTTCATGTATTTTCCCAGAACTCCCTTCACACAAAAAATTATTTCTTCAAGAAGACTCCTATGAATTCCCTGACAGATACTCAAGTTGGATCATCATCCAAGGGAAGGATTTCATCACCCAGTAATCATCTTCAACGCATGGTCTCCAATGTGATGGTAAGGGAGTACCATCAGCACAGAACTATCCCCAACTTGGAAGCTGCCCGATAGGCTCCCCAAGTTAATAACAACCCTTGATCATCTAGTCAATGATGACTGATGTTCAAGAAGAAGATAGTGTCAACCACCATCTTCAATCGTTTTAGGTCATTTTACCCAGGGAAAAACAACTAGTTCCTCCAATACTAGAGAAAGGTGAGTCAAAAGGCCCCTCAGGGTCTCAATTCAATGATTAAGGGGTCCTTCTAGAGGACTCCAACTAACAATCACCGCAACCAGAATAGTGCTGCAAAGAAACCCCAACAATATGGTAGTGTTTCTTATAGATGTTAGTCATTGGTCCTCCTGACCCATGAGTGCATGAAGAACTACCAGAGAAAATATTCAATCAACAAAAATATGGTTCTTACATTTTCCCCCTTAGAATAATTCCATCCATCAAATTTTTTGGAAAACAACAAGTAGGTATATAAAATAGTCTATCCTAATTCCACTACCCATTAGACTTGCATGGAAGCAACCCACCAATGCCACCATGAAAATCTATTGGAGTACCATGAACAAGAATATAAACCTGTTTACAATTTATCAACAAGTCATTAGGCATGTCTGACTGCTTTTATGGAATCCTGCCAAATCAATGTGGTGGAAACTGGTAAACAATATCATAAACCTACTTACACTCACCAATTCTTCCATTTTTCTTATCGTCCAATATTAAAAGAAGTTCTTCCACCATTTTTGAAGAAAACTCTAACATGAACATACACCTTCCATTATTCATCAAGACTACATACAGTCTCATTTGGAATCCTGAAGATAAGTAAGTCAAAATGATTTAATGAAGAATATGGTGTTGGCTCAACTCTCAACCAGTATACATGAGTACTATTAGTATCCAATGATAGGAAAATAAAGAAAGAAGCTAACACATACACATAATCTTGAGATAGAATGGATGTATATTGTCGTTCTGGCTACTAAATTCACCAAACACATCTTAGAAATGGTGAAAGGGCTGACAAAAATTCTAACCCATATTCGAGAAGAATGTTGAAATAACATTATGACAATATCAGTAGTATTAATGGAAGAGAAAAAGAAATATTTACCCAGACAATGGATGATACATCAGAATTCCATCTCGGAGAAAATGCATACCTATGTTCTAGTCTAGGAAGGTTATGGGGCATATACCACCTTATCATACAGATAATTGGATCGGGAACATACACCCTTTCAAGGTTTTGGTAATCAGAATGTTCTAATGAACACTCTATGCAAGGCACATACACATTCCCATGGTAACAACATCTCCCAGAAAGTGTCCCAACTAAGTTTAAGAGAGCATCCAAGAATTATTCTCACCAAAAACAATTGGAAAATCAAGATCCCAGCTTTCATATGATTCCTCTTAATGTTGGAGTTCATGAATCCCTCATACATTTATCTATTGTAGCTCTAGATCATACCCTCTTATTAACCAATTATGGGAGTAGTTGTAGTAACTATGATGTTCTACATTAGAAACTTCATCGTAAAGGATTAATTAATGAAAATTAATTCAATCTAAAGAGATTATATCCATATGAGAGCCACTAACACCCTCCATGTGGCTAGAAGACCAAGGAGAAAGATGATTTATGCCTTGTGGTAATCCAACATGGTGTTCCACCTCATGATGTAATTTTCTATGAAAATTTTATCTGCTGTAGTGTTTCACATTTTCAAAACAATTCTATTATTGAAAATGTTGTAATGAAAAATCCCTATTTTCTCGTGGCATATTCCATCACAAGTCATGTCAATTCTGATACCTTTTCATTAATGGGTAAAATACTTTCTCAAACAAAATACATCATAAGGTAACTATTATTCTCTAAACCACATTTGGGTATTTTGTCTTCTATTATAATAGAGGAAAAGGCGACTCATTCCATTGATTTTAAAAAAAGAATCAAGAAGAATCCACATTTGTTAGACCATGTATAAAAACCTGTAGTGAATGATTATGATGATATGTTAAAAACGAGAAAAAAATTGGCTAAATGAGAATTACCAGTCATGATTCGGAATTTGGAAAAATCTTATTTAAACATTCCATAATTGATGGTAGAAGATGACTTTAAAGATGAATTTCTCAAAATATGGAAGACTCATCATCATTTGAAAACAAAAGTTTTACCATTAGATGTACATAACAACCATGAATGGTAATTGAAGGTTTGGAAAATTAAATTGACTTGGTATCTCTCTCAGTTTCCCAACATCCAAAGGATGAAAGCAGTAGAGAATCCTTTAGCATGTATGCCTCAATGCTTTGTAGAGGCTACACTTATTAATTTATGATACCCTATCTGGTGTTAGTATTAGAGGATGGGGTGCACATGGAGCATTACATTTCACTACACTCCAGAATCATCAATGTCCTCCAAAAGTTGTCTCATGTAATGTTATTTCCCATGGTAAGCTACAATAAACATATTTTGTATGTAATCAAGTATACACTCAGGAAAATTCCTCAACTAGCTATCATCAGATCCAAACACAAATAAAAAATACTATTGAGATACCTTTTCACCAAACCTCTAAGATTCTTGATCATGCCTCCTGCTTAGAGGATGTTAGTCATCAGATGGCGCATATCTCCGATATTGCACAATGATTTTCTATAGTAGGTGATTTGAATGGTTAGCAGATAAAGAACCTAGATAATGTTTAAAAAAATCCAAAATCAGAAGAACGGTAGTGTGAATCTCAGCTATAGCAATTCAAGAGCCTCACAAGCCTATAGGGTTGGGGGCATGTTTAATTAGACCTTTGAATTTAATAAAAAAAGTTCGATGGTTTGTAGAATATGAATAGAAACAACCCCATCCTATAGGGCTGTGGACTTTTTCAAATCTAAAATACCCTCTCGATGGAATTCAGTTTTCTCCAAATTAGGGAAGAATCCATAATGAATGCGGATAACTAAAAAATCCATGGATTCCTTCTAGGTAACAGTCCTTTAAATAGTTCCCAAGAATTCATCATATACGAGGGCATTGTCACGACCCAACCCTACCCAGGCTCGAGTCAGAACTACCCCAAGCCTGCCTCCATAGGACAGGGGCTGGCGACAAGCACCGAAGGCAGAACAACATAGGGAGGCCTTTTCCTAAGTACCTGTACACACACATGTAACACACACAAAGAAGAAGTGTAGAGTAAAAAAGAAAAGTAAGGTGACAACTACTATAAATAAACCAAAAATGTGCATCAACCTCTAAACAATAAAAGAAGGTGATGAAGGTAAATAGAAATGATGTGGGAAAAAACACGCACCCAACTATAAAATTTCCACAACCTGGCAACAGGTAAAACAATAGTAAACAGCTAGGAGGGTCCCACACCTGGAACCCAACAACAAACACCACACACGGTCCAAGCTCCCGGCACCTAAGCTCCTTTAACATAATGATTGAACTATTTCTCATCTGTAAGGGCAAACCAAGTTTAGGCAAAGCCCAATTAGGGGAAAGTATAAAAATACTCAGTAGGATACCCCAATGGCTCGGGGGAGAAACAAAAGAGGTATCGAATGGTGAGCATTATATCGAACATGGAATGTAAAGGAGTACAACCGATAGTGCAGTAAAGTGTATAGTAAAGTGTCCAGCTCAACCCAACAATAGAAAGGAAGTAGAATCATCCAACACAAGGAGCTAGAAATAGTTAGAATAAGAAATTCTAGTTGAGTCTTCGCTACCTATAGTAGGAGAGTAGACTCGTCCAACCATGAGAAGCTAGACACGGAAAGCACATGGCATACCCCGCGCGTCATTGTCTCTCTTGGAAGGAGAGTAGGCAAAACCGAAGTAGTGGGTACTGTAATAAGGTATATACATATCCACATGCTCAATAAAGATGCCCGAACAAGATCGTAATGGGATCTCTGTCCCGTAGCTCATCCCAAGAAAGTGAGTAGCCAACAGTACAAGATGTAAACACCATCGATGCCCAGCATGCCACACGTCTGCCCTGAACTGCAAGTCAAGGGGATCAAATCACCATACCTTGAAACTATCTGCTTTGGGAGGCACTGAATCACCCACAAGGTTTCAGGTCACATCTCAAGGACACATCTCGGTGGGGAAAGCACCCCTCGTACTTGAGAGTTCTTGGGGAATGTCATGCCAGAATGCGTCACTTCCCTGTAGTTGAGAGGTCTCCACAAAGTCAACAGGCGACCCCCTACCGAGCCCCACTGGAGGGTGATCCTTGTATGTCAACAGGTTTGCACTGGAGGGAGACCCATCAAGAGTTGATGGGTTCCACACTACCCAATCTCGTAAAAGGGCGATCCAATGGAGGGATACCCGACTAAAGTTGCCGACGAGTCCCAATTCCTAGTCCTGTAAAAGGGAACTCCACTAGAGGGAGGCTCAGAACCGTCATCAGGGACCACTTCCCAGCCTATCTGGAGGTAAACCCAGTATCAAGGACCACATCCCAGCCTAGATGGAGGTAAACCTGGCATCAGTGACCACTTCCCTGCCCCACTGGAGGTAAACATGGAACCACTCTGTCCATCCTGGCTGGATGGTACTGCTCGGTGAACACCGCTATACTGGCCATCCTTGGTGGATGGTAACCCACTGGCCATCCATGAGGGATGGTACTGCTCTTTCCATCCCTGCTGGATGGTACCCAACTAGCCATCCCTACTGGATGGTAAAACCTCCTGTACATCCCTACTAGAAACAACCTCCTGTCCAGCCCTGCTCGAAACAATCTCCTGGGTAGAGTATCGGTGCTCGCGTAATGTGTTGGTCACACCGAATCCACAAGAACTCTACCAGGGAACATGAAGCAACTCTGCAGGCCAAACCATCTATAATAGAACCAGGGGAAACCACACAAACCATCTGGTCGAAACCATCGTCAACGGAACTAGGGGAGAACTCAAACCTTCTGGTCAACAAGTGAGAACAGAACTAGGGAAAGACTCAACACTGCTGGTCAACAAACGAGAATAGAACTAGGGGAAGACTCAACCCTGCTGGTCAACAAACGAAAAAAGAGGAACCCTCTACCTCACGAAAGGTCAAATGTATGTAAACAAGAACATGAAACACACATGGGGTCCACACGATGTTAGTCCCCAAGTCAACCCTAACAATGTGCACAATTGATCTCAGGTACAACCATCCACATGTACCTCCCTGCATTCCCGTATACTCCCAGAGTATACCACGTCTCCAGCCGAAAGTCTAATGTGCACACGGAACCCATCGTCAATGCGAAGGAGTCAATGTAACAACTCCAACTTGAAACCTCAACGGAGGAGGTACGACCTACAACATCTCTTCAAACATATACTACACTCACACAGGAGTGCACACGATCACACACCAAGGGTCAACTACAATCACAGTAGAAGAACCGCCACAGAGGCACCTTCATATTTCCACATTTAATAAGATCATGTAGGAGACTCTTCACAACCAAACAGATCATACCATTGTAATCTTCATGAAAAAACATGCGAGATAGACTACCTACTCACCTCAAATGGATATCTGACAGAAAAGTATCCGACACCGCCTTACGCTCGATAGACGTCACATGGTCCCAAGCCTCGCCCCCCAAAAACAGTTGGGTGAATCACACCATTACGATATCCTCGGGAAAACACGGCAAAAAGACTGCTCACTTGAGTGCAATAAATATCCAGAGAAAAATATGCATTCCGACATACCGAACGTGAGCGGTGCTGCGTGGGACCCGCATCCCGGTCCCAAAGCGCTGCCAACGGATCACACCATTGTGATCCTCTTGGAAAACTACACAATATGGACTATTCACTTGTCCAAAATGGGCACCTGGTGATAATGCTGGAAATCACCGTCAACTCCCGAAATGGCCCTCGCGAGGCCCTCACCAGCATGCGGAATTAGAGCGGCCGGATTGAACTATTGAAATTCCCCTGAAAAAACACCCAAAATGACTGCTCGTGCCCCCCGAACGGACATCGGATGAAAAAGATGAAAAATACTACTAATAGCTCAACAGACAGGCTGTGGGGCCCATGCCTCAACTCTGGATTGAATTCCCAAAACAACACTGGAAATCTCAAGCTCAATGTCAGGATTGAAATGCCACTAATTCCACTCAATTTGGTCATCGAAAGTGTCCACTCCATCCAAAACAAGAAACCACGAGAAAAATGCCCACCCACAAACGTCGTGTCTCACCCAAAGCCCCTAGTCTCGGGAATTAAAAATTCCCAACACCATCTCAAAATGTCCACCTCGATGTTTGGAGTACACTGCTGCAGATGGAATGCAAAACGGACCCCGGTAACGGAAATTACGGGTGCCCGAGTCGAGGCGGCAATGCCCCTTGGGTTGGACCAGCCTGGGCCGGCCAGCGGCTCCGCCGCGCAGCCCGACGCTGTCTTGTCCACAGCAGACCGACCCTTGTGGGGTCGGTCGTCCCATCGTGTGACGACCAGCGAGACGTGGGTCGTGCTCCCCTGCTGGGGTCACGCGCAGCAACCCCGGTGCTCCCCTATGCCCCAGTGAGCACCGCCTCGCCCTGACGTCTGTGCTGCGCTGCACCCGGCTAAAGCCAGCCCTCACTCCCCATGTGCCTCCGCTCTCGCCATCGCCAACCCCCGCAGATGCTCCACCTCAGCCAGTCGCCGACCGAGCTCGCCCGCAGCGCTGCCTGGAACCTGCTCCTCTGCTGCCTGCCGCCGGAAAAAAACAAAAATCCACCTGAACGTCATCGGATAACCATGGACACCTCAGAGCCCAATATTCAAAACTGTAAATTGCGTTAGAAAGCTTAGAAATATTCCTACTCACGTATGGGATTCGCTCAATGAATGGAAAACAATTCGAATAATATAATTCAATTGGAAGGAGAATTTAGAATATACAACGCAAAAGAAAACTCATACCTGTAATGGCGTAGCCCGATTCTTCACGAAGATCTGTCGGACTGATGCGCCTCACAGGAGAGGTGGAAGAGAGGGGATGAGCTCCTTCATCTTCATTGGGAGCTCCTTGCGCCAGGGAAGAAGATCAAAGAGGAGAGGGTGAGGTGGGTTAAGTGTTTAAATAGAAAACTCTTAAACTCCCCGCCCGTAGGCCCCATACCCAACCATCTGCAGGGTCGAGGTTAAGCCTCCCATAGGGAAAAAACCACCTCTAGAGCACAACGGAGGTCTCAGAATTTTAATCCGAATCTTCGTTCAGATGTTATTAAACTCAACGCTCGAGGCCACCAAATTACAAAAACACCCATGGCGGCATTTTTCACAGAAGGCCTGCGCCTGTGAAACTTACACCCCTCCTAGGGTAAACAGCACGCTCCGAACTCAACGGTGCCATATGTTTTCCAATGCAATCAACCATTTAAGAGATACTTGAGTTTAACCATTAAACGAAAAAATTAATTATTTTATTTATCCTTTTATTGTACTGTCAATCGGTGAGGGGTCCAAACGTCCCACGCCGACATGTTTTATGTCATTCCTAGGGTAAACAACCCATTTAGAACCCTTCCGTACATTCAGATTTATGATCTGAAGCACCGTTTAAGATTTCTCCCAATTATTTGGTGTTCCTTGGGTGGACGCACTGAAAATTTAATTCTGGCCACACCGGGACTTGGAATCGCACGCCGTCTGAAGGTGCTTCTCTGGAATATCATCAAGAATATTCAAAGGTCATTTATAAAAAATGGGTTCTAACATGCATAGTACCATAGAAGAAATATAAGGAGACTATCTTATAAGGATACTAACAGAATTCCATCAATGAATTATGCGTCACTAAATGTCATTAACACCATTGAAAAAAATCCTCAAAAATATGAATCTAGCTCAGGGAAATCAGAAGATGAAGTTTCCATCCATAATATGTTACACAATGAATAAAATGAATGATGTGTGAATGCCTAAAATTTGAGGCTTTCCCAAAATGTTGGTATTCCTTTAAATCATCGACTCCTTCCCCTTTGAATGGTATCTAATAAAGGAAGCGGTAAAAGTCAGATAACACATCATGATTCCAATAGAGAAGTTAAAACCCATTCACTTGAAGAAAAACTATTTGGACAACAATAAGAGGAGATAAAAGGGTTAATAAGACTCAATTCAATGTTACTTAGAAGCATAATTTCTGTTAGACAGACATTTCAAAAAGATCCTCAACATCCAAATCTTGTAGGTGCTCTTCAACAAAGTGTATTTTTGGTAACTACATTTATGGATAATGAATTCCATCAATTGGGTAAAAATATAGTGTAAGACCAAACACATCATTATCAGCCCAATCTTAGGTGGTATCCTAGATAAGTACCAGCTTCACAACAACTAGTGATTTTTTCTGTCATTTCACCAGTTCAAACTCCATACATAGTACCTGTATAGATCCCATCTCATCTGGATATTAAACAAATTCTTATGAACATAATCGAGGCATTAGCAACTCAATTGGAATCTATATAAGAATGATGTGTACTAGTTCAGCGAAAAAAGAGAGCTTACCCTATGTGGGTGAATCAGATTCCACCCCCAACAAACTTTGTGAATAATACATTCCCAATAATTTAATATTTGGGAGATCTGGAACAACAGTTAATTCATTTCTTATATAATTGTGATTCCATACTAAGGACCCCTCAACAAAAATATATATTAATGATTAGTAGCTTTGTGTATTCATTACATGGACCACCTTTTTAATGGTATACATGTTTTCAATATCGATTAAACAATTGATGGGAAGATCTCTGTCATAATTTTAATCATCAATTCAACTCAACGCTACTGAAGAAAAAAACAATTATCTTAAAAATAGCCCTTAAATGGAAAATGAAAGAGTTTAAGATTTCATTTCTCAAGGGAAATAATTAATATATTTCATAAATTCAGAACCCCCTCAAGAAGAGTTGACTCCAATTTCTAAAGAAAATATGCATGATGAGTTACACACACCACTGATCCCTATGAAATATGCAGGAGGGTTTTCAGACAATGGTTCAATTTCCCAACAGTTGGAGGATTCCATTGTGTAAAATATAGCTAAATATCATGTAATTACATTAGCTATAAGAAAGAGAATAAGGAAATCATAGGCTACTATAGTTACACTCACGCAAACACATATACATTCATCCACTTAAAAACCATCATCATATTAAAGGTATCTGACTCCCAGGCATAAAACACAATGACCGCCTCATCAAGATAATAAAAGAGATCAAAGTAGAAAATAGTTTAAAGAGCTAATGAAAAATGATTATTATTTCCAAAATGAACAGGTTCCCTATTAATTTATCTTAACTCTAGAGAATAATTTGGTTTAGTTTCCAAGGATGTATAGACCAAACAAAGAAGGAGATGAATATATTTTGAATTATTTTCCCTTTCACTAGATGTTGGGGCATCCCATTCATGAGTGTTTTGTTTTTATGGACCTCCAACCAAAAATTGTAGACTATAGACATGTGAAACTAAACATTTCATCAGCCTATGTATCATGTTTTACTACTATTGATCTAGAAGAAGAAGGAAAATGGATGGAATTCATTGGTAAAAATGCACCTAAATATGACTATTGGATATAAGGAAAAAAATCAACCAAACACATTCCATTCTATGATCATAGTTGAATCTAGGGATTGTGTCTTCTACTACACCTTCCACAAAAAAACCACCTTCATCAAAATATCATTCCTCTAAAGATTAGTCTTCAAAAAAGTGAAATGATAAAAATGACAAAGATCACTCATACAAATTTATCTCGTTTCAAAACCAATGTTTTCTTTGACTATAGAAAAAATCATTCCATTTGTTTCAAAAGCATGAGCAGTACCCTGTCAAACAGCACAACCAGAACTGATCGGTCAAGCGGAATCTTCATCAGATGACAAATTGATATTTGGATCAATCAATGTTATCCTATTAATAGATCCCTTTGCTGATGGTGATCCATGATATAATGATCCTGAGTTACCTATACCTAATTTAGGTACTAGAGGAAAAGTCCAATGTTAAGGATACATGGGAATATGATGGTATTCTGGATTCCATTATTTTAGCACTACCCTAGCTATAATTGTATATTATGTACAATCTCATGGGAGAGCCCTTTAATGGGCTCAACAATAATAAGGATATTCTTCCACGCAAGACTGGTTCAGTCCTGACATTATTATTTTGGAGGTATGATTAGAGGTTAAACCATCTATCTCTCTGCATATAGATAAACCTAGTCAATCTATTCTACTAAAGTCAAGTGTATTTCCCATTTATTCTCCGACACATGGTACATCAACATCAAGAGCATCAACATCAAAGTCAACTGTAAAACCCCATATCCATGCAGAATAACACATAACCCTAACTAAAAGTATAATGTTTTGAAATATCTTGGCCATGTACCAGCCAATTTTTTTATTTTGGATTCCTTGAATCATTCAAAAGATCTTTGAGAATCACTTACTGAGGCATTGCAAAGTCGTCAAGAGTTTGAAACTGAAGTTGTTTCTACTAATTCTTAGATAATAGTGAATAATCCTATTGAATTTCATGCAGTTACATATTTTACGGATGAAGATGAAGATGATGTAGTAGATGGAGATATCAGGCCTGGTAGTTATCTGGAAAGGTCAAATAACATAGACATCTGACGAGCCTTCGTTGATAATGACTCAAGAGTAAACCACATTTCTATTTGTACACATATTTGATTGGGTCTCACTAAATCTAAATTATCTCCTTACAATTTAATTTTTCAAGGTAATGAAAAATAATGGGCAATAATCTCTAGGTGATATTACACTTAGAACACAGTACATAGAACTTGTTTCTAATTCAGATTTTATGGTTGTTCGTTAGGATGCAAACATTAACAATTTTCTTGGTAGGCCTTGGCTACATCAGCAAATAGCCAAACCTTCATCATACCAATAATCCCTCAAGAAGTATTTCTATGGTAAAATTGGAACATTTTATAGTGACAAGGCTCCATTAAAAAGTTTGAATCTCAATACATTGAGGTAGAATTTTATCACAAAAAGGAGACATAGTTCGGGATAAATGAGGTAAACTGAATCAATGCTCCAAATGGACTAGAATAGATCCTAGAAACCCCATTCAATTAATTAAAATGTATAATAACCCTTAGCTTCTATGAGGCATGATGAAAAAATTTGTGGCGTCTTTGACCTGTTTGAATGACATTAAACTTTGTGACATCATTTTTCATTATTATATGACAATAAACTATATAGTTAACACCTTTTCTATATGACATTAAGAGAATCCATTTGACAGAATCATTAACATCACTACTACTCTTTAGTAGTACATGAGTTCCTTTTCTCCCTATGTTTGAATCAAATATTCATAAGATCTTCATTTCAAGAACAATGTGTGTTATGATCCTCATCCGTATGAGATGTGTAGATATTCAGGGATCTCCAATCATGGGGCCAGCTGCAACCACAATATTTTTTATTTCCTTTTTCCGACCTGTATATGTACTAGATTTATACAGTGTGTTCTTTCAAGATACATGATTTTATTTTCATACCATTTTGTTCCTTACATTTAATTATTCTTCTAGAATGTGTTAAATTCCCTCGTCTCCCACAGTAATCTCAATTGGTATGGGAAATTATTGTTCAAGAACTATATTTGGCTTTATTATCATCTATATGATATCCATCGAGACGCCTAGATCTTTAATCATGGGCCCCAACATGATAAAAACCCTTTTATACCATATGTAAGAGTCCAACCAGCATAGGGAATGTTTTCAGAACTATGTGTGGATTTATTATCACTCATGAGAGATATGTAGTGACACCTAGGTTTAGTTTCTCGGTCTAGCCACAATATTCCCTTTTTAAAATTAGAATATCTTCATGTCCTCGCTACATGACTCTAAACTGCATAACATAATATTGATTCAACGGAACTAATAATGTATCCATTTTACATTTGAGTAAGATCTGTATAAAAGACTCCAAATTCATGGCTAGTATTGATTCAAATATTTATTTTTTGCATTGAAAATTACCCCCTTTCATATTTCACACTCTTAATATTCAATATTATTAAATAATTATAATATTTGTTATAGTTTTTGGGGGAAGATTTTTGGATATCGAAGAACTCGTTTTTTTTTTGACTATGTAGTACGTACCAAATGGTGTCCCTATATAAGTTTCCTACATAATGGGACTATCAGTCAAAGGATACCAATATTTGACTATAAAACATATTCCCCAGTTGGAAAATCTTAATACATCCCCCATAATAGGCTTTTAGAATAATTGTATTTTTCTTATTAGTTATAGTGTCTTTGTGTCCTCTTCCAAATTTGATAAAAATATTCAAGAATCTATATTTTAATGAAGTCATTCATGTATATTTGTCTTATAACCCATCATTAATTCTGAATTTTTTCAAGACCATGGTGTACACATTTCCCTCTCCATTAGATCACAACAATATAAAATAACCTTGGATCGCATGACCACATATCATAGAATGTTTCTATTTCTAGTCCTAGTTGTATGACCTAAAATTAAAAACACCATTCTCCCTATGTTTGGGTCATACATTCATAGAAATATTACTCCTATGAATCTTTGTAAATATTTATTGGAAAACCCCTCTCCATATTCAGGTAACTGTCTTCATAAACTAAACTCCGTGCATTGGAAAATTTGAATTTTCATTATCTTTCTTCTTCTTTTCGAAATATAATGTAAAAATTTTGAGAGTTATTTTTCATAAATATACAGTATATACCCCTAGGTGGCCTTGAATAAAATCTTCCTTCATAACAGGCATGTTATTCATAATATATAACTATATGGCTATGCAACATATACCCTAGTTGGCCCTGCATAATACAACCCCCAAAATTGGTTTTTCAAATAACGGTAAGTCCGTTCTTGGAAAACACTACCTCCAATTCCATTATCCATTTTATTCCAATATCACTATTCAAATTCATAAATTCATAAAAAAAAAATTTATAATTCATACCTTCCATACCAAAATATGGTTGTATATTTCCAATAAAAATTACAAAAAATTAGCAGTGTCTCATACCATTGGTCAGAGATAAAGACCCTAAATTATATCCACTCATTGTCCTCACTGCATGATATTAAACTACATAATACAATTTCGTCACTAGATGACTTAAAACTAGATAGTATAGTGTCCTAACTGCATGAAATAAAATAACACAATACATTTTCCTCACTGCATTACATAAAACTACAAAGTACAATGTCCTAACTACAAGACTAAAAACGACACTGTAAAATGTCCCCAATATATGAATTAAAATTGCATATTATGATATCATAAAATATCTTTTTATGGAAAGAATTTAACCATTCTCATAAACCATATTTTGTTCAAAGTGGTTTTCTTATTCATGATATATGTTTTCATAGATTACCCTTTATTCTTAAAATATCTTTTGTTGATAAAACCACCCACAGACGTCTTAAGATACCCAAACATTATTTTCCATTTTCTATCAACAATAACATGTTAATTTATTAAGAGATATTTTACTTGACAACACAGTATATACCCTTAGGTGGAAATTCATAATATATACCTACATAATTGGCATGTCATTTAAAAGATTCCGCTATTTGGCTATGTAGTGTATGCCCTAGTCGGCCCTGCATAACACAACCCCCCAAAAGGTTTGGACAAATAATGGTTATCTCGTTCTTGGAAAACCTTTTTTTATGTTTATACATGTTTTATATTTAGTGACCATAAAAATTATGATATAATATTCCCCTTGGAAATATTTAATGAATATTAGATTAATTGTTAGACACTAGGTATTGTTTGGTATTTAATTTCAAAATTTATGGTCAAGGATTTTGGACCGTAAACCCAAGCCAATTATAGTCTAGCATGAATGACTCTAAACTCACAATAACAAGATATTTGGTACTCACCAAATTGAGAACCCAAAAAGGTCACTGTAGATAAAAGTCGACTCCTAGCTATCTAAAAGTACATTTTTGTAGGGTTCATTTAATATTGATCAATAAAAATTAAAAAGATACCATGTTGTGGAATTTTTTTTATAACCCGAGTAAAAATAAAACTATGCTCGATAGGCACATGGAAAAGGAAAAAATTATAGTATCCTTCCAAACATTATGTAGCTCCAAATATAACAAAAATTGGTTCAAATGCAACTTAGTGCCATAATTTTATTATAGAACAAGATTATTTTTCATTCGAATGAATCAAATAATAAGGGGGGGGGGAACATTTTAGAGGGCATGAAATGTGATACGTGAAATTATATAATAAAATTCCTCAAATAGGATCAAAAAGTTTACAATTTGATTCAGAGAATTCAATGTGGTATATTGATGGTAGAGAAGGAACTAGTCATAAGGGCTGATAAAGGAGCCCAGAAATGATCTAAAGTAGTGGTGTGGGGGAATAACCCCCACGATATAGAGAAATTATTTTGGTTAAGTCCCTAAGGTGGAACCTAGGGTACCAATGTGAAAACACATGTGTGCCACCATGCTGGAGCTTATTGACGTAATTATTTTTCATAAGTCCTAAAAGGTTATCCCTAGTCAATATAAAACACTATCAGGGTGCATGGTACTTGTGCGCCACAATTATGGAGTGCAAGAAACCTGTGCGCCTAAGCTCATTTTTCCCAGGGGCATATTGTTTCCAATAAAAAGATGCTTAGGGCCTCAATTTGTACGAAAAAATTTCCTTGAAGACTATTTGCTTCTCCGGTCTCCATAGTGCTTCACCCAAGACTTGTAAAACATTCAAGGTAGTTATTAAACACCTAAAGAGATATTATTGAAGGAGGATCATATGTCATGAGTCCTTTTAGTGTATAAAATTCATAACACTTGCGTGCCTATAGTTCCCAACCAATTTAAATTAGAAACAGTTACACTCCACCTATTCTAGTCACCAGAACAAGAGAAGCCCACTTTAGGGAATACTATTGAATACTATTGAAGGTTTGATTCATGTCTCACCCATGTACTAACATCTAGGTTGTTTTTCACTCATGTGATCATCATGTCTCTCAATCCAACATGTGAACCCAAACATATGTACCAATATCTACTTGGGCACCCCTATTTCATTCAACAATTCTATTTATTCTAAAATCCATCAATACCTTCTGAAAGCCCTTTATGCCAAGGATTATTCTCCATTGGATCCCTTGTCTGAAAGGTATTCTATTGATACCTCCACCAAAACCTCCTAACATATCAAACCATTGTGAATGTCACATCAGCGTGTCTCCTATTTCAGTTTATATATTGGCATTTACAGGTTTCCCGCATATCATTCACAATGGGTTTAGGATTCATGGAGTTTCTATGGTTTTGTATAGCTACAGTCACATGGACCATTCTCCCTTGAATAGTTTTGGGAAGTTATTAGTTTGGAGGATTAGGGATTGGATTCTGAACTCCCCTTCATATCTCTAAAACCTAGAACCTTGGGTCTCTAGTAGGGAAGGTATAGTTCACACTAACTTTTCAATGAAAGAAAAATAAAATTCTCCATCCCCTACAATGATTTAATGTAGTGAATCCATCCTACTTTAATCCCATATCTTCTGATATAGAAGGTTTTATTATTTCTCCTCTCTACTTCCTCCACCTTCACTCCTTCCATACATTGGACCCCTGTCTAATGTAAAGTGAATAGTGGGATAGTTCATCGCTTTGCCCTCTTCTTGGGCTACCTACCCCTTATCTATCCTCGCCCCCATAGGTGCTCCCTCTTCCACTAGTGGAGGAGGAAATGTGTATGATCCTTTGTTGAATTTTTGTAATCCTCTTGTTTCACACAGCGAGCATGACTAATGTGGGTATAGAGATATTTGATGACCACAAAATTTTCACAAGCACTTCAACTATGAGAAATTTGATTCCTATTAAAATTAGGATATGTAGGATGCCTCCTTAAAGGCCCGATCTTAAATGGGTTCCCTTCCAAAAGTGTTTACCCAATCATGTCCCCAATAATGTGTAGATTTTATGAAAAATCCCCAACATAATGAATGAACTATGAAAACCTCAGTTCCCTTCATAATTGGGATATGAGGAAGCTTTCTCATGTCCTGAGCTCGCTGTATATCTTCTTCAATAATCCAACCCTAATTCCCATAATCAGGGAATCCACCTTAGGAATAATCCCCAAATTAAATCCCCAAACCATCAAGGCATCCTTTTCAGCAAGTATTCCCAAACACATCTCAATCAAAGGAATATACCCTCATATGACAATGATCGATATACAGGGGTGTTGATTCCCATCCACAAGGGATACGTTGGAAGAGTCTTTGAGGTTTAAACCCACCACTTCTAATTTACGATGTTCTCATTGGGTCATATTCCAAATAGGTTCTTATCTTACTAGGTAAATCATATTCATTACATGTTATATAGGAATCTTTGGTATTATTCCTACACCATACATTGGCTAATAAAATTTCGCTTTGATGTCCATACCACATGACATTAAACTATATGGCTAGACCATCATTCCATGACCTTAAAAGGTATGATGTGTCCCTTTAAGTGGAATATAACTATGTGGGTTTAGATTCTATTCAGAAGGATACATTTGTATCTTATTTTACGGGTACAATCTCAATATCAGAAAAAACCATAATCTCCCAAGACAACAATAAATTCTAGAGTGCCCCACTAAGTGGCTTAAAATCCAGTATCAACATACTGATACTTAAAATAATATCTAAGTAGTATATGAGAGGATACCATTGATAGAGAACCCTGAATACATATGGATATTTCCACTAATGTGGAACCTTGAATACATATGGATGATTCTAAATTCCCCACATGTTAATATGTGAATGAATATTCCAAGGTAAACCTATGATATACATGGGTAATTAATGAGGATTCATGAAATATATATTAAATTTTTAAATACTGCCTCAGAATGGAAAATAATTCCACCAAAAGGGTGTGATGAGTCAAACTGCCCATCCTCTCTACTAATGTATGTTCTTAGGTATCATAAATTTCAAACATAATGAATGTCTGCCATTGGATGGTAGGACCCTTTTGGATAAAAAACTGTTGGATGTTTCCAGTTCCATGAATAAATCTAATGGAAACCACCTGGAAATAGTGATTATTAAAATAGAACACATGTTTCAATGTACTAAGAAAAAATATTTGAACTAATTATTTAAAATATATTTGAATAGTATATGTGGTGGATGGTTTTTTAGCATTCCAGGATGCATTTTTTCTTGAATAATCCTAAAATTAATAACAAGTAATTAAATTTTAATTTATGGAATGTCATCTCCATGCATTATGCATGTATGCATATAAAATGGCATTAATATAATAATAAAATTATCAATACCTTAAGCTTCTAATGAAGAAGGATATCAATAAAGACATTCAATTTCTATAAATGTACACCTTAAGGTACCTTATCATTTTAATGATTACTTTTTAGTGATGTATCATTAAATTCATTCTATAATCTCTATTTAAAATAATAAAACATCTTACCATAATTTTCCAACTCTGACATTTGAGTAATAATATATGAAATGGTAAAATTAAATAAAATCTGTATAAAGATATTAATTTTAAATTTAATATAATTAAATTAAATAATTGATTTCAATTGATCGATAATGTATTAAAATTACCATTATATGAGAAAAAATATTTAATTCTTACAATATTGATGCATATGACTCTAATCAGAATATGTAATCATAAGGGTAACCGGCTAAACTACCAACATCCCTATAATATGGCCAAATAATCTGGAAACATCATCTATGGGTAACCCATAAAATCAAAGGGGAAATACTTTCAATCCATTAAAATTCAAGACTTCTGAACAATTAATACATTTCTTGGAAGTAACATTATTTCCATGTTCTATGAAAAACTTAGTTTTTTTTATAAAAAAATTAATATAAAATATTTCACATTAAAATTTGTACTCATAACTATCAATCTTCAATATCCTCATGAAGAAATATTGGTGACCAAATTTCCCTTAGTATAGGGCACATCATGATGAACCTATATAATCTGTCGACAATGTTTAAGATATTGATTGGATGGAGATGGAGGGTCTACTATACGCTGACAGAAGTGAATATAGGGTGTGACAAACACTGATGGGGGGAATATGGACGGTGTCCCAGTTGGGATAAGGTTTGATTAGGATGGATTATTTGGGGTCATTTTGGTCAGGGTAGCACATGTTGGGAGTCAAATGAGATCAATGAAATGATTATTATTTGAAATTCAAATCATTAATAGAAGTAAAAATAGCATAAAAACCTATATTTCAAAAAATATATGCATAAATAAAAATTTATAAATAATTACATATCTATAGTAATGAAAAACATAATATATATATGTTTGATAATTAATAACTACACATACGAAATATTATAACATTTTTTGTAAAAAAATCAAATAACTCTTGCATAAAAAATAATTTTAAATGTGATAATAGATACATCATACTTGAAATTAATAACATATAACATGATTGATTTATAATTTAATGGATCACTTCAATACAATATATTTTTCCTTCCATCATATAATTATTCTACTCTATTATTACTTCATCTACATCATTAACCCTAAAAAGACTAAAATTTTCAATATCACGAAAGAAAAATAATATAGTTCTCAATTTTTTATTGTATTGAATGTTATAGGTCAAATCATACACTTCATCACCCAAATTATACAAGTTTATTTGTTTTATGTGAACAAATACCTTCTACCTTTCATCCATGTATTCTTATACATGATATTCCATTTATCATTTAACTAAAAATTATATGGATCATGTACTTTATTGTCACCATTATCCATTAGGTGATATAAGTTCATAGAATTAAATGGAATATAATCTAATTAAATACCCTTGGTAATATTGAAAAAATTATATTTGAAAAAAAACTAAAAAATAATTGTGGTAGTTTAATTCCACAATAAAAATCAACATTACATAGTCTCTAAATTCAGAAACCATAAATATACCACTATTATATAATTTTTTTTTAAAAAAATAATATATGATAAAAAATGATAATCCATTCACATTTTATGAGTTGAACATTATTATATTGTTTTAGAGGACCTAGATCCAGAAACAACAAGTATTGTAAATATTAATTATTATCATTATTCATGATCTATAAAATTTAATATTTACTATTATACGTACAAAATATATTTTGAAACCTGATAATCATATTTATTTCACTATTTCTGAACATAAATGATGTGAAAACCATTCTACATCTTCATTATAATTTTTTTTCTTATATCATTTTCATTTCATGTTCTAATTCTTATTCAGTTTTTTGTTTGTATCATGATATCCTTAATAAATGGATCTAAAATATCTCTATTCAATATAAAATATTAATTTTCATTTAATAATTCAATTTCTGTATTTGAAATCCTCACAACTAATCAGCCCATAATTATAAAGATTTTATGTTTCCCATGTTGTTGAGATTGAGTTGATATTTAATTATCACATATAACTCAATTTAATCTTTTCTCGATGTCATCCATGCTTCTATAATAAATGGAATTTCTATCCTTTGATAAATATCCTACAAAAATATATCCTTCAGGTTGTGATTTATTTTTCATGTAAGATTTCAACTGACTAATGTATTTGTGAAAAAAAAATTATATATTTATTAAAGTACCAATAATTATTTATATATAATGAAAAAAATAATTTATATATCTACTACATATATATATATATATATCTATAGTATATGATACCTCATAATCTAGTTTCCTTGAAAAAATTCATAGATAAATGAATAATGATTGTAAAAAAAATGGAGTAAAGATTGTAAAATCACACACATCATGAAGGTATGTCATTATTAAAATTCTAGTTACCATAATTTTTTAGGTTAATGAATTGTTTCTCGAGAGTATGAGCAGAAAAAAGGTTGATCTAGGAGTTTAGGACATGAAACAAAGGAGTAACTTGGATAATCTATGCAAGACACACGGTTGTCATAAAGTTATGTATACCATACAACTATCCAAAGATAATAGTGAAACCATGGATAGCTTCATACCACACAATTGGTGCATGGTTATTAAAAAAATATAAAACTCCATAGGTACCCATGTGACCTCACATCTCATGGATAGTGTCTTGTGCAGGGTTTGTGCATGATTAGGAAAACCATGCTCATAAATCACGCCTCCCTTCAAAAGTTTGAAACCAATTAATGTTTTTCCTTTTTGGGATTTTAACTCTCATGATTTTCCTCCTCTTCTTGATCCCACTATCTCTACTACAGAATGCAAAGCCCCAAACCATCCAATGGGTTGTTCTCTTTCACTTTTAGGCAGTTTGGAGTAACGTTAGTAACAGAATTATGCTCCAGGTAAGTACAATCCACTCATTCTTTCTCTTTTCAGATTAGGACTTTTATCATGGGTGATCGTTTTTCAAATATCTAGAATAAAATTTATCTAGTTGAATAATGGTTGAGGAATCAAGGGGTGTTTGAATATGAATACAAGGATTCTATTGGGAGTGTGTTCATCAACAGATTCAAATAAGGTGGTCAACAATTATATCATATATTTTTTATATCGATTTGTGCATGTAAGTCTTTTTTATTTTTCCCCTTATTGTTTTCATGGTTCTTTTAGTGAGATTTGATATTACGGGTGTACAAATGAATAATTGAACACCTCAGGATCCCCATGGGATGCACGGAGGATGAATTTACCTATTTGGCCACCCATGGGGTGTGCAGATCATCTCGACCATAGTAACCTAAAATGATAATTGTGAAATAGAATTATGATTAAATTTAGATCATAATAAACATTTTAACATATCTCAAATCTGAATAACAAAGTATAATGGGTAGTTATGTATTTTATTGGGTGATGGATAAGGGATTTCATGTCTTGACATGAAAATGGTTAAATAAGATTAATGGTAATGTGCAACATCATGTGGGATTTGTACGTGAAATGCATAAGTGGGATAGCATATGGTAAATTATAAATGTGTTAAATGAATTAACATATGGAAGGGGTTGGATATGTTAATTGGTTTAATATAGGGGATTTAGAAAATATGATCAGTGAGTTTGGCATATGAAATGGAAATTGAGAGAGATGGTTGTGTAATGTAAATGGTAAACATGGAAATGGGTTATGGAAAAAAATTCCCAAGAGGATTGTAATGGATTGTGATTTCAACTAGTATTGTTAATGTGTTCTTATGATATGGTAAATTTCTAGGGAATGAAAAAAATATGTATGTGAACATGAATTATTAGAGTGGGGTATTGACATGATTATCTATACCCATGGGTTGAGTTAGATTGAGGATTCAAACTCCATCCAAAAATTCATTGGTTAGGGAATGGGATGGTGTTCCATTAACCTAATGGATACATTGGATGAGACCATCTGAAATAAGGATTCAAGGTGAGTGTGTTGTACATGTGATGATGATATTATCCCTAGTGTGGCAGTGAACATTATTTATTTCCCTTTTGATTTGAGTAGATGAAAATTCCAAACCCATTCCAAATGTGATGAATGTGAAATATGTGATGATGATGGAATATGTATTCAAATTCAGAATCATGCATAGAATGACATAATTGAACACTATTAACTAATGGAACCCAAATATTCATTATTAACCTTTTATTTAGAGAGAACTTGCATTAAACATATATAGACTATATATTTTTTAGACAACATTGATGGTGGACAATTGAGTTATACTCAAACCCTATTAGAGAATTGTGGGGTACACGATGAGACTTCCTGGGTTCATGTCAGGACAACGGAAAATAACCTATGCTTGGGAGTTGATTGGATAATTTTATGCTCATAAATGGGGTTTTATACTTAAAGTTTAGACTAATTTGGGGATCATCTATTTCTTTATTTCGGGGTTTCATGTACCTTGGAACAATAAGCATAACATAACATATTTGGCGTTGGTTATTACTTGAACACATTTTTTGGGAGGTAATGGTTATGCATGTTCCATGATTATTAAATTTTTCCTTCAACTTTATTTTATTTATATAATGTGGCTTACTCTAGTAATTATGGTAAAGTATCTCCACATGACTTACTTGAGCCTCAATACTATTCGACAACCTCTGGTGTATGAGGAGGTGTGCTATAGGTAATGTGGTGACCAGAATCGAGGCACCGTTCAGTAGATCCTAGGTCGAGGATGTTACAAAGATTTATCATAGTAGGGTATTTCTATGGATTAATTTTTTGGGATGGTATGAATAATATTAGGAACGTGGCAGGCCTTGGTAATGAGATGATTTTTTGGAGTAGCTGACCAATGTATGGGAGAAACCACAAGTACTCTGGGGTAGTAAGTTCTTAATGTGTATTTTTACATTCGATTAAATATCAAAATTAGTTGATTAAATTTTTCTGTTATGTGACTATTTAATGATATTTTTATCATGACTGGTATGGAATGGTGATGTGCATTCATGCATTATTTTAGGCACCTAGGTTATTACGGATAATTCATCCTGATAGGCACACACAAGATGGGTGGGGTGGGAAACAAATGATAAAATTCCATAAACTTCTATGAACATTATATAAAATGGTGTCTAATAAAATTATTAAAATGGAGAAATGGAAATAAACTGTCAAATATACGTTAATGAATTATGTCTAATAATTGTTTATGTGATTTTAAATGTGGAATGTCACAAGTTATGAAATGGTAATTAAGCCTACCAGATGGGATTATATTTTATGTATGTAAATAGTTGTAAAATGTTGGGTAAGGTATGATTTGTGGACATGTGAGTTAGTTTCCCTACGGTTTCCATAGCCTGTTGTAGGATAGTTTGAGGGTAGGGTTTTGAATGAGATTAATTTTGTTCAGTTAGTGTATTTTAAATGGTTTTATGTGTATAGTAGAGATCTGATTTTTATTATTTATGTGGAATTTATATGTTATGTTTTCTAATGATCATGTTTGGAACTATATATGAATTTCACCATGATGTAAAGTATCAGTTGGGTGACAATAAGATGTTGTTGAGAACACTCCTCTATTAGTCATCTAAGATAATGTGTTTATCTAGTATGGCAGAGAAGAAAAAATTCACTATATTCTTTTTCTATTTAGGAAAATTATAGAACGAGACCAAGGGTGGGTCATGAAGTTCAATTCTATGCTATATATGGATTTTCAATTATAACACACTCTAATCATTAGTGGAGAGGGTAAGCCATAAGAATCTGAGTTCTGGATAGATTCTATCCATATAATTCTTAGTCATTTATAAACACTTACTGAGAAGAGGATTATGTTGTCCAGTTATATATTGAGGGGTTAGGGAAGGAATTGGTGGGAAATCGTGGTTCATACTGAACAAAAAGAATGGATTTTATAGAATTCTTTTTAGGAAATTTTTTTGAGAATTTTTTCTAGAGACCTTGAGTAAAAATAAAGCCATAGATTTTATGACCTTGACCTATGGGGTGTTGTTAGTAATGAATTATGCATGTCATTTCACTAATTTGTGAGGCTTCCTTACACATGTGGCCTGAGATGGGGAATCTATGGAAAAACGTTTCTGGGGATGGATGAGACACGACTTCATGTCTCATGTAAATATCTTCTTCATAAAATGTTTTGTGGAAGTAGTTGATCAAGAACCTATCCCAACAGACATCCTAAAGGGGATTTCAGTAAGTGGATTTGTAGTTTCATTGTGATGGGTGAGTGTTGTTTCTTATAAGGGTAGGAAGCATTGTTTACGGAGTTTCCATTAGGGTGGACCTATTCATAGTAGTCAAAAAAGGGTTATCCTCTATAGGTGGAGATCAAGTGTTCTGTTATCAGTGTGGTCAGATGGTGAAAATGTCTAGTCAGTGTCCCCAATCACCATTTGTTTTCCTATTGTGTGGATTAATGGGGACCATGAATAGTTTTTGTAGGAACACTTGACATCTGGGCATTGATGAAGGTTTTAGGCAGGTACACAATGTAGATGGGGGTTAGACCCCCCATATTATTGAGGAAATTAGAGTTCGACAATTCATACTGTCCGAGGATTTGGATATTGTACCCTAGAGTGAAAGCATCCTTATCAGTATGGTAGTGTAGTTCCAGGAACTATTTCCGATTCTCAGGGAAGAATGTTAGGTTAGCTTCATGCAGCTCAGTCTACATTTAGAGGTGGCGAGGATGGAATAACTACATTTTGTGGTATGATTCTTGTAGAATCCACCGTTTATAGTGCATTATTTGACATAGCTATCACACAATATTTCTTTTGTGATTATTTTTCTTGTTGTTTTGGGTTTATTTGTTGAGTGTGTGTGTTGAATTAGGTCAGTTGACACTCTTTTGGGGAAGAGAGATGACAATATCATACAATGTAATGGTTTTTCTCTAGAGTTTAGGGGGTACCAGTTTCTTCTAGACTTATTCATCATTTAGATATCAGTTTCTATCCTAATTATCAGTATGGATTGCTTTGTAAAATGTCATTCCCACATTTAATATTAACATTTTATGGAAACATTCATGTATCTTTAGGGACACACAAGTATCCCTCATGGAATATGCAATGTTTGATTTGGCCTTGTTGGGCAAGTTTTTCAGTACATTGGTGAACTCATAACTCATGTAACATTCCTTGATATTGATGATGGAGGGGTATAATAGCTTTTCCATCCCTCAATTGTGGATTAGTTTAATTATGTGTCACATGGGGATTTCCTAAGTCTACCACATGAGTGGGATGTGGATTTCAAGATAGATTTGTTGTCTGGGGATGAAGCAGTTTCCATTCCATTATACTGAATGTTTCCAATATAACAACAAGAATAGAAGGTTTAATTAGAGGGTTTTGGGATTAAAGGATCCATCAGCCCATGTAAATCACCTTGGGGATCACTAATTAGTTTCCATGAAGACTAATTGGTATTTGTGGTTTTGTATACACTACATAAAGTTTAATCAGATGATAGTTTAGAACTGATACAATCTTTCCCAAATCGATGATTTATTTGAAAAATTGAGAGGCTCAACAATTTTTTCCAAGATTGTTTTCAAATTATTATATCATCTATTGATGGTGATACCATCCAACATACATTGGAATGCTTTAATGAGTAGGTACAGATTGTTTGAGTTATTTGGGATGTTGTTCGGATTGACCAATTCATTAAATGTGTTCACTGATTTAATGCATTGAATAATTCACCCATACCAAAATCAGTCCGTACATTAATTTCCCTATGACATCTAAGTGTACTCTAAAAGTCATGAAAAACACATAAAATATCTTGAAATTTCTTGAGTACACTGATAGGGAATACACTTTACAATAAGCTATCCAAATGTCAATTATAGATTGATAAATTGAATTTCATAGTTCACATCATCACTAAGGTTTCTTTGTTGGGGGATCGAAGTAATGTATAAGTTTTTGTGTCTTGGGGTCATCCCAAGATTGTTTTGTATGTTTGTAGTTTTTGGGTAGAATTGGTTATTACAAAAGGTTCATTAAATATATCTCCAATTTTGAAGCACCAATTATGGTCTCAACCTAGAAAAAAGATAGTATGAGTGGTATGAAGCATGAAATAATTCCATTCAACAGATAAACAGGAGGACGAAAATCGCAACAATATTGATCATACCCAATCTAGGTAAGAGTTACACTTTGTATTTATGCATCCCGTGAGAAAACATGGGGAAATGTTGATGTAGGATGATCAGGTTATAGATTATGGGTCAAATATAGTTGAGTTCATATGAAATAATGAATCATAAAAATGGTCTTTAGTTTTCCACAGATGTGTAGGTTTTGAAATTTTGGAATCCCTACTTTTTGGGGGAGTGGTTCAAGGGTTATATAGAACATAAAATTATTATGTACATCTTCTCTCATTGTGAATTTTAACCTTCTTTAGAAAATATGGGTTAAATACATTTTTTAAATTGACTTCTAATTAGATTAAACAATTATATTATTTTTGAAACCAATAAAAGGGAATATTTTAGTTTATTATATGATATGAAATACTATGAATCAGCTGGTTCAGAATCAAAATCCATGTGGAGAGTGATGGTACTCTTTTCTTAGATTAACCTGGAGGTGCACGATTGGATTGGTTATCTAACCCTAATGTCTGTATAAATTGGTTCCACACATTAAGAATTATTCATGGAGAGTCATCTTGATAATATAGAATGATTGTGTAGGATTTTATGTGTTAATGGTGAGGAGTCACCTTTTTGGGGTTGTTTGTTTGAATGGGTTTTATTTGTGTAAATGATCGTGTTGTGCTTCCAATGGGTATGCAAGATGAGTTGATGTGTGGGACTGAAGCATCAATGTGGGTAGTGAACCCTATGTTTAATACTATGTATTTTGATATTTTAGATAGTATTTGTGCCTGGGAAGGAATACGGTTGTTACAAGTTTTGGGGTGTGATGACTCAACTTTCAACAGGTTAAGGCCATACATCACCCCCGGGGAGTTTGTAATAGCCATTTAATATTACAAAATAGAAGTGGGATAATGTAATGGTAGATTTTTTAGTGGTACCTATATCAGTATCTTTTGATAATGAAAAAATCTAGTAGGTTGTGGTTTGGTTGACTAACATGGCTCATTACATGCCGATCCAGGACACTTTCACTATTGATCAGTTGGGAGAAGTTTATGATTGGGAGTTAGTTTGGCTTCATCGTGTTCTAAGGAAAATATTTTTAGATGGGATCTACAATTCACATCACGCTTTTGGAAATGATTATAGAAGGCACTTTGAATCCATGTGTTTTTTAGAATTGATTTTAACCTGTAGATGGAAGGGAAATCAGTGTGTATGATTTAGGTGTTATGGGACATGTTGAGATCTTGTGTCCTTCATTTTGGTGGTTTGTGAAGAAAACACTTACTATTTAATGATTTTTCCAAAAAAATATTCCATGCAATGATTCAGATGGAACCATTTGACATGCTCTATGGGAGGCTATTTAGATCATCGTTTGGGTGATTATAGGTTGGGAAAACATATTTTCAGGACCAAGTCTCATGACAGTGATGTCTATGATGATTTTTTTGATTCAGACACATATAAGAACAACTCAAAGAACGAAGAATTTGTGTGAAGGTTAATGTCATAGGGTTATTAAATGTATGGTTTGTTATAGTGTGTTTCTTGGGTGTCTACATTGTTCTAAGACCATAAAATTCAAAAACATGGCATGTTGGTACCTAGGTATGTGGGGTGATTTGAGATTGTGAAGACGATCAGACTGGTGTCTTACCGATTGGCTCTTCCACCTCGATATTGGGGTATGGAAGATGTTATTCGTGGTTCATAACATCAATGGTATTATTCTTACCCATATCAGGTGTTCAATTTTGAGGATGTTGAGTTAGGGATTGATGCTTCCTTTAAGAATCATCAGGTTCATATTCTGGATCATATTGAGAACGTACTGTGGGGAAATTTTGTGTCCGTCATGATATTTCTATGGTTGCATGGGAATGTTTAATAATAATCTTGGTAATATGAATCATGTATGTAGGACCACGGGGATGATAACCTTTCATTGGATTCTCATTAATTCATTGTAATGTAGCTCATGGATGATCCACTATATGATGGGGAGGTTGTATGATCCCCAACATCGGGAAGGTATGTCCATGTTTATTTTTTCAATCCTTATTTTTCATTAATGATTTTTTTCCAATAGTATGAGAGGCATCAGGTTTTCATTGTGTGTTCAAGACATGAGATAAATTAGAAACTGAGCCAATCTATGCAAGTTGCATGATTGGAACAGAGTTCAAGAAATTACGTGGCCTTCCCAGGCTAACATTTAATCCTTGGAAAATGGTATTATGCCCGGTTGGTGCACAATTAGTAAACCTATGGGGAGCAACCCATGTAAAAAAGATGACGTCACTTTTTTGTGGAAAGTGTCTTTCACATTGTTTGCGCATGGTTTGGAAAACTAGAAGGGTCAATTGTGTAACACCCCGAGATTTTATGAAAAATATTCCTTTTAATTTTATTGATGTATTGTACGCAACACCAAAAGGAGCTTTCACTACACGCATCCCTAAATTGGCTTGCATTACACGCAATCGCAACCTTCTACGATAGTGTGTGTTGTACGAAATACCGAGTTTCACTAAACAACGATATGTTATTTAAACTAGCTGTTATATATAGTAATACTTACTTTTTAAAATATTATAAATTTTATCGTTCTAAATGGACTTCATTTTTGGATTCATAATATTTAAATTAGCCTAAGGTGAATTTTTGGTATTTTTCTGAAAACGTTCATTTTTTTATGAATAGTGAAAACACTAGGTAACTATTTAAAAACCGACTTTTTATTTAAATAATTATTTATTTTATTTAGATTTATTTTAGGTCTGAATTGATACAAAATACCTATATAAGTTAAATTTAATTCATTGGAGTCATTTTATAATAATTCTATATATATAAAAATTTTATTGAACTTTTCACCGTCTTTTACCCACCTCCTAGAAGAATTTGGAAATTCACATAAAACAAATTTTACCGCTTCTATGAGTGGAATTTTAAAATTTCGAGAGACATGGTGGCTATCAAGGACTAAAATTTGGTTCAATGAGATGAAAATATTTTTTGTTGAATAGTAACTTTTTTGCTTTTATTTACCACGTTTAAAAGTAAATAGGGAAATTAAGGATAAAATTGATATTATAATTACCCTAACACATGTTCTAATTCTATTTTATAAGTGTAATTAGACAAAAAACAACCTTATTAATAATATATGTCCATTTGGGTCTACTTGGATTAGATTATGGCATTTATTATTAATTTATTTACAGAAGTGTTAAAATAGATAAAATCAATGTTTAATAACAAATTCATTTTTAATATAGGGTTATTCATAAAATAAATTCGACAATTAATATTCATTAGAAAGATAAAACTATTTCCTACCTAATGGTAATTTAATTATAATTTTTAGACATTAAATAATTCATGTTATTTATGAGACAATGGTGATGCAGTAATTACCAAAATAATGCAATATTAAAATAAATGATATTATAAATACCCAAATAAATGTAATTTGAGACATTTTATGAATTAAAATAATTTTTAGGTTAATATGACACGTTTTTATTGATTTAAATAACTTTTTGAGAACTAATAATGATGTTATGAGTTTCAGAAAAATCAATTATCATATAGTGTCAAAATTGACATAAAATAGTTTATAAAAAAATATTATATTATTAATTGTTATTTTATTCCTAAAAATATAAGTTTCGGCCAAATGACTTATAAAAGGATATATATATTAATAATGAACCACTTGGGGTTCGTTTGGCTTGTTATAGTAAGTTTATTAACCATATAGTGTAAGAAAACAAGAAGACACTGTAAAAGAAAAATTATTTAACTTTGAGTTAAATCTAAATGATAAGGATACAATTGTAACCTAAACTTATCTAAAATATATTGGTTGAAATTATTTCGACCCATGTTCATTTTAGATTACAAATATATCAATTTTGATCTATTAAAAACCGAATATGACTTTATTATAAAATAATATTTTAACTTTTTCTAAAGGTGCCCCTCTCCTCCCTTATAAAAAGGGTACCCCTTCCCTCATCTCTTCACACCCTTTTGAGCCTTGTAGCTCGGCCAACCCCTGACCATTTATCTTCTCCACGTCCCTAGAAACATTATGGAGGTTCTGTTCTTCTCAAAATACCCACTCTACTTACATAAGTGGAAGCATAAAGGAGGTGCATCGAAGAAGAGGTAATCTCTTCTTCTGATTTTCACAAGTTTCTTTCTTCATATACTTATTCTTCCTTAGTTGCCTCATTATAAAGTAATAACATCAGTATTACATATATACTGATATGTTATTATAAAAATTAAACAACCCTATTTAAATTTCTATCCATCCTACGGAAAACAGAATCACCGCGCATGCGTACTTACGGAATATCGTCTGCACACCGTGGTGTAATCTGTTTTCAATCACCACCATACTTGGATGGGTATAATGGTGTAAATAAATAACTATATATGATTATTTTAAAGTGATATTGATTCTGAAATATTTTACATACACTTCAATCCAATTCCACGATCATGGTAATGATATCAACGCTCGTGCGTACGTACGGACTACCGTATCCACGACGCGATTAGATTCATTCTCCATGTTAACCTTTCAAGAATGATTATAAAGTATATATAATAAATAATAATTTAATATATTACATATTTAAGCTACTGTATTTAAATATATATATATATATATATATTTGTCATCTACTTTCTTCCATTCTAGTCAATAAATAATGGAAAATAGCATTCATGCGTACGTATGACCTAGCGTCTCCATGAACGGTGTGTTTCATTTCATTTATCTATCTATTATATATAAATATAATGAATATATATGATATATATATCGTTTTTTACATTATGGAAGTAATTAAATCATGATATAAGTAATAATAATATCAAGAACAACAAGTCCAAACATGTACGATAAAGGAAACATTTTTACCCAAAACGCTACTTTAACATTGAATTGACAAATAAACGGGTAATATAAATACCTAAGTGAACCATATAGGATATAATAAAAGTGAATATGATTCTGTAATAAGTCAATGACATTATTTAAATCATTATACATGATGTTCGGATACATACGAAGCATATCAGACATAAGGTAAGGGATAACTTTTCCAATCGTGTTTTTATCTGAGATTGTTTATTTCTAAGTATTAGCTGGGGTTATTGTTCTCATCTATGCACATGTTTTCTAAAAATGTTTTCATGTATGTTTAAAGTACTTTTTACCCATTTTTTAATTTTACTACATTGTATGTAAGGAATCAATTTTTGACCATATGAGGTAATTTTTGACTTTTCCGACAAAAGTACGATAAGAATGTTATTTTTATCTTATACGGCGTGAACGTATTTTTACAATTTCATAACGACTCATTTTCATAAAGCTTACTCTATAAGATTTTATGACTATTTTCAACAAAATAATTTTCTTTTAAAAGATCATGGCATTTTGTGAAAAGAAAATGATTTTGAAGAAGAAAGGATATTTTCCTCAATAATTCATTAAAAATATTTTATCCAAACAATTTTCCATCTAAGATGAAATTATTTCATATGTGTATGTTTCAAGTTTAATGTATCTTTGATTTACATGGTTACACTTTTCATATGATTAAATATCCAATTGTTTTATATGAATTATGTGATGATGGGATGATGTTTATAAAACCCATTTTATTCTTTGGGTTATGATGAATGTTTTAAGTTTATTTTGTGTCACAAGTAAGAAAGATTTCATTATAATATGGGTGGGACCTATATCTCCCTATAATGCACTGTGTAATGATTTATATCTCATGAGATAGACATGGCTGGAATGGTACGTTAATCCGGTTTAGTGTTTCATGACTGAAAAGAGGATTGAACTCGATTCAGAAAGGGACTTTGTCCACTAAGATGGTCTTGGCAGCAATGCCTTGGCTACTATGTAAATCATAACATGTGCTGAATGGTTTCCAAAATTACATGTTCTATTCCCATTATATTTTATCGTGGTTGATTTTCCATTATGATATATTCCTTACGTAATTCCACGATTTATGTCTTTCCTCAAGATTTTGATGTTCAAATTTCATGTTCATGTTTTTGATTTCAAATGTTTATGGATTGTTTTCTGTTCACTATGCTTACCCTTACTGAGCATTTGAGCTCACCCTTTATATGTTTTCTTTTCCCTAGCATTTAAAGAAAGGTTTTTGGTAAGAAACCAAAAAGGGGAAGATCTTTATGGGAGATGTTGAAGATCTTTCACCACGATTAGAAGATTAAATTCCGAGTTTCAAAAGACACTAAACTATTACGGTCCATGTGTGTCTTTGTTTGTTATGTATTAAGTATTCCACAAAAGTAAGGTAATATCCATGTACGTCATGCTTTGGGTCTCTACAGTTGGTATCAGAGGAAAGGATTAGTTATCCTTTGGAAAATATGATGTGAAAACATTAGTGAGATCCCTAGAGATATTTCTAAGGTATGTTTAGGGATGTTCCTAAGGTTAAGAATAAGTGTAGGTTATAGTCCTAGAATTATGGTAACGATTTTAGAATTAACCCTAAGATGCAAGATATTTAAGGTACTCCCCATTTATTATGTTTTTTTCCTAGCATTATTTTTTCCTCTCACACTATTCTTTTTCGGTTTTAGACGATGGAAGGAACCCTAAGGAACCGTGTTGATCAATGTAATGGACAATGAAATGATTGTCCCCCCGAGCAACCAAATGTGATGGGAGATGGAGTGAAAAATCTTATTGCTATACTTACACAAGAAATGAATCATTCTGGATTTCCAAATTATTAGAGAAGGGAACTATATTCTATTGAGTCATTCATGAGGCAACATCCACCATCTTTCAATGGGTCTTCTTATCTAATTGTTGCTGATAAATGTACAAGTACCGTTGAAATGATAATTTCCATACTTCGCTATTTAGAACATGAAAAAGTCGTTTTAGATTTTTACCATTTAGATGGTGATGAAGGCCAGTGGTGGACTCTAATTAAGAATACAAGGCCCCAAGATTAAATTGAATCCATGGAATGGGATGAGTTCATGAACTTGTTTTCCAGTAAGTACTTCCCTTGTATTCTTCGAACAAAGATGGAAAATGAGTTTCTTGAGCTTTTGTAGAAGGATGAAGAATCTGTTGGTATATACGAATCGAATTTTAAATGACATGCAAGGAATGTACCTGGCTTTATCTTCCAACCTAAAAGTAAAGTTGATCGATTTTTCAGTGTCTTAAAACCAAGTCTTAGAAGGGAATTATCTATAAGAGACATCAGTATCTATGAAGAATTTGTGAGTTGTGCTATCAAGGTAGAAATGGAAATTGGTGTCACATATCCATCTCATGGTTTTGACAAGAAATGAAAGATAGAGTTCAAGGAGAAATCTCAGAATAATGGTGAAAAGAAGTTGAATGTTTCATTATTCTCAAAGTGTGGAAAGATGCACGGTGGATATTGTCTTAATGGGACTAGAAAATGTTTTAAGTGTAGAAAAGAAGGTCATAGAGCAGTTGAGTGTCGATGTAATGGAAAAAGGGTTTCTAATGATTTGAATAAAGAAAAGATTGCAGAGAACGCACCACCAACACTTCAATGCTTCAAGTGCAAGTAAATGGGGCATTGTGCTAATCAATGACCTAATCCAATGGTTAATGATGATCAACATGAGCAACCTCTTAAGGAAAAAGATAAAGGGAAGTCACATGCGATCACTATTTGTGATGTTTAGTATGAAAATGATGTTGTGTAATGATTAAGTGTTTGTGTAATGTGATTTCAAAATAGTATCATGGAATCTCATTTATATTATTGGGAATTTTGAAATATCTGTGTATTGGTCCATTGAGGTTTTTTATAAGAATATGTTGATTAAAAAATTTTGGAAAGAAGATGATATGTGCATAATGAAAGGATAAGGTGAAAATAAATTGTTTGATAGTATTCATGAGATCATGATTGATATAAGGACTATGTGATATCATGGTTTGAGTATATAGAATTTTGGTGATTTTGGTATGTGGAAAGTGTTAACTTTTAACTGAATTCATGTTTTCAATAAGGTTTAATCGGTATTCGTTTTTCAATAGAATACATGATTAAGGCCTTTGAATGTTGGGAATGTGACTAACAAGATATATGGTATAATATATGGGGGATAAATGATGGTATTCACGTACTTCTTACGTGACCTCTCAGTATTCATTTTCATTACACTACGAGATTAGACAGAAGTATTTTCGAAAAGTGTAAAGGTTGGAATGGATTAAGTTGGACATCAGATATAATTGTTTAAGGATAGAATTTTTTTCATTCAATATTATTTATGGAATGTTATAATGATGCAGTTTTAGAAAAAGGACAACTTGTAGGATGGGAGAAAACACGTCGCGTCGGACAAGGTTGTGGGAATAGAACCTGCAACTGATGTGCAACAGGCCTTTATCGCCTACCCCTGACCTACAGGAAGTCCCTCTTTATTAGAAACCAGTTTTATTATATTAATAAGTATGATATATGAAGTATAAGTCAATTTTAGGAACCATATATGATTAATCTCACTATAGATGGACTTATGTATTTTTGATAACTTTTTCAAACCTTTTGTTTGAGACAAATGGAATGACCCATAATTATATCACATGATATGCTAACACTTCAAGAATGAAAAATTCATATTCAATTCTTTAAGAGATGAAGTGGAAATTTCCCAAGGAATGACCAACGGTGAGATTGTACCAAAATCAAGAAAGTGTTTCTTCTAATTCTAAATTCTTCAACATTAGGGAAATGACCTTGAAAACCAAAAATGATGTCCTAGTGTCCTTATATCTGATGAATCAGATGGCACCTTATGTCATAACGATTCTATGTCTTTTTGATTGTAGGATTTTTCATTGCCATGTTCTCTACAACTCTCCATCAGAACACGATGGTTAGATTTCTCTCCCATATCCATATTTTCACCTATGTTCTTCTATGTGGAAACCCAGTGATTAGTTAATTTGGGTAATCGTTACGTTTCATACATTAGTTATTAAATATTGGTTTTGGTATTCCTTTTTACGATGTGGGTTTCTATTAAATAATCATTCGTGTAGTAACCATTTATAACCCTGACGAATTTCGAGGGCAAAATTCATTTTAAGGGGGGTAGAATGTAACACCCCGAGATTTTATGAATAATATTCTTTTTAATTTTATTGATGTCCTGTACACTACACCAAAATAAGCTTTCACTAAACACATCCTGTACTTGGCTTGCATTACACACAATCGCGACCTTCCACGATAGTGTGTGTTGTACGCAATACCGAGTTTTACTAAACAACGATATGTTATATAAACTAGCCGTTATGTATAGTAATACCCACTTTTTAAAATTTTATAAATTTTATCTTACAAAATGGACTTTATTTTTGGACTCGGAAAATCAAAATTAGCCTAGGGTGAATTTTTGGTATTTTTCTAAAAATATTCAATTTTTAATGAATAGTGAAAACACTAGGTTACTATTTAAAAAACAACTTTTTATTTAAATAGTTATTTATTTTATTTAAATTTATTTTAGGTCAAAATTTATACACAATACCTATATAAGTTCAATGTAATTAATTGGAGTCATTTTATAATAATTCTAGATATATAAAAATTTTATTGAACGTTTCACCGTCTTTTACCCACCTCCTAGGAGAATTTGGAAATTCACATAAAACATAATTTTACCGCTTCTGTGAGTGAAATTTAGAAAATCCGAGAGACACAGTTAATATCAAGGACAAAAATTTGGTTCAATGAGATGAAAATAATTTTTGGTGAATATTAACATTTTACTTTTATATACCACCGTTAAAAGTAAATTGGGTAATTAAGGGAAAAATTATATTATTATTACACTAACACATGTCCTAATTCTTTTTGATAAATTTAATTAGACAAAAAAACCATATGTATCAAATATGACCATTTTTTGTCTATTTGGATTAGATTAGGACATTTATTATTAATTAATTTTAAGAAGGGTTAAAATAGATAAAATAATGGTTTAATAACTAATTCATTTATAATATAGGGTAATAAATAAGATAAATTCTACTATAAATATTCATTAGAAAGATAAAAACAGTTACTACCTAATTGTATTTTATTTATAATTTTTATACATTAAATAATTCATGTTATTTATGACACAATGGTGATGCAGTAATTACCTAAATAATGAAATATAAACATAATTGATATTATAAATAGCCAAATAAATGTAATTTGAGACTTTTTATGAATTTCACTAATTTTATAGGTTAATAAGACACGTTATTATTGATTTAATTAACATTGTTCGAAACTAATAATGTTGTTATGATTATCACAAAAATCAATTACCAAATAGTGTCAAAATTGACATAAAATAGTTTTTAAAACAAATATTATATTATTAATTGTTATATTTTTCGTAAAAATCAATGGTTCGTCCAAATGACTTAGATAAAGATATATATATTAATAATGAACCACTTGGGGTTCATTTGTCTTGTTATATTAAGTTTATTTTCTATATAGTGTAAGAAAACAGGAAGACATGGTAAAAGTTAAATTATTTAACTTAGAGTTAAATATGAATGAAATGATTATTATTTTAACCTAAACTTGTCTAAAATATATTGGTTTAAAGGATTTAGACCCATCCCCACTTTAGCTTCGAAATAAATCAATTTTGATCTATTATAAATCGAATATGACTTTATTATAAAACAATATTTTATGTTTTTCCAAAGGTGCCCCTCTCCTCCCTTATAAAAAGGGAACCCCTTCCCTCTTTTCTTCACACCCTTTTGAGACATTAGGATCGGAAAACCCCTTCCCATTTCTCTTATCCACTTCTCTATCAATATTCTGGAGGTTCCAGTCTTCTCAAAAGACCAACTCTACTTCTTTAAGAGGAAGCTTAAAGGAGGTGTGTCGAAGAAGAGGCAATCTCTTCTTCCGATTTTCTCAAATATCTTTCTTCTTCTACTTATTCTTCATCAGTTGTCTCATTATAAAGTATTAACATCAGTATTACTTATACACTAATATGTTATTAAAAATATGAAACAACCCTATTTCACCTTCTATCCATCCTACAGAAAATGAAATCACCGCATGTGCGTACGTAAGGAATACCGTCTCCACTCCATGGTGTATTAGGTTTTCAACCACCACCTTAACTGGATGGGTATAATGGTGTAAATAAATAACTATATATGATTATTGTAAAGTGATATTGATTTTGAAATATTTTACATACACTTCAATATAATTCTAGGATCATGGGAATGATATCATTGCTCGTGCGTACGTACGGACTACCGTCTCCACAACCCGATGAGATTCATTCTCCATGTTAACCATTCCAGATTGATTATAAAGTATATATAATGTATAATAATGAAATATATGACATAATGAAGCTACTGGCTTTATGTATATATATATATATATATATATATATTTCATCTACTTACATCAATTCAAGTCAATAATGAAAGGAAAACGGCGTTCATGCGTACGTACGGCCTACCGTCTCCATGAACGGTGTGTTTCATTTTATTTATCTATCTATTATATATATATATATATATAATGAATATATATGATATATAAATCATTTTTTACATTCTGGAAGTAAGTAAATCATGATATACGTAATAATAATATCAAGAACAATAAGTCCAAATACGTACGCTAAATGAAACCATTTTACCCAAAACGCTACTTTAACATGGAATTGACAAATAAACAGGTATTATAAATACCTAATTGAACCATTTAGGATATAATAAAAATGATTATGATTTTTTAGTAAGTCAATGATATTATATAAATTATTATACAGGAGGTTCAGATACATACGAAACATATCAGACATAAGGTAAGGGATAACTTTTCCAATCATGTTTTTATCCGAGATTGTTTATTTGTAAGTATTTGCTGGGGTTATTATTATCATCCATGACCATGTTTTCTAATAATTTTTTCATGTATTTTGATAGTCCTTTTTACCCATTTTTTACTTCTACTACATGGTATGTAAGGAATCTTTTTTTTTGTTTACCATAAGTCGTACTTTTTTACTTTTCCGACATAAGTATGAGAAGAATGTTATTTTTAACTTATAAGGCATGAACTGATTTTTACGATTTCATAACTCCTCATTTTCATAAAGCTTATTCTACAATATTTTATTACTATTTTCAAAAGAAACTTTTCTTTTAAAATTGCATGACATTTTTTGAAAAGGAAATGATTTTGAAGATGAAAGGATATTTTCTTCATGAATTTATTTCAATTGTTTCATCAAAACCATTTTCCATCTAAGATGTCATTATTTCATATTTGTATGTTTTAATTTTAATGTCTCTATAATTTACATGGTTACACTTTTCTTATGATGATATATCCATTTGTTTTATATGAATTATGTGATGATGGGATGATGTTTAAGAAACCCATTTTATTCTTTGTGTTATGAAGAATGTTTTAAGTTTATTTTGTGGCACAAGTCAGAATTATTTCATTATGAGATGTGTGGGACCTATATCTCCCTCCAATATATTGGGTAATGATTTATATCTCATGAGATAGACATGGCTGGAATGGAAAGTTAATCTGGTTCAGTGTTGCAGGACTAAAACGAGGAGTGAACTCGATTCAGAATGGGACTTTGTCCACTAAGATGATTTTGGCAGCAATGCCTTAGATAATATGGAAATCATAACATGTTCTGAATGGTTTCCACAATTACATGTTTTATTTCCATTATATTTTTTCATGTTTGATGTTCCATTATTATATATTCCTTACGTACATCCACGATTTATGTCTTTGGTCATGATTTTGATGTTTAAATTTCATGTTCATGTTTATGCTTTCAAATGTTTATGGATTGTTTTATGTTCTCTATAATTACCCTTACAAAGAATTTGAGCTCACTCTTTATATGTTTTCTTTTCCCCAGTATTTAATAAAGGTATTAGGTAAGAATAAAAAAAGTTTATGATCTTTATGGGATATTTTGAAGATCTTCCACCACGATTAGAAGATTAAATTTTGAGTTTCCAAAGACAATAAACTATTACGGTCCTTGTGTGTCTGTGTTTGTTATGTTTTAATTATTCGAAAAAGTAATGTAATTTCCATGTACATCAAGCTTTGGGTCTCTACAAATTGGGTACCCCTTTAAATGATGGAAAAAATTACAGTTTTTTTACTTTAGGTTTTTTAAATTTCACCCAATTTTTGTTCAATTTCTCCACCCTATAAAACTGGTGAAAAATTCAAATCCCCAAACATTCACTTGGCGGGTTTTTTTCACTTCTAGTCTCTTTGAAGTACATTTTATTGTGGATCAACACTTCAGATATGTCCAAACTTCTCCATTATTCTCTTTTTCAGATTATGGCATGTATCTTGGATGATCTTCTTCTAGACCTCAAAAAATCTGAATTTCCAGTGTAATCTCATTTGAGGATTCAAGGGATTTATGAATAGAAATCATAGACTTCTATTATGATTTTTAATATCGAAGTATTTGTGGTAGTTGGCCTATAAGTTATATGCTATAATTTTATATGAATTTGTTTATGTGATGATTTATTCTTTTATTCACTTAATTTTTTTTATGGTGTCATTACTGGGATTTTATATAATGGGTGTCCAAATGGAAAATAAAAACCCTAATAATCCCCATGGGATGTATAGAGGATGAATTGGACAATTTAAGGAAACTAATGGGGTGTGCAGAACTTCCAAATCATGGTCAATAGAAATGTAAACATTGAAATAAAATTAATATTAAGTAGTGCCCATGATTAGCTTTTTAGTTGATTTTTGTGATGAAGAAAAATGGAAAATGGGTATTTTTTCTTATATGTGGGTAATGGATAATTGATTTCATAGATCTACCTGAAAATGGTTAAATTAAATATATGGTAGTGTTCTAATTGAATTATTATTTGTAATTGAAATAAATAAGTGAGATATTATATGGGAAAGGCTTAATGTGTTTTATGAATTATAATATTGAAAGGGATAGATATGTTAATCCTTTAAATGTAGGGGAGATAGTGAATTTGATTAGGGACTTAGGCATAAGATATTAGAACTGTTCTAAATGGTTTGATAAAGTAAATGTTAAATGTATTAATGGGTAATGGCACAATGTGGATTCTTGTGGTGATTGTTATGAATTGTGATTGTTATTGGTATTTCTTATGTCTACATTTGATATGGTATATGAGTGGATAAAGAAAAAATAAGCATTTGAATCAGTATTTTTAGTGTGGTGTATTAATATATGGATCTATGCCCATAGGTTGAGATAAACTGAGGCTCTAAACTCTGCCATAAAATGCATGGATTAGTGACGGGGACAGAGTTTAATTCCCCAAATGGACGTATTCGATGGGGCCAAATGGACTGACGATTCAAGGTGAATTTGATGTATATGTTACGATGAGATTATCCCTAGTGATATTGGGTTCTTTATTTATTTCCCCTATTCATTTAGATAGTGAAAATTCCAACACCTTGGATAATGTAATTAAAGTGAACTAAGTGATGAAAAAGGTATATGTATTGAAATTTGTAATCACGATAGGAATGACATAAGTGAACCTTGTTAACTAATAGAAAACAAATTTTATTTATTCACATTATCTTTAATTAGATATTTCATACAATATATATTTTCTGTATATTTTGTAGACATTTTTAGTGGCGGTATTCTATTTTTTATAGACACACTACTCTTGAGTCATTCAGTACCCAAGCAGACTGCATGCTTGCATTTTAGGATAAGGGAATAATCTTTTTGCTGGGGAGTTGAGTCGGGCATGGGATGCTCATGGATGGGGTTCCAGACATGAATTTTTGAGCATTTTGGGATTCATATATTTCCTTTATTCTGTGTTTTCATGCACCATGTATGTGTTAGTATAACCTACCATATTGGTGGTTAGTGGTTTCTTATATAAAATTTTGGGAGATGATTGTTATCGATTTTCCTTGGTTATTAGATGTTTTTTTCACTCATTATTTATTTTATATACAATTTATTACACTAATAAATAGGGTATAATCTACGAAAAAAATTTATTAGACCCTGAATATTAGTTAGCAACCATGGGAATATGGGGAGGTTTGCATGAGGTCATGTGGTGACCCAACTCGGGGCACCATTTAGTGGTTCCCAGATAGGTGATGTTACAATGATAATCTCCATTAAAAAATGTTCCAGTATAATTAATTTTCTATTTTTCAACCTCAATATGTTTTAGATACATCCCACATAGTTTTCGTAATAATGTGAAAATTTGGAGTACACTTATATTATACATTTCTGATAATAATATACCCAATACCCATGGTAGGAAGTACCATTAAAAAATATGTTAATCATGAATTTTCAATACATGTAACCTATAATGATTTATTTCTAACAAAAAAGGGATGTTACATGAATGTCCCTCAGATACTTTCATATGTTTTCAAATTTTAAGGAATGTATCTTTATCCCTTTTTTCATTATAACAATTTCATAGCATACATTCCAATTCAAATTGTTCCATAGGTGGCGATTTATATTAATTTTTTTAGTCCATAAATAATTTTATATGATCTTTTGATTTATGATGAAAAATTATCTAATGTGAATTATGACCATCATTTTTTCAAAATTTATAATATCAACATTATATAAAAACATTATAATTTCCCTATAGGAAATTTTGTACAATATATTTTCATTTCATATTTTCATTTCAATTTTTATTGATAGATCACATAAAACACATATCCCTCTATCATTAAAATGATACAACATCACAAGTTCTGTTTATATTTTTAAAAGTCGTGAAAATATTTTAGAACATAACAACCACATTGGCGGTGTTCTACGATTAATGGACACCATGAATTTTAACTTCTTCAAATTAAATATATGATATTTATTGGCAAATATATTATTACCCAAGAAGAACCACTTATTTCTAAAAGTTAGTCATTCTTGATGAAAATAAAAGTTATAAATAGTATAAGGGAAACCCTTTCAAGTGTTCCAAATAGATAAGTTCTCAGGTCTAGGGTACTCACTAGTGGTCCATATTAGAGTATCATTCTTTTTTAACATTGATCTAGAAGATGTATCATATGTCTTATAATATTCACTCAAAAATACAATAATTCATCAATTATATTCTGAAAAAATAAATTAATATCATTTTTGGAATTATTTTTCTAATTATAATCATTGAAATTATAAAATATGATTGTATATTACACGTCCAGGGATGTTGATTAAATTAATAAAAATTTCATCCAAATGGTATAACTAACACTCAAATTTCTAAATGGTTTCAATACAATGGAAGACAATAACAATAACACATTTCTTGTATTAGATGATAAATCATGATGCAATTGATCAAATGTATTTTATGATTTTGTAACTATTTTATGTCTCATTAACCAACCATTTTTTTGTCTATAGAATTCAAATTCAGGTGTTGGTTGTTATTCGATGACATAAATAATTTATTCAATTTATTTTTTAAGGGGAATTAACATAATGAATTTGTAGTTCTAGTCTATTTATTTTTTCTTCATAGTAGTATATTGATTTTAACTCCAAACATCACCCACAAACTACCGTTTAAAAGATGAATATTTTTACAATCCAGTTTTCTTACATACTCAACCCAAAAATGCATGTATTTTTTTAAAATAATTCCATGAATAGTAGGAAATTTTTTAATAATGTAAAAATACATAGGGATCCTCACTTCAAGAAATGTGTCACCCATGTATTACAATATCATGGAAATCACCTTATTTGTAATTATGAATAGGGATATTTAATTTTATAACATTACAAGTAATGTTTTTATATATTTCAAACAACCACTATAGAGCTCTTGATTTAAATCATCAACTAAATAATAAAAGTCATATGTCTTCTCAGTTAGGTTCTCACATACAATAGTCACTATAGAATCAGGAAGAGTGTCTAATGATATGTTATGATATTTATATGGTTTTCCTATATTCCCAAAAAATAATTATTTTTTATGTAACTATATGTATAACACCATCAACTGGTTCTTCAGATATGTTTCGATTTTGATGTTTATTCTATAAAATGTCAAATCACTCTTTCTATGGTTATTTATTTAATTATCCATATATAATGAATTTGTGATCTATTTCTATTGGATAACATCTTCCCTCAAACATTATTTAATGTTAGATTCTCCATTACCATTCTAACATAAATATTTATTGGGAAATTGAAATAATATCAAGTGTTCGTAATATTTAGTTGCTTCAACCATATTCCAAATTAAAATTTAGGGAATTTTCCTCATATTGTCCCATCACTTGTTCTATTGAATGTTAAAAAATATAAAAACTACTCTAAAAACATTTTATACTGAGGTGTGTTCACCAATAATGTGATATATATTTTTCATATATCACAACATTCCTACACTTCGTAAAATAATACTATAACACATAAGAAATATTACTTCATTCAAAAAATTACTAATTCATTTGAAATATAAAATATTGATTTTCTATTTTTATTAATTTGATATAATTTTTTAATGACATCTTTTTTATAATATTCATATTTAAATGTATATGATTATTAAAAATATAAAAATTTGTCTATAAGTGTGATTAAGTAAACGGAAATATAAAATTGATGTGATTGTATTAGGGTTAAAAAATATCAATTAAACAAATAAAATTATAAAGGGGGATGACCATGCTATACACCGGTGGGGGATGAAATTTGGTGTGGGTGAAGAGAATCAAGGGAGATAAAGAGGCTGAGGAAGTGTGCTCAAGAGTGGGATCAATGGCTCTATGGCTCACAGGGAAGGGAGTATGGGAAAAGGAAAGAGTGGTGAGGGATCAGGGTGGGAAATATCTTGAATCACAGGCTTGGGGATCAATGGATTGGGGGAACATTGAGGGATCATCGATGTCTTGGGGAGCAGTTGTGTTGAGGGATCGAGGAGTGTCCACAATGACTTGGTAATGAGTAGAAGCTTGTTAAAAAGTATGTGGTCAGTTGGAGAGTGGAGGTGATGGGAAAAGGGAAGTAGCGATGGGGATTAGGGAGCATCAGAGGGTGGGGATTAGAGAGGGATGAAGGGGAAAGGGGGACTAAGTAAGATAAGGAAGTAAGGGGGATGGTTGAAAATATTAAAGTTGAATAATAGGCATAGTTCTGAGAGGTGGTAGGGGTATTAAGGAGTGGTAGTAACCTTGTGTGGAGATTAGTCATGATGGGAAAAGGGTAGAAGCTATAAGTGAATGAGGGAGATGGGGGCTCATAGGAGAAACCAGGAGAAGTGGTGTGGGATAAGTGTTATTTGGTAATAAAATTTAATTTATTTTGTAATGTTTTAAAAACTACATAAAACTATTATTACATTTTTTGGCAGTTTCTTAAACAACATATAATTGAACACATTCAAATGGTAAATTTGGTGTATTTGAAATTTTTTGACATGGGAAACCATTTAATCAAACCACTAAAAGAATAAAAAATTAAATGAAACTATAGATAAAATGAATAAAGATGGAATCATGATAAAAATTTAAAAATACACCATAGATTAACTATATATATTAAAATTGCTTTATAATTTAAAATTTTCTCAAGGAAATAATATTGAGAAATATAACCTTTACGAGTTTTATAATTCACGAGTAAAAATCCATTTGATGGAAAACATTATTTACAATTATATATCACATTAAATTTATGAAAAAAAATAATAATAAATTCATGGGATAGTGAATCAACATAAACACATATAAAATATAACATGAATTATAAAATTAAATATGTATTAAGGAATTCAAATTGAGACCATGAAACCCTTATGGATATTATCAAATTTAGATCAAATATTTATACAGTTGATAACCAAATATGGATTTTTTATTCATTTAATTTCATGGATATTGTGATAAAACAATACCATGGCATGCATATAAAATAAAAACATATAAGTGTTTTATATTAAGAATATCACAATTAATGAAAATAGAGGTTATACACCCTTATAATGATTGTCAATTATGAATTAAGGATCCATCAATGAAGTGATTGTTGGAAAAATTGTAAATCCACTTAAAAATGTTTAAATAAAAAATAAAACATAATGAGGTTATCAAAACCATAATAATGGAATTGGATTCTATATTTTGAAGTAATATAACCATAGTAATCGAAATTATCTTAATAAACCCCTTAACACTAACATTTTCTTTGTTTGATCTACTCAAACATTAATTGAGATCTTGAATATTCTATTAAAGATAATCATATAAATGAGATGATTGGGACATATTTTAAGAAATATATATAATGAATTTGTGATTTTCTTGTTAGGTAAGGAAATTTAAAAAATTATATGAGATATTTTATATGTTTTTTAGATTTTAATTGGTGAAGGAGGGAACCTATTAAAAGTTATAGGTGTGGATTTTTTGTTATATTAATTTCTTAATAAAGAAATGAGATTTATTATCATACAATTTATATCCAAACATGAAAACAAATTTGGGGCATAATATGGTTTGTAGGTCAATAAAGAACACAATCCCTTAATTCGATTTAATAATTTGAGATATGTTAAATTTGACCCCTTCATTAAACACTTTTACCTTATTTTAGTGTTTACCAAAATGACTAGATTTTATTTTGATAAATTATTTTAGGGACTAAAAATGAAATAAAAATATATAATTAATTTGGAAATGTTAATCATAAATTTCAAAACCATTATACAAGAATCAATTTCTAGTGTATATAAAAATTAGTTTTAATATAACTATGTTTAATTCCATCAAAACAGTTTTCAGAAACAATTTCATTTTTCATCATAAAAATTATTTTACATCAAAATAATGTTTACTTTTTATTCCCATGATATTTATCAGTTTATGATTGAAAAAAGAAACATATAGGACTAAAAAATAAATCTAAAACCTTAGGGATGATTGAGATTAATTAATTTACTGAAAAGGAGAAAAATATATTTTATTAGAATAGAATATTACATGTGTTCTAAAAAGTGAATCATGGGTTTATAGATTCTACATAATTGTTCTAAATGATTTATTTTACACCCCAAATTCATATTTGTTTGAGACAATGGTTTCATATATTTTTAACACATTATTATATCGTAATTATGTAACAAATCTAATGGTATTTGTAAAATTGTATTTTTCACTAATCCTTTACCAATCTACCAATTTAGAAACCTCCCGAAAAATTTTACCAAAAACAATTTTTTCATGATGGCTCTAAAAATTATGTTGTTTTTATTCTAAAAATTTATAAATTTATAGTTTTTATCTTTCAAATAAATAATATCTAATAATTAATAAAACTAATTTCTTGAAACAAAAAAATTTCCATTTATCCATGAATAAATAAATTAGAATTAATTATTTCTTTTTAATTAATTAATTGAGGTTTTAATTTATCACCCCTTGAATTTCAGAAAAACATTATATTTATATCATTCATTAAAAAACATGTAAGTAATTATAGTACATGCATTTTTTATAAATAAATTTAATATGTTTTTACTTACATGATGTTGTTTATTATTTTAAATTTTTTCTTGATGTTTCACATTTTATTGTAATTTTTTATTTTTTTTCCCTATAATTATAATAATTTATATCTTTTTTCTTTTTATTTATATGTTTCACATGATATAATCTAGTAAAAAAGAAATTGATTTACTGAGAAAAACTTGTTATCATTTTCATGGGTTGAATATTTTCTATATGAACTACAAAATTTAGATCCATAAAGTACAGGTTGATTCTAAACATATTTTTTATTATTAATTGTCATATTTTACCCATTATTCTCCAAGTTAATTAGTGTTTTGGTTAATTCATCCATGTTACAAAAATCATGAATTTCATCTACATTTCTAGAAGGTGGCATCTTGAAATCCTCAATTATGATTCGATCATTAATAGGTAACCGAGTTATCTTTGATACCACATGAGGTTTCAATGTTAATTTACATAAAAATGAAGGGTTTGTTAAATTAGATATACATTTTCTTTTTATAGAATATTTCTTTTTTAAGAACCTATTTGATCAGTTAATATCATGTTTCTCTCATTTTTATTTCTCTCCCATTATTGTATTAAAGAAACTAAGATACAATAAAGAAGGTGAGGATTTTACATCTGTTTTATCCAAATATTTCGGTCCTATACATTACACATTTCAATTATAGTTAAAAGAAATGGATATCCACTATAAATAATTATGAGTATAATTGAAAACACTGACTCCCAAAAACCAGGATAGAAAATATCTCAAAATGTGTGGTTTACATGTGAATCTGGTATTTATCTCTTTATGGGTTCTTTATATATGCTCACTCTAGTTCATATTATCTACAAATATATATTACTTTCTCATAATGGTGTATTTATACATCCTTGTGATGTTTCCTAATAGTATCATTCTACGAACCCTTATTGAATATGTATTCGAACACTCATCTCTCTGGGTGTATTATTTGTGTTAACATTACTCTCTTTCAATTATTTTCATTTGGATATTAAATAGAATCACTTGGAATTACACATATTCAATTTTTAAAACTTATATTATCCTAAATCTAAATTGTAACTATATAATCTTATATTATATAGTGTCCACACTATTGAATCCATTAAATCTAATGATCAGAAGTATAGCTTTAGTAAAATATATACTCTGGAAACATCTACTTTGAGTAGTACCCAAAATACATAATGTTACATCTTTTTCATGATATTGACTTCCTGAAAGTTTAAGAGACCATTTGATCATCATAAAAATCTCTATTCATAGACCTACCTTCAAAAAAACTAATCACATTTTGTTTACTACACATTAACTATAATTCACAAACTATAATGACCACAATTTTTATAAATTATATTCCATTTTGAATGAATAAATTCATTATTATATAGTGAAATTATCGAAAAAAGTTTCCCCAATTTGGTTATTTCATGTTTTCGTAAAATATATCAATGTGTATTGACAATATCATCAACAATCTTAACCATTGACAATGTTTCGATTTTACAGAGACTATAAAGATTATTTTATAATAAGGGATATGATAAAAAAAATTAACTCCTTTTTAATAAGTATTGCCTCATCCAGAATAATTATTTCCTATAAATAACACTTATTAAAGAATCCTAGGGAAATAAGATCCGTTGGATTTTCTATTAAACAATCCCTTGTTGGGATTCAAAAACAGAAGCTCGTGTAAGACTATTTCATGGCGAAGTTAGTGAATATTGAGATCAAATCCCAAACCATGTTTTTTCAATCTACCACATGAAAGATCTACTATTTCACACAATAACCATAAGTACCTCACTTGTTAAATAATGGGTTACATGTCTGGGTCTTGAAGTTACGAATTTTTATTTATTATTTTAAATAAAATATCTATTACATTTAACCCTTATTACTATTACTTTAAAAATTATAACATTATGAGTTTGATAGAAATTATATATTGATAAATAGAAATCGAAATACTATTTTTCTACAAAATATTACTTCAATTCAGACACAATTTTGATAAAGTTAATTATTTCTTAAATAAATATTTTTTTTAAAAATTATTTTTAGTTATAAATGATTGTATAATTTAATAAAACCCAATTTAATTTTTACAGTGTTCATAATGTTATCATTGTTTTTAAAAATTGTAATTTTCCAATAATTAAGAATTTTTTATTTCAATATGAAAATGGTAACATTTAGAAAATTATTTTAGAGAAAAAAGTATTATTTTTGAAATCAGCATGCTGATATTATCTAATTTGTCAATTTTTCATTATTTTCATAGATTTTTTATTTTATGAGGAAACTAATTTCGTTATAAATATACTGTATATATTCTGACATCATTATATCCAAAAAAGTGTTGTAATAAATTCTATAAAATCCATCCATGAAAAAATATATTTTTATCCTTTAAAGTATTTTTCTATATTATTCAACCAATTCTATTAACACTTAATGAATCACCCTAAATCTATATTATATTTTATGTTTTTTAAATCAATTATTAATGAACAATACTAACATCTACATAACCAATCAAATTATTTAAATATTTTCGGATCCTACCCTTAAATGTTTTTTAAAATCACTTTTCTTTTGATGAAACCATGGGAAAACCATAGTAAGGAAGGTGGTTTTGAATTTTTTTTATTATATAGTGTTTGAATCCTAATTTTAGAAATTAATAAATAATTTACCTCAATTTTAGTAAATATACCCAAACAACCACCCAATCCTCGTCACTAAACCCAAATATGAGCATGAGTTTTGTATCCCTATAATTCATTATATATTTCTTAAGGTGTTCCCATGCTCCAAATAATTCCCTCCTAAAGTTTTTGAAGTGCCCTCTCATGGTAATATATCCTCTCATATTCCTTTTTATTTCATGTAATTTATTTTTATTATGAATTTTTATTTCAATTTTATCATGTTTTAATGTGTTTATACACATTCCATTACTAACATTATTGATATTTTGTAATTATAGACTACATATCACACTCATTAAACCCTTCCTTGAACCTTTTTGTGATGTTTTTATATTGGAGAAATTATTCTATGATTTTCTTATCCAAACTATTGTATTGTGAATACACATCCACATTTTCAATCAAGGGTGAACACCAATATGTAAAAACCAATAACTTATTTGGGGATCCAATTTATGTAACTTACACTTTGTGATCATGTTATTTAAATGAACGATATACATATTAATGTTTCATAATCTATGATCCTCATAATTCTTGTACAATATATGAATTTTATGGTGGGTCCAGGAATTGTATTGACCTCCAATTAATTAGGTAAGGTTTTTATATCATGATATACAATTTATGGTAAGTTTATTTTTATCCAAAAATACTATGTAATGATTTCTTCGTTATTTTCCTTAATTATGGTTATAATGTCATGTTTTATGTAGTTTCCACAGTACTATGTCAAATTTAATTTTATTATTTCATCAAAGAGATCCATTTTAACTGATAAATATGAACCCTAAAAAAATAACACCCAAAAATATATGTATCATCACCCCACAACCAAATCAGTAAAAAAACACCCCACACTACACAAAGAACATGCATCAAACAATGTAAGATATCAAAGAAACATTAAAATAGAATTTATGCCTATCAAAAGCCACATCACAATACAATTCCTAATGTAGATCATGTACTTTTTTTATATTTTACATTATGAGACATTTTAATATATAATCCCTCTTATCCCATGATTTAATAAAAACCTCCAAAAAAATTTCTTTTATTAAATCCTCTTATAAAAATACATTCTAGTTTTTTAAACCATTTTCACAGCTCTCCTTTGGGGTCCATTTGATGAATCCTTTAAATAATATTAGCATTATCCTCACTGGAATTGTAAATTAGTAATGGTATCAAGAATGATATATTTCCATGTTGTTTTCATCTTATATCATTCTTAAATTTTTTATATTTATTATTCCCTTTATTTTTGTTCCTCCTTGATATACCTCTTAACTAACATGTATTACATTTATCATGTTAGGATTTGATTATTACTTTATCATGATTTATAGCTCACTATTTTCTTATATTCATCTCTAGTTTACCACATGTTGTATTATAAGATAAATTGATTTTAATGGCATGTTATAGTGTTTTATATAATGTAGTTGTATCCATGATACATTTTATTGTCTTGTATAACTTTTCCTTCGTATAAATTAGTCTTATCATCCTACGGGTATTATTTATGTGCATATCTATGTTATAGACCATGAAATATGTTATATAAAAGATATGGGTTTTAATATATTATATCAGGAGAGGTTCAAGTAATATTTTAGGATTAATATTAGAAAAAATATTTTGAAATCCTTAGGGATAAGACTAAACATAATCAAACATTTAAGAATTTTTTTAAATAATATATGGAGTGGTTTACATATAAATCACTATCTATATACCGTAGTTGGATATGTCTCTAGAATATTTGTACCATGGGGTAATTAATTAAAAATGGATCATTGGATATTAACTTGGTTGTCACTTGGTGCACGATTAAGTCCATGCTAAAAGACAGTTTTGATACTCTTAGGGGTCTGTTTTTTAATACATAAGCTATTTAAAAAACATTAATAATGGAAAGAATATACCTATAAAATATTATATTTTGATATTGACAAAGGATTGTATAAATTGAAACCTAACATTTCATATGTTAAGAGATATATGTTGTTTATGAGTTATCACATTAAAGATCAGTTTTTTCTTCTATGTTTTTCAAAGTCTATAAATTCCCATACATTATTTTCATATGAATTAATATAATAGTTGGAAATAAGAGGAACCGATTATATAACAAATGTGATGGTCAATTTTATGAGTTTCCAAATGATATTCCAAACATGATTGGAGGTAATGTAAGATGTATTTTGATTATTCAAAACTACTTACCATAATGTATGACAAAAAAACCATAAATTTGAATTTCCAAACAATTAAAAAAATAAGAGGATTTCAAATTATGGTTATTAAGCTGATAAAGTTGATAAAGGAAATAATATTCAATTTTCAACCATCTAGAAATGTAAAAAATGGAAAAAAGTTAAACATTACAAATGTACTATTATATTTTTTATGTCCATAAAATTGGACCACAAACCAGCTAATTTCTATAGAAAAATTAAGAGTATAATTAATATACTGAATGGAAATTAAGATCAATATGAGGTACAATTATTGGTTTCTTATTAAAAATGACGATATATTAGTGATTATCCAAGACAATTCTCTATACTGATGTATAATAACGATTATGGGATCCAATAATCTTCAAGACTAAGGAACATGGAAGGTCCTATGAAATGAAAAACCACCGTGATGGGTTATGATGATTTAATTACAAAGGACCTCTAATCCAGAGTTTTGTATTCCTTTTTTATATTTAAATTCATGATACACTTGAAAATCCATTATTATTTATAATAAAATCAAGTCATAATCACAATTGATTTTCAATTTTCTGGGAAATGTTTTCATGATTTTTGTATCAAATTTTAAATTTTTTGGGAATGTTCATTAATAAAATATTATCATTATCCCTTTAGTGGACATCAATGTTGTCCTACATGTGGATTTTTTTTCCTTGTGTAGAACCATCATAAATTTATAGGAGAATGAATTCACCCTCTATATCACAAATCACACTCTGAGTCTATATAAGTATATGTAGTAGATTGGATTTACTCTTGCGACATCATCTCAAGGATGTATATTATTGACTTATTAGAAGGAATATCTCGATAAAATGTTTGATACTATGTTAAACATCACCATATATTACATTCCCATTATTAGAGAATATGTTCTCAAACAATAATAATTTCATCCTACTAAATTAGACATTTCGTTCTCAATCAAACTAATACTTTGAACAATTAACCTTCCTGGGAAATGTTATCATAATAAAAGTGATATATGTGGACTATTAAAAAATAATGGAAATTGAAAGGTAAACCAGGAAAATAAATATTATTGATATTCACTGTTTTATTTTATTGACTATGTACTATCAATGTTTTTGGAGAAATGACTCATGATTTCTAATCCCACAAACTTTGATAAAATTTAAGGGTGTAAATTTTGTATATATTAGTGATTAATATGAATGTTTAAAACAGAAAAGGAAGAGGATAATCCCAACACATATTCTCACATTTCCCACTAGTGGGGAGGATTATTTTCTTATAGTAAGACATCCATAAAAATCATGAGTTTTGTTCTCATGTAATATAATAAGGTGATAACCTATGCATCTTTCAAATTAAATATCTATGAGTAGAAATACAGAAGAAATTCCCTTGAATTGGATTCCGTAATATTATTATTATATACTTGGTGACATTATCTCTTTACGGAGAACTATGACATAATACTGATCCAAAACGTTTCATGTATATATTCACATAAATTGATATCAATTTAAACCAATGAATGTGGTTATTTTTAATTAATGATTGTTTTTGTTCAATACATCACAATCATGGTTAGGTGAATGAAGTGGCAAATTCTATGAGTAGAATGGTTCGTGTAGCCCTATCTATGATTTTTATTGAAAGGGATTCAGACTTCTTGGGAATAATAAGGATGGTCATGAGAATAATAAAAGAAAATTAATCTTTCCATTATCATATAGTTTTTCAACTATCTATTCCTATGAGGATCATGTATGCCAAAAAAAAGTTGATTAGAAGCTACAGACAAATATAAAAATGGTTATGAGTTTAACATTTCATGATGTAGTGTTATAATGTTAGCAACCACATATATGTGTCATATAAAAATTAGAGTTGAAGAGTAATCATTCAGATGATGTACATAGATTATCTTTCTATAATCTTCTAGGTATACCTACGATGTGTAGAGATTTGAAACAAGAAAATCTGGCAGGAAAATCAGAATAAAGAGATTGAAGAATTAGTAGCTTGTTGATTTGTAGCCCACAAGTAAAGGTTGAATTAAAAAATCATAAAGGTATGATAAAATAATTTCCCAAACAAGTATGTAAATTATAAAACATAACCATGTATTTTTTTCATAGGACTCCCAAGGACATCTAATATTAACAACACCATCCAGGTGGTTATTGATAACCTTAAATAGTTAAAACTTTTCATATCTAACAATGAATATTTTCCTCTTGAATGAAAAACTATGATATAAAAAAGTTAATAGTTATGACTCTATGAAGTACCACTAGTGATTATATTTGATCAAGATCCAAGGTTTTTCACAATGTTTTGGGGAAGACTTCAGCATGGTTTTGATATAGTGATCAGTCCTTGTATTACATATTACCCTTAGATAGTGATGGATTTCAATGGATGTTGGGATAAAATCAATACCTTATTGGAGTTTTCATATGAAATAAATTTCCATTATAATATTAAATTCACTTATAAGGTCCTATATTGAAATAGTTTTTTAACTCTAACATCATATAATAAAAATTCATTGAATAGGTTTACAAGACTGGATATTATTTACGAGATGGAAATGAAGGTTCAAACCATTTCATAATATATTAAATCCGAAAAATAATTATAATGTATATGAATATAATAATCAATGAGACCTGGATTTTGATGTTAGAGATAAGTTTTTCCGTCATATATCTACATTAAATAAAATGTATTTTTGACAACAATAGACAACTTATTCCAATATACATTGGCCCCTCTGATATCTTTGATCACATCAGAGTTATGGCCTATCAATGAGAACTCCCACCTAACCTATATCACGTAAATTATGTTTTCAATGTAACTCGCATGAGGATGTACATTCTAGAACCCTTATGGGGAAAAATTATAGAGGGGGTACATATCATGAATAAACTTTCATATGAGGAGAATGTGACGATGATGTTTCATTATTGAGAAAGAGTTAAAAGAAAAAAGACAACTGACCCTACCAAAATGTTATAGTGGAAATAATTTTAAGGAGAGAAAATGGTAAGATTAAGAGGTGATATATATAATTACCCAATATTAAAAGATATATAATCTTGATTTTTAACTTAAGAATTCATTCTATTACATTTGAGGATCATTATGGTTTATAATTCCTGGGAATTAGGTTTTAAATGTTACAAAAAAACTATTAAAATAACTTTTTTATTAATGTATGTAAAATATAAAATAATGTTTATTGTTGTAGGAGAAGAAATTATTCTCGTATATGTTTAAATAGTACATTCTATTTCTTTTTTGTAAACAAAAGTCTCAAAAATATTGTATAGAATAAGTAAAAATTGATTTTGAAAAACATGAAATGAATATAAAAATTTGGAAAATATATTTTATAATTCCACTATGTATATCAATAAAATTATTTCCAGAACATGGACATTGAATAAAAATATTTATAAAATAAATGGTTCAAAAAATAATAATGTGGTTGACATTAATTTTTCCCTTACCTCAAGTAAGACTGACAACATATGTTCTTTATCTTACTTAATAATGTACTTTTTATAATTTTTTAATTGATTGTTTTTTTTATAATTTTATTTAATTTCTTTAAAACTATGTTATATTAATTTTATTATTAAATTATAGTCATATCTAATTTTTTTATGATATTCATCTCGTAACAAGAAAATAAATTTGGTTGGTTCATTATGTTTAGTGAGTTCATTAATTAATCCTATCTAAAATAATAATCATGACCTAATTATAATTTATATAAATAAATTATAATTTTCAAACAAAAACATGATATATGGGTATGAATAATGTGCTACATTATAATCGTGGAGGGGGTAGGTCATATGTACACATTTTTAATGTTCCCATTTATAAATGATCATGATATAACTTATGTAGTGTAATTTTATCTCTCTAGAATGATTATAATATAATATATGTCATATTCTTTCTTATAATTCACTTATATTTTGAATTAATTTTATGTTTTCATAAAAAAGAAATTACATTTCTTTGTAGATTTAACACCCCATGATTTCATAGTATGTTAATTTCATAAAAGTAATTCAATAGCTAGCGCTACATGCAACACCATATTTGAGCACACCCTGACTTACCAAACTAGTTGTTCAAAAAATATTTTTGAATAGTATTAATTGAATTTTGAATTTTATATACTCCAAATAGTTTTAATGTCCACATAATGTGTTTCTTAGACATAATTAATTAAAAAATACAATTTTTTAGATAAAAGTAGTATTTTTTTTATAATGTAATTTTGCCACCTTTTAATGGAGATCCCTTTTTAAATCCAATATTTGACATATTTATATAGTAAATTAGAAAAAATAAAATTCATCTTCATAATTGAGATATAAAAATTTAGATTGAATAAATTTTTTGTGATTTTTTGATAACTTCAATATATTCATGAATAATAAAAAATACTAAATTGTAATTGAAAACAACAATCTTAATCAAAATAATTTATAGTGTTAAATAATAAATTTGAATTTTTTTAAGAATAATTAGATTATATTTTTTTTATTAAATCAAATTTTTTTCTTTGGAAGTAATTTTAAATTTAAATTGGACATAAGCACATATCAATCTTTTACTAGTTTTTACTCCTCAAAATCCCACTATCTAGTTTTAATAATGGGGTTATTGTTTTAAAAAAATTAATTAATTCAACTTATATTTTTTTAATTTGGTAAAATAGATATTATGTTTAGATTTGAAATATAAATTTTTTTTGGCTGAATTATTGGTATTTTTATGAAAGCTTTTAGTATCTGATTAATATTGAAAAACACTACATTGTTATTTAAAACCAATTTTTTATTTAAATAATTATTTACAATATTTATATTTATATTAAGACAAAATAGATACATAATAACACTATAATTAAAATGTAATTCATTGGCATCATTTTATTATAAAATTACATGTATAAAATTTTGTTGTTCTTTTTAACGTCTTTTACCCACCTTCTTGTCATATTTGAAAATTTTCATAAAATGTAATTTTTCCACATTTGTGAATTGAATTTCAAAAATACAATAGACACAGTTGACATTAGTATGTATTATGTCATTCAATATGATGAAAATAATTTTTGGTGAATAGTATCTTTTCGATTTTATTTACCATAGTTAATAGTAAATAGTGTAATTAAAGATAAAAATGGAATTATAATTATCCTAACACAAGTCATAATTCTATTGGATAAGTGTAGTTCGACCAAAAACAACCTTATAAATCAAATATGACAGTTTTTATAAACGTTGATTAGATTAAGACTTTTATTATTATGTTTTAATGTAGTGTTTTAGACTATAAATACTCATTAGAAAGATAAAAATATTTTCAATGTAACATTATTTTATTAAAATAAATTAATCATTAAATAATTAAATTTATTTTTGACACAATGATGATGAAGTAATTCAATTATTAATGAAAGAAAAAATTAATTGATATTATCAATATCTATATAAATTAAAATCTAGAATTTCTATGCATTAAACTAATTTTATAGTTTAATATGATATGTAAGGTTTGATTTAATTTATTTTTTCGATGTAATTATGTTTTTTTTAATTACACAAAAACCATAAACCAAATCGTGTCAAAATTGACATAAATGAGTTTTTTTTTACAATACTATATTATTAAATTTTCAATTTTCCTAAAAATATTAGGTCCATTTAAAAGACTCATATAATTATAGATATGTCATTAATTAATTAATTGGGCTTCAATTGGATTTTTCATAGTATTTTTATAATCCATTTATTATAATAATAAATGAATACATGGTAAAAATTAATCAATTTAACTCAGAGTTAAATAAAAAAAATAAGGATAATATAGTGACCTAACAAGTATAAAACCTTTTTTTAGATGTTTTAAACTAAAAACCACCTTATACAAGAAATAAATTCATTTTTATCCAATATAAACTGAATATTAGTGTATAATAAATTAGTATTTCAAACCTTTCCTAAAGTGACCCACACCTTTCATATAAAAGGGTACTTCCTCTTCCATTAAAATCACACTGCAAAAGCCCTCTGTCTAGGAAAAACGCTACTAAAATATCTTCCCATCTACCCAGACCTGAAACTAGAGTACTTATATTGACCATAAAGCCAACTTAATTATCCCTTTTGATCAAATCAAAAGGAAGCACCCTACGAGGATGTAATATTTTCATCACCTTTCTCAATGTTCTTTTTTTCTTCCACTTCCACTTTCATTGTTGTTTACATACCAAAATTAATAACTTAATTACCTTATACATAATGTTATGTTATTTTAAATATGGTACATACCTATTCATTATTCTATCCATCCTATGGTTGAAAAAATCACCATACATGCATACATACAACTTACCGTCTCCACGTCGTGGTGTATTATGTTATTAAACACTTCAATAATTTTTATGGGTATAATAATGAGTATAATTGATTTATATAATAAACATAACATGTTAGTGATTCTGTATATATAATGTATCATCCAATTACATGATATTTCCCCACTAATAGAATGATATTGTAACTCGTGCATACTTACAGATAACCTTCTACACGACGCGATGAGATTTTGTTCCCCATCGTAACCATTAAAGAATAATTTTCATTTGATGATTAATAATTATTTTTCATAACATAGTATCATTATGGATATTAATTTAATACATACTATACCTAACAAACAAGACTTATGTAATAAAATCTAAAGGAAAACTAACCAGTTAACATAAAAAACAATGATACTAAAAAATTATCATAAACAAAGCAATATTTGAATATCATATATGATATCATATCTATGTATGTGGTTATTTTATAATTTAATAAATATTATATCACCATTATACATGAGGTTATCCTACCCTATACTTTGTAATAGAACAAGGTAAGGGGTTTTCATCTCACTTCTTATTCTCATGAGATTCATGAGATATTGCCTCTATTTACTTTTCTGTGGTGTATGTAATTCCCATGATTTTATTATTTCTATAATATACTTTAAATTATTGGTATTTATATCTTAATTTAATAATCCCTCTTTCATGGTGTGTATTCTTCATAAGTAACCAATTTGTTAAGGGAATCTCACATTTCTCTTTCCACTCAATGGGTTTTATGCAAACATCACTCATTATTTTACTCAAATATTATGTGTGAAATCACCATTTATTTATTTATGTAGTAATTTCAACCCCCCCTTTGTGTGAATATCTTTTTGATACACATAATCACTCAATTGATAAATTCTAATGTCATTGATTTGAACATCATAAGAGCAATCATTACTCAATTTTCATTAATTGAGTTAAACATCCATTTCATTGGTGTTGTTTTTATAAGAATATATGTGAATGTCCTCTGATTTACTTACAATGATTATCATATCATATTTAATTTATTTTTATTTTTCACACATAATTATAATTAATTTATCCAAAACCTAATGATACAATCTTTGTAACTTATTTCATGTCAATTTACATTCAATTGATACCTCTTTGTTGTTATGAATAAATCCACTTTTACATGGTTTGCATACTATACTTTGACTTAGTATATCATAAATCCCTTTATTATAATATTATAATATTGTTTCTATTACCTCAATTATTTTTATTCAAGTATCTCTCATTTGGTTAGGTACTCTATCTAAAATATCATTTTAAATGTTTTAATGATTAGTTGTTCTAAATTAATCTCATTAATGTCCATGTTTTAAAAATTGTGTTAAGGATTTATTAATATGTACATGGATGTTTTTAATTTAAAATTCCTTTTAAATGTTTCAAAGTATTATAGTATATATTGTTTAAAAATCTATTTTTAACATCTTCTTGATAAATAGTGATACTTTTAAATGTTTTCAAAAAAAGGGGATATTTTTCTAAAATAGTTTTACTAATTATTTTCATCCATGTCAATATCCTACATTATAATTGGTTGATGTTGATAAAAACATTTATATTATATTGATGTGCTATTTTTATAACATTCACGTTTTGTGTTTAAAATATTGACATTTCATATGCTAGTTTTAATATGAATGTTTAAATTATGTTTTGACCATTTTATATGAGTAATGAATTGGAATTTGTAAATGACAGGTTGAACTCATTATTGATCCACGATGCATCAGTAGGTCTCATTAGACAAATGAGTGTCTTGGAATAAGGCATTGAAAAAATATTTATTTCTAGTCCTGTCATTATGGCTTAACTATGTGGTTATGATTTCTAACATTAAGAATTCCATCATTATAAACTTAGATATTGATATTACATGTGATTATTCGAATAGTAGAATATCCATGTGAATATGTAAATTGAATCTGTTGATTTATATTTTCCATATTATTCTAATGATTATGTTTAAAAGTCTTGTGATTTTTTCTTATACATTTCTTAAATTATTATGCTTATTTATAACAGTCTCCTCTATATTGTTATACTTACTGAGCATCTGATGTCACCCCTTTCTATTTTTTTCCTAGGATGCAAAGATGTATTTTATGATTAACGTACAAGAATTTGAAAATTTATATGAGTGTATTAAAAGGAGAAATAATGTTGTTGTTTTTTTATTTCATGATGTAATGTAAAATTTGGGTATGTATCTAATACTTCAAAGGCTACTAAAGTAATAATTCTTTTGAGACATGATCTCTTGTGATCATTCCAAGGTTATGAAATAATGGACCGACTATGGATAACTATGGTCAGGGCAGCACAGTTTGTATCAGAGGATGTTTGGTACAAACCTTGGAATCTAGATTTTGAAAAACTATAATTATAAAATACTAACCTAATTAAGACTTTGAGGATTAGTATAGAAGAAAATCCAAATATTTTGGTAATGTAAAAATTATATGGGTTTACCATGTAATACATCCATGTCATTATAAGAGTAGGTATAGGTGGCTCTAGAACATATGTACCTAGGGGTTAACTTGAAAACACTGCTTTGAGATAGAATCGAATGGGAAGTGGTGAATGACAACGGGCCTTGCGGCACTCTTGGTTACGACACTCCTGAGTGATATTCTTAGGATACTTCAAATTTTCATTACAAACTAATTTCATGGATTTTAATATAAAATGAGAATAAATAACATTGCTTAATACTAAGATGTTTTAGATTGAAAATGAGGTGTCATGATATTCTCTATATGATTTAATGACAATTGTTACTCACAAAATGCTTTCTAGTTTTAGTCAATTTCTGGATTCCAATTAATTCATAGTAACAATGAAAATGATGTACAAGGTGGGAATGATGGTGGAGATTATAAACTAAATGAAATTTCTATAGGAATAAAAGATATCATGTTCATGATTAAATAGGTTTCAAAATATATGATAAATATATATATACATTAACAAAATCCTAAATATATCCATAAAGGGAAGAATATGGAATGATAAGACCTCCAACAGTGGCGACCATGGAGAAAAGAAATATCAATTTCCATCATATAGGATATGTGAAAGGAGAAACCCTGGAAAATGTATTAATGGAACAAATAAATGCATTATTTTTTGGAAATAAGGTCTTAATGTATATAATTTATGAGGGAAAATGAATAGTACTATAGAATAACATGATCCTGAGAATCCATTTACAATCATTTTCCATAAATTTAGGGGACTTGGGAAATACCTGAGTCGATGGCATATTCTACAGGATAACCGCTAGGTAAAAATGAACCAAAGATGAAATAAATAAATAGTGAAATGTTTAAAATTATTAATGCACTTTGTTGATAGAATTTCATTGGAAGATGTTTCTTTGAATTTGTAACCCAGACGTTTGTTATGTGAAAATGAAATTTGAGGAAGAATTATATTTTCTTTTGTAGTTATAGTTATAAATAACCATTTGGATTTATATTATCATGGAATTTGGGGTAATTATAGGTTATTAATGTTTGGGATGAAAATGTGAGGTTTGATATAAAATTTGTGGTTCAATTGTGTTACGGTGATTTTAAGTAATTTATATCATTTTGGGAATGTTATAAAATATTGTATTTGAAGAATAACAATATGAAGACCATGTGACAACCCATCTTCCCAGACAGAGATGCATGAATCTGACCTACAACCAATGTGTGAGTGGGATTTATCACCTAACACTGGACTACGTATTGTTTATGGTTAGTGTGACTAAATATTTTTAGTTAAATGATTTTATTGATCAATAATAAGTGGATTTGAGATCTTCTGTTTTATAAAATGAATATTCTTAATATAGTAAAATGATTTGGTAATCAAGAGATAAATTATATTTTGGAAGATGTTTCCTCAGTTGGGAACAAAATATTCCTAAGTATAATAGAATACTATGGGATTTAATTTGATAAATAAATGTGGATTTTTTTTATTTTGCAATAATCTATTATCATTATTGAGATTTAAGTTATTAATGTAAATTATTAACCTATTATAGATAATATTTGATTCAGTTAATTACACTTCTATATGAAACATTTAGAGTTTTTGATATTATATGGGGAAAAATGATAAGATTTACAATGAAAAACATTGTGATTAAATTCATTTAAGTTTTGGGTTTCAATCATAGATTGGATCATTTTAATGTATTTTAAGGACAATAGTTTATTGAATGGTATTTATTGATCATTGGGTATACATTTTTTAATTTTGGAAATTAAGATTAGTATGTATTTCTATAATAGATTTTTATTTCATAGATCTACTGTTATTGTACTAACCATTTGAATTTTCTTAATCTCCAAAGATAAGGGAAGTATATATTTCATTCATTGTGGAGTATGTTATTCTATAGAAGTTTATTATACCACTTCAGGTGTGACTAAGTCATCTTGAATTAACAGATTTTGGAGAAAAGATGAGTTAGTAGTTGAAATTTATTAAAGGATGAAACTATACTAAAAATTTAAGAATATTTCTTTATGTTTTTATTAAATCTCAGAAATAAATTCCTCAACTTTATGAAATAGAACATAAAATAAAAAAAATTGGCTGTTTACTTTTCATACTGGGAAACTAATGACCATCTAACCAATCACAAGTTTTTGGTTTTCTTGTTGTTAACTTTCTCATGATCATGATTTCTATTACTCTCCCTTAGAATATAAAACTTATTTTACTTCCATATTAGTATTTATCTACAAGGAATATTAGTATGGGTTATCTCGGGTGACCTTTATACCTCTCTCTCTTTCTCTTAATATGAGAGTTTTATTGACTCTATTTCTGATATAGTAAATTCAATGAAGTTCCTAAGCCCAATTTTAAAATTGTGAGGACACAATTTCTATAATGGAGGAATAATGTAACACCCCATGATTTCATAGTATGTTATTTTCATTAATGTCATTCAATATCGTTCCCTACACGCAACACACCGTTTTAGCACACCAAAACTTATCAAACTATCCGTTCAAAAAAATTTTTGAATAATATTAACGACATTTTGATTTTTATATCATTCATATAATTTTAACATCCATATTATGTGTTTATTAGACATAATATATGAACAAATTCATTTTTTTAATGGATTTTTTTTAAAATGTAATCATACCACCTTTTAATGGGAAACCCTTTATTAAATATGATATTTAAAACTTTTATATATTCAATTTTACAAAATAAATTACATCTTTAAAAATGGGACATAAAAATATAGTTGGGATAAATTTTCTGTTCTTTTCGGATAACATTCATATTTTAATGAATAGTGAAAAATACTAAATTTTAATTGAAAACAACCATTTTAATCATAATTATTTTGAGTGTTAAATTATATATTTGAATGGTTTTGATGTATAATTATATTAATTTTTTATCATTTACTCCAATTTTGGTACATAGAAGTAATTTTACATTTAAATTGGCCATTAACACATACTATTCTTTTGATAGTTTTTACTCCGCAAAAACCTGATTTCTAGTTTTGACAATGGGAATATTTTTTTAAATTAATTAATAAATATTATATGTTATAAATTTGGTAAAAAAAACATTATTTTTGAATTTGTAAAATAAAAAATATCTTTGGTCGAATGTTTTCTTTTTTTCTGAAAACATAAAATTTATAGTGAATAGATACAACACTATGTTATTGTTTAAATCCTAATTTTTTGTTTAAATAAATATTTATTTTATTTAAATTTATATTAATTAACAATAGATACATAATATCAATATAATTTAAATGTAATTCATTGGTGTATTTTATTAATAAAATTATATGTAAAAAAGTTTATTGAACATATTATCCTCTTTCACCCAACTTCCTGGCACATTTGCAAATTTTAAAAAATCGTAATTTTATCTCTTATTTTAATTGAATTTAAAAAAATAATAGGGATATAATCAACATCATGAAGTAAAATTTTATTCAATAGGATGAAAATAAGTTTTGGTGAATAATAAATTTTCAACTTTATTTACCACGGTTAAATGTTAATAGGGTAATTAAAGGTAAAAAATAATATTATAATTAACCTAACACATGTCCATATTCTATTGTATGAGCTTATTTAGACCAAAATCAACCTTAGGAATAAAATATTATCCTTTTTATATAGTTGGGTTAGATTAGGACCTTTATTATTATATTATTTAAAGAAGAGTTAAAAGTGTTAAATTCAATGATTAATAAAAAAACCATTTTTAATATAGGGTTATACATAAGACAAATTTTACTGTAAATATTAATTAGAAATATAAAAATATTTCCTACATAATTGAATTTTATTTATAATTTTTAGACATTAAATAATTAAATTTATTTATGGCACAATGATGATGTAGTAATTACCATATTAATAAAAGATTAAAATGATTGATATTATAAATATCCAAATAATTGTGAATTGATACATTTTTGCATTAAACTAATTTAATAGGTTAAATTTAAATGTTATGATTTATATAATTTATTTGGTTTTATGTTATGATTTTGTTTAGAATTTCACAAAAACCAAATACTAAATAGTGTCAAAATTGACAAAAATGAGTTTTAAGACAAATATTATATTATTAAATGTTATAAAATTTCTAAAAATATAAGGCTCAGAAAAACGACTCATTTAATGATATAAATTTCATTAATTAACAACTTGTGGTTTTCATTTCTTTTTTTAGTAAGATTATTTACCATTTATTATAATAATACAAGAATACATGGTTAAAGTTAAACTATTTAACTAATAGTTAAATAAAAAATTAATGTTAATATGGAGACCTAAAACTATCTAAAACCTATTGGTTGTGATTTTCTCGACCCAAACCCACCTTATACTCTAAATAAATCATTTTGGAGCCATTATAAACCGAATATGATTGTATAATAAATTAATATTTCTGATTTTCCTAAATTGACCCTCACCATTTGTATAAAAGGGTAATTTTCCATCTCACAAAATCACACATACCAAGACATTTGGCTCAGCCAAACCATAATCATTTATATTTCCATCTACCCTCACTTGAACCTAGAGTCCTTACTTTGATCATAAATCCTACGTAATGATACCTTTTGATCAAATCAAAAGGATGCACCCAAATAAGAGGTAATAATTTAATCACCTCTTTCAATGTTCTTTTCTTCTTTCACTTCCACATTCATTATTTTTTCCATACCAAAAAAAATAAATCGTGTACCTTCTACATACTCTTATGTTATAATAAATATGGTATAACCATATTCATTATTCCATCCATCCTATGAATGACAGAGTCAACATAAGTTTGTACGCACAGCTTACCGTCTCCACGTCGTGGTGTGATTTGTTATTCAACACATAATTATTTTGGATGGGTATAATAATTATTATAACTTATTTAAATAATATATATAACATATTAATTACTCTCTATATATAATATACCATCCAATTACATTGGAATTCACCACAAATAGATTGATATTGTCGCATGTGTGTACGTACAGCTTACCTTCTCCACGATGCAATGTGATTTTGTTCCCCATCATAACCATTCAAGAATAATTTTAATTTGATGATTAAAAATAATGTTTATGAACTTAATATGATTTTGGATATGAATTAAATATATCTCATCCATAACAAACTTGACTTACGTAACAATACATAAAGGAAAACGAATTAGTTAATAAGAAAAACAATGATACTACTGAAATATCATTAACAAACAAATATTAGAAAATAAAATATGGTATCAAATTTATGTATTGGTTATTTTATAATTTCATAAAAATTATTTATCCATTCTATAATAGGTTAATCTACCCTCCACTAAGGAATTGTTCAAGGTAACAGGTTTCAACCTCTGTTCTTATTCAAATGAGATTCATGTTATGTTGCCAAGATTTCATTTTGTGTGGTATATGTAATTCCCATGATTGTATTATTTTTTTAATATAAATTACTTTATTGGAACTTACATCATTATTAAATTATCATTCTTTCAGGTGGGTAATGTTTTGTATGTTACCAAATCGGTGAGGGAATTTCTAATTTCGAGATACACTCACCGGGTTTTAAGAAAACATCATTTATTATTTTACACCATGAATATGTGTGAAATTACTATTTATTTATTTATTTAGTAATTAACACTCCCCATTCTCTGGATATACATTTGATACACAAAATTACTCAATTGATAAATTCTCAAGTCATCGATATAAACTTGATAAGAGTAATACTGACTGAAATTTCATTCATTGAGTTGAAACATCAATGTCATTGGTGTTGTTTTTACAAGAATATGTGTGAATGTCATATTATTTATTTAAACTTCATATCCAATCATATTGTGTGTATTTATATTTTTAACACATAAATATATCATTACGTTTTCCTTATCCTGAAGATATGATCCTGATAAAAGATATCGTCTAAATTTACTTTCCATTGAGACCTTTTTGATGTTATGTGCCAATTTACATTTATATGGTGTATATACTATAATTTGACAAAGAATATCACGTATCCATTTATTCTCAATATATTATAATGTTTTTATTTCCAAAATTATTTGAATTCAAGCTTCATTCAATTGGTTAAGAACTCTACCTAAAAAACCATTTTAAATGTTTTAAAGATTTTTTCTTCAAAATCATTCTCATTAATGTACATGTTTAAAAAATATTGTTAAGGGTTTATTTATATGGTCATTAATGTTTTAAAATTAAAATTAATTTTAAATGTTTCAAATTGGTATGGGACACTTTGACTCAAAAATCTATTTTTTCAGCTTCTTAGTAAATAGAGAGTCTTTAAAGTATTTTCATGAAATACTGGATATTTTTCTCAAATAATTTTACTGATTATTTTAATCTATATCAATTTTTATAATTATTATTGGTTGAGGTCAATAAAATCTTCCGTATTGAATTGAATGAGTTATGGTTTACTTTAGATGTTCTATTTTTACACCATTTATGGTTTGTGGTTTAAATAATGACATTTTGTATGCTAGTTTTTTAAGAATATTTAGATTACGTTTCAACCCTTTAAAATGAAAAATTCATTGGACTTAGTAAGTGATGGGTGGATCCTACTATAGCTCCTCGTTTCATTGATGGGTATCACGAGACAAATTAGTGTCTTGGCACAAATCCTTTATAAAATAATTATTTTTATTCTTGGAACAAGGCCTTAACTATGTGGTTATGATGACTTTAATTATGCATTCAATCATTATGAAATTATCTATTGATATTACATGTGATAATTGGACTCGATAATATCCATGTGAACAAGTAAAAGACATTATATTATTTATCTTTCCAATATTATATTGAAGTTTAAGTTTAAAAGGCTTGTGTTTTCATCTTATAAATTTCCTTAAATGTTAATGCTTATTTATGATAGTCATCATTATATTGTTATCCTTAATAAGAATCTAAGATCAATCTTTTCTATGTTTTATTATTCTTAATATGTGATGAATTTTTTTATGATTAACCAGCATGAATAAGATAAGGTATATGAGTTTGTTAAAAGGGGAAACAATGTTGTTTTCTTAATTTCACGATGTTATGTAAAACTTATATATGTATCTAGTACTTTGAGGTATTCGAAAATAATAGGTCTTTTGAGGTTTGATCTCTAGTTATAATGAAAATGTTATGTAATAAAACAATTCCTATGGGTAACTAGGGGCAGGGCATTGTAATAGAGGTGGTAATACAAATATACATATGAATGATATTATGATTATTCAATAGATAGAAAGATAAGAAAATAGAAAATATAATATCTTTACATAATGGAAATTATTTCCTGAATATCATATAAATACATTAAATCAATTATTATACAAATTTGTGAGAGGTGGTGATGTAAAACGATTTGCATCAGTTTGCGAGGTCGTGGTCTACTATATGCACGAATGACAATTTTGTTTCACATTTGATGTAATATATGATGTATATATATTATTACCTTAAAATTCCATTATATTATTATTTTTAATATATTATTAATATTAATTAAACATGTTTTATTAATATATTAATATAGGAAAACAAATAAAAAACTGAAAAAATAGTAAAAAACTCTACCTCGACTTTAGACAACATCCTTTACTTTTAATAAAAAACCATAGAATTATTGTAATATGTGAAACACTGGACCTCTATAACATAGGTAGGTATTTGTTAATGGTTTTTATCCTATCATGGATGAACTAAAATACTTTTCATGTTTCAATAAAATATGAGGGTATGTTTCGTTTTATAAGTGAAGGTAGGGGTACTCTTGAAATTTTTTATAGTATTAAATAAATATAAATTATTTTTCATAACTGAACGTCTCTAAATAGTATGATTTTATGAAAATATGATTAAGGTTCTTCAATAATATCAATCATTAATAATTATAAAATTTAATATTTTTAATTTACCCTTATTTCTTTTTTTAACCCGCATTAACACTTTTTGAAAATTTCCACGACAAACATGTTTTTAATATTTAGATTTCAATATAGATACTATAAAACAAAAATATATTGATAAATGTGACATATAATATATTTTTATTCAATTAATAATATATTTTCAACGTAACTAATTTTTATGAATTTTAAATTTTTAAAAAAATATTATATATTCTAAAATAACGTTATTGTCATTTTTTGAACTATTCAGTAAATTTGACATTAAATACACCATAAAAATAATGTTATTAGAATATAATCCTTTAAAAAACACTAGCATGTTTTATATGTCCAAAAATATTATCATAAGATATTAATTATTTTATATTATCATACTTTTAATATTTATAAAGTTAATTTTTTATTTTTTTTGTTTAATGAATAAATATTTGGTGTGAGTTGCTTAATAATTTATGGTCATTTGTACATCAATAAAAATTATAAAAAAATCACTTTGAAAAAAATAACGTATAATTCAAATAAATATTTTATAACTATAAATATCCTTTGTTTATACCTATGTTAAAAAATTAGATATTATAACATGAACAAAATTCTATTTTAGGCATTTTTAAAAAAAATATAATGAAAAGGACAAAATAAATGAAATATGTCACAAATATTTCATATTATTGGAAAATGGATGGAAATGGATGAATGTAACTCTTATAATTAGATAAAATCAATTGTTAGGGTAATTTTATAGTCCCCTTAATATTATTTTTAACCATAATTACCTAATTTACCGTTAACACGATAATAATAACTTACAATGGTTAATATTTATAATGGATAAAAATTAATGTTCCCTAATTTCCAAGAGATAAAATATTTATTTCATATATGAAATAAAATTTTCCAATTTTCAAATTTAATTTTTCACAAAATTAATTAAAATTACAACGCAAAATGCAATGAAAATTAGTTTTTCCAAAAAAATTATTTAAGAATAAATATATTATAATATGAAATTAATTGTTATAATTAATTCCAAATAACATAATTTGATTATTTTTTTCAAAGGTAACATTTTTTTAATAACAAAAAATTTATTTTGACTTTTTAAATTATTTAAAATAAAATATAGTTTTCAATAAACACAATCAATTTTCAATATTCATTGAGAAAATAATCCTTGCCAAACAAATTTCAATATAATATATTTTTCATATTTTTATATAAAAAATATATTCATTTATAAAATGAAATTTTAAAAATCATGAATTTAGTTATAATAATTTATCTAAAAAATCAATAGAAGCCATTTAAAAAGAGGCATTTTTAACGAATAAAACAACTTTACTAAAAATAAACTATTTTTTTATTAATAATTTTCAAAAAAATATTTATTAGGAACATTATATGTGTTTTTTATATTAAATTAATCCATATGAATAATCTTCATTTGAACATCTACATTACCGTGGCCATATGTAAACAACAATAATTCACTGTTTGATTAGGCTCTAGGATTCTCATTGTATACACTATCAATATTAATTTTCATTTTCAAATATTAGAGTGTGTAATTGTACCCCATACCCCTATAGAAAATATAATCATAAAATTTTAAAAAGGATATTTATAATTAATGGTTTAACATCTAAAAAACCTTTTCGGGAATCCAAATTGGTAAAAATGGTTAAAAAACATACTTTAGAACATACAAGGAATTGAAAAAAAAGTTAATTTAGAATAATAGATACTTGGTTTTCAAATTGGATAAAATAAGTGGGAATTGAAAATATAGTATTGGAGAAAAAAATTTAAATATAATTATATATAGTGACAAATTTCATTGATCATAAGAAATTGAATGGTCAAGGGAATATTAATAAATAAAAAACCATAAGACAAAGGGTTGGGAAAAATACTATAGATTCATTAAAAATGATAGGTATAGAATAATATTTTTTTCCAATATTCTTTTCATATTATTGAGAAATTCCTTTACCATACATATTTGTAATATAGAAAAATATACTTATGTAAAAAGTATAATTACATCTTTTATTAAATTTTCACCATAATAACATTTTTTTCTCTAAACAATGAATCTTAAAAATGCATTTTACATACCTATAACACCAAAATCTACACATGTCAGGTCATATAATCCAAAAATGAATAAAAAATTTCCTTATATCTTTATACATCACCCAAAACTATATTTTTCTGAAAAATATAATTCTCAAAATGAAAGAACCGTCATATGATGATATACAACATTAATCACCAAATCCTCAACAATAACACCCAATTCTCACCTTAGACCATTCGATAAGTAACTAAGAATTGAATTATTTAAAATTTTCTATAATATTATTGAAATAAGACAATTATAAGAATTTGAGTATATATACTTATGATATTTATTTAGTATTTTTCTCCAAATAAAATCATTCACTTTTAAAGTCTCGTAAAAATATTTATACTCGCAAATATTTTAATCTCCATGATATACTAAAAAATATTTATAGAGCTGAAATAAACCTAAAGCCAATGTAACATCATATATGTTTATAAAGAATAATTCATCCTTTATTCCACAATCTAAATTCCATAATATTATATTTAACTTAATAATATAATGTTTATAAAATATTATACATCCTCTGATATATTATTAATCAATTAATCAAGAAATAAAATTTCAATCCCATGGGTATCTATTTGATTAAACTATTTTTCATAAAATAAAATTACCATTATATGTAAATTCATTTATGAAAAAATAATTTCACACTATAAATAAAATAATATAGGCCAGCGGGGGGCATTAAAAAAAATATTCCCTTTGGTTGTGGGTCAAACACTTATGCTATTCCCATATAAGATGGGTTCTCATTTTTCATGCATGTTTTTCTTTTAATTTTTTTTAATACAATTATTTAAGCATTCTTAAAAATATGATGAACATCTTCAAAAGTAATCTTATTTTCATCACTGTTAAATAAACTTTTAACCTCAAATGTTGTCTCATACCTTTCAACTTTATTCCCCAATAATTTTATAGTAATATTTAGAAATAATCCTATTTGGTAAACATAAGTTTTACATATACTTCAACCCATAAAAATATCACACAAAATATCATAATTCACATTAAGATACAAAATTATAAAAACTCAAATAGGTTTTTTTATGTCGGTGAACTTTTGATCAGCATTAATCATGTAAACCCATAATGCTATCCATAACAATTAAGTCAACATCTAATGAAAATATCATAATCTCACAATTTGTTTAATCTTTACCTCTGATTCACACTATATGGACAAAAACATAAACAATACTTATTCTAGAATTTTGTTTCTTGAGTTCATACTGTAGAGTCCCGAAGCTTGACGTACATGGACATTACATTACTTTTGCGGAATACTTGGTACATAACAAAAACACACACACAAGGATCGTAATAGTTTAGTGTCTTTGGAAACTCGGAACGTAATATTCTAATCGTGGTGAATGATCTTCAATATCTCCCTTAAAGATCTTCCTTTTTTTACCTAAAACCTTTCTTTATATTCTGGGGAAAAGAAAACATAAAAGGGTGAGCTCAAATGCTCAGCAAGGGCAAATAAAGGAAATAAAAATCATATCATATCTTTTTGAAAATCATAACCTGCAAAAGAGATCATAATATCTTAACATGGAACAAATCATAGAAGTGAAAATGAGATCCCCATAATCATAACATGAAACTTGAAACTTTGTGGTATGCACACATAATCATGGAAAATCATTTCTTGTTAGTCATGACTCATTGCCAAGACTATCTTAGTGGACAAAGTCCCTTTCTGAACCGAGTCACCCTCGTTCCAGTCCTGTTTCACTGAACCGGAATAACCTACCGTTCCAGCCCTGTCTATCTCATGAGATATAAAATCTTTACCCAATGCATTGGAGGGAGATATAGGTCCCACCCATGTTATAATGAATCCTTTCTTATGTGTGCCACATAATCATAAATCATACATCATCTCATAACACATGTAAGAAAAATGGTATTCTTGAAACATCATGACATCATAAAACAAACCATATAAGGTAAATGACTTAATAAAAATAATTCCCTCACAACATAATCAAATCAATGTAATAATAGGGATAAAAACAGAACCCTATATTATCTTAGATGGAAAATAATTTTGATAAAACTTTTGAACTCCATTCTTGAGGAAAATATCCTTTCTTCTTCAAAAACATTTTTCCTTTCATAACATGTCATACAACTTTAAACTAAAAGTAGTTGATTAAAAATAAACTTGAAAATTTTTAAATTAAGCTTCTTGGAAAAAATGTTTTAAAAATACATTCATGCCGTATAAGTTAAAAAAACATTCTTATCGTACTTTTGTCGGAAAAGTCAAAAAAGTACCTCGTACGAAAAATGACAAAAGATTCCTTTCATATCATTTACTAAAAACTCACCGAAGGGTAAATTTGGATTTAAACAGTTGTAGGTGGATGGAAATAACATTACATATTGAGGAAACATGGATTTGGATGATAAAATAAACCCCAGTAAATGCCAAAGTATAAACAATCTCGGATAAAAATGAGCTTGTGATATTTTCCTTACCTTAGGTCCGACTTGCTTTGTAAGTGTCCGAACCTCCTGTATGATGATTTAAATCATGTTATTGACTTATTCCAGAATCATATTCATTGTTATTATATCATATATGGTCCACCTATGACTTTATATTACCCGTTCTTTTGTAAATTTATGTTAAAGTAGCGTTTTGGGTAAAATCGTCTCATTTGTCGTTCGTGTTTTTAACTTGTAATTATTCATATGATTACATAGATCATGATTACTTAATTCCAGAATATAAAACAAGATTTATATATATATATTCATAATATACATATATAATAAATCAGTAAATGGAAAGAAATACACCGTTCATGGAGACAGTAGTCCGTACGTACGCATGAACGCTGTTTTCGTTTCCTTATTGAATTGAATGGAATTAAGTAGATGACATACACATAAATATAAATAATTCCAGAATCATTATCAGGTCATATAATTCATTAGTACTTATTATATATACTTTATAATCATTCATGAATGGTTAATTATTGAGAATGAATCTCATCGCGTCGTGGAGACGGTAGTCCGTACGTACGCACGAGCGATGATATCGTTCCCATGGTCGTGGAATTGTGTTGAAGTGTATGTATAATATTTCAGTATCAATATCACTTTATAATAATCATATATAGTTACTCATTACACCTTTATACCCATCCAATTAAGGTGGTGGCAGAAAATAGATTACACCGCGGCGTGGAGACGGTATTCTGTACGTACGCACGCGCGGTGATTTCCTTTTTCCGTAGGATGGATAGAAGGTTAATTAGAGTTGTTTAATATTTATAATAACATATAAGTATATAATAAATACTTATGTTATTACTTTATCATGAAACAACTAAAGAAGAATAAGTTGAAGAAGAAAGAAATTGAAAAAGATCGGTAATGGATATTACCTCTTTTTGACGCGCCTTTTCTTAGCATCCACTTAAAGAACTAAGGATGGTCTTTTAAGAATATCAGGACCTCTAGGATGTTACTAGGGAAGTTGAGAAGGGATTTTGGCAGGGTTTGGCCGAGCTTGAAGGCTCAAAGTTGTGTGAGGAAGAGAGGGATGAGGTGCCCTTTTATAAGGAATGAGAGGGGCACCTTAGGAATATCTCAAAATATTATTTTATATTAAAGTCAAAATAGGTTTATAATGGTTCCAAAGGGTCTTATTTCGAAGATAAAGTGGGGATGGGTCGAAATCCTATCAACCAATAGGATTTAGACAAGTTTAGGTTATTATTTTAACCTTATCAATTAGATTTAACTTTAAGTTAAATAATTTAACTTTTACCGTGTATTTTTGTTTTCTTACACTATATGGTTAATACACTTACTATAACATGCCAAACGAACCCAAAATTGTTTATTATTAATATATATATCCTTATCTAAGTCATTTGGCTGAACCTTAGATTTTTAGGAATAAAATAACAATTAATAATATTTTATTTTATTTAAAAACTATTTTGTGTCAATTTTGAAACTATTTGATATATGATTTTTGTGAAAGTCATAACAAAATTATATGTTCGAACAAAGTTGATTAAATCAACACTAATAAATCATAGTGACCTAGAAAATTAGTTGAATTCATAAAAAGTATTAAACTACATTTATTTTGGTATTTATAATATCAATTATGTCAATATTTCATTAATAAGATAATTACTGCATCATCTTTGTGTCATAAATAAATTACTTTATTTGATGTCTAAAAATTACAAATAAAATACCATTATGTAGGAAATATTTTTATCTTTCTAATTAATATTTACAATCGAAATTATCTTATTTATAACTCTATATTAGAAATGTTTTAGTAAATAAACTTTGATTTTAACTCTTTTAACTCTTCTTTGAATTAAATAATAATAAATGTCCTAATCTAATCCAAGTGGGACTAAATTATAAAATTTTACACTTAAGGTTGTTTTTGGTCGAGATACACTTGTCCAATAGGATTAGGACATGTGTTAGGGTAATATTAATATCATTTTTACCCTTAATTACCCTATTTACTTTTAACTGTGGTAAATAAAAGTAAAAAAGTTACTATTCACCAAAAATTATTTTCATCTCATTGAACCACATTTTAATTTGACATCAACCGTGTCTTTTGGAGTATTGAAATTCCATTCACAGAAGCGGTAAAATTAAGTTTTATAAAAAATTCAGTTTTTTAACTTCCACTTAGTAGTTTCACTATTCATCAAAAATTGATGTTTTTCAGAACAATGCCAAAATTTCATCCTAAGCTATATTTCATATTCCGAATTCAAAAATGAATTCTATTTTACCAAATTCATAACATAGAAGTTGCATTAATTAATTTTATAATTAAATCCCGCTGTTAAAACAAATAGCGTGTTTTTAAGAAACAATATCTATCAAAAGATTGACACTTGTTTAGTTCTGGTTTAAATGTGAAATTACATCCAATGACCAACATTGTATTAAATTGTACAAATATATTCTAAATATACTTTAAAACCACTCAAATTAATAATATATCACTATTGATTATTTGGATTAAAAAAGTTGTTTTTAAATATAATTTAGTAATTTTCACTATTCATCTGAATATGAAAGTTATCCGAAAAGTACCAAAATTTCACCTTAGGCTAAATTCGATACTCCGAATCCAAAAATGAAGTCCATTTTGAGAGTTAAAATTTCTAAAATTATAAAAGGTGGTTATTACTATTCATAATGGCTATTTATAATAATATTTTAATAACATATCGTTGTTTAGTGAAACTCGGTATTGCGTATTATACACGCTATCGAGGAAGGTCGCGATTGCGTGTAATGCAAGTCAAGTCAAGGATGTGTGTTGTGCAAGCTAATTTTGGTGTAGCGTACAACACAAGACATTAAAAAAATTAAAAAAAAAAATTTTCATAAAATCTCGGCCTGTTACATTCTACCCCCCTTAAAATGAATTTCGCCCTCGAAATTCGTCGGGGTTATAAATGGTTTACTATTTAAAAGTTTCTTTAATAGAAACCCACATCGTAAAAAGGAATATCAAAACCAATCTTTAAAAACAAATGTATGAAACATAACAGTTACCCAAATAAACTAATCACTGGGTTTCCACATAGGTGAAAATATGGATATGGAAGAAAAATCTAACCATCATGTTCTGATGGAGAGTGGTAGAGAACATGGCTATGGAAAAGCCAACAATCACAAATCCATAAATTTGTGACAATTTAAGGTACCATCTGATTAATCAGATATAAGAGCACTAGGACAACATTTTTGGTTTTCATGATCGTTTCCCTAAAGTTGAAGAATTTGAATTAGAATAAACAGTTACTTTATTTTGGTACAATCTCACTGTTGTTCTTGCATTGAACAATTTCCACTACATCTCTTAAATAAATGAAGTTGAATTTGTTATTCGTGAAGTGTTAGCAGATCATGTGATAGAATGACGGGTTATTCCATCTGTCTCAAACAAAAGGTTAGAAAAAATTATATACATAAGTCGATCTATAGTGAGATTAATCATATATGGTTCCTAAAATGGACTTATACTTCATATATCATACTGCTTAATATAATAAAACTTGTTTCTACTAAACAGGGACTTCCTGTAGGCCAGTGGTAGGCGATAATGGCCAGTCGCACTTCGGTTGTGGGTTCGATTCCCACAGCCTTGTCCGACGCGATGGGTTGTCGCCCGTTCTGCAGGTTGTCCTTTTTCTAAAACTATATTACTATAACATCCCATCAATAATATCAAAAAAAAAACTTATATCCTTAAACAATACTAACTTATGTCCAACATAATCCATTCCAATCATTAGGCTTATCCATAATACTGCAGTCCACTCTAATAACATAGTAAAAACGATTACCAGAGATTTAACACCATCGTCGATCCCCATATATCATAAGATATGTTTTGTTGGTCACATTCCAAACATTCAAAGTCCTTAATCATGTATTCTCTTGAATACCTTAGTGAAAACATGAATGTAGTTAAAATTTAACACTTTCCACATACCAAAATCCTCAAAATTCTATATACTCAAACCATGATATCACTTAGTCCTTATATCAATCATGAGCTCATGAATACTGTCAAACATTTCATCCACTTTCCAAAAAAAATATCTGAATAACCCTTCATTGTTACTCATACCATTCATCATAAACATTAAAAACATAAGGAAAGACAACAGCGTAACAATCCTTATATGTCTTTTTATTCTATAGTACAACATTACACTTGATAAAAATGTAATCATTCCACTACCTTCTTAAACCATTGACCGAGCTTCATCAATTATTTCATCTCACATATCATTTGTAGTCTCTTCATCATCATCAACAAAAATACTACCCATACGACCATACCGATTCTCTTCATGAGACATTCCCTTAGGACACTGGTTTGCATAATGCCCGTACATTCCACATTTAAAACATTTAACCATTGTTGATGTCGTAGCAATACCATTAACCTCATCCATGGTGTTAACTGAAACTTTTCCATTGCACTTACTGGATTTGTGTCCTTCTTTTCCACACCCAAACCATCTTCCAGTTCCTTTGAAACATTCTCCTTGATGCCTCTTCCCACATGATTTACATATGGGAAATTGAACTTTCTTTCCTCTATGATCATCATGAAACTCCATCTTTCTCTTATTAGCCGAGTTAGGAAACTAACCAAATTTTACTTTATTGATCATATTATGAGATTGCTGATTCGGCATAATAATGATGTTTGGACTTCCAAATCCCATTTCATTTGATTTCTTATGAAGAATATCATTCCATAGTTCATCATATCCTCCATTATCATGAATCATCTTGTTTCTAGCCATTTTTTAAAACCCAAAAAGAATAGTGTGAGATGCAAAAATCATAATAAAGGGGGAGTAACTTCAATATCTAACATCTTAGGTTAAATTCTAAGATCGTTACCGTAGTGCTAGGACTATATCCTATATGTATACCTATCCTTAGGGACATCCCTAGACATACCTTAGAAATATCTCTAGGGATCTCACTAACGTTTTCTCGTCCTAGTTTCCAAAGGTTGACTAAACCTTTCATCTGATACCAACTGTAGAGACCCGAAGCTTGACGTACATAGACATTACATTACTTTTGCGGAATACTTGGTACATAACAAAAACACACACACAAGGATCGTAATAGTTTAGTGTCTTTGGAAACTCGGAACGTAATCTTCTAATCATGGTGAAAGATCTTCAATATCTCCCATAAAGATCTTCCCTTTTTTTACCTAAAACCTTTCTTTATATCCTAGGGAAAAGAAAACATAAAAGGGTGAGCTCAAATGCTCAGCAAGGGCAAATAAAGGAAATAAAAATCATATCATATCTTTTTGAAAATCATAACCTGCAAAAGAGATCATAATATCTTAACATGGAACAAATCATTGAAGTGAAAATGAGATCCACATAATCATAACATGAAACTTGAAACTTTGTGGCATGCACACATAATCATGGAAAATCATTTCTTGTTAGTCATGACTCATTGCCAAGACTATCTTAGTGGACAAAGTCCCTTTCTGAACCGAGTCACCCTCGTTCCAGTCCTGTTTCACTGAACCGGTATAACCTACCGTTCCAGCCCTATCTATCTCATGAGATATAAAATATTTACCCAATGCATTGGAGTGAGATATAGGTCCCACCCATCTTATAATGAATCATTTCTTATGTGTGCCACATAATCATAAATCCTATATCATCGCATAACACATGTAACAAAAATGGGATTCTTGAAAAATCATGACATCGTAAAACAAACCATATAAGGTAAATGACTTAATAAAAATAATTCCCTCACAACATAATCAAATCAATGTAATAATAGGGATAAAAACAGAACCCTATATTATCTTCGATGGAAAATAATTTTGATAAAACTTTTGAACTCCATTCTTGAGGAAAATATCTTTTCTTCTTCAAAAACATATTTCCTTTCATAACATGTCATACAACTTTAAACTAAAAGAAGTTGATTAAAAATAAACATGAAAATTTTTAAATTAAGCCTCTTGGAAATTTTTTTAAAAAAATACATTCATGCCGTATATGTTAAAAAAAGCATTCTTCTCCTACTTTTGTCGGAAAAGTTAAAAAAGTACCTCGTACGAAAAACGACAAAAGATTCCTTTCATATCTTTTACTGAAAACTCACCGAAGGGTAAATTTGGATTTAAACAGTTGTAGGTGGATGGAAATAACATTACGTATTAAGGAAACATGGATTTGGATGATAAAATAAACCCCAGTAAATGCCAATGTATAAACAATGTCGGATAAAAATGAGCTTGTGATATTTTCCTTACCTTAGGTCCGACTTGCTTTGTAAGTGTCCAAACCTCCTGTATGATGATTTAAATAATGTTATTGACTTATTCCAGAATCATATTCATTGTTATTATATCATATATGGTCCACTTATGACTTTATATTACCCGTTCTTTTGTAAATTTATGTTAAAGTAGCGTTTTGGGTAAAATCGTCTCATTTGTCGTTCGTGTTTTTAACTTGTAATTATTCATATGATTACATAGATCATGATTACTTAATTACTGAATATAAAACATGATTTATATATATATATATATATTCAGAATATACATATATAATAAATTAGTAAATGGAAAGAAATACACCATTCATGGAGACGGTAGTCCGTACGTACGCATGAACGTTGTTTTCGTTTCCTTATTGAATTGAATGGAATTAAGTAGATGACATACACATAAATATAAATAATTCAAGTACCATTATCAGGTCATATAATTCATTAGTACTTATTATATATACTTTATAATCATTCATGAATGGTTAATTATTGAGAATGAATCTCATCGCGTCGTGGAGACGGTAGTCCGTACGTACGTACGAGCGATGATATCGTTCCCATGGACGTGGAATTGTGTTGAAGGGTATGTATACTATTTCAGTATCAATATAACATTATAATAATCATATATAGTTACTAATTACACCTTTATACCCATCCAATTAAGGTGGTGGCGGAAAATAGATTACACTGCGGCGTGGAGACGGTATTCCGTACGTACGCACACGCGATGATTTCCTTTTTCTGTAGGATGGATAGAAGGTTAATTAGAGTTGTTTCATATTTATAATAAAATATCAGTATATAAGAAATACTTATGTTATAACTTTATCATTAAAAAACTAAATAAGAAGAAGTTGAAGAAGAAAGAAATTGAAAAAGATCAGTAATGGATATTACCTCTTTTTGACGCGCCTTTTCTTAGCCTCCACTTAAAGAACTAAGGATGGTCTTTGAAGAAGACCAGGACCTCTAGGATGATACTAGGAAAGTGTATAAGGGATTTTTGCAGGGGTTGGCAGAGCTTGAAGGCTCAAAGTTGTGTGAGGAAGAGAGGGAGGAGGTGCCCTTTTATAAGGGAGGAGAGGGGCACCTTAGGAATATCTCAAAATATTATTTTATATTAAAGTCAAAATCGGTTTATAATGGTTCCAAAGGGTCTTATTTCGAATACAAAGTGGGGATGGGTCTAAATCCTATCAACCAATAGTATTTAGACAAGTTTAGGTTATTATATTAACCATATCAATTAGATTTAACTTTAAGTTTCAATAATTTAACTTTTACCATGTCTTTTTGTTTTCTTACACTATATGGTTAATACACTTTCTATAACATGCCAAACGAACCCCAAATTGTTTATTATTAATATATATATCCTTATCTTAGTCATTTGGCCGATCCTTAGATTTTTAGGAATAAAATAACAATTAATAATATAATATTTTATTTAAAAACTATTTTGTGTCAATTTTGACACTATTTGATATATGATTTTTGTGAAAGTCATAACATTATTATATGTTCGAAAAAAGTTGATTAAATAAAAACTAATAAATCATAGTAACCTAGAAAATTAGTGTAATTCATAAAAAGTCTTAAACTACATTTATTTTGGAATTTATAATATCAATTATGTCAATATTTCATTAATAAGATAATTACTGTATCATATTTGTGTCATAAATAAATTAAATTATTTGATGTCTAAAAATTACAAATAAAATACCATTATGTAGGAAATATTTTTATCTTTCTAATTGATATTTACAATCGAATTTATCTTATGTATAACCCTATATTAAAAATGTTTTAGTAAATAACCTTTGATTTTAACTCTTTTAACTCTTCTTTGAATTAAATAATAATAAATGTCCTAATCTAATCCAAGTGGGCCTAAATGATAATATTTTACACTTAAGGTTGGTTTTGGTCGAGATACACTTGTCCAATAAGATTAGGACATGTGTTAGGGTAATATTAATATCATTTTTACCCTTAATTACCCTATTTACTTTTAACCGTGGTAAATAAAAGTAAAAAGTTACTATTCACCAAAAATTATTTTCATCTCATTGAACCACATTTTACTTACTGACATCAACCGTGTCTCTCAGAGTTTTGAAATTCCATTCACAGAAGCGTTAAAATTATGTTTTATGAAAAATTCAGTTTTTTAACTACCACTTAGTAGTTTCACTATTCATAAAAAATTGATGTTTTTCAGAACAATGCCAAAATTTCATCCTAAGCTATATTTCATATTCTGAATTCAAAAATGAAGTCTATTTTACCAAATTCATAACATAGAAGTTGCATTAATTAATTTTATGATTAAATCCCGCTGTTAAAACAAATAGCGTGTTTTTAAGAAACAATATCTATCAAAAGATTGACACTTGTTTATGTCTGGTTTAAATGTGAAATTACATCCAATGACCAACATTGTATTAAATTTTAAAAATATATTCTAAATATACTTTAAAAAAACTCAAATTAATAATTTATCACTATTAATTATTTTGATTAAAAAAGTTGTCTTTAATTATAATTTAGTAATTTTCACTATTCATCAGAATATGAAAGTTATCCGAAAAGTACCAAAATTTCACCTTAGGCTAAATTCGATACTCCGAATCCAAAAATGAAGTCCATTTTGAGAGTTAAAATTTATAAAATTTTAAAAGGTAGTTATTACTATTCATAATGGCTAGTTATAATAATATTTTAATAACATATCATTGTTTAGTGAAACTCGGTATTGCGTATTACACACGCTATCGAGGAAGGTCGTGATTGCGTGTAATGCAACGAAAGTCAAGGATGTGTGTTGTGCAAGGTAATTTTGGTGTAGCGTACAACACAAGACATTAATAAAATTAAAAATAATATTTTTCATAATATCTCCGGCTGTTACACATACTTTAACAGATTTTGATACTTATAATTAAATTTTTAGAGAATTTTTCCATAACACATACATAAATACCCATAAAATACATGTCGGGAACATCATAATAGTATCCTTTTCCCAAAAAATAACCATTTAATATATAAAATTATTTTCATTCAATTAAATATCTTCTCAATATTCATCTTGACATCATCCACATCCATAGTCATCCTTAAAACCTTTTGAAATACTTTTTAAAATGTTTGATAAGAACATAAATATTTTTAAGGACATAAAAAATAAGTAAGAAACAAGGTAGTCTATATTAAAACAATTAGATAATAAATGAGTTTTTTATTAACATAATAAACATTGAGCTCAAATAATTATTCACTTATAAATGATATTAGGTATAATACCCAAGGTTTTTCAAAAATTACTTATAAGAAAACAGAATATAAAAATAATTATCATGAGGTTTTTTTATAAAAAATGTGTATGAAAAAAAATCTTAAGAACAATCATTTTTACATAAAAAGTGAATAATCATTATATTTAAAAAATATCATTAACATACAATTTTTAACTCAATTTAATTCCCTAAAAATTCATTAACAAGTAGAGGAACTATTTGTAGGTATTTTATTACATCATTATCCAATCACACATACAAATGGAGTAACCATTATGGTATGATTCCATCATACTTTTTTTTTGAGAAAATGATCATTACCCAATTTGTTGGAGGTCAATAATGGACCACCCATCCCCGGTTTATAACATAACCAACAATCCATGGTTTATATAAGAACTACACATCCTTGGTTTATAATGGAACAACCCATCCGTTGTTTATAATGAAACCAAACATCTTTGGTTTATAAAGGAACAACATACAATTATAAGAATTTACCATCATCTATAAAATAATCACCAAAATTTAAATCCATCATTTTTCATCATTATAGTCATAAATTTATTGTTCACACCTATAATAAAAAAATTTATGGATATGGAAATATCAATATAATTAATAACCCTGTCGAAAAAAACTAGATTAACGAAAACGATGGTTATTTTATGAAAAAAAAAGAATGGTTATAAAGGAATTTAAATATAAAATATTAGTTCTAGTGCAGATTAAATCTATTAATTTCGTATACATTAAATGAAATACTCTATTTTCTATTTGATAATAAATTAAAAATATGATTTATGGAATATGTAAAAATATTAATCTCTAAACCAATTAAATGAATGAAATAAGTTGTATAAAATAACCATTATATTTATTTAATGTTCATCTATCAAATAATTTCATGAATATAGACATGAAATAAATAGATCTATAGAATAAATCCTTAAAACAGATATAATTGGGTGTTAGTTAAAGTGTCCCTTACCTCATGTATGAATAAAATTTATATTCATTGTAATTTAGAATAATAAAATTATGATAATTATTTAAATTCATAAGAACATTTATCAATATTATTATTCTTTCTTTTATTTTATACCTTCTTATATTCAATTACATAATCAATTAATTTTACATCTAATCTTTGGATGATATTCAGATCATAAGTCTAAAATGAATTAGAAGGTAGCATATAGTCAATGAGTTCATTATTTATTAATTTATATTATTATAATAATGAAATTACTCTAATTTTGAAAGATTATTTATAATTTTAAAAAAATTGAGATAAATGGTCATGAAAAATGAACTATGATACAATCATTGAGATGGTAGGTCGTACATACATGAGAGTAACATTTCCATTTTTAAAAAAATTATAAAAAGGAAGTTAAGGGTCATTTTAATCTTCCTGAATTAATATTATGTCATAACTACCATATAATATCATTGAAAACCCTTATATATAAATACCATGCAATGTGGTTATGAAAATAGGTCCACATTGCTTTAGGGAGGAGGTATGTTACATCTAAGAATGAATAATGTTATTTTTTTTTGAATGGATAGATAGATATGAAAAGATATTATATATTATATTTCAATATTTTTAATTATTTCATTTAAATCATATATGTAAATTATATCCATCATTGTAACCATTTGTCAGATCTACCTAATGGAAATGAATTAAATTAGTTCACAAGGCAGTAGTTCTTCATACACATGAATAATAGTTTTTTTCAATTTGATAAAACATTAGATTGATATAGGTTATTAATTTAACATAAAAAATCTCATTATATTTAATATTTTTTTTATTTCATCATGTTTGATGACAATTTGATTAAATAATGATAATAAATTAAACTAAGACATTTAGTTAAATTTTATGCGTCTTACTTGTACAACTTTCGTTTGTTTTCACAATAAAGATGTTAAATAGATATTAATCCAAACCCACGACCTCTATAATATTTTTATGTATGTTATTAATCTATTTAGGTAGTTTTTGGATGAAATAAAATGATATTTTCTGGATATGAAATAAGGTGACGAGATTCCCACTAATAAGAAAGGGGCAAGAAACTCTTTGGATTCGATAATGTATTAAAATATTATATATTAATTTTCATTTTCAAAAATAAAAAAATAGTACAATTATAGGGTGAGTAAGGGAATAAATACCATAATAAAAACCCATTTAATGAAGTTAATCTTTGGTTTTATCCCATATTTCTTTGTTTTATCTAATATTTACCCTTTTGGACAATTATCCTAATTGCAATTTTTTTAAACATTTGGGGTCAATATAGTTTCTATAAAATTAAATTTTTTCTAATTATGGACTATGGTCAATATTTATAATCATATATCAATAAAAATGTATAAAAAGTTATTTTTAATTATTTTAACTCATTTTATAATATACTATTTGGTATAAAAGAATATTGTTGTAATTTTTATAAATTTTCATTTAATTAACTTTGGATGAAACATGAAAAACTATTATTTTAATATAAACTGATAAAACATCCATAACATGTTATATTTATACAAAAAAAATTTGTTGTATGTGATAATTCATTCAAAATTTATTATTTTTAATATTTTTACATTCAAATATTTTATTTTCTATTAATTGAATAAATATTGTGTCGATATGGCACACACATTTATGGAAATTATGAAATCTCTAAAAATTATAAATAAACTAAAATTATAAAAAAAATTATATTTCAACTAAATATTTAATATAGAAACATATAAAATATTTATCCCTATGTCAAAAATTTGGATAAAATATGATAAATAGAATTATATGTTTGGGTTTTTTATATAAAATAATATAAAGGTAAATGTAAAATTAATAGGGAAAAAGGATGTAATATATTTGAAACATGGATGAGATTTTATTAAATAAAATTTTATACAAGTATAAAATAATGTTATATGGAAATGTTTTAGTCGTTATAATATTATTTTTAACCATAATAACATGATTTACCCTTACTACGGTGGAAATTATATTCATAGGTTATTATTCAAAATTACTTAAAATAAAATGGATATGATAATAAAATATGGGAATCCTAATTCCATAAATGGAATTAATTTTTCAAAATTTTATATATAATTTTAGAATAATTGATTTTAAAATTTAAATTGAGATGCAATTAAAATTTGTTTTAAATAATTTTTATAGATAAAAACGTTTTTACAAAAAAATTAATTACAGAATTGATTATTGAGACTATAATTACATCATTTTTAAGGAAAATAAACTATTTAAATTTTAATTATATTAAAAAATATATTTTATATTTCTAAATAATGTAAATGAAATTCAATTTTCAATAAAAATCTATATATATCATAACGCATTGTCAAATCACATGTTGTGGAAAAATATAAACATTTCCCCAAAATAAAATATTTATATTATGACTTGAATAATTATATCACTTTTATCAGATGAAATTTATATATTTTTGAAAATTAGTTATAACATTTTCTCACAAAAAAATATTTTAAAACCATTATTGATAAAATCATATTTTTGGTGAACAAAAAGTATTTACTTGAAATTCAATCACTATTTCAAAATATTTTATCAAAAAAATTAAATTCAATAAGATATTTAAATTTATATTTCATAAACTACATAATACTATTTATACCTTCCAATTTAATAACCTTGATACAATGATCAGACATAAATATTAATATTTCATGGTTTATTTAGGATTTCTGTTGGGTGTCGTACACACTATCAGACATAGTTTAAATTTAAAAATATCGGGGTGATATAATGAAATAGAAATATCCACATTTCCTTTAGTTTATAAAATGATATTTTTTAGGGGAATATTTATTATGGCGGATAATCTCATGAAAAAAATTATAAATAAAATTACCTCTTGAATGAATAGATACATCATTAAGAAATGTAGTAATCCAAATCAGATGAAGAACATTTCTTAGTTTGGAACATTATAAAAAATAGATTACTAATTTTAAAATAATATTGAGCATATTAAAAATTAATAATATAGTTTTTTTCAATGAAAATTGTGAGTAGTGTATATTTAGGGTTATGATAAAATCCAATTGTCATGGGAGGAAGAAGCGATGGCTTTGATTAGTAGGCACATTAGCCTCATACCAGTTAGTGTGGACTCGGCAGGTGCTTCCAAGAGACCCGATATCAAATCAGGGTGGCGAAGGATTTTCAGGTTACTGAAGCAGTACTATAGCAATACAACAGAAGCACTATAGCAGTTACCGCAGAAGTTACTGTAGCAGGCACTGCTCGGTAATGTAGTAGTCGAAACTATTCATCCATCTGGGCCTTCGGGCCACCGGTTTGGTCCTCATGTCCTGTAAGGCATTCAGGCCACCCAAGGCCTTCAAACTCGTTGATCTTCAAGGCCTTCGGGCCAACATAAGGCCATAGGGCCACCTAAAGGCCTTCGAGACACATGAAATGTAGATGTACCAGTCAAAATAAAAGGGAAAGACTTTAGAGAAGGATTTAGGGAAGGTGCATTCACTGGAGCTGAGCTAACTAGAATCGGAAGAATGAGAGGGTTTGGCTTTGCGATTAGTACTGGTCTTGTGCAGCTTTTCCTAGGACTGCTAGTTGACCAGGCCTATGAAGGTGGAGTGCTGATATCCCGACATGTTCTTGGGAGGAGCAGTTCCAAGTTATCATGTCTGGGTGATTTCCTCTAAGATCTATGATTCATGTAATTGTATCTTAGACTTCAGTCCCTGTAAGGGTTCCGTCGCACCCCATTAAAGGTTCATTATCAAAAATAAAAAAATTGAAGGCCTTCGGACCATTCTAGTAGACCAATAGGATCAAACCAAATGAATAACATTTATCAGATCTTTTGAGGGTTGTGACATCACAAGTATTTTATATTGACCGATATTATTTCATGATTGAACAAACAAAGAAAATATGAAATCATTGATAGGATAATTTTAATATTAATGAAATCACATCACGAGAAATGTTTATTTAACCACACCAAGAATGTGCCAAAATCACATACCTTACCCATAGAGTTTAACATAGTGTAATAAGGGGTTTTGTATTAAAACCCTATTTATATGACTTTAAAATTTTTATTTAAATCAAATATTTATTATATTTTCCCCCTTTTTTATTAAATTTTAAATAATTAGATAACATGTTTGATAAATATTTTGGTTTTGATATACAATATTTTTTTTATTTTTTGAAAGTATATTATTTTCATTAACACACACTTTCAATAAATTTAGTAGCTTTTTAAAAGAATACATTTATTTAAATTGTCATATTAAATAAAATTTATTTAATTATAAATGATAATATATGTTAATGTAGCATATTTTATTTTTTTGGTGGGTTATAATGTTTTTGGTGATGTAGAATAAAGTATTATATAGTAAATACAGATTACTATTTAAATGAAAAAATATACAATTTATATATTTATTTTTGTAAAATTATTTTTTTTTAAATTAGCATGTCAATATTATCCAATGGTGAATGTTTTCAACTTTTTTGAAATAAATAAATTATTTGGTAAAAATTCAATATATTTAATTATATAGTATGTATTACTACATCATTATTGCCTCAACGTATTGTATCAAATTATATAAAATTAATACATAACAAAATATATATTTCTCTTTTAAAATAATATATTTTAAGGTTTTTTATTAAATTTTTAATCCCATAATGTATCTTCCAGACCCTATATTATATTTCATGGTTTTAAAATAAATTCAAAATGAACGTTACTAACATCCACAAAAATATTGTTATTAAATTAAATGTTTTGGTTCCTAGCCTTATAAAATTTTGAAAAACACTCTTCCTTGAATGATACTTTTGAAAACCATGGGAAGGTTTTTGTTTTTTTATTTTATTATATAGTATACAAAACATTAGTTTACAAATTAATAATGTAATCCCTTCCTTTTGATATAAATAGCCACCAAACCATCTAATACACATACCTAAAACCCCATTGAGAATGATTTTACCACCCTATACCTCTTTAAATCACTCACAATGTGTTCTTGGGATCATAATGATCTCCACTAATTCTTTTAGAAGCTCCTCATCAAAGTAAGGGTTCCTCTCTTCATCGTCTATTAGTTTATGTACATGGATAGTACAAAGAATTGTGATTTAAAATTTTAATATTTTAATGTGTTTATACTCATCCCATTACTATCTATTTTATTCCCATGTAGTGAGAGACAACCTTTAACACTCATTAAAACCATCACTTAACCATTATGTGTGATTTTTATGCAACTAAATTATCCCATGATATTCTATGAAAAACATTTATGTTGTGAAGAACTATTACCATATCCACTAAAGGGTTTCAAAATAAGATTTAGTGATCAAAAATTTACTGGGGACTTCTATTTATGTATCACGGACACATTAATCAATGGATTATAAGTGATTAATGACAGAATTATGTTATATGATCTATATCGAACAAAAATGGATGTACATGATATGAATCTGACATGTGGGCCTAAAATTATATAGCCCTCCAATGCATATTTTATTTTATTTATCTAATTAGATTCCATGTATAGTGTCTGACAGGTTATCCAATGTACACAATATTTTAATCATTTGATGGTTTTCCTTGACTATGTTTAGTGTGTTATTATTTATACTCATTCCTAATTAATATGTTTTCTTAATATTATCATGTAATAACATGATTTTATGTTAATATTTATAATTATCACCACATTTATGTTATTTTGATATCCATCACGATTCTCATGTATTACATTCATTAAGTTATTCCTTAATTAATCCATTACAGAGATTTATAGCTCACCATTTTCTTATATACATCGTCGAGTTCTCCTATAACATATTTAAATATTAATGGATATAAGGGCTTATTCTAGAGTTTTAAATATTTTCATTTTATATTTATTTTAAGAAAAAATTCTATATTTATAATTTTGAAAATACACTAGGCCTCTCAATCAGTAGGGAATTTATTATATGTGTTTATATTTAATAACTCACAGTTTATGTAATATAAAATATAAGAGCTTTGATATAGGGAATACCTACAAGGAATTCATGTAAACCATGGTACATGAAACATTCATCATTTAAATGTATTGTATTATTTGAAAATCATAACACCTATAACTTAATGTTATTCCCTAGACATTTACTTAATGTGACATCTCAAACATGAAACTGTATTCATGAATTCACAAAAAAATGAGTTGATTTATTTCTAAAATCCTCTATTTCCACAACTAACCTCGTGTAGTAGAAGATATCCACATATAATTTTTTTCATATCATCATTTTTTCAAAACACATAATGATTATGAATATAATATAATTACTGCTTCTTAAAAACGACACTTAATCGTTAATATCTAATAACGTAGTTTGGTTATTTGTAAGAATGATAATCCATTGTTCAACCATAATTGCATTTGGAGAACATAGTTGCATTCACATTGTATCATAACTTCATATCAACACAAAATTCCATTATAAACTCTCTACTAAAACTGTAATAGACATCATATTTATTCCATGAAATAACTCATTGTACATGAATCACGTACTCATGTAGCCAAAAGATCTTTGGAATCAAACATTTTATTATGATCATTATCCTAAAATGTGATGTGAAACTAGTTGGAATATAATAAGAGAAAAATTTTCTATTTAATGATAATTCGAAATGACATCATATCCACCCAAACACATATTTTAAATTGAGGAAGAATATTAAATATATAAAATTCCCACATAGATATTTCTTGGGGGGGCAGGTCTCTTATTTATTAAACTAAATGTGCCTCTGAAACATAATTTTTCCCATTATACTACCTCAAACCATGACTACTACACCATCCTGTCACTTTTAATGGGGGAATTTTCCATAGCTCTAATTCACACTACATTTATTCCTCATCCCCTTAATATCCACATATGAAACTCTCTATCAACCATATATTGGTTCCTATAATAATAATGGTAGTGGTCATTTTCATAGATTGCAGCTTCAGTGGTTCATTTTAGGATAAAAATTTGTATTTACATAGAAAACATATATTCCATGTGCAAAAATAATGAGCACATATTTAATTTCATATAATCCTCCATATTATAAATAAATATTCCTTTTATATATGTTTTAGAATTATCGTAGCTTGTGATTCATGAAAAATTCTTTATCTCCAAGGCACATCATTATTCATACTTAAAATCAACTCATCAATATTATTATTTAATGTCTACTACATCGATCCTATATTTAATTGATATTTAAATAGTAGAATAAATTATTTTTCCTGGTTAATCATTGGTATCCACATCCTTTTCTCATTTATTAATGAGAGGAACATCATCATCATATCAAAAATATTCATCTTCCTCATATATTTAAGTTATTCTACATGTTATTTTGAAAAAAATAAGGTACTCATCTTTAACATTATTTTACCATTAACATAGTTTATTTAGGGTCGACATGAGATGCCAATTATAACTTATGGTATTTTAAATCGAATCTCAAATTACAAAATGTGAAATCTAATGCCATGAAGCTTCAATATATTTCCAAGTATCATGGCTTAGCATATAAAATTATCAAGAAAATATAATTAGGTTGTCCTGAATTCCTATATCAAAATTCTTATAATAGTGGAAGGAAGTGATAATTCTTGGGATTCCATATATAGAATTGGAGGATCTCCTTCTATGGGTGGAATCAAGAAATAAGGGAGTAGAAATGTTTTTTTATTTTTTTCAAAGGATTATGATAATTATAATTCCACTAATAAGTTATTAATTTCATTATTAACATTTTTATGGGTTTCTACTTGTAAGAGTGGTCAGATATGAAGATCCTCATATAAGTGATTATTTAAGGTCCTCTCAATTCGTTAAGGTTTCAAATGGTTTCCATTTCAAATAATAATTTGATCTTATTAGTTTTGAATTAAATTTTATTATGTATTATTAAAAAACTACTTAAGTTTCAAGATATTATCCCAAAATAAAATTTTAGTGGTTTTATCTTTGGTTGTGTTAAATGGTCAATTGAAAACATCCATAAGATCTACAATATGATCATATAATTGTTTATATTTTACCACTATATCAACCACATAAATATCTATAGATTTACCTAGAATTGAATTAAGAATATTTTTTATGGAAAATTGATAATTAAGGAATAATTTCATTACGAAAATGGAATTTACATGGTTATAGTATACCCCTCAAGTACACAAAATGAGTTGAAAGCTTTGTCATCTAGATCCAATCATATCAGGTTAAAACCATAATAAATTTTTATTAATGAATGTGTTTATAATTTAAATTTTATTTTAAATAGATGATCTATAATCAAAACTATGAAACTTTCTTTGGTTAATTTTAGTTTTTAATCTTGAATTTAGTATAGAATATGATTTTCATATTGTTTTACATAAGGGTAAAAAATAAGTAGAACCACTTTGGGTATTTACCCATCCAGATGATGTTATATTTGAATATATTTTAAAAATCATCATAAACCATGGTCATTAGTGTTAAATGTATCCTTCATTATTCTTTTTTATAATTGTGATGGTCATATAGAAGACACAAATAATATGTAACTACCCGGAGATCCTATTCAATAAATTCCATGTAAATCTATGAAATAAAATCACAGGGATATTTATCAAAAGAATCATATGAATCTTATTATTTAGAGTTAATAGTTTCACTAATGTGGGAAAATTATTACAATCATTGGGATCACATCCTTTTTTGATATAGTTGGGTTCATCAGGTGTGTTTGACACCATTACAATAGAAGTGAAATTGCTTAGATCATATTCTCCCTCCAGGATTCATGTTTAGCCAACCAAAGAGCATTGGTTGTGTCAAAATAATATATTCTTAACATGCTTTTTTGTAAATGATCAGAAGGAAAAAATTAATATTAATGGACTACATATAACTCTTTTCATCTATTAGAGTTAACTTCTAAATGGTCAGATCTTAATGATCATCATATTCATATAACATAATTTGGGAGTTTACATAATGAAAAATAATGACACAATGGTTTCCAAGTCATGAATTATCTCATAAATTCTATTGATTGGAAACATAAAATCTGATTTCAGTTTAATACATAGATTGATAGGTTAAATTATTATGCCATTAGGGGTAGCAATAAGGCTTGAATTATATTCCAACATTTGTTTCAACTCTCTTATATATTACAATGTCTCTATGTACTATGATTTATAATAATTAAAAGGTAAAATATCACTATAAAATACCAATAAATTTATATCATTATATTATTTCATGCATCAGTGATATGATCAGGTCACTCCTTCAAATGTATAGACAAATGTTTTTATAAATATTACATTGGAATACATATCTTGGTAGATGACCATGAAGTAAAAATTCAATATGGGATCTCCATATTTGGTTATGATAAATGTTTTCCTAATTTTTTCCTTCCCACAAATTTCATACCCATTGTTTTTTAGGTTGTATGGGAATAAATCAACTTCACTATAACACAAAAATTTATAGTCCATATTGGGACAAAATTAATTTTCTAACCATTGTTGACAAGGGTTTGAAACAAATTTATATCATTGAGATTTCAAAATATATATAGGGGTAATATGTTCCCTATATAGATGTTTCCATGTCCAATTCTATGAATGAAATTCTTATATGACACTTAGTGGAATCATCCATTATATATTATCTCTCAGATGTAATGAATATAGTTTTCAATTCATAATGACATGAATGTGCCTAAATAATGGATTCATTGGGATCTTTTTGAAAGTTAAATGGAGTTGATTTTGGTGAGACTATATGAGTAGATAGATATATTCACTCAAACATAATAAATTTGAGCCAAAGGGAAATGCGTACTCCCTTGAGAATGCTACCAAGAAATGGTTGGGGGTTAAAAATTACTATGTTATATACTAAATCACATAATTTGAATTTTTTTCATGGATATATTAATATTATACTGAGATAAGAAACTCAGATTTTGGGATTTATTATCTAGATTTTGTCTAAAAAATATTTTCTCAATATGGTTAGACTAGAATTATCCCTAAGAGATTTTCTATCCAAACCCCCATATTTAGATCATTGAACTGAATGTATTAAGGTCATGATTGTATATATAGCTTTGATGGGAATGAAACAACACCTTTAGATTCTACAATTATTTAATCTACAAATTCCTATATGATCTTTTTATAGTTATCTTGTTTATTGAAGCACAAAAATATCTCATTTTTTAGTTTTTTAATCCCTATGACCCCTCTTGGTGTGAAATGGAATATTTACCCAGGAATATGTGCTTGGATAAAATCATTTCTGTATTTTTATGTTCTAATGTGTAGTTTTTACCCTTAGGTTATTCTAAAATAATGTTTTTTCAAATGGGAGGTCCTTGATAAAAATATATGAAATTTATAAAATTTAATTTTCAAATGTATAAAAACATTATGGAAATTAATTTCATTCAATATAAACGGATTCATAGATTGTATAAATTGGAACACCTTTGAGTCTAGGATTTTTGATTTACCCATGTATTTTAAAAATTCTACACTGTCATTTCTTTTCATGATAATTAGTATTCAGGGGAAGTGTTTGTGGAATATATTGAATGATTAATTAAAACATTTAATTAATTATTTAACCAAATATTTCATATATAATATTTCATCTTTCTCAAATAATTATGGCTTGCCACACAACCAAATGATTTTATTTGAGCCACCATGGGGGAAGCCTTGAAATTTGGTCAAGGAGGATTCATGACATCGATGAAATAATTAATTGGAATCATCAATGACATGAACATGAACATGTTCTTCACGAATGATATATTCAATATTATGGTAGGGTTTGTGATTTTAATTTTAACAATTTTTTATGACATTTATATAAAAAATAATTATTAGAATGAATTGTTCATTATGATTTAATTTGAATAGATCAATCATTTAATTTCCATATTTTTCATTTTTTATTGGGTCCTACATCTTAAATTCTCAACTCTATACGTTGGATTTTAGCATAATGTTTCGTTGATAATATATCATTGCTTATTTTTAGTGATGATATTAATAATTATTGATGAGGAACATTTTAACTAAATTTTTTCACCTCTCAATTTTTATATTTTATCACATCCCTACCACTATCATTATTGGAGTTTCATCCAATGATTTGAATACCCTATATATATGTTTATATATATATTAATGTATCTTAAATTTTAATAATGGTTTTATCATATATTTATCATTCCTTTATATGAAATTGAATGTGATAATGCCCTTGGAGTTATTTTCAAATATAAAGTGCATAATAGTTCTCTACTATGATTATTACATCAGAGTTCTTTGAAAAGTTATTTAAATTCATGTTTTATGGTTGGATTATAAAATCTGATGGGGGAATTGGTGATATGGGTTATTAGTGGTAGTAGTATCAAAAGACATTAAGATATATAATCATGTATTTTACAATCGGTGATCTCATGAGTGAATATAATTTGAACACACCTACTAGCAGTAAATACTATTTTATTTCATGTCATTGGATGTTACTTTGTATGAACATGTTTAATGATAATTAAACATTGACATTATAATTAATACTCATCAAATTTCATATACATTGATGTATTTATGAAACCATAATGATATGTTCTCACAAAATAGTAGGTTACATTTGATATTTCAAGAGTAATATATCATTAATTAATAAGTAGATGAAGGATATTACCCCAACATAGATATGGAAGTTGATATCACAAGCCCATTGGTGGGAATGGGGTAGCGTGTTTAAGTTCATGGTCATCTTGGTATATTAAGAAGTCAATTTTTTAAATTTCAATGAAATTTTGGGCATATAGGTGGATAAAAATTATTTAAAAATACATAAATTATATATAATGGAAAATTTATTATATTACACTATTAGAGTTTTAATGAGGTTAAATATAATTGAGAAATTATATATTTCTATATGTTTACCACGGAATGTTGCATGATGTTAACCACTATATATAGTCATATTAGGCCTAATGAAATAGAGAATGGGGACAACGCTTCACAAACTATGTGTATATAGAACCTCAGTAAAATTCTTTTTGGATTTAATATTATAAGAGAATATTATTCAAAAGTTTCGAAGTATAATATTTCACCTTGTTCGGTAGATCATAAGTTTCCATACATCAGTTATTCATCATAATGGAAATGTGGCTTGAAAAGTTAATACACATTTATTTTCTATTTTAGAGAATATAATATTTTTTTAATTATCATTTAATAAGGTTGTGATATAAATTTATTAAAATAAATATTCATTATTTAATGTTCAATAAATATGGATGGGGAATGAAAACATGTGTTTATTTTTACATTGAAAATGATATATTAAATATTATTTCAATGAAAATTAATTTATTTCTTTATGAAATAATATTTATTTACCAGTTAGTCTATCACATGTCATGTGAATAATAATATTATTATTTAGACATTGGTTCAATCAAGGATAATGATAATTAAAGGGACCCATATGCAATTACTTATTCTCTAACCCCAGTTAGATATAAACCTGATTAAATTATTCTCAATACTAATCACCATTATGCTCAATAAGATTCTAGATAGTATTCTATCAATCCCTTGGAAAAACATCCTCTATAAAAATCTCTATTCCATAGGCAGATCCTCCGCCTACACTATTATCAATTCAAGATAAAACAATAATATTCTTTAATTCATCATAGTAAATCTATTTTGATCAATGTAAATTGACTCAGGTGTTAAAACCATATGTGTTAGCACCAGAATAATTCAATGGTGATCTTTGTGGGTGTCCAGTATGTGTGGTTCACCGTTAAAGTGATTATACACTTGAATACTATGATGTAATAATAGTAAAATAGGAAGAGGTCTGCTGAATCATAAACCAATAATTAATTCTAATACAGTGATAGTATTTATAATATAAATTAAATATAAATTTTTATTTATAATCTGGTATTTATGTATTACATAGTTTCTATTAACATAATTATTTTTTATCTATATAAGTTGAAAACACTATTTTTGGGCATGGCCTTGACCACTTTCATTTTCCCCTATTAACACTAAGTGGTGTTGTAGTAGTCACATGTTAATTTATAGTTTTTTATTAATTATTGATTGAACTATGCTTCTAATATAGGTTTTTTATTTTTATTTTAAACATTATTTATTTTAAAATAAAATATTACATATACATTTTGATTCATATTATATAAAATAGGTTATGAACTTATGAAGAATGATCAAATATACCATCCATATGTGCTAAAGATTCAATCTGTAATACATATTAGACAACATGTAAAAAAAGATTATATTTAAAGTATTTAGGTTCAATATTCTTAAATTAATAACAATCTACATGAATCTACATGATGTAAATAGATTTTTTAATTTATTTACACACAATGGGATTACCAGAAAGGCGGCCAGGGGATTTAGGGTTTACATAGAATTTAGATAGTGTTTACACTGTGTAACCATATAGAATTTTCTTGGTGAATTTAATGGGTGCTTTTTGGTCAATACATTTAGAAGGTATTTATTACCCATAATGTAGTGACTTAAAAATTAGGAATATGGTACATATATTATTACACAGCATGAAGCCAGATTACATGTCATGTAATGTGTTTTATCCCACACAAAATACACTCTTAATACCAAGGTTTGTTATAACAACCCATACTTTACATATATTTTTAATTCTTCAAAATTGAAGCATACTTATTACAAAATATAACAAAACCACGAAAGGACTGTATAGGTATAGTGTCCTTAGAAACTGGGAAACATAAACAACTGGTTCATAAAGCGTCTACACTATCTCCCATTTATTTCATCATATCTATAGTCCCTTTTGGCATATCTAACTTAATAACCTTATTCTGGACCTGGGGAATGAAAGCATACAAAAGGGTGAGCTCAAATGCTCTTTAAGGGTAAACAAAAGAAATATCAATCACATCATATTCATAAGAACATAACATTTGGAAATCTTAACCTGCAAAACAAAGCATAATATCATAAATGGGATAAATCATATTAGTGAAATGGAATCCCAATAATAATAAAATTAAACATGAAACTTTGTGGCATACACACATAATCATAGAGAATCATTTTTATTAGTCATGACTCATTGCCAAGACTATCTTAGTGGACAAAGTCCACTTCTGAACCGAGTTCACTCCTCGTTTCAGTCCTGTTTCACAGAACCGGTATAACCTACCGCTCTAGCCATCTCTATCTCATGACATAAAAAATAATTACCCAATGCATTGGAGGGTGATATAGGTCCCACCCATCTCATAATGATACAATTCTTATGTGTGCCACAAAATCAGAAACCATACATCATTAAATAACCCATGTAATAAAAATGGGAATCTTAAACATCGTGACAACATAAAACAATTCATATAAGATAATGGAATTCATAAAAATATAATTCCATCACAACCTAATCAAATCATTGTAATAATAGGGATAGAAACATAACCCTTTATTATCTTAGATGGAAAACAATTTTGATAAAACACTTGAACTCCATTCTTGAGGAAAATATCCTTTCTACTTCAAAACCACTTTTCCTTTCTTAACATGTCATTAAATTCTAAGTTAAAATAATTGGATTAAAAATAAACTTCAAAACATGTAAATTAAGCTTCTTGGAAATAATATTTTAAAAATCCATTCATGCCGTATAAGTTAAAAAAACATTCTTCTCGTACTTTTGTCAGAAAAGTCAAAAAGCACATCATACGAAAAAACGACACAAGATTCGTTTCATATCTTTTACTAAAAACTCACCGAAGGGTGTAATTGTATTTAAACAATTGTAGGTGGATGGAAATAATGTTTCATATTGAGGAAATATGGATGTGGATGATAAAATACACCCCAGTAAATTCCAAAGTATGAACAATCTCAGATAAAAATGAGATTGTGATATTTCCATTACCTTAGGTCTGATTTGCTTCGTAAGTGTCCGATAATCCTGTATAATGATTTAAATAATGTTATTGAATTATTCCAGAATCATACTTATTGTTATTATATCATATATGGTCATATTCTTAGCTTCTTATTAGTAATATTTCATTACTACTTGTTATTCGGGTGTTTATTACTTTTTGTTCTTATGCGTGTTTTGTCAAATAAATTATTATTATTCTATTTAGATTATTGATACCTCATTTCCAGAATGGTATTAGTGATATATATATCTTATTCATCCATTCAATTAATTTATATAATCATTATGAAATGAAGATCATGTAGAACGAGTCGCATCACATCGTGGAGACGGTATTCCGTACGTACTCACGAGTGACGATATCGTTCCTATGATCGTGGAATTGTATTGAAGTGTATGTATACAATTTCAGAATCAATATCACTTTATAATAGTCATATATAGTCATTATTTACACCATTATACCGATCCATGTAAGGTGGTGGTGTAAAATAGATTACACCACGGCATGGAGACGGTTTTCCGTACGTACGCACGAGCGGTGATTTCATTTTCCGTAGGATGGATTGATGGTGAAATTGGGTTGTTTCATACTTATAATAACATATCAGTATGTGATTGATACTGATGTTATTACTTCATAATGAAACAACTAAAGAATAAGAAGTGGAAGAAAAAATAAAGATGAAAGAATCGGTAACAGACATTACCTCTTCTTTGAAGTGCTTCTTTGAGACCTCCTTTTAGGGCACTAAAATAGGTCTTTGAAGAAGACCAGAACCTCTAGGATGTTTCTAGGGAAGTGGAGAGGAGAAATTGGTAGGGGTTGTCCGATCTTGAAGGCTCAAAGTGGTGTGAGGAAGAGGGGTAGGAGGTGCCCTTTTATAAGGGAGGAGAGGGGAACCTTTGGAATAACTAAAACTACTATTTTATTATAAAGTCAAATTCGGTTTTAATTAGCTCCAAATTGATTTATTTAGAATATAAGGTGGGGATGGGTTGCAATACTCTCATACCATAGAATTTAGACAAGTTTAGGTTCCTATGTTAACATTATGATTTAGATTTAACATTAAGTTAAATAATTGTACTTTTATCGTGTCTTCTTGTGTTCTTATACTATAAGGTTAATAATCAAACTATAAGCAGCCAACCGAACCCCAAGTTGTTTATTATTAATATATATAACTTTATATAAGTCATTTGGCAGATCCTTAGATTTTTAGGAATTAAATAACAAAAACTAATATAATATTTGTTTTAAAAACAATTTTATGTCAATTTTGACACTATTTAGTAATTGATTTTTGTGAAAATCATAACAGAATGATTAGTTCGAAAAAAGTTACTTAAATCAATAATAACATGTAATATTAAACTATAAAATTAGTGTAATTCATAAAAAGTCTCAAATTACATTTATTTGGGTATTTATAACATCAATTATGTCAATATTTCATTAATAAGATAATTGCTGCATCATCATTGTGTCATATTTAAATTAAATTATATAATGTCTAAAAATTACAAATAAAATACCATTATGTAGGAAATCGTTTTAACATTCTAATAAATATTTATAGTCGAATTTATCTTATGTATATCACTATATTAAAAATTATTTACTTATCAAACTTTGATTTTTTTCTATTTTAACCCTTCTTCATATAAATTAATAATAAATGTTATAATCTAATCAAAGTGGGCCTAAATAGTCATATTTTATTCATAAGGTTGTTTTTGGTCGAATTACACTTGTCCAATAGAATTGGGACATGTGTTAGGGTAATAATAATATCATTCTTACACTTAATTACCCTATTTACCTTTAACCGTGGTAAAAAAGTAAAAAGTTACTATTCACCAAAAAATTATTTTCATCCCATTGAACAACATTTTACTTACTTACATCAACCGTGTCTCTCGGATTTTCGAAATTTCACTCACAGAAGAGGTAAAATTATGTTTTATGAAAACTTCAGTTTTTTAACTACCACTTAGTGGTTTCACTATTCATCAAAAATTGAAAGTTTTTAGAAAAATACCAAAATTTCATCCTAAGCTAATTTCAATATTCCAAATCCAAAAATGAAGTCCATTTTGAAAAATAAAATTTATAAAATTTCAAAAAGTGGTTATTACTATTTATAATGGCTATTTTTAATAATATTTTAATAGCATATCATTGTTTAGTGAATCTCAGTATTGCGTATGACGCAAGCTATCGAGGAAGGCCACGGTTGCGTGTAAAGCAAGCCAAGCCAGTGTTAGTGAAAGATTCCTTTGATGACTTATATAACATAAAAACAAAATATTTCACATAAAAGTCTCGGGTGTTACATTCTACCCCCCATAAAATGAATTTTGCTCTTGAAATTTGTTACTTTGTAACAAAAAGATGAGGATACTTCTCCCTCATCATATCCTCAATCTCCCATGAATATTTTTATAATTGGTGGTTCCTCCATAAAACATTCACCCATCGAGTGGTCTTTCTTCGTATGACTTTTTCGTTTCGATCCAGAATCTCTATTGGCTGTTCTTCATAAGAAAGATATTTCTCCAGCGATACAACTTCTGAGCTGAGTACATGTGAAGGGTCAGGTATGTACTTTCTCAAGAGAGATACATGGAACACATCGTGTACTTGAGAGAGATTCGGTGCAAGCGCCAATTGGTAAGCTACCTTACCAACACGATCCAGTATTTCGAAAGGACCGATATATCTAAGGCTCAACTTCCCCTTCCTTCCAAATCTCATGACTCTCTTCCAGGGAGATATTCTTAAGAACACTTTATCACCAACTTCAAACTCTAGGTCTTTTATTCGGTTGTCGGCATAACTTTTATGTCGACTCTGATATGCTCTTATGTGTTGTTGAATAGATATGACCTTTTCTGCCATTTCATCAACGAGATCATGTCCTAATAGCTTTCTTTCTCCAACTTCATCCAGCAAGTTGGAGTCCTGCATTTCTTTCCATAGAGGGATTCATAAGGATCCATCTGAATACTGGAGTGAAAGCTATTATTAAAATAAAATTCAACCAAAGATAGGTGTTGATCCCAACCACCATTGAAATCCATAGAGCAAGCTCTCAACATATCTTATAGGGTTTGAATTGTTCTCTCAGACTGACCGTCTATCTGAGGATGATAAGCAGTGCTAAAACTCAACTCTGTATTCAGAGTATACTGAAGAATTCGCCAGAACATCAAGGTAAATCTCATATCCTGATCAGATATAATAGAAAGTGGTACTTCATGAAATCTTACCACTTCCTTTACATATATCGTGAAAAGCAGATCCAGAGAGAAATCCTCTCAAATAGCAATAAAGTGTGCAGACTTGGTAAGACGATCAACTATGACCCAGATAGCATTATTCCCTTTGGATGTTTAAGGAAGTCCTGTGACAAAGTCCATAGTGATGTTTTCCCATTTCAATTTGGGTATGGGTAATGGTTGTAACATCCCCTTAGACATCTGTCTCTTAGCTTTAACTTGCTGACAAACCAAGCATCAAGAGACATATTCAACAACATCTCTTTTCATGCCATCCCACCAGAAGTACTCTTTCAGGTCCCTATATATCTTCGATGATCCAAAATGAATAGAGAATGAAGAACTATGAGCCTCATCCAGCAGCTCCTTCTTTAATTCCGGGATGGGAGGAACACAAACCCGATTCCTGAACCATATTATCCCATCACAATCAAGGTTGAATTCAGGAACATTTCTCACCTTCTTTTGTAACTCGACATCTTTTTTTGGTGCCTCTTGAATCTTCAGATGTATAGATGGTTGAACATTCATTTGAGAAAGATAAGATTTTTCCCCTTACATTATAATTTCAAGATCCATCCTTTGTAAATCCATAAATATTGGATCTTTTGTTATCCTCATCATGGATAAACTGGTATGGTCTTGTCGACTTAATGCATCTTCCACCTTGTTTGCTTTCCCAGGGTGGTAATGGATTGAGCAGTCATAATCCTTAATAAGCTCCTACCATCTTCATTGACTCATATTCATCTCCTTTTTTGTGAAAATATACTTTAAACTTTTATGATCAGTATAAATGTCACACCTTTCTCTATAAAGATAATTCCTCCAAATCTTTAATGCAAAGATTACCGCAGCTAACTCCAAATCATGAGTTGGGTAATTTTGCTCATGGATTTTCAACTATCGTGAGGCATAAGATATCACCATATCATTTTTCATAAGAACACACCCCAATCCCTTCTTGGATTCATCACTATAGATCACAAACCTTTCTCCACTACAAGGCAGTGTGAGCACAGGTGTACTGGATAACCTTCTTTTCAACTCCTTGAAATTCTCTTCACATTATTTCGTCCAAACAAACATAACTCTTTCCGAGTCAACGTGGTGAGTGGATTAGATAATAATGAAAAATATTTCACAAAACGTCGATAATATCTAGCCAAACCAAGAAAACTTCGGATCTCAGTTACTGTTGTTGGTCTCGACCATCTATCGATAACCTCTGTTTTTACTGGATCTACAGATATCCCCTCTTTTGAGATTATGTGACCCAAAAATGCAACTTTTTGAAGCCAAACTTCACACTTGGTAAATTTGGCATAAAGCTTCTCCTTTCTCAGGGTCTTCAATATAATTATCAAGTGATCTTCATGTTCTTCCTTGCTCTTTGAATAGAGTAGAATATCGTCTATAAAGACTACCACAAATTGATCATGATAGTCTCTAAAGACCCTATTCATCAGATCCATGAATATAGCAGGGGCATTAGTAAGACAAAATGGCATCACTATAAATTCATAGTGTCCATACCTTGTACGGAAAGCCGTCTTTGGTATATCCTACCTTTTTACCCTTAATTTATGATACCCTGAATGACGATCAATCTTGGAAAAGTATTGAGCTCCGCGTAGTTGGTCAAATAAGTCATCAATGCGTGGGAGAGGATATTTGTTCTTGATAGTGATCCTGTTAAGTTCTCGATAATCAACGCAGAGTCTCATTGATCCATCTTTCTTCTTAACAAATAGAACAGGTGCTCCCCAAGGTGACGCACTAGGGCGTATGAATCCCTTATCAAGATTCTCTTGTAGTTGCTTCTTAAATTCAGGCAACTCAATTTGGGCCATTCTATATGGTGTCTTTGAAATAGGCAAAGCACCCGGTATGAGTTCTATTGAAAACTCAACATCACGATTTGGTGGAAGACCTGGTAATTCCTCCGAAAAACATCATCAAACTCCCGTATAATGGGAATATTCTTAATCTGAGTTTCTCACCAACCATTTAAGATAAATAACCTTCATTTAGTTGAATCAAGACCCATAAGGTAGAAGGAATTTCCACTGGAAGGTTATGTTCATAATTGCATTGATAGACGATCATAAATTGATCTGGAATATGAAATGTGACTTCCCTTCTTTGGAAATTGATATGAGCTCCATATAAAGAAATCCAATACATTCCATGAATCACATCAAATTCCACTAAAGGAAGGATCGCAAGATTTAAGCACTTTCCCAAAAACTTCGATCGGAGAAGAATTATAAACATTTGATGAGACTGTTGTGCCATTAGGTGTTGTCACAGCTAACTCAACATCTAATTGATGAGGTAATATGGTGATACCCTTTGAAAATTCTTCAGAAATAAAAGAGTGGGTGGATCCAGAATCAAATAAAACATTTTCTACATTAGAGTGGATGGTAAGTGTACCTTTCACCACATCGTTGTCATACTCCACATCACTGATAGAAATTTCATGTGACATTCCTTTGTCAATTTCCTTAAGAGTTTATTGACATCGACCATCATCATCAACCCTTGGATTAGGGCATTTATTGGCATAATGTCCCATCTCCTTGAACTTGAAACATTGAAGTGTAGTAGGTTCATTATGTGTATCCCTTCCTTTGTTTGCATCATTAGACATCTTCTTCCCATCATCGCGGGATTCAAATGCCCGATGACCTTCCTTTCCACATTTGAAACATTTACTTGTCCCTTTAAGAAAACTCCCTCCATGTTTCTTTCCACACTTTGAGCATAAGGGATATATCATCTTCTTTTCAGTGTGCTATTTAGATTTTCCTATGAATTCCATTTTCCTCTTCTTATCAAACCCATATGACTGATGGGTTACTCCAATCTCTATCTCGACATTAAGAGCACATCGAACTATTTCCTCGTAGCTATTAAAGTCCCTTATCCCTAATGCCCTTCGAAGACTTGGTTTTAAGCCACTAATGAATCGATCGATCCTACTCTCAGGTTGGATAATAATACCAGAAGCGTACCTTGCATGTTTTGTAAAATTTTCTTCATAGGTACCAACAGTTTCATCATCCTTTTTCTCCAGTTCAAGAAACTCTTTCTCCATCATTGTTCGGAGAATACGAGTGAAGTACTTATTAAAATATAATTTCTTGAACTCGTCCCATTCCATGGACTCAATTTCATCCCATTGCCTCATATTCTTAATAAGATTCCACCATTGATCAGCATCACCTACCCAACGATACACTGCTAAGATGACTTTATCATGCTTAGAACATTGAAGAACTGAAAATATCATTTCAGTAGCACTAATCCATTGTTCAGTAACTAATGGATCAGTAGACCCGCTGAATGAAGGTGGACACTATCTCATGAAGGATTCAACAGAATGTTGCTCCTTCATTTTCTCGTTTGTAAATCCTGCATGATTCAGAGCATCAGAAAGTTATGTGAGCATGGCTACAAGATTTTTCATTCCATCTCCCATAACGTTTAGTTGCTCAGAGGGACAATAATTTCATTTCCCGTCGCATTCCGCATTAACACGGTTCCTTCGGGTTCCAGCCATTGATTAAAACCAAGAAGAATAGTGTCAGAAACACTAATTATAATTGGAAAACCACATAATCAAGAATAAAATTTCACACTTAAGGTCTTATCCTAGGTTATTCATGGACATTTATAAAACACTAAGATTGTGTTCTATGCTTAGAATTATCCTTAGGGTTCTTACTCAGGCTTTCACATCCTAGTTTCCAAAGGTTGACTATACCTTTACTCTGATACAAACTATAACAACCAATACTTTACATATATTGTTAATAATTCTAAATTGAATCATACTTATTACAACATATAACAAACCCACGAAAGGACCGTATAGGTATAGTGTCTTTAGAAACTGGGAAACATAAACAACTGGTTCATAAAGCGTCTACACTATCTCCCATTTATTTCATCTTATCTATAGTCCCTTTTGGCATATCTTACTTAATAACCTTCTTCCTGACCTGGGGAAAGAAAAAATAAAAAAGGGTGAGCTCAAATGCTTAGTAATTGTAAATAAAAGAAATATCAATCACATCATATTCATAAGAACATATCTTTTGAAAATCATAACCTACAAAAGAAAGCATAATTTCATAACATGGGATAAATCATAGTAGTGAAATGGAATCCCAATAATCATAACATAAAACATGAAACTTTGTGGAATACAAACATAATCATAGAGAATAATTTGTTATTAGTCAAGACTCATTGCCAAGACTATCTTAGTGGACAAAGTCCATTTCTGAACCGAGTTCACTCCTCGTTTCAGTTTTGTTCACTGAACCGGTATAACCTTCCGTTCTAGCCATGTCTATCTCATGAGATATAAAATATTTACCCAATGCATTGGAGGGAGATATAGGTCCCACCCATATCATAATGATACCATTCTTATGTGTGCCAATAAATCAGAAACCATACATCATAACATAACCCATGTAATAAAAATGGAAATCTTAAACATCGTGACATCATAAAAAAATTCATATAACATAAAGGAATTCATAAAAATATAATTCCATCACAACATAATCAAATCAATTTAATAATAGGGAAAGAAACAGATCCCTTTATTATCTTAGATGGAAAATAATTTTGATAAAACACTTGAACTCCATTCTTGAGGAAAATATCCTTTCTGCTTCAAAAACACTTTTCCTTTCTTAACATGTCGTACAATTATAAACTAAAATAATTTGATTAAAAATAAACTTGAAAACATGTAATGGAAGCTTCTTGGAAATAATGTTTTAAAATCCATTCATGCCGTATAAGTTAAAAAACATTCTTCTCATACTTTTGTCGGAAAAGTCAAAAAGTACATTGTATGAAAAACGAAAAAAGATTCCTTTCATATCTTTTACTAAAAACTCACCGAAGGGTAAAATTGTATTTAACCAATTGTAGGAGGATGGAAATAATGTTATATATTGAGGAAATATGGATTTTGATGATAAAATACACCCCAGTAAATTCCAAAGTATAAACAATCTCAGATAAAAATGAGATTGTGATATTTCCCTTACCTTAGGTCCGATTTGCTTCATAAGTGTCTGATCCTCCTGTATAATGATTTAAATAATGTTATTGACTTATTATAGAATCATAATTATTGTTATGATATCATATATGGTCATATTCTTATCTTCTTATTAGTAATATTTCATTACTACTTGTTATTTGGGTGTTTATTACTTTTTGTTCTTATGCGTGTTTTGTCGAATAAATTCTTATTCATATCTTTACGTTATAGATACCTCATTTACAGAATGGTATTATTGTAATATATATCATATTCATTCATTCAATTCATTTATATAATCATTATGAAATGAAGATCATGTAGAACGCGTCGCATCACATCGTGGAGACGGTATTCCGTACGTACGCACGAGTGATGATATCGTTCCTATGATCGTGGAATTGTATTGGAGTGTATGTATACTGTTTAAGAATCAATATCACATTATAATAGTCATATATAGTCATTATTTAAACAATTTTTCCCATCCAAATAAGGTGGTGGTGGAAAATAGATTACACCACGGCGTGGAGACGGTATTCCGTACGTATGCACGCGCGGTGATTTCATTTTCCGTAGGATGGATAGATGGTGAAATAGGGTTGTTTCAAACGTATAATAACATATTATTATGTGAGTGATACAGATGTTATTAATTCATAATGAAACAACTAAATAAGAAGAAGTGGAATAAGAAATAAAGATGAATGAATCGGTAACGGACATTACCTCTTCTTTGAAGTGCTTCTTTGAGACCTCCTTTTAGGGCACTAAAATAGGTCTTTGAAGAAGACCAGAACCTCTAGGATGTTTCTAGGGAAGTGGAGAGGATAACTTGGCAGGTTTTTTTAGAGCTTGAAGGCTCAAAGTGGTGTGAGGAAGAGGGGGAGGAGGTGCCCTTTTATAAGGGAGGAGAGGGGCACCTTTGGAATAACTAAAACTATTATTTTCTTATAAAGTCAAATTATGTTTTAAATAGCTCCAAATTGATTTAATTTGAAGCTAAGGTGGGGATGGGTCGCAATTATCTCATCCAATATAATTATGACAAGTTTAGGTTCCTAGTTTAACCTTATCGTTTAGATTTAACATTAAGTTAAATAATTTTACTTTTATCGTGTCTTGTTGTGTTCTTATACTATAAGGTTAATAAACTTACTATAAGCATCCAACAGAACCCCAAGTTGTTAATTATTAATTTATATAACCTTATTTAAGTCATTTTTCTGAACCATAGATTTTTAGGAATAAAATAACAATTAATAATATAATATTTGTTTTAAAAACTATTTTAGGTCAAGTTTGACACTATTTAGTAATTGATTTTTGTGAAAATCATAACAGAATGATTAGTTCGAAACAAGTTTCTTAAATCAATACTAACATGTCATATTAACCTAGAAAATTAGTGTAATTCATAAAAAGTTTCAAATTACATTTATTTGGGTATTTATAACATCAATTATGTCAATATTTCATTAATAAGATAATTACTGCCTCATCATTGTGTCATAAATAAATTACATTATTTAATGTCTAAAAATTACAAAATAAAATAACATTATGTAGGAAATCATTTTATATTTCTAATGAATATTTATAGTCGAATTTATCTTATTTATAATCCCATATTAAAAATTATTTACTTATCAAACTTTGATTTTAACTATTTTAACCATTCTTTAAATAAATTAATAATAAATGTCCTAATCTAATCCATGTCAGCCTAAATGGTCATATTTTATTACTAAGGTTGTTTTTGGTCGAACTACACTTTTCCAATAGAATTATTACATGTGTTAGGGTAATAATAATATCATTTTTACCTTTAATTACCCTATTTACTTTTAACCGTGGTAAAAAAAGTAAAAAGTTACTATTCACCAAAAAATTATTTTTATCTCATTGAACCACATTTTTCTTGCTGACATCAACCGTGTCTCTCGGATTTTCGAAATTCCACTCACAGAAGCGGTAAAATTACGTTTTATGAAAAATTCAGTTTTTTAACTACCACTTAGTGGTTTCACTATTCATCAAAAATTGAAAGTTTTCAGAAAAATACCAAAATTTCACCCTACGCTAATTAAGATATTCTGAATCCAAAAATGAAGTCCATTTTGAAAAATAAAATTTATAATATTTCAAAAATTGTTCATTTCTATTTATAACCGCTAGTTTTAATAATATTTTAATAGCATATCATTGTTTAGTGAAACTCAGTATTGTGTACGACGCAAGCTATCGAGGAAGGCCATGATTACGTGTAAAGAAAGCCAAGCCAATGATAGTGAAAGATTTCTTTGATGATTTATATAACATAAAAACAAATTATTTCACATAAAAGTCTTGGGTGTTACATTTGTGGTGTAGGATTATCTAAATAGGATTAGAAATTGTGTTGTCCATATTTACATAGTGTAATATGTTATATATATTTCCCAAAAAATGTATTATAGTTTTTTTATTTGACATAAAATACACAAAAAAAAATATTGGATGCTTTATTAAATCATAATGAAATGTGTGATGTTAGTGTACATGGCATTTTTGTAATGTTTTATGATAATTAATTATAAGAATAATTACGTACAACATTCTCTAATGTCATTCACCATTTTTTTGTGGTTCAATATATATTAGTGAATAAAAATGGAATGGAGTATGTTAACTTTATTGAGGTAGGATTTAGTCTACTTTAGTTATATAAAGTCATTCTTCTAGATGAACTTGTTCCATAATAACTTTAGTTTTCCGAATTTGTTGTATGGATTTATTTTCCTTCACCTTTTTTTAATGTGAGGTTACAAAAGGATACTGGTTAGGAAGGAAAATCTTATAGTGTTTTCAGATCTTTTTTGTCTTTTCTATAATATTGGATAGTACATCCATCAGATTACTGATGTTCAATTATTTATTTTGAGGTCTCTAGTTTACTAGATGTAGTTTTCAAATAGGGGATTGTTATATTTGATTGGTAGTTGAAACTGTGGAATAAATATAATCTTCATTTCTTAGAGTTGAAGGAAAATAGATTATTATATGAAACACTCTATCAATATGATAATGGAGCCACATTTTGTGTAGAGTGGGATGATTACTTTTTATAGTAATCCATGAGTATTATTTGACATAAGTTTTAGAGATTTTTTTATTGAAATTAAATGTTGATGTATTTGTTCCATGGATGTAGGCCTTTCAGTATGATCTGTGTAAACCCAAATTGTTCATTCTTAATTAAAATTAAATTCAATACATTAATGTCTTCTGTTTTTTAGATTTAATATGGTTGATTCTATTCTAACTTAGTTTAGTTATTTGTGTGATTATAATTTTTCAATGATCCTGAATACTAATATTTATAGGGTAAATTTCAGAATAATCTTACAAATATATCATTATAGATTGATGGGCTCTATTCTATGGATACATGGTCAAGGAGTTCCCAATAAGAAGTATTAGATCCTCATTATCTGGAGTCTTAGTTGTACTCCTGTATTCTTAGTTAGAATTCTCTTGCTCTGATTTTTTTTTAATTTCATTAGGAGATATTTTTTCTCATAAGTACGGGCTTGAATATGGAAAGGTATGATTTAATAGATTTTATGGAACATAAATCAGTTTATAGAATATAATGATGGAAGAATATCCCAATAAAAAATATATATGGTTTATATTAAAGGGTTGTTAACCCAAATAAATATATAAATGTAAATATAAGAATATGGATTGAATGTTTCTTATTGTGATACAAATATCATTAGTCAATAACATGGCTTTAAAAATTTGGGTGAAGGACACCAAAGATTGTTTGAAAACATCCCTTGTAGATTAGTACATGAATCCTATATCAATGAATAAAGAGAACTTTATATGGATGTTATTCCATTTGAGATTATTGGAAGGAAGATCAACATCAAATATTTTGAATGTTTTGAAAATAACTTATATCCAACTATAGTCTGTGAAGGTTACATTAACATATTGTGTTTGGGTGACTCTATATTCATCATCCTTATCGAAATCATGGGAGGTGTGGTGATAGATATAGTAGTTAATCCGTAAATTAGGACATATTGTTCCCTGAAATGTAGAACACGGTTCTCGATGGGTAGATATAAAGGATATATACATTAACTGGTTCTGGTGATTTGTTAAGTACATAAGGTAGGGGAATCATACCTTAAATGTAGAATCAGAAGCAATTAATGAGAAAATAAAGGGATATGATAAGAGGAATGTCTTATGGAGCTGGGATTTTTTTTAGAATTGTGTAAAAAGAGTTAACCTCAATGATGTTTCTTTTGATATGAGTAAAACCTAAAAAAGACTATATCTGGAGAACTGAGATCTATAGAAAATGTAATGTCCCAACCAAAATCATTTCAAAAAATAAATCACTAGAAGTTAATTCAATTTCATTCACTTTTATTATTCTTTCATGTTAAGGGTTTTAATGAGTTACTACATAACACTTACATTACAAAACCATACATTAAAAGTTAGAGACATCCTATTTTTATAAATGTTTCCATAATTCAAAACATTAAAAATAAAATCAGTTTTATTTTCATTAAAAATCATTATGATTATCAACTTTACTTCCTTTTCATTCCAATTTATCATGAAATCCTATGAAAAACTTTTAAATATGATGGATGAGTATTATATATAATTAAATAACAGAAAACAATAAAAAACAACTATGAGTCCTTTTTAAAACCTTGATGTCATAAAAGATAATTTTCATTTAACAAAAAAGTTATTCTAAAATAACCTTTTACAAACAAAAAAATCATAATTAATACACAATGTTTTTCATAAAACATATTATAAGAAAAAATAACTTAATAACATAACAATGATGGATTTTTTTTAAAAACATGATATCCCTTGAAAAAAAATTTCATAAAAACATAAATTTATACTTCAAAAGAGAATAATCCTTCCCTAAAATAATTGTTTTCTTACCTTTTAAAATCAACTAATTTTAATGAACAATGATTAACAAGATGATAAAAATAATGTTAGTTCCTTAGTATTTCATCTTCTTAGAAAACATAGATGTGGAATGTCTAGTAAGGTAAAATTCTATCATTATTCTCCAAAGAACATAAATATTACTCAATGTATTATATATTTATATATTTCATACCCATCATTTATGATATATATGGCTCACCCTTCATAACAAGATTTATAGAATCACATATCAGAATGATTTATATTAGGCCCATCCATCTTCATAAAAAAATTTCCAATGACCACATCATGAATAATACATATTTATATTTCACCTTTTTATAACAAATATCTTTAAAAACACTTTCTATCCCAAATGAGAAATACTATTAGATATAAAAATTTCACGCCATTTTAGGAACACATATTCAAAACTAAAATATCCAGATCAAAGTGAAGGATGATTTTTCTTTTTTTAAAATATTGAATCTTATAAAAATAACTTATAATTGTTTCATAATTCCAAAAATAAATTGACATCGTATATATTTAAATAAAAAATATTTCTATTTTTTATGAAATTCAAAAATGTTCTAAAAAAGATTACTTTTGGAAAAAAAATTAAGAATGATAAAATTGACATAAAATATTCAATATAATTAATTAATTTCTATATCAATACGTTATATATTTATTGTTTATAATATATACATTGATTAAAATTAATTAAAAGATAGATTATTAAAACAATTAAAATGATGTTTTTAAGGTAAACCGTCTTATACCACAACTCATCACATATATCATTTATATTCATTAATAATAAACATATTTAAATTATATTATTTATTAATAACATTTTTAAATATTATAAATCATTTTATTATCATTATTACCATGTTATATATAATTATTCAATAAATTAAATTCGCAATGTATTTTTTGATGATACCCAAATCATATTCCCCAAAATGATTTATTAAGTTGAATATAGTAAGAAAAGGTGATTATTACATAATCTATGATATAATAATCATAAAATAATTTTCATTTTTTTACATCAATTAATATTTTAAATCCAATCATGAAATATGGCAATGAAAAATGAACTATTTATAATCATGGATATGGTATGTCATAAACACATTTGTGTAAGGTTTTTAATTTTCATTGAATATGATTGATATAAGGTATGTATGGTTTTTTCAATCCATATTGTTTATTTTTTTCATAACAACATATAATTTCTTAAAATAAAATTATATATATAATCCATGGGATGTAATTGTTAAATTATAAATCATGTCGCTTTTTGGAGGTCATAATCCACTTGTACACATGAATAGTGTTATCAATTAACAATAGATATAAGGGAAAAAATATATGATGTATTATATTTTGAAAAAATTTAATTATTTAATGAATATCATATATATATATATATATATATTTACATTAAATACATCATAAAAAATGTTGTGATACTCGATGATGGAAAATGAAACACAACGATTTGTAAGGGGGTGGTTTGCTGTACACACAAATGGCAGTTTCATTTTCCATTTCATTGAATATGAGATGGATACAATTCATTACATTAACCATAAAAAATCATAGTATATTTATGAAAAAGTTCATTATATAGACCCTAATTTTTCTTACATTTCTATTTCATAATTTGAATGATATGAAACATAAAAGCATTACAATTCTATGATCAAACAGTTTAGTGTGTTGGAAAAATTTGGCTCATACATAACTTTTACAAAATAAAACATAAAATTTATTTATTTCATTATTCTCTAGATGATAGGTTACCCACATTTTCCCACTAGTACATGTATTCACCTAAGTATATACATCAAATATATATGTGAGATAAAATCCCTATAAGAGTATAGATAGGAACATGAATCAATATAACATTTATTGAGAATAATAATTAGAATCATAACATAACCATGGTTAATAAAAATATTAATATTAAAATTCATTAGATAAATATATGGAGTGTGGAAATACATAAAAATGATGCACCATGTCTTTGTAGTCAAATACCACACATTTTAGTGGACAATGAAATCCCCAAGTTCACTCTTAACAAATGTGCATCATTAAAGAAAATTCATTGTGAATAAATATAGAATCATTTTCACCCATATTTCCCATTATATCTTGAGATACATTCCATTACCCAGTGCATTGGACTTCTATATAATTCGATTCACACCCATCACATCATAAAATTTATATATTCATACATGATACATAAAATGTATATTAATAAAAGACTTTAAATAACCAATAGAATGAAATGGGTATTATTTCATAAGAAATTAATTCATGAATAAAAATTGGGTTTTTGAAATATGAAAGGTAAAAATTATTGATATATGAATCATTACACTTGGGTGAAGAAGAAACAATCTCATGTAGAGTGAAGATGTGAATTGGAAGGAAGAGTCATTTTGGAAGACATAAAAAATTAAATACATTAATATTGGAAATATAAATCCTAGAAAAACAAAATGAAAGATTAATGAAATTATATTTTAGTAATATTATAAGAACATCCACATTGAAATTTTATATGAAAGAGGAATAACATAATGAAAAGTATATGGGATTGAGAAATCCCATTACCATATGTTTGAATGATTTCATCATATTAATATCGTGGATAATGAAATTAGATTCATTAATTAATAAACCCATAACCTCTTATACATTTATATGATTCATTATAATTTAAATAAGTTTGATTATGGCCCTTTTTATGACTTATATAGCTTAATTTAATTATCTAGGAGTGTTTGTTTTCATGGTTTCGTGATCAGTTTTCTTTTATACATGTTTGGAAGTTCATGTAAAATGAGGATAATTTTATTGAATTGAGATAATTTGTTATTAATGATCTTATAGAAGATTAAATAATTTTATATATATTTTCTCATATATTATGATTAATCTTTAAATATAATGTTAAGGATAATCAATTATTTTATTTTTTTCACTTTTCAGTCATACTAAATCATTCAGTTTTATTATTGAATATTATGAATATATTATAGTTCCAGTACAAAAAATGTTATAATATAAATTTTTCAATCTTTTTAAACCATTATAATTTTATTATGACCAACATTGAAGGGAGTATAGGAAAATAAATGTTCATCGTCCATGGTGGTAATAAATCAAAACACCATTAGCGATATATCTATTAAGGAATAAAATTTAAACCGTAGAGATTTTAAGAAAACATATTCCATTAGAATAAAAACATTAAGTATATAAAAACAAGATTTATTATTCCACATGTATTAGTGAGGGATTGGAGCTGATAAGAAATGAAATAAAATTAAAAAAATGAAAATAAAGATGGTTTTACCTCTTAGAGTTTTCTTCTTTAAGAACCTCTTTAGGAAAACTGGTTTTGAGTTTTGAGTAGACAATTGGATTTGGGATATATGGTATATTATTGGGAAGAGTATTGGGTGTAACATAGAAAATATTCTAGGATTTTATGTTTTTCGAGGATGAGGTTTTGAGATGTGGTCTGAATAGTATAAGAGATGGGTGTTTCCTCTTTATTTTATTCATTTGACTATTATTTTGACTCAAGAAAATGAATTGTTCAAAATGTAACAATAAATAATTTAAAATAAATATGTTAATTATGGAAGTTTTGGATTAATTCATCCATTAATTAATAATTACTCAAAAATAAATGTATTTGGATTTCATTATAAATTATTGTAATTTACTATTCACCAACAATTCAGTTATTTTAAAAAAATGAATAATTCATCCAAAACACTGTTTGTTTTTTAGAATTCCAAAATGAACTCCATTTTATGAAAAAAAAAATTATAATTATTTAAAAGTTAATTTTTAAATAAAATACTCATTTACTCTAAAAAATTTCGACTTTAAAATTATAACTAATTTTATGAAACAATGAAAAATTACCTAATATATCAAAAAATTATCTTGTAATTGAGAGGAATAAAAATATAAAATTATAAATATATTACATGAAAAAAATTATTTATAAAATTTATGTTAATAATATAATTGTACATTTGAAATTTCGTTTTATAAAACAAACTAACAGTTATCAACTAATTTTTAAAATATTTATTTACTGACACGGTGATATATTTATGTCATATTATCATATATAAAAATCCTAAATATTATTTATAATTTCATTTATAAGGTTAATATTATATTGTCGAAAGTAATATTTCTAATGATTATGTTAGTATTCCAAGGGGTAAGTAACTATTCCAACAGGATAGATTTCTTAATTTATAGAAATACCTATTATTTCTTTCATTCTACACATATAAATTATGTATAGTGATCCAAAAGTGATTAAATGTGGTTTATACAATATGAAATAATTATAAGAATGTAATTTGCATTGATAAATTCATGGGTGGTTACATATTTCCCCACTTATGAAATTTCACCATCGAAATTTTGTTTTTTATTCTATGGAAAAACAAGAGGTTGTACTTATCCTTCATCACCCGCTCAGGTTCCCATGTTTCTCTTTGTACTTATGATTCTACCATAGCTTTTTGACCAGGTTAATGATCTTGTTGTGTAGGACTTTATCTCTACGGCATATGTTCTTCAGTGGATACTCCTTGTAAGAGAGATATCATTTACCAACTATACCATATCCCAATTCAGTATATATGAGATATCTAATATCTACATCTTAAATATTAATACATGGAATAAATATATTTCTTAAGACATGGTGGGTGGATGTTCCAATCAATAGGCTACACTTTTGGCACTATCAAAAATCTCAAAGGGGTCAGTGTACCTGGGACTCAGCTTTCATTTTTTCCCAAATATCATGATCCTCTTCCATAGTGATATTTTGAGGAAAACCATGTCCTCATCCTTAAACTCTTGGTCATATCGATGATTGTCTACAGAGATCTTCTATAAATTTATGGCTACCTTGATGTGTTGTTGAATGGTTTTCTCTATCCATTCAATTTCTTCTACCATTTCATGTCCTAGATTCTTATTTTCATGGACATTTTCTGATAATTATCATGTTTTAAATGTTTTATAATAAATTGTTCCATATGGATCCATTATAATTATCAAGTGGAAACATTTTTTCTAAGAGATATCATCCATAGGTAGATGTTGGTCCCATCTTCCTTTGATGTCTATAGATCATGACCTCAATATGTCTTCCAATTTTTAAATATTCCACTCTAATTGACCCTTAGTTTGAGGATAATAAATCATAAGGATGTTTATCTATGTGAAGAGATCATGATTGATTCTTTTTAAAAACATAAAGGTGAATCTCATATCTTGATGGGATACAGTTTATAGTGGTAAAAAACACAACATTTCTACTTCTCTGATGTATATCAATGAATATGGATCCACTGGGAAGTCATATTTAATTGTAATGAAGTGATATTTCATAGTAAGATGGCCCATAATAACCCATATAAAATTTTTTCCTCCATCTGTCATAAGATGTCTACTGACAAACTCTATTGTTATTTCTCCGATATCCATGATGGTATCAGTATTTGTTGTGTCATCTCCTTAAATTTCTCTCTCTCAACCTTCACTTTCTGACATTCCAGGAACTTTTAGGTGTACTCAGTGATATCTTTATTAATATTTTCGTATAAATATTTATCTCAATTATCGCAATACATTACTATGATTCGTTAGTGAATGTAGATGTTTTAAATTTGTGTATAATTTGAAAGCTCATTATTTATCACTGGATCATATGGTTTAGATAATCGTGAACCAAATTTTATAACTCCTTACTCATAAATTTTTAACCGAGAGGATTTCCACTTCCACATAGCTTCCACCTTATAATGAATTTCAACATTATTTCATTGAAATTACTTTATTTACTCCATGATAGATTGTTGATCATTCATTTGAGAAAGTATTAGCGATGAACCATCTTTATTTATTCCCATGTCTATCCTTTGAAAATATAATAAGATGGGATCCTTCTCAGTTCCCATCATTAATAATGTTGTAGGATCATTTCTATAGAGGTTTTACCAGATTACACTCTTTTCTAGGATGGTAGTGGATTTAGTAGTATTAATCCTTGATGACATCCAACCAAATTCGCTGGTGCATATTAAGATATTTCTATGTGAATATATATTTGATACTAATATGATAATAATATATTTCACACTTTTCCCATGGATATAATACCATAATATTTTCAAAAAATATTTAGATTCCAAATCTAGATCACGTGTGGGATTGTTTAGTGCATTAATGTTCCACTTCCTTGAGTCTTAGTCTATCAAATTATAAATTTTAATTAGTAAGAATCCTATTCTCTTATTTTATGCATCATTATATACCAAAACGAGTTCCCCACATGCCGTATGTGTGAGTATTTACATGGGGATAGGGATCTTTTTTAACTCTTTGAAGTGGTCTTTATATTCACTGGTCTAGAAAAGATTTTCTCCTTTTTAGTTAGAAAGGTTAATGGGTTTTACAATCATTATATGTTCTTAAAAAAATAATGATAATAACGAGCTATACAAAGGAAAAAATATATATCTATTATAGATAGTGGTGAGGGCCACTCATTTATTCATTTTTCTTATAAGGGTATACAAATATTCTTTTTTCGATGATAACATTCCCCATGAATGATAAATTCTCCATCCAGAACTATTTTTTTGTACTTTTCATAATTTTTCTCCATTCAAGAAGTATTTATTATAATATTCATAATCTCCTCACATTTACCCTTTCACATGGATTATACCATCATATGAACAATAAAGACTACAAAAAATTTTACAAGGTAATCTCTATAATTATATTCATTATGTCCATGAATATTATTTGACAATTTGTGAGTCTGAATGGAATAATTCTAAACTCAATGTTTTAATACCTCATTGAAAAGTTATAATTTGGAATATCTTCATTATTCACCTTTATTTTTTAGATATCATGACTGAAGGTCAACCAGAGATATACATATGGCCCCATACAGTGGACAAGACAATTCAACTATCTGTGAAAGGAGATACTAGTTTTTAATAATGATTTTTTCATGATCACAATAATAAATTATGAGGTTCATTGATTCATCATACTTATTGATGAAGAGGACTAGTGAACCCTGTGGTTAAGAACATAGGTATATAAAATCATTTTCTTGATTCTCTGGTAACAAGTTCTTCAGTTCCTCCAACTCAATGGTTGTCATTCTATAAGGTGTCTTTTATATAGGCAGATATCTATGAATAAGTTCAATTGAGACCAAAACCTATAATTCATGAAGAATACTAGTAAATTCATTTGGAAAAATGTCATTGTAGTCCCTTATAATGGAAATCTCTTATATTATTATTCTCTCATCTTTCTAAATCAATTGAGCAATATATGCTTGATCATATAGAAATAACATCCACTCTTGATATGATTATTATAAAGGGTATTCATCATCCTCCATACACTTATACAGAATAAGAGGATACCTTAGTATTTAAAGAGTGATCTCCCATTATAAACAATTTATTTTTTTCATTTTAAAATTATAGACAATCCATTCCCAAAATATAATCAAACTTCACTAAAGGAAGGAAACATGATTTATTTGGATGTTCTATCCAGAAATATTATCTTGGGAGGAGTTATATAATTTATATGTAATAATTTCTCCATTTAATGTTCTTATATATAACTCGACCTATTTATCTTTTAGTTTTTTTTCAATAGTTATACTAAACATGAATGGTATGAATGAATGCATAGAACCATAATTAAATTGTACATTCTCTATTCTTGACTGAATAACCAGTGTACCTATCACAAAAATTTTTTTAGATCCACCACAATATTAGTGATATCATATTATTTCCCTAGCCCCTTTGTCTTAAGTGGTTTATAATATTGATTACTCTAAAAGACTCTAACTTTAGTGAACTGGCATGAATAGTGCCTATTCTATGTATAGTTGAAGTATTGACCCATTGGTGGTGCTCTCCTTTCCTCCAAAATATTTTCCATCTTCCTTCATGACACTTCAAAATTCATGATATTGGTGGCCACATATCGCAATCATGAATAATTTCCCAATCCATTTGAGGAAATTCACATGATGTTTTTTCCTATATTTTTTACATATTAGTGGTTGATTTTTTTTCACATTTTCATTAGGTCTACCAGCTTGAAACTACATCTTTTATTTCTTATGCCCATATCCCTGAGAGAATTGTCCAACCTCCATATCCACTTTTATAGAACTTAAAAAAATTTCTTCATAACTCCCAATGTATTGAATTTCTAGACCCTTTTAATTGAGTGGTTTTAATCTACTAAATAACATATCTATTTTGATATCATTTTTGTAAACAAATACTATTGCATATCCTATAATCCTTGTTAAATTTTATTCATATTTTATGATATATTCAATTTCATTTACTTCATCTCTCATTATTATATCTCCATCATTCTTCAAAGATTTCGAGGGATATACTTGTTAAGAAATATTTTTTTAACGTCTTCCAAATCCATTTATTCAATTTTATCCATCATCTTAGTGTTGTAAATCATAAACCACCATTGATCATCATCTCTATCTAAGTGCTAAATGTCCAGAGTCTTCTTCTTATTCTCAGAATATTGAATCATGATAAAAATGTTATCCATTTAGTTTACCCACTATTCCATGACTAGTGGATTGGAACCTGCACAAAATTTCTGTAGTCGTTTCCAAAAAAATATGATATCTTATTTATCCCTCTTAGGTAAAGGATGAGATTTCACATTATTGTGGTTATTTCTCATGGATTGAGAATGCTGGGTAATCATCACTCTGCAATTTTGATCTCCACATCCTAAGGCACTAGGTATATTGTTCAAATAATCTATGCATTTCCCCATTCATGGGTTATTATTCTGGTTTCTCTTGGTTCCCACATGTTTCTCAAATAGAATGGTTTTGGATAAAACATAAATAAAATAGTCGTGATTTAATAATATGTTCACTTGAAAAAATTACTTATAAATGCAAATCTTGTATATCCCTATATTTATCATTTTCTAAAACAATGATTCATGGATTATTTCATATACATAGAATCATATTATTGGTTTTTTACATAACCCATCTGAGTGGGACTCATGCCATGACTAACCCAAGCCGGTCTCCGATAAGCCAGGGGATGGCAACTAGCACCGAGTAGGAATATCCCACAATGGGAGGCATTTTCCTATGTTCCAGTACACACACACACACACATCCCCAATCCAAAAATGATGAAATGTAAAAAAACAATGTAAACAATGCAAGCATACACTATTATACATTCTAGAATGTATGATAGAAGAAAACTATAACGTAAATAGGGCCAGAAAACAATCCGACCAAAATATATTCTCTGTAAAAGTGAATGGTCAAGCTTCAGAAACTCTTATGAGAATGCCATATCTAAAGGGAAATGTACTAGATAGTTTTCTGAATTAGTAGGATAACTCATTGAATGCTTGATCTCTCTAATCACCACCAGGTCCTGGTCCACCTAAGAATCTGTCAAAGCATCGATCGTCAAAACAAGACACGACACGTGTGGGCAAAGCCCGTGTAGCGGTGAGTAAAACCATACTCATTAGGACACCCCAAAACCAAAATAGAAATATACTACATAAAAAATTACAAAGTAATCCCACAAGGAAGACCATAATGGAAGACCACTAAAGTATATCATGATAGAATGCAAAAAAGAAACAACACTAAGGAACACCATTAAGGAACACTAAAAAGAACTTCATGAAGGAACACCACTATGGAACACCACTAAGGAATACCATAAAGGAAAACCAAGAAGGAATTCCACGATGTGACACAACTAAATAACACCAATAAGGAACGCCACAAAGGAATATCATGAAGGAAATACACTAAGAAACGCCATGAACGAAGGCCACAAAGGAACACCACAGAGGAACACAAAAATATACTTCCATGAAGGAACACAATGAAGGAACACTACAAAAGAATTCAATCAGAGAACACAATAAACTAACACCATGAAGGGACACCACAATGGAACTCCACCAAGGAACACCATGATGAAGCACTAATATAGAACACTATAAAATAACACTACTAAAGAACACTCTGAAGGAACACTATGAAGAAACGCAACAAAGGAACACAACTATGGATCACCATGAAGGAACACCACAATGGAAGACCATGAAGTAACACCATTAACGAACACCACTATGGAATCACATAATGGAACACCAAGAAAGAACACCACGAAAAAACATCACTAATGATCATAAAAAAGGAACCACATTAAAATAAAAAAAGTACACCATGTAGAAATACACATAGTATAACATAAAATAATACATGATGTATACTACACGAATATAGTATAATCATATCACACATGTATAGGAATATATAATACACAAAATAGGATTATCATAACTAATCCAAAAAACACCTAGTATCTATATGTCATGTAGTATCAGTGAGACATGTAATCCCAGTATGACACCAAGTCTTGATGGGATACTCATTCCAGATGAGGTAGATACTAATGATAATACATGAAGTCTAGGTAAGTCTCGTAGCCTCATAATGTCATGTAGTATCCAGTTCACAGCTAACCATAGGATTCCACTCACAGTAAGTTCATTCTGAGACTACCCACACTCAAGCCACTAGGTCTTATGAAAACTTTTAGAATGAATCCAATAGATTATCTAAAATATAATTTCATGTCACAAGGATCCCAATTAAACAAATATATTTTCAAACGGACACACAATTAAAAAATTATGTTATTTTATGAAATGGTCTAACATGGGTTTGGTCCGAGTCTGACCCGACCCGACCTGTAGAACAACCTAACCTGACCCGACCCAACCTACTGGGATGCTTTAGTGGCCTGACTACCATGTCTATCCCATGATGTGGTCCATTACTCTAAGTTTCATTCAGTATTTCCCGAAAGTGTTCCCCTCATGCTAACATAGTGTCATACCATGCTCCACTTGGCCTGCCCACTACATCGCCTTCCATGTCCCCTCACTACCATGGGTTCCTCTGATGCAGCACCAGGCCATGCCCCCTAGTCCCTGTTGTGGTCTCCTAATGGGGTACATGCCTACCGGCCACGGGGGCTCCATTGTGTCCTCTTTCCTACCATACTCCACCTCTTCCTACTACTCCATTGGGGCCCTCACCCTCACACGTCGCCTGGATTGACCCTACCGGGCAATGTCTTATCGCCAACTATGGCATCCATATTAGTGTCCCACCGCCATTCCATCCCACTCCACATGCACCTAAAAGCACTTTGACATTACCATTACACCTCTACAGTGTCGTGGGGGTGACAGATCTTTAGTCTCAGATCATTCTACCTTAAAATGAAGGTGTAACAATCATTCTCTTATTCAATTGTGAATTACATGAAGAACATGAAGAAAAATGGGGTAGGAGAGAAGCACAAAAGTACATGGTGGAGTAATATCATCCTTTTTCATTTCGGCCTTGATTCGTATTTGTTAGAGGGATCACGATGAATGAATAGAACACACAGATCAAACCCCCATTTAATCCCTGAAAGATAACTCCCATCCCACAATCAATCGAACTGCGGATCAACATGTTCCTCGGTCAGTTCACATTGATCATCAAATTGAATAACTAAGAATGTATCAAAATAAAATAACACCCTATCAGGGGTTTCGATTGGTCACTGATGAAGGGAAAAACTGCTTTGTCATCTTTCATCGATCCGTCGATCATCGATCCATGTCTCAATCTCCAATCTGTCATCACCATCGAGCGAACATATTTCTCTTTATATCAAGGGTATTCTAGGGTTATGGTGAAAAAAATGAATTCCTTAAAAACTAAAATATATAGAAAATATTCTCTAGGTTGAAATAGAATATTTTTATAAAAAAATTTATTATTGACATGTGCAAAAAATACATTCTGCAGTTAACCATGTCAGCCAAAGTTAGGCCTCTCATAGGGTAAAAATGTTGTTATGAATGCAATAGGACCTACAAATTTGTGATTTGAACACATATTTTTAAGCTATTCAGTTTTTATGAAAACAATTATAGTATTTTTTAAATACAAAAAAATCTCCATTGATTTGTCTCACGCACACCAGTCAACAAAATCACACACCACTTTAGTTCATTTCCTCAAAAATGTTTCAAATAATGTCTAAAAATAAATTTATTAAAATAAAATTCAATAAATTCTCCCCACCATATAAATTTATGTCCTTGAATGCCAAACTTTGGGCCACCAAAACAGATCTGGGTACGTAGCATGAATTTGAGATGTCATCTCCCATGTGCTCTCTTGGATACTCTTGTGCCACCAAAGATTTTTCGCTTAAGGAATTAATTACCAACAAATTATACTCCCAACCATGGCCAAAAAAATTCATAAATGTTTGTATCATTCCTCCCAAAGCTTGTATTTTCTATTGAGTCTGAAGGTATTTTTATTGGTGAAAAGCAGTACTCAAATGGATCTGAGTCCCAAAGGCCTCCTACAATGCCTTCCACAACCTAGATGTAAAGAGAGTATCATGATATGATAATATAATATATGGTAATACATAGAGATGAACTATATCCTTCACATAGAGGCATTATAATAACTATATGTAAATTTTCACCTAAATTGCTATGACATGGGCCAACATAGTGAGTCATTCAAAGATCATGCATATGTTATTATTACCTCTTAATATAAATGGTAACCATGCTAAAAAAAAATTAAATATTCATTCTCAATTCCATTTCAGCACCTCAAGGGGTTGAGTCAAAACAACTTGAAATTGGTGCTTATCCATCAATTACTGACAAGTAAGGAATCTAGAAATGAACTTTTCCACTAAATTCATTATCCCTGACCACCATAACCGATGACAGAGGTCCAATTACATCTTCTCCAAACAATAATGTACCACAAAAGGGGATGTATGGAACTCACTCAAAACCTCCTCCTGTAATTTCACTGGTACCACTGTGTGTATTCTGAAAAGAAAGACCTTATCCCCACCTTTGTAATATCTATCAGGGGAAAACCCTATAAAAATATGAGCATGTAAAGTCTCATAGTCAGTATCTATGATTTGTGCCTCCCTAACTTGATGTACGGGTATAGGGGTAACAACCATCAACTAGAGGTAACCTGATACATTTCCATCCACAATGGATAATTGTAATGAGGAAAACATCATTGATTCCTCTTTCAGAAAACAGTGAACTAGATCTCTTACTAAGAGCATATATCACTAAGTCACCCTTCCTATGAGTACATACAATCTCATAGTCAAAATCCTAGAGGATATCTAAATAAAGAAACTATCTCAACCTTTCTTATACTCACTACAAGACTACCACCACTACAGGAAACGAAGGTCTCATTATTCCCATTGTATTGAGGGAAAGGATAACCAATTGATGAGTAATCGACTGCACACTCTTTTGTGTGAGTCCATTATGTGTTTCCTATGTTTATATTCACCAAAAAGGAAAACATCATTCAACCACTATGGACACACCACATTCTTTGACTCAAATATTAAATTTGAGCATTGAATTTTGATAACCAACCCATACTGATAATGATGTAGTAAGGCATCTACGTAGCTACCAAGAGATCCCAACTGAAACTCTTTCCTCCAAGAGTCAGGCCACACTGTCAGTACCAGTGTGTGATCATTGAATCTCCTCTAGAATGAGTCTCTATGTGTGAGGGTCTAGTTAATGGCTCAATCGAAATATTCGAGTCGCTAAAAATATTAGTGGCTAGAAGAGAATGACTAGAACATGTGTCTATCAATACAAAAGCTAAATTAAAATAGGTAAAGATCACACCTTCAATCATTCATGGATTCCTTGGGTCATATTACATGACCACATGCAGCAATCACATTCTCTTTCCTCCAAATCTGTGAGCCTAATGTGGACCACCTGACAGTGCAGGTGTTAATATATTGTAATCTCGACCACCACATTCTACGCTTCGATCTCCTCTTTCATGTCTGCCACCCATAAGACCCACTTTCTTATGTTTTTTCCCACTACTGACTACCACAAGAAATATCTTCCCTATCAGGGAAATATCAACCATAATGGATCTCTCTAGCACCCCCAACATAGGTAGTAATGCATAGAGGGAAAACATTACCTCAGATGTCCCTATTTATACATCACTTGAAGGTATAATCCCTCAAGTACTAGTCGTGTATATCATCCATTTTGTACATGGAATGGTTGGTATACCACAATGAAGACTCAAGTATAGATGTATCATCCTTTAATAGGTTTAGTTCTCTTAGCCACACATGGACCTTACATATATGTTTAGAACTAAACTATAAAAAGTTCTCAAACACTAACCACAGAGAAGTCACCTCCTCACAATATCAGGTATCCAAACCCCACCATCGCCCTGCTTTGATGTGTAGAAGTCTTGCTATCAGGAACACCATATGATCTATTAGTTTCCTTACTAAATTAAAAACTCTGATCACTACCTCAAGCTAGTCCTCAAATGACTATGTTTTGTGCTAGCCTCAAAACCTAATGGGTGTCTATTGGAGAAAATTGTGGGTTTTCTCAACCTACGCTCCCAATATTCTTGTAATACGAGTGTCGTGTGATGCTCTACATGTGGTGGTAAAGCTGGTCCACCACATGAAGGTGCTATCATATGTACAAATCTGTATGTCGATGTCTCGTAACCTAGGGATCATCCTCACGATCATGTAGTGGGATCTTTTCCTGCTATCTATATGAAAGAATCACATAGTATGTTACGTTCTACCACAATAAATATTGTATACCTGGTGAGATAACTCAAGAAGGATATGAGAAAACACCCTAATAAAATATGATCCACAAACCATTATTTTTACTTGTAACGATTGTTTTCTTGTACTGAGTCAAAAAGTAAAATTCAGAGTTATGGTGTATTGACATGTCAGTCGTCGAAACAACACTATAATATATGTCCTAAAATCCAAACATGAAATGGATAACATTATTTCCCCAAATGAACCTCATAGACTCCTAATATATATGTTGTGTTGGCCACCATTGATAACACTCTTTCACTACCCATCCGAGAGGGGGCTTACTGTGACAACCCTAATCTAAGATTTGATAGGCCAGGGGATGGTGGCTAGCACCAAGTAGGTATATCCCACAATGGTTGGAATTTGACTTTGTACCTATACACACACACACACACACATCTCCATTCCCAAAATACATAAATATAAAAACACCAATTAATCAATTATTTAATAAAATAAGTTACAATCAATGGAGTATGACAGTAGAAATATGGAAGGTAAATTAGGGTAGAATACAAGAAAACCAGAAGTAAGTGTCCGTAAAAGTTAATGCGCATGTTGCTGATACTCATTAATAGAAAACCCCATCTGAATGGTAAGGTAATAAAAACATATATGAAACAGTAGGATCATAACATGACTATTGGGTCACTCTAAAAGCTACCTAGCCCTGGTCTACCTAGAACCTTGTCAAAACATCAATCATCTGTACAAGACATGACACGTGCAGGCAAAGACCTTGCAGGGTTGACTAAAATAATACAGAATATGACACCCCAATGCCTCAAAGGTAATATAATACATAGGAAATTACAATGTAATACCATAATGGAAGACCCCATAGGATGTACAATAATAGGAAACATGAAGGACCTTTGTGATGGAACACAACTAAAGACGCAAATAAGGACACCACAAAAAGAACGCCATTAAGGAACACCACATAGTAACACCATGAAGGAACACCATAAAGGAAAACCATGATGGAAAACAATGATGGAACTCTAATAAAGAACACTAGGAAGGAAAACCAAAATGGAACACCATAAATGAACACCATGAAATAACACCACTAAGGAACACCATGAAGGATTACCACTAAGAAACACCACGAAGTAACCCCTCAAAAGAACACCTAGAAGGAAACCCATAAATTAATACTATTAAGGAACACCATGAAGGACCACTGGTAAGCAGATCAACGAAGGAACGCCAATAAAGAAAAATGTGAAGGAACACCACTAAGGACCAAAACAAATGAAACCCAATAAGGAACACCACAAAGGTACCCCTTGAAAAAACACCACTAAGGAACACCATAAAGGAACACCATGAACAAACACCACAAAAGAACACCATGAAGGAACACCACTAAGGGACACCATAAAGAAACATCACAAAGGAACTCAGAAAAGGAATACCACGAAGGAGAACCCTTAAAGAACACTATGAAATAACACAAATAAGGAACACCACTAAGGAATGCCACGAAATAACACCATTTGGAACAACATAATGGAACACCACTAAGGAAAACCATGATGGAACACCTCGAAGGAACAACAAAACAATATTTGAAGTATACCAAAATGAAATACATGATGTAATCTACATAGGAATACAAGAATTATACGCACACAAAACAAGAATTGTCATGATACACAAGTAAATATCAATAGTATGAAAAACATAATTATCATACGTAATACACTAATCACCCAGTATCGATAAAGCAAGTAGTCTTAAAGAGACACGTATTCCTGGTATGAAAGTATAACCCAATGAGACACTTATTCCTGATGATATATAGAGTCTCGATAAGGAATGTAGTCATGGTATGTCATATACTCTTAGAAAGTCACAATGTCTCAAGGTCTTAGCTAGCCATATGATTTCATTCATAGTATGCTCTTTCTTTGAGAACTCAATCCTCGATCCATTAGGTCATATGAAAAATTCAACCGAGGATCACATAGTGTATCTAAAAAGTTAATTCTTATTTCAAGGGTCCTAATTTTGTAAATGGTTAATCAAAGGGACACCTAGTTATAAATTTATGACTTTTTTTAATAAAATTCCTCACCCAAGTCCTGTTCGGGGTTGAACCGACAGGCTAGACTCATCCCAGCCTTCCTACCAAGCAAACCCAGTGGCCATCTTGACAAGCCCTGGTCCAGTCCTTCCTAAACTGGCCTTGCCTCTAGGCCTCTTTGTCCACCCCACGAGGCTATTAAAGCATCCCATCTCCCATGTCTGGGCCTTGCAACGGGCCAGTTCGCTGCAGTACATGCAGTCTTCCCTGACCGTGTGCCCTTCTACTGACCCAGTATCATGTCATGATATATGTGGCCAGCCTCCAAAACTCCTATCTCATAGCATCACTACAACATGTTCCTCCTATGTAGCACCAAGCTGCGTCCCCTAGTCAATGTCACTACCTCCTACTGCAGCCCATGCCCACTAGCCACATCAACCCTGACATAGCCTCCTACCTTCCACGTTCTGCCCCTACCGGCTACCCTACTGGTGGTATCTCCCTCATGATCCACCTAGGCTAACCCCGTAGGGCCACATCCAGCCACGGTCATGTGCCTCCCTACTGACGGCCCACTGTCCTACCCCTATGGTCTACCCGAACTGAAAAGCACTACACCTTCAAAATCAAGTCTCCATGATGTTGTGGGGGTGACAGATCTTTGGCCTCGTATAGTTGTTCCATGAAACTAAGGCACAACCATCATCTTCTTGTTTAATCACAAAGTATTTGAAGAACATATAGAACAGGGGGGGGAAAGGAGAAGCACAAAATCAGCTGAATGATGGATCTTGGCCATAGTTCGTGTCGGTCTCGATTCATTCTTATTAGAGAGATCAGAAAGAACATAGATATCACATTGATATAACCCCAATTTCTTTCTTGCATGATAACTCCCATCCCCCAACTTATCAAATTGCGGATAAACCTCTTCAGAGGTTGGTTCACATTTATCGTCAACATTTTGAAATGGGGGATAAATGATAATGAAATGACACCATATATGGGATCTAAATTGGTTGATGATGATGGAAGAAGCAGGGTCGTCTCCATTCATCGATCGTTCTTTCTTCGATCAATGCCCCAATCTCCAATGAATCATCATTGTCAATAGAACATACATCTTATCATATATGTGTAATTCCTTGGGTATTTTGATATCCCTAAATATCTCACTAACTCAAATATAAAGAAAAGACACCATGTTTAGAAATTAAATATTTTTATTAAAAAAAACTTTATCGATATGTCCAAAAACTACATTCCATAGTGGACCCATTTGGGTCAATGTTAGGCCTTACCTAGGGTAAACATGATGTTATGAATCCAAAGTTACCCTTAGATATTTATTCTACATACCTATTTAGAAGTTAGTATGGTTTAATGAAAAACCAACAATATGTTTTATTTAAAATAAAATATTTTTAATCAATTTTTCTTGAGTACACCTGGATATAGAATTACATGTTCTCTTATCACTTGGTCTCGTAATTTTCCCAAATAATTTCTCAAAATTAATATAGTAAAATCCCAATAATTACACCTTCAATGTGGTTCTATAATCATATTTCCCACGTTAATTAAATTGTTCTCGGATAGCAAAAATAAAAACCCTACATTCTATTACATTATTATTGAATCATTTTAAAGATATACAATATAATTTTTTTATAAAAATGGGATTCAAATGTTTAGTGTCTTTGTAAAATTTGGACCATGCATATATTTTACATAATAAAACATCATCATTATTTAAGTTGTTTTTTTCTTCATAGTGGCCAACATTATCTCCTAATTACATGTAGTCACATAGAGATATAATTCAATGAAAGGGGTGATCTGAAATACCGGTAATAGGATTGATAATAACATTAATCATTATAACATGGGGTGATCATAATAATTATAACATAACAATAGGTTCATCATCATAATCATAAGATGAATAACTAGATAAATTCATCGAATGTGGCAATTCATAAAAATAAAACATCGTGTCTTAGGGGTAAAATACCACTCATAGTTATGAATAAATATAGAATCACGGTCACAAATAATGTATGTGAATAATTATAACATCAGCAAAGTAAAAATTTCTACCACCATGTCCATGCATATTTCACATTATCTCATGAGATATATCAAATTACCTAATACATTTGAGTTCTATATAATTATGAGAACACCTTTCATATCATAAAATTTATATATTCATGCATGCCACATAGAATGTATATCAATCAAAGACATTAGGTTACCCATAGAAAGGTATGGTTTTAATTTCATAATAATCATTCATGAATATTCTATGGGGTTCCCAAATAATAATGGGAAAATAGATTTGACATTAGAGTCACCACACTTGAGGGAAGAAGAAATAATCTATTGTGGAGTTAAGAATTTAATTGGAAAGAAGAGTTCTTTTGAAAAAAAAAATTAATTTTCTTCTACATTCATATTTGAAATATGTATATTCAATAAATGAATATATATGGAAAATGATATGATATTTTAAGAATATTATAAGGACATACACAATGAAATTTTAAATTAAAGTGGAATTTCCCCATGTAAAGGAGTTGGGTTTGAGAAATCCCCTTAGCTTATGTCTGAATGCTTTCTTTATATTAATATCCAATATAAGGAAATTGAAGTCATTAATTAATAAATACAGAACCTATTATACATATATATGATTAATTATAATTTTATTAGTTTTTTGGTCATTTTTAAGAGTTATAGTGTTACGTTTAATCATTTTAGAGGGTTCTATTTTTTGGGTTTCATTAACGGTTCGCTTGTATACATGTGTGGACATTCGTGTAAAATGAGGATAATTTTTGAAAATAAATAATAAATGATATTAATGGTATTATAGATGTTTAAATGGTGTTATATATTTCTCTTCTTCCAGATATAATGATTAATCATTAGATATAATGTTAATGATAATCGTTTATATTAATTTAGGCCATTTTTTTATCCCAATGAACTTATTTTGTTTTATTATTTAATATTTTTTATATGTTAGCACTAGAACATAAAAATGGAAATAAAATATATTTCAAAACATTTATCAACAATTATAATGGTTTTATGAGATTCCTTGAAGGAAACATATGAAAATTAAAGCTCATCATCTAAGGTGGTGGTAAATTGACACACCATGGGGGATATTTTCATTTTTCAAATTAAACAAAAAGTGAAGAGATTTAAGATGAATTATTACCTTAACATAATAAAATTCTATTATATAAAATTTAATATATTTAACATGGTATATGGATAATTGAATGGTATAATTTAATGTGAAAATAAATGAAATTGAAAATAAATGAAACGAAAAAGAAACATGGTTTTAAATTTGGAATTTCTGCTCCACGGGAAACCCCTTATGAAAAGAATTTGGTAGCTTAATGAAACTAAGGGGTTTTAGATGTGGGGTAGGGTATTGATAATAGTATTGGATGTAACATGTACAAGCTAAAAGTCTTGGAATGTGTGAGGAGAAGTAGTGGTGAGGGTTTGTATTTATTTGTGAGGAGAAGAGGGTGTCCACATTATTTTATTCGCTAGTTTATTATATTGACTCAAGACTATGAATAGTCTGAAAGTTATTACTAAATATATTAAAAAAATAATTTTTTATCAACATTATTTCCACACATCTTCTTTATATCAATAGTTACTCAAAAATTCAGGTATTTATCGTATATCATAAATTATGATATTTTATTATTCACCAAAAATACATGTATTTTAGAAAAATATGAGAATACATGCTGACCATTTTTTGACCTGTATAATTAAAAATTTTACTCCATTTTATGAAAATAACATTATAAATATGAAAATTTAAATTTTTTAATTATATCAAAATTTACTCAAAAATTAAATTTTTTAAAATTATAACTGATTTTTGGACACATTGAAAAATTACTTAATATCTCAAAAAATGATTATATAATCATTAAGAAAATATTAATTTATTACTCTATTTCATGAATATAAACTTTATCTTAATTAATTATATAATTTATATAATTATAAATAAACATTATTTTTTTATAAAAAAATACCAATACTTAATTAATAATTTTTAAAATATAAATTTACATATACAATGATATAATTATATCATATTTTCATTTATAATATTCCTAATTTTTATGTACATTCATAGACAAGTTTATTATTATATCAGAAGAATTATTGTACCTAATTCTTGTGTTCCTATTTCATGTGTTAAGATACAATTCCATCATGATTGGTTCCTTAATTTCGATAAATACTTATTATTTCGGTCATATGTAATTTATAATGTTTTTATTGTGTTCTCAAAGTTAATTTATGTGGTTTATACTATATTCCATAATTATAAGAATGGAATTTACATTAATAAATTTTTTGATTCATTTGAGACATATTATTTTATAATGTTTTGAAAATGTTTTAATGTGAGAGAAAAAGAAATAAAACTAAAACATTTGGTTTATTTTTCTAACGCTTATTCTGAAAACCTCTTTTATTTTTATTTAAATCCCTATAAGGTTGGTATTCTTCTCAATATAATACCTCTATACCTTTTTATGGTTGTTTTCAAGATATTTGGGTTGGTATTGGAAAAACCAAATTGTTGTTGAATTATGTCGAGAGGGGGATAATAGGTTCCCTTTTATAAGGAGGAGAGGGGCAGTTTTGGAATTACATAAAGTATTAAATTAATATAAATTATTTTTAATTGAAATATAGATAAAAATGATATAATTATAATATATGATGATTAATGGTCAATATAATCACGTTGAGTAAAATTTATATTACTTTATATTATGTTTTCACCCTCATCGGTTTATTTTAACCCATGGTTACCATTTTGAGAATAATTATGATATAAACAATTAATACTCTTTAGGGGTCATTAAAGTTAATATAAAATAAAAAATAACCCATAAATGTACAATTGTTGAATAATTAAACCATATCCTATTTACATGAGTGATTATAATATTTTTTCGTAATTTTATATCATTTAATAAAATATATTTTTTTATAAATTTTTATAAATGAAATTTTAGAAATACATGAAATATTAATATATAAAATGTGTCTAATTAATGTAAAATTGTTCCAAAATGGAATGGACTATAATTTAATGATATTTTGGTATTAATTTTGTCTCCTAATAAAATTATTATAGGTTTTGATATCATTTTTTACTTTATATTTTCGATTAACCCATCAATTAATCAATTTTAACCTTAACAGTGATAATGCCATTTTCAATAATAAAGTGTTTCAATTTTACTTATAAAATGAAATTTGTATCCTAAATGAAAAAGTGAGGGTATTTTAAACCATTTATGATCCTAATTATACTCATTTAATAATTTCTTAATTTTTAAATAAGATCAAAATTATTAATTATCATAAAATATTATTAATTTCATTTAAAGAACTATTTACATAATTTGACTTTTAAAATAAGAAAAAAAAATTATAATATTAATCTTTAAAAGATAAAAAATATGTTCCATTAATCTTAATAATTCACTGAACTCTTTAAATTATTAAAAAATGATTAATCTAAGTGTTATTAGAATCATAAACAAATTTCTGTACTGCTTGCACAACCACTATTTCGGTGTTGCATAGGCATTTAGCAAAAGTATATCATCACTAAAAATAAAAAAATGATGATAAAAACAAAATAATTTATATTTTTAATATTAATTTACAACCAATCATTATTTATTTTTATCCTTGTTAAAATCAATTATAGATATTAAAATTTAAAGAGTGGAATTTATTTAATTTATATTTACACAAAATAATATATAAGCCATCTATAATGAAAAATGTTATATAATTCTCATAAATTTGATTATGGATGAGTATTTTCGAACCCCACTCATTGAATGGATTAAAGTTATCGTTTAGGGTTGTTTAATCCTTATTATAATATTTTCAAACGTAATTACCTTTTTACCCTTACTATTTTATAAATATTTACTATGGTTACTTTTCATAATGACCAAAAAAAAAGTTGAATATGTATAAAATATTATAAATATAATTAAAAATACTATATATTTTTATTAATATTAAATAAATATAATTTTCAAAAATTATTTTTAATATAAATTCAAAAAACAACATGAAATGATTTTTTGAAAATTGTTTTTTTAAGCAAAAATTTAACATATTCAGAAATAAATTATAATGATGACTTTATTATAATTAAATATATTAAATATAATTGAATAATACCTATATTCATTTATTATTAAATTATAATCATAATAATTATTTCAAATGATTTTAAAAATGTTTTTTTAGAAAACATGGTATTTGTTATTATGCACTGAAAAGTAAACATTTTCATAAATAACAAAAAACTTCACCATGAGCTAATTTTGATAAACTAAGTAAAAAATGAAATAAATATATTAAAATAAAAATTATAAAATTTAAATAAATTATTTATGTTATTAACTCACAAAATCTAATAAAAATAATTTTTGAAGAAAATATATTTTTGAAGTAACAAATGGATTTACTAATAATAAATATCTTATTTCCAAAGAACTAATAAATTAATTTTTTTATGTATGAAAATTTTATATATTTTTTATAATTTGATAAATCTTATTGATAAATAGTAATTTAATTCATAGGTTAAAACTAAAACATTTAAATAATGATATTTTTGGTCTGTTTAAGCTCAGTGGTTCTTGTTTTATTCATTATCAAACAAAATGTTATTTTAAAATCTCAGGATATTAAATTATACATCATTATTAAATTACATCATTTAAATTTTAACATGAGTATATAATTCAAGGTGTTCATATTTCCAAATACCTTTATAAAAATTCCATTTCATTAAAATTGATAAAAACTTATTTTTGAAAAATATAAAAAGTAAAATAGAAAGGTCATCTAGAATAACACATAACTAGGATCATGAATATGATATTATTTATTGGAAATTAAAATAATGATATGGAGGTAAAATTTAATTTCTACATGATGAATGTGATAGGTAATATGGTCATTTGAAATTTGATGGCCATATAACCATAAATCGAAAAGTTATCAAGAAGACCCTCAATTCACCAAAAATAATGGTAATGGGATTACATTTTTTTTAATATATTTTTATCATAGTTGAGAAATTATTTTTAAATATATAATAATAAGTTAAATAAACATACTTACTTAAGAATTTGAATTTCATTATTTAATTAAATTTTCCCACAATATAATCCATTGATGAGTATTCAAGATGAATTATCCATTTTTAAAGCACAAAGAAACTTCATAGAGAACATATTATACACTAAAGGATAAATATATATTCCTCCAATTTTTTGGAATTAATCAAAAAAAATGCTTATAATAAGTTAAGAAAATTACCAAAATTTAAAAAAAACAATATATGGTTATATAAATTAACAATCTCTAATTCCAGAATAAAAACAAAAAAAAATCATCATAGATCAATGGATAAATATCCAACATTAAAATTCATTAAATTGTTTTCTACCAAGATCAAAAACCAAAATGAAAAAGGATATATTGAGACATTATTCTATGATTAGTTTTATATTTTTCATTAATATACATTAGTCACTCATAATGTCATATACAAAAAAATGTGTGTGCCCAAATAATTTAATCTCCAAAAAATGCTAATCATTTTATTAAAAAACCTCAATCATCATAAGGACATGATAAACTTTTAAATTATTGTAAAAGATAATTCATCTTTTATTCCATATTTAAAAATCCACAAATGTTCATTTTTTAACTTAATCTCATAATTATTCCCAAAATTTTAGTGATGTTCTTCAAAAATAACATTAATTAATTAATAACCAATTAAATTTCAATCGCATGGTAATATGCATGATAAAACAGATGTTCCAAAATTTTAATAACAATTTTATCCATAATTACTTCAATAACCTCAATATTAAATAATTTCTTAACCTTAATGTTTATAAGATTTTTTTATGCTTCAATCTCAATAACATTAATAGAATTAATATTAAATAATAATTTAATTTAAACCTAAGTGATAAATATACCTGAAAAAAAATATCTCACAAAATATCATAAAAATCCATGAAATCATATCATAGAAACCCTCCAAAGGTGTGTTGATTCATTTATTTTTATGATCAACCATAGTCTTCTAATTAAATTGTAGTATTGATGACATTAAATTAAACCACATAAGGAAATATACTAATCATAAATTTTATCATAACCATTCATTTCAATCCAACATTAAAGACCCAACTATAATAAATTCATAAATTTGACCTTTTGAAGAAAAACCTTATTATATCATTTCATGGATATTTTTATAGTTATTAGTTTATTTATTTATGTTATAACACATGAATAAAACATTTATAATAAGTGTTAGTCACTTATTCAAAATATATATTTCCATAAGATATAACACTTTTAAAATAAATCATATTTCTTCATGAAATATATTTATTAATTTTAACATGGTGTAGGTTTTGTCCATATTTATAGTTTTTGTTTTAATTAATTATGTTATAACACATGAATAAAACCAATAAAAAATTCTTTTCACTTACTCTTAATATATATTTCCATAAAATATAACCCTTTTAAAATAAAACATATTTCATTATGAAATGTCTTAATTATTTATAACATGGCTTAGGTTCTGTTACTATTCATCCTCAAATCTTGTGAGAAACATTTGAATATTTAGGATTAGCACAAAAATATATCTGATAATGAAAAATATATTAATAAATATGTTATTATATTTCAAAATTTTCAGATAATACAATAAATTTTACCTTCGACATAATAAATATTAAACATAAATAATCATTTACCATTATATGAAATCATATTTATTGCGTAATGTTTTTCATTAAAAAATTTATAAGAGGACATATATGAAAAATCATAATCATTATGGTTTTTTATAAAAAATGATAACCCATGTAAAATATTTACTTTTGAATATACCAACTTTTGGTAAAAGATAATATTCCGTCAATTATAAGATCACTATCGTACCTTTTTGAATAAAATTTTATCAATGAAATACAATAACAAAGTATTTAAAAATAAACTAGGTTCTTTATGATATCATATTCATAGAAACCTTTCTATTTTAATAAAAAAATATGGTTAAATTCCATACTAATTCTCCAAATAGAATATTCATTATCCAGTGAATTGGAGATAAATATTGGGCTCACCCATCATCTGAGCTATATCAGACTCAACCTTCATCAAGAGTTATATGGGGTTCACCCATTATCATGAGATATATATATCCCATGAGAAATTATAAAAAATGAACAAAGACAATATAATGGATAAACAAATTTATTCTCAAACCTTTTCATTATAAATATCTCAAGAAACTCTTCTAGACTCATTAAAAAAATTAGATATCAATATACATTTTTATTTTAAATATTTATTGTCAAAACTAAAAACCCATATCATAGGGAAAAAGGGAATTTATTTATAAAATGAATTATAAAATTTTAATTAATAATAGTTTCCAATAATAGTTGATGATCCATAAAACACATTAACACCATATATGTCATATTAACACATTCTTTTTGTCTTTTGTAATGAAATTGAAAAACTACTGCTAAAAGATTAATTTTTTAAACTATTGTAAGAATGTAAAATGTGACATAAATTATAATTTATAAATTTTTAATTACCATATAAATAAATAAATATAATATTTTTATAAATATGTAAATGGAAGATAATCTTTTAGAAAATATATCATTAAAATAAATAAAAATATTTTTTAGGTAATTTTTTACTTACCTATATTTAGACTCATCAAGTATGTTATTTATATTCCAGAATAATAAAATTATTTTAATTAATAACCTGCAGCGGAAAAGTTTTCAAATTTATACTTTATTTTATTTTTTTATTAGCATGTTGTATACAATTACATGATTAATTAATTTTACATCATTTGATTTGATGATATCCAACTCACATGCCCGAAATGAATTTTTCAAAATGACTATTGTAAAAATGTTCATTATTAAATCATCTCAAAATTAATCATAATGAGATTATTAAACATTATATAAATAAATTTTAATTTTAATACCTATTATAAAATATAGTAAAAAATGAAATATGTTGCAATTATAGACACGGTTGGTCGTATATATACATATATAATGGTATAATTTTTCAATAAAGACGATTGAAAAAGGTCAATATTATTTATTATTTAAAAAAAGTTATTATATAATAAATATTATAAAATTTAATACAATATAATTATATACATAATCAATGGGATGTGTCAATGAAAAAAATAATTACATCGCTTCATAGAGGTGGTAATTCAAACTTAAGAACGAACGAAGATATCATTCACCAATGGATGGACATGTTATATAATATATAATATATTATATTAATATAATGATAATAATATCTCTAATATCATATATATTCATTAAATATATCATTATAACATGTTGTGGTACGATGTGATGGAAAAAACATTACATCAACTAGGGAGGCGGTAGTCTGGCATACGCATGAATGATGTTTAGTTTCCCATTTTATTTAAGTGGATATGGATATTGGTTATTAAATTAACATAAAAAAATACTGTTATATTCAATATATTATTAATATTATTTAATAACATATTTAAAATATTTAAATGTGATTCATGAATAAATAGATTTAAATATTTCATGTAAAATCTATATCTCTTTATCTAACAACCTACTTTTCTTTACACATTAATCATTATACGGATAATATTACACCTAAAATTGGACAACTAGAACATGGATAGGGATGTTTTTCATGGATTTGGGTAGGATATATCTAAAATAAATGGATCTTTAAGTGTGTTGAGAAGTGGATATGGGGTAGTTTTATATCGACGAGATTTCATCTTTTAGAATTATTTAAAGTATTAAATTAAAATAAATTAAATTTCATGGAAAATGGATTAAATTTATATAATTAGAATATATGAACACAATTACTCTAAACCACTTAATACAATGAAATTTATACCAATTAAGATTATATTTTCACCCTTATCTCTTTGTCATAACCCCTAGTTATTCTTTTGGAAATTTACCATGATATCAAAGTATTTTTACTCTCAAGGGGTCAATAAAGTAACAATAAAAGGGTAAATGTCCCATAAATGTACCATGGTTGATATATAAAACAATAAATCCTTAAATTGGATTAATATACTATTTTCATTTATTTAAAATAATTTAATAAAATATTTTTTATTATAAAACATCATTATGGTCATTTTTATAAATACAAGGAATTTTGTAATATAAAATGTGTCTAACTAATGTAATATGGGTACAAAATGTAATTTATTCATATATAAGCATAATAAGTTTGTAATGTTATTTAAAAATTAAATTATATTGGTTTTTATGCCATTCTATAGCTTATTGTCTGGATTAACCAATCGTTTAACAAATGTTAAACATTATAGTAATAATGACTATTTTAATATTAAAGGATTATAATTTTACAAGAGGATTATCACCTCATAAATGGAAAATGGGTGATATTTTAGATTTTTGTCGTCATAATTTCCTATTTTATTGTTTTTATAATTTTACATGATTTAATTCCATATTATTTTTCATAAAATAATATTAATGTGTTTTTACAAACAATTTAAATATTTTTACATTGATAACAACATAAAGGAAAGGGAATAAAAAACTAAAACTTTAAAATATCACTAAAATGTTATAAATTTCTTCAAAATTAGTTATAGTAAATAAATAATCCAAAAACATATTATTTTTAATTTTGTAATTTTATTTCCATGTTTTTTATTACTTGTAGAATGACAATGTTAGCTTTTTATAAGCAGTTATGATAATTATTTTACTCACTAAAATTTAAAAAAACATTACCAATAGAAAATATCATTTAAATTTAAAATAATAAATTTTCAATTGCACATAATTTCAATTTATCCCCATAAAAAAATAATATATATGTTTAAAGAAATAGAGTTTCATTTTTAAGTACATATTTACATAAAATAATATATATTCCATTTTTAAAGATAAATAGTAAACAATTTCCTTAAATCTAAATATTTTGCGGGGAAGGTTGAACACCACTCATCATGTATATTTAATGAATAATTTAGTGACATTTTTTCTTTATCTTATTATTTTTATCCATAATTACCTCATTAACCTAACTGAGCTAATAAATATCTTCTAAGTTTACTATTCATAATTACCCAAAAAAGAAAAATATTTACAAAATTTGAATTTATTGATTAAAATTATGTATTTAATTTTTCAGTATTTATTTCCTAGAATATTCTGATATCAATTTTAATATAAATGTATAAAAGTCAATGAAAAATATTTTTTTAATGAAAAACATTTTAAAAAGAGATTATGAATAAATTCCCAAATCAAGTATAATTATTACTTATATATAATTAATTAATTTATATCCAATTAAATAAAACATGGGTTAATTTAAAATAAAATTAAAATATTAACTATAATTTAAATTAAAATAAAATATAGTTTTAAAAAGTATGTATTTGTCATTATTCACTTAAAATTAAATATTTTCAAAAAAAATGATAATTTATCAATGATAATTTCGATTTTTTATTTAAAAATGATAACCTTTTCATAAAATTATAATAGTAAAAGTTCTATAAATTAATTATAATTCCATCTCAAACAACTGCATAAAATATTTTTTAGTGAAAACATATTTTGGAATCATAGAATGATATTACAAAAAAAATTGTGATCTTATTTACTATGAATAAATATTTATATTGTTATTAAGAAGGGAATTTATATAAATTTCCCAATGAATTTTATAGTTGTCAAACATGTTAATTTAATAACTATGTTATTACTATGACATATATGTTATGATATTTTTTGTTATTTAAATCTCATTATAGCATGTTTTATATCATATCAAACAAAGTTCTATTTTAAAATTTTATGATATTATAAAATAAAATTTTGTTACTAAAATTTCATGTGTTCATACTCTACTATTATATTAGATCATATACACCAAATACTTTTTCCCTTCTGAAGGATAAAAAATGATTCATTTCAAATTATATAACTAGAAATTTTAGAAGAGTATATAAAGCTGATATTGAAGATCTTGACATCATGGGGAAGGGATATGTGAAATTTATTTTTAAAATTTTATTTTCACATATATTGAATATTATAAGGCTTTAGAATAACCTGATTTCAATTTTTCATTATAATGAAGTATGTTTTGAAACCCCTTTTTCCAAGGGTGTATTGAAGAATCCTTGGGGATCTTTTAATATAGGTAAAGGTGTAAAATACGAGTCATTATATCTGATCGGATGTGATATGGGAGTTACAAATTCAAGAAAAAAAATCATCCAAATTTTGTTAGCATATGATTAATAATTTTATGAAAATAATTAATAAATATGTGAATATTCTATTCGATAATGGCATAATGAATCTAGATCATTTAGATTTTGGAAGATGTGAGAGTTTTATACTCAAGAAACAGAGTAATGTGCCTTTCAATCAAATAGGAATAACACCAAAATGAAAGAAGCTGGGATGGGTACATATATATTTTTTGGGACCTACCCCATTTCATTCACAAGGTAGGTAAATTTAAATAGTTCTTTTCATTGATGATTCCATAATAATTATATTTCAAAAAATATGAAACATAAAACATATTTGTTTGGAATATTTATTCAATGGAAATCTATGAAGGAAGGACAAAACGGAGGGAAAGATATTTTTTTGTTAGAAAATACTGTTGAGTTTTTAATAAGTATATTCTATATTTGATATAGATAAAAATATATCTGGTATGAGAATAACTTTTAATTAACACCTATTCACAACGGGGTAGCGAAAGAATAAATTTAAAGCTAATAGAGAAATAAATAAAGATATTACTATATTTTAGTATACTTATGATGTTTTGGGTGTATTTAGTAAGTAAAATAATATCTATATACATTATAAGCCCATCATAACCATTGGAATAGAAATTAACATAATAAATATGGTCTATGAATTTTTTTAATGTTTCACACTTTATAGTTTTCATAAGCATTGCCTGTATGCAAGTGGATGAAAAAGAAAACAATGATATTAAATAAAAATATAAGGCATTATTATTCATAGGTTACGAATATAAGGACATTAGTTTTTTCCACTTGGGTGATGAGAAGAATATTGTTTTAAAAATATTTAATTTTCTATTTAATCATCAAATATAATAGAATGGTGGAAATTGAAAGGGAATGAGGTTGTGAACAGTGATTCCAATTATATTAAGGTGGATGTGAATGGAGGTTGTAGAAGCTTATATGTTCTAAAAATTTCATATTTCTTTGAGATTATTGTAATTTCACATGTTCTAGAATATTTTTTTAGACAATGGCTCATAGTTTTTGGTATTAAAATATTATAACATATACATGAAACATTATGTACCTATAAGAACTGATAAATAGTTCAAAAAGTTGATGGTCTGGACGTTAGAATTTTATTATAATTTTATGTTTAGTGTATTTATTAGAGATATTCCAATTTTATTGGTTTAGTTTAATGTTTTGGAGAAGACCATAGTTTCTTTCTTTTAATAGATTAGAGAAAACCATAATTTTTAGATGAATTGGCTACTCTTGCTAATTTAAGAAAGAGGAAGTTAGAAATATAAGAGTATTTGAATTCAATATAATTGTATAAAAACTAAAAGATAATTTAATTATCTATAGCTGACAATAAAAATGAAACTATGTGTTTATTCTAGTTGAAATATGAATTTCACAAAAGGAAGGGGTATTATGTGAGGGTTGTTGTCAATAGGGTTATGCATAAAAAAATTATTGAATTCTATGAAATATTTTCTCTAGTAATTAAACATAAAACAATTTGAACTATTTAATTCAAGATTTATTTTGAAAAAAATAATCAATGAATAAATTTATGTGTAGAATAATTTTCAACATATCTATTTAAATGATGAAATTTATATTATATAACCATATATTTTGTAGATAAATGAATTAGGTCTTGGTGTAAAAAACAAAAAAGGTTACATTATATATTCAAAAAGTCCCAACTATATTAGAATTAGAAGTTTGATTTCTTTAGGGAGAGTAATGGTTTCAAATGATGTAACTATAATCACTATTTTTAATTTAAAGGGTTAAGAATAAATAACATTATTAACAAACTCTCATGAATGGATGTAACTATAATCACTATTTTACCCTCCAGAAATACAACCAGAGGATGTCGTGGTATAATTTCTCTACAAATTCCAAAAATTTTCTTCATTATGGTTTTGATAAAGGTATAATCCACTTATGAAAGAATTAAATAGGTACAATGAATATATATATAATTTTCACACCCCAATTCCAAATCAATGTGTTAGTTCAAGGTGATGGGAACATTTATATAAAAGACAATGGATATGAATTTTTTGTGCCAACAAAGAAGAGAAAACATGTATAAATGTTAGAAGGCAATCAATTCAGTGTAAAATATCAAAATGGTTAAAATAATATATATTCCTCTCAATATATTGATTGGACATCTCTTACCATGCTCCCATCCTATGTCAAAAACAATTCAAGCATCTATAAGAGTAAACTTACTAATTTAAACTCCTACATGTATATAGTTCTCATCGGAACCATCAGAGGCCCAAATATGGTGTGAGATAAACTCAGTAGGATGCCACCAATGACATCTATAAGTATCTAGTAATATATAATAGAATACATTAAATAAATATATATATATAATAATCAATATATGTAATGATAATAGAAAATGGGTTGGCTCGGGTTCCTAAAGGAAACCAGGATGCACTAACTTCTTCACCTTATGATGGAATAAGTCCAAATATGTATCAAGGGATTCAATTCCAAAAATAAAATTTATATAAGGGATTTCATTCCAAATTTTATAGATTTATATGGGATACCATTACTATTATAACATAATTAAGTATGCTAGACCATTTATTACATCATTATATGGGATCCCTTTCACAATTCCATGATTATAAGGTGTTCCTATCCTAATATCATTGAAATGGGGATTACATGCACAATATCACATTTATATGGGACATAATGCCCAATATCATGTTTATAAGGGACTCCATGAATGTGTCACAATAGTAATGGGTCACCATCCCCATGTCATATGTTTATATTATGGGCTATCAAGATCATTATTCCATAATTACTGATTGTCTTCATGCCCATACATAATTAAATTAAAATATCCATTGGATTTTTTATGATCCATGGTATAATTCACAAATCAATATCATTTAATATCTACAATGGTGTAACCATTGTTCCATTTAAAATTGTTTATGTGTTCATACCACTCACGTTAAATTTAATTCATCATACTTCACTAGGGTTTTTTCCATGTTATGAAACTACATTAATTTACTATCAATGTGATTTCATCATTTAAAAGTGAATCCAACCACAGTAATAGGTGTTTCGCCTTAATTTATTGACATAAAATTATTCATGTAATGGGGGACGCTCAATGGTGTGGATCACAATGAGATTTAAAATTATCAATATCAATTTTCAGTTCAAACTAGTCATTTGGTTCCATGTAATACATCCAATTCAACAAGGATTAAATTTATTGAAATGCATGGTGAAATTGGTGTTCCTTACAACATCACATATTATAAAACATCAAGACTTGAGGTATAGTAACTATAATAACATCCTCGATCCCATAAAATTGTATAGAACTAGATTCCGCTATTTATTGGTCAAGATCAAGAGAAAATAGAACAATGTATCGATGCCCTGAAAATGTGGCATATGATCATAAAGCTCAATAACTCCATCGAGATAATGAAAAATTATTGAAAGGATCAAGATTATTGTAGAACATAATGGAAAGAATTCAAATAGATATGTAGGGTTATATTTGGAGTTTAGATGGATGATTGGGATCAAAACATATGATTCAGCTTCAAATGAGAGATCACAAGATTATTCTATCCACCGGAAGTGAAATTAAAGGGACAGTGTGAGTTAAATTAGAATTAAAGTAAAATTTATGTTTTTACAATATATCTGGGTCACATGGATTGTTTTTATGGTTTGGAAAAACCATGTGCCAACTATTTTTTCTACACTGATTTGGAAGTATACCCTCATAGTTGGTTCACACGGTTGGAGAAACCATGTGACAACCATGACATATGCCTCATCTTAATACTACATAGTTTTTTCATGGGTCTATGGCCCTTGGATCATTGTTAGAGAAAATGATTTCCCTATATTTCTCCTTTATCTAGCCACACATGGTGATGGATAAACATGGGGCCAGCCTCAGTTGGTTTCTCTTAACTGTTTTCTAGTCTTTTTTCCAATAAATTTTATCTTTGGGGTCTGAACAATACCCATACACCACTCAAACTTTCACGATATTAATAGACATCCATATTAGGTCCAAAATAGTAATTATAATGAAATTACGATGATCCAAACCACTTATAAATACAGAATTCTTACACATAATTGTTCTATATCATCACCCACTTAATTATTCATAATTATCACCCTTATTAGATAAATCATTAATAAAACCTCTCATCATAACATGGGATTTTAAATATAAGAAAATTTGAGCATTAATGCTCTGAAATCCTATATAAGGGAATTTTCAATGATCATACAATCATAACATAAGAAAAAATTTATGATAAAATGAACCTAACATTTGTTAACAATACCATTCATATCATAGATCATAATCATGAGTAATGGAAAAATATTAGTAGTTTATACAAAATGAATCATATAGGTTTCAATGAAAATGATCCATTAGAGCATATTATAGACACTAGACATATAATTTTTTCATAGACATAATCATAGAGAATCATGTTCTTTATAGTTAAGGAAATTTTCCAAGACAATTATAGTTTAATGGGTTTATTCCATAAACACGTGTATTATTCATGGTTTACTCCGAAAACTATCATAGTTAACAAGTATCTTACAGAATAGGGTTCACACCATATTTTATTCATTTTTATCTCTATAGATATGAATCTTTACCCAATTTATTGGATGGAGATATAGGTACCACATGTCATTTAAGGAAAATGTGAAAAAAATTCCACTATATCATTAAAAAATCATCATATCTGAACACTTGAAAAGAAATGGGTCACATAATCATTTATTCATATAATAAACTATGTAAAATTAATGGGTCCCACAAGAATCAGTCCATTATAAACATAAAATATCTTCATAAATAATAAGGATTTTATCCCTAGAACATAATCCTAGTAAATCCTAAGAAACATTGATGGTTGTTGTCATTGATGAATCAATGTATCATCAAAAAAATATTGAGAAAATAAAACTTTATATACTAAAATAACTCCATTAAATTAAAAAATTATAAAAAATATTATGGGCACATTTTCATTGAAAATAACCATTGGAGCATTCAAACTAATCATTAAAACATTGAGTCACCTTGACTATGGTATATTTTTTTTATGTTGTATATGCTAAGAAACATTCCTAATATACCTTTTTCAAAATATTCCAAAAGTACATTATTTGGAAAATGAAAATAAGATTCATTTTATAGAATTTTATAAAATCTAAATCATGGGTAAAAATTAATATAAAAAATAAAAATACCAAAACAAAAACCATCTTTAAAACATTTTTAGAAAACATGTATGTGGAAGAAAAAAATTGTTTGATTGAATATAAAAAAATTGTTTGATTGAATATAAAAATATTATTGTCGAAATGATTCAAATTTAATAATATTATAATATATTATGAAAATAAGTATAAATACTCTCACTCATTAAAATTTGGACATTTTGAGATAACTTTATTACCCTTATCATTTGGTATGAACCCCCACCCCCAACCCATTAACCCTTTTCCTAATTATCGTAATGTTAATATTTTTTTCCTTTAAGGGATAATAATATAAATATCGAATAAAAAACGACCTTTAAATGAAAAATTGTTGTTTTTATATCCATATAACATTCATTTGGATAAATATAGACTATTATGAATTTTGTATCAATTAATGAAATATTATTATTTTTTAAATATCATTAATGTCATTTTTAAAACTATCCATTTTATCTAACATTAAATACATCATGAAATATAGGTATTTCAAATATAATTATTTCAATCCACTCTAATATTTAATATAGATCTCTAAAATATTTGAGATACATTAAATAATTCAACATATATTTCTTTAAATATTTTTAAATTCATTTATCTTATTTTATTATTAAATAGAGAAATATTACAATACTGATGCATAATAAATTAATGAAATTTATATAATTAATATAAATATAATAAAATATATATCATGAAAATAATTTAAATAATTTAAAACTACACACTTATTTTCATTAATAACTTTCTTCTTTTTAATGTATACACATAAGTGATATTAAAATCAAACTGAGTCAACCTTTGTGACTTCTATGGATTTAAATATTATATAAGTCATTTTCATAGATAACTATCCACTAAACTAATAAATTAAAATAGTAAGGTAATAAGTGTATAATTCTCTTTGTATAATGAAAATTATTATCGAAAACTAATGGCCTTAACACTTTCTTTCTACATAGATTAACTGAATTCACCCTTTACTAAGTTGATAAATTATACCAAGATTACTATTCATACTCACAAAACATTAAAGTGTAATTTTTTCCAAAATTAAGCCTCCTCACTATAAATATTAAATTATATTTATCGAATTCAATGCCTACAAATGGATTAAATTAATTTTAAATTAACTACACAATAAGCGACGAAAACTACTTTTTTATGAAAATATATTTTATTCATAAAGATAAATTTATGATTATCCTATTCATAAAAAAAGTATAAGATGGATGAGATAAAAATTTATTGAATATATAATATATAAATTTTATTATAAAAGCTTTTTAACAGTGAAAAATTATATTAGTTAGGATAAAAATATATTAAACCCTAAAATACTAATTTCTTAGGAAACAACCCTTTTGTTCTCAAAGATTTTGTTTCATTTATAATTAATTAATAACTAAATATATTATTTTATAATTTAAAATCCATATGTATTCATAATTTATTTATTCTTATTCATACCCACAAATCAAACATCTCTTTGATAATAATATTATATTATTATGTCACGGTATTTCAGAACTCATTATTATGTTAAATGCAAGCTATCAAAATATATAAATTTATTTTAAAAAATATATTTCATAAAATATTCATATTTACCATTCATTAAAAATTAATTTAATTTATTTCTTCAATTTTTTTTACATTGATATAGAAAAATGATGATACTTATTCTTAATTATATCCTCAGGTTCCCACATAAATTCTTCGATTTTTTGGTTTTCCCAAAAAAACATTGATTATGTATGTGGTCATGTCGAATTGAATTTTTTCTCTATGATCTAGAATCTCCAACGTTTTTTACTCATAATAAACTTATTTCTCATGTTGTATTACCACCATGTTTAGAACATGTTTAGGGTCTGGTATATAATTCCTCAAGAGAGATATATAGAACAAATCCTGAACATCATAGAGATTAGGTGGGAGTGATAATCAATAAACTAACATCATGATATGATGAAGATTCTCAAAAGGATTGAAATAACTAAGGATTATCTTTCCTTTAATTCCATTTATTATCATTATATTCTTAGAGTATACTCATAGGAATACATTATCACCAACTTTAACTACATATATTTATGATGATTATCAACCTAACATTTTTTTCAATTCTGATATTCCCTTATGTGATACTCAATGGATCTATCCTTCTATGAAATTTCATCAACTTGATTAGGTCATAAAGTCTTTGTTTCTTCAAATTAATTCCAACACATTGGAGTTATTCACATCCTACCATATAGGGATTAATAATGATCCATCCTAATGCTTGTTTGATAGCTATTATTGTATGAAACTACCACCAAGTAATTTGTTGACCCCAACCTCCTTTGAAATCAATAATGAAAGCAATATACATGTATTATAGAAATGGAATATTCCACTCAAACATGCCATATTTTTTAGGATGATAAGAATGTATGAAACATAACACTCTATCTAGATCTTATTGAGTACTTCACCAAAACATCTAGTTAAAACCAAGATCTTGATCTAATAAAATCTATAGTGGTACACCCCGAAATCATTCCATAACCAAAATGTATTACTGAGTAATTTGATCTAGAAATAAATCATCTCTAATGTAAATTATGTGTACTAAATTCATATGGTATTTCACTACAACCCATATATCATTAATATATTTACGGGTTTTGGGGAGTCTGATGAAAAAATTCACAGTTATGTTTTTATATTTCCATTATGGTCTGGGTAATGGTCGTAGTATCCCCTTAAACTTTTACCTCTAAACCATCACTTTCTAACATACTAATAATAGAGAAAAATATTCTTAAATATCCCTCTTCATTCCATCACACCATAAATACTCTATCAAATATCTATATACATTTATAATTTCAAGATAAATTGATAATTAAGAACTATGATCTCCATCCCAGAGTTCCTTCTTATAATATATAACTGAAGGGACACATACATGGTTCCTAAATCCTTTTATCCCATAATAATCATGTATGAAATCAGTAATATTTTCCACCATCTATTGTAGTTCCACACTATCCTTCTACATTTCATTAGTACTCAAATTCAATGACATATGAACACTCTTTTGAGAGAGCTAATGTATTTATTGATACTTCAATATTTTGATATTAATACTTTAAAAATATAGAAATAGTGTATTATTTGTGGTCATCATCATAGATAATCTATTATAATCATTTTTACAAAAAGAATGTTCAACCTTTTAAGATTTTCTCGGGTGGTAATTTATTCAATAGTAAAAAAATTTAATAATCTCTGACCATTACATTTTTTCAATTTCATCTCTTTTGAGTACAAATATTATTTAAATTTATTTGATCAGAATATATGTCACAACATTCAATATAGACATAATTCCTCTATATCATTAATTTAAAAATTAGGGTTTCTAACTCAATTCATTATTTGTGTAATTTTTCTTATGGAAATTAAATTTTCACAAGTCATAATCAATAACCATAGAATTATACATGAGAACTTATCACATTCCCTTATTTGAGACATCACTATAGATTACAAAACCTAGGGCAATTAAATGGTTGTGTGTCAATATGTGTGGTATCTATCCTTATCTTTCATTCCTTAAAACATTACTCACACTAATTAGACTAAAGGAACATTGATAACATTAATTTTAACCTAGTCATTGTGTTTGATATTGATGATAAAACCACTACAAATAAGTAATCATATCTATTTGAACCAAGAAATCTATAAAAATCAATCAAAACAATTGATCTCGGAAAATTTTAAATAACTTCTACCCATCAGGGATCAAATAATATACCATAACATAAGTTTATATGACACAAGAATGATACTATCCCAAGCCAATGATAACACTTGTAAAATTAAATTAAATATTCATCTTCCTTGGAATTATTAGAAAAATTCTTATGTTATCTTTATGATCATGTTTGATCTTTCAACATATAAGAATATCATATATATAGACTTGCAAAAACTAATCATGGTATAATTTAATTACTCTATTCGTTAAATCCATGAATATTTTAAGGTAATTCATAAGACAAAATGAAATGAATATAAATTCTTAGTTTCCATACCACATACAGAATGTTGAATTTGGTGTATCCACTTTTTTGACCCACAATTTATGATGTCATCATTGAAGACCATTCTCATAAAAGTATTGATCATCACAAAGTTGATGTAATGACTTGGTTATTTCTTCCAAAAAAATTAAAAATTAATTTATATAAATATGATATTGTGTCTTCAGACATCATGAGATTAAAAGGCCTATTGTTTCCTGAATAAGTCATGGAATAATCTTTATTTTTTGATTAAAAATGTTCAGGGGTGCTTACATTAAACTTTAAAAACATCTAAACTATGTCCTTAATATAAAATCCGAGGGCATGATTGCTTTCAAAAAAACAACATTACCTTATGTGGGGTATAACCTCGATCACTATGTGTCAGGGGTAAAATATAATTGATGTATGTTTTAATGAAAAATAAAACAAACTTATAAAATATTATTTTATTTTATTTTGACTAATCACAATGAGGCATCGATTCTAAGACACAATGACGAGTTAGCCTATTTTATTTATTAAATAAAATATTGTGGAAATGGTTAAACTATGATAAATTTTTCTATATTTAATGGATTAATAGGGATATAGGGTCAGATTAATAAACCTGAAGAAAATTCCCTACAAAATTATGAATAGGGAAGTCATTCGTGAAACACCTTGCTGGCGAGAGATGACGAACGCCAATGGAAGAATGATCAGATTCGGAGAAAGTATCGATATATTGATGAACAATAAATCTTGGAATCATTCTTTGTCAGGGATCAATCCCATACTCTTAGTAGGGGTTTTATTTCTATGTCACTACTCTTTCCCAGTTCTTTCATTCTAAAATATGAATTTGGATCAACCCACTAATGGGTTGATCCATGGGTCGATCATCCATGTGGGAAGGGAGATATCTTGTAGGGATTAAAAAATAAATTAGATCCTTGTGATTTTTATTTTTGTTCTTTGTGGTCCTACTTGAAAGAACGAACTAAGGCCAATAGAAACAAAGGTTTGAATTTTTCGTCAGGTGTTTTTGTGCTTCTTCTTTTCCCCCATTCATCGGGTTATTTTTGATCTTGAAAGATATCTGATTTTCACCTTCAATTCATTGATAAAAATCCAAAAATTTATAATATGATTCCCAAATGAGGATTAGACGTGCAAACCACATGTGCGGTGTGACGAAAGGCCAACAGTAGAGAAACCTTTAGTGGAAGCGACATTGACCCAATAGAGCGATTAAGCTTAGCAGACGGTCTCAGACATTGCAGCTAGTAGCGGCGGCCACCTATTGTCCAATGGGACTATGACAGTGGGAAAACCCACTGTAGTGGGTCATATGGCATGGAAATGGAGGCCTTTGTCTTGATGGAAAAAAGTGGAAAAATCCTGCAGTAGCGCAACCAGGGGCGGTGATGCGAGGTGAGCCTAGGGCGATCTGCGACAGTGTAGACCAGCAATGTGGTAGGGCACTGTGACATCTTGCTAGCACACGGTCCTATAGAAACCATGTGAGAGAAGTGGCCTAATCCTTGGCCGACCACATTGGGGAGGTAGGACATGTCATCTTCCATGTCTGAGTGGATCGAATCGGCCAGCATTGGGTGGGCCGGGATGCCAATAAACCGGGCCCAGTGGGTCGGGTCTAGAAATGTCGGTTTAGTAGGTTCCACCAGACTCTTACCCAACTGACCCCATTTTTAATAAAATGGACATAACATCGAATCCAGATGTCTCTATGACAACCTTTTTCTGGAATTGGGACCCTCATGATGAGTCAATCCTTTTGAGATACTCTTAGATGTTTTCTGTTGAAATTTACTTATAACTGGTATCTTGAGAAGAGTAGGTTCTCCTAAATCAAGAACCCTAAAAGCAGAATCTTATAGTTGTCTATGATGTGGATACTATGTGATGTGAAGACTATGAGACATGAAGACTACGTGACATTGTGGCAATGTTACTATTTTGAGATGGGTGTCTCACAATGACTAAGTGTCTATCCATCTTAAAGCGTGTCATCGGGACATTGTGTCTCACTAGGACTGTGTCTCATTGATATTGGGTGTTTTGTGGACTACATTCAATAATCCAACTTTTATTTTCATATATTTATACATGTGTTAGATGAAAATACTTCATGTGAACTTTTCATTATTGTATTTCCTTTTTGGTTTCGGGGCATCCAACTGAGTACTTTTTTACTTACCCCTATACAAGATTTTCTTGCATGTGTCGTCTCTTGTGACGATTAATGGCATTTTGATAGAGACGTGGGTGGTTTTGGACATGGTGGTGCCCAATGGGATCTAAAAGAAGAATCCTACTCCTACAGCTTCAGGAAGCTTCCCTTCACCAACCATTAAGGTATGATTTTCTGCCAATGAGTTTCCAATGACTTCTTTACTTTCTTATTTACAACATATCATTTATTAGTCGTGTATACTAGCATGTTTTATTTCATTTTTTTACAATTACACTCATATATTATATTATTTTATTTCACTGTTTACAAAGGGTTTTACATTTTAGTTTTTTTGGGATTACATATCAGTCCATGCATACATGTACATAGGAAATGCCTCCCATGTTATTGATTTTCCTTCTTAGTGCTATTCTCCTCCCATGTCCCATTGGATGTGGGCATAGGGAGTCACAACATGGACTCCCCTTGGATGGGTCATGACAAAGTGATATCATAATGGGGTCGATTCCACATTGGGTTTGGAGTCTTTGGGATTGGTTTGGAGAAACATTGATAATTGATTCGAGTTTATCATTCAGAACAGGGTCTCTAGTGTTGGTGCGGAGACCGACATATCCATACACCAAGACTTTGGACACATTCATTCTAACCAAGTTGATGAAAACACTGGTTTTATGTAAATTAATGGTACATGCATCATATATTATTTTTTAGTGTTTTCTCATGTACTTCATGATACAACTCACTATGTATATCCTATTCACTATGGTTCATCTTTATCTATTTCAGGATTCCTCCCTATAGAAAACTAGTGAGGATTCATTTTCATGACAATACGGATGGCATGCCTAGAGATGAGGTGTTGGTATTGGGACTAGTACTATAGATAGCCCTACTGGGTGGTGTAACAGTGATACCAGCACCCGTCGATCAGTAGTTGCTACCAAAACTATTGGTAGAGGTTGTACACATACTCAGTAAATTACATGAGTTCCAGATGTAGAGACCTCCTAGGTTCTATAGTGGTACTGACACCTAGGATGATATGGATTGGTTGGAGGTGTTCACATGCATCTTCTGCCTTATCATGTCACTGTCTACTCAGATAACAGTCCTAGGAACGAGGCTTATTTAGGGTTCAGTGGGACGATGGGGAGATTTATTATCATGATTCATGATGAGACAACACTCCCTTCGGAACAATTTGAGAGTCTATTTATAAAGTAGTTCTTCCAAGATATATTACTATCAATACTGGTACCAGATCTCATTTACTGGTAGTATAGCGGCTAGATGGCAGTACAGTAGTCAACGAGATTCATGACCTTATCTCCCTACTCCACAGACATTGTGTGAGACACTTTCTTTAGGGCTCAGAACTTCGGGTAAGGAATACACTATGACATTTATGAGTTGATGATATCCATTACTATACCAACACATGATGGGGTACTACTCCAAGATCTTCTCTTGGAGATCATTCTGGAGGAGTAGGCACTAGCGGTGGGAGCAATCAGTAGACAGTAGATACCATAATCTTCAACAGCAGATAGACGATAGCAGAAGCAGGGACCCAAGTGGGTCAAGAACTCAAAAGGATGACTTCAAGACATAGGGTTAGTAGTATGAGGATCCCAGGGTAGTGAGATTTAGGTGAATTATAGGCTTTTCTACCCATTCCACGGTTAGGGAATCTTGTCTCTTTACTGCCCGACTCACAGCACAGATGATCAGCAAATGGTTGAGGGACCACTGAGGCTGAGGTGGAGGTCAAAGAAGGGTGGTCCACAGGGTGTAGGACATCGAAAGGGGGAAAGAAAAGTAATAGACAGTTGGTGGAAGTTATAGGTACTACTACCACCACCCCTCGGTAGTCCACCATGGGCACTGGGTGCAGGTCGATATGGGAAGTATTAGCATCATGTGATAAAGGCTTGTAATACCATAGCTCCAGATATTATTAGTGGAAACTTTTTTTATTATCCACCATGTATATTGTTCTTATAGTAATATATTACAACCAATATTTCCTTTTCATGGACCTTGTTCAGATCTTGGTGATTCTAGGGGAGTTGTTGGATCGATCCATATGTTTAGATACTTTTGTAGGTGGTAATTCGATGATCACATAATGGTGTAGGTGGTGTGAGAATACTCATGGAAGAGATATCTTGGGATGGGATATCCTAGTAGGGTAATAAAGGACTTATAATTTAATTCTATGCATGAAATAGTTATCTATAGTCCATTCTCATAATGATAGTTTTAGGCATAGAATGTGGTGTATCCATGGGGATTGGAGCATGTATTTCTTTAATAACAATAAGGAAATGTCTATAGCATAGGTTGGACTTTCATGGAAGAGGATGTAGCTAATTACTCACTATTTGGCTTGTATTACATCAGAGAAGTGGATGATAGGAGTATTCAATTTCCTTTCGTGTTGGATGAGTACAAGGACATAATCCTTGAGGATGATCTAGGATTACCACCTCCCAGAAAGGATGACTTCTACATTGAAATATACCTCATGATGGCACCAATATCAACATAGTCTTTTCAGATGGCTCGAACAGAGATTTGTGAGATGAGGGTCTAACAATAGGACATGTAGTGGGAGGGGTTTGTGAGGCTATGTTTTTCACCCTCGTTGTCCCCAATATTGTTTTCAAATAAGGATGATGGAATCTTGAGGTTATGCAGGCACTACTGGAACCTGAATCCAGTAATCATGAATAACAAATATTTTCTGTCAAGAATTGACAACATCTCCCCTCAGCTGGATGGAGAAGGGTGGTTTTCTAAGATAGTCCTTAGGTCTGGCTACCATCAGCTTCATTTACAATATGAGGATGTACTGAATACAACATTCATATGTTGGTATGGTCACTAATAGTACTTGGTGATGCCATTTGGCAGGACCAATTCCCCCTCGGTATTCATGGTATAAATTTATTGGATCTTACAACTTTACCAGGACTTTTTTTTGTGGTCTTCAATGATGAAATCTAGGTGTACTTGACATCTATGGGGGAGCACAAGATACACCTATGGATAGTCATGGAAACACTTTGAGAGCACTAGATTTTTGGGAATCTCTTGAAGTGTCAGTTTTGGATTCAATAGGTCCACATTCTATGACATGTCATTTTGGAGGATGGTGTTGGGGTGGATCTAGTTTATAGAGAGGCGGGTTTTCGTGGGACATAACCATGAGTATAACTGAGGTGAATAGTTTCTTGGGTTTTGCGGGATAATATCAGAGGTTCATGACAGAATTTTCTAGGGTAACATCACCCATATCGGATATGAAAGGAATGGTATAGCCCTTTATGTGGATAAAGATTTACTAGTAGAGTTTCAAGGAGATAAGGAAGTGGTTGACGAGTGTCCCCATATTGAGATTACCTGAGGAGGATGTTTTCTATGTACTGATATTTAATGCATTAGGGACAAAACTAGTTTTTATTCTGATGTAGGATAAAAAATTGATTGCCTATAGTATGTGAAAATTGAGGTTTCCTGAGCTTTATTATGCCTCCCATGACTGTGAGCTAGTATTAGTATTATTCACATTGAAAATGTGGTGGCACTTATTGGTGGGTGTGCAGTTTATCGTATAATCTGACCACAAAAGTATCAATTATATATTCTCCTAGGAGAACTAGAACATGAGATAGAGGAAGTGTCTAGAGATCATCATGGATTATGACTTTAAGATTGTCTATACCTTTGTGAAGTGGAATGTATTGGTAGACACCATCAACTGTTGATTCTGCTTGCAGTTACAGAGTGAGGTATCAGATCAATTTTCCATGATGAATACATCCTTCCTGGATTGTGATAGAGAAGCTTACCTCCAATCGATGGTGGTCACTCATCCACTCCTACAGTTTATTATGGAGGCAGATCTTGGGTATTTCAACTATGAGACTTGACGTGCTCAGTTATATTTAGTTAAATCCTTTGATGGATATTCAATAGGTGGGGAGCACGTCATCCTTTTAAAATGGTGCACGGTTGTAATAGTGTCCTTGTGACAGGAATTGTTTAGGGATTTTCACACATACCATTTGGAGGAACATCCGGATGTAAAACAATATGTATATGGACCTCTAATGATAGTTTTTACGTCCAGTGATTAAGATGTAAATGGTGAAGTTCATTTCTCGGTGTCTCACCTATCGGAAAGTGAAGGTAGAGAATCAGGTTAAATTAGGCTTGGCTTAGCCACATGAGGTGCTGAAGGAGAAGTGGGAAGAAATATTGATGGAATTAGTGATGGTTTTACCATTTATGTCTAGGGGAGACAATACCATCTAGGTGATATTTTACTAACTCACCATGTTGGACCACCTTTTACCTATCTCAGAGCGGCATTCGGTAGAGGGTTTGAGGCACTTCTACATTTTGGATATAATTCTGCTACACTGGGGTGGACATCGATGATTGATTCAGAGCATGATGCTCATATGAAATCATGATAGTGGAGGTGATTGTTGGAATCCTATATAAAATAGTTGTCCTTGACCATGGTGTTTAATCCTCAGAAGGATGGCCAAACAAAGAGGACCATCATGGATCTAGAGGACATGCTACCTACATGAATCTAGGACATTGGTCACTATTGGAAGGATCAACAACATCTTGTGAATTTTTCATACAATAATATTGTTCAGTACACCATTATAATATTACCATTTGAGTACTTTTATGGGTTACTATACAGGTCTCTACTATGCTAGAAAAACCAAAGTGAGTCTACATTAATTGGTCTATAGTGGTATGACGATACCAATGAGAAGGTGCAGAACATCCAAAAGCATATTAGGACTACAACAATTAGGAGGAAATAATATTAAGATTAAATAATGAGGCTCTTAGAGTTCATGGAGGGCTACCATATCTTCCTTAAGTTCTCACCCTTGTTGGGATTGAAGAGATTTCGCTAGGGTCGCTAGTAATCTCTAAGATCCATCATCCCTTTTCAGGTTCTGATATGAGTTATCAAGGTGGAGTACCACCTAGATCAACCCCCATGAATTCATAGTGTGGATGCTTTAATTCACATTTCATATCTGAGCATGAATTTTCATGATATGTCACACATCATTGACTAGGGGGAGCTGTACATTGAATATTGGGTGAGGTTTGTAGAGTTCCCCGTGAAGCTAGAGGATCAAAAGGAGAAGATTTTTTGTGGGTGGTCAATTCATATGGAGCATGTTTGGAGGTATTACAACAATATCTAGTAGAGAACATGGGATATGGAGGCTCACAATAGTTCCTAATACTCTCATATTTTTTTTGAGTTGTGATTTTCTGGATTTTAGGTACATAAATCCCTATGGTGGGAATAAAGTAATGGGTTGGAATTTCCATCAATATTTTTATAAATTAATTGAGAATATTAAAAGACCAGTAATTGATACCATACAATATTTGGAGGCCTAGTGTTCCCAAAATACATATTTGAATAATGTTCTATTGTTAATTAAAAATGGTTGGGTGGCTAACTTTGAACATCAATATCTTCTAAACGGGTTCTCGGATTGAAAATATGAGGGAATTGTTGTGTTTAGAATAGAGACATTACCTTAGTTTTGTCCTAACCTCGATCTATGTATGTTGAGGTTAGTAGTTAATTTTTGTATGTTTTAAAGAAAAATAAGAGAAACATATTGATATTTATTTTATTTCTTTTTTATCGTCTCACAACGACATAGTGACGCAGTGATGCAATGATGAGTCAGACCATTTTATTTCATAAATGATAGAGTTTGGAAACTATAAAATAATAAAACCTTTTTCTCTATTTAATGGATTAAGAGGGATATGATAATTGATTTAAAAACCTAGATAACATTCACTAGAAGACTCTAAAGATTAAATTCATTGGTAAAACCCCTTGTCGGTGATCAATGGAGAACACTGGCAGATTGATGACTGGATTCAAAGTAGGCATTATCATATTGAAAAATGTCGAACATAACAATAACCCTTCATTATTGATTGATCCTATCCTTATAGTAGGGGGTTTTTTTGATGTTATTTGTTATTTCTAGTTCTTTCTTTCTAAAAAATGAATGCGGATCAAGAGAGTACCAATTTAATCTATGTGTAGATAGTCCATTCGGTAAGGGAGTTAACTTGTGGGAATTAAATGGGAATTAGATCCTTGTGAATATTATTTTTTCTTCATGGTAAGGCTAACTAGAATGATTTATGGCTTACATGAACAATGTCCTGGATTATTATTCAGGTGTTTTGGTGGTTCACCTTTTCCCCCAGTTCTTCACGTTCTTTGTTAACTTCAGAGAGTGTGGTTGTTGTGCCTTTGATTCTTGTTGAAATTATATGAAACTGAGAACTTGATTCCCAAATGATTCCGTATAGATGCGAAGGCATGGGCGGAATGAGACGAGGTCGCCGATGAGGAAATAGACCTAGTGGCCCAGTTGGGCTAGGTAGAAGGTCCCTAGTATACCATCATACATTGAAAGAGACCCTTATCCAAACAAGATTTACACAATGATGACTCATGGTCCTATGGGACTATGACGGTGGGAAAATCCATTGTAGGGGGATATAGGTGGAGGAGACAGAGGCTACCACCTCGATGGTTGGCGATGGTAGGAGCCTATGGCAGTGCATCCACTGACAGCAATGGGAGCTCTGGCTAGGGTAGGATACGATGGTGAAAACCAACAATGTGGTTGGGCACTGCATTATTTAACTTCCACGTGGTTTAGTAAACCTTGTGCGGGTGAAGATTCCATCTCGTCAGCCTACCTCATTGGAGAGGTGGGATGGGGAATCCGCCACTTCCGGATGGACTAAACTGGAATGCATTAGGTGAGCTAGGCCTACAGTAGGTTAGGTCAGCATAACTTGTCGGGAATGCATAACGGGTGAGGCCCAGCTAGGGTGGGTGGGGACTAATGGGTCTAGTTGGGTTGGACCAAAGGGCCAGGTCTGTAGTCCTCGGGTTGGGTTTGTCTAACAAGCTTCGACTAGAATTGGACCCTACCCCCTTTTACTACAATTACAATAAATTTTAAACCATATGTCTATTTGAGAAGCCGTTTGCAGCTTTTCAACTATTGAAACAAGGAATTACTTTTGAGATCCTCTAGGTGGGTTTTTGTTGAAACTTACTAATGACCGTTGGATTGAGGAGTTGGTTTTCCCAGATCCGGAGAACTATGATCAGAATCGTGTGGCTAGATTTGATGTGGAAACTATGTGACTTTAGGACTATTTGAATTTTAGACTACCTTTCAGTGAGGCTACGTGACTTTTCCTGGATGGGTGTCCCACGAGACTATGTGTCTCACTGAGACAAAGTGTCTCATCAGAACTACGTGTCTCATCGGGACTAAGTGCCTCCTCAATACTAGGGGTTTTGTGGACTATGTTTGATAATCATTTTTTAGTGTCATTGATTTATACTAGTGTGAGATGAAAATACCTCATTTTAACTTTTCTTTGTGGTCAATAAATTTTGGTTTTGTGAAGTCTTACTAAGTACTGTTTTACTCAACACTACATAGGCTTTTCCCCCATGATTGATGTTTTGTAAAGACGATCGTTGTTCTGAGACCTAGGTGTTCTAGGACCATGTGGTTCCTAGTGATATCAGATAGATGAGGTGTACTCCAACAACATAAGGAATATTCCCTTCACATACCTCTTATGTAGATTTTTCTTCCCATGAGATTCTAGAGGCTTCTGAAATTTCTTATTTACAGGTTTTTATTCTTGGTCTTGTATACAATCCCCTTTTTCTTTCAGTTTTGTTCTATTACTCTAATTGGTTTTCATAGTGGAAGTCATGGTTTACATCATTTTTTACATTTCATAATTTGTGGTATTAGAGATGTTTACATGCATACTTGTTCACAGGAAATTCCACACATGTTAGTGATATTCCTTTTTGGTAAAACTCGCCACTCCCCTAGACAATTGGAGGCAGTCATGGGTAGTCACGACAAGGACCCCACTAGGAAGGGTTGTGACAGTTGATCAAACATGTCATAAATAAATGGTAGAGGATACTTGTTATTTATTTTGATCTAGTTATGTTCTCAATAATTAATTAATATTTTTAATTTTCCATATTTCTTCATAACAAACAAAGAAGATTTAGCACAAGGTGACACATTTGGTCGAATTAATCCCTTTTCAATATTCTTCTATATTTTCTTCCTCAATTATTGAAAATCAATTGTGTCAATTATATATACACTCTAGGAAAAAGGTGTATATCTAAGTATGTGTTCCATAGAAATTACAAATACATGATTCTATGGATGATAGTGAATGATTCGAAAAAAAATATCAATAAACACCCACACATATAGAATATCTTCAATGTTGTATTTCTCCACAACAAGATGAGATAAATGAAACATTTTAATAGGAATCATGACTCATATGATGGATGTAATTTACATTATATGTTCATTTTTTAACCATAGTAATAGTTGATTAATTATTTGTTTAGAATATAAAACATTAATTCCCATATATAGAAATTTATGTTGGATTTATGTAAAAAAATCTAGTCCATTCCAAAATTAACAACTAATACAACTTGAGGGTGAATTGTAATATTTTCATGATACACATTCCCACATGATTCAACTATAGAAAAATTAATTTCTTGGGTTGTAATCATCATAACATTCGGGATTTTTCTAGAAACTAAACATCAAATTATTGAAGTTGTACTGTGAAACCATTTAAAAGTATTTGTATATAATATAAAGGGTAGATCCAAAAAACAAATAAGAAATAATATATTCTCGACAAGATGAGAACTGTACCTTTCACAATGTTGTTATCATACACCTCATCAGAAATAAAGATCTCATGATATTTCCATTTGTATATGGGATTAACTGGTTTTTTCATTGATCATAATCATTAATATTTATATTTGGGTACCTGTTATCATATTTCCCATACTACTCAAATTTAAAACATTAGAGTGTGTGTGGTTCATTACAGGGATCTTTCTCTCTGTTAACTACTTTTTATAACCTTTTTCCATCACATTTATATAATATTTCTTAACGCTCTTCTTTTACACACATTGAACATTTACTATTTTCCTTAAGAGAGTTTCCTAGATGATTACATTCACATATTGAGTATTAATTATGTCTCATCAACTGGTTCACATGATTTTACTGAATTTTCCTTGAATTTTAATTTCCTTTTCCACTCAAAACCATTAGATTGTTAGGTAAATCCAATGTCTTACACAATCTCGATAGCACATCAGACAATTTATTTATAGCTAATGAAATCTGTTATGGATAATTCCATTTTTGAGAATAAGGTTTAATACACTGAAGGATTGATCAATCTAACATTTAGTTTGGTTAATAATACTAGAAGCTTACATCAGAAGGATTGTAAAATTTTTCGTATTGGTACCAATGGATTCTTCCAGATTTTGTTTCAAATAAGTGAGTTAATTATCCATTTTCTTAAATATAATAAGATGAAAAATCTTACTGAAAAATAGTTTCATAAAATATTCCCACTCCATTGAGTCAATTTCTTCATGTTGTTTCATATTTTGATAAGAGTCCACAATTGATCCACTTTTCCTTCTAAACTACAAATTTCCAGAATAAATTTCTCATGTTCTGAAAATTGAAGAATAGAAAATATTGTTGTTGTGATAGTATTACATTGATTAGTGACTACTAGATCAATAGACCCACTAAAATAAGGTGGTTTTATCATCATGAAGGACTCAATAGATCTTTCTACATCCTTCACTCATTTCAATTCTCTAAATGATTCATAGATTAAAGAAGATTTGTGATTAAAGAAAAGTTATTTTCAATTCTGTATTCCAAAAAAAATGTATCATAGTAGTTCAAACATTATATTTTCAATCAAATTCAACATTAACATAATTCCTTTATATTCCATTCACTGACTAAAATGATAATCATAGTGTGATAAATAGTAACTAGAGTGTGAAACCACAAAATCATGGGAAATAATTTATAATATGTCTACATCATGAAATCTTCTTCGATGAAAAAATAGGTTTAACGTAATTTGATCATTATCATTATCAAAACATTATATTTTATATAATACATATACATATCTGCATGGTTCTCACAAATGATTGTTTCCCTAGTTTTCAAAGGATAATTAAACCTTACTCTCCTACAAACAATAGTAACCCAAAATGTTAATATAAAGATATTATATCTAAGTAAATAAATATTATTTAAATAATTTTACAATCTATTAAACAAACATATAGGTCCAATATCATTTGAATCATAGAAACATGAACAACCTATTCATTGTAGTTTTACATATTCTTCCACCTAGTTCTTCATAATTGTCAAGCATCACATACAAAACCTATATTAAAACTTTCTTCATAACCTAGGAAAGGAAACATAGTACATAGTGATATTTAATGCTCAGTAATGGTATAAAATAGAGATATCTATGATTATATAATTATAAGATAATGAAAATTATATGGCCACATGAGCTTAACATTTGAAAACCAAAACCTACATATCATAGATCATAATATTATGTCACATGATATATATTTCTAGTTTATAATACCAAAAACATATTTTAATTAAATATTTTTTTATAAAGATGGAGGTTGGTCCCCTTTTAATGAAATAATGTAAAAGAAAGTCGCTGAAAAGAGAATGAGAATACAAGGAAAACCACAATGAAAAGACAACTTGTTAATCATTTTCCACAGTCATGTTGTTATACTCCTTTATTCTTCTAGAAATTGCATCATAAGTGCCCTTACACGATCTCTCCCTTGTCCTCTTGATCTCCCCCTACTCTAATGAAGAGATTGAGAGCCTTAAATAAATAATCTCAGTATTTGTGCTTTCAAAATTAGAGCTATTTCCTTGTCGATCCTTTCAGTTTTTAGATGAGTTATCCCTTCCACAAGTGACATCATTTCGTCAACCTCCATTACATCTACCAGATACAAAGTAGCACCATCAATAATCTGATCAGAGAGAGTAGTAGTGACCTCTACAATCAATCGCTCTACCACCACTGGAGTGACAACTGGGGACAATGTATTCTTGTAAAATACAAAAATTAATTCATCATTATCCATAAAAGACTTTGAAGAAGCATAAAAAGTTTTTTTAGTGACTAGAGAGTAATATTCTAAAGAATTATTACCATGTAATCCTCTTGAAGTTGCCACCCTTTCCTATGAAATATGCACTTCCTCTCCAAACACTAGTTTCTCAATGGTGGAACATGATTACGGTTGTTGTGATATATGACGTCTATATTTTCTAGAAGTATCAGCGTTATATGAATTTCTCTCCTCATAAAATATTACATCCCAAAAAAACGTCTTATTCTCAGAAGCAAGGTGATGATCACCTTTCACATCAATTATTACTATGAATTCCTCCCTAGGAACAACATCATGTACCTCATTTATCTGGATGACATTGTCAGCAAAACTGTCCATTCCATCATCACGGTTACAAAATTCTTTTCTATCCTCATGTTGCTTCAACTAAAGATCATCAGCTTTATGTGCAAGAGCATGTTTTCACTTCCTAAGACATTTTCTCACAACATGTCCATGCAAAGTAAAAAAAGATGAAAAATATATAACATCTAAAGGTAAATGACTCATGACTAATAACAATTCATTCCATGAAAAATTTAGGCAGTTTTTCATAAGTGATCTTTATCTCAATGATATCATCAATAGTTTCAAGCATTCCCTTGTCAGCAAGTGTCAATCCCTGGTCAACCTCAAACATGAAACTGGGGAAATGCCCAAAATGTGCCAGTTCTATTTCCATGTAAATATGGACCAGGATGTTGATGGACAGAGTAATATAATATAATATTTTTTTATACCAAAGTATCTAATTCAACCAATAGACTCTTACGCAAATTTGATTACTGTTGTGACCTACCTCGAATGGATTGAATTTCTTATAATTTTTTCCCAAGTGAATAATATCATGTTTGAGTGAAATGGAACCAAAATACCATGCTCGGATTTTCAATTCATCTATGGGAAAGAGCATATGGAAGTATCCTCTTTCTTGTGATATGCAATTTCATGATAAAAAATCCCCAAATCATCGAAATTCCCTCCTTGAATTCTAAGTTTTTAATGGCTAAGATGCATTCAGAAGAAATAATCGAGAATTGATTGAAAACTCTCCATTTTTTAGATGTTCAATAACTGCTGAAGGATTATATTTGATATGTGAAATTATCCCATTTCTTCAAATGGAGGAATCATACGCTCCTTTATGTAGGAAAAATAACGATTAACTGAGATTCCCTCATTAACAACATCATTACTAACTTGGATTCGGATCCCTGAAGTTTGATCATGAGTGACAACCACATCAGCCCCCAAATTTGTTGGCAGCATAACCACCCACTAGGAAATCCAAGAATCCTTCACTGTAATACCCACACTACTCTTCCCGACAACCCTTTAATCAGATCTGGACAACCCGTCCACGGAACACAGAGATTCACACCATGCAGCAGAAGAAATCGTGGACCAAGTAGCTTCATGTGGCCCCAATGTTTCCCATGTTGCAAGCCCCTATTTAAGAGACTGATAAACCTTCAATGTATCTACATAACTCTTCCCGATCTCTATATCATTAGGTCTAGGCAACCCGAACTTGGAACGTGAGGAAACATGCAACATTGCTGCAACATGCTCAAGCAAAAAAAACATCCTCAATCGCCGATACATCTGGTGCATGAATCTCAACCCAAGACCCATCTAAAGATCACAAAGACGTCTTGTGGCCAAGGAATAAGGAAACTCTCATGGATCTAAGAGTGAATCCCAAGTCAACAATGGCGCCATCGGAGGAGGAATCATGAACTCTCATCCCACCATCCCCCCTATGACGTCAAATGTAATTAAATAGCATGATCAATGAGGTCATAATATAATCATAAGACATAGAATTGTGTCATACACATAATCATAGAGAATAATTTCCTTAGTAGTGAATGGTCTTTTCCAATCCTATCATTGTATAAAATGTTCACTCCTAAGATTAAGATAGTGCACAAAGTCCCTTATTGAACTGAGTTCACTCCCCATTCTTATTCTTTTAATTTAATCATATATCAATATTTTAAAAATTAAATGGATGTATATATAGATCCCATACATAATTGGTTGAAAAACATAATTTTTATCATTGTGGAAAACTATAGAAGGGTGAATTGTGTTAAGGCTTTGATAAAATATATTTATTTTATTTTATTAATATTTTCTTATTAGTGGGATTAAGGCTTTGATAAAATATATTTTAAATACGTCCACTTTTGAAACTATGTTACTCAATTAAACACATTATATGAAAACAAATATATTATAAATATCAATGTATATATTTTTTAACATATTATAAAATAGAAACTTATTTGTAAATTAAAATAAGAAAATAATAATATCACATAAGGAATTTCAAATAATGGGTCAAGTCTAAAGACCAGACTTAATCCCCTCCACAAAAAAATCACCCCCAATAAAATTGTTAAATTAAAAAAATTAATACACAACATGGATAAGATTTTTACAAATAAAATGACATAAGATCACCTAGGAACAAATCATCCCTTGTAGATATAAAATGGATGAAAATTATAACAGGTCACATAATACATCTCACACAGTTCTTCATGGTAAGACTAATGAAATGATTTGATTTACCATTGAGTATTTTATAGTTTATCCCAATATGTTTTTATTTCATAGATAAAAAAGAAATATAAAATATATCATGAATATTATGTATGAAAATAAATAGAAAAATAATATAATAAGTAATATCTGGTTCATCTTATTAGGATTATTTTCAAGGGATGAATAGTTATTTGATTTAATCTTTGAATTACCTTGTATTTTTTTATAGAATATTCTATTAAATCTAACTTCATACAGTCTTATCTATAGAATAGGTTCTTGTAAATAGGATTCTCGGTTATTATCTATATAATATAAAATGGTTTCAGTACTTCTCTCTATCTCCACATGATTAAATATTTTTAATAAAAAGATCTTTATCTAAAATAGCCATTGTATTATATTAATTCGTCACTAATGTGATAGATCTACATTTTATACATAAAAACTATCCATTGGATATTTTAAATGCTCTACTGAAAATTTAGACCATGAATGTTTTCTTCACTTAATGAATTGTATGTTGAGCTCATGGAATGATTACATGGTATGTTTATTAGGTAAGGTGACATGGTTGGTTCATCTCTTCACATGGTTAGCCCATTTTCACATTCATTGACTTCATGATTTCTTATTTTTTGTCATTTAATAATTTGTTCAATAATTAGATTTCATGTTTTGTATATGATTTCATAAAAAAGTATACCTACCATAGCATGGTAATATTATTTCTTCATGTGGATGGTAGTTTTCTTCATTTGGTTTGGTTGTTTATTTCATGTTGTAATGTACACATTTAGGTATAACATCATCTCATGGTTTGATAATGTGGTATGGAGTAATGTGATTATATATATATAGTAAGATCAATCTTTAATTCAAATTTTGATCATGACATAGAAATCATTTGATCATCTGATGCATTGTAAGTTGTTTGTTCATGAGGTAAAGTGAATCAATCACTAGACCAACTCAAGGTAATGTGCCATATTAAGCTCTAAAAATCACCATTTTTTCAATTTTTTCTTGTAACTGACATTCTCAAAGAAAGCATGAAAATCATTAATAATAAGATAAAATTGATTTCATGTCATTAAAATAAGGAATGTTGGTATAATACAAAAATATCTCTCTTTTGTTGATCATAAATCATGACATTTAATTGGAATGAATTGGATAAATAAAAATTAAATTTACAAGGTATTTAATGAAATGTTTAACATGTTCCCGAAAGACATGACATTTAAATTGAAATGAATTGAATTCATCAAAATTATATTTTTAATGAATTGAAATAACTATTTAATATGTTCCTAAAATAATTATACATTTTCCACTAAATTATGCTTATTTTAATTAACAATATCAAGTTTTACTCCCCCTTTGTGGTTATCAAAATGAATAAAAAAATATGAAAAAAGATAAAAGAAAGAAGAGAACAAAAGAGAGAGACAGATTAACATATAAATAGTCATTCAAAAAAGGATAAAAACATATTAAAATACATCCCTATTTTAAACCTTGATAGGAATTTGAATGAAGGATATGACATCTGTGGGAATGATATGAACATTTCATTTTGATGTGGAGGTCGGAGAAGAAGTAGTCATAGGTGAAAATTGGGATGTAGGGTCCCCAAGTAATACATACATAGAAACTAGTATATTATATAAAAAAGAAGTGGGAAACATTTTTAAAAAAAATTGATTATAGAAGATATTTTAAGATTACATAATGTAATGTATTAAGGGGATATCCCATCTATATGATAGGTATTGATAAACGGTTTCATCAACTATCCAAAATCCATGATAGCCTGTGAATTGTGCTCTAATGATTGATGAAAATATTCCTGATTCTCTATAAAAGTTTCCATAATAGGATTAATAGTTCTAAAAATATAAACATAAGACATAAAATCATTATTCAGAGAGAAAATATATACATAAAATGAAATATATCCAAATATCCCTGTTTTATTGGAATCTATGAAGATACTACATAGGTAATAATGAATCACCCTATTTATTGTTTCTCGATATTGATATTCTTGTTTGACATACTCATGGACTAAATTACGGGTTTTCATAGAATGGTATTGAAACCCATTATCACCTCTTTATAAGTCGGTCTAATCTCTCTAATCAAACCATTAAACTCTCCATTAAAAAATAATTTTATATTTTATTCCTAAAAAATTTCAGAACATGAGGAGCATAATACATAGAAATGGGGTGAAACATAGAATTAATAAACCTATGGTCTAACTAAATAATCATTTCAGCTAAATTATCCGGGAGATTACTAACATATGCTCTCAAATTGTCAATGTCATTCTCCATCATCTCTATTATGATATTAAATATAGTGTAAATATTATTTTCACCAAAGTCATGGCTTTAAAAATATTATCTTTTCTTACTTATTAGAAGTAATTATCAGAATTCAAAAAATATATTTAAAAATATAAATCATTTATTTTTTGATAATATCCATTTCATTCTTTATGAAATAGAAATTATTCATATTGGATGGTTTAGGAGTATAGGGATATGGACCAAAAGTCGAGAACCTACCATCTACCTTAGGTGAATCCTCGATGGTTCTATTTCACATCATTTTTTATTCACCACTATTAACAGCGTCAACTTCATATTTATCAAAATATTCAAGAATATCATCCATAATTACATGTTTGGAGTCATCAATTATCTCTTGAATTTCAACTATTTCATTCAAATATCCTTCAAATTTTATTAGAATATAGATAACGGAATTTCCACATTGTCTAGTTGGACTGCCTCTATAAACTACATCATTAGAATTCGTATATTATAATCCTAATAAAATATATCCATGTGAATTACCCACCAAAAATGATGAACTAGGTATAGGTTGTATAAGGATAAACATTATCATCTAAGTACTCCACAACATCATTATCTTCAATACCAATATTTACAATATCACTAGGTATAACATGATACTTTACTAGAATAAATTGTTTATAAAGCATATATGGTTATTCCAAACATTTATATTTCCATGGATTCTAGATAAATTACATTTTATAACAAATATTCTTTTTATAAATACTTATTTCATATCAATTTATATTTTCCACACACTAAAGAACTAATCCTTTAAATACTATAATGGTAGAATTGTGTATAGTATAATTTATGGAACTAAACCTTGAAGTTGTCTTGAAAAAATCATTTATATGTCTCATAAGTTTCTTTAATTGAATGGTATGAACAACAGTCATAAAAAATAATTGATAATTATGCATCAGGATTATAAAGTCCCTATTTCATGAAAATTTTACATACTAAATAAATTTTACCAGGAACATAGTTTCACAACTCAATTCTATAGTTGTGGGTCTTCTCAGAGTCTCATTACTAGTGATCTCATCCATAGAATTTTGAAAATCAATGTGCATATAATAAATGGGATATTAACTTTGATTATACATATACTATATACTATGTAGTGCTCTCAACCCCATTTCCCATCTCTTAAATGAGAATTCAAAAAAATCACCATTTTATCTTATATTTTATTGTATCCCTCTTCTCTCTAGGGAAGATATCAAGATTCATATAAAATCCCTTGACTAGTTTCACATATCTATTTCAAAATATTTATTTCATCCAATCATCCCATCCTTGTTCTTTAATCACATTACAAACTAATGTTTTTCTTGACTTCAACCATTGTGAATCAACATCATTCCCCAATGAAACCGGATGATCAATTATATTTAGATTCATCGAATTCATAGATTCTCTTGAGTTGTATTTCTACCTCTAGGGAATTTTTGAAGTGGGTAACTGAATTGATAATGTGGTTTGTGACATTCCCTTTATACTTAGTATTCTGAATCGATTTGATATCTCGGAAGCATAGAAAATTTGAGGGAAATGGAGAGGTATGGATTTGAGAGATTGAGAGGATCGAGATGAGAACATAGATCTACTCGAATGACATTAAAATTACAGAATTTATATGAAATAAAATATGTGTAACAATATAGATTCAAATTAAAATTTTAATTTAAATAATTTGGGAAGAAATAATAACAAAAACATCAAATAAATCATTCTCAAATAATCCCACAAAATAAAATAATTATATAGGGATTGTATGTATAATTTCCTTGGATCTATTAATAACATATTTATGGTATGAATGATTATATATTGGACAAGATGTTAATGACAAGTATGTAATGATGATAATAACTTTTATGCAGAGTAATCATATTGATTATGTGAGTAGATATTCTAACATCCCTAGTAAATAAAGAATATTTCTTTTTCATATTTATTAATATTTGTGAATAAAATATTAATATTACTTTAAATGGAATTCTATGCTCGATGGCGTACCCAATATGCATCAACGAGTTTCTTTGAAATCTTACGTTGAACTCTAATAATAAAATAATATTATTTTAAATGGTAGTTAATGCCTAGCCGTTGTATTGGCGGGAATGAATATAAATAACTAAAATATGATTATATATGTTTTTTAAATGTTTTTACATTTATCAAATAAATGATAAAGTCTTAAAATAGGAAAAGAATTCAATTTTAAGCATAAATACTCTAAAATTCACTAAAAGAACGATTTATCACCTTTTGATGGTGAACCCTATTTAATATAGTTTTGTTCACTCTTATTCATTCTATTAGAACAAATAAAATTCTTCTTTATAATCGGGACAACAAAATTTACTCTATGTAAATGATTGGTATTTTTCTGATAAAGTTCATTTTTTTAATGAATAGTGAAAAATGTTGTATTTTAATTCAAAACCTCTATTTAATCTAATTTATTTATATGATAATATTATATTATAAATTTGTTTTAAAGTCCAAATATAATATATTTTTACAATTTAATCCAATAGTAGTCATTTGAATTAATTTCACTTTAAAATTGGACTTAAACTAGTGTCAATCTTTTGATATATATTGTTTCACAAAAACACACTAGTTGTTCTGATGACGGGAATTAATATTTAAATTAATTAATTAAACATATATGTTTTTAATTTTGTAAAATAGAAATCATTTTTGAATTCAGAATATCAAATATATCTTATGGTGAATTTTTGGAATTTTTCTGAAAAACATCAATTTTTGATGAATAGTGAAACCACTAAGTGGTAGTTAAAAAACTGATATTTCATGTAAATGAATCTTTACCACTTCTGTGATTTGAATTTCAAAAATCCGACAGACATGGTTGTCATTAGTATGTAAAATGTGGTTCAATGGGATTAAAATAAAATTTTGGTGAATAGTAACTTTTATGTTTTATTAATCGCGATTAAAGGTAATTATGGTAATTTAAGGTAAAGATAATGTTATAATAATATGAAATGACCTTGACACATGTCCTAGCCTTATTGTATGAGTCATGGCTGACCAAGAAAATCCATAGGTCAACTTGGGGACCCTATGGAGCTACTTTGGTAGGAAAATGACATTAATAACTTTTTATTTAAAGTTAAAATTAAAATGTCACAAACATGTATTATTTTACTAAAACAATATTTACATGGGGTTATACAAGTAATATTTTTTAATATAAATATTTATTATAAATGTAAAATGATTTCCCAAAACATGATATATTTTTTATAATTTTTAGAAATTAAATAAATTATTTTATTCATGACACCGTGATGATGCAGTGATTACCTCAGAAATGAACGATTTAAATAAAATGAGAAGATAGGGTAAAATATATGACATAAAATCTTCACAAACATATTGGATGGGTGGATTTATAATCCTTGTCACATGATCCTCGATATATATCCTTTTAGGACCTTTAAAATCCGAAAATCACATTATAATAAAGTAATATTTTATAACATTCCAAGAGTGCCCCTCCTCTTCTCTTATAAAAGGCCCCCACCTCTACCACCATACCCACACCTCTCGAGCCTTGCTCTTGGCCAAACCCTTCCCATTTCATCTCTCCATATCCCTCTATTCATCATTTAAGCCTCACCTTAGTCAGAAATCTCTTCAAGATACCCTTTTGGATCAAACTAAGGGGATTTACCCGATTTAAAGGTAAAGTCTTCCCTAATGTTCTTTTGTTTTATTTTTCTTCTCCAACCCCATAAAATCCTTTTATTCCTTTATTTTTTAGAAAAACCAGTATCGTTATTATATTAGGATATTTTTAAAAGAAGGAATCTAGCTACACTTACACACACATTCATCTAATGGTAAAAGAACATACTGTTTCTGTGGATGGCGAATTACTGCATCATGAAATGATGATTGTTCAATATTCTTTTAACACCTTTAAAGATGGCCATTACGATGTCACTGTATTTCATATATGATATATATGGTATTTATGTTTTCTATAGGCTTCTTTATTTTATATTTAAAACATACCTTTATTCTTTGCATGTTGTGCAAATGTGATAATTTCATATGAGAAAGTGATGACTACCGCCCCCTCAAGTGATGTGACTCGTTCATGAAATACATGGAATGTATAAATAATGAAATTAATGAATTTATATTACCAATATAACATATATATTATACTATATTTATAATATATATATCTCAATTATTTTTAATTCCATTAATATTCCAACGAAATGAAAGTAGTGTTCATGGGTACGTACGACCTACTGTCTCCATGAACGGTGCATTTCATTTCATTTTATCTCCAAATGTTATGAAATAGTATAAATTGAATATTTAGTGGATATATATGATATTTAAATCATTAATACTATTATGGATATGATTTACTTATAACTACATGGACAATCAATTTCAAACAAGTTCATTTTTGACTCATGTACCAAACATTGATAACAACGTCTGATATGAACTCACATTATTAACAAATTATTATAACATTATAATATGTCATATGAACTGAATAATAATATTTAAAGGAGGAAATTAAGAAATTATAAATTGACCAAAGTTTATTATTCAGGAATATAAAGAAACGGAAAAGACAAGTTGGACTTGAGGTAAGGGATCCTCTCTCTCGCTTTCTTTTTAAGTACTCTCTTTTATGTCATTTATTTTAAGCTCATCGTTATTATGTTTGGGGATGTTATTTTATATTCCTCATACTGTAATTTTTATGTGCATATTATGATAGACCCTATTTGATCTCATAAATCCATTTTTGAAAGTTTTAAGTGGCATCGTTTGGCTACCGAGTTTTCGTAATGGATTTTTCATCTAACTTTTATTCCAGTGAGATTTATGCTACATTTTCCACCATTTACTTTGAGTGGTGTACATACTACACATTATTCGACTCTTTGTGTAATATAAATTCGTTTATGGGTATTTACATCAATGTTGTATAGTCCTTATTTCATGGGGTCTACGTTTAGAATGATACCCAAGTCGGTAAGGGAATATTTCACCCTCCTCTTTTTAAAAGACTTATTTTGTTATGTCTTTTAATTCACATCATATTATGTTGGTATATGTTCTTATAGATCCTTATTGATTTAAATTTTATGTCCATGTGATTAGATATCATTTTTATCTCTCATCGTCTCATTTTATGAATTTTAAAGTGATGTCGTTAGGCTGAGAATTTTTTCAAGGGATCTTCTTAACTCAATTTCAATTCTTTGGGTTAAACTTTTACTTTTTGATTATGTCATGCTATGAATATTTGTGGATGAAATATGATTTTTTTACACTTAATAACCATTTATATTTGGTGTATTTATATTTTTCACACATAATTATGTCATTTCATTATCCTTGCTCTAATGGCATGATCCATGATTGGGATTACATCTCAATTTCTTATCATTGAGACATTTCTTAATGATATAAACTTTTATTCTTTAATAAAGTGTATATACGGCCCCATTCACTTTCCATATCCATATTATGTCTATAGTAATGTTGTTTATATGTTTTGAAAATGGTCTACTTTCATGTGGCATATAATTTAAATTTTCAAAATAGAAAAGGTCTCTTTTATTAAAATCATTGTTTTAAATAGTTTTAAAGATTTATTCTTTTGAACATTTATCATCCATGTCCATGTTTTAAAAATGGTTTTAAGGATTTATGTATGTGTACATGAATGTTTTAAAACCCTTTCAAAAGTTTTGATGTGGTATGGGACACTTTGATTCTAAAATCACTTTTAAATGTCTTCTTTTAATATTTTCAAAATATAAAGGGATTTTTTTCTCATAGAGTTATGATGATTTTATTAGATGTTTTTATTTATGATAATATCATGATGTGATCTCTTGTGATTGAAATGTGGAAATTTTATGTTTCTTTTATTCATGTTTTAAGTGTTATTATTATGTTATGGTTCTTGGGAAATATTTTATGAAATCTGGTGGTTTCGTGATATACTAAGGGTGGGTGAGCCCCAGATATCTCTCCAATGCATTGGGTCACGTTAAGGGGTTAAACATTAAGGTTTATCCGAAGCGATTTAGGGAATATATTGTGATGGTTATTAAAAATGTAACCATGAGGGTTAATTCCCACGTAAGAATTCTATTAATGCCTCAAGTTACCTTTATGTCTTATGATTTCTATGAGTTATTCATAAATATTATGATTTCATGAGGTATATTAAAGTGATTATGTTTTATGAGAAAAGTACGATTTCATTGATTCTTATGTATACCTGGATTGATGTTTTCTTTCCCTTTAGTGATAACCCTTACTGATATTTTTACGCTCATCCCAGGTTTTTTTGAAATTTTTTCCATAGGACTTTAAATGGAATATGGTCAAGGATGGCATCAGGGAAATGTCATGATGTCTAAAACCTGGAACTAGACATGACTCTTTTGTTCATGAGTTTTTATTTTGTAAAAAAAAATGTAAATTGAGTAGATGTGTCTACCTTGTAATCATTGAGATGTAATAGTTATGTCCAAATTCTCTAAAACTCTAAACCTGAAAATATCCTCAATGTGAATTATTCAATGTAATTCAATATTAAGTAACATTATAAGGTCGTGTCCTTATATTTGGTATTAGAGGTCAGTTTAGATAACTTTAGAGGTTAGAGTGTTGTTTAAGAATATGTGTCAAGTTGTGTATAACCACAATGGTTGTTATATTAGATAGGGTAATTATTATTTAAGAAAGTTGGAATGAGTTTTAGATAACATGGATAATTATATCTTAGTGTTTATGTTCCTCGGTAGTACAAGATGATTTTGTTTATATGCTCACACTGACATTTTTTGTTTTAGTAAATGGATGTATCTAGAAAGAACCAAAGTGACAATGGGTTTTAAGGAAACCGTGGTGGTTCTCTAATTAAGAGACTAGATGAAATGGGGGATTCAATGAGGAATATCATGGTTATTCTAAACCAACTATCAAGGAGTCATGATCGACCACTTGAACCTTGGTGAGTTCTCTAATGCATCATGTATGAGAGAACCAACTCAATGTGGAAGTTCAGGTAATAATTATAAAGGAAACCATTAGGGTTTATATGATCCTTACTTTTGAGGTAATTATGGGTTACTATGTGCTATGATGGAATATGAACGACATGAGATAAACCTGAGGTTAAATTATGTTATGTTTATTTTTGATGATTTTATCTCTTTTGGAGAATGTTTTAAGAATTATATTGTTTTGGAAAAAGGGACAACATGCAGACCGTGTGACAATCCGTCGCGTCGGACCAAGCTGTGGGAATCGAACCCACAACCGAAGTGCGACTAGTATTTATCGCCATCCACTAGACTATGTAAAGTCCCTCGATACTATGAAAAATTCTTTTTTATTTAGATGATCTTATGAGTCAAGAATAAGTTGATTTTGGGTTATCTATGGAAATGATTAACCTATCATGGAGAATATGGGATTAGGTTGATTACTTTTCAATATGAGACTTTAATAGAAACGGATGTTATTTGGAGATAAATGTTACTTTTACCTTGGAAGAATATGGGATAAAATCCTTCAAATAATTGGGTTCCAATTTTAGATTGGTTTACTTTGATTAATTTTATGGACAAATTATTTATCGAATGATCTTCGTTGATCTTTGGGTTTTGTTGGACAAGGTTTGGAGATTAAGAATATATTTTCTTTTAATAAAGGATTATCCTTTTTGGGTATTATCTTATATCGTACTAACTTTTTTGGTTTTGGTTTTGGGAAATATATAGTTCTCTTATGTGGATTAAGTGATTCTATAGATGTTGATTATAGTGCTCTTAAAGTGAACAATTCATCATAAATACTCATCATTTGGAGAAATTATGAGTTTGTGTTAGAAATCTAGTAAAATATGAATGTATACACGACAAGTAAGTATGTTCCCTTATGATTTATTTATGCTCATAAATAAATTCTTTAATGAAAAGTAAATTAAAACAAAATTTTTTTCCATTAATGTTTCCTACTGGGGAATCAAATATTGTTTAACACATCACAAGTTTGTTATTTTCTTGTGGTTAACATTCTCCTAATCATGTTTTATATCAATCCCCATCAGAACATGACCCATTGTATTCTCTTCCATGTCCATGTTTTCATACATGGAATCCAAGTATGGGTTAACTCAGTTTACCTTTGTACTTCCCATTCTTTTAAAGTGACAGTTTAATTTACTCCTTTTCCGATGTGGGGCTTTCCAGGATGTTTCCAAGCCCAATTTTAAAATTGCGAGGATGCAATTCCCAAAAGGGGGGAAGGATGTGACATCCCCGGTAAAGATAGAATATTACTTTTTCATACATATTAATATTTTTGAATAAAATATTAATATTACTTTAAAGGTAACTCTATGCTCGATGGCGTACCCAATACGCCACAATGAGTTTCTTTGAAATCTTATGTTGCACTCTAATAATAAAATAATATTATTTAAAATGGTAGTTGATTCCTAGACATTTTATTGGTGGTAATTAATAGAAATAACTAAAATATGATTATATATGTTTGTTAAATGTTTTTACATTTATCCAATAAAAGATAAAGGCTTAAAATAAGAAAATAATTCAACTTTAAGAATAAATACTCTAAAATTAACTAAAAGGTCAATTTATTGCCTTTTGATGGTGAAACCTCTTTAATATAGTTTTTTTAACTCTTATACATTCTATTGGATCAAATAAAATTATTCTTTAGAATTGGGATATCAAAATTTACTTTGTGTAAATTTTTGGTATTTTTTCGATAATGTTCATTTTTTAATGAATAGTGATAAATGATATATTTTAATTCAAAATCTCTTTTTAATAAAATTTATTTATATGATTAGATTATCTTTTGATTTGGTTTTAAAGTCTAATTATAATATATTTTTACCATTTAATACAATAGTGGTCATTAGAATTAATTTCACTTTGAAATTCGACTTAAACTAGTGTCAATCTTTTGGTATATATTGTTTCATAAAAACACTCTATTTGTTCTGATGGAGGAAATTAATTATTAAATTAATTAATGAAAATTATATGTTTTTAATTTTGTAAAATAGGCATCATTTTTGAATTTGGAATATTAAATATATCTTAGGGTAAATTTTTGTTATTTATCTGAAAAACATCAATTTTTGATGAATAGTGAAACCACTACGAGGTAGTTAAAAAGACAATTTTTCGTTTAAATGAAACATTACCACTTCTGTGATTTGAATTTCAAAAATCCAACATATATGGTTGTCATTAGGATGTAAAATTTGGTTCAATGGGATAAAAATAAATTTTTGATGAATAGTAACTTTTAAGTTTTATTAATCGCGATTAAAGGTATATGTGTAATTTAAGGTAATGATAATGTTATAATAATATGAAATGACCTTTAAACATGTCCTACCCTTATTGGATGAGTCTTGGCCAACCAATAAAATCCATGGGTCAACTTGGGGACCACATGCGGTCACATTGGTTGGAAAATGACATTAATAACTTTTTATTTAATGTTTAAATTAAAATGTCACAAACATGTATTGTTTTACTAAAACAATATTTACATGCGGTTATACAAGTAATATTTTGATGATAATTATTCATTAGAAAGAAAAAAATATTTCCATCATCAGTATTTTTTTTATAATTTTTAGACATTAAATAAAATAATTTACTTTTGACACTGTGATGATACAGTGATTACCTCGTAAATGAACTATTTAAATAAAATTTGATGATAGGGTAAAATATAAGTCTTAAACTTATCACAAACCAATTAAATGGTTGGATTTAGAAAAATTATCAACATAGCCTCTAAATATATCCTTTTGGGACCTTTAAAATCTGAAAATAAGTTTATAATAAAGTAATATTTTATAACATTCCAAGAGTGCCCCTCCTCTTCTCTTATAAAAGGACCCCACAACTACCACATTTCCCACACCTCTAAAGGCTTTGGTTCTACCAACCCCTTCCAAATTTATCTCTCCAAATCCCTCTCTTCATCATTGAAGCCTCACCTTAGGCATAAAGCTCCTCAAGAAACCTTTTTGGTTCAAACGAAGGGGAGTTACCCGATTTAAAGGTAAAGTCTTCCCTAATGTTCTTTTGTTTTATTTTGCTTCTCCAAACCCATAAAATCTTTTTATTACTTTGTTTTGTAACAAAATTAGTATCTCCAATATACTAGGTTGTTGTTGTAATATGGATTTTAGCTACACTTACACACACATCCGTCTAATGGTTAAAGAACATATTGTTTCTGTGGATGGAGAATTACTGCCTCACGAAACGATGATTGTTCAATATTATTTTAACTCCCTTAAAGGTGGCCATTAATATGTAAATATATTTTATATATGATACAAATGGTATTTATGTTTTCTTTATGTTTCTGTATTTTAAATTTAAAACATTCCATTATTCTTTGCATGTTGTGAAAATTCGATAATTTCATCTGAGGAAGTGTGGACTATCGCCCCCTCAAGTGATGTGACTCGTTCATGAAATACAGGTAATGTATTAAAAATGAAATTAATGAACTTTTGTGACCTATATAAAATATATATAATATTGTAATATATATCTCTCAAATATTTTTAATTCCATTAATATGACAAAGAAATGAAAGTAGCGTTCATGCGTACGTACGGCCTACCATCTCCATTAACGGTCCATTTGTTTTATTTTTATCTCAAAATGTTATGTAATAGTATAAAATGAATATGTACTGGATATATATGTTATTTAAATCATTAATACAATTCTGGATATGATTTACTTTCAACTACATGGACAATCATTTTCAAACAATTTCATTTTTGACTCATGTACCAAACATCGACAAAAAGGGTTGCTATGAACTCACATTATTAACCAATTATTATAACATTATAATATGTGATTTTAACTGAATAATAATTTTTAATTTAGGTAATTAAGAATTATAAATTAACCAAATTTTATTATTCAGGAATATAAAGAAACGAACAGGACAAGTCGGACTTGAGATAAGGGATCCTATCTCTATCTTTCATTTTAAGTAATCTCTTTTATGTTATTTATTTTAAGCTCATATTTCTTATGTTTGGGGATGTTATTTTATATTCCTCATACTGTACATTTTATTTTCATATTATTAGAGACCCTATTTGATCTCATAAATCCATTTTTTAAATTTTTATGTTGCACCGTTATGCTGTAGAGTTTTCGTAAGGGATTTTTCATCTCACTTTTATTCATGTGAGATTTATGCAACATTTTCCACCATTTCCTTTGAGTGGTGTATGTAATTTCCATTATTCTACTCTTTGTGTAATATACGTTTGTTTATGGGTATTTACATCAATATTTTATAGTCATTATTTCTTGGGGTGTACGTTTCGAAAGTTACCCAAGTCGGTAAGGGAACCTTTCACCCTCCTCTTTTTAAAAGACTTCTTTTTTATGTCTTTTAATTCACATATTATTATGATGGGATATATTCTTATATATCCTTATTGATGTAAATTTTATGTCCAAGTGATGAGATATAATTTTTATCTCTCATCATCTCATTTTCTGAATTTTAATGTGACATCGTTAGGCTGTCGAATTTTTTCAAGGGAACTTCTTAACTCAATTTCAATTCATTGGGTTAAACATGTACTTCTTGATTATGTCATGCTATGAATATGTGTGGATTAAATCTGATTGTTTTACTCTGAATATCCACTTATATTTTGTGTATTTATATTTGTCACACATAATTATGTCATTTCTGTATCCTTGCTCTAATGGCATGATCCTTGATTGGGATTACATCTCAATTTCTTCTCATTGAGACGTTTCATAATGATATGACATTTTATTCTTTTATAAAATGTATATACAACCACTTTGACTTTCCATATCCATATTATGTCTATACTAAAGTCATTTTAATGTTTTGAAAATGTCTACTTTCATGTGGCATGTAATTTAAATGTTCAAAATGGAAAAGGATTCTTTTATTAAAACATTGTTTTAAATGGTTTTAAAGATATATTATTTTAAACATTTATCATCCATATACATGTTTTATGAACAGTTTTAATGATTTATTTATATGTACGTGAATTTTTTAAAACCCTTTCAAAAGTTTCGAAGTGGTATGGGTTAATTTGATTCCAAAATCTATTTTAACTGTCTTCTTTTAATATTTTCAAACTATAATTGGATTTTTCTCTTATAGAGTTGTAATGATTTTATTAGATGATTTTATTTATGATAATATCATGATGTGATCTCTTGTGATTGAAATGTGGAAATTTTATGTTTCTTTTATTCATGTTTTAAGTGTTATTATTATGTTATGATTTTTAGGAAATATTTTATTAAATTGGGTGGTTTTGTGATAAACTAAGGGTGGGTGAGACTGAGATAGCTCTCCAATGCATTTGGTGACGCGAAGGGGTTAAACGTTAAGGTTTCTTCGAAGAGATTTAGAGAATATACTGTGATGGGTAATTCAAACGTAACCATGAGGGTTACTCCCTACGTAAGAATTTTATGAATGCCTCAAGATACATTTATGTCTTATGATATCTATGAGTTATTTGTAAATCTTATGATTTCATGAGATATGTTAAAGTGATTATGTTTTATGAGAAAATTATGATTTCATTGATTCTTATGTATACATGGACTGCTGTTTTCTTTCCATTTTGTGATAAGCCTTACTGAGTTTTTATGCTCATCCCATGTTTTTTTTAAATGTTTTCCACAGGACATAAAATGGAATATGGTCAATGATGGGATCAAGGAAATGCCATGATGTCTAAAACATGGAACTATAAATTACTCTTTTGTTCAAGAGTTTATATATTGTGAAAAAATGGAAACTGAGTAGATGTTTATACCTTATAATCTTTGAGATGTAATATTTATGTCCTAATTCTCTAAAACTCTCAACTTGAAAAGATCCTCAATGTGAATTATTCAATGTAATTCAATATTAAGTAACGCTATAAGGTCGTGTCCTCATAGATACTCACAGTGTGTATGGTAACCATATTATTTAGTGTTCGAAGTAGGAATGCTACGTACATAAACCAAAAATATCAGATCACCTATAAACCGTGTGTAGCATACATCACGGTTAAATCTTAAAATAATATATAAAATATGTTTAAAACATATTAACTCATTAACTAAAAAATAAAAATAATTTGAAATAATTTGAAATAAATTAATATTCCCAATTCTTATTTGATATAATTTATTCACTCAATTATCAAATGCATTTTAAACATATTATCAATCTAATTTTTAGTAATAATGAATTCGTGAGTTTTAACAACTTTTTGGTAATGCACCCTTATAATGTTAGGTAATATATAAAAATTTGTTGTTCTAGAATGCGATTTAAATTTTTAGGAATATTTATCACACTTTTATTATCATAATTTATAAGAACAAAACAAAACTATTATCCGTAGATTATAAATGTATATTTCATCTACCAAATTAATGTACAGTATCTTACTATAGAAATTTACACATATTTGGTAGTGTATAATGACTCTATGTTCTATTTCTTACTATACAATGATAATAAAAACATTCTGAAAAAGTAAAATGTTCTAGAAATTTTATTATAACTAATTTACAACCACCAAAATCTATATACGAATATCTGACCAAATAAATATCTTATATTCTGGAGTACAAATGTCCTATTTTTTATGTATTCTTTATGTATTTGAAAATTCATTTCATAGTTACTAAATGTGACTATTTTGAGTTTTTATGAAAATGACAACACATAAAGATTATAATCATTATAACAGGATGGATAATATTAAAGTATAATATAAATGTAATCATACATCTATATATATTTTGATTAGTATATTCCCTAGATTCATTAAAATTCAACTTAAATCTAGTAATCACGAGATTATCACTTCCTTTAGTATTATCTATATGAAAAAAAGTATTCTTTGGTGTAATTTACTTAATTAATGATAATTAATTAAAAAATATTGGAACATATAATAAAGGAGGAATATAAAATCACCCATTAAACTCATTTCAAATTAATGATTTATAATTTTTTAAAATATTGTTCATCAATAATTTCTTGAAGACCGAAAAATAATATCATCAAAATAAATCTATTATACTAAAAAAATAAATTATTTTAATATATTAATTAGGGATAGTTATACCTTTAGTACCACATTTGGAAATAAGAAAAGTTTTTATTTTATCATACCAAGCTTTAGAAAATTATTTTCAACCATATAAAGCTTTTGATAATTTAAAATTAAAATTTTAAAATTGATGGTTCTGAAATCCATGAGCATCTCAGAAAAAAAAAACAACCTCAAAAATATCACATTTTGAAAATAGAATCTTGATATCCATTTAATATAGTTTGGAAACTATATTTTCTACATCAGAAAATAATCATGATGAATTCAAGTCTATAAACCATTGAAAAGGTTTCATCATTATCAATTTCTTCTTCAAAACTATATTCTTATGAAACAATTCTGTCTTTTTTTGTTACTATTGTGCCTTACTCATAAACATTATTTCTAAAATACGATTTCTTTCGAATAACTATATGATAGTTTTGTCTTTAAATAAGTTCTCATACTCATTTTTTCTTAAACTTATTTAGTTCTTCTTATATATACATTATCCATAATTCATCATTAAATGAATTTATGATATTCATAGGTTCAATGTATGATATGAAATCTTAATTATCAACTGCATTTCTTAGTGAAGCTCTAGTCATAGTTCTATTATCTGGGATACCTAAAATAGAATCTAATGGGTGATATCATTGATTCTTATGAGATCTAGGATGTGAAGGGGTTTTCACCTCATTCTAATATAATTTTTTGTTTTCAAGATATTCATTATATATGGATGATTAAATTATAGGTTTTTGGGTAGAATTATCACCTAAATTATCATTTTAGTCTATACTAGAAAATTCACTGTTAATATTATTTTAAAAGTTTGTTGTCTCATGTGGTGTTGTGTCGTTCAATTTTTTATTTAAGGTTTATTACACAATAAATGATACATTATTAAACACCATATAAGATTTACTTGTTGTTGAATATCTATCAAAAATTCCTTCATCAATCTTAGAAGATTTTTTTTTATTAATTTTATTTTTATTCAGTACAATGACATGACGTCCAAAAATAGTAATGTAATTAACCCTATGATTCTCACCACTCATTAATTTGTAATGGGTCTTCATTAATGGTGTTCGAAAAAATCTCTATTAATTATATAGAAATTTTTCTTCATATACACTACCAAATAATAAATAGGAAAATCAAACTCAAAAAGTAGGATTTTGAAAATTTCATGAAGGTTTCTATTTCTTCATTCAACTACAACATTCTCTTCCAGTGTCCTAGGAGTATAAAACATATGACTATATCTATTTATGAGCATAATGATTCAAACTATTTATTTTTTATCTCAAGAACATGACCACATCTTGAGTTTATAATCTTATGTCCACAAATATATTCAACAAATCAATTAAATTTTGAGAAACATTAAAGATGTCCACTTTTATGGGAATAGAAATATATCCACATATATATTGAATAATCATCCTCTTTAACATATGAATAATGAATTCGTACAAAACTAAAAATATATATAGGGTCTGAAAACACCATATAAACAAACTAAAAGTGTCGATATGTTTAAACATCATTCATTTATTTTAATGATGTATTTTTTATATCCCTTTTAATAGGGTTTGTAGAATCTATCTTATGGGAATTATACCTTAGGTAGATTGAAAACTAACCCTTCCATAATCATATATCATTGTGTGTGAATATTGAAATGGCTTAGTCTTCATAATTTGTTTTTGTGAATTGATATTAAAGAATAAATTTTTTTAGAAAAAAGGGAATATAAATTTACAAAACATATATTTTCAATTATCAAATAAGTAAAAAAACAAAATATGTTTTGGAATCAAAAATATTTTTAGATTTGTTGAAAAATATAACATTAATAACATCATATCGAAATCATGAATTTCTTATGAAAGTTTATTTCAATATATCTATAAATAATAATTTTGAAATTAAAACATTACTATAGTAATTGATTTGACCAAGTCCAATTTTATTCCCTTTGAAATTGTCACTAAACAAGACATGTCCACTGTTGTCATTAATCAGAGTTTTGAAACTTGATTAGTCACCATTCATGTTTCTGGAGCATCTATTGTCCATGTTAGATAGATTATTACTAGAAATCAAGATGAAATTTTCCTACAAAATTGATATATCCCAAAAAAAATTGGTAGAAAAATTATCTTGGATCCATATATGTTTGTAAGAAGTGATTTGGGAATCCTTATTAGTCTTCTTGGTTTCCTATAATAATTTAGAAAACAAATATAAAAAATACATTCTTTGGTCCTATTAAATAAAAAATATTAAATTAGAAGAACTGGAACATGTAGTAAATTTATTTTTACAAATTCTTCTCTTTCCAGGTAAATATTCAAAACCTATTTTATATTTTTGATTAGTCTATTTACCAAGAATATAGGATAATGATTTTATTCCATTAATGAAACTCTCTAAATATTTTAATAATTTTTAATTTTTTAAGTAGTTGAGTATTGTTATTTTTATCAATTGTAAGATCAGTTTTAAAGTTATAATACATAGTATGATACTTCATTGAACATTTATATTTGTCTTTTAATTTATTAGATGTGTCTAAAATCATGTGACAATATTCAAATAAATCAACACTTGAATTATTTTTTCAAAAATTTTATGAATCACAATGATTTGAAATATGAGTAGGATATTAAGGGAAAACAATAAATTACTCAAATGTGTATATTATAAATTACATATTTTCTTTATAGTTTTTTACTTCTCTTCCTGAATCAAAATCACTTGAACTTTCTTCTAAGTCCCTCCAAGTAGATTTCAATAGCATTTTATATAATTTTTCATTATCATAATACTTTTTTAACATTATATGAAGATATTATTATTTAATGTTTCCTATTATATTGCATTCCAAAATTAATATTTCATTGGACAAGACATCCTTCTTGAAATCGTTTCACTAATTTCATTTTCCATGCATACCCCTAAAATTGCATTTCATTAAGAAATGATAATTTTTCTAGAACGTCTTGAAACATCTATCCAGATGTTCCATTTTTTCATCATTGTCATCATGTGATTATTCATAACTTGATCTTTTAACTATGATAATAACTATTTTTTGAATTAGAAGTCTCCAAATAAAATAAGATTTTATCTTTTTTATTATCTTCTTCAATATTAAAATTGTGTGCCGACTCATACATCAACTTATTTCAAATAATATATTTCACGGGTAACAACTTATGTCACAAGAATTCTATTTTGAAACTAATGTTCCTCCCCTCATATATAGTTATCACCTATGTATTTGTGTTACTTTATATATATATCATTAGTTGGTTTACCAATAGAATGCATCATGTTTACAATTATATTGAACCTATGGTATATATCATAATATTCCCAATAGTTTTTATCATTAATGTATCATATATAAAGGTATATACTTTCACAAAAATCTATTTACCAATGGAAATTCCAATATGAGAAACATCCAAGGATTACAAAATTTCAAAAGTAAAAGTGAATCAAGATATTCTGATAAATTATTTATCTCCAAATTCATTGTTTAAAAATTTTTATCATTACAATTATTCTTATATTGATCGTTATTAGTTCAATTTATATATGGAGTCTAATAAGTGACAGTTTATTCTTATTTTTGGTTACCCATAAGTAATTAAATTTAGAAATAATAGGAATTTTATATTCTTAAATGTAATTAAACCATAGTTGAAATGTTATTTTAAAATAATCCAATACTAATTGTTAGTAGAAGTTAAAAACTCGAGAGGGGGGAGGGAGAGGGGTGGATTCAGTTTCCAATAATTGTTTTTAAAAAAATTATAAACCTAATTTCTAAATTTAAGAATAATTTATAATTAATTAAAATATGATAATTATATATATTTTATATCTTATATAGTTTCATAGAAGTGCGATTAAGGATCAGTTAAAATGGTTTTTAAATAATTTAAATTTTGAAACATTGTTACTTAATCAATCAAATTATATAAAAAATGTTTAAAACTAACTATCCATATAAATTTTTTTATAGTTTAGAAAATAAAATCAGATTTGAAACTAAAATATCTAAATAGGAAAATTGCATTATGTGATTTAAATAAGGGATTCAGTCACAAGAAAATACTTATTTCTCCATACATGGAAATCACCCACTACCAAGAATGTTGTTAACAAATACATTGATAAAGAAACTTTATCATGTTTCATAAACATTAGTAATTAAGAATTTCTTGGAAAAAATCAAATTCCACACTTATATATGGGATCAAAAGGATATTTGGTCACATAAAACAACTAAAATAGTTATATTTAGAAATTAAAATTAATGTACTTGAAAAAATAAATATTATTCCCTGGTTTATCACAAGGGACTATGTTTTTAAAGGTAAATAGTGAAATAAAAAACATCGCTCAAAATCTAAGAAATAATAAAAAAAGGTTATAGAATATAAAAATATATATTTGGTGAAACTCATTCTTATCATATTTAGTGGGTAATAGTCTTTTATTTTCACTTTTAATGGATCTATATTTTTTTAGAATTTTCTAGAAAATAAAGCATCAAAAAATGTTCTCAGTAGCATAGGTGCTCTCATATAAGATTTTTTGTTATTTTATTTGTAAGTCTGAAATTAAATTATTTTATCTCTCTCCATGTGATATTAAATTTCCATAAAATATATCATCATTAAAAGTATTAGTTTTAGAATAATCATTATTTATTAAAGATCAAGATCTTAATTTAATTCCTCAAAACAATATGTTGTAGATTTGAAATTCTCTACTTCTATGTTATAAATGGATATTTTTATTTACTATAAACATGTTTTGTTAAGCTCATGAAAACATGAAATGTTCAGTACATATCACAAGGGGACACATTTGGTTTATATCATTATGTGGTCAGATCATTTTCACATGTTGTATGATTATAACATTATGCAGTACATTGCTTCTTCATGCGGTCACTACATTAGAAGTCATGGTTTGTATATTAATTAAGGAAAAAATATACATACCTTAGGAATGTAAACATGATATCTTCATGTGGTATAATGTTTCATTCATGCATCCAGTAGTTTAATTCATGCATTTAGTAAAATGGTAGGAACAACATCATTTGATGGTTGGTTTATTGTATATGTGGTACTATAATTATCCAAATATTGAAAGATCAATTTTCATGGTGTGGATATTTCATGAATTATAAAAATATTGTTCATATTATTAATGATATGTTTTTTTCCATATGGTAAGGTGAATATGGATGTGATATAAGGTAATATGTTCACTTCATCTTCAAATAGAATGGTGGAATGATTAGCTCCATATATTAACATTTTCTCAATCTTTCACAATAAACCTATTTCTAATAAAAACATGAAAATAACTAATAACAAGATAATTAGGGTTTGGTTTTATTAAAATAATTACGTGATGGTATTATAAAACACATACATTAGGGTTCGACAAGATCATAATCCATTTATCACATTATAACCAAAGAGAGGAAATGGGTTTCATAAACATTTCATCGTATCATAACATATTGAAAAGGAACATGTTTCATAAACATCATGACATAATAAAAATAAAAATTTATAATAAATAATATTTATTTTCCTAGGATCATATTCCCAATAAATCATAGAAATAATTATCATTTGTTTTCATTCATAAAAAAAATATCATTAAATCATTCTTGAAGAAAATAATTATTCCATTTTAAATTCTCATTCTTAAAATATAATAGCTACAAAAATATTATAGAATATATTTTATTTGAAAATAAAAAACATAAAATATAATATAATATTCAATACATTGAATAACCATGATTTCGTGAAATTCAATTCATGACGTATAAGTAAAAAATCATCCCTTCAGTACTTTTTTTAGAAAAGTTGAAATGAACTACATTTGAAAAAAGATAAGAAGATTACTTTCAAAAACAATTTGATAAAAAGTCAAAAATTAATAAAAATTAATTTAAATTGTTATATAATATTATTAAATTTCATTCTAAAGCATTTTTAGAAAACATTGACATGTAAGAAATTATTTTTTGGACTGAAGAGAGAAATGGGGTTGATTGCCCTTAAAACCAATATTTTTTCACTTGATTAAAAAAGGTCAGTAAAATTTATTTAATACTTATATATTCATGTAATCACCAAATGATAATAAAATTAATGAATATCTTGTGTGTTTTATAATAAAATTGTATCATCAAAACATAATCATAAAAAATCTTAATAAATAATGAAATTGTAACATAAAACTCATTCCCTATTGTTCAAATTCCTTTGTATGATTTAGATACTAATGTAAAATAAATATATAATTTGTATACATATTATTAAAAAAAATACTCATATATATAATATAATATATTCTTTTATTCTTTTATCATCGGGTAATGGAGAATTTCGTAACCAAACTATATTTTTGGGTGGTAATAGATTTGTTTTCGGGTATGTTTTTGTTTGATAGATTCATTACTTGCACATTGATCACAGTTAAATCATATAAAAAAATTTAATAAGGGTAAAAATAACATATATATACCTTAAATACATTTATATTTATCAATAAATTTTAGGGATAGAAAAATGAATTACAATATACATTGATAAGGTAAGATATATGTTCGCATGATTGATTATTTCCTTTTATGATGGATAGAATAACATAAATTAATATAATAATTCATAATTATAAGATAACTATAATTATATATATATATATATTAATTATATTTATATTTATATCAATCTATGTTAAATAAAAATGAAAACGGAATCACGTAGCTTGGTGAGGTGATAATACACAAGTATGCACAAGTGATTTTATCATTTCCCAAAGTATTATATGACAAGAAGTTACACATGATATTATCATTATAGAAGTATAATTTTGATATAATATATAAATATATATATATATTAAACCCATCATAATATTCATATAAAATTTAATTTGATGAAAAATAAATTTTATTGCTATGTGAAGAAGGTAAGCCATATGTTTGCACGACCAATCATTTCACTCTCCTTTTAATGGTAAATAGGTTTTTTAATTCTATTTTCATAACCATAAAAACATTTAAGTGTATTTATGATACTGGTGATTTTGTTTAACAAGAGGTAAATGAAAATTTTTAAATAATATGATCAGAATTGGAGATTACCACTTCTTTCGAATGACTCATTTTGATCTCCACTAAAGGGATCTAGGTTTGGTATTATGGGATGAAAATAACCATAGTATGTATCTTGGTAATTTTATAAGATTAATTTACTGACATTGTTTTAGATATAATGATAAAAGTGGTGTGAATAATATAAAGGTGGGTTCTCATTTATAAATGATGGGAGGGTAACTCTTGGAATTTCAAAACAATATTTTATTAATATAAATTATTTTAGAAGTAAAACATGTTCAAAATTGATAATATGATAATTCAAGATGATCATGAGTCAAAATACTATCATTAAATAATATTTATACAATATTAGTTCACATTTTATCCCTTGTCGTTTAGTTTTAACCTCCATGTTACCACTATTAAAAATAATTTTAATATTAATGTTTTCAAATGTTTAAGGGTTAAGAATGATACTATAAAATTAAAAAATCCAAAAATTAACTGTAGTTTATTTACAAAAACCATATATTATTTATTTTAATAAATATAGAAAATTTATAAATTTTATATCATTTAATGAATTATTATTTATTTTAAAATATCACTAATATCATTTTTAACACTATTCTTTTAAAATTAATATAAAATTATAAATTAATGTTGAAATTCATGTATAATGATTTCAAACCTCCATAATATTTCATATAGTTCTTGATATTTTATTGTACAAATTAATCAATTAAACATGTATCACTATAAAAAGTTTTAAAATAATTAAATATATTTTTTTTATTAAATAGACAAATACTGCAATTGTGTGGAAAAAGAATATTATGTTATTATATAATTAATATTAAATAAAGATAAATTTCATTCAGAAAAATTATTTCATTATTCAAAAAATAGACACTTAAATTAATTCATAACTTGATTTTTTCCCTAGGTAGAAACACAAGAGATATTAAAAACCCATAGTGGCATTTTTTAACATCCATTTATGTAAATATTATATAGGTCTCGTGCATTGATATGTGTCCATTAAAATAATTAATTTATATAATTATGTGATAAGGGTAAAATTATCTTCATAAAATATGATTCGGGATGAAAATTATAGAATTACCACTAACATTTAACCTAAAATAACCTATTTTAGCATTTACTAAGGTGATAAATTTTTCAATGGATACAATTTATATTGGCCAAAAATTAAATATCCATATTTAAAAAAATTTATCATATTTGTTATAAATATTTATTTTATTTTATTTAAATAAATAACTATAAACTCAAGAAATATAATTTAAATTAAGTGCACAAAATACAAAGAAAACAATTCTTTAGAAAAAAAAATACATTTTTTGCATAAAACTGGATTCACTATTATATATTTCATAATAAAAATTATTATATGTATCTTAGAAAAATTGTTTAATATATAATATATATTTTTCATTAAAATAATTAACCAATAGAGAAACATTTAATTTATGAGGATAAAAATACAGTATTCACATAATATGGGGTTTTTTCAGAAAAAAAAATCATTGTTATTTTCAAATAATTTTTTTTCTAACTAATTAATATAAAATGAATTACTTTTATATATTTTTATACTATATATTTTCTTAATATTTTTACTCATATTCATATCCACTAGCCCAATAGATAAATGATAATATTATTTAAAGAGTATATCATAGTTCGTCTTAACTCGTTGTTGTGTGTAACACAATATATTGAGTGAATTAAATTTATTAGAGAAATATATTTCATAAAATCCTAGTATTTTCAATATTTTATGAATATTGATTGTTTTTCTAGGTTTTTGTTTTTTTTTTAAATTGATATGTTGAAATGAATTATAGTTTTGGAATATCCATTTTTTGAATGGTGTTTATGGTGAATATTCATTAATACCATTATCATCGTGTGATTTAGAAATCAATAAGGGAACCTCATGTTTCACATATTTATTCCTCTAATATTTTTTTATTAAGCACAAAATTATTGTACTTGATTTATTAATGGTTGAATATCACTCCAATTAAATGTATCTTATAACTGTGGGTGTTCTATTAATTTGGACCACTATTTTCTTGATTTTTCTAGAACCATTATTGATCATCAATTTACATTGGACATAGCTTCCCAAAGATAAAAAATTAAGAGAGTTTTTGAGTTCTTGTATATTTTTTTGGTATCTTTTTGGGTGTATTAGCTATTATTTTTTGATTATTTTTAATTTCTTGTATCTTGAAATTTTATTGAATTTTTATATTCTTTTTTTGAGTTATATATTCATAAAATCATTTTAGGGGAATAAAGAAACTTGGAGCGGAGAATTTTAGTTTCCCCAATGTCATTACTTGACATATATTTCCATCATTTGTCATTGGGTTTATTCCCCTATTATATGGTTTTTCATTTAAGGATTTTATGGAAAATTTCCAGATCCTAATGTTTGTTAAATATTTTTGAAAACCATGAAAAATCCCATAAGTATATTGAAAATATGTTTCTAGTAGCATATTTGTGGGTTTCGTATTGTTAAAGAAACAATGTAGCACAAAATTATGGATAATTAAAACCAAATTAAAATTTTATTTTTATATGTTATTTAATTTATTCTACCTAAAATTATTCCCCTCTCTCAATTGCTTATCCACAATAGTTTATCCCCCTTTTTTCTCATTCATATTTAACCACTTTTCATTTTATTTCACCACAATAATTTTTTATTCTTTGATATTTCCTTAACAAAAAATTACCCTCTTCTATTTCATTATTGTATCCTCTCTAATTCACTCTTTAGTGTGGATATGAAAACCTAATATTTCAAGTCGCATAGATTCTAATTGTTTTTTTTCCATGATATTGATTCACATGGTCTTACAGTGTTCACTATCATCTTATTTAGGTATAAAACATAGTTAAAAATGAATTCCTTGATTTGTAAGATGTGAGAATTTATTTCTATTTTGTTTATGAATCCATAGATCATGAAACTTCTCAATGATGTTTTATTTATTATAAAATCTAGATTGACTAATTATGATTCCATGTGTGGATTCTATTTTTCCCTAAAATATCAGATGATATTGAGGTTATTTTTCATATTTATTTTCCAATTTTTATTAAAAATAAATTGATTTCATGTTTTCTATTTGATTAAATTCCAAGATTTGATTCTTTCATAAATAATCATATATTTTCAGGGATTTATTCTCATATGAATTATAAATATCAATTATTTTTCTTTATGGGGTGGTTTTAATGAATAAAGTTGTTTTTTACATACATTGCATGTTTTATAAAATGTTTTTGTGGAATTTGAAGTAATAATTGACCAAATGTTATTTCATTATTTTATAAATGATCCCTTTTATTGGAATTATTGGTTATGGGTAATATAGATATAATTTTTATTGTTTAAAATATTATATTATTTAATGACCTTTTTTGGAAAATGGTTGGTAATATTTAGTTTTTTGATTCTACCATTGATGTTATACCCCTTTGTATTTGTGTTTTTAATTTGATATGGTGTGACTTGAAATTTAAATTTGAGTCAGATTATTATTATTTTATATAGAGGGTGTTTCTTTAAAGGGACTTTATAATTGAGCTATAAATTTATTTCTTAATATTTATAGTTTAATCTTTATATATATATATATATTGAATTAATTTCTCACATACTTTTTTATATTATTGGAATCATAGGGTAGCTCTGTTGGTGATTGAGATAGGATAATAAACTAGTTGATATTATGCATTAACTAGTGTCCCTGGATTAGTGTTATCTTCTACGTAGGGGTTTTTGTCACTCTAGGATGATACGGTGGAGAGAATAGAGTTTATGTGTATTTTATGATCATTGGATATCTATATGTGTATCCACTATTGATATTATATAAAGTTATCACCATAGTTCCTTGTGTGTTTTCCATATTGATTGTCATTGATTATATATATGTTACCATTACAATTTATCTTTTCCTTCATACATTTTTATATTTCCCTTTGTAATTTTTATCATTTTCCAGGCCCTTTATTACACTTAAAACATTGTTTTTAAATTTTTAAGTAGATAAAGTCTTATTTTATAATATTTTTCTTGATAAATTTATATTTATTTTGGGTAATAGTGAGTCTGATGCTTTTGAATCATATTTTGGGGTATCTATTCTATAAAAATGATTTTTTTAAAAATATGCATTATGTTGGATATTAGAACTCAATTAAAATTATTCAATGATTATTGTTTTAAAAAATATTGTTTCTTTTTAAATTCCTTGTTTTCAATTACAGATTGTATGATTTAATTTTTTCATGATTCAGAATGACTTAATTTTTCCAAGAAAGAAACATATTTTATAATAAGATTTCCAAAAATTAAAAAAAAAATCATTGTAGATTTTATTTTACATCCTAGAGTACGTAGATTAATTTTCGAAATTAATTGTAAAGGGTACTTGATTAAATATAATTGTTCTTGTTTATCTCGCAACATACATATACACTATATTTGTAAATGTATTATTACATTCAACTTGTGTATGTTTTTTATTTTTCATTTGAACTCTTGAGTGATTAAGATGGCAGGTAATGATTTATGGAGGTTTCAAGTTATGTGTATTCAATTTTTATATGTTGGATGTTAATTAGATTCAGATTATTATTACCTACTAGTTGAGGATTTTATTCATCTTACATAGTGATGCACCATACTCTTTTCTTTCATGTCATCAAATTTTTACATGAATTTTTTATATATTTTGAATTTCAGTGTATTTATTGATTATGTAAATTATTGATTTTCACTTATTTTATTTATTCCATGTTTGGTTGTTATATATTTTAAAAAAGTTATATTTTTTAATCATGATATTCCATAATCAATAACGTCCATTCCAAACTTTTTGGTGGAGATTCGTCTTTCAATTATATTTTTTTCAAGCGAAATTATTACCTAAATAAGTATGTTTGAAATCCTATAACGTGTTTCTAAAATGTGGTGAATAATAATGTGATTTATAACATGTGGTTACATGAATTAGGTACTAAATCTAGGTACCAAAGGTTTTTTCATTGCATTCATTATAATTAACACATAAATTAAATGAATTAGCAATCATGAATGTATGAATTAAAATAATTCTGATTATTCCCCAATATTTTATCCAAAGATCATTAATAATTTTAGTAAAATTTCTATAATATATAGTTAATTTTACTAATATAAAATGGAATGTTATTGAATAAAAAAAGTAATCACCAAAAAAATATTAATAATGTTATGCCTTCCACTACTTAGGTTGGAATTGAATCATAATTTAAATTAGATTCCAAACCTCTTTCAGGCTTCTCTTCATTGCCAAGGAATGTAAAACTATGTTTTGGGTCAATATAAAATATTTATCATTAAGGTTTATTCTATCATATGAGTCCTAGTAAAAATATTAGGGATTTTTTTGGAAATATGTGTCCACATAATGGATCAAGATTCCATGAGTTAATATAGTTGGCAAGTTAAACCCAACCTAATAACTTTGAATAGCTTGTTAGGACTCTATTTGGGGTATGAGAAGGAATATATGGACCCTTTACAATATAATATCCATGAAAAGGAATATTTTGATTCACATGGAGAGGATAATGGGTTTTGATAAAATAAATAGATATTAATAAAATAGAATTCATTACATAATATATATTCATAATAAAGTAAAATATTAATCAAGTTTTTTATTGTATAAAATGGAAAACATTATGTCATATAAATTATAATTGTAGTCCATACTAAATAAGGAAAACATTATCACTAAATATAAATTCATAAAATAGTATAAGTAATTGTCAATTAAATTTTTCTAAGAGAAGAAATTAAATGTTTTAGATTCCCACTTCTTAAGGCCCTTACAACGGGTGCCAGTGAGGAGGAACTCCCACTCTATAAAACACTTGGATAATGTGATAGATATCCATCATATCTTGTTATTATACATGTTATAGGATCTTAATATACTAAATAAGTAAATAGATTAATATTTCATGATGTATCACCATCAGGATATTTATTATCTGATTTTTTGATAAGAGAGATATGATATCTGTGGGGAACTATTCACATTCAATCTAAGAGATTTTGAAATATTTAGGCCTCATGTAATAAAGAAGATTTCATATATGGAATAACTAAAAATATTAGGGTTTAGGGTACCATATTATTTTTCACATATATGATTTTATCATCACTGTCTAAGAGATTCTCAATTTTCATTGTGAATTATCACAAGAGAACTATTTAAATGACTCTCTCAGAACTGGTTACCTTGATTCACCAATTGGATAAGTACATCATGAATAAAAAACATATGAACCTTTTGGTCAATAAAAATAATAAAAATGTATAGGTATCAATGATTTACTCCAACTCTAATGAACCTGTGAAAAATCATTCAAATAATTGGATAATCTAAAGGATAATAATAGAAAGATATTCATCATGTGTTCTATATGAATTGTTCTGAAAATTAAAGAACCATTGAAACCAGTTTCAGAATAAAGGGGAAGAAGTCACTGAATTATTATTTGGTGAAATAATTTTTATATACACAATGGTTATTAGTTATAGCTTTTATTACTCACATCTAAATTAAAATTTTGAATCCAAGTATATTCAAAATGGATTCCAGATGAGTGGTGGAAAATTTAGTATAAAATGAAGCCCAACTAAATACATTAGATATAGGAGAATAAAACATCATGGTTCCAAAGGGAATAATTTTGGTTTTAAATATATATTATTAAATTCTTAGTGTTACCAGAAATAGAATTTTTAATCCGTCCTAGATACGGATGGATTTATATTCAAATTTGGAAAACTGAATGTACTTTTACAAAAATATTATTTTTTATGGTATGGATAATTTAAATAATGGTCTTTATGTATTAGATTATAAAACCCATATGTTTTAAATAGATAATTACTTATATTCTCATGTACAATATCACACCCATGTGTGGTATCACTGATCTTTTCATGTAAAAATGAAGTGTATGATAAAGCCCTATCTAATGGGTTATTGTAATTAATTTTAACTAAAACCTATTGAAATATGTCATGCCTGATTAAAAGGTAAGAGGAATAAAATCCATTTACATTGATTTGGTTAAATGGATAATGATATTCTATAATTGGTACACATTGATGTGTGTTGATCAATTTTAGATGGATCTATAGGTTTGTATTCTTACTTTATTACTTTTACTATGAAATTGAGTATATATGGAAGTATTATCTTAATGAGGTATATGTATGAATCCATTGAGAAATATGAGGATTTCAATAATTAAGTGGGTTATACAATTGATAATATGATGAAGTATATTTGAAGATAACATGTGTTAGTGTAACTTAAAAATTATTTCATTCCCCAATTAATAGAGTGCGAGATTTTATCTCAACTCACCCGCCTTATACACCATAATGAAATGTTCTTAGTAAAAGGATGAATCGTGCCTTACTCCAAAAGATTAGGTTGATGATGATTGTTTAAGTTAATACATTTTAATTATAGAGATAAGAATTACATTATGTGGAACACAAACTGAAATGAGTGCCAACTAAGACAACAAATATAATAATATATTAATTAATGTATGGTTTGAAATGTATGTTTTCTTAAAAGATATAACATGGGAAAAAGAAGATATTATCCATATGAATCGTCATAAAATAATTTAATAGTATAAATATAATCCATATCCCTCAATAGGTACCATCAATATGATTTATAGGCTGATAAATATCTAGTTAAATGGATTTTATTTTAAATTTAGAAAAGGGTTGTCATTCGAACATGTTCCTAGAGTCCCAAGAGAAGAGGTTACTCCTATGTCTCTAGCATAGCATAGGATCACTAGAGATGTTAAGAATAAGTTACAATAGTACTTATAAATGTAACATTATCATATTTAGACCATTATTTTTATAAAATAAATATCATTTTTGAAACCATCTCATTTAAATTATTACATAGTCGGTTTTTTATAGTTTTTTATTATAGTCAATTTTTTGGGTAAAAATTTAATTATATAGAAATATATGGTCAATATTATATCGTTAAAATATCCCAATAGTTATATAATAAAATACATAGGAGGAATAAATGATCAAATATTGAGTAAATATTTAAAATGATGTGTTTTTATCTTGTTTTTTTATAAACTATTAATTTATCCACCAAAATCTATACTATATTTTTTTTAATTGAACTCTTTATGAGAATGAATAACTTCAACATAACTAGTTGAATTATTTTATAAAGTTATGGTCTTATAATTATAAAATATATAAACAATACTCTTTAGTAAAAATTAAGGGAAATATATGAGGGTAATGTTTTTATATTTGATTATTGTTTTATATAGTTCAGAAAACATATGTTTATAAATTAATAAAGAATTTCCCTCTATTTTTATATAAATAAAAAACAAATATCCCAATAATATTCTTGAAAACCAAATTTAAAACCTCTCTAAATCCATCAAAATGTGTTCCTACAAACATAATAAGAACCTCCCAAATTTTCAGAAACTCTCTCTCATGGGATTATCTTCCTATAACTTTTATTCATGTATTTTCTTTGTAAAAATCCATATGAATTACTATTATTTTGGTTTAATGTTTTTTAGAGATAAATTAATGTAATTATAATCATAACTTAAAAACTATTATTCACTCTCATTAATCCTTCCTTGAATTATTAGTTACACCCTTTATGCTAACTTAATTATCATGTGATTTTCCACACCAAAATTTTCTGTTGGGAATACAAATCCCTATTTCCTCTCAATATAACTCACCTATTTGTTTTTGTAGTTCAGTTTTTCAGGATAAACATTTATTTAACACACACTACTTAATAATGGTATTTAATATAATTTAATATGTTATTAGGTATTAAGATCATTATGAAGGATATATAAATGTACATAATTAAAATGTGATAGGTGGGCCTGAATTAATATAGCCCACAATACATTGGTAATGTTTTTATCTTATTATAGATTATTCATTATTTATTTTAGGTTATCCTCATAAAATTATGTTATTAATTCTAAGTAGTTATCCTTGATTTATGTTTATTATTTCAGGTTAAAGTAGTTGTCACATTCCTATGATGACATGATATTATAATCATATATCATGATTCAAGGTTCATGTATAATATTATCACCCATTTTATGTCATTTAAAAATTTTTCTTATCCCACATGTATAAATATAATCATTTTAAAATATGATTATTCAATTATTATAATTTCTTTCACAACTCCCTATTATGTACAACCCCAGGTTTTCCCATGTAAATTTATAAGATCAATGGAATATAAGTGCATGTTCGGAATATTTAAATTAATATATTTGTACATATGATTTAATTTAATTTAATATGTAAATAATTTCCCAAAGTCACTAGGCCTCTTGATCTTATTATATTTTATTAGGTGTGTCTTTTTATAAAAAATTATTCAATAAAATATAAAGAAAATATGGGTTTTCATAGATGGTATCAGAGGAACGTTTACTTATTTTTAGGGATTATAATTTTAAAAAAGTATTCAAAGCCAAAGTTATTATACAAAACATAATAAAATGTTTATAATGTTTGGTAATTCATAAAGTGAGTGGATTCCATGAAAAAAATCCATGTATCAATACTAGAAGTAAATGTGGATCTAAAATAGTATTACCTAAGTGTAGTAACCATAAAAATTGTTTATTGGGTATAAACTCAATCTTCACCTACTATATGATAATGATTCCTTGATAAAAATTTGGATTGATATTCCCAGTGGATACTCTTTGGTGAACACACAAGCTCTTTATGAAATATTATGAAGGGAACAAAAATGACTATGATATTTTATATCATGAAATAGACAATCGATAACATAGATATAAACCTATAAATTCATTTGATTATAAATGTATTTCATTTATGTGTTATCTATTATTTGTTAATTAATTCCCTTTAATGTGATTAATAGTATGAAAATTATCAACCTTAATTTTCTATTTATATGATTTAATGTTTGAAAACTCCCATTTAGATATCTTTTGTTGATTAATTAAATGATTAGAACCAAAATAAAATAGTGAATGGAATACACATTATCTATTAATGAACTCCAAATTTCATATGTTATAATGGTTCAATGCAATCATAAAATCATGTCTATTTAGTATAACTATTCATAAACCACCAAAAAACATAGAAGTGTATTTATCCTTGAAAATAGATAATGGGAATAATATTTCATCCAAATTATATAACATATCCCTTATCTACATTTCTAGGATGAAATTCCAAAAAAAACTTTGAAATACTCCCTTTTGATTAATTCAATTAAAAAATTGTCACAGAGAGGACTTCACAATATAGGTCCAACATAAATTTATTAGATAATTAAAGCACCCTTTTATCACAAATCACCCTCTAATTCTATGTAATTTTTTGGAGTAGGATGAGTATCCTTTGATCATCATCTAAAACATGGATATTATATCATTATGATAAATCGTATTTAGATAAAATGATTAGTACTATTGAAAATATCATCCTGGATGATATTATCATCACGATAGAATGTTTTGATGTGTTCACCAAATAATTTTTTGTTCAACATCCTCATCTATTGGTTGATTTATTGATCAAACATATACCCAAATTTTTTTAATATCAATCAATTTATCTATAATTTCATCTTTTGAACATTAAGAGTTGAAGGAAAATCCAATGGATAATATAGATAATGTTATTATAATCTCATATTCTTTATCATGGGTGAAACATAACTCATAATTAAGGATAAGGATAGGTCAATACACATATATGTTTATTATCATGAGCTTAACAAGATCATGATAAATAAAAATTATACTATTCCACGGATTAATGACCAGTTAAATCAATTTTTAGTGTGTTAGTAATTCAATAATGAGAATATTATGGTGGGCTATTATCAAGTAAATTTTATGAAGGATGATATCAACAATAATACTTTTCATTAATGGTACACACACTAATATTTAATATTGATTCCATTTATACATATCAATTTTAGCTATATTTATGAACATAATGAATATTATACATTGAAATTACCTTTATAAAATTTTGTTAGTTATTATAGACGGTATTCTGATATAAAAAAGGAAGAACATGATGATCATTTGACTGTTTCTATAAATACATTTTGAAACAAAATGTTATATATGAATTATTGAAAATGAATGTCTTGGATGGAGAAAGTATAATTCCAAAGGGAACAATATTTTCAACAAAAGGATATTTTAAAATTCCTAGAAAATAAATGATGTTTAAGGATATCTGTGTCAAAATATATGAGGTATATCTATATTTTCTTTGGATTATATGCATTATATCATTGATGTTTTAGAAACAATTCATAAATTTCAATCCCACTAACCAATATTACTACTAAGGGATTAATATATTTCTGGATTGTTGAATGTGGAAATAACATTAATGAGATCAATAAGATTATATCCACATCAATTATTCTCATATTACCCACCAATTGGGATGGTTTTATGATTTGAAATTATGAATCAAAAAACTATATGTGTGTTCTATCATGAAAGAAGACAATATGATAGCCTATTACCATTTCCAATTAATGCTTCATGGGATGAACTATCCAATGCATGATCTGGACTTGGCTATAAAGATCAAAAAATTGATTATTTGGAGAGATTATCTATATAGGGAGAAGTATGAAATATATGTGGATCATTGAAGCCTCAAATATATATTCACACAATATCTTCATTGGTGAGTGGTCTTCTTACATAGATTCTTTTCACTATGACCCAATATCATCACTGGCTTCTTCTCATAAGAGAGATCATTTTCCTACTGTACCACCAATGAGTTCATTACTTCTGAGGGATCTAGGCTTTACTTCTATAATAGGGATACCTGGAATAAATAATGTACTTTATTAATTTAAGGTAGATGTTCTAGTCGATAGGACACATCACTAACATAATCAATATCCTCAGAGGGATCGATGTACCAGGGTCTTTACTTTCCTTTATTCCCAAATCTCATGACCCTATTCTATTGAGATATGGAGATTAATACTTTTTAACAAATCCCAATCTATAATTCCCATTGATGATTATCTACATATCTCTTCTATCATCATCGGGTATCCTATATATGATTCTGGATGGTATTCACCATTTCTTCTATTTCATCAACCAATTTAGTCCCCAGAAGATTATGTCCACAAATGCCATCAAATCATAATAGTGATATACATATTTTACCATAAATGGATTCATATGAATCAATTTGGCTACTTGAGTGGAAGCTATCATTGTAAGATATGTCTACTAGTGGAATATATTGATCACATCATGCTTTAAATCCCATTTTTCATGCTCTCAACATGAATTTCAGTGTTTGAATATTATTCCATTATTGGAAATCAGATTGTGGATGATAACTAATACTAATGTTCAAATCATTATTTAGATAATGTTTGATATTATTCTATAAAATGTATGTAAATATCATATAATGATCAGATATAATCAATAATGTCACTCCAGGCATCATAAACACTTCCTTGAGGTTTATTCATGCATGTTAGTCAACAAGGAATTCCTCTAAAATTGTAATAAAGTGAGCAGTATTTTTACGATTCAACAAAATGGCCTATAAAGAATTATTTCTTCTAGATGTCATCATATTCTATTATGGATAAAATTTATTCCGATTGAGGAATTTAAAATGTTTTAGCTGGTTCCAGGTAAACTTATTCTCAAAATGGCATTAAAATCCATCGAAATTATCTTAAAGAGGACAGTTTATGGAGACCTACACAGAGTTGTCCATCCTTTACAATCGCGAGTGTCCATGGAAGACCCTCTGGGAGTCTAACGAATCCCAAATACTTTAGATAATCACATTATATCCACATCCCACTCTTCAATGGACACCTCAATTATCCCACTTCTCACCTGGATGGAGCCCTGTCACTCTATGACATCACATGGTCTCCACAGCTGACTCCATAATCGTCCCTAGGATGGACACTCTACGAGTCCATCATTGTGACCTCCTCTTTGTGGTGCCTGCATTTTCTCTATGTAAATATATATGACTCTATATTACATGAATTACATATAAATAGTATGCCTCCCCCCCTCAAACCACTGTTACTATATCCTTTCATCTTCCCACTTCCGTTTTTTATAGACATTCACGATGTCGAAAAATGGATTATCAAAGGTACTTGGACACTACAAGTAATTCCTACTTGTGCTCTTCATGGACCATTATTAAGGTGGGGATTCCATTGGTGAAGGAAAAATCCCTTATCAATGGAGGCATCCCCTATGGGGTTTTTTAGGCTTCACGAAGCCATAAGCATTCACAATGCACTCCCTAGATAAAGAGTCCTTTTCTAAGGTGAACCTCCACTCCATGTAATCCTCCTTTCATGAAGTATCATACCTTAATGAAAATCCTTTCCTTCATTAAGACCATTATAATTGTGATATACCAATGATTTATGAAGTAAATCCTCTTCACAAAGCACCAAATCTTTACAAAACCCCTCATTTCATGGCCCCCTTCTTTACAAACCCATCACTCATACGACCCTCTAGAATTGTATGATGTAATATCATGTTTCCCTGAGTGGTTATTCTTGGTGTGTTACCATGCCTTGTGCTTCTTCGCATAGGTACGCTAATAGATATTGATTATTTTCATCGCCATGGAAACATTGACCCATAAATGGATTACTCCAAAACCCCATTCACCCATGGAGATTGTTCTACCTCTCCTTCTCCATGTGTGGGTTGGTACAAGTTATGTATATCCTAGTTGAATGGGGAAAGTCCCCATAATTAAATCTACATGATGTTAAACTTCTAAACAACCCCACGCCCTCAACACAAGACATTTAACTATGATCATGACATGACTGACAGGCCCGAGAGGACCATGATAAGGATGGGCACCAGTTCCCTCTCACTCATCCTCTCCTGCTGCATTTTGTCACTATATGTACTGAGAGTATCCTTTGTGTAATCCATGACACCCCTTGATATAGTTCTCTATGTTTGGTGGTCATATCCTCCTTGTATATCTAGACCCCTACTCCAGCATCCCCCTCAGAGTATGCCCTTTTTCCTCATTGGGTCACTAACCACATGTTTTCCCCACATCATCCATGAAATTTCCTTGTTCTACCTTAGTGTCAATGTCCCATGCCCCACTTCAACATACTACATAGACATTCATCCTTTCCCATTTTCAACCACGGTATGTATGAAACCACTTTTAGATTCAATCCCATTAACCACCAATCCCTCCCACTTCACGTAGGTTCACCATCATCTCACATGATGTTAAATTGTATTACACTTTCATCCTGAATGATAATAAAATGTATTCTTTCTAAATATATGGGTTTTGACCCTTTCTCTTTTTTGAATAGGATACAAAGGATGCCTCCCTGAGGTTCAACTCCAAATAATAGTAAACATTTGTGTACCCTTTTGTTGGCACCCACATCCTTGGTCTGACCCTTATTTGTGATAGACCAGCTCTCAGGTCGTCTCAGTGCACTAACCCTAAACTCAATTTATACTCATCCAACCAAGAGTGTCCCTCTAAATATACGATTATAACCACAAGTAAGCCCCAACTTATCTTCGGTTTGATTTCCCATGTGTAAACCCTTATTATATGTCTCATCCCATAACTACATGGACTTTGATATTCTCCCTTTTTGATCAAGGTATGTTGGATACCTCCCTATAGTGCAATCCCAACCCACTCCTCTGTGTGGTCTCTCCCTTGAGCCTTTGTGTCTTGGGAAGATCATGCCTTAATTCATTGGTTTTATTTATTTTGGGTCCCCATTAAAGAGTCCCCATTTCATAACTACATGGACATTTATTCTCTTCCCCCTTTGATATGTAGGAAACCTCCCTAACAATCAGGCCCAATACTGACACCTTCACTTCAATTCTTGATTCCATATGAATTTATTCCATCATTAGACACTTTATCATTATCCATCCTAATTTTTCTTAGGCTTCCACATCCTGGTGAACTCATGTCATCCATACAGGCAGCTTAACATGTGAAGTCCCCTCGATTTCATCACTCTTTATAGCCCACATGCCGCTAACCATGCATAATCCACAACATATATCTAGGTTTTTTTCCATTCTGTACACCCCTATTTCATGCCTCTCCCATTAAAACTATATAGGTTTTGATCATTTCCACATATAAAGGGTTTGTATGAATCCTATTCACAGTTCAACCCTAACCAATGATAAACAATGGTGTCCCCTTTTCATGGACCCAACCACCCTATCTGATGTCCTAATCAGTGATCAAATTGTGAAACATTTCCCTTTGTGAGACCTACCAACCTGGGTCCATCCTAATTGTGTGTTATGAACCAGCCATCCAATAAATGTACATGGTGATCCCTCTTAGGGATTTATCTATATAATGTAATCCCATCGTTGTTCTTCTTAATTTGATCTAAATCCTCTAGATGATTTTCTTCGCGACATAACACAAGTTAATCATGGGATGCTAAGGAAAACCTCTTATACGTGACTATGGTATAATTAGAAGTGTTAGATTTGGGATTCCTTGGGCTTATTAACCCTCAATAAGCACTCTAATGAGGTAAAATCATGGTTCACCAGTCTTTCAGCATCCAGAACTGCAAGAGATGTCAAACTTGGCAACTCTCCTAACTCAAGGTCACGGCCCATGTTTTACCCATTTGGAATATCCTAACAGATGTAGTATAATTAACTGGCATCCATAAAGATATCGAACAAAGAAAAGTTTTATAAAAAATGACTTAATATTTAAGGTTGACCTAGATTAGGAATGAAATTACATAGAAGAATCCGTTGAAGGAGAGACCGGAATCCCATCATATCATTTTGATCAAGGAGTTAATGGCCCTCAAGAGGAGATGGATGTCTCCCACCATTGGAAAGTAAGAATTACAGGAAACAATATGAACATCAGTTAGCATCCCAACTTGACGCACAACAAAACACACCTTGAGGAAATCACCGGAAAAAGAAATGGGGAACTTGAAAAGGGATATATTCTCCTCAATATGGAGATTCATATAATTTTTGGAATCAAAAGAAGTGTGTGTCATCCAATCCAGCAATCTAGTTACAAGTCCCACAAATCAAATAGTGGGTCTAATATGACACTCACCAGGATTTGGTGATTTTAATCATTTGGTATCCCAGTCTGCGACATTTTCAGCATAGATATTTCTATCCATCCATGGAATAATGAATGGAATTGGGGAATTGGAAATATCATTCCTAGTAGCTATATTCTTGGATGAATATTCCTTCAATATAGGACCCAAGCTACAACTGAAAGAACCCAATCTCCTCCCTCCCAAAAATGTTGGTGCATGGTCAATACAAATGTGGCAATATCTCATGGCATCACCTCCTATATGACAACTCCCATGGATATATCTACTAGACTCCCACACCCTATCCAACCATTTTAAATTATTCAAAGTAGGGTGATCAATAATCTAGTTCAATGATACGAACATGATGGGGTCATCCTAGTGATGAATATGGAACCTCAAGATTTGGAGGCTTCTGTTCCCCACAGACACTTCCACCCCCAAGTGTAATCTTGGGAGCCACTAATCCTTCCTATAATCTTTGATAATTTTCGAGCCTCTTAATAGAATTCTCTTATGACTCACTCTCTTACGTCGATGAAGTAAGGGTCATCAGAGTCTTCCCAGCTATGACTCCAGCCATGGGACTACCAAGGAGGGATCCCAATAAGACACATCAGTACTGCCAGCTGGTCCCTCATACAGATAACATGGTGGTCCATACCCCTTCACCAATGATCATAGCATGGTTGAAACAATTCCAACACCATGTGAATGATTAAGAGGATTCCTGCAAGGGGGTCATCTTCTACAACATCAATGGCCAAATTAACCACCAACATGTACAATAACCTCCCAATTTCTACATAATAGTGATATATCAATGCCTGATCTCTATTGATTCTTCATTCATCCCATGAGAAAGTTGGGTTAACTCTCTCGGTCGATGGCACAAGCAGCAATCATTGTGGGTCGACACACAATGTTGAGATTCAGTACAGATGTCCTCCCCATACTATCTTCAACTAGAGTAGAGGTTCTCCTCACACTCTACTTCAGTATAAAGGTCCTCCCCATACGACCATCATTTGTCCCAGTGGAGTTCTTCCCCGTATTTTGGACACCTAATTCGAAGTTCCTCTTCATTCCCATAGTTTCAGGTATGGAGGTTATGCCCATATTTCAAGATATAGATGTGAAGCTCCTCCACACATCATCACTAGATGAAGTGATTGTCCTCCTGGATCCAGCATTTCCAACCATGAATGGCTTCCCTTTGTTCCCTTTGATGTTTTCCTAGGTGACCATCGCATCCAAGCTTATCCAAGGGGAGGTCAAGCACGCTCCAATATCAACTCGCACATGGGTCCTACCCATGTAAAATATCTACCCTTCCCTAATGAACAATCCCAATGTAGAAGGGTGGGTCATCACCACCAAATGAAGGGTACTGAGAAATACCAGGTTTTACTTAATCTCATCTTCTTTTTAGAATATGAAGTGGACTGCGACACAGTGATAGAACCATCACCCTGATCCTCTGTATTAGGGTCTAGGGTAGAAACTCAGAATATTATTTTTGTCCACTCAGAATGTGAGATGCACCGGATCCCTGAATCCCTCCATAGACACATAAAGGAGGAGGAATATTTGGATCTATTACATGTTCTTGATGTGAAATCCTACCTTTCATGAACAGGATCCTTCTCAACCGTGAAAATAAATCATATGTAATTGTTATAGGTATTTTTCAATGATGGGAACCATCTTAATCCACCACCAATGGCCACTCCCCATATGTTGAAGTAGTGCTCAGCACCCCATCCAATAGGGAGGAGGTGATACAATCAGTTCATTCCCCAAAAGACTGCCTAACATGAAATGGTTATGTGAGCTCAAGAATCATACTCTCTACCGACTAGTCTACCATTTTAGTGGTATACAACAGTGTCGTTACTAGTTATTGATCCACCACTAGTTAATGAATGGGGAAACCAGGTCTGGGTCCTGAGTATGAGTTGAGGAGTTTGTGGGACATTATCACTGTAGACCTTCTCCTCGAGATATTTTGGCCAATGGGAACTACAATATTCAATAATCAGAAGTCCCTCAATAAAGATGAAGTTATTTTCTTAAACCAACCCTTTGTGATGAAAAATTTCTATCTATGACAACAATGGTTAACATACCCCAAAATATGAGAACACTTCAATGACAATGGCTAGTAGTGCTCCTAGTGTAGTTGGAAGAACTCTATACTGTTCGGGACCCTGTATGACCTGGTTATCATTTGATCCTCCAACAATGACCCATTCTAATCCTTACAGATATTTGTATAGTTTCATAGGAGGCATCCCCACATTTCCAGATTCACAACCAATAGAACTTTTGAGTCCTTTATTTAATTCCTATCATGGACTATCCTTGTTCCCCTGGTTATATCGAGGATATGTCTTCGTTCATCTCCATAGAAAACATGCATATACTTGATATATAATTTAAAGGGTGAATCTACACAAGGTCTAGAGAGATTGAACAACCCACTAGGAAAGCACAACTCCTGGAAGATCATGCAGTTGTCAACACACTCCAACATGAAAAAATTCTTGAGCTTCCTGATCCTTCTAAGTTGTTGCCTCTCGGTCGAGATCCATGTAAGGGAAATGAACATTCTAAGACATTAAGATCGATTGACCTGTTTAATTTAGTATTGATGATCTAGAAGTCTCTCAATGTGGTCGTGCTCTGTGAATTGCTCACATAATATATACGATTCATCATCGATCTCCCTACTAAGTGCTCCACAGAACGATGACCAGATTATGGCGATCTATAGTATGATCTCAACTATTCTCCACTAGTGTAGAAAAGAGATTTACCATATTCCCTGGATGAATTTCTTCTCTTGTTCTTGATAAAAATTTCCACATGATAGGGTTGAGGGTAATGTTTTTAGAAAAATTTCATGGTATTCCACACAAAATCCACCAGAGTTAAAAGAAAACTGTCCCCTAGACCTATCTTCGGTTTCATCAGTACTTCCACAGTTTCATCCAGTAGCCCCTCAGGTCATTCCACCAGCCGCTCCATGATCCTCTTAGCCAACTTACCATGTTGAAGAACCTTCCAATGCTCTTGTAGTTAAGAATCCTCTCCCAGAGTGGGATCCTTGTCTGGATTATCCAATGGCTACTATCATCCCTCGCCTTGAGGATCTTGAAACCCAATAGGTGGAAATCTCAACTAAAAAACCATATCCGACATGGGTCGATGATATTCCAACACCCCGTGCTTTGGAAATCCTACCTTTTCCCCTTTTAAAGAGACTGGAGTACCCCTAGAAGATTTGGTCCACTTTATTTCAAGATGTGGACCCATGTTGGGGACCCTAGCGTAGTAAGAAGCTTCTATTCTCTAGTGCATTGTATAGACATTGGAGGGTCCCACTTCGCTCTGGTACAGCTAGTCACCCATTAGATCCATACCTTTTTTAGATGATCTCTATAGGCAGTTTTTGTATCCATTCTATTACACCACCCACAAGACTAGTAATACAAGCCTGTTCAACTAAAAGAAAATTTTGGATGAAGAAGTTTCATACTTTTTCTCCAGGTGGAAGGGCCTCATGTATTCAGTAAAAATGTCATTGGGTCAAGAATAGTTGCTGATTATGTTCCTAGGAAGTGTGATGATTAAAATGGTCCATTCTATCATCACTCAATAAATCCTAGGTAGATTTTAGGATATCCCTGGAAAATCTCATCATCTAGAAGAAGCTTTGAAGTAAGCCAATCAGGCACATCCATTACCTCCCACAGCTCACACTAGAAGAGATTCCAAAACCGAGATAGATATTATTGCACACATAGAGGACCCTAGATAACTAAAACTGTTATTGGAAGAGCCATTTCCATAGACTCAATAAGAGACACCACCTTAGGCTCGGCCTCTGGCATAGAGTCGACCGCCTCATAATTGGATTGTTCCACCGCATAATGTGACACCACCACCAAGGTGAGACTAATAGGTTTCACCTCATCAAGAGGCTCTAGCCCCTCTTTAGGTACAATCTCCTAGAGCCCCTTTCTCAGATTAGAGAAACTAGACATACTCATTCAATGAGGCCAAGGAACCTGGATAATTCTAGACTAACTTGGATAGATGAATTATAAAGTTTCTAGAATGCAGGAGACCCAAAGAGGTAGATCTCACCGATCATCCCAATTTTTCCCACATCACTAGTTCCTTTGAAACACCATCAAGTAGTGTTATGTGTTCAAATAATAGCTTCAGGACTATGTCTATTATAGTATAGTCATATTGGGTCTGGCCCCGACCAAGAGGGCATGTCTATCTGTATGGCTTGATAGCGACAATGAGGGATAATGGAAGAAGTTCTCTCACCAAATGTCTCAAATTTTTTGATAAATGGATAACATGAAAGGTAGTTTCTTGGAACCATGGTATTATACAAGCCTATTTGGATCATCAGGGGCCATTTGATGTCACTATTCACATGCTAGCTACTACCTCTACATTAACACCATAGCTTTCACCATCTTGGGAGAGCAGGCACTTACAACACAAGGGAGTTCAAATCCCTCTTCCTATGCTGAATCCATACTATAATCTTAGAAATTTAGTTCCCCTGGAGATAAGGATTTCCCCCTGAATACACCAAGTAAAAGAGGACTCATTTACTAATGATCAAGACAACACCTTGGTAAATATTGATGAACTAGTCGACTCTTACATGGTTCTCGAATATGAAGAATTCGATTCAGACCCTCTTATTGTCCCCAGTTGATGTCAGCATCGACAAATCCACGGGTATGAAAATTCCTAGAATGTCTAAGCCTATTCTCTCAGCCATTCTGTGTATTCCACTGAGACCATAGATCAGTCTTAGCATACAGCTCGATATATGTATCATGCTCAACTTATTTTTTCATAATCACCACCATCGTCATTTTTATTTCATGGTAAATAAGAGACACCATTAATGAATTAGGATCGGTTATGTTCAGTCATGTTTAGACATTAGTCATCTAGCTGTCATCAGGTTGTCACTCTGCATGTGCCAAGAGATGTGCAGCGGGATATGCCCAGCACATGTCAAAATTCACCATTTTGACCACCAGTGTTTATTATACCACCTTCCATGAAGAAAAATCATATTGGAAAAACAATGTGCCTCACATGAATTCATGATGTACTTAGAAAAACTACTAGTATTCACTACAAGGTTCTCGATCCATGAGACACTTTTCTTATCTACAGACATCTGTGATCCCTCACAAAGGCTCTAAGAACCCCCTTATAGCTTTAAATAGAGGCAGAGACCGCATAAGACTTCCATGCTAAGGATTTCAAGCATGAAAAATGATAGTATGTCATTCCATTATCAATATAAGATGATGTTTCTCCTATAAAAGGGAATATTCCCACACTATACATAACTATCCAGTTAAATGGTGTGGAATTCCTTCACTATGTTATTGGCATGGGTTATAGGATCAATCTTATCTTAAACCAGACGCTCCAAAAAAATGGGGCTATCTGAAATAGATCTGGATAATTCTGACCTGAAGATCCAAGGTTATGATAGGATAGAGCAGAAACATGTTTGAATAATTCACATGAAGACCCAATTAGGAGGCCTAATTGCCATCACAGATTTCAAGGTTTTCTGGTTAGACACTGCCTAAAATGCGCAGGTTGGTAGACCCTGGCACCATACGAATGCAGCGGTCCCCTCATCATGTCACTAATATATCAAGTAATATCTTAATATATGATTGGGTGTTCTCCAATATGATGTATCTCCCATTTCTATTTTTTAATCCCTCTACCTAGATGATGACTATTAAAAGATAAAGGAAAAGTAGGTTCAGAACAATGAGGTTGAGAATAATTCCATTGTGGATGACCCATTGGTAGTCCTGGATGATGCTTACATTTTCCCAATTTTCAAGTTAGAGGCCACAACCCCAGACATGGGGCATTATTTTTTCATATACGGGATAAAGGAAATGATCCTTCACAGGCACAAGGAACTCAATAAAATCACTTCATGCTATTACAAGAATCTCACTCAAGGGATCACAAACCACCTTAACCCTAAAAGGTATTCGGATTTCTCCACATGGAAATAGAAATATGTCATACATGCTTGTTCTACATAGTTGGGTTGAACTTGCTCAACGCGGTGTGGCACTACTACTTCAATATAATATTGCATGGCTCGTTGTGATGAATACCTAACTGAATGGGATGAATATATTTTGTTTACAGGGCTCTAGTAGTGTGTGATACCTTCCGTAGAGATTCTACTACAACTTAGGTTGGAACCATTATTTCATCAGAGTTAGCCAATTAAAAATAATTACCCCTATCAAGGATCATCTTAATGTGAGAAATGAAGAGAATTTGGATGCCCTCCCTCCAACCTACAATTGAGTTTGGTGACTCGACCACTATGTATGAGTTGGAACAAGTGATCCTCAGCACTGAAACAGATCTAAAACTAGCATTGTTCTGTACAGACTTGTCTATAGAAGACCAAAAATGGTATGTTGATTTCTTAATGTAGTGCTGAGATGTATCTTCCTAGATCAATGGTGAGATACATGTGTTGGATCATCATGTCATCGTTCACCACCTTGGTCTCTTGATAATCAATTGTTGTTTCAAACTACCACCCATGAAGATCCACCTTTCCCATGGTTCGATGGTCATGGGTGGTGTTTATAAGATCATTAGATCCAACTTCTTCAAGGATGTCCAGTAACATTAATGAATCTCTAACATTTTTCTATGTTGAAAGAGGAATGGAGAGATAAAATTATTCATCGACCAATAGGATCACAACCATCACTATTAGAAGGATGATTTTTCCATTCTTATTATTGAGTTATTGATCAATGCTACCATTGGAATCCAAGACCTCTCCTTTATGGATGTGCAATCCAAATATAATCTAATCTGAATGGATCTTAGGATGAATATTCCACTTCCTTTAGAGAACCTCAGGGTACATTATACTACGAATTATTGCCTTTTTTTCTGATGAATTCATGATCTGCCTATCAATGTGTTGTGGACCACATATTCAAGATGATTCTTGGGACATTGGTGAAATTCTATGTGTATGATTTGGTGGTCAAATACCACTAGTTTAAAGACCATATCAATGATTTTAGAATGAGTTAACATTATTCTACTCAATCCATCAAAATATGAAACCCTTGATGTGTGCATTCAGGGAAACCGCTGAAATGTTTCTTGACATTTTTATCAGATATAGCGGCATCAAGATTGATCTAGAGATGATCAAGGCCATCATTCAGATGCATCCTTCGAACAACATTCAGTATCTTTGAGGCTTTCAAGTCCACTTAGCCTCCATAGCATGAATCATTACAGATATAACTATAAAGGGTAAGATATTTTATGGGCTCATGAAGAAAGTTGTAGACAACCAGTTGGATGAAGAGTGTCAATAATCATTTGTAGAGATTTAGAATTACAAACTATATCCTCCAATTCTGAAGCCACCCATTTTCAGAAAGCCACTAGTTCTTTTTCGGGACCTCTCTACAATGGTCCCTTAGCACCCTTCTCACTCAAAATAGCAATAAGGGAATAGATAATATCATACACTATCTTAGCTGCATTTTTCATGATATAGAGACCAGATATTCCTCTATCGGTAAGAGCTTCCTTTCACTAGTATTCACAGTACAAAAGTTGATATATTACTTATATAATGATGATATATTTCTAGTGTCTATAATTGAACCATTTAGGTATATTATAATCTTTCCCATATTGACAAGCTTTCTAGCTTAGTTGTTAGTGAACCTTCAATAGTTCGATATTTAGACTATTCTCCAAAAAATATATTAAGGGTCAGGCACTGATATGTTTTCTTTCCCCCTATCATGCCTCCATATAGAAATATCTATATATTGACTTCCAAAATGAAGTCATCCTTGCATTGGGTGAAGTTGTACTATGTTGGGAGATTAACATTGTTGGTGATTCATGAAGCCCTAAAGGTAAGAGGCTCAATGATCTCAGGCTTAATAGAGTTGGTCTCTGTATCGCCTTCACCCTTCATACATATACTATCCTACCCAATTCATTCATATTTTTAGAAGGATGCACCAAAAATGAGGAATAATATCCAGCTCTTATCACTAGCACAATCTTGGCCCTCAATATTGATGTTCCCCACCTACATATGAAAGGAGTCTATGAGCTAGTCATCAAAAAGATCAATGGAAACAATGTTTTTAGGAAGCTATAGCTTATAACCCTGTAAGATCAAACATTATGGATAATGGACCAGTTCCCTTCCCGTCCTAGAGTCACTCATGCCCCTCAGTCATAGAACGGTCGACCTAGTGCCTTGGCTAGCTTTAACACATCTCTTTCTAATCCTAACTTGAATTATTTGAGTATCCATGTGGCTCATCAATGATTCCATACTCTCGTCACTCCAGTTGTAGATGATATCCATCAAGTTAGATATATCACCATCAGTGTGTCCACATCGGGACCCCCAGTTCCCCTTACCATTGTGAAAGGGACCCCTAGATGGAAAAATCCATTTATTGAGTATCTCCAACATGGTAATCTCTTCACAAACCAATCCATACAAGAGTGAGTCTGAAGACGCGTGGTGAAGATCACCCTCCAGAGAGGTCTGAGTACTATGCATATCCTTCACATATATAAGTTTGATTGGATTCTCCTCCATTGTATTCAAGGAAATGGAATTTCCCATGTTATGTTGGATGTTCATGTCAGTTCCATTGGAGATCATCAGGAATGTCAAAAACTCTATCATCAGATCTGAACGTTGGGAAATTTTTGTCCCACCGTGATCCATGACTATATCGAGTTTTACAAGAGGAGTCACGTGTTGTATAATCATGATAATTTTTGCATTTACATCCAGAGCCTCTCTATACGTCTAAGTGTTGTTGGTCCATTCGACACTCTGGACTCGATGTCATGGGACAATATCCACCTGTAATTTCTCACTAGTGTTGGTTCATCCTGATGACTAGGTATTTCTTATCCAAGTGGCTAGAAAAAATTATTCTCAATTAGGTAAATGCATATTCTATCATTGATTTTGTGAGATCCAATATCATACATCAATTCACAGTCCCTCACACTATCCTCACCGATAATGGTACCAACTTTCAAGTAGTTGAATTGATGAAATTGTACAACAAGTACAATATATATTCTAATCCTACATCCTTTCTCTCATGCGCACGAAAATGGGTAGATAGAGGTGTTCCAAAAAACCCTCTATAAAATCATTCAAATGATGGTTTTTTTATAACTATAAGATTTATCAATAAAAGCTTCCCAACACTCTCTGGGCTTACCAGAAAATGACTCATAATTCTACCCAGGTGAACCCATATTCCCATGTGTGTGGAAAAGAAGTGGTCCGACAAATCGAGATTATTATTTTTTCAATCCACGCAATCATTTATAATTAAAATATGTAATAAAAGGAAGATGATGTCTGGCTAGATGAACTAAAATCCCTCAATGCAAATAGGCTTCATGCCTTTCACAATCTAGAGAGGAATCAGAAAAATATATCCATAGCTCTCAATAGGATTATTCACCTATGTTCCTTCCATCATTGTGACACATTATAATCCATAATAACTCCAATGATTCTCAGTAAGAATATACCATAGTTAAAACCCAAATGGGAGGGACACTATATCATTCAAATGGTTTACCCCAACAATTCATACTCTCTAGTCACCATGAATGGTGGTCCTATTACTCCTCCTACAATTGCCAAATTCCTCAAACAATACTTCAAATGAGTGTTCCATCATCCTTCATTGAAATAATATAGACAAGGTAAACATACCATAAATTTTTTGAGCTCTAGGACCATAAACCATGTCCCCTTAATCAAGCATGATGATAAACTCCAAACGGTGAATACACCCTATAGTCCGATCTCTATGACCTTAAACTAAGATCTCTCTCATCCTTTCTACAATACATTATATTGCACGGGTACCACCATTCTACACACATCTGTTATTTTGTGTCATAATCATATTTTAAACCTTAAAGGACTCCCTAGAGGCCTTTTCTCATGACACATTGGCTCACCTACCATTCTAGGCCAACATCCTGGAGGATCTTGAATGGAAATTTGATATATGTTTTCTGTTGTGAATATTTCCCATAGTCAATGCTTGTTTTTTATTCTTATTATAGGACACACAATATAGAAACATTGTTGTGAGCATAGTTATTGTTATCCTCTATCATTATCTCTAACCCCCTGGTCTCTCAAATATTGAGCATGGGGATTTACCTTTTTTCCCTTCTATCCAACAGACACGACAGTAAATTGGGAATCTACAGTTAAAATGCTGTGACCATAAACTAAGATATCCCTCATCCTTACCACATGATGATAAATAGAATGAAATTCCTAGAAATACATGTGTCTTTATTCCCATAATTTTTTGATACGTAGGAATGCCCACCTGTTTTCTCTTCAGGTCCATCCCAGAAAATCATTTTATATCACTAGTCCCCCCTTTTGGATTAGTTCTCTTTGAAGGATACATATAGAATGATGTCGACCCATTTTCTCCTCATCCACATTGGGTTTGAAACAACCCCACCATGTCCATCCCTTCGTAACATCCCCCTTTACCTCTCATAATTATTGTATGATGTTAAAATGAACGACATTCCTAGAACTATGTGTGGTATGATTCGCATCCTTATGGGATATATATCAATGCCAAGACATTTGGTCTTTAGGTCCATCCCACAAAATTTTTCAATCTCCATGTTCCCCCTCTAGGTTTAGTTATCATATAGAGATGAATAATGTATAATGTGGAAAAAATTTCTCCATAATCCATGTTTCATTTGTAATAGCCCCACCATGTACCTCCCTCTATAAAATCCCCTTTTATCTTTAATCATTACCGCATGAATTTATACTGCAAGGTGTTTATATAATGGCATGTGTCTCAATTCCCATCTTTATAAGATACGTATAAATGCCCAAATATTTTGTCGATGGTTCCATCCCTAGGTTCCTCAATCTTTTTGGCTCTTTTTTCATTATCCTATGATCAAATTTTTATAACATTAAACTAAGCTATCATTTTTCCTACCAGATATGAAACTATATTATCATTCCTTTAAGACATTACACTACAAATATTTACTCGTCGATCATGAGTAACATTAAATGTATGTACCCCTTCATACTACAATACATTAAACTACACATAACATTTTCAAAATCACTTAGTTGTAGTCCTTTGGCGTGATTTTCCTTTGGGGAGTGTGTGGTGTGGTGTGGACTTCTTTGTACTTGTTCATGTTGGGATATTTTTTCCATCACATACTCATTCTCTATTGGACACATTCGATTTAATTATGGCCTTACCACATGAGGTAAAATTTTATTGCATTACATTACTATGTAAGGCTTGATTCTCATCCTTATGTGTTATGTTATAATGTTTGTTCTTTTTTGCTTTGGGTCTAGCCCTGGGATCACTAACCTATTTTACCCCTTTCATATTCTCATCTCCTTGACTCATTTTCCTCTATGTTGAGCCATGTGAACTCTATCTTATCGCAACATATTTCTTAGATAAGTTGTGGTCTTGGTCTTACAGTGTTGGATCCAATATCGACATTCCCTCATTTTATTTCCCTGATTCATTAATTTCTTTGTTTGGGTCTCCATCATCTATCACATTTGAAGGGACCCCCAAGCGGTATGGATGCCGTCCTAAGGGATTGCCTACCATTTTTCGCCAACATCCCGAAATATCTCAAATGACATTTGAGTCAGGTCCTACATTTTAAATATGGTTAGTGGACAACCCTCACATTTTTGTTCTCATCCTAGGTCACATGATATGGATGATGTTTTTCGAATACGATCAAGAGTTATCCTATATCATTACAAAAACCCTCAAATGCCTTAAATATTGGTTTCATGATTCAAATTCCTTTCCATTTCATCATGATAAAATAGAATCATGACACCCTAGGTGTCATTAATTAGTGAACTTTTTCATTTCAAGAGGAAGAAATGGTGTCATGGGGTCATCCTTGACTCTACATACTCTTTCCCCAACAGGTTCTTCCCCCAGTTGTAAAGATTCTCTCTACCCTTGTTTCCCACACTAAACATGGATCATGTGGGCTTAGAGATATGGGTATGTTTTTCACCCAGATGGAAGAATAAAACATCCCCTTGGTCTGGGATATATGACCATAATATAGGACCACATACATCTTTATCTTATGACATTAAACTATGCCATTTACATCTAGACTGTGTGTTAATAATCTACCAAGCTGTATGATGTCTTTGTTTGAGAAAATGTTGCCCCTATGGATTTGGTCTCTTGTCATGAAACATTCCAGAACTATTTGTGACCAGATTCCCAGCCATGTGAGATATGTAGTGATTCATATGCACATTACCTTAGGGTCCATCTGCATAGTCATGAAGCTTTTCAACCCATCTGGGAAAGGGTTTTCCTATGTGGAGGGGTGTGGTTTGGTGTGGGCTTCCATTTTTTTCATTCATGTTGGGTTTCAGGTTGATGTTATATGACGCCTCTCTACCCCATGTGGTCTAACACAATGAACATTAAACTATTACTTCTAGTGTCATAGTTTGTAAGAAATTAAACCACATTATAACTACGATTTTCCTCACATGATAGAATATCATTATTTATTTCTTTTCGAATATAACATACCATTTTTGAGAACTATGTGTTGTATGATTCCACATATTATGGCATACATGGTGTTGACTATACTCTTCTTCTATGGTCCATCTATAGCCCCATTCATCCTACTGGCCTCTTAGCACTATCCCCGTTTCAATAATGTTCAATTTATTGATGTCTTTTTTGACCTCATTTTCATTGGGTTATGCATCATACCAAAAAAGTTTCCCTTAAAGTGTCCCACATCCTCATTTTATAAGATTAAACTACATGGAATTATAGTACTATGTACAATTTGATTCCTGGCCTCTCAAGATACGTAGAGACGCCTAGGAATCCAACTTTGGGCCCATCTACAAGTTCATTCACTCTTCCATATATTCACCCCTAATTATGGTCAAAATTATATGACCCTAAATTAGGAATCCTATGTAAGATCCCTGTTTTTGATGTGGAAGACGTTGGAATATTCTTGATGATATTCCAGAGCAGCGACTTTAGATAGTGTGCGATTCCGAGCTCCGGAGTGGCAGGAATTAAATTTTTAGTGTGTTCACATTGGAAATGCGAAATAAATGTGATTACTCCTAAACGGAGTTATGGATCAGAGATCCAAGTGTACGGATGGGTCCGAAAAGGGGTGTTTACCCTAGGAACGTCATAAAACTTGTCGGTGTGGGATGTTTGGACCCCTCGCTCGCTTTCGGAAGGTTAAATGGATAAATTAATTAATTAATTTATTCGTTTAATGGTTAAATGCAAGTATCTCTTAAACAGTGGCTCGGATTGGAAAATATATAGCACCGTTGAGTCCGGAGCATGCCGTTTACCCAAAGAGGGGTGTAACATTCGCGGGCGTGGGCCCTCTGTGGAAAACGCCACGAGGGGCGTTTTCATAATTAAGTGGTCTCGGACGTTAGATTTTATATCGTTCGAAAGGAGCCTATGATTAAGATTCTAAGACCACTGTTGTGCTCCGGGGGTGTTTTTTACCCTATGCGCGACCTAAAGTTCTCTTCGTTTGGGGTTTCGGATGCAGATTTAATTTGGGTTGAGTTTTTAATTAATTAAAGGTTTAATTTATGTTCCTTTATTTAATCTCTTATTCTTCCCCCACCCTCTCCCTGGCGAAACCCTTCCCATTCCTCTCCCAAGAAACTCCCCTCCTCTAATGCTCTCTTCCTCCTTCACCTCCTCGTCCTCCCTTTGTCGGACGACGACAGAACTTCGAAGCTTGGTGAGCGCATTCTTCGTCAACAATGATCGATCCCAATCCAAGTCGGATTTGTCAATTTGTGGTTTTCATCCCTTTGATTTAAAATATTGATCATTGATTTTTATTTTCATTTGATCCGCGATTATCATCCATCACATGATCCCACAAATTAATTATTGTTATAACCATTCATATTAGTTCATCATTTTAACGGAGATGAACTAATGTTCGTTCCTTTAATTGGGCTCTTGTTCTTAATTTATCTCTTGTTCATCGCCAACTTTTCTTTTGATCGGCGGATCGATAAAATACCCGATAATAAATAGTCACGGGATCAATCCTTGACAAAATGAATCTTTTATGCGGACATAGATTTGTCTTGGAGACCGTAGTTGAGGTACGAGGGTTGAGGTATGTGGTGCGTAGTGGGTCGAAGAGGCGAAGATGTTCGGCATGGTGGTGTGCAACCGGTCGACGTCGTAGTGGTGTGCGGAGCCTGGCCAGAGTGGTGGTGTGCAGCGGGTCGCGGTGGCAGTCCGAGACAACAGGTAGCAAGGTAGTCCATCGGGCAGGGTCAACGCACGGCAGGGTGCGGCTGGTGTGGTGTTAGGCTGGAGGCCGAGGGTGTTGCCGGTGTGGCTGGACGGCGGTGCGCCGGCGAGCCAGGACGGTGGGCATCCGGCGGCAAGCTGCTCGAGGCAGCGACCTGGGCGACCGGCGGGGGAAACAAGACCCGCACGGTGCGGGTCTGGTCTTTGATGGGAGAAAGGATAGATTTTGGTTTTGGTTGGAGAGAGAAGAAAGAATAAAACAAGGAGAATAAAGAATAAAAAAGGAAAAAAGGAAAATATGGCATGAGGGGGTGCGCCACCCGTGAGCAACAAAGTGGGGTGTGTTTGATTGAGTTAATAAATTATAATAATAATAATGATAAAAAATATTATTGTTATTCTTTTGTTATCAAATATTGTTTTCGGTCATAAATCCTCCGTGTGACGTCCGATTGAAGCACTGCTAGCGGCGACATGATCTTGTTTTTGAGACAGTCATTTTGTGTCCAATCTTGGATACTTAATTCGGAGTTGAGGCGTGGCCCGCGCGGGCAGTCGTTCGAGCTCCGTGCAGCGTTTCACGACTTTTTCCTCGGACGTCCATTCGGGGCGTGCGATCAGTCGATGTTGGTTGTTTTTCCGAGGGCATCACCTTGGCGCAGTCTGCCCGCTCTAATTCTGCACGATGGTGCGGGGCCCACGAGGGTCATTTGGGCGTCTGCGGTGATTTTCCATCTTTATCACCGGATGACCATATTGGACAACTGGATAGCCCATCTTGTGTGATATTTAGAGAGGATCGCAATGGTGAGATCCGTTCGTTGAGTTCCGGGACCGGGTTGCGGGTCCCACGAAGCATTGATCGTGTGCGGTGTTCTGGAACATACCTTTTTCTCCGGATATCCGTTGCACTCAAGTGAGTAGTGATTTTTTCATGTTATCCCCAGGGGATCGCAATGGTGTGATGTGCCCGACTGTTTTCGGGGCCGAGGCTCGGGATCACGGGACGTCGTTCGGGCGTGAGGCGGTGGTGGCGACTTTTCCGTCGGATATCCGTTGGAGGCGAGTAAGTAGTCGATCTTGCGTGTTTTTCTGTGAGGATTACAACGGTGCGATCTGTTTGGTTGTGTGGAGCCTCTTGAACGATCTTGTTAAATGTGGAAGCATGGAAGGTGCTCCAGTGGTGGTTCGTCCTACCATGTTTGTAGCGTACCCTTGGCGTGTGATCGCGCACTCCTGGGATAGTGATATAAATGGTCCACAGGATGTGGTTGGCCCTGCCTGGGCCTTTGAGGTGGAGTTGTTACATCACGCCTTTGCGTTGACACTGGGTGTTGTGTGCATGATAGTCTTTGTGCTGGAACGAGGTATACTCTGGGAGTATACGGGAGCGCTTGGAGGTATGTGTGGTTTGTACTTGGGAACGTTTGTGCACTCAGTTGGGGTTGACTTGGCGACACACGTCGTGTGGGCCCCACGTGCATGTCGTGATCCTCTTTACGTACTTTTGACCTCTTGCGACGTAGAGGGTCCCTCTGTGCTCATTTGTTTGACCTGCAGGGTGGAGTTTTCCCTAGCTTGGTGCTCTATTGTCTGACCAGCAGGGTTGAGTGGTCTCCCCCTGGTCTTGTACTCGATGGTTTGGCCGGAAAAGATGGTAAGCTTCCTCTGATTCTTCGGCTATGAGGGGTTTCAGTACTATGCCCTTCCACCAGTCTGCGACACCATTTGCGACTACGGGTGTTCATGCAGTGTGGGTGTTTTCCCCACTTTCTTGGGTGAGTTGACTCGGTCCGCTTCGACAGTGACTCAACGGATTGGAGCGGGATAGCCTTGTGAGGCCTGGGGAGTTTCTCCCATTGCATTGTGTTCCCTAGTAGATCTTGTGGTTTTGGTGTGACCAACACATTACGCGGGCACCGATCCTCTGCCCAGGAGGTTGTTCCAGTAGGGCTGAGATTGTTCCAGCAGGGCTGAGGTGGTTCCAGCTGGGCTGAGGTTGTTTCCAGCAGGGCTGAGGTTGTTCCAGCAGGGCTGAGGTTGTTTCCAGCAGGGCTGAGGTTGTTCCAACAAGGATGATGTTGTTCCATCAGGGCTGAGATTGTTTCCAGTAGGGCTGAAGTTGTATCAAGAAGGGCCCATCAATGGGTTACCATCTAGCAGGGATGGCCAGTATAGCAGTGTTCATCAAGCAGTACCATCCAGCAAGAATGGCCAGATTAGTTCCGTGCTTACCTCTATCTGGGATGGGAAGTGGTCCCCGATGCCGGGCTTACCTCTAGCTAGGCTGGGCAGTGGTCCTTGATGCTGGGTTACCTCCAGCTGGGCTGGGCAGTGGTCCCGTCGCCGACTTTAGCCAGGTCTCCCTCCAGTGGATTACCCTATTTCGGTACTGGGCAGTATGGCACCCGTCGTCTTTTCAGGTCTCCCTGTAGTGGGAACCCGTTGACTTCTAGGGATCCTCCAGCGCGGCTGGGCAGGGGGTCACCTGTCGACTTTGAGAAAACCTCTCAACTGCAGGACTGTGACGTGGTGTGGTTTGACGTTCCCCCAGAACTCTCAAGTACAAGGAGCTTTTCCCCCATCGAGACGTGTCCTTGTGATGCAACCTAAAACCGTACAGGCGAGTTAGTGTCGCCCAAAGCGGATAGTGTCGAGGTGTGGTGGTTTAAGCACTTGACTTGTAGTTCAGGGTAGACGTGCGGGATGCTGGGCACCGATGGTGTTACTTCTGGGACTGTGGGCTACTCTTTTCTTGGGCTGATCTACGGGATGAAGATCCCCTTATGACCATGTTCAGGCTTCTTGTTGAGCATATGGACTTGTATATACCTAGTTCTAGTACCCACTTCTTGGGCTTGGTTACTCTCCTTCCAGGAGAGGCGAAGATGCGTGGGGTCTGCCACGTGCTTTCCGTGTCTAGCTTCTCATTGTTGGACGAGTCTACACTTCTACTATAGGTAGCGAAGACTCGACGGGAAGTACATCTTCTTCACCATTTCCAGCTCCTTGTGTTTGTAAGAGTCTACCCTCTTTCCTCTTGTTGGGTTGAGCTGGACTCCTTACTACACTTTCAATTGTACTCCTCTACTTTTTCTGTTCGCTCTACTTCTCACCCTTCGGTACGTCATTTGTTTCTCCCTCAAGCCTTTGGGGTATCTTACTATGTATTTTTATACTCAACCCCGCTTGGGGTTTGCCCGCACATGGTGTGCCCTTGCAGACGACGGACAGGTGGAGCGTGACTTCAGTGGAGTGTAGGAGCTTAGGAGCTTGGACCACGTGCGGTGGTCTGAGTCAGGTTCTAGGTGGGAGACTCATCAACTGTTTTTTTTTTGTTTACCTGTTGTCGGGTTCTGACACCTTTTCTGGTTGGGCGCGTGTTTTTCCCATTTTTCCTTTTCATCACTTTACTTGTACTGTTTAGAGGTCGATGCACATTTGTGGTATATATATAGCAGTTTATCTTTTACTCTTCTTGTCTTTTCTTTTACTTTTCACTTATGAAATGAGTGTGCTACATGTGTGTGTACAGGTACTTAGTAAAAGGCCTCCCTGAGTTGTTGTGCCTTCGGCGCTAGTCGCCAGTCCATGGCCTATGGAGGCGGGATTGGGGTAGTTGCGGCTCGAGCCCGGGTAGGGTCAGGTCGTGGCATCCCTAGTCCATGAAACCATACTATAAACAGTAAAATAGGTTCCATAAAGTATGGCCTTAAACTATATACATCATCCTGGTCATAGGACACTAAACTACACATCTATCGTTCTCATTTTCATTACATGAAATTTTATGGCATGCTTGGCCCTCTCCAGAGAGGTCATGTTTAGATAACATCTATTAATTTCCTAGACCAATACGCTCACCTAATTCACCTTCATCACAGTGGAATAATTTCAAGAGTATAAGATGTTATTCGAACATCCCATCAATCCATCACCTTGCTTTTCGTTCCCTCTACACCATATCCCAATTCCCGTCCACGTTTTAAGGAACCTTTGAATGGTTAGGATGCTCATCCTTAAGGCTCACCTACCATCCTGGGTTAATGTTGTAAAGAACATTGGATGATGCTTTGAGTTTTTTCCAATGTTTTCAAATATGGTTAGCAGTTGGCCCTCATTTCCTTGTTCCAATTTTAGGCTAACATGATGCAGATGGAATGTTTTGAATTTGGTCATTAGTTATCTTCCATAATCTTTCCACACACAGTGTGTTTCAAACATTGGGTATGATAAATCACACCTCCCAATATCCTTAGTTCAGATGGATTCCAACACCCTTGGTATTATCCCACTCATGAAATAGATCATGTTAGTGAAGAGTGATTTGGTTGTTATGAAACTCTGTTATCAATATGCATCCCCCTATATTCTCTTGAAAACACTAAGTGGTCATTCAGACCCTTGGTGTCTGGTAATTTATTCACACTATCTTGTTCAAGTTGATCAATTAAATGGTCATCCCTTGCTTCTCACACCAGGAATGCCCTACATGAGCCTAGGAATTAATCACTGGATGTTTCACACATATGGTTGAGATGTAATAAAAAAATCAAATAACAAAACACTTGCACACAACCAAAATATGTAAGAAATCATGAATGTATGTTTGTTGGTACATGATAATTACATCCCCATGGGATTGTACCCTCCAACATATGGGTCTAAATCCTTAATGGAATGTCTCAACTCCACAAATATTTGGTGTTTGGCCTCTAGGAGTTGTTATAATATACTAAGATCCCACTTTTCATTGCTGGTCGTGGAGTGCAATTCATTATCATTGTTCCATTCCTTATCCCTATTAGCTTGGATGTTGTCAATTTCATGAGATGATTTTCATAGATTCTAGTTTTCTTATTCTATCTGATCCCATAATTGTTATATGAGCTCTTCTTGGGAGTCAATAATGGATGATCAATCAACATGATGCATTCATAAGCAATGGGTCTTCTTTTCAGCCTCATGATTCTTCTAGGTGTTGATTTCCTTCCTCAGTTACAAGTCAGCACCTAGGCCATGCTAATCCTTGTGCACCTTCTTGGTTAGTTAATCTCGAATGATCACATTAGGGAATTAGGAATCCACTCTTACAGTGCATAGTTGATGAATTCGGGGATGATGTTTTCCCATTTTTCTTACCCACTTTGATTAAGAGGTGTTATCCATAAAATTTTGATTAGATTCAATGACTGATGGTAGAAATCCTTGCTATCCTCCTTATCATAAGAATTATCATCATGATCCTCAGGACCAGTCTGTTCATATTCAAGAAATGCCTCTCGGAGCTCAATATTAGGGTCTTTATCAGGTTAGTATTCCTTACTAGATTCTTATTCAATGATGTCCACCCAACCAACTACGAAAAGTGTCCCTCTAGTTGTATGACTCACTGTCATCAGTCTACCATAAGGAACTATAGCTTGGTCATATCAGGAACTCTGTTCTATATGGACCAGCGTTCCAATAATGAGGGGATCCTTGATTCCTCCGACCACTTTCACTAGCATCATGATTTCAATCCCGAGAAATATTCATATATGGGTCATGATAGCTAGACTTATTTGGCATAAAATAGATACAACCCCAATGGGGGAGAACATACATTAGGGAAGACACATGATCCCACTTCAGGCCTGTCATGATTGAGATGTCAGGGTGTGGTCCTCCCTAAATGGTCTTGGACCCTGAAGGTTCAAAGGAGACCACCCTCACATCCCCAACACTATTTCAATTTGTAACTATCTTCTCATCGGTTATAGGTTCTTGTGATTGATTATTAATACCCTTCCTTGTTCCTTCATTCCCATCAGTGAGATAACTTGGTTCAATATCGCCCTATACAGATTGGTTTCGGTTAAGAGAACAATGTAAATTAAGAGGTGAAATGGCCTAAAGAATGTGAGTTAGATCTTACCTCTTGAGTTTCTGCAGAAATTTCCAGAGATTTCCCCTTTGAGGCCACTATTTGGCCTTCTTCGAGAGATAACTATATTGAAAATGCTTCCTCAATGCCCATCTAGAGGACTTCATCAAGAACCACCTCCCCGCAAGAACTATCTGAGTCACCAGTAAGGGGAAATGGTTCTTCCATTTGATCCACCGAAAACATTGGTGAATGGTCTTGTTCAAAAAAACCCTTACTGTCTCTTTCATTGGTTGTGAATTACATAGTGATTTCACTCTTCTCCCCATTTCCCATTCAAATTTTCTTCACTCGGGCACAACCACATTAAAACTATCCTTCACAAGATTAGGTTCCCCAACCACCATTCCATGCATTTTTATGTTCTCCCAATGATAATTAGTACTTAGGTAACACATAAATATTTCCCAGTATCTCTAGTCCTATTGATAAATGACCTCAAAAGGAATCACCACATGCTGCACATACATCCTTACGACTTGATATTTCCACCCATGGAATCTTCTTGACAATTCCCCTCTCTCTCAGGTTCCTCCTATTGGAAAATATGTGCTCATCCTTGGCTCTTCCCCTTCTTCACCTTCTATCAAAGAAGCTTTTTGGCCCAGTTCCCCTGCTATTATAGCCCCATCACCCCAAAATATATTAAAACCACCCTCACGATCACCCCCATCACAACTCTTTGAGATCATGGTGTAGGGACCACTTCTTTGCTATCCCTGATGGTTAGTTTCTTCATCATCTATCCATGGTAGCCATTTGTGAATCTCAATATGTATACTTGAACCAATATGAATTTGCAAGTGTTCAGAGGAAACTCGTTCAAAACCTATATATCCTCTCATGTGAACAATATCCAAAGCTTCACCATTACACACAAATGATTCTCATGGTGCACCCCTAGTCACAACTTCGAGGTCATTCTTTGCATGTATCTGAATTGCCTCATGAATCATTGTTTAGTGTATGTCTTTCATATGGTTTCACATTCAACCCATGCCACCAAAACGATGCCTTGAATGGATATAAGGTATGACCATTTTTCGATGGTTTATATACCATCATCAGTATATGATTCAGTTGAGAGTGGAAATGGGTGGAGATGAATTTTTCTTCCTTCCCCAGCTTACCCAACATGACTGATGAGTCCAGTCTTAGTGGGTTTCTCCCTGCGATATTCCAAACTTTTGGTCGAGAGTGTATCCTAGGTGGATCTATGGGGTTTAGATATTTTTATTTTCCCATATTTTCTACAATCCATTTGTTTGGGAAATTTAATATCCCACACAATAACAATTGCCTCTTTGCCTTGCTGATGTGCTGATGTAGATGATATAACTTCACCAAAACTAGTCTGCCCATATTTACACATTATAACAAGCCAATCATGCTACAAAAAATGATTGTGCTCGGTCATTCTCCAGTTTCAGCATCATTAACAACTAGCTCCCACCCCCATATTGATGTTGAGATGAATGCGGCCAACATGACTTTATGCCACTGATTAGTTTTGAAAATTTATCGCCATATAATCCATTGGATATCCTCAATGATATGTCATTATGAACCCTATTTACACCACTAATGGACTATTGAGAATGTGGGGGGACTTGTTGGTTCCACCGTCAAAAGGTTTAGAAAGTAAAAAAACCCATTTTTGAAGTGTAAATCTCGTGTGTTCTACTTGTCATCATTTGTGTCAGGTACTAAATATCGCAGTCCCTTCTCTAGAGGTGAAATCTATTCTACATCATCCAAGATGTTCATGGTAGGAAGGAACTCATCAAGCATCACTCCCAATATCGGGATTTTAGCAATTTTAGGAAGGTTCCAAAGGCTGATAAAAAAACATGTGGTGTCGATTTAATGTGTTGGTTTTCGGTGAACAATGAATTATTAGTCCCAGTATTAACTCCATTCGTAGGAAAATACGAAATTGGGAAGCCTGAACTACCTCGTATAGACACACCCACCTCATTGTAGTCTCAAACTCTTCACCTTATGTGCACACCCAGTATCTCTAAGACCCCTCATTAGTAATTTTTTCATCATGGTGACAATCCCAGGATCTAATCGATCTCTAATCTAGATTTTCAAGCCCCACATTCATAATGGTCATATATATAGAGGTGGAGATGTCTCTGCCTCGAGCTACGTACCATCAATTTTGTTAACCAGGTAGTGATGGTAGTGTGTGGTGATAGAAGTGTGATCACTTCCAATGCGATCGACTGTATCCATGTTCCATTGCTATTGTTCTAGGGTGCTTTTGAACTAGTAAGTTGATTCATATCTATTTTCATCTAGAATGAAGATGTTGTTTTATAATCCAATTTCATATAGTCGAAAATGCTTGAAAAATAGATATTCCTTATATACCTCCTTTAGAAGCTCCATCAATGATTAGTTATCATAGGTGCCCTGGATGTATTCCCCAATTTCAATATTGTTATCCAAGGCATCCCTCAATGCAGCGTCAGCATAGACCTCTCAGGAAACCACTTGAGTAACTATTGATGGACGGATTATAAAAATAATTCTTTTCTAGTTGCGAGGATTATCAAAGAGATTATTTTTAGAGACTATTCAAAAATATACATTCCTCTACAAAGTATCATTGATCTCTACATGCTTCACAATGGAATTATAAACTCGTGATGCACTGGTTTGCTAATGATTTTACGGAGCACCAAAACACAGAACATTGTTCGTGTAGTTGGGTTCTTGGGTAGGATTTATTTTAAATGAGAGGGTAATATCATAGTATTTTTTAGAGACACAAATATAGAAGAAAGGCCATTGTTCACTTATTTATAAGCGTGGTCCGGTCGGAGTTCACAACACCTTACCCCCTGGATTCACGAAGAATGTCGCCCACACTTCGCGATGCCATTTTGGAAACACCACTTCACAATGACGTCTTGTGATGCTAGTTTCTAATGACGGTTCACATTGTCCCTTAATGTTTCCACTTAGTGATGACACTTTGTGATTCCTCTTCATGATACTTCTTCATGATGCTGCTAAATGATGTCGCTTCTTGGATCCACTTCGTGATCCCATTTTGTGATTATGCTTTTTGATTTGTCTCTGTGATCCAGCTTTATGAACCACATTTTTTATTTTTCTATTTTTTCCACGACATATCCTTATAATAATACCCTATTTTCCTTCATCACCCATTTTGAGTGGTGGGGGATTTATAGGCACGAAAATTGTTTCCCCTTGAGGCAAAAACAATGTTATGGCTAATTCAAAGTAAAAAAATACCCAAAATGGAATTAAAATCCCTAAAAACATTCCCAATGGGGTCGGTTCATGAAGACCTTTGAGGATGCATACCACCTCATCGATCACGAGTGTCCGTAATGGGACCCTCTTTGAGTCTGATGAATCCTGATGCCTTCATGAAGTCACATCAAATATGTGTCCCACTCCGTGATGGCCACCTCGATGATTCCCCTTTATGCCTCAATGGTTCTGTTCCTCCTTTCAGTGTCACCTGGTCTCTGTATCTTACTACATGATCAACTATGGGATGGACCCTCTCTCAGTTTGATTCCATCACATCCTCTTCGTGGAATCTGAATTTTCTCCTTGGAGAGTTCTGCGACCCCAACTATTCTTTATTACTTATAAATAGTATGCTTACTCCCCGCTTCAAACCACAATTACTCAGACCATTCACCTTCAAACTCATTGTTTTCAATGTCCATCACGAAGTCAAAAAATAGATCACCAATGGTATTAGGTCTATGCGTTCCATGTCTTCTTTTTATCTTCATGGACCCCACCAATGGTGTGGATGACCTTTTCAAAAGAATATTCCCTTTTCCAAAGAGGGATACCATATGGGATATAGAGGCTTCATGAAGTAGGAATAATTTTTGACGCACTCTCAAAATAATGATTTCTTTCCTACGTAAATTTTTGGTCCGTTGAAAACCACCTTTCATGAAGCATATGTCCTTTGTGAAGATACCTTCCATATTGAAGAACATCCTCTTCCCAAAACACAAATTATTGGGGAAGTCCATCCTCTTCCCAAACCACAAAAGCTTCACGAGATCCATCATTTCAATGTCTCCTACTTTGAAACACCTCTCTTGTGCGGTTGTCTATTATATCCCAAAGTAATTTCATGGTTCCCAATTTGGTGATTCATGTGGTTTTGACCTACCTTGTGATTCCTCACATAGGCATGCTAATAGATACTACTTCATTTAATTGACACACTAATGTTTATCCTTCAATGGATCACTCCACAACCCTTTTCACTGATGGGGTTTTTTATGCATTCCCTTCACAAAGTGTTGGATGTTACATGTTTTTTAAGTCCTAGGTGTAAGAATAAATTACCCATCATCTGAGCTAAATGATGTTAAAATTCCATGAAACCCCATTTCATCATACATGATATTAAATTATGATCATCGCATGAGTGACAAGCCTGAGAGTACATTGAAGTTGATGCATACCAGCACCCTCTCAAACAACCTCTCCCGCTATGTTTTTTCACCTTGTGTACATTAGGTTCCCCCATGTAAGACCCAACAACCTTTGATTGGGTGATCCAAGTATGATTTTCATGTCCTCCTCATACATCTAGAACTCTACTCCAGATTCCCTCTTGGAGTAATCCCATGTTTCCACTTTAGGCCACTAACCACAGGTAATCCCCACACCATCCCTCATGGATGCAGCTTTCGCCACACAATCATCTGGTCTATTCATACCACTTGTTTCTCACATTGAGCATGACTTATGTGGGATTAGAGTAAGCATACACCATGAAATTATATTATTCCACCTTAGTGTGTAAGACCCATGCCCCACTTCAATGAACTACGTGGACATTAATCCTTTCCCCTTCTCATGAATGGTATGTAGGAAGCCTCCTTAACGTTGAATCCCATCACCCGCCATTCCTGACCACTTCAACTCAGGTCACCCTCATCCCAGAAAGAATTAAAATGAATGAACCATTCACCCTACATGATTTTAAATTTTATACATTCAAACTATTTGGGTTTTGATACTTGACTTTTTTTAGTAGGACATGTAGAAAGCCTCTATAATGATCAACACCAAACACTGGTAAACATCAGTGACCCCTTTTTTGGGTCCCACTTCCTTGGTCCATCCCTTAGAGGTGATAGACCAGCTCCTTGACCATCTCTGTGTGCAAGACAGACACTCAGTCAAACTCCTCTGACCATGAGTGTCCCTATTGCGATGGGATATTAACCACTAGTGAAACCCACCATGCCATCAGGTTGTGGTCCTTTTTGTACACACTGATTCTATTCCCCATATCTGAACTACATGGACCTTGATATTTTAATTTTTTGAGAAAGGAACATAAGAGGCCTCCTCGAGGTGAAATCCAAAACCATTCTTCTTCGTGGTCTCTCCCCCAAGACTTTGTGTCCCAAGAAGATCGTGCTTTAACTTTTTAGTTCCATTTCCATCGATTCCCAATCAATGCATCTGTTCTAGCAAGTGGCCTTTTAACGTTACTCATCACACCATTTTAGAACAATGAAAACTTTGATTCCCTACCCCCTAGGATACATAAGAAACCTTCATGTGGTTCAAGCCCAATACTGATTCCTTCATGAAGGATCTAGGTTTTATCCCCATTAATTCCATCCATCAACACATCTTCTATATTTGTCATGATTTTATCTTGGCTGCCACATCCCTGTGAAATCATGTCATACATACGGGCAGCTAACTATGTGTTAGATCCATTAAATTTATCAATCTTTGTAGCACCCACGTAGCATAACATATATATGCCTCAGCATATCTCTCAGTAATTTTATTTTATGTACATCATAATTTTATGCCTCACCCATTTTAAATACACGGGTCTTGATCCCTTAATTATTAATAGGGTATATAAGAAACCTTTTTTAGGTTCAATACCAATAAATGGTAAATATTAATGTCCACATTTCATGGATCCATGTTCCCTATATGATGTCCTATCTAGTCTTCATAGTGTGAAACCTTCCCCTTTGTGAGGAATGTCATCCTTAGCCCATATTAATTGGGCGTTCTTTCCCACCCATCCAGTAAGCTTTTTAGACTCTCCCGCCTAGGGGTGTACCCACATGATCCACTCCCATTGGTGTTATAATAAGTCAGATCCATATCCAATAGGCATTGAGATCACTTAATACCCCATGTTAAACAAGGGAATGTTAGAAAAACCTTGAATAATTGCCGCTGGAATACCATTCCACATGTTCGACATCGGATTTATCAAACTTCCTCACCATCAAGAATCCATCTGGTTAGTTAAAACTCAGGTGTACTCGTGTTTCAATGTCTAGACATGCAATTAATTCCCAATGTGACTACTCTCCTAACGGAAGATCACTGCCCTTGTTTGAGACCTTTAGAATCATCTGATAGATGTAGTGTAATTAACTAGTGTCCATAATGATATGGTACTGAGAAGTGTTTCAAAAACAATGTCCTAATGTTTGCGGGAGACTCAAAGTTGGTGAAAAATTTCTAGGAGGAATCCATGGAAGGAGAGACCTACATCCCATCATCTTATTTCGATAATGGAGAAAACAATTATCAAATGTTGAAGGATGTGGCCTAACTTTGGAAATTAGGAATATAGGGAAACAACACGAACACTTTCATGCATACCAATATGCAGCACAATGAGATTCACCCAGTAAAAAGCATCATAAATATATATCAAGTGAAAAAAGCCTTAGTTTTTTTCCCATTTTCATATAGGTATGGGTAATGGTTTCATCGTTCTAATATACCCTTTCCCTTAAGCCTTCACATGCGAACATACCAAACACTTTAATATATATTTAGCAATCTCCATCTTCATACTGTCCCACAAATAGTTCTATAGATATTTTAATACATCTTTTTCCTCCCTATTTGAATAGAGAAGGATTATATATACGCATAATTTAAAATATCATTCAATATAATTGAATTTTATGGTTTACAGAGTCATTAACCAAATCATACAAATCATTCCTCATGAATTTAAACTCTATGTATCTCCCTTATCTTGTAACTTTCAACATTTTATGTATTTCCACATCATCTCTTTGAGAATCATTTATCTTTACTAAAAGTGATGATTTTTCAAAATTTAGTGAAAGGAATGATGATTTACATTCCTTTATGATTTACATGTCCATATTCTCAATTCTAAGATGACTGGATCCTTCTCAATTCTGATAATTGATAATGTTATAGGATCCTTTCAAACTCAAGTATCTACAATTTTATTTTATTTAATAGGTTGATAGTGGATTTCAAAATAATAATCCTTTATGATCTCTAACCATCTTCCCTAGTGAATATAACAATACTTCTCTATAAATATAGTTTTGAGGATCTTATAATAATTAAATATATCATGGTTTTCCCCATACAGATAATGCCTCCAAATTTTCAGCTTGATGGTCATAGCCACTAACTCTAGATCTTGTGAGGGATAGTTTTCCTCATGAAATTTCATATTCCTTAATTAATAGGATATTAATTTATAATTTTCAAAATTAAACACCCAAATCCTTTTTTTGAAGAATCCTTGTATACCAAAAATAGTTCCCCTATTTTTGGTAGTGGAATTACATATGTAGTGATAAGCATCTTTTTCAACTCCTTGAAGAAATATTTTCATTAATAGGTCCATAAATACATTACTCCATTTTTGACTTAGTTTGGATAGTGGGATTCATAATCCTTAATAGATCCTCTAAAATTTTCATTAATACCAAGCCATAATAAGGAAACAACAGTTCGTTGTTATAAATTATTGTGTGGTCCACACCTCAATTCTTTTTTATTTAGAAGAGTCCCATGATATTCATATTTTTGGTGATAACATTCCCCTATAATAATACTTCACAAATTTAGAAATCACATTTATTATACATTAAATTTAGATTCTACCTTCACATAGTTTACCATAATATTCAAATTCTTCTCATGCTCCACTTTCCACGGGGTGTGTATTAGAACATATATTGTAAATACTTTCAGAAAAAAATTCATGGTAATCTCAAAAGGATCTATTCATTATGTCCATGAAAATTGTTGGAGGATTAGTGAGTCTGATGGGAATCACTATGAACTCATTTCTTCAATTCCTCATTTGGAAAGAGTTCTTTGTAATATCATCCTTCATCACATTTAGTTGGTGATATCTTTACTAATGGATCACCTTATAGAAATACTTGTCCCATTTAGTTGTTTGAACAATTCTTGTATCCATGATAATGGATTCCAATTATTTATCATGATTTTATTGATGACACAATAATCAATGAAGAAGTGCATTGTTCTATCAAAATTCTTGATGAAAAGTTCTTTCACACACCACAGTAAAGAACTCGAGCATACAAAACCCTTTTCAAAATTATCTGGTAACTTATTCTAAAGATCCTCCAACTCAATGGTTTCCATACTGTAAGGAGTACTTGATATTTTTTGAGATCCTTGTGTTTAAAAAATTGATAAATGAGCCTCTTAGTCTGTTGGAAGACTAAAAAATTCATCAGGGAATACAACATTATAGTTCATCACAGTGGGTATATCTTATAGAATGAGTCTCAAATGTTTCTCAAAAATTATACCAAGATAGTATTTCATGTATGTAAATAATATATATAATTGAGATGATTATTCTAAAATAGGTTTTTTCTCCTCCTTGCACTTTGATAGAATTGGGGCATGCCTTTGAATGTGAAGAGTGTTCTCCCTTTCCTAAATGTTGATGTTGTCTTTGTATAAATATAAAAAATCCATGATAAATATAGAATCAAACTCCCCCAAATAATGTAATATGAGATTTTATATCAGGTTATGTCTCTAAACATTAACTGGAGAGGAGTCATATACATTAGTTTCAATAATTTCCCCATGCATTGTTCTCAGACATTACTAAATCTGATCATTTTTAGGTGGTTTTGAATAGTTCTACTGAAATTTAAAGATATGATAGAATATGTACAACTAGAATATAATATTACATTCCTTATTATTGAATAAATAAAATTTTCATTTCAACACATATTTTTCAGACTCCACCTCATTATTAGTGATAACATTTTCCCTTCACCATTTCATTAGATGTTACTATTTCTTATTGTCCCTAAGAACCCTTGGAGTTAATATTTTATCACACTAAACCCATTTCCTATCATGTTAAAGAAGTAAAAATAAATCATAGTTTTCTTCTAGACCATCATTTACACTCCTAATTAATGATATTCTTTATTTATCTTTTTCATTGCCACATTCCCCAACTTACGCGATTGGATCACATAATTTCCTTGTTCTTTTTTGTTTAAACACTTCAGTACATGATGAGTGTTGATTTAAACATTCATTTGTTCAACCACATAATTGATATTCTTCACATAAAATTAGTAATAATTATCTAGACTCCACTCTCTTCCATATTTGAACCATCTATTGGTTCCTTGTAGATTGTTCCTAGGATTATTTTTTCTATAATTTTGAAATATGGTATGTTTGATATTATTTCCTTAATGGGATTTAACTATTGAAACTCCAATATTAAACATCACTTTATATATTTTATCACCATTCCCATGACATCATTAAGGGTCTCCAATCTCCATCCCAACCTTTAGGGCACATCAGATAGTCTCATCCTATACGTCAAAGACTCAAATCACAAAGGCATTCCATTGACTTAGATGTAATGAAATAAAGAATAAATCTACCTTGATATTCTTGTTCATGAAGTTGTTGGAGGTATATTTTTAAAGCATTGTAATTTTTTCCTCATACACCCCACCATATTCATCTTCCTTTTTATTTAGTACAAGGATCCCCCCTCCATATTAATATAGAGAGTATGGTTAAAATATTTATTGAAATATACTTTCATGATTACTACCCAGTACCATGAATAAATTTCCTTCATAGACTTTGTGTTTTTGATAAGTTTTCACCACTAATTAGTTTCCCCAAAAAAAATATAGACCACCAGTGTGACTTTGTCTTCTTTATGATCATTAATGTTTAGCAAATATCTTCTCTATGTAGTTAATCCATTATTTTGTGATTATGGGAACATAAGATCAAATAATGATAGGGTTCCTTTTTATATAATGCATTAGACCACAACATGGACTTTCTTAGTAGAAAGAGTGAGTTCCACATGATTCTTGTTATAATTCATAACTTGATCTAGTTGAGCCGATAATATTATGAAGATAAGGGATCCTATTCCAATCAGTTTTTCCATCTCATTATGGAAATAATTGCATTACCCATCATATTGATGAGTACCATGAGTTCAAATATTTCCAAAAACTATGTAAGAAATATAAAATTATGTGGTATTTAAAAACAATCTAATAAAAATGTAAAAATAAATCTATGAATATTGAAATAATAATATATAAATAAAAATTATATCCTCAAATATGATTCCCTGAAATTCAATATATGTTATCAATTGTTATATAATTATCTATATGGTTATTAATAAATATTTATAGTCTTAATCCTCATATTTAACTAGACTATGTAATGAAACCCATTATAATAGACCTATCCATTTAGAAATATTATTACAATATTTTATGTATAATTATCTTTGAAATACAAAACTATTTGTAAAAAACAGTCATGTCTTTAGAAGGCTAGATCCATATTTATAAATCATAAAACTAGAATAGAAAATCAATTTATTAATCTCTATAATGATCTCATAACTCCCATTGAACCACTATAACTACATTGGATAACCTGGGAATATAAAGGCAAAATAGATGATCTAAATAGCCCTGTAAGGGAATAAACATGGGAATAAATCATATAACATGACTTTTAAAAAATAACATGATAACATAAAACAAACTGATAGTTATTAAAAATATATATTCATAACATATATAACACGTAATCACATGATCATAGAAATTTTTGAATTTGGAAGCATCATATAACATGACATAAACATGATTCAAGGCTAACTACCAAGAAAATATCTTATGTTACAAGAATCCCCCTGATAGATTAGTTTTACTCAATAATCCTATACAGAACATCTCATGAAACTAACACATTTCCCAATTAATTGGATCACTATTGAGACACATGTAAGGTTTGGGGTCCTCAGAACCAACTGTTTTGTACATTGATTACATGAATGTTCACTTATTATATATTTTCCATTATTCTGCAAGGCCATAAAATAATAATGTCCTGGAATATTTGCTGCATTAATAAGGTCATAGCAGATCCCCTCTAAGATGAGAACCTTGAAATTCTATAACAATATTCTTAAATAAACTTCTGTGGTTGGATGAAATACTATGATAGGAAACATAGTATACAGACCATCATGTGCGAGTACTTGTAAGAAGATAAGACTCTCTCTCATGGAGTTCGCACGTGCTAATCTCCAAGATGGGAGATTATGAGAACAGACCCGCCAGTAGTAACTTCGCATGCCTTTGTGTCATCAGATATTTCTATCTACGAGCGTGTGTAATGGTCCTCAGACTAGAAGATTATCATTACCTCATGTCATGACTTGCGCACTTCGATTTACTGACAAAAACCATCACGCAGACAGTTTTTGGGAAGTAGGGTATGTTGGGTGCGTCACGAGTGACATGTTGTTAATGGATAAGTTGGGGAAGGATTTGTCCCTTCCATTTATGGATGTTGATTTCTCGGACCTTTGATTGAAATAGAACTGTCGCATTAAATTCCATGGCCATGGTGTAAATGACGAGTTTATTTCAGGTAGTCAAAGAATGACAGATCAATCATATAGGTTTATGACACTGCCATGAAACCTGGTTGATGAGATATCAAGAAAAAGCAATTAAATTGCACAGTCAGAGTTTGTATGAGGCGATATGTCAATGCGGCATCAACTTCTTTCTCTTGGGTGCCTTGACCCGTTGCTAGATAGTAATCTTTGACTTTAGGCAAGCCCGCCTAATTCCAAAGAGAAAGAGGCCTAGAGGGTCGCACACTAAGTGAATCCAAGTATCTCAAGTTGAATAAAGATTATTGCCATATGTGGATTAATAATTATTCAAGGAAGCCTATGTTGTTTTAAATGATGGAGGAAAAAATAAAATAAAACAAGTACATGCCATGTATTATTAAATGTACACGCCGTGTAGTTTTATTTTGGAAAGGAATTGAATAAATGAAAACAAGATATACACGCCGTGTACATTTTATGTACACGGCCTGTAGTTTTCAATGAAAAAAAGTACACGTCGTGTATTTATTATTACACGCCATGTATTTTTTCCAGTCGGGATTCTGAGGAAATAATATCGTTTTATTAAATGATATTTATTATAATCAGTGTGAGTTCATGTCAAGGAATTAAGTATTCGACATGGGGGTTTTCAATAAAATTTAAAGAAATAAATAAAACGTGTAACACGTTTATTTATTGTCCTAACTCTACAACCTCAAACTCGATTATAAATATCATAACAACCCCAACTATTTTCCTACACAAGAGAATCGTTGTGCACAACATCTCTGGAGAATTACTTTAAGGTTGAAAGAACCTCTTCCTCCAAGAACGCTCTCAAGACCGAGAGAGATCCTCTTCCATCAGATCAAGACGATCTATGGCGTACAATGTAAGCAAAGGCTTCACCACACAAGCACCCGGAGAATCCTTTGGCGAGGTCCAGAGATACGAGGTACATGTGTGGATCACCGCTAGAGGGAGTCTACACTTGGCTTCTATGACGCAATGACGGATCACATCGACAACGTGATCGAGAACATCAATGAAGAAAGAACATCCAAAAGGTATTTCTTTATAATTAATTACATTAATTATAATCAACCTGTAATAATCCTTGTTTGTGGTTCCGGGACAAACCATCTTTTTTGTCTCTTTCTATGATTCGATCCGTGGAGACTGGCATTTATCGTCGTATTGATCCCGGATTCATCATTGCTAATAACAAAAATCCATGTGGGTACATCCACCCACATGCTTCTGCTGCACCCGGAAACATCAAATGGTATTAGAGTAAGGTTACAATTTTGATAATAGTTATTTAATTTTCGTTGATAATTTACGCATTCATATTTGATTCAATTCGAAATAAATCGTTCTATAAATCTGAATTAACGAGATCTATTCTTCCTCCTTCGTTTCTCAATTCATATCATAGAAACGAAATTTTAATTTTAATTTTTGATTAAAATAAAAACGAGGAACTCATCCGGAGGAGCCACTCTTTCTATCTGTACGACACAGGATTAGACAGCGTGTAATTAAAACTACACGCCATGTACTTAGGTTCAATGAACCGGCACTGGTATTCCAAACCACACCGTGTGAATTGATTATGCCTAAGTTTTATTCACATCGTGTTGACCAGAATTGAATGGCGCGTGCAAACCAGAACACACGGCGTGTATGTTGGAGCAACATGTCGTGTAGTCCGTTCCTACCTAGGTGAAACCATGTACAAAGATAAGCCGCGTACCGCATACATGGGATCGCCAGGCCGGTTACCACGTAACAAGGAAGTACACGCCGTGTATGATTCATCTACACGATGTGTACTCTAAAATTTCCAATATATAGAAAACACGCCCAAGCCCCATCGTGTACTTTGGATAAAGGGTGAAATGAAAAATACACACTGTGTAATTATAAACTACACGCCTTGTACATTCCAGAAATGGAATTTCACCAGGTTTCCTCCAATGTACAAAGACCCATACAAGGAACATGGATGAGAAGAATCTCAAGGAAATTCAGAAACGAATTTAAGATAAAGAATTGATTAATTATAAGAACATAACTGATTGAATTCGAGCGCATTATATCTTAAATAAAAGAATGATTAAAAGAAATTGAATTCTAAATATGCGTAAATGTCATTGCATACTATGGATGATAATGAGCTAGAACAAAGACCCTTTGTATGTGTATGGTTTCATATAAATTTATTTAATTTAAATTTGTTGGCCATCGAGCCTTCTTCCAATAAAATGTAGGACATACGTGTCCATGGTTTCTTTAATGTAAACCCATGTAATGGAGGATCTCCCAAGCAAGAGGAGACGGTTCAAATACCAAAGCCGAGGTAAAACCAATGCAAGAAGATACAAAGGTGGACAGGTGGGAGCTGCAAAACACGAACCATTAGGTTCAAGGTGTTTTCCCTAGGTTAGGGTTAGATTATCAAAACCTCTAGATAAGCTAACAAAATAGAAGCTCAATATCATGCCATCTTATTTTATTTCTGTCTGATTTCATGGTTTATTTATAATGTATGTGTTGTCATGATCACATAACTAATAAAATGAACAAGCATTCAAAGATGGAATAAAATAAAAACGGGACTATGCGTAAACATTATCGGAACAAGGTTAATCACTTAAGCAAGCATCGCTTAATATTAACAAGCATGTGATAATGTAAAAATACGCATAATGAATAAAATCCCTCAAATACCATATTAAGTCAGGCCAAGCCTTCCGTTACATGATTAAGGGCCAGGATCAATAAAACTATGTGTTTGACCAACCCTTGATGGGACACATACTTTTATAAAGGAAACCCTTATGAAAGGTTTTGGGTTGACTTAACCATATTACATCAAGGAATGTAGCCCTTGCTAGACTTGATGTAATATTGGAGGAAAGAGTTGAGGAAATCCAAGTCAGGATTTATGGATTGGGGAGTCCACTCAACAGATCAAGGAACTGTAAGCTCACTGTTGGCAAAGACCGGCCTACCTAAATTCCTTCAAAAAGCTTGACCAACCCTTGTTGGGGTTACACGAAGGGGAATATGGATCCTTGCCACTAGAATGTCAAAGAAACTGGACATTCCGAGTTCAATGGTGAGGGCCATTGGGAGTTGATAAAATAGAGGGAGACTTAATTAATTTATTATTTCTCATAAAATTGTAATCAGGAAAGTACTAATAAATCTTCTCTTTTAAATTGTAGAATCATGATGAAAAACTCGTCAACCACATTTTCTCTGTGATCAATTCTGGATTAAGATAACATCCTCACCGGCAGTCACATTCTAGAATGGTTAATTGCCTTCGGGTTATCCTACGCCATGAACAAATGTTTTACATTCTGGAGTCCTCACTTCCTGATTCCCCTGCCCCAGGGGCGAGTGATGAAGATTTCCTAGTCTATTATCAATATTTGAATGATTCACTCGATGTTCAATGTTTGATGTTATCATCAATGTCTAGTGAGCTCATTATGTCTCATAAAGACATGGATGCATATAGCATGATTAAGCATCTCTGTGGTCTATACAAGGAGAGAGAAAGACAGGAAAGGTTTGAGATCTCCAAGGCTCTATTTCAGAGCAAGCTTGGAGAGGGTTCCCCAGCTGGGCCTCCTGTAGTCAAGATCATTGGCTATATTGAGGGCTTAGAGGTTCTAGGGTTTATACTCCCTGAAAAACTGGGTACCGATCTCATTCTTGCATCACTCCCCCAGGGCTTCTCAAAATTTGTTGTGAACTTCAATATGAACAACATTGAAAAGTCTTTGTCTAATATTCGCATCCTCATTCGCCAAGTGGACACTGACATAAAGGGTGAAAATACTTCTGTCCTCATCGTGAATAAAATGAAAGGGAATGTGAAGAGCATTAAGCCAAAAGCTTCTTCAAGGCCTTCCATGAAAAGGAAGATCAAAGTGGGGGAAAATGAACAAGAAGCTATTTTTTTTGCATGTGGCAAGAAGGGACACTGGAAGAAAGACTGCACCCAGCAAAGGAAGCAAGGGGAAGCTTCAGGTGAATTTGTTATCAAATGTAATCCATATGTTTCTACTAATTGGGAATTAGATACTGCTTGTGGAGATCACATCTGTATCCAAATACAAGAACCAAGTAGATTTAGGAAGATTGATCGAGGGGAGGTAGATCTACGAGCAGCCAACGGAGCCAGACTCGTTGTTGTAGCTATCAGAGACTACCAACTCACATTGCCTACCAGGATGGTCTTGGTTTTTAAAGGTTGTTATTATGTGCATTCTGTTACTAAAATAATTATTTTATTACCAGATTAGATACCGATGGATTCATATTCAATTTTGGAAATGAATGTTGCTACTTTTATAAAGATAGCATTTTTTGGTAGGGTAAATTTATATAACGACCTTTATGTGATAGACTACACAACCAAAGTAATGGCAATTGATAACAAAGTTAATTCCCATGACTCATACCACACCCAAACTTTGACATCACCGTCTAGGTCATGTTAATGAGAAACATTTGGAAAAATTACATCAAGATGGGTATTTAGATTCTTTCGATATAAAACCACTTGGTGTATGTCATGCGTTTCTACAAAAAAATGACCAATTCCCCATTTAGTGGGAAAGGAGAATGAGATAAAGAGCTTCTAGAATTAGTTCACACAGATGTGTGTGGACCATTTCCAGTTGAAGCAAGTGGTGGGTTCTCGTACATCATAACTTTTACTGATGATTTTAGTAGATATGGATATATCAATTTAATGAGGTATAAGTCAGATTCTTTTGATCGGTTCAAGGAATACAAGAATGAAGTTGAGAACCATCTTGGTAAGAAGATTAAGAAACTCCGCTCAGACAGAGGAGGAGAATATCTTAATCAGGACTTCATTGATTTCTTATGAGAGTTTGGGATTCTATCTCAACTCACTCCTCCTTACACACCGTAGTGGAATGGTGTGAGTGAAAGGAGGAACCACACCCTGTTGGACATGGTGAGATCAATGATGAGTCATGCAAGTCATCCATTATCCTTTTGGGGATATACATTACAAACAGCAGCACACATACTAATCCAAGTACCAACTAAATTGATAAATGGTATTCCATATGAGTTATGGAGTGGACGCAAAGCCATGTTATCGAATTTACATGTGTGGGGTAGCGATGCATTTGTTAAGGCCTCTTCAGGTAACAAACTCACACCCCACGGCACAAAGTGTATCTTCATAGGATATCCTAAGGATACAAGGGGATATTACCTATACAACCCCTTAGATAAAAAGGTTACAGTGGCAAGACACTCCATATTCCTTGAGAGGGAGAACATCTCCAAAAGAGATAGTGGGAGAGAGATAGACTTCGATGAAGTCGAGGCTCAAGATACACATGAGTTGGTATAAGAAAAGATTCCACAAAGCCCCATGGAAGAACAATCTATTCCAAAGATACAAGAACTGTGTAGGAGCATGAGAAAGGTGAGAGAACTAGAATGATATGGTTTTCATGTCACCGAGGATGGTGAATCATTATTGGTTGACAATAATGATCCTCTTACCTACAAGGAAGCAGTTGAAGGCACATAAGTTTCCAAGTTGAATGAAGCCATGAATTATGAAATGGAATCCATGTACCAAAACCAATTCTGGATTTTGGTAGATCCTCCAATTGATGTAATGCCTATTGGTAATAAATCGGTATTCTAGAAGAAACTGGACATGGGGGGGAAAGTCAACACCTATAAGGCACGACTGGTTGCAAAAGGTTTTAGACAACATCAAGGAATTGACTATGATGAAACCTTTTCACCGGTTGCAATTCTGAAATCCATCAGAATCCTATTGGCCATTAATTCTTACCATGATTATGAAATTTGGAAAATGGATGTCAAAATAGCTTTCCTTAACGGGAACCTCCAGGAAGATGTCTACATGACACAACATGAAGGTTTTGTGACTCCAAAGGATGCCAACAAGGTATGACAGTTTCAGAAATCCATTTATGGATTAAAGCAAGCATCAAGGTCATGGAACATTCGTTTTGATGAAGCTGTTACAGAATTTGGATTTGTTAAGAACGAATGTGAGCCTTGTGTATACAAATGGATTAGTGGATGTGAAGTCGTTTTCCTAATAGTATATGTTGACGACATATTGCTAATTGGAAATGAAGTACCTGTCTTATAGTCAGTTAAGGCATGGTTGCATAAATTATTCTCCATGAAAGACTTGGGAAAGGCAGCATAAATTCTTGGGATCAAGATCCATCGTGATAGATCCAAGAGAATGTTGGGCCTGAGTCATAGTACATATATTGACAAGATACTGAAGATATTCAGTATGGAACATTCCAAGAGGGGATTGTTGCCAGTGTCACATGGAATTCATCTTTCCAAGAAAATGTGTCCTCAGACACATGAGGAATGAAAGAGGATGGCAAGGATCACTTACGCATCCATGATTGGGTCAGTCATGTATGTTATGCTATGTACGAGGCTAGATGTTGCTTACCAATTAAGTGTGGTAGGCAGATAGCAAGCTGATCCAGGAGACCGCCATTGGATGGCATTCAAGACTATCCTTAAGTATCTGAGGCGTACTAAGGATATGTTCCTGGTTTATGGTGGAGATGAGGAACTATTCATCATATGACATGTAGATGCAAGTTTCCAGACCGATCAAGATGACATGAAGTCACAGACTGGATACATCTTCAGTTTTAATGGAGGTTCAATGAGCTGGAAGAGCTCAAAACATAGTGTGGTGGTAGAATCTACAGCAAAGTCCGAGTATATCACAGCTTCTGACATAGCTAAAGAAGTAGTATGGATGCGAAGCTTCGTCCAAGAGCTGGATGTTGTACCGAGCAGTAAAGATCCTATAACACTCTATTGTGATAATACTACAGCGGTGGAACTTCCAAAAGAGCCAAGGTCAAATCAGCGGACAAATCACATACATCGAAAGTATAATCTCTTGAGGGATTTTTCTCAGAGAGGTGAAGTTGCAGTGAGCAGTATTTCCATGGAAGACAATGTGGCAGCCCCATTAACTAAAGCCTTGACTCAGAAGAAACATGATCATCATGTGAGGTCTAGCGGACTAAAAGTCGTAGGCAGATGGATCTAGTCCAAGTGGGAGTTTGTAAGTGTTAGTGTCCTTAGAACCAACATTTTTGTACTTTTATTACATTAATGTTCACTTACTATATATTGTTCATTGTTTTTCATGACTATAATATAATAATGTCTTGGAATATTTGTTTCATTAATAAGGTCATAGCAGATCCCAGCTATAATGAGAACCTTGAAATGCAATAATAATATTATTAAAAAACGTTCTGCGGTTGGATGACATACTATGATAGGACACATGGTATACAGACCGTCATGTTTGAGTACTCATAAGAAGACAAGACTCTCTCTCATGGAGTTTGCACTTGGTAATCTCCAAGATGGGAGATTATGAGAACATACCTGCCAGTACTAATTCCACATGTCTTGGGGTCATTGGATATTGTTATCTGCGAGTGTGTGTAATGGTCCTTAGACTGGAAGATTATCATTAACCCATGTCATGACTCTCGCACATAGATTTACTGATGAAAACCATCACACAGACAGTTGGTGGGAAGTAGGGTACATTGGGTGTGTCGCGAGTGACATGTTGTTAATGGATAAGTCGAGGAAGGATTTGTCCCTTCCATTTATGGATGTTGATATCTCAGCCCTTTGATTGAAATAGAACTGTCACATTAAATTCCATGGCCATGGTGTAAACGACGAGTTTATTTCAGGAATTCAAAGAACGAAAGATCAAGAATATAGGTTTATGACACTGCCATGAAACCTGCTTGATGAGATATCGAGACAAAGGGATTAAATTACACAGTAAGCGTTTGTATGAGGTGATACATCAATGTGGCATCAACTTCTTTCTCTTGGGTGCCTTGACCCGTTGCTAGACAGTAATCTTGGACTTTAGGCAAGACCGTCTAATGACAATGAGAAAGAGGCCTAGAGGGACACACACTAAGTGTATCCAAGTATCTCAAGTTGAATAAAGATTATTCCTGTACGTGGTTTAATAATTATTCAAGGAAGCCTAAGTTGTTTTAAATGATGGAGGAAAAAATAAAATAAAACAAGTACACGCCGTGTATTGTTAAATGTACACACCGTGTAGTTTTATTTTGGAAAATAAATGAATAAATGAAAACAAGATATACACGCCGTTCACATTTAATGTACACGCCGTGTAGTTTTCAAAAAGAAACAATTACATGCCTTGTATTTATTATTACACGCTGTGTAGTTTTTCCAGTCAGGATTTTGAGGATATAATATCATTTTATTAAATGATATTTATTATAATCAGTGTGATCTCATGTCAACAAATTAATTATTCGACATGGGGGTTTTCAATAAAAGTTAATGAAATAAATAAAATGTGTAACCCGTTTATTTATTTTCATAACTCTACAACCTCAAACTCGATTATAAATATCCTCACAACCCCAACTCTTTTCCTACACAAGACAATCGTTGTGCACAACATCTCTGGAGAATTCTTTCAAGGTCGAAAGAACCTCTTCCTCCAAGAACGCTCTCAAGGCTAAGAGAGATCCTCTTCCATCAGATCAAGACGATCTAAGGCGGACAACACATGAAAAGGATTCTCCAAGCTAGCACCTGGAGAATCGTTTGGCGACGTCCTGAGATACGAGGTACATGTGTGGATCACCTCTAGAGGGAGTCTACACCTGGCTTCCACGACGCAACGACGGATCACATGGACAACGTGATCGAGAACATCAACGAAGAAAGAACACCCAAAAGGTATTTCTTCATAATTAATCAAATTAATTATAATCAACCTGTAATGATCCTTGTTTGTGGTTCTGGGACAAACCATCTTCTTTGTCTTTTTCAGTGATTCGATCCGTGGAGACTGTAATTTATCATCGTATTGATCCCGGATTGATCATTGCTAGTGACAAAAATCCATGTGGGCACATCCACCCACGCGCTTCTGCTGTACATGGAACCTTCAACACACCCATCAAAACATTTTCATGCATATGTGTTCCACATATAGAGTTAATCATTAGAAATAAACATTAGAGTTACCAATGGGAAAATGCATATTATAATCATTTCGTAAGGCATAAGAAAAGGGCGTATAAAAATGGTATCCATGAAAGAAGGGTTTTAATTATTATTTTACATTCATAGTGTAAATATAGGAAAAGATCATGAATATTTATGTTAATCTGAATTTTTTTTTAAAAAAAAGAAAAAGAGTGGTTAGTTTACATTAGAAATGTGTCATTTAAGTGTTGTTTTTGGGAAAAGAATAAAGATTCATTAATGATGAAAAAAGAATAATTGTTTAAATAAAACTAGAAATGAACTAGTATAGTTTATGATGATAAAATTATTGATTTTATAAAAATATCGGTGGGTCAAAATAGGTAATGTGGTGTACTTTAAATGGTTATGTAATGAAGAAGTTCCAATAAAACAAGAATAATTGAGAATGTAGAATCTTAAAACATGTATTTCCGAATCAATGAAAGATGAATTATTTATAAAAACATTTTAGGAACAAAAAAATAGAATTAAGGAGTATAATATTTTAAGAATGAATATATAAAATGGGGTTAAGAGAGAAAAAGTGTCACCTAAATGAATAATAAAGGATTGGAGAGATCCCTTACATTATGTACAAATGATTCATTCACGTTCACTTAATATCCTATATAATAAAAGTAGATTCACTAGTTACTTAATTAATAATATCTTATATATTTATTTAATTTATTATAATTTAAATAAGTTAATTTATAGCCACTATGTTGAGCTATAAGGTTCAATTTCATCATTTTGGGTGCATTCGTTTTCAGGCCTTAATTATCTATTTAATTGTGTATGGTTTTTGAATTTATATTAAAATGGGAATAATTATTTGGAATTGAAATTATATAATATTAATGCATCTATATATATATAAAGTATCCCATATATCATTATATTTTCTATCAGGGGGATGATTTATTTCATAAAATGTTATTGATAACTTTTTAGTTTATATTGGAGGTTTTTCAATCATCACAAACTTTTTTTATATTATTTAATATTAAGTATATATATTAGTTATAAAATATAAAAAATATAAAATATGCATATTAATATAAGTTTTTACCATAATTATGGTTTTATGACTATCCATGAAGGCGATAACGGAAAAAAAACTCATTATCCCTGGAGACCATAAACTAACATTATTAGGAAAACAATTTAAATTTTTTGAATGTTTGGAGATGATAAAATGTGTGGGAAAATATATTACATTATTAACATGAAATTTCAATATATAAATGATACTAGAGTATCATTATATTATTGATATATGAGGTGAGAATATCTTAGAAGAAGAAATTAAATTAAAATAGATAGTTTGAGAAACATGTCTTTGGAATAATACAACCTTGAAGGACCCATTATGTAACATGAAATATGTCTTTTTCTGAGAAAAATAATTATTAAATGTGGTGAAAGGGGTTTTAAAGTGAATTTTTCAGAATATTGATAACCTAAAAGTCTTAGATGGTGTTAAGCGAAGTCATGGTGAGGATTTTTATTTATAGGGGGTGGGAGGGGTGTTTGATTATCGCTCAAATTTATCCAATAGATGAAGGTAGAACGGTACTTGTAGTTTATCTTGGGTTATCGAATCCTCAGAGACCTAAGAAGAAACCTATAGACACGTACATTCAATGGATGTTTTTGGTTATGAAGTGTCCAACTCGCGTTGATTTTATATGGGTTTTATAGGATATCTAACAGATTTAAGTAAATTCAATTTAAAAGAATGATTTGATCCAAGGTTGTCGCTCAGGGTGGATTGGACGTATTTCCTTTTCAAATATTACAATTTCATATATTTGAGATCGGTTCATTTAAGAAGATAAAACAACATCATCACTTACTGGTTCAATGCCTACACCCTTTAATACTAATCACTTATACACTTGAAGGATAAAAGTTTTGAGCACTTCAAGGTAAAGGTTCATATTAGCACATGAAGTGTGTGGCCTTAAATTCCACAAGGACGATGGAGTTTAAAAATTATCAAATAAAAATCTCAATTTAAGATGTGATTATACATTAATGGGGTGATAAATAACATCCAATAGATCCCCTTTCTACTCCCTTGTATCAACCCATAAGTGGGTTATCCCTCCATTGATCCCATGGATTCAATGGAAGCGGAAAGTAGACTCATGAGGGAGGACATGGAGAAGTATAGAAAACAACAAAAATAAAATGTTCACTCCACCATTGTGTGAATAATTTCACAAGGTTTTGTGTGAATAAATTCACACCATGATCCAATATTATCAAATTTATATGAATAACAACAAAATAAGAGAAGAAGAAGAACTTTTATTAAGAAACTAAAGTGAATTGAACAACTTTCATGTGAAAGACAAATTTGAGACAACAAAATTGCAGCATAACATTACAATTGAACAAAGCACAAAAAGATTCCAAAATCCTCCAAAAACACTGCCTTAAATAGTAATTTTTAGCCCTTAGGTCGAGCCTACAACAGTACAATGAATCTCAATTAATTTTGTTAGGCCATATGTGGTGGAAAGCTTGTGGAATTTGGACTTTTCCACATTTGACCCGAGGTGGCAGCCAGCTTTCATCCACCGAACAAACGCTCTGGGAATAACTTCTAGATTGCCGAATCAGAGTGGTCCATAGAAGAATAAAATGGAGCCTCTGATGTCGTATAACCGCCTGTAAAATTTGGGCCCATTTGGAGGTGTGTATGCTGATATATGGTCAAATTAGTGGGCTGTGTTTCTGGGCCGCAGAATCTGGCCCAAATTTTTATCTCTAAATTGGGACGCCTTAATGTCTACCATATAAGCAGAATTAGCATTAACTCATGAAGCGTGATTTGTTCCTAAACGTTTCTTCTATTATCCCACAAAATTTTGGATTCATTAGGCCTGTATGTTGGGACCCACAGTCTTATCAGTGGGCTGGTGTCCAATCTGACTTCTCCAGAATTGTTTCCTTTCATCACAAAATATCCCCATATTCTTCCATGAATTCTCCAATGATCCCTGAATAAAACATGTACATATATATATCTTTAGATCAAATTACCAATATATCAAATTAAAATATTGATAATTACATTCCTTAGAATCATATGACTCATTGGGCCTATATTGGTGTATATTAGGCATGAAGTGCACAAATGATGTGAATGGATGTTCATAATGAAAATGCACTAACTCAGGCCCATAAGATCAAAAATAAACATTTAATACCAATAAAATGTAATTAAAATATATGTTTTTATTGGATAATAACACCCCCAACTTGAGATTTGCTAGTCCCGAACAAATAATTCAATGATTTTATTTGAATTCATTTCTTCAAACACATTATAACAAACAGTTCTCACAATGTAAACTACACACAAATATATCTTTATAACCTATCAAGATAATTTAAAAAAAGATGAATATAAAACCAGATCCAAATCCTAATACCATACCTTTGATCAAATCCATCATCATAATTCATCCATCTCAATTAGGTGTAATGATGTGTTGTGAATCACAATAGATATGGGGGTTCATTTTCATTCAAGGGGGAAATCATGGAAGCGCTAGGTGAAATCACATTTAATACTAATATGACTATTATTCATTCCTTTTTTTGGATTTTTTTTGCAATATTTCTATAGTAATTGAGATTGATGTTAATCAAATTAACCCTTGTAGCAAGACATTGCCAATGACTCCTAGACTCAAAGGCCTTAGGGCACCAAGTAAAGCCCACATACTCGGGAATCATCTCGAGTTAACTTAATAAAAAAAATTCATATTACCATAAATAGAGATAGATTAAAAAACCCAGGGCTATACAACTCTGGAGTCACGATCCCCAAGTGTCGAAAGCCTCACATTTTATCAATCCATTGCTCTACATGCAATTTTTTTTAAATTTTTTTTAATTTTTTTTTAATTTTTTTTTTATTTATTTATTTATTTATTTATTGAATACGCAAATTATTCATAAAAATAAAACCAGCCTATTCTACTTATTATGGGACCCCAAAAATTCAAATTAGTACCCCATAGTCTAGAGGACGTGCATTGTGGCATTTTGATTGGATGAAAATAAAAATGATGAAAATTTTCATTAGACAACCAATCTTCCAAAATCAATGCTTTTAAATTTAATCATGAATTAAATTAAGAGTCAAGGAAAAAAAGTTATTTGCTATGTATTTTTAATGTGAGAAAATATGTTATTATATTATTTATAAAGGAATTATACTTCTTTTTTATCATTTTTTTTTAAAACAAACATTTTGTTTCTACACCCCCCAACTTAGAATGAAATTGTCCCTAGTTTCGTAAAAATAAAATTTAGAATGGTGTAGATGAATAAAAAGGGTAGTTCGATAAGGAAATTGAAATATCAGGATCATGGAATGAAGTCACCTAGTTGTTGAATTTTGAAGTTCTTGCAGCTTGAATTTAGTCTTTTGATATCCATGTCGCTTGCAAAGTTCCCTAGTGAAAAAAGGAAAAACAAAACAAAAAAAACAAAAAAACAATATATATATATATATATATTAATATAATAAAGGAAGTAAAATATAAGTATATATATAAAAATTATAGAATAAGGAAGCACAAGAAGTTGTAGGTCAGTGGTAAGTGCGCGCCCCTGTCTCCCTTCGGTCCCGGGTTTGAACCCCCGCGGCTTCGCCGGTTGTGACAGGGTTTTCCACATGACGTACGATATGGAATTTATTTTATTATTATATTTTTATTTAATTTTTATCTTAACCTATAAAATAATAAAAATAAAACAAAATAAACTGATGATACATTGTCTTCTTTTTAAATTTCATGGTAAGGTATTACTCAAGGATCACACCATGTGACACTGATGAATATGGTGATCCCATTTCGTACCCATACATACTCATAATAGAAGAACATGTCAAAAGTCTATTTTTTATTTTTAAATATAAAAATGATTAATTAATCTTATTTGAGAAATAAAGATTATTCATAAAGATTAGAAACAAAAAAACCAAGGGTTACCTCCCTGCAGCGCATTGTTTAACGTCGTTAGCCTAACATAGATCCTAAATTTATCAATTTTTTCCTAGTTCATAGATTGGATCAATTAACTCAACATCTATTTCCTATTTATTGACTGATTCAATGAATGTTTTTAACCTTTTACCATTGACCTTGAAAATGTGACCCCTAGTGGGATCTTGAATCTCTACTACCTCATGGGGGTATACATGATGCACTATGAAAGGACCTTACCATCTAGACCTTAACATTCCCGGGTGTAAAAGAATATTTTAACTATACAAGAGCACAAGTTTTCACGGTTAAAAATATTTGGCCTTGATATTCCTAGATTGGTAGGCTTGATCCATAGCTTTATTGATCCTTGAATTTTCATAAGCCTCCATCTTTAGTTCCTCCAGTTCATTGAGATCTAATTTCCTTTTTGTTCCAGCCAATGAGAGATCATAATCTATTTTCTTAATTTCCCAAAAGGCCTTATATTCAATCTCCACTGGAAAATGGAATGCTTTACCATAAACCAACCTATATGGGGAAATTCCTAAAATGGTTTTATATACGGTTCTATAGGCCCAAATACCATCTAAGAGTTTCTCAGACCAATCTTTTCTAGAGGGGTTGACAGTTTTTTCAAGAATTTTCTTAATCTCCCTATTCGTTAACTCAGTTTGACCATTTCTTTGAGGATGGTATGCAGTGGACACATTATGAGAAATACCATACTTAGACATGAGTGAAGAGAATGGGCGGTTGCAAAAATGGGTTCCTCAATCACTGATTATATCCCTAGGAATTCCAAATCGATAAAATATGTTCTCTTTCAGAAATCGAATCAAAACTTGATGATTATTGGACTTAGTGGGAATGGCCTCAACCCATTTTGAGACATAATAAATAGCTAAGAGTATGTAGATGTATCCCCAATAGTTTGGGAAGGGACCCATGAAATTAATTCCCCAACAGTCAAATATTTCAACAACTAAGATGGGAGTGAGTGGCATTTGATTCTTTATTGTGATGGACCCTACTTGTTGACACCTAGGACAGCTTTGAAAAAATGTGTAGGAGTCCCTTGAGAGGGTGTGCCAAAAGAGACCACTTTGAGGAATCATAGCAGATGTTTTCTTAGAGGAAAAGTGGCCTCCACATGCCTCACTATGACAGAATTTAAGGATGGACTCTTATTCATATTCTGGAACACACCTCCTAATGACTTGGTCAGGGCCGAACTTATAGAGGTATAGATCATCAAAAACATAGTGTCTAACATCATAAAGGAATTTCCTTCGATCTTGAGTCCCTAAGAATTTTGGAATGACTCCTGTAACAAAAAAATTGGCTATGTCGACATACCAAGGGCAGTCACTCACAGAGTATAGGTGTTCATCTAGAAATGAATCAGACATAGAAAGGTGATTTGAGTTGTCTATGAATTCCATCGTAGAGAGTTGGTTAGATAAAACATTTTCAACACCCTTTTTATCCGTGATTGTGAGGTTAAATTATTGTAAGAGAAGGACCCACCTAATCATTCTAGCCTTGGAATCTTGTTTTTGGAAGAGGTATTTTAGTGCAGAATGGTCAGTGAACACAGTGATTGGTGATCCTAAGAGGTATGACCTAAACTTCTCTAAGGAAAACACAATAGAAATTAATTCCTTTTTTGTGGTGGTGTAGTTTATTTGTGCATCATTTAAGTATTTTCTTGAATAAGAAATGACATAGATAGTTTTATCACAATGTTTTCCTAACACAGCTCCTACAGCAAAGACACTGGCATCACACATAAGTTCAAAAGGAAGGATCTAATTTGGAGATTTCATAATGGGAGGAGAGGTGAGAGAGGATTTGAGGGTTGACAATGAACCCTCACATCTTTCTGTCCAAACAAATGGAGCATCCTTTACTAAGAGAGCACAAAAGGGAAGGGATATTGAACTAAATTCCTTGATGAATCTTCTATAGAAACCAGCATGTCCTAAGAAAGACCTCACTTCCTTGATAGTTTTGGGTGATGGAAGGTGATGAATGATGTCAACCATTGCTTTATCAACTTCAATCCCCCTACTTGAGACCAGATGGCCTAGAACAAGTCCCTCTTTAACCATAAAATGGCATTTTTCCCAGTTTAGGACCAGATTCTTTTCTTCACATCTTGTCAAGAATATCTCCACATTTTGAAGACATCCCTCAAATGTATCCCCAAACACAGAGAATTCATCCATGAAGACCTCAAAAAAACCCTACAATGTCTAAGAAGATCCCCATCATGCACCGCTGAAAGGTTCCAGGAGCATCGCATAAAACAAAGGGCATGTGTTTGAAGGCAAAGGTACCGAATGGACATGTGAATGTAGTATTCCCTTGATCCTCTAGGGAGACCTCAATTTGATTATACCCTGAGTACCCATCTAATAAACAGTAGAAGTCATGAACTACCACTCTCTCAAGGACTTAGTCAATGAATAGTAATGGGAAATGGTCCTTTTAGTGAATGATTTTAGCTTCCTATAGTCAATGCAGACCCTCCATCCACTACTCACCCTTGTTGGAATAATCTCTCCATCCTCATTGGTTATCACTATGATTCCAGACTTTTTTGGAACCACTTGGATTGGGCCCACCCATTCACTCTCAGATATGGGATATATGATACCATCTTTTAACAATTTCATAAGTTCTTTCCTTACTATCTCCATGAGATTAGGATTGATTCATCTTTGAGGTTGATGACATGGCTTTGAATCAGATTCCAGAACAATCCTATGAGTCCCAACAAGTGGGATAATCCTGGGAATATCAGATAGGGTCCAAACAATGGCTTTCTTATGTTTCCTAAGGACATATAGAAGCATCCTCTCATGATTGGATTCAAGGGAAGAATAAATGACAATAGGATGTGTTTGATTGTCACCTAGAAAGGCATACTTTAGTGCAGCAGGAAGTTCCTTCAATTCAAGATCAGGTTGGTTCATAATTTCATCAGAATATTGGGACATTAGATAAAGATAAATTTCTTTTTTTAGAGTTTCAGATAGGATTTATTCCCCAGATTTAGAAGTTTCAGCTACTAGATTGGCTTGATCAGATTTAGGGAAGGATGTTTGATTGGTCTCCATGAAATTAATTTCTTGAAAGGTTTCACTTATTGTTGGACCTATGATTTCATTATTAGAGAAATTTGAAAATGATTCAAGCCAAGGAGATAAACTTCCTTCATATGAACAAAGAAAATAAATCTTAACCAGAATTAAACATTCATTAAATATTCCTTGATGTTCCATGGATTCATTATCAATTCTTCATATCATGTTTACTTCATGAATTTCCTCATCATACCCTATTTTTGAGCTTGCATTATATATGTTCAAGTCTAGACTCATGTTCCCAAAGGTGATGGTCATGTTCCCATTTCAGACTCAGATAACAGAGTTGATTGTTGAAAGAAAAGTACGGCCAAGGACGATTGGGGTTTTTTCCTTATTTCCAAAGTTTCGATGGTTGTCAAGGACAATGAAGTCAGCAGGGTAGATGAAGTTTTCAACCTTTACCAGAACGACCTTTAAAATCCCCTTTGGAACCCTAATGCTACGATCAGCAAGATGAAGTGTGACAGATGTGGGTTGGAGTTCTTCTAGTCTTAACTAGAAGTACACGACATAGGGGATGAGATTGACACTAGCACCTAGATCACACAAGGCCTTGACAACTTTTCTCTCTCCTAGTTCAACATTGATGTAAGGGAAACCTGGGTCTTTCAACTTGGGAGTAATGGTCCCTTGAATGGTGGTACTCACATTGGCAGCCAAAAAGACTTGGTTTTTATGTGAAAATTTTCTTTTAAAAGTGCACAATTCCTTAAGGTACATTTATTAGGAAGGTATGGTTTCGATTTCATCGAGAAGATGAATGTTCAACTTGACCTGTGAGAAGATTTCCATCAAATTTTCACTCAGTTCAGGCTTGGGTTTCCCCCTCATGAGTTGAGGAAATGGTGCAGGTTGTGGGATTGTTTGTTGAAGAGTTGTTTCTTTCACATTGTTATCAGTTTCCTCAGTTTGATCTTGTGGTTCATTTGAATTTTCATCCATGTTTGAATCTTTAGGTGGGTTCTGAATTAGTTGTTCTGGTTTCTCAATTGATTTCCCACTTCTTAAAATAGTCATAGCCTTTAGTTTTTAATGAGTTGTTTGATGGAAACTTGACTCTCCCATTGATGTTGAGGATGGCACCTCCTGAGTAGGCATGGGTTCCTTTCCAGTTTTGATGGTTTGAAGTTCTTATTTTAGGGAAAAGACTTCTGAGTTCATCCTCTCCATTTGTTTGCATAGTTGTTCTAGTAGACTTTGTGGAACAGTTTGGGTTGGTGCTTGAGAAGATTGGTTTATCACGGGGGGATATTTTGGAGGTGGGATGGTTTGTTGAAAATGGACTGGTGGATGTTGGTATTGGATAGGTTGGGTTTTGAACTGGTTATGGGTTTGGTAGTTCTAATGGGGGTAAAGATGTTGTCCCTATGGTTGGCTAGGTTGTTGGTTATCTTTCCAGTGGAAGCCTGGGTGGTCGTTATACCTAGGATTGAAGTTGTTTTGGTATTGAGGATTTTGAACGTTCAAGTCATTTACTTATGCTGCAGGTCCTCTTAAAAGAACATCTTTGATGGATGGAATAGTTGGGAAGTTGTGTTTCTTATGGTCATGTTTGTCACAAATTGTGCAAAAAAGGTCTACAGTTTGGATTTCATGGACTTTCCAAAGGTCTATCTCTTCAACCTTCCTAGAGAGTGTTTCTAGTTTAGCCATAAGGCATTACTATTCTCTAAGTGTATGAATTCTAGTATTTCTTTGTGGCTTTTCAGAATAAGGTGATGTTCCCCATGTTTGTTTTTGTTCAGAAAGGCTTTCTAGATACTCGTAAGCATCATTTGGGGCTTCGTTTTTAAAGGTTCCATTACACATCATGTCAATGAATTATTTGTTCCCCGGACCCAACCCTTCATAGAAAATTCTCACTTGTTCAGGAATAGAAAAACCATGGTGTGGAACCATGTTTAGAGTGTTTTTGAACCTCTCCTAGGTTTCAGAGAATGACTCTCCATCTTTTTCAAAAAAAAAATTGGATACTCTTTTTAAGTGCAAATGTTTTGTGGTGGGGAAAGGATTTTTTGTATAATTCTCTTTGTAGTTGGTCCCAAGAATTTATGTATGATGGTTTTAAATTGTTTACCCAATTTTTATCTCGATCCTTTAAAGAAAAATTAAATAGCCTCATCTTAGCTGATTCTTGTTGATGTGGGGGACACATGGTTTCTACGATGTCATTGAACTCCTTAATGTGAAGGTAGGGCATCTCGGACTCCATTCCATGGAATGTGGGAAGATGGTTTAGGACATGGGGTTTAAAGATGTAGTTGTAATCTCCTAGGGAATTTTGTCTAATGAATTAGGGGTCATTGGTCCAAGAAGGTTTGAGGTAGTAATTCATGGTTTGATCGACCGCATTCCCCAAGTTTCGGGCTGCCTCATTTGGGTTTCCATTTTGGTTCCCACCCGGGTTTATGAGTTGGTTTCTTTGAAGACCATCCATTGAAATGGGCTCAATTTTTGACTCGGGGGTGTTAGGAAGATTAGGATTTAATGGAAAGATTTCCCTTGGGGTAAATGACTCCCCAACCCCAGGACTATCCACCCTAACAAGATGGCTTGATTGATCGCGGGTGTAGGCGGACATGCGCCAATAGAAAAAAATGAGAAAGGGACAAGATAAGAGGATTTGGATGAGAAAAGAATAAATGGGGGAGAATAGAATGGGTGTTTAAATGACATAATTGGGTCCCCAGAAATGGCACCAAAATTTGATTCTCGCTCAAATTTACCCAAGAGCTGAAGGTAGAACGGTCCTTGTAGTTTAGCTTGGGTTATCGAATCCTTAGAGACATAAGAAGAAACCTATAGACACGTACATTATATGGACTGTTTTTGGATTTGATGTGGCCAAATTGGGTTGATATTATATGGATTTTAGAGGATATCTAACAGATTTAAGTGAATTGAATTTAAAATAATGAGTTGATCCTAGGTTATCGCTCGTGGTGGATTTGACGTATTTCCTTTTCAAATATTTCAATTTCTTATATTTGAGATGTGTTAATTTAAGAAGATAAAACAACATCATCACTTACTGGTTCAATGCCTACACCCTTTATTACTAATCACCTATACACTTGATGGATCCAAGTTTTGATCACTTCAAGGAAATGGTTCTTATTAGCACATGAAGTGTGTGGCCTTAAATTCAACAAGGACGATGGAGTTTAAAAATCATCAAATAAAAATATCAATTTAAGAAGTGATTATACATTAATGGGGTGATAAATAAAATCCAATACAGCCCATTTATAATCCCTTGGATCAACCCATACGTGGATTATCCCTCCATTGATCCCATGGTTTCAATGGAAGCGGAATGTAGACTCATGAGGGAGGAAATGGAGAAGTAAGGAAAACAACAAAAATAAAATGATCACTCCACCATTGTGTGAATAATTTCACAAGTTTTGGTGTGAATAAATTCACACCTTGATCCAATGGTATCAAAGTGATATGAAGAACAAAAGAATAAATGAATAAGAAGATCTTTTATTATGAAAATATAGTGAATTGAACAACTTACATGTGAAAGACAAATTTAAGACAACAAAATTGCATCATAACATTACAATTGAACAAAGAACATAAAGATTCCTAAATCCTCCAACACCACTACCTTAAATAGGAATTTTTGAGCCCCTGGGACGACCCTCCAACAGTAAAAATCATCTCAATTAATTTTGGTAGGCCATAGGTGGTGGAAAGCTTGTGGAATTTGTACTTTTCCACATTTGACCCGAGGTGGCATCCAGCTTTCATCCACCAAACAGACACGCTTGGAAGACCTTCTAGATGGTCGAATCATATTGGTCCATAGAAGAATAAAATGGATCTTCATATGTCTTCAATCCTCCTGTAACATTTGTGCCCATTTGGAGGTGTTTATTCCAATATATGGTCAAATTAGTGGGCTGTGTTTCTAGGCCGCAGAATCTAGCCCAAAATTTTAACTCTAAATTGGGATGCCTTAATGACCACGATAGAGGCCGAAATAGCATTACCTCCTGAATCGTGATTTGTTCCTAAACACTTATTCTATCATACCAAAAAATTAGGGATTCATTGGGCAAGTATGTTGGGCCCCATAGTCTTATCAGTGGGCTGGTATCCAATATAACTTCTCCAGAATTGTTTCCTTTCATCACAAAATATCCCCATATTCTTCCATGAATTCTCCAATGATCCCTGAATCAAACATGTTCATATATTTAAGTGTAGATAAAATTACCAAAATTTCAAATTAAGATATTGATAATTACATTCCTTAGAATCATATGACTCACTGGGCCTATATTGGTGTACATTAGGCATGAAGTGCACAAATGATGTGAATTGATGTTCATAATGAAAATACACTAACTCAGGCCCATAAGATCAAAAAAGACCATTTAATAACATTAAAATGTAATTAAAATATATTTTTTTATTGGATAATCATTGTTTTTTATAATTATATTTATTAGTTAATTATTTTTATAAAGACTATAAATATTGTTTATTACAATAGAAAAAATAAATATTTAATTAGGGATCAAGATAATGGTTTTTTATAATATCCATGAATAAATAATTCATGAATTGATGTTATTATATTAAATACCACAATTTATCATATTTCAATATTCACCTAATATTAAAATATTATATAAAAATAAAAAAACAGCCATAACCTATTTTCAATGTCTATATTTAAAAAATGGATTCTATTTTATGAAAATTAATTTCTCGGTGATATATTTTTTTAGAAAATATAATAATTTATTCAGAATATATAAATTTTAATATTATAATATATTTTTTTAACCCTTCAAAAACTAATTTATTTAATGTAAATATATTTTATAATTACAATAAGAGATAATATTAACATTTTAATTTATTTGGTGAAAATAAATTTTATTTTAGACAATTATATAAATTATATAATTGTAAATAAACATTTAACTTTTCTAAAATAAAAATACACATAATTATTCATATTTAAAACATTTATTTACTTATACCATAATATAATTATATTTTTTTTTTATGATATACCTAAAGTTTATTTTATACTTTCATAGGTTAGTATAATATTCTGGAATCCTTATCATTGTTCCTAATTTTCATATTAAAATTTTAATGGTCATATTCATAATGGTCATATAGGTTCATTAATTTCTATAAATACCACTTACTTCCTTCATTCTTTATTAAATTGTAATTTCTATAGTGGTTTTATATATACATTCTTCTTGAAAATTAATATTATATTCTAAATATTTTGTTTTATTTCTACTATTTTATTCATGAGTTCGGTCATTCTAGTGGACCGAGCATATCCAAATTTTTTCATTAATATTATATAATTTTCTATTTATTATTTAGATATAATATTTGGAATTATTATGGGTTTAATTGATGACTAATATATCATTTTTTAATTATGGGATAAATTTTTTATATTGGGTTTTTAATAAGATGTTGGTGTTTTATGTCATAATAAGGAAAAATCCATTAATAAAATTCGAGGTTTTTAAATTATGGGACCTGATCTTATTAAAATAATGATATATTAGGTTCATAAAATTTAGAATCATATGAAATATACATAAATTTGATAGAAAATTATGTAGACAATCTTCCATGAGACCTGGATTTTGTGTTCGAAGATAAGATGTTCCTTGTCTCTTTGGAGACATCTAATAAAATTAAAATGATAAAGAGAAGATTAGTATAGATTGCATGAAAGGATGTCATGAAAAAACCATGATATGGTGTTCCTTAATATATTACCATGGATGAAATCCATGATGTTTTGGAAGATGGGAAATCATATTTAATGATACATCATCACATTTTTTATTCTTGATCCAAATGGAGTTGTGGCCTTTTGACTAGTATTCCTAAATAAATAATCTCAATTACATGATGTTTTTTTGAATCCCTCTTTAGAATGTTTTTTCTAGACCCCAAACATGTACTGAAGTGAGTGGGATTTCCATTATAGAGTAATATTTAATAAAAATAACTTGCAATGAATATCCTAGAACAGAGATGTAATGTTATATTAATAATAAAAACACCTAGAAAAAGAATTGTTGTGGGACCACATAATTGTAGAGGCAACATGAAACTGAAGAGATGTAATGAAACAAAACAGCCCTCATCAGTTTTAGTGTATGATATAAAACTCTATGTGTGAAATTATTCAACCAGGGTATAATTTAAAGACCAGAAAAAATATAAATGAAATTACTTTTTGAATAAATAATTTTCTCATTAAGTAATATAGCTATAGAAAACACATCCACTAATTTGGTTATTTTATGCCATTATAAAACATATAATTCCATATTTAAAATAATTTCAATAATATTTATTATTTATAATATATTCATTGTACAGTGACCATTAAGGTATGTATATATCAATGTTTATGGTACAATACAATTGAAATAATCGGAAGAAGTAGTGACATGGACTAGTATGATTATACCCAATAAAGTCCATTTATTTCTACTTCCAAGGGAAATATAATCAATGGGATTTCCTTTGACAAAGACCAATAATATATTCACTATCTTGAACTCAAGTGAAACCAGTTATGGTGTAATTTCAAGAATATTAAGATCATGACCCAAACCATGTTAATCAAACCACCCAAAAAATGTAACAACATTAGACACCATTCTATTAGGGAGTACTCTAAATTAATATAAAGTTATGTATATGGAACCTAGTAGTATGAATTTTTATATATTCTATTTAAATAAAACAAATACTCTATATATATCTATTTAAACTATATTTATAAATTATTATATGCAGAGTTTGAAAAAAAATTATATTTTCAATGGAAGAAATAGAAGTAGTATATTTGGGAAATATATAGCTTCCATTAAGGAATAAAATTGTGCTAAATTAATGCATTTCTAAAATAAATGAAATTTAAATAGAATATTCATAATAATTATTATTTAAATATAGATGATAATATAATTTAATGAAGTCCAATGTAATTTTTATAAGGGTCTGAAATTCGGTGTCATAAAACATGTACTTTTCAAAGAAAATAATTTTTTTATTTAAAAGTAAAATTATTATATTTATAAATTTATTTCGGTAAAATAAATAATATTTTTACACTCATCGCATCACAACAATCCAATGGTTATATTTTCATAATTCTTTGAGACTGCTGAATTTTGGGGTAAACATTAAATATAGTATAAATATATGATCTATAATGTACTATCATAATATTATAAAATTGATGTAATAAAAGATATAATGTAATCCATGACTAGGCGTAAATTTGTCCTTTATAATAATGTATTTTCGATGCTGCTTGATTATGTTTATAAACCATTAATGTTTTTAGAAAATTTGAGGGCAAAGCACTTTTATAAACCATTAATGAATAATCCATAACATAAATTATATAGTAATGCTTTAAAATTAATAAATTTTGAACATGAATCACTTCCACATCCCCAATTTATTATTTTAATATCATCTATTCGTAAAATTATAAAATATTATCATCCAATCATAATTGGTAGAAAACACTGGAAAAATAGTTGTAATTTTTTTCATCTTTATTATATTATTATATAGAGTCAAAAACCATAGTTTTGAAATTATTGAATAATTACCATCTATTAGTATATAAATACCCACCAAACAACCCATTATTCTTCACTAATTACCCTTTGATAACGAATTTACTCTCAATATACCATTCTAAATCTCTCATTGTGTGTTCCCATCCTCTTAAGAAAAACCTACCATTCATTTAGAATATCACTCTCAAGGTGAGGTATTCTCTCCCTCCCCCATTTATTCAAGTACATTCTTTGTAATCAGCCATATAATTTCTAAAACAATTTTTATAATGTGTTTTTACACATCTTCTTTCATTTATTACAATTCCCATGTATTTATATAATTCCATTAACTCTCATTAAACCCTTATTTGATTCTTTATGTACAGCTATTATGTAATCTAAATTATACATTGATTTGCAATGCCAAATTTTATATTGTGAATACAAATCTCAGTATCCACTCAAGTATATTCACATAGATATAAGTATCCTTAATTTATTTTTTACATCCATTTGTATAAATGAAACTTGTTATTATTCGTATTACAATTTAGTAATTATATTCATATGTTGTAAAATCTATATGTCACTCAAATTCATGTACATAATATGAATGTGATTGGTTGGCCCAAAATTATATAGAAATCTGGTGAATTGGGTAATGTTTTTATCTCATTAGATACCATGTATGGATAATATAAATTTATAATAGTAACCTTATTTTATTAATTCCTGGAATCCATCCTTGTTTTATGCTTATAAGGCCATATATTATGTCTTTTTTTGAAAATTTTAGGGAAAATCACCCTTAATTGAATTAAAAATATAGAGCCTCTTTTCTGTTTGGGAAGGAGGGAACCCATTACAAGAAGGAAAAATGCCATATCGATAAAATTCAAAAATAGTCCAACAAGTAAAAAATAAGAAAATGTCCAAACAAGCCTTGGAAATCCTCATCTCCCCCCTCACCAGACATTTCCATAGTGTGATCAGTCACGAAAATGTGTCACCCCCTCTGCCAAACGTTGTATAGTGCTGGCAGTATGACAAGGCAAAGCACCTATCCAACCATGAAAGAAAGTGGATGAGAGTAGGAAGAAGGATTCTAGTACACCCTTCTCTCTTTTGAACCTCCCACCCGAAAAAGCATGAATGGAACATCCAGAAATGTCCAGATAATACAAGGTAGAAATAAAAGACAAAAACCATTGGGAAAATGTCTTGGGAAGGCACCCATCCATCCATCAATATGATGACGCATGGCTGGATGATGTATGTCAACACACCCATCCCTCGTTCGAGGTCTCCCACCTAGTGGAACCAACAATGGAGGGTCGCACCAATTGAAACAAGAAAATATATTATCCATAAAGAGGTCTACTCCTTAAGAACTCACAGAATCAAGAAGACATGAAAACAATTAGCTCGGTCTTTCCCCAACCAGGCCACAAACGTTTTGTGGGACAATAAACCGACCATCCGTAGAAACCATCCACAAATCCTTAGTAGGAATAACTAAGAACCACCCCTAGTCCTCCATAAACCTCCACTCAATGCAACCAAACAATCTATAAGCTTCACAATCGCAAGAGAAAATGACCACAAACTGAAAAAAGAACCATGAAGATCCACTCCAGCTGTGCTCAGCTCCGAAACCTGATCTAATAGGTGAGGAAAGCATATCCAGTACTTATAGAGAATGAGATTCTGCCCCACAAGGCACTAGAAAAAACTCAGGTCATGTTGTATGCTTTGAAACCTGCCAAAAAACCAGATCTATGCAGATCTACAAAAATCTGGACCCACGCGAATCTTCATCCAGCTCCTTCAACACCCATCAACCAAAGACAAACTGACATGTATGTCAGTCCCAAATACAACTACAGAGGGACCTAGAAAAACACCAATGAATCCAGCAAGAATCAGAAAAATCTCCAGCCGCACCAACAGGAAGGAACAAAGCCGCTGCTAGATATCCTGCTTCCCCATTCGATGAAGAAAATGAGAGAACCCCTTGAATCAAATGGCCACCTCCTAGAACAAATACCATCACACACATAAATCAGCACATGAACAAGAATCAAAAAGAGGTTCCCAGATCTGGATGGAAACCGGGGAAGAGGAAGAACGTTGAAGACACAGATGAAGTCCAAGCCACCACGCCTCCTGAAAGTTCACGGGATAGAGCAAAACCATCCCACAACCATCGAATCTAGATGAAGGACTCATATCAAGATATATCCATGAGAAAGGTGTCCAAAACCACCAATCCATCAACCAAAGCAAGAAATCACACGAAACGAGCTTCAATGTGCCAAACCAAAAGGCAACAGAATGGGAAGGCAAAGAAGAACCCAATTCGAAGGAAGAGAAGACGAGCGGGTGGCTGAGAAAACAACAGAATCCAAATACCCTAAGAAGGGAAGAACCACTCATAGGGATTGAAGTAAGGAATGGATAAAACCCAATACAGAGAGGATGCACTCATGGTCGAGATCCAGGAAATAAAGGTGTCATGCCATATATTATGTTTTTAACACACTAATTTGTTTCCATAACACTAAATATTATACCATGTTTCAATGTTAGTGTTTATGATTCTCAACCACTAATGTCACATTGATATTCCTCTCGATATAGATGTATTAAGTTAATCATGTTAGGCTTTTATTATTCCCTTACTGGGCTTTATAGATCACCCTATTTTTATGCACACACACATATTTTCTCATATATTAATACCCGATCATTGAAATATAAGGACATGATATGGATATTCAAAATAATGTATCTATACATTTCTTTAATGTTAATGTTATATATGCCTATTATCACAAAGATACTAGTAATATTGATCATGTTTAATTGTATTATGTGGATATTTATGTAATAAATAATTAAATTAGGTTTATAAAAGATATATGACTTCTTAATCCCTCATCCAATTATTCATGAATTAGTTGATAAAAACACCCCACTATTAATATTTATTGGTTGTGTTGGGTTATTGGATTTTTTGACCAGATAGTTGAATGTTGTTATGGTATTGATGGATGGGACGGTGTGGATTCCCTTAAATAATGAGAATTCATAAGAAATGATTAGACTTGCCTTCATAGATTTAATCAAATATGGTGTAGTCATAATTCTATATCAGTGTGGAACTATTTAATACTATTGAGTTATTAAAAACCCATGTGATACCTACAAGATTCGATAGGTATGTAAGGAATCTCTTTTAGAGATTGTGGAAATTTTGGTGTTCAGATCAATCTTAATTTCTTATATAATATTGATTTTGGTTGTTTGAGTTTTGATGTTTGGGTCTTCCTTATATTAACATGACTTCTAGGATTAGAAAATATGTAGATCCTTGATTATTTTTTATGTTACTTTCATTATTCCTAGTTCATCGAGATGACATTGTATTATTGTTTCTCCACTTTTTCTCCCTCCCACTCACCTCTTATATAATGAGTTATTTTAACATATTTATTTATAACTCCTTTTTAGTATTTGGTCCATCTTATTATGTATGATTATACTCACCCATACATAGTCTTTTTGGATATATGTGATGTGTCTTAATGGGAAAGACACATGTTTATAGGTTATTTGGTTAGATACGGTGCATTCTTGGCTGGTTCATGGATTTCAACTAGTGATACTTGGTGAAATATTATAAATCATGATGACTCATTATAGTGGCTATGATAATTTTAACTATATTGTGAAATAGGAGTATATGATGTGGAATATCCACTAAATTCATTTTGTTAAAAAGACTATTATTATGTACCATTTCTCTTATATTTACCGCATGTATCATACATTAAGTTATTGCCGTATCCATGAATTATAAAACATTTAGATGATTATTTATATATAAATATCATATGGATATTTTGGGTTTACCTCTTGTATTGTAGATCTGTATGTTTTTTGTTTTAATAGGTTAATATCCCCCATGATGTGTGACATGAGAAACCAATTCTAGTAACCAACCCCATAACTTTTAAAGGGGGTATTAGGGATGCAATCTTGGGATACTATCATATAATGTGGGTCCCATGTGGGTTAAGTCATGTCAAACATATTTAGTTATTAATGGGGAACAATGGTTTATATGATCCCTCTTTATTAGTAAATGGTGTTTTCATGATAATTCAATTAACCTATTTTTATCTTGGATCTTCATTACATGAATTCATTGATATAAAATATGTTTCCCATCCTCTTAGTGATGTAGATAAGATGTTTAGTAGATTCTAGACCAAATTATATTCCCTCATGGGATCCTCATCTTAGTTATTGTTCCATTGACATTGGATACATTTATTCATGGCAGATAGTGATGATAAATAACTCACCTTGATAATGATAGAGGGAATTGGTTTTATTTGTAGTTGATTCAACAATTGCATGATAATTTATAGTTCTTAAATGATTACTTTTTGATTCATCCCTTCATCAAACTTCTTCACATGCATGATTGAGACTACTTATAACTCTTCTTAATATAGTGGAGTATTAGAAACATAAATTATATTGTTTGGTAGTTTTATAAAAATTTAATTTCCAGTTCGAATTTTCTTATGAAAAATATTATTTAATATAATGAATTATTGGATATTATTACTCAATATTCGATATATGGGTGTCACACTAAGGTTTTAGTTTTCCATTTGTTCTAGATTGATTTGGGATCCAATATTCTTTTATCGGGAATAATGCATGATAAGTTTGAATTTTTCTGTTATTATTTTCATGGTTTGGGATGAATCTCAGTTTGAATTTTTTTAGTTTTTATGGAATAATACAAGTTTTGGGTTCGGTGCCAGGTTGTACAAAGGAAGAGCACGATTTGGAAACCATGTGGATTTTTACAGAATACTGTGTAGGTTTCCATTCATCAAAAAATAAAATAATAATTAAATGTTAGAAGAACTGAAAATAAAATAAAATAAAATATGTAAAATGAAATTAAAATAATTTTTTTTATAACAATCATAATGATAATAATGTTATTAATAATAATATTATTATTTTTTAATTAACTAAGTTATTTTTATGATTATAATTATTCTTATTAGGTTTTTAGGGTTTACCAACCCTTATACCTCTTTCCCCATATCCCTCATTCTCCCCCTCTCTCCCCCCATCCCTATCTGCTCATATGAACTCCTGGTGGAATAGGGTTATTTAGCGGCCTCCCCCCTCTCCTCCGGTGGCTACAGCACCCCCTTCTTCACTCTCCGCTAGTGTTTATGCATTCCCATGCTAGTGAGATTCTATGATGCACTTTTTAACCCCCTCCCCCTTCTCCCTTCTCATGCATGATTCTTTCTAGAAGGATCCCAGGACACTCAGCACTCTTACTCTCACTCGGTAGTGGGCACGGTCTACTATTGGTATGCCACTCTATCCCTTTTTGAGGATTTTGGTTCATTTAAATTAGTTTTTTGGTTTTATAATGGGTAGCATGTTCAATTTAGGTTTATCTCTTGATTAATAGTGTTTAATTTTATTGTTATTGATTGATTATATCCTTCTTAGTGTTTGGTCAATGTGAGATTGAGGTGTAGTTTAGGATTCGTACCATTTTCTGAGGGATTGTTCATATGAGGTAGGTGGTTATAAGACCAAACAATATTATATGATATAATTTTTTTAGTTAATTTTACCTTGTTCTATATTTTATTTGGGTGGTGTAAAATATGTTTTGGAATTTCTTGGACTTGCAAATATGATAAAAATGGGTTTTATAGTGGAAATGGCCATGATTTTTTATGTGCCTTGCTGTGAAAATTATAGGATGTGTTCAACTATTTATTTGGGAAATGTGATGTTTATTTTCAAGGGTAGTTGATTTGAAAATAAGATAAATATAGGTTCTCCAGAAGATGATAAATTAATTTGGAATGTTTTTTTTATTGAAATCATTGAAACATGATTTGTGTGTTTTTGAATGATGTAAAGAACATTTTGAAAAAAATCCTTTTTTATGTGTGATTTATAAAAGGTTCTTGGACCGGGGTATTGGTTATGTAATTTCATGATTCATCTTATTCTTGTAAAAAAGTAATTTAGTGAATTTTAGGAGTGATAGAAAATTTTATTTAAATGGGGGTTACGGTGTGAGTAAAATCATAAATAGTATCTAAATGGAATATTAGGATTTACATGAAATTATTAGATTTTGGTTGTGAATTTATAGGAAATTTTTTTATGGGAACATGAACTTGATCCCATGGGAATATCAAGTATCTTGGTGGATGTCTAGTTCAAGTACACTAGTGATTAAAAAGTGACCGTGGACCAGTTTAACTTTGTTGTATTGACGCTTACTACACTAACTATATTATGATGATGGGAGACCACTAGGCCACTGGGGTGTCATATCCTAGTGGATCATGTATGAGAATGATGATGGTCATGGTTTCCTTTCCATGTTACACCGAGGTATAAGGTTTAAGTTCCCCACTAAAGAATGATTACCCATAAGGGATTTACTAAGGGGCTATAATATATATGATATGTTGACATCCATTACTATATAATGGCCCACTGGACAATGTGTTATCTTAAAAAATTACTTTTTTTCTATTAAGCTAGTGTTTGTGAAATGGTTTCCCATAGAATTGATCACATTTTTTAACTACATACCTAATAAAGTTTTCCCATAGAAATGTTTTAAAGGATTATACTTGAATACGAATGTTAGAATATCCCTAAAATGTTTTGGTATGTAATATTTTTACCTAGGTGGCATCCTACTAGGCTTTGTCTCACACCCCACATACACCATTGGGTGTGTGTAAATCCGGTAGTCTTTTTGTTCCAGGTAAAGGTAAGGTATTTTTTAGTGGTAGTTTGGGATCTCATGGTTTTCTATTTGGGTCTTGGTGGAAGTGGCCTAAGGAATTTGGTCTTATTATTACTCGAAGGTTTGGGATAGTATTTCTGTTCCCCCTTGTTGTAACTTCTTATGTCAAGTTCAAAACTGTAAAGTAAATTCTGATAATTTGGTGATTCCATCTTTGGTTTACTATGTTTAATTTTAATATATTTATATTATTACTAATTTTTATTATTACATAAAGTAAATCATTTCCAAATGATTTATTTGATACCTGGAAACTTTTTACAACATGGAGGGATCGAGAAGACCGTTCGAGAATTGACACGAAAGGGGCTGGGTGCGGGTTCGAATGATTACCTAACCTGGTTCATGAAGAAAAGGGTATCATAGTATTTACCTCTCTCTTGGGACATTTTTTTAGGGAAGAGTCTTGGTAAAACAAGGCTAGGATTAATGGGACGTGATGTTCTGGTTATGAATAGGGTTTCTAGCTAGAAATCTTCATCACAAACCTCAAGTCACCCGAGGAATTTGAGTATTATATGAGTCTTTTGGTCCTTATGGTTGTTTTCTGTATAGGGAAGTAAAATGGGATTTGGGAAAATGATATCAGTAATCTCGTGAGTATTGGTAATCCATATAGAGCTAGAGACATGGTCTGGTAACACTCTCTATGATGTTGGTGTTATTAGAGTATGGAAACAAACCATAAGTTTGTATCACTAATCGATACTAGTTTCCTCTTCCATCATCCTATGTCTCTTTGTTTTGGAATCTTGGATACTTGATTTTAATTTAAAAAAAATTCATAGGAATGGTTTAAAACCTGTTTTCAGAATCACTATAAAATGAAAGTCAGAAAATTTAACATTAATGGAATGATTTTGTGTAAAAATTAAAACTATTTCAATGAGATTAAATTTTCATAATACCAGTTTAGGATTTTTGGGAATATTGGTTGTTCAAAAAATGGATTTCTAGTTTTAAAAAGTGTTTTAGAAACATATTTTAAATGAGAATGAATAATTTTTATTAAACGTTATTGTTGAAATGAGGTGTTTTGGGTAATTGAAAGTGTTTTGATTGAAATAAATCAGTGTTTGACAAATGGTTTCAATTGGATGAAATGTTCAGATATTTTTACATGAATTTTGAGAATGACCTTTGAACTATAAAATAGTAATATTTTGATGAATTTTAATGATTTTTGGGTGTGTTATATGGACTCAAGAAGATGGAAGGGTGGGTTGAGTGTTTGTTTTGAAAAATAAAAAAGGTTTTTTGAACCTTGGTATCCTCATGAGTGGTCCCATGCATGGGTATGAATGGAAAGGTGGATGTTCAATGTCTCAAGATTATGGGTTCTTGGATTGACATGGGTTGGGTCCCGGATGTGCCACAAGAACATGCATGTGTGTGGACATGATATTCAATTGTTGTGTATGAAACCTACCAAACATAAACTCATTAAATCATGATATTAAAGAGAATATATTATTTTTTTCATAACCGATGTTTATGTGGGGTGTCATTTATTATTTTTGGGAATTTTTTTGTGGGGTTTATTGAGTTTTTAAAAAACCTTGTTTGAATGATTTTTTAGGTTTTTGATTTTTCAGTATTTTGGTTTGAAATTATGGTTTGTGGCCTCTTTCAAGAAGGGGTTTTCAAAGACTTTATGGTGGATCCCATTGGATATTTTTTTTAGTATTGTGTAATTTTTTGTGTAATTGAACTATTTGATTCGGTCAATGGGTTTCCCTATTGGCTAGTATGCACCCCCATTAAGTGTTAATTCACATTTGATGTGCGATAGTGAGTGATTCACAGTTGATAGATCCCCCAATTGATCAAATCATGAACTTTCTATTTGAATATAGTATTTTTTATATATATATCTTCTTCCTTGGATAAGTCAATCCTCTGGAAAAATGATAGTAGATGCGAGATGAGTTGAATGATGTTTTGGTTTACTGGATTCATTTGATAGTCAAATGTATGGTTTGGAATAAATAAGTCTGATGGTTCCTCCTAGAAGTCGTGATGGGAATTATAGTTGGAAACGTAAAAGATTGTCTAGGTTGTTGTTGTTGGTTTCTATCATAAAACGGTATTTGGACCTTTCTTCGATTTCATTTATGAAAAGTATTTTTCAAGTCTGCTAGTGTATCAAGTATGATCGTAAGGGGCCAATGTTTCCTTTTCTAAGAATCATGTGTTTATAGGGACTCGGTTCAATGTCCCTCTCCTTGTAATGTTTCAATAGTTATTAAGGTTCATTTTTGGTGACTTCTTGTAGTGTTATGTTCCCTATTAAATTTGAAGGTGGATGTGTGGGACCATTCAAGAGCCGTTGATTTAATTGAAACATTTCATACTCTCACGAAATTATGGATTTCTCTATTCTGAGTAAAGGTTCCCTCTTTGTGTTCTTTATTGTGTTGTTTATTGTTTGGAATGAAAAATATGATGCTTGTGAATCTTTTAAGCACCTATTTTGGTGAATGTTCCATGTGGGTGTAAGTGGATGACCTGGTGTGGTGTGTATATTGGGGATGTCTGGACCGTAGTGTATTTTCATGTGGCACAAGTAAGAGGAGTCTTGTTTAGGGGTTTTCACTTACTGAATATGAGGAATGATATACTTCAATCATCAGAGCTCAATCCATATATCCCATAGTGAAGTTTTCATGTAATCAGGAACCCCCAAGGTTATAATGAACCTCGGTCTAATTTTTTCCTTTAGTATTGTAAATGGATATAGTTCTAGAATTTGATGTCTCTATTCCATTTCAAGTGATCTCGTGTGGTAGTAAGAGACGTGGGGACCCTGTTTCTCTATGTTGTAACCTGTGTGGGTGGAAGAGTCCCTCCTTGTTCATAAAAAGGAAAGGATGTTTCGTTTTCTTGAACGTTGGTGGATATAACATTGTGGGTGTAAATCACCATGTGGTTTTCCATGTGTGAACGTTGGTGGATATAACATTGTAGGATGACCTATATGAGTTTATCACTTAGAGGTTCTTGTGTGACACCACCATTTTCTTAGTAGAACCATTGATATAAAACCCTCACATTTGGGTTTCACTGAAATGATGTAGGAGGAGTTGGTTGGGAGATAATATTTACAAGAGTTATGGGCTTGTGGACATCATTATTTTCATGGTGTAAATGTTATGAATTATGTAGTGGTGTGTTGTATTCTATAATATAATATTGAAATTAAATGTAGTTTTTCTTTATTCCTGGTTAATTGGAAAAGTGAACCTAAATAGGAATTATTAAAATATTTCACCTTTCAATGCAAGATTAAAAGAAAAAGTGAATAGTCAATCAACCTCTTTAATAGGAAAATGATTTCATGTCAGGTCCAACATGTATGTACATTATGTGTTTCTTTCCCTTATTTTACATAGTTATAGACCTATTTTCCAAATTCATGAGATCATTTGGAAACATTAATGGTATTTTTAAAAATATAATAAGGTGAAGATGATAAAATGTGTCTTATCCCATGATGGTAATATTATGAATTTTGAAACACTTATAATTTTGAGACATGTTAATTAAATCCATCAATGTAATAATATCTGTATCTTTATACATAAAAAATATTGATCATTACCATGAAAAAATGTGAAAATGATTTGGTATCATATATTCACTATTTTTCATTAAGTGGTTGATTAAATTACAGTTTAAATCTAAATTGTTTGTCACTTTGAAATTTATCCCTATATAGGGAGTGGTGTGGTTTGTGGATTCTGGATCAAGCCCATGATTGGGACCTCCTATATATCCCAATAAATGTAATCAAAACCTACATAGTTCATTTCCGCTAAACAGGACTTTCCATATGTTATATGTTTATATGACAAGGATTATTATTGTTCCTTTCATGTTTGGGTAAAAATTCCCAAATAAAGCCCTTTTTCTTGAAGTTGTTAACCTAGAAAAAACAACTATGTAATTTTTGAATAAATTTTTCAATTTTTTTAATATTAATAATTATCTCATCTCACCAAGGTTATTCTTCTATGTGACATTGTATGTGATAAAGTCCTAATGGTATATTTCACATAGGAAGGTCATAGAAGATCCTCTCTTTGATGAGAACTAAGAAGTTCTTTGATAGTATTATAAAAAACATGGCCTATGACCAGATCAAATCAATTGATGGGACACAACTGATATATGTTTTTTAGGTTATGAGGCCCATAAGTCATTTGTACTTCTTCTCTGGTTGTTATTCCCTAGTAATATGAAGGAAATATATTATTAGATCTTGACCCACTAATATGAAATACACACATAAAAGTGTCATTGGGTGTTTATATCATCATAAATGTATAATGATCCTTACACGTTATATTTATTATTAGTTCATATCATTAGTTGGGTGCTTTGACATATTTTCATAAACCATCACGATATATGATCATGGGGAAGCTGGTTGCATTCAGTATGTTATGACTGATATAAAATTATTAAGTAATGTGATAAAGGAATTATCTTTTTTCTTATTTCAAAAAATTTGATATCTCATTGCTTTTATGGAAATTGAATTTCCTGGTTAAGTCTACAATCATTTCGCTCTATCAAAAAGTTTATTTCATAATAATCCGATAAATAGAAATGAGGAACATCAGTTAATAGCACCCATATGAGTCTTTCATGAACTAATATATAAAAATAAATGTATTATATTACACAGTGACTATTTATTTGGGGTTTCATATAATATTTGTATTAACATCTTTATTTATGGGTTCCTTGTAATATTTTTAGATAATAATCAATAAATTTTAGTGATGTGACCTAATTCCACTATGAAAGGGGTCTAGACGGTTATAGAAAAAGTGTTTTTGTAACCATGGTTAAATTCTATATGAATTTATCATGTTGAATAAATATTATTATCATATGTGGTTCAACAATTTTTCATGATGTGTTAATTGTAATATATTCAGTCAATTTTTGTTTAAATAATACATGTGTTACTTGAATATTTGATAAATATTTATTTTCTTGGTAATAATTTATTTAATCACATTGGTAATTAAAATTTATTATTTTTAAATTATTTTTCTGGTAAAAATTACTTACTTACTTATTTATATGAATATTTAATGAATATTCATTTTATAATTTAGTAAATAGAGTATTTTATTTTTTATTTTCCAATGATGCAATGATATTTTTTATATAATAAATAGTAAATATTTTGGTCATAATAAAAATTCTAGAGTATTGGTAGACCAAGTTCAATAGTTCATTTAGAAATTTTACATTAAATATTATTTTAATAAGTACAAAATTATTTTTTCAAGGAAATAAGACTTATTGTATACATGCGTTCAGTGCGTGTCATGTAAATAATAATATTTATATTATCCTTTAGACATTGTGTTTTATGGGGATAAAGAAAATAATAAAGCCCTTGTGAAATTATTATTTTATATCTAGAGACCTATTTAAATCGTGTTTTGACATTCTCTAAAACCCTGGTTTTTCTAGTCATTGTGAAAAACTGGTTCTAGAGAGGTTTCTCTCAATCATTAGAGAGATCCTTAATTAGAACACTATCCTGAAAACATAGGAATTCAGCTTCTCCTCCAGAAAAATTTCTTCATGAATTCAACAATTTTTTCCTAATAAATTGTGATAATTGCAACTATTAAATACATCAGTTCTAGAAGCTAGAGTACACTATAAAAATGATCATAGGATTGTGAAATATTTTTGGAACATTAATTGAGGGAATATTCTCTTTATTCCTCTAAAAAATGATAGTATGACAATATTGGTTCCTCCAATCATAATAATTATAGAAATAAATTCAATTAAGGTTATTTCATTATTAATATAATTTAATTATAAATTATGTGTGAAAAAGAACATCTCTTATTGGTTTCATCATTGTTATCAATTGATCATCAACTTAATTGTATTTATCATGATTTTCTTCTTCATATATATCTCATATTATTAATAAAATATAAAAAATCCATGTTTTCCAAGCCCAATGGGTGGTTTTGATGCGCCTCAATCGTTCATGGTGTACAAAGCAATTAGTAAATAAAATAACATTTTTATTAACTCTTCATCGATTATAAACAATTGATGTCAGTGTTTCACATATAGTTTATTTCCATATTATTATATAATTTATTTAACATTAAATTACATATTAATATTCTTTATTTAGGTTTCATTAGGTCTAAAATAGATTAAGAGGATTTAAAGAACAATCAAATATTTCATTTCTATTTTCAATGGGCTCTGGCCAACAGTCAGAGATGCACATCATGTGAATAATTTTAGAACTCATGTACTAAATTTCAATACACCTAGACATTTCATGGGATTCATGAAATCAAAAGTTGTAAATAACATATGTTTTTTTAAATTTATACCATGTGTTTACTAGTCTTGTCGAAAACAGGTTCGACTGAACAACGTGGAGTGTATCTTGTGTACACTTAGTGTGATCCACATGGTCTAGTGGAAATACTAATTCTAGGGATTTGGTAAAATGTGTGTCACATACACATCATACTGTAAAATACAACATTACGGAGGATCACAATGTGTAACTTTCCTAAACCTATTGTGGCCCATTAAAATCGATATCAAGTAATCAGTTTGAGTCAATATGTGGGTTTGAGGACACATGTTAATAGGAATACATTGTGTGTATATCATCAGTACACATCATGTTTCCCAACTGGGATACACACTAAATCCCTATTATTTTATCGTTTTTAAATAGAAATTTATATAATTTATGTGTATCTCAAAATTATATGAACTGTAGTCATGAGAAATTGATCTGATTTAAATTATTAAAAAATAAATAAAATTAGTAATGAAACCTAATTATATTATTTGTAGATGGTGTGTGGAATATGTAACAAGATTTCAATAATTAATAAATTCTAAATTAAATCCATGTAATTGTATTCATATACTTGTCAATACAGTTAATTAACATCTTAAAATAAATAATGGGTATCCCTAAGACTCATCATATACAAATAATGATAAAAAATAATTTATTAATTTATTAATTTATTAACATATTAATTTCATTACTTCTAGAAGATTTATTATAATAATAATAATTAAATTGAATTGGATGTAAAGTGGTGTACTTTTCTATATTATTTGAATGTATTTGGATGATCGTGATCTTAGACAAAACATTGTATATCCTTGGTTTCATTTAATTTACAAATTTATATGATTTTTATAATAATAAATTAAATTAAATAATGGAACGTGTGTTATTCCCCATATCTCATTATTTATGGTTTTATGTGTCTATAGTTTCTTTTATTTAAACATTCTCTTAAACCAGTTTTTTCCCATCACCTACATGTGAGTAAATATTATATAATGGATGGATGTACTAGGTGAGTGGTGGTAGTTAAAGTTTAGTTCCATGGATGAACAAATCCATGATATTCATAAGATATTGGGTGGAGACTATAATTCAGACTAGAAAATTTTATTGGAGTTCATTCTCTAGGGTCAGTGGTTAGTTTATCTTATACATGATAAACACGACATTGGAAAATATCATCATTATTATACCAAGAAGGTGTAGCCAGAGGTAGAGCCCCTGGCCATTTATTAAAATAAAGGAAAAAGACAGTAACAAGCAAAAAGTACCAACAAAGTCACATAAAATCCTCAAAATCACACCCCTTACTGTCACCATGATAGACAGACTCTTCCTCCATCGCTGTTTCCCACACAGAACTCTCATAATGCTTCAGCACTTTGGAATATTTCCTCCTCAGATTCAGCTTCTCCAGATCAAGAAACTCATTAGGAGACTGCATACTTCTGACAGCTGATCTGGTCGGCATCGGCTTCGACAAGTGAGAGAATTCCTTCCTCACCCTCCCGTGAGGAGGGGCAATCATCTTGTCTTGGGCCACTGGCAGCGCCTTGTTCCCCACTTGAGCAATCTCACTATAAGACAACTGTACCGTGTTATCACAATTCTCCTGGTCACTGTCATCGAGGTCCCCCCACTTCCCATGGTACTGCACCTCTGGGTATCTCACAAGGTGGTTCTAATGGAACTGATTGTTCGTGTCAACAATGGCCAAGCATTGAGGCCGCTCCACCAATGTATGTTCAGCACCAACAACACCAGACTCCTGTCCCACATTCTGCAAATCAACACTTCCACCTTAGGGTGGAATCTCATCCCCATTTAACCTGATCAATTCATGGAACCGATTCTCCATAGTCACAGTGTCCTGTACACCCTTATCAGCAGTATCCTGGCCACTGCAATTTCCACCATGACCCAAAAATCTTCTATCTTTGCGACCAGCAGATTTCCATTTCTTCCCAGATGAAGCAGACCCCTTCCCGTTATCCGAATCTGCCATAGCATCAGGCTCCCGCATGCTCATAGCCAAATACTCATTGCAACTTCCCTGGAAATGATTCACCACACCAGTATTTGGCTGATTGAGAAGGACCTGTCTTGCCCTCTCCGACACAACAGAGACTACGATTTTCTTCTGGCTCTTTCCTGTGACTGCAGTTTCACCTGAAGCCAAATCACGAACAGTAGGAGCAGTCTGTGAAGCAGGACCCAAAGCATCATCCCCCCTACACAAGTCATGCCTCAGCTTGCTCATCACATTAGAAACCAAGGGGTTAATATGATCCCCTGACGGATTCATCCTAACTGAATCACCCCGGGACACCATAACAGATGCAATACCAGATCCAATTCCAACATCAACAACGGGTGTCCTCTCCCTCACAGGGGCCTTACCAATGCCCTTCCCCATATCTGCAGACCTCTTAAGCATGCCCCCAATCCGACACCTGGAATCCGAATGCCCCAAACTGCTACAAGCTGTGCAGAAGTCAGTCCAGGATTCATATACCACAGCCTGCTTCCACCTAAACTCCTCACCCACCGAAATCCAGACCCATTCCACCGGTGGTTTCGCAACATTCACTTCAACACAAAGCCATGGATTTATGGGATGACTCACAGAAGAGGTGCGAGAATCATTACACAAAAATCATCCTATCATATTCCCAATCATACGTATAACTGCAGGATTTTGGAAAGGTAAAGGCAGATGCGGAAGGATTACCCAAATCGGGACGGTGGATGGATCACGGTTCATGCAGAGATCAAATGTCCACCGAAAGAGGAAGAATATGCAACTGTTGCATCGTCTGGGAGCACTGGACCATGCGCAAACCAAGTCTTCCTCCGAGGCGAAGCGAATCATGAAGTGAAGACTATCCAAGAGGCCAACGATTGCACGATCATTCAGATCCCATTTTCCAAACACAAATCTGTTGAACTCATCAACAGATGGTCTTCGATGGATGAAACGAGCCACTAGAGTTAGACCAAGGGGACTCGATGCCTTAGAGAAATCCGAAACTGTAAGCGGAAGCTGGGGATTACCGAAATGAAGTTCAGGAACCTTCGGGCTTAAAGAAATCGTGGGGAAATCCGGGAGGAAATTAGGGTTGGAGAAAGGCACAAATGGAATTTGGGGCTTCCGTGGTGAGAAATTCGAAACATCCACCCCCTTCCCACCGCCAGGAAGGGGGGGAAATTCTTCATCAAGCATGAACTAGGGTTCCTTCATTGAGCTTCGTCGGGATCGTCGTCTCTCAATTAAAAATTCCTTTATTTATTTTATTTATATCAGATGTATGGTTAATTTTATAGATGTTTAATCATTAATTTAATTAATTAAGAAGGATTCTTTATAGAATTAAAATAAAATCATAATATATGTTTTTTTATTTTGATATTGTAAATTAATTAAGTAAAATATACTTAAAATTAAAAAATTAATAATATAAAATTTCCATTTTACAAATAATAATAAAAAATATAAAGTTATACAAGTTTTTCATTACATTATTAATAATTAAACCATATAACAATGTGTTTGTATGAACAAAATCGAGAAAAATAATTTTGTTAGATAGTTATTGTATGGTTTTTATGTCAACAAAACCCAATTTATATTTATTGAAACAGAAAATGTTTCTCCTATAAATTTTTAGAGAATTTTTTAATGAAATTTAATTCAAGTATTTTAGGATATGTGATTCCACTTAATGGATCAAGGGGTTTTGATTGAGTGTAGTTGGAATGTTACTCCTACTTAAATTTATTGATGTAATACACATGGGATATAGTAGATTGATCCATTCAATTTTAATACCAATATAACCAGATATTACAAAAAACAATTTGAGGATTAAATTATTTTAAATATTTCTTGGGTGATTGATAAATTAAATTAAATTAAATATATATTTTGTAATCTAGTTAAATTACTAAAACAATTTATTCATGATAAAAAATAAAACACATAAGACTTCAAAAATATCAATGTGAACTATATTATAAATTCATAGCCTTCTCTCTAGATCAAATTTAAAGGAATTGTATAGGCATTTTTATAATATTTTATGAATGTAACAAGCATTATATATTCTAAAATCCCATATTCCTAAAGATTCTATAAAAGAGGCTAGCAGGGATGTACTCCCTATCCCAATTAATCATTTATACGATTCAAAAGATATCCAATTATTCATATTATCCTCATATACAATGAGTTTTTAATGAAACATGAGGATATAGATGTGTATAGATTTGTATATCAACATCATGTCCATTACTAAGAGAAAGTGGTATAAGGTAGATATGAGATCACCAATTCACTATTCACATGTTATCATAAAGATTCAGCATTGGTTGGGCCTCATGTAGTAATATTAATTATACACATTGTGTTCACAGACTTTTGGGATTTAATATCCCTAATAACCTATTCATACATCTCATTCAATCATGAATATATATGAGATGATCCAATTACCATGTTAAATATAATATGAGAAAAAGTGATAATTCTCCCTTGAAACACCCTACATTGATTGTCTATGATTATAAGGACATAATGTGTGAGAAACCTATGGTCTTTATTTTGAATAAAATGAGTTAAATGTAAATGGAACCAAGATGCACATAAAATATAATTTTCTTGAGTACTATTCATCCATAAAAAGGAAGATCCAAATATAGTTAATGGAAAAGAACACATTATGTTTTGAATGTGGAAACTAGTAAATTTAAGAATAACTACACCTAGTTAATGAATCAGGGGGGATTATTTTGTTGTGATTTTTCTAGTGGAATAATTCTATATCAAAACTTTTGTTTTAGATATAGCTTCTTGTTCTCAAATATGTAATTAAATATAGAAAAAATATATTTATACAGATATTATGAGGAAAGGAGGAGTTAAGAGATTCTAGGGTGGATACTTTAGGCATTGGATACTACTGCATCACATTTCTAATAGGATATACCCCAGTTATAAAGAACAAGTATTATGTGCCCAATTTTACAATGAATGTCATCTATGTATCTTTCCTTAACATTTATGTGCTTATTTTTATGTTTGGAAATAAAAAATTATTATTTATTAAAAAAGTACATTTTTTATGGTATGACACAAATCAATAATGGTATTTGTTTATTAAATTATCAAACCCATGTTTTTTTAGTTGATAGTGAATCAATTTCATGACTCATTTCATAGTATATCTTGGAAACACCATCTTGGTAATGTAAATAAGAAAAATTTTAAACATCACTATCAATACGGTTACATGGAATCATTTAAGCTAAAATGACTTTATAGATGTCACACTTGACTACAAGGTCAATCAATCAGGACACTATTTTGTAGATAAGGTAATAGTGTTAAAAAGATACTATAATTTTTTCAGACTAATGTGTGTAAGCCATTTGAAGTAAAAGCTAGAGGTGGGTTTTCTTAGTGCATTACATTCACTGAAGATGTATTCAACTTTAGATATATTTAATTAAAGAGGAAAAATGCATAATATTGTGACATATTCAATGATCTCAATAATAAATTTCATAATCAACATGGTAAGAAGATAGTGAAATTATGATCTGATTGAGGTGTTGAATATCTTTAACAAAATTTTATAAGAATTCATAGAAAGTGTGGGTTCTTATCCCATCTCACTTCCCTATATACATCAGATTATAATCGTTTTAGTGAATGGAGGAAACATTCCTTGCATGAAATGGTGTGATCAGTGATGAGAAATGAAAATATTAAATTATCCATTTTATGATATACTGTAAAAAATTAGGAAAACACAATAAATTATTTTCTAACCATAATAGAAAAATATAATCTCATACAAAATGTGGAAAAGGAAGTAACTCATCTTTTCAAACTTGAATTCATTTGGATGTGGGAAATTTTTTAGGGATTTAGTTGAAAAAAAACTAAAACCCAAAGGAATAAAGAGTATTATGTTTGGATATACTAAATAAAGTAAATTATATTGCCTATATAACTCTCATTATAAAATAAATATGGTTGACTCGAGTCCAATATTTCTAGAGCTAGATCATATCCTCAAGAAGGATGGTGGGAGTATGTTTACATTCAATGAAATTTATTATCATGATCTAATTATATGTGTCTTCCTTATCCATTACATTACTTTTTTTTGTTGGAGGTTTCTTGGGAGGTTTTGATAGTTTTTGGTGGAGGATTGACCTTCCAGATTGTTGTAGTAAACAATACATGTCATGTAAATATTAATTGATGTGTAAAGGTTGTTCACATATTGTTCATCCATCTATTTTCATGTATTGTTCCTTGATATAGAGGGAATTTGTGGGATGGATTATAAATAGGGTCAATGGAATACTTGAAATGAAAAAAATGAGGTTCCTTAAATTTTGTTGAAAGGTATAAATTTTGGAAAATCCATGAATTGAACACTCTGTAATGATTATAAGATAGGAAGAAGGTAGGTTTCCATATTTTAAGGACTCTTTTTCAAAATATTTCTCATTAATTCATCTGAACCATTTTCTCCCTCATTTCAGATGAATGCTAGGATACCTGAAAAGAACTTCCTTGATTTCTCTCTTTTCATTGATACTTTGGTTTTAGAGCATCCCCATTGGCGATTCGTGGTGAGTTATTCTCAATTTCTTATGGGTTTCCTTCATTATTCACTTAGGCATTTTCTATATAAATTTTGTGTTGGTTTGGAGTGTGATTTGGGATGCAATTTTATCAATCTTTTGTGCGTCTTAGGTTAATATTTTATTTCCCATGTGAGTTTGGGTTTTTAAAGAATTGGATCTTCTCCATGAAAGTGTGCAATGATTTGGAAAATAATCATTGATGTATGGGATCCTCATTCATTCCCTTCTACATACCATATATGAGATATCCATTCTTTTTTTAAATTTGGGTTCATTTTATGTGTTCATATAATCATATAATCATATAATGAATTTGAATATCTAAAATTGACTTTTATGGGGATTTATTTCATTCTTTACTACTTTGTTATATGTATTTGAGATTGTTATGCATGTAGGTTTCTAATTTTTAAAATAATGATTGTTAGGATCCATATTTTCATGCTAGTAGTTATGATTTGATGACACTTTTTGGGTTATTATGTGATCTCATCCCAAATAAAAGCTTAAATAAGTTATATATTTCTATTAATTGGTTTTCCCTCAAAATTTGGGTTTCTTTGGTAATACACATGATAAATGAAGAAGATATGTTATAATTCCATAAATAAATATAGAAGTCAGAATGTGTATTGGGTTGTTTTCATGTCCGTATTTATTTCCCTGGGATTTTTTGTGATGATATATTTGACTATATGGGGTGTGTGTTGTGAGGGATATTTATTGGTGGTTGTTTGGCGTGGATACGATATAGGAAGTTGGTTGATGTGGATCAATGTTTATGGAATAGTGATTGGGGTGCATAGATTATGGAATAGTGGTTGTGGTGCAATGATTATCATATGTGGACGTTGTGTTTGTTCGATGGATGGGTTTCTTGTGTTGGGAGAAATCTTGGAAAATTGTATATGACAATGATAGTGGATTTTTGGTTTTGTGGGGATAGTGTTGTTGTGTGGTTGTGTTAGTTTCACAGGTATCGGTGAAATAAATTACAATTTTGTATTAAATGAATGAATTAATGGGTTGATTATTGAATTTAATTGTTTGTAAAATGATATTTGTGGTAAATTTATTAATTAAAAAATGTGGTAAAACGTGTCATTAGAAAGTGTAAATTTTTGTGCCTTTTGTGCTGTTTGTGTGTCATGTTAAATATGTATGTGGATGTAGTTGTGAGAGTTGATGTGTGGTATGATAAAAGTGATGTGGTGTGCTCTAGTGTTGCCAATGTGAACCCATAGGTAGTTTATTGTGTACTATAACTAATGAATTTTATTTTATTTTATTTTAGTCTCTCCCTATATAAGTTATATAACCATACCAATTCCCAGATTTTTAGTGTTCTATGTGGTTTCCCCAATACCTAGGATGATAGTGATATGTTAGGATGGCTACCCCACTCCCTGAAACTTCCTTTAGCGTGATGTGTTGGCCCATGTATCTATAAGAAATATGTGATGTATGGACCCAGTTTATATGGGTCGGAGGTGATGTGTTGGCCTTAGTTTCAAAGGGTTAGAAGTGACACATTTTGATTTGATTTACGGTGGGGTTCATGTGTTGTTATAGTAGGGAACAATGTTGATGTCCATCAATCTCATTATACCCTACAACTTTTTTTCTCATTGTGATGTGTTGACCAAGGTGTCTATGTGTGGGGTGTGATTTTATGTTATGTGATGTTTGTCCCAGATGTCTATGGTTGAGTTGTGATGTGATTTAATGTAATATATATAAAAGGGATAGGAGCATAGGATGTTCGACATTATGGTGTGGGAGTGGTAAATCATTGTGTAAGATATAGTGGGGAACCATTATTTATTATGACCCTGATGATATATTATTATAATAGTTCTTTTATTTGGTGAGGGAGTCATGGTAAGGAGGGATTAGTTAGAAGACTAGTATAGGTGCTTGTTGGTTCTACTACTTTTTCAGAGGTTCATTTTCATTCACTTCCCACATTTTCACTTGAGATATTGGTTATTTCCCGACTGAGTATACATGTAATCTATCAATACAAATATAAAAAGTTATCAGGTTTTTAGGAGGACATTCCTGACTGTGATAAACATTACTATGTGGGTTGCATTTTTTGTTGATTTTCATTCATAAGATTATCTTTTTTGGTGTGTACATTTGATACTACTATATGTATCAGTTTTATTTATTCATTCATTGTAGGATTTTTTTATGTTTACCATTATATTTTCTTTTGGAGTTGGTTGGAGAATTTTATCTTATATACATATCCTATTTAATTTATAAACATTATAGTCTCCCATACTGTGATAATTTTATTTCCTCAGTGCTAGTCACCAACCCATGCCTAATGGGTGCATGACATGGGGGAATTATCTCTCCCCCTTCATTGTGTCATCTTTGGATAGGAGGGTTGTGATAGAGTGTCATCAATGGTTGTTTTTTTGGAGATAAGAAGGATTTTGGAGTTAGGAACCTTGAGGATTTCATGTGTTTGTATGGAAACAATACAAGTTGACCTTGTTGTGTGATATAGGCCTGCAAGACAAGCTAGGACATTGGATTTTAGCTTTCCCATGCACCAGTGAATGGAATCTATGCTTACATAATGTCCAAGTCATGTGTACCTATTTATATGGTAGAGAATTATGAGAGGTAAATTCTTCATGATGACTTGTTTCTATGTTTGAGATTGGTGTTTTTGGAAAATAAATTTAATAAATTTAATAATATTTTATAAATTTCCATGATACTGGGATTAGGATGTTATCCTTGTTTTCAGGGATGTTTCATGTGCCTTATTTGTAAGATTCTTAGAAATTTGAGGTTCAACAGGTTGACCCAGTTGATCATTAGATGTTTTACCAGATATATGTGTAGAAGTCCTGGAAGTGGGCCTTTCATTCCTTTCATTAGTTGATTTTGGATATTTATAAAGGGATAAACTCATATTTCAAAATGGAATGTGGGATAGAGGACCATGACATCTCATTTAGTCTCATTAGAGAATCAGCTGTGTTTTTGGGTGCTGGTAGAAGTTATTTAGATGTATGGATTTGTGTGTCTGCAGTGGGCTCTCTTTATTGTAGACTAAAAAGTTAAATATGTGTTGTAGAACAAATTTCAGAGGGCTTTTCAAGAAGTGTTTCTATCACTGATGAAAAGTGAAGTGAAGAGGTTGGAGCTAGTTTCCCTTTATTAGGGGATTCTAAACATACGTGATCCGGGGATCTGGTTTAAGGACCTAATTTACTTTTCTCCATATGTTTTTCCATATGAGGTATCCATATCATAGTGTATGGAAGTGGCTTCATGTATAGTGATTAGGTACATGGTCAATATATTTGTGATATTGATGTATCTAGAGGTAGAGAAAAAGTTGAGGTTTTCGAGTGGATTCCTTCCATGTGATTTGAACCTCATCAAGTATGCCAAAAATGTAATTTGAGGAGAAAAGCTGTGGGTAGTGGTTTGTGGATGTTCAGGCTGTCAGGGATCCATTCAACGGGGAAACAGATACAATAGATTCATTTTTAACCATTAGGGGCATGTGGTTTTTTAGATCCATTCTGGTGTTTTCTATTTTTGTTCTATTTATATGTGTGACATAAGAACCAATAGGTTCAGTGACCATCCACTTTAGGAGGTTATTTTTAAATAGGCAGTCAGGCACCTTTTCAGCAGCATCAGTTTCCTCTAGGACAATTCTAGTGGTACAGATAGTAGGCTATCATTCAGTTGCCAAGAGTCGGAATGGTTGGTAGAATTAATCCTCCTAATTTTCCCCATACATATATACCAATCCCAATAATAAAAAATGGAGTCCTGTTGTAGAGATGTATTGGATTTGGTCCTGGTGAGATTCACATATTAGAGGAACCAATTTCGTCAGGGTCTGGATTTGTTTGAGGTATGATCAGTTTAATCTCTACTATTTCATGTTCATTATTTGATTTAGGATACTCACACACAAAGTTTTCTTGTACATTGGTCCATAATATGGGACTGGATTTGGGGAGGACCCCAATGCCCTATGTTTTATCTTTTCCAGTTGGAGGCAAGGCTTCCTTGGTTAATGTGTGTTTGGAATATAGAATGGTGATGGGGAAGCACTAGTCATTGGGGGAATTCTTGTTGTACATATAAATATATAATGGTATCCTTTATATTGAATATATATATTCCATTAAATAAGTAATATAATTATTTTTTAGAATTCTTTCTTTTTATTGAGATCCAGAGAGTGGAATTCGTTTGTGAGATAGGTTATCAGTAAGGTGGTATAAAATTGGAGTCGCTTATACCACAATTGGATGAGCCTTCAAGATATACTCATTTTGGGGATTATCCCGATGTTTTGGGGGATTTCATGGATGTTTTCCTAGAGGATGTTATGACACAACCACCTCGATGGTACTTCATGATTGGGATATAGTTGTAGTTGTGTGCATATCATATCTGGAAGGCTCCATATCAAATAGTTCCCATGGAGTTATTTGAGATAACGTTAGAGGTGGATTATAGAGTGTAAATGGTTTCATCTAACCCATTGTTTAATTTTTGGGTGATCCAGTGTTGGTATCTAATAAGGTATATTCTATAATGAGTTGGTCTATGGACAACAAAAAGTTGAGTCAGGTAATAGTCATGAATCATTACTTTCTTCCAGTGATTGAAGATCTTGTCGACCAGTTGAGAGGAGCTTGTTTGTTTTTAAAGAATGATTCGTAGTCTACATGTCACCAGTTGAGGGTAAAGGATTATTATTTTTTGAAAACAATCATCATATTTAAGTTTGGTCACATCTTTTTTTGTTCATGGTATTTGGTTTCATGAATGCGCCATACATCTTCTTGGGGATTATGAACACTAAGTTCCATGAGTTCGTAGAAACATTCATCATTATATTTTTCAACGGTATCCTAGTCTATTATATGTCAAATAAGGAACATACCAAGAATCCTATAGGTTTTATGTATAACCTTCGACACCAAAATCTTATTGGGAAGTTATCAAAGTGTGAGTTTTGGACCTGATACGTGTGTTTACATATATATGCGGTGTCTCATAAATGTTAGGAATTAGACCCATCAAAGGTATAATAAGTATTTTCTTTTTTAGTGCCTATGAATATGAAAAATATTTTTAGCTTCCCCGGTCTGATATTCTATTGTCTGAGTTTTGTACCAGATTTATCTTTATTTTCAGCCTTATAAATAGTGTTGACTAAAAAGGACCATTTTTTTGTGTGGCTAGATTAGTTCAAATTTGTTTTTGTTTCCTGAGATAGATTTTGGTTTTTATCCCATTGCTTCATTTTATCAATTATAGTGTATTATTTGAGGTTTTCTATGATGATTATTGTATATAAAATTGGGATGTTTGTTAATGTAGAAGAATGTAGTGATCTCTTATATTTCTAGGATGTTATGTATCTAAGATCATAATAATGATATCCATGAACTATAGTTGGCATTATTTTATCTTGTGAAACATTTTTGGTGGAATTACTTCATAGGTGAGAGTTTTTTGGTTTTCATGGACAATAAGATCATGTCATATGTTTTCCACTAACATGATTAGAATCTATTCAAGTGGCGGTTGGTGGTGTTTTATTAGGATTACAAATTTATCATAACTTATACAATATGGATAAGAAATGTAGTTTTCAATGCATTGATTTTGAATACCAAAGAAAATGTGTCTCGGGAGTCTATAGATGTCCCGAAATGAATGGAAGATATTCAAATCATGTATATTAATGATGGAGAGGGAATTGGTTGAGTATGCCTTTATTAGATGACTATGGAGTCATTATTGAAGAAGTTGGTGGAGAAAACTCAGTGGGGTAGACATACAGGTGAAGGTGATGTGCGGCCATGCTATCCATGGTGTGCGACTGAGGAATGTTTAGAGGATGTTCATAATAAGGTGTTCCTCTATGAGAGGATGTTTTTCCCATAGTTGAAGAATGAGGGAGATTTCCATGAATCTCAGAGCTCACATTTAGTGGTGCATCCTAGTGTAAAAACTATGTATCATGTATTTAAAAGACAGATTTTGTGTTCATGGATAAAATGCTTAGTAGCAATGATTGTGGTAGGAGGTTTAGTTTTTACGTGGGTGAAAGCGTATGACCATGTTTTGGGATGATTTTTATAGTTCCAAGATTCTTTTAAGTGGAAATGTGAGTAAGTCCCAATGTATTTCATCATAGGGATACCCAAAGCTCAAGGATGTTGTGATTTGGTGTGGGTGATAGTGTATTGAATGCTGAAATTTATTCACTTAATCGAGATCCATGAGTTGAGTTCTATGGATGATTTTGTGAGGAAATATGAGGATTATGTTTCTAGGATTCATGGTCCTCTAAGGAACAAAATCATTAATCAACGTCCTCAAGTTCACAAGGTAGTAAATTTCAATCACCCTTATGAAGTTAAGGGAAGTTCAGTTCCCTTAAATGATCCATGTTCCAGCACTGTCCCACCTTCATTGTTGGGGGAGCAAGGAAAATAGTTGGAATAAAAAGATGAATGATCCACTAAGCAAGGTGAACTCTCGTATTCGAGTGAGTACTCACATGGGAAAGATAATCATAAAAATAAAATTAATGAAATATATTTAAACTCAATGGCCATGAAAGGGAAAAATCTATTGCGTATGTCGATGGATTCATTACTCAAAATACTAAAAAACCCGAAAAACATAGATATTATTTTCTCCTTAAAAGAAAAATTGTCACATTCACCTTAGATTCCTCTAAGATGGAAATATCAAGACCCTATAAATCCCAATCTTTAGTGAATCACTCAACTAATTAGGATACATTCCCGTCAAATGAAAAGGTGAAATATGATTTCAGAATCTCAAATGGAAGACGGAAATGAAATATCTCACTAAAGACATTGAAATGGGGAACTTTCTATAGATACTTACCTTGATATTAGTTGCAAAATGTTTAATAAGAGGTTGGTACATGATTCTAAGAAAACTCTCTAATTCTATATGATCAGTCTACATTGTTCTTTAAGCCTATGTTCACAGTGTTTCTTGATGATTTTATCATTTTATGCTCACAATGAACTAATTGGTGACAACTAGAACATTGATCAACGGATTCTTCTGCTTCTTTTCTCAGAATTTCTTCTTGTTACTTCATGCACACATCACCCTATTTCAAACCGCTGCATTCAGCTAGATTTGGAGGTTCTATACACTAGTATGCTTCACATTCATTTCTGCTTATGACAGCTATATAAATGATGGATTTGAGGAAGATTTTCATTTGGATTCTGCAGAAAACATGCTTCTCTTTAATGGATTTTTGTACTCCAACATCTTATTTTGTTGGATGTTGATACTATACTACTGGTCGACACCACCAATTGCTTTTGGATCCAAACATTTTATGGATGTTTTAATGGTGGTTTTTGTGTCTCAAGGATATTATAAGTTTTCATTTTATCCTTTATACACAAATGTGTAGTGTGAGAGAAAAGGATCAAGTTGATAAATATGCAAAGGATCGCATCATCTAAAATGGGCAACTCTAAATAGACATGGGATGGGCTTCTAGTTTGACTCCTTTCGGCATGTACGATGTTTTTTGGAGCCTATTTTAATGTTCTAAAGTCCAATGAATTAGAGGTGTTGGATTTCCTTCAGACCACATGGATTGGTGGTGTCCCTTTTGGACATTTCTCATGATTTTGCTAGATTTTCCTCCATGTTTCATGGTTTTAAATTATCTAAATCCTGGTTGGTGTAAGATCATTGCACCTTGTTTTAGTACTATTATTTTTTTATTAAATTCCCTTGGGGAATGAATTGGGTGAGAAATTCATGTCACCACTTTTATAAAAAAATTATCACAGTTTCACCTTAGCAATTCCTTCCACCATTATACATATGGGAAGTTAGAGTATACCATCCAAAATTGTAAAGATATGTTGTAGGAAGGAATATTAGACCTTAGTGGATCTTGGGTACAAAACGTCCCTTTGGTTGAGATATATTATAATAATATATATAACTCATCCATTTCTATGGATTCATTTGATGCATAGTATGGGAGGCCATTTTGTTCTCTTTTGTACTAGATAGTGGTTGGAAAGTGGGAAGTTGTAGTAATAATGTGGTGTAGATAATGACAAGGAAGATATTGTTGGTTCATTAGTGGAAGAGGATGGAACTGAGCCATAAAAAGGCCTATGTTGATCCTTGGTAGAGGCCCTAAGATTTTGAGGTTGGAAACCATGTGTTCATGAGAGTCTATTGTAAGAACTTGATTCTTCATTTACCTACAGATATTTTACCTACCATAAAATTGTATTTTAAATGTTTAAAATGTTTTAATCTGAATTTCCTTTTAGGTAATCAATGTATCGTGGGTGTGTGGGATTTTTTGGGATCCAGAAACCTAATATATTGTGTTAAATTGTCCTGATGCATAGTTAGAATAAAATATGTGGGGACTGACGTATGGTTAGATACAATTGTGCAAGGATTTTCATAGAGTAGGAAAAATCCATTATGGTTAGTACAAACTATCTGATTTGATGCATACTACCACGACATAATGTATTCAATTTTGATATTGTATTTCTTCATGGTTAGTGCAGGAATAGTAATACTTTTCATACAAACCATATAGGGTTCCCCTTCCATACGGCTAAGTGTGAACAGTTTTAGCACATTTTGGCCAAATGTGTGGCCAAAATATGTGAACCATACTTTTGGTGAAATTATGAAAATATACATAATTAAATATATTTCTATCCATATTCTCTTATTTCTCAAAGGAATAGCATATCAACCCCTTTGAATCCATTTTTTAATATTACTCTTATAATTTTCACCGAATCTATTTTCAATCTCTAATACAAGCACTAGTCATCTCATTGGATCTTCATCAGTGATTTTTCAATTCCTTTTTAGCTATTCTTTGTTTGGTTTGGTGTTGGATGTTCTATTTAGGTGAAAGATAACAATACCAATTTATATTTTTTTGACCCGTTCATTAATTTTCTCCTTACTAAAGTCGAATTAGTGTCTGATACGGGACAATATATCATTTACCGTCCATTGGTAGGTGGTCTTGTGGCTTTTGTTAAGTGACCAATTCTCGTGTGATGCGTTGAAATTGATTTAGATCCTTGATGTGTATGGTTAATTATCTCCAATGTAATTATTGAGGCAAGTTTATAAATGTTATATTGTTATGAACCATGAATCAAACCACAGCTTTTGGTCTGTTGTGTACTTAAATGGAAAATTTTGATGGCATATGAAATTGGACCCTTTTTTGACTACCCTTTAACCCATTTCAATGGATTTCAATAATGAATTACAATTTGATGATTGAAACTATGAATTTATATGTGATTTAAAATGTTATAAAAGTTGTAAATTTATTGGTTCAAGAGAATGGGTGGAAATACCATTACCCTTATTCATTTCTTTGAAATTTCTTGGTAAACAATGAGTTTCTTGTTATAAAGATACGATCTTCTATGTAATAGAATGGAAAGCTGTATAAGCCTAAAAATTCATTTAACCACCTTCTAAGGTAATATTTAATTGAAATGTTCTTAGTAATTAACATAAAATGTTTAATTGAAATTGACATTGATAATTATAGATAGAATATTTATTTTCCTTGTGTGACATAAGGATTCAAATGGTGAATTCCATGGATTGAGTAAATTGGGTTGAATATTTATTATAAACAACTCAAACATGGACTTCTAATATGGAGGTAAATGGATGAACTCATGGGGGTTGAATATTATATTGTGTGTAATAATTATAATTCCATATGTATCCCAATGGATGGAATCGAAGGTAATTTTATCATGTATTTCATCGGTAATACTTGGTCTCCCATAGTGGAACACAATTGATAGAATCGATTTGAAGTGACCTTATTGCACACCAAGATTGATACATGGGTTCTTTTGGCCATGGATGAGCTTGAAGGGAGTTGGTTTATATTATACCTAGAGACATACCAAGATTACAAATTTGGAATACTAATTATGGGACTGTTTTAAAATTTAATAATGAATGGAATGATTTATATGACCCATGTAACATGACGAAGAACAATCATGGAATTTGGAATTTGTTTATACTTTATAGATGGTCGGTTTAGGAATCCATGGTTAACTTTTTTTGTGGGGGACATTAGGACATTAGGGTGCATGATGTGTCTCAGGACATTAAAATTAAACCGAATTCAATAATTAAAAGAATTTGTTATGAATGAGAACCAATATATTTTAAGATGTATACAATCAGTACTTCCTTTTCATATTTCATTACTGCCTACAAATTGTTTTTATATATAATCACTGATTTCATTCCACTATACATTTGGTGATTACCTACTACGATTATGTCTTACACATTATTTAGGACACCATGGGTACCGAATTAAACCTATATGATTGGGGGTATGGATAAGGGAAATATTCCTACAACATATTCTTGATTGATTATTAGAATAAGGTGATCATAGGACTTATATTAGAATTGAGAGGCTATCTAGAATAATTTTGCACTGTCTTTACATTTTATACTTGTATTTTATCTTTCTGTTCAATAATTTATTTGGATGTTTTGTAGAGACATGTGACATACATCTTCATCATTATATATGAGATTCTTTTGACATTCTTATCTATTCCAAATGTGTATCTATTGTCTAAATTTTTTAATTAATCTTCTACTTTTTGGTTTTTTTATATCCCTTTTGCTACACTTTGGGGATGAGGGAGAAGTGTCCACCTAGAAATAACCTAGGACCTCCCTGGCAGTAGCCAGAAAATGGTATTTGGTGAGATACGCTCTAGTCCATGTGTCCAAATGGTCTCGGGGAACTGTTCAGTGCAATCCAGGTTCAGGATGTTACAAAGTGGTAGCATAGAAATATTTTCTAGTTTTTTTAACTATTTGGAGACAATTGAAAGGGATATGAAGGATTTTTAATTTGGTAATGAGTTGTGTTCTACCGTATTTGACCCTCTTATATAAAAAAGCCAAATTTTATCTAATTAAATTGTTTTTTTGGGATTTTGATATTAAAGATTATTTGGTTCCATATTTTAGTGATTCTATTAAATTATGATGTTATTATTCATTTAATTGGCAGTAGTAGTTTTTTCAAACTAATATTAAGATGGTTTCCCATATCATAAATCATTTACGATCTTTACAATAATCACATGCCTTGATTTATGGCATGTCATTTAGGATTCTTTTCTTTTTTCAAGATATTGTTATAGGTGTCGTGATAGATATACCTTCTATTGTGATTGGTATTATGGAATATGTTATGGTTTGAATTATTTAGATTCCATTATTTGTCTCATGAGAAGAATGTTACCCCATTGATCAAAATTAAGTGAACCATTTGTTCATATTTAAATGTAAATGATATATAAATATAAAATGACTATGAATTCAAATGAGAATGAATATATGTATTCAAGAGAAAATGAAATGGAAGCTGGAATCATTTATAGTAGCGAAATCAACCCAAACACGATCTTAGTAGTGGGAAGTAGGTATTATATCTTGCTTATGTATGATTTGTACATCACCCAGACCAGACACTAGGATCATGAAAATGGGAGTGTTCTTATATTATAAGGCTTATGGCTATCTTACTTATATATTTTTTCGTTTGAGATGTGAAAAATGATAATAATATTGATATGAGGAATCCTCAGAGAATTTGTATAGGTATGCCATAACAACATCCTCTTATCGTATGCCATGAGGGTGTTGACAACCATACTCTAAAGGTGGTTGGACTAGGGAAATCATTGGTTTCTCTAGTAGTTCTAGGTGTGTCCCCAGTTGTTATAATGGAAACTTGTTTTGATGCCTATTTTCATGAATGATTTATGTAATTCATGCATTCCATTTAAGGATCTCCATGACCTACCTAGACTATGGATGAGTTGATATGTGAGTTCCAATATCAGTATCATACCATGTTTTTAGGGGAAGGAGGAATGGGGGATAGGGATTCAAGAATAGATTCCATGATCAACATTTTTGAGAATTTAGATATTCCTTCTGAGAGGAGGGTAAATCTTGCTACATACATGCTATGTGATTCCTCTAAGAGATGGTGGAATAAAAGTAATCAAGCAGATCATCATATACAGATGTACCATATGAATTTATATATGGCCATCTATAACTACTTATATCCTAATATAATTAGGGCTGATAGATCCCAGGATTTCTTCCACCTCAAGTGGAGCGAGCTATTAGTTATGGATTACCTAGCCCGTTCAATAGAGTGTCATTTTATTGAACATATTCTGTTAGTTGATGATTAATTAAAATCTAGGTGAATCAAGGATGGTATCTGGTACCAAATATAATCATATGTGTACTTCATTTGGCAGACTATTATTTATAGAATAGTGAATCAGATGCTTATTATATAGAATAAGATGAGAGAGACAGGGTGTAACACCCCGAAATATTATGAGAACGATTATTTTTAATTTTACCGATTTCTTGTGTTGTAAGCTACTCCAAGATTATCTTGCACTATATGAAACACCGTAATATATTGTGGTATATTAAAACACTATTCTTGGCTTGTGTTTCAAGCTAGGGAGACCTTCCTCAATAGCGTGTGTTGTACGCAATACCGAGTTTCACTAAACAACGATATATTATGAACTAGCCATTATGAATATTATTAACCACATTCTGAATTTTATAACAATATAATTCATCTTACACATATTCTAAAACATGGTATGGGAAAAAATGAATTTTTCAGGTAAAATTAGAATTTTCAAAAAAATGATGTTTTGCCACCATTTGATGGTGCACCCACTTTAAATATAGTTTTCGACACATTTATAAGTTCAATTTGAGGAAATAAACTTATTTATTTTAATAATGTTATAAAAAATAACTTTGGGTAATTTTTTAATATTTTCCTGTTAACTTTCATATTTTGATGAATAGTAAAAATACCTTAAATTTTAATTAAAAAAAACATTTTTCAACAAGATTATTTATATGGTTGAATTTTAATATTGAATTGTTTTAATTTATAAATATAATATAATTTTTCCATTTAATATTATTTATGTCATTATCTTTAACTTTACATTGAATTCATGGGTAAAAACATTTCAATCTTTTGCAATATTTTAACCTTTTGAACCTGTTTTCTCAACAACGATATTAATTTTAAATTAAATAATGCAAATTTTTTTTGGAATTTGGAAAAATGGATTCCATATTTTGAATCAGTAGGTCCAAATTATGTAAATAGGCTGGTTTTTATTTTTAGACATTATGAATAATAACTACAGTAAATTTTATTTACTACAGTTAATGGTAAATCAGTTAATTAAGGGTAAAAATAATATTATAAAATTATCCTAACACTTGTATTAATATAATTAGATGATTATATTTTATTATAAAATATACTTGGATTAAAATGGTATCTTTTGGAACCCACTTGGATGTGATTAAGACCTTCAATTTATTTTATTTAAAGAAAGTGAAATATGTCTCACTCAAACATTAATAACTAATGTATTTTTAATATAAGGTTATACTGAATATATATTCGATTATAAATACTAATTGGAAAGAAAAAATGTTTTTATTCATCATGATAATTTATTTTTGATTTTTAATAAATATATAATTACCTTAAAATCATATACATTAATGATGTAGAAATTTTTTATTTAGTGAAAAATCAATAATATTGTTTTTATTAAAATAATAATACACATAAAAAATTCTATAAACATGCCCAATCCTTCTTTTTAGAGTATATATATACCCTAATCAACAAATTGTCGACTTGTAGGCCATTTGGAGCCTTATAAAACAGATTATGACATTTATATTATATTATTTTAAATGATTTCAATGTTGTCACCTTCATACTTTAATAAAGATACAATTTTAAAAGATGGCCGTTTTAGAATATAAATTCTACTAAAATTATTCTTATAAAAGATGATAGATTTTATTTAATCATAGTATTTTAATTTTAATTTTTATGCAACAAATCATTATATTAAATAATCATACAAAAATGTTGTATTAATTATTTTATTAAGAGAAATATCAAATAAATGGTTTTAAAAATAACAAAATAAGTATTACATGAACAAAATAGTGTGTTCCAAAAATTTTCAATATGAATTTTACATGTTAATAATTTAATAAATATTTTTTTGGAATATATATTCGGTGTGGATTTTATTTAAATTCAAATAATTGAATAGTTTCAAAATTGAAACTATTGATATTTTATAAAAATAACATATTATTAAATTGTTTAATAATAATAAAAATATATACAAATTACAAATTACATTTTATATGGTCTACCATGTCATTAATTATCCAATTATGTACAGTTAACAACACATAAGTAAGTATTTACAACCATTTAAAATTTGTAACATTATTACCACAAATATAATTAAATAGATTAAATAAGGATAAATCAAAATGATAAGGTTTAGAACTAAATTAAAAAATGTCCATATTTAATTGGTTTATGATATTACAACCCTATCTCATATCATCTTTTAATTGGAGTAATTTTGGAAGTTTTTATGTGGGGTTTGAGTTTATTATAAATTTATATTTTTGAGGTTTCCAAAAGTGCCCCTCTCCACTCTTATAAAAGGGCACCACATCCCTCTTCTATTCACTCCATTTTAAGCCTTCAATATCATCCAAACCTTTCCAATTCATATTCCAAACCTCTATATTTAAATTATTTAGGTTCTAGTCTTCTCAAAAGGCCAAATCATGTGCACTAAGAGGACGTTTAAAAGAGGCACGTCGAGGAAGAGGTAATCTCTTCTACCGATTCTTTCAAGTTCCTTTCTTCTTCTACTTCCTCTTACATAGTTTTTTCATTATAAAGTAATAACATAAGAATCAATAATATACTGATATGTTATTTTAAATATGAAATAACCCTATGTCATCTTATATTAATCCTACAAAGAATGAAATCACTACGCATGCGTACGTACACCTTACCGTCTTTAGGCCATGGTGTAATATGTCTTTCCACCACCACCATACCTGGATGGGTATAATGCTGGAAATAATAACTATATATTATTAAAATAACATCATACTAATTATGATATATTATATCATCCACTCTAATTACATTCAATAATTATGGTAATGATATCATTGCTCGTGCATACGTACGGATTACCGTCTCCATGACGCGATGAGATTCATTCTCCGTGTTAACCATTCAAAAATGATTATAAGGTATATATAATAAATAATCCTGAAATATATGAAATAATAATGATACAGGATTTATGTATATATTATTTACTTTCTTTCTTTCAATTTAATAAGGAAATGAAAATATAGTTCATGCGTACGTACGGCCTACCGTCTCCATGAACGGTGTATTTCATCCCATTTATCCATCTATTATATATATATTTTACATTCTAAATATATATTATATATAAATATTGTTTTACAATCTGGAATTAATTACTCATGATCTAAGTAATCATATTAATAATTACAAGTCAAAACACGTACGATAAGTGAAACAATTATTACCCAAAACGTTGCTTCAACATGGAATTGACAAATAAATGAGTAATATAAAGTCATAAGTGAATCATATATGATATCATAAAAAATAATATGATTATTGAATAAGTCAATGAAATTATTTAAATAATTATACAGTAGTATAGGATACGTACAAAGCAATCAGACCTAAGGTAAGGGATAATTATTCCAATCTCGTTCTTTTCCGAGATTGTTTACTCGTAAGTATTTACTGGGGTTATGTTTATCATCCATGTCCTTGTTTTCTCAAAATGTTTTCATAAAATGTTTACTATTCTTCCATGTTTATTCAAATTAATTTTTAACCTTTTTTTACTTTTACCACATGGTATGGAAGGAATCTTGTTTTTTGTTTATAATATGAGGTGCTTTTTGACTTTTCTGAAAAAAGTACAAAAAGAATGTTTTTTTAACTTATATAGAATGAATGGATTTTTATGGTTTAATAAAACCTTATTTCCATAAATATTCCTCAAAAAAATTCATTATTATTTTAAATAAAAATATTTTCTTTTAAAATTTCATGACATTTTGAGAATAGAAAATGATTTTGAAGAAAAAACTCTATTCTCCTCAAGAATTCATTTCATGTGTTTTATCAAAACTATTTTCCATCTAATGTGACATTATTTAATATGGATATGTGTCATGTATAATTTCCTTATTATTTATATGGTTTTATTTTTATTATGTTTAAATTATATCCATTTTTTTATATTATGTTATGATTGGATGATTCATATGAAAACAATTTTATTCATTGGGTTATGATGAATGATTTATGATTATTTTGTGGCACAAAAAAGAATGATTTAATTATGAGATGGGAGGGACAAATATCTCCCTCCATTGAATTGGTTAATGATTTATATCTAATGATATAGACATGTATATAACGAAAAGTAAATCTGGTTCTGTAATACAGGGCTGGTACTGCAAGTAAATCTAGTTCAGTAATGGGCTTAGTCCACTATGATGGTATTTTCAGCAATTCCTTGGATACTATGGAAATCATATCATGTGATTAAGGTTTTTAAACAATTACATGTTTTATTCCCTTACTATTTTATCATCATTGATGTCCCATTATGTTCTTATCCTTATGTACTGCCATGTTTTATTTCATTGCTCAAGAATTTGATGTTTAAACTTTGTGTTCATGTTTTTAAGTTCAAAATTTATATGGTTTGTTTTATTTTGTACATGCATACACTAACTAATAATTTGAGCTCACCCATTATATGCTTTATTTTCCCCTAGATATAAAGAAATGATTTAGGTAAGAAAACAAAAGGAGAATATCTTTATGGGGAAGGTTGAAGATCTTTCACCATGATTAGAAGATTCTATTCTTAGTTTCCAAAGATAGTAAAATATTATGGTCCTTGGGTGTCGATCTTTGTTATGTACTAATTATTAATCAAAATTAATGTAATTTCCATGAATGTCATGATTTGGGTTTCTATACTAGGGTGAGCCAGGGCGGTCTGGTTTCTAGATCTGGCACATCATCAACTAGTAGTAGGAACAATCATATGGAGCATTCACATGGTGACATTAATAGCTAGAACACACACTCAGGTAGTTTGTGAGGTAGTACCAATGCAGTAGTATGTGACATATGATACTACAATGTACGAGGGACCGATTAAAGTGTCGATATTATGGAATAGTATTCCATCTATAGTGGTTTTGATGAATATTTACAAAGGAAACTAGTGAGAGTTGTTCTACACCAACTGCACATTCAGGAACAAGGTCAGCATCTTCTCATCAGGTAGGGTGATGGAGTAAATCTAGCTGATTAGGCTGAGTTGGTGGTCTTGTCAATGGTTTCCAGGTCCCATTTTTATAGTGAATGCAGAGTAGATCTTCTCAGGGTTTTCAGGTAGGATCACAGGGTTGTGGTTTAGGCCATATACATGTAATACAATAGACCCTTTTTGAGTTGGATCCCAAAAGTTAAATTATTGTAGGTACTTATCTATTATCCTCTACTAAAGATTTTTCACTTTTTGATACCGGTGTTCTCATATATATATATATATATATATATATATATACAAGCTGTGGAGATCATTGGGATCAATGTTTTCTGTTTTGATGTTGTTATGGAAATTTATACTCCGTTGGGGATTATAATTAAGGTTGTACACTTATTCGTGGAGTTCCTCCTTGATATTGGTGGGTTTCACTTCCTATGGAATAACTTTTTCCTTAAGATGATTGGTTTTGACATAATTATTGGGAAGGATTGGTTGGTTCCCTTTCAAGATTTCATTTACTTATATCACTAATGTGTGACCTTAACATCACAATATGGTGGAGGGTTTATTCACTTGGGTGAATGGGATGTCTAGGAGATTTGAGCTAGACCTAGATTTCTTTTCCAGGGTGGGATGATATCCTAGATTGAAAGTTTATATTGAGATGTGAAAGGAACACAACATGAAGTTTTCCCTCTATTGATTTAAAATTTTAGAAATGATTCCTAGATGAATTTTCATTATTACCTTCACTATTAAATTTGGAGTTCACTATCAAGGTAGTTCGTGGAACTTCTATAGTATCCATCACACCTTACAGGATAGCATCTATTAGGATGTAGGAGCTCAAGAGCCTGCTGTGGATTTATAATAAAATGGTCATGTAGAACCCAGTACTTCTCTATGGGGTTTAAAAGTCCTTTTCTGAAAATGGATGATATTAACCTCAGTCTATATGTGGATTATCTGAAATTAAACCAGATGATGGTTAAAAATCTATATCATATAATTTGGATAGATGTTCTCTCCAATAATATCTAAAGAGATTAGTTAATCTCGAAAATTATTTTGAGATATGGTTATCGTTAGGTGCATGCTATACCATTTGACATACCTCACATGTCCATTTGTAGAATGTTTGTTCTATTAGAGTGTATGGTTCAATCATTCGACCTCACGAATGCACTAGAAGTATTCATGGAATTGTTTAACTGAGTCTTCCATCATTATCTGGATTCTTTTTTGGTGGATTTAATAGATTTTATTGGGTGTATTATCACAATCGACAAGAAAATTACAAATATCATGAGATATTATTATATATACAGAGAGAACATAATTTATATGTGAAGTTATGAAAGTGGAACTTATGGATATATCATATTCACTTATTGGGTCACATTATCTTAGAGGCATGAGTATTAGTAGTCCTAGAGAAGGTTAGATCTATAGCTTCTCCAGAGAATCCCATGAACTTATTTGAGGTATATATTTTCCTAAGGACATAAGAATATTATTTGGGTTTCATATAGGACATCTCATGACTAAAAGAACATCTTATGTTCTTTACTAATAATTGTGTGAAATTTTATTTCTAGATTCCCAGGATTCAAACTTTCTAGAGCTAGAAGCAAGATTGACTTCAACACTGATACTGATTTTTATAGAAAAAGGAAGTATTTAATATTTTTTCTATGATACAACATGTATCATGCTATGAGAAGTTCTTATGTTGGTGGATAGAGTCATGGAATATGGGTTTTGGAAATTTAATCCACATAAGATGAACTACAAGATGAAAATTCTTGATCTAGGTTTAGTTTTTCATGCATTACATTGATAGATACATTACATACAAGGATAGTATTTTGGGGTGTACCAAGACCAAAAATGCCTCACGTACATATTTACATAGTGTGATCTGAATATGAGGTAGTGAAAGTTGTTTTAATGCCTACTTTATTTCATCTTGGATCTTTTCTCAACACATGGTAAAGGAAACGAAGTGGAAGATACACTGAGTCAGATAAATCATATATAGGCTATTCATCATTCCAGTAGTAGGTGGAATATTCTGTTTTGTTCTCTGATATGAAAATGGAGGTGTAGGATGGTGAGAATAGGACTTTATATCATTATTGGTTGTTACCACTACCCTTCAACATATATTAAGGATGATCAAGTAATCTGATTCTATGGGCCTATTCATAAGGGAGTGTTGGGAAGGTGATGACCCTCCTCCTAATTGGAACGTATGTGAGGATGAAGTTCTACATATACATGGTCTTGTATGGGATTCAGAAGACAAAAATGATGAGCTAATGTGATACTTTCATGATTCATATTGGTTATTGAACACCATTTCCCTTATGATATATTGGTATTTACATCACCAATACTAGTGGTCGATAATTAAATGAAATGTAACTGGTTCCATTATGAGATGGTCCACCTATCAATAGGTGAAGGAAGAATATATTTGACTTTCCAAACATTTACAAAATCTATATATTCTTTATTGGAAAGGAAATGATGTCACAATAGATTTTAAAATCATATTACCAAGGTCACCTAGAGGTAATAATGTTGTATGGGTTGTTGTGGGTATGCTCATGAAGGGTTCACAACTACATCAGATTAAGGAAACTTTTAATATGGTTGAACTTGGAAGGTTGTATATATGTGAGGCAATATGATCTCACAGGGTCCTGTATAGTTTTATTTCAGGTAGAGATGACAATTTACATCATGGTTCTAGAAAATACTACATAAGTCATTATGTACATAGGTGATTCTGGGCATGACATACCACTCACAGACCAATTTTCCATCACAGTGCATGATTTAGATGCTTGAGGACATGTTTTGGGCATGCATCCTATATTTTAGTGGATCATGGGAGATTCATGTAGCCAAGGATGAATTTTCTTACAAAAATATATTCCAAGATACTTTTTAGATGGCATCTTGTGAGGATTTGTATGGTAGGCTATACCGATCACATCAGTGTTGGTGAGAGTTTGGAGAGGTGGATATTCTTGGACCTCATATTGTTTATAAGACCATAGAACAATTGTAGTTGATACATAATTTGGTTTCTACATCACAGTCTTGACAGAAAACATATATTAATAGATGAAGAATTCCTATATAGTTCAATGATATGGATCATGTCTTTCTATATGTTTCACTGAGGTAGAGACCCAATGGGATCGGGATACAAGGTCAGATTTCAACATGATACGTTGGGACTTTTGAGATTTTAGAGAGAGTTAGGCTAATAGATTATCAATTATAGTTACCTAAGTGGTATAGAGTCATGCATGATATATTTCATGTATCTCAGTTGTGATGCAATTATTTAGATACATCTCCCTCCTTTCATCTTGTGGAGGTTGAGTTATATGTAAATGCATCCATTGAGGATAATCCTATTCATATTGTGGATTGTAGAAAAAAGATTCTCTATGTTTCTTCAGTTCCTCTTGTATGGGTTATGTGGAAGCATAAATGTCTAAAGGATGGGACCTCGTAGCGGGAGGTCAATGTTTGAGCATAGTGGCCAAAGATGTTCTCAGACCATCGTAACCACCCTTAACAGGTAAATTTGAGGATGAACTACTTTAAGGTGGGATGTTTTTAAGAACGCATTTCTTCTGTGAGGTAAGGATCCTTTAACATCCATATAATTTTAGTTTAAATGATTAAAAATGGATTAATGTGAAGTCCCTTTGAGGTTGTGGAGGTATCATAGGTTCCCGAAGTTTGTTCAAATCCTCGAACATGTGATTTTGGGGAGAAATACTCTTGTGCATAGTTAGAATAAACTGTGTTGGGTAGGTCTCAATGTTATATAAAATTATGAAATACTATGAAATGATAGATACAATCCCACACAGTTAAACTAAACAATTTGAATTGAGATTCAAGGTTGTGTGGGAATGTTTTCAATTTTGACATTGGATTTTTCACAGTTTTCATACAGTTAGTCAAACTATGTGTAAAAAATATACAGGGATCCCCTTCCCTATAGTTAAGTGTGCATAGTAGATGCATGGGTTGAACAACTATGTATCCAAACCATATGACCCTCATAAATGTTATGAAATTAAAAGAATACCCTTAATGAAATCAATTTCTATCCCTATTCTTCAATTTCTCCAACATATAGAAAATTTTCCCCTTTGAATCAATCTTTAGTGACTATTCTAGGAATTTACACCCAATCTCTGTCTAACCTTAAATTCATGAACTATCCATATCATTGGATCTATAACATTGAGATCTTGAATCTATTTTAGTCATCCTTTATTTTATTTTGTATCTTTGGTGCTATTTTGGTGATAGCTAATATGCCTTATTTATAGGTTCTCCTTCCATTCGTTGATTTCCTTGAAATTTGAGTCAAGTTTGGATCATATAATAGATGATCTATATTCAATGGACCTTTATTAAGTGGTATAATTATAATTATTATAATATTATGTGTTTATATATTCTATTTTGTTGCACACCGAATTCTCCCGTGATGCCTTGAAATAAATTTAGATCCTTGAAGTGAATGGTATGGACAATCTATAAAATTAATGAGGATTATTGATAAATGTTTAATGTTTAATAAACTTGAATGTAATCCCACATTTGTGTGTGTTTTGTATTTAAATGGTCCAATTTGATGGGATTTGAGATTTGACCCTTTTTGGTGTTCCCTTTACCCCTCTACATAGGATGTAAATAATGAATTTTCAATTGATGATTGAAACTACAAATTTATATGTGATTTGAATTATAATATATGTTATAAATCGATTTATTTTTGATAAGGAATGGAATAAACCTGAACCTACTCCCCTATTGTGAACTTGATTATAAAAGGAAGTGATGCTTTTTATGATGAGATGCCCATGAGAGTAATTGAGAGGCATTTATTCTAAACATATACATGAATTTAACCACATTTTAATGTGAGATAAAATATAAATGTGATAGTTGATTACCATAAAATGATTAATTGAAGTTTATTAAATTAAATTTATATTGATAATGAATTATTGGGTTTTTATATGTATTGGGTGACACATGGATTCAAGTGATGAATGTCATGGAGGGAATCAATTGGCTAGTATCATTATTATTCTCGAGTGACACTTGGACTCTGAAAATGGACATCCATGGATAGAATCATGGGGTTTCAAAAATATATGTCGAGTGATACATAAAATTCCATATGGATTTCCAAAGAATGAATAAAAGTGAATATAATCATGTATGCCATTGGTGAAACTCTTTCTCCCATAGTGGAATGTTAAGGATAGAATTGAGTGGTAGTGATGGTATACCACATCTCGAACGATACGTGAATTATTTTGAGGATCTCTATGCATGGGACTATAGTGTTTTGGATTATATTATACCAAATGTAATACTTGAATTCCAAATTATGTTTTTTTGGGAAGGGCTCAGGTTCTTAATTGAATAAAGAATGGAATAATTTATATGATTCATCTTCCATGCCAAAGCACATGCTTGGAATTCCGTCATTGTTTATATATTATGGATGCCATGTTTTAGAATCCACGGTTAATTTTTTCATGGGGGATGTTGAGATACATGTTAGGTCTCATGAATTATAAATTAAATTGAATTGAATCATTAAAATAATTCATTATGAATGAGAGCCTTAACATTATATGATATTTATTCATAGTAATTCTTCTAAATATTTTATTATTTCTTTCCCACTATTGTTATTTATATTTACTAACTGGATGTATATATACCTAGGGTGTTCACCTACTGGGATTATATGTAACACCCTATTCAGCTAACCTTGGGTTCCGAAATAGACTATATAATTTCATGTATGGATAAGGGAAGGCTCCCTACTACAGGTTCTTGATTGCAGCTTAGGATCATGGGAGCATCAGACTGAGATGAGGTGCATGATTTATATTGGTATAATTTTAGCCTTTTGTACATTTCATTCATGTATATTATTGTAGTATTGTGTACCTTTTTGGCTGTTTTGTAGAGACATATTACATTTATCATCATCATTCTATATGAGCTTCCTTTTGATATTATTGTCAATTATAACTTTGTATCTATTGTTTGTATAACATACTATTTATGATACTTATTTTTATTGTATATATAAAATTCTAAAATTTGGTGATAATGTAATAGTCTCTCTAGAGACATAGCCTTGTCCCTCACTATTAGTCGGTAACTTCTAGTATTTAGGTAGATGTTGATGAGTCCATGTTCAATAGGGCTCGGGGCACCATTCCATGGAATCCATGTTCAGGAAGATATGTCTCCCCTCAACATGGGAAGGGGAAGTTCTATACGGTCTATGATTTCTCTATTTTTTTGTCACGATGAGGTGTTGGTACATATTTGAGAGGTGGAATATTATTTGGAGTTTCCATCATGGTTGGTGAGTATCCACAGTAAATTCTTCTTTTCCCAGCTCTATTGATAACTTCATGATGACTCCCATGTAATAAAATTTGGAGGTTTGGATATCTAGTATGACAAGAAGTTCTTGTACCATCAAATATATATCTATTATTGTTGATAGAAGGTTCTTCGTAGATGAATTATTCTATTGGTTCATGTGTTATGGATGCATAGTGTCCTAGAGGAGACTACATGAGATCGAGAGACATATATGTGTGACCAGTACGAAGATTTGTTCTGTATTTTACTTTCTCAATTTTTAATATAATGTGAATCTTAGCGATTTTTAATGTATGATATGTGTTATTTTCCTTGATTCAGGATGTGTAAAAGACCCCTGATATATAAATAGGGGAGGAGCTGTTTCCTAATCAAGAAACATTAATTGATATGAGATTAACTCATGGGTGTGTGTTATAACCTCCCATAATAAATAGTATCAGGACATGAATGATGTAATTCCATAATTCATATGTTCAGGGAAGTAATGTTTATTGGATGTGATGATTGTTGGTTTGGTTTGTGTTGAGTTTGGACAATTCTGAATGTGTCTAGGTGGGTTTTAGTGGCTCGTGGCTAGTATCAGATGTTGTGGTGGTGTTTTTGTCGAATTATGAGGTTTTTTGAGTATTTTGTGGAATTGTTTAATTTTTTTTCTGCTAGTATCATCAATGTGTAATATGATCTTTAAGAGGTATCTATTAGGGTGGTTGTTCGGACCCCTTTTTTCTTCTAGTCTTGGTTTTGGATTCTTTAAATTGAGAATAATTTGACATGTATTTGATTTTTTTTTGTACCCCTAATACCTTAAATTTCCATATTTGGGGGTTTTAGGAGTTTTGTGGAGGTTCTAATAGTTTCTGGTGGACGCCAGATCTATAGGTGTCCTGAATGAGTAAATTCACACCATGTAAATCATATATGGGTTGTAAAGGTTTTTCACAGCTTGTTTATCTGGTTACATCAAGTCTTGTTTCATGGATTTGGGTGATTCTGTAATATTGATTACACATCATATAAATATAATTCATGATATGTAATATATAAATGTGGAGGTGTGAAAATTTTCATCAAAGGGTTCAAAATTTATAAATTAGATAGAATATACACAAGGTAAAGTTTTCACAATGTCATCCTATTGGGGTTCTACATTTTAAGTTCTCTTGATCAGATTATATCTCATTCAATCTTCCAAAGAAATTATATTTTGTTCTCGGAGAACCTTAGGCACCTGAGAATATTTTGCAACCCTCTTCTCCCCACATCAATTTGTAGGTTCCACTGGATCTCCATTGTCAATTTGTGGTGTGTTCTTCTCCCTTTCCTATGGTTTTATATTATACTTCTGTTGGGGATTATCTATGGTGATGTTGTCTTGGTTTGAAATGTGATTTGGGCTACATTTTGATGTTTATTTTTTGTTGATTAGGTTGATCTAGAGTTTCCAAGGTGAAATTGTAGTTTATATGCATTTATTCATCTCCCTACTATGGGAAGAAAATTGGAAAATTTTATTTCAGTAATGGGATCAACATTCTAACTTTTTTACATTATATTTTCAAGACAAAAATTATTTTTATTTCATTTGGGTGGATATTAAGGGTTTTACTAGTCATATAATTAATTTGAATGTCAAAAATTGATGGGTATTGGGTGTCTCCACAATAATTATTGCTTTGTTATATGTTTATGGGATTGGTATTCATGAATGTTCTCATTTCTAAAAATAATTATTGTTGGCATAATTTTATCACATTAGTACTTATGTAGTGATTAACCTTATTGTGTTATTATGGGATCTCACACTAAAAATAGTTTAAAGAAAGTATATTTGGTTTGTAGTTGGTTACTGATATACATTGTTATTTGTGTGAGAATACCTAGAATAAAATAATAACATATATGATAATTCCATGGAATAAATATGGTATATTAAATGTGGGTTTTTATGTGTTCTTGTTCTTATTTTTTCCCTTGAGTGTGTCCTTTTGTAGTGAAATTATTGGTGTGAACAGATGAGTTCTATGGTGTGTGGGGTGGTGATGTGGTTCTGGTTGGCGTGAATGTGATTTAGGTATTTGAGTGATGTGGCGTAGTGGTTGTGGTGTGGTTGTTGTGGTGCATAGGTTGTGGTATAGTGGTCATGGAATAGTGGTTTTGCATTAGTTTTTGTGGCTCAATGGTTGTGGTACATGGTGGTTGTTATTGTTTGATTGATGACATGTGTTTTTTTGTGTTGTGATATCGAATGGGTGATGTGATGTGAACTGATGGTGGATATGTATTGTTATAGTGATATTTTTGGGTCCCGGTAGTCTAATATTTCCATCTAGTAGTGGAATAAATTATGATTCTGAATAAAATAAATAAAATAATATTGTAGTAATTTAATATAATAATATGGAAACATATATTTTTAGTAAATGTCTTAGTCAATAAAAATGATGAATATTATCTATGGAAAATGGAATATTGTGAGGATTTTGAAGCATTTGTTTCATGTGTGTCATATAATAGAGGCACTACTTCTTTTAGATAATATGTAGTACCACGTTGGTGATTTAGTGTGTTCTAGTGTTACTGAAGTTAACCCTTAGGTTAGGTATTGTTTTATATCTCGATATCATAATTTTTTTTGTTATTTTATATGTTCTCCTACCAAGTTGTATAACCTTACCAATGATAATAGGTGTTGAGTTATGGAAATTTCCATTAATATCTAGGATTGTAGTGATTTAAATGTCTAGCAACCCACTCTACCCTACTCTTCCATCAGTAGTGATGTGATGGCCTAGGTGTCTTCAAGAAACATGTGACATTTGGCCCATGTTTCTATGGTTCAAGAAGAAGTGTGTTTTTTCTAGGTGTCTCCACGTGATGTGTGATGTGGTGTGATGTGATGTGATATATGGTGGGGTCATGTGTGTTTTGGGGAAGGCATGAGGATGATTTCTTTTATTCTCATGACACCCTACTTCTCTAGTTCATATTTTGATGTGTTTAACAATGTGTTAGGGTGGGAAGGGATGTAATGTGATGTGATTTATGTACCATGTTTTTATGCATGGGATGTTATATGATGTGATCTATGTGGAAGGGATGAGAGCATATGATGTTCGACATTGGGGTGTGAGAGCTCCAAATATCTGGTGAATATTTAGTGGGGTTCTTTTATTTTTTATTATCTGGATGTTATATTATTATATTGGATGCCAGCTTTAGTGATTAATCCATGTTAAGTATATTTATGGTCAGATGACATGTATTGTATAACAACCCATAATTTACAAACATTTTTATTACATCGTAATTGAATCACACTTATTACAACCTAGAAAAAAACCAGGAAACGACCGCATAGGTATAGAGTCTTTAGAAACTGGGAAACAAAAACAACTGGTTAATAAAGCATCTACTTTTCCTCCCATTTATTTCATCATATCTAGAGTCCCTTTTTGGAATATCCTACTTAATAACCTTATTCCTGACCTGGGGAAATAAAACATACAAAAGGGCGTGCTCAAATGCTCAGTAAGGGTAAACAAAAGAAATAACAATCACATCATATACATAAGAACATAACTTTTGGAAATCTTAACCTGCAAAAGAAATCATAATTTCAAAACATGGGATAAATCATAATAGTGAAATGTAATCCCAATAATCATAACGTAAAACATGAAACTTTTTGGCATACACACATAATCATAGAAAATCATTTCTTATTAGTCAAGACTCGTTACCAAGACTATCTTAGTGGAAAAATTCAATTTCTGAATCGATTTCACTCCTCGTTTCGGTCATGTTTCACTGAACCAGTTTAACCTGTCATTCCAGACATGTCTATCTCATGAGATATAAAATCTTTACCCAATGCATTGGAGGGAGATATAGGTCCCACCCATCTCATAATGATACCATTCTTATGTGTGCAACAAAATCATAAATCATACATCATTGCATAAACTAGGTAATAAATATGGGATTCTTAAACATCATGAAATCATAAAACAATTAATATAAGATAAAGAAATTCATAAAAATAATTCCATCACAATATTATCAAATCAATGTAATAATAGGGATAGAAACATAACCCTATATTATCATAGATGGAAAATAATTTTGATAAAACACTTGAACTCCATTCATGAGGAAAATATCCTTTCAAAAACATTTTCCTTTCTTAACATGTCATAAAATTTTAAACTAAAATAATTTGATTAAAAATAAAATTGAAAACTTGTAAAGGAAGCTTCTTGGAAATAATGTTTTAAAAATCCATTTATGCCGTATAAGTTAAAAAAACATTCTTCTCGAACTTTTGTCGGAAAAGTCAAAAAGTACCTCGTAGGAAAAATGACAAAAGATTCTTTTCATATATTTTACTAAAAACTCAATGAAGGGTAAAATTGGATTTAAACAATTATAGTTGGATGTAAAAAATATTACATATTGAGTAAACATGTATGTGGATGATAAAATACACCCCATTAAATACCAAAGTATAAACAATCTCGGATAAAATGAAATTTTGATATTTTCCCTTACCTTAGGTACGATTTGCTTCATAAGTGTCTGAACCTCCTGTATAATGATTTAAATAATGTTATTGACTTATTCTAGAATCATACTCATTTTTATTATTTCATATATGGTCATATTCTTAGCTTTTTATTAGTAATATTTCATTACTACTTGTTTATTCGTGTGTTTATTACTTTTTGTTATTATGCGTGTTTTGTCGAATAAATTCTTATCCTTATTTTTAGGTTATAGATAACTCATTTACATAATGGTATCAGTACAATATATATCATATTTATTCACTCAATTCATTTATATAATCATAATTCAATGAAGATCTTGTAGAACGAGTCGCATCACATCGTGGAGACGGTATTCCGTACGTACGCACGAGCGATGATATTGTTCCCATGATCGTGGAATTGTATTGGAGTGTATGTATACTATTTAAGAATCAATATCACTTTACAATAGTCATATATAGTCATTATTTACACCATTATACCCATCCAAGTAAGGTGGTGGTGTAAAATATATTACACCACGGCGTAGAGACGGTATTCTGTACGTACGCACGCGCGGTGATTTCATTTTCCGTAGGATGTATAGATGGTGAAATAGGGTTGTTTCATACTTATAATAACATATTAGTATATTATTGATACTGATGTTATTACTTCATAATGAAACAACTAAATAAGAAGAAGTGGAAGAAGAAATAAAGTTGAAAGAATTGGTAACGAACATTACCTCTTCTTTGAAGCGCCTCTTTGAGACCTCCTTTTAGGGAACTAAAATTGGTCATTGAAGAATACCAGGACCTCTAGGATGTTTCTAGGGAAGTGGATAGGATAAATTAGAAGGGTTTGGCCGAGATTGAAGCCTCAAAGTGGTGTGAGGAAGAGAGGGAGGAGGTGCCCTTTTATAAGGGAGGAGAGGGGCTCCTTTGGAAAAACCAAAAATATTATTTTATTATAATGACAAATTCGGTTTTAAATAGCTCCAAATTGATTTAATTCGGAGCTAAAGTGGGTATGGGTAGAAATAATCTCATCCAATAGAATTTAGACAAGTTTAGGTTCCTATTTTAACCTTATCATTTATATTTATCATTTAGTTAAATAATTTTACTTTTACCGTGTCTTCTTGTGTTCTTATACTATAAGGTTAATTAACATACTATATGTAGCCAAACGTACCCCAAGTTGATTATTATTAATATATATAACCTTATCTAAGTCCTTTGTCTGAACCATAGATTTTAAGGAATAAAATAACAATTAATAATATAATATTTGTTTTGAAAACTATTTTATGTCAATTTTGACACCATTTAATAATTGATTTTTGTGAAAATCATAGCAGAATGATAATTTCGAAAACGGTTAATCAAATCCATACTAACATGTCATATGTACCTATAAAATTATTTTAATTCATAAAAAGTCTCAATTTATATTTATTTGGGTATTTATAACATCAATTATTTCAATATTTCATTTATAAGATAATTACTGCATCATCATTGTGTCATAAATAAATTAAATTATTTAAAGTCTAAAAATTAAAATAAAATATCATAATGTAGGAAATATTTTTATCTTTATAATGAATATTTATATTCGAATTTATCGTATGTATTACCCAATATTAAAAATGATATACTTATTAAACATTGATTTTAACTATTTTAACCCTTCTATATATAAATTAATAATAAATGTCCTAATCTAATCCAAGTGGGCCGAAATGGTCATATTTAATTCCTAAGGTTGTTTTGGGTCGAATTAAACTTATCAAATAGAATTAGGACATGTGTTAGGTTAATAATAATATCATTTTTACCCTTAATTACCCTATTTACTTTAAACCGTGGTAAATAAAAGTAAAAAGTTACTATTCACCAAAAATTATTTTCATCTCATTGAACCACATTTTACTTACTGACATCAACGGTGTCTCTCGGATTTTTGAAATTCCACTCACATAATCGGTAAAATTATGTTTTATGAAAAATTAAATTTTTTTAACTACCACTTAGTGGTTTCACTATTCATCAAAAATTGAATGTTTTCAGAAAAATACCAAAATTTCACCCTAGGATAATTTCGATATTCTGAATCCAAAAATGAAGTCATTTTTGAAAAATAAATTTTAAAAATTTTCAAAAAGTGGTTATTACTATTCATAATGGCTAGTTTTAATAATATTTTAATAGCATATCCTTGTTTAGTGAAACTCGATATTGCATACGACGCAAGCTATTGAGGAAGGTCGTGATTGCGTGTAAAGCAATCCGAGCAAGTGTTGTGTGTAGTAAAAGATTCCTTTGATTATTTATATAACATAAAAGTGTCTGGTGTTACATATAGGTTCTTTTTGGTACAAGTATTTGTTTGCTGGTGCATTACCATGGTTATTTAACATGTGTACTTGATGCCATTTTTATATCCCTACTTTGTATACATGTTATGTTCCACCTAAAAATATAATATTTTTTTAGGTTTCCACAAGAAATTTAGGGACCAAGTTAGACATTACTATCAGGGTTTGAATTATTTTTGAGTTGTTTTTTTAGGCTTGTATTTTTATTAATAACATTAGAGACATTTATCTGCATCTATTTTATTTATTCATGCATTTTGGAATGATTGTTTTCTGTTAATATTGTGTGTTGGAGTGGTTTGGTGACTAACTATCCTATATCTCCATACTATTTCATTTATAATTGGTTATGAACCTTATACTATGGGATATTTCTACCCTCATATAATGTTCCATCAGTGATCTTACTAGGGGTGAGACTGGGTGGTGATTATCTCTCTCTGTTAATTACAGTATCTTTGGTGGGGGTCATGAAAAAAGATAAATTTATGTTAGTACAGATTTTGAATCTATATATCCCAAAAGAAGAATTTTTAAAAATAATATTTATGTGTAGGTGCACCAAATTGGTCATAAAAAAATAATGATATGGATTTGTAGTAACCAAGGATAGTGACTCATTGTTGTTGGAAAATAAAGACCCTCTTTTCTAAAATGAGGAAGTAGGGATCTATGAAGTTGTGATATAGAAAGAATCCATAAATTTTGAAATACATTCCATGTATTATAACCATGTGTGAGTTTTGGTTGATCCGATAGTTTGTGTGAAGCATGTAAGGTGAAAATTGGTATTTAAGGAAAAATTAGTGTTGACGCCGAAAGAAGTCCGTAACTCTAGAAGGATGTTTCTAAATGATGAAGCGAAGTCATATTCGAAATCAGAGGCCCGATCCGGAGGCCTGAGAAGTGGTGTATGAAAAATTGGGTGAATCACGCGGAAAAAATGTCCCGCGTGAAAGTCAACATGTGATTCGCGAAAGTCCTGGCGCCGGCGTGAAATAATTTTGCGCCCGCGTCCCGCGCGGTTAATAATCTCGCGCCGCCGCCCCTGTTGCGCAATCATTTCCGGCACCGCCTGGATTCCACGCCGGAGGTCGCCTATAAATAGAAGGTGTTCCTCAACGGTTTGGGGGTTGAGGAATCTGAAGCGACTCTCGTGCGCGCAATTCGGCTCCCCCTGCACACAATATGACTTCCAGGTAATCCCTCATTTCGCACAACCTTGCCCCGGAGTTCGCCTTTGCGCGCAAATCCACCAGCTTCAGTGAATTTTCCCCCACCCCAGGGTTCCATCTTTGTGCGCAATCCATGTCTCGTGCGCGCAATACCCTGTCGTGCGCGCAAAACCCTGCACGTAGTTCCCTCTCCGCGTGCAATTCCCTTGCTCTAATTGCGCGCCGTCCCGGTGTTTTGTGCTCAAACCTTCCCTTTTGCGTGCAATGCCCAGGACCATTCACCTTGACACCCCTTGGCTGCCCCCCTGCACCGAAACCTAATATCTCCCCTGCCGGGCAAGCGCGCCAAGCATTGTTTTCCCTTATGGCCTTCCAGGATCGTGTGAAGTAACCTCAAGGTCCCTTGGGCAGTGTTTCCCGTTGCATTGCTTTGCCTTATGCTTCTCCGCATATGCACACTAATGGCTATTGCTTCTTCGCATATCCACGCTAACGTGGACCCCCCGGTGGTTCGCCCTGCGGCCCCCCTTCATTATGGCCTTGCCGATGCATTCCCTCCCACAAGGGGTAGAGGGAGTTTGCCATGTAATCCCTAGGGGTGTGGAGCAAACCCACCTCGTCCAAGATGCAGGACGTTAAACTAATAAGCACCTCTTCCTTAACACAAGAGGTTAAATTGTGGTCCGACCCCGTGCTTCGCACGCAGGGTCCCCCCAGCTCGGACATTTTTTACGCCCACTCGTCTCCACAAGAATGGACTCTTCCTCACATGGAATGAGATCCTCCTTGTCGGAGCGGCGTTTGTCCGCGGGAGAAGGGCCGCATCAGAGCGTAAGCCCCTAGCCTTTCTTACGGATGACTACACCAGTGCATCTCCGTACATCCCCCCTTCTAAGGCTAGTGGAGTTCTTTTCCCACTGCGCTTTGTCGCACCTCGGGCCTCCACCCTGGAGTAAGCCACGACACCAAGGGCCGCTAACCACGCGTAATCCCATGTTTCCTCTTTGGTCCGCTCAACGTGTAAGCCCCATTCTGCTTCTCACGGATGCACCCTTCACGACGTGATCATCTGGTCCCTGATGCCTGTTGTTTCCCACACTGAGCTTGACTCACGTGGGCTTAGAGTGCGCATCGACCATGACATCTTCTTTTGGGCCGCCCCAGAGCATAAGCCCCATCCCAGGGAACTATGCGGACTTTGATCCGTGCTAACGCACGGTACGTAGGAAGCCTCCACGAGGTTCAAGACCACCTCCCGGTCGTCCCGACCTCTCCATGTTGGTTCCCTGACCACCTTGGGCTACCTCAGAGTGTAAGCCCCGAATCTCTTGTCCTGCATGGCGTTAAACTGTATCTCATCCCGCATGACGTGAAACTGTATCCCATCCCACATGACGTTAAATTGTATCTTGTCCCGCATGACGTTAAACTGTATTCCCCCTCTTGGGCCATCTCAGAACGTAATCCCAATGTCTCACTCCACCATCCATCCTGATCCTTACCCGGGCCACCACATCCCAGTGAGATCATGCCACCCCATCCCACTCCATGGAATCCGGGAAGCCGCCCACGTGCTAGCCCCAACATCGGTGTCCCCCCTGGGGGCCCTTCAACCTGATCTGTTTATGCAAGATTTTAAACTCGTGGCATACCCCATGTTAAACATGGGAAGCTGAGGAAAACCTTAGATGGTACACATTCCCCGCGTTCGATGTGGGATGCCTCGAGCTTCTGTGCCCTCGAGAAGCCCTGTGATGAGGGAACGAAGATAGACATGCCAATGACGCCCCAACGTGACCATTCTCCTCACCGAAGGTTGCTGCCCCGACAAAACCCCTTGGAGCATCTTTACGGAAGCAGCGTAATTAACTGGCGTCCATGTAGATATGGCACCGGGAATGAGCTTCTTGAACCCCTCTTAAATCTATGTGGGAGACCCGGACTAGGTAATGAGCTCCGAGGAGGAATCCACAGAAGGATGAACCGACATCCCATCATCCTGGTTTCGATCAAGGAGCAGACGTCCCTGAACAAGGAACAGATTCCGCCTGCCTTTGGAAAGCGGGAATGCAGGGTAACAAGCAGCACGTCCTCCACACAGACGAATGTGCGCGCCCTGGCGAAAGCGTCAGAAACAAAAAATGGTGAACCCGACGTGAAGCTCTTCTCCTCAATATGGTGAATGGTAGCCGTCGGGGCGTCAGATCACACAAAAAATAGTGAACCCGACGTGAAGCTTTTCTCCTCAATACAGGGAATAGTAGTCGTCGGGTCGTCGGAAGAATAGCATATCACCAGGTCCGGGTTACCCTCACCGGGACATGAACTCGCCAGGGTTCGAGGCTACCAGGACGTTGACTACTCCATTCTGTGACGTCGTCAGTGTGGATCCCTCTCGCTGACCATGGAATACGTAATGACGCTGGGCCATGTTTGTTGATCTCCTTTACTGTTGTTACTAATGGGTTCATCTCCCTGCTTCTTGGAATCAGATCACTGCATTCGGAGCTTGGTCGCCACCTGCCCACCAGCGTAGGGGCAGGGGCAGTACCGACGTGGCTACCCTGCATGGTCCCACCTATTCCACGGCCGCTCTGACTTTGACCACCGTAGAAGCCGGGCGCTTGAACCCCCTCTCCCCGTCAGAAATCATCCAGCGGAGGGTGATCAAGGACCTGGTTCGTAGGTATGACAAGGAAGGGGTCATCCCCACCAGGGGCATGGCCTGTTTGGATCTAGAGGCGGTTGTGCCTCACCACCATCGCCGCCCTCGAGGGCCGTGCAGGGAGCCTCCACTCCCCACTCCGACGTTAAACTGCTTTGGGAGCATATCCCCGGAGCGCCTTGACACATCCCTCCCCTACACCAATGAGGCGGGGGATGTCCGGGTCCACCCGATCAGCGATCCGTCCCAGGGGTTAACAGCAAGAACCCCCGCCAGGCTCCGTCAACGCCGCCGCCCAACTACTCGAGTGGAGGAGCATGCAGTATTCATGCCCGCACCGCCGGTTCTGGCCCATCTGACTCGACGCCAGCGTCAGGCGTGAGCGGGAGAGAATGCCCGTCCTGGGGCACCAACATCATCAACCACTATGGCCCGAGTCACTGCTGACTCCTGTTACCAGATCCCCGCACACGTTGAGCAGGGGCAGCCACGTGCCTGACTGGGATCGAAACCCCAACAGCCCTGCAGGCAAGTTTGGTCGAATCTCCCGGTCGAGGAAACTGGAAATGGCCACTACGGACCAATATGTGGTAGTTCCGCTCACCATGAAGGCTCATTTTGTTCCACCGATCTGGGAAGCCTAAAGCTTCTTCGAGACTAATATGCTCTGGGTATGATTCCTTCAAGCACCCACTACATGGGGTATGAGGTCACTCCCCCTACTACTGGCCGTGAGAATGGAGCTGTTGTGTATCTAGTCGCTCACTCGCATGGAGGTCCTCCCCATGTCCCTTTCGACATTTGTCCCAGTGCTTCTCGCACCCCGGCCTTCAGTCCCCTCTGCCCTAGCTCTATTGTGGTCGGGGGACCCCATGATGGAAATCGTCCTTACCCTTAGGGGCTACCCAGGGGCAGGAAGGCCGGGCGTCGTTGCCATAGGAGGAATGTCAGGGGAGTCCGAACGGAAATTAGACCAGTCCGTTTCTCAGATTCTGAGGTAGAGTACGAATCGACGATGGAACCTCCCCCCCCCCCCACAACCCTTCATGTTGAGGGCAGGGATGGGGATGCGGCGCGTCAGTATCGTACTCCCCATATGCAAGATCTGTATGATTCCCTCCTGCCTTCGAAGGTATATCCAGGAAGACGAGGACTTGGCGTACCGCCGATGATCAAGCCCGCTGTTTCCACTGGCCTCCTCGGAAGCACCTCTGGCCACTGTTAGGGAGGGTGAGGAACTTTTCTGGGGACCGACGAAAGAATCACGAGGTGATACACCCTTGGCGAGCATCGATGATGTGACATGAGGCCCATTCGTCGTCCCATCCTTTCATGACGTGGCAGCCAGGGCACTGCAACCCCTGGAGGATGACCCAGGGATCGGCGGCCAATTGGCATGTTCGCCGTATTCCCCGCCTGCCAGCCCACCGCCCCGGTGGCCGGCCTCAGCGCCATTGCCAATTCCCCAACTTTCCTTAGTGGACGAGCAGGGGTGGCAGGTTATAGACCCCGAACCGGGGTCGTGGAGCTTCTGGACCGTTCTTGCAGCGGGCCACTTCCCTGAGAAGTTTTGGCTGGTCGCCGAATCGGATTTTGATGTGCCAGAGTCACTCACCCCGGGAGAGTTTGAATGCTTCAGCCATATTCTCCAGGTGAATCACTCCCTCCTCCATGATCAGCTAGCGCCTTATCCCGGGAGCCAAGCGCATCTTGAGGATATCGGGGAGTAGTGCCATCGGTTCGACCTAGCAGCACTCCCTGCGGTCTGGCACCCCGAGTCACTGGACCACCACGAGGCCCTCCATCAACAATCCGTCCAGAGTTTTCAAGTACTCCATAGAGTTATTGAGGAATCCACCCCCCACATGCACGTCCACAGATGGGGGCATTACGCTGCTCTCCTCTTCTATGCGATCCACCGACAACCTGATCCACTGGGCAGCCCTAAGGGAACATCACCAAGGGCAGTCGCATTCAACATGGAAGACCATTTAGATGAGGGAAACATTATGGAACCCCTCGACGGGGACTCACCCCCTGAGGACAGGCCACTACTGGACCCATCTGGAAGGATTACTCGCCAAAAGATGAGCATCCTAGGTCTTCCTGTAACCACGGAGGCACTGACACTGGGCTGAAACATCGGAAAGGGTAAAGAGCATGTTGGGTCTGTCAAACTCGCCGACCCATTTGCCTTAGTGAAGAAGGTAGAGGAAGATCCCGAGAAGGCCACGCTACGCCAACAGCTAGCTGAGCAAAAGAGGCTGGTTGATGAGCTCTTTCCCGAAAGCATATCAGAGCGGCGGCCTGACTACAGTGACCCTAGACCAGGACATCAGGGGTAGGAGCATCTACCCCTTGATGAGATCCCCCCAGGAAACGGTGACCGTGTCGTGTTCGCCGAAAGGGGAGACACTGGATCCCATGGCATGAGGGTGAAATATGTTTCATCGAACTCTCCCGAGCGGCGAGACAACCCGGGGGACCCTGCTCGGTTTCCTCCCTCCGCTCAGAGAGTCACTTTGCCAGCCGCCCCACGAGCCACTGAGCGCGACTACCTTATCAATGAGCCTGGAAACGCGCTTGTGGTTAGAGATCCCCATCAGGACAGGAATCCGCATCTGGATGATCTGATGGAAGTACTCATCACCCGCTTGGAGGCCCTGGAAACTCGGCAGGGGGAAATCCCACCAGATGGAAAGCCATACCCAGCAAGGGTGGATGACATGCCATCTCTGCCCGAATTTGGGAACCCCATTTGTCCCCCTTTAACGGGACCGGTGACCCACCACAACAGTTGGCCCACTTCAACTCAAGGTGCGGGCCTATGTTAGGGACTCCGGCGCAATAGGAGGATGCCAAGCTCCGGTGCTTCGTTCAGACACTGGAAGGACCGGCATTTGTCTGGTACAACCAGCTCCCTGTTGGATCGATGACTAGCTGGGAGGAATTTCGTCGGAAATTCCTCTACCAGTTCAGTTCCACAACCTGGAAGACGAACATTTCAGACCTCTTTAGGTGCAATCAAAGGCCCGACAAGCGAGTCGCGGACTTCGTCGCCCGGTGTAAGGGGCTCACGTACTCCCTTGACATGCCGCTGACTCAGGATCAAATACTGACGTTGTGTGTAGGAAATGTCAAGGCGGAGTTGGTTCCTTCTCTGATCACGCAGAATTACCCAGGACGGTTCCGGGACTTCTCGGACAATGCTCAGCACCTCGAAGAAGCCCTACAATAGTCCAGTCAGGCACGCCCGCTACCTCCTATAATCTATGCATGGAGATCCGCCAAAGCCGAGCTCGCTGTTGTCGCCCACATAGAGGCCCCCAGACAGCTAGAGTTGCTGCTAGGGAGGCCAGCTCCGCAGGCTCATAGGGGTCCACCCCCACAGCCTCCGTCCCAGCAGCGACCGCCTAAAAATCGGCCGACGCCTCCGCGTAACGCACCGCCACCACCTAGATGAGGTAATCCGGCTCCTCCTCCTTGGACTGCTCCTCCGGCCCCTTCCCATGGTCGGCCCCCAAGATTCCCCTTTCCAGACAGAAGGAATCGAACTTACTCATTTGGAGAGGCCCAGATCCCCAGTTATTTCTGTAGCGCCTAGGAGAAGAGGATCGTGCGACTGCCTCAGTGCCGGAAGCCAAAAGAGGCGTGTCTCACCGATCACCCTAACTAATGCCCTTATCACCAGATCCTGGGACACACCATCCAGCAATTCTATGTGTTCATGGACTGTCTCCTGGACCAGATTGACAACAACATAGTCAGGTTGGTCCCCGCCCTGACACAGGTTGCATTTGTCTTCGTGGGATCAGATGGCAGTAGTGACGACAGGGATGGGTGGGAACAGGTTTCCGACCATGGGTCCTAGAAGCAAAGTGACTGGATGGCACACAAGACGGCTGCCCGTTCCCATGGAATCATCTGTGCCCGCCTGAGTTAGCCAAATCCCTCAGAGTCTTCGAGCGCCTCTTTGGCTTCGTCGTCCCAGCCTACTTCTTCCCAGAGGAGCAGGCAGCGGCGCAAGAAGAAAGAATGCGCCCCGCCATTGCCATCATATTATCGCACGCTTGGCGATTTCATGCCCCCAAAGATAGGGATCACTCCGAGACCACTTCCGGTATTGGATGACTCCTCGAGTGAGAGCCCGAGGTATGCTTCGGTTAACAATGTAGAGTTGGATATTGTCTTTTTGGCTCCTGACGATGAGGAGCGCCAAGTGGACCTCCCCGAGAGCCCGGGGTATGCTTCTGTTAACACCGTAGAGTTGGTAAATCCCTTTTTTGCTCCCAACGATGAGGAGCGCCAGGTGGACCTCCCCGAGAGCCCGGGGTATGCTTCGGTTAACACCGTAGAGTTGATAAATCCCTTTTTGGCTCCCGACGATGAGGAGCGCCAGGTGGACCTCCCCGAAGGCCTAGGGTACGCATCGGTTAACACTGTAGAGTTGGTAAATCCCATTTTGGATCCCGACGATGAGGAGCGCCAGGGGGACCTCCCCGAAGGCCTGGGGTATGCTTCGGTTAACACCATAGAGTTGTTAAATCCCTTTTTGGCTCCAGACAATGAGGAGCGCCAGGTGGACCTCCCCAATGTCCCCAGCCGTCTCCAACGTCGACGGAGCCATGGCTACGTGAATCGCCGAGGCACAGTAGTCATCACCTCCAGTTAGTCCGTGCATGCTACCGAGACAAGGCAGCAAGCCCGGTACATAGATCAGCACTCACGGCTCCCTCACCCGGTGACAATAGGTTCGCTTCCACAACTATTTGTGTTGCTGGATCGGGCAGAACCGCCTTGCCCGCGTCGCAACCAGCCCAGCCCTACCACTGGACGACTATGGCCTTCCTGTCCAAGCATGATAGCCACCTCCTGGGCTTCAGCTAGCGAACATAGGGACGTGCCTAGTACCATCCATTCACCGGTCCCGCCAGCAGGGCCCGTCATGCCCCCAATCACAGAGCGACCTCCGGTAAGCAGAGGCTCACGTTTGGCGCGAAAGTATGATGTCTTGAAGCATCTGGTCGGCATTCCGGTAAGTCTTTCCATCCTTGAGGCCCTTCGCCTGTCGTCTAAAATGCGTGAGGCGCTCGCCGAGGCTCTAAGGATACCCCTTCAGTTTGAGATGGAGGTGGAGGCCCCATAAGCCTTCCACATCGAGGAGATTGAGGACGCCGAATGTCAGGCGGTTATCTCATTTTCCGGTGAAGATGAAGACCTTCCTATATAGGGGAACATCCGCCCGTTGTACATCACCGGTCGGTTCAATGGCGTGGAAGTCCGTCGCTGTCTTGTAGACATAGGTTCTGGGGTTAACATGATCCCAACATGGACACTGCAAAAACTGGTGTTGTACGAGGATTATTTAACTCCCTCCGACCTCAGAATCTGGGGCTATGATAAGACCAAGCAAACTACACTCGGCAGGATTTGTCTGAAGACACAGTTCGGCAGCTTAATTTCCAATACTGAATTCATGGTTGTCTCTCAGGACACTGCCTACAACGCATTGATGGGCAGGTCGTGGCTCTATCTTCACGTAGAGGTTCCCTCATCATACCATCAGTGCCTCAAAAACTCCCTTAAGGGTCAAGTGGGTGTTATCTAAGGAGATGCATCTCTGTTTGCCTCTTGTGAAGCTCGTTACCTGGACTCTGACTATTACAAGAGCAAGTACTTGCAAATCATGGCAGGTGAGGTTGAGCCCGCCGCTGTCGCGAGTGATCCCTGGGCAGGTTTGGATGATGCATATGTATTCCCAATCAATAAATTGGAGGCCATGACTCCAGATATGGGATATTTCTTTGTTGTCTCAGGTACCAAAGGAAGCCATATTTCCGGGTCTAAGCGACGGTGGGAAATCACCTCTTACTCTTATACCAAGCTGGCTCAGATGATCCCCAAGCTTCCTACCCCTGTACAATATTGGGACATTGGGCTCATGGAAATAGCAGTATGTCATACGTGTCTAATTCTCCAAGCCTGAATCGACCGGATCAAGCCAACGCATCACCATTGCTTTGATGTCGTAAATTGTAGCCCCTTGGGCCGAAGGCTGGATGGGATTGGATCAACCGCCTTCGTCGTCATGATCTCTGTGGTACATGAGTCTCCCGTCGTGAAGACCTCTGCCGCCCAAGCCAGTGTCAGCTCCCCATCAGGGTCGAGCAGCCCCGAAACGGCTCCCCCCGTGGACGATACTTCCTCAAGAAGAGAAGAAGACATGGAAGATTCTCCTCCTGCCTTTGAGGAGGGTGTCTCTACCATGGTCGACGAGCTAGTACAGGTGAATCTCAGTAGTGAGGCGGACCCAAGACCCACATTGGTCAGCGCAGCTATGCCTCCCGAGGAATGACAATAGTATATAGACTTCCTCAGATAGCACCGTGATGTGTTTACCTGGAGTTATGATGAGATTTCGAGACCAGATCCCCAGGTAGCCGTCCACCACCTTGGCCTCCCAGCAAACCATCGCGGGTTCAAGCAGCCTCCCTGGAAAATGCACCCCTTTCTTGGTGCCATGGTTGAGGCCGCATTTGATAAGCTCATTAAGGCCAACTTCGTCAAGGAAGTCCAGTACCCTAGGTGGCTAGCCAACATTGTGGTCGTAAGGAAGAGGAACGGGCAGATCCAGGTCTGTATCGACTTCCGTGATCTTAATAGCCACTGTCTGAAGGATAACTTTCCCATTCCCGTGACAGCGTTGTTGATCGATGCAACGGCTGGGTTCCAAGACCTCTCTTTCATGGATGGGTACTCCGGGTACAAACAGATCTAGATGGCCCCCGATGATGAAGATTTCACTGCCTTCATGGCCCCCCGGGTCACATTTGCTACCCGGTTATTCCCTTCGGCCTGAAGAATGCGGGTGCCACCTATCAATAGGCTATGCACCACATATTCATGCTGATCCTAGGGACACTAGTGGAGTGCTACGTAGATGACCTGGTGGTTAAATCTCGTCAGCACCAGAACCATCTCAAATACCTTGAGAAAGAGTTTGGTTTCCTCCGTTCTCGCCACTTGAAGATGAACCCGTTGAAGTGTGCCTTCGGGGTCACCTCCGGAAAATTTCTTGGCATTATTGTTAGGTATCGATGTATCGAGATCGACCCCATGAAGATAAAGGCCATCAGTCAGATGCCTCCCCCGAGTAAAATTCGGGAGCTTCGAGGCCTTCAAAGACACTTAGCCTATATACGCCGATTCATTGCGAATCTCGCCGGCAAGTGTAAGCCCTTCTCCCGAATAATGAAGAAAGGCGCCGCCTATGGGTGGGACGAAGAGTGTCAGACCGCTTTTGGGGAAATCAAGCAGTATCTACTTCAACCTCCGGTCCTGATGCCACCCATTCCCGGAAATCCATTGGTCCTTTACATGACTTCCCTAGAGCGATCCCTCGGTGCCCTTCTCGCTCAGAAGAACAATGAGGGAACAAAAAATAGCCTCTACTACCTCAGCTGCATGCTCCTCGACGTGAAAATTAGATATTCTCCCATTGAGAAGAGCTGCCTGGCGCTCGTATTTTCCGTACATAAATTGCGGCACTACATGCAGCACCACGAGGTACAGCTGGTCTCTCGGGTAGACCCTTTGAAATACAACATGTGCCGGCCTATGTTGACCGGCCGATTGGCACGCTGGGTGGTGATCCTACAGCAGTTCGACATTAGGTTCATACCTCAGAAGGCCCTCAGAGGGCATGCATTGGCAGACTTCTTCGCTGCCCACCCAACCTCTGCGGACCAGCCACTAGATTTGGGCTTTCCTGATGAGGAAATCCTCTCAGTCGATCATGCCACCCCATGATGGAAGATTCACTTTGATGGAACCTCCCGAAGCCCTACCGGTAGAAGGCTCAACGATCCTAGGCTTAACAGAGTGGGCCTGGGTATCATCTTCATCACCCCGGAGTAAGCCGTTCTTCCATATTCATGGTTGTTGTCAGAAGGCTGCACCAACAATGAGGCAGAATATCATGCCCTCATCACTGGCCTCGAGTTGGCTCTGGAGGTTAACGTACCCCACCTATATGTAAATGGGGACTCTGAGCCAGTCATCAACAAGTTTAATGGTGACTATGCTGTCAGGAAGCCAGAACTCATGTCGTTGTTGTAGTGCACCCTCCATCTAATGGATATGTTCCCCTCCCGACTAGATGTCGTTCACGTTCCCCGGTCGTAGAACAGTCGAGCAGATGCTTTGGCCAGCCTGGCCGCATCACTCACGGAGCCCAAACAGAATGACCTAATCATCCACATGGTGCACCGGAGAGTCATTGCTCCTGTTATCCAAGAGGGTGATCGTGGCCCGCAAGTGAACCATCTCACCACTGGTGCCCCTGCGTCAGGACCCCCTGGGTCATCAGGTGTGGTGATCGAAACAGTTCCTGACTGGAGGACACCCTTGGTTGAATATCTTCAGCACGAAAATCTTTCGATGGACCGAGCAGAGCAAGAACGAATCTGGCACCATGCGCCGCAGTTCACCCTGCAATGCGGTCCCATCCGTTAGCAGCTCCTTTACAGGCGTGGGTTTGACGGTGTTCTCCTCTGTTGTCTTCAAGGAGATGAGATCCCATAGGTCATGTAGGAACTGCACACTGGTTCCTGTGACGCCCACCAGGCCAGGTCGATGTTGTCCCACCAGATTCGGTGGCTGGGATACTTCTGGACCTCCTTGATCCATGACTGCATCGAGTACGCCAAGAGGTGTAATGCGTGCCAAGTTCATGATAACTTTGTGCATCGGCCACTGGAGCTTCTCAATACTACTAAGTATTCTTGGCCCTTTGCAGTCTGGGGGTTGGATGTCGTAGGGCCTTACCCACCGGCGACGGTATGCCAGTGCCAGTTCATCTTGACCGCTACAGATTTCTTCTAAAAGTGAGCAGAGGTAGCCCCGCTCCGGGAAGTCAAGGCTGGTTCTATCGCCGACTTCGTGAGCTCCAATATCGTCCACCAGTTTGGAATACCTCACGCTATCCTCACGGATAACGGAACCAACTTCCGATCGGCCGAGCTGAAAAGATTGTACGCCAAGTACAACATTCGCTCTAACCACACCTCATGCTATCATGCGCAAGTGAATGGAAATATTGAGGCGTTTAACAAAACCCTCTCTAACATTCTGAAAAAAATGGTTGGTCAGAACAAGAAAAGTTGTACGGACAAGGTCCGCAACGCCTTCTGGGCTTACAGGCCGACGAATCACAATTCCACCCAGTTGACTCCTTATTCCCTGGTATACTGATCTGAGGTCGTCCTTTCCATCGAGGTCCATCTTCCCTAATTGCGCACGGCGGTCTGTGACCTGAAAGCGCCAGATAGAGTTTCCGAGATCCGTCTAGCTGAATTGGAAGCGCTGGACGAAAGTAGGCTTCGCGCATTACATAAAATTTAAAGGAATCAGAGCAGGAGACCTCTGGCTTTCGATAATAAGGTTCGCCTACGCTCCTTCCTGCAAGGTGACTTGGTGTTGTCTCTTAGAGCACCAATGATTCCCGGCAGGAAGCCACCCATGTTGGAGCCCAAGTGGGAGGGTCCTTTTATTGTCCACAAGGTCTATCCCAATGGTGCGTATTCCCTGGTGACTATGGATGGTGAGCATATCACTCCTCCCAGCAACGCTGGGTTCCTCAATAAGTACATTGCCAAGCCAGTATGGTCCTGAATGACCTTAAACTGTATGGTCCTGCATGACCTTAAACTGTATGGTCCTGCATGACCTTAAACTGTATGGTCCTGCAAGACCTTAATCTGTATGGTCCTGCATGACCTTAAACTGTATGGTCCAGCACAACCATAAACTACACTCTGCCCTACATCTGGGCTCCATGGCCCAAGCTCTAAGACCAAAAACAATGATCCTTTTTTGGTTCTACCATTTTCATGGTCAGTGTTCTAATACCTAAAACTAAGATCCGTATTTCGTCTAACATGACGCTAAACTGTATTGCCAGAACTACATCTAGCTTGATTCCCATCCTAATGGGATACGTAAGAATGCCTAGACCTTTCGTCTATGGGTCCAACTTGAGGTCCAATGTCGCATCTGTTTCTCCTTTGGGAACTTGACCACAGGATCACATGGCGTGGTGTGAGATTATGTTCCCATTCACGTCGGGTTCAAATAGCCTCACCATGCGCGCCATGTCCTCAGGATTTAGCCCTCCTCTGTCCAATGGCATTTAAAGATGCTTTCCAGAACTACGTATGGATTGATTCCCATCCTTATGGGATACGTAGGACTGCCTGAACACCTAGATTTCAGGTCCATCCCCATCTCTTAGGAGATCCCACGATATCCCGGTTCCCAGAGTGTTTGGCATTATGCCCCCTCTTTTTCCCGGGGATCCACCATCTTTCGTCTGCTCTCGGACTGAGCCCTCTGACCCTTTCCAGTGGTCTTCTGATGTGCTCAAGGTACTCTGGTCTAGGACTTGGAGTGCCAGATTCGACTTATGCAAGTTTCATCCACTTTCCAAGTTTCGTGTTCCCCTTCATTCGGGCCCCTGTCATCCTTCACACCCGGAGGGACCCCCAAGAACGGCCTGGATACAATGCCCAAGGGCTCTCCTACTGTCATGGGCCAACGCCCCAGAGGGGTTTAGACAAAAACTTGATACGAATACCACGTTGTGAACATGGTTAGTGGTTGATGATCATTTGTTTTTTCCCATGGCTAACACGACAGGATGTTGCGTTGTGAACATGGTCAGCAGTAAGCCTCAGTCATCACACCGGCTTCCCTGAGTCCTGAATGTTGGTGGTATAGTTCATGTCATGTTCCACCCCACTGTGTCAAGGTGTAATCTCGACAATCCTTGTACTAACCCTCAGTACACTCCCGCACATTAGACTTACTGAGCTGCGTAACGGTGTCTCTCGGGGCTCCCGCGATCTAAGCGCTAGAGTATGTGCTGGGGTCTCTTGTTTACAGGTTTCATGCAGCTTGACCCTCATCCCCATGGAGAATGAGGAGTTGCCCAGACATTGTGTTTCGGGCCCATCATAGCTGAGAGCTAGCATCTACATCACCCCCTTATTGTTGAACCCTCATAGGCCCCTTTGGCCCGAGGCTCCTCTCTCAGTTGGTCCAAATCATACAACCTTAAAATGTGTGCCAGTCCAAACCATACGACCTTAAACTGTGTGTGGGTCCAAACCATACGACCTTAAACTGTGTTGGTGGTCCAAACCATACGACCTTAAACTGTGTGTGGGTCCAAACCATACAACCTTAAACTGTGTGCTGGTCCAAACCATACAACCTTAAACTGTGTTGTCGGACCAAACCATACGACCTTAAACTGTGTGTCGGTCCAAACCATACAACCTTAAACTCTGTTGGAGGTCCAAACCATATGACCATAAACTGTGTGCCGGTCCAAACCATATGACCTTAAACTATGTTGTCGATCCTATCACATGACCCTAAACTGTGACATTATCGTCCTAGCCGCAAGACGAAAAACGGAACTGCATTGTGATGACCTCATTGTAGAGGACATCACGTTGGGTATTGGTCATGTTCCATTCCATTTGTCAACGCCTATCACGGCTTGATGCTTGTGGCGAAACCACGAACTACTACCCTAGTCCTGTCGCATCACAAAAAAACCACTCACCTTAAAGGAAAAACAAGATTTATCAAATTCCGCTTCTTTCAGTGCAAGGGCCACGCCCGTACTCCCCTTTTCCCCTGGCACTGGTATCTTACCATGTCAGCTTCCATAACTATGTATGGCTTGATTCTCATTCTTATGAGATACGTATGATCACCTGGGGAACTTCCCCACAGGCCCATCCTACCTTCGTGTTCGGCCCCTCGACTCGAGCATTTCCCTAGAGAGCACATGGTAAGTATGGCATAGGTCCTCATTCACGTCTGGTTTTTTAACCACCATTCCATGTGTCTGTTCCTCCCCCTTCCCATTCACGGTCCAAGCTCTAAGCCCTAAAACTAAGATCCATATTCCGTCCAACATGACGTTAAACTGTATTTTGTCCCACATGACGTTAAACTGTTTTCCGTCCTACATGAAGTTAAACTGTATTTCATCCAACATGATGTTAAACTATATTTCGTCCAACATGATGTTAAACTGTTCTTCCAGAACTACATGTGGCTTGATTCTCATCCTAATGAGATACGTAGGACTGCCCAGACATTTCATCTTGATTCCAACCCCATGGATTACTGAACCCCGTCCTTCCTAATTGTTGGCCACTCGGCCTGACTTCATGGGAAGTGGTTTAATCGGGACATCTACCCCGAGCAGGTTCGAGATGCCCCATGATAATAATGGGAAGCAGCAGTTCTCTCATTAAAGAGGTCCTGCCTGGAAATTGGGATGACTCGTGATCAGGTCGGTATGACCGCCTAATGTGCCTTCGCCATGGTGGCACAATATCGGAAGTGTTGGACTCTGTTCGAACAAACCACCACTCCACCTCTCACGCTTTGCATCCCCCCTTATTTGGATCCTCATTTCCTTTCATGTCTGATGGGACCCCCTAACAGTATAGATTCTCGACCTATGGTCCGCCTACTATCCTGGACCAATGTTCCAGAGGACTGGTCATGTTTGATGGGACCCCCTAACAGTATGGATGATATCCCTATGGTCTACCTATTTTCAGGGGCCAACATTCCAGAAAACTGACCGATGATATTTGAGTTAGTCCCCGTGTTGCGAACATTGTCAGCGGTCAGCCCTCATTTATTGTCCCCATTCCAGGCCAACATGATATGGATGATGTGTTTCCGCCACGGGTGACAGTTATCCTCCATGGTTGCGCCCCATTGGGTTCCGAATTTGGGAAGTGTGATTCACCCTTCCTCTCCATCCCCCTGTGTTTGGATGGATTTAGATTCCCCCGGCATCGCCCCGCTCATGTGTTAGATCACATTGAGAAGTCGACACGTCAATCGAATCGGGGTCTCCTCAGAAGTCCAGGCCCTATTTTGGATGCCTAAAGCTTGGTCAATGCCCCACAGTTGAACGAAATTATGGTACGAGCATCTTCTGCTTCTTGCATTGGGCACCACCCACGGGATAATTGGGATGAGTTATTTTTCGTTTCCAAACTATGGTTGAGCGCATTAAACCGAGAGTACAAATGAGTGGATTTGGCCATATATTGGATTGAGATGATGAGCAGTACAAGAAGAATGTTCATGAGATGGAAAAAACAAATCCCTTAGGGATCATCATGCTGAAGCGATCATTCCAGCACTGCTACCCTCTGGGTGGTAGCCTCTAGGGCCCCTTCTCACTCTTTGAAGACTCTCTCCTCATCGGCCACCATAGAGCGCAGCTCGTGAGCCCTAACTGGTGCCTGCGCCCGCTCGGTTTGAAGTACGGTCATCTAGTGACTCGCATCCACCAGTTGTTCCTGTGCATAAGCCAGATAGGCCGTCAGTTGCTCCATGAGCTCATAGCATGTTGCGATGAGGGCCTCCTTATCTGCCTCCTGCCCTTCGTGGTGCCGGACTTCCTGCTTCATCCTCAGCAGCGCTTGAGCGCTCCCCGATCCTTCTAGGCACTGGGAAATGTCGGTGTGTCGGCTTCTCTCGCGTATCTCTTCTACCATGTAATCACGGACCATCAGATGAAGACGCTGAGCGTCAACCCCTCCGGTGCACAAGAAGCGCAGCTCGGTCTGGAGTGATCCGATCCGCCTCAGCCAATCCAACTGGGGCTGTCTGAGAAAGCACTGGATACACTTCCACCCCTTGCGCCATGTCATCCGGATCTCCTCGGCTGCCACTGAGTCTGATTCATCTATCTCCTCGTGGTCAGCGGGTTGGTATATGGGGAAGGCAGCTAGCAGATCAGCAGCAGGATCCGCCACAGGGATGCCTTCGTGAGGAATTGAATCCTCGACATCCGGGCGACCTTCTTCTCTTGCCCCAGCAGCAATGATGCCTCCACCAGCTTCCCACCTCATCTCGGGAACAGCACCGCTGATGTCTGCCACCCCCTGTTCATCAATTGTTGGGGCCAACTCAGTGCAGGGATCATGTTCTCAACGAGGTGGTATGTCCGCCGCTGGTCCACTCACGGACGGCCCGGGCTCCATAGCCTGACGTGCCTCCAGTGTTGAGATCCATGCGCCAGGCATACACTGGTCAGATGGGATATTTTGACACCAAGCACCAGTAGTGAAGCATGAGACTTACAGGAATCCAGAGCGTCGGTCCCCAGTTTTTCGGCCGCTTCAGGAGCCGCCGTAAGGGGAGTCCCCTCCGCACTTGTTAATTCAATGATAGGTGTCGGATCCCCATCATGTACCACTGGTTCCTCTCCTCCCTCTTCTGGTGGGGATGCCCATCCAATGCTCAACTACTCCGGAGTAGGATGGGGAAGTGAGTTAGAAGTTTTAAAGGAGAATGGATGAATAAGGAAAATGAATGAAGACAGAGACAATCCTCGAGAATCTCGGTTATGTCAAGATCATAGTTGGAAATCTTGCCGCTCTCTCGGAGACACCCTTGGTAGGTCGCCTCATGCGACCCCTCACCTTTTGGCTCTTCTTCTTTGTCTTCTCCATCACCTTCGTCTTCTTCGGTTTCCTCCTCCACCTCCGGCTCCTCGTCACTATTGTCTTCTCCCGGCGGCTTCGCTTCCAGATCATGCTCCTGGCCGAGCATCACTTTCACTAGGAAAGGTGGATCCGCACGCCGCCCCCTTTGGCGTGCGTATGCATCTATGGAAGTTAGATAAGCATGGCGCCGATGGAAGTTTACTCGGTCGGTAATTCGAACAAGCTCGACCTCAGGAAGTTGGATCCCATTTTGCATTATCTTCTGCCAGATGGCTTCGACGATCAGCGATTGCCGCAGGGTCATCCAGGCCGACCATAGTGCCAGGATAATTGCGTCTTGGGATGGTTCGAGTAGATATCTTATCTGCTTCCTGGGTAGTTCCCTGGCCACCTCATGTGACCCACTACGGGTAACGAGGACGTGGAAACACCATGTGATGCCCCTACTACCGAAGTCCTGGCCTGCGCAGGCCTCGCTGCCTGATGCGCCCTTGGTTCCCCCCTTCTGATGGCACCGTGCCTTCTTTCTCGTCGCCCGGTTTCCGTGTGAGTAACCTCGAGTTACTGGATTCACTTCCGTAATAGCCCCTCAGGGTACGCAATGGTCCATTGTTCGACGTATTTGGTTTCTACGCCGACATCGACCCCGGTGGGAGGAAGGGTAACGACATCTCCAGAGCCGAAAGTGGTAAACATCTACCACATCTGGCGTAGGATGCATGGATTCATCTCCTACCAGACAACTGTGAATACCTTCATCGGCATTCGTTGGAGGCACCTGAACTGCCTGGAGAATCGGGATGGCACATAAGGCTCGCAGATCACCTTTCTGTCGATCCGAGCCATGAGCACCCTGCCCCGAATGCTCTGGAAGTACTCCTGCTGTTCCAGAGAGCCTTGACCGTTTTCCACCAGCTGGGCGACTGGGGTGGGGAACGGGTTGAAGTTGAAGTTGGCTTGGTTGCTGATACGGATCCTCACACCCTCCTCATTGAGCGTCATCGGCGCCACCCCTGCGATATTTAGCAAGGACGGTCACATACCGTTGCCCGGAGGACGAATGACATTTGGGAAATTATACCCGCCGAGATGAGCCACCACCCAGCCATGGAAGATCTGGAAGGAACCACATACTCTCCGAGGTGACCCCCCTCGTGAGATGCGCCCCGGAATGGTATACAGCTTGGCCAGTACTCGGACACCCAAGTTGAATGGTTTGTTGGTGTCCATGGAGCCCGCCATCACCAATGTTGTTGGACGAATGCCCATCCTCGCATCCCGCACCGGCAAGAGCCACCCGCTCAGGAAGGCGGCAAGGAACACGGTATACCAGACGTTCAGGTCTCGGGCCTCAATGACGTGGTATCCCCATGATTGGTATTTCCCCGCCTCCAGGGTCCTCCAGTATGACCCGTCCTTTCTCTTCTTAGCCGCGGGTGGGCACCGTTTGCCCCGTCCCGGCATCTTAACGGTCGGATCCTTCTCAAGGAACAGGCTGATCCAGCCCTTGTAGGTGATGTCCTTCAGGAAGTCCATGACACCCAGCCTCTCTTTGGCCAGCACCAACAGGTTCCGCATCAGCATAGGCATCTGCGACCTATCTCCCCAGGTGTTCTTTGGAGGAACGAACTCTTCATTTTGGTAACCCTCATGTGGGATACCTCTGATGCAGTGAACATCCCAGATTCTGATGCCGACTTCCCCATGATGAAGGTGGAACGTTTTGGTGTCTGGAGACCACCGGGTGAATAGCTCTGGTCCGAGTTTAGGCTGGCGGTGGAAATGGAACTGCGATGTCCATACCGCCTCGAATATGCCGATATACCACAGTTCGTCCCCTAAATAGTCGTAGGTATGGCGAACCCATAACGCTCAGGCCCATTCATTGGTGAAGTTTCCCCGGACTGCAAATCCCAGTCCTTCAGCCAGCCCTTCGTGTCATCTGTGATGCTCTGATGGAACGTGCTCGCGTAGAAGGCCGGATATTCCTCTACCACAGGCTCATCCCTGGAAATGGTCCTAGTCCTCGGGTTCTGGACATATACGTCCATATGTCTTGTTTCCCTGGCAGGATGGCCATTGTTGGTGATGTTGTAGCGAGGAAGTTCGTCCTCCCGGGTCACCCAAGACCGCGGCGTGTCCACTTCGAAGACCTGTAGGGGAACCTCCTCCAGGATGCCATAATTCCAAAGCGGGAGGTTGTCCGATAATGGATACATCTTGTGGGCCGGAGTTAGCAGATTGAACTAGGTCAGATTGTTGGAGACAATCACCTTAGCGCTATAAACCTCCTCGTTCGCCACCATTTCTTTCCTATGGGCAGAAGCATCCCCCTCATCAACTCGGTTTGTAGCAAACTCAAATCTTTCGGGAGTAGGGCGAAATTAGGATGCAGTGCGCGGAATCGGAGAGTTCTGCGCGAAATCTGAATGAGTTGCGCGAAATCCTGGAGATGATCGCTCAATCGGCACGCGAAGCACGTAAAATCCCGAATAGGTGCGAAATCATGGCCGAATTTTGGATGGAATTCCGCACTGCAAGAGTGTTTTGACGCGCAGCCGCGGAAGCGATTTCGCACACGAGAGCGATGAGCATATCGCACGGAAAAAGCGGAGGTACAGATTTGGGACCCAGCGCCCCTTTTTATAGGCGAGGCCACGGTTCTGCGCCGTGTGGAAAGATGATTCCACGCGCGTCCGTAGGTTTTGCGCCCCCCATCGTAATTTTGCGCGCAACTTGACCAGGGGACTCAACATTTAGGTGTTTTGGCGTTTCCCATGGAATCCGATCGTTGAGACCTCTCGCTGATCCAATTCTAAGGGGGGCATTTGTTGACGCCAAAAAAATTCCATAACTCTCGAAGGAAGTTTCGAAATGACGAAGCGAAGTCATATTCGGAATCAGAGGCCCGATCCGGAGGCCCGGGATGTGGTGCACCAAAAATTGGGTGAAGCGCGCGAAAAAAATGTCCCGCACGAATGGAAACCCAGGATTCGCGAAAGTCTCGGCGCCGGCGCGAAATAATTTCGCGCCCGTGTCCCGCGCGGTTGATAATTTTGCGCTACCACCCCTGTCGCGCAATCATTTCGCGCGCCGCCTGCATTCCGCGCCGGAGGTCGCCTATAAATAGAAGGTGAACCCCAACGGTTTGAGGGTTGAGGAATCCGAAGAGACTCTCGTGCGCACAATTCGGATCCCCCCGCGCGCAAGATGACTTCCAGGTAATCCCTCATTTCGCGCAACCTTTCCCCAGAGTTCGCCTTTGCGCGCAACTCCACCAGCTTCAGTGAATTTTCCCCCTCCCCAGGGTTCCAGCCTTGCATGCAATCCGTGTCTCATGCGCGCAATACTTTGCCGTGCATGCAAAACCCCGCGCGTAGTTCCCTCTCTGCGCGCAATTCCCTTGCTCCAATTGCACGTCGTCCCGGTGTTTTGCATGCAAACCTTCCCTTTTACGCACAAAGCCAATGACCCTTCACCATGATGCCCCTTGGCTGCCCCCCTACACCGGCACCTGATATCTCTTCTGCAGGGCATGCGCGTAGTGCGTTGTTTTCCCATACAACCTTCTAGGCTCGTGCGAAGTAACCTCAAGGTTCCTTGGTCCGTGTTTCCCATTCCGTTTCTTTGCCTTATGCTTCTCTACATAGGCACGCTAATGACTATTTCTTCTTCGCATAGCCACGCTAACGTGGACCCCCTAGTGGTTCGCCCTGCGGCCCCCCTTCATTATGGCTTTGCCGATGCCATCCCTCCCACAAGGGGTAGAGGGTGTTGGGAATGTATTCCCTAGGGCTGTGGAGTGAACCCACCTTGTCCAAGCTACAGAACGGTAAACTACTAAGCACCTCGTCCTTAACACAAGACGTTAAACTATGGTCTGACCCCGTGCTTCGCATACAGGTTCCCCCCAGCTCGGACATTTTTTACGCCCACTCATCTCCACAGTAATGGAATCTTCCTCAAATGGAATGAGATCCTCCTTGTCGGAGCGGCGTGTGTCCATGGGGGAAGGGCCGCCTCAGAGCGTAAGCCCCTAGCCTTTCTTACTGATGACTATACCGGTGCATCTCCGTACTTTCCCCCTGCCAAGGCCAGTGGAGACCTTTTCCTACTACGCTTTGTCACACCCCAGGCCTCCACCCTGGAGTATGCCCCGACACAAAGGGACACTAACCACGCGTAGGCCCCTGTTTCCTCTTTGGGCCCCTCGATGCGTAGGCCCCATTCCGCTTCTCATGGACGCACCCTTTGCGACGTGATCATCTGATCCCTGTTGCCTCTTATTTCCCACACCGAGTATGACTCACGTGGGATTAGAGCGCGCATCGACCATGAAATCCTCTTATGGGCCGCCCTAGAGCGTAAGCCCCATCCCAGCGAACTGCGCGGACTTTGATTCGTGCTAACGCACGGTACGTAGGAAGCCTCCACGTGTTTCAAGCCCACCACCCGGTCATCCCGACCTCTCCATGTCGGTTCCCTGACCACCTTAGTCTGCCTTAGAGTGTAAGCCCTGAACCTCTTGTCTCGCATGACGTTAAACTATATCTCGTCCCGCATGACGTGAAACTGTATCCCGTCCCGCATGACGTTAAACTGTATCTTGTCCGGCATGACGTTAAACTCTATTCCCCCTGTTGGGCCATCTCAGAATGTAATCCCCATGTCTCACTCCACCATCCATCCTGATATTTACCCGGACCGCCACATCCCGGTTAGATCATGCCACCCCATCCCACTCCATGGCATCCCGGGAAGCCGCCCACGTGCTGGCCCCAACATCGGTGTCCCCCGCTAGGGGCCCTTCAACCTGATCCGTCTACGCAAGATGTTAAACTCGCGGCATACCCCGTGTTAAACATGGGAAGCTGAGGAAAAACTCAGATGTTACACATTCCCCGCGTTCGATGTGGGTTGCCTCGGGCTTCTGCGCCCTCGAGAAGCCATGTGATGAGGGATCGAAGACAGACATGCCAATGATGCCCCAACGTGACCATTCTCCTCATCAAAGGTTGCTACCCCGACATGACTGTATCATCCCAAGTAAGTAATGAATAATAGATATTTTTATCTATGTCTATTAATGATTAAGATAGTGTTTTAGAGGCTTAAAATGAAAATAAATCCAATCTTAAGCATTGAATACACTAATATTTTAAAAGATTGTTTTACTGCCATATAATGGAAAACCCTTTTTAAATCTATCTTTTGACAATTTTATAAAATATTTTTGAAAAAATAAACTTATTCTTTATGATAGGGACATCAAAATTTACTTTGTGTGAATTTTTGGTATTTTTCTGACAATGTTCATTTTTTAATGAATACTAAAAAATACTGCATTTTACATCAAAACTGCTTTTTAATCTAATTTATTTATATGATTAGATTATCTTTTGAATTGATCTTAATGTTTAATATGAATATATTTTTACCACTTAATCCAATGGTGGTCATTGGAATCAATTTCACTTTGAAATTGGACTTAAACTAGTGTCAATCTTTTGATACTTATTGTTTCATAAAAACACACTATTTTCTCTGACAACGGGAATTAATTATTAAATTAATTAATGTGACTTATATGTTTTGAATTTTGTAAAATAGACTTCATTTTTGAATTCGTAATATCATATATATCTTAGGGTGAATTTTTGGTAAATTTCTGAAAAACTTCAATTTTTGATGAATAGTGAAACCACTAAGTGGTACTTATAAAGACAGATTTTCCGTTTAAATTAAATTTTGCCATCATTGTGTTTTGAATTTCAAAAATCCAAAATATATGGTTGTCATTAAGAAGTAAAATGTGGTTCAATGAGATTATAATAAATTTTTGGTGAATAGTAACTTATTAGGTTCTTAATCGCGATTAGTGGTAATTAGTGTAGTTTAAGGTAAAAATAATGCTTTAATAAAATAAGATAAGCTTGACACATGTCCTACCCTCATTGGTTGTGTCATGTCCGACCAAGAAAATCCATGGGTCAACTTGGGGACCCCATGGATCCACTTTGGTTGGGAAATGACATAAATTACTTTTTATTTAATGTAAAAGTAAAAATGACACAAACATAATATGTTTTACGAAAATATTTTTTACTTTGGGTTATAAAGATCATATTTTTAATTATAAATAGTCATTGGAAAGCTAAACAGATTTCCTACATCATAGTATTTTTTTTATAATTTTTATACTTTAAATAAATTAAATTATTTATGACATCATGATGATGCAGCGATGACCTCATTATTTAACGATTTAAATAAAATGGAAAGATAATGAAAAATCTAAAACCTAAACATGGAAAAAACCAATTGGATGAGTGGATTTGGAAGCCTTATCAACTTATCCTCTAATTATATCAATGTGGGACCTTTTGAATCCGAAAACCTTTTTAAAATAAAGTTACTTATCTTTACTTTCCAAAAGTGCCCCTCCTCTCCTCTTATAAAAGGCCCCCACCTCTACCTCATTTCACACACTCCTCAAGCCTTTGGCTCGGCCAACCCCTGCCCATTTACTCTCTCCACATCCCTCTCCTCATCCTAGAGGATTCCCTTTGGACAGAATCCTTTCAAAGGAAGCCTTTAGGCTCAAATCAAAAGGAGTTACACTTTTAAAGGTAATTCATTCTCTCATGTTCATTTGTTTTATTTTGTTTCTCAAACCCCCTAAACTCTTTTTATTTACTTATTTTGTAACAACACCAGTTTCTTCAATATACTAGGATGTTTTTATAAGATTAACTTGAGCTACACTTTCACACAACTACATCAAATGGTTAAAGAACATACGGTTTCCGTGGATGGCGAAATTCTGCCTCCCGAAACGATGATTGTTCAATACTCATTTAACACCTTCAAAGGTGGCCATTATGATGTAACTATTTTTATATATGATATATAATATGTTTATGTTTTCCTTAAGCTTCTGTTTTTTTTCATTTTGGGCATACTTTTATGGTTTCCATTATGGGTAAACACGATATCTTCATTTTAGGAAGTGCGGACTACCACCCCTGAAAGTGATTTGATTCGTTAATACCATATGTGGGATGTGTAAAGGATAAATTTAATGATATTATATATGTTATTATACTGGAATTATAATACACTCTTATATCATTATGATTCCATTCCAGAATGTACGAAATAGAAATGGAAGTAGCGTTCATGCGTAAGTACGGCTTACCGTCTCCATGAACGGTGCATTTCATTTCTTACCTCTAAATGTGATGTAATATTATAAATACATGTATTTGATGAATATATATGATATATATTTTATCCAAATAATTAATAGAATTCTGGATATAGCGAACCTTTGACCAAATTAACAACATGTAAGTGTAAGAAGTCTATTTTTGACTTAAGAACCAAATATCGACAAAATGAACACTATTAACATAAATGATTACATGATGTTCATAACATGGTATAAAAGGAATAATGAACTTGAAAATGGTTCATAAGCAAGTATATATTAACTCAAGTTTATTATTCAGGAGATTAAAGAACGGTCGGGTCAAGTCGGATACGAGGTATGGGACTTTGTCTCAATCTCCTTTCATTGAGGCATATTTTATTTCATACACAACTTTCTTTTATACGGTGTATAAAACCCTTTGACTTTTATGTTTATTCAAAAGGAATCTTTTTTATACGAAGCATTTACTAAACGAAAAAAGGGAATGTTTTTGTCATACGTATGCGGCGACAATGACTTCTCCGTCGTCGTGACCGTTATTTGAGTTTCGGCTTCCTCTACAAGCCATACCTTATTTTTGAAAGAAAAATAAATACCATGTTTTACTTTTCTTTTATTTTGGTATTGAAAATGGTTTTTCATAATATTTTTATTATATCAATGTGTTTTATTGATATCTTGTGATTCAAATGTGGAAATGTTATGTTTCCTTTATGTATGTTTTATGTGATACAATTATGTTATGGTTCTTGGGAATTATTATGAACATGGGTGGTTCCATGATAAACTAAGTGCGGGTGAGGCTGTTATAGCTCTCCAATGCATTGGGTAACGTGATGGAGTGAAACGTTAAGGTTTCTCCGAAGCGATTTAGGGAATATACTGTGATGGGTATTCCAAACGTAACCAAGAGGGTTACTCCCTACGTAAGAATGTTATGAATGCCTCATGTTACCATTATGTCTTATGATTTCTATGATTAATTCATGATTTTATGAGGTATGTTAAAGTGACTATGTTTTAGGGGTAATGTATGATTTCATTCTTATGTATATTTGAACTTATGTTTCCATTCCATGTTTTTTTTATAACCCATACCGAGTTTTTATGCTCATCCCATGTTTTTGAAATGTTTTTCACAGGTCACGAGAAAGGTACATGATATGATGATAGAGTCAAGGATGTGTCAAGAAAGAATCCATGTTTTATTTTAAATATGATTCCATTGATGGGAATGAATAATACTATCTTTATGTAACCACTTTGTTTATATGTGGAATGTAATGCAAGTTTTATGATCTAATTCTCTAAAACTCTAAACCTGAATAGATCCTCAATGTGTAATCTTGTAATAACTCAAGATTAAGTAAGGTTTAAGGATGGGGCCTTATAAGGACCCCTTGGAGCATCTTGACGGAAGCAGTGTAATTAACTAGCATCCATGTAGATATGGCACCAGGAATGAGATTCACGAACCCGTCTTAAATCTATGAGGGAGACCCGGACTATGTAATGATCTCCGAGGAGGAATCCACGAAAGGAAGAACCGACATCCCATCATCCCGGTTTCGATCAAGGAGGAGATGTCCCAGAACAAGGTACGGATGTCGCCCGCCTTTGGAAAGTGGGAATGCGGGGTAAAAAGCCGCACGTCCTCCCCACAGACGGATGTGCGTGCCTCGGAGAAATCTTCAGAAACAATTAGTAATAGACGATTAATTGAATTACTATAAAGAAATCATAGTGGATAAATGTTTTAGACAACATCAATTCTTTTACTAATTAAAAAAACTTTTCTCTAGTTTCTAGGATGAAATCCATCATAATTCTCCTTATTATTGAATCTTCCCTTGAAAATGAGATTTAGAATATGGATTTCAAAAAAAATATTCTTAATGGGAATATTCAAAAATATGTTTATATAAAACAACCATAAGGGTTTCTGACTCCAATAAATTCCAATAATATATACAATTTTCAATGATACATTTATAGATTTATGTAAGAATCTATGTCAATGAACATTTGGTTTGATGATGTAAAAAATTATTTTGGTTTCATAATGAATAATGTGATCCATACATTTACAAGTTATTTAGTGATAGTGAAACCATTTTCTGGATTCTATGTGTTGATAAAATTATACATATTGGAAATAATATACTTGTCTTACTGTCAGTTATGTATTTGTTAAAAAAGTGTGTCTCCATGAAGGAGATAGGTTATTAACTGTCTGTCTGTTGAATCAAGATCATTAGTCATATATCAAAATGGATTCATTGACTATGTCAACTTATACCCATTGATGGAATACTAAATAGTTTTAGTATAGAATAATAAAATAAGGTATTTTTTCCTGTGTCACATGCTATAAATATCTTTAGTAAAATGCGTCTTTAGACCCAATATGAGAGAGGGATATAGGGATAATTATTTTGATCTCATATGCTTCAATGATGGTATATATTATTTATGGTTATTTATACACTAGGATTGATATTTTCAATGCTCTGATCATGTTAGGTAGATATAAATCTGATCTAGGAGAAAAAGTGGTCTTCTGTTAAAACTCTCTTTATGTATTTAAGGCATACTAAGGATATGTTCGTGGTATACATAGGATATGAGGAGGTAGTAAAAAGAGGACATACTAGTTATAGATATCAAAATGATTAGGATGATATAGAGTCATAATTATTTGATAGTATATATATTTAATTTCAATATTTAATGAAAATGTATTTTATAATTAATTGTTTATTTAATTACTAGAATATAAAAAATATATTTATAAATGTTTGTTAAATAGGAAACTAAAAATTATATATTTATTTTGTAATATGAATATTGAATAAATAATTATTTACTAATTTAGTGAGTATAATATATTTAATTATTATAAAACAATGTATTGATAAGTATTTAATTAAAAATATATTCAATATTCGAGTCTCAAAAAATATTGAGGAAGATTGGTGGAATGGTTTTAATATTCCAGAGAGAAGTTTCATATTAAAAATAAATATAGTAAATGATAAAATATTTTTTCATGGAAAATATATATATATTATCCATGAGTGTGGTAGATTTCTAGTGAATAAAGGGATTATATAACATAGTGACCCTTCGTATGAGTTTTTATGCCATTGAGGAGTCAATGTTGACAAAAACACTATTTAATTTCAGGTTTTTTCATTTTGAATGTTATTTTTTAACTGCTTTCTATATAGGTGATGTTAAAACAATGATTTCTGTGTTAGTTTTCAAAAAATGTATTCTGAAAATTATAATATCCTTCATTTTTTTTGCATCTGTTTCTTAAGGATACTGACGATGAAAATAGATTTTTGGTAATTGTTTTTTTTTTGAAAATCGATGATGAGAACCCGGTGATTTTTTATGGTTTCAGTGTTAGTTTTGTTGAAATTATACACCAAAAGTTAAAAAAATAAAACATATTTAATATTACACAACAAATAAATCAAAATCCATGTAATATAAGAAACAATATAAAACTATTAAATACCAGGTATCATTGACTAAAAATATATAAAATTTACCACACATTTTATATCTTAATAAAATAATAGCTATGTATTTTTATTATCACATATAATTAAAACAAAACATACATAAAATTTACAACATGATCCTTGATGGTTAATTTTGATCCATTATTTTGAGATCAATATGTTCAAAAACTTATTATAATAGAAGTATTTGTTTTTTAAATACTAGTTTTTTGGATAATATAATATTAATCTTAACCATACAAATATACATACCTTAAATTGTAATCATACTTAACAAATAGTGTGGAAACAATTATCAAATATTTGTAAGTTCATCTTGCATATAAGGCTTGGAATCATTGAATGTATAAAAACATTGAATTATATAATATAAAAAAATGAATATTGTGAGAAAAAATATAAAATAATTAATATAAGTAACCTGATCAAATTCCATAGTTAACCCAGTTGTGATTATCTCATACATGATTCATAGAACATAATAACTGCAATAATTATATCCTTATTTATGATGAATCTGTGGTTATAAAACCTTATGTTGATATTAACACCAATATATAAATATATATATCAAAAAATAAAATAATATCTAAAATAAAAAATAATTATTGCTACTTTAACATATTGGATTTCATTTGGGATTTTTTGTTAACAAGTGATCTGTATTAATTTTTTCCATGACCAACATTTAAATATTTATATTCTAATAATGAATGTATATAAAATAATAATTGAATTTCCCAGTTAGGATCCAAGTATCACAGAGAGGAGGAGGGGCGAATCATTGATATTTTTTTCTTTTTAAGTTTCCCCTTTTTGAAACAACCTTCACGTCCTATTAAAGAGTTTCTTCCCTGCTTAACACACACAACAACAGGTTCATGTGATTTTCATTGTTCACTACTCAACAAGAGTATCTACGTCCATGGTATGGTACAAAAATAATCTAGTGCCACACATTCCACTAGAAAACAATTGTTTGATGTGGAATACAACGAGTAGGATATACCCTTACACTCGTGTAGCACTTTGAAAACAATCCAATAGTGTGTGTGCTCACTCTAAAAACAAATATGGAAATATAATGATTCTTTTATTATTAATGAACTTTCACAAATCATATCTTTCAAAAAAAATCATCACATTCCATCCCATAAGCTGGTAAGAAACTCTTGGTGAAAATAGATTTCATGCCACTCCCTGCATGCACGCCACTACCTACTTGCACGACTCCCTACTTGCACACCACCTATTTGTGCACCACTTCTGCATGTGTTCCACCTGCTTGCGCACCACTCAGCTTGCGCGCCACCTACTTGCATGCCACACCATGCGTGCGAAAAATTGCATGCCACAACTTGTGCAACACTAATTCATACAACTCACAACTTGCGTGCCACCTTTGAATTATACACAACACACTTCTTGAAGAAACCTGAATGCTTGTGTGCCTTTGACAACTTGTGAGCCGCCACTTACACACCACCCTACTTGCGTGCCTCCCTGCTTGAACGCCTTTATAACTAACCCTCAACTTGTGAGCCACTTCTACTTGCACGACACTTCATCTTGTGAGCCACTTTCTACTACTTGGGAGATCAAAGCTCATAATTTTTCCTTATGTTTTGAGCCTTAAAAAATGAGGAGGCTTGTCATCTATTTATTGGAATTTTGGTGACTTGCGCCCCACATACACTTGCGCGCCAATATAGTACTTTTGCGCCACTCCAGCACTTGTGTGCCGCTCCAGCACATCCATGAAACTTCCTTTACATTGTCATATTTTGATATAATGATGTTGAAATATGACTTTCTTGTAACAAACACTTGCATGTCACACTTGTGTGCCCCTTATACCATTGTGCCAGTTTTTGGCTTGCGTTCCAATCATTAACTTGCACGCCACTTTATCTTCTTTGTCATATTTTGAGGTGATGATCGTGAAATATGACATATGTGCAACATAAACTTGCGTGCCACATATAATTGCGTGCCACATATACTTGCGCGCCACACATGCGTGCCACTTTTGACTTATGTGCCACTTTTTTTATTTTTCCCATAACACTTCTATTACTATCCCTATCCTTCATAAGTCTTGCATCACATGTTTTAAAAACATATGATATTTGTGAAATTCATATCAGAAAATCATATTCATAGTTTAAAAGACTTTTACAATATGAATTGATTTAGCTTCTTTGAGAATAAAAAACAACACTATGTAACAGCAAACACTTCTTACTTCCTTATCCATTCAACATGGTCCCAATAATCTCCCCCTTTAGATTTTTTTGTCAACCAAGATTCATAAATCATTGAACTTTGTAACCTTATGAAAGGGATTACTTATCAACAATTCTAAGCCTACGTGAGCTAACTCATTATAGGAAACAACAATTATTAGGTGCCAAAACCATTCTTTCCAAAAGTAGTGACTATGAAATTGAATGATCGTATCTCCTCAGACCTCTTCATAACATCATTCAATCTTTTAATTCATCATTATTCACTTCATCAAATTTCTTAGAAAACAAAATTCTTTCCTACAACCAATCCAACTAACAATAATAATATTTCACACACATACATGCTGGATACACATCATACCCAAAAATCCCCCTTTATTCATACATCTATAACGATATATTTATGAGACAATTATCCACATTGAAAAAACTATACAAAGGCAAGATGATAGTGGGGATATAAACATGTACCTTAATCCTGATGAGAAGGAGGTTGGACACCCATGTTCAACATTAATTTAGCAAATGGTGCCTTCGGTAAAGGTTTTGTGAATATATCAGCCACTTGTTCAGAAGTAGGAATGTACTCTAGCCAAAATTAATTCTTCTCCACCTACTCTTTGATATATTGGTACTTTATATCAATGTGTTTTGAATGAGGCTGTTGTACTAGATTTCTTGTAAGATTTATCATACTCTGGTTATCTCAGCCCAAGAGTAATGGTACCTTTACTTCAACAAGTAGATATTCCAGCTAAGTCTTCATCCACATTAGATGAGTTTTAGCTTGAGTAGTAGAAAAATACTTAGCTTCATATGTGCTAAGAGTTACTGAATTCTGTTTCTTGGTATGCCAACTAACACAACTTTTCCCCTGAAAGAAAACTCCAACATATGCGGATCTTCGATCATCAAAATTTCCTTCCCAATCAGCATCAGAATACCTGAATAGGTAAATATTTCCTGAGCCATCATCCATGATTCAAAAAAATTTTGTGGCTTTGATATATCTGAGAATTCATTTTCCAGCAATAAGATGAGATTCTTTAGGAGCACTATGAAATCTTTCACATAAAGTGACAGCATAGACAATGTCCGGTCTTAAGTTAGTCGGATACAACAGACTTCCAATCAGCTTTCGTAACTCTTTCTGATCATCTTCCATGCCTTCTCCATCATTAGAAAACATGGTTCCCACTAAAATTTGTGTGGAAAGTAGTTTGTAATTTTCCATGCCAAACTTATACAGATGTTCCTTAGCATACTTTTCTTGAGATATTAAAACGTGATTCTTCTTCTTTGAAATTTGTATCCCAAGAATGTACTTCATTTCTCCTAGAATAGACATCTCAAATAACTTATTCATCTCCTCATAAAATATTTCACATGAAAATTTATCATTTCTAGAAAATATAATATCATCGACATAAATAATAATGATCAGTGAAAACTCCTAACGTTCCTTGATGTAGAGACTGTTGTCAACTTTCTCATTCATAAATTTCATCTTCTTTAAGAAAGTATCAAATTTAGAATACCATGCTCTTGGAGCCTATTTTAGCCTATAAAAATACTTCTTCAGCCTTCACACATAACTTTCATCCTTTCCAATAACATATCCAGAAGGTTGATCAATGTAGACATCCTTGTCAATGTCACCATTCAAAAAGGCAGATTTTATATCCATTTGAAAAATTTTGTAACCTCATAGTACATCAATACCAAGAATGACTTTGATTGTTTCTAATATTTCCACTGGAGAAATGGTTTCATAAAAATAAATGCCTTCAATTTTTGAATACCCTTTATAAACCAATCTTGATTTGTTTCTTATTACATTACCTTCTTCATTCAGCTTGTTCTAGAAAACCTAATTTGTACCAATGATGTTCTTGTTGTCCGATTTGGGTAAAAGTTCCCAAGTATCATTCTTCTCTATCTTATCAAGCTTTTCATTCATTGCATGAACCCATTATGGATGCTCAAATGATTCATTTTCATTATTCAGTTCAACTTTTGAATCAAGAGATCTATGTGGTATAGCATTCGATGTTCTTCTTGTTTGAACCCTCTGTTTTTTATCTCTAATAATGTTCTGAGCCTTCATTTTCTTCCTTAACCTAGGATGATTTTTTCGAACTCCATCTTCACCACTTGAGATTTCTAATCCGGATTCATCTTCTTGATTATGATTAACACAGTCTGCATCATTATAATAATTGTTAAAAAAATCTTCTCTATCATGCTCGACATCCACATCAACATATAATTGCTTTTCATTGTGAACATTTTCAACAACTTTTACATCTAAAGAAACAATAATTATTCTCGTTTCATTTTTGAGACATCTATATCCACTTCCTTCTAGAACATTGCCAAAAAAAATTCCATCATCTCCTCATTGCTCAAACATTACAAGGTTTCAACCTTTCTTCTTTATAATGCATGGACACCCAAAAATTGTTAAGTGTTTCAGACATGGAGATTTTCCATAAAACATTTCATAAGGATTCATATCTGTGTTTCGTCTAAAAAACATCGGTTCTGAATATACACAGTAGTGATCATGGCTTGCTCCAATAATAATAAGAAAGACTATGATCAAGAAACATAGTTCTCCCCGTTTCCACCAAACATCGATTTGTTATTTTAGAAACACTGTTTTGTTGTGGTGCGTATAGTGAACTGAACTCATGAAAAATTCCAGTGTTCTTAAGATAAAATTAAAACTCTTCATTCTTATACTCATGACCATAATCAGTTCTCAACTTATTCACTGAATAATCACATTTCTTTTCTGCTTTCCTCTTGAAACTCTTAAACATATTCAGAGGACCTGACTTATGTCCCATGTACATAACACAAGTTATGTGAGTAAAGTCATCAAATAAAGTAATGAAGTAATTATCTCGATTAGTTGATTACTAGCTCATTGGTCCACATATATCAGATTGTATAAGTTCCATGGGTTTTTTTGAATGAATTTAAACTCTCTTATGCAAAGAGTTTGTAATCTTCCATTTTTCACAAATAGTGCAGCCCCAATCACTTCATATTGATAAATCAGGAATATCGCGGGCATTGTCTCACATTGATAACATTCACATATTTCTCTAACACATATGTCCCAACATTTTATGTCATAACTAATTTTCATCCACTACACCCTTGTAACAAGGGTTCTGCACTTCACCAACTTGGAAACGATTCCCTCTTGTACGTTGGCCCCTTGTAAGTATATTTCCATCATTTTCACTTTTCACAAAAAATCTATCTTTTTTGAAGATAACATTGTTTCCCTCATCACAGAGTTGTGACGCACAAAGTAGGTTATGTTTCAGACCATCTACATATATTGTTTTCCTGGATTTCATCTTTTCTCTTCCAATGATGGCCAATCCAACACTTTTGATTCATAGAGATTCATTATTTACAAATGTAATTGTTCCTTCTTTGAAGTATTTCATATTAATCTGCAGCTTTAAGTCTCCTATCATATGAGAGGAACATCCACTATCATGAATCCATGGGCGTTCTACTTTTGTAGCTTTCAAATCAGTTTCAACAACATGATTTTTTGTTCATCCTTTTCTTTCACTTCTTATTGTGCTTCCTCCAATTTCCTAGCCATGTCAATGTGATTTGTCTAGAAAACCATGCACTCTTTCTTTTCAGAATTATCAAACCTGTCCCTTTTACCTTTTAAAAACTCTATCTTTTGAGAATTATTAAGAATCTTTTGTTTCTCTCGTAACACACTAAGGCATCCCTTGGAAAGCAGTCTAGGTCGATCACAACGTTCACAAATAGTTTCTAGTGGTTGGAACATATTCTCAAATTTCACACCATTATTCACAGATATCATCCGAAATTTATTTGGAGACTTTGTATTTAGATAGAGTTTACTCCCCCTCAATCCGTGTCTTTAAAAACATGTGGAATAGTTGTAATGTTGTTGACTGAACCAACACATAAATGCCATGTGTCTGAATCCACTACATTACCAGCAGTACCCATAGAAAGAATATTTTCCTCTAAAACTTCTATACTAAACAGATTTGTTAACATGATCCTCAAAAACCATCTTAATAGAACTATGATGACTATCAACCTTAATGTTTTCATTTATAACTCCCTTGTTCTGTTCTGATTTATCTACACTAGAAGTGTTAGAAGTCTTTCTTGACTCATGATATTTATGCACTTCTGATTTTTCATCATTACTGACTTTGACCACATACCTGGTCTTTACATCCTTGTTCTTATCAAAACTAGTTCTTTTTTTCATTTCATCCTTTGAAGGTAAAATTTTTGGATCCTTGTTTGTTTCATTCTTAATGGAACATTCACCTACTTTTGAGATAGATTTTTGGATACTGATATTCATTTCTTTATCATTATGAATTTTCTGTTGGACATGTTCCAAATCTTGTTCTTTTTCCTTCATTATTACTTCAAGATTGTCATTACAATTCGTTGTATTCTAAAGATAATTTTTCAGATCATCAATCTCCTTTTCAATCTGGATTTTCTCATCAGTAAAACCTTCTTGATTTTTAATTGAAGAATTTTCATTTATCATCTTGTTGTTTTCCTTCTCAAGCCTTCTGATCTTCCTGAAGCTTTCATTCAACTCTTCTTTCAGATGATATTCATGTTGAGTTCCGTATTCTTCTAAATTGTTTCTCTTATACAATTATTTATTCACTACTGCAATAAAGTTATTCTCTCTAGTTTTTCAGCAAATAATTTCTCGAATTCATCTTCATTGTATTCTTCATATTCATTTCTAGATAAAAAACTTCTTCTTTTTGATTTGATGAAATTTTTATCCTTCCCCTTTGAAAAAAATTTATCTTTTTCGCCTTGTTTCTTCAACAACCTTCTTGTCCATATATCATCATCATCATTGTCTTCTTATTTATTCTTTTGAGGACAGTTAGTCGCCATGTAACCAATTTTTCCACACTCAAAACATTTCAAGGGATGTTTATCCTTGTATATCCATGTTCCTTTTTTCACATTCATAGAAAACAAGGATATAATTTCATCAAAAAATTTACATACCTCATCTTCAGAATCAGATTCAACAGCTTCATCTTCAATAGGAGTCTTCTTTGACTTCTCTCTCTTTGTAGGCTTGGATGACATTTCTCTATCAGGATTTGTTTTTTCCCTTCAACATCCTCTCCCTTATCATATCATAAGTAATGAGAGTGTTATGGAAATCATCCAATGATAATGTTTTAGGGTCTCTATCTTCTAATTAAAACACTTTAGCATCAAAATTGTAAAGTAGAATTCTCAAGATCTTTTCGACAACTATTAAATCCTCCAACATATCCCCAAGGAATCTGATTGTTCTAAGGATATCATTTATCCTGGTAAATAAATCCCCAATAGATTTAGATTCTCCAATTTTTTTTATCTTCATACTTCAGTCTACAGATTTCTAGTTTAGCATTCTTCACTTTTGTATTTCCTTCATAGATGTTATTCAATTTTTCCCCGTTTTTTTGTTGTAGCAATAACTTTCACTCTTACAAATTCACCCTCAGAAAGAGATGAGAGTAACTCATTTTTAGTTCATCCATCATTCTCAAGATTTTTCTTATCGACAGGAGTAAGAGGAACCTTGAAATCAATAGTAGAAAACCAATCTGTGGTAGTTTCAAGAACTGTATATCCAAGAGACATAAGATAAGGCATCTGTCTTTCCTTCCATATGTGATAATTATTTGCATCAAAAATTAGATTTCCCTTACTATTCATGCAATTTAGATTTTCCATCAAAACTTCTCTTCAACCACATCAACAAAGAATAAACAAATATAACCTGTCAATCTATACCAATTGAAGTTCCTAGTCAGGATCCAAGTATCACTGATAGGGGGAGGGGTGAATCAGTGATATCTTTTTCTTTTTCTTTTCCACCTTTTTGAAATAGCCTTCGCCTACTGTTAAAGAGTTTCTTCCCTTCTGAACACACATAACCATAGGAACACATGATTTATAAGGTTCACTACTCAACAAGAGTAGCTACGTCCTTGGTACGGTACAGAAACAATCCTGTGCCACACAATCCACTAGAAAACAATCCTTTGATGTGGAATACAATGAGTAGGGTATACCCTTAAACTCGTGTAGCACTATGAAAACAATCCAATAGTGTGTGTGCACCCTCTTAGCATAAAAAGGGTAATTAAATTATTCTATGCATTTTAATGAACTTTCACAAATCAAATATTTCGAATCAATTATTCACTTTCCAACCCAGAAGCTGTTAAGAACCTCCTCGTGCAAAAATATAACACCCCAAGCTTCTACGGTACGTTTCCCTTCGAATAATGCGATAGCGTGTGTTGTACGCAACCTCGAGTTCTAACACACAACACAACTAATTAAACTAGCCGTTGTGAATAGTAATACCTACTTTTTGAAATCATATATATTTTATATTTCAAAATGGACTTCATTTTTGGATTCGGAATATCGAAATTAGTCTAGGGTGAAATTTTGGTACTTTTCGGATAACTTTCATATTTTTATGAATAGTGAAAATTACTAAATTTTAATTAAAAACAACTTTTTTAATCAAAATAATTAATAGTGATAAATTATGAATTTGAGTAGTTTAAAAGTATATTTTGAATATATTTTTACCATTCAATTTAATGTTTATAATTGGACATAATTTTACAATTAAACCGAACATAAACAAGTGTCAATCTTTTGATAGTTATTATCTCTTAAAAACACGCTTTTTGTTTTGACAGCGGGATTTAATTTTAAATTAATTTCTGCCACTTCTGTGTTTTGAATTTAGGAAAATGGATTCCATATTTTGAATCAGGATGTTCAAATTGTGTAAATAGGTAACTTTTATTTTTAGACATTTTGAATAATTACTGCGGTAAATATTTTATTTACCATGGTTAAAGGGTAAATCCGGTAAATGAGGGTTAAAAAAAATAATATTATAATAATACAAAATTACACTAAAACGTGTCCTAACCTTATTTGTGGACACATACCCGACCATGGTCATCCTTGGGTCAATTTGGGGATCCCTTGGAGCCACTTGTATGTGGTAGGGACACATTATATTAATAAAGTCAAAATAAAAATAAAAATGACACAAGCATATATCTTTTAGAACAACAATTTTTAAATAGGGTTATATATGTTGGATTTTAGATTATAAATATTCATTAGAAAGCTAAAAAGCTTTCCTACATAATGATATTTTATTTATAATTTTTAGACATTAAATAATTTATTTTATTTATGACACAATGATGATGCAGTAATTACTAAAATAGTGAAAAATTAAAATAATTGATATTATAAATACCCAAATAAATATAATATGAAACTTTTAATGAATTAAACTAATTTTCTAGGCTAATATGATATATTAGTATTGATTTAATGGACTTTGTTCTAAGTAATCAATCTGTTATTAGTTTCACAAAAATCAACTATTGAATAGTGTCAAAATTGACATAAAAGAGTTCTTAAAACAAATATTATATTATTAATTGATATTAAATTCCTAAAAATCTAAGGTTCGGCCAAGAGACTTATATGATGATAGGTTAATCATTAATGGACCACTTGGGGGTCTCTTGGATGTATATAGTAAGTTTATTAACCATATTATATAAAAATACAAAGAGACATTGTAAAAGTGAAACTAATTAACTTAGAGTTAATACTTAAAGATAAGGTTAATATAAGTACCCAAAACTGTCTAAATTCTATTGTATGAGTTGTTTTCGACCTATCCCCACCTCATCCTTTGAATATTCAACTTTGGAGCCATTAGAAACCGAATATGAATTTATTATAAATTAATATTTCTAGCTTTTCCAAAGGTGCCCCTCACCCCTCTTATAAAAAGGGCACTCCTCCTTCTCATTTCTTCACACCTTCAAAGCCTTTTGGTTCGGAAAAACTCTGCCCAAATACTCTCCCAACATCCCTCACTACAACCTAGAGGCCTTAGTTTGATCAGAAAGCCAACCTAAGGAGCCCTTTGATCAAATCAAAAGGAAGAACCCGAAGAAGAGGTAATGATTTCACCACCCTTTTCTAAGTTCATTTCTTCTTCCACTTCTTCTTCCTTTGTTCTTACCATTCTAAAATAATAACTCCAGTATCTCACATATACTGTTATGTTATTATAAGTATGGTACAACCATATTCAGTATTCTATCCACCCTTTGAATAACATGTCACCATACGTGCGTACGTACGGCTTACCGTCTCCACGTCGTGGTGTAATTGTTATTCAATATAATATTATTTGGATGGGTATAATAATGATGTGTAACTCATGTAAATAATAAATATAACATGTTAATGATTCTGTATATATGATATACCATTCATTTATATATTATTTTAATATCAAAAGAATGATATTGTCGCTCGTGCGTACGTACGGACTACCGTCTCCACGAACGCGATGAGATTCATTATCCATCGTATCCATTCAAGTATAATTATCATTTTATGATTTAAAAATGATGTTTAAGGACTTGATATCATTCTGGATATGAATAAGATACAACAAACATGGCTTATGTAACAAAACATATAAAAGAAAATGAGTAAGTTAACACCCGAAACGACGATAATTCTAAGATATTATCAATGTTAAAAGAACATATATGATATCATATTAATATACATGATTCTTGTATAATTTAATAACAATTATTTCACCATTATACAGGGAGTTAACCTACCCCAACCAAGGAAAAGTACAAGGTAAGGGTTATTTCACAATCTCTTCATTATCCGAGGTTGTTTATACGTAATAATCTACTGGGATTTCTTTATCATCCACATCCATGTTTCTTCGAAATGTATTTCAAAACATATTTATTATTTACAAGAATATGGGTTAAAGTCTTTTATACCCTTTTTGACTTTTATAAGAGGTTTATAAAGGAATCTTTCCGTCGTTTTCAAAACAAGGTCCTTTTTAACCTTTTCGACAGAATTAAGGTAAGAATGTTTTTTTTAACTTATACGGCTAGTGCGGTTATTTTACGCCGTTATAAAATCTTCAAAGCTTTACTTACAAGCTTATAAGAATATTTTCAAAGAAAATGTTTTATTTTATATGGATCTTAAATGATTTCAAAATAAAAGGAGATATTTCTTTAAAAAGAATTTTGATTTCATCTATGTCAACATCCTTTGATGGATTTTAAGATTATTTGAAGTTGGTTTATTATGATACAAATCTTCTATATTGTATTGAAGGTTTTGTGATATGTTTGACTGTGGATGTGCTATTTTTATACCATTCATTGTTTGTTGTGAAAGTATTGACATTTCATATGCTAGTTTTAATACGAATGTTTATGTTATGTTTAAACCTTTTCATATGGGAATGCATTGGACTTATTAAGTGACGGGTGTTGCCCGCTATAGCTCCTCGATGCATCGGTAGGTCTCATGAGACAAACTAGTGTCTTGGCACAAGGCCTTGACAAAATCTTATTTGTAGTCTTGGCACGAGGCCTTGGCTATGTGGTAATGATAGTCTGGCATTATGCATTCCAACATTATGAAAGTGGTTATTGATTTTTGCATGTGATTATTCGATTAGTAGAATATCCATGTGAATAAGTAAATGGCATTATTTCATTTTATTTATGCCATACCATGTTGAAAGTTCATGTTTAAAAGGCTTTTGTTTTAGTTATACATTGCCTTAAATGTTTATTCTTATTGATGAAAGTTTCCGCTATATTGTTATCCTTACTGGGCATTTGAGCTCACCCCTTTTCTATGTTTTATTTTTCCCAGGAAGTGAAGAAGTAAATTATGATTGACTTGCAGGGATATTATGAGGGGTTAATAGTGTGGATATGAAGACTTTGTTGTTGTAGTAGTTTTTCACTTTGAAATGTAATGTAAAACTTTATGATTATATCTAGTGTTTCCAAGGCTACTAAACTAATCGTTCTTTCGAGATTTGATCTTTCTTGTGATCATGCCAATGTTATGTAATTAATGCACCGACTCTGGGTAGCTGGGGTCGGGGCGTTACAGTTGGTATCAGAGGAAGTTTAGTACAAACCTTGGATGCTAGATTTAGATAAACTCTGATTAGAGCACGTAGACCTAAGATGAACTTTGAGGATTAGTATAGAAGAACTTCCTAGAATTTTGGTATTGTAGAGATTTTGTGAGTTTTCCGAGCAATACATCCCTGTCTGGATACGAGCAGGTAGAGGCGGCTCTGGCACAGATGTACCTAGGGGTAAAACCCGAAAACACCGCTTTGAGCTAGACTCGAACGGGAACTGGTGCACGACAACGGGCCTTGCTGCACTCTTGGTTACGACACTCCCGGGGGATATGCTTAGGATAACTCTCATTTTCTTTACAAATCATTATGAAGGGTTTATGAGTATATACTTCCTCAAAGAAAACATTTTTATGGATTATATCCATAAATAGTTCAATTTATGTTAAGTGTTTTATAAGTATGGGATTATGTATTTTGATTCATAAACTGATCTAGTTTATGCCATTATTTAGAAATGGAGCCTAGTGGAAGAAATGGAAACCGTATCAATGCACGCACTCCATGTAGGGATTTCCCTCCTGCTCAAGATAATTATAGTGGGGCTGGTGATGCAACTGGTGCTGATCAGCTAATCACCGTACTGGGACAACTTACTCAGGTTATGAATAATAACTTTACCCATATGGAGCACCCTGATCCGCAGCGTGGAGGATCAATGTTAGATCGATTCATGAGACAACAACCACCAACGTTCAATGGGAGTACAAATCCCTTAGTAGCTGAGCAATGGATATTTTCCCTAGAGAAAATATTTCAGGCTTTGGGGAGTAGTGAAAGGGAAAAAGTTACCATGGCAGTTTACCGCCTCACTGGAGATGCTGATCAATGGTGGTCATTGATTCAAAACATGAAGGAAGATGATGAAGTATCAAACATGGAATGGAGGGAGTTCAAAGATCTGTTTTTAGAAAAATACTTTCCTCGCGACCATCGAGCAGATATGGAAAGACAATTTCTGAGTCTGAGACAAAAGGAGGATGAGAATGTCACAAAGTATGAGGCTAACTTTACAAGGTTAGCGAGGTACGCTGGTGATTATATTCGCAACCCAAGAAGTAAGATTGATCGTTTCTTTGATGGGTTAAAACCATTTCTCCGTCGAGCATTAGTCTCACAATCCTTTTCATCGTACGAAGACATTGTCTCATGTGCTATCAAGACCGAAAAGGAATTCTCTAAGTCTTATGACTTTAAAGCAAAGCAAGAGAAGAAGAGACCTGCTGATCAATCTGGGAATGGAAATAAGGGGAAGAAGGGAAAGGTTGAATATCCATCTTGTGGTAAGTGCGGGAAGAAACACCCCGGTGCTTGCCTGAAGGGAATGGGAGTCTGTTACAAGTGTGGTGAAAAAGGCCACCAAGCTCATGATTGGAAGGGGAAGAAGGAAGCTACCAATGTTCAGTGCTACAATTGCAGGGAGATGGGGCATTATGCAAATGCATGTCCTAAGCGTCAGGAGAACTTACCTCAGAAAAGGCCAAGGGATCAAGGCCAGGATTATGCTATCACTACTGCTGAGGTAGAAGCTCCGAAAGACGTGGTGGCAGGTAATTTAATGGTTTCCTCAAGTTTAGCAAATGCATTATTTGATTCTGGATCATCGCATTGTTTCATATCTTCCCAGTTTGCTAAGAAAATTAGATATTTCCAATTTGATTTAATAAGGGAGTTGTCAGTTAAAACTCCTAAGGGAGGTATCGTTGCAACAAAGTTTTGTGAATCAGTCCCCATTAGAGCACATAAATTTTCTTTATCTGCTGACCTCATTGTCATACCTATGATTGAGTTTGATATAATCCTCGGTATGGACTGGCTTTCGGACTATGATGCGAAGATTTATTGTAAGAAGAAAGAGGTTACGATTCTTGATGATAATGATAAAGAGCACCTTATTTTTAGAGCAGAATCGTCACCACCTAATTCTTATTTAGATCCACCCCCAGTAGCTCAACTTAATTCAATTATTGGGGAGGAAGAGAATGAAATAACTGTCGGTGAGGAAAGGAATGTTCAAATAGAGGATGTACCTGTTGTGAAAGAATTTGTAGATGTATTTCCGGAAGATTTACCTGGACATCCTCCAGAACGAGAAGTTGAGTTTTCTATTGATTTGATTCCTGGATCAAGGCCTATATCGAAGACCCCTTATAGAATGGCCACTGTAGAGCTAGTCGAACTAAAGAAACAACTAGAGGAATTGAGTAATAAGGGATTTATTCGCCCTAGTGTTTCTCCATGGGGAGCCCCTGTTCTTTTTGTTAAAAAGAAAGATGGATCTATGAGGTTATGTATCGATTACAGGGAGATCAATGCTATAACGATAAAGAACAAGTATCCCCTACCACGTATTGATGATTTATTTGACCAACTGCATGGAGCTCAATACTTTTCAAAGATTGACCTTCGATCTGGATACCATCAGTTGTGTGTAAAGAAGGAAGACATTCCGAAAACAGCATTTCGAACCAGGTACGGGCATTACGAGTTTACTGTAATGCCGTTTGGATTGACTAATGCACCCTCTGTATTCATGGATCTGATGAATAGAGTTTTCAAGGAGTATCTCGATGAATTTGTGGTGGTATTTATTGATGATATCTTGGTATACTCCAAAACCTACGAAGATCATGAAAATCACTTGCGCATTATCTTGAAGACTCTGAGGAGGCATGAATTATATGGGAAGTTTAGCAAGTGTGAATTCTGGCTTCAGGAGATTTCTTTTCTTGGCCATATTGTCTCTAAAGATGGAATCTCTGTTGATCCTTCTAAGACCAAGGCAATCCAAGAATGGCCAGCACCTACGAGTATAACTGAGGTACGTAGTTTTATTGGTTTGGTAGGTTATTATCGACGTTTCGTCCAGAATTTTACCCGATTGGCTAACCCATTAACGAAGCTCACACGTAAAGGGGTTAAATTTGTTTGGACAAAAGAGTGTGAAGAATGTTTCGAAGAACTGAAGAGAAGATTAGTCAATGCTCCTATATTGACTCTACCATCGGGGAATGATGGGTTCGTTATTTATAGTGATGCATCAAAGAAAGGACTTGGCTGTGTCCTTATGCAGAATGATAGAGTTATTGCCTATGCATCACGACAGTTGAAAATTCATGAACAAAACTATCCTACTCATGATCTCGAGTTAGCAGCAGTGATCTTTGCTTTGAAAATATGGAGGCACTACCTCTATGGTGAAAAATGTGAGATTTATACTGATCACAAGAGTTTGAAGTATATTTTCTCACAAAAAGAACTCAACATGAGGCAAAGGAGATGGCTTGAATTACTCAAGGATTATGATTGTACGATACACTACCACCCAGGGAAGGCAAACAAGGTGGCAGATGATTTGAGTAGAAAAGACCATGGAGTTTTGAACAATATGAGAATTGAAAGGGATCCAATTTTCATGGAGCTAGTGAAGATGGACATGGGAATAACCAGGGAAGGTGAAACATCAATGCTTTTTCAAATGGTTGCCAAACCATCTTTACTAGAAAGGATTAAGAGTTCTCAGACTGATGATGAAGAATTCCAAAAGAAGATTAAAGCTGTGAATGATGGGAGATTGAGAGACTTTGCGTATGAAGGTGGAATTTTGAAATTCGGGAAGAGACTTTGTGTTCCCAATATACCTGATCTAAAAAGGGAATTGCTGGATGATGCTCATAGTTCCAATTTCTCTATACACCCTGGGAGCACCAAAATGTATAGAGATTTGAAGGAACATTTTTGGTGGGACAACATGAAGAGGGAGATTGCTGATTTTGTGTCAAGATGTATGGTTTGTCAACAAGTGAAAGTTGGAAGGCAACAGCCTGGAGGAGTCATGCAACCTCTTCCCATACCGGAGTGGAAATGGGACAATATTACAATGGACTTTGTCATGGGGCTACCAAAGACTCCTAGAAGGAACGATGCAATATGGGTTATTGTTGATCGTCTTACCAAGTCAGCACATTTTCTTGCTATAAGAGAAGATCTACCCCTAGAAAGTCTAGCAAGACTATACATTAATGAAGTTGTGAGACTTCATGGAGTACCCCTATCGATTGTTTCTGATCGTGATCCCCGTTTTACTTCAAGATTTTGGAAAAGTCTTCAGAAATCCCTGGATACTGAACTTCATTTGAGCACTGCTTACCACCCTCAGACAGACGGACAATCAGAACGGACTATTCAAACCTTAGAAGACATGTTGAGATCTTGCTCACTTGACTTTCAGGGTATGTGGGATCAATATTTACCTCTGGTAGAATTTTCCTATAACAATAGTTTCCATTCGAGTATTCAGATGGCACCATATGAAGCGTTATACGGAAAGAGATGTCGTACACCAACCTGTTGGGATGATGTTGGTGAAAGAAAACTTGTAGGCCCAGAACTGGTGGAGGAAACGGTGGAAAAGGTGAAAGTAATCCAAAATCACATCAAAGCAGCTCAAAGTAGGCAGAAGAGCTATGCCGATAATCGAAGGAAGGATTTGGAATTTCAAGTCGGTGATCATGTTTTCCTGAAGGTATCTCCGTGGAAGGGAGTCATACGTTTTGGGAAGAAAGGTAAATTGAGTCCCAGGTACATCGGACCTTTCGAAATTCTAGAACGAATTGGGGTTGTAGCTTACCGATTGGCAATGCCGCCAAGTCTCTCCAAAGTTCACGATGTGTTCCACGTATCTCTATTGAGGAAATACATGCCTGATCCGATGCATGTACTCACCTATGAGGAATTAGAACTGGAACCCGATCTGTCTTATTGCGAAGAGCCCATCAGGATTCTTGATACAAGAGAACAAGTACTGAGAAACCGGACGACGCGTCTGGTAAAAGTTTTGTGGAGAAATCATAAGATGGAAGAGGCAACGTGGGAACCCGAGGAACTTATGATGAAGAACCACCCGAGTCCTTTTATGCAGTAATACCCTAGAAATTGCGAGGACGCAATTATTTGAAGGAGGGGAGAATATAACACCCCAAGCTTCTACGGTACGTTTCCCTTCGAATAATGCGATAGCGTGTGTTGTACGCAACCTCGAGTTCTAACACACAGCACAACTAATTAAACTAGCCGTTGTGAATAGTAATACCTACTTTTTGAAATCATATATATTTTATATTTCAAAATGGACTTCATTTTTGGATTCGGAATATCGAAATTAGTCTAGGGTGAAATTTTGGTACTTTTCGGATAACTTTCATATTTTTATGAATAGTGAAAATTACTAAATTTTAATTAAAAACAACTTTTTTAATCAAAATAATTAATAGTGATAAATTATGAATTTGAGTGGTTTTAAATTATATTTAGAATATATTTTTACCATTCAATTTAATGTTTATAATTGGACATAATTTTACAATTAAACCGAACATAAACAAGTGTCAATCTTTTGATAGTTATTATCTCTTAAAAACACGCTTTTTGTTTTGACAGCGGGATTTAATTTTAAATTAATTTCTGCCACTTCTGTGTTTTGAATTTAGGAAAATGGATTCCATATTTGGAATCAGGATGTTCAAATTGTGTAAATAGATAACTTTTATTTTTAGACATTTTGAATAATTACTGCGGTAAATATTTTATTTACCATGGTTAAAGGGTAAATCCGGTAAATGAGGGTTAAAAAAAATAATATTATAATAATACAAAATTACCCTAAAACGTGTCCTAACCTTATTGGTGGACACATACCCGACCATGGGCATCCTTGGGTCAATTTGGGGACCCCTTGGAGCCACTTGTATGTGGTAGGGACACATTATATTAATAAAGTCAAAATAAAAATAAAAATGACACAAGCATATATCTTTTAGAACAACAATTTTTACATAGGGTTATATATGTTGGATTTTAGATTATAAATATTCATTAAAAAATTAAAAAGATTTCCTACATAATGATATTTTATTTATAATTTTTAGACATTAAATAATTTATTTTATTTATGACACAATGATGATGCAGTAATTACTAAAATAGTGAAAAATTAAAATAATTGATATTATAAATACCCAAATAAATATAATATGAAACTTTTAATGAATTAAACTAATTTTCTAGGCTAATATGATATATTAGGATTGATTTAATGGACTTTGTTCGAAGTAATCAATCTGTTATGAGTTTCACAAAAATCAACTATTGAATAGTGTCAAAATTGACATAAAAGAGTTCTTAAAACAAATATTATATTATTAATTGATATTAAATTCCTAAAAATCTAAGGTTCGGCCAAGAGACTTATATTATGATAGGTTAATCATTAATGGACCACTTGGGGGTCTCTTGGATGTATATAGTAAGTTTATTAACCATATTATATAAAAATACAAAGAGACATTGTAAAAGTGAAACTAATTAACTTAGAGTTAATACTTAAAGATAAGGTTAATATAAGTACCCAAACCTGTCTAAATTCTATTGGATGAGTTTGTTTCGACCTATCCCCACCTCATCCTTTGAATAGTCAACTTTGGAGCCATTAGAAACCGAATATGAATTTATTATAAATTAATATTTCTAGCTTTTCCAAAGGTGCCCCTCACCCCTCTTATAAAAAGGGCACTCCTCCTTCTCATTTCTTCACACCTTCAAAGCCTTTTGGTTCGGCCAAACTCTGCCCAAATACTCTCCCAACATCCCTCACTACAACCTAGAGGCCTTAGTTTGATCAGAAAGCCATCCTAAGGAGCCTTTTTGATCAAATCAAAAGGAAGAACCCGAAGAAGAGGTAATGATTTCACCACCCTTTTCTAAGTTCATTTCTTCTTCCACTTCTTCTTCCTTTGTTCTTACCATTCTAAAATAATAACTCCAGTATCTCACATATACTGTTATGTTATTATAAGTATGGTACAACCATATTCAGTATTCTATCCACCCTTTGAATAACATGTCACCATACGTGCGTACGTACGGCTTACCGTCTCCACGTCGTGGTGTAATTGTTATTCAATATAATATTATTTGGATGGGTATAATAATGATGTGTAACTCATGTAAATAATAAATATAACATGTTAATGATTCTGTATATATGATATACCATTCATTTATATATTATTTTAATATCAAAAGAATGATATTGTCGCTCGTGCGTACGTACGGACTACCGTCTCCACGAACGCGATGAGATTCATTCTCCATCGTATCCATTCAAGTATAATTATCATTTTATGATTTAAAAATGATGTTTAAGGACTTGATATCATTCTGGATATGAATAAGATACAACAAACATGGCTTATGTAACAAAATATATAAAAGAAAATGAGTAAGTTAACACCCGAAACGACGATAATTCTAAGATATTATCAATGTTAAAAGATCATATATGATATCATATTAATATACATGATTCTTGTATAATTTAATAACAATTATTTCACCATTATACATGGAGTTAACCTACCCCAACCAAGGAAAAGTACAAGGTAAGGGTTATTTCACAATCTCTTCATTATCCGAGGTTGTTTATACGTAATAATCTACTGGGATTTCTTTATCATCCACATCCATGTTTCTTCGAAATGTATTTCAAAACATATTTATTATTTACAAGAATATGGGTTAAAGTCATTTATACCCTTTTTGACTTTTATAAGAGGTTTATAAAGGAATCTTTCTGTCGTTTTCAAAACAAGGTCCTTTTTAACCTTTTCGACAGAATTAAGGTAAGAATGTTTTTTTTAACTTATACGGCTAGTGCGGTTATTTTACGCCGTTATAAAATCTTCAAAGCTTTCCTTACAAGCTTATAAGAATATTTTCAAAGAAAATGTTTTATTTTATATGGATCTTAAATGATTTCAAAATAAAAGGAGATATTTCTTTAAAAAGAATTTTGATTTCATCTATGTCAACATCCTTTGATGGATTTTAAGATTATTTGAAGTTGGTTTATTATGATACAAAACTTCTATATTGTATTGAAGGTTTTGTGATATGTTTGACTGTGGATGTGCTATTTTTATACCATTCATAGTTTATTGTGAAAGTATTGACATTTCGTATGCTAGTTTTAATACGAATGTTTATGTTATGTTTAAACCTTTTCATATGGGAATGCATTGGACTTATTAAGTGACGGGTGGAGCCCGCTATAGCTCCTCGATGCATCGGTAGGTCTCATGAGACAAACTAGTGTCTTGGCACAAGGCCTTGACAAAATCTTATTTGTAGTCTTGGCACGAGGCCTTGGCTATGTGGTAATGATAGTCTGGCATTATGCATTCCAACATTATGAAAGTGGTTATTGATTTTTGCATGTGATTATTCGATTAGTAGAATATCCATGTGAATAAGTAAATGGCATTATTTCATTTTATTTATTCCATACCATGTTGAAAGTTCATGTTTAAAAGGCTTTTGTTTTAGTTATACATTGCCTTAAATGTTTATTCTTATTGATGAAAGTTTCCGCTATATTGTTATCCTTACTGGGCATTTGAGCTCACCCCTTTTCTATGTTTTATTTTTCCCAGGAAGTGAAGAAGTAAATTATGATTGACTTGCAGGGATATTATGAGGGGTTAATAGTGTGGATATGAAGACTTTGTTGTTGTAGTAGTTTTTCACTTTGAAATGTAATGTAAAACTTTATGATTATATCTAGTGTTTCCAAGGCTACTAAACTAATCGGTCTTTCGAGATTTGATCTTTCTTGTGATCATGCCAATGTTATGTAATTAATGCACCGACTCTGGGTAGCTGGGGTCGGGGCGTTACAAAAAAACTGGAGCACCACTCCCTACTTTCATGCCATTCCCTGCCTGTGTGACTCCCTATTTTCACGTAACCTGTTTGCGCGCCACTTCTACTTGTGATCCACCTGCTTGTGCGCCACTCAGCTTGTGCACCACCAACTTGCATGCACAACTTGCATGCCACAACTTGCGCAACACTATTGTGTACAACTCAAAACATGTGTTCCACCTTTTACTTATACACAAAACACTTCATGAAGACACATCTATGCTTGCATGCCTCTGACAACATGTGTGCTGCCACATGCGCGCCACCCTACTTGTGTGCTGCCCTACTTGCGTGCCTTTATAACTAACCCTAAACATGTGTGCCACTTCTACTTGCACATCAATTTAGTTTGTGAGCCACTTTATACTATTTACACGATCAAAGCTCACAATTTTTCCTTAAGTGTTGAGCCTTAAAAAATAAGGAGGTTAGTCGTTTATTATTGGAATTTTGGTGACTTGCGCACCACATACACTTATGCACCGCTCTAGTACTTGTCCGCCGCTCCAACACTTGCACACAGCTCCAACACTTGTGAAACACATTCTTTACATTCTCATATTTTGATATTATGATGTTGAAATATGACTTGAGCGTAACAAAAACATGTTCAACACACTTGCACACCGCTTATACATGCATGCCAGTTTTCGGCTTGCATGCCAATCTTTAACTTGCACACCACTTTATCTCCATTTTCATATTTTGATGGGATGATATCGAAATATGACAAATGTGAAACATACACATGTGTGCCACATATAAATGTGCACCACAAATACTTTAGTTCCATACTTGCACACCACTTTTAACTTGTGTGCCACTTCATTCCTTTTCCAAAAACACTTATTTCACTCTCCCTATCCTTCATAAGGCTTACATCACAAGTCCTCCAAACTTATGCTATTTTTGAAATACAAATCAGAAAAGAATCTTCATACTTTACAATTCTTTTACAATCTGTATTTATTTAGATTCTTTAGCAACCAAAAACAACACTCTACAACAACAAACTCTTCTTACTTCCTTTTCCATCCAACTTGGTCCCAACAATCTCCCCCTTTGGATTTTGTTGTCAAACAAGATTCATAAATCATTGAACATTGTAACCTTATGAAATGGGTTATGAATCAATAATTCTAATCCTATATGAGATAACTCATTTTAAGAAACAAGAATTATTAACAGCCAAAACCACTCTTTCTAAAATAAGTGACAATGAAATCGAATTATTGTATCTGTTCATCCATCTTCAGAACATCATTCAATATTTTAAATCATCATTCATCACTTCTTCAACAATACTAGAAAAAAAATTGTTTCATACAACCATCTAACAAATATTTATAATAGTTCACAGACATACATACTGGATTCACAGCTTACCCACAACTCCCCCTTTATGCATGAATCTATAAGGATAGATTTATGAAATAATTCTCCCCCTTGAAAACACTTTCCAAAGGAAAGATGAGAGTGGGGATAGAAACACGCACCTTAAACCTGATGAGAAGGAGGTGGGAAACCTATGTTCAACATAAATTTTTCAAATGGTTCCTTTAATAAAGGTTTTGTGAATATATGAGCCACTTGTTCAGATGTAGGAACATACTCCAACCTCAATTCATTGTTCTCCACCTACTATTTGATGAAGTGGTACATTATTTCAATGTGTTTTGAATGAGAATGTTGTACCAGATTTCTTGTAATATTTATTGCACTCTGATTATCACAACCCAAGAGCAATGGTTTCTTTACTTCAACAATTACATATTCAAGTTGAGTCTTCATCCACATTAGTCGAGTTACAACTTCAGTAAAAACAACATACTCAGCTTCAGCTATGCTAAGAGTTACTGAATTCTATTTCTTGGTACACCAAATAACACAATTTTTCCCGAAAATGAAAACTCCACCAGATGTGGATCTTCGATCATCAACATTTCCTGCCCAATTAGCATCAGAATATCAGAATAGATCAATATTTCTTGAGACATCATACATTACTCCAAAATTTGTCATGCCTTTGATATATCTAAGAATTATTTTCCAGCAATTAGATGTGATTCTTTGGAAGAACTCCAAAATATTTCACATAAAGTGACAGCATAGGCAATGTCGGGTCTTGAGGTAGTTAGATACCAAAGACTTCCAATCAGATTTTGAAACTCTTTTTGATCAACGTCCATGCATTCTCCATCTTTAAAAAAAATTGTTCCCACTGAAGTTGGTGTGGAAAATGGTTTTTAATTTTCCATGCCAAACATCTTCATATGTTCTTTATCATGATTTTCTTGAGACAAAAAAACGTGATTCCTCTTTTGTGAAATTTGTAGCCCAAGAAAGTACTTCATTTCTACCAACATGGACATATCCAATAACATCTTCATCTCCTCAGAAAGTTTTTCACATTTTCTTTCATCATTTTCAAAAAATATAATATGATCGATATAATCAATAATGATCAGTGAAAACTCCATAAATTCCTTGATGTAGAGACTACTGTCAAATCTCCCTTTATTAAAGATCATTTTCTGTAAGCAAGTATCTAATTTAAAATACCATGCTCTCGAAGAGTATTTTAGACCATACAAAGCCTTCATCAACCTTTACACATAACATTCATCCTTTCCAATAACAAATCCACAAGAATGATCTTTTTAGACTTCCTCATCAATGTCACCATTCAAAAATGTGGGTTTTACATCCATTTGAAATATTTCGTGACCACGTTGTGCAGAAATAGCAAGAAAGATTCTGATTGTTTTTAATCTTGCCACTAGAGAAAAGGTTTCATCAAAATCAATGCCTTCAATTTTTGAATACCCTTTACAAACCAATATTTCTTATTTTCTTATTACATTACCTTCTTCATTCAGCTTGTTCTGAAAAACCCACATTGTACCAATGATGATCTTGTTGACTGACATGGGTACAAGATCCAAAGTATAATTCTTCGTTATCTGATCATGTTCATCATTCATTGCATGAACCCATTCTGGATGCTCAAATTCTTTATTTACATTATAATATTCAACTTTAGAATAAAGAGATTTATGTGATATAGCTTTCGTTGTTCTTTTTGTTTGAACCCTCTGTTTTTTATCTCTAATAATGTTCTGAACCTCCACTTTCTTCCTCAACGTAGGATGAGTTGTTTCAACTCCATCTTCATGAAAAGATATTTTTGAGTCGGATTCATCTTCCTGAGTAGGATTATCACAGTCTGTAGCATTATCATAATTGTTAACAAAATCTTCTCTATCCTCCTCAACTTCCACATCAACATATGACTGATTTTCTTTCTAAAAATTTTCAACAACTTTTACATCTGAAAAATCAATAATTCTTCCTATTTCTTTTTTGAGACATTTATATCTTATTCCTTCTAAATCATGGACAAGAAAAATTACATCATCTCTTCATTGATGAAACTTTCAAAGGTTTCCACCTTTCTTCTTTATAATGCACGGACTCCCAAAAAATCTTAAGTGTTTCATACATGGATTTTTTCCATAAAACATTTCATAAGGATTCATATCTATGTTTGTTCTAAATAAACATTAGTTCCGTATATACATAGTAGTGATCATGGAATTCCTCCATTAATAATGACAAATACTATGCTCAAGAAACATAGTTCTCCCCATTTCTACCATAATTCGATTCATTCTTTAAGAAACCACATTTTGTTGAGGTGAATATGGTGAACTGAACTCATGAGGAATTCCATGCTTCTTAAGATAACATTAAAACTCTTCATTCTTATACTCAACACCATTATTAGTTCTCAAATTATTCACTGAATAATCACATTCTTTTTTTGATTTCCTCCTAAAACTATTAAGCATTTTTAAAGGACCTGACTTATGTATCATGTACATAACACAAGTAATGTGACTAAAGTCATCAATGAAAGTAATAAAGTATGTATCTCCATTTGTTTATTGCTTTCTCATTGGTCCACATATATTAGAATGTATAAGTTCCAATTGTTTTTTTGATTGAATTTCAACACTCTTATGCAATGAGATTATAATCTTCCCTTTTCACAAATAGTGCAGCACCAATCTCTTCATATTGATAAATTATGCATATCTCGGACACTGTCTTCCATTGATAACTTTCAAATTTTTCACTAACACATATGTCCTAGAATTTGATTCCATATCTAATTTTCAACCACTACACCCTAGTAAGAAGAGTTCTGCACTTCACTGACTTGGAAAAAATTCCCTCTTGTACGTTGGCCCCTTGTAACTATATTTCCATAATTTTCACTTTTCAAAAAAAATCCATCTTTTCTGAAGATATCTTTATTTCCCTCAGAAAAAAGATGTGACGCACTAAGTAGGTTGTGTTTCAACCCATCAACATATAGTGTTTTCTTGGATTTCATCTTTTGTTTTCCAATGATGGCCGATCCAACACCTTTGATCCATAGAGATTCATCATTTCCAAATTCCATTGTTCTTTCTTTGAATTCTTTCACATTCTTCAGTAAATTTAAGTCTCATATCATATGAGAGGAATATCCAATATCAAGAATCCATGGACATTATCCTTTTGTAGCTTCAAAAGAAGTTTCAACAACAATATATTTTTGTTCTTCCTTTTCCTTCACTTTCTTTTGTGCTTCCTCCAATTTCATAACCAAGTCAATTTGTTCTGGCCAGACAACCTTGCACTCTTTCTTTTCGGACATATCAGACCTGCCCCTTTTATCTTTTAAAAACTCTAGATTTTGAGAATTTTTAAGAATATTTTTTTGCTCTGGTAACACACTAAGGTAGGCCTTGGCAAGATGTCTAGGTTTATCACATCTTTCAAAAATAGTTTCTAGTGGTTGGAACCTATTCTCAACTTTCACACCAGTCTTCTCAGATATCTTCTGAATTTTATTTGGAGACTTTCTATTTTGAATGGTTTGACTCCACGTTATTCATTTTCTTTCAAAACATGTGGAATAACTATAATGTTGTTTACTAAACCAACACATATTTTCCATGTGTCTGAATCCACCACAATACCACCAATAACCATAGAAAGATTTTTTTTCCTCTGAAACTTATATACTGACCGGATTTGGGAACATACTTCTCAACAATATTTTTAATAGAACTATGTTGACCCTAAACCTTCATGTTTTAATTTGCAACTCCCTTTATATATTCAGATTTAACATCAATTTAAGTATTATAAGTCTTTCTGGACTCGTGATTTTTATGCACTTCTGATTTTTCATCATAGCTATCTTTGACCACATACCTTGTCTTTCCATCATTGTACTTATCAGAAGTAGTTATATTTTTCATTTCAACCATTGAAAGTAAATTTTGTGGATCCTTGTTTGGTTCATTATTATTGGAACATTAACCAACTTCCACGATAGATTTTTTGAAACTGATATCCATTTATTTAGCTTTATGAAGTTTCTGTTGGACATGTTCCAACTCTTCTTCTTTTGCCTTCAGCTTTACATCAAGTTGATTATTTTTATTATTTGTATTCTCAAGAGAATTTTTCAGAACATCATTCACTTTTTCCATCTTGAATTTTTCATCAGTTAAACCTTATTGATTTTTTAATGCGGAATTTTCATTTATTTGCTTGTTGTTTTCCTTCTCAAGCCTTGTGATCTTCCTCAAGCATTCTTTCAACTCTTATTTCAAAGGATATTCAAGTTGTGTTTCTTCTTCTTCTAAATTCTTTCTCTCGTACTCTCCATTATTCAGTGCAACAATGATGGTATTCTCTCTAGTTTTTTAAGAAAATAATTTCCCAGATTCATCTTTGTTGTCTTCTTCATCTTCATCTTTAGATAAAAAGCTTCTTCTTTTTGATTTGTAGAACATTTTATCCTTAACCTTTGAAAAATATTTATATTTGTCTTCTTGTTTCTTCCAAAACCTTCTTGGCCCTCTGTCATCATCATCTCTCTCTTCTTATTTATTCTTTTGAGGACAGTTAGTCTCAATGTGACCAATTACTCCACACTAAAAACATTTCAAGGGAATTTTACCCTTGTATTTCCCTGTTCCACTTTTCACATTCATAGAAAACATGGATAAAATTTCATCAAAATTTTTACATACCTCATCTTCAGAATCAGATTCAACAGCATCATCTTCAATAGGAGTCTTCTTTGAATTCTCTCTCATTGTATCCTTGAATGACATTTCTCTATTAAAATTTGTTTTTCCCTTCAATTCCCTCTCCCTTCTCATCTCATAAGTAAGGAGAGTGTTATGTAAATCATCCAATGATAATGTTTCCGGGTCTGCATATTCAAATGAAAACACATTAGCATAAAAAATGTTAGGTATAATTCTCAAGATCTTTTCGACACCTATAGAATCCTCTAACGTTTCACCAAGACATCTGATTGTACTCATGATATAGTTTATCTTGGTAATGAAATCAACACCAATTTCAGATTCTCCCATTTTCATGTCTCCATATTTCAGTCTCCATATTTATAGTTTATACTTATTCACTTTTCTATTTCATTCATAGATGTTCTTTAGTTTTTCCCAGATTCTGTTGGTTTTAGAAACACCTTTGACTCTTAAAAATTCACACTCAGAAATAGATGAGAGTAACACATTTTTAGATCTTCCATAATTATCATGATTCTTCTTATCAACAGGAGTAAGAGGATACTTGTAATCAATAGTTAGAAATCCATCTATTGTAGTTTCAAGAACTTCATATCCAAGAGACATAAGATAAGGCATCATTTTGTCCTTCCAAATGTGATAGTTCATTCCATCAAAAATCAGAATCCCCTTATTGTTCACGCAATTTAAATTCTCTATCAAAACTTATCTTCAACCACCTCTGCTAATAATAAATGATGGGAACATGTCGCTCTGATACCAATTGAAGTTCCCAGTCAGGATATAAGTATCACTGAGAGGGGGAGGGGTGAATCAGTGATATCTGTTTCTTTTTAATTTTCCATTTTTAGAAACAATATTCGCCTCTAGTTAAAGAGTTTCTTCCCTGTTGAACACACACAACCACAGGAACACAAGATTTACAAGGGTCACTACTCAACAAGTGTAGATACATCTTTAGGATGGTACAGAAACAATCAAGTACCACACAATTTACTAGAAAACAATCCTTTGATGTGAAATAAAATGTGTAGGATATACCCTTACACTCGTGTAGCACATTGAAAAAAATAGAATAGTGTGTGTGCTCCCTCTTAGCAAAAATAGGGTAATGTAAGGATTCTGTTCTTGTTAATGAACTTTCACAAATCAAATATTTTAGAACAATTCTTCACATTCTTACCCAAAAGCTAGTAAGAACCTCCTTGTGCAACCAGTTTGTGTGCCACACCCTGCTTGTGCGCCACTCACTGCTTGTGTAACTCCCTACTTGTGCACCACTTCTACTTGTACGCCACCTGATTGGGCGCCACATTGCTTGTGCCCCACCTACTTGCGCGCCACAACTTGCGTGCAACAACTTGCGTGCCAGAACATGAACACCACTACTGTCTACTGGTCAAAAATTGTGTCCCACCATTCACTTATACACAACAGACTTCTTAAAGACACCTCCCTTCTTGCGCGCCTTTGACAAATTACGAGAAACCACTTGTGCGCCGCCCTACTTGCATACCCTTATAACTAACCCTAAACTTGTGCGCCACTTCTACTTGCACATCACTTTAGATTGTGAGCCACATTCTTCTAATTGTATGATCAGATCTCACAATTTTCCATAAGTGTTTAGCCTTAAACAATTAGGAGTCTAGTCGTCTATTTATAGAATTTTTGGTGACTAGCATTCCATATACACTTGTGCGCCACTCCAGTACTTTTATGTCACTCCATCACTTTTGTACTGCTCCAACACTTGCGCAAAAGTTTCTTTCCTTTGTCATATTTTTATATGATGATGTTGAATTGTGACTTGGACATAAAATACACTTGTGCAACACACTTGGGTGCCCCTTATACATGCACATCAGTTTTTGGCTTGCATGCCCATCTTTAACATACACACCACCTTATCTCCTTTTTCATATTTTGATGGGATGATCTTGAAATATGACTTACGTGCAACACACACATGCATGCTCCATATATGTGTGCGCAACATATACTTGCATGCCACATATACTTTCACGCCATATATACTTGCGCGCCACACATGCGCGCCACTTTTGACTTGTGCGCCACTTTTTTCCTTTTCCAGAAACACTTCTTTTACTCGCCCTATCACTCATAAGTATTAGTTCATAGGTCCTCCAAACATATGATATTTTTTAAAAAACAATCAGCAAGGCGTAGTCATTGTTTACAAGTCCTTTACAAAGTGAATTGATTTAGCTTCTTTAAAAACAAAAAAAAACACTCTATTACAGAAAACTATTCTTACTTATTTATCCATCCAACTTGGTCCCAAAAATAATAAAATATAATAAACTAGTGAAAAATCTCTCATGTATAATAATGTGGTAAATTTTTTACAAACAACACTTAATAAAGAGAAAATCCAATATAATGTGCATTCACTTGGGCAGAATACGGCTAATATTCAATTCCCTTACAATAAAAAATGATCATAATTTATGATATTATAATTAACTTTGGTTCATAATTATTTTTTTGTTCTTACCCATTAAGAAATGGAAGAATCCAACAAACAATGTTCATATTTAATAATCTCTCACACATATATATATTTCTATATGAAGTCTCTCTATATTGCACAATCTATTAAATGAATTCTTGGTCTATAAAACCATAAACATTTGTTTACTCATTTTTAATAAGAAGCATGTGTAGATACCCAATTATTAAATTAATATAGTTAGTCAATTTAAAGCATCTTTAATTAAATAAATAAAAATTCACAAGTCAAATTAATTACATGGAAAGTAACTATAATACTGGAACGTTGATCACATTAAAATAAATTAGACACGTGATATCATTTCTAAAAATTATAAATGGATAGTCACTTCCACATATTTGGGATGTCATCAAAAAATCATTGATATTATCCAAGGAAGAATATGCATGACATAATTTTGGTATCCCATTAGAAATATAGAAAGTATATATAGTTGTTTTCTTTTGAACCATTTGTTTCCTTTTTTACATTTTATATTTTATATTATTATATATGATAAATGTCAGAAAACAATATAAGTAATTTTAAATCATATGTAATTTATATTTAAAAAACACATACCCCATATGAAAGATAATGAAAAAGGACGAATGGAAAAAGTGAAAAAATGAACCTGAAAATCCCAAAATCAAGTAAACTCTTCAGTATGAAATTGAAGCAGAGCATTAGGATTAATTATATCATGTACTGATACCCTAACCAAACCCATCTACATTGTTTAGTGATGTACAAAATCCCACAAAACATTCATGAATCCAAATTCTACAGTATGCAAATGATGATATACATCACATACACATAGTATAAGGTTGGGTACGAGTGATGAGGTGGAGGATTTGAGTGGGATGGCTGGGAAGGAAATTCATGCAGGAAGGGTTGAATAGACTGCATAACATGTTAAAAAGGCTGGGCAGGCTGGACTGGTTGGGAAGTTTGTTTAGACTGTGACTATCTCAAAAATTGTTCAAAAATATCCTACACAGTTGATTGAATTTTATTTCCCATGAATTGTTTCATATCATTTAGTTCAAATTTTAAATATTTTATTTTGTGACCACTTGATTTCTTGCTCTGATGACAAAAATCATTTTGAATACTAACACCCCACTCGTATCCTCTTATATTGATGGGGAGTTCTGGCTTTCCGAAAGTAGTGGCTACGATGTTCATCCTACCCTCGGGGATAAAAGTGCCCTGTGATGATTTCTCTTAAAGTTCACCAGGAATTGAAAATTGAAAAATGTATATTATTGTTGTTAATTTATAAGATATAAAAAATCTTCAAAAATAAAAAATATGTACTTAAAATTCCTTCAGATACATACTTATCTTTCTCTATAAAATACTTTTAATTTTTTTTTATTTTTCTTGCACACTTCCATTTTTCATGTTGGGTGGGTAAGATGGGGGACCAAACTGGAACTCATCAAACCCACAATAATAATGATCTATTAATGCATAAAACTTTTCCACAATCAATTTTTTCTCTAATAAATGATACCTTCCACTGGATAAAACATGAATTTATACATTCTGAAATTGGATGTCTTGATGGGTTTTTCTAGAGACCTATTATAAAAAGTAAACTAATAATTAATTAAGTGCATATATAATAAATTTTACAGTATATTATAATTATAATGCATGAAAGGCTTCAGCATATCAGTTGGAAACAAATTTTATCTATGTATATTCATCTAACAACTCATTCTTGGGGAATGGTTATTCATTTTTTCTTTTTCCAAAAACAAAATTTTGGATCAAATTTTTTTGTAAATAACTCCATCGAAACTCCGCTAAAGGAAGACATATTTTTTAATTTATTTGATTTCTTCAAAACTAAAGGTAATCTATAATTGAATAAAATAAATATTAGTCACTTATAATATATCATTTCTGAATAATGATATAAAATAAATAAATTGAAAAAATTTAAAATTACAACCTCCCAAATTTGATTTATAATTGTCTTGTCGATATACTTCCAACCAGGATATAGCATACTAATAATGAAATGACTCTACATAGATATTTAGATAATAAAAAATGATTTATTTGGGGGATGAGCCCATAAGGGGCTCTACGTCTAGGTTTTCCACCCACCGCCACCTTCCGCTCTCCCGTTGGCTGATCTCCTCCTGTCTCTCTCATCGACGCGCTTACGATGTGCTCTCCCCTAGTATCAACGTTGCACAGGCTTGTCAACATCCTTGGATATTTGAATATCTATGTGACTTTATCTACTATCTAGCTTCAGATCCGATTGGGGTTTCCTAAGGTGGATAGATTTTGGTCTAGGGTTCGTGTTCCATGTGTGGTGATATGGGGTTTCCGTCGATTTTAGCGTAGTCCGTGCGAGATTCGGGTAGATCTGGCCATTGGGTGCAGATCTGAAGGTGGAGATGGGATATTATCCTAGTCTTTCATCTGGGATGCTGTCTACTAGAGATCTTGTGCTGTTATTTTGATGTTTGTTTTGTCAAAATTGATTTTTGAATGGTTTTTTGGATAGCATTTTATGCGCCGGTGAGTTTTATTTGGCGATGGTGCTTCAACGAGGATGGCGATTTCAGTGCAGGCGAGTTTGATTTGGAATTGGTGATACGTCGGAGGCATGCCTGATGTTTTCTCTTTTACTCCTTGAATTTTCTATTTAAGGGTTTGATGAATTTTATGGATTATTATGGATTTCTTCCCGGTTGGTATGAATTTGATGCTGTGTGGGATGGTTCTACGATGATGGTGGGAATTGCGGCTCAAGGGAAAGTGCATTGGCAAGGATGATGGATGAGGGTTCCACTGTCTTCCTCCTATGAATGGTGGCGTGTGGTGATGGATCACGGATTGAGGTGTGGCTTGATGGTAGGTGCGTGGAATGTACGATTATAATTGTGTGGTATGTTGGAAGGTGCGCGGCTCGAGGGCATGTCGCATTGATTATGGTTTTAAAAATTTGACTTTCAAATTGGAGTTGGATGCTTTAATGTGGTGTGTGGGTGTGGTGAAGTCTTGTATTGGGTACTAGAAACCCTCAAACCAGCCATTAGAAATTGATGAAGTAAATATGATTTGAGAACAATGATTCATTTGATCCAGTTCCTTTATTATTATCATCAAAATTAATATGAAATCACTCATATCCACGAGAGAGTGACGGTTTTTGTAAACATTTATTTCCACATTTACCAACATGGGAATTTGATTTCATAAAAATAAAAAGTGGAATGATTCAAAATTATATTTCATCAACATTCTTGATATAATTTTTTGTAAACAAATTTTTTTTCCAATATATAATATTATTTTTAGATATTTAATAATATAAAAAATGTCAAATACCACGGTACATGTTTCATTGTATCTATATCTATATCTGTCATTAAAAATTGAAAATGTAATAAAATTAGGATGTAGTTGTATATTATTATAGAATTAAATAATTTCAAAATCATAAAATATAAATATATAAGTATTTAATGTATCTAACATGTGTAAGTTTTAAAAAAATGATGGTGTTATGATTCTTACCCCAAAAAATACAATGTAAACTATTAAATATAAACATTACTTCTAAACTGATAGAAAGATTTATCAATTTAAATATAAATGTATGAAAAAGATTTCTCATCTGTGTTACTATTACCAAAATATAATAATTTACGAAAGGCATTTCAATAAAAGAACGTTTTTTAGAACTGTAAAATATCCAAATTTAACACAAAAAGTAATATATATAATGATATATATATAATTAAATATCAAATAGTTATTAAATAATACATTTTTTACACATGTAAATTTATAAAAAAAATATAATATAAATAATTACTAAATTAATTAGGAGATTAATGTAGTGTTTTCCTATATCCCTTCATCATTATCATTTCTTATTGCATGAACTATGTCTGTATTATAGTCATTATTATCTGAAAATTGTGTAATATATGAAGAAGTCTCATAAATATCAATAACTTCATCATCTTCCTTATCATCAAAATTTATTCTTTCCCCTTTAAAATGATATACAACTTATCATTTGATGTATCAATAACATAAAATATATTTTTTTCATGTATGAAAATAATAAATGGTCCCTCATTGTAACTAAATCTTTTCAAATCAACCATTTTAAGCCCATATTCATCATGTTTCACACCACTATTACTTGAAACTCAATTACACATAATCCAAATGACTGCATATTTAATATAATCAATTTCATATATGTATTTAAAAACTCCAAAATATGGTGTTGATGCAAAAAATGGGTTTTTGTCTTTTCCACTACAAAAATGATGTGTTTTAGCGATGACCATTACACAATTATTTTGAATGGTACTCTTTTCATCTAGATTTTTTGTGTAAAATGAGTACACATTAATATAAAAACCTTGCCATGAGATCACATTATGATATGATCCCCTAAAATGTATTTCAATGATTCTGATGTAGATATATCTAGGATGAATTTATAATTAATCCATGAAAATAATATCTTTTGTATACTCAATCATTAGACACATTTCATTTATTTTCAGATATTATGACAGTAATTCAACAATATTTGATGATATATTTGATTTAAACTCATCTATGTGGTTGAAAATGTATAAATTTTTATGTATCACTTTATCACTTGGAATGAACTATACATTTAAGCCTTGAATCCTTATACCCTCCCAATCAACAGTCATATGTTGAGATATAGGGAGACTAGTATGCTACACGTCATACAATTATTCAGTACATGACTCAATCACCTCTTATAATAAATATTTTTGAACAATAGAGTCCTCTGGATGATTAATATTTTTAACATATCCCTTCGATTTTTTTAAAATTATTTCAAAACGATACATTCATCGTAAATAAAAAAATACAACATATTCTTCACTCGTTCACTAAATGAATCACCAGAATAAACATTCTATCAAAATAAATGGGTGCTAAATACATTTTTAGTTGACATAGAATAATAGAAGATTCATTCTCCAACTCATCTAACAAATTGGGATCAATGAATTCGCTCCAAATTGATTTGAAGAAATTACATAACCCGGTTATAGTATTTCAGACATTTGTCAGCAATATACCACACATGGTGACTAGTAGAATTGTGACAATAGTAAATTAAAATCATGATATTTCATACATATTAATTTACAATACTGAAGTAACATCAAATTCATCACATTTTAAAATTAACCACTAGGTATGTTAATACCATGAAGACACTGACAAAAATTCAACCTCCCAATATTTCATAATATGTAAAAAGATGGTGGTAAATATGTTTTGATTCCTTTCATAGTGGAAGATAACTATAAATGTTTTCTCATTGATATCGAGTCCAATATGGTCGAAAATAATCATTTTTATTCCCATTTCTATCTATTAAACATCCAATAAAACTATTATATTTTTTTTTCTCAGTATGAATAACATCAATTTTATGATTTTTCTCTAAATATTTATAATAAGTTTGTTCTAAAAAGATTGACTATTTCTTCTAGATGTTGATTGGATGTTTAGAACTTCTTTTTGCTCCAAATGTCAAATCAATATTTTATCCATTTCACAATATTATTTCAATTGGCAATGATCTTGGAGGATGATTGTATCGCTATAAACCATTAAATTATTTTTTAAATATACTATAAGGATGATCAATTAAAAAAATCATAGACTTCCCATGTACTTTGTCATTATTCTATTCTACAATTGATAATACGAAGTCTCTTCTTTACAAATCTTGCATTCCTTGGGTCCCATGACACTATATCTAGGAATGACTCGATATGTAAGAAATTTATTTATAATGAACATTATCATATCACATAAATAAAAATAATCATTCATTTATTCATTAAAAACAATAATACAAGTCTCCCATAGTACATTAAAATTATAAATCAGTGGTTGAAGATACAAATTAGTATCATTTTTTTACTATTTTGGTCTAGAAATTATCAATGTCATCACAATATATTTTTTCATCCTATATATATATATACATATATATATATATATGTGTGTGTGTGTGTGTGTGTGTGTGGAGACAAGTCATAATTTACCATCAAAACATGGAATGAACTTTGTTGTCTACATATGATCTTATACTGATTCATTTCGTCAATATTGAATCCCTTTCTTATATATGTAACTAAGCATCCGAAATCATGATATTTTTTATCAAATCTCATCGATTGTGGGGTATCAGCATGTTGATTCAAGTGAACATTAGATATTTACTCAAGTAAATGGAATATTATCCATTTTTTTCTCAATTGAATTTGAAAATAAATGCTTCAAATGAGAAATTATTAGATGGTACAAAATTTCATTACCTTGAGCTTTGATTCTGGTACTAAAAATTGAATCACACTTGAATAATCATAATTATATAAAGGAATTATTAGGAGAAATTAGTAGAATGTATACAAATTTAGTTTTCATGTGGTCATATGCTGGTAACTGAGAATTAAAATGAGTTGACTTTTTCATACATCTTATTCAATAATCTCCCACATGTAGGATAGTTTGATTAATATTTTTATTCTTTCCTTTGTAAAACACAATCATTGGGGAAAATAAGTATATTTTTATAGCACAATCCCAATGGGCATAATATTTCATTATCCTAATAATTGGAATCTATAAGATAGTTCATGTATGAAAGTATCTTTTTTAAAAGATCATGTTAGATAGAGAAAATGTTTTTGGCCCACCATATTCTTTAATTCAAGTTAAATAATCTCAAATTTGAGGATAACAATGTTTATTTATTGCAACCGAGGAATAATGTTTTCCAAAATCATTGTACATTTATTAAACAATTGTTGTTTTTTGGATGGTTTCAACACCAAATTCATGAATTAATTCATCAATACGATCCTCCACCTCATTGTTAATATTTTCATCAACATTATATATTGAATTTTTTGTTCTTTCACCATGCTAGATCTGATGTGTATAATTAAGGCTAATTCCATCAAAAATGAGATGATCCATGATTTATCTAGAGTTTAAATTTCTTATATTCAAACACTTCACACATACATATATAAAATATATTTTTGATTATTTTATTTAGAATATTCGATGAAATTTTCAACTCCTTTTCTGTATTCACTAATGGATCTTCATAAATTTATCCCATTATGATCCATTCATTATATGATATTATAATATAATCGATGAATATATAAAAACATATAAATAATGAAATATATATATATATATATTGATAAACTATAAACATATGCACATTCAAAAAATTGATTTCTATTAAGATAGGAAAAATCAACAATTACTATGAAACTGTAACACCCGAGACTTTTATGTGAAATATTTTGTTTTTATGTTATATAAATCATCAAAGGAATCTTTCACTAACACTGGCTTGGCTTTCTTTACACGGAACCGCAGCCTTCCTCGATAGCTTGTGTCATACGCAATACCGTGTTTCACTATACAATGATATGCTATTAAAATATTATTAAAACTAGTCGTTATGAATAGTAATAACCACTTTCTAAATTTTATAAATTTATTTTTCAAAATGGACTTCATTATTGGATTCGGAATATCGAAATTATCCTAGGGTGAAATTTTGGTATTTTTCTGAAAACTTTCAATTTTTGATAAATAGTGAAACCACTAAGTGGTAGTTAAAAAACTGAAATTTTCATAAAACATAATTTTACCGCTTCTGTGAGTGGAATTTCGAAAATCCGAGAGACACAGTTGATGTCAGTAAGTAAAATGTGGTTCAATGAGATGAAAATAATTTTATGGTGAATAGTAACTATTTACTTTTTTTACCACGGTTAAAAGTAAATAGGGTAATTAAGGGTAAAAATGATATTATTATTACCCTAAATCATGTCCTAATTCTATTGTACAAGTGTAATTCAACCGAAAACAACATTAGGAATAAAATATGACCATTTAGGCCCACATGGATTAGATTAGGACATTTATTATTAATTTATTTAAAGAAGGGTTAAAATAGTTAAAATCAAAGTTTGATAAGTAAATCATTTTTAATATGGGGTTAAATATGTCATAAATTAGACTATAAATATTAATTAGAAATCTAAAACTATTTCCTACATAATTGTATTTTATTTGTAAATTTTAGACATTAAATAATTTAATTTATTTATAACACAATGATGATGCAGTAATTATCTTATTAATGAAAAATTTACATAATTGATGTTATAAATACCCAAATAAATGTAATTTGAGACTTTTTATGAATTAAACTAATTTTCTAGGTTAATATGACATGTTAGTATTGATTTAAGTAACTTGTTTTGAACTAATCATTCTTTTATTATTTTCAAAAAAATCAAATACTAAGTAGTGTCAAAATTGACATAAAAATGTTTTAAAAAAATATTATATTACTAATTGTTATTTTATTCCTAAAAATCTATGGTTCGGCCAAAGGACATAGATATAGTTATATATATTAATAATAAATAGATTGGGATTCGTTTGTCTTGATATGGTATGTTTATTAACCTTATAGTGTAAGAAAACAAGAAGACACGGTAAAAGTTAAATTATCTAACTTAAAGTTAAATATAAATGATAAGGTTAAAATTGATACCAAAACATGTCAAAATTATATTGGATTATAGTATTACGACCCCTACCCACCTTAGCTTAGAAATATATCAATTTGGAGCTATTAAAACCCGAATTTGACATTATAATAAAATAATATTTTTAGTTATTCCAAAGGTGCCCCTCTCCTCCCTTGTAAAATGGCACCTCCTCCCCCTCTTCCTCACACCACTTTGAGCCTTCAAGCTCGGACAACCCCTTAAAAGTTCTCCTCTCCAAATCCCTAGAATCATCCTAGTGGTTATTTTCTTATTAAAAGACCTATTTTAGTGCCATAAAAGGAGGTCTCAAAGAAGCACTTCAAAGAAGAGGTAATGTCTATTACCGATTCTTTCATCTTTATTTCTTCTTCCACTTATTCTTCTTTAGTTGTTTCATTATGAAGTAATAACATCAGTATCACTCACATACTGATATTTTATTATAGGTATTAAACAACCCTATTTCACCATCTATCCATCCTACGGAAAAAGAAATCACCACGCGTGCGTACGTACGGAATACCGTCTCCACGCCGTGGTGTAATCTATTTTCCACCACCGCTTTACATGGATGGGTATAATGGTGTAAATAATGACTATATATGACTATTATAATGTGATATTGATTCTTAAATAGTATACATACACTACAATACAATTACACGATCATAGGAATGATATCATCACTCGTGTGTACGTACGGAATACCGTCTCCACGATGTGATGCGACTCGTTCTACATGATCTTCATTTCATAATGATTATATAAATGAATTTAATGAATGAATATGATATATATTACACTAATAACATTCGGGAAATGAGGTATCTATAATCTAAAGAGAAGAATACGAATTTATTTGACAAAACACGCATAAGAACAAAAAGTAATAAACACCCGAATAACTAGTAGTGATGAAATATTACTAATAAGAAGCTACGAATATGATCATATATGATATCATAACAATAAGTATGATTCTTTAATAAGTCAATAACATTATTTAAATCATTATATAGGAGGATTAGACACTTACAAAGCAAATCGGACCTAAGGTAAGGGAAATATCACAATCTCATTTTTATCCGAGATTGTTTATACTTTGGAATTTACTGGGGGTATTTTATCATCCACATCCATATTTCCTCAATATGTAACATTATTTACATCCACCTAAAACTTTTTAAATAAAATTTTACCCTTCAATGTGTTTTTAGTAAAAGATATGAATAGAATCTTTTGTCGTTTTTTGTACGATGTACTTTTTGAATTTTCTGAAAAGAGTATGAGAAGAATGTTTTTTTAAACTTATACGGCATGAATGGATTTTTAAAACATTATTTCCAAGAATATTCCTTTAAAATTTTTAAAGTTTATTTTTAATCAACTTATTTTTGTTTAGAATTGTACGACATGTTATGAAAGGGAAAGTGTTTTTGAAGCAGAAAGGATATATTCCTCAAGAATGGAGTTCAAGTGTTTTATCAAAAATTTTTTCCATCAACGATAATAAAGGGTTCTATTTCTATACCTATTATTACATTGATTTGATTATGTTGTGATGGAATTATATTTTTATGAATTACTTTATCTTATATGAACTGTTTTATGATGTCACGATGTTTAAGATTCCCATTTTTTATTACATGGGTTATGTTATGATGTATGGTTTCTGATTTTGTGGCACACATAAGAATGGTATCATTATGAGATGGGTGGGACCTATATCTCCCTCCAATGCATTGGGTAAAGATTTTATATCTCATGAGATAGACATGGCTGGAACGGTAGGTTATATCGGTTCAGTGAAACAGGACTGAAACGAGGAGTGAACTCGGTTCAGAAATGGACTTTGTCAACTAAGATAGTCTTGGCAATGAGTCTTGACTAATAAGAGATGATTTTCTATGATTATGTGTGCATGCCAAAAAGTTTCATGTTTTATTTTATGATTATTGGGATTCCATTTCACTACTATGATTTATCCCATGTTATGAAATTATGCTTTCTTTTGTAGGTTAAGATTTCCAAAAGTTATGTTCTTATGAATATGATGTGATTGATATTTCTTTTGTTTACCTTTACTGAGCATTTGAGCTCACCCTTTTGTATGTTTTCTTTCCCCAGGTGAGGAAGAAGGTTATTAAGTATGATATGCCAAAAGGGACTATAGATATGATGAAATAAATAGGAGATAGTGTAGACGCTTTATCAACCAGTTGTTTATGTTTCCCAGTTTATAAAGACACTATACCTATATGGCCTTTTCGTGGTTTTGTTATATGTTGTAATAAGTATGCTTCAATTTTTAAGTATTAACAATATATGTAAAGTATGGGTTGTTATAGTTGGTATCAGAGGAAAGGTATAGTCAACCTTTGGAAACTAGGATGTTAAAGCCTTAGCAAGAACCCTAAGGATAATTCTAAGCATAGAACACAATCTTAGTGTTTTAGAAATGGCCATGAATAAACTAGGATAAGACCTTAAGTGTGAAATTTTATTCTTGATTATGTGGTTTTCCTATTATAATTAGTGTTTCTCACACTATTCTTCATTGTTTTACTCAATGGCTGGAACCCGAAGGAACTGTGTTAATGCGGAATGCGACGAGCAATGCAATGATTGTCCCCATGAGCAACCAAACGTTATGGGAGCTAGAATTAAAAATCTTGTAGCCATGCTCACACAACATTCTCAAGCTATGAATCATGCAGGACTTCCAAATGAGCAAAGGAAGGAGCAACATTCTGTTGAATCCTTCACGAGACAGTGTCAACCTTCATTCAGCGGGTCTATTGATCCATTAGTTGCTGAACAATGGATTAGTACTACAGAAAAGATATTTTCAGTTCTTCAATGTTCTGATCATGATAAAGTCATCTTAGTAGTGTATCGTTTGGAAGGTGATGCTGATCAATGGTGGAATCTTATTAAGAATATGAGGCAAAGGGATGAAATTGAGTCCATGGAATGGGACGAGTTCAAAAAAATATTTTTCAATAAGTGCTTCCCTCGTATTCTCCGAACAAATATGGAGAAAGCGTTTCTTGAACTGAAGAAAAAGGATGATGAATTTGTTGGTACCTATGAAGCAAATTTTACAAGACTTGCAAGGTATGCTTCTGGTATTATTATCCAACCTGAGAGTAAGATCGATCGATTTTTTAGTGGCTTAAAACCAATTCTTTGAAGGGCGTTAGCCATAAGGGGCTTCAATAGCTATGAGGAAATCGTTCGATGTGCTCTCAAAGTTCAGATGGAGATTGGAATAACCCATCAGTCATATGGGTTTGATAAGAAGAGGAAAATGGAATTCATAGGAAAATCTAAAGAGCATACTGAAAAGAAGATGAGCTTTCCCTTATGCTTAAAGTGTGGAAAGAAACATGGAGGGAGTTTTCTTAAAGGGACAAGTAAATGTTTCAAATGTGGAAAGGAAGGTCATCGGGAATTTGAATGCCGCGATGATGGGAAGAAGATGTCTAATGATGTAAACAAAGGAAGGGATACACATAATTAACCTACTACACTTCAATGTTTCAAGTGTAAGGAAATGGAAAATTATGCCAATAAATTCCCTAATCTAAGGGTTAATGATGATGGTCGACATCAACAAACTCTTAAGGATAAAGACAAAGGAAAGTCACAAGAAATTTCTATCAGCGATGTGGAGTATGATAACGATGTGGTGAAAGGTACACTTACCATCCACTCTAAAGTAGAAAATGTTTTATTTGATTCTGGATCCACCCACTATTTTATTTCTGAAGAATTTTCTAAGGGTATCACTATATTACCTCAACAATTAGATGTTGAGTTAGCTGTGACAACACCTAATGGCACAACAGTCGCATCAAAAATTTATAATTCTTCTCTGATCGAAGTTTGTGGGAAAGTGCTTCCTGCAAATCTTGTGATCCTTCCTATAGTGGAATTTTATGTGATTCTTGGAATGGATTGGATTTATTTATATGGAGATCATATCAATTTCCAAAGAAGAGAAGTCACATTTCATATTCCAGATCAATCTATGATCGTCTATCAATGCAAGGATGAACATAACCTTCCAGTGGAAATTCCTTCTAACTTATGGGTCTTGATTCCACTAAATGATGGTTATTTATCTCAAATGGTTAATGAGAAACTCACGATTATGAATATTCCCATTGTACGTGAGTTTGATGATGTCTTTCCGGAAGAATTACCGGGTCTTCCACCAAATCGTGAAGTTGAGTTTTCAATAGAACACGTACCGGGTGCTTTGCCTATTTCAAAGACACCTTATAGAATGGCCCCAATTGAGTTGCAGGAATTGAAGAAGCAACTCCAAGAGAATCTTGATAAGGGATTAATACGCCCTAGTGCGTCACCTTGGGGAGCACCTGTTCTATTTGTTATGAAGAAAGATAGATCAATGAGACTCTGTGTTGATTATCGAGAACTTAACAGGATCACTATCAAGAACAAATATCCTCTCCCGCGCATTGATGACTTATTTGACCAACTACGCGTAGCTCAATACTTTTCTAAGTTTGATCTTCATTCAGGGTAGCATCAATTAAGTGTCAAAAGTGAGGATATACCAAAGACGGATTTCTATACTAGGTATGGACACTATGAATTTATAGTGATTCCATTTGGTCTTACTAATGCCCCTGCTATCTTCATGGATCTGATGAATAGAGTCTTTAGAGACTATGTTGATCATTTGTGGTAGTCTTTATAGACGATATTGTTGTCTATTTAAAGATAAAGGAAGAACATGAAGATCACTTGAGAATTATATTGAAGACCCTGAGAAAGGAGAAGCTTTATGCCAAATTTACCAAGTGTGAATTTTAGATTCAAAAAGTTTCAATTTTGGGTCACATAATCTCAAAAGAGGGGATATATGTGGATCCAGCAAAAAAAAAGGTTATCAAAAGATGGTCGGGACAAACAACAGTAACTGGGATCTGAAGTTTTCTTGGTTTGGATGGATATTATCGACATTTTGTGAATGATTTTTCATGATTATCTAATCCACTCTCCAAGTTGACTCGGAAAGGAGTTAAGTTTGTTTGGAAGGAAGAATGTGAAGAGAAATTCAAGGAGTGGAAAAGAAGGTTATCCAGTGCACTTGTGGTCACACTGCCTTGTAGTGGAGAAAGGTTTGTGATCTATAGTGATGAATCCAAGAAGGGATTGGGGTGTGTTATTATGCAAAATGATATGGTGATAGCTTATGCCTCACGACAGTGGAAAATCCCTGAGAAAAATTACCCAACTCATGATTTGGAGTTAGCTGTGGTAATCTTTGCATTAAAGATTTGGAGGCATTATCTTTATGGAGAAAGGTGTGACATTTATACTGATCATAAAATTTTAAAGTATATTTTCACACAAAAGTAGCTGAATATGCGTCAAAGAAGATGGTTGGAGCTGATTAAGGATTATGACTGCTCAATCCATTACCACCCTGGGAAAGCAAACAAGGTGGCAGATGCATTAAGTCGACAAGACCATGCCAGTTTATCCAGGATGAGGATCACAAAAGATCCAATATTTATGGATTTACAAAGGATGGATCTTGGAATTATAATGGAAGGGGAAAAATATTATCTTTCTCAAATGAATGTTCAACCATCTATACATGTTAAGATTAAAGAGGCATAGAAAGAAGATGTCGAGTTACAAAAGAAGGTGAGAAATGTTCCTGAATTCAACCTTGATTGTGATGGGATAATAAAGTTCAAGAATCGGGTTTGTGTTCCTCCCATCCCGGAATTAAAGAAGGAGCTACTGGATGAGGCTCATTGTTATTCATTCCTTATTCATCCTGGAAGCACGAAGATGTATAGGGACCTGAAAGAGTACTTCTTGTGGGATGAAATGAAAAGAGATGTTGCTGAATATGTCTCTCGATGCTTGGTATGTCAGCAAGTTAATGCTGAGAGACATAAGTCTAAGGGGATGTTACAACCATTACCCATACCCGAATGGAAATGGGAAAACATCAAGATGGACTTTGTCATAGGACTTCCTAAAACATCCAAAAGTAATAATGATATTTGGGACATAGTTGATCGTCTTACCAAGTCTACACACTTCATTTCTATTAGAGAGGATTTCTCTCTAGATCACCTTTCCATGATATATGTAAAGGAAGTGGTAAGATTTCATGGAGTACCACTTTCTATTATATCTGATTGGGATTTGAGATATATCTCGAAGTTCTGGTGAAGTCTTCAGCATACTCTGGATACAGAGTTGAGTTTCAGCACTGCTTATCATCCTCAGACAGATGGTCAGTCTGAGAGAACAATTCAAACTCTACAAGATATTTTGAGAGCTTCCTCTATGGATTTCAAAGGTGGTTGGGATCAACACCTACCTTTGGTGGAATTTTCTTATAATAATAGCTTTCACTCCAGTATTCATATGGCTCTTTATGAAGCTCTATATGGAAAGAAATGCACGACTCCAACTTGCTGGGATAAAGTTGGGGAAAGAAAGCTATTAGGACCTGATCTCATTGATGAAATGGCAGAAAAGGTCAGATGTATTCAACAACACATAAGAGCAGCTCAAGAGTCGACAGAAAAGTTATGCCGACAACCGAATAAAAGACCTAGAGTTTGAAGTGGGTGATAAAGTGTTCTTACGAATATCTCCCTAGAAGAGAGTCATGAGATTTGGAATGAAGTGGAGGTTGATCCATAGATATATGGGTCCTTTCGAAATACTAGATCGTGTTGGGAAGGTAGCGTACCGATTGGCACTTCCACCGAATCACTCTCAAGTTCACGATGTGTTCCATGTATCTCTCCGGAGAAAGTACATACCTGATCCTTCACATGTACTTAGCTCAGAAGTTGTACCGCTGGAGCAAGATCTTTCTTATGAAGAACAGCCAATAGAGATTCTGGATCATAGCGAAAATGTCCTACGAAGAAAGACCACTCGATTGGTGAAAGTTTTATGGTGGAACCACCAATTAGAAGAAGCTACATGGGAGCTTGAGGATATGATGAGGGAGAAGTATCCTCATCTGTTTGTTACAAAGTAACGAATTTCGAGGGCGAAATTCATTTTAAGGGGGGTAGAATATAACACCCGAGACTTTTATGTGAAATATTTTGTTTTTATGTTATATAAATCATCAAAGGAATCTTCCACTATCATTGGCTTGTCTTGCTTTACACGCAACCACGGTCTTCCTCGATAGCTTGCGTCGTACGCAATACCGAATTTCACTAAACAATGATATTCTATTAAAATATTATTAAAACTAGCCGTTATGAATAGTAATAACCATTTTTTTAAATTTTATAAATTTTATTTTTCAAAATGGACTTCATTTTTGGATTCGGAATATCGAAATTATCCTAGGGTGAAATTTTGGTATTTTTATGAAAACTTTCAATTTTTAATGAATAGTGAAACCACTAAGTGGTAGTTAAAAAACTGAATTTTTCAAAAAACTTAATTTTACCGCTTCTGTGAGTGGAATTTTGAAAATCCGAGAAACACGGTTGATTTCAATAAGTAAAATGTGGTTCAATGAGGTGAAAATAATTTTTTGGTGAATAGTATCTTTTTACTTTTTTACCACGGTTAAAAGTAAATATGGTAATTAAGGGTAAAAATTATATTATTATTACCCTAAAACATGTCCTATTTCTATTGGAAAAGTGTAATTAGACCAAAAACAACCTTAGGAATAAAATATGACCATTTAGGCCAACTTGGATTAGATTAGGACATTTATTATTAATTTATTTAAAGAAGGGTTAAAATAGTTAAAATCAATGTTTTATAAGTAAATCATTTTTAATATGGGGTTATACATAAGATAAATTCTACTATAAATATTAATTAGAAAGATAAAATCATTTACCACATAATGGTATTTTATTTGTAATTTTTAGACATTAAATAATTTAATTTATTTATGACACAATGATGATGCAGTAATTATCTTATTAATGAAATATTGACATAATTGATGTTATAAATACCTAAATAAATTTAATTTGAGACTTTTGATGAATTACACTAATTTTATAGGTTAATATGACATTTTATTATTGATATAATTATCTTTTTTCGAACTAATCATTCTGTTATGATTTTCACAAAAATCAATTACTAAATAGTGTCAAAATTGACATAAAATAGTTTTTAAAACAAATATTATATTACTAATTGTTATTTTATTCCTAAAAATATAAGTTTCGGCCAAATGACTTAGATAAGATTATATATATTAATAATAAACAACTTGGGGTTCGTTTGGCTTGATATTGTATGTTTATTAACCTTATAGTGTAAGAAAACAAGAAGACATGGTAAAAGTTAAATTATCTAACTTAAAGTTAAATCTAAATGATAAGGTTAAAATTGATACCTAAACTTGTCTAAATTATATTGGATGAAAGAATTTTTATCCCTACCCACCTTATATTCGAAATATATCAATTTGGAGATATTAAAAACTGAATTTGACTTTATAATAAAATAATATATTTAGTTATACCAAAGGTGCCCCTCTCCTCCCTTATAAAAGGGAACCTCCTCCCCCTCTTCCTCACACCACTTTGAGCCTTCATGCTCGTACAACCCCTGCCAATTTCTCCTATCCACTTCCGTAGAAACATCCTATAGGTTCTGGTTTTCTTCAAAGACCTATTTTAGTGCCCTAAAAGGAGGTCTCAAAGAAGCACTTCAAAGAAGAGGTAATGACTGTTACCAATTCTTTCATCTTTATTTTTTCTTCCACTTATTCCTCATTAGTTGTTTTATTATGAAGTAATAACATCAGTATCAATAACATACATATATGTTATTATAAGTATGAAACAACCCTATTTCACCATCTATCCATCCTACGGAAAAAGAAATCACCGTGCGTGCGTACATACGGAATACCGTCTCCACGCCGTGGTGTAATCTATTTTCTACCACCACATTACATGGATGGGTATAATGGTGTAAATAATGACTATATATGAATATTATAAAGTGATATTGATTCTGAAATAGTATAAATACACTCCAATACAATTCCACGATCATAGGAACGATATCATCACTCGTGCGTACGTACGGAATACCGTCTCCACGATGTGATGCGACTCGTTCTACATGATCTTCATTTAATAATGATTATATAAATGAATTGAATGAATGAATATGATATATATTACACTAATATCATTATGGAAATGAGGTATCTATAACCTAAAGATAATAATAAGAATTTATTCCACAAAACATGCATAAGAACAAAAAGTAATAAACACCCGAATAACAAGTAGTAATGAAATATTACTAATAAGAAGGTAAGAATTTGACCATATATGATATCATAACAAAAAGTATGATTATGGAATAAGTCAATAACATTATTTAAATCATTATACAAGAGGATCGGACACTTACGAAGCAAATCGGATCTATGGTAAGGGAAATATCACAATCTCATTTTTATCCGAGATTGTTTATACTTTGGAATTTACTGGGGTGTATTTTATCATCCACATCCATATTTCCTCAATATGTAACATTATTTAGATCCACATACAATTGTTTAAATACAATTTTACCCTTATGTGAGTTTTTAGTAAATGATATGAAAGGAATCTTTTGTCGTTTTTCGTACGATGTACTTTTTGACTTTTCCGAAAAAAGTACGAGAAGAATGTTTTTTTAACTTATACAGCATGAATGGATTTTTAAAACATTATTTCCAAGAAGATTCCTTTACAAGTTTTCAAGATTATTTTTAATCAAATTCTTTTAGTTTAGAATTTTACCACATGTTAAGAAAAGAAAAGTGTTTTTGAAGCAGAAAGGATATTTTCCTCAAGAATGGAGTTCAAGTGTTTTATCAAAATTATTTTCCATCTAAGATAATAAAGGGTTCTGTTTCTATCCCTATTATTACATTGATTTTATTATGTTGTGATGGAATTATATTTTTATGAATTCATTTATATTATATGAATTGTTTTATGATGTCATGATGTTTATGATTCCCATTTTTATTACATGGGTTATGTTATGATGTATGGTTTCTGATTTTGTGGCACACATAAGAATGGTATCATTATGAGATGGGTGGGACCTATATCTCCCTCCAATGCATTGGGTAAAGATTTTATATCTCATGAGATAGACATGGCTAGAATGTTAGGTTATATTGGTTCAGTGAAACAGGACTGAAACGAGGAGTGAACTCGGTTCAGAAATGGACTTTGTCCACTAAGATAGTCTTGGCAATGAGTCTTGACTAATAAGAAATGATTCTCTATGATTATGTGTGCATTCCACAAAGATTCATGTTTTATGTTATGATTATTGGGATTCCATTTCACTACTATGATTTATCCCATGTCATGAAATTATGCTTTCTTTTTCCTCTTAATATTTCCAAAAGTTATGTTCTTATGAATATGATGAGATTGATTTTTCATTTGTTTACCCTTACTGAGCATTTGAGCTCACCCTTTTGTATGTTTTCTTTCCCCAGGTCAGGAAGAAGTTTATTAAGTAAGATATGCCAAAAGGGACTATAGATATGATAAAATAAATGGGAGATAGTGTAGACGCTTTATGAACCAGTTGTTTATGTTTCCCAGTTTCTAAAGACACTATTCATATACGGTCCATTCGTGGTTTTGTTATAGGTTGTAATAAGTATGCTTCAATTTTGAAGTATTAACAATAAATGTAAAGTATGGGTTGTTATAAAAACAAAATTAATCTGCTAAATGTATTTATTTTTCATGATGTGTATAATTTTGATCCAATTATCATCAAATTTAATTACCCTACTATAAATTCCTAGTATAAAGCCATGATATTGTAAAAAATTTATAGGAATATGAACATTTTAACATTTATTGTTTTGTAATATTATTTCAAAATAAAATGAAAATAAATTAATAATAATACTATAGTTTATATATTGAAATATCATATATTGTTTAAATCAATTAAAATTGGTCAATTTAATTTATTAAGGACAATCACACAAAGTTTTAATCTTTTTTATTTGAAAAATGATCTAATTTTAAAATAATTAAATATCTTCTAAATTTAATAATTGTAAATTTGTTATTTTAATGTTATATACAAGTTGTTTTTTAATATTATAATTAAATTATTTTAAATCATAAAACATTTATTAATATATTTTACATAGTTATAGTTCGGTGTCATGTGTGTGGAAAGTTATTGAAGTCTTTATTAATTTAACAGGTGAATAATATAGGGTCATTACAAGTGATGTACATTATATTGCTGATGGATGATACCATATATCATTGTTAATTGTACAATATCATGAAGACCATTTTATAATTTCAGAAAATGAAACATTTATCAAAAAAACAATAAAAAACATTTATTAATAACAATCAAATACAAAATAATAATTAAAACAATAACTCAACAATATAACTAAATAGTAAAAAATTATCTTCAAAATTAAACAAATTCTTAAAAAAATTTGGTGCTCTATTAATAATTCAATCCTTAATTATATCTTCCTCACTCGACATAATTGGATGAATAAAAATTTTATAAACTACCATATTGTTTTATAGAATGAACAATAAAAAAAATTAATTAAAATCAAACAGTTGTTGATAGTCAGCTAGAAAATAGTTTCTGATGATAAATAATTCTATGGATGTTGAAACAATGATAGAGGAAGAAAAATAAAGATAAAATATCATAAAATGATGATAAAAATAGAATAAAACAAACAATAATGGTCTTTAAGGATCATCAGGTCAATGTCAGCTGATAAAGAAGTTTCACAGATCAAAAAATGAGGGATGCATGATCCCATTTCTTTTTTAAATTGTTATTAGTGTCGGTTTTTTAGAAAACCAATTCCACAAAATTAATTATTTAATTTATAGTGTTGGATTTTAACAATAACTGACCCCATAAATCATCTCTCAACCGTTTTAATGAATTTTTTATCAAAATATGATTCCAAAAGATCAATATAAATAATTTTATCATCAATATTCATTAAAATCAAGGCCAAAAATTTCCCATAGATATATTTTCCATTGGTTTATAAAAAACAGACGGCGTAGCTTTGATATTGAAGCTAGTATTTATAAAATTTAATTACCTTATTTCTATATGGCATATGTTTCATGTTTTTAGACGTCATCCATTGAATTCAAATTACATAACCAAATGCAACTATGAAATGAGCCTTGAGGGTCACACACAATTTTTATTAAAAATACCTATTATATTGGATATGATATAACCATGTTTAATTAATATTAATCTTCTATGTGGTTTAATAATTATCCTTGTGGTGTTGATTGAAAAATAATCAGTCAACAGTTAATTGTGAGTATATATATGTGAGTTATATATTGAATTATTTTTTCTAGTAATAATTAATTTCTTTACTTGAATATATAAAATTTATTTATTATTGTTTATTATAAAGGTAACTAAATATTTTTTTTAGTTAATATTGAAGAAATAAATATATACTAATTTAGTGTATTTAATGTGTTTTTACATAATGGAAAATAATGTATTAATATTTATTTAATTAAATAAATAATCATTATCTAATTCCTGATGAATATTGAGGAGTATTTGAAGAGTGAGTTTATTATCCATGGATAAATTTCTTAGTAAAAATTACCATAATTGATATTAAAATATTTATTCAAGGAAATTATATTTTTTTATCAAATTTTTTAATGTATAGAAAGTGAATATTAATAATTCTATTATTATTTATACATCTTGTTCATCATGGATTAACTATATAATAATCTCTCTTCTGTATTTATTATTTTCGAACACCATCTCGATTTAAACCTATTTATGACATCATCTAAAACCCAATCCATTATAATAACTATGCACTATGTGTTTTAGAGAGGATTATCCCATTCCTTAAGTGTATCAACACATAGAACTCTCTCAATAATGTATAGGATCTCTTTTCTTCCACATGAGTGATTCCTTCTCACTTGAATGATTATTTAATGATCAAAAGTTATCATTATACGAATTAGAGAAATTTGTGGTTTCACCCAACAGATTCGATGGTCATGATCGAATGTATGTGTAATATGTGTGGATCAAAAATAGAGATAATATTTATTTAATTCCTTTGATGTAATAACATTATGAAAAGTGATCACCTTATGATCATCAAAAATTAAGAAAGAAATTTAATGTATTGTACCTATTTATTTAAATAAATTAATTGGAAATTATATGTGAAAAATATCACCTCTTCATGGATTATTAAATGTTTATGATTACTATTGGATTTAATTTCAATGTTCATTGTTCTCTTCATCATGTAATTATCATATTATTTGTATATTACAATAAAATTATGAGTTGGATATACCTAATTGGCACTTCCTCTTTTCCTGGAAACATTATTTTTAAGGCCATTCCTTCAATACTAAATGAACAATTTTTTATGGTCATGCCTAAATGGCCATTTATGTTAATATTTAGTTCCTAAAACAATGACTAAATAATGTTCCATTTTTACTCCCACATCCATGACAAAATTAAGTTAAATTAAAGGTTATGTTTTCTAGAACATAGTGGTTCTGTTTGAGGTCACCCTTCTTGACCAATGATTTGCCTTTAAGGTCATGTGTCATGGACCAAACAATGATTATTTTATGGTCTTACTTATATGAATAAATGGATTCCCTTTTAATTTCATACTTCTAAGACTAAATTAACTTCTATATAATGTCATGTAATTAGGATCATAATGTATTATATTTCAAATTCTTATGAAATTTAACATTTTCTTTCTTAAATTCATATGGAGTGGAATACTAGGTAGTGGTACCTAGAAATGTTTTTTATGGGACTTAAACATGATAGGATCTTTCAGTTTCATCCATGTTTTTGGAAAATAAACACAAGTGTGTATGGTTGGGGATTATTTTGAAAATTAATCTAATGGAAATTATTCTTCATTGATATGGATGACATCATCAAAAAAGTACATAGTTAGGGCTTACATTATGTTTTAGTATCATGGTATGTATTGATCCCTGAAAGGATGAATGGATGATATCATCAATGAGAATCTGGTTAGAGGTTACTCTTAGTAGGAATTCTTTAATATGTATGGATCATTAATAAGTCATAAGGATGAGATCATTAATGAAAACATACACATGGAACACAACTAATGTGAGGAATATTGTATTTATGAATCATTGATAGGTCATATATATCTTGTCGTCAATGAGAATATGGTCAGAGATTCAACCTAAAAGAAGGTTCATGGTATATATTGGGCTTATTACATCGATGGTATAGGATAAAATGTATCTGCAATGTCTTTTGAGAAATAAGTTTAACCCAGTTTTGATACCAATTAGAACTACATATCTAAATCGACCTTTTTAATGTGCTATAAACTAAACTTGTTGTAGAAAACATAAGTTAACGGAACCCTCATATTACATATCATGATGTGTTAGTTGGTAGAAACTGAAATGTTAATATTAGTGGCCTGGTTTTATTGGGGTCCTAATATATAGTTTGGTAAAATTTCCTCCCTAGTATATTACATACATGTCCAATAAAAATTAAATCCCTAGAAGCTAATTAAAGTGTTCTATGCTAAGTGGAAACATAGTGGTTGATTTGGGTGGCCTTGTAGAGGTCGTTCCCCATTAACTATTAAAGGAGGCCATGGTTAAGTGGGTCCCTATAACCTTATCAAAATGGCCTATAAAAATATACAATCTAATAGATAACCATGTTTCCTTAGTGAAATGACTCCTTTGTAGGTGAACTATATTTTTGGGTGAAGTACAACCTTAGTTGGGCTCCCAAGAGATAGGGTACCACTCCCTAGTCCTGAGGTAGCATAAGATAAATGGTATTTTGTGAAGGATTACTTTTAAAAACTATTATTATGGAATTAAAACCAAATTTTGATTATTTTAATTAGGTTATTACTTAGACTGTAAATTGATAGGGAAATAGGGGATCATGGGTTTCCGCAAGCATGATTGTAGGCATAACCTTTTATAACTCTGGGACTATATCATTTGTATATCTTAATGACTCAAAGTAGTGGCAGAAGGACTTTTTATATGAAATAGAAGGTTTGGTTTGAAGATATGGTGGGCTAACCACACTTAACCACTTCACATTCCATAATATATTGATTGTATACTATAGAGAATGATGAAGGATTGAGAGGAAAAAGTAAGGCATAAGAGGTCTAGGTGTGGAAGGGCCTTGTGTAAAGACAATTGAGCATAATATTATACTATATGATGGTATATACGTAAGGACATGTCATTGTGGGATGTATATAAATGAGAGGGAATCATGAACGAAGATCTAGGTGCCATACATGTAGGGCATGTCGTCATCAGGCATTAATAATTCCTAGGCACTGGAATTTATATGTGATTTGAGGCTTGGGTCTAGTAAGGCATGGCCATATGAAGCCTGGGAACGAAAACATTATTTCAAAGAAATTTTTTTTCATTCAAATAAAATTTCTATCCTTATAAATTTTAAGTTTAAATAGTGTAATTCATGGGTTTTTCAACAAACAAATTTGTAAAATATGATACATAAATGATGTTACAAGGGAATCTTCATGAAATTACATCATGAAATATGTATACAAGGCCTAGTTTTTTCCAATGTCAATGACATATTATTCATTAACACAAATAAGAAAACTATTTGTGTCTTTATCCTAACAAATATAATTTATTCATTATTTGATTCCAAAATACCACTTTTACCACATATAATTACCCTTATCACCTCCATTTTAAAATCACATACAACAAATATTCCTATAGAAAAACTTTATAAAAATATACCCAAACAATGTCCCACCACTATGTTTTATAACATATAATTTTAAACATCCATGAATAAAATCCCCAAAATATATGTGTAATATTTGTCCACAAGGAAATAAATCACATGATTTCACTTTCAAATCCAATTCAATTCAGCTTCTGAATATTATTAATTATAATTAAACACTATATAAACATCATATATTTATTAATATTCTTCTATAAAATAATTATTATCTTTAAATATTTAATTTTGTATCTTGTTCTCTTCTTTAAAACATCTATTACATAGTCAGTTTTACTACTTATAAGGAAGATGTTGTTTCATTTATTATCATGTTATTCATGGATGGTTAGTATAATGTATACAATATATAAATTTATAAATTTATTTTTTTAAATTACTTTTTATTTTTTAATTATGATTCATATAATTTATATTTATATTTATTTTATATTTAGTCAAACAAACATAAACTGTTTAATAGAAAAACATTAATTTTTAAAACATGGTCTTCATTCTAAAATGGATTAATTATTGTACTTTATACCAAATATAACTAAAATTCGACCATCAAGAATTATTACCATCAAAATTTCCTTATATTTTATATCACATAAACCTAGAACAAAAAATCAAAGCCACAATATTGAACTTATAATTGATTATTTTGAACAAATATTTTCACAAAATTGGTATCTATATTCACAATATAATTATTAATCAATAATTGGTCAAAATAAGAAAAAATTAATTTAAATGAATATACATAACGTTTTATAGTTATTTTATAACATTTAATTTTTTTAAAAGTGATTAATGTGTATTGAAGATAAAATGGACATGAGAAATGAGTTTTTCACCAAATTAAAAATCACATTGGTTCAATTAATCTTTTATTACTATTTTTTTATATTTCTATTATATCATCATGATTTTGGTTAGTAAATTTTGGTTATATGTTTTCACATTCAATATTCTACTTTTATTTACTAAAATATTTTATGATAATTTCACGAAAATTAACATCAAAATATTCACCCTCTATTTCTTCATATTATTTTGAATTATTTTTATTTGTTAATAATTTAATTTACAATATGTGTTATCTTTTGATTTTATTATAAATACATAAATAATATATATATTTATCTTACCATTCATTTTATGAAAACCCTAATGATTTTTCAACAAAAACACTTATATAAACACATTTTTCTATATTATAAATGATCATTGTTAAGAATTTTGGTGACAAAAACCAAAACAATTTATATGAAATAATAAAACCAATACATTTTAAAATGAAATATAATATTGAATATAATGGAAATTATGGATCACTTTTGTTACTATTTTTATCTGAACTGGACTTGTAAACAACAAGGGAAACCCATCCAACATCCTAAACCATATAAAACCCAAAAAAATGTATCAAATAGACTCTCATCACATGATGGGGCATGATCTATCCTTCATCACTAAAAGAATAATCATAATAGATAATTTTATGTTCTTAGAAATGAGGGGATAAAAATTCCCAAACCCGGATGACATGAGGTTATTTTAGGGACATTAGTGTAGATGAAAATTGAGGTGATAATAAAAAATTAAAATGGTAGTAAAATTAGAAACTCTATAAACATAAATCCAATGAATTAAATGAATCATAATGAAAAATTTCAAGACACACTCAACTAAAGAGGAATATATCATTTTCACAAATGGATGTAATCCAAGTGTAATGGTCCCTATTGAGTAAAGACTAATGCCACATGATATAACAACATATGAACTAAAACAATTTATCATAGTTCCTAGGTGAATAAAAAATTGAATCAGCAAAAATAGGGGAGTCCCTAGACTCTAATTTCAATAATGGATGTAAGACAAACTATATAGGCTAAGTATGATCATAAATCATAGATCCTTCCTAATCATGAACCATTACCTCATGAGTAAAAAAACTACATCCAAATGTATAATCTTTTTATTTATTCATTGAATGGATGATATGGTCATGGAATGTCAGATTTTTAGAAATATGGTTTGTATGATCAAGCTATGAGTGTAAACCATTAGATTGGATCACCATTAGATCAACCAACTAATCATTCATTATACTAAAAATCTTCTAATTTTATTTATAAGTATAAATAAAGACTGGATAATTTTAATAGCATAATTGAACCTCTGTATAGATAATATGGATGATGAAAATAAAATTGTTATAATTATATCTTGAAACTAAAGTGGTTTAGTGGTAACCATATACAAAATATAAAATCATTATTGATAGAAACTGTATAGAGTTACAACTGCATCAGTGGATACGAAGAAACTTGTAATATGATCAAAGAATAGACCCAATCACACATAAACTCAACATATATAACCACATGTTATATATATATATATATTATATAAAACTAATGAGACCTCTAAGGATGAAAAAGACACAATTCATGAGAAATACCATACTAGAGAAGATATTTATAAGAGACCCTAATGTTGGTTTGAAAATTTTAAAAATTAAATTGTAAACCTTATGGTTGTGAATCAGATCTCCAATAAAAATCATAATTCATAATTTCACTTTTCACATGCTTTCATACTTGTTGAAAAAATTACTAAAACGTTTTTCAAGTATCCTTTTTAATACCACTCAATATATGGTTTACCATCTTATCCTCATTAATTATAAAGGTGTGTAACTTATCATTAAACATTAATTAAATATTATTCTTCTATTAATTCATTTTTATGTGATTTTAGATTTATATGAAACACAATTTTATTTTTCCATGGTTTATCCACGTTATGCCTACTAGTTTATGTTTGATCATTTTTTCCTTCCGTTATTATATAGCACAAATGATTTTAAATTGAATATGATTTGAAACATAGTATTAGAACTAAATATCTCAACAATCAATTTTTTAATCATTATATCTTATGAGATACTATGTATAAGGAAAATTAAGTGAGCCCGGCACATCTATGTTGTGATAATTTCGACATGAGCATTTATTATTTTTATAGTTTTTAATTATTATGCTTTTGAAAATTTACTATGATTATTATAATACTAGGTTATTTTCGTGTGTTTATATTATTATGATGACCGTTATGATTCTTTATGAACTCATGTTAATTCATGTCTATATTACTTTCCTATTACTCATCCTTTTTGGGATTTGAGCTCACACATCATTTTATTTATCCAATAGGTGATCATTTGTGTGAAAACATTTACAATCAGTTTATAAGAGGACTATAATGATGGCACTACAAAATCATTTTTAGTCTTTAATGTATTAATCTAGTAATTCAAACCTATTCTCCCAAGATAATAGAATTATTTCTTATAAGAAGTATAATAATATGTATGATAATCAATAAATTATGTAAAAAAATTACTTTTGATTCATGGTTCGTTATATGATGGGAATCCAACCCATAATTTTCTACAAATTTTTTTAATATCCCAAGATAATGAGAAATATCATCAAGTGAATCTGTATTTTTATACCACTACATAGGAGAGATTTTAGATTGAAACATTATTTTAACTCTAAATATATATAAATATATATAAAAAATATTCATAAATTATAAAAAAGAATCAATAATATGGGAATAATTTAATTCAATATTATGTTAATCCTATAATGAAACTTCTTATGTTCATGGTGGGACATATATTGATTATGTAACATAATCTAAATTTAAAATTATTGTATTAAAATATAAAATAATTAATATCCTAAAAATGATAAATGATATAGATTAAATAAATCAATGAGTAATTTATATCTATAAATATAACAATTTATAAAAATTTCATACATTTTAAAAAAACATTTGAAAATTTCATATAATTATAAACACATAATAACTCTTAAATATATATACTCTTAATTACCTATAAAAATAGTTTTTTCAAATATATATCTTAAATATGATAATTTCATATTTAATAATTAATTTACATAAAATAAACACTTAATGTGTATTAAAATATATGATTTATGAAGATGAACTTTTTATATTTCATGTATGAATTATATGATAACCTCAAATATCATAAGAAAAATCATTTATATTAATTAAATATCATTTATATTTCAAAACAAATTTTACAGTATATCACTATGGAAATTATTTCATATCTCCATACACAATGGGTTGTATATCATAAATATTATAGAATACTAAGATTTAAATTTAAATATAGTATTATGTTCTATTGTCTGTACCACATGAAATACAAAACATAAAATGAACTTTTATGTACTACAAAAATAATTTATATATGATTGTAATAACCTAGTTGTTTGTCTGGAAGGTATGAGAAGGAGTAGACATATATGGAAGTATATTAATAGATGTTTTGTATTATACATGTTTTTTAATTAATTAATATTAAAAATGTATTCAATTTTTTAGAATAAATTGTAAGATAAGTGAATATATTTTTTTATAATTTTTTTAAATACTTTGATATTTTTTATCAAATTAATTAAATTTAATCAATATTTATTAATTATTTTAAATTATTGATAATTTATTCATGAAAAATAAATTATCATTAATATAATGGTTTCTGAAATATAAGAAATGAGTATAAATTCATTTTAGTCTTCAAAAAAAAATAATCCAAATTGGTTTTTATTGAATTTTGTGCTCAAATATTAACACAAATTTCTATCACTTTTAGAAAGATTATTTAATAAAGTAAAAATAATATCATAAATAATAAATTCAAATTAATATTTAGATAATTATTTATTATTTTTCGATAATGGTTTATTTTTTGGTAAACCGTGAAAAATATTGATTTTACAAAAACTATCGTTTCTTATCTTTTAATTTAATTTAAATCCCTATTTCATTTGATTTTTATTTTATTAACAGTCACTTAAGTTTTTTATTGTTTAAAGTAGTTTAACTAATTCTTTTGAAATCATTATTATTTGTGCCTTTTGTATATATCATTTTTGTTATTAAAATATTTTTTTTTCTAAATGTTATTTTTCATTGTGTTTCTTAATATTATAACAAAATTATATTCTTTTAGTTGTGAATGAAGAATGATTAGAAATGGATTTAATTTTTTGAATTATTAGTTTCAAATTATTTAATAAGTATAATTTATATTTTGGTTACAATGAATAGTAACCATGATAAAAACGTTTTCATCACAGTAAACTGAAAAACTGGTAGATTAAGGTTAAATAATTTTGATAAGGCCAAAAAATCTCTTAATAAATCTTGATGTATTATATAATTTTGATCCATATCATCATACAATTTAATATTGGGTATTTTGGTTCCACTTTATTATGATTACATCAATTATAATATTTTATATTAAGAGTAATTAAAAAATGTCATTATATTTCACTTATTATGTTGTCATTACATGTATATTGATAAAAATTCTATATGAATTAATATAGTAGGTAAAATTTAATTTGAATAAAAACAATTTTTATTCTAATTTTTAAAAAAAATTATTCAATGTATAATTACCTTTAATGAATATGCAATTGTTTTTAGAGTAGTAGAAAAAAATTAAATTATTTTAAAGAACTCTAAAATTATTATATTTTATATGAATATTGGGGTTACAGGATATTATTAGATAATAATAATTTTTGAATGATATTTAAAGAGTTTATATTCTACTTTTAGTTTTTTCTTGATGTGTGTAATTTCTATTTTTTGGAATTGACCTAAAAATTGTATTAAATGGTGATTAATATATAAAATTTTATTTAAATCATTATAAAAACTAAATAATACTATAATAATAATATTTTATATGAAATTTTATATTATATAATTAATTTTGCATTTATTTTCAACTTTTAATATTTAAAATTACATTCATGGCCCATATGGATTAAAAATTTATTTAACATGTTTAAGGTTAAAAGGTTTGACGACTATAAAACTAATTGATATGGTTAAAAATTCAACTTAAACATGTTTAAATACTATTGGACAAATTAATTTAACCATTAACACCATATATTTTAATAAATTGAACATAATATCTTTTTTTCATGAGTTTAACACATTTTATATATTAATATTTCATGTATTTACATTATTTTCACTCACCGCACTTATAACGGGGATCCTCCTCTCCTCTCTTCCTCACATATAATGATCGATTTATAATAACCAAAAACTACCTAAATTCCATCCTAACATAACTAAATACATCTTATAATCACTATTTTTATCAATATAGCATCCTATAAGGCTTTAGGAGTAAACCAATGGATTTTTTCAAAAGAATTGGTAAAAATATTAACTATATGTTTTTATGATTATATCTTCTTCCACATCCTAAAAATTTTATATAACTATGTTGGAATGATAAAATAAGCTTATTAGTTATACAATAATATAATTATTTTGATGGAACAACTATTTCCCATATTTATTTTCATACTATGAAAATTGAAAACATTGTTCTGGCATACAGGTGGACTACCACCATCATTAAGAGATGTGTTTCATTTATCATTTATAACTCATATTAATGATTAAAACTATAAGTAAAATGAATTTATAAAATTTTTATTAAATATGTATGATCATATAAAGATAATATCATACTTACAATGTATCCTTTTATCCATTATAAAATGATAATCTCGAACAAGTGTATGTAAGAACTACCACATATGTAAAGAGATGTGATCCATTTTTTACAATAAACCGTCCTTCAAGTATTATAAAATAAATAATGTATAAACATGATATTTTTTTCATTTTTATAATTATAGTGATGATTGAACTATGAACCCTCTAACCATATTCATCTTACAAAAGTCATTTTTGTCTTATAAACCAAACAACCACAAAATATATAATGTGACGTTAACCATTTTATAAACTAAATAAAACATGGTAAAAATGAAATAAAGGGAATCACTTGAATGTAAATAAATTTAAAAGTTATATAATCATATATAAATATAAAATATTTATTTACTGTCCCAAACCAGGTATGGTTTACACTAATATTGTAACCAAATCAATCCAATGACATGGTCCGAAGGGCATTCCCTATCGCCATATTCTAGCTCAAGCACCTGAGTAACAATAAATTATGTCTAGGAAGGATTTACCCAAGTATGAATGCTTAAAACATTAAAAACAATCAGTAATAAAAATCATAAATTTTCTTGTCATATAAGTCTTAACAAAACCAAAACGGAATACATGGTTTCAAACAAAGTAGAAGAGGTCCAAATAATAATAATAATAAATTAATTCAGCCACAATGTCTCCAGGTGACAAGGGGTGGTCACCCCTGAGCTGTCTCCACAACCCCGCATCGAGAGGGGACTAACAACCCGAATTTCCTTCACTAGAGGCGTTGCCTTTACCTGAGTCAAAAATAACCAAGTCTGCATACCCCTAAGAGACCTAAGTAGGTTGATAGACTATTTCCAATATGTTAACACCAAAATATTCCAAAGAGTATTAAATACAAGGTAAAAAATCAAGCAGTTTTAATATGTAAAGAAATGCGGTGATAAATTCCAAGAAATGCAACTTTCAATTGAAAAATTTTATCAAAATAAAACATTAATAATGTTAATATAATTAAATAATAAATGTTATATATTGTAAATTACATAAAAACAACTGTTTTCATGGTTATTTACCACAAATCCAATGAACACCAAAACCAGGAACACCACTAGGTGACTAAATAGTCTTAGGCCCTATGCAGCTTGTACCTCGGTGAAAAATAACAATAAAAAATCCATTCTTGCACATGATTCACTGGTAGTGAACATAACCATAACCTATTGGTACCCCATAACCATCCATATAGCTTATTTATAGTTATAGTTACCTATTTTGTAAGAGAAATAGGGAAACAACCATTTGGTTCACTAGTCGTACAAGTACATATCTACACACCTAGGTACTAGGGCTTCCACATTTGAGTTCCAACAATTTAAACATGCTACAAAAATACATTTTCTTTTAAAAACCCAAATATTAGTCACATACATACAATATAGTAGTAATACATAATTTATACAACTTGAAACAGACAACAAAATATATTTATTTTCAATAAACCATCTTCTAAAAATCTCACACTGTTTTTCACAAAAAAAAATCATTTCAATATCCAATTTTCACACTATGTACAGACTATTAAGTCAAAAAATTGTGTTAATTACCATTCAATTAATTCAAGAATTCATTAATGGGGAATCCCCATTCGAACCAAGATGTTATATCTCTTAAAACCCCATATTGTCACACAAACCTGGCTCTTAAAGTCTAATTGCTTCAAAAAAACCATTAAAACAGATTTTCACATCAATAACCAAAGGATATAAACATTAAAAACAGTATTTCATTCCCTAAAAACTTCAATAAAATCAAATAAGTAATTATATAGTATCCCCAAATGAAACAACAAGAGATTTTAATGAAAAAAACCCAATTTCACATAAAAATGGCAATAAAAATTCATTTTCATTACAAACACCAATAAAACCAATTTGTGAAATAATAATAAAATGAGATAAAAATGAAAATACTATAAAAACATAAATATAATTCACATCTATTTCATACATAATGGATTCAACTACCAAAATGATTAAAACCCTAAATCCTTTGTGGGAAAACTCAATCGCACCACCACTACACCTCATGCTGGGTAGATCACGACTGAAAACAGAATAGTGGACTAAGAAAACCCAAGGTTACACCGTAGGTTCTAAACCATACCCTCTAGTAATTTGGGAATTCATTGATAAGGGAATAAACCAAAACCACATTGAATGAAACCCAATGAAAAATGAAATAAGAATGAAGGAGTCCCTGTTATTTGAGGGATCTTAGATAAATTTCCCCAATATACACTAGTAGATGAATATGAAAACACCAAAAAATAAAATTGAGGTTAGAACAAGTAATATAATGTTAATTGAGAACTGAAATGGGGGGAAATAGTGAAAATTGAAGGAGTAATGAAGGAATCAAATTATCTTTTTAAATATGGATGAATTGTGAAATGTTCAAATGTTTCAACCTAAACCGCATGATGAATTAACTCAACAGTGGTGGAGAAGTGAATGGGGAATTCCTTGGTTTTGTTGGATCATTTGAGAGGTATAATTACCAAAAAATAATTAAAATTGAATAAGATATTAAATAATTATTTTTCTAAATTGGACAATTTCTTTCGTGGTAGCCCAACTCCTTATCTAAAAACCCAAATTAACCCGAATTATGGATTTATAAAGGCTCCAAAATGACATGGTGGTATTAATATTTAAGGGTATTCCATGTAGAAATTGGACTATATGAAAATTTTGACAAATAAAGGAGTTATAAAAGACACAATATTTATTTTCTTATATGGAATTTGGTTCATGATTTGGCAGAAATTTTGAAAACCCACCACTTCCACCAAAATGCAGGGGAAAAATCCCAAACCAAGAAATATTGAAAATTAAATGAAAAATTAATTTAAAATACATCATTTACGTGACAGTTCTCCTTACGATGAATAATTTCCATCCTGGAATGTCAATCTGAATCATGATCGAAAAACTGGAATGAATACTTTTCCTCAAACAATGACTTTTTCTCCCATGTCTAATGTGAATCATTTCTATGATGCCAAATAACCAAGACCAACAGAATAGACATTCCCCAAAAAACCTTCTCTTGGGGACCACCATTTTTACTGGCCACTAAAAAACTGACAAGTAAGTCTCTATCTTTAGTTATTCCCAACTCAACCCATGGGACAAATCTGGGTTGTATTTCTCCAAATGGGATACATGGAAGATTTCATGGATAGATGTCAATTGGGAAGGGAAATCCAACCTATATTCCACCTTTCTAATATTATTGGTGACTTCAAAATGTCTGAAAAACCACGACATCAACTTCCCTTGCTTTCTCAATTGACGATGGCCTAGACGAGGGGCCACATTCAGAAATACCATGTCTCCAACAGAAAACTCCAAGTATCGATTCCTCTAGTCAGCATAATATTTATGGAGACTCTGAGTAGTAAATAAATAATGTATAATAATTTTGACATTCTCATAAGTCTTCTTCACTAGACTCGACCTCAGAAGTGTGGTCTCACCTATATCACCCCATATAGGGGGGACCGACAAGGCCAACCATAGAGCGCCTCAAAAGTAGAAATTCAAATCCAGGACTGGAAACTATTATTATAAGCTAACTCAACCAATCCCAAATGGATATCCTAGGAAAGTCAATAGTCAAATACACATGCATAGAACATGTCCTCCAAAATATTATTTTCCCACATTAGCTGACCATCCATCAAAGGATGGTATGTCATTCTCATCAAAATCTGAGACCCCAAGGCCTTATGAAGGCCTTCCCAGAACTGAGATGTGAAATGGTGGTCACTATTTCAGATAATGAATGATGGCACACCATGGTGTCTCACAACCAATTAATGATGAAAACGGCCTAACTCATACATTTTAGCTGTATCTCTAATTAGAATGAAGTGGGATGATTTGTTAAGATGACCAATCACCACAGAAATGTAATTCTTACCCCGAGGTGTACGAGGAAAGCCAACGATTAATTCCATGGAAACCTCGTCCCACTTATAGGTAGGAATGGGTAATGGTTGGAGAAAACCAGAGGTCCTCTGAAGCTTTACATTCACCTACTGGCATGTGCAGCATCTCGACACAATGTCCCGTCACATACCTATCCACCATAACTGTCATAGAAAATTATAATACATAATTCTGGAATCCCTATGGACATCCCAATGAGACTGGTGGCTATCCTCCATCACCACCATTTTCAAAAATAACAACATTACTAGACGTCCCTTGAATCAAAAGGTGCCCTCAGGAGACAACGACCAGTCAGAAGACGTCTCCCCACCATGAAGAAAATCCGACAACCACTTAAAAAGAACAACACAAGTTTGTTCCCTACAATTCAACTAGAGGAGAGGATTCAATTGAATTCTCTCCAATAACACACCTCCACCATGCTCCTTGGTCTCCGAATTCATATGGGAAAAAAGCCCCATCAAAATCCACTCAACACTAGAATTACTCAAATCCTACAATGGAACTATTCTTCTTAAAGTTTCGGCCACCACATTACCCTTTCCAAGGGTAAATACAATGTCAATGTCGAACCCCTACAAGTGCATGATGCAATGATGCTGCCTCAAGTTAAGGTCCTTCTGTGAGAAGATATAGGCCAAACATTTGTGATCAGAGTAGATGAAAAACATCTCCCCAAAGAGATAGTGATTCCATGTCCTCAAAGAATGCATCACGCCTGCTAACTCTATGTTATGGGTTAGTTAATTAATTTCATGTGGTGGGAGTTGGTGAGAGCCATATGCCATCATGTGATCATCCTGCATAAGCACACACCCAAAATCTATACCTGAAGCATTGCAATAAACCACATACCCCTTCCCGACATCAGGAAAAAGAATCACGGGGCAGTAGTCAACCGCTTCATCATCTCCTTGAAGGATTTATGACATTATAGGGCTCATACAAACTTCACCACTTTCTGGGTGAGCTTGGTCATCGGGGACACAAACTGAAAAAATTCCCAAACCAATCGCCAGTAATAACCAGTCAGACCAAGGAAACTCTTGATCTTGAACACATTCATCTGTTGGTCCAACGACATGACCACACTAATCTTCTCAGGGTCAACTAAAAAATCCTTCTCCAAGATCACATGCCCCAAAAAATTTCACTTCCGTAATCCATAAAGTGCACTTTGACAACTTTGGATAGAGGTGGTGATCCAGAAATGTGTCCCGAAGGATCCTCAATGGATGTTCATGTTCCACCTCAGAGATAGACTATACAATAATGTCATCCATGGAAACCACAACAAAGGAAATGAGATTATGGTAGAACAATCGGTTCATGGGTTCCATAAATATTATTGGAGCATTGGTCAATCCAACAGGCATGAATAAATACTAAAAGTGGTCATACCTATTTTAGAAGGGTATCTTCGGGATATATGAATCTCTAACCCTAACTTGATGGAATCCCTAACGTAAGTCTATTTTTTAAAACCACTTTTCCCTCTTTATATTATCAAAAAAATCATCTAATTTGAGAAAATGGTATTTTTTCTTAATTGTTACCTTATTCAGCTTACAGTAGTCAATGATCTACTGGAGGAATCAGTCAGCCTTTTTCCCAATCTACAGAGGTGAGGCCCAAGGAGAGACATTCACATGAGTGAATCCTTTGGATTCTAATTCATCCAGCTATATCTTCAATTCCCTCAGCTCAGTAGGGGCCATGTGATATGAGGAAAGATATATCAGTTGTCTTACCAGTGCTAGTTCAATTGAGAAATCCATATCCTGCTCTGGGGGAAAATAGAAAAATCATTCGAGAATACTTCTGGAAACTCATTCATTGCATGAGGTAGTGCACCTTCACCATCAATTCAATCATCTTTCAGCATGAGTGCTGATAATTAGAAGATAAGACTTCCCAACTCTGTGGATAGTGGTCTAACACAACCCGACTGAGGAACCCATTCTCCACCGAAATCTAGGATACTCCCATATGGTGTCGTGAAACACACCCACTGCCTGTAGAAATCAATGTGTTCCTGGATGTGTACCATCTAATCCATTCTGATTATAACGTCAAAATGATCAATATCTAAGCCCTACTATTCCAACTCTATTTCAATCCCTGACATGGAAAGCGCACACAATGGGAACCTAACACCATATTTCTTCTTTCCCATCAACGTAACCAAATCCATCGTAACAGAGAACTACTCAGTTGGAAAATTCAGAATGTCCAAAAACTGGGACGAAACAAATGAGACAGATGAACCATTATCAAAATGAGAAGCATCTATATAATATGAGATCAAAAAAGTACCTCAAACAATCGACAATACTACCTCTAATCCTACTGGTCCCTGATCCACTATGTGGAGATGTTTTGTCTCTTCATATGGATACTAGTCTGTGGATATGACCTAAACTATATATACCCAAATGATGACCCAACAATACCACCACGTCCACCAAATTGAGATTCCACAGTCCTTAGAAACTCAAACTCTACTGGCACTCCTCTTGTGGCCACTGACCCTTCTCCACTCGGAAGTGGGTGTGCCACCCTGAAGAAGTGTTGTAAATTCCCAATACCTACAAACTTGTAATAAGGCTTCAGAGGAAGTGGGAATGTTGGTTATATGTGTCCTAAATTCCCACACATGAGGCATATCACTGATATCTCATCAGAATAAGTAGACAAAAAATGAATGGAGGAGGGTCCTGAATTACCACATCCCTTCATCACTTGTTATTCCCACTTCTTTTTTCTCTTTGAAGAGATACCACAACCCACTACAGAGTCTGATCCAGAGAAACCACCACTACATCTCTGGTCAATTTCCACCATGCATGCGAGGTCAACAAACTCTACATAGGTCCTCGTCTTACACAAGAACGGCTGGGAGTATATCTTTGGTCGTAAGCCTTTTTCAGACCATTGGGCTTTTTCCTACCGATTAGGGATGATTTCATGGGAATACCAAACCAACTCAGCAAAACTGTTAGTGTACTCCATCACAAATAGAATCCTCTGAACAAGGCCCATGAACACTCGGGACCTGGCATATGCCAAGACATTGGTGAAATATTTCTCATTAAAGATAGCCTTGAAATCCCCACAGTACATCTGCTCATTCTTCCCTATGTGATGAACTGATTCCCAAAAAATAATGATGGGACCCTCCAATATAAAGGAGAATCACTTCACCCTATGCTCCTTGGGTGTATTCAGGAATGTGAACATATTCTTGATCTTCATGATCCATTCTTACACTTCTTGGGATTCTATGCAACCTCGGATGGTGGGATGACTATTATTCAGGAACTCCAGGGTCATGTCCTTTCTAGGACTAGTCTCATAATCTTATACATGATCTAGAATAAGAACCAGTCCCTATACTAGATCCTGTACACCCTGGTCCACTACCTCAACTAGAATGGGATCAATTGGTTTGGGAGAACTCTCTCTCGATCCCTCTCGTGGTTACATGAGAGCTTTTTGGGATGGAAAGTTGCTAAAAAATGAAATAGTAACAAAACCAATTGTCAATAACACAATTCTGAAAATTTTAATAAAATATATCAAATACAAATATTCTAAAAACATCACGTAATAAATGAAAAAACTACTCCACACCAACCGGATGTCCACGTGTGGTCTCCAGCCCACACGTATCTCCTAGAAGTGAAGAGAAACAGTCAATTATAACGTCCCCTATCAACCCAAGGCCATCCAAGAGAGATGTGTTCCATGAATCCTACTCATGAAGAAAACCTGAATCCCTGATAGTCCTAGCTCATGTCTATCTCGACTCATCCCAAAATAGAAGGATTACCCAAAAATATTGGCGTCATTTAATACCATTTTGGCACGAACCAGATTTGGTTACAACTAAAAACGACACCAAATCTATCCCATCACAAGTACAAAAGGTATATTCCTATCCCCTTGGGCTGGGACAAGTGCTAAGGTGTCCATAAATTAATTTTGGGAATGATTTACCTTAGTATGAAAGCATAAAACATTAAAAACTACCAGTAAAAAGAATATGAAATTTTCAAGATAAATAAGTTTTAACAAAACCAGAATGGAATAAATGGTTTTAAACAATGAAGAAGAGGACCAAATAATAAAAAAATATCATAAATTCATCCACAATGACTTCACATGACAAGGGGTCGTCACCCCCGATCTTTCTCCACAATACAGCATCGAGAGGGGACTAACAACACAAACAACCTTCATCCAAGGCATTACCTTTTCCTATGTCAATCATAACCAAGTATAATTACACCCAATGGATGTTAGTATGGTTTTATAAAAATATAAATATAATACCATCCAAATATTCCAAATATTATGCAATACAAGGTGAAAAAGCAAGCGGTTCTAATATGTAATGAAAAGCCGTGATAAATTCCATGAAATGAAACATTCAATTGAAATTTTTTTTCAAAATAAAAAATTCATAATGTAAACAAAATTAAATAATACATGTTAGATACTATAACTCAAATCCATACACACCCTTTTCAAGGGTATGTACCACAAATACAATGATCACCACAACCCAGAAACACCCCTAGGCAACTAGATAGTCTCAGGCCATACGAACCTCGTACCTCGGTGAAAAGTAACCATAGAAAAATCCATTCTTGTGCACGATCCACTAGTAGGTAACATACACATAACCTAGTGTTCCTTCATAGTCATCCATATAGTTTAGTTAGAGTTTTTGATATCTATTTTCTTAGTCAAATGGGGACAACACACATCCAGTTCTGTAGCTATACTAGTACATATCCTCTCACCTATGTACTTGGGCTTTCCCTTTTGTGTTCAAACAATTTCAGAATGATAAAAATATAAATTTTAATATAAAAACACCACTAATGGGCACATAAAAACCATACAGCAGCTATACACACTTTATACCAATTGAACACCGAGTAGAACATTTTGATTTTCAGTAAAAAACTTCTCAAAATCTCAAATTGTTTTTCACACCAAACACTTTGAAATATCAACTTTGAACACTATGTCCTCATTATAAATCACAAAAATAAAATTTAAGTTCAATACCATTAATTTAAATAAACAATTCATTTTTGGGGAATCCCCATATGAACAAAGAATTCATATATTTTAAAAACCCCAATTTTCACACAAACATGGCACTTAATGTCCATTTGCTTCACATACACCATCAAAATAGATTTTCACAGAAAAAAGGATATAAACATTCAAAAAAATATTTTCAGCCCTAATATACTTCAATAAAATAAAATAATTAATTATCAGTTATCTCCAAATGAACCAACAATAAATTTCACTGAAAACCCCCAATTTCGTGTTAAAATGGCACTAAAAATTAATTTTCATTACAAACACCACTAAAACCAATTTTCACAGAAATAATAAAATGATATAAACATGAAATTAATATAAACCCAGAAATATATTTCATAAGGATTACATACATAATGGAATCACCTACTGATATGCCTAAAACCATGAATCCTTTGGGCGTATAGTCAATCACACCATCGCTGCACCTCAAACAGGGTAGATCAAGCCTAAAAACAAAATTTTGGACTAAGATAACCCAGGTTTAAACCCAATGTTCAAAACCCTACCCTTAGGTCATTTGGTAATTCAAGGATAAGGGAAGAAACTCTAATCACGTTGAATAAAACCATATGTAAAATGAATTAAGAATGAAGGAGACCCACTTACTTCAAGGATCTTGATGAAATCACCCCAAATACACCCCGTAGGTGAATTTTCAAACAGCCAATAATGAAATTGAGGTTGGAACAAGGACGATAAGGTCAATTGAGAACTAAAATTGGGGTAAAATCGTGAAAAATTAATGAGTTATGAAGGAATGAAATTACCCTTTTAAATCTATATGAATTGTGAATGCTTTAGATATTTCGACCTAAATTGCGAGGAAAATGAGATTTAAAGAGGGGTAGAAGAGAATGGGGGAACGTCTAGGTTCACTGGTCTCGGTTGAGAGGTTTAATCTCTGTTAAATCATTAAAATTGAATATGATATTAAACAAACAACTGTTTCTAAAAAAACTAGAAATGGGCTTCTGTGCTGACACAACTTCATATATAAAAACACAAAAACACTATGATTATTAATTTTGAAAGGATCCAAATTTATATGGTGTTTTTAATAGGTCATAGGATACCAAGTAGATATTTAAATGGAACAAAAAGTTGAAATATTAAGGAGTAATAAAAGCGAAAAAAATATTTTTTAATCTAGAATTGGGATAACCATTTAGCCCAAATTTTGAAAACCCTTTATTTCCACCAAAAAGAATGGGATACACCCCAAAAAAAGAAAGAATTTTAATTAAATGAAATATTCCTTTAAAATAATTAATTTATGTGAAATTTACTCAATATGGTAGATGTATGAACTAAATGATTCATGAATCAAGGTAAGGTACATTATTTTTAAAAATATGATTTAATGTTTTCGTCCAACTCTCATTCATTAAATGAAGTGCTATTTTAATAAAAATTAAATGTTATTATATATTTGTAAAATGTTTCTAATGTTCTCTTATGACTAATGTTTTTATTTTTTATGAATAATTAAATAATATTTTTTTCATTATTTTCTCTATGGGTTATTTTCATCTTTTTATAAAAGCTCAAAAATAATATTTTTTATTATATATGGATGTAATTCTATTTCAGGACATCATAAAAATTATTATTTATATACATTTCACATTAAAATAACATTATTTTTCAAATAATACATAATTTTCTCCCTTCTGGGAATTTTTAATCTTAAAAAAAGTTTCAAAGGAAATGGAAATTTCATCTATTTTTTTGAGATATCTGAATGTGTTATTTATAATGGCCAAGAATTTAAATTCAAATGATTTTTATAGTTAAATTGAAACATATATGTGTTATATTCATGATTGGGATCTTGTAAATTTTCATATTAATATAAGTGGAACCTTATATTACTCTAATGATGGGTGAACCTAATATTGATATCCATAGAATTGGTCAATGTGAAAGAGTTTACCAATGTTTGGTTACTCCTAAGAGATGTAGGAATTATCATGTTAGGTTATTCCATTATAATTTTATTTTAAAAATGAAATTTATTATAATTTTCCAAGGTACCAACGTGATCTAATTGAACAAAATTTAAAGAAAATATTTTTATTTCAAAAGGTATAAAAATGATCCAATTTTTATAAGGAAATCTTACAAAATATATAATGATGATCGAATTGTTTTCTTAAGTGCATATACTCATGATGTTTAATTTATTTCAAAGAAAACCTCATAATTAATTTTTATCCATTATGAATGACTAATAATTTTTATAAAAACTATTGACAAAATAATTTTAGTACATAGATAAGTAAATTAATATTTGAGGTAAAATATTATAATGAAAAAGGTAAACATACTTATGGAATTCTTAAGATTTCCAATGTACTAGAAGGTTTTAATTATTTTATAACCCTTAATGATATTTATTTTTCTAATCCCACATATTAAAATGTATTTTATATTTATTAAGGATGTTTATGAACATTAATAAATTCATAGTCCCGTATTTGGCAGTTACCTGTATGAATAAAATGTGTCTTTTTAAACAACATGTTTTGTTAGAAAATGGACAGTGTCAAGAATAGTCCTGTTTTTTTTTAAATGGTTTGGTATATAATTTTTTTTTTCAAAATTATCCAAAATAAAAAACATAAAATATTATGAGAATTAAAAAAATCATTTCATCATGTTAAAACTAATAATTATGGGTTTTAAAATGTATGGATAATTATATTTTCTTTAGAGTAAGGGTTTAGATAAATTTAAAAGTTATGAAGTTATCAATCAAGGATAATTTAGGAGTATTAGATTCCATCATAGGTAAATAAGTATATGTTTTATCATAATTTTTAAGTATTAAATACCCAATTTGAGGAGTTATGTGATTAGAGTACTTTGGGAGGAATTTTTTAGGATTATATTAATTTTTCAAATATTTTGACCCTAAACTTTATCTTTTATTTTTGTGAAATGTTTATTTGAGTAAGAATGATTTTAACTGTTTTGGACTAACATTGATTTCTATTTAAAACTATTAATGTTATGATGAACATTGATGTTGATTTAATTTCGTTTAATGTGTATAAAAAATGTTATTACATTTTCAAATCATATGACTTTGCATATAGATAGCCACAGGATTGCTGAGTGATTTGGTGATAATGTGATTAATCTCCTTTTTGAAGAATTTTTCTATATTAGTGACATTATATGAATAATGTAAAGATTAATATTATTTCTAAAGATGGTATTTTATTTAAGTAATAAAGGATGAATTATGTTTTGAAATAATTTATGATTTTATTATGGATATACCGGGATCAATGGTATTATGGAAAATATTATCATATTTTTTAAATTATATGAATTGGGCATATGCATTATTTGTTTTTGGAATTAATAGTGATTGATTTTATTTTTTTCTAAGAGTTAAATTTATATTGAAATACTCTATAATCAATTAATCCAAAAATGTGGCTTTAATGTTATTCATTTAACATGTTGAAGAATTTTATGAATTATTTATGTTAGCATTTGGGTATCATTTGTTGAGTATTTTGATATTATTGTACTATTTATTCATATTGGTTATTATCTTAAAATTCATTCACAATTTTTTATTTTAGTTGATTGATAAAAATATGAGGTATAGCTTTTCATCCTTTTATAAATCCTGTGATATTTTGAATGTGGATTTTAGTACTTCTGGCTTGAAAACCACACCTATAATTTTCATCACATTGATTTAGAGATGTTATATAAGAGAAAAATTATCAAAGAAAAAATAATGGATGAAATTTAACTTATATTATAAAATTGAATAAAGTACATATATTTTCATAAAGTCTCTATCTTGATTGTAAACTAATTTCTTATACTCTTGAGGCTTATGAAAAATGTAACACTCAACTATCATGTTATTGTTTTAGAAACTCGTATAAAAGTTTGAGTCTTATTGAGGCACATTATTTAATGAAATATTATACATCTCGGTCCTAACCATGAAATTAATGATCATTATCATATCTTTTTATAATTTTATTACTATGTTATAATAAATGAATTTTCTTAGAATCAAACTAAACTTTTAAGGATATAATTTATCTATGAGTGATAGAATGTAAAACACATGAAAATTAGTTTTAAAATGATATAATATTTGATCATGTGTACCACATGGAATATAGAGCATAAAAAATTATGATATAATTTTAAAATATTATTATATGAATATTATAACACAGTTATTATTTTGATGATTTTAAACAAGGGTAACATTATTATGAAATATTTGTATGGATTTTTTACTAAAAAATCACTAATTAAATCTTAATAAAATGGAACTTGACATTAAAAAATATCATATAATATTAAAGGGGACATTTAAAAAAAATAGTTTTTGAGCATAAATAATATATAAAAAATGGATATTAATTTAATCATTATAGATGAATAATATTAATTTATACATAATATATTTATTAAATAAATTTAACGTTCATGTAATGGTTGTTACCAGATAATGAATTTGTATAAATATATTTTACACTTCAAAAATAAACATTAATCTAAAATGGTTTTCATTACATATTATTCACAGATAATATGTATAATTTTGGTAACATTTATAAAATTTATTTGATAAAATAGAAAAAAAAATTTGAAATCAAATGTAAATAACAGGTTAAGATAATTATTTTGGATTTTATGGAAATTTTTATCTTTTTTTCAAAAATGAAAATTTCATTTTTAAAAAATTTGAATTTCATATCTTTTAATAAATTAAATTTAAAGGTTCTATTTTGTTTTTTATTTTTTTTAAAGTCACAAAAATGTAATTTTTTTTATACATAAGATAACTTATTATTAGGGAATAAACATGATACATGATTTTGGTATAAAATTGTTCTTAATTAAATGGTGTTTTTTTATTAAAATAGTTTTTAGTTTTTTTGAAACATATTATTAAATTAATGTATTCCAAATATAAGAGAGTTGGTAGAGAAATAATTATTCCACGTGAAGTTGAACCTCACGTGGAAGATGATTTTTTGAATATTGATAATACTAATATTGAAAATTGAGATCTCACATATTAGGATCACCTCATTTATATGGATCATTTCCAGTATATTTTGCAAGAAAAAAAGAAATCGGGATTCATCACCAAATTGGATCATTAAAACTAAATATGAGCTTCTCAGAAGTTGAAAAATTAGTTTTGAATCACTATATTTATGATTTTGATATTCTCTCCCTTGGGAGAGTCATCACGAAAGGATGTATGGAGCACGACTCAACCAATAAGGTAGTGGTTGAAGAATGTATGTACCTTTTAACTCAATCTCTCATCTCAATGGTTATTTTTCAGAATAGAGAGTGGATTTGGAGATCCAAATATCTATTTCAAATAACTTCTGATATATTGGTATTTGGTGATAGGGAGATGACTGTTCTAGGTAGTGGATACAAATACATTATCATCCTATTTATTAAATGGAAAAGGAGAGTCTGGAGTCATCAATCTATTGCACTAAATCCTAGATTTATTATAATATAAGATTGGTATAGGAACATTGATCTATGAATTTTTTTAAAAAACTCTCGTAATGTTGAGTATCCATATATATACTTTTATTATCCCCAATTGTATCCTTCAATACTTTGGGACATTTCTTCCTCTGGAAAATCCAATGAGAATTGGCATCTACACTAATTACCCAAGGTTTATGTACTATGTGAGGGTATTGGTGGAAATAGACATCGATGTCAATTTTTTTGTGGATTATTTATTCACAAAAAGAGACGATTGAGTCAGCCAGGGAATTTAGAATGAAAGAAAAACCAAATTATTCCAGAGTTGTAGTATTTTTATCCATTTATCTTTTGATTGAAAAAAGGATAGGACTTGAAATTTTTTCAATGTCAAGGGACTTGATCACTCATCCATTATGAATGTAAAATGAAAGGAAAAGGTTATTGAACTCTAACCATCTATGATAGTTTCTCCTGAATGACCTACTTTAGGCACCTCTTGTAGTGATCTCACATCAACAATCCCTACACACAAATATTACCCTATGATTGACGCACAACCACCCTCATTCTCTTGAATTATAGTGGATATAGTGTTGTAAAATAATATTTATGATTTAGTTTGGGTTTTTAATGTAGAAAAAGTTGTTTAAGTAATTTAAACTCATGAATTAGACATCTATTCTTTTTTGTGACTTCATGATTGACAGCACACTCGAAAGTATTAAACGAAAAGAACCTATCTTGAGTATTATTGAGACAACCAAGATTTTCACAAACCTGAGTAGAATCATATATTAGTTGTACATGATCCTATGAAACTAGAAATCACTCTAGTACATGTGGATTATAAATTCATGATTGCTAGTCCTAAATCCCCTAATCATGAGGACTCTCCATCTATTAATGTTAATAGGGTTTATCTCTTTGGAGAAAGGGAGGTTTTTTTCACTATGGTGAACTCTTCCAAATAATATAAGATAAAATCTCTTGATTGTGAAGAAATTATAGTAAACTCAAGAAATAATTTCTATCCATTGAATGATTAATTTTGGGTTAATGACTTGGATGAGATGAAACATGATGAGTGTCCATATGTATATGAGTTCCTGATTATAAAAATTTATCCAAGGCAGATCAAAACCCAAAAATATAATAATTATAAAGAATAAGGGGAAATAAAATATGACATTTTGAAGTTCCACAATAAGGAGAACCCCTAACAAGGGAAAATTCAATCAAGAAATTAAAATTTAATAGTATAAAAATTAAGGGATAGAATATTATCCAATGGAGAAATCCTTTATATATTATCTTATGTAATATAAACCCCTTCTCTATGGAATTTTATATACACAAAAAAGGATCTTTGATAACTAGAAATACTTTATGTGGGCCTTTGGATAAAATTGTGTTTCAATGAACCTACATGAATCTGACATATATAATTTATAGATTCTCACGGAAGAAAACTTAAAACTCCCGACATATAAATAGATCTCTTTAATAATCTCAGTATCTTTCTACACCAAATGTTATAATACTGCAATTTATGTTGTGTATTCTTCAAACAACTATCTCTATAGAAATTTTCTATTGATGGTTTTATAGATAACCTCTAATTTCATGATCATGAGTGGGTTATTATTGAGGACTTCATCTTTGTATTGAGACCTAATGAAAAAATAGGAATGAATTTCAACATGGAAAATTCATTAGAATTATCTTCCCACATTGCTTATTATAACCTCGCAAAAGATCCAATTGTGGGAGATGATTTCACATAGTTTTTACATATCTTGAATAGGAGACAAGAATATAAGTATGATAGATGATTTTTCTAAATAAAAGACAGAAGTTATGACATTGGAGTCTAATTCATCACCCTCTGAAAATAATATTATGATCATAATCCAATCATAGTTGAAACACCCACTCATTTGACATGGTCAGTCACTATTCCATTAAAACTCAAAAATGGATTTCTTTTTATTCCTAGTTATAGAGAAGTTATTTCAGATTCCAAGAAGTTGTAATTTATTTGAAGGCCTCTTGAAATTCATTCTGAATATTTGAAATATACCAAATTACCCTTAAAGGAATTGATCATTATCCCTTTTAAAATACTTGATATCATGATTAATCCTTCTAGAGACCATCATTAATGCTTCCAAAATATAAATCAACATCATAATACTCTATATAGGGAGGAATTAAGATATCTCTCCAAACATGATGACCTTTTCACTTTTAATGGGATTCTAGATCACAATAAACATAAAGTAAGATAGTTAATGGAGAGTGATAGTAATTATAAAATCTTCAATTAACTATACAAAGAGAGTAATATAAGAAGAGAGAATAATTCAATTAGTGTTAATAGATTTCATATCACTTATAAAAATGATATATCCAATACAATGGTGGATTATCATAAATATTTCTACACTTATTATAGGATATACATCTCTCATAATATTATTGATAATATTAAATTTTTTATTCAAATGTATCAAAATCGGTCCCTCAACATTGAATATATTAATGATAATGTAAAATTTTCTATCTACTTCTTCAACATGGTAAAATATTCTGGTTTGAATGGCTTTACCCGCACATTAATAATGTTTTACAAGTAAACTTTTATAATAATTTCACTAATGCAATTAATAAATTCATAAATCATGCCTCTATTCCTCATGGTTTTAATTCAAATGTCATGTCCTTATTAAACAAAATACACATCAATATAAAATAATGAACTGAGCCCTAATTATAGTGAGAACACTATTCCAAAATACCCATTCAGTGAAGAAAATGTGACTAGAATGAGAGGAATGTCTAAGGGCATATTCACCCCAATAGATTTTGGTTCTGTACCAACAAGAAGAATCCAAAAAATCATATTTATAACATTGAAAAGAGTCAATATTTTGACGAGTAAATTAAGGGATGGTAAATATGCCATCTAAAATGATATATCATACACTTTTGACACAATAAAATGGAGCTACATCCTTACATTCCTTAAAATTTATTGTCTATCAACTAATTTTATCATATTAATTAGAACTATTATATATTGATCAAGGGGTCCCATTATCCTTATCAGATCTCCTAGGGGATACTTTTAATTCACTAGGGGTGTCAGATAGGGAGACCATATTTTAGGAATTTTCCCTTTCCATTTCTAAATATTATTTCAGTAGATTCATCAATAAGGTAACAAATATTAGAATATATAGGCTAATAAATACTAGAAGAGGAGGTTTGAATCCATCACACCTTTTATATTAGGATGAAATAATATTATTTGGATAGGCTTCTAAGAAAATAATTTATGTTTACTGAGATTTATTTTCTCAAAATGGGGAAGTTTCAAAAACATAATATATGTTTAATATAATACATTGTATTTAGGGATGGGGTTCTTATCATCAAGAAAAATATAATTACCTGATCCTTTATAGTTATAAATTGATCCATTCATGTTATCTACCTTTGAATCCCTCTATTTTGGGTAATGTGAGAGGATTTAATCTCAGAGAAAAATTGTATAGAGTCCCTAATCAACTATCTAGGGGTAAAAGTAAATATATGATACTTGATGGAATGTTATTCTTGGTCAAATTGATCATTACCTCCAATTACTTTTATTCCCTCTCTCTTTATAAATTACCCAAATGTCTCATCAATGACCTAAAAAGAATGATAAAAAACATTATATGAACTGGATTAGTCCATGAAATAAAATTTATAAGCATTGAATGGTGGGAATTAATTAAATCCCCTAATATGAGGGTTCTTTGCATCCAAGACTATAGTATCTTAAATTAGGGACTTCTTAATCACCTAGAATTTAATTATTCCTAATAACAACTATTTTTTATTTTCACTCAAAATTAATCAATAAAAGGCTCCTAGAAGGGTACTCTTGCTATCCTATTTCATCCATTTGGATAGATATTAAGTAATACAATAATGAAATAAAGGGAAATTCCAAGTTTTTGGTTAGAATTCAATCAAATATAAAATATCAAATATTGGTGTATATTGTGGAAAGAAAAAACCACAAAGACGTTATAGAAACCCTCCAAACATATATCAAATGTCTATTTTTGATCCCATGGTATATAGAAACAACATTACTAAATTCCACCCCACCCCAATGGTGGTATAAAATTCAGAGATACACTATCATGGATAAAGAAACTTTTATATGTCTACTAAATATGAACGGTTAGATAAATGTCAATAAAATATATGAAATGAAATCCCAAAGGGAATCCTTGGATTTAAAAGCTCTTGGTTCAAATAATTCATCCATAATGAATTATTCTTCATTGGTAATCTTTAAAAAAAACATAGTCAACCATGAATAGATCAAAAAAATTATACAATAGATTACATAAAGGTGTCATTTGAGTATGATAGCTAAAGAGTATGTCCAACATCTCATTATAGGCTGTATTTTTTTTAACATTAGATCAAAAAATATATAGGATAACTATTTGTAATGAACTTATATTTAAACCATCATCTTTTAAATCTATTGGAGACCATTTTTTATGATAGATTGAGTGAAAAAATTCATAATTTATCATGGTTCTTGGTGATTCACTTCTCAACTATGTATGGAATGAAATTAATAAACATTTTTTATATCCAAATATCCACCATTGATGCACGTTATCTTTACATTCATATGGATGTGTGTACTAAATCTAAGTTATAAATATGTGTCATGTATGAAAACACCATTTACCACAGTATTATCAGGCTACTAGGTGTTAATATAAGGCACATGGAACATCATATATTCAAATTGTTTTATTGGATCACATAGATCCACCCATAGATCGATATAAATGTTGACTGTGTTGATTCTGGTTCTTCTTGGCCCTTTATTTGTAGAGTTATTTTATTCACCCATCCCAAGATTTTGAAATGCAGTTTTTAACTATACTATATTTGTAATTTCATATGAGAATGACATGGGTGCTGGGATTTATTCCATCAAATATGCTACCTAAAATTATTGGAATCTATTATGATTTTAGTCTGATTCAAAACTTTATAATGAATCCCTTAAAGCCGGATTGAGGAATTTCCCCAAAAAGATCGGGCCACATTGAATTTAATGACTTCTTATGAAAATCCAACTTATTTTTTTCTTTCACAAGATTATAGGGAAACAAATCAAATGGTTGATTCCATTTAAAATAGATAAATTAAAGAAAGGAGCATGATTTGTACCTTCATGGATCCTTTTTATTATGATCCATTTGTGGATGCAGTCATTGGGGTTGAGATACACTATTGTTGTTGTAAAAAGCCTTGTAATGAATGAACATCATTATTACATTTTAATTTATACTTTTCTAGGACCAGGTCCTCCTAGGTCTAAATCCTTTTAAATAATTTATACCACTTCTAAAAATTAAAACATGAAGAATTATTTTTTTGTGGTTGAATCCTTAAACAAACATTAATTCATGGTTTATATCATTCTATCCCAATAATGAATGATAGTGATAGAGTATTGTAGTTTCCTTGATTGATTGGAAAGATAAATACATCATAATAAACACAAAAACATAATCTTTATGTAAAACTACACATAGAGATACCAGATCCCATAGATTTTCTAAAAATATTTTGGACAACCTAGGGAAAATACATATGGAAAATGGTGCGTGAAAATTCATGGTAAGGGAACAAACATGGAAAAAATTAATAGAAAGGAAGTGAAGTGTCCTAGCATCATATCATAAAGAAAATGATCATAAAATATTAAGCGTGGAATAATGAATTGTAATAATAAGATCTTAGAAAAATGGAATAGGTGGAAATAAATAAGCGATGAATTCATTTACATTAGTTATGGATCACTTCCAAGTTGATCCAAATAATGTGAAAAAATTCCCTAGCTATATTGGGTTCACTACCCATTCCCATAAACAAAGTGGAAAATGTCCCATGGTAGATTTGGTTCATTACCAAATACCATACATATAATATTATAAGATATAGAGGACTACCAAATTAATTATAGAGCTATATAATTTTGGGACCACCAACCCCATAATGAAAATGAAACAAATGTGTTTTAAATGATGAAAAGAAACCATAAAAGAATATTAAGTTAACCTATAATCATGGCCAAACCAATGGGAAGGAAGTGGGTTCCATAATCCTTATTTAATTCATAACATAATGATAAATCATAATTTTTTCCCAAAAAATAATTATTTAAACAATTTTTAATAATCCTTATCTTAATAGTAACATATTTCTTAAACCTTGAGTTCAAATATATAAAATCCATGAGAAGGATCATTGAAAATCATAAATAAAACCTAACTACTTGGGTGTTTCTTTTTTGAATAAGTAATGTATATTATAAAGAGAGAAAATGCTTATTAATCTGCACAAAACCAGAATTTAACCATATAGGTTCCCCATTAAATATTGATTATTTTTAAAATATATTCATAAATTTAATATATTTTAGGAGGCGATTCTTGACGTGGCACAAGAAATAGGAATGTATCCTTAGAATCAGTTTAATAAAATTGTTAACATAGAAGGGAACCAAAAGAATTATAACCCCAGTAATGAAAATCATATATATATATATGTATACATGTAATGAAAATATATATCGAAAATAATTAATTACATCATAATTAGATTTTATAAATGGAAAAATATAAATATAATCTGTAATCGATGATTAATAAAGGTTGTGTGGAAGATATCTTACCCCATGTTCGAATGCATTCGGACACTTTTGATAACTTCTTGATTAATTGAATTTATATAATTGAATACATACCCTATAAAAATATTCATATTTATTCAATTTTATAAGTTCCATTTATTTTCTTTTTTATACTTTTTTTAATATTTCTTCTTCTTACATCGATTACTTGAGGTTGTTTGAATAATTTCTTTATAACACATTCAATTTATTTACCCTAGTCAATGATCTTGTAAACTAACATAATTATCTCAATAATTGGGTAGTATTATGTCCATTATGATTCCATTATAAAAATACTTATATAGTCTCAGAGGTTATCCCAATATATATGCCAATTAAGAAAGGATCCTTGATAAGTCCATTTATGACAATTAAATTTTGATAATCTATTATTATTATTATTACATATATATTTTCATACATTATATTTATATAAAATTATTATTGTCATAAATATTTTTTTATATGGAAGAATAATTTTGAAAAACATTCATTTTAGGTGGTTATGTAAAAACAAAATGTGTCATTCGGTGGAGGCGGTAGTACACACGTACATGGACGATGCTCCCATTTTTCATAGAATGGAAAGGGAGTATGAAAATAAAATAATTATATTATAATAATATTAATAATGTTTTAATTATAATATTTTTGATAAAATAATTATTTTTTACAATTATTGTGAAGAGTATATAAAAAATAAATATGTCATTCAAGGAGGAGATAGTCCACACGAAAGCATGATGAAATTTTCATTCTTATCAATTATTTTGGAGGAAAGAGTAAAATTAATATTCCGTTAGTATAATTACACTGAATAAAAATTAAACGCGTTTTATTACACATTCCTTTATAGTGTGTGTTTTAAGGGTGTATAATAAGTAAATATTGATATAATTTATATTGATAGTATAACATCTCCCATGGATGTTCTCCCTTACATAACACCTTAAGGCTCCTTAGTTTTATATTTTGGTGATACCAAGGATTAAAGGAAATTTTTAGGGTACTAAAGAGAGAATATGGAAGACTTATTGTTCATCCAAATCATTTTAATGGGAGGAGAAATGGAGAGGAGTGGAAATCTTTTTATAAATAAAGATAGTGCCATTTTGGTATGAAATTATTACTTTTCCATAGTGTCTCTACTTTATCCAGAAAAAAGTGTAAATAATGGACAATATTGGTATGGTTAAAGAGATTTGTTTTATAGTATCTCTTCCATCCAATATCGCACGTGTTTTCAACATTTTTAACCATATGGAAAATGCTAAATATATTTTACCTAAATTAACCCATATCATAGTAACTCCACTTTAACCAATGGAATATTATTTTAATTGGAAATTATAAAACTAAAATCATTTAGAAATTTAAATTTTATTATTTCAAATATGGAAGAAATTTTATAAAATAAATTATCTAATATTTATTGAAATTAATATTAGTTGAAGCATATATGATGTGTAAAAAATTTCTTTAAAAAACCATTTTCCTTACAATTTTACAGTCAGTTAAAATTATAAATTTTACATTATTATAAAGACATAAATTGTTTTATAATAGAATATAATATTTTTATATATCATTCAAATTATTCAAAAACCAAATTTTACCAAAATAGTCATTAATTAAGTAAAAAAGAAAAAAATCTTTTTTATTAAATTAAAATATTACAGTTAAAAATTGGTTATATATATATATATATGAATATCATAAATTAATTCTTCAAATTTGTATTTGATATATTAAAATATTTTATAAAAATGTATATCTCACTTTTATATTGATAAAAGTCAACATTTTGGAGAAAATTGTATTTTTTTTATTCATATAAAATCATTTATCTATAAAAATTCCAAAAAAGCATATTAAGATAATAAATATATTATAAATCCAAAAAATGTTTTTTATAAAAAATTAAAAAATGTAGAATTAATATGTCATGACTCAACCCAAGCAGGGGCTCGAACCACACTACCACAATCCTGCCTCTATTGGTTTGGGGCTCACGACTAACACCGATTGAACAACATACATTGGGATTCCATTGAGTATCCCAGGATTGAATTAAGCAGGCCTTATTTTTTGGACCGGGATGGTAGGACAACTTCATGTTGTTGGGTGGCCGAGTCTGGGAAATAAAACAGGCCCGCTACTGTGGGTTGGGCCATATAAATCTGGGTCACTAGGAGACCTAGGGGACTGGACCCATGGAAAAATAGGACCGAATCCAGCAAGTCCTAATGGGCCTAGCAAAGTAGCCATGCCAGACTAGGCTGAACCATACCCAACCAGGTCAGGTCAGGCAGGCCTAAACGGGTTGGGTTATGTGAGACCCCCAGATCGGACTTGGCCCGAACACAACCGGCCCCTATTTACTGACATTCCAATATCTTTTAGATCAGGCCACCAATTGATGAGACCTTTGTGGCATTGGAACCCCCACAATGTGTAAGTACTTATGTAATTATCTAAGGAGGGTTTCATGGATGTTGAAATATAAATAATGGCTTGAGGAGTGCATTTTTCTTGAATAAATATTGCTATCTGTGAGAATCATGAAGTTGGCTAAGACCTAAAGACTGTTGAAAAGTTGGCCCAAGTGACCCTGTAGGACTAAAAGAAAAGCGAACTTCTGTGGATCATCTCCATGTGACACTATGTGGATCAGCTACAGGAAACCCTATGTGGATCATCTAGAAGAAAACATTTGTGGATCAGATCCTTATAACTCTATGTGAATAAGCTACAAGTGGCCCTGTGTGGACCAACACTAAAGGCCTAAGTGGGAAGTGGTTCCATGGGACCCATAATACCCATTATACCCATCAGGTATGAGTACCTCAGCAGTCCATGTTTTTTAGTGCTACGACTGATAGGATTTCTTTCCATGCTTATTATTATACCTATGTAAGATCTATTTCTTCGTGATCATGGTTTGAGATTTTCTTGTGAATTTCTTTGTGATCTTTCCTTTTTTGGTTTTGGGTCCCTACTGAGTAATTTTTTACTCACCCCTACATGGGGTTCTACCACATGTGTTGTTTTTGGTGCAGATTACTACTTCCTTTACAGAGGACATGGTGGCCAAGGACATAGTGGTGCCTATTGAGATTAGGGTAATTCCACCCACTAGCAGGTTTACGCCTTCAGAACTAGTTTCCAAATACTAGCCTTTGTGAGGTGGAATGAATAATTCACAATATGGGCCCATGGGAAATGTTTGTGACATAAGAAATTCATTTTTTTATTATTGAAAAAATACAGTAAAAAATTTACAAGAAAACATATTTTAGTATATTAACTGTTATTTTTTCCCATAAATTTCTTATTAATATAATATGAAATTAGTAATTAAAAAATAAATATGTATTTTAATTTTTAGAGGATAATTAAATTACTAAATTCAAATAGAATTAAAATTTATAGAAAATACATTTTTTCTGTATAAAATGAAATGATCAAAAATAGCCTTTTGAAAAGTATAAAATTCAACATATATCTATATAGGAAAATATTTTATTACATGGTGGTAAAATAATAAATTCTAGTTACATGTACCCCTATAATATTCATTTAATATCAATGTATCATAAAATCTCAGATTTCAATTTCAGGATCTCCTTCAGCTTCTATAGATTATTTTTGGAAATATCTATAAGCATGATCATCTCCTATATATTGTTTCACTAAAACCATAATTTCCCAATATCAGCATGTGAATGGTCTTGGGAAAACCCAATGTAAGGTGAATCCCTTCTGATATTAGATAAAATGGATTTATAAGGAAGAATTAAACTTTTGGATTTCATTTTTCATACATTAAATATTTTGATATATGTTGACTTCAATTTACACCATCAAATTTAATAGGTATTTTTAATGGTAATATTTAATATTCAAAATATATAAATGTTTTTTAAATATTGTATGGTGTAGTTAGAGAAATTATCTATTTAATATATTATTTATTTATGGATAAAATATGTTTATTTATCTGGTATTACATTCTCCACACTGAAATTATTAGAATCTTCATAATTTTAATTACTACTTACTAATGATGTTATATAACGGTATCTATAATGTGACTATATATATATATATATTAAATATATATAAAAAATATCTATTGATTTATAATATGAACAATTCCTATATTTTCTTATTCCTAACCATTTATTTAAATACCTCTCATGGTGTGGTGTTAAGAACTATTAAATTTTCCCATGAGTTTATAGTCAATCTTATAGAAATAGGTTATAATATATTTTCCAGTGGTGTGAAATTTTATTTTACATATTTATAATATATAACCAATACACACCTATTAACATCCCAAAATGGATCTTAAAATTATCGGTGGTGCTGTAAATTAGCGGTCTAACGATGAAGTTGATGAAGCTTTTTCCTCCTACTCCTAGGGACCATAAAGACCCACATTTGCACCCCACCTACACTTTTCTATTTTAGAAACAACTATATCACTATCATATTCCTTATCTGTTTTATCCCACACATTTGACACTAAGATCAATGAATGACGACCCATATCCTCACCCACATGTTTCACCGGTCATTGTGTTTCTTACTCCAGGAGGACCTCTTGACAAAAGTATTATAGGGGATGGATTCCCTGACATGTCTGTACTAGGTGGATCTTTATATTCCAAAAAAAATCCATGACTTGAAATACTTTACCTCACATACCTTAACATCTAGTGTGGTCTAGGGAATCAAACAAGATTATTTAATTATTACTACCCTATAGGTCACAATGCATCATCATCTTTTTTCACAAAACCACCATGTCCAATTACACTAGTGGTGGGGGAGGGGGGGGGTTCTATTGTATATAGGAAATTATCATGGTGATTTTATCTTCTAAAAAAATAGCATGTACTACACATTATAGTGGATCATTGATGTATGATGACAAATATGATCTGTTATTACAATCTTTTATTGCAGTGACATTAATAACTCTTACCAATGTCTACTGGTTGTTGCTTCTACCCCCATCCATTTTTTCAATAAATATGATATTGTAGGAAATGTATCCATGATTTATGAATTTGGGTTTCCTTGTTTAAACACTTAATAAATTAGTAGAATCATGTAAAATCAATCTAAAAGTCCCATTCTAGTATTTATATTCTCATAGAATTAAATTTATAAATACCATAATCATGAAACTAAATTTCATATTTTATAAAAAATATTAGGGTAGAACACTCATAAATAATCATTGATAACCAATAATGGCACAAATAAAGATCCCATATTTAAAATTATCATTTGGTGGATTTAGTTACCAAAATACAAAATGTTAGTATTCATTGAACATGCCCCAATTTTTTCAATTCATTATTGTGGTTATTCAAACCTATCATTGAAACCATCCTTGTATTTATGGAAATAACATGGGAAATATCTATGTTTAAATTACATGAGGCGTTGGATCATTAGACGTTCTTTTTGATTCATTATTTCCACTCCCATTTTTCTAATTGTTATCATCATATTCCAATGGTAGTTTGATGCTCGATGACTTCATATTCCACAATTAAAGAATTTTCTAGTCCCCTTGAGGAAATTCTTATGGTGATTCGACCAATATATTTGACCTATAGGTGGTTGAATATCCCTTATTTAAACATCATTATTACTTTTATATCCATTACCATTTATTCTTATCTTATTTGGTTAACACAATTTTTCTAATATGGATACATTTTTAATAATATTTCTTAGTAGTTTCTTTAGCCTAATTAGAATATTTCTGAGTCCATATCAAATTCCAGTGGGTTGATCATTAGGGTAATCATCACATTTTCCCTTACACCCAAGGTTAACTGAGTTCCTTCTAGTTCAAACAATCTCTAAAACCAAAATGGTTAACATAAGTGATAAATAATTAACATCACAGGGGAATTATCATATTAAATTACATAAAATGGATTCAAACATGTAACCTTTTACCATTTTACATCACCAAATTTTCCTAAAATTCCTTTTGTTAACCCTATATAGGACATAGTTTAACCCAGATTTCCTTATAATAGGATATCATAATCTCTTCAACCTAGTACCACAATCTAACCAGGAAATAAATCCATCATATAAGTTTTTAAAATAAATATGATTTTTGATACAAATAAATCATTTAATGTTCTGGTATTTTGAACACATTCTGATTTCAAAATATTTTGAAATATTTATTTTGGTGGGTGAAGCAACTTGAAATATATGATTCAAAACCAAATTCATATACATTTAAGACTCCAGGTAAATTTTTAGATGCGTTTTAAGGATGATGAGTGTATTAGTGGTTTTATGAGTTTTGGTAGCATCAATAACTTAAAAGGTCATTTTTATGAATGTAAGGACCTATGTGCGTTGTTGGATTTGATTGTATTGTCCCAAGTAGAAACTATACAGGGTTATTATAGCTATTTTCAAATGGTGTTCATGGGATATACAATTTTTTCAAATTATGTCGCAGATCCCACATGCCAAGTTCCACTTAGGTAGTATGTTTTCTCATTTGGCACACAAACTATTAAAATCGTGTAGCTATACTAGTTGACCTATTTTAAAGGGGAGACCCTTTGGATAGTGAGTGTTCATGGATGGTTTATGGTTATCAAAACTGTGTAACTTAACCTTGAAACTCTTTAGAATATGGGAATTACATTTCTCCCCTTCTTCCGTATGAACCCTTATCCTATTTTCCATCATATTCATGTGATCACCTCTTCTATAAATATGAATCTCCTCTATTTTATCTCATCCTATGATTTAAGAAACCACCCTCGTTCTAACACCGATTCCTGATTCATCAGGTTATTTGGACAATTAGATATAATGAATTCGGTTCTATTACTATTATTTCTTGATTATCTGAACATAATGAATTCTTATTCTTTGTGATCTATTTTCTCTTTTTTAGGGTGTTTGTCTTAAAGAATGATTTTTGTTATTCAACCCAAGATATAGGTTGATATTCAATTATAAATCTAAAAAGTTACTAGTTTAGTGGTTTCTATATTTCTTTTTAATTTTATAGGGGTTATGGGGTGTGTATTGAATAAACACATCTGTTTTATCCGAGAGAGACCCATAATTAATTAATAGTTGTCTTTGAATTGAAAATTGATATTATAGGATGTCATTGGGTATTCCCAATTATATTAAAATCATTATAATCTTGAAAAGGTTATTTTTACAAATAACGAATGTTAATATAATTATGTGACTTTAATTAATTATATTTATATATGATTATTAATGATCCACATGAATTTCTTGGGAATGGCTTGAGGTTTTCAGATGACGTTGATCATGACAAATGAGATGACATATTTGTTAGGATTAGGGAATGGCCTGAGATAAATATGGTGATGTTTATCACTAGGATGATGTGACATGATAACTATGATTGAGGTGAAAAGGTCATCAGGTTGAGGGATGGTCTGTGGGACTTGAGATGACATTTTCCATTGGGACATAGATGTCATGACCCATCCCCCAGGGCTCGTATCGTGACTACCCCAAGACCGCCTTCCATAGTCCAGGGGCTGGCGACTATCCCCAAAGGCGTAATTCCTTAAAAACTGGGAAGGCATTTCCTTTATAAAATTCAAACACACACAAATAGAGTACAAGAGGAAGAAAACTCTAAGTAAAACTGAAAACAAAATTAGTGCTAAAAGTATGGGGTTGGAAATACAAGCCCAACTGTAAAGTACCTGGTAAAAGAAAAAACAGCTAGAAGTTGATAAGAAGCTCCTAGATCGTCCACCACAGATCCTACCTGAAGGGTAGGTACATATAGTGCAGCTCCTAAATCGTCCACCACAGATCCTACCTGAAGGGTTGGTACAGATAACCTCCTCAGCACCCTCATCTGTCAACCTCCTCCGGGTACCGAATCGTCATGAGATCCACCTCTGGGTACCGACTCGTCATGAGGTCCACCTCTAGGTGTCGTCCAGTCCTCGTACACTTGGCCTCCATCAGCGCTATCTGTCGTCTACATCCCCCACAATGAGGTGCAGGCATAGCACATGCAGGGGTGAGTATAACGATACTCAATAGGGACCCTGAGACCCTCAAGGTCTCACTAACTCCAACATGGATAACCACAAAGAAGGATCTCAACAAATAACTCTTACATAGGTATATGCCCATACATATACCTATGTTATCATGTATCCCATATCAATCATAAGTAAAAACACAAAGGTCATTGACTCAGCTCAAACCATGATTTTTATTCACAATGATGAAAGCATGGATGCAGGAGAACTCCTCCTCTGTCGAGCGCAGTAGTCATGTCACGACAATGAGGTGCTACTAACTAACCATACAATGCTGAGGTACTCCTCCACTGTCGTGTACCGCAGGTCTGTCACCCAACACAGTAGTGCTCCCTGCCATGGGTCTGCCGCCCCAACAGAGTAGTGCTCCCCCTACTAGCCTATAGAGGTACTCCTATTCTCAAGTACCGTGGGTCTGCCACCCCAGCATAGTAGCACTCCTTTTCCATGGGTATGCCACCCCATCATAGTCGTGCTCCCCACTGGGCTCGTCAACTCACTCTGATACGAATCGGACAACCAGTCATCAGGTCTCAGCCAACTACAACGTCACCGTACTCTGTATGCTCATATCCGGGAGGATCTTCTCCATGAGATACTAGTCGAAAGTCCCAGAGTCATGAAGTTCCATGAAGATGTATCTCAAATTACCTCCACATCATAGGGGTATCAACGTAATAGACGGCGCGTCGATCGGATGCCCGGTCTGTTAGTTATTAGCATTTTTATTTAGGGGGCCCGATTGGTTTCGTGAAAGAACCAACCTAACTGTATCTAAAACATACCCTTAACTCTCATGGGTTATACTCCAAGGAACCATTTCTCAATGGGATTACCAACTCCGCTGATGGTTCGTCAAACGAATGTCTGGTTGAGAATTAATGGATTTTCTGTTCCAGGGGCCCTGTTGGTTTATAAAATAAATCATCCTGAACATACTCCAACTGCATCCAAACCTCATGGTGAGTATTCCAAAATAACCTTCTCATCAAGAGGAATCCACCATAGTCGACATCATGTCAATCGGACGTCCGATCCTCAAGTAATAAGCATTTCCGCTCTGAGGACTCGGTTGGTTTCGAATTCAAACCAACCCGACCATACACAAACTTCACCAAAACATTGAGTTTAATATTCCACAATGACCATATCGATCCAAGGAATCCTATGCAACTGATGGTGCATAAATCAGAGGTCTGTAGCTCTTGTTATGGGATTTTAACCGAAGAAGGATGGAAATTATGGGGTATGGGCCCAGTCCGACTCGGCCCAACACCCCCTGGGTCGGCCCGACCCAGGTCCGGGTCCGGCTTGGAAGGGTGGGGCCCGGCACAGCTGGCACGGACCGTCCCTCATGGCCCACCCCAGCCCAACCATGGGGGAGGCGCTAGCTCGGCCAGCGGCCGAGCGCATTGCGCAGAGCGAGGGGCACACCCCCCCCATTAATTTGGACAGGTGGTGCCGGCTGGTGCCGCCCCACCGTTATGGGATCCCACACGCCTATGGGGTCCGTCGCACAGCCACTGCAGCTGTTGCTATGGCGGGTTTACTTCGGAATCACGTTGCAGCGCCGCCGCCTCCAGGCGGCCGGCTGCCGTGCCGACGACACGCGCTACCGCCTCCAGGAGGCTAGCCAGCGCACCGGTGACCTGCACCGCCACTACGTTCCGCGGGCCACCGGAGTCGCTCTGGTGGTTCGTTTTAGCTCTCGTCTACACCTACGACCTTAACTAGTCATGCTCTTCACTTCTACGGCTTCATATTTCAATTTAGGCCCCGTTTCATTGTCACCCATCATCCTTCACACAAACGGACAACCACCAGAGGGTCGTCGGTCTGTGTTTATTCGGCCCGCACCCTACGCGTTAGTCGTTATCAATTGGATATATTCAAACACTTTCTTCCAACTACAACAAGGGTATAAATAATTTAATAATAAATTATACAAACATCCTATAAAAAATGCTCATGTTCGAGGGTATAATCCACATTAATGAGAAATATACAATATTCCCCTACCTCGATAATTGACATCGCACGACGGGAGTTGCGGAAGACGTCATCGCGGGGAAAAAATTCATAGGCTACGTCAGAGTGCGTCCGAGGAGGAAGCAACATCTCCTCACTTTTCTCAGAGAAGATAAAGGTTGGCGCGTCATCGTTCTTCGTGGAACTGGCGTTCTTCGTTGATGAAGTCACCGTTCTTCATTGGAGGGTCGGTGTTCTTCCCCAAGAGCTCCCACAAACAAAAAAATCCTTCCCCAAAATAAAATAATAAGATATCGTATTATTTTATTTAACACAATCCATTTCAAATTCAAATATTCAAACCACCACATTAATTAAATGTGTTGGAAATTAATTAATGAGAGGTAGAGGAGGTGGAAGAAGTCATAAATGTTAGGAGAGTTGTCAACATTAATCAAGTGTGTTTAATGAGGGGGATTAAAGGAGTTATTTGGGGATTTTAAAGAGTGTTAATGGAGATGAAAGGATGGGGATCATGTGGGCCCCACCTCTCATTTATCCACACATGGGAAGTTGGGTGGTTCTGGGCCCCACCAACAACTTCCCATCGGTGGGTTTAACGTACAACATTATAAAATAATATTTTTCCAACAATTTTATTTATTTTAAACAAATTCCCAAAATAATAATTCACAACCCATGTAAAATGAAACTGCGGTAAAGGTCCCCTTAAGTAATTACCAGTGTTGTGAGTTCTTCGGTGCCCTTAGATTTCAATTCTGAGAACTGGTTCAAAAGATAGAAAAACTAGCTCATTCATTTATTGAACGTATCCGAGCTAATCATTGGAAATTGATTCCAGGAACACCGTGCCTCAGAATCAAGTGTTGTCAGAAGCCATAGACTCATAAAATTCCAATGTATTTAAGAAAAATAAATTCCTTGAAATTTCGTGGTCTTTACATTTCTCCCACCTCAAGGCTTTACGTCCCCGTAATGCTTCAACACACAATGGGGAAAACTAAAGTGGTACTGAGCACGCAACTGAGCCTCCCACTTCCAAGTGCTCTCCTGGAAGTTCTTGTGCTGCCATTGAAAGCGCACAAGAGGAATCGACTGTCCCTGTAGGACCCACTCATGTAGATCCTCAACCTCTATTGGAACCTTCATGAAAGTCGCCACATCATCGATGTCCAGCTCCCCATGGTCGATGATGTGTGAAGAGATGTGAAAGTATCTCCTCAGCTGAGATATGTGGATGATGTAATGCACATAGTGCAATTGAGGTGGAAGGACTATATGGTAAGCCACCTCACCTACTCTGCTAATAACCTAGAATGGTTTGAAGAAACACAGAGATAACTTTCTTCCCCAGCCAACTCTCTGTAATCCTCATCGAGCTGAGACCCGTATGAAAACATGGTCACCATCCTCGAACTCCAGTGGTCTCTATCATCTATCAGCATAGGACTTCTATTTTCTATGTGCGGTCCTCATCCACCCCTGGATGATATGAACCTTCACCATCGTAGACGGAACCATCTCAGGTCTTACAAGAGCTGCTAAGATTTTCCCTTTACCGAAAAGTAAAATCTGGTCTCATCCCCTGGATGAACCTTGTCCTTTCCCTAATACAGTCTATCCTGGCATGAGTGATACTAATTCATGTCCGGGATGATGTCGTAAGGCCTTGACGCTACTACTAAGCTATCCAACTGTTACTCTCGCCTCCAAGGGTTGAGTCACACTGTCGGCATCAGTGTATGGTTACTGGGTCTCCTCTAGTAGAAATCTCAAAAAGTGAGGGTCAAGTCAACAGTTTAAACCGGAACCTCTTAGTACACAAAAAGGAAGGAAATAAAACATCACAAATTTAAGTGTCTTTTATTACTGCAACTCAATGTAAAAAGACACATAACAACCACAAAAAACAACAACACGTAAACTAGAAGCGCCAAGAACAAAGGCCTCCATGCCTGAAACTAGTCTTTCACCTATCTACCTGCTTCCGGAGCTCCATGGTCATATTTTTCAGATGCCTGAAGTTGTGATCTCACATGTCCACCCCTTCCCTGCTGTCGGGGAGGACCTCTTGGTGGTGGTGGTGGCAGCACCTCGATGCGTCGTCCACCACCACCTATACTAGCAAATCCTCTACCTCAGTCTCCTGCTCCTTGCGGTCCGCCTCGATCGAACCACTGCCTCTGCCTGGGAGGTCCTTCTTTTATCTACTGATCATCTATATGGTGGGGCGTATAGTAACGTGCCATGTGACCTTGTCCGCTGCATGAGTAACACAGCCTGGAAGGTCCAGCTCTTTCTCTACCCTGGGTTCCCCACACTACCGACCCAAAGTTGTGCGGTCAAATACCTGTAGGTCTAGTCCTCTTGGAACTCTTCGTCATCTGTCTAATGTCAGATGCTTAAGACTATGCTGCATGCCGGCTAGTGGTGGGTTCCGCTGCTGGAGACAGCTCAGTAAGGAAACTCTCTACTAAGAGGTCACGCTCCAACACCCCCATCTGTGTCGGGATGCTGTGGGAGGCAACTGAATCTCTAATCTCTCACCTGAGTCCATGCTCAAAGGTCCAGGACATGAAGAATGGGTCTCATACCATATCAGTGGAGTAGCACGAGATGTCAGTGAACCTTGATGAGTACTGTGCCACAGTCATCCTACCCTACTGAAGATGCAGTAGCTCTTGTATACTCACTGCTCAAAGGGTGGCTGGTACAGACTCCACTCGTAACAAGCTCTCAAGTCTTCCCATAGAAGTGTTTCCTTGTCATGTATCTGGAGCATCAGGCTCCACCATATACCTACTACTTCCTGAAGGACGATGTAAATAAGGATCACCATTAAGTCCTCTGGTGTACCTACTAGCCTGAAAACTCTCACCATAGCCTCCAGCAAATCCTCAGCTGCCTGTGGGTCCGTCTCTCCCTGGAACCTGGGTGGCCTCTGGTGTTGGGACTCGTGTAGCATGCTCAAGTGGCGTGCTTCGCCTCCTTCTCAGGCCAGTGGCATCAGTGGACCAATCGAAAATAGTACCGCGGGTGCCCCCACTGGTGCCTCAACTGAGAGGGGGCCATGTACTGAGGTCTTGTCACTCGGCCGGCTGTCAGTACTTACAACTCTCGGGGCTCTAGCTGGTCATCTGTGGGGAGGCATACTAAAAGAAACAAATGTGAAATGGTCAAAAGACTATACCTGGTGAGCTGACCTGGTTTGAGCTGACTTAAAATAAACTTTTGAAAATACACACACTATCCGTGTTTTTGTGCATTGATCCAGAAATCAGAAGTCATGGTACTTGTGTATGGATATGTTGGCCGCCCATACCAACACTGGACTCCATGAACAGAAAACCACACTTAGTACCCTTAACACAATTTCTTTATAAAATAGAAATATTAGAGTTCAATGTTCAGTGGTAGAACCAATTCCTCTGATACCAATTTGTCATGACCCATCCCCCGGGCCCCGTATCGTGACCACCCCAAGCCTGCCTTCCATAGTCCAGGGTCTAGAGACTAGCACCAAATGAGTAATTCCCTAAAAAATAGGAAGGAATTACTTTTATAAAAAATAATCACACACAACCAGAGTACAAGAGGAAGAAAACTCTGAGTAAAATTGAAAAAAAAGTAGTGCTGAAAGTAAGGGTCCGAATATACAAGCCCAACTGTAAAGTAAAAGGTAAAAGACAAAACAACTGGAAGGTGACAAGATACTCCTAGATCATCCACCATGGATCCTACCTGAAGGGTAGGAACAGATAGCGCAGCTCCAAGATCGTCCACCACAGATCCTACCTAAAGGGTAGGTACATATAGCCTCCTCATCACCCTAGTCTGTCAAACTCCTCAGGGTACTGACTCATCATGAGGTCCACCTCCGAGTACTGACTGATCGTGTGGTCCACCTCCAGGTGTTGTCCAGTCCTCATACCCTCAGAATCCATCGACACTATCCGTTGTCTGCATCCAACACAACGAGGTGCGGGCATAGCTCATGCAGGGATGAGTATAACGATACTCAGTAGGGACCCCGAGACCCTCAAAGTCCCACTAAATATAACAAGGATAACCACAAAGAAATATCTCAATAGATAACCCTTACATCGGTATATGAACATACATATAACTAAGTTATCATGTAACCCATCTAAATAATGTGGAAAAACACAAACGTTATTGACTCAGCTCAAACCAGGTTTTTATTCATGATGATGAAAAAACGGCTACAGGAGAACTCCTCCTCTGTCAAGCATAGTAGTCCTATCAGGTCTCCAAGGTGCTACTCACTAACCATAGACTATTGAGGTAATCCTCTACTGTCGAGTACCGTGGGTCTACCACCCCAACACACTAGTGCTCTCCGACATGGGTCTGCCGCCCCAACACAGTAGCGCTCGTCTGCCATGGGTCTGCCACCCCAACACAGTAGTGCTCCCCACTAGGGTAGTCAACTCAATCCGATATGAATCGGACAAGTAGTCATTAGGTCTCAGCCAGCTACAAGGTCACCGTACTCCGTATGCTCACCTCTGAAAAGATACACTCCATGAGGTACTGTTCAATACTCCATGTGTCATGAAGTTCCACAAAGAATTATCTCAATGTACCACCTCATCACAGGGGTCTCAATGCAATAGACGGCGCGACAATCGGATGACCGGTCTTTTAGTTATTAGCCTATTTATCCCGATGACCCGGTTGGTTTCGTGAACGAACCAACCCAACCGTATCTCAACTATTCCCCAAAATCCCATGGGGTATACTCAAAGGAATTATTTCTCAATGAGATTACCAATGCCACTGACGGTTCGTCAAACAGACGCCTGGTCTGGGAATTAATGGCTTTTCCGTTCTAGGAGTTCAGTTGGTTTATAAGCTAAGACAACCAAAACATACTCCAACTACATTAAAAACTCACGTGGCGCATTCCAAAAGAACAGTCTCATCAAGTGTAATCCAACGTAGTCGATGACACGTCAATCGGACGTATAGTCCTCATGTTATAAGTGTTTCTGCTCCGAGGGCCCAGTTGGTTTCGAATTCAAACCAACCCGGCTATACCCGAACTTCGCCAAAACCTTGAAGTTAATATACCTAAATGACCGTTTAGATACAAGGAATCCTACACAACTAATCGTTCATTGATCAGAGTTCCGTACATTATGTTATTGGCGTTTAACCAAAGAAGGTCGGAAAATAGGGGGTCTGGGCCAGGTCCTACCCGGCCCAAGACCCCTTGGGTCAGCCGAAACCGGGTCGACCCATCCCGGGTCTGGGTCTGGCCCGGTAGGGAGCGACCTAGCCAGGCTGGTGCAGCCCGACCCCATCGGTGCAGCATGGCCCAGCCGGGGGGGGGGGGAGGTGCTGGCTCAACCAACGGCTGAGCACATTGCGCGGAGTGGGGGCGCCCCCCCAGGTTAATTAGGACCGGCAGCACTAGCTCGTGCCGCCCCACCATTCTGGGATCCCGCACGGCCGCAGGGTCCATCGCACCTCCATCATGGCTGTTGCCACGACGAGTTTCCTCCGGTGGCGCACTTGGGCGCCGATGCCTCCAGGTGGCCGGTCGGCACCGGCCACTGCCTCCGGTCACCGGTGCCGGCACACTAGTGACCCCAGCCTCCGCGACATTCCGCTGGCCACTAGAGTCGCTCTGGTGGTCCATTTTAGCTCTCGTCTACGCCTACGGCCTTCTTAGGTCATGCTCTTCACTGCGACTGCTTTAAATTTCCGGCGTGGCTCCATTTCATCATCTCCTGTCATCCCGCGCAAAATCGAAAAACCAACAGAGGGTCATCAGGCATTGTTTGATCGACCCACACCCTCCGCATTAGGCATTATCAATTGGCAATAATCAAAAACATTATTTCAACTACGACAAGGGTATAATCTATTCAAGAATTAATTATACCAACATCCTATAAATAAACTCTCAAGTTCGAGTGTATAAACCACTTAAATGAGAAATATACAATATTCCCCTACCTCAATAATTAACGTCGCACGTCAGGCGTCGCGGAAAACTGCATCACGGGGAAAGAATTTGTAGGCGATGTTGGAGTGTGTACGAGGAGGAATCGGCATATCCTCACATGTCATAGATAAGAGAATGGTTAGTGCATTGTCGTTCTTCGTGGAACCGGCGTTATTCGTCAAAGAAGTCACCATTCTTCATCGGAGGGTCAGTGTTTTTACCCAAAAACTCAAGATCTCCCACACAAAAAAAATTCTTCCCCAAGATATAATAATAAGATACCTTATTATTTTATTTATCAAAAGCTATTTCAAATTCAAGCATTCAAATAACCTCATTAATTAAATGTGTTGGCAATTCATTAAAGAGAGGGAGAGGAGGTGGAAGAACTCATAAATGTTGGGAGAGATTTCAACATTAAACAATGGTGTTTATTGGGGAGGGGGGTTTAAGGGAGTTATTTAGAGTGTTTATAGAGGGTTAAGGGAGAGGAAAGGTTGGGGATCATGTGGGCCCCACCTCTCATTTATCAACACATGGAAAGTTTGGTGGTTGTGGGCCCCACTAACAACTTCCCATGGGAGGGATTAACATCTAATGTTATAAAATAAAATTTTTCTAACAATTTTATTTATTTTAAACTAATTCCCTAAAAATAGTTCTCAACCTGCTTAAAACGAAACTGTAGTAAATGTCACCTTAAGCAATTACATGCACTGTGAGTTCATCGGTGCCATCAGATTTGAATTCTGATCACCGGTTCAAAAGATATAAAAACCCACACGTTCATTTACTGAACGTACCCGAAATGATATTCGTAAATTGATTCCATGCACCCTGGGCCTCAGAATCAAGTGCCTTTAGAAGCCATAGACATGTGAAATTCCAAAGAATTTATGAAAAAAATTTCCTTCAAATTTCAGTGTCTTTACAATAGATGATCTGGCTGCATGTGGAAATGAGAGTTTTAGTAGGTGTGTCTTAGGTATTAATATAGATTTTGGCATATTTTATTTTACCGACACATCATTGGAGTCATGTTCACATAGATTGGAATCTTTTTAGGTTGTTTTAACAACTCAATGTGGGTGGTGGCCTCCATAGATTTTGTGAATTAGGGAATGGTTTTGACTATGAGTTATAGAGGAGGTTTTAACAATATAATTCCGTGGTTCTTGGTGATGTACCATTGAGATGTGGTGTTCATACCATAATTTGGGGAATGAGGTCCTCTAGTATATTTGTTGATGATGGGAAATCATTATTTGAGGATGGATATTGTCATGTATTAGGAAATTTGGTTATTGAGATGATGGTGATTTATTATATATTAGAGGATGGATATTGTCGTAACATGGGATATTAGGATGTTGAAGTGATGGTAACTATTGGAATGTATGTACATGGACCTAGGATATTTTATTAACATGTAATCTGATCACTAATTACGTGGTTGGTGGCACGTGAGTTGTCGGATGTAACATGGTTCACCAGATATAATCATGGTAGGTACCTAGGGGATCTCCATGTATGAAATTCTTCATGGGATGCTTAGGGATTATTCAATGAGTCCTCTACACTAAAAATATATATATTTAGACATGTATTTTATTCCAAATATATATTTATGGGAACATGTTCAGAGATATATCAGAATTGGATGGACCATGTAAATGCTTCCATGTGGTTGTTGAGAACAATGGATGTGGGTTAATTATTAAATTCGTGTCCACTGACTTTTTAATTATATTTTGAATTCAATGTATTTTTATGAATATAACAATGTAATACATTGAAATATTACTAATTATTTCATACTCACATCCTAAATGGGACCCTCATGATTTTGGTAGAATTTATGGTTTAGAGATTAGGTAAAGGATTAGGCTTGGTAGCTTGACCATAGTGATAGGGTTGCACAATTTTTCATGGGATTGAAGGTAGTAGACCATGTGGTTCTTCTACATCAGGTAAAATCATAATTTGGCCTCTTATATTTTTGTTCCTATATTTTCATCTATGGACTAGATTGATTATATATTTTTTTTGACATGTTATTCCATGTGTGTTCATCTACAAACGGTGTTATGCCTTTGGGATTATTATTCATGCTCCGATTAATTTTTCATTCATTGTGTTTCAATTTTTTTTATAATTAAGGTCTCTCCTATGAGGTGAAATATATATACCATAATTCTTACAACCATCTAATGTAATATTCTCCCCACAATCACCTAGTCATACCCCCACTACGAGTTAGAAGCCTTGGTATACAGGGTGGTGCACTGAATGCCCAAGGGTTAACCAGCCCATTGCACAGCTTAAGTGGAAACTAGTTTGGGGTTCTATGAATGGTATTAGAGAAGTTGATTTTACTTTTTGGTCTTATTTTGTTATATGTGGTAGTCTGGATACAATGATGTATTTGTAACTAGGTAAAGATAACATGTTTGGGTGATTATTGCCAAATGCATGCTGGGAAACCATGTTACCAGGATATGAAATTTATGTTATGTTTTTTTCTTTTGTAGTTACTTGATTTCCAAATTTATTCTCACACATGGGTGTGATGTTAATAGATTTTGTGTTTTGACTATTATCCCATTATGGAATTGTATGATTATTTATACATTATGTTATTCACTTAGTCTCATATTATGTGTCATTTAATTTTGATCACCACTAGGATCATAGAATGAGATAATAGGGGTTGGGTTGTTCAAAGTGTCAACAAAGAAGCCAAATAGTGTTTTTTATAATCATTTTAAGTGGAATTCTACTCATGCTTTCAAGGTATGTGGTTCTTGATGATATCATTGTGTGATAATATTTTTATATAGTATGTACAGGCATAAATCTATTAAGGGTAGGCAAGAGTAATGAAATAGGGTGAGTTGTTTACAATGTATACAAAAAAGAAAAATAATATTTTCATGATGATCCATTTTTTTAAATCTACTCTTCTACCCCAGATTGATGATATCTTATGAATATTATTTTTTTCCTAACAATGTTATGGGTAGGCTAGTGGTGATACGGTTTGATGATCTGTGATACCAGACCCTAATATGGGTATGTAAGGGGCCATGGGGCCAGACATCATGTGAAATTGGTGCGGTAAGGTTGGGTAAAGGTGCTGAGATGTGATTCCTATTTTTTAAATATTTAAGATATATATGTGTATATATATATGGTTTTTATGGATGTTTGAACTTGGTATTTGGAATTCCACATGATTCCTCCTTGACATATTCTTGTGATGTGTTAGGAGGGTGAAGATATGTTGTTTGATGATCGTGATTGGGAAGAATCTCCTTGTTGTCGGGATGAGGCCTATAATGATCTGTATGATCTTGACACATCATTATAGGCTCCAATACATCTGGGAAAACTACACTAGATAAAATATTTTGAGCCATGGTTATAGGACCAGCTCAAGGAAAGCATGGTGTGGGTCATATAGTTTATTGAATGGGGAGCTCAGGGATTTGAGTTTTCAATTGTATATTTGATTCAACAGTTATTGTCTCAAGAAATTTTTTTTTTTGTGATGGTGGTTGTCATGTAGAAAATAACAAGATCATGTCGGTGAAGATTATTTTCGACTAACTCCAAACGCCCCCAAGACGGAGGGTAAAGATGGATACATACATGATCAAAGTACTCGAAAAGAACTAATCTGATGTATAGGTGGAGGCAGGTAGACATAAGTAACTGTCTTGGAAGGATTTTGATTCTAGGTTATTTAAGAAACTTCCTTGAAATATTAAGGGATGATAGTTCTCAAGAGTTTATAAACTTATAGTGTAGATATACATACATTATTAATTATGTAGAAAAATTTATAGACCTGTTCCAAAATTCACTGTCTATGGTGGGAGTAGACATTTCCAAGGAAATATGTCTTGAGGATGGATTATGAAATGTAATTAGGGTTCATGTTAATATCATTAGGCAGAATTAATTATCAAAGGAGGTGAATTAAGCAATTATATTCACGGGAACCATGACGGGACGTCTATATTAGTGCCCGCTGATGGCATTAGGTGATCATATTAGTGATTCTTCATGTAGATTAATACAGTACTTGGAAGATTCCTAGTATGGTAGATAGGCATGAGACTCAGTTTGGCCATCAAGGAGCAGGTTTTAAATGTTATTCATCCAGTGTGGAAAATCGAGGCACAATTGGACTTAATGTGATAATTCTCTAAAGGAGTTTTGAGCATGTAGTCAAATGGAGAGTCTAAAGAAAATTTTCATGAGGTATATTAGAATACATAGGAGCCATGGTATAGGTCAGACTAGTGGATCTAATGTAAGATAGATAGTGGTACCCAAATTTGGTATGTGGGATTATGCTACACACATATGTTGTAGATGGGGGAGAGAGACCGAGTTTTTCTGTCAACGGTTGATAGTTAGTGTTACTCCATAGGGATTCCAGGCCTCGGGTAGTAGGGCCTCAGGCTAGCTTCATGTTTTTGATCTGGAAGGTTCAGAGTAGGATGATGGGATAACAAGGGTTACGGGTATGCCTTGATCAAGGTGTGACATTCTATTACATTTTTTAGTCTATTTTTTGTTCAGTATGTTCATATGTTTTTTTTACTAAATTAGAATTGGAAAGTATTTAAAAATCGATTATTATGTGTGTTTTGTATGATGTGTGTAGGAATTAAGGCTATTATGAGAATGAATATATATATATATATCAATATGGATTTCTTTGATGATAAGATATGATATATGAACTTTGTTCATTAGATGAGATGGAGTTTATTATGAGAGTCATGTATGGAAATGGTATGAGATAGGCATCTGGTGAGATATTAAAAATAATAGAGATCATGTTTGAAATGGGTATGAATTATCACCTAATAAAATGAAATAATGTTGGTATGTCATGGGAGGACATGTATGTCTAGGGATATGCAGTTGAAGCATCAAGATGCTTTATTTGTTTGGTTGGGAAGCAATCGGGAAGGTAATTTAAAAGATAGAGAGTGCCACAAGGGTAATTAGCATGTTAGATTATAATATCAGTTGACCAGGGTGATATTTATGAAATGGGTATGTTCTTAATCATCTCTTTTCAAAAAAATATCTTAACGATAAGATATCATAATTCAGTGAGACTATAATGTAATTTTTTTTAACTGGTTGTAATTTCCCAACATTTTATAATTTTGTGTTTGGAAGATGAACCGACATGAAATCGTGTCATAAGAAAAAAAATTTGGGGATTTGAAGGCTATAAGGAATTATATTTAGATGCTTTTGGAGACTTCTTGATTTTCTCAAGGATTTGGCTGAGTTTTGGGATTATGGGGTCCCTTAAATAATTGTTTTTAAAACATTCAAAAAGAGGTGCATGGTTATATTTAACCATGTGGCATCACGGATAATCCATGTGGGGTGCTTCTAACTCTAATCAATGTTTTTTCATGACCTGTTCATTGTTTTTCAAACCATGAGTCCTATGATGCCTTCCTAGTGAAGCATAGGTAGTAGGTGTGCATGATTGGTTAACAGTCTAAACAATATTTGTTGTCAACCCATGTAACCTATTTTATATGGATGATCCATTGTGTAGTGAGTTTACATAGCTAGAATATAGTAATCCATACCATGTGACATAACCATACACTAATTTAAAAAATTTATATTACATTTTCCCTCTCCTTCCATAATAACCATTCTCTAATGTTTCCTCTGAATTAGAAATTCAGCTCCTATACTATAAGGATGAATAGATATTTTGCATCTTCCTAGTATTTGGTACTCTTACCTCATTAAAACTCTTATTCATGGTCTATCGGGTGTATTGGACTAGTAGTGTTCAGGCATTGAATCCTCTTTATTTTATTTCTTATTTACCTCGCCATATGAAATGATGAATCACTATGAGGTGTTGTTACATATTTTGAGAGTGTTTTCCAAAAATCATGATTTATCTCAATATTCTCCCGTTATAGGTAGATAATAGATGAGGGATATCCTACAATTATGAGGTAAGTAGATCCTAGTTTAGTCTTAAATTTTATAGGTGTGATGGTGTGCACATTAATTATGCACTTGTGGGTTGTTAGAGTGTGACCTTAAATTAATTAACTCTTTACCTTAAAAAGATAAATTGATATTATATGATGTATTTGGGTAATCCTTAGTCTATTAAAATAATTCTATGTAATGAAATGGGATTATGGCTAATTGGGTAGGTTAGGAAAGTTGGGTAATTATAATTAATTAAATTTTTATATGAGTTCAATAGTTCCAAGGGAACATGATGAGAATGGACTAAGGTTTTTCAGTAATGATGATCATCAAGAATAAAATGAAATTTTCATCAGGCTAAGGGAATGGATCGAGACAATTGGGGATATTTTGATCACCAAATTGAGGCAACATATTCCTCAGAAATGAGGTGATGAGGTCATTAGGTTGATTTTATGGCACATGGGACCTGAGATGGTTTTTACCATTGGTACAAGGGAAACATAGTCACAATTGGAAAATAGGTTTTTGGTTGTGTGGATTATGTGTTTTTTGGTGATTACATATCATCATTTATGGATGACAAACTTTTGAAGTCATAAACACATTGGTTGGACTCAATTGAGGTGGTGTGAACCTCTCATTATGGGTGGAAGCATCCATCAATTATATGGGTTGGGGGGTGGTGTTGGCCATCAGTTTTGGAGGAAGTTACCTCCCTAGAAAACCATAGATGTAGAGACCCGTATCTTGACGTACATGGACATTACATTACTTTTGCGGAATACTTAGTACATAACAAAAACACACACACAAGGATCGTAATAGTTTAGTGTCTTTGGAAACTCGGAATATAATCTTCTAATCCTGGTGAAAGATCTTCAACATCTCCCATAAAGATCTTCTTTCTTTTTTTTTTACCTAAAACCTTTCTTTATATCCTGGGGAAAAGAAAACATAAAAGGGTGAGCTCAAATGCCCAGTAAGGGTAAACAAAAGAAATATCAATCACATAATTTTCATAAGAACATAACATTTTTGTAAATCTTAACCTGCAAAAGAGAGCATAATTTCATAACATGGGATAAATCATAGTAGTGAAATGAAATCATAACATAAAACATTACTCATTGTGGCATACACACATAATCATAGAGAATCATTTCTTGTTAGTCAAGACTCATTGCCAAGACTATCTTAGTGGACAAAGTCCCTTTCTGAATCGAGTAATCCTCGTTTCAGTCCTGTTTCACTGAACCGGTATAACCTACCATTCCAGCCATGTCTATCTCATGAGATATAAAATCTTTACCCAATGCATTGGAGGGAGATATAGGTCCCACCCATCTCTTAATGAATCTTTTCTTATGTGTGCCACAAAATCATAAATCATACATCATTGCATAACCCATGTAATAAAAATGGGATTCTTAAACAACATGACATCATAAAACCATTCATATAAGATAAAGGAATTCATAAACATAATTCCATCACAACATAGTCAAATAAATGTAAAAATATGGATAGAAACAGAACCCTTTATTATCTTAGATGGAAAATAATTTTGATAAAACACTTGAAATGAATTATTGAGGAAAATATCCTTTCTTCTTCAAAATCAATTTCTTTTCACAAAACATCATACAATTTTAAAAGAAAGAGATTTTATTGAAAATAGTCATGAAATCTTTTAGATGAAGCTTCATGAAAATAAGGCTTTATAAAACAGTATAAATCCGTTCATGCCGTATAAGTTAAAAAAAACATTCTTCGTACTTTTGTCGGAAAAGTCAAAAAGTACCCGGTACGACAAAATATTCCTTTCATACATATTACTAAAAACTCACCGAAGGGTAAAAATGGTTTTAAACAATTGTAGGTGGATGGAAATAATATTACATTTTGATGAAACATGGATGTGGATGATAAAATACACCCCAGTAAATACTTACGAATAAACAATCTCGGATAAAAATGAGATTGTGATATTTCCCTTACCTTAGGTCTGACTTGCTTTGTAAGTGTCCGAACCTCCTGTATAATGATTTAAATCATGTTATTGACTTATTACAGAATCATATTCATTGTTATGATATCATATATGGTTCACTTATGACATTATATTACCCGTTCTTTTGTAAATTCCATGTTAAAGAAGCGTTTTGGGTAAAATCGTTTCATTTATCGTAGGTGTTTTGACTTGTTGTTCTTGACATCATTATTACTTATATCATGATTTACTTACTTCCAGAATATAAAATATGATTTATATATCATATATATTCAGTATATATATATATATAATAGGTAGATAAATAAAATGAAAAACACCGTTCATGGAGACGGTAGTCCGTACGTACGCATGAACGCTGTTTTTCTTTCCTTATTGTCTTGAAATGGAAGTAAGTAGATGACATACATAGGTATATATATACATAAATCCAGTAGCTTTATAATGTCATATATTTCATTATTATTTCTTATATATACATTATAATCATTCTTAAATGGTTAACATGGAGAATGAATCTCATCGCGTCGTGGAGACGGCATTCCGTACGTACGCACGAGCGATGATATCATTTCTATAAATATTGAATTGAATTGGAGTGGATTATACAATATATCAGAATCAATATGATTTTGTAATAACTATTTATTGTTATTATTTACACCATTATACCCATCCATGTAAGGTGGTGGTGGAAAATAGATTACACCACGGCGTGGAGACGGTATTCCGTACGTACGCACGCATGGTGATTTCTTTTTTCGTAGGATGGATAGATGGTGAAATAGGGTTGTTTCATACTTATAATAACATATCAGTATATGAGTGATACTGATGTTATTACTTCATAATGAAACAACCTAAGAAGAAGAAGTGGAAGAAGAAATAAAGATGAAAGAATTGGTAACGGTAATTACCTCTTCTTTGAAGTGCCTCTTTGAGACCTCCTCTTAGGGCACTAGAATTGGTCTTTGAGGAAGACCAGAACCTCTAGGATGTTGCTAGGGAAGTGGAGAAGGGATTTTGGCAGGGGTTGGCCGAGCTTTAGTGCTCAAATTGGTGTGAGGAGGAGGGGGAGGAGGTGTCCTTTTATAAGGGAGGAGAGGGGCACCTTAGGAATTCTTAAAAATATTAATTTATAATAAATATAACCCCACTTAAAAACCTCCAAAAATGACTCATATTCGAAGCTTAGATGAGATAGGGTTGTAATCTCATCAACCAATCAAATTTATACATGTTTGGATCTTATTTTAAACCTTATCAATTAGATTTAACTCTAAGTTAAATAATTTAACTTTTACCGTGTCTTTTTGTTTTCTTTCACTATATGGTTAATACACTTACTATAACATGCCAAACGAACCCCAAATTGTATATTATTAATACATATATCCTTATCTAAGTCATTTGGCCGAACCTTAGATTTTTAGTAATAAAATAACAATTAATAATATAATATTTGATTTAAAAACTATTTTGTGTCAATTTTGACACTATTTGATATATGATTTTTTTGAAAGTCATAAAAGAATTATATATTCGAACCAAGTTGATTAAATCAACACTAATATATCATAGTAACCTAGAAAATTAGTGGAATTCATAAAAAGTCTTAAATTACATTTATTTTGGTATTTATATTATCAATTATGTCAATATTTCATTAATAAGATAATTACTGCATCATCTTTGTGTCATAAATAAATTATATTATATGCTGTCTAAAAATTACAAATAAAATACCATCATGTAGGAAATCTTTTTAGCTTTCTAATGAATATTTATAGTCGAATTTAGCTTATGTATAACCCCATATTAAAAATGATTTACTTATTAAACTTTGATTTTAACTATTTTAACCCTTCTTTAAATAAATTAATAATAAATGTCCTAATCTAATCCAAGTGGGCCTAAATGGTCATATTTTATTCCTAAGTTTGTATTTGGTCTAATTACACTTGTCCAATAGAATTAGGACATGTGTTAGGGTAATATTAATATCATATTTACCCTTAGTTACCCTATTTACTATTAACCGTGGTAAAAAAAGTAAAAAGTTACTATTCACCAAAAAATTATTTTCATCTCATTGAACCACATTTTAGTCCTTGATGTTAACCGTGTCTCTCGGATTTTCGAAATTCCATTCACAGAAGCGGTAAAATTAAGTTTTATGTAAAATTCAGTTTTTAACCTACCACTTAGTAGTTTCAGTATTCATCAAAAATTGATGTTTTTCAGAACAATGCCAAAATTTCATCCCAAGCTATATTTCATATTCCGAATTCAAAAATGAAGTCTATTTTACCAAATTCATAACATAAAAGTTGCATTAATTAATTTTATAATTAAATCCCGCTGTTAAAACAAATAGCGTGTTTTTAAGAAACAATATCTATCAAAAGATTGACACTTGTTTATGTCTAGTTTAAATGTGAAACTACATCCAATGACCAACATTGTATTGAATTGTAAAAATATATTCTAAATATACTTTAAAATCACTCAAATTAATAATTTATCATTATTAATTATTTCGATTAAAAAATTTGTTTTTAATTAAAATTTAGTCATTTTCACTATTCATCAAAATATGAAAGTTATCCGAAAAGTACTAAAATTTCACCTTAGGCTAAATTCGATACTCCGAATCCAAAAATAAAGTTCATTTTGAAAAATAAGATTTACTGGATTTTAAAAAAGTGGTTATTACTATTCATAACGGCTAGTTTTAATAATATTTTTATAGCATATCGTTGTTTAGTGAAACTCGGTATTGCGTACTACACACGCTATCGAGGAAGGTCGCGATTGCGTGTAATGCAAGTCAAGTCAAGGATGTGTGTTGTGCAAGCTCCTTTTGGTGTAGCGTACAACACAAAACATTAATAAAATTAAAAAGAATATTTCTTTATAAAATCTTGGGTTGTTACATTCTACCCCCTTAAAATGAATTTCGCCCTCGAAATTCGTCGTGGTTATAAATAGTTTACTATTCGAAAGTTTCTTTAATAGAAATCCACATCGTAAAAAGGAATATCAAAACCAATCTTTAAAAACAAAAGTATGAAACGTAACGGTTACCCAAATAAACTAATCACTGGGTTTCCACATAGGTGAAAATATGGATATGGAAGAGAAATCTAACCATCATGTTCTGATGGAGAGTGGTAGAGAACATGGCTATGGAAAAGCTAGCAATCACAAATCCATAAATTTGTGACGATCTAAGGTACCATCGGATTAATCAGATATAAGAGCACTAGGATGACATTTTTGGTTTTCAAGATCGTTTCCCTAAAGTTGAAGAATTTGAATTAGAATAAATACTTACTTTATTTTGGTAAAATCTCACTGTTGTTCGTGCCTTTAACAATTTCCACTTCATCTCTTAAATAAATGAAGTTCAATTTGTTATTCGTGAAGTGTTAGAAGATCATGTGATAGAATGAAGGGTCATTCCATCTGTTTCAAACAAAAGGTTAGCAAAATTATATACATAAGTCGATCTATAGTGAGATTAATCACATATGGTTTCTAAAATGGACTTATACTTCATATATCATACTGCTTAATATAATAAAACTAGTTTCTACTAAACAGGGACTTCCTGTAGGCCAGTGGTAGGCGATAAAGGCCAGTCGCACTTCGGTTGTGGGTTCGATTCCCACAGCCTTGTCCGACGCGATGGGCTGTCGCCCGTCCTGCAGGTTGTCCTTTTTCTAAAACTATATTACTATAACATCCCATCAATAATATCGAGAAAACTTCGATCCTTAAACAATACTAACTTATGTTCAACATAATCCATTCCAATCTTTAGGCTTATACATAATACTGCAGTCCACTCTCATAATATAGTGACAACGATTACCAGAGATTTAATACTGTCGTTGATCCCCACATATCATAAGATATGTCTTGTTGGTCACATTCCAAACATTCAAAGTCCTTAATCGTGTATTCTCTTGAATACCTTAGTGAAAACATGAGTGCAGTTAAAAGTTAACACTTTCCACATACCAAAATCCTCAAAATTCTATATACTCAAACCATGATATCACTTAGTCCTTATATCAATCATGAGCTCATGAATACTATCAAACATTTAATTTTCTCCTTATCCCTTCATTATGCGCATATCATCTACATTCCAAAAATATCTGAATAACCTTTCATGGATACTGGTAACATTAATCATATACTTTCAAAACTCAAGGAAAGACAACAGTGTAACTATCCATAGATGTCTCTTTATTCCAAAATTACACATGATAAACATGTAATCATTCCACTACATTCTCAAACCATTGACCGAGCTTCAAAAATTCTTTCATCTCACATATCATTTGTAGTCTCTTCATCATCATCCACATAAATACTACCCATATGACCATACTGATTCTCTTCATGAGTCTTTCCCTTAGGGAATTTGTTTGCATAATGCCCATACATTCCACATTTAAAACACTTAACCATTTTTGATGTCGTAGCAATACCATTATCCTCATCCATGGTGTTAACCGACCCTTTTCCTTTGCACTTACTTGCTTTGTGTCCTTCTTTTCCACACCCAAAGCATCTTCCAGTTCCCTTGAAACATTCTCCTTGATGCCTCTTCCCACATGATTTACATAGGGGAAATTGAACTTTCTTTCCTCTATGATCATCATGGAACTCCATCTTTCTCTTATTAGTCGAGTCAGGAAACTTACCAAATTTTACTTTATTGATCATGTTGTGAGATTGCTGATTCGGCATAATAATGATGTTTGGGCATCCAAATCCCATTTCATTTGGTTGCTCATGAAGAATATCATTCCATTGTCCATAATATCCTCCATTATCGTGAATCATCTTGTTTCCAGCCATATTCCAAAACCCAAACAGAATAGTGTTAGATGCAAAAATCGTAATAAAGGGGGAGTAACTTAAATATCTATCATCTTTGGTTTAATCTAATATCGTTACCATAGTTCTAGGACTATATCCTATACGTATACTTATCCTTAGGGTCATCCCTAGATATACCTTAGAAATATCTCTAGGGATCTCACTAATGTTTTCGCGTCCTAGTTTCCAAAGGTTGACTAAACCTTTCCTCTGATACCAACTGTAGAGACCCGTATCTTGACGTACATGGACATTACATTACTTTTGCGGAATACTTAGTACATAACAAAAACACACACACAAGGATCGTAATAGTTTAGTGTCTTTGGAAACTCGGAATATAATCTTCTAATCCTGGTGAAAGATCTTCAACATCTCCCATAAAGATCTTCTTTCTTTTTTTTTACCTAAAACCTTTCTTTATATCCTGGGGAAAAGAAAACATAAAAGGGTGAGCTCAAATGCTCAGTAAGGGTAAACAAAAGAAATATCAATCACATAATTTTCATAAGAACATAACATTTTTGTAAATCTTAACCTGCAAAAGAGAGCATAATTTCATAACATGGGATAAATCATAGTAGTGAAATGAAATCATAACATAAAACATTACTCATTGTGGCATACACACATAATCATAGAGAATCATTTCTTGTTAGTCAAGACTCATTGCCAAGACTATCTTAGTGGACAAAGTCCCTTTCTGAATCGAGTAATCCTCATTTCAGTCCTGTTTCACTGAACCGGTATAACCTACCATTCCAGCCATGTCTATCTCATGAGATATAAAATCTTTACCCAATGCATTGGAGGGAGATATAGGTCCCACCCATCTCTTAATGAATCTTTTCTTATGTGTGCCACAAAATCATAAATCATACATCATTGCATAACCCATGTAATAAAAATGGGATTCTTAAACAACATGACATCATAAAACCATTCATATAAGATAAAGGAATTCATAAACATAATTCCATCACAACATAGTCAAATAAATGTAAAAATATGGATAGAAACAGAACCCTTTATTATCTTAGATGGAAAATAATTTTGATAAAACACTTGAAATGAATTCTTGAGGAAAATATCCTTTCTTCTTCAAAATCAATTTCTTTTCACAAAACATCATACAATTTTAAAAGAAAGAGATTTTATTGAAAATAGTCATGAAATCTTTTAGAGGAAGCTTCATGAAAATAAGGCTTTATAAAACAGTATAAATCCGTTCATGCCGTATAAGTTAAAAAAAACATTCTTCGTACTTTTGTCGGAAAAGTCATAAAGTACCTCGTACGGCAAAATATTCCTTTCATACATATTACTAAAAACTCACCGAAGGGTAAAAATGGTTTTAAACAATTGTAGGTGGATGGAAATAATATTACATTTTGATGAAACATGGATGTGGATGATAAAATACACCCCAGTAAATACTTACGAATAAACAATCTCGGATAAAAATGAGATTGTGATATTTCCCTTACCTTAGGTCCGACTTGCTTTGTAAGTGTCCGAACCTCCTGTATAATGATTTAAATCATGTTATTGACTTATTACAGAATCATATTCATTGTTATGATATCATATATGGTTCACTTATGACATTATATTACCCGTTCTTTTGTAAATTCCATGTTAAAGAAGCGTTTTGGGTAAAATCGTTTCATTTATCGTAGGTGTTTTGACTTGTTGTTCTTGACATCATTATTACTTATATCATGATTTACTTACTTCCAGAATATAAAATATGATTTATATATCATATATATTCAGTATATATATATATATAATAGGTAGATAAATAAAATGAAAAACACCGTTCATGGAGACGGTAGTCCGTACGTACGCATGAACGCTGTTTTCCTTTCCTTATTGTCTTGAAATGGAAGTAAGTAGATGACATACATAGGTATATATATACATAAATCCAGTAGCTTTATAATGTCATATATTTCATTATTATTTCTTATATATACATTATAATCATTCTTAAATGGTTAACATGGAGAATGAATCTCATCGCGTCGTGGAGACGGTATTCCGTACGTACGCACGAGCGATGATATCATTTCTATAAATATTGAATTGAATTGGAGTGGATTATACAATATATCAGAATCAATATGATGTTGTAATAACTATTTATAGTTATTATTTACACCATTATACCCATCCATGTAAGGTGGTGGTGGAAAATAGATTACACCACGGCGTGGAGACGGTATTCCGTACGTACGCACGCGCGGTGATTTCTTTTTCCGTAGGATGGATAGATGGTGAAATAGGGTTGTTTCATACTTATAATAACATATCAGTATATGAGTGATACTGATGTTATTACTTCATAATGAAACAACCTAAGAAGAAGAAGTGGAAGAAGAAATAAAGATGAAAGAATTGGTAACGGTAATTACCTCTTCTTTGAAGTGCCTCTTTGAGACCTCCTCTTAGGGCACTAGAATTGGTCTTTGAGGAAGACCAGAACCTCTAGGATGTTGCTAGGGAAGTGTAGAAGGGATTTTGGCAGGGGTTGGCCGAGCTTGAGTGCTCAAATTGGTGTGAGGAGGAGGGGGAGGAGGTGTCCTTTTATAAGGGAGGAGAGGGGCACCTTAGGAATTCTTAAAAATATTAATTTATAATAAATATAACCCCACTTAAAAACCTCCAAAAATGACTCATATTCGAAGCTTAGATGAGATAGGGTTGTAATCTCATCAACCAATCAAATTTATACATGTTTGGATCTTATTTTAAACCTTATCAATTAGATTTAACTCTAAGTTAAATAATTTAACTTTTACCGTGTCTTTTTGTTTTCTTTCACTATATGGTTAATACACTTACTATAACATGCCAAAAGAACCCCAAATTGTATATTATTAATACATATATCCTTATCTAAGTCATTTGGCCGAACCTTAGATTTTTAGGAATAAAATAACAATTAATAATATAATATTTGATTTAAAAACTATTTTGTGTCAATTTTGACACTATTTGATATATGATTTTTTTGAAAGTCATAAAAGAATTATATATTCGAACCAAGTTGATTAAATCAACACTAATATATCATAGTAACCTATAAAATTAGTGGAATTCATAAAAAGTCTTAAATTACATTTATTTTGGTATTTATATTATCAATTATGTCAATATTTCATTAATAAGATAATTACTGCATCATCTTTGTGTCATAACTAAATTATATTATATGCTGTCTAAAAATTACAAATAAAATACCATCATGTAGGAAATCTTTTTAGCTTTCTAATGAATATTTATAGTCGAATTTATCTTATGTATAACCCCATATTAAAAATGATTTACTTATTAAACTTTGATTTTAACTATTTTAACCCTTCTTTAAATAAATTAATAATAAATGTCCTAATCTAATCCAAGTGGGCCTAAATGGTCATATTTTATTCCTAAGTTTGTTTTTGGTCGAATTACACTTGTCCAATAGAATTAGGACATGTGTTAGGGTAATATTAATATCATATTTACCCTTAGTTACCCTATTTACTATTAACCGTGGTAAAAAAAGTAAAAAGTTACTATTCACCAAAAAATTATTTTCATCTCATTGAACCACATTTTAGTCCTTGATATTAACCGTGTCTCTCGGATTTTCGAAATTCCATTCATAGAAGCGGTAAAATTAAGTTTTATGTAAAATTCAGTTTTTAACCTACCACTTAGTAGTTTCAGTATTAATCAAAAATTGATGTTTTTCAGAACAATGCCAAAATTTCATCCCAAGCTATATTTCATATTCCGAATTCAAAAATGAAGTCTATTTTACCAAATTCATAACATAAAAGTTGCATTAATTAATTTTATAATTAAATCCCGCTGTTAAAACAAATAGCGTTTTTTTAAGAAACAATATCTATCAAAAGATTGACACTTGTTTATGTCTAGTTTAAATGTGAAACTACATCCAATGACCAACATTGTATTGAATTGTAAAAATATTTTCTAAATATACTTTAAAATCACTCAAATTAATAATTTATCATTATTAATTATTTCGATTAAAAAAGTTGTTTTTAATTAAAATTTAGTCATTTTCACTATTCATCAAAATATGAAAGTTATCCGAAAAGTACTAAAATTTCACCTTAGGCTAAATTCGATACTCCGAATCCAAAAATAAAGTTCATTTTGAAAAATAAGATTTACTGGATTTTAAAAAAGTGGTTATTACTATTCATAACGGCTAGTTTTAATAATATTTTTATAGCATATCGTTGTTTAGTGAAACTCGGTATTGCGTACTACACACGCTATCGAGGAAGGTCGCGATTGCGTGTAATGCAAGTCAAGTCAAGGATGTGTGTTGTGCAAGCTCCTTTTGGTGTAGCGTACAACACAAAACATTAATAAAATTAAAAAGAATATTTCTTTATAAAATCTTGGGTTGTTACAATAGATGGTGGTGATAGAACATCAGTAGGTGGTGTTGATACCACTAGTTTGGGGATGATGCTCATCATTATAGTTTGGGCTAATGATCTAGGACTATTTGAGGATAGATGTCACCATGGATCACGATGTTGTTATGTTGAACTATTAGTGATTTAATATATATTGGATGAAGGATATAACTTTTCCTTAGAAAATAATTATGTTGAGATGATGATAACTATTTTAATGGAGGTCTTAAGGAATTTGGAGTTTTTATGGTCTTTTAATTTGGATGAAAAATACTTGGTTGGTGGCATGTGAGATGTAAGATGTCCCAAGGTATAGGTGATATAATTATGTGAGGTTGTTATGGGCTCTCTAGGTGTGATATTTTTTGGGGGATTATTGGGAATTAATTCATGGGTCCTCATCTCTCTAAATATATATTTACAGACACATATTATATTCAAAACATACATTTTGGAGAACATGTTAAAATATATACTAGATTTTTCTGAAGCAAATAAATGCTACCTTATGGATGTTGAGCACAAGGGAAGTGGGTTAATTATTGATCATTTCTTCATTATCATTTTAATTATATATTTCATAGGCTATATAATTATGGATGTAGGATAGAAACATGTTAGTGGTGGCCTACATAGTTCATACTCACACTTGACATGGGCCCCTCAGGATGCATATAGACTTTATGGTTTTTACATTAGGTAAGGGTTTACACTCGGGAGTTGGAACTTAGTGATTAGGTCATACCATTTTGCATTTGATGGATGGAAGTGGACTAGGTGGTCCCTCAACATTAGTATGGACCTTTTCTGGGGATTTCTATGTCTATACCTATATAGTCATCAATGGTAGACCATTGTTTTATATTTTGATAACCAGTTAGGGCATGTGTGTTCATATAAAAATGGTATTATGCATTTTGGATTATGATTAATTCTATTGTTTATTATTATACCAAGGAGTTTCATTTGTTTTTTTATTATGGTCCCTGTTTAATTATTTGGTATATATCTTGACCATTATTATTATCACCACATATGGGTATAGTCTCTCCAATATCCCAAAATAGAACCACTACTACTAGTCAGTTGCCTTTAGCATATAGGGAGGCGTGCATAAGGCTTAGTGGATAAATACAATATAGAATATATTAATTGGAAAACCAAGTTGGGTTAAAACACCCTAGATGTTTCTATGTAGGTATGTTGTAAGGAATCATTATTTTGAACTACTGTATGATCAAGTAATCCCCCTATCCACCCCTTCTAAGGTTATTACCCCTAGGTATTTCAATTCCATAGTTTGCATCCACATGTAGTATCCAGAGTGAGAGATATTTATAGGAAAACCACACAATATTTATTTTACCTAAATTTCATCATATTATCCTACACATAGACTTATCCCATATAATTTTCCTGATGGTTTTTATTACTGTTCAATAACCTAATCTTTAAAAAATTATAAAACATTATTTGATAAAATATAAAGTGACCAAATCCGAAAACACAATTTAATTCATTATTTATAACATACATTACCAAAAATAAAATAAAATGATCGAGAGGCCTTTTGTATTGGATGATTAAACACATTAATACATAATATGGTTACAAAAAACATCTCATTTATTTAAAACTCAACATAGTGCTCTTAACTCCCATAGACCTTCTAAAATATAATATGATATCCCAGTGAAATTAAATAAGAAAATGGGTGGGTTAGAATTCTAGTAATGGAAGAGACATGGAAATAAATAATAACATGGGAGTGAAGAGGCATGACATGATATCATAATAAAAATTATCATAGACATAAACATGTGGAATAAGAAATGAAATCATAAAATCATGGAATCGGGGAATATTTTGAAACAACATAAGACATTACATCATTAATACAATATAAGGATCACTTCCAAGATAATAATGAAAAGGTTTAAAAAGTCCCTTGATAGATTAGGTTCACTCCCAATTCTTATAAAAGTAGTGTACAATTTCCAATGGTGGATTAGGTTTACTCCTTAATTTCATAAATAAAATCTATTGAGGTATAGTTTTTTATAATGAATTATAGGGACATATAATTTTGGCCCCACCTATTACATAATAAAATTCATACATATTTTTTCAACAGATTGAAAATATAATTTATATAAATCATAAGAACTATCAAATTCATGATAAGGAAGTTGGTTTTAATATTATGATTTATTGAATAACTAAATGAAAAATCATAGTGATTCCCAAGAGGAGAATATTTTAAATAATTTGGATCATTAATAATTGAAAAATTATCACTAGTCTTGATCAAGGAGTTCCAATATAGAAAATACAATAGAATGATCTTGGAGAAGAAAGAATTAAAATTGACCACTTGATTAATGATTTGAAAAAATTATAACATATACTTTAAAAAAGAAAAAATATGTTATTATTTTACATGAAAGTTTAATTGAACCAAGATTAATATAAAAAAAATCATGTTTTCATATCTATTCATGGTTCAGAAACATTTTAGGGTGGTTATTATTTGCATGGTATAAAAAATAAAAAAATAACCATAAATGGTTTTACATAGAAGATGGAATTTAAAAGGAAACTAAAAACATTTATAAAAAAAAAGTATATATAATCAGTTATATATACAAGGGAGATATATAAAAAAAAGTAAGAAATTACATGAGATAAATTTTACAAAACATGGATAAAAATAAAGAGGACGAGTAATTGATATGTATCAAGGGTAGTATAGAAGATCCATTTTTTTGTGTCTGAATGTATTCTACAATTGTGATGAAAATAATGAAAAAATAAATTATATTTTTTAAATATATTCCTAATAAAATTATTCAACTAAAATTAATTTTATATGGTCCATTTATTATCAATTAATTTTTATTTCTAATAAATTTTCATCTTACATTGGTTCCTCAAGGGTGTTTGGTTAATTTCTTCATAACAATTTGGATTTCTTGACCATGGTAAAAGGTGTCATAAAATAGCTTCATGATACCTAGAATTATATATTTTTCTATAATAAATTATTCCATTATAATAATACTTATATAGTTTTAAATTTTATCCCAAAATATATCAAATTTAATAAAAGAGCCTTGATAATTCCATTTGTATATGTTAAAGTTACTATAATTGTTTATTATTTTTAATATATATATATATATATTAATATATCATGATTAAAGACTGTTAATCCTGTCATAAATTTTCTCTTCATAAAATATAATCATTTTTAAAATCATTTATGTCAGGTGGTTATGGAAAAATGAAATACGCCATTAATTTGTGGTGGTATTCTGCACGTACATGGAATATGCTCTCATTTTTCATAGAATGGAAAAGGGATATAAATATAAAATTATTATAGTTTAATACTATTAATAATGTTATTATTATTATATTTTTCAATGAATAATTATTTTTTTACCATCATTGTTTATAGTTTATGAAAAATAAATATGTTGTTCAAAGAGGTGGTAGTCCGCATAAATGCATAATGACATTTTCATTTTTCTCCATTATTTAGGATGAATGTATAAAATGGATATTAGAAAATATATTAAAACTTGGAAATATTAAAAATGATATTTTTTTATCATACCTTCATGTAAATATGGGATTTTAGGGCTGTAGAAGAAGAAAAGAGGATGATAATTTGGTTTGAGAGTATTATATGTCCCTTGTATGTTCTCCCTTGGCTTACTCCACAAGGTTTCTTATCATAGTATTTTAGTGTGAACGTGGAATTACGGGAATATAGAGGGTGATTAAGAGAGACTATGTTCATTTTTTTCAAAATATTTTCAATGGGTGGATAAATGGGGTGGATATGAGCACTTTGTAAACGTAAAGAGAGTGGTATTTTTTTTGTAAAAAACTCATTTATTTGAAATAATTTATATCCATTATTCCAAAAAAGGCCTCAAAAAATTATATTACTGTTGTTTTCAAATAGATAAATCCCATCATTCCTCCATGATCGAATATCACACATGTTTCCAACATGATTTAACAACTTTCAATATTGTAAACAACTTTTACATTAATTTACTCTTACTTTAGTAATTGCACCTTCACCCTTTGTAAATAATTTTATTTCCAATAATTAAAATTAAGAATAATTATTAATATTAAATTAGTAATTCAAATTATTGAAATCATTTTATAAAATAAAATTCAAGTAATTTATATAAATTAATTTTAGTATCTGAAAATGTAACTTGAAAACCCGATTTCGTTGAAGAAGATTGTTTTATGTATAAAATTTATGTATGGGATAAAATCATCATTGATTTTATGTTTTATGTAATAAATTTTTTAATTATAAGACAAACAATTTTTATGTGGATTTCAATGTGAAGTCTCAAAATAATATTTCAATTACGTCCCTTGTTCTACTTAGTCCCTTCATGTTTATCTCATTGATCTCATGTTAGAACTGTTGAACACTGGTTGTTACTTTCTTTTAAAAATATATTATGGTTATAGATAGTGGGTTTATCTCTTCTTTTAGAGGTCAACATATTTCCATGGAGTCTTGAATATGACTCGAATTGGTCTTGGTTCAGGAATATCCAAAGATGGTCTACTAGTTTTCCAGATAGGGATACCAACTAGAGGAAGGATGGAAGGGTGACGGTTGTTCCTAGTAAAACTCCAGCGGCTAGTCAAAAGAGTGGATGGTTTCATAAGATTACTTCTTTACTCACTATCTAGTTATTGTGACTTTTTTCACCCATGTAGTCTTTCATGAACCACCATCTAGTCGATGGAAGCCTATGGATAACAAGTGATATCGATCATGGTGATAAGGGGATGAACAATATCTTAACTCTATATATTTTAATCCTTATTTTAATTATAAAACACTAGATTGAATAATGATTTATTGAAAATAAATTTGGAACCTCTTTGGATATGTATTTTTCTTTCTTAACCTTAATTCATCGTGGATTTCTATTCCATTTGAGGTGTTGTTTCTCTTCCAACAAGTGTATCCTAAAATTTTTGATGATCTCTACTTTCCTACATGTATCTTCTTCAACAAGGGTTCTTAATTCATATTATGTTAATGGATTTTAGTTTTTATATGATTTTTGTTACACTAGGATCTATTTTTTGATTGTTATAGTCATTGAAAATCCATTTTTTGATTCCATGTCAGGTGATTATCGATCTTGATTGAGTAGGTGTCTCTAAAAATGGAATTCATCCTTGAATTACATGATTTTCATTCAAATTACTATGGAATGGATTATAAAACTAATTAATTTTTTAAAAAATATATATTTTTTATAAAACATATCTTGGGGGAATGGATAATGGGGTTTTAAAGAGGTTTATATTTACAAAAATAGTTTATGTAGTTTATCAATTCGATTAAATTACAAAAATATTATTTTGACTCTTAAATATATTTTTAAACATCGGGGTGGTAATGATTTTCTATGAAATTATTTCATATATTGTGAGAATTGTATCATTAAATGTACTGAAAAACATAGAACATTAGGAACTGTTAGTTCATCGGGTTTTCAATTTATGCAATCCGTTGTGAGTGTGGAAGAACTATTAGTTATTCTTATGATAATGACAGGTTGTGGAAGGACAGAATATTCATAGGATTCATGTTATTCATTGATTTTTATTCATTTATATTTCAATGTTCATATTCCCAATGTCCACATCCGATTTATTAATGGTTTTGTACATGATTGTACTGTTTCATGATATATTCCACACATTTTTATGTTATCCTATTTTGATATAAAATTATGCTAATAAATTAATATTAACATTCATGTATTTTATATATTCATGTTTTAAGTAAATATTTAATACATTAAATGAAACAAAAGTATGTTTACAAAATGAATTACAGTTTTAAATTTCATTATAAATAAGTTATGTGTTTAAATCTGGAACCAATGTTTTTATAGTGTTATACTTTTTATAGATTTCTTGGTGGTATACTATTGTGAATTATTGCATTGTAACACCCGAGAATTTTATGTTATATAAATCATCAAAGGAATCTTTTACTACACACAACACTTTCTCGGATTTCTTTACATGCAATCACGACCTTCCTCGATAGATTGTGTCGTACGCAATACCGAGTTTCACTAAACAACGATATGCAATTAAAATATTATTAAAACTAGCCATTATGAATAGTAATATCCACTTTTTGAAATTTTATTTTCCAAAATTGACTTCATTTTTGGATTCGAAATGTCGAAATTTGCATAGGGTGAAATTTTAGTATTTTTCTGAAAACATTCAATTTTCGATGAATAGTGAAACCACTTAGTCGTAGTTAAAAAAACTGCATTTTTCATAAAACTTAATTTTACCGCTTCTGTGAGTGGAATTTCAAAATTCCGAGAGACACGGTTGATGTCATTAAGTAAAATGTGGTTCAATGAGATGAAAATAATGTTTGGTGAATAGTAACTTTTTAATTTTATTTACCACGGTTAAAAGTAAATTGGGTAATTAAGGGTAAAAATGATATTATTATTACCCTAACACATGTCCTAATTCTATTGGATAAGTGTAATTCGACCCAAAACAACCATAGGATTAAATTATGACCATTTAGGCCCCTTGGATTAAATTAGGACATTTATTATTAATTTTTTTTTAAAAAGGGTTAAAATAGCTAAAATCAATGTTCAATAAGTATATAATTTCTAATATAGAGTTATACATAAGATAAATTCGACTATAAATATTCATTATAATGATAAAAATATTTCCTAAATAATGATATTTTATTTGTAATTTTTAGACTCTGAATAATTTAATTTATTTATGACACAAAGATGATGCAGTAATTATCTTATTAATGAAATATTGACATAATTGATGTTATAAATACCCAAATAAATATTATTTGAGTCTTTTTATGAATTACAATAATTTTCTAGGTTAATATGACAATTTATTATTGATTTAATTAACTTTTTTCTAAATAATCATTATGTTATGATTTTCACAATAATCAATTATTAAATAGTGTCAAAATTGACATAAAATAGTTTTTAAAACAAATATTATATTATTATTTGTTATTTTATTCCAAAAAATCTAAGTTTCCATAAAATGACATAGATAAGGTTATATATATTAATAATAAAATAGTTGGGATTCGTTTGGCTACTTATAGGTCGTTTATTAACCTTATAGTATAATAACACAAGAAGACACGGTAAAAGTAAAATTATTTAACTTAATATTAAATCTAAATGATAAGGTTAAAATAGGAACCTAAACTTGTCTAAATTCTATTGGATGAGAGTATTCAGACTCACCTCCACCTTAGCTCAAAATAAATCAATTTTGAGCTACTTAAAACCTAATATGGCTTTATAATAAAATAATATTTTTAGTTTTTCCAAAGGATCCCCTCTCCTCCCTTATAAAAGGGCACCTCCTCACCCTCTTCCTCACACCACTTTGAGCCTTCATGCTTGGCCAATCCCTGCCAATTTCTCCTCTACACTTCCCTAGAAACATATTATAGGTCCTGGTCTTCTTAAAAGACCAATTTTAGTGCCCTTAAAGGAGGTCTCAATGAGGCGCTTCAAAGAAGAGGTAATGTTCATTACCAATTCTTTCAACTTTATTTCTTCTTCCACTTATTCTTAAATAGTTGTTTCATTATGAAGTAATAACATCAGTATCACTAATATACTGATATGTTATTATAACTATGAAACAACCCTATATCACCATCTATCCATCCTACAAAAAATGAAATCACCGCATGTGCATACGTACGGAATACCGTCTCCATGCCGTGGTGTAATCTATTTTCCACCACCACCTTACTTGGATGGGTATAATGGGGTAAATAATGACTATATATGACTTTATTAAAGTTCTATTGATTCTGAAATAGTATACATACACTCAAATACAATTCCACGATCATGGTAACGATATCATCGCTCGTGCGTACGTATGGAATACCGCCTCCACGATGTGATGCGACTCGTTCTACATGATCTTAATTGCATAATGATTATATAAATGAATTGAGTGAATAAATATGATATATATTACATTAATACGATTCTGGAAATGAAGTATCTATAACCTAAAAATAAGGATAAGAATTTATTCGAAAAAACACGCATAAGAACAAAAAGTAATAAACACCTGAATAAACAAGTAGTAATGAAATATTACTAATAAGAAGCTAAGAATATGAGCATATATGATATCATAAAAATAAGTATGATTCTAGAATAATTCAATAACATTATTTAAATCATTATACAGAATGATCAGACACTTAAGAAGCGAATCGGACCTATGGTAAGGGAAAAATATCACAATCTCATTTTTTTCCAAGATTGTTTATACTTTGGTATTTACTGGGGTGTATTTTATCATCCACATCCATGTTCCTCAATATGTAATATTATTTCCATCCACCTAAAATTGTTTAAATCCAATTTTACCCTTTACTGAAGTTTTTAGTAAAAGATATGAAAGGATTATTTTTTCATTTTTCGTACGAGGTACTTTTTACTTTTCCAAAAAAAGTACGAGAAGAATGTTTTTTTAACTTATACGGAATGAATGGATTTTTAAAACATTATTTCCAAGAATCTTCATTTACAAGTTTTCAAGTTTACTTTTAATCAACTTCTTTTAGTTTAAAGTTTTATGACATGTTAAGAAAGGAAAAAAAATTTTGAAGTAGAAATGATATTTTCCTCAAGAATGGAGTTCAAGTGTTTTATCAAAATTATTTTCCATATAAGATAATATAGGGTTCTGTTTCTATCCCTATTATTACATTGATTTTATTATGTTTTGATGGAAATGTTATTATGAATTCTTTTATTTTATATGAATTGTTTTATGATGTCATGATGTTTAAGATTCCCATTTTTATTACATGGGTTATGCTATGATGTATGGTTTATGATTTTGTGGCACACATAAGAATGGTATCATTATGATATGGGTGGGACCTATATCTCCCTCCAATGTATTGGGTAATGATTTTTTATTTAATGAGATAGACATGGCTGGAACGGCAGGTTAAACCAGTTCAGTGAAATAGGACTGAAACGAGGAGTGAGCTCGGTTCAGAAATGGACTTTGTCCACTAAGATAGTCTTGGAAATGAGTCTTCACTAATAAGAAATGATTCTGTGTGATTATTGGGATTACATTTCACTACTATGATTTATCCCATGTTATTATTATTTCTTTTGTAGGATATGATTTACAAAATGTTATGTTCCTATGAATGTTATGTGATTGATATTTCTTTTGTTTACCCTTACTGAGCATTTGAGCTCACCCTTTTGTATGTTTTATTTCCCCAGGTCAGGAAGAAGGTTATTAAGTAGGATATGCCAAAAAGGGACTCAAGATATGATGAAATAAATGGGAGGCAACGTAGATGCTTTATGAACCAGTTGTTTATGTTTCCCAGTTTCTAAAGACTCTATACCTATACGGTCCTTTCCTGGTTTTGTTATATGTTTTAATAAGTGTGCTTTAATTATGAAGTAATAACAATGTATGTAAAGTATGGGTTGTCATAGTTGGTATTAGAGGAAAGGTATAGTCAACCTTTGGAAACTAGGATGTCAAAGCCTTAGTAAGAACCCTAAAGATAAGTATAAGCATAGAACACAATCTTAGTGTTTTTGAAATGGCCATGAATAACCTAGTATAAGACCATAAGTGTGAAATTTTATTCTTGATCATGTGGTTTTCCTATTACAATTACTGTTGCTCAAACTATTCTTCTTGGTTTTAGTCAATGACTGGAACCCGAAGGAACCGTGTTAATGCGGAATGTGACGAGCAATGCAATGACTGCCCCCTTGAACAACCAAACGTTATGGGAGCTGGAATGCATAATCTTGTAGCCATGATCACACAACTTTTGCACTCTATGAATCATGCAGTACTTCCAAACGAGAAAAGGAAGGAGAAACATTCTGTTGAATCCTTCATGAGGCAGCATCCACCTTCATTCAGCGGGTCTACTGAACCATTAGTTGCTGAACAATGGATTATTACTACTGAAAAGATATTTTCAGTTATTCAATGTTCTGAACATGATAAATTCATCTTAGCAGTGTATCATTTGGAAGGTGATGCTGATCAATGGTGGAATCTTACAAAGATTACGAGGAAACGAGATGAAATTGAGTCCATGGAATGGGACGAGTTAAAGATCTTATTTTTCAATAAGTACTTCCCTCGTATTCTCCGAACAAAGATAGAGAAAGAGTTTCTTGAACCGAAGCAAACGAATGATGAATCTGTTGGTACCTATGAAGAAAATTTTACAAGACTTGCAAGGTACGCTTGTGGTATTATTATCCAACCTGCGAGTAAGAACGATCGATTATTTAGTGGATTAAAACCAAGTCTTCGAAGGGCATTAGCCATAATGGACTTCAATAGCTACGAGGAAATCATTCGATGTGCTCTCAAAGTCAAGATGGAGATTGGAGTAACCCATTAGTCATTTGGGTTTGATAAGCAGTGGAAAATGGAATTCAAAGAAAAATATAAAGAGCACACTGAAAAGAAGATGAGGTTTCCCTTATGCTCAAAGTATGTAAAGAAACATGGAGGGAGTTGTCTTAAAGGGACATGTAAATGTTTCAAATGTGGAAAGGAAGGTCATAGGGAATTTGAATGCCGCACTGATGGGAAGAAGATGTCTAATGATGCAAACAAAGGAAGGGATACAGAAAATGATCCTACTACACTTCAATGTTTCAAGTGCAAGGAGATGTGGCATTATGCCAATCAATGCCCAAATCTAAGGGTTGATGATGATGGTCGACGTCAACAAACTCTTAAGGATAAAGACAAAGCAAAGTCACATGAAATATCTATCATCGATGTGGAGTACGATAACGATGTGTTGAAAGGTACACTTACCATCCACTCTAAAGTAGCAAATGTTTTATTTGATTCTGGATCCACAAACTACTTTATTTCTAAATAATTTTCTAGGGATATCACCGTATTACCTCATCAATTAGATGTTGAGTTAGCTGTGACAACCCATAATGGCACAACAGTCACATAAAAAGTTTATAATTCTTCTCCGATTGAAGTTTGTGGGAAAGAGATTCGTGAAAATCTTGTGATCCTTCCTATAGTGTAATTTTATGTGATTCTTGGCATGGATTGGCTTTCTCTACATGGAGCTCATATCAATTTCCAAAGAAGGGAAGTCACATTTCATATTCCAGATCATTATATGATCGTCTATTGATGCAAGGATGAACATAACCTTCTAGTGGAAATTTATTCCATCTTATGGGTCTTGATTCCACTAAATGAAGGCTATTTATCTCAAATGGTTGGTAAGAAAGTCATGATTAAAAATATACCCATTGTACGGGAGTTTGATGATGTCTTTCTGGAGGAATTACCGGGTCCTCCGCCAAATCATGAAGTTGATTTTTCAATAGAACTCGTACCGGGTGATTTACCTATTTTAAATACACCTTATAGAATGGCCCCAATTGAGTTGCAGGAATTGAAGAAGCAACTCCAACAGAATCTTGATAAGGGATTCATACGCCCTATTGGTTCACCTTGGGGAGAACATGTTTTGTTTTTTAAGAAGAAAGATGGATCAATGAAACTCTGCTTTGATTATCGAGAACTTAACAAGATCACTATCAAGAACACATATCCTCTCCCACACATTGATGACTTATTTGACCAACTACGCAGAGCTCAATACTTTTCAAAGATTGATCTTCGTTCAGGGTATCATCAATTATGGGTCAAAAGGGAGGATATACCAAAGACGGCTTTACGTACGAGTTATGGACACTATGAATTTATAGTGATGCCATTTGGTCTTACTAATTCCCCTTCTATCTTCTTGGATCTGATGAATAGAGTCTTTGGAGACTATCTTGATCAGTTTGTAGTAGTCTTTATAGACGATATTCATGTTTATTCAAAGATCAATGAATAACATGAAGATCACTTGAGAATTTTATTGAAGACCTTGAGAATAGAGAAGCTTCATTCCAAATTTACCAAGTGTGAATTTTGGCTTCAAAAAAGTTTCATTTTTGGGTCACATAATCTCAAAAGAGGGGATATCTGCGGATCCAGCAAAAACCGAGGTTATCGAAAGATGGTCGAGACCAAAAACAGTAACTGAGATTCGAAGTTTTCATGGTTTGTCTGGATATTGTCGACGTTTTTTGAAAGATTTTTCACTATTATCTAATCCACTCACCAAGTTGACTCGGAAAGGAGTTAAGTTTGTTTGGAAAGAGGAATGTGAAGATAATTTCAAGGATTTGAAAAGAAGGTTATCCAGTGCACCTGTTCTCACACTGCCTTGTAGTAGAATAAGGTTTGTGATCTACAGAGATGCATCCATGAAGTTATTGGGGTGTTTTCTTATGAAAAATGATATGGTGATAGCTTATGCCTCACGATAGTTTAAAATACATGAGCAAAATTACCCAACTCATGATTTGGAGTTAGCTGCGGTAATCATTGCATTAATGATTTGGAGGCATTATCTTTATGGAGAAAGGTGTGAAATTTATACTGATCATAAAAGTTTAATGCATATTTTCACAAAAAAGGAGCAGAATATGCGCCAAAGAAGATGGTTGGAGCTGATTAAGGACTACAACTGCTCAATTCATTACCACCCTGGGAAAGCAAACAAGGCGGTAGATGCATTATGTCGACAAGGACATGCCAGTTTATCCATGACGAGGATCACAAAAGATCCAATATTTATGGATTTACAAAGGATAGATCACGGAATTATAATGAAAAGGGAAAAATCTTATATTTCTCAAATGAATGCTCAACCATCTATACATGTGAAGATTAAAGAGGCACATAAAGAGGATTTCGAGTTACAAAAGAAGTTGAGAAATGTTCCGGAATTCAACCTTGATTGTGATGGGATAATAAAGTTGAGGAATCAGGTTTGTGTTCCTCCCATCCCCGAATTAAAGAAGGAGATGCTGGATGAGGCTCATAGTTCTTCATTCTATATTCATCCAGGAAGCACGAATATGTATAGGGACCTGAAAGAGTAATTCTGGTGGGATGGAATGAAAAGTGATGTTGCTGAATATGTCTCTTGATGCTTGGTTTGTTAGCAAGTTAAAGATGAGAGACAGAAGTCTAAGGGAATGTTACAACCATTACCATAACCGAATGGAAATTGGAAAACATCACTTTAGACATTGTCACCAGAATTCCTAAAACATCCAAAGGAAATAATGCTATATGGGTCATAGTTGATCGTCTTACAAAGTCTGCACACTTCATCGCTATTAGAGAGGATTTCTCTCGGGATCAGCTTACCAGGATATATGTGAAGGATGTGGTATGATTGAATGGAGTACCACTTTCTATTATATCTAATCGGGATCTGAGGTTTACCTCAAAGTTCTAGGGATGTCGTCAGCATACTCTGGATACAGAGTTGAGTTTCAGCACTGCTTATCATCCTCAGACAGACGGTCAGTCTGAGAGAACAATTCAAACTCTAGAAGATATGTTGAGAGATTTCTCTATGGATTTCAAAGTTGGTTGGGATCAACACCTACCTTTGGTGGAATGTTCTTATAATAATAGCTTTCACTCCAGTATTCAGATGGCTCCTTATGAAGCTCTCTATGGAAAGAAATGGAGGACTCTAACTTTCTGGGATGAAGTTGGGGAAAATAATTTATTAGGACCTAATCTCATTGATGAAATGGTAGAAAAGGTCAGATCTATTCAACAACACATAAGAGAAGCTCAGAGTTGACAGAAAAGTTATGCCGACAATCGAAGAAAAAGACCTAGAGTTTGAAGTGGGTGATAAAGTGTTCTTACCAATATCTTCCTGGAAGAGGGTCATGAGAATTGGAAAGAATGGGAAGTTGATCCCTAGATATATCTGTCCTTTCAAAATACTGGATCGTGTTGTGAAGGTAGCTTACCAATTGGTGCTTCCACTGAATCTCTCTCAAGTTCACGATGTGTTCCATATATCTCTCCTGAAAAAGTACATTCTTGATTCTTTACATGTACTCAGCTCATATGTTGTACCGCTGGAGCAAGATCATTCTTATGAAGAACCTCCGAAAGAGATTCTGGATTGTAGCGAAAAATTCCTATGAAACTAGACCACTCGATTGGTGAAAGTTTTATGGAGGAACCACTAATTAGAAGAAGCTGCATTGGAGCTTGAGAATATGATGAGGGAGAGGTATCCTCATATGTTTGTTACAAAGTGAAAAATTTCGAGGGAGAAATTCATTTTAAGGGGGGTAGAATGTAACACCCGAGACTTTTATGTTATATAAATCATCAAAGGAATCTTTTACTACACACACCACTTTCTCGGCTTTCTTTACACGCAATCACGACCTTCCTCGATAGCTTGCGTCGTACGCAATACAGAGTTTCACTAAACAACGATATGCTATTAAAATATTATTAAAACTAGCAATTATGAATAGTAATAACCACTTTTTGAAATTTTGTTTTTCAAAATTGACTTCATTTTTGGATTTGGAAAGTTGAAATTACCCTAGGGTGAAATTTTAGTATTTTTCTGAAAACATTCAATTTTTGATGAATAGTGAAACAACTAAGTGGTAGTTAAAAAAACTGAATTTTTCATAAAACATAATTTTACTGCTTCTGATAGTGGAATTTCAAAAATCTGAGAGTCACGGTTGATGTCATTAAGTAAAATTTCGTTCAATGAGATGAAAATAATTTTTGGTGAATAGTAACTTTTTACATTTATTTACCACGGTTAAAAGTAAATAGGGTAATTAAGAGAAAAAATGATATTATTATTACCCTAACACATGTCCTAATTCTATTGGATATGTGTAATTCGACCATAAACAACATTAGGAATAAAATATGACCATTTAGGCCCACTTGGATTAGATTAGGACATTTATTATTAATTTATTTAGGGAAGGGTTAAAATATTTAAAATCAAAGTTAAATAAGTATATCATTTTTAATATAGGGTTATACATAAGATAAATTCGACTATAAATATTCATTGTAAAGCTAAAAAAAATTCCTACATAATTATATTTTATTTGTAATTTTTAGACTTTAAATAATTTAATTTATTTATGACACAAATATGATGAAGTAATTATCTTATTAATGAAATATTGACATAATTTATGTTATAAATACACAAATAAATATAATTTTAGACCTTCAATGAATTACAATAATTTTATAGTTTAATATGACATGTTAGTATTGATTTAATTAATGTTTTTCAAAATAATAATTCTTTTATGATTTTCACAAGAATCAATTACTAAATAGTGTCAAAATTGACATAAAATATTTTTTTAAACAAATATTATATTATTAATTGTTATTTTATTCATAAAAATATAAGGATCGGCCCAATGACTTAGATAAGGTTATATATATTAATAAAAAAACGTGTGGTTCTTTTGGCTACTTATAGTAAGTTTATTAACCTTATAGTATAAGAACACAAGAAGACATGGTAAAAGTAAAATTATTTAACATAATGTTAAATATAAATGATAAGGATAAAATAGGAACCTAAACTTGTATAAATTATAATGGATGGGATTATTGCGACCCATCCCCACCTTAGATTAGAAATAAATAAATTTGGAGCTATTTAAAACCTAATTTGGATTTATAATAAAATAATATTTTAACTTATTCCAAAGGAGCCCCTCTCCTCCCTTATAAAAGGGCACCTCCTCCCCCTCTTCCTCACACCACATTGAGCCCTCAAGCTCGTACAACCCCTACCAATTTCTCCTCTCCACTTCCCTAGATACATCCTAGAGGTCCTGGTCTTCTTCAAATACCAATTTTAGTTCCCTAAATGGAGGTCTCAAAGAGGCGCTTCAAAGAAGATGTAATGTCTGTCACCAATTCTTTCAACTTTATTTCTTCTTCCACTTCTTCTTCTTTAGTTGTTTCATTATGAAGTAATAACATCAGTATCACTCATATACTGATATGTTATTATAAGTATGAAACAACTCTATTTCACCATCTATCCATCCTACGGAAAACGAAATCACCGTGCGTGCGTACGTATGGAATATCGTCTCCACGTCGTGGTGTAATCTATTTTCCACCACCACCTTACTTGGATGGGTATAATGGTGTAAATAATGACTATATATGTCTATTTTAAATTGATATTGATTCTAAAATATTATACATACACTCCAATAAAATTCCATGATCATGGGAACGATATCATCGCTCGTGTGTACGTACGGAATACCGTCTCCACGATGTGATGCGACTCGTTCAAATGATCTTCATTGAATAATGAGTATATAAATGAATTTCATGAATAAATATGATATATATTACACTAATACCAATCTGTAAATGAAGTATCTATGACCTAAAAAGAAGGATAATACTTTATTCGACAAAGCATGCATAAGAACAAAAAGTAATAAACACCCGAATAAACAAGTAGTATTGAAATATTACTAATAAGAAGAAAAGAATATGACCATATATGATATCATAAAAATATGTATGATTCTAGAATAAGTCAATAACATTATTTAAATCATTATACAGTAGGTTCATACACTTAAGAAAAAAATCGGACCTAAGGTAAGGGAAAATATCACAATCTCAATTTTATCCGAGATTTCTTATACTTTAGTTTTTACTGGGGTGTATTTTACCATACACATCCATGTTACTAAATATGTAATATTATTTCCAACCACCTAAAATTGTTTAAATCCAATTTTACCTTTCCGTGAAGTTTTAAGTAAAAGATATGAAATGAATCTTTTGTCGTTTTTCATACGAGGTACTTTTTGAATTTTCCGAAAAAAGTACGAGAAGAATGTTTTTTTAACTTATACGGAATGAATGGATTTTTAAAACATTATTTCCAAGAATCTTATTTAACAAGTTTTCATGTTTACTTTTAATCAACTTCTTTTAGTTTAAAATTGTCTGACATGTTAAGAAAGAAAAAATGTTTTTGAAGTAGAAAGGATATTTTCCTCAAGAATGGATTTCAAGTGTTTTATCAAAATTATTTTCCATCTAAGATAATATAGGGATATGTTTCTATCCCTATTATTACATTGATTTGATTATGTTGTGATGGAAATAGTTTTATGAATTCATTTATCTTATATGAATTGTTTTATGATTTTATGATGTTTAATATTCCCATTTTTATTACATGGGTTATGCTATGATGTATGGTATATGATTTTGTGGCACACATAAGAATGGTATCATTATGAGATGGGTGGGACCTACATCTCCATCCAATTAATTGGGTAATGATTTTATATCTCATGAGATAGACATGGCTGGAACGGAAGGTTAACCTGGTTCCGTGAAACAAGACTGAAACAAGGAGTGAACTCAGTTCAGAAATGGACTTCATCCACTAAGATAGGCTTGGAAATGAGTCTTGACTAATAAGAAATGATTCTATATGATTATGTGTGTATGCCACAAAGTTTTATGTTTTATGTTATGATTATTGGGATTACATTTCACTGCTATGATTTATCCCATGTTATTATGATCTCTTTTTCAGGATAAGATTTCCAAAATGTTATGTTCCTATTAATATGATGTGATTGATATTTCTTTTATTTACCCTTACTGAGAATTTGAGCTCACCCTTTTGTATGTTTTATTTCCCCAGGTCAGGAAGAAGGTTATTAAGTAGGATATGCCAAAAAGGGACTCTAGATATGATGAAATAAATATGAGGCAGAGTAGATGCTTTATGAACCAGTTGTTTATGTTTCTCAGTGTCTGAAGAATCTATACCTATACGGTCCTTTCCTAGTTTTTTTATATGTTGTAATAAGTGTGCTTCAATTCTGAAGTAATAAAAATGTATGTAAAGTATGGGTCTTCATATTCATACACCCCAATTCATCTTTCGAGAATTTATAGATATGGTACTGTAGGACATGGGTAAATTAAAGGGAGTCATCTAGTCCACTATATTCTCAAAGATGCTGTCAACGTTTTCATGGGATGGTTTGGGGGTGACAATTGGTCTCAAAGAGATGGTGTTTTGTACCTTTTTTAGTTTTGTAGATTAACCCATAAGGAATGCTAATTTTTATCTCATGGATGTGTTATTTATATCTACATTACACTTTTATTATTTATTTATTTTCTATCACTCATGAGACATGATTGGATTCCTTGTTAATTCTACTAATGTGATGGGTCATCCTGGATGATGTGTCATGTCAACCCTGGATGGTTCATTAATTTTTTTATCAATTCTCATACGTAGCTATATGTGTGAAAAAACTGAATGGCTATGTATTAGTTCATATTATAGTGAAGAGTTAGACCGTCATAATTTAATTATTTAGTGTGGATTTGTGTTTGGATTTCTCACTTTCATGTTTGAAATCATGTTACCTTTAGTGGTTATATATTATTTATCAATCTTTAGGATGGTATTTTATTTAAATGAAGTTGATTTAGAATATTTGTAGAGAAATAAAATCCTTGTTATTATTTTTCTCTAAATCATTGAATCCATGTTTTAATTAAATTCTTTTTAATTAAAGAGTTTAAAATAAATTCATGAATTTCATATTTTGATCTCAGAATCATATATTATGATAATATGATCTTGTATTTTATTTTTATTTGGAAATTAATCCTTGAATAGTTCTTCCAAATCTAATAGATAATGCATTGAGACAATTTCCTTACGTGAACCCTTTAAAAGACCATTTTTCAGGTGAAGAAATAAACAATGTAATTCACAGTCTTAATCAGGTGGGTGTAGGAAAATATGGATGATAATTGGATCATTGATCTGAATTTAAAAATTAAAAACTCCATGTTTTCTATGATGAAAAGGGACCCACAAAATATGAAGAGTGTCTATAATGGACTGAGATAATATTTTACGTCTTGAATCCTCTATTGGACTCTAAGGTGGATATTATACATACGTATTTTAAGGATGTAGGTGAAAATGGTGGGACTCCATCATGCAAGCTAAGATACATGAGGTTATTACATTGACTTCCTTCAATACTCTCTTAAAAAAATTATCTTAAATAACATTTAGTGGAAAATACTCATATATTTATATACATAGAGAAAGGGGATTTTTTTTTATTTTGGATTATTCCACCCATTTTATCATGTTAGTACACTAATCACCAATGATTGTTTCTTATAAACATCATAATAATCATGGAGTTTTATTATATTTCAGAGGGTCAATATTTGTTCAATGATTATTCCATTATTCCTAATAATCATTTATATTGTTGTGGAAGAAGTTTTTTTTGGATGAGGTAGACATATCTAAGAAATCATTTCTAGGTGGAGCTTCAATGTTTTATGATCTATCAATGGTGAATCATCTAGAAAAAAAAGTTGCATACTTGGCATCGATACTGGTTTTTGGGGATTCTTCAAGATATCATAATTTAATTTTTTATTAGTGTCGGGGGCCTTGTAATACTAATAGTAATGGTATTATATAACCTATGACATTTCATCATTTTAGAAAATAAGGTCACCTTTATAATCTTTTAGAAAAATGACCTGATGGAAGTAAAGAAGGATCCAATCATAGCAAGGGATGTCATGAACATTCTGAAGAGGAAAATGGTGGTGGTTCTCATTATCTTCCAAAGGTAAGATACTCATGTATGAGGAATGCACAGGTAGAAACTAAGAGCTGAGATCATTATGCAGTAGAGTGTGCCTAAGAGGGATCCAAAGAAGGGTCAGCTACTATGAGAGGTACATATTTCACTTCATCCTCTATGGTTACAAATTGATTTATATAGGTTGAAACGAATCCATTATATATTATATAATGGTAGAAATGTTGGTATTATTATAAAAACATAAACTATTCATGTTGGATTATTTGAAACTTCTGGGAAAGATAACTGAATAGTGTTTAAAATATCCTACATGTAAAATGTTGGTTGCTGAATTTGATATTTCATGGGTTATTTTATTAATTGATCTTAATATTTTCAACCTTATTATTGGAATGGACATGATGATAGGTGTTAAATACCAAGTCAACTATTACAATTTTTTAGTTTTATTTCTATATTCTAATAGAATCTTGCTTGCCTTTTAGGATGAGTGGGATTCTAGATCAGGAAGAATGGGTCTCATTGTTCTTCAAAATGTAATGATCTCATGGAAATTTTCATAGGTGATTATTTTTTCAATTGATCCATTTTTTATCAATTCACATTCAGTAGTGGTGTATGTCTGGCCTGAAGACTTTCTTAATGATATTTCTCTGTCACCATCACTTATACTTGTTAAGGTCAATACAGAATTGCTTCATGGTATGATAAGAATTTATAAGTCATCAGATCATACATAACATACTATGTAATGAGATATTAAGGTTCTGATTTTAGACATTGAGGCCAGGGGATTTTTTTTCCTCATGTTCTAACTATGGATTCATTGTTCTTATTTATAATGAAGGTAGATTAATTCCTTGAAATTTTTGTTGATTACTAAAAGCATAATCAGGTGACAGTTAAGAAAAAATTATTTATTCTAGGGGTTAATGATATCTTTAATAAACTCATAAGAGACTACTATTTTTCTAAAATTAACATGCAGTGTGGGTAACATTATATGAGAGTAATAGAAGATGATATAACTATGAATACATTAAGTAGAAGGTATATGAATTTTTAGACAATATTTATGTCATTCAGACTCAATAATTATTATGAAATATTAATTACCTTGATGAACATGGTCATTCTTTGGTTATTTTAATCATTCATTGCCAAATTTTTGGATGGTATTATGGTGTACTCAATGTCCTTGGAGGAACATTGATATCATTTGGATATAATACAATGATTCCTCAAGGAAATTTATTTTAGAGTAATATTTCATAATATGAATTTAGGATCCGATAAGTGATACTTCTAGACTATGTTACATCTAATAGGAGCATATTAGTGGACCCTAAAAAACATCAGGATCTAATTTCATCAGAGAAACCCATAAATGTGTTTGATATTGGGATCTTTTTTGGGTTATCTTGTTATTACAAAGTATTTGTTCTATAATTATTCAATATTTCATCTCCCATGAAATGATTAACATGTAATTATTTTTTGTTTTTGTGTAATGATAAATTCTAGACAGCATTAGAGGAACTAAAATTTAGTCTCACTTTAGCTATAGTTCTAATTCTTCTTGAACCAATTTTGGCCAATAATGTTTTGGATGATTCTTTATGGTAGAGATTTGTATGTATTTGGATGCATGGGAATCATGTGGTGGATTATGGGTCTCAAAAATTATTTCCTTATGAATAATTATCCTACCCATGGCCCTTTTTCAGAAGTTGTATTGAACACTCTAAAATTATAGATCTACTGTATCCTTGATGATTGGTTTTTGGTACATTTAGATTTATATATATTAAAGTATATTATTACTCAGATGGATATAAGAATGTGGCTAAGACACTGAGTTGAGTATCATTAGACATTTGATTATGAAATGAATTTTAATTCTGAAAAAAAGAATGTGGTCATCAATTCCTTAAGAAAGAAGATACTAGTTCAACCCTTAAGGTAATCAGTGAGGGAGTGGTATCTGATGAGATTTTTCATTGATATGACAATGGTTGTGGAAGTTGTTGGTGGACAGGTTTTCCTACATTCATTGAAGGTTAAATCATCATTTGATTATCAAAATCATATTAAAATGGTTTGAAACACTAATTTATAGCATTTTAATAAAATATTTAATGTCATGGACACCATGAGTGGTTGGTAATATTACCCCATTAGTGATTTGTGTTTTCAGGGAAAGATAGTCATTTTGGTATCTCTAAGGACAGAGTTCATGGATTTGGGAGACCACTCTTATTGATCATTACATTTTGGGACTAATAATATGTTCTATGATTTAAATAATTAGTATTTTTGGATTGTAATTAGGTGGTTGATCATGATTTTCATGTCTTGTTTCTTTACATTCTAGAAGATTAATTTGTATCACCAGAAACCCAATGGTTGATTGTAACATTATCCCATTTTGGTGTTTGAATAAGATTAAATATCTTGGGAAATAATCATTTGATTTACATGATCTTATATTGGTAAATAAAAGATTTGGATTATTATTGAAATATATAAGAACATGAATAATTTCTTCTTTATTAAGGAGACAATGAAGGTGGAAGATCTCATGAAATTTTATTATTTCATGCTATTAATTCTATAATTTTTACTAATAAGTACTTAAATATTACCCCCAGATTTTGGATATATTTTCAAGAGGTGATGGATTCCCAACTAAAGTTGAGAACATCATACAATACACAATTTTATGGGTAGACTGATTGATCTAGTCTAATTCTTTGGGATATTATTCTGATGTGTGTACATGATTTTGGTATTTCATAGAGAAATAAAAAGTATTTGGTTGAGTTTTCCTATAATAATATGTATCATGATTTGAATAAACTGACCATTTAAAATACTTGTGTTTGTGTTCATGTTGATATCTCTTCTATTAGTATATGTTTTGAGAGAAATCTTCAGATTATCTAAGACTTTCCTAACAAATAATTGAAAAGGCACTATTAATCTGAGGAGGTAAGTATCTACTTAGATTTATCATAAATACTATGTGGACCACCTTCATCACCCATTTGAATTATAAGTTTGTGATCATGCATTTCTTAAATTTTCACCTCACATGGGATATCATTGATTATGTAAGAAGGTTATATTGGAACTGTACATTGTGTTATCTTTTTAGATAATTCAATTTCTAATAAATGTTTCCAATTGGTTAGACTCTAAATATTTATTTATATTGATTCATTAAGTGTTTCCTGTTTCTCAGCTAAAAAAGTATCAACATAACACCTCTAATCTTATTGAATGGAATTATGTTGATCTAGATCTGGAAAACTATCTGGTTGCACAACCAGTTCAGATTTTGGATCTCTAAGATAACGAATTTTGAGATAAAAAATGTCTTTATTATATTTATTATAGTTGTATAGGTCGTATAACCATGATTATTAGGAGTGTGAATTGTTGATGAGGTAGTTGTGGATTTTTTTTTGTGTTTCCTGAATCATGATTACATTCTAGGGGTATAAAGATTTTATCATGAGAAGAATTTTGACATCTCAACACTATGTTTTATGTTACAATAGGGGGTTTCTTTGTCCCTTCTTGTTTATATAATTAATATTGGGTTATACATTCCGAAACATTTTTATTTATTTCTCTTTATGTCCTTTATGGGTTTCAGGAATTATTTTATTCTTTTTTGATTTTTTTAGAGATATAAAAGGAGTTTAGATCATGAATGGACTTCATTATCTAGTTAGAATAGCCACATGAGGTCCCTCAACACATTGGTGAGGTCCACTATCTGTCCAGTGGATGGATATAAGTAATATTTTTCTACATGTACTACACTAACCAGATGATGGAGGCTCTCTAGATGAACGTTTGGCTCTTCCAACCTTTATTCTCCATAGATTAAGGTGAAATTGGAGGTTTTGTATAACATTTTGTTAGTGTGTACTAGATCTATTGAAGATCATCCTTTCCCCTTCCATTTCATCATCTCTAAGGGATTTATGTTCATTGGTTTTTTTTTGGATTTGTGTTTTGAATTTTGGATTGTGATTATAGGATCCATTGCTGATTATTCAATCCTTCAACACTCTCTCAATACATTCAATGTCTTGTGATTTTCAATATTGACTGAGTTAGGTGTCTCTATGGAATGGTAATACCCCATGAATTAGTTTTTTTTCTATTAAATTCATAATAATTGTTTTTTTAAATTGATTGACTTGATAAAGAAAATAATATCTTTAGTATTAAATTTATCTTGGAGGAATGAAATTTGATTTTCTAAATAGTTTTTACTATAAATTTTTTTTCTACAATTTAAATTTTTGATGAAATTAAAAGAAGATGATTTTGAATATAAAATACATTTTCATGCATGGTATAGTTTATTTCATGTAGTGAAAATGTTTTATAAATTGTGAAAATGGTATATTGAATGGTTTCTGAAATCCTAGAACTTTGGTAACCTTAGGGGTGTTAGGTTATGGAAATATGAAAGCCTAGTGAGTTTGGATCCACTATGAGTCATTCTGGTGATATAGATATATTGTGATAAGACTCAATATAAATATTATTTATGGTACAACTATCTCTGTGTTCATTTACTGGTTTGAGTATATATTCTCACAGTCTAGAGCCCACTTATTCATGGTTTTATACATGAGTGTATTGTTTCATGGTGGATTTCTCACATGTTTATGTTTAATTATTTCTATGAATAGTTATACTAATTCCATTATATTATCATTAATGTACATGAAATATTCCTAATTTAGGTGAATATGTAATATTTTATAAAATCATATATTTTTTAAAAATGGGTTTTTGTTTAAAATTTATTTTAAAAAATGTCATGATTTTAATGCTAGAACAAATGTGTTGGATGAAGTAAGTATCTCAAGATGGAGTTTAATTTCACACATAATAAAAATTCTTTACAAAAATTGATGTCAATAAAATTCCTGAATTTAAGTAAAATAGACCAATTTGACAAAATAGTGTTTTATTATAAGACTTGACCTTTAAAAAGAGATCTCAAAGATTGATTAGGTCTCAATATAAAAATATACAATATTTTTTTACCCACTGAAATAAATTTACAAAATAAATTTCTTATATAAAAACTTGTTCAGATAAACTATCAAAGTATTTGTTTTTCCTAATGGTAAGAATAGATTCATTTTTAACATCTGTAAGGTAAATAAAAAAACAGCAAAAATTTTAATATAAGAGGATCAGTCTCAAGATGGGACTTAATCCTCTCCATTTAGAAATCACCTACTTCTAATAAGTTTCTATAAAATAATAATTTGATTGACAACTTGGATCAGGTTTTACAATATTATACCAACTGCCATGACCATATAGTTCATCATCCATAGTTTTTGTGGGTGTACAAATTAACAATTGGCCATAATAGAAACTTTCCAAAAACACATGGGATGATAAAATAAAAGGTGTTGTGAATATTTATATGTATCTTTCAGTTTAGGTTCATGATATTGTGTGTATAAAAAATAGAGAAACACACAGTACTCATAAAGTAAAAAGAACTAAATAGGCTGACCAGACAAAAGATTTGAAGATATTGATTTTCATGGACTATTTGGCTCTGAATCATGAGACTCCTTGAAGTTTAATTTAACAGAGGTTTGAGTTGGATTTCAGAATGTTTTTGTAGAACATATTGTTATAATCTCAATTTTCCTGACTACAGGAATGATCTATATGCGAGATGTTCTTCAGCTTCCTCAGTCAAGTGCATTAGGGATATGGCATGTATGATCTTCTGGTTCTTACAATAAAAGTCTAGCTCACACCACATGTGCAAATATCTAAGTGTCTCTCCTTGTTTTTTCATATATAAGCATGGGTTTCTAATTACATTATTAGCAAAAATTGTATCAACATATAAAGAATCTATATCCTCTATGCTCATACACTTATTATCTAAAACATACATCAATTTCTAATGTCAATAAAATAATAGCTAATCATTAAAATAATTAATTTAATTTAATTTGATAATAAATATATTTTAAAACATAGTTCAAAGTAAATAAATAAAATTTGAGTTAGTTGCATTGGTGTTGCATAACTCTGGTGGTGATTCAGAGTCTCATAGTGACATGGAGTTTAGCGATGTGACTGTGGAATGGTGTGTCCTTGGAATGGTGACACTTTCTTATAAGTATGTTAGAGTTATAGTGTACCATTATAGTGGTGTGTAATCCCAACATATTTTCAAATTTCTATTTTGGTCACATAAATTACATAACTCTGTCTCAAGGTGAGAGTGTGACATCATTGGCAGTATCTCATATTTTTTCAAATTTTCATCTCAGTAGTGAATCATTGCAAATGATTAGAATTCTTCTTGGATGTGAGTATTCCTGGTGGTGAGTCTTTGTTGGCAGTGTCTCATACTAACACGTATTTTTCTATTATATATCCTAATACAAAATGTTAATAAACATGAAACACATTAACTATCATAGTAATCATGATTTGGTGGTAATTAAAACAAGGAGTTAATCAATATACCACTTTTTATGATCACCAATCATGGAATTTAAAATTCATGTCATCAAAGTTAAATCATACAATTTTTAGACATGTGATATCAGAGATAATGAAATAATCAATAAATGAAATTGAAAGACATGGTATCAAATGGAATAGATATCAGTATGGTATCAAAGGGAAAATAAGGAGATTAAAAAGAATAATACTAAAAAACATTTATCTTCTCCCCATTTATGGATTATCAAAAAGAGAATAACAAAATAGAAATAGTAAAAAAATAAAAAAAAGGAAATTCAAGATAAATATATTGAAGAATATAATTACAATTCTGATGAATAAATTCAATGGAAAAAATATTTCCCAAATATTTTTCAATAATTATCTAAAAAAATAATTTCATCAAAGACACCAAGTCCTATAAATTATTCTTCCCAGGATACTGGGAAGGATACAATTGTTATTTTCCCTTGTCATTGGATGAGGTATAAGTTTACTTGTAGGTTTTGAAGCAAATAGAGGAGTAGTTGAGGTTACTGAAGGAATAATTGAATGAATATCAAAAAATAGATGAAGGAGGTTGAAGCTCCACGATTAGGATGGTTTGAAGATGTGTCACTGTTGAAATTAGAGTTAGATCAGATGTCTAGAACCTAGAGGGAAAATGATCAAGTGGTTCTCTGGCCACTCAGTCTAGAAATACATTGGGGTTGTAATGGGAGGAGTCGGGTGGGAAGTCACTAGGATGGCTTCAGGATCCACAACTTTAGTCCCATGAATTTGATGAAATGGTTTAACAAGATGTATGAATTACCTTATAATATTTCAGCTACCTTCCATTTCACAAAATAATCCCTTATTTTCTCCCATTAAAATATTCAACAGACAAGAAAATAATATCTAATAATCAACATCTTCCTTAAAATCTCAGGTCATAGGAGGCAACCTCAAATTTTCTATAAAAATAAAAAATTATAATACCACTCATGCTTGTAATAATTTCTAGAGAGATAATATTGTATGTCATTAGTTCTCAATTCTAGATATTACATTACATACTTCATGTATTACCAAGTCATTATATGAGAATGATCATAATTGTACTAAAACATTCTCAAAGACTCTAAAGGTATGGAAGAATCAACACTTGAAGTACCAAATGAAGAAACTCAATGATATTTCCTGATAACAGTTCTGGCATACTCATCCTCAAAAATAGTAGTAGGATGATTAGTAGAACTACAAGCTACTGAGGTAATATATTCATCTTGGTCAAGAAGGTCATCCATACATGATTTAAAAGCTGACTGTATTGCTTAATAAATCTCAAAGACATTAGTTCACTAGATTAATTTTATTCTCAATTTCATATTATTTAAAATTGTGTATTGATTTCTACTAATGATAGTGAATCAACAAATAATATAGATATCTAGGATAGTTTTCACATAACAGAGTAAGATGAGTTCCTTGATTCCTCAGAAACATACCAGGATCTGAAAAAAAAATTTTATGAAAACATCAAAGAATCTTTTCTTGACAATATCAAAAAGAATAGACTAGATAACAAGAAATGTAGTCCAACAAATAAAACAATTCTAAATAAATGAAACATTAATCTGATCAAAAATAAATAAATAAAGGCCTCTCTCTTCTAGAATACCCTGTTCACCATTTTTTGATGAACTTCCAACCTTATTAGAAAAAAAAATCACATTCCCATAAAATAGGATTAGTTCATCTGTATGAAGTCTTTCTAAGAAGATAAATCATAAAAAAGATTCAACTATACATAACCATATATTGGGAACACTAATATAGTTCTCAACAATTCTCCATTGAAAAGAAGTTTCATCGACCATATGCTCATCCACTAATGGCTTATCAAAAGTAGATACATCTTTCAACTGGGCATCAAAATCATGTTCATTAAGATGCTCATTTAAATCCAATTCATAAAAATTCTCCTCAACAACTGATATAATTCTCATTTTCTGAATTAAATATATGATCTAACTCAGTCTGATCTTCCATAATATATACATGGTTTCAATGAATAGCATCATCTACATGATATTTGTAATGACATGGGAATTTATCACCTTCAACATATCCATCTTATTTATTTTTATAAACATCAATTTATCCAATAAAAAATAGTACCTATTAGGATCTTGGAAAAATAACCTTTATGTGATGAAAGTAGATCATGAGGATTCTCAATATCCTATCTTCAGAAATTACTGCTAGAAGCATCAGGATCTGAATCTCTATCATTATCATGATTTTCATGTTTCTTTCAATTAAAATTTTCATCACTGTATATTTTTCCATTTTCATCTTCATTATCTTCATTTTCATAACAATTATCGTCATCCCAGCTTGAATTATATGGTATATAACTTCTTTTAAAATATTATTTTATAGAGACTTTGGTCCTTTCCTCATCACCTTTTACATACATACCTCTCTTAGGTAGTTTCATAGGTGAGAAGGTTCTCCAAAAGTGATAGAAGGAGAACTATGAGATTAGTAATGTTCACTATCATCATCTAATAAATATTCCTATTATCCTTTTCCCCCAACTAAAAAATCATCCTTCTCATCATAATATTCTACAATCTCATCAGGTTTTATACCAGGATCATTATTCTCTATTGGACATGAAGGATGATCAATAGGGTTAAACGCATTATATAATTTCTCACAATTAGATACCCACTGCATTTCATAAGGGTTCTTGCAGATCATTATCCTCAAGAAGACAATACTTGTGATAAAAAAATTACCCCAGTCCACAGGTGCCACTTAATTTTCTTCAACAAGACTTTTAGTTTTAAATATAGGAAAAATAATCTTGGGATAAACTAGGGAATTTGATCTAGAGTAAGGCTTGATCATTTCTACTATATGAAGCATGATATATATGAAAAGGATTTTTCCACTTTTTATATGATAATGAAAATAAAAACATTGATACCATAAGGTAGAAAAATTACCGTAATTTAAGAACGGAATGATGTCGATGAATTTAAAATGAAATTTTCACTCTCTATATAACATTAAAGAAATTTGACTTATAACCATTCTATCACATGTTAGCTTATAAAGGTATTCTTCATAAATGTAATCATTACAATAATAAGTAATGGTTCATTGATAATCCTTAAAAACACCATCATGTGCGGCATTTAATAACTCAACACAATTTTTTTAAGATAAGAAAATTATTAGACCTTTTACTGGGAAGCGTTCCTAGTACTCTTCTTTTTCTTCAAAACCAAACTTCATGTAGTGGTAGAACTCATACACAACATTAGGATGAAAATATATATCGTTTTAAGAGAAAAAATACATCCACCTTTAGTTCTGTATAAAATTCTACACTATGGATCTTCTCAAAAGCATCCATTCAACATAAGCATAATTTTTTTTGAGTAAAATAGGCCACCTTGAAATCTCATGGTTGACTAGTTTAATTGTTTCTCAAAAACTCAGTGCTCCATTAAACTTTATTGTAGAACATGTCATGTCTAGAAAATAATCAAAATGAAACTTCACTCTTACCATGAAGATTGGATCAACTGTAAAAACCTTAACCTTCCCTTCCAGGTTCAGAACATATAAAATCTATGTATTTTCGTATAAAAGAAAACTTAACAGATAGAAGCATTTAATATATTCTTGTAACTTTAATCGGCCATGTTTTTTGAATATTATACAAACTAAAAATAAATTTTTCAAATTGAAACATAAACATTTATTTAATTCCTTATTATTTATCTTCTTATTGGTCCTTGAATACTCCATAGTAAATTTTTTAACCTCAGGATATACATAAAAAAGGGGTGAGATAAAATCCATTTAAGAGGATAGATAAGAACATGAAGTAATATAAGAATGGGTGATCATAATCCTAACATCATTTATATAATAGTATGGAATGTGGGAATGCATAAAAATGATACTTAAGGTCTTAGTTATTAACTAACACACATAGTTGTGAAAAAAGATAGCATAATGTTACCACATCATTTAACTTTAACACATAAGATTCATCACTTTACCCAATTAATTGGAGTAATGTATAATTCCAGGCACACCCATCACATTCAAACATTCATGTTGTGCTATATAATTCAAGGTACACATGTCACATCATAACACTTTAATTGTCATGAATTCCACATGGAACATATTTAAATAATGAACATAAATAATCAATGGAAATGAATGGGTTTCATATCATAATAAAACATTGATAATCATTGGGTTCTTGAATGAAATATTGAATGAAATACTTGATATAAGAACCACCAGCCTTGAGTGAGAAGTAAAAGGTGATTTTTTTTAAAGAATATTTCTTTAGGAAACCATTTAGTTTGACATAAAATCCATTGGAAGACATGTATATCACTAAAAAGGTAAGATAATGATGAAAAAAGTATTTTAAAGGAGTAACCATACCAAAATTGGAGTTAAAGAGAGAGAACCTGAATAAAGAATGTTGGGTTCGAAAATTTTCCCTTAACATGTATCTGAATGATTTTTTCACTTTAATTTCATGTATAACCACATTATATACATTAATTTACAATTAAATAACATTTTATAAATTAATAATATTCATTATTGTATTATTATGTTAATTTACTATATTTAGGATGTGTTATAGAGTTTAAATTCATTGTTCTGGGATGCTCATTTTGATGGTGTTCATGATAGGATCACCTGTATTCATGAATGGATGTAGGTATAAAGAGTGGATAACAACCAGACTTGTTAGTAAATAATATCAGTGACATTAAATAGTTATAAATTATATCATTATAGATTTTATTATTTAAAAATATAATTAATCATTAGATAAAAGTTTTATGATAAGCACTTTGATTAATCATGGCTGTTTTTCAACTACAACGTACATGTTTCGTTTAATAATTTAGTATAATGTACATAAGTTAGTTATAGAAAATTTAATATGATATAATACATATAATATCATCTTATTCAACCATAAAAATGGTCTCATTACCAGATCAAAACGTGGTAATGTAATATGAAAACAATCCATTCTTGAAGGTGATAAATTAACACCTAACGAACAACATTTTCCTTTATAAACTAAAAAGAAGAGGATATGGGGGATTGATGATATATTATCCCATTACAAACATAAAATTATATTATATATAAGATAATATTGTTTCCATAATATTCTTATGTGTATAGGTGGGAATAGAAAACGAAAATAACTTTAAATTGGAAGAAAAATAAAGGAATGGTGTGAGAGGGGAAGTGCCTCTTTAATTTATAGCCTTTGATAGTCTATTTAGGGAAGAGGATTTGGTATTTTTATGATACCAAGGTATGATGGACGTGGAATATGGGTTGGGGAAGATAATTGGGCAGAATTGGGAGAAATATTTATGCTTGAGAGTTGGGAATTAACGAGAGTGTGAGGGGTGGTATTTATAGTGGAGCAGATAGGGATTTTCTCAATATTATATTCATTAATTTATTATTTCTCCCCAAGACAAGAAAAAGTGATCAATAAAGAACATAGAAGAGTAATTAGTGAATGTGACTTCTAGATTTTTGTTCTTACATTAGTAATGATGTCCTAAATAGTGTATTTTAGTTATAATGTATTTAAAGATTAAATTAATGTATTTTACAATTCACTAAAAATTCAAGTACATTAGAAAAATCCCGAAATTTCACCCTAACCATTTATCGACGTGTAGAATCAAAAAGATGACATCATTTTTTAAAAATATTTTTATAAATATGAATAATTTAATTATTAATTAAAATCCTTATTTTCTTGAAAAATAAAAATTTTAAAAGTACAACTACTTTTCTCACACTGTGAAAAATTAATAAAGATCTCCTAAAATAATATAATAATTATAATACATCAAAATAGTAATTTATGAATGAAAATAATTTTTATTTTTTTTTAATTTAATTAATTAATTATAATTATTTATTTATGTCTTACAGAAATACAAATACTTTTTACAATGGTTATATTGTCTCCTATAAGATGCGTAATTTTTTTATACATTCATGGGAGAGGTTACTATTCTTTTGGATTATTTACCATTCAAAAGGGTCATATTACTACTCATAAGGGTCGTTTATTATTCATAAGGGTTGGTTACTATTCACAAAAAATATATTTTTCCTATCAGACTCCAAACAAATTAATGATCGGGACCATTTTTGTTATATTTTTGAAATTCAATAAATAGATGTAACAAAATTATGTTTAATGATTATGTTATAAATATTTCATTTTATTTAGTAGTTCATTTGAGAATTATCTGAAATTTTATTTCCTTTTTAAAAATATCATGATGTAACTTCAACAATCTTTGAAGAAGGTGAAATGAAGGTTGAAAGGTCAGGAAGATAATGATTGCACATGGCTCAAGTGAAAATGGTGTGAGGAAATATGTTCATTGAAACAAAACAAAGTACTGCACTTTTTATTTGAGATTTTGTAGGATCTGGTAGATCAAAATTATAAATAAAGATAAATATGAAATCATGTTATAAATTCAAATAAAAACCACAAATAATTTAAACACATGTGGTTTAAAAATGCATAATTGAAAATTTTGACAAAGGCTTAAAAACCCTCAATAGGGATATATAGAAACTGTGAGAAGTCCAACTATGAGAATTCCAATTGTGAGAATTCTAATGGTGATACATTCACAATGGTGATACATACCCAATTGTGAGACATACACAATAGTGAGACATACCAAATAGTGAGACATACACAACAGTGAGACATACCTAATGGTAAGACATATCCAACATTGAGACATACCCAATGGTGAGACATACAAAATTTAACTTAACTAAAATTGATCAAACCTAATTCATTTTTATGTAATTCGTCCTCTCTAAATTTAAAGGATTAGTGAATCTATCAACAATATGTTGTTCTATACTAATGTATTAAATACTAATATCTTCTTTTTTAAAATTATCTCTAAAAAATTGATGTCTTACATCAATTTTATTTGTTCTAGAATGTGATACATGAATCTTTTATATTTCTATAGCACTTATTTTATCACATTTTATAAGAACATGTTAAAATTTATATCCATATTCATGTAATGTGTGCTTAACCCTCAAAATTTGTGCACAATAGTTACCTATAGCTATATCTTCAGCTTCGGTAGTAGACAGTGTAACATAATTATGCTTCTTCTTACCACAAGAAACTGTGGATTCTCTTAGAAATTAGCATGTTCTAAAGATTATGTCTAAATTATATCCTCCAAAATTAGAGTCCAAGTAACTAACTAAAACAAATTATTATCTTATAGGATAAAAAAAATCCAAAATAGGTAGTACATTTGAGATACATGAAAATTGACTTTACAAAAACAAGATGTGACTATTTTGAATTATCATGAAAATGAGCTAACATACTTACACTAATAAAATAATTAGGTTGGATAGCAATAAGGTAGAGAAGGCCTCCAATCATACCTATCTAACTAGTAGGATCAACTGGTTTTGTAGCTTCATCAATATCCAACATACATGTGGTACTCATTATGTCATCACTACTATTAGTTTTATCTATGTTAAAAGATTTTAAAAGATCCATCATATAATTTAATTTATTTAAAATTATTCCTTCCTATTGATGAAAAATATAAAAACAATTATATAATTTTAGTTGACCCATTAAACACACTTAAAAATCATTTTGATTCATTTTAGAAAAATCGTAACATAATTAATTTTTTTAAGATTCAAAAATAATAACACATATATAAATATGAATAAATAAAAATATTTTGAAATTTGTTTTATAAAAATTTCAGGATCAGCTATTCAATTTAAATAAAATTTTGAAATAAGAAATTTATTTAACCTATCATACCATGATCTATGGGCTTGTTTCAGACAATATTAATGTTTTTTTAATTTGGAAATTTTAATTGGAAAATTAGTATTTTTAAAACTTAGGTTTCATTAAAAAAAACATCCTCAACTATATACCCATTTAAAAATTCACACTTGATATACATCAGAAAAAAATTAAATTTTTAGGAGATACATATGCTACTAATATTATTATATATTCAATATCTAAATACATGTTCGAAGGTCTCTTCATAATCTATTCCTTTTTCTTAACTACTACATTTTTCAAAAATCTTATCCTTGTTTCTTATTGTTTTCCCTCACTAATATACCTTGTTTCTAAAAACCCATTTTGTTCTAATAGTCATAGTTTCTTTGGATATATTAATAATTTCACATACATAGCCTCTTTCATGTTGATTTAATTCTACTAAAAAGAATATTACCCAGAATTTATCATTAGTTTCATTATTAATGTTCTTTTGTTCAAGCTGAGACAAAAAGTCTTATTGTTTAACCATATTTTTAAGAGATTATCTAGCTTGTGTACCTATATCTTGGTGTACAACTATAGTATCTAAAGGATGGTAGTTATGGAACCTAGAAACTCTAGAAAATCTTGGTTTGGTCACATTATATTCTTTACCAGTTTTTTTCTATATGTTTTGGAAATTACCAAGAACTAAAAGATTTTTTTACTATTTCATAGAAGATTCAGTTGGTTTGGACTTTTGGTTTAGAGTTGATAAATCATCCGCAATATTTTCTAAAGATGTATTAGGATCATGTGGATTTTCCCCATTAAATTTTATGTGAAAAAACTCTTCCACTAACTTTTTCATTTTTTTGAAAAGACACTAGGATTTACTGATGGTTGAATAACCAAGGAAAATCCTTCATCACATTTGGAGAAAAATATTGCAGATTATCCTGAGTTTTAATAATAAATATTTTTCAATCAGAAAAATAACGTAATTAACCTTATGATTTCTATTATTCCAAAACATATAAGGGTTCTTTTCAATATAAGTCTGGTTAACACTCTATTGGTTATATAATAGGAAATATTCACATCCTCTTCCCAAAAACACATAGGTAAATCATATTCATTTAGCATTATCTATGATACTTCTTGAATATTTCTATTCCTTATTCCAATAATACCATTATATTGAGGGGTATTAAGAGAAGATATGTTATGGCTCTAGCCATTTTGTGAGAATAATAATTCACATTATTGATTCTAAGATTCCCAACCATGGTAACTTTTTATGGTCATGATCATTATTTCACATAATTTTTCTATAGATCAATCAAAATTGGTAAAATAAGAACAATATACACTTTTGTGTGGTAAAAAGAATACCCATGTATACATAGAAAAATCCATCTATGAATACATAGACATAATGCCTCCCATTTAGACATGAAATGCTAGAAGGTCCAAAAAATATATATGAACCTACTCAAGAGGTCGAGTAGCTGAATCTTCTTTCTTTAATTTGAAACAAATATTGTGTTTTTTCCTTTTTGAGAAGGGTTGTAGAATTTTTCATTTGGGAACTCTAGTTTTGATATATCCTTGACTAAACATTTACTTGTAAGAATCCTATGTAAGATAATATTATAGTGCACTAGTCTCTTATTCCAAATCCAAATATATTGGTGAAAATAACTCAATCAGAAAACATTTTATGAAACTAATGAATTAAGATCATAAGGATAAAAATATTCATTCCTTAAATAAGTAATAATTAATGTGTCATTAAAATATAAAACATTAAATGAATTATTCTCACATTTAATATTAAAACCATGATTAAATAACTTTTATATGCTAAAAAAATTATAAATCAAACCATCAAATAATTGTACATTGGAACATAAAATTGAATTTACATTATGAATTTGGATAGGGATAATGATTTCCCATTCACCATTATCACCATAGGTGACATGATGACCATCAACCTTTATTAGACTCTTTAATAATGAAAAGTATCCTATTATATGACTTAAAAATATATTTTTCATGAACTCTTGACTTCTTTAGGAGTTCTTCAAGAAACATTATTAAAAAATAGAAATTATACATGAAATTATTTTGGTACGCATATTTGGTTGGGTCTAGAAGTGTTAGTAATTAGGGCTTTAAGAACCCTTATATGTTAAATAGATCCCACGTAATGAGATTGTAAACATATTTATATTAAAACGTTTTCAATCTTTTAGAAAAAAATTATTAATAAAATTTCTGTTTTTGGATTTTAGAAAAAATGTGCTCTTTAATTATATTCTTGGTCCTGTTTGGTATCGTATACTAGTAACATAATTTGGATTAACACCTTTTCCTAAAATCTGAATAATATTTTCGCAACCATTTGTAAAATATTCTAAATAATTCTTCAATTTTTATTTTTAATGATTAGGTTTTTTATTTTCTTTTAACAAATGAACATTCTTATCTTCCTCTGTAGATAAACAAGATTTAATATTTGAAGATATAGAAAGTTCTATTTTCGTAATATTAAATTTATCCTTAATTTTATTAAAAGTATCTCCCAATAATTTTCAAAATTGAAACGCCTCATCATGAAAATTGTTACAATTATTATGTTTATTCTTATAACTCTAAGAATTAATCACATGTAAAACATTAGAAACATTTTTATCCTCATAAACATTTATCATGAAGCACTTGATGGATTTGTCAGCCTTTTTTCATGTGATAAATCAGAATTTTTAGAGCCATCCTCAGATGCACTCCAAGTTGATTTCATTTATTTATTATACCTTTTATCCTACCCATCATAGTTTTTTTATTTTAAATTTTTATAGTCATCCTTGAAATGTCCTTTTATTTTTCACACATAGCATGAAATTTAATTTGCACTATCATCCTTCTTCCAATATCTCTTTCAGTTCCCTTTTGTGTCATGCTTCGTATTATTACTAGGATTTTTGAAAAACCTATTCTCCCTATGAGATTTCCTGAATCTTATGGCCAGGTGGGACATCTCCTCATCACTATTGATAGATGACTCACTATCACTATCACTTTTATCTTTTTCTTTTAAATTTTATTCTATCTTTGTTTGGATACAATTGTATTAAAGGATACTTACTTTATTTTGGGATCATCATATTCTTCTGAGTTAAATTTCATTTCTTCTTTATAAATCATCAGTTTCTTAATCAGATCATTCACTTTAATTTTCATAATGTCACGATATTCTCTATTTAAAATATATGTGCATATCCATATTTCAAGAATTCATCTGCGTAGTCTCTTGATTTGGTATGTTTCCGACATTGGATTTCATAACGAGTTCTTGGTGTTCACAATCTCATTAAACATGGGACATATTTAATCGATATTTTTATTAGGATTCATCATAAATTTATAACATTAAATAGTGTATATATTTATTATCATTTCTTAAACATTAGTTGTTCCCTTATGTGAAATAGATATTATATCCCAAATATCAAAGGAGGTTTTACATGTAGAAATTCAATTGAATTTCTTCTCTCTTAAAGCATTGTAATGTATATTCATTACATTACAGTTATTATTAAACATATCCTTTGTAGCCTCATCCCAAGTAACATTATCAGTTGTAGGAAATTCATAATTACCCTCTATAGGATTCCATACCACAAAACCCAAACTCTCTATACATATTTTTATATTAATCTTTCAATTTTCATAGTTAATTCTATTTAAAAATGGAGGTCAATTATTTGTATAACCATCTGGTCTATGATCCATTTAAATATTTTAATTTTGAACTAATATAAATTTAATATCTTTAATGAAAAAATAATATCAAAGATAAATATTTTTGAAAAAAACTGATACTAATGTTTAAACCTCTGATAAAAAATATCGGTGAGAGTGATTATCTCAAGAGGGGGTGAATTTTGTACCCAATAAAAATTATATTAAAAATTTATTTAAATAATGCCACTAAATTTAAATAAAATATCATATTTTACAAAAATAGTGGTTTGATATTAGACTTGACCTTTTAAAACATTTCTATAAGATTGATTGTGTCTTTGCTAAAACAATATAAAATATTATCTTATCCATTGAAATCAATTTACTAAATAAATTTCAAATATAAAAAGTGATTAATATAAACTAGCATAGTGTTTTTTCATGATGATAAATACTGATTTTGTTTTATCATAAATAATTTATAGTAAACAAAACACACATAATTTTTTTTAATACAAGTGGTATAGTCCCAAGCTAAGATTTAATATGCTCCACTTGTAAATCACCTGCTTCTAAGAATTTCATATAAGATTAACATTTTATAAAAAAAACAAGTTGGTGTTTTACAAAAACATATAAACGTTATAAATCACATAGGGAATCTTCCAAATTATTTGTGGGAGAATAGATAGACAACAAGTAACAACGATACATTTACCACAACACATGGGAGACTGAAATAAAAGTTAATGTGAATATATCAATATATCTTTCAATTTAGATGCATGGGACAATGTGTATAGAAAATATATAAAATAAATCTACTAATAATGTAAAATAAATATAACTATATGAGAAAATAAAATATGTAAATAGATATAATTTATCTGACTGTTAGGCTCTCAAGATTGTGACCCCTTGAAATTGATTTGAACTGAGGCATGAGTAGGATTTCAATTTTTTTATAGAACAGCGAGTCGTAGAATATTTATTCTTTAATTTAGGAAGGAAATAGATGTGATATGTGCTTCAAATTCATAATTTTAGTGTAAGTAGGATATAAAAGGTAAGGTCTTCTAATTCTTGTAATAAAATTCCCTCTCACTTCACAAGTGCGGATCTCTAATTGTTTCTCAACATTATTCTCAATATACACAAGGGAGTGTGATTCCAATCATAATAGATGAATAAAAAATAGAGATAATCATCTGGATTATTTATTATCCTAGTACTACATCTATGAAATATAAATCAATGCATTCTGTTGTGAAATTAATTGACATTTACTAAAACAATCAATGGCATTAACTTTGATAATTTATCCATTAAGACCATTTTATTAAAAATAAAAATAATAGTTGTTGAATTAGTGGAATTAGTGGTGTCTTACTCTAGTGGAAAAATAGAGTCTATAGGTGACATAGAGTCTAGAGGTGACACATTATATGGTTGGGTATTGGAATGGTGACATTTTTATGGTTGTATGTCAGGTTGTCAGTGTTTCTGGATAGAGGTGTGTCATACCAACACCTTTTAAATTTTTCATTATGGATATATTAATTCCTTGATTATGTATCGAGGTGATGATGATACATAGATGGAGTTGTCTTATAATATTTTAAATTTCCATCTCAGTGGTGAATTATAGAGGGAGGTGAGTCTTCTTTTTATCGACGAGTCAGCTTAGTGGTGATTATTTGATGGTGTTGTCTCATTCTTATGAAAATTTCTCTAATATGTCTGATAATGTAAATTATTAACTGAAAACATGAAAATAATTAACAATAAAAAATTTATTATTATTTGTTGATCATTAAAATAAGGACGCCAACACAGTGGTTTCATGGTGTCAATCATTGTACAAATTCTTTGATTATATCCTACTGGGATTTAGTGCTAAAACCCAAATTTTTTCCTTTAAATGCTTATAAATATGGAATAATATGAATTTGAAAAAATTAAGTGTTTCATATCATCCATAACCTTCTACTTGATATTTTTACCTTCTTTATGAAGTGGTTTTGTAGTGAAATTTGTTTCACAATGTGATATTTTTTAGGTATTTTAGTTTATTAGTTAACCAACATTTTCTTAACATTATATGTCTCATGGATGTGATCTTCACTTATACACTGTATTCTGATTATTTATCTCTTTTCTCTTAATTATGAGATATGATTGAATTCCTTGATGATCTCTACCAATGATTTTTCATATCCTTGTTAATATTCCATGTTAATCTATGTTGGTTCTTTACATTCAAATCAATCAAAATCCAAATTTTACAAAAAATAATGATTAATTGAAACAAATAGAGAGAAATAATTTTTTATTATAAATAAATTATATTAATTAAAAATAGCTTTTATAAATGTTAAATAGTATTTTTAAAATTCATAAAATTTTACCTCAAATACATCTTCTAAAATTTAAAAGGACTTTTAATTATCTAAAACGTGTTTATATACAAATAAAATTCACTATATTGAAAGAAAATTGTATTCCTTCATTATTCATCTAATAATATATTTGTTCAAAAATACAAAAAAATAAAATTATATTAATATTATAATTATAAATACAAACTTTATGCTCATTTTGTAGAATTAAAATTCTAAAATTTGTAAATTCTATTTTAATTTAAAAACATGAAATGTTATTTTTATGGGAAAATAAATTTGGGTATATTAACTATTGTTTTTGTTAAAAATTACTAATTAATAAAATTTTAAATTATTATATATTTAACAAATATATATTATTATTATTTAATCATAATAAAATTATTCTATTAAATTAAACTCCAATTTCTAGAATATAATTATTCTAATCATAATGCGCAATGGAAAAAAAATTTAAAAATATAAAAAAGTAATGATATATCTATTAATATATAAATATTTTAGATGTTGATATAGTCCTTTTTTATTCTAAAATAAAAAATTATTTTCGTATTATAAACCCTAAGCCTTAGATAACATCTTCTTACCATTACATGTGTAGGTTCATCTAGCATGGATCATGTGGAAATCTCCATGTGCATGGACTTCTCTGGTATACAGTTCCACTAAAATCATATGTTCTTGAGTTCATTTTGGTCTTAGTGTAAATAAATTCCATGAAAATATACATCCCCTCTATGGTAAAAAATATATTCTCCATAAAGAACAATTACACTATGAAATCCATTTTTTCATACATTTATTGATTTTTCGAAATGGAAACTTAAATTTACATCAACTAATTTATCATTTCGATTTTAATGGTAACATTTAATATTCAAAATATTTCAATTAATTTTCCATATTAGTTTGGTTTATCGTGTGAAACATGATATTTAATATATTATTTAACTAATGATAAAATATAGTGAAACATATTTTCAAGACCGATTTCAAATTTGGATTCATGAGGATCAAATTTAGTAATGAGGTTACTTTTATTTTTTAAAAATAAATAGTAACCACGATAAAGAGATATCAGCATGGTAAAGAATAAAATAGGATATTTAGGGTCACGATTTTGTGATAAAGACTCTAAATTTCATCAAAATTATTATTAGTTGATATTATTTCAATACTTATCATCTTATCTTCAAATATATATAATTTCTATGCCACATGCCATTAATTGAAACAATTATATTATTTTAAGTGATGAGTAATTAAAAATTTTCACTCTCATTATAATGATATGTTTTCATAATATATATATATATATATATATATTTATATATATAATATATATGTGAATAATTCAAGAAGAAAAATTAGAATATGAATAAATTATTATTATTTTAAAAATTTATTTAAAAAATTTATGAATGGTAAATTTACCTTAAAGGCTTACACAATGATGACATGTTGTTTATTATAATAGTATAAAAACCAAATAAAGTATTTTTTAAAAAATAAAAATAATATGTTATGGATTAATTTTGGTGTTACAAGAATTTATTGGAAAATATAATTTTTAAGTGTTGGTGGAAGAGTTTATATTTTAATTCCATTTTTTTCATGATGTGAATAATGTAAGATTTTATGTACAATCCCTAAATGAATTCAAATGATATTTATGTTTAAAAATTATATTTTATTTAATTATAAAATCATAAAAATATTTCCATATATCAATTTTAGGGGAATGTTTTCTTATATGTCATGAATTGTGAAATTATGTACAATTTGTAATTTTTAAAATTAATTTCATGAACAATAGAGATTGAATATTTTATTAAAATGATTATGGTTAAAATGTTTTATATCAGGGGAAATCTAGGAGATATGGTTCAAAATAGAACTTAAACATATCTAAATTTTATTTATTGAATTAATTTCTAGTATATACACTTTTTCCATGAATCTATTGAACATTTTAGCCATTATAAATGAGTAAGGATGTAACACTTTAAAATTTTATATGTATTTACTTTGAAATAAATAGAAAAATATTTTAAATATTTCATTACACGCAACCCCGAGTATAATGTGACTTAATAAAGTAATCCTTCGTAAACTAGTCATTAAATTGTTAGGTATGAATAGTAAGAATAATATTATTAGAAAATATGTATAAAGGTTCTAAATAATGAATATTTTTTAATTAATGCATTGTAAATATGTACTAAATTTTCAGTAAAGTCATTTTATACTTCAAAAATATGTCTTCATTAAAAATGTAGTTTATTACATTTTGTGAATGAAAATAATATTTAATTAATAAATATTTTATATATTTTTTAAGAAGTAAATATTATTTTTTGAATCATAAATAAAATATTATTTTCAATTGAAAATTTAAAAATATTGTAAAATGAATCATTTTTTGTGAATAGTGAAAAATACTGATGTTTTAAAAAACTATCATTTATTTTAATTTAAAAGTAAAAATATTTTTAAATTTTCTATTAAATTAATATAAATAAACCATGAACATAAATTAATTATTTAATTTCATAGTAATGGTCATTATTCTTGATTTTTTCATTATTTCATTTTGGGTCGTGAAAATAATTTTTTTCAAACTACTTTTATGCACAGACAGTATTTTTATATTAATAAATTTAATTAAATTCAATTTATTATTGTTTTTAATTATATTTTTATATTATATATTCAGTATTATATTTAATATCCATTTTATGGTATTTAGAATTCCATTAATGGAATTAAATAATTTTTTGTGCTTAAAATGCATTTTTCTAAAACGATTTTTTATTGGGTTTGGTGTACTTATTTTAAATTAAATTATTAAAATTATAGAATTTAATGTGGTAATATGGATTCCATATTTTTAATCATCTTAATTAAAATAATTCAATATGTTACACTTAATATTTGGTTCATATGAATAGCAAAAATAATAATATTTTGTTACAATAGTAAATGTTAAAACCAGCTTACTAGGGGTTAAACCAAAAAATAACGGTATGATTTCCAAATAAAAAAATATAGTTATTTTATTATGAATATTTCTAAATAATATATTATCATAAATATGACTACAAGGACATTTTGATACTCTTTCACATGTAAGTGACCTTATGTCCTTGAAATCTATTATGAAATCCCATGTGTATCCCTCCCCTCACTTCTAAATGGGAACATATTCCCCACCTTTGTTAACATAGTTTGAGATTTATATCATGGAAAATACTTAAAAAATCATCATAGATTATATACCTTCAACCTACATATTATATTATTCTTATACGACCAATACTTTAAGGCTTAAGGTGAAATCCAATGGTGGTCTCTCAAAGAAGAGATATATATCTTACCCAATATATTTCGATTTTATTTATTCTTATACTTATGATAAAATTTTTATATAAATAAAAACATTCTAAATTAATTATATAAAATTAACATAAATTTTATTCTGATTATGGAACAACCATTTCCCATATCTTCTCCATCAAATGGCAGATGAATGTATTTCTATTGAATATATGTGGACTACCACCTCCACATAGTGATATGATTCATTTTCTACAAACATATTTCATAGTTGGATATAATGATATATTCAATTTATATATATTATATTTATGATATAATAATTATTATATAAATTCTAATTATTTTTTACCTTTCTTTAGTTCGGTCCATTGAAAATGGAAATTTCGCTCGAGCGTATGTACATACTACTATGTCCACAAAGTGTTGTAATTAATATTTCATCACCTATTTAAATGAATGATTATAAATTTATATTTTTTAATATATATAAATATGATATTTTTATAATTATTGAAATTATATATATGAATAAACCATGATCTATGTGCACATATAGTAACTTTTGAACCAATACAAACATGAAATCTGAATCAAATAACACAAAAAATGATAGTTATATGGAATGATGGATAATGAATTAGTGGTAAAATTTTATAGTTAAAAAATATATGGTATTACAGGTATTAATTAGGTTATTTTTTATATTTATGATACATTTAAATTTACTATACAAGACGTTAGCTTGCTTATGTGGTAAGACGAACTTGAGGTAAGGAGTTTTTATTACAATTTTTTTTTATCGATATTGTTTATGATTAAATTTATAATGATGAAATTATATAATATATTTCTCCCAAATAATATTTATTTTATTATAATATATTTATTTATTAATATTATATGTTTCCTTTAATTTTTCGATTTTTCTGTACTAAGGATACTGAAAGAATGTTTTTTAGGAAAACTAACATTATTTCTATCTTTTGTCTTTAACATTTTATTTCATGTACATATTTTATTTATACTATTTCCAATAACGTTATTTTTATTAATAATATAATAATAAAAATAGTTTTTACACATGATTTAGTTTATATATATAAATTTAATGGAATCTTCTTATACTTTTTTGAAAGAGGTACATCTGACTTTTATTGAAAATGTGATAGAAATTTGTGATTTAATGTATAGTGTATGAATGGATTTCCCTTCCATCATAAATAATAAATTATTCAAAGGATAACTTTAAGTTTCTATTTCTATTTTCAAATAAAACTATTTCCATAATAAGACAGAAAATATGTTATCTTTTAAAAAAAGTATTTAAAAATGAATAGGGTTTTTCCCTTAAGAGATGTTCTAGTGATATTTTAAAGTTATTTTCATCAATAAAAATATAATTAGAGGCTTCTGACTCTTTATTAGATTTATAATCCAATGTAGCCATATTTATTAATTCACTGGTTCATTTATTAATTTTATAAAAAAATTATGCAAACTTTATCCTTTCAAAGGGTTATGATATGATGCTATTACGGAGGCTTTATGATCCATGGAACACATATGTATAGATTTTATTATGAGATAAGTTGAACATTAATTATATATAACAAAAAAAATTGGGTAAATATTGATATCACATGATATAACAAGGGATGTCCTATATAATAAATCTAGTACAATGAGGGAATTTTTATAATCATATTTTCTTGGGAGTGAAACTTGACAAAGGAAATGATTGAATGGGGGGTGAACCTAATCGACTCAGATAGTTTTAAGAGTGAGCCTTGGCTACTGAAATTATTTTATTTGGTTATGTGTTTTTCACAAACATATTTTATATTATTAAATTGTTTTCTCATAGTAAAGGATTGATTATTTATGATTCTATACTACTATAATTTATTTATTTTTAATCACAAATCTTTATGTCGTGATTCATGATTAATGACATCTTGGCTATTTGGGTATAAATTTTCGTAATGATGATCATGTAATCATACCCATATGATAGTCTTATTCTCATTTAGGATCAACGATTGATGTTTATTATGATTACCCATATTGATCATCTGAGTTCACCCTTTGTTATGTTTCATATCCCTAGGATAAGAATAACAGTATTATGTAGGGTTTTACTATAAAGCGTAATAGTTTTTAATGAACTAAGTGGGAGATGATTTAGATCCTTTTATTCAGTAATTTTTTATGTATCTATATTTCCAAACACACTAGAAAATTATAGTTCTAGATTGGATCATATTGATATGTAATGAATATTCAACTAAGATGTAATATTTATATAGGTAAAGTTTGATTTAGTATATTTTCTAGGAGAATAATATTGATTTATTTTTAAATCCAGGATGAGAAAAATTTTCTGAGAAATATTAGGATAAACCTAATTATAAAAAAACAACTTTATTATGTTAAAACAATATTGTCATTTTCATAGAAATACATCCATGTTTGGATACAACAAGTGGGTGTGGTTTTGAAACTAATGTATGAAGGGTTAGTGACCCTAAAAAGATTTGTCTTGTGTATATCTTGACAATCAATCTTGTTCAGGGTGAATGTTCCCTTACTTCACACCAAGTTTGACACTCCCAAGGGATATTATATGGTTAATTTTTATTTTCATTATTAAAAATTATAAATAATTTATATTGAGAATGTCCATGGATAGTGTAACATCCTACCACTTATCATTATCATGAAGAAAAAATAAGAATATTACATGGCCTTAAATGACATCCCCATGATACTAAATGCGAGAAATAAATTATAGGTGGTTCAATATTGTTGGGGGTTGATTTTCTGTTTTTAAAATAAAAACAACTCCATAAAAGAATAAAAAAACCCAAAACCTCTAAATGATTAATGATAAAAAGTATACAAATCAATATATAAAAAATTAAAATCAAATGAATTATAACCTTGAACTATATCAAAGTATCATGTGGAAACAAAGACCAATATCAAAATAAAAAATGTCGAAGACAAGCCAAAAAGATTGAAGCCTCCAAAGACACCAACATAAAAACTCCACATATTCTCCAAGATCAGAATCCATAATCCATTCCCAAGTATCACGAATAACCCCTTAATAAATGTGAAATTTTTTTCATTCTATATCCTAATAAACAATATCTGCAAATGCATCAATGTTCCTATGAAGGAAGTGAGTAATGAACCTCATTATTTTTTCCTTAAATAAATTCTCTAATCACACCACTCTGATAGAACATGTTAGCACATTTATATAAAACAATTTAAAACATTTTATAATAGAATATAAAATTATTTCCACCACAAAATTGTTTTCTCAAAGAAAATCTATTTTCAAGGAAAGCAACCAAACAATTATTTAATACAGTTCACATTTTTTTGGCATACCAATTCCCTAATTCAAACACACTCTTGAATTCTTTTGTGATACTTCCCTACTAATGAGTGGTTTCTAATACATCCACCAAGTCATCACTATGTGGACAATATCCTTGTTCCCTAATGATACACACCCCTTATCTAGGGTCACGTCCCATGTACTGTAATAGTACATGACCCTTATTCTGGATCAGGTTGATAGCATAAACTCACATTAAACAGTGTATGTAAAAACCATGAAATACCAACCATTTAAATCCATTTTATTAAAATAGTAATTTTATTGAAAACATAATAATCAACCTGTTTTGATGAATCAATAAATCCAAATTTTAAAATATTCATTTTAAAATCCATAACCAACTAACTTTTCACGACATCTAATTTTCAAAAATCCTCAAACCATCAATAAAGAGGGTTTAAAACATGATTTTAAAAATAAAATTCACAATAAATTTTAAGGAATTGAAGAACATTCAAACTATTCCTTCAAGTTATAACAAGAGATGTCGATATTGACTCCACCTACCTCAAAAACTCTGGAGTAAATGAATAATGACATGATTTCTTCAACAATACTAGGTTAAAACTCCAAAACCCACTGTAAATCTCATTCTATATCACCAAAATAGAAATCTCTCAACATTATTAGAATAAAATATCATTAATATATCCCAAATATACTAAATATATTAATACAAGAGATGTGAAAAGTTTATATATATGGAATCCCACCAAGAACAAAGACATAGTATGATATTTTTCCTTCAACATGCCATTATTTTCGAACAGATCACTCTTGGATCAATGTGGAGGGTCTCCACAGCCTTCGGGAGGAGATAAAACCATGTTTTGGTCAAACAAGAGGGAAAAAAGAAATATAGTTGTAAATATGAGTGAGATACAATTTTTTAGCATAAAAACTTAACCATCCATGATGGGATCACATGGTAAGTAAATCTGTTCATAAACCATGCTTCATATCCAACCTTCAAACACCCTCTCTAAGGTTGTCTTACGTGGTTTTAAAATACATGTTCCAACCATGTTTTCCCCTATATTTCACTTGGTAATATTACTAGTAGATGTATAAATATTTTTTTACCAATAGTATTATATTCCATGCACCTACCTAGAACCCATTTTTAGCCCTTAAATAGTTTTTTGAAGATGTATCATACTTTCTAATAACCCTGATCAAACCGAGAACAACCAGAAAATCCGAAAATTTTCCAAAAGTCATCCAAACCCTCCTGAACATCACCAAAAGAATTTACAAAGTTAAAATACATAAAAAAAGTTTATATACATGAAACCAGGTGTGATATATTCTCCCAAACATTTTCCTATCCATCCCTAGAATGTATAATTCCATTATTGTACCGAAAGACAATAGGGAATTACTCGACCATTTCATTCTACCCTTCCTTATTTTCCTCCATAATTTGACCTTGTTTCCACAAATCCAATACTAGATAGAGTCTTTCCCCCATAATATACATTCTCTTACCTATCTATAATATGCACTGGAACATACACCAAATAATCACTCATCTTTAGGAAAACATTATCCAATAAAACTGCATCGTTAGGATCATGAAGATACGTTTTCAAGTGAGATTCATGAAATGCATTATACACTACATTGATCCATGGTGGAAAAGACAACAAATATTCCACCTCACCTACCAATTCAAGTATATTTAGTGTGAATATGTATCAATTATATAACATTCCATTCTATCTAGAATGATAAAGCCCAAACCTTGGAGAGATTCACAAGAACACATGATCACTCACATCGAATGAAAACAATTTTCTATGATGATCTGAATATGATTTCTAATGAATGTGATCCATCCCCATTCACTTCATAATAAACTAAATAATTTCTTTTATATATTTGAAATTTCTATTCACAACCAATGACATCTCTCCTATTTCAACCAAACAAAGTGGGAAACAAAAAGGATGCATATGCAATGCTAAAAAAGAATCCATATGTATCATGTCCTAATAATTATTATTATATGAGAAACTCACTTGTGGTACATTCACATCACATGAGCTAGTAAAATCCATTACCCAATCCTGAAGCACGTATTTCAATATTTATTTTATCCTTTAAATTTTTTCATCCATCTAATGGTGATATAATGTACTTGTCGTCAGTTTTGTTCCAATATATTCATGAAAGGATTTACAAAAATGATATGTAAATCTTAGTTCTCTGTCTGATAGTAACAACACAAGAACATCATTCCACTTTTCTGATTCTCAAATATATATATTTTAAAATTCCTCCACTGTATGTGATTTATGAATTGGAAGTAAATAATCAGGATTTTTGAAATGATCCATTATAACCCATATGGAATTGTGTTTCTAAAACTTCCATAGGACGCCTATTACAGAATCTATGGTCATCTCCTCTCATTTCAAAATTGGAATTCATAAACACTAAAACATACCCATTGGTCATTGGTGCACTTCCTTAACATGCTGATGTGTGAGTCATCTAGAAACAAACATAGTCACCTTTATTTTTACACCCCACCCCACCGAAATATTGATTTCAACACCTTATTTATTCTTGTTATTCCAATTATGAATATCCTATTATGAATGGTGTTAAGAATCAAGATGTTGTTCTTAAAATATATAAGTGCGACGATCTAATATAAAAAACCAAAAAACTAATCTCCATTAGATGATCTATAACTCAATAGTCTCCCCACCATGGGGTTTTTGAATAATCTCAACACATTCAGAATAATATGTATGTTCTAATTTAACCATATTCAATAGATTAGGGACATGGTATACTGGAATGAAAATTTCAACATTAACTCAGTTTTCACATTCCATGTGCTTGTCGGTTGTCATCAACATCAACTACCATTGATCTAAATCCTCCTTTTATAACTTACTATATGAACTTTTTCAAAATTAATCTACCACCGGTATTATATTAAGCAGTGTTTACAACAAATCAAATTAAAACATTTGGAGAAACCCCATCCATCTTATTTCTCTCAAGTTCAAATTACATTGTGATAAAAAATATGTTTTAAGCTCTTCTGATCTATAAACATGATAAATTTCTCATCAAATTGATAATGATGTCATTTCAACAAAAAATGGAAAATAAAAGTTTACCCCAAATCATGTGTTGGGATGTTATTCTAAAACAACTATATCTAAAATGATCCATAACTAATAATATGGTCTTCATGAATTTGAAAAAAACCCAACCCATATACTAAAAAATAAAATACACCACTTACCCTAATCCTAATTCTGAAAAATCCAAATCAGTGAAAAAGTAACATGAATAATAAGATCTTTAAAAGACATCTACATTTCTGCATACCATTGGAAATGAACATTTTTCCTTCTTAAATCTGTCGTTACAGAATATAGTATTGAAATATCATGATCAAAACAATAGTAATGACCTACTAGGCTAAGAAATATATATATCTCAACGTCTTTCTTTAGAGGATTCCAAGAGATGACAGCCTTCATCTTTTATGTATCTATACAAACACCACATTCAGAGAATTCATGGACAAGGAGACATCGTTATTATTTACAAAAATCATGCTTCTATAATTTTTCAAAAAAACAATGTTTCTATATGATTCCCAAAAATGTTTCCATGTGTTTCTCGTGTTCATCCCTTGTCATTGAAAACACCAATACATCATCCAAAAACACCACAATAAAAGAATCCAAATATCATTGAAATATCTTATTCATTAATTCCATAAATATTATTGGTGCATTCAAATGATGTAAATTCATAACCACAAACTAATAATGGCCATATATACTCCCAAAATAGGTCTTTTGTTTATCCTCATTTCTAACATGCAATTTGTGATATCTAGAGCACAATTCAATCATAGATAACCACTCATCTCCCCTCAATTGTTCAAACATGTCATCAATGCATTGAAGTGAAAATAAATTATTTATCTTCACATGGTTAAGATTACGATAATCCACACATAGCTTATTATTTCCAAACATGATTTTTAAAAACATGACCGGTGCTTCTTATGGAGATGTCTTAGGTTGAATTTTCACAGCCGGATTTTTGTTTTCATCCTTTGATTCAACATATCTTTTTTCTCTTGGTTTTTCACCTGAGTTTATAGTGTTCTTATATAAACATTTTGTTTTGTATTTTTCTATGGATTTTGGACATATTCGGGGTCAACGTGAAAGTTATGGGGTGAACGTGTCTTGTTAAAAGAGTTTTTAACACTCCTAGTTGCATATTTTATAGATTATGTTTGTTGGATGGTTAATCCTTTGAGTTAGATGAGTTTTGGGTTGAAAATAGTGTCTTTTGGGGAATTTTTCAGGGGTACACTGTTAAGGTGCATGGTTATTTTAATCATGAAGGTAATTTTGTAAAAGGATTCATGGTTTTTTCATCGTTTAGCTAAGTGTGAAGTTAATGATTGTAGCCCATGCAACACTTTACAATGGTCAATCACATTGTTTTCACATCGTTTGTTAAACTGTGCGAGATAACATTGAAACCAACCCAGTAAAGGGCGTTTTTTTACTTTGTAATTCCTTTTAATTTTATTTTCATCCCTTATAATTCCTCATTCTAAAACTATGACAAGGATTCCTCCCATAGTGGTTTTTGGATCCTCCAACACCATATGAGTGGATTTTTATGTCAGTTCCTGGTGATTCATCACCTAGATCGAATGGTTGTGGCTCCCTTCTCCTTCACATTTTATTTTATTCTATTTTCCCTTTCTATGATAAACCATATCACCATGATTGAAAATTTTTCATTCCCTAGGTGTTGTTTAATTGGGGGTTTTTGTTCGTTTAGGTTTCCACTCAATATATATTGTCTCTTGGAACTCTATAGGTTCATTTTTGATTTTGCGTCATTGATGCACCATATATTTGAAGTAGGATTCCCTTTCACTTTCAATTCTAATCTAAGTTTCATGGGTTTCATTCCTTTTTAACCTTCTCTATATGGTAAATATTATTGTGTGATCATTTGATAAATTTTTTTGTGTGCAAAGTGGTGCTTTATACACTGTTTTCTGATAAATGGTTTAATTTTGTTATAAAGGTGCCCATAATGTTTTTGAAAAAATGTATCATTAGCATTCAAATTTAGTTTCTAAAGTTCAAAGTATGGTTTTCGAATTTAATTGAATTTATGGTATTTTAAATGATGATTTGGGGTTCCTTGAATTGGTTCCCAAAGGGTTTTTGGATTAAAAAATAATGTGTATTAGTTTTTAAAGTGTGGTTCAACATTTGTATTAAATTACTGGCCAATTTATCATTTTGATAAAAAATATTTTGGCATAAAAATGAATTGTGAATAATTTCAATGGATATTTTTAAAAATTGTCTTGAATGAAAAGGTTTTATTTACCTTTTTTAGGAAATTTACTTGGTTCTTTTAAAGTGATGGTTTTGTAGAGAATATTTAATGGCCTATTTGAAATTGTTTTGGAAATAATTAAAGTGATTATTATAAAAACCTACATTGGATTATTTTCTTTCACTTTTTGTGTTTATTGGATAATGTTTACTCTATATAAAATCCTTTTGATCCCTTATGATAAATGTATATCCACGGTAATGACTCCGGATGTTCTATTTATTCTATGGTATGGGATCAGTCCTTATAGTGGCTCAGGGGGATGCATGTTTTTGAATTATTGTTCTATATACACATTATTGGATGCTTTGTTTCCATTAGTTGGAACACCCCCTTTATATATGAAAAATGGAAATCTTGTATACTAAGTATATTTTCTAAGAACGATTAATTTACTGACTAGGATATTCACCGGATGGTGGCCCATAGTAAGTGGATATATTAGGATTATTACTAGGGGATTTTCATCTTGGTCTGTCCTGAGTTATGGTGGCTTGGAGAATTTAGGGTGATTTGATCCCCACCATGTCAAGAATGATTTCAGGGGATGTGTCTCATGTAATAGTATGTTTTGGAATATTCACGATCCCCTAGCTTCACCCAAGTCTATTGGTACTTCTCTTCTTGTAGTGACGATTGAGATAATTGGTTCTTCTTGTGTGTTTATTTCTATTTCCCTTACTATGTGATTATTATAGTCCTATAATGTTTGTTTTTTTCATGAAATTGATGAGTTGGATTCCAAATGTTTATAAAAAATTTCGATGAAATTTTTTTTTATACTATGTTTTCCCACTTTGAAATAGAAGCACCACATTCCCTATGAAAGTGGTAATGTATCAGTAATGGAAACAAACAATATTTTGGAATGAAATTTGGGAAATGGACCATTTTTTATATTAAAGTGAAAAAATTTTAAAAACCTACTTTGGATATTTTATTTTAAACAAGAGGTTGATTTTTATTTTATTTTAAAGGATTACATTAGGAATCTATTTTTCAGGATTACCTACTGAGTATTAATAATCACACTTATAGTTTATTGTAGTTTTATGTTATGGTGCAGGTTTTATAATGGATTATATCAACAAGATCAATCTATGGTTTTTATGATATAGAGTGACCTTATAATCACATGGAGTTGTTGTGGTGTTAGGTTTCAATTTGGGTTCTATTGTATTTTTTATTATTTTTCTAGCATTTTGTAAAAGATGTTCAATTGGATATTACTATATATATTGTATTATTACATTTAACTTTCCATTGTACAATTTAATTAATTTATTATCGGGATAAATCATTCCCTTTGGGTACTCTATTGATTTCCATCACTAGTTTCCAGCCTGTGGGGATCGATTACTCCCTTTAATTCATGTCACGGATTAGCTGGGGTGATCGGTTCTAGGTCGACACTGGTTTCTTTGTGACAAAATGATATCATATGAGGTTGGATATTTTGAGTATATTTATTTTCATAGCACCCTTTGTCACATGGGGATGTCAATGTAAATGGAGTAGGATTTTCATGACTCGATATATACAAATGGGATGGACATCATGAACCCATTCTCGTTCTTATCCTTAGGTTTCCATGTGAAGTTAGATTTTGTTGGTTATATTAGTCTTTGTGGATTGTTTTGTATTTGGGATATAAAAATAGAGTTGGGATAGTCTTTTTTATGATCTCATAATTCCTGGAAAGGCATGTGGATTTAGGTGAATGGTCATATAAGGCTCTATGCGATGGTGTTGTGTTTAGAATATTGTCGTCGACCAAATTGCCAAGTCAAAAACCAACAATAGTTTCCCTAATGAGTTTCATTGAGTCTTATTTGATCCTAAAAACTATTTTGTAAACCCTTATGTTGGAATTATTCAAAATGGGTTTTAGTGGTAATGGTAAGATTTTTGAAAATAGAAAAAAGGATTTCCCAAATTATCCTTTTAAAGACTTCATAAAATTTAGTTTTTATAAAATAACTCTTTGTGGAAACATGGAAATGAATTAATGTGAATGTGATATTATAATAAAAACATGGGTATTATGGAAAATTGTTATTTTAAAGAGGACGTTTGTTTGGAAATTTGTTTCAAATTAAAAGGGGTGGGTTTTTAATCAAATAGTTTTTGATGGAATGTGATTTGGGAACTTCTGGAAAACGTTTTTAATGAATAGAATTGAATTTTTGGATGAAAATTTGAGAGATTTTATTTTTGAACAAGGTGAAATTGTTTTAAATAATGAATATGAAGATGGTTATTGACTTGGTTGTTAGTGATCCTTTGGTAGTTTTAATGAATTTTTATTTAGGTTGAATGATTTGTTTTGAAAAATAAAAATGTTTTGTTTTGATCATTGGTATGTTCCATGTGTTCTCACATGTATGGATATGTATGGGGAGTGGTTGAATAATGTTATTTCATGAGAGTTAATGGGATTGGCATGGTTGATTAGTTCTTATTATAGAATGAGTTTATATGTTCCTGGATTGTAATGGAAATTCTTATGTGAGTGAAGCAATATGGGACACCATTGTCGAGTGTAAAAATACACATTGTTTGTTTTGTTTTTGAAAAGAGTTTTTAAGATAAAATTTTGGTGATTTTGTCCACTTATTGTATGGAATTTTTTTATTCTATGGACGTGTTTTTTATTATTTGTGGTTTCTCATGATTTGGAGGTGATGTTTATGTTGTGTTCAAAGATTGAAATTATGTTGTTAATTTTAACATGAAGAATCATTTTGTAGGTTTCTAGAATGGTTTTGGGAATCTTTGAGCTGGTATCACTTTGTGATGGTGTGTGTTCTGTTTGAGTTTTGGTCCATGATAAGGTGTAGATAGAGATCTTGGTTTTCTCATTTCCCTATGTTCTACCCCATAGATATTTGATAGATGTTTGCAGTATAACTATGGGTGTTTTCCCATTTGAATTATTTATAGTTCCTCTACCTAAGGATTTCATTCTCATGTTTTAAAAGTTAAATACACCTATTAAAAGGATACCCCTTCCTATTTTCAATAGTATAGAGATATTTGGGATCAATTTAAAGTGCCATCCTTTTATGATAATTCTCCCAGTTGAAGTATTTCTTTTTGATGGTATATGATATGTTTCATCAGTTTCCTAGTTTATTCTGCTTCTTCTTTGGAGTGATAATGAATGGTTTCTTCTTTTTCAAAGTCTATATTTGGATAATTTTTGTGTTGTTGGAAAAATTAATTTTCATGGTGTGTCTTAATCTTCTATTTCTTCCTCAGTTGATATGCGGCTTCATGTGTCACCAAAATATGGAGTTCAGATTAAGTATTATTAGCTCTTGACTGTGAGGTAGTGGATACTTCAAACATATGGGCTCTAGAGTTAGGCCATAGAGTGAAGCAGTCACATATTCATGAATCCAAGGGGTGTGGGTGGTGTCTTTACTTGTGTTTCCCCCATTGTGGTGAAGCAGTTTCTATGTTCCTATTTTCAGTTCTTTGTCGCTAAAAATGTTTATGATTAGTTTTACTTGTATGGATGTCCTATGGGAATCAGGTATGGATTTGTTTTGTATTCATCTAGAGGATACGGTTCATGGGTTAGTATTAATTTGGAACAGAGTTCCTTTTATATGGACCCCCTCCCCTCCCCTTATAGTGGGGGGTTTGGGTCCTTCTGTGGAAGTTTTCAAGTTTATTAAAGATGAATAGTTCTTAATAGTGGGGAGTCCCACTGTGGGTCTGTTGAAAATTATTTTATGGGAAATCATTATTTGGTTTCATCAAATGGCGGGGAGTCTATTCTTGCATCCCCATATTAGTGTTAAATTTTGGATATATTTTGGTGTTTTCTAGTTGAATTGGAATTCTTCTGATTTTGTTTGATTTCCAAGTTCCCTTTCATGGTTTGCGTAAACACTGGGCTTTTTGGAGGGTTCCCAATGGTTTTGTTCAAATTATTGTTGTGAGGGTTGTGGTTCTATCTCCCCATTAATTCATGGAATTTTTTTTCACTTTGTTAGTGTGTTTCGGGAAAGAGGCATAAATTCTGTTTATAGTTTTTGGGATGTTTTTAGATCTTGGGGTTCATTCATATGGTTTTGAGAATCCTTAGTCCTTGATTAATCAACTAAAAAATAATGTTCCTTTCTAGGGGTGGAAATCATTATGGTGGGTAGACTTTTCACACATGGATTTTTGTTTTCATACATTTCTCTTCCATATATTTTTTTCTTGGATTTTCTCTCGAGTTATAGGTGTTCCACATATAAACATTATATTTTTGAATTTTTAGGTGGATTTTTAAACAATTCATGGTTATCATGAATAGTATGATGAGTAAGTGGATTGAAAACTGATTTTTTAACGCTCATAATTGTAAATTTTTATACGTTATGTTTGTTTTATGGTTTATTCCTTTGAGTTATATTTTTTTGGGGTGAAAAGGATGATTTTTGGGGACTTTTTATCGGTTAAACTATTAAGTTGCACAATTAGTTTAATCATGAAGGTATGTGTGCAGGGGTTGCACAATTTTTACATGATTTAACTAAGTTTTAATCCCATGAAACACTATACATGAGGTAAATTTCATGGTTTTCACATGATTTTTGACTGGTTCAACTATGTGTACAGCCCGAGAATTATTAGACATGGGGAAATCTCAGCATTTTTGAACACTTTGTAAAACCATGCAAACTAACTATATAACCCACATTAGAATAGGTATTTTGTGATATTATCTTATTATTTAATTGGAGTTTCTTACCTTATCCTCCCCCATTCAAACCCCCTAACTTGTACACCTCCCATGAGGGTTTTTGGCTCCTCCAACCCCATCCATGTGTATTTTGATGTGATTTCATTGTGATTTTTCACCTAAATCCAATGGTTAGGGCTCCATCCTCATTCTCATATTTTTTTATTCCATATTTAGATTCTACTCTAACCATACTAAAATATATTGGATAATTTTCATACATAGGGTTCGGAATAATTGGAGGTTGTTGGTGTTTTATTATTCTTCTCAATAAATCTTTTATCTTGGAACTCTAGTTGTGCATTTTCAGGTGTGTGTCATTGATGTTCCATGGATTTGAGGTAGGTTTACCATCCACATTCTTTTAATTTAAGATTCATTGGTTTCATTCTTTTCACACCTTCTCTATATGATAAATAATTTTGTGTGATCTTTGGATAAATTAGTTGTTGTGGAAAGTGGTGGTTTAGGTCTTATTTGGTGATAAATGGTGTTTTTTATAACGGTTCACACTAAGTGTTTAATAAAATGTAATATTAGAATTCACATTTATTTAATTATGTTTGAAGCTTGGTTTGGAAATGTAAATGAAATTAATGTATTTGAAAAGATGTGTTAGGGTTCCTTGTGTTGTTTTCAAAGGGGTTTTGGAATTAAAAAGAATGTGTATTAGTTTTTCAAATCTGGTTCAGCACATGTTATCGATTAGTGGCCCATTTGGAATTTTAATAAAAATTATTTAGGCTTAGAAATGGAATTTGATTACGTTGAAGGGATTGTTTTCAAAATGTTCTTAAAATTAGAAACATTGTTTTTACCTCTTTTAGGAAATGTCCTTGTATATTTTAATGTGATGGTTTTGTGGACAAATTTTAAAGGCCTGTTTCGAAATTTTGTAAAAATAATGAATGTTTTCATTACGAAAACCTTTCTTTGATTATACTCATTCCATTTTTATGTTTAATGGATGGGATTTCATCTTTGTGGAATCGTTTTAATCCATTTTGATTGTTGGAGATCCTCATTATGGAATCCATATGATCTATTTGTTCTATGGCATGACATCGATCCTTAGAGTGGATAGGGGTGATGCCTATTTTTGAATTATTACATTATATACATGTGATTGGATTCTCATTTGGCATCAGTTGTCTTGCACTCTTTATACATGAAACATGGGATCCTGGAATAGTGAGATATTTTTATATGAAAGACTAATATACTAGTTAGGATATGCACTTGTTTGTGGCCCAATGTAGGTTGGTATATTGGGTTTATTTTTATCGGATTTTCCCATTGGTCTGTCTGAATTTGGGGTTTCCAATAGTATTTAGGGTGCTTTAAGCATCATCATGTTAGGTATGTTTTTTATTGATGGGTCTCATGTATTAGTATGTTATGTATTATTCACGGTCACCTAGGTTAACCCATGTCTATTATTATTTACCTTCTTGTAGTGATGATTGATATAAATTGATACTCTTGTGTGTTTATTTCCATTACCCATATTATCTTGTTATTATAGTTCTCTCATGTGTGGTTTTTTTCATGGAAGGTGATTATTTGTCTTCCAAAAGTTTATAAAAAATGTTTTTTCAGCAAATGTTTTTTGTACACTCTTGTTCCATTTTCTATTGAAAGCATCAATTTCACCTTGGAAATGTGAATGCATCGCAAATAGAAATAAACACTATTTTGAAATGAAATCTGGGAAATATACCCTATTTTGATTTAAATTGAAATATGTGGAAAATCTTACTTCATATATTTTACATCAAACATGAGGTTGATGTGTATTTTATATTTAAGTATGTGCATTTTGAATAGATTATTCAAGCTTACCTACTGTGTTTTGATAATCATGACTATAGTTTTGTATTGTTTTTATCTTGTACTGAAGGATTCATCTTGGATTAGATCATCAATACTCATGTTTGGTTTTGGTGTTGAAGAGTGAAACTCTAGGTCACATGGAGGTGTTGTGTTTTCAAGTTTCAAATTGGGTTTTATTGTTTAGTTTGTTGTATTATTCCAACATTGTGTAGAAGATGTTCAATTGGATATTTTTGTATAAATTAGGATTTTTCATTTAAATTCTATTTTCTAGATTAATTATTTTATTTTTTGGTGAAATAATTATATTTTTGTACTATTTTAATGCCTGTCACTAGTTTCCAACCTATGGGGATCAAGAATTACCTTCGAGCCATGTCACAGATCGGCTTGGGTGACCACTTTAGGGTCGACCCATGTTGGTTCATGACATGAATGAAATATTTTATTTTTAGGCCTTACAACTAAACTTTGAATTCACATAATTCATTGGTTCCTTTCGATAAGATAGAAGTGAGATATGGATGGTCCTCATAAAGAGATCAATCATAAACACCACATATCATATGTGGTAACCCCTTTGAAAAATATTCTAGAAAAACATTCAAAAATTGATCAATAACTATGTGAAAAATTAATTATCAATATCTTTCATTGATTCGAAAGTCAAATATGTTCTCCTGAAAGATATTATTTAAACTACTGGGTAGATAATCATGTTACACCAAACTTTACATTTATTTTTCCTCTAAATAGATGCTTGACTCTATCATCATTCGTAAAACTGATTTTTTTGGGTATATTAACATATGTGACCCTTCAACACTATCAACAAATCCATACCATGTACTATGTCACAAAAATCCCTTCCATGAATATATAAATCCAATATCAACTTAGTTTCATCCATAGTTATAGATCATGCTCGACAAAAAAAGTATCAACATTATCATTGACCAAGAGGAGTTTGATGTTTCAAAGTAGAATACATCATCTCTATATTTAAACCCATAAGATCAATAGCATGATAAGAAATAAATGAATGGGATATAAGAGTATCAAAATAAATATTTCAATATGGTAGAATTTAAAATAATCATAACTCTCGTCATCGATGGTCTAGATTGACCATCAAGAATCCCTTTCATAGATTCATCTATCTTCTTACTCGGTAAAATTTATTCCTTAATTAACTATTTAGATTGCACTGCCTAAGGAGTCATGGAATTCAAAGAATCCCCGTGTATTCTTCTTTCCTGCTAATGAGATTTATTTTTCTACCCTAGTACCATCAAAGCATACCAAATCTTTAAAACATGATAAGTTTCCTGAACACCTGACCTTGAAGAACTATGAAAATAGTTCTAAAGATGCCCCCATCTAATTTCTATTATATAATCCTCTAGATGGTGTCACACAATAGCTCTTTATTTGGACAATAAAACCAAATTGGAAACATCCAACATTAATCTTGAATATTGGATAATAATTTTCTAATCCATTATTCTAATTCTGGGCCATCCCACAACCTTGGAAATAGGATTCCCCCTTTTACATCCTCTTTGTATTACAGTTCATGCATTGCTTCATAGGTATCATCATGATCCCTCTATATATATCTCATGACATATCCCTTTCTTCCACCATCTCTATACTGACCATCTCCATGTAATCCATTATAGAATTCATAGAAATATGTAAGTCAATATCTTGTCTTAATCCTGATTTTAAAATGATTTTATTCAAGGATAAACAAGTTGAAACATTGTGGAAATGACGGAACAAATTCATATATTTTTTGAATGCCCTATCTCTGAGAGGTTATACTTCTTTCTGATGACAAATTATTTTGATATATTGATTTATAGTGTGCGAGGATAGAATTTCCTTTTGAACAATTATTCAAAATCCTCCCATACATTTACTCAGTGCAATTAATCTTGAACTGATAAATCCCACCACTGATCTGCTAGATCTTTAGTTATATACATTTCCAACTTGAAATTTATCTCTTATGTAGTTCCCAAAAAATCTATGTTCCGATTCATATTTTTGTGCCAAAAATTTTCTTTATCTGGTTTCGAATCACCCCAAGATATTGATGGGTTCTTATTTTTGAACTGAATAGAATGATCTACTATCCATGGTTCATCCACCTGGTTCCCTCTATCCAAAACACTAAAATCCTAGAAACTAATCTAAACTAGTTATTGGTTCACATGTGGCTTATTTGCAACCACATTCTAAATAGATTATACCTGTTAATTTCTACGACTCTTTGTAGGTTCTATTTTCTATAGATTCATACAACACCACAAGTATCACTCTCTTCTAATTAAAGGTTTAGAAATTAAAATTTACCATATCATAACTATCACACTAATGCATTCCAAAAAACAAAAACTTCCTTTTTTATCCCAATTTTCAGAATTCCACCATGATTTTGAAAATCAAAACAATTTCAAAATACCACAACCATGCCCTTTCCAAAATCGCACATTTAAAAAAAATTGACAGTTATAAAAAATCAGCATGTTTACATGAAATAATAAATAATTACATAAAATGAAACATACAATCCAAGTTGGATGTCATCTCTATCAATGCATCTCATACTCTTAACATTGGATAAACCTGTGACATTAATATTACAATTCCTATAGGTGTATCCGAAACACTCATATACCATACTACCTAGTAACATGAGGTTCAATATAAATATGTTATATATGGGTTTTATTCCCTAAATTTCGTGTATTGGAAATATTACTCCTTTCTACCATCCGAACTCAATGAATAAACTAGAATGAATTTCCACTCTAAGACAAAATACTGATTCCATTTCCAATTTAGGGATCAAAAATGATGGTACCATTTGAGACATCTTGAACCTCTTAATTGGCTTCAAAAGGTGATAGGATATTAAATGTACTTATGAGACATCCTCAATCTGCTAAAGGATGGAAATAAATTTAAATGTAATCAATAAAATTGGTTGATGATTTTACCTTTTGAAAATAAAAAAAACCAAACCATACATACCATAACCAAAAAACACATAATTATTCACGATAACAATGTATACCCCTCAATGTATAATAATTTATAATAAAATCATCAACAACAATGAACCATATCATAGTATCAACTGGTAACTAGGAACAATATCAAAATACAAAGTACAATATAAGCTAACATAACCCAAGACTCCAAAGAGACCAACACAGAAACTCCCCACTTGATCTATGCTCTTACTCCATAATCCAAGTCTAAGTATCATGATGCACCACCATTAAAATCTAACAATTTTAATTTAATTGTATCCTGATAAACCATATCTACAAACCCACCAAAGTTCCCAAATAGAAGCTTATTAATGATGCATAATAGGTTTTCCCCCAAATTTATTCTCAACTCAAGGCACTAAAATAGAACATGTTATCACCTTTATATAAAACCATTTATATAAAACAATTTACAACATGTTATATAAAGATATAAAATGATTCCTAAAACATAATAAGTTTCCAAAATTAAATCTATTTTCAATAATAGTAACCAAATGATTATTTAATGAATTTCAAATTCCTTTTTGGCATACACATTTCATGATTGAAACACACAAATGAATGATTCCATGACAGATCCATACTCAAGAGTGGATTCTTATTCAACCACAAAGGCATCCCTAAGTGGAAAATATCCTTTTACTTCAATGGATCATGCCATGTACCCGTGCTCATAACCCTTTAATTCTACTAGTATACTCCCCTTTTTCAGGGTTATGTTGAGAGTATGAACTCACACCAACTTGTGTATGCCAAAACCTTGCCAAACTAAATATCTAAATACATTTCAATAAAAAATCTATTTTTTAAAACATCACCATCAAACAGTTTACATGAATAAAAAACAAAATTTTAAAATCATCATTTTAAAATCCATATCCAAACCATTTTTCACAACAACAAATTTTCACAAATTCACATACAATAATTAAAGAGGGTTTCTATAATACATTGCACATAAATTTTAAAATAATTTTAAATTAATTAAAAAAATTGTAACTAATCTTTCATGTTCATATAAAATGTGTTGATACTGATGCCAACATCCTTATAAAATAGTGAAAAAATGAAGAAAGACATGAATTATTCAAAAAAATGGGGTTGAAACTCTAAAAACATGAATTACATATCATTCTCAATCATCAATATACCCAAATATCATCTTGATTAGAATAAAAAATCATATATCTATCCCAAATGGAATAGATCTATGATTTTAATCATGGAAATAAGATTATATCAAAGGAAAACCACCAATAATGGAGACTTACAAAGAAATATGGCCTTCAACACGCTAATACATTCCAATAGATCACTCACAGATAAAAGGGGAGAGTATAAACAACCATTGATGAGAGAGAATACCATATTGGGGTTCAACTGGAGAAAATGATTGGTTTAGGATAAAATTAGACTGAGATCCAATTTTTTAGGGTCTAAAATTTTATCATGCATGTTTCTCTCACAGGGTTAGAAAAATCATGCACCCACAATGGGCCATAGTGTTCCTCCATACACATTTATTGTGGTTGGCTCACATAGTTGAACTAACTATTTTCCAACTATGTTTTTCCCTCTATTCAAATTTTCATGGTTACTCCTAGGTGGCAGCATGGTTTTTATAAATTATGTGCCTAACCATGGCCCTACCCAGAGCCTAGATTCTACCCTTAAACGATTTCCAAAAGGTGTTTCATAGTCTCAAATAACAATGATCAAATCGTATACCAGAATGAAATCCAAAAAATCCATACAAAAAGTCCTATAAATCCTTCCAAAATTCACAAAAACACATTACAAAGTTCAAATCCATAAATAAAAGCTTAATTACAAGAAAATTGGGGTGTAATAAATTACCTAGGATAAAAAATAGGGTTCATAGATTTTAAAAAAAGTTTTCAATATTTATACATCATATAAATTATTTTCGTGATTATATGATGTCCCACTATGATCGTTGTTTCTCACACTATACTTTTAGGTTTTATTAAATATAAGAAACCTAGAAAACTCTTGTTAACGCTAATTGTAATGGGAAATGAAATTAGTGTCCTCATGAGAAATGAAATGAAGTTGGATTTGGAATGAAAAAAATTATGATTATACCTATCCAGATATCTCAATATATGATTAACAAGATCAACATGGATGAATTTCTCGAGACACCTAAAAATTTAAAAATGGAGTTTCATGTGAGTTCATTTGATAAATTCCTGAGAGGAATTCAGATTCAATTTCATACATGATGGGAATGGTGGAAGAAACACCATGGTAAGTGTCTCAAAAGAACAAGAAGATATTTTTTGTATAGAAAAATTGGGCATGAATTATGTAATTTCTAAAGAAAAATGATGTGTTAAATGAATAAATATTAAATAAATACAAAAGTACCACTTATATTTCAATTCCATATGTTTTAGTAACATAGTAATTATCTAAGATGATTCCCTAGTCTAAGGGAAAACTGCTAGATCACAAAAGGGTCTATATTATGTCATTTGTTGAAAAGGATTGTGATGGTTAGGTCACAATTAACCTATACTCCATATATGATGATATCATGTCATATTTTTAGTATGTTCCATCTTAAAATATTATTATTATTCATTCAGTGTAATTTTATGTTATTTTTATCTTTGATTAACTCTATATAAATATCCAATTTAAATTACAAGAATAAGGCAGTAATGATTGATATTATGAACCAAACTATGATTTTCTATTAGTGTTATGAAGTATATGAGCATAAAATCAATAATATATGTTTTTCATGCGTAATTATTCCAATTAAATTTTATTATCTATCTTATATGGTTTTGGATAAAATCAACATCAATGATATTCCTACTATATAGAAATTTTTTGATGATTTTATATAAGATTTCCCTTGTCTTATTTTGAATAGTAACGTTTTTTATTAAGAGAACCCATACCTGGTTCTTCACTAATTTAAAAGAATCCATATATAATGGCCTAAATTAAGTTTTAGTTTAAAATAAGAAACTCAAATATAATATTGATAAGGTATTAGTTTAAAAAAATTCATCACCAAGGGGTGAATCTATTCATTTTTAAGAAGAAATATAGATCAATGTGACTCATTATAGATTATTGGGAACCTAATATGATCATAACAAAGAATAGTTATCCTATGCTCCATATTGATAAAAAATATTTGATCAATTATGAAGTGATCAGTAATTTATAAGATTGATCATCTATCTAGATACTATTAGTTTAGGGTTAAAAGTGAATACATGCCCAAGATATCCTTCCCTAATCGTTATAGAAACTAGGAATTTATAGTGATTCCATTTGGTTTTACTAATTTCCTCACTATCTATATGAATTTAATTAGTAAATCCTTTAGATATTACCATGATCACTCTATGGTACTCTTTATTGATGATATTCTTATATATATCATTATAGAGGAACAGAATGAATATTAAATTGATTATTGTACTGAATATCCTAAGAAATGAGAAGTTATATGAAAAGATTCCATGTCATAATTTTCTCTATATAAATAATCATATTTGGGTCACATAATCTAAAGTGCGGGAATATTGGTGGATTAATCAAAGAAAAAAATTATTAATCATTGTCCTATACCAACCATAATGACTAAGATCTATAGTTTTATCCTATTTTAAAGTTATTATGGGTGATTTGTAAATTATTTATCATGAATATATAATCCACTTACCAAACTAACTAATAATGTATTTAATTTCCTGTAGATTGATTAATTTATGGAAAAATTTAAGAAATTAAATAGAATTTTGGTTAGGGAACATGTTCACATAGAACCCTATAGTGTAGAAGGTTTTTTTATTTATTGTAATAAATACAAGAAAGGTTTGGGATGTGTTCCTATACCAAATTATATATTGATATATTATTCCCCATTATACTTTTTGATTCATAATTTTTTTTACCAAACTCAGAATTTTGTGTTAGGAGTTGTAATATTTGAATTAGATATGTGGAGGAATTATACTTATAGATATATGTGTGACATATAGACTATTAATAAATGTTTAAAAGCATATATTCACCTATAAATATTTGAATATGTTTTTGAGAATATTTTTTGGTTTTATTAAATATTATGAATTCTTTATATATAACAATCCTAGGGAAAAATTATATGGCAGATGTTTTGATTTAGAAGGATCAGGCTAACTTATCTATGAAATGGTTCACAAAATATCCAATATTTATAGATTTTGAAAGGATGGACCTGAAAATCAGGATATAAGGGGAGAAATAATATCTTTATCAAGTGAGTGTTCAACCATCTATCGAATAAATATTAAATATGATAATAAAGAAGATGTTTAGATACAAAAGAAGAAATGAAATATTCCAAGAATCAACCTTGATTATGATGGAATGATTATGCATTCTATCATTAATATATTTGAAGAAATATTTATCAGAAGAAACTCATAGATCAAAATTATCTATTCATCATTGTTGTAAGAAGATTCATATATATCATAAAGAGTACCTCTATTGGAACAACATCATGATAGATATTGTTAAGTATGTATCTTAGTGCAGGAAATGATAGAATATAAAGGTTGAGAGACATATGTCAAATGAAATTTTATAACCATTACACATATAATAATGTAAATGGGAAAGCATTACTATGAATTTTGTCATCACACACTGAAAAATTTATAAATTCTATTATATTACTTTCATTGTAGTCCATCACCTCAAAAAGTTAGCATACATCATTTTTATTATAGAATATATATCTATTGATCATATTTCCAGGATATACATAAGCTATTGGTAAGGTAGCATAGAGTACCGCATTCTTTTATATATTATTATTATAAGAGGTTAAACTCAATGTTATAGATAATCCTTTATCCAACTGTAGATATATATATATTTATTTATTTTAGTATTTATTATCATCCATAGAAATATGGTTATTCTATGAGGAAAATTCAAACCCTAGTGGATATTTTTTGATCTAGTTTTCATGATTTTATAGGTAATTTGGATCTACACCTTCCTTTAGTCAAATTCTCTTATAAAAGATATTTTTTTCAAGAATTCAAATGGATCCTTATGAATAAAACTGTGGGCATAATTGTATAATTACAACATGTTGAGATGATGTTAGGTAAAAAAACCTATTGGGACCTAACCTAAATGAAGAAATGGTAGAGAAGGTTATATCTATTCACCTACACATCGAGGTAGTATAGAGTTGAGAATAGAGTTATGGTGAGAATCATCAATGATATATGGAATTAAAATATTATGATACATTTTTCCTATTGATTTACATATGGAATGTTTATGAGATTTATAATGAATGGAAATCCAATCCCTAGATACATTGTTTCTTTTGTGATTCTTGATTAAATTGGTATGGATTCTTGGAACACTAATAAAACATCTCTCACATTGATGATGTATTATATGAATCAAATTTAAATAATTACTCTCCTAATACTTCACAAGTACTATAGTAAATTTTTCACCACACTAGAATAATATTTCACATGAAAAAATTGTTCAAGTCATCGATAATATATTAAAATTTTAATGGACAAGATAAATTATTTGTTTTATGCTATTTGGAGGAGAAAAATATTTGAGGAATCTAAATTCAATCCTGATAGGGTGATACAGAAGATATATACTAATTTTTTATCTAAGTGATGAAATTTTAAGGTAAAATCATTTTAGGGGTATTATAATGTGCCACTATAATATTTTATATTCATTTCTTATGAAATAAACATGATTTATTTTATGGATTTCCAAACATATAACCCCGAGCCTAAATGAACCATAATAATGTAATCATTAATAACATAGATGTTAAATAGGTTAGAAAGAATAATATTAACAAAATTATGAAAAAAATATTTATAATGGTTTTAAAAAATTATACTTTATTTATTAATGAATAATAAATAATTTCTCAATTTTAAATAACGTCGTTTTATTCTTTAAAAAATGTTTTCATAAAAATGGTTTTATGGAATTTATTACAAATAAATTAAAATCAAGTATTTTCATTTTTATAAATTTGATAAATTGATATAATTTTCAAAAATCATCACATCGATATTTGTAACACCCTAAGATTTCATAGTACATTATTTCTTCCAAGTAATTGAATAACGTGCAATACATGCAACACTGAGTTCAAGCACCCCACGACTTACCGAACTAGCCATTCAAAAGTGGTTATGAATACTATTAACTAAATTTTGAACTATATATAATCCTTATAATTTTAGAGTCCATATTATGAGTTTCTTAGACATATTTTGAGAACTAATTCATTTTTTCAGATAAAAGATGTATTTTTTAAAAAATGCACTTTTAACACCTTTTAATGGTGAACACTTTTTAAATCCAATATTTGAAACTTTTATATATTCAATTTGACATGTTAAACATATTCTTTAGAATCTAGACATAAGAATTTAGTTTCAATAAATTTTTGGTGTTTTTTTGATAACATTCATATTGGGGTAAATAGTAAAAAAATATTATATTTAAATGGAAAACAACATTTTTAATTAAAATAATTTATTTTGTTAAATTATAAATTTAAATTTTTTAGATGTATAAATAGATTTAATTTTTACCATTTAATCTAATTCTTTTCATTGTATGTAATTTCACTTTGATATTGGACATAAACAAGTGTCAATATTTTTATAGTTATAGTTTCTTTAAAATACACTTTTGTCTTTTGACAATATGCATTAATTTTAAATTAATAAATGCGACATCTATGGATTGAATTTGGTAAAATAGACTTCGTTTTTGAATTTGGAGTATTAAAATCATCTTAGGGTAATTTTTTTGTATTTTTCAGAAAAATTTCAATTTTTGATGAGTAGAGAAAAACAATGAGTTGTTGTCTAAAACTAATTTTTTTTAAAATAAATATTTATTTTATTTAAATTTATTTTAAGTAAAAATAGATACATAATACATATATATGTTAAATGTAATTCATTGGATTTATTTTGTAATAATATTAGATATAAAAAAATTTATTGAACTTTTCACCGTCTTTTACCCAACTCCTAGGAGAATTTTCAAATTTGCATAAAACATAATTTTACTGCTTATGTGAGAGGAATTTCAAAAATCTGAGAGACAAGGTTGATATCAGTATGAAAAAGGTTTTTCAATAAGATAAAAATAAATTTTTTTGAACAGTAACGTTTTACTTTTATGTACCACGATTAAAAGTAAAAATGGTAATTATGGGTAAAACTTCTATAATTATTACCATAACATATGTCCAAATTGTATTATAAAAGTGTAATTGGACCAAAAACAACCTTAGTAATAAAATAGTGTCCTTTAGGTTCACTTGGATTAGATTAGGAATTTATTACTATTTAATTCAAACAAGGGTTAAAAGATTTAAAATCAATATTTAATAACTAAAACATTTTTAATATAGGGTTATACATAAGATAAATTCGACAATAAATATTAATTAGAAAACTAAAAATATTTCATATATAATGGTATTTAATTTATAATATTTATAAAATATATATTTAAATTTATTTATGACACCATGATGATGCAGTAATTACCGTATTGATGAAACAATAAAATAATTGACATTATAAATATCCAAATAAAAGAATTTTGAGTCATTTTATTAATTCAACTAATTTTATAGGTTATTATTACATGTTAGGGTTGGTTAGATAAATTTTCTTTATGTATTCATGCTGTTATAATTTTAACAAAAAACAAATACCAGATAGTGTCAAAAATGACATAAAATAGTTTTTTATACAAATATTAGATTATTAATTTATATAATAATCCTAAAAATAAAATGTTCATAAAAAAGCCTTATATAATAATATATATGAAATTAATTAACCAATTGTGGTTCTATTGGAATTTTATTGTAACTTTATTAACCATATAATATAAAAATACAAAGGGACATAGTAAATGTCAAACTATTTAACTATGTGTAAAATCTAAATGTTAAGGTTAATATGGTTACTGAAACCTATCTAAAACCTATTGTTTGTGTGGTGTTTGACCCATACCTACCATAGACTTTAAATAATACAATTTGGATCCATTAGAAACATAAAATTATTTTATTATAATATAATATTTTAAGTTTTTTCTGAGGTGCCGCTCACCCCTCTTATAAAAGGGTACTCACCCTTCACTCTAATTCACACCATCAAAGATATTTGGCTCACCCAAACCCTGCCCAAATATCCTCAAAACATTCCTAACTTCATCCTATAGGCCTTCCTTTGGTATGAAAGCCATCCAAGGAAGCCCTTTTTATAAAATCAAAATGAGGAACCCGAAGAAGAGGTAATGATTTCACCACCCTCTTTCAAGTTCTCTTATTCTTCCACTTACTCTATATTTTTTGTTTCAATTATAAAATAATAACTCCTGTATATTCTATATACTGTGATTTTATTATAAATATTTCACAACTATATTCATTATCCTATCTATCCTATGAATGATAAAGTCACCATGTGGGCGTACGTACGGCTTACCGTCTGCATGTCGTGGTGTAATTTGTAATGCAACACTATGTTATTTGGATGGATATAAAGATGAGTAATTTGTATATAAATAATTTAAATTACATTATAATGTATCTTAAAAATTAATTTACCATCCATTTAATCACCTTTATGTAAATTATATTGTCGCTCGTGCGTCCGTACAGATTATCGTCTCCACAACGCGATGACATTCATTTCCACATTCACCATTCATCGATGATTATAAAAATATATATTACTAATAAGTAGGTAATATATGGAATAATAATTCTACTGGAGATATATATATATATACATACATATATTTTATTCACTTAGTTCCGTTCAATACGATATGAAAACGCAAACAGCGTTTATGCGTACGTACGTACTACTGTCTCTATAAACAGTGTTTTTCATTTAATATATATATGTCTATTATACATATTTATATGATAAATATATAAGATATATAAATAATGTTTTAAATTTTGTAAGTATTTAAATCATGATCTAAGTGATACAATCCGGAATAACAAGTTAAAACACGTACGATAAAGAAAGCAATTATTTACCGAAATGTTAATTTAGCATAAAAATTATTATTAAATGGGTAGTATAAAGTCATTAATGAATAATTTATGATATCATAACTCTTAATATGGTTCTATTATACTTTAATAACATACTACGATCAACATACAAGAGGATAAACGTACCCTCGACTAAAGGAAAGTTCAAGGTTAGGGGTTTTTATCTCACTCCTTATTCCTATGAGATTCATGCCATATTGCCACTATTACATTATCTGTGGCCTATGTACTTCCCATTATTGAATTATTTGTTTAATACACTTTAATTTATTTGTATATACATATTCATTGTATGATACTTTTTTCATGGGGTGTATGTTTCATAAGTTACCAAATTGGTAAGGGTTAATTCCTCTATCTCATTATTATCCGAGATTGAATATGTGTATGTATTTACTGGGCTATTTTTATCATACATGTCCTTTTTCCATTAAAATTATTTCAAAATGACTATTTTAAGGCTTTTTGGAAGTTACTCCTTTTCATGATCATAATTTTAAATGTTTTAAAGATTTATCTTTCTAAATATTTTTAATTAATGTCCGTATTTTTAAAATGATTTTAAGGGTTTATTTATATGAAGATGAATTTTTTGAAACGATAATTATTTTAAAAACTTTAAATGTGGTATGGGACAATTTGATTAAAAAATATCTTTTAAATTACTTCCTTTATAAATGTGTGACTTCTAAATGATTTTATAAAAAGGTTCTTTCTCTCAAAAAGTTTTACTTGTAATTTTCAACATTTTCAGAATCATTTACTGAATATTATTTTTAATTGGGGTTGATTTATTATAATAAAATATTCCAAATTGTGTTTAATGTGTTATGATATGCTTGAATATGAAAGTTATATTTTTATACCATTCATGGTTTACTGTTAAATTATTGACATTAAGTATGCTAGTTCAAATATGAATGTTTATGTTGTGTTTCAACCTTTTCATATGAGGAATGTATTGGACATTGTATGTGACGGTTGGGGCCCCCTATAGCTCCTCAAAGCATCGTTAGATCTTATGATACAACTGGATCTGGAATTGGATGAGGCCATTTTCCAATTTGATATATGGTTGTGGAAAATTCCTTAAACATTTTTAGACATCTTGGTCGAGGCCTTGACAAAAAGTTTCAGAATTTTCGGCATTATACATTCCCTCATTATGAAAATACTATTGATGGTTCATGTGGTCATTCGACTAGTAGAATATCCATGATATGTTTTATTATGGAATAATTAATCATCTCATATTCCTTCCATAAAATTATTCATGTTTATTATTGGTGAAGTCTTGTGGTATCAATTATTCACCATGCTTAATATTTATGTTATCTTCCATTGTAATGCTTACACTTACTGAGCATTTGAGCTCACCCCTTTCATGTGTTTCATTTTCCCCGTATTCCAAGAAGTGTATTATGATTGTTATGCAGGGTTATGCTAAAGGGAATAATGGCGTTCTTAATGAAATATTTATACTAGGTTTTATATTCGAAATTGTAATGTAAAGTTAATGTACGTAATCTATTTTCCAAGACTGGTAAACTGATCTGTCCTTCGAGACATAATTCCTTGTAATCAAACCAATGTATTAAAATAATTCACCGGCTCTGGATAACTGGGGTCGCGATGTTACAGTTAGTATCATATGATGTTTAAAAATAACCTTGGAAACTATATGTAGATAAAATTTGATTAGATCACATTACCCTAAGATAGACTTTGAGGATTAGTATAAAATAACTTCCTATAATTTTTGTAATGTATAGATTTTGTGAGTTTTCCATGAAAATTAATCCCAGTCTAGATACGAGCTAGTAGAGGTGGCTCTAACATAGATGTACCTAGAGTTAAAACCTGAAAACACTACATTGAGCGAGACTCAAATGGGAACAGGTGCACAACAATGGGCCTTGTTGCAGTCTTGGTTAGGTCACTCCCAGTGGATATGCTTAGGATAATTCTCATTTTATTTAAAAATAATTATTATAGATTTATGAGTATATACCTCCACAAAGAAAATATTTTTATCAATTTTATCCATAAACTGTTCAATTCACATTAGTAATTTTACATGTTTGGAATTATTCATTGCAATTCATAAACTGACCTAGTGTATGCCATTGTGTATAAATGGTGCCCAGTAGAAGGAATGTGAACTCCAGCAATACCTATGATCCAAAGAGTAAAGAAGGATCATATCTTTCACGGTATTAAGACAATATATATAAGGGAAATATTCTCCCACGTATTCTCAACAAATGAAGAAATGAAATCATGTGTTAATAAGATAAGTAATGAATTCTTTCAGTCCTATGGATTTGAAGGGAATCAAGGGAACAAAAGGATGGAAGAGAGAAAGATGGATAAAGGGAAGAGGGAAAAGAAGGATTTTCCTATATATGATAACTGTAGAAAGATTCACCATGGTAAAGGCTTGAAGGGAATGAGAGTTTGTTATAAGTGAGGATAAAAAAGACACCAAGTATGTGATTACAAAGGGTAAGAAAAAAATTCAAATGTACAATGATTCATCTGCAAAGAGTTGGAACCCTGCACAAATCAATGTCCAAATCATCAAAGTATACCCTAAATGATGGTATTGGATAATAATCATGATATGATACTACCAAAGATGAAGAGTAATGATTAAAATTAATTATGTTGTTATTAAAGTATTGTGTCATTTGAGTGTTGTATCAACGATGTACTGGAAATATGTATTATGAAAATAAATAATGATTGTACTGCAGTAATATTTCATTGGAAATTTGTGATTATATAGTCTTGATACTAAGGTAGTAATTTTGGAATAAGAGATGGTTGATTTGAAAAAATTATATTAGATATTCATGACTATCTTGGAACTTATTAATGGTTATTTTATTTCATTATTGTTGGAATATTCAAAATTTTTGGATATAAGAAATATATTAAGTATTATATAAAGCATAAGGGAGAATGAAAGTAATAAATAAAGGTTTTATGGTAATTCAGGGTGTTACCATGTTTTAAAGGAATCCAAGATGAAGGTGTTCACATGTTATTACATGGAAAAAATGATCTTTATTTTGTTTACCTTCCTTATAAATTTTGGACTGTGAGTTTGGAAAGAAGTATTTTGGATAATTCTAGTTTGAGATTTTTTTTGTATTGCCCCAAAAAAGGACAACTCAGTGGTTGGGCCGCAATCCGTCGCGTCTGGAAATGCCACAAGACTTGAACCCGCAATTGAAGGGGAACAAGGGTGTATCACCTACCACTAGCCCACCTGATGTCCTGGATTGAATAATTTTGTTTTTTTAAAAGGTATGGTAGATGAATTATAAATTCATTTTTTTAGAACCATATACGTTTAGGATAAAAATAATATTTTATTTGAAATATTTTGGAGTGAGGGATGAGTTTGTGGTATGAATTATTAAAAAAATGTAACTCTACATGTCAAGTATATATATATATATATATATATATATTATCTCTTATTAAGACTAAATTTTATTAACCCAATTTCCTATATGAGTCCTCCACAAAATTATTTTCTATTTTCAACCTTTTATTTTTGAAGAACAACTTCAAATTGAGAGGACACAATTTTCTGAAGGATGGATGAATGTAACACCCCAAGATTTCATAGTATGTTATTTTTTCAAAGTTACTCAATAACTTGCAATACACGCAACACCGAGTTTAAGCTTACCATGTCATTCCAAAAAAGCCGTTCAAAAGTATTAATGAATATTATTAAATGAATTTAGAACATTATATAATCCTTATAATTTTAGAATCCATATTATGAGTTTCTTAGACATAATGTAACAACTAATTCATTTTTTCAGATAAAAGATATATTTTTTAAAAAATGCACTTTTACTGCCTTTTAATGGTAAACCCTTTTTAAATCCAATATTTGAAACTTTTATATATTAAATTTGATGAAATAAACATATTATTTATAATGGGTAAATAATTATTTAGTTTCAATAAATTTTTGGTGTTTTCTGATAACTTTCATATTTGGGTGAATAGTAAAAGAATACTATATTTTAATTGAAAACAACAATTTTAATCAAAATAATTTATACTATTAAATTATACATTTTAATTGTTTAGAAGTATAAATATATTACATTTTTACCATTTAATCCAATTATAGTCATTTTATGTAATTTCACTTTGAGATTGGTCATAAACAAGTATCAATCTTTTGATAGTTATAGTTTCTTAAAAATACTTCTTTTGGTTTTGAAAATGGGAATTAATTTTAAATTAATAAATGCAACATATATGGTATGAATTTGGAAAAATAGACTTCATTTTTTGAATTTTGAATATAAAAATTAGCTTAGGGTAATTTTTTGTTATTATTTTGAAAACATTGAATTTTTGATGAATAGTGAAAAATACTAAGTTATTGTTTAAAAATAACTTTTTATTTAAAAAATTATTTATTTTATTTATATTTATTTTAGGTCATAATTTATACATAATACCTATATATGTTCAATGTAATTTATTGAAGTCATTTTTTAATAATATTAGATATATAAACTTTTTTTGAACTTTTCACCGTCTTTTACCCACCTCCTAGGTGAATTTGAAAATTCGCATAAAACATAATTTTACTACTTCTGTGAGTGGAATTTCAAAAATCTGAGAGACACAGTTGATATCAGTAAGAAAAATGTCGTTCAATAAGATAAAAATATTTTTTGGTGAATAGTAACTTTTAACTTTTATTTTGCACGGTTAAAAGTAAAAAGGGTAATTAAGGGTAAAAATTATATTATTCTTACCCTAACATATGTCCAAATTCTATTGGATAACTATCATTCGACCAAAACAACCTTAGTAATAAAATATGATCCTTTAGGTCTTCTAGGATTAGATTAGGACATTTTTTATTATGTAATTCAAACAAGGGTTAAAAGATTTTAAATCAATGTTTAATAACTAAAACATTTTTAATATAGGGTTATACATAAGATAAATTTGACAATAAATATTCATTAGATAACTAAAAAGATTTCATATATAATGGTATTTTATTTATAATTTTTAGACTTTAAATAACTAAATTTATTTATGACACCATGATGATGCAGTAATTACAATATTAATGAAACATTAAAATAATTGACATTATAAATAGCCAAATAAATTTATTTTGAGGCTTTTTATTAATTTAAATAATTTTATAGGTTATTAAATCATGTTAGGGTTGGTTAGATCAATTGTTTTTTATGTAATCAATCTGTTATTATTTTTAAAATAAAATACCAAATACTGTCAAAATTGACATAAAATAGTTTTTTTAAACAAATATTATATTATTAATTGATATAATAATCCTAAAAATATAAGGTTCAGAAAAATTACTTATATAATAATATATATGTAATTAATGAACCAATTGGGGTTATATTGGAATTTTACAGAATGTTTTTTCACTACATAATATTAAAATACAAAGAGACATGGTAAATGTCAAAGTATTTAACTAAGAGTTAAATCTAAAAGTTAAGGTTCATATGGTGACGTAAACCTTTCTAAAACCTATTGGTAGAGTGGGTTTCGACCCATACCCACCTTAGCCTTTATATAATACATTTTCAGTCATTAGAACCCGAAAATTTTTTTATTATAAAATAATATTTCATGTTTTTTCTAAGGTGCCCCTCACCCCTCTTATTAAAGGGCACTCCCCCTTTACACTAATTCACACCTTCAAAGCCATTAGGATTGGCCAAACCCTACCCAAATATCCTCCTAACTATCATACATTTATCTTAGATGTATTCCTTTGGTCATAAATCCATCTTATGGATCCCTTATGATCAAATCAAATGGAAGAACCCGAAAACGATGTAATGATTTCACCACCCTCTTTCAAGTTCTCTTATTCTTCCACTTACTCTTTCTTTGTTGATTAAATTCTAAATTAATAACTCCATTATATTATATATACTATGATTTTATTATAAATATGGAACAACTATAGTAATTATCATATCCATATTATGAATGATACTGTCACCATGCGTGCCTACTTACGGCTTACCATCTCCATGCTGTTGAGTAATTTGTTATTCAACACTATGTTATTTGGATGGATATAATGATAGGTAATATGTATATATATAATTTAAAAAACATTATATTATCTATGTAAAATTAATATACCATCCAATTCCACACCTTTATGGAAATGATATTGTCTCCTATGCGTACTTACGGATTGTCGTCTCCACAACGCGATGAGATTCATTTCCCCATTCACCATTCATCGACGATTATGAAAATATATATTACAATTAATTATTTAATATATGAAATATTAATTCTACTAGATATATATATATAAATATATACTTATATATATTTTATTCACTTAGTTCTGCTCAATACGATATAAAAACAGAAACAACATTTATGCGTACGTACGGACTACCATCTCCATAAACAGTGTTTCTCATTCCATATATATGTCTATTATAAATATTTATATTATATATATATATGATATATAAATATGATATATATTCTATAAGTATTTAAATCTTGATCTATGTGATACAATAAAGAGTTACAAGTTAAAACATGTACAATAAAGAAAGAAATTATTACATGAAGTGTTAATGAAACATGGAAATTATTATTAAATGGGTAGTATAAACTCATTAATGAATAATGTATGATATAAAAAGAAATCAATATGGTTCTGGTATACTTTAAAAAAATACTAAAATCTTCATACAGGAGGTTAAACATATCCTCGACTAAAACATGGTGCAAGGTAAAGGGTTTAATCTCACTCTTTATTTCCATGAGATTCATGTCGTATTGTCACTATTACCTTTTGTGTGGTGTACATACTTCCCATAATTTTATTATTTATGTAATACACATTAATTTCTATTTATTTATATATTCATTGTATGATACTTCTTTCATGGGGTGTATGTTTCGTATGTTACCGAATTGGTAAGGGTTAATTCCATAATATCATTATTATCGAGATTGCATATGTGTAATTATTTACTGTGATATTTTTCTCCTCCATGTCCATTTTTCATAAAAATTATTTCAATATGAATATTTTAAGTATTTGTTAAAGGTACTCTTTATCATGATCAGAATTATAATTCTTTTAATGATTTATCTTTCTAAATATTTTTAATTAATGTCAATGTTTTCAAATTTATTTTAAGGATTTATTTATATGGAAAAGAATGTTTTGAAATGAAAATTCTTTTAAAAACATTAAAACAGATATGGGACACTTTGATTCAAAAATATCTTTTCTATTACTTCCTTTATAAATTTTTTACTTTCAAATGATTTTATAAAAGGTTATTTCTCTGAATAAGTTTTACTCTTCATTTTCAACTTTGTCAGCATCCTTTACCAAATATTATTTTTGATTGAGGTTGATTTATTATAATACAATATTATATATTGTATTGAATGAGTTTTGATATGTTTTACTGTGGATTTTCTATTTTTATAACATTCCTAGTTTATGGATAAAGTATTGACATTTCGTATGCTAGTTATAATATGAATGATTATGTTATGTTTCAAACTTTTCATATGAGGAATGTAATGGACATAGTAAGTGACGGGTGGAGCCCACTATAGCTCCTCAATGCATCGATAAGTCTCATGAGGCAACTAGATGTGGAATTTTCTGAGGCCATTTTCCAATTTGATATATGGTTTTGGTCGAGGCCTTAATCAATTTTAGACATCTTGGCCGAGGATTTGACAAAATGTTTCAGAATGTCCAACATTATACTTTCCCTCATTATGAAAATAATATAGAAGGTTCATGTGGTCATTAGACATGTATAAAACCCATGATATGATTTATTATGGCATTATTTACTCAGCTCATATTCCTTCCATAAAAGTATTCATGTTTAATATTTGTAAAGGAATGTGGTATAAATTATTCACCATGCTTAATATTTATGTAATCTTCTTCTATACTGCTTACCCTTACTGATCGTTTGAGATCACCCCTTTCTTATGTTTCATTTTCCTAGTATTCTAAGAAGTGTATTATGATTGTTATGTGGGGTTAAGATAAAGATAATAATGGTGTTCTCAAAGAACTGTTTATGTTGTGTTTTAGGTTTGAAATTGTAATGTAAAGTTAATTTCTGTAATCTATTATACAAGACTGCTGAATTGATCGGTCCACCGGGATTTGATTCCTTTTAATCACGAAAATGTATTAAAATAATGCACCGTCTCTTGGTAACTCAGTTTGGGGTGTTACAATATTATTTTATATAGATTTTCATAATTTTGTAAAAATATTTATTTTTCCACAGACAATGAAAAATACATATTTTTTTAAGAACTACCTTTTATTTTCACTATAAATTAAAATCATATTTTAAATATTATAAATTATTTTTGTTACTATCCATTAATTGAAAATATTCTAATTAATTTCATATGAATCATCATTATAGTTTATTTCTGTATATGATCATTTTTTTCCTAAGAACACATTTTTCTAAAAACATTTTTCTTGACAGCATTGTGTATTTATCTTTATAAATTAAAATAATATATATATATATTTATAGATGTAATGAAATATATAGATTATATATTTAATAATATATTTTTCCATTCATTTTATGGTCTTTAAAACGTAATAAATGGTATAAAATTGGGTTTCATACTAAAAATACAATTTTCAAAAATGGGTTTTCATTGAGTATTTTTTTTTTCTAAAATTAAATTATACCATTTATATAAATTGAATCTAGAAAATGGATTCCATATTTTGATTCATAAAAATTAATATAATTTACTAATTTATACTTAATTTTTGTTCATATTAAATTGTAAAAACTCTAAAATTTTGTTCCCAATGTTTAGGTTAAGATTGTTTTTTCTATTTAGACAAAGATATAATGTTAGGATTGCCACCCAAAACTTGTATAATTAATAATATTTGACGATATTTAAATATTATAGTATCATAAATTAAAATAATTTTCCATTTACAACAATTTTCCGTAATATTTAAATTATATCATTGAAATTGTTTTAAGAACATCTATGTGTGTCCCTCCACTCACTTATAAACGAGAAACTATTCTCCTCCCTTGTTCAAAAAATTTTAGACTTTTATATTTGAGAATCCAGAAAAGCATTAATAATTTCCCACTTATCATTATAAATCTTATTTTCTTCTTCTATGATCAATCCATTCAGTATTATGGTGTAATCCAATGGGTGTGTCTCGATGAAAAGTTATAAATATTTACCAAACACTTTCTTTTTTATCACTTTTACATCATAAGAAGTTGATGCATCCATTAAATTATGATATATATAGTATAATGAATATAATAAGATGTTTTTATGATGATTTTATAACTTGTTCCCATCACTTATCTATTAAATGGGAGATGAAAGTTTCAAACATGTCTATGTGTGCACCACCACCTCAGAGTGATATGAATTATTTTCTACATCCATATTTCATTATCAGTTACTATGATATATTTAATGTATATATATGATATTTATTATACAATAATGAATATGAAAATATGATCGATAATGTTACAGTATTTCTATAAATCTAATTAAAAATTGATAAATCACTTATGTGTATATACAAACTATCATCTCTATAAAGTAATATAATTATTTTATCATTATTTCATTATGTGAATAGAAATAAATATGATGTTTTTAATTCCTTGGTTTTCATAATATATTCTAATATGGGGGAATCATGACCTTTTTCATGCCTCCACATATACAAGAGGAATATGACTAGCACTGAAGGTCAATGTTTTTCAATGGGGATATTATACCCTCAATATTAGTTAAAAAACAGAATATATAAAAAAAAGAGATAAAAATAATTGAAATACAATTAATAAAATAATAACTATCAAATTCATGGTATATAAAAATATATCACATTCATTAGTAGTATATAATTCCATAAAAATAACTAGATCTATACTAGGTGATCCACAATATTTGGTGAATCGTATAAATAAATTAATCATGAGATGTCCTATTAGAAATCCATAATATAATATTAACATCCTCCTACTACACCTTCTCAAATATCCATCATAAGGACTTATGGTGGATGGATAACAAGGTAAAGCATGGGGATACAAACATTACTAAATTCATTTCAAGTAGTATATTCATATGCCCATTTATTTTCAAGTTTTAATCCATTCCTGGGATATTTCATTAGTTTTTGTTTTTATCTCGCACAACATACTAAAACTACATGGGTAATATTTTTATATTATTATAATTTTTTGTTTATTATTTTATTCAATATTTTTTTTATTTTATCTCTTCTATTATATATTAATATTTAAACCTAATTCAAAAGATATAGTCCCCCCACTTACATATATATACCCTCACTACTATTAGAAATCCTCTTGTACAAGGGGATGAATGCATAAGTTCACATGGAACCATATCTTAGACCCGGTGTTTGTGGTCAATATTTTATAGAATGATATCAGAAGACCAGGTTAGTTATCTTGTTTATTTTCTTTTCCTTGCTATGAGATAGGGTATATTGGGGTTATAATGGTTGGGACTCAGAAAGGTAAGCTATGATAGTTTCTCTTCATCACTGTATCATGGACCTCTATGTTTCCATACAGTCAAGGAAATTATATTTTTTTACTTGATATTACCATTGATTAAATTTGACTTGGTTGACGCACATGATATCAATTTTTTGATTTGTGGGTTTTAGTGTGAATTTGTACATCATATTATGCAGATACATTTACATTAAATAGATACTTGTTTCATTCATTTCATAGATCCCAATAAATTACATTTTTATTGAAATTTTGATATTTTCAGGATATATCTTTTCTTTTCATTATTTATTAGAGCTTGTTGTATTCTATTAGAGAGTGTATATAAAAGTATGTGACTAATGTGTGGGTAATAGAGACTTCACATTGGTTATGGGTAGTACTTATGGGTTGTACCTTATCCTTGTGGGTAGTCTCTTAGTTTTAAACTTATTTATAACCCTTTTGTGTGCCTATTTATTTTTCATTTTCTTCATTTATGTTAATGGATTTTCATATTACTGTATTTCTCTTGGATTATTCAGAAATTTCCTGAAATGCCTCCTTATATAAATCATTTATAGCCTTTTTAACCCCCTTATATATAGGAGGATCCATATGATTAATCCTCATTAGTTTATCTTGTGGATAAAACTATATAACTAGTATATCAAGGACACTTTCGACTTGTGCCTATTAAGGATAGAGGAGCCCACAAGGGGGGCCAATCAATTTTCATTTATTCTCAAACATACAACTCCATAATTCCCCATACTTTTAGGTCTCTATAGGTCATCGTGACTAATAGGACTTTATATAGGTCTTTGAGAGGATCTTCGACTTATACATACCCCATAATTTTAGAAGGTTATTTTTCAGATCTTTATGCTTCATAGCGCAGCTAGAAAATATTGGGATGTCATGTTGTAGGATTCTTTGTGGGAATGGAAGACTTGGGAGACCTTAAATATTATCTTTTTCCTATGCGTTTTATCCCAATGTAGTAAATATAGATCATGCTCTGGAATTCACAGACACTATCAGGGGATGATAACATGTTCCACCTATTCATCATTCTTTATCCACTAGACTCTATTGGTTCCTATTTTTGTAGGGAATGAGTTGTATAAGGGGAAAACAGTTATTATCGGTACCTGGATAAAGTTGTAATGATAGGTCAAGAACACCAATACAATGACTTATGAAATGGTTATTTGTAATGATCATATGATTGGGATAAGAAGGAGGGGAGACATGGTTTTTTGTTTTCCTCCTATTATTAGGGGACCAAAAGGATACGTGTCTAATGTAGTAATAATTGATTGTTATATGTATATGAAGATAATTATAGAGGATGGATTTTAGGGTAGTGGTCATATTTCAGAGATGATCGAAGCATTTTTTACTCCCTTTTAAGGAGTTGACTTTTCTGGGTTATATAAATTATGTGAAGAAGGAAGACATTATAAAAAATCGAGCATATTATCTAAATAATTTTCACTCATGTGGAATGATTGGACATCTGAAGTTGTATTATTATAGTTTATTAATGATTTACATAGTTCATTTAGACATAGGACCACAGGGGTAAGGGTACACCCCCTGGTCTTGGTAAACCAAGTGACTCATAAGACTCTAGGGCATCATGGACTAGAGGATGGTAGGGATTATTCGGTTTACCGAGCTCCATTAGATAGTAGAGAGGGACCTTACATAGTACAAGTTAAGAATATTATTTCGTATTCTCCATATTTTTATTTATTTTTTATGAGAATATTTTAATTTCCTATAGACATAAGGTTTTTTTGTTTGGATTTATCAATTAATTTATCTTCTGATATTTTTTCTAGAGTTTGATCTTAGTAGCCTATGTTGGCTATGAAAGATGACTAGTGATACTTATTGAGGATGAGAAGTCATTATAGGGTGAGGATTGTAACATTTTTTTCAAATGATCATTAAAAAAAATTATAATTTATGATAAATTTGGTGAAAACTAATAAATATTCAACTAGATTTCTACTATTATTCATAAAATATAGTTTAAAAGGGTATGGTTATTTTTCATACCTTGTGTATGGTTAGATAAGAGTTTACCACTGATGTTTAAATATATGACATATTTTTTAAGGTTTCATTATGTGTATTCATCAAATTCATAAGGTTAGAGTGTTTCTTCCAGCCACTATTTAATGATAACATCCAATATCCCTCAGTTACACAACAATATGCCCTTGTCTGTATGGTTTTTTAAGGGTAGGTCCTATTTATATTATTTTCATCATGGTATTATAGATTTTTTTAAAGGTTTTGTAATGTTACCTTAGGTGTTTTATATAGTTAATAAGGATTTTTCAACTATTTTTAATGGAAACCATGATTTTCTAAAGGATAGGTAAGGGAAAAACCTCACTAAAAAAGTGTACACTAGCCCATACATATGAGTGACTCTGAGTTTTTAAGTATAACTCTTAATTATTAAGTGTTATATAAGGTAACCCAATACCCATAAATGATACCTAAGAGCTATGTAATGGTAAAACTATGTTACCCTTACACAGAGATATTTTTTGAGAAAAACAAATAAAAAACATAATTTTTCATTAATTATCCCCCAAAATGACCTTATAATTCCTTTTATCTATTTAAAAGTCTAGAAATTATAATAATTAATTTCAATGAAATGTTTAAATGTTTTAACCCCATAATTAAGGGATTAATATTCTCATATTCAAGATATAAGTAAAAGAAAAATAAAATGTTTAGTTTAATTTGTGGGGTTTAATGTTTCAAAACAATACATTATTTTCCATAATTAATAATAGCTAAACCATTCTACATTATTTTTAGTTATTCTATTGAGTAAACTAATTTTTTGAATTTTATTCTTCAATATTGGTGAATCTTACTTTGATTAATACAAGTTCTTGTTTTGGGTTCTATTTATGTAAAACCCCTCACCCCTATCCACTATTCATGGACATAGTGTTTTAAAGGTGTAATATACATGTAATATTAATCATGTTAAATTTCTAAAAATTATCTATCCTGGTCATTCTAGATAGTTGAGTTAGATTACATACATTATATAAATAGGATTATAAAAAATTATAATGAATAATTATAACGTTTAACTCAGATTATTCAGGCTAGATAGAAGGAAAATTATGACATGTGAAGTTATAATTATTCTTTAACAAATAAACCATTAAGAAAATTATATGGTTTAAATTGATAATTTGGAGATTATCTAGTTGGGGTAATGTTTTATCGCATGTTTTGTTTTTATTTATATTGGAGATAAAATATTTTCAATAGTTTCTCGGAATCATTGGTGAGAAGTTTGAGAAAATGAATGCATAGACGTGACTGCAATGATATTTATTTGATAAAACAAATTAGAATTTTTTTCACTGATATTTAGGTATAAATCCCTTTACTATAGTGAATCTTATATATGGGTTATTGTGAATTATTGTAGGAATACATCTATATCCTTCAGAATCCTATGTCTGATTTGTGATTGTATAACTCATGTGTTTAGATTTGACATATACTTGATGTTTTCTTCCATATTTATTGTCATGAGGGTGATACTATTTGGTTTGAAGTGATTATTTATATTTATTTGTCATCATTTATTATTTTTCTATTAAATTTAGCACATAGGTTTAGCATATTTGGACAATGCTCCATGGGGGATGTGCTCGACATTATTCAGCACGTACATGTGCTTTCCGAGCAGGTAGGTTATGTCAATTTCATTTAGGATATCCTATAAGAGGGATGTTTCTGACATTGGATGGAATGTACATGGACTATCTAAATTTGTGGGATGTGTCAAATTCTTTTGGGTTTTCTTTTATGGGGGTTTTTTTGGGAATACGACCAATGTTTCTTCCAATCAATGTTTCTTCCCAAATTGGGTTGAAATAGTTATAGTTCGTCTTTGAGGACCCAACATATTTTTTTATAATTCTGTGGTATATTTTTGTTTATATTTGATCCCTATTTTTTTGTTGTATTCACTTTTATATATTATCCAGTGATGTTATGTTCTACTGGTGGTTTACTACAAATTCATTATCTCACACCCTACTAGGGAATTTTGTTACACCTATAGATTTCATGACTATGGATCTAGAATATTAAAAGGTACTATGGTTGATAATTGAGTAGGTGGATAAATTTTATTTTTATGTATCTAAATTTAATGCAATTAGGATTTCTTTTACTACATTTATTTATTTTATTTACAGTGTTCCTCAGATCTTGGTTTAGTTTTCATTATCTATATAGAAAGTCATACTACTACCACATGGGTTATATTTGTATATAATATTACTCTATTGGTTATTAATTTATGCATTTTTATTATTTTATATTATATATTCTATTTATATAGCTTTATTTCTACCTATACTAAGAGTTTATTCTCCCCACTAATTTAATTAGACATATGTTTCTAATTAAGAACAACATATATATGGGGAGTTGTGTAAGAGGTCATGTAGAACCCCGACATGGACTAAGTGGTTCATGTCAGATTGTTATAAATATAATAAATATATGTGTGTGTGTTGGTTTATTTGATATTTATTCCTGGATTTATATTTTTGATATTAATAAACCTTGATTAAAATTTGTGGTCCATAAATGTAAAATGAAAAAATACATGAGAAATGATGTATTCAACACCATAAATGAAACAGATAATAAAATATTATTATTGAATTCATGTAAAAATGGTATAGGTATACCATGTATGTTTTCTTGGTATGAATTTGGTTCTAGAAAATAATTAAAATTAATTTGAATTAAAATTACTTGAGGTTAGAGCTCTTTTGAGGAAAATCAATTTTACGTAAGGATTTTACGTTACAATCACGTTTTTTATAAGATGGTTTTTTCTTAAATTTTAAATTATGAAACTATATGATATAGCTATCCTAAATATGATTTATTTTATTCTATTATTTTTATTTTTATATATTTAATTCTTTAATTTCATTTTTCTCTATTTAAATACTAAATATACTGAATGAATTCTTTTAAGGAAACCCAAATTTATTTCTCTATTTTTTTAGGAATATTATATTCTATGTCCATATTCTAATTTTGGAAAATTATTTAATTCTTCAACTATTCTCTAAAGTATCATTATATTCATTTTTAACCATGTTATACTTATTTTAGAAATGTTTTAAAGTAAAATTCACTTCTATTTAAAAATGTGGTACTTCTAACTATTTAATGAATATGTGAATGAATTTTTGTTTTATCATACAATACATTAATGAATTTTCCCACAATGATGAATAATATTTTTTGTAAATCATAAATTTTATATTCCCATGGTTTATTTCAAATAAATTGTTTTTAATTAAATTTTGGTAAATTTGTTAGATAATAAATTAGTTATTTCAAAATGAAAATTGTATTTTCCTAAGGATATGTTCCTTTGATCTTTTAGATTTATTTAAATATATAAATATTTCCTTTAAAGCTACACATTATTTACAAGGGATATGATCTAATGTGAAAATATTTATTATTTATTTGAGTGGATAATTAATATATTCTTGATATTATTATGAAACAAGTATCCTTTTTTGGGTTTTGATATAATGATATGATGAATGTGTTATGATATTATGAGACACAAATGTGTTCTTTCATGACGTTATGGGTGGGATAATAATATTCTATCCCTTTAATACATTGGGTAAAGAAAGATATCACATTAGATATTACATGATGGAATAGGGAGTGAAACAAGTTCTATAAGGGACTTCATCAAATAAAAATGTCTTGGGAGTGAACCTTGACTAAGTAAATAATAGATTGGGGAGTGAAATCAATCTAAAATAATAGTATTGGAAGTCTGTGTTGTCTAGGGAAATGATTTTTTATTCTTTTGAATATGCCTCGAACTAATTCATTATTTATATATTCTGTTCTTATTATATATAATTGATTATATTTGTATTTTTTCTCTTAGGAATTTTACATTTCAGATTGATAAATACTTATTCCATAATTCATGATTAAATATACCTGACTGTGTGAGTATGAATTTTTTATATTATGATCGGGTTATCATACCCTTATTCCTTAATTATTTTCATTTATGATCAGAAATTGATATCTATATTTTATAAATTTATGGGTTATCTAAGAATCTCTTTTCTTATGTTTAATTTACTAGGTTATAAAGAAATTTTATAATTATATTATATCTAATATGGTTACTAGTTTTGAATAACTAAGTGAAATATAATGTTTATCCTTTTATGTACAATTTGTTTATGTATCCATGGTTCCAAATACACAAAACCAATATGGTTTTGGATTGGATCATATTGATATATTATTAACATTCATCTGATAAGATTTCAAATTTATGTAATTAATGTTTGGGCAACTATATAGACAAATACTATATATTAAAATTTGATATATTTACAAAATTAAAATATATCTCGATTATAAAAGGGAAAAGTATCTCCTCTCTTCTTCACACCTCATGAGAAATTTTTATTGACCATGGAATACAAAATCTCCTTTCAAAAATCACATTCAACATACTAGAGGTTTTGGTTTAAATAAATGGAAATCCTATAATGATTAATTTGTATTCGAAATGTGATTTTTCAAACAAGATATGTAACTATGAACTATGTGTTTTCATGATTATTTATTCTCCTACATCCTAAAACTCTTCTATAATAATGAAAATATGATAATAGATATATGTTAAATATAAATAAATTTTATTATATTTATGGATCAATAATTTATCATATTTATTTCCATTATAGGAGAAATGAAAACATCGCTCATGTATACATTTGGATTACCACATCCACAAAGTGTGTGGTTTCATTTTTCATTACAAACTATTATATATATTTAAAGTGATAGATAAAAATAAAATATATGTTACATATAAAATAATTATGATCATTTGGTGATAAGATATTTATTACCTCTTTACCCTTCAATTTATTGAAAAATGATAATGTCACCCTTGCGTACGAGTCGACTACCACGTCCTTGAAAAGACTTGATTTGTTTTTCATTTCCAGAAATGATGAGTGGTCATAAGAATGATTTTAATGTATAAATATGATAATTTCCAAAAAATTATGATTTTTTATGATTCAAACAAGTTCCCTTTGACCGTAGTCAACCTAACAAAGTCATTTTGGACTTATAAACCAAACATCCTCAAAATGTCGAATGTGAACATAACAAATTTAGTAACTAAATAAAAAATTATAAAAAAGGTAATATATATAATAATGAGAATGTAATGAACATGAAAACTGTTTTTAATAATGTATAAAACAAATGTAATTTTATATCTTATGATGTTATATCTACAAAAAATGACTTAGGACTTGAGGTAGGAGACTTTATTTAAAAATCACATTTTAATGTTTTCTTCAAAATCATTTTCTTCCATAAAATGTTTCATTCAAATGATTTATGAGCATAGTTATTTATGGTTTAAGGATTAATTAAGATCATTTTTTACTAATTTTTTACTTTTTATAAAAAGGATTAAAATTGAATATTTTAATCAATTTATGTATTTAAAATATTTGACTTTACACAAAATTATTAAAAAAAATATGTTTTTTAACTTTTAGGATTTGGACACCCTTACCCAACATAATATCCATTATTAATTATCAATATTCCTCTCTGTGTTAACATATTTTTTTATAGAATATTATTTTCCTACCACTTTCATAATTTTATGTTTTGAATTGTTTTCTACGTTAATGGAAATTTAGTCTCATTTATATGACAAATGTAAAAGTATTTTGGTATTTCAAATTAAATTATTATTCTAATGAGACTTGTGGTTAAATTGAATGATTTATATATTTTATTCATTTTATTGTTCTTGTAAATTTTAAAAGTTTTATGGGTGATCTTGATGTAGCCCTAATTATGGGTGTGCTCGATGAAACTCTCAAATAGATTGGGTGATGTGAAAGATTATTCAAGTGATAGTTTAATCCTATGATATTTGTGAATTATAAAAATCTATGATTTCATTATAAGGTTCCTAGTATGTTTGAATGTAAGGATAATTTCCTAACCTACCAACATGATCAGATATAAATGGTTTTGTTAAATAAATTATTTACAATCCAAAATATAAGAAAATGGAATACTTTTTATAATAATAGGTTATGAACTGTTTACAGATGAAATGTTTATTTTTTAAGGGAATTTTACTCATGAGTTTTATTGTTTTTTCATAGAATACCTCATGATTATTATTTTTAATTTATGAATTATTATTTATTTCTTATGAAATTTATTTAGAAATTAAGTAATTATCATGGATAAGTTAATGAATATTTGAGCTCATTGTTCATTATGGAAAAGTTCAACATTCTTATGTATTTTTAATGTTTACTAATTGACTAGAATATTTATTTAATTTTTTGTCTCTTATTGATAATTTTTTACTCATACGACATTTTCAAATGTTTTTTATTAGGCTTAAGTATGAGTAAAATTGTTAATATTTTTATAGTTCAATTTATGGGAGTTACCTTGAATAAAGTGAGTCTATATTTATAAATAACATGTTTTGTATGAAAATGGACATTTTTGGATGTGTTCAATTTGTTTTATAAGGTGTTTAAATGTTATATTCTTTCCTAATTCTCTAAAACAAAAAACCTAAAAGATCATGTAAATGAAAAAAAATATATCATTACTATTATACCCATAATTATGGGTTTGTTAATAGTTCATGTTATAATAAATAGTGATATCATTATAATTCCTTAGTCTATAAAAACTATCATTGTTTTCAAATATGAATCATATGGTGCTATTTTACAATTATTAATCACTAACAATTATATTTCTATGTCACTCACATTCATATCTACAAAATAAAATTTTCACTATGTCATAAATTATGTTATTATCGTAGAATTTATATATTACGAAATTTTGTTTTAGAATACATGAAATAAAAACATCCTTGATAGTAGAGTATAATATTATTTTATTCAATATAATGATGAATGGTATGAATCAATCCATGTGGATTACACCATATAACAACTGGTGAAATCTATATATCATTGCATATGTTATCATATGTTTTTAATATTTTTAAAATTTTCTCAACACTCAGATTTCAAATAAAATATACTTGATTTTAATTTTATACTATGGAATGGATTATGAGACATATAAAAGTATAAATATTATGTAAATTAATAAAATAAAATTAAAATATATATTTAGATGTGTTTTTTAAAAAATATAAATAAATAAATAATATAAATTTTCATTATTATTTAATCTTTTTAACTTCTACGAACTTAATGAAGATCCCTGGGAAATGTCAAAAAATAGTTTTATCACCATGATTATCATACATTATATGAAAATAAAAAATCAAATATATATTATATCCATTATTTCATGTTTTTATAAAACCATTGATTTATCAAAAAAATGACGAACAAGATAGATTTAAATAAGTAATTTGTCATAAAATAAAATTTCTTCTTTTGTTTCCAACACTTCATATAGGTTTCCTTTATATAAGTATGATCGGAATGTCTGATCATGATTATAATATTTCATAACTCTCACCCTTTGTAGATTAAATGTTTTCCATTTTCTCTGTCAAACATTAAATTTATTATTTAATATTTATGAAATTAATGTACTCTATGACAATTATTTCTACATCTTTATGTGAGGTATGAATTTAACCTTCCATGATAAAAAACATGGAAATGGGTTTTAAATGTCATAACATATATAATAAAATATTATTTAACATATAAAATGGTATTCCCCATTAAATATATATCCCCAAATGATATAAAGATAAATAAAATCTTCATAGATTTTTTGAGGGATTTTTTTTTGGAAAAAAGTGTTTTATACAACCTAATTATTGGTGTTTTAAAATCGTTAAGGTATTTTATGCTAAATGGATAATTTAGAGTAACTTTTATATATTTTAAGTCAATAATAAAATAATGTGATGTGAAAGGATAAAAACATCACAGTTAAATTATATAACAGATGGTAAAGACTATGATGAACCAACAACAGCTTGAATGAAAATTTATTGGGAATAAACCTTGGTTTGAACAGATATGAACATTTTTGTCGAGGATAGAGATATGGGTGTTGTTTTTCATACATAATGGTTCAATGGTTTATATATATATGATGACGATTAAAGGATTTCATTTATCAGTCAACTATTTAAAATGAGTTTGTTTATTAAAAAATATTACCTATCCACTAAAACCACATTATGATGTGGAATAATAGATAGTAAATAATTACTCAAAAAGACAGAATATCACTATTTCCCAGTGATTGAGAATAAGAGGTTGGCAATTTTTTTTACTATATAGAGTTTCAATGTCGTGGTTTATAGCATCTCATCATGGTTTGTTCAAGTGTATAAATGAACAAATATTTTTTTTGATATTTGGAGATAGATTCTATTATAGGTTTTGTTTACAATCTTTTACATTATAGATCACTTACTTGAGGATTTTTTCTATAATTCCAGTAATATTTTATATTCCTTCATTTGTTTGTTACTTTTTTTAAATAATTATATTTTTTATTTATTAAATTATTTAATATTGTCTTTCTACCATTTATTATCTTATATCATTCAATAATGATTTGAAAAGACTCTTGAGAAGTAAGAAGTTTGTATTCGAATTATAGGTACCTAGTTATTTTATTTGGTTCAATCCAAAGAAGTTATTCTAATTAATTATTTTCTTATAAATTAATTAATATTTTATTCCATTTTAATTCTTTGATAAGGAGATATATTTAATGAGTAAATTTAATATTTTAGAGATAAAAAATCAAATAAAATTAATTTAGATTTAATATTTTATAAAAAATTTAAATATACATCATTTTCTTGGATTTTATTTGTTAAAAATTTTTGATTTATTTAAAAGTATTGATGTATTTCATCATATCAAAACCAATTCTTAAAGATAAATTTACAACCAATTAAATAATTTATTTTAGTAATGAATGGTATTATTCTTTTTATTAAAGACCATCCTTTGAAATTGATTTCTTAATTCATATCTCATTAATAGTTGTTAAACCCATTTTAAATTCAACAGGGAAACCCCTAAAATAATATTTTAATTTTTTTTTATGTTTTATGATCAATGAATGAAATATATTTTGTTTTTAATTATCCTTAATGGATCATCAACATACATTTATTATACTACACATGAGGAATTGTAAATAATTTTCGGAACTTTGGCCTCTAACATAAGAATCTATAGTAATTATTGGTTTCACAATGTGATGGTGTATTTATGGGGGAACATATAGATACTTTTTTCCCTTATAAATTAAATGATTCCATTTATTATCTCATTAATATTGTAATTTCCATTTGTATTCATACATGTATCGTATTATTTTATTTTTCTATTTCGGTTTCATGTTCATAAACCATAAACTCATTACTTGATCGTAGATTTTTCTTACAAATAAACCCATTGACTATGATAAGTAGATTGAGAGTAACTAGTAATTTGAAAGACTAAATATGTAATTACACAATATAGAACCATATTATTTGGTTAGAAACATTATTTATCCCAAAAAAATTAGAATCTTGTGTCGTCTTTACCAAAAATGAGAAGAATTATTGACTATAGTTCACTATCCATTAACAGTTTTCCCCCCTAAGAATTATTTGACCCCTATTTAGTATAATAAAACTAAAATAAAACTAGGTTTGCTTCAAATGATTAAAAATATGGGGAAATTTGGATCCATACAGAATAGATATCCATATGAATATTATTACAATTTTTTAGTGATATGTGACGTATTTATACAGAAAAGTGTTTTGAGAAATACTAAAAAATTGGGTTTTTTCATGATAATTAAAATATCATTTGAAATTAAAGATATATGGGACTAGGTTTTTATGCTTATAAACTGGTTGGACGTCTTATTTTGAAGGTTTTAGAGTGAGTTTAGGGGTATAATATATGGGAATATGGTTTTTAGCTAAAATATACACTAATGAACAAATAACACCATAATTACCTTGCATTATGTCATAACGTATTACATAGAGGTTCTAGAAGAGAGTATTCCCACACATTATTACAATTTTATTATTGCATAATTGTTTATTATTTTAATGAATGAGTGATTTTATAATACTATGAAGCTTTTGTAGTGATTGGTTATTGTTTCTTCTGGTAATTATGGTTGTGTTGTGATGACTATGGTTCTTCCATGATAGATATTGTTTAAATGATATATAATTGAGCAGTTTGAAAATTCAAGGTGTGTATTGGTTGAGATTTAAAGAAAATTCAGGGTACCACTGTGAATTTTAGGGGGCTATACATTGTCGAATAATGAATAAAATTACACCATAATTTTCCTTAGCCTTATTTAAATAAAATATTCACTAATTGAGTAATGAGGTGGGTATTATCTTGTGGATTATAAAGGATACATTAACTAACTCTAATTACATTATATTTTGGGTTTTCAAAATATTATTCATGAGGTCTCAATATCATTTATATAATCAAGTTGTTTCTTGAATTTCATTTAATTAATTTATCTCTCTTTGAACCCTTGGTGTCTTTTTATTTATTTTAGTTCCTTCTACATTCTATGTAGCATTTTTTGTTCTAGTCCATGTACAATCATGTTTTTACAATCTAAATTGACATCTTCATAATTTTCCTTCATTATTTATTATAATTATCTTATGAAAATGTGGTTGTAGAGGTATTTGTATAGTTTTAAAGGGTTTTGGTGAAATTATTGCTGGAGGATGATGTTTCATAGTTTGTGAGGGTTGATTTAGGGTTGATTTGTTTTAAATAATGGTTTCCTTCTATTTTTTTATGTGATTTTGGAAGAATAAATCTAGTTAATTGATTTGGAAACTCTTAATTTTATTTTTTATTAGATGTGGAATTTTCATGCTATTTTTTTCTTAATATATGAGATTGACCTAATGAAGATGGTGATTAAATTAAAATCTAGATTTTTTAATCTAGTGAATTGATTAGGAAACACTTAATTTTATTTTTTTTATTAGATATGGAATGTTAATGCAATTTTTTTCATAAATATATGAGATTGACCTAAGGAAGATAGTGATTAAATTAAAATTTGAATTTGGAGAGTGATAAAAATACATTTTTCATGGTTTATTGTTATGAATGATTTATTACCAAATTATTTTAATGATAATAACATTATTATCATTACATGTCGTTGCATATATTCTCATCCATTTTCATAATTAAAGAATTTTTTTTAGGGATGGTAAGGGAATATTGAGATGCATCATAGAATTTTTTTATTAGTGTTATTATATTAGTACTTAATTGATAATATATTACTCAATTATGATAAATTTGAATTTATTTTATTTTTTTGAGTATATTATTTTATAGTTTTATTAGTGGTTGTTTTATTGTGGTTACCTTGTTATTTTAGTGTAATAAGTGTTGTTTTATTATATTTTAGTGGGGGTATTTTGAGGTTGGTGTAGTTTTTTATAGCTGGACATGAATATAATGGATATGATGGTGTGGGATGTTGGAAAATTATTTAGGTAGGTGTGTGGTAGAGAACATATGATTGTTGTGTTGTAGATTCATAAGTTGTGGTTTATGAAGAAACTAATAAAATAAAATAAATACATGTTATATGGGAGTTATATGTCCTAAATGAAATGATTTTATGAATAATCCAAAACAGAATATTGATTAATTATGTTATAAAAATATATATATTGTTAAACGTTTGGATGTTAAATAGAAGCTTAACTGGAGAGAATAGTTTGTAAAATTTATTAACTAAAGTGATAAATAGGAATAGTAATGGGTTTTGGGAAAATTTGAAATGTTAAATTTAATATATTACAACTATGAATACATGATTTATAAAAATTGAACAATTAATTTGTATGTGGTTAATATTGATTGTTAAAAATTTAAGTTTTTAATAAATGTTATGAGGTTCATAAATAAAATAGGATAAAAGTGTGTGTATATTTTGAAGATATTTGTTTTCATGCTTGTGTATAGTTAGAATATTTGATTTATGTAATTATAAAAAATTAAAAAAAATGATGTTATTATTGATTATTAAATTATAGAGATGAAATTTTTACTTATTGATTTATTTTATATCTCATATGTTGTAATATCATGTGGTTAGAAATAAAAGTAGTCTTTGATATAGTATGGATGTGATAAGTGGTAATGTGTTTATGGTTATAGAGGTATTTTGATAGGAATTTGACCCTTATATTTGATTATGTGTATCTATAAATTCAAAATATTTTTATATTATATTTTACACCCAGTGCTCTTGTTGGGTAACCTTATTGATTCTTATATAAGGTGTTGGTTTCTAAGTGTACCCTTAACTTCAAGGATATAGGAGATACAAATGGTTTAAAATTAACCCTTTTCATTTTTGTCTTCCAAACATAGTATATATTTTTATGATATTAAGTTATGGTATGCGAAGGTGATGTGATGATGTAGTGATGATGTGGTTATATGGTAGTAGATGTGGTTATGTAGGAGTAATCAATTGTGATTATGATATAAATATGTGTTAATTTTTTTCAGGTAGAGGCTGTGATATTGTTAAAAATTATGTGGATTATATAATTTTTTTGGGGGATTTATTATGGTTATTTTGCATGTGGATAAGTGGAAATATAAGGAATGGAAGTGCAAGGACATATGCAGTTTGGGCATAAAGGAAACTAGTTCAGTTGAAAAGTTAGTGTAGGTTGTCATTACTGATATATTCTATTGATTATTTGGTTATTTTACATGTCTATAATTTAATAGAGTGATACTTGATGATTTTGGGTTGTATTTTACCATGTATTAGGTTATGTATAGGTAATTATATTTATTTATTTATTTATTCAGTATGCTTATTCCACTTTTTTCATGATATTTTCTATAGAGTAATCTAGTGAGTATAATTATATTCTTATACACATATTTAAAATCTTATTTTTACATATTTTGAGGATAGATTTGGTGAATATTTTGGACATTACTAACTTATTATTTTTTCATCATCAGAATTGGAGTCATTTATATAGGATCTTTTTTTTGTAATATTAATTTTAGTTCGTATGTATTCCACAACATGAATTTAGTATTATGGATGATATTTTGATATAAATTTTTATATATAGTTGATTAGTGGTTTTTATTTATCCTAAATTTCTATTATGAATGTAAATCAACTCATTATGTGTGTTTTATTACCTTATTGCTAGTAACTAACTCCTGGCCTATTGAAGGTGGGATTCAGGGGTCACTTCTTTCGTCATTATTATCCTGGTAGGTGTTCTAGTATATAAAGATCCTGAAAATATAGTATCAAATCATTAGTTTAAATATATATTGGATTAGTTGGGTAAGGATATTGTATTATCATATAATTAAATGTGATGTAACTAAGAGAAACCGGTTAGGATATAGATAGGACCCCTGTGATATAATATAAGGACCGTCATATTTCTAAACATACTATAGTGGGTAATATTGATATTTTTTGGAACCCTAAGTGTTGTACATGAATTATCATTGATATCACTTTTGAATAAAATTATGATTCGAAAATATAGTTATTCAAAAGAGTGGATATATTTATTTTCCCTACGCTTAGTATAGTTTGTATTCTAAGTTAATTTACCTTTATATAATTTCTATCAATGTTTATGTGTTTCTATTTCAAATGTGTTCATATTATTTCAATTAATTTAATAGTAGTTTTGAATGGAAACTATAATGTGGTTTGATAATCATTTAAGGATAATGATTGATAACAATTGTATTCCCTATGATTTTCTGAAAATGAATTACTAAATTCATAAGGTTTTTTAAACATTAGACTATTTAGCTTCTATATTGTATTCTTAATTTTTTATAGAAATTCATTTATTAAGATAATTTATATATTAAAATTTTGGTTATTGAAATGTACATGATATATACTATTTAGAAAAATATCTTGTTATAATTATGGGTTATTATTATTTAGCTTAAATTAAATGTTTGATAAATATATTACATGTTATATATCTTCTATAGAATGTGATTTATTAACAATTACTATTTAATATAACGCTTAACCAAGTGGGTACGATTAAATATTTTGAAAAACATTTTTAATAATGTAAAATATTGAAAAATATTTTTGAAATATAATTACATAATGCAAGAATTTTTGATGATATCATGTTATTTGTGATAAGTTAGTTTGTTTAATTTTTTTAGTTTTTGGTTATGTTTAAATGGTAAAAACATATTTTCCATATATTTTTTATATTAAAACATGATGATTTCCAAAATAATTTACTTATTATGTAATAACATGTGTTCAAATTGTTGGTATTTTATTTGATTATTTTTTCATGAATTGTTCAATGATTCTAGGGTTTATAGGTAAAATGTTTCTCTAAATAAATAATGATGTAGATGAGTTTTTCTTAAATAATGATTTATTGATTTTAAAATTTGGTTTTGAACGATGGTTTTATGGGATAATTTTTTATGGATTTTTTTAATTCATTATTTTAAAATAAAATATTTTTAGGTTTGGTTTTAAAATAGATTTTAGTGAAAGAAAGATATAAAACAGTATTTTTGTATTGTATTTGGAAATTTTATGTTTTTTAGTCTGTTGAATTAATTATAAATGAAAAATCTAAAGAAAAACACATATTTTAATAAATATAATTGTTGGAATATTGGTTTTTTTTTAAAAAAAATTTTTTAAAATTAATATGATTCAATTTGGGAAAAAATACATGAATGTGGCGCTATAGTGTTTTGGGTTGGTTTTTCTTATTAACAAAGGTGGTTGATAATGTCATTTATGTTGTTATAGAATGATTGTTTATTGGTTATGTTAGAAAATCTATCAGATATAGGTATGTAAAGACATTATGTGTTATAGAAAATTGCATGTAATAGACTTCATTGTTTCCTATTATTTCCATATTTTTGGGATCGAAAGTATGTATTGAGGGAGAAGTTTCACGAAAGATGGATTTTCAGGGATCATATAAGAAAATATAAAAAAGTAATGAAATTAATGAATGATATGTTGTTTTATGAGATATTTTTGGTACATATAATAATTTTCTATGAATAACCATAAGTTTGGTGACTTCGAAAATTCCCAGAAAACATCATGAAGGTGGTGAGTTTTGTGAAGAGAGTGAAGAGTTCCATGAAAAGGTAATGTAAAGAAGGAAAGATTCAAAAAAATTAGTAGGGTTTATAAATATAAATCCACCTACCCCCATATTTTAATGTGAAAATGCTTAAGGAAGATTCAATTTTTATTAATTTTTTAAAAAGTTTCTTAAAATATTTTCTTTCTAGATGGTTTCTTAAAATAGTTAATTCTTTGTATAAAAAAACGATTTCATCCTAACCAGGGTAGTATCAAAAAATATTTCAAATATTTCTGAAATGTTATAGGCTTGATTAAAGTGATGTTTCATGATTTATTGGGAAGATTAAATAATGTATATAAATAGTTTCACTAACATAAAATAGATGAATTTTTGAATATTTTTTTTAGAAAATATGTATTCTCAAAAGATAATTAAATTAGAGCATCATGTTTCATAAAATTATGTTTAAAAAATATTTATTTAATTGATAAATAGAATAATATAAGGATGAAATAATGAGAACACTTCTATTAGAAGAGATGTGATCTTTCAAATTATAATTTCTAGTGAACCCGGACAGACAATGAGTATGCTCTTAGCATTATAATTGCAATGCACATTAGTTGATTTGGTACATTGGAAAGTTACATATTTATTATCCATAAATGTAGTCCATGATGGGACAACAAAGTTAAACTGTTTTATTTCTTTATTGTTTTCAATAATGGTTATATATTTATATTTTAAATGATTGAATATTGTCTTGTATAATGATGAAAGGAGATTTGAAAGGGTGGTTATTTTAATCTATCATACATTGATCCACCCCCACTTCCAATTAGGTTATTTAACAATGTTTGGGATAAAAAAAGGTGTTATAGGGAATGGATAATGTAAAATTTTCTCTCTCATCAGAAGAAATGGAAATTATTAATCGCAAAGGGATTCAAATCTGGAAAGGAAACAATATTCATATATTAAAGAATTTGTGGCAGTAATACTTATGATCAAATGAAATGGATATATTTATAGTTGTGATTTGTGTAATTTATGCCAATGTATATGGTTTATTTTTATTAAAAACGCAAAAGGTAATTTTTAATTAACGGAAAGGTAATCAATTCCCTATAAGGAGGATTGTTTAACAAAATCTAATAGGAGGTGATTCCATGTATGTCGTTTAATTCCATGTTGGAAAAGCTTCTCAATATCTATAAAGGCAATTGAAATGTTTCTGTGGAATAAATATGTGGACCTGAAAATATAACCTAAGAGTATATGGATATATTCTCTAATCTTGTGTCGGTTGTTGTGGAAGAAATGTATAGTCTTAAGTAAAATATTAAATATTTAAATATTCTTAAGCACATCATGAGAAGACTTACACGACAATTCAATAAAAATATATTTATACTAGTTGATAAAAATCCAAAAGAGCTGACATTGGATAGCTTACATTGTACTCATTCCACATACGATATGAGAAAATATGAAAATGAGTATATGGAGAAATTAAAATCTTAATATATTTAATTCAAGGACATGAAGAATCTCACTAATAAAAATGGATTAGAAGAAGATGATTTGGATGGGGTTGTGTGATTTTTTTTAATCAAATTAATAATGGTAGAAAAGAAGTTTTATAGGAAAAATTACTCTTTTATACATTCACTATTGAATGGATATCCATATTATAGAAGAGATAACTATTATGTTTCATGATAAGTAATATTATTATGATTAATCTTACAATAATAATTCTTCATTTAGTGTTATAGGCTTGAAATATACTAAGATAAATTTCTTCTGGAAGAATAATTTATGGAATCTAAGGTAGAAGAAATGAAAGACTACAAGGATTGTAGACAAAATGAAGAGATGTAAACTGGTGGAAATTCAAAAAAAAGGGGAAGAAAGTAATAACTAAATATGATAATTATAAGGAATTGTTGACCTCTATATTGAATTATAAGCTTCTCTAGAGAAGAAAACAACTCGAGACCCCGAACAAATAAATCCAATAAATCTATTCATGATTAAAAAATATATTTGTAGTAGAATTATGAAGATAATTCAATGAAAAATGATGAAATAGAATTGATTATATCTAAAAAGAATGTGAACTTAGATAAACTCATTGATTATGAGACCATTGTCAAATAAAATAAAAGATTTAAAAATAGTTTTATTAACACCAAAAATAATCACATCAAATGTATCATAGAACATTAAAAGGAAGTTATTATCATATAAATATGAGGTATATGGTTAGTAGAAACTCTTTAATACTTGTGTTATTTTGGTAAAGTATGTGTAATGTGTGATAGGAATAGGGATAATTGGATTTTGGAGCTCCAATAGAGAAGTTAAAGAAATTTCAGTAGAATAAAACAACACATCTAGTTTGGGGTTTCATAAAAAAACGATGTGATCTCTGATTCCAGTGCACAAGAACCCACTCACTGGTTGAAAATTTTTTTGGGTGTGAATCATTATTAAATGTTTCATAAAAACCAAGAAAAAACCAGTCCAATACAAATAACTCACAAGAATACAACTCACATCAATTTTTACTACTTTGAAAATATTGGACCTTCTAGAAATGAATATTCAATATATAAAAGGTATCTAATAACATGAGTTAAATTAATGTGGGCACACATAGTTTAACATTCTAGTAATTATTTTTATGGTCAGTATTTCTATTGTGGAGTTTTCAGACACATGCCTAGATATTTCTCATCAATAATGCAGAGTGATCTCTCGAAGATAACCCAATGTTATTATAAGTAGCGTCTCAAGGAATCATCAAATGAGATGAAAATTCCTAATTTATTTTTATAAATTCTAGATTAATTTGGTCCATTATTCATTGAGGATGATCAAAAATATCATTCAACTTCAAGTATTAATTCAAATATGTAGATCAAAAAGAAAAGAGTTGAGTATAAAATTAAAATAGAGATTCACATAAAAGAATAAAATCATTCTTGGATATGGATAATTTTTATCAAATGAACCTATTAAAGATATTATATAATGATTTGTTAGTGGAAATATGTATAATGAAGAATGTGTCATGGGATTTGGAAAAGATTAAGGCCTAATATTTATTTTATCGGGGAAAGAAAAGTTTAGAAGAATGAATATGAGAAATGTTATTGTTTATATTGATGAAGGTCACAGACACATCATGATAAGTTTTATACATCTATATGACTTAGGGAATGCTATAGGATTTTCCAAAAAATCATGTACCATAAAGGTAAAAGATGATTCATTTTTCATTTGGGGGAAGTGAATGATGTAGAATATCTTCCATATAAGAAATGAAGATAATATTTTCTTTCAATCCAAGGAAGAAGAAATTATTATATAGAATAAAAACATTTAATATTTATTCCAACAATCTCAGAGGATATAGTGAAATGTAATTAAAATTTAGAACTCTCCAAGCTATCATGTGATCATATAAAAACATTTTATGCTTTCCAAAACTGGAAGATCATTCAAAGTATATGCAATGGAAAAAAGGAAAATGGTCAACAGGAGTGCTTGAAATGGTTCATATTAATGTGTATTGACCTATATAACTAGAGATCCTTGATAATAATAGGTACTATGTTATTTTTATTAGTTATTTATACAAAAAGACATGGATATTTTTCATTTCCCACATGTTAGAAATATTTATTTGCATAACATAATATAGCATGGAAGATAAAAGAATTCTTAAGAAAATGATTTTTGAGTATTAAACTAATAATGGAATATAATAATTAAAAATACAATTTGAATATTCTCTTCAGAAACATGGGATAAAAACAATTTTATAGGAGTAAAAATTCTGTAAATATAGATAGGTTTAGAGGAAAAGTTGTATAATAAAGAATATGGATTGAACAATGCGTATTGAAAAATACCTACCAGTGATATTCAAGAAAGAAGTAGTCTTGAAATCAATATACATGTCAAATAGATATTTTCTTTTATGTTTGAAAGAATAAAAAACACCATAAAAGCTATAATATGTAAATAATCATATATTGAAATACATTGTAATATTTTGAAGTCTATTTTTTATTCTCAATATGGATAAACATAAAAATTTGGTATCCTGTAGAGATGAAACATATTACTTGGATACTCAATACAAATAAAATAATTTAAATTATTTAACAATGGGATTGGAAAAGATAACAAAAGTAATGATGTTACTGTAGAATAAAATTAATAGAGTCATCAAAAAAATAGTGAATTGTTTACAAAAGAAAATGATGGGAGGGTAAGAAACTTAGGGTGACTGATGTTGGAAAACTATGATTCAAAATAAGATATTGATTATTATTAGGATGAATTCAAATTTATATATGAACTTAATATGAATATTCACATGTAATTAAGAATTAAAAATACCATCATTGTTCAGGAATTTATACTTAAATAAATTAGAATGAATTCTTTTCATCATGAATCCTTTTTATCACTAGGAGATCCTAAATGTTTTGAATATATAGCTAGAGATTAAATATGGGTTTCAGAAATGAATCAAGTTCTTGATAAAATTGTAAATAATTAATCATGGGAGATAATTTCATAGTCGGTAGAAAATAATGTCCTCAAGACCAAATTTTTATTTCAGATGAAACTGAATGATTATGGAATTCTAATTTGAAATAAATAATGACTGGTCATTAAGGGATACTCCTATATTGAGGGAATCAATTATGATAATGAATTTTAACCTATTATAAGGATGGATATAATAAATTTCTATTTTCCCACAATATTCAAAAGGAAATCTAATGGTTTTCATATAGACGTCAATTCAAGTTTTCAAAATGGGGTTCAGGAAGAAGAGTAGATAATAAAACAACCATATGGGTTTTCCTTTAAAATTATACTTTTATGCTAAGTAAGGTGATATATATATTGATTAAATAACATAGAGTCTTGTATTAATGACATTATATATTTTTTAAGAATACTAGTATTCAATAAGGTGGAGTTAATTAAAAAATCCATTTAAACAATGAGAGTATTCAAAGGATAATGTTGATTTTGTATATCGAAAACCTAGTATTTGTTGGATAAAATGAATCATAGTGCCAATAGTTCACATAGTTTGTTAAATGTGAGTTAAAAATGTCAATGACTAGTGAACTTATGTTTTTCATTGGTTTAAAAGTGAAAAAGGACCAAATGGAACATTCATTTCTCAATCCAAATATTACAGGTAGGTTTTGGGATGATTTGGGGTTGATAATTCCAAGGGCATGAAAACTTGGATGGATATCTAGATGAAACTATGATGATAAGATGAATTAAAAGTAGTTAATGTCAAAGAATACAGGTAGATCATCAGTTTTTTATTGTAATTAATAATTACATGACCTTGTATTGATTATTCCACATTCTAAGAAGCAAAGTATCAAATAAACCCAAAAAATCAACATATAAAAAATTAAAAGAATAATTTGGTATATCGAGTTTGTGGTGGATTTTGGTTTGTTTTATAATAAAAAATATTAGCATGATTTATATTGTTATATAGATATATATTGGACAAATATAGTAGATAATATAAAATAAACACTAGGTTTTCTATTCTATCTTTGTGGACTGGGTAATTGTTTTCGAATAAAAAAATAAGAATACATTTCATTGATCACTATAGAAGAAGAATATATTATATCTACTCAATATTGAACATAGTTATTGTGGATGAACTAACACCATGATGGTATGGGAGTTGAAATAATGTTTTCCAAATGAAATCCATTACAAAAAATTCAAGTTCTACAAATCAATGAAAAAATCGAACCCATATCTCAAGAGATAATACAATAAAATAGAGTATCATTTTATAAATGAGAAGGTGGAGATTATTCTTTTTAAGTTACAGTATCTGGTCACATAACTAAAATTTAAATACATTCTAAGGAATGCCTTACCCAAATAAGTATTTTAATATCATCGACCGGCTCTTAAATATTAATCAACTCCACATGGATGACTAAGTGTATAAGTGTGCCCACATCTCCCTTAGTAATGGTTTGTTTTTCCCCAGTATTGATATGTGATCTTTACAATGCTACAAATAAAAAATGACAGATCTTTTTATTAATTTAAAAAGGGGAGAAAACTAATTGTTTAAGAATATATGATATTCCAATAGGTTGAGCAGTAAAGCCAGTGTAGTTTTAAATATGATGATACTAAAGATGCTCTTTCATTGTTTATATTTCATAATTGATTGGTTCACTGATGATAGATCTTTCTCAATTGGGTTGAATAATTTTTTTTATCTGGTTTCATCATTTTCTCCTTAGATTTGATGAATATTTCTACTACAAGAGAAGTGTTCTAAAAAAGATGTTTCAATAATTAAGTGACTGTTTGATGAAATTGTCAATTTACTATCATTACCCATGTTGATCATTGAATATATGGGCTTAGTGTGTGTCCTATGTAAATAATTGATCAGTATCTAGAAGAGAAGGTTGATAATTAGGGTATATTATTGATGAGTGAAATGTGTTATAAACAACTTGGCAAAAAATTATTTAATGTGGTATCAAAGGGTGAAATGTAAACAATAAACCCAAAGGGTATATTGTTGGGAAAATCCATCAAGGTGAATTTCAAGTGTTTTTGGATTGATTTTGTTTGCTAAAAAATCTGGTTAACATGTTCAATTATGGAGTTCATGGGAAATGTTTTTCAAATTACGTCAACAATGCTCCAATAATAGGGAATGTAAGCTCTAAAAGTGGTATTGAAAATTAAATGTACATGAAAACATCATTTTCAAATGTTATTTAAATTTTTGGGGTCCAAATATTATTAGACGGAAATTGTTTTTTGAAAGATTTATTTTTAAAACTTCCTTTTGAAAATATGAAAACATCCTTAAATTTATTTATGATAGGTTGTTTCATTAAATATATGTGATTCATGTATTAATCCTTTATGAAATAAGATATGTTTTATGAAAATAAAAATTCCTTGAAATGTTCAAAATGTGAGTACATTTGAAGAACATATTGCATAGTTCCTTGAAATGATAGTTGGGAGAGAGAAATTTTCATTAAGGTTATGTAACATCAATAAATAGGGAGCGACCTCCATTATTTAATATATAGGAATCATTAATGAAGATTCAAATACTATGAATTTTTGAATGAGTTTCATGAAGTATTTTCTTACCCAAAGGATTCATAAGAACATTAGTTCCATGATGAAATAACTTTTTTCAATATTGTGATGGTAGTTTCATGAATATTTATAGAGATTCTCAAAAATTTATGTTCTTTATAAAAGAGGATTTCTATTAATTATATGGAATATTAATTAATGTATTGGAATAGTTTCTCTATGGTAAAACTGAAAAAAAAAAGGATTTTCAAATAAATTATGTGGCAAAGACGTATTCATATAGTGGGTAAAATTATATCTTCATGATTAACTAAATTAGGTGTAAAAATTATAGATTCTAGTGATAAAAATAATACCCATGTAAATGAGAAGTGATCACACTTCAGTTGAGAGGGTAGATATCTTTAAATTTCTGTTTAGTTGTGAACCAGAATTATTAGTGATTCTATTAAATACATTTTGATTGTAGTTTTATTAAGTTTATTTTGTACATGGAACATTTCTATATTATTCTCCTTGGATATATCCCTTTCCAGGAGAACCATGAAAAATTATTTTCTATAATTGATTTTTTTATTTTTGGTCATATATTGTTATGGGTAAGTGAGATAATGGAGTTTTTTTATTGAAGAAACAATATCTAAAGTGGTACTTGTTTTAATATCTATTACTCTAATTAACCCCCCCAGGGTAATTTACATGATTAGGATAAAAATTATAGTTCATATAATTTCGTTATTGACTGTGTTATACTTTTTATATAGTACATTTTATTGGTGGAAAAAGAGGGAGTTGTTATAAATTTTTTAAAGTATGGTTTATTTCATGGTGGTTAATGAAATATTTCCTTTTTGTGTTGTGAATGGAAATAATGGTGATGTTTTAGAATTTTTGTGATTAATATTAATTAAATTTAACATATTACTTTTTATGATTGGATATAATACATGTCACCATATCTATATTGAGGTGTTGGGCATGATACATTGAATGTGTGGTGATTGGACTAGGTGATGTTGAGTTTTTATTGAAAATTTGTATTTAAATTTTATGGTGGATTGTTTAGTGTAGACTGTTGATATTAAAGAGATTATATTAGAGGTTTAGGTTGTTATTTAGTTATTAAAGACTTCATGTTCCTGATTTAGCATGGTGTAACTATGGTTTATTTCCCAAATGATCTCGAGGATAAGAGTTCCCTCTTATTTTTTAGGCTTTGTCGTTGCACTGTGGTGTGTATTATCATGAAATTAGGTTTTATATTAAACAATGAATCTTGGTTGTCAATTATATAGGGGTTTTCTAGTTATTAAATTTATTTTATGATGTTTGTGGTTGTATCCATATGGTTACAATTGTTTTGTGATATTATAAGGAAAATTTTAAAATTAAGAGAGGATCAATTATATATTAAAAAATGTATGAGGGTTGTGCGAAGCATTTTGGAAGGAAAAATATTATGGAAAGATAAATACATTAGGAAATAATATTAAATGGTGGAATTGAAATTAAATTATTATTTACTATGTTATTAGTGGGATATTACCCCATGTCATTTAGAGTTTTGGTTATCCAACCCCAATTAAACTGTAAATAGTGGTTTCACATAATGATTCAGGTGGTCTTATGTTAAATTATTAATTGGAATGGTTTCTATAAATTCATTTTATTTCACTATATCTAATAAATACCTATGAATATTGTGGCATATTTTAGAGCCTATGAACATATTAGATTTCTTTCAGGGAACTAAGACCTATGAAATCATGTAATCACAATCTCTCATATATCCTTCAAGATATGATATTCATAATCTCACTATCTAGTTTCTATATTAAATGATTAATTAGAATGATTTTTTTTGTTTGAGTAAATAGATGATATTTATATTATAATGATATTAATGGGATTTAAATTTGAATTTATGGAGTGATGTAAATTTATTTTTCATTATTCATTATTATTGATGATTCATTACATTATTATTGTTGTGTTAAGAATGTTCTTATGAAACTTGTTATTGTAGATTTAGAAAAAGAGATCTTAATTTGGGAATTTATTTAAATTAGGTATTGGAACAAATATATGAAACCTATAATTATTGTTTAGTATTATTTTATTGAGAATGGAATGATAAATAAATGATGTGGTATGTGAAATTTGATTTGTTTAGTCATTATTATTTTATGTTTTTCTATTTTTTGTGTTTTTGGTAGTTTAGGTGTGGTTATTTGTAGTTTTGGTAGTAGTGATAATTTCTTGATTCATTAATGTAGCATTTGGGGGTTGATGTGGATTTTTTGGGTGTGAGGAGGTATTAGACATGATTTCGCAGGTTGTTTGTGGGTTGTTTTGGTGGAAGTGAGATAGATATGATATTTTTTTATTAGTGTTTCATGTGATATGTTTTATAAAGAATCTAATGAATCAAATTATATAAATTTGATATGGTTATGAAATGTGTTAAATTATATTCAATGATAAAAAAATGTAAAAAATGCAGTAGATTGATTTTGTCGAAAATAAATATATGTGTTGAAATTTTTATAAAATAAATTTTAGTTTACGTGAAAAGTGTAATTATTTAGTTGACTAACTAATGAAATAAATTATAGAAGGAATAGGTTGTGTTAAAGAATTTAAATTCCAAATACAATAAATTGAGGAAATTAAATCATGGATTATGAATATTTAACTGTAAATGAGTTAGTGGTCAGTTTTAATTACTAGAAATTAAATTAACTAATATATGTAATGAGATTAGAAAATTATTAGTGCTGATATAAAATGTGATGAAGTTGTTTGGTTGTTATGTTGGTAATTTTTTTTTGTGTGTGTGGTCAAAATAGGTGATGAATGTAATTATAAAAAATCATAATATAAATATGACAAGGTTGATAACAGAATTATAGATGTGAACGTAGACTCATCGACTAATTTTCTAGTTGCTGTTAGTATTACTATTTTATTATTTCATTAATTATAGTAATGTTGTGATATGTTATTGAAACTAATATAGTGATATGTTCATCTATATTTTCATTTTAATTTTTTGTTATTTATGAACACCCACAAAATAATAGAAACCTTACTAATGGACATATGAGGTTTTGGGTTCATAGTATACCCCAAAAATCTAGTTTGTGGGTGATATAATTGGTTTAATACAATCTAGTTCTTACTCTATCTTCTAGATGTAGTATATGTTGTGATGGATTAACATTATGGTATATTGTATATGGAGGTCGTGTGATGATGTGGAAGTGATGTGGTAATGTGGTTGTGAATATGTTTATGTGGGGATGTGTGATTGTGGTTGTGAAATATGGTATATTTCTATGTCTATAATGTAGTTTTGTATAATTTGGTTATATTTATGTGGTTATAGTTTTCATGTGGTAATACAATATATTATTATGTATATATAGAAGGGATGTATGTGAAAGAATTTATGTGGTTTGGGAATTAGGGTGAATAGTTGAGTAGGGAAGTACGGACACAATACCTTCCATGATATATTATTCTGATTATTGTGACACTATACTTGTATGTGTCTCTTAAGAGAAATATTTAGTGATAATGTGTTATAGCTGACCTTGGGTAAGCGACATGACGGTTTCACTATTTGTTCATAAGGGATTTTGCATATTTCCTCCATATTGTCTTGATAGTTTCATTGGAAGAATGTTAAAATCCAATATTTTATGAATATTTTTTTTAAAATAAGTTTTATTTTATTCAAGAATTTGAGTTACACAGAACACCGAGTTTATCTTGATTTGCACATAACAACGAGTTTAAATGAAACATCGGATGGTATTAAAAATATTATTATTTCATATGATAGTTATCACCTATTAATTAGAATAGTGATTGTTAATAAGATAAAATAAATTATTAAAATATTTGGTTTAATCCTATAAAAAAAATTAATTATTTAGTTTATAATTAATTAGAAATGAACATAAAAATCAGTTGAAAATAATGAAATATTTTTTCAAAAATCTATTTTTTTCGTAAAAAACCTGTTCTATCAAAACATAAAATAAATAAATTTTGTTAAGTTGTATTAATAAAATTTATATATTATATATTCAATAAATTTTGTTAACATGCATGTTATTTTTTTATATTAATGAGATAATAATAAATTTAATTTTGTACATAAAGCTGTATTTTTATTCAAAGTTTTTTTATCATATTTTATGCTATTATTATTAAAATTAAGCTTTGACACTTCAATACAATTTATTTTAAAAAAATAAACTTAATTAATGAAATATACACTTAATAATTATTTTACATTGAAAATTTGGGATTTTGTTGAAAAGAATACTTTTTAGATGAATACTAAAAAGTACTGGTTTTTAATTGAAAATGTCTTTTTATATAAAGAATTTATAGTGTTATTTTTCATTAATAATTTTTTTAAAATTTAAATTAGTTCAATTATGTACTTATTAATTTAATTTATTCCATTTTGATCAATTTAATATTTAAATTATAGTTATATATTATCTAAGATCTTGAACATTTTCTCTTTCGAAAACTACTTTCTCTTTGTGTTGGTGGGTTTAAATATAAATTATATTATTCCTATTCTAGGAATGGATTTAAAAAATAATAATTCCTTATATTTAATAAGAATAATTTATATTATGTAATAAATTCAACCTCATATTTGGTGAAAATTAATAGTAAAAAAAGTAAAAAATAATTAATACTGTTAAGGATAAAATGGGTTTACTATAACTTAAACCAACATGATAAGGGGTATGATTGCATACTAAATTTTGAAAATAAAATTTTATAGACATATTTATTCCTTTTAACCTATAATGTTTTATAATTACCAATTTTTTTACCTTTAGTACGGTGAAAAACAAGAGTACACTTTATTATTAACTAAAAAACAAAGTCCCTCTTCTCACCCACATATAAAAGGCCATCACATCTTCTCCCCTCTTCACACTTCTAAAATAATTTTTACTTTCGATTCCTAAAAAAAAGATTTCATAAATATCTAAACAACTACAATAGTATTTCTTTATATCTTAAATACAATCTAGGAAGGAATTATCTTAAACATGAAGAGGTTTTCTGAAAAAGAGTTAGAGTTTGAAACTAGTAATGTTATACTTCTTATTCTAAATCCTTCAAATATTCTTCCATTTTTATAATATAATTACTTCATTATATGAAATATAATTAGATTATTTTTATTTGTTCTAAATGAATTATTTACCTCTACACTTCCGTAAAATGGGAAATGAAACAATCGATCATGCGTGTGGCAAACTTCCACCTCATTTGCCGATGTTATTTATTTTCCATCACCACCTCTCATGAAGGGATATAATGTTGTATTTAATATTTATATGTTATATTGATTATATTATCATACCTATTAAATTATTATACCTTATTTACCTTCTTACCTCCCAACCCATTAGAAAATAATAACTTCTCTCATATATACAACGAACTACTGTATCGTGAACTAATGTGATGTGTTATTCATTTCAATTTTTTTTGGATGGTAATAATGATAGATTAAATAAATATATATATATATATATAATATTTTAATCCTAATTATAATTTTGGAATTATTTTATCAAATATACCTTATTACATTCCATTCCTTGGGGGATATGATTGTATTGTTCATCTGTACAGTAGACTACCACCTCGTGAGGCGACATGATTTATTTTTCACTAATTCTTTACATAGAAATAAATAAGGATAAATTTAATGAATTTATTTGTTATATTAGAAATTAGAATTTATATTTAACTTTTAATTATAATTTATCCTCCTTTAATTTCATTCATCGTGATATTGGAATCAAAGTTCATGCGTACGTACGATATACTGTCTCCATGAACTGTGTATTTAATTTACCATATAAAAATATTATAGTTTGATATTAATAAATATATAATAAATAAATATTATATTTATACCAATGTTAACATTATTTAATTTATTTAACCATGATGAATTTAATATGAACAAAATAAAATTCAAATCAGACAAAAAAACATGTCAGTTATTATACAAAATGTGGTTTTGACAATGAATAACAAATAAAAAGATAAATAAAGACCATAAGTAAATAAAATATGTAATGATATATATAAATGGAAAATTAATATATTTATAGTAAACATATATTTATAATAAAATAGTATTGAATTTATACAATCTAATTGGAGACCTAACGTAATAGATTTTTGTCTCACTTCGTACTTCTAAAAGACACATTCCGTATTCACCACCAATTTATATTAGGAAAGGTATATACTTCCTATGAATATATTTTACGGTTTTTATCCTTAATTTTATTTTTTTCCATATCATGTTTAGGATTTATTTATCATGGTTTTTTTATTTTAAATTCACTAAAGCTGTTTGGGTTTTTTTACCCAATTTGTCGTCATTTAGAAAAACGTTATGCTATACAACTATGTTATTTTATGAAGGGTATATACATACCCTTTGAACAGTAATAAATTGAATTTATTTATTCCCATGATATATTAATATTCATTTAATTTTATTCTTTTGTGGGGAATATGATTCAATATTACAAAGTGGTAAGGGATTTCCGACAAAATCTCATCCATTATCTTGATTTCTTAGTTCTATACATCTGATGATGAAATATTATTATACATATTTCAATAAACACATGAATATTATTATAATATATTTATTTTAATATAAGACATGTTTTATATATATTTTTATCCCTTAATGTTTTAATGGTTCTAAAATAATTTTTTTAAATAAAACCGACATTATTTCCCTCTTCACTTAAAAACACTTTTTTCTTTCATGTCTATTTTTTCTAAAAAAAATTGTTCCAAAACTTATTAATGTACCACTAGAATTTATTATAGTAATTTTTACCCTTAATTTACATTTTACTAAAACATTAATATAGTATTATATTATTTTTTAGAAACAAGGATCATTTGGTATTTACCCAAAATATTAAATTTATTTTTTAAAAGTGTACAGAATGAACAACATTTTTAACCTTAATGAACAAATTTTTTTTTTAAATATTACCTTATATTAGTCTAATGAAATTTTCAATAAAATTTATTTCCAAAATATTTCAAAAAATTCCTTTTTTAAGAAAATTTATTTTCAATGAAATGTTATTTTCCTCAATAAATATTTTAAATGATTTTAAAAGCATAAATAAAATTTTTTTAATGTCATTTTAAAATAAAATTATGTTGAAAATGTTTTACATTCAAAAAAGTTTTTTAAAATTGTAAAGACTATTTTACTAAATAAATTTTCCATGTGATCTTTCAAAATTATTTTCTATAAAACATGACATCCGTTTAAATTACTTATGACTTACTGGGCATAATATTTAATGATACCATCTGATTATTTATCTAGATTGTTAATGATTATGTTGTTGAAATTTCTATGAAATCCATTACATTTTTATGGGTTATGATATAATGATATAATGAATTTATTAATGTTTTATGAATCTTATTTTCTTTAAACATGTTATGATGTTAAGATATGATGAATGTTTTTCGATATCGTGGCACACATAAGTTATGAGATGGGAAATAAATATATCTCCCACCAATGGACAAGTTAATTAATTATATTTCATGAGATAATAAAAGGAATAAGTATATGTTCTTGATCTACTCTGTGAAATAGTTGAGTCTCGCTCAACTATGGGAAACAGGTGTGTCTTGATCCACGATGAGAAAAAGGTTATAAGTTCTGGTCAACTACATTTATGGTATTTCTATTTAACCATGAAATATTAATTTGTTTTCTATATTTTTTGTGGCTCTTCAATTTTATAACATTAGAATATGGTTAATGATTGATTTATGTTTATTTTTCACCTTTATAGTCCTTTTGTTCTATAATGAGAATGATTAATGTCATTATTCATGTCTATCATATACGATAGGTTGGGTATGATCATGGTAAATTAGGTTCATGATTCCATTCCCTTAGGGTTATCTTATTATTCCCTATGATTATTGATTGATATATCCTTTTTTACCATTAATTAGTATTTGAGCGCAACATTTATTGTTTTTTCTTTATCGGGTTATGGATAATGGTTTATTTTGGTTCTGCTTAATAGTAGTACTTTTGGAGAAGCCTTTTTTGTGATATGTTAAATATATTTTCTGAAATAAGAATATTTTGTTTCTTAGAACTAAATAAACTAAAATATTTTGGTCTTAATGCTTGTTTTTTCTAAAATGTATTAAATATTCATCTCAACAGATGTGATATTTATATATGACAATCTTCATTCCATATTGTTGGTATTATATAATATGTTTAGTTACCCATTGAAAACAAGGATGATAAAATATTATTGATATCGTGAGGGATATATATAAGGATAATTCTATGGATAATATTATTTATATGAAAATCTCATAGAATATTGGTGAAGGGTAGATTAATGGGTTTCTATGAAATTTTATCCCTATCTAGATACTATAAGTGGTAGTGGATATAGAATAGATGTACCAAGGGATAATAAATATAAAATTGAAACTTCAATCTCGACATGAATGTTACCAGGTACACAATAATGGGACTTATTGTGTAGCTATTTTGACAATCCACGGGGTTTTTTGGGTATTCAAAAACACTATATGAACTATTCTAAAAAATTTTAATAATAACTTAGGATAAGCCTACAGTTTTGTATATTGATAATAAATTTTCCTAATTTTGACATTTTTAATTTTTTTTAATTATTATGTTGTTTCCCACTATTTTTTTCCTCATACTATGATTTTTGTTTTAGTCCATGATATAAACCCAAAATAATTGTTTTAACATTTAATATGGTATATACTATCTTGATTTGAAACAAAATTGGATGATTAATAGAGTGAATAAAATGGTTAATGTGTCTAATATATTATGTTGATATATTATTAACAATATCCACCTTCAAAAACTCTTGGACTCAACAAAAATTAGAATAATGGAGTTCACTAAGATCTCGGGTGGTGGAGACCATGGAAAAAAAGTATACTACGATTCCATTATTATAAAAATGTGGGAAGAAAAATTTAAGGGAATGTATTAAAGAAATGAAAAGATTTCATGAGTGTAGAAAATATGGACACAAATCAACTAATCAATGAGAAAAAATGAACAATTTCATTAAGATAATAGATGAGGAAAATTGATTCCATAAGGCTTCATTAAGGGTTGAATGTTATAAATGTGGAATGTATGGTCATTATGATAATCAGTTTCCAATTTAAAACCTCTTGAAGAGAATTTAAAAGGTTGTATGAGTAATGTTTATACTTCTAATGATAAACAGACCTTGAATGACATATGAAAGATATAATATTTTCTAACAATATTTTAATTTTAAAAATGTTATGAATGACTAAATTCAGGTTGATGAATGTTGAGGCATGATTCATATTTTATAGTATATGAAACAATTATTATGGAATAATATTATAAATCCAAGTTAATGGTTAAGAATAATGTGAATGTAATGAACTCTTTCTGGGAATTCATGAATTATTTTACATAAATCCTAAAATATATAAGTATTTTTTTTATAGATTGATTTCATTAATGAGGTACAAGAATATTTTGAATAGTAATGATGACCATGAAAATTTATTTAATATAATTGGGATATTTTATTGAAAACACATTACAAAGTTAATATAAAAATATATATGTTTTTGATGTTGAGAAAATGGTGTTCAGTTTTTATAAAGTTATAACTGATACAGATAATTTAAATTATATATTATTGAAGACCCCATAATTGATAAATATTTTTTTGACAAAATATTATATATTATCATCGATACAATTTAAAGTATTTTTTATTAATATAATTTATTAAATTAAAAAATGTTTTATTTAATGAGTAAGGAAGAATGTTTATTTTCATTGATGTTTTAGGGTAATTTGGGTTATTACCATGAATTATGAAAATATATGTCTAAGGTATTCACATTTTTTTGTTACCATTAAGATATACATAACGATATGTTTTTTATTAATGTTATGTTGATTTTAATAAATTTCGGGACCTTATTTATAAATTTTTTATTTTGGATGCTTCATAAGGTTAAATACTTATGGAATGGTATATGATTAAATTTGGATGAGGATTTAGAGATGAATGTATTACATCACTATATGAATATTTACGAATATTATATATCCTGTGGTAAAAAATATTTGTATGATATATCGATTTAGAAGGAATAAATTATCATTCTATTATGGATATTGTGATTCATTAATGCTTCATGCATAACAGATTCATCTTCATTTCTTGGGGTAATTGATGAAGTGTAAATTTATTGAAGCATAACCAAATAGTGTAATTGTGCTTATTATATATAGGAAAGATAATACCTTGGTATCATAGTCCATTTGAAATTGTACATCACATCATGATGGTATATTATCAATTGGGTCTTTTATCGAACCTCCCTCGTGTCCACGATGGGTTCCATGTTTCTCTCATGATAAAGTAAATAACTAATCCTTCACATGTACTGAACTCAGAGGTAGTACCGCTAGGGAATGATATTTATTATAAGTAATAACTGGTTGAAATTTAGTATCATATATAGAGTTATAAGAAACAATATCACTCACCTGATAATTATTTTTTATTAAACCACCATCTACAAGAAGATATGTGGGAACTAAATGATGTAATGAAGAAGAACTATCCACATTTGGTATTATTTGAGTGATGAATTTTGAGGGAGAAATTATTTTTAATGGGAGACGAATGTAACACCCAAATATTTTTTCAAAATAATTTTTTGAAAATAAATTTAAATTTCTTTGATGTGTTTCATTATAAACAACTCTTATTTTTTTTCTTTTGTTATATACAACACCATGTTTAAGAGAAACCAAACATACTATTAAAATATTAATATATAATTTGATAGTTATCACCTAACTATTAGAATATAGGGTATGAATAAGATTACCTATATATTAAAAATATGTAGTTTACAACTATATAAAAAATGAATTTTTGATTACCAAAAAATATGAAAAGAAAAAATAACCCTTTAAAAATAAATAAAATCATTTTATGAAAAAACTATTTTGCTGTGCACAATAATATTTTCTATCAATAATTTATAAATAAATTTTTTTAATTATTTTAATTAAATTAATATTTTATATATTCAATAAAAAATTTAACATTCATATTATGTGTTTCATATGTATAATATAAGAATAAATCATACTTTGTGGTTAACACTATATTTTAAAAAAAACATTTAACCTCATTTTGTCCTATTATTTTTAAAATTAATTTTTTTACAATTTTAGAAAAAAATATTTATTAAAAATAAAATCCATTTTTTATTTCAAAATTTATAAATTATCTTATGGTGAATTTTGTGGTATTTTCTAAAACGATTAATTTTTCAATGAATTGTGAAAAATACTCTTTTTTGGAAAAATGCATTTTCATTTAAAGAATTTATAGTGTTAGTTTGGTTATAAAATGGTTTTAAAAGTAAAATTAGTAAAATTATATATTAATTAATACAATTTAGTTCATTTTAATCAATTTCATCTTGAATTTTGATAAAAGGATGTTTTAAAATTTGGAACATTTTCTCTAATGAAAACTACTTTCTTATCATGTCTTTAATTGTAATTTTAGATTTAATTTTACCAATTATATCAATTAAAATTTTAAAATATTATTATATGTTTGGAATAAATATAATTTATAAAATATAATTAAATCATATTAATATATTATAAAAGTTAATTGCAAAAAAATGTAAAAACAATTGTTGAGGTTAAGATTAAAATAATTTAACCAAGGGTTAAACTAAAATAATAATGGGTATAATAGACTATAAACTTTTTCAAAACCCTTTTTATGGAAATATATTGATCTTATCACCTATAATTTTTATTAATTACCCATTTTTTAGCCTTTTGTCATGTGAAAATTGTGGTTACACATTATTCTTTTCAAAAAATTTAAATTGTGTCATCTCCCCCAATTATAAAAGGCCACCCCTCTCCTCTCATATTCACACGTACAAAACCATTTCTTCCAATAAATGATCAAATAACATATTTTAATCCCTCCCAAAATAATATCGGCTGAGTTGATAACAAATATAAAATCTTGGAAGGCTCTATTTTATATCTAATGAGGATGTCCGAAGAAGAGGTAATGTTTTATACTATGAATTTTTGTTTTTCATTATATTATAAATCCTTAAAATATAATAAAATTATTATAATATAATAAAATTTGTAAGTACCATATATTTTTATTTTATTTTTTTCTTTAATATCTTATATACATCTCCTCTTATATAAAACTTGAAATGAAACCATTGATCGTGAGTAGGGCGGACAACCACCTAGCAAGCTGGTGTTTTTCATTTTTCACCGCCACCTCTCATGACTGAATTAAATGATGTAATTAATGATAATATATAATATTTATGATAATATTATACCTCTTTAATTATAATACCACATATAATTTTTTATATTCGATCCCCTTGGAAAATAATAACATTGCTCTTGTGTATAAAAGGCTACCACCTCACAAACTGGTGTGATGTGTTTTCTATTTTTTTTAATCAAATGGTAATAAAATTAGATTAAATGAATATGTATTATATTTTTTACATAAGTATACTTTTTTTAATTATTATATCACATATACCTTAATTATTTCCATTCTAGGTGGCATACGATAAAGTTATTCCTGAGTACAACGGACTACCGTCTCACGAAGTTAAGTGATTCCTTTCTCAATAATGATTTATATAAAGGAAAATAATCTTAAAGTTAATAAATATATATAATATATATAAAATTATAATGAATATTTAACTTTTAATTAATATTTACCTTTTTTCATTCCATTCATTGAGAAAATGGAAATAGTATCCATGTATAAGTATGGCATACCATCTCCACCAACAGTGTATTTCATTTTCTTTCTTTAAATTTTATGAATTAATATAAATTAATATATACTAGATATATATGATATTTATATAAGGTATGGAATTTTATTAATTATGAACCATGATCAGAGTAAGAGGATCAAAAATAACAAATCAAACCATAAATGAGATATAAAGAATTTATTAATTGAAATTTGGATTTAATAATAAATTATTAGTAAATATGTTTTAAAAGTAGTTATTAAATAATATATATAATGATATAAATATATGTTGTTAGATAATATATTTATAATAAACATATATTTATTTTAAAATATTTTAAAATTCATACAAGGTAAGTAATGACTTATGTTAAGGGATTTTTGTCTCAATTTTTAGTTCTGTGAGAAACATTTCATATTCAACACCTATTTCATTTATTCGGAATATATAATTCAAATAAATATATTCAATAATTATTATATGTAAATTTATTGGTATTTACATATCCATTTAATTATATCTCTTTCATGTGGTTTATAGTTCAAATTTTTTGAAAGTAGCAATGGATTTTTGTCTCAATTTGTCTTTTTTGGGATGTACATTATGTTATGAATCTATATTTTTTATTTGGTGTATATACATACCCTTTAATCTATAATCATAAAATTATTTATTCTCATGATATTTTATGTTTCAATTTTTTTTATTCTTTCATGGGGATTAGAATTTATCATTACCAAATTGGTAAGGATTTTACAACACAATCTAAATGGTTATCGATATTGTTCATATTTATACATATGACTATGAAAATTTATTATTAATCTCTCAATAAAAAAATTAATTTTATTATCCTTGTGTTATATCATGATAATAATTTTTTTCACATTATTTTCCTCTATTTATGTACTTATGATTCCCAAAATTGTTTTCAAATAAACCTAACATTATTTATTTTTTTGGTCAAAAATATTTTTTCCTTCCATATAATTATAAAAAAAATGTTTTCCAAAATGTTTTAGCATACCTATAGGGTTGTTTAAATTCGTTTTTAAACTTATTTTAATTCCAAAAACAAATAATGAATCATCTAAACACTTGATATATAAAGACTATTTTTATTTTACCTAAATTATTATAGGAATTATTATTTAAATGTGTACAGATTGAACGGTATTTTTATCCATCCTAAAAACTCATTATTTTCAAGATTCATCTATAATATTAAAATTATATTTTCACAAAAAGTTATTTAAAAAACGTTTATGAATTTATAATTATAAATAATTTTATTTTCAAATAATGTTTATTATCCTAAAGGAATGTTTTAAAATTTTTTCATGATTACATTATATTATTACAACATCATTTTTAAAGAAAATAATTTTGTAATTGTTTTATATTTTATTTTTTTCAATGTCGACATGAACTTTTCCTTAGGAAATATTCCAAGTGACATTTCAAATACATATTCCTTATAAAACAACATCATTTTATGTTACATATTATTTTATAGGGATAAGATATAATGTTGTCATCCTAATTATTTTTATTTATGTTTAATGTTTATGTTGATGAATTTTTTTTTAAACTCTTTCATTTTTTAAGGGTCATGCTATGGTGAATTGATGAAATATTTATGAATCCCATTTCCTTTACATGGGTTCTGATTTGGTGATATGATTAATGTTTTATGATATTGTGTCACACACATTTATGGTTTTAATTATGAGATAGGTGGGGACTATATATACCTCCAATGTATTGGGTAAAGATTAATATCTCATGAGATAAAAATTAGAATCTATTTTATAGGAATATCCCAATTTGTGAAATAGGTGATTTTTAATCCAATATAGGAAACATGTGTATCCTGATCCATAAGGGGAAATAGATGAGAAGTCTGAATCCACTATGATGATAGTCTTGTAAGTTAACCTTCACATATTAAATGGTTTTTTATTTTTACATTGTTTCCACTATTTTATAAATTTATCTTATGGTTTTTTATTTATTTATAATGATTTATCACTATTATGGAATATGTTTTCTAAAAAGATAAATTTTATTCCATGACTCATGTTTTCGATATATGGCAGCTTGGTTATGAACTTCAAAAGTTACTTTCATGATCACATGAACTTATGCTTATCTTATGATTTCAAATGATCATTGATTGATATCAACTATGTTTACCCTTACTAAACATATAAACATACTCTTTATTATGTTTCCTTCACCATTTTATAAAGAATGATTTAGGTATGGTATTCAAAAAAGAGTACTTAATGACAAGATATTTATGTGATATATTGATGATCCTTTATGAAATAAGAATATTCTGTTGCTAGTATCCAAAGATACTAAATAATTTCGGTCCTTATCTATGTCTTTATGATATTTGTTGAATATTCATCTAAAAAATATGATATTTATATATAAAAATCTTGTTTCCTTATAAGTATTCTACTGAGAATAATTGTAGTCTCGACCTTATCTTATTTATCATATTTTTACAAGGTTTTTATGATTTAGTTGGTGAATATGATGGAAATTACTAGCTCATAATTTGGTGATCAATGCATTTGGAATCGTTTCGCTAGATATTTTTCATTATTATATTCATTTTGAAGACTCTATTTATGTATTCCATTACTCACACATCAAATAGTTTATAAAATTATTTTATATTTTTTTATGGATTTTTTTCCTGTTTCTTTTTTAAATTACCAATTTCTATATAGATAATGAATCCCACTATTTCTGTTTTATTGGTTATGTGATAGCCACCAACTCATGAACTATATGGATGAGATTTAAGGTAACTTATGTATTATGTACTAACCTAGGAGGGGTTATAGTGGAGGGGTTCATGACATTGGTTTTAAAGCCTGCCAATTGTTTCCATCACTCTTTGGGTCATCATGGTTAAAAAATATCTTGGTAAATAATTCTCACCTTCAATTATTGTGAAGAAATGAAGTGGTATATATAATTTCTTCTAATAAAATATAGATCACATGTTTAAGAAATTAGATATACTTAAGGATATGTTAATAATATATTAAAATCATATAATAGATATTAATCTTCAAATTAATGTATTTTATTGTGGAATATATCTATATTCTCAAGTAAATATTGAGGAGTATATGGATATAGGTTTGATATTAAAATCACAATAAGATAAAAAATAAAACCCTCATGTGATTTCTTAGATCTCTAATGTTGAAAAAATTTATTTAGTACCACTTAGGATAAGTAGTCATCGAGTGGTAGAGACAAATCCCTTTCTTTCCCAAGTAGATGTATTTTTATTTAAAATTGATAATAGTAAAAAACAATTAACTCCAATTTCCACACCATGTTTAAAATATATTTAGAGAAATAGAGAGGCATATTCTCATTAATTATATAGAGTTAGTTTAGAGCATATTAAACCACAAAATTCTAGCTATGTGAGTTACAACTAGCTTCGTCAAACGTTTCAAAATTATTATAGTTATGGGAGGAAATAAAATACAAAATTAATATGTAAAAAATTAAATACTGTCTAAAATTTCAATTGAAATCATAATACATAAAAATATAATTCTCAGTAAAAAGTTTCAAGTTCCTTGTAAGAGTGTTATAAACATCTAATGCCTTAATATAATCAGCCTTTAAATTACATTGTATAGCCAAAATGAGGTTAATTCCAATATATTAATTATGTCAAAAATTCTTATATTTGAATATAAGATAAATAATTTAATAATTAATATAATATTATTAAGAATCGATAAGCATATATTCATAATCATGAAAATCAATTGGGAAAAAAATTCAATAAATAATCAAATTAATTACCTAGTACACAGCTAGGTAAAATGAAGAAAATTTCATGATATTAGTTTATAACAATTTCACTTGGAAGTAGTAAATATATAGATAAAACAAAGAAAAATTGTATCATAAAACAATTTTATATATAGTAATTATAAGGATAATCAAGGTTTAGAAATAAGAAATATGACAAACAAATACAAACAAAAATATAATTGAATATTAAATAATAATATATTGAAACATATAATATTCAAGAGTCATATATGTCACCACTTCCATTATTGGATATAATAAAATAAGGAAAATTGAAATTAAATATTATATGGTGCTAAATATCATCAATAAACACTATATCAATAATAATTTCACTAATGTAATTTTTTAAGTGCTACTATATAGTATTATTTAAAAACATATCTTGTCTCAAAAAAATAATATGGATGATCTCAGAATTATATCCCTAAGTGATGGGTTATCCACTAATTTTCAATATATATGTCCTCTGATGTTAATAAATCCATGAAGTATCTTCATAAAATTAAATATTAAATATTTTATCTTTAGGAGGTAACTTTTTGTGTTAGGAATTAGTATTAACATTATGTATTTTATAATGTTTCAAAAGATATAGCTAGATAAAACCAATCCTACATGAGTGGCACACCAACTCAACAATAAATTCCTAAAATATTCATAGGCTATTATTGAATATATTTTTTTCAAAGTGAGAAAATTTAATTTTATGGAATACATTTTCATACTTTAAATTGAGGAAGATGGATACATATATATTATTATTCAGATACCCTTCTGTTCTAAGGAAAATAAAATAATTAACATCAAGCATGAAATTTTTATATGTAGTATAAATAATAAAAAAATAAATTCTTATCAAATAAATGTTTTCAAAAATGGAGTATATTTTTAGGATTTTCATGAAAATTTATGACTAAAAAAATACTAATCCATGAGGATTTTATTATTATAGGAATAAGAAACCATTATAGAATTTATTAATGATATATTTTGTGGTGAAGGTACACATAATAGATCGAAAAAAAAATTGTTTGAGTAACAAATTGGATGAGAAGTTTTAAAGGTTATATTACCCAAATTCTATCTCATCGATCATGAAGATTCTAAATCATGAACTAATGTAACACCCAAATATCATGAGGTAATCATTATTGGGGAGAATAAAGAACATAAAATGATCATGAATGAAAATTTTTTAATTGAAAAATACATAAAAATACTTGAACTACAAATTATTGAAGGAATGTGATATCTTAGGTAATATTTATAATTAATGAAATTAACCACGATATTTGTATGTAAAATGTTTTTCTAGAATCCAAGAGTAAAATCACCCATCAATTTCAATATAATCATTCACATCTCATGAAAAATATTTTATAAAATATGATTTTAATCTTCTAGGTTTTGTAATTATAGTATTTTTTATAATGAATGGGAATGACCTATTTGAGTCTCACCCCTGAAATGTGGTTTTATGATCATCATAATTGAATATAATTTGTTTATTTTTAGTAATATAAGTACTATATGGTTAGTATATGTTTATTATAATAAGCTAAACACATCCACACACAAAAATATCTTCTCACTCCCATTCATGGATCAAATTAATTAAATTGTATCCATTCATGATCAATTTTACTTTATATAAGGTTTTTTCAGTAACAAACATGTTTCTATGTATCAAGTGGACTAGTTCAATATGATATTAACAGTTTTATATAGTGTCTTATCCTACAATCAGATGTATTTTTTCATTTTTAATTCAATAACATTCCAAAATTTCCTGACATATACTTCATGACATGTAAATAGTATTTATTAATAATAATATGAATAATCTCCCCATTTATAAAATATCATTCATGTTATTACTAAATAACAATGATATGGTACTCATGTAATGTGAGGAAAAATTCCTAATTCTAAATTGGTAAATTTTTTATATCCTAGGGAATGAAGAAATTTTCCTTGGCCACAAGATATTAAAACAATAAATTATAGTCTATTTGAATGAAATAAAATATAATCTAGAGGTAACATTGCCTACCATAGTCAAGGAGTTCTATAGCATTATTGGGAACAAAATATTTTATTTTTTTATTTAATATTTATCTTTGATATCTCAGTAACTCACAAATTATTTATCAACGGAATTTAATTTTTTTTAATATTCATTCAATGATTCCTTCATCACATATAAAATTAATTCAATTTTTTTATCAATAACAATATGTTATAATTGGGAGAACACATTTGATATTTCTTGTGATGAAAGTTACTACATGATTAGAGTATTTATTTATAAGATGTTAAACATTATTTCATAACTTATATATTATCCATGATAACTCTAATAGATTACAAAATAAAATTAGCACCTCTAAATCAAGATCATTTAATGGAAATAATCCCAAGTATGTTATTTATGCCATATATTTTTCTCTAAAAGGTATTTTTTTACAATTACCATTTCATTAAAATATCTTTTTAATCTAGAGGATGAAATTATATGAAAAATATGATGAATATTTCAAATGATTTTTTTAAAAAATATGATTTACTAAATAAGATCAAGAAATATAGTGTTTTAAACCTTATGATATTTTATAATAAATAATGTGTAGTATTATGTGTAAGTATAAACAAATGATGAGTCTTTGGATGATTGATTCTTTCGCATTAATGATGCCCTAATTTTTCAGGAATAAATTTAAATGAATTGATAAAGGATTGAAATTGTTTTGATCAATTTCCCCATGACATAAATTATGTTATTAAATTTTGGTTGATTTACTTTTAATTTATTAATGTGGTGTAATGGAATTGAAAATAGTACATATATTGTTTATTTCATATTATGGAATTTTGGTTGTATTTTTAAAAATTTATTTATATACTCTACGTAAAAAAATTCAAACCTGTTATCCCCTAAACCAAGAGATGAAAAACACTTATCTAACCAATGAGGGTCAACCAGCTAAGCATGAACAAGTGGAGAGTATGCACAGGTGGTGGGATAAATTACAGGTCAAGAACAATTCAAGTAGAGGGTTAGCCCTTACCTAATGAGCATGTTTGTGTCGGAATGGTCCGATGAGAATGAAAGATTTGTTAGTTCCTATAGGACATGTTCCTCAATTTAATATTTTGGTAAAAGGAAAAAACTATATTAAATATATTTAAGTGTTCACCGACTTACATCTCCAATTCTGGGAATCTTCATCCATGTGTATTGTTCCTCATTCATATATACAACATCATCTCACCTCAAATTTTCATGGAACCCAAGTAGATATTTCCTTTCACAGCACCGATGTAACCTTCCACTCATTACATTCAGGGCTATAACTTCATAAATCTAGTAAAATACATGGTCATCACTATGAAGGATTGATTTTGATAAGAAAATCCATCATAAGGATTTATAACTTCTATAGATGACATCTAGATCATATGATGAACACTATAAAAGTTAGACAATAATAAACTACATTGAATAGTAAAAATAATTGATCTATATAATTTCCACTACTTCTTCCCCATATGGTCATAATGTATGCTAGAGGGAGATCATGACACCATAAGAAAATTAAATACCATTATGCCACAAGCTTTGCCACTTCGTCGTTGAAATCTTGGATCCCAAACCGAGGGAGGTGGCCGCACCATGGAACCAATCTACAAAATTGTGGCTCAATGTAGAATTATTATGTCCCTCTAATTATTTTTATATCATATAAATTAATTACTCTAAGACAAACTTAAAATTACTTACTAATTACTAAAAATGTAAGGAATAAAAGTGATACCACTTGGTTTTTTAGGATTAACAATACCTAATTCAGTATTTCTTAAGTAAATCAAGTGAGATTAATTATGTATTTTACACTGGTTACACCAAATTTACACACGTTTATGCTATAATCGGTCTCTTGAAGTAACACATGGTTTATCGATCCTCAATGACCCATGAATAATCCTATAAAACACACATTATAAGAAGGTAATTTGATGGTGGTGTTTTGGCTATGGATTCTACAATTTGGTTTTGAATTGATTGGATTAAAAATGTGTTTGAGATACGTATGTGACTTCTATTTAAAAAGAATGAGTTGATCATTTGTTATTGTTTGGGGTGGATTAGATGAATTTCTTTTTAAATTATATTAATGTCATAAATTTCACTATTTCCTTAAAAAAATACAAACATCCCAAATCAATAACATAATATGATTTCTCACTATCCTAAGGAAAATCACAAATACACTTTTAGGATATTATTGATGAGAAATCCAATGTAGGGGATAATTTTAGCACTCATGAGGTGTATCATTAATATTAGTGAGTTCAAGGGGGATAGTACATCATTGAATGAATATAACGAAATAGAATAGATTAAGAATTATAAAAATAAGAAAAAACATCCAATACATCCCTTTTCTACTTATTTGGATAAAACTATTAGAGGTTTATACTTCCATTGATGTTATTCTATCGATGGAAGTTGGTAGTAGACTCATGAGGGTATAATTGAAGAAGAAAAACAAATAAATAACAATCACTCCATCGTTGTGTGAATAGTTTCACAAAAGATTATTTGGATGGACTAAATCCATTTGGAAACATTATCATTGTGATATGGAAAATGAAATATGAAATAATGATTATGATGATGATATTTTATATTTTAAATGATGGTGAACAAAAAACATACATGGGAGAAATTAACAATGCGATTACCAAACGAAATCATGACAATACAAATTAATGAAAGAAAAAACATTATCACTATAACCTTCACCACCATATCCTTATATACTCATATTAGAAGATTTTCATTCACCCTAGAAAAACCAATTCCATCCCAATTAATTTTGAGAGTCAAAATATCATGATATAATCAAGGGAATTTTGACTCTTCAATGTTGATAAGAAAATCATCTAGATTCATATCCCTTTTTGGAATGTGAATTTGTAACTTAATATATAAGAATATAAAGGGTTACTATAATAAACATATATTATTCATGTTTTCCTCTAATTTTGGAAAAAAAATTAGGCCAATTTGATCCTCAGTTTGTATGTTATACTTGAAATGGAGGGCTGACTTTATAGGCGGTCAGATCCGACCTTTAATTTAATTTTCATTTTTGACTACCTAGGTAATCATTAAAACATCAGAATTATCTCCAAATATATTTTAGTGAAATGATACTTGTTGATTTCTATTTGAAAAATTCATATTTTTATTTTCATTGGGCTTGGAATGTGGGCCCCAGTTTTGTTTGATGGGTTTTAGGCCCATTATGCTTTTTCTAGAAACATTATGCATTCATGCCCAAAAATCTCCATCTTCCCTTGGGATTTATCCATCTACCATAAAAGAGAAAATGTTCCAAACAATGTGAAAATCATTTCGCAAAATATAAAATTAAAAAAATACTATTTTTTCTCCATAAACATATGATTTACTAGGACCATATTTTAATTTTAAACATGAATTGCACATAAGTTGAGAAATGAATTTCAATTTATATAATGCACTAAAAATAATGTTTATGGGATTTGGAACACATGAATATTACGAGATAATAAATTTATATTAGCCTCTTTTAGTAGCTAATCACACCACCAAAATTTTGTTTTTCTACTCCATGGAAAAAAGTATCACCAAAATATGAAATTGAATTCCATTTTTCAAAAACATTTTAACATACAATGGTCACAAAAATACCTCATTCCAAAAAATCATGAAACCCTTCAAAATAATTTCATACAACCTTGGTTCACAATAATATCAAAATTCCAAGGCCTTTCCTTTGTTAAAATTCATCATCACATTTCATCTAATTTCAATTAATCATGGTGATGTGTGTGAATCACCAAAGAGAAGGGGCTTATATTCTTTTTCAAGGGAAAAAATGAATGCTCTAGGTGGGAACCAAACTAAAACATCAAATGAGTATCATTTTATTGTTTATTTTTGATCCCTAGTAGATAATAAAGGACCAATTCTGGGAAAGACAACTATGTAGTCAACATCTCCTAGTGAAGGATGCCACACATTTATCCAATTTCATAATCTAAAATAGAGATATAAAGCCTAAGTATGGCAACAAAACTATGTAGTCATGATCCCAATGTGCCGAAATCCAGACATTTGGATAAAATATTACACTATGATTTCATTTTTTTATTTTTTTGGATACTCAAATTAACCTAAAATTTACCCCAAAACCTCATGTTTGGATGAAAGGGACCCAATAAATAACATTTACACCCAAGATCCAATATATGTGAATTGTTGAATTTTTATTCAGAGGATGCAAATTTAAACATTTAAAATCACATAAGATAATATCATGTTCCAAATACCATGATCGCAAACATAAATAAGCATTAAAATCAAAATCAAGGCATTCAGAATCATTTTACAGTCATTTTTTAGGATTCTAAATGTATATAAAACATGAAAGAATAATGAATTGATTCTCTCTATATTTTTTTAATCTCATATATTCACTCCCCCCGACATATAATCACATTTCCATCAGTATTGAAAGAGAATTTATAAGAGTGTTCATAATTGGAATGAAATAGTGGAAAATGTGATTTGAAATAAATCCATGGAACAAAATCACCTAGTATAATGCTAATGACCATCCAAAAAGTATTTTATCACATTAGCTTGAATAATCATGTATAGTTGAACTATGTTTTAATTATGGAAGTCATGTGTTTCAATTGAAAATACAAACATGATTAAGCTACAAATTCTAACACAAAAGAAAAATTATGTCACATTGTATACCACAATGGGTGTTCCCTAAACACTAAACAAAAAACAATTAAAAGAAAAAAGTGAACTAATTTATTTTGAAATTCTAAACTCTGAGTCAATGGAAATGTAAGTTCCAGGTTTCCTCCCAAAAATTTATTTGTTTAATGTCATAATCTCAACATGGACCCTAAATATAAAAATTGTTTTCTATTTCCTATCTTGTATCAATTATCTTCTCCTCATCGTCTTATTTATTAAATGTTTCAATGAATGGATTTAAACTATGGCCATTGAATATGATGATCTAAACACTAGTGGGGTCCTGAATCTCTACTGCTCCATGAGGTATATATGATGCACTGTGAAAGGCCATGACCATCTCATCCTTAAATTTCCTAGATGTAAATGATGTTTTTAACTATATAGCAGAACCAATATTACTGGTAATTTTTTTTGACATTGATAATCCTATATTGGTATGATTGAACACCAGCTTTATTTATAATTTAATTTTAATAATTCTCTATCCTATGTTCCTCATGTTTGTTAATGTATAATTTCCTCTTTGTTTCTTTCAAAAATAATTCAATGTTCGTTTTTTTATATCTCAAAAGGCCTTATGTTCAATTTCAATTGGAAAATGGAAACATTTTCCATATACCATACTCTGTTGTGACATGTCTAGGAAGGTTTTAAACACATTAAGATATACCCAAAGGGAATACAAGAGTTCCTCATGCCATATTTTCTTGATGGATTGAATGTTTTTCTATAATTTACTTAATTCCAATATTTTCTAACTCAAATTCACCATTGGTTTGATAATGGTAGGAAATGGAAACTATGTGAATTATTAAAAACTTAGACATGATTTATGAATAGTAATGGTCGTATAAATACGTTCCATGGTCACAAATGATAAACCTTGGATTACTAAATCTAGAAATTTTTTGTTCCTTCAGAAATCAGATCGCCACTTGATTGTCACTTGATTATGTGGGAATCAACTCAACCCATTTAAATACATAATCATTAACTAAAAAGATTTAGAGAAATTCTATAGATATTGGGAGGGGTCCCCTGAAATCAATTTCCCCACATTCAATGATTTCAATAGCCCGAATGGGTGAAACGGGTATTTGATTTATTTTGGTTATAGATCCTAATTTATGACATTGAGGACAAAATTAGTAGAATGTGTAGGAATCCTTAGGGAGGTTAGGAAAAAAAGAGTATAATTTGGAGAAATATTTTAGTTGTTTTCTTAGTGGAAAACTGGCCACCACATTCTTATTCAGAACAGAATTTATGAATGGACTCTTGACTAGACTTAAGAAAACATCTCCTAATGAATTGATTAGGAAATAACATGAAGACATATGTATCCTCAAGAACATAGTGTTTTAAATAATAAATTAATTTCTTGTTATCTTGGGTCCTAAGTAATTTTGGAATGTCACCCCTAACCAAATGGTTAGTTATGTCAGTTAACCATTGGAAATTACTTCCCAAATAAGGGTTCTAATCAAGAAATTATTCAGAAATGGTATGGTGATATAAGTATTCTTTTAATTCTATCCTATATATGTTATCAGCCACAAAACTTTCTATATCCTTTTTATCCCTAATTAATAAATAAAACTCTCTTTGACGAAGGATCCACCTAATTAATCTAGCCATGTAATTTTTTCCCGAAAAAGTTTTTTATAGTTGAATAATTAGTGAAGACATTAATGGGGAATCCTAAGATATATGACCTGAATTTATATAAGGAAAAATAAAAAACAGTAACACTTTCACAGTGTTAGAGTAGTTGATTTTTGCATCATTTAATGATTTTATTTCACAAGAATTAACATATGGTATTTTATCATAATGTTGTTCTAAAAAATCACTTACATTGAATTCACTTTCATCACACATGAGTTCATATGGATGATTCCAATTGGGATATATCATGATAAGTGTATATATAATAGATGACTGCAGTGTTTAGGATGACTCTTCATGGATGGTTTTTTACATAAATGGAGTATCATTCACTAGTAAAGAACAATGGGGCGGTGAAATTGAGCTCAAATTCCTTATGAACCTTTTATAGAAACCAAAATTTCCTAAGAATGACCTCAAATCCTTTATATATTTTTCCGAGTGAAGGTGAATAATAATATCAACCTTAGATTTATCAACATCAATCCATCTACTAGATAACAGATGATGATGAACTAGTCCTTATTTTACCATAAAATAGAATTTTTCCTAGTTTAGGATAAAATTACTATCCTCAAATGTAGACAGAATCCTTTATACATTTATTATATATCCTTATAATTATCCCGAAAGACTGAGAAGTTATCCCTAAATAACTTTAAATAGTCCACAACCATGTCGAAGAAGATTCACATCAAACACTACTAGAATGTACCATGGGAATTACATAACACAAAGGGAATGTTTTTGAAGGAAATGGTGTTCAGTGGACAGGTGATAGTTGTTTTTCCTTGATATTCCTAAGAGACATCAATTTTTTTATACCCTGAGAATCCATCTAGAATGTAATAGAATTGATGACCCGCTAGTCTCCCAAGGATTTGATCAATACAGGGTATGTGGAAATGGTCCTTCAATGTGTATAAGTTCAACACCCAACCGTCAATGCACACTATCCATCCACTACTAAACCTTTTGAGGAGCATATCACCATCATTAAGATTAATAACTATGATTCTAGCATTATTTTGAACTACTTTTATTGTGATTAACCACTCACTCTTAGTAATTGGATAGATGATACCAGATTTCAACAACGTAAAAAGTTATTTCCTTACCACATCTATAATATTGGGATTATGTATCCAATGAGGTTGAAGACATGATCTAGATTCATATTCTAGAATAATACTATGACTTCTTATGAGAGGTATAATCCCAGGAATATCCGAAAGGGTACATCCAATTTCTTTCTTATGCTTTCCTAGGACATCAAGAAGCATCCTCTCTTCATTGGCTTCAAGAGAGGAACAAATGAAAATAAGAAAAACATGGTTATACCCTAAGAATGAATACTTGAATGATGAAGGTAAGACCATAAATTCAATAACATATCGGTAAACAGGTTCAAATGGAGGATTTTAATTTGCATCAAACTCAGTGTTGTTTCCAAGTTTTTTTGACAGAATGGGTTTCTTTTGAAAAGAATTTCCAGCTTCCACATTGTCTAGATAAGTTTCAAGAATGGGTATGGACTTGATGATTTTTATTTTGGAAATTTAATCCTTTATTATTGATCAAGAAAAATCATCAATGGTTTCATCTGAAGAGATTCAATCCAAGGTGTCAAATTTCGCTCATATGATCAAATGATATCAATATCATCTTGATGTATACATCCATTATCAATTCATAGATGTTGATATGGTTTATAATCAATACAATGTAACACCCTGAAATTTTATGAGATTTATTCCTTTAAATCTATATCACATCTTCTATTGTATGCTACACCAAGATTATCTTGCACTATACACAAGACTATATTAGCTTGTAGTATACGCAACACTATTCTTAGATCGTGCTACACACAATTTCAAGTTCATTTGATAGTAGTTATTCTAAGAAACATTGAGTGTGTATATATAGATATATATATATATATATATTAAATGTATAAATGAAATATGGTTGGATTCTGTTATACGCAACAATAAAGGAGCCTTGCACTACACACATCCCTGACATGGCTTACATTACAAGCAATCGTAACCTTCCACGATAGCGTGTGTTTTATGCAATACTGAGTTTCACTAAACAACGATATGTTATTAAAATATTATATAAACTAGCTGTTATGAATTGTAATACCCACTTTTTTAAATTTTATAAATTTTATCTTTCAAAATGGACTTCATTTTTAGATTTGGAATATCAAAATTAGACTAGGGTGAATTTTTGGTATTTTTCTAAAAACATTCAAATTTTGATGAAAAATGAAAACACTGGGTTACAATTTAAAAACCGAATTTCTATTTAAATAATTATTTATTTTATTTAAATTTATTTTAGGTCAAAATTGATACATAATACCTATATAAGGTCAATGTAATTCATTAGAGTAATTTTATAATAATTTTCACTGTCTTTTACCCACCTCCTAGGAGATTTTGAAAATTTACATAAAAATTAATTTTACCACTTCTGTGAGTGCAATTTAAAAAATCCTCGAGACACGGTTCATATCAAGGAGTAAAATTTGGTTCAATAAGATAAAAATATTTTTTGGTGAATAGTAACTTTTTTACTTTTATATACCATGGTTAAAAGAAAATAGGATAATTAACGGTAAAAATGATATTACTATTACCGTACCACCAATACCAATTCTACTGTATAAGTGTAATTAGACCAAAAAAACATAGGAATAAAATATTACCCTTTAGTCCCACATGGATTAGATTAGTACATTTATTATTATTTGTTTTAAAGAAGAGTTAAAATGGTTAAAATCAAAGTTTAATAACTAAAAAATTTTAATATACGGTTATACATAAGATAAATTCCACTATAAATTTTCATTAGAAAGATAAATTTTGTTTTACATAATTGTATTTTATTTATAAATTTTATACATTAAATAATTTAATTTATTTATGACACAATGCTGATGTATTAATTACCGTATTAAAGAAATATTATCAAAATTGATGTTATAAATATCCAAATAAATGAAATTTGAGACTTTTTATGAATTCAAATAATTTTATGAGTTAATATGACATGTTATCATTGATTTAATGACCCTTTTTCGAACTAATCATTCTGTTATGATTTTCACAATAATCAATTACCAAATAGTGTCAAAATTGACATAAAATAGTTTTTAAAAAAATATTATATTATTAATTGTTATAACATTCCTAAAAATATAAGGTTTGGCCAAACGACTTAGATAATGTTATATATATTAATAATGAACCAATTGGGGTTATTTTGGCTTTTTATAGTATGTTATTATCCATATAGTGTAAGAATACAAGAAGACACGGTAAAAGTTAAATTATTTAACATAGAGTTAAATCTAATAGATAATGTCAAAATAGTAACCTAAACTTTTCTAAAACCTATTGGTTGAGACTATTTAAAACCATAACCACATAATATTTGAAATAAATCAATTTGAAGCTATTATAAACCAAATATGACTTTATTAAAAAAATATGTTATGTTTTCCCAAGGTGCCCCTCTCCTGCCTTATAAAAAGGGCACCCCTTCCCTCTTCTCTTCACACCATTTTGAGCCTTGAAGCTCAGACAACCCCAACCAATTTCTCTTCTACACATCCCTAGAAAAATTCTGGAGGTTCTGGTTTTCTCAAAAGATCAACTCTACTTACTTAAGAGGAAGCTTAAAGGAGGTTTGTCAAAGAAGAGGTAATCTCTTCTTCTGATTCTCTCTGGTTTCTTTCTCCTTCTATTTCTTCTTATTTAGTTGACTCATTATTAAGTAATAACATTATTATTAATTATATACTGATATTTTATTATAAATATTAAAAAACCTATTTCACCTTCTATCCATCCTACAGAAAATGAAATCACTGTGTGTGCGTACATACGGTATACCGTCTCCACGACGGGGTGTAATTTGTTTTCAACCACGACCATACTTGGATGGGAATAATGGTGTAAATAAATAACTATATATGATTATTGTAAAGTTATATTGATTCTGAAATATTATACATACACTTCAGTACAATTCCACAATCATGGGAATGATATCATCACTCGTCCGTACGAACGGACTACCGTCTCCACGATGCGATGCGATTCATTCTCCATGTTAACCATTCTTGAATTATTATAAAGTATATATAACAAATAATATTTAAATATATGATATAATAATGATATTGGATTTATTTATATACATATGTATGTATGTCATATACTTAATTCCATTCAATTCAATAAGAAAATGAAAACAGCGTTCATGCGTATGTATGGCATACCGTCTCCATGAACGGTGTATTTCATTCCATTTACCGATCTATCATATATATATATATATGATGAATATATATTATATATAAATCATTTTTTACATTCTGGAATTAATTATATCATGATATAAGTAATAATATCAAGAACATCAAGTCGAAACATGAAATTATTTTACACAAAACGCTGCTTTAACAGGGAATTTACAAAAAAAATGGGTAATATAAAGTCATAAGTGAACCATATATGACATCATAACAATGAATATGATTATATAATAAGTCAATTACATTATTTAAATCACTATACAGGAGGTTCTGATAAAAACAAATCATATCGGAAATAAGATAAGGGATAATTTTTGCAATCTCATTTTTTTCCGAGATTGTTTATTCGTAAGTATTTACTGGGGTTATGTTTATCATCATTGTCCATGTTTTCTAAAAATGTTTTTATAAAATTTTTAATACTCTTACATGTATTTTTAAAGTCATTTTTACCCTATGTTGACTTTTACCACATTGTATGGAATGAATTTTTCCTATGTTTACCATATAAGGTACTTTTTGACTTTTCCGGCAAAAGTATGAGAAAAATGTTTTTTTACTTATACTGAGTGAACTGATTTTTACGGTTTCATAACACCTTATTTTCATGAAACATACTCTACAAGATTTCTGAAATATTTTCAACAAAAACATTCTCTTTTAAAATTCCTTATAATTTTGTGAAAAGAAAATGATTTTGAAAGAAGAAATGATATTTTCTTCAAGAATTGTTTTCAAGTGTTTTATCAAAACCATTTTCCATCTAGGATGAAATTATTTCATATGTGTATGTTTCAAGTATAATATCTCTAGGATTTACATGGTTTAACTTTCCTTATGATGAAATGATTTCTATTTTTTGTATGGATTATATTATGATGGGATGATGTTTATGAAACCCATTTTATACTTTTGGTAATGATGAATGATTTATGTTCAGGTTGTGGAACAAGTAAGAATGATTTCATTATGAGATGGGTGGGACCTATATCATTGTCTATTGTATTGTGTAAATATTTATATCTCATGAGATAGACATGGCTGGAATGGTAATTAAATCTGGTTTAATGTTGCAGGACTAAAAGGAGGAGTGAACAAGATTCAGAAAGGGACTTTGTCCACTAAGATGGTCTTGGCAGCAATGTGTTGGATACTATAGAAATCATAACATGTGATTAATGGTTTCAACAATTACATATTTTATTCCAATGTTATTTTATCCGGATTAATGTTTCTTTATTATCTATGCCTTACATACTTCCATGTTTTATGTCATTTCTCAAGATCATGACTTTTAAACATTATGTTCATGTTTTTAAGTTCAAATGTATATGATTTTTTTATTTTCTCCATGATTATCCTTACTGACCATTTGAGCTCACCATTTTATATGATAAATTTTCCCCAATATTTAAAGAATGTTTTTTGTAAGAAAACAAAAAGGGGAAGATCTTTATTAGAGATGTTGAAGATCTTTCACCACTATTAGAAGATTATGTTTCAAGTTTCCAAAGACACTAAACTATTATGGTCCTTTGGCATCTATTTTTTTTTATTAGATATTCCATAAATGTAATGTAATGTCTATGTACGTCAAGCTTTGGGTCTCTATAGTTGGTATTAGAGGAAAGGATTAGTCAACATTTGGAAACTATGATGCGAAAACTTTAGTGAAATCCCTAGGGATATTTCTAAGGTATATCTAGGGATGTCCCTTAGGATAAGTATATGTATAGGTTATAGTCCTAGAATTAAGGTAACGATCATAGAATTTAACTTAATATATTATATATTGATGGTACTCCCCCTTTATTATGTTGTTTTCCCTAACATGATTTTTTCCTCTCACACTATTCTTTTTGGGTTTTAGAAAATGGCTGGAAACATAAAGATTCACGATAATGGAGGATATGATGGGCAATGGAATGATATTCTTCATGAGCAACCAAATGAAACAGGATTTGGAATTCCAAACAAATTCATCATTCCAAATCATCAATCTCATAATTTTATCAATAATCTCAACTTTGGTAAGTTTCTCTACTCAGCTAATAAGATAAAGATGGAGATTCATGATGATCATAGAGGAAAGAAATTTCAATTTCTCTCATGTAAATCCTATTGGAAGAGGCATCAATGAGAATGTTTCAAAGGAACTGGAAGATGCTTTGGGTGCAGAAAAGAAGGACACAAATCTAGTAAGTGAAATGTAAAAGGTTCAGTTAACACCATGGAGAAGGATAATGGTATTGCTACAACATCAACAATGATTAGATGTTTTAAATGTGGAATGTATGGTCATTATGCGAAACAATTCCCTAAGGGAAAATCTCATGAAGATAATCATCATGGTCATATGGGAAGTATTTATGTGGATGATAATGAGGAAACTGCAAATGATATATAAGATGAAATAAGTGTTGAAGCTTGGTCAATGGTTTAAGAAGGTCGTGGAATGAATTATGTTTATCAAGAGTTATGTTGTATAGGTAATGGTACTATAGAATAGATACACATCTAAGGATTTTTGCACTATTGATTTTCCAAAAGTATTGGAAAGTATATGTTGAATGGTACTGGTAACCATGAAAAGTTAATTCATATATTTTTTGAAAGTAGATGATATGCGCATAATGAAGGGATAAGGAGATAATGAGATGTTTTATAGTATTGAGGAGCTCATGGCTGATATAAGGACAATGTGATATCATAGTGTGATTATATAAAAATTTTGGGATTTTGGTATGTGGAAAGTGTTAAATTTTAATAGCATTCATGTTTTCACTAATGTTCTATTGGAATTAATTTTTCAAAAAAATACATGATTAAGGTATTAACATGTTTGGAATATGACCAACAAGATATATCTTAAGAAATATGGGAGATAAATGATGGTATTCACATGCTTGGTATATGACCTCCCTGGTAATAATTTTCATTATACTATGAAATTGGACAGATGTATTTTGGATAATCCTCAATATTTGAATGGATTATGTTGGACATAAAATATTACTATTTATATATAGAACTTGTTTTTCGATATTATTTTTTGAATTTTATAATAGTATAGTTTTAGAAAATGGACAACCCATAGGACGAGTGACAACCCATCGGTTCAGACAAGGCTATGGGAATCGAACCCACAACTGAAGTACGACATGCCTATATTGCATACCACTAGCCTACAACAAGTCCCTAGTTAGTAGAAACTAGTTTTATTATATTAAGTGGTATGATATATAAACTATAATTCCATTTTAGGAACCATATACTATTAATCTCACTATAGATGGACTTTTGTATATTTGATAACTTTTTCTAACCTTATGTTTGAGAATGATGGAATGACCTATCATTCTATCACATGATCTTCTGACACATCATGGAAGACAAATTCAACTTCATTTCATTAATAGATAAAGTGGAAATTGTTCATGGCACAAACAATAGTGAGATTTTACCCAAATTAAGTAAGTATTTCATTTAATTAAAAACATATTCAACATTAGGGAAATGATATTGAAAACCAAAAATGTTTTCCTAGTGCCCTCATATCTGATGAATCAGATGGATCCTTAGATCATCACAAATTTATGGATTTGTAACTGGTGGCTTTATCATAGCTATGTCCTCTAGAACACTCCATCAGAACTTGATGGTTATATTTGTCTTCCATATCCATATTTTCACCTATGTTATCCTATGTGGAAACCCAGTGATTAGTTAATTTGGGTAACTGTTATGTTTTATATGTTAGTTTTTAATGATAAATATTGGTATTCCTTTTTACGATGTGGGTTTCATTGAAATAATATTTAATATAGTAAACCATTTATAACCCTGACGAATTTCGAGGGTGAAATTTATTTTACAGGGGTAGAATGTAACACCCTGAGATTTTATGAGATTTATTCTTTTTAATTTCTTTCATATCTTCTGTTGTACGCTACACCAAGATTATCATGCGCTATACGCAAACCCGTATTAGCTTGAGGTACATACAACACTATTCTTGGATCGTGTTACACACAATTTCAACTTCATTCGATAGTAGTTATTTTACACAACATTGAGTGTATATATATATATATATATTAAATGTAAATGAAATTTGGTGGGATTCTATTATACACAACAACAAAAGAGTCTTTCACTACACGCAGCCCTGACTTGGCTTAAATTACACACAATCGTCACCTTCCACGATAGCGTGTGTTGTACGCAATACCATGTTTAACTAAACAACAATATGTTATTAAAATATTATATAAACTCGTCGTTATGAATAGTTATTCCCACTTTTTGAAATTTTATAAATTTTATCTTCTAAAAAGGACTTCCTTTTTAGATTTTGAATATCAAAATTAGCCTATGGTGAATTTTTGGTATTTTTTTGAAAACATTCAATTTCTGATGAATAGTGAAAACACTGGGTTACTATTTAAAAACTGACTATTTATTTATGTAATTACTTATTTTATTTAAATTTACTTTAGGTAAAAATTGATACATAATACCTATATTAGTTCAATGTAATTCATTGGTGTCATTTTATAATAATTTTCACCACCTTTTACCCACCTCCTAAGAGAATTTGAAATTTTACATAAAACTAAATTTTACCACTTCTGTGAGTGGAATTTCAAAAGTTATAGAGACATGATTAATACCAAGGATTAAAATTTGGTTCAATAGGATAAAAAATATTTATGGTGAATAGTCGATTTTTACATTTATTTACCATGGTTTAATGTAAATAGGGTAATTAAGGGTAAAACTGATATTACAATTACCCTAAAACATGTCCTAATTATAATGGATATTTGTAATTAGACCAAAAACAACCTTAGGAATAAAATATTACCCTTTAGGTTCACCTGGATTATATTAGGACATTTATTTTTTTTAAGAAGAGTTAAAATGGTTAAAATCAATGTTTAATAACTAAAACATTTTTAATATAAGTCTACACCTAAGATCAATTAGACTATAAATATTCATTAGATATCTAAAAGGATTCCTTACATAATTTTATTTTAATTATAATTTTTAGACATTAAATAATTTAAATTATTTATGACACAATGATGATGCAGTAATTACCTTATTAATGAAATATTAACATAATTGATGTTATAAATACCCAAATAAATGTAATTTGAGACTTTTTATTAATTCCACTAATTTTATATGTTAATATGAAATGTTAGTATTGATTTAATTAATGTTTTAGACCTAATCATGCTGTTATAAATATCACAAAAATCAATTACCAAATAGTGTCAAAATTGACATAAAATAGTTTTTAAAACAAATATTATATTATTAATTGTTATAATATTCCTAAAATTATAAGGTTCAACCCAATGACTTAGGTAAGGTTATTTATATTAATAATGAACCACTTTGGGTTCGTTTGGCATGTTATAGTAAGTTCATTAAGCATGTAGTATAAGAAAACAAGAAGACACGGTAAAAGTTAAATTATTTACCTTCGAGTTAAATCTAAAAGATAAGGTCAAAATATTACCCTAAACATGTCTAAAACCTATTTTTTTAGAGTATTTCGATGCATACCTACTTTATATTCTATATAAATCAATTTTAAGCTATTATAAACCGAATATAACTTTATTAATAAATAATATTTTATGTTATTTCTTAAGGTGCCCCTCTCCTCCCTTATAAAAAGGGTACCCCTTCCCTCTTATATTCACACCCTTTTGATCCTTGAAGCGTTGAAAACCCCTACCAATTTCTCTTCTCCACTTCCCTAGAAACATTCTGGAGGTTCTTTTCTTCTCAAAAGACCAACTCTACATCCATAAGAGGAAGCTTAAAGGAGGTTCATCGAAGAAGAGGTAATCTCTTCTTCTGATTCTCTCAAGTTTCTTTCTCCTTCAACTTCTCCTTCTTTAGATGTATCATTATAAATTAATAAAATCAGTATTACTTATATATTTATATGTTATTATAAATATTAAACAACCCTATTTAACCTTCTATCCATCCTACAGAAAATGAAATCACTGCATGTGCGTACATATGGAATACCCTCTCCACACAGTTGTGTAATCTATTTTCGACCACCACCTTACATGGATGGGTATAATGGTGTAAATAAATAACTACATATGATTATTGTAAAGTTATATTGATTATGAAATATTATACATACACTTCAGTACAATTCCATGATCATGGGAATGATATCATCGCCCGTGCATACGTACAGACTACCGTCTCCACGACGCGATGAGATTCATTCTCCATGTTAACCATTCATGAATTATTATAAAGTATAAATAATGGATAATAATGAAATATATGACATAATAATGATACTGGATTTATTTATATATATATATATGTGTGTATGTAATCTACTTAGTCCCATTAAATTCAATAAGGAAACGAAAACAGCATTCATGTGTACGTACGACCTACCATCTCCATGAATAGTATATTTCATTCCATTTATCGATATATCATATATATATATGTATATTATGAATATATATTATATATAAATCATGTTTTATATTATGTAATTAAGAAAATCAAGATATAACTAATAATATCAACAACAACAAGTCGAAACATGAAACGATTTTACCCAAAACGCTGCTTTAACATAGAATTTACAAAAGAACGGGTAATATAAAGTCATAAGTGAACCATATATGACATCATAAAAATTAATTTGATTATATAATAAGTCAATGACATTATTAAAATCATTATATAGGAGGTTCTGATACATACGAAGCATATCGGAAATATGGTAAGGGATAATTTTGTAATGTCATTTTTATCCGAGATTGTTTATTCGTAAGTATTTACTAGGGTTATGTTTATCATCCATGTACATATTTTCTAAAAATGTTTTTATAACATTTCTACTACTCTTACATGAATGTTTAATGTCATTTTTATCCTTTTTTAACTTTTACCACATTGAATGGATGGAATCTTTCCTATGCTTACCATATAATGTACTTTTTGACTTTTCCAGCAAAAGTACGAGAAGAATGTTTTTTACTTATATTGTGTGAACTGATTTTTACGGTAACATAACACCTCATTTTCATGAAACTTATTCTAAAATATTTCCGAAATATTTTAAACAAAATCATTTTCTTTTAAAATTTCTTGGAATTTTGTGAAAAGAAAATGATTTTGAAGAAGAAAGGATATTTTCCTCAAGAATTCTTTTTAACTGTTTTATCAAAACCATTTTCCATCTAAGATGAAATTATTTCACATGTGTATGTTTCATGTATAATATCTCTATCATTTACATGGTTTCACTTTTCTTATGATGAAATGATATCCATTTTTTTGTGGATTCGGTTATGATGGGATGGTGTTTATGAAACCCACTTTATTCTTTGGGTAACGATAAATGATTTATGTTCACGTTGTGGCACAAGTAAGAATGATTTCATAATGAGATTGGTGGAACCTATATCTCACTCCAATTAATTGGGTAACGATTGATATCTCATGAGATAGACATGGATGGAACGGTATGTTAATCTGGTTCAGTGTTACAGGACTGAAATGAGGAGTGAACTCGATTCAGAAAGGGACTTTGTCCACTAAGATGGTCTTGGCAGCAATGCCTTGGCTAATATGGAAATCATAACATGTGCTTAATGGTTACCAAAATTACATGTTTCATTCCCTTGTTATTTTATCGGTATTAATGTTTATTTTTTATCTATGCCTTACGTATAGCCATGTTTTATGTCATTCCTCAAGATCTTGATGTTTAAATATTTGTTCTTGTTTTTAAGTTCAAATGTATATGATTTGTTTTATTTTCTCCATACATACCCTTACTGAGCATTTGAGCTCACCCTTTTATATGTTTTCTTTTCCCTAGGATTTTAAGAATTGTTTTAGGTAAGAAAACAAAAGGGGGAAGATCTTTATGGGAGATGTTGAAGATCGTTCACCAAGATTAAGAGATTATGTTTCGAGTTTCCAAAGACACTAAACTATTATGGTCCTTTGGCATCTATTTTTTTTGTATTATGGATTCTGTAAAAGTTATATAATGTCTATGTACATCATGCTTTGGGTCACTACAGATGGTATCAGAGGAAAGGTTTTGTCAACCTTTGGAAACTAGGATGCGAAAACTTTAGTGAAATACCTAGAGATATTTCTAAGGTATGTATAGGGATATCCCTAAGGATAAGTATTTGTATATGTTATAGTCCTATAATTACGGTATCGATCATAGAATTTAACCTAAGATGTTAGATATTGACGGTACTCCCTGTTTATTATGTGTGTTTTCCCTAGCATGATTTTTCCTCTCACACTATTCTTTTTTGGTTTTAGAAAATGGCTGGAAACAAGAAGCTTCATAATAATGTAGGATATGATGGACAATGGAATGATATTCTTCATGAGTAACCAAAAGAAACAGGATTTGGTAGTCCAAACATCGTTATTATTCCTAATCAAAATTCTCAGAATATGATAAATAATCTCAACTTTGGTAAGTTTCCTAACTAAGCTAATAAAAGAAAGATGGAGTTTCATGATGATCATAGAAGAAAGAAAGTTCAATTTCTCTCATGTAAATCTTGTGGGAAGAGGCATCAAGGAGAATGTTTCAAAGGAACAGGAAGATGCTTTGGGTGTGGAAAAGAAGGACACAAATCCAGTAAGTGAAAAGGAAAAGGTTCAGTTAACACCATGGAGAAGGATTATGGTATTTCTACGACATCAGTAATGATTAGATGTTTAAAATGTGGAATGTATGGGCATTATACAAACCAATTCTCTAAGGGAATATCTCATGAAGATAACCATCATGGTCATATGGGTAGTATTTATGTGGATGATGATGAGGAGACTACAAATGATATATGAGATAAAAGAAGTCTTGAAGCTTGGTCAATGGTTTAAGAAGGTATTGGATTGATTTATGTTTAAGAAGATTTATGTTGTATTGGTAATGGTACTATGGAATAAAGACACATCTAATGATTGTTATAATATTTTTTTCCTAACATATTTGAAAGTATATGTTGAATGGTACCGGTAACCATGAAAAGTTAATTCAAATATTTTTTGGAAGGTAGATGATATGAACATAATGAAGGGACAAGGAGATAATGAGATGTTTTACTGTATTGATGAGATCATTGCTGATATAAGGACAATGTGATAACATGGTTTGAGTATATATAAATTTTTGGATATTGGTATGTGGAAAGATTTAACTTTTGATGGCATTCATGTTTTCACTAAGGTTCAATTGGAATTAATTTTTCAAAAGAATACATGATTAAGGTATTCACATGTTTGGAATATGACCAACAATATATATCTTATGATATAAGGGAGATAAATGATGGTATTCACATGCTTGGTATATGAACTCTCTGGTAATCATTTTCTTTATACTATGATATTGGACATATGTATTTTGGATAAGCATAAATATTAGAATGGATTATGTTAGACATAAGATAATATTATTTAAAGATAGAACATGTTTTTTGATATTATTTCTGGAATTTTATAAAGGTATAGTTTTAGAAAAAGGACAACCCATAGGACGAGTGACAACCCGTCGGGTCGGACAAGGCTGTGGGATTCGAACCCACAACTGAAGTCTAACATGCCTTTATCGCATACCACTAGCTTAAAAGACGTGCCTGGTTAGTAGAAACTAGTTTTATTATATTAATTGGTATGATATATAAAGTATAAGTCCATTTTAGGAGCAATATAAATTTAATATCACTATAGATGGACTTATATATATTTGATAAATTTTTCTATCCTTATGTTTGAGACAGATAGAATGACCTATTATTCTATCGCATGATCTTCTAACACATCACGGAAGACAAATTCAACTTCATTTCATTAAGAGATAAGGTGGAAATTGTTCAAGGAACAAACAATAATGAGATTGTACCAAAATAAAGAATTTATTTCTTTTAATTCAAAAAATATTCAACATTAGAGAAATGATCTTGAAAACCAAAAATGTTTTCCTAGTTCCCTCATATCTGATGAATCAGATTGTACCTTAGATCATCACAAATTTATTGCATTGTGACAGGTGGCTTTATCATAACCATGTCCTCTACCACTCTCCATCAGAATTTGATGGTTATATTTCTCTTCCATATCCATATTTTAACCTATGTAATCCTATGTGGAAACCCAGTGATTAGTTAATTTGGGTAACGGTTACATTTCATACATTAGTTTTTAATGATATGTTTTGTTATTCCTTTTTACGATGTGGGTTTTTATAAATGAATCTTTCAAATAGTAAACCGTTTATAACCCCGAAGAATTTTGAGGGATAAATTCATTTTAAGGGGGGTAGAATGTAACACCCAATGGTTTTATGAAATTTATTCTTTTTAATTTCTTTCATATATTCTATAGTACGCTACACCAAGATTATATTGCGCTATACGCAATACTGTATTAGCTTGCAGTATACACAACACTATTCTAGGATCGTGTTACATAGAATTTCATGTTCATTTGATAGTAGTTATTCTACGCAACATTGATTGTATATATATATATAATGTATAAATTAAATATGGTTGGATTCTTTTATACGTAACAACAAAGCAGTCATGCACTACACGCAACCCTAACTTGGCTTACATTACATGCAGTCGTGACCTTCAACGATAGCGTGTGTTGTACGCAATACCGAGTTTAACTAAACAACGATATGTTATTAAACAATTATATAAACTAGCCATTATGAATAGTAATACCCAATTTTTTAAATTTCTTACATTTTTTCTTTCTAAATGGACTTCATTTTTAGATTTGGAATATAAAAATTAGCCTAGGGTGAATTTTTGGTATTTCTCTAGAAACATTCAATTTTTGATGAATAGTGAAATCACTAGGATGCTATTTAAAAACTGAATTTTTATTTAATTATTTAATTATTTTATTTAAATTTATTTTAGGTAAAAATTTATACAAAATACCTATATAAGTTCAATGTAATTCATTGGAGTCATTTTATAATAATTTTCACCATCTTTTACCAACCTCCTTGGAGATTTTGGAAATTTACATAAAACTTAATTTTACCACTTCTGTGAGTGGAATTTCAAAAATCCGAGAGACATGTTTAATATAAAGGAGTAAAATGTGGTTCAATAAGATTAAAATAATTTTTTTTGAATAGTAACTTTTTACTTTTATTTACCATGGTTAAAAGTAAATAGGGTAATTAAGGGTAAAAATGATATTAATATTACCCTAACACATGTCTTAATTCCATTAGATAAGTGTAATTAGACCAAAAAACATTATTAATAAAATATTACCCTTTAGGTCAACATGGATTAGATTAGGACATTTATTATTATTTTTTTAAAGAAGAGGTAAAATCGTTAAAATCAAAGTTTAATAAATAAAACATTTTAAATATTGGGATATACATAAGATAAATTTGACTATAAATATTAGTTAGAAATATAAAAATATTTCTTACATAATGGTATTTTATTTATAATTTTTAGACATTAAATAATTAAATTTATTTATGACACAATGATGATGCAGTAATAACTTTATTAATGAAATATTAACATAATTGATGTTATAAATACCCCAATAAATGTAATTTGAGAATTTTTATGAATTAAAATAATTTTCTAGGTTAATATGAAATGTTAGTATTTATTTAATTAACATTTTTATAACCAATCATGCTGTTATGATTTTCACAAAAATCAATCACCAAATAGTGTCAAAATTGACATAAAATTGTTTTTAAACCAAATATTATATTATTAATTGTTATAATATTCCTAAAAATATATTGTTTGGCCAAATGACATATATAAGGTTATATATATTAATAATGAACCACATGGGGTTCTTTTGGCTTGTTATAGTATGTTTATTAACCATATAGTGTAAGAAAACAAGAAGACACGGTAAAAGTTAAATTATTTATCTTAGAGTTAAATCTAAAAGATAAGGTTAAAATAAAAACCTAAACTTGTCTAAAACATATTGGTTGAGATTATTGAGACCCATACCCACATTAGCTTCAATATAAATCAGTTTTAAGCTATTATATACCGAATATTACTTTATTTTAAAATAATATTTTAAGTTTTTTCTAAGGTGCCCCTCTCCTCCATTATAAAAAGGGCACCCCTTCCCTCTTCTCTCCACACCCCTTTGAGCCATGAAACTCGGCCAAAACCTGCCCATTTCACTTCTCCAATTCTATAGAAACATTATTGAGGTTTTGGTATTCTCAAAATACCAACTCTAACTCCTTAAGAGCAATCTTAAAGGAGGTGCGTCGAAGAAGAGGTAATCTCTTCTTCGGATTCTCTCAAGTTTCATTCTGTTTATACTTCTTCTTCATTATTTGTCTCATTATAAAGTAATGAAATAATTATCACTTATATACATATATGTTATTATAAATATTAAACAACCCTATTTCACCTTCTATCCATCCTACGAAAAATGAAATCACTGTGTGTGCATACGTACGGAATATCGTCTCCACGTCGTGGTGTAATCTGTTTTCGGCCACCAGCTTACATGGATGGGTATAATGGTGTAAATAAATAACTATATATTATTATTGTAAAGTTATATTTATTCTAAAGTATTATACAAACACTTAAATACAATTCCATGATCATGGGAATGATTTCATCGCTCGTCTGTACGTACGGACTACTGTCTCCACGACGCGATGAGATTCATTCTCCATGTTACCCATTCATGAATTATTATAAAGTAAATATAATTTATAATAATTAAATATATGAAATAATAATGGCACTGTATTTATTTATATATATATATATATGTATTTCATCTACTTAATTCCATTCAATACAATAAAGAAATGAAAACAGTGCCGATGCGTACGTATGGCCAACCATCTCCAGTAATGGTGTATTTCATTCCATTTATCGATCTATCATATATATATATATATATATATTATGAATATATATTATATATAAATCATCTTTTACATTCTGGAATTAATTAAATCATTATATATGTAATAATATCAAGAACAACAAGTCGAAACACGAAATGATTTTACCCAAAACGCTACTTTAACATTGAATTTACAAAAGAAGGGTAATATAAAGTCATAAGTGAACCATGTATGACATTATAACAGTGAATATGATTTTGTAATAATTAAATGAAATTATTTAAATCATTATATAGGAGGTTCGAATACATACGAAGCATATCAGAAATAAGGTAAGGGATAATTTTTCAATCTCAATTTTATCCAAGATTGTTTATTTGTAAGTATTTACTAGGGTTATGTATATCATCCATGTTCATGTTTTCTAAAAATGTTTTTATAAAATGTATACTACTCTTCCATTTATTTTTAAAGTAATCTTTACCCTTTTTTTGAATTTTACCACATTGTATTGAAGGAATCTTTCCTATGTTTACCAAATAAGGTACTTTTTGACTTTTCTGGCAAAAGTACGAGAAGAATTATTATTTTTATTTATACTGCGTGAACTGATTTTGACGGTTTCATAACACCTTATTTTCATGAAACATACTCTACAATATTTCCTGACTATTTTCACCAAAATCCTTATCTTCTAAAATTTCTTGGAATTTTGTGAAATGAAAATCATTTTGAAGAAGAAAGGATATTTTTATCAAGAATTATTTTCATGTGTTTTATCAAAACCATTTTCTATCTAAGATGAAATTATTTCATATGTGTATTTTTAAAGTATAATATATCTATGATTTACATGGTTTCACTTTTATTGTGATGAAATAATATCCATTTTTATGTATGGATTATGTTATGAAGGGATGATGTTTATGAAACCCATTTTATACTTTGGGTAATGATGAATGATTTATGTTTATGTTGTGGCACAAGTATGAATGATTTAATTATGAGATGGGTGGGACCTATATCTCCCTCCAATGCATTTGGAAAATATTTATATCTCATCTGATAGACATGGCTAGAACAGAATGTTAATCGGGTTCAGTGTTACAGGACTAAAACGAGGAGTGAACTCGATTCAGAAAGGGACTTTGTCCACTAAGATGGTCTTGGCAGTAATGACTTAGCTACTATGGAAATAATAACATGTGCTTAATGGTTTCCACAATTACATGTTATGTTCACATATTTTTTTATCAAGATTAATGTTTCTTTATGATCTATGCCTTATATACTCCCATGTTTTCTGTAATTGCTCAAAATCTTGACGTTTAAACATTATATTCATGTTTTTGAGTTCAAATGTATATTATTTTTTTTATTTTCTTCATGCTTACCCTTACTGAGCATTTGATCTCACCCTTTTATATGTTTTCTTTTCCCCAGGATTTAAAGAACGGTTTTAGCTAAGAAAACAAAAAGGGTAATATCTTTTTGGGATATGTTGAATATCTTTCACCACGAATAGAATATTATGTTTCGAGATTCCAAAGACACTAAACTATTATGGTCCTTTTGTGTTTATTTTTTTTATATGTTAGATATTCTTGAAACGTTATGAAATGTCTATATACGTCAATCTTTGGGTCTCTAAACATTATCTATCTAATTAACGTTGTGGATATCCTCATCATCACCAATTTAATAGTTTTGATTATATATTTTTAGATTGAGGCTCAAGTTTCCAAGGGTTATTATCATGTTTACATTCCAAACTCTGATGAAATAATTGATTTTTTCTAAGAATGGCCGATCAAGGATTATGGGGTTATTCTCTCTAGGACCTATTCTGGGTGATTGACTAGTAAAATGAAGTCAGTAGGATAAATAAAATTTTCAACCTTCACCAAAATATCTTTTAATATTCCCTTAAGAACTTGAAAACATCGATCTTCTAGTTGGAGTGTGACAGATGTTGGTTGGAGATCTTTATGTCCTAATTAACAATACATGGAAGATTAAATGAGTTTCACACTATCTCCTTGATCACAAAGGGATTTTAAAACATTGTTATCTCCTAACTCAACATTGGTGTATGGACATACTAGATATTTCAGCATCGGAGGAATGGTCCCCTAAATGGTGGAACTCACATTAGCAACCAAAAGTACTTGGTTTTGATGTTAAAAATACGTTTAAAAGTGCACATTTTCTTAAGGTATTCTATGTTGGTTGGATTTTTTTTGGATTACATCAAGAATGGGAATATTCATCTTAACCAAAGAGATGGTTTCCCTCAATGTCTCATTCAGTATTGATTTATATTTTCCATTAAAATGATGGGGGAAGGGTGCATATTTTTTATTTTTTGAGGATATGGTTCATTCACATTCATATATGATATTTCAAAATCTGAGGGTTTCTCCTTCACGATTTAATGTGATTTTATAGATTTTAATTGTTCTAAAATGAATTATTTAGGTTTTTCAATTGATATCTCACTTATTAACACAATAACATCTTAGAGTTTTTCATGAGAGGTTTGTGTATAACTTGATTCTCCACTTATAGTTCGATATAGAATAGCCTGAGTATGAATCAGGGTTTTCTAGTTTTTATTATTTGTAATTATTGTTTAAGTGATGATACTTATATGTTCATTTTCTCTATTTTTTTACACAATTATTTAAGGATTGGGACATATTGGGTAGTGACTTGGGCCTGTTGATTTATCCTAGGATGATGCATTGGTTGTTGGATTAGGTGTTGAATGGGTTGTTGGTATTGGACATGAGGATGTTGGTATTGGACTGGTTGTGGTTGTAACTGAATATGGGTGTGAATTTTTTTTGAGGGTATGGGCTGAGACATTTATGTTGGGTTCGTTGTTCATTTTTCCTCCAACAGATTACTAAATAGTGATTATACCTTAGATTGAATGTATTTTAGTATTTTGGATTTTGAATGTTCATTGCATTAACACTTTCTGGTGTTCCTCTTAATATAACAACATTGATAGAAGTAATGGTTGGGAAATTATCAGTCTTGTGGCCATGTTTTTCACAAATTGTAAAAATAGGATCAATAGTATGTGTTTTTTGGACCATCCAAAGATCTATCTCCTCAACCTTCCAAGTGAGTGCAACCAGTTTTCTATAATGTTTTATTCTTCTAAAAGATTTTTCATTCCACAAGATTTTAGTGGAATCTCATAGTAAGGTTATGTTCCCCATTTTTGGTTCTGTTCAGCAATATTTTCTAGATACTTGTAAGGATCATATAGGGCCATTTTTTAGTTTCTATTGCATATCATGTCAATAAATTGTTTGTTTTCTATCCATAAAATTTTGTAGAAAATTCTCCCATGTTCTAAAATTAAGAAACCATGGTGTTTTACCATATTTAATATGTCCTCAGACCCTTCCAATGTTTCATTGAATGTTTCTCCCTCTCTTTCAAAAAATATAAGGATTACCTTTTTATGTTCAATTTTTTTTGTTATAGTGGATGTTATTTTTATAGCGTTGTCATTGAGGTTTTTCCCAAGAGTGAATGGATTCTAGTAACCAATTTTTTTGCCACTTGCTTATTCGGACCTTCAGTAAAAAAGGAAAGAGAATGATTTCTGCAGAATCAATTTTATTTGAAGGGTACATGGTTTTGACAATGTCATTGAATTCATTAACATGAAGGTAAGTCATCTCAAACACCATCCCATTAATGGTAAGAATGTTTTTTTGGACATAGGTTTTGGAGACATGTTAGTCATATCCTATATTACCATGACTAATGAATAAGGGTGTATTTTTTTGGGATAGTGTGAGGAATTCTATCATGGTTTTGTCTGCAACAATTCCCATGTTAGGTTATTTCCCATTTTAGTTTCCATTTGGGTCCCCACCCTAGATTATGATTTGTTTTTGGGGATGATTCTCTATTATATTGAATTGTACATTTGAATATTGAGAATTAGGAATATTATGATTTAATGGAAAGATACCCTTATGTGTAATTAAATCCCCGGCCCCAGGACTATCCAACCTAACTACATGATTTTAATAGTCATGGGTGTAGGCGGGTATGCACCACAGAAAGAGAAAAAAGAAAGGGGAAAGGAAAGAAAATTAGAATGATAAAAGAGAAATTAGGGAGAATAAAAATAGTTTCTATGATCACTTACTTGGTCCCTGATAATGGGGCCAAAATCTGGTTGTGCCCAAATTTACCCTAGTGTATTTTATAAGTGGTCGCTTTTAGTATGGATTGGGTTATCGATCATTAAATACCCAAAAAAGAAATCTAAAAACATAAATTCTAAGAAAGTTATTTGATAGTGTTTATTTGGATTTGAACTAGCCAATATGGTTTTGAATTGATCAGATTATAAATCATTATGAGATACTTATGTGAATTTAATTTAAAAATAATGTTTTGATCATTGATCATCACTTGATCGCATTGGATGAATTTCTTTTTAAATTATTTCAATTTCATACATTTGACAATTTCCTTCAACAAATTACGAAAATCCACAATCACTCACATATATGAGTTTTCACTATCCGAAGGTTAATCACCTATACACTTATAGGATCATATATATGATCACTACTAGGTAGAGGGTAAATTTATCACTCTGGATGTGTATCCTTAATATTAGTGATTTCAAGGGAGATGGTACATCGTTGAATGATTATATCAAAAATAGAACTACTTAATAATTATAAAATGATAAATGATATCAAATTAATCCCCTTCATACTCCATTGGATCATCCCATTATATTTTTAGTCCTCCATTATTGTTATTCTCTCAATGGAAGCGGGTAGCAGACTCTTGAGTGTTTAATTGGAGAGAAAAAATGTAATTAAAATCCCTCCAACATTATGTGAAGAATTTCACAGATGGTTATGAGGATAGACTCACTCTATAAGGAAAAAATATCAATGTGTTGTGTAAAATGATATAAGAGATGAATAAGAATATGATTATCTTTTATTAATTAATTATTGGTGAATGAAAAACATATATAGTAGAAAATGACGGTATGATTCCCAAATGAAATCTTGATAATATAAATAAATGAATAAAAAGTATTATTCTTATTACCCTCACTAGAAGATCCTTATATAGGAATATTAAGAGACTTAGGTTCACCCCACCCCCCAATAATCAATTCCATCCTCATTAATTGGGAGAGTCAAAATAGCTTGAGAAAATCAATGAAATTTGGACTTTTCAAAATTGACAATAAAATTTTCCAGATTCATCAACCTTTTTGATGTGTGAATTTGTAACTGAATATGGAATAAAAAAGGGTTATTATAAGAAACATATCTTTTTACTACTGTTGTAAAATATCTGTCAAAATTTCAGTCCAGTTGGATCATCATTTAGTACGTTATACATGAAAAGGTTGGTTTCCTTTATGGGTATTCAGATATGGACACTAATTTAGTATTCATCTTTGAATCCCTAGATGATCATGAACACTTCATAATTATCTCTATCAAAAGTTGAATTAAATTACCCCCATAATTTCCTATTTATAAAGTCAAAATTGCAGTTTCATTGGGCTTGGATTGTGGTCCCCACTTTTGTTTTATGGGCCTTAGGATCGTTATTCTTTGTCTAGAAAATTTCTGCATTCATTCCAAATAATATTCATCATCACTTGGAATTCATCCATTGATCCTAAAAGAAAAAATGTTACAAACAAAGTGATAAATAAATTTACATAATATAAAATTCAGAAAATTAATATAATTTTCTCCACATACATATGATTGACAAGTCCCATATTTTCATTTTAAACATGAATTACAATTAAGTTGAGAAATGAAGTTCAATTTATATAATGAACTAAAAATGATGTTCATGGAACTTGGAACACATGAATATTAAGATATAATCAATTAATATTATCCCATTTTAGTGGATAATCACACCCCCCAACTTGAGTTACTCTATTCCCGAGCAAAAGTTATCTCAAAAAATGAAATTAAATTCAATTTTTAAAAAACAATTTATCATCACTTTTCATCCAATTTAAATTAATCATGGTGAATTTTTGTGCAACACAAAAGTTATGGGGCCCAATTTATTATTCAAGGGAATACAGATGAAATCTCTAGGTGGGAATCACATTAAAACTAAATTTGAGTATCCTTTTTTGTTGATTTTTTTGAACCATAATAGATATGAATGGGGTAACTCTGAGAAATATAACTATGGATTCAAGATCCCCAATTGTTGGAGGTAACACATTTGTAAAATTTCCTGATCTACAATGGAGATATAAATCATAACTCTAGGAAAGAAAACTATGGAGTCACAATCCTCAAGTGGTGTATGCCTCACATTTGGATAAAACATTTATTTATGAGTTCTCTTTTTAATTTTTTTATTGGATACTCAATTTAAACTAAAATGGACCCTAAACCCCAGGTTATGATTAATGGGACCCATGAAATTAAATTTACTCCCAAGATCTAATGGAAGATCATTGTGAAATTTTGGTTAAGAGGATGAAAATTTAGACCTTGAAAAATCACATCATATAATCTCAAATTTTCAAAAAACTATTCTCATGAACTTAAATATGCATTAAAATCATAATCAAGGCATTAAAAACATTTTTTTGGGTTCCGAATGTACATTAACACATGGAATCATAATGAATTTATTCTCTCTCTCTCACTTTGTCTTTAATAAAAGATTTTCCCTCTCTCAACATTTAATTACATTGACCATTGTGTTGAAAAAAATATAAAATAAATTTCAGAATTGGGAATAAAGAGAGGAATAATGAGATTGGAAATAAGTTCATGGAAAATAAATCACCTGGATTAATGTTGATGGCCATAAAAAAGGAGTTGATGACATGGTCTTACAGTTAGATGTAGAATCCTCAGGTATAGATGATGTATGTTTGAATTCTGGAAGGATTTTGTTTTATCACACACATAGAAAGTTTTTTCATATTGGAAACCACAAAGGGGGTTACCTAAACACAAAACAACAAAAAAATTAATATAAAAAAAACATTCATTTATATTTTGAAGTTCCAAAATCTGAGTCAATTGATAGATTAGATTTAGGATGAAACCTAGAAATATATTTGTCTAATTTAATTATCTCATCATGGACACTAAATCTTAAAATTGTATTTATTGTTCATAGTTTGTCTCAGTTGGCTCCTCCTCTTTTTTTTATTGAATGTTTCAATGAATGGTTTTAACCTATGACAATTATGTTTGATAATCTAACCACTGGTGGGGTCCAAAATATCTAATTCTCAATGGGGGAACATACGAGGCAATTTTTAAGGCCCTACCCATCTTGACCATAATATTTCTATGTTTAAATGATGTTTGTAACTATATAAGGAAACAAATTTCTTGGTTAAAAATGTTTTCCATTGATATTCTTATATTGGTAGGCTTAAAATATAGCATTATTTATCCTTGAATTTTTATAATCCACCATCCTAAGTTTCTCATGTTATTTAATCATTAATTTTTTATTTCGTCAGCCAATGAAATGTAAAATTTCATTTTTTGGATTCCCCAAAAGTCCATATGTTACATTGCAACAGATAAATGGAAATATTTTCCATATACCAACCTATATAGGGACATTACTAGGATGTTGTTTAACATAGTATGATATGCCCAATGGGAATCAAAGAGTTTCTCAGACCAATCTTTTCTTTAGGGATTAATAGTTATTTCTAGAATATACTTAATTTCCTAATTTTCCAACAAAGAGTGACCATTGGTTTGAGGAGGTTAGGTAGTGGAACCATTGTGAGAAATCCCATACTTATACATGAGTGATGAAAAGTGATAATTTTATAAATGGGTTCCATGGTCACTAATTCTATCCCTACGAATTCAAATATAGAAAAGATCTGTTCTATTACGAATCAAATCACAACATGATGGTCATTTTACTTTATGATAATATACTCAACTCATTTAGAGACATAATAAACATCTAAGACGATTTAGAGACATCCCTTAAATATTGGAAAGGGTCTCATTAAATCAATTATGTAACATTTAAAGATTTCAAAATCAATAATGGGTATTAGGGGAATTTGATTTCATTTGCTTATGGATCATAATTTCTAACATCAAGGAAAACATCAGAAAAATGTGTAGGAATCATTATTTATGATTGACCAAAATAAACAACATTAGATGACCCTTTCTATTGTTTTCTTTGTGTAAAAGTTTCCACTACATGCCTCTTCATAACAGAATTTAAGAATGGACTCTTGCTCATACATGGGAACACATCTCATAATGACATGATCATGATGGAAAATGAAGTGATGTAGATAATCAAAAACATAATGTTTTACATCATAATGTCATTTAATCTTATCTTGGGTCCTGATGAATTTTTTAATTTCACCCATATATAAATGTTTTTCTATGTCAGCGAACCACTAGAAATCACTCTCATAATTAAAGTTCTCACCATGAAATGAATGAGACCTAGAAAGGTGATGTGTGTTGTATTTGAATTTCATCCTCGAGAGGTGATCCACTACAATATTTTCAACACCCTTTTTATTAATAATAGTTAAATCAAAATAGTGAAGAATAAGGACCCATCTAATTAATATATCCTCTGCATATTTTTTTTAGAAAAGTTATTTTAGAGCTAAATAATCAGTGAAGACAGTGATGGGGGATCCTAAGAGATAGAACTGGAATTTCTCTAGAGAAATTAAAACATAAATTATATATTTCTCAATGGTGGGGTAGTTTATTTGTGTTTCATTTAATAATTTACTTTCATAAGAAATTAAATATGTATATTTTTTTCACAACGATGTCTAGAAACTACTCCTATAGGGTAGTCAATCTAATCACACATGAGTTCGAATGGAAGTCTCATATTGAGAGACTTCATGATATTTGGAGATATAAGATATTACTTGAGTGTTAAGAATGACTCCTCACAGCTTTCTATCCACATAAATGGAGTATATTTCACCAGTAGATCACAAAGTGGTCAAGAAATTGAGCTGAAATTCCAAACAAATCATCTATAGAAACCATCATATCCATAGAAGGACCTCACAACCTAAATATTATTTTGGATTGTGAAGGTGAAAAATAATGTCATCCTTGGATTTTTCTATTTCTATCCCTCTACCAAAGATTAGATGACCTTGAACCAGTCCCTATTTTACAATGAAATGGCATTTTTTCCAGTTTAGCATGACATAATTTTCCTCAAATCTAGACAGAACTCTTTCATCATTTATTAGGAATTTCTCAAAATTATATCCAAAGATAGAGATGTAATATTTAAATACAACTAAAAAATCTCGCACCATGTCTGAAAAGATTTCCATCATACACCATTGGAATGTACCAGAGATATTACATAACCCAAAGTGAATGTGATTCGGTATCGAATGGAAAAGAAATTGTTTTTTTCCTTGATCTTCTAATGACACTTCAATTTTATTATACCCTGAGAATCCATCTAGAATGTTTTATAACTAAGGACATGCCACTCTCTCAAAGACATGATCAATAAATGGTTATGGGAAATAGTCTTTCTTAGTGCATGAGTTCAACATCCAATAGTCAATACACATTCCACCTCAACTATTTCTCCATGTGAGGAGAAGATCACCTTCCCTGTTGATAATAATAGTGATTCCATCTTTCTTTGGAACAACATGAAGGGTTTACCCATTCACTCTCACTAATGGGATATATGATTCCAGCATTCAATAACATAAGAAGTTCTTTCCTTACCACATCCATAAGATTATGATTAAGTCTTCAATGAGGATAAAGACATTGTTTATATTCATATTCTAGAACAATATAATGGGTTATGATGAGATGAATAACCCTAGGAATAACAGAAAGGGTCCATCAAATTCCATTGTTATGCTTTCCTATGACATCCAAAAGCATCCTCTCTTGATTGGATTGGAGAGACAAAGAAATTAAAGGTGGAAAAGTTTTATTATCCCCTATAATGAATACTTGAGTGATTAATGTAGGACCTTAAATTGAAAATCATATATGTTAACACATTCAAAATAATGATTGGACTGTGCATCAAACCCAGTTCTTTTTCAAAATTGTTAATATAATAGGTTCCTTTGGAAAACAATTTCAATCTTATACATTGGATAGATCAGTGATATAAATGGGTATAGACACAATGTTGCTCATTCTGGAAATGGTGTCATTGATTGTTGATCCCAAAAAATTTAGAAAAGGAATCATCTAAAATATATTCAAGCCAATGAGTTAAATTTCCCTCATATGATCAAAAAAAATGAATATCATCTTGATTTAGACATCCTTAAACAATTCCATGGTGATCCTTTGGGTAATAATCAATAATACATATCCCATTAACCTCATATATATCTTTATCATATTTAATTTGAGAGTTTTCATAGTATGTTTTTAGATTGAGGTTCATGCATCCAACAACTATTGTCATGGTCCCATTCCTAACTGTGATGACTGAAATGATTTTTGAAAAGAATGGCCGACCAATAATTATGGGGTTCTAATCTCTAGGACTGATTCTTGGGTGATTGTCTAGGACAATGAAGTCCGTAGGGTAGATGAAATTTTCAACCATCACCAAAACATCATTTTAAGATCCCCTTAGGAACTCAAACACTACAATCTTCATGTTAGAGTGTGATAAATATTGGTTGGAGATCTTAATGTCCTAATTAATAGTACATGGAAAATTGAATAAGGTTCACACTAGCTTCTAGATACCATATGGATTTTTCAACATTGTTCTCCCCTAAGTCAACAACGATGTATGGACATCTGGGATCTTTCAACATATGAGGAATAGTCTCTTGAATGGTGGAACTAATATTAGTTGCCAAAAGTAAATGGTTTTATGTGAAAAAAAAATTTAAATGTTCACAAGTCATTAAGGTACTCAGATTACGTATTAATTGTTTCGATTGCATCGATAAGGGAAATGATCATCCAAAACTGATTGAATATTTCCCTCAATGTCTCATTCAGTTCAGGTCTATATTTTCCTTTCTTACATTGGGGGAAGGGTGCATATTTTTTTGAGGATGTCATTCTTTCACATTGGTATTTGAGTTTTCTAAATATTAGTGTCAATATTCTATAATTTCATGTAATTTTAAAGATTTAAATTTTTCATTAATGGTTGGTTCTGTTTTTTCAATTGATCTATCACTTCTTAAGACAATAACAACATTGATGTTTTAGGAGAGGTTTGTGTGTAACTAGATTCTACCCTTATAGTAGGGGATTGGACAACCCGAGTAGGCATGGCTATTTTTTTGTTTTGATTTTTTTTAATCTTTTTTAATTTGTGATACATATAAGTTCGATTTTATCTATTTTTTACATATTTGTTTACGTTTTAGGATAGATTGGGTTGTTGCTTATTCTGGTTGGTTTGTCCTTGGATGACAGTTTTGGTTGTTGGATTGGGTGTTGAATGGTTTGTTGATATTGAACATAATGATATTGTAATTGGACCAATTTTGGTTAGAACTGATTATGGGTTTCAAATTTCTATTGAGGGAATGGGTTGTGACAGTGTTTTTTTGTTGGTTATCGATTTTCCTTCCAAATGACGCCTGGATGGTAATTATAGCATGGACTGAAGGTATTTTAGTATTATGGATTTTTAATGTTCATTAAATTAACATATTCTAGTGGTCATCCTAAAATAAATTCATTAATAGTATGAATGGTTGGACAATTATCAGTATTTTTCCATGTTTTTCACCAATTGTACAAATAGGCTCAATGGTTTGGGTTTTGTTGACCATCCTAAGATCGATCTCTTTAGCCTTCTATGTGAGTGCAGTATGTTTTTATCTAATGTTTTCTTTATCTCAATGATCTTTTATTACACTAGATTCAGGTGGCCTCTCATAGTATTTTGATGTTATCTATGTTTTTTTTGTTCAGCAAGATTTTCTAGATACTCATAATCATCTTTTGCAGATTTTTTTTTGAATGTTATATTGCACATCATGTCATTAAATTGTTTGTATCCTAGACCAAACCCTTTGTAAAAAGTTCTAAAAAGTTCTGGGATTAAGAAACCATGGTGGGGTACCATGTTAATAGTGTCCTTGAACCATTCCAATGATTCATAGAATGTTTCTACCACTCTTTGAAAAACATTTTGGATTCCCTTTTTATGTGAAAATATTTTGTGATGGGGGAAGTTTTTTTATATAATTATCATTGCAGTTGGTCCTAAGAGTAATTGGTTCCTAGTATAAAATTTTTTTAAAAAATATTTTCTCAGTCCTTTAGAGAAAAAGTAAAGGAGTATCATTTAATAATATTCAATTTTATTTGGCGGGCACTGGGTTTTGATACTTTCATTGAATTATTTTACATGAATGTAATGAATCTCAGACTTCATCCCCTGGAAGGTAACCAGGTGGTTCAAGACATGGGGTTTGAAGACATGTTTGGGATATCCTATATTAGCATTACAAATTGTTGAGGGTTCATAAGTCCAAGCTACTAAGAGGTATTATTTCATAGTCTGATCTGCAACAATTCATATGTTTTTGAATTGATCATTTTGGTATCCATTTGGGTTCCCTCAATAAATTATGATTAAGATTTGTGGAATATAAAACATTATATTGAACTGGACTTTTGAATATAGTGTGTTAGTAATATTATGATCTAATGTAAAGAGAGCGTTATGTGTACTTTAATCCCCAAACCTATGATTATACACCCAAACTAGACGATTTGAATGGTTACGGTTGTAGGCAGACATGTGCCAAAAAAAGTGAAAAAATAAGAAATGCCGAGGGAATTGGGATCAGAAAAAAGAAATGGAGGAGAATAAAAATATGTTATAAGGTAACTATCTTGTTCCCCATAAATGAATCCAAAATTTGGTTTCACCCAAATTTACCCAAGTGTATAGTGCATGTGGTCATTTGTAGTACGACATGGGTTACTGATCCACAGAGACCTAAGAAGAATCCTAAGAAACATACATTCTATGCATGTGATTTGATGGTATTTATTTGGCTATGAAGTGTCCAACTTGGTGTTGAATTTATTATATTATGAATTCTTTTGAGATACTTATGTTACATCAAATTTAAAAGAATTATTTCATCTTTGGTTATCTCTTGGGGTGGATTGGATGAATTTATTTTTAAATTATTTCAAGGTCATAAATTGGACGATTTCCTTCAACAAAATATGAGCATCATAAATCACCCATAGAATATGTGTTTTCACTATGATATGTACAATCACATATACACTAGTAAGATCATATTGACGATAACTCGAAGGTATAGAATTTTTTTAGCAGTCGAGATGAGTATCCTTAAAATTATTGATTTTAAGGGAGAAGATACATCGTTGAATGATTATATCCATAATATAATTGATTAAGAATTATTAAAAATATTTATATCATTCAATATATCCCATCTATACTCCCTTGGATCAATCTATTATTGTTTTATCCCTCTATAGATGTTATTATGTCAATGGAAGTGGGTAGTAGACTCATGAGGGTAAAATTGGAGAAGGAAAACACATAAATAATAATAACTCCAACATTATATGAGGAGTTTCACAAAAAAGTATTATGATAGCATCACTATCTAAGGAAATGGAATGAATTTTAAATTTTAAATTAAATTTTAAATCATTATTAAGATGATGATCTTTTATTAATTAAATTAAGTTGAACGAAAAGCATACATGGGAGAAATTGACAATGCGATTCCAAAATGAAATCTTAAAAATACCAATGAAAGAATGAAAAGAAATTCTCCCTGTTCCCTTCCCCAAAATATCTTTATGTGGAAATATTATGATCATTTGGTTCAACCCACAATAATCAATTCAAACCCAATGAATTACGAGAGTCAAAATAGTATGAGAAAATAAGGGGGATTTGGACATTTCAAAGTTGACATGAAAATCATCTAGATTCATCCCTCTTTCTGATATGTGAGTTAATAACTTCATATTGTAGAATAAGAAGGGTTAATAGAGGACACATATCTTTTTCATGGTGTTCTCTAACATCTGACAATATTTTACACCAATTGGATTATCCTTTTTTATGTTATGGTTGAAATTATTGTATGAATTTATGGAGATTTGGATCTGTCCATTAATTTAACCTTCATATTTAACTACCTATATCATCAACAAAACAACAAAATTACCTCTGAAAAAAGTTTAATAAAATGATTCCCATGTTTTTTTCTTTTTAATGTTAAAATTTAAGCTTTGTTGGGCTTGTATTGTGGCCTTGTTTTTATTTGATAGGCCTTATGCCCATTATGATTTATCTAGAAAATTTGTGTATTAATGACCACAAATGTCTATCATTCCATGGAATTCATCAAATGATACTAAAATAAATATCCAAAAAATGTTTTAAATCATACCTAAAAATATAAAATTCAAAAAATGAATATAATGCTCACCACAAATAGATGTTCGATTGGAACAAGATTTTCATTTTAAACATGATTTTCAATTAAGATAAGAAATGAATTTCAATTTATATAATGCACTAAAAATAATGTTTATAGACATTGAGACACAGGAATATTATGTAATAATAAATTATTTTTAGCCTCCTTAAGTGTATATTCACTTCCTCAACTTTTATTTTTCTAGTCCTGAGAAAGATGTATCTAAAAAATATGAAATTGAATTCCATTTTTCAAAAACGCTTTAACATACATTGATCACTAAAAGACATCACGCCAAATAATCATGAAACCCGTTAAAATAAATTCACAGAAGCTTGATTTATAGTATATCTCAAGACAAAGATCATTTCATTGTTAAAATTCATCATCACATTTCATCCAATTTTCATTAACCATTGTGATGTTTTGTGCATCACAAAAAGTCATGGGGCCCATTTTTTGTTCAAGGGGAAAATCGTAGATCTTGGTGGGAATCACATTAAACCTTAACTTGAGTATCCATTTTTTTTAAAACCACAATAGATATGAAAGGACCAACATTTAGAAGTACAACTATGGAGTCACAATCCCCACCTGTTAGAGGCCACACATTTTTAGAATTTCATGATCAAAAATAGAAATATAAAGCCTTACTCTTGGAAAACAAACTATAGAGTCATGATACCCAAGTGATGGATGCCACACATTTGGACCATATATTTCTCTATGAGGTCATTTTTTTATTTTTTTGTGGTATAATAAAATTAAACTAAAAGTGACCCCAAACACCATGATTCGAGGAATGGGCCCCATGAAATCAAATTTGCACCTATGATACAGTAGACCAGAATTGTGGTATTTTGATTAAGAGAATGAAAATTTAAACATTGAAAAATCACATCACACAATCGCACTTTCCATAAACTATGCTCATGAACATAAACAAGCATTAAATTCATAATCAATTAATTCAATATCACTTTACAATTAGTTTTTAGGATTCCCAATGTACATTAACACAAGAAAGAATGATCAATTGATTCCCTCTCTAAATTTATTAATCTCATATTTTCAATCCTAACAACATGAAATTAAAATACCCTCAGTGTTGAAAGATATTAGAATAGAGATTTCAGAATTTTGATGAAAGAGCGGAAGAATGTGATTTGAAAAAAATTCATGGAACAAAATCACCTAGTTTAATTTATTTGACCATAAAAACGTAGTCCATCACATTGGCATCAAGTTATAAGTGGACTCCTCAGCAATGGTTGAGGTATGTTTGAATTCTAGAAGGCATGTGTTTCATTTAAAATTACTAAAATTATTCAGTTTCCAATTCCCTCACATGTGAGAATTTAGGTCACATTGTAAACCACAAATGGGGTTCACTAAATACAAAACAAAAAAAATAATAGGAAACAAACTTACCTATTTATTTTTAAATTACAATATATGAGTAAATTGAATAATATTTTCCATGTTACTTCCCCAAAATCAATTTTTTAATGTCACTAGCTGAACAAGGACCCTAAATCTATCATTTTTTGGTCTGTTTCATATGTTTTCTCATTTATCTCCACCTTTGTTTCTCGTTTATTAAATATTTGGATTAATGGTTTTAACCTATGAACATTTAATTTGATGATATGACCACTAATAGGGCCTTAATCGCTACTGCTCCATGAGGGTACATATGATGCATTGTCTAAAGCCTTGACCATATAAACCTTAACATTCCTCGGTGTAAATGATGTTTGGAAATATATAAGAGCACAAATTTTCCATGTTCAAAATGTTTGACTTTGAAATGGAAAGACTGGTAGGCTTGAGCTCTAGCTTTATTGATCCATGAATTTTCATAAACCTCTATCTTATGCTCGTCAAGGTCATTAATTTATAAGTTTCTCTCTGTGTTGGCCAAATAAATTTCAATATTCATTATTTATCACCCAAAAAGAATTATAGTCAATTTCACTAGGTAAATGGAAATATTTTTTCATATATCAACCAATATGGTTACATGCCTAGGATGTTTTTAAATGCAATCCAATATTCCCAAAGGGAATCCAAGAGTTTCTTATACAAATATTATCATGAGGGATTGATATTGTTTTCCAAAATTTTCATAATTTCCTTATTTTCCAACACAGCTTTACTATTGTTTTGATGATGGTAGGTAGTGGAAACTTTTTGAGAAATCTGATATAGAGACATGACTGATGAAAATGGACATTTACAGAAATGGGTTCCATGGTCACTAATGATAGCCCTAGGAATTCAACATCTAGAAAAGATGTGTTCTTTCCAGAATCAATTCACAACATGATATGCATTTCAATTTGTGGGAATGGACTCAACCCATTTAGTGTTATGATCAACAGCTAAAAGAATTTAGAGATATCCTGTAGAAATTGGGAAGATACCATGAAATCAATTCACAAATAGTCAAAGATTTCAACAACCAGAATGGGTGTATGTGGCATTGGATTTATTTTGGTTATAGATCATAATTTTTCACATAGATGTGAACATTTTTAGAATGTTTAAGAATAAATCGTTAATTTAATCCATAATAAACCTCATTGGAGGACCTTTCTTATGGTTTCCTTTGTTGAAACGTGGCCCCCACTTCCCTCTTCATTATAGTATTTATGAATGGAATCTTTCCTAGACTCAAAACACATCTCCTTAGGACTTGATCAGGACAGAACATGAAGATATATGGATCATAAAACATGTAGAGATTGACATTCAAAAAAATTTAAGCTTATCTTGGTTCTTGAAGAATTTTAAAATTTCACATGTAACCAAATGGTTTTATATGTCAGTGTAAAATGGGAAATCACTCATAGAATAAAGGTGCTCATTGAGAAATTAATCATACAAGGAAAGGTGATGTGAGTTGTCTACGAATTCTATCATATATAGTTGATCATCTAAAACATTTTAAAACCCCTTTTTATCCTCGATGGTTCAATCAATCTTTTAATGAAGAAGGACACACCTAAATAATAAATCTTTGGATTATTGTTTTTGGAAAAGGTATTTTAGAGATAAATGATTGATGAAGACAGCGATGGGGGATCCTAAGACACAGGACAAAAATTTATCTAAGGAAAATACAATAGTAATTAACTATATCTCATTGGTGGTGTAGTTGATTTTTGAGTCATTTAAAATTTTACTTGAATAAGCAATGACATGTAGAGTTTTATCGCAACGTTTTCCTAAAAAAACTCCTACAGGGAAGTCACTCACACAACACATGAGTTCAAATGGAAGATTACAATTGAGATATTTCATGATTGGTGGAGATATAAGATATGACTTTATTGTTTACAATGACTCCTAATAGCTTTATATCCACATAAATGGAGAATATTTCGCCAGTAGAGTACAAAGTGGTCGAGAAATTGAGATGATATTCTTAATGAACCTTATATAGAATCCATCATGTTCTTATAATAACCACACATATGCTACATTTTTTAAAGTTTGATGGTGAATAAAATATAAACCTTATATTTATCAACATCAATCATTCTACTAGAGTTTAGATGGACTAGAAAAATTATTTCTTTTTCCATGAAATTGCATTTTTTAGTTTAGGTTGAGATTATTATCAAAACATATAGAAATAACCCTTTTGATATTTATTAGGCATCCCTAAAAAGTATAACTAATGAAGGAGTAGTACTAAATAAAAAACCCTAAACAAGCCCCCACAATGTCTGAGAATATTCCCATCATACCATGTTAGAAGGTACTAGGGGAATTACATAACCCAAAGGGAATGTACATGAAGGTAAATGTGTGGAATGGATTAGTGTAGGTTTTTTTCTTTGATATTATAATGAGAGTTCAATTTGATTATACCTGGAAAACCCATCTAAAATTTAGTAGAACTAATGACCGGACACTCTTTCAAGGACTTGATCAATGAAGGGAATGGACAAATGGTGTTTCTTAGTGAATGAGTTCAACGTCCTATAGTCAATGAACACTATAAATCCACTACTGACCCTTTTCTGGATAATATCTCCATAATTTTTATTAATCAAAATGATTACGTCTTTATTTGGAAAAACATGAATTTGTCTTACCTACTCACTCTCAACAATGGGATATATGATTCCAATTTCTTTTAACTTAATAAGTTCTTTCCTTACACATCCTTCATATTGGGGTTCATTATCAACTGAGGCTAACAAGATGGTTTGTATTCATATTCTAGAACAATACTAGGAGTTCCATTGAGAGGGATAATCCTAAGAATATAGTAAAGGGTTCATCTAATTGCATTCTTATGCTTTCCTAGAACATATATAAGCATCCACTCATGATTGGATTCAAGATAAGAACAAATGAAAATAGGAAATTTTTTATAATACTCTAAAAATTAATACATGATTGATGATGTTATGACCTTAAATTAGATATCAGATTGGTTAAAATATTATAAAGAAGGATTGGACTTTACATCAAAATCAGTGTTTTTCAGATTTCAAGATAGAATGGGTTCCTTTTGAATGGAATTTATTGCTTCCAAATTGGCTAGATTAGTGTCAAGAATGGGTATGTACTCCATGTTGTACATTTTGGAAATGGTATCATTGATTGTTGACCCTAAGAAATCATCATAGGAGTCGTGTAAAATAGACTCAACACAAGGAGTCAAATTTCTCTCATATGAACAAAGGAAATCAATCTCATCTTGACATAGATATCCATAAATGATTCCCCGATGTTCTGATGGTTCATAATAAAATAAAACTATCCAATTATCCTAATGGATTTTGTCATCATCCCCAATATGAGAGTTTTAATTTTATATTTTCAAATCAACGATCATGTTGCAAATGGTTATTTTCATGTTACCATTCCTAACTCTGTTGAATGAATTTATTATTGCAAATAATGGTTGACCAAGGATTAAGGGGGTCTTATCTCTAGGACCTAAGTTTGGGTGATTTTCTCAGATAATTAATTCCTTATGGTAAATTAAATTTTCAACCATCACCAAAACATTATTTAATATCACCTTAGGAAGTCAAGCAATACGATCTGTGAGTTGGAGTGTGATAAATGTTGGTTGGATATCCTCAATCCCTAATTGACAATAAAATTCAGTTGGATTGAGGTTCACACTAGATCCATGATCACAAAGGGATTTTACAACTTTGTTCTCTCTTAACACAACAGTGATGTAAGGACATCCTAGATCTTTCAACTTATGAGGAATTGTCCCTTGAATGCTGGTACTCAAATCAGCATCCAAAACTACTTTGTTTTAATGAGAAATTTTCATTTTAAAAGTGCACAAGTCCATAAGGTTACTTGAGTAGGTAGGTTTGGATTACATCAGGAAGGGGGATGTTTATATTAACCTGAGATAATATTTCCCTCAATGTATCATTCAGTTCAGTTTTATATTTTCCTCTTATTTATTGGGGGAATGTTTCATATTGTTTGATTTTTTTTGTCAGGTTTTGGTTATTTCACTTTCCTATTTTATTCTTCTTAATATAAGTGTTGTTCTCTAAATATTTCATGAGATTATGAATATTTAAATTGTTTTATAATAGTTGGTTCATGTTTTTCAATAGATTTCCCACTTCTTATGAAAGTCATGGCATTGAGTTATTCGTGAGTGGTTTTTCTTTGACATGATTCTCCCCTTATAGATGAGGATAGAAAAGCTGAAGTATGAATGAGTGTTTTTTCATTCTGGATTTGTTCTAATTCTTGTTTAAGTGATGAGACTTATATGTTAATTTTCTAATTTTATTACTCAATAGTTTAATGAAATGGGCAGATTGGGTAGTGGCTTGTGCTGGTTGGTTTACCCTAGGTGGATACCTTGGTTGTTGGATTAGATGATGAATGGGTTGTTTGTATTGTACATGAGGTTGTAGGTATTGGACTGGTGGAGTTTGAAACTGATTATGGGTATCAAAATTCTATTGAGGCAATGGGTCGAGATGTTATTGTTGTGTTGGTTGTTGATTTTCTTCCCAACGGAATCTAGGATGGTCATCATACCTTTGATTGAAGGTATTTTGGTATTGTGGTTTTTAAAAGATCATTGTATTAACAACTTCTAGTGTTCCTCCTAAAAGAAAATCATTGATATAATGAATTTTTGGGAAATTATCAGCCTTTTGGTCAATATTGTCAAAAAATTTATAAAGTGGATTAACAATTTTGGTATTGTAGACATTCCTAAGATAGATATCATGAACTATCATGGTGAGTGTAGAATGTTTTTCTCTAAGGTTTTCCACATCTCTAAGATTTTTTGTTCCACCAGATTTGGTTGGATTCTCATAGTATGTTGATTTTCCCCATGTTTGCTTTATATTTATCAATATCTTCTAGACACGCAAAAGAATCATTAGGTGATTTTTTTTAAAGGTTTCCATTTCATATCATATTAAGGAATCGTTTGTTTCCTGTCTCAAACCTATCAAATAAAATTATCACTTATTATAGGATTAAGAAACCATGGTGGGGTACCATGTTTAAAGTTTCCTTGAACCTTTTCCATGTTTCATAGAATGTTTTCTCTCTCTTTTAAAGTGGTTTTGGTTCCATTTTTATGTGCATTTTTTTTTTTTGAGGGAAGTTTTTTTTTGTAAATTGTTATTGTAGTTGGTCCCAAGAGTGAATTGATTCTTGTCTCAAATTGTTTAACCAATTCATTCCTCGTTCCATTAGATAAAAAAGATAGATTATCACTCTAGATGATTAAATTTTATTTTTAGGCCACATAGTTTTGACAATGTCATTGAATTAATTTACATAAAGGTAAGGCATCTTAGAATCCATCCCATGAAAAGGTTAGATGGTGGTTTCGGAAATGGGGTTAGAAGGCATGTTGGGAAGATCCTATGTTTTCATGCCTAATGCACGATGTTTCATTTTTTTAGTATGGTGTGAGGAATTAATTCATGGTCTAGTCTACAATAATTTGGAATTTATATTATACCTCATTTTGGTTTTCAGTTGGGTTCCCTCCATGGGTTGTGACATGGTTTTCTGGATGATTCTCTATTAGATTGAACTCGACATTTGAATCTAGAGTATTTGGAATATTTAGATCTAGTGGAATGAAACCCCTATGTGTAATTCAATCCCAAACCCTAGGACTTCACACTCTAACTAGTCAATTTGAATGGTCACAGGTGTAGGTGGACATGCGCCAAGGAAATAGAAAAAAAAGAAATGGTAAAAGAAAAGAGAATATGGATGAGAAAATAGAAATGAGGGAGAATAATAAATAGGTTATATGGTGACATAATTTGTCAATATAAACGGCACCAAAATTATGGTGCACCCAAATTTATCCATGTATATGTTATAAGAAGTCACTTGTAGTAAGGATTCAGTTATTGATCCTGATAGACCTAATAATAAACCGAAGAAATATAAATTCTAAGAAAGAGATATGATAGTGGTGATTTGGATATAAAGTGTCCAACTTGGGTTTTAATTTATTACATTATAAATTATTTTTAGATAAATATGGGACTCTAATTTAAAAAAAAGGTTGAGTTGGTCATTTTTTATCACATGGGGTGGATTGGATGAATTTCTTTTTGAATTATTTCAATGTTATAAATTTGACCGTATCCTTCAACGAAATACAACCATAACAAATAAATCATAAATAATGGTTTTTAATTATCCTATATATAATAATCAACAAACATGGAGGATAATATTAATTTTCACTCAAAGGTTGATGATCATTTTAGCACTCGATATGTGTATCCTTAAAATTAATGTGTTCAATGGAGAAGGTACCTCATGGAATAAATATATCAAATATAGAATTGATTAGTAATTATTAAAATAATAAATAACATAAAATACATCCCCATTATACTCACATGTATCAAACCATTATATTTTTATCTCTCTTTTTATGCTATTATATCAATGGAAACAGTTAGTAGACTCATGAGGGTATAATTAGAGAATAAAAATAAATAAATGAAAATCAATCCACTATCATATGATGAGTTTAATGAATTATTATGAGAATAACCTCAATCTCAAAGGAAAATACTTCAATGTGATATGGAAAATTAAATAATAAATTGTGATTAATAATAATAATATGATTTTTTAGTTAAATTAAGGTGAACAAAGAACAAACATGGGAGAAATTGACCATACAATTATAAAATGAAAGCTTGAAAATTCAAATCAGATAAAGAAAAAAAACATTCTCTATATTACTTTCACAACCAGACAATTATATAAGAATATTATGATCCTTAGGTTCACCCCTTCAACAATCAATTCCATCACCATTAATTGGGTGAGTCAAAATAGCGTCAAAAATCAAGGGAATTTGGACTTCTCAAAGTAGACAAGAAAATCATCTAGACTCAACCTCCTTTGGAATGTGTTAATTTTTTATTAAATATTGAAGAATATGAAGTGGTATTAAAAGAAAAATATCATCTTCTTGTTTTCCTCTAACAGATGTCAAAATTTCAGGCCAATTGGATCATCCATTGAGAAGTTATGCTTGTAATGGTGGGATGACTTTATAAGAATTTACATCTGTATACTAATTTAATATTTATCATTGTATTTATGGATCATCATGAAAAAATCATAATTAGTTCTAGAAAAAGTTGAAAGAAATTATCCACAAAATTTTATCTTTATGAAGTAAAATTTTCAACTTTATTGGGATTGGATTGTCGGTCCCATTTTTGGTTGATGGTCCTTAGGCCCATTGTGCTTTCTCTATAAACATTCTGAATTCATGAACAACAATATCCATCTTCTCTTGCAATTCATCCATTAATACTAAAATAAAAAAATGTTCCAAACAATGTGATAAAAAATATCTTCAAATATCAAATACAAAAAATTAATATAATGTTCTCCACAAATAACTAGTTGATTGGGAACATATTTTCATTTTAGACATGAATTGCTCAATAGAAAATAAAGGAGGTTCAATTTATCTAATGAAAAAATGGTTATTATGGAAATTAGAACACATGAATATTATGATATAATTGATGAATATTTTCCTCATTCATTAGATAATCTTATACATAATAAGGATATTATTCCAAAGGAATAAATTTTTTAGGACTATTTTTTCTATTATCAAACTTGATCGTGGATTAAAACGGGAATTGATTCCAAAACCATACATTAAATCAATAAATAAGGGAAATATATTTTATTAAAAAATTCTATAACATAATTAAAAATGAGAATTCAAGAATAAACCAATCACATACCTCTCAATTTTGATTATTAAGTCATGTTTTATTATTTTTTTTCCTAGAATTAATCATCTACTAATAGGATTTTTTTCACCTGTGACACTATACTATAGCACTATCCTTCATAGAAAACCTTTTTTACCACTAACACTACATTCCCAAAAAAAAATTATATTTTTTACCACACTAAAATATGTATGAATCGGTTGACCTATATTTTTATACATTGCTACCCAACATTGTAAATTACTTCATAAATATAACAACTCATCCACACTTCACTGACTAACCAAATAAGTGTTGCATGGATGATAAAACTTATTAATATTTGTATAAACCATTTCTATTTAATAAATTTATATATAAAATTATTCAATTACACATTCTCAATTAAAATTGAAAAATTATTTTATATTTTCAACATTCTTCAGTGGTCGTAGGACAGTACATAGTCAATCAAATGGTGTCCAAGATTTTTTTAAGTGGATAATTTTTCTCTATTATCAATAAGGATTCAAGAAATTATATTAAAGATTATTATTACTTCTATTTAAAGGTAAATATTGAAAATATTAATTAGATGACTAATCACCCAATCTTATAGGTCAATGTTTTAAATATATAGTGAATTGACTTGATATCCCCATTTTATAACTCTTTCAGTAACACTTACATCATTGTTTGTGTGAATTGTATCTCCAAATGAGTTCAATAAAATGTCTCACTAAAAAAAATCCATTTTTTATTAATAAATAATTGAATAAATATATATTTTCTTTATTTTTATAATATCTCAATTACTCATTAGTGATTAAGTAAAACACTTCAACCTACAATTTCTAAGGGTATTTATAGAGATATATATAGTAAGATAAAATCACAACATTTATTTTCACCTAAATTTTTTGGTAATGTATAACTATAAAATATATAAATTAGGAAAATATGGCAGAGGATATTCAACATAAAAAAATATCAGTGAAAAATTCTCAATGATGAACTCTATGAATACATAACCGGATTTGAAACACTAATTGGTACATTCTATATTTTTCTATTTTGGAAACTATGACTATAATAGTTGATATATATTTAATGTATTATTAGGTAGTGAATATAGTTCAAATGAATTTAATAAAATATATAAAAGTATAGTATTATTACTACATAAGAATAAAAAATCAGGAATGGTTCTTATAAAAATAAAAATATTAATAAACACAATACCAAGAAGTAAAAATATTGATTGATAATCCAATTATAGTCACACTTATAGATGTGTTTTTTATTTAACTCATGTTTGAAATTATTTATTAATATATTAGAGTTGACTTACCTAGGACCTTGGATAGTGATCATAGTAAACCCTTATAGAGTGATTAAAAGAAAAAGGTTGTATAAAAAATTATAGTTAACACATGGATATATAAATCTTGATTTTTATTTTTTCTAAATAACATTGTAAAATGGAACATAAATGTGTGTTGGAGATTTGGTTTTAGAATATATATCCATATAAGTAAGATATTGGAGCTCTCTATTATTGTATGTGAATAGAAGAATGAGATCACTTCGTGGTGCACATCCTATTATTTAATATGATTGATTGAGATGATCCTAATCTAATTAAATAACTTGTTTCTATTTAATATGAACCGGTTATCTATTATAGCTGATAACAGTGAAAAGTTCCCTATTATAAATAGCATTGGGATCTTCTATTGATATATAAAAAATTCCATCTGAGTGGTCATTTTGAAGACACAAAGTGTAAAAGAAACAATCTTAATTTTAATGAGTATGTAAGATGTTTATTTTAGAATATAATATATATAGGATAATAATTTATAATATTTGAAGTTAAATGGATTTTTACGTGGCAGTGAGATTCTTGAAAATAATCTAACCTGATTATAAACATTGTTATGTATCTTGGATTTTAGATAAAGATAGATTGTAATTATTATAAAAAATCCTAGAATTTATTGAATCTATTATATGGTTATTTTCTGTAATTGAATATCCCAGAGTTAGTTTGAATTACATTTTTTATGTGATGTGAGGAAATTTGGACATCTAATTAAATATAGAGAAATAGTTTAGGAACGAGTTCAGAATAGTAATTTGGGAGTTCAGATGAGTAACTACCATGTATATAAGAGTCATCTATATGTTTTTATTTGTCTTGGAGGATTTTTTATATGTCTCTAGTATAAGGCCCCGACCTTAAACATTACTTATTATTGAATTAAATGAATAATTCACATTGAGGTTATTTTCAGGTTTAGAGTTTTATAGAATTAGGACATAATTATTACATCTCAAAAGATTACAAAGTAGACACTTCTACTAAGATTCCATAAAATAAAAACTCTTAAAAAGAAACATGTCTAGTTCCATGTTTTAGAGAGAATGTCTTTCCTTGATCCCGTCCTTGACCCTTTTCATCTTTAAGTCCTGTGGAAATCATTTAAAAAACTTGGGATGAGCATAAATATCCCAGTAAAGGATACACAAGTAAGGAAAACTATTAGTTTTTCAAAACAATAAGTAATCCAAGAATACTTTATCAAAGTAATACTTTTCAACATTATGAAGTAGTAAAAAAACTCTTCACTGAATAAAATATCATTACTTACCCCTTTTGTAACCAAAGGATTACCATAAAACCCAGATAACCAACACATGACATATAAAGGTAACTTGGGACATAAACATACTTAAATGTAATAACCATACGGTCCACTTCCACACATACTTAATGGAATATCCATACGGCCGACTTCCATAACAATGCATTGGAGGTTATAACGTAACCACCCATCCTGGAATTCACAGCAACACCCGTCATATGGTTTATCACATAACCACCCATAAAATTTATAAGTACCATCATTAGACATAAAATATTGAAAATATAAACATTTCAACAGCAACATTTCATTTGAAATCATGATAAGTAATTCCAAGATATTGAATTAATCAATCCATTTTCAAAAATCATTTAAATGATATTTTTGAATCAATGTGTCCCATACCACTTTGTAGCTTTTAATGGAATTATAATTTTAAAACATTAATATCCATATAAATAAATACTGAAAACCATTTTGAAAACATGGACATTAAAGATAAATATTTAGAATAATGAATCTTTAAAACATTTAAAACAATATTTTTGATAAAGAGTTTTTAACAAAATGAGAGACTCTTGAATACAAATAATTATGGAATAACATTTAATCCAAACTTTATAATATCATGAGAATAAAGGTATTCATGATATAATATGCCAAAGGATAGTATACACACCATATTAGAGTGAATTGGTGCATAACAACAATGAAGTCTCAATAGAAATGTAAATTGAGATGAAATCTATTATAAAGATGGTGTCCTTAAATTAAGGATAAATCTATCACATAATTATGCGTGAGAAATATAAATACACCGAATATAAGTAGATATTAAGTGTGAAACAATCCGAGGTCATTCACACATAATCTTGGAAAAACAAAACCAATGAAAAAGATATTTAACTCAATGAAATGAGATTGAGTTATGATTTCCCATACAAGTTTGTAAGAATTTATCAATGAGATGATTATGTGTAGAAATAGTATATCCACACAAAAGTTTGTGGAAATTACAACATAGAGATTCCAAACATAATCTTGGAATAATAAAATCAATAAGTAGTATTTTAACCCAAATAATTGAAAGTGGGTTAAGAAGTTCCCTTACAGAAATCCGACAGCCTAAGAACGTCACTTTAAAATTCAGATAATGAGTTGATGAGAGAGAAAATGGTATCTCATAACATGGACATAAAATTTACCTAAATAAGGATATATAAGAACATGTTCTAACATAGTATTATGTGAATTAAAATACATAAAAAAAGAAAACTTTTGAAAAGAGGAGGGTGAAAGGTCCCCTTACCGAGTTGGGTAACTTTCAAAACGTACACCCCATGGAAGAAGGGTCATACAATAAAGATGTAAATACCCATAAATGAAATTATACTACACAAAGTGTATAATAATGGGCATTACATACAACACATAATGGAAATAGTGGAAAATGTAGCATAAATGTCACATGAATAAAAGTGAGATGAAAAATCCCTTACGAAAACTAGGCAGCCTAATGGCGCCACTTAAAACATAAAAAAATGGATTTATGAGATCAAATAGGGTCTCTCATCATATTAACATAAAATTTACATAACGGGGAATATAAAATAACATCCCCAAACCTAACAAATAGGATCTTAAAAAAAGTGACATAAAGGAGAGTACTTAAAAAGAGAGATATTGGATCTCTTATAAAAATTCGGCAGCCTAAATGAGCCACTCAAAACTTCCAAAATTGGATTGATTAGAAAAAATAGGTTCTCTAATCATATGAACATAAAAATTACAGTAATAGTAATATAAAAGAACATCGAAATCATAAGAATGATGAGGTTAAATGGAATTAAATAAAAGAGTGTACTTAAAAAGAAAGAGAGAGGTTGGATCCCTTACCTCATGTCCGACATGACTCGATCGTTCTTTAATCTACTAAATAATAAAATTTGGTTAATTTATACTTTCATAAGGACCTCTTTTAAATATTATAATTCATTTCATATCACATATTATAATTTTATAATAATTGGTTAATAATGTGAGTTCATATCAGACATTTTTGACGATGTTCGGTACATGAGTAAAAATTGAACTTGTTGGAAAAGAATTTTCCATGTAGTGATATGTACATCATATCCAGATTGTATTAATGTTTTAAATATCATATATATCTAGTATATATTAATTTTATACTATTACATAACATTTGGAGATAAAAAATTAAAATCACCATTCATGGAGATGGTAGGTCATACGTACGCATGAACGCTACTTTCATTTTTTGTCATATTAATGGAATTAAAGTTAAAAGAGAGATATATATATTATAATTACAGAATGATATCCATCCTTTAGATGTAATATATTACATATATATAAATTCTATATATTTACATATAATATTACATAACATTTGGAGATAATAAATGAAATGTACCGTTCATGGAGACGGTAAGCCGTAGATATGCATTACGCTACTTTCTTTTATTTGGAACATTAATGGAAGTAAAACTAGATGATAGATATATATATTATAATCCTAGTATAATATATATGTTATATATATCACATATGTTCATAAATTTCATTCTTTATACATTCCATGTATTGCCTGAACGAGTCACATCACTTGAGGGTGCGGTAATCCACACTTCCTCATATGAAATTATCACATTTGCAAAACATGAAAAGCATAAGGGTATGTATTAAAAATAAAATACAGAATCATGGAGAGGAAATAAATATAATATATATCATAAATAAATATAGTTCCATCATAATGGCCACCATGAGAGGTGGTATGAGAAGATAGAACAATCATCATTTCGTGAGGCAGTAATTCACCATCCACAGAAACATAATGTTCTATAACAATTAGACGGAGGTCTGTGTTAGTGTAGATATAATCCTACTCATAAAAACATCCTAGTATATTTAAGATACTTGTGTTGTTACAAAAAAAATATATAAAAACTGTTTAGGGGTTTGGAGAAGAAAAATAAAACAAAAAAACACTAGGCAAGTCCTTACCTTTAAAACGGGTAACTCTTTTTGATTTGAGCTCAAAGGATTCCTTGGGAAGAATTCTGCCCAAACTAAGGCTACTAGGATTAATATAGGTATGTGGAGAGATACAATGGTCAGGGGTTGGCAGAGCCAAAGGCTTGAGAGGTGTGGGTAAGGTGGTAGAGGTGGGGTCCTTTTATAATAGGAGAAGAGGGGAACTCTTGGAAAGTTATAAAAGGTTACTTTATTATAAAATGATTTTCGGATTTTAAAGGTCCCAATATTATATATTTCGAGGATAATGTGATAAGAATTCGAAATCCACCCATAAAATAGGTTTTTGACATGTGTAGGTCTTAGACTTTACATTATCTTTTCATTTTATTTAAATCGTTAAATAATGAGGTAATCACTAAATCATCATGGTGTAAAAAATAAATAAATTAATATAAGGTCTAAAAATTATAAAAAAACTATCATGATGTAGGAAATATTTTTATATTTCTAATGAATATTTATAGTCAAAAATATGACTTGTATAACCCCATTTAAAAATTGTATTAGTAAAATAACTCATGTTTGGGACATTTTTATTTTTACTTTAAATAAAAAGTTATTTATGTCATTTTCCTACCAAAGTGGCTCCATGGGGTCCCCAAGTTGACCCATGGATTTTAATGGTCGGCCATGACACATAAAATGAGGTTAGGACATGTGTATAGGTCATTTCATATTATTAAAACATTATTTTTACATTAAATTACACTAATTAACTTTAATCGCGATTAATAGAACTTAAAAGTTACTATTCACCAAAAATTATTTTAATCTCATTGAAGCACATTTTACTACTTAATGATAACCATGTATGTCATATTTTTGAAAATAAAATCATAGATGTGGCAAAGTTTCATTTAAACGAAAAAATTAGTTTCTTTAACTACCACTTAGTGGTTTCACTATTCATCAAAAATTGAAGTTTTTTAGTAAAATACCAAAAATTCACCCTAAGATATATTTGATATTCAGAATTAAAAAATTATGTCTATTTTAAAAAATTCAAAACATATATGTATCATTAATTAATTTAATAATTAATTCCCGCTGTCAAAACAAATAGCGTGTTTTTAAGAAACGATATCTATTAAAAGATTGACACTAGTTCAAGTCCAATTTCCAAGTGAAATTAATTCCAATTACCACCATTTGATTAAATGGTAAAAATATATTCTAAATACACTTCAATATAAATTAAAAATATAATCTATCCATATAAATAAATCATATTAAAAAGAGGTTTTGAATTAAAATACAACATTTTCAATAAAAATGATCTTTATCGGAAAAATAACAAAATTTTACACAAAGTAAATTTTGATGTCCAGATTATAAAGATGGATTTTATTTTGTCAAATAAAACATATAAAATTGTCAAAAGTATATTTAAAAAGGTTTCTCCATCAAAAGGAAATTTATCGACCTTTAGAAGATTTATGCTTAAAATTGGATTCATTTTCATTTTAAGCCTCTAACATTTATTGGATAAAAGTAAAAATATTTGAAAAACATATATAATAATTTTGTAGATAGTTCTATTCATTCCCTCAATTAAAACGGCTAGGCGTTACCTACAATTTAAAATAATATTATTTTATTATTAGAGTGCAACGTAAGATTTCAAAAAAACTCGTTGTTGTGTATTGGGTACGCCATCGAGCATAGCGTTCCCTTTAAAGTAATATTAATATTTTATTAAAAAATATGGATAAATATGAAAATTTCATATTATTTATTTACCTAGGGTGTTACATCCTTCCCCCCTTTGGGAATTGCATTCTTGCAATTTTAAAAGTGGGCTTTGAAGCTTTATTGAAAATCCCACATCAGAACAAGAGTCAGTAAAACTATCACTTTAAAAGAATGGGAGAGAAGTACAAATGTCACTCGAGTTAACCCATACTAGGATTACAGGTATGAAAATATGGATATGGAGGAAAAAAAGGGTCATGTTTTGATGGAGAGTGATAGTAAACATGTCTAGGAGAAAGTTAACCACATGAAAATCACAAACTTGTGATGGGTTAAACGGTATTCGATTCCCTAGTAGGAAAAGTTAAGAGACAACATTTTTGTTTTAAGTTACTCTTAATTGATGAATTTATTTTTGAGCTTAACTAAATCATAATGAAACATACTTATTGTCACGTAGACTTTCAACTTTTACTATATTCCTTAATCAAAGTAATATTTTCTCAAAAAGACGAGTATTTAGGAAGACTTGTTCGCATTAAGAGAGCTATAAAAAACTTCTAGAGAATCACCTAATCCTCAAAATAGAACAATATACTTCCCATGTTATTAGACCTTAACAAAAACTAAAACCAAAAAGGATATTATGATATCAGATAATCCATAAATGGATAATCCTTTATAAAAAGAAAATCTATTCTTAATCTCCAAAATTTGTCCAACAAAACCCAAAGTTCAACGAAAACCATTCGATAAACAATTGTCCATAAAATTATTCAAAGTAAACCAAAATAAGAATGAAACCTAAATATTTGAAAGATTTAATCACATAGTCTTCAAGGTACGAATTAACATTTATCTCCAAATAACATCAGTTGTTCTTAAAGTCTCATATTGAAAAGTAATTAACTTAATCACATATCCTCCATGATAGGTTAATAATTTCCATAGATAACCCAAAATAAAATTATTCTAGATTCATAAGATCATATAACTAAAAAAATTAGTCCAACTAACCAGGGACTTCAAGTAGTCCAGTGGTAGGTGATAAATATCAGTCGCACTTTGGTTGTGGGTTTGATTCCCACAGCTTTGTCTGATGTGATAGGGTGTCACACGGTCTGTGTGTTGTCCTTTTTCCAAAACTATATAATTCATAATTCATTCCCCAATATGAGATAAAATATTCAAAAATAATAATAAAATATTTTAACCACAAGATTATCTTATGACTTTAATTTTCCATCATATCATAGAGTAACCCATAATTACCTAAAAAGTAAGGATCATATAAACCCTAATGGTTACCTTTATAATTATTACATGAACTTCCACATCGAGTTGGCCATCTCAAACATGATGCACTAGAGAACTCACCATGGGTAAAGTGGTTGATCATGAATCCTTGATAGTTGGTTTAGCACAACCACGAGATTCTTCATTGAATTCCCCATTTCATCCAGTCTCTTAATCAAAGAACCACCATAGTTTCCATCAAACCCATTGTCACTTTGGATCCTGCTAGATCCATCCATTTACTAAAAACAAAAATGTCAGTGTGTGTATATCAACAAAATTATCATGTACTAATGAGGAAGATAAACACTAAGATATACATACTCATTTAATTTATCTAAAAATTATGACTATTTCTGAAATCCTAGACATTATGGTAATGTCACTTATTCATAGAGAATACCCTAACCTCTAAAGTTATCTAAACCGACCTTTGATACCAAATATAAGGCTCTGGCCTTAAACATTACTTATTATTGAATTAAATGAATAATTCACATTGAGGATATTTTCAGGTTTATAGTTTTATAGAATTATGACATAACTATTACATCTCAAAATATTACAAAGTAGACACTTCTATTAAGTTTCCATAAAATAGAAACTCTAAAAAGAAACATGTCTAGTTCCATGTTTTAGATAGAATGTCTTTCCTTGATCCCGTCCTTGACCCTATTAATCTTTAAGTACTGTGGAAAACATTTCAAAAAATTGGGATGAGCATAAAAAGCCCAGTAAAAGATACACAGGGAAGGAAAAATGTTAGTTTTTCAAGTGAATAAATAAACCAATAATACTTTATCAAAGTAATACTTTTCACCTTTTTGAAGCAGTAAAAAAACTCTTCACTGAATAAAAGATCATTACTTACCCCTTTTGTAACCAAAATATTACCATAAAACCCAGATAAAGAACACATAACATATAAAGGTAACTTGGTACATAAACATACTTAAATGGAATAACTATACGGTCGACTTCCACACATACTTAATGGAATAGCCATATGGCCGACTTCCATACCCAATGCATTTGAGGTTATAATGTAACCATCCATCCTGTCATTCACGGAACCACCCAATACCACCCGTAAAATGTCCAAGTACCATCATTACACATAAAATATTGAAAATATAAACATTTCAATAACAACATTTCATTTTCAATAACAATAAGTAATTCTAAGATATTGAATTAATCAATCCCTTTTCAAAAAACATTTAAAAGAGATTTTTGAATCAAAGTATCTGATACCACTTTGTAGCTTTTAATGGAATTATAATTTTAAAACATTAATGTCCATATAAATAAATACTAATTTTTTTTGAAAACATTGACATTAAAGATATAGATTTAGAATAATGGATCTTTAAAACATTTAAAATGATGTTTTTGTTCAAGAGTTTTTAACAAAATGAGAGAATCATGAATACAAATAATTGTGGAATAACATTTAATCCAAACTTTATAATATCATGAGAATAAAAGGATTCATGATATAATATGCCAAAGGACAGTATACACACCATATAAGAGTGAATTGTTTCATAACAACAATGAAGTCTCAATGGAAATGAAAATTGAGATGAAATCCATTATAAAGATGAGATCCGTTAATTAAGGATAAATCTATCAGATAATTATGTGTGAGAAATATAAATACACCGAATATAAGTGGATATTAAGTGTGAAACAATTATAGGTCATCCACACATAATCTTGGAAAAATAAAACCAATGACATAGATATTTAACTCAATGAAATGAGATTGAGTTATGATTTCCCATTCAAGTTTGTAAGAATTTATCAATGAGATGATTATGTGTAGAAATAGTATATCCACACGAATGTTTGTGGAAATTAAAACATAGATATTTCACACATAATCTTTGCATAAAAAAATCAAGAAGGATAGGTTTATCCCAAATAATTTAAAGTGGGTTAAGAAGATCCCTTACAGAAATCCGACATCCTAACGACATCACTTTAAAATTCAGAAAATGAGTTGATGAGATAAAAAATGGTATCTCATCACTTGGACATAAAATTTACATAAATAAGGATATATGAGAACATATCCCAACATAATAGTATGTTGATTAAAAGACATAACAAAAGATGTCTTGTGAAAAGAGGAGGGTGAAAGGTCCTCTTACCAAGTTGGGTAACTTTTAAAACGTACACCCCATGGAAGAAGGGTAATACAATGAAGATGTAAATACCCATTAATGAAATTATACTACACAAAGTGTATAATAATGTGCATTACACACACCACTTAGAGGAAATAGTGGCAAATTCAGCATAAATGTCACGGGAATAAAAGTGAGATGAAAAATCCCTTACGAAAACTCGGCAGCCTAACGGCGCCACTTAAATCATCCAAAAATGGTTTTTTGAGATCAAATAGGGTCTATAATAATATTAACATAAAATTTACATTAATAGGAATATAAAAGAACATCCCACAACATAACAAAGATGATATTAAAAGAAGTGACATAAAGGAGAGTACTTAAAAAGTGAGAGATTGGATCTCTTACGAAAATTCGGCAGCATAACGGCGCCACTCAAAACATCCAAAAATGGATTGATGAGAAAAAATAGGGACTCTAATCATATGAACATAAAAATTACAGTAATATTAATATAATATAACAACCCAATCATAAGAAAGATGATCTTAAAAGTAATTACATAAAAGATTGTACTTAAAAAGAAAGAGAGAGGTTGGATCCCTTACCTTGTGTCTGACATGACTCGATCGTTCTTTAATATCCTGAATAATAAAATTTGGTAAATTTTTTATTTCTTAAGGACCTACTTTAAATATTATTATTCAGTTCATATAACATTTTATAATGTTATAATAATTGGTTAATAAAGTGAGTTCATATCAGACGTTGTTGTCGATGTTCGGTACATGAGTAAAAATTGAACTTGTTGGAAAAGAATTTTCCAAGTAGTTATAGGTAAATCATATCCAGAATAGTATTAATGTTTTAAATATCATATATATCCAGTATATATTCATTTTCTACTATTCAATAACTTTTGGAGATAAAAAAAATTAAAATCACCATTCATGGAGACGGTAGGTCGTACGTACACATGAACGCTACTTTCATTTTTTTGTCATATTAATGGAATTAAAGTTAAAAGAGAGAGATATATATTATAATTCCAGAATGATATCCATAATTTATATGTAATATATGTAATATATATCCATTATATATATGTACTTATAATATTACATAACATTTGTAGATAAGAAATGAAATGTACCGTTCATGGAGACAGTAAGTCGTACATACGCATGAACGCTACATTCATTTCTTTGGCACATTAATAGAATTAAAAATAGATGAGAGATATATATATTATAATCCCAGTATAATATATATGTTATATATATCACTTAAGTTCATCAATTTCATTTTTTATACATTCCATGTATTGCATGAACGAGTCACATCACTTGAGGGGGCGGTAGTCCACACTTCCTCAAATTAAATTATCGCATTTCCACAACATGAAAATCATAAAGGTATGTATTAAATATAAAATATAGAAGCATAGAGAAGAAATAAATATAATATATATCATAAAAAAAAATATATTTCCATCATAATGTCCCCCATGAGAGGTGGTATGAGAAGATAGAACAATCAACGTTTTGTGAGAGAGTAATTCTCCATCCACAGAAACAGTATGTTTTTAACCATTAGACAGAGGTGTGTGTTAGTGTAGCTCGAATTATCATCATAAAAACATACTAGTATATTTAAGATACTGGTTTTTTTACAAAAGAAATAAATAAAAAGAGTTTAGGTGGTTGGAGAAGTAAAATAAAACAAAAGAACACTAGGCAAGACATTACCTTTAAAACAGTTAACTCTTTTTGATATGAGCTCAAAGGCTTCCTTGGGAAGACTTCTTCCAAAAGTGAGGCTTCTAGGAGTAAGATATTGATGTGGAGAGACAGAATGGGCAGGGTTTGGTAGATATAAAGGCTTCAGAGGTGTGGGTAAGGTGGTAGAGGTGGGGGCCTTTTATAAGAGGAGAGGAGGGGCACTCTTGGAATGTAATAAAGGTTACTTTATTATAAAATGGTTTTCAAATTTTAAAGGTCCAAAAAATATATATTTCGGGGATAAGGTGATAAGAGTTAGGAATACACCCATCTAATATGTTTTTGACATGTGTAGGACTTATATTTGACATTATCTTTTCATTTTATTTAAATCGTTAAATAATGAGGTAATTGTCGCATCATTATGGTGTCATAAATAAATTAATTTATTTAATGTCTAAAAATTATAAAAAAAATATAATGATGTAATAAATCTTTTTATATTTCTAAAGAATATTTATATTCAATAATATGACTTGTATAACCCCATTTAAAAATTGTTTTATAAAAATTACTCATGTTTGTAACATTTTTATTTTAACTTTAAATAAAAAGTCATTTAGGTCATTTTCCTAGCAAAGTAACTCAATGGGGTCCCCAAGTTGACCCATGGATTTTCATGGTCGGCCATGACACATCCAATGAGGGTATGACATGTTTATAGGTCATTTCATATTATTAAAACATTATTTTTACCTTAAATTACACTAATTTCTTTTAATCGCGATTAATAAAACTTAAAAGTTACTATTCACCAAAAATTATTTTAATCTCATTGAACCACATTTTAATTCATAATGATAACCATGTATGTCAGATTTTTGAAAACAAAATCACAGAAGTTTCAAAGATTCATTTAAATGAATAATCAGTTTCTTTAACTGCCACTTAGTGGTTTCACTATTCATCAAAAATTGATGTTTTTTAGAAAAATACCAAAAATTCACCCTAAGCTATATTTGATATTCCGAATTCAATAACGATGTATATTTTAAAAAATTCAAAACATATATGTTGCATTAATTAATTTAATAATTAATTCCCGCTTTCAAAGCAAATACCGTGTTTTTAAGAAACAATATCTATTAAAAGATTGACACTAGTTTAAGTCCAATTTCAAAGTGAAATTAATTCCAATGACCACCATTAGATTAAATGGTAAAAATATATTCTAAATACACTTTAATCTATATTAAAAATATAATCTATCCATATAAATAAATCATATTAAAAGGAGGTTTTGAATTAAAATGCAACATTTTCAATAAAAATGACCTTTATTAGAAAAATAACAAAATTTTACACAAAGTTAATTTTGATGTCATGATTATAAAGAAGGATTTTATTTTGTCAAATACAGCATATAAAATTTTCAAAAGTATATTTAAAAATGGTTCTCCATCAAAATGCGGTTAATCGACCTTTAGAATATTTATGCTTAAAATTGGATTCATTTGCATTTTAAGCCTCTAACATTTATTAGATAAAAGTAAAAATATTTGAAAAACATATATAATCATTTTTTAGTTAGTTCCATTCATTCCCGCCATTACAATGGCTAGTTGTTAACTACCATTTAAAATAATATTATTTTATTGTTAGAGTGCAACGTAAGATTTCAAAGAAACTCGTTGTTGCGTATTGGGTACGCCATCGAGCATAGTGTTCCCTTTAAATTAATATTAATATTTTATTCTAAAATATGGATAAATATGAAAATGTAATATTCTTTATTTACCTGGGGTGTTACATCTAGATTGTTAGGAGGTGTCAACACAAGGTTTTTATGACTACATGTTATGTTTGGATGAGTTACTTTTGGATTTTGGATGAGTCCTTAAGCACTCAAGATGAGTGAAGATCAAGATTGGAAGATTCATATATCACTGTGTATGAGTCATATATATATTCAATATGTAATTTTAAACTTCATATTAGTTTTTCAAGAGTTCATATGAGTGATTTCCAAATAAAAAAGATTTAACACATATACAAATTTTGTGAATTCTACATTATAAAAAAATGGTTTTTTGATAAATTAAATATTTTAATGGAAGTTAATTAGGTTTTATCATGGATTTATTTTCAATGAGAGAAATATAATAAATTTAATTTAACTGAATGTGGTTAATTTAAAAATAATTATACTAAATTTATGTACAAGATGGATGAAGCTAGAAATAAATTCTGCAATATGTAAATTCAAATTGATTGGATAATTCCATAATTAATTAAAAATATGTAAAAATAGTTTTGGATTGATTATTAATCCTAAAAAATCACATATTATAATTTGATTCATTTTTATAGAGTTTTTTATCTCCAAATCGATATAACTAGAGATCTAGCTAAGATTGTAACAAAAAAATAAATGAGGTTGACAAGAAAAATTCAAAATTAGATAAATATTTTAGTCAGTATAATGATGAAAGTTTCGTTCTTAAATGTATTAAATATCACAAAACCTTTGTGATATAAAAGGTAATGAGTTAATTTATCTATTTAACGCGCTGATTTTCAAGGAAATTGTTGATAGTTTAACTGGAATTTCAGATATTATCACTACTATAAAAAGAGAATCAAATCCAAAACTATAATTGATTTATATTTTTAATATAATAGTGAAAAATATATATCCACGTATTTCATAGTAATATGATATTTTTTAAGTAGATAACCAATCCTATTTCAAATTTTTGAAATATCTTATGTAGAGCATGAATAGAAAATGATAAAAGAAACAGTAGATTTGTATTCTTATAAAATTACATGAGAATGATGTTTAGTGGGGAAATTATATAGTGAACATGAGAACAAGTACATGGGGATGAGATCACCATAAAATATATTGGAAGGGTTTCAAATTTCATAAATTTTGAAAAAATAATTCTCATTGACATACCTATAAAAATAAAATTATTAAGAAAGAGAAGTGTGTTGAGAAGGTGAAAAATTAATTGTGTCAAAAATATAGAGGCCTCTAAAATATAAGAAAAACCCAGAAATGGTCAAGATATGAGGCTTATATCATCATCTATGTAACAAATTTAGAAGAAGAACACAAAACCAGACTTCAATATGAGATTAGATCAAGTGAGATAAAGTAGTGAGAAGAAGAAGTAAGAAGATACTAGGGAATGAAATATTATACTATTATTCCTCATAGTTTCTATAATGATAATTTTATATATTATGGAGATATTTCATATCAAAATTTTATAGTATCTCGTGTTTGATTTAAGAAAAATTAGTGTGTCATTTTTTATAAGATCAGTGAAGTTAGGATAGAAAGAAGAGACTGAGTTAATTGAAGTTCAATTTCTTATCTACTATAATTCAAAGACTATATGTTTATGAGGAAGGAGTTTGATTAAGTGGATACAATTCCCAGGTTTATTGTGAATTAAATTTAATAATGGATAGATGGAAACACTTTTATATACAATGGAAGATGTTGTGCAACTAGTGAAACATTGGGTATATGTTGAATGCATAGTCTGAAGCAATTTCATTAGTGTGAAGTTAATTTTTTGAAGTCAAATGGGATGTTGGAAATTTTAGGTTAGGGAAGAACCAAATCCATAATAATTTGAGACTAATTATAGTGTTGAATATATGATTGGGGTGATTATCCAATCATGGCCTGGAGTAGGATTTTATGATTTAACCTATAAAAATTAAAATGGGTCAACTTTATTGGAAGCACATTCATATCATGTGGTTATTGATTTTTAGGTAATACAAAATACAATCATATCCTATGACTAGAAATATATTTTTAAAACAAAAGGTAGTAAAATTTATAAATAATATAGGGAAATTGGAAAAAAATTCAAAACTAATTCACTTATTGTAAAACCAAAATATGTAAGAATATATTTTTCATTAATGAAATTTTTTTTATATATTGTGAATAACATAACCATGAACTTATATAAATATATCTTATAAATTATAAAAATAATCCATCATATGGTATTTAAATAATATATAATTTTTTGTAAATAATTTTTTATTCATTTTGAAAATATTATCGATTCTAAAGAATTATTTATTAGTATTTTGTATATAAATATTATAATGACATGAAATTTCATTGAATTTTTTTAATTAAATGGTAATTTTACGAGTCTAAAAAAATTGACGACACGTGATTCCGAGGCCCAGAGTTCTCATAATGAATTTATGTTCATTTTTTTAGTACGTTCAAAAAATATCGGAGTGGGTTTATCTAACATTGGAACTGGTGCTTGAAATTGAAATCAGATGGAACCAATGAAATCACAACACCAATATTCTCTTAAGGATACTTTCACCTCAACGGTAGTTATTCGAGGGTGAAAGATAAATTTTTGGGTTATTCGTGAAAATAATAGAATAAAATAAGCACACGTTTTATTTTATTTTGTTTGTTAAAACCTCCAAGTGGAAGTTGAGGTGTGGGGACAACTATACCTTTACCTTCCATGAGAGGTTAATTTGGTGGGGACCACCTGAACCTAACCTCCCTTGAGTGGTTATGGTGGTGGGGACCACCCAAGGCCTAAACCTCTCAACACCCACAATAAATGAGAGATATACTCTTAAACTCCTCCTATATTAATTGTACCAACCCTTCTTAATTAATCTTTCCAACCCTTTCTTTTTATTTATTGAGCCAACACATCAATCAATTAATTAAACTATTAGAATTTTTTCCAAAATAACATAATTGAAATCATAATCTACTATTTTGGGCTAGGAATTATTTTTGATGGAATTGGGGAGAGGAGGAAATTGGGAGAAATCTCCCCAATGAAGAACGCTCCACCAACGAAGAAAGCCAACATCCTTCAACCTTCTTTCTTGGGACTTCTTCTGATGTGGGACATCCTCATCTATAGAAAATCGACGACCATGCTACCATCTTGCACCAACAACATCAAGAGAACGTGGTAGGGGTTTACTGATTATCACATCTCATGTCATCCCCTTCTAATTATTTTGTGGGATTTGGGAATTGAAATTGACTAAGTTGTGGGAAATTATGTTTTAAAATATCTTACATACACATTCATGCTTCATTCTTTGTGAACCGCTTGCTATAACTCTAAATGTGGAGGGTGCGTGCCAATCAGACATGTCCCGACCCATCTATTGATCTTTTTTGGTGTACTCATCGAAATGGAAGAAGTTGATTAAGGCGGCGAAGGTGAAGAAGGAAACGGTGCCAGAACCCACAGCCTCCGTGTGCCGTGTCGCCCCCGTGGAATTCCAGTCTCATGGCCGAACCAGATGCATGCCCCAGCTCCACACTCTGGTCGAGCCACCCATTTTGCACTGGCCTCTTGGCCAAACTGGCCACATGCCCTGGCTCTGCACCATGGCCAAACTTCCCTATGGTGTTTCAGCCTCCCGGACGAACTGGCCTTGTGCCCTGCACCGTTCTAGCTCACAACTGCACCGGCCTCACGCCCCAGTGGCACTCCAGCCTCCCGGCTGATCCGGCCCCATACCCACATGGAATAGCACCCTTTTGGGCGAACCTTCCTTGCACCTAGGCTGAACCGCCCTCACCGCTACAATTCGAGGTGCCCCGGCTCGCACCTCTCACCTGTCCTCTGAGCCACCCCACGGCCTCGTGCCCTCGCGACACCCCACGACACTCCACGGCCACTCATAGCCTATCAGGAAAGACCCAGCGGGCCAGACCGACCCAACAAGCTGGGACGCACTACGATCCGGGCTAGACCTGGCAAGTCAGGCGGGGTCAACCCGAGCCAGGTCAGTCCAGGCTGGGTCGGACCAGACCCGGGCCCACCATGACCCCTTTTACATTCTTTTGGCCATATCTTTGGAACCATATGTCTGTTGGATGAACCATAAGTGGTGTTTGGAATCATGGACTGAGATGGTCCCTTTTAGTATATTCCATAGCGTTTTGTATTGAGCTAGGGAACTGTCAGGTTGGATCAAGAACAAATCCAACCAGGCCCCCAAGACTAAAAGTTTAATAACTTACAGATCAGGCGTCCAACTCATGCACCATCTATTACGTTGAGATCCCTATGACGTAGTGGCCTTTGAGATACTTATTTGTTGGATTTATTGGTGGTTGGAGTATCGACCATTAGCTTGTGGAGTAGATCCTCCCAGAGATGAGAGAGCATTGTGGGGGAACCTAGTTGCTGTCTGAGACTTGACGACTGCTGACGGTTTCGACTCAGAGTGACTCGACTGGAACAGTGTGGAGCGACTTGGAGATGTGGAAGACAAACAGTGGTGAGTGCCTTGGTGACGCGGCATACCCACGGTAGTTGACTAGAGAAGTACCTCAGCAGACCATGAGGGGGAGCACCTTGGTGACGTGGCAGACCCATGGTGGGAAGTGCCTTGGTGACACGGTAGACCCATGGTACTTTACAGGAGGAGCACCTCAGTAGTCCATGGTTAGTGGGAAGCACCTTGGTGTCACGGCAGGCCTACTGTGCTCGATAGAGATGGAGTTTTCTAGTAGCTGAGGTTTCGACAATGTGGCTAGGGATGTTACTTTATATTGCCCCTAAAATAAATCATGTTCTGAGATAAGTTAGTACCTCTGTGTTTTTACTCATGATTGAGATGTATTACTTGATAACTTAGGTATATGTATGGGCATATACCTAAGTATAGTTATCTGTTGATTTCGTACTTTGTGGTTTATCCTTTGTGAATTTTGTAAGACCTTGAGGGTCTCCGGGTCCCAACTGAGTATCGTTATGCTCACACCTTCACGGGCTATACCCGCACTTCATTGTGTTTTGTGCAGACGATGGACAATGCTGACATAGGATGAGAGTACCATGTCTTGAATGTTTTTGGAGGTAGACCTTACGACGAGTTAGTACACAGAGGAAAAAATGGACAAGGAGTGGTGAGGAGTCGATATGTACCAACATTTCATGTAGGAACCTCATAGGATGACCCGGTAGCTATATTCCTTCTACTTCAGTTGTACTTTTACTTTCCGTTTCTTGTACATTACGGTTGGGATAGTATTCCGGCCCCTTTTACTTTCATCACTCTTTTTTTATATAGTTTTACGTAGTGTTTTGTATCTAGATGTGTGCTTTCTTGTGTGTTCTATTACATGTTATAAATTCAATTCCTTCAAATTTTTAGGGATTTATTTCTTTGGTGCAAGTTTCCAGCCCCTAGCCTATGGAAGGCGGGCTTGGGGTAGTCACAGTACGGGCCCCCGGGGATGTTTCGTGAAAAATATATTTCTTAACTATTTTTTTTTAAAATATAAATTATATTAAATTTTTGGAAACGTACTATTTTCACATTTATAAAATGGATTCAATTTCAAAAAATTATTCATAAATGAAAATAAAAATATTTATTTTTAAAAAGATAGTTTTTTCAAAAAAAAACTTCTTTTATGTAAGTAGTATATTTTTGTATTATTAACATAAATTAATATCTATGGATGAATTATTTTAATGAAATTTATATATATATTATTCAATGAGAGAATTTGAAATTATTTTATTGGATTTTACTAGGTCTGTAATTGGAATAGATTCATTGTAATCCTTAAAATACATTTTTTTAAAAATGGTTTTCATAAAATTTTTTGTGCTTATTTTAAATTATTTTTTTCCAATTTTAGAAATTGAATTTGAAACAAAAAAATTCATATTTGGAATCATTATGACCAAAAAAATGATAATTCCAGTTTCAGTTTTCCCATAATGAATAATATCTATGGTAAAAATGTGTTACCTCTTTTATGGTGAAAAAGTATAACAACCAGGTTAAACTAAAAGATACATTTTATCATATCACATAAACATGTCTAAATTTTACTATTTTATTATATATAGTCCTTAAAATATAATTTATTTAAAACTTTTATATTTATTTCCTCATTCACTTGATTATTAATTTATAATATTTTATTGTTTTAAATATTTATATGTTTCCCACCAAAATCCCTTGTAAATGTATGTCATATCCCCCTCACTCCTTCAAACATTCTAATCCATGTATATCATCCAATACCTACTCAAAAACATTTCAAATTTCTGTACACCTGATTTGGATCTTATCTTCTTCCCAAAATACCATCATTTGAAGGCTTAATGTTTAATCCAAATATGGCTTCTTAAAGATTAGGTAATTGTTTTTATTAGTCTATTTTGAGTATCAATATTCTTTAACCGTCTCTAAATATTATATATAAATCATAAAATGTTGAAAAATTTATTTTTAATATGATTAAATGTATATATGGTAATGTTACACCCACATTATACTTCATTTCTATCCTATAATAAATGATATTGACATTCATATATATGCGTGGACTACAAGTTTCATGAAGTGATGGGATTTTTTCAAATATTCCATAAATTATGGGTAATATGGATAGTTGTAATGAAAATATACGATATTTATGATATTTTTATTTTTATATAATGATATATTATTATTTTTTTTTATTTTTTTCATACATTGAAAAATGAAAACATTACTTTTGTGTCCATACAGACTACCATCTCCCCAAACTGATGTAATTAATATTTTATCAACAACTTATATGAATTGTTATTAAATTTTATGTAATGAAAAAATAATATAATTATTAAATTATTAAAAAACTATAAAATAGAAAACCACGTCCATGTTTCTAGGTCAAGAACCATCAAACCAAAGCATGTATGGAAAACTGACCAGCTTTCACATGAATATATATTTTCATAAAAAAAATATTCAATGGTTATATTGAAATTATAAGATTATTCTATATTATGTTGTAATTATAAATATGGTACTATTTTATTAGTATAATAAAACTAAAATTTGTTATAAATTTGCTAAATAATTCATATGAAGAAATACAGAAGCTGAGGAAAGGCTTTGTGTTATAATTTCATTTTTTTAGTGTTGACTATTCTAAATTTATATTGACGAAAATTATTTGAATATTATCCATTAAAAATTATTTATTTTTTCTCCAATATTTAAAAATTTTATTCTCAAGTAATATTACCATTTTAATCACTTTGGTACTTAAAATTATTGAGAATTTATTTTATGAAAAATTTTCATTATTTTCACTTTGGTCGAAAAATATATTTGTACCATGTACATGTTCATTAAAAAAAATTAATGAATATTTCTTATAATGATCCAATTATTTTTTAAATATATTTTCAACCATATTTTAATTTTTTTAGATGTTTTAGAAATTAATTTTAATAATTTTTTCGAACTAATTATTTAGCACTTTTTACAAATAGTGAAAAAGGAAACATTGTTTTAACATTTACCGTATAAATAATTTTCCCCACCCTCATGAATATTCATTAAATTTATGATTCCATTATATTTTTTTCATGGTTATTTTATATAAAATATATTTTTTAATATAATTTTCCTTTTTATTTTTTCATGATACCAAAAGAAAAAGGATATTTTCCTTATTCTAAAAAAATGTTAAAATACTCCATTAAAGTTATTTCTCATCTATGTCAATATATTTTGATTATTATTATGATTCACTATAGATAAGATCAAATTATACCACCATTTACTTTCTCTGGATGGATTATGATTATGTGATTATTAAATAATTATGAAACTATTTTCTTTTCTATATGTTTTGTTGTAATAGAATGATGAATGTTTTTATGAACATGTGGAAAACGTATATATGATTATCATTTCTTAATGGTTGGGTGTGTAAAATCAATCAAATTAATTATTATATTATTTATATCTAATGAGATAATGTGAAATATAATGGGAAGTGAACCCATTCCATGGATTTAAAGAGGTTGGGGAGTGAACCCTTGTAACATCCTCTTATGTATTTTTAGGAACGCATCAATACTTGTTTTGATCATGATTTGGTTAAGGATTTGTTCGTGTGTTTTGGATTAAATTTGGATATTTTTTAATCCCTTTATTTATTTTCATATTTGAAGGAGGTTTCGGTAGTCATTCAATTTTTCCATACAAACTATGCACTCTCTATTGGTGCTCTAGAGGGGGTGATCAGTTTTTTAAACAGTGAATCAAGACCATCCAAACTATGATGCCTTTATAAATGTTCATTTTAAAAACATTAAAATAATTAAACAAACATTATACACGCCAAAGAAAAACCATGCACCCTAGACTATAATGGAATATAGTTAGGTGGACTCTCTTTTCGTTGATTGAAGTTATATGCATCCCAAATTAATTAACCATTCTTAGAGCTTTAGTATAGAATATGTTCGGGGATGATCCACAGGGAACTATGGCATGCATGAATTCAGTTGAATTAATACTTATTTAGGAGAAGTTTGTAGAATTTGGAGTTGATTGGGTTGATTTTGGTTTTTGATTCAAAACTAAATTGTTTTACTTTGAAGAAATGATTAACAGTTTTATAGAAAAGAACGGGTAAATTTAAAGAGTTTAAAATATGAAGAAAAGACGTGTCAGGTCTGTGGTGATTAAGGAGTACTTTTCAGGTTGTTTAAATGGTTATTTTGTTCATAATAATTCAATCATTCTAGATTTCGTTTTGTTACAAGATTTCCTTGGTCAGGTTCCTCTTGTTTGGAATTAGAGCAGTTGACTCCTTGGTCCGATAGTCAGTGTTCTTAATTCTTTATTAAGTTTAGTCCATTATTGGAATCGGTGAAATCCTTCCAATGTTCATGGATGTTTTCCAAGTGATTTTTCTTTTGTATCGCGGAGAATTCTTTCCTTGGTCCGGCTCAGAATTCTCAGTTGTATTTAACAGTGGATTAAGAAGAGTAGGATGAATTACAATAATCAAACACAACTATATAAAACAACATAAAAATTACAATCCCTTCATCCACATCCCCATCATGAGGGGTTTAGTGACACATAGGATGTGGGAGAAAAACGATACACGTGATACCTAACAGATTCATCATGTAAGCACTGAAGTAAGATGTCAGAAGGTGGAATGGCGGAATAGAAGAATGACGGTACCTTGGTGGCTTAAAGAATGGTGGTAGAAGAGCTTCCCTCTCCTCATATGGGTTCCGAACTCCCAAATCTATAGGACAAGGACTCTTTTTATAGAAAAATAAAGTACATGGCATGTATAGAAAGCACACGCCGTGTACTTTTCGTCAACACGCTTTGGCGCCAATTTCTCCCCGGGTAGGCAGCCTAACACGCCATCTTTGACTGTTGAACACAGTGTCGCCTGGTGGTTTCGTGTACACGACGTGTAGTGCTGCCATACTTGGTGTGTAGTGTCATAAGTTTGGCCACCAACCCCTTCTAGAAGAGAAGACACGACATGTATAAATTCAAACGCGTCGTGTCTCCTTCAATGTCCACATGGGCATGTTGACTTTTCTCAGCAACCACCGCTTCTAGAAAGTGGTACACGGCATGTAACGCCACCTCACACAGAGTGTATCTTCTTCCTGGTGACATGGGTGTGTACTCCCTGCTTCGGTCTGTGTCCTTTTCTGGATCTACATGGCATGTATAAAAGTACATGTCGTGTAGTTTAAAAATTTTCACAGGCTTCCCTTGATTCATGTATTTAGCCAAAAAGCTCCTGAAAGTAAACAGAATCATAAAAATCAAAGAAAATGTTCATAAAACAACCGATATTTTCTGAAACCATGTTTTTATTGACAATTATATATATTTAAATGTTTACACAAATTTGGTGCATCAAATTCCCCTACACTTAGTAATTTTCTTGCCCTCAAGAAAAATCTCAACATCTAATTAAAAGAGCCTATACGTTAAAAAGGAAGGCATTTAATTAATCAAACGTATAACTGATAAAGTTACTGAGGAACAATTCTAAAAGGCAAAAACAAATTAAATTCATAAGATATTAAAATCATGCCTCATATATAATGCAATTTACTACTCTCATCCTGTTTCAACACATTTTTCAACCTTTCAAAAATAAGCATGCCACTTGATGAAATACCTTACCAGTTAAAATCACACTTCACACTCAAGATGTTTTTAATCAAAGTTGTGCTCAATCTAAGGTATAAAAACTCTATACATAGGTTTGAAAGATATCTTGTTCTCTACATTAGAAAAATTGAATTACAAAAATCATGAGGGATTTATCAATAAGGTTCAGATGTTTCTGTGGCTAAGGGTTGGTAGGTTCAGATGTGAAAATAAATTCTAAGGCTTGAAAAAGGAAGGCTAATTCCTTTAAACAACATTGCATGATACTCAAAGTAAAGCTCACTGAAAATGCATCCTTCAAAAGCTCAGTAAAATGATTTTGTAATCGTCACCATCTTCCTTAGGCGAGTAGGGTTAATGGGAAAATAGGAATAAGGTCCCCTTGTTGTTTGTTTATTTGTTTGTTTTAAACAAAACTCATGGGAAACACTTATGAATACAATGAGTAGATGTTTGGAACCCATTCTGCCCCAAATAATCAAGAGGCACTCCCCACACTTTATTTCATGGTTGGGAAAAAAATATGCCATGTATTTCCAACTCCCTCTTTAAAGCTCAAATCAATAATCATGCAATGTTTAAAAATAAATAGGGTAGGAATGGAAATAGGCTTGTAATGTGGCTTCCTATAAAGTCTTTTCATGGCTTCAATGGGCTTAATGAAGATTAAATGTAGGGTAGGTCTCAAGATAAAGGGGTTGAAACAATCTAATGCCTCAATCATTTTAATGTAATTCATAATTTTCATCATGATTTGAAAAGAAAACTTGCAAATTCTGGTAGTTATGCATATCCTAAGAATCTCTCAAGAAAGAAGGTATTAGAAAAGAAATACGAAAAATTGTTTAGAATACCTCTCAAGAGTGGAAAATTAATAAAGGGAAAATCAGTTCACGACATGCATATAAATGATTAGCCTATTTAATGCAATTTAATCATGGATGAAAAGTTGCAATTGAATCTATATAAGAAATAATTTTAAAATACTTAATTACTAAAATAAGCATGAAACATTTCCAAATGTTCCTGCTGATAACTCTACCATTTATAATAATTATTAACCAAAATTGCTATACATTTTCAAATATAGAATCTAATAATGATGTCTCATAGATTAGTGTAAGGGAAAAGACTAAGGTGCAAGATATATATGCTCCCCCACACGTAATACTGCACATGCTCCACCAAGTGCAATACTAAGGCAAGGGGTGGGAAATGGGGAGAAATGATGACAAAATGAACGAATGTAGTGGAAGAAGTAAATCCAAATAAAAGAAAATAGAAATGAAAAAAATACCCCCCTCATGAAAAAGTGATCCTCGAGGTGCTCCATGATACCTGTAACTAGAAAGGAAAAAAAAATTCAAACATGAACAACATCACAACATAGAAAAAAAGACAGAAGAGATATCTAAGATAAAGAAAAATGTCACTATCATGGGGTCTCCTCTAGGGAGGCATCATCCTGTACAAAATCGGTCGTTAAAGACGGCATTGGAGGTGTGTAAGTGGGAGGCCCAGACTCTGCATCTGGAAGGGGAGATGAAGAAGTAGGAGCCATAGGTGTTGGACTCGGCAAAGGTAGCTCAGCAGTGGGCCCTAGCCCAGCAGAAGTGGTATCAGCAGTAGATGGTCCGGGAGCAGAGATAGAGGCTGGTGGCAGAGGCAGTGGAACACCAAGATGCTGAGCAATATGTTCCAACAGCTGCTCCATCTGGTCCTGGCAGTCGTCTAGATGAATCAAATGGCATGCAATGGTGTCCTGGAAGCCGATGATACGAACGAACTGCTGCTCCATCTGAACCTGTCGGCTGTCCAAGTGACCCAAGACCTCCTCCATCATGGCTAGGCGGTGGGAAAGGGCAAGATCTACCGAGGGTGTAGTTGTAGGGGGATGGGTGATGGAATAGAAGAAGGAAGGACTAAAGAAGTGGGGTCAGTTGGAGGTGGGTGAGGTCAAGAAGATGGAGGGGTGGGGAAGGAGGAGCAGGGTCAGCAACTAGGGCAGGAGGGGCAGCAGGTGGTGGGGCATGAGCCTGAGCATGGATGTAGGAATCCCCCTACTTTCAGACCAATCCCATGCGAATGAGTATTAGAAATCCCATCCGCTGGGGTGAACCTAACAAGTCATGAGGTAAAGAGGGCACAAATACCCCTAGGTGGTGCGCAATACGGGTGGTTTAAAACCCACCGGTCAGGTTTCCCGGACAGCCGGTAATCATTGAGTGGAAATAGGACGCGGAAAGATAGGGGCGGTCTGGGTAGTCATGCCAAATGACACAGGTAAGAAGCTCCATGTCACGGCTGATCATGACCCCCATATCCTCATGGTGGGGGAAAAGGATAGCACTGAAGCATCGGTGGGCGAAATAAAGGACTAGGTCGGCTATAAGAGTGCTCTTCTAGGATGTGGGGGAGTATCGGTGTTCAGGCCCAGCGATCTCCTGCCACACGGCAATGAGGTCCGAGTGCTCAAGTCGGGTCAAGGTAGAAATGGGGGGTGGGGGAATAGTATGGGGGTAAAATCCGCAACCTCGGCCAAACTCTGTCATGGTAAGGGAAAATCATTGGCCGCCTAACCGGAATCGAACTACGGGTACTGCATTACCAGGTGTCTCCTGGTACTCTGCTCCATCAAACTCAAACGAGGCCAAAAACTCCAAAAATAAATCACGAAACACATGAGTGATGACCTGGAAAATATTGAGGAGCGAGGTGTGGCCGGTAAGATCCTCCAACTCCTCCCAAATACCGAGCTGTTGTGGAACGCTGCAGTCCAGGTATCGGCCACTGAATGGGATCATCCGACGATAGAAGCGTCGGACCCTGTCGTAGGCGAGGTTGGTGGCCGGGAATACCGTGTAAGGATAAGGAGAACCTACAGGTTACGTCCTGGGTGCCGGTGCAGCCGCAGCGGTAGGCTCTGTTGGTGGATCGTCCGAAGTAGAGGGTGGCTCGGTGGAAGGTGTGCTCGAAGAGGGACCAGCTGCTGATGAAGATAGCGCAGTGAAAGTGGCATCTCGAGCAGAAGAAGTAGTTATGGACTTCGCTGATGGAGTTAGTGGTGGCAGAATGGCCAATGGAGGGAGCCCTAAGACTAGAGTATCTGGGTACGGCTATGTAGGAGGTCGGAGTCAGATCCGACGATAACTAGACTCCTCACCCACAGTGGCGGAGGATGGTCTCTTCCCGCGAGAAGGATCGCGATTTACCATATCCTGAAATAGAAAGAAATAGAGAACAAAACAAAAGAAAAATAAAAAGGAAAGAAAACAAAACAAATAAAATCTGAGAAAACTGGAAAATAATAGTACAGGGCGTGTACTCCAGAGTACACGGCGTGTACTAAAAAATGGAGAGTATCCCATGTTCTCTGGACAGACATGCCGAAGGAGAAAAACAGACCATGGAAACGTACACGGCGTGTACCAAATATACACATCGTGTTCACTCAAAGTGTTGATGGTCGTGTGGTACAAATGATATGGCCATGTTTTTATCAGTTTAAAGAAAACAATACACGCCGTGTAGGTACAAGACATGGCGTGTACTGCACACGAAGAACATGATCGTGTAGAAGGTGAGACATGGGCCGGTTGAATATATAAAGGACACGGCGTGTACCGAAGACACACGTCGTGTATAGGAACATGGGGTGAGAGGCCATGTAGAGAGAAGACACGGGCTGGTTGAACCTCTAAAAGACACGGCGTGTACCGAACACACACGTCGTGTTCTGTAACATGGGGTGAGAGGTCGTGTTATGTTCCACACACGGAGGGGCCAACAGAAATGAATGACACGTCCTGTACCAAACACACACGCCGTGTACATGAAAATGGTGTGTGATGCCATGTGTAAAGGTGTACTAGGGAACGATGAAAAGGAAACGGTGTGTACCGAACATTCACACCGTGTATATTAAAATTTCTAAATATTTTGTGTGTGTCCATGTACATAAGTACACGGCGTGTGTTCTTCATTTCGTGGTCATGTTATGCCTGAAGGCAAATGGTCAGCTGATCTAAAAAAACACCCTAAACATTTCTAAAAGCTTGAAACAGAGTGTGTAGAATGGTGTACCTGGATCGAGGATCACAATGCGGGACGAATCAGAACATGAAACGCCCCAAATCGACGGATCAGGGAAAGGGGGGTTCGGGTGGCATTTGGGAGAAGAAAACGGGAAGAAGGGAGGAAATGGGGAGGCCGCATGACATGGTCTCAAGCCGAGTAGACCGCGGCTTATATAGCCACGGTACACGACATGTATGTTTGGATTACATGCCGTGTATCCCAAAATTGTTTTTAAAAAAAATAGATATAAATATATAATTATTATAGAAAACTATATAATAATTATTATTAGTAATAAAAATAGATATATATACAAATTCTATTATAAATAAACCTATTCACGATGTATATTTGGAAATACATGCTGTGCATTTTAAATTTAGAAAAAGTGTAGTACAACCTTTTGTCTGGTGTTTATGGCAGGATTCAAACCAGCGATTGGCCGTTCCGAATGAAATACCTCAACCACTGGAGAAAAGGTTGTTTTGTTGTTCATATTTATTTTATATATATATTTATTCTATACGGCCTATTCACATGGAAAGAAAGAGAAGCACATCGTGTGGTTTTTATTTAGGAAAGGATGGGGGTGAAGCGGGGAGATTAGCACGATTCAAAACCGGGTCTTTTAAAGCTGGTGCTGAGACATTGCCAATCCTTCAACTTCACCTGCTTGTAATATCATATTTGAAATTTTTTCTTAATTTATATTTGAAACATTTTGGTGCACATGGTGTATATCGGAGTACACATCGTGTGGTTTTATTAAAAGAACAAAGGATGGAAATGGGATGGTTTTCTGGCATCGAACACGAGTCTTTTGAAACCGGATTACGATTCTATCCAACTAGTCCATCCCCATCATGGGTTTTATTAAACACATTTATATAAATATATATATATGGAAAATACCACACACGTCGTGTAAATAAAAGGAGGGACCCCATGCTGAAGGTTGGTCCGGAGGATTCGAACTGGGGACGGCTTGAATAAACGCCAGTGACTTTACCATCGGCACCGGCATCATCCTTAGTTATTTACTTGTTATTCTATAAATTTATACTATTAAGATTACAAATTAAAATGATAAGTACACACCGTGTATATTAGTGGGACACAACGTGTAACCTCTGGGATTCCTCCCAGGAAGAGGCTTTGTTTTAGGTCATTGGCTCGACCTACATACCTCGCTTACATGAGGTGTATGGTGGACAACGTTCCACAATGTTGTCTTTAGGATGGTAAGCTTTGAACCACTGCCCGTTTACCATGAATGGTTGACCATATTCACCAAAAATTTCTACTGCACCATGATCGAATACGCGGAAATTGTGGAATGGTCCCGACCATCATGACTTTAACTTCCCTGGGAATAAGCGAAGACGAGAATTAAAGAGAAGTACTTGATCACCGGGTTGGAAAGATTTTCGTGAAATCGTCCTGTCATGAATGGGTCTGGTCTTCTACTTTTACAACTTGGCGTTCTCGTATTCCTCTAATCGAATCTCATCTAGTTCTGACAGTTAGAACTTCCATTTCTCTTCAGCTACCTTCAGATCAAAATTTAGAGCATTGACAACCCATTAGGCTTTGTGTTCCAATTCAACTGGCAGATGGCAGGGATTTCCATAGACGAGGTGGAATGGGGACATTCCCAGTGGTGTTTTGAAAGTAACCCGATATTCCCACAAGGCATCATCTAACTTTTGGACCAGTCCTTCCGCGAAGTGTTCACTTTTTTCTCTAGGATCTGCATGAGCACACGATTGGAGAGTCTACCGTTCCACTAGACTGGGGATGATATGGTGTCCCCATCTGATGCTTCACTCCATACTTCGACTGTTTTCCTCTCATCAGTGTGTTGTTGAAGTGGGTCCCTCTATCGCTGATCAGTAATCATAGAACTCCAAACCTACTAAAAATATTTTTCTTTAAGATATTTATGACAACCTTGGCTATGTCGTGAGCTGTAGTAGCGGATTCCACCCATTTGGAGACGTAGTCGACGCAGACCAGGATGTAAGTGTTTCCAAACGATGGGGGAAAGAGACCCATAAAATCTATGCCCCAGACATCAAAAATGTCGACCTCCAGGATGGGGTGCTGGGTAATCTTGGCTCTACGACCCACATTACAAGTCCTCTGGCACCGATCACAACAAAAACAAAGGCCCGAACATCTCTATGCATGGTGGGACCGAATAATCCAGATTGCATGATCTTTGCTATGGTACGGTCTGGCCCATGATGTCCTCCTACTGGTGAGGCATGATAGAACTCTAGGACACCGTGAACTTCATTCTCTGGGATGCAATGGTGGATTACTCCATCCACACAGGATTGGAATAGGAGAGGATCCTCCCAGAAGTACCATTTCACATCAGAGAAAAATCTTATCCTTTGCTGAAAGGAGAGGTCGGGGTGAACGAAACCTGTAACCTGAAAATTAGTGATATCAGCATACCATGGACTAGGTGTTTCGTTGATCTAAAAGAGGTTCTCATCAGGGAAAGCCTCCTTGCTCTCTCGATCTTCTTCCTTCTCCAAATGAGGCAGCTCGAGGAAGGAGAGATGGTTAGCAATTATGTTCTCACTCCCTTTCTTATCTTGGATTTCAAGATAGAATTCTTGTAAGAGGAGTACCCAGTGGATCAATCGGGGCTTCGCATCTTTCTTGTTGAGTAGGTACTTTAGTGCTGCATGGTCAGTGTAAACAATAACTTTAGACAACACCAAGTAAGAACGAAACTAGTCAAATGCAAAAACCACTTCAAGAATATCCTTTTCTGTGGTGGTGTAGTTAATCTATGCCTCACTGAGCGTCCTGCTAGCATAATAGATAGGTCGAAAAATCCGGTCAAGTTGTTGGCCCAAGACTGCTCCCACTGCGTAGTCACTTGCATCGCACATCACCTCAAATTGTTCCTCCCAGTTGGGAGAAATCATAACTGGAACTTCTACTAGGCGCTACTTTAGATGCTCAAAAGATCTAACACATGTCTCATCGAACTCAAAAATGGCATCCTTGGTTAGAAGATTAGTGAGGGGCTGGGCTATTTTAGAGAAGTCTCGAACAAACAGCCTGTAAAAACCTACATGCCCCAGGAAGTTGCGGATGGCTCGGGCGGAAGTCGGTATAGGTAGTCATGAAATGACTTTGATCATTTCCGGGTCCACCTCTATCCCCTCTGCTGATATTATGTGGCCAAGGACTATGCTACTTTGCACCATGAAAGGACACTTTTCCCAGTTCAAGACTATGTTACTGTGCTCACATCATTCCAAAACTAGTTCTAGGTGCCATAAACAAATGGTTAATGATTTTCTGTAAATGGAAAAATCATCCATGAAAACCTCCAGGATTCGTTCCGCCATGTCATGGAAGATGTCCATCATACAGCACTGGAAGGTGGCGGGGGCATTGCACATGCCTAAAGACATCCTTCAATAAGAAAATATGCCATAGGGGCATGTGAATGTGCTCTTTTCCTGATCCTCTAGAGCAATGGAGATTTGGTTATAGCTGGAAAAATTGTCCAGGAAGCAATAGAAGTTGTGCCCTACTATCCTCTCTAGAATTTTATCCATGAATGGCAATGGTAAATGATCCTTTAATGTGGCATCTTTTAGCTTCCGGTAATCCACACAGACTCGCCATCTTGTGATAGTGCGTGTAGGGATGAGCTCGTTCTTGTCATTTGAAATCATAGTGATACCCCCCTTTTTGGGTACCACTTATAGGGGACTCACCCACGGACTATCTTAGATAGGATAGATGATGCATGAATCCAATAATTTGATCACCTCATTTTTTACAACTTCCTTCAGGGGAGGATTCAATCTCCATTGTGGTTGCTGAGATTTCTTGTCACATTCTTCAAGTAGAACCTTGTGAGTAAAAATGGTAGGGCTGATGCCCTTAAAATCAGCAATTGTCCACCCAATTGCATGCTTCCGCTGTTTGAGAACCTGCAGAAGTTCATCTTCTTACTCCTGTGACATTTATGCATTATGTATAATAGGAAAAGTTTGATTGGGTCCTAAATACCCATACTTGAGAGAAGATGGAATAGGATTCAGTTCGAGTTCAGGCGCCTTTAAAATCGAAGGCACACATGGTTGCACCTTGTCCCGTTCTAAACTATTAGGAACAACTACATGCTACCCATAGTGGCCGCCTTGGCCTTCTATGAATTGCAAGTCTTCTGGTGCTTCTTCAAATAGAATATCTGGAATAGTTAAATTATTCGAAGTAAAAGAACATACGAGATCATCCCCTTTTTTGCTAAAATGATTAACCATGGTGGACACTGCATAACAGTCCTCATGCTCTGATAAAGAAGCATGATTGATGACTTTGAGGACGTTGTAGGAAACTCTTTCATCACCTACCTAAAAAATAATCTCTCCTTGGTGTACATCGATCAGTATCTTCCCAGTTTCCAAGAAAGGTCGTCCAAGTATAATAGGTGCTTCCTGGTCACCCCCTATATCGAGGATGATGAAATCAGTGGGAAGGGTCAGCCTACCCACCTTGACCAGTACGTCCTCCAGTAGTCCCTTCGGATGTTTGATGGATTGATCAGAAAGTTCAAGGGCTACATGGGTAGGATTAAGCATGTTGAGTCCCAGCTTCTTGAAAACTACAAGGGGCATGATGTTCATGATATCCCCTAAGTCGTAGAGGTCCTTCCCAAACTCACAGGATCCAATAGTACAAGGAATGGTGAAACTACCAGGATCATGGAGTTTTGTAGGAATGGAATGTTGAACCACTGCAGAGCGCTCCATTTTTAGTCTAATAACTTCCAAATCCACCATCTTCCTCTTATTAGAGAGGATTTCCTTCACGAATTTTGCGTAGGTGGGAATCTGAGTCAGGGCCTCTGCAAATGGGATGTTGATATGTAGCTTCTTGAACACATCCATGAATTTGTTGAACTGGTGGTCCAGCTTCCTATGCTTCAATCGCTCCGGAAAGGGTACGGTAGGCTTGAATGGTTGTATTACTTCCTTTCTGTTATTATTCAAAGCCTCCTTCTATGAGATTTTGTAAGAGGATGGGTCAGTATTGGTACGTTCTTCATCATCAGGGGGTGTGGGTACACCTGGCGGTGCTGGTTGGTGCTGTTGGAGTTATTTTACACTCCTAAGCATGATGGCATGGGCCTCTTCCCTTGGGTTCTTTTCTGTGTTTCCCGGAAGTGTACCAAGTTGCCTTCCTGAAAGTTTCTTTTCTAGCTGGACAATCTGATTCTCCAAGCCTCGAATTGAAGCTTCCGGATTTTGGATCCAAGTCTCAGCAGTATATATGAATTTAGTCATCAGATACTCTAACCTTGAAGTGTTCTCCTGCTGAGGTGGATGTTGAGCCGGTGGAGGAGGTGGATGTCGTGGCTTCTGTGGATGAGGGTTTTGATACCCTTGATGCTGATAAAGACCCTGCTAGGGTTGTTTCGGCCTTTGGTATTGGTTCTGGTATGGAGGTTGGTTGTATCTGGGCGGTCGCTGGCGCGGAGGATTCTACTGTCGTTGTCCCCAGCCTATATTCTATTGATCTCTCCATGCCAGGTTCTCATACTGATGGTACTCGTCGGGCCCTCGATTTTGGGCAACATAACTCACCTCGCTCGTCGAAGGGCCTCCACTCGAACCCATGCATTCTCCCATGATGTGGTAATCACCACAGTCACCACATGTTGGATGGTTCACCTCATGAACATGAGATGCTATTTTGAGATTCAATGTCTCGATTTTCTTGGACACAACATCCAACTGAGCAGCTAACATTGTGGTAGCATCAATATTGTGTGTACCTCTCTTTTGAGTCCCCCGCTCGGAGTTCCATTTGATGCTATTGGCTGACATGTCTTTCAGTAGTTCAAATAGTTCTTTGGGGGATTTCGGCATCACTGTGCCTCTAGCAGCAGCATCCACCATGGACATGGTATGCGTGGTAAGCCCTCTGTAGAAGGTCTGGACATTCATCCAGAGTGGGTGTCCATGGTGGGGGTATTTTCGTAACATTTCTTTGAAGCGTTCCCATGACTCATACAATGACTCGGAGTCTTGCTACTGGAAATGATGGATCTCATTCCGGAGTTTCACCGTCTTTGATGGTGGAAAGTACTTGGACAGGAACGCCTAGGATAGCTCGTCCCGTGTGAGGATAGATCATTGTGGTAGCCCCTTGATCCAGTATTTTACATTGTACCATAGATAAAAGGGAAATAGGCGAAGATGGATGGCGTCTTCAGACATGCCGGTGTACTGAAAGGTGTCGCAGATCTCCAAAAAGTTGGAGATATGGGCGTTTGAGTCCTCACTGGCCAGGCCTCCGAATTGGATTGTCTTCTAGATCACCTGCATGATAGTAGGCTTGATCTCAAAGTATGGAGCCTAGATCGGGGGACGGAAAATGCTCGTATCATCTCCATGGATTGAAGGAAGACCATACTTTATAAGTTTACGTCTTGGAGGTTGTGGCTGAAGGGGTGCATCTTGCATGAACTGCTCTTGAGGGGGGGAAGTATGGTCCTGGGAAGATTTGCTATGGTGGCCATTGGTAATCCCTTTGGAGGAATTCCATTAATTCTCTAGGAGCCTACTCTAGTAAACCAGTAGCGGGAGGCTGCTGATCCTGGTTCTGATGCTCATCCACAACATCTATGGCTGGTGCTCCCTCTTCCTTGTTCTCCGTGGGTTGTGGTTGCTGGTTGTGAGTTTCTGTCCATGTACACCGATGATGAAGCAAGGTCCGTTCGATTTCTAGGTCAAGAGGAACTAATTCCGAAGACTTGGTGCTTCTGGATCATGTAAGACATCTAAACATACACTTTATGCTCTGCACAACACAACACAAATACCAGGTGTAACAAGGGAAAAGTAAAAGAGAAAATTTGAAATGGGATTAGATAAGATATTTTTGATAATTTTTTATTGATATTTTAACTTAAATAAATTATTAACACAATTTAAATCTTATCACTAAAACCAAAGATATTCCCCTAGCAACGACACCAATATTTGGTCTCTCTTGTCATTGATTGATGTTATATGCATCCTAAATTAATTACCTATTCTTAGAACTTTAATATATCATATTTTCGGCGTTGATCCATAGGTAACTATGGCGTGCATGAATTAAATTGAGTTAATACTTATTTAGGTGAATTATGCATAATTTAGTGTTTATTGGGTTGATTTTGGTTTTTGATTGAAACTAAATTGTTTTACTTTGAATAAATTATTAACAGTTTTATAGAAAACAATGGGTAGATTTAAAGAGATTAAAATAGGAAGAAAAGACGTGTTGGGGCTATGGTTATTAAGGAGTACTTTTTCAGGTTGTTTAAATGGTTGTGTTGTTCATAATAATTTACTCATTCTAGATTTTGTTTTGTAACAATATTTCCTTGGTTCAATTCTTCTTGTTTGGAATTAGAGCAGTTGACTCCTTGGTCTGGTAGTCAGTGTTATTAATTATTTATTAACTTTAGTCCATTATTTGAATCAGTGTAATCCTTCCAATGGTCATGGATGCTTTCACTGTTACTTTTCTTTTGTATCGCTGGGAATTCTTTCCTTTTTCCGGCTCAGAATTCTCATTTATATTTAATAGTGGATTAAGAAGAGTAAGATGAATTACAACGATCAAACACAACTATATTAAACAACATACAAATTATGATCCCTTCATCCACAGCCCCAACACGAGGGTTTTAGTTACAAATAGGAAGTGGGAGAAAAATGATACACGTGATACCTGACGGATTCATCGTGTAAGCGTTGAAGTAAGATGTCAAAAGGTGGAATGGTGGAATGGCGGATTGACGACACCTTAGTGGATTCGGGAATGGTGGTAGCAGAGCTTCTCTCTCCTCATATGGGTTATGAAATCCCAAACTTGTAGGCTAAGGCCTATTTTTATAGAAAAATAAAGTACACTGCATGTATAGAAAGTACACGCCGTGTTCTTTTCATCAACACGCTTTGGCGCCAATTTCTCCATGGGTAGGCGGCCTAACACGCCGTCTTTGACTATTGAACATGGCGCGGCCTAGTGGTTGGGTGTACACGGCGTGTAGTGCCGCCATACATGGCGTGTAGTGTTATAATTTTGGCCACCATCCCCTTATAGAATAGCAGACACGACATATAGAAATTCTAACACACCATGTCTCCTTCAATGGCCACATGGGCGTGTAGACTTTTCTCAGCAACCACCGCTTCTACAAAGTGGTACACCACATGTAACGACGCCTCACATGGAATTTATCTTCTGCCTGGTGACATGGGTGTGTACTCCCTGCTTTGGTCCATGTCGTTGTATGTATGTACATGGCATGTATAAAAGTACACACAGTGTAGTTTCAAAATTGTCACAGGCTTCCCTTGATTTGTGTATCTATCCAGAAAGCTCCAAAAAGTAAACAGAATCGCCAAAATCAAATGATGTGTTCATAAAACAACAAATATTTTCTGAAAACATGTTTTTATCGTCAATTATATAAATGGAAATGTATACACAAATTGGGTGCATCATTAGGGATCAATGTTTTTCTAACCATGAATCCATCTCCAAGAAATTGTGTTCATGAGTTCAATTTATTCAAATTTTTTTAATTCTTGATCCACATAATTTAATTTTTGATCAAACCCATAAAACCATAAATATATATTATTGTTTATGGATGCTCCAAAAAAATTACTTTTCTCATGAAAACCCTTTTTCTCGATGGATCTAAGCAGTATTGATCTCATTGGATAACCAATGGGTAAGTGGATCTCCTCTTGTGTAGTTTCTTCCAATCAACATTTCTCTCCTACTTAGAGTGTTATATATCATCATTTAATTGATGGATATCAAAAGATTTTAAATACATTATGATTATAAGTTTTATTTCTCAATATATAATTCCTTGGTTATTCATATGTGGATCATGTTGTGGGTGCGGATTCCTAATATTTGAATAAAGGTAGGTTGTTCCATAATTACTTTCCCAATGATTAAAATGTTGTTTTATTGATTAAATAGAAATTATTTTTCAATTTATTTAAAAACATATAATTGGGATGTTTTTTTCATTTATTTTAATTGTATTTGGGAATTAAGAAACCCTCCAATTTTAATTGAATTGAAATTTTGGGATGGATTTTTCGAAGATGATGGGTTTATTTTGGAAAAAATTTTGATGAAAATTATTTGATGCTAAAATTGAGAAAAAGTATTAAATTGAAATATGTTTTATAATGATGAAAAACTATGTGTAGATTTTGAAATTTAAAATCATGTTGAAAATAAAATTAGGAAATTTTATTTAAAAATGTTTTGAAATTATTGATTATAAATTTTACTGATTTATTTATTATAGCACACACATTACTTGGGATTTAGTATGTGGTTGTAAGAATAAAACATGAATTTTGAACACCTAGGACTAGATTTATGATCATAATGCCCAATAAACCTTGTTCATAATGTAATTCTCACTTAAGTTGTAGTGGATTTAATTTTCCATTAAGTACGAGTAGATTATATTAATTTTCCTTTAAGTGGGAGTGAATTTTTATTTCGTAATCACTAATGAGATGTGTGAGGATTCTATAGAAAATAACTAACATACTGATGTGAATTTGACCATGGTTCTATGATTTATTTGATTTTATATACATGTGGTTGATTAATGGAATATTTTAATTCATTCCAACTGATTTATATAATCTATTTTATATGAAATGATAATTTTATCATATTTGAATGTTTTTTGATACTCCAAACATATAATTGACTAAGATAATGTTTTGTTTTAAATATTAAAATGAAATACCATGCTCCATTTAATTTAAATGAATTTCATGATTTGTTTACTATTTTGGAAATTATTATGAAAGTCTTGCTGAGACTATTTTAGTATTTATAGATCACATTATACCTTTTCCATTATAGTTTTTATATTTTCTTAGGATAAGTCTTAGAATAGGGAAAGCACCTATTGGAGGAGGTGGGCATTATTGATCCACTAGTCATGGAGTGATGGAGGTTACAAATGGAGATTTCATCCACTTATTGTGTAGTATTATTGAGTTTTATTCTGTCAAATTTTGAAAACATTGATTACTTACATACTTGGGATTTTTTATACTTATTTTGTTTCTAGTACATTATTTCAATGGATTATTTAGTATACTTACATTTTACTCTTTTACCTTCTATTATTTTGTGGAAAAAATTGGTCATTCTTTATCTTATATGATTCCCGATGATAGTATCGAACTCTTGGTGATTGAAAACCCCCTTCACAAAATGTCAGAGTTGGTTCAGTTATTAGGGTACCGGGGTATCCAGGATGGTCCATGAGAAAGTTGTACCAGAGAGAAGTTCATAATATTTCCTTGATGTCACTATGTTGTTTTGGATGCCTTCTCAGGACATTAGATGTTGTTATAAGAAAGTGTTTGGATATATCCCATCATAAAAGGTCGTAAGTCACCATGGGATGTTTTAGAATGGTGTCTTATGGAATAATTTAATCTCATTCTAGTAATTTCCTTATTTCTATTTTTAGAATGCTGATATCCAAATATTCATATCTATATATATATATAGGATTTATATTCCTATTTCTCTTGTTATAGATGTTGATCTGAATGATATTTTGTTATCTTCAGTATTGTTTGTTAATGATTTGTAACATCATGCCTCTAAGAAGACATTTGAATAGGCTTTAGGGGGAAGCTACTTTTGAACAATAATGAGAATAACCTCCCATGAAATAGAATCTTGATAATATTGTTGTGAATATTTTACAAGCTAGTGTATAGTTACGTTCACCTGTTCTATTTTATGATCCATTTTTTAAATAATATAATTATGAATCTATAAATAATTCTCAAGAGTTCCTTCACTAGAAGACACCATCATTCCTAGGCTATAATGATTCTCAAGAGGCTAATGATTAGTTAATAAAAATAAATATTTTATTTTATTTCATGGAAATACATTATTTTATTATGGTGAAATGTTCCACCATCAAAATAGAGGGACTAAGCAAGAGATGGTGGGATTTGATAGTAATAATGATGAAACTTGTTTCTTTAGAGTGGAAGGACTTTAGAGTTCCTTTAACTAAACAATTTTCTCTAGAATCTATGCCGTTTTCCAAGGATATGGACTTTTTCAACCTCAAGCATGTTGTCATTGCTATGATGAAGTTAACAAGATGTTTTATAAAGCTTGTAATATTTTCACCTGAGATTGTATCGAATGAGAAGATAAAGACTCAATGGTTTGATATGGTTATTCAATTACATAAACATTATCAGGTTTTCTTACTAATTTTAAATTTATATAATACTCTAATGTATTGGGTGTTGATGATTAAATTTTACTTGGTGGGTAAGATAGGGTTTACTAGAGTTCAGTTTTTTCCAATGGTATTTTTGTGAGTTCTTGTAGGGTAAATTAGAAGCATTATGAGTTTCATGGTTTTTCTTGACCATATGCATCTTATAGACCTCCTTTAGTTCATAAAAGGTTCCATTTTACTTGATTATTGTGTGGAATGGATGGAAACTAGAGAATAATTTATTCTAAGGCACTAAATATATTTAGTTCTTATTGTCACTTGGGAAATGAACATTAATTATTCCCTATCATTTCTTCTACATGTAGTGTAATGGTATCATAAATTCCTAAATATGATATGGTTCTATAATATTCATCACAAAAAAAGGTTTTCTATCTATATTCATTTTTAACAAAACTTATTTACACATTGGAAGAGTCTCCAGAGGAAGATATTAAATTTTTCATGACTCTAAGAGGTACCATCACTATATATTCATCTTTTGGGGATGATTTATTTGATACTGGGGAATCTCACTCATTTATGTCAACTTGTATAATGGAATTTATAAATATTCATTCAAAATTTTTGTCTTATATTATGGATAATAATATTTCACCTCAGGACAAATAGAGGGAAAGGTCTCTATTGTCCTTCTTTTTTTCTTTTTATCATACATTAATCTTACCTAGGATTTTTTTCATCTACTTAAAACCTCATGATTTCATTTTTAGTGTGGATTGGTTCATTTCTAATAAGTCTAAAATCAATTATTATCATCGATGGGTCTCTTTTACCTCTCCTAATGGCGTGTGACCTATCATTTAGGGAGAGTGGAACCTAAGGTCATATAGGGTCAGAAATTCTTATCCATGGTTGGGGAAGGTAATAACATTGGTTTCTTTTTATATAGAGTGTTATTCTTTGAGAAATTATCTCCCACTATTTTTTATTATGTTTTTTGATGATTTTCTATCTGATTTTTCTAATTTTCCACCAGTAATTGATGTTGAGTTATCTATTGATTTATTACCTGGTACTCTACTAGAATTTATTCCTTCTATAAATATTTTATAAAAAGAGTTTATAGAATTGAAAACATGATGTTAAATTCTTCTAGATAAATGATATATATTCCAGAGTGTATCACCATATAGGGAACTTGTTCTATTTTTGGGAAAAGGGGACGAAACTCTTTACCTATGTGTTGACACGGAAAAAAAAATCTGAGTTTCAGTAAAGAACAAATATCTTATTAAATAGATTTATAATCTGTTTTACCAATTGAAGTGGATTATGTTGTTCATGAATGTTATTATTAAATATATGTATCACTAGTTGAGAGTAAAAGTGCCTGATATTTAGAATACATCCTTCTGGAGTAGTTACATCTATTACGAGTATCTTTTTATGCCCTTTGTTCTAACCTATTCTCATGTAGACTTTATGAAGTTGATGAATATAACCTTTAAAGAGTATCTTTATATGTTCATGGTAGTCTTTCTGAATGGGAGCCTGCATTACTCTCAGTCGGATGAGTATGAGGTGTGGCAGTTGAGTATATTACTAGAAATTTAGAGAAATCACTAATTTTAAGGAAATATTTCCACATGTTGTTTTATAATTTCTAAGTGAAGTTCTTGGGAAACATGGTCTCTAAACATGGAATTTAATATTATCCTAACAAGGTTAAATCTATTATGATATGGTAATAACTAAAAAATATTCATGATTCTGATCATCATTGGTTTTTTAGGGTATTACCATAAGATTATAAAATATTTCTCAAATTTGGATTCTCTAATAAAATATCTCAATTAAAAGGGGTGAAGTTTACATGGGATGATAACAACCAGATTTATTTTGAGGAAATAAAACATATTTTTATTTATTAACTAGTTTTGACTCTTCCTATGGCCGGTAAAAACTATTTGGTCTTCTATAACACATCAGGATTGGGTTTTTGATGTGTTCATATTTAAGGAGATCCCATGGAATCATGTAGCTCTTAGAATCTTATGCCACAAAATAATGACTATCCAACACATGACCGTTACATCAATGTTTTTATTCGGGTTCTCAAGATTTAGAGGCATAACCATTTTAGAGGATGGTTTACCATGTATTCTAACCTAAATATCATGAGTTATAACTTCTAAAAAAAGGATCTGAATCTCCTCTAGTGGAACTGGGTGGAATACCTATAGTCATTTGTTTTCAATATTTATAATACCATAGGATGGCTTTTGAAAGATGGAATTTTTGGGAAACCTTTTGAAAATATAGAAAGAGGCATGAAATTTATGAATAATATGTTGTTTCATGAAAGATTAGTGATTCATGTAATAAATATTTGTGAAAGAAGATGTGTTCCACCATAATTAATATTCCCTAAAATGTTTCACGAAGGGAGTATCTTTCATGAATATATTTAAGATTTTCTTTTAAATGGAATTAGGGAGTGAGAAAGTTTCATGAAGGGGCAGTAACATCTATAAATAAAAAGCTAAATTAATTATTTTAAAGGGAGGTATCATTAATGTCGATTCAAATACTCTGAATTTTTTTAATGAGTTTCATGATGGATTTTCATAAAAAAAGGTTTCATAAGAACATTAGTTCCATGGGGAAATGTTTTTGTAAATATGACCAAGGTAATTTTACTAATATTTAGAGAGATTCTAAAAACGATTTGGGCTTTATGAAGGTTGATTTTTGAGACGTATTGTGAATTCTCATAAAAATATAGAAAGAGTTTATTGAAAGTGAAACTTAACAAAGTTAAAAGTATTTTAAAATAAATTATGTGGAAGATAGGTATTTGTAAAGTGGGTTAAATTAGATCTTTATGATACAATAAATTAGGTGTAAAAAATATTGAACCAAGTGACAAAATTAATAAACTATTGAAGGAGCAGTGATCAAAATATAGTTAAGAGTGTAGTGATCTTTCATATTATTATTAGTTGTGAACCAAGAGTGAGAGTGAATCTACTCTAAACCTTTTATTGGAGTGTGATTTTTCTGTTTTGGTACATAGTGACACATCTATAATGTATGTTCCTTGGATATATCCCAATGGGGGAGAACCAAGAAAAATTCTTATATCATAGGCATGTTTTCATTTATACTCATACATTCTTATGTGAAAATTATAGAATAATGTTTTTTAACGATGAAACAATATCTTAAGGGGTGTTTTTTTGAATCTTTCATACCCTAATCCACCCCACCCCCTCTATGTTTTTTAACCGAGTTTTCATAAAAATTATAGTTATGATTATTTCATTATTTAATAACTTATAATTTTTTTGATTTATACATGATTGGTGGGAATAAAAAGAGTTTTTCTTTATTTCATTAAATATAGAAGATGATTTATTTCTTGGTGGTTAATGAAATATTATGTCGGTGTGTTGTAAAACGGTGGGAATGGTGATGGTTTAGCTTTTTTGTGATTGTAATTTTTTACATTTACCATGTTATTTTTAATGATTGCATATAGGTCATATCATCGGATCAACATTGAGGTATCAAGCATGGGACATTGAATGAGGGGTTATAGGATAAGGTTATATTGAATTTTTAGTGAAAATAGGTATTGATGTTTTGTGGTGGAGTGATGAGTATTGAGATTGAAGAATTGATCTATGAGGATAGGGTTATCTTTGAGTTATCGAAGGCCCCTTATTCCTGATTGAATGTGATGTGAATGTGTATAATTTCCCAAAGGACCTGGAGGATAAGAGCACCCTCTTATTGTTGTAGCCCAGTCGTTGCACTGTCATTTGTAGCATTATGAAATGATTTTTTATGTTATACAATGACTATTAAGTATCAATTATTTCGTTTTTATTCTAGTTATTATAGTCACATCATGATGTTTAAGGTTTTTTCATGATATTTATAGTTTTGTTGTGATATTATAATGAAATTTTTGAAATTAAGAGGGGATAGGTAAGATATTTTAGGAATTATGAGCATTTTACCAAGGGTTTTGGGAGTTCAAACATTATGTAATGATAAGTACATTGAGGCAAGATATTACTTGGACTTTTTGAAATTAAATTTTTACTGACTAAGATATGATTGGGATATTATTTCATGTCTTTTAGAGTTTTGGTTAACCAACAATCATTGCGATGTAATGTGGGGTGTCACATCATGATTCTGGTGGTCTTAATTTAAATAATAAATATGAATTGTTTTTAAAATTTCATTTATTAAAGTTTTGTTTTAGTGGAGTTGAACAATTTATATTTCCTTTTGGGATCTAGGACTTATAAAATAACGTTATCACAATATAAGGATCTCTCATATTTCAATTTCCATCATTATTTCACGTTTTTATTTCAAAAAATGGTTGCATCAATGGTTTTTGTTCTGTGTTTATAGTTTTTGGTTAAATAATTAGTAGATAATGATGTTTTATTGGTTTTGAATGTTTCATGAGATTTATATTTCATTTGATTTTGGTTTTATTCCTTTATTTTGATGTTGGGATTATTGAAACCTAGTTCTAGGTATTATATTATTACTCTCACTATTTAATTTCTATATTAAATGAAGAATTATAAAGATTTTGTTTTATTTGAGTAAAGAGATGATATTGATATAATAAATATAATAATGGTATTGAAATATGAATTTTGGGAATGATAAAAATATATTTTTCATACATACTTATTATTAATGATTCTTTGCATGATTATTATTGTGTTGAGAATGTTCTTATGATAACATGTTATTATATATTTGGAAATACATTTTCATAACTGGTTAAGTGATTTAAATATTATAATTCAACACATATATAAAACCTATAATTATTTTTTGATGTTATTTTATTGATCATCAATTGATAAATAAATGAAGTGGTATGGGAAATATGACTTATTTGTCATTATTATTTTATATTTTTCTATTTTTGGGATAGTAGTTGTTTTACTGTGGTTTTTTATAGTCGTGGAAGTAGTCCTATTACGCTGATTTATTTTGGAAGTATTTTGGGCTACATGTGGGTTTTTTGGGTATAGGAGGATGTAGTAGAAATGATGGTCTGGGTTGTTTGTGGATTTTTTGAGGTAGAAGTGAGATTGATATAATACAGTTTTTTGTCACATTTGACAGGATATAGCTTAAGATGAAACTGATGAAATGAATTAAATAAATCTAATATGGGTATGGAATATGTGAAATTAAATTAAATAATAAACAATATATACTATGTAGTAGATTGATGATGTTGCTAATAAATATATGTGTTGAATTTTTTTGAAATTAAATAGCATTTTAACTGAAAAAGAGTAGATACATTTGTTGATTAACTAATGGAATAAAGTATAGTAGGAATGTTATGTGTTGTAGAATTTAAATTCCATATTTAATAAATTAAAGAAATGAATACATTTTTTGTGAAAATTTAACTATAAATGTGTAAGTGGTCAGTTTTAATTACTAGAAATTAAAGTGTTTAATAAATGTAATGAGGTTTGTAAATGAATAGTGTTCATATAAATGGTGATGAATTGGTGTGTTAATTATTTAAGTAATTTGTTTGTACTTTTTTATTAAAATATGTGATGAATGTAATTATGAAAAATGACAATATAAATATGTGATTGTTCATAACTAAATTAAATATGTGAAGCTAGACTCGTCGACTATTTTTCTATTTAATGTTTGTATTATAATTTTATTATGTAATTAATTATATGGTGATTTTTTATGGTTATAGTGGTGTTGTGATAAGTTTTTGACCCTAATATGGGACTATTATTATATATATATATTAATTTTGTTTTTTAATTCCTTATAAACCCCTATTAAATATGAATAACCTTACTAATTTCCATATGATGTTTTGGGTTCCAAGTGTACGCCAAAACTCTAGGATGTTGGTGGTATAAATGGTTTAACAAACTTCATTTATTTCTCTCTCTTCCAAATGTAGTATATGATGTGATGGATTAGTATTTTTGTATATGGTATATGTAGGTGATGTGATGATGGGGAAGTTAGGTGGTAATGTGGTGTGACTATTTTTATGTGGGGGTGCATGATTTTATTGTGGTATATGGTAAAATTATATTAATATTAAGTATTAATACATTATGTGGTTATATATATATGGTTATATCTTTTATGTGGTAACATTATATGTGCTTATATAGATTTTCAAGGGATAGAAGTGAAAGGATTAATGTTATTAGGGAATGAGGGTGATTAGTTGATTTGGGAGGCATGTACACAAAACCTTCCATGATATATTATTCTGATTATTATGAAACTACACTTTTATGTGTATCTTTAGAGAAATACTTGCTGATAATGGGTTATAGTTAACCATGGGTCAAGTGACATGTTGGTTTCGCTATTTGATCACTTGGGCTTTAGTATGTTTCTTCTACATTTTCATTAGAGTTTAATGGTAGGAATATAAAACCACCTAAATTTTATAGAATATTTTTTAAAACTAAATTTTATTTAATCAAATAGTTTGAGTTACACAGAATACTGAGTTCAGTTTGTGTTACACACAATAACGAGTTTAAATGAAAGGCATGATTCTATTAGAATATTATTTTTTAATATTATGGTTATCACCTATCCATTGGAATGGTGAGTATCAATAAGATTTAATAATTTATGAAAATATATGTTTTAAACTTTTATATATATATATATATTTATTTATTTTCCAATTAATTTGAAATAAAAATAAAAAAACATTTGAATATAAAGAAAATAAATTTTAGAGAACTATTTTTGTCCACACAAAAGAGTTTTATTTCAAAAAATAATATAAATAACTTTTGGAAAATTATTTTTATGAAATTAATATAATATATATTCAATAAAATGTTTTAACATTCATTATATGTGTTTTCCAGAAATGAGATAATAAAAAATCTAATTTTGTGATGAAAACTATATTTATCCATAAAGTAGTTTTATCATATTTTATAAACTTATTTTTAAAACTAATTTTTCCAACTTCTATAAAATGTATTTGAAAAGAAATAAAATTAATTTCTAAAATATACATGTTAAAAAATATCTTGAATTTTAATGATTTTTCATAAAAGATTATTTTTTGGATGAATCTAGAAAAATACTAGTTTTTATCGCAAAATGTAGTTTAATTTAATAATGTTATTGTTATTATTTTTAAAAAAAAATCAAACGAATAATTAGTTCAATTTTATATATTTATTAATTTAATTTATGTCATTTGAATCAATTAAATATTGAAATTTGATATAAATATCTTTTTAATATTTTAATCATTTTCTCTTTGGAAAACTATTTTATTGTTGCAATTGTGGGTTTAATTTTAAATTATATTTTTCTTATTATATGAATATAATTTTAAAAAATTAAAAACATATTTGAAATAAAAATGATTTATATTATCTAATAATTTCAACATAATAGTTGGTCAAAATTAATAGTAAGAAGAGTAGACATTAATTACTACAATTATGGTTAAAACAGGTTTACCATGGGTTAAACAAAAATGATAACGGTTATAATGTCCTTTAAAGTTGTAAAAATCCAATTTTATATCCATATTTATACATTTTACCCAATACAGATTTATAATTACACACTTTTAGAGCCTCTTGTAATGTGAAAAACATGTTTAGGCTTTATTCTTTTCATAAATACCAAGTATATTTTGTCGCCCCCTTATAAATGGCCACCACATCCCATCCCTGCTTCACAATTCTAGAACCATTTTTTTAGAAATACCTAAAAATATATATTTATTAAATAACTCAACAAATACTATAGGATTTTTTATATATAAATGTCGATCTAGGAAGGCTTAAGAGGAAACCAAAAGAGGATTTCTGAAAAGGAGGTAATGTTTTAAACTATATTGTTTTTAACTACTTATTCTAAACCATTCAAATATTCTTAAAATATTATCAGTTTATAACACATGTATCTCATATATGATTATTTATTATTATTTTAGTTTAATAACATATATACTTATACTCTTCCATAAAATGCGAAATGAAACTGTTGATCGTGTGCACAAATGAATACCACCTTACGAGTCGATGTTATTCATTTTCCCCCACCACCTCTCACAGTTGGATATAATGTTGTATAAAAAATTTATATATTATGTTTATGATATTTTTATACCTATTAAATTATTATACCACATTTTCCTTATTACCTCCCAATCCATTGGAAAATAATAATGTTGCTCGTGTGTACAGAAGACTACCGCCTCGTTAACTCATGTGATGTGTTCTTCATTACTATTTTAATTATATGGTTATAATTATATATTAAATATATATATGTGTGTGTGATATTTTTAAAATATTTATAATTTTTTATTTGTGATATAATATAAAAGTTATTAATTTTCATTCCATGGGGGATATGATTACATTGTTCGTTTGTACGGCGAACTACCACCTCGTGAGGCGATGTGATTCATTTTCCACTAATGATTTTAATGCAAAGAAATACGGATAAATTTAGGGAATATTTTTGATATATATGACTTTATAATGAATATTAAATGTTTGTTTTTTATTTATCTTCCTTTCATTTCATTTGTAAAAGAAATGGAAATATTGTTCATGCGTACATAAAGAATATTGTCTCTATGAATGGTGTATTTCATTTTCTATATAAAACTATTAAGAATTAATATAAATAAATATATAATGTATAAATATGATATTTATATCCTTTTTTAAAATTATTTAATTTATTAAACTATGATCAAATTAGTAGGACCAAAAATAAAAAAAAATTAAAACATACATATGAATCAAAGTCATTATTACCCAAAATGTGATTTTAACAACGAATAGTAAATAAAAATTTAAATAAAGACCATAATTGAAAAAATATATATATTTTTATATATATATATATTTCTTAAATATATTTATAATAAACTTATAATTGCTATAAAATAGTTTTTCATTCATACAAATCAGTTAGAGACTTAAAGTAAGGGATTTTTGGCTCACTTTTTACTTCTATAAGACACATGCCATATTCCACACCTAGTTCTTTTATGTGGGGTATATACTACCTATGAATTAATTTTATTATTATTATCAGTAAATTTATATGGATTTACACTTCAATTTTATGATCTCTTTTTATGGGGTTTAGAGTTTTAAATTTACTAAAGCGGTAAATGATATTTGTCTAAATTTGTCTTCTTTGAGACATATATTATGATATGTAACTATCTTCTATTATGATGTGTATATACATAACATTTTAAGATTAATATAATGATTTTATTTCTTCATATACTATTCTTATTTTCATTTAATCTTAATATTTTTAGGTATTTATGATTCAATAAAACCAAAGTGGTCAGTGTTTTATCATACAATCTTATCTTTCTGTCTGTGCTTATGATAATGAAATATTATTATCCATATTTCATAAAACACATGACTATTCTTATCCAATGGTTTTTTCATGAGAATAAATTTTTTCCATTCATTTCTCTCCCTTCATCTACTTATGATTTCAATGTAATGATTTAAAATAAAGTGAAATTATTTCACTCTTTAGTCGAAAAAACTATTCCTTCCATATCCATGTTTTCTAAAAAAATGTCTTCCAATATGATTTAGTTTACCACTAGGATTTTTTAAATTCAATTATTACCCTTAATTTAAATTTTACTAAAAAAATTAAAATGAATCTTCATGTCTTTTTAAAAAACAAGTCTCATTTATAATTTACTTAAAATGTGAAATAAATAATTATTTTAAAGTGTATAGCTTGAATAGTTTTTTCATCCATCATGAACACTAATTGTTTTAAATATTTTCCTATATGATTACATGTATATTTTTAAGGAAATTTACATCCAAAATATGTTCTAATTTTCTAATTTTAGAAAAGGAGGTTTTCAATGAATGTTTATTTTCCTCAATAAATGATTTCCATGATTTTTAAAGAATTAATTACATGTTTCATATGTTATTTTCAATAAAAAATTTTCTAAAAATTCATTATATTCTAAAATGTTTTTTTAAAGTGGAGAGGTTATTTTACTAAATAAATGTTCCCAGGGATCTTGCGAAATCATTTTTCAACCCAGGATGACATAATTTTATGTTACATATTATTTACTATGGATGAGATTTAAGGATGCCATCCCTACCCATTATTTAGTTGGTTAATATTAATGTTGATGGAATATTAATGAAATCCATTCACTTTTTATGGGTTATTATATGGTAAATTCATTAAATTTTTAGGAATCATATTTACTTTACATAGGTTATTATGTAAAAATGTGATTAATGTTTTATTATATTGTGGTGCACATTAGCATGGTTTTCATTATGAGAGAGGAGGGACCTGTATCTCCCTCCAATATAGTAGTTAAATATTTATACCTCATTATATAATAATGGAAAAAGATTAGATGGGTTTGATCTACTCTAGGAAATTGGTGAGTCTAGATCCACCATGGGAAACTGTTTTTTCTAGATCCACAATGGGAAACATGTTATAAGTTCTAGTCTAATATATTCATGGTATTGTTATTTAACCTTGAAATATGAACTATTTTTCTATATTTATGATTTTTCCTCGCTTTTATGGAATTATTTTATGGTTCATCATTGATTTATTTAGATTTCCCACCCTTATATACTATTTGTTATCAAATGAAAATGTTTAATGCCATGACTCGAGTTAATCATTTATGATAGGTTGGGTATGAACATGGTTTGTTATGTTCATGATAACATTCCCATAATATTATCTTAATCCCTCGTATAATCATATATTTATATCTCACTTTTTTTACCATTATATATTATCTGATCTCATCCTTTATTTTTTCCCATCATTGAGTTGTAGAGAATGGTTTAGGTAGGGTATTCTTAAGAGGAGTACATTTTTAGAATACCTTTGTGTGAGATGTTCATGATATTTTATAAAATGTGAATATTGGGTTTCTAGTCTCTAAAGATATTAATATATTATCATCCTCTAGTGTGTTTTTATGAAATATGTTGAATATTCCTTTAAAATATATGATATTTATATATGAAAATCATATGACCTTATAGTTGGGATTATATGATAGGTTTATTTAACCTTTGGAATCTATGATGAGAAAACCTTAGTGATATCTTGATTATATGTCTAAGGATTAGTCTATAGATATCACTATGTATAGGAAAACATCATGGAATATATATAAAGGGTAGATCTAGTGGTTTTGAAGAAATTTCATCCATGTTTGGATAATATAATTGGACTTGGTTCCTAAAAAAAATGTACGAAGGGGTAATAAATCTAAAAAAGGAAGATTTTTGTAGACTTGATTGTTACTCAGTACATAAAGAATAACCCTTACTGTGTACCTATTTTAACAGTCCTGGGGGATATTATTTGGTAATTCAGAAAAAATATATGAACCATCATGAAGGATTCTAATTATGACATAGGATAAGCCTAAGGTGTCATATATTGAAATTAATTTTTCATGATTTAAAAATCCTATTGGTGATTATTCATGATTATGTTGTATCACATTATGATTATTTTTTCTCATACTATGCTCTTTAGTTTTAGTCAATAATATAATCCAGAAATAACTGTGTTAACATTGATTATAGAAGACAATGTATTGATTAGAAACCAAATGGGATGAAGACTAGAGTGATTAAAATGGTGATTTTTCATAATAAATTATCCTGATAAATGATTAACAACATCCACCTTCATGAACTCTCTGACTCAACAATTAATAGAATGATAGTGTTCATTATGATCTCGGGTGGTGGAGACCATGTGGAAAGAAGACTAAGTTTCTTATATTTTAAGAATATGGGAAAAATTCCTCAAGGTAATGTATTAAAGGGATGTTAATATGTTTTGAGTGTGAAAAATAAAACAAAAATTAGATAATCAAAGAGTAAAAATGAACATTTTGATTAACATAATTGATGAGAAAAATGGATGACATATGGGATCATTAACAGTTGAATTATATAAATGTGGAATGTATGGTCATTAAACAAATCAACACCTTAATAGAAAACTCATTAAGAGAATCATCTAGGTGGTATATATTATAACATCTGGTTACTGATCTATCTTGTATAACATTAACAACAACATGGTACTAATTTTATTATTGTCTATAAGGGCATAAGAATGAATTTTTAGGATACCAATAATAGTGAAGTGGGAGATTTTTTGGAATCTTAGATTTAACCGGCCTTTCCTACAAGCTTTAGGTCGATTTCGTGCCATGTAACATGGTTACATGATGAGTAAGAGTTAATGGATGCAAGTCATGAACAAATTGAGATTATTAACTATTACCTGACTTGAAGATATGATTCATGTCATGAATATTTTAACTTATTGAATTTTAATCTATGGTGTCGGGTTTTTTGGAGTATGTGGGGTTTTCATGGTTACACAACGTGTAACTGGGTTAGACGTCATGTAAGGGCATGCGTATATTTTTTAAAACAGGTGTGCAAATATTTTTATTTTGTTCATTCCTAATTACCTTCTTTCTATCGACCCAAGGAAATGACCATGTGTTTTTGGGAGACCCCATTTCTAATAAATCAATCTTTTCATCATTAGAACTCCATTTTTATTGTGGTGTGTCTCTCTAAGTAAGTGAAAATTTTATCCTCTTCATTTCTCTTTCTCACATAAGAACCCTTGAGTTTTTTCATTGGATCTATTTTTCTGATTTTTTTTGTTTTCTCTTTTCTTCATCCTTGATCCGTTATGAGATCTCATTATTGAGGCCTTTCTTTTGTTGGTCGTGGTGTGGAAGGCATTTCATCTTGAGGTATGTGAGTTTTTTCCATTATTCTAACCACTTTTTTCTTAATTCAATCAATATTATGATGTGTTTTTTATTCTAGGGGATTATTTTTCATCGTTAGGTCTTTATTATTAGTGGATCTCATTATGGGCATGTGTGACCTGAGATTGAGATAGGTGGTTCTATATCTAAACTATGTCGATGAACCTGTTTTTTCTTATTCTATAAACTAATTTATTAATGAAATTGACATGATTATTTAGTGTGTGTGTGTGTTTTTGTGTGTTGAAAATAGTTTTTAAAGAAAAATGGTTTTCCCCTACTTATTGATAAATAGAGAGAAAATGGTTTCTTCAAAGCATTTAAATTTAATTCTGAAATGGTTTTTAAATGGTTTTCAAATAATTGGAATTGAATTCTGAAACTAATCACATGGGTTACCTTGGGTACTTAAGTAGATGTATTATTGTAAATACCCAACCCTAGTTTCCAAGATATTGTTCCTTATTTTATTACATTATCATGATTACAAGGAATCAAAATCCAATTGACCGATAAGTATAGTAGCTTTTTGAAAAAAGATACATAAATATTAGTTTAACATTACATTATGAAGGGAAATGCATCCCTACTTTTTTCCACTAGATACATCCAGTCCTCATAGATTATTCTCACAAGTCATTTATAAATTACTTCTTCATATCCTGGGAAAATTATACATAAGAAAAGGGTGATATCAAACGCTCAGTAATGGTAATAAATACAGTGGAAGATAGTATAAACATAATACATGGTGAATTATTGAAAACACATTCCTTTAAAAATAATAAACTCGAACACATTATTATAATAATATGGGCTGAAAAAATAAATCCATAAATAAAACATAATCACGGGTATCCTACTAGTCAAATAACCACATGAACTTTCAATTAGTAGCTTCATAATGAGGTCATTTAATTTTCAAAGCATTCTAAAACATTTTTTTAAGGCCTCATCCATGATTTCTAAAAATGATTTAGGCCTCACCCAAATCCATATAACACATTATAAGTGGCCTCGACCAATCCAAAGTCTATTTTTCTCATTAGACCTATTGTTGCATCGAGAGGCTATAGAGGGACCAAACCCTCACATAATAAGTCCAATGAATTTCCCATTTTATCAAGAATAAACATAAACAAAATATAGATTCATATTGAAACTATCTTATGAACTGTAAATAACTTTCCCCGAACATTAATCTTAAACACTAACCATTACGATTAAATTTTTCAATGATTTTAAGATAGCACCTCCATCATCAAATTAATCCAAAACCATTCAATTAAATATGGTATATTATATCATATGAAATAAATATCAATGAATTTTAAAATTCCACAAAGGACGTTGATATTGGTAAAGATACTTTTAAATGATACCATTGAAAAATCCTTGAGGAAATAATCCTTAAACATTCTAAGGTGTCTCATACCACCATGAAACATTAAAATAATAATCCCTGAGATTATTATGATAAAAATGAGACTCTTGATATTATACACCAAAGTTCAATACATACACCACATGTAAGAAGTAAGTGGTGAACAAGGAATATATCTCATAAAAGATAAAAGTAGTTGAGAAAATTACTTTTTACATTATTAAGAAGAGTTATTTTAGAATATTCATTGTATTTTCCATAAAATAATTTTTAAAATTTAATATCCTAGAAAATTAAATACTAGGACATTGAAATTATATTTTAGGGATAAATAATGTCCCACTGAAGTGAAATCTTATCAAAACTGTTCTTAATATTTCATAAAAACTAAATCATTTTAAATCATTTATAAGAAAGTATTAAAGAGACTTTTAAAGTGGAATTAATGATTTATTATAATAATTATAAAAATTATCCAAGATATCTTTCATGATAAAATGAGTTTTATTATAAAAATAATGGTTTTTTATAGAAGATTTAGGTGTACACTTGAAAATGGGTAACAATTCTATAAGATCCCTTGAATTGGGTTTGTTTTTCAGAAATAACTTTCAAAGTTCCTTTTAAATCTTGTAACTCCCCATAAAATTTCGAAATATTATTGTCGGTAAATCAATAAAAATCACTCACACATAATTTATGAGTAGTGCATAATAATACATAAGAATTTCATAGAGGTAATTAGACAATCAATGTAACTGTAATGAAAATAGAAGTTCGATTGGAAAACACTTACCACTTTGTAATCAAACGATCTGTATGCCCCAAAATTAATAATATTAAAATGATACATTTAATACCATAAAAATAATGATATTCGTGATATTTTACATCAATGGTCAGTATACATTCACCATACAAAAGTATTAGTCGTGAATATGGAAAATCTCACAAAAATGGAAGTGAGATGAAGAAACCATTACCTTAAGTATGAATGTGTTCCGATCATGAACATGAGGTCCCAGAATATGAAATATTGACATATTAATAAATTATTTTAGAACCTAATAGGCATTTATTTAGTGGATCATAATTTTTTTAGTTAATTTATGTTCTTATTGATAAATTATTATATTTGTATTTTGTCATTCTGGAGTGATTGTTTTCTTGATTTTCATAATCGGTTCACTTGTTCCTATGTAATGGAGTTCATTTGGAATGGTATTAAATCTCTAGAATTGAAATTAATTATTATTTATGAAAATCTGGAATTTCTAATTGTCATTTCTATCATTTGGTTACATGTAATGAGGATGAATCATTAGATGACAACCACTTCGATTATTAGGCGGTATTTGCATTATTATGAACTTGTTTTGTCATAAATCTTGATAATATGTACATATACTAGTTAATGTATATTAATTAGATTATAATACATATATTATAGTTTTTCTCAACCATACAAATGGTTTCATGACATGTAATGAAGGAGAAATTGAAGAATGAAACATCGTCGTCCGTGAATGTTATAAATTGGAACCTCATCGACTTTGAATTCGTTTATAAAAATAAAATGGAGGGGTAAGAATATTGGTGATGGTTATTCTATTAACATTATATAATTATATAATATATATGTTTCTATAGTTATCCAGATCATTTTTACAGAGGAGGTGAGGAGTGAAAAATAAAAGAGATTAACTTGAAAATAAAATAATAGTTGAGAGATCCCTTATGAAAATTCCACAGCCTAACGGTGTCGCAAAAAAATTCATAAAATAAATTTATGAGAGAAAACAGGTATCTAATCATATGTAAATGACATGTAAATTAATTTTAATACATAATATCAAACCTTAACACATGAGAATTGAAATTCAAAGAGATAACAAAAAATAAGTGTTGACTAAAAGAGGAGGATGAAAGGTTCTCATACCTTGTAGAGTAACTCCTAAAAAGTGAAGGTCGGGACCATGGGGAATTAAGGAAACATTTAGAGGACTCAAAGGGAATTAAAACCACCGGAATTTTGGGGATTATGGATTTAGAATGAAATCAAATGAATGGATGAGTGGGTATTTATAGGAAAATAGAGGGAGGTTTTTAATAATTTCCCAAGGTCACCTCCTTAGTGGTTTTTAAAAAACCATAGGACTGACCATTGTAAATTCCCATAGTTCTAGCCAGATGACCCAACTCATGTCATATGTTACTATAAAAAATAATACAATACTTTTATTTTAATTATTATTTTATTAGGATGTCATTAAATTATCGAAAACTCAAAACTGTATTTTTACAATTCACAAAAAATTCAAGTATTTTAGAAAAATCCCAAAAAATCACCCTTACAATTTTTTGATGTGTAGAATTAAAAAAATAACTAAATTTTTTGAAAATAAATTTCTCATTATTTTTAATTTAGTTTTTAAATAAAATCATAATTTATTCCAAAAAAACACTTTAAAACTATAACTCGTTTTATAAGACCTTGAGAAATTAATCAATGTCCTATAAAATTATCTTATAATAATAAGACAATAAAGTAATAATTTGTGATTACATTTTATGAAAATAAATTTCTATTTTAAATTAATTATAAAATTGTAATTTAATTATTTATGTCATACAAAAATACAAATACTTATGCTATGAATGTTTTTCACTTTTAAGATGTCTAATTTGTATTTATACATTAATTGGTAAAGATTATATTTTTTATATGATTTAATATTAATTAATACTCATTACTATTCATAAGGTTATGTTATTAATCGTAGGGGTATATTAATATTTACCAAAAATTATGTTTGTCTTATCATACATTAACTATCTTTCTGAATGCAACCGTGTATGTCAGTTTTCCAAAATTCAAATCACAGACGATGGAAAATTATGTTTACTATAATAGGTTATTATAAAGTGGTGTTTTGTAATGGCTTTGTGTTTAATGCATTCTATAATAAATTTATTTGTAAATTATGGGTGTGTTGCACTATTTCAACCTTGCAAAAATTTCATCCTTGAAATTTGAATTTGTAATTCGAAAGTTAATGGTTGATACATGAAAATTCCCTTATGGGAAAACCACATCATGAATATAGTTACAATATTATATTAATAAGAGTAGAGGCAAAAGAACAAGTTACTACATAACAATTAATTCTAATTGGAAAACATGGTGATGAAAGCATAACCAAACCATCATGTAGCGACATTAAATTCTAAAACCCATACAATGATCAACTTAAACCATTTCATAAATTGTTAAAAATTACCAAATATAATTATTTCACATATTATAATGAAGGCCTCTAAATTTAAAATATGAACTTATCATTAAACCTTAATCAAAAATAATAATCTCTAAACTTCACATTCCAATCATGTGAATAACATCATCAAGTATCTCTTGAAATAGTGTAATAACATGAATTACCATAAAACCCATATCTAAAACATGCATTCCTATCTATTTCTTATGTAAGATGAATATTATTGAATATATTCCTTAAATCCAAAAATATTGAAAACTCCATAAATGATAGCATAGAACACTTCTAGATAAGTCAATATTTAGTTCTAAGGTAGTCAACACATATCTGAATCAATCATTTCTTCATTATTATCTCAACTAGATATATGTTTATATTAAGGGTGGTCTTTACCTCAACCATGTGTTTTCAAAAATGTTTAACTTTATACTAAATCACTTTTCCTTTGTACCACTCACCACATGACCTCAAATCCTTAATGAAATAGTACTGCACTACGATCCTTATAAATCTCATAATTCTTACAACTAGTACATTACCAACAAAATATTCAAATAAAATGATTCGATACTAGGAATATTAATCACTATACTTCTTCTCTGGTATCATCTTAACATGATCATTATCCAAAATCATCATTTGGGGTATATTCCTTTGATGCTATGGAAATTCATTTTCATAGTGGCATATCTCCATGTAGTTGAAGCATTGAATATAGGAAAATTATTTCCTTGTCTTGAAATTATGAGCACGGTGTACTTTTTCTCTACACTTGAAGCAAAACTTAATTTCTTCTCAAGCATATACCGAGGTGTTTCCTTCCATAATTATCACATGTGGGAAAATAATTCATTCTCTTCTTCCATTTATCAATGTTTTTCCCTGCCATATTCTTCTTATTTTTCTTCTCTTCAAAGTCATATGACTCAGAAAAGCTTTACATACCTTGTCAACACATGATACTATTTACTCATATGGTGATAATACTTGGGAGACAATCTTCCATTGAAATAATGGCTTCAGACCATCAGAGATATGATCCTTCTTACTCTTCACATCTCATTCATTGTTGAAGTTCTCATTTCTTTTTCTAGGAATCATTTCAAATGAATTATACATTATGTATTAGCTAGTAACATTATTAACTCTCTATGACTCCAAACATGGTATTTCAGATAGCATAAATTTATGCATCGTATATAATAAAACCATATACTTTGGTTACTTTGGGGGAATAAATCCTTCATAGTGGTGGGTAATACAAGTTTAATTACCCCAACCATAACCCCAAAAGTGTCAATACCAAGAGTTCATTAGGGACTTTTTTTAGGTACCAGGATACCCTGAGTTAAGCTCAAAACTCCTTGGTGGAGTTTTCACTCCTAGGTACATCTATTCCAGATCCACATCTACAAGATTGTATCTAGAAAGTGAGGTATTTTCTATAAATATCCACATAATATATTTATTACCATGATTGTAGGATGTTCTTTTATGATTGTCCTCAAATATTACCTTAGGTCTTTGTTCCCTAATCTACATTTTCTAATCTAGTTTCCAAGTTTTCTACTAAACATCCTTTTATACCAACTGTAAGGACCCAACCCCAGTTGCCCGGAGTTGGTGTCTTATTTGATTACATTTAAATGATTAAAAGGAATCAAATACCAAAGGGAGAAGTAGTTTAGTATCTTTTTTTAAAAAAGATAAATAAATATAAGTTTAAAAATACATCATAAAGGGAAATACAACACTAATTTGTTACATTTGAAACTTCCAAGACTCGTATATTATTCCTACCAGTCATTCATAATTTTCTTCTTCATATTCTAGGAAAATGAAACAAAAGAAATTGGTGATCTCAAACACTCATTAAGGGTATGAAATATGAAGGAAGATAGAATAAATATAATACATGGTGAATAATTAAAATCATATGCCTTTAAAAATAATAAACATGAACACGTTATGGTAGGAATATGGGATGCGTAAATAATTACATAAATAAAACATAATCACGGGTATTGTACTAGTCGAATAACCACATTAACATTCAATTAAAAGATTCATAATGAGGCAACCTCAAATTGTAGACATTTGGAAACATTTTTTCCAGGCCTCGGCCAAGACGTCTAAAAATGATTTAGGCCTAGGCCATATGATAAATATCATATTGGGAATGTTGTTGACCAATTCCACGTCTATTTGTCTCATGAGACTTACCAATGCATCTAGGGGCTATAGTAGGCCCCACCCTTGACAAAATAAGTCCAATGAATTCCTAAAATGAGCGTAGATAAACATAAACAAAATATACATTCATATTGAAACTATCATATGAAATGTAAATAACATTCCCCAAACATTAAAGATAAATACTAACCATTCCGAGTAAATTGGTGAATGATTTTAGAATAGCATATCCATAGTCAAACTAATCATAAATCATTACATTAAATATGGTAGATGATATCATAGGATATAAATCTCAATGAAGTTCAAGATTCAACAAAGTATGTTGACACAGATTAAGTTACTTTTAAATTATACCATTGAAAAATCCTTGAGGAAATAATCCTTAAACATTAAAAAGTGTCTCATAACACCTTAAAATAGTAAAATCATAATCCCTATGAATATTATCAGAATAAGTAGACTCTTGATATTATATACCAAAGTGCAGTACATACACCACATTTAAGATACAAGTGGTGAACATGGAACAAATCTCATAAAAGATAATGTGAGATTAGAGATTTCTTTTTTTACTTTGCAAAGAAGTGTACTTTTGAAAAATCCTTTGTATTTTCCATGAAATAAGTTTCAAAAAATTAACATTCATGAAAATAAAAAACTCGGACATTGATGTTATATTTTATCCATAAATGATGTCCCCCTGATGTGAAATCATGTAAAAATAATTCTTTAGATTTCTTTATAACTAAATCATTTTAGATCATTTTATGGAAAGTATTAAAGATAATTTTAAATTTGAAAGACACATCTGTTATATTAAATCTATAAATGATCCAAGATGATTTTTTATAATAAAATTATTGTTTTTATAAAAATAATTATGGCATAAAACAGATTCTGGTGTACACTTGAAAATGTGTAATAATTCAAAAAGACCCCTTGAATTGTGTTTGTATTTCAGAAATAATTTTGAAAGTTACTTTTAAAACATGTTACTTTCTATATAATAAGGAACTATTCTGGTTTGTAAATATATATAAAACACTCACACAGAATTTATGAGGATTATATAATAATAAATAATAATTTCATAGAGGTAATTAGACTATAAAAGTAACCCGAATGAAAATAGAATTTTGGGTGGAAAACCCTTACCACTTTGTAATCAAACTATTCATATTACCCCAAATTAATAATATTAAAATGATAAATTGAGTACCATGAAAATAAATATATTCATGATATGATACATCAATGGTAAGTATACATACACCATACACAAGTATTAGTAGTGGATATGGAAAATGTCACCAAAAAGGAAGTAAGATGAAGAAAACCTAACCATAATTATGAATATGTTCCACTCTTGAACATCAGGTCCTAGAGTATGAAATTTATACTTATTAATAGCTTATTTAATAACCTAATATAAATGTATTTATTTTATCATAATTTTGTTCAGTTCATTTATGCTCTTACAGAAAATTTATTATTTTTGAATTTCATCATTCCAGAGTGTTTGTTTTCTTGATTTTCATAATTGGTTCACTTGTTTTTAAGTAATGGAGTTCATGTGGACTAGTTGTAAATATATAGAATTAAAATTACATATTATTTATGAACATAAATAATATTTAATGGTAATTTCTATAATTTGGTTACATGGAATGAGGATGAATACTTATATGACAACAACTTCGATTATTTAGCGGTATTAGGATTATTATGAACTAGTTTGGTCATAAAAATAATAATATGTACATATGATGGTTCTTGAATATTAATTAGGTTATAATATATATAAATATATATAGTCTTTTCAAATAATATAAAAGGTTTCATGAACTGTAATGAAGGAGAAATTGAAGAATGAAATTGTGTTGTCCACGAAGGTTATAAATTAGAAGCTCATGGACGTTGATTTCATTTATAAAAAGAAAATGGAGGGGGTAAGAATATTGATGATTGTTATTAAATTAACCTGATATACATAAATTATATATATTATACTTGAGTTATCATAGTAATTTGGATAGAGGAGGTGAGTAAATGAAAATAAACGATATGAACATGAAAATAAAAGAAAAGATGAGAGATCCCTTATGAAAATTCTGCACCTTAACGACATCGCTTTAAATTTCATAAAATGAATTGATGAGATAAAAAGGGAATCTAATCCAATGGAACTCAAAAGGACAATAATAGGAATACATATTATCAAACTCCAACATATAATAATGGAAATTCAATGATATAACTTGAATGAAGTGTTGACTAAAAGAGGAGGGTGAAAGGTTCCCTTACCTTGTTGAGTAACTCCTAGAACATGAAGGTAGGGACCATTAGAGATTAAGAAATCCTTGAGAGTACTCATTGAGAGGTAAAACCACTAGATGTTATAGGATGATGGATTTTTAATGAATGAAATAGAATGGATGAGTGGGTATTTATAGAAAAAGAGAGGGAGTTTTTTAATAATTTCAATGGGACACCTCATTAGTGGTTTTGGAAAAAACATGGGCTTTACCATGGTATTTTCCCATGGTTTTAGACACTAGGTACACCTCATGTCCTATTTTACTGTAAAAAAAAGTCACCCATCCTTTTATTTTAATTATTTTGTCATTATTATGTCATCAAACTATAGAAAACTCAAAACTGTATTTTTACTATTTATGAAAAATTCATGTATTTTAGAAAAATCCAAAAAATTCACCCTAACCAATTTTCAATGTGTAGAATTAAAAAAATAAATTCATTATTTAAAAATAATTTTCTAAATATTTTTAATTTAATTTTTTAATAAAATCATAATTTATTCCAAAAAACCCACTTCAAAAATATATCTCATTTTATAAGACTATGAGAAATTAATCAAGGTCTTGTAAAATTATCTTATAATAATAAGAAAGTTATGTAACAATTTGGGATTACATTTTATGAAAATAATTTCCCATTTTAAATTATTAAATTAATTCTAAAATTTTAATTTAAATATTTATGTCATACAAAATTAACTATAATTATACTATATTAGGTTATTTCATTTTTAAGATGTCTAAATTGTATTTATACATTCATGGGTGATGTTTCTATTTTTTATATTATATAATATTCATTTCTATTCATAAGGGTATGTTACTATTCACCAAAAATATGTTTGTCTTATCAGACTGTAAATATCTTATTAAACTCAACTATGTATATTAGTTTTTCAAAATTCATATCAGAGAGGTAGGAAAATAATGTTTACATGACTAGGTTATAACAAAGTGGATTTTTTTGAGACTCAGTGTTTCATGAATTTTATAATAAATATAATTGTAAATTCATGGGGTGTTACAATTATATTGAGTGTATCATTCTTGTTTGTGATTATTATGATGTTTAATAGTGGGGTTTTCCTCTGTTTCTTTGCCACATTTCTCTAAGGAAATGATATTGGAATTTATTGGGGGGTTAACTCGTCGGGTGTTCCTCTTATTCATAGGAATGTATTCTAGGAACTTTTTTGTGAATTTGATTGGTTAAGGTATGATTAGTCTTTTATAATGACCTATAGTGATCCTTGGTTATGATACACGTGCTACTATTTTTTTCTTGAATTTGTTGTTTTATAATTGATATACATGTGATGGGGAAAATTTTCTTTGAAATTTATATGCCTTATTTTGTTTTAGAACTATGATAAAAGTTAAATTTTGACCATGTTTTCAATAAAAATGCTTTACTTCTTATCAATCCATGTTTTACTAAAAAAGAGCATACATTTATTTTTATACGGTAACATGTAATGGAACACATGTGTGGGAACATATTGATCCTTTTAGCTCACACCATATACACATATTATGTGGTGTGTAGTCCACTGTATTTATTTCATTGAAGGTAGTGGCAAGGCACTATAGTGGGCAATGAGGTTTCATTTGAGCTCAGTTGTGTATATGGTTGTGAGGTGGTGGGAGTTTGTCCACGCCATCACATGGCGTAGATTTTTTTCCTAGTTTCATTTTAATTGGACTAGCCTTTTCAAATTTTAGATACCATTATAGTTGTTTTATTTCCACTATCTTATTACAGTCATGGAATAAATTTATTTGTCTTTTATTGTCTTTTTATTATTCATGTGTATATATATTCCATGCCTTTTTATAAGTTGGTAAAAAATGTTGCCTCTGGATTATTGTTCGATAAATGAGAGCATGTTGCTAGCCTGTGGGGATCAAGAGTTCCCTTCAGGTAGGTGACGGTTCATTTTTTGGAGCTAGTTTTTAAAGTAACCCAGGTTAGTTTATTATAAAATAGTATCAAAGGAGGGTTTGGTCACCAAGAGTTCGTGTCTTGGGATGTCTGTTACACTTTAGATAGGATTGTCTGGACATGAAATATTTATACTGATAAGTGTCCGTCCATATCATGTCATGACGAGACTCAAGTTCTCATTGGATGTTGGGATATTTGTGTATTGTGTTGCATTTTATTTTGAATCTCATTTTTTCCATATGGTTCTTCTAGTTTAATCTATGATTTACCTTTTTTTATCATTATTTCTATTTCAGTGTGAAGTAATATGCCTCCGAGATGTTTTCCACCAGTTCCACAAGAAGGGTTAGCTGATACTCTAGAGGGGAATCTACTAGTTGATCAAAATCACATTGAGACTATCATAAATGTAGTTTGTGTCATTTATCATGGTGCATCTCTCATTCAGAATGTAGTTTTTTAGGTACATCGAGGAGCTAGAGGAGTGAGAGAGCAATATCAGGAATTCTTACAAAAGAATCCACCATTCTTTAAAATATCTAATGAACCAAAAAAGGTGGATTAATGGCTGGAAAGTATAAATAAAATCTTATACTTCCTAGATACACTTGAGGATATCCTGGAGATGTTTCTAGAATTCAGGCTCAAGGGTTCCGGAATGCGATGGTGGGATTCTATTTTCCTGGAAAACAGACATGTGTTGTTGTACTAGAAGAGTTCCAAAACCCATTTCATCCATTAGTTTTTTACAGAGTTGTGTTTGTTTTAAAATTCTCTAAGTTCTTTTCTATTAGGTAGGGAAATTGTTCGGTGTCAGCATACACCAATCAGTTTATTGAGATTTTCCATTTTTCATTAAATGTGGTAAACAATGACTAGTTGAAGGATTATAAGTACCTATAGGGTTTGCGACTGGATATGATATCCTAGGTGTTCATGCTAAATCGTTCTACCTATAAAAAGACTATAGAAATTGCTATGATGGAAGAGATGAATATGGTGGGAAAGGTTATCTTTTCTACCTCAACACTACCATAAATGGAAGCTTTGTTGGTGTTCATGGGATAAATAGGAAGTATAGGTATCATCGTTGAAGTGGAGGAGGTGGTTCTCAACCGTGATCCTTGTCTGCATTATCATTTATAGCTATTAGTGTACCCTCGACTTTTATCAGTTTGTTAAGGTAAGACAAACATATGTTCTTGTCTTATGGCCATGAAGATGTGCAACATCTATATACATGTTGGTTATTTATAAGGTTTTTATTAGGCTATGATTGTACCTCAGTATGGTCTAGCTTCATAGGCTTTAAAGGATACCGTGGTGCAGTCAGAAGCATCAAATACTACAGGGCTCCAGCGAGCAGCCTCAACAGTGATGCACTTTCAGGCATTATATGAGTGTCCAGGGAAAGTTGATTATAGTTCGGAAATAGTGAGAGGCATTGTCCTTATGGAATGTTTAGTAGAAATTTCTTTATTTTATTATGGTTCCTCCCACTCACTTATATATATAGGTTTTGTTGATATTCTTAAACTTACAATGGATCTTATGTCTTTTCTAATGGAGTTCACGACACATCTAAGAGGGAGGGGAGAGTAGGGGTTCTGATGTCCTCTTTTCTCATTAATGATAGATGATATATATTTGGTTTGGGATTTTCGTTTTCTAGATCTAGATCTATTTTACATCACAATTGGTATGGATTGTCTTGTTTTTCATTGAGATAAGGTTGACTGTTATCATTGGAATGTTTCAATTAATGTTTTTTATGGGCTATCTCATGTGTTTCAGGGAGAGTGGGAACCGAAATCATGTCTTTCAAGGCCTTCCCACCAAGATCTCAAGTGTTTTTTGGTTGATGATTCTATTTTTCTTGATAATAATTTTCTTATTTTGTATCTTCCCGTTGTTGTTTGGGACTTTCATGACATTTTTCAAGACAACTACTTTGGTCTTCCTCCAGAGAGAGAGGTAGAGTTTACAGTTGACTTGGTGTCAAGTATATAGATGATATTAAGACCTTCTTATCATATTGAACCATTATAGATGAATGATATCATGATATAGTTGGTTGACCGATTGTAAAAAGGTTTTTTCACCCCAAAATTTCAACTTGGGAATCCCCTATAATCTTTTCAAGGAAAAAATATGGTTCGCTTCATTTGTGTGTGGACTATTATAAGTTGAACCATGTATAATTTTAGGACAAATATCCTTTTCCTCCTGTGGATGATTTGTTTGATCAGTTAAAGGGGTTATATTTTTTTCATTGATTGATCTTTAGTCAGGTTATCCTCATCTCGTAGTTCGAGAGTCTCATATACCAAAGATGGCTTTCAAGATAAGGTATTCCATTTTGAACATCTTGTGATGAATTTTGGGGTGACTAATTCTACTACATTTTTTTTGACTTTGATTAATCATATATTCCTTCAATATCTCAAAACATTTGTAGTAGTCTTCATAGATTATATTCTGGTCTATTTGAAATCTTATGGTGACTGCAAGAACAATACGAGCTTAGTTTTAGAAATTATGGGATGTCTCCATTGGTATAAATTTTTTTTGAAAGGTACTTTTTGGATTCAAGAATATATGTTCTTAGGGAACAAAATGTAAAGACCCAGAAATTTCCAGGGAAATTTTTTCAAAATTTTCATTGGAATTTTACAAGAATGCAGTTTCTGACGGCGCCTGATTCCGAGGCCCGGTGTGCCCGGAATTAATTTCCGAAGTTTGGCTCGGGTACGTTCAATGAACGAGCGAGCGGGAATTTCTATCCTTTGAACCGGTGCTCGGAATTGAAATCTGATTGCACCGATGAACTCGCAATGCCGGTAATCTCTTAAGGGAACCATTACCGTAGTTGCGTTTGTGCAGGAGAAGAAGTTAATTTTTGGGGTTTAATTAAACAAAGTGAATAAAATTGTTAAATCAGTTTTATTTCATGTTAAGTTGTTAACTTCTCCCATGGGAAGTTGGTGGTGGGCCCACATCCATCCAACTTCCCATGTGTGGATATTTGAAAGGGTGGGTCCCACATGTACCCCTCCCCAACTCTTTAAATTCCTTTACTTTCCTAACCCCTCTAACCCCCCCCCATTTAATCTCCCTTTAACTCTTGAAGTTCTCCCCCTCTTAAGTGCATGCCAACACATTTTAAATTAATGAAGTTATTTGAATTTTGGAATTTGAAAATCTTGGCATGTGTTAATAAAATAATGGGAGGGATTATTGTATTAGGTTTCTTGGTTAAGTGAGATTGGGAGCCTTGGGAGAAAAAGCTTAGGAAATCCTGAGTCCTTTTTTCTCTACGACGAAGAACACGAAGAACGTCCCTTCCACCACTGAAGCACGATGACGCAATCTTCTTCATCGTTCTTCAACTGAGGCAAGGAAAGGGAAGCGATGCCTGCGACATCTTCAACGACCTTCTTCTGCGTCAAAGGAGAAGACGTCGCCTGTGAAGAACGTCGTCAACGACGACGTCACCTCTGAATGCTCGTCCACCAACGACGAGTACCCTTCTTCCTTCCGATGCATGAGCGTGAGATTTGAGAGTGTGTGATGAACACGACAATCGAGGAATCGATATCCGCCATTTTTCCAATATTGTCAACGAACGACAATTACAGGGTTGGGGTTTATTTATTTAATTGTTCGTGAATAAAAAATTGGTGATAATCGTGGATTAAGACCCTTTTTGTTATCGAATAACGCGAGGGGGTCGAACCGTACAAACACGGCTGACCCTCCTCTTTTTTTCTCGTGATGGTTTCTTGAGGTTGATACGAGAAGGCGTGGTGCCATCGCACCATGCTGGTATCTTGCGGCAAGTATTGCGCGGCGCCGTCGCACCGCGCCGTGGAAAGAAATCCAAGAACGCGACGGCGTCGCGTCGCGTGGAAGGAAGTCGAAGGCGCTGCGGCCGGATCGGGGCCGCGGCGGAGGAGAGCGGTGTCGTCGTATCGCGATGGACAACATAGGTCATGGCCGGTTCCGGGCCGCAGCAGAGCAAGATGACCGGCGGCCGGCACCGGGCCGCTGGTGTCGGCGAAGGAAGGACCGGTTGTCGCCAGTCCTTGCTGGCGGAACCGGCTGGCCAGTGTAGGCCGGCCGGGCAGTGGAGACCGGGGGAATTAATTCCCCTGGCCAGGTCTTCAAGCGGCCCCAATTAAGGGGTCGCAGTTTCACAAAGGGGGGGGGGGGGCTTTGCCCCCCACACGCGGCACACATGCGGCGCCCAGGCCGCGCCGCCGTGCCAGCCCGCGCCGCCGCGCCAGACCACGCCACTGCACCAGCCCGCGCCTCCGCGCCGCCACGCCGGACCGCGCCACCGCCCCGGCCCACGCCGCCGTTCCGCCGCGCCGCCGGCCGGGCCGGGTCGGCCTGGGCCCAGACCCCCCAGCTTCAGACCACTTTTGTTCAAATGCCTGTATCTTGGGCTACGGGCCTCCAAACGACTCGGCGTCAACAGAAACGCGATCCATGGATCAAGACGGTCGTTTTGGTATATTGCACTCAAAGTTTCTGGTTACTTTGAGTTCGGCCGGGTTGGTTCGTACACGAAACCAACCGGGCCCTCAGAGCGGAAACGCTCATATTTTGAGCTACGAACGTCCGATTGACGCGCCGTCTATTGCGTTGAGTTCTTATTGACGATACGGAACTTTTGGCATCCTCCGCCCAAGGTTTGGATGTAGATGAATAGTGGCTTGGTTGGATCGCACTGAAATCCAACCGGGCCCCTGGAACGAAAAAGCCAGCAACTCTCAGACCGGGCGTCCGACTGACGCGCCGTCTGTTGCGTTGAGTTCCTGTTGACGATATGGAAATCTTGGCATCCTCTGCCCGAGATTTGGATACAGATGAATAGTGGCCGGGTTGGATCGCACCGAAATCCAACCGGGCCCCTAGAATGGAAAAGCTGATACTTTTCTGACAGAACGTCTGTTTGACGAATCGTCAGCGGAGTTGGTGATCTCATTGAGAAATGGTCCCTATGAATATACCCTATGACAGTTCGGGGTACAGTTGAGATATGGCCGGGTTTGGTTCGCTCATGAAACCAACCGGGCCCCTAGGACGAAAAGGCTAATAACTCACAGACCGGGCGTCCGATTGACGCGCCGTCTGTTGCGTTAAGACCCCTATGACGAGGCAGTCCTTTAAGATACTTCTTCGTGGGACTTTCAGATACTTGGAGTATCGACCTGTAGCTTGTGGAGCGGACCCTCCCAGTGACGAGCGTGCGGAGTACGGAGACCATGTAGCTGGCTGAGACCTGACGACTGCTTGACCGACTCGACTTGGAGTGATTCGACTAGCCCAGTGGACGGAGCACTACTTTCTGAGGTGCAGACCCATGGCGGACGGAGCACTAACTGTGTGACAATGAAGACCCACGGTACTCGTCCGGAGAGTAGCTCAGCAGGCTACTAGGGGGTGTGCAATACTGTGTTTGGGTGACATACCTCGGCGGGAAGCACTACTGTGTCTGGGTGGCTGACCCGCGGTACTTGACAGGAGGAGTACTTCAGTAGTATTAGGTTAGTGAGCAGTACCTCGGAGTCAGGACAGGACCACTGTACACTCCGGAGACGGAGCTCTTCAGCAGTTATGGTTTCGATAATGAAAATTCTGGTTTGAGCTGAGACTTTTGACCTTGTGTTTACCTCATGATTGAGAAAGGTCACTTGATAACTTTGGTATATGTATGGGCATATACCTGGGTAGTGGTTATACGTTGATTTCACAATCCTTGTGTTTCCTCGTGATTGAGATGGGTTACTTGATAACTTAATTATATGTATGGGCATATACCTAAGTAGAGGTTATCTGTTGAGATCTTCTTTGTGGTTATCCTTGTTGGTTTAGTGAGACCTTGAGGGTATCGGGGTCCCTACTGAGTATCGTTATACTCACCCCTGCACGGGCTATGCCCACATCTCGGTGTATTGGTTGCAGACGACGGGCAGTGCTGACGGAGGCCGAGTGTTCGAGTACTGGACGGTACCCGGAGGTGGACTACATGACGAGTCAGTACCCGGAGGTGGACTACACGACATGACGACTCACAGAGGAGGTTGAAAGATGAGAGAGTGGAGGAGGCTATCTGTACCTACCCTTCAGGTAGGATCCGAGGACGACGACCCAGGAGTTGCTTCCTACTTCCATCTGTTGTCTTTTTTCTATTGTACCTTGTTCAGTTGTTGTCGTACTTTCTATTGGGTTTGTATTCTGGCCCATTTACTTTTCAGCATTTCTTTTTTACTTAGTGTTTTGCTTCGGCATGCACTCTGTAGTGATTGTTTTCTTTTATAAATGCAAAGCCTTCCCAGTTATCGGGATTTTACGCCATTGGTGCTAGTCGCCAGCCCCTTGCCTATGGAAGGCGGGCTTGGGGCCCCGAGGGCGGGTCATGAAAAATTAGTATCAGAGGAGTCGGTTCTACCGCAGAACTTATAACTCTGATAATTTCTTCCTGTGAAGCAATAGTGGTAAGGGTACCGAGTGTGGTCTTTAGTTCAGGGAGTCCAGTGTTCATGCGAGAGGCCGACATATCTATACACCAGGACCTAACAACTGATTTCCGACTTTGTGCACGAAAACACTGATTGTGTGTGTGTTTTCAAAGTTATTCCCTTAAAACAACTCAAACCAGGTCAACTCACCAGGTATAAACGTTTGACCGTGTCACGATGTTTCTTTCAGGATTCCTTTTCACGGACGACCAGCTAGAGCCCAGAGGGATGTGCGTGCTGACAACCTATCGAGCGACGATGCTTCGGTACAGGGCCCTCTTGCAGTTGAGGCACCAGCGGAGGCACCAGCGATACTGCTACCAGTTGGGCCACCGATGCCACCAGCCCCAGCAGTAGGCGATGCACGACGCTTGAGCGCGCTTCACGAGTTCTAGCGCCAGAGACCACCCAGGTTGCGGGGAGAGACGGACCCGCAGGCGGCTGAGGTTTGGCTGGAGGCTGTGGTGAGAGTCTTCAGGCTAGTGGGGACGCCGGCAGACTTCATGGTGATCATTGCTACCAGCCTCTTTCAGGCAGCAGCAGGCAGGTGGTGGAGCCACTTGTTTCAGTTTTGTGACGGGATGAACTTTTCTTGGGAAGACTTCGAGAACTTCTTCAGAGTGGAGTTTGTACCAGTAGCTCTACACCCCGAGCATGTACCGAAGCTTCTGCCTTTGCCGCGTGTCTTTCGATTAGTAGCCGAGTCATCTGTGGGCAGTAGACTGATGATGCAGAGGTCTAGGAGGACCAGACTAGCAGTTAGACGATCTCAGGTTTTAGGACCGGTGGTGCGGGGCACCAGGGCTGGGAACAGAGCTAGGCATTCCAGAAGCATGTTGTGTTACTCATGCGGCGGAAAGGGTCACCTGGCACGTGACTGTCTGAATCCTCGTACGGTTGATTAGCGGGTGTTGTATGAGCCACCGAGGTAGAAGCAGTGGCTGGTGCTTGAGCAACAGCCGAGCAGTGGACAAGGCAGTAGAGCTCCGAGAGCAGGTGGGCAGGAGAGGAACTAGTGGATACGTAATTTGTACTTCTACTTCCATGTTGATTTTGTATTCGTGTCTTTGTACTATGAGCTGCAATAATAAAAAGAAACTTATCTTTGTTTTCTTTCCTATTTTTTTTGTTTGGTTGATGGTGAGTGGTCCCGGTTAAAACTGTTGACTTGATCCTCACCTTCGAGATTTCTACTGGAGGGGACCCAGTGACCTCACACTGATGCCGAAAGTGTGACTCGACCCTTGGAGGCGAGAGTGATAGTTGGATCTCTTAGTAGTTACGTCGAGGCCTTACGACGTCATCCATGGCATGAATTCATCATTCATGTCAGGATTGACTATATTAGGCAACGAATGTGGTTCATCCAGGGGATAAGACCGGGTTTCTCTTATCGGAAAAGAAGAAATCATAGCAGCTCTTGTGAGACTAAAGGAGGTCCAGGACATCCAAGAGAGGATGAAGACTGCACAGTGCAGTAAGAAATAGGAAACTGGTTCCAGTCTTAGAGACTCGGGCGTGTTAATGAAGAGGAAGCTTAAAGGAGAGATGAGTCTACGAAGCAGTAGATGTGGAGGCAGAGGTAGGAGGGCAGCATGAGGTGGTGTACATACTAACATGGTACAACCTCTCGCCTTAGTTATTCCCACCAGGATCAGGGAGATGGAGGGCGGAGGAAGAATGTGGCTGCTTGCGGTCAAGGAGTGTGACCCAATGGCTCTAGAAATGATTCAAGGGACAGTCTGTGTCCACAACTAGTTTCTGTAGTAACGGACGTCGATATGAATCATTCCTTGCTTTCACAAATCTTGTTCCAGACCTAGAGTTTCCGGTAAGCCGTGGACTTGACCCTCATGTCTGGAGATACCTTGGGAGGAGACTCGATAATCACACTTATGTCGACGGTGTGGTCAGACCCTCGAGGCGAGAGTTACGATTGGAATCTCTTGGTGACAACGTCGAGGCCTTACGACGTTGGTTTGAGTATGAAATGGTCAATAACTATTCATCCTCAAATTGATGGTTTTTGGCAAACGTCCGGATGGGTTTTCCTTGGTCGGAGAAAAGGAAACCCCAGGCAGCACGGAATAAACTCTTTCACAGGAGGGTGCGAACGACGACTCTTGAGTCAGTCAACCATACCCTCGTGGCAGCAGCCTTTCGAGTTCCAGTTCTAACAGAAAATGGAGACCTCTGGAGTTAGAGGATGATGATCACGTCCTTATACGGGTCTTACCTCGACAAGTTTTACGGAGATGTGGCCAAGGCGGCAAGTTATCTCCGATGTTCAGCAGACCTTCTTAGGTCCTCAGCTGGGTAGGCGGGGTGGTTTACTGCTTGACGCATTCACCGCAGTTTCACCAGGTGCGGGACGACTTCCACGCATCTCAACTGAGGAGATACGTGCTCTACCCTTCGCATATCATCGACCATGAGGAGCTGGACGATGGCGATGGGGTGTCTTTCACGGATGTTCTAATGGGGATCGAGGATTGACAGGATCAGATCCTACGAGGAAGATCGATTCCTCGGGTGCACTTTCTTTGGCAGTACGGAACCTCCAGGTAAGCACATGGGAGAGGAAGGCTCAGATGCATGTTCTGTACCACTTTTGCGACCCTAGTTTGTGTTGAAGCTTTACGGGGATGTAAAACCCTGAGGTGGGAGTAATTTAAAGACCCGGAAATTTCAAGGAAATTTTTTTCATAATTTTCTTTGGAATTTTACAAGAACGCAGTTTCTGACGGCGCCTGATTCCGAGGCCCGGTGTGCCCGAAATTAACTTCTGAAGTGTGGCTCGGGTACGTTCAATGAACGAGCGAGCGGGAATTTCTATCTTTTGAACCGGTGCTCGGAATTGAAATCTGATTGCACCGATGAACTCGCAACTCCGATAATCGCTTAAGGGATCCTTTACCGTAGTTGCATTTGTGCGGGAGAAGAAGTTAATTTTTGGGGTTTAATTAAACAAAGTGAATAAAATTGTTAAATCAATTTTATTTCATGTTAAGTTGTTAACATCTCCCATGGGAAGTTGGTGGTGGGCCCACATCCATCCAACTTCCCATGTGTGGATATTTGAAAGGGTGGGGCCCACACAAACCCCTCCCCACCTCTTCAAATTCCTTAACTTTCCTAACCCCTCTAAACCCCCCCCCCCATTTAATCTCCCTTTAACTCTTGAACTTCTCCCCCTCTTAAGTGCATGCCAACACATTTTAAATTAATGATGTTATTTGAATTTTGGAATTTGAAAAGCTTGGCATGAGTTAAAAAAATAATGGGAGGGATTATTTTATTAGGTTGCTTGGTTAAGTGAGATTGGGAGCCTTGGGAGAAAAATCTTAGGAAATCCTGAGTCCTTTTTTCTCTACGACGAAGAACACGAAGAACGTCTCTTACGCCACTGAATCACGACGACACCATCTTCCTCATCGTTCTTCAAACGAGTCAAGGAAAGGGAAGCGACGCCCGCGACATCTTCAACGACCTTGTTCCGCATCAAAGGAGAAGACGTCGCCTGCGAAGAACGTCGTCAATGACGACGTCACCTCTGAACGCTCGTCCACCAAAGACGAGTACCCTTCTTCCTTCCGACGCATGAGCGTGAGATTTGAGAGTGTGTGATGAACAAGACAATCGAGGAATCGATATCCGCCCTTTTTCCAAGATCGTCAATGAACGACAATTATGAGGTAGGGGTTTATTTATTTAATTGTTCTTGAATACAAACTTGGTGATAATCGTGGATTAAAACCCTTTTAGTTATCGAATAACGCGAGGGGGTCGGACCGCACAAACACGGCCGACCCTCCTATTTTTTTTTATCGTGATGGTTTATTGAGGTTGATACGAGAAGGCGTGGTGCTGTCGCACCACACTGGTATCTTGCGGCAAGTATTGTGTGGCGTCGTCGCGCTATGCCGTGGAAAGAAATCCAAGAACGCGATGCCGCTGTGTCGTGTCACGTCGAAGGAAGTTGAAGGCGCAGCGGCTGGAGCGGGGTCGCGGCGGAGGAGAGCGGTGTCGTCGCATCGCGACGGACGGCATAGGCCGTGGCCGGTTCTGGGCCGCTGCGGAGCAAGATGACTGGCGGCCGGTCCTTGCTGGCGAAACCGGCCGGCCAGTGTGGGCCGGCCGGGCAGTGGAGACCGGGGGAATTAATTCCCTCGGCCTGGTCTTCAAGTGGCCCCAATTAAGGGGCCACAGTTTCACAAAGGGGGGTGGGGAAGGGCTTTGCCCCCCGCGCGCGGCACACATACGGCGACCATGCCGCGCCGCCGTGCCGGCACGCGCCGCCGCGCCGGACCGCGCCGCCGCACGGGCCCGCGCCGCCGCGCTGGACCGCGCCGGCCCACGCCGCCGCACCACCGGCCGGGCCGGATTTTCCGAGCCTGGTCGGGCCGTCGGGCCGGGTCGCCGCCCGGGCCGGGTCGACCCGGTTCAGCCGACCCAGGGGGGTCGGGCCGGGTCGGCCCGGGCCCAGACCCCCCAGTTTCGGACAACTTTCCTTCAAATGCCTGTATCATGGGCTACGGGCCTCCAAACGACTCGCCGTCAGTGGCAACGCGATCCTTGGATCGAGACGGCCGTTTCAGTATTTCGCACTCAAAGTTTGAAGTTACTTTGAGTTCAGCCGGGTTGGTTCGTAAATGAAACCAACCGGGCCCTCGGAGCGAAAACGCTCATATTTTGAGCTACGGACGTCCGATTGACGCGCCGTCTGTTTCGTTGAGTTCCTGCTGACGATACAGAACTTTTGGCATCCTCCGCCCGAGGTTTGGATGCAGGTGAATAGTGGCCGGGTTGGATCGCAATGAAATCCAACTGGGCCCCTGGAACGAAAAGGCCAATAACTCTCAGACCGGGCGTCCGATTGACGCGCCGTCTGTTGCGTTGATTTCCTGTTGACGATACGGAAATTTTGGAATCCTCCACCCAAGATTTGGATGTAGATGAATAGTGGTCGGGTTGGATCACACTGAAATCCAACCGGGCCCCTAGAACGGAAAAGCTGATACTTTTCTGACAGAACGTCTGTTTGACGAATTGTCAGCGGCGTTGGTGATCTCGTTGAGAAACGGTCCCTATGAATATACCCTATGAGAGTTCGGGGTACAGTTGAGATACGGCCGGGTTTGGTTCGCTCACGAAACCAACCGGGCCCCTGGGATGAAAAGGCTAATAACTCACAGACCGGGCGTCCGATTGACGCGCCGTCTGTTGCGTTAAGACCCCTATGACGAGGCGGTCCTTTGAGATACTTCTTCGTGGGACTTTGAGATACTTGGAGTTTCGACCTGTAGCTCGTGGAGAGGACCCTCCCAGTGACGAGCGTCCGGAGTACGGAGACCGTGTAGCTGGCTGAGACCAGATGACTGCTTGACCGACTAGACTTGGAGTGAGTCGACTAGCCCAGTGGACAGAGCACTAATATCTGAGGTACAGACCCATGGCGGACGGAGAACGACCTGTGTGACAGTGCAGACCCGCGGTACTCGTCCGGAGAGTACCTCAGCAGGCTACTAGGGTGTGTGCACTACTGTGTTTGGCTAACATACCTCGGCAAGACGCACTACTGGGTCTAGGTGGCTGACCCACGGTACTCGACAAGAGGAGTACTTCAGCAGTCTTAGGTTAGTGATCAGTACCTCGGAGTCGTGACAGGACCACTGTACAATCTAGATACGGAGCTCTTCAGCAGTTACGGTTTCGATAATGAAAATCATGGTTTGAGCTGAGACTTTTGACCTTCTGTTTACCTCATGATTGAGATGGGTCACTTGATATCTTAGGTATATGTATGGGAATATACCTGGGTAGTGGTTATCAGTTGATTTCACAATCCTTGTGTTACCTCATGATTGAGATGGGTTACTTGATAACTTAGGTATATGTATGGACATATACCTAAGTAGAGGTTATCTGTTGAGATCTTCTTTGTAGTTATCCTTGTTGGTTTAGTGAGACCGTGAGGGTCTCGGGGTCCCTAATGAGTATCGTTATACTCACCCCTGCAAGGGCTATGTCTGCACCTCATTGTGTTGGTTACAGACGACGGGCAGTGCTGACGGAGGCCGAGTGTTCGAGGACTGGACGGTACCCGGAGGTGGACTACATGACGAGTCAGTACCCGGAGGTGGACTACACGACATGACGACTCACAGAGGAGGTTGACGGACGAGAGCATGGAAGAGGCTATCTGTACCTACACTTCAGGTAGGATCTGAGGAGGACGACCCAGGAGCTGCTTCCTACTTCTAGCTGTTGTCTTTTTGCTGTTGTACCTTGTTCAATTGTAGTCGTACTTTCTTTTGGGTTTGTATTCTGGCCCATTTACTTTTCATCATTTATTTTGTACTTAGTGTTTTGCTTCCGCTTGTACTTTGTAGTGCTTGTTTTCTTTTATAAAGGCAAAGCCTTCCAAGTTATCGGGATTTTACGCCTTTGGTGCTAGTTGCCATCCCCTGGCCTATGGAAGGCGGGCTTGGGGTAGTCATGGCACGAGCCCCGAGGGCGGGTCGTGACACAAAATTTATGAACATTGATTATTAGTGGACCATCATAAGGTAAATGTTTTATTTTCATGGAAGGAACAACAAAACATCATTGAGATATGGAGCTTCCTTGGCCTTGTCGAATACTACCAATGGTTAGTTAAGGATTTATCTAATCTGGTGTTACCTTTGACATCTCTTACTTGTAAAGTGGTGAAATTCATATGGGATTTGATGTTTTAGACTTCTTTTGATAAAATAAAATGACTTCTGACATCATCTTATGTTCTAATCTTACCTGAGCCCAGTAAGGGGTATTGGGGTGTTGTGATGATTATTATGTTGGTTTGGGAAGTTTTATTATTCTATATAGTCATTTGGTAGCTTACAGCTCTCATAAATGTCAGATTAATGAGAAGAATTATGTCACTCATGATTTAGAGATTTTAGTAGTTATGAATGTGATTAAATGATTGTGGTATTTTGTTTTCAGGTAAAGGTTCATAGTTTTTTATCATTAGATTTTGAGATATATCTTCTCTTGTAAGACATTAATATCATATAGAGATGATGGGTAGAATACGATCATATGTATGAATTTGATATTTCCCACAACCGAGGGAAGGGGAATTTATTTATAGAAACTCATATTATGAAAGTAATATTGGATCGTATTCTTGAATAAAATGAGGAGTGGAACTTTATGAGTCTTTTTACTCAGTTTCACCTAGATACTCAAAAATATGTTTCTGGTATGGTTATTGACCAGTGTTTGTTTATCATCATCTCTCCTAGAGTTTTCCATGTACATTAATAAGTAGGATATTTAGTTTAGAAATTATTTAAAAATCCTTTATGGTGGGGAGATCATTTCTAGTTGGTCACTCTCTTTAGATGGTATGCTCCACTTCAGGAAGTGGGTTGTCATCCAAATATCTGTGTGATGTTTAGTCTTGTTTGATTTTCATAACTCCTTATGGGACATAAATCTAGGAACTAAAAAGATGTATTACAATATTATATGGTGATTTTTTTCCCAAGGATGAAGAGTGACATTGCAGATTCTGAGTCCCACTATTACACATGCCGGTGGATAAGGGCATAACACTTTAGTCCCTCTAGATTAATTCATCCCCTTCTAGTGTCGGTCTATAAATTGGATGATTTATGCATTTATTTTTCGTTGTATTACTAAATAATACCTATGGGAGGAATTCGATTTGGGAGATCATTGATTAGATGAAGTAGTATTCATAGTTCATTTTGATAAAGGATATCACTAAGGTTGAAGATTTGGTTAATCTGTATATGCATGAAATTATGAGGTTACATGGGAGTCATTATAATGTGTTTTAAAATTTGGATCCTATTTATACCTTGAGGATATGGAGGAGTCTCTCATAGGTAATGGGAACTCTGGCCATGTTAAGAAAATATTACCATCTATAAACAGATGGACATAAAAAGTGTGGGATTCAGGACTGAGAGGATATGCTTCATGCCATTGCCTAGAATTTCAATGGATCGTGGGATATCCATCTGGGTATATTTGATTTTGTTTAAATAAATAGTAATCAATCACATATAATAATGGTTCAATTTAAGGTGTTTTATGATCACCTATGTAGATCACCTCTTTTTAGGGCGGAGGTGGGTGAAGTATCTTTATTTGGACCATGCTTGGTCCAAGAGACATTAGTAAAGATTAATGATGTGCATCGACACCTAATTATGGACCAATGTCAATAGAAATCATACGAGGATCACCAACACCATCCCCTATATTTTTTCATTGGCGATTTGGTTTTCATGAAATTTTCTCATTGGTTGGGTCATCATCATCTCTGGAAATAGGGAATGTTGGCTCTGAGATACATTAGACCATTAGAGGTCACTGGGAGGATTGGGAAGGTTGCGTATTAGTTATAATTTTTAGTTTAGTTGACATGTATTCATGATTTTTTCCAAATATCATAGCTCATCAAGTATCATCCTTATTTCTCACACATTCAATGTTGGGAAGAAATTTAGATAGAGATATTTGTTTCTATTTCTGAGAAACAAGTTGAAATTGTTGATACTCAACTGAAAGTCTTCTCTGAAAATTTTATTCTTTTGGTTTGGGTGCATTGATTACCTGGATAATATTATCATGAGACATGGGAACATGATTTGTTGATGAGGGAGTAGTGGCCTCATCTCTATCAATAGATTACATACTCTACATGACTTCTTGGGGAATGTAATGTATTTATGGTGGGGAGTTTGTAACATCACATTTCTAATCTATCATGTATGTATGTAACCTAATCATGGTTTGAATTTTATCATTGTCTGTATGGGGATAATAATGAATTTGGAGGATACCTATAATGTGGAAGTCGATGAGTTGTGGTACTCTTAGCTTTAATCATCCTTTTCTACATGTTGTAAGAGGATTTCACACTGTGTAACTAGGTTACATGATGTGTAGGAGTTTTTGGATTCAAGTAATCAAAGAGTTCATGTTTCAAATTATTACACTATGTGAATATATGATCCACATCAGGAATGTTTTATGTAATGGACTTTTAAACCGAGGTAATGGGTTTTTTTATGTATGTGGGGTTCTGGTAGTTACACATCGTGTAATTGGTTTACACGTGGTGTAATGGATAGTGTACATTTTTTAAAATTGTTGTGTGTATTTTTTTTCTGTTATTTAAGAAAATTTATTCTTTATAGATCGATTTTTTCATTATTCTATATACATTGTGGTTGCGGTGTGCATCTATGGGTTAGTGATCATACTAATACTTTGTTGATCTTGATCACACTGGCACCCTTATATTTCTTTGTCAGATCCATTGATCTAAATTGGTTCTTTCTATTATCTTATTCCAACATCTATTATTTCATCTCATTCTAGATGATATTCCTTTGTTGTTCGTGGTGTTCTAGGAATTCGTTCTTAAGGTATTTCGATTTCCTCCATTATTCTGAACCCTTGTATTCTGATTTGAATAAATCTTGTGATGTGGATTGGATTCTAGGTCCATTATTTCATATTTTATTCTTCATTGTTTATGAATATTTTTTTGGGAATTTGTTTCTTGAGTTTGGGGTAAGTGGTTCCATCTATAGATTATGTTGAGGAACCCGATAGTTCTTATTTTATAAACAGATTTATAAATAAATTGGCAAGATTATTTGGTGTCTGTTGATAATAGTTTTTAAGGAAAAATGGTTTTCCATGGTTTTTCATAAATTTAAATAAAATGGTATTTTCAAAGCATTGAAATGGATTTGTGAAATTATTATGAAATAATTTTCAACACATTGGAAATGAATTGTGAGAATGAGTACATTGGTTTCTTTCATTAAATAGGTGGAAGGTTTAGATAGAGGACATCATACATGTTTGTGATTATGAGGAGGTTTACTCAGGGAGTTTTCTTCTATTTTCAAACTCCTATTGTTCAAGGGGAAAAATATTGGCATTGGGGGGGTTTACTTATGGGGTATTCCTCTTCTTTCTAGTCATGTATTCAATGAACCAGATTGTACACATGATTGATTGTGGTACGAGTAGTATGCTAGTTTGACCCATAGTGATCCATAGTGTGATGCATATGTTTATTTTTATTTCATTTTATTTTTTATCCTTAATATGAATTCGATATGTAAAATTTTCTTGGAAATTGATATACCTTCTTTTTTTACAACTGTGACAAAATAGAAATGTTTTTCATGATTTTGATTAAACTGTTTTACTGCTTATCATGCCTTGATTTATTTAAAATGGGCATACATGAATTTTTGTACATACCTTAGTTATGGAAACACAGGGTGGTATCCTATTGAGCATATTATCTTACACCCTACACACCTCTTCATTAGTGTTTAGACCTTTGTATGTCTCTCACTGTAGGGAAGGGCAGGGCACTATAATGAGGTGGCGAGGGTTCAGGTCATCTAGGTTTGTGAAGTTGGTGGTGATATAGTGGAGGTTCGATCACACCATCTCATGGTGTAGCAATCTTGTTTAGTTACCTTGTAGTTGGAATTATTTTTTATAGTCTTACCTACTATCATAGTTGTTTTTCTTCCATTTTATTCTCAAAATCATGGATTATATTTATTTGTCTTCTATTGTCTATTTATTTTGTGTGTGTATATATATATGAATTATTTTGGTAAAAGTTGGAAAAAACTGTTCCATCTTGTTTATTTTTAAATACCCAAGTGCTTGTCTCTAGCTCGTGGGGATTGGGAATACCCTTCAGGTGTCTAATGGATCATGTTGGGTGCTAGTTTTGAGGGTAACCAAGGTTGTTTTTTTAGTAAATGTTATTCATCTAAAGATGAACAGACCATGAATGAAATTTTAAAGGTATATTATTTTATGACTATATTGATAATGTTAAACATGTTAAGAATGTTTAAATTCAGGTTGATTGTAATATCCATGACCCAAATAGCCACCCGAACAGTGCAAAATGGGTCAATTGATACTACCTTAGGCGCACCTCCCTAAATGCCAAAGGCTATCGACTAGTAGAGAGGGTCTAAACAGGTGTCGGGGGGAGTCTATAACCTCTCTAAAAATAATAATAAAGGTATTATACAGAGTATAATTTAAAATCAGAGACTCGATAGACCCAGACCAGACCTGCATAGCAGAAGCACAACAATATCAAATAAAAAAGTAAGAAATAAACAAACATAATCAATTGAATCTAATGAAAACTTCATGCTGAAACCACATGTAACAACTACTAGAACAGACAAGTCATGCATCCATATCAAGTCAAGATATAAAGGGGGGTCAATGGATAACAAAAAATAGCTATAATAAACAAGGAAAGCATACTATTACCGGAAAGAAAGAATAACAAAGTATACTCCAGCAAGGAATGACCTCAAGGTTCATAATATATCCCTGAAGTAGCTAATACAATCCAACTGCTGAAGCTGATCACTTTCCTGCACGTAAATCCATAATGTTTATATGTGTCTCAAAGGGCCCATGAAAGGTGTGCGATTAATCTCAGTAGGATACCTCCCTATGGTTAATTCCTAGTATAAGTGTTTAATCCGACATTAAAATTTGAGAAAAATAGTAAAAAATATAATTCCCAAACTAAACACAACCTCCACTAGTGGTCAGCAGCCACCGTGGAGTATCACCTGCTTTGGCGAACGTCATAATCTCAGTCAAGTAACCTTGAACCATGTGCCTCCTAACACCTCGTGTCTCAAGTACTGATGTCCGAAGGGCACTCCCAAACAATTGTAACCCTACTCGAAATATCACATTTTCCCATGACACAATAACCAAAGTAACAGTGATGTCTTCCCTCAAATTAGTAACTGTAGGGAAAGCGATGTCTTCCATCAAATAAATAATCAAAGGGGCAGCGATATCTACCCTTAATTCATGAAGAGCCTATACCCCCAACCTGATAGCCTCTATGTTATCCCCTAAAGTCTCCTCACCCTCTACATGGATTCTTATTGAAAGCCCAAAAAAACCAATAGTACCTAACCGCATCTATCAGGGGCCTCTACCAAATTAGTTTTCAAAACCACATCATCAATTAGTCTATATGTGATCACACTACATAAATCACGAGTGAGTGGTAATCACCAAAAGAATTTCTTAAGCCACAACACCTCTAAAACCTCATGTCCCGATGACCATGTTGCTCAATTATGACGACCACACAATCCATGTAACTTCGGTCATGCCCAACTAGACTATCACACGGCCTCAAGCCGATATCCACGAGGCCCATCCCTGTGGTCAAAACCTGGAAATGTAATCTAGGCCAAGCCCAACATGTGATCAGCATTACTCAACAATACCTAGTTCATGCCCAACACAACCTGAAGGTTCCATCAAATAAAATATCAAAAATCACATATATATTACAAAAGAAAAACATTAAACTATAAAAAAAAATAGATGAATTTTATTATCCATGTGTTGTCTCATACTAGCACCAAGGACTTGAAAGTCTTAAAAAACATAATCAGGCATAAAAATTGAAACTCAGTAGTTTAATTCACAACAATTCTATGATAACCATTTTCACCCTCGAAAAAATTCCCCCAATGAGCAGAGACCTATAACCTAGCCTATCTCAATAGAAATAGGATAAGTGAATACCCAAAGGCATACCACAATGCATACAATCATTTCAGTATAATTAAAAAGGAGTCTCCCTCAAGACCCGAGGTCATGCTAAAATGACACAACCCCCAAAAAACCATGAAAACACAAAATAAGGTATGAACCACTTACCTAATACTCATAGATGTAGTGATTTATGATATGAAGATCCAATTTGAATCTTATATTCTTGTATCTACGTTTCCATCAAATCCTGATAATTTGGATCATATGGAAACTATAGTGTGTGAGGCAAAGAAAATATAACAAAAGAGGGTGTGAAGGTTTAACCTTTCTGATGAAATCCTGTAGCCACTGATGGATTTAAGAACAGATGTCAGATGAAGAATCTAATAAGAGAAATTTTCTCAGCCTCCTAGAGCCCCATAGTCTGAAACTAGGGAAGAAAATGATAGTTCTGGAAGTTAGACATGACGCTCTCCTAGAGAATAGAATAAAAATAAAAGTACATGTGGTGTATAAAAAACTACACACCATGTAGTAGCTTTGTCCTTTCTCTTACTTAAGATGATGTACCCACACGGCATGGATGTACCCCAGGGGTCAAAACATGGTAAAATTCATCTGATATGCAGAAGGAAGATAGATGCTGTGTTAAGTAATACTACACATCATGTAGTAGGAAATTCTTACCTAGTTAACACACAGAATTAACATGGTCATAAAATGTATAGTAAACACCTAACCCACACACAACATATAATTTGGAGTACATGGTGTCTAATCTGGATCTTTATAGAACATCCCATATTCTCCCATTTTTCTCAAAAACAGGTCAAAAATTCAAATAGGGACGGAATATTGACCCATCCCAAAAACCTGGGATCTTATCTTCTCCCCACCTTAACATATCTCATCCCCATGATATCAAACAAATCCTGGATATGTACCGAACATACCCATCCCCAAGGGTCTCCCAACCTTAGGAATTTCCAAACATAGTCTTAAACCAACCAAAACTCAAATGAAGAAAAGTTCGAACAACCTATTTCCTAGACCCATGGTCCTATAGTGACGCATCGTCACACCGACACCTCATCAGTGAACCCCTATCATTTATAACAACTACTAATATCCCACACCACATATGTGTCTACCTCCACAAGTTCATGCATCTCATGGATGTTGAACCTAAACCTGATTCAATGCACCTCATGTAACTCGCATCCTCAATGTCCTGATACCTATGACACCTCAAGTAACCTGAATCGTTAATTCTCTTGATGATACACATCTCACATATATATAAATATATCACACACCTGAAATGGTGTCAATATCAATGACTAGTATCAAGTTAGGCCACATATATCAAGTGCACCTCGTGCACTCAAAATAGACACACCTCAATGGGCCATGCCAAAATGAAAACAAGAAAATCCCGGCCACGTTGGTGGTGTAACTCTTACTATTATTAGATCTACTGCCTGATCAGCATTTGGGAACTACACAGTGTGCACCTAGCCTATAGTATGACTACCTAGTGCTTGACCTCCATGTGGTGATGTTCCAGTAACCATCCACTAGCCCCTCAGTTGGGTATCGTTGTCTCTTCCATGTCCATTATATGCAACTAAACCTCAGTTATCATCACCAGGTACTAACCCTAATCTGACCCCGAACACCACAGTATATTTGGGTCCCTACCTACCAGCTATCTGAGAAGGCTTTCTAAAGAACCTCTGAAGAAGCCTGACCTATCCACATGACTGGTACTATTTTTTTAGTCTATCACACTGAGTCCAGACATGCCCTGGCTATCCACACTTAATAAAAACCACAGATAAACTCTAAAGAGGTGGACTAGATGAGTACCTGGACTAACTTCCACTCTAGAACTCATCCCGACCTCATTTCTAGTCATCTGAACCATCACCTGAATCCATCATTCATCCTAAGTGAGACCTCTCTTTCTCATTACCCTGCTCTATGGGCGCCCGATTCACCGCCTCTGAGAATTAACCCAGCCTGAAGATATTTACTTGGATCTACATGCCATGTTTTATTCCTTCTTTAATTTGCTTCGTCCATGCTGATTCATCACTTACTATACTAGTTGAAAATAGAGACAGCTAAGTGAATGTTTCTACATCACCCATGATGGACATGTCTCCCTACAGAAGGATCAAAATATTTTTAGCTATTTCTTCCCTCTATGTCTCTGGGTAAAATTGCTCAAATAACCTGTCATTGAATTCCTTCCATGATAGTTGTTCATGTATACATTCTTGAACCAGCACATCCCACCAATGCTTCGTCGGTCCTCTCAGCATATATGTCTCTAGCATGACCCTTCGCCCAAGTGGCATCTCGAGCTACTAGAAGATCATCTGAATTCTATCTATCCTATTATCGGCCACCTATGGACCACCCTCACACAAAAAAATCAGTGGGTTCTATGACTAGAACTACCACGTCAAATATTCCTTAGATGGATCTATACCTTGTGCACCTCTGTCAACCCTCTACTAGACACGTATCAGGCTAATTCTAAGATTCTCATCGAACCACGGTCTGAACACTGCCAAACCTCACTACTCTTCCTACAATAGATCCTAAACCTAATCCTTCCCCTAATCATATACCTATAGATCATTATCTACCTGAACCACATCCTGAACCTAATCCTGCTTTTATGGCACTATACCACCTCCCGCCTGACACTCTATCTGAGTCGTCCAAAAGGAACCCGCTGAAAACCATAAATGGTAAGGCAACCCATATATATACAATATATTCAATGCAGGTAAGGAAAGTATTAAAGCAATATAATATAAAAACTATCCTTAATCTCCCTTATTGAAATCCATGCCCACAACATCACAACCTTATGGCCTCCCTACCCACCCTCAACAGAGCCATGTATCAAAAGTACATGGGGCCATTCCTGTCCTGATAAAAAACGTTGCCTCAAACTGATGATCGAGCTTCCCAATTTTGCTGATCAAAATCACCTAGACCATAGTACCTACCTACTAGTACCAGATCCACACCCAAATACCATTGCACATTCAATTCTTCCATATATACAATGCATGGAATATTACATTGTAATTATCATGAAATTCTATCAGGATTTTTACCGTTCACATTTTAAAAGCATCTATAGAATTGAAATTGTTATTATTCACATGGTATTATCACTTCACAGATCATATGTGTAGTTATGAAATTGAAATACCCTAAAAATTTCCTATCAAAATTCAAAGAATCACGCCTCTCCATATCGAGCCACATTCCAACTCTCCCTTACCTCACTTGGTTAAGGGTCACACATCACAATCCATAATATCACAAACAAAGTGATCCACCAAGGTGGAAATCATATAAATAGTAATATGAGAAAAAGAAAAACAGAAATTCCCACCCAAGTTAACTTGGTCCATCCCTCGTACCTGGGGCTATAGGATTTCAAGAACAAGCTAGAAACCCAGTACCAATTACAGCCTATTTTCATTCTACCATATCCAAAATAGTAAATCATCAGAAATAAAAGCAATCCCAGTATCATTAGTAGTCAATCAAAATCTAATACTAAATCCATTTCCAAAATAATGCCTCTGATACCACTTTCTAACATCCAAGACCTGAATATCCACCTGAACTGTGCTAAACAGCTCAAGTGTTACAACCTTAGGTGCACCTCCCTGAATGCCAAAGGCTGCCGACTAGTAGTGAAGGTCTAAATAGGTATAGTGGGGAGGATATACCCTCTTAGAGGATAATAAAGGTACTGGATAGAGTATAATATAAAATAAGAGACTATGCGTACTCAAAATAGACCCGTATAGAGGAATCACGATAATATCAAATTAACAACGGAACGGATGAACAAAAAAATGTAGTGGAATGTAAAAAAACAACATGTTGAAACAACGTTTAAGAAATACTTAAAAATAAAAGTCATGCATCCATAGAAAGTGAATATATAATATGGCACAAATGCATAACCAACAATAGCTACAATAAACAAGGTAAGAATGATGATACTAGAAAGTATGAGAAAAAACTAAATTCCAGCTAGGAATGACCTCAAGGTCCATACCATCTCTATGAAAAAACAAATACAATACAACTCCTAGAGCTAATCTCTTTCATATATAGAAATCAATAAATTCTACACACATCACGATGGTCATGTGCATGGTGTGAGATGAATCTCAGTAGGATACAGTCCAATGGTGTGTACCTAGTATAATTGTTTAATCACACATTCAACTATGAGTAATAGAGTATACAATACAATACCCAAAGTAAACAGAACCTCCACTAGTACTAAGCAGCAACTGTGGAGTATCACTTGCTTTTGATAATGCTGAAATCATAGTTATGTAACTCAGCACCATGTGTCTCCTGACACCTCGTGTGTCAAGTACCAATGTCTCGAAGGTGTTCCCAAACAATAGTAACCCTGTTTGAAATCTCATGTATGTCCATTACACAATAACTAGAGGAACAGTGATGTCTTCACTCAAATCAGTAAAAATAGGGATAGTGATATATTCCCTTAAATATATAACTGGAGGGGAAGTGATATCTTCCCTCAATTCAAGGGAAGCCTCTTACCCCAACCTGATAGCCTCAATGACATCCCATAAAGGTTGTTTACCCTCCACGTGGATTCTTATAGAAAGCATCCCCAAACCAATAGTTCCTAACTGCAACTATCAGCGGCCTTTACCCAATGAGTGTTCAAAACTACCTCATCATGGAGTCTATTTGTGTGTACACTACTCAAATTACCGGTGAGAGGTAATCACCAAAAGAAGTTCCCAAGACACACACCATCTCACACCTCCTGTCCCTGCGTCCATATATCTCAATTCAACCAACCTCGCCATCCAAGTAACTCTGTCCATGCCCAACTTGACAGTCACACTACCTCAAGATGGCATCCATGACGCCCAATCACATGGTCAGAACTACCCAACGTAATCCGGGAAATGCCCAACATCTGGTCAACATCACTCAAAAATTCCAAATCCACACCCAACACAACCTGATGGTTCCAGCAAACGGAATTCACAGATCATATGTTTATAATAAAAATAAATACTTTAAACAGGCAAAAAAATTAAACATTTTAATTGTGTGAGCCATGTGTTGACCCATACAAGCTCAGAGGTCTTGAAATTCTTTAACAACCTTAATCATAATTAACAATTCAATCTCAATAGTTTAATTAAGAACAATTCAATTATAACCATTTGGCACCCCAACCAAAATGCCCCAAATGAGCAGCACCCTCTAACCCAGCCTCTCTCATTCATAACAAGATAAGGGAATACACAATTCCATCCCACAATGCATTTAGCCATTAAAATATAATTAAATAACGGTCTCACTCAATACCCAACTTCACACTAAAAATTCTCAACCCCCAAATGACCATGAAAACATGTCAGAAGGTAGGAAACACCTACCTGGGACTCATAGATATACGAATGTTCGATAACGAGCTCCAATTCAAATCCAATCTTTGTAGATCTATGCTTTCATCAAATCCCATAAATTATTCTTAAATGAAAAATTTGGTGTGTGAGGTAAAGATACATCAATGAAAGAGGGTGTGTGGGCTTAGCCTTCCCGATGCGATCCTCCAGCCACTGACGGATTGAACAAAAAATTTCGATTGAAGAATCTTGGAGGAGAAATGTTCTCAGCCTCCTAGAGTGTCACATTCCAAAACTACGGAAGAAAAATATAGTTCTAGAAATTATATTTGACGCTCGCTCATATAAGCGAATAAAAATAAAAGTATAGATCATTTATAAAGGACTACATGTCGTGTAGTATCTTTGTTTTTACTTCGACATAAGAGGAGGTATCCACACTGCTTGGACGTTCCACATGGGTCAACACCTGGTTAAGATTCTTCCAGTATGTAGAAGAAAGATTCATAGTGTGTCAAGTAATAAAACACGCCTTGTAGTTGAAAGTTCTTTCCTAATCACCACATGACATTTTCTTGGTTAGTACCTAGATAGTACACACCTAGACCACACATGGAAGATACTTTTGAGTACATGGTGTGTCATCTAGAAATTTTTAGAACATCCCATATTCTCCCAGTTTTCTCAAAAACAAGTCAAAAAATCAAACAGGACCTGGATTTGGAACTGTTCCAAAAACCCAAGGTTATACATTGATAAATATTTAGACATGATTCATATTTCATATTATAAGAAATAGGTTTTAATTATGAGATTATTAATCCTTGTTAATGGTTTAAGAATAAAGTGGAATGATTGAAGTGTTTCTGGGAATTCAAGAATTGTGTAATATGAATCTTGAAATATATAAGTATTGATTTATATATGGATTTCATTAAGTATTTATAAGTAAATATTTAATTGTTATTTTTTCCTAGAAAATTAATTTAATTAAAAGGTGTTATTTTATGAAAAACATGTGATTAAGGTAAGGTAACCATTAATATGTTCCAATGGATGAGAAAATAGTGGTTTGTTTGGGTAAAGAGAAAACTAATATGTTTAAAGTAAATTAGATATTGTTCATGAACCTGGAATTGATTTATAATTTGTTGAAAAAATATTATATACAACCATTCATGGAGTTTATATTCTCTTTTATTTGTGGAATATATTCAGTAATTGTGGTTTTATTTAATAAATAAGGAATCATGTAGGTTTTCATTTAGGTTTTATGGTAATTCTAGTTATTACAATGATTTAAGATAATATATGACCAAGGTATTCACATAATTTTTTATCATTAAGATATACTTAAAGATATTTTGGGTATTAATTTTAGGTTTCTTTTGGTAAATTTAGTGACCTTATTTAAAAATTTTCATTTTTGGATGTTTCATAAGGTTAACTACTTATGGAATTATTTAATTTGAAAATTGGATGAGGTTTTAGATATTAATGTGTTAAATAACTATATGAATACGTATACACATTGGATAACCTGTAATAAAATTTGTATTATGATGATTATTAGATTTAGAAGGAATAAATTTTTATTATATTATGGATCTTGTGATCAATTATTATATCAGGCATAATAGATCCATGTTAATTTCTTTGTTTAATAGATGAAGTGGAAGTTTATTAAAGCATAACCAAATGAAGGAATTTTTTATGATATAAAGGAATGTTAATACCTAAGTAAAACAATACCTTTAAAATTATTTATCATATCGGGATGCTATCTTATTGATTAGTGCATTCATCGAACCTATCTCATATCCAAGGATTTGTACATGTGTCTCTCCAAATGAAATACATAAATGATCCTTCACATGTAACGAAATAAGTGGTAGTGGCATTGGGGATTTATATTTTTTATAAGGAACAATTTGTTATGTTTTTGTATCATATAGAGGGTGTTAAGAAAGAATACCACTCACCAGGTAAATATTTTTTCAAGAAACCACCATCTGGATGAATCTATGATGGAACCTATGGTTGTAATGTGGTAGAACTATCGTCATTTTGTATTATTAGAGTGACATGTTTTGAGGGAGAAATTATTTTCAAGTGGAGTATAATGTAACCTCCCAATATTTTACCTAAATTATTTTTATAAATTATTTTAATTTCATTGATAGTTTTCATTACACACAACACCAATTTTTTCTTATGTTACATGCAACACATTGTTTAAAAGAAACACGACATACTATTAAAATATCATTTTTTAGTATAATTGTTATCACCTAGCTATTGGAACAGAGTGTATAAATTGGATTAACTATATTTTGAAAATTTATGGATTACACCAATATATAAAATGGATTTTTGGTTACTAAATAACAAGAAAATAAAACAAAAACCGTTTGAAAATAAAGAAAATAAAATTATGAAAACCTATTTTTATTCACAAAAGGCTAGTTATCTAAATAATTTAACAAAATAAATTTTGGTTAATGATTTTAATGAATGTTATATTTTATATATGAAATTAATAATTTAACATTCATATAATTTTTTTAAACGCTTGATATAAGAATAAATCAAATTTTTTCCCTAAAAAATATAGTTTCCTAATATACAATTTTATCATATTTCACGACATTACTTTTAAAATAAATTATTTCCAATTTTAGATAAAATTTTTCTTAATAAATGAAAATCATTTTTTTAATACTTCATTTCAAAATTATCTTATGGTGAATTTTATGGTTTTCTCAAAAAAAATTCAATGAAAAAAGAAAAATACTTGTTTTTATTGAATTTTTTTTCATTTTAATGAATTTATAGTATTATTTTGGTTTTAAAATGGTTTAAAAAATAAAATTATTCCATTTATATTTTTATAAATGAAATTTCTTTCATTTTAATCAATTTTATGTTTAATATTTTTAAAAGGGAATTTTAATCTTTTGAACATTTTCTTTATAGAAAACTGATTTATCGTCATGTATTCATGTTTAATTTTAAATTGAATTTTACCATTTATATAAATTAAATTTATAAGATATTTTTACATATTTTGAATAAGTATAATTTATAAATTATAATGAGTTCAGTGTAATTTTTTATCAAAATGAATTGTAGTAACTATACAAATTAATTGTCGAGGTAAACATAAAAACGGGTTAACCAAGGGGTTAAACTAAAATGATAAGTGGTAAAATGAACTATAAAATTTTCTAAAACTCATTTTATGGAAATATTTGGATCTTATAATGTCTAATTTATATTAATTTACTATTTTGGAGCATTTTAGAATATGAAACTTTTTGGTACACTTTATTCTTTTCAAAATACCAAGTGTGTCATCTCCCCCAATTACAAAAGGCCACACCCTCTCCTCCAATTTTCATAATTCCAAAAACATTTTTTTCAATACATTAATAAATAAAATATTTAAATTCCTCCCCACGTTAAATATGTCTTAGGGAGATCAAAAATAAAATCTAATAAGGCTTTAGTTTAAATCTAAAAAGGTTGTCCAAAGAAGAGGTAAAGTTTTATACTTTAAGTTTTTATATTAATTTTTATTATAAATCCATTAAATAACTTTCAATTATTATAATATAATGACAATGTTATATACTATATAATGATATTTTATTATGTTAATTTAATATATTTTATACATCTCCACTTCCAATGATAGAAAGCCAACCCATTGATAGTGCGTAGGGCGGATTACCACTTTGTGAGTTGATGTTATTCCTTTTTCAACACCACTTCCCATGGCTGGATAAAATGCTGGATTTTATAATTATTTTCTATATTTATGATAATCATAAACCTATTTAAGTATATTACCACATATACCTTATTACCTCATAACCCATTATAAAACAATAGCATTGCTCATGTGTATAATGGACTACAACCTTACGAACCGATGTGATGTGTTTTCATTTATATTTTAACTAGATGGAAATAAAGACCGATTAAATGAATATATATGATATTTTTAACATAATTATAATTTTCTAATTATTATATCACATATAGCTTCTTAAATTTCATTCTATGTGGCACACAATAATGATGTTCATGTGTATAACAAATTACCACATCACAAATGGATGTCAGTCCTTTCTCACTAATGATTTACATGGAGGGTATAAAGGATAAAATTATTATATATACATATATATTTAAATAATAATGAATATATAAATTTTAATTACTATTTATCTTCTTTTCATTCCATTATTCGAGAAAATGGAAACAATGTTCATGCATATGTATGGCCTACCATCTCTATGAACTGTGTATATTATTTTTTTGTTTAACTTTTTTTGATTACTATAAATATGTATATAATTAATATATATTATGTTTTTATCACATAAATAAATTATATAAATTATAAACCATTAACAAAGTAAGAAGACCAAAAATAACGAACCAAACCATACATGAGAAACAAAGCACTTATTACCTGAAACATGACTTTAATAATGAATTGTTAATAAACAAGAAAACATGTCATGATTAAATCATATATTGTATGATATATATATATATATATATGTATTTGGTTATATAATATATTTATAATAAACATATATTTATTATAAAATATTTCCAAATTCATACAACGGAAGTAAAGACTTAAGGAAATGGAATTTGGTCTCAATTTTTACTTATGTAAGACACATTCCATATTCACTACCTATTTCTTTTATGTGGTGTATATAATTCCCATGAATTTATTTTATATTTGTTATCAAAAAAATTATGGGTATATACTTATCAATTTAATGATATCTCTTTCATGGGGTTTACAATTTAACATTTTTCAAAGCGGTAAGGGATTTTTGTCTTAGATTGTCTTATTTGGGATTTACATTATATTATTCATATATGTCTTTTAGGAGGTGTATAAAAATCCCCTTGGATCTTAAATATCACAAGTTTTTATATTCCTATAATATTTTAAGTTTCATTTTATGTTATTCTTATATGGGAATTATCATTTAAAATTAAAAAATCTGTTAGGGTTTTACAATACAATCTCAATTCTTATCATGATTTTTAATATTTATACTTTAGATTCTAAAACATTATTATTCATCTCTAAAAAAAATTACATTTATTCTACTCTGGATATCTCATGAGAATAATATTTTTTAATTTATTTCCCTCTCTTTATTCACTCATGATTCGAAAAGAATTTTTTTAGATAAACCCGACTTTTTCCCTCTTCGGTCGAGAACCTTTTTTAATTCAATATATAATTTTTTATAAAAACAATTTTTTAAAAAAAAATTAACATTCCTATAGGATTGATTAAAGTCATTATTAAACATGTTTTAATTTTAAAAAAACAATATACGAATCTTTATATCATTTTAAAAAACAAGGACCATCTTTATTTTACCTAAAATGTGATAGGAATTATTATTTAAATGTGTATTCCATAAACAGTATTTTTTGCCACCATGAAAACTCATTATTTTATGGATTCTTCTATAATTTTAAAATTATATTTTCAAAGAAAAGTATTTCCAAATATTTTATGAATTTATATATTTGCAAATTGTGATTTTCAATGAATTCATATTTTTCACAAGAAGTAAGTTAAATAATTTGTAAAGATTACTTAATATTAATAAAATGAAAATTTTAATGAAAAGGATTTTGAAAATTTTTTATATTTGAAAAAAATTCAATATGGAAATACTATTTTCCTCAATAAAATATTACATTTGATCTTTCTAAATCATTTTTCATCTAATATGAACTCTTTTTATGTTAGTTATCCTTTACTAGGGATAAGATAGATTGATTTCATCCTTATTATTTCTATGTATGGTTAATTTTTATATCAACAAAATTTGTATGAAATCCATTCATTTTTCATTTATTATACTATGTTTAATTAATGAAAGGTTTATGAACCCATTTTTTTATACAGGTTATTATTTGATGACATGATTAATGTTTTATGATATTGTGGAACACATAAGTCTGTTTTTCATTATGAGATAGTTGTGTAAAAAATATACCTCTAATTCATTTGATAATTATTTATATCTCATAAGGTAACAATTAGAAAAAAGTTGATAGGATTGATCCACTATAAGAAATATGTGATTCCAAATACACTATGGGAAAAAGGTGTATCATGATCGATAAGGGGAAATATATAATAATTCATAATCAGCTATGTTGATGGTCTTGGTAGTTAACATTAATATATGAAATTGTATTCTATGTTTTTTTTGTGACACACTTTTATAAAATTATATTATATTTCATGATTTATTTGTGATGATTTCTCACTCTAATGGGCAATGTTTTCGAAAATGATATATTCTTATTCCATCAAACATTTTTTTGATCTATGATAGCATGGGTATGAACTTAATAAGTTATGTTCATGATAAAAAGTCCTTATGATTATATTATGATTTCAAATGATCATTGACTTATTTATTCTATGTTTACCATTTCTAAGAATATAAACTCACTTTTTCTAATGTTTCCTTCCCCAATTAATTAAGAAAGGTTTAGGTTGGGTATTCCAAAGGGGAGTAAATTATGAGATGATCTTTAGGAGATATGTGGATGATTCTTTATGGAATAATAATATTCTATTTCTAGTATATAAATACATTAAAATAGTACTATCCTCAGGAATGTTTTTATCAAAATGTAATGAATATTCATCTTAAAATATGTTATATTTATGTATACAAAAAATGGGTCCATATAAGAAACATACAGAGAATAATTATTTTCTCACTCGTTTCTTTTATATCCTATTTTTACCTATTTTTTATGATTCTGCTGCTGAATATGATGGAAATTACTAGCTTATAATGTGGTTATCACTGGATTTGGAATCATTTCCCAAGGAGTTTTACATTATCATATTCATTTTCGAGACTCTATTTAGGTATTCAATTACACACACATCAAATTATGTATAGTATTTGTTTTCAACTCATTATGTGGAGTTTATTACTAGGTTTTATTTATATTTACCAGTTTTTATGTGGAAAATGAACCCCACAATGTGTATTTATTAATATCTATTCTAGTCACCAACTCATGACCTATATGGCTGAGATTTATTGCCAGTCATGTATTTATTAATATCCTTGGAGGGGGTATTGTTTTGGGGGTCATGACATTGGTTTGGGAGCCTTCCAATTGTTTCCATCCTTATTTGCATCATCCTGGCTAAAAAAATCTTGATAAATAATCCCCACCTTCAAATATATTGAATCTTTGAAATGGAATATATAATTTCATTTATGAAGATAGAGATACCACATTTGAGACAATAGAGATATTTTAGGTGATGTTAAGAATATATGAACATAAAATATTGGAGGTTTGGATTCAAATTAATGTATTTTATTTTATAATATATCTATGTTCACAAGAAGTTATTGAGGAGTATATTAATATATGTTTGATATTAAAACTCTATAACTCAGAAAAATATAACCTTCATGAGATTTCTCAGAACTTTAGAATTTAAAAAATTTATTGAGTAAAACTTAAGAGAATTTGTCATCAAGTGGTAAAGACAACTCACATTTCTTCCCTGGTAGAAGTATTTTTAATTTAGATCAACAATATTCAATAAATAAATCCTTCAACTCCTATGTCCACAACAATTTTAAAATATATTTATAAGTACTAATAGGCATATTCTCTTTTAGTGTGTAGACATTGTATAGAGGATAGTCAACCATTAAAGTCTACATATGTGAGTTATAACTATCTTCCCTAATAATTTTAAAATTATTATAATTATGGGATTCCATAAAATAAAAATTTAAGATGGTATGAGAAAAATAATGTCTAAAATTTCAGTTTAAATCATGATACATCATGATATAATTCTCAGTAAAAAGTTTCCAGATATTTCTAATAGTGTTATAATCTTCTAAAGAGAAAAAATAACCTGCCTTTATAGTATATTGAGTAGCCACAATGAGAAAAACCCTAATATATTGATGATGTAATCACTTATAATGTTTAAAAATAAGTTTAAAAACCTAGATAAATTTTTATGAATCAATAATATTATATTCGTAATATTGATAACCAATTGGGAAAAATTATCCCAAAATTATCTAATTAATTACCTGGTACACTACTAGTTAAAATGGAGAAAATTTTCTGAAAGTAATTTATAACAATTTCAATTGTAATAAGTTAAGATATGGATAAATCCAAGAAAAATGACATCATAAAAAAAGATGAAATATTGGAAATAGAAGGATTAGAAATTTTTAGAAATAAGAAATAGTAAAAAACAAATATACTGAAAATTATAATTTATTATTAAAGAATAATATAAGGAATCATATAAAAAGAGTATTATAATCACCTCTTCAATTATTAAATCAAATAAAATAAGGAAAAATAAAATTCAATATTATAATGTGCTAGATATCATCAATAAACACTATATTAATAATATTTTCACTATTGTAATGTTAGAATGTTTTCTATATGCTATTTTCTAATAAGTTCTGTTGTCTAGATAAAATAATTTGGGTGATCTCATAATTATATTTATAAGTGAGGGTTAGTCCACTATTATTTAATATAAAATTCATATGAGGTTAATTGTTACTATAATCATATCCATAAAATGAACTATTGGATTAAATATTTTTTGGAAGACACATTGTTAGTTTGGAATAAGTACAAGAGTAATTAATTTAAGAATATATCAATGTTTATAGTTAGATAAAATCAATCTAATATGAGTGGAACCTCAACTTATAGATCAATTAGTTAAATATACATGTATAATTATTGTATACATTGTTATCAAAGTGAGTAAATGTATTTTTATGTAAGAAATTTTCATACTTAAAATGGATGAAGTGGGAGAATTTACTATTTTTATAGAGATTACCTTCCTTTCCATGGAAAATACACTAATTAACACAACCATATATGTTTTATGTGTATTTTTTAAAATTAAAAATACAATTTTGATCTATTAAAAGTTCTTAAAATATTTGTTAATAGAAAATTACTAATCCATGTTTATTTAATTGTGATTATAGTATGATAACATTATATAAGTAACTAATGATATGTTGTCTGGTGAACGTACACATAGTGGATCAGAAAAAGATGTTTTTGTTGGAGAAGCAATGTGTATGAGTAGTTCTCAAGGTTATATTACTTAGATTTTATCCCATTGATCATGAAGGCACTAAATGATTAACTAAAGTAATAAAAAATACGATGAGGTACTCATTATTGTGGGGAAAAAAGACCCTACCATTGATCATTAAATCACATTTTTTAATAGTCCAATAATACAAAATCTTTAAATTACTAATTATTGGTGGAAGGTGATATCTTATGAAATCTATAGATTTATGGAAATTTACCGCATTATTTGTATGCATAATGTTTTACTAGAAGCCAAGAGAAAAATCAGACATAAATTTTAATACAATATTACATGTCTCATGAAAAGGATTACAAAAAATATTTTTTTAAGCTACTTGGTTTTGTAATTATTGTATTTATTTCTTTTAAATGATTTAGTAAGACCTATTTATGTATTACCCAAGAAAGTAGGTTTGATGATCATCAAAAAGGAATATAATGGTTTTAATATAAATAATATAAGCTGTATATTGTTAGTATATGTAGATTATCATAGGATAAACATATCAACACCCAAAAATCACTTCTCACTCCCATTTCTGGATCAAATTCTTGATATTTTATCCATTCATGATCATTATTACTTTATATAATGATTTTCTAGTTACAAAAATGTGTTGATGGATCCATTTGACAAATTTAAGATAAAATTCAAAATTTCATATAGTATCTTTTTTATACCATCACATTTATTTTTTCTTGTGTAATTAAATAAAATTACAAAATTTCATTAAATATACTTCAAGATATGTAAATGTTTTTTATTAATATTAATATGAATAATCTTCCCATTTATAAAATATCATTCATTTTATAACTCAATAACCTTTATATGGTACTCATGTAAGGTGGGGAAAATTATTACTGCTAAATTTGGAAAGTTGATATTTCATGGTGGATGAAGAAATTTTCCTTGGCCACTAGATATTAAAACAAGGAATCATGGTTGATTTGATGAAAATAAAAGTTATTCATGAGCTTCCATAGCTTACCATAGTTAAGGGGATCTATAGAATTCGTGGGCATGAAATTTTCATTATTTGTTAAATATTTCACAATTATATCCCAGTAACTAACATATTAATAATCAAAGGAATTTAAATTTATGTTGTAATATTCATTAATTGAATCCTTCATCACTTATAAAATTAATTCAATGATTTCTTCAATAATTATATCTTCAAATTGGGATTACAAATTTGAAATTTCTTGTGATGTATGTGAATATATGATGGGAGTATCTATTAGGAAGCGGTTAATCATTATTTTTTGACTTATATATTATCCAAGAGATACATCAACATCATTTAGTGGTTTTAGTTTCTAGTGTTATATTTAGAACAATTATTTTTCTCTCCATGGTAGCTTTTTTATAAACTTATTTCCTTGAGATATTTTTTTAATCCATAGGTTGTAAATATATAGAAAACATAATGAATATTTATATTAATATATATATATATATATAATTTAATGAAAGAAAATATGGGATCATAAAATGTGGGTTTTGAACACTTATCGTGTTTTATAAAAAATAATGTAAAGGAAGAAGTGGAAGGGGAAATGATTGATGAGTTCTGGGATGAGAGGTTCTTTCATATTGATGATGCAGTAATTTTTAAGGAAAAAATTTCAATCATAGGAAAAAGGATTGAATTTTTTTTGATCAATTTACCCATATCATAAATTATTTTATTAAATTATTAGTGATTTTAATTTAAAGAATTAATTTGGTGTAATGGAAATGAAAATATAAAATTTTATGTTTATTTTAGATCATGTAATTTTTTTTTACTAATTTATTTAAATATTTTACATAAAAAAATTGGATAACCCTTTTATCCCTCAACCTAATGGGTGAAATCCACTTAGCCAGCCCAAAAGGGTAAACCAACCATTAATGACCAAGTGTTGACTCTTCACAGGAGGAAAGATAAAGCACAAGTCATGAACTGATCTAGTAGAGGGTTACCCTATACATAATGAGCATGTGTGTGTCAGTATTGGCCCAAGAGAATGAAAGATAAGTTAGTGTTTGTTGTTTCTCATCCTCACTATAGGATTCTAGGATGAGGAATACACTAGATATAATATATGTATGCACTCAACCACACACATCTATGATGGGGAGAAGCTTCATTCATGGGTATTGTTACTCATTAATTTATATAATGTCATATCACCTAAACATTTTATGGCCCCCACAAGGATATTTCATTTCACACCACTGTTGTAACCTTCCACCATTAACTTCCTGAACCATAACAGCATCTCTCCAAAAAATTCCAAGGTTGTCACTTTGGGAGATTGAGATTTATTAGGAAATTCATCATAAGGATTTTGAAGATACATAGATGAAATCTAGATCTTGGGGCGAACACTATAAAGAATGGATAACAATAAAAAATATTAAATAGGAAAAATAATTTCACTATATTTTTTCCATGGATTCTACTTCTTAGGGTCACAAAGTATTCTATAGGGAGATTACGACACTACTAGAGAATTGAACACCACTATCCCACAGGCTTCTTCAATGCATTTTAGAAGTCTTGGAACCTGAACTGATGGAGGTGGTTACACCATGGAATAAATATACCAAAATATGGATATATCTACACAATCCTTTTATGTATAACATTAAATGATTTTAATCATAATTATACATCAGAGTATAAGGGAAGGATCGTTAAGTCTACTATCTTGGAAGACTAGGTACATAAAACATAAAACATGGGGTTAAAAAAATTATTTATTTATTATCCATAAATATCTCCTAATATCCTTTCAGCTCTTACATTTGCATAGGGTACCCTGGGGAACACATGAACAAAGGGATGAGCTAAAAAACCCTGTAAGGGAATGAACATAAGGATATATCATAAGAACCTGAGTTTAGAGTCATGGCATAATGATAAAAAAGCATGGAACCTATTAAATAATATCATTTTACATGGGATTATATAAACATGTAATCAAATAAATGTGGCATAATTATTAAACATTTCATTAGTACAGGTCAAGGCTAACTGCCAATCTAGTTTCCCATTTTAGTACGGGTCAAGGCTAACTGCTAATCCCATTTCACATCGCATCTCATGAGACTTAACTTTACCCAATGAATTTGATGTCTATATGGGTGCAACCATCTCAAAATTTTCATGAATATTCTTCCCAAAAAAATAATCATGTCACACCTATAATCATACATAATCAACCATAAATAAACATAAGGGTACCCATGGAAAGAATTAGGTACCTCAACTGCGACATAAATCATAACCAATGGGCGTATCATGAATGTTTCCATGAAAGAAAGGAATTATACATGGATATTAAATAGGAACATATCATAGTATGTGATGTCAAAAATAAGTGACAACTTGTAAGAAATGTATTTGGTTAATCATAGAATTAAAACATTTTGTGCGGTTTTAAGGAAAATGCTATAGATATTTTAAAATAGAAAAGGGGACAATATTTTATATAAAACTAGAGGTGAACCAATAATGTTTTAATAATAAAAATTCTGATTTTATAAAGATAATGGTGGCTTAAAACAGAATATATATTTCACTTGAAACTGGGTTAGAATTCGGTAAGTTCTCTTAAAACATTATTCTTATTGGGGGTATCGAGGTGGGAATCACTAGAAAACATGTATATACCCAAAAGATAATTATTGATTGATATTATAACATAAGTTTGGAGTATATAAACATTATTTATAATTTTTACATAAAAATAAAATACAACTTCATTTCAGTAAAAATAAAGATAGAGAAACACACAGGAGTAAAGAGGTTCTGGTATAATTCATTAGGGATTATTAACATGGTATTTGGTGTACCTAAAAGGGATTTTTTGAGAGATAATGGGGTTTCTAATAACTTATAAATCATTATGTAAGTATGCATAAGGTTCTAAATAATACCCCATCATTAGAGATCAAAAATAAAATGGAATAACATAGAGGACAATCATCAAATAAAAGTGAAATGGGGAGGATCCCTTACTATAAATTTGTTGGTGTTCTCCACTTTTTTTTTAAAGACCTGAATAAAAAAATTTGGTTTGTTAATTAATTATTCTAGAACTCCTTCCATATGTAATTGGTTTATTATAATCATTTTATGTTCATTTATAACCATTTTGATTGGTTATGAGGTTCAATTTCATTGTTCAGGATCGTTTGTTCACCTGATTTAAATGACCAGTTCACTTATATTTATGTTAGGATAAACATGTAAGATGAAAGGTATTCTCCAGAATCGATGTTGTATTATATTAATGAACATACTCGAGATTAAATGGTTTTAAATTTAATTTGGTTACTTCAATTGAAGTTGAACTATTATATAAAACCAATGTGACAGCCGTTTTTTGTTAATTGGTGGGTTTGATTACAAAGAACATGTTTCGATTTATAACATAATACCATTTGTAAAATAATATTACCAATTAAAATTTTTTATTATAGATACATAATCCGGTTTAACCATAACAAAAATGGTTTCGTGATGAGATTTAAATATGATAATAAAATTGAAAAATTATTGTCCTTTAATGTTCAAAATTAGCACATCTCAAACGGTGCTTTCATTCCTTTCAAATAAAAGGTGGGGAAAAGAGAGAAGATAATTAAATATCCCATTAGCATAAAAAATTCTAATACAGGTATGTTACTGCATTTAGAAAACTATTTGGGTGAAGGTAGGTGATGAAATAAACAAAAAGAAATGAACATAAAAGAAAAGAATGAATTGGAAAAAGGAATTTACCTCTGGAAACTTCCTCCTTTTAGAACCTCTTAAGGGGAGAGGTTTTGTTATTTTGAAGAGTATAAGGGATTTTGAACATTGGGGAGGAGCATAGGGAGAGATTTGGGTAGAATATTGGCAAGTCACAAGGCTTGATAGGAGTGAAGAGAATAGGTAAGAATAGGTGGTATTTATAGTGGAGGGGAAAAGGGTTTTCATAGTTTTTTAATCATTAGTTTATTATTTCATCACAATACAAGGAATAGTAAGTATTCCATGACCAAGAACTGTAATAAATGATTCTGACTTTGAACAAATTGGTCTCACATCAGAAGATCATCATCAATGACTTTATTAATCTATTTTTTAGCATTTATGGTGAATTATCAGATTTTACTATTCATAAAAAATTCTAGTATTTGAGAAAAATACCAAAAATTCACCCTATCCATTTTTTTATATGAAGAATACAAAAATGAAGTCCATTATTTATAAAATAATTTTATAAATATGATTAAATTAATATTTAATTAAAATCATAATTTATTGTTAAACCCCAGTTTTCAAACATGTATTTACTTATTCTAAAATATTTGTACATCATAATTTCACTTGAATATTAATTTAATACTATTATAGGCAAGGTTACTACTCATTAGGATATATAACTATTCAAAAGGGTATGTTACTATTTATAAGGGTATGTTACTATTCACTAAAAATTTTGTTTTTGTTATCGGACTCCAAATAACTTACTGGTCACTACCGTGTATGTCAGATTTTGGAAATTCCAAACCTAGAAGTGAAAAACCTATGTTTAAATGTCACTTATCACTTAGTAGTTTATTATGTTGTGTTTTCATTTGATTTTATTACATACATATGATAATGTAATTTCCATTGAAAAATAATGGGCCATTACATTATTCCCCCTTATGAAATTTAACCCTAGAAATTTCATTTTACTTTCTAAGTCATAAACATGTGAGGGTACTTCTCCTTCATTTCCTCCTCCAGTTCCCAATTAGCTTCTTAAATCTTTTGGTTCCCCCACAACACTTTGACTAGGTCAGTTGCCTTATTGCGTATAAACATATATCTTCATTCCAGAATATTTACTGGTTGCTCCTCATAAGAGAGATCATCTTCTAGATACACCACCTCTAAGTCCAGTACATGTGAGGGATCTTGTATGTACATCCTCAGGATTGATAGGTCAAACACATCATAAAATCAAGCCATATTGGGCGGAAGTTCATGTCGATAGGCCACGTCTCTTATGTCATCAAGTATTTCAAAGGGGCTATTGTACCATGGGCTTGTCTTCCCTTTCTGTCCAAACCGCGTGAATCCCTTCCATGGTGATATTCAAAGGATGATTTTATCTCCAATGTCGAACTTAATGTCCTATAAACGGTTGTTAGTGTAGCTCTTCTACAGACTCTGAGAAGATTTGATGTTTTTCTGGATGACATGAGCCTTCTCCGACATCTCTTGCACAAGATCGAGTCCATGTAACTTTGATTCTCTAACTTCATACCAACAGGTTGTAGTTCCACATAACATTCCATACAGAGCTTTATACAGAGCCATCTGAATACTCGAGTAAAAGTTATTGTTGTATGAGAACCAAAACCAATGGGATATGCTGATCCCATCCACCTTTGAATTCTAGAGAGCAATCTCTAAGTATATGTTCAAGAGTTTGAATAGTCCTTTCAAATTAGACATTAGTTTGGGGATGATAGGTCATGATGAAATTTAATTCATTATTCAAAGAATGTTGAAGAATCTTCTTGAATTTAGATGTGATCCTTACACTATGATCAGAGAATGTTGAGAGTGGAACACCATTTAGTCTCCCCACATCCTGCACATATATTTTTAAAAGTTTTTCAAGAAATATTTCTTCCCAAATAGAGATAAAATGGGAAGCCTTGGAGATTTAGTCAACCACAACCCATATCGCATTATTTCCCCTCAATGTCTTCAGAAGACCCATAAAAATTTCCATAGTGATAGTCTCCCATTTCCATTTGTGTATATGAAATGGTTTCATCATCTGTTTGGACTTTTTTCGCTCTAGTTTAACTTGTTGACATACCAAGCACCTTGATATATATTCTGTAATCCCTTCCTTCAAGTTATCCCACCAGAAGTGTTCTCAGATATCATAGTAAATATTGGTACTCTCAAGATGGATATAGAATGTTGAGCTATGTGCATTGTATAATATATCCTTCTTTATCCTGAGTTAAAAAGGCACACAAATCCACGTTCCAAAAAAAATCACACCATCATCGTTGATATGGAACTCTTGCATCTTCCCTTCCTTTTACTACACTCACCCTCTTTTTTCACTCCAAATCATCCCCATGTTCTTCCTTAATCTTCTATTGAATGGATGGTAGCTCAATAATTTGGGTAAGGTAGTATTTATCCCATGCCTTTATGATTTCTAAATCCATCCTTTTAAAATCCAAGAAGATTGGATCTTTCTCAATCTATAACATGGATATAGTGGTAGGTTATTTTCTGGTTTGAGCATCAGCTACATTGTTTGACTTTCCCGGATGATGGTGAATAGAGGATTCATTATCCGTGATTAGATCTAACCACCTCCTTTGATGCATGTTGAGCTCCTTTTGGGTGAATATATACTTTAGGCTCTTGTGGTTGGTGTATATGTCACACTTCTCACTATAATGGTAGTGCCTCAAGATCATCAAGGAAAAAATCATGTATGCAAGATCTAGATCATGCATCATGTAGTTATTCTCAGGGATATTCAACTATCTTGAGGCATAGGATATCACATTATCATTTTTCATGAGTACACAACCCAAGCATTTCTTTGAATCATAGCTATATATCACAAAACGTTCTCCACATTTCAGTAATGTGATTATTGGTGTAGTGATCAGCCTTCTCTTTAGCTCCTTCAACATTACCTCACATTCTTCCATCTAGACAAACTTTACCCCCTTCCGTGTCTTCTTGGTCATTGGATTTGAAAATCATGAAAAATTATTCACAAATCATCGATAATACCAAGCTAGACCCAAAAATCTATGGATCTCTGTTACGAAAGTTGTCCTGGGACACTCTTAAATTTCCTTCTTCTTGGAAGGGTCCATTGATATCCCTTTGTGGGTGGTAACAAGCCCATATAATGATACATCCCTCATCCAGAACTCACATTTACTATACTTTGCATACAGCTTCTTCCTTCGTAAATTATTTAACACATTATTCAAATTCCAGTCATGTTCCTCCTTTCTCTTGGAGTATATGAAAATATCATCAATAAAGACTACCACAAATTTTTCAAGGTAATCTCAAAAGACTTCAATCATTAAGTACATGACAATTTTTGGAGCATTAGTGAGTCTGAATAGAATCCCTATGAACTCATAGTGTCCATACCTCATTTGAAAGGCAGTATTGGGAATATCTTCCTTCCTCACCTTTAATTGATTATATCCTGACCGAAGGTCCACCTTTGAGAAATATCTGGACCCATGAAGCTAATCAAACAAGTCTTATATTCACGGTAGGGGATACTTGTTATTTATCATGATTTTATTAAGCTCATGATAATCAATGTAGAGGCGCATTGATCCATCCTTCTTTCGCCTGAAGAGAACTGGTGAACCCCAAGGTGAGGGTCTTAGGTGTATAAAACCCTTCTCCATATTCTCCTATAACTCCTTTTACAGTTCTTCTAGATCTACAGTGTCCATTCTGTAAGGTGTCTTTAATATAATCAAGGATCATGGAATAAGTTTCATTGAGAACTCAAACTCTCGGTCTGGAGGAAGACCAGGAAACTCTTTAGAGAATACATCAGTTTAATTGTTCAAGATGGGAATGTCTTCAAGGATGGTTATCTCCTTTGTCTCAATCATTTGAGCTAGAAATGATTTCTTGTAAGGAAACAATATCCACACTTGAGATGAATATTCTAAAAATACTCATTTTCCTATGTACACTTGTAAAGAATCAAATCATGCTTCGAGATGTGAAGAGTAATCTCCGTTTCCTGATATTTGATGTTAGCCTTGTACAATGATAGCCAATCCATGCCCAATATAGTGCCAAACTCCACTAAAGGATGTATGATGAGATTTTCTAGGAGGTTCAATCAATAGACGTAAACCTGGGATGAGTTATAAACTATAGGCGCAATGATTTCCCCATTCTATGTTCTCATAGATTACTTTTCCTCTAAATTTTGAGTTGGTGTTTGAATAGTTCTAATAATCATGCAAGATATGATATAATTCATAGAACCAGAATCAAATAGTACTTTCACTATTCTTGAATGAACAACTAGCGTACATGTCACCACATCATTGTCCGGCCCCACCACAATAGTAGTGATAGCATAGGCCCTTCCATGTTGACTGGGAGGTTGTTGTTAATTACCTCAAATAACCCTCAACTTAGGTAAATTGTTCATATAATTCCCAAGATTCTTACAGTTGTAACAATTCCATGCTGGCTGAGTGTTGATCTGCACATTCTTTTCTTCTTCAATATTGGCGGTATTTTTCATATCCCTTCGGTAGTTCTTGGCCAGATATAAGGCCCCAGCCTTAATCCTTACTTAATATTGAATTAAATGAGTAATTCACATTGAGGATCTTTTCAGGTTTATAGTATTAGAGAATTAGGACATAACTATTACATCTCAAAATATTACAAAGTAGTCCCTTCTGCTAAATTTCCATAAAATAAAAACTCTTAAAAAGAAACATCTCTAGTTTCATGTTTCAGGTATCATGACTTTCCCTTGATCCCATCCTTGACCCTATTACACGTTAAGTCCTATGAAAAACATTTCAAAAACTTTGGATGAGTATAAACAGCTCAGTAAGGTTTATAAAAATATGGAAAAGAAACATGAGTTCATATATATATAAGAATGAAATCATACTTTACCCATAAAGCATAGGCACTTTAACATACCTCATCAAATCATGAATAAATCATAGAAATCATAAGACATAAAAGGTAACTTGAGTCATTCATAACATTATTACGTAGGGAGTAACCCTCTTGGTTACGTTTGGAATACCCATCACAGTATATTCCCAAAATCTCTTCGGAGAAACCTTAACGTTACACTCCTTCGCATTACCCAATGCATTGGAGAGCTATATCGGGCTCACCCGCCCATAGTTTATCATGGACCCACCCGTTTTCATAACAATGGACATGAACCATGACATAAATGTATCACATAAAACATGCATAAATAAAATATAACATTTTTACATTTCTATCACAATATAACATTTTAGGATATTGAAATAATGAATCCATTAAAAAAATCATTTTCAAAACCATTTAAAACATTTAATAAAGAGATTTTTGAATCAAAGTGTCTCATACCACCTTGAAGCTTTTAACATTTTAAACCATTAATATCCATATAAATAAATCTATAAAACCATTTTGAAAACATGGATTTTAATAAGAACAACCCATTAAAACATTTAAAGCAATATTTTGGTTAAAGGGGATTTTACCAAAATTAGAGACACTTGAATACAATAATTGAGGAATAACATTTAATCAGATCATTATAATACCATGAGAATAAATGGATTCATGATATAATATTCCAAAGGACAGTATATACACCATATAAGAGTGAATTGGTGCATAACAACAATGAAGTCTCAATAGAGATGTAAAATGTGATGAAATCCCTTATAAAGAAGGTATCCTTAAATTAAGGATAAATCAATCTAAAAATTATGTGTGACAAATATAAATACACCCATAATAATTGGATATTAACTGTAAAACAATAAAAGTTCATTCACATATATTCAAAGGATGACATATTCAATAACTACATGTTGAACCCAAAGAAATAGAAATTGGGTTAAGAAGTTCCCTTGACAGCCTAACGGCGTCACATCAAAATGAGTTGATGAGAGATAAAAAGTGTATCTCATCACTTGGACATAAAATTTACATCAAAAAAGGATATATGAGAACATATCCCAACATAACAATATGTAAATTAAAAGACCCAACAAAATAAGTCTTTTAAAAAAGAGGAGGGTGAAAGGTTCCCTTACCGACTTGGGTATCTTTCAAAACATACACCCCATGAAATAAGGACAACAAATAATTGATGTAAATAATCATAAACAAAATTATATTACACAAAGAGTAGAATAATGGGTAGTACATACACAACTAAAAGGAAATTGTGGCAAATGTAGCATAAATCTCACGGGAATAAAAGTGAGATGAAACATCCCTTACGAAAACTCGGCAGCCTAACGGCGCCACATAAAACTTACAAAAATGGATTGATGAGATCAAATAGGGTATATAATCATATTAACTTAAAGTTTATAGAATTATGAATATAAAAGAACATCCCCCAACATAACAAAGAGGAGCTTAAATGAAGTGACGTAAAGGAGAGTACTTAAAAAGAAAGAAAGAGGTTAGATCTCTTATGAAAATTCGGCAGCCTAACGACGCCACTCAAAACTTCCAAAATGGATTGATGAGAGAGAATAGGGTCTGTCATCACATGAACATAAAACTTACAGTATGTTTAATATAAAATAACATCCCAATAACAAGAAAGATGAGCTTTATAGGGAATGACATAAAAGAGTGTACTTAAAAAGAAAGAGAGGAGTAAGATCCCTTACCTCGGGTCCGACTTGACTTGATCATTCTTTAACGTCCTGAATAATAAACTTGAGTTAATTTCTACTTGATTAATAACCTTTTTAATGTTCATTATTTATTTTATATCACCTATATCCATGTTATAAACATTATGTAACCATTTAAGATAATAATGTTTGTTTTGTCGATATTTGGTTCTTAAGTCGAAAGTGGACTTCTTACAATTACATGTTGTTTGTGTGGTCAAAGGTTATTTATATCCAGAATGACATTCCTGATTTTGATATCATATATATCATATATATCCATCATATACAAGTATTTATAATATTACATAATCATTTAGAGGTAAGAAATAAAATGCACCGTTCAGGGAGACGGTAAGTCGTACGTACGCATGAACACTACTTTCATTACTTTTTCATATTAATGGAATTAAAATTAAATGATAGGTATGTATATTTTAATTCCAGAATTATATTCATAATTTAGATGTATCATTCATCATATATATACATTATATACATGTACTTATAATAGTACATTACATTTGGGGATAATAAATGAAATGCACCGTTCATGGAGACGGTAAGCCGTACGTACGCATGAACGCTACTTTCATTTCTATCTCATACTTTAATGGAAAAAAATAATAATGATATAGAGATATATTATAATTCCAGTATAAAATCATATATAATAACTTTAAATCCATCATTTACACGTCCCACATATGGAATTAACGAATCACATCACTTTGAGGGGCGGTAGTCCGCACTTCCTTAAATGATGATATCATGTTTACCCATAATGGAAACCATAAAGGTATGCCCAAAATGAAATATACAGAAGCTTAAGGAAAACATAAATATATTATATATCATATATAAATATAGTGTCATATTAATGGCCACCTTTGAAGGTGTTAAAAGAATGTTGAACAATCATCGTTTTGGGAGGCCGAAATTCACCATCCACGGAAACAGTATGTTCTTTAACCATTAGATGTAAGTATGTGTAAGTGTAGCTCTAATCCTTCTTATAACAACGTCCTAGTATATTTAGGATACTGGAGTTGTTACAAAAGAAAATAATAAAAAGAGTTCTGGGGTTGGAGAAGCAAAATAAAACAAAAGGACTCAAAAGAAGACATTACCATAAAATCGGGTAACTCCCTTTGGTTTGAGCTCAAAGGATTCCTCGGGAAGACTTCTGCCCAAGGTGAGGCTTCAAGGAGTAAGAGAGGGAAGTGTAGAGAAAAACCGGGCAGAGTATGGCCGAGCCAAAGGCTTTGGGAGTGTGGGTAAGGAGGTAGGGGTGGGGGCCTTTTATAAGAGGAGAGGAGGGGCACTCTTGTAAAGTTACAAAATGTTACTTTATTTTCAATAGAGTTTCGGATTTTAAAGGTCCCACATTGATTTATTTCGAGGATAAGGTGATAAGGGTTCTAAATCCACTCATCCAATAGGTTTTGTACATGTGTAGGTCTTAGATATTACATTATCATTCCTTTTTATTTAAATCATTAAATAATGAGGTCATCACTGCATCATCATGATGTCATAAATAATTTAATTTATTTAATGTCTAAAAATTATAAAAAAAATACTATGATGTAGGAAATCTTTTTAGAATTCCAATTACTATTTATGGTCAAAAATCGGATTTGTATAACCCCATGTAAAAATATTTTTAGTAAAACATTTCATGTTCGTCTCATTTTTACTTTAACATAAAATAAATGGATATTAGTGTCATTTTCCAACCAAAGTGGCTTCATGAGGTCCTCAAGTTGACCCATGGGTTTTCTTGGTCGGCCATGACACATCCAATGAGGTTAGGACATGTGTCATGTTCATTTCATATTATTAAAACAGTATTTTTACATTAAAATACACTAATTACTTCTAATCGCGATTAAAAACTTAATAAGTTACTATTCACCAAAAAATTATTTTTCTCCCATTGAACCACATTTTACTTCTTAATGACAACCATGTATGTCGGATTTTTTAAATTCAAAACACAAAGATGGAAAATTTTCATTTAAATAGAAAAATCAATTTTTATAAGTACCACTTAGTGGTTTCACTATTCTTCAAAAATTGAAGTTTTTCAGAAAAATCCCAAAAATACACCCAAAGCTATATTTGATATTACGAATTCAAAAATGAAGTCTATTTTATAAAATTCAAAACATATAAGTCACATTAATTAATTTAATAATTAATTCCCACTGTCAGAGCAAATAGCGTGTTTTTATGAAACAATATGTATCAAAAGATTGACACTAGTTTAAGTCTGATTTCAAAGAGAAAATATTTAAAACAACCACTATTTGATTTAATGGTAAAAATATATTCTAATTTCACTTTAAATCCAATTAAAAAGATAATCTATTCATATAAATAAATTAGATTAAAAAGAGGTTTTGAATTAAAACACAACATTTTACACTATTCATTTAAAAAACGAACTTTATCGGAAAGATACCAAAAATTTACACAAAGTAAATTTTGATGTCCCAATTCTTAAGAATAGTTTTATTTGGTACAAAAGGATGTATAAGAGTGAAAAAAATTATATTTAATGACGGTTCTCCATCAAAAGTCGATAAGTGAACCTTTAGTGAAAACTAGGGCATATACATCTAAAATCGAATTATTTCCGTATTTTATGCCTTTATCATTTATTGGATAAATGTAAAAACATTAAAAAACATATATAATCATATTATAGTCATTTCTATCCATTCCCTCCAATACAACGGCTACATGTTAACTACCATTTAAAATAATATTATTTTATTATTCGAGTGCAACGTAAGATTTCTAAGAAACTCGTTGTTGCGTGTTGGGTACGCCATCGAGCATAGCGTCCCCTTTAAAGTAATATTAGTATTTTATTCACAAATATGGATAAATATGAAAATTTCATATTCTTTATTTACCTGGGGTGTTACATCCTTCCCCCCTTTTGGGAATTGCGTCCTCGCCATTTTTAAAATTGAGCTTGGAAACATCCTTGAAAGTCCCACATTGGAACAAGAGTCAGTAAAACAATCACTTTAAAATAAAGGAAGATAAGTACAGAGGTCACCCGAGTTAACCCATACTAGGACTCCATGTAGGAAAACATGGACATGGAGTAGAAAACATAGGGTCATGTTCTGATGGAGAGTGATAGAAAACATGTTTAGGAGAAAGTTAACAATAAGAAAATCACAAACTTGTGATGGGTTAAACGGGGTTGGGTTCCCAAGTAGGAAAGGTTAATAGACAACATTTTTGCTTTAAGTTACTTTTTATTGAGGAATTTATTTTTGAGCTTAAATAAAACATTAGGAAACATACTTACTTGTCATGTTGACTTCCAACTTTTACTAGATTCCTTAATCAAATTCATATTTTTTTCCAAAAGACGAGTATTTAGGGAGACTTGTTTGCATTAAGAGTACTATAATCAACTTCTAGAGAACCACGTAATCCACAAAAGAGAAATATATACATTTACCGTGTCTTCAAACCTTAACCAAAACTAAAACCAAAAAGGTTATTACAAGATCACATAATCCAGAAAAGGATAACCCTTTATAAAAAGAAAATCTATTCTTAATCTCAAAATTTTTCCAACAAAACCCAAAGTTAAACAAGGACCATTAGATAAACAAATTGTCCATAAAATTCTTCAAAGTAAACCAAACTAATGTTGAAACCCAAATATTTGAATGATTTAGTCACATAGTATTCCAAGTTAAATCGTAACATTTATCTCCAAACAACATCTGTTGCTCCTAAAGTCTCGTATTGAAAAGTAATTAACCTAATCACATATCCTCATTGATAGGTTATTCATTTTCATAAATAACCCAAAATCATCTTAATTCATAAAATCATCTAACTAAAAATAATCGGTCAAACTAACCAGGGACTTCACGTAGTCCAGTTGTAGGCGATAAATACCAGTCGCACTTTGGTTGTGGGTTAGATTCCCGCAGCTTTGTCCGATGCGACGGGTTGTCACACGGTCTGCGTGTTGTCCTTTTTCCAAAACTATATAATTCTTAAATCATTCCCCAAAAAGATATAAAATCATCAAAAATAACCATAACATAATTTAACCTCAATTGTATCGCATGCCTTTCACTTCCATCATAACATATAGTAACCCATAATTACCTCAAAAGTAAGGATCATATAAACACTAATGGTTACCTTTATAATTATTACCTGAACTTCCACATCAATTGGTCATCTCATACATGATGCATAAAGATCATACCAAGGGTCAAGAGGTTGATCATGACTCCTTGATAGTTGGTATAGAACAACCATGAGTTTCCTCATTGAATCCCCCATTTTATCTAGTATCTTAATCATAGAACCACCACAGTTTCCTTCAAACCTGTTGTCTCTTTGGTTCCTGCTAGATCCATCCATTCACTAAAAACAGAAATGTCAGTGTGAGTATATCAACAAAACCATCATGTACTAATGAGGAAGGTAAACACTAAGATATACTTACTCATTCAATTTATCTAAATCTAGGACTCTTTCTGAAATCCTAACCATTATGGTAATGTCACTTATGCTTAGAGAATACCCTAACCTCTAAAGTTATCTAAACTGACCTTTGATACTAACTATAAGGCCCTAGCCTTAAACCTTACTTAATATTGAATTAAATGAGTAATTCACATTGAGGATCTTTTCAGGTTTAGAGTTTTAGAGAATTAGGACATAACTATTACATCTCAACAGATTACAAAGTAGTCACTTCTGCTAAATTTCCATAAAATAAAAACTCTTAAAATGAAACATGTATAGTTCCATGTTTCAGGTAGCATGACTTTCCCTTGATCCCATACTTGACCCTATTCCACGCTAAGTCCTGTGAAAAACATTTCAAAAACTTTGGATGAGCATAAAAAGCTCAGTAATGGTTATAAAAATATGGAAAGGAACCATGAGTTCATATATACATAAGAATGAAATCATACTTTACCCATAAAGCATAGGCACATTAACATACCTCATCAAATCATGAATAATTCATAGAAATCATAAGACATAAAAGATAACTTGAGGAATTCATAACATTCTTACGTAGGGAGTAACCCTCTTGGTTACATTTGGAAAACCCATCATAGTATATTCCCTAAATCTTTTCTGAGAAACCTTAACGTTACACTCCTTCGCGTTACCCAATGCATTGGAGAGCTATATCGGGCTCACCCGCCCTTAGTTTATAATGGAACCACTCGTTTTCATAACAATCCCCAAGAACCATAACATAAATTTATCACATAAAACATGCATAAAGGAAATATAACATTTCCACATTTCAATCACAATATAAAATTTTTGGATATTGAAATAATGAATCCATTAAAAAACCCCATTCTCAAAACCATTTAAAACATTTAATAAAGATATTTTTGAATCAAAGTGTCACATACCACCTTTAAGCTTTTAACATTTGAAACCATTAATATCCATATAAATAAATCCTAAAAACTATTTTGAAAACATGGATATTAATAAGAACAACTCATTAAAACAATTAAAGTGATATTTTGGTTAAAAGATATTTTACCAAAATTAGAGACACTTAAATACAATAATTGAGGAATAACATTTAATCAGAACTTTATAATATCATGAGAATAAATGGATTCATGATATAATATTCCAAAGGACAGTATATACACCATATAAGAGTGAATTGGTGCATAACAAAAATGAAGTCTCAATAGGGATGTAAAATGTGATGAAATCCCTTATAAAGAAGGTATCCTTAAATTAAGGATAAATCAATCTCAAAATTATGTGTGAAAAATATAAATACACCCAATATAATTGTATATTAAGTTTAAAACAATAAAAGGTCATTCACACATATTCAAAGGATGACATATTCAATAACTACATGTTGAACCCAAAGAAATCGAAATTGGGTTAAGAAGTTCCCTTGATAGCCTAACGACGTCACATCAAAATGAGTTGATGAGAGATAAAAAGTGTATCTCATCACATGGACATAAAATTTACATCAACTAGGATATATGATAACATATCCCAACATAACAATATGTAAATTAAAAGACCCAACAAAAGAAGTCTTTTAAAAAAGAGGAGGGTGAAAGGTTCCCTTACCGACTTGGGTATCTTTTAAAACATACACCCCATGAAATAAGGACAATAAATCATTGATGTAAATACTCATAAACGAAATTATATTACACAAAGATTAGAATAATGGGTAGTACATACACCACTCAAAGGAAATTGTGGCAAATGTAGCATAAATCTCACAGGAATAAAAGTGAGATGAAAAATCCCTTACGAAAACTCGGTAGCCTAACGGCGCCACATAAAACTTAAAAAATGGATTGATAAGATCAAATAGGGTATCTCATCATATTAACATAAAGTTTATAGAAATAGGAATATAAAAGAACATCCCCCAACATAAAAAATAGGATCTTAAAAGAATTGACATAAAGGAGAGTACTTAAAAAGAAAGAGAGAGGTTAGATCTCTTATGAAAATTCGGCAGCCAAACGGCGCCACTCAAAACATCCAAAATGGATTGATGAGAGAGAATAGGGTCTCTCATCACATGAACATAAAAATTACAGTAAGTTTAATATAAAATAACATCCCAATAACAAGAAATATGAGCTTTAGAGGTAATGACAGAAAAGAGTGTACTTAAAAAGAAAGAGAGGAGTAAGATCCCTTACCTCTGGTCCGACTTGACTCGATCGTTCTTTAACGTCCTGGATAATAAACTTGAGTTAATTTCTACTTGATTAAGAAACTTTTTAATTTTCATTATTCCTTTTATATCACCTATTTCCATGTTATAAACATTATGTAACCATTTATGTTAATAATGTTTGTTTTGTCGATATTTGGTTCTTAAGTCGAAAGTGGACTTCTTACAATTACATGTTTTTCGTGTGGTAAAAGGTTCTTTATATCCAGAATGACATTACATATTTGGATATCATATATATCATATATATCCAGAATATACATGTATTTATAATATTACATAATCATTTAGAGGTAATAAATGAAATGCACCGTTCATGGAGACGGTAAGCCGTACGTACGCATGAACGCTACTTTCATTTCTTTGTCATATAAATGGAATTAAAACTAAATGAGAGTTATGTATATTTTAATTCCAGAATTATATTCATCATTTAGATGTATCATTAATCACATATATCTATTATATACATGTACTTATAATAGTACATTACATTTGGGGATAAGAAATGAAATGCACCGTTCATGGAGACGGTAAACCGTACGTACGCATGAACGCTACTTTCATTTCTATCTCATACTTTAATGGAAAGAAATAATAATTATATAGAGGTATATTATAATTCCATTATAAAATAATATATAATAACTTTAAATCCATCATTTACACGTCCCACATATGGCATTAACGAATAACATCACTTTGAGGGGGCGGTAGTCCGCACTTCCTTAAATGAAGATATCGTGTTTACCCATAATGGAAACCATAATGGTATGACCAAAATGAAAAATACAGAAGCTTAAGGATAACATAAACATATTATATGTCATATATAAATATAGTGTCATCTTAATTGCCACCTTTGAAGGTGATAAAAGAATGTTGAACAATCATCGTTTCGGGAGGCAGAAATTCGCCATCCACAGAAACAGTATGTTCTTTAACCATTAGATGTAAATGTGTGTAAGTGTAGCTCTAATAATTCTTATAACAACATCCTAGTATATTGATTATACTGGAGTTGTTACAAAAGAAAATAATAAAAAGATTTTAGGGGGTTGGAAAAGAAAAATAAAACAAAAGGACTCAGAAGAAGACATTACCTTAAAATCGGGTAACTCCCTTTGGTTTGAGCTCAAAGGCTTCCTTGGGAAGACTTCTTCCCAAAGTGAGGCTTCAAGGAGTAATAGAGGGAAGTGGAGAGACAAAATGTGCAGAGGTTGGCCGATCCAATTGCTTTGGGAGTGTGGGTAAGGAGGTAGGTGTGGGGGCCTTTTATAAGAGGAGAGGAGGGGCACTCTTGTAAAGTTACAAAATGTTACTTTATTTTCAAAAGAGTTTCGGATTTTAAAGGTCCCACATTGATGTATTTCTAGGATAAGGTGATACAGGTTCTAAATCCACTCATCCAATAGGTTTTGGACAAGTGTAGGTATTAGATATTACATTATCTTTCCATTTTATTTAAATCGGTAAATAATGAGGTCATCGCTGCATCATCATGATGACATAAATAATTTAATTTATTTAACGTCAAAAAATTATAAAAAAAAAATATGATGTAGGAAATCTTTTTATATTTCCAATGACTATTTATAGTCAAAAATATGATTTGTATGACCCCATGTAAAAATTGTTTTAGTAAAACATTTCATGTTTGTCTCATTTTTACTTTAACTTAAAATAAAAAGATATTAATGTCATTTTCCAACCAAAGTGGATTCATGGGGTCCCCAAATTGACCCATGGGTTGTCTTGGTCGGCCATGACAGATAAAATGAGGTTAGGACATGTTTCATGTTCATTTCATATTATTAAAACATTATTTTTACCTTAAACTACACTAATTACCTCTAATCGCGATTAAAAACATAATAAGTTACTATTCACCAAAAAATTATTTTTCTCCCATTGAACCACATTTTACTTCTTAATGACAACCATGTATGTCAGATTTTTGAAATTCAAAACACAAAGATGGCAAAATTTCATTTAAACAGAAAAATCAGTTTTTATAAGTACCACTTAGTGGTTTCACTATTCATCAAAAATTGATGTTTTTCAGAAAAATCCCAAAAATTCACCCTAATCTATATTTGATATTCCGAATTCAAAAATAAAGACTATTTTACAAAATTCAAAACATATAATTCACATTAATTAATTTAATAATTAATTCCCACTGTCAGAGCAAATAGCATGTTTTTATTAAAACAATATGTATCAAAAGATTGACACTAGTTTAAGTCCGATTTCAAAGTGAAATTAATTCCAATGACCACTATTGGATTTAATGGTAAAATATTTTCTAATTTCACTTTAAAACCAATTCAAAAGTTAATCTAATCATATAAATAAATTAGATTAAAAAGAGGTTTTGAATTAAAATACAACATTTTACACTATTCATTTAAAAAAAGAACCTTATCGGAAAGATACCAAAAATTTACACAAAGTAAATTTTGATGTCCCAATTATTAAGAAAAGTTTTATTTGGTCCAAAAGGATGTATAAGAGTGAACAAAATTATATTTAATGATGATTATCCATCAGAAGGCGATAAGTGAACCTTTAGTGAAAACTAGGGCATATACGCCTAAAATCGAATTATTTCCGTATTTTATTCCATTATCTTTAATTGGATAAATGTAAAAACATTAAAAAACATATATAATCATATTTTAGTTATTTCTATCCATTCCCTCCAGTACAACGGCTACATGTTAACTACCATTTAAAATAATATTATTTTATTATTCGAGTGCAACGTAAGATTCCCAAGAAATCCGTTGTTGCGTGTTGGGTACGCCATCGAGCATAGCATCCCCTTTAAAGTCATATTAATATGTTATTAACAAATATGGATAAATATGAAAATTTCATATTCTTTATTTACCTGGGGTGTTACACCAGATGTCCAAACTTTCCACATTTGAAGCAATTCTAGGTACCCATCAGACAATTACCAATATGGTTATTCCCAAAAAAAAATTCAAGGGAAACATTTAGGCTTCATTCCATCATGGGATTTGTTTGAAGAACAACCCATGATGTTCTCCATTTTTCTCTTCTTTTCACTGGGCCCATGAGACCACTAAGAGTCTATAATCACCATTTCAACATTGAGGGACCAACAGAAAATATCCTTATAACTATTGATGTCTCAAATTTCTAACTCTTTTCATAGACTCAGCATTACTCTGCTAATGAAGCAATCCACTATGATTTATGTGTTCATGAAAATGCCAAAGGTGTACATTGCAAGCCTTATAAAGTTAGCTTCATATGCCCCGATGGACTCATCTACATTCTTCTTCAGTCTGAGGATCTTTCTTTCTATCTTGAGATGAAGGGTTTGGGGAAAATATTTGTCGAAAACATTTTATTGAATTCCTACCAATCAATGGAATCAATTTCCTCTTAGGAATTTGTATTCCTGATTAATGTCCACCACTGACCAGCTTCCCCATAAAAATGATAGACTGGCAGTACAACCTTCTCTTCTTATGACCACTGGAGGATGATGAATATCTTTTCAATGGAGTAAATCCATTATTCCACAAGGATGGGATCAGAGGATCCGATAAACATGGGAGGTCTTTTCTACATGAAGGATTCTATGACAACATGCTCTTTCCTTAGAGGAGGAGGGTATTCCATACGACCCATGTTATTATTCATAAATCAAGCTAGCTGAAGAAGTATTTTCATGAGGTTTTGAGCACCCGCTCTTGTCATATTAGGCATATCATTAGAACATTCTTCACATTTCCAATCACATTGGTTGTTGTAGTGTGTTCTTAAATTTCCCACAATTAACTAAAAAAAGAATGTATAATTAGAGGTCTTGAATACATATCTATTGAGAATAAAAATAAACCTATAACATAAATGGATAAACATATAAATAAGAATTACATCCTTACTTGTGATTCCTTAGGTTTAAATATAGGTTATCCTCGATCTATTTCTTGACTTATATTCTTATGGATTTTTTTCCCTTAATAATGTTTTGTACTAAGCTTGTGAATCTACCAAAGCATATCCCCTGAGGGTGTCATAACCAAGAGTGTTGCAAGGATAGTTTTCATGTACCAGGATACCCAGGGTCAATCCTAAAACTCCTTGTCGGAATTTTCACTCCTATGTACATTTGTGCCAGAGTCGCCTCTACCTACTCGTATCCAGGCAAGGATGTATTTTCCCGATAAACCACTTACTCTATACGTACCAATATTTAGAGATGTTTAATTATACTTTGCCTCATCCTTATGGTTATAACTAAGTTCATCTACTTCAAATATCCAAAAATAACAAGTCCATCCTTTGATACCAACTATAGAAACCCAATCCTTTTATAAATGACATTACATGATTTTGAGCATAATTATACATCAGAGTTCAATCCAAGAATCATTAATTCTAGTGTCTTAGAATTATTGGTACATAAAACATAAAACAAGAGGCTGAAAACATTTCTTTATTTAATCTCTATAAAGAGCTCCTAAAATCATTTGAGACCTTACATCTAAATAGGGTACCCTAGGGAACACTTGAACAAATGGATGAGCTAAAAATCCCAGTAAGGGAATGAACATAAAGATACATAGTAAACACATGTGTTAAGAGGCATGAAATAATGATAAAAAAGCATCGAACATATGAAATCATATCATATAAAAATGGGATCTTATGAACATGGAATCATATAAATGTGGCATAATCATAAGACATTTTTTTAGTATGAGTTAAGGATAACCACCAATCTCATTTCCCATTTTAGTATAGGTCAAGGCTAACTGCCAATCCCGTTTCACATCGCATCTCATGAGACTTAAAAATACCCAATGCATTGGAGAACTATCTTGGTGCACTCATCTCAACAATTTCGTGAATATTCTTTCCACATAAATAATCATTCGACACCAATAATCATACATAATCATCCATTCATAAACATAAGGGTACCCATGGAAAGAATTAGGTACCACAACCATGACATAAATCTTAACCAATGTGCATATCAGGAATGTGTCCCTAAAATAATGGAATTAAAAATGGAAATTAAATAGGCATATATCATGGAATTTTATTTTGAAAAGTAGTGACAACTTGTAAGAAATGTATTTGGGAAATTTTAACATTAAAACATTTTTGTGCGATTTTAAGGAAAATACTATAGATATTTTAAAATAAAAATGGGAACAATATTTTATATATGACAAGAAGTGAACCAAGAAGGTTTTCATAATAAATATACTAATTTTTTAAAGTCAATTGTGGCTTAAATCATAATATAGAGTGCACTTCAAACTGGGTAATAATTAAGGAAGTTCCCTTAAAACATGATTGCTTAAAGGGGGTATCGAGGTGGGAATCACTAATATCATGTATATCCCCAAAAGAGAATGAGGGATGGATCTTGGAACATGAGATTTGAGAATATAAAAAGTATGTATAATTTGTGGATAATAAAGAAAAGACAACTTCATTTGACTAAAAAAGATAGAGAAACCCAAAGGAGTAAAGGAGGTTCGAGTAGAATTCATTACGGATTATTGGAATGGTATAAGGAGTACCTAAAAGGTATTTTTTGAGAGACAATAGGCTTTATAATAACTTATAAATCATAAGGTAAGTATGGGATGGTGAGAAATAATACCCCATCATTAGGGATCACACATAAAATTAAATAACATAGAGGACAATGATGAAATAAAAGTGAAATGGGGAGGATCTCTTACCTTAAATTTGTTGTTATTCTCCACTTGTTATTAAGGACCTGAATAAACAAATTAGGTTTATTAATTAATAATTACATAACAACATCCATAGTAAAAAGTTTTAGTATAATCATTTTATGTTCATTCATAACCGTTTCTTTTATGAGGTTCAATTTCACTATTCTGGGTCATTTATTTATTTTATTTTAATAACTGGTTCACTTATATTTATGTTTTGATAAACATCTAAGATGAAAGTGGTTTTTCATAATTGAACTTATATCGTATTTTTGAACATTTGGGGGATTACATTGTTTTAAATTTAATTTGGTTACTTAGAGTGAAGTCGAACTCTTATATAAAACGAAAGTGACAACCGTTTTTGTTAATTGGTGGGTTTGATTACAAAGAACATGTTTTGATTTATAACTTAATATCGTTTTTCAAAAAATATTACAAAATAAAAATTGATATATTAAATATATATAATCTGGTTCAACCATAAAAAAAATGGTTTCATTTCCAGATTTAAAGATCATAATAGAAATTGATGTTGTCCTTGAATATTCTAAATTAGCATATCTCAAATGGTGCTTTCATTCCTTTCAAAAAATAGGTGGGGAAAAGAGAAAAGATAATAAAATGTCCCATTAGAATTAGAAAATTCCACTAAATTTATGTTACTGGAGATATCATACTACTTGGGTGAAGGGTGGTGAGGAAAGAAACAAAAATAAAATAACATAAAATAAAAGTAGGATTTGGAAAGATTAATTTACCTCTTGAAAGTTCCTCCTTAGAGAACCTCTTAAGGGGATAGGTTTTTGTATTTTTGGAGGATAAGGGATTTTGGACATGGGTGAGGGACATGTGTAGATATTTGGGAAGAATATTGGTATGGCATAAGGATTGATAGGAGTGAAGAGAAGAGGTAAAAATTGGTGGTATTTATAGTAGAGGGGAGGAGGTTTTTCAAAAAAAAATTAATCATTAGTTTATTATTTTATCACAAGACAAGGAATAGTAAGTATTCCAAGACAAATAATAGTAATAAATACATATTAATTCTAATTAATTGGGCTTACATCATCATATCATCATCAATGAATCAATTAATCCATTATTTGGCATTTATTGTGAATTATCATATTTTACTATTAATAAAAAATTCCAGTATTTTAGAAAAATCCCAAAAATTCGTCCAAACTATTTTTTGATGTATATAATGAAAAAATGAAGTCAATTTTTTTAAAATAATGTTCTAAATTTTATTAATTTAATATTTACTTAAAATCATAATTTATTATTAAACCCCAGTTTTAAAATATTCATTTACTTATTCTAAAATACCAGTACATCCTAATTTCACATTAATATTAGTTTCATACTATCATAAGAAATGTTACACTTCATTAGGGTATATCACTATTCATAAGGGTATGTTAATATTCATAAGGGTAGGTTATTATTCACCAAAATTTATGTTTTCCTTATCGGACTCCAAATAACTTACTAGTCACGGTCGTGTATGTCAGATTTTTGAAATTCCAAACACAGAAGTGACAAAGCTATTTTTAATGGTAACTTAATACTTATTAGTTCATTATTTTTTGATTTAATTTTATTTTATGACATACTTATGAGAAGGTAATTTCTATTGAAAAACATTGGGTCGTTATAATGGCTCGTTGTAGTCAATGATAAAACAAATTTGAATCTAATTGTGCTTTTAATTAATTCTTATTATTAATTTATTAAATGATTATAGAATTGTTATATATATCTAATTTTTTTACCATATCAATTGATTGATCTAAGACAAAGTGCATAGTGTATATTGATTGCTTAAAATGTGAGGAAATTTGAAGTGATCACACATGGTTTCTCGGTAATATCAATAACTAATTTGGTATTTCCTAAGTAAATCAAGTGAGATTAATTGTGTATTTTCAAAATAAGAAGGATTGTATTCCAACGGAAGAAATTTTTTTGGACTATTATCAATATTATAAAACTTGATCATGGATGAAAAGGGGAATATATTTTAAAACCAACCATTAAATAAATAAATAAGGGAAGGAGATATATTTTTAAAAGAATATGACATCATTAGAATTGGGAATCCCAGACTAAACTAATCAAATATATATAACTATGGTTTTTTAAGTCTTGTTTAATTATATGTTAGTCCTTGAATTCATCGTCTACATATTGGATTTTTTCACAAGTGACACTAGATTCGAGCACTACCCATTGCAGAAAACCTTTCTTACCACTTGTAATAAATTACAAAGGAAATAAATTAGCATTTAACATAACCAAAAATATGTGTGAATCAGTTGACATATAAGTTTATACATGGATACCCATCATTGTAAAATATTTGGTAAAAATAACTACTTTTACCCATTTCACTTACTATCAAAATGAGTGGTTCTTGGATGATAAAACTCATCACTATTTGGATTAACCATTTCTCGTTAATCAATATTAATATATCATTATTTGATCATGTGTTCTCAATTCCTTGTGAAAATTAGTTTGGATTATTATCATTCTTCTGTAGTCAGAGGACACCTCATAATCAATCGAATGGTGTCCAAGATTAATTCAAGTGGATTATTTTTCCTAATTAGGCAAAATAATATAAGGGATTACATTAAATATTTTTTTTTACTAAAATTAAATGTAAATGTTTAAAATATGAATGAGATGACTAAATAAAAAACCTTAGATTTCAAAGTGTTCAATATATAGTGAATTGACTTTATGGGCCCATTTTATAACTCTTTCAGTAATACATACATCTGGTTATCTGTGAATTTTATCTCAAAATGGGTGTCCTAAAATTTTTCCTTTAAACAATTTTGTATTTTATTAGTAAATTTTTAAATAAAAATATATTTTCTGAATTTTTATAATTCCTCAATAACTCATTAGTTAAAAATTAAAACACTTCATCAAAACACACTTTGTAGATTAATAGAGATATATAGAGTAAATACAACAACAACACCCATTATAACCTAAATATTTAGTAAAGTATAACTATAAAACCTAGAAATTGGGGAAATAATAGGTAGGATCTTCAGCATAAACAAAAAATATATTATAGAAAAAATATCATTGATGAGATATATGAATACATACCTAGCCTTAAAATTATAATTGGTATATTCCAATTTTTTCAATATATAAAACTATAACATAGATAAGTTTAAACATGTCCTGTTTGGTGGTAAATATTGTTGAAATAAATTTAAAATATGATGTGAAAGGAATAGTATTTTTAGTAGATAAGACTAAAAAAATAATGAATGGTTCTTATGAAAATGATAAATTTAACAAACATAAGACCAAGAAGTAAAAAATATTGATAGATAAGCCAAAGAGAGTCACACTTATAAATGTTTTTTTAATTTAACTCATGTTTGAAATTATATCCTGATAAATTAAAATTTATTTAGTTGGGACATTTCATAGAGATCATAGCACACCTTTATAGAGCGATTATAAGGGAAAGTTTGTATAAAAAATTATAGTTCACACAAGGATATTGGGTTATGGAACAAGTATATATCAAAGGAAGATATTGAATCTGTCCACTATTATCTGGGAAAAAGGAGAAAGAGATAAATTCTTGGTGAACATACCTTTATATAAGATTATTGATAGATCTGATCCTTATATAATTAACTGACTAGTATAACTATAATAAGTATTACTTATCTATAATATATATTAAAAGTGTAATGTTTGATATTGTAAACAACCATGGGAGCTACTATTGATACAGTTATAAGGCCATCTGAGTGGGTATTTTGAAGACAAAAAGTGTTATATAACCTATCCAAAATTGAATTATTTTGAAATATGAAAATTTTAGTATATAATATCACTATAATAATGGTTTATAAAGTTTTAAGTGAAAATGTAATTTTAAGTGGCTATGAGATTCTTAAAAATAATATAACATGAGTACAGATGTTGTTAATAACAATAGAATATAGATAAAAGGGGTTTTTTATTATTTTAAAAAATCCTAGTATTTATTGAATATATTTTTAGGTGATTTTATGTGATTGAATATCAAAATCATAGTTTGAAATAAATTTTTCATGTTATTTGAGGAAAATTGGAATCATGAATAAACATAAAAAATGGTAATTCATGAGATCATATTAGTCAATTGGGAGTTTTGATGAGTATCTATCATGTTTATAAAAGTCATCCATAAGTTTAGATTAGTCCTTGAGTATTTTTTATTGGGATTTAGTTTGTTTGGAGGTTTCAACCCAATGTTTTAATGACAAAATGTTATGTTTGGATGAATTAGTTTTTGAATTTCTGATGAGTCCTTTGGAACTAAAGATGAGTGAAGAGAAAGATTAGATTAGTCATATAGAACATTGGATGATTCATCTAGATATTAAATGAGTTAATTTAAACATTACATGATTTCTCTATGAGTTAATATTATTTATTTCCCAAAACATAAGTATTAACACTTAGATAAATTTTATGAAACTTACATGATGAAAATTTATCTTTCCAAAATTTTAGTCTTCGTTCAGAAATTAATTATGATTTTTAGGGATTTATTTTCAAAAAATAAAATATCATAAGATAAATTTAATTCAATATAGTTAATTTTAAAAAATAAGCCTCAAGTTTCGTTGAAGTGGGATGAAGCAAAAATAAATTCTGAATGATATAAATTCTAATTGATTATAGAATTTCATAATTAATTAAAATTAATTTAAAATATATTTGGACTTATTTTCATTCATAAAAAATCAAATTTTAAGACATTAGTAATTCCTTTTCATGGATATTTTTATCTTTAGACTGATATTACATGAGATCAATCTAAGTTAGTTATTTTAGAAAAATAAATGAGGATGATATGAATAAATATAAATTAGCTAATTTTTTAATGACTATAATGACGTAATTTTTTCCTTAAATGATTTAAACGTAAAAAAAATGTTATACATATTTTAATGAGTTAATTTATCTATTTAATAATATAATGTTTATGAAATTATTTTATAGTTCAATTGGATGTTCAGATACTCTCATTACTACATAGAGGGAAGCCAAGATAAAACTATAATTAATGTATATTTTCAATACCAAAATAATAAATATTTATTCATATATTTTTTGGGATGATTAGAAATATTATAAGATGATCAATCCTATTGTAATTTGTTGAAATATATTCTTTGTAGTTAGAAGAGAAAATGATAAAATAAACAGTAACGAGGTATTCCTATAATGTTACAGGAGAAAGATTTTAAGGAAGAATAAATAATATATTGATCATGGGAACAATTCCATGAGTATGAGATCAAAATTAAAAGTTTTGGAACAATTTATAATATTTTAAATATATAAAAACTATTTTTGTCTTGCCTACCTATAAAAATAACGTGAAGAAAAGAGATAAGTGTGTTGTGAAGAAGAAAAGGTAATGTTGTCTAAAAAATATTGAGACCTCTAAAAGAGACGAAATACTCTAAATTGGTGTATATATGAAACTTATATCATCATATAGGTATAAATTTTTTTACAAAAATAGAAAACCAGATATCAATCTATGATCATATCAACTGAGATGAAGTAGTGAAAAAAATAAAGAATAAGTTACTATGTAAAGAAAGATTAAATTGTTGTTCTTCAAATTTTCTATATTGATAATTTTATTGATTAAGGAGATATTTTATATCTAAGTGTTATAGTATCTCAATTTTGAGTTCATAACTCCAAGTGTGTAGGTTTTTACAAGATCAGTGAGCTCAGATAGAAAATATAGATTGACTTAATGGACATTCAATTTGTTATCTACTCTAATTCAAAGACTCTAAGTTGATAAGGCAAGAGATTGATTATGTGGATGTAATTCCAATGCTTATTAGGGATCAGCATTAAAAAGGGATATAAGGAAACACTTTATATACATGTTATGATTTTGTGGAATTAGTGAAGCTTCGGGTATGCGAGGAAAGAATAGTGTAAATAAATGACATCAGTGTAAATACAATTTTTTGAATTACAATTGTATTTTGTAAATTATAGGTTAGGGAGCCACTAAAACCATTATAATTTGAGACTAATTATAGTGTAGAATCTATGATTAGGGTGAATAGTCAATCATGGAAGGGAGTAGAATTTCATGATCAGGCCTTGTAAAAATATGATGTGTCATCATTATTTGTTTCACTTACATTGCATGTGGTTATTTATTTTTTTGAAATACAAAAATACATTCATATTCTATAACACAAAATATATTTTCAATATTAATGGAGTAAAATTTATAAATAATAATTGGAAATTGGTAAACAATTTCCATAACTGATTCACTAATGAAAAACCCTGATATTTAAGAATATTAGTTTATGTAATGAATAAATGTGTTTGATATATTGTGAAAAACCTAACATTGATTTTTTAAAATATTTATTTTAAATAATAAAAAAACATCATATACTATTTAAATATAATATATATTTTTAAAAACAATTTTTAATTCTTTTAAAAAATATTATTGGTCTTAAAGAAACAAAAATTAGTATTTTTTTCAATTTTTTTTATATTTTTATTTAAAAAATTTTATAAAAGTGTTGTTAATCTAATTTTTTTCAAATTTATAAAATGATTTCACTGTTCATAAACTAGTTCTATATGAAAATTAATAAATTTCAATGTAAAAAAGAGTTTTTTTGGTACAAACTTATTTTATGAAAATGGAATGTTTTGGTGTTAATGAAATAAATTAATAACTATATATGAATGATATTAATTATGTGTTTATGTAACGCCCTAACCCCAGAAGCCCAGATTCGGTGCTTTATTATGTATCATTGGCATGATCACAAAAGATCAAGTCTCGAAAGCCCGATTAGTTTTGTAGCCTTGGAAGTACTATATACATTCATTAGGTTTACATTCCATCATAAAATTGAAAACAACAACAACATTGTTTCCATAGAAAACACTGATATCCCATAGACTATCCCAGCAAGTCATTAATAATATAATTATTTGCATCCTAGGAAAAATAAATCATTGAAAGGGGTGATCATAGATGCTCATTATGGATAACTATATAGCAGAAACCTTCATAAGTAAGAATAAACATTTAATTCAATGTGTAGAACTAAATCAAAATCCTTTTCAACATAAAAATCATCATAATATGGAAAATATAAATCAAAATAATTTCATTTAATTACTCACATGGATATTCTACTAGTCGAATAATCACATGCAATATCAATAGCCACTTTCATAATGATGGAATGAATAATGCTAGACTTCATAACCACATATTCATGGCCTTGTGCCAAGACTACAAATAATATTTTATCAAGGCCCTGTGACAAGAAAGTAGTTTGTCTCATGAGACCTACCAGTGCATCAAGGGGAAATAGTGGGATCCACCCATCACAGACTAAGTCCAATGCATTCCTCATATGAAAAGCTTTAGACATAACATAAATATTCATATTAAGACTAGCATACTAAATGTCAATACATTAATCATAAACCATGAATGGTATAAAATTAACACATCCACAATAAAAAATATCTCAAAACATTCAATACAATAGGGATGCATTTTATCATAATAAATCAACTTCAAATAAGCTTAAAATCCATCAACGGATGTTGACATAGATGAAAAAAAAAACCATTTTAGAGAAATATCTCTTTCCATTTTGAAATAATTTACGAGTCACATAATTATAAAGAAAACATTTGTTTTGAAAATATTTTCACAAGCCTGTAAGAGATGATTTGACAATGTTATAACAGCGGAAAATATCTGCACTCGCCATATAAGTTAAAAAAACATTTTTACATTAATTTTGTTGAAAAAGGTCATAAGGTACCTTTTTTGTAAAATGATAGAAATAATCCCTTCAAAACATTTTATGAAAAGTCAAAAAGTGGTATAAATTTTATTAACCCATAGTCTAGTAAATATTAAAAATGTTTTGGAATACATTTTTATGAAACATGGATGTGGATGGTAAAGAGGTCCTAGTATATACTTGCATAAAAACAACCACAGATAATAAATAGATTGGGAAATTAAACCTCACATTGTAATTTTCCATGGTTGAGGGTAGGTTAACCTATTTTATAATAGTGAAATAATTTTTGTTAAATTATATAATAATCGTATACATTAATATGATATCATATATGATCTTTTAACATTGCTTTGTTAAAAATATCTTAGTATTATCGTCGTTTCGAGTGTTAAAGGATTCTTTTTCTTATATATGAATTGTTATGTAAGTAATTTTTAATATGGATAAGATGTATCTTATTCATATTAAGAATGATATTAAGTCTTTAAACATTATTTTTAATCATCTAATGAAAATTTTTCTTCAATAGATTCGATGTGGAATTAATCTCATCGCATTTATGGAGACGGTAATCCGTACGTATTCATGACCGACAATATCATTATTTTGATATTAATATAATATATAATTGAATTTTATATCATATATATAGAATCATTATCATGTTATATTTATTATTTACTCCAATTACACATCATTATTTTACCCATCCAAATAATAATGTATTGAATAACAATCACACCACGACATGGAGACGTTAAGTCATACGCACGCACGTATGGTGACATGTCATTCAAAGGATGGATAAAATAATGAATATGGTTGTAAAATATTTATAATAACATCACAGTATATATAATATCCTATATTTATTATTTTAGATGGGAAACAACAAATAAAGAGGAAGTGGAAGAGGAAGAAGAAAGGAACTTGAAAGAGGTGATGAAATGTTTACCTCTTCTTCGGGTTGTTCCTTTTAATTTGATCCAAAGGGCTCCATAGAATTGATTTTTGACTAAATTAATGCCTCTAGGATGAAGGAAGGACGGTTGAGAGGGTATTAGGGTATGGGTTGGCCCAGTCAAATGGCTTTGATGGTGTGAAGTATAGGGAATGGAGAGTTCCCTTTTATAAGAGGGGTGAGGTGCACCTTCGGAAAATCTTGAAATATTATTTTATAATAAAATAATTTTCGGTTTCTAATGGCACAAAAATAAATTATTTAAAGGATAAGGTGGGTATGGGTCTTATACCACTCAACCAATATGTTTTAGACAGGTTTGGGTCATTATATTAACCTTATCTTTTTTTAACTCAATGTTAAATAGTTTGACATTTACCATGTCTCTTTGCCTTTTTATATTATATGGTTAATAAGACTACTATAAACTTACACGATAACCCCAAGTAGTTCATTAATGATACACCTATCATTATATAAGTATTTTTTCCTAACCTTATATTTTTATGAATATAATTTCAATTAATAATATAATATTTATTTTAAGCACTCTTTTATATCAATTTTGAAACTATTTGGTATTTTGATTTTTCTAAATTAATAACTGCATTATTACTTCGAAAAAAATCAACTAACCAGCCCTAACATGTCATATTAACCATTAAAATTAGTTTAATTTCTAAAAATTCTCAAATTACATTTATTTGGATATTTATAATATCAATTATTTTATTATTTCATTTGTTAGGTAATTACTACATCATCATTGTGTCAGAAATAAATTTAATTAAATAATGTATCAAACATTTAAAAAAAATTATGTAGTAAATAATTTTATCTTTCTAATGAATATTTATAGTCGAACATATATTTTGTTTTACCAAATATTAAAAAAGGTTTAGTTATTAAACATTGAATTTAAACTTATAACTCTTCTTTGAATTAAATAATAATAAATGTCCTAATCTAATCCAAGTGGACCAAAGAGGTTCATATTTTATTCCTAAGGTTTTTTTGTCGATTTATAATTATCTAATAGAATTAGGACATGTGTTATGATAATTATAATATCATTTTTACCCTTAATTACCCTATTTACTTTTAACCGTGGTAAATAAAAGTAAAAAGTTACTATTCACCAAAAAATATTTTCATCTTATTAAACCACATTTTTTTTACTAATATCAAACATGTATCTCAGGTTTTTGAAATTCAACTCACATAATTAGTCAAATTATGTTTTATATAAATTTTCAAATTCTCCGAGGAGGAGCGTAAAAGACGGTAAGAAGTTGATTAAAATTTCTACATATCTAAAGTTATTATAAAATGACTCCAATGAATTACATTGAACTTATATAGGTATTATGAATCTATTTTGACCTAAAATAAATTTAAATAATATAAATAATTATTTAAATAAAAATTTGGTTTTAAACTATAACTCAATGTTTTTCACTATTCATCAAAAATTTAGTGTTTTTAGAAAAATACCAAAGATTCACCCAATGTTAATTTCAATATTCCAAATCCAAAGATGAACTCTATTTTGAACAATAAAATTTATAAGATTTAAAAAATTGCATATTACTATTCATAATGGATAGTTCTGTTGGTTGTGGTGTGTTATAACATGAAGTTCCGTACAACACACACTACTATATTATTCAAAGATAAGCGTATCATGGAAGCTTGGGGTGTTACATTCTCTGTTCCTTCAAATAATTTCATCCTTTAAATTTCTAGAATATTACTGCCTAAAATGACTCGGGTGGTTCTTTATCATAAGTTCCTTGGGTTCCCACATTGCCTCTTTCATCTTATGGTTTCTCCATATAACTTTTACCATATGAGTCATCCGGTTTCTTAGAAATTATTCTCTTATATCAAGAACCATTACAGACTCTTTTCAATTAGACAAATAGGGTTCTAGTTCTAATTACTCATATGTGAGTACATGCATTGGGTCAGGCATGTATTTTCTCAATAGTGATATATGGAACACATCGTCAACATTAGAGAGATTTGGAGGCATTGCCAAACGTTAAGATACAACCCCAATTTGTTCTAGAATTTCAAAAGGGATGATGTACATGGGAGTTAATTTTCCCTTCATACTGAAACATGTAACACCCTTCCATTGAGATACCTTCAAGACAACATGATCTCCTACCTAAAATTCTAAATCCTTCCTTCGGTTATCGGCGTAGCTCTGCTGCCTACTTTGAGATGCTTTGATGTGGGTTTGGATTACCTTCTCCTTTTCCATCATTTCCTTCACATGTTCTTGGCCTATGAGTTTTCATTCACCAACATCATCCAAACAGGTTGGTGTGCGACGTCTCTTTCTATATAACGCTTCATATAGTGCCATCTATATACATGAATTTAAGCTATTATTATAGGAAAATTCTACCATAGGTAAATATTGATCCGACATACCGTGAAATTCAAGTGATCATGATCTCAACATGTCTTCTAACATTTGAATTGTCTGTTCTAATTTTACATCAGTTTGGTGGTGGTATCTAGTGCTCAAAAGAAGATCACCATCTAGGGATTTATGAATACTTTTCCAGAATCTTGCTGTAAAACATGGATCATGATCATCAAAAATCGATAGGGATACTCCATGAAGTCTCAAAGCGTCATTAATATATAGTCTTGATAGATGTTCAAGTGGTAAATCTTATCTGATAACAAGAAATTGTGATTACTTGGTAAGACGATCAACAATGACCCATATTGCATCATTCATTTTAGGATTCTTTGGTAGTCCCATGACAATGTCCATCTTCATATTATCCCATTTCCACTCAGGTATGGGAAGAGGTTTCATGACACCTCTAGGATATTTCCTTCCAACATTAACTTGTTGACAAACCATATATCTTGAAAAAAATCAGCAATCTCCCTCTTCATGTTGTCCCACCAAAAATGTTCATTCAAATCACTATACATCTTGGTGCTAAAAGGGTGTATAGAGAAACTGGAACTATGAGCATCATCCAACAATTCCCTTTTTAGATCAGGTATATTGGAAACACAATGTCTCTTCCCAAATTTCAAAATTCCATCTTTATACACAAATTCACACAATCTTCCATCATTAATAGCTTTAATCTTCTTTGGAAACACTTTATCATCGGTTTGAGAAATCTTTATCCATTATAGTAAATGTTGTTTGCCAACCATTTGAAGAACTTTTTATGTTTCAACTTCCATGGACATCCCCATGTCCAACATTACTAGATCCTTGTAAATAGGATCCTTTTTATCTCTCATCTTGTTCATAACTCTATTATCCATTCTTCTCAATGTGTCTTCCACCTTATTTACCTTCCATGGGTGGTAGTGTATAGTGTAATCATAATCTTCGAGAAGTTCAAGCCATATTCTTTGCCTCATGTTGTGTTATTTCTGTGATAAAATATACTTCAAACACTTGTGATCGGTATATATCTCACATTTTTCACCATAGAGATAGTGTCTCCAAATCATCAAAGTTAATATTACAGCTACTAACTCAAGATCCTCAGTGGAATTTTCTTTTTCATGAATTTTTAGCTATCATGATGCATAGACAATAACTCTATCATTCTTCATAAGGACACAACCAAGTCCTTTATTTGATGCATCACTATAAATAACAAACACATCATTCCACGATGGTAGAGTCAATATATGAGAAATGACTAATATATGAGAATTGACTAATATTCTCTTCAATTCTTTAAGACATTCTACACCATCTTTTGTCCAAAAAATTTAACCCCATTATGTGTGAGCTTTGTTAATGCGTTAGCCAACTAGACAAAATTATGGATGAAACATTAATAATAACCTCCTAAACCAATAAACCTGTGTACCTAGGTTATACTCATTCGTGTTATCCATTCTTGGATTACCTTGGTCTTAGAAGGATCAATGGATATTCTATCATTAGAGACAATATGGATATGAAAAGAAATAACCAAAATCCATAATTCCCACTTACTAAACATCTCATATAATTCATTTCTTCTAAGAGTCTTTAGAATAATGCGGAAGTTATTTTCATGATATTCGTAGATTTTGGAGTATACCGAGATATCATCAATAAATACCACTAAAAATTCATCAATATATTCCTTCAAAACTCTATTAATTAGATAAATGAATACATAGGGTGCATTAGTCAATCTAAAATTCATTACTATAAACTCGTAATGCCCGTAATTGGTTCAAAATACTATTTTCAAAATGTCTTCTTTCTTCACACACAACTGATGATATCCAGATCTAAGGTTAATCTATGAAAATTATTGATCTCCATGAAGTTGGTCAAATAAATCATCAATGAGAGGCAGGGAATAATTGTTCTTTATTGTTATAGCATTGATCTCCCTGTAGTCAATGCACAACCTCATAGATCCATCTTTCTTCTTAAAAAAAATAGGGTCACCACATGGAGAAAAACTAGGGAGAATAAATCCCTTATTAATGAATTTCTATAGTTGTTTCTTTAGATCCACTAATTCCACAGTGGCCATTCTATAAGGGTTCTTCGATATGGGTGTGGAACTGGGAATTAAGTCGATGATAATATCAATTTCTTATTCTGGAGGATGTCCAAGAAATTCATCTGGAAAGATATCAACATATTCTTACACAATAGGTACATCCACTATTTGACCATTCTTTTCCTCACCCACAGTTATTTCATTCTCTTCCTCCCCAATAATTGAATTTAATTGAGCTAATGGGGGTGGATCTAGATAAGAATTAGTTGGTGATATTTCTCCTATAAAGATAAGGAAATCATTGTCATCATAAAAAATTGTAACCTCTTTCTTCTTAAAGTAAATTTTTATGTCATAGTCCGAAAGCCAATACATATAGAGGATTATATCAAAATAAATCATGGGTATGACAATGAGATCAGCAAATAATTAACGTTTATATTCCTTAATGGAAACTGATTCACAAAAAAAGTTTTGAAATGATATTTCTCTTGAGATTTTTTATCGACAACTCCCTTGTTAAATCAAATTTGAAAAATATAATTTTCTTAGCAAACTGGGATGATATGAAACAATGCGATGATCCAGAAAAAAATAAATCATTGTCCAAACTTAAGGAAATAATTAAATTACCAGCCCCAATATCTTTTGGAGCTTTAACCACAGAAGTAGTAAAAACATAAGCTTGACCTTTATCCCTTGATATTTTCTGAGGAAAGTTCCCCTGACACTTAGGAAATTCATTTTCATAATGTCTCCTTTCTCTACAATTATAGAATTAAACATTAACAGCCTCTTTCTTCCCCTAGAAATCATGAGCTTGGTGGCCTTTTTCACCACACATGTAACAGACTCCCATTCCCTTCAGACAAGTACCAGGGTATTTATTCCCACATTTATTTCAGGATAGATATTCAACTTTTTCCTTCTTCCTTTTATTTCCATTTCCATAGTGTTAAGCATATCTATTCTTCGCTTTCTTTGCTTTGAATTTGAAAGACTTAGAGAATTTTTTTCCAGCCTTGATAGCACCAGAGACAATATCTTCATACAATGGTTTTAACCCATCAAATAAACAATCAATATTACTTCTTGGGTTACATATATAATCTGTAGATTGCCTCGCAAACCCTATAAGGTTAGCTTTATACATTGTAACATTCTCATTCTCCTTTTGCCTCAGACTCAGAAATTATCTTTCGATATCTGCTCGATGGTCATGAGGAATTTATTTTTCTAAGAAAATTTATTTATACTCACTACATTCCATATTTGATACTTCATCATCTTCCTTTGTGTTTTGAATCAATGACCACCATTGATCAGCATCTCCAGTGAGGTGGTAAACTTCAATGGAAACTTTTCCCATTCGCTACACCCCAATGTGTGGAATATTTTCTTTACGGAATTTATCCATTTCTCATATACTAGTTTATTTGTAACCTCATTGAATATTGGTGGTTGTTGACTCATGAAGAGATCTAACATTGATCCTCCATGTTGTGGATCAGGGTTCTCCTTACAGGTAAGGTTATTATTCATAACCTGAGTGAGTTGTCCCAGTATGTTGATTAGTTGATCAGAACCAGTTGCATCACCAGCTCTACTATAATTATCTTGAGTATGAGGGAAATCCATAAATAGAGTGCATTCATTGATATGGTTTCCATTCCTTCAACTTGGAACCATTTCTAAACATTGTCATACACAAGATTATTTTATGAATCACAATACATAAATCCAATCTTGTAAAATGCTTAACATAAATTGAATAGTTTATGGATATAATATATAAAAATAAAAATGTTTTGTTTGATGAAGTATACACTCATAAACCCTTCATAATGGTTTGTAAAGAAATTGGGAATCATCTTAGTAGTATATCTCGGGAGTGTCGTAACAATGAGTGCAGCAAGGCCCGTTGTCGTGCACCAATTCCTGTTCGAGTCTAGCTCAAAGCGGTGTTTTTGGGTTTTACCTCTAGGTACATCTGTGCCAGATCCGCCTCTACCTGGTCGTATCCAGAAAGGGATGTATTTCTTGGAAAACTCACAAAATCTCTACAATACCAAAATTCTAGGAAGTTCTTCTATACTAATCCTTAAAATCTATATTAGGGCTATGTGCACTAATAAAAGTTTATCTAAATCCTGTTTCCAAGGTTTGTACTAAACTTCCTCTAATACCATCTGTAACACCCTGACCCCAGAATCCTAGAGTCTATGCATTATTATGTATCATTGGCATGTTCACAAAAGATCAAGTCTCGAATGACCGATTGGTTTAGTCGCCTTGGAAATACTAGATACATTCATAAGGTTTACATTACATAATAAAATGGAAAACTACAACAACATTATTTCCATAGAAAACACTGAGATCCTAAAGACTATCCCTGCAGGTCAGTCAAAATATACTTCTTCACATCTTGAGATAAATAAAACATAGAAAGTGGTGAGCTCAGATGCTCAGTAAGGATAACAATATAGAAGAAACATTTATAAATGAGCATAAACAATTAAGGAAATGAATAGAACTAAAACAAAAGCCTTTTCAATATAACCTTCATCATAATATAGAAAATATAAATCAAAATAATGTCAGTTACTTACTCACATAGATATTCTACTAGTCGAATTATCATATGAAATATCAATAGCCACTTTCATAATGATGGAATTCATAATGCCAGACTTCATAACCACACAGTCAAGGCCTTGTGCCAAGACTACAAATAAGATTTTTCCAAGGCCTTATTCCAAGACACTAGTTTGTCTCATGAGATATACTGATGCATCGAGTAGCTATAGAGAGCTACACCCGTCACTTTTTAAGTCCAATGCATTCCTCATATGAAAAGGATTAATCATAACATAAACATTCGTATTAAGACAAGCATACGAAATGTCAATTCTAAATCTATAAAACATGAATGGTATAAAAATAACACATCCAGTGTCAACCATATCACAAAACCTTCAATACAATAAGGATGTTTTGTATCATAATAAATCAACTTCAAATAAGCAAAAAATTTATCAAAGGATGTTTACATAGATGAAATCAAAACATTTTTAGAGAAATATCTCTTTCTATTTTGAAAACATTTAAGAGTCGTATAATTATATAGAAAACATTTATTTTAAAAATATTATTATAATCTTGTGAAGGAAGATTCAATAATGTTATAACAGTGGAAAATAGCCGCACCCGTTGTATAATTTTAAAAACATACATACCTTAATTTTGTCGAAAAGGTCATAAGGTACCTTGTTTCAAAAATGACGAAATGATTCCATTCAACCCATTTTATAAATTGTCAAAAAAGGGTATAAATGACTTTAAACCATAGTCTAGTAAATAGTAAAAATGTTTTGGAATACATTTTTAAAAAACATGGATGTGGATGATTAAGAGTTTCTAGTAGATACTTACATAAAAACAACCTTGGATTATAAAGAGATTGTGAAATTAACCCTTACCTAGTACTTTTCCTTGTCCGAGGGTAGGTTAACCTCCTATATAATGGTGGAATAATTGTTATTAAATTATTCTAGAATCATATACATTAATATGGTATCATATATGTTCTTTTAACATTACATTGTTAATAATATCTTAGTATTATCGTCGTTTTAGGTGTTAACTGATTCATTTTACTTTATATGCATTGTTATGTAAGTAATGATTGTTATGGATAGGATGTATCTTATTCATGTTCATAATAATATTAAGTCTTTAATCGTTATTTTGAATCATCTAATGAAAATTAGTCTTGAATGGAAACGATGGGGAATGAATCTCATCACGTTCCTGGAGACAGTAGTATGTATGTACGCACGAGCGAAAATATCATTCTTTTGATATTTAAATAATATATAATTGGATGGTATATCATATATACAGAATAATTACCATTTTGTATTTTTTATTTACATCAATTACACATCATTATTATACCCATCCAAATAATAATATATTGAATAACAATTACACCACGACGTGGAGACGGTAAGTCGTACGCACGCACGTATGGTGACATGTCATTTAAAGGATGGATAGAATAGTCAATATGGTTATGAAATATTTATAATAACATTATAGTATATATAATATACTGGATTTATTATTTTATAATATAAACAACCAAGAAATAGGAAGTGGAAGAAGAAATGAACTTGAAAGACGTGATGAAATGTTTACCTCTTCTTCGGGTTCTTCCTTTTGATTTGATCAAAAGGGCACCATAGGTTGGATTTATAACAAAAGGAAGGCCAATGGGATGAATGGAGGACAGCTAAGAGTGTATTTGGGTAGGGTTGTCTAAGAAAAATGGCTTTGAAGACGTGAATTTGAGAAAAGGGGCAGTTCCCTTTTATAAGAGCAGTGAGGGGCTCCTTAGGAAAATCTAGAAATATTATTTTATAATAAAATAATTTTCTATTTATAATGGATCAAAAATGAATTATTTAAAGTCTATGGTGGGTAGGGGTCGACAACAACTCAACCAATAGGTTTTAGATAGTTTTGGGTCACTATATTAACCTTATATTTTAGATTTAACTCTTAGTAAAATATTTTGACATTTACCATGTCTCTTTGTATTTTTATATTATATGGTTAATAAACATACTATAAACTTCCAAGAGAACCCCAAGTGGTTCATTAACGATACAAATAAAATTTAATAATTTATTTAGACAAACCGTATATTTTGAGGAATAGGATATCAATTAATAATATAATATTTGTTTTAAAAACTCTTTTCTATCAATTTTGACACTTTTTGGTATTTTGTTTTTTCTAAATTCATAATATTATTATTTATTCGAAAACAATTCATATAGCCAACCATAAAATGTCATATTGACCTATAAAATTAGTGTAATTCATAAAAAGTCCCAAATTATATTATTTTAGATATTTATAATATAAATTATTTCACTATTTCTATAATTTTGTAATTACAGCATCATCATTGTGTAATAAATAAATTTAATTATTTAACATATAAAAATTATAAATAAAATACCATTATGTAGGAAATATTTTTATATTTCTAATTAATATTTATAGTCAAACTTATCTTATGTGTAACTCTATATTAAAAATGGTTTAGTTATTAAACTTTTAATTTAACACTTTTAACTCCTCTTGGAATTAAATAATAATAAATGTCCTAATCTAATAAAACTGGACCAAATAGGTTCATATTTTATTCCAAAGGTTGTTTCTGGTCGAATTATACTTATCCACTTGAATTAGGACTTGTGTTTAGGTAATTATAATGTAACGCCCCGACCCCAGTTACCCAGAGTCGGTGCATTATTGCATAACATTGGCTTGATCACAAAATATCATGTCTCGAAAGACCGATTAGTTTAGTAGCCTTGGAAACACTAGATACATTCATAAATGTTACATTACATCATAAAGTGAAAAACTAAAATAACAAAGTCTCCATAGTCCACACTCATATCCTCTTCTGACTATCCCTGCAGGTCATTCATAAAATACTTCTTCACATCCTGGAAAATATTAAAACATTGAAAGGGGTGAGCTCAGATGCTCAGTAAGGATAACAATATTGCGGAAGCTTTCATAAATAAACATTAACATTTAACGCAATGTATAACTAAAACAAAATCCATTTTAAACATGAACTTCAGCATGATATGGAAAAAATAAAATTAAATAATTTCATTTACATACTCACATGGATATTCTACTAGTTGAATAATCCCATGCAATATCAATAACCACTTTCATAATGAGGGAATGCATAATGCCAGACTGTCATAACCACGTAGTCAAGGCCTCGTTCCAAGACCACAAATAAGATTTTGTCAAGGCCTCGTGCCAAGACACTAGTTTGTCTCATGAGACCTACCGATGCATCGAGGAGCTATAGCGGGCTCCACCCGTCACTTATTAAGTCCAATGCATTCCTCATATGAACAGGTTTAAACATATCATAAACCATAACATAATCGTATCACATAAAACATGCATAAAGGAAACATTACATTTCCACGTTTCAATCACAATATATCAATACAACACATTGATATAATAAAAACCTTATCAAAACCATTTTCAATACCAAAATAAAAGAAAATTAAAACTTGGTATTTATGCCTTTCCATATCTTCTCGATGGTCACGAGGAAAGTATTTTTCTAAGAAAATTTCCTTAAACTCCCTCCATTCCATACTTGATACTTCTTCATCTTCCTTTGTGTTTTGAAGCAATGACCACCATTGATCAGCATCTCCAGTGAGGCGGTAAACTGCCATGACAACCTTCTCCCTTTCGCTACTCCCCAAGGCATGGAATATTTTTTCTAATGAGTTTATCCATTACTCTGCTACTAATGGATTTGTACCCCCATTAAATGTTGATGGTTGTTGCCTCATGAAGTGGTCTAGCATTGATCCTCCACGATGCAGATCAGGGTGCTCCATACAAGTAAGGTTATTATTCATAACCTGAGTGAGTTGTCCCAGTATGGTAATAAGTTGATCAGCACTAGTTGTATCTCCAGATCCACAATAATTATCTTGAGCAGGAGGGAAATACCTACATGGAGTGCATGCATTTATATGGTTTCCATTCCTTCCACTAGGCGCCATTTCTAAACAATGGCATAAACTAGATTAGTTTATGAATCAAAATACATAATTACATACTTGTAAAATACTTTCCATAAATTGAACTATTTATGGATATAGTCCATAATCATAAAAATGTTTTATTTGAGGAAGTATATACTCATAACCCTTCATAGTGGTTTGTAAAGAAAACGATAATTATCCTAAGCATATCCCCTGGGAGTGTCATAACCAAGAGTGCAGCAAGGCCCATTGTCGTGCACCAGTTCCAATTCGAGTCTAGCACAAAGCGGTGTTTTTGGGTTTTACTCCTAGGTACATCTGTGCCAGAGCCGCCTCTACCTGCTCATATCTAGACATGGATATATTATTCAGAAAACTCACAAAATCTCTATAATACCAAAATTCTAGGAAGTTTTTCTATACTAATCCTCAAAGTCTATCTTCGGGCTATGTCCTCTAATCAGAGTTTATCTAAATCTAGCTTCCAATGGTAGTACTAAACTGCCTCTGATACAACTGTAATGCCCCGACCCCAGTTACCTAGAGTTGGTGCATTATTGTGTAACATTGGCATGATCACAAAAGATCAAGTCTCGAAAGACCGATTAGTTTAGTATCCTTGGAAACACTAGATACATTCATAAATGTTACATTACATCATAAACTGAAAAACTACAATAAAAATGTCTCCATAGTCCACACTCATATCCTCTTCTGACAATCCCTGCAGGTCATTCATAAAATACTTCTTCACATCCTGGAAAATATTAAAACATTGAAAGGGGTGAGCTCAGATGCTCAGTAAGGATAACAATATTGCAGACGATTTCATAAATAAACGTTAACATTTAAGGAAATGTATAACTAAAACAAAATCCTTTTTAAACTTGAACTTCAACATGATATGGAAAAAATAAAATTAAATAATTTCATTTACTTACTCACGTGAATATTCTACTAGTCGAATAATCACATGAAATATCAATAACCACATTCATAATGATGGAATCCATAATGCCAGACTATCATAACCACGTAGTCAAGTCCTTGTGCCACGACCACAAATTAGATTTTTTCAAGGCCTCGTGCCAAGACCCTAGTTTGTCTCATGAGACCTACCGATGCATTGAGGAGCTATAGCGGGCTCCACCCGTCACTTATTAAGTCCAATGCATTCCTCATATGAACAGGTTTAAACATATCATAAACCATAACATAATTATATCACATAAAACATGTATAAAGGCAACATAAGATTTCCACACTTCAATCACAAGATATCAATACAACAAACTGATATAATAAAAACTTTATCAAATCCATTTTCAATACCTAAATAAAAGATAAGTAAAACATGGTATTTATTTTTCTTTAAAAAAATTATGGCTTATAGAGGAAGCCGAAACTCAAATAATAGTCATGGCGGCAGAGAAGTCGTTGTCGCCACATATGTATGAAAAAAACTACTTTTGTAGTTTAGTAAAAACACTTCGTATAAAAAGATTCCTTTTGAATAAAAGTCAAAGTCAAATGGGTTTATACACCGTATAAATGAAATTTGTGTATTAAAAAAAATATGTCTCAATGAATGGAGATTTAGACGAAGTCCCTTAAAAAGATCATTTTTAAATAAAATATATCTATTATGTGTATTCACTATATGTACACATAAAGAATGTACAAATACAAGATAGGACATAGTAATATCATGACATAATTTGAAAGTATGAGATTAACCCACAGAATAGAAATTGGGTTAAGAAGTTCCCTTACCCTGTGTCTGAATTCACTCGACCATTCTTTGATCTCCTGAATAATAAACTAGAGTTAATTTATAATTTCTTAAGAACCTTTTTCAAGTTTATTATTCATTTTATATCACTTATTACCATGTTGTGAACATTATGTAATTATTTATGTTAATAACGGTCGTTTTGACGATCTTAGGTATTTGAGTCAAAAATAAACTTCTTATAATTACACTTTGTTCAGATGGTAACATATCCATTATATCCGTAATTATATTCATTATTTATATATCATATACATAATATATATCCAGTATATACATTCATTTATAATATTACATAACATTTAGAGGTAAGAAATGAAATGCACCGTTCATAGAGACGGTAAGCCGTACGTACACATGAACACTACTTTCATTTCTATTTTGTATTTAATGGAATGAAGTTATAATTATATAAAGGTATAATATAATTCCATTATAATATAATGTATAATACCATTTACTCCATCCTTTATACATCCCACATATGGAATTAATGATTCAAATCACTTTGAGGGGGCGGTAGCCCGCACTTCCTAAAATGAAATTATCGTGTTTACCCATAATGGAAATCATAAAGTATGCCACAAATGAGAAATACAGAAGCATAAGGAAAACATAAACATTATATATATATATCATATATGAAAATAGTGTCGTCAAAATGGCCACCATTAGAGGTGTTAAAATAATATTGAACAATCATTGTTTCATGAGGCAGTATTTCGCCACCCACAGAAACAGTATGTTCTTTAACCATTAGACGAAGGTGTGTGTAAGTGTAAACCAAAGCCTTATCATATAAACATACTAGTATATTTTAGATACTGTTTTTGTTACAAAGGAAAGGAATAAAAAGAGTTTAAGAGGTTGGTGAAGCAAAATAAAACAAAACATCATTAGAGAAGACATTACCTTAAAATCGGGTAACTCTTTTGATTTGAGCCAAAGGATTCCTTGGGAAGAATTCTGCCCAAAGTGAGGCTTCTAAGAGTAAGGGAGGGAAGTTGGGAGAGTATTTGGGCAGAGGTTTCCGGAGCCAAAAGGCTTTGAAAGTGTGAGTAAGGTGGTAGTGGTGGGGGCCTTTTATAAGTGGAGATTAGGGGCACTCTTGGAAAGAAATGAAATTTTACTTTATTATATAATGAGTTTCGGATTTTAAAGGTCCCACACTTATATAATTATAGGATAAGGTGATAAGGGTTCGAAATATACTCATACAATAGGTTTTTGACAAGTTTAAGCCTTGTATTTTACATTATCTATTTATTTTATTTAAATCATTAATTAATGAGGTAATCGCTACATCATCATGGTGTCATAAATAATTTAATTTATTTAATGTCTAAAAATTATAAAAAAAATATCCTGATGTAGGAAATATTTTTATATTTATAATTAATATTTATAGTCAAAAATATGACTTTTATAACCCCATTTAAAAGTTGGTTTAGTAAAACAACTTATGTTTGTGACATTTTTCTTTTTACTTCAAATAAATGTTATTTTTGTCATTTTCCTACCAAAGTGGCTCCATGGGGTCCCCAAGTTGACCCATGGATTTCCTTGGTCGGCCATGACACATCCAATAGGGGTAGGACAAGTTTAATGGTATTTTCATATTTTTATAATATCATTTTTACTTTAAATATCACTAATTACCTTTAATCACGATTAATTAAACTTAAAAGTTACTATTCACCAAAAAAATATTTTTAATCCCATTGAACCGCATTTTACTTCTTAATGACAACCATGTATGTCGGATTTTTGAAATTCAAATCACAGAAGTGGTAATATTTCATTTAAACGAAAAATCAGTTATTTAACTACCACTTAGTGGTTTCACTATTCATAAAAAATTGATGTTTTTCAAAACAATGCCAAAATTTTACCCTAAGCTATAATTGATATTTAAATTCAAAAATGATGTCTATTTTGAAAAATTCCAAAAATAAAAGTTGCATTAATTATTTTTATAATTAATTTCTGATGTCGCAACAAATAGCGTTTTTTTAAAAAATAATATATATTAGAATATTGACAATTATTTATGTCTAATTACAAAGTGAAATCAATTCTAATGACCACCATTGGATAAAGTGTTAAAAATATATTCTAATTATACATTAAGACCACTCAATAGTATAATTTATCACTATAAATTATTTTGATTAAAAAATTTGTTTTAAATATTTATCAATATTCATAGAAAATTAGAAGTTCTCATAAAATTACAAAAAATTCAACTTAGGAGAATTTCGATATTACTAATACAAAAATGAAGTCCATTTTGAAATATAAAATTTCTATAATATTAAAAAGTGGGTATTACTATTAATAACGGCTACTTTGATTAGTCGCGGTGTGTTAGAACTCGAACTTGCGTACAATGCAAGCTATTGCATTATTGAAAGAGAAACGTATCGTGGAAGCTCGGGGTGTTACATATAATATCATTTTTACACTTAATTACCCTATTTACTTTTAATCATGGTAAATAAAAGTAAAAAGTTACTATTCACCAAAAATTATTTGCATCATATTGAACCACATTTTACTTATTGATATCAACCTTGTCCCTCAGATTTTTAAAATTCAACTCACAGAAGCAATAAAATTCTGTTTTATATAAGTTTGAAAATGCTCCTAGGAGGTGGGTAAAAGAAGGTAAAATGTTCATTAAAATTTCTATATACCTAAAATTATTTTAAACAGACTCCAATGAAATACATTGAACATATATAGGTATTATGCATCTATTTTGACATAAAATAAAATTGACTAAAATAATAAATTATTGAAATAAAAATTCGGGTTTAAACTATAACTCAGTGTTTTTCACTATTTGTCAGAAATTGAAAGTTTTCATAAAAATACCAAAAATTCACCCTAAGCTAATTTCGATATTCCAAATCCAAAATTGAATTCCATTTTTAAAAATAAAATTTATCAAATTTTAAAAAGTGGGTATTACTATTCATAATGGCTAGTTTTATTGGTTATGGTGTGTTAGATCTCAAAGTTGCATACCACACATGCTACTGTATTATTCGAAGAGAAGCGTATCATGGTAGCTTGGGGTCTTACAGTTTATATTTTATATTCAATAAAATATTTTATCATTATTTTAATGGAATTTTCTAGTAATTTAATTAGAATATATTCATTGTATTATTAAAATACATTTCACTAAAAAATTATTTTTATTTCATTTTTTGTTCTTACATTTAATTACTTTTCTTCCATTTTATAAATTGAATTTGAAATAAAAAATCAATATTTTGAAATATCATGTTCAAAAAAATTAACAATGCCACTTTTATTTTTTTATATAATGAATAATAACTCTGGTAAAAATGTGTTACCTTGATTTTGGTTAAAAAGGATTAATTATGGTGTTAAACTAAAAGATAAGATTCATCATATCACGTAATCTTATCTAAATTTGATTATTTGAATATATTTAGATCATAAAATATCTTTTATTTAAACCATTATACATTTTTTTCTCATTCACATAATTATGAATTTATTATATTATATTATTTTAAATATTTATAGGTTTTCCACCCACCTCACTTATAAAAGTATATCCTCTCCCCCTAACTCCTTCACACATTTTGAGACATATATCTCATCTAATAACTACCCAAAAACTGTTATAATTCCCTACATAGGACCTATATCATATTTTCATTCCAAAATACCATCCTTTTAAGGATTAATGTGTAATATAAATGTAGTTCCTTAAAGAATATGTAATTCTCTATACCGGTATATTTTCAGTTTTATTCATCCTTAAAATACCCTAAATCTTATATAAAATTCCTAAAATTATGAAAATATTATATTTATTATAATGTTTAATGTTACAACCACTTTATACCTCATTTCCATTCTATTATATATGATAATTTTATTCAAGCGTATGTGTTCACCATCAGTTCCACAAAGTGATGTGATAGTTTTCATATCTGACACAAATTCCGGGTAATTCAGATCATTTTAATGATTATATAATATATTTATGATATTATTATGACTCTATAAATACTTTTTATTATTTAACTATCTTTCATTCCATACATTGACAAATGAAAACATTACTCGTGTGTACGTCCGGACTGTCGTCTCCACAAAGTGATGTAATTCATTTTTCATCGACGCCTTATATGAATGGTTATAAATATTAATATAATGAATTAATATTACTATTATTACACGATTATTAATATATATATATATATAATTAATCCATGACCATGTTGGAAGGACTGAAACTGTCAAACTAAAATATGTATGGAAAATGAACTAGTCTTCACCTGAATACAGATTTTAATAAAAATGTTAAATTGGTATCTTGAAGCTATAATAAAATATTATATTGTTGGAAAATTAGGAATATTCTTCTGTTTTATTTGTAAAATTAAATTAAATTTATTATAAAGTGGTTTATAAATCCATATGAAGAATGATAGAACCTGAGGTAGGGGTTTAGGATATAATCTCTTTTTTTCAGTGTTTTCTACAAATATATTTATATTGAGGGATATTATTGGAATATTATCCATTAAACCTCATATATATTATTATATTCTATTTAATAATTTAATTTTCATGTAATTCTATGATTTTTCTCTCTTTAGAACATAAAATTATTGGGAAATTGTTTTTTAAAAAACTGACCTTGTTTATACTTTTGTCAAAAATCCATTTCTTCCATGTCCATGATATTTAAAATGTTTTCAATAATATTATTTATAATTATAAATTTATTTATTAAATTTATTTTCAAACATATATTAATTTTTTGAAAAGGTTCATAAATATATTTTTATATTTTTTTCTAAATTGGTTATTTATGACTATTTACAAATACTATAAAAGTAATCATTGTTTAACATTTATCACGTAAATAATTTTCCACATCATCATGAAGATTCATTAAATTGAGGTTTACTATAAATGTTTTCATGGTTATCTTCAAGGAAATATTTTTTAAATATAATATTCCTTTTTAGTTTTTAATGATACTAAAATAAAAGAATATTTCCATGTTCTTAAAGAAATGTTCAAATGCACTATTAAACGTTGCTTCATATATTTCTATATCATTTGATTTTTCTTATGTTTAACTTTGAATATTATCAAATGAGAACATCCATTTCCATTATCTTTATGGATAATGATTATTTGATTATTAAATGTTCTGAAAAAAAATTCTTTTATGTATATTATGATATGATAGAATGATGAATGTTTTTATGACCTTGTGGAACATATTTATATGATTATATTTTTCTATTGGTTGGGTACATTAAATCAATAAAATTATTTGGTAAATGATTTATATCTAATGATATTACATGAAATATAATGTGGATATATATCATTCTATAGATTTAATGAGGTTTTGGAGTAAACCCCTGTAACATCCAATTACGTGTATTCAGTAATCCTCACAGCTTCTTTTGCTCATATTTTAGTTCGGTATTTTTTGTGGGAGTTTCAAGTAAAATTTATATATTTTGGAATACCTTTTAGGATTTTGAAATTTGGTCCATGATTAGGTAAAATCTTGTAGTTTATCCAAAAATATGGTGCTCCCTTTGATGGTGCTCTAGAGGGGGGTGTACGATTTTTTGAAACTATTCGGCCAAACCCTATAAATTGTGAGGCCTTAGAAAATGTGAATTTTCAGGGCTAGCACGCAGTTAACCAAAATTTTCACACACCAAGGAGAAACCATACACCCCAGATAATATGGGCACATGGTTATGGTGCACAGTTTTTCTATCCATGAAAATCTCTCCTGGAAACCATGTTTAGGAGTTTAATTTATACCAAAATTATATTTTATATTATTGAACCCCCACTTATTTAAGTTTCAAGGGAACCCATTCAACCTCGGCACAAATTCCATGGTTGTGAAGGCTCCCTGTAAGCTTAGTTTTCCTTCCATACCCAATTCTTAGTGAATCTAAGTGGAATTGATCTTGTTGGATCTTCTTTAGTTCAGTGGATCTCCAATCTTTTAGTTTCTTCTGATATAAATTTCTCTCCTACATAGAGTTTTATATATCGTTAGGTAATTGATGGATATAAAATCCATTTAATTGGATCATGATTATATTTTTTTTCTCAAACTCTTATGCTTTAATTATTCATTAGTGGATCTTGTTGTGGGTGTGTATTCCTGATATTTGATTAAATGTATGTGGTTCAATATTAATTCCCCTATAATTGAAACCTTGAATTTCTTAATAAAATTAAAATTAAATTTTAAGATATTTAAAAAGTTAATATTGGTTTTTTATAATTATTTATTTTAATAGTGTATAGAAATTGATAAAATCCTAATTTTAAAGGAATTAAAATGTGGGATAGATTTTTGTAAAGTGATGGGTTTATTATGGAAATAGTTTTGATGAAACTAATTTGATGTTAATCTTGAGAAAAATCATAAATTGAAATATGTTTTGAAATGATTAAAACTTGTGAATTAGTTTTCAAATGTGAAGGCATGTTGAATATAAAATGTGGATATTTTTTACAAATGTTTTTAAATTATTGATTAACCATTTTATTAATTAATTTATTATATTTGATGGGTTCATGGGTAGTAGTAGGTGGTTGAGAGAAGAACATATTGATCATGACCACCTAGAACTGGATTTACAATGACAACATCAACTAAAACATGTTAAAAATGTAATCTTACCTTAAGTGGGAGTGGATGTAATTTTCATTTAAATAGGAGTGGATGAGTGTAATTTCACCTTTTTTAGGAGTGAATTTTAAGTCATTATCACTGGTTAGATGTGTGAGGATCCCATAGTGAGTAACATAGGTACCGATCAGAATTTGTCCATGGTCCTATGAAGTCCTTGATTTTATATTCATGTTGTAGATTTGTGGAACTGTTTTATTTAATATAGTTGATTTATATAAACTATTTAATATAAAATGTTCATTTCAGAATATTTGAAAAAAAATTGATACACTGTCCCTCCATTTTAATGAAATCATGTTTTTTTTTAATTTGAAAAATAATTGTCATGCCCCATTATATTTAAATTATTAGAATGATGGGTTTATTATTTTGTAAATGATTATTCTATTCTTGGTGACGCCCTATTGGGATTTAAATCTCATATCCTACCATTTATATAGGAATTGTGTATATTTTCTTATCCCATGTATGAGAAAATGTAATGCACCTCCTAGGGGAGGTGAAGGTGCATGATCTATTAGGCTTGGAATGATGGAGGGGAAAAGAGGAGATGTTATCCAATTTTTCCATTGGATGCTTGAGTTTTTTTCAGTTGTTGAAAATAGAGATGACGTTCTATATTTGGTTTCTTATACCTTTTTTGGAACTTTCATACATTGTATTGTTGAGTATACAGCTTGTTAATCTTCTATGTTTAGTTTTTTGTGGAAAATTCACTATTTCTTAATCTTGTATGATTCAAGGTGATAGTCACCAACTCATGGGGATCGAGAACCCCCTTCAAACCATATTAAAGTTGTGTTGGTTATTAGGATACCTGGGTATCCAGAATGGTTTAAGAGAAAATGATATCAGATGGAGCTTGAACATATTTCCAAGATTTCATTATGCAGTTTGGGATGTCTTGTTGAGACAGAAGATATATTTTCTAGTGAATGTTTAGATAGATCCCATTTTAACTGGACTTAAATCACCATGGGTGGTTTTATAAGATTGTCTTGAGGAATAATGTAATATGATTCTGGAATTTTCCTAACATTTTATTTGTGTATGTTGAAATCCAAATCGTCATTTTTATCCTATGGGATTTATATTCCAATTTCTCTTATTAGATATGTTGATCTGAGTGATCTTATAATGTCTTCAGTATTGTTTGATTATGATGTGTTACATCATTCCTTCACGAAGACATTTAAATAGGCTCTAGGAGGAATCTATCTGTGAAACATAGTGAGTGCATCCTCCCATTGACTAGAATATTGATAAGATTTTTCTATAGGTTGTACAATATTTGCTATAGGTACCTTTACATGTTCCTGTTCAGGCTCTAATTTTGAAACCTTAATGGGATGAATACCAAAATCATTCTCAAGGGTTCTTTCACTCTAATCCATCATCATTCTAAGTCTCTAATGATCCTCAAGAGGCTAAGGATTGTTTAAGAAAGATAAATTTTCTATTTGATTTCTTTGAAACACATGATTTGATTAAGGTAAAATTCATCACCATCAAAATAGAGGGACCAAGAATGATATGGTCGGATTTGATAGTACAATGATGAAACATGTGGTTTTATAGTTGAAGGAATTTAGAGTTCCTTTCACTAATCAATTATACCTAGAATCCATGGTGTTTTCCAAGGCTAGTGTGTTTTTTAACCTTCAGCATCCTGACAAGACCATGATGAAGTATACATGTTTATTTTTCAAGTATGTGTATTTTTAACCTTATATTGTTTCAAATGAGAAGATAAGGACTCGACTATTTGATATGGGTCTTCAATCGGATAAACATTATCAGTTTTCCATTTTAATGTTCACTTAAAATGCTGATGTAATGGATGTGGTATTGATGTCTGAATTTTACCTTATGGGTAAGACAAGTTTTACTGGATTTTATTTTTCTCACAGTGTTAGTTTTGTGGTTTATTTTATAGATAAGAGGATTCATTATGAGTCTCATGGTTTTTCTAAACTGTAGGCATCCTCAAGACCTCCTGCAGTTCTTGGAAGGTTCCCTCTGACTTGCTTCATGTGTGGAAAGGTTGGAAATTCGAGATGTTATTATTCTAAATAATGAAAAATCATTTGTTCTTATAGTCACATAGGAAACCTATAGAAATTATTCCATTTTTTATATTCTTTTTATTTTAATGGGCCTATAAATTTTTAAATGTACTACGGTGAAATAATATTCATTGAAAAAAAAGGGCTTACAGACATAGGATCCCAAATCAAAACTTTTTTACACATTGGAAGAGTTTGTAAAGGATGGTGATACAGGTCTAGTGAAAATTAAAGGTACCATCATTATAGATTCACTTTAATTGGGTACTTCATTTGATACTATTTCATCTGACTCATTTATTTCAACTCAAATTATGGACATTCTATATCTTCATCTGATGTTTTTTTCTTATGTGAGGGATATTACTATGCCCTTCTATAAAAATAGAGAGTATGAAATTCATTGTCCAACATGTATATTATATTTATCATAGATTTATATTCCCTAGGATTTTCTAATTCTATACTTGTAAACATCTGATTTCATTTTCATAATAGATTTGATCATTGCTAATAAGTCTCAAATTGAATATTATCTTCGACAGGTCTCATTTACCTCGCTTGATGGGGTGAGTCGTATCTTTTATGGATAGTGTAACATGAGGTCTAGTAGAGTCATAAATTCTTATCCTATGGTGATGAATGTAATATCATTATTTTATTTTGATATAGAGTGGTAATCAATGATAAATGTTCTCCAACCAGTTTATATTGGGTTTCTTATTGAGTTTCTTTCTGATTTCTCTAATCTTCCACTAGTAAGAGAGTTTGAGTTTTCTATTTAGTTATTACCTTATACCCTGATAGTATTTATTCGTTCTAAATTTATGGCATCAATAAATTAGATATAATTGAGGACTCCATTTAAAGATATTCTAGATCAAAGATTTATATGCTATAGTGTGTCACCTTGGACAACACTTGTTCTATTTGTGAAGAAAGGTGATAGAACAATTCATCTTTGTATTGAAAACTGAAAACTAAACTATGTTAAAATAAAGAGAAAGTATTTTTTGACATGAATTCATGGTTTATTTTACAAGTTGAATGGGACTAATTGGTTATTTTATATTGATCATAAATTTAATTATCACCAGTTAAGAATAAATGAATTTGAAATTAAGAAGTCCTTCTTCGAGAGTAGTTATGTCCATTATGAGTATCTAGTTACACCCTTTGGTCTAACCTATTCTCATGATGTATTTATAAACTATATTAATAATATCTTTTATGAGTATCTTGGAATGTTCAAAGTACTCTTTCTAGATCAAATCATGGTTTATTCTTAGGATGATGAGGATCATGTGTGCCATCTGAATATAGTTTTAAAATTTTTGAGATATCATCAAATTTATGCCTATATTTCAACATGATGTTTTTGGATTCCGAAAGTGAAGTTCATGGGACACATGGTCTCTAAGAAATGTATTTTAGTTGATCCTACCAAGGTTAAATCTTTTATGAAACTAAGAACAAAAAAATCAAGATTCTGAGCTTCTTGGATTTATTGGGGTAATGTCATTGGTTCATAAAATAATGATAAAATTTGGATTCTCCAGTGTATACTTTCAATTAAAAGGGTGATAAGTTCATGTGGGAGAATAAATTCCATATTTATTTTGTTGAGATAAAATTTCTTTTGACTTCTTAATCATTGTTGACTCTTCGATAGGATGGATAGAGCTATTTTTTTTTTGCGACACATCGGGTTTGGGTTATGTTATTATTCGAGGAGATAACATGATATCATATAGATATTAGAATATTATATCATACAATAATAACTATCCAACCCATGACCTTAAAATCACAGACATTATGCATTCTCTCAAGAGTAGGAAGCATTACCTTTTTAGATATATTTTAACCATGTATTCTGACCCCATGATCTTGAGTTATATCTTCTCTCAAAAGTAATTAAATCATAGCCATTAGAATTGGCTGTAATACCTATAGTCAAATGATTTTGGTGTTTCTTATACCCATGTAAAAGAAAAACATCACACCCAATGAGCCTTCAATGATTAGGAAACATCTAACATAATCTATAAAAGAATCATCTAAATAGTGGAACTTAATGGATCTTTTTTAATAGTTAAATTTAGGATTCTAAGAGGAAGAGTCCAAGGTTTTCTTGCAAAGTGTTCAGTTGACCATTTCTCTTCTTGAGATGATTCTTCAAGATCAGAAACATGATTATGAATTCAATAGAATTAGGTACACTCTTTATAGTGGAGATAAATTTGTTTAATGGTAATTCTCTGTTGAGGTATCCTATTTCTCTCTAACTAATACATTGTACCTTTTTAAATGAGTAAAACTATAAAGGGGGTTTCCATAATTCCAAAAGGGAAGTGCACTGAGGTACCATACATATGTTCTATGACATGCATTTGTGAAGTTTCTATCATGGTATGAGAAGATATATTTCCTTTTTTTCTCATTATTGTACTTTTAAATATCTCAATTGTGAGAACCAAAGAGCTTCAGGTTTTTTTAATCCAATTATAGTGATGAATTGTAAGTGGGATGATATTTCTATGGTCTATGTGGTTGGGTTTCCATTTAAAATACAAAATAATAATTTGATATGGTTTTTGATTGATCATCTAACCAAAATTGATCAATTCATATCCGTTCATGATACAATCAAAGTTGAGGAGTAAGGAAATGTCTATCTGAAAGACATTTTTCATTTGAATGGAGTTCCACCAATTATATTATCTAATAATTGTACATTTTTACCTATCATTTTTTGGAGAGGACTACAAGAGGTAATGGGATATTAGGTTTTCTTAAGTATGGAATACCTTGCATATATAGATGGATAGAATGAGAGAGCTTTACATTTTATTGAGTATATGTAAAATACAACTATTGATGAATTTTGTGGGGCTTGGGATGACCATTTGGAACTTTTTGACTCTCCTTAAAATTCTTTTTACCATTTTCTAATCATAATTGAACCTTTTGATGCCTTATATTGTCGAATTTTTAAATATCTGTTATTTTGGTGAGATATTTGAAAATTTTCTTTGGTTTGATCGGGATTGGTCTAAGAGATTAATACAATGATTCTATTAGTTCATTATATAATGTTTTCTACAAAAAGGTTATAAAAATATTATGTTCATCATCATCAATAATTTTCTGAGTTTGTAGTAGGTGGTTAGATATTTTTGGGAGTTTCAACATATTTATGTCATCGATGTCTTGGGAGGAAAGGGAGGATTTGTACTCAATTTTTGGTAAATTTTGACGTTTTTGTGTATATGGTGAAAGTGGATTATAGTTTAGTACTTACACCACAATAGATGTTGATACATAATTTGTCCCATGTATCATATCATCAAAAGTATCATTCTAAACCATATGATGTCTTGTGTAGGGAATATCTTGAGGTTGATCCTGATTTGTCTGTGACTGACCACTGATTTGAGATAGTTGATTCAGAGACAAAGGTACTTCATGGGAGGATGATACATTTATTCTATTCAATATGGTATCATGGTTCTAATTCCAGTGAGACATGGGAGCATGAGTAACTAATGATGAAGTAGTGGAATCATCCCATTGATATGGAAACATCATGACTGGCTTTCTAGGGATATAAATTTTTTATACTAGGGTGCTTGTAACATCTAGTTACTTTTAATTCGTTACTCCTATACCGTTTTTTATCATGTTTTAGTTTGTTATTGTTTAAATGAGTTTTTTTTTGAAATTTCGAGATTTTGTAATCCCTTTTGGGCTACATGAGATTGGCACATTGTTACGGAAAACCCTGTGGTTTGTCCTATAAACTCGTATGCCCTTTGATGGTGCTCTATATGGGGGGTTCATGAGGTGTCTAAATGATGCGCCCATACACTACAAACCATGTGGCCTTAGGTAGTGGTAATTTTTATAATTGGAGAACGATTAACTAAAGAGAATTCCCACCATAGAGAAATAATGAACCCTATATGGTGGGGGCACATGGTTAGGGCATAGGTTTTGTCTAACTATGAAGCCCAATCTAGGAAACCATCACACAAGTTTCATTTATTAAAACATTTAATTTTAAATTCCCAAAACACCTAATTTAAGTGTAAATTGACCTCATTTAGGTATAAAACTAATTTTAGGCCTGTAAAGGCTCTCTAGAAGCAGTTTGGTATCGTTCAAACCCATTTCGTAGCTGATCAAAGAGGCATTGATCTTGTTCAATCACCTCTAAGAAAGTGGATCTACACTATTATAGTTTTTTCCAATATTTATTTCTCTCATTCTTAGAGTTTTGTAGATCATCACATAATTGATGGATCTAAACTCTTTTTAATTGGATTATGATTCTAGCTTTAATTTATTTATCTTTATCGCCTTCCTTTTACGTTGGAGGATACTATTGTGGTTTTTTGATTCTTGATCTATTATTAATGGTAGTTGGTTCCATAATTCTTTTTCTTAGGATTGAAATGTTAATTTTATTAATTAAATTGAAATGGGTTTTTACTATATATAATATCATAAAATTGTGATGTTTTCATCCATGATTAGAATTGGGAATGGAAATTGAGAAGAACCCCTAATTTTAGTGAAATTTAAATTATGGGATGGACATGATGAAAATGAAGTATTTGTTTTGAAAATTGTTTTTAATAAAGATTATTTTATGTTATTATTTAGAAAAATTATTAAATTAAAAGATTTTTTCAAATGGAATAAATGTTTAATATCCGTGCGTTTGTTTTGAAATGAGAGGGAATGTTGAAAACTAATATAGGGGAATTATATTTTTAAATTATTTCAAATTATTGATTTCCAATTTTATTGATTCATTGATTGAATCACATCACATACCAGATAGTTAAAATGTGGTAGGGATAATAATGCGAGAATATTAACCCCTAGCACTGGATGAATGATGAAAACACTAATTAAATAGATTTAATCATCTAATTTTCCATTAAGAGGGAGTGGGAGTAATGTTTCCTTTAGTTGGAGTGGATAATACTAATTTTTCATTAATATTGGGTGAATTTTGTCTTGGGATCATTGATGAGATGCATGATGACCCAATATCCATTAATAATCATATCAAATGGTGTTTGACAACGGTTCTATGAGGTGATTGATTTCATATACATTAAATTTATTTAAGAAACTATTTTATTAACTCCAGATAATTTATATAAGTTGTTATATATAATTTTTTTATTTACACCTATTAGAGAAATCTATATAAATTCTATCTATTTGAATGAAATAATTTATTTTTAATATAAAAATTAAATAAAATATACTATTTTATTTAAATTTATTCCATTATAGGTATTTTTTTTATTAATGAATAGGGAATTATCATTAAGACACCACTTGGCTTTAAATCTCATAATCCATCTTTTTCATTTAGGAATTTTTAGATTTTCCTTTTTTATGTCTATGAAAATGGGAGGCACCTCTGGTAGGTGGTGAATGTTCTTGATCCTTGACGTTTGGAGGGATAGTGGTGGCTATTAGAGGTGTTATCCAATTATTGTATGGGAGGTTTCAGTTTTATTTTTCACTTATCGAGTACTTTGGTTAGGAACAACTTTGGTTTTCTATATCATTGTTTCTTCTAGAACATTTTTCCTTTAGAGAGTTCCGAATAATAACATTTAACACATTTAACATTCACTATTTTATGGATATTTATTTTCCTATTGATCTTATATGATTTCAGGTTCAATTCTCCATCCCATTATGATCAAGATTGTCCTTCGGGACATCTCTGTGTTGGATTAGATATCAGGGTACTAGGGTACCCAGGATGGTTCATGAAAACCTAATCCATTATTGGACTCTTTCCATTATGTGGTGGTGGTCATGGAATTGAGACTTTACTAATGAAATGATTTTATATGTTTAAGATTGTGAAATAATTACTATCACATATTATTATTCTATTGATATTCTCTCTTGTCTCAGTATTGATTAACAATTATTTCCCCATATTCTGACTCATCAATTATTAAATTTGAAATATAAATTTTATTAATTATGATTTATGATCAATGAATAAATAAGTATTATATTCATATGTTTTATCCTTATAATGTACCCTAATTACCAAATTATGATTACTTGCTATCATTGATTGGTATCTCTCATATTTACCCTTTCTGAGCATTTCAGATCACATTATTCTTATGTTTCCATTCTCTCAAGGTTGTGGGGGTACGGATTATGTATGAAATTTATAATAAGGGAACTTTTATAGACGAATTTTATGGGATATATTGATGAACTTTAACTAAATATGTTCATTTTGTTTCTAGCCTCTAAATACACTAGACATTCATTGTAATGGGTTTTTATTATTGTTTAATTTATTGAATATTAACCAAAAATGATTTGATAATTATATATGTTATTATGGAGTCACTTTATTTGGTATTATAAACGGTTTTAGTTATTTTTAGATATTTGGATTTAAGGAAAATGGGTATAAAATTTAAGACAACCTTTGAATAATTAAAATTAATCGATAGAGAAACTAAAATATCTATATTTTAATAAGAACATTTCATAATTTAAGATATATCGATAATGATTTTCATGATTATATGATTTCTCTATTTGATTACTTTATCTTGATTCTAACACCATTATCTTTGGTTTCAACTGTTTGCTCGAACCATGAGGAATATTGTTAATAATGAATGTACTGGAAAATGTAATGATTTCCTTGAGAAACTATGACATGGAATATACAATATATTATATTGTTTTCTTTCTAACACCACCCTATAAATCTATGAGGAAGGGATAGCTTAAAAATGTGAAAGGTAGGGACTAACTAATTGTTGATTTTTTTAGGATTCAATATTCACCTTTTTAGTTGGTTCTTTGATCCACTAATTTATAAGAAATGGATTAGTACTATTAGAAAATAATTTCCATTATCTGGGGCTCATATAATGTAAAGGTTTTCCTAACAATGTTTCATTTAAAAGGTTACGAACATCTATTTTTGAACCTTATTAACAATGAAATCAATGTGGGAGATATCAAATCCACAAAATGCAATGATTTTAAGAGAGTATTTTTTAGTATGTACTTTCCTAAAATTATTTACATAAAAATTTAAAGGGAATTACATGAGCTTAAGTGTAAGGATGATGAATATATAGTTACCTATGATAAATTTTTACAAGACAAATGGGGTACCCTTATAGTTTTATCATTATCCTTGAAGAAAAAATCATGCAATTTTTCAGTGCCTTAAAACCATCTCATCAAAAGATGCTAGACATAAGGGACATTAATTTATATGAAGAAATAATTTTATATGATCTTATGATTAAAATATAGAGTAGATATTATCACAACTCTTATGGTTATAATAAGAATCGAATGATGTAGTTTCAAAGAAACTACAATAATAAAACCCATGGTGGAATATAAATTAATATTACTTTATTCTAGAAGTGTACAAATAAGCATTTGTTAAATGTTATCCAAGGGAATGGTAAATATTTTATTTTTTTAAAGTAAATCCATTAATAAAGTAGATTTTGATGAAATATAATGAGGCAAGACAATGAAAATAATGGGAAGAAATATAATTTTAATAAACCACCCACACTCTAGTTCAATAATTGAAATGAGCACGGGAATTATAAAAACTAATGACTAAATCTAAGGGTTAAGGATGATAAATTGTGTCAACAACCTATTAATCCAATATATTGATGGATATATAATTTTATCACAGCTATTGCATTTGGACATGAGAATTAAGTGGTAAAAGGTATACTTATAATTAAATCAAGAAACAATGATTATTTAATTATATTTCTACCAACTCTTTTATATGTAAATAATTTTCAAAGAGTATCATATCACTACCTAAAATATTAGATATTGAATTATTGGTGAAAAATCATAATGGTATGATGATTTCATTTCAAGTATATATCTCCTCTCTCATATAAGTTTTTTGAAATATTCTTCTAGAAGATAATGGGATTCCTTTTTTTGTGGAATTTGGTGTTGTTTTGGGTATGTATTTTATATTTATATATATACATATATATCCCATATCGATTACAGTGGAAGGTAATTTATATTGTATATTCTAAATCATCCTAGGATTATCTACAAGTGTGGGATGAATATCATCTTTGAATGGAAAATACTTCCATTTTATTGGTCATTTTAACTCTTTAGGATGTTTATGTATCTCAAATTATTGGGGACAAACACAAAATTGAGGATATTCCTATATTGTGTGAATATGGTGATGTAATTCCTGATGAGTTTTCAATAATTCCCCCAAACCATGAGGTTTAGTTTTCAATATAACTTATAGCTAGATTTACATCTATTTAAATGACTCCACATATAGTTTTCCCAACTAGGTTATAATAATTTAAGAATAAACTCTAGAAGAATCTTTGTAACATACCAAGATTGCATATAGTGTTATTTCTTCAAAATAATTCAATAACTTTCACTACACTCCACACCGAGTTAAAGCGCACCATGACTTACCAAACAAGCCGTTCAAAAGAGGTTATGAATAGTATTAACTAAATTTTAAACGTTATATAATCCTTATAATTTTATAATCCATATTATGAGTTCCTTAGACATAATTTAAGAACAAATTCCTTTTTTCAGATAAAAGAAGTATTTTTCAAAAATTCACTTTTACCAACATTAATAGTGATTCCTTTTTAAATAAAATATTTTAAACTTTTATATATTCAATTTGACTAAATAAATTTATTATTTATATTGGGGACATAAAAAAAATTTACAATGTAACACCCCAAACTTCTACGGTACGCTTCTCATTGAATAATGTGATAGCGTGTGTTGTACGCAACATCGAGTTTTAACACACCACAACCAATCAAACTAGTCATTATGAATAGTAATACCTACTTTTTTAATTTTTATAAATTCGATCTCTCAAATTGGACTTCATTTTTGGATTCGGAATATCGAAATTAGCCTAGGGAGAAATTTTGGTACTTTTTGGATAACTTTCATATATTGATGAATAGTGAAAATTACTAAATTTTAATTAAAAACTACTTTTTAATCGAAATAATTAATATTGATAAATTATGAATTTATTTTTTTAAAGTATATTTATAACATATTTTTACCATTTAATTCAATGTTTGTCATTGGACAAAATTTCATAATTAAACCAGACATAAACAAGTGCCAATGTTTTGATAGTTATTATCTCTTAAAAAACCCCTTTTTGTTTTAACAATGGGAATTAATTTTAAATTCATTTCTTCCACTTATGTGTTTTGAATTTGGAAAAATGGATTCCATATTTGGAATCAAGATGTTCAAATTTTTTAAATATATAACTTTTATTTTTAGATATTTGAATAATTATTTCGGTAAATATATTATTTACCATGGTTAAAGGGTAAATATGGTAAATAAGGGTAAAAAATAATATTATAATAATAATAAATTACCCTAAAACATGTCCTAACCATATTAGATGATACTGGTCTGACCATGGGCATCTTTGGGTCGATTTGTGGACCCCATGGAGCAACTTGTAAGTGATAATGACACTTTATATTAATTTAGTTAAAATAAATACAAAAATGATATAAGCATATATCTTTTAGAAAAAAAATATTTACATAGAGTTATGTATGTTTTATTATCGACTATAAATATTCATTAGAAAGATAAAAAGATTTCCTACATAATGATATTTTATTTTTAATTTTTAGACATTAAATAAGTTAATTTATTTATTACACAATGATGATGCAGTAATTACCATAATAGTGAAAAAATAAAAATAATTGATATTATAAATACCCAAAGAAATATAATTTGAGACTTTTTTTGAATTACACTAATTTAATAGGTTAATATGACATGTTAGGATTGACTTAATTAACTTTTTTTCAAGTAATCATTCTGTAATGAGTTTTAGAAATATCAATTATTAAATAGTTTCAAAATTGACATAAAAGAGTTTTTAAAACAAATATTATATTATTAATTTATATTAAATTCCTAAAAATCTAAGGCTCGTCCAAAATACTATCATGATATTTGTCTCATTAATGGGACACTTGGGGGTCTATTTAATGTATATAGTATGTTTATTAACCATATAATATAAAAATACAAAGTGACATTGTAAAAGTAAAACTAATTAACTAAGAGTTAATACTTAAATATAAGGTTAATATAGTGACCCAATCATGTCTAAATTATATTGGATGAGTGATTTTAGACCCATAACCAACTTAAATGTTAAATAATTCACTTTGGATCCATTAGAAACCGAATATTATTTTATTATAAAATAATATTTCTACCTTTTCCAAAGGTGCCCCTCACCCCTCTTATAAATGGGAACTCCCCCTTCTCACGAATTCACACATTAAAAGACTTTTGGTTCGTCCCACCCCTGACAAAATAATCTCTAAAATTCCCTCACTACATCATAGATGCCTTAGGTTGAGCATAAATCCCACCTAAGGAGCCCTTTTGATCAAATCAAAAGGAATAACCAGAAGAAGAGGTAAAGTTTTCACCACCCTTTTTCAAATTCATTGCTTCCTCCACTTGTTTTTTCTTTGTTATTCCCATTCTAAACTAATTAATACAGTATCTAATATATACTGTAATATTATTATAAACATTTTACAAGCATATTTCAGTATTATATCCATCCTTTTAATGACATGTCACCATACGTGTGTATGTACGGCTTACCGTCTCCACGTTGTGGTGTAATTGTTATTCAAAACATTATTGTTTGGATGGGTATAATAATGATGTGTAATTCATGTAAATAATAAATATAACATGATAATTATTCTGTATATATGATATTCCATCCAATTATATATTATTTTAATATCAAAATAACGATATTGTCGCTCGTGCGTACGTACGGACTACCGTCTCCACGAACGCAATGAGATTATTCTCTATCATATCCATTAAAGTATAATTATCATTTGATGATATAAAAATATTGTTTAAGGACTTGATATAATTCTGGAAATGAATAAGATACAACCTATCATTGACAACCACGGCTTACGTAACAAAACATATAAAAGAAAACAAGTAATTTAACACCCAAAACAACGATAATTCTAAGATATTATTAACAAAGCAATGTTAAAATATCATATATGATATAATATGAATGTATATTATTATTGTATAATATAGTAACAATTATTTCACCATTATACAGGGGTTTAACCTACCCCCAACCAAGGAAAAGTACAAGGTAAGGGTTTATTTTTCAATCTCTTCATTATCCGAGATTGTTTATATGTAATAATCTACTGGGATTTCGTTATCATCCACATCCATGTTTCTTAGAAATGTATTTCAAAAAATTTTACTATTTACCAAGAATTTGGGTTAAAGTCATTTATACCCTTTTTTGACTTTTTATAAGAGGTTTATAAAGGAATCTTTCCGTCATTTTCTAAACAAGGTTCTTTTTGACCTTTTTGAAAAAATTAAGGTAAGAATGTTTTTTTAACTTATACGGCGGGCGCGATTTTTCTCTGTCATTATAAAATAATTGAAGCTTACCTTACAATATTATAAGAATATTTTCAAAGTAAGTGTTTTATTTTATAATTATGTGACTTTAAATGATTTCAAAATGAATATTTTAAGAATTAGTCAAAGGTACTCTTTATCCAGATCATAATTTTAAATGTTTTAAAGATTTATCTTTCTAAATATTTTTAATTAATGTCCATGTTTTCAAAATGATTTTAAGGAATTATTTATATGGACATGAATGTTTTTAAATGATATTTCTATTCAAAAGTTTCAAATTGGTATGGGAATCTTTGATTCAAATATCTCTTTTAAATTACTTCCTTCATAAATGTGTGACTTTTCAATGATTTTGAGAAAAGAGATATTTTTCTCAAATAGTTTTTATTTCATCTATTTCAACATCCTTTTATGGATTTTAAGTTTATTTGTAGTTGATTTATTATGATACAAAACTTTGGTATTGTATTGTTGGTTTAGTGATATGTTTTACTGTGGATGTTTATTTTTATACCATTCATGGTTTATGGAGAAAGTATTGACATTTCGTATGCTAGTTTTAATACGAATGTTTATGTTATGTTTAAAACTTTTCATATGGGGATTAATTGGACTTAGTAAGTGACGGGTGGATCCCACTATAGCTCCTAAATGCATCAGTAGGTCTCATGAGACAAACTAGTGTCTTGGAAGAAGGCCTTGACAAAATCTTCTTTGTAGTTTTGGCACGAGGCCTTGGTTATGTGGTTATGATAGTCTCTCATTATGCATTCCATAATTATGAAAGTGGTTATTAATATTTCATGTGATTATTCAACTAGTAGAATATCCATGTAAATAAGAAAAATGAATTATTTCATTTTATCTTTACCATATTATGCTGAATTTCAAGTTTTAAAGGATTTTCTGTTAGTTATACATTACCTCAAATGTTTATGCTAATTTCTGAAAGTTTCTGCTGTATTGCTTACCCTTAATGAGCGTTTGAGCTCACCCCTTTCTATGTTTTATTTTTCTCAGGATTCAAAGAAGTGTATTTTGATTGATATGCAGGGTTATGATAAGGGAATAATGGAATTCGTAAAGGATTATTTATGGTGTTTTTTATGTTATGAAGTGTAATGTAACATTCATGTATGTAATATATTTTCCATGACTATTAAGCTGGTCGGTTCTTCGGGACTTGATTCCTTGTAATCATGCCAATGTATTAAAATAATTCACCGACTCTGGGTCACTGGGGTTGGGGCGTTACAATCTTCATAAGGGATTAATTTAAATTATCTCATCATAATGGGGTGTACTGGTCCTTTTTGTTAAGAATGATGATTGGTCAATGCATATTTTCATAGATTATTGATAACATAATAGTAATACTATAATGAAATGGTATCCACTACCTTATATTGATGATTTTTCTTATCAATTATCAAGATCTAAATACTTTTAAAAGACTAACCTATAATAGGATATCACTAGTTAAGGGTTAGAAAGGATTGAATATCCAAGATAGCATTTTGTATGAGGTATGGACACTATGAATTTCAAATATTTCATTTGGACTTATGAATGCCTCTGTTATATTTATTGATACAATTAATATTGTCTTTGGAGATCACCTTGATCACTATGTAGTAGTCAATATAGAAGATATGAAATTATATTCCATGCATAAAGAAGTGAATGAAGATCAGTTTATGTTCTCGTCGAATACCTTGAATAAGAATAATCATTCTTCCAAATTTAGTAAATGTGAATTATATCTTAAAAAATCATTCTTTGGTTATTTAATTACAATCGAGGGGATGTCCGTGGATCCTTTGAAGAAAGATATTATTGAACAAAGGCCCAAACTAACCATAATGATGTAAGCCCTTATTTTTTTAGGTTGGATGGACACTATTGATTATTTTTGAGAAACTTTTCATGGTTATCAAATACACAAACCCAATTGATGTAGAATGGATCCAATTCCCCATGAATAGATGAATTTGAAGAAAATTTCAAGAGACTGAAGGTAAGGTTGGTCAATTAAACTATGCTCACACTACCTTACAGAAGAGGGGGGTTATCTACAGTTATTCTTCAAAAAAGTAATAAAGATGTGTTCACATGTATAATGAAATGGTAGTATCTAAATAATTATTATAATATAAGGTTCATGAAAAAAATACCTAATATATGATTTGGACGTTACAGGGGTATTTTTTAAGATGTATAATAATTAAATTTATGTTAAAAGGTGTGTTATATAGATTATAAAATCCTAAAGTATATATTCATAAAGAAATATTTCAATTTATGTTAGTGAAGATGGATAGAACTAATTAAATAATATGATTGATAAATGTAATACCACCCTGAGATGGTGAAAAATGTTGTTTATTATCTAAGTTTGGAGACTCGTGATCATTTGTAAATTATTTTTATTTAAAAATATATAATTATTTTATATTTTTAAATAATGGAACTTGAAATCATAAGGAAGGAATAAATAGTATATCTTTCAGAGATGAATGTTTATTCATGTATTCTTTTGAACATTAAAGAGGTGAAAAAGGATTATGTGGAGTTATAAAAAAAGGTAAGAAATATTTCTAAGTTTAATCACAATAGTGATGGGATGATCATGTTTAGGAATAGAGTTTTTGTCCCTCCAATAATATAATTAAATAAGTATGTTTTAAAAGAATCATATCGTTCATTATTGTCTATTCATCCTAGAAGAACAATGATATGTAGATATATTAAATAGAAATTTTAGAGGGATAACATGAATATAGATATTGTATAGTATATAACATTGTGTGTGTTATGAGGTCATGTTATGTTTTTGTGAAAAAAATATATAAGGGGATTTTTCAACCATTACCCATACCATGGTGAAAATAAAAAAACATCCCCATGAACTTTGTGATGGGAATACCTAAGACATTTAATGTGAAGAAATCTATTTTCATTATATTTGATAAAATAATTAAATCAATATATTATATTGGACATAGATAACGTTTCATTATTTATCAGCTAACCAGTTTATACATTAAAGAGGTGTTAAGGTTTCAAAGTGTAACACTCTTAGCCAAATCATATCAAAATATGCGGTTTACCATGAATAGTTGGAGAAATATTTTGTATTCTTTCAATATTAACTTGAGATTTCCACATCACATTAACCTAAAATTATTGGTTAGTGGGAGGGAACCATTAAAACTATATAAGTTATGTTGATATATTTATCATTGAATTTAAAATGAGTTTTGGGTCAAAAATATCTCTTGTCAAATTTTCTTACTAAATATCATTGTCTAAATAAATCAGATGGATCTTTATGCATCACTATATGGAAAAAATTATAACTCCGTTATACTAGGGTAAAGTTGGGGAATGAAATCAATTGTTACCGGAGCTATCTAAGGAATTAATAGGGAAGGTTAGATCGATTCCGTAACACATGTGGTAATCTCAGAGTCAACATAAAAGTTATGTTAGAAATAATTAGTGAGATATATAATTCAATGTTGGTGATAGGTTGTTCCAATGAATATCTCCTCATAAGATTTTTATGATACTCAAAATGAAGAGAAAGTTATGCCATGTATATATCGGAACCTATGGGATTCTTGATCAGTTCATGATAAAATATTGTCATTTGATGTATCCTCAAAATCACTCCCAACTACCAGATTGATACATATATTTATTTTAAGAATGTTCATACAAAATTTATCATATTTACTACACTTTTAGGTTGTACAACTAGATCAAGATCTTTCTTATGAAGAATAACCTGTATAAATTTTGGATCATAGAGATAAATTGTTATGGAGTAATATCATTCACCCAGATATGTTTTTATCGAGTAATTTTCCATTTGAAAAGGCTACATGGGAACCATAGGATGTGATGAGGTATATTTATCCTTAATTTTGTTTTCAAATTTATAGAATTTTGAGGTTTCAACTCTTATAAGGGGGCGGAATGTAAACCCCATGATGTTAAATTATATTTCTATTTAAGAAATATTTGAGTTTAATAGTTTTTTGAAGAATTAACCCTTGAACTTATTTGAATAATACTAAAACATTATAAAATTGAGAAAAATATATTTTATTTAATTAAATCATAGTTTTTGAACATAATTTCTAATTCTTTTAGGAAGTACTATTAATTTTATATAACTATTTTTAAGTATTTGGTTTATAAAATTTATTTCATTAATCTATTTTTTAAAATAAATTAAATAGTATTATTAAATTTATGAAAAATTTATTGTTTTCACATATATAAGATGATTTCATTTGTTATAAAATGGGTATAAATAAAAATAAAATCCATTTATAGTTAAATAGATATGTTTTATGAATAATTGATTTTTTGAATGCATTGTGTTTTTGTCATAAAAATTTATAATTATAACTATATATGAATAATTTTAATGAAATTTATATATAATATATTACATAAAATAATTTAACATTAATTTAATTTTTTCTACTAGGAATTAAAATTGAATGAATTCATTTTTATGCTTAAAAATATATTTCTATAAAAAATAGTTTTTATTACATTCTGAGTGATTAATTCTCTTATGAAACTAAGAACAAAAAAATCAAGATTCTGAGCTTCTTAGATTTATTGGGGTAATGTCATTGGTTCATAAAATAATGATAAAATTCGGATTCTCCAGTGTATACTCTCAATTAAAAGGGTGATAAGTTCACTTGGGAAAATAAATTCCATATTTATTTTGTTGAGATAAAATTTCTTTTGACTTCTTAATCATTGTTGACTCTTCGATAGGTAGGATAGAGCTATTTTTTGTTTTGTGACACATCGGGTTTGGGTTATGTTATTATTCGAGGAGATAACATGATATCATATAGATATTAGAATATTATATCATACAATAATAACTATCCAACCCATGACCTTAAAATCACATACATTATGCATTCTCTCAAGAGTAGGAAGCATTACCTTTTTAGATATATTTTAACCATGTATTCTGACCCAAAGATCTTGAGTTATATCTTCTCTCAAAAGTAATTAAATCATAGCCATTGGAATTGGCTGTAATACCTATAGTCAAATGATTTTTATGTTTCTTATACCCATGTAAAAGGAAAACATCACACCCAATGAGTATTCAATGATTAGGAAACATCTAACATAATCTATAAAAGAATCATCTAAATAGTGGAACTTAATGGATCTTTTTTGATAGTTAAATTTAGGATTCTAAGAGGAAGAGTCCAAGGTTGTCTTGCAAAGTGTTTATTTGACCATTTCTCTTCTTGAGATGATTCTTCAAGATCAGAAACATGATTATGAATTCAATAGCATTAGGTACACTCTTTATAGTGGAGATAAATTTGTTTAATGGTAATTCTCTATTTAGGTATCCTATTTCTCTCTAACTGATACATTGTACCTTTTGAAATGAGTAAAACTATGATGGGGGTTTCCATAATTCCCAAAGGGAAGTGCACCGAGGTACCATACATATGTTCTATGACATGAAGTTGTGAAGTTTCTATCATGGTATGAGAAGATATATTTCCTTTTTTCTCATTATTGTACTTTTAAATATCTCAAGGGTGAGAACCAAAGAGCTTCAGGTTTTTTTAATCCAATTCTAGTGATGAATTGTAAGTGGGATGATATTTCTATGGTCTCTGTGGTTGGGTTTCCATTTAAAATACAAAATAATAATTTGATATGGTTTTTGATTGATCATCTAACCAAAATTGATCAATTCATATCCATTCATGATACAATCAAAGTTGAGGAGTAAGGAAATGTCTATCTAAAAGACATTTTTCATTTGAATGGAGTTCCACCAATTATATTATCTAATAATTGTACATTTTTACCTATCATTTTTTGGAGAGGACTTAAAGAGGTGATGGGATATTAGGTTTTCTTAAGTATGGAATACCTTTCATATATGGATGGATAAAATGAGAGAGGTTTACATTTTATTGATAATTAGTAAAATACATGTATTGTTGAATTTTGTGGGGCTTGGGATGACCATTTGGAACTTTTTGACTCTCCTTAAAATTCTTTTTACTATTTTATAATCATAATTGAACCTTTTGATGCCTTATATTGTCGAATTTTTAAATATATGTTATTTTTTGTGAGAGATTTGAAAATTTTCTTTGGTTTGATCGGGATTGGTCTAAGAGATGAAAACAATTATTCTATTAGTTCATTATATAATGTTTTATACAAAAAGGTTATAAAAATATTATGTTCATCATCATCAATAATTTTCCGAGTTTTTAGTAGGTAGTTAGTTATTATTGGGAGTTTCAACATATTTATGTCATCGATGTCTTGAGAGGAAAGGGAGGATTTGTACTCAATTTTTTGTAAATTTTGAGGTTTTTGAGTATTTGGTGAAAGTGGATTACAGTTTAGTACTTACACCATAATAGATGTTGATACATAATTTGTTCCATGTATCATATCATCAGAAGTATCATTCTAAACCATATGATGTCTTGTGTTGGGAATATCTTGAGGTTGATCCTGATTTGTCTGTGACTGACCACCGATTTGAGAAAGTTGATTCAGAGGAAAAGGTACTTTATGGGAGGATGATACATTTATTCTGTTCAATATGGTATCATGGTTCTAATTCCAGTGAGACATGGGAGCATGAGTCACTGATGATGAAGTAGTGGAATCATCCCTTTGATATGGAAACATCATGACTGGCTTTCTAAGGAAATACATGTTTTATACTAGGGTGGTTGTAACATCTAGTTACTTTTAATTCGTTACTCCTATACCATTATTTATCATGTTTTAGTTTGTTCTTGTTTAAATGAGTTTTTTTTTTGAAATTTGTAGATTTTGGAATCCCTTTTGGGCTACGTGAGATTGGCACATTGTTATGGAAAACCCTGTGGTTTGTCCTAGAAACTCGTATGCCCTTTAATGGTGCTCTATGTGGGGGGTTCACGAGGTGTCTAAATGATGCGCCCATACACTACAAACCATGTGGCCTTAGGTAGTGGTAATTTTTATAATTGGAGAACGATTAACTAAATAGAATTCCCACCAAAGAGAAATAATGAACCCTATATGGTGGGGGCACATGGTTAGGGCATAGGTTTTGTCTAACTATGAAGCCCAATCTAGGAAACCATCACACAAGGTTCATTTATTAAAACATTTAATATTAAATTCCCAAAACACCTAATTTAAGTGTAAATTGACCCCATTTAGGTATAAAACTAATTTTAGGCCTATAAAGGCTCTCTAGAAGCGGTTTGGTATCGTTCAAACCCGTTTCATAGCTGATCAAAGAGGCATTGATCTTGTTCAATCACCTCTAGGAAAGTGGATCTACTCTATTATAGTTTTTTCCAATATTTATTTCTCTCATTCTTAGAGTTTTGTAGATCATCACTTAATTGATGGATCTAAAATCTGTTTAATTGGATTATGATTCTAGCTTTAATTTATTTATCTTTATCACCTTCCTTTTACATTGGAGGATACTATTGTGTTTTTTTTATTCTTGATCTATTATTAATTGTAGTTGGTTCCATAATTCTTTTTCTTAGGATTGAAATGTTAATTTTATTAATTAAATTGAAATGGGTTTTTAATATATATAATATCATAAAATTGTGATGTTTTCATCCTTGATTAGAATTGGGAATAGAAATTGAGAAAAACCCCTAATTTTAGTGAAATTTAAATTATGGGATGGACATGATGAAAATGAAGTATTTGTTTTAAAAATTGTTTTTAATAAAAATTATTTTATGTTATTATTTTGAAAAATTATTAAATTAAAAGATTTTTTCAAATGTAATAAATGTTTAATATCCGTGAATTTGTTTTGAAATGAGAGGGCATGTTGAAAACTGATATTGGGGAATTATATTTTTAAATGATTTGAAATTATTTATTTCCAATTTTATTGATTCATTGATTGAATCACATCACATACCAGATAGTTAAAATGTAGTAGGGATAATAATGCGAGAATATTAACCCCTAGCACTAGATGAATGATGAAAACACTAATTAAATAGATTTAATCATGTGATTTTCCATTTAGAGGGAGTGGGTGTAATGTTTCCTTTAGTTGGAGTGGATAATGGTAATTTTTCATTAATATTGGGTGAATTTTGTCTTGGGATCATTGATGAGATGCATGATGACCCAATATCCATTAATAATCATATCAAATGGTGTTTGACAACAGTTCTATGAGGTGATTGATTTCATATACATTTAATTTATTTAAGAAACTATTTTATTAACTCCAGATAATTTATATAAGTTGTTATATATAAATTTATTTTTTAAACCTATTAGAGAAATTTATATAAATTCTATCTATTTGAATGAAATCATGTATTTTTAATATAAAAATTAAATAAAATATACTATTTTATTTAAATTTATTCCATTATAGGTTTTTTGTTTTATTAATGATTAGGGAATTCTCATTAAGACACCACTTGGCTTTAAATCTCATAATCCATCTTTTTCATTTTGAAATTTTTAGATTTTCCTTTTTTATGTCTATGAAAATGGGAGGCACCTCTGGTAGGTTATGAATGTTCTTGATCCTTGACGATTGGAGGGATAGTGGTGGCTATTAGAGGTGTTATCCAATTATTGTATGGGAGGTTTCAGTTTTATTTTTCACTTATCGAGTACTTTGGTTAGGAACTACTTTGGTTTTCTATATCATTGTTTCTTCTAGAACATTATTCCTTTCAAGATTTTGGAATAATAACATTTAACACATTTAACTTTCACTATTTTATGAATATTTATTTTCCTATTGATCTTATATGATTTCAGGTTCAATTCTCCATCCCATTATGATCAAGAATGTCCTTCGGGACATCTCTGTGTTGGATTAGATATCAGGGTACTAGGGTACTTAGGATGGTTCATGACAACCTAATCCATTATTGGACTCTTTCCATTATGTGGTGGTGGTCATGGAATTGAGAATTTACTAATGAAATGATTTTATATGTTTAAGATTGTGAAATAATTACTATCACATATTCTTATTCTAGTGATATTCTCTCTTGTCTCGGTATTGATTAACAATTATTTCCCCATCTTCTGACTCCTGAATTATGAAATTTGAAATATAAATTTCATGAATTATGATTTATGATCAATGAATAAATAAGTATGATATTCATATGTTTTATCCTGATAATGTAACCTAATTACCAAATTATGATTACTTGCTGTCATTGATTGGTATCTCTCATATTTACTCTTTCTGAGGATTTTAGATCACATTATTCATATGTTTCCATTCTCTCAAGGTTGTGGGGGTACGGATTATGTATGAAATTTATAATAAGGGAACTTTTACAGATGAATTTTATGGGATATATTGATGAACTTTAACTAAATATGTTCATTTTGTTTCTAGCCTCTAAATACACTAGACATTCATCGTTATGGGTTTTTATTATTGTTTAATTTATTGAATATTCACCAAAAATGATTTGATAATTATATATGTTATTATGGAGTAACTTTATTTGGTATTATAAAGGTTTTTAGTTATTTTTAGATATTTGGATATAAGGAAAATGGGTATAAAATTTAAGACAACCTTTGAATAATTAAAAGTAATCGATAGAGAAACTAAAATATCTATATGTTCATAAGAACATTTCATAATTTAAGATATCTCGATAATGATTTTCATGATTATATGATTTCTCTATTTGATTACTTTATCTTGATTCTTACACCATTATCTTTGATTTCAACCGTTTTCTCGAACCATGAGGAATATTGTTAATAATGAATGTACAGGAAAATGTAATGATTGCCTTGAGAAACTATGACATGGAATATACAATATATTATATTGTTTTTTTTCTAACACAACCCTATAAATCTATGAGGAAGGGATAGCTTAAAAATGTGAAAGGTAAGGGATAACTAATTGTTGATTTTTTTTAGGATCCAATATTCTCCTTTTTAGTTGGTTCTTTGATCCACTAATTTATGAGAAATGGATTAGTACTATTGGAAAATAATTTCCATTATCTAGTGATCATATAATGTAAAGGTTTTCCTAACAATGTTTCATTTAAAAGGTTACGAACATCTTTTTTGGAACCTTATTAACAATGAAATCAATGTGGGAGATATCAAATCCACAAAATGCAATGATTTTAAGAGAGTATTTTTTAGTATGTACTTTCCAAAAATTATTTACATAAAAATTTAAAGGGAATTACATGAGCTTAAGTGTATGGATGATGAATCTATAGTTACCTATGATAAATTTTTACAAGACTAATGGGGTACCCTTATAGTTTTATCATTATCCTTGAAGAAACAATCATGCAGTTCTTCAGTGCCTTAAAACCATCTCATCAAAATATGCTAGACATAAGGGACATTAATTTATATGAAGAAATAATTTTATATGATCTTATGATTAAAATATTGAGTGGATATTATCACAACTCTTATGGTTATAATAAGAATCGAATGATGTAGTTTCAAAGAAATTACAATAATAAAAACCATGGTGGAATGTAAATTAATATTACTTTATTCTAGAAGTGTACAAATAAGAATTTGTGAAATGTTATCCAAGGTAATGGTAAATATTTTATTTCTGTAAAGTAAATCCATTAATAAAGTATATTTTGATGAAATATAATGAGGCAAGACAATGAAAATAATGGGATAAAATATAATTTTAATAAACCACCCACACTCTAGTTCTATAATTGTAATGAGCACGGGAATTATAAAAACTAATGACTAAATCTAAGGGTTAAGGATGATAAATTGTGTCAACAACCTATTAATCCAATATATTGATGGATATATCATTTTATCATAGCTATTGCAATTGGACATGATATTTAAGTGGTAAAAGTTATACTTATAATTAAATCAAGAAAAAATGATTATTTAATTATATTTCTACCAACTCTTTTATATGTAAATAATTTTCAAATAGTATCATATCACCACCTTAAATATTAGATATTGAATTATTGGTGAAAAAGCATAATGGTATGATGATTTCATTTCAAGTATATATCTTCTCTCTCATATAAGTTTTTTGAAATATTCTTCTAGAAGATAATGGGATTCCTTTTTTGTGGAATTTGGTGTTGTTTTGGGTATGTATTTTATATTTACATGTATACATATATATCCAATATCAATTACAGTGGAAGGTAATTTATATTGTATATTCTAAATCTTCCTAGGATTATCTACAAGTGTGGGATGAATATCATCTTTTAATGGAAAATACTTCCATTTTATGGGTCATTTTAACTATTTAGGAGGTTTATGTATCTCAAATTATTGGGGACAAACACAAAATTGAGGATATTCCTATTTTGTGTGAATATGGTGACGTAATTCCTGATGAGTTTTCAATCATTCCCCCAAACCTTGAGGTTTTGTTTTCAATATAACTTATAGCTAGATTTACATCTATTTAAATGACTCCACATAGAGTTTTCCCAACTAGGTTATAATAATTTAAGAATAAACTCTATAAGAATCTTTGTAACACACCAGGATTTCATATAGTGTTATTTCATCAAAATAATTCAATAACATGCACTACATGCCACACCGAGTTAAAGCACACCATGACTTACCAAACAAGCCGTTCAAAAGAGGTTATGAATAGTATTAACTAAATTTTAAACTTTATATAATCCTTATAATTTTAGAATCCATATTATGAGTTTCTTAGACATAATTTAAGAACAAATTCCATTTTTTCAGATAAAAGAAGTATTTTTCAAAAATGCACTTTTACAAACGTTAATAGTGATTCCTTTTTAAGTAAAATATTTTAAACTTTTATATATTCAATTTGACTAAATAAATTTATTATTTAGATTGGGGACATAAAAAAAATTTACAATGTGACACCCCAAACTTCTACGGTACACTTCTCTTTGAATAATGTGATAGCGTGTGTTGTACGCAATATCAAGTTTTAACACACCACAACCAATCAAACTAGTCGTTATGAATAGTAATACCTAATTTTTGAATTTTTATAAATTCTATCTCTCAAATTGGACCTCATTTTTGGATTCAGAATATCGAAATTAGCCTAGGGTGAAATTTTGGTACTTTTTGGATAACTTTCATATTTTGATGAATAGTGAAAATTACTAAATTTTAATTAAAAACTACTTTTTAATCAAAATAATTAATATTGATAAATTATTAATTTGATTTTTTTAAAAGTATATTTATAACATATATTTACCATTTAATTCAATTTTTTTCATTGGAAAAATTTTCACAATTAAACCAGACATAAACAAGTGCCAATCTTTTGATAGTTATTATCTCTTAAAAACACACTTTTTTGTTTTAACAATGGGAATTAATTTTAAATTAATTTCTTCCACTTATGTGTTTTGAATTTGGAAAAATGGATTACATATTTGGAATCAGGATTTTCAAATTTTGTAAATAGGTAAATTTTATTTTTAGATATTTTGAATAATTATTTCGGTAAATATTTTATTTACCATGTTTAAAGGGTAAATATGGAAAATAAGGGTTAAATAATAATATTATAATAATAAAAAATTACCCTAAAACGTGTCCTAACCATTTTTAGGTGATACAGGTCCGACCATGGGAATCTTTGGGTCGATTTTTGGACCCCATGGAGCAACTTTTAAGTGATGATGACAATTTATATTAATTTAGTTAAAACAAATACAAAAATGATATAAGCATATATCTTTTAGAAAAAAAATATTTACATAGAGTTATTTATGTTGTATTATCGACTATAAATATTCATTAGAAATATAAAAAGATTTACTACATAATGATATTTTATTTTTAATTTTTAGACATTAAATACGTTAATTTATTTATGACACAATGATGATGCAGTAATTACCATAATAGTGAAAAAATTAAAATAATTGATATTATAAATAACCAAATAAATATAATTTGAGACTTTTTATGAATTACACTAATTTAATAGGTTAATAGGACATTTTAGGATTGACTTAATTAACTTTATTTCAAGTAATAATTCTGTAATGAGTTTTACAAATATCAATTATTAAATAGTATCAAAATTGACAAAAAAGAGTTTTTAAAAGAAATATTTTATTATTAATTGATATTAAATTCCTAAAAATCTAAGGCTCGTCCAAAATACTTATATCATGATATTTGAATCATTAATGGGCCACTTGGGGGTCTCTTTAATGTATATAGTATGTTTATTAACCATATAATATAAAAATACAAAGTGACATTGTAAAAGTAAAACTAATTAACTAAGAGTTAATACTTAAATATAAGTTTAATATAGTGACCCAATCCTGTCTAAATTCTATTGGTTGAGTGATTTTAGACCCATACCCACCTTAAATGTTAAATAATCCACTTTGGAGCCATTAGAAACCGAATATTATTTTATTATAAAATAATATTTCTAGCTTTTCCAAAGGTGCCCCTCACCCCTCTTATAAATGGGCACTCCCCCTTCTCACTAATTCACACATTCAAAGACTTTTGGTTCTACCCACCCCTGACAAAATACTCTCTAAACTTCCCTCAATACATCCTAGATGCCTTAGTTTGATCAGAAATCCAACCTAAGGAGCCCTTTTGATCAAATCAAAAGGAAGAACCCGAAGAAGAGGTAATGTTTTCACCACCCTTTTTCAAGTTAATTTCTTCTTCCACTTGTTTTTTCTTTGTTATTACCATTCTAAACTAATGAATCCAGTATCTCATATATACTTTAATATTATTATAAACATTTTACAACCATATTTTAGTATTCTATCCATCCTTTTAATGACATGTCACCATACGTGCGTACGTACGGCTTACCGTCTCCACGTTGTGGTGTAATTGTTATTCAAAACATTATTATTTGGATGGGTATAATAATGATGTGTAATTCATGTAAATAATAAATATAACATGATAATTATTCTGTATATATGATATTCCATCCAATTATATATATTTTAATATCAAAATAATGATATTGTCGCTCGTGCGTACGTACGGACTACCGTCTCCATGAACGCGATGAGATTTATTCTCTATCATATCCATTCAAGTATAATTATCATTTGATGATATAAAAATATTGTTTAAGGACTTGATATAATTCTGGATATGAATAAGATACAACCTATCAATGACAACCACGGCTTACGTAACAAAACATATAAAATAAAACGAGTAAGTTAACACCCAAAACAACGATAATTCTAAGATATTATTAACAAAGCAAAGTTAAAATATCATATATGATATAATATGAATGTATATGATTATTGTATAATTTAATAACTATTATTTCACCATTATACGGTGGTTTAACATACCCCCAACCAAGGAAAAGTACAAGGTAAGGGTTTATTTTGCAATCTCTTCATTATCCGAGATTGTTTATATGTAATAATCTACTGGGATTTCTTTATCATCCACATCCATGTTTCTTCGAAATGTATTTCTAACATTTTTACTATTTACCAAGAATATGGGTTAAAGTCATTTATAACCTTGTTTTAATTTTTATAATAGGTTTATAAAGGAATCTTTCCGTCATTTTCTAAACAAGGTTCTTTTTGACCTTTTCGAAAAAATTAAGGTAAGAATGTTTTTTTAACTTATACGGCGGGTGCGGCTATTCTCTGTCATTATAAAATAGTTGAAGCTTACCTTACAATCTTATAATAATATTTTCAAAGTAAGTGTTTTATTTTATAATTATGTGACTTCAAATGATTTCAAAATGAATATTTTAAGAATTAGTGAAAGGTACTCTTTATCCAGATCATAATTTTAAATGTTTTAAAGATTTATCTTTCTAAATATTTTTAATTAATGTCCATGTTTTCAAAATGATTTTAAGGAATTATTTATATGGACATGAATGTTTTGAAATGATATTTCTATTCAAATGTTTCAATGTTTTATGGGAAACATTGATTCAAAAATCTCTTTTAAATTACTTCCTTCATAATTGTGTGACTTTTCAATGATTTTGAGAAAAGAGATATTTCTCTCAATTAGTTTTTATTTCATCTATGTCAACATCATTTTATGGATTTTAAGTTTATTTGAAGTTGATTTATTATGATACAAAACTTTGGTATTGTATTGATGGTTTTTTGATATGTTTTACTATGGATGTTTATTTTTATACCATTCATGGTTTATGGAGAAAGTATTGACATTTCGTATGCTAGTTTTAATACGAATGTTTATGTTATGTTTAAAACTTTTCATATGGGAATTAATTGGACTTAGTAAGTGACGGGTGGAGCCCATTATAGCTCCTCAATGCATCAGTAGGTCTCATGAGGCAAACTAGTGTCTTGGCACAAGGCCTTGACAAAATCTTCTTTGTAGTTTTGGCATGAGGCCTTGGCTATGTGGTTATGATAGTCTCGCATTATGCATTCCATAATTATGAAAGTTGTTATTAATATTTCATGTGATTATTCAACTAGTATAATATCCATGTGAATAAGAAAAATGAATTATTTCATTTTATCTTTACCATATTATGCTGAATTTCAAGTTTTAAAGGATTTTTTGTTAGTTATACATTACCTCAAATGTTTATGCTAATTTCTGAAAGTTTCTGCTGTATTGCTTACCCTTACTGAGCGTTTGAGCTCACCCCATTCTATGTTTTATTTTTCTCAGGATTCCAAGAAGTGTATTGTGATTGATATGCAGGGTTAAGATAAGGGAATAATGGGATTAATAAAGTATTATTTATGTTGTTTTGTATGTTATGAAGGGTAATGTAACATTCATGTATGTAATATATTTTCCAAGACTATTAAGTTGGTCGGTTCTTCGGGACTTGATTCCTTGTAATCATGCCAATGTATTAAAATAATTCACCGACTCTGGGTCACTGGGGTTGGGGCATTACAATCTTCATAAGGGATTAATTTAAATTATCCCATCATAATGGGGTGTACTGGTCCTTTTTGTTAAGAATGATGATTGGTCAAAGCATATTTTCATAGATTATTGATAACATAATAGTAATACTATAATGAAATGGTATCCACTACCTTATATTGACGATTTTTCTTATCAATTATCATGATCTAAATACTTTTAAAAGACTAACCTCTAATAGGATATCTATAGTTAAGGGTTGGAAAAGATTGAATATCCAAGATAGCATTTTGTATGAGGTATGGACACTATGAATTTCAGATATTTCATTTGGACTTATGAATGCCTCTGTTATATTTATGGATATAATTAATATTGTATTTGGAGATCACCTTGATCACTATGTAGTAGTCAATATAGAAGATATGAAATTATATTCCATGCATAAAGAAGAGAATGGAGATCAGTTTATGTTCTCGTCGAATACCTTGAATAAGAATAATCATTCTTCCAAATTTAGTAAATGTGAATTATATCTAAAAAAATCATTCTTTGGTCATTTAATTACAATGGATGGGATGTCCGTGGATCCTTTGAAGAGAGAAATTATTGAAAAAAGGCCCAAACTAACCATAATGATGTAAGCCCTTATTTTTTTTAGATTGGATGGACACTATTGATTATTTTTGAGAAACTTTTCATGGTTATCAAATACACAAACCCAATTGATGTAGAATGGATCCAATTCCCCATGAATAGATGAATTTGAAGAAAATTTCAAGAGACTGAAGGTATGGTTGGTCAATTCAACTATGATCACACTACCCTACAGAAGAGGGGGGTTATCTACAGTTATTCTTCAAAAAAGTAATAAAGATGTGTTCACATGTATAATGAAATTGTAGTATCTAAATCATTATTATAATATAAGGTTCAAGAAAAAAATACCTAACATATGATTTGGACTTTACAGGGGTATTTTTTTAAGATGTATAATAAATAAATTTATGTTAAAAGATGTGTTATATAGATTATAAAATCCTAATGTACATATTCATAAATAAATATTTCAATTTATGTTAGTGAAGATGGATAGAACTAATTAAAGAATATGATTGATAAATGTAATACCACCCTGAGATGGTAAAAAATGTTGTTTATTATCTAAGTTTGGAGACTCGTGATCGTTTGTAAATGATTTGTATTTAAAAAGATACAATTATTTTATATTTTTAAATAATGGAACTTGAAATCATAAGGAAAGAATAAATAGTATATCTTTCATAGATGAATGTTTATTCATGTATTCTTCTGAACATTAAAGAGGTGAAAAAGGATTATGTGGAGTTATAAAAAAAGGTAAGAAATATTTCTAAGTTTAATCACGATAGTGATGGAATGATCATGTTTAGGAATAGAGTTTTTGTCCCTCCAATAATAGAATTAAATAAGTATGTTTTAGAATAATCAAATCGTTAATTATTGTCTAATCATCCTAGAAGAACAATGATATGTAGATATATTAAATAGAAATTTTGGAGGGATAACATGAATACAGATATTGTACAGTATATGACATTGTGTGTGTTATGAGGTCATGCTATGTTTTTGTGAAAAAAATATATAAGGGGATTTTTCAACCATTACCCATAACAAGGTGAAAATAAAAAAACATCCCCATGAACTTTGTGATGGGAATACCTAAGACATTTAATGTGAACAAATCTATTTTCATTATATTTGATAAAATAATGAAATTAATATATTATATTGGACATAGATAAGGTTTCTTTATTTATTAGCTAACCAATTTATTCATTAAAGAGTTGTTAAGGTTTCAAAGTGTAACACTCTTAGCCAAATCATATCAAAATATGCGGTTTACCTTGAATAGTTGGAGAAATATTTTGTATTCTTTCAATATTAACTTGAGATTTACACATCACATTAACCTAAAATTACTGGTTAGTGGGAGGGAACCATTAAAACTATATGAGTTATGTTGATATATTTATCATTGAATTTAAAATGAATTTTGGGTCAACAAATTATCTTGTCAAATTTTCTTACTAAATATCATTGTCTAAATAATTCAGATGGATCTTTAAGCATCACTATATGGAAAAAATTATAACTCTCTTATACTAGGGTAAAGTTGGGGAATGAAATCAATTGGTACCTGAGCTACCTAAGGAATTAATAGGGAAGGTTAGATCCATTCCGCAACACATGTGGTAATCTTAGAGTCAACATAAAAGTTATGTTAGAAATAATTAGTGAGATATATAATTCAATGTTGGTGATAGGTTGTTCCAATGAATATCTCCTCAGAAGATTTTTCTGATACTCAAAATGAATATAATGTTATGCCCTGCATATATCGGAACCTATGGGATTCTTGATCAGTTCATGATAAAAGATTGTCATTTGATGTATCCTCAAAATCTCTCCCAACTACCAGATTGATACATATATTTATTTTAAGAATGTTCATACAATATTTATCATATGTACTACACTTTTAGTTTGTACAACTAGATCAAGATCTTTCTTATGAAGAATAACCTGTATAAATCATGGATCATAGAGATAAATTGTTATGGAGTAATATCATTCACCCAGATATGTTTTTATCGAGTAATTTTCCATTTGAAAAGGCTACATGGGAACCAGAGGATGTGATGAGGTATATTTATCCATAATTGTTTTTAAAATTTATAGAATTTTGAGTTTCCAACTCTTATAAGGGGGCGGAATGTAAGCCCCATGATTTTAAATTATATTTCTATTTAATAAATATTTGAGTTTAATAGTGGTTTGAAGAATTAACCCTTGAACATATTTGAATAAAACTAAAACATTATAAAATTGAGAAAAATATATTTTATTTAATTAAATCATAGTTTTTGAACATAATTTCTAATTCTTTTAGGAAGTACTATTAATTTTATATAACTATTTTTAAGTATTATGTTTATAAAATTTATTTCATTAATCTATTTTTTAAAATAAATTAAAGAGTATTATTAAATTTATGAAAAAGTTATTATTTTCACATATATAAGATGATTTCATTTGTTATAAAATGGGTATAAATAAAAATAAAATCAATTTATAGTTAAATAGATATGTTTTATGAAGAATTGATTTTTTTTAATGCATTGTGTTTTTGTCATAATAATTTATAATTATAACTATATAAGAATAATTTTAAAGAAATTTATATATAATATATTCCATAAAATAATTTAACATTCTTTTAATTTTTTCTACTAGGAATTAAAATGGAATGAATTCATTTTTATGCTTAAAAATATATTTCTATAAAAAATAGTTTTTATTACATTCTGAGTGATTAAAATTAATTTATATCCAATTTGGGATTTGAATTTTATAAAATGGTTTAAATATTTGGAATCAAATTTTCCAGATTTGAGAATGGGGAAAATTTTATTTTTTCATAATAAATAGTAATTTTGGTGAATGTTTGTTTCTACGAATACGGTTTAAAAGTGTTAAAATGGGATTTAATCTAAAATATAAGGCTTAAAATTTCCCATAAAATTACCTAAATTTTATTTATTGAATATATTTCTACATTAACGTTTCTTATCTTTGAATCTTTGTTTATCTGGTTCCACTTTTACTTGATTATGACTTTATTATGTTTCAATGTTTTAAATATTTAAAAGTTTACACCCACCTTAATTAACAAAGGAGGTATTACCCCCTCACTTATTCATACATTTTAAGTCATATATGTTTCACAATACCTACCCAAACTCATTCATACATCCTTCCACCAATTAGGTATCTTTTTTATTCCAAAAAGACCAACCTTTACAGGCTTAAGATATAAGACAAAGGATGTTTACCAAAGAATATATAATTATTATTAGCAATATATTTTGAGATTATTTATTTTAATAACCTCAAAAAAACATTATATAACCATAAAAAAGATTAATTCATTATAGTTACTATTATTAAATGTTTTTATATTAACGGTACAATCATTTTCTACCTACCTTCTATTCTATGGGAAATAATAATGTCGTTTATGTGTATGTGTAGATTACCAACTTCACAAACAAATGTGGTTTTTTCATATCATCCTTAAATGGATAATAATATGGAAGGGCTTAATGAATATATCTGATTTTTATGATATTATTATAATTTATTAAATATATATTATTATTAATATTTTTTATATTTGTTTAAATTCGAATACATTACAAGGGCGTGCATACGTAATAAAATAATAATAATGTGAGGTAATTAATTTTACATCACCACTTTATATAAATGGTTATAAGTATATACAATGAATGAATATTATAGATATATAATTATTTATATTTTTTGTTATTAAACCAAGAAAATGTTCATAGAAAATGGACTAGTTTACAATCAAATAATGATTTTAATTAATAAAATTTATAAATGGGTCATTGGAAATAATAATGGAATTTTATATTTTATGAATAATATAAATATGGTTCTATTAGAGATTTATATAAAATATAAATTTTTTATAAATGATCTTATGAAAATTTATGAATAATAACAAGACCTAAAGTAGGTGTTTATGTCACAATCTCATTTTTCAGGATTTTCTATACTAAATTTCCATTGAGGAAAATTATATATACATTAAACATTAAACCTCATCCATTTTATTCTAAAATCGTTATTTATAAATTTTTTATAAAATACTTCCATTTTATTCCCTTTTTCATATAAAATGACCAATAAAGTTTTTAAAAGAAAAACTGACCTTATTTTCTCTTTGATCGATGAACTTTTTAATCCATATCCGTGATATTTAAAATGTTTTTAGGAATATTATTTTATGATAAATTTATTTATTAAATTTATTTAAAAACATATTTAAATTTTTTTACTGATTTATAAATATTTATTTTTATAATTTCTTCAAAATAGTTTATTTAATACTTTTCACTGAAAATCTGAATAGAATATATGTTTTTCCATTAACTGCAAGGATGGATTTTCCCACCATTATATCCATTTTTTTCAATCAATGATCCTTTAATGTTTTCATTTTTATTTTCAAAGAAAATAATTTTATGAATATTCTAGGATTTTTTTTTCAAATAAGCTTCAAGAAAATGATATTTTCTATGTTTTCAATAAGATTTCCAAATAAACTTTTAAAGGTAATTTTCATAATTCTAAAAATAATTTGATGTTTATAATGGATTATTAGTGATATTATATAATTATAAAACCTATATTATTTTCCTATATTTCTTATGATTATGTTTTAATGTAATGTTTATGAAACTATTCATTCTCCATAAGTTATGTTATGATGGAATGATGAATGTTTTTATGATCTTTTAGAACACATTTGTATGGTTATCATTATGTGATGGTTTGATCTATTAAATGACTCCAATTAATGGATTGATTATTGATATCACATGATTTAATATGAAATAGGATGGGGATTGAATCCATTATAATGATTAAAAGAGGTGTGGGAGTGAACCCAATCTGTTATGGGACTTTGCCACTATTTGATGATGGTCATATAAGTGAAACATTACTAATGAAATGCTTTTCTAAGATTCTGATTATGGAAAATTTCCATTGAAATGTTATTTTTATTATGATATGGTCTCAAGGATAATGATTTATTAACTCTTAAGACTCATGTATTTTGAAATTATAAATATTTTTCTCGGGAGTTATGATTTATTATCTAAGACTAACTAGGTATTATCATTATATGTTATGATCATGATCACATACCATAATTATAATATTATTCTAGATTGTGATCATCGATTGATATCACCCATGTTTAAAAATATGAGCTATCGCTTTCCTATATTTCCATTTTCCCAAAGTTATAAACAAATTTATTGAGTGATAAATTCCAAAGAATGGTATTGAAAGAAAAGACATTTATAGGATATATTGATGTTCTTTAATTAAATAATTTGATTATGTATCTAGTATATTAAAAAAATAAAATTTTATTGTTTTGGGGCATATTTTATTATGAAATGAATTCAATATTAATCTAAAATTATAAAATAATTATATATGTTATGAAAATTTCACATCGCCCCCTGCCCTCTCAGTTGTATACACACAAGATCGATTTGGAATTTCAATTATTATTTGACCTTAGGTTCCATCCAATTAGATAACTTTGAATATATATTGTATTTTTATTAAAAAAATGAGCAATTAAATATTTGAGATGTTTTATGTATAATATCATATCAAAAAAATTCAATATTCTTTCTCAATTAGAAATGGGATTTTTGGTCAATTCATTAAAAAATATTAAAAATAAAGATATAAAGATACATAAAAAAATTTAAAAGACAATAGTGTAATAGAAATGGGATGAAAACAGTTGAATTGGAAAAATTTTATAACTTAATATGATGATTATGATTCATTTAGAGAATCAATTTTATGTAGCGAAAAATATCATGTATATATCAGTGATAAATCATTTTAATATTTTTACCCTCAAGTGAAGGATTAAATTGAAATATACATCAATGAAGTTATTTCATACATATTGTCACATATTAAGGGACTTAATAATTATATTTCTTATTATTAAATGGATTTATTATTCCCTTGAAGATGTTTTAGATATGAAATTTGGTTGTTTTATCACTCTAAACAAACTAGTGAAGGGAAAGTAAAAACAGTTCCACTATTTAATGAATTTTGTTTATAATTTATATAAAATTGAAAATATTTATTTTTTAGAATTATTTTTTCATGATTTTTTTTATTTAAGTGGTCCTTCAATTATATAAATTACATAAATTCACGATGGATATTAATACATATCAACTAGAAATCATGGAAATAGGGTAGAAGAGAAATATAATTTGTTTCAAGAGATAAATAAAATTCATGATGATAAAATTATATTAGTAAAGAAATATATTTACTAAATATTCAAGTGTGTAGAAGACCAGAAATAAAATATCAATATGAAATTTATGTAGGTAAATCTCAAAATAAAAAATGTGGAAATCACTCGAGTGAATTCTTCACAAGAATTTGGAAAGAGAATGGAATCCACACAAATTTCAATGAAGGGAATTGAATTTAATAGGACTCAAAATGGTGTATATATGATATGGATATCATTTTAATATCAATACATAACCAGATCATGCAAGAAGGTAACCTAAAATACAATTAAATAAATTTTCACTAAATCAATTTTTATAGAAAGTGGAAAACTAAAATCAATAATTAAAATAATATGGAGGATTAAAAATTATAAAAACACCACTAATAATTAGTGGGTTGTATAAGAAAGTATAATAATATTTTTCCACCAAATGGAACCTAAAATAGTGCTAAAAGAACCCAAAAATAATAAGGTGCATATGAAGCAACATTTTGGCATACTGAGCATAAAATAAAAAACAAGAGGTTTGTAGGACACAGTTGGTGTTGTTGAAGTTTTGGTAATATGTCCACAATTTAATTGAACGGTATTTAAAAATATTTTAATAATTAAATATGACACCCAATGTATGTCATCATATGAATTACAAATATTTAAAGAAAAAATTTCATTAAAATACCATCCTATTATATTTTACCTTTAGTGTTTTAAAGAATCAGGGATAAACAATAACTGAGAAAATACCTTTATTTCTCAACTAATGGTAATTTTTTCTACTATATAAGAAACTAATTTTTCCAAGTAAGACATAGATAACTACAAATAATTATTAAAACCAGATACACTTCTTGACAATACATAAATTTTTATTTTATTCGTTACATGGGGAAATAGAAATATAAGAAATGGGTATGCTCGAACACTTATTAAAGGTAAACATAGAAGATAATAATAAAAGATAATTAGAAAGAATGATATGAGTATATGGGTATAATCAAGATATATAATAAATTTATATCCAACAAAGAATATATCATAAATTATGGTCAAATACTTGGTATAACATAAAAGTGTATAATAATATACAAAAGAGGCAGAAACATGGAATGAAATATTTCTTGAAAACAAAGGAAACTTATAATGGTGTTATAACATGAAAAAAACATAGGGATATATAAAAATCATAAACATTGTAAAATATTTTGAGAAAAATCATTATGTCCATACTTATGTGAACAAACTCATTTTATCCACTCCTTGATATCTAAAGAGATATCCACTTAATTCAGTGAGTTGGAGGGTAATAGAATATATCACCCATAACCATATTTATATATTTGTGAAATAAAAAGTCATCGATTCTTCATATATTAAGTAAAACATGGAAATAAAATGGGTTTTCTATCCTTTTAAAAAGGAATCATATATGGAAAAAAATTTAAATTAAATCAATAAAGGAAATAAACCAATAAAATATTTATGGGTATCTAATGATACTAAATTAAATTCAATGTAGATACTATTAATATAAATATATGTTATTTTTAATATGTTAATAAATATTATACAATTTTTTTAATAATTTTACAAATCAATCACTGGATGGCTTTTAGGAGAACACCACCCAATCAAATAAATAAAAAATATGATATTCTTATAAAAATTTAATGGGAAAAGAAATTATGCTTTTAGTAAAAGATCATTAATCAATAAAAATTTATTGATTTATGAATTCTCTTATTGATATTTAATTTTACTCATTTATGAAAACATAGGTATGTAATCATTGGTTATATGATGAATTATTTTAGAATAATAAAATAATTTTACTTCGAAAATAAAATGAAAAATGACACTATTCTAGAACACCCATTTTAAATAAATCACATATACTAATAGAAAATAAATTTCCTTTTTTTATTTATGAAACATGTAAAATAAGTTTTAAAATAATATAAAATACATTCATATGAAAAAAAAATTAAAAATAAATTTCTTTTCTTTTTTCGTAAAGAAAGTATAATGGACAAAGTCACCAATTTATTTTGAAATTTAAATCTAAAAATGGTTGGAAATAAAAAAAAATTAAATTTATTAAAACAGTAATTTTATGGAAATATATAATAATGGATTATTTAAAAAAACTTTTCCAGGGAAAAAATTTCGTTTAATATAAAAATATATCTATGATACATAAAACATTTTAAGATTTTGAAACTCTTATATATAATACCCACATCCTAAATAGGGAAATAATATTTCCATTTGAAAATTGATGATAATAAGTAAGATAATAACATCAGTTAATATATATATTATCTAATAAAATGAGTTGAAAACATTATAGGGAAGAAAAATATGGATAAAGAGGTGAATAATCCATTCGAAAGAAATGGTTTTATTCTTACCAAGGTCAAACATTTATTTTAGAAATTATTTCATCAAAGAAGATGATAATAATTAAAATAATAAACTTCCCATGGAAAAATATAAATTAAAATTGGAAAAAATATAAATGGAATGATAGTAGCTCTATAGAAAATCAGAACCAAGTATAGAATTTATGACTCAAGGATAAAGAATTTCTGTCGAGAAATATGTTATGGATCAAGTAATACATAAATAAAAACACATTTAATGAGATAGATCCTTAAATAAAAATCAAAATTCCCTAAATAAAATATATGTACTTTAATAATGAATCAAATAGGTATAAAACACACAATGTAGAAAACATTGGGTGGATAATATAATCAAATCTCAATGAATGAAGTTTGATATGAAACCCCAAAAATAACTTTATTACTAACTATATTAAAGGAATTGAAAGGATTTATTTTGAAATTAACTTTTATGAAAAAATTACTAATGTTTATTTTTTATGAAAAAAATAATGGGTTATGGGTACACAATGTCATATAATTTTAGGTGAAAAATATTAAAACATGCCTCTAAGAAATAAAACCAAGAAAACAAACCCTTACAAGTAACATAATATTTGAGGTAATAATCATTTGATATTTTGGATATAAATAATAACTATAAGAAATATAAAACTTCTAGGAAATATAATAAAAATTATGAATTATGTATAATAAACCAAACATTTATGATTGTATTTTGTTAATAATGTTTTTAACTCAAATGAATAAAATTGTGTTTGTACAAACCCTTACCATCATCATTGTTTTCTAAGAACATGTTGCTAAAATAATAAATAATAAAATTGAGTTTATTATATACCATATTAGTGACCTTATTCGTCTATATATAACATACTAAAGATGATTCATTATTGTATTCTGTTTATTTATTATATATTTGTGTATTTTGTTGGTTAATTGATGTGGTTTGGTAACTTTTTTATGTGAAATATTTGTTATGTTGAACATGGTTAAATATATTATAGGATTACAAAATAATCCCTAAAAATTAAGGTTGTATGTAATATATTATTAAATTATCATAAAATTTATACAATTATAAAGTTTTTTATAAAATAAACTCAAATTATGAAATGTACTCAGATATGTTCATTTTAGAGGGTTAAGTTTAATATATCCATTTGTTATTAATATCATTTAAAGAATGTACGAAATTATCCTTATATAATATTAATAATGTTATAAACATTATTTTATACCTTTAAATCACTTTTAAAATCATCCATGTTAGGTGGTTGAGAAAAATAAAATGCATCATCTCGTGGAGGTAGTAGTCTGCACGTCTGCATGATCAATGATGTTTTATTTTTTTTAGTGGATGGAAAGAAATAAATATTGTTTGATCCATTAATATAATTAGAAATAATAATATTAATGGTACTGAGTAAATTATATTACTTATTTTAGAGTAGTTTTTGAAATTAAATATTGATATGAAAATGATAAGGATCAAGTAATACTTTCTTTGGAATCTTAAACTTTCTCGTGGAAGAATCCTTTGATATAAAGGGAATAGTATTACTTATGGTGAATATGGGATTTATGTAATTAAATATAATTATATGAGAGGAAACTTATGTATGTTTTCAAGTAAATGATTTTGTTTTTGTGTAACATTTATTTTTTGTAAGTGACACCCTTTTATACGTAAAGTAATGCGTACTTTTGTGAACCCTCATTATTTAAAAATATTGGAAAGAAAATATTCAATGGTAAATGGTTATGAAATTAATAAATAATGGATTTTATGGTGATATAATGTTGTTAACGACTCTAATACCCATTTCCCCACATGTTTAAAAAAATTATGGTTTTTACGACTTAATGTTAACTTTTTCCCATTTTTTTTACTTGGTAACTAGTTTTTACCCTAGTAATTTATATTTTTTAAAAAATAAAATTTCACCCATATAACAGTATATTTTCCATATAAATATATATTTAGGCACAATATAGTCTAATTAAATTCAAAATAATATAAAAATAGTTTAAAATTAAAATATCTAATATCTAAAGAAAAAATTATATAGAAAAATAAGGGCTTTACCATTAAGTTTTATTAATATTATTTTTTATTTGTTTGAAATTAAATGTTTGTTATTGTAGTTGTATTTTTTTAAACACAATATTTGATTCATTTTTTTGAAGTTATTATTTTATTTTATTAAATTAAAAATTACTCAATATTAATTAAAAAAATCTTTAAAAAATGTCTTAAAAATAATGTAGTAATTAACTTTAATCCAAGTAATCATAGTATTATACTTAAAAATTAAACTTAACATTAAAATTAACATGCAATTTTTTATATGAAATAATAAATACATTTTGTAGTTTTAATTTAAAAACTAATGAAAACTAATGTTTAATATAAGTAGATATAAATATTTTTTAGAGTAAAATATTATTTATGTTTCGAAAACATTAAACAAGGGTTTTATAAATTAAAAATAGTTTTTTTATTATTTAATTTAATATTTTTTGTATACAATAGTTTTAAGAAACTAATATTTCATTATTATTTTATGATAATATTAGAAAAGTTAACGTATTAAAAAAATAAGTATTTTTTCTCTATTCACCAAAAAATAAATTATTTTAGAAAAAATATAAAAAAATCATCATAATATAATACTGAAATTTTTAGTCCAAAAATGAAGTTATTTTTTTTAATTAATATTATAAAATTTATTAATTTATATTTTAAATGAAAATAATATAAATAAATATAAATATATTTTATAAAAATATATGACATTTTTAAACTTAATGTGTCATATAAATTATTTCATTTAAATTTATAAATAATTTAATGTTTTCATATTAGTTTTTAAATATAATATTAACTTTTAAAATAGTTTTTAAATAGGTATTAGTTTATTTTATTAAGATAAAATACAATACCTATTTTAAATGGTTTTTTGAAAGGAATCCTTTTTAAAATATAAATCAACGAAAAATAATAATACGTAATTATTTTAAATTATTATTATGTTTTTATCAAAAAATTATTATAATCTTCTTGTCATTTCAATATGTTGCAGTTCGTATTATTCGGGTTTTGTGTTTGTTCAGTATTATGAGTGACACAAGCTATCGAATAAAATATTAATTTAAAGGTTCAAAAATTGTCGTTCATTATATTCTACCCATAACATAATTTCACCCTAAAAATTTTAATTATTACTCACAATTGAAAATCGGTGATGGTATTCTTGAAATATTCATTATTTTCTATTAAATATATAATATGACATATTCCTTACTCTTTTAAGATATATCATGTTACTTATGTTTTTTCAAACAATATTTATCATTCATATAATCTTACACCCTGGTATGTATATACCCTTATCATATATTCTCCATAACATACCTTTCAAAAAATAATTGAGTCTCCATGACATTAAACCACAAAAAAAATCTTATATTCCACTAAAAAATAACTTTAACATTCACCCTCAAATATATTAACCACTAGTTCATAAATTCACCAATAGTCGATATATATCATTATCCCCATAAATGATATAAACTTTACACAAAATATCATGGAACACTTTTTTATTAAATAAAAAATCAATTACAAGGCTATAAATACTATCTAACTTACTTTTATCAAAATCAATCAACCCTTTATTACCTCAGGGTCAAGCATATATAAGACCTAATAGTTATCCATAACTCAATCATGTGTTCTCCAATAGTTATACCCATAAATATATCCATGTTACAAAATAAATTTTCAAGGTTATTGATACCATTTAATATGTGATTATAAACCATTATAGTTTAATTATTTAACAATAATACATATATGTTTCACATAATCCTCATAACTTTTATAACATTCCATAATATCATAAATAAATATAACTCACTAATAAAAATATAAAATTGTATCTTGATCTAATTTATATTAAGATATTAACCTATCTATCTTTGGTAAGACTATAAAACATAGTTTTTCTACCTTGATTAGAATATTCTAAAATTATAAACCATTTAAGTATGTTCCCCAATTATTTTATAGGACATAGTAGTTTCTATATTTATATACCTTTCTCTACTTCATTTTTATAATATTATTTCAAACAAATAATAAAACCCAAATGGTTATGACAATATTATAAATATGAATATAAAAGCGTCAATTTGATGATAAATTCCCCTATGCCATCTTTTTTAATATATTATAAATTCTCTTCAACTTATGAATCTATTTTTTTAATATTTGATAATACACCGTCATTTTCCAGTTGGGATATCTATCATAATTAGATAAAAACATACTCAAATATTTTCTAATGGGTTTTAAATAGAATGTGATTAACCAAGGCATCTACCTTAGAAGAGTCTAGCCTGGTGTATAGTCTTTGGCCCAATCATCATGCACTATAGTTGAGATTGATTTTTTACTAACCATTAATTTATCAAGGTTATTATTCCCAAGTTGAATTGTTCCATAACCAAATCCACTATCTAGTATCTAGAAATGGATTTCATTTCTAGGAGAACTGCACAATCTCTACTTTACCAAAACATCATGATGTTATCCTAAACTAATATATATACCTTAGACTTATACTTGTGTTTTCTTCTAAAATACTATTATCATAATCCCTGAAACATTATTGTTTTCCTTAACTAACTTAAAGAGATATAAAAACCTTATAAATTATGATCAAACATAACTTATAAACACTAAAATTATCTTCATATAATACTTAAACCTATTAAGTTATCTAAACACTACTTTTTTACCAACTATGAAACCATATAGACTTGATCATCTCAATTATATGACTTTAAAGAAAATATTTCATTAAAATATCATCCCATAATCTTTTATATTTTGATATTAGGATAATTAGAACAATATATTAACTAATAAAAACCATATCATTCTCAACTAATAGATATTTTTTCATTATATAATGAACTACTTTTTTCAACCTAGTATTCAATATCTAATAAAAATTCATAGAACAAGATACTCTACTAGTTACATCTTAAGTATTACATTTCTCCATAACCTGAAGAAATGGAACTTAAGAAAAGGGTGATCTTAAACACTCGTTAAGGGTAAAAAAAGTGATAATAGTGATATATCTTAAGTGAAAATAAGATAGGTATATGTTTATAATCATATTATATATGATTGGTATATCAAAAAAATAATAGGTAGTAAATTATGGAATAAGGTGTGGAATAACATAAAAGTGATATATATCTTAGAAAATATCATAATCATGGAATATAATATTGCATAAAAATAATAGTAAAATAAAATGGTGTAATAACATGAAAAAAAACATGGAGATATAGTAAAAGTATAATCATATGAAAATATTTATATAAAACCCATTATTACCATACCAATGTGAACAAACTCATTATTTCCATACCAAAAATTTTTATTGAACTCAATATGTCATCACATGTGTGAAAAAACTCACTATTCTAATTAATGAATATCTCATGAGATATCAACTTAAACCAATTCATCATAGTGTTTTATAGGACCCCACCTGTCATCATCCTTATATATGTGTTCCATAATAAACCAATCATTCATCATATAATAATGAACCCATGGATATAAAATCATTTTCATAACCTTTTCAAATGGAATTATATAATGAATAAATTCATAATTCCATCAATAAACTTGATAGACCCATGGAAAATAAATAGATATCCTATGATATTAAATTTAATTCTAGTTAGATACCATTAAATAGAGAATATAGTTTTTACAACTTATTAATAAAGGTTATGTGTATTGGTTAACAATTTCCCCAATAATTTGATGAATAGAATCTCTGTGAATTCCCCTCAGTTAAATGAAACAAAGATATGTCATTAATATAGGAAATGGATTTGAAGAAGAATAAGCATTATAAAATAAATATGAAATATAAAGAGAATAGAAATGATTTATTTTTTCTCTTATATGTATTTAATGTTTCCAATTTGTTTAAACAAATATAAATAAAAAAAGGGTACAAGAATAATACATATAGAATAATAGAATAATTTTACATTGAAAATCAAGGTTAAAATGCCTCTCTTCCATAAAAACACTTTTAAATAAAACTCCTAGAATAATAGAAAATTAATTTACTTTATAGAACTATTAATCTTGGGAATTATGTTTAAAAATAATTGGAAATACATTTTTTGAAAAAAAAAAGAAAATTTTATTTTTCATTTTTATAATCAAATTATATTGAAAAGAGTCACCAGTTTCTTTTAAAAAGTATTTTCAAAAAGGATGGTAAGAATATTTTTTGATTTATTAAAATATTACTTTTAAAGAAATATCCAAATATTTTTTCTTGAAAAAAATAAAAAACAAATTTATATATAGAAAACATATGGTGTAAAAGGATCCCATGAATTTATCAATATTTCAGTTCCCAAAAATAGAGGAAAACATTATTGTGAAGGAAAATTTAGACAAGTAGGTGAATAGTCCATTAGAGAGAATGGTTGTTATTTTTGTCAATATAAATATTTTATTTGGGAAGGTATTTAATAAAATATGATGATACCTAAAATTCTCCAGAATCACACTCCAAGATCTAGTGGTAAATATACTTTCATTAAACATAGTATTTGATATTATATTAGATGAATAAATATTTATTTTAAATATTACCATAATTTAGGAATTATATTTCATAGGCAATCACATAATCATAAGAACGATATGTTTGGTATCTCCAGTGATAAGCATTTTAAGATAAACTTATTTTAAGATATGTGTAAATAATAATCCATAACATAACTTCACTAGATCCACTACTAGATTTATCCTAGGTTATATTGAAATTTATAACCATGGAAAATAAATAATAAAAATATTATAAGATCAAATTCCTAGTAAAGACAAATTTATCAACATTCCATCATGATTTATATTAAAATGATATAAGAAAACACGATGATTGGAGAAATATTTTATTAAAAACAAGGAACAATAAGAGTTGTCTATAGGAACTGATAGATGGATATGTGATATCAAATTAAATTATATGTCATAAATAATGAGTGAGAAACTTGTGATAATAAACAAGAGACATGAAGCATAATCATAGGTATAAAGATATGGAGAGTAATATAAATATAGAATAACAAGAAACTTTTGTACTAATAAAGGTGTAAAAATCATATAATGTCAGAGATGATATCACTACTTTTTTCCATGGCGGGGTAGAAATCACAACTTGATTCCCATAGACATATTTACACCATAATCACTTCCTAATTCCAATAAAAAACTGTAAAAGTCATTACTTATTGATTCTCATAAATAAAGTATAGAATTCATAACCTCTTCATTCATATAATCATAGTGAAGCAACTTTCACCACCCGATTCCCATAAAAATATTGGAGAAAGAATCACTTTCTAATTCTCTTATTGATAGTGTAGAAGTAATCACTTGTCTATTTCCATATAAATAATTTATTATGCATCACCACATGATTCCCATAATCATAGTGGAGTAGGAATCACATCCTGAATTCCATAGTGGAGTGAGAATCAATAATTCATTAGCATAATTATTTCATGAGATATAAGTAATCAATTAATGGATTTGAGTTCTACATAAGACCCCAATAATCACATAATAATCATCGACTCATATACATTCAATTATTATATAAAAACAATCATACTTCAAATATCGTATAATTAACCCATGGAAAAGATGTTGGTTTCATAAAAAAACATTCCTAAATCATTCTATATTAAAACCAAATAAAATAATTTGGTTTTTGGATTAAAAAAATATACCAAGTGTAACATAAATATAATTAATGATTTTTTCCAAGATGAAAAATAACAATTTAATATCTTTGTACAAATCACAGGAAAAATAAGACAAAATACACCTTTTTTGAATGTATTGAAATATAATTAAAACTTATTTTATTAAATTGAAATACTTAATCATTACAAAACATTTAAAATTAAAATTTTAAAACCAAAATAGGGTTTTCAAATAATTAATTTATAATGAAAATATGCTTTCAATGTAATTCCTTTTGAATATATAAAAATAGTAGAAATTTATTTCATAAAACATAAGCCTTTAAAATCTATTTGAAAATCAATAATTATTTTATAAATTAAACTCTTAATTTTGAAAAATATGGGAATATTTCCTATTTTTTTCTATATAATCAAGTGATATATTAATTTTGAAAAAGTTCTAAAAATATGTAATGGAAGATTTATAAATAATAATTCTCATATTAATAGTAAACCATAAATTTGTTTTTATAAATAAATTCTATAATTATAAATGATAAAGTTATGGTTCACATTAAAGAAAGTAATTTTCTACAGAGAGTAATATAAATCTCCATAAACTAAAATATTTCAGTGAAATAAACCAATATTAAAAGAAATAATTTCAAGAAGTATCATTTTAACTCTAATAAGAAAGTTTAATTAACTAAAGATATTTTTTTAATGTTAACCTATAATCAAAAGAACATGATGTAGTTATGATTAAATGGACATTATAATACAATGATATTAAATATATCCATTATAGAATACGGAAAAATGGAATTCAATACACCACATAAAATAAATTATAAATCAAAATATAAGGAATACCTAATGGTGTTGAGAACTATGCAAAGAAACCATTAAGTTGTTTCTCCATATAGTGGAATGCATTATAACCTCTTCGAGACCATGAACATTCTATTAAAATACTACATGGAAATTGGGGGATGAGTATTAAATATAATTACTTTGGTATTTAAGAAAAGTATATAAATTTTTATAGAGAAAAATTAGGAATTATTTCACGGAATTTTATAATGGGGTGTGTATCTTTGAGAGGGTGTAAGTGAAACCCTTTTATTAGTGAAGAAAATTGATCTTCTTTGACCATCCACTATTATTCAATATTGAAATATAACTAGTTAAGGTTTTATGGTTCCAAAATATTAAAATAATTTATCTTATAGAAATATAATTTCTATGAAGCCTCCAACACTCATCTGAATATATTGTTTAATTGGATTTTATTCTATTTACTACTTGATTTTTACATTTTACCAGGTTTTATTATACCTTTTTAACAAGTTTTTAGCCTAGTTATTGATATTTAATTAAAAATATAATGTAACGCTTATAACAATATTATAGTTTAATAAATCAACATTTTGGCTCCATATAAGCTAATTAAATTTCTAAATAAGATAAAGTTAATTATTAAATTAAAATATTTATTATATATATATATATATATTATTTAGTAGGTTTATGTTACTTTTACCTTTACTCATTATTAACATTATTTAGTATTGATTACCAATTTAATTAGTGTTAATTTATTTATATATAGGTTTCAAAATTATATTTGTGTAATTTTTTAGAATATATTAATGTTTTATTTGATAATGATACACAACATTGTTCGAACAATCCTTTTAAAATAACTTTTTAATAATTATTATGGTAATTAAATTTAAAACTACTAATCATATTATAATGCCAGACAATTAAATTTTTCTTATTTTATAATATGAAAATATTGATCTTAAATATGAAATCAATTTTTTAAAATTTATTTTTATATATGATGGTAGATTATTTTTAATATAAGCAGATAGAATGAGTTTCTAATGTAATATATTACTTATGTTTCAAAAATGATAAAAATTTGTTTCATAAATTCTCGTATTAAATTTAAATGATTTATTTTTCATTCATGTTTTTATTTTTTAAGAAAAAAATATGTACTATTATATCATTCTTGAATTTATGATATTATTTCATAAAAGAGATGGTATTCAGAAAATTATTGATTTTCCAAATTAACCAAAAAAAGAAATTATTTGATAACAATATCAAAAAAAACATCCTAAGATAGTTTTTAAATGATTATTCCAAAAATTGAAGAAATTTTTTTAAAATGTAATGTATAAAATTTATAAATTTATCTTTTAGATGAATATATTGTATGTAATGAAAATAATATTTTATCGAAAAATTCCATTTTGATACTTTATGTGTTCCAGGTCATTTTTGTATGAATTTATAATTGAATAAAAAAAATTTAATTACAATAGTAATTTTTTTGTTAAATTTTCTTAATATGATTCATCTAATGTTTCATATATCATTTTCGTTCGGAGTTGTGTGTAAAGAAAGATAACTAACATCATATTAATTTAGAAGAAAGATATAATCTAAAATCTCCAGGAGTTACATTCTCCCACCTAATAAATTGTGTCTACAGAATTTAAATTATAATATAAAAAAGTAATTAGTGACTAGATTTATAATTTCTAGAGAAAAATAAACCTTACAAACATATTGAATATTTTTTCCTCATAATTGGTTGATTCTTGATGAATTTTTTTCTATCATCAATTGAATTAAATTCCCTTAGTTTTTATGTATCAAAACACTTATAATTGATTTATTTCCCCAATAAATCTCATAATTATCCTTGAACTATTTCATGATCATAGGTTGGATTGAAATATGATTCTATTTTTTGGTAATTAATATAGAATATATGTAATGTTGGAAAATCGAACTTTTAAATCACATCTAATTCATCTAAAAGAAAGATAATAATATTCTCATGAATTATAATCCAATATTACTTGAAATAGATTTATATTACTTAGATATAATAAGGATACTACAAATATTTTTTTATTTATAATTTTATAACTAATAATTTGTAGAATATACATGGTATAAGACATAAATTAATATAGAGTAAAGAATACCTTTCACAACTTAATTACCACTCTCTACATACAAACTATTATTTTCATAGGCTTTCTACTTTTTCTTGGTTTTGGAGGTTTCTAGTATCTACAATCCTTATTAGACCATGGATTTGAGAAATTGATTTACATAACTCGTACACATAATTTATTTAAATTATTTATGTCTAGATGGAGTATTAATTCAGACTCCAATACCATCCATTGCAATGGCTAGACTATCTATCTATGTTTGAAATTAATTAAATCTATGGACAATCCTTCCATTAATGAAACATTTTCTTATTCCATTAGTATATTCCCTTGGGTAATTATTCAAACTTTTTTGACACATACTAAGTTGAATCATCATTTCCCTATCATCTTCATCACCTAATATTTTATGAAAATTAATCCTTCTCTTATTTGTTCAGTTTGGATGTTTTTAAAGACTTTAGTTATTATTCATAACATAATATAGTTTTTTATCATAAAAACCATATTTTTAACACATAATTTCATTTATCACTACGAAAATTATTGTATTTTATGTCACATACATTGTTAATATGGTTCATCCAAGCTCCATCCAATTATAAAACCAAATGTGTTAATTATAGGAGACCAGTATTAAATTTTTATGGGGATTTTTGTCTCAATAAATTCACACCATTGAAATTTATTACACTTAGAAATTATTAAAATATCTTTTAATTAAACCTATATAACTCTTAGTCCAGTCTTTGTTTCTTTAGGTTAGTTTCTCTCAATTCCTTGAACAAATTCTTTAATATAATAATATCTTGTGAATATATTGTGATCAATCAAATCATATCCCCTAGGAGATTCTATCTATTTGTGTAGTATTATTCCCACTCATTGTGAACTATAATGAATAATTATTTGATAATGAACCATCATTATTTAGGTTGATTACCCCTAGGTGTATCTATACCACATCAATATCTACATACTTATATCCAAACAGGGATGTGAATTCTAGAAGAACCCCACAATCAATAACTAATCAAAACATGACGATGTTATATTATACATAGACATAACCCTAGGTTTTTAGTATAGTTCTCTAATCCTAATACATTATATTATATAAAAAATCATAAAAAAGTAACGAAACCCAGCTCTGATTCCAACAAAGATGCATCATACCCACACTTACATATTGAGTGAGAAAAACATTAATTAAACACAACATTTTATAGAAAGTAATATAAACTTATCTTTATATACAACATTAACATAAGATAAACATTACATATCATAAATAATCAGGCAATACTAATAATCAGAGGTTTAGTTTCTTTGATTATCTGATACATTGGAACCTTATTTTATAAGGATTGTAAATATTTTTCCATATTCTAAATAAAATAGATCCAATTTTAAACATCTCCAATGTTATAATTATCTTTGTAAACATAGAAAATAAAACTTAAGAAAAAGGTGACCTTAAATGCTCAATAAGTGAAAATTTATTAACTTTTCATCAAATGTTAGATCAAAATCAAAAGGGAAAACTTGAGTATGGGAAGCATTTCATACTAAAAAACATGGAGAAATAATATTTGTTCATAACTGATGTTATAATAAAATTTTATAACAGTTGAAAAAACATATACCATGGAACATAGAGTGATAAAACTTGTGATAAATAATAAAATTCATGGAGCATAATCATAGGCATAATGATATGTCATGTTAGGAAAATATATCATAAAATTAAACTATGTCTCTAATATTGGAATATAAATCAAATAATATTTGAGTGAGAATTACTCTTTGAATACTAAAATAAGGTAGGGTAGGAATCACTACCTAATTCATGTAGTAGATCAATCACCACCCCCTAATTCACATAAACATTTTGCAGCGGGAATCCCCACATTATTCCCATACATATTGTATAATACAAATTAATTCATGAATCTTGAAAAAATAATGTATAATGATTCCCTTTTTTATACCTATAAACATAATAGAGTTGGAATCACAACCTGATTCCCATAAATATAGTTGAACATGAATCACTTCTTAATTACCATAGAAATAGTGGAGCGTGCATCACATTTGTTTCCTTATAAAAATAGTAGTGGAAGAATCCCAATCAAATTCCCATAAATATGGTGGATTAGGGATCATTTATATATTTTTATAAATTTAATTGAGAAATCATCCATTCTTGATTCCTATAGTAGATTGTGCATCAATAATTGATTCACATTGTCATATCATGTGATCTAAATATTTAACCAATGAATTATAGGGTGGTATAGGATCCCACTAATCATAAAATAGTTATCTATACATATATATTCCCATAGAAAATGAAAATATTCATACATAAAACATCACTTAATTAACCAATGGAAAATAGGCAGGTTTCATAAAAACACTTCATAGAACATTCCATAACACATACTATGAATGAATTTTTATACTAGTGTAAAAAAGTATTTTTTTTAGCTAACATAAAGAGGATTTAAGAAATTTTTATGACTAAAAAATTACTATTTAATATATTTGGATAAATCACTTAAAAATAATATAGAATACACATTTTTTAAAGGATTTAAAACTCTTTAATAATGTTTTATTTTAAAGGAAATAGTAGTTATTGAAAAAAAATTAAAAATTAAAACACTACAAGAAGGTTTTCATAAGAAATTAATAAGGGAAATATTTTTAAAGAACATTAATTTAGAATATATAAAAAAAATTTAAATTTATTACTAAAACAGAATCCTTTAAATTCACTTTTTTTCATTTTAAGAATAAAACTATTACTTTTGAAAAATATATGAATATTTCCTTTTATTTGAAAAAACATAAAGATTTAAATTCTTTTAGAAGATCATTTTATAAAATATACTAGATTATTAATATTATTAAATGCCCATACAGTGGCTGAAATTATAAAAATTTGATAAAATATTTTTACCATGATCATAAAATTATAATTTACTTGTCACGTTAAAAAGAAATTTTCCCATGAAAGTAAGATAATGTAACATGAAAAAAAATATCAGGGTAGAAGAAACCAATATTGAAATAAATAACATCAACAAGTATAATTTTAACATAATTATATTGTTTTAGTTAATAAAAACCAGTATGGTAAGGGTAATCTAATAATAAAACTAACATGAGAGAGTTATCATAAAATGGACATCAAAATATCATGATATAAATGAAATTAATTATGTAAGAAGTAAATTGGGAAGTGAATGTAACGTATAAAATATATTATGGCATGAAATATCGAAAAAGAATCATGGATTTGAAAAAGATTCAAATAAACATTTATATTGTTTCCCTACTTATTCAAATGTGTTATAGCCATTTTGGGACCATGAACGTTCTTTGGAATTTCTACATTGAAATGGAAAATGTAGGGTAAATTATGATGACCAAGGGATTAAATATATTTAATTTATTGTTATAATATGAAATTTATGTAGGTATTCAAAAAAAAATTTAAGGTTATGTGTAACATTGATAGGATGGAAGTAATACTCTTTTTAATTAAAGGAAAGGGAACTTTTTTTGACACTTTTATTTATCAATAAAGGGATGGCATTATTCAAGCTTCAATGGTTATAAAATATTTAAATAGTGGATTTTGGGGTGTTATAAGGACTAAAAATAATCCAAAAGTACTTCTATAGTGTGTTTCAAACATGTTTCAAGCTTTTGAACCTTGATTTTTATATTTTACCATTTTCGTTTTTACCTTACTAACTGGTTTTTAAACATGTAATTTTTTTTTCATTAAAAATATAAGGTAAAATTTGTAAAAAATTGATTTTATAAACCTAAATTTACTCTACATATATTATGATAAACATTGTAACTAATAGAAAATTAACTTTTAAATTATTATATTTTATATATAGAAAAACTGTTTTATAGAAAAATGTCATAATACTATTAGAATTTCTTGATGTTATGAAGTATTGATTAGATATAGAATGAGTGGAAATTTAATTCTATGTTGGTTTAAAAATTATAAGATTTTTAAATTTTTATAAGAGATTAATTTATTTTAATAGAAAAAAAATTAAACAATGTTAACAAAAAAAATCTTATAAAATTTGAATTTTACCATTATCATGGTAATTATCTTTAATCCATATAATCATTATTTTATGAAAAAAATTAAATTTCCTCTATTAAATTATATGAGATTGTTGATTAAAAATATTAAATCAATTTTTTTACATTTAATTTCTATAACTGATTAAACGTTATTTTAAGTATAAAGGAATAATAATAGTTGTTATTTTTTTAATAATATATCATAACTTTTTTGATTGGAAACTAGATTAAAGTAATGTGATGGAATTAATATGAAATTAAAATCTAGAAAAAAATGTTAAGGGTTATGTTTTATGAAATAAATTAATTTTTAGTGGTTATACCATTTCAACGAATATTACGTGAAAAAAATTAAATCATTCCTCAATGAAATGGAACTAAAACAGAAAACCCTTACTGGTAACCTAATATTTGATGTCATAATAATTTCATATTTTGTTGATAAGGAAGAGTTTAAAACCCCATAAAATTATGAAATATAGTATAAAGTATTCATTATGTATAATAAATTCAACATGGATCAATATATTTCAATAATAAATTTTGTAACTCAAAGGAAGAAAATTAAATTAGTTAAATACCTTACAATGGTCATAATTATCTCTACTCATAAACCTAACATCAAGGATAATAAAATTTAATTTAATTTATAATATATTATGAAACTTATTCATCTATATTGTAATTACTAAGAACCATTTATTATTATAAACTTTTTAATTATTATATTTTTTTCTTATGTAGGTTATTTGAGGTAGTGTGGTCAATTTCTCCATAACACTTTTGGTATATTGAACATGGTAAATTTGTTGTATAATAACTTAGTAATATCCATAATTTTAGGTGTGTATGGCCTTTTTTATAATTTTATCATAAAATTTATATTGTTTTATATGTTTTTATAAAATAAAGTCAAATTAGGAAATGAACTCTCCCATGTTCATTTTAGGTTTTTTAGTTTACTATGACACATTATTATTAATATGAATAATATAATATCTAATATTTTCTTTATAAAATATAAATGGTTTCACAAAAATAATTGTTTTCACCTTAAAATTTTTTTAAACTAATCAATGTAAGGTGGTGATGAAAAACGGAATATTCCATCTTGTAGTGGTGGTAGTCCACACGTACGCATGATTGATGTTATTTTGTTTTTCTTAGTTCATTAAAATGAATAAATAATGACTATTCTGATAATATAATAAAAATTCAATATACTATTAATAATTATTTCACAATATTACTATTTATAGTTTATATTTGTAAAATAAATATTAATAATAAAATTATGAGAATTAAGTAATAATCACTTTAGAACCTGAAACGTTCTCATTAAAGTCTCTTTAGAACTGAATTGGAAAGGATAATTTATAGGGACCAAGGGTTTTATGTAATTAAATTTACATATATAATAGAAAAAATGGGTATGGGTTTAAAGATATTTTGAATATTATTGGTAACTTTGAAAGGCTGAATGTGATCCCATTTTAAAGTAAAGCAAATTGAACTTTTGGGAACACTAATTATTTTTTAATAATAGAATGAAACTCTTCAAGATTTAATGATTCCAAAAGTGTTAAATAATGAAATTTGGGGTGATATTTGGATGATAAATCCACCTCCACCAATTTTCAAACATGTTTCATGCTTTTTACAAATTGATTTTTAATTTTTACAATTTAGTTTTTTACCTTGGTGACTTGTTTTTACCCTTGTTGTTTATATTTTATTAAAAATATAAGGTAACCCTTATAAACACATAATGATGTTATAAACCAAAATTTATTCTCAATATATTGAAATTATATTTATAAATATATGAAAATTATATTTTGAATAAAAAAATTAATATTTAGAAAACATATTTTGTAAAAAAAATTAAAGTTTTAACCATTGAGTTTTATTAATAATATTCAGTATTAGTAACCAATTGACTAATTGTTAATGTATTTATATATATCTTTAAAAAAATATTATATTCATTTTTTAAAATATAATAATTTATTTTATCTTATAAAAAATTACACAATGTAAAAAGAGAAATTCATTGGAAATAACCATTTTATCAATAATTTTAATCATAGTAATCATATTTTTATGCATATAAATTAAATTGAACTTATTACATAATTTTAATGTTTTGATCTAAAGTCTGGAAAAAAAATTTTATTTTTTATTTCTATAAGTAATAAAAAATAATTTTTATTATAAGTGCATAAAAAATAGTTTTTAATGTAAATTTTTACTTAAGTATAAAAAATGTTAAACATGGGTTTTATAAATTCTATAAAGTTTTTTAAAATTATTTAAATTAAATTTTTTATATAAAAAAAAATCAACAACAATTAATTCATTCATTTATTTTGATAATTTCATAAAAGTGATGGTATTTACAAAATAGTTATTTTTGAACTATTTACCTAAAATCTATTATTTTAGAAAATTATAAAAAAAATAAACATCTGAAAATATTGAATTCTTCACCCTAAAAATTAATTTAATTTTTTTAAATTAAAATTTTAAAATTTATAAAGTTATCTTTTGAATGATAATACAATATATAAATAAAAACTATTTTTATTAAATAAAATATCAATTCTAATATTTAATTTCTTTTAATCATATTTCATATAAAGTTCTAAAAAATTTAATTTTGATTTATTTATTTATAAAAATAAATACTACCTATTATAGAAACCTTTTAATTGTGTTAAATTTAATTTATAAATACAATACCTTTTTTTAATGTTCAAATGAATGGACTTCATTTTAAAAAATTAATCTAAGAAAAATAACAATTTATAACTATTTTAATTGATTTTTACCTTGTATCTTCAAATGATTTTATTCTTCAGGTAATTTTAATATATAATGAATCATTTTAGTTGAGTATTGTGTTATTTTAATTTTTTTATAGTTATGATAGTTTTACTTTATAGGCTCTAAAATCAGAGGTCATTATAGAGAAGGCCTAATGTGAACAGGAGCATAGTTAAAAAAAATATGAAACCTACAAGATAGAACTTGTTATCTTAAATTAAGAGACATTTTTTACTTAATAATACAGTTTAATAAATTGGAATCACATTTTTTTGTTTCTACATGTTTGTACTCATACATAATCAATAATGGTAAATTCCAAATGGCCACAACTGATATGAAAATGTGAACAGTAATCCATAGCTGCAGGCGAAGAAAGATTACATAAAAACAATTATATAATTAGGAGTGAACTAAAAAGGAAAGGTGAAAAAGACACTCCTAATAGGTAACTACAGAGATATGATGTTCAAGGAGATTCAATAGGGGTATGATGATTAAAATTTAGTTGTATCATTTTTATCATAGTCCATTAAAAAATATCCATGAAGATAAATAATGTTAATGGGACTAATCATGAACTAAAAAGACAAATTATACTAGTAAAAAGACAAATTATACTATAAAAAATAGTGTAATTGGATTAGTGTTTGACACTCCAAAATAATTACATGAGAAGATACTCAATAAGGATAAATAAGAAGCTAATAATGATGTATTTGGATAGTGTAATAAGAAAATATACATAGCTAGAAAATTCAAAACATGGCTACTATGTCAAAAGAGACTAAAAAGTTAAAATGGGAAAGATCGAATGAGTTAAACCTCTATAAATACTGATATAAAGATATATTATACACATAAAAAAGATCATGTAGAAAAAATATAATTTGATCATATGCCCCAATTATTTTTAAAATGATAAATAGTTATAAAAAGATGAAAAAGATAAATGTTTTATAATATATCAAGTGATGAATAAATTTTTATCTATAAAAACAAGGAAAAGAAGAGAAAATTATGATTCCTCAAGGTGAGAATATTTGAAAAATTAATTAGCAAGAAATCATTAAAAAAATGGACATTTTAGATCTATAAAGAAAAAAAATTCTAGGTTGAGTAGGATGTATCAACCATCCGATTATAAATAAAGATCTAGGGAAGATCCACCTTCTTCACACATTCCTAGTGATTTTTCATCTTAAAAAAAGTTAGTTCATGGTGAATAAATTTAAGAGAGGTTAATAAAGGCTATATTTTTTAATAAAGTCTGAAAAATTTATACATTATAGAATATCTCAATTGAAATCAAGTCATCACGATTCTAAAAAATCTAAAAAAATATTTCAATTGGTATTACAAATCAACAAGTATAAAAATGAATGAAGTTCATTTTTTGAGTAAAGAAACCATGGTGGTAGAGTATATAAATCATCCCTTGAGTATGGGCTTTCAATGTTTTTCAACTTTCTATTGGTTATAAATTTATTTTTTTAAATATGGAATCAAAAATTAAACTATAAAATTAGGATATGAGTTATGATTTTTAAAAATAAAATCACTATAATATTTGTGTTTAAATATTTTATTAAGTGGGAGTGGTTTTTTAATATAATGGGGAATATAATTAATTTAACATTACTGTTGTTTATTTTTTTTACGAATTTTTGTATAGGTTTACAAATAAATTAATCTAAATATTCATGTATAGCCCCAATGAAGAGTATTTAAAGTTGGTGTTACATTGATAAATGTATAGAGATAACATTTATGCTTTGGTAAACTCACACTTGTTTTTTACACTACGTTAGCCCATATAGATTTAAAGTAGACTCACTTAAGTCTCATTAATATTAATTACATAGTTGCATATATATCTTAATAAAATAGGGGGAGAAGTTGGAGAAAATGATTATTGAAATGGAATGATTATATTAGAGAAGAATATTCCCATGGAAGACCTTCCTTAAAATTCATTACATATCAATAAGGTGAAGAAGACCCTATATTTATGTTTTCATTTATTGTCAATAAGGGGGAGTAGGCTGACCTTGAATTTGGCCTTAAATTAGGTATTAATAAAAATAATTGATGAGGGTGATTGATGTTCCTATATGGATATGTGAACATAATATTATATTTTTGTTTCATAAGTTTTTAAAATGGAAATTCAATATGTATTGAATATTGGTTCCTAAAATAAGTATCCACCAAAGTAAGTGATTGAATTTCCCCATACCTGGTAGGAAAAATGTATAATGGGATTGAATTTTGTGTGTATCCTCTTACATTGTATTTCTGATAGAGGTGATCCTTACTGAGGTAAATGACTAGTTCGTAAATAATTAGGATAACCTTTCAACAACAATTTATGGAAGTGAAAAGTTGGATGTGGTAATGATCCTCTAGAGCTACTATTAAGGGACATAAAAGGCTATAATAGTAGATATTTTCAAGATCTAGAGTATTAAAGAATCCATCCTAATGTGAATGGGTATGAAAGTTACTAATTTTAGTTTATAATATCATTTGGATGATTTTTTACATAGTATAAATTAAAGTTTACATTTTATGAGGCAGTGAGATTCGATAAAATACTCTAACATGAGTATATATAATAATATGGATCTTGTAATATTTATCAATGTAATTTGGAATTATTTTAATAATTCCTACAATTTTTAGGATCTATTATGATTGTATTGGAAATTATTCAAAAAACCAAATTCTATTTTAAATAATATTGATGTTATATACAGAAAACTAGAATTTTGTATATATATAGTATAATGTGTAAGGAATGAGTTAACATGGGTCATAATAGAGTTTAGATGAGTTTATACCATGGTTATAAGAGTCGTTAAGATATTCAGGTGAGTCCTTGAGTAATTCATATTAGTTCTTAGTGAGTTTATAATTGTCAGCCTCAAGTTTGGGTGAAAAAATAGAGTTCATATGTGTCCTTTATGGATTTCAGATGAATCTTTAGGCACTCTGGATGATTAGACTACCTTGTCAAATGATTCATTAATAACTTTATATGATTCATACAAATGTTTAAATGAGTGAATTAATACTTTGTATGTTTTATCAATGAGTTTTTATGAGTGATTTTGCAATTCTAATTAGTCAATGGTTAGACAAATCTTGTGAAGTGTGTGAGATAAAAAATGAGTTCAACATAATTTAAATATTTTGTAGGAAATTTATTAGTATAATTCTGGGACTATTATTCATGGATCATATCATCAAAAATTAAATTTTATTCAAGATGGTGAATTAAAATAATTTTATCCTCAAGATTCATGGAATATGGTTAAATCAAGAAGAAAATTCAAAAACACATAATTTTGTATTAATTGATGAATACAATAATTAAGTGATAATAATTCCTATGATTAGGAGATTGAATTTAAATGACTAAAAATCGCATTTAAAATGTTATTTAATTAGTTTGATAGAGGTTTTATATCATTCAACATAGATAAAAATATCTCAAACTCATTTATTTTTTAAGAAAAAAATGTTGTTAACATTATGTACTCAAAATTAGATGAATCTGTAAATAAATATGATGATACATGTATTGTTAAAAAAAATTAAAAATCAAAACCCCTTTTGATAAATAGTGATAATCATTAGATTGATTTGTGGAGTTATATGATGTTAAAGATAAAATCTCATAGTTCAAAAAGACATTTAGAGACTCTCACTATTCTAAAGATAGAATCCAATATGCAACTGTAAGTGCTATATTTTTTTTAATATAATAACATTTAATTTTTTAGATTTATTGGGAAGATATGAAAAATAAAAATATAATTTATCTTACTAAAACTATTTTATAAGTTATTATTGATAATGAGAAGAGAAAATGAATAGTAAAGAATATTGGAAATCCTATTATGTTATAGTAGATAGTCATTGAGGATAAAAGAGAATATTGATTTTATGGAAACAAGACAACAAGGATTGGATAACCATATAGATTATATAAGGGTTTTTATCTAATTTAAAAATATAAAAATTTATTTTGGTTGACTAGTGTAAAAATAAATGAATAATAAAGAGAGATGTTTTGAGAAGAATGGATAGTTATGTTGTTTAAAAAAATATAGAGACCTATAAATGAGAATAACAAATGTAAATTGATCTAGTTCTGAGATGTAGATCAATATTTTAAATTCAAATATGTTAATATAATTTTCAGTTTTCTAGTAATCAGATATCAAATCATGTGAGCTGATGTAGTGATATGAAATATGAAGAAGAGAATAAAGAAATTCTGATTATATTTTTACTCTTAATATATTTTTTGTTGATATTATATATGGTTAGGGAACTACTAAAGATTTCAATATCACAAGAGATCCTATTTGTGTATATAAATCAATATGATAAATCTTGTAGAATATTTATGAAGTCGAACTAGAAAACTGATATTATATATATAGGATTTTTTGTTACTTATCTCCTTGATTTTAAATACTCTATTGTTTAGCAACATCACTGATTATGTGGATATATTTTCATCCCTTTTTTAAAAAAATATTTACATTAACCATGGTTTTATGGAATCACTTCTATAAACATAGATTGAATTTGGGAAACCAGTATGATTATTTTTGTACAGGGAGTGCATATTGTGAATCTGTGAAATTAGTGTGAAGATTATTTTGTGATTTACATTTGGTTGTAACAATTTTATGTGTGTGAATAATTAAACCCATTTTAATATAAGGATGATTATAGGGGAGAATCCATGATTGAGTTTAATAACTAATCTTAATATGGAGTAATCATTTACTTCCAAACTAGCTAAAAATTTTCAATACCATAATTATTTTCATTACATGCATTCTTTTTTGTTATATATTTCTTGATAAAACTAAAATAGCACATTTATCCTAACCAAAAATTATTGTTCAAAACTAAAGATCATAAAAAATTCAATGATTATTTGGAAATTTCTAAAACAAATCAACACTTGATTCACCCCCCCCCCATTGTGTCTTTAACTTGAAGAATTGAAAATAGTGGTGTGTTCAATGCCTCATGTTTAACTATTGTATAGAAGGATTCATTTATCTCTAGACTCTAAATTAAGAGATAATATTAAGGAAACATATGTATAATTTTAAAAACTCAATAATATTTAATTCTTAGTAGTAATCTAAGACTTTTAATATTTTCTTATAACAGGTATTTTCAAATAATTTAAAAAAGGTAAATCCATAGGAACCCCAAATCCTCTCCAAGACCTTATCATTGAATAAAAAATACAATGTATACATTAGATAAAAAAATAATTTAATATAATTTATAAATGATAAAAATAAAATGATGAAAAAACCACAATGTAGTAGATAATAACCATAATCATATATTTGAATAATTTCAAACACATAGCCAAAAAATCTGAAAACCTCTCTACATTACCCAATTTTTCACTTATTTTAACTATACAGAACAAATAATTGGATTAAAAACTGCATGGTTCTATTTGTCCCTGTTTAAAATATGGTAAATGTAAAACATGATTCAAACCAGGATATAGACCACTTGTTTTTTCCATATACCATTTTACTTGATGCCTTATCCCAGAAACCACAGCCAATCCAACCCAACCATTTTTTTATTTCATTCCAATCCCATTCTAAAAACCTTTAGTACCTTCTAAACTTTGTTGTATATATATCATTATAAGTAATTCGATAATTTTTCTAAAATACATCTTGAATAATTATTTATATTATTTCATGATTGTCCATTAATCACATTTTTCAGGAAAATTAGAAAACTGAGTCATAATACTTTTATATATTTTCTATATATTTAAAATATAGGTAAAAAATAAATTTCAATCGGAGACAAGATAATAAAACAAGATATAAAGACCACATTGTCCCATTTTTCCAAAGCCTGCCCAAACCATGACCACACAGATGTTCATTTTTACCTTAACCATGCTATCGTGGGATTCTATAAAACTTATAGAAGAAAAAAATCTAAAATTTATCCATCATTAATTCATATATTAATTTTTATTTCTAACAAACTAAAATAAGGACCTAATTTCTAAAACCATGCTTTGGCATTTTGACAAAATAAAATTATTAACTAACCTTTTCGATGATGAATTTTAATTAATCACATAATGGTGCTTAAAATCTCAATTACATGATTAGAAATAAATACCAAACACATTATGGTACACCTTATTATATTGTATTTCATATTATTTTATAGATATCTTTCTAGAATTTTAACTATTGCGGATGATTTTTCCCAAGATCTTTCACTGTCCTTTCAACAACCCTATTAAAACTCTATTATTATATTATCACTAACTACAAACCAATTTTTTTATCATCCATTAACCAGATTAAAAAATTATTTTACTATTAAACCCTTGACATTCACCCAACAAATCCCATACCATTTCATCAATCTATTATTCTTTTTAAACATCCGTGAAACCCCTTTATTTTCCACAATAAACCTTGAATACCTCCAACCATGACCAATTTTTTTTTATAATATTGGAAGCCTTCCCAGATTTCCAAAATATAATAATAACACTCCTCCTTCCCTTTTTTCTAAAATTACCTTCATCAACCAAGAATCATCCTTCTGATCCAAAAACAAACCATTATATTCTTCATCTCAGCCCCAAACCATTATACCACTCCCAAACCAACCCATATGCTACCTATCACCCACTACCTGTTTTGAGTTTAAATTATAATCATTAAAATTTTCATTTTCATTTATTCACATATTCATAAAATTAAAATTGGTTAATGAGTACATTTAATTCCATTTATTGGTTGTATATATGATAGGGAGTACGAAAATAAATGAACTTGTCCTTCCAATTTCCATTAGTTTAAAATATGTGGATATAAATTACTTTATGAAACTATATTTAATTAATATCATTTTATTATAAAATGATATATACAGATATTAATTCACAAAAAAATTTAGAAACATTGATATTTGACCACCACATTATTGAATTTACCTTGAGATTTAGGTAGTATAATGTAATATTTTCTTAATTTATTATTTACATAAGTATTTTAAAGTAGAATTTCTTTTATATGATAAGTAAAGGAAAATATTTTTTAACCCACCCAATTTAATTACTTTTATAAGTTCATTTAATTTTTGAATGATTTATTATCCAGTAATATACCTAAATATTCCAAAGGATTATAATTAAAAGATCATTTATTGTGGATAATTCATAAATTTTTTATGACCTCCTCTCTACCTAAAAATGGACTGCAATGAATTTTTAATTAAAATTGTGTGTTCATTTTATATTCGATTCAAAATTTCTAATAACTAAATATGGTGAGATTGTATATCGTATATTATAAATGAATGATAAAAAGTCCAAAAGTTTTGATAATTGATGGGAATTTTACAATGATAATGGTTTAAATGTTTGATGGTTTTGAGAGCTAATAGAACCCAACATTATTGAGGGAGACTCAATTGACATATTCACAAAAACAATAAAGATTTATAAGTTTAAATAGTCAAATAAATTGATATTTTAAAAAATATATATAGAGCCAAGTACTCAAGACCAATATGATAAATTATAAGAACCTGCTTTTTAAACCTAAGTTCCATATCAAATTAGGTATACAATCATTACATAGAGAATAATTTTGATGAATACGTCATCCATAACCTAGGAAGAACTTTTGGGAATAGTTAATTACACAATGGATTCCCATATATATATATTCCAACTAATTAGGATCATGGTCGAAAAAAATGAACATCTTACTATTATTGAAAACCATCGAACTCTATTTAATTTAGGATAAGAAACCATGGCCCATGGTATTTAGGGATATGATAAATTTGGTATGTAATCCATCCAAAACCCTCTATGTCATTTTTGACGACTTCAATGATACATATAAATATAGTACCTCCCCCATGAACCCATAGTTATCCCTTATACATCTAGTAAGCATCCACTTTATAAGTAAATGCATAGATTGAGGGAAAAATTTTATAAATCCAAATAATATTTTTGAAAGAAAAATAATTATAATGTTGAGATTGAAAAGGAATAGAAAATAGAAGATAAGAAAAGGGATTCCAAGGGTAAAGGGAAAGATAAAATACTGATGAAGATAATGAAGAAATGAATTATGGTTAATAATACGTAGATATAGTAGAAGAAGGTAGTAGTTCATATAGATCATTTTTCACTTGAGCCAGTGGTTACCCATCTAGTAATACCTTTAATATTCTAATGGGTAGTCTATATTCCTCATTTTTTAAACATTTGAACCAATTGAGTTGAATTTCTGGCCTATATAATTTAATTTTATGGATTTTTAGTACTATGGTAAGTAATCATTGAAATTTCAAGAGATTAAGGAAAAGATATGGAATAAAATCCTATCATTTCACAAGTGGAATAAAAGGGTTTGGAGTAATACTAGGATAAACCACAAGCTTACATTAAAGAAATACATTATCTCTTTTTTCGATATTTAAGGAGACTGTGTCATGTTTTTACTTTACGAAACTTATTATATGATATTTTTGATGAATTAATTGAAATAATATATCTATAATTTTTAATATATAGTTTTAGTTATTTTTTATAGATGCGTCATTGTGAAAATAACTAATTCATGCGATTTTTTTGGGAAAACAATTATATAAACAATATGGTAATGGAATTTTCAATGATAAGGAACCCAAAGAACTATGTATTAAGGTAAAAGTGGGTTATTGATTAATGAAAATTTCTATAAAATTAAAAAAAATCTATTTTATATTTTTTTATGTTGAAAATATAGTTTGATATATCATGTGTTTATATAAATATTGAAAAAAATTGTTGGGTTTTATGTATGGTAAAGTTACTTATTAAAATAATTATTTATTTTTATTTCAACATAGTAGTATAATAAATTAAATATTTTAAAATATTATTATATTTTATAGAAATTTTTTCAAATAACATAAAGATAAAATTTAGAATGCTATAATTGTTGATATTTATTGAAACATATTCTTATTTGAGTAATAAATAGAAACTAGGGTGATTTAATAATTGTTTGATTGAAATTTTTTAATTTTATATCATAAAATTAAAATTGTTGATTGTTGATTGTTTAAATAGTATGAATATAAATTATCTGAATGGAATTTTAATTAATCATTTTATATTTATTTTAAAACATTTAGTGAAAAAGTAAAAATATGTTACAATAAAAAAATACTTAAATTACCTTATATTGATCTAATGTTAGAACCCTTTCCACTTTATATCCTAACTTTTATAAATAATTGTGGGTAGAGATTTATGGTGTGAATAGAGTTTATATGTTTGGATTAGCTTATAATTGTATTTTTTATTTCCTTAATGATCATTAAAACCAATCATCTAATAATTTTCCAACTATTATAGTTGGTATCAAAAAGTGGTTAAACAAAGGAATATTGATAGTTTTGAAACTTAGTCAAAGCATAAATTTCATTAAAAAATTAGTGAAAATAAAAATAAAAATTCCCAAGGAAGGTATTATGATATTATGCCTAAATATGAATTGAGATTAGGATTTTAAAAAATTGTTATTGAAATAAAAATTATTGTTTTTATTTTAAATTTTCAAGATAATAGTGACATAAATTTTGAGTATATTAAATTATTATTTTATGTATTTTTTAATTTTTGAGTTCAAAGGGCATATGTATGTGGATTTTAAATTATTTAATTATATATCTTTTTTAGTTCTAATTATTGATTAAAATTTTCCCCTATCAAGATATTTTTTTTCCTTTGAGATATTTTTTTAGATGGTTTCTTAAGGAGAAGAATGTTTTGGGGAATTGGATATTTAATATTTTAAAATATTTTTATAATGTAAATTTAATAGGAAAAACAATTTCATACTACCTAAATATTGGTCTTTTTAATATTTTAACTGATGTTTTATCTAAATCGAATTTCTAAAAAATAATAAAATTTCACATGAGGGAGTTAAAACCGTGACTTCTAAGGATATTAAAAACTTAATTATTAATTAGTTTAAGATATAGGTAATACCATGAAAAGATAACCTTTTATGGAATGATTAATAATAATAAACATACCATGGATGGAATAAATTTTACTTTTATATCATGGTTTGAAATTATAAAGTCATTTCCAATGCCTTATGTAGAAAGGAAATGAAAAGATAAAATGATGATTTAAAGTGGTCATTTTTCTCTCAGACATATCCAAATATTTAAAACATTAAATGAAAAATGGTAAAGATACACTAAAATTATATCTTAGTGTGTCCTTACGAAAGTTTACAATAATTTAAATAGATAAACAATTGTTTTTATTCCTTTTAATAATAACTAGGATAAAATTCACTTTTCTAGGTGGATAGTGTAACCACATTTTTTATTCATCAATTTATTTTTTGTAAAAATATATAAATAAATTTAGCTTAATTAGTTTTCAAATATTTTTTACACTTCCAATTTTACCATGCTTATCCATTCAATGTGATGTCCTTAAAGATTTAATTCTATAATTTTATTATGATTTTATTATTACTCATTATTTTGGATACTTTTTTGTATAATTTAATTATTTCATTCATAACATATTTTTTAAAAATTATTCAACAATTAATGGTTCTAGATCATATAATCAGGATTGGAGAATTCTGTTAAGAATTAAAGAGTCGAGAATAGATGGATGGGACGTTAATTCTTATATAATGTCCATTCATAAAAAGTTATTTTGACTAAGTATTATTTCATCAATTAATTAAATTGAAATTCCATTAATATTCATTAATAATGATATTTATTAATTAAGGGTATCAAAGATGATATAGATAATTAAATTGCAAAATATTTTTTGGATTTATAATTTCAAAAAAAATGTTTAATGATTAATGGTATATATTTGATTTGACTTTTATAAAATTGTAATTAAATTAATTTAAGTGATATTATTGGATTTAATTATAATAAAATCAATTACTAAATATAACATTATAACCAATTGACTCAATAAGTTTTGTAATGAATGATATTATTATTTTTTTATAAAACATCCTTTGGAATTGAATATTTATTTATAATTTCAATAATTGTTTTCAAAACCATTTAAAATTTAATAGTGTTGAACATAATCCTAATATTTTAAAGGTTATGAATAGGTTTGAAAATCCGCAATGTAAATTTATTAATTATTATATTTTTCTTAATGTATCAACCATGAACTTTTATTGTGATACAAATATATAGTTTTTTAGTATTGGGGAGTAGTAAATAATTTTTTAAACATTAATATCAATCCATAATAAGCAAAGATGTCTTTTCCTATACTATATACCCACATAATATTGAGTTATATCGCCCATATCAGACTATTTGTTATTAAATTTAGAGCATTTTTATATTTAAATAATATAAATATCGGTCAAATAAAGAAAAAAAGTATAACATTAAGAAACATAAATATATTTAGGAATAACAAACATTGAATGACATCTAACATTTTTTTTAAATGAAGCCTTTAGTAACCTTAGTGGATGAATAAAATTGAAGAAATAATGTAGTTACATTTCAATTAACTATATAGTTAAAATTAAAATTCTAAAAAATTTAAAACATATTTCTAGATTTAAACCAAAATTTAGATATTATTTATCAATGTGTCTAAGACCAAAATTTCACTATTAAAGAATTATTTGACAGAAAACCATTAGAACATATAGTTTACTAAACAAATCTAGAAAAAACATTATCAAGTAATCAATATCATAATTAAATTAAACACTAAAATATAATTAAAAATAATTAAAAATACATTTTATAATGAGGAATGCTCTATAATAGGTAATAAATACAAAAATAAACTACATATGAACAAAAAATCCAAAAAATTAAATAAACAAATAATACAAATATCATTCTACTTAAAAATGATCAAAATACATATATGGTTCATCGAAAAAAATTTCAAATACATGGTGTTATTTTATTAAGGAGTGTAGTGATATAATTTTAAATAAAAGGTTCAGTATTATATATTGGTCCACATGTTTGAGGAGATTCAATGTATCAATAATCTTTAACCCACTGCGGTAGAGATGTTGGTGAGCTATGAGGGTGAGCATTTGGGAGGAACGAGGGTAAGAAAGAAATGGATCTGAGGTATATTAGGGTTTCCATGGATATATAAATTGTGAGTTGGATTAGGTATTGTAATTCTAAATTCTAATCAAACATATTGATTCTTGTAAATATCTATATTCTTATATATTACTATATAATTGTAGATTCTGTAGTTGTATGTTATACTATAGAAATGCATTCGGAATTATAATCATGGATTTGAGATAGGTTTTATGTTTTGTATTCTCACCAATATAATTATTTTTATTTTTATTTTTAAAAGCGTTTATCCTCTTCATAGATATATGTATTCTTACTAAACTAAATTAATACATATTTTAAATTTTCATTGATATATTTTTTATTTTTCATTAATTGAAATGTTTTCACTATTAGTGCTTTAACATTTCATCAAAACTGGTATAAAATATTAACCTTAAAATATTATACTCATATTTCTCATTTTAAACAATAGATATAGAATACGGTAAGGTAAATGTGGAATAATTTAATAAATTTAATTTTATATTCTAGAGACTAAAAATTGAACACTATCTTTATCAGAATAAGATTCACATATCATTTATGGGTATGAAAAATAATTCTTCGTTTAAGTAAATGACGATTATGAACATAACATTGGATATGAATATGGTTTACAATATTGAAGGTAGGAAGAAAATAGAATATCTAAGGAAGCCACAAGAAAATATACACAGGAATATTTTTTAAATAATTTTTATCTAATGAAACGATTATATACCGGAATTTGGTTAATATAATATATGTTATTGACTATATAAATGAGTTCAACACAATCAAAACATGTTAAAATCCCAAAAAATATTAGATGTGATTTTAAACTATTTAATGTCAAATTATAGGTATTTTGGAATTTTTTAGATATATCAGGGGTCGAAGGGAGTTTGGGATTACATTTTAAAAAATAAACTTCATGTTGTAGGACTGTTTTAACGAGAAGATTCCCTACTAGATCCTTGGATAGTAGCATCATGAGTTCTGGGGGCTATGTTCCACTAGAAAAAACCCATTAGACTTATACTGGGTAGCCACATGAGTTTTGGTGACTTCCCTAAATTATTTTTTTAGTGTTCATTTAATTTATTAAACTTTATTAAAAAAAATTTATAGGATTTAATATTATTTCATAGAATTATAAAAACATTCGATTTAAATTCCCCAAGCATTATAAGTGTTCGGAGGGCGTTCAGGGCATTTTCCTTTTTAAAATTTATATTTTTTATCTCATGGACACATAACTGACCATTTATTCTCCTTTTAATTATTGTATTTTGATAGTTTCTCCCTACAGTCAGTTGGTTCCCTTATGTAGTCAGTTGTTTCCTTCTTACTGTTCATTGTTTCCTTCATGTGATCAATTTATTCCTTCTTATGGCCATTTGGATCCTTCATGTGGTTACTCAATTTCTTTATTTTATTTCATTGTTCTTTAATGTAGTTAATTTGTTCCTTTATATGGTCATTTTCATTATTTTTTAGAGCATTTTATTCCTTTATATGGTCAGTTTATTATTTTATTTGGTTATTTGGTTCTTTATGGTAGTTGTCTGGTTTATTCTAATGGTTAGTTGGTTCCTTTTTTCATTATGTTGATTCCTAATTATTGTCAATAAATACATTAATATGGTCAGTTGTTTCCTTATTGAACTTATTTGGTTCCTTTACAAAGTTGGTTTTTTCCATCATGCAGTAGGTGGCTTTGTATCGGTAACCCCTTCTCAGGATCTATTAAATAGTTTTCAAAATTTCTCTACTTTCCAAAATTCCCAAATTTTCTAAAATTTAAAAAAAAAATTGATTTTAACATAAAATTTGAAAATAATTCTTAAATTAATGTATTTAATATTATTTTATAGGGATTAAATATTATATTTAAAATCCTTTTAAATACTAATTTTAAATGTTTTCTCTTACATATTTTAAATGAAATATAATTAAATAATAACTAAAAAAGAAGGTTGAAAACATATATCATTGTAATTTTTAAGAGATATATATCTATTATATTACATTAAGTGATTTTATCCATTAAAGTATTTGATTATTTACTTGAAGCCTGAATGAGAAAAACCCTTTCCCTTGAACCTTATAGTCATCAACCTTTAACCTGAATCCTTCTTGTTAATTATTCCTGGTGGGTTTAACAGATTTTATTACCACTCTATTTTCTATAGTAGTGTGTCTCATTTTATGTGGTAGTTTATTTGATTTTGAATTTTCTCCCTTCATTATATGAATTTGATGATTTAAAAGGCCATAATCTTCATTATGAATAGGTGGCATCATCATCTTTATTTTCCCTTGATTTTTATGTATCATGTTATGGAAGTTCTTTTCTCGGTTATGGATCCATGTTCTCTCTTATTTTATCATTTGTATAAATTGCACAATTTTTTTGGTGTGTTGTTGGTATATATTAACTAATGAAATTAATGAACAGTATTCAATATAATTAAAGGATATGGGGTGATTTCACATGTTTTACATTATTTCTTGTTAGTTCTAAGTGATTATTATTAATCAAGATTTTTATTCATTTCTATGTGAATTTTTTTCCATTATGAAATTATTAACCTTTTTGTGGATTGGTAACCCATGTTATAATTTATTTGAAACCCACCAATCATAAAAGTATTATTGCATATATTTAGATAAGAATAAGTTTCCCATGTAAATCTAGAACTATGAGAAAATACTTATGCATGATACTGTAATTTAATTTGAAATCACCATCTGAATTAATTATGGTAAAATTTTAGAATTTGAAATTTATAGTTTTGTGTGGCCAGTATGTTTTTTGATGGCCTTGTGGTGGTTTATCCTTTGTGTGGATTTTATGATGATGTTAGTAACCAGTTCATATATGGGATTTTTTAGGGGATATGGATGTGTTTGGTGGTATATATGTGGTTGATATGGTGAGATTATTCAGTTTTAGTGTTGGATTTGGTAGAGGATGTGATGGGTTTCTATTTGACTCCCTATTGAAGTAGCATGATAGTGATCGAATATGAGGTTAGTGATGATGGAAGGGAAATGGTGTGAGTTAGAATTTCATAAAATTAGTCTTGAATTTAAATATGGTAACTTGTTAAATGATTTAAATAATTATTAAAATCCTTAACATAAATGAAAAATAAATTTTGATATTGTTTATTGTGGTATTTCAACAAATATGAATTTGAATTTCACAATTAATGAATGGTGGTTATTAATATAATAATATGAAAATGGGTAAAATGTATAATTTTAAAGAAAGTAAAATGCTTTGGGTGTGGGTTTTTTGTGTGGTGGGGTTGTATTTAGTAGTGGTATCATGCGTAAATATTATTATGGTGTTGATGATAAGGTGGTGATGATGAAGTATTAATGTGAAACCTTTAGGTAAGTCTTGTGTTCTTTCAATGTGTGTATGTCTATATACATATACCAAAAGTTGCTCAACCATGGGTTCAGAGACCCATGAAATCAAAATTAATTAAAAAAGTGTAAAGGTGCAATAAATAGGAGGAAATTCTTACATGTGAAGTACCACATCATGATATCAAACTAAAAAATACGTTGAATCATTACCTTTTTCTAGGATGGCCTTGACCCATAGACCCTCCCTGATTAACTTAATGGTGCCCTATTTTCATTTTCATTACAGATTCATTCTACAAAGACAGAACCTCAGTAGTATGCAATTCAGTTTCTTCATGAGAAGCTTCCCAATGAAAGATTGAATGCCCATATTCAATAGAGACGATGCCATCCTAGTGAATAGTAGCAGTAGGAGACTCCACATACAGATCCTGAGAGCCCTCATGTACAGCCTTGGATTCTTGCACATCAATGGAATAATGTGCAGCAGTTTGAACTAGATATTACATCTCCTTTGGGATCTCCAAACCATCAACAGTGGAAGGTGTCAAGGAAGGGCATATTCGATTACTGCATCCTGCATTCTTATGTCCTTCAAGATTAAGCAAATCAAACTCAGGAGTATTAATAGACTCTAACATGTAAAAGAAATTGACAATTGGTTTTATAGGTCCTTGGAACACCTCATTAGTAGATGAAACCACTGGAGAAACATCCATATTAGTCTTTCTCTGATCCAAAGCCATTGGAGGAGATCTTTTCTCCAAATTAGCTAGGGGAGCACTTTCTAGAATATCAAATTTCTTATGTGAAATAGATTGCACCAGACCCTCCTCCCCTTGACAACCATGCGGACCCTATTTATCTCAATAGAAGGAGTTATATCCATCAGTACACCCTCCTGAATACCTTTTTGTGCATTCACCTCTCCTAAAACAACATTTCCCAGCAATGGATCTTCTTCCATCCAAGAACCCACATTGGCCACCCGAATCTCATCATGAATAACTGGACATTCCCTTGGCTTCTTTGGCATCACCAACTGGAATCCACCATCATCAAAGATATTCATCATACACTTACTACAAGTAGAGGCCAGTGCAGCATGGTAAAATTATAGATTTACCTCATTTTGGACAGTAGCCTCATGCTTTGATTGATTCCCTTCCTCCTCCTCAGTAGGTATAAAAAAATCATGTTGGACAGAAACAGTAGTAGCTAGCTGAAATTCAGCCGGCATGGACAAACCATGTTGAATATCAGCCTCATGGTCGGATTGCTTCCCTTCTCCTCCTCAGCCACATCATCTCGGAACCTGTTATCAATACCCACAGTGGTTCCAAAGGTAGCCTGCTCCAATAATTTATCATTCACCGGCACAACAATCGTATTATCTTCCTGAAGTTTAGCAAGCTTAGACAAACCATGTTGGAAAACCTCAACAAATGAGGAAGTAGCAGTATTTTGAGGATCTTTCCCCCTAAAAACATGTTTGTTACCATTATGTCCAACTATTTTCTTTTTTCACTGATCGGAGGTATGACCCAATGATTTACAAAGTGAGAATTTTATATTCATATGACATTGTGCAAGAGTGTGACCAGTACATAAAAAAGACTTTTAAAACATAGGCAACCACTCATATTGTATAAAAATCTCTAACTTGATCTTACCTGCAATAAGGAAGATTGTGTCAATAAGAACTTGAGCTGAAACAATCTCTTCCAAAAAAAAGAGAAAAATGACCATAACTAGGATGTTCTATTTCCTTATCAACCTGGATCAGAAAACCAACAATAGAGGCGACCTCCCATAAAACTGATGGGTGCCATAAAAACCAATTTAAACACCTAATTCGAATCCATGTTTGAGTGGAGGAGTTCTAATTAAAAGGGGACTTGCTAAAGGATCCCACTATTGAACCATGATGTAACCAGGTTTCAGTGAAACCGGTCCAGAGATGCAAGCAATATTTTTCAATTCCTTCGATGGAAAATCAATATGGAACATACCTCTCACAATTGATATCAAACGCCACTCAGTGAAGCCCCAGCACTAGGATAAATGAGTTTTCACTTCATCAACCCTCAAAGTGGCATCACACTGAGTACCCGATAACCTATCTAGGAGAGAGAACTGGCATTCTTCAAGACAAGCTTCCAACACTTTCGGACTCACTTCATCAAATGAAATAGGGCCATTCTTGGTAATCTATTTATTTAAAGAGGTGGATTCAAGTTAAGATTCAATTAAAAACCTATTATGGGAAGCCTAACCCTCAGACTTCCTCTTAGGGTTCATCAAATCTTCTTTCACCACATCCATAGGATTCGAAGAAAACCCACCACCCATAGCCACCATCTTCGAGGGGGGAATGAAGCCATATTTAGGATCAAAGTAGTAATCTAGTAGAGTCTCCATTGATCATCGGCTAGAAGAACACCTAAGAGTCATCGCGTGAGAAGTCTCGTGCATTTCCTCCATCACCCAATAATTGAAAATGAAAAATCTCCAAATTCTCTCTCTATATATATATATTCTTGTTATTTTATGTACCTTTTACACACAACCCACCTATATCAAGTATTACGTACCAACACCCAGATGTTCAAGGGTGTGTTTTCCCAAAAATCAAGATAGTGAGGAAAAGATGTTTCATTACACCATATTCCTCATTCTTCCATTGGTGGTAGTTTCAAGAAATTGTTTTGTTTGTGGAGGATCTTATCCAATGATGATGGAGCAATTGGTGGTGGTGATTAATGTTGATATGATGAGATATATAGTGGGAGTCATTCTTGGTAGGAGGAAGGATCTTTGATGATGTAAATTATATTCATTATACAATAAAAACATGGTTGTGTTGTTGCAGTTGGGTGTATGATGATGGGGATAATGATGCATCAGCCGCAAGAGATTTGGTTATAATAAAATTAATTCCAAAATTGGATATTTTGTCTTATTGTAGGAGGGGTAGGTAGTGTTGTTACCAAAACCACATCAAATATGGTTGGATATGTGGTGATGATGTGGAATGGAAGGTATGGGATCACTTGAAATTTAGCCTTTGGAAATGAGAGAAGAAAATCAGTGGTGAAAGTGGATATGGGGAAAGATTAATGGAATTATATTGATGTAATATTATAACATTATAGTGTAATTTAGTGAGTGGACCATAGTGAGGTTGGGATGGACAGTTTTCCTATTTAGATGCGTATTAGTTATGTATTTTGTTCACAAGTTTTTTGGTATGACCTTTTCCCATTTTTAATGGATACCTTGGGTATGATCTTATGGAGTATACATGTTTTGCCCACCATACATATATATAAATATTTTCTAGGTTTCCATAGAGGTTTTGGAGACTAACATAAAAATTAATTACTTAACGGTCATAGTTATTGTGGAGTTTTTCTATATTATTCCCTTTGGGTTGATCTTAGATAATTTTACATGTATTTCTTTAAATACACATGCATGTCAGTTTTATTTATTCTATGATGTGTGAAATATTTGTTTGTTTGTTGTTCGTATTGTCCCTTGATGATTTTTTTACATAATGAGGGTAATTCCTCCCATTTAAGTTTTCTAAACCCATGTTTCTAATCACGAACTGAAGGATTATTGGATGTTGTACATTGGGGTCACTTCTTTACTTCATTATTGGCCTAAGAGGGGTACCACTATAGGGGTATTATGACATTTTACCCCCTTTCTTACCCGGTAGTAATTTCACACACCCTTCGCTTTTCTCACCTTTGTTCATAATTCTTAATATAAAATATTACTCAAGTGAGATTGGATATTGGTTCTATTAGTTATTAGGTTTACCTCTATGAATTTTTATCCTAAATATAATGTTTCCTCATTATATAAATTATTATTACTTAATTTTTTTTACAGATGATACCTAACTCATAGATTATTCTATGTTTTCAAATTTTATTAGTTTGACGATGAATCAATTTGTGATCATCGATGAGTAAAACTCTGCTAGTACCAAGTAGGTGGTCCCTTGATTTAATGAAGATTTTTATATATTTGGAATGTTTCATATGAATTTAATGAAATGATAATTTGTTTTGTATGTCATAAAATAAAATAAAATTGGTTTTATAGAATTTATATGGTCTTATGGGAAACCAAAACTCCATGATTGGCATGTATGGAGTGTGAATTCATTCTCTTGGTCACTGATGACCAATTACGTTATCAATAATGTTTTGGAACTATAACTACAAACTCAAAATGGGTTCTTATGACTAATAACCAACCCTAGGGGAATAGTGTAGATGCACTATGTAATATTTCATAATAATTACATTGAAAAAGTCTTAGTACATGTTTGAGTAGGTGTGGACATAGGACTTTGATATGGGTTATTAGATTAAGTGGAAAAAACCATTATAATGTTGATAATTATAATTAATTATTATTGATTTTAAATGATTGAACATCTATTGTGATGGTTTTATTGTATATGATGGTTGATAGTACACTTAAATTTATTCAATAGTGGAATCTTATCTATTGGAATTAGATTAGTGATCTATCATTACATTTAATTCTAATAAAAATCATGGAACCTCATCTACATAGAAAAATAATATTAGTGATATACCATCCACTTGACGTTTCATATTTCTAAAGTAATTAAAACTTATGAGAGGGGTCCTGGTGGTGCATCATCTACTTTGATACTTGTTTTGGTTATATATTATCGATATAAAAATTGATGGAAGTGGTTTATATAACACTTTTGATAGGATACAAATGATATATCACCAACCTTGATAATCGTATTATTGTTTTATCATCCATCTATAAATGTGGTCTCATTGGTTCATATTCCACTTGGAGACATTTGATGGGGGTATGTTGTCCATCTATAGAGTGAAAATAATGGTACACAATACCCCAACAGAATGGTATGGGTGGTGTATCGTCCACCTATGGAAGTTGACCCATGGATGCATCATCCACTCAGAGACCTATATTGATGGTATATTTTCTACCATATGAGTGATATGAATGGTATATAAGAAACAATATTTGTATTTTCTTGTTTGGGAATTATCTACCCGAGAAAATAAACAGTGGTATAGCATTCACTTGAGTCTGGATAGCGATGGTGTATCATCAACCCAAACTCATAGATAACTCATTTAGTAGGAGATGATTCATTCCCTACTTATAATGGTCTCGTGATTGCCCATTCACAAAGGTGTATTTTGAGAGTGATAACACATTCACATTGAATAATATATAAAAGTGTTGTATTGTCAATCCTTAAGGTGTTTTCAAACTGTGGTTATATCAATACATTTTTGAATTGGTAGATGAAAATATAGTCACACATGGTTTGGTTAGATAACTAAATGGGGTGAAAAGTTATTTATTTGATAATTTATTAGTAATTCATATTGATTATGTACTAGTAATTAATAGAATTTTTAATGATACTTTTTATGGTTGTTTCCTAGTGATCTATACTCACACCCTACTCAATCACCCGAGAAAATGAGTAGACTTTACATTTCAAGACTAAAGTAGAGGAAGTGGATCTACATCTCTAGATGGCTAAATCGGTGGATATTGAATTGATTCAGGTGAGAGGTCTGTGTAAGAACTCAAAAGATCGTATGGTTGTCTCCTTTACTTTTTGTTTATTTTGGATCACATTATATAGGATATTACTAAAAGATTTTGTTCCTATATTTGAATGAATTATATATCATATAAATTAGATCATTTTGATATATCATATCATTAATATTTAATGTTGGATATAATTTAGATAAATTACCTTCTTTATGTAGTTATTAAATGGAAATGAATGTTTCTTGATATTTCTTCCATTGTGTTTTAATGGTTATACAGCCTAAGGGTATAGTCTCTGTGCATGTTTGTGTTGACCTCACTACTAGTCGACAACCATAGGAATAAAAGAAGGTGTTCTTGAGGTTTTTATCTCCCTGTTTGGTCATAGTGTAGATGAATCAGACCAAGGATGTTAAAATGTCGTTTTGTAGGTTTTTTATTTCTTTTATTTGAGGATGAATTCACATGGTATGTTTAATTAGTATGACCCAATTAATCCCATTTAGGTGATCGCTGTATTTTCTAATGATTTTCACTTGTTTGGAATACATCACAAAAAATATAAAAAATTTGAATTTATTATGTATTCAAAAAATTTAAATTGAATTGAATTTATAAATTTTTTAAGTTGAAATTGGATCCTGAAAGGTTACAAGAGGCTCGTGGTAAGTGTGTGTTCACACCATTTACCCTTGGCGATTATGTTATGGAATATTTACTATTTTCTCAAAAAGGGTTTCTATGACTAAGAACCAACCCTAGGGGACTAGTATATATTACTTGTGTATTACTTGGTTGGAATTGACATTATAAAGTTCTACACAAGGGTTGACTGGTCCTGAGAATGGAAACATGATATGGGCTGATGGTTTCAGAGAATAACCTTTAGTATAATAATAATCAGAAATTATTATTAGTGATTTCAAAAATTTCTCCATTTATTTTCATGGTTTTTTGGTATAGGGTGGTGTGTTTTCCACCTATAGTTATTCAACATCGGTGTCTCTCCCACATGAATAAGGCTAATAACACATAATTCAATTTATGGATAATGAAAATAGTGAAACCTCATCCAAATTGAAATAAAGTGTTCAAGTATTATTCCAAAACGCTATTCAGCAATATTTTGTTTTGGTATTTGGTGGCGGTTTAAACTATTGCTAAATTATTTTCAATGCAATTTAGAAATAATCACAAATACTAATGTCATGAATTAATAATTAACATTTTTCTCACTGTGATTTTTTATTTAATGTCTATTTTTAATTATTTTTACTTAAATATTAAAAAATTACAAATATTTTTCAAAAAAATTACTTTCCCCAACCCACCCCTCTTGGTCTTCAGGCCCACCCGACCCTATAGCCCGCCCAGCCCAGCCACATGCCTCCCCTGACATACCCACCTGCCCCACCTACTTCAACTTCTCCTCTAAAATGAAATATAAATATAATTGGAGTAGGATATGAACCAGTTACCTCTTGATTATTCTTTAAAGACTTTACAACTCTACTAAATCCTTCATCAATTAATTAAACAAAATTTATTATTCTTATAGATATTTGTATATATAGTTAAATAATGTAAATAATTTTTTTGCTTACACATTATTATAATTATATGTAAATAGACATAAATATATATATATAGTCATTAATATATATACATTAATACATATAATTATAAGTATTTATATATATTTTTTGTTATTATATATAATTATATTTTACAGCATTGTAATATTTGTTAACATGCATAAATATAAATAAATACATTTAATTATATAAATATATATTTAAATAAATATTTGAATATATTTATATTTATATGTATTTATATATATTTACATATATATATATATGTGTGTTTATATATAATTATACTTGTAATTAAATATAAATATATAAAAAGAGGGGAGATGTGTATGTATGTTGCATGTATGTATATGTAAACATATATTTTATATATTGATATAAATATATAAATATCTAAAAATATATACATAAATATATAAATATCTATTAATATATAAAAATATATAAAAACACATATAATTATAAATACATGTAAATATGAAAAAATATGTAAAAATATAAATAAATAAATATAATTATAAATAAATATATATATAAATATATATAAATACATTTAATTATATATAAATATTTAAAAAATATATAAATATACATACGTAATTATATATTTATATAATTATATATAATTATATAGAATTATATTAATATATATTTACATATATTTACATACATATATAATTTATATATTTATATAATTATATATTTATTTATTTATTTATATATACTCATTTTTGTATTTATAAAATTATATATTTATATATATAATTGTATATTTTTAGTTATTTATATATATTTATATATTTTTTCTATATATATATATATTTATTTATTTATTTATTTACATCAATATTTTAATTTATATTCTCTCCTTGCATGTTTATATTTATATATCAATATATTAATTATATATTGAATATTATTAATATTAATGGTTAAATGCTAATTAATATATTTTTATTTACAAATTAATAATAATTTTTAATCATATGTATTTACTATTGGATAATTTATTTTTGATTTTAAATAAGGTCTAAGTATTAATCAAAAGTAACAATATTATTGTAAATTTTAAAAAATATTAATTATTGATTATTATATAAAAATTATTTATTATTAATTAATACATATTTATAATATATATGTTATTAGTAACTTATAATTTATTATTTATTATTTAGTATTTAGTATTTTTTTTATTTATTATATATTATTATAAAAAATTTGTTTTTTTGGGTGAGTGAGGTAATAAAAATTTTAAAATATTTATAAAAACATTTAAATAAAAACTCCCATTACTGCCACAAAAAATATTGTTAAATAAAAATCACCACTCTTTCTGTCATAGATTTTTAAAAACCCATTGCCATTTAGTGGTAGTTTTCAAAAAACACTGCAAAAAAAATATGAAACAATTAGCGTCATTTTTCAAAATCACTGCTAAATGTTATTTTTCTTATAGTGGAGGTATATCAACCCCTTGAGGTTTTGTATTTTTGGATCATCATCATCTTATTAGAGTGTTATGATTTGTGCATCTCCCAGTTAAGGACTTATTTTCAGTGTATACCATCCACTTAAGATTTTATGTTGGAAGTGTATTAACCACTTTAGATACAATTATGGTGGTACATCATCCACTTAGAGGATTTTATTGGTGTTGCAACATCAACCTATATATGTTGTCTAGATAATGTATCGGCCAGATTGAGACTTTTGATGGTGGTATATCATCCACCTTGGGAGTGATATTAGTGGTACATCATCCACCTAGAGAATAGTATTGGTGGTGCATCTTCCACCTATGACAGCTGACCCGATAATGCATTATCCATTCAAAGACTTATATTGAAGTTACACCATAAACCTTGAGAGTCATACTGGTAGATTATTTTTTAACTAATTAAAATTTTTCAGTGGTGTCTCATCAACATAATCTTTAAAATGGTGATATATTATGCACATGTGCTTGGATGGTGGTGGTGTATCATCCATAACTCATTCATGGGGTGATTAACATTTTGTTAGTGATGTTGATTGTTTGGCGGGACAATCACTTAGATAGCTTGGGGTGTTGATAAATCATTCACCTTGACAGTAATATGGGGACTGAAGTATCATTCATCATCAAGGTGTGTTTAGACCATGGGTATATCATCTCATTCGGACATTATCCAAACTAGGTATCCTCACACTTGGTTTGGTATGGGCACCCCATGGGGTGACAGGTTATTTAATTATTGGTTTATTATTACTTCATATCAATCATGGAATTGTATTTAATAGAATTTTTAGTGACACAGTTGGTAGTGGTTTACTATTTTATACCCACACCCTTTTCTAGCACCCCATTACCTATGAAAAAATTATATTTCATAACCTGTATAGGTTTAAGGGCCATCAACTATGGATATCTGAGTTAGTGGAGCTTTATTATAGTTGGGATAGTGCTGTAGGTTAGGGATCAGGGCTAGTTGTGTATATATCATTTACTTTTATTTATTTTAGAGCATGTTTTATATTATCTACCCATCGGAGATTCATCCTATATTTATATGACTCTTATGATATATACAATACATCATTCTCTTATATCATAATATTGAAATTTAAAATTAGTTAGAATTTTGTTTAGTTGTCTTCATTATGTTTCAATTATAATGGCATGATTATACCTTCATAGATATTTTTTTTTGTTTTTATGGTTATCTATACCTGAACGTATTGTCTCCCCACCTATTTATATCATCCCTCACTACTATTTGGAATCCTTTCAAATATGAATAGGTGTTCTTGAGTTGTATAGTTTTCTATTTCATTCATAGAAGTGGTTAAATCGTTTGAGGGCATTACAATGTGGTATCATTACCATTTTTATTTTTTATTTTGAATTAAGATATAGTATACATGATATAGAGTATTTTCAATGTTTAGTATAGATCTTATTCCATTTATTATCAATAACATGTATCGCAAAATTCCATGTTACTAGGTTTGTCACTTTTGTTCTTGGTTTTAACTTTTAAAATTGGTTTATGTTACGAAACATGATTATTTTTTATATTGATTTTTTATTTGTGGTTCATTACTCTTTTCCTATAGCAGTAAGATAGAATGTGTTTATGTAGCATATTATCATATAGGTCTCAAATGATATTATTATACTAAATTATGATTGGTATTTAGATTAATATATTGGGTTTGGTCATTTAATGTGTCAAAAAAATTATACATATTTACCCTATATAATTTGTTGGTGGAACTTTGCATGACCAACACATTATTAATGACCAATATTATGATACTCTATATTTTTTGTGTGTCCCTTTGTGAGGTTTTACGTAACACAACAGTGCGTTGGTTAGGATAGAATATATCCTGGATATGTTGAAGCCATGTATTATAGGGTGTGTGTGTTTAGGGTAAAGAAACATTTGCATACTATTTATTACCATAAACTAAAATATTTACACCAATGACAGAATTTAAATAATAGTTATCTGATTTTAATTATAGATTTATTTCACCATGGTAACCTATGGTTGAAAACTATGAGGAAAGAGAAAATTATTCCTTATCGATAGTGTATATAGTGTCATTTTTTGTTCTTGTTAATCATATTGATTAGTATCTATGATAAATCCTCTTCTGGGTCTTTCATTTTATAGGGAATTTGTATTTTTCTAGATTATATATATAGATTTATTCTTATCGATGTTCTTTAAGGATTATGATCCAAAGGGTGTCTAGATATTAATAAGGTGTTCCATTTTGATCGATGATTGTATATTTCTCTATGATTTCGTTTTGTTGAGGATGTGTTGTTTCAACAGGATACATGATATAGATTTATTTATTCATTATCAATCAAAAATTTATTTTTATCATTTGTGGGTGTCTATTAAATCTTCAAAGGGGATTATTATACCAATGTTGGAGAGTGGGATTTATAGGATGGATATTTTAGAATTGATAGGTAGCTACATGTTTAAATCACAAACCAACTGGATAAATTTTCTTTTAGAGATAAGAATACACAGAATGAATTTTTTTCATCCAATCATTTACTAGTTCTATGATGTATTTTATTATAATTTCTGATAATTTCCCCTCTATTAATATATTGATTCCATGATTAATCTTTTACCTAGTATAGATCCCATATGAATTCAACATTATAGGATTTATCCTATAATTATTTAATTGTTGAAGTATCAACTATAGGATTTATAGGAAATTTGGATGTATTTTATTGATAATTTTCCCTTGGGGTGCCCTTATTTTGTTCACATAGAAGGCTGAAGGATACTTTTGATTATGTGTGTTTTACTGGATACTAAACCAAGTAATAATTAAGAACTTATACCCTCTCACTTATATTTATGGCTTATTTTATTACCATATATTAACTTGGGGGTTATCCTATATAAATTTTAGATCATTCTATAATAAATCAAGGGTGAGTATTTTGGATACCCTACATATTACCTTTACTATAAGTTAAAACCTATAAGTGTATCTTATCATGTCCCTCGGTCTAAAAACACATTGTAATTTCTCATGGAATTAATTAATAGGGTCTTCCACTAAAATTTGGATTCATTCATGGTTTTATTATTCAATGATATTATGATATAATCCCAATCAATATGTTTTCATGCTCTCTATTGGGATATCGTATTGAGTACACTAAGGGTGAATTATTCGAATATAAATCATTTGAAGTTCCATATTTAGATTAGTGAGGCGTTCTTCTTGGGTTTATGATATATGTGTTAAGAATATCAACGAACCGAAATAAGGTGTAGGCGATGGTTTCATAATATTGGCCTAGGAACATCTTCAGGATTTTTAGTTTCCTAATATTGGGAGGTTACTACTGAAGGTTTATTCAGTACTTCACTTTATTGGATTCATATATAATAGAACTGACTAAGAAGGGGGTAAATTTAATGTATTCTGACTCATTTAAGAGAATATTTTAAGAGAGAAAAGATAGGATAAAAATCATTTCAATCCTGAACATACCGAATCTATGTAAGAAAAACACATTATTTAGAGGTTCTTTGGATGTTGGGATTGGGGATGTTCTAAATCATAGTGGGTGGGTGGTCACGTAGGGGTCTAGGAAATTTATACCATGTGATAGTAATTATCCTATGCTTTATTTTTTTCTATATGTGTTGGTGGAAGTACTGACATGTGGAAATTATTTCCATTGATGTGAGAGTTTCATTGTGTATACTAATCATAAGATCCTCATATATATCTTTTCATAGTGTAACATAGACCATCAATAGAGATGGTGGGTTTAGTACCTATATTATTTTGATATTGATATTGTATATACCCCTAATAAATCTAATTTAACCACCAATTATTAGTAGGAATACTCAGGTGGAAGTGGTGTATTTTTCCATTAGTGAGTGTAAAAAGATGATCCTATTCACTAAGATGACCCACGATTTTCAAAAGTATCATGGTATGGTGACCTTGACATTGATATGTATTACTTATTCACTCTTTGTGAGGGTGTAAGATATTTAGATATCTTAATTGGATTACCTAGGTATTAGGTAAAAAATATATTTTGTGGGGAGCATCTACTTGATTCTCCCTTGATGTGGATGAGGTTCTTAATGTGTATTATTGTATTGTAGTCCCTATAATATTATGTTAGGAGTTGATGTGGGATTCACATGCCTTTAGATTTGTTTCCCACCTACATATTACCAAAATGTTCCATATTATTTGGATGCAGTATTGGTGGCCTATGGAGAAGAAATGTACAATGGGGTTCATTTTATAATTATTTACCTACAGGTAGGTAAAAGCCAAGCCTCAGTGGCCCACAAGTATTTCACAGCCATTAACCATTCCCAAGTGGAAGAGGGATGATGTGAAAATTGAATTAATTATGGGATTTACATACCCATCGCATCAATGTGATGTGTTATGAGTTATTGAGGATTTATTGATGAAGATCATACATTTCCTACTGATTTTGGAGACCTATTTATTCCACAAGTTCGGTGGGATATTGGTATGGAATATGGATCATCTTTATAAGGTTCCTATGAGAAATATTACAAACATGGATGCAAATTTCACAACACACTTATAGAAAGGTCCAAATAAGATGTTTAATATATAGGTGTACTTAAGAACTACTTAACATACTCAGATATATAAGTAATATGAGCAATCTATTTGAGTGGTAAAGGACATGTTGTGGGAATGAATCCTTGATTTCTGTGGTTCATGGGAGAACCAAATAGCATTGGAATTATTTTCTTATAATTACTGTTAAAATGATTTGATTCAGAATTAACTTTTTGATGATTTATATGGAAGAACATGTTGATCACTAATATACTAGCTAGATGAAAGGGAGTCATCAATTATCTGGTCGAGCTTCATATAGGATACATTGGATTATATTCACCTGATTAGGAATCAGTTGGTGAATACATAGAGTAATTGAATATTATATATTTCTCAATAAATTCATCTTCTATAGACTGAGGTGGAAGACCATGTATTTTATGACTGTATCCTTGGTTGTAACATAGGAATATTCAAAATAATTTTAGTGGAACCCATGTTCTTGAGGTTATTTAATTTTTTTGAGAGGATTGGTTCCATAAAACATTAGTTAAAGATTCCTTAGAGATAAAGTGATATTAAATAAAAATTCCATGTATTTTATCTTTATAAATATAATCATATCCCTTTTAATATTTTCACAATGAACTAGGTTAGGCTAAATTTCTATGTGTTATTAGAGGAGTGATCTGTTTAGATAACGGATCAGAGTAATAATAATCTATATAGGAAGGGTATAATATGGTTTGGGTGCAGTAGTAGAATACTAATATACTAGAGGATGTATAAGAGTGAGAGTTTAATATGTAGGAATAGTTTCAAAAAATTTCACTCTTGAAGTTCGATGATGTTTGGTTGGGTATCCGAGGGATGATCTGTAATATGCTGGGAATTTGTAATAGGCCAAACATTATGTTGTTTGAATTCAAAACATTTAATAATTAATAATTTTTGTTTTATTATATTTTCTTGGTTTAAAGGGTTATATGGGTTCTAATATTTAATTTTAAGGAAACAATCCCATAGTGGAGGATTATATTCATGATTATATTTCCCACTAGAACCCCAGTGGGTTTCCACTGGGGTTATATTGGGTAGCCACTGGAGTTTGAGTGGCCTTATTCCACTTTATAATACACCAAACATCTATTCGATACCCACTAGAGTTATTGTGGGTTCCCTAGGTGTTATTTTTTATATTAAATATTTATTGGTTTTAAATTAATTAAAATTGGGTTATATAGACTTTTACCCTTTTCTAAACAAATATGAATGTTTCAAGACCATAACTCTTTTCCAATCCACTATTATTCCCTCTAAAGATTAAATATTTACCAAATGATCTTATATATCGGATTCATCAGTAAATTTGTTTCAATTTAGTTCTGTTTAATCTCTCTCTAGTGTTTCCTTATTGTGTCCCTCATTGTCACACCATGTATTTCGGATTTGAGCGTTAATTTATGTATTTTAAATGTTTTAGGAATTATTCTGTTTTATAATGAATCAACTGAGGATCATCAATGAGATGAAGCCTACTAGTCCCAAATAGGTGTTTCCTTTCTTCCCCAATAGATTGTATACTTTTTACATGCATATAAATAAGTAAAATTAATACTTAAAAGAATTATTTTTCTTAAAAATAAATTGTATTTTTATATTTCTTAAGTTAATATTGGAACATGAAAAGGACCTGAGTCGTATGGAGAATGTGAATTGAAACAATTGGTCATAGATAATTGATTATATTGTGAGTTATTTTATGGAACTATGACTTTGGACATAGAATAGGTTTCTATCATTAAATCAAACTTTATGGGACTATTTTAGAGCCCTTTTGTATTCAAGATTACGAATTATCTTGGGAAGGTGTTGGGTTAGGGTTGAGTGGACCTTGGAACAAAACCTTGATATGGGTTGATTTCTTAAGATCATATCCCAAAGAATATTAATCATTATATATTATTATTATTGTTATTAAATGGTAAATCATTTATTAGGATATTTTTTTAGTATTTGGGGTTTCATCATCCACCTAATTCCATTCAATGGTTTTATCTTCTCCACATGAATAAAGTTAGTGATCCATCATTCACTGTATATCAAATGAATATAGTGAAACCTTATCCACATTAAAATTATATTTTAGTATTATATCATCCACACTTGATTTCTTATTGGTGGAGCATTTTACACTTCTCAGATCTATCATAGTAGGGCATCATCTGTTTAGGGACTTGTTCCAGTGGTATAATTCCCATAAAATATTTCATGTTAGTAGTGTATATACCACTTTATATGTGATACAAATGGTTCATTATCCACCTAGATAATGGTATTGGTCATTCATCATTAATATAAGTATGTTGTATTAGTGTTGTATCATCCACATAGAGACTTTTGATGGTGGTATTCCATCAACCTCAAGAGTGATGTTAGTGGAAAATAATAAAAAAGGAAAATGTTATTTTTAATGTGTCATTCACTAATTGAAATTGAACTGGTGGGGAATAATATAATTAGAGACTTGTATTATTTGTATTTTATCCACCTAGAGAGTGATATTTATTGTGTATCATCCTCCTAGTTTAAACATATTAGTGTCATCCCATCCACCCAAGAAATGAAATAGTTGTATATCATCCACCTGATTATGGATAGTGGTTGTGTATCATCCACATGATATCGTTGAAACAACATTTATCGATTTATAAGTTTTTTACTATTAATTTTGGTTTGATGATGGATCATTAACTTAAGTGTATTTTGATGTTTATAACTCATTAACCTTTAATATTATATGAATATTGATGTATCGTCCATCCTTGAGGTGTGTTAATACTAAGGGTATTTTATCCCATTCCATCATTAATTGAAGAAACTAAGGCACATGTTCATTTTTAATGGTTACTCTATTACTTGATAGGTGGTTTATTTATTATTTTGGTATCACTACATATTTATCAGGCACATGTATTTACTAGATTATATAGGTACATTGTCGGTGGGGACATACTAAGTTGTAATCCCGTCTTTCCCAGGTGACCTGGTACCTAAGAAAACTATACATTTCATCACTTATGTAGGGTAAAGATATATACAGCTTGGGATGGATGAGCTAGTAGAACTTGATTGGACTTAGGTGATAGTAATTGGAATAAACTTTGGATTAGTTTTCAATAAATCATTTACTTTTGTTTATTTTTTTATTTTATTGAATATGATATGCATGTGGGGCATCCATCCTTTGTTTGAATGATTACTATGACATCTATAATAGATAATATTGACATACCATGTTTTATTTATTTATTTTTTGTTATAATATAGATTAACTTTCATCTATATGATTCTTTTATATTTTTAGGAATACTTATTAATATTTCTTCTACTGGGTTTTAAATGTTATATATACATGATGGTGCAGTCTCCCCACTTATTTATATTGAACCCTTTTGTTATTCAACAGCCTATAAAAAATGAGGAGGTGATATTGAGGGGTTTATTTCTTTGATTTAGTCACAATGAGGGTAAACTAGTCTATGTATGTTACAGGCTAGCAGAACATGAAAAATATTACCTTGAATGATGAGGTGAGTATCGACATTTTTCTATCATTGTTACTTTAATGTTTGGATAGGTCCATCAAAACATGAGTAGTTCATTTCGGAATTCAAACTCTAAGTGAAACAAAGTGAAAAATAATAATCTCTAATAAGGATACTTATAACAGACAGGAAGTTTCATGATCAAAATTTTCCAAGACCTTATTTAAGATAGAAAATATATTGAGAGTGATAGTAAAAATATATCTCTAGTAGTCCAGAGGGTGGAATATATCACTAATAGTGTTAAAAACACAATCATGGTAGGCATTATTCTAATAATTGATTTGAAGACCAAAAACAAACACATAAAATAATGAACTTCATAATATATAACTACTTTTTTTATAATTCTATAAATTATCACCTATAAAAGATGTATCACATATGAAAATATACATAATGTATACTCCTCATAATGTATAAAATTTTATATCCAACATTAAGTCTATTAAGAAATGAATTTGACACTCTTCCTACACTATCTAGACCTATATGTGTATGAGTTAATCTTTTATAACACCACTATACACTTAGTCTTGTTGAATTATTTTTGTTGGCATTAAACTTATCCAAATCCAGTTGAAAAACTAAACAAAAAATTATTTTTCTACAAGTTATATCTACATATTTAAACTACATAAATTAAATAAATAATATATACCTTATTCTCTATTGATTTTATATATACATGCTTCTTCCATGTTCTTAAGGACAATTATTTAAAATCATGCAGTGTATTCCTTCCTCATAGGGTATCCATGTGCTATGTGAATCTTCAAATACTTGGGAAAGAATCCCTTATATACATGGTCTATAATGACCTCAATATCCTAATATAATGAGAAATAAGAGCTAAATAGAGCTTCCAACATGAAGTTTTAATGTCATGAATGATTTAGTATTATATCATTATATCAATCTCATTAAATAAGCTTCAACGATTATCCTATAATACTAAACATTTCATAAAGATTCATATTTTAATTATTCTAGATGTAAAGAATTTATTAAACTATTAAAATCATTATAAACCATTGGTAATATTTTTCTAAAATTAAAAAAATGATTAACTTTGTAAATATTTTATATTTTCATATAAAAAATATATACATATCATAAAAAATATTTGTGATTGATTATGCTATCATAGGTAGAAGATAAGTAGAAAATTTGAGTGTTGTCTCGTACATGAATTTTCATGTACTAAATAATGCAATATTGACCGGCACTATGTTATTTTTATTCTAGAAAAAACTATAATACGGTTTATACCCCAAAACCATGGTTTTTACATAGTGTATAATTATAACACTTGTAAATATTAAAACAACATACAATAATATGGGTGAGTATACATGTATACACTGTAAATTCTTCCTCTAACCAATCTTGTGTCAAGTGATTATGATAAAAATATTCCATGGTGAATGAAATATATATTACACATCATTTTTATATAAAAAATAATTAATTGAAAAAACTTAATTTAGAAAACATTAGATTCATTCAATTCACTATCCATATAAGCATCACCCATTATTCACATCGCTATCAATATCATCACTATAATACCCATCACTATTAAGACCTCACATCATCAATATATCTAATAAAAATAGATATAACTACAAAAATAATTTTATTTCATCTATAATGACAATAAATGCATACAATATCTATAAAAATATAATTATAACATCTATAAGTAGTACTACTATAACAAGAACAATTATACTACATTGTGAGGGATATCACATTCTTTAAGGAATAAATAATCCCTTTATACTGCATCACATTGAATGAATACAATATCCCTATATAATAAATCAATATCATTTAATAATATCTATATCACTTATCATAGTATTCACATAAAAAAATACATTTTTAATATAACCTTTTCAATAAAATAATTATACTACACTTCATAATATATCACTGATTAAAAGACATCACCTCAATATCAAAAATCTGATTAGAAAATATAATTTTTTTAATATCAAATAATAAACATTATTAATATTATCTCATCATGTTTCCCCTAATAACCATATTTCATTATCAAACTTATATAAATGGTCTATATTTTTAAACACAATTCCACTATAAATATATTATCACTATATAAAAATATAACATGTTTATTTAACTAATTTATTTATATAATTACACAAAGATAACAATAATTAGTATAATCATAAAAAAGTATTGTACTTAACACATCATCACTCATTAAATAAATCATAATACTTCCTACTTAGAGACAAAAATGGATCAAAATCTATGATAAGTAGGATATAAGCCTCTAAACAAACCAAGATAATCCAAGAAATAAACACACCACAGAAATATTTTCAAATATCTATTAGGAAATAATCACTTATATCTTAAATTAATCCAATTTTACTCTTTTCTGATACATAGCAGGTCATGGAAAGTGAAACATTCATTCCTAAAAATAAACTTTGACATATCCTTGTACCACTAATGTTGGTGAATGTGTTCAAAAAATAATTTTAAGTGCTCATCATGATCTTATAAATTTATCAAGTATACCAAATTATTTTTAATAAAAAATACATTGAAATTATTAATATATTGATGAATACCTAATGAATGTACCCCAAAAGTGTCATTGATGCATTAGTAACACTAAAGGGAATTACCATTAATTAAAATTACAATAAAGATATAAAAATGAGGTATTATTAACAAATTCCTCCTTCTCCTTTATCTTATGGAATCTCAATCATATAGTTATATTTTTGAACCATATAGACTCTTTTAGTATATCAAATAATTCATTGATCCTTATTAATGAGTATCTATTTTTTTATGCATAATTTATCTTTTGGTAGTTGATACACAACCTTAAACTTACATTACACTTATTATAAAATAATATTAGGAAACCCATACTGATAAACTTTTCTGAATTAAAACTCTATTAAATATATCATCAATTAGAATTAAAATAACCTAAATCTCATAAATCTCCATCAAATAAGTGATCATCGATACAAGATATATAACTTGATATATATCTATGCCAAAATTGATCTCCCACCTCAAAGGTAAAAGGTTAATCTTATCACTATGAAATTCAAAAAAAATCTCTCATCACAATTGGAAACTCTTGAACGTCCATATTAGATACAGATGTTATTAAATTAAAGGGTTGAGATGTGATGTTATGAAGTTCAATATGCCACAACCCATTTCATCAATCTTTATATTAGATAAAACCCACATAATCTCCACCCATAATAGAAAAGGATATCCTCATACGAAAATAATTAATATTATCCTATGAATAATGATCAAATATATTTTTGGTAAAGAAGTCTAGGGTTGTGAAAGAAATAATTCAATATCCTTCTTCATGTGGTCCCTCCCCATAATTAAATCTCACCCTTGAATCACCTCAATAAACTGTGAAAAATTACTTAATGGGGAAGATACCTCTAGAGATTAAAATATCATAGATATGGGATTCATTGACCCACTAAAAAGGATACATATGATAAATTAAAGTTATTTTTTAAATATAAATAAAATATATGAAAAGGTTGAAAATATATATATCATACCTTGAAAAACCTTCGGTACTCCTAGATCATTATTTCCAACTTCTTAGAGTCTTCAATGAATAATACCCCTTATATAATTTAATTCATAACAACCACAAATGTTCTATTATAGAATATTTAATCCCTAATGTGGAGGGAATATTTGAGACTAGTCTCTATCTACACCACGCTACACTAGTGGTCCATATAATCATTAATACTTATTTAATAGAAATTTTCTAGGTAGAAAATGTGGTTAATGGGATAGATTTTCTTTTATCGCAATATAATATAATATATTATAGAAACCCTAATATTTTAGGAATATCAATTGATTATTTCCCATGCCTCCATATAAATAGTATATTACATCACTATTCACACCTGAGGAATATAAAGTGTCATCTTCCTTGAATTGTGAATAAGGTTTTATGTATTGATGACTCAAATATATTAAGAATGAAGGGATAATTATTTAATCTCTACTTTAAACCATAATCTATCATCCTCGTTATTAAAAAAATAGGTATTCTACAAAGTACACTTAATAACCTCAGTATTCTATATCAACATAGTATATATCCTTAGGGAAAATGGGTAGGCAAGATACAAAAATAATTTCATAATATAATATCATAATTAAATAATCTTCATCAGTTATCTAATAAAAACATTGGGGAATAGTGAAATTGAATTATATAATTCACTCCATACTCTAAAATTCAAGAATTCATATATTTAATCTAAAAAAATCCAGTTAATCCTCATTTTGAAGAGTAATTGAACATAAATCCTTTTAAAATTGGTCTCCAAATTGAATCCAAATGATTGTGCTGACATCATTATCTCCTAAGAATAAATTTCACTATTTTAAATAACACTAATTGTAATAGGACAAATAAAAAAATATAATATCTTTAACTTTATAGATAATATGGAAATATATCTCTTTATTTTTTATAAATATTTGGTTTCCTTTTTAGGAATGGATTCCCCATATATTATAAATTGTGTCATTAAAATTATTTCAACATAACTCTATGTGCCTTGATATCATTCATTTCCACCATCTAAATAATGGAAGCTGGTATTTTCTAAACCCTCACTTACTCTAGCCCATGGTTCTAATACACATACAACATATCTATAGGTAAACAAGTATTTCAATCCAAATGTGGTTGCTTATATCTACACCGCATTAAGTTTAATAAAAAACAATCAATGCAGGTCACATGTAATCATTATATATTGAAATTAGGTTATTCATGAACTCACACATTTATAACTAACTTATAGATGTTACATAATTCCTCTTGTAACAGTCTATAAGTGATCAATTTCCTTTCTTAAAATCACATGATCCATCTATGTCCTAAACTAATTTATCTATCCTAATTCATTTACATAGTTCATGTAATACCATGGCCTAACCAAACCGTTAAATCCTATTCAATTAAACGTTCTAAACCTATAATAATACTCTCACTTAAATACCATTTTTATAAAAATACCCCTATAAAATCCTTCATAAGCTATAAAATCGATTGAGAATGACCTCCAAATCATGTCTTTACTATGAACTGGTGTGGATACATGCATCAAGGGTATTAAAAACAATAACATGAAAGGAATTAATAATCTATTTATATTGAAATATAAACAAATAAACAAAAAATAATGAACATTATAACATGCTAATAAAATATATGCTACATTTTAATGAATACAATCAAGAGATATGTCACACACACAATGTCATGTAAAATCTACTCGACAAAATCTAGAAAAATCTGTATGAAATTACAAGGACATTAACTAAAAAAATCAAACATTTCCTACCCTCTTTATATATCCATGTGTATGATATAAAAAATACCAATACCATATTATTGTCAATCCTTAAAAATATAAAAATAATATATAACAATAGTAGTGATTATATAACATTACCTAAAAAGATCTTCCTCTAAACTCACAAATATCAAGTGAAGAGGTATAATAATTCTTTAGTGAATGGAAATTATATTAATATTTATATTAAGAAAAAAATATTAATAAAAAATATTAATGATATTTTTTCTATATTTCAACCCATCCACCATCCACTCATCCATATCAGCATCACTCATCATTTGTATCACCACCAATGTAACCTCTATAATTTTTATCACCATAACCACATCACATCATCCACATCTCAAATGAAATAATGGATACAACAATAAAAACCACGGGTCACTAATGATTTGATGATAAAAAATATATATAATATTTATTAAACTATATCAATAATGAATATATAGTGGTGTGTCTAAAAAACATTCATAATTTCATCAAGATTACTACACCCCTCTAGGAATAAAGCATCCCTCGATACTATAACATCCTCAATTGATATAAAAACATTTCATACTACATCAATATAAAAACACAGTATAAATATCACATATCATTATAAATGCATAAAAATAAATAAAAAATACTTTTATCCAATATCATTATCAATCAGGGAATCAAGAAACATTTCAAATCATTCTAATACTCAAAATTTATAACTTCCTAATCAACCACATGATTATGCGACATAAAGAATCAAATATCAATCCATCCACTTTATTTATAATGGTTTCTCATTTCTTTTCCAATATTTAATATGCTTGGGTAACATAAATGAATAATACATATGTATAACCTCATTTTCACTCTAATCATCTCATCACCACATACAATCAAAACTACTACATTTCATATATTTATTTATATTATTACTCAATAATAATAATATATAGTAGAGTCAAAAATATAACATAAGGTATTATATTTCACATATTAAAAATTATTGAATAAATCAAAATCAATTAAATAAATCTATATATCATAATTTTAAATAAAAATAAATTCATTCATAAATTCCTAATGTTTTTTTTATTCTATTCTAATACATTTATAACATGAAATCTCTAAAATTCCATGAAATCAAATCACAAAATAATTTTATTCAATATTATAAATTAATTTAGAAGCATTAAACCCATTAATTATATTATGTAAATTTTTTTGTAATTATATAATTTTATAAAATATTATAAATATGTTTTCTAAAAAAATATTTAATATTATCAAATACCATATGATTCTAATATTTCTCTATTACAATATCAAAAGAATTATAAAAAGTCACATGGAATGAAAATATAATGGTTATAATATTTTACCTCTTCAAGATCCAAAATCTGTCATGTAAGAATATTTATTGATCTCATCACATTTAAATCCTCAATTTCCTAATCATGGTAAAAAAATAACAAAAATTATTCATTTGTATCAATTTCTATGATCATTTATTATTAGAAAGATGAAGCTTCATCTATAAATAACCAATAAAAAAATAAAGGGTATTCACTTATTGTCGATATAAAGTTCTATTCACTGAATCACATAAATAAATCAATAAAATAATATTTAATGACCTTGGAAATAACTCTTAATTCTCCTTAAAATCCATCAAGAATACCATAGAGAATTTATAAAGACTAAATGTAGGTTTTGTGTGATTTATATATCAAATCATGTATTTTTATAACATGTCTTCACGTAGATTCCATAATTTCCCAAAACATGAGTCCAACCATGAACCATAATCTAAAAGTATTGCTTAACCAACATGGTTGTGCTTAAAAAAATTCATTATTTGCAACCTCCAAAATGAACTCTCATACTAATCCTGAATGATTTTCCAACAAGTGTATCTAACCATGTATTCCTCTCTAGGAAAAATGATCATTGAAAAATTAGGTAGATTCTCTATTAAAACATGTATATAAAAAAGAATATACTAGAAATTAACTATAGATATAAATTTCAGTCTCAAATTAAAATAAAAGTTCAAGGATAAGCTTTATATGACATGTGGAATCATTCTAAATAATTAAAATATATAATTGATCTATAACCCTATAATATAAAAACCCATGAAAACTAATGGAAGAGTCATGGGTTTACTTTTTAACATTTAATGAAGGGAGGGTATCTATATAATGAGGAAATAAAAATTAAAATCTAAGTAAAGTGGAATTATTTAAGACAAATCTATGTAGAATGGGCCTCCATGGAATACACAGGAACAAAGTGATATAAAAATGTTGTGCTAGAAACTATAGATTAAAAGGTAGATTACTTTATTCAAAAATAAAGATCAATTTTATATTATATTTTAAATAATAATTTCTTAAATAAAATATCTTTAGTGAATTTCAAAAAATTACTTCTGGATGATAAAAAACCCATGTAGATTGGTAAAAGGGTGATTCAAACAACAAAATTAAAAGTGGGGGATCACTTGTTCTGAATATTTTTCAACATATCCCAAAGATTACATGGAATATTGTATTATTTTAGAAACATAATAATGTAATATGTGTAACTTGTTCCACTGGTGTTACTTAGAATATTAATAAAAGTTCAATGGTCTTCGATTGAGGACTAAAGAATAGAACCATATACAATATGATATAAAAGAGGATTAACGTGGTTTTAATAATAAATTTTCATATTAATAAACTATTATGGAATTATAATTTAAAGAATATAATTAAAAATTGGTTAAATATCTTATATGTAAAATTAATTCAAGTGGAGATAAATTTGGTGATATTTAGCTTCATGTGAAGATTTTGTCTTTAGAAATAATAAAAATTCATCTTTTGTAAAAGGAGGAAAACATTAAAGGATAAAATTTAGACCTCATTTACTCTATCCTCTGGGGACGTACACCAATACATTACCATGGAGGTTCACTATACTGTATAAAAGAAATCGTTAAATAATATAGAATGTATAATTTTAACGTCTAAAAATGTATGATGTGATTACAATGTTTCATAAGTAAAAATTTGTAGTGGTAAATGAGTCGACATCAAAGAATATAATTATCGTTTCAAAATAGAGGAGGGTATGATTTTAAAGGGTTTAGATAATTATATTCTAGGAATATAATTTCCTAGTAGAATATTCCCCTAAGTATACCATAAAATAATTTAGTGACCGAAAAAATAAATTGAAAATTAAATGAACATTATAGAAGTATAAGGATTCATTCAAGGATTCCCATTATTTTTTGGGTTGAGGTGGTAAATATTGAAGTATGAACAGTTAATAAGTGTTCATAAATGTCAATGAGATAAAAATATTTTAAATACATATGGTTCTAAAAAGATGTAAGGAATTTCCAATTTGGGAGTATTTAGTTATTTAGGATATATACAAGTAGATTATAATATAAGGGGAAAACATAATGCTTAACAAAAAACCCAATTTTTTCATCTTTGGTACTAAAGAGTTTTGTTACCGCAATAGAAGTGTTGATAAATAGTAGATAATTACTATTCAAAGTGTGACATTTAATGATGGAATAATGTTTAAATATCTATGTGTAGTAGAATATAATGGTTTGAGTAAATAATCATATTGTTGGGAAATAATTGAGCTTGAAGGAATACATTATCAAGATACTACAATGTAATTGGATATAATTCACTAAGTATAGTTAAGGATATCTACTAGGATGTAAAAAAATAAATAAAATTATTCATCTTACTTCTATTTTTTGTTATTTAATAGAGATAGAGATATATAATATTGTGAAAAATTAATTTAGTTAAAGTAGTTAAGAAAGTAGGAGTTGAATATAGTGGTGGATAAATATAATTTTTAGACAAAAAAGATATGGGAGATGGATCTATTTCCATCAAGAAATAAATAATTCAAAAACAAATGGGTATTTAAACTTTTTATGGAATGTAATTGTTGAAGGATATATAGGTAAATACCAATTATAAATGGGTTTCAATAGGATTATATAGATTTTAACAATATTTTATCTCTTTTTATAAAATATACTACCATCTAGGTGGTGCTTAGTATTGTTACATCAAAGGATTATCAATTTGAACATCAGATTATGAGGATATATTTCCATTATAAAAATTTAGATGAGGAAATATATATAGTGAAATTAGATGAGTTAGTTGAGTTCAGAAATAAAAAATTAGTGTGGGTACTCAAGAAAAGTTTATGAAGATTGAATTATTTAATCAAAAAATTGAAAAAAAATAATAAATTTATGAACAAAAAATCAGATAAAACATGTTAAATATGATAATATTTATACTTTATGTCATTAATTGAGGGATACATCATTTTTCCTTTATATATTGATGATATTATTAATACAGAATCATGAAGAAAGGGGTTGATGATTTGAAATGTAAGGTAGATAAATATTTTGAGATAAAAAATCATGGAGATGTAAGTAATATTTTAGGGATGAATATTGGTAGAGAATATATAGGAGGAACCATGATGTTATCATAAGTTTACTATATTTCAGGGTTTTAAAGTTGGTTAATAATTATGGAATAAAAATTAATTAATTTACCTTGTAAATCCATTTATGTTTATCTAAGGAGAAGGAACCAATGATAGAGCAAGATAATTAGGATATAGAAAAGCTTCCTTATGTATCCACTATTGAAATATTGATGTATATTGTGGCTAGTTATTGACCAGATAATGTTCAATTAATGAGTGTTATGAGGTGGTATATGGATAACCTAAGAAATCAAAATTAAAAATTTATAAAGAGGATGCTAAGTTATTATAAGGGAATAAATAAGTATATATGTTTTTTTGTAAAGGAAACATTATGTTTGGTTATTTAGAAGTTAACCATAGAGGTGATGTATATGGTATATGGAACACCACAAGTTATTTGTTTACTTAGGGAGGGTATTTTGTGAGTTGGGTATCAAAATTATAAAAAGTGGTAATTTTTTGAGTTTATTACCAAAAAAATATTTTATTATATACCTTTGATTAATAGTCCATGTAATTAGTTTTATAGATAAATGTTTTATACTAAAGACATATTGTATTTTTAGTTTACGTATAATAAATGAAAATATCCTTGGAGTACTTTGCATATTAATATATTATAAAAGTTATATTCCATTATGAAAATCTAGATATGTTATGATAATATATGTGAACTACTATATATGGTCTATAAAATACATTATAATACGGAACAAAAAAAAAATTGGATATCATTTATGGGAGTCTCATAAGATGTAGTGACATATTTGTAACAAAATATGGGAGATCAAAATGGAAAAATGATTCCATAAATGTGAAAAATGGAAAAATTAATAATATAATGATTTAGGTGGTTTAGGAATATTCCTTACTTCCATAAATAGGAAGAAACATTTTTCAAATTTCTTGGAGCATAATTATAGGGGTATAAAATGAAATACAATACCATTTCTTAAACATAAAAACATAAATAAATATAGTTATATAGTCATATATGTTTCTACAATACCACGATTCATATAGTATCCTATGGTGTTATAGTAACCTATCTCAATATGGTAAAAACTGCTACATTAATATGTACTATACCTTTATTAGGTATAGAAAAGTAGCACTTATTCTGACTTCATATGATATATCAAAATATATGAAACTAATAATATTCTTCTTAATAAATAATCCATAAGTGAAACTCTTTCCATACTCCTAAATTGTGCTTCTATATTCTCTTGACTCATTCTCTAAAATTAATTCTTCTACATCCTTGTTTGATAAATCAATATGAATATAACTTTTAACATTTTTAATTAGAGTATTTATATATATTTTTAGGATATATCATTTCAAACCATAATCCTTAAATAACATTCCCTTTTTAATAGATCATGTTAATATAAAAAATTCTTAATCATTATAAAGTTACTTGTACAATGTAAAACTAAAAAAAATATCTTTTGGGTGTATCTAAAGACATTATGGTGAAGGATGAAATCATAATGTACAATGAGATAATAAACAAAAATATAATAAAACAACTAGAACTAGAATATTTTGATCATATTGATCTCCTAGAATTATCACTCTCACAAACAACATTATGAAAAAGAGACAAAACATTAGTAATTCAATTGAAATTTTAGAAATGAAAAATGTAAAACCATAAGAGAAATCAAGATAAATTATGAATTAAGGGATTAATATGTATTTATAAGATATAATTTGATCATTTAATTAGTAATATCACTATTATGAATAGTAATCTAACCATTAGGAATAATAGCCTAACCATATGGAAAAGTAACATGATCATTGAATAGTAACATGACGTCAAAATAAAAAAAATTAAATATAAATAATATAACCAAGAATAATTTAATAAAATAAAATTTTTATAATTCCATAATATAACTATCAATATTATAAACTCAATGAAGGAGTGATTGTAATATTGACAAACTATATTTTATAAAAACAATAATTTTGTATTGATATATAAAAATTTATAATGATATAAAATTATTTTAATAAAATTAATTTCATTTTTAGAATTATCATTTTTAAATATTATATGGGTGAATTTTTTGAAATTTTTCTGAAAAACTAAATTTTTTATGAAAATTGTGAAAAATAAAATTTTTAAGTAACCAAAATGTTTTAATTACATCATTAAATTTGTAATAATAACCTACTAAATTCCAGTATTAGACTCATAAATAAATTTATAATAATTAAAATAATCCCTAAAATAAAATTTTCAAAACTAAAATATATTTTCCAAATCCTAAAATTATAATGAATTCAATTAAAAAAAGTTATTTTCGTTTTTTAACAATATTTTCAAATTAACTATTGAGTCCAGTATATAAAGGGTTGTAAATTATTAACAAAATATATTTTTAATCAAATATAATTATTAATTTTAAAAATATCACCATTAATAGTTTTTCCGTAAAATTATATTTTATCCAATATTTTAACTCAAAATTACAACTTCCCTCAAGTATAAATACTCATTCTCCCTCACCTTGAAAAACAACTTCCATTACACTTACAAAAGAAAACACTCTACCAAAATTAACTATATTAATCCCCTTATAATCCTTTGAGACATTATGAAGTCATAGAACACAAATATTTCAAATATTTAAGGGCTGTAGAAAAGGAACAATACAAATAAGGTAAGATTCCTTCATCTTTTCATTTGATTTTCATCTTCTCCTACTCAAATAATATATTATCTTCTAACCCAAATCTGCAAAAAAAAATTAATTAAATTTCATTTTATTATTATGTTAATGTTATTTACCTACTATAATAATTTTATATATTATATATCTCTCACCTCATCTTTTAGTAATGCATTGTTAATGTTCTGTTAACTGCCTATGAGGATATTTCCAGATCTCTACTAATTCTCAGCTTTATGGCTAGTTATAATAAATTATTTATAATAAATAAATATATAAATATATGTATCTATATAATTATATAATTTATATTACTAATTTATATGTATGAATGATATAGAACATGAAATTGATATTATTCACGATATTTTAAATAAAATATAATATCAAAACATTTCACCTCTGACAGAGATAAATAAGAAATAAAACCCAATGATTATAATTAATCAAGAGTGAAAAAATGAATATAATTTACTTCTAGATTCATATTTTAATAAACATAAAAATATTATATATATATTAAAAAATTGTTGGAATAACATTGGGCCTAAGGTAAGGCTACTCTTGAAACTGATTTTTTTCCTTTGGTTTTTTCTCTATTTATATATACTTTTTTGTAATTATTATAAAATGCTTTATATAATATATATAATAAACTTTAACTTTATTTTATAAGCATATAAATGACTCTATGTCATTAAGATGATTTCTATAATACCTATATTTTTTTTCAAAAGAATATTTTCCAAAACATATTTTTAATTCATCTTTTATTTCTTTCCCTTCCCAACATGACATATGATCTTTTTATTCCAATAATTAATGTAAAAAAATTATTTTTACCTTATTATCATATAATTATAAAAATTATATTATATTAGATATTATTTTTTAAGTCTATATGAAACTCATTCTTTTCCATGTGTTTATTTTATGACTATGATTGTTATATGTTTCCTTTCCATGTGTCATACATGATTGTGAAATTTTTATAATTAGATCTTTGCACCAAACTTATATAACACTCCAAATAAATTGTGTAATTTGATATACCAAATGATATTAGTTTTATTATTCTTGAACATATTTATATATTTGTTTACAATTATGATGATACGATTTGTAACACATATGTTATGTTTAAACATGGTGCTAACATTCTTCACACATAACATATGATATTTGAACACTTAATTATGATGTTTCATTATTATGAAAATTCCATATTCCATAATCATTATTTATCTTATCTAATCTTGTTTCCCCTTATAACCATATTTCCTTAGAAAAATTATATAAATTATCTATATTTTTAAACACAATTACACACTAAATATATCATCACAGTATAAAAATATAACATTTTATTTAATTAATTTCATGATATAATTACTCAAAGATTAAAATAATTAGTACAATCTTAAAATAAATATGTAATTATACTTAAATCATTATCAATCATTGAATAAATCATAAAACATCTTGGTTAGGGACAAAAATGGAATCAAAATCTATGATTAGTTGGATATAAACCTCTAATAAAACTCAGATAATCCAAGAAAGCAACACACCATAGAAAAATTTTCAAATTCCTATTATGAAATAATCACTTTGATCTTAAATTAATCCAAAATTAATATTTTCTAAGAAATATCAGGCCTTGAGAAGAGAATCGCTAAAAATAAACTTTGACATATCCTTGTACCATTGATGTTGGTGAATAAGATTAAAAAATAATTTTAAGCACTCATCATGATCTTCTAAATTTATAATGTATACCAAAAAATTTTTAATAAAAATTACAATAGATTTATTAATATGTTGATGAATACATAATGAATGTACCCCCATAACTGTAATTGATTCATTAGTAACACAGAAGGGAATTACCATGAATTAAAATTCCAATAAATATTTGAAAATGAGGTATTATTAACAAATTACTTCTTCGCATTTATCTTAAAGAATCCCAATCATATGGTTATATTTTTGAACCATCTAGACTCTTTTAGTAGATCAAATAAGTCATTAATCCTTATTAATTAGTATTTATACTTTTTTATGTTTAATTTAACTTTTGGTAGTTGATACACAATATTAAACATCCATTAAAATTATTATAAAATAATATTAGGTAACTTGATAGTTATACACTTTTGTGAATTAATACTCTATTAAATATATCATCAAATAAAATTAATATAACCTATAGCTCATAAATCTCCATCAGATAAGTGATCGTCGATATATAATATCTACCATGATATATTTCTATTCCAAAATTAACCTCCCACCTTAGAGGTAAAAAGTTAATATTATCATTAAATAAATCAACAAAATCTCTCATCAAAATAGGAAATTATTTATCTTCCATATTCGATAGAAAATTTATTAAATTAACTAGTTGAGATGTGTTGTTGTGAAGTTAAATACATCACAACGCATTTCATCAATCTATATATTAGATAAAAACCACATAATCCCAACCCATAATAGAAATGGATATCTTTATATGATAATAATTAATATTATCCTATGAAGAATGATTCCAATATATGTTAGGTAAAGAAGTCTTGGGTTGTAAATGAAACAATACAATATCCAACTTCATATGGTCACTCCCCTAATTAACTCGTACCATTGAATCACCTCAATAAACCTTGACAAGTTTATTAATGGGGAAAATATCTCAAGAGATTAAAAACCATTATATAGTATTCTTTGACCCACTGAAAAGGATTCATAAGATAAATTAATGTGATCTTTCAAATACAAATAAAATGTATGAAGAGGTTGAATATATATATATATATATCATACCTTGAAAAACCATGGGTCCCTCCAGATCATTGATTCCAACTTCTTGGAGTATTCAATAAATAATAAACCTTCAATAATATATTACATAACTACCATAAATTTTCAAGTAATTAATAACTATTCCCGAAGGAGGAGGGAATATTTGAGACTGGCCTCTATCTACACCACCCTACACTAGTGGTCCATCTAATCATTAATACTTATTTTATCGAAATGTTATGGGTAGAAACTGTGGTTTATGGGAAAGATTTTACTTTATCACAATATAATATAATATATAATGGAACCCCTAATATTATTGGAAAATCAATTGATTATTTCCTCTGCCTCCATATAAATAGTATATTACATCACTATTCACACCCACGGAATATAAATTTATATCTCCTTGGAATTGTGAATAAAGTTTCATGTATTGATGACTCAAATATATTAAGAATAAAGGGATCAATATTTTTTATCTACTTTAAACCATACTCTATCATCCTCGTGATTAAAAAACACAAGTATGCTCTAAATTACACTCAATAACCTCAGTATTCTTTAACAATATAGTATATATCCTTAGGGTAAATGGGTTGGTTTGATACATAAAAATAATTTCATAATAAAATATCAAAATTAAAGCATCTCCATCGGTTATCTAATAAAAACTTTGGGGAATAGTGAAATAGACTTATATAATTCACTCCATACACTAAAACTCAATAATTCATCTATTTAATCATAAAAAATCAATTTATTTCTCATATTGATGAGTAATTTATAATAAATCCTCTCAAAATTGATCTACAAATTGAATCCAAATGATTGTGGTGACGTCATGATCTCCTAATAAAAACTTTTACTATTTATAATGAATCTACTTGTAATAGGACAAATACTGAATAAATATAATACTCCTTAACTTTATGTATAATATGGAAATCTATCTCTCTCTTTTTTATCAATATTTGGTTTCCTTTTTTTGGAATGAATTCCCCATGTATTATAAATTTTTCCCTTAAAATTATTTCAACATAACTCTATTTTTCTTGATATTATTCATGTCCATCCTCTAAATAATGGATGAAGGTATTTTTTATACCCTCACTTACTCTACCCCGTGGTTCTGATACAGATACAACATATCTATTAGTAAACAAGTACTTCAATCCAAATGTGGATGCTTATATATACAATTCCTAAATTAAAATCATAAAAAATCATGGATGTCACATGTAATAATTATAGATTCACATTATTTTATTGATGAACTCACACATGTATAACTAACTTATATAAGGTACATCATTCCTCTAGTAACAGTCTATATACAATATGGTATAAAATAATATTAACATGGTTTTAATATAAAATTTTCTTATGAATAAATAATTGTGTAATTATAAGTTAGAGTATATAATTAAAAATTGGATAAATCTCTTATATGTGAAAGTAATTCTACTGGAGATAAAGTTGGTGAGATTTAGCTTCAAGTGAAGATTTTATCTTTAGAAAGAATAAAATTTAAAAAAATTTAGAAGGAGGAAAACATTGAAAGATAAAAGTTAGAGCACATTTACTCTATCCTATGGGGACCCACACACATACTTTCCCTTGGAGGTTCAATATATTGTATAAAATATATCATTAAATAATAATGAATATATGATTTTAACATCTAAAAATTCATGATGTGATTACGATGTATCATAAGTAAAAAGGTATATTTGTAAATGATTTGGGATCCAAGATAAAAAAATTATGGTTTCAAAATTGAGGTTGGTATGATAGTAAATAGTTTAGATAACTATATTCTAGGAATAATTTTATTTAGAGAAGATTCCCCCCATAATACCATAACATAATTTTGTGACTAAAAAAATAAATAGAATATTAAATGACCATTATAGAAGTATGAGGATTCACTCATGGATACCCAATAATTTTTGGGTAGAGGTGGTAAATACGGATGTACGAATAGTTAATAAGAGTTTATCAATGTTAGTGGGATGAAAAAAATTTAAATACATATATTTAGGAATAGAGGTAAGGAATTTCCAATTTGGGAGTATTTAGTTATTTAGGATATATACATGTAGATTATAATATATGGGGAAAACATTATGAGAAGTAAAAAACCCAATTTTTTATCATTTATGGTGCTAAAGAGTTTGGTTACAACTTTAGATGTGTTGAGAAATACAGGATAATTACTATTCAAAGTATGATATTTAATGAAGAAATAATGTTTAAATATCGATGTATAGTAGAATATGATTGTTTTAGTACATTAACAAATTGTTGGGAAAGAATTGAGCTTGAAGGAATAAATTATCAAGTTACTATATTGTTATTAGACATAATTCACCAATTATTGTAAAGGATGTCTACTAGGATGAAAAATCAAAAATAAAATTATTCATCTTACATGTATTTTTTTAATAGAGATAGAGAGCTATAATATTGTGAAAAATTGATTTAGTTAAAGTAGTTAAGAAAGTAGGAGTTGAATATAGTGGAGGATAAATATTATTTTTAGATAGAAAAGATGTGGGAGGTGGCTTCATTACCACCAAGAAATAAATAATTAAAAGATAAATGGGTATATAAGATTAATGAGGAATGTAATTATGAAAGGATATATTGGAAAATACTAATTATAAATGGGTTTCAATAGGATTGTTTACATTTTACAAGTATTTTATCAATGGTTATAAAACTCACTACCATCTGGATGGTGCTTAGTATTATTAAATAGAAGAATTATCCTCTTGAACATCATATTATGAGAATATATTTCCATTATAAAAATTTGGATGAGGAAATCTATATGTTGAAATTAGACGAGTTAATAGAGTTCTGAAAGAAAAAATTAATGTGGGAACTCAATTCAAGGTTATGCAGATTGAATCAGTAACTAAATAAATTGAACAAAAAAATAATAAATTTATAATCAAAAATTCATATAAAACAAGTAAAATGGGGTAATATTTATAGTTCAAGTCATTTATTGAGGGATACATCATTTTTACTTTATATATAGATGATATTATTAATAAAAAATCTTGAATAAAGGGGTTCATTATTTAAAATTGAATATATATAATTATTTTGAGATAATAAATCTTGGATATGTAAGTAATATTTTAGGGAGGAATATCGGTAGAGAATATATTGAAGGAACCTTGATGTTATAATAAGTTTACTATATTCAGCGGTTTTCAAGTAGTTTTAGAATTATTGAATAAATATTAGTTTATTTTCCTTGTAAATCCATTTATATTTTTATGGAGATGGAACCAATGATAGAGGAAGATATTTAGGATATAAAAATGCTTCCTTATATAACCACTACTGAAATATTGTTGTATATCATGGTTTGTAATTGACCAGATATTTTTCAATTAATGAGAGTTATGAGGTGGAATATGGATAACCTAAAAAATAAAAATTTGAAATATATGAAGAGAATACTATGTTATTATTAGGTAATAAGGTGGTATTGATGTATTTTGGTAAAGAAAACTCTTTATATGGATATTTGGAAGTTAACCCTAGTGGTGATTTATATGGTATATAGAACACCACAAGTTTTGTGTTTACTTATGGATGGTATTTTATTGGTTGGGTATATTAATTATTAAAGGGGGTAATTTTGTGAGTTTTTTCTACAGAAAATATTATATTATATTCCTTTGATTACTAGTCTATGTATTTATTTTGATAAAGAAATGTTTTATACTGAACACATTTAGTATTTCTATTTTACATATAATACTTGATAATATCATTGGAGTATTTTTTTCACATAAATAGGTTATAAAAGTTATAACCCATTATGAAAAGATGGATATGTTATGATAAAATGTGTAAATAATTATATAAGTTCTATTAAATACAATATAATAAGGAACAAAAAAATTGGATATTAGTTATGGGAGTCTCATATGATGTAGTAACTTATTTTTTACCAAATATGAAAGATCAAAATGGAAAAATGATTCCATAAATGGGAAAAAATGGGGAAAAAGAATAATGTAATGATTTAGGTGGTTTAGGAATATTCCTTACATCCAGAAAGATGAAGAAACATTTTTTATATTTCAAGGAGCATAATTATTGGGGTCTAAAATGGAATACAAAAACTTTCTTTAAAAATAATCACATAAACAAACATAGTTTCATAGTTCCATATGTTTCTACAATACCTAGATTCATACAGTAGTCTATGGTGTTATATTATCCAATATAAGTATGATAAAAACTGCTACATTAATCTGTACTACACTTTCATTAGGTATAGGAATGTAACACTTATTTTGAATTCATATGATATATCAGAATATATGAATCCAATAATATTCTTTATAATTAATAATCCATAAGTGAATCTCTTTACATACTCTCAAATTGTGCTTTTATATTTTTTTGACTCATTCTCTAAAATTAATTCTTCTAGATCCTTGTATGATAATTCAATATTACTATAAAATTTTACATTTTTAATTAAAGTTTCTTTATATTTTTAGGATATATCATCTCTAATTATAACCCTTAAAGAACTTTACCTTTTTAATGAATCATATAAATACTTAAAATTCATAATCAATATAACGTTACTTGTAAAATTTAAAAATAAAATAATTTCTTTTGTGCACATATAAAGAAATTATGGTGAAGGATGAAATTCAAATGATATTGGAGAATTTTTCACAACTAACAGCTATAAACTGAATATTGGGAATTGATGACCAAATTTTTTTAAAAAACATTAGAGAAATGATCTTAACATCTATGATTGAGAGAGATTATATTTATTTATTCTTTCAGTGGTATATTAGTGCGTCTATTATGTAAGGTTTCATTATTAAATCACTAAGTTTATTTTGTAATAATTCTCCTACCAATCATATGTGATCAAATAATTGTTAGGGACAGGGACTAATTCTATTAATCTTTGTTGATTTAAGAATTCCTATGGTAAGTACTTGTTCAAATTAATTCAACCAAGAATATTTAGGATAATAAAATTTCCATGAAGTATTCTAATAAAATATTTTTTATTATAGAACCTATAGCGCTTATAAAAAAGGTTTTTGATTGAAATGGACCAGAATTTTATAAATGAAAATATTGTTTTGAATAAATATGTTTTTGTTATACTTATAAATATTGTATATTATAAACACATGAAACACATAATAAAAACAAAAAAACATTATTTATTTAATAGGGAACATCATACTTATAGAATAAATATATCTAAATAATGGAAAATATTAAAATAAGATAATAAAAAATAAAACAACTAGAACTTGAAAATTTGAATCATATTGATCTCTAAGAATTATCACTCTCACAAACAATATTGTGAGGAGACTAAACCATAGTAATTCAATTGAAATTTTAAAAATGAAAAATGTAAAACCTTAAGAGGAATCGAGATGAATTTTGAATTAAGATATTAATATGTATTTATAAGATATAATTTGATCGTTGAAATAGTAATATAACTATTATGAATAGTAACATAACCATTAGGAATAATAACATAACCATATAAAATAGTAACACGATCATTGGAATAGTAACTTGAACTCAAAATATTAAAATGAATTATAAATAATATTAAACAAGAATAATTAAATAAATTAAAAATTTTATAATACCATAATATGAATATCAATATTATAAACTCAATGAAGGAGTGAGTGTAATTTTGAAAAACTATATTTTATAAAAACCATAATTTTGTCTTAATATATAAAAATTTCCAATGATATAAAATTATTTTAATAAAATTAATTTCATTTTTAGAATTATCATGTTTAAATATTATATGGGTGAATTTTTCTTAATTTTTCTAAAAAACAATAATTTTTATTAGAATTGTGTAAAATAAAATTTTTAAGTAACCATTATGTTTTAATTGCATCATAAAATATGTAATAATAACCAATAAGTTCATGTATGTGATTCATGACAAAAAAAACTATTTAATAATTAAAATATTTAATTAAATACAATTCTAAAAACTCAAAATTATTTTCCAAATCCTATAAGTACAATGTATTCAATTAAAAAATATTGTTTTATCTTTTAACTTTATTTTCTAATAAAAAAATTAATACAGTTTATAATGGATTATAAATTATTAACAATGTATATTTTTAATCAAATATAATTTGTAATTTAAAAAAAATAACTATTAATATTTTTTCCTTTAAATTATATTTTATCCAATATTTTAACTCAAAAATACAACTCTCCTCAATTATAAATACTCATTCTCATTCACCTAGAAGAAAAACTTTCCTTACGCTTAAAAAAGAAAAATCTCTACCAAAATTACCTATATTCATACCCTTATAATCCTAAGATACATTATAGAGTCATAGAAGTAAAATATTTCAAATATTTTAGGGTCGTAAAAAAAATATGAAGGAGGTAAGATTCCTTCATGTTTCCATTTCATTTTCATTTTATCTTCCTCAAAAAATCATTTATCTTCTAAACAAACCCTCTAAAAATTAATTAAATTTAATGTTATCATTATCTTAATGTTATTTACCTAAAATAATAATTTTATATGTTATATATCTCTCACCTCATCTTTTAGTAATGCATTGTTAATGTTTTGTTAACTTCCTCTAAGGATATTTCCAAATCTCTACTAATTATAAGCTTTATAGATGGTTATAATAAAATATTTATAATATATAAACATATAAATATATGTATTTATATAATTATATAATTAATTTTACTAATTTATATGTATAAATGATACAAAATCATGAAATTAATGTTATTTGATATATTTTAAATAAAATTTAATTTCAAAATATTTCAAATTTAACAGAGAAATAGTAAATAAAATCTAATGAATATAATTGATCAAGATTGAAAAAAAAATTATATAATCTAATTCTAGTTTTATATTTTAATAAATATAAAAATACTATATAGATATTAAAAAATTGATGAAATAACATAGGGACTAAGGTAAAGGTACTCTTGAAACTGATTTTCCATTTTGTTTTTCTCTCTCTATTTATATACAATTTTTTATAATTATTCTAAAACCCTTCATATAATCAATTTAATTAACTTTAACTTTATTTTATAATGATATAAATTAATATATATAATTAAGATTATTTTTATGATACCTATATTTATTTTTCAAAAAAATATTTTCCAAAACATATTTTTAATTCGTCATTTATTGATTTCCCTTTCCAATATGACATATGATCTTTTTATTATAACAATTAATGTTCAGAAAATATTTTCCTCTTATTATCATATAAATATAATATAATATAAATAAAGATGTTATTCTTAAAATATATATAAACCGCATTCATTTCCATGTGTTTATTTCATGAATATTATTGTTATATGTTTTATTTCCATGTTACATGCATGATTATGAAATTTTTATAATTAGATTTTTGCACATAAATTATTTAACCCTTTAATAAATTGGGTAATGTGATATACCAAATTATATTATTTGTAATATTCATAAACATATTTATATATTTTTTCACAATTATGATTATACGATTTTCAACATATATGTTATGTGTAAACATGGTGCTAACATTCCTTGCACATTCCATATGGTATTTGACCACTATATTATGATGTCTCATTATTATGAAAATTCCATATTCAATAACATTTTCAAATTATTCCAACATATTGATGATGATGATCATATGAATACACACATAATTATTCTCACCAATGATTATGATTATTCTCATAATTTGGAGAAAATATATTTCACAAGCTTCATTATTCAAAAAATTAGATAGTTATTTTGGTAATCTTTTAATCAGATAGAGAATATGATTAATAGTGTACATTGATCAAGAATATTATGTTGAATGAAAAAAGAAAATAAATATAGTGGGGAGAATTTAGAAATATATTTTTTAACAACTATTTCACACAAATACTTCTCACTAATATAGAGATAGAATTTATAGAGCTTAATCAATATGTGATTGATTAAATCACAACTTAAGAGGTAAATTTTGAAAGTATTTCATTGTAAAATTGAGTTTTGTTATCAAAAATGATATAAGAATAGAGATATTATTTAACAGTTTTAAACGATATATCCAAAATTCCTTATCTATCTAAAACTTTTGGAGTTATTAAGAAGTAGTTCGATGTGATCTCAATGTTGAGATAGATTCTACAGAATGGTCCCATTAACATAGAGAAAATAAATTAAGGGTAGAATTTCGATATGAAGGATCAACTGATAGAGGAATTAATATACCACCACCCGCATGTATACAAAATTGGAAAATAGTATCAAAGAAATTTCATCAAATTAATGATGAAATTTCAAAATTTTGGTAGAGAAGGGAATCAATATCATCAATTTCAAATATCCATGAATAAGTGACCAAAATGGAGGATAAAATAATGTCATTGCCTAGTACACTACCCATGGGTGTATGAGTTTCTTGATCAACTTAAAGGAACTAAGTAATTATTAAATGTGGATCATCATTCTAGATATCATCTATTAAAGTTTAAGGGTGAAGATATATATAAGACAACTTTCTAAGAAATATATGGACATTATGATTTCATAGTGATGCTATTTGGACTTATTAATTCCCTGATAATCGACATGAATATATTGAATATAATATATTGGGACTACCTTGAAATTGTGTTGATAATATTTATTGATAACATTATATTCTACTCCATCTGTAAGGAGGAATGTGAAGCACATCTAATGATTGTGATGAAAATTTTAAAGAATGCGGAATTACATAGTAAGTTTAGAAAGTGTGACTTTTAGATTCAACAATCCACATTTTTTGGGCATATTATCACTAGTGTGGGGGGTTTTATACACCACTAAAAGATAATGGAAATTAAGTAATTTCCTATAACCACAATAAATACACATATGAATATTTTTTTGATTAACTTGCTATTTCCATTTTTTTGAGAAACATATAATTATTTTCTATCCAATAAACTAAGTTAATAAGGAAATGGGTAAAGTAAATCTATACAAAAAAATGTGAGAAAAGGTTTCATGTGATAATAATAGGTTAATCATTTCACATATACTCAAACTACACCCATGTTGAGAAGGTTTCATGATATATAGTTATTAATTAAATATAAGATTAAATTTTTTAATCATATAGAATGTTAAATTGATAGATGATGCCTTACGGATGTTAAATATCCATGAGAAGAACTAAAAAAGGCATTATCTTTAGTTAGCAGCTATAATCTTTTCATTAAATATTTAGATACAGTACCATTATGATGAGAATTATGATATATATATATATATATATATTAAAAGTGTTTAAATCCTAAATTAACAAATAAAGAGACCAACAAGTGCCAACGAATATGGTTAAAGATGATAAAAGACAATAATTTATCAATTCACTTCCATCCTAGAATGTTTAATAAAGTAGATAATGCTATTAATTGAATGAATCATTATAATCTATCAATTATGTGGATTGAGAAAAAATCTATCTTCATTGTTATGTAAAGTATGGATATAAAAATCATAATGTTAAGGAAGAAATATTACCTTTCCCAAATGATTTCCATTCATCTATCAAGGAGAATATTAGGGATACATAAATGGATGACTTGGAGCATCAAAATAATTTGATAACATAAAAATAAGGTAAGTTCTATGAATTCAATATCAATAAATTTAATATTATTTGGTTTGTAGCAATACTTTGTGTGTCTTTATCACCTAAAATAAAGATCTCTAGGATATTTCTCATAACTCGTATTTATCTATTCAACTTAGAAGTACCAAGATGTACCAGGTTCTTTGAGAGAATTTATGATGGAATAACATGAATAAGTAGATTGTTAAGTAAACTTCAAAATTCTTGGTATATTAGAAAGATAAATTTCAGTGATATAAGTTCAATGGGGTTAGGAAACCATTACCCATACCCATATGGAAATGGGAAAACATATCAAAAGGAAATTTTTACTTTCCTATTGAAGATATATAAAATAACAAATGTGATATGGATGTGGTTGATTCACTCAAGATTTCCCACTTCATCATTATTCTAAATGATACCTCACTAACATTAATTTCCATTATATACATGATGGAAGTAGTGAGACTACATGGGGAACCACTTTAGATAATATCTAATCATTATCCAAGGTTCACCTCTAGATTTTTGAGATGTCTTCATCATTCTCTTAATAATGAATTGAAACCCAATATGGCTTATCAACCATAGACTAATGGGAAATATAAAAGGAACATTTAGAAAACTTAAGGACGTGATGATATCTTCTTCAATTGAATTAAAAGTAGGATGGGATCAATATCTCTAAATGGTTTAGATATTATATAAAAGCATCTTTCACTAGAGTATTCAAAGGGCCACATGTGAAGCTCTAAAAGGTAATTGATGTAGAACTTCTATATGTTGGTGTGAATTTTTTGAATGGAATCTTCTTAGAACCTATCTTGCATAAGAAATCATAGATAATTTTCAATCAAATTATCAATATATTATAGATTATAATAGTTGAACAATGACCTATGTGGACAATAAACAATGGTATTTGGATTTTTAAGTTATAGAAAAAGTGTTTCTTTGAATATCACATTGTTTGAGAGTCTTATATTCTATATAAAAGGTAAATCCCCACTCTATTTACAGTATCCCATTTGAGAACTTTGATCACATAGAATATGTTTCCAATTTGTTGGAACTTCCAGTAATCATAGCTAAAGTATATAATCTGTTATACATATCCTTAATAAGAAAGTACATACCTGATACCTCACATGTGATGAATCTAGAGGTGGAAAATCTATAAAATGATTGATCTTATGAGGAGAAGTAGATGAAGATCATTGAACATGGAGATAAATTTATATGCCAAAAATATTACTCACCTTGTAAAAGTAATTTAGTTGAATCAGAAGTATGGAGGGTAAAATGGGATCTAAAGGATGAAATTAAATAGAAGTACCCTCCTCTATTCTTAGCTGAGGATATGAGGTGAAATTTTGGGGATAAAATTTCTAAAGGGGGGAAGAATAAGACAATATATAATTTTATAATTGTAAATTTTTTTCGAAACTAATATGTGTACATCATATTTAAGAATATTTTATAGTATAAACATACAAAAAACAAACAACACATTATTTAATTAATTGTAAAAATTAAATTTTAAGAATAAATATATCTAAGAAAATGGAAAATATTTCAATGGAATAATAAAGACATAAAAATAAAACTAGAACTGTAAATGAGTATCTAGTTGATCTCCTAGAATTATCATAATCATGAACAACACTATAAAAAGTGAAAGAAAATGTTATTAGTCTAAAAATTATTTAGAAATAAAAAATGTAGAACCTTGATGGGAATTTAGGTAAATAATGAATAAAGTAATTATGAGGTATTTATAAGAGGTAATAAATCGTTTTGAATAATAATATGTCCATGAAAGTAGTAACCTAGTCATTTGGAATAAGAACATGACTGTTAGCAGTAGTAACATGACCATTGGAAGAGTAACATATCCTCAAAATAATAAAATAAAGTATAAATGTCGGACCCAACCCACTGAGGCATGCCTGGATGGTAAGCTGAGTGTGACTACCCTAATACTACCTCTAAGAAGCCGAAGGCTATAAACCAGTAAGTATTAGGCATATCTACCAGGTGGGATGCCTTACCCTTTGTACATATACACACTCACACAACTCCAAGCCAATAAATTGATAAGAATGTAAATTAAAAAAATACCAATGCATTCATACATCCATAATCTCATAAACAGAGTATGAAAACATTATTAAAATTGACAAAGAGGGGATAAATAAAATACCACCAAAAACTATAAAAAGTATGACCTACTCATAAAGGGGAACTATTTTCAAATGAAACACTATTATAAACCTTGATTATTTTACCCCATTAATATGATTTCCTGCTCCTGATCCTCCTAATACTGTATAAAAAGGTCTTTCATCTATATAATACATGACATGGGTGGGAAAATTCCATATAGAAGTGAGTATAACAATAATTAGTAGCCCCCTCCCCCTAAAATAACAAAACATAAAGCATCAAGAGTATTCAAATAAGAAATATAATGGTATGTTTGTCAATATTGTAGACATTGTTATAATAAAAAATAACCCAGATATACTTATAACAAAATCCAAGCCTCAAGTAGGTATCAAATAATGCCATCCATTGGATTCCACTTGAGGATTCAAGGGAATGCTCATCTAAGAGATCTCACTCAATGAGAAATATTGTCACTAATGAAACTCATTTAATTTTTCATTCTTCTTAGGCCTTAATATACTAATGGAACTCATCCAAGTGTCCACACTCATTGGTCCAAATGAAAGAAGTACTCACTCGATATCCAATATCTCGATTCCTAGAGAGGGGATCACATCCAAGATTGCTATAGGAGTTTATGAACCTTACAGAAACAACCCACTTGGTACGGGATCATATGTATGAAGATACCACTAACCCTATGGGGATAACCTACTCAATAGAGGACTGATTCCCTATCCATAGTGGTAATTTCGATAACACAAATACTACCTAAGATGGATGAAAGAATGATAGATAATCACACCGAAGATTGCTGGGGGACCCTAAAAACTCTATCTAATACTTTACCTAGAGGGAGTATAACAATTATATCATAAGTAATGATTCATAGTACCCTCCTTGTGATGGGATGAGGTTAATCACTTAACTAATATTGGTCTACATCAAAATAGTCTAGGGGAAAACACCCAAGATCGTACCAAATCTTAACTAAGAATAATAAGGGCCCCAACCAGACATAAAAAGAGTACATAGATTCTATATAGTGGTACATACTGTATATCAGTAATCCTGGAACTAAATGTGTCTCACTCTCACAAGGAATACATCTTTCCAAGATACACAACATGTTATTTAGGGTACATGGAATGTAGATATTCATCCAGCACTCAATGTGTTTCTTGTTTGTGCATGTGTACATATGGGCATGTCTGTTTACTTTAGGGTTTCCCTTGTACCTGGAAATGTTTTTTATCATGCACATGGTCATGTCTAAGTACCAGGTTGTACCAGTGCACTCTACCTATTCCCAAGATTCTGGGAATGTCAGTGTCTATGTACTCTCTAGGGTACACACGGTAAAACTAGAACGGGGTTACATGTAGTGTGGCATGTTTCACATGGTGTGTAAAATTTTATTTTATTTGAAAACCCTAGAGAAGTATCTAGGGGCCCCATACTACATGTATATCTAGATTATATTCCATTTTGGTTCTTCTCTACATATGATTGTTCCATTATCCACTCCAGATCATCCACTGATCTTTCTCGAAGATCAAGGATCTTTTCTCCTAAGCCTAAATATTATTGATGATCTAATTCTTATTGTCCAAACCAATTAAGAAACAATCATCGTCACTCCTTCCCTCATTATGCATCAAACTAAGAAGAACCTGAATCACCAAACAAATTTGATCCACATCAATTCATCCTCTATTGTCATTGCACCTCAATCACATCCATGATCATGAAATCCTTCCATGATATAGACATTTTACACTATTGATCAGTTTTGAAATAATTGAATAGCATGTATTCATCGAACCACGAACCAATGAATTTTACTTTGACAAACATAAAAAAGAAACATAGGATAAATCCCACAAATACAAGAGAGTAATAACCCTCAAACATTGACCATTTTTTCCTCAATCCATTATTGTTAGAATTAAAAATTAAATAATGAATGAATAAACAAATCAACCCTAAAATGAATCAACATTTGATGCTCGAATCAATTTTCATTATTAGAATTAATCCATGTTCTACATTGGATAACAAATCATGATGAATCCACTTAAAAAATACATTCCTTGAGTTTAGATCAATTACTAATGAAGAACAAATTTCCATTTTCATCATTTGTGGGAACCACAAATTTTGTTATCATTGGTCATCCTTGTGAAACTTTAATTAATGATCCATGATCATGTCATATACCAATGCTCCCCCATGATATGCTCACAATTCATAGTGTTGTATAGATAAAGATATGAATTTGGTATAATATGGTTGAAATAAGAGAGGTCTAGGTGGATACATAAACAATAACAAAACAAATAAATTTTATTAGTTTTTTTCTCCCCACATCAGCACTCTACCAAAACACCTCACACTGACAAAGATTATGTCATTTATACCATAAAACCATCATTTTAAACTCAACTAAAGCCTCATATTTCTTACATGAGTCTTCAGTCTTGAGTTTTTTGATTTTTTTAGGAAAAAATATTGTCAATTATATAAATATATTCAATATTTTTAAAAATCTATTATAGGCTCACCGGGCTTTAGAACGTCACATCATATTTATCCCTATATCTATAAACATTTTCTAATATTTTACAAATCCTTACATGGTAAAAATAGGTATGTAAAATTCTCCCAACTGTCAAGGATTTTCCTCTCAAAAAGAAAAAACCTACTCACAAAGGAGGACACTAATCTCAAAACTGAGTTTCCCACTCTCATGATCTCTCATAAAGTTTCATGTGCTATCAATAAACAAAAACCCAAGGTAAATAATTTCCATGAAGGGTATTCTATATTTAATACCCAAGTACTACTGAGCTCCATAAAATCCTTGAAAACCGAACTCCACTCTCAATGTCCATCTCTCCTTAGTTGACACCATACAATGATTCCTGCACATGTTTCCTCAGTTTTGACACATAGAAAACACAAAGAAAATGTCCTTAATATTATAACATGGTATAGTATTATATCACCTAGCTAACCCAATGAAATTACTAGAAAAGATCCTATAAACCCATAAAATTGAATTTCATCCTATAAAAATCCCCAGAATCCTTGAAGAAGGAAGGTACCTCAAAATACATGATCTCTTAATTGAAACCAAAGGTTATTGTCATCGATTTGTAAAGAACTCATGATATTATTGGGTAGTTATCATCTACCTCAAGAAAATAAGTACCCTTTACAACCATCAATATATCTAAATCTATAGCATCAATCATTGCCTCTCACATCCATGAGAATTATATTGATGACTTTTAGGGTCTCCTAAAGATATAATCAAAAGGTGTTACACCGATGGAAGAGTGGTAACCATTATGCTGATCAAACTCCATCGACGGTAGATAATCTTCCAAACTATGTTCTAAGGGTAACATGTAATCCCAAAGCTTGTTCTATAAAACTATAATGGTCTTATTTACCCATTAATCTAAATTTGGTATAAAATTCATGATTTACCATAAATGAGTCTCAAACCCTCCATATTTCTCTCCCTAATCATGACTTAAATTGATAATCATGACCTAAAATGATCATTTATGGAGTTCTATGAATCTGAACCACTTCATTCATGTATATGTGTCCCAAACTCTTCACTAAGATCTATCAGCCTCTACATATTGATGGGTGATACATCAAGAGTTAAATCCAATAACAATCCAAAACATTCTTAGTCCCAAAAGATGATGACAAAGGATTTTAGAACATCCTCATCTCTACTGGATAAACTATAAATTGAAATAAATATCCTTAGAACCTCCTCTCATAGTGTGATATGTGATATCATCCATCCATGAAAGGGTGATGTACTCCCCACCTTCAAAAAATCCCTCAAGAAAATAACCAGTTGGTATCTGGTCAGGCAAGACCTTACAGTCGATATCACTAGGTTGTTCTTCCCTAACTAGAGGAAGAGGTAGAGGGGTAACAACCATAATTTAGAGATATGATCTATAATCCTTATCATAAATGGAAAACCTAAAAGATATCAACTAAGTATGGGATCATATGTATGATGATACCATGAACCCCGTAGGGTTATCCTGATATATATTGGATCAATGTACAGTTCATAGTGTCCAAACCAATACCACAAACCCAACCCAATGTGTATGAAAAATGATATAGGATCACACCTAGGACCATTAGGTAACCCAAAAACAATATATGAGACTAATCCCATGGGTAGGATCATGATCATATGTTGAGGATGTAATTTCATAGTGTAACTTTATAGGGAATGAACAAGGGAAATCACTCAACCAATACTAATTTACTCCAAAATTGTCCAATGGAAAACACCTAATCTCATACCATAGTTGAAATGAGAAGAATTATGGATCCAGCATACCCTAAATTAATCAAATTGATTTTATATGATGGTTTAATGTGTGTCTCACTAATATTTGAACTACTAATGACTCGTGCTCACATATAACAAAAATTTCCAAAATGAATGGTGTGTCCCTTATGGTATATGGCATAAAGATGTCATTCCAGAACTCAGTGTAATACAAACCCATACCCATGAACATATGGTTATGCACATTTAATTTGAGTTGTGCCTATATATATGGTCGTTTCCATCCTTGTGTATTTAGTTGTGTCCGAGTATTAGGACATGATCATGTACTCTACTTATGCCCATGTGTCTAGTCATGTATCTTCCTAAGTGCCCTTTGAGGTTTATGTTGAGACACCATCACCATGTAAAATGGTGTGTGACACATTTCAAATGGTATGTGATATTTAATTTTCCATGGAAACCCAAGAATCATATCCATGGGTCCCACATGACATGTATCTCTAGATTACATTATATATAATGGGGGATTTCCCAAAATCCCATAGGTATTCTCAAAATTATATTGTACTATCATTGCCTCTAGATCCTCTACTAATCTATCTTGAAGATCACAGATCTTACAGCCTTGTCCTCGCCATCATTATAGATATGATTCTTTACACCCAAACTGATCAAGAAACCATCATCATTACATGTGTCATCACCACGTGTCAAACTCAGAAAAATGGGAATAACCGTACATGTCCAATCCACCGCGGATCATCCTCCATCAATATCACACTTCAACCACATCCTTAATCCTAAACTGCACCTACAGCATTGATCCATTACACTGAAGATCAACCTCCAAACATTCAAATACCAGGTATTCATCGAACTATTATCTAAATAAATTTTTCATTTTTAACGTTTGATGAAATGTATGCCAAATCCTATAAACCCAAGAGTGTAATGACCCTGAGTCATTTTTCCTTGTTCTTGATCCACTTTTATGAGAACAAAAATGAAATAACCATTAAATAAACAATTAATATATAAAACAGATAAACTATCAATTCACAATTCAATTCATGTAAGTGGAATTTATATGTGTTCGATACATTATATAAAAATTAAATGAATACACATAAAAAACACCCTATCTTATGTTTGGATTGATCACTAATGAAGAGTGAATTTTTTTTCTTTATTGGTGAGATCTACATGTTTCATTATCATTGGTGATCTTTATGTTACTTTGATCAATGATCCCTGATCCCATTGTTCACCAATGTTCCTCAAAGATATCCCCTCAATTATTAGTATCGTGCTGATAACCCTTCAATTTGTCTATAGCGAGGTTTATATAGGATAGGGTTATGTTGTTGCATCAATAATAACAAAATAAATACATTTAAATAGTTAATATATTTATTTTATTATTTCTTCCCATGGAAGAAATTTATCAAAACGTTTGATGCCGACAACAGTTATGTCTCATCTAGGAAAAAACCCATATTATGAACTCAAATTTGGACTTATATTTATAATTTAACTTTAATTATGGTTTTATTCTACTTTTTCTATACATTTGTGTATGTTTGTGTGATATTAATAAATTTCATATTATTAAAATATCAATTCTGGGTTCATCGGGCCTAGGAATCTCATGTTATCTCAGTGATTGGATTTAGAAATATTCATTAATATTTATAAAGTATTAAATATATAAAAACAATTATGTTATAATAAATTATATTTATGAAGAATAATTTAATAAAATATAAATATTATAATTCCATAATATAAATATTCATATTCAAAAAGGCAATTAGGGTTTAAGTGTAATTTTGACAAACTGTATTTCGTAAAAATCATAATTTTTTCATTATATTGAAAATTTCCTATTATAGAAATTTATTTTTGATAAAAATAATTACATTTTTAGAATCAAAATTGTGAATCATTGTAAGGGTGAATTTTTTAATTTTCTGAAAAACTATAATTTATATGTGAATAGTACAAAAAATACATTTCTTACATAATCAATATGTTTTAATTACATCATGATTTTTTTAATAATTAACAAATAAATTATATAATTATAATATAGATAAGAAAATTATAGGTAACATTATTCATTAAATTAAAATTTTGAACCTAAAAATTAATTTTCAATGATTAAAAATATAAAGTATTCTATTAAAACAACTTTCATTTTTCCACTTTACTTTTTAATAAACTAATGAATCCAAAATATAACATATTTTTAAGTCGTATAAAGGTAAATTTTTTAATAAAATATAATTCATAATTTAAAAATGTCACTATTGAAGTGTTTACCTTGGAAAATATATTTTATTCTTTGTTTTATCTCCAAAATACTTATCCCTATAGTATTAATACACCTTGTCCCTCCCTTGGAATACCATGTCTATTACACTTATAAAAGACAGAAATATACCAATATTATGGATATTAAGGACCTTATAATCCTTAGTGATGTTTTATATTTTAATAACTCTAATATTTTAAAGATTTAAGGGTCTTAGTAAAGGAACAACGCCAAGTGTTCAGTAATATTCCTTTATCTTTTCCATTGGTTTTCCTCATCCATTCCTTAACAAATCTATTATTTTATAATCCAATACTCCTAAAAAATTTAAATATAATTTTTACATTATGTTAATGTTATTAAACTACTTTAATTATTTTATATATTATACATCTCTCGCCAACTCTTTTGAAAATTGCATATTTACAGTTAGATAACAGCCTGTGAGGATGTTTTCAAATCTCTAATCGGCTCATTTATAGATGTTAAAAATAAATTTTTGAAAATAAATAAATGTATAAAAATATGTATTTCTAATAATATAGAGTTAATTTTACACATTTATAAGTATAAATATAAAATCATTAGATCAAAGTAATGCTGGATATTTAAAAGAAAACTAAATATCAAAACCATCACCTTTAACATATAGAATTAACATATAAAATAAAGTTATTATAACTGATCACTAGTGAAAAAAAATATAATTTAATTTTGGTTTCATGTTTTCATAAAAAAAAAATTTATTATATATGGAGTAAAAAATTTTACAAAATAATATTGGGCCTAAGGTTATAAGACACTTGAACATGATTTGTTTTTTTTGGTTTTTACTGTCTTTCTCTTTCATTTTATTATAATTATTCTAAAACCCTTTCTATTATCCTTCTAATTAACATTGCGTTATTTTCATAGTCATATGGATACTTATACCTCATTAAAATTATTTTCAAGCCACCTATAATGATTTTTTGACAATAATATTTTCCAAAATATCTCATGGATTATTCTTCTGTTGTTTCCCCTTCTCTTCAAAACCAATAATATTTTTATTGTAATAATAACTAATTTCAAAATATATTTTTCCATTTATATTGGGGATATAAATTACTATTTATGAATATAGGCTTTACAAAATCATTATAAAACTCATTATATTCCAGGGGTATATTTCATAAATATTGTTTTCACAAGTTTTCCTTCCATGTAGTATACTTGATTATGAGCATTTTATGATGTTACTCGTGGTCCTAGAATTATATATCCCTTAAATTAATTGGGAAATGTGATATATCTTATGATATTATTTATATTATGGGTGAACATGATGTTTTCTTTTTTTAGAAATATGATTTTATGATTTGAACACATATGTTATGTGTGAACATGATGTGAAATATTTTCACAAGATAAGTGTGGTGTTTGAAAAAATTGTTATGATGTTTCATTATTATGAAAATACCACATTCCATTCGTATTTATAATTATTCAATCATGATTATGATTATGATCAAATTCCAATGATACGACGATTACTATAATCCATGCCAATATAGTATCAATTCATGTCTCTTATTCCTTCTATGTTATTCCCCCTATTAGGAAATTAACTAACCCCATTTTTTATGAATATCCTTACATGAAAACATGTACTAGGGATAAAATAATAGATTTTTGGAGGAATATAAATAATAATTTAAATAATTTTTAATTTTTATTATGTTTTAATGATGTATAAACTAATTTTCCTAGGATAAAAAAAATTCCATTCTATATTGTAGAATTATTATGTTTTTTATTTTAAAAATGATGTGATAATGTTTTTTGAAAATGGTGGGATGCTAAATTGATCCTTCTACCACATTGGCTCAAGATACTAGATGTTATAAGTAAAAAAACATAGATATCATTTATTAATAAAAAACTAGTTGTTTTCAGTTTTTCATAAACAAAAACCTTACTTATTTAGTTTTGTAAATTATTTTTATTTTATTATTATTTTTTATAATTTTAAGTATTCCTTAAAATTACCATCTCATTTTTATTTTGAAAATTTATTTAGTTCTTAATTAAATTCAAAATTTTAAACTGAATTTTATTCTCTAACGGATTTTCTACCACTCTATATATAGTTTAGAGTGAAAAATAATATTATGTCCCAATAATATTTATTTAATGAGGGAAATAATTTATAATATTATAAAATATTTAATTCATCCCCCCCCCCCTCCTCTTGAAGATTCCATACTAGGAAAATATTGGGTATTAGAGAAGGTATCATTTTTCATTATACTAATTTATAGAAGATTAAATACTTTATTATGGTAGAATATCATCTAGTTAATATATAAGAGAATATAAAAATGAATATTTATTTAATCTTTGATACTACCGATTATAAAACAGGTGTGGTAGAATAAAGCCTTTTTTTAAGAACATATGATTTGAAAATTAAAATTTTAGTGTTATAAAATACTATAATCCAAATAAAAATATTTCTAATTTCAATAGAAAATATAATTTATATCAATCAAACAAAATGGATGAGAACATACTTTTATACACAATTACATGGAACATGTGTATCAATATTTCTTCATATAAGAGAACAAATAGAATTTCATATAACCTTGTTGTTACACATTTTGGAAATTCAAAAGATAAAAAGACTAAAAACCTAATTTTATGAGTTGATTATCAATATTTTTATTTTATTTATAGAGAATATGTGATATAGACGTAGCAATGGTTTATAACTATCATGAATAGTTTCCCTGTTCTACATGAAAAATACTTTTCTAAAAATTATTTTTATGTTGATCATTAACATACTTCTGGGATAACTAGATTGTAATAGGATAGATTTGTTAGACTAAAAAACATATGGGTGTATGTTTTTATGATATTATTAAAAAAATTATTTAAGATTAAAAACTTTGGAAATGATATGCTGAGAAAAAATGGATTAATGAAATTAAATTTACTAATATAACTATAGAAGTTGTTATTTGTAAACATACACTAAAATATCTATTAAAATAAAATCAGAAATCAAACCCAAGTAATATTTAATTTAGTGATAATCAAATTGTTAAGTGATCTAAAATAATGGGAAAGATGTTAGGAACCAAAAATTTCTAGAATGAAAAAATCCAAAGAGATAGAAAAAATATGTATGAAAAATCCAAAAGACAAGAGTATAATAAATTTTCTAATGATATGACCTATTATTCATGTAAAGGAGTAAGAAATTTCAAGCTATATTTTCCACAGCTAAAACAGATGGATAAGTAATTAAAAATATCTTCAAATTATAAAGGAAATAAATTTTTTATGGCCACTGATTGAAGTATATCTAGTGAAAATTCATCTTTTGATAGTGGTTCAAAAAGTGATGATACAATGAAATTTTTTTAATTTATTTTACAATTCCTTGTAACGAAACATTTTTTATGAAATTGGTTAGTGAATTCATTCTTTATATGTATTTAAACACTAGTTAATCTTTCGATGATGGGAAAAATAATACTCCATTATTAGAAGAAAATTAATAATCTTACTAATGTATAGAATAAGTAAAATATGTTATTGGAGAAATATTCACATGAAAAAGTTGATCTTTTAAAAGATGATGAGGGTATTCAAAACTTCTTTCGGAGTTGAAATTTAAATCTATAACTATTTAATTACCTACAGAAAATTTAAATGATGTTTTAAAACTAAAATATGAAGATAAAAGTATGAATAAGTTATTATCTAATTTTACTTATGGAAATAAAAATTTGGATAAAATTATTTAATAAATTAAACCACCTAAGTCTTAATCTTGACTTGGTTTCACTTCTTGAAGTGTCATTTTTAATCTAATTATTTTTTTCTATAAATGTCCCCATTTTGAACTAAACATCTAATAAATAGTGATCGGAAGAATATGTTTTATTTAAGAGAAACTAAATCCTTTATAACTATTAATTTTTTTCTTTATAAAGAACATAATTTTTCTCATTATAAAAGAGTTAAATAGATGTGGGTGCCTAATTTTTTTTGGTAAAATTTCTAGAACTGAGAAATTTTGACTACCAATGTTTTATTTTCATATATTATTTGAGATATATTTTGGTGTTAATGATTATAACACATGGAACATGTTACTCAATATGATGAAGAAGTCCTTGTGAAAGAGGGGACCATTTTTTATTTATAAATACCCGAAATTGTCTTCTAGGTGTATCATGTTTTAGAAGATCATAAAATATTGTGATGAAATATACCTTCTAAAATCACTCTGAATTAATCATTTGAAATAATAAGTTTATGAAATAAAAAAAATATGTTGTATTAAAGACTTATACATTTTTAATGAATCTGATTATCCAAAATATCAAAAGGACTACTACATTCTGGAATTTTTTTTGGTTAAATATTTCATTTAATTACTTCTTTATCATTTTATTTTATTTGCAATTCAAGACATCATAGGTAACAGAGTTATTTTAAATTTTTTAAGAAATATTAATAAATAAAATTTTCAATATTAATCTCAAATAGTAATAAGAACCAATTATTTAATAATTTTATGATCAATGGCTCATATTCTTCAAGTCTATCCATATATTGAGTATTCAACTGCTACATTTCACTATATGATTATTATTGTGAATCTTTACTAAGTTATCTCTAAATCTTATAGTTCATGCTTTATTATTATGAACCAAAAATGACTGCATCTAATTGTATAGCTTATAGGGAGATCGTTTTTGGAATATTTATTAATTTTAACTGGTATAACTATTTTAAATCCTTTATAAAGGTGGGTATTTAGTTACAAATATGGGAGTCTATACTAATTTCAAGTAATAAACATTAACTTTGTTATCCTTTGGTTGTTCAATTGGTTTACTCCACTTATTCATATAAATATTTCAATGTCCAGAAAATAGTTAGGTTTATAATAAAAACACATGAGTTATTTATGGCATAAGATAAATTATTGGATGCAATAATAATTCTATTTAATGGATAATCTCACTTAGTATAGCATAAAATTCCAAAAAAAATTGAAACAATAAAAAAGGATGAATCTGTAAATAAGATTTTAGAGATAAAATATACTATTTATAAGTTAGTTAATATAAAACCCAAAATATTATCTCTTTTTAGTGGATCTATAATTTTATCTTTACAATAAATGTATACAAGGAAATGGTTAAGGTTTATTAAATTTCAATTATATATTTTTTATATGGAATTTAGAAATGTGATATTATCCAATTCATGTGAGAATTTATTGAATCCATTCATTCTATTTTAATAACAGACAATTTGATTTTTTATTCATGAATTTCAAATCGTATTTTAACAATGATATAATCTAAATTTTTAGAAAGTAATTTTAGAAGCCTTTTATAAATAAAATAAATTCCAATTTTTAAGGAAAAAATTTCAATGATGAATATTTAGTATGTCTCTATAAAAGAGTTAATTTATTTATTAATAAAAGGGTAATTATATTTTTCAAGAATACTAGAAAAAGTAAATCTCAATAAGATAAACAATATGAGTAAACATTGAAGAAAAATGGTAGTATTGACACCTTTCAGACTCTAAAAAACATTGTAATCTTCATCCTTCATTGTTAAAAAATGAAAAATACAAAATATTAATTTCTATGTATAAATATGAAATATAAATAAATACTGAGGAACGTGAGAAATATTAATGTATATTTAATATAGTAATTATTTAACTAGTCATAGAAGGTAAAAATTAAATAAAATATTGATTAATTAATTGAAATAGATATAGTTCAAAAAAATATAAGAATAAATCAATAAAATCAAAGGGACCAATAATAATTCAACCTATATTTACTAAATATAGAATTCAATAAGGTCAATATTTGCTAAATAATTAAACATTTTCATCTTCTATAGGAAAATTAAATTTTAAGGAAATTGAATTATAAACTCAAGCCTCTTCTGATTCTCTTTCACTACTATTGTTGGAAAGGGAGAAAAATCTAATGCATCCTAAGAATCGTAAAAAAAATCCAAGAATTTCAAATCTATAAAAGTTTCAGTTTTCTCCATCTAGATATTTATCACTTAAAATTTCCCCATCTAGAGATTCATAAATATCTCAAAATTATATTTTTACTATTTTAAACAATCCTAAATATATTAATACTTAAAAATATTTAGTAGCTTCATCTAAAGAGATGAGTTTTGAAAAAAAATACATATTTTTAATATTTAGTAGAAGAGGTCCAAAACCAAAATAAAGAGATTGTATTTGATAAAATATAAAATTTGTTAGAAGATCATGTTGGAATGTTTAATAATTTTATTGATATCAACTAGTTTAGTTTTAGAAGAAATTAACATAATCATCTATAAGTGAGTCTAGAAAATATATCGGATTCTTTTGAATCAACCCAAAAAGTGTAAAAAATATTATATTAGCATCTAAAAATATATGTATTAAAATTGATTCAAGATGATAAAGATGTATTTATTGATTATTTTATAAAAATTGTCTTTTAATAATGCTAAGTAGGATATATAAAGATATGTTCCATCAAACATGGAACAAATGATATATTTCCAAGATTGTTTCCATCCTTTTAAAAATATATATCCACTTTAGAATTATGAAATATTTGAGTAAATAAATTCAATTTATTAAATCTCAGAATAAATTTCTAGATCAATTGATTCAAACTATGGTGTATCTTTACAAATTTAAATATGATTATTTTTGGAACATAAGTAAAATAAATAAAATTTATTGATACCTAGAAAACCAAGAAAATATGATCCAAAGACTATAACTTGAATGAAATGGGTGCAAATTTTATGTTTTAGTGTTTAGTCTAAGAATAATGGTCTTGAATAAAAAATATAGGAATAATATTAGAGGATTAAATAGTTATAGAAACTAATAAAGGAATTTATTAAAAAAATATAAAATCTTATATACTGTTGAATTTATTTAACAATGAAATTTTTTAGAAAATAATTTTTCTTTTTTAATTAAAAATAATTTCATTTAACTCTTTTATTTTCATTTTGTAAATAAAAAAAATTGGATAAATTATTGTACGGTATGTTTTATTTCTAATAGGAGATAGTTGTTTCAAAATACAGACTCTTAAGTAATATTCTAAAAGATCAAAGAGTGTTTTATTTATAATTTACTTATATAAAATATATTCTAATTATAAAAAATGGTGATATTATTAAGTCATTCTATTAAATTACATTTTTGGGATAATTATATTAACAAATAAAAAATCACTTAATGTTTTAATTTTGATTACTTAGTTTTTGTAGACATTATAGAATCTATCCTTACAAATTGTATTCCTTTTAAAACATTTATTTTAAACCTATATCATTCTAAATATTGATAATTTTTGATTCATACTAAATTTTCTGAAATAATGTTCCAAAAAATAATTTTGATGAGGTGAATCAAAATCATTATGGTAAAAATATTATCCTAATGATCTTTAGATTATGTTATAGATAAAAACTATAATTAAAGTAATAGGGAATTATGACCAAATCTAATTAATGAACTATAAATATTTGATAAAAAACTCATTGATTGATTGAATTCAAATATTGTTATTCTTTTAGTGAGATAATATTGATTCTTTTCTATAATGTTTCATCATATAACTACTATATTTATTTTTTATTAATATTCCTATAAATATCATGTGATCAAATAAGTTACATAGAAAATAACTTCTTATACCAATATTTTTTATCAAATAGGTTATAAGTTAAGGATCAGTATTGATAAATTTATCAAAGAATGACAATGGTAAGATCTTGTCCTTTAAATGTTCTGAGAAATGAAATTTTGTTTTATAAAATGGAATATTTATAGATTAGGGTGTTTACCCACCTAATAATTTGGTTTAAAATAAAATAATATATAGGTATAGGCACTATGATATACTTTATTAATAAAATTTATATTGAATTTTATAGATTTACTTCCAAAACTGTATTAATTTGGCAGTTATATTTCTCATATAAACTCGTATTCTTTTTTTTATAATTCAAAGGGTAGTTCAAAAGTTTTTAATTATCTTCGTATTTCATCTATGAAACACCATTTATGAATTAGTTAAATTTATAATGTTCTTCTAAATTTTCTACCTTGACTGGGAAAATTATTTATCATATTGAAAAATCATTAATTCACCCCCTCTTAAAGCTTCCTAACAAGGAAAAAATATCATTATTTTAAAATATTTTTCATTAATATTTTTTTAGAAATGCACAGTTATGACTTAACTTTTCAATAACCATTGATTTTTTTAATTTATCATCCAAAATATTGATTCCATGAATATTTTATAGTCTTAATAGAATATTATATACTAATATTTGATAAAATTGTGCTTAAAATGAATATGTTTTTTCTAGAAAGATACATCAGGTTCTTTGTTAGATATATTACAATATTACTTGAAAAACATAATACATTATCCTCTCACTTATTTTTAAACCCTGTATATATTTCATTATCCAAACTGTATCCTTTCCAACTTTAGTTTTATAAATATAATCTTCATTAACGATGGATAGTTCCAACACCTTCTATGCCAAAGATAACAAACCTATAATAACTAATCCATAATAAAACACAAAAATTGGTGTACTCCTCCAACTGTTAACATCCCCTTCATGTTCAATATCCATATACCCCTAAAATTAATTTATTTTCCCAAATAATAGAGATACTATTTTACTTCCCATTATATATATTAACATCCACTTTAAGGATTTTAAATATTTTTTTAACATATTATCTAGGTAAATTCTCACGATTCTTTCTAGTTAAGAAATAAAAAATCAGGTAGAAATCAATGAGTAATTTAATCTTATGATTCTAGATATATAAGGAACCATTTCGTTGTACTCAACCTTTTCATATATATGTGGTTATTTCTCATTTAAAAACATAAAATTTATTTCTAATTGAAAAGAAGCGATATTTTAATCTAATATTATAAATCCACTCAAAAAAATTTTAATATAGTCAACTTGTGACAATATCAAGGATTTAGTTTCATTGTCTCAATGAACATAATCCATAGAATATTACTATTTTCTCTAAGATCTTTAATCTTGAACTCATAAATCATATTACGCTTTAGTTCATCAATAATTTTAAAACAAGATCCTATAATATGAATATCATACAAGTATAGAAGAAATATAACATATCTATCATCAAATTATTTAAATTAAAAACACTTTTACATGATATATTATTTATATTTTAAGGTTTTAAAACAAATTATTTGTTAAAATGACTCACTTCCACATCAAAAATCGTATAATTTAAATATGTTAACTTATATACCATATAAAATATTGAAAACCACTCCCCTATTTCAAAATAAATGCAAAAACCACTCGAAAGATTCTGGTGTTGATTATTTTATTTTATAGAGTCTAAAACCTAAATTCATAAATTTGTAAATAATTCCCCTATCTTTTTCTATCAGTACCCACCCAACCTCCCACTCCCCTTCACTCAAAACTGATTAATCACAAAGTTTCTATCTCTCCATGTCTCTTCAGCCATCTCTAAACCCCAATCAATGTATTCCCGATCTCTTAATAATATTCTCTGAATATTTTATTAAATCTATATAAAGGTAAGGGATTCTCTTCATCTTTATTTTATTCATGTACTTTCTATGTACTAATAATTTTGATTTACAATTTTTCTTATTATATTTTATTTCTACACATCTCTTTATTATCCTAATTATTCATAAGTAATGATATACCACCATTAACTCTCATTAAACCATTCCCTGAACCTTTATGTACACCTTTAATGCTTCTGAAATGATCATGTGATTTTACATGCCAATTTTTTTTACTGATACCCATCTCCAATTCCAATCAAGGGTATTCACCAAGATGTACCTATAATTCATTGATTAGGTAATTTCATGTATATGACCCACACTCCATAATCATTAGATTATAATTTATTAAATACATTCTTATATTATATGACCTATGTGGCACACAAATTTATGTACATAATCTAAATGTGATAGGTGGGCTCAGAATTATATATCCCTCTAATTAATTGGATAATGTTTTTATCTAATGAGATACCATGTATGGTGCATCGGAGGTTATCCTAAGAACACAATGTATGATGTATCATTGGTTACCCTTGACTTATACTTATGATGTTATGTTTTATGTTGTTTCTGTATTCCTATATTTCCTTGATATTTGCATCTTATATCATTCTTCAATGTTCATATTTATAATTCTCACCCTTTTATATCACCTTAATATTTTTATTGACTCAAATGTATTAATTTAATCATATCATTCTTTTATTTTTCCTATGATTTGATTTATATATTACCCCTTTTTACATTTTTTTCTAGGTTATCCCATACAGATCTAGAAGATCAACAAAATATAAGGTAATACAATTGAATTTCTAAATAATATATTCATATCCTTATTTCAAGTTAATGTGTTTTTAAATAATTTCTAAAATACATTAGTCCTCTCCATCCTCTGGGATTGTATTATTTGGATATTTATAAAAAATCATGAAATAATAAATAAAAATGATATGGGTTGTCATATATGAAAACCTCGGTATTTTATAACCAATATTTCAAGTGTTTTTACATAAAGAGACATGTTATAAAATCCCATAAGATATATATTCCTTGTGTGTTTTAAGAATTATATACATAAAAATAACTTAAAATTTGAATGCAATTGAATTATTTAAAACTCCTTAGCATACTCTTAAAATTCTATCACTCTTCTAAAATAGCACATGATAAATTGGAAATGTACATAGTAAAGGGGTGAGATATAAATCCCAACAAGTGAATAATAAAAACATAACATGTTGAAAGTAATATATGTGAGTCAATAGGATTGTAAAGGGTAAATTAAAGGGGTTGAGAATCATAAACATGAATATAGAATAATGATATGAGATTATAATGTCAAGGAAAAATCGGATTGTTGCAACAATAAAAAAATATGGAATCATAAGAATAAGTCAAAGATAACCAGAAAGAAATAAAAACATAATGTTCTTAGGATAAACTCACATGAACAGTGCATGTAATATCATGAGATAAAAACATATCCCATGCATTTTGTAGATATAAAATTATGGGCCCACATATCACATTCATATCATGTACATGAATTTGTATACCATATAAATCATACAACATATAAACTTCTCTAATAATATTTAATCCCAATATTAAGGAATGTGGGTTAGAAACATGGAATCAACAAATAAATTAATGTTAGTAACATCTTGATAAATTCCCTTGAGTGGAAATGGGTATGGGTATTCGAATAAAAAAATTTACCATAGAATATCCTGGAATAATTTTAACAGCATAACAGATTCACATAAAGGTTCAAGGGATGGTGTAATGAGAGTTAAAAGAGGTCACTCATTAATTGGTATTCATAATTATAGTAAATAGATGTGTAAAAACACATTAATACATGAAAAATTTGAAATAAAAGTGCATAATGAAAATACAGTACCTCAAAATAAAAAAGAATATGAGAGAATACATTACCTTGAGAGGGAACTTATAAAAGATTATTTGATTTTTATTAAGATCTTAGTAACACCATAGGATGTATTTAGAGATTTTGAAGTGCAGAATATTACATCATTTTTTTGAGTGAGGAGGAGTGGGATTTTGGGTTGGTATTTATAGAAAAAGAGAGGGTAAATACTTTTTAAATTCTAAACATAAGTTTTGGAATCTATATAATAAAATAATTAAATCAAAAAACATTACAATTGATTTTTAACCATGTTTCAACCAAATAAGAGTTTTCTCAGTATATTTTAAGGATAATTATTTAAAATATTATAATAATAATATTGTAAATGTGTAAGTGAGTCATGTTCATAAAAAATTGATTTTAAAACCATAAAATATAATATTGGTTTTTGAGGATTCATTAAAGGTTTATAGAATTAAACAAATTTCTTAAAAACACATTATTTTTTAGAGGAAATATATATTTGGTCATGGATTCGTTTTATAATATAAATTACATCACTTTTGTTCTATTATTATCTCAAAATATAGACCGTATATTTATATTGTTTATAGTTTTTACTAAAAATACATGTTTTTATGGTAATAATAACTTTATGAAACTTATAAAAATAACATTTGAAATTATTAAATTATATTATCTTTTATATTTAAATAATTTTTTTATTAATATTATTTTATTAAAATAAAATTCATTTAAAAAATTATTGAATTTTTCAAAAGTGGTCTTAATATAAACAATATATTTCCTAAAAATAAAATTTTTATTTCTTCATAAGAAAATATAATTTTTTATCAAATTTATTTTATAATCATTTATAAAGTAATAATAAAAGGGGATAAATAAAATCGTTTTTGTATTCAAAATAAAATATAAAAATTCATACTATTATGGTCTATATACATAACCCCTTATTACACCAGCATAACTCCTAAGGGAAAGGTGTGTCGTGGTGTTCATTTCTTAGGGTGTTTCAACCGAAATGGTTTTGTTAATTGGTTCAAAAAGCCTAAAATTATCTCGTAAATTGTTTTGATTGTATTTTAGTTACCGAATCTCAACTTGGTCAGGGTAAAGGAAAAGGTACAGAGATTCCATCTCCCTCAAAAGCTCTAATATGTGGGAACTATAGGGTATGATCCTTCTAGTTGAGGTCATTTATTCTTCCATCTTTATCAATTGGATTTTTTTTCATAACCCTTAATATATATTAATACTAATGGTCACCAAAAAATAGATATATTACTAATAAATAATATTATTAAAATTATTTTAAATACAACATGTTATATTTATAAATTAACTTCAATAACCAAATTAGTTCATGTGTTTTCTGTTTCTAAATTACATAATGAGGAATTTATTCATTTATAATTGAATTTCAATATTTCCATGATAATATGATTACATGTTCTATATATTATGATTTGATATTTTTATTTATGTTCTATGATTTATATGTTAGAATGTTATGAATTAAAACTCATTTTCTATGAATTATTATATTAATTATTCCCTTACTATTCTATTTATCTCAACCCATTTATTTGTGCATTCCCCATGTTATCTGATGCAATTATAAGAGCTCAAATGAATTTAAGAGGTCATTATGGAGATTTATAAAATTATTTTATATTCTAATTTCAAGTTTTCTAATTATATACCTAGTCCTCCAAATACACTAGACTTTTCGATACCTATTTTTTATTTCATGGATAATTATTCTTAAAATCGTGTATTAATATGTGTAAAAGTATAGAGTCATTATAGATTATATTATATAGTTTCATTTGTCAAATGGATTTCATTCCTATGAATTTTATCTTTCTATATGGGGTACATGATGTGTATCATGATACTATTCATGGATAGTGGGATTAACATATTACCACAAATAAAGGGTTCTATAGGAACAAGCATATAGTATTTCAAAAATCTCATTGGATTTAGATGAATCTATGTTTTAGAATATAATTAGTCTTAGTTTTCTAGGAAATGTTTATTCAAATAATATTGATTATAGTTTAATTACAATCATTATATATTAGAACAAGTGACTTGGATTTTAATTTCTTATATATTCATAGTTTATCCTTGTACAAATAAGTGAATATTTATTAAAATGAGAATAGAGACTAAGTGAATGTTCCATGTTGATACAAAAATAATAAAATTTTTTAAATTTTTTTCCATAGGATCACTTTTATATATCACACAAATAATATTTATTTATAAATTAAATACTAAGAAAATGTTTTTGGCATGGTTTTTATCAATATCTCACTTGAATAATTTTTTATCATAAAAGTTACATGTATTAAATAAATATTTTTTCATGTGGGATATTTTAAATTTAAGTTTAAATGAATTTTTCATTGTGTAATTTCTAAAAACATAAACCTATATATTAAATTTTTATTAAATCTATGAAATAATTTAAATGAGAAAGATATTATTCTTATTTTACACTTAATATATAAAAAATTATATATACTATTTCAAATTTATCAGGATCTTAAAAGATAAACAAAATATATATATACACACAATCAACATGAGGCAATATAATTATCTTATACCATTACACTAGCACCCATTTATTTAAGACTAATATCCCAAGATTCATAGAATGTGTGTAGATATCACTATAGAAATTCATGTCCAGGTTCTTGATGTGATGATATCAACAAAAAAGTGGGTATTAGATTACATGAAAATTATTATGATAAATTTTTTTATGTAATATTTAAATATAAATTATTCATATTAATTAATTTTAAGAATTGTACTGTCATTCATCTATTTCTCTTTTGAGTAATGTTTCGAAATGTATAAAATTTTCTAATTGAGCATCCCACTCTAACGCATTCACTTTGTCCATATCCTTCAAATGGTACTAATGTTGTCCGAATTTTAATATAATTAATATTATTATATGATTTAAAAAATTAATCTTCAAGGTCACTTTCTAAAACTGATGTTCATTATGTCATGTAAATCAAATTCTATATGTGAAGAACAATCAAAAAATAGTGAAAAATATCCATTGGGAGAAAATCCATTTTGTGAAAGTAGGGGTGTGGTCAATCATCACCACATACCCCCCCCCCTCTTTCTTTTAAAAACTTAAAAAATAGTTTTCTATATTGGCATTCCATATTTTTCATAGGTGTATCTAGGACCTCTACCCACTTCACTATTTTGGACAGTTAACTCAACGGCTTGTTTGTTTTTTAAACTGTATTGGGGGAACTAACACCCTTATTTTTATATAAACTTATATATACTTTTTTAGATTTATATATATCAAGATATATATATATAATAAATCATATATTTCTTTAATTAAATAGGGATCATAAAAAGGTGATCTTAAGGACCATAGGTAAAATAGGTTAATTATAAAAATTGATTTTTTTTAAGTTTTATTATTAAATAAAACTACCAATAATATTTTAATTTTTAATTTAATTTGTAATAATTTTCATTTTGCTATGAATAATAATGAGGCAGATCTTCCAGTATATGTTTGGAATTAATTTTTAAATTAAAATTCTAAATATTTTATATTTTTATATTTTTCATAGTTTTCACTGGTCACTCATGGTTCCATTGACTTGCATATGGGTTATAATATAAAATATAGAGATTCCATAAGTATTTAATTCAAGAAACTAGACAAATTAAATATTATCATCGATAATCACTATATAATAATGGATAATACAACTCAATTCAATCTAGAATCAAGGATTTTTTACTCCTGCGGTGTAGGTTGGTTTATCACCATTTGATAACAAATAGAATAAAATTTATATTCATTTCACATTATTTCATATTTTAATGGTTAATTATTATTTTTATCACAAAATTTATAATTATGAACAGAATAATTTAAAAAATCTTGTATGATTTATTTTATTTTACATATTTAATTATTGATATAGTCATAGACAATTAATAACTAACTTGATTGCTTAAGTAAAACAATATTTCTTATCATAATATAAGAAAAAATTACTCAAAGAAAAATTTTATTTCATCACTCACATTCAATCATTTGAATTAATATAAAACCATATAATGGGGTTTTTGGTCATTATTCAGATACCATTAATTGTATGTTTTGTTTTGATAATTACAACACATGTATATTATTTATATAACAATTTTTCATTGAAAAAATTAAGAAAATTAAATATGTATTTACCAGAGTAATTATATATTATGAAAATATTCCATCCAAAATCTTACACTTAGATAGATATATAATGGTTTTAAAGAAGAAATTAGCCTCCTGAAAAATAAAAAAAATCCAATTATCTATCAATGCTCTAAAACTATCCAGTAAAGGATGTGGATATGTCAATCAATAAAATTTACCAATTAGATAATGTATATGAGTTATGATCTACCTAAAAATTTATTCTTTAATGCATTATAATTAAATTAACCAACCTCAAATACATCATTAATAATTTTATTTCTTAGCTTCTTTTTTTGTCATCAGAAGGAGAGACTATAAAAATATAAAATTTATATGTTGTTGATTTGTTTTAATACATTTTTTCAATATATTTTATATGATATTAAAATGTTTTTTGGATAAAATTAGTTTTAATCCTAAATATATTCAGTCTTTATAATTTTTGGTTGAAATTTGGATTCATTCAAAATTTATAAGAAAATGATTATTTTTATTGCTTAATTTATTAAAGTTATTTGATCTAATTTTAAAATATTTTCAGAACATTATTTTAGTTTTTTACATATGAATATTAATTGAAATTTTATTTTCCAGGTGATTGAATTAATTTTTCAAAGTTTCATGTTTTTATTTATCATATTCTTGTTTGGAACAATGTTTGTAATTATTCTTTTGAAATTTTTTAATTTATAAAAGTTTAATGTTTAATTTTATATTGATAATTCTTATTAGTTTTTGAATTTTGTTTTCAAGAGAAACAATGTGCATAATGTCCACTACCATGTGTGAAATATATATCCACATCAATTTCTGTAAATACAAATTCAATTTTCATAAAGATACAATTTAGTGTGGAATGATGATTAATGTTTTTATACGGATTAATTGTGGAAGATTAAGGTACATTTTTCCCATATATATAAACATCAATTTTATCAAAAATAATTATTTTCTGGACACTATATGGATGATTTTTCATTTTATAAGAATTCAATAGAATTACCGTAAGGATTACCACCAGTGTTTGTAAGCATCAATCTATCTTTCCTATAAGGATTAAGTCTCCGACTCCAATGAGATCAAAAAAAGAAGACTAACACTCAGCTTAGTCTAGTGAATGACTAAAAAACTCATGGATGAGTCTTCAACACCAATTCAATGAGGCTATCAATGAAAATTGTATGCATGAGTAAGTCAAAAATTCAACTAAAAAATATAATAGGAAGTATATTTTTATACGTGTAGACTCTAGGGGTAAGGATGGAATTAGAAAAATAAACCAAAGGGATAGATATTTTATGATATAATGAGGCAAATAAGAAAATTTATAATCTAGAAGTGTATTAGGATATATCTAGAATGGTGCAATGGTAAAATATATAAAGAATTAAATAATTCTCCTAAATAAATTGATGGATCTCCAGCATAAGAGCCACTAAACCATTAGGTTATTAGAGATAATTCTTTAAAATGGGAAACTAATTTAATCAATAAAACAAAAAACAACTTTTTCTTGAAACTTGAATTAGTGGGGAGAAGAATTATTGGGAGTACAATTGGGACCTTTAATAAGGGTGAAGGTCGAAGATGAATTTTTGAGAGAGTGGCATGGACTCAGTAAATAAGATCCATTATTTATCCTTATATTTTTCTTATTTTGATTCATTTTTATTAATTCTTTTTCGAAATTATTTTAATTAAAAACATACACTACTCTTGAATGTATTAAATATTTTTTATTTTTTATTTTTTAATCAATTTCCTATTATTTTTCTCTTCTGGGTTAAGTGCAATCCATTATTCTTAAAAATTTATATTTCTATTTAGTATCACCTCTTCTTGAGTCATTGATATAATAAAATCAATTTTATGACTATTATAAACCTTTGTAATTTAAATAAATAAAAATATTGAATGTTGAGAGTAGTTTAATATACTTTCATTGGTAAATAATAGTTTTTTTTGTAGATGAATCCTTTATTTGTGAGTCTTGTTGAAACCCCTTTCTTAAGAACACTATATTTTCAACATACCGATTCAATTAGTCTTCCTATGATATTTTTTCAATACTTTTAATCCTTAAAAATATTAATTTATAACACTATTAACACGTTATTTATATTTATTATGTCATTTTAATTTTATATCAATTCTCTCTATTCCATTTAGCTACTTTACATCACTATTTTTAATAGTTTAGAATTAAATAATCCCTCAGATCATTCACCCTCCTTCCCTTCAGTTTGACCCTTACCAACTATAATATTTTATGAATTATTAATGAAATTTTTATTGTTGTAATAAAATCTAACCACATTAAAAAAATTTAACATTTTTTTATGAAGTTATGATGTTGGGTGTCTTTGGGTTCAAAAAACTAAATAAATGTAAAACAAAAAAATAAAACTCAATAAAATAAAACAATAAATGAAAACATCAGGTTTATTTCACTATATATTTGGGATTAAGTTTCAAATATATTTATTATATGTTTTTTCTTGATCTAAAAATAATTATTTTTATCTGTTGTGAGATACTTATAATGATATCTGAAATTTTTTGTGTTAGATTTTTTACTTTTAATCAATATCATTTATTATTATTGAATTGTTCAAAGATGTATTTTATATATTTTGAGATGATAATGTTTACATTTTTCATTATTTTTAAATAATTAACATCTTATTTAAAATCATCAATTTCAGAAATAAATTATGTCACTTTTATTATAAGAATATTTCATGGTAGTGTGCCTATAACTAAACATGGTGTCCCAATAAACATAAAGAAACATGAAATTTTTTTGAGGTATAATTTGAAAATATATCATAAATTAAATAAATTTTATTGAAAATTTGTGATAATATTGATTAATTCCATTATAATAACATTAAATATTTATAAAATTATATTTCTCAATTAAGAAAAAAAATATCAAGAAGAAATTGAAATAAGTGGTGAATAAAGTTAATTGGGGGATAGTATAAAAGGGTATGTAATAGAATGTGTGGTAGATAAACAAACTAATGAAATTAAATATAATTAAGAGGTAATTTTATAAATAATTTACCAACTCACTCAATATGTTTAAAAATTTTAAGAAGAAGACTATCACATTGTTTTATTTCCACCTAAACAATGATGATTAAGATTTTTTGTGAAATAGAATCCTAGGTCGAGGACCTAATTCATTGTTAGAATTAAAATGTAAAAAACACTACAAACTATATTTCTTAAATTGTGAAAAGTGGTCTTGATATATAATTTATTGAAATAATAGAAGATGAAAAAAACTCGAATTCAATAATGATGTAAATTTTGAAACTAATTTTCAATGTGAGCTACACTATGTAAAAACTGTGAACCCAATAATTTTTTATTTGGTATTTGAAAATGATAAAATAATAAACTTTAAAGAAATTTAAATTCAGTAAAAATTAATCCAAGAACCTCTAACTAATGTGTCCCTCATTTAATTTAATGATTATTCAGTTTAAACTAGTAATCAAATTTGGAAGATTTAATTAAATATGAAAAATCTAGGATCTATTTTTTTATAGAACAAAAATGGGGTTATATTTTTCTATGTCTGACATATAAATCCAAAAATTTATTGAATTTTCCCTAGGTTTTCTTAGTGTTTAGTAAATTTAACCAATATTTATGATTTATCATGCATTATTTGAACTCAGTAGATATAATTTTTCATAAACAATGTCTATTAGTTTTTAGTTTTCAGTTAAGGAATTCTTGAAAGAAAATCATAGTTTAAAAAACCTGACTTTGAATTATTTTAGGATTGTAACTAATCAATTCTTACATATTCTTTAATACACTCATCAATAGGTTTAATTTCTAAAATTAACTTGAGAGTGATTTTGAGGAGTGTTCTTTTTTATTACAAACATTCAAAAACTTCTAAAATAATAATTGAAAAACCTATTCCAAAATACTTTTCTAAAAACTCATATATTTTCACACAAATTTTTTAGAACTTATTGGAAACTAATGAGGTGGAGAGAATTTAAGATCATTCAGAATTCCTATAATTTCCTTCTTTACAATTTCCCCTTCAATAAGGCCTAAAATTCATCATCTCCAAAAAATCCAAATATAGACAACAAGTTTTCCACAATGATATAAAGTAATTTACTATAGTTTCTTTTAGTTGTAATGATTATTGAGTATTTACATTAAGGAATATGTTACAAAAAAATGTATTTATCATTTAAAAAGAAATGGGAAACACACATATAGCATTTTTATGGATAGAAGACTAGATCCTTTTATTGACTATGGTTAGTTATAGAGGGGAGTAAAACTAGAGACTTTAAAACTAGTGTTTTATTATAGGAAGATGATGGTTTAATAATAATTTTTCTTTTTGTTTTGTAACTTTTAGTTCAATTAAAAAGTTCCCTCAGGTTTTTTGTATATATATTCCCAACTGATCATATTTTTTCAGCACCAAATATATAAATTTTGTAAAATATAACTTAAATCAATCTCGCATTAATGGTTTTGATGTTTATTTCATTTTTCTCTCACTTATTCAATTGGTTACATATTTTTTATCCTTAATAGTCAAATCAAATATTTAATATGTCTTACTATTTATGGAACATGAATATTGAAACCTAGAGGGTGAATAAAGTGTAAAATGAGATTGATTTTTATTTGAGAATAAATGAATAATACCATTATCATGAGGTTATTTTCATTAAGTATACCATGAAATATTAATTACTTATTTAGAAAACATTTTTCCATCATTGTGGTATTAATAAGGAGAGTTAGTGTATGATTTTTTCAAATCTTTCCAAGTTGAAAATTAAGTGTGGGAATCTTTTTAGTTAAAATTTTTTTTATTTATATATTAAATTCAATTTTTATAATTTAATACCAAATTTGTGTTTTCACTAAAGGGTATTATGATTACTTGATCTATTTTTGATGAAAATATTTTTGAATCAGTTTTAAAATCTAGTATTATCATCAAAAAAACGCCTTGAATAGTATAGAATATTTTAGAATGTTTTTAAAATGCTTCTTTTATTATATCTATAAATAAAAAATAAGGTTAATTTAAGATCTATCTTACAAAAACAACTTTGAATGAGATAGCCTAAAACCCATACGCCCATATCTGATACTAAAAACGTGATAATTACATACTAGTATTAATAAAATTAAATATACCCAGCATTAACCATCAATAATTACTATATCAATAACCAATATTAAGTCACATACATACCCAAGACCATTTAGTTTTAGAGTTTTATAGAGTTAGGAAAACCCCTTTATATAAAACCCCATGTATTTCTCGTCTAAGGATATTCTCCCTTTATACCTATATTTTCTTATTCCAAAATAATCCTTCAACATATCTCACAAATATTCGACACCCATGATACCCTTCTAGTGATATCTTATATAATATAATTTTTCATAACCTAGGGAAATAGAAACATAAGAAACGGGGGGCTTAGAAGCTTAGTAATTGTAGATATACGAGATATCAATTGATGATCATATATAATAATTAGATAATAAAAGAGGTTGAGAGTATGTTCATAACATAAAAAAATAATACAAAAGTAGTCAAATATCATTAATTAAGAGTTATAAAATAAGTATTTTTCTTAACAAAATACATAAATTATAAGTGTTTGGAATCATTAATAATAAATCATGTTCAATGAGAACATATCATAAGCATAAGACATAATATTTTGGCATAAAATTAAGAATTTAATATCATTTAATTAGTCAAGGAATACTAAAAGGACGATCATAGTTGATAGAGTCCCATATTGGAGTATGTTCACTCCTAATTCAATTTATTTACATAGTCAAGGATCACATCCAAGACTTTCATTGTATAAATATTACCTTGTTGAACTATCTTCACTCCTTATTCTAGTTCATATAATCATAGGAGATTTCATTATATACCCAATTCATTTGAGGGAAATATATGTTTGGTCCCAACCATCACATAATTTGAACCACGTATAATTTTTTTATAAGATCTTAAAAACAGACATCATTTAATCATAGCATAATCCACAGAAACTATATAGGTTTCTTAAGGATTTCATCATAACTTATTAACAAATAATAATGTAATGAATTTTATTGAATCGTCTATAAAACATCATAATTATAATCCATCCTACAAAATAATATCGATAGTATCAAAATATTATACCACCAATGAGTCATTACAACCCTTAAATTATAATGACATAGATTAAAAATTCAATTAAAAGAGAATTTGGACATTTTTTGAAAATAAGGAAGGTATCATTTTCTTTTAGTATTTTGAAAACTATAAATTTCAATAATATTGAGAAAAATATATATTTTTTAAATAAACATGGAAACATATAAAGTAATATTACAACTAAATAATATTTATAATGTTTTTAAAATCAATTCATGTCATATACGTTAAAAGAGTCTATAATTTTTACACTTTTTTGAAAATTAAAAAAAATCATTTAGAAAACATTTAAAAATATTAATTTTAGAAATTATTGATTAAATTAAATGTAATTGATAATTAAATTCCTAAAACATTTCAATTTTAGGAAACAAATTCCATAAAACAATTTGAACAATGTGGATATGGAAGAAAAATATTCCAGGTCCAAAAAGAAGAAATATGGTCATTTTTTATTAAAAATATTTTATCATTCATCATAAGTTTTGCTGAGATGAAATTAGAAATAATACTTCAAAATTACAAAAATAACCAAAGGTGAATAAAATATAATGTGTTTAAATTATAAGTATCATATAATTTCGCTCAATTTAAATTTAACATAGACAATCCCAAAAACAATTGATTGTAACATAAACTCTTTCCAGTTTGGTAACTTTTTAATTATAAACCCCTTAAAAGAAATTAATTCCAATGGAAATTTAGATACCATTAATATAAAGATATTAATTATATAACATATCCAAGGTGAATTATATATACAATATAAACACAAATCGGTAAAAAACATGAAACATATCTCAATTAATCAATATTTGGATGAGCACCCCTTACATTTTTAGTAATATCTGAATCAAAACATCATGATAGGGAGAACCTTATTTGTGTTTTTAATCACATAATTTCATTAATATAATCCTAAAATAAATTTATGATATGTATATATACTAAATAAATGTAAAATTTTGTGAATATGGCTTATGTGTTAGAGAAATAAAATTAATATGGGAAACCCTTACCTAATGTATGGAATTTCATCATACAAACTCTTAAACTACTATATAATTAATTTATTTGTATTATAAATTTATTCTAGAACAATAATAAAAATTATATTCCCATATATATTTCAGTTATAATTTCTATTTTCTCCATTGTTAATAATTTGTCATAAAATTCATAATTATAGGTGTTCATTGTTCCATTTATCCTGCATGTTTTGTTTCGGTGGTGTTGTTCCATAAACCTTGGTCATTGTTTCATCATATAAAAAATAATTATGATTTAAAAATTCTCTAATTTATTTATTATATACAATTTTATAACCATTCGTAGAGGTTTAAAATGAAAAATTAAAGGCATCACATCATTGAAGTGCTAGCCTATATGTACGCACGGGTGATGTTTTCACTTTTTGATAAATGGAATGAAATAAAGGTAAATAATACTTCGATTTTTATTAATCAAAATTTCATAATATAAATCATATATATTCATTTAATCTATTCTTATGACTATCCATATAAATAAAAAATAAAAAATTAATCACATTGTTTTGTGGAGGTTGTAGTCCAAGAGTATGCATGAGCGATGTTATCATCTTTCAATATATAATAGGGTTATAAGGTAGATAATATTTTATGTTTTGAAAATCATAATAATTTTCTAAACTTCCTATATAATCTTTAAATTTATATATATATTACCTTACATGAGATGTGGTGACAAAAATAAAAAAAATTGGTCATGTAGACGGTTGTTTATATATACCTATGAAGTTGTTTCCTTTTCTCATTATGTTGGATGAAAAATAGGTAATGGTTATTTTAATAATATAAAAAAATTTCAATTATATAATTTTACATATTTAATTATGACAATATTTTTGAAGAATTTTTTTATGAGGTAGAAGAAGAAATATACTTAAAAGGAATCAGTGGAGATAATTACCTCTTCTTTGAGAAACTTTCTTTGGATATCTTATTAAGGGCCCATAGGTTGGTCATTTAAGAATATCAATGCATTGAGAACCTATATGTGGAATTTTATATGAGGTTTGGATAGTTTTTTTATATAAATATCGCAAGAATGTGTTTATAAGAGATGATGGGAGGTTCCCTTTTATAAGTGAGGGGATTGGCACAGTTGTAATTATTTTAAGCACTAGAATAATATAAGGTAATATACATTGAAAAGTGGATCAAATTAGATAAATATAAATTTTATTATGAGATAGAATCTAAATAAATTAAAAAATAGAATCTATAAAAAAATATATATGTGTTATTTTAATCATTATCTCATTAGTTTAAACATTCGATAACCCTTTTCACCATTACCATGCTACCAATATACATAGTATTTAATGTTAAATAATTTAATTATAAAATAAAAATTGGATCATTAGTGTAAAATGGTTTATATGATCAATAATTCACCATTCATTTTAAAAATTATAATATTTTTTTATTTTTAAAACAATGTCTTAAATATTGTTTCACATAAAATATCTTTAATATTAACTTCAAGAATATTCAAAAATTTGACTTTTAAAACATCCAGATTACCTTGTAGATAAAATTAAAATATTTATTATTTTTATTATTTTTTTATATATATAAATATTTCATGATTTCAACATACCCAAAACACATCACTTTTAATATTTTAAAAATATTTCCATTGAAATTTCACCCACTAGCACAAGAGTTTGATTAGTGATGCGTAAGTATTTTAGGTAATTATTTCATTAAAAAATTATAAAAAAAATTAAAATAATAAAAATAATTTATCCATATTCCAAATAACCATTTATAACCATTCATAACATCATTTTATTCTTATAAAGTAATATTATAAATATTAAAGGAAAGAGATAGGCATTTTGAACTTATTATTTTTTAAAATAATATAGATTCTCTTATCAAAGTAAAATGGCATGAAATTTATATATTTTTATAAATAAAATAATTTTTTTATAAATTAAATCTTCCAATGAAATAAATTAAATTGTTTGATAGATTTTGATACCTTCCCCTATGGTTTTTACATCATTAACCCATTTTACCCTTTACCATGGAGGTAAACTTTTACCATGGTTACTATTCATTATGACCAAAAATAAAATGGTCCTCATTACTAAATTAGAACATGAGGATCCCAAATATTTAATCCATTTTCTATGATTAAATTTCCAAAAGTGGTAAAATTAATTTTAATATATTTTTTTAAAATGCAAAAAAAAAACTTTTTCTTGGAAAATATTGATTTTAAGCATAATAAGTGATTTTAAACCACAATCATGAAAAATGTTGGTTCCAAATGAATTAGTTAAACTATTTTAAATAAAATTAGACTTATTTTAATATAAATCAAATCCAAAATTAAAATGGTGTGACGTCCCAAAAAGGGTTCCACATACTGGTGCCACATACGAGTGTGTTACGTGGCCTCAGGCGCACCTCCCCATACACCAAAGGCATCCGTATCACATTGAGGGTATAGTATATAACATGGGGAGACTATACCCTATTTATAAAATTATAAAAATAGTGCAAATATGTAAACAATAACCAAATGTCATAACCAATTACCATAGTAATACCAATATCACATGATGATAAAAATAAGAAATACAATACTCAAACCACAACAGTATACAAGTCATTCCATGTATGTGTTAAGCGTCAATAAGAAAAACTAGAAATAAATACACACTAAAACTTCTCAATAGGGAATCAAAATCATGCATGGTTCCCTTATCCCTGATCCATCCCAAGTAATCCATCTAAAACATGTGTCTTTCCCTTATCCGGTCTAACAAACATGAAGTGTATTCAGGTACCAATAATGAAGCTTGAATAGGGTATAAGAACAACTCATTTGGCCACCACCAAGGGAATACAAAAAAATATATAGTCTATAACATATATACATTTTTATAAATATTAAAATACACATGATACATTAAATAGTTTACATATTCAATTATTATTTATTTAACCACATAAATTCATGGGTTCATAATGACACATGAAACAACAATACCTACTTTTTACCATGATAGAGTTTGAACTATCCCCCATGGGAAATAACATATCACATAACACATGGTTTTCTATTTATCATTTCATTTTAATTTAATATCAATGCTACTTGTAACCATAGTCCAATGCCAATATTGGGGCCCAGAACACCATGTCTAACACCTCATGAGTATTTAAAGAAGAGGTATGTGTCTGACAACCTATGGGTATTTGGAGAATCAGTAAATTTCCAATAAAATAATATTTACATGAATGTATTTGGTCTTATAACATCATTTCTAGAACCCCATGTGTATTTTAATCATCCTTCCGTGACCCACATACCATTTATCAATCAATCACACATATATCATATATATCATATTTATCATGTTTAATCATCATTAAATATATTATCAAATATTCTCATCATGGTTATATTTAAATTAATTCAAAAATAAAGGTTCATAACTTTAATTCAAATGAATAATTCACCATTAAACCATTTATCAACATTTAAAAATATAATCCATTAACCTATAATGGTTAAGTCAAACATCCCGTAATTTTTTTGTCAACCAATTTTTAAACATATTAATCAATGAATTTCACAATCCCATTAATTTTGTAATTTCATTATCCCATAAATTTACTAATTTCATATTCATATTCATTAAATAACTAGTTAATTAATTATATTGCAGATTAAATTTCCAAGCCTAAAAATTGAAATTCCACAAGACATACACACAATCAAAATTAAATACTATGGGAATTTATATTTTTACCACCTACCTCTAGATCATTGAGGAATTAATTCCTAACCACAACCATAAATCGATGTAGAATGCATGGATCAAAACAGTAGAAGAGATCTAGGACCAAAAACCTGGGATCAAGATCAACGGCCTAACTCACTACTGTCAAAATATTTAGACACTTCATTAGAAAAAGCGTAATAGTAGGAAACTAAAAAAGGTATTATTGGGAATGAAACATCATTTTTTATGATCAAAAATGAATAAATGGGTCTAGATCCACTAAGATTCGCACTATAGTTAAGATTGGGAAGGTTGTATGAAGAAAGAAATCCAAAATTAACTGCATGGAACCTTTTGATTTTATTCTAGGAAAATTAAATGAAATATAATTCCTTTATATTTTGTGTAATTATTTTAGATGGTTTATTCCAAAAACCTAACACCCTAGTTGATTTTATCCCAATTAAAAATTTACACGCTGTGTAACCCATTTACATGGGATTTAAATTTTTTACAAACTGTTTTTTGAGCCTACAATTTTACAATAAATATTAGAACTACATCTAAATCCTCCCATACCAAATCAAACCCTTTACAATCATGGAAAATGGGAAAAATAAAAATGGAATATACCTATAAAATAATGGGATCTTACAATCTATCCACCTCATAATAGCTTATCCTCAATATGTAACCCCAAGTATCTCTAAGATTCCAAGGTAAAAGGGTCAGTCCACTAAACCCTCTTATTTTCTTCCCTCTCTGATGTTTCCTAATGAAAAAGTCCATGTTTCCAAAATATATAAACTATCAGAATTGTAGAGACCATAATCTTGATGTACATGGACATTACATTACTTTTTCGGAATATATAATACACAAAAAATACAGACACACAAGGACCATAATAGTTTAGTTTCTTTGGAAACTTGGAACTTAATATTCTAATCATGGTGAAAGATCTTAAACATCTCCCATAAAGATCTTCCACTTTTTGTTTCCTGACCTAAAACCTTTCTTTTGATCTTGGGGGAAAATAAAACATAAAAAGGGTGAGCTCAAATGCTCAGTAAGGGTAAGCATGGATAAAATAAAACATACCATATACATTGGAACTTAAAAACATGAACATAATGTTTAAACATTAAAATCTTGAGTAACGACATAAAACATGGAAGTACATAAGGCATAGATCATAATGGAACATAAATAATGATAACATAGCATGGTAATAAAACATGTAATTGTGGCATCCATTAATCACATGTAATGATTTCCATAGTATCCAAGGAATTGCTTCCAAGACCATCTTAGTGGAAAAAGTCCCATTCTGAATCGAGTTCACTCCTCGTTTCAGTCCTGTAACACTGAACCGGATTAACTTACCGTTCCATCCATGTCTATCTCATGAGATATAAAATCTTTCCCCAATTAATTGGATGGATATATAGGTCTCACCCATCTCATAATTAAATCATTATTACTTGTGCCACAAAATAAACATACATCATTCATAATAACCCAATAAATAAAATGGGTTTCATAAACATCATCCCATCATCACATAATCCATATAAAAGAAATGGATTTCATAATAAGAATAGTGAAACCATGTAAATCATAGAGACATTGTACTTGAAACATACATATGAAATAATTTCATCTTAGATGGAAAATGGTTTTGATAAAACACTTGAAATGAATTCTTGAGGAAAATATCCTTTCTTCTTCAAAATCATTTTCTTTTTACAAAATGTAATACAATTTTAAAAGAAAATGATTTTGTTGAAAATAGTCACGAAATATATTGGAGGAATATTCATGAAAATAAGGCTTTATAAAACCGTAAAAATCCGTTCGTGTCGTATAGGTTAAAAAAACATTATTCTCGTACTTTTGCCGGAAAAGTAAAAAAATACCTCGTAACGTAAAAAAAAGAAAGATTCCTTACATACCATGTAGTAAAAGTAAAGAATGGTTAAAAATTACTTTAAACATACATGAAAACACTTTTATAAAACATTTACATGGATGATAGAAATATCCCCAGTAAATACTTACGAATAACCAATCTTAGATAAAAATGAGATTTGCAGAATTATCTCTTACCTTAGGTCTGGTATGCTTCGTACGTATCTGAACCTCCTGTATAATGATTTAAATAATGTCATTGACTTATTAAAGAATCATATTCATTGTTATTATATCATATATGGTTCACTTATGACTTTATATTACCCGTTCTTTTGTAAATTCCATGTTAAAGCAGCGTCTTGGGTAAAATCATTTTATTTATCGTATGTGTTTTGACTTGTCGTTCTTGATATTATTAATTATATAATGATTTACATAATTACAGAATGTAAAACATTATTTATATATAATATATATTCATCATATACATATATATATATATTATAGATCGATAAAAGGAAAGAAATACACCGTTCATGGAGACGGTAGGCCGTACAAACGCATGAATGCTGTTTTCGTTTCCTTATTGAATTAAATCAAATTAAGTAGATGACATAAATATATATATACATAAATCCAGTATAATTATTATTTCATATATTTTATGATTACTTATTATATATAATTTATAATCATTTCATGAATGGTTATCATGGAGAGTGAATCTCATCGCGTCGTGGAGACGGTATTCCGTACGTACGCACGAGCGATGATATCATTCCCATGATCGTCAAATTGTATGAAAGTTAATGTATAATATTAAAGAATCAATATCACTTTACAATAATCATATATATTCATTACTTTCACCATTATACCCATACAAGTAAGGTGGTGGTGGAAAATAGATTACACCACGGCATGGAGACGGTATTCCGTACGTACGCACGCACGGTGATTTCATTTTCCGTAGGATGGATATATGGTGAAATAGGGTTTTTTTATACTTATAATAACATATCAGTATATTAGTGATACTGATGTTATTACTTTATAATGAAAAAACTAAAGAATAAGCAGTAGAATAAGAAATAAAGTTGAAAGAATCGGTAACAGATATTGCCTCTTCTTTCGACACGCCTTTTTGAAACCTCCTCTTAGGGCACTAATATTGGTCTTTGAAGAAGACCAAAACCTATAGGATGTTTCTATGGAAGTGTAGAAGTGAAATGGGAAGGTGTTGGCCGATCTTGAAGGCTCAAATTGGTGTGAGGAGGAGAGGGAGGAGGTTCCCTTTTATAAGGGAGGAGAGGGGCACCTTTGGAATTCTTAAAAATATTAATTTATAATAAATCTAACCCCACTTAAAAACCACCAAAAATGACTCATCTTCGAATATTAGATGATATAGGGTTGTAATCTCATCAACAAATCAAATTTAGACATGTTTGGATCTTATTTTAAACCATATCAGTTTGATTTATCCTTATTTAATCTATTTAAGTTTATTTGTGGTAATAAAATTCTAAATTTAAAATTATAACAAATAATTACTTATTTGTTGTAAATATTACATAATTGTTTACTTTATAACATTATAGACCATATAAATTTAAATTTATAATTTTTAAATATTTTTGTGATTTTTAAACAATTTTATAATATGTTATTTTTTAAAATAATAATACTGTCAATTTTGACACTATTCATTTCTTTGAATTTAAATATAATATATACAGAAGATATGTTCAAACTAAAATCTTTAATAGATTCATAAAAGGTCATATGTATCTATAAAATTAGTGGACCACATTAAAAAGTTCATATAATATTTATTTTATTATTTTTAAAACCATTTTTTTGGTTTATCTCTTAATAAAATAATTACTACAACATTTTTTTATAATTATTTAATATTCTGATTTGTTGCATAAAAATTTAAAATAAAATAATATTATGAATATAAATCTATTAACTTTCACAATAATACTTTTACTAGAATTTTTCATCTTAAAATCACAATATTTAAATTTTTATATTTATTAAATTATGAAGGTGACACCTTTGTCATCATTTAAAATAAAATAATATAAGTTCCATAATCACTTTTATAAGGATCCAAACGGTTATGTATTAGGTCATTGGATGATTAAGGTGTATATATACACTACCAATATGTTTTGGTCAGGTTTGTGGGTCTTTTAATTGGTATTATTATTTCAATAAAAACAATATTACTTATTTTCCACGTAATAAATAATTTGTGTATCATTAATGTATCACCATTAATAACAATTATTTAATCCCTAAAAATTCTAAATAAATTATCATTATGTAGATAATTTTATTGTATTTCTGGAAACTATTAATGTTAGAAGTTATATGATGTTTATCACTAAATTAAAATTATTATACTTATAAGATTTAAGAGAGTGACATGTTGTCACTTTCTTTGGTTTTAATAATAATTAAATTGTTTTCATGGTAAAAAGTCCATAAAATGAATCTAATCCGACCCTTAGATGATATGGGTTTACTTTTGGCCATCCAATAGAATTTTGGCATGTGTTAGGGTAATTTTATAATATTATATTACCCTTAATTACCTGATTTACCTTTAACTATGGTAAATAAAATTTACCGTAGTTACTATTCATAATTCCCAAAAATAAAAAGTAGCCTATTAACATAATTTGGACCCAATGATTCTAAATATGGAATAAATTTTTTCAAAATCAATAGACAGAAGTTGCAGAAATTAAATTAAAATTAATCCCGTTGTCGAATGAAAACGTGTTTTTGTTTAAAATATTGCAAAAGATTGAATTGATTTAACCTACGAATTCAATGTAAAATCAATTCTAATGACATAAATTATATTAAATGGTAAAAAAATATTATATTTATACTTTAAAACCATTAAATATTATAATTTAACCATATAAATTATTATGATGAAAAAAGTTGTTTCTCATTAAAATATAGCGTGTTTTTACTATTCATCAAAATATGAAAGTTACCAGAATAATACGAAAAATTTATCCAAAGTAAATTTTTATTTCTTTATTCCAAAGAAGAATTTTATTTTGTCAAATTGAACTTATAAACATCTCAAAAACTATATTTAAAGTGGGTGCGCCATCAAAAGGCGGCAAAACTGCATTTTTTTAAAAAAATACTTATTTTACCCGAAAAATTTATTTTGTACTTATACCAAGTTCTAGAAAATGTGTAATTTGAATAATAATGTTATAAAATTAAAAATTTAGTTAATACTATTCATAATGGCTAGTTCATAATAATAATATATCGTTGTTTATTAAAACCCGGTATTACGTACAACACACGCTATCGAGGAAGGTCGTGATTGCGTGTAATGCAAGCCAAGTCAGGGTTGCGTGTTGTGAAAGAATCCTTCGTTGTTTCGTATAACTGAATCCAACCATATTTCATTTATACATTTAATATATATATATATATACTCACTGTTGTGTAGAATAACTATTATCAAAATTGTGTGTAACAGGATCCAAGAATAGTGTTGCGCATACTACAAGCTAATACGGTGTTGCATATAGCACAAGGTAATCTTGGTGTAGCCTACAACAGAAGACATTAATGAAATTAAATGAATATTTTTCATAAAATCTCGGGGTGTTACATTTTACCCCCCTTAAAATGAATTTCGCCCTCGAAATTCGTCAGGGTTATAAATGGTTTACTACTCGAAAGTTTGTTTAATAGAAACCCACATCGTAAAAAGGAATACCAAAACATGGCTTTAAAAACTAAAGTATGAAATGTAACGGTTACCCAAATTAACTCATCACTGGGTTTCCACGTAGGAGAACATAGGTGAAAATATGGATGTGTAAGAAAAATCTAACCATCAAGTTCTGATGGAGAGTGGTAGAGAACATGGCTATGAAAAAGCCAATAGTCACAAAGCTATTGATTTTTGATGATATAAGGTACCATCTGATTCATCGGATATAAGGGAACTAGGACAACATTTTTGGTTTTCAAGATCATTTCCCTAAAGTTGATGAATTAAAAGAAATACTTGCATGATTTTGGTATAATCTCACTGTTGTTCTTGAATTGAACAATTTCCACTTCATCCCTTAAAGAAATGAAGATGAATTTGTTATTCGTGATGTGTTAGCAGATCATGTGATAGAATGATGGGTTATTCCATCTCTTTCAAAAAAAAGGTTAGCAAAAGTTATAAGTCCATCTTATGGTTAGATTAATTGTATATGGTTCCAAAAATGAACTTATACTTCATATATCATACCTCTTAATAAAATAAAACTAGTTTCTACTATCTAGGGACTTCCTGTAGGCCAGTGGTAGGCGATAAAGGTCAGTCGCACTTCGGTTGTGGGTTCGATTCCCACATCCTTGTCCGACGCGATGGGATGTCGCCCGTCCTGCAGGTTGTCCTTTTTTTTAACTACATTACTATATCATCCCATCAATAATATCAAAAAAAGGTTCTATCCTTAAACAATACTAACTTATGTCCAACAAAATCAATTCCAATCTTTAGGATTATCCATAATACTGCAGTCCACTCTTATAATATAGTGAAAACGATTACCAGAGATTTCGTATAAAAAGCATTTTAATACGATCGTTGATCCCCATATATCATAAGATATGTCTTGTTGGTCACATTCCAAATATTCTAAGGCCTAAATTATGTATTCTCTTGAAAAATGAATACCCATTGAATCTTAGTAAAAACATGAGTGCTGTCAAAAGTTAACACATTACACATACCAAAAACTCAAAATTCTATATACTCAAACCATGATATAACTATTTCCTTATATCAGTCATGAGCTCATGAATACTATCAAACATTTAATTTTCTCTTTATCCCTTCATTATGCGCATATCATCTACATTCCAAAATTATCTCAATAACCATTCATGGATACTGGTACCATTAATCATACACTATCAAAACTCAAGGAAAGACAACAGTGTAACAATCCTTAGATGTCTCTTTATTCCATAGTACCATGAGATTACTTATACAACATTACACATGATAAACATGTAATCATTCCACTACATTCCTAAACCATTGACCGAGCTTCAACAGTTCTTTCATCTCACATATCATTTGTAGTCTCTTCATCATCATCAACATAAATACTACCCATACGACCATACTGATTCTCTTCATGAGACTTTACCTTAGGGCATTGGTTTTCATAATGCACGTAAATTCCACATTTAAAACATTTAACCATTGTTGATGTCATAGCAATACCATTATCCTCATCCCTGGTGCTAACTGAACCTTTTCCTTTGCTCTTACTGGCTTTGTGTCCTACTTTTCCACACCCAAAGCATCTTCCAGTTCCTTTGAAACATTCTCCTTGAAGCCTCTTCCCACATGATTTACATAGGGTAAATTGAACTTTATTTCCTCTATGATCATCATTAAACTCCATCTTTCTCTAATTATCCAAGTCAGGAAACTTACCAAATTTTACTTTATTGATCATATTATGAGATTGCTGATTTGGCATAATAATGATGTTTGGACTTCCAAATCCCATTTCATTTGGTTTCTCATGAATAATTTCATTCCATTGTCCATCATATCCTCCATTATCATGAATCATCTTGTTTCCAGCCATTTTCTAAAACCCAAAAAAATAGTGTGAGAGAAAAAAATCATAATAAAGGGGGAGTAACTTCAATATCTAACATCTTTGGTTTAATCTAATATCGTTACCATAGTTCTAGGACTATATCCTATACGTATACTTGTCCTTAGGGACATCCCTAGACATACCTTAGAAATATCTCTAGGGATCTCACTAACGTTTTCACATCCTAGTTTCCAAAGGTTGACTAAACTTTTCCTCTGATACCAACTGTAGAGACCCTATGCTTGACATACATGGACATTACATTACTTTTTCAGAATACTTAATACAAAACAAAAACAGACACACAAGGACCATAATAGTTTAGTGTCTTTGGAAACTTGGAACGTAATATTCTAATCATGGTGAAAGATATTCAACATCTCCCATAAAGATCTTCTACTATTTGTTTCCTGACCTAAAACCTTTCTTTTGATCCTGGGGGAAAATAAAACATAAAAAGGGCTAGCTCAAATGCTCAGTAAGGGTAAGAATGGATAAAATAAAACATACCATATACATTGTAACTTAAAAACATGAACATAATGTTTAAATATTAAAATATTGAGCAACGACATAAAACATGGAAGTTTATAAGGCATAGATCATAATAGAACACAAATAATGATAACATAGCATGGGAATAAAACATGTAATTGTGGAATCCATTAATCACATGTAATGATTTCCATAGTAGCCAAGGCATTGCTGCCAAGACCATCTTAGTGGACAAAGTCCCATTCTGAATCGAGTTCACTCCTCGTTTCAGTCCTGTAACACTGAACCGGATTAACTTACCGTTCCAGCCAGGTCTATCTCATGAGATATAAAATATTTACCCAATAAATTGGAGGGAGATATAGTTCCCACCCATCTCATAATGAAATCATTCTTACTTGTGCCACAAAATAAACATACATCATTCATAATAACCCAATAAATAAAATGGGTTTCATAAACATCATCCCATCATCACATAATCCATATAAAAGAAATGGATTTCATAATAGGAATAGTGAAACCATATAAATCATAGAGACATTATACCTGAAGCATACATATGAAATAATTTCATCTTAGATGGAAAATGGTTTTGATAAAACACTTGAAATGAATTCTTGAGGAAAATATCCTTTCGTCTTCAAAATCATTCTCTTTTTACAAAATGTCATGAAATTTTAAAAGAAAAGGATTTTGTTGAAAATATTCATGAAATATTTTGGAGGAAGCTTCATGAAAATAAGTCTTTACAAAACCTTAAAAACCCATTTGTGCCGTATAATTTAAAAAAACATTCTTATCGTACTTTTGCCGGAAAAGTCAAAAAGTACCTCGTAACGTAAACAAAAGAAAGATTCATTACATACCATGTAGTAAAATTAAAGAATGGTTAAAAAGGACATTAAACATACATGAAAACACTTTTATAAAACATTTACATGGATGATAGAAATATCCTTAGTAAATACTTACGAATAAGCAATCTCGGATAAAAATGTGATTTGCAGAATTATCCCTTACCCTAGGTCCGGTATGCTTCGTACGTATCCGAACCTCCTGTATAATGATTTAAATAATGTCATTGACTTATTACAGAATCATATTCATTGTTATTATATCATATATGGTTCACTTATGACTTTATATTACCCGTTCTTTTGTAAATTACATGTTAAAGCAGCGTTTTGGGTAAAATCATTTTATTTATCGTATGTGTTTCGACTTGTCGTTCATGATATTATTACTTATATCATGATTTACATAATTCCATAATGTAAAACATGATTTATATAAAATATATATTCATCATATACATATATATATTATAGATCGATAAAAGGAAAGAAATACACCGTTCATAGAGACGGTGGGTCGTACGTACGCATGAACGCTGTTTTCGTTTCCATATTGAATTGAATGGAATTAAGTAGATGACATAAATATATATATATATACATAAATCCAGTAGCATTATTTTGTCGTATATTTTATGATTACTTATTATGTATACTTTATAATCATTTCTTGAATGTTTATCATGGAGAGTGAATCTCATCGCGTCGTGGAGACGGTATTCTGTACGTACGCACGAGCGATGATATCATTCCCATGATCGTCAAATTGTATTAAAGTCTATGTATAATATTACAGAATCAATATCACTTTACAATAATCATATATATTCATTAATTTCACCATTATACCCATCTAGTTAAGGTTGTGGTGGAAAATAGATTACACCACGGCGTGGAGACGGTATTCTGTACGTACACACGCGCGGTGATTTCATTTTCCGTAGGATGGATAGATGGTGAAATAGGGTTGTTTCATAATCATAATAACATATCATTATATGAGTGATACTGATGTTATTACTTCATAATGAAACAACTAAATAATAATAAGTAGAAGAAGAAATAAAGTTGAAAGAATCGGTAACAGATATTACCTCTTCTTTCGACACGCCTTTTTGAAACCTCCTCTTAGGGCACTAATATTGGTCTTTGAAGAAGACCATAACCTCTAGGATGTTTCTAGGGAAGTGGATAAGTGAAATGGGCAGGGTTTGGCCGATCTTGAAGGCTCAAATTTGTGTGAGGAGGAGAGGGAGGAGGTGCCCTTTTCTAAGGGAGGAGAGGGGCACCTTTGGAATTCTTAAAAATATTAATTTATAATAAAACTAACCCCACTTAAAAACCTCCAAAAATGACTCATAATCGAATATTGGATGAGATAGGGTTGTAATATCATCAACCAATCAAATTTAGACATGTTTGGATCTTATTTTAAACCTTATCGTTTTGATTTATCCTTATATAATCTATTTAAGTTTATTTGTGGTAATAAAATTCTAAATTTTAAATTATAACAAATAATTACTTATTTGTTGTTAATTTCCCATAATTGTTTACTTCATAACATTATAGAACATATAAATTAAAATTTATAATTTTTAAATATTTTTGTGATTTTAAAAAAAATTTATAATATGTTATTTTTATAATATAACAATAGTGTCAATTTTGACACTATTCATTTATTTGAATTTAAATAAAATATATACAGAAGATATGTTCGAACTAAAAGATTTAATAGATTCATAAATGGTCATATGTGTCTATAAAATTAGTGGATCACATTAAATAGTTCATATAATATTTATTTTATTATTTTTAAAACCATTTATTTGGTTTATCTCTTAAGAAAATAATTACTACAACATTTTTTTATAATTATTTAATATACTGATTTGTTGCATGAAAATTTAAAATAAAATCCTATGATGAAGATACATATATTACCTTTCACAATAATACTTTGACTCGAATTTATCATCTTAAAATCACAATATTTAAATTGTTATATTTATTAAATTATGAAGGTGACAACTTTGTCATCATTTAAAATAAAATAATATAAGTTCCATAATCACTTTTATAAGGATCCAAACGGTTATGTATTAGGTAATTGAATGATTAAGGTGTATATATACACTAAAAATATGTTTTGGTCAGGTTTTTGGGCCTTTTAATGGGTATTATTATTTCAATAAAAACTATATTACTTATTTTCCACTTAATAAATAATTTCTGTATCATTAATGTATCACCGTTAATGACGATTATTTAATCCCTAAAAATTCTAAATAAATTATCATGATGTAGATAATTTTATTAGAGTTCTGGAGACTATTAATTTTATAAGTTTTATGATGTTTATCACTAAATTAAAATTATTATACTTATATGATTTAAGAGAGTGACATGTTGTCACTTTCTTTGGTTTTAATAATAATTAAATTATTTTCATTGTCAAAAGTCCATAAAATGAATCTAATCCGACCCTTAGTTGATATGGGTTCACTTTTAGCCATCCAATAGAATTTTGGAATTGTTAGGATAATTTTCTAATATTATATTTACCCTTAATTACCCGATTTACCTTTAACTATGGTAAATAAAATTTACCGTAGTTACTATTCATAATTCCCAAAAATAAAAAGTAGCTTATTAACATAATTTGGACCCACTGATTCTAAATATGGAATCCATTTTTTTCAAATTCAATACACAGAAGTTGCAGAAATTAAATTAAAATTAATCCTGTTGTCGAACGAAAACGGGTTTCTGTTTAAAACATTGCAAAAGATTGAATTGATTTGACCTACGAATTCAATGTAAAATTAATGCTAATGACATAAATTATATTAAATGTTAAAAATATATTCTATTTATACTTTAAAACCATTCAATATTATAATTTAAACATATAAATTATTACGATGAAAAAATTTGTTTTTCATTAAAATATAGCATGTTTTTACTATTCATCAAAATATGAAAGTTACCAGAATAATACGAAAAATTTATCCAAAGTAAATTTTTATTTTGTGATTCCAAAGAAGAATTTTATTTTGTCAAATTTAGCTTATAAACATGTCAAAAACTAGATTTAAAGTTGGTGCGCCATCAATAGGCGGCAAAACTGCATTTTTTTAAAAAAATACTTATTTTACCCGAAAAAATTATTTTGTTCTTATACCATGTTCTAGAAAATGTGTAAGATGAATAATAATGTTATAAAATTCAAAATTTAGTTAATACTATTCATAACGGCTAGTTCATAATAATAATATATCGTTGTTTAGTAAAACCCGGTATTGCGTACACCACTCGCTATCGAGGAAGGTCGCGATTGCGTATAATGCAAGCCAAGTCAAGGTTGCGTGTTGTGAAAGAATCCTTCGTTATTTCGTATAACAAAATCCAACCATATTTAATTTATAAATTGAATATATATATATATATATATACTCAATGTTACGTAGAATAACTATTATCAAAATTGTTTGTAACAGGATCCAAGAATAGTGTTGCGCATACTGCAAGCTAATAAGGTGTTGCGTATAGCGCAAGGTAATCTTGGTGTAGCATACAGCATAATATATTAATGAAATTAAAATAATATTTTTCATAAAATCTCGGGGTGTTACAAGCATAAACCTTCCCCACACCACTTTCTCATAGAGATCCACAACATGTATCAGATACTTCGTAAATGATGTATCAGTATCAAGCTCAACATCATCAATACCGATCACATGAGAAGGGTAAGAGGATACAATTGAAGATTTGACACATCAATCACATCATGCATATCATTGTTCCTCTATGGAAGAGACAATCGATATTTCATTGGCATAATTACTTCTACAACCTCAAAATATTCAAAAACCCTAGGTTCCTTCTTGCCCTGCCTCTTAATCCTACAGTGACTTAATCTAGGAAAAATATGAAGAAACACCTGACCTCCCAATGTAAACTCATGGGTTCATCGATATCTATCACCATTTGAATTATAAATACTATGAGCTCTATATATATTCTTACAAATCAGCTAAAACTTCTTTGACTTCTCCTATATGAGACTCGATCCTAACAATCCTGACTCACCTTCCTCCATCCAGAATATAGGTGATCTGTATGACCTACCAGAAAGAGACTCATACGGTTATATATGAATTGTAACCTAATAAAAATTGTTATAGGTGAACTAAATGAGGGATAATTTTTTGTCCCATGACCCACCAGAGTCTTGGAAAAACATCCATATAATATCCTCCAAAACTAGAATAGTACATTCCAACTTCCCATATGTTTGTGGGTGGAAAAACATACTCATAAAAACCTTTGTACCAAGCGCCTTCTACATGCCCTTCTAGAAGAGTTAACTAAAGAATGATTCATGGTATGAAAATATAATCCATGGAACCCTATGTAGAATAACTGTCTAACGAATATATATTTCTCATAATAGATCCCATGAGAAAGTCTCCCATAATGTCATAAAATGCACTAATTTTATCAAATGGTCCACAACTAGCCAAATTTCATCATTCTTCTGAGGGTTCCTTGGTAAACCCTCCATAAATTCCATGGTAACATCACCCCACTTCTATTCTAGAATGGTAATTAGATTTATTAGATCATCGGGTCATTGATTCTTGTCCTTTACCTATTGAAAAGTTTAGCATCATTTCACGAACCCTGAAATCTCCCTTTTTTGCTCGGCCACCAATACTATAGATGTTGTTCATGGTACATTATGGTCAATCCCAGATGTACCACCCACTTTGAGGAATGAAACTCATTCATGATCTCCACTTGAATACATGTAGGCACAAAAAAAGACCATAGAAATAGATTATATCATCCTCATATATGGTCTAATTGAAATTTGAATCCCCACATTCAAGGTTTTCCCTCAAAGACAAATATTCTCGATCCTTGTATTGGACTTCCCTAATTTGACTCCAAAGTACAGACTCCACTCATACTAGTATGAGGTTCATATTCTTTAGTCTATCCTAAACGACAACAAGCATTTCATCCAACAAATTCATCATTATTCACTCAAAACTAGACTTCTAAATCATGTGTCTGTGTTTTACGAATTAAAGCATCGGTAAAAATGTTTCTCTTTTTGAGCATATATGTTATTTCAGAATCAAATAATTGCATATACTCTACCTATATAGATTTTAAAATATTCAAATATCATAGTATAAATATATTGTGGAAAGATGTACTTTAACCTCTTGTGGTCAGTATACAAAGTGAAATTTTCACCCAATATATAATTCCCATAACACTTTAAGGCATAAAAGACTTCATCTAGTTCAATTTTTATCATAGGTTAATTTCATTCATCTAGCCTCAATTTCCATGACCCATACACTACAACTCTATCTCCCTACATCAATACTACTCCAATTCTTATCCCAAATACATCACAAAACACTATGTGCTTCTCACCTGGCTTGGGTAGGATCAATATTGGATAAGTAGTAAACCTATTCTTCAACTCTTAGAAAGAATTCCAACATTTTCTAGTCCATTAAAACTCAACCCCCTTAGGGTTAAATCTTAAAAGAGGTGCTGCAAAGTGGGAAAAATCTTTGATGAACCTTTTATAATGACCCGTTAATCCTATAAAAATACGGACATCAAAATCATTCATGGGTTTCTCCCAATAAACAATTGTTTTCACTTAATCTAGGTCTACTGACACACCTTCCTATGAGATGATTTTAACCAATAAATGTTTCTGATCAATCCAAAATTGAAACATATATATATTGGAATATTCTGACTCTCTCTTAGTACAATCATGCAGATTTCAAGATGTTGGGAATTATTATCATGAGTCTTAGAGTACACCAAAATTTCATCCAAAAACACTATGAAAAATAGATTTAAGAATGGGTCAAAGATTCATTTCATCATGTCCATAAACATAGAAGGATAATTCATTATCCAAAATGGAATTACAATGAACTCATATAAGACATACCTTCTTCTGAAAGTTTTCTATGGTATATTTGAAAATCAAAATCACAACTGAAGATACACGGACCTCAAGTCAATATTTGAGAAGACACTTTCTCCCCTAAAATGGTCTAAGATATTTTTAATTCAAGGAAGAGTATATTATTTCTTCACTATCATCTGATTCAACACTCAGTATTCTACATATAAGCATAAATTCTCATTATCCTTCTTAACAAAAAAACTATAGAACCCAATGGTGACATATTCATAAAGATAAATCCCTTATCCATCAACTCTTCCATTGAGTACTAATCTCTTGAATCTCTATTCATTCCATTATATATAGTGGACTAAAAATTGTCTCCTCTCCAAGAATGATATCAATCGTAAACTCCACATCTCTCTCAGGGGGTATCCCTCAAAAATTTCTCAGGAAACATTTCCTAAAACTATCTTACCATGTGTGGAATGATATTTTTTTCACACCCCCATCATTCATCAATAGAATTGAAACCTAGGTAGTGAGATCTCCCATTTTTTTGAAGAATAATCCCTACACAACTTTTCTACATATCCCACTCTCTACGATGAACATAATTTCCACCCTCAAGATATGTAAAAGTGACTCTATTGCATTAAAAATCTATGTTGGATAAATATTATACCAACCAGTCCACGCCCAAAATCAATTCAAATCCTGATATATCAAGGATATTGAGATTCCACATAAATTGATACTCCCTACCACAAGAGAACGCCCCTTTCAAAAATAGATGTGTCTTGATCATACCCCAAAATTTTTATAGATATTCATAACCCAACTCATAAATTCCACTTATAGACTCAACCCATTCACAAGTTGTTATGATATAAAATAATGAGAGGCATCGGTATCTAAAACGAACTACAAATCATAGAATCTAAGAGGATAGTACCTTTAACAGTCAATGTTCTATCCTTAATATAAAAAATGGTAAGATGAAATGAAGGTAATTTTTATTACTGTATTTATTTTCGTATATTATGAGTCCCATGAGTTGAACCAATTACATGATAAGAGTGATATTTCCTAGAAGTACCACTACCTCTACTACCCTAGCTAGTAGAACTATAACTCCCATACAGGTACGATGTAGAAGATCCACTTTACATACTCTAGTTTTTTCATATCTTCTCTATAACTACACATATATACTAGGTTCCTATATAATCATTTTAGATGTACCATCCCCCCAAAAGTTATACACTCTACCGGTGGATAAGGACATAGCCTATGAATGTGTCTCAATATTCTTCAATGGTTACAAGTCAATTAGGTAATTTCTTATGTAACTAACCATTCCCCTTGTTTACTCTCAATTTTATCTTCCCATTTTACATTCTAGAAGCGATCCTTCTTGATCTCAAAATATGTACCTCCTTTTCATCCAATAGAAACAAATTTTCTTCTAATAGAATCCTTATTCAGTTTCTCCTTAGATATGAGAGCCTAATCCACTACCTTAGAAAACTTCTCTAAACAAAAGATGTTAACCTGGGACATAATATCAGGTTTAATACTATCCTGAAAATGTATTTTCATAGGTGTATCATCCCCTTCCATCACTAGAGAAAAGAACTAAAATTCAATAAAGTGACCCCTATAGTCCCCCATGAAAATACTCCCATCTGTAGGACTCAAAAACTCTAATTCTATTATTTTCATAGTTTCTCTAGATAAAAGTACTCCCAAAACATCTCTTGTAAGTCCTTTCATGGCATGGTTTCTATATACTCACTCTGAGGATAAATATTCTCTCATCTCTTCACTGATACATTCAACATATATTCTTTCAATTTGACTCTTTTCTTAGCAAGACTCTCTAAGTGGTCATTAATTGTCTATAGAGACTCAATCAAGAACTCAGTTTCCTCACGTCCACCCTCTCTAGTGAAATTTTGAGGGTTTTGCAACTAAAACACCAATGTTATGTAAACCATTAATTTCACAAACCAACATGGGTATTTTAAATGAACTTCAAGAAACAAGAAAAGTTCTCATAGAACTACTACCCATCTTCCTCACCCAGAACTATCAGAGCCTTAGGTTCCACTACTATAGGATCATTTCTAGCCATCTCCTACTATCTCCCTATCATCAAACATTGACATGGATGAATATCTCTATAATTCCTAACACACATATTATGAACCCATAATATAATATTGTTACCTTGAAACAATATTTACTTACATAAATTCATAACAATTTATTCCCCCAATTCTCAACACAAAGTCAAAACTGAGGTGATGTCACTACCCTCAACCATCCCTTATCCACGTACTAGATAAAAAAGGTTAAAAACTTTTCCACACATCAATATTATAATTAAACACATATTTATCCAATTCCATTTTCCAAATTTCACATCATTTTTATTTATCAATTTCTTGTTATGCGCCATTACATTTTAATTACACAAAAAAGAAATTAACTTTCATTTAAACAACTCACCCAAAATCATGTTTTTCCATGTGTTCCTAAAATGATGCATGTTATAATAATTCATGAGTTCCTAGAATGATTCATTCTCATATAATTCACATTCCATTATGTTCCATGATGAAAAATTATAATAAAACAACAACATCACACAACAATTAAGGCATTCAAGGTGAAATGACATCCAACTATAATGGAAAACATCAGTAAAAAAATCCCTCCTTGAGTACTTGGGTTTCCAAAAAACATAAGTTAGTTACTCCCATACATGAGATCTTGAAAAAGGACCCCCTCATCATAATATCATATCATCCTTTACCCAATAGTAAGATAAAAGGGAAGAAAAAAAATCCTCTAATACCACTTTGTAATGTCCCGGCCCAGGTTCCACATATCAGTGCCCCAAGATAATTGGTTTTGTAACCTCAGTCATGCTGCCCTGAATGCTTGAGGTTTCCAACTATAAATGTGGGTCAAATATATGACAAGGGGAGACTATTCCATCATTATCAAAGTATCACAATAGCATAAAAATTAAACAATAACAAAATGACATAACAAATTATCATAATAATACCAATATCACATGATGGCCAAAATAAGAAATACAATACTCAAACCCAAATAGATAACTTTTAATGACATGTATGTATCAAGATTCAATATGAAAATCCCAAAATAAAGATCCACTAACAACTCCAAAATTGTTCCTAACATCATGTACGTTTCCCTAACCAATTATCTATCCTAACTCAGTCATCTAACATAGATATATTTCCCAAATCATGTCTTGTAAAAAGGAATTCTATTCAGGTACCGATTATGTAGTCTAAGTAGGATGATAGTACAATTAATTATGACACCACCAATGGTGATTAAAACAGTATCCATTATGTGGTATAAATAATAAAATATAGATGATTATGTATCATTTTACATATTCATTTATTCTTTATTTAATGAAATTAATCCTTGTGTTCACAGAGACACTCAAACCAAAAATGTCTACTTTAGGCCATACTGGATTTTGAATGATCCCAATGGGATATCACATAACTCATGAGTTTTTATTTATCATTTAATTTTAATTTAATATCACATAAATTGTAATTGTAGTCCAATGCCCACATTTGGGGCCTAGAATTCCATGTTTACAAGCTCATGGGTATTTAAAGTATATGTTTGTTTCCCACAACCCATGGGTATTTAAAGCATCAATATGTGTCACACATCCCAAGAGTATTTAGATCATCAGTCATTTTCCCATAAAATAATATTTACATGCATGTATTTGGGCCTATAACATCATGTCTATCACCACATGTGTATTTCAACCATGATTAAATGTCCTATAACCCATTTATTAATCAATAACACATATATCTTATAAATCATATTTTTCAAGGATAATCATCATTAAATTTCTTATCAAACAATATCATCGTGGTTATCATTTCAATTTAACAAAAAATCAAGGATCATCATTATAATTCATAGGAAAAATTCACCATTAAACCATTTATCAACATTTAATCATACAATACATTAACCCTTATATGTTAATCCAATCATAACTTAATTCCCATTATAAATCAATGCATCGACCTATTAATCAAACAATTCCACACTACCATTAAAATACCACTTGAATGATCCTATCAATTGCCCAATTTCATATTCTCATTCATTAATTATATTCAATATTCGATTTCTAAACATGGAAATTCAAATTATATAATAAATACACACAATTATAATTCCATACTCTGGGAATAGACATTTAGACTACCTACTTCAACATCATTATTGAATTATTTCCCAACTACATCCCTCAATAAATGCAAAATTTTTAGATCAAAAATATAATAAGAGATCTAGTACCAAAAACATAGGATCAAGATCAACCCATAAAACCACAACTATCAAAAGGTTCCACTACATCATCACAATAAGGGGGGATGAAAGGAAACTAGAAAAAGGATTACCTATAATCATACACCAATATGTAATGATCTAATACGAATAAATCTCTTTAAAACTACTATGATTCTCTTTAGGGTCGAGAGAATGGAGGATAAAAGAAGGAAGAAAACTAAATTAAACCACATGACACATTTAAATTTACTACTCGATGAATTACATAGTCTGTAATTCCATTATAGATAATGTAATTCCATTACAGATAATGTAATTATTTTTAATGGTTTATGTCAAAAAATACATCACCATGGTTTATTTTATCCCAATTAAAAATTTATACGTTGTGTAACCAATTTACATGGAATATAAATTTTTTTAAAACTTTTTTTCATCCAAAATATTGTACCTTAAATATTTAAACTACCTCCAAAGACTCCAAAACAAAATCAAACCCTTTCCTACCCTATAATAATGAGAATAATCAAAAATTGAAGTACCTATAAAAGAATAGGATTTTATAAATGCATATTGTTAAAATTATTAAGTGGATCCTTGAACCACTTTCGGTTTTGATAATTATAGATATATATTGTTTTATTTCCCTTAATAGTATTAATACATTATTTTATGTATTGATTAAAGTTATATTATTCTTGATTATATTATAATTTTTCTTTTCTTAAAATAAATTTTAAATATATGTTTTTATTAGCCTTCTCATGTTCTATAAGTCTAATATTGAGTTTCTTGGCTAAACACATCATTTGAGGCCATAAAATACTATTTATGTATGTTTTTTACTACTCCAACATAGACAATTCATGTATCCCATTATCCAACATAGAAAATTAAAGTATCCAAATCTCCCACTTAGTAAATTTAGTATCCATCATGTAGCTTATTTTCCAAAATCGGATACCTTCTATATTTTAACCATAACATAGTCTAAATAAGCCAAAATTGGGTGATTCATGTTGAATTGTAAATATTAAAAAATTATAAATACACTACTATAATACATGAGGTTATTAATCAATCTATATCATGTTCTAAATTAGGTTACATGTTACTGTATGTTTTTATTTATAATTTTATATATTTTTTGAATTGTTTTTGGACTGTATTTTAATGATATATTTTGATATAAAAGTTCATTTAAGGTTATTCTAGATTCCGTGGAATGATAATTAAAATATATAAATATAATTTAACTAGATCAAAAGATAGTTTTTCTTATTTATAAGGTCTGTTTTAAGTATTAAATTTAGTAATTCAATCTCGTTACATATTTTAGAATTCAGCTACATTGAATATTTGATATGTGAGGAGTTTATTTTGTGGTCAATCAACTATGTGATTCACTATAATGTATCCAATATGTGAATCTGATATGTTGATATAATAATTAATTATCCAACATGATTCACCTACATTTATTTTCATATGTGGTTATATGAATTTCTAAGGTTATTGTATAACTTGGAAATATGTTATGTTTTACATATTAATTGACATTTAAAATAGTATCTTGTGTATTATAGATATAATAATTATTTTTTATTCTATAATTACAAAATAATTATTTATAATCCATGATAATATGTTTCAATTTTTTTAATTATGGATTAAATAATATTTACATGGGATTAAGAGTGTGTTGATATTCGTGCTAAAATTTTGGGAATTGAAATATCCATATTTAAATTGACTAAAATATAATGGTTTAATGCTTATTTTTATCAGAGAGTATTATAAGGATATTAATGAATGTTATTTAATAATATATTAATTCTTCAAGTGAGTTCCACCATATAGTTTTTATTTTTTTTATTTTTCAAGATATCAAGCGAGAATTATAGGAAATATGTTGTTTTTTTATTAAAGATTTGACCATGGATATTTACACAAGAAATGAACATGTAAAACTAAAAAATATTTTATTATAAAAATAAAGAAGTTATGGTTTCATGATTGAAATTTATGTCCATACACCAGAATAAACTAGTGAAGATAAAAAAATGAGGTTGAGGATATTCTTAGATGATATAAGTGATGCATTTTTTTGTGACAAACTCCTCCAAATAGAAAAACTATAATTGGTTGATAGTTTAATGGTGTAGAATTAATTAATACCTCCAATGTATATTGTGAATCACTTATCTAATTTTTTTCATCTTCATATTATTCTCTTGTGTGTTTAATTTTAAAGGGATATATTACCAATTAAAGGGTTGGTAATTGGTTTTTGAATCCCAAAAATAAGTCATACATTATGTTGTTCCTATAGGGAAACGGGTATGTTTTTTTATTCCAATAAATAGAAATAGGTGGGTAGGTTTGGGTTTAATCCACTAAGGGGAAAAATATTTATAATTAGTTTTGGACTCCAGGTTGGAAAAAATAATTGTTGTATTTACTCAAATTGTAAATATAATTATTTCATTAGGAGAAAATCTTAAAAATATTATTATTTTAGAGGTGTAATTAGATCAATTTATAATAAGTTTCAAGCTAAAAATGTAACTCTAAATGAAAGTAATAATTTAAATAAATACACATCGGATGATCTCATTGGATAATTATTACAATATGAGTTGGAGACCAAAAATATTTTTGAAGAATATAATTAAAAGAATAAAGGAATTTATTTTAAATTAAATGTATCTAATTAGTCGTAAAATTTTGAGTTATTGATCAATGATAGGAATGATATGTCCTATGTAATGAAGATTTGGACATGGATGGAATAAAGGCTACTCTAAGAGATATCATAAATATTATCATAATGATGATCACAATGAGAAGATTAATGGTTATTTCATTTATAATGATACTCAATACGTAATTTGTTATGAGTATAGAAAAAGGGGGAACATCAATACTGATTATCCAATATAAAATAAGGAAAATAATAAGATAAAGTAATATGAGAAATAAAATAATGTAACTCCTTGAAGATGAAGTTGTAAAAACTATTCAACTACAAATGAATAATATGGTTTTCAAAATGATATTGTAAACTTGTTATTAATGTATTCTTCAAATCAAGTAAGTGACTCTAATAATTTTTCATCATTAGAATATAAATCTAAATAACGCATTGTTGAGTAATTTCTTAAATAATTTTATATATGTGAACATAATGTTGAATAAATAACTCTTTTTTAGATGTAACATAAGAGACAACATAATGATATTTATAAGAACAATGAAAATTAGGAGAAATATGTTTGGGGATGACAAATAATCTGCACATATAGATCTAAATATTTCATTAGAGAATATGAAAAATTATATTCTAAAAAATAAAAAATTAAAAAGATTGGATGAATTCATGTCTAGGGTTCATCGAGTAGAATTAAGTAATTTTGATATTGTTCTAAAGGATAATGAACAACTCAAAAATGAGGTATAATGTTAAAATTAATATATATTAATTTTTATTCAATGTAGATAAAACTTTTATAAAATTAATATTTCTATGAAAATGAACAAAAAGATAACTGGTCTTGATTATGAAAATAATTTTCCTAAAATTTATAATATTTTCTTCGTTAAAAGATCTAATGGAAGTATATCTACTCTTACATGTTTTTGATGTTATATGAAATTTCATTATGCCAATGAGTGTTCATTTAGATTTCTACAATCTCTTGTGCATACTTGGAACATTATTACATAATCTTTATATTCACTATTTTCTATAAATAAGTGTTTAAAATATGTTTGCGTTCTCAAAAAAAACATATGATAATCCCATTGGAATTAAATTTTCATGGGTACGAAAGCATTATTATATATTTTTTCTGTAGGAAATATGTCTAAGGAGCATCAAAAAAGATGTTTGGTACATTGATAGGGGATGTTAAAGACACATTAATGGTGATATTTTCAACTTTTTATTATTCAATTAATGTAATGGAGGTAATTTTACCTTTGGTGATAATTCAAAAGGAAATGTAAAAGGTTTTTGTGAGGTTTTAATTTCAAATTATATTATTATTTATAAAGTGTTATTTTTTGACGTTTTGATGCATAATTTAATAATTTTTTCTTATCTATTTGATGATCTAATGTTTATTAAATTTTAAAATTATTAATATATTGTTTTTAAGTATAAATCTATTTTGTTTTACAAAAAACAAAATCATAATATTTATTCAATTAATTTTTATGATTCAAATGTTCAAAATAATAAATTTTTAAATGTGGTTCTATAAGATAACATTTTATGGTATAGGAGGTATGGACATGATAATATCATGTTGATTCACAAGAATTCCAAAAACAAAACTATTTTCATTTATTGATACTTCAAGTGGACAACATGATTATTTGTGACTCTTTCTTGAAACTTAAAAAAATAGAAGAATCGTGAAGTCAATTAAATAAGTAAAAAATATAATTCCTCTTAATATTATTAATTTATATTATTTGGATGTATTAAACTGGAATGTTTGGGTGGTAAAAGATATTATTTTTCTATTATTTATGATTTTACTGGATGCACTTGAGTTTAATTTCTTACTATTAAATATAAAACATTATCTAATTTTATCACTTTTTGTAAATTAGATCAAAATAAAAAAGGGAACCTAATTAAATAAATTCTAATTGATCATAGTGGTGAATTTTAGAGTCTATAATTTATCTATTTTGTGAAGAATATGGGTATTTTCATAACTTTTCATCCCCTAGAACACCATAAAAAATTGTTTATTCAAAATTATAAAATAAAACACTTAAATAAATGGATAGGACTATGTTTTATTATTTTAACATACCTAAATATTTCTGGGTAGAAGGTGTTAAAGATTTTTATTATGATAATAGTTCAATAAATTTAAGATCCTTTTTGAAAAATAATCCTTAGGAGATTTAGAGGGGATGAAAATATAAAATTAGTTATTTTAGAGTTTTTGGGTGTACTTTTTTTATTATTAACACTATTTATGCTTTACATAAATTTTATGTAAAATATAATGACTGTATTTTCATAGGATGTTCAAGTATTAATAAGTCATGTACAGTTTGAAATAATAGAACCATGGTTTTTGAAGATTTAATTCGAATAAAGATTAATGAAAAAAATTTGAATAAAACTGATCATGATGATATTGAACAACTTGAGGAAGAATTTAGAGAATTTAATTTTGAATAATAAGGAACCAAAGATAAAGATATACATATTGAGCGAGATAATATTTATAACAACACATGAACTAAAATCCTGGATTCTTTGTTGAAATCATAAACATTACATTTTCATTTATTACTCAAATAATTAGGACCCAATTTTTTCCCATAAAATCATTACATCATTAAAATGTTAACATGGATCACTTACATTATGAAGTACCTTTTAGGTTTAGTGTTTTAGAAAATTTAGAAAAACTCCTACAAAAAATCACATGAATTTAAAAGAACACATCTATTATTTAACCCACCCTTAAATATTTCACATTAGGTCATCAACATCATCCTTTTTAAATCCTTAATAGACATAAATCATTCAACATCATTATTTAAAACCTAGGGAAAAAGAAACATAATAAGGGTGAGCTAAAATGATCAGTATGCTTAAAAATAAACATTAACAATTGAATGTCATAAATTAACATAATAGTTTATAAGTATATGATTACATAACCAAAGGGTATTAGAGAATCATAAAATAACCCATACCCATCAATACTTGAATCATAAAATAAAAAAAGGAAAAAATATTTAATAAATGAAATATTAAATAATAATGAGGCATATGATATCAATATTTATCAAAAGTAACATCATAAACCCATACAAATAATTAATAAAAAATATTTGTATCTTGGAACATAATATCATTGATCCCTTACATAACCCTATAAAAACCATTTCATAACCCTTGTAAATTGGAATAAATATATGGCCAACATCATATATAAATATCCATAGAAAATAAATATTATATAATGCATTGAAGTGTTATCTATGTGAACCCATTATGTAAGATATAAGGGTCTCTCCTAAAACTATATGGATTCACCCATAATTTATAAATCCTAAGAACCTAATAATTAATAAATCTAATAGATAATTAATTGAATAATAACTCAATTAAACGACATTAATTCTTTTTAGAACATGATTAACTCGTGTAAAATAAAAAGGGTTCTACAAAAATTGCTTTGAAACTTCATTAACTCATTGAAAAGAAAAAGGTTCCATAAAAATATCATTGAAACGTGTTTAACCCATGAAAAATAAATGGGTTCCATAACAATCACTTTGAAACAAGATTAACCCATGAAAAATAAATAGGTTCCATAAAAATATCTTTGAAACATGATTACCCCATGAAAGAGTAACATTAAATGAAACATATAATATCAGGAAAATAATTATATTCATTATATAATATATCAATTTAGTAGTATATACACCTCATAAAAGAATATAGGTGTATAATATAACAAATGTATAAAAAATGAAATTTTGACAAAAATCCCTTACCGCTTTTGTAACATTGAAACTGTAAACCCCGTGAAAGAAATATCAAAAAATTTATATTTAAATTTTAATAAATTCAAATATAATAATTAAAAAATTCATTCATTGGCTTTATATACAACTCACAATAAAAATAATTGGTTAATATGGTATGTATCTCACATAAATAAAAGTTAGATGAGAAAAACCCTTACTCTTTGAGTAACTATTGAATCATGAGACCTGAGAAATAATAATATCAATTGAAATTTTAAAATCATGGAATAATTTAAATTTTTTATGTTATATTTCCTAGGTAAATATATACTCCACATAAAATAAATGAGTGTTGAATATGGCATAAATCTCTTATAAATAAATACGAGATGACAAATCCCCTTACTACTCGGGTAACTTTTGAATCATGAGATCCATGGCAGAATAAAATTAATTTAAAATTTTATTATCAACAAATTATTTAAATTAATGATATAACATGTCATAGTAAATTATATACACTACAAAAAAAATTGGTGAATATGGAATAAGTTTCATAGAAATAAATGTGAGACCAGAAATCTCATTACCTTTATTCTGAATTGTCATGCTTGTTATTTATCATTCTAAATAAAAAAACATATATTAATTATTTAATTTATTTTTGTCATTTTTAATGTTTCTTATTACTTTTATTTCACTTATTACCATGTTATTTATTATTACTTTATTGATTAACTTTATATCGGGTGTTTTTACCATATTTGGTTTATGTGTAAAAAACGACTTTGGTAGGTCAATAATGGTCAAAGGATTAATTACTTAAACATATACATAATATTAATAATTAAAAAATAATAATAATTCTAAATTATATATTATTTTATAACCAATCATAAAATATGGTTATAAAAAAGGAATCATCATTATAATCATGGAGACAGTAAGCCACACGTATGTGTGAGTAACGTTCCCTATTTTTTGATCATTATGGAAATAAGGTAACTAACATTTATACTTAAATAATTCTCATTATATCTTCAATAACATATATAATTATATATATCATCCATTTGGTGTGATGATAAAAAATAATAATCCCATTGCTTAGAGGAGATTGTAGTCCACACATCCATGAATGACGTTATCACTTTTTTAGTGTGAGAAAATATAAAAAAAAAGATGATATTTTATTTTTTTTAAAAGATAATTATGAAATTACTATTATATAAATATAATTTATATCACATATTTTTATTAAAAAAAATCCTTAATACATTCTATTTAAATCATAAATGAATCACATCGCTTTAAGGAGGCGGTAATCCACACGTTTACAAATGATGTTATCGTATTTCCAAAAATTGTAAATAATGAAGTTATGTGTTATATAATATTACAAAAATCCAAAATATTCCTTAAATATCATATATATAATATAAAAAATTTATTTAAATTATTATTCCCCACATTTAGAGGTAGTAATGGAAAATTGAATGGCACTGATTCATGAGGTGATGGTATGTCGTACGCACAAGGGATGATCATGTATCCCATTTGATTGTTGTGTGTAAAGTTTTAGGTCATACCATTAACAATAAAAAAACACATTATATTTATTATAATAAGGTAATTATATAATTATTATATATAATATAATTATGGGGTGAATAAAGAAGTAAAACAAAAGTGCTCGTTGAAGAATGTTACTTCTTCTTGAAGTATCTCCTTTTGGTTTGAACCTAAGTCCTTCATTGATTTTATTTCTTACCAACGTGAGGCATTTAGGTTTATAGTAGGTATTTTTTAGTCATTTTGGAAAATTTTGGATGATAAAAAATTCTTTAGAGTTTTGATTACGTTGGGAGAGTGAATGCCCTTTTATGGTGGATGAGGAGTGGAATTCTTGTAAAAACAAAAAGGTAAACATTATTGGGAGTTATCCCTTACATAATGATCCTAAAATGATGGGAAAACATATATAAAAGGGGTTATACAGTTGAAATATATCCATAAAATGGGATTTGGACAATTTTCTAGGTAATTTGGACATGTAAGATTAAATTTTACCACTAAATATTCTTGTTTTTACCTAAATCACTAAAATTAATTTTAATTATTTTCAGTCATATTTTCAGTAAAAACTATTTTGAAATTAATTTACATTAAAAATTATCATTATTCCAAATATTGAATATATTTTTTAAAATTTCAATTATATAATTGGTAGAGTTTAATTTAAAATTAATCTCACAGAAGGAACGGAAAGCGGGTTTTTAAATTCAAAAAGACCAAAAGTTTAAAATGTTTCTATATAAAAGTTAAATATAAAAAAAGATTAAAATTAAAAAATTGGATTAATATATGTATAATTTAACTATTTTGAATTTAAATCAAATTAAAAAAATAATTTACCATTATAAATTATTCAGATGAAAAGATAGATTTTAATTAAAACTCAATATTTTTAACTATTCCTTAAAAATGAAACTTCTCAGAAAAATACAAAAATATGTCCTTAATATAATATTGATGTTATTATTTCAATAATATAAGGCCTAGACCTTAAACATTACATAATATTGAATTCAGTAAATAATTCACATTGAAGATCTTTTCAAGTTTAGAATTTTAGAGAATCGAGCCATAACTATTACATTACATCTCTAATATTAAAAAGTAGACACTTCTACTCAGTATCCATTTATTTCATAAAATGAAAACTCTTAAATAATAATAGAATTATTATCATGATATAAATCTTCTTGAATTTTTCCTTTCTCTTACACTACCTTATATCTTGTGAAAACATTTCAAAAACATGGGATGAGCATAAAAAGATCAATAAGTGTTATAAAACAAAGTATGAAAACATTATCCCCTCAATTAGAACAAAAAATAAGCTCTTTAACATACCTCATGAAATCATAAGATTTATGAATAACCACTAGAAATCATAAATCGTAAAGGTAACTTCTGGCATCAATATCAAACTTACATTGTAGCTTTCACAGTTACGTAGGGAGTTACGTTTGGAATATCCATCACAGTATATTCCATAAATATCGTAGGAGAAACATTAACGTTTACCTCTATCACGTTACACAATGAATTGGAGAGCTATCTCAAGATCACCTACCCAAGTTTTATTATCAAATCACTCGTATACAAAAAACAATTCAAAAGAACCGTAACATAATCATAACACATGTACAAGTATAAAAGAAAGACCACATTTCCACATTGCAATAACAATATAACATTTAAATATATTGACGTAATAAATTCATTCAAAACCCATTTTTAATTCCAAAATTCCAAAAATATTATATGGTATTTATTTTCCTTTTAAGACATTACGACCTGTTAAAGAAACCAAATATAAAATATTGCTTGCGGCAGTGGAAAGGTCATTGTCACCAAGTATGTTAAAAAGAAACATTCATTTTTTCATTTAGTAAAATGAATCATAAAGAAGAGATTCCCTTTAAAGAAAATTAAATTTAAAATGGGTTTATACCTTGTATAAATGAATGTTTGGTATGAATCCAAATATGCCTCAATGAAAGGAGATTGAGACGAAGTCCCTTTCCTCATGTCGGATATGAGTCATTCGTTCTTTAATCTCCTCAAAAAAACTAAAGTTACTTTATAATTGATTCAGAACCTTTTCATGTTTATTATTCCTTTTATATCATTTATTTTCATGTTATAAACATTACATAATCATGTAAGTTAATAACAGTCATTTTGTTGATATTTGGTACTTGAGTCAAAAATGAACTTCTTATAATTACAAGTTGTCCTTGTTGTAAAAAATCCATTATCTCTAGAATTATATTTATGATTTTGATATTATATATATCATATATATCCAGTATATATATGTATTTATAATTGTACATAACATTTAGATATAAGAAATCAAATGCATCGTTCATGGAAACGGTATGTCATACGTATGCGTGAACACTACTTTCATTTATATTTCATATTTAGTGGAATTAAAACATAATGATACATAGGTATATTATAATTTCTGTATAATATGATATATAATTTCATTAATTCCATCCTTTATACATTCCATATATGGCATGAACGAGTCATGTTAGTTTAAGGGGGCAGTAGTTCGTACTTCCTCAAATAAATTATTGCATTTACCCATTATGGAAACCATAGGGTTATGATATAAATGAAAAATAAAGAATCATAGAGACAATATAAATATATAATATATATTAAATACAAATATAGTGGCATCATAATGGCCCCCATGAGAGGCGGTATAAGATAATTGAACAATCATTGTTTCATGATGCAGCAGTTCATTGTACATAAAAACAGTATGTTTGTATCCATTAGATAGAGCATTGTATTAGTTTAAATTGAATCATTCTCATAAAAATAACCTAATATATAGAGGATACTGATGTTTTTATTTAAAAAAATAAGAATAGAATTAGGAATGAAGAAGTAAAATAAAAGAAGAGAACTTGAGGGAATATGTTACCTTTAAAAAGGGTAACTTCCTTTGGTTTGAACCAAATGGCTTCCTCAAAGTTCCTTCTTCCTTTGGGAAGGATTCTGGGAGAAATATAGGGATATTGGCAGCTTATTTGGGTAGATGTTTTTTGATCCAAGGGGGATTGAGAGGTGTGATTAAGTGTTATAGGTGATGGATTTTTATAAAAGGGATGAGGGGCTCTTTATGAAAGTTCAGAAATATTATTTTATTATAAAACTAATTTCGATATCAACAGGTCCCCAACTCATTTAATTCAAAGATAAGATTAGTTTTGTTAGAAATACTATGAAAAATGGGTTTTAGATAATTTTAGGGCAGAAAATTAACCTTTTATTTTAGCTTTGACCTTTAGTTAACTAGTTTAAATTTTACCATGTCCTATTGTATATTAAAACTATATTTTTTATATATTTACTAAAAAATTCCAATAGACCGAAAAATGGACCACTAATGAAATTAGTAACATCTTATATGTCATTTTACTGGTTCATAGATTTTTAGGACTATTTTATCATTTAAAAAAATACTAATTGATTTAAAAACTCATTTATATCAATTTTTATATTATTCATATCATGGCTTTTAAAAAATCCAAACAAAATTATTCTTTCTAAAAAAATCATCAATTCAAATACAACAAGTCATAATAATCTAAAAAATTCGTGGATTGAATAAAAAGTTTCAAAATAATTTTTTTTAATATTTATAAGATTATTTACTTAAAACATTCATTAGTGAGGTAATCATTACATCATCTTTGTGTTATAAATAAATTTATTTATTTGATGTCTAAAAATTATAAATAAAATACCTTGATGTAAGAAGTCTTTTTATCTTTCTAATGAATATTAATTGTCAGAGATATCAATTATATTACCCCAAATTAAATTTTTTTTTCAAAATAATACATGTTTATGATATATTTTTTATACTTTAAATTAAAAGTTATTAATGACATTATCTTACCCAAATGGCTTTAAAAGTCCAAAATTATCACCCAAATGGTAACTAAAAGTCAAAAAATACTATTCAAAAAAATTATTTTCATCTTATTGAACCACATTTTACTTACTGATGACAACCATGTATATTGGATTTTTGAAATTAAATTCACAGAAGTGGTAAATTTTCATTTAAATGAAAAAGTCAGTTTTTAACAACTCTCCAGTGTTTTTCACTATTCATCAAAAATTGAACGTTTTCAGAAAAATACCAAAAATTCACCCCAATCTAATTTTGGTATTCCAATTTTAGAGATTATTTCCATTTTACCATATTCAAAACATTGATGTTTTATTAATTAATATGAAATAAATTTCTGTTTTCAAAACTAAAAAGCAAGTTGTTATGAAATAATAACGATCAAAAGATTGACCTTTGTTTATATCCAATTTCAAAGTGAAATTACATCTAATGAACAACATTGGATTAAATGGTAAAAATATAATCCAATTACACTGTTAAAAATTTAAAAAGATAATCTTTCCATATAAATAAGTTTGATTAAAAGGCAGTTTTAAATTAAAATGCAGAATTATAACTATTCATTAAAAAATTAACATTATCAAAAAATACCAAAATTTCATCCAGTGTAAATTTTGATATCCTGATTCTATAGTTGAATATTATTTTTCAAGTATAACATTTAAAAGTGAAATAAACTAGACTTAAAAAGGGTTTAAGATCAAAAGGTGGTAAATCCACCTTTTAAAGAATACTAGAGTTTTTATGCTTGAAATTAGATTCATTCACATTTTAAGCCTCTAACTTTTATTGGATAAATTTAAAAACATTTAACAAAAATGTATAATAATATTGTAGTTAGTTATATTCCTTCTCTCCAATACAACTACTAGGCATTAACTACTATTTAAAATAATAATACATTATTATTTTTCAGTATGACTCAACCTTTTGTAAATCATGAGATTTCAGAAAAACCCATTGTTGTGTGTCAGGTACTCCATCGAGCATACCATCCCATTTAAAGTAAAAATAATATTTAATTTTCAAATATTAATAAATATGAAAATATCATATTATTTATTTACCTGGGATGTTACATACTTTCCCCTTTTGGGAATTTTATCCCTACAATTCTTTTCACTTATCAAATAAGTAGGGGTATTTATCCCTCGTATCATTTTCAGATTCCCACGTTGCAACATTAACTATATGGTTTTTTTAAAATATCTTTTACCTGATGGATTACCCTATTCTGCAACACTTTCTCTCTATAGTCAAGAATATGTTCTGGTTGTTCTTCATATTAAAGATTCTCTTCCAACTTAACTACCTATATAATCAAAACATGAGATAGATCTAGAATATACTTTTTCAACATTGAAACAAGAAAAAAATTGTGTACCTATGATAAAAATTGAGGTAAATCCACTCTGTAGAAAACTGATCTAACTTTCTCTAGGATTTCATAGGGTCTAATGAACCTCATACCCAAATTTCCATTCATTCCAAGATGCATCACACTATTCCATGTATAATCTTTTGAGATAGACATGATCACCTACCTCAAAAGAAATATCCTTCCTCTGGTTATCCACGTAACTTTTTTTCTTATTCTGTGTTGTTCTCATGTGCTTATAAATCAATTAAACTTTTTCTGCCATCTCTTCTACCAATCTTGCTCCAATCAGTTTCCTTTCACCTACATTATTCCAAAAAGATATATTTTGTTACTGATTTCCATATAATGCCTCAAATGGATAAATCAGTATACTAGAATGAAAACTATTATTATAAGAAAAATTAACCAAATAATGATATTAGCCTAAACTTCCCTGGTAATCCATTGAGTAAGTACGTAACATATATTCCAATGTTTGAATTATTAGTTCCTACTACCCATATAATTGTGGATAAAAAATTGTACTAAAATTTAATCCAGTGCGTAATGAATTCTGAAGGCCTTTCCAAAAGTTAGAAGTAAACCTGAGATCATGATCAGATACATTAGAGAGGGGAACACCATTTCACCTGACTATCTCTTTATCATACAACTGATAAAGTTGATCTAGATTCAAATTATCTCTAATAGGAATAAAATGAGCTGATTTATTCAATCAATCAATAATAATCCATATTGGATCATTACCTTGAGATGTCTTTGGTAACCCCACAATGAAATCCATGGACACATTTTTTAATTTCCACTCTGGCACCGATAAAGGTTGAAGAATCCCATTCCATAACTGTCACTCTACTTTAACCAATTGAAAATTCAAACATTTCATAGTAATTTCAGTAATATATCTTTTTATTCCATCCCACCAGTAATACTCTTAAAGATCTACGTACTTATTATTACTGCCTGGATGAACTGAAAATAGAGAACTATGAGCTTCACATAAAAACTCTTTCTTCAACTTTTAATCACAAGGCACGCATAATCTCTTTCCAAACCTCAATACACAATCATTATAAATGTTAAAATCAGGTAACATACCCTTCTGAACCAATAATACATTTTTTGAAACTCATTGTCTTCTAGGGATGATTTCACTAACACCTGATACTAATTTATTCAATGACCCAACATTTACTGAAGTAGTTGCAAAGGATTTCACCACCACTTTCTTCTTATAGTCTGACTGATTTCCCTTAGTTTATTTCTTCGTTGGAAACACACATTCATAATGACCTATTTCATTACACTAAATACATTTTATTGACTATAAATCAGATTTTTTTTACCATTACAGTAATCATTTTCAGTGAAATTACGAGCCTTATTCCCCATTTTACCACATTAGTATAACTTACCAGAATTCAAAAGGCATTCCCCATCATGCTTTTTACCACAATTTTCACAAACTTTTAACTTAATTTTCTTACCATTAGGATTTGTTGAAGATTTATTACCTTTTATTCATTCACCTCGAGCTCTTATTCTGTTGTTTTTTCAAAGAACACTTAATCATTGAAAAACTCTTTTTCCACTTTCTCCGCACATCGGATAAGATTTCTAAAACTTTTGAACTCAAGATAAAATAATGCTCTTAGATACTTTGTATTTAATCCTAAGTAAAAAAAATTGATTTCACTATCATGATATAATTTGAAATTTGGAGCATACCTTTCTAGTTGAGTGAATTTTACTTCATAAGAATCCACTGAGTCATCCTCCTTCCTCAATTCGAAGAATTTTTTTTCCCATCGTAATTTGAATCACCTTAGATAAATATGTGTAAAGAAACATACCTTTGAATTAATCCCAATAAAGAGAATTAATATCCTCATTATCCCGGATATTTTTCACCATTGACCACCACAGATCGACTTCACCTTCTAAATGATAAATAGAACGACTAACCTTTTGATTTTATGAACACCCCATGACATCAAAAATCTTCTCTAGTGATTTAATCCACCCTTCAGCTGGAATAGGGTCATATGATCCTCTGAATGATGGGGGATGTTGCCTCATTAAATGCTTCACTAATGAAATGTTCCTCTGTGGTTGATTTGGATGATCTCATGCATGGATACCATCACCATTTATAGATTGAGTAAAATGTGTCATCACTGCAACAAACTATTCGGTTTCGATTCTGATCATCTCAGGATACAGATTTGGAAGGCTGTTTTCCTCTTGATTTCATCCCATCATAGTTTCCTTGTTTCCTCTGTGAAAACCCATTCTGAACACAGAAATATCTTAGGAAAAGAAACTTGGTTATCTTTAAATGCTATATCATTTCAATTTGTCCATAAATTAATTTATGGATATTAATTTAACAATACCCTGACTCCTAATGTTATTTAAACCAACCTTTGATACTAACTATAACGCCTAGACCTTAAACATTACATAATCTTAAATTAATTTAATAATTCACATTGAGGATCTTTTCAAGTTTATAGTTTTAGAGAATTATACCATAACTATTTAATTACAACTCAAATATTACCAAACTAGACACTTTTACTTAGTATTAATTTTTTCATAAAATAAAAACTCTTAAAAGAAAACAAGAATTATTTTTTGATATAAATCTTCTTTAATTCTTCCTTTCTCTTAACATGCCTTATATCCTAGGAAATCATTTCAAAAACATGGGATGAGCATAAAATCTTGGCAAGGGTTATAAAATAAAGATTGAAAACCTTAGTTCATCAATACATACGAAACATAATCTCTTTAAAAAACCTCATAAAATCATAAAATTTATGAATAGCACATAGAAATCATAAATAATAGAGGTAATTATTGGAATCCAAATCAAAATTATATTATAGCTTTCACGACTATGTAGGGAGGTACATTTACAATACCTATCATTATATATTCCCTAAATCTCTTAGGATAAACATTAAAATTTACTTCAATCACATTACCCAATGCATTGGAGAGCTCTCTCGGGCTAACCTGCCCTAGGTTTATCACGGAACCACCCATATATGTCACGGCTGATCCTCAGGGCCCGTATCGTGACCACCCTAAGCCCGCTATCCATAGGCCAGGGTCTGGAAACTAGCACCAAAGGTGAATTCTTGATAAAAGGGAAGGAATTTCCTTTAAACCTGTAACACACACATTCTGGACACAAGTAGTAGAAGCAACAAGTACTAATATAGAAAAGAAAGGTGTGCTGAAAGTAATTGGGCCAGTATACAAACCCAACTGAACAAAAAGTAAAAGTACAAGTAAAAAGTGAAAAATAGCTCTTAGATCATCCACCGGGGGATCCTACCTAAAGGGTAGGTACAAATCTCGAACAAATAATCCCTATAGTACATCCCATCGAGTCCAAATTTGAGCAGCCTCCCATCTGTCACCCTCTACCTCGAACACTACTGACCGTCGTCTGCACAGAACACAACAAGGTGCGGGTGAAGCCCGTGAAAAAGTGAGTATAACAATACTTAGTATGGGACCCTGAGACCCCCGAAGGTCTACCAAAATCAACTAAGGATAAAACACAGTAGTAATATATAATCATGAAGTATCAATCATCCCTACTTAGGTATATTCCCATACATATTCTGAAGTTATCAATCACAGTCCGGCTCCAACACTCGAGCCCAAGCACAACCATTCCACAATGGAAGTAAAGTCAATCATCTCAATGATAATGACTGAAAGGAAAGACTCAGCTCACACAGGTATACAACTCATGTAGAAGGGTATAGATGATTAGTTGTAGCCACTGAATCATCTCCTCTGTCGAACCCACATAGGATCTTGGAACAATATCATTGCTATCGAACCCACGTAGGATCCTGGTACAGAAGTCATCACTGTCGAACCCATGGAGGATCTCGGTCTAGTATCATTGCTGTCAAACCCAAGGAGGATCCTGGTATAGTATCGTTGTTGTCGAACCCAAGGAGGATCCACGTACTGTATCGTCACAGTAGAACCCATAGAGGATCCCATCATCTCAGTCGCATCAAGCCATAGGGTTCCCACACATAGCATGCTCGATTCTAGGAGGGTCTTCTCCTTGAGCCAACTATCGATAGATCAACTACCATGAAGCCTAGATTTGATGTGTCCCGTAGTTCTGTCTCATCATAAGGAACTCAATGCGACAGATGGCTCATCAATCAGACGCCAGGTCTGTGAGTTATTGGATTTTTCGTTCTAGGGTCCAGGTTGCTTTTTAGGCTCAAATCAACTCATTTGTACCCCAACTGCATCCAAACCTCAAGTGGAGTATTCCAAAATAAAAATCTTGCTTCAAGAATTCCATCGCCGTAGGTGGATCGTCAATCAGACACCTGTATCCCAATATTGGGGTGAAAAGGTGTAAACTGGCCAAATAGGTCTGGGTTCGATCCGACCCAGTCGGACTAACCCAGACCGACTCGATCTATTCTATAGTCTGACCCAGTCTATTGTTCCAAATTATTCTAAGAAAATGGAATGAACTAAGGGGGTTGGACCGGCCCAAAGACACGGTATGGCCCAAGGGCGGCCTGTCCCGAGGCGGCCCAGCCGTGGGCGCCCTATCCGAGGGCGACCTAGCCTAGGGGGCCCTGGTCGAGGGCGGCCCGACCGAGGGCGGGCCGACCGAGGGCAGCCCGACGAAGGGTGGCCCAGCCGTGGGCGGCCCGGTCGACTAACTGGCCTGTGTGGCTGGTGGCTGGCCCACGTGGCCTGGCAAGCCAGCCCGCATAGCCGGGCGGGCCACGTTGCGGGGGGATGCCGCGCCCCCTGGCTTCCGAAGGAACCGACACTACACACTGGTTCGGAGTGTCACAGGTCCCAAAGGGTCCCGCCTTGTGGAGCGCCACCGGCGGCCGGCTCAGTCGGCAGCCCTCCTCCATCCTCCATGGCCTTTGGTCGCGACTCCTCCCCGGTGTGGCCTGACGGTGCCTCGCCCATTCTAACTAACTGTCGAGGCATTTTTGGCCGCAGATTCTTCCTTCGCAGGGTGCGACGGCACCGTTCCCCTCTGGAACTGCCACGACCCGATTGGCCACGGCCCGTTCCTCCACGCGACGCGATAATTCTGCGCTTCTCCAATGACCCAGCAGCCCTTGCACCACCGGTTCTTCTCATGTCCGGTTCGTTGTTGTTCACCATTCGTATCACCTCCATTGTCTCCATCAAGAGAAGATAAACAAGATGGAGGTCGGGCTGTGTTCATGCGGCCCGCACCCTCTGCGTTATGATGATAACAAAAGGCAAATCTCAATCCACAATTTCAACAATGTATAATGTAGAGTAAAACTCAAACCCCTACCTTGATTTGATGAATGTTGACGAAGTCACGGAAAAAGGGCGGACGTCGATTCATTGATGTCGGGAAGCGTCCATGGAAGAAATTTCTTCGGTGTTCTTCATGGGCGACTCCTTCTCTTTTGGCTTGATCAAATATCTAAGGTGGTGTTCGTCATTCTTCGGTGGAAAAGATGAAGGTCTTTTAAGAGTTCTCAAAAGTTCCACCCAAAATAATCGTCAACCAAAATAATGGGTTAATCCAACCTATTATTTTATTGTTGGAAAAAAAATTCAAAGGAATTCAAAAGATTTCAAAATATAATTAATTGAAGGCATTAATTAATTTTAGGGTGAATTGGAAATATTAAGGGGAAGTTCAAGAGCTCCCCCATTTATGGGGAGTTAAAGGGGGTTAGAGGGGGGTTAGAGGAGATAAAGATCTCGGGTGGGCCACACCTAAAAACATCATCCTAATGGAGGTTAGGGTGTGGTGGGCCCAACCTCTAACCTCCACTTGGAGGTTTTAACCGTCTAACAAATAAAAATAAACTAACACCTTTATTTTTATTTTATTTAATTAAAAACCCCATGTACTAACTTCCATTCTGGTTAAAATACAACTATAGTGAGGGTCTCACTAAGTAATCACCGACGTTGCGAGTTCAGCAGTGCCCTCAGATTTCAATTCCGAGCACCATTTCAAAAGATATAAAATCCCACTCAGACGTTTACTAAACGTACCTGAAAAAAACATCAGAAATTGATTCTGGGAACACCGGGCCTCGGAATCAAGCGTCGTCAGAAACTGTGGAGTCATAAAATTCCCATTAATTAATGAAAAAAAATTCCATTGAATTTCCAGGTCTTTAAATTCTTCCCACCTTAAGGATTTACATCCCCATAAGCTACAACTCACACTAAGGAAACAAATGGGGGTATTGAGCACACATCTTAGCCTCCCGCTCCCATGTGCTCTCATGGAGGTTCCCGTGCTGTCGGCGAACGCACACAAGAGGAATCTATCATCCATGTAGGTCCTTCTCCGGTTGATCATCAATCTCCACTGGAACCTCCTTGATAGTCTCCTCGTCATCGATGTCTAGCTCTCCATGGTCGATGAGGTGGGATGGGTCATGCACGTATCTCCTCTACTGAGAAACGTGGAAGACATAACGCACCTGGTGCAACTGAGGTACAAGATCCGGGTGGTAAGCCACCTCTCCTACTCTGCTAAGGACCTGGAAAGGTCCAACGAATCATGGAGATAACTATCTGCATCGTCCAAATACCTATAGACATCGTTGATGTGAGACCCATAGAAAGACATGATCTCCATCCACGAAATCCAGTGGTCTATGTCTCCTATCTGCATAGGACTTCTGTCTTCTCTGTGCAGTCTTCATTCACTCCTAGATGATCCTCACCATCTCCATCGTAGCCTGCACTATCTCTGGTCCCATGAGTGCGGACTCCCCTGGGTCAGTCCAGCACAGAGGTGATCTCCAAGGTTTATCGTAAAGTGCCTTGAAAGGTTCCATCCCAATATTGGAGTGGTATCTACTGTTATATATAAACTCTACCAATGGTAAGTGATCCTCCCAACTACGACCAAGGTTGAGGATTCATGCACGGATCATGTCTTCGAGAGTGTAAATGGTCCTCTCAGTCTGACCATTCGTCTGAGGATGGAAGGCAGTGCTCAAGGGAAGTTGTGTCCTGAAAGCCTCCTGTTACCCCTTTCATAGCCGGGAAGTGAAACAAGCTTCTCCATCAGAAATAATCGTCTATGGGACACTATGAATACATACAATATCTTGTACATAGAGGCGTCCCAACCTCTCTACTGAACCCTACTCTCTGATCAGTAGGAAGTGGGCCGACTTGGTGAGTCGGTCAATGATAACCCAAATCAAGTCGTGACCCCTATATGTATGTGTAAGACCCGTCACGAAGTCCATGTATATCCCATACCACTTCCACATCAGGACCTCTAAGGGATGAACCAATCCTTCTGGAACCTGGTGCTCCGCCTTCATTTGCTGACAAGTGAGGCATGGTCAGACAAAATCTACTACTTTCTTCTTCATACCTGTCCACCAGTGCTTCCATAAGATGTACTGATACATCTTCACTAGTCTTGGATGTACCACTAAAGGAGATGTGTGAAACTCGTTCAACACTTCCTCTTTAAGTTCAACCAGTACCATGGTATGTCCTCTAAAGAAAATGATGTGCTCCCCACCTTCAGAAAATCCATCTGGTGTTTGCCCTATGGATATCTGAGTACGTCGCATATCACAGTCAACATCCCCCCCACTGTGCCTCCCTGACTCGCTGATGTAAGGGAGGAGTGACTGTGATAGATTGTGGAAAGGTTGCTCCATCTCTATCCTCAAAGGATATCTACAACGTGGCTAGCTGCTATGTCGCCTCTCTTGGCAGTTGAATGTCTGATCTCCTACTAAGAGCTTCTGCTACAACATTTACCTTCCCATGATTATAGACTATCTCTAAGTCATAGTCCAAGAGGAACTCAATCCATTGTCACTATCTCAGGTTCAGTTCCTTCTACGAGAAGATGTACCTGAGACTCTAGTGGTAAGAGTAGACTGTAAAATGCTCATCGATCAGATAGTTCTGGCACATCTTCAAGGCGAAGACCATTGCTTTTAACTCTAGGTCATGGGTATCTTAGTTCTGAACATTTTGTCTCAACTAATGATAACCATACATGATCATATCTCTCTCTTGAATCACGACACACCCAAGTCTGGTCCCTGATGTGTTGTAGTAAACTACGGACACAACACCCTCCTCTAGAAGTCTCAAGATGGGGGCACTAGTCAACCTCTGCCTCAGCTCCTGAAAGCTCTGTTGTCATATCTCTGACCACACAAATGTTTTCCCCTTCTTCATCAATGCATAAAGTGGTGCTGTAACTATGGATAAGTCTGGCACAAATCTCCGATGGTACCCAGCCAATCCCAGAAAACTTCGTACCTCCATCGCACTCCGAGGTGGCTCCAAAGAAAGCACTCCCTCGATATTTTTTAGATCCACTACAACTCCATCCTTTGAGATGATGTGTCCCAAGAGTTTAACCCCTCGAATCTAAAACAAGAACTTTGAGAGCTTACCATAAAGTCAGTTCTCTCAGAGTGTGGCCATTAATACCTACAAATGGTAGGCATGCTCCTCCTTAGTTGTCTAGTAAATCAGTATTTCATCGATATAGACTACGACAAAGTGATCGAGGTAAGGATGGAAGATCCTATTTATGAGAATCATGAACACTACTAAAGCATTGGTTACATTGAAGGGCTTAACAAAGAACTTGTAGTTCCCATACCGACACATGAAGTTCGTCTTCCTCATATCCTCATCTCAAACTCTGAGCTTGTGATAGGTTGACCTAAGATCTATCTTTGATAACCATCGTGCTTCATTGAGCTGATCAAAGAGGTCATCAATCCTCAAGAGTGGGTATGTGTTTTTCAAGGTCACCTAGTTCATGCGTTGGTAATCAACACATAGTCACAAGCTCATATTGGCCTTCTTGGTGAAAAAAATCGGGGATGCTCGGGGTGAAACACTAGGTCAGATAAATCTCTTCCCTTCCAAGTCCTCTAGTTGTACCCCCAGCTCACAATGCTCGGAAGGAGCCATCTGATATACTGGAGTAGATATCAGTAATGTCCTGGGGTACAGGTCAATGTAGAAGTCCACCTCTCTGTGAGGAGGTAGTCCTAGAACATCGTTTGGGAAAACATTCACATATTGATCCACTACAATAGGAAAACTCGGACTCCACACATCAACTGCTCTGAGAATGAGACTAGCCAACTGTTGTGTGATCGACTTCCCCCTCCTCTGGGTAAGTCCATCCTATGCTGCAAAGGCTCCCTTCTCGCTGTTGAAGGTACACATCATCACATCCTCAGGGACACACTAAACTTTTCACCTAATACATTCAATCTGCGCATGAACTATGGATAACCAGTCCATACCCAAGATGATTTCTTAAGGCCTCGACGCCACTACAAAGAGATCCCACTCGAATATCTCACCTTCTAGAGTAATCTCACACTACCAGCACTAGTTCATAATCATCGAGTATGCTCCCATAGGAGCCTCTAGTTGTAAGGATCGAGCCAACGGTTTTGTCAGAATCTCTGAGCTCCGAACGAGGGCAGCGGAAATAAAAGAATAACTCACACTTGTGTCTATAAGTACTACAGAAAAGGTGGAGTAGAAATAGATAGTACCTCCAATCACCTTAGGTGTTTCGTGGTCATAAGCCTCGACTTCCAGGAGCTGAGCCCGCCCCCATTTGCCAGCTCCCTGTGGTCGGGGTGGACCTTCTGTTAGTGGTGGTGGTAGGACCTCAAAACGTCATCCACCACCTGCTACTCATCCATCCCTTCTTCCACATCTTCCTGCTCCCAGCGGACCACCACGGTCGAACCTATGCCTCTGCCTAGTATTTCCCTCTACTGTATAATGATCATCTTCATGGAAGATCGGGCAGTCAGGAGCCATGTGACCCTACCCGCCGTATGCATATCATTTCCTGCTCCTCTTATGGATGGCTCTATCTTGTGTGCCCCACACAACTGAACCTATATCCTGGGGTCGTCCACATGATGTCCTAGTCCTCCTGGACCTATGTGACATCTATCTATTGTTGGCTGTAGAAGACTCCGCTACGTGTCGCCATGTGGTGGGTCTCGATGCTGGAGACTGCTCAGCAAGATAACTCTCCACTAGAAGGGCTCTCTCCAGCACCCCTGCTAGTGCTGGGATGCTGAGGGAGATAATCAAAGCCCTGATCTCATGCCTCAGTCCCTACTCGAAGGTCTGGGCCCTGAAAAATAAGTCCCACAACATATCTGTGGAGTAGCATGAGAGGTAATTGAACCTCGCTGAGTACTGAGCTACTGTCAGGCTTCCCTTCTGCAGATGAAGTAACTCTTAAATCCACACTGCACGAAGGGTGGATGGAACAAACTCTGACCGGAAGAGACTCTCAAAGTCTACCCAGAGTAATGAAGCCTCGCCATGAACTTGGAGCATCATGCTCTACCATCTGCGTACTGCTACATGTAAGAGACTCTGGGAAAGTATCACCATGAGTTCGGATGGTGCCCCTACCAATCTAAAAACTGTCACAACAGCCTCCAGCAAATCCTCATCTGCCTGTGGGTCTGTCTCTCCCATAAACTTGGGTGGCCTCTAGCACTAGAACTCGTGCAATGCACTCAAATGGTGATCACTCTATACTACTGGAGCTGGTTGTATCGATGGCCCAGCGGGTAATGGTACCGCTCGTACCTCTACTGTGATGGGGCCCTACACCATGGTCTCGTCACTCGATGGGCTACCATCTTGTATGAAACTCATAACCCTAGCTAGCTGCCTGTGTGGGGCCATCCTAAAAAGAAACAGGTGTGCCACGGTCAAAACAATATACTTGTTGAGCTGACACAATGTAATCATGAAGAAAACTTTCAAATGAAACACACACACAATCAGTGTTTTCATGCACTGAGTCAAAAATCAGAAGTCAGAGTCCTAGTGTATGGATACGTCGGCCATTGCACCAACACTGGTTTCCCTAAACTGATAACCACACCCATAACACATAACAACATTACTATTAAATGAAATATTAGAGTCCTAGGTTCTGTGGTAGAACCAACTCCTTTGATACCAATTTTTCATGACCCATCCTCGTGGCCCATGTCGTGACTCTCCCAAGCCCGCCTTCTATAGGCCATGGGCTGGCGACTAGAACCAAAGGCGAATTCCCGATAAAAGGGAAGGCATTGCCTTTAAACCTGTAACAAACACAGCCTGAACACAAGCGGTAGAAGAAAAAAGTAATAATATAGAAAATAAATGTGTGATAAAAGTAAGTGGGACAATATACAAACCCAACTGAACAACAAGTACAAGTACAAGTAAAAAAGGGAAAAACAACTTCTGGATCGTACACCAGGGGATCCTACCTGAAGGGTAGGTACATATCTCAAACAACTCATCCATGTGGTACCTCCCTTCTAGTCCAGCTCCGCGCAGCCTCTCGTCCATCACCCCCTGCCTTGATCATTGCTGATCGTCGTCTGCACAAAACACAACAAGGCGTGGGTGAAGCCTATGCGTGGGTGAGTATAACAATACTCAGTAGGGGACCCCGAGACCCCCGAACATCTCCCAGAATCCACTAATGATAAACCACAATAGTAAGATATAATTAAGAAGTATCAAACCTCGTTACTTGGGTATATTCCCATACATATACCTATGTTACCAATCATAGTCCGGCTCCAACACTCGAGCCCAAGCACAACCATTCCACAAAGGAAGTAAAGTCAATCATCTCGATGATAATGAATGAAAGACAAGACTTATCTCACACAGGTATATAACTCATGTAGAGGGGTAGAGATGATTAGTTGTAGTCACTGAATCATCTCCTCTATTGAACCCATGTAGGATCCTGGAATAGTATCAGCACTATCGAACCCACGTAGGATCCTGGTATAGAATTCATCACTGTCGAACCCACGGAAGATCTTGGTCTATTATTGTTGCTATCAAACCCAAGGAGAATCCAAGTACAGTATCGTTACTGTTGAACCCACGGAGGATCTCAGTATTGTATCGTCGCTATCGAACCCATGGAGAATCCTATCATCTCAGTCACAGCCATCCATAGGGTTCTCGCACACAACACGCTTGATTCTGGGATGGTCCGCTCCTCAAGCCAAGTGTTGATAGATTAAATACCACGAAGTCTCAAGTTGATGTATCCCGTTGTTCCGTCTCATCATAAGGAACCCAACTCAAAAGATGGTGCATAAATCAGACGCCCGGTCTATGAGTTATTGGATTTTTCGTTCCCGGGCCCCGGTTGGTTTTTAGGATCAAACCAACCCGGTTGTATCCCAACTGTATCCAAACATCAAGTGGAGTGTGCCAGAAGAAATTTCTCACTCCAAGAATTCCATCTCCATAGGCGGTTCATCAATCGGACACCTGTAGGCCAAGATAGGGGTGAAAAGGTGTAAACTGGCCAAACAGGTCTGGCTCTGGTTCGACCTAGTCGGACCGACCCTGCCCGACCTGGTCTATTACGGGGTCTGACCCGGTCTGTGGTTCCAACTTGGTCTGAGGAAATGGCCTGAGCCGAGGGGGACGGTCCGGCCCGAAGAGGCGGCCCGGCCCAAGGGCCGCCCTGCCTAATGCGGCCCGGCCTGAGGGTCTCCCTACCTAAGGCGGCCCAGCCGTGTGCGGCCCGGCCGAGGGCGGCCCAGCCTAGGGGCAGCCTGGCCAAGGGCGGCCTATGTGAAGGCGGGCCGGCTGAGGGAGGCCCGGCTAAGGTCAGCCCGGCCGGCGGGCTGGCCAGTGTGGCTGGTGGAAAGCCTGCGTGGCCTAGCCGGTCAGCCCGCGTGGCTAGGCTGGCCACGCCGCAGGGGGGGTGCCCCCCGGCTTCCAAAGGAACCTGCACTAAGTGTTTGTTCGGAGTGCCGCGGGACCCGATGGGTCCCCCCTTGTGGAGTGCCGCCATCAGCTAGATCATCCGGCCTCCCTCTTCTGTCTTCCGCAGCCTTTGGCCGCGGTTCCTCCCCAGCACGGCGCAACGGTCCCACACCCATTCCATCCTACCGCCATGACCTTCATGGTTGTACCTTCTTCCTTCATCATGGTGTGATGGTACCACGCCCCTCTGGAACTGTCGTGGCCCAATTGTCCGTAGACCATTCCTTCGCACGGTGCGACGGCATCGTGCTCCTCCAGTGACCCGACGGCCATTGTGCTGCTAGTTCTTCTCACAGTCAGCTCGTTGCCTGTTTCCATGTGTATCACCACCACTGTTGCCATCAAGACAAGATAAAAAAAGGGGAGGTCGGGTCGTGTTCATGCAGACCTCACCCTCTATGTTATGATGATAAAAAAAGGCAAACGTAACACCCCAAGCTTCCATGGTACGATTCTCTTTGAATAATACAGTTGTGTGTGTTTTACGCAACATCGGGATTCTAACACACTACGACCAATCAAAGTAGCCGTTATGAATAGTAATAACCACTTTTTGAAATTTAATACATTTTATCTTTCAAAATGGACTTCATTTTTGGATTTGGAAAATCAAAATTATCCTAGGATTAAATTTTGGTACTTTTCAGATAACATTTATATTTTTATGAATAGTTAAAATTACTAAATTTTAATTAAAAACATCCTTTTTAATAAAAATAATTAATAGTGATAAATTATGAATTTTAGTGGTTTAAAAGGATATTTAGAATATATTTTTACCATTTAATACAATGTTGGTCATTGGACATTATTTCAAAATTAAACCGGACAAAAACAAGTGTTAATCTTTTGATAGTGATTATCTCTTAAAAACACGCTTTTTGTTTTGACAAAGGGAATTAATTTTAAATTAATTTCTGCCACTTTTGTGTTTTGAATTTGGAAAAATATATTCAATATTTGGAATCAGTAAGTCAAAATTGTGTAAATAGGTAACTTTCATTTTTAGACATTTTTAATAATTACTTCGGTAAATATTTTATTTACCATGGTTAAAGGGTAAATCCGGTAAGTAAGGGTAAAAAATAATAATAAAATAGTAATAAATTACCCTGAAACGTGTCTTTACCTTATTACTGGAAACTTGTCCAACCATGGGCATCTTTGGGACAATTTGGGGACCCCATGAAGCCACTTGTAGGTTATAGTGACACTTTATATTAATTAAGTTAAAGTAAATACAAAAATGGCATAAGCATATATCTTTTAGCAAAACAATTTTTACATAGGGTTATATATGTTATAATTTCGAGTATAAATATTAATTAGAATTATAAGACGATTTCCTACATAACCGTATTTTATTTATAGTTTTAAGACATTAAATAAGTTAATTTATTTATGACATAATGATTATGCAATAATTACCGTTTTAATGAAATATTAAGATAATTGATATTATATATACCCAAATAAATGTAATTTGAGACTTTTTATAAATTTAAATAATTTTCTAGGTTAATATGACATATTAGGAATGTTTATATAAATTTATGTTGTAGTAATAATGCTGTTATAAATGTATCAAAAACAAAATACCCAATAGTGTCAAAATTGACATAAAAAAGTTTTTAAAAAAATATTATATTTTTAATTTATATTCAATTCCTAAAAATTTAATGTTCATCCAAGATACATATATCATGATAGTTTATCATTAATGGACCACTTGGGGTCTCTTTGAGGTATATAGTATGTTTATTAACTATATAATATTAAAATACAATGTGACATGGTATGTGTCAAACTAATTAACTAAGAGTTAAAACTAAATGAGAAGGTTAATATAATGACTCAAACCTGTCTAAATTCTATTGGTTGAGGGTTTTTCGACCCATACCCACATTAACCTTTAAATAATCCACTTTTTATCCATTAGTAATCGAATATGAATTTATTATAAAATAATATTTCTAGATTTTCCAAAGGTTCCCCTCCTCCCCCTTATAAAAGGACACCACTTCTAGCCAATTTTCATACTTTAAAAGCCTTTTGGTTCAGCCAAACCCTGCCCAAATACTCTATCAAATTCCCTCACTTAAACATAGAGGCATTAGTTTGATCATAAATCCAACCTAAGGATCCCTTTTGATCAAATAAAAAAGGAAGAACCCAAAGAAGAGGTAATGTTTTCACCACCCTTTTCCAAGTTCATTTCTTCTTCAACTTCTTCTTTCTTTGTTATTCTCATTCTAAAATAATAACTACAGTATCTCGTATATAATATGATATTATTATAAATATGGTATAACCATATTCAGTATTCTATCCATCCTTTGAATGACATGTCACCATACGTGCATACGTACAACTTACCGTCTCCATGTCATGGGGTAATTGTTATTCAAAATATTATTTTTTGGATGGGTATAATAATGATGTGTAATTCATGAAAATAATAAATATATCATGATAATGATTCTTTATATATGATATACCATCCAATTATATATTATTTTAATATCAAAATAATGATATTGTCGCTCGTGCGTGCGTTCAGACTACCGTCTCCACAAACGCGATGAGATTCATTCCCCGTCGTATCCATTCAAGAATAATTCTCATTTGATGATTAAAAATAATGCTTAAGAACTTTATATAATTATGGATATGAATAAGATATAACCTATCCATAACAAACATGACTTATCTAACAAAACATATAAAAGAAAACGAGTAAGTTAACACCCGAAACGACGATAATACTGAAGTATTATTAACAAAGCATTATTAGAAGATCATATATGAAGTAATAATTATGTATATGGTTATTTTATAATTTTATAACAATTTTTTAACTATTATAATGGAGGTTAACATACCATCGACTAAGGAAAAGTACAAGGTAAGGGGTTTTCATCTCACTCCTTATTCTCGTGAGATTCATGTCATGTTGCCACTATTACCTTTTGTGTGGTGTATGTACTACCCAAAATTGTATTATTTATGTAATACACTTTATTTTATGAGTATTTACATATTAATTTTATGATACCACTTTCATGGGGTGTATGTTTTTCAAGTTACCAAATTAGTAAAGTTTATTTCACTATCTTTTCATTATCCGAGGTTGTTTATATGTAATTATTTACTGGGACCTCTTTATCATCCACATCCATGTTTCCTAAAAATGTATTTCAAGACATTCTTTCTATTTTACATAATATGGGTTAATGTTATTTATACCCTTGTTTGACTTTTTATAAGAGGTTTATAAAGGAATATTTCCATTGTTTTCCAAAGAAGGTCCTTTTTAACGTTTTCGACAGAATTAAGGTAACAATGTTTTTTTTAACTTATACAGCGGGTGTGGCTATTTTCTGCCGTTATAAAATCATATAATCTTCCCTTACAAGCATATAAGGATATTTTCAAATTAAATGTTTTATTTTATAATTATGTGACCATCATATGATTTCAAAAAAATTGATATTTCTCTCAAATAGTTTTTATTTCATCTATATCAACATCCTTTGATGGATTTTAAGCTTATTTGAAGTTGATTTATTACGATACAAAACATCAATATTGTATTGAAGGTTTTGTGATATTTTTTACAGTGGATGTGTTATTTTTATATCATTCATGGTTTATGGTGAAAGTATTGACATGTCGTATGCAAGTTTTAATACGAATGTTTATGTTATGTTGAAACCTATTTATATGAGGATTGCATTGGACTTAATAAGTAATGGGTGGAGCCCGCTATAGCTCCTCGATGCATCGGTAGGTCTCATGAGAAAAACTTGTGTCCTGGCACAAGGCCTTGACAAAATCTTATTTGTATTCTTGGCACTAGGCCTTGGCTACGTGGTTATGATAGTCTGGCATTATACATTCCATCATTATGTAAGTGGTTATTAATATTACATGTGATTATTCGACTAGTAGAATATCCATGTGAATAAGTAAATGGAATTATTTCATTTTAACTTTGCAAAATTATGCTGAAGATCATGTTTAAAAGGCTTTTTTTTAGCTATACATTTCCTTAAATGTTTATGCTTATTTATGAATGTTTCATCTATATTGTTATCCTTATTGAGCATCTAAGCTCACCCCTTTCAATGAATTATTTTTCCTAGGATGTAAATAATTAATTTATGAATGACCTACAGGGATAATATGAGGTGATATAAAGACAAGATTTTGTTGTAGTAGTTTTCACTTTATGATGTAATGTAAACTTTATGAATGTATCTAGTTATTCCAAGGATACTAAACTAATTGGTCTTTCGAGACTTGATCTTTCTTGTGATCATGCCAATGTTATGTAATAATGCACCGACTCTGGGAAACTGGGGTCGGGGCGTTATAGAAAATCTCAATCTGCAATTTGAACAACGTAGAATGGATAGTAAAACTCAAAACCTAACCTTGATTCAATGTACATTGACTAAGTCACGGAAAAAGGGCAGACGTCGATTGGTTGACATTGGGAAGCATCCAAGGAAGAAGCATCGTCGGCATTCTTCACGGGCAGCTCCTTTTCTTTTGGTTTGATCGAATATCGAAGATGTTGTTCGTCATTCTTCGGTGGAAAGGATGAAGTTCGTAGAAAAGTTATCCAAAGCTCCACCAAAATGAATCGCCAACCAAAATAATGGATTAAGCCAACCCATTATTTTATTGTTGTCCAAATAATTTAAAGTAATTCAAAAGAATTCAAAAATTTATTAATTGAAGGCATTAATTAATTTTAGGGTGAATTGGCACCATTAAGGGGAAGTTCAAGAGCTCCCCCATTTATGGGTATTTCAAGGGGTTTAAAGGGGGGTTATAGGAGATAAAGGTATCAGGTGGGCCCCACCTTAAAACATCCTCCCAAGGCAGGTTAGGTTCTGCTGGGCCCCACCTCTAACCTCCACTTATAGGCTTTAACCACCCAACAAATAAAATTAAAGTAACAACTTTATTTTTATTTAGTTTAATTTAAACCCCCATAAACTAACTTCCATTCTCATTAAAATGAAACTGCGATGACTGTCTCACTAAACAATCACCGACGTTGCGAGTTCAAAGGTGCCATTGGATTTTAATTCCGAGCACCGGTTCAAAAGATATAAAATCCCGCTCATACATTTACTAAACATACCCGAACAAAACTTCAGAAATTGATTTTGGGCACACCGAGCCTCGGAATCAAGCACCGCCAGAAACTATGGACTCATAAAATTCCCATGAATTTAAGAACAAAAATTTCCCCCGAATTTCTATGTCTTTACAATATACCTAAACAATGCCCAAAAACTATAACATAATTATAACACATGATCAAGTATAAAAGAAAGATAACATTTCCACATTGCAATCACAATATATCATTTCAATATATTGAAATAATAAATCCATTCCAAAAAACATTTTCAACACCAGAATACATAAAAAGATTATATGTTATTTATTTTCCTTTTAAAAACATTACGGCTTGTTAACGAATCCAAATATCAAATAATGCTTGCAGCAGCGGAAAGGTCGTTGTTGATGTATATGATAAAAAGAAATATTCATTTTTCATTTAGTAAAACGCTTCTTAGTGAAAATATTACCATTGAATGAAATGAAATGTAAAATGGTTTTATACACCGTATAAATTAATGTAGTTTATAAATCAAAATATTTCATGATGAAAGGAGATTGAGATGAAGTCCCTTACCTCGTGTCCATCTTGACTCGTTCATTATTTAATATTATGAATAATAAACTAAAGTTAATTTTTACTTGAATCAAAACATTTTTAAATTATATTATTCCTTTTATATCACTTATTACCATATTATAAACATTACGTAATCATTTGAGTTAATAACGGTCTTTTTGTTGATATTTGGAACTTGAGTGAAAAATGAGCTTCTTATAATTACAAGTTCTCCCTGTGGTCAAAATTACATTATATCCAGACTGATATTTATGATTAATATGTCATATATATCATATATAAATGTTATATATATGTATTTATAATATTACATAACATTTGGAGATAAGAAATGAAATGCACCGTTCATGGAGACGGTAAGTCGTACGTATGCATGAATGCTACTTTCATTTCTATTTCATATTTAATGAAATAAAAACATAATGATACATAGTTATATTATAATTATAGTATAATATGATATATAATTTCTTTAATTCCATCCTTTATGTGTTCCACGTATGGCATGAACGAGTCATATCACTTTGAGGGGGCAGTAGTCCGCACTTCCTCAAATGAAATTATCGCATTTACCAATTATGGAAACTATAAAGGTATGATATAAATGAAAAATAAAGAAGCATATAGACTATATAAATATATATTATATATCATATATAAATATATTTCCATCATAATGGCCACCATGAGAGGTTGTAAGAGATAATTGGACAATCATTATTTCACGAGGCAGCAGTTCTCTATACATAGAAATAGTATGTTCGTATGCATTAGATGGAGGTGTGTGTAAGTTTAGTTTGAATAATTCTCATAAATACAACCTTTTATATTGAGGATACTAGATTTTTTATGTAAAAAATGAATAATAATATCGTAGAGAGTGAAGAAGTAAAATAAAAGAAGAGAACTTGAGGGAAGACGTTTCCTTGAAATATGGTAACCCTCTTTGATTTGCACCAGAAAGGCCTACTTGAAGTGCCCTATACCTAAGTTAAGGCTTCTAGGAGAAAAAGCGGGATCTTGGGAGCTTATTTGGGCATAGTTTTGACGATATAATGTGTCTTGAGAGGTGTTATTAAAGGTTGTAGGTGATGTCTTTTTTATAAGGGGGTAGGGGATCTTTAGGAATGTTTAAAAATATTATATTATTATAAACATAATTTCGATTTCAAAAGGTCCCTAACTCATTTAATTCGAATATAATGTGATTATATTTCTAAATCCTCTCATCTAATTGGTTTTAGATATGTTTGGGGCATAAAATCAACATTTACTTTTATTTTTAACCTTAAGTTAACTAATTTTCCTTTTACCATGTCCTCTTGTATATTTATACTACGTGGTTAATATATTTAAAATAAAATGACAATAGATTGAAAAATGGATCATTAAGGACATTAGTAACATCATATATGTCATTTGGATGATTATTAGATTTTTTGGACTATTTTTTCATTTAATGAGATATTAATTGATTTAAAAACCCATTTGTGTCAATTTTTATACTATTCATATCATGACTTTTAAAAAACCCAAACCAACTAGATTCTATTGAAAAAACATAATTACATAAAATATAACAAGTCATATTATTCTATAAAATTCTTGTGTGGTATAAAAACATTAAAAGTAAATTGATTTTAATATTTATAATATCGTTTATTTAAAACATTCATTAATGTGATAATCATTACATCATCATTATGTTATAAATAAATTTATTTATTTGATGTCTAAAAATTATATATAATATACCATGATGTAGAAATTATTCATATATTTCTAATGACTATTTATAGTCAAATATATCAATTATATAACCCCGCATTTAAATCATTTTAGCAAAACAATACATGTTATTCTATTTTTATTTTTTACATTAAATAAAATGTTATTAATGTCATTATCTTACCAAAATAGATTTAAAAGGAAAAAAATCTCACCCACAGGTTTTATTGGTTATACATGACTCATCTAATAATGTTATTACAAGTTTTAAGATAATTTTATATTATTATAATATTATTTTTACCTTGAATTTCCCTATTTACCATTAATAGTGGTAAATAAAAGTCAAAAAGAATCTATTCACCAAAAATTATTTGTATCTTATTGAACCAAATTTTACTTACTAATGACAACCATGTATGTCCTATTTTTTAAATTAAATTCATAGAAGCAGTAAAGTTTTATTTAAATGAAAAAGTCAATTTTTAACAACTATGTAGGGTTTTTTCACTATTCATCAAAAATTGAACATTTTCATAAAAATACGAAAAAATCACCCAAAGATAATTTTGATATTAATAATTAAAAAATAATGTCTATATTAACAAATTAAAAACATATATGTTTCATTAATTACTTTAAAATTAATTTCTATTGTTAAAACTAGAAAGCGTGTTTTTACGAAATAATATTATCAAAAGATTGACATTTGATTATATCCAATTTCAAAGTGAAACTACATTCAATGACCAACATTAGATTAAATTGTAAAAATATATTCCAATTACACTTTAAAAATATTTAAAAACATAATCTAACAATATAAATAAATTATATTAAAAATCATCTTTGATTTAAAATGCAGTATTTTTCACTATTCTTTAAAAAAATGAACATTATCAAAAAACCAAAATTTCATCCAAAGTAATTTTTAATGTCTTGATTCTAAACAAGAATATTATTTTGTTAAGTAGAATATATAAAATTAACAAAAAATATATTTAAAAAGGGTTTTCTTTCAAAAGATGGTAAATCGGCCATTTAAATTATAATAGAGTGTTTATGCTTAAAATTGGATTCATTCACATTTTAGGCCTCTAACTTTTATTGGATAAAAGTAAAAACATTTAGAAAACATGTATAATCATAATATAGTTAGTTCTGTTCATTCTCTTCAATATAATGGCTAGGTGTTAACTACCATTTATAATAATATTATATTATTATTATTTTCTATGACTCAGCCTTGTGTAACATGGGATTTTAGAGAATCTCATTGTTGTGTGTGTGGTACACCATCAAACATAGCATCCCCTTTAAAGTAAAATTAATATTTAATTATGTAAATTTAATAAATTTAAAAATATCATATTCTTTATTTACCTGGTGTGTTATAAAAATGTAAGTTAATTTTTTCATATATAAATTATAAAAGTGTGAAAATATTGTTTTAAAAAAATTCTTCCATTAAAATGAGGTAAAACCACATTTTAGAAAAATACAAATTGTTATGCTTAAAATTAGATTTCTTATGTTTTTATTCCTATAAAATATATTGGATGAATGTGAAAAAATAGGATTGGATATATAAAATATAATTTTTTTTATCATTCACTAATGGTGATTAGTTTAATTTATTAAGGTAAAATGCTTTTGTAGGTGTAAAAATTGTTTTTATAAAACTCATCCTTTATATTCAATTGATTTTTATTTTCCTTTATAATTAATTTGTAACCAAATAATTCATTATATAAACATTTTTTACAACATATATTAATAATTTTATTATATTCATTCCCTCCATTCTAATGTCTAGGTGATAACTATCATGTGAAATAATAATATTAACGGTATATTGTTGTCTGGTAAGTCGCGTCCTTTCATTTAACACAAGTTATTGGAGAAACTCAATGTTACATCAAATGAAAAATATATTTGGTGTTTAATATAACATAATATAAAATTTATATTTCATGTAACACAAGATATCAAATAATTTAAATAAATTTTAAAGTAGGTATTTTATAAAATCTCAGGATGTTATATCATAGCCCCTTAAAATAAATTTCAACCTCGAAATTCATCTTTTTTATAAAGGATTAACATTTTTTAGAATTAATTTATTGAAACCAATATCATAAAAATTAAATAGATAAAACATACCATAAAAATGGAATGTAGGAAACATAAAGGTCACTTGAAGATACACATAACAAAGATTACACATATGGAGAACATAGGTGGTAAGGGAAGAAAATTGTAAATATTTATGGAGAGTGATGGTGTTCATTGATCATGAACAAGTGAATAATCAATGTAAAGTTAAGGTCCTCAAAAACATAAATATGTAATGAAATAAAATACTATAAGTTCACCATAATTTAAGTTAATAAGATAATAATTTTATTTGAAGATCATGTTTTATAGTGTCAAGTAATTCTATTACCATATATACTAATAGATTATGGAAGTATACTTAATTAATGAGTATAATTTCATCCATTAATAGTTATCTCCCATAATATCAACTGTTTCTTCAAATGATGAGTATTCGAGATGAATTATTAATGCCTATGAACTAAAATCAACCTTTAAAGACTGTATAACTATACAAGGGATAGTTAAGCTATTTCGCTTGTCTTTAAGAATTAACCAAAACCAAAATAGTTAGAGCATGGTAAGATGATTCCCAAAATGAGTAAACCTATATATGATACACTAAAATTAACAATTAATTACTAATTCCCAAAGATCAAACTAAATTATTCCAAAAATAAATAATATCAAAAATCATCAAACATTTCTGTACTATATTTGAAACCCAATGATTATAAGGATTTGATCATATATTCCTCTAAGATAAATCAAACATTGTTATTCAAATAAAATCACATATTATTATATAATAAATATAATATTTACCTAAAAATGTCTTTCTAACCAGGACATCATGTATGTTAGTAATAGTGCGCAAAACCCTTATCATCCTTTGGTTAGGGGTTCAAGACCCACCACCAAGCTGGATATAATGGGTTTTCATTGATTATATAGGTTTTACCCTTTTTTATTTAATACTAAAAAAAATCCTTCCTAAAAACACTTAATTTTGATACTAGGTGTTATAAATACCTCATCCCATAAAACATTTCCAAAAATTTTATTAATCAATTTTTATATCTCATCACTTAAAACCTCAATGGGATGTCTAATAATTTGAACATAATATCAACATTTTGCTTATAGACCTATGAATATATCTATAAATCTTAATATAACCTCACATGAAATCATCCTAATCTCAAAATTTCTATAAACCAACCTTTGACACCAACTATTATAGCCCAGGACCCACACTCCCAGAACCTGTGCTGAAATCATAAACTTTAAATTCTAGGCTATGATGCTGATAATTATAACCCTATTTTTTCCCATAAAAAACATACATTATAAAAATCATAACATCAATCACTTACATTCTAGGGGACCTTTTTTGTTTATATTTTTAGTTAATTAAGAAGAACTCATACATAAAAACATTCAAATGACATTAAATTTAAATTTCACTCATTTAACCTCGATATTCTTATTTCACATTAGTTCATCAATATTATCCATAGGAAATCCTTTATTGAAATAAATAATTCGACATCATTATTTAAAACCCAGAGAAAAGGAAATATACTAAGGGTTATCTCAAACTCTCAGTGAGTTTAAACATTGTCATTAAAAATTTAATTTCACCAATTAGCATAATGTTTCATAATGATATGATGACACAATCAAAGGGATTAATAGAATTATAAAAGAAATAAAACCCCTCAATACTTGGATCATAAAATATAAAATCATGGAAAAGGATTTAAAAAATGAAATAGTAAATAATTATGAGGCATGTGATATCAATATTGATCAAAATAAACATCATAAGCTGATAGAAAGAATAGATAAACCCTATTGTAATATTAGAACATCATCTCATTGAACCCTTATATAACCCTTATATAAACCTTGCATAACACATTCAAATTGAAAAACCCATATTCCTGACTTCCAATATAATTATCTAGATAACATAATCATTACCCAATTTATTAGAGTGTTATCTAGGTTCACTAATCATAATAGATTTAACTAGATCACCTGGTTCTATTTGGTAGCACTCATCATTTATAATATCCAAGAACCTAATAATAAATAATTCACATTGAGAATTAATTTCATCATAACTCATTGAAGAAACCATATTCTTTTCATAACATGATTAACTTGTGGAAAAGAAATAGTTTCCACAATAACATCCTTGAAAAATGTTTAACCAATAAAAAATAGATCCATAATAATCCTTTTGAAACAAGTTTTTCCCTTAAAAAGGAAATGTGTTCCATAACAATCTCTTTGAAACATGATTAACCCATGAAAAAAGTGTAACTATAAAAATATATTTGAAACGGGATTACCCCACAAAATAGTAACATTATTTGAAACTTATAATATCATTAAAATAATGTGATTAATTATATAACCTTTCAAAGTAGTATTATATAAACCTCATAAAAAAATATATGTGTATAACATAACAGGTGTCTCAAATAAGGGAAATTGATAAAAAGATACCTTGATGCTTTGGAAACTATAAAACCATAAAACCTATGAAAGAGATATCATCAAATGTATATGTAAATAAAAGATAATTCAAGTATAAGAATCATAAAATAAAATAATGGGTAGTATATATACCACACCCCAGAAATAAGTAGTGAATATGGCATGTATCTCGTATAAATAAATGTGAGATCAGAAACCCCCTTACTAATTGAGTAACGTTTTAATCATGGTATATATGAAATAAAAACATAAATTGAAACTTTTAATATCATTAAATATATTAAATTAATGATATTCTATTTTATAAGGTAGTATATACACAACACAAAAGAAATGAGTATTGAATATCGCATAAGTCTCATACAAAGAAAAGTGAGACTAGAAATCCCCTTACTACTTTAGTAACATTGAATCATGAGATATGTAAAATAAAAACATAAATTGAAACTTTTAATATCATGAAATATGGTAAATTCATAATATAAAATCATATATGGAAGTATATACACCACACAAAAGAATTGTGTGGTGAATATGACATAAGTCTTGAAAAAATAAAAGTGATACTAGAAATCTCCTTACCTTATGTTCGAATTCTCATGGTTATTATTTATTTTAATGAATAATAAAATTATTTTAATTTTTTACTTTATTGATAACTTTTTCCAATTTTATTATTTCTTCTATTTCACTTATTTTCATGTTATGTAAAATTGATTAATTGATTAATTTTATATCGGGTGTTTTGATCATATTTAGTTTATATGTCAAAAATGACTTTGGATGGTCAACTATGATCAAAGGATTCATTACATAAACATATCATGAATAATTGTAATTAAAAAATAATCATATGTATACATAAATTGTTATTTTATAACCAATCATGTAATATGGTTATGAAAAATTAACCAATGTTACAATATAAGAGACGGTAGGTCGTATGTATGTTTGAGTAACATTCCCAGTTTTCAATGATCATTATGAGAATTAGGTAAGTAACATTTGTATTACCAAAATGAAAATTTTATCATAAATACTTTATATACTTATATATATCATCCATGTGGTGTGGTGATGAAAAATGAGAATCACATCGCTTCGAGGAGACGATTTTCCACATGTCCACGAACGATGTTATCACTTTTCCAGTGTGTGAAATGGTAAAAGAAAATGATATATTATATTTTGAATAAATATAATCATGTAATAAATATCATATATATTTCATGTATATGATATAATTTTTTTAAAACCATCCTTAATACTTTTCATGTAAATAATGAACGAATAATATCTCTTTGGGGATGCGATAGTCCACCCATCTACAAACGATGTTATCATATTCACAAAAAATGAGAATCATGAAGGTGTGTGATATATAATAATTTAATAAGCATAAATATATCATTTAAAAATATCATTTACATCATTATTACCAACCTTGTGATGTGGTAATGGAATAATGAAGGACATCGGTTTGTGGAGTGGTACTCTTCTGTACACATGAGTGATGATTGTGCATCCCATTTGATGGACGTTTGTGAACTTTGAGGTCATAACCATAAAATAAAAACATATCAATATATTTAAGATACTGATTTTATAATATAATAATGATATAAAAATAATTTATGGGGTGGATAATTAAATAAAACAAAGTTTCTCGTTGAAGATCGTTACCTCTTCTTTGGGTATCTCCTTTTGGTCTGAAGAAAATGCCATCATTGTTTTTCTTTATTAAAAAATTGATGCTTACATGATTATAGTAGAGAATTTTTGAAGTTATATTGTTAGATTTTATACTATCCAAAAGTTTTTATAGGATTTAATAAGTGGGTATATTGAATTCCATTTTATAGTGGAGGAGGACTGTCATTGTTATTGATACAAAAAAGGTTAACACTATTTAGAGGTATCCATTAAATAATGTGACCCAAATAATAAACCAAATACTATAAAATATGGTATGTATTCTAAATGTGTCTATTCAAGGTGTGTTTTAAATGTTTCTTGGTAATTTGGCCGCTTAATATTAATGTTTAACCATTAAGTAAACTTATTTTTACCTTAATCGTTATAACTACTTTCAATTCCTTTCACTAATTTTTTTTCTGGACAAAAACTTAGTTGAAATCACTAGAGATTATAAATTATTCTTATTCCAAATATGGAATTCATTATACCAATTTAAATTAACATAATTATAATAATTTAATTTAAAACTAATCCCACAAAAAGAACGAGAAAGCAGGTTTTTAATGAGAAAATATCAAAATGTTTACACTCTTTTTTACATCCAAATTCAATATAAAATGATTAAAATGAAATAAATTGGAATAATAGATTTATAATTGAACTATTTTTACTTTAAACCCAATTTAAAATATTATTAAACATTATAAAATATATAGATGAAAATTTGGTTTTCAATAAAAATTTAGTATTTTTACTATTCATTAAAAAATGAAACTTCTGATAGAAATAGAAAAAAATAACCCTATGATAATTTTCATGTTAAAATTTAAAAATTGAATTTTATTTTTTCAAATTAAATTTATAAAAGTGTTAAAAAATAGTTTTGAAACAAGTCATCTATTAAAAGGTAGTGAAACCTCTGTTTAGAAAAGTACAGCTTTTTATGCTTAAAATTGTATTTGTTATTATTTTATGGAAATAAAATATATTAGATGAATATCAAAAAATATGATTGAATATATAACATACAAATTTACTTAATGTAATTCACTAATAATGATTAGTTTAATTTATTATGATAAAATGAATTTGTGGGCATAAAAAAGTTTCTTCTAAAACGCATCCTTTATATTCAATTGATTTTTATTTTCATTGATAATTAATTACTCACCAAATAATTCATTATAAAAACATGTTTAATGCATATATTCATAATTTAGATAATCATATTAATTACCTCTATTCCAACAACTATGTGATAACTATCATGTTAAATAATAATATTAATAGTATATTACTGTCCAGTACAACATGGACTTGGATTTAACACAAGTTATCAATGAAAATAAACATTACCTGCAATAAAAGATAAACATGGTGTTTCATATAAAACAATCTAAACTATCCATTGCATGTAACACAATCTATCAAAGAATTTAAATTAATTTTAAAGAAGAGATTTCATAATATCTCAGGATTTTACATTGTTTCTTATTAATTTGAACCTATTCATGAAATATAATAGAAGACTCATATAGATCATACCAGAGATAATGTGGTTGGTAATGTGGAATAAAATTTTAAAACTAGAAAATTTTTAATGAATTTTTTCTCTTATCATTATTTTATTTCTAATTTTGTACTAAATAATATTTGTTAGGATTTAGATGATTTGAATTGTATAATGGCTATGGAAGATAAATTAAATTAGTTTTGAAAGAATAGTGTTTAGACTTTGGTTGTTACACCAAATGATTTTAATATTATTTTAAATAAAATTATAATTAAAAATAAACTTGATTAATCTATAAATATAGATAAAATCTAATCGATATTAGTCACTCAATTTTATTATAAATATGAAGCCATTGATTTTGAAGAATCTTATGCACTAGTTGATAGATTATAAGAACATAGAATATTATTGGCTTATGATAATTTTAATGGGTTAAAATTATTTCAAATGAACATAAAGCTGCCTTTTTTAAATGGATATATTTCTTAATAATTATATGTTATACAGCCCCCTGGTTTTGAAAATGAAAATGATAATAATCATGTTTTTGAAAATATGTTAGGCTTTATATCGTTTGAAATAAAATCATTTAGCTTGGTATGAAGTATTAACTATTTTTTTAAACCAAATTTTTATAAATGAAATTTTGATACTACTTTTTTTATTAAGAAAATTTCTAATGATATTTGAATTATACATATTTATGTTGATGATATTATATTTGTATCTTTAAATGAGAATATTTATATAGAATTTTCATATTTTGTGACTTTTGAATTTTATATGAGTATAATGGGGGAATTGAAATTCTTACACTGTTTGAAACATTTTCAAATAAGTAATGGTATTTTTCTAAATCAATCTAATAATTCTAAAGATTTAGTTAATTTATTTGATTTAGAATCTTCCAAAAGTGAAAACACTACCATCAGTACTACTTAAAAGTTATATTTATATAATCATGGAAAATCTATTGATGTTGAAACCTTTAGAGGAATCATTGTAAATATATTATATTTAATTTCTTATTGGACTTATTTAATATTTACAGATTTCATGTGTGATATATCTCAAAGCGGTCCTAATTAAATTTATATTAAATTAATTAAAATTATTATTATATATGTTAAATGATCTTTGAATATAGGATTATTTTACAGTGCTATAACTAAATATGATTTGATAAGTTATCCGGAATCTAATATTGAAGGATATAATATATATAGAAGGATCTCTTCATATAAGTTCTATTTACATGGTAAATATTTGATTTATTTTCCATCAATGAAATAAAAAAGTATCTTTAAACCATTGAATCTAAATATATAGTAGTTGAATAATGTTGTGCTCAATATTTATGGATTAAGAAAACACATTCTTATTTTGGTTTTTTTGGATAAGATACCTATCTTTTGTGAAAATAATTCTACTATATCTATTTCTAAAAATACCATACAGAAATCTAGTACTAAAAACATTAATGTTAAGAGTCATTTTATTTTATCACATGTAGGAAAAGGAAATATAAGTATGGAATTTATTTCTATAGAAAATCAAGTATAGGATATCTTTACTAATCCCATAGCTTTTAATTAATTTTAAAAAATCTCTTTTTAATTTTTTATGATGGATATTTGAATTTACATTTATATGTAATGAATTTAGGGGGAGTTGTTTTCTGTTTATATGATGAAATTTTAAGATTTACGTGAAATTTTTGAAATCTAAAATCTATTTTTAGTATTTTTATTGCTTATTTTCTGTATATTTATGTATTATATTTCTATTCTAATATTTCCTATACATGATATATGATATTAAATTACTATTTAAACTTTAAATTTCCATAAAATATTATTTTATAAAGGTTTTTTCATTATTTTTACAAATAACTTTTAGAATTAAGTTCAATGTATCATGGCTCCATGTCACATATTTTAAAAAAATGGAGGGATTTATAGTTATTATTTGACATTTGTTTTTATAAAAGTTTGAAAAAAATTATACTCTATTTCCATTCATTTTAAAGAGAGAATTTTTCTTTATGCTCTATTTATGCATGTTTTTAATGTTTATATTTTTGATAATTTCAAAAGGGGGAGAAGTTTTTGTAATTATACATGGTTTTATAATTATAAAAAATGGGTATAATGTTGAGTGGATCTTTAAACCACTTTATGTTTTGATAATTACAAAGATTTACATTTTTAACTTAATACTATTAATATTTTTTCTTGTACATTGATTAATTTCAAATTATTATTGATTATATAATAATGTTTCTTTCCTTAAAATATCTTTTAAATTGATGTTTTGATTTTCCTTTTCCTGTTCTAAAAGTCTTATATTGAGTTCCTAGGATAAATAAATCATTTGGGACCTTAAAATACAACTTATATAAGTTTTTTACTATTCCCACATCACCGATTAATGTATCCCTTTCTCCAATGTAGCCAATTTATTGTTCACCACATAATTGATTTTCTAAAATCAGTTACCTTCTATATTATTACCATAACATGGGGTACATACTTCAAAATTGGGTGATTATTTTTTTGTTGGAAATATAAAAATTTATAAACATTTCATTATTGTACATAATGTTCTAAATAAATCTTGTTCATGTTCTAAATTAAGTTAGAAGCTACTGTAGGTTTTCAGTCCGAATTTTTCAATTTTCCAACAATGTTTTGCTAAATTATTTTTATGATAACCTGATATATATATATGTCTAATTAAATATAGTATTAATTATATTAAAATATAATTAAACTACCTAAATATAAGTAAAAAATATATAAAGAAAATTTTTCTATTTAGAAGTCCTTTTTTAAGTATGAAATTTTGAATGTCAAGTTGTATACAGATTTTAGAATTCTTCTACAGTGAATTAAAGATACATGATGAAATCACTTAGGTAATAGGTCACCTTCATGATTATCCTATGTTAATACCTTACATGAATCCCATAAATTAACCCCCTATATAATTCTTCTTCATGATTCACCCATGTGAATTATTATATATGGTTCTATGAATTTCTATAGGATTTTATAAAACCTAGAACCTTTGTTTTACATAATACATGACATTTCAAATTTTTTGAATATTTATTATAGATTTAATTAGAGTTCTGTTTATTCTATAATGACTCGTTAATTATTTAAAATCCATTTTAATAGGTTCTATTTTATTTAATGATGGATTAAATATGATTCACATGGGATTAAAAAAGTGTTGATATTCATAATGAAATTTTGGGAATTTAAATATCAAAATTTAAATCAGATGAAATATAAATAATTGATCAAGATTATTATTAATTTGTATTACAAGGATATTAATTCTTGTAATTTACTATTATTTTAATTATTCTAATAATTCCCACTGTATAGTTTTTATTTATTTTACTGTATATCGAGGAAGACATATAATAAATCTATTTATCATTTATTAAATATTTATATGTGGATATTTACTTGGTAAATAAACATGTACAACTAAACAATTTCTCATTGGAAAAATAAAAAATAAATGTATTTCAAGTTTGAAAAGTTATTTTTCAAAAGGGAACTCCATATAAATTGAGTAAAAATAATTAGTGAAGATATAGACATAAGTTTGAGGATGTTATTGAACTATATAGGTGCTGCATTTTTTTAGTCATAAACTATTGCTCCTAGTTGAACTAAAATTAATATATCCTTTATTTCCAAATAATTACTCACTACCTTGACTCTTAGAATTTAAGAATTTATCCAGTTCTATAGTTTTTAATTATTAAAATTCATATTCTATGTGCATAATTGAAAAGGGTTATACTACCCATTAAAAGGTAGGTAATTGGGTTGTGACTTCCAAAAAAATCATGTCATTGGGTTGTTCCTCTAGGGGAAAAAGATAGGTTGGTGAGGTTGTACCTCCAGGTATAAAAAGGTATGTAATTTTGGGTTTAGGCTTCCAGGGGAACGGATTTTTAATTAGGTTGTGAATACAGGTAGGAAATAATAAATTTAAGATTCCATTATAGTTTTTATAATGGGTGTCATCTCTCTTGTTCCATGGGAGGGTGAGGAGGGGAATTAGATCCTTTAGATTTGAACGACTATGAAAATATCATGTGTTCATTTTATTTTATTTATTCTTCCCTATATCTAATAATTATAATTTAAATTTTCAATTTGTTAATTCATTTTTTAATTGTAAAATTCACCCCCCCCCCCACTTTTCTATATTGTCATATTAGATTCAAAAAAACAAAAAATTGATTAAAATAGCAGTATCAAAAATTATTATTTTTGAATAAAAACATCACTTATCCTTGGATTTTAGGTCGTTCCTTTGTAAATAAGGGACATTTTCGTATTTCATATTCCTTTTATTCTTGTTTTCCATTTCTCTATTTCTTTAGTTATTTATTATTCAAACACTATGGAGGTATTTCAACTTTATTAAATTTAGTTATTGATGATAGGGTGTGTGGATCATTTATTGGATCTTTTTATTAACATGTATGAAGGTTTTATTACATCAGCACACGGTTTGAGGTAGGTGGTTATGTGATTTAACTTTTTATTCACACACTATGTATTCTGGAGATTTTTAAATGCATTTATATTAAAATTTTCTTGGTTTATATGGTTTATAAATGGTTTATAAATCAATTTTCAAGGAATTTTATAATTGTTAATTTACTTCAAAGGATATAAGAATATTCTATATGTTTGAGAAAATTACCAAAAACGTTTTAAGAGGGTTTTAAGAGGATTTTAATTTTTAAAATTTATGATGTTGGATTTATGATACATCCTTATATTTTATTATGGGTTTGAAGTAATATTAAATTGATTTTTTAGTACATTCGGTTATTTTTCATTTTTGAAAATTTGGATTTGTTAAATGGAATGAATTATATTTCTTATTAGTTAATTTGGTGCTTCTTATAAAAACGTTTATATATATGTGTAGTTAAGTACAAATATATATGTGTCTATGAATATATATATATAAGTTTATATATATATATATATATATATATTAAAGTTCATATGGTTCCTTCTTTAGAACATGATATTTTGAAAATGTATTTGGATTTCAAATGGTACATAAAATTGATTTCTAATTTTAACTTTTTAAAATGAAACTCATAATTTTAATTGGAAATATGGAATTAGTTTTCATATAGTATCACTTTGTAAATAGTCTTTCAAAGGGATTTTTCAATGACATTACTACTTTCAGATTCATAAGGCTCAGTTGGTACTATGAAATGGTTTTCCTAAAACTATGCACCTTATGGAAATCCTATAGTTTTGGGGTAGATTTCGAATGGTTTGTGTAGGGTTATGGGATGAGCATTATATTTTCATTATATAGATTCTGATTGAATATTTTGTATTCGAATACCACCCCTATAAAACCTATATTATCATCATGGGATCTTAGGCATCGTAGAAAGGATATATATACAGTTTATACCTAGTCAAGATTAAATAAAGTAGATCCTTTATGGGGATGGGAGTTTATAGTCCATGGGGGAGTGCAACCAGTGAGGTTAGTTTTGAGAATCTGGCTGGTATTGACATAAATATGCATCAATAATCCTATATATGATTCCACCCAAGTATATCTCGATTATCCTAATGGTATGTTTAGGAAATTTTAATGATTTTCTATATTTTTTTATTTCCTAGTTATTGTATTTTGATACATCACTATTTCATTGTCTTATGTTTTTGCTATTGGTTATCCCATAGTTTCCACATTTATATTATGTTCATACTTTTATTATCTTATTTTATTTATTTGGTTTTTTTAGTATGAATTGGGTGTTTATTTAAAATAGGATGTAAAAAGTTTTATTTAAAAAAAATGTTTTTTAAATGTTTTAAATTCTCATTCCAATCATGTTTTGGTTTTAATGATGGTTTGTTGGGAATAGATCTTTACTATTTTTTCATAAAATAATAAATGTATCTTTATCTATATTTAAACCCTAATTGATGGTATTTTTTTAAATTGAATTCATAGACTCTCTATTGATTACATTGTGATCACTATTATGCACACACCCACCTTGTTCCACTCATAGTTGGTAGACTCAAGTTTTTTTGCATGTTCGGGTATCATTTTAGGATCACACATAGAGCGAGTGGTATTTTGGATGGATGGTAACCAAGTAGAAAAATAGATATCATATTGGGTACCAATTTTAATTTTTAGTTTTTAGTTTTTATCATAGGTGTATCATCCTAATCACCCTCATGTGACTTTCACTGTGATTTATATCATTTTAGTATTTTATTTTGGTCTTTGATGAGTTACTCTATTTTATTTAGTATTTGTTTCTATTTTTGAATCTTTCCATGGAAATCTAATGTCTATAAGGTTAATGAAAAAAGTAGAATAATGTTTCTTTTAAATATTTATTTAATAGTAGAAAACATCCCCAATGGTATCTTATGATACCTTTAACACCTATCATTAGCCTGGGGAGATTGAGGATTCCCCTCGGGTATATTATTGGTTGGATAAGTAATTTTTTGGATGGATGAATCAGGTTGATTATTAAAAAATGGTATCATATCAAAGGTTTCTTGAAAACAAAAATTTATGGAGTGAAAAATATTATTTTGGGATTGTGGGTAGATTAGACACTAGGGTCATTGGAACTCATGAGATAAATACTGGAAGAGTTTTTTGAGATCTAATTGATATTGAACCTCAATTTTCCTTGGTTTATTGGGAGCTGAGTCTTGAATTTTGATATGTCTATAATTATATTTTGTGTATTATAGATTATTTTAGTGGTGTTAGATATTATATCAATTTTCATGGGTTTTTTGGTTTATTATGTATTATTGGTGAACAACAATGGATAATAAGAGGAACATAGTTACCAAACAGGGTTTGGAAAACCATGTGGAGACTTTTAGGTGGTTTTGTTTTATATCAGTGGTAGTTGAACAGTTGGGACATGGTTCTCCAAATCAAAGGACCAAACCACACAGAACCACTAGCCTTTGTTTTAAATTTTATATTGATATCATATTCATTTGGGTTCTAATTGGATTATGTGGAGATGTTTTTAGGTTAATTTAAAGAGGGATTTATTGGATTTTTGATAAAAAAAATAGTTTGAAATTTAAAAAATATTTTGTAATTTAAACTTCGTATTCAATAAGCGGTGGATATATTTTGAAATTTTTTAAGGGTGTTTATAGAAATGTAATGGAAATATTTAATGTTAAGAACCAATGTGGGTTTCAAATAAATAACTTTTATGGTTTTAAATTGATTTAAGGTGAGTAAATAATTGTTTCAAAATTAAATATTGGAGTTGATATGGTTTTTAAGTGATGTTTTAAAATTTCAAAATTTGAATTGTAAAGATTTTAAATTGTTGAAAAAATGGAAGTATTGAATCATGTTTAGTTTTTTGAATTAATTATTTTATTATTATTCTATTGAGTTTAGATTTAATTAGAGTTGGATATGATTTAAATTTGAGTTTTTATTGATTATGCCTTTAATTTTATTTGTGACTTAGAGTATTCCTACAAGAAATATTCTAATGTTTTGTTGGGATTTCAGTATGGATAATTCAACTAGTTACACCATTGAATATCATGATAAAATTATGGATTTGTTTTTCTCCTAGGGTTTGTCTATATTTAAGGGTGATTAAGGTCTGTTATAAATTGTGTAGTGCCTTGATGGTATTATGGATGTATTTTATGTTATGGGAACTCTTGATGTTTTGAAGATGAGATATTCTATGGGTTTTTTTTAAGAACCGATTTTTGATCAGTGGAAGATCATCATCTCGACTAAGATATAATTTTAGATTATGTGGTAGTTCTTTGGGACCACATTTGATTAGTGGTTTATTCCTAATTATTTTAAGGTGAGTACATTGGTGGAACACATTAGTCTATAGCAGGGTTAAAATATGATGAACATTTAATAATATGGTTCCTTTTTATTCTAATATCATCTTCAGTGATTCCTTAAAGGCTCATGTATTCGTGAACTTACTTTTCTTATATCATATTTTTTAGTTCCTTTAATTGTAGTGCATCTATTCTAAATTCATGGTGGATGAGGCCTTCCAAACATAGTTGGTTTATAATGGGAAACCTATCATAGGATTTGGTCCTATCTCTTTTAGAGATAGTAAAGGTTCCCTATATATTGAAGTGAATAGACCAGAAGAACCTATTTAGAAATATTTTTCTCCTTTGATTTCTAATTCCTTATAGTAGAAGCATTCAATCATGTGCTTATAGAGTGGTCAGTTCATGCATTCTTATACCTTTTTCATAGGTGTTCCAAAGACAAATCCCTTCTATAGTCATTTCAAACTCTTTTATAGTTTTTTTAATTTAAATCATCATATAGGTAAAAGTTCTTATCAACCTCAAGATCTTGATTGTGATTTAAAAAGATTCTAAGGTATCAACTTCTCCCTTTCCCCTTTTTCCTTCACATTTTCTTAATTATTTATTTAGCCATCCAGGATCCCTAATGTGTGTTTTTGTGATGTTTTGTGTTCTGTTCTCATTTGTAGAGTGAGATTTTTTCTTTAAGGGATTTATAAATGTCCCTTTTCTCAGTTTTTTTTTCTTTACTTTCTTATGTTAGAACATTGAGGGATTCCTCTTGTTTTTTATTGATCCTCAAGGTTAGTGACATCCTAAATTAAAGAGAGATGAACTATAAATATCCATTTATGTATTTTATCATTATATCATTTGGTTGTGACTTTTTTAGTAATAGATTCATTTTCAATGGTTTTAGTACATTTCGATGATGTTTTGAAAATCTTGTTATAGGTGTTTCTTCTTCTCTCAGTTAGAGCCTTTAGCTTGTTTATCCTTCTTTTAGAACATGATGTATTTATAGGGGAAGAAAGAGATATGATGGATATTTTTTCACACCTGTACCTCTATATTAAATTTTATTTTATCTTTTTATTTATAATTTTTCTTGACTATGAGATACAAACCCATATAGTTTAAAATATTTTGTTTTATGCCTTTTATAGAAAGATCATTGTTATTGAAAACCATGCAACAACCATATGTATGGGGGCTAAAATATTTATAGTTATAGTTTTTATAGTTGGAGAATAGTTTTCCAAACAATGTGTCCCAACTAAGTAATACATATTGACTCTCTAGTAATGGGTGTATGGTTTTTAGATAGTTTCATAAACATTATGGAAAAATTGTGTGACTTAACTGGATTCTTTAAAAATGGAATTTTTTATTCTAACATCACTATAATTTTTAACCCTAACTCGACCCCTCTACCTTGACACTCAAAAAAGTCACCCCAATGGAGACATGGGTGCATCCCCCTTGCCTCCTACTTGATCTTAGAAGAATTATCCTTTATTTATATGATGTTTCTTTATAATGTAAGTCTATTTACTTTATTTATCTTCTTTTTCTTATTGTTTTTACTTTCTCTATTTGTTGGGTTCTCACATGGTTAAACCCTATGGAGGGATTTCAACCTAATGTGTTTTAGTTATTGATAATAGGTTGTGTGGTTCATATATTGATTAGTTTTCTTTCCATTTACATGTTTTTATTATATCCACACACAGATTAACATAGGTGGATTTGTGCTTTTAATTTTTCATCAATTTCTATATAATATTAAGATTTATTCATGTTTTTACCTTAAAATTTTTATGGTTTCAATGGTATATAAATGGTTTGTAAATAAATATTCAAATAATTATATGAATTTTAATTTATTTCAAAGGATATATCCCTCTTCAAAATGTCTTATAAAATTCCAAAAAGGGTTTTAAGTGGTTTTTGATTATTTAAATCGTTGACATCGGGTTTCTAAGACTTCTATATGATTGTATAATCGATTTAAAGTATTTTTTAATTTGGTTTCTCAATTGTTATAAACTATTGGTGGTTTCCTTGTTGGGTACTTTGATTTTGATAAATGGCATGAATTTTTTTTCTTATTGGTTACATTGGTGCTTTTTTTTAACATAGTTATATATATTTACTTGTGGTCAAACACATATATATGTATATGTGTGAATAAATATATTGGTTAATATTCATATATATATATATGTGAAAGTTTAGAGGATGACTTATTTTGAACACGATATTTATAAAATGTATTTGGTTTTCAAGTCGAACATAAAATTGATTTCAAAATTTGACTTCCAAGGATGGGACTTAGAGTCCCATTATGATATTTCGATTGGTTTTTCAAATAGTATCAGTTTTGAAATCGTTTTTCAAAAGGATTTTGGGATGACAATATAACTTTAAAATTATTAAGTCTAGGTTGGCACCCTGAAATGGTTTCCTTAAAGGTGTGCACCCTATAGAAACCTTATAGTTTATGGATGTATTTTATACAGTTTGTGTAGGGATATAGTTTTAGAATTACTTTTGCCTTATATGGATTCTAAAAATATTTTTTTCTTGTGAATTATACCATAAATCATAGCTTTATTATCATCATGGGATCCTATTAATATAAGTGAGGGTTAAGAGATAGTTCCTTCCATGAAATGATTATATGGAAAGATCATCCATAGGGGTGGATGTTCAAAGGATATGGGGGAGTTCCACCCTTGAGGCAAGTTAAGGGAAATAATTTTTTTATTAATACAGGTATGAATCGATAATCCTTTATATGGTTCCACCCGAGTACCTATAGGGTATCCTCATGAGATGTTTAGGAATTTCCCATGATTCTATATCAATTATTATTTATTACTTATTGTATTTTGATACATCACTACTTCACTAATTTATATTATGTCAATGAATTATCTCACCAGTTCCACTTTAATATTAATTTGATGCTTCTATTATATTTTTTTAATGATTTGGTTCCTACGGTGTGAGTTATACGTTTCTTTAAAAAGAGGGTTTAAAAAGTTCTATTTAAGAAAAGATGGTTTTATAAAGGTTTTAAATGTTTCTTCAAAGTGTTAATTGGTTTAAAAGATGGTTTTTTTAAATATCTTGATTGTTTTCCCTTAAAATAATAAATTTATATTTATGTATATTTCAAACTAGAATTAATGGTTTATTTTAAAAAATTGAATTCATGGACTCTCTATTGATTGCCTACTATGATTTTTTATGCTCACACCCTAGTTTTTCTACTCATTGTTAGGCCTAGTTTTGTTTTGTGGGTTCTAGTATCATTTTAGGATTTCTCAACAGGAGAGAGGTATTATAAATGGATAATGACAAGAGGTTTTGCAGATATTATGTTAGTTTCCTAGTTTTATATTTATTTTTTTTTTATCCTATATATATATGGATCGTCAACCTCTTGTTCATTTAATATATCTTAGTATCATTGTTCCTATTCATTTTAAGATTTTTCTTATTTATTTATTTTATTTTGTATTGGTTTCTATTTTCTTACATGGAGTGGATGTCCAATGTATGGATGAGTCATATTGTAATTTCGGTGGAATTATAATATTACTAAATCATTATTTTTAGGTATAACATTTCCTTATTTTTTTTCTTTGATGCTTTTCATTAACTTGAGGGGATCGGGGATTCCCCTAGGGTATGTTGTGGGTTGGATTGGCCGTCTAATAAATAGGCAGCTCGGGTTGGTTAATTACAAACATTAAATTTCAAAATGTATTATATAACTTATTTAATATATAAATATATATTCAATTAAAAATTTTCCATAAATTTTCAATCTATTTTTATATCATGATAATTTTATAAAAGTAAAATTATTTATAAAATTGGTATTTTCCACTATTCTCTTAAAATTAAGTACTTCTAAAAAGTCCACAAAATTAAATATAAGATAATTTTGATATGTTTAATCCAAAAATAATGCTCAGTTCATAAAATTAAAATTTTAAAATTCATAAATTTTTATTTCCAAAGAAAAAAAAATTAATGAAAACCTAGTTTTATAGAAAAATTACTTGAATAAAAAACATGACTATTCTTAACATTATGTGATTTTAATTCTTATCATTTAAAATTGAGTACTTATTTTCTAGTAAAAAATCAATTAATTTAAATAAAAAAAATCGATAAATATTTTATTATGTGGCTACACTTATTCATACCCACTATGAAAATAGGTAGGTTATGATTGAAATATTTAAATAATTATAATATTTTCATAGTATATCACGGTTCTTTATAACTCGGTGTTTTGTGTAGTACATGATATTGTAAATAGAATTTATCAAAAATTAAAATACATTCTAAAATATTTTGGTGTTGCATTATACCCTCTTAAATAAATTATTTCCTTAAAATTTTAACTAACATCTGAGAAAAATGGTTTAAAACATTATAATAATAAATTATAAGGAGTTGAAGATAAATATATAAATGTGGAAGGAAATACCTTTTAATACTAAACAATTAAACTTTATTTTGAAATGTACCTTAATTTCTATGTACTACTAGGAAACTTATAATTTCCTAACTACTTCTTAAACCATGAATTTTCCATTATCATACTCGTACTTGTGAATTAGTTTCATAAATCAAACCTTTATAGATGAGTAAAATTTTACTTATAGAACTTGATAGATTTGTCTTCAACATTTTTTATTTTAAGTAATTATTTTTCCATTTAGATAGACAAAATGATATAATATATATACTTTATTTCTACCCATAATTTCATGCCTGGTTGTGTTTCTAATAATTTTCAACCTCTACTTCATGTAAAAAATAAACATTATGAATTTTTAATTTCTTAAAAACTGAAATTATTTTTAAAGAGATCAAAATCTATATAAAAGAATTAAAAAATATTTATCTTGTTTCAACTCATTAAATAAAACCAAAAATGGTTAGCATAAGTTAAGATAATATCAAATATTTAGAAACAATAAATTAATATCTAAATGCTTAATAAATAATTCCCAAAGTAGATCTTAAATCATTCCATAAATAATTAACCTTAAAAATATTTCAAAATATGTCTTACAAAATTCAAAACCTAAAATTCAAAAATATTTGATAACATATTTTTATAACATCAAACGAACATTTATCCAAAAATAATATTAATCAATCATAGATTTACATTACAAAGAATTATATACCCAAATCATATATTCTACAAAATATACTAATCATTTATTGAAAAAACCTTAATCAGCATAAAATCACAAAAAACATATATATGCTACCACAAGTAAACTCACTCATTATTCAACAAATAAATTTCAATCAAATGTAATAATATTTTATATACCTGAATCATATAATGGTCCAAATATATAAAAATTACTCAAAATTAACTTTAATCATTTACTCAACATATCACTTTTCAAAATCATTGTCATCTAAACATATATTTCCAAAATTTTATGACACGTTTATTCCTAGTAAATATTGTTAACTCATTAATGAAGAATATATTACCCATAATGGTTATGTATTCCCTTAAACATATGTCCCCAATAACCTTATTCCCATATATTTTCACACTAAATCTCATGTTAAACTTGAAGGATACATATACCCCAATCATTTATTATGTTTCTTATAATGCTATTAGTCACTATAAAATCCTATAACATAAAACCTTAAATGTGTTTTTATGATTTAAACTTACGGTTATCCAAAAACTTAAAAACATATAATGGTATCATTAAATTTTAAATTATCCTCATCTGATAACATCTTAACTTCTAAAGTTATCCAAACTAATATATAATAACAAATAATATAGCCCGAAAACCCATACACCCTGATATGATGTTAATAATATAATATTTGCGTACCATCTTTGATACCAACTAAATCAACCCCACTCTAACCATTAATAATTAAAATATCAATTTCAAAAATTCATTCACATACATACCCAATACCATTTAGGTTTAGAGTTTTAGAGAGTTAATAAAATCTCTTTACATAACAAATCCTATGACTTTCTCTTTATATGGATATTTTTATATTTATAACCATATTTTATTGTTTTATAAGAAGAATAACGATATCCTAAAAAATATTCTCACATTATAACCTTTTACAAATATCTTACATAATTTCATTTTTCATAACCTGAAGAAATTAATAAATAATAAAGGGTGAGCTCAGATACTTAGTAAGGGTAAACATGGGTTGTACAAATTTATGATTACATATGAGCATAAGATATGTATAATGTTATAATAGTATCATTATAACTTATGAATATCATACCCAATTATTCAAACATCATTAATTGAGATTCATGGAATAATTTTTTTTACAAAAAAATACATAATTCATAAGAGTGTGAGATCACCAATAATCAATCATGAGACATGAGAACATATTAGAAACATAATATATAATTATAGTCCCACCACTCATATAATGAAAATTATACATAAGTTTTCCATATGATCATAAAAACATTAATCATTTCATCAGAGTATAATCTATAAAAAGGAAACATGTTTCATAAGTATTTCATCATAATTTAATAAACCTATAAGAAAGTAATAGGTTTCATAAATTCATAATTAAAAGATAATTAACATTAGAAATCATGAGTAATAAATTGTATGGTATCATAATATCATATCCTTGGTGAAGTATGAAAACACTTAAAGGGTATTAACATAGATAAAAATTCCATTTAAAATAGAATTTCATCATTTCATTAAAATAAATAAAATTCCATTTTCATTCTGTATCTTTAAAAACTAAAAATTTATATAATATTTTGAAAAATATTTTCATTTAAAATAACCATGGAAATATTAATTTAGTCTTTAACATAATTATTTTCCATGAAGACAAAAAAATCAACCATTTCATATATGTTAAAAAAGTACATTCTTTTCATACTTTTATAAAGAAAGACAAAACAACTTTTTTAGAAAACTTTTTAAATGACTCATTTTAGTCCTTTGTAAATAAAGTAAGAGGTATTGAAAATAACCTTTCAAAGAAATTAATTTTTAGGTAAAATAACTTCTATACAATAATTTTAAGAACATGTATATGGAAGAAAAATATTCCTAGCACAAAAAATAAGAAATAAGGTGGGATATTCATAAAAACATGTTCTCCATAATTTTAAGTAAAAATGAGATGAAAATGGTCATAATACTTGAAAATTACATAAATAACAAAATAAGAATAAAATATTTTTGGTTTAAATAATAATGATCTTATAATTTCTCTCAATGGAATTTTAACCTACACAATCCCAAAAATATATGAGATTTTAACATAAACCCTTACTGTTTTGGTTGCTTTTGAATCATATACCCCAAAAAAGAAATAACATCAAATGAAACTTTTAATACAATTAATATAAATATATTCATGATATAATTTATCTATGGTTAATTATATACATCATATAAATAAAAATTGGTTAACAACATGAAACATGTCTTAAAGAAACAATATTGTGACAAAGAACCCTTATAATTTCTATAATTTATTAATCAAGACCTCATTAAAGATAAAACCATAGATGGATTTGTGAATCACCATAATTTAAATTAAAATTATTTTAAAATACATTATTTGAAATAATATAAACTATATAAAATAAACAAGTGGTGAATATGGCATATGTCCCATAGAAATAAAAGTGAGATGAAAACCCCTTACCCAAGGTCCTAAATTTCATTATACACACTCTTAACCTAATATATAATAAATTTATATTTATTATTAATTTATAAGAACACCATAATTATACTTATATTGTCATATATTATTCACTTTTATTTTATAATTTCTCATTTATTAATAATCCTTCTTTAAAATCAATATTTTGGGTTTTCACTCTTACATTTTTCTTACATGTTATGGTTTGGTGGTTCTGGTCCTTATAAATTTATCATTATTTAATCATATATAAAATAATAATTAAGTAATAATTAATATATTTATTAATTATATTCACTTTTATATCCATTCATATAAGGTTGTGATGAAAATTGAATTACATCACTTTGTGGATGTGGTAGTCTTCACGTATACAGATGTGATGTGTTCATTTTTTGATGGATGAAATTAAAGAAAGGGAAATGATATTTAAACATTATAGAATAATAATTATATCATATATATTAGATATATTCATTAAATATTGCTTTATCAGTATCCTTATAAATGGAAATTGGGAAACGAATCACATCGCTTTGTAGAGGTGGTAGTCCACATATATGCATCAACAACATTATCATCTTCCAATAGAAGGGAGGTTCATAAAGTAGATAATATTTTATATTTATATAATCATAAGAATTTAATTAATATCATATATAATCATTAAAAACATCTATATAACCATCCATTAGAGATTATTATGGAAAATAAAATATGCCAGTCACGGAGACAATATTTTGTATATATTCATAATGATGTTTTGATTTTCCATTGGGATGGATGATAAATGGATAAGGGTAATTATATTAACATAATACAATTTAAGAAATATAATTTTAATTTTTTGACTAATTTAGTATTATAAAATATTATTTGGAATATGGATAAGAATAAATAAACTTGAAAGTATTCGATGAAAATGATTACCTCTTCTTTGAGAAACCTCCATTGGATTTCTTCTTAAGCACCTTTGGGTCAGTATTTTAAGAATTAAAAAACCTATGAAAATTTTATAAGAAATTTTAGAATATATTTTTTCATTTTTGGGTAGATATAAATTGATTAATAATGGGTGAATAATAGAGGATAGGAGGTTTCCTTTTATCATTGTGGGGAGTGAAACCCTTGTAATTATTCTAAACATTAAAATAATATAAGATCAATTTCAGTGAAATGTTGGTAAATTTTTTCTAAATTTAAAGGTTTTTATTATATAGGATCTTAATCTATTCAAATAATTGGATTTATGTAACTCTTCGAAATTCTAAAGTATAACATTGTATTCAATAGTGTTTATGACACGCAACTCCGAGTGTAAAGAAGGGAATATATGAACCTGATACATTACAAGATTAAATAAATATAATATATTTTATAGATTTTAATGTAAAAAACACTAGGTTAACTTTAATCACACACAAGATCATACTTCCTTTATATATTTTGTTACATGCAAGAGTGACCTCCGTTTATATCTTGTATTACATGCAAGGCCGTGTTTCACCAAAAAAAAGTATTATTAAAATATTATTATTTAATATAATATGATAGAACCTAGATGTTATATTAGTGGTTATTAATATTATAAACCCAAATATAAAAATATATGGTTTATAAAAATATAAAAGTATTTCATTGGTTACCAATTAATGAGAAACGAAAATAAAGACTAATTCAATATAAAAAAATATTATCAATTTTATGCTTCCAAAGGAGTTTTGTCTTATAAAAAATAATTAATTAAAATTAGTAGAGGATGTTAATAAAATATATATCTTATATATATTCTATTAAAATTTTATGATATTCATCCATTAGTTTTGATATACATAAGGTAAGAACAAACCAAATTTCACACATAAAAAAATATATTTTTATAAAGGAAATTTTATCACCTCTTAATAGAGAACCAATTTTAAATCTAAATTTTGAAACATTAATTGATTAAATATGTAAAAAAAATATAATATTTGAAATAGAAACATACAAATTAGTTTGGGGTTATTTTTTGATATTTTTTGAAAACATATCGTTTTTTAAAGAATATTTAAAAGTACTGAATTTTAGTTCAAAATAACTTTTTCATATCATTTATTTATAAGGTTAAATTATAATTATAATTGGTTTTAAAATTTAATTAGATCATATTTTTATCAATTAATATAATTTATTTCCTTTGAATCATTTTCACTTGGAAATAAATTATAAAAATATAGCAACTTTCAGACGTTTCTACTTTAAAAACACCCATTGTCGTCTCACATGGGGGGTTAAATAGAAATAAATTTCTTCCACTAATATGATCAGAATTTGTAAAAATATATTATATATTTATAATCATCATAATTTATAATTTATAATAAGACCAAATTTTTTTTAACACAAGTATTAGTGAAAGTGATTCAAATTAATTACAACGATTAATGTTAAATGAAGAATAATAAGAGACTAAACCTTAACTATAGGGACCAAAAAGACCTATAAAATTTTCCAAGATATATTTGATTCCATATATTGACCCTATAATATATTGTATCTAAATTTTACTATTATTGTTTCCAATTAAAACATGAAATACATTGGAATAATTACTTCGTCAAAATATTACAAGAGTGTCACTCCTCCTCCACTATAAAAGGCCTCTTTTCATCCCACTTACTCACACCTCTAAAACAAGTTAGAGACAAGAAATATCTTCCCAATTATATTTAAAATTCCCTCTAATGGACCTTTTATCCTCCCTTTGGGCATAAATTCTTCCAAGTAATCCCTCTGATATAAAATAGGAGGTACCTAATTTTTAAGGTAATGTTTTCCAATGATCTTTTATCTTTCATTTACTTCCCCACCGCTTCAATTATTTTTAAATAATGATAATATGATCACACCAGTATACTCAATATAATTTGATGTTTTTTTATTATGGTTTATATCTACACTGACACACACTTCCATCTAATGGGTAATGAATATACTATTTTTATGTATGGAGAACTACCACCTCACAAAATGATGACTGTTCATTATTCCATTTAACGACAATCAGGGTGGATATTATGTTTGAAAATATGTTTATATATGATATATATTATATTTATAATGTATTTATATTTATATATATAATTTGTAACAAATATATTTATTGCATTCCATTTTTCGTTAATATGATAACATCGATTGAGGAAGTGTTGACCATTACCCCCTCAAAGTGATGTGAATCGTTCACACTATACATGAAACAAATTAAGGATAGATTTAATAAAAATATATGAAATATATTAAATAATTATGGAAATTTAATTATAATATAAATTTATATACATGTTATTTACTTTTCATTATTCTAAAGTACAACAATTAAATGAAGGTAGCATTCATACGTATGTACGGACTACCGTCTCTATAAACGGTGCATTTCATTTCTTATCTTCAAACATTATACATTATTATATATTTACATATACTGAATATATATGATATTAAAATAATTTATCACATTATTTATATGATTAATCCATGATATATTTAATAATAACAACAAACTACATGTTAAAACATACTCGACAAACTAGGAAATTAACACCGAAAATATTTAAAATAAGATAAGGCTATTAACAAATGGGTAATAAGATAATATAATAGGATCATATGTGATATAATAATTATTAATATAGTTATGGAATAATCTATTAACATGTTTAAAACAACTATAAATGAGTTTAAAATAATTCTACATGAAAAAAACACAAGGTAAGGGATTCTGGTATCATTTCCCTTCCATGAGGCATACTAAATTTTTGTACAACTAATTTCATTTATATGGTGTATATACTACGCATTTGGATATGATATATCATGAAAAATTATATCTTCATCATATTTTTAGTTTCAACTTTAATTATTTATTTTAGAGGTATTTAAGTTGAAATTTACCAAGTGGAATAGAATTACATAACTCGATTTCTTTTCATTGAGTTATATTACATCCTCATTATAGTTAATATTATAGGATTATTTTTTTAACCAATTTTCACTACTTATTGTTTTATTTACACTTCCCTTATGTTTATTTACATTTGATACACATAATATACTCTTTGATATATTCTCCCTTCGATGTAATTTCCTTTTCAAATATTTATTTCACAATCTCATTTTATTCACGATTTTTTGTACTAGAACTTAAATTTGATTAAAGTATTGGATAATTTTTCAATAAACCCATTAATTTTAATCTCCTATTTTTATTCATGACTTTTATCAAGTATTAGTTCCATTTTTTCTACTCTTTGATACCCAAATGTTTTAGATAATGTTTTATGGAAACCCGAATTCATTTCTATATTTAGTCGAAGAACCTATTTTCTTATAAAAATAATGTATTATAAATAAAATTTCAAAAAATGTTTTTAAACATTACAAAAAATATTTAAATAAAATTTTACCCCTTTTTTATGAATTTTTTCAACGGAATATTATTTTTTCTTTCCGAACAATTCACTTTTCTACCCTATTTACCTTATAAAAGGAATGTTTCTTTTTACCACATATGAAATTTAGGTATTTTACCATCATCGTCGTTTTGGAGCTTCCTTTGCATGTTTAAAAGGTTTATTTTTAAATATTTTTTTTTAAATGGTATTTTCATAGAAAAATGTTTTCAAAAAGTTTTACAAATTAAGTGATATTTTTCTCAAGAATATTTTCTTAAAAGTTAATCTTTTATTTCATCAATAAAGATAACTCTCTATTTTTACTCCACTTGGGATATTTTGTATTGATACTATTTATATCCTTTCTCCAGATTGTTTTCGATTGATTTATCTAAAGAAATTATTTATATACATTTCCTTTATTTCCTTATTAGTACCCTTTAAATATTTAATTTCATATGATCATTGTGCATTGAATTCCCCTTAATTATTTATATCATTTATGATGGATATTAATATTTACTAATCCATATACTAATTTACATACAGTGTTTACTTTGAATGTTATTTTATTAACAGGGAAATTATTTATAAATCTATATTACTCGTTCAATATGGTTATTTGATAAGGAATATTCTTTATTTAGATTACTCAAAATGAGGAATTTTTGGACTGGAAATGATTGGTGAGGCTCAAAAATTATATATCCCCTTGAAGCATCAACAGGTTCTCATGATACCAATAAGTTGTGCAAATTGATTGGTTTTATACCCTTAATTTAAACCTTCTTATGAAAGTATTTGATGGTATAGTTATTTATATTCTTGAGACATGATGTCCAATAATTTAGAATTTTCTTATTTAATCTCAGTTATTATTATCCATGATATTTTGTGTTGACATATTTATGGATGAATTTAATTATTAGTTTATTGATTAATTATATGTGTTTTAGTTTCTCACATTTCCATATTTAGTTTTCCTTTTTGAGTTATTTGAATGGGATGTGTTTTCATTTATTATATTTCTATATTATTTATCATATCATTTTATTGATTACATGGTATGTGTGTTTAGTTATTTACCTTGTAATATTATTTTATTCTCATTGATTCAATATTGCTTCCACGGTTCTTTACTTAACTTTAGTGATTATTTGATATCACCCATATTTTTTTCTTCTCCCCAGGAATCCATGATCTATACTAATAAATATTTATAAGGAAATGATAGATGGAAAAAAATAACCTTTAAAGGGAAAAGATAATAAAAACATTATGTTGTAATTATTGTATTCTTTTGAATTAAAATACTCATATATGTATCTGTTTTAACAAGACTAATAAACTATTTGGTCCTTTATGGATTGATTCCTTTTAATCATGATAATATAATTGATATAAGACCCCATCTTCGGTCTTCTAGGGTTGGGGAACTACAGTTAGTATCAGATGAATTATAGTATCAACCTTGGGAATTATATTTATGAAATGGTATTTTATAGAACATAACCCTAAGGTAGAATTTTCTGATAAGTATAGAATATCATCCAAGAATTTTGTTAATTTGTAGATTATGTGAGTTTTTCTAGAAATAATTCCATGTTTGGATACTAAAAGGGGACATGGTTATGTCTAAATCATGACTTGGGGTAACTTGGTACATGGAAATGGTCCTTACTATGCACTGGGTTTGACACTCTTGAGGGATATACATTGGATACTCTATGTTTTCTTTATAAACCATTATGAATAATATGAATGGATAAGGACAATGAATGGTCAATGTTTAACCTATGCTATTTTATATTTAAAAATAATGTGTCATGATTTATAAATCCAAAAAATGATATTATGGTTAAACCTTAGACTATGGAAGTTGATGTAGTATTTTTAGGATTCAATCATTAAATTGTAAAAGTATTTTTCAAGTCGTATTTTGGATATAATAATCATGAAAAATATAAGGAATATTCTTTATTTTATAAACTTATTTTTTAGAGTAAAGGTTATTTGAGGAATAATTCCATTACATTTATATAGATGTAATTTTAAAGGTATTAATAACCTTTAGCATTCGTATGATCTATAATGACATTATACTAATAGTCAAAAAAATATTGTGATACTTTATAAAAAATTATTGTATTGAAACCCTTAGTTAATAGTATATTTAATGATAAAATTTCAATGATGTCTATTATATTTATTTTGGAAATTATATTAATGTGGTTTTAGAAAATGAAAACTTGTATGTCGGGTGAAAATCTATCATGTCTGGAAAGACCATTGTTCTTGAACTCATAACTGAAGGAATATAATGTTTTCATGCAACCATTTATGTGTCCAATGTCCTTGTTAATTTTTCATTGTTTTTAGTCAAACAATTTGAATAATAAATGTTAATGATGAACCAATAGTGTCATTTTTTAGGATTAAAGATTAATATATTATCCGTATTGATTTTGGAATATAGTTAGAGGAAGATAGTTCGACTTTTCAATCTTTTATAGGCCTTACAATCCTTTAAAGTTTCTTTTGGTGCTTCAAGTAGAAAAAATTCATTATTAGTAATTCATTTCTAGGAGTAAAGGGATTAATTAGAATTTGATTGAAGCATGACCAAAATTTACAATTACTTATATGAAATTGAAACCTATAAAGTAAGAAAATCTCCTTATATTCTTGTTTAGTAAAATAGTTACCCAACATTTGGAAAATTACTTCAAACTAAAATGTTGTCCTAATACCTTAATTTTTGTGAACTAGTGGTCTATTAAATCATCGAAGATTTATGGATTTGTGGTACATAACTTTCTATTGATCATTCAATTATTTTTTATTGATTACCTCATTCACTCTCTATAAATATTTTTATTTTTTTTCCAAGTATATATTTTCACTTTCCACTATTGTTCTCATACTTATAGACCTAGTTACATGGTAATTCATGTGACCTTATTACTTCTCATTCTCTCTTTTATAATGGATTTTTTATGAACCCTTCTCATGATATAGAGTTTCAATGTAGAAAATATCAAAAAATATATTACCGGGAGATAATTTTAATTATGTGGACTCAATTTAATTAAACAAGGTAGAATGTAACGCCCTAAAAATATAAATTACAACTATGTATTCAATAGTGTTTATGACACACAACACCAATTATAGAAAAATTGAATATATTAACATAATACATTTTAATATTAAATAAATATAATATATTTTATATCCTATAATTAACACAACACTAAGTTATTTGAATTACATTAAGATTGACCTTCCTTGATTGATCATATTTTATGAAAGAGAAGCCTTCATCGATAGCTTATGTTACACGTAAGGCTGAGTTTCACTAAATAACAATGTATTATTAAATTTTTATAATTTAATATAATATGATATAACCTATATATTATGTTAGTAGTGATTACTAGTATTAACTAACTTAAGAAAATTTATGTGTTATATAAATATGAAATAAATTCAATGGTTACCAATTAATTAGAAATGAAAATAAGAACCAATTGGGTTTACAATGAAATATTATTATTTTAATGCTTCCGAAGGATTTTTATCATTGTGAACATTATTTATTAAAATAAGTTAATGATTTTAATGAAATATATATGTTATATATATTCAATAAAATATTATTTATATTCATTTATTCGGTTTGATAGGCATAATATAAGAACAAACCAAATTTCACACATAAAAACATATATTTTTTATAAACAAAATTTTACCACCTTTTAACGACCATTTTAAATTTGAATATTTAAAAATTAATTGATTTAATATGTCAAAATTGTATTTTTATTTCAAATAGAGACGTAAAAATTAGTTTATTGTTAGTTTTGTAAATTTTTTGGAAACATATCATTTTTAATGAATAGTTAAAAATACTGAATTTTAGTTCAAACCTGCTAATTTATTTATAAGGTTAAATTATAATTTAAAATGTTTTTAAAGATTAATTATATCATATTTTTATCAATTAATATAATTTATTTCATTTTAATCAATTTCACTTTGACATTTATTATAAAAACATAGTAAACTCTCTAACATTTTTAATTTAAAACATGCATTGTTGCCCCACCTGTGAGATTTAATTTAAATTAATTTCTACCAATTATATGATTGGAGTTTGGAAAAATGTATTTCATATTCAGAATCATCATAATATTTAATTTTTAATAAGAGAAACGTTTTTTACCAAATGGAATAGTGAAAGTTATTAAAATTAATTACAACGATTAAGGTTAAATAAAGATTAATAACTGACAAAACCTTAGTCGTAAGGCCCGAAATGACCTATACACTTGTACAAGAGATATTGTTTAGAAATATAACAATCCTATACCCTATTGTATCCAAATTGTAACATTATTGGATCCACCTGAAACGTGAAAAATGTGGGAATAATTACTTTGTTAAAATATTACAAGAGTGTCACTCCACCTCCACTATAAAGGCCTTCTTTCCTCCCACTACCTCACACCTATAAAACCACTTAGGTTCGAACAATATCTACCCAAATAGATTCCAAAATCCATCCCCTATACCTTTAAGCCTCCCTTTTGGCATAAACCCTTATAATGAATCCATCTGGTATAAAGCAAAAGGAGTTACCCTATTTTTAAGGTAATGTTTTCCAACGATCTCTTTTTTATCATTTACTCTTTTACCCCATAAATTATTTTTAAATCATGATTATATGACAAAAATAACATCAAAATACTTTTATTTTGTTTTATTAAGGGTTATAACTATAATAACACACACATACATCAAATGGGAAATGAACATATTATTTACATTTATGGTGAACTACCGCCTCATAAAGTGATGATTGTTTATTTTACATATTACCACCAATCATGGTAGAAGTTATGTTGAAAACTATGTTTATATATGATATTTATTATATTTATTATATCATTATACTTATTTAATCATTTTATAACATATATATTTAATAATTTCCATTTTTGTGTTAATATGATGACATCATTTGAGGAAGTGTGGACTACCACCCCTCTAAGCAATGTGATTTGTTCATACAATACATGAAAGGTATTAAAGATAATTTTAATAAACATATATAAAATATAATACATAATTTTGTTAATGGAATTATAATATACATGCATATACATTTAATTTACATATTATCCTTTTAAAACATGATAATGAAATGAAGGTGGCTTCCATGTGTACGTACAAACTTCCGTCTCCAAGAATGATTCATTCCATTTATTATATCCAAAAATTATAGATTGTTATAGATATATATAAGGGATATATATGATATTCAAATCGTATTTTACATTCAATAGATGATGAAACCATGATATATTTAATAATAACAACAAGTTAAAACATACTCGACATACATGGAAATTATATAAGGACCCGGCCTTAAACCTTACATAATATTGAATTAAATGAATAATTCATATTGAGGATCTTTTCAGGTTTAGAATTTTGGAAAATTAGGACATAACTTTTACACCTCAATAGATTACAAAGTAGACATTTCTACATAGTTTCCATTTTTTTACAAAACATGAACTCTTGAAAAAAAGAGTCATGTATAGTTCCATGTTTAAGAAAACATGATTTTTCCTTGATCCCATACTTGAACCTATTCCACATTATGTCCTGTGAAAAAAAAATTCAAAAACTTGTGATGAGTATAAAAAGCTTAGTAAGGGATACACAAAGAAGTAAAAGTGTTAGTTTTTCAAAACAACAAGTAAACTATGAACACTTTAACATAAGTAGTACTTTTCACCTTTATGAAGTAGTAAATACTCTTCAATGAATAAATGATCATTAATTATCCTTTTGTAACCAAAATATAACCCTAAAACCCAAATAAAGAAAACATAACATATCAAGGTAACTTGGGACATAAACAGACATAAATGGAATAACCATACTGTCGACTTCCACACATATCACTAAATGGAATAGCCATACGGCCGACTTCCATACCCAATGCATTTGAAGTTATAACGTAACCACCCTTCATGGTATTCACGGCACCACCCGTCATTTGGTTTATCACGTAACCACCCGGCAAACGTCCAAGTACCAATATAAAACCATAACACATACAACAAATATAAAGGAAAGAAATCATTTCTACATTTCGATCACAATATATCACTTAAAAATATTGACATAAAAAATCCATTTTCAAAACCATTTTCAATACCAAAAATATGTACAAGAGTATATGGTATTTATTTTCTTTTAAAAATGTTATGGCTTGTTGAGGAAGTCAAAGATCAAATAATCCTCACGGTGATGGAAAAGTCATCGTCACCGCATACGTTAAAAGAAAAATTATTTTTTTGATTAGTAAATCGCTTCGTAGAAAAAGAATCATTTTTAATAAAAGTCAAAGTCAAAGGGTTTTATACACCGTATAAAAGAAAGTTGTGTACAAATGAAAATATGCCTCAATGAAAGGGGATTGAGACGAAGTCCCTTACCTCATGGGTGACTTGACTCAATCGTTCTTTAATATCTTGAATAATAAACTAAAGTTAATTTCTACTTCCTTAAGAAACTTTTTCAAGTTTATAATTCCTTTTCTATAAATTATTACCATTTTATAAACATTATGTAATCATTTATGTTAATAATGTTTATTTTGTCGATATTTGGTACTTGAGTCAAAAATGAACACCTTATATTTACAAGTTGTCCATGTGGTCAAAGGATCACTATATCCAGAATGTTATTCATGATTTGGATATCATATATATCATATATATCCATTATATACATGTCTTTATAATAGTACATAATATTTAGAGGTAAGAAATGAAATGCACCGTTCATGGAGACGGTAAGTCGTACGTACGCATGAACGCTACTTTCATTTATATTTCTTATTTTAATGGAAATGAAACATAATTATAAATAGGTATATTATAATTACAGTATAATATCATATATAATATCATTAACACTATCCTTTATACATCCCACATGATTCATTAACGAGTCACATCACTTTAAGGTGGTGGTAGTCCGCACTTCCTCAAATGAGATTATCGTATTTACCCACTATGGAAACCATAAAGTCATGATATAAATGGAAAATATAGAAGCATAAAGAAAACATAAACATAATATATATCATATATAAATATAGTTTCATCATAATGGCCACCATGAGAGGCGGTAGGAGATAATCGAACAATCATCGTTTCGTGAGGCGTTAGTTTTCCATCCATAGAAACATTATGTTCTTCAACCATTAGATGGATGTGTGTGTATGTGTAGTCATAATCCTTATCATAAAAACACCCTATTATATTTATGATACAGTTTTTGTTATAAAATAAAGGAATAAAAAATACTTTAGGGGTTGGAGAAGTAAAATAAAAGAAATCAATTTAATAGAAATTGTCACCTTTGATTTAGGGAACTTCCTTTGGTTTGAACCAAAAGGATTTCTTGAAGTTCTTTATACCTAAGGTAAGGCTTCTAAGAGGATGAGATGGATGTTGGGAACTTAATTGGGTAGAGTTTGGATGAGCCAAATTGTTTTATATGTGTGAGGAATTGGTTAGAAGTGGTCTCCTTTTATAAGGGCGAGAAGGGGCTCTTTAGGAAAGTGTGAAAATATTATTTTATAATATAATGATATTCGGTTACTTATGGTCCATAAATAATTATAGTCAGAGATAAGATGATTCATGGTCGAAATAAAATCATCCAATCAGAATTAGACATGTTTTGGATAATATTTTAATCATTATAATGTTATTTATTTAAATGATTTATTCATGAGGTAAACATAGCATCATTATTATGTCATAAATAATTTAATTTATTTGTTGTCTAAAAATTATAAAAAAAATACTATCATGTAGGAAATATATTTAGCTTTACAATGAGTATTTATAGTCGAAAATATGACTTATATAACACAATATAAAAATTAATTACTCAAAAAAAATTTAATGTCAATTTTGTCTTTACTTTAACTTAATTAATCTAAATTGTCATTATCACTTCCATGTGGATCAAAGGGGTCCCAAAATCGACCCAATGATGCACATGGTCGTTAATAACTCATAAAATAAGGTTCGGACAAGTTTTAAGGTAATTTCGAATTATTATAATATTCTTTTAACCTTCAGTTACTTTATTTAACTTTAACCGCGGTAAATAAAAGTCAAAAGTTACTATTCACCAAAAAAATATTTTCATCTTAATGAACCAAATTTTACTTCTTTATAACAACCATGTAGGTCAGATTTTTTAAATTTAATTAATAGAAGTTTTAAAATTTCATTTAAATGAAAAAGTCAGTTTTTTAACTACCACTAAGTGGTTTCACTATTCATCAAAAATTGAAGTTTTTCAGAAAAATAACAAAAATTCAGCCTAAGATATATTTGATATTCCGAATTCAAAAATAATGTTTATTTTCTCAAATTAAAAACATATAAGTGGCATTAATTAATTTTAAACTTAATTCCTGTTATCAAAACAAATAGCTTGTTTTTAGGAAATAATAACTATCAAATGATTGACATTTGTTTATGTCCAATTTCAAAGTGAATTAGTTCCAATGACCAACATTGGATTAAATGGTAAAAATATATTTTAATTTCACTTTAAAATCAACTAGAAATAAAATCTAACCATATAAATAAATTAGATTAAAAGGCACATTTGAATTAAAATATAATATTTTTCACTATTCATTGAAAAATGAACTTTATCAGAAAAATACCAAAAAATTTATACAAAGTACATTTTGATGTCCCCATTCTAAAGAAGGATTTTATTTGTTCATATAGAATGTATTAAAGTAACCAAAACTATTTTTAAAGAGGGTTCCCCTTTAAAAGGTGATAAATCGGCCTTTTAATGTAAATTACGCTTAAAATTAGATTCATTAACATTTTATGCCTCTAAATTTTTATTGGATAATGTAAATACATTTAACAAACATGTATAATCATATTGTAGTTAGTTTCGTTCATTCCTAATAATACAACGGCTGGGAGTTAACTACAATTTAAAATAATAATATTATATTATTAGTGTGCAATGTAAGATTTCAAAGAAACCCGTTGTTGCATATCAGGTACGCTATCAAACATAGAAACCCCTTTAAAGTAAAATTAATATTTAATTTGAAAATATTAATAAATAAGAAATATGCCTTATTCTTTATTTACCTGGGATGTTACATCGTTTCCCCCATTTGGAAATTTCGTCCCCACAATTTTTATTCACTTATCAAAATAAGTGGGGGTATTTATCCCTCATAGAATTTTCAGATTCCCACGTTGCCTCCTAAACCATGTAGTTTTTTCACAAAACCTTTACCTGGTGAATTACCTTATTCCACAATATTTGTTCTCTATGGTCATGAATCTGGACTGCTTGTTCTTAAGAAGAGATATTCTCTTCCAACTGAACTACCTCTGGGCTCAAAACATGAGATGGATCTGGCATATACTTTCTCAACATCGAAACATGAAAAACATTATGTACCTGGGAAAAACATGGGGGTAAAGCCACTCTGTATGAAACTGATCCAACTTTTTCCAGAATTTCATAAGGTCCAATAAACCTCAGACTCAACTTTCCCTTCTTACCAAAACGCATCACACTTTTCCATTGAGAAACTTTGAGAAAGACATGATCAGGTACCTCAAAAGAAAGATCCTTCCTCCGGTTATCAGCATAACTTTTCTGTCTGCTTTGAACTGTTCTCATGTGCTTCTAAATCAACTAAACTTTTTCTACCATCTCTTCTACCAATTCTAGTCCCATCAGCTTCCTTTCACCTACTTTACCCCAAAAAGATGGATTTTATCAATGCTTTCCATAAAATGCCTCAAATAGAGTAATATGTATACTAGAATGAAAACTATTATTATAAATAAATTCAACCAAAGAAAGATGTTGGTCCCAACTTCCCTGATAATCCATCGAGCCAACACGTAACATATCCTCCAATGTCTTAATTGTTCGTTCTGATTGCCCATCTGATTGAGGGTGAAAAGATGTACTAAAATTTAATTCAGTACCCAACGACTTTTGAAGGCCTTTCCAAAAGTTAGAAGTAAACCTGGGATCACAATAAGATACAATGGAGAGGGGAACTCCATACAACCTAACTATTTATTTAACATAAAACTGATCAAGTTAATATAGAGACAAAGTATCTCTAACAGGAAGGAAATGATCAGATTTAGTCAATCGGTCAACTATAACCCAGGTTGTATTTTTACCTCGATATGTCTTTGGTAATCCCACAAAAAAGTCCATGGATATGTTTTCCCATTTCAACTGTGGCGCTGGTAAAGGCTAAAGCATTCCATTCGGTAACTGTCGCTCTGCTCTAACCTACTGACAAGCCAAACACTTCACAGTAAAATCAGAAATATCTCTTTTCATTCCTTCCCACCAGTAATACTCCTGAAGATCTTTGTACAACTTAGTACTGCCAGGATGAACTGAAAACAGAGAACTATGAGATTCACATAACTCATTCTTCAACTGTAAATCACAAGGTACACATAAGCTCTTTTAAAACTTCGAAACTCAATCATTATCAGTGTTAAAATCAGGAAACTTACCCTTCTGAGCCAACGAAACTTTTTTTTTCAACTCATTGTCTTCCTTCTATGCTTGTTTAATTCTGTCTGATAGAGATGATTTCACTAACACCTGAAACAAAAGAGAATAATTTCCTGTACCAATAACTTCTATGCCAAATTTCATCAAATAAAAAGCCAAAGGATCTCATTCCAAATGTAACATGGTTAATGAAGTATTAATTTTTCTACTCAAAGCATCAACCACTTTATTTGCTTTTCCCGGATGGTAATGGATCGTGAAATCATAATCCTTGATTAATTCTAGCCATCTCCTTTGTCTCATGTTCAATTCATTCGAGTGAATATATACCTAAAACTTTTTTGGTTAGTATATATTTCACACTTCACTCCATACAAATGATGCCTCCAAATTTTTAAAGCAAAAAAAATAGCAGCTAATTACAAATCATGTGTAGTGTAATTTAACTCATGAGGTTTCAATTGACGTGAAGCATAAGCAATTACCTGATCATTCTGCATTAGGAAACATCACAATACTTTCAGTGAACCATCACTATAGATAACAAACTCACCATTTCTGGATGGTAGTTCCAATACAGGAGCATTCACCAATCTCCTTTTCAATTCCTGAAAACAATCATCACATTCTTTTATTCAGATGAACTTAACACCTTTTTGAGTTAACTTAGTCATTGGACTATATAACCGTGCAAAATTTTCAAAAAACCTCCAGTAATAACCTACCAAACCAACAAAACTACGAATATCGGTTATATTTGTGGGTCTTGGCCATTCTTTAACAACTTTCGTTTTAGCAAGATCAACAATGATGCCATTTTTTGAAACAATGTGACCAAGGAAAGAAATTTTTTGTAACCAAAACTCACACTTACTGAATTTCCCAAAAACAATTATTTTAAGGTTTGATAGAAAACCCTTAAATGAAGAACATGATCCTCTTTACTTTTAGAATAATCCAAAATATCATCAATAAACACAACCAGCAGTTATCACCTGATTCAACTGAGCCATCACTACAGTAAACTACTCAATTATGATTCCAACCATCTCAGGTTTCTGATTCGAAAGGTCATTCTCTTATGTATTCCTTCCCAGAAAAGTTTCTCTATTTCCTCTAAGAAAAACCATTCTTGACAAAGAAATACATTTGGTGAAGTAACATGGTAATCTGTAAATGCAACATGATCTTGATATTAACATAAATTACATTATGGATATTAAATTAACAATATCCTAACTCCTAAAGTTATCTAAACCGGACTCTGATACCAACTATAAGGACACAGCCTTAAACCATACATAATATTGAATTAAATTAATAATTCACATTGAGGGTCTTTTCAGGTTTAATGTTTTAGAGAATTAGGACATAACTATTACATCTCAAAAGATTACAAAGTAGACACTTTTACACAGTTTCCATTTTTTTTACAAAACATGAACTCTTGAAAAAAAGATTCATGTCTAGTTCCATGTTTAAGACAACATGACTTTTCATTGATCCCATCCTTGACCCTATTCCATATTATGTCCTGTGAAAATCATTTCAAAAACTTGGGATGAGCATAAAAAGATCAGTAAGGGATACACAAAGAAGTAAAACTGTTAGTTTTTCAAAACAACAAGTAAACCATGAATACTTTAACATAATTAATACGTTTCACCTTTATGAAGTATTAGATACTGTTCACTGAATAAAATATCATTACATACCCTTTTGTAACCAAAATATTAACATAAAACCCATATAAAGAACACATAACATATAAAGGTAACTTGGGACATAAATAGACATAAATGGAATAACCATACGGTCTACTTCCATACATATCACTAAATGGAATAGCCATATGGCTGAATTCCATACCCAATGAATTAGAGGTTATTACGTAACTACCCATCTGGGTATTCATGGCACCACCCGTCATTTGGTTTATCACATAACCACCCGTCAAATGTCCAAGTACCAATATAAAACCATAACACATAAAAAATATAAAGGAAAGAAAACATTTCCACATTTTGATCACAATATATCACTTAAATATATTGACATAAAAAATCTATTTTCAAAACCATTTTCAATACCAAAAATATGTAAAAGTGTATAAGGTATTTATTTTCTTCTAAAAACATTACGGCTTGTTGAGGATGTCAAAGATCAAATAATACTCGTCATGGTGGAAAAGGTCGTTGTCACAGCTTATGTTAAAAGAAACATTCTTTTTTGTTATTTAGTAAAACGATTCGTAGAAAAAGATTCCTTTTGAATAAAATTAAAATTCAAAGGTTATTATACACTGTATAAAAGAAAGTTGTGTATAAATGAAAATATGCCTCAATTAAAGGATATTTAGATGAAGTCCCTTACCTCGGGTCCGACTTTGCTCGATCGTTCTTTAATATCCGGAATAATAAACTAAAGTTAATTTCTACTTGCTTAAGAACCTTATCCAAGTTTATAATTCTTTTAATATCACTTATAACCATGTTATAAACATTATTTAATCATTTAATTTAATAATGTTCGTTTTGTCGATATTTGGTACTTGAGTCAAAAATTAACACCTTATATTTACAAGTTGTCCATGTGGTCAAAGGTTCATTATATCCAGAATGGTATTCATGATTTGGATATCATATATATCATATATATCCATTATATACATGTTTTTATAATAGTTCATAACATTTATATGTAAAAAATGAAATGAAATTCACCGTTCATGTAGACGGTATGTCGTACGTACGCATGAACGCTACTTTCATTTCTATTTATTTTTTTAATGGAAATAAAACATAATGATAGGTAGGTATATTATAATTCCAATATAATATCATATATAATATCATTAACACTATCCTTTATACATCCCACATAAGGCATTAGTGAGTCACATCACATTAAGGGGGTGGTAGTCCGCACTTCCTCAAATGAGATTATCGTATTTAACCACTATGGAAACCATAAAGGCATGATATAAATGGAAAATAAAGAATCATAAATAAAATATAAAGATAATATATATCAAATATAAATACAGTTCCATCATAATGTCCACTATGAGAGGCGGTAGGAGATAATGGAACTATCATCGTTTCGTAAGGCGTTTGTTTTCCATCCACTGAAACATTATGATCTTCACCCATTAGATGGAGGTGTGTGTATGTGTAGTTAGAATAATTCTCATAAAAACACACTAGTATATTTAGGATACTATTTTTTTTAAAAAATAAAGTAATAAAGAAGTTTTTAGGGTTTGGAGAAGTAAAATAAAAAAACAATTTAAGAGAAATTGTTACCTTTAATTTTGGAAACTTCCTTTGGTTTGAACCAAATGGATTTCTTGAGGTGACTTATGCCTAAGGTAATGCTTATAAAGGGATAAGGGGGATGTTGGGAGATTAATTGGTCAGATATTGGACGATACAAATGGTTCTAAAGGTGTGATAAATTGGTTATAAGTGGTATCCATTTATAAGGGGGAGGAGGAGATCTTTAGGAAAGTGTGAAAATATTATTTTATAATATAAGGATATTCGGTTTCTAATTGTCCAAAAATAATTATAGGCTACGATAAGATGATTTATGGTCAAAATAAAATAATCCAATCAGAATTGGAAATGTTTTGGATAATATTTTAATCATTATAATATTATTTATTTAAATGATTTATTAATGAGGTAAACACAACATCATTATTATGTCATAAATAATTTAATTTATTTGTTGTCTAAAAATTATAAAAAAAATACTATCATGTAGGAAATAATTTATCTTTCTAATGGGTATTTATAGTAAATAATAGGACTTATATAACACAATATAAAAATTAATTACTAAAAGATTTTTGTTAATGTCAATTTTGTCTTTAGTTTAAGTTAATTGATCTAAATTGTCATTATCACTTCCAAGTGAATCAAAGGGGTCCCAAAATCGACCCAAATATTCCCATAGTCGTTAATGACTCAAAAAAAGGTTTAGAAAATTTATAAGGTAATTTTTAATTATTATAAAAATCTATTAACCTTGAATTACCCTATTTACCTTTAACCGTGATAAATAAAAGTCAAAAGTTATTATTCATCAAAAATTATTTACATATTAATGAACCACATTTTACTTTTTAATATCAACCATGTATATCGGATTTTTGAAATTCAATTCACAGAAGTGGTAAAATTTCATTTAAATAAAAAAATCCATTTTTTGAACTTCCACTATGTTGTTTCACAATTCATCAAAAATTGACGTTTTTCAAAAAAATACAAAAAATTCAGCCTAAGCTATATTTGATATTCCAAATTCAAAAATGATATTTATTTTTCCAATTAAAAACATATAAGTGGAATTATTTAATTTTGAAATTAATTCCCGTTATGAAAACAAATAGCATGTTTTTAGGAAACAATAACTATCAAAAGATTAACATTTGTTTATGTCCAATTTCAAAGTGAAATTAGTTCCAATGACCAAAATTGGATTAAATGGTAAAAATATATTTTCATTTAACTTTAAAATCATTTATAAAGAAAATATAACCCTATAAATAATTTATATTAAAAGGAAATTTTGAATTAAAATATAATATTTTTCACTATTCGTTAAATAACTGAACTTTATCAGAAAAATGCCAAAATATTTACACAAAGTATATTTTGATGTCCCCATTATAAAGAAGGATTTTATTTGTTCATATAGAATGTATTAAAGTAAAAAAACTAGATTTAAAGAGGGTTTTCCATTAAAAGGCGATAAATCGGCCTTTTAATGTAATTTACGCTTAAAATTAGATTCATTCACATTTTAAGCCTCTAACTTTTTATTGGATAATGTAAATACATTTAACAAACATGTATGATCATATTGTAGTTATTTTCATTCATTCCCGCCAGTACAACGACTAGGAGTTAACTACCATTTAAAATAATAATATTATATTATTAGTGTGCAACGTAAGATTTCAAAGAAACCCGTTGTTGCGTATCAGGTACGCTATCGAACATAGAAACCCCTTTAAAGTAAAATTAATATTTAATTTAAAAATATTAATAAACATGAAATATTTCTTATTCTTTATTTACCTGAGATGTTACAAATTAACACATGAAATAATTAAAATAATGAAATGCTATTATCAAACGGGTAATAATATATTCTAAGAGGGTCATATATGATATCATAAATGTAACAGCCCGAGATTTTATGAAAAATATTCTTTCTTATTTTACTAATGTCTTGTGTTATACGCTACACCAAAAGGAGCTTGCACAACACGCATCCTTGACTTGCCTTGCATTACACGCAATCGCAACCTTCCTCGATAGCGTGTGTGGTACGTAATCCTGAGTTTCACGAAACAATGATATGCTATTAAAATATTATTAAAACTAGCCACTTTTTAAATTTTAGAAATTTTAACTCTCAAAATGGACTTCATTTTTGGATTCGGAGTATCGAATTTAGCCTAAGGTGAAATTTTGGTACTTTTCGGATAACTTTCATATTCTGATGAATAGTGAAAATTACTAAATTATAATTAAAAACAACTTTTTTAATCGAAATAAATAATAGTGATAAATCATTAATTTGAGTGGTTTTAAAGTATATTTAGAATATATTTTTACAATTTAATACAATGTTGGTCATTGGATGTAGTTTCACATTTAAACTAGACATAAACAAGTGTCAATCTTTTGATAGATATTGTTTCTTAAAAACACGCTATTTGTTTTAACAGCGGGATTTAATTATAAAATTAATTAATGCAACTTTTATGTTATGAATTTGGTAAAATAGACTTCATTTTTGAATTCGGAATATGAAATATAGCTTGGGATGAAATTTTGGCATTGTTCTGAAAAACATCAATTTTTGATGAATAGTGAAACTACTAAGTGGTAGGTTAAAAACTGAATTTTGCATAAAACTTAATTTTACCGCTTCTGTGAATGGAATTTCGAAAATCCGAGAGACACGGTTAATATCAAGGACTAAAATGTGGTTCAATGAGATGAAAATAATTTTTTGGTGAATAGTAACTTTTTACTATTTTTACTGCGGTTAATAGTAAATAGGGTAACTAAGGGTAAATATGATATCAATATTACCCTAACACATGTCCTAATTCTATTGGACAAGTGACATTCGACCAAAAACAAACTTAGGAATAAAATATGACCATTTAGGCCCACTTGGATTAGATTAGGACATTTATTATTAATTTATTTAAAGAAGGGTTAAAATAGTTAAAATCAAAGTTTTATAAGTAAATCATTTTTAATATGGGGTTATACATAAGATAAATTCGATTGTAAATATTCATTAGAAATCTAAAAGGATTTACTACATGATGGTATTTTATTTGTAATTTTTAGACATCAAATAATTTAATTTATTTATGACACAACGATGATGCAGTAATTATCTTTTTAATGAAATATTGACATAATTGATGTTATAAGCACCCAAATAAATGTAATTTGAGATTTTTTATGAATTCCACTAATTTTCTAGGTTACTATGATATATTAATGTTGATTTAATCAACTTGTTTCGAACATTTAATTCTGTTATGACTTTCACATAAATCATATATCAAATAGTGTCAAAATTGACACAAAATAGTTTTTAAATAAAATATTATATTACTAATTGTTATTTTATTCCTAAAAATCTAAGGTTCGGCCAAATGACTTAGATAAAGATATATATATTAATAATAAACAATTTGGGGTTCGTTTGGCATGTTATAGTAAGTGTATTAACCATATAGTGAAAGAAAACAAAAAGACACGGTAAAAGCTAAATTATTTAACTTAGAGTTAAATCTAATTGATAAGGTTTAAAATAAGATCCAAACATGTCTAAATTTGATTGGTTGATGAGATTACAACCCTATCTCATCTAATCTTTGAATATGAGTCATTTTTGGAGGTTTTTAAGTGGGGTTAGATTTATTATAAATTAATATTTTTAAGAATTCCTAAGGTGCCCCTCTCCTCCCCTATAAAAGGACACCTCCTCCCCCTCCTCCTCACACCAATTTGAGCACTCAAGCTCGGCCAACCCCTTCCAATTTCTCCTCTCCACTTCCCTAGCAACATCCTAGAGGTTCTGGTCTTCCTCAAAGACCAATTTTAGTGCCCTAAGAGGAGGTCTCAAAGAGGCACTTCAAAGAAGAGGTAATTACCGTTACCAATTCTTTCATCTTTATTTCTTCTTCCACTTCTTCTTCTTAGGTTGTTTCATTATGAAGTAATAACATCAGTATCACTCATATACTGATATGTTAATATAAGTATGAAACAACCCTATTTCACCATCTATCCATCCTACGGAAAAAGAAATCACCGCGCGTGCGTACGTACGGAATACCGTCTCCACGCCGTGGTGTAATCTATTTTCCACCACCACCTTACATGGATGGGTATAATGGTGTAATGAATAACTATACATAGTTATTACAACATCATATTGATTCTGATATATTGTATAATCCACTCCAATTCAATTCAATATTTATAGAAATGATATCATCCCTCGTGCGTACGTACGGACTACCATCTCCACGACGCGATGAGATTCATTCTCCATGTTAACCATTTAAGAATGATTATAATGTATATATAAGAAATAATAATGAAATATATGACATTATAAAGCTACTGGATTTATGTATATATATATACATATGTATGTAATCTACTTACTTCCATTTCAAGACAATAAGGAAAGGAAAACAGCGTTCATGCGTACGTACGGACTACCGTCTCCATGAACGGTGTTTTTCATTTTATTTATCTACCTATTATATATATATATATATACTGAATATATATGATATATAAATCATATTTTATATTCTGGAAGTAAGTAAATCATGATATAAGTAATAATGATGTCAAGAACAACAAGTCAAAACACCTACGATAAATGAAACGATTTTACCCAAAACCCTTCTTTAACATGGAGTTTACAAAAGAACGGGTAATATAATGTCATAAGTGAACCATATATGATATCATAACAATGAATATGATTCTGTAATAAGTCAATAACATGATTTAAATCATTATACAGGAGGTTCGGACACTTACAAAGCAAGTCGGACCTAAGGTAAGGGAAATATCACAATCTCATTTTTATCCGAGATTGTTTATTCGTAAGTATTTACTGGGGTGTATTTTATCATCCACATCCATGTTCCCTCAATATGTAATATTGTTTCCATCCACTTGAAATATTTTAAATCCAATTTTACCCTTAGGTGAGTTTTTAGTAAAGAATATGAAAGGAATCTTTTGTCGTTTTTCCGTACGAGGTACTTTTTGACTTTTCCGACAAAAGTACGAAGAATGTTTTTTTTAACTTATACGGCATGAATGGATTTTTAAAACATTACTTCAAAGAAGCTTCCTTTACAAGTTTTCAAGTTTATTTTTAATCAAATTCTTTTATTTTAAGGTTGTATGACATGTTATGAAAGGAAAAATGTTTTTGAAGAAGAAAGGATATTTTCCTCAAGAATTCAATTCAAGTGTTTTATCAAAATTATTTTCCATCTAAGATAATAAAGGGTTCTGTTTCTATCCATATTTTTACATTGATTTGACTATGTTGTGATGGAATTATGTTTATGAATTCCTTTATCATATATGAATTGATTTATGATGTCATGATGTTTCAAGAATCCCATTTTTGTTATATGTGTTATGCGATGATGTATGTTTTATGATTATGTGGCACACATAAGAAAGGATTCATTATAAGATGGGTGGGACCTATATCTCCCTCCAATGCATTGGGTAAAGATTTTATATCTCATGAGATAGACATGGCTGGAATGGTAGGTTATACCGGTTCAGTGAAACAGGACTGAAACGAGGATTACTCGATTCAGAAAGGGACTTTGTCCACTAAGATAGTCTTGGCAATGAGTCTTGACTAAAAAGAAATGATTCTCTATGATTATGTGTGTATGCCACAATGAGTAATGTTTTAAGTTATGATTTCATTTCACTACTATGATTTATCCCATGTTATGAAATTATGCTCTCTTTTGCAGGTTAAGATTTCCAAAAATGTTATGTTCTTATGAAAATTATGTGATTGATATGTCCTTTGTTTACCCTTACTGAGCATTTGAGCTCACCCTTTTATGTTTTCTTTTCCCCAGGATATAAAGAAAGGTTTTAGGTAGAAAAAAGGGATGACCTTTATGGGAGATATTGAAGAACTTTCACCACGATTAGAAGATTACGTTCCGAGTTTCCAAAGACACTAAACTATTACGATCCTTTAGTGTGTGTTTTTGTTATGTACTAAGTATTCCACAAAAGTAATGTAAAGTCCATGTACGTCAGGCTTCGGGTCTCTACAGTTGGTATCAGAGGAAAGGTTTAGTCAACCTTTGGAAACTAGGATGCGAAAACGTTAGTGAGATCCCTAGAGATATTTCTAAGGTATGTCTAGGGATGTCCCTAAGGATAAGTATACATATAAGATATAGTCCTAGAACTATGGTAACGATCATAGAATTTAACCTAAGAATTTAGATATTGAGGATACTCCCCCTTTGTTATGTTGTTTTCCCTAGCATGATTTTTGCCTCTCACACTATTCTTTTTGGGTTTTAGAAAATGGCTGTAAACAAGGTGATTCACGATAATGGAGGATATGATGGACAATGGAATGATATTTTTCATGAGCAACAAAATGAAATGGGATTTGGAAGTCCAAACATCATTATTATGCCGAATCAGCAATCTCATAATATGATCAATAAAGTAAAATTTGGTAAGTTTCCTGACTCAGCTAATAAGAGAAAGATGGAGTTTCATGAAGATCATAGAGGAAAGAATGTTCAATTTCCCCTATGTAATTCATGTGGGAAGAGGCATCAAGAAGAATGTTTCAAAGGAACTAGAAGATGCTTTGGGTGTGGAAAAGAAGGACACAAAGCAAGTAAGTGCAATGGAAAAGGTTCAATTAACACCATGGATGAGGATAATGGTATTGCTACGACATCAACAATGGTAAAATGCTTTAAATGGGGAATATACGGGCATTATGCAAACCAATGCCCTAAGGGAAAGTCTCATGAAGAGAATCAGTATGGTCGTATGGGAAGTATTTATGTTGACGATGATGAAGAAACTACAAATGATATGTGAGATGAAAGAAATGTTGAAGCTCGGTCAATGGTCTAAGAATGTAGTGGAATGATTACATGTTTATCATGTGTAGTGTTGGAATAAGGAGACATCTAAGGATTGTTACATTGTTGTCTTTCCTTAAGTGTATGATGAATGGTACCAGTAACCATGAAAGGTTATTCAGATACTTTTGGAAAGTAGATGATAAGTGCATAATGAAAGGATAAGAAGACAATGAGATGTTTGATTGTATTCATGAGCTCATGATTGATATAAGGACTAAGTGATATCATGGTTTGAGTATAAATAATTTTGAGGATTTTGGTATGTGGAAAGAGTTAACTTTTAACAGCACTCATGTTTTCAATAAGGTTCAATGGGTATTCAAGAGAATACATGATTAAGGACTTTGAATGTTTGGAATGTGACCAAAAAAACATATCTTATGATATATGGGGATCAACGATGGTATTAAATGTCTGGTAATCGTTTTCACTATGTTATGAGAGTGGACTGGAGTATTATGGATAAGCCTAAAGATTAGAATGGATTATGTTGGACATAAGTTAGTATTGTTTAAGGATAGAAGTTTTTTCGATATTATTGATGGGATGTTATAGTAATATAGTTTTATAAAAAGGACAACCTACAGGACGGGCGACAACCCATCGCTTCGGACAAGGCTGTAGGAATCGAACCCACAACCGAAGTGCGACTGGCCTTTATCGCCTACCACTGACCTACAGGAAGTCCCTGTTTAGTAGAAACTAGTTTTATTATATTAAGCAGTATGATATATGAAGTATAAGTCCATTTTAGGAACCGTATATGATTAATCTCACTATAGAATGACTTATGTATATTTAATAACTTTTTCTAACCCTTTGGTTTGAGACAGATGGAATGAACAGTCATTCTATCACATGATCTGCTAACACTTCATGAATAACAAATTCAACTTCATTTATTTAAGAGATGAAGTGGAAATTGTTCAAGGCACGAACAACAGTGAGATTGTACCAAAATAAAGTAAGTATTTATTCTAAGCAAATTTTCAACTTTAGGGAAATGATCTTGAAAACCAAAAATGTTGTCCTAGTGATCTTATACCTGATGAATCAGATGGTACCTTATATCATCACAAATCTATGGATTTGTGATTACTGGCTTTTCCATAGCCATGTTCTCTACCACTCTCCATCAGAACATGATGGTTAGATTTCTCTTCCATATCCATATTTTCACCTATGTGGAAACCCAGTGATTAGTTTATTTGGGTAATCGTTACATTTCATACTTTAGTTTTTAAAGCCAAGTTTTGGTATTCCCTTTTACGATGTGGGTTTCTATTAGAGAAACTTTCGAATAGTAAACCATTTATAACCCCGACGAATTTCGAGGGCGAAATTCATTTTAAGGGGGGTAGAATGTAACAGCCCGAGATTTTATGAAAAATATTCTTTCTTATTTTACTAATGTCTTGTGTTATACGCTACACCAAAAGGAGCTTTCACAACACGCATCCTTGACTTGCCTTGCATTACACGCAATCGCAACCTTCCTCGATAGCGTGTGTGGTACGTAATCCTGAGTTTCACGAAACAATGATATGCTATTAAAATATTATTAAAACTAGCCACTTTTTAAATTTTAGAAATTTTAACTCTCAAAATGGACTTCATTTTTGGATTCGGAGTATCGAATTTAGCCTAAGGTGAAATTTTGGTACTTTTCGGATAACTTTCATATTCTGATGAATAGTGAAAATTACTAAATTATAATTAAAAACAACTTTTTTAATCGAAATAATTAATAGTGATAAATCATTAATTTGAGTGGTTTTAAAGTATATTTAGAATATATTTTTACAATTTAATACAATGTTGGTCATTGGATGTAGTTTCACATTTAAACTAGACATAAACAAGTGTCAATCTTTTGATAGATATTGTTTCTTAAAAACACGCTATTTGTTTTAACAGCGGGATTTAATTATAAAATTAATTAATGCAACTTTTATGTTATGAATTTGGTAAAATAGACTTCATTTTTGAATTCGGAATATGAAATATAGCTTGGGATGAAATTTTGGCATTGTTCTGAAAAACATCAATTTTTGATGAATAGTGAAACTACTAAGTGGTAGGTTAAAAACTGAATTTTGCATAAAACTTAATTTTACCGCTTCTGTGAATGGAATTTCGAAAATCCGAGAGACACGGTTAATATCAAGGACTAAAATGTGGTTCAATGAGATGAAAATAATTTTTTGGTGAATAGTAACTTTTTACTATTTTTACTGCGGTTAATAGTAAATAGGGTAACTAAGGGTAAATATGATATCAATATTACCCTAACACATGTCCTAATTCTATTGGACAAGTTACATTCGACCAAAAACAAACTTAGGAATAAAATATGACCATTTAGGCCCACTTGGATTAGATTAGGACATTTATTATTAATTTATTTAAAGAAGGGTTAAAATAGTTAAAATCAAAGTTTTATAAGTAAATCATTTTTAATATGGGGTTATACATAAGATAAATTCGATTGTAAATATTCATTAGAAAGCTAAAAGGATTTACTACATGATGGTATTTTATTTGTAATTTTTAGACATCAAATAATTTAATTTATTTATGACACAACGATGATGCAGTAATTATCTTTTTAATGAAATATTGACATAATTGATGTTATAAGCACCCAAATAAATGTAATTTGAGATTTTTTATGAATTCCACTAATTTTCTAGGTTACTATGATATATTAATGTTTATTTAATCAACTTGGTTCGAACATTTAATTCTTTTATGACTTTCACATAAATCATATATCAAATAGTGTCAAAATTGACACAAAATAGTTTTTAAATCAAATATTATATTACTAATTGTTATTTTATTCCTAAAAATCTAAGGTTCGGCCAAATGACTTAGATAAGGATATATATATTAATAATAAACAATTTGGGGTTCGTTTGGCATGTTATAGTAAGTGTATTAACCATATAGTGAAAGAAAACAAAAAGACACGGTAAAAGCTAAATTATTTAACTTAGAGTTAAATCTAATTGATAAGGTTTAAAATAAGATCCAAACATGTCTAAATTTGATTGGTTGATGAGATTACAACCCTATCTCATCTAAGCTTCGAATATGAGTCATTTTTGGAGGTTGTTAAGTGGGGTTAGATTTATTATAAATTAATATTTTTAAGAATTCCTAAGGTGCCCCTCTCCTCCCCTATAAAAGGACACCTCCTCCCCCTCCTCCTCACACCAATTTGAGCACTCAAGCTCGGCCAACCCCTGCCAATTTCTCCTCTCCAATTCCCTAGAAACATCCTAGAGGTTCTGGTCTTCCTCAAAGACCAATTTTAGTGCCCTAAGAGGAGGTCTCAAAGAGGCACTTCAAAGAAGAGGTAATTACCGTTACCAATTCTTTCATCTTTATTTCTTCTTCCACTTCTTCTTATAAGGTTGTTTCATTATGAAGTAATAACATCAGTATCACTCATATACTGATATGTTATTATAAGTATGAAACAACCCTATTTCACCATCTATCCATCCTACGGAAAAAGAAATCACCGCGCGTGCGTACGTACGGAATACCGTCTCCACGCCGTGGTGTAATCTATTTTCCACCACCACCTTACATGGATGGGTATAATGGTGTAATGAATAACTATACATAGTTATTACAACATCATATTGATTCTGATATATTGTATAATCCACTCCAATTCAATTCAATATTTATAGAAATGATATCATCGCTCGTGCGTACGTACGGACTACCGTCTCCACGACGCGATGAGATTCATTCTCCATGTTAACCATTTAAGAATGATTATAATGTATATATAAGAAATAATAATGAAATATATGACATTATAAAGCTACTGGATTTATGTATATATATATACATATGTATGTAATCTACTTACTTCCATTTCAAGACAATAAGGAAAGGAAAACAGCGTTCATGCGTACGTACGGACTACCGTCTCCATGAACGGTGTTTTTCATTTTATTTATCTACCTATTATATATATATATATACTGAATATATATGATATATAAATCATATTTTATATTCTGTAAGTAAGTAAATCATGATATAAGTAATAATGATGTCAAGAACAACAAGTCAAAACACCTACGATAAATGAAACGATTTTACCCAAAACCCTTCTTTAACATGGAGTTTACAAAAGAACGGGTAATATAATGTCATAAGTGAACCATATATGATATCATAACAATGAATATGATTCTGTAATAAGTCAATAACATGATTTAAATCATTATACAGGAGGTTCGGACACTTACAAAGCAAGTCGGACCTAAGGTAAGGGAAATATCACAATCTCATTTTTATCCGAGATTGTTTATTCGTAAGTATTTACTGGGGTGTATTTTATCATCCACATCCATGTTCCCTCAATATGTAATATTGTTTCCATCCACTTGAAATATTTTAAATCCAATTTTACCCTTAGGTGAGTTTTTAGTAAAGAATATGAAAGGAATCTTTTGTCGTTTTTCCGTACGAGGTACTTTTTGACTTTTCCGACAAAAGTACGAAGAATGTTTTTTTTAACTTATACGGCATGAATGGATTTTTAAAACATTACTTCAAAGAAGCTTCCTTTACAAGTTTTCAAGTTTATTTTTAATCAACTTCTTTTATTTTAAGGTTGTATGACATGTTATGAAAGGAAAAATGTTTTTGAAGAAGAAAGGATATTTTCCTCAAGAATTCAATTCAAGTGTTTTATCAAAATTATTTTCCATCTAAGATAATAAAGGGTTCTGTTTCTATCCATATTTTTACATTGATTTGACTATTTTGTGATGGAATTATGTTTATGAATTCCTTTATCATATATGAATTGATTTATGATGTCATGATGTTTCAAGAATCCCATTTTTGTTATATGTGTTATGCGATGATGTATGTTTTATGATTATGTGGCACACATAAGAAAGGATTCATTATAAGATGGGTGGGACCTATATCTCCCTCCAATGCATTGGGTAAAGATTTTATATCTCATGAGATAGACATGGCTGGAATGGTAGGTTATACCGGTTCAGTGAAACAGGACTGAAACGAGGATTACTCGATTCAGAAAGGGACTTTGTCCACTAAGATAGTCTTGGCAATGAGTCTTGACTAACAAGAAATGATTCTCTATGATTATGTGTGTATGCCACAATGAGTAATGTTTTAAGTTATGATTTCATTTCACTACTATGATTTATCCCATGTTATGAAATTATGCTCTCTTTTGCAGGTTAAGATTTCCAAAAATGTTATGTTCTTATGAAAATTATGTGATTGATATTTCCTTTGTTTACCCTTACTGAGCATTTGAGCTCACCCTTTTATGTTTTCTTTTCCCCAGGATATAAAGAAAGGTTTTAGGTAGAAAAAAGGGATGACCTTTATGGGAGATATTGAAGAACTTTCACCACGATTAGAAGATTACGTTCCGAGTTTCCAAAGACACTAAACTATTACGATCCTTTAGTCTGTGTTTTTGTTATGTACTAAGTATTCCGCAAAAGTAATGTAAAGTCCATGTACGTCAGGCTTCGGGTCTCTATAATAAATATTAAAATGGTTCTTTAATAAGTTATTAACTTTTTTAAAACTATTATACATGATTTTAATCGACATATACCCAAGTGGAGACACAAGGTAAGGGTTTATTCTCTCGTTTTCTTTCCATGAGGCATACTTAATTTTTTTTACACCTAATTTATTTTATATAGTGTATATACTGACCATTTAGATATGTAATATCATGAAAAAATCTATATTCATGGAATTTTTAGTTTAAAATTGAATTATTTATTCTAAGGGTATTTGGGTTAAAAGTTACCAAGTGGAGTAGAATTGCATAACTCAATTTCTTTTCATTGAGTTATATTACTTCCTCATTGTCATTAATATTCTAGAATTATCTTTATTATCACTTTTTACTATATATTTTTGTATTTACACTTCCCTTATGTGGATTTATAGTTGATACATATAATCTACTCATTTATTGAATCTCACATTGACATTATATCATTTTCAAGGATTTATTTCACAATTTCATTTTATTTGATATTGATTGTACTTGAATTTACATTTGAGGAAATTATTGGATAATTTCTAAATAAACCTTTTAATTTTAATCTCCTATGGTAATTCAGTACCATTATTAAGTATTAGTACCATTTCTTCACTCTTTTGTACCCATATGTTTTATAAAATGTTTTATGGAACCCCGACATCATTTCTTTGTTTAGTCGAAGAACCTATTTTCTTCTCAAATTTATGTATTCTAAAAATGCTTTCAAAAAATGTTTTTAACATTTCAAAATTATTTTTAAACGACATTTTTACCCTTTTTGTGGTTTATGAATGTTTCCAAAGGACTATTCTTATTACTTACTGAACAAGGAATTTTTTTAACCCATTTAACCTTGAAAATGGAATCTTTCTTTTTACCTCGTACAACATGTATGGATTTATCCATCGTTGTTTCTTTGAAGCTTCATTTTTATGATAAAATGATTTATTTTTAAAGAAAAAGATTTTAAACAGAATTTTCCATGAAAATATTTTCAAATGTTTTTTCAAAGAAAATTATATTTTACCCAAGAATATATTTTTAAAGTTTTTTATTTTATTTCATCAACGACAGAAACACTCTATTTTTAATCCACTTGGTTTAATTTGTAGTGATACCATCCATATCATTTCTCTGGATAGTTTTATGTTTATTCGTCTAAGTAAAGTATTTATATTCCCTTCCTTGATTTTCTTTGTTAGTACCCTTGAAATATTCAATGTTATATGATCATTCAGCATTGAATTTACCCTAATTATCCATATCATTTATCATAGATATTAATATTTCCTAAACCATATACCATGTTAAAAATGATGTTTACTTTGACAGTTATTTGATTAATGGGGGAATTATTTATAAATATTTATTTCTTATTCAATATGGTAATTTGATAAAGAATATTTTTTATTTTTTTTAAATATAAGGAATGATTTGGACTAGAAAGGATGAGAGGGGTCCAAAATTTATATATCCCCTTGATTCATCGAAAGGTTCCCATGAGAAAAATAAGTTTCAAAAATTGATTTGATTTATAACCTTAATTTAAACTATCTTTTGAAAGGTATTGATGGTATAAATTATCATGTACTTGAGACATGAAATCCAATAATTAATTATTTCCCTTGTTTATTATTAATTATTATTATCCACGAATATTTTTTTGACATATCTATGGATGAATTTCATTCTCAGATTATTGATTAATGGAATATGTTTCAATTTCTAACCATTCCTTATTTAATTTTCATTATATAGTTTTTTGAATAGAATGTGATTTAATTTATTATATTTCTATATTATTTATCATTTCGGTTTATTGATTACATGGAATATGTGTTCTGTTATTTACCTTTCGATATTAATTTATTTTCATTGATTCATTACTGCTTCGACTATTCTTTACATAATCCTAGTGAGCATTTGAGCTCACCCTTATTTTGTTTCATCTCCCCGAGAATCCAATAAGTGTATTAACCAATATTTTAAGGTTATTATAGATGGAATAAATATGTTAACCTATAAATAAAAAAGGGAAGAAAAATTATGTTGTAATTAGTGTATTATTTTGTAATAAAAGAATCATATATCAATCTAGTTTACCAAGAAAAATATCTGGTCCTTCGAGGCTTTATTCCTCTTAATCTTGCTAATGAAATTGATAGTGTACACTGGATCCAAGATTCTAGGTATGTATTACTACAATTTAGATAGTTCTTTAGGTAATTTTAAGCCTTACATCATTATTTTAACCCCTTATTATCCCTTTTGATAGATATCTTGGTAACACGATACTTAGTCTTTAAGGGACAATAATGTCATTAAAATTTATAGATAGGATTATAAGTGGAAAACAGTTGATATCATAGACTATTTTATTTTCATTTGAAAATTTATTAGATATTATGATTTTAAAAAAATATTAAATATTGGTTATCATAAAATATACTTAAAGTCTTTTTAAGGAAAATTCACATAATTTGACTTTAAAAACATCATGATTAACATAGAGTTATAATTTCTATATTTAAAACATTATCTAACTTTAATTTTGAAATATAATAATTTTTAATGACATTAAATTATTAAAATAACATCACTTTTAATATATTTAGACTATTTACTATGATTTTTCACCAACTTGAACAAGCATTTCATAAGAAATGTGAATGAATTTTGGGTAATTATAATACTTAAAAATATTAAAAATAAATTACTCCAAAAAAATAAACTATTAATCTTCCCAATAAAAATTTATAACCATTTATATCTTATTTTTATTCTTATGAAAACATATTAGAGATTAAAATAAAGAGTTTCATTTTGTACTTATCCTTTACTTAAAATAACAAAAAGGTCATTATCAAAGTGAAATGGAACCAAATTTCTATATTTTTTATAATTGGATAATAGTTTTCAAAATAAACTCTTAAAATGAAATGAATTCATGCATCCTAATTAACTCATTTTATCCATTAATGATGTGATAAACTTTTACCATGGTAACTATTCATTATAAAAAAATTAAATAAAAAAAATTAATAAATTAGAACCTTAGGATCCCAAATATATAATCTGTTCTACATGAATCAAATTATATAAGTGAAAAAATATAATTTTAATATATGTTCACAAAATGAAATGAAAATAGTTTCTAAAAAAATGCATGTTTTAAGCATAAGAAATGATTTTACCCCAAAATCATGTAAAATTTTTATTTCCATTAAATCAATTAAATTGAGTTAAAAATATAATTATTTTAATTTAAAACAAAACCAAATTTTTAAGGAATATTTTGAAAAGTTTATTAAAATATATATACCTAAAGTATCTTTTCTTAAAAAAAACATCAATTATATTTCAAAACATCATACCTAGATTTATAAGTTCAAAATTATATTTTAATATACATTATATTACTTGTTAAATATATATTTTTAATATAAAAATGATTCATAAACAATAAATTCATTCTTATTTAATGAAAATGTTACAAAAATTATATTATTCATAAAATCAATATTTTTCATTATTCCTTCAAAAAGAAACTATTTCTAAAAAATACAAAAATTAACTCTAAAATAATTTCGTTATTATGAATAAAAAAATAGAGTTAATTTTAAAAAAAATCAAATTCATAAATTCATAAATTTATCATTTAAAATAATAAAATAAATAATAAAAACTCTCTTTCATACAAAATCACCATTTATACCTTAATTATTCTTAATATTAAGTTATTTAATTTGTATCATTAATAAGTGAGCAATAATTTACAAGATTACAATAAAAAAAATATAGAGAAATTTTCAACCAATATTTCAAAATTTAGTTACTTTTATTCATACCCACCAAACCAATGGTTATATTATAACAATCATATTTAAAAAATAATATTTCTATAATATATTGTGGTTTGTTTAAGATTAATGTTGTTTATTATATATTCTATAAATTACAGTATTTATTTAAAATAAAAATACTTTCTAAAATATTAGGGTGTTACATTCAATGTGGGGAAACATGTTGTTTGAGTCTTATTACGACCTTAATTCATGGTTTTAAATCTACTAAGTGAAAATATTGTTTTAAAAAAACTATTTTAAATTGTTATTCCACTATAGAATTAAACATCAAGAATAATTTTGGGTTTTAAGTGTGAGATATGAGTCTTTATTCTATTCCAAACTATATTTCATTGAGATCACATCTATATTTCATTAAAATATTTCGAAATTGTTTGTTTTTATGTTTTAATTTTCATTTTTAGTGGTTATAAATTTTTCAAATATTTGAGGACTATTTTTTACTTATAGTGGATAATATTTTATATTATACCGCGTATTAAATATTGTAACATAATTTAAATTTGTCCCTTTAAAAACATCATTTGTAAAACTCTTAAAAGTATGATTTCAAATTTATATTAAATTTAAAATTCTTTTCTATACTGAAAATCAGAAGATTTGAATTCAAATGGTCAATAAAATGAACTCCTAATCCGGTTATATATTTTTATACTTTAAGATAAAACTAATAAATATGTTAATTATGTTAACTATTAATTAATAAACACACTCATTCTTTCATCTGTGCCTATTTTTTGAGTTAAAATATGTGATTTAATTCAGTATAGAGAAAATGATAAATTTTGAAGAACATTTGAATACAGAGTTAAGTTTGTCTAATTCTTCTAAATGTTTAAAAAATCAATCATTTTTATAAAATTATGAACCAAATATTTGTTCAATACTTTCTTTTGGAAATATCAATCCTTGATACTTACTTGAGAGAGTCCATGGGGGAAAAATTATTAAAAAATAAATTCTTTATTGGAATTTCAAATATTTCATTATTTAGATTATTTTTCTTCCACTAAATATGCATAAATTGATTTCATGAGGGAAATAAATTTATTATGTGTGGGGGATTTTATGTTTCTATATTTTAATGCATTTTTTACACATATTTTATATGAAATTATAATTTGTTTTGTTGATAAGATGAATTTTAATAACAAATATATTCAATCTTTATCATTTTGTGACCAAATTAGGATTCTTTGAAAATTTCTATAAACATGATATTTTCACTCACGTAATTTAGAGAATTTATTTGATTTAATTATTATATATTTTAAGAAATTTATTTTATATTTTATGGATGAATATTCATTGAAATATTATTTTTTGGGTGTTGGAATTTACTTTTCAAAGAACTAGGTTTTGGTTTATAATTTTTTTTGAAAAAAAAACTTCTTTTTAAATATGGAATTTATTAAAGATTAAAGTTTCATATTTATTGGATAATTTTCATAATGTTTTTTATTTTTTCTATATGAGAAAAATGTACATAAAGGACACTTCTGAAAGTGAAAAATATTACTTAGTATAAGGACCCAGCCTTAAAACATTACACAATCTTGAATTAAATGAATAATTAACATTGGGGATATTTTCAGGTTTAGGGTTTTAGAGAATTAGGTCATAACTATTACATATCATCTTGAAAATTTCATGTAGACACTACTACTTAGTATCAATTTTTTCATAAGAGAATTATTAAAAACTAACTTGTCTAGTTCCAAGTTTTAGACAACATGACTTTTTGGTGATCCCATCCTTAACCCTATTCATCTTTAAGTCCTATTGAAAACCTTTCAAAAACATGGGATGAGAAAAAAATATTAGTAAGGGTTATAAAATAAGTAAATTAAACATTATCCCATCAATAAATACAAATAAATGAATCCATACTTTTCAATCATTGCATACCTTATTAAATCGTATGATTTATGAATAACACAAAGAAATCATAAATCATAAAGGTAAATTGTGGAATCCATATCATACTTATATTATAGCTATCATAGTTTCATAGGTAGTTATGTTGAAATACCCATCACATTATATTTCCTAAATCTCTTAGGATAAATATTAATGTTTACCTCCGTCATGTTACCCAATGAATTAGTGAGCTATTTCGGGCTCACCTGCCCTAGGTTTATCATAGAACCACCCATATACATAATTCATTCCCAATATACATAACATAATCATAACACATAACACAAGCATAAAGGAAAGATAACATTTCCAAATTCTAATCACAATATATCATATCAATATATTGAAATAAACAGTGATTTATCAAACCATTTAATACATTAAATAAAGTTATTTTTTAATCAAAGTGTCCCATACCACTTTGAATATTTTAAAGGAATTAACATTTTAAAACATTAATTTCAATACAAGTAAATCCTTAAAACAATTTTAAAAACTTGGACATTAATGTGAAATACTTATAATATTAAATCTTTAAAACATTTAAAAATATATTTCAGTTAAAGAGTCCTTAACCAAATGAGAGATTCTTGAATTCAAATAATTGAGGAATAACATTAATAAAAGATTATAATATCCTAATAATAAATATATTCCTGGTATAATATGTCAAAGTTAAGTATATACACCATATAAAAGTGAATTGGTGTATAACAACATATAATTCCCAATGGAATGTAAATTCAGACAAAGTCCCTTGCAAATATCATGTCCTTAGATTAATGAAAAATCACTGACATTATTATGTGTGAAAAATAATAATACACCCAAAATAAGTGTATTTTAATTGTAAAACAACCAGTGTAAATTCAAACATATTCATAGAAATACATAATCAAGAAGTATATGTTTAACCCAAAGAATCGAAATGGGTTTAAGAAGTTCTCTAACAGAAATTTGACAGCCTACGGTGTTACATTAAAATTAATAAAATGATTTGATGAAATAAAAAAGGTTATATAATCACTTTGAAACAAAATTTACCGCAATAAGGATATATATTAACATATCCCGACATAAGAAAGTGGAAATTAAAAAACATAAGATAAATTAAGTCTTTTAAAAAGAGGAGGGTGAAAGATTCCCTCATCGATTGGGTAACTTAGGAAACATACACCCCCTGAGAGAATGATCATAAAATGAAGATTTAAATACCAATAAATTAAAGTATATTACACAACGAATACAATAATGGTCAGTATATACACCACACAAAAGGAATTAGTGGCAAATATAGCATGAATCAATGGGAATAAAAAGTGAGATGAAAACGTCTAACCAAAATGTAATCAATCGAGTCGTATGAACAAAAGAAAATAACCACCAAATAAATCATGTAATACCATCAATATAAATATAATCATGATAATATATATCAAATGGCAGTACAAAATACACCACGTGCAATAAATAAGTAGAGAACAATGGAAATCTCAGCAAATTAAAAGTGAGATAAGAAACCCCATACCACATTGTAATCAATCGATACATATGACCAAAAGTTAATAACCACCAATTTAATCATATAATAACATTAATATAAAGATAATAATGATAATATATATCAAATTTCAGTACAAAATACACCACATTCAATAAATAAGTGGAGAACAATGGAAATATCATGGAATTAAAAGTGAGATAAGAAACCCCTTACCTCGTGTCCGACATGACCCATTCATACTTTAATCTCTTCAATAATAAGATAAAGTGAATTTATACTTTCTTAAGAACATTTGGAAAGTTTATTATTCATTTTATATCAATTATTAACATTTTATAAACATTATTCAATCATTTAAGCAAATAATTTTCATTTTGTCGACATTTTGTACTTGAGTAAAAAATGAACTTCTTATAATTACAAGTTGTCCATGTGGTCAAAATTCCATTATTTCCAGAATTATATTCATGATTTAGATATATTATATATCATATATATCCCTTATAAGTATGTATTTATAATATTACATTACATTCTAAGATAAGAAATGAAATGCATCATTCATGGAGATGGTAAGGCATACGTAAGCATGAACGCTACATTCATTTCTATTTCATATTTAATGGAATGAAAACATCATGATACATAGGTATATTATAATTCCAATATTATATAATATGATATATATATATATATATGTTACATAATTTTATTAACGCCATCCTTTATATGTTCCATGTATGTCGTGAACAAATCATATCACCTTGAGGGGGCGGTAGTCCACACTTCCTCCAATGAAATTATCATATTTACACATATTAGAAAGAATAAAGGTATGTTTGTAAATAAAATTTACCAAAGAAAATATAATACATAAACATAATATATATCATATATAAATATAGTGCCATCATAATGTCCAACATGAGATGTGATAGGAGATATTTAACAATCATCATTTCATGAGGCAGTAGTTCATCTTCCATTGAAACTGTATGTTCATTACCCAATAGATGAAGGTGTGTGTAATTTTAGTTGAAATAATTCTCCAAATAACAACCTAGTATATTTATGATAATTTTTTTGTTATAAAATAAATAAATTAAAAGAGCATACGGGGTTGGATAAGTAAAATAAAACAAAATAACTTAAGAGAAGACATTACCTTTAAATCAGGTATCTCCCTTTTGTTTGAACCAAAATGTTTACATGAATTGCCTCTTGTCTAGGGTAAGTCTTCTAGGAAGAATATAGGGATTTATAGAGATTAATTGGGTAGATTATGGGCAATTCAATGGGATTGAGAAGTGTGAGGAATGGGATAGTAGTGGTGTCCTTTTATAAGGGGGAGGAGGGTCTCTTTAAAAAAGTTTGAAAATATTATTTTAGTATATAATGATTTTCAGTTTCTAAAGGTCCAAAACTCATTAACGTTGAAGATAAGATAACTCAACTTCGAAATAAAATAATCCAATAATAATTGGACTGGTTGGGGATACTGTTTTAATATTTATACTCTTATTTATTTAACTCATTCATTAATGTGGTAAACAATGCATCATTATTATGTCATAAATATTTTTATTTATTTGATGTCTAAAAATTATAAAATATATAATGATGTATGAAATATTTTTACCTTAAAAATGAATATTAATATTCTTAGTTATAATTTATATAATCCCATGTAATAATTTATTTACTAAAAGATATATGTTTTTTGTTATTTTTGTCTTTACTTTAAATTAATTAATATAAAGTGTCATTATCACTCCCAAGTGACTCCATGGGGTCCCAAAATGGACCCAAAGATTCCCATGGTCTGAAATGTATCAACCAATAGAATCAGGACACATGTTAGGGTAATTTAATATTATTATAACAATATTTTCTTACCCTTATTTACTAGATTTATCCTTTAACCATGGTAAATAAAATATTTACTGAGGTAAATATTTAAAATTTGTAAAAATAAAATTTACCTATTTACATAATTTGGACATTATAATTCCAAATATATAATCCATTTTTCCAAATTAAAAACACATAAGTGGATGAAATTAATTTAAAATTAATTCCCACTGTCAAAACAAAAAGCGTGTTTTTAAGAAATAATAACTATCAAAATATTGACACTTATTTATGTCCAATTTCAAAATAAAAATACTTCCAATGACCAAAATTAGATTAAATGGTAAAAATATAATTTAATTACACTTTAAAAAAATTATAAAGATAATATAACCTTATAAATAAATTATATTATAAGGCAGTTTTGAAATAAAATATAGTATTTTTCATTATTCCTAAAAAATGAACTTTATCTGAAAAATACCAAAAATTTATCCAAAGTAAACTTTTTTTACTGATTCTAAAGAAGAATATTATTTTGTCAAATAAAACATATAAAAGTGAACAAAACTATATTTAAATAGGGCACTCCATCAAAAGGCGATAAATCGAACTTTTAATGAATATTAGCGTATTTATGCTTAAAATAGGATTCTTTCATATTTTAAGCCTATAAATTTTATTGGATAAATGTAAAAAAATTACCAAACATTTAAATTCATATTGTAGTTAGTTCTTTTCATTCTCACCAATACAATGGCTAGGAATGAACTACCATTTAAAATAATATTATATTATTATTATTTAGTATGACTCAATGTTGTGTGCAACGTAAGTTTTAAAACAAAATCATTGTTACGTATTGTGTAAGACATCAGACAAAGAATACCCTTTAAAGTAAAATTAATATTTAATTCAAAAAAATTAATAAATATGAAAATGTTATATTCTTTATTTACCTATGATGTTACATCCTTCCCCCATTTTGGGAATTTCCTCCTCGCAATTTTAAAATTTGTCCTGGAAACTACATTGAAAGTCCAACATTGGAAAAAGAGTCAATAAAAATATCACTTCAAAAGAATGAAGGTGAAATACAAAGGTCAACCAAGATAACCCATACAATTATTCTATGTAGGAAAAAATGTATATAGAAGAGAAATAAACCATCATGGTTAGATAGAGAGTGGTAGAAAACATGATTAGAAGAAAGTTAACCACAAGAAAATCAAAAACTTGTGATGGGTTAAACTGTCTTTGATTCCCTAGTAGAAAAATTTATCCAAAAATGTTTTTGTTTTAAGTTACATTTTATAAAGGTTACGAATTTATTTATGAGCTTAAATAACAAAATAAGGAAACTATCTTACTTTTCATGTAGACTTTCATGTTTTACTAAATTTCTACCACAAACTCATCTTTTCTCAAAAATGATGAGTATTCAAACAAACTTGGTCGCATTAAAAGTGATAGAATCCACTTCTAGATTATCAGATAATCCAAAACAAATGAACTATATATTTCCCCTATATTTAGACTTCTACCAAAACCAAATCATTCAGTACAAGACCATATAATCCCCAAAAAGGACAATATTTTATAAAAATAAATACTACTCTTAATCCCTAAAATTTGATGACAAATACCCAATGTTGGACAAAGTCCATTCTATAATCAAATGTCCTTAAAATTCTTCAAAGTAACCCAAACTAATATTGTAACCCAAAACTCATAAGGATTTAATCACATACTCTTCCACAATAAATCGCAACATTTATCTCCAAATAAAATCGACTACTCTTAAAGTCTTATACTAAAGTGCAATTAAACAAATCACATATTCCTTATGATAGGTTAATCATTTCCATAAATAACCAAAATCACTATATGTCCATAATAAAAACAATGATACTTCCAAAATAAAATTCCACCATTACTCATCAAAAAAAGATAATTATTCATTGAATAACATTTTCATATATCAAATATTAAGGTTACACATATTATAAAAAGTCTTCTAATTCAATCCAATCCTCAAAAGATCCTTAATACTTTTAAGCATTTCATCATCTTAAAATATACCATAACTCTTTAATCCCTTATATATTGACTTCTTACTCATTCAATGTTGTTCATGATCCATTAACCATTCCTTACCAACTTATTCTGAAATACTTCTTTCGTACAAACAAAATAATGAATCATGTCCTAAGATTTAATAATATAAAAACATATGTTAAGAAATAATTCATACCTTTCATTGTCCATTTTTTTCTTCATCCTCAATCAAAATGGCATTAGGTATTGGTAGACATATATTTGTACGATCCTAGTGATCCCATTCCCAAAACTTCTTTTTAGGACATCTGTTTGTATAATGACCACACACACCAAATTTTAAACATTCAATTGATCCTTCATAAAGAACTTATTTGCCTTTCCTAGAATCAACTAGATGATTTCTTTTTTTCATGGTACGTTATTTCTTTATGACCTTCATTCCCATATATATAGCATCTTCCCATCCCTTGGAATAATTTTCTTAGGTGTTTCTTTCCACATCCTAGACACATGTGTTTTTTAACATACTTGCCTCTATGATTATCACTTGAACTTCCGTAGGGATTTGTTTCTCACATATACAACACTTTATAAAAATCACCATGGTTCAGGTGTTCAATACTGACTCTAGATAGTTGGTTTATAATAACCACAAGAATTCTCGTGGCATCTCCCATTTTATTTAGTTTTTCATTCAGAAAATAGTCGTATTTTTCTTCACATTCATTGTTACTTTGGTGCCTACTAGATCCAACCATTTACTATAACACCCCAGGTAAATAAAGAAATAATAAATTTTCATTATAATTAATATTTTTTGAATTAAATATTAATTTTACTTTAAATGGGTTTCTATGTTCGATGACGTACCCGATATGCAACAATGGGTTTCTTTTAAATATTACGTTGCAAAATTATAATATAATATTATTTTTTAAAATTATAGTTAACACCTAGAGATTGTATTGGATAGAATGAACAGAAAAAAACTAAAATATGATTATACATGTTTGTTAAATGTTTTCACATTTATCCAATAAAATTTAGAGGCTTAAAATGTGAATGAATCTAATTTTAAGCATAATTTACTTTAAAAGGTTGATCTACCACCATTTGATGGAGAACCCTCTTTAAATATATTTTTGGTCACTTTTATATATTCTATTTTCCTAAATAAAATTATTCTTTATAATCGGGACATCAAAATTCACTTTGGGTAAAATTTTGGTATTAATCTGATAAAATTCAATTTTTAATGATTAATAGAAAATACTGTATTTTAATTCCAAACTACCTTTTAATATAATTTATTTATATGGTTATATTATCATTTTAATTGGTTTTAATTTTTAATTAGATTTTATTTTTATTATATAATCCAATTTTTGTCATTGGAATTAATTTCACTTTGAAATTGGACATAAAAAGTTGTCAATCTTTTGATAGTTAATATTTCTTAAAAAACACGCTTTTTTGACAACGGGGATTAATTTTAAATAATTTTATCCAAATTCTATGTTTTTAATTTGGTAAAATAGACATCATTTTTGAATTCAGAATATCAAATATATATTAGGCTGAATTTTTGGTATTTTTCTAAAAAACATCAATTTTTGATGAATAGCGAAACCAATAAGTAGTACTGAAAAACTAACTTTTTCTTTTAAATGAAATTTTACCGCTTCTGCAAATTGAATTTCAAAAATCCGACATACATGGTTGCTATTAGTAAGTAAAATTTGCTTCAATAAGATGAAAATAATTTTTTGTGACTAGTAATTTTTTCTTTTATTTACCGCGGTTAAATGTAAATAGGGTAATTCAAGGTAAAAATAATATCATAATAATACTAAATTACCTTAAAACTTGTCATAATCTTATTGGATGAGTCTTGGCCCACCATGGGCATCATTGGGTCTATTTTGGGACCCCATGGAGCAAATTAATTGTGATAATGACACTCTATTATAATTAACTTAAAGGCAAAAATTACATAAACAAATATCTTTTAGTAAATTAATTTTTACAAAGGGTCATATAAGTTATCTTTTAGACTATAAATATTATTTGGAATGATAAAAATATTTCCTACATCATGGTATTTTTTTATAAATTTTATACATCAATTAAATTAAATTATTTATGACACAATAATGATGTAGTGTTTACCTCATTAATAAATTATTTAAATAAATAAGATTATAAAGATTAAAATAATATCAAAATCATGTCCAATTATTATTGGATGATTTTATTTTGACCATTATTCATCTTATATTCAAATGTAATTAGTTTTGGACCTTTATAAACTGAAAATATTTGTATAATAAAATAATATTTTCACACTTTCCTAATGAGCCTATCCTCCCCCTTATAAAAATCCCTCACCTCTCACCCATTACTCAAACCTCTCTAGACCATCGGATCATCCAATATCTTCCCAAATAACCTCTCAAGATCCCTCTCTTCCACAAAGAAGCCTTACCTTAGATAGAAAGCACTTCAAGAATTCCTTTTAGTTGAAACCAAAGGGAAGTTCCACGAATTAAAGGTAGCGGTTTCTCTTAAATTCTATTCTTTTATTTTACTTGTAAAAACCTAAACTATTTTTATTATTTTATTTTATAACAACACCATTATCCTCAATATACTAGAATTTTTTTATTAGAAGTATTATAACTACACTTAAACACACCTCCATCTAATGGGTAAAGAACATACTGTTTATGTGGACAGCAAACTAACACCTCATGAAATGATGATTGTTCAATCTTCTTCTACCACCTCTTATGGTGGCCATTATGACATAAATGTATTTATATATGATATATATTATGATTATGTTTTCTTTAGGCTTCTATATTTTCCATTTATATCATACCTTTATGGTTTTCATTATGGGTAAATGTGATAATTTAATTTGAGGAAGTGCGGACTACCGCCCCCTCAAAGTGATATGACTCATTCTTTCCATATGTGGAACATATAAAGTATGGAGTTAATGAGATTATATATATGATATTATACTGTAATTATAATATACCTATGTTTCATTATTGTTTTATTCCATTAAAATACAAAATAGAAATGAAAGTAGTGTTCATGTATATGTAGGACTTACCATCTCCATGAACGGTCCATTTCATTTATTATTTCCAAATGTTATGTACTGTTATAAATACATTTATATAATTAATAAAATATATATATATATATGATATAAAAATAATTAATATCATTCTTCAGATAATGGACTTTTGACCACATAAACAACTTTCAATTATAAGAAGTTCATTTTTGACTAATGTATCACATATCGATAAAATGACAATTATTAACTTAAATGATTACATAATGCTTATAACATGGTAATAAGTAATATAAAAGGAATAATAAACATGAATTTTTTTTAGAAATTATAAATTAACATTATTTTATTATTTGGGTGATTAAAGAATGAACGGGTCAAGACGAACACGAGGTAAGGGAACTTCTTAACCCAATTTCTGTTATTTGGATTTATCTTATCATTCTTTTTTATGTCATTATTTGATTATATGAGAAATTATTTTTTATATATTATCATTTATTTATACTTTATTTAGGTGTGATTATATTGAATACACAAAATTGATCTATTTTATTTACAAAATGATATTTATAAGGGACTTCGTCTCAATCTCCTTTCATTGAGGCATATTTTTTTTATTACATGACTTTCTTTTATACGTTTTATAAACACATTTGACTTTACATTTCATTCAAAGTGAATCTTTTTCTACGAAGATTTTTACTAAATGAAAATAAATCAATTTTTTTAAATGTATGTAGTGACAAAGACTTTTTCTACTACCACAAGTATTATTTGATCTTTGGCTTCCTTAATATGCCGTAATGTTTTTAAAAGGAAAATAAATACCATATACTCTTATACATATTTTGGTGTTGAAAATGGTTTTGATAATGTATTTGTTTTGTCAATATATTTAGATGATATATTGTGATTGAAATGTGGAAATGTTATCTTTCCTTTATGTTTTTTTTATGTTTTATGATTATGTTATGGTTCTTGGGAGTTGTTTACATACACGGGTGGTTCCATGATAAACCTATGGTAGGTGAGCCTGATATAGTTATCCAATGCATTGGGTAACATGACGGAGGTAAACTTGAATGTTTCTCCTAAGATATTTGTTGAATATACTGTTATGGGTATTCCAATGTAACTCCATGTGTAGCTGTGATAGTTACAATGTAATTATGATATGGATGTAGTAAGTTACCGTTATGATTTGTGATTTCAATGTGTTATTCCTAAATATAATGAATTCATGAGGTATGTTAAAGAGCTTATGTTATGTATGTACTAATGAACTAATGTTTTATTTCATTGTTTTAAAACCCTTATTGTGATTTTTATACTCATCCCATATTTCGAAAAAAAATTCGAAGGACTTAAAGATGAATAGGATCAAGGATGGGATTAATGAAAAGTCATGCTATTGAAAACAAGGAACAGGACATGACTCTTTTTTTAAGAGTTATTATTTTATGAAAAAACTAGAAACTAAGTAGAAGTGTCTACTTTGAAATTTTTGAGATGTAATGTAATAGTTTTGGAATAACTCTATAAAACTCTAAACCTAAGAAGATCCTTAATGTGAATTATTCATTTAATTCAAGATTATGTAATGTTTTAAGGTTGGGTCCTTATAGTTGGTACCAGAGGTCAGTTTAGAATAATTTTAGAGTTAGTTTATTATTAAATTAATTTCCATAGATTAATTTATGTTAATTTTGAAATTATATAGAATTTAAAGATTACCATGTTGCTTTTCCTAAGATATCTCTATGTTCAGAATGGTTTTCCACAATGGAAACTTGACAGCTATGTTGGGATGAAACATGGAGGAAGAAAACCTTCAAAATCAGCAACCACAGATGGTCAGAATCAAAACTAAATAGTTTTTTGTAGTGATGGAATAGTTAACTCATTCTATAAATGGTGGTGTTATCCATACACAAGATTAACCAGATCGACCACAGAGGAACATGTTAGTAGTAAATCTTTTCATGAGGCAACATCCTCCATCATTCAGAGGATCATCTGACCCTATTCTAGCAGAATGTTGGATTAATGCACTAGAGAAGATTTTCGATGTTATGGGTTGTTCAGAACATAAAAAGGTTTGTCATTTTGTTTAACATTTTGAAGGTGAAGTCGATCAGTGATGGTCAATGGTGAAAAATATCAGGGATAATAATGAGATTAATGCTCTTGATTGGGATGAAATTCATTGTATGACTCAATGGATGCTTATGAAGAAAAATTCACTCGACTGGAAAAGTATGCTCCAAATTTCATACGAGGTTTTGATAGTAAAATCAATCATTTTTACTCAGGATTAAACCCAATGTATCAAAGTGATTTAACTTCTCAACAGTTCAAAAGGTATGAAAGAACTTTTTCTATGTGAGAAGAAGGTGGAAATGGATTTTTTTAATGATCAGGTGTTCTTTGACAAACATTATAATAAGAGGTCAAGGTGGCAGGAGAATGGGAATAACTCTTCAAAAAAAGTCTGAAGGTAAGAAATTTAAATTTACAGTTTTTGAAAATTGTGGTAAAAATAATACTGGGTAATGTCTTTTGAATTCTGGTAGGTGCTACCAATGTGGTAAAATGGGACATAAGGCTCATAATTGCACTGAAAAATATCTGGGTAATGGTAAGAAAAAATCTGATTTATATTCAGTAAAAATTTTTAAGTGTAATGAAATGGGTCATTATGTAAATGAGTGTCCAATGAAGAACTCAACTAAGGGAAAGCAGCTAGACTACAAGCAGAAATGGGGGGGAATCCTTTGCAACTACTTCAGGAGATGTTATGCCATCAAATGAAGTAGTATCAGGTACATTTTTTGTTTGTTCAGATTATGCCAATGTGTTGTTTGATTAGGGGTCCACACATTCTTTCATTTCTGATAAGTTTTATAACAATTTGGTAATTTCATCTCATTATATGAATCCTAAACTTATGGTAAAAACACTGGTGAAAATTTTGAGACAAAAAGAAATTATAAGAACCTTCTTTTCCTTGGGTTCTAAAAGAATCAACCGGAAAACCTTATTTTTTTTTCCTCTAGTAGAGTTTGATATTATTTTGGGTATGGATTGGATTTTTATTTACCATGCTAAGATTGAATATAGAGCTAAAGAGGTTTCTTTTCTGAAATATTTTGAGATTTTATACAAGAATAAACCCTTACTTTTGATAACATATCAGGAAGCTGAGAAACTAGTAAATGGTGGAAATGAATGTTACCTTGCACATATCGTTGAAAACAAAGGAACTATTCATATTAATGATCTTCTAGTGGTAAATGAGTACCTATATGTTTTTCTAAATGATTTTTCTAGTATTATACCTGATTGGGAAGTTTAATTTATTGTTGACTTAGTTCCTGATGCTAACCCAATTTCAAAACCCCCTATCAAAATGGCTCAAATTGAACTTTTAGAGTTAAATAAGAAATTTTAGGAGTTATTAGATTAAGGTTTCATTAAACCTATATCATCACCATGAGGTTCTACTATCTTTTTTGTTAAAAATAAATATGTTTCAATGAGACTTTTCATTGATTATAGAGCATTGAATAACATCACTGTTAAGAAAAAGTATCCTTTGCCTCATATTGATGATTTGTTTGATCATCTCTAAGGCGCACAGTATTTTTAGAAGATTGAATTGAGGTAGGGGTACCATCAGTTGAAAGTAAAGGAAGAAAACATTCTCAATACCATGTTTCATACTATATATCGCCATTATGAATATGTATTTATGCCTTTTGGGTTAACCAAGGAACCTATTGTATTCATAGATCTTATTAATAGAATTTTCTATGCATTTTTGGATAAGATTTTGGTTGTGTTCATTGATGATATTTTGGTTTATTCTAGAAGTAAATAGGATCATTAATGTCATTTAAGGGTTGTATTACAAACCATAAAATAAAATAAACTATATGGTAAATTCAGCAAGTGTGAGTTTTGGTTACAAAAAATTTCTTTCCCTGGTCACATTATTTCAAAAAATGGCATAATTCTTGATCCTGTTAAAACAAAAGTTGTTGAAAAATAGATATGACCCACAAATATAATCGAGATCCATAGTTTTCTTTGTTTTTCATGTTATTACTGGAGGTTTGTTGATAATTTTGCATGGTTATCTAGCCCACTCACTATGTTAACTCGAAAATGTGTTAAGTTATTTTGGAAAAAAGAATGTGATGATTGTTTTCAGGAATTGAAAAGAAGATTAGTGAATGCTCTAGTTTTTGCACTAATTTCTATAAATAGTGAGTTTTTTATTTATAGTGATGATTCGTTGAAAGGACATGGATGTGTCCTTATGCATAATGATCAGGTAATTTCTTATGCTTCACGTTAGTTTAAACCTCATGAGTTAAATTACCCTACACATGATTTGGAATTAGTCACTGCTGTTTTTTTCTTTAAAAATTTGGAGGTATCATTTTTATGGAGTAAAATGTAAAATATATACTCACCACAAAAGCTTTAATTGTATATACACTCAGAAAGAATTAATCATGAGATAGAGGATATTTCTAGAATTAAGCAAGGATTGTGATTTCCTGATCCTTTACCATCCGAGAAATGAGAATAAAGTGGCTGATGCTTTGAGTTGAAAATATAATGCTTCATTAACCATGATATGTTTGGAACGAGATCCTTTGGATTTTGATTTTATGAAATTTGGAAAAGAAGTTGTTAGTGCAGGAAATTTCATTATTTTGTTTCAGGTGTCATTGAAATCATATCTATCAGACAGAATAAAGCAAGCGCAGAAGGAAGATAGTGAGTTACAGAAAAAAGTAGAGTTGGTTCAGAAGGGTAAGATTCCTTATTTTAACATTGATAATTATTGTGTTTTGAGATTTGGAAAGAGATTATGTGTGCCTTGTGATTCACAGTTGAAGAATGAGTTGTTATTTGAAGCTTATAGTTCCTCGTTTTCAGTTCATCCTGGAAATACTAAGATGTACAGAGATCTTCAAAAGTATTACTAGTGGGATGGAATGAAAAGAGATATTTCTGATTTTACTATGAAGTGTTTGACTTGTCAGTGAGTAAAAGTAAAGTGGAAATTAATAAAAAGGATGATTCCATATTTACTGGTGCCAAAGTGGAAATGGGAAAATATATCCATGGACATCATTGTGGGATTGCCAAAGACATATCTAGGTAATAATGAAATCTAGGTTATTATTGATCAATTGAATAAATTTTCTCATTTACTTCCTATTGGAGATACTTTTTCTCTAGATCAACTTTCTTGGTTTTTTGTTAAAGACATATTCAGGTTTCATGGAGTTTCCCTCTCTATTATATCTGACTGTGATCCCAATTTTACATCTAACTTTTGGAAAGGCCTTCAGATGTCGTTGGGTACTGAATTAAATTTTAGTATATCTTTTCATCCATAATCAGATGGGAAGTTAGAATGAACAATTTAGACCTTGGAGGATATGATATATGTTTGTTTACTAGATTACTAGGGATGTTAGTACAAACATCTTTCTTTGGTTGAATTTTATTATAATAACAGTTTAAATTCCAGTATATAGATGGCTCCATTTGGGGCATTATATGGGAAGCGGTGTTGAACTCCATCTTTTTGGGATGAGTTAGGGGAAAGGAAGATGATGGGACCAAAAATGGTAGATGAGATGGTAGGGAAAGTTCAGTTTATTCAGAATCACATCAGAATAGCTCAGAGTAGGTAGAAAAGTTATGCAGATAACCGGAAGAAGGATCTCTCTTTCGAGGTAGGTGATCATGTCTTTCTCAAAGTTTCTCCATGGAAAAGTGTGAAGAATTTTGGTAATAAGGGAGAGTTGAGTTTGAGGTTCATTGGACATTATAAAATCCTATGGAAAGTTTGATCAATTGTTTACAGAGTGGCTTTTCCTCCAATTTTGTCCCAGGTACATAATTTTTTTCATGTTTTAATGTTGAAAAAGTATGTGCTAGATCAATCTCTTGTTTTATATCTATAGGTAGTTCAGTTGGAAGAGAATCTCTCTTATAAGGAACAACCAGTCAAGATTATTGACTAAAGAGAGAAAGTATTGTGGAATAAGGTAATTAATCTGGTAAGGTTTTTTTTTGGAAAAACCATATAATTGAAGAGGCAACATGGGAATCTGAAAATGATATGAGGGATAAATACCCCCATTTATTTGATAAGTGAATAAATTTGTGAGGACACAATTTCCTAATGGGGGGAAGGATGTAACATCCCAACTAAATAAAGAAATAATACATTTTCATTTTAATCAATATTTTGTGAATTAAATATTGATTTTACTTTAAAGGGTTTTCCATGTTTGATGGTGTACCCGATATGCAACAATAGGTTTCTCTGAAATCTTACGTTGCACAATAATAATATAATATTATTATTTTAAATAGCAGTTAAAACCTAGTCATTTTATAGGAATTAATGAACAAAACTAACTAAAATATGATTATACATGTTTTTTAAATGATTTTTCATTTATCCGATTAAATTTAGAGGATTAAAATGTGAACGAATCTAATTTTAAGAATAATTTACTTTTAATGGTTGATTTACCTCCTTTTTATGGTGAACCCTCTTTAAATATAGTTTGGGTCAATTTTATATATACTATTTTACCAAATAAAATTCTTCTTTATAATTGGGACATCAAAATTTTCTTTGGGTAAAATTTTGGCATTTTTCTGATAAAATTCATTTTTTGATGAATAGTGGAAAATACTATATTTGAATTCAAAATTCTCTTTTAATATAATTTATTTATATGGTTATATTATCTTTTTAATTAGTTTTAAAGTGTAATTAGATAATATTTTTACCATTTAATCCATTTTTGGTCATTGTAATTAATTTTACTTTGAAATTGGACATAAACAAGTGTCAATCTTTTGATAGTTTATATTTCATTAAAAACGCTTTTTATTTTGACAATGGGGATTAATTTCAAATTAATTAATTCAACTTTTATGTTTTAAATTTTGGAAAATCGACATCATTTTTGATTTCATAAAATCAAATATAGCTTAGTCTGAATTTTTGGTATTTTTCTGAGAAACATCAATTTTTGATTAGTAGTAAAACCACTAAGTAGTAGTTAAAAACTAACTTTTTCATTTAAATGAAATTTTACCACTTCTGTGAATTGAATTTTGAAAATCTGACAAACATGGTTGTTATTATTAAGTAAAATTTGGTTTAATAAGATGAAAATAATTTTCGGTGAATAGTAATTTTTGACTTTTATTTATCGTAGTTAAAGGTAAATAGGGTAATTCAATGTCAAAAGAATATCATAATAATAAAAATTTAACTTAAAAAGTATCCTAATCTTATTGTATGAGTCATGGACGATCATGGGAAACATTGGGTCTATTTTGGGACCCGAGGAAGCTACTAATGAGTGATAATGACACTTTATTTTAATTAACTTAAAGTAATGGAAAAAATGACATAAACAAATATGTTTTAGTAAGTTAATTTTTACAAAGGGTTATATAAGTAATCTTTTCAACATAAATATTTTTTAGAAATATAAAAATATTTCCTACATTATTTTATTTTTTTTAAATTTTTAGACATAAAATAAAATAAATTATTTATGTCATAATAATGATGTAGTGTTTAACTCATTAATAAATAATTTAAATAAATAAAATTATAAAGATTAAAATAATATCAAAAACATGTCCAATTATTATTAGATGATTCTATTTTGACCGTGAGTCATATTATATTCAACTTTAATTAGTTTTCTACTTTTAGAAGCCCAAAATCATTACATAATAAAAAAATATTTTCACACTTTCCTAAAGAGCCCCTCCTCCCCCTTATAAAAATCCCTCACCTCTAAACAATTACTCACAACTCTAAAGCCCCTTGTTTAATACAAAACCTTCCCAAATAATCTCTAAGGATCCCTCTATTACACCTATAATCCTTACCATAGATAGAAGGCACTTCGAGACGTCCTTTTGGTTTTAACCAAATGAAAGTTACCCGAATTAAAGGTAACAGTTTCTCTTAAATTCTATTCTTTCATTTTACTTCTCCAACCACTAAAATATTTTTATTCTATTATTTTATAAAAACACTAGTATACTCAATATAATATGATTTTTTTTGGTAATTATTCGAACAAAACTTACACACACCTCCATCTATGGGTAAATAACATATTGTTTCTCTGGACGGAAAACTAATGCCTCACGAAATAATGATTGTTCAATATTCTCCTAGCACCTCTTATGGTGGACATTATGATGGAACTGTATTTATATATGAAATATATTATGTTTATGTATTCTTTATTATTCTTTATTTTCCATTTATATCATACTTTTATGGTTTTCATTATGGGTAAAGGCGATAATTTCATTTGGGAAAGTGTGGACTACCTCCCCCTCAAAGTGATATGACTCGTTCATGACATATGTGGAAAATATAAAGGATGGAGTTACTGAGATTATATATATTATATTATACTTGAATTATAATATACCAATGTATCATGTTTCTTTCATTCCATCAAATTATGAAATATAAATGAAAGTAGATTTCATTAGTACGTACGACTTACCATCACCATGAATGGTGCATTTACATTATTATCTCCAAATGTTATATACTATTATAAATACTTATATATACTGTATATAATATATATATATATATATGATATCTAAATCATTAATATCATTCTGGAGATAATGGAATTTTTACCATATAAACAAATTTTAATTATAAGAAATTCATTTTTGACTAAAGTACCAAATATCGACAAAAGGACCAATATTAACTTAAATGATTAAATAAAATTTATAACATTGTAATAAGTAATATAAAAGGAATAATAAACTTGAAAATATTTCTTAAGAAATTATAAATTATCTTTAATTTATTATTAGGTAGATTAAATAATGAATGGGTCATGTTGGACTTGAGGTAAGGGAACTTCTTAACCCAATTTCCATTCTTTGGGTTGATATTCTCTTTCTTCTTTATTTCATTCATTGATTATGTAGGAAATTAATTTTTATATCTTATCATGTATTTATAATTTCCTTATGTGTTCCTATATTGAATACACATAATCGATCTATTTTATTTTAAAAATGATCTTTGTAAGGGACTTCAACTCAATCTTCTTTCATTGAGGCATATTTTATTTTAATACATGAATTTATTTTATACATTGTATAATCACCTTTGAATTTTCATTTCATTCAAAGGGAATCTTTTTCTACGAAGTGTTTTACTAAACGAAAAAAAATGTTTCTTTTTAAAATAACAAATGATAATGAATTTTTTTGTCGTTGTGATTATTATTTGATATCTGGCTTCCTTAACTAGCATAATGTTTTTAAAAGGAAAATAAATACAATATACTCTTTTATGTATTTTGGTATTGAAAATGGTTTTGATAATTTATTTTTTATTTCAATGTATTCAGATGATATAGTGTGATTAAAATGTGGAAATGCTATCTTTCTTTTATGTTTGTTTTATGTGTTATGATTATGTTATGGATCTTGGGCATTGTGTACGTATACGGTTTGTTCTGTGATAAACCTAGGCCGGGTGAGCCGGAGATAGCTCCCCAATGCAGGGGTAACGTGACAGAGGTAAATGTTAATCTTTCTCCTAAGAGGTTAGGGGAATATACTGTGATGAGAATTCTAACGTAACTCCTTATGTAGCTGTGATATCTATAATTTAAGTATGATATGGATGCCAAAAAGATACCATTATGATTTATGATTTCAATGTGTTTTACATAAATCTTATGACTTTATGATGTATTTTAAAGAAATTATGTAATGTATATATTGATGAACTAATGTTTTATTTCTTTGTTTTATAACCCTTACTAAACTTTTTAGGTTCCTCCCAAGTTTTAAAATGTTTTTCACAGGACTTAAAGATGAATTGGGTCAAGGATGGGATCAAGGGAAATTCATGTTATATAAAACATAGAACTGGACATGACTCATTTTTTCAAGAGTTATTATTTTATGAAAAAAATTGAAGCTGAGTAGAAGTGTTTACTTTGTAATTTTTGAGATGTAATGTAATAGTTATGGACTAAATCTCTAAAACTCTAAACCTGAAAATATCCTTAATGGTAATTATTCATTTAATTCAAGCTTATGTAATGTTTTAAGGCTATATCTTTATATGTACTAAAATCAAAAAGGTCGATGTGATTATATAAGTAAAATCATCCTATAATATCTTATGAGGAGGGTAAATGCAATGATATACAAATTAATGTTATCTTAAAATCATACAATTTACTATAATAATTATGGCTCTTTATAATATGATAACCATTATGCTTATGTCACTTATGCTTAAATAACACCCTAACCTCTAATGATATCTAAACCGACCTCTACTACCTACTATAGGGACCTAGCCTTAAAACATTACATAATCTTGAATCAAATGAATAATTCACATTGAGGTTCTTTTCAGGTTTAGATTTTTAGATAACTAGGCCATAACTATTATATATCAACTTGAAAATCACATGTAGAAACTACTAATCAGAATCCATTGTTTTCATAAAAATCTTTTAAAAAGTAACATGTCTAGTTCCATGTTTTAGACAACATGACTTTTCAATGATATCATCCTTGACCCTATTCATCTTTATGTCCTGTGGAAAAAATTTCAAAAACATAGTGTCAGCATAAAAAGCTTAGTAAGGGTTATAAACTAAGGAACGAAAACATTATCCCATAAATAAATAAAAATCAATAATACCATACTTTTCAATCATAAAATACCTCATCAAATCATATGATTTATGAATAACACATAGAAATCATAAATCATAAATGTAACTTGTGGAATCCATATCATACATACATTGTATTTGTGATATCTACGTATGGAGTTACATTGGAATACCCATCACAGTATATTCCCTAAATATCTTAGGAGAAACATTAACATTTACCTTCGTCATGTTACCCAATGCATTAGAGAGCTATCTCGGGCTCACCCACCCTAGGTTTATCATGGAACCACCCATATACATAAACAATAACAAATAACCATAACATAATCATAACACATAACACAAGAATAAAGGAAATATAACATTCCCACATTACAATCACAATATATAATATCAAGATATTGAAATAAATAATGCTTTATCAAACCATTTTTAAAACCATTTAAAACATTTAATAAATAGATTTTTGAATCAAAGTGTCCCATACCACTTTAAAGATTTTAAAGAAACTAACATTTTAAAACATTAATGTTTATATAAATAAATCCTTAAAACCATTTTTAAAACATTTACATTAATAAGAAATATTTATATGAATAAATCTATAAAACATTTAAAATGATATTTTAGTTAAAGAGTTCATAACCAAATGAGAGATGCTTGAATACAAATAATTGAGTAATAACATTAATAAAATATTGTAATATCATTAGAATAAATAGATTCATGATATAATATGTAAAAGGGCAGTATATACACCATATAAAAGTGAGTTTGTGTATAACAACAAATATGTCTCAATGGAATGTAAATTGAGACAAAGTCCCATGTAAATATCATATCCTTAGATTAAGGAAAAATTTGTGACATAATTATGTGTGAACAATAATAATACAACCAATATAACTGAATATTAAGTGTAAAAAATCATAGGACATTCCAACATATTTATAGCATCACATAATCATGAAGTATAAGTTTAACCCAAAGAATTGAAATTGTGTTAAGAAGTTCTCTTACCAAAATTTGAAAAACTACCGGTGTCACATTAAAATTTAGAAAATGAGTTGATGAGAGATAAAGGGTTCTATCATCACATAGAAACAAAATTTAATACAATAAGGATATATAATAACATATCCTGACATAATAAATTGTAAATTAAAGAACATAACATAAATCAAGTCTTTTGAAATGATAAGGGAGAAAGATTCCCTCACCGATTCGGTAACTTATGAAACATACACCCCACGAAAGAAGGATCATAAAATGAAGATATAAATACTGATAAATTAAATTATATTTCACAATTAATACAATCATGGGCAGTACATACATCACACAAAAGGAAATAGTGGCAAATATAGCATGAATCTCGTGGGAATAAAAAGTGAGATGAAAACCTCTTACCACATTGTAATCAATCAAGTTGTATGAAAAAAAGTTAAAAACCACCAAATAAATCATAGAATACCATGAATATAAAGAGAATCATGAAAATATATATCAAATGTTAGTACATAAAACACCACATTCAATAAATAAGTGGTGAACAATGGAAATCTCATTGAATTAAAAGTGAGATAAGAAACCCCTTACCACATTGTAATCAATAGAGTCGTATGACCAAAAGTTAATAACCACCAATTGAATCATATGATACCAAGAATATAAAAATAATGGTGATAATATATATCAAATGGAAGTACACAATACCCCAAATTCAATAAATAAGTGGTAAATAACGGAAATATCAGAGAATTAAAAGTGAGATTAGAAACCCCTTACCTCATGTCCAACTTTACCTATTCATTCTATAATCTCTTGAATAATATGCTAAAGTTAATTTCTACTTTACTAAGAACTTTTTAAAAGTTTATTATTCTGTTTTTATCACTTATTACTATGTTATAAACATTATTCAATCATTTAAGTTAATAATGGTCATTTTTTAGATATTTGGTACTTAAGTCAAAAATGAACTTCTTATAATTACATGTTGTTCATGTGGTCGAAAGTCCATTATTTACAAAATTATATTTATGATTTATTTGTCTTATATATCATATATATCCATTATATTTATGTATTTATAATATTACATAACATTTGGATATAATAAATGAAATGCACCATTCATGGAGACTGTAAGTCGTACGTACGCATGAATGCTACTTTCATTTATATTTCATATTTATTGGAATGAAAACTTAATGATAAATGGGTATGTTATAATTATAGTATAATATCATATGATATATATGTTACATCATTTTATTAACTTCATCCTTCATATGTTCCATGTATGTCGTGAAAAAATCATATCAACTTGAGGGGGTGGTAGTTCGCACTTCCTCAAATGAAATTATCATATTTACACATATTGGAAAGCATAAAGGTAAGTTTGTAAATAACAATTATAGAAGCATATAGAAAACATAAAAATAATATATATCATATATAAATACAGTTCCATAATAATGGCCAACATGAGAGGTGGTAGGAGAGATTGAACAATTATCATTTCGTAAGGCAGTACTTCGTCGTCCAAAGAAATAGTATATTCTTTACCCTTTAGAAGGAGGTGTGTGTAAGTGGAGTTCGAATACTTCTCATAAAAAACAAATTATATTTATTATACTTGTTTTGTTATAAAATAAATGAATAAAGAGAGTTTATGGGGTTGGAGAAGTAAAATAAAGAAAAATAACTTAAGAGAATACGTTTCCTTTAAATCGGGTATCTCCCTTTGGTTTGAACCAAAAGTTTTACTTGAATTTCCTTAGGTATAAGGCAAGACTTATAGGATTAGTAGGGGATGTAGGGATCTTAATGGGGCAGATTCTGGATGATCCAATGGGCTTGAGAAGTGTGAGGAATGGGTTATAAGTGTTTTCCTTTTATAAGGGGGGAGGGGCTCTTTAAGAATGTTTGAAAATGTTATTTTATTATATAATGATTTTCGGTTTCTAAAGATCCAAAACTCATTAAGGATGAATATAAGATGACTTATTTTCGAAATAAAATCATCCAATAATAATTGGATAGGTTTTGAATATTGTTTCAATCTTTATAATCTTATTTATTTAAATCATTCATTAATGAGATAAACACTACATCGTTATTGTGTCAGGAATATTTTTATTTATTTTATGTATAAAAATTATAAAAAAATATAATGATGTAGTAAATATTTTTAACTTTAAAAATAATATTTATAGTCTAATAGATAACTTATATAACACAATTTAAAAATTAATTTACTAAAAGATATATGTTTGTTCCATTTTTGTCTTTACTTTAAATTAATTTATATAAAGTGTCATTATCAATCCCAGGTGGCTCCATGGAGTCCCAAAATCGACCCATGGATGCCCATGGTTAGACATTAATCAACCAATATGATCAAAACACAATTTAAGATAATTTATTATTATTATTATAATATTTTTTTACCCTTATTTACCATATTTATCCTTTAACCATGGTAAATAAAATATCTAATAAGGTAAATATTTAAAATATATAAAAATAAAAGTTACAAATTTACATAATTTGGACCTCTAGATTAAAAATATGAAATATATTTTTCCAAATTAAAAAAATAAGTGGTAGAAAGTAATTTAAAATTAATTCATGTTATCAAAATAAAAAACATGTTTTTAAGAAATAAAAACTGTCAAAAGATTCACACTTTTTTATGTCCAATTTCAATGTGAAAATACTTACAATGACCAAAATTGTATTTAATGGTAAAAATATAATCTAATTAAAATTTAAAACCATTTTTAAATATAAATTAAAATATAAATAAATTATATTAAAAGGTGGTTTTGAATTAAAATACAGTATTTTCACTATTCATAAAAAATGAACTTTATCAGAAAAAACCAAAATTTTATCCAAAGAAAATTTTGATGTCCTGATTCTAAATATGAATATTATTGTTTAAAATATAACATATAAAAATTACGAAAACAAAATTTAAAGATGGATCACCATCAAAATGCGGTAAATCGACCTTTTGATAAATATTAGAGTATTTATGCTTAAAATCAGATTCTTTCTTATTTTAAGCCTCTAAAATTTATTAGATAAATGTTAAAATATTTTACAAACTTGTGTATTCATATTGTAGTTAGTTCTTTCTATTCCTTAAAATACATATTCTAGGTGTTAACTATCATTTAAAATAATATTATATTATTATTTTTCAGTATGACTCAACATTCTGTGCAATGAATGTTTTTAAAGAACCCTGTTGTTGCGTATCGGGTACACCATCGAACATAGCATCCCATTTATAGTAAAATTAATATTTAATTCACAAATTTTAATAAATATGAAAATTTCATATTCTTTATTTACCTAGGATGTTACACATAGACTATTCTTGTAATGATAAATTCAATTTTTGAAAATAAGAAATACATTTTGGAAGGATCATTCTTCCTTTTTCATAAGAACGGATTATAGCAGTGTAAAGGTTGTTTTTATCATCTATAAAATCATAAATTTTCTCTATAAGAATCATTTTCTAGCCATCATAAGGATAAATTTACATTGCATAAGTATGAAATTATATTACCCTAAGGATTACCCTAATGTCTGTAAGCATCAATCTTCCATTATAATAAGGATAAAGTTTCCCCACTATGCTCACTTGAAAGAGAATAGATCTCAACCCATTATAGTGAATACCAAATGAAGAATTTTTATGAGGCTAGAACACTAATTAAATAAGTTTCCCATGGTAAATTATTTTTATGAGTAAGTTAACTAGTCGGATAATGACTACAAGTGAAATTATATTTCTAGAAACTTTGACTCTGGGGGTAAGTGTGGAATTTCAAAAAATATATGGGGAGATATTTTATTATTTGGTGAATTTCCAAAACCCATTTCATAAATTATAGAGGATTTTTATGATTCTATAAGAGTATAATTATTGGAAAGGTAAAGAATTAAATAATTCTCCTAAATATATTGGGGTGATTCTACTGGAAGATCCTTTAAATAGTGAAGTTGATATAGAAAATTTGTTAAAATAGGGGAACTGACTCATTCCAAAAAATAAATAAATAATTCATAGAACTAAGAATATAGGGGGATAAAATTCATGGGATAATGATTATGATATTCAATGCGGGATAAGTTTGAGGATTAAATATGGATAGAGAGACAACAAGTTGATAGATAATTTCCTCTATTTCTCTTTATATTTTTATTCTTCGGAATCCCTATTATTTGTTCTTGTGAAAACATATTATAAATTAAAAAATTGTATTAATTTGATTCAGTGAGTGGAAATTATTTTTTTATTTTATTAATCAATTTATTGTTATTTTTATTCTTCCTTGTCAATTTTGTTTCATTCTTCTAGGAAATTTCCCTTTTAATTCCGACTTGTCTTTACTTAAAGCATAATAGAAGAAAAACAATTATTTTACTAGATTAAAATAAATACTTCATTAAAATAAATTAATATATTGAGTGATAATATTGTTTGAATGCTTTTCAGAGGTAAATGATTGTTTTTTCTATAAATTAATCACATTTTTTTGATTTTTATAGAAACACATTTCTTCATTGAATTATACTTTCAACATGCTGATTTGATTGGAAATCCCTTGATTTACTTTATGAATCCTCCTTATCATATATTAGTTTCTAACACTTATAATACATCATTATCATATCATGTACCTTTTTAATTATTCATCTTCACTCTATCTTCCATTTATATACTTTTCATCACTGTTTTTAGTAGTTTTTAATTGAATAATACCTTAGATCATTCCCCATCCTTATATAGGGTTTGATATTTCAATACTATGTTAGTATAGTGATTATAAATGAAATTTATTATAGACAAAAAAAACTTTCATCCTCATTCAATGTTGAAATTAATAACCAAACACAAATCCTAAAGCTTTCATAATGACTTTTGGGGTATTAATGAAGAATTTATAACATTATAAAATTGAATGCACCAATGTAAACCTTCTATAACAGTCATATTCTAAAGTCTATATATATGGTTGATCATGTCATTTAAAATTGAGATAAATTTTAATGATTGAATATTCTCTCATTCTCTAATTCATTAAATTAATTTTTTCTAAGAGTTATGCTTTTTCACAAAACACTCTATCCTTTCAAGAGCTCTTAGCCTTAAAAGATCTAATCATTTTGTTTATGATTCTATTTTATTTTGATATTAATATTTAAAACCTTATTCCTCTCAAATATTTATGACTTTTAAATGGAATTTTCCCTCAACCATTTATATAACCTCAAAATTAAGAATATTTTAAGCAAATGATCCTTTTTAAAAGATTCAGGATAAAAGTGGGAACTACATGTACTCAGTTCATGTTTATCGGATCTAAGAAAAAGAACCGTATACCTCTTTGTGAAAAAATAAAATAAATTTTGAGCATTGAAAATTTGATATACATTACTAGTAAATATAGGATATATATGAACTTTAAATCCTAAAATCCTTTATCAATTTTCATTTAATCTACTTTCCACTTTCGTTTTCCATTTTTTTCACTAAGATTATACTATATTTTAGATTAGAGTATTTCAATTATGGTTATCCATTTTATCAAAATATAAATTTCCAATTCTTTTATTTTTAATTTTTAATTTCTGTATTTTTTTCTTTTATTATCTACGAGATTTTCCAAGAATTTAAAAAAAAATCATCTTCGTTTAAATTTTTAAAAAGTTATTGAATTTACCCCTTCTTTAAAATCACAATTTTTTGGAAAAAAATTAGTATTAAAGAGGGTCTATATATGACTTCTTATGACACCAAACAGTCATAGGGAAAAATAGATGGATTTAAAAAATCATTATAAAAACCTTGAATCAAGAACATCAACTAACCAACTTTATTTAATGGAATAGACATGAGTAATGCATATATCAAATGGAGAACTACATAACCCACCCAAAACATCACTACTGTCTTATACACAAGAAAGACTATAAAATTTCTTAAAAATATTTTCAAATATTTAATGATGCTAAGAAGGAGTTGATCTAAAAAACAAGGTAAGATATGAAATTAATTATATCATTTCACAAATCAAGTTTTTTCCTATATGATACATCCTGAGATTTAGAAAATTTAGGAGACTAATCAATACACAACAAAAAGTTTCTTCAAATAAAAAGAGTAATACTACTCACTTGGTATGATAGAATTTAATTTCAACCAATAAAAATAGTGTCGATCATATATTACTATATAACACTTCGTTAAATGATCATTAAAAACTAAATGAAAATAATACTAGAGATAAAAATATTTTGAATAAATTTATTGACATCCTACCAAGATAATGGGAGTCAATGTTAACTATAAATAAGGATATAAAGAGTATCACATGTATTAAAATTAATGGATTTATATTTTCTCTTATAAATAATAATCTATAACTCAAATGGATGAAGAATAATAAAACCATAAAAATAAGGGAACTATATTCATATCGAAAAATACAATGGATCCTACCAATGAAATTGATCTACAACTAAGAAAATATATGTTTACATAACTTTCTAAAAGAATTGGTCAAATTTTCCAGTGTAGATATTTGATAAACACTTGATTAGAAAAAATGTATCAACATTAAATATCTATAAATAAAGGTAAAATGAAGGTAATAAGGAAGTATATTTGTTAAAAACGTAATTACACTAAACATATTAGGTTAGAATATCCTCAAAATAAAAATAAGGACTTGAGGAAGTAAGAAAATAATAAAGAGAATAAAGTACTAAAGGTTGACACTGGGGGATCTAGAAAATACTTATTATCCATAAGTGATTTATATAGTTTTGATCATAGGATTTTTTAATTATAGGACTCTATAACTAATTAATGCCTCGTGTATAAGGTGGTATAGTCATTAATTATTGAATATTTAAATTCTTCACCTCTTAAGGGTGGAACCAAAGACTTCCCATATGTAAGAAGACATAATAAGCATATTAATGAAATTGAAATCGTATTTAAACTTATTGAGAAAAAATATTAACAAGAAAATGTTTATTTATATATGGAATATAAAAACTCTCATCACATAATTTTAAAATTCATTCTAGATATATTTTATCTCAAACCTTTATTGATCATGAAAATTTAATTCAATTTATATCAGAGAATGAAACACAAAATAATGATTTAAAAATATTCACTAAGTTGATAGAAATTTTTAAAAAGATACTTATACCTTAAAATCTATTTAAATTAAAAAATAGACTATGAAATTTAATATCATAGGGATAAAATTATTTAACAAACAATTTCTACTATAAGTTATGTATTTATTACAAGTTTCAAAAAAAATTGGGCACTATAAAAACAAAATTTATTTTAGGAAATTGAAATACTTAAATAAGAAAATAATTTTATTTCAACCAACCTAATAGATCCTAAACATCTAAAGGTTGAATAAATTTGGTTCCCATAAAAAATTATTCAATAATTTTTTATAACTAATAAATATATGGTAACAAAATATTTATTAACTTTGTATGAAAGATAATATTTAATGTATTAATGGATTAAATATTATTTGGTACATGGACAATAATTTCTATTGGCATATAATTGATGAAAAATGAAATTTCTATAACTTGAAGAAAATAGATAAAGAATTTCTCATATTAGAGACAAATAAAAAGTTAAAATTATGTGACTTAGTGATGCCACTATACATGGTAAACCCTTAATTTAATCACAATATTATTACATCAATTTAGTTATATAATGTGGTAAATTTTATAAATTTATATTACAATTCATATTCAGTAAATAATTCCCAAGGATTATGTATACTAAATATAGACCATAATAATATTGTTTATACTCTAAAATTGAGTGACTTGTCTAATCAGAACATTACCTACCTCTATGTTATAAAAAATAATTCTTAGTTGTGGATTATATATTTCAAACATTTCAACCTCTAATCTCTAAAAAACACTTTTTAAATGATTATTAAAGTCCTTAGAAAGTTAATATTTTATTTTTCAAAAGTTTTTTATCCTTTCAAGTATGGAAATAAGCACAAAGTGATCCTAAAATAGTTATAAATGGTTTCAAATTCCATAATACTTTACCTTATACACATATAAATTTTCCTCCCAATAGAAACTATAATCATCATAGGAAATAAATATATTGATTCTCTTGTTGATGAATTTTCACATTACACTTGGAATTTATTTCTCTTTCAAAAATTGAAATCACTAAAAAAATTAAAATAATTAAACCTTTAATTAAAGTGAAAAACATTTTTTATTGATTACTATCCTAATTTTTCATGGTGGTGAGTTTTATGTTTATTATTTTGATACATTCTTCTGTGAGAAAGTCATAAGACACCATTTCTAGACACTAAGAACTCCAAAATAGAATAGAGTATCAAAAAATAAAAATCAAACTCACCAAGATATTTTCTAAACTATGTTATGTGAATATAATGTTATAAATTATTTCTTGGAAAATGTTAAGAATATTTTCTAGTATATTATAAATCATGGTTTATAATATATTAATTGAATACTTTAGAGTTTTTTTGATATAAAATTATTATTTTCAACACCAAGGATTATTTTGGGAATTTTAACTCAAAATATAATGAATGGACCTTTTATTTTAGTCATATTCTTAAATTATTCTTATTTTTGAAAATCACATAACATTCATGATTTAATCTATTTTTACTTGAAGTTTGTTTCTAATTTTTTCATTATGTAGGAAAAAATTTCTAGTAACTGTTTCTATAGATAACATTATCATGAAATTATGCTGGATTAAATCCTATCAAGAATTTTAGTGATATAAAATTTACATTACTGGAATATTTGAAGTGTTATTGAGTTCAAAAAATAATGATGAATATGAATCTGATGTAGTTAGAAGTGATAATGAAGAATAAAAAATCCAATAAATAAATAATTACCTATAAATAGCTTTACAGTTTGAGGATAATGTGGACACAAATAAAATAGTGATACTATAAAAATATTTCAGTCACTTTAAGTCTTCAATGTATTATTTTTTTAGATTTCTTCTGATTGTATTTTCTTTAAGAGTGATGTGATAATAGTTTCATTGTAAGGCTTTATTTTTAAATATATTAGTACTTTATTATTTGTAATTATTATGTTACTAATCATTTAAGATCAGTGGATTTTATATTTTTAAGATAATGTTATGATTTTGGTATTTAGAAGTACGAACTATTATTTATCACTATGTTTGAGATCTTTAGTTGAGGAAGATAGATCTAATCATTTGATTTGTAGATGTAGGCTCATCCCTTATAATGGATTAATTTGATAGCTTCTAGAGTATTGGAATCCAGACCTTATGAAAATTAAAATTTGGGAATAACTTTTCAATGGGTTATATTCTTGTATTCCTTGAATGATTTTTAAGATTCCCCTTATTATTTTCCTTAAAAAGTACTTTATAATATCCTTTAATAGGTTCTTGATTTTTTAAATAGTACTCCATGTTTTGTTTATATTTTCACTATTATTACTACATTAAGTAGTTACATTTAATTATAATATTCTATTAAAATTATTTGGAAGTTTTTTAAAATTACAACACCCTTAATTTTTACTATTATTACATAATATTACTTTGATATTTTGGCTTTATAATTTTTGGGTTATTGGAGCTTTTTTTTGGTACATTGAAAACATGATATGTGAATGAGAATTATAGGTTTGATTATAAGATAAACTACCTCCCCCCCCCCATTATAGGTTTATCTACCAACATATATATGACAATATTTGGTTTCAAATTTGGTATCTACATTTGAGACTGAACCTAATATTAATTTTTTTTATTCTGTTATTGCTTTTTTGTATGTTAGTTTCCATACACCTAATAGTGTAGTAAATAAAAATATTTCTTATGTTATGAATACATATTGGAAGAATTAAAAACATAAATCTTCATAGACCTCCTATATTTGAATGAAATTTTTATGAATATTGGATATATCATATAAAAACGTCTAATAAATATTGCTGTTGAAAGCTTTCTTATGAACTCCATAAGTTATAAAGTTATAAATAAAAAAATTACTAAATTTTAAGGAGAATAAAGATCTAAATTTTAGTTTAAAATTCATGTCCAAAATATTTTACTATGTTCAATTCAATAAAATATATATAGTTATGTTTTATATTATAAAATTTTTGTGGAATTTGAAAAAGGTTAAAAGTTACATATATCAAAACATCAAAAGTTATTGAGACTAATACATCCCGGATTAGAACTGATTATGATGATTTTTATTTTATACCTGGTGAAATTTTATCCCAAATACATTAGAGGTTAATGACTATTTTAAATGGTTTAAAATCACTTGGAGGGAAATAATTCTTAGATGATTAGATGGTAGAAAAAATCATGAATATTTCACTAAAAGAGTGGTAATCCCAGAGGATTGTGATTGATGATTAAAAATATATAATCAATTTGGGTCTTTATTATTAATTAGAAAAATTATTTTGGTATAGAATTTGATTCATGATAGATGAAAACAAACAAAATAAAAAAATAGTTTTTCTTTTGCATCTACTGGAACATTAAATCCTGGAGCATGAAGTGATAAACCAAGAACATAAAAAGTTAGTTGTACTAAGTTAAGATAAGGTGAAATTTCTCAATTTACATTATGTAATAACCAATATATAGGAAATAATATTTTTTGAAAGAATTACTAGAAGAAAGGTAATGGAAGTTGTGAAAATAAATATTCTTCTAATATTTTCTGTTATGAATGTAGAAATCCTGAACATATTGGACTATATTTTCTATAACTAAATTTAAAATATAATATATATTTAAAAAAAATATAAGAGAAAATACAAGAAAATTTTTAAATAATTTTACACATGGAGTGATATTGAAGGAGATATTACTCCTGGTAGTTCAACATATTATAGTGATGATAGTAAAAAAATAACTAGTTTTTATGCAAATTCCCTAAAGTTTGAGAAATCGTTCATCGGTAAAATGACAATTTAATTACATACCAATATTATACTTGATTCAAAATGATTATATGAATAATTAATTGATAAATATAAGATTATTGTTTAATGCTAACATAAAACTACTAAAAAATGTGAAATTATAAATGATCAAGATAAATAATTTCAAAATCCTATCACAATAATCCATGAAAAAAAAATATTGAATATTTATCTATTTAGGATAGTTATGATTAATGTTCAAACTATTCCAATGATGAAAAAATTGAAACTATTAGAGTAACTAAAATATTATATTAATGAAGTAAGGGTATCTTATAATATTCTTTCAAAAAAACATTATACTCAAGACTCTAGTTGCAAAGAATAAATTTAAATTGAGTAAATATAAGAATTAAATTGCAATGTTATCTTCTAAGATATTTTTTAAGAATTTTTAGTATTCAAAAGATATTGGTTATTTTTTTAAATTTTAAAAAAATTAAAAAAAACCAGTGCTTTTTCTAATTCTACATAAGAATATCTTATAAAAACTAAAAATGATAATATCAGACTAAACATATATTTGGATAATTATAGAGGGAATATTTTGAATAAAACTTATAATTTGAAAGGAATGTTAGTAGTGAATTCATTATAATTACATCAAAATACTAATTATTAGAACTTAAAAAATTCATCTAAGAAATTAAAATCTACTAAAAATGTGGTTCTCAAGTTAATTTCATGAATTAAAAGGCTGAAAATTGTTTTGAATAGATTTAATATATGAATAAAATCATTTTAGAAATTTAATACACAATTGAGACCTAAATCATACACATCCAGACTTGGTATTAAATCCACTATAAGTTTTACTTATCAATAAATTTATTTTTTCCCTATTCGTGAACCTTCTTATACTATGCATCAGGGAGGAGGAAACTAGATTATGATTTATCCATTAAATATTGTTCTATATTTTATAAGAATGAAAGATTTTTATTAAATATATCTAACTGCCTATGATCACTAGAGTCGTAATAAAGTCTAGGTTCTAAAGGTTCTATTTTAAAACACATTTGGAATTAATAATCTCTATCTTCAATGACCCAATTTCTAAATAAATTAAATCATTTTTCCCTGGTAACTAAACTCGTATTTCTAATTTTTTGTTTCTTTTTTAAATTTACCAAAACATATAATTTTTTATTTTCAGTAAGTTTCAATACTTTTTATATTTTTCTTACTATATTTTATTAATTACTTTTATTAATGTGTATTTTTAGTTTTCATTTTTTTAGTTGACATATTGAACAATAAAATTTTATTTTCTGGATATTTTTTATTCTTTAGATAAATTGATCTTGAACCATATCTTAATGAAGATAATTTTGGTTTACTAGAAGATAATTTTCCATAGAATTTATCTTTATTATAACTATATATTCTTAAAGTAAATATTATTTAATATTCAAATAAATTTTGCCCTATATTTTATTTTAATAGAAGAAGTTAAATTTGAAATAAAACTTTAGGCTATTAAAATTTTAATTCATTTAATCAATAATTATCCAATCATGTATTTTGATAGTAAATTTTTTAGATAGTCTGATCTTGGATGATCAACATAAGTTATAAAATAAATCCTGATGCTTATGTAAATGGGTGGTCCCTAATTTGGTTGTATTCATTCAATTCAAAGTTTTCATTGAAACTTGTGATAACTTATGAAGTATTATTCCTTTTTTATTTGGAAATGACTTCTTCCAGAGAATTTTTATGAATAAAATTATTTTTGAAAGGATAGTTTATAGAGACATGTTTTTTAAGAATGATTTTATATTAAATGATGTTATTAAATTCTAATGATGGGGAGATACTGTTGTGGCTAAGGAAGACTATGATCTTAATTTTTCCTTGATTATCCATGAGTTATATGGAATAGTGATATTCAAAGAATCATGAGATGAAAAATGAGTATCATTTACTCTTTTCCAAAAAAATACTTGACTTTAATTTTACAAAGGTTTATAAATCTACCAGGAATATAGATATACGGAGAGTCATTGTTAATTTCACAAAAACTTATAGAGGTTTTTTTATCCTTCATAAATAGGGAGGTCGAGGATAATTGTTTTGTGGTTAATGAGAAAGTACACAAGGTAAACCATTTGTCACTAGAAGAACTGATTATATTTTATTTTTTTAAATATTTTCCATTGCTGAGGAATGGTGACAAAGATAGCATCAAAACATAAGATATCTATCAATTTTAATTTCTATTTAACATGTGCAATATGAACCATGGGAAGTTCTTTTAAAGTTATATGGAATATATTTACAAGATATGATTGAAATTGAATTTTTTTTGTTATTTAACAACTTTTGTTTTGATGGATTTTCCTTTAAATATTTCTATCTATATATCTAGATTTATCCTCGGATTCAGAATGGTTTTTGGGTCTCTTGGGACCATAGAAATAATATATTAAAAATATTTATATATTTTATTGCACATGCACATATCATTTTTGTGTAAATGTATTTTAATATTTTTAAGACCTCATATGGGAAATCAAAGACCACATTTTATTCTGGAATACGAGGTTTACCCTTATCACAATATATGGTTGTCCAAAATCTAACATTTGATTGAGGAAACTGCAGGAAGGTGTGTTTAATTAAATTTATTTATTTTATTTCAATTGGCATAAATTAAAACCACTATAAATATGTATTTATAAAATTTCCCAAGGATTAACCTCATGAACTTTGGAGAATTGAGAGGATCTTCGAGCGTTCTTCATTGGTGAGTAGAAATCATAGGATGATGGGGGATCATATCAGGGTGGATTGAGATGCAATGAACACATCCCATTATCTACATCACTAGAAAATTCATTCTTCACCAATGAACAATCCAAAACTGAGTTATGTCTCATCAATTTTGGTTTCCTCCCTTTTGATTAAATTATTGAGCATTGATTAATTATTTACTTCTTGATATGTGATTTATTTAATCCTTCACATGATCCCTACTACCTTATTATATTTTTAATCTACTAATCATCTTGAGGAACTTGATATTTATTCTTCTTGATATGTGATTTATTTGATCTCTATCTATATATTTATTGGTACTTTCCTATCACACCAAGGTGTGGGTCCATTATCCTTTGAGTAGATTCCCTTATATTACTAAGGTTTGGGTCCTCTTTTTGAGATGTGCCCCCTCAAGATGGGGATTAAAGGTGATTTGTGGTTGCTCCTCATGATTACCTTGGATAGACATGTAAGATGCTAGATATTTTTTATGGGCCTTTAGAGTTGTAGGAAGACTCTTTATCTAGACTGGGTTGTAGATATGGAGATCCACTTTCTCTATCATATGGGTTTCTTATGAGTATATATCTATTATGCAATTAGTTTCCCTGTTATTATAGGATAAAATTACCTCAATTGTATCTTTATACAAATCCCTTTATAGTTTTAGGGGTGTCCTATTGGGTATGTATATACTCAACCCTACATGGGCTTTTCCCAAACATGTTCTATCTTATGCAAGTGATAGATAGTCTAGCGGTGACATCGGTGGATCATAGTGATACACGGGTGCATAATCCATGTACAGTGCTTGGGCTTGGAAATCAATAGCCAAGATCTCTCGGTTTTCATTCATTCTAGTTGTTGTCCGATTGGGACTTCATTTCTAGTTGGGAATGTATATTTCCCCATTACACTTTTCATTAGTCTATTGTTCTCAGTTTTAGTCCCTACAGGTTATTGCATGCATGGTTTAATATATATATATTACAATCTCTTATTATTCCTCCACATTGTTGCATGGATATGATTGGGTGTATGCTTACAGGTACATTATATAACAACCTAGGACCCACACATCCAAATCTTGTTCTGAAATTTATAAATTTGCATTCCCAGTTTTGATGCCGATGATTATGACCTGAATTTTTCATCTAAAATTTTCTACATTAAATGAAACAATTGGATCACATATATACTGAAGTACCTTTTAGGTTTATATTTTTTGATAATTATAAAAAATTCGTACAAAAACAATTCACATCAACTTGGAATCATAAAATAATAAGTTCGTACAGTTTAACATAATCTTCTGTTGTACCAAGATTTTCTTATTTCGCATTAGGTCATCAACATCATCCTTTTGAAATACATTCTAGGAATAAATCATTCAACATTATTCTTTAAAACCTAGGGAAAAGGAGACATAATAGGGGTTAGCTCAGATGTTTGGTAATGGTGAACAAAATCATTAATAAATAAATTTCATCAATGAGAATAAGAGTGCACAAGGGTAGGATGACATAATCAAAGTGCATGAGGAAATCACAAAAAACTCATAACCATCCATACCTATACCACCAATATGAAGACATAGAAAGTTAAGATTCATCAGAATCAATGATCAAAAGACATATGATATCAATCTCAGTAATTTGAAACATTATAAATAATATAAATCATAATAAAACATGTAAAGGTATATTGGGACATCATTATACTTTTTACTTTTATAAAAATAATAATCATGCAGTCAACTTCCATACATGTAAGTATTAAAAATAGAATAGGCATATGTCTGACTTCTATACCCAATGCTTTGGAGGGCTTTCAACCCCCCCCCCCCCCAAATTCTTGGTCTACCCTGGAACCACCAATCATCTATCTATCACATATCTCATTGAAGCAACCAATAACCCCTTGATTAAATAGTATAAAAGAAACAGGTTCTATAAAAATCTATTTGAAACATGATTAGCACATAGAAAATAAATTTATTCAATTACAACCTCTTTAAAATATTATAAACCCATAGAAAGGAAATTAGTTCCATACCAATCTCTTTAAAACATGAAAACCCCTTGGAATGTAAATGGTTTCCAAAACAATCTGTTTGAAACATGATTAAACCATGGAAAAGAAATGGGTTCTAAAATAGTCTCTTTATAACATGATTAACCCATGTAAAATAAATCGGTTCCATACCAATTTCTTTTAAACATGGATAACCCCTATAAAAGAAATGGTTTCCATAATAATTTATTTAGAACATTATTAACCCATGAAAAATAAATGGGTTTAATAAAATTACCCTTAAAACAATCATAATCCATCCAAGAAAGAATGGGGATCATATCAATAAAAAATATTCCCACTATAAGATAAGTAACAACAAGGGTTTTGTCCACAATGAATATAAATAACAATAAAATATCATTAAAACATTCATTAGAAAAAAATAATCTTTTAACATTCCTAAGCATCTCATACCACTTTGAAACATTTGAATCATTAACCATATGAATGGAATAAAAATAAATGAAACTTATAATACCTTGAGAATAATTATATTCATGATATAACATGTAAAACATTCATTATATACAACTTATAAAAGAATATAGGTTTTTGACATAACAAATGTCATAGAAAGGAAATTTGTGACAACAATCCATTATTGCTTTAATAACATTAAAACTATAAACCACATGTGAGAATAATATTTAAATAAAAAATTGAATCACCATTAAGATAAAATAACTCATGATATAATATATCAAAAATTAAACTATATACACTACAAAAAAAAAATTAACTGGTGAATATGATGTATGCCTTAAGAAAGTAAAAGTGAGACAAGAATCCCTTACAACAGTGGTAACATGTGAATCAGAAACCCAAAATGTAATAATCATCAAATGAAACATTTAAATACCATGAACATAAAATAATTCATTATATAAAATAAAATATTGTTATTATATAAACAACAAAAAATAAATAAGTGGTGATCATGGTGTATGCCTCACCAAAGTAAAAGTGAGACAAGAATCTCTTACTACTTCAGTAACTTTTAATCATGATACCCAAGAAATAATAACATAAATTAAATAATTTAATATAATTGAATAAAATAAATTAATTATATAAAATTACATATGGTATTATATACACCATATAAATAAAACTATATATATGACAACAATTAAGTCTCAATGGAATGTAAAATGAGAGGAAACCCCTTACAACTATAGTAACATCTGAATAGAAACCCCCAAAAGTAATATTAGTCAAATGAAAAAATTATATGCCATGAATATTAAACAATTAATGATATAATACATCCAAATGGGTAGTATATACAACACATAAAATAATTAAATGGTGATTATGATGTATGCTTCACAAAAGTAAAAGTGAGAAAAAAATCCATTGTCAAGAGTCTGATTTGTCATGCCTACTCTATATATTCCTAAATAATAAGCTTATGTTAATTATAAACTTGATTCATAACCTTTTCCAAGATTATTATTACTTTTATTTGACTTATAAACAATTTATATACAATTACTTAGTCAATATTGTTTATGATGGAAGTTTTGAACATATTCAGCTTATGTCTCAAAATTGACTTCGATAGGTCGATTATGGTCAATGAGGTCATTATATAACCATCACCAGAATAATAATAATGAAGTAATTATTATATTTCTACATAAATTAATATTTTAAAACCAAACATGAAATACGGTTATGAAATATGAACCAACGTTACAATCACGGAAACAGTAGGTCATACGTACGTATGAGTAACATTCTCATTTTTTGGATGATCCATATAGAAATAATGTAAGAAAAATTTATCTTTCAAAAAATTTAATTATATAATATATACAATATTATTTAATCATATATAATTATATATATAATTTTTTTGATGTAAAAGGAATCACATCACATTAAGAAGGCGGTTGTCCACACATCCAAGAATGATGTTATCACTTTTTCAATTTTTTTTAAAAGGTTGGGGCCGAAGCCCCATTTTTATTATTAAATCAAAGTAAAGACCTCTATTAACTGGGTAGAGGGAAACCCATTACATAGCTCGAAGGCCTAATGGGTTTGTATCCCATTACATAGCCCGTAGGCCCAATTTTTTGGCCCAATTCACATTCTGTGAATAGTAACCAGCCAGATACAGTACCTGCACAATACCGCTGCTACTATAGTGCCCTACCACCGCTACAGTACCCGCTGATGAACAGTGTCGCTACTACTACAGTACTGCTACAGTACTGCTATAGTAACCTGCGCCCAATGGGTTTTGAACCCCCATTTTTAATTATTTAATGAATATAATATAGATTTTATTTACTTAACTTATGATTAATTAAACCAATCCTTAATAAATTCCATGTAATATGGGATCAAATCACATAACTTTGAGGAGGAGGTTGTCCACACATCCACAAATGTTGTTATCTCGTTTACACAAAATGGAAAGCACAAATGTATGATTTATATAAAAATTAAATAAGTATTAAGAAAAAATAAATATAATAAATATAATATAAATATATAGTGTCCATAATAATTCCCAACCATGATAGTTTCCAAAGAAAAAAAATGAATCACATTGTTTCATGAGGCGAAAGCTCATCGTACACGAAAAGTAATTTCATTAACCATTTGATGGAATTGTGCGTAGCTGTTGGTTGAAACCTTAAAATAAAAACATAAAAGTATATTTTTTATACTTATGTTGAAATATATTCATATAATAAGTATAATTTATGTGTTTTGAGGAATAAATAAATCAAAAGTGATCATTAAATAATTTTAACTCTTTTTCAGGTAACTCCTTTTGGTTTAAACCAAAGGAATTCTACAAATTTATTTCTAAAAAAAATAAGCTTCTATTATTAGATTATAAAAGTGGATATATTATTCATTATTTTTTGGATGAGATAAAAGGGTTTTAAATTTGTAAAGATAGGGTGAGATAGAGTGTAGTTTTTTAGTGGAGAGGGAGTGACATTCTTGTAAATACCAAAAGGTAAACACTATTGGGAGATCTCCCTTACCTCGTTCTCTTAAAAAATAAAAAACAATATATTAAATAGGAACTATGGTTGATCCAAATTCACACCACACAAAAATAAAATCATTTTCAATATTTTTTCCTTAGCCTTAAAGTTTCGTGTTCTTTTATTTTGGTTTTCCATCTAGGTAACTAGTTTTAGAACCTATGAAATTCATCAATTAAGAATAAAATAAGGTGATACTTATTAGAATATTTTGACTAAATGATTATAAAATATTAAATCTAATTTATAATATAATAATACCATATGTTCTTTACGTTTATTTTAATAGAAACGCATGTAACGCGCAAAAATAGTACATAACTCTAACTATACTAACAAAGTTTTTATTCATTATGGGTCAATATGTTCATTATAAATGATTTATTCGACCATTAATGGAAATACAGTATAATTATTTACATTTGAAAACAAATTTTCATAAGATAATTTTTTTATTTTAAATCATTTAATAAAATATCATTTATTTTAGTTAATTATTAACTACATAATCCATACGTTGGAATTTCATCATCATTTAATGTAATTATATCATATATAAAAAGTAAATATAAATTTATATGATAATAATAACTCATATATCTTCCAAAATAATATTTATAACCAAACATATGTATATTCTTCCCTACTATAATGCTTTATAAGTGTTAAAGGCAAGGAAGGTTCCTTTTTTGTCTTTTTTCTTACTTAACATTCTATATTGATCACTTTCATCAAATAATATTCCAAGAAATCATAAAAACTAGAATAATATTTTTAAGGTTTAAATACTTCCAAAAAAATTACAAGTTTTGGGTCATTTATAGACCTTATATTCTAATTTTACTCATTAAGTAAGCTTCTTTTTACCCAAAACACTATAATTAATTTTAATTACATTCACTAATAATTTTTTTCAAAAAATTAACTTTATCTTATTAGAAAATAAATTTAATAATGATTTAAACTATTTTTATATATTTTTTCAAATTCAATTCACATAAGTGGATATAATTAATTTAAAATTAATCTCACAGACACTACAAGATAGTGGGTTTTTAAGGAGAAAAGTTCAAAAGTTTGAAAAGATTTTATATCCAATTTAAATGTAAGATTTAATAAATTGACCTAAATTAGATTTTTTTTTTATGTATAATTTAACTAATTATAATTTAAAACCAATTTAAAAACATAATTTAACGATAAAAATAAATTAGATGAAACGTAGTTTCCAATTAAAATGCAGTGTTTTCACTATTCATAAAAAGATGAATCTTCTCAGAAAAATACCAAAAATTCACACAAAGTAAATTTTGAAATTATTATATAAAAAATGTATTTTTTTAATAATATAAAAATTATAAAAATTTCAAAAAATATATTTTACATCGGTTCTCCATTAAAAGGAAGCAATGCCGTTTTTTAGAATAAGACAATTTATAAGCATAAAATTGGATTTTATTATTTTCTTATTTATATAAAATATATTTTATGATTGTAAAAACATTTTATATACTTTAATAATCATAATATAGTCATTATTATTTTCACCTACCAATATAATGTCCAAGTGTTAACTTCTATATTAAATAATAATGTCAATAGTATATTTTTGTTTAGAAAGACTCGGCCTTGCGTGTACCATAAGTTATCGAACAAAATTGATGTTATGTGAAATGAAAGATACACATTGGGTTTTATATAATTAAATACAAACCATTAATTTAATGTAAATCAAGCTATCAAATAATTTAAATTAATTTGAATGAATATATTTTATAAAATTTTGAGATGTTATATCCTACCCCCTTAAAATGAATTTCACCCTAAAAATTTCTCATGGTTATCAAATTATTAACATTTATAGAATTCATTTATTAAAACCCATATCATAAAAATATTTAATAAAATATACTCTTAAAATGGGAAATTAAAAAATATAAAGGTCACCAGAAGATGCGCATTACTAGGATTCTGCATTGGAGGAATATAGGTGGGAATGGAGTAAAAGCATAAATGATTATATAGATTGATTGGGGTTATTGATCACAAACAAGTGAATATTAAATGGAAAGTTAAGGGCCTTAAGAAAGTAAATATATGATGAATTAAAATATCATTGGTTCATTAAAATTGAAGGTACTGGGATAATACTCTATTTTCAAGATCATTTTCCTAGAGTTAAACAATTATCATACCATCTAGACTAAGAAAAAAAGAAAAAGGAAATATACTCACTTGATGATTATAATTTTACCCTTTAATAAATTTTGACCAAAATATTATATTTTTACCTAAAAGAAGAGTATCCTAGATTAATTTTTAATTCCTAAAGTACTGAAATCAACTTTTAATGACCACATAACCACAAAAGGGATAGTCAAAATATTTCACCGGTCCTTAAACATTATACAAAACCAAAATATCCATCACATGGTCAGATAATTACTAAAATTTGTAAACCTTAAATTGATACACATATCATAAATATTAAATAGTAATAACCAAAGTTTAAACTAAATTATTCTATAAATAAACACACTTAAAATTATTTAAACATTTCCTAACTAAATTTAAAACCCAACTATTAGAAGTATTTGATTATAAATTCTTCCAAGATAAGTAAACCAGTATTCCTCAAATAAAATCCCATATATTTCTGAAATAAAATTAATCTTAACATGTGAAAAAGGTCATAATAACAAAGATATCTTGTTGGCCAATGTCAGTGCACAAAAACTTTATCATCCTTCAGTTATGGGTCTAAGCCCCACCACCTCTCCGGATGTGATGGGTTATCACTGATCATAAAGTTTTTCCCCATTTTTCATTAAACATTAAAACTAACTCCTCTCTAATAATAATTTATTTTTATCCTAGGAGATAAAAATACCTCATCCCCAAAAATACTCTAAAAATCACTTTAATATCCCATTGTTTAAAACCTATATGGGGTATATAATGCCTTGAAATTAGGATCATTATTAAGATTATATAACTATAATGGTATCCCTAAATATTAGGATAACCTCTCATGACAACATCATAATCTCAAATTTTATCTAAACTAGACTTTAAAAACAACTATAACATCCAAGGACTCGTACTCTTGAATATTGTACTAAATTCCATAACATTATATTCCCAGTTTTGATGCTGATAATTATGAAGCAAATATTTCATCGAAAATTTAAAATATTAAAATGAAACATTTTATCACTTACATACAAGAGGACCTCTTAGGTTTAGAGTTTTATATAATTAGGAAAAACTCTTGCATAAACAATTCACATCAACTTGGACTCCAAAACAAATTGGTTCATCAATATAACATCATCTCTCATTATACACATATTTTCATATTTCACATTAGGTCATCAACATGATTCTTGTAAAAAAAAATTAGGAATTAATCATTCAACATAATTGTCACACCCCGACCGCGGACGTCCGTAATTTTCCTTCTTTCTTGGTCCCGGTTTAAATTTTTCGAAGATTAATTGTGGTTGGTGGTTTCACGACGGTGCGCGGTCATCGCACCGCTAGCGGTGTTCGTGCGTTCGGCCCGGGGAACGATGTGTCCACCCGGCGTTTTAAATATTAATGTTTTTACATTGACCTTTTATTATTATTACTATTTGAGTTGCGTTATTATTATAATTAACTAACTTTTATTTACTTTAATTATTTTATTGTTATGATTATTATTATAAAGTATTATTAAGATTATTATGAAGGTTTGTTCTTATTATTATAAAGCGATTATTATTATCACAACATTTTATTATTATTATTATTATAAGTTTTATTTTTATTATATAAGTTTTATTGTTATTAAGATTATATGTTTTATTATTATTATTATAATTATAATTATTATTTTTATCACATATATATATATATAAACCTACCCCTACCCCTAGCCTAACCCTAATCCCGTCCCTCTCCGCCGCCACCCTCACCTCTCTCTCCCTCCAGCCTTCCTCCGCCTTCGCCACACCCAGCAGCAGCCCGCCGCCTCAACCCGACCTCCCCCTCCTGCTCGCCCCGGCTTCCTCGCCGCGTTCCCGTCCAGCCGCCGAAGTCCGGCGTCCCGAGCCCTGCCCTTCTCCGGCGCCGGCTCCCGCTTCCCCGTCGCTGACCCGCTCTCCACCTCGCCCCTATTCCAGCGCGCTCCCGCCTCCGCCTCCCGTCGAGTCGGTCGTCCCCTCGCGCAGCACCCCTGTTCCGGCTCTCCACGCAGCCTGCGTCCGGCCTCCTCGCCATCCGCCGAGCCCGTACCCTGCTCACCACCGCCGTCTCGGACCACCGCTGCTCCGCCCTGCCTCCCGCGTCCGAAGCCGCACCGCCGCCTGGTTCCCCCCCCCCCTGTCCCGGCCTGCCGACCCAGCCGACGCCCCTACCTCCAGCGTTCGCAACCGAACCGGCTCGCCGCCCCTCCTCGGCCTGTTCCTGTCGCCGGCCCTGCGCCCTGCCGCCTCCAACCCCGTCGCCAGCGCTCCGCCGGCCTTCCCTCCCTCCGGCCGTCATCCCCGCTCCTCTCCTCCGCCTCGCCTCGTCCCGGCGTCCCGAGGCCGCACCCAGCAGTAGCCCCTCCGCTGTAAGCTTCATTCTTATTTTCTTTTTTTTTATTTTTACGTTCTGTTTTATTTAACATGTTAATAACATTATTATTATGTTATAATATTAATATTTTTCTATTATTATTATTGTTGTTATAATATAATTATGTTAATATTATTATATTATTATTATATTATTATTGTTACTATTATTATTAAATTATTACTTTATTAATATTATCATATTATTAACATCTTATTATTATTATATTATTATTATTATTATTATTATTATAATTATTGGCATTATTAGTATTATCATTATTATTAATATTATTATTATTATAATTATTATTATCTTTATTGTCAGAATTTATAATTATTATTATTTTAATTATCATATTATTATTGTTATTATTATTATTATTATTATTATATCTGTTATTATTTTAATTATTAACTTCTTATTATTATTATTATTATTATTATTTATTAATTGATTGATTAATTAATTGTCTATTTATTTACTCAATTAAGTATTTGTTAATTAATCAATTATTTAGTTATCTACTTATTTGTTTATTAATTAATTGATTAATAAATTATTTATTCATTTATTTATCTATTTATTTATTTATTTAGTTATTGATTTATTCATTTTCTTTGTGTATTTGTTAATTAGTTATTTATTTATTTATTCATTTAATTATTTGTCAATTAATTAATTCCTTATTTGTTTACTTATTCTTTCATTCATTTGGTTATGTTTTATTTTGTTTGATTACCGATTTGTTTATTCTTTTGATTATTTATTTATTCATGTATTTATTATTTATTTACCTATATATATTTATCTTAGTGTTTTTATTTAATTTTAAATAATCCTTTTTCTGTCGCGGGTTGAGTGACGTGCACTTTTTCCACTGTTCAGCGTACACAGTCTGTCCGCAAAGGATTGTCCTACTTTCCGTTGAGGTTCTGCCGTCTCCGCGCCTCAGTTTCGAGAGTGTTGGACTTTGTCACGTGGCTTCGGACACACGTCGTGTCATCGCGCCTTGGTTCCAGGGTCGTTTTACCGTCGCGTTTGGATCTTGAGGTAGGTCTCCCTTTGCACTCGCCTTTAAATTTAGAATTTATTTATTCCTTGACTTTTTATTAAGTTTCAGAAAATTCAAAAGTATTACTAAGTAGTTATCTATAGTTTGGTGATCTGCTGATGATAAAAGTTGTTTTAATTCTAGCGTTTCATTAAAAGCGTTTTCTTGGATTTAATTGTGTGCTTCCATGGTAGTTTCGCTGGATGGTTCTTCCTGATTAACGAAAGATCATGTTGAATTGGGTTCTGAAGCGGTTTTGGTGTGTGTAAAATGGTAGGTGTATTGGTTATGGAAAATGGTGTTTTTATTTGAACCTTGATTAGAGGAAGTGCCTTGTGACCTTTAAACTCGATTTTTGGAAACATTTAGCGTGGTTCTTGGTAGTTGAAAAAGAAAAATGTTTTCCTTTGATGCGTGATTAAAATTCTGGATTTCATTTGAGAAATATTATTCTTTCAAAAGGTGTTTAAAGGCCCGTTTGGCTCTTGATAAAAGTGGGGTGCGTTTGGAACTGGGAAAATGATTTCTTACTTGTGATATCAACGTCTTTCAGGTTTGAGATGCTGATTTGAGTTTCTTAAATAATGTTCTAAGTGCGTTTCTGGTTTTCAATCATGTGGCGTATGTCATGTCCCTTGGAAATGTTTTAGTGTTAGATGTTCAAAGTGTAAATGATATGACGGCCCGGTTGGCACTTTAATAAATGTGAAGTGATTATACTTATATTTATATATATATATACGTACTTGTGAGGGCATTTCTACAGGGGGACTTCCCTTCGAGGGTTTTCGTGTAGCGATGTCCGTGTAAGGGGTTGGCAAGTGCGGTGAGATGAGTCACGCGTGCGCGGGTCTCCCACTTACACAGTGTTACAAAAACTACTATGGGTTCCTGGGCGTCTTGTAGATTATCGAGTGACGGTTGCTTGCTAACCCTGATTAGACGGGTTAGTACCCCCTTGGAGTTACAGACAGGCCAGGAGGGATGTGCCACTGGTTGGCTGTTAGGGCGGCCAGTTGGTTATTGACTATGGAGTACCATGCCGGCAGGTAGTCTGAACCCGAGTACGTCCAGGGGTTTTCTAGGGATGTTCAGGATCACCCATGGTTATTATTGATAACTTCTGGTTTATTTGTACTTGCATTTGGTTCTTCTTACCTGTTTACCTTTACTTGCACTTGTTTTCCCCGCTTGTTTTCTTTCAGTCATATTTCACAGCCTATGCTGTTAGACTTTGAGAAAAATGGTTTTCAAATGAAAATGCTTTATTCTCTTTGGGTTAGATTTGAAAATGTAACACTTTGCTTTTCAGAATGAGTTTAAAACTAATGAAATGGAACTAACTTTCGAAAAAGAATAAGGGAAATGTCTCGTGTTTGATTTTCAAGTAAAACATTATGAAAAATTACTTTTATACATTATAGTTCAAACCTGGATTATGTAGATTCTATATTTATTGGCAGTGCTTTGGGACTTGTTGTTGGGCTCACCTACTGAGTACTTTTGTGCTCACGCCTATCTTTTACCATTTCAGTCGCAGGTCTTCTGTTTTGAGTCGCTCAGTGTTGGAGCGAGGTTGCTCTCTAGTTGGGTGGTGACCTGAGAGGTCACATGGAGGTACGTGGTTGTGTGGCTTTTATTTCTTTTCCGATGTTAGTGTTTATTTATTCTGTTCTATTTACTTTCGTTTTGGGCTGAAATCGTTCCCAACGATCAAGTCTTAATGCCCGGCACTGGTTGCCATCCCGGGGGGATCGGGAACGCCCCTCGGGACTTGCCGCGGACCGGCTCGGGTGACCGGTTCAGGGTCGACCCGGGTTGGTTCGTGACAAAATGGTATCAGAGGGAGGTTCTTGTTATTTGGGTTGTCCGGTAGAAGGAGATTAGGACTGTCGGAACTCGAGGGGTAGGTACGGGAAGAGCGTCGCGAACTCTTGCTCGCACTGATCCTCGAGTTACCAGGGGTAGTTCGGGAATTGTGTCCTTGTCTTTTCTGGTTTGTCTTGGATTGAGAGATGACAATGGAGTTAAGCCGACGTTACGTCGTAATTTCACATGGAGTAGTGACCCATGTGGAGTTCGAGTACGTGGTTTGAATTCCTCCTAGTGGTCGACACTGACTTGGGACATGGCTCACTACCATGTCGCCAGGTTGAGTGTGACTACTAGTCCCTCATTTCAGTGGTTGATGCAAATTTGGATCCTTCTTTTGTTTTGGTTTGTGTGAGTGCGTTGTTGGGAATGAAAAAGGTTTTTGAAAATTGGACTGGTTTCTTTTAAAGGACTTTAAATATATGGAATGGGTTTTAAAACTGGAATCTCTTGACTTGAAAATCTGTTGTTTGCTTGGAATTGGATAAGAATGATTTGGGTTGAAGCCTCGGTTCCTCTTTATGAACGTTTGCACATGTGTGAGAATGCATGGAAAGTGTGTGTTGATGCACGTATGAATAGAATGTGGATAAAGACATGTGCAACGGTTCATGAGATTACCTGGGTGTGTATTTGAAATTAAGGGCTTGACCTTGTTTTCTAAATTGGTTTTAAAGAGGAAATGGTTTTGGAAATTTTTTGGTTTGAAAGCGGGTTGGTTTTTGGAAAGTGATTTTGAGAAAGGGTGGTTTTGAAATCAAAAATGAAAAGGAAATTTTAAGGAGGAGATTTTGTTTTGGGTTGTGTTGTATTTGATTGGTCCTTGTGCTGACTGTTTTTGATGAAGGCGCTTTTATTGATGTTGCTTCGATTTGATGTTGGTTTTGGCCTTGTGTTTTATATGTCGCTCAGGAAATGCCGCCCAGAAAGGTCCCTAAGGATTCGGATATGTCATGCCCAGTATTTAGTCCTCCTCAGACTTTGCCTATTCTCCGTGGTGATCAGGGTCCGTTAGAGGCAGTGAAATGGCTCGAGGAAGTGGAGCGTGTCTTTAGAATGTTGGGAACTCCCGATAATGTTAAGGTTCGTGCAATTATGGAGTTGTTTGAGGGTCCAGCTCTGGACCAGTGGAAGATGGTTACCTCACCGTCAATGGAAGGTGAAATGACGTGGGATGTCTTTAAGGTCGTTTTCATCCAATGGTTTGTACCTGAGGAAGTGAAGCTGGAGAAAAAGAGAGAGCTTGTGCATATTCAACAAGGTCAACGGACGGTGAAGGCATATGTTGACCATTTCAAGGAACTGATTCCCTTTTCCTCAGAGGTAGCGTCGCATGAGCCCATGAAGGCCTCTCTTTTCACTGGGGGTCTTCGTCCAGAGATCAAGGAGCGAGTCCTCGCTTCTAAAGACCTTTGTTTCGAGAATCTGGTGGAGGAAGCTTTCTTGGCTGAGTTAGTTTCCGGTGTGCAGGTGGTTAATCCTTCAGCGTCCCCTGTCGTTCGTAAGAGTTCCCCCTCTGGTGAGGAAAAGGCGCCAGAGATACCTATTCCTAAGGAGTTATCCCCTTTGGTCCCTGTTCCTAGTTCATCAGATCGTTTAATGGTGTGCTATCAGTGTAGTCGTTTTGGGCATTTAAAGCCGTCGTGTCGCAACCCTCCGAAGACGTGTCATCGATGCGGCCGTCTGGGTCATCTGGAGAAGTTTTGCAAGAAGCGTCGCTTGAAGAGGAAGCTGTGATGGGAGAGTGTCAGTACCTGACTGTGAGGCAGAAGATGCTTCAGCCATCAGAGCCCCAGCCACAAGTCTCGGGGTGAAGCTCGCGCACAGTCAGGAGTCCCCAGGGGTGTGAAGCCTTGGTCCAGGTTTTGAGTTCTATGTTAGCAGTGAAACAATCAAGATCTTCTAGTACTTGTTTTTCTGCTGTTAAGTCTTGACGTTGTTGTACGTTCATTGTTTTACCATGGGGTTATCATGGACTTGTTCTATTATAATCCAAGTAGTCTGGTTTATGTAAATGTGTTGTTTTTCTAAAAAGTGGCAATGGACTTGTTCTATGATAAATCTAAGTGGACTTGTCGTGAGAATGTAATATTCCGAATCGTGTGTCCTTCTTAAAAGTGTGTTTGACTCTCGTGTGGGTTGACCTCGTTTTAGTTATGTTGTCGATGTGGTTATGTTTTGTGGACTTCGGTGGATCATGTCTCCAATTTGATGTCGGTCAAATGTTTTTCTATAGGTTTTCCCTGGTGTTGAAGGTTGTTGACTCTGGTCGAGGATTTAATGTCTTGACGGAAGTGTTGTTTTAATCGTGCTATAGGAGTTGGTTTGAATTGGTTGGGAGTTCCCGCGTCGACCCCCCTTTTCTAGGGTCTTCCTTTTAGATGGTCAACTTTTCTGCACAAGTTGAGCTCTTGTGGTGGGGAGAACCCCTTCGTGTTCTCCCCTCGATCTCGGACCCCAGTTTTCTCTTGAATCGGTCGGGTGTGACCTGTGTAGAGTAAGGTCATCCCCGAGAACCTCAGTTTGCTTCAGTTCCTTTAGTTCTGTTTGGGCATAGACTTGGTTTTTGGCTGACTTGTAACCTGGTGACTTTCTGGGGGCAGAAAGTGTCTGTGGTGGGGAGAATTGTCACACCCCGACCGCGGACGTCCGTAATTTTCCTTCTTTCTTGGTCCCGGTTTAAATTTTTCGAAGATTAATTGTGGTTGGTGGTTTCACGACGGTGCGCGGTCATCGCACCACTAGCGGTGATCGTGCGTTCGGCCCGGGGAACGATGTGTCCACCCGGCGTTTTAAATATTAAAGTTTTTACATTGACCTTTTATTATTATTACTATTTGAGTTGCGTTATTATTATAATTAACTAACTTTTATTTACTTTAATTATTTTATTGTTATGATTATTATTATAAAGTATTATTAAGATTATTATGAAGGTTTGTTCTTATTATTATAAAGCGATTATTATTATCACAACATTTTATTATTATTATTATTATAAGTTTTATTTTTATTATATAAGTTTTATTGTTATTAAGATTATATGTTTTATTATTATTATTATAATTATAATTATTATTTTTATCACATATATATATAAACCTACCCCTACCCCTAGCCTAACCCTAATCCCGTCCCTCTCCGCCACCACCCTCACCTTTCTCTCCCTCCAGCCTTCCTCCGCCTTCGCCACACCCAGCAGCAGCCCGCCGCCTCAACCCGACCTCCCCCTCCTGCTCGCCCCGGCTTCCTCGCCGCGTTCCCGTCCAGCCGCCGAAGTCCGGCGTCCCGAGCCCTGCCCTTCTCCGGCGCCGGCTCCCGCTTCCCCGTCGCTGACCCGCTCTCCGCCTCGCCCCTGTTCCAGCGCGCTCCCGCCTCCGCCTCCCGTCGAGTCGGTCGTCCCCTCGCGCAGCACCCCTGTTCCGGCTCTCCACGCAGCCTGCGTCCGGCCTCCTCGCCATCCGCCGAGCCCGCACCCTGCTCACCACCGCCGTCCCGGACCACTGCTGCTCCGCCCTGCCTCCCGCGTCCGAAGCCGCACCGCCGCCTGGTTCCCCCCCCCCCTGTCCCGGCCTGCCGACCCAGCCGACGCCCCTACCTCCAGCGTCCGCAACCGAACCGGCTCGCCGCCCCTCCTCGGCCTGTTCCTGTCGCCGGCCCTGCGCCCTGCCGCCTCCGACCCTGTCGCCAGCGCTCCGCCGGCCTTCCCTCCCTCCGGCCGTCATCCCCGCTCCTCTCCTCCGCCTCGCCTCGTCCCGGCATCCCGAGGCCGCACCCAGCAGTAGCCCCTCCGCTGTAAGCTTCATTCTTATTTTCTTTTTTTTTTTTATTTTTACGTTCTGTTTTATTTAACATGTTAATAACATTATTATTATGTTATAATATTAATATTTTTCTATTATTATTATTGTTGTTATAATATAATTATGTTAATATTATTATATTATTATTATATTATTATTGTTACTATTATTATTAAATTATTACTTTATTAATATTATCATATTATTAACATCTTATTATTATTATTATATTATTATTATTATTATTATTATTATAATTATTGGCATTATTAGTATTATCATTATTATTAATATTATTATTATTATAATTATTATTATCTTTATTGTTAGAATTTATAATTATTATTATTTTAATCATCATATTATTATTGTTATTATTATTATTATTATTATTATATATGTTATTATTTTAATTATTAACTTCTTCTTCTTATTATTATTATTATTTATTAATTGATTGATTAATTAATTGTCTATTTATTTACTCAATTAAGTATTTGTTAATTAATCAATTATTTAGTTATCTACTTATTTGTTTATTAATTAATTGATTAATAAATTATTTATTCATTTATTTATCTATTTATTTATTTATTTAGTTATTTATTTATTCATTTTCTTTGTGTATTTGTTAATTAGTTATTTATTTATTTATTCATTTAATTATTTGTCAATTAATTAATTCCTTATTTGTTTACTTATTCTTTCATTCATTTGGTTATGTTTTATTTTGTTTGATTACCGATTTGTTTATTCTTTTGATTATTTATTTATTCATGTATTTATTATTTATTTACCTATATATATTTATCTTAGTGTTTTTATTTAATTTTAAATAATCCTTTTTCTGTCGCGGGTTGAGTGACGTGCACTTTTTCCACTGTTCAGCGTACACAGTTTGTCCGCAAAGGATTGTCCTACTTTCCGTTGAGGTTCCGCCATCTCCGCGCCTCAGTTTCGAGAGTGTTGGACTTTGTCACGTGGCTTCGGACACACGTCGTGTCATCGCGCCTTGGTTCCAGGGTCGTTTTACCGTCGCGTTTGGATCTTGAGGTAGGTCTCCCTTTGCACTCGCCTTTAAATTTAGAATTTATTTATTCCTTGACTTTTTATTAAGTTTCAGCAAATTCAAAAGTATTACTAAGTAGTTATCTATAGTTTGGTGATCTGGTGATGATAAAAGTTGTTTTAATTCTAGTGTTTCATTAAAAGCGTTTTCTTGGATTTAATTGTGTGCTTCCATGGTAGTTTCGCTGGATGGTTCTTCCTGATTAACGAAAGATCATGTTGAATTGGGTTCTGAAGCGGTTTTGGTGTGTGTAAAATGGTAGGTGTATTGGTTATGGAAAATGGTGTTTTTATTTGAACCTTGATTAGAGGAAGTGCCTTGTGACCTTTAAACTCGATTTTTGGAAACATTTAGCGTGGTTCTTGGTAGTTGAAAAAGAAAAATGTTTTCCTTTGATGCGTGATTAAAATTCTGGATTTCATTTGAGAAATATTATTCTTTCAAAAGGTGTTTAAAGGCCCGTTTGGCTCTTGATAAAAGTGGGGTGCGTTTGGAACTGGGAAAATGATTTCTTACTTGTGATATCAACGTCTTTCAGGTTTGAGATGCTGATTTGAGTTTCTTAAATAATGTTCTAAGTGCGTTTCTGGTTTTCAATCGTGTGGCGTATGTCATGTCCCTTGGAAATGTTTTAGTGTTAGATGTTCAAAGTGTAAATGATATGACGGCCCGGTTGGCACTTTAATAAATGTGAAGTGATTATACTTATATTTATATATATATATACGTAATTGTGAGGGCATTTCTACAGGGGGACTTCCCTTCGAGGGTTGTCGTGTAGCGATGTCCGTGTAAGGGGTTGGCAAGTGCGGTGAGATGAGTCACGCGTGCGCGGGTCTCCCACTTACACAGTGTTACAAAAACTACTATGGGTTCCTGGGCGTCTTGTAGATTATCGAGTGACGGTTGCTTGCTAACCCTGATTAGACGGGTTAGTACCCCCCTGGAGTTACAGACAGGCCAGGAGGGATGTGCCACTGGTTGGCTGTTAGGGCGGCCAGTTGGTTATTGACTATGGAGTACCATGCCGGCAGGTAGTCTGAACCCGAGTACGTCCAGGGGTTTTCTAGGGATGTTCAGGATCACCCATGGTTATTACTGATAACTTCTGGTTTATTTGTACTTGCATTTGGTTCTCCTTACCTGTTTACCTTTACTTGCACTTGTTTTCCCCGCTTGTTTTCTTTCAGTCATATTTCACAGCCTATGCTGTTAGACTTTGAGAAAAATGGTTTTCAAATGAAAATGCTTTATTCGCTTTGGGTTAGATTTGAAAATGTAACACTTTGCTTTTCAGAATGAGTTTAAAACTAATGAAATGGAACTAACTTTCGAAAAAGAATAAGGGAAATGTCTCGTGTTTGATTTTCAAGTAAAACATTATGAAAAATTACTTTTATACATTATAGTTCAAACCTGGATTATGTAGATTCTATATTTATTGGTAGTGCTTTGGGACTTGTTGTTGGGCTCACCTACTGAGTACTTTTGTGCTCACGCCTATCTTTTACCATTTCAGTCGCAGGTCTTCTATTTTGAGTCGCTCAGTGTTGGAGTGAGGTTGCTCTCTAGTTGGGTGGTGACCTGAGAGGTCACATGGAGGTACGTGGTTGTGTGGCTTTTATTTCTTTTCCGCTGTTAGTGTTTATTTATTCTGTTCTATTTACTTTCGTTTTGGGTTGAAATCGTTCCCAACGATCAAGTCTTAATGCCCGGCACTGGTTGCCATCCCGGGGGGATCGGGAACGCCCCTCGGGACTTGCCGCGGACCGGCTCGGGTGACCGGTTCAGGGTCGACCCGGGTTGGTTCGTGACAATAATTATTTAAAAACTAGGGAAAATTAAACATAATAAGGGTGTGCTTAGATGCTCAATAAGGGTGAACATAAGCATTAAAAAATAAAAGGCATCAGTGAGCATAAGAGTATACAATAGAATGATGATATAATAAAATTTCATGAGTGAATCATAAATGAACACATACCCATCAATACATGCACCATAAAATATTAACAAATGGTAATGTAAAGAGTCACCAGAGTCAATAATCATGAGACATGTGATATTAATATTGATCATTAAAATAATGATAAACCAGATAAAGAATAAAGAAACACATAAATGTATCTTGGGACATCATTATACTTTTCACTCTTATAAATTGAATAATAATTAAATCCAATTCCATAATGTCACTATTATAAATGAAAAATTCAAATGGTTGAATTACATACCCAATTAATTGGAGGGATATCACGGACCCACCTATCCTTGTTCTATCATAGAACCACCCATCATTAGTTTATCATGTAACCAACCATAAAATTTTTAAGTACCATTTAAAAATCATCACTCATAAAAGATTTCATAAACTAATTGTAGAAACCAATAACCCTTTAATTAACTAATGGAAAATGAATGGGTTATATAGAAATATTTTTAAAACATGATTAAGCAATACAAAATAAATGGGTCCAATAAAAATCTCTTCGAAACATGATTAACCCTTATAAATTAAATGGATTTCATAACAATCTCTTCGAAAGATGAATAACCCATGGAAATGAAATGGGTTCCACAACAATATATTTGAAACATGATTAACCCATGGAAAATAAATATGTTCCAAAACAATCTATTTAGAAGAAGATTATCCCATAGAAATGGGTTCCATAAAATCTCTTTGAAACATGAATAACCCATGGAAAATAAATGGGTTCCATAGTAGTCTCATTATAACATTATTAACTCATAGAAAAGAAATGGGTTCAACAATAATATCTCTAAAACAATCATGATCTATCCAAGGAAATAATTAGGATGATATCAAAAAAATTTCCTACTGTAGGATAAGTAAAAATAGTTATTTTGATGTTGATTAATGTAAATAAACTTAAAATAGAATTAAAACATTCTAGAGGAAAATAATCATTAAACATTCCAAATCATCTCATACCACTTTGAATCATTGTAATAGTTAACCACGTAAATGGAATAATAATAAATAAAACTTATAATATCAATTGAAAAATAGATTCATGATATAACATGTCAAGTAGACATTATATAAACCATATAACATATTATAGTTATTTAACATAACAAATTTCATAAAAAAGGATAATTGTGACAACAATCAATTATTGCTTTGGTAAAATTGAAACTCTAAACCCCGTGAGAGAATAATAATTAAATGAAAATTTAAAAAAAAAGATAAAATAATTCATGATATAATATATAAAAAAGGTCATTATATATACCACACAAAATAATTCCGTTTTGAATATGACGTATGCCTCATGAAATTAAAAGTGATACAATAATCCCTTGTAATAGTGGTAACATCAAAATCAGAAAACCTAAAAAGTAATAATAATCTAATGAAACATTTAAATATCATGAATATAAATTAATCCATGGTATAAAATTAAATGGGTTTATTATATACACCACACAAAATAAATAATTAATGATCATTGTGTATGCCTCATGAAAGTAAAAGTGAGATAAAAATCCCTTACTACATGAGTACCTTTTAAATCATGATACCCATGAAATTATTAAATCAATTAAATATTTTAATATAATTAAATAAATAAAAATCTTGATATAACATGGAATATGGTAGTATACACACCAAATAAATTAAACTATGTGTATAACAACAATTAATTCTCAATGGAATATAAATTAAGACAAAACCCCTTACAACTATAGTAAAATATGAATTAGAGACCCCAAAAGTAATAATAATCAAATGAAAAATTTTGATACCATTTAGATAAAATAATTTATGATATAATAAATCAAAATTTTTGGTAGATACACCACACAAAATAAATAAGTGTTGATTTTTATGTATGCCTCAAGAAATTAAAAGTGTCACAAGATCTCTAACCTAGAGTCAGATTTGTAATGCTTGTTCTCTATATTCCTGAATAATAAACTTAATTTCATTATTTAATTTATTAATAACATATTAAAAGTTTATTATTAAATTTATTTCACTTATAAACATGTTATATACAATTACTTAATTAATAATGTTTATGTCGGATGTTCTGACCATATTCGGTATATGTCCCAAAACTGACTCTGATAGGTCAACTATGGTCAATAAGGTCCTTGTATAAACATATCCATAATAATAAAAATGTAATTTTTATCATTTTTATAAATCAATTACTCTTTTAAAACTAATCATAAAATATTTTTATGAAAAATGAATGAATGTTACAATCATGTTGACCATAGGATGTAAGTACCCTTGAGTAACGTTCCCATTTTTCAATGATCTATATGGAACGAAGGTAGGTAATATATATCTTTCCATAATGATAATTATATTATATATATCATATTATTTAATATATATACTTATATATGTAATTATTATGATGTAAAATAAATCACATCACGTCAAGGAGGTGGTAGTCCATATGTCCATAAATGACGTTGTCACTTTTTCAATGTGGGAAAGGGTAATAAAGAAAATGATATGATACATTTTCAGAAAGGTAATTATGTAATTAATATGAAATAAATTTTATTTTTGTAACATATTTTTAATTAAACTCAACCTTGATATATTCTATGTAATGTGTGAACAAATCACATCATTTTGAAGAGGTGGTATTCCACATATCTATAAACGATGTTACCATATTTACAAAAAATGTAAAGCATAAGGGTATATGTTATATAAAAATTTCATAAGTATGGAGAAAAAATAAAAAAGTATATATATAAAATAAAAAATGTGTTTCCATCATAATTCCCAACCATTAGAGGTTTTTAAGAAAAAACAAAGGACATCGTTTCGCGAGGCGGTAGTTCGTCGTACATGAACGGTAATTTCAGTACCCATTTAAAAGTAGTTTTCATAGTTGTAGGTTTAAACCATAACATAACAAAATAAAATTATATATAGGATACTTATGTTATTATATAATCATGTAATTATAATAATTGAAGTGCTTTAAGAAATATATAAAACAAAAGTAATCGTTGAAGAATGTTACCTCTTTTTCCGGTAACTCCTTTCGGTTAACTCCAAAAAAATTATTTAGATTGATTTCTACCCAAATTAAGGCTTATAGTATGAGATGATTTATTTTGTGAGATTATTTTCCCATGGTTTGGATGAGCAAAAATTTATTGAGAGGTGTGAGGATAGGGGAGGGGTTAGTGTCTTTTTATAGTAGAGAGGGAGTGGCAATCTTTTAAATACTAAAAGGTAAACACTGTTGGGAGGTTTAACATACCTCATGTGATTCCAAAATGAGGAATAATGGATTTTAAGGGATTTATGGGAGATATACACTCACACCACAAAATAATAAAATCATTTTAATTATTTTTTCCTCATTCTTTAAGTTTTATTATTTTTTCAGTTTGGTTTTTAAATTAGGTAACTAGTTCTCTAACCTAAGTAATTAATCCATTAAGACTAAATTAAGGTGAGAATATTTATAAAATTTATATATAGAGATTATAAAATATGAAATTAATTTATAAAATAAAAATTTCATATTTTTGAGAAATTAATTTTTACTGAAACGCATGTAATGCGCAACAACACTGATTTAACCCTGACTACGTTGACAACGTTTTTACTATTTGTGGGTAAATGTATTCATTAGAAAAGATTTATTGGTCCATTAATGAACCATATTTCATATTTATTAACACTTAAAAATAAATCTGAATAAGTTTTTTTTAGTAATTTTAAATCATTTAATAAATATCATTCATTTTCTTTAATTATTAACTAAATAATCCTTGTGTTGGCGTTTCTTAACAATATAATGTAATTATATCATCTATAAAAAAATAAATATAAATTAATATGAAAAAATAAATCTTTTATCATCTAAAATAATATTTATAACCAAACCTATGCATATTATTCTCTACTCCAATGCTTTATAAGTGGTAAAGGCAAGAATGGTTCCTTTTTCCCTTTTCCTTACTTTACAAATTATTTGGTCACTTTTGTAAAATAGTTTCTAAATAACAAATAAAAAGATAATAAGGTTTCTATGGTTTAAATATGTCCATAACAGGTTCATTTGACATTTTTTGTGTCATTTATATACCTTATATTTTAATCTTAATCATTAGGTAATCTTATTTTTACCCTAATCACTATAATTAATTTTAATTACCTTCACTAATATTTTTTGGTAAAAAAATAAGTTGATATTTTAAGAATAAAAATTTCATATGGATTTAAACTAATTATATCAATTTTTTCAAATTTAGTTCACAAAAGTGGATAAAATTAATTTAAAATTAATCTGGAAGATGCAATGAGACAAAAAGTTTTTAAGGAGAAAAGTTCAAAAGTAGGAAATGTTTATATATCCAATTCCAATTTGAAGTTGAATAAATTGTCCTAAATTTTATTTATTGATGTATAATTTAAGTAATTATAATTTTAAAAATACTTTAAAATATAATTTAACTGTATAAATAAATTAGATGAAAAGTAGTTTTCAAATAAATTATAATGTTTTTCACTATTCATTAAAAATGAATATTCTCAGAAAATTACCCAAAAAATCATCCAAAGTAAATTTTGAAATTATTTTTCAAAATGAAGTTTATTTTTTTCATATAAAAATTTTAAATATTTAAAAAATTATATTTAAAATTGATTCTCCATTAAAAGAAGGTAAAAACTATTTTTTAGAAAAATACTGTTTTATGAAAAAAGAATATTTTATTATTTTTTTTTCTATCAAATATATTTGATGAACATAAATTAATTTTATAACCATGTTTTAACATAATATATTTTGTCTTATTCACATCCTCTAATATAAATTTTAGGTGATAACTTCTATATTAAATAATAATATCAACAGTATATTATTGTTTGGTAAGACTCGGTCTTGCATGTAACACAAGTTATCGAAGAAAATAGATGTTACGTGTAGAACAAGAAAAAAAAATTGGTAGCATATAATGCAATATAAACTATGAATTTTATGTAACTCAAGCTATAAAATAATTTAAATTAATTTGAAATAATATATTTTAAAAAAATTAGAGATGTTAAAAATTAGGCTAAGGCAACCCATTTTATATTATGTCTTTTCAATGCTTATAGACATCCCCTAGCCTATTGGAGGTTGGATTAGGGTTGTGGTGGCCCAACCTTCGACCCTATAGGAGGGACTTGGTGGTTTAGGTATTTATATTGTAGATTTAAAAAAGTTTTTTTGTAATATTGATGAGAGATGAAAAATTAAAAATTGAAACTCATCCTGAAAGGGTAAAAAACCAATCTAAGTATAAACTATATATTGGATGTGGTTTATTTGTGACTTTAATTTAAAGAAATTTTTTGAGAATTCATTAGAAACTACTTCTCTAGATGCCCAAAAATATATCATTTAAAAATTTGAGTAAAAGGGTAAGAATACATAGAATGACATGAGGAAAATCCCTGAGGGTTTCTTTTCTAAGCATCTATATTCATATAAGAATAAATAAGTAGAAGGAAAAGTTCAAAGGAAATATCCTCTACAGTATAGAGTTAAAACTAACATTGAATAATTTTGGAAGTTTGTTTATACTCATATTGATTCCTTAAAAATTTTCCAATGATATTAGGAATTATAAAGAATAAAGAGCTGTTGTAAAGCCCTATTTTGTCTTAGTTAAAGAAGGATATATGGATTTAAGAGAATAAATCCATAAAAATATAACCAAATATAAAAAAATTGATATTTATATGTGGTAAGATCATATTAAGTATATAGGTATGTCTTAACCTTTGTTACTATTTAAGAGTATGTTGTTGAGGAGCCTCCTATTTAGAGGAAGCATAACTTTGAAGGAAAAGGGAAGAAGATTCCGATAAAAGTTCTTGATAAATCCTTATCACTATGATATCCTATTCATGAATACATAGAATCATTTGAGATGAAAATGGAATTCCTTTAACGAAAGTTTATTCCACCAGTAGTTTCTCTTATGGAAGCACCACCTACTAAAGTTTCCTCACTCAAGAAAAGATATTGAAATTGATATTGAAAGGGTGAAAGTTGGAAAAAATTATTAAGTATATTTTGATAAAGAAAGCATGTTTTTATAACCCTTCATTAAAAGATACTTTAGTGCACACTTATGAATCACATAGTACATATTCATCACCTAATAATAGTTCATCATAATAAAAAGAGAGTTCTGAATAAAGTTCTATCTCTTCTAATAGAACTGAAAGTAAAGATAATGAATGATCATAGGAAGAAAATAGTCTAAATATAATATATTTAAACAAGTTATATTCCATTAATATAATTTATATTTCACTATAAAAATATCTTATTGTCCAACCTGTTAATGGTAAAGGTTAAAACAAAAAATAATAAAGTTCATTAGAATCTTCTTCAAGTTTTATATAGAAAAGGATGGAATGGAGGATTGACTCTAAATATAACATGATTAAGAATATGAATAATTTAATATAATTTTTTCAAAAAATCATTGAAAAATTGAACTTTATTAGTGGTCAATTTATCAATAATAAGTTTATAATAGGAATAAATAGATGTTTGTTGATTTCGTAGAAGTTAAATGAGATCCATGTTGTCTAATATTTTGTGTAAAATTTTTGATGTTCTATAAAATAAATTATAAGGAATCCATGATTTTTCAAATGATCTTGAAAAGAAGTTTGAAGTTATTTATAAATTTTTTGATGATATAAAGCATTATAATTTATAATTAAAATTGAAAATACTAGAACCAAAAGTTATGGAAGAAAGATTCACTAAGAATAAAATAGAAAATACACACTCCAAAGATAAGTTATCTTCCCAGGATATGAAGATAGTCACTCAAGAGTAAATGTCATCTAAACAATATAAGAATATTAAAAAATTAAAGGACATGATGGATAAACTTCATAAAAATTATTAAAATATATTTTTCTCATTCTTATGAAATTGTAGACGATCTATAAAAAATAACTATGATTCTCTTTTGCATGATATATTAATTTATAAATTTATTCTACATGTATGTAATTTTTCTAATTAATTTTGGTTGAATTATTTTAGATTGATCTCATTTTTCATGTTTTTTGATAAATTGATTATTATCTTTATCTATGACCTAAAAAGGGATAAAGGTGTTTTTTTTATTTTTTTGGGACATATTAAAAAATAATAGGGTGTGGTTTCTTTATAGTCAATAAATTGTTTTCCCAAGGGGAGATTTATTTCTAATTTATTATTTTCACTTTCCTTAATCTCTCTCTTTAATAAAATAAAAAGGGGGCTAAATTTGAAAAATCGATATAAATTTTAAGATCTTATAATTGAAAAATTATCCTTTTAATTGGGAGACAAAACTAATATTTTAGGGGATAAGGTTTTTTAAAAAACCAAGTTTTATATAATATTTATTTACATTATAAAGATGGATAATATTTACTAAATAAATTTATTTTTTAAAATTTTCATTCATGTCGTACTTTTCAAAATGGTGGATATTTTTTATTCGTAGACTCACTTTATTCATAGTTTTGAATATCACATAAGCCTAATGATTTAATCTATTTTAACTTGAAGTTTTTATTTAAGTATTTTGGTGAAATATTGAATTAATTTAATATTGTTTTCATATATCCATATCATGAAATCCCAGAGGAACAAATTTCTTTAAAAACTATAGTGGTATATAAATAACTTCACCAAAATATGTTAAACATTGGCGAGTTCATCAGATGATGTTGAAGATGTTTCTGATTCAGTTGTAACTGACTTGAAGAACATTGAATCCAACCATTGAATAATTTACTATAAATAGAAATTCAGTTATAAGGACTAGAAGATCACAAAAAAAGAAATAAACACTAGAAATCTTGTAATCTCTTAAATTCTTCAACATCATGTTATTTTTTGAGCCCTTATGATTTCATATTTTTTTATTGTTATTCTAAGAGTTTCATTGTGAGTATTTCATTATAAATTTATTATCACTTTCTTGTTTTTAATTTATGTTTTACCATCTTTTATGATTGATGTATTCCATTTTTGGAAGACGTAGACAATATTATTGATTATAGAAATAGTAATTACTACCAATCATACTGGTCGAGGTCTTCCATTGAGGAAGATTGGTCCCAAAATCTAGTTTGTATATGAAGAATCATACCTTTTGATAGGTTAGTTTGGGGGATTTTAGGGTATTGGAAGATATACCTTCCAATAGGTTAAAGTTTAGGATACCTTTTGATGGTTTATAGTTGATTATACTTTTAATCAGGTATAAAATTACCCTTATTATTTTGGTTAAAAGAGTAATTTGTATTATCCTTTAAGGGGTACTTAATTTGTAAATTATTACTCCAATTTTTTTTATATTTCTATTTTTCATTCCATATTAAGTAGTTATTTTTATATCTAATGTAAAATTTAAATCCTTTGTTAGTTTTTTAAAATTATAAAAACCTTAATTTCCACTATGCTTACTTAATATTACTCTAACATTTTGGGTTTATAGTTTATCGGCTATCATAATGTCCTATTTTTGGAAGGTTTAAAACTTGAGGTGATGGTGAACTTTTTTTTTTACAAACTACAATCCACCCCTCCCCCCCCCGGTTATTGGTTTACCTACCTATGTATCTTGAACAACACTTTCTAGGTTACTCTACCACTATTAAGGACCACCGAGTCCTAAATAAAAGGGAAAACACCATTGAAGAAATTAGACATGTGAAATTTTTTGATGATGAAATTTTTTGAAAATAGAATTCAAAACTTACAAAAATTGATTCATATTATATTTTACATCTCTTATTTACTTTTTAAATTCTAAGATTAACTCTCTAAAATTAGATAATGATGACCCATAATGTAATTCATTGTAAGAGTAAGAACAATAAGTACTCTACAAAATATAAGTATGATGAATTTTCATCCCAATTTGAACTAGAAATGGAATATGAATCTATTGTTTTTTTAAAATTGGATGATTTTGATTCAATAAGATCTCAATTTATTTGACAGTAACAAGTTTTGGACTTTAGTTAAGAAAACTCTGTACTATCTAATTATAGGATCAAAATGGGTCTTTCAAAATAAGTTTTACGAAAATGGAATTATCATCTATAATAATTATAAGATATTTATTAATGGATATAATTATTAATAAAGAATATATTATGAGGAAATATTTTATATGTTAGATAAACTTGAATTTATTCTAAATCTATTTACCTTTTTAACACATCTAAATTTTTATCCTATTCAAATGGATATTAAAAACACCATTTTGAAGGTGTAAGTGTATATTATACAACCATAAATTTTTTAAAATTAATTTCCTTTTTACCATTTATATAAATTTACCAAAGATATATATAGACTTAGGAAAGCTCAAAGATCCTGATTTGTTCATTTATCAACTTTTCTTTTACAAACATATTTTTCAAAGGGAACAAAAAACCCACCTTTTTATCAAAAAAATAATAAATAAAATTGGATTTTTCAAAATATTTATAGGTGATTTCATATTTGGATAAACACAAATATTTACTATAGATAATTTTTGTAAACATATATAGGGTGAATTTAAGATGAGTGTGATAAGTGAAATAATCATCTTTCTTATTTTTAAAAATTCAAAATCTCTGGAAGGTAATATTCTAGAACAACACAAGTATAGAATTGACATAATTAAACATTTTGTATTAGAAAATTACATTAGTATAATTACTTTTATAGGTAAATCATTTGATATAGATCTAGATAAATATAAGAAATTGATAGATAATAAATCTTATAGAGGTTTGATCAGTAGCCTACTATACTTGATGGATATTCAGTTATGCCTAATTTTTTGAATATATTTTTTTGTTATATTACATGTTATATGAAATAAGGACATATAAATGTTCAAAAAATAATTTTATAATAATTAATAAGAACTTTAAACCTTTCATTTTTTTATGCCTTCAAAAGACATTTTCTTCTATATTGTACTCTCTACTACCGAACCTAAATATATAGCATCCAAATGATGTTTCATGAATTTGTTGTGAATGAAAAATACACTTTAAAATTTTTGTTAAATTTATACTCACATGATAATTCTTTATAATAAAACTAGTACCATTTTCCCATATAATAAAACACATAATTATAGATCCAAACACATTAATATTTTTCATCTCTTCCTTTAAGATCATACACAAAAAAAGATATTACTCTATAGTTTATCAAAAAAAATATCAACTCATTGAACTTTTCATTAAACCTTTGAACATTGAGGGGTTTGAAATTAATAAATATAAAATAGTGATGATTTATTTTAAATGAACATGATCAATACAAATATATTCTATGAAATCAAACACTGACTCCTCAAGAATTTAGAAGCACATCTTTATTAATAAAATTATTCTCTTTCTCAAGATTATTTGAAAACATAATAATATTAATCATCTAAAAAATTATTTTTTGTCTGTACAATAATAAAAATCAAAAAACCATTGACAATATTAATATTATTTAAATTTTAAAATCTTTTTTTACTTTTAAAAGTAATCTTTAGTATAATATCATTATTTAAATATTATAGGGTTTTTATATTTAATTATTAGCTACCATTTCGATTTTTTATCCATCACTATGATATTATCCATGTAAAATCACTAGATTTTTTTCATATAGGTGTGAATAAAAGCACCATAATTATGAGATATTAGTTAATTTGAAATGATTAAATATGTTCACTAACTGGTATCTTTAGAAAATATGGAACAATTTGATCCATCCATCCTTTTTAAAATTTAGTATTCAATGGGATCCCTTTTTTCTAAAAATAGAACTCATATTCATCACTTACTTTCTCCTGTGATATCCATCTAATATTATCCTAGCTCCATTAATTCTTTATACTCTAATAGTTTACAACTATATATTTTAAACTAAAGAAATTCTAGCATGATGATGGAATAATGGAAAGGGATGTATGTTATGGTTAAATGATTAAAAAATACTAGTATGAATCTTTACCTTCCACTTCCAATATATTTATCAGATTCAAAACATGGGATAATGTTTTTCTTCCCAATTATAACCCTTATCTTAGTATATCGAACTAATCTTTGATTTCTTCACCCATATCCGGTTTTTGACCTCCTATTAAAAATTATCCACTACATTTATCATCAAAGGTAATGGATTTAGAAAATAATAGAGAATTTGGTAAATACCATGGAATTCCTACATATGATAAGATCTTGATAATATATATCAAGCTTCATATTTAGTATTTTTCAATAAATAAATTTGTATCCATAAATCCATTATTTGGATTAGTAACATAGGAATGTAAGTTGATCATCCTTAATCTATAATTTCAGAAAATATATAAGTGGATAAAGATTCCCTTAGTTTCTAATTAAGGACATGGTTGATGTATAATATTTCTACACCCTTGAATTCCTCATTAATATGTGATATTTCAATGTAGTAAATTTTATGTTTGAGTATATTCAAACCATCTCCTTGTGGAATATGAAGGTAAATATAATTCCATGTAAGGGAATAATTTCAAATATTTTTTTATGTTCTTCATAGATATCTAGAGATTGATATGTATTCGAAAACTATAATTATGAATATTCCAAAAAATATACAAATCATTAAGCACAAATAAATTACATTTGATAAAAAATGAATATCATTTTTTCAATAAATGGAGAAAAGGACAACCAACTATTATGAAAACTACACCATTTCTATCAAAATATATGTCTCTATTAAAGACATCAGATACTCATGTAGCTTATATTGTTCCTTAATATTTTAAAGAGGTAAATTTTAATGAATATTTTATTCTTTAATAACTTTATTCTCATAAAAGTAAAAATACCCAAATTTTATAAAATAATAATAAGAATATAGTATGGATCTCTACCATAGGAAAATTAAAATTTAATACACAGAATTGAATTTAACGGTTCTGGTAAGGACCCATTTTTTCTAGACTGTAAATTTAAGCGGAAATTTTAATTTTTTACTTTGAGATTCTTGTAATGGGTGAAATGGTTCTTTACCCTAGAAGATGGTCTCAGAAAATTTCTGGGACCATTATTTTTGTCCCATAATAGGGTTTTTTTCAAAGTATTGGATTTTGGTGGAAATCCAAGCAATTCAAATTTCAGCAGAATAATTAATAAGTAATATTTAATAAATTAGATATTAATTTATTTAATCATGTTCGTTTAGTGTTATCTTTTCAATGGAGCATTAGATTGATATTACATCTTCACCATTGAATCTATAATTTCTATTTTTTCTTATGTGGGGCATAAACTCATGTTGTGAATCAGGGCCAACCCAAACTCTTTTTCTTTTTCCGTTTTTTTCTTTTTCTTCCATTTCTTTTTATCTTTTTTGTTTCTTTTTATTCTCCTAGATTCTCATGAATGCTGATAGGATTACTTATTTTCATGGACAAGGGTTAAAATGAGATAAAAAGAGAGATAAATATATATAGATAGAAATTAGGGTACTGTTGCAAATCTCAGGACATGTCAAATTATCATGTGGTAGTCGGGGACCATGGAAATAACTGAAGCAATAATAGATTCCACCCAAAGGTAGTCTGTTTTTATGTTTTCACCATAAATCCTTTTTTTAATCATTTTTATATTTTAATACCCTATTATATTTTCTTAGGACACTTTAAGGGTTGATCTACAAATTTTGGGGTGAAAATGGTGTTTCAAGGTGATTTGGGTGTTTTCCATTTGGGAAAACCCATCTACACAGTGTGTGCTATGTGTTCTTCCTATTTGGGGAAGGTGGAATTTTTGAATTACAGAAAATGTATGGGAATTATACTCCATGTACTGGTACTCATCAATATAGTTGAGTACCAATCCAGGCTGCTCGTGTAAGGGGAACATGTCCTGCGGAATATACAGTCTGAACCCATTTGGGTTGCACACAATGTATATGTACACGACTAGGCCGGATACATGACCAGGTTATATGAGGTACATGTATAAGGACTATTTGTAGGTTTTATGTTGTGTATAGTACCAACATTCCATGTACTTGGTATTTTACACACCAAGTGCATGCATAAGTACACGTACAGGTGGGGGCATGTGGTTGTATGGTGTGTACCATTGTAACACGTCATGTACTTCTCCCTTATCACCCTTTTGAGGGTATTTTGAAATATTTTCACCCAAGAGTCAGAATTAGAGCTATGAGTATCCCATTATGAGTGTCTTTTTGTGTATATAACATTGGTAATACTTTTAAGGTGTTTTAAGGAATTTGAGGTGGTGTTTAAGGCATTTTCTTAATAGGGAGGTTATTCCTCTGATAATTGAAATAATTTATCTCCTAATATTGAGACCCCATGATCTAAGGAGGGTTATTATCCATCTCCCATGACATATTACTTATTATCTATTTCCTTTTGGATGTGTCCCTTGAATTATGTTCCCTTCTGGCTTGGGGGTTGTGAACTGGTTGTTCTTGAGTATCCCATGTAGGATTCCTCTACTTACATTTCAACCTAGAGGATATTATTTTAGATGCCTCTATCCTATTCCTATTACCAATGGTCCTCTATAAGATACATTTTATTAAGTTTTTACCTAGGTAATACCGTGTAGGATCCCTTTTCTTATTTATCAGATGATCCCATGTAGGAGGCCTCCTCTTACTTACAGTCAAAGGATCTCGTATAAGATGCCTCTTCTTCATTAACGTTAATGGATCCCTTGTAAGTTTCCTCCATTGAAATTTTCTTCTAAGGATACCATGTATTATTTATTTTCTTATTTTTGGAACTATAAAATTCCATGTAGGATGCCTCTCACTGTTTTACTTGAGGGACCCAGTGGGTGTCCCCTTGGTTGACTAACCCTGAGCTAGTACATTGGGTTTGTGTAGAGATGGTAGCGGATGTCACCTTAGAACCCATTACAAACTTGTAAGCCCATGGGGTGGTGAAATTAGTGTTAGTTTTATGAATTCTCCCACCCTCAATTTTTTCATACATTCACATGTTTATTACTGATGTGGTGATGTCTACTAGAGGTGATTCCTAGTTTGTGGTCGTTAATCCCAATGTGATGCATCCTTTCTCTTTAAGATTTCTGGATATTGTTTCCTGGGATCCAGATTTTGATCCATGTTATTTATTATATTTACTTGTATACCAAGAGGTACTACCTATTTTTTTTCTAATTAACCATATATTTTTTATCATTATATTATTCGGATTTCTATAGGTACTTCCTAGTATCTAGCTGTTGAGCCTATGACTATGACACACGGGTATGAAATCCCAAATAATGACACGCATGGATGATTCATCTATCCGGAGTGATAAAAATGATTCCTATCTACTCTAATTTATATGTTATTAGGATGATTATACAAACCTTGATATGTTTAAACTACTGGATGATTATGCTCTCCCAAGTGATATGGATGATTACTCTTTCCCTTGTTGGTTACTTGACCACAGTTCTGGACATGGTGTTCACATCATTGGATACCCAGATTGATTATTCTCTTCTAAATGGTAAGTATTATTCCACTCTACCTTATTATATACACTAAGGGTGGTAACGGCATCTCATCGGTGATTTATTCTAATAGATCTCCTATGGGTCAGACCCATAGGGTTCATCTGAGTTCCAAATGTCATGACCGCCTACAGATCAAGACCTTGGGCTCAAAAATTATACTATATTTATATAGAATGAGAAATATGGATATTAGATCAATGACCATTTATTGGATGTCCGGACTAACTTCACTATAGTCCTTCTTTATAGTGATTAGTGGAGGGTAAGAGTGAGCTGAGGGCTAGGATGAGTATCCCCCTTTAGTGATGTAGCTTACTTAGAGATATTTTAGACAATGTCGAAATTAGTTATATGTCAATTTGGATTAAGGACCCATAGATTGAATTAATGATATATGGATTGATTGTCATGACATCCAGCTCAATTCCCTGGCACAGTATGTCCAGGCAATCGGGATTATAGACCCATAGATTAGATTTTGTTTGGTTTTTATGTTAATTATTTTATTTTTCTCCTGAATATTTAAATTTATAAATATATATATATATATGAATAGGTACGGGACTATTTAGGTATAATCATATAAATATAGAAATCCATGGAAGATCTTTCTCTATTGATTGGGATTATGGACCTGGGGTTTGACTATAGTTTCTCTTTATTGGTTTTAATTGTCTCTTTAGTTATATCTTATGTTGGGTGAGTATATTTCATTCTCAAGAACTTATAGAGACATAATTATAAGTCTAACATTGGGGTGGCCTACTGAGATTATCTCTCACCTCTATACGTACACCTCTGTCTATGTGTAAACCTTATGTTTTTATTTTAAGTTGAGCATAGCTTCATGGGGGATAGGGCTAAGGCCCTGAGATTCATGATTGAGTGGATCTATTCATGTGGGTTTTTCTGATCGAGTTGGTTCTATTCAACAATGTATGGAAATCGATTTTGTGGTCTTTCACGGAGTTAGTAATAGAGCCTTGAACCTTTATTTCAGTTTCTTTTTTTATTCCTGTATCCGTATGATCATCATAGTGGGTGACCAATTTTTTATTTATTAGATTATTTTTTAGGCTATTATAGAATTTTTATTTATTTTTACATCATGTTATATTTCAATTTATTTACTACTTTTGAAATCTATTTATTTATTATTCTGTATGATACCAATATATTTTCACTATTTTCTAATAATAATAAGAGGGTGTAGTCTTACCACTATCACAACCTAGGCCCTTGATGTTATTCATTATCCTATAGAATACAGGAAGGTGCACTTGAGACCTCATAGAGTTCCAAATCAGAGCACCGGTTTAGTGGAATCAAGGTTAGGACATTACAAAGTGGTATTAGATCTATTATTTTCTTGGTAATTACTATTTGGGATATGGTAGATAATTTTATTATGAATTTTTCAGAAACTATGATGGATATCAAACTAATTCATTGAAAACACTAGTTCCGACAAGATGTCTAAGTTTCTAAGGTATGGGATTATTCTTCTTATCTATGATATTATAATTGTATATGATTTTCAACTTAATAGATTCACATGTTTTGTGGATGTTATTATTTAATATGGATCTCTGGATCTTTCCCATTGACAAGAATCTAGTGAGGGATTTTGACTCTTGGATGGAAAAGGAAATAGGCATATCATCCATTATCTTTGGCATGTATGATTAACATCATATAGTCCTGTTAGTGTGTGGTTATTACATATATATTTCCTTCTGATGGAGGGTTATATGGATCTATGATGAGGAATCTAATGGTGAGGCTCATGACTCGGTCCTCATATAGAGGAGGTGTAGCTACCCTATTATATCGATATGGCATGTGATATCTTCTATTATACCCCCCCCCCCCAAGGGTTTTGTTTCTCCAATCATGGTTTTCTAGTTAGATCATCAAGTAGGATGTTTATGGATACAGGACATTTCTTGTAAACTAGACCTCCATGGGTATTACCGTATAAAAATTCCCAATGAGTATCATTGATGTCTCCGTTTTATATTGGTGTCATGAACTCCATGGATAAGATCCATATGGGGATTCTCAGTGAGGATCGGCCCCTTATAGGCCCAGTTTCCAGTTTTGACCCTCCTTGGTCTTTGTGATCTTTACCTTATTTATAATGTTTTCATATTTGGGCTAGGTGATTAGTCCTTGAGACCCTGTTGTGATAGGTGATCGATAGGGATAGTTGGGAGACATATAGGCCCTTAGTTTTTTAAACATACCCTTTTAGTTTGATGGTTTTTTAGAGAAACCTATAGGACAGATTGTTCTTTTTTTGAATGCCTTTTTAGGAAATGAATTGAGTTAAATGCTCATTTTCTGATCGATTCCTGATAGGTGCTCATGTTTCTCAATATTTTAAATTTGATGGAATAATTTTTTTAAGCACCTAGGGTGCTTTGGCATCAAGACTAGCTTCGATGGGCAGTACCGTTTAGGTGTGTGGTCTAGTTGAAACTTTTTTCTCATATTTCTGATGTTATTTGATCATAGGTAGACACTCGTGATAGGAATGACATCGGGTAACAGGTGATCTTGAAATAAATTGTGGAACATGTGAGGTTTCTGATTTTGAAGAGGATTTCTAAGGGATATTCTATCTTAGTGTAACTAATATTCTATGTAGCACGGTCATCAAATCCCAATATTGGATGACCCAATGGAGTATGAGTTGGGTGATAAAAGTATTTCATGGTTACATGTGGTGTCGTTTAATCAAAAATCTATGGCTGGCTATGTACGACCTGAGGAATGATTTTTTTTTCTTGACTTTTTATGGGCTTAGATAACCATGATTTGTGTTTAAATGATGAATGTCCCTCCATGGTAAAGGTAACATCGATCATTAACTGGGTACTGTGATATGGTTGACCCATGGATGGACCTAGACACACATTATCATAAGATTTGGTTTTAAGTGATGGTTAAAGGCAAGTTAGTATTTTTTGATGTGATCATGGCTTATAGAGAGCTATACAATCCTTTTTTGGGATCATAGTGTACTCATGATTAGAGAAAATCATGATCTATCTTGAAATCATCTTAAGTATACTCAGAGAGCATTGGCTCTACACCGTGCTTCTTTTCTTTTAAATATCCTTCCTGTATGAGGAAACCTATTGAGGTTGTGCTCAAGGACCAGTGTAAGGTATTCTATTTTGTGGGGAGTACATCATTAGCTTTTTAAGGGTGGTGAACCTCATTTTAAGTTGAACTATAGAATTTTCCACTGGCTAATGGGCTCTGAGTCTATTTTTGAGATGATGATAAGGGTATTCTTATAGTGGGGAGTATCAGGTCCGTTATAGTTAAATGTCTTCCTTGTAGGATACAGTCGTTAATGCTGTGAGACTAGTCATAGGGATGTCTATAAAGGTTATTTTTTTAGATGCTTGTCTTGAGAAGAATGGTTTCTAGTCTTATTACCAATGATTATTTTGGACAAGAATGTTTATAGTGGGGCTATTTTAAGGATCCATGATTTCCTAGACTATAAATTTGAGAAAAAAATTGAATTATTTTATTTCATATTCTTACAATGGGTGAAATAGACTTTTCTCTTAATAGATGATCTTGGATAATTTCTCTGACACCTCTATTGTTTCCAGAATAAGATTTTTTTCCCTTGGGAAAGCGTTTGGTTAAAATCTAAGCCATTTTAATTTTAGAATAATAATTAATATTTAATATTTAATATATTAAATATTAATTTATTTGTGCATGTTCATTCATAGATATCTATTTAATGGAGTATCGTATTGATATCCAATCTCCACTATTGAGTTAGGAATAGAAATTTTTTTCTAGTTAGGGAATAAACCCAAGTTGTGTGTTGGGGCTAGATCGGCCCCCTTTTTCTTTTCATTTTTCTTTTCAGTTTTCTTTTCTTTTTCTTATTTTTCCTTTTATCTTTTTCTTTTCTTATCTTCTACCATGATTTTTTCACACATGGATAGCATTCCTCCTTCATATGGATGAGGGAGAAAAATATATATGGAGAGAGAGAAATAGAGAGAAGAAGAGAGGAAGAAATAAACTAACATGAATCTCAGGATGTGCTGAATCATTGTACGATATCCATCGACTACGAAAATGGGTGAAGCTTCGACAGATTCCACCCAAAGGAATGTTGTCTAAATTTTTTTCCACCAATACTGTATTTTTATCATTTTCAAGTTTTAATCCCTTATTATAATTTCTTAGGACCACTTTAAGGTTGATCTACTACTTTTGGGGTGAAAATGGAGATTTTTGGGTGATTTGGGGGTTTTTTGTTAAAAAATCCATCTATAGTGTGTGTGGTTTTGAGAACACGTGTTTTGTTGCCTTCTTGTTCGAAGAAGATAGCCTTTTTAAAGTACACTCCATGAATGTGTATTATATGCCATGTAATTGTACTCAGTCATGTATCTGAGTATCCAACTAGGCTGTCTGTGTAAGGGGCATATTTCTTGTTGAATATATAGTCAGACAGCATGTGGGTTGGATGCTGTGTAGATGTACATGGCTATATAAAATACATGGTCATGCCATGTGAGGTACATGGGAGGTTACCTCGTATAGGGTATATTCTATTTACAGTACCAACATGTCATGTACATCAGATTTTATATTCCATGTACAGGCATAAATACATGCCCAGGTAGAGGCATGAGGGTACATGTTGTGTACCAGTGTAACATATTTTGTACTTCTCCCTTTTCACCCTTTTGAGGGTATTTTTGTATATTTTCACTCAGGAGTTATAATTGGACCAAGGAGTGGTCCATTATGAGTATCTTTTTATATAGATCATGATGGTAAGACCCATGAGGTGTTTTAAGGGCTCATTAGTGGTGTTTCATGTGTTTCATTAATAGGTAGTTTCTTTCTCTAATAATCGAATTCTGTTGTCAACTGAGAGTGAGACCCCTTGTTCTGAGGTTGTCTGTGCACCATCTCCTTTGACCTATTCATTTTTAGTAATTTTGTTATGGATGTATGCCTTGTGAGTTGGGTCTTTCTGGCCCGGGGACCATGTGGCTGGCTGTTCTCAAGGATCCCTTGTAGGATTCCTCTACTTATGTTTCAACCTAGAGGATCTTATATAGGATGAATCTATCAAATTCTTGTTACCAAGGGTCCCCAATGGGATTACTTTACTTACTTTTTGACCAAGGTAATACTTTATATGATCTTATACACTATTTATCATTTAGAGGATCCCATGTAGGATTCATCTTCTTGCTTACTGTCAGAGGATCCTGTGTCAGGTTCCACTTCTTAATTACCATTAGAAGATCCCTTATAAGATTCATCCATTGACCATTTCAACTAAGGATCCTAGGTAGGATTCATTCGATTATGTGTGGACCTTGAATATCCCAAGTAGGATGTCTCTCAGTGTTTAACTTGAGGTACCCAGTGGTTGCCTCATTGTTTGGCAGATCGTGATCTAGTACAACGGGTTTGGTAGAGATGGTAGTAGTTGTCACGTAAGAACCCATTCCAAACATGTAATCCCATGGGTTGGTGGAAGTATATTTGGGTTTATGCATTCATCCACCATAATCCATTTATTTATACATTCACGTGTTAATTTTTTATGAAACAAGGTTTACCAGAGGTTCTTCCTGGTTAGTGTTTATTTAGCACAAAATGATGTGTACTTTCTCTTTGGGATTCCCAAACATTCTTTCTTGCGATTAGGCTTTTGCGCCATGTTATTTTTTATATATACTTGTATATGAATAGGTACTAACTAGGATTTGGATGTTGAGCTGCATATTTTTTATTATTATATTATTGGGATTTCTATAGGTGCTTCCTAGTATTCAGCTTTTGAGCTTCTGGCTATGATATATGGGCATGGAATCCCTATAAATGATATTTATTAATGATTAAACTCTCCCAAGTTATGAGGATGGTTCCCCTATCCTATGTTTTACATGTGATAATGATGATTGCGCTCTACTCTCTCTGTTTATACTCTTGTATGATTATTCTCTCCTGAGTGATAGGGATGATTATGCTCTCCCTGATTGGTTACCTAACCGTGGTTCTGGACATGGAGTTTCACATCGTTTGATACCCTGGATGATTACTATATTTCATATGGTAGGTATGATTCTTATCTCACTTATTACAAACTCTAGGGGTGAGCATGGAAACACACATGTTAGTTCTCCTTACCAATAAACTAAGTTTTAGACCATTAGGGTTATTCTGAGTTCTGAATTTCATTACCACCTACGAACTAGGACCTAGGGCTAAAAAATTGGATTTTATTTACATGGAATAAGAATTATGGACACTAGATCAATGAAAATTTACATGATTTCCAGACATAATTCCCTTGAATACTTCTTTATAGTGATTGGAGGTGAGTATGAGTGACCCTAGGGCTAATACTATTATCCCCCTGTGGTGACATATCTTGCTCAGAGATATTTCCAGCATTGTTTGAAGAAGGTACATGTCAATTGAGATTATGTACCCACATCATGACTTAATGATATATGATTTGAGTGGCAGTACATCAAGCTCAATTCCCTTGTATAGGATGTCTAGATGACTGGGATTACGAACCCATGGATCAGGTGATGTTTGGTTTTTATGTTATTTCATTCCCTTTACTCCTAAATATTCTTATTTATGTATATTTTTATAGGTGTGGGACTATATATTTATAAACATATAGATATTTAAATACATGATGGAAATTTCCCAGTTGACTGGGATTACTGAATGGAGGTTTGGTTGTGGTTTCACATTATTGATTTTACTTACCTTTTCAGTTATGTCTTGTTAGGCTGAGCATATTGAATTTCCATGCACTTATAGTAGTATATTTATAGGTCCATAATTGGGTTGGCCTACTAATATTATTTCTCACTCACTCACATAAACCTCAGTGTATGTATTGACCTTATTTATTTTTTTAAGGTTGAGAACAATTTCATAGTGGATAAGGATGAGGCCCAGAGTTTCATGATCAAGAAAATCTGCTTGTGTGTGTTCTTCTAAACAGGCTGGTGTTGTTGCATAAAGTTTTTAATCATGGTATGTGTTCTATATCAGGGTTATTAGTAGGTCCATGTACTTTTATTTCAGTTTCTTTTTGTATTCTTGTATCGGTATGGTCGACCTAGTGGGTGACCAATGTTGTATGTATTACATAGTTTATTGGTTATTTATAGCCTCTTTATTTATTATTACACCAAACCCTTTTCAGTTTATTTACTTCTTCTTCACCTAATTTATTTACTATTGTGTATGATACTTGAATATTTTATTTCTTTTCTTACTTTTATATGAGGGCATAGTCTTCCCACTCTCACACCCAAGGCTCTCAATGTTAGTCGGCAGCCTCTAGCATATAGGGATTTGTGCTTGAGGCCTCATGGAAAATCAGTTCAAAGCACCAATTTAGTGGAATTCGGGTTGAGACATTATATTTCCTAAGTGATATAGAAAAGTTACTCTTCCTTAGCTTTACAATCCTGAACCTTCCCTTCTACAATATACCCTTCCCTAATCACCCCTTCTAGATCATTCCATTTCTTAACCTACCCACACCCAAACCTCCTCTCCCATTGTAACCTTAGAATCTATTTTTGGAACTATCTCTCCAACCATTATATTATCATTTCCCTCTTTACCATTTATCATTCAATCTTACACTACCATCTACCAACCTTTCATCGCCTTCTTAAATATTACCAGCATTCCCTCCATTTTAAAAACTTTTTTGAGCTTCCTCAAAATCATTCTTACCAAATCATATATCATTAAAATAGCCTATTTTGAACCTTCTCCTTATACCCAAACTTCCCCTCCCATACCCTTTCCACCACTTTCAAAACCACATACTCTTCTCTCTCTTACTTTGATTACATGATAAATTATTTTAGCCTTCAAATAACATTACTTCATTCAACCCACTATCAAAACATCCTTTTTGAAACCGCTCTCTGCTCTATAAGAGTTTTTATCCCCTCCTAAGAATATTAAAATCCAAAGCCATTTATTTCTCAGGGTCATCTAGACTCAGTATATAAATCCCATAGCCTAACCTACCATCTGTAATTATTATGTCATTATAACAGTGCCTTAACACCCCAATACACATGTTTTTTCTCCTTTCTCTATCGTGGTGACTAGGGTTTCTTCTCTGTTCTCATGCTCCTCCCCTCTCCAACCATCTCATCGTGGGTCTCCTCTCTTTGAATCCTCTCATCAGATAGGTCAGCTCAGTACATCGATGGCGTCGTGTTTTCAACTCGGCCGGCAGGGCTCGGTTTGTGCGGAGGTGTCTTCTTTTCAATGAGGTTGACGACGGGTCTGGAGTGGCCTCGAGAGGGGGGGTTTTTTGTTCCTTGCTTTCTTTGCATTGTTTTTCAGTTTGGAAAGATCTATCTTGGTAGTCTCCGCTTGAAGCTGGTAGTGCTAGGGTTTATCTCATCACAGCCTCATCCCTATGGTGGATCTTCTTCGGATTCCTCGGGTGTTTTCCGTGGTGATCTTGTGGTTCTTCCTTCTTGATGTGGTGATACGCTTTGGGATTCTATGACACTTTTGGCATGATCTGTGGGAATAAGACCGGATTGCGATGATTGTCGCATTATTCACTAGCACACTCTACGGAGCGTTCAAGGGTTTTCTCTCGGTTGTGAGTTATTGTCATATGGCAGTTTCTCAGCATGTGGAGGTCATCACTGATTTGTAGCAGCTGAGTACTTTGAGGTTCTATGAGGGTTTCCTTCAGTGGTTGGGGTGGTTGCAGTGGGGTTTTCCTTGTTTGATTTTCATGGATCTGTTTTATTTTTATTGTGAAATGGGGAATCTGACCCGTTTCAATGGTTTTTGGGTTAGAGGCCCTGTTATTTGTGCTGGTGGTTATTGATGGTGGCAACGATGGGGAATTTCGGGGATGTGGTGTGATGTCATTGGATCGAAGTTGATGGTGGTGAATGAGAAGCAGCGTAAGGAAAGTTGATCGGGTTCCTGTGTTCTGAGAAGGTTTGTGACGATAGTGGTCGGACCGGGTTGTCTCGCCGGCGGCATGCTCCGACGATGGCTCCACCGTCGTCCTACTATGAATGGTGGCAGGTGGTGATCCGGCTAGTCTCGTTGGTGGTATGATTGGAGGCGAAGTTGGAGTTCCCATTGACACACTCCTCGAGGTGGTTGTGCGGCTCGAGGTGGTCACGTGGTTCGTGTGGTTTTTGAATTTTTTATTCCTGAAGTTGTTTTTCTTTTGGATGATTTTTTGTTTGGTTGTGAGGTTACTGGTTTTCCTAAACCGGCTTTATGAAAATCCAAAAAAGAATTCCACGTAAAAAAAAGTACACTATGACATGTAATGAACTTATTCCAAAAAATAGATACCATTTTGGAAACTATCACCACCCTTCAACCTGACCAACCATCCTCCTCTAATACCCATACTCCATAACCCATTAACGAAGAAGATCTTCTTTTTTAGAGAATAAACATGAAAATGATGAAAAATTTCTTCAATTGGATCTTAATAGGATCCATAATAAATGGATTTTAGAAAAATTCCCTCTACTGGATCTAGAGAAGATTCATGATAACAACAATAAGAATCTCTAACAACCATAGTAGTATATTAATAATATTAATTATAGGATCCCTTATATTATATATGTATGGTTTATTTCTCTATTTTTTCATATACTAATTTTTCCTACCATTTATTTTATATATTGTTTTATATTTACTTTTAACTATGTTTTTTATCCCACCTTGGTTTCTTTTTTTATAATCAATAGGGGTAGAAATTAAATAAATACTAGGTTCACTTTAAACAGTAGTTTTTTTATCATTTATTTTTTAAATTTATTTCTACACTTAAACATAAAATTAATTATGAATTTTTATGTTATATATAAAAAAATTAAAATAAAACTATTTTTAATTGTGTATATAATATACAATATCGAGCTTAAGCGAACCATGAAATATTATTATTTAAATGATTTTGTTAAAACCTAGCATTTAAATTAGCGAGTATGAATATGATTAATCACATTATGAAATATATATATATATATATATATATGAAATTATATAAATGTATTTATTAATTCTTAGAAAATAAGTACTCAATTTTCAGTAAAGTCATTTTATTCTTCAAAAATGGTTTTTATTGATTTTTATTATATAATATTATAATTAATTTATGGAAATTTTAGAAATTTTATTGGATAAAATGATATAATTTTTGGAATTCATCAGGTCAAAATTATATTACGATGAATTTTTTGATAATATTTTAAAAAATTTGTCAATGAATAATGAAAAAAATTGAATTTTATAGAAAAATTCCTTTTCTTTTCAACAAATTACAAAGTCATATTATATATTGGATTAGTTTAAAGATTTTATTAGTTCATTTTGATTCAAAATAACTCAATAAATTTTATTTTAATCAAAATTATACATTAATTTGGTATATAAAAAAATTTATACATAAAAATACATCTTTCTAGAAAATATTTTTTTGTTGTATTTTGAATGTTTAATTTTATATTAAATTATATCCCTTATTTAAATATAATTTGAAATAAAAAATATTAAAAAATTTCATTAATAATAATTGATATTAATTAATATGTCTAAATTGGTATTTTTTTCAACCTCAATATTAATCCTAATAATTTTTTTACCATGATAAAGGTATAATGGTTAAATTATGATTAAAAATAATGTGATAATGCTTCAAATTCATTCCAAAACATTACATAATTTCATAGGATGTGTCTATTTCATATACAATCTTCCAAACATCTAAAATACAACCTTTTTCAATTTATACTTTATTTACCTTTATAATAGTTAAAGTAAAGGATAAAGTCAAAAATGCCACTCTCTAGCTTTTAATATTATCAATATTTTATCAAATGGATAAAACAACTTATTCTCAATTATAAATTTTTATTTGAAATTTAAATTATGTTAATATATCATGTTAATATATATTTAATTTTTAGTGATAAAATTATTACCTTAAATTCTTACACAACACTTACATAGTGCTTGTGCAAGTAGTAGAAAAAACATGTAAATGATTTTAAAAGCTCTAAAAGTAATATTTTTTGGGTGAGTTAAAGTGACCCAAATATATATATATATATATAAATTATTAAAGATGTTTTAAATTTTTATATTTTAATTATATTTTTATATTAATTAATTTTAAGTCAAAGTAAATGAATTGTTCAAAAAATGACATTAATGATATTATATAATGAAAAATATTTTATTAAATAATTTTATATTTATGAAAAAAAACTATTTTTTTTTAATTGAGTGTTATATGGTTTAAAATATCAAAAATGGTAAATTTATGGGTCATATTTTCTTTTAAAATAACTTTATTGACCCCTAAAGATTAAAAAACATTGATATCATGGTAATTGTCAAAAGGGTTAACAGGGGTTAAAACAAAGAGATAAGGGTGAAACCATCACCTAAACTTGTCCAAATTTTATTGAATGAGATGATTTATAATACTAATCATATTATATTCTAATTATATCAGTTTTTATTTACTTTAACCTGAAAACAAATTTATATTAATTTAATACTTTAATAAATTCCATAAATGCCCCTCCCCTCCCTTATAAAAGGGCACCTCTCTTATCTCTTCTTTACCCCACTTTGAGCCATATATCTCAAACAAACCCTTCCCAATTATCTTATAAAATTACATATACATTAATTATAGTTGATTTTAGTCTTAAGATGAAATTTCAATGGTCCTTATTAATGGAATTAAAGGAGGAATACTAAAGAAGATGTAATCATCCAACCCAGCCTTTTTAAATTTATTTCTTCTTATAACCCCTAATAATATTATTAAAACAGGATAAAATAATAACATAAGTATCTAATATATATACTTAATTGTTATTATGATTATTTTGGAACCCATTTTTATCTATTTTTTCATCTAATGGGTAATTCAAACATCATTCATGTATACGTATAGACTACCACCACCCTGAATTGATATGTTTCATATTTCACCACTACCTCTCACGGATGGTTATAATGATGAATTTATGGTATATATATGGTATTAATGATAAAATTACCATTATTTAAATATAAAATATCATATATTTTCTTACCTTTCTATACATCAAAAGATGATAATGTCGTTTGTGTGTGTATATGGATTACCACCTCCACGAAGCGATGTGATTGATTTTTAATCACCTCATGATATGGATGATATATATATAAGTTAATTAAAATATATAATATGATATTTATGATATGGTAATAATTTTATAATGAATAAATAATGCTTTCCTTCTTTCCCAGAAAATTTTTTATAAATGGAAACATTACTCATGAATACATACGGCCTATTACCTTCATAATTGTAACGTAATTCATTTTTCATAACCATATTTAGTTGTTGGTTTTGAAAGTATAATTATTTTATTAAAATTATTATTATGTCATTATTATTATTCTTTAAATGGTGATACATGTATACCTTTTATAAAAATAAGTATACTGAAATCATTTTGAAGTTATGAACCAAACATCCTCAAAACACTCGACATTGACATAATAGATTGAGTAATTAAATATGTCAATAAAATAAATAAAATAAATATTTTATAGATAAGGGATTTATCCTATAAAATTTTATTAATAAATAAAATAATTGATATAATTTTATTATACAAGGGTTAAAGGATAAACATATAAAGACAACACACAATGTAAGGGGTTTCGTCTCAATTTCCCTTCATTAAGGCATATTTTAATATTATATACATAGTTTCTTTTATATGGTGTATATAATTATCCTTTTACATGTTATATCATGAATAATTTCTAATTAATGGTATTTTAAACTTATATTAAAATTATTTCATCCAAGGGAATTTGACATGAATTTTGTCACGTGGTTAGGGATTTTTTAACTCAATTTACTTTCACTGGGTTATAACTCTTATTAATTGGATTTTTTATCCAATGATTATGTATAAATTAATCTATAAATTTTTTTATAATATATTTAAACTTATTTTATTTGTATTTAAATAAGTTCACATAATCACTTAATGGATTAATTATCACTTAAATGATATGATCTTTACTAAGGTTTTATTTATCTCAATCTCGTTTTGTTAAAACATAATTCACGTTGTGAAACATGATTTCCTTATATGTTGTGATTACTACCCCCATGAATGAATTTTGATATATTAATTAATTTAATTAATGGGATTTATAGATCCATATCATATTCTTTATTCCAATGAATTTTTACTTCAAAAGATACCAAAGTTGTAAAGGATTTATGTTGCAATCTCATTTCTTATTAGGATTGTTTATGTTCAAGGTTCCTTTAGGGAAGCAAAACGATCTTATTTTATCAAATGAAATATCTTTGTTTCACCTATAATTATGAATTTTTTTAAATGTTTAGTTTTTATTTCCTCTATTATTGTTTGAATTTACATCAAGAAAGTTTTTTATAAGTGATATTAATCTTGTGTCTTCTATTATACTGGGATTATTTCTCTTCTATATCCATGTTTTATAAAATGTTTTAAATAATATTCTCTTAATTAAAAATTATTTTTTAAAGTTATTTTACATGATCTTTGACATTATTTTAAAATGTTTTTAATAGAAATTTATTTCCATTTTCCACATGGGTAACTTTTGACTCTCTACCAAATTTTTTTAAAGAATTTTTATTTTTAACATGTATGGAATGAACAGTTATTCCCACTATCATGATTATTTTTTGATTTTAAGATCCATTTATAGGTTTTTAAGGTTATTTTCAATGAAAATTATTTCCATAATTTTTTCAGAATTTTTATTTTTTCAAAGTTATTTTCAAATTAAATAGGGTCTTCTCCTCAAGAATGTTTTTAATGATGTTTTTAAGGTATTTATATTCATTAATGACTAAAACCCTTGATGTTACTTTTTCTTCACTAGGGATATGGTTTAATAATTCCATATTTATTCTTTATCTGGATGGATTATGATATTTTCATGGAACCTAATACTTTTATATGGGTAAATAAAGATATAAATAACAGTGGTTATTGTTATGTTGAAAATAAAATATTTCATGTTTTATGATTATATATGGTTCTTGGACATTTTTTATGATGATGGGTAAACCATATATAACTCATGATGATAGGTAAGCCCAATATATCTCATGATGATGGGTGTTTTTATTATATCTCTCCAATGCTTTGGAAATTATTATTTTCTCTGTATAATTATGTTGGAAGTTGACTATATGGTTTATTCCATTTATAAGGGTACTTTTAAGGGTTATATGGTAAATAGTTTCAAGATGCCGAAACATTTAATCTATACTTATTATGATTTTTTAATGGTTCTTTTAATCAATATTAACATCACATGGCTCGTGAATATTGATTCTTATATGAATCTTGTCTTATATTATATCTTTATTCTATTTATCATATTTTATGATCTAGGATTTTATTTGTATGAATTCTATTATGTTATTTCCATTCACTTTAATTATTTAATCATACCTATATTCTCATCTTATACTCACTAATGACATTGAATTTTAAATGTTTATGTTTACCCTTTCGAATGTATTTTGATCACCCTTATTATATTTCCTTTTCCAAATGTTATGAAGAAAATTTTTAAGTATGTTATTCCTGTTAAGGTTACTATATGTGAAGAACTTAGTAAAAAATAATGTATATTTTTATGAAATAATTGATTATGTAACTTAGTTGTATATAATTGATCCAATATTTCCTTTTGATATGATAGGTTTTACATGGGTAAAATTGGGGTATGTTTATCAAAATCAAGAAATAAATGTAAAGATTATGTTTTTATCCTCATATCTTAGAGTGTGAGTCTAGGGATGTTATAGTTGGTATCAAAGGTCATTTTATGTCACGACCCATCCCATGGAGCTTGGATGTGACTACCCCAAGCCCACCTTCCATAGTCCATGGGTTGGTGACTAGAACCTGAAGGATTTTTCCGAATAGGGAAAGCATTTCCTTAGAGATATATACACACTCAAAAAGGGTAACTGAAGTAAACAACCAACCAAAGTAAGGCACAACCACAAGTACAACTATAAATTGAACAAAGTGGGCCATAATACAATCCCTAGAAACTGAAAAGAAAGTAAACAATTATCATGTCTACCCTGGAGCTCTACCTGGAGGATAGTAGCTTTATATATGAAGTTGAAGAAGAGGATCTTGAATACTCCCATCGCAACAATTTCTACCATGTTACGAACCTCTTAAGTCTACCTCGGAGTGTACGTATTCTTCACTAGACACACATGTGTGGGTGGATCTTGTGTAGGGGGTGAGTATAACAAATTAGTAGGGGATCCTGAGACCCCCGATGGTCTCTCAGTAATCCACAAAAGAAAAACATCACAAGAAAATACCACAAAGGTAATATAAAAAGAATGATCTAAATCATGAAGCACCAAGAAAAAGAGACATCTCACTCTTACAGTATAACTTTCTGGTTACTAAGTTAGGTATGACTAGTCATAAATCAAGATCATCCTATCCGTAGTAACTCTATTGTTGACCTATATCAGTAACTATATGCTGATCTATATTGGTCGCAAGATGTTGACCCATATTGGTAACTAGTCCTGAACCGTATGGGTCACTAGTGGGGACGAGTATGCGTCACTCGTGTTGACCAGTATTGGTCGCTGGTGCTGACCCATCTTGGTCACTGGTGCTGACCCATCTTGGTCGCTACTAAAGAGTTGGGGATGATTAGTCATGTAGCCATATCATCCCACTTTAGAGTTTCTCATGCTGACTAGCATTGGTCACTCTTCTTTTTCATGTCACATCCAGCCACTAGATTCCCACTCATAGCACAATTGATTCTGGGAGAACTAATCCTCAAACCATTGTTTTTATTTCAACCGATATGAATTCCTGCAAAAATGAATATCCAATGTACTGCCCTATCATAGAGGTTCCAACATGAATGATGGTGCGTCTATCAAACGTACAGTCTGCAACATATGCACACTTTTGTAAAAAGGGCCCCGGTTGGATTCAAGTCTGTTCCAACCCAGTTTGCATGTCAAACTCTATCAAAACTCGCTTAGATTAACTCCAAAGTACCTTCTTGTAACAAGGGTCCTTATGTCATAGGCGATGCATCGATCGGACGTCTGGTCTATTAGTTACACCCCTTCCTTGAAATGGGGGTGTTTTCACCTCGGTTCGGCTTGGCTCGATTAGTCTCTCCGGAATATTCCAAAGGAACTACTTACCAAAAGGGGTCCCAATGCCACTAACGGCATGTCAAACGGACACCCGGTTTTTCAGTTACAAGGATTTCGTTATTTAGGGGCCGGTTGGGTTTCGGTTCGCTCTGACTCGGTCAGGCCGACCTGATGCAATGGGTCTCGAGGTCTAACTTACCCCACCCCGGTCCGGCCCGTTATGGATTGGCCAGGTTAACTAGGTCTGGCCCATTAGGGCAGCCCGACTGGTTCGTGGGACAGGGTCGTTGTTGGCCTGGCCTGCAGGGTGGGGCTTGACCCACCAACGCTGGGCCGCGTCAAGCTCGGTCCACCTGAATGTGGACCGTTTCACCTATCTAGCCCTGTAGATGCGGATCTATTTTGTCCAATGTGGGATGGGGTCCACATTGCCCCTCTTGTCATGGCATGCTAGCCACAGCTGCTACCGCCGGCAGCACCTGTAGGCGTCGCCCTTATCCTACGTGGCCGGCTTGGGCCAGTCACCTCTAGTCACTACGGTGTGCGACAGTGCACCACCTTCCCACCACCCATGGCCGATTATCGCAGGTCTCCTCTAGATTCTACCAGTATGGCACGCAAGAGGTTGTTTTCGTGGGTCATCGGAATGTCGTCTTCGTTTTTCACCCCTCAAACGCCTAACTACCATGTTCTTTGTTCCACCACGAAGAACGCACCAAGGACAAATTTAGTTGTGATTCCAGGCCTTCTGGTTTCAGCCCGTGCCTCCCACATTAGTGTTTTAAACATGAGGGAAAAATTAGTAATAAAAAAATGAAAAATAATCTCTGAGTTTAAGATCCCACAACAACCACCCGCATGATTTGATGAGACTCGGATCAACCAGTTAGTTAGTTGGTTCACGTTCATTAAATTTTTCAAGAATGAGAATAGAGGGAACATCAAAACACATAAACCCCCTACCTCGATTCATTATAGATATCACAATCATTGGTGTTCATTGTCTGTCAACCTTTAGATTGATCCTACAATGGTGTTGTCAATCCTCTGTTCTCTATCGGTGGAAGGCGTGGCGTCACTTAGATAGGGGTTCCTCCCTTTATTAAGACATTCCATAACCCCACCCCGAGCTCAATTTAAATAGGAGGGGGAAAGGTGAGCAATGCCTTGAGGAATTAATGAGGTTTATTAATTGACGTAATTTATATGCCTTATTACTTGAATTAATTAAAGTGCCTCATTAATTAACTTAAGGGGTGGTTACACAACCAAAGTGTAATCGTACAATTTACACCCCATAATTAAAGGTTTTACCACCTCCATGGTCCTTGCCACCACCGCTCAACCGGTGTAACGCCCCGACCCCAGTTACCCAGAGTCGGTGCATTACTTCGTAACATTGGCATGATCACAAAAGATCAAGTCTCGAAAGACTGATTAGTTTAGTAGCCTTGGAAACACTAGATACATTCATAAATGTAACATTACATCATAAAGTGAAAAACTACAATAACAAAGTCTCCATAGTCCACAATCATATCCTCTTCTGACTATCCCTGCAGGTCATTCATAAAATAATTCTTTACATCCTGGAAAATATTAAAACATTGAAAGGGGTGAGCTCAGATGCTCATTAAGGATAAAAATATTGCGGAAGCTTTCATAAATAAACATTAACATTTAAGGCAATGTATAACTAAAACAAAATCCTTTTAAAACATGAACTTCAGCATGATATGGCAAAAATAAAATTAAATAATGCCATTTACTTACTCACATGGATATTCTACTAGTCGAATAATCCCATACAATATCAATAACCACTTTCATAATGATGGAATGCATAATGCCAGACTATCATAACCACGTAATCAAGGCCTCGTGCCAAGACCACAAATAAGATTTTGTCAAGGCCTCGTGCCAAGACACTAGTTTGTCTCATGAGACCTACCAATGCATCGAGGAGCTATAGCAGGCTCCACCCATCACTTATTAAGTCCAATGCATTCCTCATATGAACAGGTTTAAACATATCATAAACCATAACATAATCGTATCACATAAAACATGCATAAAGGAAACATCACATTTCCACATTTCAATCACAAGATATCAATACAACACATTGATATAAAAAAACCTTATCAAAACCATTTTCAATACCAAAATAAAAGAAAATTAAAACTTGGTATTTATTTTTCATTTAAAAAAAGTTATGGCTTGTAGAGGAAGCCGAAACTCAAATAATGGTTACGGCGGCGGAGAAGTCGTTGTCGCCGCATACGTACGACAAGAAAAAAATTCCATTTTTTCATTTAGTAAAGCACTTCATATAAAAATATTCCTTTTGAATAAACATAAAATTCAAAGTGGTTTATACACCGTATAAAAGAAATTTGTGTATAAAACAAAATATGCCTCAATAAATGGATATTGAGAAAAAGTACCTTACAAAGATCATTTTTTTTAAATAAAATAGATATATTATGTGTATTAACTATAAGTAAACATAATTAAATTACAAATACAAGATATGATATAATAATATCATGACATAATTTGAAAGTAGGAGATTAACCCAAAGAATAGAAATTGGGTTAAGAAGTTCCCTTACCTCGTGTCCGAGTTGACTCGATCGTTCTTTAACCTCCTAAATAATAAACTAGAGTTAATTTATATTTACTTAAGAACCATTTTCATGTTCATTATTCCTTTTATATAACTTATTACCATGTCATGAACATTATGTAATTATTTAAGTTTATAACGGTCATTTTGTTGATCTTAGGTACTTGAGTCAAAAATAAACTTCTTATAATTACACTTTGTTCATGTGGTAAAATATCCATTATATCCATAATTATATTCATGATGTATATATCATATACATAATTTATATACATTATATACATTCATTTATAATATTACATAACATTTAGAGGTAAGAAATGAAATGCACCGTTCATGGAGACGGTAAGCCGTACGTACGCATGAACGCTATTTTCATTTCCATTATATATTTAATGGAATGAAGTTATAAATATATAAAGTTATAATATAATTCCATTATAATATAATGTATAATACCATTTACTCCTTCTTTTGTATATCCCATATATGGCATTAACGATTCAAATCACTTTGAGGGGGCGGTAGTCCGCACTTTCTAAAATGAAATTATCGCGCTTACTAGTAATGGAAATCATAAAGTATGCCATAAAAGATAAATACATAAGTATAAGGAAAACATAAACATAATATATATATATCATATATGAAAATAATATCATCAAAATGGCCACCATTAGATGTGTTAAGATAATATTGAACAATCATCGTTTCGTGAGGCAGTATTTCGCCACTCACAGAAACAGTATGCTCTTTAACCATTAGAAGAAGGTGTGTGTAAGTGTAAACCAAATAATTATCATAAAAACATCCTAGTATATTTTAGATACTGGTTTTGTTACAAAATAAAGGAATAAAAAGAGTTTAAGGGGTTGGAGAACAAAATAAAACAAAACAACATTAGAGAATACATTACCTTAAAATCGGGTAACTCTTTTTGATTTGAGCCAAAGGCTTCCTTGGAAATACTTCTGCCCAAAGTGAGGCTTCTAAGAATAAGGGAGGGAAGTTGAAAGAGTATTTGGGTAGAGTTTGGCCGAGCCAAATGGCTTTAAGGTGTGAATAAGGTGGGAGTGGTGGGGGCCTTTTATAAGAGGAGAGGAGGGGCACTCTTGGAAAGATTGAAATGTTACTTTATTATGAAATGATTTTCGGATTCTAAAGGTCCCAAAATGATATATTTCGAGGATAAGGTGATAAGGGTTCGAAATATACTCATCCAATAGGTTTTTGACAAGTTTAAGCCTTAGATTTTACATTATCTTTTCATTTTATTTAAATCGTTAATTAATGAGGTAATCACTACATCATCATTGTGTCATAAAACTTTTAATTTATTTAATGTTTAAAAATTATTAAAAAAATATCATGATGTAGGAAATCGTTTTATCTTTCTAATGAATATTTATAGTCGAAAATATTACTTGTATAACCCCATTTAAATTTTTTTTAGTAAAACAACTTATGTTTGTGACATTTTTATTTTAACTTTAAATAAAAGTTATTTATGTCATTTTCCTACCAAAGTGGCTCCATGGGGTCCCCAAGTTGACCCATGGATTTTCTTGGTCGGTCATGACACATCCAATATGGGTAGGACAAGAGTAAAGGTATTTTCATATGTTTATAATATCATTTTTACCATAAATTTCACTAATTACCTTTAATCGCGATTAATTAAACTTAAAAGTTACTATTCACCAAAAAAATTATTTTAATCCCATTGAACCACATTTTACTTCCTAATGACAACCATGTATGTCGGATTTTTCAAAATCAAATCATAGAAGTGTTAATGCTTCATTTAAATGAAAAATCAGTTTTTTAACTACCACTTAGTGGTTTCACTATTCATAAAAAATTGGAGTTTTTCAGAATAGTGCCAAAATTTCACCCTAAGCTATAATTGATATTCTGAATTCAAAAATGATGTCTATTTTAAAAAATTCAAAACATATAAGTTGCATTAATTAATTTCATAATTAATTCCCGTTGTCAAAACAAATAGCGTGGTTTTAAGAAACAATATATATCAAAAGATTGACAATTGTTTATGTCCAATTTTAAAGTGAAATTAATTATAATGACCACCATTGGATAAAATGGTAAAAATATATTCTAATTATACTTTAAAACCACTCAATAGTATAATTTATCACTATAAATTATTTTTATTAAAAAAATTTGTTTTTCAGTATTTTTCACTATTCATAAAAAATTGGAAGTTCTCCGAAAATTACAAAGAATTCAACTTAGGATAATTTCGATATTCCGAATACAAAAATGAAGTCCATTTGGAAAGATAAAATTTATAAAATTTAAAAAAGTGGTTATTACTATTCATAACTGCTACTTTTATTGGTCGTGGTGTGTTAGAACTCGTGGTTGCGTACAACACACGCTGCTCTATTATTCAAGGAGGAGCGTACCATGGAAGGTTGGGGTGTTACATTCTCCCCTCATTCAATAAATTGCATCCTTTCAATTTGAAATTTTTCTTTGTAAGTAAAAGGTTGAAAATAGAAAATACCTTTGTGGAAAACCCACATCGAAAATAAGGTTAATAAAAATATAACTTTAAAATAAAGAAAGATAAGTACAAAGGTCACCCGAGATAGCCTATACTAGGATTCTATGAAAATATGGATATGGAAGAAAAACAAACCCTCAAGGTCTGATGGAGAGTCATAGAAAAATGGATTAGGAGAAAGTTAACCATAAGAAAATCACAAACTTGTGATTGGTTAAATAGTCATTGAATCCCTAGTTGGAAAAGTTAACCGGAAACATTTTTGTTTTAAGTTGCCTTTTATAAAGTTGAGGAATTTATTTAGTAGATTTACTAAGAACGTAAGGGAATATTCATACTTGTCATGTAGACTTTCATTCTTTAATAAATTTTTACCATAAACCCATCTTTCACTCTAAAAGTTAATAGAACTCAAAAATATTCTATTTATCCTAATTGTATAAGGTTACAAATATTAACACATACCATTTAGATTAGTAAAACTATTTTGTAATAACCAGGGACATCTTGTAGGCTAGTGGTAGGTAATAAAGGCATGTCGCACTATAGTTGTGGGTTCGATTCCTGCAGCTTTGTCCGACGCGATGGGTTATCCCCCGACCTGCAGGTTATCCTTTTCCTAAAACTATAATATTATAATATTCCAAAAATAATCTTCAGAAATTTTTTAACCTTAAACAATACTATCAAAGGTTAAAATTAATCCATTCCAACCTTTATAGTTATCCAAAATACCTCTATCCAGACTTTCTCTAAAAGGTCTCTAAATTCCAAAATCAATTGTAACATCAGATTCGCCAAACAAATTAATGTTTTTCTTTTTGTCACATACTAAAAATATTATTACCTTCATCAAATTAAAACCTTACTGAAACAACAAGTACTGCAGTAAAATCCTTATATATATCACATTATTCTTATAAATAGAATATAATCCTTGAGTCCAAAAGCACCAATACATTAATTATTCCGCTTCAACTGTAGTCACAGCAAAAGATTGGCCTTGATCCCTTCACCTTTTCTGAGGTAAGTTTCCCTGATGCTTAGGAAATTAATTTGAATAATGACCAATTTCTCTACAATTGTAGCATTCAACATTGATAGCCTCTTTCTTACCCTTGCAATCACGCGCCTGGTGACCTTTTTCTCCACATTTATAACAAACTCCCATTCCTTTTAGGAAAGTACCAGGGTGATTCTTCCCCCAATTATCGCATAATGGAAAATCCTTCTTTTCCTTTTTCCCCTTATCTTTCTCTTGTTCCACCATTCTCTTCTTCTCTTTCTTTACATTATTGTCATATGATTTAGAGAATTCATTTTCTGTCTTGATAGCACATGAGACAATATCTTCATACTATGAGAAGGATTGTGATACTAAAGCTCGACGGAGAAATGGTTTTAACCCATTAAAGAAACGATCGATCTTACTTCTTGGGTTACGTATATAATCTGCAGCATTTCTTTCTAACCTTGTAAAGTTGGCTTCATACTTTGCGACATTCTCATCCTCCTTCTTCCTCAGACTCAGAAATTGCCTTTCCATATATGCACGATAGTCATGTGGAAAGTATTTTTCTAAGAAAATTTCCTTAAACACCCTCCATTCCATACTTGATACTTCTTCATCTTCTTTTGTCTTTTGAAACAGCGACCACCATTGATCGGAATCTCCAGTGAGGTGGTAAACTTTCATGATAACTTTCTCCCTTTCGCTACACCCCAAGGCATGGAATATTTTCTCTAAAGAGTTTATCCATTGCTCAGATACTAATGGATTTGTACCCCCATTAAATGTTGGCGGTTGTTGCCTCATGAAGCAGTCTAACATTGATCCTCCACGTTGCAGATCAGGGTGCTCCATATGAGTAAGGTTATTATTCATAACCTGAGTGAGTTGTCCCAGTATGGTAATAAGTTGATCAGCACCAGTTGTATCTCCAGATCCACAATAATTATCTTGAGTAGGAGGGAAATCCCTACACAGAGTGCGTGCATTGATACGTTTTCCATTCCTTCCACTAGGCGCCATTTCTAAACAATGGCATAAACTAGATTAGTTTATGAATCAAAATACATAATTCCATACTTGTAAAATACTTAACATAAATTGAACTATTTATGGATATAATCCATAAAAATGTTTTCTTTGAGAAGTATATACTCATAACCCTTCATGGTGGTTTGTAAAGGAAATGAGAATTATCCTAAGCATATCCCCCGGGAGTGTCGTAACCAAGAGTGCAGCAAGGCCCGTTGTCGTGCACCAGTTACCGTTCGAGTCTAGATCAAAGCGGTGTTTTCGGGTTTTACCCCTAGGTACATCTGTGCCAGAGCCGCCTCTACCTTCTCATATCTAGAAAGGGATGTATTGCTCGGAAAAATCACAAAATCTATATAACAACAAAATTCTAAGAAGTTCTTCTATACTAATCCTCAAAGTCTATCTTTGGGCTATGTGCTCTAATCATAGTTTATCTAAATCTAGCTTCCAAGGTTAGTACTAAACTACCTCTGATACCAACTGTAATGCCCCGACCCCAGTTTCCCAGAGTCGTTGCATTACTTCGTAACATTGTCATGATCACAAAAGATCAAGTCTCGAAATACCGATTATTTTAGTAGCCTTGGAAACACTAGATACATTCATAAATGTTACATTACATCATAAAGTGAAAAACTACAATAACAAAGTCTCCATATTCCACATTCATATCCTCTTCTGACTATCCCTGCAGGTCATTCATAAAATACTTCTTCACATCCTGGAAAATATTAAAACATTGAAAGGGGTGAGATCAGATGCTCAGTAAGGATAACAATATTGAGGAAGCTTTCATAAATAAACATTAACATTTAAGGCAATGTATAACTAAAACAAAAGACTTTTTAAACATGAACTTCAGCATGATATGGAAAAAATAAAATTAAATAATTCCATTTACTTACTCACATAGATATTCTACTAGTCGAATAATCCCATGCAATATCAATAACCACTTTCATAATGATGGAATGCATAATGCCAGACTATCATAACCATGTAGTCAAGGCCTCGTGTCAAGACCACAAATATGATTTTGTCAAGGCCTTGTTCCAAGACACTAGTTTGTCTCATGAGACCTATCGATGCATCGAGGAGCTATATCGGGCTCCACCCGTCACTTATTAAGTGCAATGCATTCCTCATATGAACAGGTTTAAACATATCATAAACCATAATATAATTGTATCACATAAAACGTGCATCAAGGAAACATAAAATTTCCACATTTCAATCACAAGATATCAATACAACACATTGATATAATAAAAACCTTATCAAAACCATTTTCAATACCAAAATAAAAGAAAATTAAAACTTGTTATTTATTTTTCATTTAAAAAAAGGTATGGCCTGTAGAGGAAGCCGAAACTCAAATAATGGTTACGGCGGCGGAGAAGTCTTTGTCACCGCATACATACGACAAGAAAAACATTAATTTTTTTCGTTTAGTAAAATGCTTCATATAAAAAGATTCCATTTGAATAAATGTAAAAGTCAAAGGGGTTTATACACCGTATAAAGGAAATTTGTGTATAAAACAAAATATGCCTCAATGAATGGAGATTGAGACAAAGTACCTTACAAAGATCATTTTTTTAAATAAAATAGATATATTATGTGTATTCACTATAAGTAAACATAATGAAATTACAAATACAATATAGTATATAATAATATCATGACATAATTTGAAAGTAGGAGATTAACCCAAAGAATAGAAATTGGGTTAAGAAGTTCCCTTACCTCATGTCCGAGTTGAATCGATCGTTCTTTAACCTCCTGAATAATAAACTAGAGTTAATTTCTATTTACTTAAGAACCATTTTCATGTTCATTATTCCTTTTATATCACTTATTACCATGTCATGAACATTATGTAATTATTTAAGTTTATAACGGTCGTTTTGTCGATCTTAGGTACTTGAGTCAAAAATAAACTTCTTATAATTACACTTTGTTCATGTGGTAAAATATCCATTATATCCATAATTATATTCAAGATGTATATATCATATACATCATATATATCCAGTATATAAATTCATTTATAATATTACATAACATTTAGTGGTAAGAAATGAAATGCACCGTTCATAGAGACGGTAAGCCCTACGTACGCATGAACGCTACTTTCATTTCCATTTTATATTTAATGGAATGAAGTTATAAATATATAAAGGTATAATATAATTCCAGTATAATATAATGTATAATACCATTTACTCCTTCTTTTATACATCCCACATATGGCATTAACGATTCAAATTACTTTGAGGGGGCGGTAGTCTGCACTTCCTAAAATGAAATTATCACGTTTACCCATAATGGAAATCATAAAGTATGCCATAAATGAGAAATAAAGAAGCATAAGTAAAACATAAACATAATATATATATCATATATGAAAATATTGTCATCAAAATGGCCACCATTAGAGGTGTTAAGAGAATATTGAACAATCATCATTTCGTGAGGCCGTATTTCACCACTCACAGAAACAGTATGTTCTTTAACCATTAGACGAAGTTGTGTGTAAGTTTAAACCAAATACATATCATAAAAACATCCTAGTATATTGTAGATACTCGTTTTGTTACAAAACAAAGGAATAAAAAGAGTTTAAGGGGTTGAAGAAGCAAAATAAAACAAAACAACATTAGAGAAGACATTACCTTAAAATCGGGTAACTCTTTTTGATTTGAGCCAAAGGCTTCCTTGGAAAGACTTCTTCCCAAAGTGAGGATTCTAAGAGTAAGGGAGGGAAGTTTAGAGAGTATTTGGGCAGAGTTTGGCCGAGCCAAATGGCTTTAAGGTGTGAATAAGGTGGGAGTGGTGGGGGCCTTTTATAAGAGGAGAGGAGGGCCACTCTTGGAAAGAATGAAATGTTACATTATTATGAAATGATTTTCGGATTCTAAAGGTCCCAAAATGATATATTTCGAGGATAAGGTGATAAGGGTTCTAAATCTACTCATACAATAGGTTTGTGACAAGTGTAAGACTTATAGTTTACATTATCTTTTCATTTTATTTAAATCAATAATTAATGAGGTAATCGCTGCATCATCATTGTGTCATAAAACTTTTAATTTATTTAATGTCTAAAAATTATAAAAAAATATATCATTATGTAGGAAATATTTTTATCTTTCTAATGAATATTTGGAGTCTAAAATATTACTTTTATAACCCCATTTAAAAATTGTTTTAGTAAAACAACTTATGTTTGTGACATTTTTATTTTAACTTTAAATAAAAGTTATTTATGTCATTTTCCTACCAAAGTGGCTCCATGGGGTCCCCAAGTTGACCCATGGATTGTCTTGGTCGGCCATGACACATCCAATAGGGGTAGGACAAGTGTAAAGGTATTTTCATATTTTTATAATATCATTTTTACCTTAAATTTCACTAATTACCTTTAATCGTGATTAATTAAACTTAAAAGATACTATTCACCAAAAAAATTATTTTAATCCCATTGAACCACATTTTACTTTCTAATGACAACCATGTATGTCGGATTTTTGAAAATAAAATCATAGAAGTGGTAATGTTTCATTTAAATGAAAAAACAGTTTTTTAACGACCACTTAGTGGTTTCACTATTCATCAAAAATTGGAGTTTTTTAGAATAGTGCCAAAATTTCACCCTAAGCTATAATTGATATTCCAAATTCAAAAATGATTTCTATTTTACAAAATTCAAAACATATAAGTTGCATTAATTAATTTCATAATTAATTCCCGTTGTCACAATAAATAGCGTGTTTTTAGAACTCGAGGTTGCGTACAACACACGCTGCTCTATTATTCAAAGAGGAGCGTACCATGGAAGCTTGGGATGTTACAACAGGTGGTAGGAAAAAGGAAACAAAATAAAATAAAATTTTTTTTTTATTTTTTTATTTCATTAAAAGTCACAAAAACTAACATTTTCTGCCAACCTACTGTGGTTGAAATGATTCTTATCTTAAGCTAATCTCGATGTTGTGGACTCAATGATGCCCTCTTATTTTTAATCAAATCACCAGTTCAAAAGTTAGAAAATGTCACCCGTGGGTTTACTTAATGTACCTTAAAAATGTTCATAAATTAATTTTGGGTACATTGGGCCTTAGAAACACGCGTTTTCAAATTTTCCAGACTCATAAAAATCCCAAATAATTAAATAAAATACATGGAATTTCATGGGCCCTTACATACTCTCCACATTGGGGATTTACGTCCCCAAAATCCAAACAAGGATACACAAAAAAAGAATGGTATTGGGCACACATTTGAGCCTCTCACTCCCATGTGCTCTCCTAGAGATTCATGTACTACCATAGGACATGCACTAGAGGTATTGACCACATATGAAAGATCTACTCTGATCGATCCTCTATCTCCACCGGTTACTCCGCAAAAGTCACCCCAACGTCAATCTCCACCTCTCCATGGTTGATGATGTGAGATGGGTAATGCATGTATCTCATCATCTGGTATATGTGGGAGACTTCATGCACCCTCTCTAACTGTAGTGTCAGTTCCAAGTGGTAAGACACCTCTCTAATCTTATGAAGTATTAGGAATGGTTTGATAAACATCGGTGAGAGTTTTGGGTCACGACCAAAAATCAATAGTCCCCATCGAGGGGAGACTCACAAGAATACTGGTCTCCCACCGAGAACACTCATGGTCTCTGTCACCTATCAGCATAGGACTTATGTTGGCTTTGTGTAGTCTTCATCCTCTCTCGGATGACCTGCACCTTCCCAGTGGTATCTTGTACCATCTTTGGGCCTAGGAGTGCTGGATCTCCTGGATCTGTCCAGCACAGGTGTGATCTACACGGTCATTCGTACAACGCTTCAAAAGGTTCCATACCAATGGTGTAGTGATAGTTGTTGTTGTGCACAAACTCCAACAAGGATATGTGGTCCTCTCAACTATGACCAAAATCTAGGACACATGCATGAATCATGTCCTTTATAGTCCGGATGGTCTGCTCAATCTGACCATCTGTTTGTGGGTGAAAAGTTGTGCTCAAGAGAAGCTGATTTTTGAAAGCCTCCTACAATCCCTTCCATATCTGGTATGTGAATCATGTGTCATAGTCTGAGACTATCATTGAAGACACCCCATGAAGTCACACGATCTCCTGAACATAGAGACGTCTCAAGCTCTCTTCTCAACCCTTCTCTTGAATAGCAAGGAAGTGGGCTGACTTGGTGAGTCGGTCAACGATCAACCAGATGGTATTGTTCCCTCTAGACATATGTGGTAACCCCATCAGTAAGTCCATCGACATCCCTTCCCACTTCCACTCTGGTATCTCAAGGGTTTGGGTCAAGCCTACTGATGCCTGGTTCTCAGCCTTCACTTGCTAGCAATCGAGGCATCTAGAAATAAGCACTGTCACATCTTTCTTCATCCTTGGCCACTAGTACTCCAAAGACCCGGAAATTTCAAGGAAATTTCTTTTCTTAAATACTTTGGAATTTTACTAGTCTTCAGTTTCTAACGGCACTTGACTCTGAGACCCGGTTTTCCCAGAATTAATTTCTGATGTTTTTTTCGGGTATGTTCAGTGAACGTACATGCTGGTTTTCTTATCTTTTGAACTGGTGCTCGGAATTGAAATCTGAGGACACCGATTAACTCGCAATGCCGGACTTAAGGGGACCTTTACCACAGTTGCGTTTTATGTAGGTTGAGAGTCAATATTTGGGGATTTAGAATAAAATAAATAAAATTTGTGGAACACAATTTTATTTATGAAAGTAGGTTATTTATTTCCAATGGGAGTTAGTTGTGGGGCCCACACCCACATAACCTCCCATGAGAGTACATTTGTGAGGGGGCCACATGAGCCTAACCTTTTAACCTCTATTAAACCCCATTTAAATCACCTTTATTTAATTTTTGACAACTCCTCTCTCTTAATGGTGGAGCCTCTCCACCTCCCTCACTCCATTTAATTTTTTTCAACCCATTTCAATTAATTAAACAAACTCATCAATTAATTAATTAAAGAGTTTGAATTAATTTGAATATATAGTAATGTTATATTATGGGGGAGCCTTTTTATTATTTGAGTTTGGAATTCATTGTGTTGGGAGAGTTTTGAGGAAGCTCTATAGAAAGAGAATAATAGTGTTCTCCATTCGATGAAGAACATTGTTCATCAACGACGGACAACTCCGACGAAGAATGAAAGGAGTGATTTCCTTCCTCCACTACTTCAACCGGGGCGAGAAAGGAGGAGAAGACACAAAGAACGCTACCTACATCCCTCTTCCTCCAACGTTGATGGAACAACAACGTCATCTGTGATGCCTGATCACTGAGATGTCCTTTCCCCGCGACGCCTGACTACCGCGATCCTTATTTTAAGGTAAGGGAATTATGTTCAGTTTTAATTTATTAAAATTGTACTTGTTCTACGTTGAACCCGTGGTTTTTCCTTGGCCATATGGTACTGCCTAACGCGGAGGGCGCGGGATGAACGAACACAGTCCGAAGACCCTCTGTTGATCCTTGTTATTTTTCAATGGCATCGGCGATGAAAGGGATGGCGGAGATGGGCGAAGGCGGCGGCTGTGCACCGGTCGCGTGCAGAAGAACCGCGGCCCGCAACTGCGGGCCTCTCGATCGAAGGAGAACCGGCCGGCTGAAGCTGGCTGGGTCGAAGGAAGACCGCAATGCCACAAAGGGTGATGTGCTGTGGGGGACCACGACCACGCTCCATGGGAACCTTTGGTAGCGAACTGGTCGGCTCATCGGCCGGGCGGGTGAATGAACCGCGGCACCCGAAGGTACTATGCAGCAAGAACATGGTCCACACGAGCAGGCCCCTTGTGTCGGGAAGGCCGTCCTACTTCGTCCGGCCGGTTGGGAGGGTGGCACCACTTGGCACCACCGGTTCGGGAAATTGGGGCCCCCCTTGGACCGCTCGGCCCCTCTGGGCCGAGCCGCGGCCTGTCGGGCCGCAACCAGCCGGGCTAGGCCGTGTCGTGCCGGGCCGCGCCGCACAAATCAGTGGGCCAGTCCGACCCCCTGCTGGGTCAGACCTGCCAAAACAGGGTTGACTCGACCCACCAGCCCACTGGGCTTAACGGGCCGGGCCTATTTTCACTTAAAGGACAATATCTCAAAGATCGCGCATCTGATTGACACGCCATCTGTGGCACTAGGACCCTGGTAATGTGGCAGTCCTTTTTAGATAATCTAAGTTAGTTTTGGACAACTTTAAAAAATGGATGGGTTTAGAACGAGCGTATTTCCAACTGGGTCCCCGAAGCAAAAATGCTCATAACTCTCAGACCGGGCATTCGATTGGTGTGTCGTCTGTCGCATTGAGTTCCTTTTGACGAGACAGAACTTCAAGATACATCAAATCAGTACTTCGTGACACATGATATATTGAACCCTTTGCTCGAGGAACAGACTCCCCCGGAATCGAGCATGTTGTGTGCGGGAACCCTAGAGCTGGTTGTAACTGCAACGACTACCATACTGGAATCCTTTGTGTGTTCGGTGAGGATGACTACGGTATTGGAATCCTCCATGGGCTCGGCGACGATGAATACCATACTGGAATCATCCATGGGTTCGATGGCAATGATTACAGTTCTTGTATCCTACATGGGTCCGACAGTTTGACTTCTATTCTAGTATCCTATGTGGGTCCGACAGAGTAGCTGGTCAAGTATCCTACATCGGTTCAACAGCTTAGCTGGTCTAGTATCCTACGTGGGTCCGACAGCTTAAATGATTCAGTGAATACATCTGGTCATCTTTATCACTTCACAAAAGATGTATACCTGTGTGAGCTAAGTCTGGACTTTCAATCATTATCATCGATGTGATTGACTACTTTCCTGTGTGTATTGGGTTGTGATTGGGCTTCAGAGTTAGAGCCAAACTGGGATTGATGACTTAGTTATATGTATGGGAATATACCTAACACTACTAGAAATTTTGGTTTTGGCGCCTAGTGAAGCGGGCGACCGCCATTGGCGGTCGCTAAAGAGGGTATTAGAGACCGCCATAGGCGGCCACTAATATGAATGTAAAATTCCAGCGGGAATTTTCCCGCGCGCCGTCATCTTCTTCCTTCCTGGCCGCTGCAAATCCGAACTGCCGCACGCCGCCACATTCCGCCACACACCTCCGCCTCACTTCATGCCATACCATGCTTCCTAACAGCACACCCGTGACCGCCGTCTACGTGCGGTACAATCCCGAACCCCTCCTCGGACATCCGGTGACCTTATCATCCTCACCCGAATAACCCTACATGCACCGCCGTCGTCTGTCCGCCATGGCCGGTGGGGCAAGGTCATATCCCCTACCACGCATATGCAGAGACGAGAGGACCCGCATCACTGCTATGTTTATGTGAAACACTAGCAACCGCCATTGGCGGTCGCTAATGGTTTTTACCGACGAAGCTAAAGCGACCGCCAAAAGCGGTCGCTAAGCGGTCGCTAAAGCCTTTTAGCGACCGCTTTTGGCGGTCGCTAAAACCACTATTTCTAGTAGTGTAAGTAGAGTTGGTTGATACTTCGTGATTGTATCTTTCCTTTTTGGTTTATCCTTCATGGATTCTGGGAGACCTTCAGGGGTCTCGGGGTCCCTATGGAGTATCGTTATACTCACCCCTGCACAGGATATTCTCGCACTACGATGTGTTGCATGTAGACAACAGACATCACTGATCAAGTTGGAGGCTTGTGGAGCTGGACGGTACCCGAAGGTGGACCGCTTAGCGGGACGTACACGGAGCAGATGGACGGACCTGTGGTGTTGGGGTGACTATCTGTACCCACCCTTTAGGTGGGATTTTTGGAGGACTACTCGATGGTTTTTGTTTTACTTTACAGCAATTGTACTAGTTTTTCAGTTTTACTGTACTTTCTATTGGGTTTTTATTCTAGCCCATTTACCTTTTAGCACTTACTTTTGTATTCAGTATCACTTTTTGATTACTCCTGTTGCGTACTCTATTGTGGTTGTTTACTTTTATAAAGGAAATTTCTTCCATTTTATCGGGATTTACGCCTTTGGTGCTAGTCTCCAGCCCCTGGCCTATGGAAGGGGGGATTGGGGTAGTCACGGCATGGGCCCCGAGGAAAGGTCGTGAAAAATTTGTATCATATGAGTTGGTTCTATCGTAGAACTAAGGACTCTAAATTCTTTTCTGTGAAGCAATAGTGTTAAGGGTATTGCGTTTTTTTTCAGTCCAGGGAGTCCAGTGTTGGTGCGGCGGCTGACATATCCATACACCAGGACTCTGACCTATGATTTCTAACTGAGTGCACGAAAACAATGATTGCATGGGTGTTTCAAAAGTTTTCTTTGTGATTACTTTATTTCATCTCACCAGGTATATTGTTTGATCGTGGAACACATGTTTCTTTTCAGGATGTCCCCACAAAGGTAACCAGCTAGGGTTCTGAGTTTTGTGCAAGATGGTATCCCATCGAGCGATGAGGGCACAGTGTACGGCCCCATCATAGCAGAGGCACCATCGGTACCACTACCCACTAAGACACTGATACTACTAGCCCCAGAAGCATAGAGTTCATGCCGCCTAAGTGCGTTGCATGAGTTTCAATGATAGAGGCCGCCCAGGTTCCGTGGAGAGACGGACCCTCAGGCAGCCGAGGTTTGGCTGGAGGTTTTCATCATGGTTTTCAGATAAGTAGGGACACCAGCTAATCTTATGGTGATCCTTACCGCGAGTCTCCTACACGTATCAGTAGGTAGATGGTGGATCTTGATGCTATAGGTGCACTATGAGGCATCTCTAATTTGGATAGACTTCAAGAGTCTCTTCTGCTCAGAGTTTTTCCTAGCCACCCTTTGTGCGGTGTGGATTCAAGAGCTCCTTCACCTGCGGCAGGGCAGCATGACAATAGTGCAGTACTCAGTGAGGTTTACTGACCTCTTACAATACTCCACAGACGTGGTATGGGAACCATTCTTCAGGGCTCGGACCTTTGAGAAGAGACTTATACTTGAGATCAAGGCATCGATGATCTCCCTCAGCATTCTGATGTACGCAGGAGTGCTGGAGAGAGCCCTTCTTGTGAAGAGATTTCTCGTTGAGCTGACACCAGCAGCAAGACCCACCGCAGGGTGTCACGTAGCGGAGTCTTCTACAGCTGGTAGTAGACAGATGTTACAGAGGTCCAAGCAGACCAGGCCATCAGAAGAGTGACCTCGGGATATAGGTTCAGTTGTGCGGGGCACCCGAATCAGAGCCAGCTATATGAGGATCATGGAGTTCTATACATGTGGTGGGCAGGGTCACATGGCTAGAGACTGCACGAACCTCCATGCAGATGAGAAGCAGATATTGAAGGGACCTCCCAGGCAGAGGTAGTGGTTTGATTGTGGCGTTCTTCCGGGAACAGGTGGACGAGGCAGTGGAGCTGGCCAAGCAACGGGTGGTGGACGGTGCTTTGAGGCTCTACCAACACCACCACTAAGAGGACCACCCCAACCACAGGGAGCTGGCAGACAGGGGCAGGCTCTGCTCCATGAAGTCAAGGCCTACGACCACGGTACATCTAAGATGATTCTAGGTACTATCTATGTCTACTCCACCCTTACTACAGTACTTATAGTCATAGGTGTGAGTCATTCTTTTATTGTCGCTGCCCTTGTTCGAAGATCGGAGATTCCAATGGAGTTGTTGGCTCTATCCTTACGGCTATAGACTCCTATGGGAGCAGACTCGACAATTACGCACTAGTGTCAGTAGTGTGAGCTTACTCTATGAGCCATGATCTTCAGTTGGGATCTTCTTGTAGTGGCGTCGAGGTCTTACGATGTTATCTTGGGTATGGACTGGTTGACTATAGTCCATGCTCAGATCGACTACATTAGGCGCAAATTGTGGTGTGTCCACATGGATGGGAGGAGGTTCACCTTCACTAGCGAGAAGAGATCCTTTATAGCATAGGATGGACATACGCAGAGGAGAGGGAAGCCGATCACAAGTCTATTATCTAGTCTCATCCTTGGAGCAGTTGATGTGCGGAGTCTGAGTTTTCCTGTTGTGGTGGATCAGTATGCGGACGTTTTTCTTGATGACGTTCTAGGACTACCTCCTCGTAGAGAGGTAGACTTATACATTGACCTATACCCTGGGAAATCACCGATATCTACTCCAACATGTCAGGTGGCACCTGATGAGCTTCATGTGATGGGGGTACAATTGGAGGACTTGTAGGGGAAGGGATTTGTCCGACCCAGTGTTTCACCTTGGGCTTCTCTGATTTTGTTCACCAAGAAGGCGGATGGGAGATTTCGACTGTGTATCGACTACCGTCACCTAAATCAGGTGACCGTAAAGAACAATTACCCAATCCTGAGGACTGACAACCTCTTTGATCATCTCAAGGTAGCACGGTGGTTCTCAAAGATAGTCCTCAGGTAAGGCTATCACTAGCTCATAGTACGAGACAAGGATGTGCCGAAGATTACCTTCAAGTGTCGGTATGGCCACTACGAGCTCTTGGTTATGCCCTTCGGCATAACCAACACTCCAGTAGTGTTCATGAGTCTCATGAATAGGATCTTCCAGCCTTACCTCGATCGATTTGTCATAGTTTTCATCGACGACATATTTATTTACTCGACCACTGAGGATGAGCATGCCTACCACTTGCGGGTTGTGCTGGATAAACTCTGAGAGCACCAACTTTATGATAAGCTATCGAAGTGTTGGTTCTGGATATGAGAGGTACACTTCTTGGGACATGTCATCTCAAAGGAGAGAGTTGCAGTGGATCCAGCGAAGATCGAGGCAGTGCGTGCTTGGGAGCCACCCAAGAGCGTGACGGAGGTGCAGAGTTTCCTGGGTCTGGCTGTGTACTATAGGAAATTTTTTCCAGACATCTCCAAATTCTCATTACCAATTTAAGCCTTGAAGAATAAGGGGAAACCCTTGTGTGGTCAGATAGATGTCAGCAGAGCTCTCAGGAGCTGAGGCAGAGGTTGACCAGTGCACCCATCTTGAGGTTGTCGGAGGAGGGTGTTAGGTACGTAGTTCACTACGACGCAATAGGGACCGGACTTAGGTGTGTCCTGATGTAGGATCAAGAAGTGATTTCTTATGGTTCGCAGCAGTTGAGACAGTTTGAGAAGAACTACACTACCCATGACCTGGATTTAGCAGCAGTGGTCTTCACCTTGAAGATGTGGCGGCACTATCTGATGGGAAAGCGCTTTACAGTCTACTCTAACCACCAGAGTCTCAGGTATATCTTCTCCCAGAAGGACATGAACCTGTTATAGTATCGATGGCATGATGTCCTCTAGGACTATGAATTCGATATATTCTATACTCCGGGGAATGGGAACATAGTAGGAGATTCTCTTAGCAGGAGGTCAGGCATACAGCTCCAAAGAGAGGCGATGGAGCAGCTAGCCGCTTTGCAGATATCCTTTGTGAATAGAGTTGGAGTAGCCTATCTACAGTCTCTCATAGTCACTCCTCCGCTACTACAACTACTGGAAAAGAAGGGTATACCAACTATTTTAAACTGTTGGTATAGGCTGGAAAACCGTTGGTATAGCATATACCAACGGTTTTCCAAACCGTTGGTTAGTAAGCCGTGAGGAAAGCCTTATACCAACAGTTTTATCTAAACTGTTGGTATATTGTTTTATTAAATTTCTCCCAATGTATACCAATGGTTATAAACCGTTGGTAATGCATTTTTTGATAATTTTTATACCAACGGTTCTAAACCGTTGGTAATGTGACTTTCAGAACACCAATACCAACGGTTCAAAACCGTTGGTATTGTGTTTTTCCAGAATTCCAGAACACATATACCAACGGTTCTGAACCGTTGGTATTGTTTTTTTCCAGAACACATATTCCAACGTTTCTAAACCGTTGGTATTGATGTTTTTCTAGAATTCCAGCACTCTTATACCAACGGTTTAGAACCGTTGGTATTGAGTTTTCCCAGAACTGCTGCACAGCAGCCCCTCCAGTAGCCCCTCCACTATAAACCTACACCTGCATAAAATATATCACAAAAACAACATAAAAACTTAAAACAGTATAAAAAACACCTAAAATATCACAAAAAACACATAAAACCATCAAATTCTTCCAACCATGTCATGTACTACAATTCCCTATTTCAATCTTCATATGACAACAATAATCCGATAGTAATTCACCTCACCCCTGCACAACCCCCCGACCAGTACACCCCCCCCCCCCACCTCCCCATAAAATTCTAATAGACATAATAGTATGAGAAATACCTATTAGAGTTGAATAAGAGTTTGAAATTGGATCGTATCCCATTTTTTTCTGATCATAGATTTGGGTATGTAATGATTTGTGATGAATTTTTCATTGAACTTGTATTATTTATAATATATGGTGAAAATGTATTTTCTTAGGAGTCTCTTCACTTATAACCCCATGAGTGAAACTACCCAACTCATGAAAAAGAGTCGCAAACTCTTCGAATGCGTTTGGTCGGTTTTCTGTATGCCAGTAGTTGTTTTCACTTAAAATCATGTCCATTTCAAATAAAAGTGAGACAGTTTGAGTGGTATCGGCCACACCGTGCCTCTGATTGATGCGGGGTTGACTCATACACGTCATAAATGACCCATGGATACTTTTCCTAAAGTATCAATAGAATCCTAATGTGTTTGGTCCGTTTTCCGTATGTTAGTTGTTGTTTTTACTTAAACTGTTGTCCATTTCAAAGAAAAGTGAGACATTTTGAGTGGTTTCGGCCACACCACGCCTCTGCTTGAGGAAGGGTTGACTCATACACATCACAAATGACCCATGGATCGTTTCCCAAAAGTATCAACACAATCCGAATGTGTTTGGTCTGTTTTCCATATGTCGTTTATTTTACTTAATAGCGCATCCATTTTAAACAAAAGAAATACACTTTGAGAGGTTCTGTCCACACCGTACCTCGGATTGAGGCAGGGTTGACTCTTACATGTCACATATGACCCATAGATAGTTTTCCTAAAGTTTCAACATAATCCGAATGCGTTTGGTCAGTTTTTCGTATTCCATTAGTTGTTTTCACTTAAAATCCTGTCCATTTCAAATAAAAGTGAGACATTTTGAGTGGTACCGGCCACACCATGCCTCATATTGATGCGGGGTTGACTCGTACATGTCAAAAATGACCCATGGATACTTTTCCTAAAGTTTCAACAGAATATGAATTCGTTTGGTCCGTTTTTCGTATGTTAGTTCTTGTTTTGAATTAAATTGTTGTCCATTTCAAAGAAAAGTGAGACACTTTGAGTGGTGTCGGCCACACCGCTCCTCAGATTGAGGCGGGGTTGACTCATACACATTAAAAATGACCCATGGAAACTTTTTTTTAAAGTATCAATAGAATCTGAATGTGTTTGCTCCGTTTTCCGTATGTCAGTTGTCTTTTTGACTTAAACTGTTGTGCATTTCAAAGAAAAGTGAGACACTTTGAGTGGTTTTGGCCACATCACTCCTTGGATTGAAGAGGGGTTGACTCGTACACATCAGAAATGACCCATGGATCGTTTTCCTAAAGTTTCAATAGAATCTGAATGCATTTGGTCTATTTTCCATATGTCAGTTGTTGTTTTGACTTAAACTGTTGTCCATTTCGAAGAAAAGTGAGACACTTTGAGTGGTTCCATCCCCACCGCACCTCGGATTGAGGTGGGGTTAACTCTTACACATCACATATGTCCCATGGATCGTTTTCCTAAAGTTTGAAAGGAATCCGAATGCGTTTGGTCTATTTTCCGTATGCCAGTAGTTGTTTTCACTTAAAATCATGTCCATTTCAAATAAAAGTGAGACAGTTTGAGTGGTACCGGCCACACTATGCCTCTGATTGAGGTGTGGTTGACTTTTACACATCATAAATGACCCATGGATACTTGTCCTAAAGTATCAATAGAATACAAATGTGTTTGGTCCATTTTTCGTATGTCAGTTGTTGTTTTTACTTAAACTGTTTTCCATTTCAAAGAAAAGTGAGACACTTTGAGTGGTTACGGCCACACCGCGCCTCGGATTGAGACGAGGTTGACTTATACATGTCACAAATGACCCATGGATCTTTTTCCTAAAGTATAAACACAATCTGAATGTGTTTGGTCTGTTTTCCGTATGTCGTTTATTTTACTTAAAAGCGCATCCATCTTAAACAAAAGAAAGACACTTTGAGCGGTTCCGTCCACACCGTGCCTCTGATTGATCCAGGGTTGACTCTAACACATCACATGTGTCCCATGGATCTTTTTCCTAAAGTTTCTGCAGAATCATAATGCATTTGGTTGGTTTTTCGTATGTCGGTAGTTGTTTTCACTTAAAATCATGTCCATTTCAAATAAAAGTGAGAAAGTTTGAGTGGTACTGGTGACACTGTGCCTCAGGTTGAGGCGGGGTTGACTTTTACACGTCAAAAATGATCCATGGATACTTTTACTAAAGTATTAACAGAATCTGAATGTGTTTGGTCTATTTTCCGTATGTCAATTGTTGTTTTGACTTAAACTGTTGTCCATTTCAAAGAAAAGTGAGACACTTTGAGTGGTGTCGGCCACACCCCTCCTCGGATTGAGACGGGGTTGACTCATACACATCACTAATGACCCATGGATAATTTCCCTAAAGTATCAACATAATACGAATGTGTTTGGTCCATTTTCCGTATGTCAGTTGTTGTTTTGAATTAAACTGTTGTCCATTTCAAAGAAAAGTGAGACACTTTGAGTGGTGTCAGCCACACCACTCCTCGGATTGAGGCGAGGTTGACACATACACATCACAAATGACCCATGGATCGTTTTCCTAAAGTTTCAACAGAATCCAAATGTGTTTGGTCTGTTATCTGTATGTCAGTTTTTGTTTTGACTTAAACTGTTGTCCATTTCAAGGAAAAGTCAGACACTTTGAGTGGTGTCGTCTACACCGCGCCTTGGATTGAGACGAGGTTGACTCGTACACATCACAAATGACCCATGGATCATTTTCCTAAAGTTTCAATAGAATCAGAATGCGTTTGGTCAGTTTTCCGTATGCTAGTAGTTGTTTTCACTTAAAATCATGTCCATTTTAAATAAAAGTGAGACAGTTTGAGTGGTATCGGCCACATCGTGCCTCTAATTATGGCGGGGTTGACTCGTACACGTCATAAATGACCCATGGATACTTTTCCTAAAGTATCAATAGAATCCGAATGCGTTTGGTCCGTTTTCCGTATGTCAACTGTTGTTTTTACTTAAACTGTTGTTTATTTCCAAGAAAAGTGAGACACTTTGAGTGGTGCTGGCCACATTGCGCCTCGGATTGAGGCAGGGTTGACTCTTACATGTCAAAAATGACCCATGGATTGTTTTACTAAAGTATCAACCCAATCCGAATGTGTTTGGTCTATTTTCCGTATGTCGTTTATTTTACTTAAAAAGCGCATCCATTTTAAAGAAAAAAATACACTTTGAGAACCAAATGCATCCGCAATGAAGACACCCTCCCCTCCCCTCCCCTACCCTCCCCTCCAACCTGCCCAGCCCCAGCCCCTCCCCTCCCCCCTGCCCCTCCCCTCCTGCCCACCCTTTTCACCCAGCATCCCCCTCCCCTCCCCTCCCCTCCCCTTCCTTCCCTACCCTCCCCACCAACCAGCGCAGCCCCTACCCCTCCCCTCCCCCATGCCCCTCCCCTCCTTCCCACCCTTTTCACCCAGGATCCCCCTCCCCTCCCCTCCCCACCTCCCTTTCCCCCTCCTGCCCACCATTTTCACCCAGTAGCCCCCTCCCCTCCCCTCCCCCACCCCTCGCCTCCCCTCCCCTCCCCTCCCCCCTACCCACCCTTTTCCTCCAGCAGCCCCTTGCCCCTCCCCTCCTGCCCACCCTTTTCACCCAGCATCCTCCTCCCCTCCCCTCCCCCCTCCCCTTCCCTCCCCTCCCCTCCCCCACCTACCCACTCTTTTCTTCCAGCATCCCTCGGCCCATCCCCTCCTGCCCACCCATTTCACCCAGAAGCCCCCTCCCCTCCACCCCTGCCCATCCTCTTCCCCCAGAAGATCCACCATTACTAAAACTAAAATCATCCCCTGAACAGAATGGAAATTCAAAAACAGCATGATTCACTTCAAAATCACAAAAATAAGAACACAATCAATAATGTAAATTACTACTTGAAAAAGAGCATTTATTTTCATGTGATTATTCCATGCATGTTACTATCAGGCATAAAACTATCATCCATAAATGACACAAAATGCAGTTCTATGGAAAAATGACTTAAACATGAAATACATGGATAACTAATAAAGCTTAGTAATACAAAATAGAAAAATGGGTATCACAGTACCAAGGAATACTAAAGGTCTAGGTAGTAGACTAATCATAGAATAATAATCAAGTGCAAAAAAGAGATCTGATAACAACATCCCTATATAGCTGAAGAAAACCCCAGAGTGGAAAACCAAGTTCAAAAATATAGAGTTATACAGAATTCAAAATTTTAATGGATCAATCTGCCCCTGATCACCATCACCATCACCACTGTCATCATCGGCCTCATCCTCGCCGCCATCTCAGTCCTCATCGTCGTCCTCTTCATCGTCCCCATGCTCATCATCGGCCCCCTCCTCATCCTCGGCTCGATCCTCGCCCTCGGCTCCATCCTCACCCTCGGCCCCATCCTCGCCCTCGGCCTCTTCCTCGTCCTCTTCCTCATACTCAACCTCGCCCTCATCCTCTTTAGAATCCTCGTCATCACCAGGAACGTCATTATCTCGACCGCCACTAGAGTTGCCACCTGGTGCATTGGATAATTCACCCATCGATGACATAAATGTCTGACAAGCCGCACTAGCCTCTGGTGGAAGTGATGAAGTTAAAGATTTCATCAGTTTCATAAATTCTTTGTCCCTCGTTTGAACTTGTACTTCCAACTCTGTTCCCCTTTTATCAGACTGTCTTGCATGCTCCTTGACCTTTTCAAACTCGGTGGTACTAGAATGGATACCTGGAGAGGACCAATAGCTCGTTGGGACTATATTCTTACCAGGTCGGCAGCGTACTTGACCAGAGTGCTCCTCTCCCAAAACCTGATATAAATGATAGTGTGGCCCAAAATATTCAGGCTCCTAGGAATAAAGAGCCTCTAAAAAAGCCTGTTAAAAATATTAATAGATTAATAAAATTCAAAATAGATATTAAACTTTGAAATAAACAAATAAAAAATTGCAATCTTTTCTTGGGTTGATTCATTTACCGCAGTTCCATCTTTTTTTCTTCTACTTGAGCAAAACAATTTTGCTCGAGGGATACGTCCTTCAATATTCAACTTGTACTTCTGTAATGACATTGAAACAATATAAAGTGAAAGTATAATCATATATTCAATATTAAATAAATCACATAATTTTAGTAGGAAACAATAAAAAGGGAAAATCCTAAAAAAATTATAAACAACTATATCGTACCGGCTGCCTCTAATGATCTGACATAGTTGTGCACCCCAAAGTGTGGAGGTATTTCTTTGAATCAATGTTTTTTTTGTTTTTCTCAGAATATTCCAAAATAATTTTTAATAATAAATAAGTTTATATTAATGAAAAATATGAAAACTCTCATTTAAATACCTCAAATGAGATTAATACCTTAAATTTGGCAGTCGCCCAATGGGTAATCATTTGGAGATATTTCTCTATCGGGCAGTCATCCATAAAATGTAATGTCTCTAACTCCGTGCCCACTCTCTCACACCAGTCAACATACAGGTCATGCATATAAGCTCTCCAAAGCTCTCCTAACTCTTTTAAATGTGCTGGTCATGCACCTTCGCCATCAGGGAAGTTAAACCGAAGCTGAAACCCAATAGATTAGTTCATATAAATACAAAAAAATACTACATTATATCCAATAAATTTTTTACCCATATTTGTTCCCATGCATTATCTTTGACTTCGTGTGGCAGATGTCTCCAAGAGAGAGGGCTGACCAGAATGATGTCGGAGTATTTTGCTAGCATCGCCAAAAAACCCCAACATTCCTTCCTGAATTTCTCAATCATTTGTCCATCAACATTGTATTCAACCATCAACTGTGTCTGGCAGTTCCATACCGCATGCAAGAGAGTATTCCCCCTTCCCCACCTCCTATCTATAGATGAATCTGTTATTAAAGAAAAATAATATCAGGACAAGTTAAAATAAAATAAATTTTGGTATAAAAAAATGATATTATATAAATATACCTGTTGTAGTCGGAACAATGGGCGTTACTGGATATGCAGAATCTGAAGGAATATCCTATACAGGTGGAGTGTCCCTCAGTGTACGCTCCTCATCCACATACTTTGTTGCAGTAGGAGTTGAAGAAGGTGGAATATAAAATCTCGGAGATAATGAACCAGAAGTAAAAGATGATGGAATAGACATCTGGCTAACTGGTAGTGTAAACATTGGAGGTCTAAATATCATGTGTGTCCCTGAAGACACACTAGGATCAAAATGGGGCGAAAAAGATACGTCTATGGCATTGGATCATCTAACTCTTTCCCCACAAGTCCTCGTACCACCGGCCTCAGTACAGGGACCACTAGATGATCGTACATCTCTAACACCACCCCCCCCCCCTCCTACCACCAGCCTCTCTACTGAGAGCAATATCAGGCTCCTCGTCAGATATCTCTCGTCTAGGGGGTCGATCCTGAGAAAGTTTAACACAAAAGTAAACACATGATATTATAAGTTAATTGAAATATTTATATTTTAAATAAAATACTCACAATAGGGATGAGTGGAGGAACACCCATCTGTACCATGCGATGATTATTATCTGTCATCTTTTTCCATCGCCTCTCTTCAATGGGTGTCATTTCCTGCAAAGAAAACAAATATGGAAGTAATTAGAAACAGATAACTAATGTGTAACCCAAAAAAATATAGAAAAACTATTCTGATAAAAAAACATAATGTAAAAGAACATTTATGGTGGTTTGAAGCTAAGTACTGGGATACACACTCTGAATGATGTAGGTGAAACATGTAGGTGAGAACACAACTGTATGATTCTATATATTTCCCACCACAACTTCGGGTTCACAATCAACTCTGCCAATTGAGCTATTGGCGTCATCATAAGTAATAAACGGATTGCTTCCAATTGCAGTAGGGATAGTGTCAACTTCATCATCACCATCATCAAAAACATTTCTAGGATTTACTTCAATAATTATACCAAATTTAGGATGACGATGATCTTTGACATAAAAAAACTTGTTTCTCCATTGATTCCAATACATATGGTTCATCGGTGGCAAGAGTGTGAGTCATGTCAATAACTCGAAATCCACAATCATCAATAAAGGTGCCTCACCTCGTCATCGAATCAAACCATTGAAATTTCATCATTGTGACTCAACCATGCGAGTAATAATCCAAAATTATTATTTTCTCCACGACTCCATAATAAGAAACATTTTCAGAACGAGGTCTAGTATCCGATTAACTGGCATAACAGTCTGTTGTGGCAGTTATCATAACACCATTACGTCGTGTTCTCATGTTTCTTTCTCGTTCAGTGATAATAAATTTGTATCCATTGATCACAAGTGATTTACAAGCACGAACCATGGTATTAGGACCAAAAGCCAAAGCTCTTATTTCCTTAGAAACAGAGTCTATAGGAAAACTTGATACCTAAAATATAAACAAATAGTAAAGTTAATTAAATATTATTTTTATTTAGTTATTATAGAAATATTTTTACCTTCAATTTCAACCAAGCAGAAAACCCTTTGCTATGCAAAGTCTCTTTCCTTATCAAAGATAAAGAATGATGCTTTCTATATATCAATTCTTTATGTTCCCTATAGATAAAAATAATAATAGTTAAACAAATATTTAAAATTACAAGAGATAAGATAAGAGATACATGTATAATTTACTTACTTGATATACTCATCGAACAAATCACAATTGAACAACACTATGCGATGTGCCATCTCTCGCTCTTCAAGGCTTAATGTCGTCAATGTATATGATCCCAAAAGTCCCCCGGTCTGAGTAAGTGATGGAAAACTAGGTTCAATTGGCCCATATTGTTCTTCTTCATTTCTCATTTGTTTTTTTATTCTCGTAGTAAGATCAGACAAATACATTGTGCAGAAATCCATACATTCTTCAGCCAAGTAACCGTTCACAATAGAACCTTCGGGATAATTCCTGTTCTGAACATATGATTTCAATGTGCACATGTTTCTTTCAGTTTGATACATCCAACAAAAATCAACGGGTCCTCCAAGAAGTATTTCGGTCAGAAGATGGATAGTCAAATGCAACATGCATGTAAAAAATGATGGAGGGAATATTCTCCCTAACTCACACAAAATTAAGGGTGTCTCTGCCAATAGTTTTTGCAAGAAGGATTTGGACAACCTCATAGCACAAAGATATCTAAACAAATAGCACAACCGAATAACTGAGACTCTAACATTATTGGACAAGAGATGACGGATTGCTATTGGAATCAACTCATGCAAAAGGACGTGATAATCATGAGTCTTCAAAGATTTCATCTTCAACTCTTTCCTATTGACCCATTTTGATATATTTCTTGAATACCCATCAGGAACTTTAATAGTCTCTAGAACTTCCATAAATGGATTTTTTTCATCAGGTGTCATCACATAAGAAGAACATGGAACTTTCCATTTATTTTCACTGATACAGACAGGATGCAATTCTGGTCTGATCCCCAAATCTATGAAGTCACGCTGAGATCATAAATCATCTTTTGTTTTCCATTTTACATTTAGAAGAATCGAAAGCAACATTTCACATATGTTCTTTTTAATGTGCATTACGTCTAATAAATGACGTAACAAGTTGGTTGACCAATACAACAAATCAAAGAATATACTCTTCTTCTTCCAATTGTAATAGGTATCATTGGAAACATTTATCCTCTTTCTAGATTTCATTACACCCTTCCCAAATGAATAACTGAAATCTTTCAATTCATTATGCACATCAGTTCCAGACATACGTTGAGGTGGATTGTCATTCTCCATGGTATTGTAAAATCTTTGACGACTGTTTCTATATGGATGGTTCGTTGGAAAGAATCGTCGATGTCCCATAAAACTAAAACTACGACGATATTTCAGTCTTCTCGATCAATTATTCTTCATACAAATCGGATATGATAATTTTCCTTTTGTGCTCCATCCAGACATCATTGCATAAGCAAGAAAATCATTGATCGTCCACATAAGCGCAGCATGCATCTGAAATATGTCTTTCGAATATGCATCGTATGTGGGCACACCCACATCCCAAAGAAGTTTCAACTCTTTTATTAAAGGTTGCATGTATACATCTATATCATTTCCGGGATCAGAAGGGACAAATATCAATATACTCAAGAAAGTGTAAGGCTTTTTCATAAACAACCAAGGGGTAAGGTTATAAATGTGTATGAAAACTGGCCATGTGTTGTGTGAAGTAAGCATCTTCCCAAATGGATTAAAACCGTCACATGAAAGACCTAGTCTCACATTAAGCATGTCAGCTGCAAATTCAGGATATCGAGCATCAAAACTCTTCCATGAAAATCCATACAGAGGGTGAACCAACTCTTCATTATTCTTTTTTCTCTCAGTGTCATGCCATTCCATTTTTACGGATATTTCATCAGACATGAAAAGGTTCTGTAATCTGGGGATCAATGGAAAGTGTCACATTACTTTTTTGTGTCACACGAGATGGTGTTCCATCATCTTTTGGCTTCCATCGAGAGGTTCCACATTTGATACAATCATTTCTTTCAGTAGTTTCCTCCCAAAATAAGCTGCAATCATTCGGGCAAGCATGAATTTTTTTTTTGAGAATCCAAGTTCATCAACTAACTTCCATACCATATAGTGGTTTGAGGGAATTTCTACATCATCTGGATGTAATTCCTTCAAGAAGGTCAGAATGTAATAAATTGCAGTATTTCAAATCACATACATAGTTTTCCGATGAAATAATAGGATTAAAAATTCCAACTTTTTCATTTTACCACATTGCCGATATACTGGACTCATCGCAGCATCATTCAATTTTTTCACCCTATCAACATCATCATTTTCATTGGACGCATCATGTGTGCTTGTATCGAAATCTTGTTGGCTAGACATCCTTTCCTTCTCATGATTCCGAATAAATGGAAACCGATCATATATCAAACTCTTCAATTCAGTCCTATCATTTGAATCATCGTCATTTTGAGATTCCATTTTCTCTCCATTGTGATACCACACATAATAGTTTGTTTGAAAACAATATTTGGTTATATGATAGCTAACTACTTCATGACTCAACCAAGGTCTTCCAACACAATTAAAACATGGGCAGTGTATGCGACCACTATCTGAAGCCTTGTCAAATGAAAAAACAAGAAAGTTGTTCAAATTATTTTGAAAATCGGTTGAAATCTGATCAGTTTCAGACATCCAACTTCTGTCTATTCTGTAAAAAAAAATTCAATAATTCATTTCAAAGTAATTCAATAATATTGAAGTTTAATCAAAAAAATATTTAGGTAAATGAAAATTGTTTACTTTATATAAAGGCATAATTGACACATTACTCTATATGAGAATCATATTAAGAAATACAAAAAAATACAGTGTATATCAGAAAATAAGATACAGAATTTCTAATGCCTATATTCAAGGATTGCCCAGTAAGATATTGGAAGTGGATCAAGGAATACATAATCCTTAAGGATCTTGTTGGGAGTACATGAGTTTTATACTTTAACTTCTTCAGGGAAATCAGGATGAGGAGTAGGATGAGGATCAGGGGAGTGGTGGGACTGTCCAAGGGGGTGCGGAGTGTCTAGGGGGTGCGGGGTGTCTAGGGGGTGGTGGGATATCTGGGGGGTCGGAGGTGTCTAGGGGGTGGGGGCTGTCTAGGGGGGTCGGGCTGTCCAGGTGGGCGGGCTGTCCGCGGGGGTGGTCAGGCTGTCCAAGGGGGTAGGGGGAGTCCGGGGTGGGAGGGCTGTCCAAGGAGGTGAGTGGGGTTTCCAGGGGTGAGTGGGGTTGTATGGGGGGTACGGGGTGCCCAGGGGTGGGAGGGATACCCATGGGGGTGGCGGGGCTGTCCAGGGGGTCCGGGGTGTCCAGGGGGTGGGCGGGCTGTCCAGGGGGTGGGCGGGCTGTCCACGGGGGGTGGTCGGGCTGTCCACGGGGGTGGCGGCACTATCCAGTGGGGTCGGGGGTGTCAAGGGGGTGGGGGGGCTTTCCAAGGGGTGGGGGCTTCCGGGGGGATTGGGGTGTCTGGGGGGTGGTGGGCGGGTGTCCGGGGGTGGGGTGGGCGGGTTGTCAACAAGGGTGGGGGTTGTCTCGTGGGTATGGGTTGTCCAAGGGGAATTGTCAAACCTTTAATAGATGAGTTCTTTTGAAATAGCATAGACTCTCTTACTGGCATGTCAGCATTAACCAAACATAATTTCCTACTACCATAGAACCCTATGATAAATCTAGATAAATCAAGGAATTCAATCCTAATTATTGAATTATTTTTAATTTTTTTAAGTATCTTGATATTAAAACATTATACTTAATTTATAGTAATGAAATCCCTCAGAAGTATTATTACCTATGGGTCTATCACACACTCAAATAGTTATAATATTTTTGGGGATCAATGACAACCTATAAACAGGTTTTATCATCATCATTGTCTGAATGAATTGGATTTTTAACGGATATCATCAAGAGCTATAATAAAATGTTTTAACCATATTCTATTGATTTTTTCGGTTATGATCCCTCAAATGAAAGGATTGACTAGTACACATTCTATAGAACATTCCCTACATTATACGTGACTTGTTCTTCATTTACTAGGGAGGATAACTCATCCCAAGGCGCACACTCAACCCACTATTGAAGATGAGTTGCAGATGTAGCCAAACAATACATTTACCAGGCACCAAAATGAATATAGAGGAGAATGAAACAACTTGAAATTATGTTTAAATATATTTACACTAGATGTATGTGTGATTATCTCTCTATTTACAGTCACACACTTCATTGGAAATAGTAATATTATCTAAAAAGTAAATTAATTATTGGTGTTAAATGACATGGTCCTTTTGTAATGTAATCCCCCCTATACCAGAAAAACTATGTATTATCTATAAATTTAGGCCGTTATAAATTATAAATAACCCATGAATGTTATTTTACGTCTCACATATAAAAAAAATCTACCAAACAAATATAATTCATTTAAATAGTTTAACAACATGATAGGTGCCACATGGACAAATGTGATCTAGATCTATATTTCACTATCATAGTTTCACACCAATTAGTACATTCTATTGGATCATCATCCCTATGAATCCAAATATATAATATCCCATACAAGTAATTTTCTCTAGAGTTTGATTAACTCTTATGACTATTAATCATGCTAATGACATCTTGATTCATCGATCAATGATTAATAATAAGGATAATGTAACCTTCAATGTTTTCAATCATTCCCTAGGAATGTATAACTCACAAAATCAATGAATTCCCTGAAGATATAACCCTTATGTAGTTTCAATTTATAAAATGAGGACCCATAAACCATTGGTGTCATTTTATAAAAAAGAACTCCCACATGGTATGAATGGTATCATAATGACACCTATATGTTGAAAATATTCATATAGAATTAGAAATAATTTTATGTTATTAGGTTGATAAATCTACCTATAGAAGAATTTAATCATACCTTAAATGAAGGTCAAAACAATGACATCCGCGTTATGGTTTTAGCATTGACATTATAACACAAATGATATTCCATGGAAACTAATTAATTAACAAAATAATAGTTCATTTCCCTATTTTGCATGGTGAAATCACATCAAAATCCAAACTTAAAACTAAAATATTAGATCAATGCCAATAAAAACAAGGTATCATATGTGTATAAAGAATAAAATACCTGATTTGAGATGATTGAGATGGTTTTTCACCTATTCAGATGGGGGAATTCGCGAGAGGAGCAGAGCGCCGATTGAAGTTAGGGTTCTATGAAGAATGGGGAATAGCAGCGGCCCGACTGGTTTTGGAGAAAACCTTTACCAATGGTTTTTAAAAACTGTTGTTAAAGGGTTCTTGAGGCCACCCTTCCCCAACGGTTTCATAAAACCATTGGTAAAGGGTGACTTAAACACCCCTTTTCCAATGGTTCTAGTGAACCGTTGGGAAAGGGTTCCATAAACCATCTTTACCAACGGTTTAACCAAACCATTGGTAAAGAAACATGGGTAAAAATTCCATTTCTAGTAGTGTACAGTGAGTCAGGGAGGCACAATGTGGGGACGTTGACTGTGAGATGCGACATGCTTAGATATCCATAGGGAAGGTGCCTGATGGATTTTCTGAAGTAGGGGAGCATGTCATCCTCTTCAGGGGACGTACCATGGTACCAGTCTCATTACATGAGGAATTGTTGAGGGAGTTTCACACTTCCCCTCTAGCAGTGTATCCAGGAGTTCCAAATATGTAACGGAACTTCAGATGACAGCACTGGTGGCAGGGTATGAAGAAGGTTGTAGCAGAGTGTGTATAACAATGCCTCACTTGTCAGCAAGTGAAGGCGGAGCGCCAGGTACCAGCAAGTTTGGAACAGTACTTAGAGTTCCCAGAGTGTAAGTGGGACGGGATATCTATGGATTTCATGATGGGGCTTCCACGTACATCTAGAGTACACGACTCTATTTGGGAGATCGTCGACCGACTAACCAAGTCGGCCCACTTCCTACTGATCAGAGAGCAGGGATCAGTAGAGGGCATGGGACGCCTCTGCATTCAGGATATCATACGGCTTCATAGTGTGCCATAAACTATCATTTCCAATCGGGATGCTCAATTAATTTCCCGACTTTGAAAGGGGTTACAGGAGGCCTTTGGGAAACAGCTTTGCTTGAGTACCGCCTTCCATCCACAGACGGACGGTCAGACTAAGAAGACCATTCAGACTCTCTAGGACATGCTCCATGCATGTGTCCTTGACTTTGGTCGCAGCTGGGAGGATCACCTACCCTTGTTGGAGTTTGCGTACAACAACAGTTACCACTCCACCATCAGGATTACACCTTATGAAGCACTGTATGGATGACCTTGCAGATCACCTCTGTGCTGGACTGACCCTGGGGAGTCAGCACTTGTACGACCATAGATGGTTCAGGCTATGATGGAGAAGGTGCAGATCATCCAGGAGTGGATGAAGACTGCACAGAGCAGACAAAAGTCCAATGATTATAGGAGACAGAGACCACTAGAGTTCGAGGATGGTGACCACATCTTTCTACAGGTCTCACCTTGACGAGGTCTACAGAGATTTTGTCAGGGTGGAAAGTTATCTCTGCGTTTCATCGGACCTTTTCAAGTCCTCAGCAGAGTAGGTGAGGTGGCATACCACCTAGACCTTCCACATCAGTTGCACAAGGTGCATGATGTCTTCCACGTATCTCAGCTGACGAGATACGTGCACGACCCATCCCACATCATCGATCACGGGGAGCTGGACATCGATGAGAGGGCTGCATTTACAGAGGTCCCGGTGAAGATCGAGGATCGACAGGAGCGGGTCCTATGTGGATGGTCGATTCCTATGGTGCACATTCACTGGCAGCACGGGAACCTCTAAGAGAGAACTTGGGGGAGGGAGGCTCAGATGCAAGCTCAGTACCCCCATTTCTTTTCCTAGTGTGTGTTGTATCTTTACAGGGATGTAAAGCCCTGAGGTGGGAGTAATGTAAAGACTCATAAATTTCAAGGAAGATTTTTTTCTTAAATACTTTTGAATTTTATGAGTCTACTATTTCTGACGGCACTTGATTCTGAGGCTCGGTGTGCCAGGAATTAATTTCTGAAGTTTTGTTCAGGTAGGTTCAGTGAACATACATGCGGGTTTTTCTATCTTTTGAATTGGTGCTTGGAATTGAAATCTGAGGACACCGATGAACTCGCAGTGCCGGTATTCTCTTAAGGGGACCTTAACCACATTTTTTTTATGTAGGTTGAGAGTTAATATATGGTGATTTAGAATAAAATAAATAAAATTTGTGGAAGACAATTTTATTTATGAACATTGGTTATTTCCTCCCAAGGGGACTTAGAGGTGGGGCCCACACCCACATAACCTACTAGGAGAGGATATTTGTGAGATAGTTCCCACATGATCCTAACCTTTTCACCTTCCTTAAACCCCCATTTAACTAACCTTTATTTAATTTTTGACAACTCATCTCTCTTAATGGTGGAGCCTCTCCACCTCCCTCACTCCATTTAATTTTTTCCAACCCATTTCAATTAATTAAACAAACTCTTCAATTAATTAATTAAAGAGTTTGAAGTAATTTGAATATATGGAAATGTTATATTATGGGGGAGCCTTTTTATTATTTGAGTTTGGAATTTGTTGTGTTGGGAGAGTTTTGAAGAAGCTCTAGAGAAAGATAAGAATAGTGTTCTTTATTCGACGAAGAACACTGTTCTTCAATGACGAACGACTCCGATGAAGAACGCGAGGAGAGATTTCTTTCCTCAACTAATTTGCCCGGGGAAATAAAGGAGGCAACACCACAAAGAATGCTACCTACATCCCTCTTCCTCCAATGTTGATGGAATGACATCGTCATCCGCGATGCCTGATCACCGCGATGTTGTTTCCCCACGACGCCAAACTACGGCGAACATTATTTTAAGGTAGGGGAATTATGTTCAATTGTAATTGATTAAAATTGTTCTTGTTCTTCATTGAAACTGTGGTTTGTCCTTGGACATATGATACTGCCTAACGCGGAGGGCACTGGCCGAACAAACACGGCCCGACGACCCTCCCTTGATCCTTGTTCTTTTTCGATGGCATCGGCGATGAAAGGGATGGCGGTGATGGGCGAAGGTGGCGGCCATGCGCCGGCTGCGTGTGGAAGAACCACAACCCACAATAGTGGGCCGCTCGACCAAAGGAGAACCGTCTGGCCAAAGTTGGTTGGGCCAAAGAAAGATTGTGGTGCCACAAGGGGTAACGTGCCGCGGAGGACCGCGACTCGCACTCCGCGGGCCACTTCGGCGGCAAACTGGTCGGCTTGTCAGCCGGCTGGGTGAAGGAACCGCGGCACCTGACGGTTCTGCGCAGCAAGACCGTGGGCCGCCCGAGCAGGCCACTTACGTTGGGAAGGTCAGCCGGCTTCGGCCGGCTGGTTGGGAGGGCGGCGCCGCCGATTCGAGAATGTGCCCCCCTGGACCGCTCACCTAGTCGGTCATGCCGCGTCCAGCCAGGCCAGGCAGTGCCACGCCGGGCCGAGCTGGGCCACGCAATTCACTGGGCTGGTCCGACCCCTTGCCAGGTCGGACCCGCCAAAACCGAGTTGACCCGACCCGCCAGCCCACTGGGCATAACGGGTCAGGCCCATTTTTACTTAAAAGAGAATATCTCGAAGACCACACGTCTGATTGACACGCCGTCTACGGTACTGGGGCCCTCATAACGTGGTAATCCTTTTGAAATACTCCAAGGGAGTTTTGGAAACTTTGGAAAATTGCCGGGTTTGGAACGAGCATATTTCTAATTGGGCCCCCTGAGCAAAAATGCTCATTACTCTCAGATCAGGCGTCTGATTGGCGTGCTGTCTATCGTGTTGAGTTTCTTTTAACCAGAAGGAACTTCAGGATACATCAACTCTGGACTTCGTGATATTTGATGTATCAACCCCTTTACCTGAGGAGCGGACTCTCCCGGAATCGAGCGTGCTGTGTGCGGGAACCCTAGAGATGGCTGAAACTATAACGACTACCATAATGGAATCCTCTGTGGATTCGGTGATGAAGACTACCGTACTGGAATCCTCTCTGGGTTCGCCGACGATGACTCCCATACTAGAATCCTCCATGGGTTCGATGAGGATGATTACTATTCTTGTATCCTATATGGGTCTGATAGTTTGACTTCGGTTCTAGTATCCTACATGGGTTCGACAGAGTAGCTGGTCTAGTATCCTACATGGGTCCAATAGGTTAGTTGGTCTAGTATCCTACATGGGTCTGACAGCTTAGATGAATCAGTTACTACATCTGATCAACTTTATCACTTTACAAAAGATGTAAACATGTGTGAGATGAGTCTTGACTTTCAATCATTATCATCAATGTTATTGACTTATTTCCTGTGTGGACTAGGTTGTGATTGGGTTTGAGATTTGGAGCCAAATGGGATGGATGACTTAGGTATATGTATGGGAATTTACATAAGTAGATTTGGTTGATACTTTTTGATTGAATCTTTCCTTTTTGGTTTATCCTTCTTGGATTCTGGGAGACCTTCGAGGGTCTCAGGGTCCCTACTGAGTATTGTTATACTCACCCCTGCATGGGCTATGCCCGCACTACATTGTGTTGGATACAGATGACGAACAACACGGATTGAGGTGGAGGCTTGTGGAGCTGGACGGTACCTAGAGGTGGACCACATGGAGAGACGTACACAGAGAAGACGGACGGACCTGTGGCGTTGTGGAGACTATCTATACCCACCCTTCAGGTTGGATTTCCATAGGATGACTTGGTGGTTGTTGTTTTACTTTACTGTAGTTGTACTATTTTTTCAGTTATATTGTACTTTCTATTGGGTTGGTATTCTGGCCCATTTACCTTTCAACACTTACATTTATATTCAGTATCACTTTGTTCTTACTTCTGTTTCATACTCTATTGTGGTTGTTTACTTTTATAAAGGCAATGTCTTCCCTTTTATCGGGATTTACACCTTTGGTGCTAGTCGCCAGCCCCTAGCCTATGGAAGGCGGGCTTGGGGTAGTCACGGCATGGACCCCGAGGATGGGTCGTGACAAGTTTTGATGCCAGAGGTCCTCATACATCTTCATCACACCTGTATTTACAACCAAGGTGGATATATGGAACTTCGTCAATACCTCCTCTCATATCTTTACTGGTATAATTTTACATCCTCTGAAAAGGATAGTGTGCTCCCCATCTTCAGAATATTCGTCAGGCGCATTTCCCGAGGATATCTGATCATGTGTAGTATCACAGTTGTTGTCTCTAAGTTTTAACTCCCTAGCTTTCTGAAGGAGTGGAGGGGATACTACCGTTTACGAGAGGTATACTATCTCAACTCTATCCTTGTAGGTTATCTGAAGGGAGGATAACTACTCTGAAGCCTCGTTTAGTAGTTGTGAACTCGATCTCCAGCTAAGTGCATCTGCCACTAAGTTCTCCTTACCAGGAGTATAGACTATCTCAAAGTCATATTCTAGGAGGAACTCTATCTAACATCACTATCTCATATTTATATCTTTCTATGTGAAGATATTTCTGAGACTCTTGTGGTTTGAGTAAAAAATGAATCGCTTTCCCATCATGTAGTGTCACCGCATCTTTAGTGAAAAGACTACTACTGCCAACTCCAAGTTGTGATTTCCATAATTATGCTTATGTGGCCTCAACTATCATGAGCTATAAGTAATCACTATATCATCCTACATTAGGATGCAACTGAGTTTGATACCTAATGCATCACAGTAAACCACGTAGTCAGTGCCCTCCTCTGGAAACTTTCAGATGGGAGCACTATTAAAGCTCTACCTCAGCTGTTGAAAGCTCTGTTGGCATGACCGTGACCATAGGAAGGGTTTCCCATTCTTTTTCAAGGAATTCAAATGTTATTCTACTATGTAAAAATTGGGTACGAAAATCCAATAGTATCCTACTAATCCAAGGAAGATCCTAACCTCAGTAACACTCCTAGGTGGATCCCAAGGAAGTACTGCCTCGATCTTCACTAGATCCACTACAACTCTAGCCTCTGAGATAACGTGTCCAAAGAAGTGGACCTTCTATATCCAGAAATCACACTTAGTGAGTTTCCCATATAATTGTTTCTCCCTGAGTGTGTCCAGAACTATCCTTGAGTGAACAGTGTGCTCTTCCTTGGATGCTGAGTACACCAAGATGTCGTCGATGAAGACCACCACAAAGCAATCGAGGTATGGCTGTAAGATCCTATTCAAGAGCCCCATGAACAATGCTGGAGTTTTTTTCACACCAAAAGAAATCACTAAGAACTTTTAATGGCCATAAAGACATCTAAAGGCTATCTTTGGTATGTCTTAGTCTCGTACCCTGAGCTGCTGAGAGCCGGATCTGAGGTCTATCTTTGAAAACCAATGAGCTCCCTTTAGCTAGTCGAAGGGATCATCAATCCTCCGCAGAGGATGCTTGTTCTTCATGGTCACCTAGTTTAGGCAAAAAATTCAACGCATTTCCTAAAACATAAATCTACCTTCTTGGAAAACAACACTAGGGATGCCCATGGAGAAACACTAGGCCTTACGAATCCCTTCCTCTGTAAGTCCTCCAAACGTACCCTCATCTCCCTGAGCTATACAGGGTCCATAGGATATGCTGGTGTATATATCGGTGTTGTTCCTGGGTACAAGTCAATGTGGATGTCTACCTCTCTATGAGGAGGTAGTCCATGGAAAACTTCTTTAAAGAAATCCTCATACTTTTCCACCCCCACTAGGAATTGTGGACTTGCGTCATCCATCATGTCAAAGGACATGAAAGCCAACTGATAGGTAATCGGTAGTACCTTCCTGAGCACAAGTCCCTCTCATGCTACTCTGTTTTCCTTCTCACCAACAAAGGAAAATTGGCCTCCATCTCTGTGCGTATATCACATTGTACGTCTCAAATATTCAATCTATACATGAACTGCTGATAGCCATTCCATACTTGTAATGAAGTCATAGGGCTTCAACGGTGATACTAAAATATCTCATTTGAAACTCTCTCCTCCAAGATTAAGATCACACTATCGGCATCAGTGTGTGACTGTCGAATATCCTCTTATAGGAGTATCCAAAATCAAAGGACTAGCTAAAAGCTTAGTCGGAATCTCAGATTCCCAAACTAAGTCCATGACAAGGAAATAATTGCAAGTACCTATGTCGATAAGAACTACTGCTAAAGTAGAGAAGATACAAATCATACCTCGTATCATCCTAGGGATTTCAGGTTCATGATCCTCTAATTCCTATAGCTAGGAATGTCCCCATCCACATGCTCCCTAAGATCGTGGTGGATCTCCTGGAGGTGGTGGTGGTGGTGCTGGTGACCTCAACCACATCTCGTTGCACATCCTACTCCCTAGCCTCATCAGTTTCCTGGCTGATGCTCATGCTCCTGCCACTGCCACTTCCTTGGTGGCCCCTCCACTATCTGTCGATCATCCGCACGGGGTGTCAGACAGTCATTAGCTCTGTGACCCTATCCCTCACAAGAAAAATAGATCATGCCTCGTTGGTGGCTCCCTCAGCCTCTCGAGCCTTACACATCTGACCCTGCATCCTGAGGTTTCCTTCTGGAGGTCTAGCCTTCTTGGGCTTATGGGTCATCTGTCTACTACCAACTGCAGATGACTCTACTACCCGATGCTCAGTAGGGGTTCTCACTGTCAGTGTCTGCTCAGTAAGGATGATCTCTATCAGTAAAGCTCTCTCTATCACCCTAGCATGTTTCGGGGTGCTGAGAGAAACTTTTGTAGCTCTAATCTCTCTTCAGAGCCCCTACTCAAAGGTGCGGGCCCTCAATTAAGGGTCTCATACCATGTCGGTGGAGTATCAGGAGAGGTCAGTAAATCTCACTGAGTACTAAGCCATAGTCTAGATTCCCTACTGAAAATGTAGCTACTCTGGATTATGCATAGAATATAGTGTTGTTGGCATGAACTCTAACCTCAAAAAGATCTCAATGTCTAGCCAGATTAGGTTTGTCTCCTTATGCACCTGGAGAATCGGGCTCCATAATCGCCCTACCAAGCCTTAAAGAATGCTAGCGGAAATGATCTCTCTCTTTTCATTGGATGTCTCTACAAAGTTAAAGACCCACGAAACTGCCTCCAGCTAGTCCTCTTCTACAAGGGGGTCCATCTCGCGTCGAAACCTTGGAGGCCTATGTCTCTATAACTCATGAAATATTCTCATCTAGCATGCATGATCTACTGGTAACATCTGTTGCTCAACGATTGGTGGTGCTGCTGGTACACCACCCTAAGGGTTATCACTATGAGTGGTCCCCTTACCGATACCTCATCTCTCAGCGTTCCACTGTCAAAGTCTCTAACCAGAATCCTGACTGTATTTCTTCATGGAGGCATATTTTAAGAAATAGATGTGCCATGGTCAATAAGTTATACCTAGTGATATGACTCAAGAAAGATCAATAAAACATTTCAAAACACTAGAAACCTTTGTTTTCATGTACCAAGTTAGAAAATAAAATCCAGGGTCCTGGTGTATGCATACGTCGGCCACCGTAGCAATGCTGGTCTCCCCGAACTGAAAACCAAACTCAAGATACTTTACACCATTGCCTTATTAAAAGTGGACTCTTAATTCTTTTGGTATAACCATCCTCCCTCTGATACCACTATTCCATGACCTACCCAACAGGGCCCAGACATGACTACCCCAATCCTGCCTTCAATAAGCTAGGGTTTGGTGACTAGTACCTGAAGGCTTTTCTCAAACATGGAAGGCATTGCCTTATAGATATGTACACACTCAAAAAGGGTAACTGAAGTAAACAACCAACCAAAGTAAGGTTCAACCACAAGTACAACTATAAATTGAAAACACTGGGCTAGAATAAAATCCCTAGAAACTGAAAAGAAAGTAAACAGCTACTGTGTCTACCCTAGAGCTCTACCTGGAGTGTAGTAGTTGTAAGTCTAAATTCAAAGAAGAGGATCTTGACTGCTCCCGTCGCACCAAGATCCATCAAGTCCTGAGCTTCCTATGTATGCCTTGGAGCATAGGTAGTATGCACAAGACACACACGTACGGGCGGAGCCCATGCAGGGGGTGAGTATAACAACTCGGTAGGGGACCCTGAGACCCCCAAAGGTCTCTCAGTAGTCTAAAAGGAGAATATCACAAGAAAATATCATAAAGTAATATAAAAGGCCGGATCAAAATAATGAAGCACAAAGAAAAACAGGCAGCTCAGTCTTACGATATAACTTCACAGTTTCTAAGGTAGCGATGACTAGTCATAAAGCCAGATCATCCTATCTGTAGTAACTCTACTGTTGACCAGTATCAGTCAGTTTATGTTGTCCCATATTGGTCACTAGATGCTGACCAGTATTGGTCGTTAGTGTTAACCCGTATTGGTAACTGGTGCTGACTCATCTTGGTCGTTTCTGCAGAGGTAGGTATTATTAATTGTATAGCTATATCATCCCACTCTAGAGTTTCTGATCCTAACCCGCATTGGTCGCTCTTCTTCTTCATGTCACAGCCTGCCACTGGATTCTTTCTCATTGCACGCTTGATTCGGGGAGAACCGCTCCTCAATCCATCGGTCTTATTTCAACCGGATCTAAGTCCTATAAAAATCATACCCAATGTACCCCCGATCATAGGGGTCCCAACATGACAGATGATGCGTCAATCGGACGCCCAGTCTGCAACATATGGGCACTTTTGTAAAAAGGTCTTGGTTTATTCATGTCTGATCCAACCTAGTCCGCATGTCAAACTCCATCAAAACTCACATAGAGTATCTCCAAATTATCACCTTGTCACAAGGGTCCTTATGTCATAGACGGTACATCGATTAGGTCCCTCTTCTGTTAGTTACACCCCCTTCCGTGAAATGGGGGGTTCACACCTCAGTCTGGCTCGGCTTGGTCGGGCCCACCGGAATATTCCAAAGGTACCGCTTCCCAAAAGGGGTACCAATTCAACTGATGATGTGTCAAATGGACACACAGTTCATCAGTTATGGGAGTTTCTTTATTCGGGGGTCGGTTGTGTCTAGGCCCGGTCCGACTTGATGAGGCCGGCCAGATGCAACGGGTCCCAAAGTCTACCTAACCCCACCTAGGTTTGGCCCATTATGGGTTGGCCTAGTTCACTAGGTATGGCCCATCAGGGTCAGCCCAGCTGGTTCGCAGGCTCAGGAAACAGTTGACCCGACCTACCAGGTGGGGCTCAGCCCACCAGCGCTGGCCTATTGGGTCGCGGGTCTATCCCGTTAGGCCAACCCACATTCGGCCCACGTCAGGCCCGGTCTTCAAGAAGGTGGAACGCTTCAAACATCTGTCCTCGCAGATGGAATTCCATTTCATCAGGCATGATATCTACACTGCCCCTACTATCACGGCTCGCTAGACATGGTTGTTGCTGTCGGCAGCACCTGCAGGCACCGCCCATATCCCACGTGGCTGGCTCGGGCTGGATGGCATTGGCCACCATGGCGTGCAATGGTTCAATCCATTCCCACCAATCTTGGCCGATTTTCACGGGTCTCCTCTGGTCGCCGCTGGTATGGCACGTTGACATTTGTTTCTGCAGTCCATCAGAATGTTGCCATCATTTCGTGGCACTCAAATTCCATGTCAACACATTCGTTGTTCCACCACAAAGAATGCACCAATCACAAATTTTGCAGAGGGTCCAGGCCTTGTTTGATTTGGCCCACACCCTCCACATTAACATTTCAAACATGAGGGAAAAATAATAATAACAAAAGTAAAAATAATCCCCTAGTTTAAGATCCCACTACAACCACCCGCATGATTTGACGAGATGCATATCAACTCATTAGTCAGTTGGTCAACATTCATTATATTTTTCAAAAACGGTAAGAGTGGTAAAATTAAAGCACATAAACCCCCAACCTCGATCCATTGGAGATATCACAGTTTTTGGCATTCGTCATCTTTCAACCTTTGGATCGATCCTACAACAACATTTTCAATCCATCATTCTCCATCAGTGGAAGGTGTGGTGTCACTTCGTCAAGGCTCCCTCACTTCATGAATTCATTCTATAACCCCACCCAGAGCTCCATTTAAATAGAAGGGAAAAATGTGATCAACACCTTGAGGAATTAATGAGGTTTATTAATTGACATAATTAATGTGCCTCATTAATTGACATACTTAAAGTGCCTTATTAATTGACGTAAGGGGTGGTTACACAACCAAAGTGTAATCATCTTATTAACACCCCATAATTAATGTTCTGAACACCTTTATGGTCCCCACCACTGCTTCTTAACCGGTGGTAGGAAAAAGAAAAATAAATAAAATAACTATTTATGTTATTTTATTATTTCTTTAAAATTCACAAAAACTAACTTTTTCTCCCAACCAACTATGGTCGAAGTGAAGTTTCCCTTAAGCGAATATCATTGCTACAAATTCAATTATGTCCTCATATTTTTAATCCGAGCACTGGTTAAAAAGTTATAAAATGTTGCACGTGCATTTATTGAACGTACCTTAAAAGTTCAGAAATTCGGTACAGGCGCACTGGGCCTCAGAATCACATGCTGTCAATTTTTGCAGACTCGTAAAAAACCCAAATAATTAAAAAAAATACATGGAATTTTTTGGTTCTTTACAGTTTAGATAACTTTGAAGATTATAATTTTTTCATTTGAGGCTAACTTAAGAGTTATAGATACCAACATGGGTTAATAATTTTATGGTTGATTATAATTTCAATGTCATAGAAACCACCTTTTTAGGTTTTAAGTGATGGGATTTTAATGCTAATAATGATATTTTGGCACATTTTATTGGTTTGAGGTATATGTAACCCTTAGGTTTAACATGAAGGATTATTTGGGAAGAATTTTGTCATAATTTATATATGATACTTTAAGAGTGATTGGTGTTATTTGGAGATAAATTTTAAATCTATCTTGGAATAATATGTGATCAAATAATTCTAATATTTCAATTTCCATATTAGTCAAGAATATTTTGATGAATCTTAATGATAGTTATTTATGGAATGATTTGGTTCGAACATTGTTTATTACTGTTGAATTTTAGATATTAATGTATTATTTATTCATATGAAGGTTTATTCATTTTGGGTATTATATTATCATGTGATAACCATTTTGGTTTTAGTAAAGATATTTATAATATATTATTATCATATTTGGATTATTTTATCTCTTTTAAGTTTATTATAGTGCTTCTTGCTTGAAAAAATCATCTTGAATACTCATTGTTTGGAGTAAATGATGAGATTGTGGGGGAAATTGATTAAAGATTGAACTTTTACTTATCAAGTAAGAATATTTCCTTATGTTCATAGATTAAATGGTAAACTAACTCTTCAACTCCAGTAAAAGGATCTAAAAAAATTTCAATTACCTTCATTTATGGTGAATTGATGGTATTTTTTATACATTATTGGTTTATGGTTTTTTAGTCATTAATAGTATCATGATCATTCTCTTTATTATTATCAATAATCTCTAATCACTCCACGTCACTATTAAAAAATTAATCTTTCCTTCCATGTACATATTATATCTTCCCACTAATTATGACCTTTTTAGAAACCTAGTTATGTTTTATTCAAAATAAAATTCATATTTCCCTTCCCCTCTTTTCAAGAGGTAGTTTTATTAACCCTTTCTATAATGTTGGTTTTCAAAAAAGATGTTTTTAAATGTAAAACCATTTATTTACAAGATCAAGTTTAAATTATCAGGATTAAATTTATTAAATGGATAGAGAGTGTTATATCTCTACATTTTAAAATCATGCTATGTTTGATAGAAAATACAATATGCAACGCCAAGCTTAAACAAACCATTAAATGGTATTATTTAAATATTATAGTCAAAGCATATTTGTTAAATTGGTGGATATAAATATGATTAAAAACATTTTGAAATATATATATATATATATCATACTAAATAAAAATTATTTATTAATTATTAGGAAAAAAGAAATCAATTTTTCACTAAAGTTATTTTATGCTTTAAAAATATATTTTCTCCAAGAATGGTTTTAATTTATTTCTATGAGAAAATATTATTGTTATTTTTTGGAATATGGAGAAAGTTTATTTGATAAAAATGATATCATTTTTGAATTCATCATGTTAAAACTATCTTAGGATAAATTTTTTAGTATTTTTGGAAAAGTTAAATCTTTCACTGATTAGTGAAAATATTGATTTTTATTGAAAATTATTTTTCATTTCATATACTGACAAAGTCACATTTTATTTTTTATATATTTTAAAATTTAATTGTTACATTTTTATTAAAAATAACCTAATAAAAATATTATAATCAAAATTAATCTTGAGTTTTTTACAAAAAAAAATATACTTAAAAATGCATTTTTTTTAGGAAAATCTTTTTTCATCATGTTTTGTAGTTTTAATTTTAAATTAAATCCATAAAGTTATGTAAATTAAATTTTATAAAATTAAATATATATTTTTAATTATAATAATTAATATTATTTAATAATTTCAGATTAATATTTTTCAATATTAATAATAATCGTAGTAGATTTTTGTTACCATGGTAAAGGTAAAATGGATTAATTAGGGTCATAACTAATGTGATAAGGATTAAATATTTTTTTAAAGCCGGAATTAATTTAATTTTATAATTCTATTTCATCTATAAATATATAAAAATATAAAATATGACTTTATTTTCCATTTTCATTTGATTTAGATACTCATAATATTTTAAGTAAAGGATAAATTCAAAAATGTTATTCTCTTACTTTTAATATTATTAATATTTTTTGAAATGGATAAATACAAATTATTCTCAATTATAAATTTTTTTTGAAATATAAATTATTTTTTTATCATGGTAATTTATTTTTAATTTTTAGAGATTAAATAATTACATTAAATTCTTACACTACACTGATAAAATATTTGAGCAAGCAGTATAAAAATCCATTAAATAATATTAAATATTATGAATGTAATATTCTTTTTAGTGAGTTAAAGTCTCAAATGATTTTTTTAGATAAATATCGAATATTTGTTTTGTTTTAAAGTTTCCTATTATTATTCAATTTTTATATTTATGACTTTAAAGTCAAATTAAATCAATAGTTCAATAAATGACATAATTGAGATTTTGTGATAAACAATATTTTATTAAATTATTTAAAATTCATAAAAATATTATATTTATCCAAGTTAGTGGGATATAGTTTCAAATATAAACCATGATAAATTTATGGTTCATTTTTCCTTTTATAGAAACTTCATTGACCCCTAATGTGTAAAAAAAATTGATATCACGGTAATTGTCAAAATGGTTAATAAGGGTTAAAACAAAGAGATGGGTGTGAAAACATCAAATAAACTTTTCCACATTTTATTTTATGAGTTTATTTATACTAATTATCATTCTATATTATAATTATATCAATTTTTATCCAGTTTAACATGAAAATTTATTTTTATTAATTTAATACTTCAAGAAATTCTCAAAATGTCCCTCCCCTCCATTATAAAAGGACAACCCTATTTTCACTTTATTACACTACTTTGATCCATCTATACCTGTGAAAAAATATTAAATTATCTTATAAAATTACCTATACACGAATGAAAGGTTTTTTATTCTTAAAATACCATTACAAGGGTCCTTAATAGGGGTGTAAGAACCCGGGTTTTTAGAACGGGTCAAAATCCCGACCCTGTTTGAATTTTTAACATGTTCCTAAGGAAACTGGGAAAATCTGGGATGTTTTAAAAATTTACAGACTACAGGACATGTACTCTAAAGTACATGTCGTGTATGGGTTGGGCGATTATCGGTCGTGTGCTTGCCAAGTACATGTCATGTGGTGGCCGTGTAAGAAATTTCTACTACACGGCGTGTAGTGTTGCTTGACACGCTATGTACCATTGACTATGTGGAGGCCATACGTGGCGTGTAGGCTTTTTGACTGGGTAAAAATGTTTTTAGAATGTACATGTTGTGTACGATTTGTACAGGATATGTAGAGGGGTCGTGTATGGGGGTATACATGGCGTGTTGGGGATGCCTGCCTGGTAGAGAGGTACATGTCTTGTACCATAGGTACACACCGTGTAGTCAGTCTGTAATTCATCTACGAAATATCAATTGTCATATTAATAGTAAAATGAAGCATGGATTATATTCCTAAAGTAAACGTCGTGTACTTTCTTTTTTCACTAAAACAAGAAGTTGCCTCGTTTTGAGGCATAAACTCAAACCCTCGATTGGTTGAGCAAGGAGAGCCGGTCGGAGCTCATTTTTACTCTTTTTTCTTCATCCAAAGTTGGATTCAATCACCGTATGATCAATTGGAACCCCCTTAGTAAGGCCTTGATTCCTCTTGAGTCATTCTTCTTGATTTCTGTTCTAGGATGAGTTATATGGGTTTCAGTGGTTTTGATTCTTCTGTAGATCTACCATATATTAGACCTAATAAAATGGCTATTATCAGAGGAGTATCATTGTATGAGTCTAAGGTAGGTGGTGCATACCTTTTTTTTGTGTTTTCATATATTTTAGGGTGTAACGACCTATGGAGCATTTTTGAGTATTTTGAACGTGAACCTGTTTTATCTGTTATTTCATGTTTAACTAATAATTGACCTATGGCATGCCTTTGGGAATGCCCTGTTACCTGTTTTTCTTGAGTGGGGTAGGGTAAATGGTTGTTGCTCATCGAGGAATTTTGGTCGGGGGATACCAAAATAGTTATAATCAAATTCCATTATTTTAAACTATTGAGTTTAGTTTATTAAACCTTAATATGAATTTTTAGAGGCCTTAAAGACCTCTGTGTAGGTATAGGAAAAAACTGGGTTAGTGCATTTCAACATTTTAGTGTGTTTTCCTATTTAAAAGTGATATCTTTGATTATTAAATATAATTGTTGAATTGCATATGCTGGAACCCTTGCAGTTGTATTGGGCATGGCCCATATATTCTTGAGTGATGCAGATCATAGGTTGGAATTGGCCTGGGTTACATTGGGTGGTTCTGACCACATAATTGGGTGTCACGGACGTCGGCTTGAGACATAGTGATGGTCAGGATGGGCATGGCCTAGTTTACTTGGATGGCGAGGCCATCAGACTTGAGCTGAATGGTCGTAGGGACACGAGGTGACAGAGGTGTTATGGATTGGGTACAATTTTTGGGGATTAACACTCACCCAGAACATCGAGTAGCGTGCACACAGAGATACTTCATGATGATGTGTTTTTTACCACTAGTGTGGGTAGAGTCCCCCGTTAGATGCAGTTTGGGTATTATTGGGTTGTGGGTGTTTGTCATAGGAAGTCACATGGAAGATGAGGAGCCTTTAGGGGATAGCGTTGAGGCTGTCGGGTTGGGGGAAGAGGCTCACCATTATTTGTGGTAAGACATCATTGTCGCTTTATTTACTTTATTTGAAGGCAGACATCGTTGTCCCTTCGGTTACATTATTTGAGGGCAGACATCGTTATTCCTCCAGTTATTTATTTGAGGACAGACATCGTTTTTCCTCGGGGTTACAATTTTTGGGCATGCCTTTGGGGTGCTGGTACTTGAGACACATGGTGTCAGGGGGCACATGGTGTTGGGTTACATGATAGAGATTTCGGCATTGGTCGAAGCAGGGGACACTTCATGGTGGATACTGAGCAACAGTGGATTTCATGTTAATTTATGCATCGTATTGTTTAATATTTTCCTAATAACTACATTCCTGCTTAAACACTTATATTAGGTATGCACTGTTGGTGGTATCCTACTAAGATTCACCTCACACCCTGTACGGGCCCTTAGTGACGCGTGAATACTTTATGAATTTACGTGCTGGAACGAGATCAACATCAGGAGATGGAATGTTTTTGTTGTCTCAAGGAGATGGTATAGACCTTGATGTCGTTCCTAGATGGTGTTTATTTTGTTCTTCATTCTTTCATATATCCGCATGCTTACTTTTTATGTAGCTATAGTTGGTTATCCATTGGCTCCTCTACTTATGGGTAAGTATGACCTGCTTTAGGATGAAAGTTTATTGTGCAGTAGTATTTATAAGTGATCATCATGTTGTTATGTTTTCTTTGTGTTGTTGTTGTTTATATTTATTTCTTCCACTGTTTATTGATATTGATTGTGCTTCTACTTTACGAGTCTTATTCATGTTTGTTGAGTCGTTATTTTGCTGCATTTTTATTATTATACTCAGGCCAGTACCATTATTATCTTTCGGGAGGGTATAGCCTCCCCACTATACCTATAATACCCTCGTTGCTGGTTGGCAGCCTTTTACATTTAGGGAGGTGCGCCGGTAGTAACACCAACCCCATTTAGCACAATTTGGGTGTCTTATTAGGTTCAGTTCATTACAAAGGAATCTAAATGTGGTCTACCTAATAAGAGGTAATTGTCCAATGTGACCTCCTTCAATTTATTTATTATTCTTACCCCTTCAAATATTCATAAACCATGATGATATAATAACATAATTATATTTTATATACTTAAGTGTTATTATGAAAATTTTAAAAACCTTTTTTATCTCATTTTTTAGTCGATGGGGAACGAAAACATCGTTTGTGTGTATGTGTGGACTACTACCTCCATGAAGTCATGTGTTTCATTTTCCATCACCACCTATCATGGATAGTTATAGTGGTGTTTTTAATGTATATATATGATATTAATGATAATTATAATTCAATAAATATAATATATCATCTATTTTCTCACCTTTAAATCCATTGAAAAATGATAATGTCGTTCATGAGTACATGTACATTACAACCTCCATGAAGTGATGTGATCCGTTTTTCATCACCATGTCACATGAAAAGTATATATAAGTGTATTTAAAAATAATATTATATTTATGATATAATAATAATTCTTTAAAGATAAAATAATACTTACCTTCTTTCCCTCATGTTTTTTAAAAAATGGAAATGTTAATCATGCATACGTACGACTTATTGTCCCTATTATTATAACACAATTAATTTTTCACAACCATCATTTGTGGTTGGTTTTAAAAGTATATTAAATGTATGAAAATGATAATTATTTAATTATTGTTATATATATTATGTTTAAAATATATAATTGAACATGGTCAACATAGTGATGTCATTTTGATGTTATGAACTAATCATCCTCAAAACACCCAACATGGACATAACTGATTAAGTAATTAAATATGTCATTAAAAAATGAAATAAATTATTTAATTATAAGGGATTAATCTTGTAAAGTTTTATTAATAAATAAAATAATTGATATACTTTTTTTATATATCAATTAAAAGATATACATTGAAAATATGGACTCCATGTAAGGGATTTCGTCTCAATTTCATTTCATTGAAACATATTTTAATTTTATGATTCTAATTTATTTTATATAGTGTATATAATTAAAATATTACATGTTATATCATGAATCCTTTATAATTTAGATTATTTTATGTTTCCATTAAAATTATTTCATCTAAGTGGATTTGGTTTCAAAGTTACCAAGTTGTAAAGGGTTTCTTAACTCAATTTCCTTTCATTGGGTTATAACTCTTTTTTGTTGACTTTGTTATGCCATGATTATATGTAAACTGATCTCTAAATTGTTTTAAGTTGTATTTAAACTTATTTTATATGGATTTACATATGTTCACATAATCACTTCATGGATTTATTATAACTTCAATAATATGCTCTTTATAAGGATTTTCTTTATCTCATTCTCATTTTCTTAAATCATTATTCAAGTCATGGAATATGATATCCTTGTATTGTGTAATTACTACCATATGAATTAATTTTAAAATATTAATTTATTAAATTCATGGTATTTATAGATCCATATAATATTATTTGTTTATATTATTTTTTATTTCGAATGTTACCAAAGCGGTAAAGAATTTATGTAAAAATCTCATTTCTTTTCAAAAATTATTATGTTCAATATTCCTTTGGGGGAAATAATATGATCTTATTTTATTAAAAAATAGCTATTCTTTACCTATAATTATATATTTGGTTTATATTTTTAGATTCAATTTCCTCCCTTATTTATTAAATAATCATCAAGAATGTTTTTATAGGTGAAACTGATTTTGTATCTTCTTTTATATTAGTATTGATTCTCTTATATATCTATTTTTTAGAAAAAAAATTATGAATTTGATATTATAATGATAAATTATTTCCTAAAGTTATCTTACATGATATTTTAACTTATTTTAAAAGTTTTTTAAAGGAAAGTTTTTAACATTTTCCACATGGGTAACTTTTGACTCTCTTTACAAAATGTTTTAAAAGAATGTTTTTTTAATCTGTATGGAATTAATGTTTTTTCCCACCATAATTACCATTATTTTATTTGAAGATACCTTTATATGTTTCTACGGTTATTTTCAATGAAAATTATTTACACAATGTTATGTGAATTTTTCGTTTTAAGAAGTGATTTTCACAATGGAAAGGGTATTTTCCTCAAGAATGTTTTTAAGGATATTTTTAGGGTATTTCTCATCATCAATGACTAAAAACCTTATTGTTACATATGCTACACTGGGGATATAATAATTACCCAGTATATTAGGGATTTATATCATGATCACCCATAATTATGAGTTATATCGGCCGTATCCTTCATCATGAGCTATATTGGTCACACACATCATCATAAAAAATGTCCAAGAACAATACATAATCATAACACGTGAATGTTTTTATTTTTCAACAAAATAGTTTCCATTGTTCTTAAAAAATTTATTTACCAGTGGAAAAAAATAGGTTCCATGATAATATCATAATAAATCTACATAATGAATAATTATGGTATCATTATAACACATATTTAGTGTACTGTAAGTAACATTAAGGGTTTTTGTTATTGATGAATAAGAAAAATATAAAAATATCATTAAAAATTTTCTTGAGGATAATACCATTTTCATTTTTAAGATCACTTTTAGAAACCTAAAATTCAAAAAACATTGTTAAAATAATTTTCTTGTATAATAACCTTAGAAACTTATAAAGGGATCATAAAATAAAATAACATTAATGATAGTTGGAAAAACAATTTATTCCATAAATTTTAAACATAAACATTATTTTTAATCATTTTTGAAGAGATTCAAAAGTTTTCTATGAGAAAAATGTTAAGAAATTTACTTTTAAAAAATTTTAAAGGAAGTTCAAAGATCTATTAAAGTAACTATGCGAAATAATTTATGTTTATAAAAGAAAATTCGTGAAAATATTTTAGAAAAAAAAAGTTGTGGATGATTAAGGTTCCCGATCTAAAGAAGATACAATATCATTATTAGTTATAAAAAACATTATTGATGCTTATTTAAAAGATAAGGGAAGAAATGTGAAAAATTATGTAAAATAAATTAATATTTAAAGGATATTAAAATATATTTGGTTCAAGAAAATAAGATCATATGACCCCCCCCCCAAAGGAACCTTGAACAAAAACAATCTTGAAAAGAAATGAGATTATAACATAAATACTTTAGCACTTTAGTAACTTTTGAATAAAAAATAGTTGAAGAAAATATTTTTATATTGATATATAAAACAAATTAATTACATGAATTAATATGTCAAAATTCATTCATGTGGTATTAAGGACAATATATAAGGAAATTGTGGTGCACAACATGAATTATGTCTCGTGAAAATGAGATTGAGACATAGATGACCCTTGTAAAGATCATATTATTGAAGTGATAATTAGTACATGAATTTATGATATTAACATAAGAATAAATATATAATAAAAAAAATTATATATCAATTCACACATAATTATGTAATAACATAGTTAATGAAGAAGAGTTATAACCTAATTAAAGGAAATTGAGTTGTCAAACCACTTACCATTTGGTAACATTCAAGTCAAACCCCCTTGAATGAAAAAATTTTAATGAAAACATAAAATAATATAAATTATAAATTATTCATGATATAACATGTAAAATTTGAATTATATACACCAGATAAAATATTTTATTTATATAACATTAAAATATACCTCAATGAAGGGAAATTGAGATGAAATTACTTACCCTATGTCTATAATTTATTTGTATGTCCTTTAATACCTATATAAAAAAATTATATAAATTATTTTATTTCTTAATTAAAAATTAAAGTATTAATACCTTATTCTTAAACCATTAATTTTAAGTACATATTTAATTACATAATTGTTTATAATAGGGTTTGGTGTTTTGAGGTTGTTAAGTTCAAATCATCAAAATGGCTTCAGTATATTGACCATGGTCAAAGGGATATGTTCCATAATATTCCAAATAGTAATCATGAAATAATTATCATTTTTATAAATTAATTGTACATTTAAAACTGACTATTAAATATCATTGTGAAAAATGAATTGTGTTATAATCATGGAGACGATAGGTCATACGTACGCATGAGTAATGTTTTCTATTTTTAAACAAACATGGGGGAAATAAGGTAAGTAATATTTTATATTTATAGAATTTTTATTATATCATAAATATTTTCTTTTATTTTTAAATAAACATATATATACTATCCATGTGACATGGTGATGAAAAACGAATCACATCACTTCGTGGGTGTTGTAATGCACATGTACGCATAAACAATGTTATCATTTTTCAATGGATGGAAAGGTAAGAAAATAGATGATATATTATCTTTCCAAAATGATATTTATTTCATTAATTTAATATATATATATATATATATATTAAATCCACCGTTATAAACATCTATGAGAGGTAGTGATAGAAAAAGAAACGCGTCACTTCATGGAGGTGGAAGTCCACACATACAGCGAAATGATGTTTTCTTCCCCATAGACTCAAAAATGTGATAAAAAGGTTTTTAACATAGAAATAATAAAACTTATGTATATAAAAGATACTTATTTGATTATATAATCATGTTTTAATAATATTTAAAGGTGGTAGAATAATAAATAAATTGAAAGGGGTTAAGTTGGATGATTACCTCTTCTTTGGTGGACCTCATTTAGATCCCTTATTAAGGACCCTTTGAATTGTATTTTAAGAATAAAAACACATATAATTCATATATAATAAATTTTATAAGAGAATTGGGATAGTTTTGGATAATATATTTGTCTCAAATTTATGTAAAGAAGAGAAAATTGGGGTGTCCTTTTAGAAGGGAGTGGAGGGACATTTTTTGGAATTTCTTAATGTATTAAATTTATATAAACTATTTTCAGTGTTAAATTTTTTACAAATTAACATAATTATAATATATGGTGATAATTATTTTAAATAATCTCATTAAATAAAATTTGGATAAGTTTAGATGCTCTTTTCACCCTTTTCTCCTTGTTTTAACCTTTATTAACCCTTTTAACAGTTACCATGATATCAATGTTTTTTAATTGTTAGGGTCCAATAAAGTTTCTATAAAAATAAAAAAGACCCATAAATGTACCAGGGTTGATATTTTAAACAATATCCCACTCACTTTTCTGAATATAGGATTTGATCTCTCTCTTCTTATATTTCTTCTTCCCTAGGTTGTGAAGAAAGGTTTTAATTATGTTATGCCTGAGAAGGTTACTAGATGTGAAGAAATTAGTGGGTGATGGGATATATTTCTATGAACCAATTTTTTATGTATAAATGTTTTTATGTAATATTTTTTATTCATTCTATAAATCTCTAATTGTAATGGTCTGGACCTCTCTGGTCCATTCCTTTGTGAAAATGTAGTATTAGAGGTTTTCTAGAAGGTCAAGGTGGCTTGGGGTGCGTTTCGGTAGAATTTTAAGGAAATATAAATAGTTATGGCCATTTCACGAGAGCCGCACGATTTACCTAAACCATGCGGCCAAACCATGCAAGGTTGGTCTTGGGGGCAGTGGCTAACGCACGGTTATCATACGGTTTGTCTAACCGTGCAGACTAACTGTGCGAGGAGTGATTGTCGAAGTAGAAGATAATGCATGGTTAGTGCACTGTTTGTTAAACCATGCGGACTAACTGTGTGGGCACTTAAAGTTAGATTCTAAAATTGTTGATCTAACTCATTTTGCCTTTAATCACCTCATTTAAGCCCCTAATCGGCCATAACTCGGGATTACCCTTCCTTGGAGGTGGAAGAACCACTCCCAGGTGTTTTGGAGGCGATCCGGAGACTTCTCTTTGCGAATCGAAGCCGGTTTCTTTAGGTATGTGATCCTTTTGTTTGGTTTCATAGATCTACCTATATCTGCTCCCCCTCTTCTCTCGGGATCTTATATCTACATATGTTATGGGTAGATCTAGGTGTGTTGATGTCGAATATGATGAGCTTTAGTCTTGGTTGTGTTAGGAGAGGAGATCTAAGGAGGATTCATGGAGAATCGACCCGGTTTCTTCGGCGTTCATCAATCGTTGTGGTTTTCCTCGAAACCCTTTAAAGTAGGGGATTCGTGGATTGTCTAATTGTTTATGTGCAATCATAGAGTTAGCATGATTTAGCGCTTTGGATCAAAATGGAATTGACCTAATTAAATACTTGAACTGGATTAAAATAATTGGTTGATCGCATGTTGTTTCTTTGTACCGTGATAACGGTTTTCCTCTTGATTTTCTAGATAAGTGTGGTGTCTATGTCGTTCTTGTATTCATGGGGTTATTAATGAAATTGATAAAGAACATAAAGCCATAATTAATTGATAATTGGTTTTCTAAATATAAAGAGGAATGAAAACAAACCTGGTTCTTGTTGTGACTTGATATTGATTAAATTTGGCATAGTAAGCATGTTTAATCTTCAGTGATAGCTTACTGAATTGGTTCATGTTGTTGGAACCAACGAATTAAATTTGTTAATTAAATATGGATTAAATAAATTTATTGAGTTCTATGAAGGGTTCGGAGTTACCCTCTTGTTGTGAATTAGGGCTAAAAGCCCATTTGATGTGATTGTTGGTGCTTGTTGTTTGAAGGTCAGATGCCTTGCTAAAGTGGAAAGAGCCCAAATTATTGTAATGTTTTTTCCTACTGCTTGTGCTGTGTTGTGACCCTGGAGGGGTGTTGTAATGCTTGTGTTGTGATGTGACCATGGAGGGGTGTAGTGATATGTGGAGGTAGGGAGGCCTTGTGTTTGTGGTAGCAGATGATGCCTAGAGTGGTGAGATGCATCAGTTTATGCATGTGGGTGTCAGGGAGGACACTGAGGATGATGGAATGGGATTGATATGATTGTTGGTTGTTTTTTGATTCCTGGTTGTTTATTTTCTTTAATTTTCCACACTTCTCATGGCAGCTGGTCTTGTTTTCCCTTCTTCCAAAGGAGGCAAAGACACGCGGGGTATGCCACATGATTTCGGTGATTAGCCTCTCAAGGGAGAATGGGTCTACGCTCTTGCTATAGGCGGCAAATACTCGATGGGTAGTATGTCTACTCAAAGTGTTGATCCCCCTTGTGTTTAGTAGCATAGGCTGCTTTTATAGAATGCCTAGGAATATGGGAATGTAATTTTGTAATGAATGTTTGAATAAATGATGTTAACCCATGGGGTTGGAGTTTGTTGGAACTTAATGATGAGGTTGGGAACTTTTGAAGGGACATTGGTTTTTGGATGTGATGTTAATGGGTTTTAAATTTGAAAAAAAATTCATGGTTAATTAATGTATAAAGAATTAATTAATGTACAATGGAATTGATAAAAAGGGAAGGAAGTAATCTCATAAATCCCTTTAAATGGTTGTGTGCTTATAGGATACCTAGTATTAGAGGTGGCAGCCCAGAGTCCTAGAGACGTTAGCTTTAGTTGTGTCTAATACTATGTTAAGCCCATATTGTGGTTGTGAGTTATAAATTATTCTATAATTTTGGTGTTTTTATACACTACTCTACCCTGACAGTAAGGGAAACTGACACCCCGAGGATTCTGAGCCCTGGGGGGTGTTTTCCCCAACATTCTGTTTGGATGATGAATGGATGACTACCCCCTTTGACCCCACTCTCTTCTCTTGGTAGATACTAGTTCCATGAGGCACAGCGGTTAGTTTTCCCCATATATGTGTGTAAAGGGCTGTAATGGATTATGGATTTTTCACACACATATATTCTGGATATAGTATCTTATGGACTACTATAGTTGTAACGTGTATAGGATATGATGGCTTGAGTATCCTTACTCAATGTATGGGTTTAATGGCTTGAGGGACAATACCTGACGTATGATACACGTTATGTGAGCTGTGGTGGATCTCAGAAACTACCTGGTTACTTTTGGTTGTGAGGATGGTGTGGTGCTTCGCCCAGGTGTCTGTAGGCAAGCCTTTTTGGTGCACGTGGTGTAGATTGTGGATCTTCTCCCAAGTTTATACGAGAAATCCTTTGGAGAGAGATGTACAAGACGTATGTCATTGGGGAAAAGTGGAAAACCAGTGGGGAAGTAGTAGTGGGGTACCCTTAATATTCTTTACTATACGATATATTCTTGTATACATTACTTGGTGAGAGTAGCCATAGTGAGGTTGGGAACATAGTATACCTGTTTAGGTGACGAGTTAGTTTCACTGTTGTTCACTGTGCTTTAGCATGCTTTCTTTACTTTTGCAAAAGAGGATTCAGGTAGGATCCTACTGAGTATACTATTATACTCACCCTACATTTATATAAACTATTTTTTAGGTCACTTGGAGCAGGTTGGAGATCAGGCTGGTTACTAATAGCTTGTGGTTGAAAGAGCAGTTCAGTCTTGTGGTCGATGCAGCTTTTACTTTCCTTTGGGTACTTGTAGTTTTTTCCTTCAGTTTTAGTGATTTTTCATGGAATTCCATATATGTACTTGGGTTATTTTATATTTCAGTACTGAGTTGGAGTTAGTTGGTGTCTATATTATCTCTCTCTTCTTCATGTGTTCTCTTAGAGTTTAATTCCTCTCATTTGTGTGTTTATTATACCCTCAGTGCTAGTTTCCAACCCGGGGCCTACTGGATGCGGGACTCGGGGGTCATTATCTCCCTTTCCACATTGCCAGCCCAGGAGGGGTAAACTTTGTGGGTAGAGGTTCGTGTCAGAGTGGTATTAGAGCTCTGGTTGAGGGATAGGATGGATTTTGGAGTTAGGCACAAGTGAGGTTGCATGGGTTAGTAGGGCAATGGTGTCATTCATGTTTAGCAAGTGAGGTAAACACTGGAGACCGGATGAGACATAGGCATTTAGGGCACCCTATGATCTGATGTACAGACCTTTAAGTTTACAATGGCTACTAAATAGGGTGATACTAGTTGCAGGGTAGAGACCTAGGAAAGGATCATGCATCATTCTTCTTTGTTCCTGTGTTTGAATGCGTAGACCTTGGGATTGGTTAACCTAAAATGAATAAAAGAAAACAATTAATTAATTAATTTTGATTCTTCCATATTCCAAGCTTAAGAGATCTAATTGTTTGTTATTTTGCAGGTATCGCTCTAGGTTGACATCCTCTTCAGGGTTGCGTAGAAGATGTCCAGCAGGCTGTTCTAGTAGTTCATCATAGGGTAGAGGTTGACGATGATGACACTTGGAGGAAGACACTTCAAGTGTTTCAATGCTAGATTCTGTAAAAGTACGAGGGCTCTGTTTATAATGCAGTCTCGGGAGACTGGTTTGAGGAGGTCGAGATAGGATTCAGTTCGATCCATGCTTGGAAGGAGCACTGGGTGTCCTTTGCTGTGACGATGCTGCATGAAGCTAGTAAGGCAGTGGTGGTTCTTGTTCCTCGGGGATCGCGATGAGTCAGCGATCTCATGGGAGCTGTTCTGAGACAAGTTTATAGTCAAGTTCCTTTCCTCGACTATAATGGCGTCCAGTCGCCAGGAGCTTCTTACCCTTCGACAGGGGAGCTACAGTGTTTGGGAGTTTGGAATCTATTTCAGGCATTTTTTATGATATGCTTCGGAACTGTTACCATATGAAGAGGCCAGGATGAGGCATTTCTAGGAGTCTTTGCATCCAGTGATCCAGCTCCAGGTCACCCCATTTATGTTGAAGACATATCTCGAGGTGCTGGAGAGGGAAGAGGTTTTCGAGAGGACTTTGGCCAGGATTGGATCATCACGAGAGTTGAATCAGCATGATTCCTCACGAAGCAAGGTTGTGGTCTGGGGTTCCCAGTTTTCAGGGCAGAAGAGTTTTCGTTCATCCAGGGGTAGGTCCCATCCCTTCACATCTCGTTTCTCCAGAGGAAAAAACTCTTAGGCCTTTGCCAAGTGATTAGGCACTTTATTTTCTTATGGTGGTCATGGTCATCAGCATCAGGAGTGCCCGACCTTTTAAGGTTGTCATTGTACGACGGGTGCTCCGCTCCAGGTTCCACCGTTGAGGCAGTTCCAGCCGAGGTAGCAGTAGCTAGTTGCACCATCTTTTGATCAGTAGAGTGTAGATGGGGCAGGCAGAAGATAGCCCCATGACGCTCCTCGTCCTCAAAGAGCAGAGCGTGGCCATGGTGGTGGTCGTCCTCAGGGTCAGAGAGGTTGTGGAGGAGGTCATGGTCAGCTTCATTCCCTAGCGTTTCTAGCTCCAGATGAGCCAGACATCATTTGAGGAATGATTTGCTTGTTTTCTACCTTGGTGCATGCCTTGTTTGATTCAGGAGCGACACAATCCTTCATATCACCTACCCTTTTCCATGCTTTGGGACTTGAGGTAGAGAGGCTTGCATTCTCCTTGGCGTTGACTACACTAGTTGGAGGTTGAGCTGACTTGTTTGAAGTATGTAGAGACTGTGAGATAGTGTTGGGGAAACACCACTCTTGGGGATATTTCCTATGTTTACGAATACAACCATATGATGTCATCCTCAACATGGATTGGTTGTATTCAGTGCAGGCTATTGCGGATTGCTTTAGGAAAAAGGTCGTCTTCATTGGTGTGGATGGAGAGAAAGTGGTATTTTTTGGTGGATGAGATCCTCGGATGGTTCATAGGTGAGTTCCATCCTTATCAACCATGGTGGCTGAGATGATACTGAGTTCTTCAGAGGTTTGGCAGTTGGCGTTTCCTAGGGTCGTAGAGGAGTACCCTGATGTTTTTCTAGAATAGGTTGTAGCCTTAACCCCTCAATGAGAGATCAAATTTGGGATCGAGTTATAGCCAGGAGCGTCTCCAATATCTATGTCTCCATATAGGATGGCCCCTTCTGAGTTACGAGAGCTACATATACAACTTGATGGTCTGTTACATTTTGTTTTTGTTCGACCAAGTGTGTCACCATGGGGTGCACCAGTTCTGTTCGTGAAGAAGGCCGATGACAGTTTGTGGTTGTGTGTCGATTATCATCGCTTGAACAAAGTGACAATAAATAATCACTTTCCTCTGCTATGGATTGATGACTTATTCAATCAACTAAAGGCTGAAATTTGGTTCTCAAATATTGACTTGTAGTCCGGATATCATCAAATTTGTGTGAATGATGAGGATATCCCGAAGACTGCTTTCTGTTGTCGTCATGGGCATTATGAGTTCATTGTTATGTAATTTGGCATGACGAATTCTCCATATGTGTTCATGGGATTGATGAATTCTATGTTTTGTGAATTATTGGAAAAGTTCATTGTAGTTTTCATTGACGGCATCCTTGTGTACTCCACATATGAAGGGGAGCATGCAGAGCATCTACGAGCCATTTTGGGAGTTCTTTGTTGACATCAACTGTTTGGGAAGTTGTCGATGTGTAAATTTTGGGCTCGAGAAGTCCATTTCTTGGGGAATTTTGTGTCCCAATAGGGAGTAGCTGGGGATCCATCGAAGGTAGAAGAAGTTGTGTCTTGGGAAACCCCCAAGAGAGTTTCAGAGGTGCAAAGTTTCCTTGGGCTTGCGGGATACTACAGGAGGTTCGTAGCCAATTTCTCACGAGTTGCAACTCCTATGACATCTTTGACTAGAAAGGATCAAGTTTTCATATGTACTTATCAGTGCCAGGAATATTTCAAGTATCTAAAAGAGATGTTAATAAGTGCTTCAGTTCTTTCTCTCCCAGCTGAGGGAGTTCAGCTTGATGTTTTTTGCGATGGTTCACATCTAGGGCTAGGTTGTGTTCTCATGCAGCAGAGGTTAGATGTTTCTTATGGGTCTCGACATTTGCGTCCCCATGAACACAACTATGCCACTCATGACCTTGAGTTGGCAGTCGTGGTGTTTGATCTGAAGTTGTGGAGACATTACCTCATTGGTGAATGCTTTATGGTTCTCACTAATAATAAGAGTTTGAAGTATGTTTTCTCCCAACGTGAATTGAACTTGCGACAGCATCGGTGGATGGAGTTCTTGCACGAATACAACTTCGAAATATCGTATGCACCTAGATAAGGGAATGTTGTGGCTGATGCGCTAAGCTGGAAGTCACGTAGTGATGCTGTGCGTGAATCCGGTGATTCCTGGAGAGTAATGGAAGAACAGTCAGCATTACATCTTGATATGGGAGAAGTTGGGAGTAGAGGCTATCTTTTTTAGATGATGGTGCAGTCATACCTAGTGCAGAAGGTGGAAGAGTCCCAGTTGGGGGATCTTGAGGTGGAGTTCTGGAGAGATCGATTTGTTTGTGGTGAGTCTCCTGATGGTTGGTCTGAGGATGAACAACACAGAGTGTTGAATCATGGAAGGATTTTTGTTCCCTTGGTGATGCGCGAGATGGTCCTAAAAGAGTTCCATAGTTCTCCTTTAGTGGTTCATACTGGTGTGACAAAGATGTACCGATCCTTGAGGAGCTAGTTTTGGTGTCCTTGGATGAAGCATGTGGTTGCGGAGTTTGTGTCTCGATGTTTAGTCTTCCAAAAGGTGAAGGTCGAACACCGTGTTCCTAGTGGACTTCTCCAGCCATTAGATATTCCTCAGTGGAAGTGGGAGGACATCTCAATGGACTTTGTTACAGCTTTACCTCGAGATATGGGAGGATATGATGCTATTTGGGTGGTAGTAGATTGTTTAATGAAATCAGCCCAATTTATAGCAATCAAGGAGTCAAGCTCAGTGGAAGTTTTTTCGAGGCAGTATATGGAGGAGGTGGTGATACTTCATGGAGTCCCTAAGACGATAATTTCTAATCAAGATCATCGTTTTACCTCCAGGGTGTGGAGAGGTCTCCAACATGATTTTGATTCTCAACAGTACCTTAGCACTGCTTTTCATCTTCAAATGGATGGTCAGACGGAGCGAACCATCCAAAATCTTGAAGACATGTTGCGCTCTTGTATTCTTGATTTTGGAGGTTCATGGAGGAGGCACTTATCCTTGGTGGAGTTTGCCTATAATAATAGTTTCCACTCCACCATCAGTATGGAACCGTTTGAGGCCTTCTTTGGAAGGCCTTTCCGTTCTCCGTTGTGCTGGAATGGGGTCATAGTTTCTGCAATTCTCAGACCAGAACTAGTTCAGAATACAACAGAGATGGTTCAGGTGATTCGTGAGAGGATGAAGACAGCGCAAGATCGTCAGAAATCATATGCTAATCAAAGAAGGAGGCCCCTAGAGTTTAATGTTGGGGATCATGTGTTTTTGAAGGTGACTCCCCGTCGTGGGCAGTGAAGGTTTGGCCGTGGAAGTAAGCTTTCTTCCCATCTTGTTGGGCCTTTCTACGTGTTGGCTCGTATTGGAGATGTTGCATACCGAGTGGCACTTCACCCATAGATGAGTTGGATACATGATGTTTTCCATGTATCACAGCTACGCCATTATCTTCATGATGACTCTAACATCATCAATTGGGGAGAGATCGATGTTGATGATGATTCCCCCTTTGAGGAGTGACCTCTAGAGATCCAAGACCACATGGAGAAGGTTTTGTGCAGGCATTCCATCCCCTTAGTTTGTGTCTTGTGGCGACACGGTGGCATGGAAGAGAGTACATGGGAACATGAGTCATAGATATGTTCTCAGTACCCAGAGTTGTTTGATGGTAAACTCTTTCCATGTGTCATTGTAGCTAATGTGGTTTTTAAACCTTTATGTTTATGAGATGGCTCCCTTTGTTGATTTGGTGGCTTAATCTCTTTTGAGAGGTATCTCAGTGGGTGGTTGTTCAGACCCTGTTTCGTTTTCTCTTTAGGTGGGTTTTGGATTCTCGAGGATGATAATGGTTTGAGAGGTGTTTGATGTCATGTCACGGACCTCTCTGTTCCATTAATTTGTGAAAATGTGGTGTTGGAGGTGTTCTAGAAGGTCAAGGTGGCTTGGGGTGCGTTTGGGTGGACTTTTAAAGAAATCAAAAGAGTTATGGCCTACGCACGGGAGGTGCAAAGTTTGCCTAAACTGTGCGGCCAAACTGTGAAAAGCTGGTCTTAGGGGCAGTGGCTAACACACGGTTAGCACACGGTTTGTCTAACCGTGTGGACTAACCATGCGAGGATTGATTGTCAAGGCAGAAGTTAATGCACGGTTAGCGCACGGTTTGTTAAACTGTGTGGACTAACCATGTTGTCACTTAAAGTTAGATCCTAAAATTGTGGATCTAACTCTTTTTGCCTTTAATCACCTCGTTTAAGCCCCTAATCAGACATAACTCAGGATTACCCTTCCTTGGAGGTGGAAGAACCTCTCCCAAGCATTTTTGAGTCGATCCAGAGGCTTCTCTTCTCGAATCGAAGCCGGTTTCTCGATGTATGTGATCCTTTTGTTTGGTTTCTTAGATTTACCTAGATCTGCTCCCCCTATTCTCTTGGGATCTTATATCTACACATGTTATGGGTAGATCTAGGTGTTTGGATGTTGAATATGATGAGCTTTGGTCTTGTTTGTGTTAGGAGAGTAGATCTAAGGAGGATTCGTGGAGAATCAACCCAGTTTCTAGGGCGTTCATCGACCATTGTGGTTTTCTTCAAAAACCATTGAGGTAGGGGATTTGTGGCTTCACTAATTGTTTATGTGAAATCGTAGAGTTAGCATGATTTATCTCTTTGTATCACAATAGAATTTACTTAATTAAATAATTTAACTAGAGTAAAAGAATTGGTTTGATCTCATGTTGTTGCTTTGTACCGTGATAATGGTTTGCCTCTTGATTTGCTAGATAACTGTGATGTTTATGCCTTTCTTGTTAGCATGGGGTTCTTGAAGAAATTGATAAAGAACGTAAAGCCGGAATTAATTAATAATTTGTTTACTAATTATATAGAGGCATGAAATCATACCTGGTTCTTGTTGTGACTTGATATTGATTAAATTTGGCATAGTAAGCATGTTTAATCTTCAGTGGTAGCTTAATGAATTGGTTCATGATTTTGGAACCAACGAATTGAATTTTTTAATTCATATAAGGACTAAACTGAAGGAATAGATGGTTTGAATGGATTGCCTATTGTTGATCTTGAGGAAGTTTTCATAAAGGAAATGAACCTTGAATTTCTACGAGTTCAAAAGCTGGATATTTGAATTTCGGAACCAAGAATATTGAACATTCGGAACCTGGTGTTTGAAGAATTCGGAGTCTGGGATCCAATGTCCAGAATTTGAGAAGTTCTGAACTGAGAATTTGTATATTCTTGAAAGCTGGATGATAGGAGATGTGAAGACATTTAATTGTGACGATGCTTTGCTGTTTTGTAACTATAATTTTTGAGTATATGAAAGTACTCATAATTCAAGCAAAATTTGGGTGGTGAAGTCATACTGAGAATCTGGAAGAGCCATTACGAGAATCAGAAGAACAGAGTCTACTTCTTAAACAGAATTTGTGGAGTCTACTTCTTGAACAGAATTTGCGGAGTCTACTTCCTGAACAGAATTTTTGGAGTTTACTTTCTGAATAGATGTTCGGAGTTAACTTCTGGAGTCAGAAGTTCATTACCAGAACATCGAAGTCAACTTGCTGAAGAAGAAGTTCGTAGTGGATAGTATGGAGTTGACTTGTTGAAGAAGAAGTTCGTAGCGAGAAGTTCGGGATTGACTTTCTGAACCTCAAGATCGTATCCAGAAGTGTAGAGTCATGTCGAGAATCGAAGAATTCATACCAAGAACTAGAAAGTCATACTAAGAATTGGTAAAGTAGTAACAAAAATCCATACCAAGAAATGATGAAGATTCATACCAAGAATTGAAATGGTTCCATGCCAAAGAATCGGTGAAGAGTCATGACAAGAATTGAAAGTGATACTGAAGACTCAAGAAGAGTGGATCTGAGAAAGTGATGTCGAAGAACCAATAAGGGAGAATCCAAGAAATTGATGATGAGAAAACGGATGAGGGGATCCGAGAATGTGATTCCTAGAAACTTGGTTGGATCCGAAAAAGGCCAAATCTCTAAATAAAGTTAAGGGGAAGAAGATTTGAGAAGATTCTAGAAGCATTGAAAAAGTATTAATTACTCCAAGATTTCAGGAGAAATTAAGATTTGGGTGAATTTAAGAGAGCGGGAAAATATTTTGGTTTCCCGCCTAAGCATAATTTGGAGCACCTATAAAAGGAGATCCAGGTGCTAAGTAAGTGTGTGATGAAAAATTATAGAGAGAAGCTCTGGTAATCTAGAGAGAGGAAGAAGTGTTCAGTCGACAGAGTTTCATTGTGATTTCAATCGTAATGAGAATTTGATACTAGTTGACACCATATTGAGTTTCTATTATTGAAGATTCGGAGTGGTGAAGAATTCAGAGTGGAGAATTTGGAGTGGAGATTCGGAATGGGGAATCAGTTCTGGCTGTCACCGTATTGAGTTTCTCAAACTGAGGAAGAATCGAATTGAAGAATCAGAGTGAAGAAGAAATTCGGAGTGAAAATTCGGAGTGATGAATTCAGAGTAGAGATTCAGAATGGGGAATCAGTACTGGCTGTCACCGTATTGAGTTTCTCAGACTAAAGAAGATTCGGGTTGAAGAATCGGATTGGGAAAATTCGGAATGGAGATTCAAAATGGGAAGTTCAGACTGTATTTGATCTATCTCAAGTCCAAGGAGTCCATGCCTTTCTTCTGGGTAAGAAAGTGAATATTTGGGCTGAACTTTCTTACACTTATGTATTGGAAAGGAAGTGTAGGTAACATAAGTTGTTATAAGAAAAGAGACTTTTCCCTATTGTGCTAAGAGGGTGCACATGCACTGGAGTGATTGTTTCACAGTGCTTCATGAGTGTAAGGGTATATCCTACTCGTTATAATCCATGTATTGTTTCCTTAGTGGATTGTATGGTACTAGATTGTTTCCAACCATACCAAGGACGTGGCTATTCTTATTGAATAGTGAACCTTGTAAATTGTTGTGTTCCTTTGGATGTGTTCTTGTTTGTTTCTCAGAAAGGGAATTATATCTTTAACAAGAGACTAAGGTTGTTCTCAACATTAAGGGAACTTAAAAGAAGAAAAATGGGTACCAATGATTCACCCCCCCCCCCCTCTCAGTGGTTCATTACTCCTACTGGGTCCTTACAAGTGGTATCAGAGCACGAAGGTTCCCTTTGTTTTCCTTACTGATGGAGAATCTGAATTGTGTGAACAGTAAAGGCATTCCGGTATTCTATGGGAAGAACTATCACATCTGGAAGGATAGAATTCTACCATATCTCATGTATATTAGTTATGATGTTCTTGAATATACAACAGTTGGGTTTCCCCCCAATAAAGACAAGGTTCCCCTTACGCCTGTTGATAAGAAGTTTCTTGAGAATAATGGAAGAGCCAAGAATTCTATATTATCTTCACTTTCTGAAATTGAATTCTTGAGAGTAAAAGGAGTGGCCATAGCCAAAGGTATATGGGACAAACTAAAAAACATATAAGAATGAAATACAAAAGTCAAGAAGGCAAAACACCAAATCTGGAGATTGAAGTATGAAGACTTGAAGATTGGAGAGCATGAATCTATTGGGGATTTCATCACCTGGGTAAACGATGTCGTTAGTACCATCAGATGTCTTGGAGAAGAGCTAAAAGACTCTACTGTGGTGGAAAAGATCTTAAGGATTCTTCCTGATAAATTCGATGTGAAGGTATCTTCATTAGAAGATAGAGACTCAGAGACTCTATCTCTTGATGATTTTCAAAGCACACTCATTACTTACGAGATGAGAAGGGAAAAGGATATAAAGACCAAGAAAAAGGTTGAGAGAGAATTATCATTCAAATCCATGAAGAAGGAAAAGTCTAAGAAGATCTTGATTAAAGAAGATGGTGGTGACTTTGACTCTGAAAGCGAGGTATGTAAAAATATTAACGATATTTTATCCTTGTTTTCAAAAAATGTTAAAAGAGGAACAGGTAAAAACAAGGGAAAACTTCCCTTGAAGTGTTTTGAATGTGGAGACATTGGCCACTTTGCAGATAACTGTCCTTGAAGTGAGAATGAAGAAGACAGTTATGAAGAACAAAGAAATCCAATATTGTTATGGAAGAAGCATGGTGGTAAAGGAAAGTCATGGAGAGAAAAGAAGTTCTTCAAATCCAAGAGAAAAGTTTTTTTTCAATAAATGAAGAAGATGAAGAAAGCGATGTTGAATCTGAAAAAATCAGTTGAGCATGGTGTGGAAAATACTTTCATTGCAATAGTGAATGATGAATATTTCAGAAGCAGCGGCTTGGAAGAAGATGAATCTCATCTTGAGATGCATCTGAAAGAATAATTGAAGGAATGTTTAAGAAAGATCAGAAGGCCGGAGAAGCATAACAAAAAGGTGGAAGATAAATTTTCCTCAGCATCCAATCAATCCAATGATAAATAAGAACTTTAGAAAGATCATGAATACTTGAAGAAGTCTCTTGAAGATGAGAAAAATCAAAATGAGCACATGAGAGTAAAGTTGAAGGCAAAAGAGGAAGAATTAGAGCTTGTTCAAAAGAAGCTCTCAGAAGCTGAATCAAAAAACATTTGTTTTCAAAACTCAACTACTGATGCTGGTGAAGGCTCTCAACAAGAACATTCTGAGAAAATTCAAAAGAAGAATAAAGTGGTTGTTGTGAAGAAGAAAGATGAGAAAGTTGCTTATGTGGTCAAGACCAGCATTACTAGGAACTCTGAAGTTTCTAGGAAACCTAAGTCTAACACTGGTGAAAAACAACCAAAAACAGAGAAGGCATAATTTCGGCAGAGCAATCTTGCTAACCAAAGAATGGTTGGTGGGGCAGAATAAAGAGAAACAAATAAGTATCAGAACAAAAGATTTAGAGGAAGGTACTCCTTCTATGGGTACTGTTGGTATTGTGGTTGATTCGGGCATACAGTGAATATGTGTTGGTTCAATCAACATTATTACCACCACCCCATAGGTTATGAAAGGCAGAGATTTAGGGGGAGTCAATCTTCTCAAAGGAAGAAGAGTTAAAAGGTGTTCTTGAAGAAAGGTGTAAAGAATGAAGTTAAGACAGGAAATAGGTTTCAACCTCCGGAGACTATTTGTGAAAGGTGTGAACAACCTGGACATCTTACAAAAGGATGTCTTGTGCTGTTAACAGCTCAAAAAAATTTCCTAATTCTCAAAAGCTGAAGGAGAAGAAATAAGTGAAAGAATAAAAGTCTCTTGTTGATGAAAATGCTCTAAAAGTTACAAAGGAAGAACGACCTTGGATACTTGAAAGTGGGTGTTCTTCACATATGACAGGAGACTTGAATTTACTTAAGAATTTGAAAAAGTTTAAAGAAGGAAATGTGGCATTTGGAAATGATTAATCTTTAAAAATCAAAGGTGTTGGATCAGCCATCATTGGGAAGGAAAAATTGAGGTCCAAGAAAAATCTTTATGTTGATGGGATAAAGCACAACTTTCTAAGTGTAAAACAATTGTGTGATGAGGGTAACAAAGTTATCTTCAAGAAAGATGTATTTGTTGTGAAAAGGGAATTAGATGGGGAGATTGTTACAAGAGGACAATGAACTAAAAGAAATCTGTTTCAGGTTGGAAATTCACAAAACCCTTGTTATAAGAGCATAGTAGAAGAAAATCAGTTGTGGCACAGAAGACTTGGGAACATGTGTCAGAGATATATGAGAAAGTTAACTCAAAGGGATAGTGTTCGAGATATTCCCAATTTTCCAATAAGAAGAGATTAGTGTTGCACTACCTGTCAGTAAGGAAAGATTACAAGTGTTGTGCATAAGAAGGCTGCCATTTGTTCAAAACAACCCCTTGAACTAATACATTCTGATATAAGTGGGCCGATGAGAAAAAAACAACAAATGGAGACAAGTAATTCATCACTTTCATTGATGATTTTACTCGCATTACATGTGTTATGTTTATTAAGCACATGTCAGACACCCTGAAAATGTATAAATGCTTCAGAAGGAAAGCTGAGAAAGAATGTGAGTACTCTGTGAAAAAGTTGAGAACATATAATGGTGGTGAGTATTGAAGTGAAGAATTTGAATACTATCTTGAGAAGCATGGGATTCAACATGAATATAGTGCACCATATACACCTCAACAAAATGGGGTTGCTGAAAGGAAGAACAGAAGCTTGGTGGAAATAGGAAGAACCATGTTCCTTGAACATGGCCTTACTCATTACTTTTGGAGGCAAGCTACAAGTACAACTGTATATATTCAAAATTGATGTTTCTAGAGGCCTCAATCAAACAATACTCCATATGAACTTTTCTATTGAATTACTCCAAGTATGAAGCATGCTAAATTTTTTGGGATCCCATGTATTATAAAGAAGAAAGGTTGAAGCAGTGGAAAATTCGAGCAGAAAGGAGAAGATGGAATTTTTCTTGGATATCCACTAGAAGGAATAGTTTATAGATTCTTTAACAAAGAAACATGAAGAATTGTGAATGAAGTTTATGTAAAAGTCATTGAAACTCCGAGAAAATATAATCATGTCCATACAGACAAGGAAGATGAGGAAGATGAAGTTAACAATTCTGATAAGGATGCAATGAATTGTAATCCTAATCAAAATCAAGAATCGGATTCAACTATATCAAGTGATGAGGAAGGGGCATGAAAACCCTATCCAAGGCTGATGAAATAAGAGCAAGCTCAGAATATTATTGGTGATCAACGTCACATGGTTCAAACAAGAATAACAAGTAATTCTATATCACATACTTCCTTGTATTCCAAATTTGAACCAAATAATGTTAAAGAATCCTTTGAGCATCCAGAATGGGTTCAAGCCACGAATGAAGAATTGGATCAGATTAAAAAGAATGACACATGGGAACTCGTACCCAATCCTGAAAGTAAGAACATTATGGGCATCGAATGGGTCTTCCGGAACAAGTTGAATGAATAAGGTGAAGTTATTAGAAATAAAAAAGTATTGGTTTATAAAGGCTACTCTCAGATTGAAGGAATTCACTTTGAAGAAACTTTTTCTCCAGTATCCAGATTAGAAACTATCCGAATCTTTCTTGATATTGTTGCACAAAGAGGCTACAAAATCATTCAAATGGATGTTAAATCCACATTTCTTAATGGTGATCTCAAAGAAGAAGTTTATTTTGAGCAACCATGTGGCTTTGTTGTTGGGAAGAATGAAAGTTATGTGTTCAGGTTGAAGAAAGCCTTGTATGAGCTAAAGTAAGCTACAAGAGCATGGTACACCAAACTGGATACTTTATTAAAAGAGATGAACTTCATGAAAGGAAGAGTTGATAGAAATTTGTACATCAAGGAAAGCCAACATATTTCTCTCATTATGATTGTCTATGTTGATGAAATTATTTTTGCTGGGAATGATGAAAGGAGTTGTGAAAGGTTTACTGAAGAAATGAAGAATGTCTTTGAGATGTCTATGTTGGGTGAAAGGAGATAATTTCTTGGGTTACAAATTTTGAAACAAAAAGAATTCATTTTTTTCCAAGAAAAGTATGCTAAGGAACTTCTCAAGAAATTTGGGATGGAAAACTCAAAACCTGTATCAACTCCTATCTCAGTGGGCATGAACCTAAGAAAAGATGATGAAGGAAAATAAGTTGATCAGAAAGAATATCGGAAGCTGATTGGAAGTTTGGTATACCTGACTGCATCAAGACCAGATATTCTTTTTTCTGTTACCTTATGTGCAATATTTCAAAGTGCCCCTAAAGAATCACATCTTGTTGCTGGAAAAAGAATTCTTAGATACATAAAAGGTGCAGCAGAATTCGGAATCAAGTATAGTGGCTCAAATAACATTGATTTGTATGGCTATTCAGATGTAGATTGGGCAAGAAATGTTGATGATAGAAGATCCACATCTGGTGGAGTGTTATTTATGGGAAAAAGTTGTGTTGGCTGGCACTCGAAGAAGCAGAATTTTGTGACACTCAGTACAGTTGAAGCTGAATATGTTGCTGCAACCATGGCTGCTACAAAACTTATCTGGATGAAAACACAGTTGAAAGATTTGTTATTTGAAGTGAAGATGCCCTTGCTCTTGGGCTATGATAATCAAATCACAATTAATCTTACCAAAACTCCAGTCCAACATTCACGTTCGAAAAGAATATTGACATAAAAAATCATTTCATCAAAGAGCATGTGGAAAAGAATGAACTAAAACTTGAATATGTTTCATCTGTTGAACAAGTTGCTGATATTTTCATGAAACCCTTGCTGATGTAATATTTCTCAAGATTGAGGTTGAACATGGGTGTCCAACCTCTTTCTCTTCAAGGCTAAGGTATGTTGTTCTTTCCCCTCTCTCTTCTTACCTTTGGATTGTTTTTTCAAGGGGGAGAAGTTTTTTTATCATAAATCTATTTGTTTAAAGAGAGAGTTGTGGGTAAGCTATGAACTCAGCATTTTTTGTGTATGTGAACTATTCTAACGTTTTTCTGGAGTGGTTGTAGGAAAGAACTTGAAGCTGTTCATAGGATGTATGAAGCTGAAGATGTATGAAGTTGAAGATGTCATTTTCACTACCTATGGACAACATGGTTTTGCTGTAAATGATTCTTGTTTCATACAATGAGTTATATCACGTAGGCTTAGAATTATTGATAATTAATCCATTGCTTTAGGTTACAAATTTTGGTGATTTATGAAAACTTGGTTGACAATAAAGTCCAAAGGGGGAGATTATTAGGACCGAGCTGAAGGAAGAGATGGTTTGCAAGGATTGTCTTTTGTTGATCTTGAGGAAGTTTTGATACAGGAAAGGCACCTTGAATTTATAAGAATTTGGAATCTAGAAGTTTGATGTTCAGAACCAAGAATATTGAACATTCAGAACCTGGTGTTCGAAGAATTCGGTGTCTGGAATCCGAAGTCTGGAATTTTAGAAGTTCGGAACTGGGAATTTGCATATTCTTGAAAGTTGGCTGATAGGAGATGTGAAGACATTTAATTGTGATGATGTTTTGCTATTTTGTAACTCTAATTTGGGAGTATATGCAAGTACTCATAATGCAAGCAAAATTTGGGTGGTGAAGTCATACCGAGAATCTGTAAGAGTCATTACGAGAATCAGATGTATGGAGTCTACTTCTTGAACAGAACTTGCGGAGTCAACTTCCTGAATAGAATTTGTGGATTCTACTTCCTAAATAGAATTTTCAGAGTCTACTTCTTGAACAGAAGTTTGAAGTCGACTTCTAGAGTCAGAAGTTCGTTACTAGAAGTTAGAAGTCGACTTGTTGAAGAAGAAGTTCGTAGTGTAAAGGTCGGAGTCGACTTTCCGAAGAAGAAGTTCATAAAGAGAAGTTCAGAGTTGACTTCTTGAACCTGATGTTCATAGTCAGAAGTGCGGAGTCATGCTGAGAATCGAAGAAGTCGTACCGAGAACCAGAATGATGTACCGAGAATTAGTGAAGTCATAACGAAAATTCATACCAAGAAAGGATGAAGAGTCATACCAAGAATTGAAATGGTGTCATGCTGAAGAAGTGGTGAAGAGTCATGCCAATAATTGAAAGTGATGTCAAAGACTCAAGAAGATCAGATCCGAGAAAGTGATGTTGAAGAATCAAGAAGGGTGAATCTGAGAAATTGATGCCGGGAAGATTGATGATTGGATCCGAGAATGTGATTCTGAGAAACTTGGTCGGATTCGGAAAAGTACAAATCTCTAAATCAAGTGAGGGGAAGAAGATTAGTGAAGATTCTAGAAGCGTTGAAAAAGTCATAATTACTCTAAGATTTCAGGAGAAGTTAAGATTTTGGTGAATTTAAGAGAGCGTGAAAATATTTTGGTTTCCCGCCTAAGCATAATTTGGAGCACCTATAAAAGGAGATCCAGGTTCTAAGTAAGTTTGTGATGAAAAATTAGAGAGAGAATATATGGTAATCTAGAGAGAGGGAGAAGTGTTTGGTTGACAGAGTTTCATTGTGGTTCCAATCATAATGAGAATTTTATACTGGTTGACACCGTATTGAGTTTCTCTGATTGAAGATTCGAAGTGGTGAAGAATTAAGAGTGGAGAATTCAGAGTGGATATTAAGAATGGGGAATTAGTATTGGTCGTCATCATATTTAGTTTCTCAGACTGAGGAAGACTCGGATTGAAGAATCAGAGTGACGAAGAAATTCAGAGTGAAAATCCGGAGTGAAGAATTTAGAGTAGAGATTCGGAATGGGGAATTAGTACTGGTTGTCACCATATTGAATTTCTCAAACTGAAGAAGATTCAAATTGTAGAATTGGATTGGGAAATTTTGGAATGGAGATTCGAAATGGGATGTTCTGACTGTAATTGATCTATCTCAAGTCCAAGGAGTCCTTTCCTTTCTTCTCGGTAAGGAAGTGAAGATTTTTGTTGAAATTTCTTACACATGTGTATTTGAGCACCCACATGAGTGATTGTTTCACAGTGCTTCACGAGTGTAAGGGTATATCCTAATCATTTTAATCCAAGGATTGTTTTCTTAGTGGATTTTATGGTATTGGATTGTTTCCAACCACACCAAGGACGTAGCTATTCTTATTGAATAGTGAACCTTGTAAATTGATGTGTTCCTTTGGATGTGTTCTTTATTTTTTCTCAGCAGGGAATTATATCTTTAACAGGTGAAAAAGTTTGTTCTCAACATTAATGGAACTTAAAAGAAGAAAAAGGGGTACCACTGATTCACCCCCACCCCCTCCTCTTAGTGGTTCATTACTCCAGCTGGGTCCTTACAATTCAAGATGTATTAAATAACTTGATTGAGTTCCATGAAGGGTTCAGAGGTACCCTCTTGTTGTGAATTACGGATAAAATCCCATTTTATGTGATTGTTGGTGCTTGTTGTTTGAAGGCTTGATGCCTTGCTAAAGGTCCAAGATCCCAAATTGTTGTAATGTTTGTTTTCCTACTTCTTTTGTTGTGTTGTGACCCGGGAGGGGTGTTGTGATTCTTGTGTTGTGATGTGACCCTGGAGGGGTGTTGTGATATGTGGAGGTAGGGAGGCCTTGTGGTTGTGGTAGCAGATGATTCCTAGAGTGGCGATATGCATCGGTTTATGCATGTGGGTGTCAGGGATGACACTGGGGATGATGGAATGGGATGCATGTGATTGTTGGATGTTTTCTTATTCTTGGGTTTTTATGAGCTTTTCTTTTCCCCACTGCTCAAGGTAGTTGGTCTTGCTTACCCTTCTTCTGAAGAAGGCGAAGACATGTGGGGTATGCCACGTGTTTTCCATGTTTAGCCTCTCGAGGGAGAATGGGTCTACACTCTTGCTATAGGTGGCAAAAACTCGATGGGTAGTATGTCTGCTCACCATGTTGAGCCCCCTTGTGTTTAATAGAATAGGTTACTTTTATAGAATTCCTAGGAATATGGGAAAGTAATTCTATAATGAATGTTTGAATAAATGATATTAACCCATGGGGTTGGAGTTTGTTGGAACTTAATGATGAGGTTGGGAACTTTTGAAGGGACAGTGGTTTTTAGATGTGATGTTAATGGGTTTTAAGTGTCAAAAATTGTTCATGGTTAATTAATGTATGAAGAATTAATTAATTTATACTGGAATTGATAAAAAGTGAAGGAAAAAATCTAATAAATCCCTTTAAATGGTTGTGTGCTTATAGGATACCTAGTCTTAGAAGTGGCAGCCCAGAGTCTGAGAGACGTTTTCTGTAGTTGTGTCTAAGACTAGGTTATCCCCATAGTGTGGTTGTGAGTTATTATATATTATGTAATTTTTGTGTTTCTATATGATACGCCACCCTGTCAGTAAGGGAAACTGACACCCTCAGGATTCTGAGCCCTGGGGGTGTTTTCCCCAACATTCCGGTGTGAGGATGAATGGCTTACTACCCCCTTTGACCCCGCTCTCTTCTCTTGGTAGATACTAGTTCCATGAGGCACATCGGTTAGTTTTCCCCATATATGTGTGTAGACGTATGTAATGTCTTGTGGATTTTTCACACAAATATATTCTAGATATAGTATCATATGGACTACTATTGGTGTAACGTGTATAGGCTGTGATGGCTTGAGGATCATTACTCGGTGTATGGGCTGTAATGGCTTGAGGTATAATACCTGATGTATGATACACGTTATGTGAGCTGTGGTGGCTCCCAGAAACTACCTGTTTACTTTTGGTTGTGAGGATGGTGTGGTGATTCGCCTAGGTGTTTGCAAGGAATCCTTTGTGGTGCATTGTGGTGCATATTATGGAGCTTAGCCCAAGTTTATACGGGCAAGCCTTTGGAGAGATGCACAGGATATATGTGATTGGGGAAAAGTGGCAAACCAGTGTGGAAGTAGTAGTAGGGTACCCTTGATATTCTTTACTATACGATATATTCTTGTATGTGTTACTTGGTGAGAGTAGACATGGTGAGGTTGGGAACATAGTATACCTATTTAGGGGACGAGTTAGTTTCACTGTTTTTCACTGTGTTTTAGCATGCTTTCATTACATTTATGAGAGGCTTCGGGGAGGATCCTACTGAGTATACTGTTATACTCACCCTAAATTTATATAAACTATTTTTCAGGTCCCTTGGATCAGGTTGGAGATCAGGATGGTTACTACTAGCTTGTGGTTGTAGGAGCTGTTCGGGCTTGTGGTCGCTGTTGTTTTTACATTCCTTTAGGTACTTGTAGATTTCCCCTTCAGTTGTAGTACTTTTGCATGGCATTACATATATGTATTTGGGTTCTTTTATGTTTCAGTTCTGAGTTGGATTTGGTTGGTGTCTCTCTTATCTCTCTCTTTTTCATGTGTTCTCTTAGAGGGTAATGCCTCCCATTTGTGTGTTTATTATACCCTCGGTGCTAGTCTCCAACCTGGGGCCTACTAGAGGCGGGACTCGGGGGGTCATTATCTCCCTTTCCACATTGTCGGCCCAGGAGGGGTACACTTTTTGGGGAGGTGGTCGTGACACTAACCTAAAAATATATTTGGGTATGTAAGTGATTCAATATTTTATTTAGATTTTGTGAGAATTATTTGTCTAATATTGGTTCATGTTTGTTGGTACCAATATAGAATTTTAAGGATTGTTTTTCAGAACCAAATAAGAGATTGTGGGTCTAGGGTTGTTAGATTAAAAACAAGAGAGGTTGTTATATCATTCCTTGAATACCCTCAAGTGTTTCCATTGTTTTATTAATGAACATCATATATTCAGTTAGTAATTTCCTTTAATTTTATCTTCAATATGTGTTAATTGGTAATTAAATTGATTTTGAGGAGGATGAAAGGTTAATGGTAGTAAGGGGGAGGAAATTAAAATTGGTGTTGGTGATATAACATAATTGGGTTCCTGATGAAAGGAACCCATATATTGGGCAGGTCTGGTGTTACTATAGGTGTTTTTTTCAATAGCACTGAGTACTTGATACCCTTGTAACTGGTACCTAATGAAAACCTTGAATTATTTTAGAAAAGAGAAAAATTACATTTTCAAGCCCAATAATTAATCCTTTTAAAACCATACTTAAATTTCTATATTTTATTTGGTCTTTATTTCTTATCCTAAAGACTCTTCTTCATTCCCCTTCACTCCTCTTGTAATTTAAGATTCAAGGGTAATACAAATTGTTTCCAAGCCATCATAAAGAATAGTATTTGTCTAAACTTGGGTAAGGGTACTCACCTTTATTATTTTTTCCTTCCACCACCAAGGAAGTATAAAATTATAAATCTCATCATCCAAGGTCTGGTGGAATCGTCAACTCTTTTGGGTGTTTCTTCAACTAATCTATTATAGAAGTTAATACTTGGTGAATCTAAGGAACCACCCTTGTTCTCTTCTTTGGATTCCATTTATTATTTGGAAATGATCCAAATCCTTATAATTTCATTTCTTAAGTTGATTAATTATTAAATTTTATACATTTTTCTTCTATTATTTACTTCATAATCAACTATAGCATGGTTTTTGGTAAGTTTCCCCTTCCTCATTCTCAATACATTGTAGTGTATGGGGAAGTGACAATATTGGGTAGAATAATGATGGAAATAAAACCATTTTATTGATAATAATAAATAATTTTTCTTAAAACTAAACTAAAAATGGTTTTTAAATTGTATGTGTAAAATTTTATTTTGTAATAACTTTATTTGTATTTAAGTCTTAGGTTTATTTATTATTAGCTTATGAGTTATGTATAATTATTTATTAAACTATGGAATGGGTTTTGATATTATAATTATAACTATGACTACCAAAATGTATTGATAGTTATTAGCATTTGTTATGATAATTAACTCACTAATGTGATAAAGTAAAAAATGAATCATTGATATTTCTTAAGAATTTGTTACATGACCCTACTAATGAGATAATGGTTGGGTATGGATATTCGAGCTACCCATGGGAAATTGTACTCTAGATATATGTTATATATTATGTATTATATTTTGTGACATATTCATTGAATTTTGGTACCATAAATGGTGTGACCTACCAAATGGTTATACAAAATGAGAATCTATAGTTCGATCTATGGCATTCCCCAAACCCTGGGATGGATTTTGACCACTTTATATTTTCTTGGTGATGCATTAGGAACTTAGATATATAACCACTAATCTAATATAATATATAGATTATTGTAATGGATTTCAAGTGGGGCTCAAAAAAAGTATAGTTGGTTCCTTTAGTGGATTATTTAACACCTAGAAAACAACCCATATATTAATTAGTTTGTTATTTTAGGGATTTAGTTATAAAATAATTATTTATTTATACATTTCTTTCATTATTTTATTTATATTTCTACTACATAAACCTAGTTTCTTAATAGGATGGTGGGAGTCAAGTGGTGACTTCCTATTGGGTATGATGCACTCAATCTATACACATATCCCATTAGGATGTGTGAAAACCTTATCTTGCATGATCTAGGAAAAGGAATTAAACTAAAGCAAGGTTCTATATAGGACATGGATTATGGAGTGAAAAAAATCCTTTTAAATATTTTATTTGATGACATGAGCAGGGATGTAGGTGTTGTCTATGATTTCTTTTTAGGATATTCTATATATATAATTTCATTTTATAATATTTGAGTGTCTATATGTTTTACTTAGTGCTTTTATATGCCCTTTGTAACTATATATGTATGTTAGATGGTTTATCTAGATATTTTTATATTATGTTTTATGGGTATAAATTACATATAGATTCCTATGTATATTACTATCTTAGTATAACAATTATCCATGGTGTATTGGTACCCCTAATGGATATATTTTTGTTTTATACTTTTCCTACATCTATGAAGGTCATGGTATATTTTCATCTTCATCCTTTGATGTCTTGGTACAGTTTCAAATAGTAAAAACCATCCACCACTTTTTCTAATCATCATTTAGTGTTTACATAAACCTTTTGAGATCATGGGTTGTGTCTGAGGTGTTGTGGTATCCTGGTTTGGGTATTATAATCATGTTTGTTATAATTTTTATAATCACAAAACATGTTTATTATTTTTCTTTTCTTTTTTTAGAATAATTTCAAAAAAGTAACTATTATTTTACCAAATTTGTGATCTATCCAAAAAACTCACTATCCAAACACCAACATTTCATTAGATGGAGAAGATATCATAAGATGAAATCAGATTAACAAAAAATAAAAATACTATAATATCTAAAAAATATCAAAACAAGACATGTCGATTAGGTGGATTCACTAATGACTAATACCTTACTAATTAGAGAAATTTTGGGAGTTATGATATACCTACTAAATATCATCTCTTTAATTTAAAAATTAAAATAACATACCTTGAAGAAAACATCAATTATTTTATTTCCCAAAAAAATTATATTTCTATAGAATTAATGTTTTTACCAAATACCAAATGTATCAAAAGTAATAGTAAATTCCCAATAAATAATTTATCAAAATTTTTTTGGGAAAGGATGAATAATTTATATCACTATTATTAGAACTCATGGATATAGAGAAGGTTAGTTACCCTATAGTTACACCTTATCCATCAATGTGATGAATGTGGAACTACCATGAGATCACCCGGTAGCTACATGACCCTCAGAAGAACTAACCATGTGGCAGTATATCTTTCACATAGACCCCACTATCCACATCCTACCCATCCAACATGTGGTCTCCCTATGACCATGGGATCCTATTACAAATACAAAAAACCCAAACACTAATTTTTTCTCAGACATTCACCTCAACAACTGACTAGATAGCTGGAGAAGCCTATAATGCATGCTGACCATGTGTTCATGCACTCCTCACAGCATAGTCATCTATCTTGGAAAATGGTTGACTTCTTCCTTGACTATAAATACTCATTTATATTTTGATAAGGGTACACATTGAGGAAGATATAGTGGAAGGAATTCATTAAGAAAATATCACAAGTCATCTTCAAACTCCAAAAGAACTCCCTCTGTAAGGTATCATGTGCAAGCCTAGTGTGTGGACCTCATTGTGCAGGATGATACCACATGGGATCTCACCTATAATGAAACTACTATTTAGTCTATGAATATTTTTAAATTACTAGAAGTTTATCCCCCCACCTCTATTGTGCACTAATTGATCAAACACACTCCCTTCACGTAGTCCTCACACAGACCATCCTTTAACAAACCTATATATAGGACAAACTTTTATCCATGGGTTAATCAAGAATATTGGTCTCCACTACAAAGCATATAAAAATATGGATATTCTATAATTAATTAATATTCACATAGATCCCTTTTGGGTGTCTACCACATAGTAAGGCCCTCCACCATGCACTTTCCAAATAGGATCACCCTCTTTGAGAGGTCCCAATATGAATAAATCCCATACGCACCTATATCACAGGACAACCCCTACCCATGCACATCTCCTAAGCAGGAGAGACTATTTTTTTACACACCTCCCACTAGGGATAGCCCCTCCTACCATATGATTATTGTGGGGGAAAATACCATTTTGTATTCCAACTGTGCATGTTTTATTTACTCTAGGTGTTTGAACCCATCCTCCTAATGATATATCTATACAACGTATATGGTTAGACTATGACACCCTTTTTCTAAGTAATCACTAATAAGTAAAAGGTAATTCCCTTCAAAAATCATAGTACTCACAAAATCTAGATATTTATATCATTGTACATACATTAGATAATGTGTTCCCTTAATGAAGGGAGGATTTGTGTTGTCATCCCATATAGTTAGAACTCTATAGGGTGATCATAATCATATATTATCTTGATAGTAAGGGTTATATAATGTTATGGATCTCTTGACCCATTACTTTGTGGGAATTGTGGTGGTGGAGGTGTTCGAGGAATTTTTTGAAGTAGTCTAAAGGAAAAAGGGGGTTAGAGATGGAAAATCTAGCAAGAGGAGTCCTGCAACATAGAGGAGTGTGTTGTGTTGTAAGGTATAGTAGCTAAAATATAGAGGTTTTGTGATATATAATAGGTAACTTGAATTAGGTGTTTTTAATATATCCAAATGTTTTCATATCTATGATGTGGATCTTATGGTTTCACCAAAGGAGGATCCACTGTGGTGGGGAGTATCCAACTTTGGTGTAAAAGCGATCACAGATAGATTTTGGTGGTTCTACAATTTTTGGGGGTAGATGTGTCATGGATCATGGGTTGTTTCATATCTCCCTTTATAGTTATTTGGTCATATAGTGTAGTGTAATTGGATACACTGTGGTCCCTTCTAGGTTTCTAGGGGTTTGCAACATAGTGATCATGGTTGTGTCATGGTTTCTTCCCCTATTTTCTAGATTTGTAGCATGGAGATAGTCATGGATCTCAGAGCCTATTTGGCCAAGAGGGATGTAGTATGGTGAGGGGTCATGCATTTTAGTCCCTTTAGTTTTCATCAATTATACATCATTTTCATAGGGTATGTATTGTGGTCATGTGTTTTTCAGGAACGATATAGATTCTAGAGTCCCATTAATCTCAAACTTTTATCCAATCTTTATCTCATTTTTTAGTCAACCCAAGTGTATACCAAGGAGTTATTTTAACCCCGTTTTAGTTTAATTCAATACTAAACTTATTGGATACTTCATCACTCATATTTTTTTCATGTGGGAGGGGTTCATGATTTTTTTTATTTTGGGATGTTGGTATGCAACATATTAATAAAGATAATGAATTGGTAATAAAAAAAATTAAAGGGGAATGGGAATTAAATCTCATTATTTATTGATTTTGATATTATTTATATTGAAATTTTATGGTCTTGACACCTTTCTAAAAATCATTGCCTTTGTGGTATTTTTTGTCTTATGATTCTTATGATTATGAAAACCTTGTTATGTGTTTCTTATTAATATCAAAAATAGAAATTTTTTAATCAAGTATATCTTGTTAATAAAGTGGTTTTGTGGGAAATTTATGGATTTTGTGAGTATTCCTTTTAATAAATAATTAGAATGTTATAGAAATACCCTTGATAAATCTGAAAAAGGTTCATGAATAAATGATAAGTGAATCTGTGATGTGTGGTTTTGATGTTTGGTGTTGATTTGTGGTTGTGTTATGGGAATGGTGTGTGTCGAGAATGTGTTTTTATGTGGTTTTTATATATAAAATGTGATAAGATGTGTTTGGTACATGGTGGTTGTGATTAGAAGTGGTGGGGATGCAAAATGGTGGACATATGGGTATTTTTATAATGGAAAATGAAGATGTTTTATTGTGTTGTATTGTGTTGTGATAGATATACATGTAATAATGGATTCAGTTAACTGTTAATGATGAAACTGAAATGTAATGGGATAGTTTTTCTAATGGTTTTTAGTGGTTAATAAACTCTTTTTTTAAATGGGATGTACAAAAAAGTGTGGTTGTTATTAAAGGTGAATTAAACTGTATGAAAAAAATGAAATGAATGGGATGTAAAATGAACATGAATAATTAATGAGATTAATTTTTAATGGGAAGTATTAAAATTGGATTCAATTTTAGTGAAATAATTAATGTGTCTTGTTTTTTGTGCTTGCTAGTGTGGTGTTGTGAATTTAGTAGTCGCATTAAAAGTGGTGTACATTGTGAGGTTTAGTGGTGATATTCCAAGTTGGGATAATGATTTTTTGTAAACCCGTAGGCTAGGATTTTGTGTGGATTTATCTATATACCTTTTATGTTCCTTGTGATTTATATACATGTCCCACCCATGTCGAGCACCTCTTGTAGACAACCAAATGATTTGGGGTGTTTTTCCTAATATCCTTGTGGTGAGGATGTATAACTGGCCACCCACTCTTCCCTAATATCTCTTTTAAGTGACATTAATAGGCATGTATTATGATAGAAATAATTGAAAAGTGAACTATGGTGGTTATTTGATGATATTATGAGACGTATTTTGGTGGGGGTCATTCATGGTAGGGGGAGGGCATGTTGTTGATGTTCATCATGTTCATGATACCCTACTTTCTAATTATAGCTATGATGTGATGGCCCAAGTGTCTATGTGTGATATTTGATGTGATTTGATGTCCCAAGTGTCTTTTAATGATATTTTATTAGATATTAAGGCCCTAGTGTCTTCAAGCAATATGTGGTGTGATGTCCAGTTGCACGTGGGGTTCTAGGCATGATGTGATATTATACAAAAAAGATAGAAGTACTATGATGTATTATATTTGGGTGTGAGAGTGGAAAATCATGTGGAAAGTGGTACATGGTACCCTTTTGATCAATATTCTTATTATTGTATTATTATGCTTGGATGTTTTATTTAGTGAGTGATCCCTGGTGTCAATGGGTTTGGTTAATTAAACTATTTAGGTATTTTTGGTTATGTTATTTTCTTATTGGTGTATTATTATTCTTCTTTCACATGAACATGAGTGGATTTAGTTATCATACAAAGTATACTTGTATGCTCACCCCATGTATATAAAAACTATTTTTCAGGTTTCTGGGATGACTTTTTGGACTGTTATGTAAATTACTAGCTCAAACCTTGGGATTATTATTATTCCTCTTCTTTGTCTTCTTATTTTGGGTATTTATTGGGATATTTTTGTATTTTTTTAAATTATTCATGTATTGTGGGATGGTTTTTTCTTACTTTATTTTAAATTATGTCATAGATTTGGTTGATCATTGATATCCTATCTCAAAACCTTATATTATTATGAATTTTAATTCCTTCCATATGTGATATTTTTATATCGTTAGTTCTTTTTGATAACTCATGGCCTACTGGAGGACGGACATGGGGTTTATTATTCTTATTTATTTATTTTTATCCTGATAGGGGTACCTTCAGATGGAGGGGTTTTGATATATTTGTATCAAAGGGGAGGTTGAGAGATAGGGTTGAGTTTGGAGTTTAGAACTATGAGGATTTCATGGGTTGGTAAGGAAATGATGTTAGTTAATCATGGAGAATAACATAGGAGATGGAAAATATCTAGGACAAGATATTTTAGGTCCCCCAATGATCTGACACAAGGACTCTGTGACTACCAAATGACCAAGTGAGGTAGTTCCACGTGTAAGGTACAATCCTAGGACGGGTAAATGAATCAAGATTGATTTTTTTAAAATTGGGGGGTTTGGGAAGGCTAAAAGGAATTAATTTAAATAAATATAAATAAAATTATATACTAATAGGATTAGAAAATCATTTTCCCTTTAATATATGGATCATGTACGTAATCTTTCTGTGGTTCATGTAGTAGATGTTCAACAGACTAATTCATATGACTATCAGTGGGTTTATCTGGTTGAAGAGGATGGTCAGTGGAATTGAACATTGTACACCATTAAGAAAAAGGATTGGGGGAAGTATGAGGGTAGTGTCTCAGATCTAGAAATATAAATCTAATTGGAGGATCTAAATATTTCCATCAATTTGATCTGGGCCCTATATGATTACTAATTCCCTTTAGTAGTTATTGATATGTAAGGGGTTTTTCTTTTGTGGTGTACATTGTATCTTTATGAAAAGAAATAGGAATATCTGTTATGGGTTAACTTTTATAAGGAGTTTTGGTCAGATTTCCTCTCGTTGACCATGAAGGTAGTTAAGAGGAAAAGGGTATGGGCATTGATAATTGCATATAATGAAGGTAATAGCACCATAGGGGAAATAAATCATAAAAGAAATATCAGTTTATCATATACCCTTGTTTTTAATTCAAATCTTGATTTGGAATCTTCATACTCCTTTGTTACACCTACTCTAATATGTCCTCTATGATTATAAAAAGGGAGACTTATCATGCTCGTGGTGTTGACTACACCAATAAGAGTCCAATACAGTTTTTTTCTATGTTCCTAGGGTGTATACTAATTATAGGGATGCATTAGTCATGTGGGAATATTTTCATTACATATAAAAAGTCATATGATGTCATTCATGGCATTGAATAGTTGTATTTTGCGTGTAATGTTATCGACTACTTCCAAAAGAGATTCATGTTCTCATATATAGATAGAAAAACTATAGTTTTCTTTAGTGGGAATATTTTTCAAGTGGATAGTATATGCTTGGATACCCTCCTTTTCTTTATGGATAATTTTTCGATGGAATTAATGAGTTGTAGGATGGTGGAGTCTCTTAGGGTTTTCAGGGAGTTTATAGAAGTTTTTCCTGAAGTAGTTTTAATGTTAACCCTTGATATGTTGTTGAGTTTGGGATAGACTTACAGCCTGATTCTTCTAAAATTTTGATGGATTTTTATCAAATATAAACTTCTGTGTTGTATAAGATTAAGATTCATATAGATGATTTGATATGTAAGGGTTTCATCTATACTAGTTTTTTCATCATAGGAACTCCAGTGTTATTCTCCAAGAAGTTGGAAGGTACTCTAAGGTTATGTATAGAATACTGGAGGTTTAATTTGGAAAATATCAAGAATCATTAACCACTTTTAATGATCAATGATCCTTTCGACCAGTTGAGGAGAGAGATTTGGTTTTATAAGATAGATCTATTGTCTGGGTATCACTAATTGAGGGTAATGGTGGATGATGACTTGATGACTGCCTTCAAATGTAGGTATGAGCACTCCGAGTACATGGTCATGTCATTTGGTGTCATTAATTCACTGGTTTGTTTCATGGGGATCATGAACTCCATGCTCCATTAATTCCTAGACTAGTTTATAAACATGGTCATCAATGATATATTGATCTACTCAAAGTTATAGGAGGAGCATGTTGATTATCTCATAACAATATTTATTAATATTAGACACTTTCAGCTCTATGGATTGTTTTACAAGTGTAATTTTTTGGAATCATGAGGTGTTTTTTCTAAGGCACATAGTTTACTACAAGGGTGTGGTCATGGACCCATCAAAGGTCAAGGAATTTGTTTCTCAGGAAGCACCCAACAATGTGGTATAAGTTTATAGTTTCCTTGGTCTCACAGAATATTACCAGATTTTTGTATCTAATTTTTCATGGATTATAGCCTCATTGATAGATTTTAGTAGTAAAGACTAGGATTTTAATAGGATTTATCAGTTTTAGGTAATTTTTTACTACCTAAAATGTGGATTAATTAGTTCTCTAGTACTTTAGTTTCTAGAAGAATGGGTGATGTTTAAAGTGTTTTGTGATGTTTCCTATCTGCGATTGGGATGAGTCTTAATGTAATAAAAATATATAATATCTTATGAGTCTAGTAATTTATATCCCCATGAGAATATCTATGTCACCCATGATTCTGAGATAATAATGGTTTTGTTTTCACTAATGTTGTGGTGGAATTACCTATTTGTGGATTGCTTTTTGGTCTTTATAGATCACAATATCTTCAGGTATATCTACTCTCTACATGATCTGAATCATCAAAAAATTTAGGTGGATGGAGTTTCTATGGAATTATGATTTTGAGATCTCATTCACCTCATGAAAGGGGAATGTTGTGGCTAAATATTTGATTAGGATTTCATAGAAGGATGTTATTCAAGTGTTCAGAGATGATTGGAATGAAATAGATGAGTTTCTAGCTCTATATTTAAATGAAATTGTGGTTAATATTGGAGGTTTCTTATTTCATATGATAGTGTAGATTTCTCTAATGAGGAAAATGTATGAGTCCTAGTGGGGATACCTAGAGGAAGATGTGATGTGAAATCTTGTTGGATATGGAAATTCTCGATAGGGATGGTCAAAATAATTTTCAAAATCAGATGGTTTTTTAGGGAGGATATTTGTTCTAGTGGAGATGCACGATGGAGTCAATTATAAGTTTCATAGATCACTTTTTGTGATACACCCAGGAGTCTTTATGATTTAACATGTATTAAGGACACAATTTTGGTATCCAGTGATGAAATGGTATGTGGAATTATTTCTGTATCAATATCCTGTTTTTCAGTAGATAATGGCTAAGAAATTTGTTCCTGGAGGTTATTTTCATCCCTTGGATGTACCCAAGTGGAATTGGGATAAAATATCTATATACTTTTTCAGGGTATTTTCCTAATATCAACTAGGATGTGATGTTATATGGTAATCATGGATTTATTAATGAAGTCATCTCGCATCCTATTAATAAAATATTCAAGCATTGTGGATGTCTTGGTAAGGAGGTATGTGGATGAGGTTTCTCAAATACATGGAGTTCCAAGGTCCATAGTATCAAATCAGGATTCTCATTTTACCTCACAAGTATATAGGGGAATATGGTATGCTTTTTGAACTCAGTTATGTCTCAGAACTTCTTTCTATCCTTAGATGGGTGGATAGATAGATCAGGCTATCCAAACATTGGAGGATATATTGTGAGCAAGCATATTGGAATTTGGTGGACCTTGGGGAAATCTCTTTACTTTAGTTGAGTTTTCTTATAAACGTAACTATAATTCATCCATTTTCATGGACCCATTTTAGGATTTGTACAGGATGTCATTTCATTCTATTTTTTTCTAGGTTCAGGTTGTGGATCCATCGATTAGGGGTCCTAATGTGGTGTAGAACATGGTAGAGAAGGTTCAGGATGTCCATGAGAGGATTAATGTAGTTCAAGACTGGAAGAATCCTTATGTTGATCATAGTAAAAGACCCTTATAGTTCAAGGCTGGATAACATATGTTCTTGAGAGTCTCTCATCGATATGGTTAGAAAAGGTTTGGTAGGAGAGCTAAGCTCCCTCCCTAGTTTGTTGGTCCTTTAGAGGTGTTGTGGTGTGTTGGTGAGGTATCTTATCATTTTTCACTCACATCATGATTGGACTAGGTTCAAAAAATCTTCCACATATCCTGACTCTATTATTATCTTCAGGATAAATCCCATTTCATTTATTGGTGAGAGTTTGACATCAAACGTGGTGTGATGTTCATATATCAACCAGTACAGATCTATAATAATCAAGATAAGGTGTTGTGATGATGGGTCATTCCTTTGGTTTGTGTGTTGTAGAGGCATGGTGTCCTAGAGTTTAATACTTGTGAATTTGAGAAAGATGTGTTACCAATACCCAAAGTTCTTTTTAGTTTTTCCTTGATCTATTTTTCTTTGATGATGTGATTTTTGGATCATTATTTTTATGAGATATTATTTTTCCTTGATTATGTGATTTGTGTTAACAATTCAAGCCCATGGATAAAGGAAAACCTAATTACTAATCAAAACATGTTATACTATAAAGTGATTAAAACTATTTGAGAGAGTTAGTGCCACCCAAAGTATATAATATCTTGACATGGAAGATGCAATTCCTTGATTTATATTCTTTAGTATATATTATCTAATGGTTGTTAAAATTTTTGTATTAGGTCATGTAGAGGTTCATATGGTGGTGTTGATTTTTTTCTTAAATGGTTTGGTGTTGTTCATGGTGGAATAGATGGTAAAGGATGTGGTTGTGTGGGTTTTCTAGTGGATGTTTATGGTTTTTTTTGGTGTGTTTATATAGTGATGGTGTTTAGTTGTAATAATATCCTTGAGAGGTATCTCATGGGATTGTTTTTCGGACCCATTTTTACTTTTTCTTCATAGTATGGTATTGATTATCGAGGTAAATAATAGTATGATAGGTATCTGATGTAACGGTTTAGGCCTCCCAAATAATTACTTTGTAGGACTTCTTGTGGTGGAGGTGTCTAGGGAATGTTCTATGGTAATTGGAGGAAATTAGGTGGGGTTGGAGCTGGAAAATTCAATAAGAGCAGTCTCAAAGTGTGGAGGGTTGTTTAGTTCCATAGGATAAAGTAGCTATAGGGTGGAGGTTTCTTTAGTGGTAGAGAAACCCTATAGGAATATTTTTGAAGCTATACCAAATTTGTTATAGCTATAGAATGGATCTTGTGGTAGCATCGTAGAGGGGGAGTTATTATAGCATAGATTATCTAGCTACAGTGTATAATGGATCCAAAGTAGATTTTGGTGGTACATTCATTTGGGGTGTTTTCTACACTGGGGATCATGGGTTATAGAATATCCCTGTTTTAGATTCTAGGGTTTTATGGCATAGCAGTATTGGCTATTTTGTGTCCCTTTCTTAGTTTCTAAGGGTATAAAGTGTAGTTTTCATGGTTATAACATGGTTTCTTATCTAGTTTTTTGGATCTATGGCATGGATATAACCAAGAATCTCATAGCTTCTTTTACTAATATGGATCCAGTGTGGTGAGGGGTTCTTTGTTGTAGTCCCTTCGATTTTCAACAATTTTACTGTATGTTCGTAAGGGTTTCACCATGTTCTTTTGTTTTTCAAGATGGGTATAAATCCTAGAATACCCTTGAACCCAACATTTTTTCTCATCCTTCTCCCATTTCTTGAGTGACCTAAGGTAATCATAAGGAATTATTTCATCCCCCTTTTACTATCTTTCAACCCCATCCTTAGAGGATCTTTATTTTCTCATCTAGTTATATCATGTAGGAGGGGTTTATGATTTTGTTATCTTTTGTGAATATGGTAATGAACCATCTTAATAAATATAAATAATTGGTAATATGAAAATTAAAAGGGGGAGGTTTCATGATTTACAAATTTTGATATTATTAATATTGGAATTGTATAGGCCTAACACCTTGCTAAAAAGTGTCCTTGTTGGGGGATTTATTTCCAGTAGGATTTATTGATTATGGAATCCTTCATATGTGTTTTTTTATCACCAAAATTAGATATTAGATAACCAATTATATCTAGTTTATAAAATGGACTCCCTTATGTATTGTGTGAGAATTTATTGAACAAATAATTGTAATGTAACAGAAATCCCATTACTAAATCTGAAAATGGTTTGTGAATAAATGATATATGAATGGGTGATGTGTGGTTGTATTGTATAATAGTGATGTGTGGTCATTTTTTGGACATGTTTTGGATGAAGAATGTGTTGAGATATTGTTGGTATATGATGAATGTGATGAGATGTAGTTGGTACATTTTTTTTGTGATGAGAAGTTGTGGTGATGTGAAATAGTGAAAATTAGGGGCCTATTAGAATGGTATAGGGAGATGGTTTATTGTGTTGTGTTGTGTTGTGTTATGTTGTGTTGTGTTAGGAAAGATTCCCAAGTAGTAATGGTATCAATTAAATGTTAACAAAAAAATTGAAATAGTGTGTTCTAATTTTGATAATGGGATGAAGGGGTTAATAAATTCTTATTTTGAAATGGTATGTATCACTAAGTGTGATTATTGTTATATTTCGATTAAACAGGTTGAAATTATGAAATTAATGGGCTAGAAAATAGATGTGTTTAATTAATGAGATGGTTTAGTAATGTTAAATTAGGGAACTGTCTTAACTTGTAATGAAAGGTGGAATGTGTCTTATGTCTTTTATATTTCTTTTGTGGTGGAATTCATTTTTATGTGTCAGAAAAAGAAGTAGATGTTGTGTGGTTTTGCGGTGATATTATTATTTGGTATATTTATTTTTTGTAAATCCACAGGTTAGGCTTGTGTGTGGATTTATATATATACCTTATATGTTCCTTGTGATTTCTATATACACCCACACTTGTCGGTCACCTCATACCAACAGCCTAATGTTTTTGGGGTGTTTTTTCCAACAACTCAGTAGTGATGATGGATGGATGGATGCCCACTCTTCCCTACTATCTATTCCAAGAGATAATGAAAAGAAAATGCTATGATAGGAAAAGGTTAAAAGTACACTATGGTGGTTGTTAGATGGGATGATGAGATGACTTATAGTCGGGGTCATTCATGCTTGGAGGAGGGAATGATGTTTATGTATTTTATGTTCATGATACCCTACTATTATGGTTATGGTTGTGATGTGATGGACTAGGTTTCTATAGGTTATATGTTACATGATGTGGTGGAATAGGTGTCTTCAAGAGAGATGTGATGAGATATGACATTCAAGTGTATCCAGGTGATATGTAGTGTGATGTATAATTTCATGCGGGGTGCATTGCATGAGGTGATATTATACAAAAGATATGGGGGTGTCAGGACATATGATTTTGGGGGTGTGAGAGTAGAAAATTATTGTGAAATAAGTTTGGGTACCCTTTTAATTGATATGATTCTTATAATGCTACTATACATAGATGTATTATTTGATGAGAAACCCCTGTTGAGGAAGGTTTTGGTTTTTTAAACTAATTAGGTGTTATTGGTTAAGCTATTTTCTTACTAGTGAGTTATCATTACAAGGATCCATAATTTTTATATATAGATATAACATCTAAGTAGATAAATATTATTTATATAACATAACAATCCCGGATGGAATAATATAGTTCAAGTATCTTTCGAAACATAGAAACATAAACAACTAGTTCATAATAGCTCTGCAATGTCTCCAAATTATATCTTAATAACTATCACCCTTCTTTGACATATCATACATAAAACATTTCTTCATAACTTGGTAAATGAAATATACCAACGAACTCGTACCCGAGTGTTAAGGGATCTTTCTTGGCATCCAAGAGACCTGGGTTCAAAACCAGGTGGAGGCGAATTTCTGGGGTACTATAGTAGTATTTTAGCAGTTACTATATTAGCAAGAACTATTCACCCGATTTGGGCCTTTGGGACACTAGTTTGGGCCTACGGGTCTCAAGGGCCTTCAGGTCATCAAAGGCCTTTGGGCCACAGGGCCTTCAGGCCACAAAAAGACCATGGAGTAGCCCAATTCATACAGAATAAGCCCCAAAAAAGGATCAGAGCAACAAGAGTAGCAGCCACCAGATGCATAGCTAACTAGATTGGAAGAATGAGAGGGTATGGAAGCCGTCATCAGGACCAGGCACTATATAGTTTTGTACAAGAAAATTCTAGCCGATCAAGAATACAAGGTGGGGAGCTAGGTGATCAATGACAAAGAAGCTGAGGAGGGGAAGTTAAAGTGGGTTGGGCCTACGGGTCATGTATTAGGCATGTTATTCCTCTGGGCCTTCGGGTCATGTGTTGAGAGTTAGTCGGGCCTTGTTCATTGGGCATACGGGTCATGTACGGGTTCCCCTTAAACCCTTAAAATAGGGATTATCCATAATAAAATAAAATAAAAAGAATGCCTTCGGGCCATTTGGGGGGTGGTGGGTAAATGAAACATAATAAATGGTGATCTATAAATATTAGTAAGGGTAAACAATTGAGTTATCAATTATCATATAAGAATGGAATGAGAAAAAGGTTATGAGAACACGGTTTTAACATTTAAAATCAATCCCTGCATATTATAGACCATAATCTTAATTCATGGAAAAATATTGGTTGATTGTAAGACTTGAATCATAAAGTAATAAAATAACATGAGCCATGAGAGGATAATATAGGCATAAGACATGTAATTGTGAAATAAACATAAGAATAGAAAATCATTTCCATAGTAGTAAGGGATCTTTTTAAATACTATCATAGTGAAATGGGTTTACACCCTAAACCATCATAGTAGTCAAGGTTCACTCCCAATATAATCATAGTGGACAAATTCTCTTACAGAAATGGTTTCACTACCTATTCCAGTCATGTGTATCTAACTAGATATCAAATTTTAACCAATTAATTGGAGATAGATATTGGTATCACCCATCAAATAATGAAAAACATTAAATTTTTTTCCAAAAGATCATAAACCATTCATCATATTTGAACCCATGATAAGAAATGGGTTTCAAAAACATTTCATCATAGAATAACTACTCAAAAATGAATGGGTTCCATGAAAATCATTCCATAATAAACATAAACCATACCAATAAAGAGTAATTATGTTATAATTGGATCATATTCCTAGTAAATCATAAGAAACATTGAAGGTTGTTGTCATTGATGAATTAAAATATCATTAAAACGTTTTTAAGGAAAATAACCCTTCCATTTTGAAATCAAATATTTAAAATCTAAAATATTCCAAAATTTCATGGAAAAAATATTCTATAAAAAAGCCATGGTAAATTATAAACTAAAATTTAAAACATAGAGAAACCATGACTTTGGTAAATGTTTTTCATGCTTTATAGGTCAAAAAACATTCCTTTTATACTTTTGTCAGAAAATTTATAATGTACCTCATTTAGAAAATGATAAAAAGTTTCCTTTAAAATAATTTTATAAAAAGTAAAACATGGGTATAAATTACTTTAAAAAATCCTAGGATAATATTAAAAGCCTTATTTAAAACATTTTTATAAAATATGAATATGAAAGAAAAATGTGTTTTGACTGAAGAGAGAAATGAAGTTGATTTCCCTTAAAAACATATTTTCAATTTATTGAGTAAAAAAGGTGAGTAAAATGAAAAGAAAACATGTATTTTCAAGAAATAAATAGAGGATAATAAAATTCATGAATATAACTAGAGGTTCATCATAAGATTTTATCATCAAAATTTGATTATAAACTGTCCTGATAAATAATGAGATAGTAACACAAAACCCTTTGCCTCGTGTATGTATTACTTCATGTATTTTCAAGAATTGTGTATAATAAATAGATGTTTATTGTGAATATTATTATATAAAAATAATCATATAAACTATATAAATTTTATTTTATTTTTTCACTATTTTATTAATAATGTTTTATTAAAATCACCATTCCAAATGATAATTACTTTGTTTCTCAAGTAAGTTTTGGTTTGGCAGTTTCGGTACTTGTAATTTGATCATAGTTCCATCGTATCAAAAATTTTAATCATGGAATAAATATCGCATATATTAATTATAGATATAGATATATTTATAAATATTAATATTCATACATAAAAGTTAGATATAGAAAAATGAATTAAACCATTCACAGAGACAGTAAGTCATACATATGCATGAACATTGTATTCATTTTTTGATGGATGGAATGAAAGAAAGGTAAATGTTAATTTACCATTATAGGTTAATTATTATATCATATATATTCATAAAATTTATCCTCCTTACCATACAATTAAAATATAAATTAAAAATAAGTCACATCACTTCATGGAGGTGGTAGTCCGCATCTGCGCACGAGTGATGTTATCATTTTCCAATGGATTGGATGATAAACAATTATACATGAGATTATCATTCCATATGTATAATTGTGTTATAAATATTATATATAAATATTAAACTCATCATATTACCCATTTATAAAATATGGTGATGAAAAATTAATTGTATCTCTAATAAATTGTAGATCTTAATTCACCATTCTAGGATAATTATTATATCATATATATTCATTAAATTCATCTTCATTACCATAAAATTAAAATATAAATAAATAATTATTCACACCGATTCATGGAGGTTTTAGTCTACACATATTCATGAGTGATTTTATCATTTCCCAAAGGATAGGATGATAAAAAATTATATGTGATATTATCATTTTATAAGTATAAATGTGTTATAAATATTATATATAAATATTAAAGTCATCAGAATAACCATTTATAAAATATGGTGATGAAAATTTAATTTTATCGCTAATAAATTTAGATCATAAGTTGATAATGGTAAAACTATGATTATATAATAATAATTTTGATGAAAAATGATGGTCTTACAACATGGTTTTAACCTAGATTAACCTGATTTATCCTTTACCGAGGTGATGAATTTTACCAAGGTTATTATTCATATTGACCAAAAATCAAATGAAATTATTTAAAAAAATTAACCTCCTAATTATAAATATTTAATTCATTTTATAGAATGAAATACCTATAAATTACAGAAATAAATTTTAAATTAAGTTCGCCAAATGTGACAAAACCCACTTTTTAGAAAAATACATTTTTAACCATAAAATTGGATTTATTATTATCTTATGCATAATAAAAAATATTAGATTAATTTTAATACATTTGATTGAATATATAATATGTAAATTTAATTAAAATAATTCATCAATAGTGATCAATTTAATTTATTAGGATAAAAATGTATTGCTCTCATAAAAATACTTTTTCAGAAAAACATCTCATTTATTTTAAAATGATTTTTACTTTCATTCCTAATTAATTGATAACTAATGAATTAATTTTATACTTATGTAAACCATAAATTTTAGTAATTTATTTTCTCTTACACATACCATTGAATCGAAAAGTTAGGTGATAATAATATTTTAATAGTATACCATGGTTTATCTGAACTCATTGTTGAATGTAACGCAAGCTATCAAAAAAAGATAAATTTATTTGAAAAAATATATTTGTTAAAATATCAGGGTTTTAAATTATACCCCAATAAAATAATTTAACCATGGAAATTTTATTACTCTAATAAAAAAACTATGGATACTTCTACTTTCTCATGTCCTCAAGTTCTCATCTAGCTTCCTCAAATTGGTGGCTTCACCAAAGAACTTTGACCAGGTGAGTGGTCTTATTTTATATCACTTTCTATCTATGATAGAGAATCTCCACCAGTTTTTCGTCATTATAAAGATCTTGCTTCAATGGTATGACATATGAGTTCAATAAATGTGAAGAATCGGGTATGTACTTCCTCATGAGAGATACATGGAACACATCATGAACTTAAGAGAGATTCTATGGGAGCACCAATCGATAAGATATCATCCTGGTATGATCAAGAATTTCAAAAGGGCCAATATACCTAGGGATTAGATTTCTCTTATTTCAAAATCTAATAACCCTATTCTAGGAAGATAATTATAGGAATAATTTATCACGAAATAAAAACTCTAGATCATTCTGATGATTTAAGAATAATTATTTTGTTAACTATAGGCTACTCTTATATGTCATTGAATAGATCTAACCTTCTCTATAATTTCATTAGCTAGAACACGTCCCAATAAATTTATCTATCCAACTTCATTCTCACTCATTTGAGTATTGAACTTCCTACCATATAGGGATTCATAAGTAACCATTTGAATATTAGAGTGAAAGCTATTATTATAATAAAATTCCACCGAAGGAAGGTGTTGATTTCAACCACCTTTAAAATCCATAGTGTAATTTCTAAAAATATATTTTAGAGTTTCAAGGGTCCTGTAAAACTGACCATCTATAACACCGTATGTTTTTATAAAAAAAAGAATAAATTAAGTTTTATTTATACCTTTCATTACAAAAAACATCGACATTATCATATGAAACATGTGACACTATGTTTTAATAAACCACGGTGTATTATTAATATTGTTATTTAAACACAACCATTATAACCTAGGCATTAAAATGAATGGTATAAATAGTAAAAAATAATTTTTAAATATTAATTATATTGGTTTTATATATATATATAACATATTTATAAAATTTACATAATTTTTAGAAAATTATTTTTATGTTTTGAAAATACTATTTTCTCAAAAAAGAAGTTATTATTTAATTTTTTAAAAGAATAATAAAATTAATTTTACAAATTTTAGAAAAAATATTTTAAAAAATAAACTTGATTTTTAATATATATATATATATATATATTTAAAAATTGTCTTGGATTTTATTTTTTATAATTTTCCAAGAAGATAAATTTTTCAGTGAATAGTGAAAAATACTGGTATTTATTAAAAAACTGCCTATTCATACAAATAATTTACAGGATAATTTTTATTTTAGAAAGATTTTAAAAGTAAAATTAGTAAAATTATATATTTTTTAATACTTTTTAGTTCATTACAATCAATTTCATATTGAATTTTGATATAAAAACTTTTAAACTTTTGAAATGTTTCTCTTCGGAAAACAATTTTATCATCTCTTCTGTGGGATTAATTTTAAATTAAAAGTTTCCAATTATATAAATTAAATTTAGAAAAATGGATTCCATATTTTTAATAATAATAATTTATATTACCTAATAATTTAAAATTAAGTTTTTACCATAATAAAATGTAAAAATACTAAAAATTAACTACTGTAGTTAAGGTTAAAATTGGTTTAATAGGGGTTAAACTAAAATTATAAAGAGAAAATGACATAGAAAATTGTCTAAAACACACATTATGGTCATAATTTGACCTTATAACCTCTAATTGTCTGTTATGAACTATTTTGAATCCTTTTTTCATATGAAAATGTGGGTAAAACATTTTCTTTTCAAAAATTACAAGTGTGTCACTCACCTCACTTATAAAAGGTCACCCCCAATACTCTCCTCTTCACACATCCAAAACTCTTTGGTTCATCCAATACCTGAATGAATACATTTTTCCTTCCTCTCATCTTATAATCCTTATTAAGATTATAAATCCAACCAATTAATGAATTTAGTTAAAACCAAAGGAGGTTACCTGATGAAGAGTTAATGTTCTTCAATGAGAAATTTTATTTTATTCCTTCCTCGACCACCTTAAAATATTATTAAAAAATGATAATATAATAAACAAATTATATTCCATATACTAATATTTTATTATACTATTTTCATGACCTATATATATCTCATATTTACTAAAATGGGAAATAATAATGCTTCTCATGTGTACTGAGAACTGCAGACTTGGAAACCAAGGTGACATGTTTTCCATCAACACCTCTCATGGTTAGATATGATGATTAATATAATGTATATATATTATATATGTAAACTAAATATACTTATTTAATTGTTATATCAAATATAGCTTTTTTACTTTCCATTCTATGAGGGATATGATAATGTCGTTCGTGTGTACAACGGACTACCACCTCGTGAATTGATGTGATTTGTTTTTCACTAACTCTTTCCATAAAAGGTAATTAGGGTAAATTCAATGAATATATGTGATATATATGACATAAAAATTATTTTTAATTTTATTATATTATTTAACTTTCATTCATTTCATCCTTTGATAAAATGGAAAACGTGCCATGCATAGTACTGTCTACCGTGTCCATTAACGATGTATTTCATTTTCTATCTCTAAATTTTATGGATTAAGATACATACATATATAATGAATATATATGATATTTTTATGTTGTTTAACATTCTTTATTTTATTTTACCCATAATCAAACTAAGAGTACCAAAATTACCAAATCAAAACACACCTGAAACCAAAGCAATTATTACCTAGAATATGACTTTAACATGGAATTATTAATAAACAGTTAATAAATGGTCATAAGTAAATCATATATGGTATGATATATATATATATATAATTATGTTTCTTTATTATATTTATAAAAAATATATTTTTTTTATACATTAGTTTTGAACATATATGAAGGAATTCAGGTCTTACGGTAAAGGATTTTTGTCTTAAATTTTCGTTCTTTAAGACATATATCATATTATTCACCTATCTTATTTTATGAGTTTCATATACATCCCATTTGACATGTCATATAATTAAATTATTTATTCACATGATATTTTATGTTTCATTTAATTTTATTCCTTTAGAGGTATTATGAATCAAAGTTACCAAAGTAGTCATTCTTTTATGATACAATCTCATCATTTAATGGGATTGTTTATGTTTATCCTTATAATGATATAATATTATGATCCATATCTCAACAAATGAATGAACTTTATTCTCTTCTGTTTATTTCATTAAATTACATGTTTTACCTTCATTTTTCTCTCTTTATACACTCAATATTTCAAAATAATATCTTTAAGAAAAATCGTCTTTATTTGTCTCTTTGGCCGAAAACCCATTTTTCTTCCATATCCATATTTTCTAAAAATATTTTCAAAAATGTTTTAAAATTATAAAAATGATATATTAAATAAATTATTACCCTTGTTTGACTTTTTACAAAGTGTTAAAAAAGGAATCTTCCTATCATTTTCCAAACAACGACCATTTAGATTTTACTGAAAATATGAAAGGAATGATTTTGTTAAAGTGTATGGAATGAATGTAATTTTCAACTATTATAACAACACAATGTTTTAAAGATTAATTTTAAATTTTAAAAGTTTTTTTTAAAAGAAAATGATTTAAAAAATAATTAATTATTTTTAAATTATTTTTAAAATGGAATGGATATTTTCATCAAAAAAACGTTTTAAATGATCTTAAAGCTTAATTTATAAGTTTCCAAGGTTATTTTTAAAGAAAAGGATTTTAAAAATGTTTTATGTTTTAAAAAATCAAATTGGAAGGACTATTTTCTTAATAAATGTTTCAAGTGATATTTTAAAATCATTATCCATCTAATATGATATCCTTTGATGTTACTTATGCTTCATTGGGGATAATATTGAATGATTCCATACTTAATATTTCAATAAATTATTGATTTTTAGGTGTAATAAATATTTATAAAACCCATTTATTTTTCATATATTATGCTGTGGTGAATTGATGAAATGTTTATGAAATCAATTATTTTTATCATAGATTATGATTTAATGATATGATGAATGTTTTTTGATATTACAGAAAATATTAGTATGGTTTTAATTATGATATTGGTGGTACATATATCTCCATCCAATTCATTGGGTAAATATTTCTATATCATTATATAACAGTGGGATAAAAGTTGATGGGCATGATCCACTATGGGAAACATGTGAGTCCTGATCCACTATGGGAAATAATTGTATCCTAATCCATAATAGGAAATATGTGATATGTATGTATCCACTATGTTTTCATTATTAGTATTTAACCATGAAATATGAAATATTTTTCTATATTTATGATGGTGTCACACTTTTATGACATAATTTTATGGTTCATGATTGTTTCATGGTGATTTCTCACTCTTATGGGCTATATTTTCTAAAATGAAAAAGTTGTATGCGAAGACTCATGTTTATGATCTATGGAAAGTTAGGTATGAACATTGTAGGTTATGTTTATGATCAAATACCATTATTCTTATATTATTATTTCATATGATCATTTATTGATATCTCATATGTTAACCCTTACAAAGAATTTGATATCACCCTTTCTTGTGTTTCTTTCCCCATGTTATAAAGAAATGTTTATGTAGGGTATGCCTAAAAGGAGTACTTTTTGAGAATCTCTTTGTCATAGAAGATGAAGTTTTTTAATTAAATAATAATATTTTGATTCAATTATATAAAGGCACTAAAATATTACTGTCCTTGGACATGTTTTTATATAATGTATTTAATAATCATCTAAAATGATGTGATATTTATGTATCAAAAGACTAGGTCACTATAGTTTTTGTCACAATATATGTTTAGTTAACCATTGAAAACTAGGATGAGAAAAAATTTAGCGATATCACTTTGTATATTTATATAGATATTTTTGTGGATATGTCAAAAAATAAGTATAAGGATAATAAAAAGTATATTAAAATGTACTGTAATTTTTGATAAAGAATGGATCGAGTGGTTTTCAAACAATTACATCCCTTCCTAAATAATATAAGTGGATGTGGCTCTATGATAGAGGTACTTAAGTGTAATAAATCTAAAATTATGCATTGATATATACTCAATCATCATCTAGTTTACGATAACAGGAATTGAGGTACACATGGTTTGACACTCCTAGGGGGTATTTTTGGAAATTTGAAAACACTTTACAAACCATCCTAAAGGATTTAAATAATGAAAATGAATAACATAGTTTAAGATTATGTTCTCATAAATTAAAAATATTTTGTATGATTTAGTCATCCTAAAAATGATTTTTCTTGATAATATGGTTTTGTAATATGATTATTAATGCTAAAATTCTAATTTTTTGTATCATTCAACGGCATAATCTGATGGAACCATATTAATTCTGAATGTAATAGACAATTCCATGATTTACCACATATGAAACCAAATGAAATGGGATCTAGGATGAATAAACTTGTTGTTATTCTCACAAAACTTTCTTAAAAAATGACCTATGTTGATCTTACAAATGATCAAAGGAGGGAACAATGTTTAGTTGAATCCTTCATGAGACAACATCTGTTTTCTTTTAGTGGGTATCCAGACCCACTAGTAGCTGAGAAATAGATCATCACTATTGAAAAGATATTTTCTATTCTCCAGTTCCTAGAATATGAAAAGTTTGTCTTGAATTTTTATCATTTATAATTTGAATCATATCATTGGTGGAACCTTATTAAAAATATGATTTTATAGGAAGAAATAGACTCCATGAAATGGGGTGAGTTTAGGTGGATATTTTTTATAAATTACATCTGTTATATTATATATAAATGGGTGGAGAATTGATTTCTTGAGCTTAAGAATAAGGATGATGAATATATTGGAACTTATTAATATAATATTAAAAATATTGTAAGGTATGATTCGGGTTTAATCATCGGTCCAGAATAAAAAAATTGATTGATTCTTTAGTAAATTAAAACCAAGTCTCTAAAAGGAATTATCTATAAGTGACATTAGTAGCTATTAATAAATTGTTTATATTTAATTAAAGGTAAAAATATAAATTTTATATTCCCTCCATTACACTTGATTTTATAAGAAATGGTAGACTGATTTTCATGAAAACATGAATAAATAACCTCGTGGGATGAAATTCCAGTATTCTGTATGTAGGAAATATAGGAAAAAGTATCAAGGGATTTACATGAATAAAAATTAGAGGTTCATTAAATGTGGAAAGGTAGTTCATAAAGCTATTGAATTTTAAAATGTGACTAATGGAAGTGGATATATTATTCATTAATGTTTTGGATGAGATAGAAGGGTTTAAAATGTGTGAAGATAGGGTGAGATAGAGTGTAGTTTTATAGTGGAGAGGGATTGACATTCTTGTAAATACCAAAAGGTAAACACTATTGGGAGATCTCCCTTACCTAGTTCTCTTAAAAAATAAAAAATAATATATTAAATAGGAACTATGGTTGATCCAAATTCACACCACACAAAAATAAAATCTTTTTCAATATTTTTTCCTTAGCATTTAAGTTTCGTGTTTATTTATTTTGGTTTTTCATTTAGGTAACTAGTTTTTTAACCTATGAAATTCATACATTAAGAATAAAATAAGTGAGAGTTATTAGAATATTTTTACTAAATGATTATAAAATATTAAATATAATTTATAATATAAAGATACCATATTTTCCTTAAGTTTATTTTAACAGAAATGCATGTAACACGCAAAAACAGTACTTAACTCTAACTATGCTGACAAAGTTTTTACTCATTATGGGTCAATATGTTCATTATAAATGATTTATTAGACCATTAATGTAAATATTGGATAATTATTAACATTGAAAACAAATTTTCATAAGATAATTTTTTTATTTGAAATCATTTAATAAAATATCATTTATTTTATTTAATTATTAACTACATAATCCATACGTTGGAATTTCATCAGCATTTAATGTAATTATATCATATATAAAAAGTAAATATAAATTTATTTGATAATAATAACTCATCTATATTCCAAAATATTATTTATAACCAAACATATGTATATTCTTCCCTACTATAAATCTTTATAAGTGTTAAAGGCAAGGAAGGTTCCTTTTTTGTCTTTTTTCTTACCTAACTTATTATATTGATCACTTTCATCAAATAATATTCCAATAAATCATAAAAACTAGAATAAGATGTATAAGGTTTAAATACTTCCAAAAAAATTACAAGTGTTGGGTCATTTATACACCTTATATTCTAATTTTAATAATTAAGTAAGCTTCTTTTTACCCTAAACACTGTAATTAATTTTAATTACATTCACTAATAATTTCTGTCAAAAAATTAACTTTATCTTGTTAGAAAATAACTTTAATAATGATTTAAACTATTTATATATATTTTTTCAAATTAAATTCACATAAGTGGATAAAATTAACTTAAAATTAATCTCACAGACACTAAAAGATAGTGGGTTTTTAAGGAGAAAAGTTCAAAAGTTTGAAAAGATTTTACATCAAATTTCAATGTAAAATTTATTAAATTGACCTAAATTGGATTTCTTTATGTATAATTGAACTAATTATTCTTTAAAACCAATTTAAAATATATAATTTAAATATTAAAATAAATTAGATGAAACGCAGTTTCTAATTAAAATGCAGTGTTTTCACTATTCATCAAAAAATGAATCTTCTTAGAAAAATACCAAAAATTCACACAAAGTAAATTTTGATATTATTATTTAAAAAATGAATTTTTTTTCATAATATAAAAATTATAAAAATTTCAAAAAATATACTTTACATCTATTCTCCATTAAAAGGAAGCAAAGCCGCTTTTTAGAAAAATACAATTCTTAAGCATAAAATTGGATTTTATTCTTTTCTTATTTATATAAAATATATTTTATGATTGTAAAAACATTTTATATACTTTAATAAACATAATATAGTCATTATTATTTGCACCTGCCAATATAACGTCTAAGTGATAACTTCTATATTAAATAATAATGTCAATAGTATATTTTTGTTTAGAAAGACTCGGCCTTGCGTGCACCATAAGTTATCAATGAAAATTGTTGTTATGTGCAATGAAAGATACACATTATGTTTCATATAATTAAATATAAACTATTAATTTAATGTAAATTAGGCTATCAAATAATTTATATTATTTTGAATGAATATATTTTATAAAATTTTGAGATTTTATATCCTACCCCCTTAAAATGAATTTCATCCTAAAAATTTTTCTTGGTTATCAAATTATTAACAATTATATAATTCATTTATTAAAACTCATATCATAAAAATATTTAATAAAATAGACTCTTAAAAGGGAAATTATAAAACATAAAGGTCACCAGAAGATGTTCATTACTAGGATTCCACATTAGTGGAATATAGGTGGGAATGGAGTAAAAGCATAAATGATTATATAGATTGATTGTGGTTATTGATCACAAACAGGTGAATGTTAACTGGAAAGTTAAGGGCCTTATGAAAGTAAATATATAATGAATTAAAATATCATTGGTTCATTAAAATTGAAGGTACTGGGATAATACTTTTTTTTCAAGATCCTTTTCCTAGAGTTAAAGAATTATCATACCATCTAGACTAAGAGAAAAAGGAAAAGGAAATATACTCACTTGATGGGTATAATTTCGCCCTTTAATAAATTTTCACCAAAATATCATATTTTTATCTAAACTAAGAGTATCCTAGATTAATTTTTAATTCCTAAAGTACTAAAATCAACTTTTAATGACCACATAACCACGAAAGGGATAGTCAAAATATTCCACCAGTCCTTAAACATTATACAAAACCAAAATATCCATCACATGGTGAGATAATTACCAAAATGAGTAAACCTTAAAATGATACACTTATCTTAAATATTAAATATTTATAACCAAAGTTCAAACTAAATTATTCTATAAATAACTACACTTAAAATTATTTAAACATTTCCTGACAAAATTTAAAACCCAACTATTAGAAGTATTTGATCGTACATTCTTCCAAGATAATTAAACCAATATTACTCAAATAAAATCCCATAATTTTCTGAAATAAAATTAATCTTAACATGTAAAAAATGTCATACTAACCTAGATATCTTTTTGGCCAATGTTAGCGCACAAAACCATTATCATCCTTCAGTTATGGTTCTAAGCCCCACCACGTATCCGGATGTGATGGGTTGTCACCGATCATAAAGTTTGCCCCATTTTTTCATTAAATATGAAAACTAACTTCTCTATAATAATAATTTATTTTGATCCTAGGGGATAAAAATACCTTAGCCCAAAAAAAATCCAAAAATCACTTTAATATCACATTGTTTAAAACCTCTACAGGGTGTATAATACCTTGAAATTAGGATCATTATTAAGATTTTATACCTATAATGGTATCGCTAAATATTAGGATAACCTCTCATGACAAAATCGTAATATCAAATGTTATATAAACTGGACTTTGAAACCAACTATAACAACCAAGGACTCGTACTCTTGAATATTGAACTGAATTCCATAACATTACATTCCCAGTTTTGATGCTGATAATTATGAACCAAATATTTCATCTGAACATTAAAATATTAAAATTAAAACTTTTATCACTTAAAATACAAGAGGACCTCTTAGGTTTAGAGTTTTATAGAATTAGGAAAAACTCTTGCATAAACAATTCACATCAACTTGGACTCTAAAAACAACTGGTTCATCAATTTAACAACATCTCTCATTATACACATATTATCATATTTCACATTAGGTCATCAACATGATTCTTGTAAAATAATTTTATGAATAAATCATTCAAAATAGTTCTATAAAAACATGGGAAAATGAAACATAATAAGGGTGTGCCCAGATGCTAAATAATGGTAAACATAAGCATTAAAAAATAAATGTCATCGGTGAGCATAAGAGTATACAAGGGAATGATGATATAATAAAATTTCATGAGTGAATCATAAACTAACACATACCCATCAATACTTGGACCATAAAATATTAATAAATGGTAATGTAAAGAGTCACCAGAGTCAATAATCATGAGACATGTGATATCAATATTGATCATTAGATAAATTATAAACCTGATAAAGCATAAAGAAACACATAAATGTATCTTGGGACATCATTATCGTTTTTTACTCTTATAAATTGAATAATAATTAAATCCAATTCCATAATGTCACTATTATAAATGAAAAATCCATATGGTCGAATTACATACCCAATTAATTGGAGGGATATCACGGACCCACCTATTCTTGTTCTATCATAGAACCACCCATCATTATTTTATCATGTAACCACCCATAAAATTTTTAAGTACTATTAAAAAATCATCCCACATAAAATCTTTCATAAACTCATTGGAGAAACCAATAACCCTTTAATTAACCCATGAAAAATGAATGAGTTATATAGAAATATTTTTAAAACATAATTAACCAAAACAAAAGAAATGGGTCCAATAAAAATCTCTTTGAAACATGATTAACCCTTATAAATTAAATGGATTTCATAAAAATCTTTTTAGAAACATGAATAACCCATGGAAATGAAATGGGTTCCACAATAATATATTTGAAACATGATTAACCCATTGAAAATAAATATGTTCCAAAATAATCTATTTAGAAGAAGATTATCCCATAGAAATGGGTTCCATAAAAATGTCTTTGAAACATGAATAACCCATGGAAAATAAATGGGTTTCATAATAGTCTAATTATAACATGATTAACTCATAGAAAAGAAATGGGTTCAACAATAATATCTCTGAAACAATCATGATCTATCCAAGGAAATAATGAGGATGGTATCAATAAAAAATATTCCTACTGTAGGATAAGTAAAAAAACGTTTTTTGATATTGATTAATGTAAATAAACATAAAATATAATTAAAACATTCTTGAGGAAAATAATCATTAAACATTCCAAAGTAGCTCATACCACTTTGAAACATTGTAATCATTAACCACATAAATGGAATAATAATAAATAAAACTTGTAATATCAATTGAAAAATAGATTCATGATATAACATGTCAATTAGACATTATATAAACCTTATAACATATTATATGTGTTTAACATAACAAATGTCGCAAAGAAGGATAATTGTGACAACAATCCATTATTTCTTCAGTAAAATTGAAACTCTAAACCCCGTGAGAGAATAATCATTAAATGAAAATTTTAAAAAAATAAAGATAAAATAATTCATGATATAATATATAAAAAATTTCATTATATATACCACAAAAAATAATTCAGTTTTGAATATGACGTATGCCTCATGAAATTAAAAGTGAGACAAGAATCCCTTGTAATAGTGGTAACATCTGAATCAGAAAACCTAAAAAGTAATAATAATCAAATGAAACATTTAAATACCCTGAATATCAATTAATTCATGATATAAAATTAAATGGGGGTATTATATACACCACACAAAATAAATAACTAACGATCATGGTGTATGCCTCATGAAAGTAAAAGTGAGATAAAAATCCCTTACTATATGAGTACCTTTTAAATCATGATACCCATGAAATTATAACATCAATTAAATATTTTAATATAAATAAATAAATAAAAATCATGATATAACATGTAATATGGTATTATACACACCAAATAAATTAAAATATGTGTATAACAACAATTAATTCTCAATGGAATATAAATTGAGACAAAACCCCTTACAACTATAGTAAAATATGATTCAGAGACCCCAAAAGTAATAATAATCAAATGAAAAAATTTCATACCATTTAGATAAAATAATTCATGATATAATAAATCAAAATTGGTGGTAGATACACCAAACAAAATAAATAAGTGGTGATATTTATGTATGCCTCAAGAAATTAAAAGTGTCACAAGATCTCTAACCTATAGTCAGATTTGTAATGCTTGTTCTCTGTATTCTTGAATAATAAACTTAATTTCATTATTTAATTTATTAATAACCTTTTTAAAGTTTATTATTAAATTTAATTCACTTATAAACAAGTTATATACAATTACTTAATTAATAATGTTTATGTCGGACGTTCTGACCATATTCAGCATATGTCCCAAAACTGACTCTGATAGGTCGACTATGGTCAATAAAGTCCTTGTATAAAAATATTCATAATAATAAACATGTAATTTTTATCATTTTTATAAATCAATTACACTTTTAAAACTAATCATAAAATGTTTTTATGAAAAATGAATCAATGTTACAATCATGTAGACGGTATGCTGTAAATACACTTGAGTAACGTTCCCATTTTTCAATGATCCATATGGAAAGAAGGTAGGTAACCTATATCATTCTATAATGATAATTATATAATATATATCATATTATTTAATCTATATACTTATTAATATAATTATTATGATGTAAAATAAATCACATCATATCAAGGAGGTGGCGGTCCATATGTCCATAAAAGATGTTGTCACTTTTTCAATGTGTGAAAGGGTAATAAAGAAAATGATATGTTATATTTTCATAAAGGTAATTATGTAATTAATAGGAAATAAATTTTATTTTTGTAACATATTTTTTGTTAAACTCAACCTTGATATGTTCTATGTAATTTGTGAACAAATTGCATCATTTTGAAGAGGTGGTATTCCACACATCCATAAATGATGTTACCATATTTACAAAAAATAGAAATCTTAAAGTTATGTGTTATATAAAATATTCATAAGTATGGAGAAAAAATAAAAAATAATATATATAATATAAAAATGGGTTTCCTTCATAATTCCCAACCATGAGAGGATTTAAAGAAAAAACAAAGGACATCATTTCCCAAGGCGGTAGTTCGTCGTACATGAACGGTAATTTAATTACCTATTTAAAAGAATTTTGCATAGTTGTAGGTTTAATCCTTAACATAACAAAATAAAATTATATTTAGGATACTTATGTTATTATATAATCATGTAATTATAATAATTGAATTGCTTTAAGAAATATATAAAACAAAAGTAATCGTTGAAGAATATTACCTCTTTTTCTGGTAACTCCTTTCGGTTTACTCCAAAGAAATTATTTAGATTGATTTATACCCAAATTAAGGCTTATAGTATAGGAGATTTTATTTTGTGAGATTATTTTTTCATGTTTTGGATGAGCCAAAATGGATTGAGAGGTGTGAGGATATGGGAGGGGTTAGTGTCTTTTTATAGTAGAGAGGGAGTGGCATTCTTGTAAATACCAAAAGGTAAACACTATTGGGAGGTTCAACTTACCTCATGTGATTATAGAATTAATAATAATGGATTTTAATGGATTTATGGGATATATACACTCACACCACAAAATAATAAAATCATTTTAATTAGTTTTTCCTTATTCTTTAAGTTTCATTATTTTTTTCATTTTGGTTATTAATTTAGGTAACTAGTTCTCTAACCTAAGTAAATAATCCATTAAGTCAAAATTAAGGTTATAATTTTTATAAAATTTATACATAGAGATTATAAAATATGAAATTAATTTATAAAATAAAAATTCCGTATTTTTTAGAAATTAATTTTAACAGAAACGCATGTAATGCGCAAAAACATTGATTTAACCCTAACTACGCTAACAAAGTTTTTACTATTTGTGGGTCAATGTGTTCATTAGAAAATATTTATCGGTCCATTAATAAACCATATTTCATATTTATTAACACTTAAAAATAAATTTGAATAAGTTTTGTTTTTTAGTAATTTTAAATCATTTAAGAAATATCATTTATTTTCTTTAATTATTAACTAAATAATCCTTGTGTTGGTGTTTCATAACAATTTAATATAATTATATCATCTATAAAAAAATAAATATAAATTCATCTGAAAAAAAATAAACATTTTATCATCTAAAATAATATTTATAACCAAACCTATCCATATTATTCTCTACACCAATTCTTTATAAGTGTTAAAGGCAAGAAAGGTTCCTTTTTTCCCTTTTCCTTACTTAACAAATTATTTGGTCACTTTTACAAAATAATATCTAAATAACTAATAAAAAGATAATAAGGTTTATATGGTGTAAATATGTCCATAAAATGTTCATTTAACTTGTTTTGTGTCATTTATATACCTTATATTTTAATCATAATCATTAGGTAAGCTTATTTTTACCCTAATCACTATAATTAATTTTAATTGCGTACACTAATAATTTTTGGTAAAAAAATAAGTTCATATTTTAAGAATAAAAATTTCATACTGATTTAAACTAATTATATCAATTTATTCAAATTTAATTCACAAAAGTGGATAAAATTATTTTAAAATTAATCTGGCAGATGCTATGAGATAGAGGGTTTTTAAGGAGAAAAGTTCAAAAGTAGGAAATGTTTATATATCCAATTCCAATGTGAAGTTGAATACATTGTCCTAAATTTTCTTTATTGATGTATAATTTAACTAATTATAATTTAAAAAAAATCTTTAGAATATAATTTAACTATATAAATAAATTTGATGAAAAGTAGTTTTCAAATTTATTATAATGTTTTTCACCATTCATTAAAAAATGAATATTCTCAGAAAAATACCAAAAAAATCACCCAAAGAAAATTTTGAAATTATAGTTCAAAATGAATATTATTTTTTCATATAAAAATTTTAAATATTTAAAAAATTATATTTAAAATTGATTTGCCATTAAAAGAAGGTAAAAATTATTTTTTAGAAAAATACTGTTTTATGAAAAAAAAAATGTATTTTCTTATTTTCTTTTTTCTATCAAATATATTTGATGAACATAAATGCATTTTATAACCTTGTTTGAACATAATATACTTTTTCTTATTCACATCCTCTAATATAAATTCCAGGTGATAACTTCTATATTAAATAATAATATCAAGAATATATTATAGTTTGGTAAGACTCAGTCTTACATGTAACACAAGTTATCAAATAAAATATATGTTAGGTGTAGCACAAGAAAAACTTTTTGTTCTATATAATTCAATATAAACTATGAATTTTATGTAACTCAATCTATAAAATAATTTAAATTAATTTGAAATAATATATTTCATAAAATTTGGAGATGTTAAAAATTAGGCTAAGGCAACCCATTTTATATTATGTCTTTTCAATGCTTATAGACATCCCCTAGCCTATTGGAGGTGGGATTAGGGTTGTGGTGTCCCATCCTTACACCCTCTAGGAGGGCATTAGTGGTTTAGGTATTTATATCTTAGATTTAAAAAAGTTTTTTTGTAATATTGATGAGAGCTAAAAGATTAAATAATTCCTCATGTGTTAATCATGTTTTAATGATCACAAATCCTATTACTGTTAATTAATCTCAATCTTTATTGTGTATCTTGCTAATGCTCTTCAATCTCAATAATAACTACACATCATGTTTTAATACTAACAAATCTTATGGATTCTGAGTACTCTCTTTATTATTTACAAGTCTTATGCATGATCACAAATCTCACATATATTATCACATCATTATATTTATGATTCAAGATCTTTTACTCTCTAATGATTAAACTTAATCCATATTTTTCATATTACTGTCTAAGTCCAAAATACAGATATTTGTCTAAGTATTCAGACACCATGACCCAGACACTGTGACCCAGACACCGTGAAGGACTCACCGTGACCAGACACCGTGAAGGACTCGTCGTGATCAGACACCGTGAAGGACTCACCGTGAGCCACATACCGTGAACTACACACCGTGACATGAACATGCCGTGAAACTCATACCGTGAACCACATACCGTGAATAAGACACCATTTATATAATCATTGTGACATCGTTTCTTAACTTTTTGTCAATATTAATTAAATAATGATAACGGTCATATTTGATGTTTTTAATGCAATTAATGTTATTTAATGTTAGTTGTTGGAATTTCAGGAAACCGTATCTCGTACCTATGAAAAATGAATCATTCCTACTGCCATAACTCATGGAATATAAGAACGAAAAAGATGTAGTACACATGTAAGATGAAAAGCAAGAAAAGTGGGATGATACAACGAGAAAAACTTACATGCATCCGAGAGAACTGTGCTGAACAAGAAGAACAATCATGAACAAGAAGGAGATTACAGGACTTTAAAAGAACTTTCATGAATGAAATCCAACATCAATGAAGAACACATAACGAATCAAGATATCTGTCTCACTCCTGAAGAAGACAAGCTGAACTACGACACTCTGTTTTTCAATAGAAAAACCAGAGAAAGACTCAGAATCATTCCTGCTGAATCCAAAAAGTCCAGAGCTACATTGATAATCACTAGAGATTTCTAAAATCTCATTTATCTTCTCTATGTGATTTATTTATTAACTTTCAAGTAGTGTGGTGTAATATGTATATATTTTACACACACTGTCTCCTACACTAAACTGGAGGATATCGAAATACTCACTCAAAGTATCATAACTCCTGTTTACCCACGTCAATTGTGGAAGAGGTCCTTGTGTGACATGGTCTTTGTTTTATTTCCCAAGAAGAACAGTGGTAGAGGTCCATGTGTGGCCTAGAAATTTTTGTAAACTATTGTTAACCCCGATCCAGGGTGTGGATCAAATTTATATAAATTTGAGAGGAGTAAGTCTCATCTTGAGACTGAACCTCTTGTTATATCTATTGTTCATCTTTAATTTAAGTTTAAAGTATACTAAATATATCTTATTTATTCCACTGCTATTACTTTGATATAAAAAACTATTTTGAAGCTACTTTGATAGTTAAATTAGCAAGTGTTTACACTTATTGTAAATCAATAGGTTAGCTTCAAAAGTTAGTTTGACCTTGTGGTTAAATTAACTGAGACCTAATAAATCTTTGAGAAGCTAAGTGAACATTTACAATCTGTATAAATTCACTACAGTTTAACTTGTTTATAAATCAGGGGATTTTAAATAGGAAATATTTTTTAACTGAAATTTTAATTGGAACTCAATTCACCCACCCTCTTGAGTATCCACTCTGACCAACAGATGAGAGCTAAAAGATTAAATAATGAAACTCACCCTGAAAGGGTAAAAAACCAATCTATATTGAAACTATATATTGGATGTGGTTTATTTGTGACTTTAATGGAAATAAATTTTTTGAGAATTCATTAGAAACTAATTCTCTAGATGCACAAAAATATATCAATTAAAAATTTGAGTAAAAGGTTTAGAATACATAGAATGACATGAGGAAAATCCCTGATGGTTTCTTTTCTAAGCATCTATATTCATAGAAGAATAAATATGTAGAAGGAAAAGTTCAAAGAAAATATCCTCTACAGTATATTGTTAAAACTAACATTGAAGAATTTTGGACGTTTGTTTATACTCATATTGATTCTTTAAAAAAAATTCAATGATATTAGGAATAATAAAGAATAAAGAGCTATTGTAAAGCCTTATTTTGTCTTAGTTAAATAAGGATATATGGATTTAAGAGAATAAATCCATTAAAATATAACCAAATATAAAAGTAAAAATTTATATTTATAGGTGGTAAGAGCATATTAAGTAGATAGATATGTCTTAACCTTTGTTACTATTTAAGAGTATGTTGTTAAAGAGCCTCTTATTTAAAGGAAGCATAACTTTGAAGGAAAAGGGAAGAAGATGCTGATAAAAGTTCTTAATAAATCCTTATCAATATCATATCCTCTTCATGAATATAGATAATTAGTTGATATGAAAATGGAATTCCTTCAACTAAAGGTTCTTCTACCAGTAGTTTCTCTTATGGAAGCACCACCTACTGAAGTTTCCTCACTCAAAATAGATATTGAAATTGATAATGAAAGGGTGAAAGTTGAAAAAAAATTAATAAGTATAAGTTGATAAAGAAAACATGTTTTTGATAACCCTTCATTAAAAGATACTTTAGTACACACTTATGAATCACCCAGTACATCTCCATTACCAAATATTAGTTCATCAGAAAAAAAAAGAGAGTTCTGAAGCAAGTTTGATCTCTTCTATTAGAACTGAATGTAAAGATAATGAATGATCATAAGAAGAAAATGGTCTAAATATAATAGATTTAAACAAGTTATATTCCATTAATATAACTTATATTTCACTATAAAAAGATCTGATTGACCAACCTGTTAATGGTAAAGGTTAAAACAATAAATAAGAAAGTTCATTAGAATCTTCTTCAAGTTCTATAAATAAAATGATGGAATAGAGGATTGACTCAACATATAACTTGATTAAGAATATGAATAATTTAATATAATTTTTTCAAAAAATCATCGAAAAAGTGAACTTTATTAGTGGTCAATTTATCAACAATGATGTTTATAATAGGAATAAATAGATGTTTGTTGATTTCGTAGAAGTTAAATGATATCCATGTTTTCTAATATATTTTGTAAAATTTTTTATGTTCTATAAAATAAATTATAAGGAATCCATGATTTTTCAAATGATCTTGAAAATAAGTTTGAAGTTATTTATAAATTTTTTGATGATATAAAGCATTATAATTTATAAATAAAATTGAAAATACTAGAACTAGAAGTTATGGAAGAAATTTTCACTAAGAATAAAATATAAAATACAGACTCTAAAGATAAGTTATCATCCCAGGAGATGAAGATAGTCACTCAAGAGGAAAAGTCATCTAAACAATATAAGAATATTAAAAAATTAAAGGACATGATGGATAAACTTCATAAAAATTATTAAAATATATTTTTCTCATTCTTATGAAATTGTAGATGATCTATAAAAAATAAATATGATTCTCTTTAGCATGATATATTAATTTATAAATTTATGCTACATGTATGTAATTTTCTTAATTAATTTTGGTTGAATTATTTTAGATTGATCTCATTTTTCTTATTTTTCGATAAATTGATTATTATATTTATATATGACCTAAAAAGGGAAAAAGGTATTTTTTTTATTTTTTTGGGACTTATAATAAAAAATAATAGGGTGTGGTTTCTTTACAGTCAATAATTTTTTTTCCAAGGGGATATTTATTTTTAATTTATTATTTTTACTTTCCATGATCTCTCTCTTTATTAAAATAAAAAGGGGGATAAATTTGAGAAATCGATATAAATTTTAATATCTTATAATTGAATAATTACCCTTTTAAGTGGGAGACAAAACTAATATTTTAGGGGATAAATTATTTTAAAAAAACATGTTTTATATAATCTTTATTTACTTTATAAAGCTAGATAAGGTTTACTAAATAAATTTATTTTTTAAAATTTTCATTCATTTCGTACTTTTCAAAATGGTGGATATTTTTTATTCACAGACTCACTTTATTCATTGTTTTGAAAATCACATAAGACTAATGAGCTAATCTATTTTAACTTGAAGTTTTTATTTAATTTTTTTGGTGAAATATTGAATTAATTTAATATTTTTTTCATATATCCATATCATAAAATTCCAGAGGAATAAATTTCCTTAAACACTATAGTGGTATATAAATAACTTTACCAAAATATGTGAAACATTGGTGAGTTCATCAAATGATGTTGAAGATGTTTCTAATTCGGTTGTAACTAACTTGAAAAACATGGAATCCAACCATTGAATAATTTCCTATAAATAGAAATTCAATTATAAGGATTAGAAGAACACAAAAAAAAAAGAAATAGACTCTAGAAATCTTGTAATCTCTTAAATTATTCAATGTCATGTTATTTTTTAAGCCCTTGTGATTTCATATTTTTTTTATTGTTATGCTAAGAGTCTCATTAAGAGTATTTCTTTATAAATTTATTATCACTTTCTTGTTTTTAATTTATGTTTTACCATCCATTATGATTGATGTGTTCCATTTTTAGAAGACATAGCCAATATTCTTGTTTATAGAAATAGTACTTACTACCAATCATACAGGTCGAGGTCTTCCATTGAGGAAGATTGGTCCCAACTTCTAGTTTTTATAGGAAGAATCATACCTTTTTATAGGTTAGTTGGGTGGATTTTAGGGTATTGGAAGATATACCTTCCAATAGGATAAAGTTTAGGATACCTTTTGATGGATTAGAGTTGATTATACCTTTAATCAGGTATAGAATCCCCCTTATTATTTGGGTTAAAAGAGTCATTTGTATTATCCTTTAAGGGGTACTTAATTAGTAAATTATTACTCCAAATGTTTTTTATATTTCTATTTTTCTTTCTATATTATGTAGTTATTTTTATTTATAATGTAAAATTTAAATCCTTTTTAAGTTTGTTAAAATACTAAAAACCTTAATTTCCACTATGATTATTTAGTATTACTCTAATATATTGGGTTTATAGTTTATAAGCTATCATAATGTCATGTTTTTGGAAGGTTTAAAACTTGAGGTGATGATGAAATATTTTTAACAAACTAAAATCCACCCCCCCCCCCCTCTTATTGGTTTACCTACCTATGTATCTAGAACAACACTTTCTAGGTTACTCTACCACTATTAAGGACCACCTAGTCCTAAATAAAAGGGAATACATCATTGAAGAAATTATACATGTGAAATTTATTGATGATGAAATTTTTTAAAAATATAATTCAAAACTTACAAAAGTTGATTCATATTATATTTTACATCTCTTATTTAATTTTGAAATTCTAAGATTAACTCTCAAAAATTAGATAATGATGAACCATAATGTAATTCATTGGAAGAGGAAGAACAATAAGTACTCTAAAAAATTTGAGTATGATGAATTTTCATCTCAATTTGAACTAGAAATGGAAGATGAATCTATTGGTTAATAAAACAGGATAATTGTAATTCAAGAAGATCTCAATTTATTTGAGAGTAACAAGGTTTGGACTTTAGTTAAGAAAACTAATTATTATCAAATTATAGGATCAAAATGGGTCTTTCAAAGTAAGTTTTATGAAAATTGAATTATCATATATAATAATTATAAGATATTTTTTAATGGATATAATTATTAATAAGGAATATATTACGTGGAAATATTTTATATGGTAGATAAACTTGAATTTATTCTAAATCTACTTACCTTTGTAACACACCCGAATTTGTATCCTATTCAAATATATATTAAAAACACCATTTTGAAGGTGTATGTGTATATTATACAACCATAAATTTTTAAAAATTAATTTCTTTTTTACCATTTATATAAATTTACCAAAGATCTCTATAGACTTAGGAAAGCTCAAAGATCCTGATTGTTGCATTTATCATCTTTTCTTTTAAAAATAGATTTTTCAAATGGAATAAAAAAACCCACCTTTTATCAAAAAAATAATAAAGAAAATTATATTTTTCAAAATATTTATAGGTGATTTAATATTTGGATAAACACAAATATTTACTATAGATAATTTCTGTAAACATATATAGGGTGAATTTAAAATGAGTATGATAAGTGAAATAAACATCTTTCTTATTTTTAAAAATTCAAAAACTCTAGAAGGTAATATTATAGAACAACACAAGTATAGAATTGACATAATTAAACATTTTTTATTAGAAAATTACACTAGTATAATTACTTTTATAAGTAAATCATGTGATGTAAATCTAGATAAATATAGGAAATTGATAGATAATAAATCTTATATATGTTTGATCAGTATCCTACTATACTTGATGGATATTCAGTTATGCCTAATTTTTTAAATATTTTTTTGTTTTATGTTACAAGATAATATGAAATAATGACATATAAAGGTTCAAAAAATAATTTTATAATAATTAATAGGAACTTTAAACCTTGCATTGTTATATGCCTTCAAAAGATATTTTCTTCTCTATTGTACTCTCTACTACCGAACCTAAATATATAGCATCCAAAAGCTATTTCATGAATTTGTTGTAGATGAAAAATAAACTTTAAAATTTTGGTTACATTTATACTCACATGATAATTATTTATAATAAAACTAGTACCATTTTCCCATATAATAAAATCCATAATTATATATCCAAACACATTAATATTTTTCATCACTTCCTTTAAGATCATACACAAAAAAAGATATTACTCTATAGTTTATCAAAAAAATATCAACTCATTGAAATTTTCATTAAACCTTTGAACTTTGATGGGTTTGAAATTAATAAATATAAAATAGTGATGATTGATTTTAAATGAACATGATCAATCCAAATATATTCTATGAAATCAAACACTAACTCTTCAAGAATGTAGGATCACATCTTTATTAATAAAATTATTCTCTTTGTCAAGATTATTTGAAAAAATAATAATATTAATCATCTAAAAAAAGTATTTATATCCATACAATAATAAAAATTAGAAAACCATTGACAATAGTAATATTATTTAAATTTTAAAATCTTTTTTTATTATTAAAAGTAAACCTTAGTATAATATCATTATTTAAATATTATAGGTTTTTTATATTTAATTATTAGCTACCATTTCGATTTTTAATCCATCACCATGATCTTATCCATGTAAAATCACTTGATTTTTTTCATCTAGGTGTGAATCAAAGAACCAGAATTATGTGATATTAGTTAATTTGAAATGATTAAATATGTACACTAACTGGTATCTTTAGAAAATATGGAACAATTTGATCCATCCATCCTTTTTAAAATTTAGTATTCAATGGTATCCCTTTTTTCTATAAATAGAACTCATATTCATCACTTACTTTATCTTGTGATATCCATCTAATAGTATCCACCCTCCATTAATTCTTTATACTCTTATTGTTTACAACTATATTTTTTAAACTAAAGGAATTCTAGCACGATGATGGAATAATGGAAAGGGATGTATGTTATGGTTAAATGATTAAAAAATACTAGTATGAATCTTTACCTTCCACTTTTAATATATTTATCAGATTCAAAACGTCGGATAATGTTTTGCTTCTCAATTATAACCCTTATCATATTATATCGAACTAATCCATGATTTTTTCACCCATATCATGTTTTTGGCCTCCTATTAAAAATTATTCACTACATTTATCATCAAAGGTAAAGGATTTAGAAAATCATAGAGAATTTGGTAAATACCATGGAATTCCTATATATGATAAGATCTTGATAATATATATCAAGCTTCATATTTAGTATTTTTTAATAAATAAATTGGAATCCATAAATCCATTATTTGGATTGGTAACATAGAAAGTAAGTTGAGCATCCTTAATCTATAATTTTAGAAAATATATAAGTGGATAAATATTCTCTTAGTTTCTAATTAAGGACATGGTTGATGTATAATATTTCTACACCCTTGAATTCCTCATCAATATGTGATATTTCAATGTAGTAAATTTTATGTTTGAGTATATTTAAACCATATCCTTATGGAATGTGAAGGTAAATATTATTCCATATAAGGGAATAATTTCAAATATTTTTTTATGTTCCTCATAGATATCTAGAGATTGATATGTATTTGAAAACTATTATTACGAATATTCCAAAAAAAATACAAATCATTAAGCAAAAATAAATTACATTTGATAAAAAATGAATATCATTTTATCAATAAATGGAGCAAAGGACCACCAACTATTATGAAAACTACACCATTTCTATCAAAATATATGTCTCTATTAAAGACTTTAGATACTCATGTAGCTTATATTGTTCCTTAATATTTTAAAGAGGTAAATTTTAATGAATATTTTATTATTTAATCCCTTTGTCCTCAAAAAAGTGAAAATATCCTACTTTTATAAAATAATAATAAGAATATAGTATGGATCTATACCACAGGAAAATTAAAATTTAATACACAGAATTGAAGTTAACGGTTCTGGTAAGGACCCATTTTTTTCTGAACTGTAAATTTGAGCAGAAATTTTAAATTTTTACTTTGAGATTCTTGTAATGGGTGAAATGGACCTTTACCCTAGAAGATGGTCTCAGAAAATTTCTGGGACCATTATTTTGGTCCCATAATTGGGTTTTTTGCAAAGGATTGGAGTTTGGTGGAAATCCAAGCTATTCATATTTCAGCAGAATAATTAATAATTAATATTTAATAAATTAAATATTAATTTATTTAATCATGTTCGTTTAGTGGTATCTTTTTAATGGAGCATCGTATTAAGATTAAATCTTCACCATTCAACCTATTATATGTATTTTTTCTTATGTGGGGCATAAAATCATGTTGTGAAGCAGGACCAACCCAAACCCTTTTTCTTTTCCTTTTTTTTCTTTTTCATCCATTTCTTTTTCTCTTTTTTGTTTATTTTTTTCTCCTAGATTCTCATCCACATTGATAGGATTACATATTTTCATGGAAAAGCTCTAAAATGAGTTAAAGAGAGAGATAAATATATAGAGATAAATTAGGGTATTGTTGCGGAGCTTAGGAAATGTCGAATTATCATGTGGTAGTCGGGGACCACAGAAATAGCCGAAGAAATAATAGATTCCACACAAAGGTAGTCTGTTTTTATGTTTTCACTATAAATCATTTTTGTTTAATCATTTTTATATTTTAATACCCTATTATGTTTTCATAGGACACTTTAAGGTTTTATCTACAAATTTTGGGGTGAAATTGGTGTTTTAGGTTGATTTGGGTGTTTTCCATTTGGGAAACCCATATACACAGTCTGTGCTATGTGTTCTTCCTATTTGGGGAAGGTGGAATTTTTGAATTACAGAACATTTATGGGAATTATAATCCATGTATTGGTACTCATCTATATAGTTGAGTACCAATCCAGGCTGCTCGTGTAAGGGGAACATGTCATGTGGAATACACAGCCAGACCCTGTTTGGGTTGCACACCATGTATATGTACATGACCAGGATGGATACATGACCAGGTCATATGAGGTACATGTATAAGGACCATTTGTAGGTTTTATGTTGTGTATAATACCAACATTCCATCTACTTGGTATTTTACACACCAAGTGCATGTAGAAGTACATGTACAGGTGGGGGTATGAGGTTATATGGTGTGTACCATTGTAACACGTTGTGTACTTCTCTATTATCACCCTTTTGAGGGTATTTTCAAATATTTTCACCCAAGAGTCAGAATTAGACCTATGATTATCCCATTATGAGTGTTGTTTTGTGTAGATAACATTGGTAATACTTTTGAGGTGTTTTAAGAAATTTGAGGTGGTGTTTAAGGCATTTTCTTAATAGGGAGGTTCTTCCTTTGATAATTGAATTCAGTTATCTCCTAAGATTGAGACCCCATGATCTAAGGAGGGTCATTATCCATCTCCCTTGACATATTACTTTGTATATATTTCCTTTTGGATGTGTCCCTTGAATTATGTGCCCTTATGGCTTGCGGGTTGTGTTACTGATTGTTCTTGAGTATCCCCTGTATGATTCCTCTACTTACATTTCAACCTAGAGAATATTATTTTAGATGCCTCTATCTTATTACTATTACCAATGGTCCCCTATATGATACATTTTATTATGTTTTTACCTTGGTAATCCCTTTTAATATCCCTTTTCTTATTTATCAGAGGATCCCATGTAGGATGCCTCCTTTTACTTACAGTCAAAGGATCCCGTATAGGATGCCTCTTCTTCATTAATGTTAAAGGATCCTTTGTAAGTTTCATCCATTTAAATTTTCTGCTAAGGATACCATGTATTATGTATTTTCTTATTTGTGGACCTAGAAAATTCCAAGTAGGATGCCTCTCATTGTTTGACTTGAGGGACCTAGTGGGTGCCCCCTTGGTTGACTAACCCTGAGCTAGTACATCGGGTTTGGGTAGAGATGGTAGTGGGTGTCACCTTAGAACCCATTACAAACTTGTAAGCCCGTGGGGTTGTGAAATTAGTGTTAGTTTTATTAATTCACCCACCCTAAATCTTTTTTCATACATTCACATGTTTATTACTGATTTGGTGATGTCTACCAGAGGTGATTCCTAGTTGGTGATTGTTAAGCCCAATGTGATGCATCCTTTCTCTTTAAAATTCCTCGTTATTGTTTCCTAGGATCCAGATTCTGATCCATTTTATTTACTATATTTACTTGTATACCTAGAGGTACTACCTATTTTTTGCTAATGAACCAGATATGTTTTATCATTATATTATTGGGATTTCCATAGGTACTTCCTATTATCTAGATGTTGAGGCTATGACTATGACACACGAGCATGACATCCCAAATAATGATACTCATGGATGATTCAACTATCCTGAGTGATAAAGATGATTCCTATCTACTCTCGTTTATATATTATTAGGATGATTATACTATCCTTGATATGTTTAAACTCGTGGATGATTATGCTCTCCCAAGTGATATGGATGATTACGCTTTCCCTTGTTGGTTACTTGACCACAGTTCTTGACATGGTGTTCACATCATTGGATACCCAGATTGATTATGCCCTTCTAAATAGTAAGTATTATTCAACTCTCCCTTATTATATACACCAAGGGTGGTAACGGCATCTCATTGGTGATTTATTCTAATAGATCTCCAAAGGTTTAGACCCATAGGGTTCATCTGAGTTCCAAATGTCATGATCGCCTATAGATCAGGACATAGGTCTCAAAAATTATACTGGATTTATATATAATGAGAAATATGTAAACTAGATCAATGACCATTTATTGGATTTCTGTACTAACTTCACTACATTCCTTATTTATAGTGATTAGTGGAGGGTAAGAGTGAGCTGAGGGCTCAGAGGAGTATCCCCCTTTAGTTATGTAGCTAACTTAGAGATATTTTAGACAATGTCCAAAGTAGGTATATGTCAATTTGGATTAAGGACCCATAGATTGAATTAATGATATATGGCTTGATTGGCAGGACATCCAGCTCAATTCCCTTGCATAGTATGTCCAAGAAATCAGGATTATAGACCCATAGATTATATTTTGTTTGGTTTTTATGTTAATAATTTTATTTTTCTCCTAAATATTTAAATTTATAAATATATATATGCATATGTATAGGTATGGGAATATTCAGGTATAATCATATAAATATGGAAATCCATGGTAGATCTCTCTCTGTTGATCAGGATTATGGACTCAGAGTTTGACTATAGTTTCTCTTTATTGGTTTTAATTGTCTCTTTAGTTATATCTTGTGTTGGCTGAGCATATTTCATTCTCGTGAACTTAAAGAGACATAATTACAAGTCTATCATTGGGGTGGCCTACTGATATTATCTCTCAACTCTATACGTACACCTCTGTGTATGTGTAAACATTATGTTTTTATTTTAAGTTGAGAATAGTTGCATGGGGGATAGGGCTAAGGCCCTGAGATTCATGATTGAGTGGATCTGTTCATGTGGGTTTTTCTGATCGAGTTGGTGCTATTCAATGATGTATGGAAATCGATTATGTGGTCTTTCATGGAGTTAGTAATAGAGCCTTGAACCTTTATTTTAGTTTTTTTATTCATGTATTTGTATGGTCATCATAGTTGGTGACCAATTTTTTATTTATTAGATTATTTTTTAGGCTATTATAGAATTTTTATTTATTTTTACATCATGTTATTTTTCAATTTATTTACTACTTTTGAAATCTATTTATTTAATATTTTGTATGATACAAATATATTTTCACTATTTTCTGATAATGATAAGAGGGTGCAGTCTTACCAATGTCACAACCTAGGCCCTTGCTACTAGTCATTATCCTATAGAATACAAGAAGGTGCACTTGAGACCTCACAGTGTTCCAAATCAGAGAAAAGGTTTATTGGAATCAAGGTTAGGACATTACAAAGTGGTATTAGATCTATTCTTTTCCTGGTCTTTACTATTTGGGATATGGTAGATAATATTATTTGGAATTTTTCAGAAACTATGATGGATATCAAACTAGTTCATTGAGAACACTAGTTCTGAAAAGATTTCTAAGTTTCTAACGTATGGGATTATTCTTCTTATCTGTGAAATTACAATTTTATATAATTTTCACCATAATAGATTCACACGTTTTGTGGATGTTATGATTTAATATGGATCTCTGGATCTTTCCCATTGACAAGCATCCAGTGAGGGATTTTGACTCTTGGATGTAAAAGGAAAGAGGCATCTCATCCATTATCTTTGGCATGTATGATTAACATCATATAGTCTTGTTTGTGTGTGGTTATTACATATATATTTCCTTCTGATGGAGGGTTATATGGATCTATTTTGAGGAATCTGGTGGTGAGGCTCATGACTCGGTCCTCATGTAGAGGAGGGGTAGCTACTCTAGTTTATCGATATGGCATGTGATGTCTTCTGTTATACCCCCCCCCCCCAGGGTGTTGTTTCTCCAGTCATGGTTTTCTAGTTAGATCATCGAGTAGGATGTTGATGGATACCGGACATTTCTTGTAAACTATACCTCCATGGGTATTACAGTATACGAATTCCCGATGAGTATCAGTTAAGTCTCCCTTTTATATTTGTATCATGAACTCCATGGATAAGATCCTTATGGGGATGCTCGGTGAGGATCGGCCCCTTATAGGCTCGGTTTCCAATTTTGACCCTCATTGGTCTTTGTGATCTTTACCTTCTTTATAAATTTTTCATCTATGGGCTAGGTGATTAGTCCTTGAGACCCTGTTGTGATAGTTGATCGATAGGGATAGTTAGGAGACATATAGGCCCTTAGTTTTTTACACATACCCTTTTAGTTCGATGGTTTTTTAGAGAACCCTATGAAATAGGTTGTTCCTTTTCTTGAATGGCTTTTTACGTAATGAAGTGTGTTAAATGCTCATTTTCTGATCGATGCTTGATAGGTTCTCATGTTTCTCAATATTGTAAATTTGATGGAATAATTTTTTTAAACACCAAGGGTGATTTGGTATCAAGACTATCTTTGATGGGCAGTACCATTCAGGTGTCTGGTCTAGTTGAAAAGTGTTTCTCATATTTCTAATGTTATTTGATCATAGTTAGACACTTGTGGTAGGAATGACATCGGGTAATAGGTGATCTTGGAATAAATTGTGGAACATGTGAGGTGGCTGATTTTGAAGAGGATTTCTAAGGGATATTCTGTCTTAGTGTAACTAATATTCTATGTAGCACGTCCATCTAAGCCCAATATTGGATGACCCAATGGAGTATTTTTTGGGTGATAAAGGTATTTCTTGATTACATGTGGTGTCATTTAATCAAAAATCTATGATTGTCTATGTGCGACCTGAGGAATGATTCTTTCATGACTTTTTATGGGCTTGGAAAACCATGATTTGTGTTTAAATGATGAATGTCCCTCCATGGTATAGGTGACATCGAGCATTAATTGGGTACTATGATACGGTTGACCCATGGATGGACCTAGACATACTTTATCAGAAGATTTGGTTTTAAGTGATGGTTGAAGACAAGTTAGCTTTTTTTTATGTGATCATGGCTCATAGAGAGCTATACAATCATTTTTTTGGGATCACAGTGTACTCTTGATTAGAGACAATCATGATCTATCTTGAAATCATCTTAAGTATAATCAGAGAGCATCGGCTCTACACCATGCTTCTTTTCTTTTAAATATCTTTCCTGAATGAGAAAACCTATTGAGGCTGTGCTCAAGGAGCAGTGTAAGGTATTCCATTTTTTGGGGAGTACATCATTAGCTTTTTAAGGGTGGTGACCCTCATTTTAAGTTGAACTTCATCATTATACACTTTCTAATGGGCTCTGAGGTTTTTTTTTGAGATGAAAATAAGGGTATTCTTATAGTGGGGAGTATCAGGTCCATCATAGTTAAATGTATTCCTTGTAGGATACAGTCATTAATGCTATGAGACTAGTCATAGGGATGTCTAGATAGGTTATTTTTTTAGATACTTGCGTTGATAAGAACGGTTGCTAGTCTTATTACCAATGATTATTTGGGACAAGAAGGTTTATGGTGGGGATATTTTAAGGATCCATGATTTCCTAGACAATAAATTTGAGAAAAATTTTTAATTTTTTTATTTCATATTCTTATAACGGGTGAAATAGTCTTTTATCCTAATAGATGATCTTGGATAATTTCTCTGACTACTCCATTGGTTCCAGAATAGGATTTTTTTCCTAGGGAAAGTGTTTGGTTAAAATCTAAGCCATTTTAATTTTAGAAGAATAATTAAGAATTAATATTTAATAAATTAAATATTAATTTATTTGAGCATGTTCATTCATAGATATCTATTGAATGGAGTATCGTATTGATATTTTATCTCCACCATTGAGTTAATAATAGGGATTTTTTCTAGGTAGGGAATAATCTCATGTTGTGTGTTGGGGCAGGATCAGTCCTCTTTTTCTTTTCTTTTTTCTTTTCATTTTCTTATTTTTCCTTTTAACTTTTTCTTTTCTTAGTTTCGACCAAGATTTTTGCACACATGGCTAGAATTCCTCCTTCATGTGGGTAAGGGAGAAAAATATATATGTAGATAGAGAAATAAAGATAGGAAGAGAGTAATAAATAAACTACCATAAATATCAGGATGTGCTGAATCGTTGTACGATATCCATCGACTATGAAAATGGGTGAAGCTTCGAAAAATTCCACCCAAAGGAATGTTGTTTTACATTTTTTTCCATAAATCTTTGTATTTTTATCATTTTCAAGTTTTAATCCCTTATTATACTTTCTTAGGACCACTTTATGTTTTATCTATTACTTTTGGTGTGAAAATAGATATTTTTGGGTGATTTGGGGGTTTTTTGTTAAAAAAACCCATCTATAGTGTGTGTGGTTTTGAGAAAACATGTTTTTTGTACTTCTTGTTCGGAGAAGATGACATTTTTGAAGTAAACTCCATGTATGTGTATTATATGCCGTGTAATTTTACTCAGTCGTGTATTTGAGTATCCTACTAGGCTGTCTGTGTAAGGGGCATATTTCTTGTTGAATATATAGTCAGACAGCATGTGGGTTTCATGCTGTGTAGATGTGCATGGCTATATAAAATACATGGTTAGGCCATGTGAGGTACATAGGAGGTTACCTCATGTAGGGTACATTCCATTTACAGTACCAACATGTCATGTACATCAAATTTTACATTCCAAGTACAGGCAGAAATACACGCCCAGGTGGAGGATTGAGGGTACATGTTGTGTACCAGTGTAACATATTGTGCACTTCTCCCTTTTCACCATTTTGAGGGTATTTTTGTATCTTTTCACCCATGAGTTAGAATTGGACCCATGAGTGGTCCATTATGAGTATCTTTTTATATAGAGTGTGATGGTAAGACCCATGAGGTGTTTTAAGGACTCATTAGTGGTGTTTCGTGCGTTTTATTAAGGGATAGGTTCTTCCTCTAATAATAGAATTTAGTTGTCGACTGAGAGTGAGACCCCTTGTTCTGAGGTTTTCCATGCACCATCTCCTTTGACCTATTCATTTTTAGTTATTCCCTTATGGATGTCTACCTTGTGAGTTGGGTGCTTCTGGCCCTGGGGACCATGTGGCTGGTTATTCTTGAGGATCCCTTGTAGGATTCCTCTACTTATGTTTCAACCTAGAGGATCTTATATAGGATGAATCAATCATATTCTTATTACCAAGGGTCCCCTATGGTATTCCTTTACTTAATTTCTGACCAAGGTAATACCTTATAGGATCTTATATACTATTTATCATTTAGAGGATCCCATGTAGGATTCCTCTTCTTGCTTACTGTCAGAGGATCCCGTGTCAGGTTCCTCTTCTTACTTACCATTAGAAGATCCCTTATAGGATTCATCAATTGACCATTTAAACTAAGGATCCTAGGTAGGATTCATTTGATTATGTGTGGACCTTGAGTATCCTAAGTAGGATGTCTCTCAGTTTTTAACTTGAGGTACCCAGTGGTTGCCTCATTGTTTGACAGATCGTGATCTAGTATGACAGTTTTGGTAGAGATGGTAGCAGTTGTCACGTTAGAACCCATGCCAAACATGTAATCCCATGGGATGGTGGAAGTAGATTTGGGTTTATGCATTCATCCACCATAACACATTTATTTATACATTCACATGTTAATTTTTTATGAAACAATGTTTACCATAGGTGCTTCCTGGTTAGTGTTTGTTTAGAACAAAATGATGTGTACTTTCTCTTTGGGATGCCCAAAAATTCTATCTTGGGATTCGGATTTTGAGCCATGTTATTTTTTATATATACTTGTATAAGCATAGGTACTAAATAGGATTTTTATTTTGAGCTGCATATTTTTTATTATTACATTATTGGGATTTCTAGAGGTGCTTCCTGGTATTTAGCTTTTGAGCTTATGACTATGATATATGGGAATGGAATCCCAAGTAATGATACTTATTAATGATTAAACTCTCCCAAGTGATGAGGATGATTCCTATATCCTATGGTTTACATGTGATCATGCTAATTACGCTCTAGTCTGTCTGTTTATAAAATTGGATGATTATGCTATCTTGAGTGATAGGGATGATTACGCTCTCCCAAATCGGTTACCTAACCATGGTTCTAGACATGGAGTTTCACATCGTTTGATACCCTGAATGATTACTCTATTTCAGATGGTAGGTATGATTCTTCTCTCCCTTATTACAGACTCTAGGGGTGAGCATGGAAACACACCAGTTATTCTCCTTACCAATCAACTAAGGTTTAGACCATTAGGGTTATTCTGAGTTCTTAATGTCATTACCACCTACAAATTAGGACCTAGGGCTAAAAAATTGGATTTTATTTACATGGAACAAGCATTATGGAGACTATATCAATGAAAATATACATGATGTCCAGACGTACTTCCCTTGAATACTTTTTTATAGTGATTGGAGGTGAGTATGAGTGAGCCTAGGGCTAATACTATTATCCCCATGTGGTGACATAGCTTGCTCAGAGATATTTCCAGCACTGTTTGAAGAAGGTATGTGTCAATTGAGATTATGAACCCACATCTTGACTTAATGATATATGATTTGAGTGGCAGTACATCTAGCTCAATTCTATTGGATAGGATGTCTAGATGACTGGGATTACGAACCCATGGATCAGGTGATGTTTGGTTTTTATGTTATTGTTATCCCTTTACTCCTAAATATTCTTATTTGTGTATATTTTTATAGGTGAGGGACTATATATTTATACACATATAGATATTTAAATACATGATGGAAATTTCCCAGTTGACTGGGATTACTGAATCGAGGTTTGGTTGTGGTTTCACATTATTGATTTTACTTACCTTTTCAGTTATGTCTTGCTAGGCTGAGCATATTGAATTTTCATGCACTTATAGTAGTATATTTATAGGTCCATCATTGGGTTGGCCTACTAAGATTATTTCTCACTCACTCACATACACCTCAGTGTACGTATTGACCTTTTTTATTTTATTAAGTTTGAGAACAATTTCATAGTGGATAAGGATGAGGCCCAGAGTTTTATGATCGAGAAAATATTCTTGTGTGCGTTCTTCTAATCGGGCTGGTGTTATTGCACAGTGTTTGTAAACAAGGTATGTGTTCTATCTCAGGGTTATTAGTAGGTCCATGTACTTTTATTTCAGTTTCTTTTTGTATTCTTGTATAGGTATGGTCGACCCAGTGGGTGACCAATGTTGTTTGTATTACATAGTTTATTGGGCCTTTATAGCATTTTTATTTATTATTACACCAAACCCTTTTCAGTTTATTTACTGATTCTTCACTCTATTTATTTACTATTGTGTATGATACTTGAATATTTTATTTCTTTTCCTAATTTTATATGAGGGTATAGTCTTCCCACTGTCACACCCTAGGCTCTCAATGCTAGTCGGCAGCCTCTAGCATATAGGGAGTTGTGCTTGAGGCCTCATTGAAAATCAGTTCAAATCACCAATTTTGTGGCATCCGGGTTGAGACATTAAAGTTACTAAGTAATATATAAAAGTTACTCTTCCTTAGCCTTAAAATCCTAAACCTTCCCTTCTACAATATACCCTTCCCAAATCATCCCTTATAGATCATTCCATTTCTTAACCTACCCTCACCCAAACCTCCTCTCCCATTATAACCCTAGAATCTATTTTTGGAAATATCTCTCCAACCATTATATTATCATTTCCCTCTTTACCATCTATCATTCCATCCTACACTACCATATACCAACATTTCATCACCTTCTTAAATATTACCAGCATTCCCTCCATTTTAAATACTTTTTTGAGCTTCCTCAAAATCATTCTTACCCAATCATATATCATTTAAATAGACTATTTTGAACCTTCTACTTATACCCAAACTTCCCCTCCCATACACTTTCCACCACTTTCAAAACCACATATTCTTCTCTCTGTTACTTTGATTACTTGATAAATTATTTTAACCTTCAAATAACATTCTTTCATTCAACCCACTATATAAACATCCTTTTCGAAACCCCTCTCTACTCTCTAAGAGTTTTTATCCCCCTCCTAAGAATATTAAAATCCAAAGCCATTTATTTCTCAGAGTCATCTGGAATCATTATATAAATCCCATAGCCTAACCTACCATCCATAATTATTATGCCATTATACTAGTGCCTTAACACCCCAATACACATGTTGTTTCTCCTTCCTCTCCCATGGTGACTAGGGTTTCTTCTCTGTTCTCGTGCTCCTCCCCTCTCTGTACATCTCATCCTAGGTCTCCTCTCTTTGAATTGTCTCATCGGATAGGTCGGCTCAGCGTGTCGATGGTGTCGTGTGTGCGACTCGGCTGTCAGGGCTCAGTTTTTGCGGAGGTGACTTCTTTTCAATGAGGTTGACAATGGGTATGGAGTGGCCTCGAGAGGGGGGGGGGGGTTCTCCTTGTTTTCTTTGCATTTTTTCAGTGTTGAAGGATTTCTCTTGGGGGTCTCCGCTTGAAGTTGGCAGTGCTAGGGTTTATCTCGCTGTAGCCTCATCCCTATGGTGGATCTTCTTCGGATTCCTCGGGTGTTTTCTGCGGCGATCTTGTGGTTCTTCCTTCTTGTTGTGGTGATAAGCTTTGGGATTCTATGACACTGCTAGTCTGATCCGCAGGCATAATACCAGATTGCGACGATTGTCACGTTGTTCACCGGCACACTCTACGGAGCATTCAAGGGTTTGCTCTCGGTTGTGAGTTGTTGTCCTGTGGCAGTTTCTCAGCATATGGAGGTCATCATTGATTTACAGGGGCTGAGTACTTTGAGGTTCTGTGAGGGTTTCCTTCAGTGGTTGGGGTGGTTGTAGTGGGGTTTTCCTTATTTGATTTTCATGGATCTGTTTGGTTTTTATTGTGAAATGGTGAATCTGACCGGTTTCAATGGTTTTTGGGCTGGAGGCCCTGTTATTTGTGCTGGTGGTTTTTGATGGTGGAAATGACGAGGAATTCCGGTGAATGTGGTGTGATGTCATTGGATCGGCATTGATGGTGGTGACAGAGAAGTAGCCTAAGGAAAGTTGTTCGGGTTCCTATGTTCCGAGAAGGTTTGTAACGATAGTGGCCGGACCAGATTGTCTCACTGGTGGCATGCTCCGACGACGGCTCCGCCATCGTCCTACTATGAATGGTGGCGCGTGGTGATCCGACTAGTCTCGTTGGCGGTATGATTGGAGGCGAAGATAGAGTTCGCATTGAAACGCTCCTCGAGGTGGTTGTGCAAATCAAGGTGGTCACGTGGTTCATGTGGTTTTTGAATTTTTAATTTCTGAAGTTGTTTTGCTTTTGGATGATTTTTTGGTTGGTTGTGAGGTTACCGGTTATCCTAAATCGGCTTTATGAAAATAAAAAAATACTTCTAGGTAAAAATAGTACACTATGACATGTAATGAACTTATACCAAAAAAATAGATACCATTTTGGAAACTATCACCACCCTTCAACCTGACCAACCATCCTCCTCTAATACCCATACTCCATGACCCATTAACCTAGAAGATCATCTTTTTTTAGACAATAAACATGAAAAAGATGAAAAATTTCTTCATTTCAATCTTAATAGGATCCATAATAAATGGATTCTAGAAAAATTCCCTCTACTGGATCTAGAGAAGATTCATGATAACAACAATATAAATATCTAAAAACCTTAGTAGTATATTAATAATATTAAGTATAGGATCCCTTAGATTATATATGTATGGTTTATTTATCTATTTTTTCATATACTAATTTTTCTTACCATTTATTTAATATATTGTTTTATATTTACTTTTAACTAAGTTTTTTATCTCACCTTGGTTTCTTTTTTTTGTAATAAATAGGGGTAGAAATTAAATAAATACTAGGTTTACTTTAAATAGTAGTTTTTTTATCATTTATTTTTTAAAATTATTTCTACACTTAAACGTAAAATTAATTATGAATTTTTATGTTATATATAAAAAAAATAAAAGAAAACTATTTTTAATTTTGTATATAATATACAATATCGAGCTTAAGTGAACCATGAATTATTATTATTTAAATGATTTAGTTAAAACCTAGAATTTAAATTAGCGAGTATGAATATGATTAATCACATTATGATATATATATATATCCTAAATAATATAAATGTATTTATTAATTCTTAGAAAATAAGTACTCAATTTTCAGTAAAGCCGTTTTATTCTTCAAAAATAGTTTTTATTGATTTTTATTATATAATATTATAATTAATTTATGGAAATTTTAGAAATTTTATTGGATAAAATGATATAATTTTTGAAATTCATCATGTCAAAATTATATTACGATGAATTTTTTGATAATATTTTAAAAATTATTTTAGTGAATAATGAAAAAAACTGAATTTTATAGAAAACTGTCTTTTCTTTTCAAGAAATTACAAAGTCATATTATATATTGGATTAGTTTAAAGATTTTATTAGTTAATTTTGATTCAAAATAACTCAATAAATGTTATTTTAATCAAAATTATACTTTAATTTGCTATAAAAAAAATTATACATAAAAATTCATCTTTCTAAAAAATCTTTTTTTGTCGCATTTTGCAAGTTTAATTTTATATTAAATTATATCCCTTATTTAAACTTAATTTGAAAAAAAATATTATAATTTTTTATTAATATTAATTAATATTAATTAATATGTCCAAATAAATATTTTTTCAACCTTAATATTAATCATAATAATTTTATTACAATGATAAAGGTATAATGGTTCAATTATGATTAAAAATAATGTGATAAGGCTTCAAATTCATTCCAAAACATTACTTAATTTCATAGGATGTGTCTATTTCATATACAATCATCCAAACTTATAAAATACAAAATTTTTCAATTTAAACTTTATTTACCTTTATAATAGTTAAAGTAAAGGATAAAGTCAAAAATGCCACTCTCTAGCTTTTTATAATATCAATATTTTCTAAAATGGATAAAACAACTTATTCACAGTTATAAATTTTTATTTGAAATTCAAATTATGTTAATATATCATGTTAATTTATATTTAATTTTTTGTGATAAAATTATTACCTTAAATTCTTACACAACACTTACATAGCGCTTGTGAAAGTAGTAGAAAAATCATGTAAATGATTTTAAAAGCTCTAAAAGTAATATTTTTTGGGTGAGTTAAAGTGACCTAGAAAAATATATATATATATATTATTAAAGATGTTTTAAATTTTTATATTTTAATTATATTTTTATATTAATTAATTTAAAGTAAAAGTAAATGAACTGTTCAAAAAATGACATTAATGATATTTTATAATGAAAAATATATTATTACATAATTTTATATTTATAAAAAAAACTATTTTTTTTAATTGAGTGTTATATGGTTTAAAATATCAATATTGTTCAATTTATGGTTCATATTTTCTTTTATAATAACTTTATTGACCCCTAAAGAGTAAAAAACATTGATATCACGGTAATTGTCATAAGGGTTAACAGGGGATAAAACAAAGAGATAAGGGTGTAACCATCACCTAAAATTGTCCAAATTTTATTAGATGAGAGGATTTATAATCCTAATCATATTAAATTCTAATTAAATCAATTTTTATTCACTTTAACATGAAAACAAATTTATATTAATTTAATACTTTAATAAATTCCATGAATGCCCCTCCCCTCCCTTATAAAAGGACACCTATCCTTTCTCTTCTTTTCCCCAATTTGTGCATATATCTTGTTAAGACCCAGAAATTTCAAGGAAAATTTTTTCTTAATTTTCTTTGTAATTTTACAAAAATGCAGTTTCTGACGGCGCCTGATTCCAAGGCCCGGTGTGCCTGGAATGATTTTTCCGAAGTTTAACTTGAGTACGTTCAGTGAACAAACGAGCGGGTTTTTCTAACTTTTAAACCATTGCTCAGAATTGAAATCTGAGGGCACTGATGAAATCGCAGCACTGATATTTTCTTAGAAATGCCTTTTCCGGAGTTGCGTTTGCTCGGGTGTAGTTTTTTTATTTTTGGGGTTAAGTTAAGAAATAAAATAAAGTGGTGCGACAATTTTATTTTATTTCACTTAAAGCCACTTAAAAGCCACTTAATCTAAGTAAAGCGGATAGGGTGGAACCCAAAATATCCTACCCACCTGGTAAGATATTTTTGAGGTGGGGCCCACACGAGCCCCACCGTTTCTTTCCTTCTAAGTAACCCACCCGCGAAAACCCTCTTTAATGAAAGTCAACCGTGCATTTTTCTGGTTAAGAAACACCTTATTAAATTGGGCAGTTAAATCATTACAATTAATTCATTGAATTAATTGTTCATTTCTTTTCTTTTGAAATTAAAACGTGTCGTGTGCGTTAATAAAATAAGATAACTCTTATTTTATTTCTGTTGGAACTTGTGGCGTGGAGAGAATTTGGAGGAAAGCATTCTTCTTCGGTGAAGAACGCGAAGAACGCGAAGAACGTGAAGAACGCGAAGAACGCAAAGAATGCTCCGACCTCCGACGAAGAACGCCAAACCCTCGGAGATCGACGACGCGATGTCGTGTACCGCGACGTCAACGACGTTTCTTCCATGACGATCCTTCTCTTCCGCGACGATCCTCTTCTTCCGTGACGGTTAATTTCGCGACAAACTCGTGTTCGATGACAACGCTTGAGGGAGGGAATTATGTTTGAGAATGATTTTATTCCCTCGTTTCTTTCATTCTAAAGAAAACAAGGAAACATGGATCAAATTATTATCTATTTGATCCAAGAATGTTTTCCTTGCGGGTTGGGAATTTTTGTTGCGGGAAGTTGTGGGGGCTTATTTTTATTATTGATCGTGATCTCATATGTCGCCTTTCTTAGTTTCATTTTGGGCCGTCTGTTATCATACTAACGAGGGAAGGTCGGACCGCACGAACACGGCCGACCCTCCTTCCCCCCTTGTTGTTTGAGTTTGTTGCGGCACATGAAAGGCAGCGCGGTGTCGTTGCACCGCGCGGAAACGAGAAGAACGAACGCGGCAAAGAAGCGTGGCGCAGTCGCGCCATGCCGTTGGGGCCGAACGAAACCACGGGCAGAGTCGGGGCCGAGGAGGCGATTTGAAGACCCCACGTTTTTTTGTCGAAGTGCGGATCGACGGACGATGGTGAGGCGGGCCGCGAAGGCGTTTTGAAGGCTTTACAGTGAAGGTCGGGTCCCGGGATGATCTTTGGCGAACACCGCAGGCGAATCGGACCACCGGAGCGTGTCCGGTGGTCCGCGGAAGCCCCCGCCGGTGCAGCGGCGCCGGCGGTCAGGAGTGGCGGCACCCGGAGCACCGCCAGAAAAATCCACCACGGCTGAAGCCACGGTGGCGGAGTGCGGTCCCGCGAACACGCGGCGGGACGAGGCCGGCTGCCGCGTCCGCTGGCATGGGCGGCCCCACGCGGGGCCGCGGTTCTTCACGCGGGGGCAGTGCCCCGCTCTGCTCCGCTCGGCTGTAACCGGACGAGCCGACACACCGGTTGGGCCGGGTCGCACCCAGGCAGGGCCCGGTCGCTCCATCTGGGTCGGACCTAGACCCGGTTTGGGCGGACCCCGGGGGGTTGGGCTGGGTCGGACCGGGCCCAGACCCCCCGTTTTCGGACCATTTTTTGTCCTTCGCCCATATCTTGAGCTGTAGACCTCTGATTGACGCACCATCAGTGGCGATGCAATCCTTGGATCGAGACGGTCGTTTCGGTATATTACACTTAAGGTTTCGGAATACTTTGTGTTCGTCCGAGTTGGTTCGGATACGAAACCAACCGGGCCCTCAGAGCAGAAACGCTTATATCTTGAGCTCCGGATGTTCGATTGACATGCCGTCGACTTTTATTGATTTCTCTAAGTGAGACGGATCTTTTTTCTTACTCCGCTCGAGGTTTGTATGTCGTCGGAGTGCAGTCGGGTTGGTTCGCTCATGAAACCAACCGGGCCCCTAGAACGAAAAAGCCAATAACTCACAGACCGGGCGTCCGATTGATGTGTTTCCTATCTCATTGAATTCCTCTTGATGAGACGGAACTTTTGGCATACTTCGCCTGAGTTCTGGATGCAGTTGGGTAGTGGTCGGGTTGGATTGTACCTGAAATCCGATCGGGCCACTAGAACGGAAAAGCTGATATCTTTCAGACCGAACGTCCGTTTGATGAACCGTCAGCGGCGTTGGTGATCTCGTTGAGAAATGGTCCCTATGAGTATACCCTATGAGAGTTCGGGGTATAGTTGAGATACGTCCGGGTTGGTTCGCTCATGAAACCAACTGGGCCCCTGGGACGAAAAAGCTAATAACTCACAGACCGGGCGTCTGATTGACGCACCGTCGGTTGTGTTGAGACCCCTATGATGAGGCAGTCCTTTGAGATACTTCTTAGTGGGACTTGTGATACTTGGAGTATCGACCTGTAGCTCATGGAGCGGACCCTCCCAGAGACGAGCGTACGGAGTGCGGAGACCGTGTAGCCGGCTGAGACCTGACGACTGCTTGACCGACTCGACTTGGAGTGAGTCGACTAGCCCAGTGGATAGAGCACTAATTTGTGAGGTGCAAACCCATAGCGGACGGAGCACTACCTGTGTGACAGTGCAGACCCGCGGTACTCGTCCGGAGAGTACCTCTGCAGGCTACTAGGGGGTGTGCACTACAGTTTTTGGGTGGCATACCCCGGCGGGAAGCACTACTGTGTTTGGGTGCCTGACCCGCGGTACTCGACAGGAAGAGTACCTCACCAGTCTTAGGTTAGTGAGCAGTACCTCGGAGTTGTGACAGGACCACTGTACACTCTTGAGACAGAGCTCCTCAGCAGTTACAGTTTCGATAATAAAAATCCTGGTTTGAGCTGAGTCTATGACCTTTATGTTTCCTCATGATTGATATGGGTTACTTGATAACTTAGGTATATGTATGGGCATATACCTGGGTATTGGTTATCCGTTGATTTCATAATCCTTGTGTTTCCTCATGATTGATATGGGTTACTTGATAACTTAGGTATATGTATGGGCATATACCTAAGTAGAGGTAATCTGTTGAGATCTTCATTGTGGTTATCCTTGTTGGTTTTAGTGAGACCTTGAGGGTCTCGGGGTCCCTACTGAGTATCTTTATACTCACCCCTACATGGGCTATGCCCGCACCTCGTTGTGTTGGTTGCATACGACAGGTAGTGCTGACGGAGGCCGAGTGTTCGAGGACTGGACGGTACCCAGAGGTGGACTACACGACGAGTCAGTATCCAGAGGTGGACTTCACGGTGAGACGACACTTGGAGGAGTTTGACGGGAGGGAGCGTTGTGGAGGCTATCTGTACCTACCCCTGAGGTAGGATTAGTGGTGGACGATCTAGGAGTTGCGCCATCCATACCTACCCTTCAGGTAGGATCCGAGGAGGACGACCCAAGAGCCGCTTCCGTCCTTCCAGCTGTTGTCTTTTTCTATTGTACTTTGTTCAGCTGTAGTAGTACTTTCATTTGGTTTGTATTCTGGCCCATTTACCTTTCAGCACTTCTCTTTGTACTTAGTGTTTTACTTCTGCTTGTACTCTATGGTGTTTTGTTTACTTTTATAAAGGAAATTCCTTCCTAGTTATCGGGATTTATGCCTTTGGTGCTAGTCGCCAGCCCCTGGCCTATGGAAGGCGGGCTTGGGGTAGTCACGGCACGGGCCCTGAGGATGGGTCGTGACAAATTGGTATTAGAGGAGTCGGTTCTACCGCAGAACTTATAACTCTGATATTTTCTTTCTGTGAAGCAATAGTGTTAAGAGTACCGAGTGTGGTTTTCAGTTCAGGGAGTCCAGTGTTGGTGCGGGCGGCCGACGTATCCATACACCAGGACCCTGACAATTGATTTCCATCTTTGCGCACGAAAACACTGATTGCGTGTGTGTTTCCAGAAGTTTTTAAATGTCAGCTCAATCCAGGTCAGCTCACCAGGTATAATCGTTTGACAGTGTCACGTTGTTTCTTTCAGGATGCCTTTTCTCGAACGACTAGCTAGAGCCTAGAGGGATGTGCGTATTGACAGCATGTCGAGTGACAAGGCTTCGGTATAGGGCCCTCTTGCAGTTGAGGCACCAGCGGAGGCACCAGCGGTACAACCATACGTTGGGCCACTGATGCCACCAGCCCCAGCAGTAGGCGATGCACACCACTTGAGCTTGATGCACGGGTTCCAGCACCAGAGACCACCCAGGTTCCGGGGAGAGACGGACCTGCAGGAGGCTGAGGATTGGATGGACGCTGTGGTGAGAGTCATCAGGCTAGTGGGGACTCCTGTAGACTTCATGGTGATCTTTTCTGCTAGCCTTCTTCAGGCAGCAGCAGGAAGGTGGTGGAGCAACTTGTTCCTGTTTTGTGACGGGATGACCTTCACATGGGAAGACATCGAGCCTTCTTCAGGGTGGATTTTGTGCCAGTAGCTCTACACCCCAAGTGTGTTCAGGAGCTTATGCCTTTGCCGCAGTGTTTTCGATCAGTAGCCAAGTCATCTGTGGGCAGTAGACAGATGATGCAGAGGTCCAGGAGGACCAGACCAGCAGTTGGGCGATCTCGGGTTTTAGGATCGGTGGTGCGGGGCACCTGGGGTGGGGTCAGAGCTATGCATTCCAGAAACAGACAGTGTTTCTCATGTGACAGGAAGGGTCACCTGGCACGTGACTGTACGACCCCCCGCACAGTTGATTAGCGGGTGTTGGAGGAGCCACCGAGACAGAAGCAGCGGCTGGAGCTTGAGCAACAGCCGAGCAGTGGAAAAGGCAGTAGAGCTCCGGGAGCAGGTGGACAGGAGAGGAACTAGTGGATACATCCCTTGTACTTCTAGTTCCATGTTTCTGTTGTATTCGTGTCTTTTTACTATGAGCTGCAATAATAAAAAGACACTTATCTTTGTGATGTTTTCTTTCCTGTCCTTTTTGTTTGGTTGATACTGAGTGGTCCTGGTTAATACTGTTGACTTGACCCTCCCTTTCGAGATTTCTACTAGAGGAGACCCAGTGACCTCACACTGATGCTGATAGTGTGACTCGACCCTTGGAGGTGAGAGTGACAGTTGGATCTCTTAGTAGTTACGTCGAGGCCTTACGACGTCATCCATGGCATGAATGTATCATTCATGTCAGGATTGACTGTATCAGGAAATGGGCATGGTTCATCCAGGGGATGAGACCGAGTTTCTCTTTTCGGCAAAGGAGAAATTTTTAGCAGCTCTTTCAGATCATAGTCAAAAAAGGTGCAGGTCATCCAGGAGCGGATAAAGACTGCACGGTGTAGTATGAAATAGGAAACTAGCACCAGTCTTAGAGACTCGGGCATGTTAAATGTTTCAAGAAGTGGAAGCTCTAAGGAGTGATGAGTCTGCGAAGCAGCAGACGTGTAGGCAGATCTAGGAGAGCATCATGAGGTGGTGTACATCTTAGCATGCTACAAACACCCGTCTTAGTTATCCCCGCCAGGCTCAGGGAGCTGGAGGGCGGGGGAAGAGTGCAGCTGCATACGGTCAAGGAGTGTGACCCAATGGCTCTAAAAATGATTCAAGGGACCATCTATGTCCACTACTAGCTGCCGTAGTAATAGGAGTTGATAAGAATCATTCCTTCCTTCCACAAATCTTGTCCCCGACCTAGAGTTTTCGGTAAGTTGTAGACTTGACCCTCACGTCTGGAAATACCTTGGGAGAATACTCGATAATCACACTTATGATGACAGTGTGGTCAGACCCTCGAGGCGAGAGTTTCGGTTGAAATCTCTTGGTGGCAGCGTCGAGGCCTTACGACGTTGGTTTGAGTATGGACTGGGCAATCACAGTTCATACACAAATTGACGGTATTAGGCAAAAAGGTTGTGGTTTAACTACGACTTCGGAATGGGTTTTCCTTGGTCGGCGAAAAAAAAGGAAACCCTAGGCAGCACAGGGTAACACATGCACAGGATGGTGCGACCCATCACTCTTGAGTCAGTCAACCTTACCCTCGTGGCAGCAGTCATTTTGAGTTCCAGTTCTAAACAGGAGTTGGAGACCTATGGAGTTCGAGGATGACGATCACGTCCTTATACGGGTCTCACCTCGACGAGGTTTACGGAGATGTGACCAAGGTGGAAAGTTATCTCCGAGGTTCAGCAGACCTTCTTAGTTCCTCAGCTGGGTAGGCGGGGTGGTTTACCGCTTGACCCATCCACCTCAGTTTCACTAGGTGCACGATGACTTCCACGTATCTCAATTGAGGAGATACGTGCTCGACCCTTCGCATATCATCGACCATGGGGAGCTGGACGATGGCGATGGGGTGTCTTCCACGAAGGTTCCAGTGGAGATTGAGGATCGACAGGAGTAGATCCTATGAGGACGATCGATTCCTCGGGTGCAGTTTCTTTGGCAGTACGGGAACCTCCAGGTGAGCACATGGGAGCGGAAGGCTCAGATGTGTGCTCTGTACCGCTTTTGTGACACTAGTTTGTGTTGAAGCTTTACGGGGACGTAAATCCCTGAGGTGGGAGTAATGTTAAGACCTGGAAATTTCAAGGGAATTTTTTTCTTAATTTTCTTTGGAATTTTACAAAAGCGCAGTTTCTGACGACGCCTGATTCCGAGGCCTAGTGTGCCCGGAATCATTTTTCCAAATTTTAGCTTGGGTACGTTCAGTGAACAAACGAGCAGGTTTTTCTAACTTTTAAACTGGTGCTCGGAATTGAAATCTGAGGGCACCGACGAAATCGCAGCGCCGGTATTTGTTTAGAAATGCCATTTCCGGAGTTGTGTTTGCTCGGATGCAGTTTTTAATTTTTGGGGTTAAGTTAAGAAATAAAATAAAGTGGTGCGACAACTTTATTTTATTTCAATTAAAGCCACTTAAAATCCACTTAAGCTAAGTTAAGAGTATAAGTTGCAACCCAAAATATCCTACCCACTTGGTAGGATATTTGTGAGGTGGGGCCCACACGAGCCCCACCGTTTCTTTCCTTCTAAGTAACGCACCCACGAAAACCCTCTTTAATTAAAGTCAACCATGCGTTTTTCTGGTTAAGAAACGCCTCATTAAATTGGGCGGTTAAATCGTTACAATTAATTCATTGAATTAATTGTCCGTTTCTTTTCTTTTTAAATTCAAACGTGTCATGTGCGTTAATAAAATAAGAAAACTCTTATTTTATTTCTGTTGGAACTTGTGGCATGGAGAGAATTTGTAGGAAAGCGTTCTTCTTCAGCGAAGAACGCGAAGAACGCGAAGAACGCTCCGACCTCCGATGAAGAACGCCAAACCCTCGGAGATCGACGACGCGACGCCGTGTACCGCGGCATCCATGACGTTTCTTCCATGACGATCCTTCTCTTCCGAGATGATCCTCTTCTTCCACGACGGTTAATTCTGCGATGAACTCGCGTTCGACGACAACACTTGAGGTAGGGAATTATGTTTGAGAATGATTTTATTCCCTCGTTTCTTTCATTCTAAAGAAAACAAGGAAACATGGATCAACTTATTATCTAGTTGATCCGCGCACATTTTCCTTGCGGGTTGGGAATTTTTGTTGCGAGAAGTTGTGGGGGCTTATTTTTATTATTGATCGTGATATCATTTGTCGCCTTTCTTGGTTTCATTTTGGGCCACCTATTATCATACTAACGGGGGAAGGTCGGACCGCACGAACACGGTCGACCCTCCTTCCCCCCTTGTTGTTTGAGTTTGTTGCGGCATGTCAAAGGCAGAACGGTGTCGTTGCACCATGCGAAAATGAGAAGAATGAGCGTGGCGAAGAAGCGCAGCGCCTTCGCACCGCGCCGTTGGCGCCGAACGAAACCACGGGCGAATTCGGGGCCGAGGAGGCGATTTGAAGACCCTGTGTTTTGTTGTCGAAGTGCGGATCGACGAACGATGATGAGGCAGGCCGCGAAGGAGTTTTGAAGGCTTTGCAGCAAAGGTTGGGTCCTGGGATGATCTCTGGTGAAGATCGCAGGCGAATCGGACCACCGGAGTGCGTCCGGTGGTCCGCGGAAGCACCCGTCGGCGCGCCCCGCCAGCGCGACAGCGCCGGCGGTCGGGGGCGGCGGTGCCTGGAGCGCCGCCGGAAAAATCCGATGCAGCTGAAGCCGCGGCAGCGGAGCGCGGTCCCGCGACCGCGCGGGACTGGAGGGGGGTGGCGGGACGTGGCTGGCTGTCGCGTCCGCTGGCACGAGCGGCCCCACGCGGGGTCGCGGTTCTTCACGTGGGGGCAGCGCCCCTCTCTGCTCCGCTTGGCCGTAACCGGCCGAGTCGACCCACCGGTCGGGCCGGGTCGCGCCCAGGCCGGGCCGGGTCACGCCATCCGGGTCAGACCCGGGTCGGGACGATCCAGGGGGGTTGGACCGGGTCGGCCCGGGCCCAGACCCCCCGTTTTCGGACCCTTTTTGGTCTTCCGCCCATATCTTGATCTGTAGACCTCCGATCGACGCACCGTCAGTGGTGATGTTATCCTTGGATCGAGACGGTCGTCTCGGTATATTACACTCAGGGTTTCAGAGTACTTTGGGTTCAGCCGGGTTGGTTCGGATACGAAACCAACTGGGCCCTCAGAGCGGAAACGCTTGTATCTTGAGCTTCAGACATCCAATTGACATGTCGTCGACTTTGATGGATTCCTCTAAGTGAGACGGATCTTTTGGCTTACTCCGCTTGAGTTTTGGATGCCGTTGGAGTGCGGTCGGGTTGGTTTATTCACAAAACCAACCAGGCCCCTAGAACGAAAAAGCCAATAACTCACAGACCGGGCATCCGATTGACGTATCGTCTGTCTTGTTTAATTCCTCTTGATGAGACGGAACTTTTGGAATACTTTTCCTGAGTTTTGGATGTAGTTGGGTAGTGTTTGGGTTGGATTGTACCCGAAATCCAATCGGTCCCCTGGAACGGAAAAGCTGATATCTTTCACACCGGACGTCCGTTTGACGAACCGTCAGCGGCGTTGGTGATCTCGTTGACAAACAGTCCCTATGAGTAAACCCTATGAGAGTTCGGGGTACAGTTGAGATGCGTCCGGGTTGGTTAGCTCACGAAACCAACCGGGCCCCTGGGACGAAAAGGCTAATAACTCACAGACCAGGTGTCCGATTGATGCGTCGTCTGTTGCATTGAGACCCCTATGAAGAGGCGGTCCTTTAAGATACTTCTTCATGGGACTTGTGATACTTGGAGTATCGACCTGTAGCTCGTGGAGCGGACCCTCCCAGAGACGAGCGTACAGAGTGCGGAGACCGTGTAGCCGGCTGAGACCTGACGACTGCTTGACCGACTCGACTTGGAGTGAGTCGACTAGCCCAGTGGACGGAGCACTACTTTGTGAGGTGCAGACCCATGGCGGACGGAGCACTACCTGTGTGACAGTGCAGACCTGCGGTACTCATCCGGAGAGTACCTCTGCAGGCTACTAGGGGGTGTGAAATACTATGTTTGGGTGGCATACCCCGGCGGGAAGCACTACTGTGTTTGGGTGGCTGACCCGCGGTACTCGAAAGGTGGAGTACCTCAGCAGTATTAGGTTAGTGAGCAGTACCTCGGAGTCGTGACAGGACCACTATACAATCCATAGGTGGAGTTCTTCAGCAGTTACGGTTTCAATAATAAAAATCTTGGTTGGAGCTGAGTCTATGACCTTTGTGTTTCCTCATGATTTTGATGGGTTACTTGATAACTTAGGTATATGTATGGGCATATACCTGGGTAGTGGTCATTCGTTGATTTCATAATCCTTGTGTTTCCTCATGATTGAGATGGGTTACTTGATAACTTAGGTATATGTATGGGCATATACCTAAGTAGAGGTTATCTGTTGAGATCTTTTTTGTGGTTATCCTTGTTGGTTTTAGTGAGACCTTGAGGGTCTCGGGGTCCTTACTGAGTATCGTTATACTCACCCCTGCACGGGCTATACCCGCAACTCGTTGTGTTGGTTGCAGACGACGGGCAGTGCTGACAGAGGCCGAGTGTTCAAGGACTGGATGGTACCCGGAGGTGGACTACACGACGAGTCAGTACCTGGAGGTGGACTACATGACGAGTCAGTATCTGGAGGTGGACTTCATGGCGAGACGACACTCGAAGGAGGTTGACGGGCGAGAGCATTGTGGAGGCTATCTGTACCTACCCTTCAGGTAGGATCCGTGGTGGATGATCCAGGAGCTACGCCATCTGTACCTACCCTTCAGGTAGGATCCGAGGAGGACGAACCGGGAGTCGCTTCCGTCCTTCCAGCTGTTGTCTTTTTCTGTTGTACTTTGTTCAGCTGTAGTTGTACTTTCATTTGGGTTTGTATTCTGGCCCATTTACCTTTCAGCACTTCTCTTTTTTACTTAGTGTTTTACTTCCGCTTGTACTCTGTGGTGTTTTGTTTACTTTTATAAAGGCAATGCCTTCCCAGTTATCAGGATTTACGCTTTTGATGCTAGTCGCCAGCCCCTGGCCTATGGAAGGCGGGCTTGGGGTAGTCACGGCACGGGCCCCGAGGACGGGTCGTGAAATACCTCAAACAAACCCTTCCCAATTATCTTATAAAATTATATATACATTAATTGTAGTTGATTTTAGTCTTAAAATTACATTTCAATGGTCCTTATTAACAGACTTAAAGGAGGTATACTAAAGAAGAAGTAATCATCCAACCCAGCCTTTTTTAATTTATTTCTTCTTATAACCCATAATATTCTTATTAAAACATGATAAAATAATTACATAAGTATCTAATATATATACTTAATTGTTATTATGATTATGTTGAAACCCATTTTTATTACTTTTTCCATCTAATGGGGAATTCAAACATCATTCATGTGTACGTGTAGACTACCACCACCCTAAAGTGATTTGTTTCATATTTCACCACTACCTCTCACGGATGGTTATAATGATGAATTTATGGTATATAAATGGAATTAATGATAAAATTATCATTATTTAAATATAAAATATCATATATTTTCTTACCTTTCTATACATCAAAAAACAATAATGTCCTTCATGTGTGTGTATGGATTACCACCTCCATGAAGCGATGTGATTGATTTTTCATCACCTCATGATATGGATGATATATATATAAGTTAATTTAAAGATATAATATGATATTTATGATATGTTAATAATTTTATAATGAAAAAATAATACTTTCCTTCTATCCCAGAAATTGTTTTATAAATGGAAACATTATTCATGCATGCATACGGCCTATTGCCTCCATAATTGTAACGTAATTCATTTTTCATAACCATATTTAATTGTTGGTTTTGAAAGTATAATTATTTTATTAAAATTATTATTATGTCATGATTATTATTCCATAAATGGTGATATAGATATACCTTTTATAAAAATAAGTATACTGAAATCATTTTGAAGTTATGAACCAAACATCCTCAAAACACTCGACATTGACATAATAGATTTAGTAATTAAATATGTCAATAAAATAAATAAAATAAATAGTTTATAGATAAGGGATTAATCCTATAAATATTTATTAATAAATAAAATAATTGATATAATTTTATTATACAAGGGTTAAAGGATAAACATATAAAGACAACACACAATATAAGGGGTTTCATCTCAATTTCCCTTCATTAAGGCATATTTTAATATTATATACATTGTTTCTTTTATATGGTGTATATAATTCTCCTTTTAAATGTTATATAAAAAATAATTTGTAATTAATGGTATTTTAAATTTCTATTAAAATTATTTCATCCAAGGTAATTTAAGATGAATTTTTTCATGTGGTAAGGGATTTTTTAACTCAATTTACTTTCATTGGGTTATAACTCTTATTAATTGTATTTTCTGTTCCATGATTATGTATAAATTAATCTATAAATTTTTTTATTATATATTTAAACTTATTTTATATGTATTTAAATAAGTTCACATAATCACTTAATGGATTAATTATCACTTAAATGATATGATCTTTATTAGGGTTTTATTTATCTCAATCTAGTTTTCATAAAACATAATTCATGTTGTGCAACATGATTTCCTTATATGTTGTGATTAATACCCCCATGAATGAATTTTGATATATTAATTAATTTAATTAATGGGATTTATAGATCCATATCATATTCTTTATTCCAATGAATTTTTATTTCAAAAGATACCAAAGTGGTAAAGGATTTATGTTGCAATCTCATTTCTTATTAGGATTGTTTATGTTCAAGGTTTCTTTAGGGAAATAAAACGATCTTATTTTCTAAAACGAAATATCTTTTTTTCACCTATAATTATGAATTTTTTTTAAATGTTTAGTTTTTATTTTCTCTATTATTGTTTAAAGAAACATCAAGAAAGTTTTTTATAAGTGATATTAATCTTGTATCTTCTATTATATTGGGATTCTTTCCCTTCTATATCCATGTTTTATAAAAAGTTTTAAAGAATGTTCTCTTAATAAAAAATGATTTTTTAATGTTATTTTACATGATCTTTGACCTTATTGTAAAATGTTTTTAATGGAAATTTATTTCTATTTTCCACATGGGTAACTTTTGACTCTTTAGAAATTTTTTTAAAGAATTTTTATTTTTAACATGTATGGAATGAAAAGTTATTCCCACTATCATGACTATTTTTTGATTTTAAGATCCATTTATAGGTTTTTAGGGTTATTTTCAATGAAAATTATTTCCATAATGTTTTCTGAATTTTTATTTTTTAAAGGTTATTTTCAAAGTAAATAAGGTCTTCTCCTCAAGAATGTTTTTAATGATATTTTAAGGTATTTATATTCATTAATGACTAAAACCCTTGATTTTACTTTTGATTAACTAGAGATATGATTTAATAATTCCATATTTATTCCTTATATGGATGGATTATGATATTTTCATGGAACCTAATACTTTTACATGGGTATATAAAGATATAAATAACAGTGGTTATTGTTATGTTGAAAAATGAAATATTTTATGTTTTATGATTATGTATGGTTCTTGGAAATTTTTTATGATGATGGGTAAACCAGATATAACTCATGATGACAGGTAAGCCCAATATATCTCATGATGATGGGTGTTCCTATTATATCTCTCCAATGATTTGGAAAATTATTATTTTCTCCGTAGAATTATGTTGGAAGTTGACTATATGGTTTATTCCATTTATAAGGTTACTTTTAAGGGTTATATGGTAAATAGATTCAAGATACCGATACATTTAATATATACTTGTTATGATATTTTAATGGTTCTTTTTATCAATATTAACATCACATGGCTCATAAATATTGAGTCTTAAATGAATCTTGTCTTATATTATATCTTTATTCCATTTATCATATTTTATGATCTAGGATTTTATGGGTATGAATTCTATTATGTTATTTCCATTCACTTTAATTATGTAATCATACCCATATTCTCATCTTATACTCACTAATGATATTGAATTGTAAATGTTTATTTTTACCCTTTCGAAGGTATTTTGATCACCCTTATTATATTTCCTTTTACAAAGGTTATGAAGAATATTTATAAGTATGTTATTATTCTTAAGGTTACTATATGTGAAGAACTTAGAAAAAAATAATGTATATTTTTATGAAATAATTGATTATGTAACTTAGTTGTATGTAATTGATCCAAAATTTCCTTTTGATGTAATAGGTTTTACATGGGTAAAGTTGTGTAATGTTTATCAAAATCAAGAAATAAATGTAAAATTATGTTTTTATCCCCATATCTAGGAGTGCGGGTATAGGGATGTTATAGTTGGTATCAAAGGTTATTTTATGTCACGACCCATCCCACGGAGCTTGGATGTGACTACCTCAAGCCCACATTCCATAGTCCATGGGTTGGTGACTAGAACCTGAAGGATTTTCCCGAATAGGGAAGGCATTTCCTTAGAGATCTATACACACTCAAAAAGGGTAACTGAAGTAAACTACCCACCAAAGTAAGGCACAACCACAAGTACAACTATAAACTGAAAACAGTGGGCCAGAATACAATCCCTAGAAACTAAAAAGAAAGTAAACAATTATCGTGTCTGCCCTGGAGCTCTACTTGGAGGATAGTAGCTGTATGTATGAAGTCGAAGGAGAGGATCTTGACTACTCCCATCACACCAATTTCTACCAAGTCTTGAACCTCTTATGTCTTCCTCGGAGTGTCAGTAGTCTTCACTAGACACACACGTGTGGGCGGAGCCCGTGCAGGGGGTGAGTATAACAACTCAGTAGGGGATCCTGAGACCCCTGAAGGTCTCTCAGTAATCCACAAAAGAAAAACATCACAATAAAATACCACAAAGGTAATATAAAAATCATAATCTAAATCATGAAGCACAAAGAAAGAGAGACAGCTCACTCTTACAGTATAACTTCCCGATTACTGAGGTAGGGATGACTAGTCATAAATCTAGACCATCCTATCCATAGTAACTCTATTTTTTACCTTTATCAGTAACTATATGCTGATCTCTATTGGTCGCAAGATGTTGCCCCATTTTGGTCACTGGTCCTAAACTGTATGAGTCGCTAGTGGGGACCAGTATTCGTTAATGGTGCTGACCAGTACTGGTCGCTGGTGCTGACCCATATTGGTCGCTGGTGCTGACCCATCTTGGTCGCTACTGCAGAGTTGGGGATGATTAGTCAAACAGCCATATCATCCCACTTTAGAGTTTCTGATGCTGAATAGCATTGGTCGCTCTTCTTTTTCATGTCACATCCATCCACTAGATTCCCACTCATAGCACACTTGATTCTGGAAGAACCACTCCTCAAACCATTGTTTTTATTTAAAATGGTATGAATTCCTACAAAAATGAATATCCAATGGACCGCCCTGTCATTGAGGTTCCAACATGAAAGATGGTCCATCTATCGAACGCCCAGTCTGTGACATATGGGCACTTTTGTAAAAAGGGCCCCAGTTGGATTCAAGTCTGATCTAACCCATTTTTCATGTCAAACTCTATAAAAACTAACTTAGAGTAACTCCAAAGTAACTTCTTGTAACAAGGGTCATTATGCCATAGACGGCACATCGATCAGATGATTGGTCTATTAGTTACACCCCTTCCTTGAAACGGGGGTCTTTGCACCTCGGTTTGACTCATCTCGGTCAGTCTCGCTGGAATATGCTAAAGGAACTACTTCCCAAAAGGGGTCCCAATGCTAATAACAGCGTGTTAAACGGACACCTAGTTCGTTAGTTACAAGGATTTCTTTATTCGGGGGCCGGTTGGGTTTGGGTCCGTTCCGACTCGGTCAGGCCGGCCTGATGCAACGGATCTCGGGGTCTACCTTACCCCACCCTGGTCTGGCCCGTTATGGATCGGCCCGGTTAATTGGGCCTGGCCTATCTGGGTTCGCCCGACTGGTTCATGGGATAGGGTCGTTGTTGGCCCGCCCCGCTGGGTGGGGCTTGGCCCACCAACGTTGGCCCGCATCTAGCCTGATCCACCTGAATGTGGACCTCTTCACCTATCTAGCCCTATAGATACTGGGCTATTTTATCCAATGTGGGATGGGTTCCGCGCCATCCCCTCTTTTCATAGCCTGCTACCGCAGCTGCTACAGTCGGCGACGCCTGTAGGCGCTGCCCTTATCCTGTGTGGTCGGCTTGGGCCGGTCGCTTCTGGTCACTGCGACGCACGATGGTGCACCACCTTCCCACCGCCTGTGGCTGGTTGATTCAGTTCTCCCATGGATTCTACCAGTATGGCACACCGGAGGTTTTTTCTGCGGGCCACCGGAATGTCGTCTTCGTTTTGCAACCCTCATGCGCCTTACTACCACGTTCGTTGTTCCACTACGAAGAACGCACCAAGGAAAAATTTAGTGGAGGTTCCATGCATTGTTGTTTTCAGCCCGTGCCTCCCACATTAGTGTTTTAAACATGAGGGAAAAATTAATAATAACAAAATTAAAAATAATCCATGAGTTTAAGATCCCACAACAACCACCCGCATGATTTGATGAGACTCGGATCAACCTGTTAGTCAGTTGGTTCATGTTCGTTATATTTTTCAAGAATGAGAAGAGAGGGAACATCAAATCACATAAACCCCTACCTTGATTCATTATAGATATTGCAGTCATTGGTGTTCATTGTCCTTCAACCTTTAGATTTATCCTACAATGGAGTTTTCAATACTCTGTTCTCTATCAGTGGAAGGCGTGGTGTCCTTTCGTTAGGGGTTCCTCCCTTGATGAAGACATTCCATAACCCCACCCCGAGCTCAATTTAAATAAGAGGGGGAAAGGTGAGAAATGCCTTGAGGAATTAATGAGTTTTATTAATTGACTTAATTAATATGCCTCATTAATTGACTTAATTAAAGTGACTCGTTAATAAATGTAAGGGTTGGTTACCAAACCAAAGTATAATCGTACAATTTACACCCCATAATTAAAGGTTTTACTACCTCCATGGTCCCTGCCACTGCTGCTCAACAGGTGGTAGGAAAAAAATTACAAAATGAAATAACAATTTATGTTATTTTTTTATTTCTTTAAAAGTCACAAAAACTAACAATTTCTCCCAACCTACTATGGTCGAAATGAAGCTTCCATTAAGATAATACTAGTGTTTTGGATTCAATGATTCCCTATTATTTTTAATCAGAGCACCGGTTCAAAAGTTAGAAAATGTCACCCGTGGGTTTAATGAATGTACCTCAAAAAATGTTCATAAATTAATTTTGGGCACACCGGGCCTTGGAATCACGCGCTGTCAAATTTTACGGACTCATAAAAATGTCAAATAATTAAAAAAATACATGGAATTTCATGGGCCTTTACATCCTCTCCACCTTGGGGAATTACTCCCCCAAAATCCAAATAAGGATACACAAACAAAGAGTGGTATTGGGAACACATATGAGCCTCTCACTCCCATGTGCTCTCCTGAAGATTCATGTACTTCCACAGGACGTGCACCAGAGGTATTGACCACCCATGAAAGATCTTCTCTGGTCGATCCTCTATCTCCACCGGGTACTCCGCAAAAGTCACCCCAACGTCAATCTCCAGCTCTCCATGGTCGATGATGTGAGATGGGTCATGCATGTATCTCCTCATCTGGGATATGTGGGAGACATAATGCACCCTCTCTAACTACAGTGGCAGTTCCAAGTGGTATGCCACCTCTCTAATACTCTGAATTATTAGGAATGGTCTGATAAACATCGGTGAGAGTTTCAGGTCACGACCAAATCTCTATAGTCCCTGTCGAGGGGAGACTCATAAGAATACTGGTCCCCCTCCTAGAACACTTGTGGTCTCTTTCACCTATCAGCATAGGACTTGTGTTGGCTTTGTGTAGTCTTTATCCTATCTCGGATGACCTACACCTTCCCAGTTGTATCCTGTACCATCTTTGGGCCTAAGAGTGCTGGATCTCTTGGATCCGTCCAGTACAAGGGCGATCTACACGGTCATTCGTACAATGCCTCAAAAGGTTCCATACCAATGGTGGAGTGACAGTTGTTGTTGTGTACGAACTCCAACAAGGGTAGGTGGCCCTCTCAATTGTGAACAAAATCTAGGACACATGAATGAATCATGTCCTCCATAGTCCGGATGTTCTTCTCAGTCTGACCATCTATCTGTGGGTGAAAAGTTGTGCTCAAGAGAAGCTGATTTTTGAAAGCCTCCTGCAATCCCTTCCACAACTAGTATGTGAAGCATGTGTCATAATCTGAGACTATCATTGAAGATACCCCATGAAGTCACATGATCTCCTGAACGTAGAGACGTCCCAAGCTCTCTTCTGAATCCTTCTCTTGAATAGTAAGAAAGTGGGCCGACTTGGTGAGTCGGTCAACGATCAAATAGATGGTATTGTTACCTCTAGACGTAAGTGGTAACCCCATCAGGAAGTCCATCGACATACCTTCCCACTTCCACTTTGGTATCTCAAGGGGTTGGGTCAGGCCTACTGGTACCTGGTTCTCATCCTTCACTTTCTAGCAAGCGAGGCATCTAGAAATAAACACTGCCATATCTTTCTTCGTCCCTGGCCACTAGTACTATAAAGACCTGGAAATTTCAAGGAAATTTTTTTTCTTAAATACTTTGGAATTTTACCAGTCTGCGGTTTCTAACGGCACTTGACTCCGGGGCCCGGTTTTCCTGGAATTAATTTCTGATGTTTTGTTCAGGTACGTTCAGTGAACGTACATACTAGTTTTCGGTCTTTTGAACTGGTGCTTGGAATTGAAATCTGAGGACACTGATGAACTCGCAGCGCTGGTATTCGCTTAAGGGGACCTTTACTACAAATGCGTTTTATGCGGGTTGAGAGTTAATATTTTGGGATTTAGAATAAAATAAATAAAATTTGTGGAACATAATTTTATTTATGAATGTAGCTTATTTCCTCCCAATGGGAGTTTGAGATGGGGCCCACACCCACATAACCTCCCATGAGGGGACATTTGTGAGGTTTGGGCCACACGAGCCTAACCTTTTCACCTCCCTTAAACCCACATTTAAGTCACCTTTATTTAATTTTTGACAACTCCTCTCTCTTAATGGTGGATCCTCTCCACCTCCCTCACTCCATTTAATTTTTTCCGACCCATTTAAATTAATTAAACAAACTCATAAATTAATTAATTAAAGAGTTTGAATTAATTTGAATATATAGCAATGTTATATTATGGGGGAGCCTTTTTATTATTTGAGTTTGGCATTCGTTGTGTTGGGAGAGTTTTGAGGAAGCTCTATAGAAAGATAAGAATAGTGTTCTTCATTCGACGAAGAACACTATTCATCAACGACGAAAGACTCCGACGAAGAATGCGAGGAGTGATTTCCTTCCTCCATTACTTCAACCGGGGTGAGAAAGGAGGCGATGACACAAAGAACTCTACTTACCTCCCTCTTCCTCCAACGTTGATGGAACGACAATGTCATCTGTGATGCCTGATCACCGCAACGTTCTTTCCCCGCGACGCCCGACTACCACAAACCTTATTTTAAGGTACGGGAATTATGTTCAATTTTAATTGATTAAAATTGTTCTTGTTCTACATTGAAACTGTGGTTTGTCCTTAGCCATATGATACCGCCTAACGCGGAGGGCGCAGGCTGAACGAACACAGTCCGAAGACCCTCTGTTGATCCTTATTCTTTTTCAATGGCATCAGCAACTAAAGGGATGGCGGCGATGGCCGAAGGCGGCGGTCGTGCGCCGGCCGCGTATAGAAGAACTGTAGCCCGCAACTGTGGGCCACTCGACCGAAGGAGAACTGGCCGGATGAAGCTAGCCGGGCTGAAGGAAGACCGCAGCGCCACAAGGGGCGCCGCGCTGTAGAGGACTGCGGATTGTGCTCCGTGGGCCCCTTCGGCAGTGAACTACCGGTTCATCAGTCGGTCGAGTGAATGAACAGAGTCACCCGAAGGTGCTGCGCAGTAAGAACGCGGCCCGTACGAGCGGGCCACTTTTGTCGGGAGGCTGGCCAGCTTCGGCTGGCCGGTTGGTAGGGTGGCGCTGCTTGGCGCCACCGGTTCGGGAAAGCCCCCCCCCCCCTGGACCGCTCGGCCCCTCCGGGTCACACCCAACCGGTCCAGTCCATGCCACGCTGGGCCTCACTGCACAAATCACTAGGCCGGTCTGACCCCCTACCAGGTAGGACCTTCCAAAACAGGTTTGACCCGACCCCCAGCCCACTGGGCTAAATGGGTCGGGCCCGTTTTCACTAAAAGGACAATATCTTGAAGATCGTGCATCTGATTGACACGCCGTCTATGGCACTGGGACCCTGGTAACGTGGTGGTCCTTTTTAGATACTCTAAGTGAGTTTTGTAAAACTTTAAAAAATGTACAGGTTTGGAATGAGCATATTTCCAACCGGGTCCCCGGAGCAAAAATGCTCATAACTCTCAGACCGGGCGTTCGATTAGATTTTTGTCTATCACGTTGAGTTCCTTTTGACGAGATGGAACTTCAAGATACATCAACTCTAGACTTCGTGTCACTTGATGTATTTAACCCTTTTCTCGAGGAGCGGACTCTCCCGGAATCGAGCGTGCTGTGTGCGGGAACCCTAGAGCTGGATGTGACTGCAATGACAACCGTACTGGAATCCTTCGTGGGTTCGGCAAGGACGACTACCATACTGGAATCCTCTATGGGCTCGGCGACGACGACTACCGTACTGGAAGCCTCTATGGTTTTGATGGAAATGATTACTGTTCTTGTATCCTACATGGGTCTGACAGTTTGACTTTTGTTCTAGTATCATACGTGGGTCTGACAGAGTAGCTGGTCTAGTATCCTACGTAAGTTCGAGAGCTTAGTTGGTCCAGTATCCTACGTGGGTCTGATAGCTTAGATGAATCAGTGACTACATCTGATCATCTTTATCACTTTACGAAAGATGTATACCTGTGTGAGCTGAGTCTTGAATTTCAATCATTATCATCGATGTGATTGAATTCTTTCCTGTGTGTACTAGGTTGTGATTGGGCTCGAGAGTTGGAGCCAAACTGGGATTGATGACTTAGGTATATGTATGGGAATATACCTAAGTAGAGTTGGTTGATACTTCATGATTGTATCTTTCCCTTTTGGTTTATCCTTCATGGATTCTAGGAGACCTTCGGGGGTCTCAGGGTCCTTACTGAGTATCGTTATACTCACCCCTACACGGTCTATGCCCGCACTATGTTGTGTTCGATGCAGACGACAGACAACACTAATCGAGTTGGAGGCTTGTGGAGCTGGATGGTACCCGAAGGTGGACCACTTGGTGGGACGTACAAGGAGCAGATGGATGGACCCGTGGTGCTGGGGAGACTATATGTACCCACCCTTTAGGTGGGATTTCCGGAGGACTACTCGGTGTTTGTTGTTTTACTTTACTGTAGTTGTACTAGTTTTTCAGTTGTAATTTACTTTCTGTTGGGTTTGTATTCTGGCCCATTTTCCTTTTAGCACTTACTTTTGTATTCAGTATCACTTTGTGCATACTCCTGTTTCATACTCTGTTGTGGTTGTTTACTTTTATAAAGGCAATATCTTCCCTTTTATCAGTATTTATGCCTTTGGTGCTAGTCGCCAGCCCCTGGCCTATGGAAGGGGGGCTTGGGGTAGTCACGGAATGGGCCCCGAGGACGGGTCGTGACAAATTGGTATCAGAGGAGTCGGTTCTACCATAGAACTCATGACTCTAAATTCTTTTCTATGAAGCAATAGTGTTAAGGGTATTGAGTTTGTTTTTCAGTCCAGGGAGTCCATTGTTGGTGCGGCGCCCGATGTATCCATACACCAGGACTCTGAGCTCTGATTTCCGACTGAGTGCATGAAAAAACTGATTGCATGTGTGTTTCAAAAGTATTATTTGTGATTAATTTGTGCCATATCACCAGGTATATTGTTTGACCATGTCACACATGTTTCTTTTCATTATGGCCCTACAAAGGCAGCTAGCTAGGGTTTTGAGTTTCATGCAAGATGGTAGCCCACCGAGCAACGAGGGCACGGTGCAGGGCCCCATCATAGTGGAGGCACCAATGGTACCACTACCCACTGATCCACCGATACTACTAACTCCAGCAGCAGAGAGTGCACGCCACATGAGTGCGTTGCACGAGTTTCAGTGATAGAGGCTGCCCAGGTTCCATGGAGAGACGAACCCTCAGGCAGCCGAGGATTTGCTGGAAGTTGTCGATAGGGTTTTCAGATTAGTAGGGACACCAGCTGATCTTATGGTTATCCTTACCACTAGTCTCCTACACGTAGCAGTAGGTAGATGGTGGATCTTGATGCTCCAGGTTCACGATGAGGCATCTCTACTTTGGACAGACTTCAAGAGTCTCTTTCTCTTGGAGTTTTTCCCAGACACCCTTCATGCGGTGCAGATTCAGAAGTTCCTTCACCTACGGAAGGGAAACATGATAGTAGCGCAATACTCAGTGAGGTTTATTGACCTCTTGCGCTACTCTACAGACATAGTATGGGACCCATTCTTCAGGGCTCAGACCTTTGAGAAGGGACTCAGACTTGAGATCAAGGCTTCGATGATCTCCCTCAGCATTCCGACATAGGCGGGAGTGCTGGAGAGAGTCCTTCTTGTGGAGAGCTTTCTCGCTGAGCCGACACCAGTAGCGAGACCCACCGTAGGGATACTTGTAGCGGAGTCTTCTATAGCCTGCAGTAGACAGATGTTTCAGAGGTCCAAGTGGATGAGGCCATCAGGAGAGCGACCTCAGGATATAGGTTCAGTTATGCAGGGAACCCAAATCAGAGCTAGCTATACGAGGATCAGGTCATTCTATGCATGCGGTAGGCAGGGTCACATGGCTTGAGACTGCCCGACCCGCCATGTAGATGAGAAGCAGACAATGGAGGGACCTCCTAGGAAGACGAAGAGGTTCGACTATGGAGGTCCGCAAGAAACCAGTGGACGAGGTAGGGGAGCTGGATGAGAAACGGGTGGTGGATGGCTCTTTGAGGATCTGCCAACACCACCACTAAGAGGACCACCCCGACCACAGGGAGCTGGCAGACAGGGGCAGGCTCTGCTCCAGGAAGTCGAGGCCTACGACCACGGTGCACCTGAGATGATTCGAGGTACTATCTGTTTCTACTCCACCCTTACTGCAGTACTTATAGACATAGGTGTGAGTCATTCTTTTAGTACTGCTGCACTTGTTTAGAGCTCGGTGATTCCGACAGTGTCATTGGCTCGATCTTAACAGCTATAGACTCCTATGGGAGCAGACTCAACAATTACGCACTGGTGTCAGCTATATGAGCTTACTCTAGGAGTCAAGAGCTTCAGCTAGGATCTTCTTGTAGTGGATTCAAGGCCTTAAAACATTATATTGGGTATATATTGGTTGCCTACAGTCCATGCTCAGATCGACTGTATTAGGTGCAAAGTGTGGTGTGTCCGCATGGATGGGAGCAGGTTCACCTTCACCAGTGAGAAGGGAGCCTTTGCAGCATAGGATGGACTTACGCAGAGGAGATGGCAGTCGATCACACATCTATTGTCTAGTCTCATCTTTGGAGCATTTGATGTGCAGAGTCCGAGTTTTCTTGTTGTGGTGGATCACTATGCGGATGTTTTTCCTGATGACGTTCTAAGACTACCTCCTCAGAGAGAGGTAGACTTTTACATTGACCTATACCCCGGGACAGCACCGATATCTACTCTAACATATCGGATGGCACCCGCTGAGCTTCATGAGCTGCGGGTATATCTGGAGGACTTGTAGGGGAAGGGATTCATCTGACCCAGTGTTTCACCCGAGGCTTCTCTGATTTTGTTCGCCAAGAAGGCGGATGGGAGCTTGCGACTGTGTATCGACTATCGTTACCTAAATCAGGTGACTATGAAGAACAAGTACCCATTATCGAGGATTGACGACCACTTTGATCAGCTCAAGGGAGAACGATGGTTCTCGAAGATAGATCTCAGGTCAGGCTATCACTAGCTCATAGTTCGAGATGAGGATGTGCAGAAGAAGGCCTTCAGGTGTCCGTATGGCCACTACGAGTTCTTTCTTATGCCCTTCGGCATAACCAACACTCCAATAGTGTTCATGAGTCTCATGAATAGGATCTTCCAGCCTTACCTCGGTCGATTTGTCAAAGTTTTCATCGACAACATATTTATTTACTCGACCACTGAGGAGGAGCATGCCTACCACTTGCGGGTTTTAATGGATACACTCTGAGGGCACCAACTTTATGGTAAGCTCTCAAAGTGTCGGTTCTGGATACAAGAGGTACACTTCTTGGGGCATTTCATCTCAGGGGCGGGAGTTGCAGTGGATCCAGTGAAGATCAAGGCAGTGCTTTCTTGAGAGCCACCGAGGAGCGTGACAGAGGTATGGAGTTTCCTAGGTCTGGCTGGGTACTATCGAAGAATTTTTCCAGAATTCTCCAAAGTTGCAGCACCACTTTCATCCTTGAATAATAAGGGGAAACCATTGTGTGGTTAGATAGATGTCAGAAGAGCTTTCAGGAGCTGAGGCAGAGGTTGACCAGTGCGCCCATCTTGTGGTTGTCGGAGGAGGGCGTTGGGTATGTAGTTTACTACGATGCATCAGGGACCAGACTCAGGTGTGTCCTGATGCAGGACCAATCAATGATTGCATATGGTTCATGGCATCTAAGACAGCATGAGCAGAACTACGCTACCCATGACATGGATTTAGCAGCAGTGGTCTTTGACTTGAATATGTGGTGGCACTATCTGATGGGCGAGCTCTTTACAGTCTACTCTGACCACCAGAATATTAGGTATATCTTCTTTCAGAAGGACCTAAACCTGAGACAGCAGCGATGGCTTAACTTCCTCCAGGACTATGAATTCGAGATATTCTATACTCTTGGGAATGTGAATGTAGTAGCAGATGCTCTTAGCATGAGGTCAGGCATACTGCTTCTAGGAGAGGTGATGGAGTATCTATCAGCTTCGCAGATATCCTTTGGGGATAGAGATGGAGCAGCCTTTCTACAGTCTCTCATAGTCACTCCTCCACTAATACAGTGGGTCTGAGAGTCACAGTGTGGGGATGTTGACTGTGAGATGCGATATGCTCAGATATCCATAGGGAAGGTGCCCGGTGGATTCTTTGAAGTAGGGGAGCACGTCATCTTCTTCAGTGGACGTACCATGGTACCAGTATCATTATATGAGGAAGTGTTGAGGGAGTTTCACACTTCCCCACTATAGGTGCATCCAGGAGTGGAAAAGATGTACCAGGACCTCAGACGACAGCACTGGTGGTCGGGTTTGAAGAAGGTTGTAGCAGAGTTTGTATAACGATGCATCACTTGTCAGCAAGTGAAGGCGGAGCACCGGGTACCAGTAGGTTTGGTACAGCCCTTAAAGGTCCCATAGTGGAAGTGGGATGGGACATCTATGGATTTCATGATGGGGCTTCCACGTACATCTAGAGGACACGACTCTATTTGGGTGATCGTTGACCGACTCACCAAGTCATCCCACTTCCTACAGATCAGAGAGAAGGGCTCAGTAGAGAGCATGGGACGCCTCTGCATTCAGGATATCGTATGTCTTCACAGTGTGCCATCGACTATCGTTTCCAATCGGGATGCTCGATTCACTTCCTGGATTTGGAAGGGGTTACAGGAGTCCTTTGGGACACAGCTTTGCTTGAGCACCGCCTTCCATCCACAGATGGACGGTCAGAATGAGAGGACCATTCAGACTCTCGAGGACATGCTCCATGCATGTGCCCTGGACTTTGGTCGCAGCTGGGAGGATCACCTACCCTTGGTGGAGTTTTCATACAACAACAGTTACCACTCCACCATTGGGATGACACCTTATAAAGCACTGTATGGCTGACCTTGAAGATCACCCTTATGCTGGACTGACCCTAGGGAGTCAGCACTTGTAGGACCATAGATGGTTCAGGATATGATGGACAAGGTGCCGATCATCCAGGAACGGATGAATATTTCACAGAGCAGACATAATTCCTATGCTGATAGGAGACAAAGACCACTAGAGTTCAAGGATGGTGACACATCTTTCTACAGGTGTCACCTTGACGAGGTATACTGAGATTTGGCTGGGGCGGAAAGTTATCTCCTCGTTTCATCGTACCTTTCCAGATCCTCAGTAGAGTAGGCGAGGTGTCTTACCACCTGGCCCTTCCACATCAGTTACACAGGGTGCATTATGTCTTCCACGTATCTCAGCTAAGGAGATACGTGCACGACACATCCCACATCATCGATCACGGGGAGCTGGACATCAATGAAGGGGCGACATTTACGGAGGTCCAAGTGGAGATCGAGGATCGACAGGAGCGGGTCATACGTGGCCTATCTATTCCTCTGGTGTGCATTCGCTGGCAGCACGGGAACCTCTAGGAGAGCCCTTTGGAGCGGGAGGCTCAGATACGAGCTCAGTACCCCCATTTCTTTTCCTAGTGTGTGTTGTATCTTTACAAGGACGTAAAGGCCTGAGGTGGGAGTAATGTAAATACTTGGAAATTTCAAGGAATATTTTTTTCTTAAAAACTTTGGAATTTTACGAGTCTGCGATTTCTGACGGCACTTGATTTCGAGGCCCGGTGTGCCAGGAATTAATTTCTGAAGTTTTTTTCGGGTTGGTTCAGTGAACATACGTGCGGGTTTTTCTATCTTTTGAACCATTGCTCAGAATTGAAATTTGAGGACACCGATGAACTCGTAGTGTCAGTATTCGCTTAAGGGGACCTTAACCACAGTTGCATTTTATGCGGGTTGAGAGTTAATATTTTGGGGATTTAGAATAAAATAAATAAAATTTGTGGAACACAATTTTATTTATGAAAGTTGGTTATTTCCTCCCAATGGGAGTTAGAGGTGGGGCCCACACCCACATAACCTCCCATGAGAGGTTATTTGTGAGATAGGGCCCACATTAGCCTAACCTTTTAACCTTCCTTAAAACCCCATTTAACTCACCTTTATTTAATTTTTGACAACCCCTCTCTCTTAGTGGTGGAGCCTCTCCACCTCCCTCACTCCATTTAATTTTTTCAAACTCATTTCAATTAATTAAACAAAATCTTCAATTAATTAATTAAAGAGTTAGAATTAATTTGAATATATGGTAATGTTATATTTTGGGGGAGCCTTTTTATTATTTGTGTTTGGCATTCGTTGTGTTGGGAGAGTTTTGTAGAAGCTCTAGAGAAAGATAAGAATAGTGTTCTTTATTTGATGAAGAACATCGTTCTTCAATGACGAACGACTCCAATGAAGAACGCGAGGAGCGATTTCCTTCCTCCACTACTTCAACTGGGGCGAGAAAGGAGACAATGCCAAAAAGAACGCAAACTACATCCCTCTTCCTCCAACATTGACGGAAAGACACTGTCATCCGCGACGCCCGATCACCGTGATTCCGTTTTCCCACTGCTCTATACTACCACGAACATTATTTTAATGTAGGGTAATTATGTTCAATTGTAATTGATTAAAATTGTTCTTGTTCTTCGTTGAAACTATGGTTTTTCCTTGGACATATGATACCGCCTAACGCGGAGGGCACGGGCCGAACGAATACGGCCCGAAGACCCTCCATTGATCCTTGTTCTTTTTCGATGGCATCAATGATGAAAGGGATAGAGGCGATGGGCGAAGGCGGTGTCCATACGCCGTCCGCGTGCGGAAGAACTGCAACCCACAACTGCGAGCCGCTAGACCGAAAGAGAACTGGCCAGCCAAAACTGGCTGGACCAAAGGAAGACTGTGTTGCCACAAGGGGCGCCATGCTGTGGAGGACCGCAGATTGTGCTCCATGGGCCACTTCGGCGGTGGACTGGTCGGCTCGTTGGCCGACCGGGTGAAGGAACCACGACACTCGAAGGTGCCGCGCAGAAAGACCGTGGACTGCCCGAGCAGTCCGCTTTCACCGGGAAGGCCGGCCGATTGGGAGGGCAGTGCCGCTGGTTCGAGAAAGTACCCCCCCCCCCCCCCCGGACCGCTCAGCCAGCCAGGTCACGCTCAGCCGGGACAGTCTGCACCAAGCCAAGCCGGGAAGGGCCACGCAATTCACCGGGCTAGTCTGACCCCCTGCCAGGTCGGACCCGCCAAAACCGGGTTGACCCGACCCGCCAGCCCACTGGGCTTAACGGGCCAGACCCATTTTTACTTAAAGAAGAATATCTTGAAGACCACGCATCTGATTGAAGCGCCGTCTATGGTACTAGGGCCCTCATAACGTGGTGGTACTTTTTCAATACTTCAAGGTAGTTTTGGAACCATAGCAAATTTCTGGGTTTGGAACGAGCATATTTCCAACCGGGCCCCCTGAGAAAAATGCTCATAACTCTCAGAGCGGGCATCTGATTGATGCGTCATCTGTCCTGTTGAGTTCCTTTTGATGAGACATAACTTCGGGATACATCAACTCTGGACTTCATGATAGTTGATGAATCGACCCCTTTACCCGAGGAGTGGACTCTCCCGTAATCGAGCGTACTGTGTGAGGAAACCCTAGATCTGGCTGTAACTGTAATGAATACCGTGTGGGAATCCTCCGTGGGTTCAGCAATGATGACTACCGTACTGGAATCCTCCATGGTTTCAGCGATGACGACTACCGTACTAGAATCCTCTGTGGGTTTGACGAGGATGATTACTGTTCTTGTATCCTACATGGGTCTAATAGTTTTACTTCTATTCTATTATCCTACATGGGTCCGACAGAGTAGCTGGTCTAGTATCGTACGTGGGTCTAACAGGTTAGCTGGTCTAGTATCCTACATGATTCTGACAGCTTAGATGAATCAGTTACTACATCTGATCATCTTTATCACTTTACGAAAGATGTAAACATGTGTGAGATGAGTCTTGACATTCAATCATTGCCATCGATGTGATTGACTTCTTTCCTGTGGGAACTGGGTTGTGATTGGGTTCCAGATTTGGAGCCAAACTCGGATGGATGACTTAGGTATATGTATGGGCATATACTTAAGTAGAGTTGGTTGATACTTCGTGATTGAATCATTCCTTTGTGGTTTATCCTTCGTGGATTCTGGGAGACCTTCGAGGGTATTGGGGTCTCTACTGAGTATTATTATACTCACCCCTGCACTGGCTATTCATGCACTACGTTGTGTTTGATGCAGACGAAGGACATCACTGATCGAGGTGGAGGATTGTGGATCTGGATGGTACCCATAGGTGGACCACTTGGCAGGACGTACATGGAGCAAACAGACAGACCTTTGGTGCTGGGGAGACTATCTATACCCACCCTTCAGGTGGGATTTCTGGAGGAAAACTCGGTGGTTGTTATTTTACTTTACTGTAGTTGTACTATTTTTTCAGTTGTACTGTACTTTCTGTTGGGTTGGTATTCTGGCCCATTTACCTTTCAGCACTTACTTTTGTATTCAGTATCACTTTGTGCTTACTCCTATTACATAATCTATTGTGGTTGTTTACTTTTATAAAGGAAATGTCTTCCCTTTTATCAGGATTTACACCTTTGGTGCTAGTCGCCAGCCCCTGGCCTATGGAAGGCGGGCTTGGGGTAGTAGCGTCATGGGCCCCGAGGATGGTTCGTGACAAGTACTGATGCCAGAGGTCCTCATACATCTTCATCACACCTGTATTTATAACCAAAGTGGATATATGTAATTTCGTCAGTACCTCCTCTTATAGCTCTACCAGTATAATTTTACGTCCTCTGAAAAGGATAGTGTGCTCCCCACCTTCAGAATATCCGTTAGGTGCATGGCCCGAGGATATCTGTTCAAGAGCCCCATGAACAATGTTGGAGTTTTTTTCAGGCCAAAAGGCATCACCAAGAACTCGTAATGGCCATAATGACATCTAAAGGCTATCTTTGGTATATCCTTGTCTCGTACCCTGAGCTGCTGAGAGCCTGATCTGAGTTCTATCTTTGAAAACCATTGAGCTCCCTTTAGCTGGTCAAAGGGATCATCAATCCTCAGCAGAGGATGCTTGTTCTTCATGTTCACCAAGTTTAGGCAAAAAAATCAATGCATTTCCTAAAACATCAATCTACCTTCTTGGAAAACAACACCGGGGATGCCTATGGAGAAACACTAGGCCTTACGAATCCCTTCCTCTGTAAGTCCTCCAAATGTACCCTCATCTCCCTGAGCTATATAGGGTCTATCGGATATGCTGGTGTAGATATTGGTTTTGTTCCTGGGTACAAGTCAATGTGGATGTCTACCTATCTACGAGGAGGTATTCCTAGGAAAACTTCTGTAAATACATCCTCATACTTGTCCACCTCTACTGGGAATTGTGCACTTTCCTCATCCATCGTGTCAAAGGACATGAAAGCCAACTGATAGGTAATCGGTAGCACCTTCTTGAGAGCAAGTCCCTCTCATGCTACTCTATTTTCCTTCTCACCAACAAAGGAAAACTGGCCTCCATATCTGTGTGTATATCACAATGTACATCTCAAACATTCAATCTATGCATGAACTGCTGATAGCCATTCCATGCCTATAATGACGTCATTGGGCTTCAACACTGTTACTAGAAGATATCATCTGAAACTCTCTCCTCTGAGAGAAATATCACATTGTCGGCATCAGTGTGTGACTGCCGAATCTCCTCTCGTAGGAGTATCGAAAAGCAAAGTACTAGCTAAAAACTTAGTCGGAATCTCAGATTCCCAAACTTATTCTGCGACAAGGAAATAATTTCAAGCACATATGTCGATAAGAACTACTGCTAAAGTAGAGAAGATACAGATCATACTTCGTATCATCATAGGGATGTCAGGTTCATGAGCCTCTAATGCCTATAGCAAGGAATGTCCCCATCCACATGTTCTCTAAGATTGTGGTGGATATCCTGGGGGTGGTAGTGGTGGTATTGGGTGACCTCGACCACCTCTCGTTGTACATCCTACTCCCTGGCCTCGTCAGTCGCCTGGATGATGCTCATGCTCCTGCCACTGTCACTAACTTGGTGGCCCCTCCACTATCTGTCGATCATCTACACAGGGTGTCAGATAGTCATGAGCTCTATGACCCTATCCCTCATAGGAAAATAGATCATGCCTCGCTAGTGGCTCCCTCAGCCTCCCGAGCCTCACACCTATGACCTCGCATCCTGGGGTTGCCTTCTGGAGGTCTAGCCCTCTTGGTCTTATGGGTCATCTGTCTACTGCCAACTGTAGATGACTCTACTACCCACTGATCGGTAGGGGTTATCACTATCAGTGTCTACTCAGTAAGGATGATCTCCATCAGTAAAGCTCTCTCTATCACCCTAGCATGTGTTGGGGTGCTGAGAGAAACTGTCGCAGCTCTAATCTCTCTTCAGAGCCCCTACTCAAAGGTTCGGGCCCTAAATTAAGGGTCTCATACCATGTCGGTGGAGTATCAGGAGAGGTCAGTAAATCTCACTGAGTACTGATCCATAGTCTAGATGCCCTACTACAGATGTAGCTACTCTGGAATATTCATAGAACATAGTGTTGTTGGCATGAACTCTGCCCTGGAAAAGATCTCAATGCCTAGCCAGATGAGGGTTGTCTCCTTATGCACCTGGGGCATCGAGCTCCACAATCACCCTGCCAAGCCTCGAATAAGGCTAGCAGCAATGATCTATCTCTTCTCAGTGTATGTCTCTAATAAGTGAAAAACCCGCGAAACTGCCTCAAGCTAGTCCTCTGCTACCAGGGGGTCCGTCTCACCTCAAAACCTTGGAGGCCTATGTGTCTAAAACTCATGAAATATGCTCATCTAGCATGCATGACCTACTGGTAACATATGTTTCTAAACAAGTGGTGGTGCAGCTGTTACACCACCCTACGGTGTTATCACTATGATTGGTCCCCATACTGATACCTCATCTCTTAGTGTTCCACTGTCATGGTCTCTAACCAGAATCCTGACTGGATTTCTTCATGGAGGCATCTTTTAAGAAATAGATGTGCCATGGTCAATAAGTTATACCTATTGAGATGACTCAAGAAAGATCAATAAAACATTTCAAAACACTAGAAACCATTGTTTTCATGTACCGAATTAGAAAATAGAATCCAGGGTCCTGGTGTATGCATACATCGGCCATCGTAGAAACGTTGGTCTCCCTAAACTGAAAACCAAACTCAAGATACTTTACACCAATGCCTCATTAAAATTGGACTCTTAGTTATTTTGGTAGAACCATACTCCCTCTGATACCACTTTTCCATGACCTACCCAATAGGGCCCAGACATGACTACCCCAAGCATGTCTTCTATAAGCCAGGGGTTGGTGTCTAGTACCTGAAGGCTTTTCTCAAACATGGAAGGCATTGCCTTATATATATGTACACACTCAAAAAGGGTAACTTAAGTAAACAAGTAACCAAAGTAAGGTACAACTACAAGTACAACTATAAATTGAAAAGATTGGGCTAGAATAAAAGCCCTAGAAACTAAAAAGAAAGTAAAAAATCTACCGCGTCTACCCTATAGCTCTACCTGGAGTGTAGTAGTTGTAAGTCTAAATTCAAAGAAGGGGATCTCGACTGCTCCTGTCGCACCAAGATCCATCAAGTCCTGAGCTTCCTATGTCTGCCTTAGAGAATAGGTAGTATTCACAAGACACACACGTACGGGCGGATCCCATGCAGGGGGTGAGTATAACAACTCGTTAGGGGACCCTGAAACCCCCAAAGGTCTATCAGTAGTCTAAAAAGGAAAATATAACAAGAAAATATCATAAAGGTAATATAAAAGGCATGATCAAAATAATGAAGCACAAATAAAAAAGAGAAGCTCACTCTTATGATATAACTTCCCAGTTTCTAAGGTAGGGATGACTAGTCATAAAGCCAAATCATATTATCTATAGTAACTCTATTGTTGACTAGTATCAGTCACTGTATGTTGGCCCGTATTGGTCGCTAGATGCTAACTAGTATTTGTCGTTAGTGATAATCTGTATTGGTCATTGGTGTTGACTCGTCTTCGTCATTTATGCAGAGGTAGGGATTATTAGTTATATAGCTATATCATCGCACTCTAGAGTTTCTGATGCTAACCCACATTGGTCTCTCTTCTTCTTCATGTCACAGCATGCCACTGGATTCTTGCTCATAGCACACTTGATTCAGGGAGAACCTCTCCTCAATCCATCGGTCTTATTTCAACCGGTTCTTAGTTCTATAATAATCATACCCAACATACCCCCCATCATAGGGGTCCCAATGTGACAGACGATGCATCGATTGGATGCCCAGTCTGCGACATATGGGCACTTTTGTAAAAAGGTCCCGGTTTGATTCATGTCTGATCCAACCAAGGTCGCATGTCAAACTCCATCAAAACTCACTTAGAGTATCTCCAAATTACTTCCTTGTCATAAGGGTCCTTATGCCATAGATGGAACATCGATCAGGTCCCTGGTCTATTAGTTACACCCCCTTCTGTGAAATGGGGTGTTCACACCTCGGTCCGGCTTGGCTCGGTTGGGCCCACCGGAATATTCCAAAGGTACCTCTTCCCAAAAAAGGTACCATTCAACTGACGACGTGTCAAATGGACACCCAGTTCATTAGTTATAGGTGTTTCTTTATTCGGGGGCCGATTATGTCTAGGCCTGGTCCCACTCGATTAGGCCGGCCAGATGCAACGGGTCCCAAGGTCTCCCTAACCCCACCTGGGTTTGGCCCATTATGGGTTGGCCTAGTTCACTAGGTCTGGCCCATTGGGGTCAGCCCAGCTGGTTCACGGGCTCAGGTCGCGGTTGGCCCGACCTGCCAGGTGGGGCTCAGCCCACCAGTGCTGGCCTATTGGGCCGTGGGTCCATCCTATTAGGTCGGCCCGCATTCGGCCCACATCTGGCCCGGTCTTTGAGAAGGTGGAACACTTCAAACATCTGGCCTCGCGGATGCGGTTCCATTTCATCTGGCAGGAGTTCTGCGCTTCCCCTACTATCACGGCCTGCTGGACGCGACTGCTGCTGCCGGTAGCACCTGCAGGCGCCGCCCATCTCCCGAGCGGCCGGCTCGGGTTGGCCAGCTTTGGCCACCACGCCGCGCAATGGTGCACTCTATTCCCACCACTCATGGCTGATTATCGCGGGTCTCCTCCGGCCGCCGCCGGTATGGCACGTCGACATTTTTTTCTGCAGGCCATCGGAATATCGCCATCATTTCACGGCACTCAAATGCCCTGTCACCACATTTGTTGTTCCACCACGAAGAATGCACCAAGGAAATATTTTGCAGAGGGTCCAGGCCTTGTTTTATTTGGACCACACCCTCCACATTAACATTTCAAACATGAGGGAAAAAATAATAATAACAAAAGGAAAAATAATCCCCAAGTTTAAGATCCTGCTACAACCACCCGCATGATTTGAAGAGATGCAGATAAACTCATTAGTCAGTTGGTCAGAATTCATTATATTTTTCAAGAACGGTAAGAGAGGGAACATCAAAGCACATAAAACCCCAACATCGATCAATTGGAGATATCACATTGTTGGCATTCGTCATCTGTCAACCTTCGGATCGATCCAACAACAACATTTTCAATCCATCATTCTCCATCAGTGGAAGGTGTGGCATCACTTCGTCAAGGGTTCCTCGCATGATGAAGTCATTTTATAACCCCACCCGGAGCTCCATTTAAATAGAAGGGGGAAAGGTGAGCAACACCATGAGGAATTAATGAGGTTTATTAATTGACATAATTAATGTTCCTCATAAATTGACATAATTAAAGTGCCTAATTAATTGATGTAACGGGTGGTTACACAACCAAAGTGTAATCATGCTATTAACACCCCATAATTAAAAGTCTAAACACCTTCATGGTCCCCACCACCGCTGCTCAACTGGTGGTAGGAAAAAGAAGAATAAATAAAATAACAATTTATGATATTTTATTATTTCTTTAAAATTCGCAAAAACTAACTTTTTCTCCCAACCTACTGCTGTCGAAGTGAAGCTTCCCTTAAGTGAATCTCAGCGCTGCAAATTCAATTATTTCCTCATATTTTTAATCTGAGCACTGGTTCAAAAGTTATAAAATGTTGCACATGAATTTATTAAACATACCTTAAAAGTTTAGAAATTCAGTACAGGCACACTGGGCCTCAGAATCATGTGTTGTCAATTTTTACAGACTCGTAAAATTCCCAAATAATTAAAAAAAATACCTGGAATTTTGTGGGTCATTACGGTTTAGATAACTTTTAAGATTATAATTTTTTCATTTGAGGCTAACTTAAGAGTTATAGATACCAACATTGGTAAATAAGTTTAAGGTTGATTATAATTTCAAAGTAATAGACACCGCCTTTTGAGGTTTTAAGTGATGATATTTTAATGCTAATAATGATATTTTGGCACATTTTATTGGTTTGAGGTATATTTAACACTTAGGTTTAACATGAATGATTATTTGGGAAGAATTTTGTCATAATTTTTATATGATACTTTAAGAGTGATTGGTGTTATTTGGTGATAAATGTTAAATCTATCTTGGAATAATATGTGATCAAATCATTCTAATATTTCAATTTCAATATTAATCAACAATATTTTGATGAATCTTAATGATAATTATTTATGGAATGATTTGGTTTGAATATTGTTTATTACTGTTGAATTTTAGATATTAATGTATTATTTATTCATATGAAGGTTTATTCATTTTGGGTATTATATTATCATGTGATAACCATTTTGGTTTTTGTAAAGATATTTATAATATATTATTATCCTTTTTGGATTATTTTATCTCTTATAATTTAATTATAGTGCTTAATGCTTGAAAAAATCATCTTGAATATTCATTGTTGGGAGTAAATGATGAGATTGTGGGGGAAATTGATTAAAGATTGAACTTTTACTTATCAAGTAAGTATATTTCCTTATGTTCATAGATTAAATGGTAAACTAATTCTTCAACTCTAGTAAAAGGATCTAAAAAATTTTAAATTACCTTTATTTATGATGAATTTATGGTATTTTTTTTACATTATTGGTTTATGGTTTTTTAGTCATTAACAGTATCATGATCATTCGCTTTATTGTGATCAATAATCTCTAATCACTCCCCATCACTATTAAAAAATTAATCTTTCCTTCCATGTACATATTTTATCTTCCCACTAATTATAACCTTTTTAGAAACCTAGTTATGTGTTATTCAAAATAAACTTCATATTTCCCATCCCCTCTTTTCAAGAGGTAGTTTTATTAACCCTTTCTATAATGTTGGTTTTCAACAAAGATGTTTTTAAATGTAAAACAATTTATTTACAAGATCAAGTTAAAATTATCAGGATTAAATTTATTAAATGTATAGAGAGTGTGATATCTATACATTTTAAAATCACGCTATGTTTGATAGAAAATTCAACATGCAACGCCAAGCTTAAACAACCCATTAAATGATATTATTTAAATATTATAGTCAAAGCATATTTGTAAAATTGGTGGATATAAATATGATTAAAAATATTCTGATATATATAAATATATATATCATACTAAATAAAAAATTATTTATTAATTATTAGGAAATAAGAAATAGATTTTTTTACTAAAGTCATTTTATGCTTCAAAAATATGTTTTCTTCAAGAATGGTTTTTATTACTTTCTATGAGAAAATATTATTGTTATTTCTTGGAACATTGAGAAAGTTTCTTTAATAAAAATGATATCATTTTTGAATTCATCATGTTAAAACAATCTTAGGATAAATTTTTGAGTATTTTTTAAAAAGTTTAATTTTTCACTCATTAGTGATAATATTGATTTTTATTGAAAATTATTTTTCATTTCATATATTGACAAAGTCACATTTAATTTTTTATATATTTTAAAATTTAATTAGTACATTTTTATTAAAAATAACCTAATAAAAATATTATAATCAAAATTATTCTTTAATTTTTTCTAAAAAAAATTATACTTAAAAATGTGTTTTTTAGAAAAATCATTTTTCATCATGTTTTGTAGTTTTAATTTTAAATTAAATCAATAAATTTAGGTAAATTTAATTTTATAAAATTAAATATATATTTTTAATTGTAATAATTAATATTAGGTAATAATTTCATCTTATCGTTTTCAATATTAATAATAATCGTAGTAGATTTTTGTTACCACAGTAAATGTAAAATGGATTAATTAGGGTCATAAATAATGCGATGAGGATTAAATATTTTTTAAAAACATGAATTAATTTAATTTTATGAGTCTATTTCATCTATAAACATATAAAAATATAAAATATGACTTTATTTTCCATTTTCATTTGATTTAGATACTCATGATATTTTAAGTAAAGGTTAAATTCAAAAATGTTATTCTCTTACTTTTAATATTATTAATATTTTTTTGAAATGGATAAATACAAATTATTCTTTATTATAAATTTTTATTTGAAATAGAAATTATTTTTTTATCATGGTAATTTATTTTTAATTTTTAGAGATTAAATAATTACCTTAAATTCTTACGCTACACTGATAAAATATGTGTGCAAGTAGTATAAAAATCCATTAAATGATATTAAATATTATAAAAGTAATATTTTTTTGGTGAGTTAAAGTCTCAAATAATTTTTGTAGATAAATATAGAATATTAGTTTTGTTTTAAAGTTTAGTATTCTAATTCAGTTTTTATATTTATGACTTTAAAGTCAAATTAAATTAATAGTTCAATAAATGACAGAAATGATATTTTATAATAAACAATATTTTATTAAATTTTTTAAAATTCATAAAAATATTATATTTATCCAAGTTAGTGGGATATAGTTTAAAATATAAACCATGATAAATTTATGGTTCATTTCTCCTTTTATAGAAACTTCATTGACCCCTAATGTGTAAAAAAATTGATATCACGGTAATTGTCAAAATGGTTAACAAGGGTTAAAACAAAGAGATGGGTGTGAAAACATCAAATAAACTTATCCATATTTTATTTTATGAGGTTATTTAGAATAATTATCATTCTATGTTGTAATTATATCAATGTTTATCCACTTTAACCTGAAAATTAATTTTTATTAATTTAATACTTCAAGAATTTCTCAAAATGTCCCTCCCCTCCATTATAAAAGGACACCCCTATTTTTAATTCATTACACCACATTGAGCCATCTATTCCTGTGGAAAAATATAAAATTATCTTATAAAATTACCTATACACAAATTAGAGGTTTTTTATTCTTAAAATAACATTACAAGGGTCCTTAATTAGGGTGTAAGAACCCGGGTTTTTAGAACGGGTCCAAATCCCGACCCTGTTTGAATTTTTAACATGTTCGTAAGGAAACTGGGAAAATCTGGGAAGTTTTAAAAATTTATAGACTACACGCCATGTACTCTAAAGTACATACTGTGTATGGGTTGGGCCAGTATCGGTCGTGTGCTCACCAAGTACATGTCATGTGGTGACCTTGTAGGAATTTTCTACTACATGGCGTGTAGTGTTGCTAGAAACGTTGTGTACCATTGACCGTGTGGAGGCCATACATGGAGTGTAGGCTTTTTGACTGGGTAAAATGTTTTTAAAAAGTACACACTATGTACGATTTGTACAGGCTGTGTAGAGGGGCCGTGTATTAGGGTATACATGGTGTGTTGGGGATGTCGGCCTGGTAGAGAGGTACATGTCGTGTACCATAGGTACACACCGTTTTGTCAGTCGGTAAGTCCACTATGAAATATCAACCGTCATATTAACAGTAAAATGTAGCACGGCTTGTATTCCTAAAGTACATGTCGTGTACTTTCTTTTTTTTTCTCTAAAACTTGAAGTATCCTCGTTTTGAGGCATAAACTCAAACCCTCGATGGGTTTCAGTGAGGAGAGCCGATCGGAGCTCATTTTTACTCCTGTTTCTTCATCTGAAGTTGGATTCAATCATCGTATGATCCATTAGAACCCCCTCAGTAAGGCCTTGATTCCTCTTGAGTCATTCTTCTTGATTTCTGTTCTAGGATGAGTTATAGGGGTTTCAGTGGTTTTGATTCTTTTAGAGATCTAGACCTAATATAAAGATGTTATCGGAGGAGTATCATTGTATGAATCTCAGGTAGGTGGTTCATACCTTTTTTTGTGTTTTCATATATTTTAGGGTGTAACAGCATGTGGCGCATTTTCGAGTATTTCGAGCATGACCCTGTTTTATCTATTATTTCATGTTTAACTGATAATTGACCTATGGCATGACTTGGGTATTCCATGTTACATATTTTTCTTGAGTGGGGTAGGGTATGTGGTTTTTGTTCATAGAGGAATTTTGGTCAGGGAATGCCAACATACTTATAATCAAATTACATTGTTTTAAACTATTGAGTTTAGTTTATTAAACCATGATATGAATTTTTAGAGGCCTTAAAGACCTCTGTATAGGTATAAGAAACCACTGGGTTAGTGCATTTCAACTTTTTAGTTTGTTTTCCTATTTAAAATTGATTTATTTGATTATTATATGTAATTGCTGAATTGCATATACTGGAACCCTTGCAGTTGTCCTGGGCATGGCCTGTATATTCTTGAGTGATGCTGATCATAGGTTGGACTTGGCCTTGGTTACATTGTATGGTTCTGACCATGGGATTGGGTGTCATGGATGTCGGCTTGAGACATAGTGATGGTCAGGATGGGCATGGCCCGGTTTACTTGGATGTTGAGGCCGTCATACTTGAGCAGAATGGTCATAGGGACATGAGGTGTTAGAAGTGTTGTGGATTGGGTACTATTTTTGGTGATTAACACTCACCCAGAACTTCAATTAGCGTCCACACAGAGAGACTACATGATGATGTGTTTTTGACCACTAGTGTGGGTAGAGGCCCCCGTTAGTTTCAGTTTAGGTATTATCGGGTTTTCGGGGTTTGTTATAGGAAGTCACATGGAAGATAAGGAGCCTTCAGGGGATATCGTTGAGGTTGTCTGGTTGGGGTCAAAGGCTCACCTTTATTTGAGGGAAGACATTTTTGTTTCTGTAGTTACATTATTTGAGGGCAGACATCGTTTTCCCTCCGATTATATTATTTGAGGGCAGACATCGTTGTTCCTCCGGTTACATATTTGAGGATAGACATCGTTGTTCCTCTGGGTTACTATTTCTTGGGCGTGCCTTTTGGGTTCTGGTACTTGAGACACTCATTGTCAGGGGGAACATGGTGCCGGGTTACATGATAGAGATTCTGGCATTGGTCGAAGTAGGGGACACTTCATGGTGGCTGCTGAGCACCAGTGGAGTTTATGTTAATTTATGCATCGTATTGTTTATTATTTTCCTAATAACTACATGACTGCTTAAACACTTATATTAGGTACGCACCGTTGGTGGTATCCTACTAAGATTCATCTCACACCCTATATGGGCCCTTCGGGACATGTGAAGACTTTATGAATTTACATGCAGGAAAGAGATCCACATCAAAAGATGGACTATTTTTGTTATCACAAGGAGATGGTATGGACCTTGAGGTCTTTCCTAGCTGGTGTTTATTTTGTTCTTCATTCTTTCCTATATCAGCATGAATACTTTTTATGTAGCTATAGTTGGTTATCCATTGGCACCATTACTTATGGATATGTATGACCTGCTTTAGGATTCAAGTTTGTTGTACAGTAGTATTTATAAGTGATCCACATACTGTTATGTTTTCTTTGTGTTGCTGTTGTTTATATTTATTTCTTCCGCTGTTTATTGATATTGATTGTGCTTCTGCTCTGCGAGTCTCATTCAAGTTTGTTGAGTCATTATTCTGCTACAATTTTATTATTATACTCAGACTAGTACCATTATTATCCTCCGAGAGGGTATAGCCTCCCCACTAAACCTATAAGACCCTTGCTACTAGTCGGCAGCCTTTGGCATTCAGGGAGGTGTGCCGGTAGTAACACCCAACCTGTTTAGCACTATTTGGGTGTCTGTTCGGGTTCGGTTCATTACAAAGGGATCTAAATGAGGTCTACTTAATAAGAGGTAATTGTCCAACGTGACCTCATTAAATTTATTTATTATTCTACCCCCTTAAAATATTCATAAACCATGATGATATAATAACATAATTATATCTTGTATACTTAAGTGTTATTATGAAAATGTTAAAACCCTTTTTTATCTCATTTTTTAGTCGATGGGGAACGAAAACATCGTTTGTGTGTATGTGTGGACTACCACCTCCATGAAGTGATGTGTTTCATTTTCCATAACCACCTATCATGGATAGTTATAGTGGTGTTTCTAATATATATATATGATATTAATGATAATTATAATTCAATAAATATAATATATCATCTATTTTGTCACCTTTATATCCATTGAAAAATGATAATGTCGTTCATGCGTACATGTACATTACCACCTCCATGAAGTGATGTGATCCGTTTTTCATCACCATGTCACATGGAAATTATATATAAGTGTATTTAAAAATAATATTATATTTATGATATAATTATAATTATTTAAAGATAAAATAACACTTACCTTCTTTCCCTCATGTTTTTTAAAAAATGGAAATGTTAATCATGCATACGTATGACTTATTGTCCCTATTATTATAAAACAATTAATTTTTCACAACCATCATTTGTGGTTGGTTTTAAAAGTATATTAAATGTATGAAAATGATAATTATTTAATTATTGTTATATATATTATGTAAAAAATATACCATTGAACATGGTCAACATAGTAATGTCATTTTGATGTTATGAACTAAACATCCTCAAAACACCCAACATGGACATAACCTATTAAGTAATTAAATATGTCATTACAAAATGAAATAAATTATTTAAGTATAAGGGATTAATCTTGTAAAGTTTTATTAATAAATAAAATAATTGATATAATTTTTTTATATATGCATTAAAAGATATATATTGAAAATATGGACTCGATGTAAGGGATTTCGTCTCAATTTCATTTCATTGAGACATATTTTAATTTTATGATTTTAATTTATTTTATATAGTGTATATAATTAAAATATTTCATGTTATATCATGAATCCTTTATAATTTAGATTATTTTAAGTTTCCATTCAAATTATTTCATCTAATTGGATTCGGTTTCAAAGTTACCAAGTGGTAAAGGGTTTCTTAACTCAATTTCCTTTCATTGGGTTATAACTCATATTTGTTCACTTTGTTATTCCATGATTATATGTAAACTGATCTATAAATTTTTTTTATGTTGTATTTAAACTTATTTTATATGGATTTACATATGTTCACATAATCACTTCATGGATTAATAATAACTTCAATAATATTCTCTTTATAAGGATTTTCTTTACCTCAATATCATTTTCTTAAAACATTATTCAAGTCATGGAATATGATATCCTTGTATAGTGTAATTAATACCATATTAATGAATTTTAAAATATTAATTTATTTAATTCATGGTATTTATCGATCCATATAATATTATTTGTTTATATGAATTTTTATTTCGAAAGTTACCAAAGCGGTAAAGACTTTATGTTAAAATCTCATTTCTTTTCCGGAATTATTATATTCAAGTTTCATTTTGGGGAAATAATATGATCTTATTTTATTAAACAATAGCTATTTTTCCCTCTAATTATATATTTGGTTTATATTTTTAGTTTCAATTTCCTCCCTTATTTATTAAATAATCATCAAGAATGTTTTTTATAAGTCATACTGATTTTGTATGTTCTTTTTTATTAGTATTGAATCACTTATATATCTATGTTTTAGAAAACATTTAATGAATTCGATATTATAATGATAAATTATTTCCTAAAGTTATTTTACATGATATTTGAACTTATTTTAAAAGTTTTTTAAAGGAAATTTCTTAACATTTTCCACATGGGTAACTTTTGACCCTCTTTACAAAATGTTTTAAATGAATGTTTTTTTAATGTGTATGGAAGGAACGGTTTTTTCCACCATAATTACCATTATTTGATTTGAAGATCCCTTTATAAGTTTCTAAGGTTATTTTCAACGAAAATTATATACACAATGTTATGTGAATTTTGAGTTTTAAAAAGTGATTTTCACAATAGAAAGGGTATTTTCCTCAAGAATGTTATTAAGGATATTTTTAGGGTATTTTTAATCATCAATGACTACAAACCTTATTGTTACATATGATACAATGGGGATATAATAATTACCCAGTATATTAGGGAGTTATATCATGATCACCCATAATTATGAGTTATATCGGCCTCATCCTTCATCATGATCTATATTGGTCACACACATCATCATAAAAAATGTCCAAGAACAATACATAATCATAACATGTGAATGTTTTTATTTTTCAAAAAAATAGTGCCTATTTTTCTTAAAAAATTTATTTACCAATGAAAAAAAAGAGGTTCCATGATAATATAATAATAAATCTATATAATGAATAATTATGGTATCATTATAACACATCCTTAGTGTACTGTAAGTGACATTAAGGGTTTTTGTTATTGATGAATAGAAAAAATATAAAAATATCATTAAAAAAGTTCTTGAGGATAATGCCATTTTCATTTTTATGATCACTTTTAGAAACCTAAAATTCACAAAACATTGTGAAAATAATTTTCTTGAATAATAACCTTAGAAAATTATAAAGGGATCATCAAAGAAAATAACATTCATGATAGTTGGAAAAACAATTTATTCCATAAATTTTAAACATAAAAATTATTTTTAAACATTTTTTAAGAGATTCAAAACTTTTCTATGAGAAACATTTTAAGAAATTTACTTTTAAAAAATTTTAAAGGAAGGTAAAATATCTATCAAAGTAACTATGGGAAATCATTTTTGTTTATAAAAGAAAATTCTTGAAAACATCTTATAAAAAAATATGTGGATGATTAAGGTTCCTGATTTAAAGAAGATACAATATCATTATCAGTTAGAAAAAACTTTATTGATACTTATTTAATAGATAAGGGAGGAAATGGGGAAAATATGTAAAATAAATTAATATTTAATTGATATTAAAATATATTTGGTTCACGAAAATAAGAGCATATGACCCCCCCCCCCCAAAGGAACCTTGAACATAAACAATCCTGAAAAGAAATCAGATTATAACATAAATACTTTAGCACTTTATTAACTTTTAAATAATAATTAGTTGAAGAAAATATTTTTATATTGATATATAAAACACATTAATTACATGAATTAATATTTCAAAATTCATTCATGTGGTATTAAGGACAATATATATGGAAATTGTGGTGTACAACATGAATCATGTCTCTTGAAAATGAGATTGAGACATAGATGACCCTTGTAAAGATCATATTATTGAAGTGATAATTAGTACATGAAGTTATGATATTAACATAAGAATAAATATATAATAAAAAATTTATTTATCAATTCACACATAATCATGTAATAACATAGTTAACGAAGAAGTGTTATAACCTAATTAAAGGAAATTGAGTTATCAAACCACTTACCATTTGGTAACATTCAATTCAAACCCCCTTAAATGAAATAATTTCAATGAAAACATAAAATAATATTAATTATAAATTATTCATGATATAACATGAAATTTTTAATTATATACACCATATAAAATATTTTATGTATATAACATTAAAATATACCTCAATGAAGGGAAATTGAGATGAAATTACTTACCCTATGTCTATAATTTATTTGTATGTCCTTTAATACATGTATAATAAAATTATATACATTATTTTATTTCTTAATAAAAATTAAATGATTAATACCTTATTCTTAAACCATTTATTTCATTTATTTTAAGTACATATTTAATTACAGAATTGTTTATAACACTGTTTGGTGTTTTGAGGTTGTTAAGGTAAAAACGTCAAAATGACTTCAGTATGTTGACCATGGTCAAAGGGATATATGTTCCATAATATTCCAAATAATAATCATTAAATAATTATCATTTTTATACATTAATTATACTTTTAAAACCAACTATTAAATATCTTTGTGAAAAATTAATTGTGTTATAATCATGGAGACGATAGGTCATACGTACGCATGAGTAATGTTTTCCATTTTTCAACAAACATGGGGGAAATAAGGTAAGTAATATTTTATATTTATAGAATTTTTATTATATCATAATTATTTTATTTTATTTTTAAATAAACTTATATATACTATCCATGTGACATGGTGATGAAAAACGAATCACATCACTTCGTGGATGTTGTAATGCACATATACGCATAAACGATGTTATCATTTTTCAATGGATGGAAAGGTAAGAAAATATATGATATATTAGATTTGTAGAATAATAATTATTTCATTAATTTAATATATATATATATATATATATTAAATCCACCGTTATAAACATCTATGAGAGGTAGTGATAGAAAATGAAACGCGTCACTTCGTGGAGGTGGAAGTCCACACATACAGAGAAATGATGTTTTGTTCCCCATAGACTAAAAAATGTGATAAAAAGGTTTTTAACATACACATAACAAAACTTATGTATATAAAAGATACTTATTTAATTATATAATCATGTTTTAATAATATTTAAATGGGGTAGAAGAATAAATAAATTGAAAGAGGTTAAGTTGGACGATTACATATTCTTTGGTAGACCTCATTTAGATCCCTTCTTAAGGACCCTTTGAATTGTATTTTAAGAATAAAATCACATCTAATTCATATATAGGAAATTTTATAAGAGAATTGGGAAGGTTTTGGATAATATATTTGTCTCAAAGTTGTGTAAAGAAGAGAAAATTGGGGTTTCCTTTTAGAAGGGAGTGGAGGGACATTTTTTGGAATTTCTTAAAGTATTAAATTAATATAAACTATTTTTAATGTTAAAGTTGTTACAAATTGATATAATTATAATATATGGTGATAATTATTATAAATAATCTCATTAAATAAAATTTGGATAAGTTTAGATGATCTTTTCACCCTTTTCTCTTTGTTTTAACCCCTATTAACCCTTTTAACAGTTACCATGATATCAATGTTTTTGAATTGTTAGGGTCCAATAAAGTTACTATAAAAAGAAAAAAGACCCATAAATGTAACATGGTTGATATTTTAAATAATATCTCACTCACCTTTCTGAAGATAGGATTTGATCTCACTCTTCTTATATTTCTTTTTCCCTAGGTTGTGAAGAAAGGTTTTAAGTATGTTATGCCTGAGAAGGTTACTATATGTGAATAAATTAGTGGGTGATGGGATATATTTTTATGAACCAATTGTTTACGTATACAAATTTTTATGTAATATTTTTTATTAATTCTATAAAACTATAACTGTAATGGCACAGACCTCTCCGATCCATTCCTTTTTGAAAATGTGGTGTTGGAGGTGTTCTGGAAGGTCAAGGTTTCTTGGGGTGCGTTCGGGTGGACTTTTAAGGAAATCTAAAGAGTTATGGACTTCACACAGGAGGCGCACATTTTGCCTAAACCGTGTTTCCAAACCATGCACTTATGGTCTTGGGGGAAGTGGCTAACGCAGGGTTAGCGTACAGTTTGTCTAATCGTACAGACTAACCGTGCGAGGAGTGATTGTCGAGGTAGAAGCTAACGCACGGTTAGTGCACGGTTTGTTAAACCATGCGGACTAACTGTGTGGACACTTAAAGTTAGATCCTAGAATTGTGTATCTAACTAATTTTTCCTTTAATCACCTTGTTTAATCTTCTAATCGGCCATAACTCTGGATTACCCTTCCTTGGAGGTGGAAGAACCTCTCCCAAGTGTTTTGGAGGTGATCTGAAGGCCTCTCTTTGCGAATCAAATCTGGTTTCTCGAGGTATGTGATCCTTTTGTTTGGTTTCTTAGATCTACCTAGATCTTCTCCCACTCTTCTCTCGGGATCTTATATCTACACATGATATGGCTAGATCTAGGTGTGTGGATGTTGAATATGACAAGATTTGGCCTTGGTTGTGTTAGGAGAGGATATCTAAGGAGGATTCATAGAGAATCGACCCAGTTTCTTGGGCCTTCATCGATCGTTGTGGTTTTCCTCGAAAACCTTTGAGGTAGGGGATTCATAGATTCTCTAATTTTTTATGTGCAATCGTAGAGTTAGCATGATTTAGCACTTTGTATCACAATGGAATTTACCTAATTAAATACTTGAACCGGATTAAAATAATTGGTTGATCACATGGTGTTGCTTTGTACCGTGATAACGGTTTGCCTCTTGATTTGCTAGATAAGTGTGATGTCTATGAATTTCTTGTTAGAATGGGGTTCTTGATAAAATTGATAAAGAAATTAAAGCCAGAATTAATTGATAATTGGTTGTCTAAATATAAAGAGGCATGAAAGTAGTCCTGGTTCTTTTTGTGACTTGATATTGATTAAATTTTGCATAGTAATCATATTTAATCTTCGGTGATAGCTTACTGAATTGGTTCATGATGTTGGAACAAAAGAATTGAATTTGTTAATTCAATATGTATTAAATAACTTTATTGAGTTCCATGAAGGGTTCAGAGTTACCCTCTTGTGTTGAATAATGGCAAAAATCCCATTTTGATGTGATTCTCGGTGCTTGTTGTTTGAGGGTCGGAGGCCATGCTTAAGGGCCAAGATCCCAAATTATTGTAACGTTTTTTCCTACTTCTTGTGATGTGTTGTGACCCTGGAGGGGTGTAGTGATATGTGTAGGTAGGGATGCCTTGTGTTTGTGGCATCGGATGACGCCTAGAGTGGGGAGATGCATCGGTTTATGCATGTGGGTGTCAGGGAGGACACCGGGGATGATGGAATTGGATGGATGTGATTGTTGGATGTTTGTTGATACTTGGTTGTTTATTATCTTTAATTTTACACACTGCTCAAGGTAGCGATTATTTCTTACCCTTCTTCCAAAGGAGGAAAAGACACACGGGGTATGCGACATGATTTTTGGGTTTAGCCTCTCAAGAGAGAATGGGTCTACGCTCTTGATATAGGCGGCAAAGACTCGACGAGTAGTACGTCTACTCATAGTGTTGATCCTCTCCTTATGTTTAGTAGCATAGGTTGCTTTTCTAGAATGCCTGGGAATATGGGAAAGTAATTTTGAAATGAATGTTTGAATAAATTATGTTAACCCATGGGGTTGGAGTTTTTTGGAACTTAATGATGAGGTTGGGAACTTTTAAAGGGACACTAGTTTTTGGATGTGATGTTAATGGGTTTTAAATGTGAAAAATTGTTCGTGGTTAATTAATGTATAAATAATTAATTAACATACATTGGAATTGATAAAAAGGGAATGAATTAATCTCATAAAGCCCTTTAAATAGTTGTGTGCTTATAGGATACCTAGTCTCAGAAGTGGCAGCCCAGAGTCCGAGAGACGTTAGCTGCAGTTGTGTCTAAGACTAGTTTATGACCATAGTGTGGTTGTGAGTTATAATATATTCTATACGTTTTGTTTTTTTATACGCTACTCCACCCTATCAGTAAGGGAAACTGACACCCCGGGGATTCTGAGCCCTGGGGGTGTTTTCCCCAACATTCTGGTGGGAGGATGAATGGCTGACTACCCCCTTTGACCCCGCTCTCTTCTCTTGGTAGATACTAGTGCCATGAGGCACAACAGTTAGTTTTCCCCATATATGTGTGTAGAGGGTTGTAATGGATTTTGAATTTTTCACACACATATATTCGGGATATAGTATCCTATGGACTACTATAGGAATAGCGTGTATAGGCTATGATGGCTTGAGGATCCTTACTCGGTGTATGGGCTGTAATGGCTTGAGGTATAATACCCAACATATGATACACATTATGCGAGCTGTGGTGGCTCTCGGAAACTACCTGGTTACTTTTGGTTGTGAGGATGGTGTGGTGCTTCTCCGAGGTGTCTACAGGAAAGCTTTTTTGGTGCATGTGGTGCAGATTGTGGAGCTTAGCCCAAGTTTATACGAGCAAGCCTTTGGAGAGAGATGTATAGGACGTATGTCATTGGGGAAAAGTGGAAAACCAGTGGGGAAGTAGTAGCGGGGTACCCTTGATATTATTTACTATACGATATATTCTTGTATACATTACTTGTTGAGAGTAACCATGGTAAGGTTGGGAACATAGTATACCTGTTTAGGTGAGGAGTTAGTTTCACTGTTGTTCACTGTGCTTTAGCATGCTTTCTTTACTTTTTCATGAGAGTCTTCAGGGAGGATCCTACTGAGTATACTGTTATACTCACCCTACGTTTATATAAAAAAAATTTCAGGTCACTTGGAGCTGGTTGGAGATCAGGCTGGCTACTACTAGCTTGTGGTTGAAGGAGCTGTTCAGGCTTGTGGTCGCTGCTTTTTTTACTTTCCTTTGGGTACTTGTATTTTTTCCCTTCAGTTGTAGTACTTTTTAATGGAATTCCATATATGTACATGGGTTATTTTATATTTTAGTACTGAGTTGGAGTGGGTTGGTTTCTATCTTATCTCTCTCTTATGCATGTGTTCTCTTATAGGGTAATGCCTCTCATTTGTGTGTTTATTATACCCTCGGTGCTAGTTTCCAACCCAGGGCCTACTAGAGGCGGGACTCGGGGGGTCATTATCTCCCTTTTCACATTTCCAGCCCAGTAGGGGTACACTTTGTGGGGAGAGGGTCATGACAGAGTGGTATCAGAGCTCTGGTTGAGGGATAGGATGGAGTTTGGAGTTAGGCACAAGTGAGGTTGCATGGGTTGGTAGGGCAACGATGTCATTCATGTTTAGCAAGTGAGGTAAACAATGGAGACCGGCTGAGACATAGGCATTTAGGGCTTCCTATGATCTGATGTACGGACCTTTAAGTTTACAATGGCTACTAAATAGGTTGATACTAGTTGCAGGGTAGAGACCTAGGAAAGGATTATGCATCATTATTCTTTGTGCCTATGTTTGAAAGGGTAGACCTTGGGATAGGTTTACCTAAAACGAATAAAAGAAAACACTTAATTAATTAATGTTGAGTCTTCCATCTTCCAACCTTATGAGATCTAATTGTTTGTTATTTTACAGGTATGGCTCCAGGTCGACGTCCTCGTCCGGGTTGCGTAGAAGATATCCAGCTGGTTGTTCCAGTATTTCATCGCAGGGTAAAGGTTGACGACGACGACACTTGGAAGAAGACACTCCGAGAGTTTCAACGCCAGAGTCTGAAAAAGTACGAGGGCTCTGTTTCTAATGCAGTCACGGAAGACTGGTTGGAGGAGGTTGAGATAGACTTTAGTTCGATCCGTGCTTGGAAGGAGCACTGGGTGTCCTTATCTATGATGATGCTGCGTGGAGAAGCAAGGCAGTGGTGGTTCTTGTTCCTCAGGGATCGTGAGGAGTCAGCAATCTCATGGGAGGAGTTCTGAGACATGTTCAGAGTCGAGTTCCTTTCCTCGACTGCAAAGGCCTCCAGTCTCTAGGATCTTCTTACCCTTTAATAGGGGAGATCCACTATTTGGGAGTTTGGAATCTGTTTCAGGAATCTTTTAGGATATTCTTCAGACCTGTTACCATATGAGGAGTCAAGGAAGAGGCATTTCGAGGAGGATTTGCATCCAGAGATCTAGATCCAAGTCACCCCATTTATGCTGAAGTCATATCTCGAGGTGCTGGAGAGGGCGGAGGTTGTCGAGAGGACTTTGGCCAGGATCAGATCATCATGAGAGGGGAATCAGCATGATTCCTCACGAAGCAAGGTTGTGGTCTGGGGTTCCCAGTTTTCAGGGCAAAAGAGTTTTCGTTCATCCGGGGGAAGGTCCCAACCCTTCACGTCTCGTTTCTCCAAAGGTAGCAACTCTCAGGCCTATGCCAAGGGATCATGTGCTTGATTTTATTATGGTGGTCATGGTCATCAGAAGCGGGAGTGCCCGACCTTTCAAGGTGGTCATCGTGCGACGGGTGCTCCACTCCAGGTTCCTCCGTTGAGGCAGTTCCAGTCGAGGCAGCAGCAGCTAGTTGCACCAGCTTTTGATCAGCAGAGGGTAGATGGGGCAGGTAGAGGATAGCCCCATGATGCTCTTCATCCTCAGAGAGTAGAGCACGGTCGTGGTGGTGGTCGTTATCAGGGTCATAGAGGTCGTAGAGGAGGTTGTGGTCAGCTTCATGCCCTAGTGTTGCCAGCTCCAAATGAGTCAAACGTCATTCGAGGTACCCTTTTCTTGTTTTCTACCTTGGTGCATGCCTTGTTTGATTCAGGAGCGACACACTCCTTCATATCACTTACCCTTGTCCATGCTTTGGTACTTGAGGTAGAGAGGCTTCCAGTGTCCTTGGCGTTGACTACACCAGTTGGAGGTCGAGCTGACTTGTTTGAAGTATGTAGAGACTGTGAGCTAGTGTTGGGGCAACACCGCTCTTGGGGAGATTTCCTATGTTTATGAATACAACCATATGATGTCATCCTAAGCATGGATTGGTTGTATTTGGTGCAGGATATTGTGGATTGATTCAAGAAAAAGTTCGTATTCATTGGTGCGGATAGAGAGAAAGTGGTATCTTTTGGTGAACAAGTTCCTCGGATGAGTTATAGGCGAGTTCCATCCATATCAACCATGGTGGATGAGATGATACTGAGTTCTTTAGAGGTTCGTAGTTGGCGTTTCCTAGGGTCGTAGAGGAGTACCCTGATGTTTTTCTAGAAGAGGTTGTAGCCTTACCCCCTCGACGAGAGATCAATTTTGGGATCGAGCTACATCCAAGAGCGTCTCTTATATCTATGTCTTCATATAGGATGGCCCCTTCTAAGTTACGAGAGCTAAGTATACATCTTGATGGTCTGTTGCGGTTTGTTTTTTTTCGACCAAGTGTGTCACCATGGGTTGCACCAGTTCTGTTTGTGAAGAAGGCCGACGGTAGTTTGCGGTTGTGTGTCGATTATCATCACTTGAACAAAGTGACAATAAAAAATCTATATCCTCTTCTGTGGATTGATGACTTATTTGATCAACTGAAGGGTGAAAGTTGGCTATCAAAGATTGACTTATGGTCCGGATATCATCAAATTCTTGTGAAGGATCAGGATATCCCAAAGACTGCTTTCCATTGTCGTCATGGGAATTAGGAGTTTGTTGTAATGCTATTCGTTGTGATGAATGCTCGAGCTGTGTTCATGGGATTGATGAATTCTATGTTCCGTGAATTCCTAGACAAGATCGTGGTTGTTTTAATTGACGACATCCTTGTGTACTCCACATCTGAAGGGGAGCATGCCGAGCATCTACGAGCCACTTTGGGAGTTCTTCGTCGATATCAGCTGTTTGGGAAGTTGTCGAAGTGTAAATTTTGTGCTCGAGAAGTCCATTTCTTGGGGCATGTTGTGTCCCAACAAGGAGTAGTTGTGGATCAATCGAATATAGAAGCAGTTGTGTCTTGGGAAACCCCCAAGACAGTTTCATAGGTGCGAAGTTTCCTTGGGCTCACGGGATACTACAGAAGGTTCATAGCCAATTTATCATGAGTTGAAACTCCTCTGAAAACTTTTACTAGAAAGGATCATGAATTCATATGGACTGATCAATATCAGGTAGCTCTCAAGTATCTAGAAGAGAAGTCCGTAAGTGATCCATTTCTTTGTCTCCCAGCTAAGGGAGTTCAGTTTGATGTTTTCTGTGATGCTTCACATCTAGGGCTCGGTTGTGTTCTCATGCAGCAGAGGTTAGTTTTTTCTTATGGGTTTCGACAGTTGCATCCCCATGAACGCAACTATGCTACTCATGACCTTGAGTTGGCAGCCGTGGTGTTTTCTCTGAAGTTGTGAAGACATTACCTCATTGGTGAACGCTTTGTGGTTTTCACTGATAATAAGAGTTTGAGGTATGTTTTCTCCCAACGTGACTTGAACTTGCCACAACATCGGTGGATGGAGTTCTTGCAGGAATACAACTTTAAAATATCGTATACACCAGGAAAAGGTAATGTTGTGGCTGATGCGCTGAGCCGAAAGTCACGCAGTGATACTGTGCATGAATCCGGTGATTCTTGGAGAGTAATGGAAAAACAGTCAGCATTACATCTTAATATGGGAGAATTTGGGGGTAGAGGCTGTCTTTTTTAGATGATGGTGCATTCATTCCTGGTGCAGAAGGTGGAAGAGTCCCAGTTGGGGGATCTTGAGGTGGAGGTCTGGAGAGACCGAGTTGTTTGTGGTGAGGCCCCTGTTGGTTGGTCTGAGGATGAACAACACAAAGTGTTGAATCATGTAAGGATTTTTGTTCCCTTGGTGATGCACGAGATGGTCCTAAGAGAGTTCCATGGTTATCATTTAGTGGTGCATCCTGGTGTGACAAAGATGTACCGATCCTTGAGGATCCAGTTTTGGTGTCCTTGGATGAAGCGTGCTATTGTGGAGTTTGTGTCTCAATGTTTAGTCTGTCATAAGGTGAAGGTCAAGCACCGTGTTCCTGGAGGAATTCTCCAGCCATTAGATATTCCTCAATGGAAGTCGTAGGACATCTCAATGGACTTTGTTACAGGTTTACCTCGAGCTCCGGGAGGATATGATGCTATTTGGGTGGTAGTGGATCGTTTAATAAAATCAGCCCACTTTATAGCAATCAAGGAGTCAAGCTCAGTGGAAGTTTTGTCGAGGCAGTATCTAGAGGAGGTGGTGATACTTCATGGAGTCCCTAGGATGATCATTTCTGATCGAGATCCTCATTTTACCTCCAGGGTGTGGAGAGGTCTTCAACATGCTTTTGATTCTCAATTGTGCCTTAGCACTTCTTTTCATCTTCAAACGGATGGTCAGACGGAGCGAACCATCCAAACTCTTGAAGACATGTTGCACTCTTGTATTCTTGATTTTGGAGGTTCATGGAGGAGGCACTTACCCTTGGTAGAGTTTTTATACAATAATAGTTTCCACTCCACCATCGGTATGGATCCATTTGAAGCCTTGTATGGACGGCCTTTCTGTTCTTCGTTGTGCTAGACTAGGGTCGGAGAGTTTGCAATTCTCGGACCAGAACTAGTGCAGAATACAACAGAGATGGTTTAGGTGATTCGTGAGAGGATTAAGACATCGCAAGATCATCAGAAATCATATGTCGATCAAAGAAGGAGGCCCCTAGAGTTTATTGTTGGGGATCATGTGTTTTTGAAGGTGACTCCCCATCGTGGGCAGCGAAGGTTTAGCCATGGAAGTAATCTTTCTTCCCGGTTTGTTGGGCCTTTCGAGGTGTTGGATCGTGTTGAAGTTGTTGCGTACTGAGTGGAACTTCCCCCACAGATGAGTCGGATACATGATGTTTTCCATGTATCACAGCTAAATCGTTATCTTCATGATGACTCTCACATCATCGATTGGGGAGAGGTCGATGTTGATTATGATGCCCCCTTTGAGGAGTGACCTCTAGAGATCCAAGACCACAAGGAGAAGGTGTTGTGTGGGTGTTCCATAACCTTAGTTATTGTCTTGTGGCGACATGGTGGCATGGAGGAGAGTACTTGGGAACGTGAGTCACAAATACGTGCTCAGTACCTAGAGTTGTTTGATGTTTAACTCTTTTCATGTGTCATTGTAGCTAATATGGTTTTGAAACCTTCATGTTTATGAGATGGCTCCCATTGTTGCTTTGGTGGCTTTCTCTCTTTTGAGAGGTATCTCGGTGGGTGGTTTTTCAGACCCGGTTTCGTTTTCTCTTTAGGTGGGTTTTGGATTCTCGAGGATGATAATGTTTTGAGAGGTATCTGATGTAATGGTCTGGACCTCTCCAGTCCATTCCTTTGTGAAAATGTTGTGTTGTAGGTTTTCTAGAAGGTCAAGGTGGATTGGGGTACATTTGGGTGGACTTTTAAGAAAATCTAAAGAGTTATGGCCTTCGCACGGGAGGCTCACAGTTTGCCTAAACTGTGTGGCCAAACTGTGAAAATATGATCTTGGGTCCATTGGCTAATGCACGGTTAGCACACGGTTTGTCTAACTGTGTGGACTAACCATGCGAGGAGTGATTGTCGAGGCAGAATCTAACGCACGGTTAGCATACGGTTTGTTAAACCGTGTGGACTAACTGTGTGGGAACTTAAAGTTAGATCCTAAAATTGTGGATGTAACTCCTTTTTCCTTTAATCACCTCGTTTAAGCCCCTGATCGTCCATAACTCAGGATTACCCTTCCTTGTATGTGGAAGAACCTATCCCAAGCGTTTTGGAGTCGATCTGGAGGCTTATCTTCGTGAATCGAAGCTGGTTTCTCGAGGTATGTGATCCTTTTGTTTGGTTTCTTAGATCTACCTAGATATGCTCTCCCTCTTCTCTCAGGATCTTATATCTACACATGTTATGGGTAGATCTAGGTGTGTGGATGTCGAATATGATGAGCTTTGGTCTTGGTTGTGTTAGGAGAGGAGATCTAAGGATGATTCATGGAGAATTGACCCGATTTCTTGGGCATTCATTGACCGTTGGGGTTTTCCTAGAAAACCATTGAGGTAGGGGATTCATGGCTTCTCTAATTGTTTATGTACAATCGTAGAGTTAGCATGATTTATCCACTTTGATCATAATGGAATTGACCTAATTAAATACTTGAACCAGATTAAAATAATTGGTTTGATCGCATGTTGTTGCTTTGTACCGTGATAACGGTTTTCCTCTTGATTTGCTAGATAAGTGTGATGTCCATTCCTTTCTTGTTAGCAAGAGGTTCTTGATGAAATTGATAAAGAAAATAAAGACAGAATTAATTGATAATTGGTTGGATAAATATAAAGAGGCATGAAAGCAGACCTTGTTCTTGTTGTGACTTGATATTGATAAAATTTGGCATAGTAAGAATGTTTAATCTTTGGTGATAGATTACTGAATTGGTTCATGATTTTGGAACCAACAAATTGAATTTTTTTAATTCATGTTAGGACCGAGATAAAGGAAGATATGGTTTGCATGGATTATCTTTTGTTGATCTTGAGGAAGTTTTCATAAAGGAAAGTCGCATTGAATTTCTAAGAATTCAGAAGCTGGAAGTTTAAAGTTCGGAACAAAGAATATTGGACATTCAGAACCTAGTGTTCGAAGAATTGGGAATCTGGAATCCGAAGTCTGGAATTTGAGAAGTTCGGAACCGGGAATTTTCATATTCTTGAAAGTTGGATGATAGGAGATGTGAAGACATTTAATTGTGATGATGCTTTACTATTTTGTAACTCTAATTTGTGAGTATATGCAAGTACTCATAATGTAAGAAAAATTTGGGTGGTGAAGTCATACTGAGAATCTGTAAAAGCAGTTACGAGAATCATAAGTACGAAGTCTACTTCCTGAATAGAATTTGTGGAGTCTACTTTCTGAACAGAAGTTTGGAGTCGACTTCTGGAGTCAGAAGTTTTTTACCGGATGTTCGAAGTCGACTTGTTGAAGAAGAAGTTCGTAGTGGAAAGTTCGGAGTCGACTTGATTAAGAAGAAGTTCATAGTGAGAAGTTCAGAGTCGACTTCCTGAACATGAAGTTCATAGCCAGAAGTGCGGAGTCATGCTGTGATCTAAGAAGTCATACCGACAACTAGAATTTCATACCGAGAATTGGTGAAGTCGTAAGGAAAATCCATACTGACAAATGATGAAGAGATATACCAAGAATTGAAATGGTGTCATGTTGAAGAAGTGGTGAAGAGTCATTCCATGAATTGAAAGTAATGTCGAAGACTCAAGAAGAGTGGATCCAAGAATGTGATGTTGAAGAATCAATAAGGGTGAATCTGAGAAAGTGATGTCGAGAAGACAGATGAGTGGATTCGAGAATGTGATTCTGAGAAACTTGGTCAGATCTGAAAAAGGCCAAAGCTCTAAATCAAGTGAAGGGGAAGAAGATTTAATAAGATTCTAGAATAGTTGAAAAAGTCTTAATAACTCCAAGATTTCACGTGAAATTAATATTTGGGTGAATTTAAGAGAGCGGTAAAAATATTTTGGTTTCCCACCTAAGCATAATTTGGAGCACCTATAAAAGGAGATCTAGGTGCTAAGTAAGTGTGTGATTAAAAAGTAGAGAGAGAAGTTCTGGTAATCTAGATATAGGAATAAGTGTTTAGTCAATAGAGTTTTATTGTGATTTCAATTGTAATGAGAATTTGATACTGGTTGACACCATATTGAGTTTCTCTGATTGAAGATTTGGAGTGCTGAAGAATTCGGAGTGGGGAATTCTGAGTGGAGGTTCGGAATGGGGAATCAGTACTGGCTATCACCGTATTGACTTTCTCAAACTAAGGAAGACTCAGATTGAAGAATTATAGTGAAGAAGAAATTTACATTGAAAATTTAGAGTGAAGAATTCGGAGTAGAGATTCGGAATGGGGAATCAGTACTGGTTGTCACCGTATTGAGTTTCTTAGACTGAAGAAGATTCGGATTGGGAAAATTCGGAATGGAGATTCGGAATGGGAAGTTCGGACAGTAATTGATCTATCTCAAGTCCAAGGAGTCCTTTCCTTTCTTATGGGTAAGTAAGTGAATATTTTTGCTGAAATTTCTAACACTTGTGTATTTGAAAGGAAGTGCAGGTAACATAAGTTGTTACAAGAAAAGATACTTTTCTGTATTGTGCTATGTGGGTGCACAAGCACTGGAGTGATTTTTTCACAGTGATTCACGAGTGTAAGGGTATATCCTACTCGTTGTAATATAAGGATTGTTTTCTTAGTGGATTGTATGGTACTAGATTGCTTCCAACCATACCAAGGACGTAGCTATTATTATTGAATAGTGAACCTTGTAAATTGTTGTGTTTCTTTTGATGTGTGTTTGTTTGTTTCTTAGTAGGGAATTATATCTTTAACAGGACATAAATGTTGTTCTAAACATTAAGGGAACTTAAAAGAAGAAAAAGGGGTACCACTGATTCACCCCCCCCCCCCCCCCCCTCTCAGTGGTTCATTACTCCAGTTGGGTCCATACAAGTGGTATCAGAGCACAGAGGTTCCCTTTGTTTTCCTTACTGATGGAGAATATGAATTGTGTGAACAGTAAAGGCATTCCGGTATTTGATGGGAAGAACTATCACATCTGGAAGGATAGAATGCTATCGTATCTCATGTGTATTAGTTATGAAGTTCTTGAAGCTACAACAGTTGGGTTTCCCCCCATTGAAGACAATGTTCTACTTACACCTATTGACAAGAAGTTTCTTGAGAATGATGGAAGAGCCAAGAATACTATATTTTCTTCACTTTATGAAAGTGAATTCTTGAGAGTAAAAGTAGTGGCCACAGCCAAAGATATATGGTACGAACTGAAAAACATATACGAAGGCAATAAAAAATTCAAGAAGGAAAAACACTAAATCTGGAGACTGAATTATGAAGACTTGAAGATGGGAGAGCATGAATCTATTAGGGATTTCTTCACCAGGGTAAATGATATTGTTGGTACCATCACATTTCTTAGAGAAGAGCTGAAAGACTCTACTGTGGTGGAAAATATCTTGCGTATTCTTCCTGATAAATTCAATGTGAAGTAATCTTCATTAGAATACAGAGACTCAGAGACTCTATCTCTTGATGATTTGCATAGCACACTCATTACTTACGAGATGAGAAGGGAAAAGGCTATGAAGACCAAGACAAAGGTTTAAAAAGAATTATCTTTCAATTCCATGAAGAAGGAAAATTCTAAGAAGATCTTGATTGAAGAAGATGGTGGTGACATTGACTCAGAAAGTGAGGTATGTAAAAATCTGAACGATATTTTATCCTTGTTTTCAAAAAATGTTAAAAGAGGAATAGGTAAATACAAGGGAAAACTTCCCTTGAAGTGTTTTGAATGTGGAGGCATTGGCCACTTTGTGGATAACTGTCCTCGAAGGGAGAACGAAGAAGACAGTGATGCAGAACAAAGAAAGCCAAGAAAGTTATGGAAGAAGTAGGGTGGTAAAGGAAAGTCAGGGAGAGAAAAGAAGTTCTTCAAATCCAAGAGAAAACGTTTTTTATCTGTAAATGAAGAGGATGAAGAAAGTGATGCTGAATCCGAAAAATCAGTTGAGCATGGTGTGGAAAATACTTTCATTGAAATAGTGAAGGATGAATATTTCGGAAGCAGAAGCTCGGAAGAAGTAGAAACTCAGCTTGAGATGCATCTGAAAGAAGAATTGAAGGAATGTTTAAGAAAGATCAGAAGGCTGGAGAAGCTTAACAAAATGTTGGAAGATTAATTTTCCTCAGCATCCAATCAATCCAATGATAAATAAGAACTTGAGAAAGAGCTTGAAGACTTGAATAATTATCTTGAAGATGAGAAAAATCAAAATGAGCACATGAGAGTAAAGCTGAAGGCAAAAGAGGAAGAATTAGAGCTTGTTCAAAAGAAGCTCTCAGAAGATGAATAAAAAAAATTTGTTTTCAAAACTCAACTACTGATGATGGTGAAGGCTCTCAACAAGCACATTCTGAGAAAATTCAACAGAAGAATAAAGTGGTTGTTGTGAAGAAGAAAGCTAAGGAAGTTGCTTATGTGGTCAAGACCAGCATTACTAGGAACTCTAATGTTTCAAGGAAACCTAAGTCTAACATTGTTGAAAAACAACCAAAAACAGAGAAGTCAGAATTTCAGAAGAGCAATTTTTCTAACAAAAGAATGGTTGGTTGGGCTGAAGAATGAGAAACAAAGAAGTATCAGAACAAAAGCTTTAGAAGAAGGTAATCCTTATATGGGTATTGTTGGTATTGTGGTTGATTCGGGCACACAACGAATATGTGTTAGTTCAATCAACATTATTACCACCACCCTATAGGTTATGAAAGGCAGATATTTAGGGTGAGTCAATCTCCTTAAAGGAAGAAGAGTGAAAAGGTGTTCATGAAGAAAGGTGAGAAGAATGAAGTCAAGACAGGAAATAGGTTTCAACCTCTGGAGTCTATTTGCGAAAGGTGTGAACAACCTGTATATCATACAAAAGGATTTCTTGTGCTATTACCAGCTCAAAAAAAAGTTCTTAATTCTCAGAAGCTGAAGGAGAAGAAAGAAGTGAAAGAAGAAAAAGCTCCTATTGTTGAAACTGCTCTAAAAGTTACAAAGGAAGAACGATTGTGGATACTTGATAGTGGGTGTTCTTCACATATGATATGAGACTTTAATTTACTTAAGAATGTGAAAAGGTTTAAAGAAGGCACTGTGACATTTAGAAATTATGAATCTTTAAAAATCAAATGTGTTGGATCAGCCATCATTGGGAAGGAAAAATTTAATTCCAAGAAAACTTTGTATGTTGATGGGCTAAAACACAACTTGCTGAGTGTATCACAATTGTGTGATGAGGGTAACAAAGTTATCTTCAAGAAAGATGGTTTTTTTGTGAAAAGTGAAGAATATGGAGATATTTTTACAAGAGGATAACGAACTAAAGGAAATTTGTTTTAAGTTGGAAATTCACAAAAACCTTGTTATATGAGCATAGTGGAAGAAAATCAGTTGTGGCACAGAAGACTTGGGCACATGTGTCAAAGAAATATGAGAAAGTTATCACAAAGTGGCAATGTTTGAGATATTCCAGATTTTCCAAGAAGAAGAGATTGGTGTTGCAATACCTGTCAGAAAAGAAAGATTACAAGTTTTGTGCATAAGAAGGTTGACATTTGTTATAAACAACCCCTTGAACTAATACATTCTGATATATGTGGGCCGATGAGAAAACAATCGACAAATGGAGACAAGTAATTCATCACTTTCATTGATGATTTTACTTGCATTACATGTGTTATGTTTATGAATCACAAGTAAGACACCCTGAAAATGTTTAAAAGATTCAGAAGGAAAGCTGAGAAAGAATGTGAGTACTCTGTGAAGAAGTTGAGAACAGATAATGGTGGTGAGTATAGAAGTGAAGAATTTGAAGACTATCTTTAGAATCATGGGATTCAGCAGGAATATAGTACACCATATACACATCAACAAAATGGGGTTGCTGAAAGGAAGAACAGAAGATTGGTCGAAATGGGAAGAACCATGTTGCTTGAACATGGCCTTACTCATTACTTTTGGAGGCAAGCTACAAGTACAACTATTTATATTCAAAATTGATGTTTCTATAAGCCTCAATCAAACAAGACTCCATATGAAATTTTTTATGGCATTACTCCAAGTATGAAGCATGCTAAAGTTTTCGGGATCCCATGCATTATAAAGAAGAAAGGTGGAAGCAGTGGAAAATTCGATCAGAAAGGAGAAGATGGAATTTTTCTTGGATATGAACCAGAAGGAAGAGGTTATAGATTCTTTAACAAAGAAACAGGAATAATTGTGGATGTAGTTGATGTAAAAGTAATTGAAACTCCGAAAAAAGATAAGCATGTCCATATATACAAGGAATATGAGGAAGATGAAGTTAACAATTCTGATAAGGATGCAATGAATTGTAATCCTAATCAAAATGAAGAATTGGATTCATCCATATCAAGTGATGAGGAAGGCACATGAAAAACCTATCCAAGGCTGATGAAACAAGTGCAAGCTCATAATATTATTGGTGATCAACGTCACATGGTTTAAACAAGAATAACAAGTAAATCTATATCACATACTTCCTTGTATTCCAAAGTTGAACCAAATAATGTTAAAGAAGCCATTGAGCATCTGGAATGGGTTCAAGCCATGAAGTAAGAATTGGATCATATTGAAAAGAATGACACATGGGAACTCATACCCAAGCCTGAAATAAAGAACATTATTGGCCCCAAATGGGTCTTTCGGAAAAAGTTTAATGAAGAAGGTGAAGTAACTATAAATAAATCAAGATTGGTTTGTAAAGGCTACTCTCAGATTGAAGGAATTAAATTTGAAGAAACTATTGCTCCAGTAGCCATATTAGAAAATATCCGAATCTTTCTTGATATTTCTACACAATGAGGCTACAAATTCTTTCAAATGGATGTTAAATCCGCATTTCTTAATGGTGATCTCAAAGAATAAGTTTATATTGAGCAACCATGTGGCTTTGTTGTTGGGAAGAATGAAATTTATATGTTTAGGTTGAAGAAATCCTTGTATGGGCTAAAGCAAGCTCCAAGAGCATGGTACTCCAAACTGGATACTTGCTTAAATGAGATGAAATTCATGAAAGGAAGAGTTGATAGCAATCTATACATCAAGGAAAGCCAACATCTTTCTATCAATGTGATTTTCTATGTTGATGACAGTATTTTTGCTGGGAATGATGAAAGGAGCTGTGAAAGGTTTGTTGAAGAAATGAAGAATGTCTTTGAGATGTCTATGTTGGGTGAAATGAGATACTTTCTTAGGTTATAAATTTTGAAACAAAAGAATTTATTTTTCTTTCCTAAGAAAAGTATGTTGAGGAGATTTTTAAGAAATTTGGGATGGAAAACTTAAAACATGTATCAACTCCTATCTCAGTGGGCAGAAGCTAAGAAAAGATGAGGAAGGAAAAGAAGTTGATCAGAAAGAATATAAGGAGCTGATTATAAGTTTGTTATACCTGACTGCATCAAGACCAGATATTCTTTTTGTTGTTACATTATGTGTAAGATTTCAAAGTTCTCCTAAAGAATCACATCTTGTTGCTGGAAAAATAATTCTCAGATACATAAAAGGCACATCAAAATTCATAATCAAGAATAGTGGCTCAAATAACATTGATTTGTTTGGCTATTCAGATGAAGATTGGGCAAGAAATGTTGATGATAGAAGATCCACATCTAGTGGAGTGTTCTTTATAGGAAATATTTGTGTCGGCTGGCACTCAAAGAAGAAGAATTTTGTGACACTCAGCATAGATGAAGCTGAATATGTTGTTGCAACCATGGATGCTACAAAACTTATCTAGATGAAAACACAGTTGGAAGATTTGTTAGTTGAAGTTAAGTTGCCCTTTCTCTTGGGCTGTGATAATCAAAGCACAATTAATCTTACCAAAAATCAAGTCCAACATTCATGATTGAAGCATATTGATATCAAATATCATTTCATAAAAGAGAAAGTGGAAAAGAATGAACTAAAATTTGAATATGTTTCATCTGCTGAACAAGTTGCTGATATTTTCATGAAACCCTTACCGAAGGAATCATTCTCAAGATTGAGGTAGAATATGGGTGTCCAACCTATTTCTCTTCAAGGCTAAGGTATGTTGTTCTATCCCCTCTCTCTTCTTACCTTTGGATTGTTTTTCAAGGGGGAGAAGTTGTTTGTATCATAAATCTATTTGTTTAAAGAGAGAGTTTTGGGTAAGCTGTGAACTCAACATTGTTTGTGTATGTGAACTATTCTAACTATTTGTTTGAGTGGTTTTAGGAAAGAACTTGAAGTTGTTTATAGGATGTATGAAGCTGAAGATGTATGAAGTTGAAGATGTCATTTTCACTACCTATGGACAACATGGTTTTGCTATCAAAGATTATTGTTTCCTACAATGAGTTAGCTCATGCAGGATTAGAATTATTGATAAGTAATCCATTGCTTGAGGTTACAAAGTTTGGTGATTTATGAAAAATTGGTTGATAACAAAATCCAAAGGGGGAGATTGTTAGGACCAAGCTGAAGGAAGAGATGGTTTACATGGATTGTCTTTTTTTGATCTTGAGGAATTTTTCATAAAGGAAAGGCACCTTTAATTTATAAGGATTCAGAAGCTGGAAGTTTGATGTTCGGAACCAGGAATATTGAACATTCAGAACCTGGTGTTCGAAGAATTCGGTGTCTGGAATCCGAAGTCTGAAATTTGAGAAGTTCGGAACTGTGAATTTGCATATTCTTGAAAGCTGGATGATAGGAGATGTGAAGACATTTAATTGTGATAATTTTTTGCTATTTTGTAACTCTAATTTGTGAGTATATGTAAGTACTCGTAATTCAAGTAAAATTTGGGTGGCGAAGTCATACCGAGAATCTGTAAGAGCCGTTACAAGAATCAGAAGTACGGAGACTACATCCTGAACAAAATTTACGGAGTCAACTTCCTGAACAGAATTTGTGGAGTCTACTTCCTGAACAGAATTTGCAGAGTCTACTTCCTGAACAGAAGTTCGGAGTCGACTTCCGGAGTCAGAAGTTTGTTACCAAAAGTTCTAATTCGACTTGCTGAGGAAGAAGTTCATAGTGGAAAGTTCGGAGTCGACTTGCTGAAGAAGAAGTTCATAGTGAGAAGTTTAGAGTCGACTTCCTGAATTTGAAGTTCGTAGCCAGAAGTACGGATTCTTGCCGAGAATCGAAGAAGTCGTACTGAGAACCAGAATTATGTACTGAGAATTGGTGAAGTCGTAATGAAAATAAATACCGAGAAATGATGAAGAGTCATACCAGGAATTGAAATGGTGTCCTGCCGAAGAAGCAGTGAAGAGTCATGCCAAGAAGTGAAAGTGATGCCAAAGACTCAAGAAGATTGGATCCGATAAAGTGATGCTGAAGAATCAAGAAGGGAGAATCTGAGAAAGTGATTCCGAAAAGACAGATGAGTGGATCCGAGAATGTGATTCCGAGAAACTTGGTTGGATATGGAAAAGGCCAAAGCTCTAAATCAAGTGAAGGGGAAGAAGATTCGAGAAGATTCTAGAAGCGTTGACAAAGTCTTAATTACACCAAGATTTCAGGAGAAATTAAGATTTGGGTGAATTTAAGGTAGTGGGAAAATATTTTGGTTTCCCACATAAGCATAATTTTGAGCACCTATAAAAGGATATCCAGGTGCTAAGTAAGTTTGTGATGAAAAATTAGAGAGAGAATCTCTGGTAATATAGAGAGAGGAATAAATGTTTAGTTGACAGAGTTTTATTTTGGTTTCAATCATAACATGAATTTGATACTGGTTGACACCGTATTGAGTTTCTCTGATTGAAGATTCGGAGTGGTGAAGAATTTAGAGTGGAGAATTTGGAGTGGAGATTCAGAATGGGGAATTAGTACTGGCTATCACCGTATTGAGTTTCTCAGACTGAGGAAGACTCGGATTGAAGAATCAGAGTGAAGAAGAAATTCAGAGTGAAGAATTCGGAGTGAATAATTCAGAGTTGAGATTCAGAGTTGAGATTCGGAATAGGGAATTTGTACTGGCTGTCATCGTTCTGAGTCTCTCGGACTGAAGAATATTTGGATTGAAGAATCGGATTGGGAAAATTCGTAATGGAGATTCGGAATGGGAAGTTTGGACTGTAATTGATCTATCTCAAGTCCAAGGAGTCCTTTCCTTTCTTCTAGGTAAGGAAGCAAAGATTTTTGTTTAACTTTCTTACACTTGTGTATTTGAAAGGAATTGCAGGTAACATAAGTTGTTACAATAAAAGAGACTTTTCCCTATTGTGCTAAAGGGTGCACATGCACTGGAGTGATTGTTTCACAGTGCTTCATGAGTGTAAGGGTTTATCCTACTCATTGTAATCTAAGGATTGTTTTCTTATTGGATTGTATGGTACTGGATTGTTTCCAACCATACCAAGGACGTAGCTATTCTTATTGAAAATTGATCCTTGTAAATTGTTGTGTTCCTTTGGAGGTGTGCTTGTTTGTTTCTCAGCAGGGAATTATATCTTTAATAGGAGACAAAGGTTGTTCTCAACATTAAGGTAACTTAAAATAAGAAAAAGGGGTACCACTGATTCACCCCCCTCCTCTTAGTGGTTCATTACTCTAGTTGGGTCCTTACAATTTAATATGTATTAAATAACTTGATTGAGTTCCATGAAGGGTTCAGAGTTACTCTCTTGTTGTGAATTAGGGCTAAAATCCCATTTGATGTGATTTTTGGTGCTTGTTTTTTGAAGGCCGGATGCCTTCCTAAAAGTCCAAGATCCCAAATTGTTGTAATGTTTGTTTTTCTACTGCTTGTGTTGTGTTGTGACCCTGGAGGGGTGTTGTGATTCTTGTGTTGTGATGTGACCCTGGAGGGTTGTTGTGATATGTGGAGGTAGGGAGGCCTTGAGGTTATGGCAGAAGATGACGGCTAGAGTGGCGAGATGAATCAGTTTATGGATGTGGGTGTCAGGGAGGACACCGGGGATGATGGAATGGGATGGATGTGATTGTTGGATGTTTGTTGATTCTTGGTTGTTTATGAGCTTTACTTTTCCCCTCTGCTCAAGGCATTTGGTCTTTCTTACCCTTCTTTCGAAGGAGGTGAAGACATGTGGGGTATGCCACGTGCTTTCCATGTTTAGCCTCTTAAGGGAGAATGGGTCTATGCTCTTGCTATAGGCGGCAAAGAATCGATGGGTAGTACATCTACTCACTGTGTTGATCCCCCTTTTGTTTAGTAGCATAGGTTACTTTTCTAGAATTCATGGGAATATGGGAAAGTAATTCTATAATGAATGTTTGAATAAATGATGTTAACCCATGGGGTTGGAGTTTGTTGGAACTTAATGATGAGGTTGAGAACTTTTGAAGGGACGGTGGTTTTTAGATGTGATGTTAATGGGTTTAAAATGTGAAAAATTGTTCATGGTTAATTAATGTATAAATAATTAATTAATGTACAGTGGATTTGATAAAAATGGAAGGAAATAATCTAATAAATCTCTTTTATTTGATGACATGAGCAGGGATGTAGGTGTTTTCTATGATTTCTTTTTAGGATATTCTATATATATAATTTCATTTTATAATATTTGAGTGTATATATGTTTTACTTATTTCTTTTATATGCCCTTTGTAACTATATATGTATTCTAGATGGTTTATCTAGATGTTTTTATATTATGTTTTATGTGTTTAAATTACATATAGATTCCTATTTATATTACTATATCAGTACAACAAGTATCCATAGTGTATTGGTACCCCTAATGGATATATTTTTGTTTTCTACTTTTCCTACATCTATAAAGGTCATGGTATATTTTCATCTTCATCCTTTGATGTCTTGGTACAGTTTCAAATAGTAAAAACCATCCACCACTTTTTTAATCATCATTTAGTGTTTACATAAACCTTTGGAGATCATGGATTGTGTGTGAGGTGTTGTGGTATCCTAGTTTGGGTATTATAATCATGTTTGTTATAATTTTTATAATCACAACACATGTTTAATATTTTTCTTATTTTTTTTAATAATTTCAAAAAAGTAACTATTCTTTTACCAAATTTTTTATCTATCCAAAAAACTAACTATCTAAACACTAACATTTCATTGGATGGAGAAGATATCATAAGATGAAATCAGATTTACAAAAAATAAAAATACTATAATATCTACAAAATATCAAAACAAGACATGTCGATTAGGTGGACTCACTAATGACTAATACCTTACCAACTAGAGAAATTTTGGGATTTATGATCTACCTACTAAATATCATCTCTTTAATTTAAAAATTAAAATAACATAACTTGAAGAAATCATCAATTATTTTATTTCCCAAAAAAAATATTTTTTAGAATTAATGTTTTTACCAAATACCAAATGTATCAAAAGTAATAGTAAATTCCCAATAAATAATTTATCAATTTTTTTTGGCAAGGATGAATAATTTATATCACTATTATTAGAACTTGTGGATATAGAGAAGGTTGGTTACCCTACAGAACCACCTTATCCATCAATGTGATGAATATAGAAATACCATGAGATCACCCGGCAGCTACATGACCCTCAGAAGAACTAACCATGTGGCGGTATATCTTTCACATAGACACCACTATCCACATCCTACCCATCCACCATGTGGTCTCCCTATGATCGTGGGATCCTCCTACAAATACAAAAAAACCCAAACACTAATTTGTTCTAATACATTCAACTCAACAGCTGACTATATAGCTAGAGAAGCCTATAATGCATGGTGACCATGTGTTCATGCACTCCTCACAGCATAGTCATCTATATTGGAAAACGGTTGACTTCTTCCTTAACTATAAATACTCATTTCTATTTTGATAAGGGTATACATGAAGGAGGAAGAGATAGTGGGAGGAATTCATTAATAAAATGCCACAGGTCATCTTCAAACTCCAAAAGAACTCCCTCTGTAAGGTATCATGTGCAAGCCTAGTGTATGGACCTCATTGTGCAGGATGATACCACATGGGATCTCACCTCTAATGAAACTACTAGTTAGTCTATGAATATTTTTAAATTACTAGAAGTGTATCCCCCCATCCCTATTGTGCACTAATTGATCAAACACACTCCCTTCACATAGTCCTCACACAGACCATCCTTTAACAAACCTATATATAGGACAAACTTTTCTCCATGTGTTGATCAAGAATATTGGTATCCACTACAAAACATCTACAAATATGGATCTTCTATAATTAATTAATATTCACATCGATCCCTTTTGGGTGCCTACCACATAGTAAGGCCCTCCACCATGCAATTTCCAAATAGGATCACCCTCTTTGTGAGGTCCCAATATGAATACATCCCATGTGCACCTATATCAGGAGACAACCCCTGCCCATGCACATCTCCTAAGCAGGAGAGACAATTTTTTTACACACCTCCCACCAGGGATAGCCCCTCCTACCATATGATTATTGTGGGGAAAAATACCATTTGTATTCCAACTGTGCAAGTTTTATTTACTCTAGGTTTTTGAACCCATCCTCCTACTGATATATCTATACAACATATATGGTTAGACTATGAAACCCTTTTTCTAAGTAATCACTAAGAAGAAAAAGATAATTCCCTTCCAAAATCATAGGACTCACAAAATATAGATGTTTATATCATTGCACATCCCTTAGATAATGTGTTCCCTTAATGAAGGGGGGATTTAGGTTTTCTTCCCATATAGTTAGAACTCTATAGGGTGATCATAATAATATATTCTCTTGATAGTAAGGGTTATATAATATTATGGATCTTTTGACCCATTACTTTGTGGTAATTATGGTGGTGTAGGGGTCCAAGGAATTTTTTAAGGTAGTCTAAAGGAAGAAGGGGGTTGGAGATGGAAATCATGCAAGAGGAGTCCTGTAACATAGAGGGTGTATTGTGTTGTAAGGGCTAATAGCTACAATATAGAGGTTTTGTGATATAGAATAGGTAACATGAAGTATTTTTTTATTCAATCCAAATTTTGTCATATCAATGATGTGGATCTTATGGTTTCACCAAAGGAGGAGCCACTATGGTGGGGACTATCCAACTTTGGTGTAAAAGCGATCACTGATGGATTTTGGTGGTTCTACCATTTTTGGGGGTAGATGTTCCATGGATCATGGGTTGTTTCATATCTCCATTTATAGTTATTTATTCATATAGTGTAGTGTAATTGGCTATACTATGGCCCCTTCTAGTTTTCTAGAGGTTTTCAACATAGTGTTCATGGTTGTGTCATGGTGTCTTCCCCTATTTTCTAGATTTGTAGCATGGAGATAGTCATGGATATCAGAGCCTATTTGTCCAAGAGGGATGTAGTATGGTGAGGGGTCATGAATTTTAGTCCCTTTAGTTTTCATCAGTTATACATCATGTTCTTAGGGGATGTGTTGTGGTCATGTGTTTTTCAGGAACAGTATAAATTCTAAAATCCCCTTAATCTCAACCTTTTATCCAATCTTTATCTCATTTTTTAGTCAACCCAAGTGTGTACCAAGGAGTTATTTTATCCCCATTTTAGTTGATTTCAATACTAAACTTAGTGGATACTTCATCACTCATATTATTTTTTCATGCGGGAGGGGTTCATGATTTTTTATATTTTGGGATGTTCGTATGCAGCATATTAATAAAGATAATGAATTGGTAATAAAAAAATTTAAAGGGGAATGGGAATTAAATCTCATTATTTATTGACTTTGATATTATTGATATTGAAATTTTATGCTCTTGACACCTTTCTGAAAATCATAGCCTTTAGGGTATTTTTTGAGTTATGATTCTTTTGATTATAAAAACCTTGTTATGTGTTTCTTATTAATATAAAAAATAGAAATTGTTTAATAAATTATATCTTGTTAATAAATTAGTTTCTGTGGGAAATTTATGGGTTTTGTGAGTATTCATTTTAATAAATAACTGGAATGTGATAGAAATACCCTTGATAAATCTGAAAAAGGTTCATGAATAAATGATAAGTGAATCTGTGATGTGTGGTTTTGATGTTTGGTGTTGATTTGAAGTTTTGTTATGGGAATGGTGTGTGTGTATAATGTGTTTTTTTTTGTGGTTTTTATGTATAAAATGTGATAAGATGTGTTTGGTACATGGTGGTTGTGATGAGAAGTGGTGGGGATGTGAAATGGTGGACATATGGGTATTTTTATAATGGAAAACGAAGATGGTTTATTGTGTTTTATTGTGTTGTGATAGATATACATGTAGTAATGGAGTCAATTAACTGTTAATGATGAAAATAAAATGGAATGGTATAGTTTTTCTAATGGTTTTTAATGGTTAATAAACTCTTCTTTTTGAAATGAGATGTACAAAAAAATGTGGTTATTATTAAAGGTGAATTAAACTGTATGAAAAAATTGAAATGAATGGGATGTAAAATGAACATGAATAATTAATGAGATTAATTTTCAATGGGAAGTATTAAAATTGGATTGACTTTTAGTGAAATATGGAATGTGTCTTATTTCTTGTGCTTGCAAGTGTGGTGTTGTGAATTTAGTAGTCGCATTAAAAGTGGTGGACGTTGTCAGGTTTAGTGGTGATATTCCAAGTTGGGATAATGATTTTTTGTAAACCCATAGGCTAGGATTTTATGTGGATTTATCTATATACCTTGTATGTTACTTGTGATTTATATACATGTCCCACCCATGTCGAGCACCTCATGTCAACAACCAAATGATTTGGGGTGTTTTTTCTAATATCCTGGTGGTGAGGACGTATAGCTGGCCACCCAATATTTCCTAATATCTCTTCTACGTGACATTAATAGGCATGTATTATGATATACAGAATTGAAAAGTGAACTATGGTGGTTATTTTATGAGATTATGAGATGAATTTTGGTGGGGTCATTCATGGTAGGAGGAGGGAATGATGTTGATGTTCATCATGTTCATGATACCCTAATTTCTGATTATAGATATGATGTGATAGCCCAAGTGTCTATGGGTGATATTTGATGTGATTTGATGTCCCAAGTGTCTTTTAATGATATTTTATTAGATATTAAGGCCCTAGTGTCTTCGAGAAATATGTGGTGTGATGTCAAGTTGCACATGGGGTTCTAGGCATGATGTGATATTATACAAAAAAGTTGGAAGTACTATGATGTATTATATTAGGGTGTGAAAGTGGAAAATCATGTGGAAAGTGGTACAGGGTACCCTTTTGGTCAATATTATTATTATTATATTACTATTCTTGGATGTTTTATTTAGTGAGTGATCCCTAGTGTCAATGGGTTTGGTTAGTTAAACTATTCAGGTATTTTTGGTTATGTTATTTTCTTATTAGTGTATTAGTATTCTTATTTCACATGAACATGAGTGGATTTTGGTATCATACTAAGTATACTTTTATGCTCACCCCATGTATATAAAAACTATTTTTCAGGTTTCTAGGATGACTTTGTGGACTGTGATGTAAATTACTAGCTCAAGCCTTGGAATTATTATTATTCTTCTTCTTTGGATTCTTCTTTTGGGTATTTATTTGGATATTTTTGTATTTTTTTACATTATTCATGCATTGTGGGATGGTTATTTGTTACTTTATTTTAAATTATATCATGGATTTGATTGATCATTGATATCCTATCTCAAAACCTTATATTATTATGAATTCTAATTCCTTCCATATGTGAGATTTTTATAACATTAGTTCTTTTTGATAACTCATTGCCTACTGGAGGATGGACATGGGGTTTATTATTCATATTTCTTTATTTTTAGCCTAAGAGGGTAACCTTCAGATGGAGGCATTTTGATATAGTTGTATCAAAGGGGAGGTTGAGAGATAGGGTTGAGTTTGGAGTTTAGAACTATGAGGATTGCATGGGTTGGTAAGGAAATGATGTTAGTTAATCATGGAGCATAACATATGAGATGAAAAATATCTAGGAAAAGGTATTTTAGGTCCCCCAGTGATCTGACACAAGGAATCTGAGACTACCAAATGACCAAGTGATGTAGTTCCACGTTTAAGGTACAATCCTAGGATAGGCATATGAATCAAGATTGATTTTTTTTAAATTGGGTTGTTTGGGAAGGCTAAAATGAATTAATTTTAATAAATCTAAATAAAATTATATACTAATAAGATTAGAAAATAATTTTTCCCTTTAATATATGGATCTTGGACATCATCTTTGTGTGGTTTATGTAGTATATGTTCAACAGAATAATTCATATGACTATCAGTGGGTTTATCTGGTTGAAGAGGATGGTCAGTGGAATTGAACATTGTGCACCATTAAGCAAAAGGATTGGGGGAAGTATGAGGGTAGTGTCTCAGATATGGATTTATAAATCTAGTTGGAGGATCTAAATATTTCCATCAATTTGATCTGGGCCCTATATGATTGCTAATTCCCTTTAGTAGTTATTCATATGTAAGGGGTTGTTATTTTGTGTTGTACATTGTATATTTATGAAAAGAAATAGGAATATATGTTATGGGTTTACTTTTATAAGGAGTTATGGTTATATTTCCTCTCATTGACCATGAAGGTAGTTAAGAGGAAAAGGATTTGGGCATTGATAATTGCATATAATGAAGGTAATAGCACCATAGGGGAAATAAATCATAAAGGAAATGTCAGTTTATCATATGACCTTGTTTTTCATTCAATTATAGATTTAGAATCTTCATACTCCTTTGTTACACCTACTCTAATATGTCCTCTATGATTATACAAAGGGAGACTTCTCATGCTCTTGGTGTTGACTACACCAATAAAAGTCCAAAATGGATTTTTTTTCTATGTTCCTAGGGTGTATACTAATTATAGGGATGCATTAGTCATGTGGGAATATTTTCATTACATATAAATAGTCATACGATGTCATTCATGGCATCGACTAGTTGTATTTTGTGTGTAATGTTATCGACTACTTCCAAAATAGATTCATGTTCTCATATATAGATAGAAAACCTATAGTTTTCTTTAGTGTGAATATTTTTCAAGTGGATAGTATATTCTTGTATACCCTCTTTTTCTTGATGGATAATTTTTCGATGGAATTAGTGAGCTGTAGGATGGTGGAGTATCTTAGGGTTTTCATGGAGTTTATAGAAGTTTTTTCTGAAGTAGTTGTAATATTATCCTTGATATGTTGTTGAGTTTGGGATAGACTTACAGCCTGATGCTTCTAAAATTTTGATGGATTTTTATCAAATATAAACTTTTGTGTTGTATAAGTTTAAGATTCATATAGATGATTTGATATGTAAGGGTTTCATCTAGACCATTGTTTTCATCATAGGAACTCTAGTGTTATTCTCCAAGAAGTTGGAGGGTAGTCTAAGGTTATGTATATAATACTAGAGGTTTAATTTGGAAAATATCAAGAATCCTTAACCACTTTTAAGGATCAATGATCCTTTTGACCAGTTGAGGAGAGTGAGTTGGTTCTATAAGATTGATCTATGGTCTAGGTATCACTAATTGAGGGTAATGGTGGATTATGACTTGATGACTGCCTTCAAATGTAGGTATGAGCACTTCGAGAACATGGTCATGTCATTTGGGGTCATTAATGCACTGGTTTTGTTCATGGGGATCATGAACTCCATGTTCCATTAATTCCTAAACTAGTTTATAAACATGGTCATCAATGATATATTGATCTACTCAAAGTTATAGGAGGAGCATGTTGATCATCTCATAACAATATTTATGAAAATTAGACACTTTCAACTCTATGTATTGTTTTACAAGTGTAATTTTTTGAATCATGAGGTGGTTTTCCTAGTGAACATGGTGTACTATAAGGGTGTGGTCATGGACCCATCAAAGGTTAAGGAATTTGTTTCTTGGGAAGCACCCAGCAATGTGGTATAAGTTTATAGTTTCCTTGGTCTCACAGAATATTACCAGAGGTTTGTAACTAATTTCTCATGGATTACAGCCTCATTGATATATTTTAGTAGGAAAGACTAGGATTTTAATAGGATTTATTAGTTTTAGGTAATTTTTGACTACCTAAAAGGTGGATTGATTAGATCTCCAGTACTTTGGTTTCTAGAGAAATGGGTGATGTTTAAAGTGTTTTTTGATGTTTCTTATCTGGGATTGGGATGAGTCTTAATGTAATAAAAATATATAATATCTTATTAGTCTAGTAATTTATATACCCATGAGAATATCTATGTCAACCATGATTCGGAGATAAAAATGGTTTTGTTTTCCTTGAATTTGTGGTGGAATTACCTATTTGGGGATTGCTTTTTGGTCTTTACAGATCACAAGATCTTCAGGTATATCTTCTACCTGCATGATCTGAATCATCCGAAAATTTAGGTGGATGGAGTTTCTATGGAATTATGATTTTGAGATCTCATTCACCTCATGAAAGGTGAATGTTGTGGATAAATATTTGATTAGTATTTCATAGAAGGATGTTATTCAAGTATTCAGAGATTCTTGGAAAGAAATAGATGAGTTTCTAGCTCTACATTTAAATGAAGGTGTGGTTAATAGTGGAGGTTTCTTATTTCATATGATAGTGTAGATTTCTCTAATGAGGAAAATGTATGAGTCCTAGTGGGGATACCTAGAGGAAGAGGTGATGTGAAATCTTGTTGGCCATGGAAATTCTCTATAGGGATGGTCAAATAATGGTCAAAATTAGATGTTTTTTTAGGGAGGATATTCTTTCTAGTGGAGATTCATGATGGAGTCCATTATAAGTATCATAGATCACTTTTTGTGATAAACCCTGGAGTCTCTATGATGTAACATGTATTAAGGACACAATTTTGGTATCCAGTGATGAAATGGTAAGTGGAATTGTTTCTGGATCAATATCTTGTTTTTCAGTAGATAATGGCTAAGAAATTTGTTCCTGGAGGTTTTTTTCATCCCTTGGATGTACCCAAGTGAAATTGGGATAAAATATCTATATAATTTTTCAGGGGGTTTTCCTAATATCAACTAGGATTTGATTTTATATGGTAATCATGGATTTATTAATGAATTCATCTCACTTCCTAGTAATAAAATATTCAATCATTGTGGATGTCTTGGTAAGAAGGTATGTGGATGAGGTTTCTCAGATACATGGAGTTCCAAGGTCCATAGTATCAAATCAGGATTCTCATTTTACCTCACAAGTATATAGGGGAATATGGTATGCTTTTGGAACTCAGTTATGCCTCAGCACTTCTTTCCATCCTTAGATGGGTGGATAGATAGATCGGACTATCCAAACATTGGAGGATATATTATGAGAAAGCATATTGGAATTTGGTGTACCTTGGGGAAATCTCTCTACTTTAGTTTAGTTTTCTTATAAACATAACTATAATTCATCCATTTTCATGGACCCATTTTAGGATTTGTATAGGATTCCATTTCATTCTATTTTTTTCTAGGTTGAGGTTGTGGATCCATCTATTAGGCGTCCTAATGTGGTGTAGAACATGGTAGAGAAGGTTCAGGTTGTCCATGAGAGGATTAATGTAGCTCAAGACTGGCAGAATCCTTATGTTGATCATATTAGGAGACCCTTATAGTTCAAGGTTGGATAACACATGTTCTTGAGAGTTTCTCATCGATGTGGTTAGAAAAGGTTTGGTAGGAGAGGTAAGCTCCCTCCCTAGTTTGTTGGACCTTTAGAGGTGTTGGGGTGTGTTGGTTAGGTATCTTACCAGTTGTCACTCGCATCATGATTGGACTAGGCTCAAAAAATATTCCACATATCCCGACTCTATTAGTATCTTCATGATAAATCCCATTTCATTTATTGGGGATATTTTGACATCAAATGTGGTGTGATGTTCATAGATCGTCCAGTAGAGATCCAAAATTATCAAGATAAGGTGTTTTGATGATGGGCCATTCCTTTGGTTTGTGTGATGTAGATGCATGGTGTCCTAGAGTTTAATAATTATGAATTTGAGAAATATGTGTTACCAATACCCAAAGTAGTTTTTAGTTTTTCCTTGATCTATTTTTCTTTGATGATGTGAATTTGGGATCTTTATTTTTATGAGATGTTATTTTTCCTTGATTATGTGATGTGTTTTAACAATTCAAGCCCATGGATAAGGGAAAACCTAATTCCTAATCAAAACATGTTATACTATGAAGTGATTAAAACTGTTTGAGCGAGTTAGTTCCACCCAAAGTATATAATATCTTGACATGGAAGATGAAATTCCTCGATTTATATGCTTTAGTATATATTATCTAATGGTTGTGAAAATTGTTGGATTAGGTCGTGTAGAGGTTGATATGGTGGTGTTGATGTTTTTCTAAAATGGTTTCGTGTTGTTCATGGTGGAATAGATGGTAAAGGATGTGGTTGTGTGGGTTTTCTAGTGGATGTCTATGGTTTGTTTTGGTGTGTTTAGATAGTGATAGTGTTTAGGTAAAATAATATCCTTGAGAGGTATCTTGTGGGATTGTTTTTCGGACATATTTTTACTTTTTATTCATAGTTTGGTATTGATTATCGAGGTAAATAATAGTATGATAGGTATCTGATGTAACGTTCCAGGCCTCCCAAATAATTACTTTGTAGGACTTCTGGTGGTGGAGGTGTCTAGGGAATGTTCTATGGTAATTGGAGGAAATTATATGGGGTTGGAGCTGGAAAATTCAATAAGAGCATTCTCAAAGTGTGGAGGGTTGTTTAGTTCCATAGGGGAAAGTAGCTATAGGGTGGAGGTTTCTTTATTGGCAGAGCAACCGTATAAGAATAGTTTTGAAGCTATTCCAAATTTGGTATAGCTATGGAATGGATCTTGTGGTAGCATCGTAGGGGGGGGAGTTATTACAGCATGGATTATCAAGCTACAATGTAGAATGGATCCAAGGTATATTTTGGTGGTACATTCATTTGGGGTGTTTACTACACTCGGGAGCATGGGCTATAGAATATCCCCCTTTCAGATTCTAGGGTTTTATGGCATAGTAGTATTGGCTATTTTGTGTCCCTTTCTTAGTTTCTAGGGGTATAAAGCGTAGTTTTCAAGGTTATAACATGGTGTCTTATCTAGTTTTTTGGATCTATGTTATGGATATAACCAAGAACCTCATAGCTTATTTTACTAATATGAATCCAGTGTGGTGAGGGGTTCTTTGTTGCAGTCCCTTCAATTTTCACCAATTTGATGGTATGTTCCTATGGGTTTCACCATGTTCTTTTGTTTTTCAAGATGGGTATAAATCCTAGAATACCTTTGAACCCAACATTTTTTCTCATCCTTCTCTCATTTCTTGAGTTACCTAAGGTAATCATAAAGAATTATTTCATCCCCCTTTTAATATCTTTCAACCCCATCCTCGGGGGATCTTTATTTTCTCATCTAGTTATATCATGTAGGAGGGGTTTATGATTTTGTTATCTTTTGTGAATATAGTAATGAACCATCTTAATAAAGATAAATAATTGGTAATATGAAAATTAAAAGGGGGAGGATAATGAAATTTCATGATTTACAAATTTTGATATTATTAATATTGTAATTTTATGGGCCTAACACCTTGATAAAAAGTGTGGTTGTTGGGGGATTTATTTCCACTATGATTTTTTTGATTATGGAATGCTTGATATGTGTTGTTTTTTATCACCAAAATTAGATATTAGATAACCAATTATATCTAGTTTATAAAATTGACTCCCTTATGGATTGTGTGAGAATTTATTGAATAAAGAAGTGTAATGTAATAGAAATCCCATTACAAAATCTGAAAATGGTTTTTGAATAAATTATATATGAATGGGTGATGTGTGGTTGTGTCATATAATAGTGATGTGTGGTTATTTTTTGGGCATGGTTTGGATGAATAATGTGTTGAGGTGTGGTTGGTATATGATGAATGTGATGAGATGTAGTGGGTACATTTTTTTGTGATGAGAAGTGGTGGTGATGTGAAATAGTGGAAATTAGGGGCCTATTAGAATGGTATAGGTAGATGGTTTATTGTGTTGTGTTGTGTTGTGTTGTGTTGTGTTAGGAAAGATTCCCAAGTAGTAATGGAATTAATTAAATGTTAACAAAAAAATTGAAATGTTGTGTTCTAATATGGATAATGGGATGAAGTGGTTAATAAACTCTTATTTTGAAATGGTATGTATCACTAAGTGTGATTGTTGTTATATTTGGATTAAACGGGTTGAAATAATGAAATTAATGGTCTGGAAAATAGATGTGTTTAATTAATGAGATGGTTTAGTAATGTTAAATCGGGGAATTGAATTAACTTGTAATGAAAGGTGGAATGTGTCTTATGTCTTTTGTATTTCTTGTGTGGTGGAATTCATTTTTATGTGTCAGAAAAAGCAGTAAATTTTATGAGGTTTTATGGTGATATTATGATTTGGTATATTTATTTGTTGTAAATCCACAGGTTAGGCTTTTGTGTGGATTTATATATATACCTTATATGTTGCTTGTGATTTCTATATACACCCACGTTTGTCGCACTAGTACAAAAACCTTTTTTTATGTCACCATTTTTCACGTCGGTTTTTTATAACCGACGTGAAAATATCTAAAAATCGATTTTTCACGTCGGTTATTATATAACCGACGTGAAAAATACATTTTCGCTGATTTTTCACGTCGGTTATATAATAACCGACGTTAAAAATCCATTTTATCTGATTTTTCACGTCAGTTATTATATAATCGACGTGAAAAATCAATGTACATCACTTTTCCACGTCGGTTATTAAATAACCGACTTGAAAAATCCTTTTCTAGGAAAATATATTAAAATTTTCACATATTTTTCACGCCGGTTATTAAATAACCGACATGAAAAATGTTTACAAAAATGTAGTTCATTTATCAAGAATTAATTTGACAGGTCACGGAGCTCAAACGGAGTTACGGATTAAAATTTATGGCTTTCAGAAGTTGATCATCTCTAAACGATGTCTTAAGGATGTCCAACTTCTGAAGGCCATAACTTTTAATCCGTAACTCCGTTTGAGATCCGTGACCTGTAAAATTAAATCTTGGAAAATGAATCACATTTTTGTAAACTTTTTTCACATCATTTATTAAATAACCGACATGAAAAATACCTTTTAACGTCGGTTATTAAATAACCGACATGAAAAAGTCATGAAAATCGATTTTTCACGTCGGTTATTTAATAACCGACGTGAAAGAGTGATGAAGATTGATTTTTCACGTCAGTTTTATAATAACCTACATGAAAAATAAGTGAAAATTTTAATATCTTTTCACGTCAGTTTCATAAAACCGACGTGAATGAAAATTTTCATGTCCTGCGAATGCGAAATTTCAATTTTTTTACATCGCGGCATCGAAATTTTGAATTGTCGCCTAAAATTTTTAATGCTACGTTTTCTCATAGAATCTCAATTATATGTGTACATTATACACCCATCCTAATTTTATTATCATTTATTTCAACCATTATTGTTCCCCAAAATCGACTATTTTTCTCTCAAACGTGAATCAATTATTTCTTCTTTCCATGATCTCGTCAAGGTATATTTAATCATACATCCATGGTTTATGGTTTTTATGATTTGCTTTCTTAATTGATATACCATTTTACGATCATTTCATTCAACCATAATCGTTCCACCGAATCAACTTGTTTTATCTTCAACGTGAATCAACGATTTCTTATTTCTGCGACCCCGTTAAGGTATTTGTAATTATTTTCCCGTGATTTATATTTTCTATGAGTAGTTTTCTTAATTGATATACCATTTAATGATCGTTAATTTATTATAATGATGGATGATTCTTTATATCATGATAAAACTACAAATCCCCCTACGGATTCAAAAATTCCTTCTAATATGAAGCTACAGTTGGCTCATTAAATCTTTCCTCGAAAAAAATATCAAACTTCTGAAGGTCATAACATTCGATCCGTAAATCCGTTTGAGCTCTATGACCTGTCAAATGAAAGATTAGAAAATTTTCTACAAGATAGTAAACAGTTTTCACGTCGGTTATTTAATAACCGACGTTAAAAATAACTTTTAACGTTGGTTATTAAATAACCGATTTAAAAAATGACTTATAACGTTGGTTTTTCAAAAACCGATGTAAAAAATGGCTTCTTATCGCCATTTCCAGAATGTATTTCACGTCGGTTTTTTAAAAACCGACGTTAAAACTATATTACCCCATTTTTTTAGTCGGTTATTAAATAACCGACGTAAAAAATCATATTTTTAACGTCGCTCGCAATAACGTCGCCTAAAAATTGACGTTAAAAAGAAAAAAACCGACGTAAAAAAGGTTTTTGTACTAGTATCGGTCACCTCATACCAACAGCCTAATGTTTTGGGGGTGTTTTTTCCAAAACATCAGTAGTGATGATGGATGGATGGATGCCCACTCTTCCCTACTATCTATTCCAAGAGATAATGAAAGGCAAAGGCTATGATAGGAAAAGGTTAAAAGTACACTATGGTGGTTTTTATATGGTATGATGAGATGAATTATAGTGGGGGTCATTCATGCTTGGAGGAGGGAATGATGTTTATGTATTTTATGTTCATGATACCCTACTATTATGGTTATGGTTGTGATGTGATGGACTAGGTTTCTATAGGTGATATGTTACATGATGTGCTGGAATACGTGTCTTCAGGAGAGATGTGATGAGATGTGACATTAAAGTGTATCCAGGTGATATGTAGTGTGATGTATAATTTCATGCGGGGTGCGTTGTATGAGGTGATATTATACAAAAGATATGGGAGTGTCAAGACATATGATGTTGGGGGTGTGAGAGTGGAAAATTATTGTAAAATAAGTCTGGGTACCCTTTTTTATTGATATGATTATTATTATGTTACTATACTTAGATGCATTATTTGATGAGAAAACCCTGGTGAGGAAGGTTTTGGTTTTTTAAACTAATTTGGTGTTATTGGTTTAGCTATTTTCTCACTAGTGAATTATCATTACAATGATCCATAATTTTCATATATAGATATAACATCTAAGTAGATAAATATTATTTATATAACATAACAATCTGCGATGGAATAATATAGTTTAAGTATCTTTCGAAACATGGAAACATAAAAAACTAGTTTATAATACCTCTACAACGTCTCCCACTTATATCTTAATAACTATCACCCTTCTTTGTCATATCATACATAAATAATTTCTTCATAACTTGGTAAATGAAATATACCAACGAGCCCGTACCTGAGTGGTAAGGGCTCCTTATTGGCATCCAATAAACCCGGGTTCAAAACCAGGTGGAGGTGAATTTCTGGGGTACTATAGCAGTTACTGTAGCAGTTACTATAGCATCCAGAACTATTCACCCGATTTGGGCCTTTGGGACATCGGTTTGGGCCTATGGGTCTCAAGGGCCTTTAGGTCATCAAAGGCCTTCGGGCTACAGGGCCTTCAGGACACAAAAAGACCATGGAGTAGCCCAATTAATACAGAACGAGCCCCAAAAAAGGATCAGAGCAACAAGAGTAGCAGCCACCAGATGCAAAGCTAACCAGATTTGAAGAGTGAAAGGGTATAGAAGCTGTCATCGGGACCAGGCACCATGTAGTTTTGTACAGGGAAATACTAGCTGATCAGGAATGCAAGGTGGGGAGCTATGTGATCAATGACACATAAGCTAATGAGGGGCAGTTCAAGTGGGTTGGGCCTACGGGTCATGTATTGGGCATGTTATGCCTCTGGGCCTTCGGGTCATGTATTGCGAGTCAGTCGGGCATTGTGTCTTGGGCCTACGAGTCATGTACGGGTTCCCCTTAAACCCTTAAAATGGGGATTCTCCATAATAAAATAAAATAAAAATAAGGCCTTCGGGCCATTCGGGGGGTGGGGGTAAATAAATCATAATAAATGGTGATCTATAAAGATCAGTAAGGGTAAACAATTGAGTTATCAATTATCATATAAGAATGGAATGAGAAAAAGGTTATGAGAACATGGTCTTAACATTTAAAATCAATCCCGACATATTATAGACCATAATATTAATTCATGGAAAAATATTGGTTGTTTATAAGACATGAATCATAAAGTAATCAAATAACATGAGCCATGAGAGGATAATATAGGCATAAGTCATGTAATTGTGACATAAACATAAGAATAGAAAATCATTTCATTGGTAGTAAGGGAACTTTTTAAATATTATCATAGTGGAATGGGTCCACACCCTAAACCATCATAGTAGTCAAGGTTCACTCCCAATACAATCATAGTTGACAAATTCTCTTACTAAAATGGGTTCACTACCTATTCCAGTCATGTTTATCTAACCAGATATCAAGTTTTACACAATTAATTGGAGATATATATTGGTCTCACCCATCACATAATTAAAAACATTAACATTTTTTTTCAAAAGATCATAAACCATTCATTATATTTGAACCCATGAAAAGAAATGGGTTTCACAAACATTTCATCATAGAATAACCAGTGGAAAATGAATGGGTTCCATGAACATCATTCCATAATAAACATAAACCATCCCAAGAAAGAATAATTATGTTATAATTTCATCATATTCCTAGTAAATAATAAGATACATTGAAGTTTGTTGTCATTGAGGAATTAAAATTTCATTAAAACATTTTTAAGGAAAATAACCCTTCCATTTTGAAATCAATTCTTTAAAATATAAAATATTCCAAAATTTTATGGAAAAAATTTTCTATGAAAAAAACCATGGTAAATTATAAATTAAACTTTAAAACATAGAGAAACCATGACTTTGGTAAATGTTTTTCATGCTTTATAGGTCAAAAAACATTTCTTTTATACTTTAGTCAGAAAATTTATAAAGTACCTCATTTAGAAAATGATAAAAAGTTTCCTTTAAAATAATTTTATAAAAAGTAAAACATGGGTAAAAATTACTTTAAAAAATCCGAGGATAATATTAAAATCCATATTTAAAACATTTTTATAAAATATGAATATGAAAGAAAAACGTTTTTTGACTGAAGAGAGAAATGAAGTTGATTTCCCTTAAAAATATATTTTCAATTTATTGAGTAAAAAATGTGAGTAAAATGAAAAGAAAACATGTATTTTCAAGAAATAAATTGAGGATAATAAAATTCATGAATATAATTAGAGGTTCATCATAAGATTTTATCATCAAAATTTGATTGTAAACTATCCTGATAAATAATGGATGGTAACACAAAACCCCTTTCCTCATGTATGTATTCCTTCATGTGTTTTCAAGAATCGTGTATAATAAATAGAGGTTTATTGTAAATATTATTATATAAAAATACTCATATAAACCATATAAATTTTATTTTATTTTTTCACTATTTTATTAACAATGTTTTATTAAAATCACCACTCTAAATGATAATTACTTTGTTTCTCAAGTAAGTTTTGGTTTGGCAGTTTCGGTACTTGTAATTTGATTATAGTTCCATCGTATCAAAAATTTTAATCATGGAATAAATATCACATATATTAATTATATATATGGATATATTTATAAATATTAATAGTAATACATAAAAGTTAGATATAAAAAAATGAATTAGACCATTCACAGAGATAGTAAGTCATACATATGCATGAACATTGTTTTCATTTTTTGATGGATGGAATGAAAGAAAGGTAAATATTAATTTACCATTCTAGGTTAATTATTATATCATATATATTCATAAAATTTATCCTCCTTACTATACAATTAAAATATAAATGAAAAACAAGTCACATCACTTCATGGAGGTGGTAGTCCACATGTGCGCACGAGTGATGTTATCATTTCCCAAAGGATTGGATGATAAAAAATTATACATGAGATTATCATTCCATAAGTAAAATTGTGTTATAAATATTATATATAAATATTAAAATCATCATAATACCCATTTATAAAATATGGTGATGAAAAATTAATTGTATCACTAATAAATTATAAATATTAATTCACCATTCTAGGAGAATTATTATGTCATATATATTCATAAAATTCATCTTTATTACCATAAAATTAAAATATAAATAAAAACTTATTCACATCGCTTCATGGAGGTTGTAGTCAACACATATTCATGAGTGATGTTATCATTTCCCAAAGGATAGGATGATAAAAAATTATACGTGATATTATCATTCTATAAGTATAAATGTGTTATAAATATTATATATAAATATTAATGTCATCAGAATAACCATTTATAAAATATGGTGATGAAAATTGAATTTTTTCGCTAATAAATTTAGATCATAAGTTGATAAGGGTTAAACTACGTTTATATAATAATAATTTTGATGAAAAATGATGGTCTTACCACATGGTTTTAACCTAGATTAACATGATTTATCCATTACCGAGGTGATGAATTTTACCAAGTTTATTATTAATATTGAAACAAAATCAAATGAAATTATTTTAAAAAATTAACCTCTTAATTATAAAAATTTAATTCATTTTATAGAATTAAATACCTATAAATTACAGAAATAAATTTTAAATTAAGTTCACAAAATGTGACAAAACCCACTTTTTAGAAAAATACATTTTTAAGCATAAAATTGGATTTATTATTATCTTATGCATAATAAAAATATTAGATGAATTTAAATACATTTTATTGAATATATAATATGTAAATTTAATTAAAATAATTCATCAATAGTTATCAATTTAATTTATTAGGATAAAAATATATTGCGCGCATAAAAATAGTTTTTTAGAAACAAATCTCATTTATTTTCAAATGATTTTTGTTTTAATTTATAATTAATTGATAACTAATGAATTAATTTTATACTTATGTAAAACATAAATTTTAGTAATTTATTTTCTCTTACACATTCCATTCAATCCAAAATCTAGGTGACAATAATATTTTAATAGTATATCATGGTTTATCTGAACTCATTGTTGCATGTAACGCAAGCTATCAAAAAAGGTTAAATTTATTTAAAAAATATATATTTGTTAAAATATCAGAGTGTTAAATTATACCCCAATAAAATAATTTAACCTTGGAAATTTTATTACTCTAATAAAAAAACTAAGGATACTTCTGATTTTTCATGTCCTCATGCTCTCATCTAGCTTCCTCAAATTGGTGGTTTCACCACAGAACTTTGACCAGGTGAGTGGTCTTATTTTATATCACTCTCTATCTTTGATAGAGAATCTCCACCAGTTTTTCCTCATAATAAAGATCTTTCTTCAGTGGTATGACATATGAGTTCTGTAAATGTGAAGAATCAGGTATGTACTTCCTCATGTGAGATACATGGAACACATAATGAACTTAAGAGAGATTCGGTGGGAGAACCAATAGGTAAGATATCATCCTGGTAGGATCAAGAATTTCAAAAGGGCCAATATACCTAGGGATTAGATTTCTCTTATTTCCAAATCTAATAACCCTATTCTATGGAGATATTTATAGGAATTATTTATCACCAACTTCAAACTCTAGATCATTTTGATGATTTAAGCATAACGTTTTTGTTAACTCTAGGCTACTCTTATATGTCATTGATTAGATCTTACCTTCTCTATAATTTCTTTGGCTAGAACAAGTCCCAATAAATTTATCTATCCAACTTCATTCTCACCCATTTGAGTATTGAACTTCCTACCAGATAGGGATTCATAAGTAACCATCTGAATACTAGAGTGAAAGCTATTATTATAATAAAATTCCACCAAAGGAAGGTGTTGATTTCAACGACCTTAAAAATCCATAGAGTAATCTCTAAAAATGTATTTTAGAGTTTGAAGGGTCCTGTAAAATTGACCATCTATAACACCCTAAGTTTTTATAAAAAAAATATAATAAATTAATTTTTATTTATATATTTCATTACAAAAAACATCAACTTTATCATATGAAACATGTGACACTATGTTTTAATAATCCATGGTGTATTATTAATATTGTTATTTAAAAACAACCACTATAACCTAGACATTAAAATGAATGGTATAAATAGTAAAAAATAATTTTTAAATATTAATAATAGTGGTTTTATAAATATATAACATATTTATAAAATTTACATAATTTTTAGAAAATTATTTATATGTTTTGAAAATACTATTTTCTCAAAAAAATTATTATTTAATTTTAAAAAAAAATAAAATTAATTTTACAAATTTTAGAAAAAATATTTTAAGAAATAAAATTAATTTTTAATATATATATATATATATATATTTAAAATTTTTCTTTGATTTTATTTTTTATAATTTTCTAAAAAGATAAATTTTTCAGTGAATGGTGAAAAATACTGGTTTTTATTAAAAAACTGCATATTCATACAAATAATTTACAAGATAATTTTTATTTTAGAAAGATTGTAAAAGTAAAATTAGTGAAATTATATATTTATTAATAATTTTTAGTTCATTACAATCAGTTTCATATAGAATTTTTATATAAAAACTTTTAAACTTTTGAAATGTTTCTCTTTGGAAAACAATTTTATCGTCTCGTCTGTGGGATTAATTTTAAATTAAAATTTTCCAATTATATAAATTAAATATAGAAAAATGGATTCCAAATTTGTAATATATTATATAATAATTTAAAATTAATTGTTGACCATAATAAAATGTAAAAATAGTAAAAATTAACTACTGCAGTTAAGGTTAAAATGGGTTTAACAGGGGTTAAACTAAAAATATAAAGAGAAAATGACATAAAAAATTGTCTAAAACAAACATTATGGTCATAATTTTACCTTATAGCCTCTAATTTCTTGTTATGAACTATTTTTTATCCTCTTTTCATATGAAAATTTGGGTAAAACATTTTCTTTTCAAAAATTACAAGTGTGTCACTCACCTCACTTATAAAAGGACACCCCCAATACTCTCCTCTTCACACATCCAAAACTCTTTGGTTTAGCCAATACCTGAATGAATAAATTTTTCCTTCATCTCATCCTATAATCCTTATTAAGATTATAAATCCAACCAATTAAGGAATTTAGTACAAACTAAAGGAGGTTACCCGATGAAGAGTTAATGTTCTTCAATGAGCAATTTTATTTTATTTCTTCCTCCACCTCCTCAAAATATTATTAAAAAATGATAATATAATAAAAAAATTATATTCAATATACGAATATTTTATTATACTATTTTCATGACCTAAATATATCTCATATTCACTCAAATGGGAAATTATAATGCTTCTCATGTGTACAGAGAAATGCAGACTTGCAAACCAATGTGACAAGTTATCCATCAACACATCTCATGGTTAGATATGATGATTAATATAATTTATATATATTATATATGTAAAATAAATATACTTATTTAATTATTATATCAAATATACCTTTTTTTACTTTCCATTCTGTGAGGGATATGATAATGTCGTTCGTGTGTACGACGGACTACCGCCTCGTGAATTGATGTGATTTGTTTTTCACTAACTCTTTCCATAAAAGGTAATTAGGGTAAATTTAATGAATATATGTGATATATATGACATAAAAATTATTCTTTAATTTTATTATATTATTTATCTTTCTTTCATTTCATCCTTCGATAAAATGGAAAACGTGTTCATGCATAGTACTGTCTACCGTGTCCATTAACGATGTATTTCATTTTATATCTCTAAATTTTATGGATTACTATACGTACATATATAATGAATATATATGATATTTTTATGCTGGTTAAAATTCTTTATTTTATTTATCCCTAATCAAACTAAGAGGACCAAAATTACCAAATCAAAACATACGTAAAACCAAAGAAATTATGACCTAGAATATGACTTTAACATGGAATTATTAATAAACAATTAATAAATGGTCATAAGTAAATCATATATGGTATGATATATATATATAATTATGGTTCTTTATTATATTTATAAAACAAATATATTTTTTATACATTAGTTTTGAACATATTTGAAGGAATTCTGGTCTTACAGTAAAGGATTTTTGTCTCAAATTTTTGTTCTTTAAGACATATGTCATATTATTAACCTATCTTATTTTATGAGTTGCATATACATCCCATTTGACTTGTAATATAATTAAATTATTTATTCACATGATATTTTATGTTTCATTTAATTTTATTCCTTTAGAGGGCTTATGAATCAAAGTTACCAAAGTAGTCATTCTTTTATGATACAATCTCATCATTTAATGGGATTATTTATGTTTATCCTTATAATGATATAATATTATGATCCATATCTCAAGAAACGCATGAATTTTGTTCTCTTTTGTTTATTTCATTAAATTACATGTTTTCCCTTCATTGTTCTCTCTTTATACACTCAACATTTAAAAATAATATCTTTAAGAGAAATCGTCTTTATTTGTCTCTTCGTCCAAAAACCCATTTTTCTTTCATATCCATATTTTCTAAAAATATTTTCAAAAATGTTTTAAAATTATAAAAATGATATATTAAATAAATTATTACCCATGTTTGACTGTTTACAAAGTGTTCAAAAATGGAATCTTCCAATCATTTTCCAAACAAGGCTCATTTAGATTTTACAGAAAATGTGAAAGGAATCATTTTGTTAAAGTGTATGGCATGAATGGAATTTTACACTGTTATAACAACTCAACGTTTTAAAGATTAATTTTAAATTTTAAAAGTTTTTTTTTCAAGGAAAATGATTTAAAAAATAATTATTTAATTTTTAATAATTTTTAAAATGGAAAGGATATTTTCATCAAAAAAACGTTTTAAATGATCTTAAAGCTTCCTTTATAAGTTTCCAACGTTATTTTAAAAGAAAAGGATTTTGAAAATGTTTTATGTTTTAAAAAATAAAATTGGAAAGACTATTTTCTTAATAAATATTTCAAGTGATCTTTTAAAATCATTATTCATCTAATATGACATCCTTTGATGTTACTTATGCTTCACTGGGGATAAGATTGAATGATTCCATACTTAATATTTCAATAAATTGTTGATTTTTAGGTTTAAAAAATATTTATAAAACCCATTTATTTTTCATAGATTATGCTATGGTGAATTGATGAAATTTTTATGAAATCAATTTTTTTAACATAGATTATGATTTAATTATATGATGAATGTTTTTTGATATTATATAAAATATAAGTATGGTTTTCATTATGATATTGGTGGTACATATATCTCCATCCAATTCATTGGGTAAATATTTATATATCATTATATAACAATGGGATAAAAGTTGATGGGCATGATCCAATATGGGAAACATGTGAGTCATGATCCACTATGGGAAATAAGTGCATCCTAATCCATAATAGGAAATATGTGATATGTATGGATCCACTATGTTTCCATTCTTGGTATTTAACCTTGAAAGATGAAATATTTTTCTATATTTATGATGGTTTCACACTTTTATGACATAATTTTATGGTTCATGATTGATTTATGGTGATTTCCCACTCTTATGGGCTATATTTTCTAAAATGATAAAGTTGTATGCCAAGACTCATGTTTATGATCTATGGAAAGTTGGGTATGAACTTTGTTACTTATGTTCATTATCAAATACCATTATTATTATATTATTATTTCATATGATCATTTATTGATATCTCATATGTTAACCCTTACAAAGAATTTGATATCACCCTTTCTTGTGTTTCTTTCCCCAGGTTATAAAGAAAGGTTTATGTATGGTATGCCTAAGAGGAGTACTTTTGGAGAAGATCTTTGTCATAGAAGATGAAGTTTTTTCCTGAAATAATAATATTTTGATTCCATTCCCTAAGGGAACTAAAATATTACTGTCCTTCGACATGTTTTTATGCAATGTATTTAATAATCATCTAAAATGATGTGATATTTATGTATGAAAAGATTGGGCCACTATAGTTGTTGTCATAATATATGTTTAGTTAACCTTTGAAAACTAGGAAGAGAAAAAATTTAGTTATATCACTTTGTATATTTCTATAGATATTTCGGTGGATATGACTAAAAATAAGTAAAAGGATAATTCCAAGTATATTAAAATGTACTGTAATTTTTGATAAAGAATGGATTGAGTGGTTTTCAAACAATTACATCCCTACCTAAATAATATAAGTGGGTGTGTCTCTATAATAGAGGTACTTAAGTGTAATAAATATAAAATTATGCATTTATATATACTCAATCATCATCTAGTTTACAATAACAGGCATTGAGGTACACATGGTTTGACACTCCTAGGGGGTATTTTTTGGAAATTTGAAAACTCTTTACAAACCATCCTAAAGGATTTAAATAATGACCATGAATAACAAAGGTTAATATTATGGTCTCATAAATTAAAAATATTTTGTATGATTTAGTCGTCCTAAAAATGATTTTTCTTGATTATATGGTTTTGTAATATGATGAGTGATGCTAAAATTATGATTTTTTTTGTTTCATTCAATGGCTATAATCTGAAGGAACCACATTAATTCTGAATGTAATAGACAATTCCATGATTTAATACCTATGAAACCAAATGAAATGGGATCTAGGATGAATAACCTTGTTGTTATGCTCAAAAAACTTTCTTAAACCATGATATATATTGATCTTACAAATGATCAAAGGAGGGAACAATGTTCAGTTGAATCCTTCATGAGACAACATCTATTTTCTTTTAGTGGGTATCCAAACCCACTAGTAGCTGAGAAATATATTATCAATACTGAAAAGATATTTTCTATTATCTAGTTCCTAGAATATGAAAAGGTTGTCTTGAATTTTTATCATTTGGAATGTGAATCATATCAATGGTGGAACCTTATTAAAAATATGATTCTACAGGAAGAAATTGACTCCATGAAATGGGGTGAGATTAGGTGGATATTTTTTATTAATTACTTCTGTTGTATTATATATACAAGGGTGGATAATAAATTTCTTGAGCTTAAGAATAAGGATGTTGAATCTATTAGAACTTATGAAGATAATATTACAAATATTGTAAGGTATGATTCGGGTTTAATCATCGGTCTAGAATGAAAAATTTATTGATTCTTTATTAAATTAAAACCAAGTCTCTAAAAGGAATGATCTATAAGTGACATTATTATATATTAATAAATTGTTTATTTTTAATTCAAGGTAGAAATATAAATTGTAGATTCCCTCCATTACTACTGATTTTATAAGAAAAGGTAGACCGATTCTCATGAAAACTTGAATAAATCACATGGGGGGAAGAAATTCCAGTATTCTATATGCAGGAAATGTAGGAAAAAGTATCAAGGGATTTACATGAATAAAATTTAAAGGCTCATTAAATGTGGAAAGCTAGTTCATAAATCTAGTGAATTTTAAAATGTGACTAATGGTCTGGTTAATACAATAGATGAGAAGTTGATACCAACTAATTCACCAACAACACTCTAATGAATCTAATACAAGGAGTGTGGGAATTATGACAACCAGTGCCTAAATCTGAAGGTATTGGATGATGAGAATCAGTAGACTACTATTCTCAAATACAAAGGTAAATCTCATGCAATAACAACTGCTAAAGTGTTTTATGAGGATGGTATGGTGATAGGTACACTTATCATCCACTTTATAATAGCTAATGTCATATTTGATTTTGGTTCTGCCCACTATTTTATATCTAAGGAATTTTGAAAATGGTATTGAATTACTATATCAATGATTCAATATTAATTTATCTATGAAAACTCTTAATGGTATGGTGGTCACATCACAAGTTTATAGTTCTTCTCTAATTGAAGTTTGTTGGAAATTGCTTCCTATAGATCATGTGATTATCCCTTTAGTTAGATTTGATGTGATTATAGGCATAGATTATCCTTCTTTATATGGATCAGATATTAATTATTGAATATGGTAAGTAATATTTCATATTCCAAATGAACCAATTATTATTTATCATTAAAAGGATGAGTACAAAATTCCAATGGAAATTACTTAAACCTTGTGTATTTTAATTCCTATTAAAGAATGCTCTTTATCTCATATAGTTGTATAAAAACATAACATCTAAGACATTCCTATTTTTTGTGAGTTTTTTTATTTAATTCTAGAGTGATTTCTTGGTCTTCGTTTGATTCATGAAGTTTATTACACAATAGAACTCATACCTAGTGGTACACCTATTTTATAGACTCCATATAGAATGGCCCTGATGAAGTATCAACAATTGAATAGAAAACTTTGGGAGAATCTTGATAATGGATTTATAAACCCTATTGCATCACCAAGGGGTAAAACTATTCTCTTTCTTAAAAATAAAAATGGGTCGATTCATATTTAAATTGATTATTGATAACTTAAGAAAATCATTATAAATAGAAACTACCTTATTCCCCGTATTGAGGGTTTGTTTGATCAATTATGAGGAGATCGATATTTTTCCAAAAACTAATATTTAATCAATGTACTGTCAATTGAGGATAAAAAGTGAAAACATACACAAGACATCCTTTCATACAATCTATTAACACTATGAATTTATAGTGATGTCATTTTTTCTTACAAATACCCTTGTTATCTTCATGTATTTTATGAATAAAGTATATAGAGATTACCTTGATTTGTTTTTGGTAGTTTTTATAGAATAAATTATTATATAATCAAAGATTAATTAAGAGAATAAATATTATTTGAAAAATATTCTTAGAATTATAAGGAAGGTAAGGATTTATGAAAAAATTAATAAGTGTGACTTTTATCTTATGAAAGTTTCATTCTTAGGACATATAATATCATGTGAAGGTGTTTCGATGGATCCTTCAAAGATGGATGTTATTAAAAGTTGGCTTATACTAACAATGGTGATTAAGATATATATATTTCTTGGTTTGTTGGGATATTATCTATTATTTGTGTAGAATTTTTCATTGATATATAATGCACTCACCAAGATAACTTGTAATGGATTCAAGTTTCTTTTAATGGATGAATTTGAGGATAATTTCAAGGAGTTGGAGAGAATATTGGTTAGTGAACCTATCCTCACATTTCCTTGTAGAAGAGAAGGGTTTATAATCTATAGTGATACATACAAAAAATGTATTAGGATGTGTTCTCATGAATAATTATATGGTGATAGCTTATTCCTCACTCTAATTGATGGTTTATGAGAAAAATTACTCAACTCATAATTTGGAATTAGCTACAGTGATTTTTTCATTAAAGATATAGAGGAATTATCTTTATGGAGAAAGTTGTTTGATATATACTGATAAAAAAAGGTTAAATTATTTATTCACATAAAATTATTTGAAAATATTCTAGAGAAGATAGTCATATTGTATTAAATAATATGACTGGTCAATATATTATCAGCTTGGGAAGGAGGAAAAGGTAGTTGATTCTTTGAGTCAAATGGATCATGAAATTTTATCCATGATGAAGATCACCAAATATATAATGTTTACAGATTTTAAAAGTGTGGTTATGGAGATCTTGAAGGAAGAAGAAAGATCTTATCTTTCTCAAATTATTTTTCGGCAATCTATCCATGCGATGAATAAAGAGTCATAGAAGGAAGATGTGAAGCTAGAAAGGAAAATGATAAATTCTCTTCAGTTTAACCTTGATTATGATGGAATGATAAGGTTTTGGAATCATGTATTTGTTCTATCCATATCTGATTTTAAGAAGGATCTATTAATGGAAGCTCATAATTCTTTATTATTTATTCATCCTAGGAGTACAATGATGTATAGATATTTGAAAGAGTATTTTTAGTGGGATGACATGAAGAGGAATATTGTAGATTTTTTATTTTTGTGTTTGGTATCTAAAAAAGTTAAAGATGTGAGAAAAAGGTATAAGGGTATGTTATAACTATAACCCATACCATAATGGAAATGGTAAAACATCATTAGGGATTTTTTTTATCAGACTTCCCAAAAAATCTAAAGGGAATAATATTATTTAGGTTGTATTTTATCACCTTAAAAAGTCATCACACTTCATCATCATTAGAGAAGACTTGTATCTTGATCATATTTCTAGAATATAAATAATGTGGTGATATTATATAGAGTATCACATTCTATTGAATTTGATCAGGATCCGAGTTTTACCTCAACGTTCTGGTGAAGCCTTCAATAGGCTCTAGATATAGAGTTAAGTTTTAGTATTGTGTATCATCCACAGATATATGGTTACTTTAAGAAAATAATTTAAACCCTATAGAATATGTTGATAACTTTTTATATTTATTTTTTAAAAAAATGTATCAATACCTCGCTCTAATTGAGTTTTCTTATAACAATAGCCTTCACTTGAGAATTCATATGGATCCATTTGAAGGCCTCTATCAAAATAACTTTAGAACTCCAATGTGATGGAATGAAGTTGGAAAACGAAATATATTGGGGAATGATCAAGCTGTAAAAAATGGAAAAGAAGTTTAGATCCATTCATAGACACATTAAGGTAGATTTGAGTCGGTAGGAAATTTATGCTGAAGATTGTCAGCATGATCTAGAATTTCAAGTTGGTGATAAGGTATTTATATGAATATCACCATAGAATTAGATTAATAGGTTTGCAAAGATTTTAAAGTGAATAACTAGATACATATGCCTTTTTTAAATTATTGATTAGATTTGTAAATTAGATTATCTTTTGGAACTGCCAAAAAATCTCTCTCAAGTTCGTGATGTGTTACATGTATCTTTCATGAGGAAGTGGATACCTGATCCTTAACATGTACTAAATTAAGTGTTCATACTATTTTAGAAGAATATTTCTTATGAGGAACATCTATTGTAGATATCGTATCATAGAGATAATGTGGTTTAAAAAACTTCCACTCCCCTAGTCAAAGTTTTGTGGAAAACCCACCAAATTAAATCTATGTAGGAACATAAGGAAATGATGAGGTATAAGTATCCTCATTTTTTTATATTAGAGTAACAAATTTCAATGGAGAAATTAAATTTAAGGGGGTATAATGCAACACCCTGAGTTTTTATGATATTTTTTCAAATAAATTATATTTTTTATTGCTTATATTACTCACAACACCAATTTTAGCTTTCATTACATGCAATAACAAGTTTAAAAAAACTACGATATATATTTAATATTATTATTTAAACATGACGGGTATAACATAGATGCTAAAATTAGTGGTATGAATACTAATAAATAATTTTTAAATATTAATTATAATGGTTTTATATAAAGAAATCATATTAATAAAAAGAAATTATTTTTTATAAAAGTATTTATATGTTTTTAAAATACTGTTTTCTCAAGAAAATGTTATTATTTTATTTTTTGAAAAAATAATAAATTTAATTTTTAAAAATATTAGAAAATATATTTAATAAATAAAAAATAATTTTTGAAATATACATGTCAAAATTTTTTTTAAGTGACTTTTTTATAATTTTCTAAAAAGATAAATGTTTTAGTGAATAATGAAAAGTACTAGTACTTATTGACTGAATGGCCCGAAGGCTGAAATTTATATTGATTTTAGATAAGCCCCTTTTAAGGGTAAAGGGGGAGAAAACCAAGACTTCAAGGACATCAAGACATTAACAAAATCAAGAAAAAAGAGGGTTGCATCCCAGAACAAAACAATGAGGTAGTGCTTCAACCGAGAATCAAATTCATTAAGCCAAACCTCCACCAAAGCATGGCTGGTCAGCAAGAAGTCACGTGCAAGAGTGCACGGGCATAGTACCGATGGTTGTGCCATACCCACTCAGACCTCTAAATCTGAAAAGTCATGTGTGGTGAAGACGACCAACTCTATCCTCATCTGAAGGAAGACCATGAAGAAAGTCTGGGTTCCATAACAGACCATCCATTTCACCTCCAGAAACTTAACCAAAGAGCAGCCAATACCACCAAATTCATATCCATTCAAACATAAACTCAGCATCACCAAATCAGAACCTGGAAACAACTTCCACAGCACTAAAATGAAAGTCCCCCCCTCCAAGACACCAGAACCGACCTTGAGCACACCAGAGCACTGACATCAAGCTGGGATGAAACCGAGAAAGGAACCTGGTGCCAGATCCACCATTGTAGAACATGCTGATGCCGAGCACGCTGCAACCACTACAAAATCATGACTAAACAGAACAATCCAATGTGAGAACTGCTCTGATGACGATCTGTAGTGGCGATGGTACCTCAAATCCCAGAAAGAGTCACACCAAGCAGCTCAGAGCTGAGGCCGTGATGAGAACCCAAAGACAGACCACTCAGAGTTTTACACTGATGTCGATCTGAGATCCAGCATCTAAGGGCGCTAAGGTTGTCACTGAACATCAGGGCTGATGAAGATACAACTAGAACCAGCAAATCTTTTACCCAGCAACGCCAAGCTTAGAGGATATAATTTCCGCCAAGGTCATTCCATACCTGAGGAGGGGAGGAGACGGCTTGAAGCAGAAACCCTAGGTGTGTGAGGGAGTGTGGAAAGTCTCCTCTCAGAGGCTCTTGAAAATTATAGTTTTTTTATTTGTCGAGATCTTAAGTGTACTTATTAAACAATTTCCATTTCATTCAAATAATTTACAAGTTAAATTCTATTTTAATATGGTTTTAAAAATAAAATCAGTTAAATTATATATCTATTAATCCAATTTAGGTCATTACAGTCAATTTCATATATAATTTTAATATAATAACTATTTAAATTTTTGAAACTTTTCTCTTTGGAAAACCGCTTTTTCATCACGTCTACGGTATTAATTTTAAATTAAATTTTACCACTTATGACAATAGAATTTGGTAAAATGTATTCCATATTTTGAATAAGAATAATTTATATTATCTAATAATTTCAAATTAATCTTTTACCATAATTAATATTAAAACAGAAAAAATTAATTACTATGGTTAAGGTTAAAACAAGTTTATTGGGGGTTAAACTAAAAAGATAAGGGGAAAATGACTTAGAATCTTTTCCAAAACTAATTTTATGGAAATATTTTGAACTTATACCCTATAATGTTCTATAATTTTCCATTTTTTATCCATTTTTCATGTGAAAAATGTGATCATGACTTTTTCTTTTCAAAAATTACAAGTGTGTCACTCACCTCGCTTATAAATGGACACCCTGTCTCCTATCCTATTCACACTTCCAAAACCAATTGGTTCATACAATACCTACCCAAATACCTTAATTAATTCCCTCATATAATTATATAATCCTTATTTTTATCCTAAATCCAACTTAGGAAGGATTTTAGCGCAAACCTAGGGAGGTTACCCGAAGAATATGTAACATTCTTTAACAAGTGTTTTTATTTTATTTATTCCCCCAATTCATTAAAATAATATTAAAACATGTTAATATATTAAAAATAGTATCTTATATATACTAATATTTTATTATATTATGTTAATGACCTATATCCATCTTCTATTCCCTCAAATGCGAAATGATAACGTTGCCCATGTGTATGGCGGACTACCGCCTCATAGACCGATGTGACACTTTTTCCATCAACACCTATTAAGCTTGGGTATGATGATGGATATAATGTATATATATGATATTTTTAACATAAATATAATTTTTTAATTATGATATCAGATCCTACTTTTTACTTACCATTCTGTACGGGATACGATAAGGTCGTTCATGTGTACGAAGGACTGACGTGTCGAGAAGCAATGTGATTCATTTTTCACTAACACGTTTAATGGTAGGTAATTGTGGTAAATTTAATAAATATATTTGATATATATGAAATAAAAATGATTCTGTAGTAGTAATATATTATTTTCCTTTCTTTTATTTCATCTGTTAATAAAATGGAAATAGCATTCATGCTGACGTATGACTTACCGTCTCCATGATCGATGTATTTCATTTTTTATATCTAAATTTTATGGATTAATCTAAATAAATAAATAATGAATATATATGATATTTATATAATTTTTAATATTATTTATATTATTTAACCATGACCAAATTAAGATAACTAAAAATACCAAATCAAAACGTACACAAAAAATAAAGCAGTTATTACCCAAAAAATGACTTGAACATCGAATTGTTAATAAATGGAAAATAAAAGGTCATAAGTAAATAATATATGTTATGATATATATAAGTATGGTTCTATAATATATTTATAATAATCTTATATTTTTTATAAAATAGGTTCAAACATGTATGAAGGAATTCGAGACATAAGGTAAGGTATTTTTTCTTCCATTTTCCTTCTTTGATAGATATATCAATTTATGAACATATCTTCTTCTATGAGGTGAATTTACAGCACCTTTGACATGTAATGTCATGAATTATTTATTATCATGGTATTTTAAGTTTCATTTAATTTTATTCTTTCATAGGGTTTATTATTCAAATTTATCAAAGTGGTAAGGGTTTTATGATACAGTCTCATTGTTTATCAGGATTATTTATGTTTATGCTTTTGATGATGAAATATTATGATCCACCTATCAAGAAACACATGTATTATAATATCATATATTTATGTCATAATAATACATTTTTACTTCACTTTCCTATATTTATGTACTCAATAGTTTAAAAGAATTTTTTTAATTAAAATCTTCTTTATTTATCTCTTTAGTCAAAAACCCTTTTTTCTTCCACATCTATATTTTATAAAAAAATTAAAAAATGGTTTAAAATTATCCAAATGGTATATTAAATAAATTATTACCATTTTTTAATATTAAAAAAAACTAAAAAGATATATTCATGTAATTTTAAAATAAGTCATATATGTATTTTACCAAAAATGTTAAAGGAATATTTATTTTAAAGTGTACTGAATGAACATAATTTTATGCCATCATGACCACTCAATTTTTTAAATATTACTTTATAAGTTTCAAAGATTATTTTTAAATGAAATTATTTCAAAAATATTTTATGAAATTTTTGATATTTTCAAAATGGAAATTTAATTTTCCTCAATAAATGTTTTAAATGATTTTTAAATCCTTCTTTATAAGTTTTAAATGTTATTTTCAAAGAAAATTATTTTGAAATTTTTTTATGTTTTAAAAATTATTTTCAAAGTGGAAAGGATATTTTCCTCAATAAATGCTCCAAGTGATCTTTTAATATCATTCTCAATATAAGATAACATCCTTTTATGTTAATTATACTTCATTGGGGATAAGATTGGATGATACCATATGTACTATTTCAATAGATGGTAAATGTTTATGGTGATTAAATATTAATGATGCCCATTTATTTTTTATGGCTTATTATATCATTAATTGATGAAATTTTTTTGAAACCATATTTCTTTACATCGGTTATGATGTTATGATATGATAAATGTTTTATAATATTATGAAACATATAAGTAAGGTTTTCATTATGAGATGAGTAGGACCTATATTTTCCTCCAATGTATTGGGAAAATCTTTATATATCATGAGATAAAAATATTATAAAAGTGGATGGGATTTATCCACTATGGTAAGTATGTGAGTCCTAATACACTATGAGAAATAGGTGAATCCAAATCCATAATGTAAAGAATGTGATAAATCCAGATTTTCTGTGTTTATGGTCTTGGTAGTTAACCTTGACATATAAAATGGTTTTATATATTTATTATGGTTACACAATTTTATGAAATGATAATATGGTTCATGACTTATTTATGATGATTTCTCACTCTTATGGGCCATCTTTTCTAAAATGATATAGTTTTGTACCGTGACTCATGTTTATAATCTATGACAAGTTGGGTGTGAACTTTGTAAGTTATGTTCATGGTTACATACTCATATAATAATATTATGCATTAATATGATCATTTATTGACATCTCCTATGATTACTCTTACTAACCATATGATCTCACCCTTTTTTATGTTTCCTTCCTTGTGTTATAAAGAAAGATTTGGGTAGGGTATACCTAAGAGGAGTACATTGTGAGAAGATATTTATGAGAGATGTTGAAGATCTTTCATGAAATATGAATATTTTGTTTCTATAATTAGAAGACACTTAGATTTTGTGGTAATTGGGTGGTTTTTATGAAATTTATTGAATAATCATCTAAAAATATGTGATATTTATGTATGAAAATTCAGGGTCCTTATAACACATGTCTGAGGATGATAATTAGTGCTGAAAGTTAACTCTATATCCAGATCCTACTGAATAATTCTATGAAACATTAAGGTAAACCTCAGATCTTGATCAAATACAATTAATAGTGGTGCACCATGTAATATTACCACTTCATTAATGTATAAATAAGTAAGTTGATCCAAAATTAAATCTTCTCTAATGGAAATGAAGTGTTTTGAATTTCTAATGAAGTTAACTAAAACTAGTATAGTATTATCCCCTTTAGATGTTTTGGGGATTCCTATGACAAAATCTATGGTTGTGTTTTCCCATTTCCATTCTAGTATGGGAAATGGTTATAACATCCCCTTAAACTTTTTTATCGGCCTTAACTTGCTAACATACCATGCATTGAGAAAAAAATTCTGAAATATCTCCCTTCATTCCATCCCATTATAAATACTATTCCAAATATATATACATCTTCATAATTAAAGTATGAATAGAGAATGAAGTAATATGAGAATCATCCAACAACTCCTTAAAATTTGGTAATAAAGGGACACACACAGTTCATTAAGCTTATTATTCCATCACAATCATGGTTGGACTTAAGAACATTTCTCACATTCTTTTGTAGCTCTATATCTTCCTTTTATGCCTCTTTGGTCTTAACTTTGGTTTATGGTTGAACAATTATTTAAAAAAATATAAGATTTCTCTGTTTCCATTAATATTTCAAGAACCATACCAGAAATATCGGCTCTTTTTTTATCTTCATAAAAGATAATCTACCATCATCCTTTTAACTCAGAGAATCTACTACCTTGTTCACTTTCCTAGGGTGTAAATGTATTGAGCAGACATAATATTTAATCATCTACAACTATCTTCTTTACTGAATGTTCATCTATTTTTTAGTGAAAATATACTTTAAAATTTTATAATCATTATATATTTTCAACCTTTCTCCATAGAGGTAATTCCTCCATATATTTAGTGAAACAAATTCTATAGCTAACTCCAAATCATTATTTGGGTAATTTTTCTCAAGGATTTTCAATTTCTATGAGGCATGAGCTATAATTATATCATTCTTTATGGGGAAACATCCCAATCCCTTGTTTGATGCACCACTATAGATTAAAAATCCTTCTCCACTATAGGGAATTGTAATAATAGGTGTGATGACTGTCCTTCTCTTCAATTCATTAAAAAATTACACACATTCAACCATCCAAAGTAACATGGACCCCTTTTGAGTTAACTTGGTGAGTGGATTCGATAGCCATGAAAAATTATCTAAAAATCATCAGTAATATCCATTAAAACCAAGAAATTTATGGATCTTAGTCACAGTGGTTGGTCTGGGCCAATGTTCAATATCGTTTGTCTTTAAAGTGTCTACTGATATACCCTCACATGAGATTATATAACCCAATAATGAAACTTTCTGAATCCAAAATTCACACTTGGTAGATTTTTCATAAATATCATTATTTCTCCAGTCCTTCGACACAATTTTTAAGTGATCATCAAACTTTTCCATTCACTATTAATATATAATAATGTGATCTAAAAATACCATTGCAAATTGATCATGGAATTATCTAAAGACACTATTAATTAAATCCATGAAGATTGTAGGGGAATTACTAAGTCAAAATTGAATCACTATGAATCCATAGCTTTCAAATTTTGTGTGGAATACTATCTTGGATATATGATACTTATTGACCCTCAATTGATGATATATAAAATGAAGATCAATCATCGAAAAGTATTGAGATCCACACAGTTGATAAAGAAAGTTATCAATACAGGGTATAGGATTCTTGTTCTTGATAGTAATATTATTACATTATCTATAATAAATAAAGAGACACATTGATTCATATTTCTTCTTAAAAAACAAAATTGGAGAACCCCAAAGTGATGCACTTGTCTTAATTAATCCCTTGCCAATATTCACCAAGAATTTATTCTTCATTTCTTGTAACTCAGTTGTGATCATTCTATATAGATTCTTAGAAATAGGTGTATCACCGTGTATGAGTTATATTGAAAACTTAGTTGTATGATTTTATGAAAGACTATGAAATTATTATGTAAATACATCAATAAACTCTAAAAAAATAAGCATATCTTTGATATTGAGTTTCTTTCTAACAATATGAGATAAAATCCCATTTTGAATAGGAATAATGACTCATGTGATAGAAGTAGTTTTCAATAGAAGTTAATTTTTTAATAACACTGATATACGATCATAGGTTAGTTTGTAATATTGAACACAACTTCCCTTCCATAGAAATTGATGTAGTATTTATATAAATAAATCCAATACATTCCCAAAATAATATTGAACTTAACCAAATGGAGGATGATAAGATTTATAGGAATAAAATTCCCAAAACCTTTAACCAAAGAAGAATCATGGACTTGATATGTGGACATTGTACCATTAGGTATTTTTATTACTAACTCAATATCTAATTTTTTTAGGTGGTATTGTGATACCCTTATAAACTTCATTATATGTAAAAGAGTGGGTATATCTAGAATAAAATAATACATTAGTGGTTCTAGAGTGGATGTTAAGGGTACCTTTCACCATGTTGTTATTGTACCCCTATTTAGAAATAGTGATCGCATGAGATTTATCTTTATCTCTAGGATTAAGAGGTTGTTGACATCATTTATCATCATTAACCTTAAGATATGGGCATTGTTTAACATAATTGACATACTCCTTGAATTTAAAACACTAGAGTGTGGTTAGTTCATTCTATGGTTTTTTCTCTCTATTCACATCTTTATATAACTTATTCTCACCACATTGACATTCAATTACCTGATGACCTTCCTTTATAAACTTTAAACATTTAATAGTTCCCTTAAGACAATCTCCCTAATATTTTCTCCCAAATTTATATCATAAAGGAAATATCATCTTCTTCTCTCCATGTTTTTTAGCCTAAATTTCCTAAAGGCCTTGATTTTTTATTTATTTTGGATAAAACCATTTTTAACTAGGTTGAGAAGGAATCCTTACATATCCCATAATCCCAATGTCATGAGTCCTAGTATATGACCTGAAGAACCATTGGCACAATTCCCAATACATGACCTAAAGGCCTAACCAAAATACACTAGAACTGCCCCTCCCCAATATCTGCATCTTGAAGGTGCCTAACTCCCCACCTTGAATTACTGATTGTCTAGCATTTCCCCATGAAAATCTATATAGTTCCTGGTACCAATGGAAGTTTCCTTACCCTCCCGTTCTTTTAATTTGGTTAGCTCTGTTCTGGGGGTTAATAATGCTCTAAATCATCTTCTATGCCTACTACTATATGGTCTTCCCAAGCTGCTTCTTGTTATTTTTTGCCTGAAGGCCCTATGGTGTGAAGGCCATTGGTGTCCCAAAGGCCCTATAACTTTAATCTCCATATCCTACTTTGTCACAAACCAAATCGGGTCAACCCTAAACCAGTCACCTGATTCAGCCTACAATAAGGGCCGAAGGGCATTCCCAATCCTCATGGGAAAGAAACTAGTGTCGGGCATCAATAAAAATCATTAGGAATGATTTTTCAAAAAAACAAAATACAAATAAATAAACAAAAATAAACATAACAATGAAACTAAACTCTAGTAGTATAAAGAGAATAAAAATGAGTAGCTGAACATACCTCTAGATGACCTCATTGGTTGCCACCAATCATAGAACCAAAATTCTCTTAGAGTGACCCAAAACTGAGAGAACCTAAAACTGAAAAGATAGAGTATGTGTGAGAACTGATATGCTCAGTAAGAATTACAAAATAAACCATGACTGATGCCCCACCTCTAAATTGAAATCATTTCATACTATTTTGAAAATAGGACATGTAAAAATAAGGTTTTTTTCTTTTTTATCAAAATAAGTAGCAGGCTTCTATTTTTAAGAAAAACTTTTTTTTACTTCACTTTCCAAAAATATTTCCAAAACACATGCCATTTGAATAAAAAAAATTAAAAACCAACTAGTACTAGTATATGAACTTTAATATAAAAAGCAAAGTAAAGGTGTCATAAGATAAAACAACCAAAAGTGACCCAAAATAAAATAGAAACGTACAAGTATGTAATCATGGTAATTTCCTAAACATCCCTAGAGAGATCTCAATATTCAATTAGTTCTGAAACACCTGTCGGCATATGGTGAAGATCCTAAGTCTATGACCTATTGGTCACCCTCAACTTACCAATTCAATTGCACAACCCACCTAACCTAATAGAAAATCCTGGGGGTACCAACCTATCTAATTATATCTAATCAGAATCCGTCATGCAACCCTATAAAGGAATACCAATAAACCCAGGATAATATTATTCTATGTAAGTAGGAGGCCCTCACATGTATGAATCATCTTACCTGCTATCACTACACTTGCCTACCTCAAACATGGACATCCCCTATATGATAACCCATAAAATAAAATAATAGATATGGGTTTCCACTATATACATATACATATTTCACATCATTGAATGTTCCAATAGGGTCATCAAATCATATATACATCCAAAACTTTCTTTAAAATACACTAGTTTTCCCAAAGGCCTTTAACTTTACACACCCAAATGCATTTATCAAAACATTTCAAAAACCCTTTCTTAGACAATTTAAAATGAACTTTTCACAATCTCTTTCCAAACGGGCTTTTTCACCTTCAAATCCAATTCCATATTCAATATTTTTCCCAAAACCAAAAATGAAAAATCACCAACCAACCCAAGATGACAAATGGGATTTCATAGCATTTAGAAATCAATCATCATTTCTAATGTACCAAACTGGTTGAGTTTTAAGGAACTAACTCGAAAAAATTTTCAAGTTAACCAACATACCAACATGCCATATAAATATCAAATAACCATTATTTTAAAGTTTCATCTTCTTTTGAAGGTGCACCCATGTGTGTACGTTTGTCACCCATGGATGCGCCAACATCTAATGGAACATCCTAAACTACCAAGAAACGCCCAAACCCCTTCAAGGTGCCAAAAAAAACCAATTATTACATACCAATTTTAACCAAATCCTTTTTATTCACAAAACACATTTCACAGGCTAGGAATCTTTTAGGAAGCTATTTTAAAACACTTAGTATACTTCAAATTTAAAAGCATCTTGTAAGTATGGGGAGTTACATAAATAAATGAGAAACCAATTCCATAAAAAGAACCAAACAGGTTTACCGAATACATAGATATGTAAATATATATATACCACATAAATATAAAAACACACATTTAAAATGATAAGAAATCAATAAATTCAAATTAAATGCATAGGTATAGAGAACCTATCTCAACAAGGGGGTGGACCATGTAGAGACACTTCGGTGCTTGAAAATTAGGTGGCGACCACTCATAACCAGCCTTTACTCACATGCACATACCTATATATATACATATATCCATAATCCAATGCACATATTCCCCATGAAATGAGGGAATACATACATGGAGGACATATATATATTATATATACACATACCTTAAGTATATGCATGTGTACCCTCTATCATTGACCCAAACTCACCATAACATAAAAAGTTACCCAAAATTAAGGAGGCAAAGACCAACCCACCTCTAATTAATTTACCATGGACTCATATAACACCTAACCCCCAAAATTGTATGGAGAAAAACCAAGAAATAAGAATAAAACTTACCCCAAAATGATGTCGGTAGACCAAAACCACCAAAACCACCTTGCCTTCGGCGGCGGTTGCTAGAACTCACCTAAACATGACCCAAGAGTCTATTTGCACAACCCTAGAACAAAAGAAAATTGAAAATATGAGTTATCCTCTAACCCTAGGTTTGGTCGAGATAAATTGGGTGATGAAGAGATGTAAAATTGGGAAAATTCAGGGAGAGTAGTTGAGAGAAAGTCTTACCTCAAGTTTTTGACCAAGAAACTATAAGGAATCCAATTTAAATCATTCATCGGAGGGAAACTGGAAGAGAGGAAGCGCACAAGATCGAGGGAGAAGTAGAGGGGGAGTCACGTGATGCATGGAAGAAGATAAAGAAAATAGAGATAAAAATAAAAAAATAAAAAAATAAAGAAAAAGGGGAATAAATTAAAAACCTAACATAATAATAAAAATAAAAAATAATAATAATATCAATAATAATAATAATATCCATCATCATAATTATTATTATTATTATTAAAGAACTTTATTTAACTTTATTTTATTTTAAAATTTTATTTACATTTAATTTATTTTATTTTTGAACAAAGGAAGCCAGCACGGTTGTCGTACGGTTATTCTTAATCATGAACAACACATGAATAAGACCCCACTTCACTTGAAAATTTTAAAATTCAACCCAAAACAACCTAAAAACAAAAGAAAAGATGTAAATAATTAAAATATTTTAAATAATTAATTTTTTGAGGTTGGGGTGTGGAAATTCTCCCCACCAAAAAAACTTTCTACCACCATAAATTCACCCAATCAAATGAGGAACCAAACTCAAGATATAATTGAACGAGGGCAATGAAACCATGAACTCAGTGTGACCTTTTATTTTTCCAATCACACTGGACCAATCAAGAAGAATCCACAACATAAGAATTAGGGGAGAAAATAAGGGGTTCTCCCCACCACAATAAATCATCTAGTACTGACCAACGCAAAAAGAAACCACAACGAGACACATGTTGGGTCTCCCCACTACTTAAAAACTAACCATATTAGACAAAATTTGTGAACTTTTAGCACTAGCCAACTCTAGAACTACCGATATGAATTTAATCAAGAACCCTCAACCTGGACCAACCCCATAACTCCCACATAGACCAAACACCACCATGAAGGGGTCTGATGAAGAGAAACCCCCAAAGGGATAATCGAGAAAAACTATGATATTTCACCTCCATAGGATACAAGGATCTCTAAAATGATCACAACTGAAATCTAAAACATTATCCGTGAAGATAAAACTTTTCAAGGGTTCTCAACCATAAAAAACAATTACGACTATGGAGGTTCACAAGGACACAAGGAAACCAAACCTTTCATATCCAAAAGGAAGCCTTCAAGAAAACACAATAAGGAAACGAGGCCTATAAGCCTTTTATAATAAAACGGAGCCTTTGAATATTGAAGGAACTAAAATGGAGACTTAAATTTTCCCATTCCAGAACTAGAGACAAAAATTAAGACCAAGGTCTTCTACACTTCCTATGATTATTGGCTGCATGAATAGCTTAACTCTGAGACCAGTGGATGGAGCTCTATTGTCTTGAAGTATCTGATGCCCCATATTCAAGAGAAGATGTCCTCTGACCAATACTTTTTCCATTAAATAATGACACTTTCAAAACTTCCCCCAATGATTTTAATGGCCATATCATTAGAAAGAATCTGGATGATTTTCACAAGATAGTATTTGAATGCCTCAATCAGCTACACTAATGGAAAACAGTTGAACATCCTGAAGAATCAAGGATCAGACCCAATGAAGGAGACCTTTCTAAAATAGGATCCTCTAGAACACTCCTCTCACTAGATAGGGAACCTTCCTAGGAAACAAGATACACCATATTTCCAAATTTTCATGATTCAGAAACCAACTCAGTTGAAAATTATTCATCTACCAACTTTCCAAAATGATATTCCAAGGATACCTCCAATGAAAAGGAAACAATATCCTTCATCTAGTCAACATAATCCTTCATTGTCCACTGACATTTATAAATTCTTAAGAGCCCCATCACATTCCTCACCTTTACCTCCTTAGGCACACATCACTAGATGAAATTGGTCTTAAACACTCCCCATGACATCCAAACTCGAAACGATACCGGAAAAACCACCCTCCACCTGTCCAAAGTCGGGCCTCCAAAAAAACTCAAGACAACTTGAACCCTCACCAATTTGGGAGTTATTGAAAATGGTTTTTACTTCTTAGAGACACTCTATTACCTATAACAAACCTCGACCACCAAAAAGAATGGGAACAAAAAAAAATTAAATAAATCCCACCACTCCACTAGGAGTCCGGGTAAGGCCAAAGACTAAAATACATAAGAAACATTTGGGTCCTTTCTCGGTAGCATACTCCATGTAACAACCCAAACTTTTGTTAACGAAAATCTCTCTTGATCTAATTAAATGTCTTAATATGTGAAATGGTTATACAACATATGCACTTCTTTTGTTTTATGTTTTTGGATATTAAAATATCATTAAGAATTGTGACTGTTGCTAATATAACCATTTAACAGTGATCACATGATTAGTATAAATATAGGGCTTTAAAAAATTCTTTTTACTTAGACAGAGGAACTGATGGACTCATCCAGTAGACTTTCCCCATATGAATCCCATTTAATAGAGCTCAGAAAGGTGGTTGTGTCTTTGGGATTTGTTCTTGACCAACCCCAAGCTAAGCTTGAATATGTTAAGCTCGAGCAAAACCGCCTATGGGAGAAGGGGAAGTTGATAGAGATGACCACTCGAGCGATGTTATCCGAGTCGCCCCAAGAGTCTGTCCCCATCGCGGACCTTACCCTAAGGTCTTATGTGGGTGTTTTATGAGGTTGTGTAATAGGACCCTAGTATTATGATTATGTACATTATTTTTTTATATAATAATGAATGTACTTTCATTTTATTATTGTTACTTTGTAAATTGTTTTTAAAGCAGAAATAATATTTTTAGTTAAATATTCAACTAAGAAATCTATTTTGATAAATTATTGGATTTTTGAATTAAATAATATTTTAATAAAATATTATTATTATTATTAAATTAATGTTTATTAAATATAAATTATTGTATAATTTTATGAATGCAATTGTAATTTTTATTATGGTTTGAAAAGCATTTTTTCTCCAAACCCATGAATTGTTGATAAATGTCATTTTTTATTTTAAAAGTGAAAATTAAAATATTTAGAAAATTATTTAGATAAAATGAATATTATTTTTGGAATCGGAATGTCGAAATTACCCAATGGTGAATTTTTCATAATTTTCTAAGATAGTCAAATTTTTGGGTACAAATTATATACCGTATAAATATATAATGTGTTTTATGACATCATAATGACCCAATAGTGATGTAATAAAATACTATAAACTATATTTTCCACCAATAAATGTCTTACCATTAAAATAATGAGATTTTGGGTTTTTTGATTTATTTTACAAAGCTTTAGTGGACCCTCCAAGACTTATATAACATTTTGTCTTTTTAAATTGTTTTCCTTGAGAGTGTGACTCACCTCAACATAATAAAACCTATTATTTTAATAATTTAGTCCATTGACCTTATAAAATATTTATTTTTACTCCCCTTTTTCAGAAACCATGGTTAAAAACCATGGGTTGGTTTGTTGTTTTGTTTAATTTAATATGAGATGTCCCAAACCTAAATAATAAACAATTTCCTCTCCTTTCCTATATAAACCCACCCAAGCTCCCACTTCCTCTTTACTAAAATCCTTTTAAGTGCGTCCAAACTCTTCCCTCATCTCACTATAATCCTCCCATGGTTCCCTCAATCCTTCCAAGGTCCCGACCTTCAAGCTTTGAAACTTACTCTTCAAGGCAAGGGATTCTTTCACCCTCCTCTTTTAAGCCATTACTTCCTTTACGTCGTGTCTTCTAGTTTACATATCTTTCTGTTTAGGGTATGTTATTATATGTTATCATTACTTTACATTTCATGTTTAATTTTTGATATACCCTTTCCGCTCTCATCAATTGTTTTTCTGAATTTTTAAGTGATGTCGTTAGGCTATCGAATTTCTCGTAAAAGAAATCGCATCTTCTCTTTTCCTTCATATTTATTTTTTATGTGGTATATCATTAAAATATCCATACCATGATATTATAATTTACCCATACTTTATTATGAATTATTTATGAGTTTTTGACCTTTTCCCCTCTCTTTTCAATATTTTTTAAACCATGTTATATAGTTGTTATGCTGTAAAAATTTCGCCTCAAAATTTCTATCTCTTTATCTCCAGAAATTTTCTTGTTTTATTTATGTGAATACCTAGACCTATTTAGTTTATATGGGTGTTAATAAATATATAAATATGATATATTTTATTCTTTAATTAAAATACATGTAACCCTAACTCCTTTTCCATGGGTTATAAATGACATAATGATCTTATTTTTTTAAGAACATTTAAAACATCACAATCTTAAAATGAAACCAGTTTATTTTATTCTCCATGGGTTATTTATGAAATGTTTGATTATGATCTATGTAGATAATATGAAATTAAATACATATTAAGGGTGCACCTTGATATCTCTCCAATTTATTGGGTAAATAATTTATTCTCCATAGATGACAAGTTTCACAATACCTAGGTAATTTTTATAACACCTCGGTTTTGTACCTTGGTGATATGTTCATGAATGTCTAAATGAAATGTTGTAGCCACATATACATGTTATGTTTCAATTTCATTTCATTATGATATGCCTATACTTATATTACACATGTCTTTATGTTTTTATCAAGTTCTAATTAACATCACAAGTAAAATGATTCCTTTGCTTTCCTTACCGGGCCTTCTGCTCACCCTTTAATTAGATGTTTGTCTCCAGGTTATAAGATAAAGAAATTGTACATAAGATTAATCTATTATGACGCCTTGAAAGTGGATTAGAATAATTTTTTATGTTATTTTCATGTATTATGTTCCTGATTTCCAAGAAATTAGACTTTAAAGATCCTATGTTTGTAAAATGTAATGAAAAGTTATGTAATAAAAGGGTAGGATGACACAGTTGGTATCAGGGGGAGGTTTAGTTATTTATAGAAATTAGGCTATGAAAACATTAAGAAGAACCTTATATAAAATTTTAAATATAAGAAAACTTCCTTGTATTTTGGTGAGTAATGAGTAAGTGGTTTATCAAACAAATACATCCATTTCTGGATACGATCAGGTAGAGGCGGCTCTGGCACAGATGTACTTAGGGATAAAACCCGAAAACACCACATTGAGATAGACTTAAATGGGAACTGGTGCACAACAATGATCCTTGATACACTCTTGGTTATGACACTCCTGGGGGACATTTTTGGTTAATTTCAATATTTTTATGAATCATTATGAAGTAATTATAGAGAAATGTAATTGTTTAAGCATGATGTTTTAAGACATAAAATCCTTGATAGTTAAAATTTTTTTAAATGAAATCAGTTTCTCAATAAGGTTTTATTCTTTTATAAAATGGTAGGAAATAGGAGGAACTGTGAAAATAGTGGCTGCAATGGACCATGCACCGACGGCCCTCCGATGGAAGTCGTAATGGAAACATTCATGCGAATGCTGAACCAACTGACTCAAGCTATGGGAAATAACCTGAATCAAGATGAGAGGCCAATCTCATAGTGAAGGGAACAACATTATGTTGAGTCCTTTATGCATCAATTACCACCAACCTTCAGTGGATTGACTGACCCATTGATTACTAGACAATGGATCAGCTCTATCGAGAAGATCTTTACTATGCTCCAATATTCTGAACAAGAGAAGGTTACCTTAGCTATGTATCGCTTAGAAAGAGAAGTTGATCAGTGGTGGGAACTGATTTAAAAAAAATACAAGATTTGAAGTTGAAGCTATGGAGTGGGAAGAGTATATAAGGATATTCTACAATAGGTATTTCCCTCGATCGATGAGAACAAGAATGGAGAAGGAGTTTCTCAAGCTAAAGTAGAAGGAGAATGAATTTATGGGAATCTATGAGATGAACTTAAAAAGGTTTTCATGTTACACCTCTAGCTTTGGTATGGAACCAAATGGAAAAGTTAATAGATTCTTTGTAAGACTGATACCTCATCTATGGAAGAATATAGCCAACCGAGACTATGATAGCTATGAGGAGATCGTCTAGAGTGCGATGAAAGTCAATATGGAGTTTGGTGAGACACAGTGGTCTCATAAAAAATGACAATAAGAGATCGATGGAGCCCATATTAGGTAGTAAATTTGATCAAGAAAGAGGAGGAAAGAAAGTGAAACTTCGCACATATAATAAATGTGGGAAGAATCATTCGGGGAACTACCTGCTCGGGAGCAGGAAATGCTACAAGTGTGGAAGAGATATTCATATTGCAAGGAATTGTCATAGTGAGGTGAAACCTCAACTTCCAAACATTAAAAACTTGGGGAAGACGGTGAAGGTCCTACCTGATGTCTAGTGCTTTAAGTGTGGACAACATGTTCACTTTTCCAATCAATATCCAAATCTGAGGGCAGTGGAGGGGAACCACCATCAGCCTCAGCAAAGGCCAAGGGATTAAGGTCATGCTTTTTCTATCACGACAACTGAAGTTGATGCTCTTAATGATGTGGTAGAAGGTACTCATGTTTTTCTCTCAAAGATATCAAGTACTTTTTTTGATTTTGGTTCTATTTATTCTTTTATTTCCTCTAAGTTTGCAAAGAATTTAGAATCAACCCTGAATTTTCTAAAATTAAAGTTATCAGTCAAGACTCCTGGTGGTATTATCCAAGCATCATCAGTATTTAGAAACTCTAGTATTTACTTTGGTGAGCACAATATCATCGCAAATCTAGTAGTCATTCCCATGTTGGAATTAGAAATTATACTAGGGATGGACTGGCTCTCAATGTATAATGCTAAGATCAAATGTAGAAGTAAGGAAATCTCAGTAGCCTTGAATAGAGAACCTACAGTAATCTTCCAAGGAGAGATATCTCAACCTGATCTTTGTCTAAAAGAAACCCCTATATCCTTATTTATGGATTTTATTGGTGAATAATAAGAAGGAGATGAAAGTTTAATGATAGAAAATGTCCCCATCATCCAAGAATACATTGATGTATTTCCTGAGGAGTTACCCAGACCTCCCCCAGAAAGAGAGGTAGAGTTCTCCATAGAGCTCGTACCTGGATCCCATCTGATATTAAAGACCCCGTATAGGATGGAAAATGTGGAGTTGGAGGAATTAAAGAAACAACTCCAAGATCTTTTAGAGAAGTGGTTTATCTGACTAAGTGTGTCTCCTTGGGTAGAACCATTTCTTTTTGTGAAGAAGAAGGATGGATAGTTGTAGCTATGCATTGATTATAGAGAACTAAATGGGATTACAGTAAAGAAAAAATACACTCTTCCAAGAATTGATGACTTATTTGACCAAATTTTTGGGACTCAATTATTCTCTAAGATTGATCTTCATTCTGTTTATCATCAATTGAGGGTGAAGAAAGAAGATATTCCAAAAACTGCCTTTTGATCAAGATATAGGCATTATGATTTTGCTGTTATGCCCTTCAGACTGACTAATGCACCTGCATTTTTTAAGGATTTGATGAATAGAGTCTTTAAGTACTACCTTGATAAATTTTTGGTAGTTTTTATTGATGATATCCTGATAAATTAAAAAATTTCCAAGGAGCATGAAGATCATCTAAGGGTTATTTTGAAAACTCTACAGAAGGAGACGATTTTTTGAAAGTTCAGAAAATGTGATTTCTGGTTACAACAAGTTGCTTTATTGGGGCACATTGTTTCCAATGAAGGAATCATAGTTGACCTTGTAAAGACAAAAGTTATAAAGGAGTGGCCTCATCCTATAACAATAATCAAGATTCGTAGTTTCCTTGGTTTATCAGGATATTATAGGAGTTTTGTGAAAAACTTTTCACAACTTTCTAATCCATTAACCAAGTTAACTCAAAAAGGGGTCAAGTTCATATGGAAAAGGGAGTGTGAGAAAAGTTTCCAAGCGCTGAAGAAGAGATTGGTTATTGCACCCATGTTAACTCTGACCTCAAGTGGAGAAGGATTTGTTATTTTCATTGATGCATCTCTGAATGGGATTGGGTGTGTCCTCATGCAAAATGACAAGGTCATTGCTTATGCATCTTGACAGTTGAAGACTCATGAGCATAACTATCTTACGCATGTTCTAGAGATTGTTGTAGTAATTTTTGCTCGGAAGATGTGTAGGCACTGTCTTTATGGGGAGAAATGTGATATATAAATAGAACATTAAATTTTGAAGTATATTTTCACACAAAATGAATTGAACATGAGACAAAGGATATGGTTGGAAGTTCCTAAAGACTATGATTGTTCAATTCATTATCATCCTGGAAGAGAAAAAAATTTAATGATGCATTAAGAAGGAAAGACCCAGTTGTTCTTTCCATGATGAGGATTAAAAAAGATCCTTTGATCAATGACCTAGTAAATTTGGACATGGGAATTATAAGGGAAGGGAAATAATCAACCCTAACCCAAATTATTTCTCAACTTTCATTACTAGAGAAGATCAACAAAGCTCAGAAAGAAGATCCTTTTTCATAGAATAAGTTTGAGGCTGTGAAGGATGGGAATTTTCCTGAGTTCGATATTGATCAAGAAGGTGTACTAAAATTTCGTACAAGACTATGTGTTCCATATATTCCAGAAATAAAGAAGGAGATCATGGATGAAAATCACATATCTACTTTCTCTATACAACCTGGGAGAAAAAAATGTATAAGGACCTTCGTGATCATTATTGGTGGGATAATATGAAATGGGAGATTTCTAACTACACTTCAAGGTGCCTGGTATGTCAGTAATTGAAGGCAGAGAAACAACTTCCTAAATGGGTATTGCAACCACTACCCATACCATCATGGAAGTGGGACAATATCACTATGTACTTCATCACTGGTCTCCTAAGAACTTCCAAAGGAAACAATGTGATATGGGTTGTTGTGGACCGTCTAACCATGACTTCCCATTTTATCTCCATTCAGGAATACTTCTCTCTTAATTAACTTACTAGGATTTACGTGAAAAAAGTGGTAAGACTGCATGGAGTTCCACTTTCTATCATATCTGATCATGATACAAGGTCCACGTCAAAATTCTGGAGAAGTCTTCAACATGCTCTAAGTACTTAATTGAATTTCAGTACGGTTTATCACCCCCAAACTGATGTCCAATCTGAAAGAACTATTCAAACACTCGAGGAAATTCTAAGAACATGCTCAATGGAATTTAAAGGTGGATGTGACCAACATCTCCCTTTAGTTGAGTCTCTTATAACAAAAGCTTCCACTTGAGCATTCAAATGGAATCCTATGAAGCTCTATATGGAAAATGATGTAGAACACCTACTTATTGGGATGAAGTTGGTGATAGAAAGCTTCTTGGGCCTCATCTTGTACAAGAGATGACAGAAAAAGTCCACACCATCCAGCAACACATTAAGGCTGCTCAAAGAGAAAAAAAGAGATATGTCGACAACCGTTGAAGGGACTTGGAGTTTGATGTTGGTGACAAAGTCTTTCTTCATATTTCACCTTGTAAGAAATTCATGAGGTTTGGGAAGAAAGGGAAGCTTAGCCCTATGTACATTGGCCCCTATGAAATCCTTGACTGCATGGGATTAGTGGCCTATCGGCTTGTACTTCCTCCAAATCTTGCACTAGTTCATGATGTTTTACACGTATCCCTCTTGAGGAAGTACATACATGACCCTTCACATGTACTAAACCCATAGGTGGTATAACTAGAACATGACCTCTCTTGTGAGGAGCAGCTGGTGGAGATCTTGGATTTAGAGACAAGGTTATACATAACAAGACTACCAGCCTTGTTAAGGTTTTGTAGAGGAACCACAAATGCGAAGAAGGTATGTGGGAACCGGAAGATTCTATGAGGCAGAAGTACCCAAAACTTTTATCTTTTTAGGGTATGATTTAAAATTTCAGGGACGAAATTTCTTAAGGGGGGAAGATTGTAATGACCCAAACTTTTGTTAATGAAAATACCTCTTGATCTAATTAAATATCTTAATATGTGAAATGGTTAAACAACATATGAAATAATTTTGTTTTATGTTCTTGGATTTTAAAATACCCTTAAGAATTGTGACCGTTGCTAATATAACTGTTGAACAGTGATCAAATGATTAGTATAAATATAGGGCTTTAACAAGTTCTTTTTACTCAGACAGAGGAAGCGATGGCCTCATCCAGTAGACTTTCCCCGTATGAAGCCTGTTTAATAGAGCTCATAAAGGAGGTTGTGACTTTGGGATTTGCTCTTAACCAAGCCCAAGCTGAGCTTGATTACGTTAATCTCAAGCGGAACCACCTACGGGAGAAGTGGAAGTTGATAGAGATTACCACTCGAGTGATGTTATCTGAGCCACCCTAAGAGTTTGTCACCATCGCACACTATACCCTAAGGTCTTATATGGGTGTTTTAAGGGGTTATGTAATAAGACCCTAGTACTATGATTATGTACATTATTTTTGTATATAATAATGATTGTAATTTCATTTTATTATTGTTACTTTGTAAATAGTTTTAAAGCAAAAATAGTATTTTTAGTTAAATATTCAACTAAGAAATCTATTTTGATGAATTAATGGATTTTTGAATTAAATAATATTTTAATAAAATATTATTATTGTTATTAAATTATTTTTTATTAAATATAAATTATTGTATGATTTTATGAAAGCAATTGTAATTTTTATTAAGGTTTGAAAGCCATTTTTGTCAAAACCCATGAATTTTTGATAAATGTCGTTTTTTATTTCAAAAGTAAAAATTAACATATTTATAAAATTATTTAGATAAAATGAATACTATTTCTGGAGTCAGGATGTCGAAATTATCCAATGGTGAATTTTTCATAATTTTCTGAGACAGTCAAATTTTTGGGTAAAAATTAAATACAGTAAAAATATATAATGTGTTTTACGACATAATAATGATCCAATAGTGATGTAATAAAATACTATAAACTATATGTTAGGAAACTATATGTCTTAAAATTAAAATAATGTGATTTTGGGTTTGTTTGATTTATTTTTCAAACCTTTAGTGGACCCTCTAAGACTTATATAACATTTTTTCTTTTTAAATTATTTTCCTTGAGAGTGTGACTCACCTCCACATAAGAAACCCTATTATTTTAATAATTTCTGACATTAACCTTATAAAATATTTTTTTCCAATCCCCTTTGGAGAAAACCATGGGAAAAAACTGTGAGATGGTTTGTGGTTTTCTTTAATTTAATGTGAGGTGTCCCAAACCTAAATAATAAACAATTCCTTCTCCTTTCTTATATAAACTCACCCAATCTCCCACTTCCTCTTCACTCAAAGCCTTTTAAGTTCTTCCAAACTCTAACCTCATATCTCTATAATCCTCTCAAGGTTCCCCCAATCCTCCAAAGGTCATGACCTTCATGCTTTTAAAGTTACTCTTCAAGGTAAGGGAATTTTTCACCCTCCTCTTTTATGCCATGACTTCCTTTATGTTATGTCTTCTAGTTTCCATCTCTTTATGTTGAGGGTATGTTATTATATGTTATCATTAATGTCCATTTAATGTATAATTGTTTATATACCTTTTCCTATCTCATCAATTTTTTTCTAAATTTTTCGGTGATGTCGTTAGGCTGCCGAATTTCTCGTAAAAGAAATCACATCTTCTCTTTTCCTTCATGTTTCCTTCTCATGTGGTATGTCATTCAAATATCCATACCATGATCTCATTATGTACCCATACTATATTATTAATTATTTATGAGTGTGTTACCCTTTTCCACTATCTTTTCAATGTTTTCTAAAACCATGTTATATAGTCGTTATGATGCAGAAATTTCACCTCAAATTTTTTATCTCTTTCTCTCCAAAAATTATCTTGTTTTATTTATGTGAATACCCATACCTATTTCGTTTCTATGGTTTTTCATAAATACATAAATATTATATATTTGATTTTGAAATTGACATACATATAACCCCCACTCCCTTTCCATGGGTTATAAATTACATAATGATCTTATTTTTTTAAGAACTTTTAAAACATCACGATCTTGAAATGAAACCCATTTCTTTTATTCTCCATGGGTTATTTTTGAAATGTATGGTTATGATATATGTGGATATGATTAAAATAAATACATATTAATGGTTCTCTCTGATATCACTCCAATTCATTGGTTAAATAATTGAATCTCTAGAGATGAAAATTTTCACGATGCCTTGGTAATTTTTATGACACCTCGGGGTTATACCTTGGTGATATGGTCATGAATGTCTAAAAAAATGTTGTAGCCACATATGCAAGTTATGTTTTACATTATTTTCTTATGATATTCCAATACTTCTTTTGATCATTTCTTTATGTTTTTATCAAGTTATTATTGATATCACAAGTAAACGGATTCCCTTGCTTTCCTTATTGGGCCTTCTTCTCACCCTTTCCTTTGATGTATGTATATAGGTTATAATATGAAGTAATTGTACTTAATATAAATATATAATGAATCCATAATAGTGGATTAGAATAATGTTTTATGTTATTTTTATATATTATGTTCCTGATTTCCAAGACACTAGACTTTAAATATCCTCTATTTGTAAAATGTAATGAAAAGTTATGTAATAAAAAGGCAGGATGTCATACTCCAAATAAAAAGAGAATACAAAATTAATTCAACACTAAACCAAAGATCCACCAAAAACGTCATCTCTAACAAAAAACAACACTCATATACCAACACATCACAAACCAAATCAAATATGAATCAATTCAAAACCAAAATAAAACCACAACAACATCGCAAAACAATCCCAAAATCCACTTTTTAAAATCACCATTTTCCAAATTCACGCACTTTCAAATTTAACCCCCTTATAAAATCAAAAAAACATTTTTTATTTAAAAGATCATTCCCACACATCCACATGAAAATTAAAAACACCATTACATTTTTTCCTTTAAACACAAAAATCTCTTTCGAAAAGAATTCTCTTTTTATCAGAAACTATTTTCCTTTTCAAAAAAAATATGGAAAACCAGAACAATCTTTGATTTTAAAATACTCGCCCATGGTATCCTACAAACTGTCACATATCTATTGCCATCAATTTTACATATATCCTCCACACATACACATCAACATGCACTGTCTCTAAAAACACACACACATAATTGAACATACATAAGGAATGCCAAGGGCCACACATACCCTTTCACCATCAAAACCAAGCATTTCCAACTTAACTCTCATTTTACATTTTATAAAACTTTTAAAAATTCAAAACAGTTTACCTTCCATTCTCAAAACAACCCAAGGTTTTCATTTTTGGAATCCAACCTTTGTAATTCAAGACTCATTTTGTAAGTTAATAGAACACTCCAAAACCAATTTAAATTCACAGCAACAAAAATCATACCAAAGCAACATCCACACCAAAAATAATAGGGAACTAGTTTTCATGAATAACCCAGCCACATGGTTTAGAATACCATGTATGGGGAAGACACGAACCACTGTAAGAATATTAAACCATTCATGAGATCTCCACATGGTTTTCTATGCCATTTAATTTTGTTGTGAAACATCGGATCACTCCTTTGGTCATCCCCCATCAACACAAACCAAAACCAAAGAATTGAATCCTAGACTACCCCTATCGAATCGGGGATCAGAACGAGCAATAGTTTGTGATTCTCTTCCTGTACCTACCACTCGATTCCCAAAAGTCCAAGTCTCTAAATACTGGACATCACAAATAACAAAAATCCCCCTATGATACCATTTTTCATGAACTAACTTGGTTCAACCCTAAACTGGTCACTAGTTTCCATCTAGTGGGGATTGGTAATGCCCTTCAAGCCTTGTCGCGGGCTAGCTCAGGTGACCGGTTCAACATTGACCCATGTTGGTTCATGAAATCATTGATATCATCTTGAATTATTTCTTCATAGATAGTAAATTCCCTTATGGATAATTCCCTTCGAAGAATTTCTTTTAAGAAACTAAATAATCAATCAAGCTTACTTTTAGTTTGGAAGATAATACCAAAAGAGTACCTCACAATAATTGTAAAATTTTCCTCACAGGTATCAAAGGATTCATCATCCTTCTATTTTAACTAAAGGAATTCCATATTCATTTTATTATGAAAAATATGAGAAAAATACTTATCGATAAATAATCACATAAACACATCCAACTCCATAGAGTAAATTTCTTTCGGTTTTTTCATGTTCTTGATAAGAGCCCATTATTGATCTGCTTCGCCTTCCAAATGATAAATATCCATAATAAAATTATCATGTTTGAAACACTAGAGAATGTAAAATATTATTTAAGTGGTATTAATCAATTACTCAATGACTAGTGGATCATTTTACCCACAAAATTAGGGTGTGTGTTTCCTCATGGACTCGAAAGATCATTTTTTCCTCTTTTATTCATTTGGAAGCACAGTGTGATTTATATCTTGATAAGTTTTTATAATCATGGAAATGATATTTTTCATTCTAGATCCCAAAAAATATATTTTCGTAGGTGGTAAATAATTTCATTTTCTATCACATTCATCATTAATATGATTCCATTGAGTACCAACTGTTAAATAAAACCAAAATTATAGTGTGAGAAACAATATTCACAGTGGGAAACCAAATAGTCATGAAAAATCATTTATATGATTTCTAAATAGTGACACATTCTTCTATGAAGAGTTAGAATTAACCTAGGTCTTTCATGATCATTACCAAAACATTAGTATTTTATCCTATACATAGACTTATCCCCAAGGTTATCACTAAATTTTTTCTCATACTAGTTTCTAAAGGTTAAATAAACCTTGATCTGATACTAACTATAATAACCCATAATCTTCATACATATTTATTACATCTATATAGATGAATATTCTTTTCATGAAATAATGATCCATGTCAGAATCATATAGATCTAGTATCTTTGGAATCTCTAAATCATAAATAATTGGTTCCTAATTGTTCTACATTGTCTCCCACTTCGATCTTTATAACTATCACCCTTCTAAGACATATCATACATAAAACCATTCTTCATAACCTGGGGAAGGAAACATAATAAAGGGTGATCTCTAATGCTCAGTAAGGTTAAACGAGGGGGATGTCAATGATCATATAATAATAACATGAAAAAATGGGTATGATAACATAATCTTAACATTTGAAAACCAAATCCTACATATCATATATCATAATCTTGAGACATGGCATAAATCTTGATAGTTTATAAGACATGAATCAAAACCAAATCAAATAACCTGATCCATGAGACCATAATATAGGAATAATATATAGAATTATGGTATACATATAAGCATAAAAAATCATTTCCTTAGTATTCAAGTATCTTTACAATATTATCATAGTGTAATGGGTTAACTCCCAAAACCATGGTAGTTGTTGAGGTTCACACTCAAGACTGTCATAATGGATATAGTACCTTATTGAACTAGGATCACTCCCTAATATAATTATGCTTATCTCATGATATATAAATATTTACCTAATTAATTATAGGAAGATATAGGTCCTACCCATCTAATATAAAAAACATACATATGTGTTCCAAAATATCATAAACATTCATCATATTTTAACCCAAGAAAATAAATTGGTTTCATAAACATTTCATTATAGCATAACCTATGGAAAAGGAACAGGTTTCATAAACATAAACCATTCTAAGAAAGAATATGGATGTAATCATTGGATCATATTCCTAGTAAAGTATAAGAAACATTTAATATTTCTATCATTTATGAATTAAATAATCATTAAAACATTAGTGATGAAAATAAATTTTTCATTTTGAAATCACATCTCTAAAATCTAAAAAATTACAAAATATTATGGAAAACAATTTCTTGAAAATAACCATGGGAAAAATTGAGGTTCTATGATAGAGGTAAATTAATTACATTCCATATAATTTAAAACAAATATTCCTTCCATACCTTTGTAATAAATTCAAAAAGTACCTCATTTAGAAAAGGAAAAGAATATTTCTTTCAAACCGTATTGTAAAAAGTCAAAATGGGTAAAAATGAAATTAAAAAATTATAGGATCATAGTAAAAACATTCTTTAAAACATTTTTATTGTAACTACCCAACCCCAGAATCCTAGAGTCGTTGCATTATTACCTATCATTGGCATGATCACAAAAGATCAATTCTCGAAAGATCGATTAGTTTAATAGCCCTGAAAGTACTAGAAACATTTATAAGGTTTACATTACATCATAAAATGGAAAACTACAACAAAATTGTTTCTATATAAAACACTGAGATCCCATAGACTATACCTCTAGGTAATTCATAATATACTTATTTACATCCTGAGAAAAATAAAACATAGAAAGGGGTGAGATCAGATACTCAGTAAGGATAACAATATAGCAGAAACTTTCATAAATAATCATAAACATTTAAGGCAATGTATAAAACTAAAACAAAAGACTTTTCAACATAAAATTCATCATAATATGGAAAATATAAATCAAAATAATGTTATTTACTTACTAATATAAATATTCAACTAGTCGAATAATCACATGCAATATCAATATCCACTTTCATAATAATGGAATGCATAATTCCAGATTTCATAACCACATAGTCAAGGCCTTATCCCAAGACTATAATTAATATTTTGTCAAGGCCTTATTCTAAGACACTAGTTTGTCTCATGAGTCCTACTAATACATCGAGGAGCTATAACAGGCTCCACCTGTCACTTACTAAGTCCAATGCATTCCTCATATGAAAAGATTTAAACATAACATAAACATTTGTATTAAAACTAGCATATGAAATGTCAATACTTTATCCATAAACCATGAATGGTGTGAAAATAACACATCCACATTCAAACATATCACAAAACCTTCAATACAATATGGAAGTTTTGTATCATAATAAATAAACTTCAATTAATCTTAAAATCCATCAAAGGATGTTGACATAGATGAAATCAAAACATTTTTTTAGAGAAATATCTCTTTCTATTTTGAAATCATTTAAAAGTCATATAACTATAAAATAAAACATTTATTTTTAAAAAATTCAATAATATTTTAAGGGAATATTCGACGATGTTATAATGGGATAAAATAGTTGCACCTACCGTATAAGTTAAAAAAACATTCTTAATTTAATTTTGTCAAAAAGGTCCTAAGGTACCTTGTTTGGAAAATGACGGAAAGATTCCTTTCAAAAAAAATTATAAAATGTAAAACAAGGTTATAAAGGACTTTAACCAATAGTATAGTAAATAGTAAAATATGTTTTGGAATACATTTTTAAGAAACATGGATGTGGATGATAAAGAGGTCCTAGTAGATACTTATGTAAAAACAACCTCGGATAATAAAGAGATTATGAAATTAACCCTTACATAGTACATTTCCTTGGTAGAGGGTATTTTAACTTACTGTATTATAGTTAAATCATTATTATTAAATTATAAAAGAACCATATACATAAATATGACATCATATATGATCATCAAATATTGCTTTGTTAATAATATTTTAGTATTATCGTTGTTTTGGGTGTTAACTGATTCATTTTCCTTTGTATTATTTGTTATGTGAGTCATATTTGTTATGGATGGGATGTATCTTATTCATATCTATAATGATATGAAGTATTTAAACATTTTTTTAGTCATCAAATGAAAATTATTCTTGAATGGATACGATGGGGAATGAATCTCATCACGTTCGTGGAGATGGTAATCCGTACGTACGCACGAGCGAGAATATCATTATTTTGATATTAAAATCATAAATAATTGGATATTATATCATATATAAAGAATAATTATAATGTTATAATTATTATTTACTTCATTTATATATCATTAATATACCCATCTGAATAGTAATGTATTGAGTAACAACTACACCACAATGTGGAGACGGTAAGTCGTACGTACGCACGTATGGTGACATGTCATTCAAAGGATGAATTAAATAATGAATATTTTTGTACCATATTTATAATAACATCACATTATATAGAATATATTGGCGTTATTATTTTATAATGGAAACAATAAGGAAAGGAGAAGTGGAAGAAGAAAAAACATGAAAGAGGTGGTGAGATATTTACCTCTTCTTCAGGTTCTTCCTTTTGATTTGATCAAAAGGGCTCCTTAGGTTGGATTTATGACTAAAGGAAGGACTCTAGGATGAAGGGATGACAGTTTAGAAGTTATTTTGGCCAGGTATGGTAGATCCAAATGGCTTTGAAGGTGTGAATTAGAGAGAAGTGGAAGTTCCCTTTTATAAGAGGGGTGAGGGGCACCTTAGGAAAATCAAGAAATATTATTTTATAATAAAATAATTTTCGGTTTATAATGGATAAAAAATGAATTATTAAAATTATAAGGTAGGTATTGGTCTAAAACCTCTCAAAAAATAGGTTTTATACAGGTTTGGGTCACTATATTAACCTTATCTTATAGATTTAACTCATAGTTAAATACTTTGACATTTAACATGTCTCTGTATTTTTATATTATATGGTTAATAAACTTACTAAAAACTTACAAGAGAACCCCATGTGGTTCATAAATTATACAAATATCATTATATAAGTTTTTTTCCAAACCTTAGATTTTTAGGATTATTATACCAACCAATAATATTGTATTTGTTTTAAAAACTCATTTATGTCAATTTTGACATTATTTAATAATTGATTTTTTTTAAGTCCTAAAAACTTTATTAATTAAAAATAAATAAATTTAATCAACCCTAACATTTCATATTAACATATAAAATTAGATTAATTTATTAAAAGTCTCAAATTTGATTTATTTGGATATTTATAATATCAATTATTTTAATCATTCATTAATACGGTAATTATTGCATCGTCATTGTGTCACAAATAAAATTAATTATTTAATGTCTAAAAATTATAAATAAAATACCATTATGTGGGAAATATTTTTAGATTTCTAATGAATATTTATATTCTAATTTATATTGTGTGTAACCCTATATTAAAAATGGTTTAGTTATTAAACATTGAATTTAACTCTATTAACTCTTCTTTAAATAAAATAATAATAAATGTCCTAATCTAATCCAAGTGGACCAAAGAGGTTAATATTTTATTCTTAAGGTTGTTTTTGGTCTAATTACACTTATCCAATATAATTATGACATGTGTTAGGGTAATAATAATATCATTTGTACCCTTAATTACCCTATTTACTTTTAACCGTGGTAAATAAAAGTAAAGAGTTACTATTCACCAAAAAAATATTTTCATCTTATTGAACCACATTTTACATATTGATATCAACCATGTCTCTTTGATTTTTAAAATTCAACTCACAAAAGTGGTAAAATTGTGTTTTATGTAAATTTGTAAATGCTCTTAGGAGGTGGGTAAAAGACGGTAAAATATCAATAAAATTTTTATATATCTGAATTTATTATAAAATGACTCCAATGAATTACATTGAAATTATATAGGTAATATGTATCTATTTTAAACTAAAATAAATTTAAATGAAATAAATAATTATTTAAATGAAAAGTCAGTTTTAACCAATAACGCAGTGTTTTCGCTGTTCATCAAAAATTGAATTTTTCAGAAACATACCAAAAATTCACCCTAAGCTAATTTTGATATTCCAAATTTCAAAATGAAGTATATTTTACCAAATTAAAAACATATAAATTTCATTTATTAATTTAAAATTAATTCTTGTTGTCAAAACCAAAAATCGTATGTTTAAGAAATAATAACTATCAAAAGATTGAAACTTCTTTTTATCAAATTTCAAAGTGAAATTACATACAATCACCATCATTGGATTAAATGGTAAAAATATAATGTAATTATACTTCCAAACCATTAAAATTTATAATTTAACACAATAAATTATTTTGATTAAAAAATTTGTTTTTAGTTAAAATATAGTATTTTTCACTATTCACCCAAATATGAAAGTTATTAGAAAAACAACAAAAAATTATTGAAATTAAACTCTTATATCCCGATTCTAAAGAAGAAGTTTATTTTGTCAAATTGAATATATAAAAGTTTCAAATATTGGATTTAAAAATGGTTCTCCATTAAAAGGTGGTAAAATTTCATTTTTTGAAAAATACTTCTTTTATCTGAAAAAAATGAATTTGTTCTTACATTATGTCTAAGTAACTCATAATATGGATTCTTAAATTATAAGTATTATATAAAGTTCAAAATTCAGTTAATACTATTCATAACTGCTTTTGAACTGCTAGTTAGGTAAGTCGTGGTGCGCTAGAACTCGGTGTTGTGTGTAGCGTAAGTTATTGGATTACTTTTAAGAAATAACGTACTATGAAATCTTGGGGTGTTACATTATTCCCTCCTTCAATAAATTCTGTCCTCACAATTTGAAATTTTTTTACGAAAATAAAAGGTTGAAAATAGAAAATACCTTTGTGGGAAAACACACATCGGAAATTGGGAAAATAAAATTTAGTCTTAATAAGAGGAAAAGGGGAATGAAAAAGTCACCACAAAATTATGAACTCGATTAAGAGAACATTGGTGGAAATTAGAGACACATAATTGTAGGAAAACGTAAATATTTTTATGGAGTTATTGAGTTCAACATCCATAAGAAATTGTAGAATTGAGGGCCTCAAATCCATCAATCTATGGTGATTTAAAATATCATCAGTTCAAGAAAACATAAGGTATTAGGATAACACATTTTTAGTTTTAAGATCCCTTACCTAAAGTTTAAGAATTAATTTCTTCATAGAATAAGAGATGAAAAAAATATACTTGATAAGTGGAGTTCCATCCTTTAACTAATTTCTACCACAAACTCATCTTTCACTCTAAAAGACAATAGAACTTAAAAAAATATTACATTTATCTTATTTATATAGGGTTCCAAAAAAATGAATTTATAATTCATCTACCAGCCCTTTTAAAAAAACTACATTATTCAATCTAGGACATCATGTTGGCCATTTGTAGGTGATACACCCTTCTCGCCCTTCGGTTGTAGGTTTAAGTCTCGCGGCCTTGCCGGTCGCGACGGGTTGCCGCCCGACCTCCGGGTTGTCCTTTTTATGTCAATAAAAAAAATAATCTCAAACAAGAATTATCGAAAATACTTTTTTCCAAACTCATAGTACAAATTTTATAAGGAAGGTAAACACAATGAAGATCCTTTTTTCCATGTAATAACATGTAAATACCTTCATCTTGTATTCTTTTAAAACACTGCAACATCTTGAATTACCATAAAACCATATTGATTAAATTCATGATTCCTTATACCTTATAGAATACTGGATATACTCCTTATATCTAAAAATGTCGTAAACTCCAACAAAGATGGAATATACAAATCATTAATCAGTTTCAAGGTAGTCAAGAACATTCAATATAATTTATCCAAATCAATCATGTATTATTCCAAAATCACTACCTCAGTATCATAACCATATTATGGTTTATCATTATCTCAAACATATATTTTCAAAAACAAAATTACCTGCTATTGAGTCACTTTTCTTGGTTCCACACAATTTAAAGTCCTTAATGAAATAGTACTGTAGTACAATCCTTATATACTCTATAATTCTTATAACATGTACAAAAAAAATACAATACTCAAATGGCACAATACATTAATAACAATGTAATAAATATAATCATTCCTCTTCATCTTTATTCGTATCATAACATTATTATTATCCAATAGAAATAATTGGGGTATACTCTGATGATTGGAAAATTTATTCACGTAGTGTCCCAACTCCTTGCAGAAGAAGCATTGTATATTTGAAACTTTTTTTCTTACCCATGAAATCACGTACTTGGTGTCTTTTTTCTCCACAATAATAAAAAAACCCGCATTCCCTTCAAGCATTTACCAAGTTGATTCTTTCTAGAGTTATCACATATGGGAAAATCCTTCTTTTCCATCTTCCCTTTATCCATATTTCTCTCTTCCATAATTTTCTTCTCTGGCTTCCCTTCAAAGACATAGGACTCAGAGAATTATTTACTTATCTTATTAATGCTTGATACTATTTCTTCATATGATGATAATACATGGAAGATTATTTCCTTTCAAAATGTTGGCTTAATACAATGAAAGATATGATCCTTCTAACTCTTTGGATCATGCGTATTTCTGGAGGTCTCATTCCTTCTACTAGGCACCATTTCTAAATAATGGAAAACACTAAGTTAGTTTATGAATCACAATGCATAATTACAAACTTGTAAAATACCTAAAATAAATATAAAATGTTATACATATAATCTATAATCATAAAATTTATTCTTTGAGAAATTATTTACTCTTAAATCCTTCATAATGGCTTGTAATGAAAATTTGAATTAACCTAAGCATATCCCCCAGAAGTGTCGTAACAAAGAGTGCAGCAAGGCCCGTTTTCGTGCACCAGTTCTCATTCAAGTCTAGCTCAAAGTGGTGTTTTGGGGTTTTAACCCTAGATACATCTATTCTAGATCTGCCTCTACCTGCTTTTATCCAGACAGGGATGTATTTTCTTGGAAAAATCCCAAAAATATCTACAGTAACAAAATTATAGGAAGTTTTTCTAAACTAATCCTCAAATTCTATCTTAAGGCTATGTGATCTAATCAGAGTTTATCTAAATATAGTTTCCAAGGTCTTTACTAAACTTCCTCTAATACCAGCTATAACGCCACAACCCCAGAACCCAGAGTCATTGCATTATTATGTATCATTTTCATGATCACAAAAGATCAATTCTCGAAATACAGATTAGTTTAGTAGCCTTGGAAGTACTAGAAACATTCATAAGGTTTACATTAGATCATAAAATAGAAAACTACAACAACATTGTTTCCATAGACAACACTGAGATCCCATATATTATCCCTACAAGTCATTCATAATATACTTCTTCGCATCCTGGGAAAAATAAAACATAGAAAGGGGTGAGCTCAGATGCTCAGTAAAGATAACAATATAGTGGAAACTTTCATAAATAAGCATAAAGATTTAATTCAATGTATAAAAATAAAAAAAAATCCTTTTCAACATAAATATAATCATAATATTGAAAATATAAATCAAAATAATTCCATTTACTTACTCACATGGATATTCTACTAGTCTAATAATCACATGCAATATCAATAGCCACTTTCATAATGATGTAATCCATAATTCCAGACTTCATAACTACATAGTCAAGGCTTTATGCGAAGACTACAAATAAGATTTTTTCAAGGCCTTATTCCAAGACACTAGTTTGTCTCGTGAGACCTACCGATGCATCAAGGAGCTATAGTGGGCTCCACCTATCACTTACTAGGTCCAATGCATTTCTCATATGAAAAGGTTTAAACATAACATAAACATTCGTATTAAAACTAGCATATGAAATGTCAATACATTATCCATAAACAATGAATGGTGTGAAAATAAAACATCAATAGTCAAACATATCCCAAAACCTTCAATACAATATGGAAGTTTTGTATCATAATAAATCAACTTCAATTAAGCTTAAAATCCATCAAAGGATGTTGACATAGATGAAATCAAAAAAAAATTAGAGAAATATCTCTTTCTATTTTGAAATAATTTAAAATTAATATAACTATAAAAGAAAACAATTAATTTTAAAATATTTTTATAAGCTTTTAAGGGAATCATTAATGATGTTATAACATCATAAAATAGCCGCACCCGTCGTATAAGTTAAAAAAACATTCTTACCTTAATTTTGTCGAAAAGGTCGTAAGGTACCTTGTTTGGAAAATGACGGAAAGATTCATTTCAAACCATTTTATAAAAATTAAAACAAGGGTATAAAATACTTTAACCCATAGTCTAGTAAATAGTGAAAAAAAATTTGGAATACATTTTTAAGAAACATGTATGTGGATCATAAAGAGGTCCCAGTAGATACTTACGTAAAAACAACCTCGGATAATAAAGAGATTGTGAAATTAACCCTTACATTGTAATTTTCTTTGGTAGAGGGTATTCTAACCTATTCTATAATAGTTAAATCATTATTATGAAATTATACAAGAACCATATACATAAATATTATATCATATATGATCATCTAATATTGCTTTGTTAATAATATTTTAGTATTTTTGTTGTTTTGGGGGTTAACTGATTCGTTTTCCTTTATATTATTTGTTATGTGAGTCATATTTGTTATGGATGGGATGTATATTATTCATATTCAGAAGGATATCAAGTCTTTAAACAAATTTTTTAATCATCAAATGAAAATTATTCTTGAATGGATTTGATGGGGAATGAATCTCATCATGTTCATGGAGATGGTATTCCGTACGTACGCACGAGTGACAATATCATTATTTTTATATTAAAACCATATATAATTGGATACTATATCATATATAAATAATAATTATCATGTTATAATTATTATTTACTTCATTTATATGTCATTATTATACCCATATGAAGAGTAATGTATTGAGTAACAACTACACCACGACGTGGAGACGGTAAGCCGTACGTACGCACGTATGGTGAAATGTCATTCAAATGATGGATAGAATAATGAATCTTTTTTTACCATATTTATAATTAAATCATAGTATATAAAAGATACTCGAGTTATTATTTTATAATGGAAACAACAAGGAAAGAAGAAGTGGAAGAAGAAAAAACATGAAAGAGGTGGTGAGATATTTACCTCTTCTTCTAATTCTTCCTTTTGATTTGATCAAAAGGGATCTTAGGTTAGATTTATGACGAAAGGAAGGCCTCTAGGATGAAGGTAGGAAAGTTTATAGGGTATTTGTGTAGATTTTTGCCGAGCCAAATGTCTTTGAATGTGTGAATTTGAGAGAAGTGGAATGCCCTTTTATAAGAGGGGTGAGGGGAACCATGGGAAAAGATAGAAATATTATAATATAATAAAATAATTTTAGGTTTATAATGGATAAAAAATAAATTATTAAAAGGATAAGGTGGGTATGGGTTGAAAACCTCTAAACCAATAGGTTTTAGACAGGTTTGGGTCACTATATTAACTTTATCTTTTAGATTTTACTTTTAGTTAAATAGTTTGACATTTATCATGTCTCTTTGTATTTTTATATTATATAGTTAATAAACATACTATAAAATTACAATAGAACCCAAAGTGGTTCATTAATGATACAAATATCATTATATAAGTCAGTTGGTCGAACCATAGAATTTTAGGATTATTATATCAACCAATAATATTGTATTTGTTTTAAAAACTCATTTATGTCAATTTTGACATTATTTAATAATTGATTTTTGTTAAAGTCCTAAAAACTTCATTTATTAGAAATAAATAAATTTAATCGACCCTAAAATGTCATATTAACATATAAAATTAGTGGAATTAATTAAAATTCTCAAATTTGATTTATCTGGATATTAATAATATCAATTATTTTAATCATTCATTAATATGGTAATTAATACATCGTCATTGTGTCATAAATAAAATTAATTATTTAATGTCTAAAAATTATAAATAAAATACAATTATGTAGGAAATCTGTTTATCTTTATAATGAATAATTATAGTCGAATTTATATTGTGTGTAACCCTATATTAAAAATGGTTTAGTTAATAAAATTTATATTTAACTCTGTTAACTCTTCTCTAAATAAAATAATAATAAATGTCATAATCTAATCCAAGTGGACCAAAGAGGTTCATATTTTATTCCTAAGGTTGTTTTTGGTCGAAATATACTCATCCAATAGAATTAGGACATGTTTGAGGTTAATAATAATATCATTTTTACCCTTAATTACCCTATTTACTTCTAACAGTGGTAAATAAAAGAAAAAAGTTATTGTTCACAAAAAATTATTTTCATCTTATTGAACCACATTTTATGTACTGATATAAACCGTGTCTCTTGGATTTTTGAAATTCAACTCACAGAAGCGATAAAATTGTGTTTTATGTAAATTTGAAAATGCTCCTAGGAGGTGGGTAAAAGATGGTAAAATTTCAATAAACATTTTATATATCTAAACTTATTATAAAATGACACCAATGAATTACATTGAACTTATATAGGTATTATGTATCTATTTTTACCTAAAATAAATTTAAATGAAATTAATTATGATTTAAATGAAAACTCAGTTTTAACCAATAATGCAGTGTTTTTCACTATTCATCAAAAATTAAACGTTTTCAGAAACATACCAAAAATTCACTCTAAGATAATATTAATATTCTGAATTCAAAAACATAGTCTATTTTACCAAATTAAAAACATAGAAATTTTATTTATTAATTTAAAATTAATTCCCGTTGTCAAAACCAAAAAGCGTATGTTTCAGAAATAATAAATATCAAAATATTGACATTTGTTTATGTCCAATATCAATGTGAAATTACTTACAATCACTATAATTGGATTAAATGGTAAAAATATAATCTATTTATACTTCCAAACCATTAAAATGTATAGTTTAACAATATAAATTATTTTGATTAAAAAATTTGTTTTCATTTAAAATATAGTATTTTTCACTATTCACCCATATATGCAAGTTATCAGAAAAACACCAAACATATATTGAAACTAAACTCTTATGTCCAGATTATAATTAAGAAGTTTATTTTTCCAAATTTAATATATAAAAGTTTCAAATATTGGATTAAAAAATGATTCTCCATTAAAAGGTGGTAAAATTACATTTTCTGAAAAATACTTCTTTTATCTGAAAAAAATGAATTTGTTCTTAAATTATTTATAAGAAACTCATAATATGGATTCTAAAATTATAAGGATTATATAAAATTCAAAATTCAGTTAATACTATTCACAACTTCTTTTTATGGCTAGTTAGGTAATTCGTGGTGTGCTAAAACTTGGTGTTGCGCGCAGTGCAAGTTATTACATTACTTTGAAGAAATAACATACTATGAAATATTAGGGTGTTACATTCTTCCATCCTTCAATAAATTGTGTCCTATCAATTTGAAAATTTTTTTCGAAAATAAATGGTTGAAACTAGAAAATACCTTTGTGGGAAAACCCACATCGGAAATTGGGTTAATAAAATTTAGTCTTAATAAGAGGAAAAGGAGAATGAAAAAGTCACCACAAAATTATGATCTTGATTAGGAGAACATTTGTGTAAATTAGAGACATTATTGGTGGAAAACATAAATATTTATAGGGAGTGATTGAGTTCATCAGTCACAAGCAATTGTAGAGTTGAGGGCCTCAAAGCCATCAATCTATGATGATTTAAAATATCATCTTTTCAAGAAAACATATGGTATTAGGATAACACATTTTTAGTTTTAAGATCCCTTTCCTAAATTTTAAGAAATAATTTCTTCATAGAATAAGAGATGAAAAATATATACTTGACAAGTAGAGTTCCATACTTTAACTAATTTCTACCACAAACTCATCTTTCGCTCTAAAAGATAACAGAACTTAAAAAAATATTCTATTTATCCAATTCGTATAAGGTTCCAAAAACTGAATTTATAATTCATCTACCAGACCTTTTAAAAGAAATACATTATTCAATCAAGGACATCATGTTGGCCAATGGTAGGTGATACACCCTTGTCGCCCTTCAGTTGCAGGTTCAAGTCTCCCGGCCCTGCAGATCGCGACGAGTTGTCGCTCGACCTCTGGGTTATCTTTTTTATGGAAATCCAAAAATAATCTCAAACTAGAATTATCCAAAATTATAATGTCCAAACTCACAGTCCTAAATTTATAAGGAACTTAAACACAATGAAGATCCTTTTTTCCACGTAATAACATGTGAACACCTTCATCGTGTATTCTTTTAAAACACTACAACATTGTGAATTATCATAAATGCTTATTGATTACATTCATGCTCCCTTATTCCTTATAGAATACGGGATATACTCCTTATATCCAAAAATGTTGTAAACTCCAACAATGATAGAATATAAAAATCATTAATCAGTTTCAAGGTAGTCATGAATATCCAATATAATTTATCCAAATCAATCATGTATTATTCCAAAATCACTTCCTCAAAATCATAACCATATTATGGTTTATCATTCTCTCAACCATATATTTTCCAAAAATTTAACCTGCTATTGAGTCACTTTTCTTGGTTCCACACAATCGAAAGCTCTTAATAAAATAGTACTGCAATACAATCTTTATATACTCTATAATTCTTATAACATGTACAACATTAATACAATACTCAAATGACACAATACATTAATAACAACATAATAAATCTAATCATTCCTCTTCATCTTCGGTAGTATCATAACTTTATTATTATCCAATGGTAACATTTGGGGTATACTCTGATGATTTGGACATTTATTCACGTAGTGTCCCAACTCCTGGTAGATGAAGCATTATAAATTTGAAAAAAAAAATTATTTCCCTTGAAATCACTTACTTGGTATCCTTTTTCTCCACACTTATAACAAACTCCCATTCCCTTGAAGCATTTACCAAGGTGATTCTTTCCACAGTTATCACATATGGGAAAATCCTTCTTTTCCCTCTTCCCTTTATCCATATTTCTCTCTTCCATCTTTTTCTTCTTTGGCTTCCCTTCAAAGCCATAGGACTCAAGGAATTATTTACTTATCTTATTAACACGTGATATTATTTCTTCATATGATGATAATACGTGGGAGACTATTTCCTTTCTAAATTTTGGTTTAATACAATGAAAGATATAATCATTCTTACTCTTTGGATCATGCGTATTGCTGGAGGTCTCAATCCTTCTACTAGGCGCCATTTCTAAATAATGGCATACACTAGGTAAGTTTATGAATCACAATGTATAATTACATGCTTTTAAAATACCTAACGTAAATTGAAAAGTTTATGCATATAATCTATAATCATAAAATTTATTCTTTGATAAAGTATTTACTCCGAAATCCTTCACAATGGATTGTAATGAAAAGGTGAATTAACCTAACCATATCCCCCGAGAGTGTCGTAACCAAGAGTGCAGTAGGGATCATTTTCGTTCACCAGTTCCCATTCGAGTCCAGCTCAAAGTGGTGTTTTTGGGTTTTACCCCTAGGTACATCTATTCCAGAACCACCTCTACCTTCTTGTATCAAGACATGGATGTATTTTCTTGTAAAAATCACAAAATCTCTACAGTACCAAAATTCTAGGAAGTTCTTCTATACTAATCCTCAATGTTTATATTAAGGTTACATGCTCTAATCAGAGTTTATCTAAATCTAGTCTTCAAGGTGTGTACTAAACTTCCTCTAATACCAACTGTAATGCCCCGACCCCAGAACCTAGAGTCGGTGCATTATTATGTATCATTGGCATGATCACAAAATATAAATTCTTGAAATACCGATTAGTTTAGTAGCCTTTGAAGTACTAGAAACATTCATAAGGTTTAAATTTCATAAAAAAATGGAAAACTACAACAACATTGTTTCCATAGACAACATTGATATCCCATATACTATCCCAAAAGGTCATTAATAATATACTTCTTCGCATCCTGGGAAACATAAAACATAGAAAGGGGTGAGACCAGATGCTCAGTAAGGATAACAATATAGTGGAAACTTTCATAAATAATCATAAACATTTAAGGAAATTTATAAAACTAAAACAAAAGACTTTTCAACATTAACTTCATCATAATATGGAAAATATAAATAAAAATAATTCCATTTACTTACTCACATGGATATTCTACTAGTTGAATATTCTCATGCAATATCAATAGACACTTTCATAATGATGGAATGCATAATCCCAGACTTTATAACCACATAGTCAAGGCCTTATGCCAATACTACAAATAATATTTTGTCAAGGGCTTACGCCAAGAAACTAGTTTTTCTCATGTGACCTACTGATGCATCGCTGAGCTATAGCAGGCTCAAACTATCACTTACGAAGTACAATTCATTCCTCATATAAAAAGGTTTAAAAATAACATAAACATTCCTATTAAAACTAACATAAGAAATATCAATACTTTATCCATAAACCATGAATGGTGTGAAAATAACACATCCACATTCAAACATATCACAAAACCTTTAATACAATATGGAAGTTTTGTATCATGATAAATCAACTTCAATTAAGCTTAAAATCCATCAAAAGATGTTGACATAGATGAAATCAAAACATTTTTTTAGATAAATATCTTTTTCTATTTTGAAATCATTTAAAATTCATATAACAATAAAAGAAAGAATTTATTTTGAAAATATTCTTATAATCTTGTAAGGGAAGCTTTGAAAATTTTATAATGTCAGAAAATAGCCACACCCACTATATAAGTTAAAAAACATTCTTACCTTAATTTTGTCGAAAAGGTCATACGGTACCTTGTTTGGAAAATGACGGAGAGATTCCTTTCAAAAAAATTTATAAAAATTCAAACAAGGGTATAAAGGACTTTAACCCATAGTCTAGTGAATAGTAAAAAGTGTTTTGGAATACATTTTTAAGAAACATGGATGTGGATGATGAAGACGTCCCAGTAGATACTTATGTAAAAACAAACTCGGATAATAAAGAGATTGTGAAATTAACCCTTACCTTGTACTTTTACTTGGTCGAGGGTATGTTAACCTTCTGTATAATAGTTAAATAATTGTTATTAAATTATACAAGAACCATATACATAAATATGATATCATATATGATCATCTAGTATTTCTTTGTTAATAATATTTTAGTATTATCGTTGTTTCGGGTGTTAACTAATTTATTTTTATTTTTATTCTTTATTATGTGAGTCATATTTGTTATGGATGGGATATATCTTATTCATATACATAATGATATCAAGTCTTAAAACATTTTTTTTAATCATAAAATGAAAATTAGTCTTGAATGGATACGATGGGGAATAAACCTCATCATGTTCGTGGAGACGGTAATCTGTACGTACGCACGAGCGACAATGTCATTATTTTGATAGTAAAATCATATATAATTTGAAATTATATCATATATACATAATAATTATCCTGTTATATTTATTATTTACTTCATTTATACATCATTATTATACCCATCCGAATAGTAATGTATTGAGTAACAACTACACCATGACGTGGAGACGGTAAACCATACGTACGCACGTATGGTGACATTTCATTAAAAGGATGGATATAATAATGAATATTATTGTGTCATATTTATAATAACATCACAGTATATAGAAGATATTGGCTTTATTATTTTAGAATGGAAACAACAAGGAAATAAGAAGTGGAAGAAGAAAAAACATGAAAGAGGTAGTGAGATATTTACCTCTTTTTCAGGTTCTTCCTATTGATTTGATCAGAAGGGATACATAGGATCGCTTTATGACTAAAGGAAGGCCTCTAGGATGAAGGGAGGACATTTTAGAGGGTATTTGGGTAGGTTTTGGCCAAGCCAAGTGGCTTTGAAGGTGTGAATTAGAGAGAAGTGGATGTGCCCTTTTATAAGAGGGGTGAGGGGCACCTTAGGAAAAGCTAAAAATATTATTTTATAATAAACTCATTTTCAGTTTATAATGGCTCAAAAATTAATAATTAAAAGTCTAAGATAATTATGTGTCGAAAACCTCTCAACTAATAGGTTTTAGGCAGGTTTGGGTCACTATATTAACCTTATCTTTTATATTTAACTCTTAGTTAAATAGTTTGACATTTACCATGTCTATTTTTATTTTTATATTATATGATTAATAAACATACTATAAACATATAATAGAACCCCAAGTGGTTCATTTATGATACAACTATCATTATATAAGTCTTTTTGTCGAACCATAGGTTTTTAGGATTATTATATCAACCAATAATATTGTATTTGTTTTAAAAACTCATTTGGGTCAACTTTGACAATATTTAATAATGGATTTTTTTTAAATCCATAAAAACTTTATTAATTCTAAATAAATACATTTAATAAACAATAAATTTTCATATTAACCAATAAAAATAGTTTAATTCATTAAAAGTCTCAAATTTGATTTATTTGGATATTTATAATATCAATTATTTTTATCATTCATTAATACGGTAATTATTGTATCGTCATTGTGTCATAAATAAAATTAATTATTTAATGTCTAAAAATTATTAATAAAATACCATTATGTATGAAATCATTTTATCTTTCTAATTAATATTTATAGTCTAATTTATATTGTGTGTAACCCTATATTAAAAATGGTTGAGTTATTAAACTTTGAATTTAGCTCTGTTAACTCTTCTTTAAATAAAATAATAATAAATGGCCTAATCTAATCCAAGTGTACCAAAGAGGTTCATATTTTATTCCTAATCTTGTTTTTGGTCAAATAATACTTATCCAAAAGAATTAGTACATGTGTTAGGGTAATAATGTTATCATTTTTACCCTTAATTACCCTATTTAATTTTAACCATGGTAAATAAAAGTAAAAAAGTTATTATTCACCAAAAATTATTTACATCTTATTTAACCACATTTTACGTACTGATATCAATTGTGTCTCTCGTATTTTTGAAATTAAACTCACAGAAGTGGTAAAATTGTGTTTTAAGTAAATTTGTAAATAAACCTAGGAGGTGGGTAAAAGATGGAAAAATTTCAATAAAATTTTTATATATATAAACTTATTATAAAATGACTCCAATGAATTAAATTGAGATTATATAGGTATTATGTATCTATTTTGACATAAAATAAATTTAAATGAAATAAATAATTTTTTAAATGAAAAGTTGGTTTTAACAAATAATCCAGTGTTTTCACTATTCATCAAAAATAGAAAGTTTTCAGAAACATACCAAAATTTTACCCTAAGATAATTTTAATATTTTGAATTAAAAATGAAGTATATTATACAAAATTAAAAACATAGAAATTTATTTTATTAATTTAAAATTAATTCTCATTGTCAAAACCAAAAAGCGTATGTTTAAGAGATAATAACTATCAAAAGATTGACACCTGTTTATGTCCAATTTCAAAGTGAAATTACTTACAATCACCAGCATTGGATTAAATGGTAAAAATATAATCTATTTACACTTAAAAACCATTAAAATGTATAATTTAACACTATAAATTATTTTGATTAAAAATTTTGTTTTTAGTTAAAATATAGTATTTTTCACTATTCACCCAAATATAAAAGTTATCCAAAAAACACCAAAAATTTATTGAAACTAAAATATTATGTCCCGATTCTAAATAAGAAGTTTATTTTTTCAAATTGAATATATAAAAGTTTCAAATATTGTATTTAAAAAGGGTTCGCCATTAAAAGGTGGTAACATTGCATTTTTTGAAAAATACTTGTTTTATCTGAAAAAATGAATTTGTTCTTACATTATGTCTAAGAAACTCATATTATGGATTCTAAAATTATAATTATTTTATAAAGTTCAAAATTAAGTTAATTCTATTCATAACTTCTTTTGAACGGCTAGTTAGGTAAGTCATGGTGTGCTAGAACTCGGTGTTGTGTGTAGTGCAAGTTATTGGATTACTTTGAAGAAATAACATACTATGAAATATTGGGGTGTTACAATATCCCATCCTTCAATAAATTGTGTCCTCACAATTTGAAATTGTTTTTTGAAAATAAAATGTTGAAAATAGAAAATACCTTTGTGGGAAAACCCACATCGGAAATTGGGTTAATAAAATTTAGTCTTAATAAGAGGAAAAGGGGAATGAAAAAGCCAGCACCAAATTATGATCTTGATTAGGAGAACATTGGTGGAAATTAGAGACACATAATTGGAGTAAAACCCAAATATTTATATGGAGTGATTGAGTTCATCAGTCATAAACAATTGTAGAGTGGAGGGCCTCAATCCCATCAATCTATAATGATTTAAAATATCATCGGTTCAAGAAAACATAAGGTATTAGGATAACACATTTTTATTTTTAAGATCCATTACCTAAAGTTTAATAATTAATTTCTTTATAGAATAAGAAATGAAAAAAATATACATGACAAGTAGAGTTCCATCCTTTAACTAATTTCTACCAAAAACTCATCTTTCACTCTAAAAGATAACATAACTTAAAAAATATTATATTTATCCTATTCGTATAGGGTTTCAAAAAAATTAATTTATAATTCATCTACCAGACCTTTTAAAAAAATACATTATCCAATCTAGGACATAATGTTGGCTAGTGGTAGGTGATACACCCTTGTCGCCCTTCGGTTGCAGGTTTAAGTCTCGCAGCCTTGCCAGTCGTGACGAGTTGTCGCCCGACCTCTGGGTTGTCCTTTTTATGGAAATCCAAAAATAATCTCAAACTAGAATTATCCAAAATACTTCTTTCCAAACTCACAGTCCAAAATTTATAAGGAAGGTAAACACAATGAAGATCCTTTCTTCCATGTAATAACATGTGAACACCTTCATCATGTATTCTTTTAAAACACCACAACATCCTGAATTACCGTAAAAGATTATTGATTACATTCATTCTCCCTTATTCCTTTTAAAATACTGGATAAACAACTTATATCCAAAAATTTTGTAAACTCCAACAATGATGGAATATATAAATCATTAATCAGTTTTAAGGTAATCAAGAATATCCAATATAATTTATCCTAATAAAACTTTTATTATTCCAAATTAACTACCTCGGTATCATAACCATATTATGGTTTATCATTCTCTCAACCATATATTTTCTAAAAATTTAACGTGTTATTGATTCACTTTTCTTATTTTCACACAATCTAAAGTCCTTAATGAAATAGTTTTACAGTACAATCCTTATATACTCTATAATTCTAATAACTTGTACAACATTAATACAATACTCAAATGACACAATAGTATAATAACAACTTAAGAAATCTAATCATTCCTCTTCATCTTCGTTAGTATCATAACTTTATTATTATCAAATAGCAACATTTGGGGCATACTCTGATGATTTGCACATTTATTTGCATAGTGTCCTAACTCCTTGCAGATGAAGCATTTTACATTTGAAACTTTTTTCCTTACCCTTGAAATCGCGTACTTGTTTTCCTTTTTCTCCACACTTATAACAAACTCCCATTCCCATCAAGAATTTTCCAAGGTGATTATTTCCACAGTTATCACATATAGGAAAATCTTTCTTTTCCCTCTTCCCTTTATCCATATTTCTCTCTTACGTCCTTTTCTTCTCTGGCTTCCCTTCAAATCCATAGGACTCAAAGAATTATTTACTTATCTTATTAACACATTATATTATTTCTTCATATGATGATAATTTGTGGGAGACTATTTCCTTCCTAAATATTGGAATAATACAATGAAAGATATGATCCTTCATACTCTTTGGATCATGCGTATTGTGGGATGTCTCATTCCTTCTACTAGGTGTAATTTCTAAATAATGGCATACACTAGGTTAGTTTAGGAATCACAATGAATAATTTCAAACTTGTAAAATACCTAACGTAAATTGAAAAGTTTATGCATATAATCTATAATCATAAAATTTATTCTTTGAGAAAATATTTACTCCTAAATCCTTCATAATGTCATGTCATGAAAATCTGATTTAACCTAAGCATATCCCCTGGGAGTGTCGTAACCAAGAGGGAAGCATTACCCATTGTCATGCACCAGTTCCCGTTCGAGTCTAGCTCAAAGTGGTGTTTTTATGTTTTACCCCTAGGTACATATGTTCCAGAGCTGCCTCTACCTGCTCATATCCATACGGGGATGTATTTTTTTTAATAAATTACCAAATCTCTACAGTACCAAAATTCAAGGAAGTTCTTCTATACAAATCCTCAAAGTCTATCTTAAGGCTATGTGCTCTAATAAAGGTTTATTTAAATCTAGTTTCCAAGGTTTTTACTAAACTTTATCTGATACCAATTGTAACACCCTGACCCCAGAACCAAGAGTCGGTTCATTATTACATGTCATTGTCAAGATCACAAAAGATCAATTCTAGAAAGACTTATTAGTTTAGTATCCTTAGAAGTACTAGAAACATTTATAAGGTTTACATTACATCACAAAAGGGAAAAATACAACAACATTGTTTCCATAGAAAACATTGAGATCCCATATACTATCCCTACGGTTCATTCATAATATACTTCTTCACATCCTGGGAAAAAAACATAGAAATGGGTGAGCTCAGATGCTTAGTAAGGATAACAATAGAGCGGAAACTTTCATAAATAAGCTTAAACATTTAAGGCAATGTATAAAACTAAAAAAAAGCATTTTCATCATAAACTTCATCATAATATGGAAAATATAAATCAAAATAATTCCATTTACTTACTCACATGGATATTCTACTAGTCGAATAATCACATGCAATATCAATATCCACTTTCATAATGATGGAATACATAATTCCAGACTTTATAACCACATAGTCAAGGCCTTATGCCAAGAATAAAAATAAGATTTTTTCAAGGCCTTATGCCAAGAAACTAGTTTTTCTCATGAGACATACTGATGCATCGAGGAGCTATAGCAAGCTCAACCTGTCACTTACTATGTATAATTCATTCCTCATATGAAAATGTTTAAACATATCATAAACATTCGTATTACAACTAGCATAAGAAATGTCAATAATTTATCCATAAACCATGAATGGTGTGAAAATAACACATCCATAGTCAAACATATCACAAAACCTTCAATACAATATGGAAGCTTTGTATCATAATAAATCAACTTCAATTAAGCATAAAATCTATCAAAGGATGTTGACATAGATGAAATCAAAACATTTTTTTTACAGAAATATCTCTTTCTATTTTGAAATAATTTAAAAGTCATATAACTATAAAAGAAAACATTTATTTTGAAAATATTATTATAATATTTTAAGGGAAGCTTCAACAATTTTATAATGAAAGAAACTAGACACACCCTCCGTATAAGTTAAAAAAACATTCTTACCTTAATTTTATCGAAATGGTCATAAGGTACCTTGTTTGGAAAACGACGTAAATATTCCTTTCAAACCATTTTATAAAAAGTCAAACAATGGTATAAAGTACTCTAACCCATAGTCTAGTAAATAGAAAAAAATGTTTTGGAATACATTTTTAAGAAACACGGATGTGGATGATAAAGAGGTCCTAGTAGATACTTATGTAAAAACAGCCTTGGATAATAAAGAGATTGTGAAATTTACCATTACCTTGTAATTTTACTTGGTCAAGGGTATGTTAACCTCTTGTATAATAGTTAAATCATTTTTATTAAATTATACAAGGACCATATAAATAAATATGATATCATATATGATCATCTAATATTGCTTTCTTAATAATATTTTAGTATTATCATTGTTTTGAGTGTTAGCGGGTTCCTTTTACTTTATATTATTTGTTATGGGATTCATATTTGTTATGGATGGGATGTATCTTATTCATATACCAAATGATATCAAGTCATTAAACATTTTTTTAATCATCAAATAAAATTTTTTCTTGAATGGATACGATGGGGAATGAATCTCATCACGTTCGTGGAGATGTTAATCCGTACGTATGCACAAGCGACAATATTATTATTTTGATACTAAAATCATATATAATTGGATATTATATCATATATACATAATAATTATCATGTAATATTTGTTATTTACTTCATTTATATATCATTTTTATATCCATCTGAATAGTAATGTATTGAGTAGCAACTACACCACGACGTGGAGACTGTAAGCTGTATGTACGCACGTATGGTGACATGTCAGTCAAAGGATGGATAGAATAATGAATATTGTTTTATCATATTTTTAATAAAATCGCAGTATATATAATATTTTGGTGTTATTATTTTAGAATGGAAACAACAAGGAAAGAAGAAGTGGAAGAAGAAAAAACATGAAAGAGGTGGTGAGATATTTACCTCTTCTTCAGGTTCTTCCTTTTAATTTGATCAAAAGGGAGCCTTAGGTTGTCTTTCTGACTAAAGTAAGGACTCTAGGATGAAGGTAGGACAGGTTAGAGGGTATTTGAGCAGGTTTTGGCCGATCCAAATGGCGTTAAATGTGTGAATTAGAGAGAAGTGGAAGTGTCCTTTTATAAGAGGGGTGAGGGGAACCTTAGGAAAATACCGAAATATTATTTTATAATAAAATAATTTTTAGTTTATAAAGGATCAAAAATAAATTATTCAAAGGATAAGGTGGGTATGTGTTGAAAACTTCTCAACAAAAAGGTTTTTGATAGGTTTGGGTCACTATATTAACCTTATATTTTATATTTAACTCTTAGTTAAATAGTTTCACATTTACCATGTCTCTTTGTATTTTTATATTATATGGTTAATAAACTTACTATAAACTTCCAAGAGAACCCCATGTTGTTCATTTATGATACACCTATCATTATATAAGTTTTTTGGCCGATCCTTAGATTTTTAGGATTATTATATCAACAAATAATATTGTATTTGTTTTAAAAACTCATTTATGTGAATTTTGACATTATTTAATAATTGATTTTTGTTAAAGTCATAAAAACTTTATTACTTAAAAAAATAAATTTAATCAACCCTAACATGTCATATTACCCTATAAAATTATTTCAATTCATTAAAAGTCTAAAATTTTATTTATTTGGATATTTATAATATCAATTATTTTAATCATTCATTAATACGGTAATTACTGCACCGTCATTGTGTCATAAATAAAATTAATTATTTAATGTCTAAAAATTATAAATAAAATACCATTATGTAGGAAAACTATTTATATTTCTAATGAATATTTATAGTAGAATTTATATTGTGTGTAACCTTATATTAAAAATGGTTCAGTTATTAAACTCTGAATTTAACTCTGTTAACTCTTCTTTAAATAAAATAATAATAAATGTCCTAATCTAATCCAAGTCAACTGAAGAGGTTCATATTTTATTCCTAAGGTTTTTTTGTTCAAATTATAATTATCCAATAGAATTGGGACATATGTTAGGGTAATAATAATATCATTTTTACCCTTAATTACCCTATTTACTTTTAATCGTGCTAAATAAAAGTAAAAAAGTTACTATTCACCAAAAGTTATTTTCATCTTATTGAACAAAATTTTATGTACTTATGTCAACCGTGTCTCTTGGATTTTTGAAATTCAACTCACAGAAGTGGTAAAATTCTATTTTATGTAAATCTGCAAATGCTCCTAGGAGGTGGGTAAAAGACGGTAAAATTTGAATAAAATTTTTATATATCTAAAATTATTATAAAATGACTCCAATGAATTACATTGAACTTATATAGGTATTATGTATCTATTTTGACCTAAAATAAATTTAAATAAAATAAATAATTATTTAAATGAAAAGTCGGTTTTAACTAATAACGTAGTGTTTTCACTATTCATCAAAAATTGAATGTTTTCAAAAACATACCAAAAATTCACCCGAAGCTAATTTTCATATTCCAAATTCAAAATGAAGTCTATTTTACCAAATTAAAAACATAGAAATTTCATTTATTAATTTAAAATTAATTCTTGTTGTCAAAACCAAAAAGCGTATGTTTAAGAAATAATAACTATCAAAAGATTGACACTTGTTTATGTCCAGTTTCAAAGTAAAATTACTTATAATCACCAGCATTGGATTAAATGGTAAAAATATAATCTATTTTTACTTCCAATACATTAAAATGTATTATTTAACACTTAAAATTTTTTTGATTAAAAAAGTTGTTTTCAGTTAAAATATAGTATTTTTTACTATTCACCCAAATATGAAAGTTATCAGAAAAACACCAAAAATTTATTGAAACTAAACTCTTTTGTCATGATTTTAAATAAGAAGTTTATTTTGTCAAATTGAATATATAAAAGTTTCAAATATTGGATTTAAAAAGGGTTCTCTATTAAAAGGTGGTAAAATTTCATTTTTTGAAAAATATTTCTTTTATCTGAAAAAAAAATGAATTTGTTCTTACATTGTGTCTAAGAAAATCATAATATGGATTTTAAAATTATAAGGATTATATAAAGTTCAAAATTCAGTTAATATTATTCATAACTGCTTTTGAACGGCTAATTAGGTAAGTCATGGTGTGCTAGAACTCGGTGTTGTGCGTAGTGCAAGTTATTGGATTACTTTGAAGAATTAACGTACTATGAAATCTTAGGGTGTTACAGTCTTCCCTACTTCAATAAATTGTGTCCTTATAATTTGAAAAAAAAAATCGAAAATAAAAGGTTGAAAATAGAAAATACCTTTGTGGGAAAACCCACATCGGAAATTGGGTTAAAAAAATTTAGTCTTAATAAGATGTAAAGGGGAATGAAAAAGTCAGCACAAAATTATGATCTCGATTAGGAGAACATTGGTGGGAACTAGAGACACATAATTGGAATAAAAACTAAATATTTATAGGTAGTTATTAAGGTCATCAGTCACACAAAAATTTATAATTGAGGGCCTCAAAGCCATCAATCTATGATGTTTTAAAATATCATCGGTTCAAGAAAACATAGGGTATTTGGATAACACATTTTTATTTTTAGGATCCATTACCAAAAGTTTAAGAATTAATTTCTTCATAGAATAAGAGATAAAAAATATACTTTACAAGTAGAGTTCCATCCTTTAACTAATTTCTACCACAAACTCATCTTTCACTCTAAAAGATAATAAAACATAAAAAAAATATTCTATTTATCCTATTCGTATAGGGTTCCAAAAAAATGAATTTATAATTCATCTACCATACCTTTACAAAAAATACATTATCCAATTTAGGACATCATGTTGTCCAGTGGTAGTTGATACACCCTTGTCGCCCTTTGGTTCCAGGTTCAAGTCTCGCGGCCTTGTCGGTTGTGACGGGTTGTCGCCCGACCTCCGGGTCATCCTTTTTATGGCAATCCAAAAATAATCTCAAACTAGAATTATCCAAAATAATTCTTTCCAAACTCACAGTTTGAAATTTATAATGAAGGTAAACATAATGAAGATTCTTTTTTCCATGTAATAACATGTGAACACCTTCATCATGTATTCTTTTAAAACACCGCAACATCCTAAATTACTGTAAAACCTTATTGATTACATTCATGCTCCCTTATTCCTTATAAAATACTGGATATACTCCTTATATCCAAAAATGTTGTAAACTCCAACAATTATGGAATATAAAAATCATTAATCAGTTTTAATGTAGTCAAGAATATCCAATATAATTTATCTAAATCAATCATGTATTATTCCAAAATAACTACCTCGGTATCATAACCATATTATGGTTTATCATTATTTAAACCATATATTTTCCAAAAATTTAACCTACTATTGAGTCACTTTTCCTGGTTCCACACAATCTCAAGTCCTTAATGAAATAGTTATGCAGTACAATCCTTATATACTCTATAATTTTTATAACATGTACAACATTAATACAATACTCAAATGGAACAATACTTTAATTACAATGTAAGAAATCTAATCATTCCTCTTCATCTTCATTATTATCATAACTTTATTATTATCAAATAGCAACATTTGTGGTATACTCTGATGATTTGAACATTTATTCGCGTAGTTTCCCAACTCCTTGCAGATGAAGTATTGTATATTTGAAACTTTTTTTATTACCCTTGAAATCCTATACTTAGTGTCCTTTGTCTCCACATTTATAACAAACTCACATTCCCATAAATAATTTTCCAAGGTGATTCTTTCCACATTTATCACATATGCGAAAATCCTTCTTTTCCCTCTTCCCTTTATCGATATTTCTATCTTCCATCCTTTTCTTCTATGGCTTCCCTTCAAATCCATAGGACTCAGATAATTCTTTACTTATCTTGTTAACACATGATACTATTTCTTCATATGATGATAATATGTGGGAGACTATTTCCTTTCTAAATTTTGGCTAAATAAAATGAAAGATATGATCCTTCTTACTCTTTGGATAATGCGTATTGCTGTATGTTTCATTCCTTCTACTATGTGCCATTTCTAAATAATGGTATACACTAGGTTAGTTTATGAATCGCAATGCATAATTCCAAACTTGTAAAATACCAAACATAAATTTAAAAGTTTATTCATATAATCTATAATCATAAAATTTATTCTTTGAGAAATCATTTACTCCTAAATCCTTCATAATGGCTTGTAATGAAAATATGAATTAATCTAAGCATATCCCCTGAGAGTGTCGTAACCAAGAGTGAAGCAAGGCTCATTGTCGTGCACCAGTTCCCATTTGATTCTATCTCAAAGAGTTGTTTTTGTGTTTTACCCCTAGGTACATCTATTCCAGAGCCACCTCTACCAGCTCGTATCCATACAGGGATTTATTTTCTTTGAAAAATCACAAAATCACTACAGTACCAAAATTCTAGGAATCTCTTCTATACTAATCTTCAAAGTCTATATTAAGGATATGTGGTCTAATCAGAGTTTATCTAAATCTAGTTTCCAAGGATTGTACTAAAATTCCTCTGATACCAACTATAATGCCTCGACCCCAGAACCCAGATTCAGTGCATTATTACGTGTCATTGGAAAGATCACCAAATATCAATTCTCAAAATACCGATTAGTTTAGTAGCCTTGAAAGTACTTGAAACATTAATAAGGTTTTCATTACATCATAAAATGGAAAACTACAACAAAATTGTTTCCGTATACAACACTAAGATCCCATAGACTATCCATGCAAGTCATTCATAATATACTTCTTTGTATCCTGGGAAAAAAACATAGAATGGGGTGAGCTCAGATGCTCAGTAAGGATAACAATATAGCGGAAACTTTCATAAATAAGAATAAACATTTAAGGCAATGTATAAAACTAAAACAAAATCCTTTTCAACATAAACTTCATCATAATATGGCAAATATAAATCAGAATAATGCAATTTACATACTCACATGTATATTCTAATAGTCGAATAATCAAATGCAATATCAATAGCCACTTTCATAATGATGGAATGCATAATTATAGACTTCATAACCACATATTCAAGGCCCTAATACAAGACTAAAAATAAGATTTTATCAAGGCATTACGCCAAGACACTAGTTTGTCTCATGAGACCTACCAATGCATCGATGATCTATAGTAGGCTCCACCTGTCACTTTCTATTTACAATGCATTCCTCATATGAAAAGGTTTAAATATAACATATAAATTCGTATTAAAACTAGAATAAAAAATGTCAATAATTTATCTATAAACCATGAATGGTGTGAAAATAACACATCCACAGTCAAACATATCACAAAACCTTCAATAAAATATGGAAGTTTTGTATCATAATAAATCAACTTCAATTAAGCTTAAAATTCATCAAAGGATGTCGACATTGATGAAATCAAAACTTTTTTTAGAGAAATATATCTTTCTATTTTGAAATCATTTAAAAGTCATATAACTATAAAATAAAAAATTTATTTTGAAAATATTCTTATAATCTTTTAAGGGAATCTTCAACAATGTTATAATGGAAGAAAATATCCGCACACTCCGTATAAGTTAAAAAATATTCTTACCTTAATTTTGTTGAAAATGTCATAAGGTACCTTGTTTGGAAAACGACGGAAAGATTCCTTTCAAAACTTTTTATAAAAAGTCAAACAAGGGTATAAAGGACTCTAAACCATAGTCAAGTAAATAGCAAAAAATGTTTTGGAATAAATTTTTAAGAAACATGGATGTGGATGATAAAGAGGTCCCAGTAGATACTTATGTAAAAACAACCTCGAATAATAAAGAGACTGTGAAATTAACCCTTAACTTGTACTTTCACTTGGTCGAGGGTACATTAACATATTATAAAATAGTTAAATCATTGTTATTAAATTATACAAGAACCATATACATAAATATGATATCATATATGATCATCTAATATTGCTTTGTTATTAATATTTTAGTATTATTGTTGTTTCGTGTGTTAACTGATTCGTTTTCCTTTATATTATTTGTTATGGGAGTCATATTTGTTATGGATGGTATGTATCTTAATAATATACAGGATTATATCAAGTCTTTAAACATTTTTTTTAATCATCAAATGAAAATTAGTCTTGAATGGATACGATGTGGAATGAATCTCATCACGTTCGTGCAGACGGTAATTCGTACGTATGCACGAGCGACAATATCATTATTTTGATATTGAAATCATATATAATGGGATATTATATCATACATATAGAATAATTATCATGTTTTATTTGTTATTTACTATATTTATACATCATTATTATACCCATCTGAATAGTAATGTATTGAGTAACAACTACACCACGATGTGGAGATGGTAAGTTGTACGTACGCATGTATCGTGACATGTCATAACAAGGATGGATAAAATAATGAATATTGTTTTATCATATATATAATAACATCAAAGTATATAGAAGATACTGGCATTTTTATTTTATAATGGAAACAATAAGGAAAAAAGAAGTGGCAGAAGAAAAAACATAATAGAGGTGGTGAGATATTTACCTCTTCTTCGGGTTCTTCCTTTTAATTTTATCAAAAGGGATCCTTAGTTTGGATTTCTGACTAAAGTAATGACTCTAGGATTAAGGGAGGATATTTTATAGGGTATTTGGGCAGGTTTTGGTTGAGAAAAGCATGGCTTTGAAGGTGTGGATTAGAGAGAAGTGGAAGTGCCCTTTTATAAGAGGGGTAAGGGGTACCTTAGGAAAAGCTAGAAATATTATTTTATAATAAAATAATTTTCGGTTTATAATGGCTCCAAAATGAATTATTCAAATTATAAGGTAGGGATGGGTCAAAAACCTCTCAACCAATAGGTTTTAGACAGGTTTGGGTCACTATATTAACATTATCTTTTAGATTTAACTCTTAGTTAAATAGTTGGACATTTACCATGTCTCTTTGTATTTTTATATTATATGGTTAATAAACTTACTATAATCTTCCAATAGAACCCCAAGTGGTTCATTTATTATAAAAATATTATTATATAAGTCTTTTGGACAAACCTTAGATTTTTAGGATTATTATATCAACCATTAATATTGTATTTGTTTTAAAAACTCATTTATGTCAATTTTAAAATTATTTAATAATTGTTTTTTGTTAATGTCCTAAAAACTTAATTACTTCGAACTAAATACATTTAATCAACCCTAACATGTCATATTAACCTATAAGATTAGATTAATTCATTAAAAGTCTCAAATTTGATTTATTTGGATTTTTATAATATCAATTACTTTAATCATTCATTAATACCGTAATTATTGCATCGTCATTGTGTCATAAATAAAATTAATTATTTAATGTCTAAAAATTTTAAATAAAATTCCATTATTTGGTAAATATATTTATATTTGTAATGAATATTTATAGTAGAATTTATATTGTGTTTAACCCTATATTAAAAATGGTTTATTAAACTTGGAATTTAACTCTATTAACTCTTCTTTAAATAAAATAATAATAAATGTCCTAATCTAATCCAAGTGAACCGAAGAGGTTAATATTTTATTCCTAAGGTTTTTTTTTGTCTAATTATACTTATCCAATAGAATCAGGACATGTGTTAGGTTAATAATAATATCATTTTTTCCCTTAATTTCTCTATTTACTTTTAACCGTGGTAAATAAAACTAAAAAGTTACTATTCACCAAAAATTATTTTCATCTTATTGAACCAAATTTTATGTATTGATATCAACTGAGTCTCTCATATTTTTGAAATTCAACTCACAGAAGTGGTAAAATTATGTTTTATGTAATTTTTCAAATGCTCCTAGGAGGTAGGTAAAAGACGGTAAACTTTCAATAAAATTTTTATATATCTAAACTTATTATAAAATGCCTCTAATGAATTAAATTGAAATTATATAGGTATTATGTATATATTTTAACCTAAAATAATTTTAAATGAAATAAATAATTATTTAAATGAAAATTCAGTTTTAACGAATAACGATGTGTTTTTACTATTCATCAAAAATTAAAAGTTTTCAGAAACATACAAAAAATTCACCCTAATCTAATTTTCAGGTTCCAAATTCAAAAATGAATTCTATTTTACAAAATTAAAAACATAAAAATTTCATTTATTAATTTAAAATTAATTCTCTTTGTCCAAACCAAAAAGCGTATGTTTAAGAAATAATAACTATCAAAAGATTGACACTTGTTTATGTCCAATTTGAAAGTGAAATTACTTACAATCACCAGCATTGGATTAAATGGTAATGATATAATCTATTTACACTTCCAAACCATTAAAATGTATAATTTAACACTATAAATTATTTTGATTAAAAAATTTGTTTTCAGTTAAAATATAGTATTTTTCACTATTTACCCAAATATGAAAGTTATCAAAAAAACACCAAAAATTTATTGAAACTAAACTCTTATGTACTGATTCTAAATAAGAAGTTTATTTTTTCAAATTTAATATATAAAAGTTTCAAATATTGGATTTAAAAAGGGTTCTCCATTAAAAGGCGGTAAAATTGCATTTTTTGAAAAATACTTCTTTTATCTGAAAAAAATGAATTTGTTCTTACGTTATGTCTAAGAAACTCATAATATGGATTCTAAAATTATAAGGATTATTTAAATTTCAAAAGTTACTTAATACTATTCATAACTGCTTTTGAACAGCTAGTTAGGTAAGTAATGGTGCGCTAGAACTCAGTGTTGCGTGTAGTGAAAGTTATTGGATTACTTTGAAGAAATAATGTACTATCAAATCTTGGGGTGTTACATTTATAAAAAAAATATGTGGGAGACCAAGGTTTTTCAATCAAAGAGACAAATGAAGTCGATTTTCCTTGAAAACATATTTTTGGTATCCTGGGTACAAAAGGTCAGGAAATGAAAGGAACAAATTTATTTTAAATAAATAAATAGAGTATGAGAAAATTCATGAATATATTGAGATATTTTTTATAATATTTCATCATCATAACTTAATCATAAACATTCCCAAAAAACAATGAAATTATAACACAAAACCCCATACCTTAGGCCCAACATACTTTGTACATTTTACGACCTTGTATATAATAAATGTAAGTTTATGATACATCTTATTCGATAACCATACTCATAAACCATATAAAATTTACTTTTAACATTTTATCACTAGTTTATTAATAAGTTTTTATTAAAATCGCTATTTTGGGTGATAATTGCTTCATTTTTAATGTAAGTTTTAGTTTGGTAGTTTTGGTTCTTATACTTTGATAATAAATACATAATATCTATGTTGTTAATAATTATATTAATATAATATATATAAAATATTTATATTTATAGTCATTCAAAAAGTTAGGGATAATAAATAGAATTACACTGTTCATGGTGATGGTATGTCATACGTACGCATGAATATTGTTTTCATTTTTTGACATATGGAACAAAATAAAGATAAATATTAATTAACCTTTATAGGATCATTATTATATCATATATATCATATATATTCATCAAATTCATCCTCATTACCATAAAAGTCAAATATAAATGAAAAACGAATCATATCACTTTGTGTAGGTGGTAACCCACATGTATGCATGAGTGACGTTATCATTTTCCAAAGTATTAGATGATAATAAGTTAGACAAGATATTATCATTACATAAGTATTATTAGGTTATAAATATCATATATTAATATTAAAACCATTATAAACCCATCCATCAAATATGGTGATGAAAAATCAATTGTACGCTACGTGGAAATAATAATATCTACATACTCACAAGTGATACTTCGAATTCCCATTTGATGGGGTAATAACATTTTATTATATTTAGGATACTAAAGTATGAAAAATATGAAATATTTATTGGGGGTAAAATAAAATTTTAAAATAAATCGATCGGTTAAGGCGATTACCACTTCTTTGAAATGACTCCTTTAGATCTCCTTAAAATGGATCTAGGGTTGGTCTATTGGTAATATAAAAACCTATAGGATGTGTCTAGTTCATTTAATAATATAAATTTGAATATATTAGTTAACCTAGAAGTCTCAAATTAGTTTTAATAATAGAAATGAGGGTTCCCTTTATAATTGTGGGTAGGGGCACTCATGGAATTCATAAAATATTAAATTAATCTAAATTAATTTTAATGTCCAAATGGATTTAAATTGGTAAGATTGAAATATAACATGAGTATGAGTTGAAATAATATCATAAAATAAAATTTGGACAAGTTTGGATTATATTTTTACCCTTATCTTTTAGTTTTAACCCCTCATTAACCGTTTTGGAAATTACCGTAATATTAAATTTTTCTACCCTTTAAAAGTTAATAGTATTACTACAAAGTAACTAAAGAATCATAAATGGACCATATTTTATTTTTAAAATAATTTCCCTTTAATTAGAGAAAATATAATATTTTTATGAATTTAATATCATTTAATAAAATATTATTTATTATAAAATATCATTAATGTCATTTTTAATATTATTGATTTAATTTAAATTAAAATAAATAAAAAAAATGTTAAATTAAAATATAATGATTGAAAACCTCTATAATATGTCGTATATATCTATAAAAATCATGGGAAACATTAACTCATTCAAATTATATAACTTTTAATATTTTTAAAATCATTTATTAGATTTTTTATTTAATGGTTACTACATCGGTATTACATAAGCAATTATGGTCATTATATAATTACTAAATATTTAAAAAAAGTCATTAAAATAATTTCATTAAAATAAAAATATAAACTCATATTCATTTTGAAATTACTCTTTCCCTATGTGTACACATAAGAGATATTAAAAACAAAGAGAGAGACATGTTATAACTTCTATTAATTTAAATATTATATAGGCCATTTTCATGGACAAGTTTCCATTAAACTAACAATATTCAAGAATATGGTGATAAGGTTCTAATTTAATTAATAAAATAATAATTAAGATGAAAAATTATTTCCTTGACACTTAGTTTTTACCTAGATTAACTCGATATACCCATTATCTAGGTGATAAATTTTACCACAATTTTCATTCATATTGACCAAAAATAAAATGTCCTTGTATATAAAATTTTAAACTCATTATTATCAATATTTAATAATTTTATCAAATTCAATACCTATAAATTTTAGAAATTAATTTTATAGTAATTGTGCGAAATGTGATGAAAACCACTTTTTTTTTAAATGTAATTTTAAGCATAAATCTAGATTTATTATTATCCTATACATGATAAAAAAATATTAGATGAATGTTAAAACATTTAATTGAATATAAAATATGTAAATTTCATCAAAATCATTCACTAATTGTGGTAAATTTAATTTATTATGATAATAATACATTATACAAGAAAATAGTCTTTCATAAAAAACCAACTCTTTTATTTTCAGATGATTTTTATTTTTATTTATAATTAATTGATAACTAATGAATTAGTTTTATACATGTGTAAACCATACATTTTTATAATTTATTTAGACTTATTAATACCCACTAATCCAATTAATGGGTGATAATAATATTTTAATAGTATATCACTGTTTTTCTAAACTCATTGTTGATTGCAATGCAAGCTATCCAAAAAAATTAAATTTAGTTTTAAAAAAAATATTTTTTTAAATATTGAGGTGTTACAGTGTATGATTATTTCACATTTAGATGAGATACTTTGGTTATCCTACTAATTATACTTTTATTCTCATCCAATGTATATATAAACTATTGTTTAGGTTTTTATAATGACTTCATGGACTGTATTGTATATTACTAGCTCGAACCTTCGGATAGTTATTGTGTCACTAACTTAGCTTATCTTTTAGCTATTTATTTGTATTTTTTTGTATTTTTTAAATTATTCATGCACTTTAGGATGGTTTTTCGTTACTTTCATTTATATTATATCATGGGTTTGATTTATCATTGATATCCTATCTCCTTACCCTATATTGTTATAGAGGGTAAAGCCTTCCATATGGGATATTTTATACAAATGGTGCTAGTCACTAACCCAAAGCCTACTGGAGGTAGGAATAAAGGGTAATTATCCTTATTTATTTATTTATTTTCCCGAGAGGGGTACCTTCATAGTTAAGGGGTCATGATAGGTACCTATTAGGAAGAAACTATAGTGGTCTCTCTTAGATCAGTGATGGATTTATTCTCCATTTAATGAGTTGGGTTGGATAAGGAATCCCTCCTAGAGTAATCCCCTATCATTCTTATAAGATTACATTTTTCTCCTTCCTAAACACCCTTACCTTTCCTACTAACATGCATGAATATGATAGGATGTGATTTCTATTTTGTTATAATCCCCATACAAATCTAGTTGTGCACTCTCATACAATGTGCACAATCTTCTACTATCTATTGTTTCTAATACCGAGTGTGACTCACATGGGCTTAGAGATCTAATTTATTCATACCATAAACATAATTAAAAATAATCTTACTAAGGATTACTTCTATGTGTATGTCTCAACTTCCATATAAATGATGTATTGATTCTCCACCTAATGAGCCATTCCCACAACAAGACTCCTGATAGGTGTAAGACACAACTTATCTTACTAGGACAGCCACATACACTTAAGCCCCACTTAATTATCTATTATCATACCTTTATCTATACATAAATCCTAACCACATGACATTAAAATATATGGTATGGTCCTATCACATGACCTTAAATTGTATCACTCAAACCATATAGGCTTTGATTCCTATTTTGATGGGATACATTGGAAACCTTCTTAAGTTTCAAAACCAAAATCACCAACCCTTAATTTATATCCTCATGGGATCATATTCCTAATGATATCACATACATACTTCTCTGTCATCAAAATATTCCCATGATCCCAGACATCCCTCTCTCCAGGGCCATATTCTCCATAAATTACCCTCATCATGCCATATCCCTATATAACATTTCCTCATTTGGAGGTCCATATTCCATTTGGGTGTCATAATATTTTCTAATTGGGTTATATCCCCTATAAGGTTAACCATAAAGGGCCTATCATGAATAAGTCTCACACCATCCATTATTAGTAATATTTTCCATAATCATTCTTACCACATAATGTTAAATTGCATATATGAGTCCTTGTCATGTGACCTTAAAAGGTACGATGTATCCCATTAATTGGCACTAAACTACAAGGGTTATAATTCCTTTTATAAGTATATATAGAAATGTATTATCATGTCATCGATCCCAAAACTATACACACCTACCACTTTCTTGGATGGTGATAAAAATCTAGAGTTCCTAGTTAGGAACCTTTAAACCATATCTCCCTTTAAATTAAGAATCCCTAAGTAATAATAAATCAATAAGGATAACCTCCGATATATACATATGGAACCGTTGATGGAGAACCTATGATATATACAAAAGTTCACATTTATATAGTACCTTTGATATATATGGATGTTCACATAAATATATGTTAATGACTTGCTGCTGGCATAAGGGTAACCAATCCCATACTAGGATATGGGAAGGATTCAAAAAATGACTTAAATATATAAGATAATATAAGAGTAGGGAATAATCCACTCAAAAATGTGTGATGACCCTGACCTACCACCCTCTTGGAAAACATGAATTCTAAATCATCACTTTAAAAAACCTAACAACCTCCTACCTTTGGAAAGAAATTTAGTACCAACATTCAAGTTGTACTATCATAGAAATAATAGTTGTTGGGAATTTCTGGTTTCATGAAAATTTTCCTGTAGTAAACTAATCAAAAAAATAGTAAACCTGATATGAAACCTTCAAATATGTTAGTATTTTATATTCAAACATTATATTTTTTTGTGTCTTACACAAACAAAAATGGATAGCCAGAAATTAATCATTTAATTGTGAAAGTGATTGGTTGAGAATGTCATTTTACTTGTGATTCTACATTAATGGATTATTTTATTCCTATTTTTTAATATTTTTAGAACCAACTTGGAAATCCCTTCAATCCAAATTAATGGAATTACCTTGGTGAAATAAATATGCCTTACATTCCACCAAATTTAGAGCCTTTCCAAATATGAAAGTTTTGTCTCCAACACAAAATCTCTTGAAATAAGTGAAGAATGCATTGGTCTGGGAGTAATTCCTTAAGGGTAAAATCATGACTAGAGACTTTAAACAATAATCCCTCCTCAAAATTAATCCCCAAAAACTATTTTCCCAGTGATAGGTGGTGGAAAAGAAGAATATAGCACATGTTTTCATTTTGAACCACTTTGGGAGTCTCTCCCCAAAGCATTGAAACAAATAGATCCATTATCTTAGAGAAGTAAATAATGAAATATAATGTGGATTTAAATCAGATTAGGAGTCTTCTAGGAGGTATCTAATTAACTATTTTCAACTCTAGCATCGTGCGACATTAACCACTCAACAACTTACTGAGGACATCACCCAGAATATCCCTGCTTTGGCTACCCAGACCCAATAATCAAAGAGAGTTATCTAAGGTTGGAGGGCCACTGATCTATAGGAATAGACACATATCCTAGTTTCCAATGAATAATCTCTCCAAAAAACTTTTTCAGTAACCATCAAGTAGTCCCATACTTTTTTTCTTACTTAGAAAGCCAACTAGTATATCCTAGGAACACTAGAGAAATCACCTAAGCATATCCTAACATCCAGTAGGGGGTGGTCCAATATTCCCACTCCCACTCATCAAGAATTATAGTGTGCTATAGTTTCATCTAAAGAATAATGGTGGTTTATCCCAGCTACAACTAAGGGAAATCACATATCTCCACCCCCGCACATGAAACTCATCAATATATCCAGACCACAACTGGAGGATAGGAGTAAGCTCATATTCCCACTCTCATCAAGGAATAGTCACAGATCCCTATTTATATTATGGAATACCATAAAAATATCTTATAAATAATCGATAATTAGTCATATATCCCTGATCACATCATACAAAACTATAAGAATATCCTAGAAGTTGTTGTTGATTATGATCATTAGCATATCTCGGCAACCAATAGGGAGCGGGCACATATTTCCACCATCACCAATAGAGTAACTCCTCAACATATTTTTGGAGCTAATCAAGAGAAGTCACATATTCATTATACTATTAATGAGGATATATATCATATCCTAAGAAATAATGTATAATTATCTCAAGACCATATTCACATTACAATAACAGATAATCAACACATTCAAATGGACTCTTCAGGGTAAACCCATATTACTACAAACTCTTCAAAGATTTTTTAGTATATTTTGATAGTCTCTTAGTTGTAGAAACATATTTCCACTTCACTTTAGTGTGTAGAATTTCATTATTATATCCTAATTATAATAAAAAGGAAGGTCCACTTTCTTTACCATACTAAAGAATCCCATCAGAATATTCTGAAGGCAACACAGGATCCACCTAAGTAAACTTCCGTATAAGAATTTTTTTCTGTAAAACACATGACCCCAGCTACCCAATGAAGAATATACAAGAGTAATTATCATTAGGTACATAAAAAAGTACAAGAGAAGGTACGTATTCCTGCACTACTTAATGATGGTTTTTGAGGCCCTAAAACATATTTTAACAGAAACCCAATAATTTTTGAACTCATCATTATATAGAAGAATCAATTGTAGTTGTGGAGGTCCTCTCTAGAATATTACTACTAATAGATATGGAGGTCCTCCCTAGAGAACCCACCATGATGGTTCTCTATGTGGGGGTATTAACATGAATCTCTAGGTCATTGACTAGACTCATATCAAATTAATTATTTATAAAACCTATTTACAACTAGTACTATGGTAAGAAGGGTCAAACCACAGGGAAAGTTTAATTAGTGTGACAAATCAAAAACAAAAGAAAAAGAAAAAGAAAATACAAATTATGAACAAATGTGGGGTTATGGTTGAGAAAAAGTGAATATAAGGTGCATGGAATAGTGGTGACAACAGAATTAGAGTGTAAAATAGTAAATAAGGGTGAGAGTAGGTATCTAATTGAGGTAGGGGAACTTGACAAGATAGAATTAATTGAAAATGAAAATTTCACTTGAAATGAATTAATTATAGATGTAATGAAGTTGTGTGGAGAGGATAATAATACCTAATTGTCATTAGATAAAATAACCTCATCATAGATATCTCTTCAAAATTTCTATTTCTCATAGAACCAATGAAAATTATGTTTCATCATTGAAATTACATTAGTTGTGGTTTTCAAGGAAAATTAACTCTATTATTCACTTTTTGTTACTTTGAGTGGAGTGAAAAGATTATCATGAAAAATATAGGGTGCTTACTCTGGGTAAAATACATAATAACTCTACAATTTAAACCAATACAAGAATTGAAAATGAAAGAATTCAATCCATCCAGACCAATCACCCCTAAACTATTTAGTTACTTAGGGTCGAAGCAGTAAAGATAATAAAATTCATTAAAAAAATCTCAGTACAAGAAAATATAAAATAGGAATAGGGAGAAGAGGATCCTCCAGTGTGATCGGCCTTTTTATCTAACTCAAACTCCACTTCCCTCTGACACTGATTGTTTTATCAACCTTTGGTTTATATTCACTCTCTATTTCTTAATTATCTACAGTGAATTTTACCCCCATTCTATATTTTTCTAATTCTATTAATAACTATTCACATGCTAAATCCAACCTTTCATTCATAGTTATAGCTTCAAGAAAACCTAACTAACTTTCATGTGGCATTCATATCACTCTAAACCTTCTTCCCAATGAGACTTGAGTGAATATTTTCTCCACACATGTGGTTCTTCTTCTCCAACTAGAAATGATATTACACCCAAGCACTCTTTTAGGTTATCTATTAATCTACTCAATATTCTCAGAAACTACTTAACACTTCTTATCATGAAATCCATTTGATCTTGAAATTGAAGTCACTTTTCCCTCACTAACAATTCAATATTTTATTATTCAACTAGATGAGTTCCATATATCTGGAATAGAAGGTTTGGATCATCTCAATCGAGTTCAACACAATAGTACCAACTTCCCTCCTCATAACTAATTTAAAAAAAAGAATCAAATACTCCACCCACAATCAAGATTTGTTTTTATTTTGAATAATTATGTTTATTGGATTTTGGATTGGAATTTAACTTGGTCCAGGACATTATATTTTAATATTTTCCAAAATCCATTCAATGAACCCTGAGCTCATTGATTCTAACATGCTTGGATTATTTTCATAACTCATCCTTAAAATTAGTAAACTATATCCTCAAAAATAATTGGATCTACAATACTTCCACTATATGTCGATTAAATCTTGGTTCAATGAAGTATCAAAGCATCATATTCAATCATAAATAGTGAACCTAACTTCCTCATGGTAATATATTATTGAACTAAAGGAAACATTAATTGGAGGAGATATTATATCATCTTATATTTCCTTGGTTTTGTATCATATTCTAATTCAAAACTAATCTTTAATTTTAACAGTTATCTTCATCACATTAAATATCCCCAACTCCCATCATTTCACTATCTTCACCATACCCAGTCAAGTCAATGAATGGGATTTAGAGATGGTACTTTGTGAGAATTTTCCAGACTCAACCAACCATGAAGGACTTATTTGAGGAATTGAATCAAGCATATGCAGTCCACCAATCCTTGACTGAGAATCTGAATCATTTAAGATATTGAGTACCCATAATATTCATCGAATATATAAATTTATATTACAAAACCTTCAATGATAACCTATTATTCAATTGAAACTCCTTGATTTTTTCTCTCACATGGTTCATCAATGGATACTCTTGAATTAGAACACCCCTGATCCTCAATTGAGTGTCATCTTTAGTGGTTCCTTAGGCTTCATCCCTATCCAACACATTGTAATCTTAGGTAAAATTTGGTCAGTGCATTATCGATATCAGTTCTAAAATTCAAAGAATATTGATTCATAATTATTATTCAGATCTAAAATTACAAATGGAATTTATAAACTTAGGAAAATAATTGTCAATCAAGACTTGGTCTATTCAATTTCAATTTTATATTTGATCAGTTTGGTCTGAAAATTTTTTACTCATTCAATGATTAAGCTTTGGTGTTTTCCTATTCATTATTGTATTCTCATATTCAAATCTATATAGATTGGTCAGGGTATCATAGGAGGAAGCATGAGAGGAATGGACAAAGGGTATCCATAGAATATTCATGCAAACTAGGTGCATGTGAGTTGGATCTATGGAGGGTGGATTCATGGTCTTAGGAGGCATAAAAGTAGGGAATGGTTGAAAAATTCTAATAGGCATGGATTATTGGTTCACAATCGATCCCATTTTTTTGAATGGGAGAATTTACTTTGTTAAAATTTGGTAAGGCATGGTAGAACCTTTTAGTAGCAAGGTATGGTCATATGTGGATAGATTCATGATATCAAACCTCACATTATAATTAGTGGTAGGTAACGGTTGCAGTTGGGGTACCGTCATAGATCCCTTTGTTATAATGATCACAATGTTCCCACGGTTGAAGAGGGTATAGTCACTAAATTTATCTTTTCATCGTAGTAGAATTTTTTACTATTCATAGTATAAAATCACTGTATGGTTTCACATTCATGTTCACACATTGCATTCTTATAGTGGACCAAAAATGCATAAATTTTTTGACTTAGTGAAATTTTTACCAAAAATCAATAAAAAATAATTAATTAACTTCCCCAATTAAAAATTAAATACCAAAAAATAAAATTAAAAAGATTTCCAAAAAATTATTTAAAATAAAAGAAACATGAAATTTTAAGAAATAATTGATTTCTACAATACACCAAATTGTTAAATGAATTTTAAAAACACAATTTCAATGTGAATGAGAATTTTATTGTTTTTTAAGTATTTTAAAAATAAGAGCGATGATAATTTGGCCATTTAATTACACAAAACACATCTTTTTATCAAAATATTCAATGAATAACAAAAAATCATCACATGTTTACAAAAAATAATAAATTCTTCATTAAAAACATTTTCACCCATAAAAATAATTATTTTTGAAAAATAGATGTGTAAAAAATATATTAAAATAATTTCACATTAAATTCCCCCACACTTAATCAATTTTAACTCCTAGGAAAAAATTTTAATTGAATTTAAAATTATAAGTTTTACTAGACTCAAATACTCAAACCAATGAGGAAGAAAATCACAAACTCATCCTTTTCTTAGATTATCATGCATCCTCTATGAATTATTCCCACTAACACAATTCAATACAGTAGTAGTTCTAAGTCCAAAAGTAAGGTAATAGAACAAATTGAGATTAAAATTATAATATTTTGGACTTTCATTTGTCCATTTCTTTTAATTTCCTCAAACTAATGCTTAATTTTCCACTTCCTGGATATGAATAAAATGAGATTTTTATAAGTAAATTTCCTCTATATTAATTTGGGTTCAATATTCTCTTCACCATAATGAACTCATTTTTGAAAAATAGGCACTTTATTTAATTTTATTTTATTTTTGAAGGTATGAATGTGTAAAGAACTTATGGGATGAGCCAATGGATTTTGATTTTTTTTAGTTCATAATGTCCTAAAGATTCACCATGGGATCCATATTTCCCATTTTACTCAAGTTTCAAAGGGAATATATAAATCTCTATTGAGATGGCTCTCTAAGGTGTTATATTTTATTATGTTTGGGTTACCTCAAATTAAGTTCAACATTCTAGTGACCACATTTTATAGTTCCAATTCCACAATTATCTTTTAACTCACTCAACTTTTCGTAGTTTTAGAGATAAATATACTTGAATATAGTGGCTAAATTTCTCACCAATAATTTAATTTAAATAATTTAAAATTTAATGGAGTCATTCCCACATAGAATGGAAAATTATCTAGGTAAAGAATCATTTAAATTCAAGTTCCCAAAAAAATTAAGGTTTTCTTGAGTTATTTGGAATTAAGGAATAGCTTAGAAAATTTTAAATACCCTCTCCCACATACTTAAAACAAAACATTTTCCACAACATTAAATATTAAGGTGGATGATCTCATCGTTATCACAGGCCATGGTCAAATAGGATTTAATTTTATTAAAACTTGGAATGTTGTATAGGTCTGACCAAGGTCATTTCCAAAAGAGCGTATATGGTTTGATTATTCATTATTCCTAATTAGTTATGTATTTTTATTTTGTTATAAATATTTAAAAAGAGATAAATAAGGATATGTGATGATTGTTTGGTTTTCTAATAAAATGAATTAGAAATAAAATAAAGGTAAGAAACATGATCAATGGGTCAGGAAGAAATACAGGAGGTCCTAGGGTAAATTCTAGTGGTTTGGATCATCATTTATAATTATTATAAATATTCAAGCTTAATATCATTTGTCCATAAGCCTTGCACCATTTTTCTTTAGTATGAAACTACTCATATGCTCAAGGAATACCCTAAAAACCCAAAAATACCACGTTTTCTCCTTTGAAAATGGGTAAGAACACTTCTCAATTGAGTGAATAGACTTACCCACTCACCTAGTAGTAATCGCATATCATTATCCCATTAAAATCACAAGACTTCACTGGTATGAAGTGTGATCTGGATGGAGGGAGACATTAAAGTGTAACAAGTAGAGGAGTGCATCAGTTTTAATAGAGTGAAGAGTGAAGATCGCATCCTTTACACACAATATTCACCGTCACACTAGAATTAGAATAAAATATAAAGATAGATTGAAGAAAAAAAATTTCATACACCACTATTATTACCATAAAACCATACATAATGGGTTAGTTCTTTATCAAAATGGATATTGACATCACTAGGATGTCACAGGGTGAGAAAACATACAGAAATTAAGGGATAAGAGAAAAGAAACACATGATGAATAGTTAATAGAATTGAATTATAATTAAAATGTGAAAGGAATATAATAAAACCTAATCTATATTTATAAGGAACTAAATATTTCCAATATGGGAAGGGAAATATTTATAATATATGGTGAGCTTTCTTCTGGAATTCAATGCCCATTAAAAAAATTATATTTACTTAAATTTATACCATGTATCATAGTTGATGGTCATTATTGATTCTGTTGAAAGCATATAATTTCCATGATAATGATTATACACCATTGATAAAATTATAGTAGATGTAATCCCCTACTTTACAGAGTAGTAAATGATATATTCTATTCTTCTTGATAACATGAGAATTTTAATGATGCGCGTGACAGGTCATTGACGTTGAATTGGGACTTAGAGTGATGAATTAGACTTTAAATGTTGGGAACAATTTGAATCTAAGCTTCAACACTACACTTGGGTTGTCTCTAGTGATCTTGGTCATTCCTATGAGTGGATAAACTAATCATACTGGATCTTGGTTTGGACATTGAATTGTCCACCTGGTGTGTTGGGGTGTGAAAAGTGGCTCTATTATCTTAAATCTCACTTAGATGGATTCTTTAATCAGGGTTATGTTTATTGATCATAGTGAGTTAACTTCATATCTATTTCATTGATCTCTAGAGAGTTTCACTCAAACTCTAGTTTTATAGGTGGAACAACTTCAATCAGTGCTTCTTTGAGTTTTATTTTCACCAACTGGCACCAGAAAACTTTTATTCTTGTACATAATCATTTGTCTCTATGTTTTTTCATGGTTTAAAAAACCATAATCTCTTCATGTATTCTTTAATGGTAATATTCCATAAATAATTTGCCTTGTGTTTCACCTCCCCTAAATTCAGTTTGTATCGAATATTCTGTTGTAGCGGCATTGTACTTCTTCTTTGGTGAGCATTCTCATCTCCTTTGTCTTGGTTGCATATGGTGAGAGGGATCTTGGTCATCTTCAATAGGGTTAAATTTCATTGGTTGATTGTATATCAATGGTGGCATATTTGATTTGACATCGATGATCAGGTTCTTTAACCAAAGAAATAGGATAGCATGACCTCGGTGTTTGGGGAAGCTTGTGGGGATTTTTTTCAAGGTCGTGGTTGATGTGTTGTGGTCTGGTATGGAGAAGATGAGGTGTGTTCGATTGGTTCCTTTTAAAAACCATTAGTTGTGGTCAAATGAGGTTGTGATCTCTTATAGAGTTTTCCATTTTACTAGTTTCTTGATTGAACACATGTGTAATGGAGGGCATGATCTCTTACCTTTGCATATATTTTTTTATTTGTAGCTAACTTTATGAAGTGGTGCTATGGTCACTTCATGCCTTTGAAAAATTCATGATTTCACAGTACAAAATAACAATTTTTTAAGCATGGAAATTATTTTAATGACTTTGGTTTTTCAGATTTATTACTTTGAATATTTCTATGTATATATTTGGATTTATCCTCAGATTCTACATACTTTTATTGGTGTCTCAGGAGCCCAAAATTAATATATATTAAAAATATTAATATATTTAATGAATGTTCATGAATCGTTTTAGTATAAATTGTTTTCCCATTGTTTGGGACTTTGGATAGGATATTTGAGACAACAATTTATTCTGAATTATGGGTTTTATCCTAGGCACAACCTAAGGTTAGTCAGAATCTAATGTTCTATCGGAGGTGACCATTAGTGGGTGTGTTTAATAAAAACAATTATTTACTTATTTTAATTAAATAACCTAACCTAATTAACTCTATATAAATACCCCATTATTGAAAATATATAGGGTTATACACATACCCCTAGGATTTTATAGAGGATATAATCATTCATTATTGGTGGATTGGGATCTAAGAATAGTGGTGATCGGACCAAGGTGGATTGAGAGGTATAAAGTAACTTCAGTAGACCTTATTCATCACTAATGAATGTGCTCTACACCAAAGATAAATCCTAAATTAAGGTAGGTCTTGTTATTTTTATTTTATTTAATTTTTTTGATAAACATGTATCCCTTATTTTTTTATTTTTAATTGTGAACTATTGATCTTAAAATGATCCCTACCACATTTTGGTTTTATTAATCTAATAAAACTCCCTTATTGCACTTTATATCACCCTTGGATAACCTATTTTCATTATTATTGTCCAATAATTATTGAAAAATAATGGATTTACTTTTTTTATGTTCATTTATCCTCATTTGTCTTTGTAATCTACATTTTTGGCCCACAGTGTCACGGTTAAACATTTTCTAGGTGAGTTCGAGCACAATTAAACCCCCAGATTCATGGTGGTTGTGTGAATGATGTATGGGATAGTGATTTGTGAATAGATTAGGATTTATTTTAGGAAGTGGGTGATACCTTCATGGATTTTGGATCTGAAGTAGAAATGGAAGTCATGATAGATTATCATTGGACAAATGGATTCTTGATTTCTTGCCATCAGAGGTTGGAGATCGAAGACCAGAGACGAAACCCTTCAATTTCGTGTGGTTAAATGGTGAGTTTTTTAGCAGAATCAATAAATAAAGAGACATGTCAATATTTCTTATGTTTCTATTGAAATTCCAACTACATGGCATGTAGTCTGAAGAACACATATTGTGTAGTCCCCTATCTTTGACAGCTAGGGTTTTAGGTGGAGATAAATATCATATGTTTTGTGGACCAACTACACACCATGTAACCCAATGCTTGAAGCTTGATGTGTACTATTGGATTACCACAACTAGAAAATGAGGCTGCAGCCATGGACCTATATTCACAGTTTTAAAATTGTGGCTATAGGTGGCTATAGCCATGGTTTTTGTGGCCTATTTCCACAGTTTTAAAACCGTGTTAATAGGCCAGTTATCATGACCTATGGCCATGGTTTTTCAGAACCATGTAAATAGGCTGTGGCTATATCCACGGTTCTGTTTCTTATAGCCACAGTTTTCAATGTCCAATTGCCACAATTTTTCAAAACCGTGGCAATAGGGTTTCTGTGCTTTGGCAGGAAAAAAATTTCCCGCCAAAAATTTTCCAGGAAGACCTACCGCCACGATTTTGAGGATATTCTCACTTTTTATATTAATATATATATATATATATATGTAGATATAATAATATATATATATATCATAATATATATATATACACGTAATGTCACTTGGTGTAGTGGTAAGTACTTTGGTTCGTAGATCAAAGGTGCAAGGATCCAAACATGTTGGTGACATTTTGTATTTAGGCTATTATCACGGTTTACCAAGGCTATATCCATGGTTCAAACTGTGGAAATAGCTTCCTATAGAAATAGTTTAAACCGTGGCCATAGGTCAACTGCCACGGTGGCAGTTTTTAAGACCTATTTCCATGGTTTTCAAAACCATGGCAATAGGTTGGGACCTACTACCACAGCGATAGTGGCCACAATTGTTCAAAACTATGTCCATAACCTATGTCCATAGTTTTGGGGCATATTTCCACGGTTTTGAACCATGGAAATAGTTCTTTTTTTAGTTGTGTACATTAGAATGGATATGGCCAAGCACACAAACACACCCATAGTACACTATCATGGTCATGTAATCAAACATAGCTAGGATACCTAAAAATTTCCAAGTACATGGGTATAGACCGATATACATGATTATGGACTAGAAGAGCATGGGAAGACCCCAAGTGGTTGATATATTCCATATACAACCATTATACACTATTTAGTATGAAATATCTTTCCAAGATGTATCCATAGGATAATATTCCCAGGTTATGAGGTAAGGGAACACATCATATAACCCCATATACATATTGTGTACTTCTCCTAGTAACTTCTACCCTTTATATATTCTTCTTCTGAACTCATGTTTAGCTCATGAGTATTATATCCTATGTTTTTTCACCTGGAATGATATTAGTAGTCATTATTGGATATTATGAGATATGAAGTGATATTTTCTAAGAATGAATCTTTTTTTGGAGATGCTTGATGATGGCAGTGATCAAGGTAGAATCATCATATTTATGCTAGGGTCGGTACTCCCTTGTCTCACCAGGGTACGAGTCCCCCATACTCTTTATATAAATAGAGTCAGTACTCCCGCATACCAAAATAGGGTGTGGTTCCTATATTTATGTAGTGGGACTTCCCCATATTCAATCTCTAGTGATGAGTGGGTCCACCACTAGTTTGTGGATCCCTCAACTATGGAGCACAGTAGTGAGGAGTGGGCCCCTCCTCATAGATTCTTACAAGGTTGTGCATGATGCTATGAATCAGAGATAGAATTTTGGAGTTGCAGGAAGACTCATCATTCTTGTATGCGGTGTGATATGGAGATCTCGTTTCTCTTTTTCAAGGTTTCTTTATGATCATATATAGATTGTGTTTTTCTTTCCCTCTTGTCATGAATTGAGATGATTTATATTGTATATCTCTATTTCTACCTTTGTGTTTTTTGGTAAATACTACTGGGTATTTATATACTCACCCCTACATGGTATTTTCACACACATGTCATGTCTTGTGAAAATGACAGATAGATCAGAGGTTACATCTATGGAGCTTAGTGATACTTGGGTGCAATTATTGCATTCAGAGGTTGGACTTGGAAATCAAAATATGGGATCTCTTCAACATTCCTTTTTTCCAATTTCTCTTAGGTTGGGACTTCATTTTTAGTTGGGATTTTATTTTTTCCCTTTTTCATTTGTTTATACTTTCATACTCTAATTTATTTTACAATATTTTATTATATTCATGGTTACACTCAAGATGTTATAGTCATTTATTATTCCTTAGTGCTTTCGCAAGGAGATGGATGTGTGTGCCTGAATAGGAACATTATGATAAGTAATCCCATTTCATTTTATTCCTTATTAGCACTTGTTTACATCCCCAAACCTATTATATCAAGGATCAGGGTGGTCATACCTGGCTTGTCTTCTACTGGGTGGGCCCCGGTGGGTTGGGTTGTGATAGAGGGGTATTAGATAAGTTCTTCCTCGGGTCAGTGTTGGAGTGGAACCCATGGTGAGGATTGGTTGGGAACTTAGGGAAATGGTGTATGAGAATCTCGAATGCATCTTTTAGGATAGTGAATCTAGTGTTAGTGTGGTGGTTGATGTATCTAATCATGAGTCCTCTAACTACCTACAAGTCGACCTCTCATACCAAGATATCAGTTGTAGGGAACCATTGGTACATTCATCATATAGGATTAAGTATTTTTACTTCCATTCTTGAGTTACCTCTAAATATATATTCTCATTTAACTATGGTATGCATTGATCACCTTTAGGATGCCTCCACAAATATAGTTATACAGGTTACCAATATATGATCATGTTGATGATTCATTGAGTGATGCGGCCTTGGTTCAAGGTCCATCTCATTAGGTGTTTCCTCTATGCATATTGGGATCACCTCCCCTACTTGTTAATAATTTTATAATCCTAGCGGTGTAGGATGAAAATTTTAACAAGCTTAGTGCACTACACAAGTTCCAACATTAGAGAATGCTAAGGCTCCCTAGTGATTGAGACCTATATGAAGTGGAGGATTGGCTTAATTTAATGGTTCGATTCTTCATGTTTTTTCATACTCCAACCGATTCAATGGTTTTTCTTATAGCTATCCTTCTTCATGGAGTAGTAGGGCACTAGTGGAGTCTGGGGACACAATCCCAAAATGACATGATTCTCTCATGGTTATAATTCTAACAACTATTTCATGATGTGAATTACCCCACATGCATACACTCCATGTTGATTTAGGATATTCTCAAGATACAGTAGTACAACTTGATAGTTTCATTGTATTCAATGAGGTTTACTGACTTCATGAATTACTAACTTGATATGGTGTGAGACAATTTTTTTTAGGATCAGAAGTTTGAGTAGGGTCTCTGTAGAGAAATTTGTACCAACATAGTCTCCTTGTGTCCTTGGAACTATACTAGAGTTCTAGATTAGGATATGGTGATTGAGAACTTCTTAGAAGAAGGTATTCGAGTGATTGGAGTCGGTAGAGGATATCTTGTGGTTTACTCATCTGCAAGAGCTACAAGGTGTTAGATGTTTAGGCCTTAGTAGAAGAGGCATACTCATTCTCAAAATCAGATACATGGATATGTAGATTAGGGATCATATAGAGGTTATAGCTATCCATGTGATGGTTTATGTTATTATTATGATGGGATGGGTGACATGGAATACGATTTCACAACCCATCATGCTGAGAAGGATAGACATATATTGTATGGACTATCATGGAAGAGGCAGCGCCATTATCAGGGGTCTCCTAGGTGTGATAAGGGCAACCCCCATAGAGGTGGTGTAGGTATAAGATTATGATTATATCTTGAGGGAGTATTTTCTAGTGGAGGGAGACACTATGAGCTACTTCTACCACCAACACTAGAGGTCTCGTTCTAGGCTTAGGGAGCTGGTAGTTGGGGCCACATGCAACTGCATGCTATAGAGGACTATGACCAAGATACAGGTGAGATGATTTTTGGTATGATCTATATCTTTTCTAATCTTTCCCTAGTATTAGGAGACATAGGTTTGAGTCATTATGCCATCACCTTATCCCTTATATAAGTACTGGATCTTCTAGTTGAGACTTTAGACTAGGAACTACTAGTATTAGATCCTAAAAAGAGAGATTACTCAATATCACATATCTTTTAGTAGTTAAATATAGTACTTAGAGGGGAGAGTTTCTCATGGGACCTATAATTCATTATAATGAAACCTTATGATATTATCTTGGGCATGGATATGTTTTCCACAATTTTATCCTAGAATTACTATCATTATGGATGAATTAGATTCCTATGGATATATGGGATTATATTATCCTTGGAAAATGAGAGAGATATCATGCCTGACTTAGTGGTACTTTTGAGCAGAAATCTATAACCCATTACCGATATGGTTGTGAGTTTATACCTTGGTAAAATAGGATCTTCATGCATCTTTCTTCCTTCAGTGGTGGAGGATTATATGGACATCTTCCTCAAGGATGTTCCAAGACTACCTATGAGGTAAGAGATGAACTTTTTCATCTAATTTCACCTTAGGAACACACTGATATCTTATAAGACTTATCATATGTCCCCTACCAAGAACTAAGAGCTAAAGGAACAGTTGGAGGACCATTGAGAGAAGGGTTTCATCAGACCCAGTGTATCCCTCTGGGTAGATCTTGTTTTTATTGTAAGAAATGTAAACCGGTGCTTGAGGATTTGTGTTCATTATCATCACCTACATCAGTTAATGATAAAAAACAAGTATCCCTTTCCAAGAATATATGACCTCTTCAACTAGTTGAGAGGATTGATTTAGTTCTTAAAGATTAATCTCAGGTCTTACTACCACTAGTTGAGGGTTCACAAGGATGATATTCCAAATATGGAATCTTGATGTCTCTATGAACACTATGAGTTCCTTGTGATGTCATTCAGTGTGATGAACTCCCCTATTTTGTTTATGGATATTATGATCTGGATCTTCCAGCCATACTTGGACTGATTTTTGGTTGTCTTCATTGATGACATACTTATTTACTCTGTGTTGGAGAAGGAGTGTGTAGAGCATCTGAGGATTGTCCTAGACTTACTTTGGGAGGACCATCTTTATGGTAATATCTTAAAGTTACAATTTTGTATTAGTGAGGTATAATTTTTAGGGAATGTCATTTTCTAAGAATAGTTCAACTATGAAACTGATTAATATTGATGCAATTCTCACTTGGGAGATACCCAAAAGTGTGTCAGAGGTGTACAGTTTTTTTAGCTTAGTGGGGTACAAAAGGAGGTTTATAGAATAATTCTCAAGGATTTCATACACTTTGACCACCCTAATGTGGAAAGGGTAGATGTTTATATGTACTAGGTAGTGTGAGATATCTTTCAAGGTGATGAGGCTAAGGATGACCAGTGATCTAGTGTTGAGACTACTGAAAAAGGGTGTTAAGTACAGTGTTTTTTGATGCCTATAAAGATGAGCTCAATTGTGTTTTAATGAATAGTTAAGTAGTGATCACATATTGGTAGAGGTATTTGAGACCCTATGATTAGAACAACATGACTCATATCCTAGAATTAGCAGTGGTGGTTTTCTCTCTAAAGATATAGAGACACTATCTTCTAGGAGAGTGTTTTTTATTACTAATACCATCAAAAACTTAGGTTCATATTTACTCAAATTGATCTTTACATGAGACATAGGAATTGGTTGGATCTCCTACAAGATGGTGACTTCAAGATATTATATACTCTTGGGAATGTAAATGTGTTGGAAGATTCTCTTAAAAAAGGTCTCGTTCTCACTTAGCATAGGTGGCATCTAAAAAATTGGCATTGTTGCAATTGAACTTGATAGAGGAGAGGGGTTCGGGTTTTCTTTAGTCGATGGTGGTGAATATTCTACTTCATCAGTGTGTGATAGATCCTCAGTTTAGATACATTTACTATGAAGTTCTATATGACTGGATATCCTCAGGAGATACACTAAATGGATTTTATGAAGGGGGGGGAGAATTTCATACTTTTTCAAGGATGGATGGTAATTCCATTCATGTTATGAGAAAACGTGATGAGGGAGTTTAAAAATTCCCCATTTTTTTTACATCCTAGTGTGGAAAATATTCACAAGGAACTTCATTAGTAGTTTTGGTGAGAATTCATAAGGAAAAATATAGTTGAGTTCATCTCTCAGTGTCTCACATGTTAGTAGGTAAAGGCTAAGCACCAGGTTCTTGTAGGTTTGACACCATCTCTTGACATCCCAAAGAAAAAATGGGATAGAATATCCATGGAATTTTTTATGGGCTTTATTAAAAATTGAGAGGACATGATACTATCTAGGTGATTATTAACTGACTCACAAAGTCAGCACACTTTCTCACCATTCAATAGTAGATCTAAATTGAGATTTTAGGATAGTTTTACATGTAGGATATCATCTATATTCATGGGGTACCCTCGATGGCTATATTTGACCATGATGATTGATTCATTTCATAGTTTTGGAGAGGCCAGTAGGAGGATTTTAGTCCCTAGTTTTAAATGATTATAGCATTTTACCCCATGATGGATGGCTAAACCAAGAGAACTATCCATGCGTTGGAGGATATGTTGAGATCTTTTATGTTTGACTTTATAATAATTTGGGAGGATCACTTTCCATTAGTGGAGTTTTCTTATAATAATATCTATCACTCTACTATCAGTGTGGTGCCTTTTGATGCCCTGTATGGGAGACCCTATAGGTCACCTTTATCTTGGACTGTGATTGGTGAGGCATCTCTTGTTGGGCCAAAGATGCTGTTGGAAATGATGAAGAAGGTTCGGGTGATCTAAAATCGTACGAGGATATCTTAGAGAATACATAAATCTTACACATATCAACATCATAGGAATTTGAATTTCAAGTAGGGAAATCATGTTTTCTTGAGAGTCTCCCTAGGATGAGGAGTGTAGAGATTTGGTCAAGGAATCAAGATATTTTTTAGGTTCATTGGTCCATTTTAGATCGTAGGGAGGGTTGGAGTGGTTTCCACCTCCTAGAATTTCCCCCAATGTTGGATCGAGTGCATGGTGTTATATATGTGTTTTAGTTAAGGATATACGTGCATGACCTTGTTCACGTGATTGACTAGGTTGATTTGGACATCAAGGATGGAGTCACCTTTATGGAGTTTCCACTGGAAATTGAGGATTGAAAAGAGAGGATCCTACATAGATAGACCATTCCCTTGGTTCATGTTCTTTTCCAGTATTGGATAATCTAATAGAGCTCTTTGTATAATGAGATCTAGATGGGGACTTAGTACCCACACCTTTTTTGTATATATTATGGTTTTTGGGGAGAAACTACTTGAATGAGGGAAGAATATAATCACTTTGGTTTTTTATATTTATACCTTTTAAATTTTCTATAAAAAAATATCTAGATTTATCCTTGGAATCAGAATGGTGTTTGGGTGTCTTGAGACCCTATAATTAATTTAAATTAAAAAAATTTAATATATTTTAATGAATGTGTGTAAATAATTTTTGTGTAAATAGTTTTCCCATTATTTGGGAACTCATATGGGAAATTTGAGTCCATGTTTTATTATGAAACATGGGGTTTACCCTAGGCATGACCTTAGTTTGTTCAGTATCAAAAGTTCTATGTGAGGTGATTGTTGGTGGGTGTGTTTAATAAAATAAATAATTTATTTATTTATTTTAATTAAATGACCTAACCTAATTCCCTCCGTATAAATACACCCATTATGGTAAGTATTTAGGGTTATTCGTATAACCTTGGGAGGATATAAAGGAGGTAATCGTTCTTCATTGGTGGATCAGGATCAAAAAATGACAGTGATTAGATTGAGATGGATCAAGAGGCAAACAGCGAACACATTAGACCTTCTTCATCACTGGTAAATGCGCTCTTCACAAATTATTGATCTTGAATTGAGATAGGAATCTTTATTTCTAGCTTTCAAACTATTTTTATAATCATATATTTGTTATCTATTTATTTTTATCTATGAGTTATAGATATTCTCATGATACCTATCGTATTTTAGTTTTATTAATCATATAAAAACACTCATTGAACTTTCTATCACCCTTGGATACTCTTTTTTCATGATCATTGGTCAAGATAACATGTCCAATGATGTATTTAATCTATTTAATGAATTTCTTCACACCATTCTTCACGTTCTTCACCATTGAACCACGGGGTCATAGTTTGACATTACCAGGGAGAGTTCAAGTGTGATCAAACCCTCAGATTCAAGATGATTGTCTGAACGACATGAGAGATGGTGATTTGTAGATAGATTAAGATTTATTTTGGGTAGATTCTGATACTTACAAGGATTTGGGATCTATAAAGGTGATAGGAAGTGTTAAGGATCATCGGATGGTGAATGAATTCTTAGTTTCAAACCATCAGAGGCTGTAGATTGATAGTTGGATACACACCCCTTCGATTTAGATAAATTTAATAGTAAGTTGTATAGAATAATTGAAAATTAGAGAGACACATGAATAATTCCTATATTTATATGGAAAATTTGAGTACATGGAATATATCATGAAGAATTTACATTATATAGTCCCCTAGTTATGACGGCTAGGTTTTCAGGTAGAGATAAATATAACATGTCATGTAGATCTACCACACAAAGTATGAACATATGCTGGAGGCTCAGTGTGTAGTCTAGGATTACATGTGTATGGAAATTACTAGAAACACAAGAATTACTATGTACTTAGACATAACCAGGATACCCGAAAATTTCCATGAACACATGCATGGGCCAATGTACACAGACATGGGCTGGAAGAGCTTGGTCATGCCCCAGGTGGCTGAGATATGTCGTGTTGAACCAGTACATGCCTTGTAGTGTGACATGGATTTCCAATCCATACACTGGGGAGAATATGGATATGTGATGAGGCATGTCACACATTGTATGATTCCACTTATAGAGTATATACATCTCCTGGTAACTTCTACCTTATGTATCTCCTTCTTTAGGACTCGGCTTTCAGCATATGAGTGGCTTATCATGAGTTTTCTTTTACATAGAACACATTGGTAGATTTTTTTGTTGAATTTGAGAAGTGAAGTGAGGTTTTATGACCATGAAACTTATTCAGGTGACACTTGATGATGGTAATGATTAGGGCTATATAATCAATGTGATTTTAGGGTTAGTACTCCCCTATCACACAAAGACATGGGTTCCACACACTCTTTACATAGGTAGAGTCAGTACTCCTCCATATTATAGTAGAGTGTAGTCCTCTATTTATGGAGTGGTAATCCTTTGAATTTATACTCCATCAGGGTGTGGTTCCTTTATTGGGTTATGGATCCCTTGGTTGTTGAGTATAGTGATGAGGAGTGGGCCCCTACACATAGATTCTTTTGAGGTTTCACATGATTCTGGGCATCAAAGATGGGATTTTTGAGTTGTTGGAAGACTAAACATTCCTGGATGGGTTGTGGGATGGAGATCCCCTTTCTCTATAATTTTTGTTTCTTTATAATCATATATATATTGGGTTTTTATTTTCCTCTTTCTATGGGTTGAGATTATTTATATTGTATCTTTCTATTTCTCCCTTTCTAGATTTTAGGGAATCCTACTATGTGTGTATATACTCACCCCTGCAAGGAATTTCCCTATAAATGTCATGTTTTATTCATATGGTAGATATATCATAGGTGAAATTGGTGTAGGTTGCTGATACTTGGATTCATTGACCATATTCGGTGGTTAGACATGGGATCAGGAGTCAACCACTCTACATCTTTCATTTTCCCAGTTATTTTCAGTTTGGGATTTCATTTCTATTTGGTTGTATATTTTTACCCATTTTTTATTTGGTTTTTAACATTATATTTTGATGTATTTCCCTGAATTTTATTACATGCATGATTATACTCTAGATGTTATAGATTGTAATTATTCCTCTTTACTTTCACATGGAGATGGATGAGTTTGTGCATACAGGTACATTTTTCTAAGGCCTCCCAATTCGTTTTGTGCCTTCTCAGTTCTTCTCTCCATCCCCAAGCCTATTGGATGTGGTCCCTAGTGGGTCAGGTCATGATGATTTTTTTATAATTAATTAAAGAAATAAATCAATAAATTAGACTTAAAAATAAACCTATTTAGAGTCTTCATTCAAAATTGAGTGTAAAAATGAAATTTCAAAATCAAAACCACAATTTGTATTTACATTATAATTCAAAAAAATAATAAATAACAAAAAATCATGTTTTGATCCAATTAAAAATTATGTTCAAAATTCATAAATCCATAAAAATCACAAATTTATTAGTGATTTAATCAATTAAGGAGTTAATTATCAATCAAAATGGATAAAAAAATAAAAGTTCATCTCACATCACTCCCCTACACTTAAACTATTATACTCTTGAAAATTTTTATTATATAATCTCATTTATCAAAAAGAAAAACAAAACGATATGCCTTCCTAAATCTAAATACATACTCTATAGAAGAATAAATTCATAGGTTCATAAAATATTTCAAATATTATACCTCTTTTTTATTTCAATTAATTAACTCACTTAAATTCATTCAATGTTCTAAGCCTATGAGTGGAACAAATTTAATTTAATTTGAATAAAAAGTTTAACAATAATAACTTTCATTTATCCCTCTCTCCTAAGTTTCATAAAAAAAATTAATTTTCACTTAATTGATACAACTCAAATGAATTTTCTATAACTTAATTGGTCCCTTCTTCATCATGGTTCAATATTCCCATCACCTGAATGAATTCATTTTTGACTATTATTCACTTCATTGGATTTTTTTTCTTTCTTTTTTAGTTTTACCTAGCCATGTATGTGTGAAGCGTTATACAAAAGTAATTATTGGAAATATACATAGGTATTACTTACACACTTAGTTTCTAATGTCTCAAAGATTCACTATGGGATCCCAATTATCCATTTTACTCTTGGTTTAAAGGAATTATATTAACTTGTTTTGATATGGATCCCAAATGTGTTCTTTTCAGATAGGTCAAGTTTCCTTAGATTAAGTTCAAAAATTCTAGTGAACTCATTTATAATTTTGATTTTGCATAAATATCTTCACTCACACTCCCTTTCTTGGTTCTAAGACAAAATTTTGATTAAAGTAGTGAAGCAGATCACTTAAAAATCATTTATATTTCATAGTTTGAAAACTAGTGAATCACTCAACTCTAGCATGAAATTTTCACTAGTAAATGTGACATTGAAGTTCAAACAAATTTTGAAAATAAAAAAAAACTATAAAAACAAACTATGTATTGTATTTACAAACAAAATGTAATGACCCGAACCTAGTAACATGAAGCCGGTGTCTTCTTTATTACATTGGCATAGATACAATGGTTCAAAACCCAAAGGAATGATTGGTTTAGTAGTTTTGGAGAACTAGATACATACATGATACCCATTTTACAATATGAGTAAAAAACATAATACATAACAATAGAAAATGAACTGCATCCTTGAAAACACATTCAAATATTTATTCTTCATATCCTGGGGAAAAGAAAAAATAAGGGTGATATCAAATTATCAGTAAGGGTTAAGTACAATGGATGCTATCATGAATCCATAAAGAATAATCAATATGTTAAGGAAAATAACTAAACAAACATTCCATTTAAATAACTTTACTATATGAATAAATAATTCATAGTCAATATGGTATGGTAAATAATTGAAAACATTTAACATTTAATCAATAAACTAAGAATGAAATACATCTAGAGATAATATCATTTTGAAAATCTCATGGATAATAACAACTAATTTATTAATGAATGATATTATTAATTATTGGACATCATGTATTGGGAAAATGATATCTCTACCTATAATACCTTTTACAATATGGTTTAAACTATAGGTAAAAACTCATTTAATTTAGGCAACTTGACTTTTCTCATGGGACCTATAAATGCGTCGAGGGGCTATATAATGTCATGACCCACCCATCACTACTAGTGTAAATCATTCCTTATATATCAAATAATTGATTTATTTCATGGATCAATATTTATTATCATCAAATATCCATATTGATTAAAGGATATGAATTTATCAATATTTCCCTAATTAATCAAATAACAATAAAATTAAACAGTACATGTAAAAAAATGTATAAGGTTTAGGAAATAATCATATAAATCATACAATAATATATAATTTTAATATAATTTTAATATAATTTTAATTTATAATGAAAAATTATCACAATAAAGTGATTGTTTCAAGATAAAGTTAACAATCACAAAAGAATGTGAGATTGTATAATAACTTTTACCACTTGGTAATTTTCAAGTCAAATCCTTTTGGATGAAATGATTCAAATTAAAACATAAAATACCATGAATTATGAATTAATCATGATATTACTAGTAAAATTTTCATTATATACACCACATAAGTTTTAATTAGTCAATAATAACAAATAATCCTCAATAGAGTGTAAATTGAGACGAAATCCCTTACAAAGATCATACCATTGAAGTGGGGATTAGTAAATGAATTGATTAGTTGTATCATAAGTAAATTCATATAAAAAATTTTAAATACCACATAAAATAATAAAATTTAATTTAACACATATTCTTAGAATTACATAATCAATGAAGTATAATTTTAACCCAATGAATTGAGATTGAGTTAAGAATTCTCTTACCTCACACTTTACTTTAGTTGAACATGATTTAAACTACTTTATGGTGGTTTTAAACATGTTATTAACTTATTATATAAAAATATTAATATATTATCATATATTATCTTTTTATAACATATTATCACTTGTACGTTTATAATATTTTATTGTTTTCATTTATTCAGGTGTTAATTGTCATGTTTTCTCATGAGTGTTTCATCCAAAAAGATATATTTCTTGTGAGTATTATATAGTTCTATAGTTTCCAAAATAATAATAATAATATAATTATTATATTTTTACACCAATTTTCCTTTTAAAACTAATTAATAAATATGGTTATGAAAAATGGGCTATGTTACAATCATAGAGATGGTAGTTTGTACGTACGCATGAGTAACATTTTCATTTTTCAATGATCATTATAGAAAAAAGGTTATTAAAATTTTATATTTATATAATGATAATAATATAATTTATACCATATTATTTCTTTAAATATAATTATATATATCATCCATGGGTTGTGGTTTTGTAATGAGAGTCATATCGCTTCGTGAAGGCGGCAGTCCACGCGTACATGAACAATGCTATCATTTTTCAGTGTAAAAAAATGACATATTATATTTTCATAATGATGAAAATGGTATTAATATCATAATTATTTCATAAATATCACATATATTCATTAAATTTATCCTTATTACATTCCATTAAATCATTAATGAAAAACGAATTACATCGTTTTTTAAGGTGGTAGTCCACCATACAAACAAGTGATGTTATCATATCCCCTGAGAAATGGAAAGTAAAATCCTATAAATAATATAATGATTAAATATATATAATTATGTTATAAATATAATATTAATACTTTAGATCCATCATCATAACCAATTGTGAGAGGTTTTATTGGAAAATTGAATGATATCGGTTCATGAGGCGGTAGTCTATCATACACATAAATGATGATTTCATAACCCATTTGATGAAAGTGGAGAAGTTTGTAGGTCATTAACTTATTATAAAAACATCTCATTATATTTAACATAATGAGGTTATTATATCATCATGGTTAAATAATAATTTAACAATATGGCTGAAGAAATAAAATAAAAATGCTTTTTGAAGAATGTTTCATCTTTTTTGGGTATCCTCTTTTGATTTGCTACATAGGTTTTACTAGGTTGTATTTCTACCCAAAATAAGGATTCTAGGATGATATTAGTGAAGTTGAAAAATTATTTGGGTAGGTTTTGGCCAAACCAAAAGGGCGTTTAGGTCTGAATAATAGAGGATAGGGGTGGCCTTTTTTAAGTGAGGTGAGTGGAACACTTGTAATTTTTTAAAAAGATTCAATCATACTAATGTTTTTATCATGGAAAAAGACTCCAAAATTGTCAATTGTCAATAATATAAGATATAAGTTATAAATATTGTCATACAATTTGATTTTTAAAATTTGTTGGTCATTTTTACCCTTATCTTCTTAATTTAACCCCTCGGTAAATCTATTTTTAGCTTAACTATGGTAGTTGATTTTTATTATTTTCACTATTCATTTCAGTATAAAATTAATTTGAATTAATTATAAATTATAAATTATTATGATTAAAAATATGGAATCTATTTTTTAAAATTCAATTCTTATAAGTGTAAAATTATAATTTAGAATTAATCCTGTAGACATAATGAGAAAACATGTTTTTAAAGAGAAAATCATCAAAAGTTTAGAATGTTTTTATATCAAACTTTAATGTGAAAATGATTAAAATTACCTAAATTTCATTAATATATATGAATTTAAACTAATTTTACTTTAAAAAAATTAAAATACAATTAAACATTATAATTTATTTAAATGAAAAGGTAGGTTTTCAATTAAAATTAAGTATTTTTCATTATTTATCAAAAAATGAAACTTCTAAAAAAACCCAAAAAATCATCCTAAGATAATTTTAATATGATTATTTAAAAAATTAATTTTATTTTTTAAAATAAATTTCCTATAAATTTTTAATATTATTTTTAAATTATGTGATCAAAGCATAACTAAACTATCCTTTAGAAAAATACAGTTTTTCAGAAAACTTTTATTTTTATTTTAAATAATTATTATTTTATCTCTTACAAATAGGTAACTATAATTTTCATAACTTGGATATTAATATTCATAATTTCCATTCCAATGTCTATATGATGACTATTATATTAAATAGTAATATTTTAATAACATTTCACAATTCTTTTAAACTCAATGATGTGTGTAACGCAAGATAAACTCAGTGTTGTGTACAATGCAAGATAAACTTAATGTTACATGTAATTAAATATAAAATTAGTATTTAGTGTGATTAAAGATATTGAAGATATTGAATTTATCTAAAAATAAATAGTCATAAATTGTCAAGGTGTTATATTTTGTCCTAATCTTGGTGTTGTGTTTCATATACACTACTGAATACACTGTTTTAATTTTTAAATATAGGTGTGTTAAATTATCCCCACCATAAATTAATTTTGACCTCACAATTTAAACTTGATCTTGTAAATAAATGGTTTGATATTAAAAATTCGTTTTTTAAAAAATCCACATTATAAAGGGTTAATAAAATAACCACTTAATAAGAGATAATTGGAAGTACAAAGATCATCTAGAATAATAATATAACTAGGTTTACATATAGAAAAATATAGGTGGGAAGTGAAAACATGAACATAAAAGAGAAAAATAACACACAAATACTTATGAAGAGTGATAGGAAACATGGTAAGGAGAAAGTTAACGACCAAAAAGACATAAACATGATGTGTGAAAAAGGGTTATTAATATTATCAAAAATAATGATAATAGGAAAACATTTTTATTTCAAGATCATTTTCCTAAAGATGATGAATTATTTTAATCCTTAATAATATAATGAAATATAATTACTTGATATATTTTTAATACATAGGAATAATTCCATCCTTTGGTTTTGCTTTAATTAATTCCCACTTCATCTCCTACTCTAAGAAATGAATATCCAAAAATGAAATTTTTATGCCTGAAGCACTAAAATTCAATTTTAATAGATCATAACATCCATAATATAATTATAATTCATTCCTTCAATATAAAGTTATCACTATGAAAAAAAATTATAACATGTTATCCAATATGCATAAATCTTCATATTGCGAAGTAATATATTAATATCTAAAACCTCATACAAGCTTCAACTTAAACCATTTTACAAATTGTTAAACTTAAGGACCTTCCAAAAGATTAATATTAACATCATTATAAAGGAGGTCACTAAATTTCCAAAATTAAATTATCATTAAACTCTCAAATAATATAATGTATCTCTTAATCATCTCATATCAAACATGTGAATACCTTCACCATGTGTTCTCTTGAAATATTTTAATAATATAATTTACCATAAAACCTTATTAAAAATATACATTATTCCTTATTTATTCAGTAAAACATAGATTATTGGATATATTCCTTAATTACAAAGATGTTGTAAACTCCATCAATCATAGTATTAACCAATTTTTCAACAAATCATTAATCAGACCCAAGATAGTTGGTCATCCAATTTATTATACCCATATCAATCGTATCTTTTTCCTAAAATAATTATCTCAATATTAGGAACCTATTAAGTTTTATATTTCCCTAAATCAATTGTTTTCCAAGAAGATAAACTTTCTATTGAATCACTTTTCTTGGTACCATTCAACACATGCATTCAAATACATTAAGAAATAGTACAGCAGTATAATACTTATATATTTAATGATTCTTATAACTAAAATATAATTAATAAAATTATTTTACAACATATTTCAAGGATATAAATACTCAAAAACATTAACCATCCCACTTTATCTATACCAATATCATAAGATTTATCTTGATCCCTTATCTTCTTCTAATGTATATTCCCTTGACTCATGGGAAATTCATTTGAATAATTCCCCATATCGATACATTTAAGGCATTGAACATTGGAAAATTATTTCTTTCCATTGAAATCATGATAATGGTGATCTTTCTATCTACACTCATAGAAAACACCCATTCCCTTCAAGAAAATATTGAGGTGTTTCTTTCCACAATTATCATATATGGTAAAATCATTATTTATTTCATTCCCTTTATCCATTTTTTTCTTTGTCAACCTTTTCTTCTCTAGATTCCCTTAAAATAAATAATACTTAGAGAATTATTTCTATATATTGATAGGATATAAAACTATTTCATTTTATGAATAAAATTTTTAAGAGACCAGTTCCCTTTACAGATTTGGATTAATCCCTTTAAATAAATGGTCAATAGAGCACTCCATATTTCTTATGTAATATATAGCATACCTAGAAAAACTTATAAAGGTAGATTCATAATTCACAATATTTTTTTATTCATTTTTCTTTAAACTAAGTAAATGTATATTCATCTCATTTTTTTTCTCAAGAGGGAAATATTTTTCAAATAATGTCTCCTTAAAATCATTCAATTCCATTAATTTTATTTCCTCTTTATCCCTAGTATTCCAGATTAATGACCACCATTTATTAGCATCACCTTTGAGATAAAACACTAAAAGTGTAACATTTTCCTTATCATCGTATCCCATGGCTATAAATATCTTCTCTAGAGACTTAATACATTTCTAAGCTATCATTAGATTATTAATCCCACCAAATGATGGGTGATTTTGTTGAATAAAGAGATACAATGTAGGAAAATATCATTGTGGAACTATTTTCTCCATACAAGCAAGGTTATTCTTTATAACTTGATTAAGATTCCCTAATATAGCTATAATTTTCTTAGTTCCAATACAAGATGTATTGGATTCCTAGGTTGGGAAATCTCTATATTATCCATGAGTATTGATATCTTTTTTCCATTTAGGAACCATTTATAAACAATGGCATGTACTAGATTAGCTCATAAAATTATGAACATTAAATCATAATTTATAATTCCAAATATGGTGTAACACATAACATGAAATAAAATATATTCATTATTAATCTCATAAAAAAACTTGGTTTCTTTAAGTATAAATTTATTTACAAATCTCTCATAATGGTTTGTAAAGAAAATGTGAATTATCCTAAGAATATCCCCTAGGAGTGTCAAAAAAAGTGTATAGTAATTCATGTTTTCATGAATCATGTTATGATAAGTTCAACCCTAATTATACCTTTTCAAATTTATTTCCCCTAGGTACATCTATACTCAAACCATTTCCACTTGTAGTATCCAAACAGGGATGTATTGCAAGGAAAAACAATATAATCTCTACCTTAACAGAACTTCAGAATGTTCTTCTATATTTATCTTAAATTTATATCATAGGTTTATTTTCCCTTATATATATATTTTTTAATCTAGTTCCGAAGTTTTCAAATAAATATCCTTTAAAACTAATTGTAACGACATGACCCCATAAACCGAGACCCGATGTTAGATTTATTACATTGTCATAGATACAATGGTTCGAATCCTGAAGGACTGGTTAGTTTATTAGTTTTGGAGAACTAAATACATATATGATACTGATTTTACATTAGGAGTAAAAAATAAAACATAATACATACAAATAGTAAATGAACTGCGTCCTTGAAAACTCATTAAAATATTTCTTCTTCATATCTTGGGGAAAGGAAAGAAAATAAGTGTGAGACAAAATGGTCAGTAAGGTTTAAGCACAATGGAATATGTCATTAATCAATAAATAATAATCAATATTTCAATGTAAATATATTAACATTAATTCCATTTAAATAACTTTACTTTTTAAATAGACAATTAAAAATCAATATGGAAAGATAAATAATTGAAAATACATGTCATTTAATCAATTAACTGAGAATGAAATGAATCCAGAGATAATATCATTGTGAAAATATCCTAGATAATAATAATTGAATTATTAATGAAGTTAATTATTAATTATTTTATATCATTTATTATGCATATGATACTTATACCATCAATACCTTTCACAATATGGTTTAAACTATAGGTAGAAACTCATTTAATTTGGCCAAATTGATTTGTATCATGAGACCTAACAATGAAATGAGTGACTATATATTGTTGGTCACCAGCCATAATTTTAGGTAAAAATCATTCCTTAAATATCACATAATTTAAGAAATTCAAGAATCAATATGCCTTATCATCAAATATCTATATTGAGTAAATGATACATATTTATCAATATTTCCTCAGTTAATCAAATAACTTTAAAATTAAGACACATATGTAAAAATGGTTTATAGTTTAGTTAATAATCATTTTTATCATAATAGAATATGGATATTTAATATAAATCTATTGTATAAATAAAAATGATCACAATAAAGTGATTGTTTGAAGAGAAATTTAACAATTGCAAAAGAAAGTGAGATTGTCCAATAACTTTTACCACTTGGTAATTTTCAATTAAAATATACATGGATGAAATGATTCAAATTTAACCTTAAAATATCATGAATTGTGAATTAATCATTATATTACATGTCAAATATGAATTATATACACCACATAAAATTTAATTGGTTCATAATAATAAATAAGTCTCGATTGAATGTAAATTGAGATGAAATCCCTTAAAAAGTCCATTTCATTGAATTTGGGATTAATCAATGAATTGATTATGTGTATAAAATGTAAATCCACATAAATAAGTGGAAATAACACATAAAATAATCAAATTTAATTAAACACATTATTTTATTATTTTATAATCAATGAAGTAGAAGTGTAACCCAACGAATGGAAATTGAGTTAAGAATTCCCTTACCTCATGTTTTCCTTTAGTTAAACATCATTTAACCTCATATATAGTGGTTATAAAAATTTTATTAACTTATTAAAAGAGCCTATTAATATTTATAATATCATATATGATCCTTTTATAACATACTATCATCCATTCATTAATAATATTTCATTATTTTCATTGTTTTGGGTGTTAATTGTCTTGTTTTCTCATGCATGTTTAGTTACAAAATGTATGATTCTTGTGCATATTATATTGTTATATAGTATCTATAATAATAATTATGAAATAATTATCATATTTTTACATCAATTTTTCTTTTAAAACCATACATGAAATATGGTTATGAAAAATGGACTATGTTACAATCACAAATATGGTAGGTTGTATGTATGCATGAGTAACATTTCTATTTTTAAATGATCATTATGTAAAGGAGGTAAGAAATATTTAATATTTAAATAATAATAATATCATATATACCATATTATTTCTTTAAATATACTTATACATTTCATCCATGTTTTCTGGTTATTAAAAGAGATTCGCATTGCTTTGTGAAGCTGATAGTCCACACATACATGAATGATATTATCATTTTTCAGTGTAAAAAAATAAAATGATATATTATCTGATAAAAATGATAAATATGTTATTAATATAATAATTTTATATTTATATCATATATATTCATTAAAATTATCCTTATTACATTCCAAGTAAAGCATTAGTGAAAAATGAATCACATCACTTCGTGAGGCGGTAGTCTGTTGTACACATGAGCAACGTTATCGTATCCCCTAAGGAATATAAAGTAAAATAGTTATATATGATATAATTAACAAATAGGTATAATTATTTTATAATTATCATATATATATATACTTTATATCTATCATTATAACCAATCATCAGTGGTTGACATGGAAAAATGAATGACATTAATTCGCGAGGCGGTAGTCCATCGTACCCACGAATGATGATTTCGTAACTCGTTTAATGAAAATAAAGATGGTTGTAGGTAATTATATTATTATAAAAACATATTATTATATTGAATATATTTATTTTTTTATATCATCATGGTTAAATAATAATTTAAGGAGGTGGAGGGAGAAATAAAATAAAAATGCTCATTGAAAAATGCTACCTCTTCTTCGAGTATCCTCCTTTTGTTTGCAACAGAGTCCTTACTGTGTTGGATTTATGCACAAATAAGGCTTTTAGTATGATAATAGGTAATTTTTTAATTTATTTAGTTATGTATTTTATAAACCAAAATGGATTGAAGTTGTGAATAAGAGAGGACATGGGTGGGTTTTTATAAGTGAGGTGAGTGGCACACTTGTAAGTTTTTGATAAGATTCAATCATACCCATGTTTTCATCCTAAAAAAACCTCCAAAATTGGTAATTATCGAAACTAGATGCTATAATATTGAAATATTGCCATAAAATGGGTGTTGTAAAAGTTTTTAGGTCATTTTAACCTTATCCTATTAGCTTAACCCATAGTAAATCCATTTTTACATTAAATGTGGTAATTAATTTTCACTAATTTAACTATTAATTTTTTTAAAAAAATTAAGTTAAAATTATTATAAATTATGAAATATTATGATTCCAAATATTTAATCTACTTTTCCAAATTCAATTCATATAAGTTTCAAAATTTAATTTAAAATTAATCTTTTAGAGGTGATGAGAAAGAGAAGTTTTAAAGTGAAAATGTTCAAAAAACTTACAATGTTTTTATATCAATATTTAATGTGAAAATGATTCTAATGACCTACATTGAATTAATAGATATAAAATTTAACTAATTTCACTTTAAAACTAATTAAAAATATAATTTAACATTATAAATTATTTAAATGAAAAGTCGGTTTTTAATTAAAATTCAGAATTTTTCATTATTCATCAAAAAATGAAACTTTTCATAAAAATAAAAAAAATTACCCCTAATATAATTATGATATTATTATTTAAAAAATAAATTTTCATTACAAATAAATTTTCTAAAAGTGTTAAAAATTAACTTTAAATTATTTTTCCAAAGCGCGACTAAACCATCCTTTAGAAAAATGCAATTTTTTAGAAAATTTTATTTTTATTTTAAATGATGATTATTTTATTTAAAATCAATAGGTAACCATAATTATCATTATTTAGTTGTTAATATTCATACCCATCATTCTAACATCTATGTGATAACTATTATATCAAATAATAAAATTTTAATAATATTTCATATTTTGTTAAAACTCGGTGTTCCATGTAACACAAGAAAAACTCAGTGTTGTGTGTTATAAGGCACCAGCCTTAAACATTAAATAATCTTGAGTTTTAGTTAATAAATTACTTTCTTCCACATTGAGGATATTTTTAGGTTTATAATTTTATCAAATTATGCCATAACTCATACACAACAATACCATAAAATACAAAGTGGACACTTCCAATCAGTATTCATTTTTTCACCATATAAAACTTTTAAAAATAATGCATGATATCTTTTATGAAATTTAACTTGAACTATTCCAATCCCTTAATCATCATTAAATCCTATGAAAAACATTTAAAAACATGGGATAAGAATAAAAATAGTAGTAAGGGATATAAGAATAAGGAAATTGTTAGTCCATTTAAAAACATTAAAACTCATGAAAAACCCTTTTTTGAAAACAAAGAAAATTACCCAAAAAAGGATAAATCATTCTTTAATAAATATAATTTATTTTACCTTTTGAAAACAAATTATTTCCAGGAAAATTCATTATTAAACATAGAAAAGTAATTTACGTACCTTGGGACATCATCACATTGAACCCTTATAGAACCCTTACATATTGAAATAACCATACAACGAAATTCTAATATAATTCTCTAGATAATATGATCATTACCCAACCCATTAGATTGATATCTGGTCACACCCACCATTTAAGATATTACGGTATCACCCGACACTATCTAGGTACACCCATAATTTATAATTTCCAAGAACCATAATGTGAAATAAAACATTTCATCATTTGAAAATCTCTTTTAAACGCATATGAAAATCACTTTCAGATATTAAAATAAAATTTTCTTTAAAAAATCCCATTTTCAATACAAAATAAACCTTTATTTTGAAAACAAATCAATACCAAAATACCCAAAAAAAGGAAAGAGTTATTTTCATTTAATAAAATATGAAATCTTGTAAATTAATAAAAAATAAAATAATGTCCATGGAGGTGTAAAATTCATGGTCACCATATATGATAAGAATAGAACATTCCTTTGGTTGTTTTTCAAAACATTCTATGTAAAACATGTAAAGGTATTCCTTTTTGAAAAAAATTGAATGTAATTTAAAATAGTCATAAAATTTAATTTATAAAACTTTTATATCTGTATAAATAAATATGTAAAATAATATCAAGAATATTGACATTGAGAAAAGATTTTGAAATTAAATCTTTAAACATTCAAAGTATCCCATACCACTTTTAACATTTAAATCATAAGTACCGTGAAAAAAATGAAATTTAACAAAACATTAAATAACATTAAAATAGATAATTTATGGATGTATAATTTTAAATTGTCTATATATACACCTTTTGAAAGAATAATGGTGCATATCATCAAGAAATGCCTCAATGAAAGAAGATTGAGACAAAATATCTTACCTTGAGTCTGACTTTTCATGTGAGTCTTTATCCTTCTGAATAATAAATTTATGGTAATTATTTAATTTATTAAGAACCTTTTTCAAGTTTTACTTTAATTTTATTTCACTTAACAAAATTTTGTAAACAATATACTTAAACAATTAATTTTGTGTCGGGCGTTTTGATGATATTTGGTTTATGTGTCAAAATGACTTTGGTAGGTCATCTATAGTCAAAGGGGTCATTATATAAGCATATAAATAATAATAATAATGAAATATTTATCATATTTATAGATAAATTATATGTTTAAAACCAATAATGATATATGGTTATGAAAAATGAACTAGTGTTACAGTCATGGAGACTGTAGGTTTTACGTACGCATGAGTAGCGTTCCAATTTTTCAACAATTATTGTGGAAATATGGTAAGTAACATTAATATTTATAGAATTATCATTATATAATAAATACCAAAATATTTAATCATATATACTTATATATATAGTTCTTGTGATGTAAAATAAATCACATAGCATCGAGGAGGCAATTGTCCACAAGTCCACGAATGATATTATCACTTTTTTAGTGTGTGAAAGGGTAATAAAGAAAATGATATATTATATTTCTATAAATTTAATTATATCATTATTATAATATATATTTTATTTATTTCACATATTTTTAATTAAAATCATCCTTAAAACATTCCATGTAACCTGTGAACGTATCACATTTCTTTAAGGAGGCGGTAGTCCATACATCCACAAACGATGTTATCGTATTTACACAAAATAGAAAACATGAAGTTATGTGAATATAAAAATTATATAAGTATTTATAAATCATAAATATCATGTATATATATCATATAAAAACATTGTGTCTGTCATAATTCCCAAACATGATAGGTGGTAAAGGAAAAAAACAAACAACATCATTTTTTGAGGCAGTAGTTCGTCGTATACAAATAGTAATTTCATTACCCATTTGATGGAAGTGTGTGTGGGTGTAGGTTGAAAAATTAACATAAAAAAATATCAGTATATTTATTATAATTATGTTATTATATAATCATGTAATAATAATAAATTAATTGGTGGATAAAGAAATAAAACACAAATGCATATTAAATAATGTCACCTCTTTTTTCGAGTAACTCCTTTTGGTTTGAAACAAAGGGTTTCCTTGGTTGTATTACTACCCAAAGTGAGGAATATAAGATGAAGTTAGGTATTTTTGAAGACTATTTTTTGGTTTTGGATGAAACAAAAGTGCTTCATAGGTGTTAATAAGTGGGGAGGGTGAGTGGCTTTTTATAGTGGATGGTGGCATTCTTATAAATATAAAAAGGTAAAGACTATTGGGAAGTCTCCCTTACATCATGTGACTCCAATAATGGTCCCAATTATAGAAAATAGGTTATATGTTAAAATAATGTCCATAAAATTGGTTTTTTACAAGTTTCTAAGTCATTTAGACTCTTAAGATTAAAATTAAACCACTAAGTAACCACATTTTTACATTAATCATTGTAATTAATTTTAATTAATTTCACAAATATTTTTGGTTAAAAACTAATTTTACCATATTATAAATTATAAATTATTATTATTACAAATATTCAATCCATTTTTTAAAATTACAATCATATAAGTGGCATAAATTAATTTAAAATTAATCCCAGAGATTATATGACACTACAAGTTTTTAAAGTAAAAATGTTCAAAAGTTTTCTAAGTTTTTATATCTAAATTAAATTTGAAATTTTTTATAATAACATAAATTGATTTATAATGATATAAAATTTATCTAATTATAATTTAAAACTAATTAAAAACGTCATTTTACTATATAAATAAATTAGACAATAATGTAGTTTTGAACTAAAATTTAGTATTATTCACTATTCATCAAAATAAAAAAATTCTCGAAAAAATTACAAAAATTAACCCAAATTGAATTTTTATATTTTTATTTCAAAAAAATATATTTTTTCATATGAAATTTATAAAATTTTCAAAATTTTGATTTAAAATAGGTGCGTTATTAAAAGGTGATAAAATTGTTTTTTAGAAAAAAAATATATATTTTAAGCATAAAATTGGATTTATTCTTATATTATGCCTATAAAATTTTTTTGGATGGATGTAAAAAATCATAATAATGTGTAAACATAATATATTTATTTCTATTCACACCCACCAATATAATGGCTAGGAGATATTTAGCACATAAAATAATAATATTAGCAATATAATATTGGTTAGTATAACTCAGTCTTGTATGAAACGCAAGATTACGAAGAACTCATTGTTTTATGTTAGGTAAACTATTGGAAGTAGTGTCCCATTTATGTAAAATTAATATTTAATTCATAAATATTAATAAATATTAAAAATTCCCATTCTATCATTACTTGGTATGTTACATGTATAATGAAAGCTAAACTAAGTATTGTGTGTAACACAAGTTAAACTCAATGTTGTGTGTAATGAAAGTTATTGAAAAGATTAAATTTATTTAAAAACAAATATATCTTAAAGTATCATTATGTCATATTTTCTTCTAAGATTTTTTTTGGGTGTCACATACATGACCAAATACAATGTACTTACTGTAAAATCACAGGGAGTTACAAAAAATAATTTCTAACTTATTTATTTACACTCATAAAGTATAAGAACAAAAACCTATAGAAACTATGTACAGGTTCCTAAAATGGATTTGGATTTTATTTTTTATTTTTTTAACATATTCACTAAAAATAGTAAACAATTTTTTATTTACAAATTATTAAATGTTCTAAAAATCATTTAAATTTTATTCAAACATTCTTAAAAATATTAACCCAATATTTTTCAAAAATATCCACCTAATTTGCAGAAGAATGCATAAAAATATAATTAATAAATAGTAAAAAAGGATAGGTACAACCCGGTGTTGCTTTTTCTATGGGTTTGAGTGAAGCTCTTTCCTAGGGTGTTTATAGAAAACATGGAGCTAGCCTCCAATATTTCTATCTACATAGGGGAAACCTATATAAAAACAAAATTAAACATATTAAAAATTATATTAAAATAAAAATGGAAATATAAAGAGAAGGGAGGAGATTCTTGGGTTATCCATCCTAAGAGATGCTATAGTTTGGCTGTCCATAGCTAAATATTCTTATGACTATTCCGAATCCAAATAATAATAGGGTTTATGTGATATTAATCACCACATTTGGTTCCTTACAAATATCTTCAACTATCATTCAACTTTGAGGTCCCATTTAAAATAGTTTTTCATATCAACTCCCTGATTAATGTGGTGTATCTGATAAAGTTGGGTTGTAAGAATAATGTATGGGGTATCCTTAGTCTCTGAAAAAAAAATTATGTGGCTTATTCCTCTAGTGTATTCACCACTTTTACTATTTGGATAAGTTAAAATAAGGTATAGTTAGAAATTAATTCAAGATGAATATAATTAGAACAAGTTTAGTTTAGGTAAAACATTTCCCCTTTATGTATTGCATCATGTACTTCTGTCACTTCATGAGTACCCAATGAAATATCCTTCTCTATTGTACCTCCCTATGTATGATATTAATTTTATTTTAATTGGGTCTCTTTCTATTTTGTAATCATATCCTCCAGTAATACAGCTGAATTTTCAATATTAAGACACAATAGTCTATAAGAGAGTTTATCTTTCATGATATTTCAATAGAAAGAGTTAGAATTAGATTTATCTTCCTCCAAATAATACTTCAACAGTGCTAAGTTTGTATCCTTAAAATAATGGTGGTTAGAGTCGAATTGAATTTGAAAATAATTAAAATCAATATAGTAAATATTTTTTGGTTAACCCCTAAAATTATTCATCTTGTTTCCTTTTTTGCTTCATGAGTTCCTCAAGCATCATCTTAGGATAGTGTGGGGGAGTAAAATATTTCAATAAGTCCACCTCAATGTTGTCCTCTTTATATGTTGGAGGATTATATTTTGGTTTATGATCTACTATTACTTCCCTTTTAGTATTAGATCTATGAAAATAAAATAATATTTTCCATACATGTTCATTACTTCATCAAAATGTTCATAAGTAACACTAATATTTGTTCATTTTAGTGCATTATGAAGTCCTTATAAAATTTTTGATACCAAGTGTTGATCTATTTTTTTTTTAAATTTTAAAATAAAAACAAACTATTTACAAAGTGAAAAATAAAAATGGACCTTCTTCCTTACACCTTAGAAATGATGGCAATTTGATCATGCAATTTTCATAGGTCACGATCAAATCAAATTTTATTTGATTAAAACTTAGAATAAAACATGGTTTTGACCAAGGTAATTTCCCAAGGAGTGTATGTGGTTTGATTCTTCACTATTAATAATCACTTATGTATTTTTGTTTTTTTTTAATATTTTGAAAGAAATACATCAGGAGATGTGATGTTTGTTTGGTTTTCTAATAAAATTCATTGTGAAAATAATAAATTCATAAACACAATAAAGGGTTTATAAATAAATACAATAGGTATTAGGGTGAATTCTAATGGTTATAATCATCATTTACAATTATTTTCAATCTTTAAACTCAATGAACATACTCAATATCAATCTTCCATATACCCAACACAATTTTTCTTCAGTATGAAACTACTAATTCAATTAATTAATCCCCTAAATAGACCAGACACCTCATTTTTTCTCCTCGTTTAATGGGTAATTGCATTATTCAATCGATTAAATGTACTTACACACTCACCTAGTAGTAATCACATACAATTCTCCCATTCAAATCACACAACTCCACTAGTATAAAGTGTGATCTGAATAGAGGGAGACATTGAAGTGTAACAAGTAGAGGAGTAAAATAGTGTTAATGAAGTGTAGAGAGATGATAACCTCCTATATAATCCATGTTTATTTTCATCTTATAATCAAAGAGAAATAGAGTTAAAAATTAAATTACAAAAATTCAAACATTCCGCTCTGATTCCCCTCAAACCACACGCAATGGGATAGTTCTCCATGATCACAGAGTTTGAGATCATTGAGATTTAATATAGGTTGGAAAACATCAACAAATTGAGGGAAAATATAACATAACTACATGATGAATAGATAATATAATTGAATTATAGTTAAAATTATTAAATAAATATAGTAAAAAATGATCTTCAATTGGTAATATCTGAATATTTCTACTGAGGGAGGAGAAATATTTATAATCCATGGTGAGATTTATTCTAAAATTCAATGCCCATTAATGAATTTACCTTTTATAATATTGTCTCCATGTGTCATTACCAATGGTTTTGATTGACTTGGTTAAAATAATTATCTTCCCATGATCTCCCCTATATTCCTTCAAGAAAATTCTAGTAGATGTAACCAACTATTTTGCAGAGCAGTGCAAGATATGTTCTGTTCTCTATGCTCATGTGATAATTTTAGTAATGCACATGATGGGTTATTGACATTGAGTTGAACCTTGAAGTCTTGAATTGGGTTTCCAAATGTTGGGCCTAGCTTGAATATAGGCTTCAATACTACAATTGGTACATCTATAGTGTGCTCAAGTAGTCTTGTGGATAAAGAACCAAATCAAGAAAAATCGTGGTTTGGACATTGAATCAAGAACCTGGTGTGCATGGGGTGTAAACCATGTCTTTTTCATCTTTAATCACACTCATCTAGTTTCTTTAATCGGTGGTATTTTTATTTATCATAATAAAGAAACATAGAATTTGGTTCATCAATATCTAAACACCCACACTTGAGCTCCGGTTACATAGGTGCAATGACTTTAATTAGTGTTGGATCGAGTTTTATTTTCACAGGTCAGTGTTGGTGATGTTCAGTTATTTTTTATTCTCAGTAGGCTTGGTCTGGTTTCATAATTTCAAAATCTAGAATACATTTTGTATTATTAAATGGATAGATTCTACAGATAGAGAATTTCAGGTTTCATCCCCCGTGAATTTAGTTTTTCTTGACTGTTTAGGAATAGAAGCATCGGAATTATTCTCTAATGAGAACATTCATATCCTTTTTATTCTATTTCATATGGATAGAGGGGCCTCATTTGTCTTCAAAAAAAATTTGGTTCTTTGATGGTTTATCTATCAATTGTAGTATCTTTGATTTGACATCAATGATCGGGTTCTTTGGTTAGAACAATCAGATAGTACGTCCTTGAGATTTCAATGAGATCCTAGGAATATTTTTTAAGTTTGTAGTTGATGTGATATAGTCAATAATGAAGAAGAAGAGATGTGGTTTATTAGTTCATTTTCCCAAAAATAAGCTACTAATTATTAGGGGAACCTTCTCTTGGAAAGTTTTAAATCTCCTTGGTTTCTTGATCAACCACATGAAGAATATAAGGCATGGTCCCTTTCCTTTGGGTATATTTTTTAATTTTTGATCAACCATATAAAGGGGTTCCACAGTCACTTAATGCCTTTAAAAATTTATATATTATTCTATAAAAAACAACAAATTTTTTAATAACCAACATTTTTCCCTAATTAATAAAATAAATAAAGAAATTAATTAAAATCAAAAATAAATCAATTTGATAGCTTCATTTCCTATTTAACTAAACAATAAAATTTTAAGATTGAAATAAAAATTTGGATTCATGTTATAATTCAAATAATTAATAAATCACTAAAAACATGTTTTGATCCAATTAATAAATATGTTCAAAATTAAAAAATTCATAAAAAATAACAAATTTACCAATGATTTAATCAATTAAGGTATTTATTATCAATTAAAAATAGAAAAAAATAAAAAATGCATCTCAAGTCAGTGGTAGAAACATTTAATAGAAAATTTTGTTCAAATTATAGTTGAAATTTTAGTAGTGAAAGTGTGATTTAAGAGTCTTGGGATAACTCACAAATAATATTTCCATATAATAAAATAATCTCAGTACACACAAGAATTATTATGGCCAATACTAAAAAAATTCAGCATAGAGATAGATTTTTGAAATGAAACATGATTACACATTTTGAATTCAACAATGATTTCCAAATGATCAAATAAAAACATGCATATACACTATTGAATCACACTAAATAGTTAAAATTAGAAATGACCAATATTATTAATAAACATTATATCATATTATAATGAACTACCATAAATAAATTTTTAGCATCGAATTACATAAAACCAGAAATATTCAAATAGATTAGGAAGAATTACAAATAAATCAATCTAAAAAATTTACTCCCCTTGTATGTATATGTTTTAAAATTTTATGTTGGTTCCAAAAGAACCCCCCCCCCCCTTTCTTTATAAAATCCCCTCTAACCACCAAGATAAATCACCAGAAATAGTGGTAAAAGGATCTTGATCAAGATTTCTCAATCTTTGTAACAATCATGGAAGTGAAGAATGGTTAAAAATTATTATATTAAATCCAAGGTAGGAACAATATGGACAGATCTATAATTAAATAGCGTTATTGTCATTTATTTGAAAAGAAAAATAAAAAAAAATAATTATAATAGCCATGGGTTGCTTCCCATATACCTATATCTTTAAAGTATTCATCTATACGTGACTCTTAAATCTAACCATGATCATTTGTTTGGTATAAGATATTAATGGTTTCGAATTTACTATTTATTGTGGGAATTTTACCATGCACTCTATAGATTTTTAAAGCACTAGATTCTTGTAGAATTCTCACTAAAAAATATAGTGTCCTAAAATGATATTTTTCATTCATTATTTTTTTTATGGATGAAAAGGTCGTGAAAAGGGGAAAATATTAAAGATAATATCTTGGGAGAAGGATTACTCCCCAGAAGCTCCCCCAAACTTGATAAATTTAATAAATAATAATTAGGTGAAATATTTATTGCAGCATGCTCACTGTCAATCATTGAAACATTCTCAAAACAACCTTCCTTGTGTAAATTAGGGAAAAATTTCTTATCATATCTAACAAATTAACGAAATTAAAGATAAAAAATACATCATCTAAATAGATTAAATAAGTAGGGATAATTTTGTTGTCAATATCTAGAAATATATCTAGGTTCTCAGTTTTGGAACTCTCTGAAGGGTGGGAAAACTCAATTTTTGTGACTTATAATGAGAAAGAATAGTTATCATATCTAACATAAAGTTTAAAACATACAAATTTAGAAGAATTTTTGTATGGGTAAAAATTATTATTTGATGTACGTAAGGGGTTCTCTTATAAGTGGAAGGTTGTGAGTGGTTTTTAATAACCTCAGGATCAAAAAAAAGGAATGATTTTGTATGGACACTTTCATGGTCCTTGCTAATAAGTTTCCTAATCTAGCTCTCAAGTTTCTCCAATATTCCATTATTATGTGTGGTTTCATACCCAGCTTTAAAGGGTCTAAATTTCTCATAATAAAGAAGATCTAATCCCTCGTGGAATCTATAAGGTCACGGCCTTAAACATTACTTAATATTGAATTAAATGAATAATTCACATTAAGGATCTTTTCAGGTTTCGAGTTTTAGAGAATTAGAACATAACTATTCCATCTCAAAAGATTTACAAAGTAGACACTTCTACCAAGTTTCCATAGAATAAAAAACTCTTAAAAAAAACATGTCTAGTTCCATGTTTTATATAGCATGACATTCCCTTGATCCCATCCTAGACCTTATTCCACATTAAGTCCCATGAAAAACATTTCAAAAAAACTTGGGGTGAGCATAAAAAGCTCAGTAAGGGATACACAAAGAATGAAAACTGTTATTTTTTCAAACATCAAGTAAACCATGTATACTTTATCAAAGTAATACCTTCACCTTCATAAAGTATTAAAAAACTCTTCACTGAATAAAATATCATTACTTACCTTTTTGTAACCAAAGGATTACCATAAAACCCATATAAAGAACACATAACATATATAAAGGTAACTTGGGACATAAACATACTTAAGTGGAATAACCATAAGGTCGACTTCCACACATATCACTTAATGGAATAGTCATTTGGCCGACTTCCATACATACTTAATAGAATAGCCATTCGGCTGACTTCCATACCCAATTCATTGGAGGTTATAACGTAACCACCCGTCCTGGTATTCACGGAACCACCTGTCATATGGTTTATCATGTAACCACCCGTCAAATGTCCAAGTACCATTATAAAAATCATAAGACATAAAACAAATATAATGGAAAGAAAATATTTCCACACTTTGATCACAATATATCACATAAACATATTGACATAACAAATCCATTATAAAAACCATTTTCAATAACAAAATACATAAAAGAGTATATGGTATTTATTTCATTTTAAAAAAACATTACAGCTTGTTCAGGAAACCAAAGACCAAATAATACTCGCGGTGGCGGAAAAGGTCGTTGTCACCGCGTACGTTAGAAGAAACATTATTTTTTGTCGTTTTGTAAAATTCTTCGTAGAAAAAGATTACTTTTTTATAAAAGTAAAGGTCAAAGGGGTTTATACACCGTATAAAAGAAAGTTGTGTATAAAACGAAATATGCCTCAATGAAAGGAGATTGAGACGAAGTCCCTTACCTCGGGTCCGACTTGACTCGATCGTTCTTTAACGTCCTGAATAATAAACTTGAGTTAATTTATACTTGATTAAGAACCTTTTTAAAGTTAATTATTCCTTTTATATCACTTATTTCCACATTATAAACATTATTTAACCATTTAAGTTAATAATGTTTGTTTTGTCGATATTTGGTTCTTAAGTCGAAAGTGGACTTCTTACAATTACATGTTGTTCGTGTGGTCAAATTTTCTTTATATCCAGAATGACATTCCTGATTTTGATAGCATATATATCATATATATACAACATATACATGTATTTATAATATTACATAATCATTTATAGGTAAGAAATGAAATGCACCGTTCATGGAGACGGTAAGCCGTACGTACGCATGAACGCTACTTTCATTTCTTTGTCATATTAATGGAATTAAAACTAAATGAGAGGTATGTATATTTTAATTCCAGAATTATATTAATCATTTAGATGTAACATAAATTATATATATCCATTATATATATGTACTTATAATAGTACATTACATTTGGGGATAAGAAATGAAATGCACCGTTCATGGAGACGGTAAGTTATACGTACGCATGAACGCTACTTTCATTTCTATATCATACATTAATGGAAATAAATAATAATGATATAGAGGTATATTATAATTACATTATAACATCATATATAATAACTTTAAATCCATCCTTTATACGTCCCACATATGGCATTAACGAATCAAATCACTTTGAGGGGGCGGTAGTCCTCACTTCCTTAAATGAAGATATCGCGTTTACCCATAATGGAAACCGTAAAGGTAATCCCAAAATGAAAAATACAGAAGCTTAAGTAAAACATAAACATATTATATATCATATATAAATATAGTATCATCTTAATGTCCACCTTTGAAGGTGTTAAAAGAATGTTGAACAATCATCGTTTCGGGAGGCAGAAATTCACCATCCACGGAAACAGTATGTTCTTTAACCATTAGATGTAGGTCTGTTTAAGTGTAGCTCTAATCCTTCTTATAGAAACATCCTAGTATATTGAGGATACTTTAGTTGTTACAAAAGAAAAGAATAAAAAGATTTTAGGGGGTTGTAGAAGAAAAATAAAACAAAAGGACTCAAAAGAAGACATTACCTTAAAATCCGGTAACTCTCTTAGATTTGAGCTCAAAGGCTTCCATGGGATGACTTATGCCCAAAGTGAGGCTTCAAGGAGTAATAGAGGTATTTGGAGATCCCAAATGGGCAGGTTTTGGCCGATCAAAAGGCTTTGGGTGTGTGGTTAAGGAGGTAGAGGTGGGGGCCTTTTATAAGAGGAGAGGAGGGGCACTCTTGGAAGGTAAAGAAAAGTCACTTTATTTTAAAATTGTATTCGGATTTAAGAGGTCTCAAATTGATGTGTTTAGAGGATATGGTGATAAGGGTTCGAAATCCACCCATCCAATAGGTTTTTTCCATGTGTAGGTCTTATATTTTACATTATCTTTCCATTTTATTTAAATCGTTAAATAATGAGGTCATCGCTGCATCATCATGATGTCATAAATAATTTAATTTATTTAATGTCTAAAAATTATAAAACAAATACTATTATGTAGGAAATCTTTTTATATTTCTAATTAATATTTATAGTCAAAAATTGGACTTGTATAACCCCATTTAAAAATTGTTTTAGTAAAACATCTCATGTGTGTGTCATTTTTACTTTAACATTAAATAAAAAGTTATTTATGTCATTTCCCAACCAAAGTGGATCCATGGGGTCCCCAAGTTGACCCATGGATTTTATTGGTCGGACATGACACATCCAATAAGGGTAGGACATGTGTCAAGGTATTTTCATTTTATTATAATATCATTTTTGCCTTAAATTGCACTAATTACCTCTAATCGCGATTAAGAACACAAAAATACTATTTACCAAAAAAAATTAATCTCATTTAACCACATTTTACTTCTTAATAAAAACCATTGTATATTGTATTTTTGAAATTCAAAACACAGAAGTGGTAAAATTTCATTTAAACGAAAAATCAGTTTTTATAAGTACCACTTAGTGGTTTCACTATTCATCAAAAATTGAAGTTTTTCAGAAAAATACCAAAACTTCACCCTAAGATATATTTGATATTCCAAATTCAAAAATGAAGTCCATTTTACAAAATTCACAACATATAAGTTTCATTAATTAATTTAATAATTAATTCCCGCTGTCATGACAAATAGCATGTTTTTATGAAACAATAAGTATCAAAAGATTGACACTAGTTTAAGTCCGATTTCAAAGTGAAATTAATTCCAACGACCACTATTGGATTTAATGGTAAAAATATATTCTAATTTCACTTTAAAACCAATTAAAAAGATAATCTAATCATATAAATAAATTAGATTAAAAAGAGGATTTGAATTAAAATACAACATTTTACACTATTCATTAAAAAATTAACTTTACCGGAAAAATACCAAAAAAATACACAAAGTAAATTTTGATGTCCCGATTCTAAAAAAGAGTTATATTTGGTCCAATAGAATGTATAAGAGTGAACAAAACTATATTTAATGACAGTTCTCCATCAAAAGGCGATAAGTGAACCTTTAGTGAATATTAGGGCATATATGCCTAAAATTGAATTCTTTCTTTATTTTAAGCCTTTATCTTTTATTAGATAAAAGAAAAAACATTTAAAAAACATATATAATCATATTTTAGTTATTTATATCCATTCCCACCAATACAACGGCTATGTGTTAACTAACATTTAAAATAATATTATTTTATTACTAGTGTGCAACGTAAGTTTTCAAAGGAACTCATCGTTGCGTATCGGGTACGCTATCGATCATAGCAACCCCTATAAAGTAAAATTAATATTTAATTCGTAAATATTAATAAATATGAAAATTATTTATTCTTTATTTACCCGGGATGTTACATCCTTCCTCCCTTTTGGGAATTGCGTCCTCGCAATTTTATTCACTTATCAAAATAAGTGGGGGTATTTATCCCTCATATCATTTTCAGATTCCCACGTTGCCTCTTCAACCATATGGTTTTTACACAAAACCTTTACCTGGTGGATTACCTTATTTCGTAACACTTTCTCCTTGTGGTCAAGAATCTGGAACGGTTGTTCCTCATAAGATAGGTTCTCTTCCAGCTGAACTACCTCTCGACTCAAAACATGAGATGGATCTGGCATATACTTTCTCAGCATCGAAACATGAAAAAAATTGTGTACCTGAGATAAACTCGGAGGTAAAGCCACTCAGTAAGAAACTGATCCAAATTTCTCCAAAATATCATATGGTCCAATAAACCTTGGACTCAGCTTTCCTTTCTTACCAAATCTCATCACACTTTTCCAAGGAGAAACATTGAGAAAAACATGATCACCTACCTCGAAAGATAGATCCTTCCTCCGGTTATCCGCATAACTCTTCTGCCTGCTCTGAGCTTTTCTCATGTGCTTCTGAATCAAATGAACTTTTTCTGCCATCTCTTCTACCAATTCTAGTCCCATCAGCTTCCTTTCACCCACTTCATCCCAAAATGCTGGAGTTCGACACCGCTTCCCTTATAATGCCTCAAATGGTGCCATCTGTATACTGGAATGAAAACTGTTATTATAAGAAAACTCAACCAAAGAAAGATGTTGGTCCCAACTTCCCTGATAATCCATCAAACAAGCTCGTAGCATATCCTCCAAGGTCTGAATTGTTCGTTCTGACTGCCCATCTGATTGAGGATGAAAAGATGTACTAAAATTTAATTCAGTACCCAACAACTTCTGAAGGCCTTTCCAAAAGTTAGAAGTGAACCTGGGATCACGGTCAGATACAATGGAGAGAGGAACTCCATGTAACCTGACTATCTCTTTAATATACAAACGAGAAAGTTGATCTAAAGAGAATGTATCTCGAATAGGAAGGAAATGAGCAGATTTAGTCAATCGATCAACAATAACCCAGATTTCATTATTACCTCTAGATGTATTCGGTAATCCCACAACAAAGTCCATGGATATATTTTCCCATTTCCACTCTGGCACTGGTAAAGGTTGAAGCATCCCTTTCAGTAACTTCCACTCTGCTTTAACCTGCTGACAAGTCAAACACTTCACAGTAAAATCAGCAATATCTCTTTTCATTCCATCCCATCAGTAATACTCCCGCAGATCTCTGTACATCTTAGTACTGCCAGGATGAACTGAAAACAGGGAACTATGAGCCTCACAAAACAACTCATTCTTCAACTCTGAATCACAAGGCACACATAATCTCTTCCCAAATCTCAAAACACAATCATTATCAATGTTGAATTCAGGCAACGTACCCTTCTGAACTAGCTCTACCTTTTTCTGCAACTCACTGTCTTCCCACTGTGCTTGCTTAATTCTGTCTGATAGGGATGATCTCACTGATACCTGAAACAAAACAGAAGAACTTCCTGCACCAAAAACTTCTATTCCAAATTTCATCAAATCAAAAACCAAAGGATCTCATTCCAAACGTAGCATGGTTAAGGAATCATTACTTTTTAGACTCAAAGCATCAGCCACTTTATTTGATTTTCCTGGATGGTAATGAATTGTACAATCATAATCCTTGATTAATTCCAGCCATCTCCTATGTCTCATGTTCTATTCTTTCTGAGGGAATATATACTTTAAACTTTTGTGATCAGTATATATTTCACACTTTACTCCATACAAATGATGCCTCCAAATTTTTAAAGCAAAAAAAACAGAAGCTAATTCAAAATCATGTGTAGGGTAACTTACCTCATGAGTTTTCAACTGACGTGAAGCATATAAAATTACCTGACCATTCTGCATAAGGACACAACCAATTCCTTTCAATGAAGCATCACTGTAGATAACAAACTCACCATTCCTGGAAGGTACTGCCAAAACTGGAGCATTCACCAATCTTCTTTTCAACTCCTGGTTCAACTGAGCCAACACTACAACAAACTGCTCAATTCTGATTCTGACCATCTTAGTATGCTGATTTGGAAGTTCATTTCCCTCAGTATGCCTTCCCAAAAAAAACTTCTCGGTTTCCTCTATGAAAAACCATTCTTAACACTGAAATACCTTAGGTGAAGCAACATGGTAATCTTTAAATGCCATATCATTTTAATCATACCATAAATTAACTTATAATTTTACACTTTTCTAACTCCTAAAGTTGTCTAAACCGACCTCTGATACCAACTATAAGGCCCTGGCCTTAAACATTACTTAATATTGAATTAAATGAATAATTCACATTGAGGATCTTTTCAGGTTTAGAGTTTTAGAGAATTAGAACATAACTATTACATCTCAAAAGATTTACAAAGTAGACACTTCTACCAAGTTTCCATAGAATAAAAAACTCTTAAAAAGAAACATTTATAGTTCCATGTTTTATATAGCATGACATTCCCTTGATCCCATCCTTGACCTTATTCCACATTAAGTCCTGTGAAAAACATTTCAAAAAAACTTGGGGTGAGCATAAAAAGCTCAGTAAGGGATACACAAAGAATGAAAACTGTTAGTTTTTCAAACATCAAGTAAGCCATGTATACTTTATCAAAGTAATACCTTCACCTTCATGAAGTAGCAAAAAACTCTTCACTGAATAAAATATCATTACTTACCTTTTTGTAACAAAAGGATTACCATAAAACCCATATAAAGAACACATAACATATATAAAAGTAACTTGGGACATAAACATACTTAAGTGGAATAACCATAAGGTTGACTTCCACACATATCACTTAATGGAATAGCCATTCGGCTGACTTTCATACATACTTAATGGAATAGCCATATGGCCGACTTCCATACCCAATGCATTGGAGGTTATAACGTAACCACCCATCCTGGTATTCACGGCACCACCTGTCATATGTTTTATCACGTAACCACCCGTCAAATGTCCAAGTACCATTATAAAAATCATAAGACATAAAACAAATATAATGGAAAGAAAACATTTCCACACTTTGATCACAATATATCACATAAACATATTGACATAACAAATCCATTATAAAAACCATTTTAAATAACAAAACACATAAAAGAGTATATGGTATTTATTTCATTTTAAAAAAACATCACGGCCTGTTCAGGAAGCCAAAGACCAAATAATACTCGTGGTGGCGGAAAAGGTCATTGTCACCGCGTACGTTAAAAGAAACATTCTTTTTTGTCGTTTTGTAAAACGCTTCGTAGAAAAAGATTCCTTTTGTATAAAAGTAAAATTCAAAGGGGTTTATACACCGTATAAAATAAAGTTGTGTATAAAACGAAATATGCCTCAATGAAAGGAGATCGAGACGAAGTCCCTTACCTCAGGTCTGACTTGACTCGATCGTTCTTTAACGTCCTGAATAATAAACTTGAGTTAATTTCTACTTGATTAAGAACCTTTTTAAAGTTCATTATTCCTTTTATATCACTTATTTCCACATTATAAACATTATGTAACCATTTAAGTTAATAATGTTTGTTTTGTCAATATTTGGTTCTTAAGTCGAAAGTGGACTTCTTACAATTACATGTTGTTCATGTGGTCAAAGGTTCTTTATATCCAGAATGACATTCCTGATTTGGATAGCATATATATCATATATATCCATCATATACATGTATTTATAATATTACATAATCATTTAGAGGTAAGAAATGAAATGCACCATTCATGGAGACGGTAAGCCGTACGTACGCATGAACGCTACTTTCATTTCTTTGTCATATTAATGGAATTAAAACTAAATGAGAGGTATGTATATTTTAATTCAAGAATTATATTAATCATTTAGATTTAACATACATCATATATATCCATTATATATATGTACTTATAATAGTACATTATATTTGGGGATAAGAAATGAAATGCACCGTTCATGGAGATGGTAAGTTGTACGTACGCATGAACGCTACTTTCATTTCTATCTCATACATTAATGGAAATAAATAATAATGATATAGAGGTATATTATAATTCCAGTATAACATCATATATAATAACTTTAAATCCATCCTTTATACGTCCCACATATGGCATTAACGAATCACATCACTTTGAGGGGCGGCAGTCCGCACTTCCTTAAATGAAGATATCGTGTTTACCCATAATGGAAACCGTAAAGGTAAGACCAAAATGAAAAATACAGAAGCTTAAGGAAAACATAAACATATTATATATCATATATAAATATATTTTCATCTTAATGGCCACCTTTGAAGGTGTTAAAAGAATGTTGAACAATCATCATTTCAGGAGGCAGAAATTCGCCATCCACGGAAACAGTATGTTCTTTAACCATTAGATGTAGGTGTGTGTAAGTGTAGCTTGAATACTTCTTATAACAAAATCCTAGTATATTGAGGATACTGTAGTTGTTACAAAAGAAAAGAATAAAAAGAGTTTAGGTGGTTGGAGAAGAAAAATAAAACAAAAGGACTCAAAAGAAGACATTACCATAAAATCGGGTAACTCTCTTAGATTTGAGGTCAAAGGCTTCCTTGGGAAGACTTCTGCCCAAATTGAGGCTTAAAGGAGTAAGATAGGGATGTGGAGAGCCAAAATGGGCAGGGTTTGGCCGAGCCAAAGGCTTTGGGAGTGTGGGTAAGGGGGTAGAGGTGGGGGATTTTATAATAGGAGAAGAGGGGCACTCTTGTAAGGTAAAGAAAAGTCACTTTATTTTAAAATGGTATTCGGATTTAAGAGGTCCCACATTGATGTGTTTCAAGTATAAGGTGATAAGGGTTCTAAATCCACCCATCCAATAGGTTTTTTCCATGTGTAGGTCTTAGATTTTACATTATCTTTCCATTTTATTTAAATCGTTAAATAATGAGGTCATCGCTGCATTATCATGATGTCATAAATAATTTAATTTATTTAATTTCTAAAAATTATAAAAAAAAATACTATGATGTAGGAAATCCTTTTATATTTCTAATGAATATTTATAGTCAAAACTCTGACTTGTAAAACCCCATGTAAAAATTGTTTTAGTAAAACATATCATGTGTGTGTCATTTTTACTTTAACATTAAATAAAAAGTTATTTATGTCATTTCCAAACCAAAGTGGCCCCATGGGGTCCCCAAGTTGACCCATGGCTTGTCTTTGTCGGACATGACACATAAAATAAGGGTATGACATGTGTCAAGGTATTTTCATTTTATTATAATATCATTTTTGCCTTACATTGCACTAATTACCTCTAATCGCGATTAAGAACTTAAAAGTTACTATTCACCAAAAAAAACATTTTAATCTCATTGAACCACATTTTACTTCTTAATAACAACCATGTATGTCGGATTTTTGAAATTCAAAACACAGAAGTGGTAAAATTTCATTTAAACCAAAAATCAGTTTTTATAAGTACCACATAGTGGTTTCACAATTCATCAAAAATTGAAGTTTTTCAGAAAAATACCAATACTTCACCCTAAGCTATATTTGATATTCCGAATTCAAAAATGAAGTTCATTTTACAAAATTCACAACATATAAGTTGCATTAATTAATTTAATAATTAATTCCCGCTATCATGAAAAATAGCGTGTTTTTATGAAACAATAAGTATCAAAAGATTTACACTAGTTTAAGTCCGATTTCAAAGTGAAATTAATTCCAACGACCACTATTGGATTTAATGGTAAAAATATATTCTAATTTTACTTTCAAACCAATTCAAAAGATAATATAATAATATAAATAAATTATATTAAAAAGAGGTTTTGAATTAAAATACAACATTTTACACTATTCATTAAAAAATTAACTTTATCGGAAAAATACCAAAAATTTACACAAAGTAATTTTTGATGTCCCGATTCTAAAAAAGAGTTATATTTGGTCCAATATAATGTATAAGAGTGAACAAAACTATATTTAATGACAGTTCACCATCAAAAGGCAATAAGTGAGCCTTTAGTGAATATTAGGGCATATATGCCTAAAATTGAATTCTTTCCGTATTTTAAGCCTTTATATTTTATTAGATAAAAGAAAAAACATTTAAAAAACATATATAATCATATTTTAGTTATTTCTATCCATTCCCGCCAATACAACGGCTACCTGTTAACTAACATTTAAAATAATATTATTTTATTACTAGTGTGCAACGTAAGTTTTCAAAGGAACTCATCATTGCGTATCGGGTACGCTATCGATCATAGTAACCCCTATAAAGTAAAATTAATATTTAATTCGTAAATATTAATAACTATGAAAATATTTATTCTTTATTTACCTGGGATGTTACAGAATCAACTTTGAACACTTCTTCATCAACATCAATTGGTTTTTAGCAAACACCATGTTTTCTATTTATTAGAAACATGAAATTATTCATCAAAATCCATATATTGGATGGTCATTTTACCCATAGAAACATTAATAATAGCCCAACTAGTAGTAATTAAATATCTTCCTCTGATGATTGGAACTTTCTCATCATACTATATATCAAGAATAATAAAATTATTAGGAAATGTAAGCTTCCTTTTCTATACTAATAGATCATACAATCTTCCATAGGGAAGAGTGACTGACCTTTCAATTAGTTAAAGAGATTCTAAGGTTGGTTTCAAGTCCCTCAGATCCAATTTTTTTAATAAATATAATACAATAAAATTAATAGTATCATTGAGATCACACAAGCATTTTAGTTCCTCATTTCCTTATTTTTAACATTGAATAAAAAACTTCCAAGGTCCTTTAATTTCGAAGGAAACTTCTTCAAAAGGGTATAATTACACCCTTCAGTGGGATTAATTATAGAAAATTCTTCTCAATCAATTTTATTTATAAAGTAATACTTGATAAATTTTTTATATGATGGAATATTTTTTAGGGCCTTAGTAGAGGTTATGTTAATGCTTAAGGTTTTTAATTTTCATAGTAACTATAATTAGTTAGACTTACCATTGTTTTTTGACTCTTTGGGGAAAGGGAATATTAGGGCTTAAATTTTCAAACAAAAATATTACTCACCTTATCCTTAAATAAAACATTCTTCTTAACTTCCTTGATGATTTCCCATTTCATTTTCCTTAGTTATTTAACTTTTTCAAGATAATATTTATCACTTAGTTCATTCTGAAACTTTATGTCCTAATTTTTTGGTTTGGATTTTTCCATATTTTAATTTCACATTCAAATTTTTCTTCAGTTTTAACTTACTTGGGTTGATCTCCAAATTTTTCTTGAGTTTTAAGGTATGTTATAGTGGTGAAACCAATTACATATTCTCTTTAATTGAGTTTTTTTGTGATGGGAAACTTTCCCTTATTTCTCAAAATCAAATCCCTTGCAAGTTGGATAATTTAAACTTCCAAGTTTTGAATTATAAAATCTATATCTTTTTTAAAGAACCAATTTTACCGAATATCTTCTGCATTAATTCCTTTAATTCTATAATGACCTAGGCTTTTTAAATGATATTTTTTTCATAAATAATTGTGTGTTATTTTATATTATATAATTATTATATGCATAGAGAACATAGAGAGGCCAATAAAAATGTAATTCATTAATAAATTTAATTACATTAGTCTGCTGTGAAACTAATGAAAATTTTAAAAATATTATAATTTTACAAAAAATATAATATATAAAATTTAAAATGGGGAAATATGGATCCTCTTAATCTATTAGGATTATCTCCCCCATGGCCAATACTATAGAAATGAAACAAAATATTCGTAAACCAATCAAAATATTATAAAATGAATATATATAAACTTGGGGGGATTTAGTGAATATTTATTGAAATAAATAAGTGGTATTTATAGGAGGTAATGTGACCATTAGAATAGTAATGTTTCTATTGGAATAGTAACCTAATCATTTGGAATAGTAACCTAACTTTTGGAATATAAATTTTACCCCAAATTAATAAATTATGATATAAATAATATTTATCGAGATTAATATAAGTAAATATAAATATTATCATGCTTAAAAATAAATATCAAGATTAAAACTCAAAGAAATTATAAGAACATTTTTAATAAACTCTATTTTAAATTATTTCATAAAAATATTAAGTTTTATATTAAAACTTAAAAAATAACTATTTTTGAAATTTATTTTCATAAAATTAAAAACATTTTTGAAATTATCACATAAAAATTTTACAATGGATATTTTTTGGTAATTTTTTGAAATACATCAATTTTTGTGTAAATTGTAAAAAACAGTTTTCCACATAACCAATGTATCTTAAATTACACAATTCATGATGTAATAATGAAATATTCCTTACAATAACTTTAGGTTTATCCAAAATATATTTAATTTCATAAATGAGTCATTAAAATAAAATAAAAATAATTTCCAAACCTAAAAAATCGTTTTCCAAAACCTAAAGTCAAAATTGTTCCCTTAGAATAATAATTTTTTCCACTTTCATTTTTAATATTATAATTGAATTTGAATTATAAATGGGTTTTAAGTCCAAAAACAATTCTATTATATTGATATATAATATTTATTTTCAAAGTTTTACAATTATAGGTTTTACCTTTAATATAGTATTTTATTCAATATTTTAATCTAAAAATACACATATCATCAAATATAAATAACCCATCTCCCTCCCCTTGGAAAACCACTCCTCCATCACCTTCCAAAGCTAAAAATCAACCCAAATACTCCCTATCAAGCTCCTTAAAATACCTAGAAATACTACAATAATGGTATTTAGTGACCTCCAAAAGTGGTCACTAGAGGCTTTTAGCAGTCGTAGTTGGTTCATCGGTAAAGCCTAATAGCAACTGCCATTGGAGGCTGCTAAAGGTTCCATACAAAATGTCATATTTCAGACACATGGGACACATGAGGACAAGGGTAGAGGTAGAAGAGGGATGTTGGGGTCATAGGTTGGGATCTTTGGTTATTAGTCTTAGGCCACGGTCGATCCCTGATAGTCGAAGGGAGGTGCAGTACACTGATAGTGGTTGAGGGGTAGTGTTCATATATTGGGGGGAAGATGAGGGTTCATTCCAAGAGTTTAAATCACAATAGTGAGTGACACGGGTGGTGAAGGTGACGAACAGTAGAGGTGGGGTGGTAGAGGGGGCAATGACTAATGGTTATGGCCTATTGCAGCATCAGTGTTAGGGAAGAATGATTGGGTGGGAATAAATTCTGCTCGAAATTTTATTTCAGATTAGCGTCCACCATAGGTGGTCGCTAATAGTACTAATAGCAACCTTCATAGGCAGTCAACCTCTTACAATAGTGCAAAATCCATTTTTTTAGTATTTTAGGTATATTTTATAGTAAACCAACTCCAAACATCAAGGGAGTTTCAGTTTCATACAAGAGAAGCTACACTAAGGAAATAATAAGTTTCTATCAACATTTCTCTATTTTTCTTATTCTCTTTACTTTTTCCTAATTACCTTCAAAAATAAATCTTATAAAATTAATTATTCAATATTTTAATATTTTACCAATTATTTTAACCTATTTTAAGTATCATGATTATGACATATATAAATTTCAAACTTCCCTTTCCTACTCTTTCGGCAACGGCCTATCAATGGTCAGTTAATTGCTAATATGGACATTGTCAATCCTTTTCATATAACCAAACCTACAGTTTTTTATAATAAATTATTTATAATATATAAAGGTATAAATATATTTTTTTAATCTTCTATAATTAATTCTTCTAATTTATAAATAACCTTGAACAAAAATTGAAACATCTAAACAAAATGGGAAAATTTAATGAAAACATGATTCAAAACAATTCAAAAAAGTATTTTAAATTAGAATCTGATAATTGTATTGGATAAATTGAGTAAAAAAATATAAATTATTCACTTTTTAGCTATGTTTTAATAATGCTATTTTTATAATTCATGGAGAGTAAAAGATGTGAAATAAATCATGATTTAAGTTAAGGGGATTCTCTAACCCAGGTCCATTTATTTAGGTTATCCCTCTTTCATTTCACTTTTAGTATGGATATTTATCTAATGTTAATTAAATATAATTTCAATATCATTTCCTTCTATTTGTGTGTATATACATATTTCCACCTTGATTTATAATCCAAATACAAATGTTTTCCAAAAAGTATTTTCTTTCCAAAACACATATTTGAGTCCTCTTGATTTTTTTCTTCTTCTCTCAATAATGATTATGTTTATTCCAAATATTTTTTACCTTATTAATTAGGGAATGAAAATTGTATTCTTGAAATTATAATTTATGAAATACTTATGAAACCCATTCCTTTCCATGGGTTATTTCATGACTACTATTTTTATACATTCTATGTGGCATGTGTGATTATATAAATATTATGATGTGATAGGTGAGTCCAAAATTATATATCCCTCCAATGCATTAGGTAATGTGATGTATCTCATGAGATAATTTGAATTATGTGTGAATATGATGATTTCTTTTTAACAATTATGATTTTATTATTATTAACATATATTATGCATGAAAATTATTCTATCCTTGTTCACAACTATGTGTTGTATTTTACCACTATTACATGATGTTTAATTGTTATTAATTACCACATTTCATGCCTTTTTCAAATGTTTCATTGATGATTATGATTATCATCCTATTATTATGGTGTGATGATGATGATTATGCTCACCCATTTTATATTGATTCATATCCCTTATTCCTCCCCTTATTGGGATTTTAGATCACCCCTTTCTTTGATGTATATCTTCAGGTGAATACATGTACTAAAGAGAATGTGAGATTTTATAATAATAAAAAATAATGCTTTAAAAAAATTATGATTTATTATGTATAAGTGATGTATGATCCTAATTTTCCCAATATACTAAAACTTTTGATCCGTAAATATATATATAACTATAATGTTGTTTATCTTTAAAATTATGTAATAATCATGTAAGAAAAATTAGGGTCACTATATGCCCAAATCCTCATTCTCAAGCCCCTTATAATACCTAGGTATTTTATGGAGTAAACTAACTCCAAACACCAAGGTAGTTTTAGTTTTGTACAAGTGAAGCAACACCAAGGAAAGAGTAAGTTTCTATCAACTATTCTCTATTTTTTTATTCTCTTTAATTTTTCCCAATTAATTTTAAAAAAAATATTATAAAAGTAATTTTGTATTATTTTAACATCATTTTAATGATATTAACATTCTAAAAGTATCATAATTATGAAATATATAAATTTCAAACTTCTCTTTCCTCCTCTTTCGACAATATCCTATCAATTGTTGTTTAATCACCAACGAGGACATTCCCAATCCTTTTCTTATCAAAAAATCTATGGTTGGTTATAATAAATTGTTTATGATTTATAAAGGTATAAATATTTCTTTAATATTCTATAATTAATTCTAAAAATGTGTAAATGACCTCAAACAAAAATAGTGACATAGAAACAAAAATAGAAATTTAATTAAAACATGATATCAAAATAGTTCACATTTAACAAAGAGTGTTATAAATTATAATACAATAATTATAAAGAATAAATAGTGGTAAAATGAACATAATTCACTTCTAGAACTTTTTTTAATAATCCTTGTTTTATTATTCAGGAGGTAGAAAATGCAAAAAATAATGTGGGATTTAAGGTAAGGGGATTCTCGAACCCAACTCTCTTTCTTTGGGTTCTCCCTCTTTCACATAATTTTTTATATGGATTTTCCTTTAATGATCCTTAAATATAATTTCACTATTTTTAACTTATATTTTTTTTTTGATATACATATTTCCACCTTGATTTATAATCAAAATATAAATATTTTAAAAAAAAATATTTTCTTTCCAAAACACATATTTGACTCCTCTTGGGTTATTTCTTATTAGCTCAATAATAATGATGATGATGTAAAATAGGTTTTCCCTTATTCATTAGGGAACCCAAATTTTATTCATTAAAATGTGATTTATGAAATCCTTATAAAACTCATTCCTTTACATGGGTTATTTTCTAACTATGATTATTATACATTCTATATGGTATGCATGATTGTGTAAATATTATGATGTGATGGGTGGGACCATAATTATATATCCCTCCAATGCATTGGGTAATGTGATGTAACTTATGAAATAGTATGTATTGTGCATGAGAATGGTATTATCTTTTCTCACAATGAGGATGTTATGATTATGCTCATATGTTATGCATGAACATGATTCTAGCTTTGGTCACAACTATGTGTGTTATTTTACCACTATAACATGATGTTTCATTTTTATGCATTTCCACATTCCATGACATTATCAAATGATTCCCTAGTTATTATGATGATTATCCTTTTCTTATGATGTAATGATGATGAGTATGCTCACCCATATTATATTGATTCATGTCTCTTATTCCTCCTCTCACTGGGATTTCATCTCAAACCTTTATTTGATGTATATCCTCAAGTGACTACATATAGTAATGAGAATGTGATCTTTTGGAAGGATATAGAATAAGTCATTAAATAAATTTTTATGATATATTAGGTATAAGTGATTTATGATCCCAATTTTCCCAGGATACTAAACCTTTCGATCCTTGAATGTATAACTATAATGTTTTTTATCTTTAGAATGATGTAATAGTCATGTAAGAAAAAATAGGTTCATTATAAATTCCCCTTAATAATTTAAAGACTCGACCCCATTTTAATTTTCAATGTAAGTTCTGAGTTATTGTGTAAAAATAAGGGAAGCATTATATTTAATAACTCTTTGGTCTCTAGAAGATATATTTTGTGATTTTTATGTTCAGTATTGTATTGGTTTGAAATTGGATCATTATTTAATTTATTCCTAGTTCTCTAGTCCATAAACTGATCACTCTCTACATTATGGGTACAAAGTTCAAAATTAGGATAATCATTTTTATTATTCCCAAACATCCTGCAACTAAAACATTACTCCTTAAGTGACTATTCATTAACTATGGTATCATGGGTGTGTGTTTCATCTTTATGAATGTATCTATTCCTATTGCACTTGTTCTATAAGTTTTATCTATTCTATCAAATATCTATTTCATATCATTAGTAGTCATGTATGAAAAATACCCACCATAAGATTGATCAACCAAACTTTGGTTATAATGTGTAAGATAATTGTAGAAGGTATCCATCTAAATATGGGGATAAATTTGGTGATTGGGAAATTGTCTCAATAAACCTATAAACCTATCCCAAAATTTATGAAAAATATCTCCATCATCCTGAAAAAATCCTGTATTCGTATTCCAAACATAAATTATGGTATTACTAAAAATAAAACTTACAAACAAAATAATTGAATAACTTATCATGGGTATCGAAAATATCCTCATAAAGGATTTGAAATAAAGTATTAGCCCTACCCTTAAGATAGAATGGAACACCCTTAATATCATCTCCTCCTTACTCAACCCCCATAAAGGTTGTTATTTAAAAAATCCATAAAAATATCTAATGAAATTTAGTGAATCCTCTATTGGAAATCCATTAAAGGATGTAATCAAGGATAGATGTGATTGCTTGATCTCATAATACCTTGACCTAGGGGAAATCCTAATGATTAAAGGATTTCTAGACACTTATGATAATTATAACTTCCTATGTTTGGGCCTCTCAAGGACTGAAACTATGGGTTATAGTAAATTCATGTTCTGATCAATATTTTCAGGTCTCCCAATTTCCAAATTATCCATTTTAGATTTTTTCTTTTTAATTTTACTACAATGTTTGTTTAATTATAAAATGAAAAGTTATAATTTAGAAGATAAATATTTCCTAATATACATTTAGTGACAAGTGTAAAGAGTTAAAGTATATCTAAAAATGAGAAGTAAATAATAATATTTTATATTATTTTTTGAACATATTTTTTTATTTTTTTATTTTTTTATATTTAGTGTTTTTAAAGTTTTTTTTAATTGGTCAACATGCCTTCCAAAGAAATGGTACCAAAATTTAACATACAATTCTAGGTCATTGGCTATCCCCAAGTAAAATTAATTATTTATAAAACCATATTAAAACTAGTATTATGGTAATAAGGGCCAAACCATATGGAAGGATAAAGTTGTGTGAAAAAATAAAAAAAAATGAAAAACAAAACACAAAATAAGAATAGAGAGAAAGTTATGGTGGTGAAAAAGTGAATATGAGGTGAATGGAATAGTACTAACAAAAATAATAGAGGGGAAAATGGTAAAAGAGGGTTATACCATGTAGTTAATTGAGTTAGGGGAACTATACCAGATAGAATTGATAGAAAATGAAAATTATTCTTCCATGAAATTAATCATAGAGGTATTGAATCTATGTGAAAAAGATTTCAATGCCTAACTATCCTTAGATAAAACTACATCACTAGATATCTCTCATGAGAACTATTATTTATAATATAAACCATGAAAATTATGTTTCCATGTAGATAATAAAAGATCAGAACCTTTTGTATAAATTACTTTGGATGTGGTTTCCAAGGAAAAAGAGCTCAACTCTTCACTTTTAGGTACTTAGAGTAGTGTGAAAATATGATCATGAGAAATAGAATGTGAGAAATCTACATAAAATATATCAGAAATCTATGATTTAAACTAATACAATAAAAAATAATAAAATAATTCAATATATCCATACCAATCACCCTAAACTATTTAGTTTCACATGGTAGAAGCAGAAAAAACAATATAATTCATTAAAAACACATCATTATAGGGAAAAGGTATATAATAAAAGGGATAAGAATATCCTTTGGTGTGATTGGACTCTTTCACCATCTCAAACTCCACTTCCCTCTACCATCAAGTGTGCTCTTAACCTCTAGTTCAAATACACTCTCCGTCATTTACTCATCTACAGTTAATTTCACTCCCATTCTAGATTCTTCTTCTATTAATAACATTTATCATGCCAAATCTATCCTTAGGATCATAGTAATAGCTCAAAGAAAACCTATATAGATTATATGTTTCATTCCTATTACTATATATCTTCTTCTTAGTGTGACTTGAGAAATTCTCTCTCAACAAACTGTGCTCCTCACACATCAATCAAATTCACCAGCTAGAAACAGTTTTACACCCAATCATTCTTTTGGGTACCCTATTAATCTAAAAAAATCTTCCTAGAATATCCTTATCACTTCTTATTATACATTCCCTTTGATCTTGAAATTGAAATCTCATTTTCCTCATTAAAAATTCAAGTTATATTCCTTCAACTGTATGAGTGTCATGTTTCTATTATAGAATATTTGGATCATTTTAGATAGGTTTAACTCAAAAGTAAAAAAAATTTATCCTTGTAATAGAATTGGAAAATAATTAAGGACTCCTCTCTCAATCAAGATCAATAAATATAAAGAATAATTATCGGTATTATATTTGGTTCATGTATTATACTTAGTCTTGGACAACAACTTCATATCTTAACCAAAAAAAATATCCCTGCCAATAACCTCAAGATCACTGATTCCAACATTCTTGATTTATTTTAATCACCCAACCATAAAATTGGTATCTTTTTTATTCAAAAAAATTAAGTTTTGGTACTTCCACTATATATATATATATATATATTCAATCTTGGATTGAATGTCTCAAAAAAACTCATTAAATCCTCAACAATTAACCTAAATTCCTCAGGATAATATATTTTCAAACCACAAGTAGCACTGATAGGAGAAGATCCCATATTATCTTCCATTTCGTCAATTTCAGTTCATATTCAAATTTAAAACTCATATTCAAGATTAAAAATTAAATTTATCATATTAAATCCCCTCCATATCCCATCATTCCATTATCTTCACCACACTTGATCATGTCGAGTAATGATATTTAGTGATGGTTATTTTTTAGACTTAGGTGGCCTCAACAAATAATTAAGGACATCTTTGAGACATTGAATCACACACATGGGTTACACAAATCCAATATCTAGAATCTGAATCATTAGAGATATCTAGTACCCATCATATTTTTCAAATATTCAACTTTGGATTCAACAATATTTTATGCCAACTCTTGCTTCAATTGAACCACCTTGATTTTGTCTCACATATAGTTTATAGAATTAGTGAAATTATAAAAAAATAATTTCTATAAAAAATTAATCAATTAATTTCCCCAATTAAAAATTGACCACCCAAATTGACAATAAAAATAAGTATACAAAAATTGTTCAAAATAAAATACATCAAATTTATTGAAATAATTGATTTCTCCTATCTAAAAAATAATCAAAAAAATTAAAAACAAAATTTCAATGTGAATGAAAATTTGTTTTTTATAAATTATTTTTAAAATAAAAGTGATGAACATTTGGTAATTTAATTATCCAAAATAAAATTTTTTCTTAAAATATTCAAATAATAACAAAAAGAATTATAGAATTAAAAAAAATTAATAAATTCTTCATTAAAACACGTTTTCACCCTAAAAAACACAAGTATTTCAAAAAACATATGTGGAAAACATATTAAAATAATGCCACATCATGTATCAAGATCAATGATGGGAATTATTCTCATGATGGGAACTATCAGGATCCTTCTTGTAACTAGAACATTAATTATCAAGAAGGTCCCCCCCCCCTTCATTCTCCACCCTCTGGTTAGACATTAATCCAATATGATTTTGCTTCCCATATTAGTGTTCATTTTTAAGTTCCTTCCCATGGATACATTTCTTTTCAAAAATAAATTCCTCCCCATATTGAAGAAACTCTATGAAATCTATCATATCATGAGGTACTCAATATATTAATGATAATTACAAAAAGAACCCAATCACTAATGAGTGATATTCTTTCTCAACTAGAATATATCTCAAGGAAACTTTCATTATTTGTACTTATATCAGATAGATCATTTTCATTGCAATAGAGAATATTTCAACTGATCATGTTACCCAGTTTGGAAGCTGGGAAACAATATCTATAGTTGAATTAGGTAGAAGAATATCACACTAAAGATAAATAGGATAATGTGATGATGAGGAAATAACTATCTTAAAAAATATACCAGTCATGTTCTATCCAAAATCCATGTCTCAGTATGACATTATTAACACATTGGGTGAGAAATTTATACACTATCTTCATCTAAATCTATGGAAAAGTCTTCATCATTTAAAGAAAAAGTATCTAACTTACATAAAATATAAAAAGCATGTCAAGGAAATATAATAACTTCACCATAAAATTTAATTGGCCTCCCTTTTGATGGCATGATTCCCAAAAATGGGAAGGAGACATGGATATCCCAATTGAGCATACCTTAATACTTTGAAGACTCTATGTCATATTATCACTGACTCTCCAATAAATATACACATAAAAGGGTAGGGTGAACATGGATTGTTGAATTCACTTTACTCCCTAGTCAATATATTCCATTTATAATGAAATCATGTAATGTTATTACTTTGGGTCGGGTCATAGGCCCATGCTCCTCACATACTCATGTTCTATCCAACTGGGTACTGTTATATCTGAATCTCAAAGATGGTAAACCTAGAAGGAATTATTTATTAACAACATCCTTCATAAATATTATGAAAACATTGAAAATAATTATTATCTAATACAATATAAATATTTTGATGAAGAATTATCTTTAATAGTAAGAAACTCATGATCAAAACATGAACTTCATCTAGATCATATAAAAAATCCCATAAAATTATAAGGGTGGTAGCAGTAGAAAAAATATCTATATAAGAGAAAACCTAGAATATATATATATGTGGACATTTTTACCTCTTACTCTACCCTATATATCATAAAATCCCTTATGGGTTCTATATTTTACAATAGAAAAACCAATTCAACCCCTACCTATGAAGCTGGGGGAATTTTTTACATAATCTCATCCTACCCCAAAAAAAATTAATCTTCTCCATGATAAGAGACACATCATGAGGGAGACCTTCATATCTTCTCCCTTTTCATGAAACATATCTCTATATGGGTACATACTCAGTAAGGGCTTATAGAAACTTCCTTTAGATTACTCTCAAAAAACCAAACTCATTGGAGCATTAAACGGAGAAGACATGGAATCATAGGTCCCACTAGCCAAAACGGTCTACTAAGAAAGGTAATAAAAATGAGGATAAAAACTTTCCCCTTGATAGTTATTCAAAAGGAAACCAATATCTGCATCCTTTTTATAAAGACATGTATCCAATTGTATGTTATACATCAGGTAATTTCATTAAAATTGGCCCCATCGATGATCTATAGAATTATTATAACATATAATAATGGGATATGGAAGTATCTATCCAAAACATGTCCTATAGTGAAACACACAAATAAGTTGTTTGAACCCATCATTAGAGACAAGTGAGAAATCTTGGAATTCCCCTAAATTCTCTATTTCCACCTACTTGGTAGGCCTTAACCAAATAAAATAAGGACATTGTGGCCACAACCCACCCATTACCCAATTATGTTAAGCCTCCTACCATTAAAGAGAGTTTTTCTCAATGTGAAGTAAAAATAAATGAGTTAAAGTGACTCAATGATGAGTTACTCATGGTAAATATTCCCATGGTGTATATAACGACCCATACATTACATACTTAGATATTAGTTCAAAATTAAATAATATTCATTAAAAATATAAAAAAACCATTAAATGACCATATATGTTTACTTTTTATAGAAATTCGGAAATATAAACAACTACTTTCTTAGATATCTACATTGTCTCCCACTTATTCCTTCATAACTAGACCCTTTTTTGACATATCTTACTTAAACCCCTTCTTCATGACCTGGGGAAAAGAAACATAATAAAGGGTGAAATTAGATGATTATTAAGGTTAAATAATATATATATCAATCATATTATAATCACAATTCATAAGAACATAACATTTGAAAATTTTATCTTGTATGCGAAAGATCATTATATCATTTCATAGGTAAATCATAAAAGTTCATAAAGAATCAATGAACATATTCCCAAAAGTCATAACATAAGACATGGAATTTTTTGCATTCCCTTAAGGATAGAAAATAATTTCATATCAGTCAAGGATCATTTCCAAGACCATCATAGCGGGCAATTTCCATTAAATAACTGAGTTCACACGTCATTATAGCCCTGTATTACTGAATCGGGTTTACTTCCTATTCTAACCCTATAATCTCATGAGATATAAATATTTTCCATTTTAATTTGAGAGATATATCAGTCCCACCCATCTCATAATGAAATCATTCTTATGTGTGACATGAAAACATAAATTTTTCATTATAGGATAACCTAAGTAATAAAATGGGTTTCTTAAACATCATTCCATCATAACAAAATCCATGTAAAATAAATGGATTTCATAAATATCATTCCATAATAAACATAATAAAACCATAAGAATAATAGGGATAATATATTTGAAACATAACCCTATTAAATATTTCAATCTTAGATGAAAAATAATTTTTATTAAACACTTGAAATTAATTCTTGAAGAAAATATATGTTCTTTTCTCAAACTGAAATGCATTTTTTAAAGAAAGGAATTTATTTGAAAGTAACCTTCAAATATATTAAATCAATATTCATGGAAATTAGTCATTATGAAAACATAAAAATCTGTTCATTACATATAATTTAAAATAAAACATTCTTCTCGTACTTTTGTTGGATAAGTCAAAAAGTACCTCATATCAAAAATGATAAAATATTCCTTTCATACTGTTTAATAAAAAATCACCAATGGGTAAAATTGAATATAAAAAATTGTAGAATAATAGAAATACTATTTTTGAATACATATTTAGGAAACATGTACATGGATGATAAATATACCCCTATAAATACTTACATATAAACAATCTCGGATAATAATGAGATTGAAAAATTGTCCCTTACCTTAGGTCTGATATTATTTGTATGTATCTGAACCTCCTATATAATGATTTAAATAATTTCAATTGCTTATCCCAAAATAATAGTAATTTTTAATATACAATATATGATCATATTATCATCCATTTCTTAATAACATTTCACTATTACTCGTTATTCGGGTATTAACTACTCCATTTTATTATGCATGTTTTGTCAAATAAGTTCCAGTTATACTTCTTAGTTTATAGTTATATCATTTCCAAAATAATATTAATATAATATATATATATATATATAATATTTATTCATTCTTTACATTTATATAACCATTCTTTAATGGATATCAAGTAGAATTAATCGGATCTCATCGTGGAGATGGTAGGTCGTATGTATGCACGAGCGGTGATACCATTCCAATAATTGTGAAATGGTATGGAAGTGGATGGAATATATTTTGTTAAAAAAATATCATGTTATAATAATCATATATATTTATTATTTCTATAATTATACCCATCCAAGTAAGGTGGTGGTAAAAAACAGATTACACCATGGTGTGGAGACGGTAAGTCGTATGTATGCATGCATAGTGATTTCATTTTTTTTAGGAGGATTGAAGGTGGAATATGGTTTTTCAATCATCATAATAACATTTAAGTATATAATTGATACTATATTTATTAATTTATAATGGAAACAACTTGTGAATAGGAAGTAGAAGAATAAATAGTTTTGAAATAATCGGTAGAGAAGATTACCTCTTCTTCGATGTGCTCCCTCTAGATCTCCTCTTAAATCCTTAGAGTTGGTGTTTAGAGAATACCAGAAGCTATAGAATATGAATATGGAAGTTTTTAATGTAAATTTTCATGTAATTGTTAATATTTAAGGCTCAAAGTGAAGTTAATAAGTGAGGTAGGATGTGCCCTTTTATAATTGAGGTGAGGGGCACTTTTGGAATATTCAAAAATATTAATTTATAAAAAAATAAAACCATATCCAAAAAACTAAAAAATTTGCTAGTTTAGAATATGAGATGATATGAGTTTGTAATATAATAAACCAATAAATTTTTGACAAGTTTTTCTCTCAATCTAATCCTTATACATTTAAATAAAACTTAATTATTCTATTTAATTTTTAACTAAGGTAACAAATATTTCAATATAAAAAGAGTGTAATATTTACTTATTTGATTTCAATTATACTATAAATGAATAATTTAGAACATTTTCAACCATATAATAACTATTATATATTTTAAAAAAAATAATGATTTTTAAATAATTTAACAATACATTATTTTGATAAACAATCAATAGTGTCAATTTTGACACTATTTAAATAATTGATTATTAAAAATATAAATACTAGAAGTTAACATAAAAAAAATATTTTATTATATTTATAAGATGTAAATGTAATCTATAAAATTCATTTTATATAATAATTATCCCAATTAATATTTATTTTAATATTTTTAATAACATTTATTTGTTGTCTTCATTGATAAAATAATTACAACATCAGTATTGTGTAATTATTTAATATACATATTTATTGAATAAAAACTATAAAAAAATACTATGACAAATATAAATCCACTATATTTCATAATAATACTTACATTTTAATATATCTTCTATAAAATACTACATTAAAAATGTTATATTTATTAAAACATGAATGTGATAAATTTAACAACACTTTAAATAAAATATTATAAGTGTCAAAATCTTTTCCATATGCCTTAAAATGGTCAATAAAATGGCCCTTGGATGTATAAGGTCTATATATACTCAATTAATAAGATTTGGTCAATGTTTTGTGTCTTTTAATGGTTATTATCATTTTAATAAAAAATATTTTAATGATTTTTTATCAATTAAATAATTTATGCATCATCAATGTATAAGTCTTAAAGGTAATTATTTAATTACTAAAAATACAAATAAATTACCATGATAAATAAAAACATTTTATATTTCAAATGATTATTTTTATTTGAGTTTATATTTTTTATAACCTTATATTAAAAATGATATAATTATTAAAATTTGAGTAAGACATGTTTAACGTTTCTTAAAATAAAATAAATTAAATGTGTCCATTTCATCCAATTGGCTTTAAAAGGATAACATTTCGACCCAATTATGTTTTAGTTTGAAAAAAACTCATATAATTATATTAGGAAAATTCATAGGGTAATTTTATAATATTATTTTTACATATAATTACTTGATTTACCCTTTTACCATATTAATAAAAATTACTGAAGTTACTATTCATAATGCTCAAAAATAAAATAAATCTATTTATATAATTTGGAACTAATGATTAAAAATATAGAATAAATTATTAGAAATTAAAAAACCAGAAGTTATAGTAATTAATTTAAAATCAATCTCATTTTCATAATGAGATAATGGGTTTTCAAATTTAAAACATTGGCAAAGATTGAAATGTTTTTACATCTAAATTCAATGTAAAATTAATTCCAATGACCTAAATTATATTAAATGGTGAAAATATAATACATTTATACTTTAAAACCTTTAAATTATATAATTTAACCATATAATTTATTTCAATGAAAAAAAGTTGTTTTCAATTAAAATTCATTACATTTTTACTATTCATCAAAACTTGAAAATTATCAGAAAAATATAAAAAAACATCCAAAGTAAATTTTTATATCCCACCTCAAAAGAATAAGTTTATATTTTCATATAAAAATTATTAGTTTGTAAAAATTGTAATTTAAAATGGTTTCTCCATTAAAAAGTGGTAAGATTACCCTTTTGAAAAAGATAATTTTTTTATAAAAAAAATAGGGTTTATTCATATCCTATGACTAAAATATCAATAAAAATATTTTTTAAAATTTATGACATATATATTTCATTAATTTAATTTACTAATTTTAATTCACTTGATTTCTTAATAAAAAAAATATAAATATTTCCTTTACATTTAATTAGTTTATATTTTTCATAAATAATTGGTAGTCAAAGAATTCACCATACATTTTCATAAGTTAGTCATATTTATTCCCACTAAATTAATAGAAAGGTTATAATGTTAATTTTATACTTATGGCATCTTTTAGTTCATTTAAACTCATGATTGCATGAAATGCAAGCTATTGAAGAATTATTTAAAGAAAATATTTCATAAAAACATATGGGTGTTACATTCTACCCCCCTTAAACTAAATTTCACCCTAAAAATCTATCACTAGGATACAAATAGATGAGGATACATCTACCTCATCACATCCTCATGTTACCATGTAGTTTTCTTAAATTAGTGGTTCCACCATAAAACTTTAACCAAGCGAATGGCCTTGTTTTGTAGAACCTTTTATCTACTTTTCATAATCTCTATTGGTTGTTCTTCATAAGAAAGATCTTACTCTAGTGGTACAACTTTTGACTTTAGTACATGTGAAGGATCAGGTATGTACTTTCTCAAGAGAGATAGATGGAACACATCATGAACATGAGATATATTTGGTGGAAGCGCCAATATATAAGCTACCTTCCCAACATAATCAAGAATTTAAAAAGGATTTATATACCTAGTGATCATCTTACCATTCTTTCCAAATCTCATTACTCTATTCCAGGGAGATATTCGTAGAAACACATTGTCACCAACTTCAAACTCTAGGTCTTTTCTTCGGTTTTCAGCAGAACATTTTTGTCGAATTTGAGATTCTCTTATTTGTTATTGAATAGATATGACCTTCTCTACCATTTCATCAACAAGATAAGGTCCCAATAGCTTTCTTTCCTCAACTTCATCCCATATTGTTGGAGTTCTGCACTTATTTCCATAGAGAAATTTATAAGAATCCATATAAATACTGAAGTGAAAGCTATTGTTGTATGAAAATTCTACCAAAGGTATGTGCTGATCCCTAATAACTTTGAATTTCATATATAAAGATCACAACATGTCTTATATAGTTTGAATTGTCCTCTCAGTCTAACCATATGTCTAAGGATGATAAGAAGTATGGAAACTTAACTTTGTATCCAGATCCTGTTGAAGACTTCTCTAGAACTTTGAGGTAAACCTCGGATCCCGATCATACATAATGTAAAGTGGAACTCTATGTAATATTACCACTTACTTTACATGTATATTGGAAATATGATCAAGAGATAAATCCTCTATAATAGTAATGAAGTGTTCCTACTTCGTAATGTGATCAACTATAGCCCATATATAATTATAGCCTTTAGATATTTTGTGAATTCCAATGATAAATTCTATAGTGATGTCTTCCCATTTCCATTCTGGTATGAGTAACAGTTGTAACATTCCTTTAGACTTCTATCTCTCAACCTTGACTTGCTAAAAAACCAAGCACTGAGAGACATATTCAGCAGCATCTCTTTTCATGCCTTCCTACCATAAATACTCTTTCAGGTCCATGTTCATCTTTTTTCTTCTAGGATGAATAGAGAATGAAGAACTATGAGCCTCATAAAATAGCTCCTTATTTAATTCTAGTACGGTAGTAATACAAACACGGTTCCTGAACCTTATTATTCCATCATAATAAAGGTTGAATTAAGGAACATTTCACACCTAATTTTGTATCTCTACATCTTCTTCTTATACCTCCTTAATCTTCACTTGTATAAATGGTTGAACATTCATTTTAGAAAGATAATATTTATCCCATTATTTTAAAATTTCAAGATCTATATTTCACAAATTCATAAATATTGGATATTTTTTATCTCCATCATGGATATGCTAGCATGGTCCTTTCAACTCAAAGAACCTACCACCTTATTCTTTTTCTCAAGGTGGTAATGTATCAAGTAGTTGTAGACATTAATCAGCTCCAACCATCTTATTTGGAACATATTAAGATCCTTTTGATTGAAAATATACTTTAAACTTTTATGATCATTTAAAATATCACACATTTTACTATAAAGATAATGCCTCCATATCTTTAATGAAAAGATTACCACAGCTAGATCCAAATCATGATTTGGATAATTTTTATCATTGATCTTCAATTGTCATAAGGAATTATCTATCACCATATCATTTTGCATGAGAACATTTCCCATACCCTTCTTTGATGCATCATTGTAGATATAAAATATTTCTCCACTATAATATAGTGTGATAATAGGAGCACTGGCTAAACTTCTTTTTAAATCTTTGAAATTATCTTCAAATTCCTCCATCCACAAAAAATTAACTCCTTTTTTAGTCAACATGGTGAGTGTATTAGATATTCATGAAAAATCTTTCACAAAACATTGATAATATCTATCCAACCCAAGAAAACATTGGATCTCATTTACCTTTTTCAATCTATGCCAATGTTCAATAAATTTTTTTATATATCCACATATACCCACTCTCTTGAGATTATGTAACCCAAAAATGAAACTTTCTGAATCCAAAATTCAAACTTGGTAAATTTTTCATAAATCTTCTCCTTCATTAGGGTCTTTAGTACAATTTTCAAGTGATCTTTATGTTATTAATTTCTATATAAATATACAAGAATATTGTCTGTAAATACCACCAAAAACTGATCAAGATAGTGTCTAAAGACTCTACTCATTAGATCTATAAAGATAACACGGGCATTAGTAAGACCAAAAGGCATCACTATAAATTTATAGTTTCTACACCTTGTATGAAATGATGTCTTTGGTATATCATTATTCTTGGCCCTTAATTGATGATATCCTGAATAATGATAAATATTGAAAAAGTATTGAGCTCTATGTGGTTATTTATTTAAGTCATCAATGTGGGGAAGATGATATTTTTTCTTAATAGTGATCTTGTTAAGTTCTCGATAATAAATGCAGATTCTCATTGATCCATCTTTCTTCTTAACAAATAGAATTGGTGTGCCCCAAGGTAACACACTAGGGTGTATAAATCCCTTTTCAAGATTCTCTTGTAGCTTCTTCTTCAATTCCTACAACTCAATTAGGGATATTCTATATAGTATACTTGAAATAGGCACAGCACCCAGTATGAGTTATATTGAAAACTAAACTTCACGATTCAGTGGGAGACCTAGAAATTCTTCTATAAAGACATAAACAAAATTACCATAAATAGGTGTATTATTAATGGTTACTTTCCACCAACCACTTGAGATATATAACCTTCATTTATAGGAACCAAGACCCATAATATGGAATAAATTTCCACTATAAGGTCATATTAATCCTTTCATCGATAGATGATTATAAATTAATCCAGAATATTAAATGTGACTTCCCTTCCTTGGAAATTTATATGATATCCATATAGATAAAACCAATCCATGCTAAGAATCACATAAAATTTCATTAATGGAAGGATCACAAGAATTGAAGGAAGCACTTTCCCAAAAACTTCAACTGGAGATGATTTATAAACTTTTGATGTGACCGTTGTGCCATTAGGAGTTGTCACAACTAACTCAAAATCTAATTATTGAGGTAAAATGGTGAAACCCTTAGAAAATTATTTAGAAATAAAAGATTGGGTGTACCCATAATCAAATAAAACATTTTCTACTTTAGAGTGGATGGTAAGTATACATTTCACCACTTCATTATCATACTCTGCATCGCTGATAGTGATCACATGGGATTTTTCTTTATCTTTGGCCTTAAGAGTTTTCTGACATTTATTAAAATTAATAACCCTTATATTATGGCATTGGTTAACATAATTTCCCATTTCCTTTCACTTGTATCATTGAATTGTTGGAGGTTCATTATGTGTATCATTTTCTCTATTTGCATCATTAGATATCTTTTTCCCATAACTTTGGCATTCAATGGCCTGATGACCTTCTCTCCCACACTTAAAACATTTTATAATACCTTTAAGATAATTTTCTACATTTTTAATTCTATACTTTGATTATAAGGGAAAACTCATCTTTTTTTTCAGTGTGGTCTTTATATTTTCCCTTGAATTCCATTTTTCTCTTCTTATCAAACCCATTGGGTAGATGGGTTACTACAATATCCATCTTGACCTTGAGAGCACATTGAATGATTTCATCATAGATATTTAAGTCTATTATGGATAATTCCCTTTGGAGACCTGGTTTTAAGTTACTAAAGAATCGATCAAATTTACTCTCAGGTTGGATAATAATTCCAAAAGTGTACCATGCAAGTCTTGTAAAATTTTCTTCATAGGTGCTAATGGATTCATTGTCTTTATTCTTAAGCTAGAGTAACTCCTTATCCATATTTTTTAATATAATATGAGGAAATTACTTATTGAAAAAAAATATCTTTAACTCATCTCATTACATAGAGTCAATTCCATCTCTTTTCTTTATATTCTTGATAATATTCCACCATTGATTAGCTTCACCTTCCAAATGATAGACTTCTAAGATGACTTTATCATGATCTTAACATTGGAGAATTGAAAATATATTTTCAGTGGTACTAAACCATTGTTCAACCATTAATGGATTAGAATACCCACTGAAATAAGGTAGACACAACCTCATGAAGGACTCAACAAAATGTTGTTCCCTCCTTTTATCATTTGGAAGTCCTTCATGATTCATACCTTGAGAAGTTTGTGTGGTCACAGTGATAATATTTTTCATTCCAACTCCCATAACATTTGGTTTCTTAGGAGTATAATCATTTCATTTCTCATCACATTCATTATTAACATGGTTCCTTTAGGTTCCAGCTATTTACTAAAACCAAGAAGCATAGTATGAGAAACACTAATCATAATGAGAAAACCACATAATCATGAATACAATTTCAATTTAAAACATTTAAGGTTTTATCCTAGGTTATTCATGATCATTTCTAAAACACTAGTATTGTAACCTATACTTTGAAATATCCTTAGGGTTCTTCCTAAGGTTTTCTCATCATAGTTTCTAAATATTAACTATGCATTTTCTTTGATACCAACTATAATGACCCATACATTACATACATAGATATTACTTTAAAATTAAATAATATTAATTAAAAAATATAACAAAACCATGCTAGGACCATATCGTTTTAGTTTATTTATAAATTGGGAAACATAAAAAACTAGTTTATAAGACATCTACATTGTCTCCCTCTTATTCCTTCATAACTGGACCCCTTTTTGACATATTTTTTTTAATAACCTTCTTCATGACCTAGGGAAAAGAAACATAAGAAAGGGTGATCTCATATGCTCAGTAAGGGTAAACAAGGGATATTTTAATCATATTATAATCATAAGACATAATTACATAACATTTGAAAATTTTATCATGCTTATGAAAGATCATAATATCATGTCATGGGATAGATCAAAAAAGTTCATAAAGAATCAAAAAACATATTCCTAAAATTCATAACATAAGACATGGAATTTGGTGCATACAATTAATCATAGAAAATAATTTCATATTAGTTTAGGATCATTTCCAAGACCATCATATCAGATAATGTCCATTGTTCAACCGAGTTCACACCTCGTTCCAGTCGTCTATTACTGAACCAGGTTTAATTCCTACTCTAGCCCTGTCTATCTCATGAGATATAAATATTTACCTAATGCATCGGAGGGGTATATATGTCAAACCCATATCATAATTAAATCATTCTTATGTGTTCCACAAAAACATAAATCATTCATCATAGCATAAACCAAGGAATAAAATGGGTTTCTTAAACATTATTCCATCATAACATAATCCTTGTAAAACAAATAGATTTCATAAATAGAATTTCATAATAAAACTAATCACACAATAAGAATTGTGGGGATATTATATTTTAAACAAAACCCTATTAAATAATTCCATCTTAGATGGAAAGTAATTTTTACTGAACACTTGAAATTAATTCTTGAAGAAAATATCCTTTCTTCTTTAAAAACATTTATTTTCTCAAAATTTCATACAATTTTAAAAGAAAAGAATTTATTTGAAAATAAACATGAAATATTATAAAGTAAGATTCATATAAATAAGGAATTATGAAAACATAAAAATCTATTCATGTCTTATAAGTTAAAATAAAACATTCTTCATGTACTTTTGTTAGATAAGTCAAAAATTAACTCATATCAAAAATGAAAAAAGATTCCTTTCATAATGTTTAATAAAAATTCATCAATTTATAAAATTAGCTGTAAAAAATGTATAAGAATAGAAGGAATATTTTGGAATACATATTAAGGAAACATGTACATGGATTATAAATATACCATAGTAAATACTTACATATAAAATATTTCAGATAATAATGAGATTCTGAAATTATCCCTTACCTTAGGTTTGATATCATTTGTATGTATCAGAAACTTATGTATAATGATTCGAATAATGTCACTAACTAATTATAGAATCATATTAATTTTTATGATATCATATATGAACATATTATTATATTTTTGTTAATAAAATTTCATTATTACTCGTTATTCATGTACTAACTGCTTTATTTTCTTATACATGTTTGGATGAATAAGATTCATCTCTCCTTATTATTTTATAGTTATATAATTTATAAAATAATATTAATATAATATATATCATATTTATTCATTATTTACATTTATATAATCATTATTTAATGGATATCATGAAGAATGAATCTCATTGCATCATGGAGATGGTAGGTCATATGTACGCTTGAGTGATGATATCATTCCCATAATTGTGAAATGGTAAATAAGTGGATAGTGTAGGATTAAAATATGAATGTATATGATCAATTAAAAGAGGGGGTGCATTCTAAGTTTAAAAACTTTATTTTTTAACCTTAACGAAAACTATGTGTAACAAGGTTAAACAAGGTAAATTCACAAGACCACTTTTAGTTATACAAACTTACTAGGTTCTGGAAATATGGTTCTGGAAATGAAACTTAAGGAAAGTTTACAAGGAAAATATTCTACTATAAATCATATAGAATATTACATATTAGAGTATACAAAATTACAAGAAAGTATAACAAGGTTATACTTTCTTCCTTTATCAAAATACAGTAGAAATAAACTTGAAACAAAACAAGTAACAAGAATGAAATCTTTTAACCCAAAGATAAGGGTATCCAAAAACCTTGGATAAAGGTCCCCTGATTTAAACTTTCAAGAAAGTCTATCTTACCCATACCAGGGTAATCCCTCAATAGGAATATTGGAATCTATCTTGCTATCCCTGCAAGCCCTCTAACTTTAAGTTAGTCGGCACCTCTGTCTTTTTATCCACGGAATTCCTCGAACTTTAAGGTAGTCAGCACCTCTGTCTTCCTATCCTCAGAGTCCTTGATTGTACACAATAATAATCTAAGTCGTACAAAGAAATCTAAACAAGATGTTCAGTACACACAAGTCAGGAGAGTCTCTCTCTATATAAATCACTTCAACAGCATACAATATCTAGAGTAATCAAACAACCATGAGCTTGTTCAAATGAGATCCTATTTATAGGCACTTTTCCAATGGTCGGATCCCTCTTTAATGGCCATATTTTCTCTTGAATATCAAAGGAACCTGCACACATGTCACTCAAAAAATGGCTAGTTAAAAATATTTTGTATGACATTGTTTCACAACTATAACAAGTGTAAGTAAAATAATGATGCTTAACCAAGTATATTTTTCGGAGTCTAAGGAAAAAATAAAGTTCATAGTATAACCAAATAAACATTTGGAGACTATAAATCATGGATATTCAGATTTTATTATTCAACAAATTCAGAAACTCAATTATATAGATTTTAGAGTCTGAATTCCAATGAATTTGAAGTATGAATTCTGAGTAATTCAGAGTCTTAATTATTATTAATTATAAGTCTAAATTTCAAATAAATCAGAGTCTAAATTTTAGAGAATTTGGAGTCTTAATTTCAGAGAATTAGGGGTCTGAATTTCAGAGAAATTAGAGTCTTAATTTAAGAGAATTCAGAGTATAAATTTCAGAGAATTCGGAGTCTAAAGTTTAGAGAAATTAGAGTATGAATTTCAGAGAAATTGGAGTCTAAATTTCAGAGAATTTAGAGTCTTAATTTTAGATAATTTGAAGCTTGAATTTAATAGAAATCAGAGTCTAAATTTCAGAGAATTTGGAGTCTGAATTTCCTAGAAATCGGAGTCTAAAAATATAATACTTTATAACCAAGGATTTATTGGATTCCAAGGTTTTATATGTGAAACCAAATTTTAGACTTGTGAATAAAATGAGTTAGATTTAAAGAAACTATAAAATGAATAATGAAAACAAAGGTAAGGATAAGATTTCCTTAGAGAAGGAAAATTTTCCTTATTAAGATAATTCTTAGGAAAAAATAATTTTCCTAAAAATTTAGTGTCTGTGATTTTCAAAACATATTAGAATGGAAAACTCATAAGTAAACCTTATTGACTCAAAAATATCCCCCTTTTTGGAAAGAACAAACATCCTTACAAAAAATAATATAAGGAGTTGGATTTTTTATAAACTTGAAAATAAAACTTATCTCCCTTTACTTATGAATCATGGTGAATACAACTAACTCCCCCTTAGGCATTGAAATCCCTAAGGATTGTATTTTTTATTTTTGAATGATATTTTACATTTTCTTTCATAAAAAAATATTCTTTGATAATAACTTCCCCATAGATAGACTTCCCTTTACTTAGGGAATTATCTTCTTTATGTAGTATTATTTTTATCATTCCTTTCTCCCCCTTTGTGATTTTAAAAAAGGAATAAATAGAATGAAAAAAATAGGGTACCTAAAAAATTAGTACTATAAAATAAAACATATATGAGGGACAATGAAAATTTCATTATGATTAAAATAATTTGTACAAGGAAGGAAAATTCAACAAAAGATCAGATTGGGAAAAAATTATCCTTCGTTATCCTTCGGCATTAGCTTCTTCACAATGGTTTTGAGATTCTTAATCTCCTTGTGATCTTCTTCAACATACTTCAGTATCTAATCCTAGTCTTTATTTTTCTTCTCTAAGGATTTGATCTTTTCTTTATAAGAATTAAGTATTTATACTTGAGATTTCAAAACTTCTTCTTGCTTATTGAGTTTTTCTTCGAACTCAATTCTAAGATCTCTTTCCATTTTCCAATTCAAAGAAATTGAATTAATATTCCCATTCAGATCTTTGACTTCTATATTTCGGGTTTTCTGTTCAAGACATAGCTTTTCCCTAATAAATTTAGTGATATCATTGATCTTTCCATCTTCAGTGTCAAAATCATCCTTTACACTTTCCTGGAAATCATCAAGGATTCTCATCTCTTTCAATTTTTTTCCTTGACCACTTTGTGATTTCCTTGCATTATCTTTTGTGAGCTTCATATCCAATGAAAAAATATTTGAAATCATCCTCAAACATGAAAAAATTATCCATAAGCATGGTAACTAAATATGATTTCTGATTAAAGGAGTGTTGAAGAAACTGGCACCTCGAGTCTATACTCAGAAACAAGGTAATTGTATCAACCATATTTTTCAATGATTGGACTATGGAGTCATATCCAAGGGAAGACGATTTTGAATTAGATTGATTGGTTGGTGAGGATTATTTCTCTATCTCTTCATCTTTTCTCTTCAATGAGACACCAATAACTTTCTTTCTCACTACAGATTTCTTAGGTGTATCAACCAACACTTGTTTTCCCTTATCAGCTCCTAGAATGATTTTTGCTTTTTTTTAGTGATTCATGCTCACTATCTGATAGTTGAACAATTTTATCTTCCTCAAGATTTTCTTTCTTGGAACCTTCCATAAGGTCTTATAGTAGTAATAAATCATGATTGTTACTCTCTTAATCATATGGTTTATTCACTTCTTCATAACCCTTTTCTTCTTTTCCTGGGGTATAAATTTTTGAAGATTCAACTTCATAAGTTTGTATTGACAACTTTTCAGACACTCTCCTTCTCATTATATTCTTCCACTTGTTTTATCATGTCATATGTATAATCACTTTCTTCTTCTTCTTCTTTTTGGAATTCTTCTTGTTAAACTAATTATTCTTCTTCTTCAGGTTATGGAATCACCATCTTCTTTACCAGAGTTATTAGAAGTGATTCTTACAAAAATAATTCCAGAACTTGAATTTTTTCAAAGGCTTTCTCATAATCCTTAAGAAGGGATTGAACAATATTAGCCTATGACATTTTCTTCCTCTTCTTATTTTCTTTTTCTTGCTTCTCAAGATCCTCAGTAGCCTTCAACTTTAAATATTTTTCCTCAACAGGGTCCAAGACAAAACTAGGCTCCCCTTCCTTCTTATTCTTCTTTTCTTCTCTCCACTTGGAAACCACTTCATCCGGATAAGTCTTTTTATTATTTGTCTTAGGTGGTTCTAATTGAGTTTCCTTAACAATTGGATATTTTTCTTTCTTATCTTGTTCCTTAACCTTCCTCTTCTTTATACCCTTCATTGAAGTCTCAGACACTTCTTGTTTCTTTGATAGGACTTCTATTTCATCTTCAGATAAATAATATAAATCTCTAGATTCACTATTGAATTCAACATTCATCCTTCTGATGGTGTCATCACTAAGAAACATGACTTTGGAATTCCTTGGAATATAAATACAAGGTTTTTTAAATGATTCTAGACAAAGGACTATAATATTGGAAATAATAATAAAATACAATATGATTTTAGATTTCATAGTTACATTCTTGATATTCATGATTTTCAGCAAAACATACTTCACTGAGATTCACCAGAAATTATAAAGCATAAATGTCACTCTTCTTCAGGGTATCCTTATCACCTTTTCTCATTATGAGAAATCCCAGAACACATAATTTAAGAATCAGAAGATTTGTAGAGAGATGGATAATCATTAGAGTCTTCAATTCTTTCAAACCAAGACATTCTATAGCCTTCTCCTTATCGAATGATCCTAATATATCTGTTAACTTATGGGTACTGAATTCAGCTTAACCTTTAAATGGAATTCCAATTATATTGGAAACCTTACTATAAGAAATAGAATAGTTTTTTCCATAGCTATTAAATGAAAACTTGTATCTCCCTCCTTCATTGAAGAAACTTACAGATTTATAGAATTGTACCAATAACTCTGGATAAACCGTATCCTGTGACTTTGGGTTGGATACACATAAGCTCTCCCAACCATTCAACTTGATATTTTTCAAGATAATATAATCATACTTATCAAATAATTTCACATCTACTAACCTTTCTTTGTACATCTTCCATTCAGATATTTCCTTTACAGACGACATTTGATTCTTATGAAAATCTTCCATAGACATTCAGAATTAAGGAAAACCTAAAGAATTGAAACAGTACTTAAGAAGAGTAGCAAGGTTTTAGCACAATAAAGCTTTGAAAATCGATGTGGGACAACCATAGGGGGGATTTATATAGGCTTTTGAGGTAATGGTCCATCTTCCCAAAGAGATCCAACAGTGGAAATACTTTTAATCAGATCTGATGGCTAAGATGATAGGCGAAGAAGGAATTTGGTAGGTTTTGATCTTTTTAGGTTTTTCGGATAAAAAATATGATTTAAGGAAAGTGAATCCAAATATTTTTTATCATAAAATAAAAATACTATTAGGTAAAAAAATTATTACAAAATTTTAAGTAAGGAAAAATACCTTCCAGATTACTGGGAAAATTATCATTAATGAGATAAATTCTTCTTGAAATACTTTTTAATTCTCTAAACTGATTATGAAAAAAAATCACTATGAAAATTTGATTAATAAAAAAATTTCAGTAAGAATAATTTTGATTATGAAAAAAATTCAATGCGAAAAAAATTTTGATTATAGAAAAAATTTCACTAATAAAAATTTTGATTACGAAAAAATTTTCACTTTGAAAAAGAAAAGAAATTTGATTACGAATAAATATTTCATCATGAAAAAACTTTCACAAAGAAGAATTTTTATTAAAAAACAATTCACTATGAAAAAAAAATTGATTTCGAAAAAAATTTCAATAAGAATAATTTTTATTACAAAAAAAAATCACTATGAAAAAAATTTCGATTACAAAAAAATTTAACTACCAAGAAAATGTACTCCCCCAATGAGAAGAAGTATGTTATTATAATGAGATAGGTTTTAACAAAGAGTTAATATGGAAGATTACCTCGTGGTTATCATTCATGGATTTTTTTAAGGTAATCAAATCTATCAGAGGGTAAATATTTTGTGAAAATATCAACAAGTTGATATTGCATTATAATAAATTGAAAAATGATATCTCCTTTTTGTGTGTGATCCCTAAGAAAGTGATGCCTAATATATATGTGTTTTGCATGAGAGTGGTGTGCAGGGTTTTTTCTAAGGGTAATGGAACTAGTGTTATCACACAATATCTGTGTTTTGTTAAGACTCATATTATATTCTGTGAGTGTGTGTTGCATCCACAACACTTGAGCACAACAACTTTTGGTTACTACATATTCGACTTTATTAGTGGAAAGTTATAATGAGTATTGCTTTTTGAAATACCAAGAAACTAATGAATCTCCTAATAAATGACAAGTTTTGGATATACTTTTCATATCTATTCTACATCTACCAAAATCAGCATCCGAAGAACTTTTTAAAACAAAATCATTTCCAGAAGTATTGAAGAGTCCTAAATCCATGGTTCCCTTTAAATAGAAAAAAAATTATTTTCACTGCCTTTAAATGATATTAATTAGGATTGGATTGCTATCTTTCACATAAGCATACTGAAAACATTAAGTTTGGATGAATAGATATTAAGTATAGTAAACTTTCTATCATACCTCTAAATGATATTTGATCTACTAGTTTCACAACTTCATCAAGATCAAGTGAATTTGAGTTACCAATGGGAGTACTTATACTCTTAGTTTTTTCATATCTTTACTTTTTAAGATGATATTTTATATACTTATGTTGAGATATATACATTTCTTCTAGTTTTTTAGAAATTTTAAAACCTAGGAAAAATGTTAACTCACCCATCTACTCATTTCAAACTCATATTTCATTATATAAGAAAACAAATCGGTTAAAGATTGTTGAGTTGAACCAAATATAATGTCATAAATTTGAACAAACAAAACATTTTCCTTTTCTTTCTTTATAAAATCGATGGATCAACATTTCCCTTGACATAGTTGTTTTTTTAAAAAAAACTTTTAAGTCTATCATACCAGGCTCTAGGGGATTGTTTAAGTCCATATAAAGCTTTGATATGTTTGAAAACATGTTCAAGATGTTTTGTTTCTTCAAAACCAATAGGTTGTTCAACAAAAACTTTCTCTTGAACATATCCATTAAGGAAAGAACATTTAACAACCATTTGAAAATTTTTAAAGTTGAATAATGTTGTAAAGTCATGTAAAATATGGATAGATTCAATTCTAGCTACTAGATCATAGGTTTATTCATAGTCTATTCCTTCTTATTGATTATATCCTTTAGCAACTAATATAGCTTTATTTATTACAATGATTCCATTTTTAACACACTTATTTTTAAAGACCCATTTTACTCCAATAATAGAAGTTTTCTTAGGTATTTTAACCAAGGTCTAGACTTTATTCATTTCAAATTCATTTAGTTCGTATTGTATTGCTATATTCTAATCATCATCACCAAAAGATTCATCAGTGATTTTTTGGTTCTAATTGGGAAAGGAATGATAAATGTTTGACATCATTTCTTAAGGAAATTCTAGTCCTTACAAGTTTATTTAAATTACCAATGACACTATCACGGGGATGATTCTTAAGGAACAGCTGATTTGGGTTTTGTAAAACCTATTCATCAACATATGGTAGAAAATATTCTATGGTAAATGATTCAGAAATATTTTCTTAAAAATTTTCCGTATCAGAAGGATATTCTATCAAGGGTTGATAATTAGTTTTTGAAAACACATCTGAAGATGTAGATTGAGGTTGTTTAAAAACAAAATGATCAGTTTCATCGAATTTAGCATGCATTGTTTCTTCAACAGTACAAGTATTTTTTATTGAAAACTCTATAAGGAATAGAAATTCTGGAGTATCCTTGGAAAATTCCTTCATTAGATTTGGGTTATAATTTATATAAATTATCTTTAGTATTTAAAATGAATACCTTTCAACCAAATACTTTTAAGTAGGAAACTCTAGGTTTTCTTCCATTCCACAATTTTTAAGGGGTTTTATTAAGAAAATGTCTAAGTAAAACTCGATTTATAGTATAATAAGAAGTACTTAGAGCTTCAGCCCAAAAAATTTTAGTTATTGAATATTCAATCAAAATGGTTTTAGTTATATCATGAATAATTCTATTTATTCTTTCAACAACACCATTCTGTTGAGGAGTTCTTGGTGCTAAGAAGTTGTGAGTAATACCTTTTTTACTATAAAAAGTTTTAAAATCAGAATTTTGAAATTCTCCTCCATGATCACTATGAATAGTTATCAATGGAAGGTTTTTCTCATTTTTAACTTGGGCTCTAAAAATTTTGAAATAAGAAAAAGAATCATATTTCTTTGCTATAAAATAGACCCACATGAATCTAGTGTAATCATCAACTATGACAAATATATAATATTTTCCTCCACTACTTCTAGTTTGTGTTGGACCAAAAAGATCCATATGAACCAACTATAATGCATCAATAGTTAAGACTTCACATATTGGTTTAAAACTTGATTTATGTTTCTTTCCATATTGACAAGTATCACAAACTTTTGAAGAATCAAATCTAAGCTATGGTAGATCCTTAAAAATTCTTTTCTTAGAGATTTTACATAGGTTTCTAAGATTACAGTGTCCTAATATTCTATTTCATAACCAACTTTGATCTTTAATTTCACTAAGAAAAGGTAGATCTTGGATTCTAATGTCTTATAAGTTTAGCATGTATATATTCTCTAGCCTGTGGGCAAAAAGAATAAACTCATCCTTGGAATTATGTACTAAGAACTTATAATTCCTAAAGTTCAGAAGGTAAACTTCATCACATAGTTGGATTATGCTAATGAGGTTGTGCTTAAGACCCTCAACAAATAAAACATTTTAAATCAAAGTTTTTCTAAGAAGAACAATATTAATTATACGAATAATTTCTCCCTGAGAAATATCTCTAAAAGTTACTTTTCCTCTTTTCATCTTGATAATATTTTCAAAGAAGTTTTTTTTACCAGTCATATGGTAGGAAAATCCACTATCCATGAACCATGTATTGATGTTGGTACTATCTTTATTTTCCTAAAAATAAGAGTGTTAAACTTTCGAAACCCAAACTTTCTTGGATCCAGAAATTTCAGAAAGAAATATTTTAGGAATCCACATTTTCTTAGAAAAATGAACTTTATGAAAACTTAAAGATTGAGTTTCACTTAAAGAATAATTTTTTTCCCAATATCTACCAAACTGACATTTAGTATAGAATGAATCACTTTGAGGAACAAGATAGTTATTACTAAAAACTATCTTAGAATGAGTATAACCAAATATAGAACTATTCCTTAGATGTTCAATTTGGGAATACATCTTGTCAATGTTTTCTTAACCAGAGGTAAAGTTTAATAAACACTTTATCAAGGAAAATATTTCTAACATTAGTTTAATAACCAATTTTTTATCCTCAAAAACATTAGCTTTAGATCTAGAGTTGGTCTCTGAAATATTTTTCTAAGAAATTACATTTTCAAGATCCTTAGAAATTTTATCCTTCTCAGAATTAACTTCCTCAAGGTTTTTGGAAATACTTTCAAAATAATAAATTTTCTTATCAAGATCTTTAGAAAGATTTGATACTTCTTTAATTAAAATAGAAATTCTAGATCTTTTCTTATCAATATTTTTCTTGAGTTTAGAATTTTCATTCTCAATAAGTTTAGAAAACCTAGAAACTTCTTTATAAGAAGGTAATGTATTTATTCATCAGAAGAAGATTCTTCATCTAAAGACTTATAGTGTTTATCATCATTATGATTTTCATTTAAAGATACATTGGTGATAGATTCATCATTATGTACCTTGGCCATTAGACAATGATTTTTAATGGGTGGTCTGGCTAGTAGACCAAAATTCTTCTTATCAGAAGATTCATACTCTGAGGATTCATCAAAAGAGTTTCCACCACTGGAACTCTAGGTTTCATTGACATTCAAAACTTTCTTAGTTTTAGCCTTGTAGTACTTCTTTCTATCCTTTTTCTTAAGTATAGTACAATCTAGACTGATATTCCCTGCTCTTTTGCATTCATAACAAGTGACTTATGAGTCTTTCTAGTATTTTATTTCTTTCTTATTATATCTATACTGAAAGTATTTATTTCCAACTATCATATTCATCCTACGAGTAAGATTAGCTAATTAATTTTCACTATGTTCACTTCCACTAGATTCAGATAAAATAGTTACTTTATTTGACTTGGATCTTGTAACCATTTCAGGAGTCTTTACTTTAGTAGTAGTAAAGGCTGCACTTTCATTTCAATTTTTCTTTTTATTCGTATCAGCATCTCTTTTCATTCTTGTCTCATATTGAAGAAGAGTTCCAAAAACCTCATCAAAAGTAATTTTAGATAATTTCTTATTCTCATCAATAGTTATTCTATTTTATTCCCACTCATTTGGCATGATATCAATTATCTTCTCCACAAGAGATTCATCATTTAGACCTTTCTCACTCATATATTGTAAAGTGTTAAAAATTGTTATAAACCTTTGTTTCACCTTTCATACTAGTTATCTATAAGTAAATAGAAATCCATGATATTATTCTCTAAGAATAACTCTTCTAGTTTATATAACTTTGGATGTACTAAAATGAGTACCCTCTAATTTATTTTAGATATATTTAGTAGCTTCACAAGAAGAAAATTGACTATATATATTCCTGGTCATAGAACACAACAAAGTATTATGTACCTTATAGTTTAGTTGATATTCTGACTTTTCTTGATTGGGGAATTTTCTAACTTCCTTATCAAGAATATTTTAATCTCTAGAAAGTATAAAAAAATTTCTACTCCAGTATTAATAAAAAAAGTCTTCATATGATCTCTCCAATACTCATAATCATTTCCATCAAAAATAGGTGGTCTAGTAGGATTTAGATTTTCAATCAAACCAACATTCATTCCTTCCATTATTAAAGAAAATATATTTCCATAAAAACTTGTTAATAGTAAAAGTTTATAAACAAGGATAAAAATTCCTGATCAAGGAAAAAAATAGAATAATTAAAACTTGAGCAAGAAAATTTATATGTGAATATAAGTATTTCAGAGACCTCTTTTAATACCAATTTTAGGATTGAAATATGAATATAGATTCTCAATTACAAGATGGGGTGAATTATAAGTTTAAAATATTTCATTTTTAACCTTAAGAAAAATTATGTTTAACAATGTTAAATAAGGTAAATCCATAAGACTTATTTTAGTTCTAAAAACTTTCTAGGTTCTGGAAATATGGTTCCGGAAATGAAACTTAAGGAGATTTTACAAGGAAAATATTATACCTTAAAGTGTATAGAATCTTACTTATTAGAGTATTCAAAAGTAAAATGAAGTATAATAAGTTTATACTTTCTTACTTTATCAAAATATAGTGGAAATAAACTTAAAACAAAACAAGTAATATGTATGAAATATTTTAACCCAAAGAGAAGGGTATTGACCAACCTTGGATAAAGTTCCCTTGATTTATACTTTCAATAAAGTATGTCTTACCCACACTAGGGTAAGACCTCAATAGGAATATCAGAATCTGTATTGTTATCCCCAGAAGCCCTCAAACTTTAAATTATTCAGTACCTATGTATTCCTATCCATGGAAGTCTTTCAACTTTAAGGTAATCGGTACCTCTGTCTTCCTATCCCCAAAAGTCCTCGATTGTACACAGCAATAATCGGAGTCGCACGAAACAATTTGAACAAGATTTTCAGTATACATAAGGCATGAGAGTCTCTCTCTCTCTTGAAATTACTTCAACAACATGAAATCTCCAGAGTAATCAACCAACTATGAGCTTATTCAAATGAGATCCAATTTATAGGCACTTTTATAACGGCTGGCTCCCTCCTCCAATGGTCATATTTTTTCTTGAATCTCAGAGGGACCTATACATGGGTCACTCAAACAATTGTTAGTTATAAATATATTGTAAGATATCATTTCATAATTATAACAAGTGTAAGTAAAATAATGTTTCTTAACCAAATATATTTTTCAGAGTCTAAAGAAAAAATAAAGTTCACATCCTAACCAAATAAACATTTAGAGACTATAACTCATGAATATTTGGATTCTATTTTTCAAGGAATTCATAACCTAGATTCTATATATTTTGGAGTCTGAATTCCAATGAATTCAAAGTCTGAATTCTGAGGAATTCGAAGTCTGAATTATAAAGAATTTGGATTCTGAATTCTGAGGCATTTGAAGTCTGAATTTCAGAGAAATTGGAGTCTAAATTTCATAGAATTCAGAGTATGAATTTAAGATAATTTAGAGTTTGAGTTTTAGAGAAATCAGAGTCTGAATTTTAGAGAATTCGGAGTCTGAATTTCAGAGAATTCATACTCTGAATTTCAGAGAATTCATAGTCTAAATTTCAGAGAAACAGAGTCTAAATTTCTAAGAATTTGTATTTTGAATGTCATAGAATTCAGAGTTTGAATTTCACATAAATCAAATTCTAAATTTTAGAGAATTTAGAGTCTGAATTTTAGAGAATTTTGAGTCTAAATTTCAGATAAATTAGAGTCTAAAACACAGAATATTTATAACCAACGATTTATAGGATTCTGAGGTTTTCGATGTGAAATTGTATTTTAGACTTAGGAATAAAATTATTTAGATTTAGTGAAACTATAAAATGAATAATGAAATCAAAGGTAAGGATAAAATTTCCTTGGAGAAGGAAAATTTTCCTTATTAATATAATTCTTAGGAAAGAAATAATTTTCCTTAAGATAGAGTGTGTGATTTTCAAAACAAAGAGGAATGGAAAATTCATAAGGAAACCATATTAACTCAAAAGATAGGATATTTTTTCAAAATACATATAATGTTATAATAATAATATATAGTTATTATTTCCATCATTATACTCATCCAAGTAAGGTGGTGGTGAAAAACATATTACACCACGGTGTGGAGATGGAAAGTTGTACGTACGCACGAATGGTGATTTCCTTTTTATAGGATGGATAAAAGGTGGAATATAGTTTTCACATAATCATAATAACATATAATTAAATAATTTATACTATATTTATTACTTAATAATGTAAATAACTAATGAAGAAAAATTAGAATAAAAATAATAATTTTTAAAGAATCGGTATAGAATATTATCTCTTCTTCGACGTGCTCCCTCTAGATCTCCTCTTAAATAACTATAGTTGATCTTTAGAGAAGAATAGAACCTATATAATGTGAATAGGAAAGTTTAGAATGGAAATTTTAAGGGTATAGTCTAGAATTAAGGCTCAAAATAAAGTGAAAAAGTGAGGGAGGATGTTCCCTTTTATAATTGAGGTGAGGGAACTCTTGGAATCTCTAAAGATATTAATTTAAAATAAAATAAAAAACAAATCCAAAAACATTAAAAAAGTACTAGTTTTAAAGATGATAATATAAGAGGTTTTAATATAATCAACCAATAAATTTTAGACCACTTTTTCTATCAATTTAAACCTTATATTTTTAATTAACACTTAGTTATTCTATTTAACTTTTAATTAAGGTAACAAATATTTCAATATTGAAAGGGTGAAATATTTACATATTTGATGTAAATTAGGACATAAATGAACAATTTAGAACATTTTAAACCATATTATAATTATATATATTTTAAAAAATAATAATTTAATAATACATTATTTTGATAAACATCAATAGTGTCAATTTTGACACTATTTAATTCATTGATTATTATAAATATAAAAATAATAAGTTAACTTCGAACCAAATATTTTATTATATTTATAATAGTTTAAGGTCATCTATAAAATTAATTGGATATAATAATTATCCCAAAATATATTTATATTAATATTTTAAAAACATTTTTTTGTTATCTCTATTAATAAAATAATTAAAACATTACTATTGTGTAATTTTTTAATATACTTATCTATTGAATAAAAATAAAAAATGAAATAATATGAAGAATATAAATAATCTATATTTCATAATAATAAATATAGTAAAATATATCTTTTGTTAAATCCTACATTAAAAATGTTATATGTATTAAAACATGAATGTGACAACTTTAACATCACTTTAAATAAAATATTATAAGTGCCAAAATATTTTTCATATCGCTCCAAATGGTCAATAACTCGACCCTTAGATGAATATGGTCAAGATATACTCAACTAATACGATTTTTTCAAGTTTTTTTGTCTTTTAATAGTTGTTATTATTTTAATGAAAAATATTTTATTGATTTTTCATTAATTAAATAATTTATGCATCATCAATGTATAATCCTTTAAGGTGATTATTTATTCACTAAAAACTAAAAATAAATTACTATGATAAAGAAAAAAAATTACCTTTAAAATATTTATTTATAGTCTATTTTATATTTTGTATAACCATATATTAAAAATGATATAGTTATTAAAATTTGTGTAAGACATGTTTAACTTTTCTTTAAATAAAATAAATTAAATGTTCTAATCTCATCCAAGTGGCTTCAAAAGGATACAATTTCAACCTAAGGATGAGTTAGGTCAAAAAAACTCATCCAATGATATTAGGAAAAGTGTTAGGGTAATTTTATAATATCATTTTTACCCTTAATTAATCGATTTACCCTTTTATCGTATTAATAAAAAATACAGAATTTACTAATCATAATGTCAAAAAATAGATATTTGCATAATTTGGACCTACTAATTCCAAATATTTTATCAATTTTTAAAAATTCAAAATATAAAATTTTTAGTAATTAATTAAAAATCAATCTCATTGTCAAAATGAGAAAATTGGTTTTTAAAAGATAAAACATTGGAAAAGATTGAAATATTTTTACATCGGAATTCAATGTAAAATCAATGCCAATGACCTAAATTATATTAAATGATAAAAATATAATATATTTATAATTTAAAACCATTAAATAATATAATTTAACCATATAAATTATTTGGATGAAAAAAGTTGTTTTCAATTAAAATTCAATACATTTTTATTATTCATCAAAACATGAATGTTATAAGAAAAATATCAAAAATTCATCAAAAGTAAATTTTTATATCCCACTTAAAAGTAATAATTTTATGTTGTCATATAAAAATTATTAATATTTCAAAATTTTAATTTAAAATGGGTCTCTATTAAAAGTTGTTAAAATTACCCTTTTGAAAAATATAGGTTTTTTATACAAAAAATAGGATTTATTCATGTCCTATGACTAAAATATCAATAAAAATTTCTTTTAAAATATATAAAATATATATTTAATTAATTTAATTTACTAATTAAAATTCACATAATTTATTGATACAGAAATATACATATTTCCTTTACATTTAACTGGTTTATATTCTTCATAAATAATCGGTAGCCAAAGAATTCACCATACATCTTCATAAGTTAGTTATATGTATTCCAACTAAATTAACAGCTAGGTTATAATGGTCATTTTATACTAATTTAATCTTTCAATTCATTTAAACACATGATTGCATGCAATGCTAGCTATTGAAGAATTATTTAATGAAAATATTTTATAAAAACATCTCGGTGTTGCATTCTACCCCCCTTAAACTCAATTTCCCCCTCGATATTCATTACTAAGATAAAAACAGATGAGAATACCTCTTCCTCATTACATCTTAAATTTCCCATGTAGCTTCCTCAAATTGGTGGTTCCGCCATAAAACTGTAACCAAGTGAGTGGTCTTGTTTCATAGAAATTTTTCACTATAGTTCAGAATCTCAATCAGTTGTTCTTCATAAGAAATATATTGATCCAACTGTATAACTTTTGAGTTTAGTACATGTGAAAGATTGGGTATTTAACTTATTAAGATAGATACATGGACCACATCATGAACTTGTGATAGATTTGGTGAAAGCACCAATCAATAAGATACCTTCCCAATATGATCAAGATTTTCAAAAGGACTGATATACCTTGGGCTCATCATTACTCTCTTCTAGGGAGATATTTATAGAAACACCTTTTCACCCACTTCAAACTCTAGTTCTTTTATTTGGTTTTCAGTATAACTTTTTTTTGTCAAATTTTAACTACTCTTATGTGTTGTTGAATATATATGACCTTCTCTACCATTTAATCAATAATGTCAGGACCCAATAGCTTTCTTTCCCTAACTTCATCCCAGTATGTTAGAGTCTTTCACTTATTTCTATAGAGGTTTTCATAAGGAGAGGTTTGAATACTAGAGTGAAAGCTATTATTATAAGAAATGTCTACCAAAGGTAGTTTTTGATCCCAAATACCTTTTAAATCCATAGAGAAAGCTCTCAAAATGTCTTCTAGAGTTTGAATTGTCCTCTCAGAATGATCGAATGTCTGTGGATGATAATTAGTGATGAAACATAAATCTATATCTAGAACCTACTAAAGACTTCACCATAACTTTGAGGTAAACCTCAGATCCCAATTAGATATAATGGAAAGTGGTACTCTATATAATCATAGAACTTCCTTTAAATATATCCTAGCAATCTTATCAAGAGATAAATCCTCTCTAATAGCATTAAATTGTTCCAATTTTATAAGGTGATCAACTATAACCTATATAGAATTATGGACTTTAGATGTTTTGTGAAGTCCGATGACAAAGTCTATAGTGATTCTTTCCCATTTCCATTTTGGTATGGGTAATAGTTGTAACATCCCTTTATACTTTTGTCTCTTAGCATTAACCAGTTGAAAAACCAAGCACCAAGAGACATATTCATCAACATCTCTTTTCATGCCTTCCCACTAGAAATACTCTTTTAGGTCCATGTACATATTTGTGCTTCCAGGATTAATAGATAATTAATAACTATGAGCCTCATCTAATAGATTTTGTTTTAATTCTGGTATGGGAGGAATACAAACATAGTTTCTGAACATTATTATTCCATCACAATCAAGGTTGAATTTAGGAACATTTATCACCTTCCTTTATAGCTCTACATCTTACTTTTGTGTCTCCTCAATCTTCACTTTTATATATGGTTAAACATTCATTTGAGAAAGATAATATTTCTCCCCTTCATTTAAAATTTTAAGATCCATCCATCACAAATCCATAAATATTGGATCTTTTGTGATTTTCATCATGGATAGGCTAGCATGGTATCTTTGTATCAAATCATCTTCCACCATATTCACTTTCTCAGTTTGGTAATGTATCGAGTAGTTGTAATCTTTAATAAACTCCAACCATCTTCTTTGGTGCATATTCATCTCCTTTTGTGTGAAAATATACTTTAAAATTTTATGATCAGTATAAATATTACACCTTTCACCATAATTATAATGCCTTTGTATCTTTAATGAAAATTTTGTTGTATCTAACTCCAAATCATGAGTTGGGTAATTTTGCTCATGGATTTTCAATTTTCACGAGGCATAAGCTATCACCATATCATTTTTCATGAGAGAACATCCCATCCCCTTATTGGATGCATCAATATAGATCTCAAACCTTTCTCCACTATAAGGTATTATAAGTATAGGAACAATGGATAACCTTTTTTTAAGATATTTGAAATTCTCTTCAAATTCCTCCGTACACAGTAACTTAACTCTTTCTGAGTAAACATGGTGAATGGATTCTAAATTTGGGAAAAATATTTCACAAAATGTTAATAATATCTATCCAAACCAAGAAAAATTCATATATCCATTACCATTTTCAATATATACAAACATTTAATAATTTTTTTGTTGGATTCATAGATATCCCCTCTTTTGAGATTATGTGATCCAAAAATGAAACCTTATGAATCTGAAATTCACACTTAGTAAATTTTTCATAAATCTTCTTCTTTCTCAGGGTCTTCAGTACAATTCCCATGTGATATTCATGTTCTTCCTTTTTTATTTGAATATACAAGAATATATTCTACAAAAACTACCACAAACTAATCAAGTTAGTGTCTAAAGACTCTATTCATTAGATCCATAAAGATAGATGGGGAATTAGTAATACCAAAAGGCATCACTATAAATTCATAGTGTCCATACCTTATATGGAATGTTCTATTTTGTATATCCTACTAATTACACCTTAATTGATGATATCCTAAATGAATATCAATCTTGTAAAAGTATTGATCTCCTTGTAGTTGGTCGAATAAGTCATCAATGTGGGGAATAAGATATTTTTCTTGATAGCGATCTTGTTAAGTTCTTGATAATCAATGCAGAGTCTCATTGATCCATATTTCTTCTTAAAAAATAAAATAGGTTCACCCCAAGGGGATGCACTAGGGAATATTAATCCATTTTCATGATTATCTTGGAGTTTATTCTTTAATTCAAGTAACTCAATAGGGGACATTCTATATGGTGTCCTTAAAATAGGCACAGAACCTGGTATGAGTTTTATTGAAAACTCAACTTCATGATTCAGTGGAAGACCTAGAAATACTTCTGTAAATACATTAATAAATTCCTATAATATAGGTGTATTCTTAATGGTGGTTTTATCCCCCAACCATTTTAGATAAATAAAATTCATTTATAGGAACCAAGACCCATAAGATGGCAGAAATTTCTACTGGAAGGTTATATTCATCCTAGCATCAATAGATGGTCATAGATTGATCTGGAATATGAAATTTTACTTCCCGTCTTTGTCAATTTATATGAGATCCATATAGATAAAGTCAATCCATACCAAGAATCACATAAAATTCCATTAATGGAAGGATCACAAGATTTTCAGGAAGCGCATTCCCAAAAACTTCAACAAGAGAATAATTATAAACTTTTAATGAAACTATTGTTCCATTAAGAGTTTTAACAGATAAATAAACATTTAATTATTGAGGTAAAATGTTGATACCCTTAGAAAATTATTCGTAAATAAAATAGTGGGTGGATCCATAAACAAATAAAATGTTTTCTACTTTAAAGTGCATGGTAAGTATACCTTTCATCACTTCATTATTATACTCCACATCACTAATAGTAATCTTAGGTGGATTTTCCTTCCCTTTGGCTTAATATTTTTCTGATTTTGATTATTATCAATAACCCTTGGATTAGGTCATTGGTTAGAATAATGCCTCATTTCCATTCACATGTATCATTGAAGTGTGGGAGGTACATTTTAGGGATCCATTTCTCTATTCGCACCATTAGACATTTTTTCCCATCACTTCAGAATTCAACTACCCAATCAACTTCTATCCCACACTTAAAACATGTGATAATACCTTTAAGACAATTTCCTCCATTTTTCTTTCCACACTTTGAGCACAAGCAAAAAAATCATCTTCTTTTTAGTGTGGTATTTATATTTTCCCTTGAATTCCATTTTTCTCTTATTATCAAACCCATTGGATGGATGGGTTACTCCAATCTCCATCTCAATCTTGAGATCACATCGAATGATTTCCTTATAGCTATTGAAGTCCCTTATGGATAATTCCCTTTGGAGATTTGGTTTTAAGACACCAAAAAATCAGTCAATTTTACTCTTAGGTTGGATAATAATTCAAGAAACATACCATGAAAGTATTTTAAAATTTTATTTGTAGGTACCAATGGATTCTTCATTATTTTTCTTAAGCTCAAGGAACTCTTTATCCGTATTTGTTCAAAGAATAAAAGGAAAGTACTTACTGAAAAATAAGTTCTTGAACATGTCCCATTTTATAGAGTCAATTTCATCTCTTTAATTCATATTCTTGATAAGATTCCACCATTGGTAAACTTCACCTTCCAAACAATATACTTCCAAAATGAATTTATCATGCTCTGAAAATTGGATAACTGAAAATATCTTTTTAGTGGTACTAATACATTGTTCATCCATTATTGGATTAGATGACCCACTAAAAGAAGGTGGACCCTACATCATGAATAAATCAATAGAATTTTGTTCCTTCCTTTTCTCATTCTGAATTCATGTATGATTTATAGCTTAAGAAATTTGTGTGATAATAGTGATAAGATTTTTCATTATATCTCTTATAACATTTGATTACTGATGAGTAAAATTATTTCATTACTCATTGTATTCATCATTAACACGGTTCCCTCAGGTTCCATTCATTGACTAAAACCAACAAGAATAATGTGGGAAATAATAATCATAATGGGAAAAACACATAATCAAGAATACAATTTCAATTTAGTAAATTTTAGGTTTTATCCTAGTTTATTAATGATCATTTATAAAACACTAGGATTGTGACCTACACTTCGACATATACTTAGAGTTCTTCCTAAGGTTTTCTCATCCTATATTCTATATGTTAACTATACCTTTCTCTGATACCAACTACGATGACCCATACATTACATACATAGATATTAATACAAAATTAAAGAATATTAATTAAAAAATATAAAAAAAACCACACCAGGACTATATAAATTTAGTGTCTTTAGAAATTGGGAAACATAAACAACTGGTTCATAAGACATCTACATCATCTTATTCTTATTCCTTCATAACCACACCCATTTTGGACATATATTACTTAATAACCTTCTTTATGACTTGGGGAAAAGAAACATAAGAAAGGGAGAGATCGGATTCTCATTAAGGGTAAACAAGGAAGATATAAATCATATTATAATCATAAGACATAAGAACATAACATTTAAAAATCGTATCCTCTATATAAAGAATTGTGATATCATGACATGGGATAAATCATAAAAGTTAATAATGAATCGATGAACATATTCCCAAAAGTCAAAACATAAGACATAGAATTTATGGAATACACTTAAGCATAGAAAATCATTTAATATTAGTCAAGTCTCATTTACAAGACCATCATAGTAGACAAAATCCATAACTGAACCGATTTCACACCTCGTTCCATCCCTATATTACATAACCGGGTTTACTTCTCATTACAACCCTATATATCTCATGAGATATAAATCTTTACTCAATGAACTGGAGGTAGATATAGGTCCCATCCATCTCATAATGAAATCACTCTTATAGGTTCCACAAAAACATAAATCATTCATCACAGGATAACCCAAGGAATAAAATGGGTTTCTTAAACATCATTCTATCATAACATAATACATTTAAAAAATTGATTTAATAAATATCATTTCATCACAAAAAATTAATTACATAAGAATAATATAGATATTATACTTAAAAAATAACCCTATTAAACAATTCCATCTTAGGTGGAAAATAATCTTGATTGAACACTTGAAATTAATTCTTTAGGAAAATATCCTTTCGTATTCAAAAACATTTTATTTTCTCAAAATGCAATGAAATTTTAAAAGAAAATAATTTATTTGAAAATAAAATATAAATATTTTAAAGTAATATTAATAAAAAAATTATTTATAAAAACATAAAAATCTCTTCATGCTGTTTAAGTTAAAATAAAACATTTTTCTCATACTTTTATCAGATAAGTCAAAAAGTACCTCATATCAAAAACAATAAAAGATTCCTTTAATACATTTAATAAGAATTAAAAAATGGGTAAAATTTAATTTAAAAATTTATAGAATAATATATATAATATTTTGGAATACCTATTTATGAAACATGTACATGGATGATAAATATACCCTATTAAATACTTACATATAAACAATCTTGAATAATAATGAGATTGTGAAATTATCTCTTACCTTAGGACTGATATCCTTTATATGTATCTAAAACCCCCGTATAATGATTTAAATAATATAAATGACTTATTCCAAAATAGTACTAATTTTTATGATATCATATATGATCATATTATCATCTATTTGTTAATAATATTTCATTATTACTCATTATTCGGATATTAACTGCTTCATTTTCTTATGTATGTTTTGTCGAATAAGTTTCGGATCTCCTTATTAGTTTATAGATATATAATTTAAAAAATAATATTAATATAATATATATCATATTTATTCATTATTTATATTTATATAATCATTATTTAATGGATATCGTGTAGAATGAATCGCATCGCATCGTGGAGATGGTAGGTCATACGTACGCACAAGCGATGATATCATTCCCATAATTGTGAAATGGTATAGAATTTTATGGTATATATTTTGTTCTATAATCTTTATAATGTTATAATAATCATATATTGTTATTATTTACATCATTATACTCATCCAAGAAAGGTGTTTGTGAAAAATATATTACACTATGGCATGAAGACGATAAGTCATCTGTACACGCGTGTGGTGATTTCATATTTTGTAAGATGGATAAAAGGTGGAATATGTTTTTTCCATAATCATAATAATATCTCAGTATATAATGGAAATAACTCATGAATAGTAAGTATAAGAAGAAATAATTTTGAAAGAATCGGTAGAAAATATTACGTTTTCTTCGATGTGCTCCATCTAGATCTCCTCTTAAAGAACTAGAGTTGGTCTTTAGAGAATACCGAAACCTCTAAAATGTGACTAGGGATGTTTATAATGTAAATGGGTATGTAATGGTTAGGATTGAAAGCTCAAATCGAATTTAATAAGTGATGGAGGATGTGCCCTTTTATAACTGTGGTGAGGGTCACTTTTGGAATCTCTAAAAATATTAATTTATAATAAAATAAAACCACATCTAATGACCTATAAATTTTCTTAATTTAAAATATTATATTATATGAGGTTGTAATATCATCAAAAAATAAATTTTAGACAAGTTTTTCTATCAATTTATACCTTATCATTTTAATTGACACTTAGTTATTCTATTTAATGTTTAACTATGGTAACAAATATTTCAACATTAAAAGGGTGTAATATTTATTTATTTGATATCAATTAGACCATAAATGAATAATTTAGAACATTTTAAACCATATAATAATTATTATATATTTTTAAAAATGTTTTATGATTTTTAAATAATTTAATAATACATTATTTTGATAAATAATCAATAGTATCAGTTTGGACACTATTTAATTCATTGATTATTAAAAATATAAAAATAAAAAGTTAACTTTAAAACAAATATTTTATTATATTAATAATAGTTTAAGGTAATCTATAAAATTCATTGGATAAAATAATTATCCCAAAATATATTTATTTTTATAGTTTTAATAACATCTATTTTTTATATCCATTAATAAAATAATTATAACATCAGTATTGTGTAATTATTTAATATACTTATTTGTTGAATAAAAATTAAAAATAAAATAATGTGATGAATATAAATTCTATATATTTTATAATAATACTTATAGTTGAATATATATTCTGTGAAATCCTATATTATAAAGGTTTTATGTATTAAAACATGAATGTGACAACTTTAATAACTTTAAATAAAATAATATAAGTGTCAAAATCTTTTCTATATGTATGTGAATGGCCAATAAATAAACCCTTGGATGAATATGGTCGAGATATACTTGACCAATAAGATTTGGTCATCTTTTTTTATCTTTTAATGGTTATTATAATTTTAATAAAAATTATATTATTGATTTTTCATTAATTAAATAATTTCTGTGTCATCAATGAATAATACTTTAAGGTAATTATATAATTAATAAATATTATAAATAAATTATCATGATAAATGAAAAAAATATTTCGAATGATTATTTATAATAAAATTTTTATTTTTATGACCATATATTAAAAATGATATAGTTTTAAAATTTTGAGTGAGACATGTTTAACTTTTCTTTAAATAAAATAAATTAAATGTCCTAGTATCATCCAAGTGGCTTGAAAAGGATACAATTTTGACCCAAGGATGATTTAGGTCAAAACACACTCATCTAATGATATTAGGACAAGTGTTAGGGTAATTTTATAATATTATTTTTACCCTTAATTATCTGATTTACCCTTTTGCTGTATTAAAAAAATTACCGAAGTTATGTTTCATAATGCCCAAAAATTAAAGAAATATATTAAAATAAATTTGACCTACTAATTCCAAATATAGAATTTATTTTTCAAAATTAAAAACACATAAGTTTTAGTTATTAATTTAAAATCAATCACATTGTCGGAATGAGAAAACGGGTTTTAAAAGTTAAAACATTAGAAAAGATTGAAATGTTTTTACATCAGAATTTAATGTAAAATAAATTTCAATGAACAAAATTATATTAAATGATAAAAATATAATATATTTATAATTTAAAACCATTCAATAATATAATTTAACCACATAAATTATTTTAATGAAAAAATTTGTTTTCAATTAAAATTTAGTACATTATTACTATTCATCAAAACCTCAAAGTTATCAAAAAAACATCACAAATTCATCCAAATTAAATTTTTATATCTAATTTCAAAATAAGAAATCTATTGTATCATATAAAAATTATTAATGGGTCAAAATTTTAATTTAAAATTTGTTCTCTATTAAAAGGTGGTAAAATTACCCTTTTGAAAAATATAGGTTTTTTATACAAAAAATAGGGTTTATTTATATACTGTGACAAAAATATATATAAAAAATTAAAATAAATAACATATATATTTTATTAATTTAATTTAATAATTTTAATTTAGTTAATTTCTTAATACAAAAATACAAATATTTTTTTTACATTTAATTGGTTTATATTTTTCATAAATAATTGGTAGCCAAAGAATTCACCATAAATTTTCATAAGTTAGTTACATTTATTCCCAATAACTTAATGTCTAGGTTATAATGGTCATTTTATACTAATGTCATCTCATGGTTTGTTTAAACTCATCATTACATGAAATTAAATCTATTGAAGACTTATTTAAAGAAAATATTTCATAAAAATATTTGGGTGTTATGGAGTATAGTCCCCAAGATGAGAATCATGTTTTTTATTGAGTGAATATTTCTTGACATGGAGGGGTTACCCTACCAATGATGGTATATTCCATCCATCTGTCCAATATAGGATTAAAATATCTAGTCCACCAAGACCCAATGGCTGGGGAATATCAAGCGTTTCCTTCATTAGGGAGGAAACCAGTATAACACCCTAACTCTAGAAACTCAGATATGATGGTTATCATACCACATTAGAATATGATATAATATATCTCATCCCAAAGGATTTAATAGTTCAGCAGCCTTGGGATACTAGGTACATAAATGATTCTCATATTACATTTGAAAAAATGAAATACAACTTAAAATTATAGCGATCACTTTATTATTTCTTCTATTATATCCCTAAAATAGTATATATTTCCCTTCCTGATATCCTAGGGAAACATAATCATAATAAAGGGTGTTGTAAGATGCTTAGTAAAGTAAATCATATAATAGAATCTATCATAGAATAAATAGATCTTGAATAATAGGTAAGAGATAAAAAATAATAAAATATTCCATGTAACTAATATCATAAAATGGGAATATATAAATGGATGAAATAACAATATAAATAATCACATATATAACAATAACTAGATTCATAATGATAGAATTTATAATTTCAGATATCATAATCTTATCGTCAAGTCTTTTTTATAATACAACATGCATATATAGGTATGTCATATGCCAAATACCCAAGCTAGTTTGTCTCATGAGACCTACCGATGCATAGAAGGGCTATAAAAGGACCCACCCTTAACTTAATAAGTCCAATGCATTCATTATATGAAAGGGGTTAATAATCAATACAAAACATAATCAATATAAATATATGTATTAAAAAAATAACATATGGAGTTTCAATATTATTTTCCCTATCAAAAATAGAACATCCTGATTATAATCCACCCAAATTAATATAATATGGATTCATTAGATTATATCCCTAGTAAATAATAAGGTTTATCAAAGGATGTTGACATAGCTATAAAATTAAAACATCACTAGAACATTTCTTGAGGAAAATACTTTTTCCATTTTGAAATAACTTACTTAAAATATAAAATATTTATAGAATATTGAGAAAAAAATTAAGAATAATCATGGAAACTTGTCCAATAATATTTAAAGTAAATAGTATTCATAATGTTGGGAAGTGGCAATCAAGCCGTATAAAATAAAAAACATTGTTTTTCACTTTTTAAAGAAAGTCAAAATGTGTTATATGGGAAATGTTAAAAAGATTAATTTTTAAAAATTTGTAATTAAATTAAAATATAGTTAAAAATAACTTTAATAAATCATTGAAATGTAAATAATAACATTTTTGAAACATTTTTTGAAAACATGGACATGAAAGAAAAAATCCATCAACCAAAGAAAAAATAAAGTGATGTTTTCTTAAAAAAATGTTTTATCAGTCATATTAAGTACAAAGAAGATAAAAATAAAAGTAAAACATGTAAAATACATAGATAAATAGATAAGAAAAAATATTAATTTTAAAAAATAAATAACTCATAATTTCCTTCAATGGAAATTTAGATTAAAAAAATCCTAAATAAAAATGAGATTATAGAATAAAAATGTTACCACTTTGGTAAATTTTGAATCATAACCCATTTGAAATAAATATCTTCAAATGAAACTTTAAATAACTTTAATATAAGGATATTAATTTCATAAAATATCTTATTTTGGTATAATAATTTCACAAAATAAACAAGTGGTGAATATGGCATATTTCTCCTAGAAACAAAAGTGAGGTAAGAAACCCTTACAAAGATCATAACTTTGATGTGATAATTAATCAATGAAGCGATCATGTATAACTTATTTAAATCCAAATAAAAAAAGTTTAAATAAAATATAAAATAATAATAAGCCATTATATAGATAATATTTTCATAACATAGTCAATGAATAAGTAATATAACCCATTGAAAAGAAATTGAGCTAAGAAACCCCTACCCTTGAATCTAACTCACCATGTAAACATTATATATCCTATATAACAAAAATTATATTAATTTTATAGATGATTTAGAAACCAAAATAGTTTTTTTACCTTATTATTATCCCTTTTATTTAATTTATTATTATGTTTTATATATTTATTAAATCAGTTAAGTTTATGTCGGATGTTTTAAGGATGTTATGTTCATAATTTTAGGAAAACTTTTGTAGGTTGACCATAGTCAAAGAGGTCATGGTTACATAATATAAATAAATTTAATCATGAAATAATTATAATTTTTATACATTAAATAAAATTTTATAATAATCTATGAAAGTCGGACATGAAAAATGAATCATGTCACTTCATAGAGGTGGTAGTTCACACATACACACGAGTGACATTATCATTTTTTAATGGGTAGAAGGGTAAGAAGGTATATAATATATTATGTTTCCAAAATCATAATTATTACATGAATATCATATATGTTCATTAAATCCATCATAATAACCATCCTTTTTAGGTGTTGATAAAAATAAAATCACATCAATTCATGGAGATGGTAGTTCACATGTATGCATGAGTGATGTTTTTATTTCCCATAGGATAGAGATGGGGATGAAAAGGTTTTATACCATAGACATAATAATATATAATTATAGTTTAGATACTAATAATATTATATAAACATTTTTATTATAGAATTCAAGGAGGTAGAAAAATAAATAAAATGAAATAACTCAGTTAAAAGTTATACCTCTTCAATGAGAAACCTCCTTTGACTTGCACATTAATCCTTATAGTTTAGTATTTTGGTGATACCAAAACCTCTAAGTATTTTGGATTATGGTTGGTAAGTTATTTGGTCATATCATGGTTATGATAAATGTCTCAAAAGTTGTTATAAATATAAGAGAGGGAGTTCCTTTTTATAAGCGAGGGGTGTGACACGATTGTATATATTAAGAACTTTAAAATATAATAAATATCACAAACATGTAAAGTATCACCAAATGGACATAATATAAAAGGTAGGACATGATAAGGTCAAAATAACAAAAAACAAAATTATACATTTTTATGTTTCATTTTAAACCTTATCTTTTGGTTCAACCCCTTTAATAACCCTATTAACTTTAACTATGGTAAAACATTTTTCAATCTTTAAGGGATATAAATTTAATTATAAGGCTGAAAGTGGCTCAAAAATAGTACATGTATGATATTTAATACCATTTAAAATCATAATTTTCTTATTTAAATAATTTTTTAATTTTAAATAATTTAATAAAATATTTTTTATCATAAAATATCATTAAATTCATTTTCGATGCTATTCATTTTATTTGAATTCAAATACATCAAGAAATCGATTAAATCAGAATATAAAAACATTTAACACTAATTATAATTTATAATTACCTATTAAATTCTTGGTAAACTACAATTCCTCTAAAAAATATTAATTTTATTGTTTTTAAAAAACAGTTACCTTGATTTTTCTACTACTTTTACATGCACTTTATCGGCATTGCGTAAATGTTTAAAGTAATTATTACTTAAATAAAAAATAAAAAAATACCATAAAATTTCATATTACAAATAAAAATTTATAACTTATTTTTATCCCAATGAAAATATATTGAGATATTAAACGAAATAGAGTTACATTTTTGTATTTATTCTTTACGTAAAATAAAATAAAGGTTATAATCAAAGAAAAGTGGAAAAAATTACCATATTTTTTAATATTGGTTGGTATTGGTATAATTTTAATTATCCAATGAAATGGATCCAAGTTTCAAAGATATTTTTCGGTCTTTTCTTGTAGTTTTAACCATGTTTTACCCTTATCGAGGTAATAAATATTTACCACAGTTATTGTTAACAATGAGCAAAAATAAAAGAGTCTTGTTTACCAAATTTGAACATACTGATTCAAAATATGGAATCCATTTCTCAAAATTCAATTTTTATAATTGTAAGAAATAAATTTTAATATAAATTTATAAAATAAAATGAAAAATAATTTTTTGAAAGATGTTTTTTATTCTTAAAATGATCTTATACAAAAATTAAATATTAGGATAATTATTTTTCAAATTAATTAGATTATGTATAATTAAATGTGACTTATTTTACTTATATACAAAATATAAAATATTATAGGAATTTTATATTAATTTATTTAAATAAAAGAAATGATATTTTTTTAAAAAATAGTATTCTCATGATTCACTCAAAAATTAACCTTTTCATAAAAATCCAAAAAATCAACCTAAGACTTTTGAAATTTTTATTTAAATAATTATATACATTTTATAAAATAAAATTTATAAATGTGTAAAAATTAATTATAATAACCATACACAAAATGCGTTAAAAATTATATTTGAAAAAATATATTTTTGAAGCATAAAATGACTTTATTATCATTGTTTGTCTAATAAAAATAATTAAATTAATTTTAATTCATTCAATTGTATCTATATATTTCATTATACTCATTCATTAAAATAAATTTCACACATAAAATTTTTTTATGAAATATGTATCTTTTACTTTTAAAAGATTTTATCTTCATTTCAACCAGTTGATAATCAATGTTTGATTCATTATTCATTTAATTAAAGAAAAACTTTCTATATATATTTTATAACATGGTTATTCCTATTCACACCTCCCAAACCAATGGCTAATACATAATAGTCATATTTTAATAATAATATTTGTATAGTATGTTTTGGTTCGTTTAAGCTTGGTGTTGTGTATGCCACGGACTATCGAATTGAAAATAAATTCTAAAATCCTAGTTTTTTACACTTTAACACCTTATATAAATTTAATCCATGCAATTTTATCTCATATATAATAAAAAAAGTTATAAAATATTTTTAAAAATCAATCCTGGTTGGTGGAAGATAAAATATATAATCATGAAAGGAAAAACATTTTTAATATTTAAAAAAACCTTTGTTTAAAACCCACATCATAAAAAGGGATAAAAAACATATTTTGAAATTTGGAAAAGGAAAATATGAATTTCGTATGGAATAAAACATAATCAGTTTTCTAAATAAGGAGAACAATTGTGAGAAGTGAAAATAAGGGAATGGGGGAGAAAATAATGTCTTAGGAATAATAGAGTGATGGAGAACATGGTCATGAAAAATTTAATGAAAAAAAACTCATAAATAATTAAGGGTTAAATAAGACCATCAATTCATCATAAATGATAGTAAAAGGATAAAATATTTATTTTAAGATCATTTTCCTAGATTTGAGAGATTATTTTACTATTAAGATAGAAAACACAAGAAAATATACTTACTGATTTTTTCTATTCCATAAGTAAAAATCCATCAGTTGGTTGTTATTAAAGAAGTGTTTACACTTATAATTCATCCCATATTATAAATGAAAAATAATGATTTTTCATACCTAAAGCACTAAAATTAACATTCAATAGATCATAAGTTCCAAAAAAAGAGACTATAAGTTATTCTTATTATCTATATACATTTATTAAAACCAAAATGGTTATTATTAGTAATTATAATATCCAAAATAAATTTTCATATGAATAAATAATACATATAATCTCTAAAAATTAAACAACAACACCCAAATTTTAACTTAAATCATTCCATAAGTGACTTATCTTAAAACACTTCAAAAATATGCTTGGTCAATTTTTAAGCCCAAAAATATTATATATTTGATCATATATTCTTTCAAGATCAACCTAAAATTTTTCTCCAAGAAATATTAATCACTCGTGAAGTCACATACAAAATATTTATATTGTCTAATTTTATAATCTCCAAAATATGCTAATTTTTTCATTAATAACTAAAATCACCATAAATCCACAATAAAATCAAATATTCTTCCATAAATTAACTCAATATTAATTTCTCAAATTCTATTGTCCTTAATCATATAATGTTTTAAAATTTTAATAACCCTTTTATCCAAATTAACCATATTAACATAAAATATCATATACAACCTAAAATTCATCAATACCTTTCAACTTATGTCCACAAAATTTAAAATCATTCTACCTAAAATAACCTTTTCATTGAAATACATACTATACCAAAAGGTTATATTCCTATAAATGTCTCCTAAAATATCCTTAATCATCTTAAACTCCCAACACATAAAACCTCAAAAGGGTTATTATTGCCTATAAAATTATGATCAACCTTATAATTATCAACCCATGACACTTTAGGTTTATCCAGTATCACTATGGAATATCATAGGATTACATAGATTATATCCTCCCATTCATCATAATTATTCATAAAGAAAATTTGAATTAATCTAATCATATTCCCCATGAATTTCTATCTAGGTTTATATTCATTGGCCAACCATCGTGAACCAGTGATGATCAGGTTAATACCCAATCTACCCCTTTTAGAGTTATTACCCCTAGGTGAATCTATTCCACAGTAGCATCCATTTTCTAGTATCTAGAAATTGATGTATTTTCAATCAAATATAAAAAACTCTACATTACTAAATCTTCATGATATTATCTTATACTTATAATTATTCCTAGAATAGTTATGCTTTATAATTTAATTTTTCCCAAATCTAGTTCTCAAGGGTCCTACTAAACTTTCTATAATTCCAAATATAACAACCTAAATATAATAACCTAGAGCTAGTGATTATCATACTACATTATCACAAGATACGATATATTAAATCTCAAAGATCAAATAATTTAACAATATTGGGAGACTAGATACTTACATGATTCTCACATTACATTTAAAAAAATGAAATTTAACTTAAAATTATAGTGATAATTTTTTTATTTCTTCTATTATATCCCCTAAATAATTCATAAATACCTTATTGATATCTTGAGTAAAGGTAAACAAAATAAATTGTGATCTTAGCTGCTCAGTAAGGGAAATTGTATAATAAAATCTATCATAGAATAATTTGAGCATGAATAATATGTTAGAGGTAAACAATAATAAAATATTCCATATAACTAATATCATAAAAGTGTAATATATCCATAGATGACATAACATCATAAATAATCACATGGATAACAATAACTAGCATCATAATGATTTAATGTATAATATATGACATTATAATATTATCATTAAGAACATGTGTTGAGACATCAAACATCTATAGATGAGGCATGTGAAAAATACCCAAGAAAGGTTGTATCATTTGACCTACCAATAAATCAAGGAGATATAATAGGCCCCTACTATCACTTATTATGTTCAATTCATTCATAAAATAAAAGGGGTGAATAATAAATATAATACATAATCTATATTAATATATGTATTTAAAAATTATTATTTGGAATGACAATTTTTCCCCTATTAAAAATATAACATCATGATCATAAACCATATAGAGTAATATTTTGGATGGTATAATTATATTATATCTTCATTAAATCATAATATTCATAAAATTTAGTTGACATAAATGAAAATTATTTTAAAAGATCATTGGAATATTTCTTGAGGAAAATACCCTTTTCATTTTGAAATCACTTATTTAAAATATAAAAATTCATTGAATATTAAGAATAAAGTTTTCTTTTAAAATAAACACGGAAACTTGTAAAGAAAACTTCAAATTAAATATTATTTATGAAGGTTATAGTAGTTTGTCAAGTTTTATATGTTAAAAACTATTTTTTTCACTTTATAAATAAAGTAAAAAATGTGTTATATAGGAAATGTTAAAAAGATTACTTTTTAAAAAAATTTAAATAGATTCAAATATAATTTAAAATAAACTTAATAAATTATTGAAATTTAAATAATAACATTCTTGAAACATTTTTATAAAACATGGACATGGAAGAAAAAGTTCATTGACCAAAGAAGAAATAAGTTCGGATTTTATTAAAAAATATTTTATTAATCATATTAAGTACCAAAGAGAGGAAAATTAAAGGACTAAATGAAAACTATATATATAAATATAGAATAATAAAATATATGTATTTTATAATATAAAAAAATTATAATTTCCATTAATGGCAATTTAAACATAAACAATCTGGAATAAAAATGAGATTGTAGAATAAAATCTTACCACTTTGGAAACTTTTGAATCATAACCCCCTTGAAAGAAATAAATTAAAATAAAAATTTAAATAACATGAATATAAATATATTCATGACATAAAATATAAAATTTTTATTATAAAAATTAAACATAAATAAACAATTGGTGAATATGGAATATGTCTCATGGAAACAAAAGTGAGATGGGAAACCTTTACAAAGATTACAAAATTTAAATGAGAAATAATCAATGAAGTGAATATGTGTAATGCATGTAAATATATATAAAAAATTTTACATAAAATATAAAATAATAATATTTCATTACACACATAATATTTTCATAGCATAGATAATGAATAAGTAATATAACTCATTGAAAAGAAATTGAGTTAAGAAACCCCTAACATCAAGTCTGACTCACCACGTACATACTATATATCCTATATAATAAAATTATGTTAATTTTATACATTAATAAGAACCTTTTTAAGGTGTATCATCTTTTTATTATCCCTTTTATTTTATTTATTAGTATATTGTATATATTTATTAAATTGTTTAAGTTTATGTCGGACGTTTTGAGGAAGTTAAGTTCACAATCGCAGAACAACATCGATATGTTGTCCATGGTCAAAGGGGCCACGGTTCCATAATATTTATAATATTAATCATGGAATTATTATATTTTTTATACTTTAAATATAATTTTATAATCATTCATGAAAGCAGAACATGAAAAATAAATCACATCGCTTCATGGAGGTGGTAGTCCACACGTATGCATGAGCGACATTATCATTTTTTAAAAGAAGGAAGGGTAAGAAGGTATATAATATATTAATATTATAGAATCAAAATTATGTCATTAATATAATATATATTTATTAAATACATCATAATAACAATACTTATTAGGTGGTTATAAAAAATAAACACATTGCTTTATAGGGCGGTAGTCTACACAAACGCATGAATGATGTTTTAATTTCTCCTAGTATAGAGATTTTGATGAATAAGGGTTAATAAATTGAGATAATAACATCTAATTATAGTGATTATATTTATTTTATTATAAAAAAATGGTTATTACGCAATTTAACAAGGTATAAGAAGAAATAAAATTAAAAAACTCAATAAAAAGTTATACCTCTTCTTTGGAAAACCTCCTTTGGCTTACACATTAAGGCTTCTAGGTTGGTCATTTGGTGAGAACAGTGCCACTAGATCATTTGGAAGATGGTTTTTTGGGATTTTAGTAGATAGTTTTTATAAAAATGGCTCAAAAGGTGTGATTAATAGAAGATATGGCTTTCCTATTTATAAGTGAGGGGGTGGCATAGTTTTAAATATTAAGAACTTTAAAAAATAAAAAATATCATAATCGTGTCAAATGGAACCAAATGTACTTGATTTAAAATTTATGAAATTATAAAGTCTAAATACCTTCAAACAATAAAATTTATATATGTTTAAGTTTCATATTAAACCATATATTTTGGTTTAACCTCCTCATTAACCCTTTTTAACTTTAATTACGATAACACATTTTTCACTATTTAAGGGTTATAAATTTACTTATAAGGTGTAAAGTGGATCACAAATGGTACATGAATGAAATTTTAGACCATTTACCGTCCCTTTTTTTATTTAAATATTTTTTTTATTTTTAAATCATTTAATAAAATATTCTTTATCATAAAATATCATTAAAGTCTTTTTTGATACTATTCATTTAATTTGACTTCAAAGGAATCAATATGTAAATGGAATTAAAATATAAACACATTTAACATTAATTATACTTTTTAATTACCTATAAAATTAGTTTAACACTATAATTCATCCAAAACTTATCAATTTTATTATTTTTGAAATCATTTACCTTGATTTTTATACTCTTTATGCAAGCACTATAACGGTGTTGCGTAAGCGTTTAAGGTAATTACTCAATCAATAAAAATTAAAAATAAATTAATATCATAAAATTAATTCATTAGTATTAAAAATAACTATTTATAACTTATCTTAAATTCTTTTTATCCCAATAAAAATATATCAGATATATTAAAATAGAGTGATGTTTTATATTTATTCTTTATTTAAAATAATTTAAAAGTTATAATCAAAGGAAAGAGAATAAAGTTGCCAAATATTTGAATATAGGATGTTATCTGTTGAATTATAATCATAAAATTAAATAAAATCAAATGTTAGTGAGATTTTTAGGTCTTATCCCATAGTTTTAACCTCATTTTACGCTTACTAAGTTGGAAATATTTATTATGGTAACTATTCATAATAAACAAAAAAAAGAGATATATTTACTATTTTTAAACCTCATGATTAAAAATATGAAATAAACTTTTCAAAATTCCATTTCTATAAGTGGTATAAATCAATTTTAATATAAATGTGTAAAATGTAATGAAAAATAATTTTCAAAAAATTGTGCTTTAATCCTAAAACTGAGCTTATAACAAAATTAAATATGATAAAAATTAGTTTTAAATTAATTATATTATGTATAAATAGAGTATACTTATGTTACTTTAAGAAAAAAATCAAAAACATACTGGATATTTTAAATATCTTTATTTAAATAAAATAAATGATAGTTTTTCAAAAATCGACATTTTTCATTAATCACTCAAAAAAACATTTTCATAAAATTTCCAAAAATTCATCTTAATAATATTATGATATGATAATTTCAAAAAATATATCTATTTTTCAAATAAAATTTATAAAAGTGGTGAAAATTAATTATAATATTCATGCACAAAATGCAATAAAATTCATTTTTGAAGAAAATGTATTTTTGTTGCATAAAATGACTTTATTCACATTTATTTTTTAATAAAAATAATAAATGGATTTTAGTTAATTCAATTATATCTACATATTTTATTAGAATCATTTATCAAAATACATTTCACACATAAATTGGTTTTTTGAAAAATATCTCTTTTACCTTCGAAATATTTTGTCTTCATTTCCAATCAATAGATAATCAATGTATGACTGATTATTCATTTAATTAAAAACTTTATAAATATATTTCATAATATGATTATTATTTTTCATAAATTATAAATAATCTAGGTCATAATAGTTATATTTGAATAATAATATTTCTATAGTATATCACAGATTGTTTAAGTTCTATATTTCATATACCACACATTACCGAATATATTACTTAGAGAAAAAAAATAAAAATATTGGGGTGTTAAAACCAAAACTATGTTAAGTGAGATACCCTAAGATAACTCACATCAGTTGTCAGTAATAGGCATGGGAAAGATGATAATATCAAGTTATACCCACCACCTTATCTCAAGTGACCGGTCATCCAGCCATCCTACCAAAACTCATTAACTTCATCAAATCCATTACAATTCAAATAGAGGCCATGAGAGGTCAGATTTCACAAGTGAAATTCTAAGGAAAACCACATATCGAATGGGTGTACATGAATCCTCTTATTCCTAGCTTTAGAAATCCCACTTTCCCAATATTTAATGGCATTAGGTACCTGTTACAGTATCTGATACATTTTTTATCTTGATGTGGACCCATGATGGGAAACCTTAAGCAATAAGATTATATTAATCTTTGATATTTTTACAAACTCTAGATGAGACAACATTTGTCTAGTATATAAATCTTCTAGGTAAATTATCATTGTATAGAAATATATTCATTGAAAATTTCTCTATCAATTCTGCTCCATGCTAAGAAAGACAACGATTATTGACCTCTCAAAATACAAATATCATGAGAATGATATATTCTTGTAATTTATTAAATTTTGTAAGGGTTTTAACTATCCTTGAACTTGAAACTCATATAAGAAGAGATATTTGGAATCCTCATAGAAAATATTCATTATAAGTTTCAAATTAAACTCATTTTGGTAAAATTTCTAGGTAGATTTTATGGGTTGGATATAGTTACATAGTGGTTGGAAGATTTTATTTGAAGGACTAATCCCAAGCCTTTAATGTCACTAACAAAGTTAATATAGAGTATTGTTAAAGTGGAAATAGTAATTTTTATAATTAAACTAGCTTCAATACCTTATCTGAAACCAAATTCTATTGAATATCACATGGTACCTCCTTCTAAACGATAGAAAAAATAGAAACATCCATGCTAGGAATTCGGAAAAGAGCATAGTCATACAATTTATGAATATTATAAGAATATGGTTTATTATTCATGAAGTAACCAGGTTCTTGGTTAATTCATTGTAGCTATGGAGAATAATTTTCTATAGCTACTATGGCCAAGTAATATTGATCAAGTTAGTGTCAATGACTACCAAACTTATTGTGACTTCTAATAAATTTTGGGGTACAGTATTTAGGATATATTTATCTTTAAATTCATCCTCTAAATAATAATAGATTCTAAGAAAGTGAATTTTAAGCAATAAACTGGCATAAGTGGCTTATGTTTCTAACACTTTACTATAAAAATAAGGTGAATCATAAGTAGTTATCAATATGGGTTCATGGAAATTTAATTATTTTATGAATAGGAATATGTTCAACTAAGAAAATTTTATTCTCATAACACAATTGAATCAACCTATTGTGACCTCAGCTCCCTACATAGTAACTTATCCAAAAAAATTAGCACAACAGTCTTCTAAGAGTCAGTCTTTAAATTGACATTGAAAAATCCATAATAAGAACAAGGAATATGAATTTGAAATCATTATTATTCCCAAGTTAGTTCAAACCATCTCATATTATATTCACCTGGCACTGGGAGGGCAGACACCGCCCCTCTAAATGGTACAATGGGTATAAATCTTTCTATCGTAAACAATCCATAATTACAGGATTTATAAAAAGTGTTTCAATTTCTTATAATTATAAGATCTTTTAGATTTATAGTTTTAGATAATTATGAAAAAACATTACATAACAAATTGTAAACTTACATACAGTGTAAATTTTTTCCAAAAAAAATAGGTCATTATGTTTACACCCATGTTTCATTCAAGACACTTTATCTTTCTTTAAGATAAGTCACCTTAATGGAAATATTGACTGTTCTATAGCTCTTGCACATAATTAGATCCTATAAAAATATTTTAAAATATGGTATAAGAAAAAAAATATCAGTAAGGGATATAAAAATAAGGGAAACATGTTAGTCCAATGAAAAACATAAAAACAAAATAAAATGTTTACCTTTTTTACAATAAAAGATAGAGAAAATAAATAAAACATATACACATGAGAAAATAAACCTTTTATTAATGAAAACCTTTTAAACCCATTATAAATCATAATAAAACCATGAATTAGTTATGATTAACATGATAACTTGTGAAAAATTTTCTTTGAAAAACAAAACTTTCACCTTTAAAAGTTCATAAAATTCCTTACCTCATGAAATCAAAGTATTTTCATAAAAATCCTTAGAAATAATAAAATAGTTATATCATAGAATCATATTCATAACCCATTTTCACTCATGTCTAACCCATGTTGGAATAACTAGTTCCCATTTAATTCCGTAGGAGTAACCTACTCAATTATCTCTCTCATTTTTTCCTTCGAAGACTAGATCATTACCCAATGCATTGGAGAGTTATATCGAGCTCCCCGATCATCATGAGATATATCGGGCTCACCCATCATCATATATAATTCCCAATTATTTTATCATGAAGTAAAAATTATAATATTTCCCTTTTAAATCTTAAAACCTTTGAAAAAATCATTTTAATCAATAAGGAAAGAACTTTCCATTTTCACATAAGAATAAATAGAAATATCATTTTATTTTTAAAACTCTTAAAAACAAAAAAAAAATCCTAAAAGATATAGAATAGTAAATTATTAAAAACCATATAAAATTATAGAGTAATACTGATAATTAATAATGTATATGATGGTGGGAAAAGGGATATCATGAAATAAATGTTAAAAAATATTCTTCTTTCACTTTAATATATCAAAATGAGCCATATGGAAAATGTAAATAAGATTAATTTTTAAAAAATGTGTGAATAAAGTAAAAAAGTGAGTTTAAAATGATATTTAATGAAATTTTAATTATAAATTATATTTTTTTAAAAAAATTAAAATAACATGAACATGGATGAAAAATATTTAAAATCAATGCTTTTATAAATGTTTTAAAGATAATTATCTTACCTAAAGTCTCAACTAGTTTTGTACATTATATAAATATTGAATCATAAAATTATATTAGTTATTAATTTGTTTAATAACCTTTTTCATGTTCATACCATTATCATTAATCCTTTTATATCATTTATTGTCATGTTTTATTTCATTACAAAATCAGTTAAATTTACATCAGACATTTAGAGGTTGTTTGGTCTTTAATTTTTAAAATAGCCCTTATAGGTTAACCATGGTCATGGGATAATGGTTAAATAATATTATTAATATCATAAATATTATATTTATACATTGAATATACTTTTAAAACCATCCATTTAAGGCATTCATGAAAAACGAGACACGTCATTTCATGGAGGCGATAGTTTGTGCATACAAACGAGTGACATTTTCATTTTTCTACTGCATAGAAATGAAATGAATTAGATAATATTTTAATTTTATATAACCATAATTGTGTTATAAATGAAATATTTATTCATTATTTCCATCCTTATTACCAACCATGTGAGTTAGTAATAAAAAATAAATCACATCGCTTTGTGGAGGTGGGAGTCCACATGTTCGCATGAGTGGCATTATCATTTTCCAATGCATGGGAGGTTAATAAAGTAAGTAATATTTCATATTTGCATAATAGTAATTATTTCATAAATATAATATTTATTCATTTGATTTATCATTCTGAATAACCATATGAGGTGGTGATGAAAATTGAAACACATTGCTTTGTGGAGGTTGTAGTCCACAAAAACACATGAGAAAAGTTTTCATTTACCATGGGATGGAAATGAGGTATAAAATAGTTTTTACATCAACATAATAACACTATATTTCAGTGAATAAAATTATTTTATTATATTATAATGGTTACTATAGATTTAAAAGTAGTTATAACATGAAATAAACTTGAAAGAGTTTGGTTAGGACTTAAACCTCCTCCTAGTATAGCCTCATTAGATTATGCCTTAAGCCTTATAGGATGGTTATGTTGATGATAATATGGCCTAAAGTATTTAGGGAGGAGAGATAGGGTTATTTAGTCATATAATGGTTAATCTAGACTGATCAAAGTGTATGTAGGGGAGTAGGTTACCTTTTATAAGTGAAGGGAGTGGTACTCTTGTAATTAATTAAAACTTTTAAATATAATATATGTATTTCTCAAGGAAAATGGAACCAAAACTCTAAATTTATAAATATAGGTGAAGTTAAATTGTAATTTTTTATGGTTACATTTTGTTTCAATACTTATTAAGAATTATTTGAGGTTGTTGAGGTGTTATTTGAACTCATGGATAATGTTTTTGAGTGGTTGAGATTAATTTAGAGATGGAAGAAGAGGTGTTGAATCCATGGGAGTGAAGGTTGTATATTTTCCATACACTCATATGAATTTTGTATATGTAATTTAATATTATTATATGAAAAAACATACATATGTTAACAACTCTATGTATCTAATGTTTTATGTAATTGATGTTTAAACATTTATAGATTTAACAAACCCAATTTCTTCTATGTATAGGATTTATGACCATGTAATCTAATTCATATAGTTATTTATTTATCACATATCTGATTTTACAAGTGATCTAAATTCTCATAGGGTATTTTTCTTCAGATAACCATGTATGAAAATATTGTTTATGTATAGACTAATTTTTCTATAATTTGTGTTTTTTAAATAAATAAAACCTGATGATGATAAATTTAATCTTCAAGGAGTAAAACATAACATCAAAAATGTGATCCAAGTTTTTTCATGTGATATTTTAAATATGGTGGTTATTTATTATATTTTTTTATGTTATGAGATGATTTATTTGAAAATATATTAATTTTTCATGAATCTGAAGTTTTTCATGAAGAAACTCAAGGTTTTAAATATGGAAATTTAATGTGAATGTGTTGTATTATTATTAAAGTAAAATAATCATTGTAATTGCAATATTATATGATTTTAGCTGAATTTTTCAACTATAAATGTTCAGTAAGATGATTTTTTGAGTTTTTTCATGAATATGATATTATGATTCAAGTTCAAATAAGATGAGTTCAAGCTAAAATAGTTGAAAAAGAATATTTTCTTTATAATAAATTTACAAATGAATTTTTAGTGAATTATTATTTTGTTGTGATAGTAGTTGGAGAAGGCTATTAATAAATTTTTTTAATATATTTAGTGTGAAGAAGTGTATATGTGATGTTTTTATATAGATATGTATTTATTAAAATTTTAAAATATTTAAGAGATCATGGTGTATGTTTATTAGTCTGGATGAAGGAGGAAATAAATCATATCATGGTGTACAATTATATTGAGATAATAATCAATAATTATAGGTTATAAAATTAATTAATGGAATTAAATTTATTATGGAATTCTGAGTTTATTGGATATGAGAATCTAAAAAATAAAAAATAAAATGTGTGTGTGTGTGTTGAGATATTGAGAGAAGAATAGAAGAAAAAAGAGATTGAAGCTTTAAGCGTAGAAGAAATCATATTTTTTATCTCAAGAATTTAGTTACTTGATATTATTTTAATATCTGATAAGAAGTTATTCATTATATCATAATAAAGTGAGTATAAATTATTGAATATTTATAAAGTATCATTGAGGTAGATCTACACTTTCTACTGCTAAAGCAACTAAACTCTTACAAATATTTTTCTCTTCATGATTGCTTAAATTGTATGAAGACGCTATGAATCTAAAAAATATGGTGTGACTCAGGACTAGTATGGTGTGAATTTTTTCAAACATTATAATCTTGTAATATGTTGTTTTTTATAGTGAAGGATTCATGGTTGGAGGGACTAACCGACCATGATAAAAATTAGGTTACCCCAAAAAGAGTTTAACCTTTAAAAGAATACTCATGGTCTTTTTCTCTTTGTTTTATATATACACAAGTGAAGTTGAGAATCTCTATGTGATTGAATAAAATCCTAACATATTAGATGAGTTGATTTAATTAAGAAGAAATTATAAAAACTATTCTCCATTGATTCATCCCCCTTTCTCAGTGGAGTAATTTATTCCCAGCCACTTAAACTAGTATCAGATCTTAGTCTCTCTATTTAATTCATTAAATTTATAATAATGGATAATATAAATTCAATGAATAGTAAAGGTGTACTTACTTTTGATAAAAAAAATTATCATAGTTGGAAGAACAAAATTTTTTCATATCTTCTATCCCTTAGCCTCAAAGTTAGATATATTATTGTATTTGGTTTTAAACCCATTGAAGGAAATGATCCAATGAATCTAGAAGATAAAATAAATATGGAGAATGATGGAAAATCATAAAATTATATTTTCATGTGCTTATAATAAAAATTCTATGAAATAGTGATGGGGCATTAATCAGCTAAAGAAATTTGGTTGTTTTTGGCCTTGGGTCTCTATTCTGTGGGGCATGATTATTATTTTATATCATTTATGTCATCCTAGGTTCCCTATCATACCTTAAAAGGGGTATTTGATAATAAAAATTAATTAATTTTTAGTCAGTTATTACTATCTAGAGTTTGGTAAAAAAACATAAAGACACAATAATTTTTAAGAAGCTCATGAGGAACTTTCCAGATATGTTGTATCCTAATATATCAACTATAGAATATAGAGAGGATCTTTCCTAGTATTAATTTAATAATTTTCTCGTAGATTATGAAATGATAAAAAAATTATCCTTTAATAAGAAGTGAAAATATGAAATGACTCTTGAGGTCATGATAAAGTTGAAAATTAGAGAATCTATTAACAATGCATAATAAAATGACTTATAAAATGAAGAGGATGAAGTAGAATATCAAAGAATCATTTATCTTATTTAAAATAGATTCAATAAGTTAAAATAAAAGTATCATCTAAGATCCTATAAATATAATGGCACTATGAAATTTTCAATTAACTATCCTAAGAAGAGGAAACCAGATTTTTAATCTGAGGATGATGTGTAACCTTCCAAAAAATTGGAGTAAAAGTTTATAAGAATTATCCAAACCTATAAGAAGTAAGAAGAAAATTTTTAGAGGGATTGGAATAAATTTTATGGTAAAATAATAAGGTGGGGCCACACATGTTTTATTTAATTTAAAAGTGTTTCTGGTGATAAATTTACGGATTTCATAGATCATGTTGAAAGGTGATTTGAATCTTCAAGTATTGAAGAAGATAATTTAGAACCTACTGATATTGAACACATGTTGAAGGATGATACTGAAATATGTCTTGATAATAATACCATTCTCAATAAAGAAAATAAAAATTTGGTTAAAGATGATAAAAATATCATTGAATAAAATAATTATTTCGAAAATAAATGAGTATCCCTTATTGATGATATCAAAAAATTCAAGTTAGAAGTTATTTAACATGATAAGATAATAAGAGATATTGAAGAAAAATTTTCTTTGAAATAATAAGAACTATGTTAAACATGGTCTAAATGAATTAAATATTAAAATGAGATGAATAATTTTAAGAATGATTTCAAAAATTCTGTTGAAGTTAAAATTGAATCCTCTAAATTAGCTTAAAGGACTTTCATAGAAGAATAAGTTAAATATATACCTGAAAAATCTACTTAAAATTCTATTTACACTAAAAATATATGTTCTAACTCAAAATACTATCAATATTTCACCAAGAAAAATATGTAGAAACATTCTCCCATTTATTTTAAATAAAATATGGTTTATGGTATCTCTTCATCTCCCAAATAGATTAAAATGTTAAATGAAAATGTATAGAAAAAACAAAATTTTTGGATAGGCCTATAGGAATAATTCTTATGGACCAAGAAGATTCATGTTCCAAGGGTATTTATATTTCTGTGGATTTTTTGGGAAAAAATTTTACACATACTGGTATAATATGTCATTACCTCGGATGAGGTATGAATCCCTGGGGAGTCATATAGAGGAGAGAAAATCAAATTTTCATAGAAATTAGGCTATAAATTCAAATGTTTTAGGCATGAAGACACGGAATAAATGTTAATGAATTGAGGAGGTATGTGTTAGGTGTGATAAATAGGTTCACTATATAGAAAAATTTATTACCATATTACCTAGATAGATAACTTATACTAATAAAGGAAATTCAATTTATAAACTAAAGGATGAGATAGCATATGTCACTGAGGTAGCATATATTTAAAATAATCTTGGATTCTAGACAATGGGTGATCCCACCACATGATTTGTGATAAAATTATTTTGAATAATATTAAAAAACATAAAGGTCGAGCAGTTTCTTTTGGTAGTTATTTCTATTTAAAAATTAAGGGTAATTGTTCGGCTAAGATTGAACCTAAAACTTGAAATAAAATGATGTTTTATATATATAAGAGATGAGGTATAATCTCTTTAGTGTTATTAATATCTTTTATTATGTCCATGAGTTTATTTTCAAAAAAAATACATGTATATCATTAAAGACTTATAGTATTTAAGGATCATTTATCAAAGAAAAAGAACAAATAAAAATTTGTTTTTTATAGGTGATCCTATAAATTCTTTTTATATAAGTGAAAAAGATGAATATTTGTTGTGGTATAGAAGGATTATAATTTGGGAAAATGAGTTTGAGTAAAATTGTGAAGCGATAAGTTGTGATAGATCATACGAATCTGAAAAGAGAACAAGATGGTGTGTTTGAAGCATGCAAAACGGGAAACATTAATTAAAAAACTCAAAAGAAGGTAGAAATTCTCTCTACTAAGACATTGGAACTTATACACAATAATTTATGTGGTATTATGAGTCAAAGGTAAATAAGAGGATTTATATTTCATAAAATTCATAGATTATTTCTCTTGAATGATCTATATAATGTTTCTTAAGCACAAATTAGATGTAGTTAATATGTTCAGAGTTTTCAAAAGACATACTAAAAAAGAGTTAGGAGTTCGCATTAATAAATTAAGATTTGATCATGTGAAAGAGTTTACAGGTGATATATTTGAAATTTATCTTTCTAAAATAGAATCAAACATCAATTCATCACACCTTATAGTCCTCAATATAATTTGGTTGTAAAGATAAATAAAAAAAGTGTTATGGATATGTTCATGATATTTATTTTTGGAAAACAAATAGAAGTATTTTTAGAGAGAGTTAGTGAGTGATTTTTTACACATATAGAATAAATTTATTTTGATACCCAAGACACATTTCACTCCTTGTAAAATTTGGTAAAAAAAATAAACTAACTTTCAAGTAATTTAAAGTGTTTAGATATCCATGTTTTATAAATATCAAAGGTAACAAGATTGGAAATTTTGAATATAAAGATGATGAAGGGATATTTATTGGGTAATTATGTGATGTAAGTGGTTAAAAGTAATAGAAAAAACATTTGAAAAAACTTTTATATTATTCATATGTCAAGATTATTCAAAACCAAAGAAAATAAAATCAATCTTCTCAATTATAATTCGATATTTTAGATGAACACAACATGTATATTTCAGACTAGAAGGTTAAGAAAGATGAGATCATAAAAAAATTATGATAATGATTTAGAACATACTGATTATGAAGAAAATATTGAGGGTAGTTATAGTAATTTGTTTTAGAGGTTAAAAAGAAATGTTAATATAGATAACATAATTTGAGAAAAAGGAGATCCTATTCAGATAAGAATATGGTTGGTTGTATGAAACTACACAATGCTCATATCACATTTTGAACCAAAAATATTATCTAAATTTGTAGAGTATATTGAGTGGTTACATGCTATAAATTATGAATTTTATTAGATTGAGAAATTTATAACTTGGTTACTTGTACCAAGACCAAAATATAAGAATTTAATTTATAAAAAATGGGTGTTTAGAAAAAAATTAATGAAAAAAAAAAGAAGTGACAAGGAACAAGGATAGGATGGTATGTAAAGGATATACTCAAATGGAATTCATTATCTTCTAAGTAAAATTTTCTCCATTATTAAGGCTTGAAATAATTATAATGATTTATTTGTGTGTGTGCACAGGAACTAAAAAGTGTATCAAATTGATGTGAAATCAGTATTTTTAAATCTAACCTTGAGAAAGAAGTCTTTATTGAAAAACCATATGATTTTATTCTAAATTATAATGGAATTATTGTGTAAATAATGAAAAAAGATTTATATGGTTTGAAATAGGCTCCTAAATCCTAGTTCTTGAAAATTAATGGGTGCTTTAAGGAAATGGGTTTCACTAAAGGAAAAGATGGATGTAATTTTTATATAAGTGAGTTTTCCACTAGTACTCTACTTTTAATAGTGTATGTTGTTGATATAATTTTTACTAGTGAACAAGAGCACCATTGTAAGAAATTTTATAAGAAAATTAAAGAATAATTTGAGATGTCCATATTGTGAAAATTGAATTATTTTTTGGGGTTATGGATTGAACAGAAACCAAATTTCATTTTTTATAACAATAAAAATATTCCAAAGAGTTTTTGATAAAGTTTGGAATGTAAGAATCAAAATAAGTATAAAAAACAATTTTACTTGGAACCAAATTTTATAAATATAATAATATCATCAAGGTTAACCAAAAATAATTTAGAAGACTCAACGGAAGTCTTTTTTATTTGATTGTATCAAGAATGGATATAACCTTTATTGTGACACTTTGAGATTAATTTCAAAGAGACCCAAGGGAGTCGTGCATAATTTTTTAAAATATGATGCTAAGATATGTTAAGGTTATAATGAATTATAGACTAGTTTATAAATGCAGTACAGATTTTAAGCTACTTGGATACACTGATACGGACTGGTTAGGTGATTGTATAGATAGAAGATCCAAATTAGGTGGGAATTTCTTCATTGGTGAGGGGTGTATGAACTAGTATATAAATAATTATAAATTAGTAAAAATTATCATATTCAAGGAAGAATATGTAGAAAACAATAATGTTTTTACACATTTAATATGGATGGTTGTATAGTTAGAAGACTTGAAATTTGAAACAAATTAGCCTTTCAGGATTTTTTGTGACAATCAGAGTGTAATAAATCTATAAATGAGCCCTATACAACACTCTAGATCTAAATACATAATCACCGGGTATCATTTAATTAAATAAAGGGTGATAAATGGATATATAAATATTAAATAAATTTCCAATCAGAATCAAATTGCAGATATCTTTACAAAATCTATTCAAAGAGAGAGGTTGTCTACGTTGATGCTAAAAAACTATGTTCACCCCCCTCCTATAACTTAAAGAAAAGTGGAAGTTAACCTCCACATGGGATTTGTATTATGTTGAAAATGGAGGAGAAATAGTTTCACAACTCTATGATAAAGGTGAATATAATGCTTGTTAATAAGATAAGTGATCACTAACTTATCATCTGAAGTTTTTTTTAAGATGAATGGGGTAGATTTAGGATATTTATATTTAATGGGGGTTATTTTTCACTTATACACACTTTTATAACATTGAGGAATGTAATTTTCTCAAAAAATATCCTTATCTAGTTTTGTGGTGCAAGACTTTTCTTATACAAAATATAATATTATTTTATGTTTTTTTAGTTTTTTGATATATTCTAAGTTCTATCTAAGTTTATTTGGAAGATTAAAATAGAGTTTCTAAAAAATCTAAAAGGGGGGATTGAATTTATCTTATAATTTTTTGTAGTTCTCATTTGTTTTCAACACTTGTTGAGAATTATTTTCGGTTCTTTAGGTTTTATTTGAACTCATGGGGAATGTTTTTGAGTTATTGATATTTTTTAGAGATATGATAAGAGGTTTTGAATCTATTGGAGTTAAGACTATAGTTTTTATAGAATCACATATTATTTATATATATATAATTAAATATTAATCTATGTGAAATCCCATTTATTTGAATTCCTCTGTGTATATGATGTTCTACATGATTTAATTTCATAGGTTGATAGATTTTATGTACTCGATTTCTTCAAGGTATGGTATTTCTGGCCACGTAAGCTAATTCATGTAGGAATTTCTTCAATATGTATCTTATTTTCCCACAAATTAAAATTTATATAGTAGATTTTTATTCAGTTATACTTGTAAAAAAAATTACCTATGTACAGAATGAGTTTTCTATAAATTTTGTTTTCTAAAGAAATAAAACCTGATGATTCTAAATATGATCTTTAAGAAGTAAAACATCACATCTAAAATGTGATCCAGGTTGTTTTGTGTCAAAATTTGAATATGAGGGTTATTAATTATATATTTCTTATATTATAAGTTGTTTCATTTGAAAAACTTCTATTGTGTATCAAAGATAAAAATTTTCATAAAGAAACTCAATATGTTAAATTTTTAAATTAAATGTTAAGATATTGTATTTTTTAAGTAAAATAGTCAGTATAATTATAATATATAATGATTTTATATAATTGTTTTGAGTATGAATGTTTTTGATGATAAGTTTTTAGGTTTTTTTCTTAAATAATATCTCATAATATAAGTTTAAATAAGATTATTTCATGCTAAAATAGTGGGAAGAATAATATGGGTTTTATTGTAATTTCAAAAAAATAATTTTTAATGAATTATTCTTTTATTATGATAAAATTTAATGAAGTTTATTAATCTATTTTTTTTGAGTTTTTGAGTGTGGAGTAGGATATATATAGTATTTTTTTGTAGACATGTAGTTATTAAAAGTTAATAATATTTGGGAGATAAGGGTTCATATTTATGAGCCTAACCAAAATATTAAAAAATGATGTCATGCTATAAGATTATGTTGAGAGAATAATTGATAATGTTGAGTTGGAAAATGAATTACAAGAATTAAATTAGTTCAGGAATTTGTATTTATTTGGATATGAGAAGCTAACAAAAAAAATAAAGTGTTTGTCTGTGTGTGTGCATTGGGATATTGAGAGAAGAAGGGAATAAAAGAGTCTAAATCCAAAATTGAGAAGAAATAATCAATATCTATTTAAGATCAAGCATTCAGTGATTTTATATGAACCTAATATATTAGAGTCAGTTCCTCATTAGATATGTATAAAGTGAGCAGCAGTTCTTGAATATTTCTAAAGGCTCATTGAGGGAGATCTACACCTTTTTTTATTGAAGTAATTGGACTCTCATGAAGATATTTCTCATCATGATTACATATATTATATAAAAGGAGTTTAAATATTTATATTCTGGTGTGAATCCGGACTATCATGGTGTGAATCTGGACTAGCATAGTTTGAATCTATTCTAACATTATAAGCTCATAATTTTTTATTTCTTATAGTGAAGAATATGTGGTTATGGGTACTAACTAACTAATAAAAAGAGTATGTTACCCAAGAATGGGAAAACCTTTTAAAAAATCATGTTCTTTTTCTCTTTATTTTCTACATACAAGAGTAAGGTTGAGACTCTCAACTTCAGTGAATTGAATCTTAATAGATTGCAGGGGTTGATTTAATTGAGAATAAATTGTAAAAATGAGTCTCCATAAATTCATCACCCCCTTCTCAGTGGAATAATTTATTACTAATAACTTTAAAAATGTTAGAGTGGTCAAAATCTTCTCAAACAATGAGATTTAAGAAATTTTTTATGTTACATTAAATCCTTGGACCATTAATTTAACCCTTTTAACTCATTTTAGACTTAACCAAGGTGAAAAAAAATTACCTAGGTAATTAATTTATATGATCATAAATAAAAGGTAACTTATTCCCAAATTTGTAAATGATAATTCCAAATATTAAATACATTTAATTATATTTAATTTCAAGATGTGGAAAAAATTACTATTAATATCAGTATTCAAAATGCATGAAAAACTATTTTAAAAAAACATCCATTTTTAGTATAAAAATGATTTTAAATTAAAATTATATATAATTGATTTTCATGACTTTAATTAAATTATAATTAAAAAATGGAGAGTTTTGTGACATTTAGACCATGAAAAACTGAATGGAATCTTCCAATCACACTAGTAAATTCAAAGATCAAAAAAATAGTTTTCAATTAGAATAAAATAAACATTCTAAAAAGTCAATCATGGGTACCCAAATTCAAAATATGTTTTTAATTGATTTATTTTAATCCTTTAACACATATTTTGTCAATCCAAAGGTTTTATGAATTTTTAATTCAATATTTCATCATGATGATTTCATAAAAGTTATGGTATTTTAAAAAACAACATTTTCACTATTCACTCAAAAATCAGCCATTTCAGAAAAATCCTAAAAATTAACTCTAAGAAAAAATTAATAAAATAAATATAAAAATTAAGACCTCTTTTTTAAATTAAAATTATAAAATAAATTATTTTAAATTTTAAATAAAACCATGTAATACATGAAAAAATTAGTTAAATAAAACTATTCTTTTTTCAATTGAAAAATTATATAAAGTTATTCATAAAAAATGATGATTATGAATTCATAAAATGAAAACTTATAAATTATAAGATTTATTTACTTCTAGGATTACCTAGGTTGCACATTCTTACCCCCTTAGGAAATGTTTTCTCCATAATTTTATTCATTTCTTAAATAATTTAGTGTTTCCCCCCATAGATTTTTCTAATTATCATATTGCTTCTTCAATCATATGATTATTCCATAAAACCTTTACATAGTGGATAAACTTATTCTATAATACCCACTCTCTATGATCCAAAATATTAACTGTATTTTCCTCATAAGAAATATTATCTCACAATTGTACCAACCCATCACTCAAAACATTACAGGCAACAAGTATATATTTCCTTAACAACAAAACATGAAACATATCATGTACCTAGGATAAACTAAGAGGAAAAGCTACTCGATAAGAAACCGATACCACCTTTTCCATAATTTCATGTGATCCAATAAGTCGCAGAATTAACTTTCTCTTTTTACAAAATTTCATAACACCTTTCAGTAGAGATATTTTAAGAAATGCATAATCACCTACCTCAAATGAAAGATCTTTCCTTATGTTATCTGTATAACTCTTTTGCTTGTGCCAAGATGTCCCTATGTGATATTGAATCATCTTTACCTTCTCATCCATTTCTTTTATCATTTTTGGTCCTAACAGCTTCCTTTCACTAACTTCTTTCCAATATACTAGAGTCTGATGCCTCTTTCCATTTAATGACTCGAAAGGTGTTATTTGTATATTGGAATAAAAAATATTATTATAATAAAATTAAACTACTTAAAGATGTTGATTTTAACTTATCTTGAAATATAATGAGTAGGCTTAATGAATATCCTCCAAAGTATGAAGCATTCACTCTAACCATTCATCAAATTGTGGATGAAATGTTATGCTAAAATTTAATTAATTTCCCAATTATATATGAAATACTTTCCAAAAAATTAAGGTAAATATTGGATTATAAATAGATACAATAAAGAGAGGTACTCTATGTAATCTGGCTATCTCTTTAAGATAAATTCTATAGAGATGATCAAAATATATTCTATCTTGAATATAAATAAAATGAATAGATTTAGTTAGTCAATCAAAAATAACCCAAATTACATTATTACCTCAAAATGAGTTTGATAATCTCACCATGAAATCCATGGATATATTATCTATTTCCATTTAGTAATTGACAATAGTTGAATCACCCCCTTCAGTATTTTTCACTCAAGTTTAACCTATTAACAATTCAAATATTTTATGGTAAAATCGGCAATATATTTATTCATTCTATATGTCATGAACTGTCCTAATGGGGCCCATATAGTCAGTGTAAATCCAAGTGTGACACCCCATGCCCACCTTCAATAGGTCAGGGGCTGGTGACTAATGCTGAGTTGGTATATCACACACATGGGAGGCATCATCCTAAGGTACTTTTACACATAAACGCATCTCCAAGCACTAATATAATATATAAATGAAACATATAATAGATATTAAGATGAATAAATACAAATAAAACCCACATCCTAGTACGACACAATTATAGGAAATCAAAAGGGGCAAATATAAGCCCTATAAAATATTAAAAGATTCCAACCTACTAGTAAATAGGGGACTATTGTCAAATGAAACACCCAGAACCACCCACAGTCTGTCTTTTACAACTATACTCCACCTATTCAAATTCCTCCTAGAACTCCATTTAAAATCTTATTGTCGACATAAGACGCAAAAAAGTGTGTGTAGATCCCATGCAGGGGGAGAGTATAAAGATACCCTAGGACACCCTCAAATCACTAAACATAGAGAATCAAAGAGAGGTCAACTTATAATCACATAGGTATATTAATCAAAATATTAGGAAAAGGTAATAATAATCTAGATATACTCAAGATAGAAACCAAGTCTCAAAGTTAGGTCACAACCACACTATCATCCTAGTATTTCACTCAAAGATTCAAGGTAATGTTTTTTTGGGATAACTCACTCAAAAGGTCTTCCAAACACTAATGGAACTCATCTGAGATGTTGTGGTCATAATTTATCTCTATTAAGAGATACCTATTTAAACTCAAAAGGTATTGATACATAGGTAGGGTATCACACCTAGGGATTATGAGGGATACCTAACTCTATCCAGATTAACCCATTAAGATTGGGATCACATGCCCTGATGGTAAGTAATGGGATACCTAACATAACCTAGGGAAGAATGATAGAGGATCACACCCTGGGATACATATATGGATACATGAATCTATCCAAGACTAACACATATATGGGATCACTCATCATATTCTCATGATAGGATAGCTCACAATACCCTTATATGGATGGACCAAGGGAATACACCCTATAAATACTCATCCAAATTGAATATATTGGGAGCCTTAACCTATACTATAAAAAGTACATGGAATTTATAGGGTATACACAGTGTGTATTGGCTACCCTAGGTACACTCATTTTCTATGGATTGTTCCCATGTACTATGGACGTTCTCGTGTACTCTATCCATTTTCGTGTACTTTGGTCATGCCCATGTACCTAGTTGTGCTTGTATACCTGGTCGTGTTTATTCCCATGTAACCCTAGGGTACATGTCAAGCTTCTAGCATCAAGTAACATGGGCCAGTGAAAATCCCATACTATGTGTGATGTTTAATTCTACGTGATACCCTAGTTTCCATAGAAAGCATCCACACTATGTGTTTTCATCCGAACTACACACCATGTAACTCAAGATTTTCTAGAAATACAATAAATTATTATGTGTATCACTCATGAGGAAACTTCCTTTGATTTCACTATCGAATCCATCAAAGAACATGGATCTAGGGTTGATCATTCATGATCTATTGTCAATGGTCGGATTTTGGCAACCCATCCCTTAGGAATTGCCTCTCATTGCACCACATCAGCTAAACACCCAATCCCATGAATCAAATATATCCAATCTAATCCCAATCTCTTTCAATCAAATATACCCATCCACTCAATATTTGGCTCTTATTGTAGTAGGTACTATAGCAGTTACTATAGCAGGTATTGTTCGGTACTGTAGCAACCGGAACTATTCACCTTAGGCCACCGGTTTGGGTTTGGAGTCTTTAAGGCCTTCAGGCCACTGAGGTCTTTGGTCCAGTAAGACTTTTAGGCCACCTTTAAGGCCTTAGGGCCACCTCAAGGCCTTCAAGCCACATGATCATAATAGTTTCCCCAGAAAGACTCTACAAAAAAGGAGCATCCCCAAAGGAGGATTCAGAGCAAGTGCACCAACCAGAGCAGAACCAAATGGATTTGGAAGAATGAGAGGGTATGGTTATGCCATCAGGACTAGCCTATTATTTCAGGATAAGCCTATCCATATGGCCATGCAAATGTGGAGAGATACCATCACGATGAAGATACTGGGGAGGGGCAGTTCCTTATAGTAATGGTCTGGTTAAATTCCCTAAGACCTTCAGTTCATGTAATATCTTAAGCCTATGAGCCATGTAATCTCTGAGCCTACAGGCCTTGTAAGGGTTCCCCCTCATCACTTGAAATGGGGGTCATAAAAATCAATAAAAATGAAGGCCTTAGGGATATTTCGGGCACAATATAAATCTATGAGTAAAATTCATCAACAATAATTCAACAATCAACCTGGGAATTAATTTGTTAGGGAATTAATTCATGTTAAACTTTTGAAAAACAAGTACAATAATAAACCACTAAAAACAAACACACTACCTTAATATTGGATTGATCACTAATGAATAATGGTATGATGTTTTCACTAGAAAGATCCAAGAACTTCACTGGTGAAAATAAACTCCTCAGTTTCGATCATTGGTCTATGATTCATCGTCATCCACCAAGGTTCTCCAGCAAAATCCTCTCCAAGTCCCTATAATTATATGTAAAGTCCAAGAATTTTTCCCATAAATTGGTTTAAATATAAATGGAAATAGGTCATATAATTAATAACAAATAAATTTATTTATTTATTTATTTATTATTCCACCTGTGACCACTTTTAGACCAAACACCCAACATGCACAAAGGTTATGTAACACATAGGGTAAAACCTAATTTACATATTTTATAGAGTTAATAATTTTCCCATATGAGACTTTGTTTATAAGTTATTCTATTATTTCAAAAAAAAATTGTGTGTGATATAATATATTTAATATTTTTATTATATCAACCTTGAGACTTTACAGGACCTAGAATTCCATGTTGACTCCATGTCTAACTCCAAAAATATTCTTTAAAATATTTCAATGTTTTACAAGGAAAAAAAGAATTAGTACATTCTCCCCACCTCAAGGATTTTCATCTTAAAGAGAAAAAACTTACTCAAAAAGATGAGGATACTGAGCCCACATCTAGTTCCCCTGCTCCCAAGTTCTCTCATGTATTTTTTTTTCTTCCATCAGACACGCACTAAGGTAATCACTTGTCCATGAATGATCTTACTCTTCTAATCCTCAATATCTAATGAGTAATATATAAAGGTAGCTTCGTCCTCAATGTCTATATCACCTCAATCGATAAAATGTAAAGGGTTGTGCACCTGCCTCCTCATCTATGACATTTAAAAGATATCAAGCACCCAATCTAACTACGGTGGTAGAGATAAGCAGTATGCCACCTCATCAACCCTAAACAGCATCTAGAAAGTTTAAATAAACCTCAAAGATAACCTTCCACCCTATCCAAATATATGTAGTCCTCACTAAGGTGAGGCCCCCAAGAATGCATAGTCTCCCTTATCAAACACCAAATTCCTTCATCACTAGTTATCCTAATAATTTTAATAGCTCTAGGAAGTCCTCATTCACTCCTAGATGATATGAACCTTCTCTATTTTCAATCAAACCAACTCTAGGTCCATGAGTGATGACTCCCCTGGATCAGTCCAGCATAGTGGTAACCTACAAGGTCTCTTATACATGGCCTTCAATTGAGCTATACTGATGGTGGAGTGGTAACTATTGTTATACGTGAATTCAAAAAAAGGTATAAAATCCTACCAACTATGGCCAAAGTCTAACATACAATAATGAAGCATATCCTCCAAATCCTAAATGGTCCACTTAGTCTGTCCATATTTCTAGGGGTGAAACACCATGATCATATAAAATTGAGTCCTAAAGGATCATGAAATACTATCTATAATCATGATATGAAGAGAGCATCATGGTATGAAACAATCATCAATGGGACTCCATAAAGTTTTACTATCTCCTACAAATATAGGAATCCCAAACTCTCTAATGAAATTTACTTTCATATGGCTAGGAAGTAGTTCAACTAAGAGAGTCGATCGATAATCACCTTGATATAATCATGACCTCTAGATATCTATGGAATTCACGCCACAAATTCTATGAATATATTATCTTACATCTATTATAAAACCTTAAGGGGTTGATCCAAAACAACTAAAACTAGGTACTCTGCCTTCACCTACTAATAAGTGAGGTATTGAGAGAAAAATTCAACTACACACCTTTTCATTATTGGATACTAGAACTGATACTAAATGTCTTGATATATTTTTATCACTTTTTTATTTACCAATAGGGGGGTTTATAACACCCCCCCCCCCCAATAACCTCCTCTCACAATTTCACTAGTACCATCATCTATCCTCATAAAAGTATGATGTTCTCCCCACTTTAAAAAAAATCCATTAGGCGCACATCTGATATATATCCATCCATGAAACTTCTTGTAATCTATGTCTCCAAGAAAAGCCTCTCAAACATGTTGAGGAATTTTAGGGGTAAAAACCATAAACTATAGGTAATATGCACCATCCTTGTTTACTAAGTAAAGTTGTAACAAATCAAATGTTTTTTTGCCTCGCTCAACAACTGTGAAAAAGATCTCCTACAGAGAGCATATGCTTCCACATTCCACTTTTCGGGAGTGTATAATCTATCAAAGTCATAATATTGGAGTAATTTTAACCATAACCTCTTTCTAAAATTAATATATTTCTATAAAAAGATATACTTGAGACTATTTTTGTCAGAATATATGATAAACCTCTCACCTGTAAGGTAGTGTCGCTACATCTTTAAGGAAAAGACAACTTCTACCAGCTCTAGACTACGGGTCCTATATTTATTTTCATGGGGTATAAATTAATGGGACCCATAAATAATCAATGCCTACATATTTATATAAAATCATCCAATACTAGTTCTAGATACATCACATACCACCACATACTTAACACCTTCCTCTAGTAGTCTCAATATGGGACCATTTGTCAATCTCTACAAAACTCCTAAAAATACTACCGGAACTTCTCTATACATACAAAAGGATAAACATTTTGGGTCAAAAATTCAATATTTATTATATACTATATAAATTGGGCATGAATATTTAATATTATTCTATCAAAATAAGGAAGTTACGCACCTCATTCATGCTCTTGGGTGGATCCCATGTTGGGACCACTTCAACCTTTTTTGGGTCCACTACTACACCCTCTTCTAGGATGAAATGTCCAGTAAGTTGACCAATAAAATCTAGAACTAACACTTCAAGAGATTCCCATAAATCTAGTACTCTCAGAGTACATTCTAAACCATCCTTTAGTGTGTTTTGTGATCCTCCTATGATGCTAAGTATCCTAGGATGTCATCAATAAAGACTACCATGAATCGGTCCAAGTATGAATAAAAGAAAAATTTCCTGAGTCTCGTGAATACTATTGGGGTTTTTTTATTCCAAAAGGAATCATCAAGTACTCATAGTGACTGTAAAGGTATTGAAATGTCATCTTCAGTATATCCTCATCTGGAACTCGAAGTTGGTTATAGCCTAACCTGAGCTCAATCGTCAAGAATAAACTTTACCCTTTTAGGTAGTCAAAGAGTTCATCAATTATTAAAAGTGGATAATTATTATTTATAGTCACATAATTTAGGATATTATAATCTATACATAATCTCAAACTCTCATCTACCTTATTGGAAAACGAAACTAGGGCTACCCAGGGGGATACACTATGTCTGAAAAATACCTTCCTCTTCAAATCCTTCAACCACATCTTTAGATCAAAAAGATCTACAGGAGCCATCTAATATGATGGTGTAGATATTTGGTTAGTCTATGGGTTCAATTTTATGCAAAAATTGATCTATTAGTGGGAACGTATTCCTGGAACATCCTTATAAAATACGTCCTCATACTCCACCACCACTACAGGAAACTAGTATCTTGTAAAATCTGATACTCCAAGGGTAATACTATCAAACTGATGATTAATCAACTCTATCCTCCTACACATGATAACATACTACTATTCTTGGAATTACTTCTCTATGATGAAGGAAAACCTCATCTTATCAACTCAGACACACCACATCCTCTACCTAAAATAGTCAACCTAAGCATGAACTGTGGAAATCCATACCATCCCTAGAATGAAATTGTAAGGCCACATCATGGCGATAAAGATATCCCACAAGAATATCTATCCTCTAAGGTTTATTTCACACTATCGTTAGAAGTGTGTGATCATTGGATCTCTCCCAGTTGGAGTATCCAAATGAAAAGTTCGAGCCAAAGGTTCCACTATAATATCTAGGTCTTGAACAAGGGATGCGGTAAGAAAAGAGTGGATCACACTTGTGTCTATAAATACTACAGCTTAAGTAAATAAGACACATATCATACCTTAAATAATCCTTAGATAACCTGGTTCATAAGCCTCTACTACCAAAATATGAACACATCCATAACCACAAGCTCCCTGAGCCTAGCATAGACCACCTAGGGGTGGTGTTGGTAATGGATCAAAACATGAACCACCTCATACTGATCTCCTAGATCCTCTTCCATATCTGATACCATGTAAACCTCCTTGCTCCAGCCACTACCTCTTCTTAGGTGGCTCATCAACCATATCCTAGTCTAATATATAACAGATCATAAAATCCTATGTGAGATGTCCTCACCCATCATAGGAGTAATACCACCTCTCCCTTGGTTGAATGGACTCGTACTATGAGCCATGAAATTCAGACCCTCTATCTTGATACTATATCTATAAATTCCTTACATGCTTGGATCCCTAATTCTATTTCCAACTACTTGTTCTAGAATTCTTGGCTCTATGGTGCCCATTGTCAGAACTAACCATCATCGCATGCTCACCCAAAAAGCTCTCTTATACCAAGGAACACTCTAGAACTCTAATATATGTAGGGATATATAGAGATGAAACTATATCTTGGATATATATATATATATATGAAGGCCATACTTTAAGGTTAATTATCAAACGTATGCATCAAAAACCATTTCCATGGAGTACCATGAGAGGTTGGTAAATCTCGATGCATACTCATCCACTAACATGCATCCCTACTGAAACTCTGCAATCTCCTGGATACATTCTATATAAAACATCACTAAGTAGAATTCCTATATAAATATATGTTAAAACTATGACCAATACAATGTTTCCCCATCATGCATTTGAGAAGCCAGACTCCACTATCTCCATATATATCCATGGAGAAGACTCACTGCTAGGACCACCATTTGATTGGGAGGGGTCCTAACAAGGAATAAAACTCCACCCAACTACCTTGATCCAGTCCCCTTATACTGGGGGAGTCTAGATTACCCTAAAACTAAGGGGTATCTATCTATGAAATTCATGAAGTGTGATCAGCCTTTGAACATCATCTTCTAGTACTACCAAGACAATCATATACTCAATGGGTGGGGGTGATATCAACAAACCACCCAGAGGTACCACCTCCTGTACAAGCCCCTAAACTGAAGCCTCATTACTAGAAATATCATCCTCACAATCCTTCTATGAAATATTGTCTGGTTGTCATCATGGAGGAATCCTAAAAAAGTCAAGATATATCATTGTAAAAGAGTATATTTTTGGGTGATGGCATAAGAAGGGCATGAAAACCATAACCCTATACTATAAGATGCATGTGCCAATGTTTTCCCTATAACCAGTTCCTACAAGTAACAATTCAACAAGTAGGTTATCAAAGTTCTATTGAATGGATATGTCAGCCTCCACACCATCACTAGGTCCTCTGGACTAGGATCCAAACTTAAAATACTTTAACATTATTTCACTGGTTACCAAACCATACCTCACAACTTGAAAATTTCTAAACTCCATTCCTAATATGACCTACCTCTAATACCACTCTATCATGACCCTACCCACTGAGTCCCACCTTGATGGTGGAAAGCTGAGTGTGACACCCCAATATTTCCTCCAATAGGATTTTAGTTGGTTACTAGAATAGAATAGTCTTATTACACACATGGGAGACCATAGCCTAAGGTACCTGTACACATACACACATCTCTAAGAACTAATATAATGAATAAATTAAAGATATAACTAATACCAAGATTCATTCATACAAATAAAACCCACATCATAGTACATGAGTTCTAAAAATAAAAACGGCCAAATACAATCCCACCAAAATAGTAAAAGAGTCCAAATTGCTATTAAAAGAGGGATTATTGTAAAAGAAACACCTAGAACCTCCCATGGACTATCTAGTACAACTATGTTCTACCTACTCCTGGTCCTCCTAGAACTCCATCAAAAGTCCTGATATATGAATAAGACACATAACATGTGGGCAGATCCCATAAAGTGGTGAGTATAAACATACCCAGTGGGACACCTTAAAATCACCAAACACAAATAATCAAAGAGAATTAAACTTTCCATCATGAAGGTATATAGATCAAAATATGAGAAAAAATAAATAATAACCCAGGTATACACAAGATAGACACTATGTCACGAAGTAAGGTCACAAACATACTACTAACCTTGGATTCCGCTCAAGGATTCAAGGTAATTCTTATCCAAGTGAAGTCACTCCATGGTTCTTACTAACACTAATGGAACTCATTTGGGAGGTCATTCTCATTGAGTCTCTCTATGAAGAGGTATATGATAGAACTTAAAATATGTTGATACATAGGTATAGGATCACGCCCAGGGCCTATGTGGGATACATAACCCTATCTGGATTAACCCATTAGGATGGGGATCACACACCATGATAGTCGATAACGGGATACCTAACCCGACCTTGGGAATAATGATAAAGGATCATAACTCAGACCAAACACAGGGAGACCTAAATTTATCAAAGACTAACCCATATAGGGGATCACTCATCCAATGTTTGGGATACGATACCTCATAATACCCTCATAGGGGTGGACCAAGGGAACACACCCTACAGATAATCATATAAACTGAAGAGAACGGAGGCCTCAACCTACCCTATAAAAATTAAATGTCATGTGTAGGTTATAAATGGTGTGTATTGGTTAGCATGGGTTTTCTCATGTCCTTCATCCTATTCCCTTTTAATCTATTCATTCTCATGTTCATTGGCCATGTCCGTGTACTCTGTTCATTCCTATGTATGCTAGTTGTGCCTGTGTACATGGATGTGCTCATGAAACTAGTTGTGCCTATGCCCGTATAACCCTAGGGTACATGTTGGGTCACTATCATCAAGTCACATAGAGTTTGGAAAGACCACACAATGTGTGATATTTAATCCTAGGTGAAGCCCCATTCACCGCAGAAAGGGTCCACACGGCATATGTTCATATGAACTACATGTCGTGCAACTTAATATTTTCCAAAAATCCCATAACATCTTATGCATCCAACCCATTCCACATCTACCTTTTATTCCTCCATGGAATCCACCAAATAACATGTATCTAGGGTTAACAATGCCTGATTGATCATTATTGGTTGGATTCTGGCCACCCATCTGCTTGGAATTTGCCTCTCATTACACCACATCATTCGAACATCCTAACCCATGAAATGATTATATATGATTCAACCCTAGTATCCTATAATTTTATTTATACCATGATAATTTCTTTAATCCAAAAAATTAACCTAAAGAAATCATCCATTTCTCCAAATATTGATTTCATAATGAATGATTTTCTGGTATTTTTTGAATTATCGATCAAAGAAACACCGAAAATGAATGCCTGAAGAATGAGGGGAGAAAGGCATAAAATATAAACATTAGGAATGAACCTTAGGAACTTTTTAGGTTGGACTCAATCCATTATCATGAATAATGAAAAAATGACAATCAAGAATTAACCTAACATAAATCCAGGAGGAAAATTCATCAACTGTAATCCAAAAATTGACCCGTGAATTAATTTGTTAGGGGATTAACACATTCAACTTGGGGAAAATAAATATGATATTAAACCACTCAAATAAATGACCTACTTAAATATTGGATTGATCACTAATGAAGAACGATTTATTTTTTTCATTAGTGATATCCAAGAACTTTTTTAGCAAATAAAAACTCCTCATTATTGATCATTGATCTAGATCCTTCATCGTCTACCAAGGCTCTCCACCATGATCCTATCCAAATACCTATGGTTATGCAGATAACCTTAGGATTTACCCATAACTATGATTAAATTGAGAGGTAAATTATTCATCAAATTAATAATAAATATATATATTTATTTATTTATTATTCCACCAGCGACTACACTTAGACCAAACACCCAATGCACACAAGGGTTATGTCATGCCTAAGGTAAAATCCATATTAAATATTTAATGGAGGTATCAATTTTCCCAAATGAGACTCTATTTGGGAGTTATTATATGATTTTATAAAAAAAATTGTGTATGTAATATAATATATTTATTATTTTTATTATATCAACATTGAGTCTTCCTAAGCATGGGAATCTCATGCAAACTCTGCACCTAACTCTAAGAATATTCATTAAAATATTACAAAGTTTTAAAAGGTAAAAAAAGATCCACTACACTACCCCCATAATAATATTCTCAAAGGTATCTATACATTTTAGTGATATCAGGATGAATAGAAAATGGAGAGATATGAGATTCGCTTAGTAATTACCTCTTCAACTAGGAATACATTATCACATACAACCACTTTTCAAATATCATAACACTTTCTTTATCAATGTTAAATTCCGGAAACTTACACTTTATGACCAATTAATCATTTTCATGAAAATTGCATTATTCCTTTTGATCATTCATAACTTTTTTTGAAAAATATGACTATACTAACACCTAATCTAAAAGAGAGGGAGTCCCTACATGAATAATTTCTAAGAAAAATTCATTAAATCATTAACCAATGGATCATGTTTCAAACATATCATAGTTAATGATTCATTATCTTTTCAAATTAGTCATTTGATACTTTTATTTCTTTACTTGGATGATAGTGAATCATTAAATTGAAATATTTTATCATTTCTAACCATAACCAGGAAAGTCAATCAGAGGCGAGCCTCTGACTATTTATTAAATAAAAGAAAACCAGTAAGCCAGTACACCAGGGTGACGTCATAAAAAAAAGATTCAAATCAGTCTAACCTAACACCACCCCCATGATATATTTCATCTTCTGCAGTAGTCGATTCCCATTCTGAGCTGTCATAATGTCGCAGGATCTTGGCATACTTCCTTCTAAGGTTTAACTTCTCCAAAGAGAGAGATTCCTAGAAGACCGCGCAGCCCAGCCTTCCCCACCAATGGAAGACTTGGTAGCCATTGGCTTTGGCAGATAAGAATAGTCCCTCCTCGGCCTTCTTCATGGTGGGACAGTCATCACTTCCTCATTCCCAGGATCCTTACTTTTCTCACCTCGGACAACATCGTTGTAGGAAGCCCGGACCATTCCACCTTCAATTTCTTTATCACTCTCAAGACAATCCCCCCACTTTCCAGAAATGTGTACTGCATGGTAGCCTTCCTCCATACCCTTTTTCTGCTGAGATTGAGTGTTAGAGTCAAGTATGTCAAGACACTGCATATTATCTACAAGCGCACAGCCAACATTTGTCCTCTGTTCCACAAGAGAACCATCCGCAGCAGCCTCCTATGAAATTATTCCATTAGCATTGACTGAAACATCAGTCTCAGTGATAGAGGCCTTCCCATTCTCCAACACCTGTACACAAGAACCAGTAGAACCAGGAACCAGAGCAGTAACACCAACCTCTTGCCCTTGAATTGATCCAAGAATGTCACCAGGACCCACAAAGCCTTGCTCCTCCAAGATTTTTTCACCCACAGACACAGGTCCATCACAATCTAGCACTATGTCATCCATCACCAAACCAACAAAGCGGTTTCTGAGCTCCAGATCATCTCGCTGCTTCCAAGACCGGGGCTACAGTGCAGTTGTAAGTTCCATCTGCACACCATTCCCAGATTCAACCTATTGTGCAGACCTAAAATCATCAAGTGACTCCTTCTCTATCGCCTCCTCCACAGCACATGCGTTACTGGTGACAACATCCTCCAAGGAAGCACCCTTCAAAGTTCGTCCAGCACTATCAGAACCCCTGCACAAAATCTCCCGAGCACCCTCCAGGGAGGCCACATTCTCCTCAGAATTAACTGGATGACCAGCACCAGTCTCAACCAAAGTTTTTGACTCAAGTACAAGATCACATTTCAGTCTGTCAAACACTTGAAAAACCGATGGGTTCAAAGGTTCCTTCACTGTCTTCAGACCACTTGCAGTGCCCGACACATCATCACACGAGCCTGCAACAACCCCTTCACTGTAAGTCCATCAGATTGCGCTTCACACCACTGGCCTTCAGAACACACAGAGTCTAGTCGATCCCCCTGCCCAGCTGAAGCTTCAGCTTTGGAAAACACAGCCCCTTCCACTTCCACTAGGTCGTCCTTCAGAGTCCACTAAGTCGACCTCACAGCAGCGTGCACCCCGCACCCATCCCCCCTGTGTCCAATCATCCTCTGGGGATAACCATCCAGCCCTCCCCTATGACAAACCTCCTCCAGGTGTCTGAACAGTTTACACCTCACACAAAACTTCATCCATGACTCAAAAACAACCGCTTGCATCCATCTAAACTCTTGCTCGTCTGTAATCTAGATACAGCGCATAGGAGGGCATGTAACATCAACCTCAACACATATGCGTGGGAAAACCGGGTGAGACACAGACTTCGTGCGTTGATCAGAGCAAAGAAATCACCCTATCATATTTCCAATTGCACAAAGAATCGCTGGATTTTGAAAAGAAAGGGGAAGACCAGGAAGACTCACCCAAGTAGCAACTGACAAAGGATCACGCTGCATATGGAATTCGAAACCCCAACGGAAGAGAAATAAAGAAGAATCACTGCACCTTCTGCGAGCTCTGGACCAAGCAATAATCAAATCTTCCTCAGATCCAAACCGAACCATAATATGTCGTCGATCGAGTAACCCAACTACCGGATGTTCATGAAGTCCCCAAGACTCGGAGATGGCCTGGGAAAACGCTTCAACCGATGGTCAATGAGGAAGAAAGCGGGCCACCAGGGTAAACTTGCACAGGTCCGCAGCATAGATTAACTCCGTCGGGAGTAGAGACAACTGAGGTGACTCCCGAAAAAGAGCAGAAACCTTTGGGGATATGGAGATTTTCGGAAAAGGAGAGTAAGAATTAGGGGCTTCATTCCCATGGGACAACGAACGTGAAACTCCCCCCTTCATAAGGGAGGGGGGAGATGGTCCCAGCGGCATAGATCTAGGTCATCGAAGTGGTAGGAAACGGGAGGAAGCGTTCATTTCTAACCATATTATCTACCTCATGTTTAACTCTTTTTTAGTAAATATATACTTTAAAATTTTATAATCAGTATATATTTCACATTTTACCCCATATAAAAGATGCCTCCAAATTCATAAAGAAAAAAATCACCACTATAAGATCAAGATCTAAATTTGGTTAATCATGCTCAGGGTGATTCAGTTGACATGAAAAATATAAAATTTCACAATTATCTTACATCAAGACACCCCCAAGTACCTTAAAAGAATCATTTTTATAAATTATAAACTCATTATTTTTTATTATGAAAGATAACACTAGAGAATTAACTAATCTTATTTTCAATTCCTAAAAACGTTCATCACATTCCTTTATCTACATGAATTTAACTTTTTTTCAAGTTAACTTAATTAGTGGGTTAGATAATAGAGAAAAAAATTCAATAAACTAGTGAATTAACCAGCTAATCCAAGCCCCCATGGTTCATCTTAGTTGGTAGTGGCTCTAAAAGGTCTCAGATTTGAGTCTCGCTAATTTATTTTCTATTGCAATAGAGTAGTATTTTAAATATATTTATCCCCCTCCACATAAATGTTATAATAATCAGATAATTCAAGAAAACTTTGAATCTCATTGAAATTTATAAGTATTGACTAATATTCTACCATTTTATTTTTATAAATATCAATAATTATGACATATTTAGAAATAATATTCCCAATGAGTGAAATCTGTTATAACCAAAATTCACATTTGTTAAATTTTCCCTAAAACTTGTTATATTTTAAATTCTATAGAACATTACTTATATGCTTCTCATGTTTCTAGAAAAAATTAAAATAAACCAAAATTTCATTAATGAAAACCACAACAAATATATCCAAATACTCGTGGAAAACTCTATTCATAATATACATAAATAGAGTGGGTTCATTTTTAAACTTTAAAGGCATAAGCACAAACTGATAATGGTTATACCTAGTATGAAACATCATCCTCATAAGTTCTTCCTCATTTAATTTCATTTGGTGACACCCAGACCTAATATCAATCTTTGAAAAATACTGATCACCCTAGAGCTGATCAAATAAGTCATCTATGTGGGGAAAAAGATACTTTCTCTTAATAGTTATTTTATTTATTACTCAATGATCAATGAAATACTCATGGAAACATCCTTATTTTTAAAAAATAAAACAAGATCACCCTAAGTTGAAGTTCTAGGAAAAATGAAAACCTTATCAAGCAACTCTTATAAATGTATTTTCCATTTAAAAATTTCTACTGGATCTATTTGATAAGAGGGTTTTGAAATTTTCTTAGCATCAAGAACTAAGTAAAAAAGTAAATCCAACCTCCCAGTTAGGAATAATACTAAGAAAATAATTATAAAATACATCCATATATTAATTTACTATTGAAACATCACTAATTTTAATAGTTTCATTATTTTAAACAATATTTACAAGATAAATTTCACTCCATTATTTATTTATTTTCTCATCTTCTTGATGAGTTATAAAAGGTATGAAATTGTTAATAAATATAAATTTAAAATCATTCTAAAAAACAACTTATTTTGCTCTAAAATCAATCTTAGCATGATAAACTGAAAAAAAATCCACTCTCAGAATAGAATAAAACTCTACAATGGTAAATATAATAAGGTTTGTAGAAAAAAGAATTAAATGGATGATAACATGAATATTTCTATAAATTATTGTTGTCTTAATACTACCCCAATAGTTTTTACCAAAATTTATAACTTCATTTATTTAAATTTTATTTCTATTATACTAGAAAATTTCTTAGAAATAAAATAATGTGTGGTACCCAAATTAAATATTATATTAGCATGATCTGAATAAAAAAATTAATTTACCTATCACCGCTTCATTTGGGGTTATATTATCTATCATAGTAGAAGAATAATAATTTTTTACACCTCTCTGCTTTCAATATTTATGATTCTCACATTGAGTGACTAAATTTGAACATGGTTTAGCATAATAACACAACTCACTGAAATGAAAACATATTAATGTTGGATGACTATTTATTTTCCCATTATTATTTTAATTAGAACTATTTTCCTTACATTCATGATCTAAATAAACAATATTCCTATATTGGTAACACTTTCTTGATCCTATCAAACATTATTTAAAATATATTTTACCATATTTTTAGTATGTGGGATCTTACTTATATAATTCTTGTTTTAATTCTTCTTTGTTTTTTTCACCTAGACCACATATTAACCTTATTGTCATGAAGTACATGAGTATTAGAAAACTCCATTTCAACTTTCTCATCACATAAAAAAATTCCTTATAACTTTTAAACTTCTTATAGGACAAAACTCTTCATAACATTGGTGTCAACCCTATAAAAAATCAATAAATTTTACTCTCATGGGATATAATAAAATTTGATGCATACCTCAAAATTCTAGTAAAATTTTATTCATAGAAGTCCACTGAGTCTTATTCCTTTTTATTTAGCTCCAAAAATTTCCTTTCCATTCTAATTAAAATAACTTAAGGAAAATAATTCTCAATAAAATCAAATTTAAATAAATTCTACTCTATGGAATCAATCTCATCATTTTCATTAGTATTTATAATTAGAGACCACCAATTATCATCTTCATCTTATAAATGACAAATAATAGGATTTTCCTCTTTATGTTTTATATATCTCAAAACTTAAAATATCTTCTCTAATAAATTGATCCATACTTCAGCTTTAACTAGCTTTAAATATCCATAGAAATTTGGTGGGTGTTGTTTCATTAAATTAACTATTAAAGACATGTTCCACTATAGAGAATTTGGTTACTATCTATCATGGTTTCCACCATTAATAACCCCTATCAACTGAGTTAACAATGCCACAAAATACTATATTCCAATCATTATAGGTTATGGATTTAGAAGCTTATTATCCCATTAATGTCTTCCTCTTCAAATGCACTATTTCCCCTGGGGAAAATCATTATAAACAAACATGGATTAGATAAAGAAATATAGAAATATTCAAAAACTATCACTTGATAATATTACCATAAATTAGAATTTATTTAAAGTTTCTTTAATATCACTCTAGCCTCTAAATTTATCTAAACCTTTTCTTTGATACCAACTATAACACCATGTATCATAAACAACAAATAATTACATGATTTAAATTAAGGTTTGTACTTTCTTACACTTTCAGAATATTTTAGGTTTGGAGTTTTATATAATTATTTAAAAAACATTACATAATAATTTTGACTCTTCTAGATAGTGTACATTTTCTCCATAAAAATAGGGTTTAAATTTTACACTCATGTTTCATTCACACCCTTCATTATTGTTTATGAAAAGTCACAAAAGTAGATATATTGACCTTGATATAGTTTATACACATCTATAGATCCTATAAAAATCATTCGAAAACATAGGATGAGAATAAAAATCTCAACAAGGGATATAAAAATAAAGGAAACCCATTAGTCCAGTTAAAAACATGAAAACATTTACCTTTTTTAAAATAAAACCTTGAGAACATAAATAAAAATATAAATATGATAAAATCAACCTTTTATCAAATAAAATATTTTAAATCCATTAGAAATCATGGGAAAACTATGAATTCATCATGAGGGACATGAGAATTTATAAAATCATTTCTTTGAAAAACAAACCTTTCACCTTTAAAAGTTCATACACTTCCCTTACCTCATGAAATAAAAATATTTCTATAAAAACCCTTTTAAATAATAAAATAGGTATCCTATATAATCATATTTATAACCCATGTTCACTCATGTTTAACACATGTTGTAATAACTAGTTCCTGGTAAATTCCATAAGAGTAACATACCTGGTTATCTCCCTCATTTTCACCTTTGAATACTAAATCATTACCCAATCCATTGGAGAGCCATATCGGGCTCACCTGTAATCATCTATAATTTTCAAGTACTATATAATGAAATAAAAATTTATAATATTTCCCTTTTTAATCATAAAAACCATGAAAAACAAATTTGAACCCATAGGAAAAGTACGTTCCATTGTTATATAATAATAAATAGAAATATCCATTTCTTTTGAAAACGCTTAAAAATGAAAAATTTATAGATGATCAATAATAGTACCTTATATGAAAAACTATATAAAATTATAGATTAATATTTAAAAATTAATGTATATGATGATGTGAAAATGGAGGTCATGTGGTAAATATTAAAAAACATTCTTTTTTCACATTTGTACATCAAAATGAGTCTTACGGAAAATATGAAAAATATTATTATTTAAAAAATTTGTAGAGAAGGTAAAAATAGTTTAAAATTTCCATTAAAAATATTTTAAGTATAAAAATAAAATTATTTAAAATATTTAAAAGATAATTTACATGGAGGGATAATATTTTAAAGGAATACTTTAAAACAAATTTTTAAAGAAAATTATATTACCAAAGGTTCCATCTAGATTTTTATGTTCTATAACTCTTGAATAATAAAATTATAATATTTATTTACTTGATTAATAAATTTTTTAATTTTCATTACATTATCATTATTCCTTTTATTTTATTTATTTCTATATTTTATTTAGTTACAAAATCAGTTATGTTTATATCGGACGTTTAGAGGTTGTTTGGTATTTAATTTTTAAAACAAACTTTATAGTTTGACCATGGTAAATGGGACATGGTTTTGGAATCTTATTCATGTAATAAATATTATATTTACTCATTAAATACACTTTTTAAACCAACCATGTAATGTGGTAATGAAAAATTAAATGCATCATTTCATGGAGGCGGTAGTTCGCACATACACACGAGCGACGTTTCCATTTTTTTACTGGGTGGAAAATAAATAAATTAGATAATATTTTTATTTTATAAAATAATAAATATTTTATAAATTTTATATTTATTTATTTATTCCATATTTATCACCATCATTGTGATTTTGTAATGAAAAACGAATCGCATCGCTTTGTAGAGGTAATAGTTCACACGTACACACGAGCGATGTTATCATTTTCCAACAGATGGTAGGGTAATAAGGTATGTAATATATAATCTTTAAAAAATTATAATTATGTCATAAATATCATATTTATTTATTTTATCCAATATTTTAACCATATATATGGTGTGGTTATGGAAAAAAATGCATCACTTCGTAGAGGTTGTAGTCTACACATAATCTTGATCGATGTTTTAATTTCCCAAAATATGAATAGGAGGTATAAAATATTTATTCCATAAACATAATAAAATTATATTATATTGAATATACCTATTTAATTATGTTATAATTGTTATAATAGATTTAAAATTAGGAATAAGAAGAAATAAACTTGAAAGATTTCAGTTAGGACTTATACCTCCTTCTTGGATAACCTCTTTGGCTTACTCCTTAAGCCTTCTAGGATGGGTCTTTTGAGAAGACCTGGACATATAGGGTGTGGCAATAAATTTTTTTTAAAATTTTATATATCTTTTTGGATCTATAGTTCTCAAAGTGTGTGGATAAATGAGGATATAAGGTTACCTTTAATAAGTGAAGGGAGTCACGCTCATGTAAATACTTAAAACCTTTAAATATAATAAATGTATTTATCAAGGTAAATGGAAAAAACTCTCTATTTTCTAATATAAGGTTTTATAAGTATAAATACACTCAACTAATGATATTTAAGAAAGTTTTTTTATTATCTTGAAGCACTATTCCTTTATTTTAACCATTTTAATCCATTTTAGCCTTAACCAAGGTGACAACTTTTTAACTTGGTAATTAATTTATATGACCAAAAATAAAATATACCTTATTACTAAATTTGGAAAATATGATTTAAAATATGGAATCCATTTTATCATATTTAATTTATACATGCTTAAAAAATTACTTTTTTTATAAGTATGTAAAATTCAGGAAAAACAGTTTTTACAAAAAAAAGTTGTTTTAAGCGTAAAAATGATTTTAAACTAAAAATTTTCATATAATTGATTATCATAAATTTTAGTGGATTATTATTAAAAAAAGTACATTTGTATGACATTTTAACCATGTGAAAACTAAATTTAATCTTCCAACCATGCTATTAAATGTAAATATCCAATACTATTTTTTAATTATAATAAAATGTAACTTGAGTTCTAAAAATTCAAGAATGGGTTACCAAATTCAAAATAATATTTTTAAATGATTTATTTTAATCCTAAAAAATATATTTTATTGATAAAATGTTTTTATTAATTTTTTAATCAATTTTATATAATCATGTTTCCATAAAAGTTTCAATATTTTTAAAAATAGTATTTTTCACTATTCACTCAAAAATCAACAATTTATGAAAAATCCTAAAAATTCACCCTTATATAAATTTGATAAGATGGATCAAAAAAATAATTTTTATAAAATTAAAAATTTTAAAATCAATAAATTTAACTTTTAAATAAAACCATGTATCATATGGAAAAACAATTTAGTTAAATAAAACTATTCTTTTTCAATTGAAAATTTATATAAAATTATTTATAAAAGTATGATAAATATGAACTCATAAGATTAATACTTATAAACTATAAAAATTATTTATTTCTATAATTTCCTATATTATCAAAATGGGAAATGACCCAAAAAATAGAATCCTTATTAGATGAAGAGTCTCTATATAGTTCTATCAACATAATCCACTTAGAAAATCCCTTATCTGACGAAGAAGATGCATATGATCCCAAATTCCTCCCTCAAAATTAGGGAGAAATGTGAATAAGATAATGAGGTTGATATGTTCAATAGAGATGAGGTATATATAGATCTCTAAACTTAGTTGAAATACTTACCAAAATTATATATAGTACAGATACTGGGAGATAGGCACTCTAGCAAGCTCAAAAGAAGCACCAGTCTGCTCTTAGGTCATATAGGGCTCATACAATCCCAATTATACTTGAAGAATAATTAAAAAATCAACAAATATCTAATAAGTATCAAAATTTGGTAAGTTTTACTCAACCCAACCTACATGTGAAAAAAGACACCTTCATATTATGATAAGGGAAGGTAGCCACTGGCATAGGCAAACTCAACTCCTAAACCCTAGACCAAAGAGAAACCTCATACAGGGAAGCATAGGCCTCTTACTAAAAACTATTACATCTTGAATCTGGTCATTATAATTCCATCCAATCTTTCAATTATCAATTCCCTCCATATTTCAAAGTAGATTCGATAAGCACTTATTAAGGTTCTCTTAATCCATCAAGAGTTTGAAGTTGAAGTCACTATTGCGGAAGTATATTGTACATAGACCAACCCTGTTGAGTGAAATGAAATCATATCCTTTGTATAAAAGGATAGAGAGACCACCATACGGGGAAATATTAGGTTTCTACACATATCTATAAAGATGGATTACATATACATTCATTGATCCCTCATCAATAACCACTCTAAAATTAATCACATCCTAGTTTGTACACTTCAAAGCTTGGGCCATAGTGATGCCAATTTTCCTCCATCCACCTTGAAAATAAAAGGGTTTTGTAATGTCCACTAACTTAGAGGCCATTAATTTTGTCTTTTTTGGGTGTTGGAGGAACCTAGAGAAGGTTTCAAGGATTATGTGGGTAAATGGGGAAAACATATGTGCCACTTCCATTTGAGGCTAGGAAATATCGTAGAACCATTGGTTTCACCATAATCCAAGATTTTTTAATGTGATTTCCCAACTATATCATAGGGTGGATTGAATTATTATAGTTGGGTATACTACCTTTTTAGGTATGGATTCACCATGGTGGTTGGTTGTGGCATAGTCCCTTCCCTAGTTCGAGCATTGTAATGTGGAGTGAGGTGGATACACCATAGAAATTTTTGAGACTACTACCAAATCTAGGGTGGTTGCAGAGTGGAATGTATGTTGTGTTGTAGTCTATCCCCCTACTAAATACGATATCCATTGTGAATACAAACATAGATACTGGATGTGGGTTTGACCAAGGGATTTTATGTGGTCTCCTCCCACTATGTCATGTTCTAGGTGGTTTGTGGTGTTGTCCTAGGGTCTGCACCATGGTCCTCTAAAAAATTGTCTTCCTATATATACCCTTGAGGCCCAAAAATCTATTTTTCCCCCACCCATTTCTCTATAAACCTAATTATCCTAAAGTTATTTTCGAAGGAATTTGTAGCCCTTTCCAATAATATTCAATACCTAAATTTTAGAGATCAATTTCTGGTGATCTGAGGTCGATTGTTCTCCTTTCCTAGTGGTTTCTCCTCCACTTGATCTCATTTTCCTCCCATGATTCTTTACATTTTATGAAATTTTACCTAAATAATTATAATAGAGTTTTATTTTTCATTTTTTTGGTGATTTTTCCATGAAGTCTTTGGGAGATAATAGTTTTTTTACAGGATAGGTGATTGAAGATCTGTGTTGGTGTTCTGTTTCTATTACAAGAATGTTAGAAGTTTGAGGTAGGGGATTCATTAGTTGTTTTATTTATTTACATGTAATCATAAATTTACCAGGGTTTATTTATTTGGATAATGGTTTAATTAACCTAATGAATATTAAACTGTATTAAATAATGAAAATTATTTTTGTTTAGCGATTACATGTTGTTTCTTTCCACCATGATAATAGTTTGCCTCTTGATTTTCTAGATAGTGGTGTTATCTATGTTATTCTTATTAGCATGTTTGTTTATGATTTTATTATAATGATTAAATTGATTAAATTATTTAATAATATAAATCCTAAATTAATTAATTTTCATAAGAACTTAAATAAGAGGCATTTTTAATAAATCCAGTGTTTCTTATAGTTTTATGGTAAACAAATTGATGAAAAATGCATGCTTAATTGAATATTTTATTCCATGTGTTAATAAAATTGGTTAAATAAATTTAATATATAATTGTTATTAATTTTTAAAATATAAAAAATAAATTTTAAATGATAATTATTATTATTTAAATCTTGATAAATCTAGAAAATTATAGAAAGTGTGTTTAAGTAATTTTGATAAATTGATATAGATGAGGCCTTAGGTTACCTGTAGTTGGAACCTGTGATAGTTGAATCGGTTAATTCAAGATGGAATAAAAAAACATCTATTTTATAAATATAAATGTTTGGGGCTGATATTTCATATTGTTTATAAATTCAGGATGCCTTTTATTTGGGGTTGTGAGAGCCCGTTTTCTTATGAAGGCTGAATGCCTTGTTTTTTGGGCTAAGTTACCCTATTGAACTTTTGGTTTTTTGTTTCCTTTCTATTATAATATAGATATTCTATTTTCCATGTGATGTTATGTGATCTTAGAATGTTTTTTGACTAATGTGACTTGGGAAGGGAGGCCCAAGGTTGTCGTAGTCATTGTCACTTATGACAATGCGATACATGTGGTATTCATGATGGTTTTGGGGATGAAACTGGGATTGTGTAAATACTTGATTCCAATAATGGTGAGATTCATGGTGATATATATGATGGTGTTAGGATGAAATTAGTTTTATGAAAATGGTTAAATCTGGGCTTACCCATTGTCATGCTTTAAGTCGGATGCTTGCTTGTGAATAAATATGTTTAAAGGTTGGATAGTTGGGTTGCTTGTTTATCTGTATTATTTTCCCCAATGCTTGAGGTAGTTGTATTTTCATGGTTGTATCTCTCTTTTTAGTAGCTTGTGATGTTTTATTAGAGTACCTGGAATTATGTATTGGTGAAATAATAATAAATTTTTAACCCAAGGGGTTGGATCTTTCTAGAATCAAAAAGTTAATGTTAATCCTTATAAAACATAGACTTGGTTAGATTATACATGGAGGCAATAAAATTCACTTGAGGATGATAAAGTGTTTTTTAAATAAATACTAATTTATGGTTAATGAAATTTAGTTTTTAATAATGGTAATTAATGTATAATGAATTAATTAATGCAAGTATGTCTATAAAAAGAAAAGAAGTAATTTAATGTAGTTCTTTGAATGCTTGTATGCTTATAGGAAATCTAGTCCTTAGAAGTGGTTGTTGGGTGTCTGGGTAATTATGGGTGTAGTTAAGACTATTAAGAGGTTATACCCATAGTGTGGTAGTGATCTATATTATATCCTTTATGTTTTTTGATTTCATATGCTACCCCAACCATGTCGATAGTGTGATTGACACCCAGTGGACTCTGGTAGGGTGTTTTCCCCAACATCCTAGTGTTGACGATGGATGGATGACCCCCCCCCCCCATGTCTATGCACTCTTATCTTAGTAATATTATGTGTTAGTATTTATGTTGGTTAGTTTCCCATATATGTGTGTAGAGGGTTGTAATGGCTTATGGTTATTTCACACACATATATCTACAGATATAGTATCTAAAGGATAATTATGAGTATGACATGTATAGGTTGTAATGTCTTGAGGTACCTTACTTGGTGTATGAGTTTTGATGGATTGAGGTATAATACCCTATGCATGATACACATCATACGGGCTATGTTGGATCTTAAAAACTACTTGGTTTGTATTTAGAGATGTGGCATAAGATGATAATATGATGTGATGCATGAGATGCATGTTGTAATACTTATCCAATGTGTCTTTGGGATATCTTATTTTGGAAATAGATTGATCAGAACGTATAATGTTGGGGTGGAGTGGAAAACCCCAGAAAATTTGTGGTGGGGTACCCTTTTTGTTTCATTACTATAATATATGATCTCTTGTATGTGATACTTGGTGAGAGATAGCCATGGTGAGGCTGGGAACTTAGTATACCTATTTAGGTGATGATTTAGTTTCACTTGTTGTCCAATGGACTTTATTATACTTTATTTATCTTCTAAATTAAAGGATCTATGGAGTATCCTACTAAGTATACATGTTATACTCACCCCACATATATAAAAACTATTTTTCAGGTCAATAGGAGTTGGTTGTAGATCAGGCTAAAAATTACTATCTAATAGTTTTTTATGATTTTTTTGGGCTTCATGGTCACTACTGAGTTTAAATTTTTGGTACTTGTAGTTTCACATTTAGTTGTTTAGTCTTGTATTAAATTACATGTATGTACTTGGGATTTATTTTATCTTTATGAGTAAGATTTTTTGTTGTATTTATCTTATGTCTCTCTTTCATATGTTCTTTTAGAGGGTAATGTCTCTCATTTTATGTATGATACACCCTCGGTGCTTGTCACTAACCCATGGCCTACTGGAGGTAGGAATCAGGGGTCACTATATCCCTTATCTAATTATAGTTCCAAGGGGGTACTCTTTGGGGGCATGAAAAAGTGGTATCATAGCTTTAGTTTTAGGTATAAGATAGATTTTGGAGTTAGGAATGGGTGAGATTTCATGGTTTGGTAGGGAAATGGTGTCAGCTAAGTTTAGTAAGTATTATAAATAAGGGATATTGTTTATTATATAGGTATTTAGGGCCCATTTGATCTAATGAATGATCCTTTAAGTTTATTAATCCTACTAAACAAAGTAATATTGGATAAGGAGTAGAGACCTTAGAAATAATCATGTATCATTATTCTTTGCGCTTGTGATTGAAATGGGTAGAACTTGGGATAGGTTAAAACTTAAAATAATAAATTAATTGATTGATTAGTATTAAGTATCCTATATTCTATGTTTAAGAGAACTAACAATTTGTTCTTATTTAAGGAATGGCTCCAAGTTGACATCCTCGACATGTTTTCACCGAAGATGTTCATCAGGATGTGCTAATGGATCACCACATAGTAGAGTTTGATGATGATGAAACTTAGAGGAGGACACATACAGAGTTCCAGTTTTTGATTCTATATAAGTATGAAGAATATTTTTAGACTTAGTCACATATGACTGGTTGGAATAGGTTGAGATATATTTTAGATAAATTCATGCTCGGAAGAAGCATTGGGTTTTTTTGGTTGTGATGATGCTTTATAGAGAAACAAGTAAGTAATAGATCTTGTTCCTGGGGATCATGAAGAGTAAATAGTATCATTGGAGAAGTCAGGGACCATTTTTTAGCAAAGTTTCTTTATTTGACCATGAAGGTGGCTAGTTTCCAAGAGTTTATTACCCTTTCATGGGGGAGTTATAGTGTGTGAGATTTCAGGATCCATTTTAGAACCCTTATATGATATGATTTAGACCTATTTCTAGATGATTGGGCTAAGTCGAATAATTTTATGGAGGGTTTGAATCCATAGATGTAGTTCCAAATCACCTCATTTATATTGCAGACATATCTTGATGTGTTGGTGAGGGAAGAGGTCATTGAGAGAATGTTGGATAGAACTAGATCATCATGAAAGGGGAGTTGTTAAGATTCATAATGAAGTAGATTTATGTTTCAAAGTTCTCATTTTCCTAGATAAAAAATTTTACAAACATTTAGATATATCCCCTAGCCCTCATTATCTCATTTCTCTAAAGTTGGATGCTCTCTGGCCTTTTCTAAGGGATCAGGTGAGTTTTTCTTCATGTGGTGGTTGAGGTTATTAGTGGGGAGAGTGCTTAAACTTTTTGAGTAGGAATCATGTGTCAGGCATTCTACTTCAAGTTCCTCTATGAAGGAAGTTTCAATCAGTGAAGCAGAAATAGGATACTAAATATTGGGATCATTTGAGAGGATATGGGGTAGGTAGAGGATAGCCTTAGAATGTTCCTCTTCCTCATAAAGTAGAGTGTAGTTATGGAGGTGGTCATTATTAATTGTCAAAGAGGCTATAGAGAAGGTCATAATCAGATTCATACTCTATAATTTATAGTTATAAGTGATCTGAACACCATTTGAGGTACACTTTTCTTGTTTTCTACATGGGTTCATGATTTATTTGATTCAGGAGCTACACACTCCTTCATATCACCTACTCTAGTCCATGCTTTGGTACTTGATTTAGAGATTATTTCAATGCCCTTATCACTGACTATTCTAGTTATAGGTTAATATTATATGTATAAAATTTGTAGAGACTATGGAACAGTTTTGGGCAAGCACCACTCTTGGAAATACTTGTTATGTTTACAGATACATCCTTATAATTTCATACTAGGAATGGACTAATTATATTCAGTGTAGGATATTTTGGATTTCTTCAGGTGGAAGGTTGTGTTCTAAGATAATAATGGAGATCCAACAATGTTTGTTGGTGAGAGAGCCCTTTGGATGGGTTAGAGATGTGTTTTATCCTTGTCTACCTTGATGGATGATATAATTTTGAGTTCATCAGAGTTTCATTTGATGGTGTTTCCATGGGTTATAGAAGAGTACTCTAATGTTTTTCCTAAAGATTTTGTAGAGTTAACTCCTCAATGGGAGATTGAGTTTGGTATTGAGCTATAAAAAGATGCTTATTATATATCGATGTATTTGTATAGTATGTTACCTTTTTAGTTGAGATATTTTTTATTATATCTCAATGATCTTTTATAGAAATATTTTGTTTGGATGAGTGTGTCACCTTGGGGTACACAAATTTTTTATTAAATAAGGGTAATGGAATTTTGCATCATTATATAAATTATCATCACTTAAACCTAATGACAATAAAGAACCACTATCATCTTACATGAATTGATGAATTATTAGATCAGATAAAAGGATCAAATTTGTTCTCGAAGATCAATCTATGGTCAAGATATCATCAGATATGGGTGAAATATGTATATGTTTTGAAGGATAATTTTTAATGTCTTTATGGGTATTAGGAGTTCATTTTGGTTTCATTTAGTGTGAAGATCTCTCCATAAATGTTCATGTTTTTGGTGAACACAATGTTCATAGAGTTTTTAGATAAGTATTTGGTGGTTTTCATTGATGGAATCCTTGTGTACTCTACATATAAGGAGGAGTATACAGAGCATCTTCATGCTATTTTGGTAATTCTTTATAATCAGCAGCTGTTTGGAAATTTTTTGAAGTGTGATTTCTAGGCCATTGAAGTTTATTTATTAGGAAATAATATCCTAGTAGGGTATAGTTATAGATACTTTAAATATATAAGAAGAAATTTCTTGTGTATCCCCCAAGACTATTACAGAAGTGTGGAGTTTCCTTGGTCTTGTAGGCTATTATAGGAGGTTTTTCACTGAATTCTCTTTGGTTTCAACTCCTATGACATCCTTGACTAGAAAATATAAAGAATTATTGTGGATTGAATAGTGTTAGGAAGATTTTGAATACCTAAAGGAGAAGTTGGTTAGTTATCTATTCCTTTCTTCACCAATATAGGGAGTTCAATTTGAGGTTTTTTATGACACTTCATACCTTGGGGTGGATTGTGTTGTAATGTAATATAGACTAGTTTTTTCTCATAAGTCTCGATAGTTATGCCTCCATGAGTGTAAGTATTCCACTCATGATCTTGATTTAGTGGAAGTTGTGTTTACTTTAAAGTTTTGGAGAAATTACCTTATATGTGATACTTTTTTTGGTTTTTATCAATCATAAGAGCCTAAGGTATGCTTCTCCTAGCGTGACTTGAACTTACAGCATTGACAGTGGATGGAATTATTATAGTATTATGACTTTTTTATTTTATATACACTAGATAAGGGTAATGTTATAGAGAATATTCTAAATTGGAAGTCTTGTAGTGATTCCATGAGTATATCAGGAGATTTCTAGAGAGTTGTGGAAGATACCTTAGTGATATATCTTGATATGGGAGAGGTTATAGGTAGATTTTATCTATTTCAATGATAGTGTAGTCGTATTTAGTATAGTAGGTAGAGGGGCCCCAAATAGGGGACTATGAGGTGTAGTTATGGAGAGACCTAGTTATCTTTGTTTATGCCCATGGTGGTTGGTTTGATTATGATCATCATTGGGTGTTGTTTCAGTGTAGTATTTTAATCACTTTAGCGTTGTGTGAGATGGTTATTCATGATATCCATAGATTACCCTTGGTGGTACATCCTATTAGGAAAAATAAGTATCAAAATCTAATATAGTAGTTTTTTTGGCTTGGTTTGAATTGTGTAGTTGTGGAATTTTTGTCTCAATGTTTGGTCTTCTAGAAAGTGAAAGCCAAGCACCATGTTCTTGATGGTTAGCTTCAGTTGTTAGATATTCCCAAGTGGAAGTGGGAGGAAATATCGATGGACTTTATTATATATTTACCTCAAGATCAGGGACTCTTGGATGATATATGGTTGATAGTGGATCATTTGAATAAATCATCCCACTTTATAGTGGTTAAGGAGTTGAGCTCAGTGGAGGTTTTGTTGAGGTAGTATCTAGAGGAGGTGGTGAGACTCCATGAAGTCTGAAGGATGAACATCTCAGATCATGATCCTATTTTTACCTCTAGGGTATAGAGAGGTATCCAGCAAGATTTTATCTCTCAACTATGATTTATAACTTCTTTTCATCCTTAGATAGATTTTTATAAAAAGTGAACCATCCAGACTCTTAAATATATGTTTCATTCTTATGTCCAAGATTTTGAAAGTTCATAGATGAGGTTCCCTTCCTTTGGTTGAGTTTTCTTAAAACAATAGTTTTCACTCCACCATTGGTATGGAACAATTTGAATATTTTTATGGACATCCTTAACATTATATATTATGATATACTAGGGTCAGAGAGTCATCAATTCTCAGGTAGGATCTAGTAAATAACACAACAAGGATGGTTTAGGAAATTTATAAAAGGATGAAGTATGGGATTGTAATAATCCCTATGTTGATCATAGGAGGAGACCTATGTAGTTGGTCGTTATAGATTATTTGTTCCTAAATGTGACTCTTCATGTGGGAATAGAAGGTTTGGTTATGGTAGTATGCTTTCTCCCCAGTTTGTTGGGCCTTTGAGGTGTTGGATCACATTGGAGTCATGGAGTATTATATAGCACTTCCCCCATAGATAAGATGGATAAATGATGTCTTTAATGTATCATATCTTCATAATTGTCTTCATGATTAATCTCACATGATTGATTGGGGAGATATCGATTTTGAAGATGATGCGACCTTCGAGAAGTGACATGTGGAAATAGAGGGCTGGTAAGAGAAGGTGGTGTGTGGGTATATTATTCCTTTGGTTTGTGTCTTGTTGAAAAATAGTGGTGTGGAGTTGAGTACCAGGTAATGTGATTTACTAATACATGCTCAGTATCTTGATCTATTTATTTTTTATCACTTCACTTTTATCTTTTCTCGTTTTATGGATATATAAATTTTTTGGTTTATGAGATGGTTTTCTCTCTTGTAGTTTATTGTGGATTTACTCTTGTTTGAGAGGTATCTTCACTGAGAGAGTGTTTAAGAGATTTTTTTTTGTTGCATGATTTCACACTTTTTTCCTCTAAGTGAGGTGGATAAGTACCTATAATGGTGAGATTCGTAAGAGGTGTCTCGTGGGGTTGTTTTTCAGAAGACCCTTTTTCTTTCTTCTCATTGGGTTTGGTTTTGAATTCTTGAGGAAGATAATAGTTTGATAAGTATCTTATGTATGGTCCCAGACCTTAGTAACCCTTCCCTTTGTGTATTTTTTGTGTTGAAGGAACCTGTAGGAGGTTCCAAGGAGTTTTGAAGGTAAATGGGTGAAAGGGGGAGCCACTGCCATTTAAGGCTAGGTTGTGGCATGGAGCCACAGGCTACAGCATAAGCTAGGATTTGGTGGTGTGGTCTCCTGATTGTGATGTATGTAACATCCCAGGATTTCAAAACCTAGTTTTATTATGTAAATATTTTATTTAATGGAATTTATTTATAATTTAAACCAACTAATAATATTTTTGAAACAATTTCCAAAGAAAATAATATTTCAAAAATAGTGTTTTAATTAATTTAAATTAAAATACTTATAATTAATTACACATATTATTTATAGTTTTCAAATTTATTCTAGAAATAAATATTGTTTTTAATTTTTTTAAATAAAATTTTAAAATAAATATGTTTATTATTTTTGTAAAATAGAATTTATTTTTATCAAAAAGTTTTTTAATAGAATATTTTAAATGATAATAATTTTAATTTAAGGTAAAACATTTTTTATAAAATTATTATTATTATTCTTAAGAAAATATATTTTATAAATATATGAGATATATTATATTTTTTAAAATTTATAAATTACAAATATATATATTTATATAATTATTATACTATGAAAAAATGCACATTATATTTATGTTTTGAAAAAAAATGTAATTTGAATTATTTATATTGAAAAAAATTAATTATATATATATATATATTAAAATGATAAAATAATGTGTGTGTGTAAACGAATTTATAATTATAAAAAAGATACAATTTTGTTTTATAAATATATATAATTATTTTATATTTAAAAACATGATTTAATATATATATATAACTAATTACATGTTTATAAATCTATATAACTATCATTTTTTTATGTATATATATACATGTTTTATTAAAAATATATGTGATTTTCTATATATATATATATTATCATTTTTATTATATTATTATATGTGTTTATTTTATTATGAATTGTTTTGTTTTAAAGAAAAAGAAATGCCTCTGAATTGTTTAAAAATATTATAATATAAAATCAAAATAAAATAAAAAAGTATCATAGCACACATCTCAAAGAGAAATAATCTGTGTTCCATGATTCATACAAAATACAAAAAAAATAGATTTATGGGAATTGTGAGAGAGAAAAACCAAACATCTAATGATTCATTATGTTAACTTTTCAATATAAGAGATAAGAGGAAATATGACTTATATATGACTATTTAATAATAATTAATAACAAAAAAATATATAATTATTTTTCATATATATATATATATATATCAAAATTAGATAATTTATATATACATATATATAATTATATGTTTATAAATATATAATTATCATTTTTATTATTTTCTGTTTTATTATTTTGAATTGATGTGTTTTTTAAAGAAAGACATATGTTTTTTTAGTTGTTTAAAAAAATATTGATATAAAATCATTTAATAATGTTCAATAATAAAAGTAACACATATAATAGGTTGGAAATAGAAGACTCGCGTGAATGAAAGCAACAAGATCCTCATCTTTTGTTTTTCCCACGCCCAAATGTAGGAAAAATAATAAGTTATATAAATAAAATATAAATTGATTAAAAAAATGAAAATCATGAAATATTTCACCCCATCTTCTAAAGTGAGCTTTATAATTAGTTTATATATCATCTGCACACCTAAGAAGATCTAAACTCATCCCCAAACTCATTGTAGTTATTTTTTCTTAGTGTCTGAAGTGCAGCAAATATTGGTTTTCTAATTTTCTACAAATCAAGTAAGGGTTCTATTTTTTTACTTTGAAAAGAAATATATATATATATAAGATCATATATTTCTAAATAAAATCATATATGTGATATGTTTTCTTGATTCCAAAAACTTATATTTATAAGGTTGTGGTTTTGTTATGATTCTTGTACAAAGAATTATATATGTGTGTGTGTGTGTATACATGCATATATACATATATATAGACTAATATTTTTAGTATATATATATATATATAATGTGTTTATATACATAATAATATACACATATGCATCAACGAATTTTAGCATAAGTACATATAAGAGGGTTTTTATTTTCAAATCTTAGTTTCTAAAATCTACGGATGCAAGGGTTTCATGTTTTCAAACCACAAACATATTTTTGTATATATATGTATATTTATATATACATATATATATACAAATATACACACATAAAAATATTAACACCTTAATTATAGTTATTCTATATCATTTATCTAGAAATTATAAATGGTATTTAACACCCATCCATCTTGTGTTAAAGTTCTATGTAAGTTTAAACTCCTTTATTCACTATGTTTCACATTTGCATGTGATAAATCTTATCATTTTATATGGAACACATTATTATTTTATGTTCGAACATGAATCTACATCTCCTAACATGTCATGCACAAATAGGTATGGTCATTATCTAGCTCATGCAGGACATTCCATGCATTATGTGATCTTGCACCAAATAAATTCATGTTTCATGTAATTACGGTTTTCAAATAATAGTGTGTTTTTTCAAGCATGGGATTCTCCATAAAATTATTTTAAAACCATTTTAGGAAATGTTGATGACATGAGAAGGATTTTTTTCCATAGAACGAAATAATATTATGTAAGTATTTTGGAAATGATTTTGGGTGAGAAATAAGAAAGGTAGGTCCATGGGAAAATGTTTTCAAAAATTGGCCCTACTAAAATGTGTGACATTATGGGGAGTGAACCTATAAGTCTTAGTGATAACTAGTGGTTGTAAGTATGGATTTTAATATGGTTTATAAAGTATTATTAACAACCCAAAAAAATTAATATTTTCAAGGGAGAATTACCAACGGAATTTTAAGTATAGTTACTTTGTAAAACATTGTTTTTCAATATATTTATATTCAAGTGTTGGTGTAAATCCCTTTTAAGTATGTATATTTATTTTCAAAAAATGTTTTAAAGAATTTATTGGTTGTTTTGAAACCTGTTACTGAGCATTTTATGCTCACCCTACATATTATAAACACTTTTACTGGTTTAGTATATTTGTTGTGTTGAAACTCAATTGTTGAAGCAACACACTGAAGAATCATTGTTTTCAATTTTTATATTTTTGTTGAAATATTAGTCATGTATGTAATTTTTCAAAACCTAGACCACTAAAAGGTCCTCTATTGTATTTAATGTTGTGTATTTATTCAAGTTTCTTTTATAAAAAAATTACACAACATTTGTAAGGGATTAACTCGGTTTTTGGGTAAGGGTATTTATAATTGGTAACAGAGGAATAGACTAAATAACTTTGAAAATTTTGAACAAACTGCAAAAAAAATGTGCCTCCTGTGTAAAATTATTTTCCCATGTGTGTTCGATAAACTAATTGCAGAGACTTAATTATTTTGAGGGGGGAATAATGTAACATCTCAAGATTTCAAAACCTAGTTTTATTAGGTAAATATTTTAATTAATGGAATTTATTTATAATTTAAACCAACTAATAATATTTTTGAAACAATTTTGAAATAAAATAATATTTCAAAATAAAGTGTTTTAATTAATTTATATTACAATACTTATAATTAATTATACATATTACTTATAGTTTTCAAATTTATTTTGGAAATAAATATTGTTTTTATTTGTTTAAGATAATATTTTAAAATAACTATATTTATTATTTTTTTAAAATAGAATTTATTTTTATTAAAAAGGTTTTTTAATATAATATTATAAATGATAATAATTTTAATTTAAGGTAAAACTTTTTTTAGAAAATTATTGTTATTATTCTTAAGATAGTATATTTTATAAATATATGAGATATATTTTTTTAAGTTTATAAATTATAAATATATATATATATATAATTATTATATTATGAAAAAATGAACATTATATTTATGTTTTAAATAAAAATGTAATTTGAATTGTTTATATTGAAAAAAATGAATTATATGTATACATATTTAAAAATAGTAAAATAATATATATTTGTGTGAGTGTGTCTATATATAAACGAATTTATACTTATAAAAAAGATACACATTTTGTTTTATAAATATACATAATTATTTTATATAGAAAAACGTGATTTAATATATATATATATAAGTACATGTTTATAAATACATATAACTATCATTTTTTATGTATATATATACATGTTTTATTAAAAAATATATATGATTTTCTATATATATATATTAACATTTTATAATATTATTATATGTGTTTTTATTTTATTATTAATTGTTCTGTTTTAAAGAAAGAAAAACGTTTCTGAATTGTTTAAAAACAATTCTAATATAAAATCAAAAAAAATAAAAAAGTAGCATAGAACATTTCTTAAATAGAAGTAATTAGTGATTCATGAGTTGTACAAAAGACAAAATAAAAAAAAATGGAGTTATAAGAAACGTGAAAGACAAAACCAAACATGTAATAATTCATTATATTGACTTTTCAATGTGAGAGATAAGAGGTCATATGACTTATATATGATTATTTAATAATAATTAATAAAAAAACGTTATATAATTAATTTTAATATATATATATATATCAAAATGAGATAATTTATATATATATATATAATTATATGTTTATAAATATATAATTATCATTTTTATTATTTTCTATTTTATTATTTTGAATTGACTTGTTTTTTAAAATAAAGACAAATGTTTTTTTAGTTGTTTAAAAAAATTATATTGATATAAAACCGTTTAATAATAATAAATAAAAAAATTAACACACACAAAAGGGTGGAAATAGAAGACTCGTGTGAATGAAAGAAACAAGATCATGACCTTTTGTTTTTCTCATGCCTAAATGTGGGAAAAATAATAAGTTATAGAAATAAAATATAAATTGATTAGAAAAAATGAAAATACTAAAATCTTTCACCCCATCTTCCGAAGGAAGCTTCATAATTAGGTTATATATCATTTACAGGTCTAAGAAGATCTGAACTAATCTCCAAACTCATTGTAGTTGTTTTTTCTTGGTGTTTAAAGTGTAGCAAATGTTGGTTTTCTGATTTTTTGAAAATCAAGTAAGGTTTCTATTTTTTTACTTTAAAAGAAATATATATATGTAAGATAATATCTTTTTAAATTAAATCATATATATGATAAGTTTTGTTGATTCCAAAACCTTGTAGTTATAAGTGTGTGGTTTTGTTGTGATTCGTGTACAAATAATTATATATGTGTGTGTGTGTGTACATGCATATATACACATATATAGCCTAATATTTTTAATATATATATATATATTATGTGTATATACATGAGAATATACACATATGAAACAACGTGTTTCAGTGTAAGTATATATTATAGGGTTTTTATTTTCAAATATTAGTTTCTAAAACCTATAAATGCAAGGGATTCATGTTTTCAAACCACGTACATATTTATATATATATATATATACATATATAAGCACACATATATATGCATATAAATATAAACACATTAAGTATAGTTATTCTATATCATTTATTTAGAATTTATAAATGGTATTTAACACCTGTCAAACTAGTGTTAAAGTTCTATGTAAGTTTAAACTCCTTTATTCACCATGTTTCACATTTTCATGTGATAAATCTTATCATTTTATGTGGAACACATTATTATATTATGTGAAAACATGCATCTGTATCACCTAACATGTCATGCATGAATAGGTATGTTCATAATCTAACTCATGTGGGACATTCCAATCATTATGTAATCTTGCAAAAAATAAATTCATGTTTCATAAAATTATGGTTTTCAAATAATAGTGTGTGTTTTCAAGTATGGGATTCTCCCTAAAAATATTTTAAAACCTTTTGAGTAAATGGTGATGACATGAGAAAGATTGTTTTCTTTATAATAAAATAACATTATGTAAGTATTTTGGAAATGAATTGGGGTAAGAAATAAGAAAGGCAGGTCCATGGGAAAATGTTTTCAAAAATTGGCCCTACTAAAATGTCTGGCATTATGGGAAGTGAACTCTTAAGTCTTATTGATTACTAGTGGTTGTAGGTATGGATTTTAATATGGTCTGTCAAGTATTATTAACGACCCACGGAAAATTAATATTTTCAAGGGAGAATTCCAAATAGATTTTCAAGTATAGTTACTTTGTGAAACACTATTTTCTACATATTTATATTCAAGTGTTAGTGGAAATCTATTTTAAGTGTGTATATTTATTTTCAAAAAAAAGTTTTAAATAATTTATTGGTTGTTTTGAAACCCCTTATTGAGAATTTTATTCTCACCCTATGTATTATAAACACTTTTACATTTTTAGTATACTTGTTTCATTGAAATTTTGTTGTGGAAGAAACATACTGAAGAATCATTGTTTCCAATTTTTATATGTTTACTGAAATATAAGTTATATATCTAATTTTCCATAACCAAGATTAATAAAAGGTCTTGTTTTGTCTTTAATGATGTCTATTTATTCAATTTTCATTTATAAAAACAATACACAATATTTGTAAGGGATGAACCTAGGTTTTGGGTTTGGGTCTTTATAATTGGTATTAAAGGAACGGACTAGATAATTTTGGAAAATTTAAAAAAATTGAAAAAAAATATACCACTTGTGTAAAATAATTTTCCCCTGGGTGTCTGATAAACGAATTGCGGGGATGCAATTCTTTTGAGGGGGAATAATGTAACATCTCAAGATTTCAAAACCTAGTTTTATTATGTAAATATTTTATTTAATGGAATTTATTTATAATTTTAATCAACTAATAATAATTTTGAAACAATTTTCAAAGAAAATAATATTTAAAAATAAAGTGTTTTAATTAATTTAAATTTCAATACTTATAATTAATTATACATATTGTTTATAGTTTACAAATTTATTTTGGAAATAAATATTGTTATTCTTTGTTTAAGAGAATATTTTAAAATACCTATGTTTATTATTTTTGTAAAATAGAATTTATTTTTATCGAAAATATTTTTAATAGAATATTTTAAATGATAATAAATTTAATTTAAGGTAAAACTTTTTTTAGAAAACTATTATTATTATTATTAAGACAATATACTTTATAAATATATGAGATATATTATGTTTTTTTAATTTATATATTATAAATATATATGTATATATATAATTTTTATATTATGAAAAAGCATGCATTATATTTATTTTTTAAATAAAAATGTAATATGAATTATTTATATTGTAAAAAACGAATTATATATATACATATTTAAAAATAATAAATAATATATGTGTTTGTGTGCATGTGTAAATGAATTTATACATATAAAAAATATACACTTATTGTTTTATAAATATATATAATTATTTTAAATTTAAAAACATGATTTAATATATATATAAGTACATGTTTATAAATATATATAAGTATCATTTTTTATGTATATATATACATGTTTTATTAAAAAATATTTATGATTTTATATATATATTTATATATATATATATTATCATTTTATTATATTATTATAAGTGTTTTTGTTTTATTATGAATTGTTTTTTTCAAAGAAAGAGAAACGTTTCTGAATTGTTTAAAAAATATAATATAAAATCAAAAAAAATAAAAATTAGTGTAGTACATTTCTCAAAGAGAAATAATTGGTGTCCTATGAGTTATACAAAAGACAAAAATAAAAGAGCTATGGAAAACATGAAAGATAAAATCAAACATGTAATAATTCATTATGTTCACTTTTCAATGTGAGAGATAAGAGGGAATATTACTTATATATGATTATTTAATAATAATTAATAACAAAATGTTATATAACTATTTTTCATATATATATATATATATATGAAAATGATATAATTTTTATATGTATATAATTATATGTTTATAAATATATAATTATCATTTTTATTATTTTCTGTTTTATTATTTTGAATTGTCATGTTTTTTTAAAGAAGAAAAATGTTTTTTAGTTTAAAAAATATTGATATAAAATCATTTAATAATAATTAATAAATAAAGTAACAAACCCAAAATGGTGTAAATAGAAGACTCACATGAATGAAAGAAACAAGATCCTGGCCTTTTGTTTTTCTCACGCCTAAATGTGGGAAAAATAATAAGTTATAAAAATAAAATATAAATATATTAAAAAAATTAAAATCATGAAATCTTTCACCCCATATTCTGAAGGAAACTTCCTAATTAGGTTATATATCATTTTCATGACTAAGAAAATATGACCTCATCCCCAAACTCATTGTAGTTATTTATTCTTAATGTCTGGAGTGTATCAAATATTGGTTTTCTCATTTTCTACAAATCAAGTAAGGGTTATAATTTTTTTACTCTTAAAATAAATATATATGTATATGTAAGATCCTATCTTTCTAAATAAAATCATATATATGATATTTTTTCTTGATTCCAAAACCTTATAGTTATAAGGGTGTGGTTTTTTTATAATCCTTATACAAAGAATTATGTGTGTGTGTGTGTGTGTGTGTGTGTATACATGCGTATATACACATATATAGCCTAAAATTTTCAGTATATATATATGTGTGTGTGTATGTTTGTATTTATATATATATATATATATATATTATATGTATATATTCTTACGAATATACACAAATGTATCAACACATTTCGCTTTAATATATATAAGAGGGTTTTTATTTTCAAAATTTATTTCTAAAACCTAGGGATACAAGGGTTTCATGTTTTCAAACCACATACATATTTGTGTATATATATATATATAAATTTATATATACATATATGAACATGCTTATATATGCATATAAAAATGACCAAATTAAGTATAGTTATTATATCTCATTTATTAAGAAGTTTTAAATGGTATTTAACACTCATCAAACTTGTGTTAAAGTTCTATGTAAGTTTAAACTCCATTATTCACTATGTTTCACATTTAAATGTTATAAATATTATTATTTTATGTGGAACATGTAATTATTTTATGTGAGAAAATGCATCTTCATCTTCTAACATGTCATGAATGAATAGTTATGGTCGTCATCTAGCTCATTTGGTACATCCCAAGTATTATGTGATATTACACCAAATAAATTCAGGTTTCATGAAAGTATCATTTTCAAATAATAGTGTGTTTTTTCAAGCATGGGATTCTCCCTAAAAATATTTTAAAACCTTTTGCGGAAATGGTGATGAAATGAGAAGTATTGTTTTCTTTTGAAGCAAATAATATTATGTAAGTATTTTGGAAATGATTTTGGGTAAGAAATAATAAAAGCAGGTTTATGGGAAAATGTTTTTAAAAATTAGTATTGGTGAAATGTGTGACATTATGGGGAGTGAAACCATAAGTCTTACTGATGACTAGTGGTTGTTGGTATGGATTTTAATATGATATGTCTAGTATTATTAACGACCCACAAAAAAATAATATTTTCCAGGCAGAATTCCCAAGGGATTTTCAAGTATATTTACTTTGTAAAACACTATTTTGTTATATATTTATATTTAAGTATTAGTGGAAATCCATTTTAATTATGTATATTTATTTTCAAAAAATGTTTTAAAGAATTTATTGGTTGTTTTTAAACCCTTTTCTAGGCATTTTATGCTCACCCTACATATTATAAACACTTTTATAGTTTTATTATACTTGTAGTGTTGAAACTCTATTGTGGAAGCACCACACTGAAGAATCATTATTTTCAATTTGTATATTTTTTTGAAATGTAAGTAATGTATCTAATTTTCCGAAACCTAGACCAGAAAAAGATCCTCTATTGTATTTAATGTTGTTTATTTATCCAAGTTTCTTTTATAAACAAAATTACACAGCATTTTTAAGGGTTGAACCTGGGTTTTGGGTTCGGGTCTTTATAATTGGTATCAGAGGAATGGACTAGATAATTTTGGAAAATATGAACAAATTGAAAATATATATACCTCCTGTGTAAAATTATTTTCTCCTATGTGTCCGGTAAACGAATTACGGGGACGCAATTCTTTTTAGGGGGAATAATGTAACATCACAAGATTTCAAAAACTAGTTTTTTATGTCAATATTTTATTTAATGGAATTTATTTATAATTTAAAAAAACTAATAATATTTTTGAAATAATTTTCAAATAAATAATATGTGAAAATAAAGTGTTTTAATTAATTTAAATTACAATACTAATAATTAATTATACATATTATTTCTAATTTTCAAATTTATTCTAGAAATAAATATTCTCTTTCTTTGTTTAAGAGAATATTTTAAAGTAACTGTGTTTATTATTTTTGAAAAATAGAATTTATTTCTATCAAAAAGGTTTTTTAATAGAATATTTTAAAATATAACAATTTTAATTTAAGGTGAAAAATTTTTTTAAAAATTATTTTTTTTTCTTAAGAAAATATATTTTATAAATATGTGAGATATATTATGTTTTTTTAAAATTTATAAATTATAAATATATATATATAATTATTATATTATGAAGAAACGCACATTATATTTATGTTTTAAATAAAAATGTATTTTGAATTATTTATATTGAAAAAATTGAATTATATATATATATATATATATATTTAAAAAGGATAAAATAATATATATATATGTGTGTGTGTGTGTGTGTAAACAAATTTATACTTATAAAAAAGATACACTTTTAGTTTTATAAATATATATAATTATTTTATATATAAAAATGTGATTTAATATATATATATATAAGTACATGTTTATAAATACATATAACTATCATTTTTTATGTATATATATACATATTTTATTAATATATATATATATGTGATTTTCTATATATATATATATTATCATTTTACTATATTATTATATGTATTTTTATTTTATTATAAGTTGTTTTATTTTAAAGAAAAATAAATGTTTCTAAATTGTTTAAAAAATCTATTATAAAATAAAAAAAATAAGAATTAGTGTAGAACATTTCTCAAAGAGAAATAATTTTTGTTCCATGAGTCATACAAAAGACTAAAAATAAAAAAATTAAAATAGAGTTATGGGAAATGTGAAAGACAAAACCAAACATGTAATAATTCATTATATTGAATTTTTAATGTGAGAGATAAGAGAGAATATGACTTATATATGAATATTTAATAAAAATTAATAACAAAACATTATATAATTATTATATATATTTATCAAAATGAGATAATTTATATATATATATAATTATATGTTTAAAAATATATAATTATCATTTTTATTATTTTATGTTTTATTATTTAGAATTGACGTTTTTTTTAAGAAATGAAAATGTATTTTTTAGTTTAAAAAATATATATTTATATAAAATCATTTAATAATAATAAATAACAAAAGTAACACACAAAAAAGGGTAGAAATAGAAGACTCCAATAAATGAAAGAAACAAGATCATCACCTTTTTGTTTTTCTCATGCCTAAATGTGGGAAAAATAATAAGTTATACAAATAAAATATAAATTGATTAAAAAAATGAAAAATTGTGAAATCTTTCACCCCATATTCCAAAAGAAGCTTCATAATTAGGTTATATATCATTTGTATGCCAAAGAAGATCTAAACTCAGCCTCAAACTCATTGCAGTTATTTTTTCTTAGTGTCTGAAGTACAGCAGATATTGGTTTTCTGATTTTCTACAAATCAAGTAAGGGTTCTATTTTTTTCATTGAAAAGAAATGTGTGTGTGTGTGTAATATCATATCTTTCTAAATCAAATCATATATATGATAAGTTTTCTTGATTCCAAAACCTTATAGTTATAAGGGTGTGGTTTTTTTATGGTCCTTGGAGAAAGAATTAAATATATATATATATATATATGTCTATGTATACATGTGTATATACACATATATTGCCTAATATTTTCAGTATATATATATATATTATATGTGTATATTCATGCAAATATACACATATTCATCAATGTATTTCGGTGTAAGTACATATAATAGGGTTTTAATTTTCAAACATTAGTTTTGAAAACCTACAGATTCAAGGGTTTCATGTTTTCAAACCACATACATATTTGTGTGTATATATATAGACATATATATACACACATATATGTGCATGTAAATATAAACACCTTAAGTATAGTGATTCTATATCATTTATTTAGAAGTTATAATTGGTATTTAACACTCATCAAACTTGTGTTAAAGATCTATGTAAGTTTAAACTCCTTTATTCACCATGTTTCACATTTTCATGTGATAAATCTTATCATTTTATGTGGAACACATTATTATTTTATGTGAGAACATGCATCTGTATCTCCTAAAATGTCATGCATGAATAAGTACAGTCATCATCTAGCTCATGTGGGACATTCCAAGCATTATGTGATCTTGTGCAAAATAAATTCATGTTTCATACAATTATGGTTTTTAAATAATAGTGTGTTTTTTCAAGTATGGTATTCTCCCTAAAAAGATTTTAAAACCCTTTAAGGAAATGGTGGTGACAAAATAAGGATTGTTTTCTTTAGAAATAAATAAAATTATGTAAGTATTTTGCAAATTATTTTGGTTAATAAATAATAAAGGTCTATGGGAAAATGTTTTCAAAAATTGGCACTGGTGAAATGTGTGATGTTATGGGGAGTGAACTCATAAGTCTTATGATGACTAGTGGCTGTAGGTATGGATTTCAATATGGTCTGTCAAGTATTATTAACGACCCACGGAAAATTAATATTTTCAAGAGAGAATTCCCAGTAGATTTTTAAGTATAGTTACTTTGTGAAACACTATTTTTCTATATATTTATATTCAAGTGTTGGTGGAAATCCATTTTAAGTATGTATATTTATTTTCAAAAAATGTTTTAGAGAATTTATTGGTTGTTTTGAAACCCCTTACTATGGATTTTATGCTCACTCTACATATTATAAACACTTTTATAGGTTTAGTATACATGTTGCGTTGAAACTATGTTGTGGAAGCAACACACTGAAGAATCATAGTTTTCAATTTGTAAATTTTTGTTGAAATGTAAGTCTTGTATCTAATTTTCTAGAACCTAGACTGGTAAAAGGTCCTCTGTTGTATTTAATATAGTGTATTTTTTAAAATTTATTTTATAAAAAAATTATAAAACATTTGTAAGGCCCGAACTCAGGTTTCAGGTTCAGGTCTTTATAATTTATATCAAAGGAATAGACAAGATAATTTTGGAAAATTTGAACAAATTAAAAAAATATATGCCTCCTGTGTAAAATTATTTTCCCCTATGTGTCTGATAAATGAATTTCAGAGACGCAATTCTTTTGAGGTGGAATAATGTAACATCACAAGATTTTAAAACCTTGTTTTATTATGAAAATATTTTATTTAATGAAATTTATTTAAAATTTAAACCAAAAAATAATATTTTGAAAACAATTTTCAAAGAAAATAATATTTGAAAATAAAGTGTTTTAATTAATTTAAATTACAATAATTATATTTAATTATATGTAGTCCACTCCCCTAGTCAAAGGATCGCCACAGTCTCTGCGTAGGGTTTCCTCCGCGACTGGTGAAGACGGTGGCCTCAGCGCCGACTCCTCCCCCCTAGGTGGGGGAGGGGGAATTGTTGTCCCATGGGAGATCTAGGTCTTTTTGTCCCTTCTCAAACCCAGAGTTTCTTCCGAAATTTCTGAAATCCTATTTAAACCCTAAAGTTCTGAATTTAATTGATGGTTTACCGAATCTCACTCTTTCCTCTTCTGAGTTTTTGGAATCCTCGGACCTGTTGAATCTCACCCTCGTGGCTCGGTTCAAGAATCGGAGGCCTCCTGTTGATGAGTTCGACCGCTTTGTCTTAGGAGCTTGGGATCTTCAAGATAGAGAGGTGGTTGGATTACTGGACAGCAAAAAAATCATGATTAGGTTTGATTCAGAGGAAGACCTCATCCGAGCTTGGTCGAGGGCTCCTCGCAGCTTCAATGGATCTCGTTTTCTGCTGTTACATTGGTCTTTCGATCTCCATATGAACTGCAATGCGCCTTCCATTGCGGTTTGGGTAAGTTTTCATTCCCTTCCTTTACCATTCCAAAATCCTTCAATTATATGCTTGTTGAGAAATATGATTGATAGATACCTGTGCTCGGATAGTCGTACCGAGGCGGTTTGTCATCTGGTGAACCCCTGGGTGTGTATTGAAATGGATGCATCCCACATCCCCTTTGATTCCGTTTGGATCACTATCGGCAAGGAATATCGATGCAAACAGAAATTTTTTTATGATAATTGGACCGAGTTTTTTGGATATTGTAAGAGATTAGGCCATTCGGTTGAGGTTTTCCGAAGTGAACATAAGTCTCGGTTGATGCAGGCTCATGGTAATGGGAATCATGCTTCAGTGAGAATTGAGGATGGTGATTGTAATGGCATTAAGGAGGGTCTGGTTTCGAGAGCTACGGAACAGGCTGACAAAGGACGGGGTCCCCATTATTCTGGTGCGGAGGGGGTTGTCAACCCTTCAAGACCTCGTATAGGTGTATTTTGAGGAAGACCTGACACTTGAATCTTCCGGTGTTAAGGCGATTCAGGATAATCCATTGGTGTCTAAGTTTTTCCAAAGGTTAAGGAGGTACTTGGGAGTACCGGCTGCTTCCACGGCTGCTCTGGGTTCAGCACAGAGTGAGGAAGGAGTGGTCAGTGCTGCGGAGGATTTCACCACGAGTGCTATGGCTTCTAAAGGACTTGATCCTCTGGCCAAACCATTTGTAGCTTTGAGTAACAGGTTTGAAGGGCTCTCTGAATAATTGTTGGATGCGGGTTTGGAGTAGGTTGTTATGGTAGAAGGTGATGTTCGTCCGGAGACCTTAGATAACCAGCAGGTTGGACGTAGGGTGCACGTTCCATCTTCAGTTGGTAAAGAGGCCAGGGAGGATCAACCAGTCGAATGTCTGGGGCAGGAAGCAGGTGTCATGAATGTGGATAACATTCATAATTGGGTAATGCGCGGCCCTTTGGTGGTGAGTACGGACCAGAGGTTGGGAGATAATGTCAAACCACCTGTGGTAAATGATACTACTGAAGATTGGCACCCCCCTTTGATGGAGTGTAATACTCCAGTCCAGAACCCGGGAAACAACTCAGAGTTTGTTGCAGCTGCTGTAAGGGGAGATATGGACTTGGAAGGGAAGATTCAGGGGGAGTGAAAGAGAATATGAGCAGTTCAGTTGGTTGCACTTTTAGTGATGTTGTAGAAACTGGGAATCAGATGATGGCTACAGCTGACGGACCTTTGTCTGCTACTCCAAGAAGAAGACCAAAGAAGGACTACTCATTTCTCCTGAGGCCGATGCGGACTAGATCTTCATCAAAGAAGAATAATGAGGTGACTTTGGCTTTTAAAAAGGGTAGTAAGACTAAGAATGCATCCCCTGATCAATCTGTTCTTGAACAACTTAGGATTCGGGTTCAATGTGGATGTTTTTGGAGACATCCGGAATGGGAATTGGCTATCGGTGAAAAGTCATGTTTGGGATGCTGAGATGAATCTGGTTATTATGATGTGTAAGTATATGTTATTATTTTCTATCTGAATTTTCTTTGGTTGTAAGTTTTGGTGTCAGGAACCCATAAATCGTCTTCTAGAAATGAAAAAAAATGAAAAAAAATTATATGCATTATTTATAGTTTTCAGATTTATTCTAGAAATAAATATTCTTTTTCTTTGTTTAAGAGAATATTTTAAAATAACTATGTTTATTATTTTTGTAAAATAGAATTTATTTTAATCAAAAAGTTTTTTTAATATAATATTTTAAATGGTAATAATTTTAATTTAAGGTTAAACTCTTTTAAAAAATTATTATTATTATTCTTGAGACAATATATTTTATAATTATATGAGATATATTATGTCTCTTTAAAATTTATAAATTATAAATATATATATGATTATTATATATAGAAAAAATTCTCATTATATTTATGCTTTAAATAAAAATGTATTTTAAATTATTTATATTGAAAAAAACGAATTATACATATAAAAATATTTGAAAACGATAAAATAATATATATATATATATAAATATATATATATATATATTTGTGTGTGTGTGTCTATATATATAAACGAATTTATACATATAAAAAAGATACACATTTTTTTTATAAATATATATAATTATTTTATATATAAAAATGTGATTTAATATATATATATATAAGTACATGTTTATAAATACATATAACTATCATTTTTTATGTATATATATACATGTTTTATTAAAAAATATATATGATTTTATATATATATATATATATATATTATCATTTTATTATATTATTATATGTGTATTTATTTTATTATGAATTATTTTTTTAAATAAAAAAGAAATGTTTTTGAATTATTTAAAAAAATTATAATATAAAATCAAAAAAAATAAAAAGTAGCATAGTACATTTCTCAAAGAGAAATAATTTGTGTTCCATGAGTCATGAAAAATAAAAAAAATAAAAGAAAATAAAATGGATTTTTGGGAAATGTGAAAGACAAAACCAAACATGTAATAATTCATTATATTGACTTTTCAATGTGAGATATAAGAGGGAATATGACATGTCACACCCTGTTTTTTTTTTCTTTTCATGTCTTGGTTTTGATCTGGTTCATTGGAAATTCATATCCTTTTCTTGGGTTTTGGGTGAGATTAATTTTGAGTTTATAACTTCTATATATTTATAATCATAGCACCATTGGTTCCCCATAGCTTGTTTGGGAGTTTTGGAGAAAAGGGTGGTTACTTCATGATGTGGGCCAACCGTGAGTCTATTTCCAGATTTAAAAACCAAATTTGTTTCTTTTATAACTCATTAATTTTTCAATATTTTTTACTAATTCTACTTCACACTTTTCCTACACTAACATATAAAACTACCATATCCTTTTTTACCCCTTAGAAATTCATAATCAGGGAGAATTTGGGTTATTTATTCAGGTATTGGGCCAGCCCAAGGGCCCATTTCTAGTTTTAAAAAAATAATTTGTTTTTTATATATATTATTCATTTTTTTATAATTTTTGATGATTACACCTCCCACTCGAGGACAAGAACCCTAGGTTCACCCCCATGTTCCATTTTATCTCTTTGGAGTTCATATTTTCTCGAATTAGGGAAAATATTCTCAATAGTTCTCAAATCATCCAAATTTGCCAATGGTATTTTTTCTCATTCATAAATCATTAAATTCGTTCTCTTTTTGAAACAAATATTCTTCCTATAGTTCTTCCAGACCTTATTATCCCCTCTACTAAGTTTCAATACATTCCCTTTACTCTAATGGTGAATATCTAATGGAATACGAAGAGTTGTTGAGTTTCCAAGGTGAGATTCCTTCTCATTTATCCTCCCTCTTCCTCCTCCTTTCATAATTTATTGGTTTTATATTATCCTATAGTAATGATAGACCTGTGGTTATGTTATACCATGTTTTTATGGGGTTTTTGTTCATTTGGGGTTGTTCATCATGGGTATAGGGTTTATAAACCCTCGGATGGTGATATCGGGTGTGTGTTTCCATTACGCCAAGGATTTGAGGTAGGATATCCCTTGAAAATTCCTTTATCATTTAAGTTTCATCATTTTCTTATTGTTTGAACCTGATATATATGTTTATTTTTGTTTTTCATCCTTTGAATAATTTTCTTGGTGTGCAAAATGGTTGTTTAAGCCTTGTTTTGTGAAATGTAGTATTGTTGTGTCATAAAAGTGCACACCAAGTGTTTGTTTAAATGTTTTATTATCTTTCACAACTATTTTTTGAGGTTTATAACCTATTTTATGGTATTTTGAACATGTTATAGTATCTTAAATAAAATATGGTATGAAATTTGTGTTTTATTCCTTGTCAAGTGCTTAAAATAAAATGTTTTTTTTAAAAGGGAATGTCATGTGTTCAGTAAATTGCTCGATTGGATTTTTTGTGTTAAGTGTGATTTAAAAATTATTTATTTGGATTTATAAATGAATTAGGATAATGAAAAATGGTATTTTTGGGTCCTTATATATATTTACAATTTGGATTTGGTTTTATACACAAATGGGTTTTGTTTTACAACATGTTTTGCCCCAAATTGCTGGAAAATAGCCCATTTCACATCCTTATGAAAATGGTTGTGTTTTAAATATATAGCCTGAGTGTTTTAAGGGATTTATGAATGTGTTTTTATGATTTAAATTTTTTTTTACACATCCTTAATAAAATCTAAATGCATACCTTTGTCAAATTTTTGTTTTGAGAAAGGCTTAAAGGCCCGTTTGGCACATTTTTTTTTGTAAAAATGGTTTCCATGTGTATTTCATGTTTTATCTTTTGGGTCCATTTTATGGTCCATAAAATTGAATTATTAATTGGTTTTTGGGATTCCAAATTTGTTTTTATATGTTATTGATGGGTTTTTGGCCTTAAAAGATCATTTTTGAATGGATTTTATGTGCAAGGCCTTGTTATACTCCATGAAATTGTTTTAAAAAACTTTTTAGTTATTTATTGATTTGTGAAAGAAATGTGGAGCATGTTTATGGAATTTTTGTGTGTTTATGGTTTGGTAATGGAATTTTAATATGAAAATTTTATTTTATAATATTTTTACCTTTATTGATCACTAAAGTGAATCCTGAGTATCTAGGTGGGTGGACGTGTACTAGTATGCTAGTGATCCCGTGGGGTTTGGCCCCTGTTTTACGTAGTAAGTTTGACGATGACAAAACTAACTAAACTACGATGATATTGTTATTGGGGACAAATATTTTATGGTTATTCTCCCTACTAGTGGCTCATGTTCATGAGAATGGATATTTAATATGGTTACTTTCACCGAGATACAAGGTACCTGGGGATCACAACTAACTAGTGCCTAGAGGTGTTCCCGTGACTTGTCCTCATTGGCTATTTTGTACTCACCATCAGCATACGGTGTGTTTGGATGGTAAATTCAGTAGTGTGTGTGATTTATTTAAATGTATAAATTCTTTAAATCATCCCTCTTGAAAACTAGTTTCATGTTGAAGTTTCACCTCTTTGAAAATTGTTACTTGCATTATTGTTTATAAAACAAGCAATTTTCTGTCTAGTAATTTTTTTATAGCATGGGATCTCATTTGGAAAACATACCTTTATATATTGTATTTAAAACATGAAATTTATGTTTATTTTATTTTGAAGGATGTGCATTGGGAATAGAATATTGGGCTAACCTACTGAGTTTTAATACTCATACATATAGTCTTCTTCTATTTTTATCCCTTTTGTAGGTTTCAATTTGAGTTCGATTGCCTTGGGTGATGTGTGATCATTGTGTTAGAGAGTGACCATAGGGGTCACCTGGAGTTAGTTGGTTATCAGGTTTGGTTAGTTGAGTTATTGGTTTAGTTGTACTTTCAGTTTCCTGTACAAATAATGTTCAGTTCAATTTTTATGTAAATGTATTTTGGGCCATCCATTTCTTTCTATTATTTGTTTGATTATTTATATTTGGGAGAAATCATTCCCTTATGTACTTTATTTATTCCCTCGGTGCTTTTATCCATCCCAAGAGGATTGGGAACGCCTCCTGGGACTTGTCGCAGGCTGGCATTGGTGATCAGATAAGGGTCGACTCGGATTGGTTCACGACATGAACTATATATAATTATTTAATAATAATTAATAAAAACCATTATATAATTATTTTTCAGATATATATATCAAAATTAGATAATTTATATACATATATATATATATATATGTTTATAAGTATATAATTATCATTTTTATTATTTTCTATTTTATTATTTTGAATTGATGTTTTTTTAAAGAAAGACAAGTGTTTCTTTAGTTGCTTAAAAAAATTATATTGATATAAAATAATTTAATAATAATAAATAAAAAAAGTAACACACAGAAAAGGGTGGAAATAGAATACTCATGTGAATGAAAGAAACAAGATCCTGACCTTTTGTTTTTCTCACACCTAAATGTGCGAAAAATAATAAGTTATGCAAATAAAATATAAATTGATTAAAAAAATGAAAATCATGAAATATTTCACCTCATCTTTCGAAGGAAGCTTCATAATTAGGTTGTATATCATCTTCACTCCTAATAAAATCTAAACTCATCCCAAAACTCATTGTAGTTGTTTTTTCTTAGTGTCTGAATTACAGCAAATGTTGGTTTTCTGATTTTCTCCAAATCAAGTAAGGGTTCTATTTTTTTACTTTGAAAAGAAATATATATATATGTGTGTGTGTGTGTGTGTGTGTGTGTAAGATCATATATTTATAAATAAAATTGTATATATGATAAGTTTTATTGATTTAAAAACCTTATAGTTATAAGGTTGTGGTTTTTTTATGATCCTTGTACAAAGAATTATATATATCTATGTGTGTGTGTGTGTACATGAATAAATACACATATATAGCCTAATATTTTCTATATATATATATATTATATGTGTATATACATGTGAAGATACACATGTGAATTAATTTATTTCAGTGTAAGTATATATAAGAGGGTTTTTATTTTCAAATCTTAGTTTCTAAAACCAACGGATGCAAGGGTTTCATGTTTTCAAACCACATACATATTTGTGTGTATATATATGTATTTATATATACACATATAAACACACATATATGTGCATATAAATATAAAAATCTTAAGTATAGTTATTCTATCTCATTTATTTAGAAGTTATAAATGGTATTTAACACCCATCAAACTTGTGTTAAAGTTCTATGTATGTTTAAACTTTTTTATTCTCCATGTTTCACATTTTCATGTGATAAATCTTATCATTTTATGTGGAACAAGTTATTTTTTATGTGAAAACATGCATCTGAATCTCCTAACATGTCATGTATGAATAGGTATGGTCATCATCTAGCTCATGTCGGACATTCCAAGAATTATGTGATCTTACACCAAATAAATTCATGTTTCATGCAATTACGATTTTCAAATAATAGTGTGTTTTTTCAATCATGGTATTCTCCCTAAAAATATTTTAATGTCTTTTGAGAAAATGGTGATAACATGAGAAGGATTGTTTTCTTTATAAAGAAATAATATTATGTAAGTATTTTGGAAATGATTTTGGGTAATAAATAAGAAAGTCAGGTACATGGGGAAATGTTTTCAAAAATTAGCATTGGTGAAATGTGTGAAGTTATGGGGATTGAACCCATAAGTCTTAATGATGACTAGGGGCTATAGATATGGATTTTAATATGGCCTTTCAAGTATTATTAATGACCCACATAAATTTTATTTTTTCAAGGGAGAATTCCCAACATATTTTCAAGTATAGTTACTTTGTCACACACTATTTTTCTATATATTTATATTCATATGTTGGTGGAAATCCATTTTTAGTATGTATATTTATTTTCAAAAAATGTTTTGAAGAATTTATTGGTTGTTTTGAAACCCCTTACTAGGCATTTATGTTCACCCTACGTATTATACACACTTTTCCAGGTTTAGTATACTTGCTACATTGAAACTCTGTTGTGGAGTAAACACACTGAAGAATCATTGTTTTCAATATATATATTTTTGTTGAAATTTAATTCATGTAACTAATTTTCCAGAACCTAGACCGGTAAAAGGTTCTCTGTTGTATTTAATGGTGTGTATTTATTCAAATTTATTTTATAAATAAAATTACATAGCATTTGTAAGGGCTGAACACGATTTTTCAGGTTCAGGTCTTTATTATTGGTATCAAAGAAATAGACTAGATAATTTTGGAAAATTTGAACAAATTAAAAAAAAATATGCCCCGAGTGTAAAAATATTTTCTCATGTGTGTTGATAAACGAATTGTGGGGACACAATTCTTTTGAGGGTGAATAATGTAACATCTCAAGATTTCAAAACTTAGTTTTATTATGTAAATATTTTATTTAATGGAATTTATTTATAATTTAAAACAACTAATAATATTTTTGAAACAATTTTCAAAGAAAATAATATTTTAAAATAAAGTGTTTTAATTAATTTAAATTACAATACTTATAATTAATTATACATATTATTTATAGTTTTCAAATTTATTCTAGAAATAAATATTGGTTTTCTTTGTTTAAGAGAATATTTTAAAATAAATATGTTTATTATTTTTGTACAATAGAATTTATTTTTATCAAAAATATTTTTTAATATAATATTTTAAATGATAAAAAATTTAATTTAAGGTAAAACTTTTTTTAGAAAATTATTATTATTATTATTATTATTATTATTATTACAATATATTTTATAAATATATGAGATATATTATGTTTTTCTTAAATTTATAAATTATAAATATATATATAATAATTATATAATGAAAAAATGCACATTATATTTATGTTTTAAATAAAAATGTAATTTGAATTATTTATATTGAAAAAAAACGAATTATATATATATACATATTTAAAAATGATAAAATAATATATGTGTGTGTGTGTCTATATATATAAATGAATTTATACATATAAAAAAGATACACTTTTTGTTTTATAAATATATATAATTATTTTATATAGGAAAGCATGATTTAATATATATATATATATATATATATAAGTACATGTTTATAAATACATATAAATATCATTTTTTATGTATATATATACATTAATTATTAAAAAATATATATGATATATATAAATATATATATTTATATATATATTATCATTTTATTATATTATTATATGTGTTTTTATTTTATTATGAATTGCTTTGTTTTAAAGAAAAAGAAATTTTTTGGAATTTTTTTTTAAAAAATTATAATATAAATTCAAAAAAAATAAAAAGTAGCGTAGTACATTTCTCAAAGATAAATAATTGGTGTTCCATGAGTCATACAAAAGACAAAAAAATGAATTTGTGGGAAACGTAAAAGACAAAACCAAACATGTAATAATTCATTATGTTGACTTTTCAATGTGAGAGATAAGAGGGAATATGACTTATATATGATTATTTAATAATAATTAATAACAAACTTTTTATAAAAAAATTTCATATATATATAAATATATATATATCAAAACGAGATAATTTATATATATATATATATAATTACATATTTATAAATATATAATTATCATTTTTATTATTTTCTGTATTATTATTTTGAATTTACGTGTTTTTTAAAGAAATATAAATGTTTTTTAGTTGTTTAAAGAAATTATAATGATATTAAATCATCTAATAATAATAAATAAAAAAATTAACACACACAAAAGGGTGGAAATAGAAGACTCGCGTGAATGGAAGAAACAATATCCTAAACTTTTGTTTTTCTCAAGCCTAAATGTGGAAAAATAATAAGTTATAAAAATAAAATATAAATTGATTAAAAAATAAAAATCATTAAATATTTCACCCTATATTCCGAAGAAAGATTCATAATTTAATTATATATCACCTGCACACCTAAAAAGATCTGAACTCATCCTTAAACTCATTGCAGTTATTTTTTCTTAGTGTTTGAAGTGCAACAAATATTGGTTTTTTTATTTTCTACAAATCCAGTAAGGGTTCTATTTTTTTACTTTGAAAAGAAATATATATATATATATATATATAAGATCCTATATTTCTAAATCAAATAGTATATATAATAATTTTTCTAGATTCCAAAACTTTATAGTTATAAGGGTGTAGTTTTGTTATGATCCTTGTACAAAGAATTATATATATATATATATGGTTGTATACATGTGTATATACACATATATAGCCTAATGTTTTCAGTATATATATATTATATGTGTATATTCATGTGAATATACACATATGCATCAACGCATTTTAGAGTAAGTACATATAAAAGGGTTCTTATTTTCAAATCTTAGTTTCTAAAACCTACGGATGTAAGGTTTTCGTGTTTTCAAACGACATACATATTTGTGTGTGTGTGTGTGTGTCTGTGTGTGTGTATGTGTGTGTATACATATATATACACACATATATATGCATATAAATATGAACACCTTAAGTATAGTTATTTTATCTCATTTATTTAGAAGTTATAAATTGTTTTTAATACGCATCAAACTTGTGTTAAAGTTATATGTATGTTTAAACTCTTTTATTCACCATGTTTCACATTTTCAAGTGATAAATATTATCATTTTATGTGGAACGCGTTATTATTTTATGTGTGAAAATGTGTCTACATCTCCTAACATGTCATGGATGAATAGGTATGGTCATCATCTAGCTCATGTGGGAAATTCCAAGAAATATGTGATCTTGCACCAAATAAATTCTTATTTCATGCAATTATTGTTTTCAAATAATAGTGTGTTTTTTTAATCATGGGATTCTCCCAAAAAATATTTTAAAACCTTTTGAGAAAATGGTGATGATAAGATAAGGCTTGTTTTGTTTATAAGGAAATAATATTATGTAAGTATTTTGGAAATGATTTTGGGTAAGAAATAAGAAAGGAAGGTCTATGGGAAAATGTTTTCAAAAATTGGCATTGGTGAAATATGTGACGATATGGGGAGTGGACCCATAAGGCTTATTGATGACTATTGGTTGTAGCTACATATTTTAATATGGTTGGTCAAGTATTGTTAACGACCCACAAAAAAAATTAATATTTTCAAGGGAGAATTCCCAATGGATTTTCAAGTATAGTTACTTTGTGAATCACTGTTTTTCTATATATTTATATTTAGGTGTTGGCGGAAATTTATTTTAAATAAGTATATTTATTTTCAAAAATTGTTTTAAATAATTTATTGGTTGTTTTAAAACCCCTTACTGGGAATTTTAGGCTTATCCTACATATTATAAACACTTTTATAGGTTTAGTATACTTACTGTGTTGAAACTATGTCCTAGAAGCAACACACTGAAGAATCGTTGTTTTCAATTTGTATATTTTATTGAAATGTAAGTCATGTATCAAATTTTCCCAAACCTAGACTGGTAAAAATTCCTCTATTGTATTTAATGCTATGTATTTATTAAAGTTTCTTTTATAAACAAAATTACACAGCATTTGTAAGGGTTGAACCCGAGTTTCAGGTTCAGGTATTTATAACTGGTATCACAGGAATGGACTAGATAATTTTAGAAAAATTGAAAATTTTGAAAAAAATATATGCCTCCTCTGTAAAATTATTTTACCATGTGTGTCTGATAAATTAATTATGGGGATGCAATTCTTTTGAGGGGGAATAATGTAATATCTTAAGATTTCAAAACCAAGTTTTATTATGTAAATTTTTTATTTAGTTAAATTTATTTATAATTTAAACCAACTAATAATATTTTTAAAACAATTTTCAAAGAAAATAATATCTCAAAATAAAGTGTTATAATTAATTTAAATTACAATAATTATAATTAATTATACATATTATTTATAGTTTTCAAATTTATTCTGGAAATAAATATTATTTTTCTTCTTTTAAGAGAATATTTTAAAATATCTATGTTTATTATTTTTGTAAAATATATTTTATTTTTATCAAAAAGTTTTTTAATAGAATATTTTAAATGATAATAAATTAAATTTAAGGTAAAACATTTTTTAGAAAATTATTATTATTATTATTAAGACAATATATTTTATAAATATATGAGATATATTATCTTTTTTTTAATTTATAAATTGTAAATATATATATAATTATTATATTATGAAAAAACATGCATTATATTTATGTTTTAAATAAAAATGTAATTCGAATTATTTATATTGAAAAAATGAATTATATATATACATATTTAAAAATGATAAAATAATATATAAATGTGTGTGTTTGTAAACGAATTTATAATTACAAAAAAAAAATATACTTTTTGTTTTATAAATATATATAATTATTTTATATATAAAAACATGATTTAATATATATATATATAAGTAAATGTTTATAAATAAATATAACTATCATTTTTTATGTATATATATACATGTTTTATTAAAAAATATATATGATTTTCTCTATATATATATATTATCAATTTATTATATTATTATGTGTGTTTTTATTTTATTATGAATTGTTTTGTTTTAATGAAAAAGAAATGTTTCACAATTGTTTAAAACAATTCTAATATAAAATCAAAAAAATAAAAATTAGAGTATCACATTTCTCAAAGAGAAATAATTGGTGTTCCATTAATCATACAAAAGAAAAAAAAAACATAGAGTTATGGGAAATGTGAAAGACAAAACCAAATATGTAATAATTCAATATGTTGACTTTTCAATGTGAGAGATAAGAGGGGACACGACTTATATATGATTATTTAATAATAATTAATAACAAAAAATTATATAATTATTTTTCATATATATATATAATTATATGTTTATAAACATATAATTATCGATTTTATTATTTTTTGTTTTATTATTTTGAATTGACGTGTTTTTTTTTTAAGAAATAAAATTATTTTTTTGTTGTTTAAAAAAATTATATTGATATAAAATCATTTAATAATAATAAATAAAAAATGTAACACACACAAAAGGGTGGAAATAGAAAACTCACAGGAATGAAAGAAACAAGATCCTGGCCTTTTGTTTTTCTCATGCCTAAATGCGGGACAAATAATAAGTTATACAAATAAAATATAAATTGACTAAAAAAATGAAAATCATGAAATCTTTCACCACATATTTCAAAGACAGATTCATAATTATGTTACATATCATCTGTAGACCTAAGAAGATCTGAACTCTTCCCCAAACTCATTCTTTTATTTTTTTTCTTAGTGTCTGAAGTGCAGCAAATATTGGTTTTCTGATTTTCTGAAAATCAAGTAAGGGTTCTATTTTTTTACATTGAAATGAAATATATATATCTATGTGTGTGTGTGTGTAAGATTATATATTTCTAAATAAAATTGTATAAATTATAAGTTTTCTTGATTCTAAAACCTTATAGTTATAAGGGTGTGTTTTTGTTATGATCCTTGTACAAAGAATTTTATATATATATTTGTATGTGTATACATGTGTATATACACATATATAGCCTAATATTTTCAGTGTGTATATCTATATATATATATATATTATGTGTATATTCATTTGAATATACACATATGCATCAATACATTTTGGTGTAAGTACGTATAAGAGGGTTTTTTATTTTCAAACTTTAGTTTCTAAAACCTATGGATGCAAGGGTTTCATGTTTTTAAACCACATACATATTTGTGTGTGTGTATATATATATATTTATATAGACATACACACACTCACAAACATATATATATATATTCATATAAATATGAACACTTTATGTATAGTTATACTATATCATTTATTTAAAAGTTATAAATGGTGTTTAATACTCATCAAACTTGTGTTAAAGTTCTATGTAAGTTTAAACACCTTTATTCACCATGTTTCACATTTTCATGTGATAAATATTATCATTTTATGTATAACACATTATTATATGTGTGAACATGCATCTGTATCTCCTAACATGCCATGCATGAATAGGTATGGTCATCATCTAGCTCATGTGGGACATTCCAAGAATTATGTGATCTTGCACCAAATAAATTCATGTTTCATGTAATTAAGATTTTCAAATAATAGTGTTTTTTTTCAACCATGGGATTCTCCCTAAAAATATTTTAAAACCTTTTGAGGAAATGGTGATGACAAGATAATGAGTTTTTTTATTTAGAAGTAAATAATATTATGTAAGTATTTTGGAAATGATTTTGGGTAATAAATAAGAAAGGCAGGTCCATGGAAAAATGTTCTCAAAAATTGGTGCTGGTGAAATGTGTGATGTTATGGGGAGTGAACCCATAAGGCTTACTAATGACTGGTATCTATAGGTATTGATTTTAATATGGTCTGTCAAGTATTGTTAACGACCCACAAAAAAATAATATTTTCAAGGGATAATTCCCAACGGATTTTTAAGTATAGTTACTTTGTGAAACCCTTTTTTTCTATATATTTATATTCAAGTGTTGGTGGAAATTTATTTTAAGTATGTATATTTATTTTCAAAAAATGTTTTAAAGAATTTATTAGTTGTTTTAAAACCCCTTACTGGGCATTTTAGGCTCACCCTACTTATTATAAACACTTTTATAGGTTTAGTATACTTGCTATGTTGAAACTTTGTTCTGGAAGCAACACACTGAAGAATAATTATTTTCAATTTGTATATTTTATTGAAATGTAAGTCATGTATCAAATTTTCCAAAACCTAGAATGGTAAAAAGTCCTCTATTGTATTTAATGTTGTGTATTTATTCAAGTTTCTTTTATAAAAAAAATTACACAGCATTTGTAAGGGCTGAACCTGGGTTTCAGGGTCGGGTATTTATAATTGGTATTAGAGGAATCGACTGGATAATTTTAGAAAATTTGAACAAATTGAAAAAAAAAATAAGCCTCCTCTATAAAATTATTTTACCATTTATGTCTAATAAATGAATTATGGGGATGCCATTCTTTTGTGGGGGAATAATGTAACATCTCAAGATTTCAAAACCAAGTTTTATTATGTAAATATTTTATTTAAATAAATTTATTTATAATTTAAACCAACTAATAATATTTTTGAAACAATTTTCAAAGAAAATAATATTTGAAAATAAAGTGTTTTAATTAATTTAAATTACAATACTTATAATTAATTATACATATTATTTGTAGTTTTCAAATTTATTCTGGAAATAAATATTATTTTTCTTTTTCTAAGAGAATATTTAAAAATATTTATGTTTATTATTTTTGTAAAATATAATTTATTTTTATCAAAAAGGTTTTTTAGTAGAATATTTTAAATGATAATAATTTTAATTTAAGGTAAAACGTTTTTTAGAAAATTATTATTATTATTAAGACAATATATTTTATAAATATATGAGATATATTATGTTTTTTTTATTTATAAATTATAAATATATATATATAATTATTATATTATTAAAAAACGTGCATTATATTTATGTTTTAAATAAAAATATAATTTGAATTATTTATATTGAAAAAAAATAATTATATATATACATGTTTAAAAATGATAAAATAATATATAAATGTGTGTGTGTGTAAACTAATTTATAATTATAAAAAAGATACACTTTTTGTTTTATAAATATATATAATTATTTTATATATAACAACATGATTTAATATATATATATATAAGTATATGTTTATAAGTAAATATAACTATCATTTTTTATGTATATATATACATGTTTTATTAAAAAATATATATGATTTTCTCTATATATATATTATCATTTTATTATATTATTATATGTGTTTTTATTTTATTATGAATTGTTTTGTTTTAAAGAAAAAGAAACGTTTCTGAATTGTTTAAAAAAATTTCTAATATAAAATCAAAAAAAATAAAAAGTAGCGTATCACATTTCTCAAAGATAAATAATTAGTGTTCCATGAATCATACAAAAGAAAAAAAAGAACATGGAGTTATGGGAAATTTGAAAGACAAAACCAAATATGTAATAATTCATTATGTTGACTTTTTAATGTGAGAGATAAGAGGGAATACGACTTATATATGATTATTTAATAATAATTAATAACAAAACATTGTATAATTACTTTTAATATATATATATATATGTTTATAAATATATAATTATCAATTTTATTATTTTATGTTTTATTATTTTGAATTGACGTGTTTTTTTTAAAGAAAGAAAAATGTTTTGTTTTGTTGATTAAAAAAATTATATTGATATAAAATCATTTAATAATAATTAATAACAAAAGTAACACACACAAAAGGGTGGAAATAGAAGGCTCGCGTGAATGAAAGAAACAAGATCCTGACCTTTTGTTTTTCTCACGCCTAAATGTGGGACAAATAATAAGTTATACAAATAAAATATAAATTGATTAAAAAAATGAAAAACATGAAATCTTTCACCCCATCTTTCAAAGGCAGGTTCATAATTACATTACATATCATCTACAGGCCTAAGAAGATTCGAACTCTTCCCCCAAACACATTTTGTTATTTATTCAAAGTGTCTGAAGTGCAGCAAATATTGGTTTTCTGATTTTCTGCAAATCAAGTAAGGGTTCTATTTTTTTACTTTGAAAAGAAATATATATATATATATATATATGCATGTGTAAGATTATATATTTCTAAATTAAATTGTATATATGATAAGTTTTCTTAATTCTAAAACCTTATAGTTATAAGGGTGTGTTTTTGTTATGATCCTTGTACAAAGAATTTTATATATATTTTTGTGTGTCTATACATGTGTATATACACATATATAGCATAATATTTTCAGTGTGTATATCTATATATCTATATATATATTATGTGTATATTCATTTGAATATACACATATGCATCAACACATTTTGGTGTAAGTACGTATAATAGGGTTTTTTATTTTAAAACCTTAGTTTCTAAAACCTACGGATGCAAGGGTTTCATGTTTTCAAACCACATACATATTTGTATATATATATTTATTTATTTATATAGACATACACACACACACACACATACACACACACACATATATATATATATGCATATAAATATGAACAATTTATGTATAGTTATCATATATCATTTAGTTAGAAGTTATAAATGATATTTAATACTCATCAAACTTGTGTTAAAGTTTTATGTAAGTTTAAACACCTTTATTCACCATGTTTCGCATTTACATGTGATAAATCTTATCATTTTATGTGGAACACATTATTATATGTGTGAACATACATCTGCATCTCCTAACATGCCATGCATGAATAGGTATGGTCATCATCTATCTCATTTGGGACATTCCAAGAATTATGTGATCTTGCACTAAATAAATTCATGTTTCATGAAATTACGGTTTTCAAATAATAGTGTGTTTTTTCAAGAAATGGATTCTCCCTAAAAATATTTTAAAAACTTTTGAGGAACTGGTGATGACATGAGAAGGATTTTTTTCTTTAGAAGGATATAATATTATGTAAGTATTTTAGAAATGATTTTGGGTAAGAAATAATAAAGGCAGGTCCATAGAAAAATGTTCTCAAAAATTGGCACTGGTGAAATGTGTGATGTTATGGGGAGTGAACTCATAAGTCTTAGTGATGACTAGTAGCTGTAGGTATGGATATTAATATGGTCTATCAAGTATTACTAATGACCCACAAAAAATTAATATTTTCAAGGGAGAATTCCTAACCGATTTTCAAGTATAGTTACTTTTTGAAACATTATTTTTCTATATATTTATATACAAGTTTTGGCGGAAATCCATTTTTTAAGTAAGTATATTTATTTTCCAAAAATGTTTTAAAGAATATATTGGTTATTTTAAAACCCCTTACTGGTCATTTTATGCTCACCCTATGTATTATAAACAGTTTTACAGGTTTAGTATACTTCCTGCGTTGAAACTTTGTTGTGGAAGTAACACACTAAAGAATCGTTGTTTTCAATTTGTATATTTTTGTTTAAATGTTAGTCATGTATGTAATTTTTCAAGTTCTAGACCGCTAAAATGTCCTCTTTTGTATTTAATGTTGTGTATTTATTCAAGTTTCTTTTATAAACAAAATTACACAACATTTGTAAGGGTTGAACCTGGGTTTTGGGTTCGAGTCTCTATAATTGGTATCAGAGGAACGCACTAGATAATTTTGGAAAATTTGAACAAAATTGGAAAAAATTATGCCTCCTGTGTAAAATTATTTTTCCTGTGTATCCGATAAACGAATTGCAGGGACACAATTCTTTTGAGGGGGAATAATGTAACATCTCAATATTTCAAAACCTAGTTTTATTATGTAAATATTTTATTTAATGGAATTTATTTATCATTTAAACCAACTAATAATATTTTTGAAATAATTTTCAAAGAAAATAATATTTGAAAATAAAGTGAATTAATTAATTTAAATTAAAATACTTATAATTAATTATACATATTATTTATAGTTTTAAAATTTATTCTGGAAATAAATATTATTTGCATTATTTAAGAGAATATTTTAAAATAACTATGTTTATTATATTTGTAAAATAGAATTTATTTTCATTGACAAGGTTTTGTAATAGAATATTTTAAATGATAATAATTTTAATTTATAGTAAAAAAAATTTAGAAAATTATTATTATTATTATTATTATTATTATTATTATTAAGACAATATATTTTATAAATATGTGAGATATATTATGTTTTTTTAATTTATAAATTATAAATATATATATATATATATATAATTATTATATCATGAAAAAATGAACATTATATTTATGTTTTAAATAAAAATTTAATTTGAATTATTTATATTGAAAAAATGAATTATATATATATACATATTTAAAAATGATAAAATAATATGTGTGTGTGTAAACGAATTTATATTTAAAAAAGATAAACTTTTTATTTTATAAATATATATAATTATTTTATATATAAAAACGTGATTTAAAATATATATATAAGTACATGTTTATAAATACATATAACTATCGTTTTTTAAATAAAATCTAATATAAAATAAAAAAAATTAAAAAGTAGCATAGTATATTTCTTAGAGAGAAATAATTTGTGTTCCATGATTCATACAAAAGACAAAAAAAATAAAAAAATAAAATGGAGTTATGGAAACGTAAAAGTCAAAACCAAACATATAATAATTCATTATGTTTACTTTCTAATGTGAGAGATAAGAGAGAATATGAATTATATATGATTATTTAATAATAATTAATAAAAAAACGTTTTATAATTATTTTTCATATATATATATATGTATATGTATATCAAAATGAGATAATTTACATATATATATATAATTATATGTTTATAAATATATAATTTTCATTTTTATTATTTTCTATTTTATTATTTTGAATTGATGTATTTTTTTATAGAAAAACAAAAAAATAGTTGTTTAAAATAATTATATTTATATAAAATCATTTAATAATAATCAATAACAAAAGTAACACACACAAAAGGGTGGAAATAGAAGACTCATGTGAATGAAATAAATAAGATCCTGGCCTTTTATTTTTATCATGCCTAAATGTGGGGAAAATAATAAGTTATAAAAATAAAATATAAATTGATTAAAAATTTAAAATCATAAAATATTTCACCCCATATTATGAGGGAAGCTTTATAATAAGGTTATATATCATCTGTATTCCTCAGAAGATCCGAACTCATCCCCAAATTCATTGTAGTTTTTTTCTTAGTGTCTGAAGTGCAACAAATATTGGTTTTTTGATTTTCTACAAATAAAGTAAGGGTTCTATTTTTTTAATTTGAAAATAAATATATGTGTGGGTGTGTAAGATCATATCTTTCTAAATCAAATCGTATATATGATAATTTTTCTTAATTCCAAAACCTTATAGTTATAAGGGTGTGGTTTTTTATGATCCTTCTATATAGAATTGTCTGTGTGTGTGTGTGTCGGTGTATATATACACATATATATCCTAATTTTTCAGTATATATATATATTATATATGTATATTCATGCGAATATACACATATAAATTAACACATTTCGATGTAAGTACATATAAGAGGGTTTTTATTTTCAAACCTTAGTTTCTAAAACCTACAGATGCAGGGGTTTCATATTTTCAAACCACATACATATTTGTGTGTGTGTGTTTATATATTTATATATACATATATATACACACACATATGTTCATATAAATATGAACACCTTAAGTATAGTTATTCTATCTCATTTATTTAAAAGTTATAAATGATATTTAACACTCGTAAAACTTGTGTTAAAGTTCCATGTAAGTTTAAACTCCTTTATTAACCATGTTTCACATTTGCATATGCTAAATCTTATCATTTTATGTGGAACATGTTATTATTTTATGTGCGAACATGCATCTGCATCTCCAAACATGTCATGCATGAATAAGTATGGTCATCATCTAGCTCATGTGGGACATTTTAAGCATTATGTGATCTTGTACCAAATAAATTCATATTTCATGAAATTACAGTTTTCAAATAATAGTGTGTTTTTTCAAGCATGGGATACACCCTAAAAATATTTTAAAGCCTTTTGAGGAAATGGTGATGACATGAGGATTGTTTTCTTTAGAAGAAAATAATATTATCTAAGTATTATGGAAATGATTTTGGGTAAGAAATAATAAAGGAAGGCCATGGGAAAATGTTTTCAAAAATTAGTGTTGCTGAAATGTGTGACATTATGGGGAGTGAATCCTTAAGTCTTAGTGGTGCCTAGTGGTTGAAGGTATGGATTTTAATATGGTCTGTCAAGTAATATTAACGAGCCAAAAAAATAATATTTTCAAGGGATAATACCCAATGGATTTTCAAGTACAGTTACTTTGTGAAACACTATTTTTCTATATATCTATATTCAAGTGTTGGTGGAAATCCATTTTAAGTATGTATATTTATTTTCAAAAAATGTTTTAAAGAATTTATTGGTTGTTTTAAAACCCCTTACTGATCATTTTATGCTCACCCTATGTATTATAAACACTTTTATAATTTTAGTATACTTGTTTCATTGAAACTATATTGTGGAAACAACATACTGAAGAATCATTGCTTTCAATCAATATATTTTTGTTGAAATGTATGTCATGTATTTAATTTTCCAAAACCTAGACCAGCAAAAGATCCTCTATTATATTTAATGTTGTGTATTTATTCAAGTTTAATTTATAAACAAAATTACACAGTATTTTTAAGGGTTAAACATGAGTTTTGGGTTTGGGTATTTATAATTTGTATTAGAGGAACGAACTAGATAATTTTTTAAAATTTGAACAAATTGAAAAAAAAAATATGTCTATTGTGTAAAATTATTTTTCCTTGTGAGTCCGATAAACAAATTGCGGGGATGCAATTCTTTTGAGGGGGAATAATGTAACATCTCAAGATTTCAAAGCCTAGTTTTATTATGTAAATATTTTATTTAATGGAATTTATTTATAAATTAAACCAAATAATAATATTTTTGAAACAATTTTCAAAGAAAATAATATTTGAAAATAAAGTGTTTTAATTAATTTTAATTACAATACTTATAATTAATTATACATATTATTTATAGTTTTCAAATTTATTCTAGAAATAAAAATTATTTTTCTTTGTTTAGGAGAATATTTTAGAATAACTATGTTTATTATTTTTTTAAAATAGAATTTATTTTTATCAAAAAGATTTTTAATAAAATATTTTAAATGATAATAATTTTAATTTAAGATAAAACTTTTTAAAAAAAATTATTATTGTTATTCTTAAGACAATATATTTTATAAATATATGAGTTATATTAAGTTTTTTAAAAAAATTATAAATTTTAAATATATATATATAATTATTATATTATGAAAAACACGCATTATATTTATGTTTTAAATATAAATTTAATTTCAATTATTTATATTGAAAAAAATTATATATATACATATTTAAAAATGATAAAATAATATGTGTGTGTGTGTGTCGAAACAAATTTATACTTATAAAAAAGATACACATTTTTTTATATAAATATATATAATTATTTTATACATAAGTACATGTTTATAAATACATATAACTATCATTTTTTATGTATATGCATACATGTTTTATTAAAAAATATATATATTATTTTCTATATATATATATTATCATTTTATTATATTATTATATGTATTTTTATTTTATTATTAATTGTTTTATTTAAAAAAAAGAAACGTTTCAGAATTGTTTAAAAAAATTCTAATATAAAATCAAAAAAAATGAAAAGTAGCGTAGGACATTTCTTAAAGAGAAATAATTGGTGTTCTATGAGTCATAAAAAAGAAAAAATAATAAAATAAAATGGAGTTTTGGGAAACGTGAAAGACAAAACCAAACATGTAATAATTCATTATGTTGACTTTTCAATGTGATAGATATGGGGGGATATGACTTATATATGATTATATAATAATAATTAACAACAAAAAGTTATATAATTATTATATATATATATATATCAAAATTAAATAATTTATATATATATATATATAATTATATGTTTATAAATATATAATTATCATTTTTATTATTTTCTATTTTATTATTTTGAATTGACATGTTTTTTTAAGAAATAAAAATGTTTTTTTGTTGTTTAAAAAATTATATTGATATAAAATCGTTTCATAATAATTAATAAAAAAAGTAACACACACAAAAGGGTGGAAATAGAAAACTCACGTGAATGAAAGAAACAAGATCATGACCTTTTTTTTTCTCATGCCTAAATGTTGGAAAAATAATAAGCTATAAAAATAAAATATAAATTGATTAAAAAAATGAAAATCATGAAATCTTTCACCCCATCTTCCGAAGGAAGTTTCATAGCTAGGTTATATATCATTTTCACACCTAAGAAGATCTGAACTCATCCCCAAACTCATTGTAGTTATTTTTTCTTAATGTCTAAAGTGCATCAAATTTTGGTTTTCTGATTTTCTGCAAATCAAGGGTTCTATTTTTTTTACTTTGAAAAAAATATATGTGTGTGTATGTGTGTGTGTGTAAGATCATATCTTTCTAAATAAAATCATATATATGATAAGTTTTCTTGATTCCAAAACCTTGTAGTCATAAGGGTGTGGTTTTGTTATGATCCATGTACAAATAATTGTGTGTGTGTGTGTGTACATGCGTATATACACATATATAGCCTAATATTTTTAGTATACATATATATTATGTGTATATTAATGCTAATATACACATGTGCATCAATGCATTTCAGTGTAAGTACATATAATAGGGTTTTTATTTTCAAATCTTAGTTTCTAAAACCTACGAACATAGGGGTTTCATGTTTTCAAACCACATATATATTTGTATATATATATATATATAAATTTATATATACATATATATACACACATATATATACACATGTATATATGCATATAAATATGAACACATTAAGTATAGTTATTCTATCTCATTTATTAAGAAGTTATAAATGGTATTTAACACTCATCAAATTTGTGTTAAAGTTTTAGGTAAGTTTAAACTCCTTTATTCAGCATATTTCACATTTTCATGTGATAAATCTTATCATTTTATGTGGAAAATGTTATTGTTTTATGTGAGAAAATTCATCTTCATCTCCTAACATGTCATGCATTAATAGTTATGTTCATCATCTAGCTCATGTGGGACATTCCAAGAATTATGTGATCTTGCACCAAATAAATCCATGTTTCATTCAATTACGATTTTCAAATAATAGTGTGTTTTTTTAATAATGATATTCTCTCTAAAAATATTTTAAAACCTTTTTAGGAAATGGTGATAACATGATAAGTATTTTTTTCTTTAGAATAAAATAATATTATGTAAGTATTTTGAAAATGATTTTGGGTAATAAAAAAGAAATGTGGGTCCATGGGAAAAAAATTTCGAAAATTGGTGCTGGTTAAATGTGTGATTTTATGAGGAGTAAACCCATAACTCTTAGTGATGAATAGTGTTTATAGGTATAGATATAAATATGGTCTATAAAGTATTATTAACAACCCACAAAAAATTAATATTTTCAATTTCCAATGTATTTTCAAGTATAGTTACTTTCTAAAACACTATTTTTCTATATACTTATATTCAAGTATAGGTGGATATCCATTTTAATTATGTATATTTATTTTCAAAAAAAATTATAGAATTTATTGGTTGTTTTGAAACCCCTTACTGGGAATTTTATACTCACCCTACGTATTATGAACACTTTTATAGGTTTAGTATACTTGGTGCGTTGAAACTCTATTGGGGAAGCAACACACTGAAGAATCATGGTTTTCAATTTGTATATTTTTGTTAGAATGTATTTCATGTATCTAATTTTCTAGAACCTAGACCGGTAAAAGGTCCTCTGTTGTTTTTAATGTTATCTATTTATTCAAATTTCTTTTATAAACAAAATTACACAATATTTGTAAGGGATGAACTAGGGTTTTGAGTTCGGGTCTTTATAATTGGTATTAGAGGAACGAACTAGATAATTTTGGAAAATTTGAAAAAATTGAAAAAAATTACGCCTCCTGTGTAAAATTATTTCCCTATGTGGGTCTGATAAACAAATTGCAAAGACGTAATTCTTTTGAGGGGAGAATAATGTAACATCTCAAGATTTCAAAACCTAGTTTTTTATGTAAATATTTTATTTAATGGAATTTATTTAAAATTTAAACCAACTGATAATATTTTTTAAACAATTTTCAAAGAAAATAATATTTGAAAATAAATTGTTTTAATTAATTTAAATTACAATACTTATAATTAATTATACATAATATTTATAGTTTTTAAATTTATTCTAGAAATAAATATATTTTTTTAAGAGAATATTTTAAAATAACTATGTTTATTATTTTTGTAAAATACAATTTATTTTTATCAAAAAGGTTTTTTAATATAATATTTTTAATGATAATAATTTTATTTTAAGGTAAAACATTTTTTAGAAAATTATTATAATTATTTTTAAGATAATATATTTTATAAATATATGAGATGTATTTTGTTTTTTTTAATTTATAAATTATATATATATATATATATAATTATTATATTATGAAAAAACACACATTATATTTATGTTTTAAATAAAAATGTAATTTTAATTATTTATATTGAAAAAAATAAATTTTATATATATATATATTTAAAAATGATAAAATAATATATATGTGTATATATATATAAATGAATTTATACTTATAAAAAAGATACACTTTTTGTTTTATAAATATATATAATTATTTTATATATAAAACATGATTTAATATATATATATATATGTACTTATTTATAAATACATATAACTATCATTTTTTATGTATATATATACATATTTTATTAAATATATAGATATGATTTTCTATATATATATATTCATTTTATTATATTATTATATAAGTTTTTATTATATTATGAATTGTTTTGTTTTAAACAAAAAGAAACATTTCTAAATTGTTTAACAAATGTAATATAAAATCAAAAAAAATAAAAAGTAGCGTAGCGCATTTCTCAAAGGGAAATAATTGGTGTTCCATGAGTCATACAAAAGACAAAAAAATGAAGTTATGAAAACTTGAAAGAAAAAACCAAACATGTAATAATTCATTATTTTGACTTTTCAATGTGAGAGATAAGAGGAAATATGAATTATATATGATTATTTAATAATTATTAATAAAAAATGTTATATAATTATTTTTCATATATATATATATATATCAAAATGAGATAATTTATGTGTGTGTGTGTGTGTATAATTATATGTTTATAAATATATAATTATTATTTTTATTATTTTTTGTTTTATTATTTTGAATTGACATGTTTTTTAAAGAAATACAAATGTTTTTTTAGTTGTTTAAAAATATATATATTGATATAAAATCATTGAATAATAATCAGTAACAAAAGTAACACACATAAAAGAGTGGAAATAGAATACTCACGTGAATGAAAGAAACAATATCCTGGCCTTTTTTTTCTCACACCTAAATGTGGGAAAAATAATAAGTTTTACAAATAAAATAAAAATTGATTAAAAATGAAAATCATGAAATACTTCACCCCATCTTCCAAATGAAGCTTTATAATACATTATATATCATCTTCATGCCTAAGAAGATCTAAACTCATCCCCAAACTCATTGCAATTATTTTTCTTAGTGTCTGAAGTGCAGTAAATGTCAGTTTTCTAATTTTCTACAAATCAAGTAAAGTTTCTTTTTTTTAATTTGAAAAGAAATATATGTGTGTGTGAGTGTGTTTCTATGTTTGTGTGTAAGATCAGATCTTTCTAAATCAAATTGTATATATGATATGTTTTCTTGATTCCAAAACCTTAAAATTATAAGGGCGTGGTTTTGTTATGATCCTTGTACAAATAATTATATATATATGTCTGTGTGTGTGAGTTTATATATGTGTATATACACATATATAGCCTAATATTTTTAGTGTGTGTATATATATATATATATATTATGTGTATAAACATGCGAACATACACATATTCATTAACACATTTCGGTGTAAGTACATATAAGAGTGTTTTTGTTTTCAAATCTTAGTTTCTAAAACCTACGGATAAAATAGTTTCATGTTTTCAAACCACATACATATTTGTGTGTGTGTGTGTGTCTATATATATATATATATATATACATATAAATACACACACACACATATATATGCATATAAATATGAACACCTTAAGTATAGTTATTCTGTCTCATTTATTTATATGTTATAAATGGTATTTAACACCCATCAAACTTGTGTTAAAGTTCTATGTCAGTTTAAACTCTTTTATTCACCATGTTTCACATTTTCATGTGATAAATGTTATCATTTTATGTGTAACACATTATTATTTTATGTGTGAACATGCATCTTCATCTCCTAAAATGTCATGCCTGAATAGTTATGTCCATCATCTAGCTCATGTGGGGAATTCCAAGAATTATGTGATCTTTCACGCACTTAAATTCATGTTTCATGCAATTAAAATTTTCAAATAATAGTGTGTGTTTTCAAGGATGGGATTCTCCCTAAAAATATTTTAAAACCTTTTGAGGAAATGGTGACTACATGAGAAGGATTGTTTTCTTTAGAAGTAAATAATATTATGTAAGTATTTTGGAAATGATTTTGGGTAATGAATAAAAAAGGCAGGTCCATGGGAAAATGTTTTAAAAAATTGGCGCTGGTGAAATGTGTGACATTATGGAGAGTGAACCTATAAGTCTTAGTGATGATTAGTGGTTGTAGGTATGAATATTAATATGGTCTTCCAAGTATTTTTAATGACCCACATAAAATTATTACTTTCAAGGGATAATTCCCAACAGATTTTCAAGTGTAGTTACTTTGTGAAACAATGTTTTTCTATATATTTATATTCAAGTGTTGGTGGAAATCCATTTTAAGTATGTATATTTATTTTCAAAAAATGTTTTAAATAATTTATTGGTTGTTTTGAAACCCCTTACTAGGAATTTTATGCTCACCCTACATATTATAAACACTTTTACAGGTTTACCATACTTGATGCATTGAAACTCTATTGTGGAAGCAACACACTGAAGAATCATTGTTTTCAATTTTTATATTATTGTTGAAATGTAATTCATGTATCCAATTTTCTAGAACCTAGACCGTTAAAAGGTTCTCTATGGTATTTAATTTTGTGTATTTATTCAATTTTCTTTTATAAACAAAATTACACAGCATTTGTAAGGGAAGAACCCAAGTTTCGGGTTCGGGTCTTTATAGTATAAGGAGGCTAGAAGGAGGAAAATTGAGGTTTCTATATTTTTAGTCCTAGCTACACTATGGTGGTTAGATGTGACATAGAACCTTATTAGTGTTGAGAATTTTTGCATGGAGTGAGGTGGTTTCACCGTAACAACTTTTGAGGTTACTACCAAATTAGGGGTGTCTGCAATGTGGGATGCAAGCTACATCGTAGTCCCTCCCCCAGCTAAATAGTATTTTTCCTATGGATCTAGTCTTGTATCTTGGACATGGGTTTGACTGGGGGTTGTTGTAATACCCCAAAAAATTTTAAAATTAAATTGAAATGCATGAAACTTTGTTTTAAGTAGAAATTTATAACTATCCTTTAAACATAATTTTTCCACATCTATGTTTTGAATTTCAAAAAAAAGTCATCTACAATTGTGTTCAGTAAGTTACTTGGAGTCTAATGGAACCAACTTAAATTTTTATGAATAGTAACAAACCCTTATAAATAGTAATATGACCCTAATTAATAGTAAATTGTCTTATTATTTTATTTAGTTAAGGCTTTAAGATAATGAAATCTTGGTTAATTTTTCAACATGATATAAAAGCACTTATAGTTTTAAAATTGTTAATTTTTGAATAAATTATGATTTTATTTAAAAATTAAATTAATAATATTTAGAAAATTATTTTCAAAAAATGGAGTTCATTTTTGAATTCTACATGTCGAATAAGGTTAAGGGTGAATTATTTGAATTTTTATGAAATTCTTGAGTTTTTGATGAATAGTGAAATATGGTAAAATACCGTATATTCAAATTATCAGCTAAATACACTATTTATGACATCATAAGTGATGTAAGACCACCTGGTTCAAACTCACATTCCATTATTACTATTTGGGGTCACATTAATTAAGATTATTCATATTCTTGAGCAAAAATACTATAATAATGATTAACAAATTGAAAAATACCTCCTCTCCTCCACTATAAATACCACCCTCATTTACCTCTTCCTCCCACACCTCTCAAGACTTAAGAATTACCTAAGTTCTTCCTAATAATCCTCCAAAGTATCTTCCCCACGTCCTAGAGCTTTTGGTCTCATGAAAAAGGTCAAACCAAAGGCCTTAACAAGGATCTCATGGAGAAAAGATCAAGAGGTAAACATCCTCTTTTGTTTTCTTTCTTTTCTTTCTTTTCTTTCATTTTATGTTATTATTTTTATATTATTTTGGATTATGTTGGGATATTTCATTCCCTATCTCCCTTAATTCCCATATTATGTAATAATGATTAGATTCCCCTTTTCTCTCATCAATATATTTTATGAAATTTTAAGCGACGTCGTTAGGCTGCCGAATTTTCGTAACGGATTTCTCAACTTTTCTTTTATTTCGAGTTCCTTTTTTATTATTATTTACTTAAATCCCCTTATCCAAGAAGAATGAATGTTATAGTATCTTACATATTCTTTATTTAATCATGTTTATGTAAGATTCACCATTATACTTCTTCTCCTCTCCCACTTATTCAATAAATTAAAACATTGCCCATGATGTGTCGATTTACCCACATCGTAGACGATGTGATTTCAATTTATTTTAATTCCTTCAATATTGGTCATGAAACCATTTATATGGTTAAAAAAGAATATAATTTATGAATTATATCTTATATAATTTTCTGAAATCATTTTATACACATGAAATTATTTTATAAAACAAATGAGTTCATTACGATTGAAGAATTGCCAAAATGACCTAAACAAATATCAATAATGAATTAACTTATGAATCATCCTCATGTAAGAATTCAAAATGATAAAAAGTATAATTTATGGTTCTGAAAATATTTAAATACTACTCTATTCCAATTATTTAGTTTCACTCCCAATCGAAAAGAATATCCATCTTGAACTGATCATGGAAATCATGTAAATAACACACACAAAACAATGCAAGGAACAAAATATAAACAATTAAAGGGTGAAATGATGTAATTAAATGATTATATAAGGTCTTATAAAGATTGATATGTTTGTTTAAGATATTAATAACACTCTTTTAACCATTATACAGGAGTTTTAAATGAGTTTTAATTAAGACAAGCTCAAGGTAAGGGAATTCTTAACCCAATTTCCATCCTTTGGGTTAACCTTATACTTCATTATTTTTGTGGTATTTAAATTATTTGTGTGATTAATTAGGATTATATTATATTTAATTATTAGTATTTACAGATTACATACATATTCTATCCAATCTATTAAGTCTTACTTCAACTATATGATGTTTATAAGGGACTTTTCTTTAAAAATACTCTTTAAAATTATGTTTTACAAAATTTAAAAAGAAATGTTTTTATGAAATTATTCATGTTGTATGATTATGTTATGGTTCTTGGTAATTGTTTATGATGAATTTTGGGACCTATATCTCTCTCTAATTCATTGGGTATGTGTAATTTGTAGGTCAGTCTTATGGTTACTCCAAGTGTCACTGCGATGGTTACACAAATTGTAAGATAGCTGTGAGGGTTACAAATTATAAGGTTATCAGAGGGTTACAAGATTATGTAAGTAATGACCTAAAATACCTTTATGTTTCCATTTATGTTCTTATGTTTTGTGGGGATCTTGTGGAAATATCATGTTACACAAAGTAAGTATATATGGGTGACCAGTATGCCTTTTGAAAATGTTTTCATATGTTACAAGTATTTATAGACTTTCATTTTTTTATATCCCTTACTGATATTTTTGTGGTCATCCCAAGTTTTAAATGATTTTCATAGGTTATAAGGAAGAGTAAGACTAATAAGGAATCCAAGTTAAATGTTTGAATAATTTTCAAATAAATAATGTTTCATTTGAAAAGTTTTATATTTTGGAAGAAATGAATATTGTTTTTATGGTATCCACTCTGTAATAATGTATAATGTTATAAATTATTTATTTCCCAATTATCTAAATCTATAAACTTTAAAAGATCCTAAATCTGAAAGGAAGTGATTTCTTTACTAAATGAAAGATTGTGTAATGTAATAAGGTCGGGTCCTTATAGTTGTTATTAGAGGATGGTTTAGATAACTTTAGGGGTTAGGATTATGGTAATATAATACCATAAATGTTTTTTTAAATCTATGGTTAATTTGAAATGTTATAACATTTAAATATTTCCATGTTACTTAGAATAAGATATGTTTGTTCAGAATGGTTGTTCGCAGAATAAATAGGTAAGCTGAAGAGGAGAGGCACTGACAGAATGATGTCCTTCTGAATCTATAGCCTGAAATGGTAGGGATTGGAACAGAGCAGTTTGTGATAGTAATGGATCAGATAACACAGGCAATAAATGGTGGTAGAATCCATGAAAGAGAACAACCATAGGTACCACAATGAAACACGAAAATAGTGGAACATTTTATGAGACAACACCCTCCTACTTTTAAAGGATCTTTTGAACTAGTAATAGAATAAGGATGGATTAAATCCCTTGAAAAGATATTTGATGTTATGTCATGTTCAGATAATCAAAAGGTAAGTGTTTATATTTATCATTTTGAAGGTGAAGCTTATTAGTGGTGTTCAATGCTAAAGAATATCATGGATATAGAGGATATTTATGCCTTAGATTGGGATTAATTTAAAAGTCTTTTCCTTGAAAAATATTTTCCTAAGGTAGTGTGACTTAGGATGGAGAATAAATTCATTGAATTGAAGCAAAAGGAGGAAGATTTAGTGTAGTTGTATTAAGAAAACTTCACTCGAATGGAAAGGTATTCTCTAAATATTATTCTGGATCTTGATAGAAAAATCAACCGCTTTTACACAGGATTGAAGCTAGGGTATCGAAGAGCATTGGCCTCCTGTGAATTCAAAAATTTTGAGAAACTTGTCTAATGTGTTGGGAGGGTACAGATGGAGTTTGATGATGATCACAAGAACTTTGAAAATAGAGAGAAGAAGAGGACCAGATGGAAATAGATGGGTAAGAATCAACCAAATAAATCTAATGGTAAGAAAATATAGTTTTTAGTTTGTGAAAAGTGTGGCAAGAAGCACCCTGGGGAATGTCTTACTAAAACTAGGAAGTGTTTTCGATGTGGTAAGTTTGGACACATGGCCCGAGATTGTAATGAAAATTATCCAAAGACTAATCTTGATAAGAAAACTGTAAAGTGTTTTAAATGTGGTGAGATGGGTCATTATTCAAATTTCTTCCCAAAGAGAGATCCAAATGATGCAAAGAAGCTATATTATAAGCAAAAATGTGTAGTGATATCCTTTATGACTACGTCAGCAAATGTCGAGCCATCCAATGAAGTTGTATCGGTTACCTTGTTTGTTTACTGATATTTTTCTAAAGTTTTCTTCGATATGGGGTCTACGGATTCTTTTATTTCTAAGAAATTTTCTGGTAAATTGGAAATGTCGCCTCAAAAAATGAGATCAGAACTTATTGTTAAAACACTATGGGGAAATATTATAGAAAAGAGGAACTATAAGAATATTTCTATTGTGGTCTGTGGAAATACTTTACCTGCAAACCTTGTTGTTTTTCCCTTATCTGAGTTTGATGTTATCCTAGGAATGGATTGTAATTCTGTTTATCATGCTAAGATTGACTTTAGAGCTAAAGAAGTTTTTTTCAGAAAGATTTTTAGTATGTATACAAGAACAAACTCATACAATTGATAACATATCAGGAAGATGAGAAACTGTTGAAATATAGAAATGAAATTTATCTTTCTCATATTGTTGAAAATAAGGTAACTTTTCATATTAATGATGTTCTGATGGTAAATTAATACCTTGATGTATTTTATGATGATTTACCAAGTGTCATACCTGATCAGGAAGTCGAATTCACAATTGACTTAGTTCCTGATGCTAAGCCAATTTCAAAACCCCTATATTGTGTGGTTCAAATAGAACTTCTTTAATTAAAAATTAGTTGCAGTATTTGGTTGATAAAGGCTTAATTTGTCTTAGTACTTCACTATGGGGTGCTCCTATTTTGTTCATTAAAAGGAAATATGGTTCCATGAGACTTTTCATTGATTATAGAGCATTGAAAAACATCACTTATAAAAAAAAGTTCCCTTTGCCTCATATTGATGACTTGTTTGATCAGCTCCAATGAGCTTAGTACTTTTCCAAGATTGACTTGGGATCTAGATACCATCAGCTGAAGGTGAAGGAGGATGACATCCCAAAAATATATTTTTGTACAAGATATGGGAATTATAAATTTTTTGTTATGTCGTTTGGGTTAACTAATGCACCTATTGTATTCATAAATATTATTAATAGAATATTTCATGAGTTCTTGGATAAGTTTTTGGTTGTTTTTATTGATGACATTATGCTATTTTGTAAGAGTAAATAAGAGCATGAAAAACATCTGAGGGTTGTTTTACAAACCTTAAAGGAAAATAAAATGTATGGAAAATTTAGCAAGTGTGATTTTAAATTACAACAGATTTCTTTTCTTGGGAACATTGTATATAAGGATGGAATAACAGTTGATCCTGCCAAAAAAAAGTATTTGATGAATGGGAAAGACCTAAAAATGTTACAGCGATTTGTAGTTTTCTTGGATTATCAGGTTATTACTGACAGTTTGTTAATAACTTTGCATGGTTATCTAGACTAAAAACTAAGTTAACATGAAAAAGGGTTAAATTTATTTGTACAGAATAATGTGATATTTGTTTTCAATAACTGAAAAAGAGATTGGTGAATGCTCTAGTTTTGTCCTTTCCTTCCCAAAATGGTGAGTTTTTTATTTATAGTTATGCTTCTTTAAAGGGACTTGGTTGTGTTTTGATGTAGAATGATCAGGTAATTTCTTAGGCTTAAAGACAATTAAAACCCCATGAGTTAAATTATCCCACACATGACTTCTAATTGGTAGAAATGGTTTTTTATTTCAAAATTTGGAGGCATAATTTATACAGATTCAAATGCCAAATTTCTATTGACCATAAAAGTCTGAAGTATATATTCACCCAGAAAGAATTAAACATGAGTCATAGAAGATGGATTGAACTGATAAAGGATTGTGATTTCACGATCAATTACCATCCGGTAAAAGCAAACAAAGTAGAGGATAACTTGAGTCGAAAACATCATGCATCATTAAACATGTTACATTTGGAACATGATCCCTTGATTAATGATTTGATGAATTTTGGTTTAGAAGTTGTTGGTGAAGGAAATACCTCTGTTTTGTTTTAGGTTTTAGTGTAGTCATTTTTGTCATCTAGAATTAAGAAATCACATAAGGAAGACTGTGAGCTATAGAAAAAGGTAGAATTGGTTAAAATGGGTAAGTTTCTAGAATTTAACCTTGATAAAGATTATGTGTTAAGATAACGAAAAAGGTTGTGTGTGACTTTTGATTCTCATTTAAAGAAAGATTTGTTGTGTGAAGCTCATAGTTCTCCATTTTCAGTTCATCCTGGCAGTACTAAGATGTACAGAGACCTTCGGGATTATTATTGGTGGGATGGAATAAAAAGTTATATCGATGATTTTACCATGAAATGTTTGACATTTAAACAGGTTAAAGTAGATTGGGAGTTACCGAAGGGGATTCTTAATCCTTTTACAATTCCATAGTGGAAATGGTAGAATGTATCCATGGACTTTGTGGTGGGAATACATAAGACTTCTCGAGGTAACAATGTAGTTTTTGTTATTGTTGATCGGTTGAATAAATATGCACATTTTTTTCTATTCAAGATACAATGTATTTGGATCATCTTTCTCAATTGTACCTCAAAGAGATTTTCAGGTTACATGGAGTTCCTCTTTCTATTGTATCCGACCGGGATCTCAGGTTCACTTATAACTTTTGGAAGGGTCTTCAGAATTCGTTGGGCATCGAATTAAATTTCAGTACATCTTTTCATCCTCAATCATATGGGTATTTATAATGAACAATTCATAATTTGGAGGATATGCTTTAATCTTGTTCAATGGACTACTAGGGAAGTTGGGATAAACATATTTCTTTAGTTGAGTTTTCTTATAATAACACTTTTCATTCCAATATACTGATGGAACCTTTTGAGGCCTTGTATGAGAAGTGGTGTTGGACTCCATCGTTTTGGGATGAATTCAGTGAATTAAAGTTTATGGGGCCAAAAATAGTAGAGGAAGTGGTTGAGAAATTGAAGATGATCCAGTAGCACATGAGGACAGCTCTGAGCATGCAGAAAAGTTATGCATATAACAGAAGTAAAGACTTCTCTTTCGAGGTAGGTGACCATGTTTTCCTTAAAATCTCTCCTTGGAATAGTGTGATGTGTTTTAGTAAGAAAGGAAAGCTAAGTCTGCAGTTCATCGATCCTTTTGAAATCATGGAGAAAGTTGGACCAATTGCATATTGTGTAGATTTTCCTCTGAGTTTGTCTCAGGTACACAATGTTTTTCATCTTTCGATGTTAATAAAGTAAGTTCTAGATTCAACTCATGTTTTGAGCCCAGAAGGAGTTCAATAGGAAGAGAACCTTTTTTATAAAGAGAAACCAGTTCAGATTCTTAATTTAAGAGAACAAGTATTGTGGAATAAGGTAATCCTCCAGGAAATGGTTTTGTGGAGAAACCACATGGTTGAAGAAGCAACATGGGATTCTAAAAATGCTTTGAAGGAAAGGTACCCTCACTTGTTTAATAAGTAAATAAAATTGCAAGGACGCAATTTCCAGAAGGCAGGGATAATGTAACACCGTAAGATTTTGTAAAAATAAATTGAAATGCATGAAAGTTTGTTTTAAGTATAAATTTATAACTATCCTTTAAATATAAGTTTTCCACATCTATGTTTGGAATTTTGAAAAATAGTGATCTACAATTGTGTTCAGTAAGTTATTTGGAGTCTAATAGAACCAACTTAATTTTTCATGAATAGTAACATACCGTTATGAATAGTAATATGACCCTAATTAAAAGTAAATTATATTATTAGTTTATTTTATTTAGTATTTAAGATAATTACATCTTGGTTAATTTTTCAATGTGATATAAAAGCAGTTATAGTTTTAAAATTGTTAATTTTTGTATAAAGTATGATTTTATTTAAAAATTAAATTAATAATATTTAGAAAATTACTTTCCAAAAATGGATTTCATTTTTGAATTCTACACGTTGAAAAAAGGTAAGGGTAAATTTTTTGGATTTTTCTGAAATTCTTGAATGTTTGATGAATAGTGAAATATGGTAAAATATCGTGTATTCAAATTATCAATTAAATATACTATTTATGACATAATAAGTGATGTAAGACCACTTGGTTAGAACTCACATGTCATTATTACTATTTTGGGTCACATGAATTAAGATTATCCACAGTATTGAGCAAAAATATTTTAATAATGATTAAAATAATGAAAAATACCTCCTCTCATCCACTATAAATACCACCATCATTTCCCTCTTCCTTTCACACCTCTCAAGCCTTGATCCTTACCTAATTTCTGCCCAATACTCCTCCCAAGGATCTTCCCTAAGTCCTAGTGCTTATGGTCTCACCAAAAAGGCCAAAACCAAAGGCCTTAAGAAGAGAATAGATCAAGAGTTAAACATCCTCTTTTGTTTTCTTTCTTTTCTTTCATTTTAGGTTATTCTTTTTAATTTAATTTGGATTATGTTGAGATATGTCATTCCCTATCCCAATTAATGTCTATATTATGTAATAATTATTAGATACCCCTTTTCTCTCATCAAAATATTTTATGAAATTTTAAGTGACGTCGTTAGGCTGCCGAATTTCCGTAAGGGATTTCCCAACTTTTCTTTTTATTTCAAGTTCCTTTATTTTCTTATTATTTACTCACCTACCCTTATACAAGAGGAATGAATGATATATTATCTTACATATTCTTTATTTCATCATGTTTATGGAATATTCACCATTATACTTCTTCTCCTCTCCTACTTATTCAAGAAATTAAAACACCATCCATGATGTGTCGATTTATTGACATCGTGGACGATGTGATTTCAATTTCTTTTAATTCCTTCAATACTGATCATGAAACCATTTTTATAGTTTAACTGGATTATAATTTATTCATTATATCTTATATAATGTTCTTGAATCATTTTATACACTTGATATTAATTTATAAAATAAATGATTTCATTACGATCGAGGAATCACAAAAATGTCCTAAACAAATATCAATAATGATTTAACTTATGAATCATTATCATGTCAAAATTCAAAATAATAAAAGGTATAATTTATGGTTATGAAAATATTTAAATACTACTCCATTAAAATTCTATAGTTTCACTCCCAATCAACAAGAATATCTATCAAGAACTGATCATGGAAATCTTGTAAAGAACACACCCAAAACAATGCAAGTAACAAAATACTAATAATTAAAGGGTGAAATGATGTAATGAAATGATCATATAAGGTCTTATAAAGATGTATATGTTTCTATAAGATATTAATAACACTCTTTTAACCATTATATATGAGTTTTAAATGATTTTTAAGTAAGACAAACCTAAGGTAAGGGAATTCTTAACCCAATTTCCATCCTTTGGGTTAACCTTATACTTCATTATTTTTGTGGTATTTAAATTGTTTATGTGATGAATTATGATTATCGTATGTTTCATTATGTTTATTTACAAATTATATACATATTCCATCCATTCTATTAAGTCTTACTTCAACTATATGATGTTCATAAAGGACTTTTCTTTAAAAATACTCTTTTTAAAATTCTATTTTACAAAATTCAAAAAGCAATGTTTTTATGAAATTATTCATGTTGTATGATTATGTTATGGTTATTGGGAATTTTTTATGATGAATGGTGGTACCTATATTTCCCTTAAATTCATTGGTTATATGTAATTTGGAGTTCGGTCATATGGTTACTCCAAGTGTAACTACGATGGTTACACAAATTGTAAGGTAGCCGTGAGGGTTACAAATTATAAGGTTATCAAGAGGGTTACAAGATTATGTAAGTAATGCCCAAAAATAACTTTATGGTTCCATTTATGTTTTTATGTTTTGTGGGGATCTTGTGTAAATATCATGTTACACAAAGTAAGTATATATGGGTGACAAGTATGCCTTTTGTAAATTTTTTCATATGTTACAAGTATTCATGGACTTTCCTTTTTTTATATTCCTTACTGAGATTTTTGTGCTCATCCCAAGTTTTAAATGATTTTAATAGGTTATAAGGATGAGTAAGACAAAGAAGTAATCCAAGTTAAATGTTTTAAGAATTTTCAAAGAAATCATGTTTCATTTGAAAAGTTTTATATTTTGGAAGAAATGAATACTGTTTTTATGGTATCCACTCAGTAATAATGTGTAATTTTATAAATTTTTTATGTCCAAATTCTCTAAATATCTAAACATGAAAAGATCATCAATGTCAAAGGAAGTTATTTCTTTACTAAATGAAATATTATGTAATGTAATAAGGTCGGGTCCTTATAGTTGGTATCAGAGGATGGTTTATATAACTTTATGTGATAGGATGGTGGTAATATAATACCATAAATGTTTTTTTAGTATATGTTTAATTTGAAATGTTATAGCATTTAAATATTACCATGTTGCTTTGACTATGATATATTTGTTCAGAATGGTTGTCCGTAGAAGAAACAGGGAAGCTGAAGAGGAGAGACACCGACAGAACGATATCCTTCTGAATCTGCAGCCCGGAATGGTATGGATTGGAACCGAGAAGTTTGTGACAGTAATGGCTTAGCTAACACATGAAATAAATGGTGGTGTAATCCATGCCAGAGAAAAAAACAAAGGTACCACCATGGAACATGACAATAGTGGAACATTTTATGAGACAACACCCTCCAACTTTCAATGGATTTTTCTGACCCAGTAGCAGAAGAAGGATGGATTAAATCCCTTGAGAAGATATTTGATGTTATGTGATGTTTAGATAATCAAAAGTTAAGTCTTGACATTTTTCATTTTGAAGGTGAAGATAATCAGTGGTGGTAAATGGTAAATAATATCAGGGATAGAGATGATATTGATACCTTAGAGAGGGATGAATTTAAAAGTCTTTTCCTTGAAAAATATTTTCCTAAGGTGGTGAAACTTGGGATGGAGAATAAATTCCTTGAATTGAAGAAAAAGGAGGAAGATTCAGTGGTGGTGGATGAAGATAACTTCACCTGACTAGCGAGGTATGCTTCAAATCTTATTCTGGACCTTGATAGAAAAATCAACCTCTTTTACTCAGGATTGAAGCCAAGTTATCAAAGTGAATTATCCTCTTGTGAATTAAAAAGTTATGAGAAACTTGTCCAATGTACTAAGAGGTTATAAGTGGAGTTTGTTGATGATCACATGCACTTTGAAAACAAAGAGAAGAATAGGACCAGATGGAAAGTGATGGGTAAGAATCAACCAAAGAAGTCTAATGGTAAGAAAATCCAGTTTCTAGTTTGTGAAAATTGTGTCAAGAAGCACCCTGGGGAATGTCTTACTAAAATTGGGAAGTGTTTTCAATTTGATAAGTTTAGACACATGGACCGAGATTGTAATGAAAATAATCCAAATACTAATCATGATAAGAAAACTATAAAGTATTTTAAATGTGGTGAGATGGTTCATTATGTAAATTCCTGTCTAAAGAGAAATCCAAATGATGCAAAGAAGCCAAACTATAAGCAGAAAGGTGTAGTGATATCCTTTGACACTAAGTTAGTAGATACAGAAACATCCAGTGAAGTTGTATCAGGTAACTTGTTTGTTTACTCATATTTTACTAAAGTTTTGTTCGATACGGGGTCTACACATTCCTTCATTTCTGAGAAATGTTCTGGTAAATTAGAAATATCAACTCAAAAAATGAGATCATAACTTATTGTTAAAACACGAGGGGGAAATATTATAGCAAAGAGGAATTATAAGAATATTTATATTGTGGTATGTGGAAATACTTTACCTACAAACCTTTTTGTTTTTCCCTTAGTCGAGTATGATTTTAGTCTGGGAATGGATTGGATTTCTGTTTATCATGCTAAGATTGATTTTAGAGCTAAATAAGTTATTTTTCAGAAATAGTTTTAGTTTGTATACAATAATAAACCCATAAATTGATAACATATCAGGAAGTTGAGAAACTGTTGAAAGATGGAAATGAAAGTTATCTTGATCATATTGTTGAAAACAAGGGAAATTTTCAGATTAATGTTGTGTCAGTGGTAAATGAATACCTTGATGTTTTTCCTGATGAGTTACCATGTGTCATACTTGATCGGGAATTTGAATTCAGAATTGACTTAGTTCCTGATGATAATACAATTTCAAACCCCTCATATTGTATGGCTCAAATATAACTTCTTGAATTGAAAAATTAGTTGCATTATTTTCTTTATAAAGGCTTCATTAATCCTAGCACTTAACCATGGGATGCTCCTATTTTGTTTGTTAAAAATAAAGACAGTTCCATGAGATTTTTCGTTGATTATAGAGCATTAAATAACATCACTGTTAAAAACAAGTACCCTTTACCTCATAGTGATGAATTGTTTGATCATCTCTAGGGATCTCAGTACTTTTCCAAGATTGACTTGAGATCCATATACCATCAGCTGAAGGTGAAGTAGGATGACATCCCGAAAATAGATTTTCATACTAGATATGGGAATTATGAATTTTTTTATGTCGTTTGGGTTAACTAATGGACTTGTTTTATTCATTAATCTTATGAATAGAATATTTCATGAGTTCTTGGATAAGTTTGTGGTTGTGTTTATTGATGACATTCTGGTATTTTCTAAGAGTAAAGAAGAGCATGAAAACATCTAAGGGTTATTTTAAACACCTTAAAGGAAAATAAACTGTATGGAAAATTTAGAAAGTGTGATTTTGGGTTACAACAAATTTCTTTTCTTGGGCACATTGTAAATAAGGATGGAATAACAGTTGATCCTTATAAAACAAAAGTGGTTGATGAATGGCCAAAACCTATAAATGTTATAGAGATTCGTATTTTTCTTGGATTAGTAGGTTATTACCAATAGTTTGTTAAGAACTTTTCACAGTTATCTAGCTTGATAACTAAGTTAACATGAAAAGGGGTTAAATTTATTTGGACATAAAAATGTGATATTTGTTTTCAGGAACTGAATAAGGGATTGGTGAATGCTCCGGTTTTTTCCTTGCCTTCCCAAAATGGTAATTTTTTAATCTACAATGATGTTTCTTTAAAGGTACTTGGTTGTGTTTTGATACAGAATGATCAGGTAATTGTCTATGCTTCAAGACAACTAAAACCCCATGAGTTAAATTATCTCATACATGAATTAGAATTGGCAGTTGTTCTTTTTTCTTTAAAAATTTGGAGGCATAATTTATACAGAGCCAAATGTCAAATTTATACTGACCATAAAATTTTGAAGTATATATTCACCCAGAAATAATTGAACATGAGGAAAAGAAGATGGATTGAACTGATAAAGGATTATGATTGAATGATCAATTACCATTTGGGAAAAGAAAACAAAGTGGTGGATGCCTTGAGTTGAAAACATCATGCATCATTAACTATGTTACGTTTGGAACATGATCCCTTGATTAAGTATTTGATGAATTTTGGCTTAAAATTTGTTGGTATAGGAAATACCTCTGTTTTGTTTTAGGTTTCAGTGCAGTCATTTTTTTCATCCATAATTAAGCAAGCGTAGAAGGAATATCATGAGTTATAGAAAAAGGTAGAATTGATTAAAATGGGTAAGTTTCCAAAATTTAACCATGATAAAGATTGTGTGTTAAGATTTGGAAAAAGGTTGTGTGTGCCTTGTGATTATCAGTTGAAGAAATATTTGTTGTGTGAAGCTCATAGTTCTCCATTTTGAGTTTATCTTGGAAGTACTAATATGTACAGAGACCTTCGGGAGTATTACTAGTGTGATTGAATGAAAAGGGATATCTTTGATTTTACCATGAAATGTTTGACATGTCAACAAGTTAAAGCAGAGTGGCAGTTACCAAAGGGGATGATTCAACCTTTTCTAGTTCCAGAGTGAAAATGGTAGAATTTATCCATGGACTTTTTGGTGGGACTACCTAAGACTTCTCGAGGTAACAATGCAATTTGGGTTATTGTTGATCGACTGACTAAATATGCACATTTTATTTCTGTTCAAGATACAGTGTCTTTGGATCAACTTTCTCAACTATACCTCAAAGATATTTTCTAGTTACATGGATTTCATCTTTCCATTGTATTTGGATGGGATCCCAGGTTCACTTCTAACTTTTGAAAGGGGTTTTAGAAGTCGTTGGTCATAGAATTAAATTTCAGTATAGCTTTTTATCCTCAATCAGATGGGTAGTCAGAACAAATGATTTAGACTTTGGAGGATATGCTTCGAGTTTGTTCAATGGACTACCAGAAAAGTTGGGATCAACATCTTTCTTTAGTTGATTTTTCTTATAATAAAAATTTTCATTCCAGTTTACAGATGACACCTTTTGAGGCCTTGTATGAGAAGCGGTGTCGGACTCTAGCGTTTTGGGATGAAGGGGATGAAATAAAGTTGATGTGGCCAGAATTAGTAGAGGAAGTGGCTGAGAAAGTGAAGATGATCCAGCAGCACATGAGGATAGCTCGGAGCAGGCAGAAAAGTTACGCAGATAATAGAAGGAAAGACTTCTCTTTCGATGTAGGTGACCATGTTTTCCTTAAAATCTCTCCTTAGAAAAGTGTGTTGTGTTTTGGTAAGAAAGGAAAGCTAATTCCATGGTTCATCAGTTTTTTTAAAATCCTGAATAAAGTTAGACTAATTACATATCGAGTAGCTTTGCCTCCGAGTTTTTCTCAGGTAAATAATGTTTTTCATGTTTCAATGTTGAGAAAGTATGTGCCAGATTAAACTCATGTTTTGAGCCAAGAAGAAGTTCAACTAGAAGAGAACCTTTCTTATAAATAGAAACTAGTTCAGATTCTTGATTGAAGGGAACAAGTATTGCAGAATAAGGTAATTTTCCAGGTAAAGGTTTTTGGATAAACCACATGGTTTAAGAATCAACATGGGAGTCTGAAAATGCTATGAGGGAAAGGTACCCTCACTTGTTTGATAAGTAAATAAAATTGTGTGGATGCAATTTCTAGAAGGTGGGGATAATGTAATATCCCATGATTTTCTAAAAATAAATTGAAATGCATGAAACTTTGTTTTAATTATAAATTTATAACTATCCTTTAAACATAATTTTGTCACATCTATGTTTTGAATTTCAAAAAATAGGCATCTACAATTGTGTTCAGTAAGTTATTTGAATTCTAATAGAACCAACTTAAATTTTGATGAATAGTAACATACCATTATGAATAGTAATATGACCCTAATGAATAGTAAATAGTATTATTATTTTATTTTATTAAGCCTTTAAGATAATGACATCTTGGTTAATTTTTCAATGTGATATAAATCCAATTATAGTTTTAAAATTATTAATTTTTGAATAGAGTATGATTTTATTTAAAAATTAAATTAATAATATTTAGAAAATTATTTTCAAAAAATGGATTTCATTTTTGAATTCTACACATTGAAAATTGGTAAGGGTGAATTTTTCATATTTTTCTAAAATTTTTGAATTTTTGATGAATAGTGAAATACGGTAAAATACCGTATATTCAAATTATCAGTTAAATATACTATTTATGACATCATAAGTGATGTAAGACCACTTAGATCCATCTCACATGCCATTATTACTATTTGGGGTCACATGAATTAAGATTATTCATATTCTTAAGCAAAAATATTATAATAATGATTAAAATAATGAAAAATACCTCCTCTCCTCCACTGTAAATACCACCCTCATTTCCATCTTCCTCCCACACCTCTCAAGCCTTGATCCTTACCTAATTTCTACCCAATACTCCTCCCAAGGATCTTCCCCACATCCTAGAGCTTCTGGTCTCACCAAAATGGTCAAAACCGAAGGCCTTAAAAAGGATCTCAAGGAGAAGAGATCAAGAGGTAAACATCCTCTTTTTTTCATTCTTTTCTTTCATTTTATTTTATTTTATTAAATTTACTTTGGATTATGTTGGTATATGTCATTCCCTATCCCCCTTACTACTCGTATTATGTAAGAATTATTAGATACCTCTTTTCTCTTATCAAAATATTTTTTGAAATTTTAAGTGACGTCATTAGGCTGCCGAATTTTCATAAGGGATTTCTCAACTTTTCTTTTATTTTGAGTTCCTTTATTTTATTCTTCTTTCCTAACCTTCCATTATCCAAGAGGCATTAATGATACATTATCTTACATATTTTTTATTTCATCATATTTATGTAATGTTCACCATTATACTTCTTCTTCTCTCCCACTTATTCAAGAAATTAAAACATCATCCATGATGTGTTGATTTACCGAAATTGTGGACGATGTGATTTCAATTTCTTTTACTTCTTTCAAGACTGGTCATGAAAGAATTTATATTGTTGAAATAGATTCTAATTTATAAATTATATCTTATATAAGTTTCTGGAATCATTTTATACACATGATATTAATTTATAAAACAAATGAGTTCATTACGATCAAAGAATCGCCAAAATGAACAAAACAAATATCAATAATGATTTAACTTATTAATCATCCTCATATCAGAATTCAAAATGATAAAAGGTATAATTTATGATTCTAGAAATGTTTAAAAACTTCTCTATTCCAATTCTGTAGTTTCACTCCCAATTGACAAGAATATCCATCATGAACAGGTCCTAGAAATCATGTAAAGAAGATAGCCAAAAAAATGCAAGGAACAAAATACTAACAATTAAAGGGTGAAATGATGTAATTAAATGATCATATAAGGTCTTATAAATATGTATATGTTCTTATAAGATATTAATAACACTCTTTTAACCATTATATAGGAGGTTTAAATTAGTTTTAAGTAAGACAAACTTGAGGTAAGGGAATTCTTAACCCAATTTCCATCCTATGGGTTAACCTTATACTTCATTATTTATGTGGTTTTTAAATTGTTCGTGTGATAAATTCTGATTATATTATGTTGAATAATTTTTATTTACAGATTATATACATATTTCATCCACTCTATTAAGTCTAAATTCAATTTTATGATGTTTATAAGGGAGTTTTCTTTTAAAAATATTCTTTTTAAAATTTTGTTTTACAAAATTAAAAAAGCAATGTTTTTATGAAATTATTCATGTTTTATGATTATGTTCTAGTTCTTGGGAATTGTTTATGATGAATTTTGGGACCTATATCTCCCTCCAATTCATTGGGTATGTGTAAGTTGGAGGTCAGTCGTATGGTTACTCCAAGGGTAACTACGGAAGTTACACAAATTGTAAGGTAGCTGTGAGGGTTAAAAATTATAAGGTAGCCGAGAGGGTTATAAGATTATGTAATTAATTCCCCAAGATACCTTTATGGTTCTATTTATGTTCTTATGTTTTGTGGGAATCTTGTGGAAATCTCATGTTACACAAAGTAAGTATATATGGGTGAAAAGTATGCCTTTTGAAAATGTTTTCATATGTTACAAGTATTCATCGACTTTCCTTTTTTATATACCTTACTGAGATTTTTGTGATCATCCCAAGTTTTAAATTATTTTCACAGGTTATAAGGATGAGTAAGAAAAATAAGTAAGTCGAGTTAAATGTTTGAATAATTTTCAAAGAAATCATGTTTCATTTGAAAAGTTTTATATTTTGGAAGAAATAGATACTGTTTTTATGGTATCAATTCTATGATATTGTGTAACGTTATAAACTTTTTATGTCCCAATTCTCTAAAACTCTAAACTTGAAAATATATTCAATGTTAAAGGAAGTGATTTATTTAGTAAATGCAAGATTATGTAATTTAATAATGGAGGGTCCTTATAGTTGGTATTAAAGGATGGTTTAGATAACTTTAGGGGTTAGGATGATGGTAATATAATACCAAAAATGTTTTTTTATCTATGGTTGATTTGAAATGTTATAGAATTTAAATATTATCATGCTATTTCAACTAAGATATGTTTGTTCAGAATGGTTGTCTGCAGAAGAAACAGGGAAACTGAAGAGGAGAGTCACCGACAGAATGATATCCATCCAAATCTACAGCCCGAAATGGTAGGGATTGGAACCGAGCAGTTTGTGACAGTAATGGATCAGCTAACACAGGCAATTAATAGTGGTGGTATCCATTCAAGAGAACAACCATAGGTACCAACATAGAATATGACAATAGTGGAACATTTTATGAGACAACACCCTCCTTCTTTCAATGTATCTTCTGACCCAGTAGCGGAAGAAGGATGGATTAAATCTCTTGAAAAGATATTCGATGTTATAGAATGTTCAGATCATAAAAAGGTAAGTATTTTCATTTATTTTTTTGAAGGTGAAGTTGATTAGTGGTGTTCAATGGTAAATAATATCAGGTATATAGAGGATATTGATGCCTTGGAGTGGGATGAATTTAAAATTATTTTCTTTGAAAAATATTTTCCTAAAGTGGTGCGACTTAGGATAGAGAATAAATTCCTTGAATTGAAGAAAAAGTAGGAAGATTCAGTGGTGGTTTATGAAGTGAACTTCACCTAACTGGCGAGGTATGCTCCAAATCTTATTCTAGATCTTAATTGCAAAATCAACCATTTTTATTCAGGATTGAAGCCAAGGTATCGAAGGGTGTTGGCCTCCCGTGAATTCAAAATTTATGAGAAACTTGTATGATGTGTTGAGAGGGTAGAGATGAAGTTTTTTTATCATCATGTGCAATTTTAAAACAAATAGAATAATAGGAATAGAATTCAAGTGATGGGTAATAATTAACCAAAGAAATCTGATGGTAAGAAAATCCAGTTTTTAGTTTGTGAAAAGTGTGGAAAGAAGTACCTTGGGGAATGTCTTACTAAAACTAGGAAGTGTTTTCAATGTGGTAAGTTTGTACACGTGGCCTGAGATTGTAATGAAAATTATCCAAAGACTAATCCTGATAAGAAAACTATAAAGTGTTTTAAATGTGGTGAGATGGGTCATTATGAAAATGTCTGCCCAAAGAGAGATCAGAATGATGCAAAGAAGCGAGACTATAAGCATAAAGGTGTAGTGAAGTCCTTTGAGACTACATAAATAGATGTTGAGCCATCCAATGAAGTTTTGTCAGGTACCTTATTTGTTTACTCTGATTTTTCTAAAGTTTTTTTCGATACGGGGTCTACACATTATTTTATTTCTAAGAAATTTTCTAGTAAATTAGAAATATCACCTCAACAAATGAGATCAGAACTTATTGTTAAAACCCCAGGGGAAATATTATAGCACAGAGGAATTATAATAATATTTCTATTGTGTTCTGTGGAAAGACTTTTCCTGAAAACCTTATTGTTTTGACCTTAGTCGAGTTTGATGTTATTATGGGAATGGATTGGTTTTTTGTTTATCATGGTAAGACTGACTGTAGAGCTAAAGAAGTTATTTTTCTGAAAGAGTTTCAGATTGTATACAAGAACGAAACCATACAATTGATAACATATTAAAAATCTGAGAAACTATTGAAAGATAGAAATAAAAGTTATCTTGCTCATATTGTTGAAAAAAAGGGAACTATTTAGATTAATGATGTGGCAGTGGTAAATGAATAACTTGATGTTTTTTCTAATGAGTTACCTCGTTTCATGCCTGATCAGAAATTTGAATTCACAATTGACTTAGTTCCTGATGCTAAGACAACTTCAAAACCCCCATATCGTATGGATCAAATAGAACTTCTTGAATTGAAAAATCAGTAGTAGGATTTTCTTAATAAAATCTTTATTCATCCTATCACTTCACCATGGGGTGCTCCTGTTTTGTTTTTTATAAAGAAAGATGGTTCCATGAGACTTTTCCTTGATTATAGAGCATTGAATAAAATCACTATTAAAAACAAGTAACATTTTCCTCATATTGATGACTTGTTTGATCAGCTCTAGGGAGCTCAGTACTTTTCCAAGAATAACTTGAGATCCGGATACCATCAGCTAAAGTTGATGGAGGATAACATCCTTAAAATATCTTTTCAAACTATATATGGGAATTATGAATTTGTTTTTATGTCATTCAGTTTAAATAATGAACCTACTGTATTCATGAATCTTATTAAAAGAATATTTCATGAGTTCATGGATAATTTTGGGGTTGTGTTTATTGATGACATTCTGGTATTTTCTAAAAGTAAAGAAGAGCATGAAAAACATCTAAAGGTTATTTTACAAACCTTAAAGGAAAAGAAACTATATGGAAAATTCATCAAGTGTGATTTTTGGTTACAACATATTTCTTTTCTTGGGCACATTATAAATAGGGATGGAATAACAAATGATCCTTCTAAAAAAAGTGGTTGATGAATGGCCAAGACCTACAAATGTTACAAAGATTCGTAGTTTTCTTAGATTAGTAGGTTATTACCGACATTTTGTTAAGAACTTTGCACGGTTATCTATCCCGATAACTAAGTTAACACGAAAAGGGGTTAAAATTATTTGGATAGAAGAATGTGATATTTGTTTTTAGAAACTGAAGAAGGTATTGATGAATCCTCCGGTTTTGGAAATGCCTTCCCAAAATGGTAAGTTTTTCATCTACAATGATGCTTCTTTGAAGGGACTTGGTTGTGTTTTGATACAGAATGATCAGGTAATTGCTTATGATTCAAGACAAATAAAAACCCATGAGTTAAATTATCCCACACGCGACTTGGAATTGGAAGATGTGGTCTTTTCTTTGAAAATTTAGAGGCATCATTTGTACAGAGTCAAATGTCAAATTTATGCTGACCGTAAAAATCTGAAGTATATATTCACCCAGAAAGAATTAAACATGAGGCATAGAATATGGCTTGAACTGATAAAGGATTATTATTGCACAATCAATTACCATCCGAGAAAATCAAAAAAAGTGGTGGATGCCTTCAGTTGAAAACATCATGCATCATTAACCATGATATGTTTGGAACATGATCCCTTGATTAATGATTTGATGAATTTTGGATAAGAAGTCGTTGGTGCAGGAAATATCTCTGTTTTGTTTCAGGTTTCAGTGCAGTCATTGTTGTCATCCATAATTAAGCGAGTACAAAAGGAAGACCGTGATCTACAGAAAAAGGTAGTATTGGTTAAAATGGGTAAGTTTCCAGAATTTATCCTTGATAAATATTGTGTGTTAAGATTTGGAAAAAGGTTGTGTGCGTCCTGTGATTATCAGTTGAATAAATATTTGTTGTGTGAAGCTTATAGTTCTCCATTTTCAGTTCATCTTAGCAGTACTAAGATGTACATAGACCTTTAGGAGTATTATTGGTGGGATGTAATGAAAAGAGATATCGTTGATTTTACTATGAAATGTTTGACATGTCAATAGGTTAAAGTAGATGGAAGTTATCGAAGGGGGTGCTTCAGCCTTTTACAGTGCCAGAGTAGAAATGGTAGAATATATCCATGGACTTTGTGGTGGGACTACCTAAGACTTATCAAGGTAACAATGTGATTTGGGTTATTGTTGATCGGCTGACTAAATCTGTACATTTTCTTTCTATTAAATATACAATGTCTTTGGATCATCTTTCTTGATTGTACCTCAAAGATATTGTCAGGTTACATGGAGTTCCTCTTTCTATTGTATCTGAACAGGGTCGTAGGTTCACTTCTATCTTTTGGAAGGGGATTCAGAAGTCGTTGGGCACAGAATTAAATTTTAGTATAGCTTTTCATCCTCAATCAGATGGGTAGTCAGAACGAACTATTCATACTTTGGAGGATATGCTTCAATCTTGTTCGATGGACTACCAAGGAATTTGGGATCAACATCTTTTTTTAGTTGAGTTTTCTTATAATAAAAGTTTTAATTCTAGTATACAGATGGAACCTTTTGAGGCCTTGTATGAGAAGCGGTGTCGGACTCCAGCGTTTTGGGATGAAATTGGTGAAATAAAGTTTATGGGGCCAGAATTAGTAGAGGAAGTGGCTGAGAAAGTGAAGATAATCCAACACCACATGAGGACAGCTTAGAGAAGCTAGAAAAATTATGTAGATAACAGAAGAAAAGACTTATCTTTTGAGGTGGGTGATCATGTTTTCCTTAAAATCTCTCCTTAGAAAAGTGTGATGCATTTTGGTGAGAAAGGAAAGCTAAGTCTGTGGTTCATTGGTCTTTTTGAAATCCTAGAGAAAGTTGGACTGGTTGCATATCAAGTAGCTTTGCCTCCAAGTTTTTCTCAGGTACAAAATTTTTTTCATGTTTTGATGTTAAAAATTTATGTGCCAGATTCAACTCATATTTTTAGCCCAGAAGCAGTTCAGCTGGAAGAGAACCTTTTTTATGAAGAGAAACCAGTTCAAATTCTTGATTGAAGGGAAAAAGTATTGTGGAATAAGGTAATCCTCCAGGTAAAGGTTTTGTGGAGAAACCACATGGTTGAAGAAGCAACATGGGAGTCTGAAAATGATATGATGGAAATGTACCCTCACTTGTTTAATAAGTAAATAAAATTGCAAGGATTCAATTTCCAGAAGGTGGGGATAATGTAACACTCCAAGATTTTCTAAAAATAAATTGAAATGCATGAAACTTTGTTTTAATTAGAAATTTATAACTAGCCTTTAAACATAATTTTTTCACATCTATATTTGGAATTTCGAAAAACAGTCATCTACAATTGTGTTCAGTAAGTTATTTGGAGTCTAATAAAACCAACACAATTTTTAGTGAATAGTAACATACCCTTATGAATAGTACTATGAATAGTAATATGACCCTAATGAATTGTAAATTGTATTATTATTATATCTTCTTAAGTATTTAAGATAATGACATCTTGGTTAATTTTTCAATGTGATATAAAATCAGATATAGTTTTAAATTTGTTAGTTTTTTAATAAAGTATGATTTTGTTTAAAAATTAAATTTATAATATTTAGAAAATTATTTTCCAAAAATGGAGTTCATTTTTGAACTATGAACATTGAAAAAGGTTAAGGGTAAATTTTTGGGATTTTTCTAAAAAAAATTAATTTTTTTCAAGAAGGAGGGATACACCTATCAATGGGATGAATATTTTCAAGAAAATTTCTATAATATCAAGCATTATCTCTTGATCCCATTGGTATTGATGCTTCCTATCGAAGTAAATCCACTCATTCTCTAAGTGGAAGCTTTGGAGATATCACTTGGTGCCTTTCTCATATAGAAGAATGATGTGGGAAAATGACATCTATTATCTCAACAGAACTATGCTTGACATTAAGACTCAATATTCTGACATCGGTAAGAATTTTCTTGCATTGGTCTTAATAGTTAAAAATTGAGTCACTATCTATAGTATCATGAGGTCTATTTGTTTTCTCATATCAATCCACTCAAATATATCCTTAATAATCCGGTGTTAACATAATAGTTGGTATGGTGGGTGTTCATCCTGCATAAATTTGATATTTGATTCATATTGCATAAGGTGGTCAAAGGGAAATAATTGGAAAACTTTATTACAGCACATACTACTTCATAAATTATTCCATTGGATACTAAATTGCCTAATGAAGAATTATTCTCCATTCAAGACACTCCCCATATATGGGATATGTATTTCTATATAACTTCTAGAAGCCTGATAAGAAGAAGTATGGAAGAACCAAAACTTAATAGATTCATCTTGGGAATTGTCCTCAGATCTCCAACAAAGGTGATTTTTCCCTATTCCTTCTTATTAGCATGGGTTCGCACCAATAACGAAGCAGAATATATGTCTCTCATTATATGATTGAAATTGACCCTATATGTACCAATTTTCTAACTAAATGTCAAGGGTGATTTAGAATTGGTAATCAAGTAGATTAATGGTGAATATGAAACAGAATATATGTATCTCATTATAGGATTGAAATTGACCCTATATGTACCAATTTCTTAACTAAATGTCAAGGGTGATTCGGAATTGGTAATCAAGTGGATTAATGGTGAATATCCTATTAAGACAGAGGAATTAATTCCCTTTCTAAATTATGTACGAACGTTCATGGTATAATTTCCCTCTGATCCAACACTATATCATATACCGCATTCATAAAGCACTCATGAAGATGCATTGTCTAATGCAGCCACAACCCTATAAGATCTAGACTAGGTTGAAATAGTCATTAGTATTGAACATTATAGGGTGGTGTCCCCGTTCTTTGGAAAAGAAATAAAAAGAGATCAATTAGATTGATACCACTCCAGAGATCGAAAGGCTAGTAACTTATCCAAATGATACCTCCATGGGATGGATTTACTCCATACTAGACTATCTTCAAAGAATAATTCTTCCATGATAATGAGAAAAAAAAAAGATAACAGATCTGGTCGTGGGATGCCAACATTATTTTCTACAATGGCCTCGATGCTCACAAAGTCCTTTATAAATGAGGGTTTTATGGAGTCATCCTCAAATTTATTAAATGGGGAGAGACTCTCATTGTTATGAAAGAATTACATTAAGGTATATGTGGTTATCATTAATCTGAGACCAAGCTCTCTCACCAAATTAGATAAATTGGATACTTTTGGCCATCAATGACCTAAGATTGTATATAATTCACTAGGAAATTCCATGCTTTTTAGATACATTATAATTTCATCCATCAACCCCTAGAGTTAATTAATACCATTAAATATTTTTTATTATTTTCCATATAGGGAATAAATTTCATGGGGTCATATCCCCTGGTTGCATTCAGGCAGTTCAAGTACATCCTTACTACTGCCAACTTATTCTATAAGTGGGCCAAGACTATATCCCTTAAGGAAGTCAAGAATAAAGTGATCATAAACTTTATGAAGATAAATATAATTAACATATTTGGTGTACCCCATACAATTCTAATAGACAATGGCATCAACTTATACTTTTTCAAGTTGAAAAGGTTGTATCAGCAATATGGGATTCAGTCCAACCACTCATCCCCCAACCATATAGTGGAAAATGGATAGATTAAGGCCTTCAATAAAACTCTATCTAACATACTCTAGAAGAAGGTGGATAAGGTTAAGAATTCCTAGGCTTAAAATCATACATGCTTTGTGTTCCTGCCACACCACAACCTATAAGGCTATATAAATAGCCCCATATTCACTTAAATATGGGATATAAGTAGTCCCACCCATCAAATTCTAGCTTCCCTTACTTCATTTTTTCATATACAACCAAATTTATGAAGATGAACAATCTCAACAATGACTAGATTATCTAGAACGACTTGATGAAAAGAGATTTTTCATCCTACATAAATTGGAGGTTTATCATAATTGAGTTGCCTGGGCTTTCAATAAGAAAGTTTTCTTTCATTGATTTCTCTAGGGAGAGATGGTATTGGTCCTCAAGAATCTGATGATACCAAGTAAGAAGACTCCAAATCTTAAACCAAAGTGGGAAGGAAATTATATCATATACAAGGTTTACTCCAATGGATATTACTCCTTAGTCATAATGGATGGAGAGCACATCACATCATCCACCAATGGAAGGTTTCTCATAAGTATTTTTCATAAATTTCACATTGATTCATATTATCTTTATCACATGATGTAAAACTGCATGACATCATCCTAGTCACATGATGTAAAACTACATGACATCATCCTAGTTGTATGACATAAAATTACCATACAATATCCTAGTCACATAATGTAAAATTACACAACAACGTCCTCACTGTATGACATTAAAGTACAAGGTCATTATCCCTATCATGATACATTAAACTACACAGCACAAGTCTTGAATGTATGAATGTAAACTACATAGCATATCATCCTAGTTGCATGACATAAAACTGCATAACAATATCCTCACTGTATGAAGTTAAACTATATGAAAATCTCCCCTACTACACAATGTTAAACTTCCCAACTCACATCCTAGCCATATTACTTTTAAATACATGGTATAATGTCCTAGTCATGTGATGTAAAACTATATTAAAACATTATAGTTGCATGAATTAAAATACATGACAACATCTCCACCATATGATGTTAAACTACATGGTAAATGTCCTAGTCACGTGATTTTAAATTGTGTGAAAATTTCTATACTAAAATTTCCAAACCCCACTGTATTTATTATAAATTACTATTTCATGTTCTTTAATATTCTACAAATGGTCCTATGAGTGCCTATTATTTCTTACATCGAGCATGAATCGTGTGAGTTTAGAGGTTTTAGTCGATTGGTCTATTTAGTATGACTAAGAGAACCATGACTAAAAAATGGGGAATAATATGGTCCATCTTACATGACCTTAAAACTACTTATAGTGGACTATTATGCATGGCCTAATTTCCCTACATGAGATCCAAATCTGTATTGAATCCCTTGATGCAAAATATGTCTATGCTTGAGAATATCAATGCTCACTTTCCTCACATTGAGCTCAATATATATGGGGGACTTATATTCAAGAGCTACATGTTTCATGGTTCTTATTACTTCAGGATACATATTGATGCTTCTATCCTTTATCCTAGGCCCAACCACGAATCAAAAAAAGGTCTCTCCCCTGTGTAAGAGCTGGATCTACATAGTGGTCCTCTATCTATTTCTAGGGGATTAAATGGTTATGTCTATACTATCCAACCCTAATATCATATATTTCTTGACCTAGGATCAAAAATGGTTCCTTTTTTATATATGAGTTAAATCAACATAGGATCCTTCATTGTGAAATTCTTCATCTGTAGACCCAATCTAAAAAATACTTCCCTGCTATGTAAGATCATGATATGCATAGAGGATCCTCTAAGAACTACTTGTGTTTTTATTCCTTCCATAATAGGATATATAGTGACACATGGATCCTTTATCATAGGCTCAACCGAAAACTAAAAAATACTTTTTTTTCTCTATATATGATCTTGATCTATATAGGGAATTTCTCACCAAGAACTATGTGTCTTTTTTTTACCTGGAAAACAAATTTTTATTTCAAAATAATTATTAAGGAAAAATTAGAAAACCTCACAAGTTCACAACAGATGGAAATTTAACATGGAAAGAAATAAAAATAATAATTAAAGACAAGGCTAAGATTATTATAACTAGTCACTCTATATAATCCCCATTGTAAGTCAGTTACCTTGGTATCCAGGTCTTGATGATTTCTTCAAGATATTAGGCCAAATTTTCCTGAGTTTAGATATATTCCTCCATGTTAATATTCAATCTATTGAATCATAATTCTAATAAGTAGTCTTGTGTGTTGATCCATACCCTTTGATGCTCATTGATTTCAATTTGGATCATTCTCTCGTAAATGTGGTTGGACTCCTCCTTTGTGGTATTTATATGTAAATATTATTCAAGAATATGTTCTTTAGAGTGTATTATGAGCTCCATAAAATGATCTTTTTCTTATTCCACTGATTTATAATTCCCTTTTGAGTCTTTGTTATGATTTTCTTCTTGTAGAACAAAGGTATTGGAAACCTTCATCTGCTCTTGGTCCTTGGAAACCTCATCCTATGCCAGGTGGTTAACCTCCTGGGGATTGGTGTGCTTCTCATGAGTCTTCCCCTTCATGTTCACTTCACATTTGGTTGTATTCTGATCCATAGATTTTTTTGTTGATCTTGTCTCCATTAGCTTACGAAAGTAGTAATAATATTTACACCCATTGGTTTTTTCCCTTTAAGAACCGCATGACTTCCTGAGTCTTGGGTTCCTTTCTACTCTTTCTTCCTCTGAGGACTATAAATACCTCTGACATGTATCATTCAATGCTATAAACAGATAATTGACTAGATGTATCATCATCCAATATATGGTGATCCTACTCACCATCAGAATCTGGTAAAGAGACTATTCCATGGGCTCCAGCCTTGGAGCCTGCTCAATCCTTGGAACCATTACACTTCCTTTTCCATTTGGGGATAACCATATTACAACCTTCCTGGAGATAAACATCATCAACTGGGTCATCCAAGGCCTAGAAGTGATTCTGAAGAGGGTCAAAGACAGTGGGAACACACTGAGCAGAAGGTACCCACACTGGATCCACATTGTCCTTCTGTATTTTTCCTGAGCCATGGGAAGAACCCACTCTATCAATCGCTGGTAACACACCGTGCCCCACTGATTCAGTGGGAGATATTATCGAGTGAGACACAATGTTTGAGTAAGTAGGTTTTTTTTCAAGGGAATTGCACCGGGGTTACCCATCCAACAGGGCATGCTGAAAAGGATCATCTAATTCGGGCCTCAAACTAAGAGGATTCTCAGACTCCTTTGAAACAGAAAGTGTCAACCCTTCATTCTGAAGGGAAACACTAACACTGTGTTTGGTGAGATTTTAGTAAAAGAAAATAAATGATTTTATATTTTATAAAATAAAATAAATGAAATGAAATGATTATGATTTATCTCCTTGCGTTTGGATCAATAACTTAGTAAAAGAAAAGAAATGATTTGGATTTATCTTCATCTTGTTTGCTGAATCTTTTTAAAATAAAATAAAAGAAATTTTATTGTGATACATGTAGAAAATAGGGATAAAATTGAAATTTTAAAATACTAACAACCCTCCACCATCATTTCTCTCCAAATCATCCCAATTTTGGGGTGATTTAAAAACAATAGCAGGAGAGAAATCTATTTATCTTCATTTATCCCCTTATAATTTCTCTCTCCTTAAAATTATCTCACCAAACATGATAAATCAATTTATCCTCTCAATATCATTTCTTTTATCTCTGGATCATCCCTGCCAAAATAGCCCTAAAACTAGCGTGATCCAAGGTACTCGTCGATTTCTTCTCATAGTGTACCAATCTGCAATTAACCATATTTTAAGGTTTTCGAAGCGACGAACGAAAATCCAATTAAAGATAGACCAACTGAGAGCACAAAACATAGAAATCATACCGGTTCTCAAAATCCACTAGTTGATGGAATCGGAACTCATCTTCAATCTTGATCCAGGCTTCTTCAATGGGGGGCTTGGAGACATCGACTTATGCACAAATCTAAGGCACAGTAGGATGGAACATAGACCTCAAATTCTCATAAAAAGAAAAAAAAACCTACCGACAAGGTTGCCTAACATTTGAAGAATAGTAGGATTTTGGAAGAGAAGGGGAAGACCCAGGAATCTCACCCATATCACCGTAGTGGGGGAGTCCCTCTTTTAATGAAATTCATAGCTCCAATGTAGAAGAAAGAAATGGCACCCTTTGCAGGAATGAATACCCTTAGACCAAACTCCGATGAAATCATCAGCATTGGAGAACTGGATAAAGAAGTGGAGAGGATCCAAAATCCCGTTGACAATGCGATCTTGAAAGGACCAAGAAACTTTGATGAAATGGATGAAACTATCGAGATATTGGAATCACCAACCGAAACGAGCTATCGGTGAAAGAACATGGAGAGAAGACGCTTCTGAGAACTCTTAGAGGGAGAGAGGAAGCGAAGGGGCCCCTCAGTGAAGGGTTGGGACTTTTGGGCAAAGCTGAATGCAAGGGAAGTCGAGTAGGAGGGCTGGATCAGAGAACTTACTAGAGAAGGTTAGAGGAACTAGCTTGTTCTGTCGGAGAAGGGGGTGGGTGGATCGACCATCACCACTACCCGAAGGGGGTGAGCCGCCTTCTAGGGTTCCATTAGGGAAAATGCGTGGAGATCAGTCTTTCACTCTAGTTAACATGAATGTATTCCACTATGTGTATATTGATTCATGTTACATAAATATATATAGTGATTCCATAATCCATTATCCTAGATCCAACTGCAACCTCGAACAAATAAATTTCCCTCTTTAGTCTTTGGAACCACACTAAAATGAAGACTGACTTCCTTCTCCAACACAAAAAATTGTTCTGTGAAAAATAATACTCATAAAAATTGTGTACGAATCGATAAAAATGTTACGTCTTTTATACAAGCTTGATTTATATTGAGACTCCCAGTATAGGTTCATCCTTGGAATATATTATTAAATGATGTTTTTCCTCTATGTAAGAGCACGATATATGCGGGGGTTCTTCCTCTATCCCCTGAGGACTCAGTGGTTATAGATATATTAGTTGACCCTAGCATTTGAGTTCACCTAACATGTGTTATAAAATTCCCCCTTTCCTATAGATAAATTAGATATATGTTGGAAATCACAATATAAGAACTACTTATAGATTAATTCTTATCCTCACAATATATGTAGTAATGCCTAACTGTCCTGCCTTATGACCAATCACAAAATACAATAAAAATATCACTTTTCTCAGTTTTTAGACCTCTTCACCCACATTGGGCTGTCTTCTATGAGTTTAATGCTAATAAAAAACCATATCATTTTGTGCATGGACTAAATCTATGCAAATACCTCGTATAAAGTTTATAATCATATGACCTTAAAATACATGGAACCTGATTCCTAATCGTATGATGTTAAACTATAAAATATTTGGTTCATCCTGTGTAACCTTAAACTACTCAAAGCGGGCTTCTATATGTCCCAATTACCTACATGATAACTCGATCCATTTAAGGGTGCTCGATGTAGGGTTTCTCTCTAAACAAACATCATGATAAAATAACCTTGTCTCAATATTATATCCTAATGCTTAAATCCTTCCCTGAAATATAACAATTATGTGTGGATTGATTCATATTTTCTCAAGATATATAGTGATGTATGAATCACATATTTAGGACTCATCCATGAGTCATATTCTATTTCAATTCCTTTCAAGTAAATCATAGCAACCTAATCACAGTAAGTTCAAATCTGAAGTTCCCCCATCAATATTTTTAAACATCAATTTTCACAAATAACACTTTGAGCCTCAGGTGTCTTGGATTACCAAAAACTTTCCATAACTATCGATAATGAGTGTGTTCAACTTCAAAGGATGATTCTGCTTGACTATACATATTATTCCCCTGATATGGATCTCCATAAGCGGCCTCGATATAGCCTATCAACCAAAGGCATCTCCATCCTAAGTAGAAGACCCTCTAATCTTCATATTCATCTATAGAATCGCAAAGAAAATCATCATTATGATGTATTACATTATCATACCTTTCATAATTTCTCTATACCACTAATCCTAATCAAAGAACCATGAGATATGATTTAAAACATCATCACTCCCTATTCGAAGTATGTTAGGACATTCTTTGTATTTGATCCTCATTTGTGTTGTTATTCTTACTCATTAGGTCCAGGAATCATGATTATAAATTGTGTGCAACCACTCTGAGATAGTATATGCTTTCTTTGGAATCCCAATTAAATTTCTTGCTCGTAAAACTTACCACTTCCAAGGATTAGGAAAAAATTACAGTGCAAATATAAAAGGTACAAAGCTTATAGGACATAAAGCCCTAGAAAAATTTGATCCATACTTGTTGGACCCAAAGGTTTAGGAAAAAGTAAGGGCAATGAAATATCATATCTCTTAACCTCGATTATATGTTCCCTATATAGTGGTGTAACCTTTAGGGTACTATAACCCTTCTTGAATATTATTTCTTTCCACAAACCTAATTCATTTCATAAGTGTTTGGATATTTTCAAATCTTTCTGGTTAGTAATAATGAGTGTATTCATCTCCAAGGGACACCTCTACTTGACTATGCATGTTATGATTCCAATATGGATCTGCATAATCATCCCTGATATGACCTATCAATCAGAGGAATCTTCATCCTAATGGGAGGATCCTCTAATCCACATACACCCAGACACTATTGTAGCTAAACCTACCTTTTGAATATAGTTTGTGGTTATCCTCTACATATGTGTATAATCTCATCACTCCTAATTCAAACTCCTTGAGTTATGATTTAAACAATCAATAGTCCAAATATTTAAGTGGATTTAGTGCCTTCAATGTTACACACTTATGCATCATGCTCACCTTCAGAGCAGAGATATGACATCTCATCCTCAAACCTTTGAATGGTCCTCATCATGTGACTCTACACCACATGACACAATGGTTTGAGCTTTATGACCATAAACTAAATTCCCCTTTTCAAGGTAATATATAGTGACATCAAGACCTCACCCACATCAATATTTGGCCTATGTACTAAGAAAGATGATGTCCTTTTTATTTCTTTCTCCACTGATGATCGTCAAATCATATCTGCCTCCTGATATCACATAATCAATCTTTGGAACACTCTTAGAGGGGGAAATCCAATGATGTTGATGGTGATGGTCACTATAATTAGGTTAATTAGGATCACTTATAGCTATTTTGGTGGTGATGGTCACTCTAATTAGGTTAATCATGATATGCCTTTTTTATGAAATTGTTTATATCAGCAACATTGGGCTTTTCTAATTCATGCCAGGTCTATCTTGCACATATTAATGGATGAGCATCCTCACAAAATCTCATCAAATCTATATGAACTTCAACAATAGCATCTTATGGTCTGAGAACTATGAACCTGAACTATATGCACATCCCTTCAAGGTTATCTATATTTATGATGTATGGGATTTTCTTATTCACATCATGGTTACTCTACCTAGATTTCTTTGTAGATTACCTTGTTTTTCTTTGATCAAAGTTGTTTGAACTTAAACATCAGCTATAATGGTCGAAATTTCATGCCCTAAAACATCATAAATAAATAGAAACAAAACTCACCATATATAAAACCTATAAAAATGTGATCTAGTAAAAATTAGAGTCTTTGATCACTAGATACGCACCTCACGTATTCTAGATAAAACTGAGCATTTGAAATTAAAAAGGCATGAAAATTGTTAGGTCAAAAACATACAAAGGGAAACCTAAGAAAAATATAAGTTTCTATCCACTAAACTTACCCCATATGAAGCTTACAAAAAAATAAGGGCAACAAAATAAAATATTCAAAGTTTGTAGGGTCCACTATATGACCTTGGAAGAGTCAATTTATGCTCACTAGGCCCCTTAGACTAGGAAAAGTAAAGATAATTATATCATCCCTGCATCTCTAGTATATTATTCTATGGGGTTTATATGAAATTCAAAAAGACATAACTTTAGGATACTTAAACCCATTTTGAGCATTGGAATCCTCATTCCAAATTCCCACATCGTAATCCTTATCATGCTAAGTCAAATCATTCATCCAAATGGACTAACTCTGGTGTTACAGTGATGTTAGTTGTGCCTATACCCATATATGGGCCACACCTAGGAGAAAATATCTTATCTAAATGGACTAACTCTAGTGTTATAGTGATGATAATTATTCTTATACCCATCTATGATCCATACCCATGAGGAAATAATTTATCTGGATAAATCAACTCTGGTGTTATAGTTATAGTAGTTATGTCTATACCCTTGTATGATCCATTCCCAGAAGGAAATAATTTGACTCAAGTGTTTGGGAACTATGATTGATGTTTTTTTCATTCATTGTTCAAGTGGATTCAATTTACTCTAATATTACTATTCATATTTTCAAATGTTATTATTATAAAAATAATAATTAGAGTGTATCAAGTAATCATAGAGTTGATAATTATTGAATAGAAAATATTATTTAATTAATTTATTGATAAAAATGGAGGGAGGGGATTTCCACAACTCGGAGTCTCTCCCCTTCATCGTAATCAAAAAAATATAAACAAATGAAAATAGCTACCATGGTCCCTATCAAGTTGAGTTTAGTAAGTCATCTAAATCTTAGAGAGAAACACCAATATACTGTTGAAGGTTTTCATGTTGGATAACTTCTTCCTTGGATAATGTATGTGTTCATTCGATGTGGGTGATTAGTTATCAACTCCTCCATTAAAATGACTCAATCTCATGCTTCGCCTTTAGTAATTGTGTCTTCACATTTGTCATGCGAGCATCATATTCTTAGAGCTATACGGTTTTCATGACCATCTGATTACAAAGTCATGATTCTTAGATAGAAAAGTGGTTCAGATATATCATAGGACCCTCCGTGACTTCCACTTGATGGTTGGAACTATAAAATAAGAGGATTGATTTATTGGGATGTAAAGTTCTCTTGGGTAGTTAGAACTTGTTTATAAGATCATACAGGTGTTGGTAGTCAAATTCATCTACACCCAATCCATAGAAAAGTTGTTGAAGGATTTCATCATTTCTTCTCATATCTCCTAACTGGGTCTCTATAATGATAACACATACTTGACACCAAACCCACTTCCTGGTCACCTGATCTTCGAAAGAAACTTCAGGGTCCACACTCCGATCAATCATCACCATTGGTATGTAATTAGGGACCTATTCTATAAAGTAGTAGACAGTTATAGGGATAGAGATAGGTGATTTATTAACCCTCACCCCATGGTTGGTCCCATAAACCATCTTGGTAGATGCAATCATCATTAGTGGCTTACTATTCATCAATATAGTATAAATAATGTCATCGGTACAATCACCAACTCAGACCACTTTCATTGATCTTACCACATTCATAATATGAATAGGACATGAAGATGAATTTTTTCATAATTTTTAGAGTGATTTTTCATAGGACCCTCTGGATCTATGATCTGTTCCAAGGAAATATCAGGAAGTGGGTTACGGGAATCCAATGGTTTATTCACCAATCAGATGGTTCATCCTATAACTCTATCTAGATATTTCTCTATCCATGACTTAGTATAATCCCATGAAAAGTTTTTTGGGGCTCCTGATGATGGAAATATGATCTTGGAATTCATTTCCTCTCACACCATCATTATCCAAAGTTTGCAGATAACACTGAGATTCCATTCACTCCTAACCCTAGCGAAAGGTAGAAGAGATGGTCCTTGAAGATGCTTTAATTGATATGGGAATCTATAAGGAGTGTAATTCATAATGATGACTAGATCATCCACTTGGTCCACCAACACAACATTTTGGAAAGATAGGATAAAGTAATTCTCTTCCTGAGTACCTATGTTGTTATCAATAACTAACCCAGAGGGTGTGTCACTATGAGAAACATGGATGAAATGTAGGTAATTCCTTGACATGTCATTGAATTTATTAATTCTATGGGACCTCATTTGGATATAAAAAAAATTGAGTAGTTTGGTGTGAGATGGGAAATGAGGGACTATAAAATCATTATCAAACTCATAACATTGGAAGTGTTTCATTATCCATCCACAAAAGAACTAGAGTGGACCACTAATTCAGTACAATATTTTCCCTTCTTGAACATGACCCAACATGTAGTAGATTCAAAAAAGAACTGGAACTACTATATTGATCAGTTTTACTTGCATTGGTAGAGATTTCATCATCAGGATACTAACCCTAACACCTAAACAGGAATCCTTAGTAGGAAAGAGCTACTCACTCAAGAATATATCCAAGAAAACTTCTGGTTGAAGGGTTCATGCCACATTTGGTTGAATTTTGTACCCCAAAGAGTAGTATTGGTGTTATCTTAAAATAGAACACTAAAACCCCTTAGCATTCATATATTTTTTTCTAGGGAAACTTTTTGAGAATTTAACTCTTGATCTTGGCCAATTGGGTTGAAGGAAGATGCCCACTCATTCCATGAATGGGATAATTGGATGAAGGTAGAGGTATTTACATGGTATTCTCTTCATTGCAATTAGTAGATCCCTTTCTAAGGGATGAATCTATCCTATGTCCCCCCAAGCATTAGCTACATGGTTATATTTATAGTATATATTACCAATGATTGGGATTCCCCCCAATTTTTGAATGTTTCATAAACTAATTCATGTATCGCCATGTGGTAAGTGGAAGGTGTTGGTACCCAAACACCAGTGACTAAGAAGATCTAGGAGAAGTTTTTTTGGATAATATGCCATTAATTGCTAAACTTGTGCCACTTCATATTGTCTAATTACTCATAGTTTATTAGTAAACATTTCACAACTCTAATTCACCTAGGGATCCCAAGCCCAGTCATTGAAAAATATACCACTATGGTGTAAATCCCATTTTGGACCCCACCCTCTATTGGGATTATTCAGTTAAATAGTTAAGATGAATGAGTAGTTTTGAGTGATCAGTTTTTGACATTGATCTTCTTAATAATAAGTGAGTGGAGAGTTGTTCAGAATATATGCACTCTCTTAGCTAGCCTTGAGGACAAGTTAGACCCCATTAGAAATATTTTATTGGATATCATCTAGAGAGGACATGAACTATGTCGATGGTCTATTATGATTAGGCGCAAGGATCATGACATCGTCTTCAATCCTAAATTCATATATGGGTAACTTATCATATAACAAGTAATACCAATTTTTTGGGGTGATAAGATTGTTCAAGCCTTTATTTTGAGAAATTACATAGTACCAAGGTTCCACTTTGACATTTCCATCAATGGATAATCTCCTTTAGACTGCAGTAATTTTTTTCAATGATGGATGGAAAATAGTTAAAATCTACCAAAAAAATGTAAAATTACAAATTTCCACACATTCATCATGAATATACCATGCACTAAACACATAGAAGTTTTAAGGTCACCTAATCACCAAGGGAGTTGTACAACGAACAAGTGACTATTCCAATCCCGCTAGCTAACCATGCAAGAATCTAAATAATATTAAGTAACCAAGCAAATATCATGGTAACCACGTTAAGGCATGAAGCCATTTATAGATATTATAGAGGCCATTTGTTCACAAGGAAATTGGACAGAGTTAAGAACATAGGATTTCATCCATTATTTGAGTGCTAGCATCATATAGAAGAAACATGTGAAAATAAAAGGGGTGTGTCCTTACTTATAAGCAGTATTGTGACTTTTAGAATGCTTGTTGCATGTATTACATGCAGGTAGTGCACTTCCCAAAGAGTATTGCAATGTTTACCACTCAAGATTCCATTTAATTACTCATAATGAATTTCTATTTGTACCACTCAAAGTCCATTCTAAGGGGGTGAATTTTTTATCACTTGTAGATGTAGGGAAGGGAGGTCACCCCACTGAGCTGCCTAGTCCCTCATAACAATGAAGGCATAAACACTACATGATTTCTTAGGATCCACGTGATACCAAGATAGATCAACCATGTAGTGTCATATATACTATGTTTTCCCCACTACCCATGTAATTCCCATCCACCACATGGTCTCCCTATGACCATGAGATCCTCCTATAATCATATGATAACCAAGACACTATGCAGCTCTAAAATGTTCACCTTGGTGGTCACCTAATATGCTAATGAAGCCTCTAGTACACAGTGACCATGCGGTCATGCACTCCTCACTGAGTGGTTTCCAATCTTGGAAAATTGTTGACTTGTTCCTTACCTATAAATACCCAGTTCTATTTTGAGAATGGAGGATATGAAGAAGGAAGAGAGAGTGATAGAAATTCCCAGATAATAACACATAGGTAATCCTTAAACCCCAAAATAACTCCCTCTATGAAGTCTCATGTACAAGACCAATGCATGAACCTCATTGCACATGGTACTACCACACAGGCTTGCACCTCTCACATACCTTTCAGGCGGTCTACACCTCTAGCGCACTTACTGAGTAGTTAGCACCCATATTACACACTAAGAAAACTCACCCCCTACGCAAGGTCCTCACATGGACTAACCTTATATGCACCTATATACTAGTATAGACTTTTCTATATTTGTTGATCATGAAGATTGGTCTTCACCATGATCAAACCACACAGATAGATCTTCCCCTATAAACTTATTGTGTGCATTGGGACTTTTCACGTGCCTACTGCATAGAATGACCCTCTATTATGAAATCACCAAGTGGAATCACCCTATTCATGGAGACCCCATGTAGATATAGTCCATGTACACCTAGAACAAATATAATCCCCTCTACACATGCATCTCCTGCATCAGATGGACCCTTCTATTATATACCTCTCGTGTAGGATGGTCCATCCTACTGCATGCCTACCACACCAGATGATCATATTTTTATGACAAACATGAAGTTTGCCTTCACTTGGGGTGTTTAAAAACCTCCTCCCACTAATATCCCCATACAGAGTATTTAATCATCCTATTGAACCCTTTTTATAAGGAGGCCCTAAGAAGTCCAAGATAATACCCCTTCCAAAACCACTAGACTCATATAATCAGGGCTTATGAATTAGCATGCATCCATTCAATCATGTATTCCCTTGATAAAAGGAGGATTTAGGTTTTCATTCTAGATAGGTAGAACCCTCTGGGGAATCACATTCATGTATTCCCTTGATAAATAGGTTTTCTATCAAGAATACATTGGAACAATCACTCCTAGATCAGTGATGGATTTCTTCTCTATTCAATGAGTCAGGTCAAATAGGGCATCCCTCCTGGAGTAAACCCCTAGTATTCCTTATATGATTCCATATTCCTACTACCTAAATAACATGTCATTACTTACTAATTAGAAGTAATATGGTATTATGTGCTTCCTCTTCAGGTATAATCCCCATATAAATATAATTGTGCAATGTTGTACAATGTGATCAACCTTTTACTATCTCTTGTTTATCACACCAAGCATGAATCATGTGTTCTTAGAGATATTTTTTTATCATGTCATAAACACGATTAAAATTTATCTAACTAGGGATTCCTTTTAAGTGTAAGTCCCAAATTCAAACTCAATAATAGATTACTTATCCACCTAATGACTCATGCCCCCAATGGGCCTCCTACTAGGTGAAATCCATAATCTATCTTCCTAGGGTAGCCTCATATATGTAATTACCACTCAATTATTTATTGTTTCACCTTTATAGGAATAGAAATCCTTACCTCGTGATGTTAAACTACATGGTATAGTCCTATCACATGACCTTAAACTATGTCACTTGAACTATGTGGGATTTGATTCTTGTTTCAATAGGATATGTAAGATGCCACCATGAGGTTAAAACCCAATATAATCAACTCTTTTTTCATCCTAATTGAACCATATTCCTCATGATATCACTTACATCCTTCCCTCACCTGACTATATTCCCACAAACTTGTACATCCCTCTCTCTAGTCCAATATTCCCAAAAATTCCCAATCATCAAACCATATCTTGATAGAACAATGCCCCTCTTGGAGGTCTGTATTCCCTTTAGGTGTCATCATATTTCTTTATTGGTATATATCCCCTCTGAGGTTAACTAGAAATATCTCCTCATGCATAAGTACCACATCGACCATTTCTAAGCATCATTTTCCTAATCATCCTTACTACATGGTGTTAAATTGCATGGATGAGTCATGGTCACACAAAATTAAAAGGTATGACATATCCTATTAAGTGGAACTAAACTATGTGGGTTTTGATTCCTTTTACAAGGATATTTATGAATTCCCTATCACCGACCCAATGCCAACACTATGAACACCTATTGATTTCCCATATGGAAATAAAATCTATAGTTCCCAACTATGCGGATTTAAACCATAGACCCTTTAAATTAAGAACCACTAAGTAATAATAAAGTAATATGGAGAACCATTAATATATAAAAATGGTATCATTGATGGATAACCTATGATACATACATATATTTAGGTTGATGGAGGACATCTGACATATATGGATATCCACATTGATACATGTTAACAACCAACTACTAGCATAGGGGTAACCGGTCTTGCATTGGGATATGGGAAGGATTCAAAAAATGAATTAAATATATAAGATATTATAAGAGTAGGAAATAAGACCCAAAAAATTTGTATTAAGGTTGACCTCCCACCCTCTCGACCAATGCACATTTTGAATCATTAATAGACCCCCCCCCCAGTGACTTCCTACCTTTAGAAAGCAGGTTCGTACCAACATTAAAGATAAATTTTCATAAACATAGGAGTCATTGGTAATTTATGGTTCCATGAATATCTTCCTATCATAAACTAATTAAAATAGTTATCAACTTCAATGAACTAACATACTCCTTCTATAATGATCGTATTTTGAAGCCTATATAAAGGTCCAAGCATATCATTCCAAAGTTTAAATAATTTTTTCAATTTAATACTCTATAATTATGTATTACTAATGAAAAAGTTTTTTTAGAAGTCTACTTGTTCATAGAAAACTCTTTCCTTACAATATATCCAGAATTCGAAGATCAAACTAATTTTATTTTTTATTATCTTATATTTTTATCTTCACACTTCATGACATATTCCTATTAATTGTTTTTAACTTCAAAATAGAAAAAATTAGTTCACCATTATATTAATCCATCTCTCCCACTGTCAATATTTTGATTGAAGGATTATTTGATAAAGACTCATTGAAAAAGTGGTCACTTATTACAATCAGTGATGGTCTACCAGATCAATGCATGAAATCCCTCTACTGCTTCATGATAAATTTAAATAATTTTCAGGAAAAATAACTTAGTTATACTTTACTAGTAAAGATAAGAGAATTATAGGATTCTTATATTAATATTCTTGGTCAAGCTTCATGCTCTTTAATTTTTTTATTTCATTTTTAATTTTTATATTCATTAAAATTCTACCAATTTTCAGTTTTCAATAGTTTAATTGTAACTATATTTTTTATACAAACTTGCATTTTTGAAATTTTTAATTTACTACTTTTTAATTTTTATTTTCCATTACTTTCATCAAATTACGGATTATCTAGAATTTATAAAAAAAAAATTCCTTCAAAATTATTTATTTTGTTAAAATTATTCAGTTAACCTATTTATAGAAAATCATCATTATTTGAAACCACAAGGTGTATGTTTGACCAAAGTTAGGTAATTTTCCTTTTATCAGGAATTTATAATGAAATTAAAGGTTATCTTAACCAAATTTGTATCAATAAAAGTGGTCAAATCCTTCTTAGTGCAATCTGGAGGAACGCACTAAGTAAATTTGAGTTTAGTATGTATAGATTGGGGATTATTCTCAATAGATTAAAAAACTATGTGTAAATATATCTGACCTAAGTAAAGTCAACCAGAATATCTTTGATTAGTAGAATGGTGAAAGACTGTATTACATAAAGGTAAATATATATTTTTATCAACTATAATATCTAAAAGACTAGATATTCTGAATCTAATAATGAATTCTATTAGGATTTTGATAAAAATAGTGGGATTTATATATAATTAATCAATTAATAATTAGTTATCAAGATAAAGTTTTATTATATTATATTTGTTTTCCTATAGATAATGGTGAGTAATATTACGAACTCATTAAAACTGAAATCAATTTTGGGAAAGTAAAATAACCTACCAGTTTTAATTTTTAGGAATGGTACAAGTGATTGAATATAGTACTATGCCAAGTAAATCATATGTGTTGGAGCCCTATACCTAATGATCCACCACATGGAGCAAGTAAAGCAGATAATGAATCCTACAGGAGGAATATATATGAGGTAATAAATATCTAATCCATCATGTTATCATCAATGTATAGTGATCTAAAAAATTAATATGAGGAAAAATATCTTTACATAATATTGTCTAAACTTGAATAACTTTATAAGGAGAAATATAGGAAAGAAAGATATGAGATCTCCATTATACTCTTAACGTAAAATTTGGGAGGATTCTAGGTCGGTCTTTTCACATATGTTTTTTCATTTTGAGGTATTATTTTGTTTATTTTTAGTATAGTGCTTATCCATGGGTTTCCCCCTTTATTTTTGGTGAAAATTGAGATTTTGGGCTTAACAGTATGAGGTGCATGGTTGGAACATGGTTTTTCAAACTATGCACCCTTTCCTAGGAAACCATGTACCTAGGTAACATTTTTGGATAGTGGATAACCACACGGTTTGTGCATGGTTTGGTAAATGTGTGGTGTGTTCCTCTTGTATAGTAAGGGGCACATGGTTTCCACACATTTTGGTAAACCATGCGGGAAAACCGTGCACCATGTCTAGGTTATTAAAATTTTAAAAATGATAATTGTGTCCTCTCAGGATTTAATCCCAAATCCCCCATTTTCTTCCCCACTTGGGATTTATATCCCTAGGAACCTCAAACCCTCATCTTTTCTCCCTTGGATCTCCATTCCCTTGGCATATGTGGTGTGGTTTCTCCAATATTCTTCAAGTAAGTGTCATTTATTCCTTTATTTCTCCTCTTTTATAAGGTTTCTCTTCTTCTTTATTAGGGTTTCACTATTCCAGTGGTTGGGTGACCTATTTAAGGTTGGATATTGTTATTTAGGGTTAAAAATTTATGTTTATGGTTAGATATTTCCTTTATAGGGTTCTCTTGAGCTGCGGTTGTGGTTTCGCATTAATTTCTAGAATTTTATACACTTGAGGTAGATGGTTCCATACTTAAACATTATTTGGTGATTTTGATATGATTTCCTTACTTCTTGGTCATGTTATAAGGATTTTTTATGAGGTGATAAATGTTTTATTAAAAGTATTAAAGGTTCTCATGTGTTGAAAAATGGTTTTCTAAGGAAAATGAGTTACATTTCATTTGTGTCTCATGTGTACTTACTTGTTTTGATTCTTAAAAATGTTTGATAAAATGTGTAAATGGTGAGAAACATGTTTTAAAGTGTATTTGGTGTGTTTTTGGATTCAAAAGAGTTTTTGGGTTATGAAAATGGTGGTTTATCATGTGTGTTATATTGATTGGATTATGCATGTGTGAAAGTGATGTTTCATGTGATGTGTGGAATGGAAATTGAGCACAAAGGGAATCCTAGGTGACTAGGTGGGAAGACTAAGACTAGTATGTTAGTCAGGTCAATAGGACCGAAGCATGTTTATTTATATTTGGATTTATGATACAACAATAACTGAACTATAATGATTGGAGACCACTAGAATTTAGGATATATTCCTATCTAGTGGACCGTTCATGAGGATGATGATCAGTGTGGTTGGTATACCACATTTCATCGAGATATGATATGCCTAGTGTTCCAATATAGATAGTGACTATAAGGATTTACCATGACTTAATACTCTTTTGTGATATTTATCTTATCATCGGCATACGGTGCACTTGGTTGTTTACTTCAAAAGCAAGGCATGTTTTCCATTTAAAATGTTTTCTATATAAATGTTTCTATCTTTTTCATAAAACTCACATGTTGATTTTTCTTATAATTTTTTCACATGGAATCTCTTTTTTTGGGTGGAATCCTACTAGTATTTGGTTCACACCCTATATACACCTTTGGGTGTATATAGACTTGGTTATGTTTGACTCGAATAAAGGCAAGTTGTTTTGTGATGGTGGTTCGGGTTGCTAGTGGTCTTCTCTTACAGGTGTTGGTGGTGGTGGATTGAGGCTGATGACCCTCTCTTTGCATAGAGGTTTTTGGGTTGTTTTTGTTTATTATCCCTCCCAATTTTTATTGTTTTTGTTTTAGTTAAAGTTGTAAACCTTGAATCTGAAAATTGTTTCATTGTGTTCAATTATGATTATTCAGCCTTGTGATGTTTATTATTTTGGGTTTTTTATGACTGTATATATGTGTGAAATCATTCCCATAATGAATTATTGATACTCAGGAACTAGTTTTCAGCCCATGGGGATCGGTAATTCTCTTAGGGCCATGCTAAAAACTAGTACGGGTGTTGGGTTGGATGAAATCTCAACTTGGTTCATGAAAAAATGGTATCAAAGGAAAGTTATGATCTTTTTGGCTCAAGTTATTTAGGGAAGATTCTGGATAGACTAGATAAAGGAATATTGGGACTTGAGGTTTTGGTCACAAGTAGGGTACCTAGCTAGCACACCTTGTGAAAAATCTTAAGTCACTATAGGATGTTAGGATTTTATTTGACTTCTTCTCTAGGTGAGAGGTATAGGTTATAGACTGTATATGGACACTAGGTGGGGGTGGAGTGGTTTGTTTGTTTTGTATTTTTATTGAGATGGTTTTTTTTATGTTTTAAGTTATGTAAGTGTTTGGTAATTTTTTTCATTGCTGAAAAAATTTCAGAATATGTGATGATGGTTGTATTGATGCTTTTCCTTGCAGTTATTGCTTCTTATAGCAAAATTTCTCCCTAGAGACTTCTTGTGCAACCATGGGAAGAGGATAGAGAGAATTATCCATCACCAATTGATCATATATTAGTGGAATCTATATTTTAGGTTTTCCATGATTTGGGAAAGGGAGCGGATTTTGGTCTTGTTCCGGTTAGAGAAGTTGAATTAGGACATGAGAAGGAAAAGGATCAGGAGTTTCTCAAGAACAATCCTCCTTCTTTCCAGGGAAATATTTAACCTTAGGAAGAAGAGGAGTGGCGTGATAAGATAGGGAGTATGTTTGAGTTTCTTGACACCCCTGAGGATATCAGAGTGAAATATGCTTCATTTCTGTTAGAAGGTCCTAATCATAGGTAGTGAGATTCATTGGTTCAAACTGGGAAGAGCGAGCATATGAGTTGGAAAGATTTCAAGATAGTTTTCAATGTACAGTATTTTCTTGAGGTGTTGGACTACACTATATACTAGGAGTTTATGGAAATTACCTAGGGAGACTAGACAGTGATGGAGTATGTCAATCGTTTTGCGGATCTGGTACGATACACACCTGATATCATTTCTAATGAATAGATGAAGGCTCAAAGGTTCGAAAGGGGGTTACAAATAGAGATTTATTCTCAAGTATTTTTGTTTAAGGTAAGGACTTATACTGTTGTGGTCAATCGTGCCATGATGGTAGAAATTGATCAAAATGGAAATCATGGTTTCTCTGGATCAGTGTCAGCAGTGGGAAGTGGTATTTTATCTGAGAAGAAGAGGAAGCAGGATGAGCATGAAATGAAGGGAGGTGGTAGCTTAGGTCGTCCTTCAAAATTTTATTCGTTAGTAGTTTTAGATGATGGATCAGTTGTGTTCCATTAGTGTGTGAAGTCAGGGAATGTGCAGTCGACATGTATATCCCCATCCAGATCTTTCCATCAGTGTGGAGACAGGGGATACTTGTAGAGGTTTTTAAGGGCCACACATTCCTATCAAAGTGGTGTAGGATCTGTATATTCTATAGGAATATCATACCTATCAGAGTCGTCCAGGATGGTGGGATCTAAATTTGGTGGTCATGGTGGTGGGACTAGATCCTATTCTGGTCAATGTTATTTGAGGGAAGAGTTGCAAGCTAGTGTTATTTCTTAGGCTCAGTCTAAGATAAAACATCTTCATACTCTGGACTAGGAACCAGAAGGATCATATATGGGACCTGTGATAGTTTGAGGTACTATTTTTATTACATCATTCTTATCTATAGTTTTATTTGATATTGTTGTCTCTATTTATTTTTTTTTTCTTCCCATATTTTTTATGTGTTAAAATCACCAGCTGATCTTATTTTATCTGTGATGGAGTTGGTAACACCACTTGGTAAGAAGTGAGATTGGGATTTCCAGTGTCTGTCTTGTGTACTCACCATGTCATGGGTCAAGTTGGAATGATATTTTCTTATTTTAGAAATGGGACTCTTTGATGTAATACTTGGTATGGATTGGATGGTTCACTTTTAGATACACATAGATTGTTATAGGTGGTGAGTGATTTTTTTAACACCTGATGGGCGTAGCCAATTTTTTCATGGTGAATGGGATCCTTGGTAGGGACATGCTGGACCTCCACTTTCAGAATTAGGAAATATCTTTTTTTAGTTATCTTCACTCGCACTGGAGGATGGTGGTGGTGCTCCTAAGGGTATACTATCTCCTGTGGTGGATGAGTTACTGAGTTATTTCTAGATGACTTTTTAGGATTTCCTCTAGAGTTGGATATGGAGTTCTCTATAGATTTGGAATTGAGAACACAACTGATATCTCTTCCCTCGTATCATATGGCCCTCCACCAAGTTGATGGAATTAAAGATACAAAAAGATGATTTAGAATATAAAGGATTCATTCACCTGAGCATCTCACCTTGGGCCACCGTAATTATTTTTGTGAAAAAGGTTTATGGATCTCTCTAGTTGTGCATTGACTACCATAAGCTGAATATGGTGACGATAAAGAACAAGTACCCTTTGACCCGTATTGATGATCATTTCGATCATATAAAGGGGAAAATGTGGTTTTATAAAATTAATCTACATTATGGTTAACACTAAATCATATTTAGAGAGGCATATATTCTGAAGACATCTTTCCAAAGTAGGTACGACCATTTCAAGTACTTAGTCATGCCTTTTGGGTTGACTAATTCCCCAGCAGTATTCATGGAACTCATGAATAGGGTGTTCCACTTGTATCTTGACTCTTTTATCATTGTATTCATGGATGACATACCGGTCTATTCTGAAACTGAGGAGAATCATAAGAATTATTTTAAGACCATGTTGGTCACTCTTAGAGATCATCATTTCTATGCCAATTTTTCTAAATGCACCTTCTAGATCATAGAGGTGAAGTTTATGGGCCATTTAATCTCAGAGCAAGGGTTTTTTGTGTATCCTAAGAATATTAGTGTGCTGATGACATGGTAGAAGTCGAATAAAATTATTTAGAACATAAGAATCTTAGGCCTAGTAGGTTATTACAGTATATTTGTTCAATATTTCTCTCAACTTTCTTTGTCCATGATAGCGCTCACTCAGAAGGGGGTGAATTTTGAATAGAGCCCAAAGTGTCAAGCATCCTTTCAGGATATTAAGTGGTGGTTGAACACCATCCCATTTTTTATCTTTCTAGAATCTTAAAAGCCTATGTGGTCTATTGTGTTGCCTCGTGCATGTTTCTTGGTTGTGTGTTTATGCAAAATAGTCATGTGGTGGTTTATGGATCTCACCAGCTCCGACCACATGAAAAGAATTACTAGAACTATGACCATGAATTAGTAGTGTTGATTCTTTCCTTGAAGATGTGGCTCCATTATCTTTTCATGGATAAATTTTTTGTTTATCCTTATTATAAGAGTTTATCCTATATTTTCTCCTAGAAAGATCTGAATCTAAGGCAGCATCACTTGGTTGTATACCTCCAAGGGTTTGACTTTGATATATTTTATACCCCAAGAAAAGGTAATGATGTGGTGGATTCTTTTATTAGAAAAGTTCCAGTACATGCATTGAAGGAGTCTAGTAATGAATGGGATTTGATGGGGATTTTTTCTCAAATGCACTTGGAGACCAAGGAGCACAGTGGGGGTGATTTATTGACTAGTTTTTAGCCGAATACTTCTCTTATAGAACTGATTTAGAGGGATAATCCTGGTGATTAGTTTTTATAGCATTCTATGTAGTTTTTTCAAAGTGGGGAGACACCTCGTGATTGGTCATTATTTCCTAAGGGAGTTTTGTGCTTCAGAGGTCTCTTTATGGTACTATTTTCTATAAGGAAGGTGGTGATATAATAAAACCACTAGTCTTAGTGGATCGTTCAAGCTGTTTTATGATTTACATCATAAATTTTGGTTTCTAGGTATGAGGCAGGATATATCCTACTTTATATCATGATGTTATACATGCCATCAGGTTAAAGAAGAGAACCAGAGGCCCTATGATTTTCGTCATTCACTACCTATTCTTTCCTAGAAGTGGGACAAGATCGCCATGGATTTTATCATGGTATTACCTCATACACCTCAGGGAAATAATATAATATGGGTAGTAATTTATCATCTAAGAAAATAAACCCATTTCATTCCAATTAGAGATTCATCCAAAGTGGATGAGTTGGGCCAGTTGTATGTTCAGAAGGTTGCGAGACTTCATGGTGTTCTGTCAGAAATAGTCTCTGATAGGTACCCCCATTTCACTTTTTGATTTTATAAAGGCCTTAAAAAGGTGATGGGATTGTAGGTCAAGTTGATTACGGAATACCATCCTCATATGGATGGTCATATGAAGCAGGAAAATCATATTTTGGAATACATGATCTAGGAATGTGTGTTGGATTTTAGAGGTTTGTGGGATATCTATTTGGGATTGGTTGAGTGTATATATAAAAATAGTTACTAATCCTTGATTTTAATGGATCCATTTTAGGAACATTATGTTCGGTCATGTTGATCTACTTTGTGTTGGTCTGAGGTGGGAGAGACCTCATTAATTGCATAGAGCCTTGTGAAAGAGACTTATGATAAAGTAAAATTTATCAGATAGTGTTTTTTGATAGCTCAAAATTGTTTCAAGTCTTATGCTGATCAGAAGAACCAAGCTTTTTAGTTTTCTGTGGGTGATCGGGTGTTCCTAAAAGTAGAACCTCATTTGGGTCATTATCATTTGGGAAATCAAGGAAAGCTAACGTCAAGGTATATTGGACCTTTTGAGATTATCGAGTGGGTTGGTAAGGTGGAATAATGGTTTTATTTTCTCTCTTAATTAATGTCAATTCATGATGTGCTTTATGTATCTCAGCTGAAAAAGTATAACCCAGATCTGTCTCGTGTGCTGAATTGGGAGGAGTTGGAGTTGGAGCCCTATTTGTCTATGTTTGAGCGGCCAATACGGATTGTGGATTATTAGGAGAAATTACGTCATGGGAATTAAATTCCATTAGTCCAAGTTCTTTTGAAATACAAGAATGTTGAACATGATACATGGGATCAGAAGTCCTAGGTTGAGGTGTAGTATCCATTTTTGTTCTATGATCAAGCTTCAGGTTGAATTTCTGGAGGTAGAAAGTTTTTATGGTGGTGAGAATTATCACATCCATGTTTTCATTTTGAGGTATTCCTTTTCTTGTTTTAGTCTAGTGATTTTCTATGGCTTTCCCCCTTGAGTTTTGGTGAAAATTTGAGATTTTGGGCTTGATAGCATGAGGCGCATAATTGGCGCATGGTTTGTCAAACCGTGCACCCTTACCCAGGAAACCTTGTGGCTAGGTGACATTTTGGGATAGTGGTGAACTTAATGGTTTGTGCATGGTTTGGTAATTGTGAAGATTAACCATGTGTCATGTGTCTCTTAGATAGTAAGGGGTGCATGGTTACCGCACGGTTTAGTAAAATGTGCAAGAAAACCGTTCACCATGTCCTAGTCATTAAAATTTTAAAAATGATGATTGTGTCCTCTCAGGATTTATCCCCAAATCCCCCATTTTCTTCCCCACTTAGGATTTATATCCCTAGGCACCTCAAAACCTCATCCATTCTCCCTTATATCTCCATTCTCTTAGTTTATTTGGTATGGTTTCTCTAAGATTCTTCAAGTAAGTTCCATTTCTTTCTTCATTTCTCCTCTATTGTAGGGTTTCTCTTCTTCTTTATTGGGGTTTCACTTTTCCAGAAGTTTGGGTGGCCTATTTAAGGTTGGATCTTGTTCTTTAGGGTTTAAACTTGATGTTTATGGTTCAATATTTCCTATATAGGGTTTTGTTGAGGTGCGGTTGTGGTTTCACACTGATTTTAGAAAGTTTCTACACTTGAGGTAGGTGGTTCCATGCTTGAACATTATTTAGTGATTTTGATATACTTTCTTTGCTTCTTTTTCATTTTATAAGGATTTTTTATGATGTTCTAAATGTTTTTTGAAGGATTCAAGGTGAAAATGTGATGAAAATGGTTTTCTAAGGAAAATGAGTTACGGTTCATGTGTGTCTCATGTATGATTTCTTGTTTTGCTTCATAAATATGTTTGATAAAATGTGTAAATGGTTCAAAAAAAATTTTGAATTATATTTTGTGTGCTTTTAGATTCAAAAGAGGATTTTGGTTATGGAAATGGTGTTTTATTATGTGTGTTATATTGATTGCCTTATGCATGTGTGAAAGTGATTTTCTATGTGATGTGTGGAATGGAAATTAAGATAAAAGGGAATCCTAGGTGTCTAGGTGGGTGGACTAGGACTATTATAATATTTGGATTAGTGGGGCCGAGACCTGGTTCTTTCTAGAAAGATTTAAAATACAACACTAACTAAAATATGATGATTGGAGACCACTATAATTTTTGATAGGTTACTCTCTAGTGGCTTGTGAATGAGGATGATGATCAGTGTGGTTGTTATACCACATTTCACTAAGATATGATGTACCTAGTGTTCCACTATAGCTAGTTCCTATAGGTATTTCCCATTACTTATTTCTATTTTGTGTAATTGTTCTTACCATCAACATACAGTGCACTTGGTTGGCTACTTCAAAAGCAATGCATGTTTTCCCTTTAAAATTTTTTCTATAAAAATATTTCTAGATTTTTCAAAAAAAACTTGCATGTTGATTTCTCTTATAATGTTTTGGCATGGAATATATTTTGTTGGGTGGAATTCTATTAGAATTTGTATCACACCCTACATACACCTTTGGGTGTATGTAGACTTGGTTATGTTTGACTCTCAAGTAAAGGGAAGATGTATTGTGATGGTGGTTTGGGTTTCTAGTGGTCTTCTCTTATAGGTGTTGGTGGTGGTGTCTTGAGGGTGATTACCCTCACATTGAATAGAGGTTTTTGGATTGTGTTTGGTTGGTATCCCTCCCATATTTTTTGTTGTTTTCATTTTAGTTAAAGTTGTAAACCATAAATCTAAAAATTATTGTATTATGTTCAGTTATGATTATTCACCCTTGTGATGTTTATTATTTTTGGATTTTTTTTATGACTATAAAAATGGGTGAAATAATTCCCATAATTCATTATTAATACCCAAGAACTAGTTTCTATCCCATGGGGATCGGGAATGCCCTTCGGTCCATTCCATGGACTGGGATCAGTGTCCGGTTGGATGGAATATCGGATTGGTTCATGACAGGTCCTCATGTACTCAATATGATAAGATTAATTGATCGATTATCATAGTTATGATTAAATATGGATAAATCACCATCTATGGATCTCACTATTTTATCCTTTTCATCTAGTTTTTTATCTCATTATTAATTTTAATATGAATAGTGTGGATAAAAATCTCTCCAACCTTTTGGATATGGTTATTTAAACTAATAAGGACATGAAGAAAGATGAGACTTTAATTCTTATGGTAAACAAGAATAAAGGAAAGAAAAAATTGAAAGAAAATATCAAATTCAAAGGTGCCTATGCATCTTTCTATAATAATATAAAGATTTATAAGTAAAGAAATGTGTAGGAGGCTATCTTCTTTTCATGTAGAAAGAAAAGACACTATAAGAATAAATACAATGCATTGAATAAGAAATAAGGGGAAATTTTTTCTTCATGTATACTCTTTATTGAATGTAATATTTATTTTTCCACATCTTGGGTATTATATAAATCTTATGACTCACACATTTGTATTCAAATATAAGCACCAAGTAGATTCAAGAAGACTGTGAGAGGAAAAGTGGCTCTTTAAGTTACTCATAGAGTTAGTCTCTTTACATTACCTATAAAATATTTTCATCTCACTTTGCCTAGTGTAATAATTCTTATGTTGAAGAACTATTTTTATGTTCCCGGTATTTTCAAGAACATAATTTTTTGGTCAATTTTGGGTACTAATGGTTTTTATTTCATATTTTTAAATATTTTTTTTCTTTTATAAAGAAAATATATATTATGGTATAACACATTTAAATAGTGGTTTATATATACATGAATTAAAAAAATCATGTGTTAATAATAAATGAAGAAACCAAATCTCTTAACTTATATTACACTTGCTTATTTCATTATCGAATTGGTCATGTAATCCAAAATAATTTGAAAATTTTATTTCAAGTAGTATTTTTTACTCTCTTTTAGTCAAAACCATTTAATATATTTTATGTTTCTTACAAGGTAAAATTACTAAGGAATATTTTAGTTGAAAGGGTGAAATAATCTAAGTGAATCTAGAATTATTTCACATAGATTTATGCCATCCATTTCTAGTAAAATCTAAATGTGGATTCTCATACTTTATCAAATTTACTAATGAAATTATTAGATATAGATATGCCTACTTGATGAGGCATGAATCAAATTCCTCTGAGAAATTTAAGGAATATAATAGTGAATAGGAGAATTGTCTTAGTAATAAGATAAAGAAACCCTGATCAAATTGAGGTGGATAATATCTTAATTAGGAGTTCATTAAATTTTTGAAGAGTGTTGGATATTATCTCAAGTAACTCCTTATAAAACAAAGTGGGATGGTATAAGTGAAATGAATAATTGAACTTTTTTATATAAGCTGAGATTAATGATGATTATTGAAAATATTATATTATATTTTTAGGAATATAAATTACAAATAGTGAGATTTATACATATTTGTGCACAAAATAAGGTGGAAAATGGGACCCCATATAAGTTATAGTGTGAAAATAATACTATATTTTTATGTATTTTTGTATAGGGATGTCAAAAATTTGTTAAGGCTAATCATACAAACAAACTTGCATCACGAGACATGAAGTGGATCCTTATAATTTCTTATGGGAAAAAGGATATTACTTATATAATCTCTTGGATAGAATATTATAATTGAGAGATATGTCATATTTATAGAAATGGATAATATCTATAAAAAAGATAATAAGAGAAAGATAAATTTTGATGAAGTTGAGGCTTGAGATATTTGATATGCACAAGATTTTGCAAAAGAAAAAATTTCACGAGATCTCATGGAAGAATTATTTCAAAGTCAAAAATAATATGTAAGTCGACTAGAAAAGTTAGAGAACCAAAAATATATGGTTTTCTTATCATTAAGGAAGGTGACATATTATTCATTTAGAATAATGAACTCATGTCCTGAAAGGAGGAAATAAATGACTTACAAGGTTCCAAATGGAAAAAATATATGAATTCATAAGTGAATTTCATTTATCAAAATCATCTTTGAACTTTAGTAGAGCCTCCAACTTGAGTAAATATCATTGGATTAATATGTGTATTCAAGGGAAAACTATACATGGATAGTAAAGTTAATAATTATAATGAATAATTGGTTGTTAAAGGTTCTAAAAAACATTAAGTCATGGACTATGATGAAACCTTTTTTCCAGTTGTTATGAGAAAATATATTATAATTCTACTTACAATAGAAACTTAAATGATTGTAAAATTTAGAATATAAATTTCAAAACTAAATTCTTCAAAGTAAAAAAGATGTAAGATGTCTATATTATATAACTATAATGGTTTGTGATACCCAAAGTAAATGACAAGTCATGCAAGCTGTAAATATCCATTTATAAGTTAAAGTAAATGTAAAAATAATAGAACATTCATTTTGATGAGTCAATAAGAGAATTTAGTTTTATTAAGAATGAAAGTAAGTCATGTGACAATAAGAAGGCTAATTGGAGTATCATATTTTTTCTGATGATACATGGAAATGATATATTATTAATTGTAAACCAAATATCAGTATTATAGTCAATAAATATTTGGTATAATGAATGTTTCTCTATGAAGGACTTAGGTGAAGTATTTTGTATCTTAGGGATCAATATAAATATAGATAGATCTAAGAGGCTACTCAGACTAATTCAAATTACATACATTAACAATATATTGAAATGATACAATATAGAGAAATCTAATAAAGGGTTTTTTCTTATGTCACTTGGAATAAACATCTCCAAGAAATTTTTTTATCAACAATAGGATAATAAAGAAAGAATAAGTATAATTTTTTACTCTCCAGTTATCAACAGTATCACATATGTCATGATATGTACTAAGCTTGATGTTATTGATGTCTAAATCATGGTAGGTAAACATCAAGAAAATCAAGAAGAGTTATATTAGAAAATAATTAAAATGATCAAAAATTACTTAAGATTTATGAAGTATATATTTTTTTTTATAAAGGAGATAATGAACTGATATTTAGGGGATATACAGATTCCATTTTCCAAATATATTATGATGATCTAAAGTCACAATCATGTTATGTTTTCTATATTAATGGTGGTGGTGTTAGCTATAAAATCTCAAAGTAACACGTGGTTGTCAATTCTATAGCAGAGTCTGAGCATATTGTGGATTCAGATGTAGATAAAAAATAGATATGGATATACATCTTGTATACCCCCTAATATTTTTTGAAATGTTTTTTTAATTAATTTAATATTTTCTATATTTCTCATTTCACTCAATACTGAATATAGCTTTTGCTATATGAAAAACTCAATGTTTGGATTGCATTATAGGCAAAACCAAGTTGATATTGCACTACATGAAACACTTATATTAGCTTGAGTTATACACAACACTATGATTGGCTTGTTTTATAAACAACAATGAGTTCTTTTGATAGTTTTCATTACACTCAAGACTGAGTTTTCTGAACAATAGTATATTATTAAAATATTATTATTTAATATAATAAGATATAACCTAGAAATTAAATTAGAGGGTATGAATAGTATTAAATAACTTGTGAAAATATAAGGTTTATAATATGAATTCATTGGTTACCCATTAATTATAAATGAAAATATATACCAATTGATTATAAAGGAAACAATTTTATTTTTATGCTCCCAAAGTCATTTTATCTAAATAAATTATATTAATTATAATTATTGAATGATATTAATGAAATATATATGTTATATATTCAATAAAATATCTTTTATATTCATCCAGTAGATTTTATAGGCATAAGATAAGAACAAACTCAATTTTACACATAAAATCTTATATTTTTCAAAAGGGTAATTTTACAGCCTTTTAATAGATAACCCATTTTAAATATAATTTTTGACACTTTTATAATTTTTATATAAAAAATAAATTTTTTATTTAAAATAGGGATACAAAAATTTTCTTTGGTTTAATTTTTTATATTTTTTTGATAAGTTTCATGTTTTGATAAATAGTAAAAATACTGAATTTTAATTGGAAACAACTTTTTCATTAAAATAATTTATAATGATTAATTATATATTTGATTGGTTTTAAAGTATAATTAGATTAAACTTTTATCATTTAATCCAATTTAGTTCATTGTAATCAATTTCAAATTGAATTTATATATAAAAACATGTTAATCTTTTGGACGTTTTCACTTTAAAAACTTGTTTTCTCGTTCCGTCAATGGGATTAATTTTAAAATAATTTTAGCAATTTCCATATTTTGGATTATGAAAATTGGATTTAATATTTGGAATCATAAGGTCCAAATTTATTAAATAGTTCCATTTTAACTTTGGATAATATAAAAAAGTAACTTTAGTAATTTTTATTACCACAATTACGGGTAAATCGGGTAATTAATGGTGGAAATAATATTAAAAATATTATAAAACTACCCTAACACTTTCCCAAATATTATTTGATGAATTTAATTCGACCCTTGACACATAAGGATATAAATTGGATAATTTAATGGATACTTGTCTAGGAAAATGAATTAAATGTTATTAAACTCAAAGGGATTGACAAATTTCACACTCTTACTTTTAATATGTATAATATTTTTAATATGGGAATAAATAGAAAATAAGATACACTATATATATTATTATTAAAGATAAAAATTTTATATACATCATATGAATTTATTTTTAATTTTTAGTGAATAAATATTTATCATAAATAATTACAACATGATGATGCACCAATTATTCAATTAATGGAACAATCAATTAAATGATATTATAAATATTAAAATAAATATAATTTAATTTAATTAAGGTTATACAAGATTTTTTTTTGGGTGAATATTACATGTTATGGTTGTATTAAGTGAATTTTTTTGAATTAATCTTTCTGGATTGATTTTTTTAAAGTTAATGTTATGAATAGTGTCAAAATTGACACTTATGATATTTTATGAAAATAATATTTTATAAAATTATTTAAAAAACATAAAAATATTAAATAAGGACAATGGGATGTGATATGATATAAAATATCTTAAATTAACCATTTATTTTCCAATTGACACTTTATATGTAAAAATTAAATCCACTTAATATTACAACTTTATTACCATGGTTAAAATTAAAATGGAATAACTAAGGGTTAATCAAAATGATAAGGTTTAAAATAACATAGAAAATTGTCTAAAATCTATTGGTTGATGAGATTAAAACCTTATAATATATTTTCTTCTAATAAATGTAATTTTTGATTTATTTGAATTTATATTGATTTTATTATAAATTAATATTTTGAGAAATTCCAAAAGTACCTCTCCCATATCTTATAAAAGGGACCTCTACTTCTCTTCTATTCGTACTTCAGAAGCTATTTGGTTCAGCCAAAATCTATAAAAATATCCTCCAAAAATCCCTCACTTGATCATATAAGCCTTAATTTGGTTATAAAGACAACCAAATGATTCCTTTTATGAAAATCAAAAGGAGATACCCAAAGAAGAGGTAATGTTCATTAATGAACGTTTTTATTATTTCTTCCTTAAACCCCTTAAATTATTTTTATTTCATGTTTATATAATAATATTAGTATCCTGAATATACTGTTATGTTTTTACATTAATTTTTATACCTACACTCACACACACTTCCATCTAATTGGTAACAAACTTATCGTTCTTATGTACGGTGAACCACCACCTCACGAAACGATGTTGTTCGTTTTTCATTTATCACCTATCATTGTTGGGAATTATGATGGAAACTCTATTTTTATATGATTTATATATTATTTATGATGTCTTTATTCTTTTTTAATTTTATATAAAATATACCTTCATGCTTTCCATTTTATGGAAATACAATAACTTTGTTTGTGGACGTGTGGACTATCGCCTCCTCAAAGCGATGTGACTCGTTCACACTTTACATGAAATGTATTAAGGATGGGTTTAGTGAAATAATATGATATATATGAAATAATAATTCTAATATAATCATATTATATATATACATATATGTCATTTACTTTATTTCTTTCAATACGACAAGAAAATAGAAACAACGTTCATGCATGCGTATAGCCTACCATCTCCATGAATGGTGTATTTCATTTTATATTTCTATATTTTTTAAATTATTATAACTAAATAAACACTAAATATATATAATTTTTATTTAATTTTTATCATTATATAAATTATAAAATCATTATATAAGTATGAGGACCAAGAATATAGCAAATCAAAACACATGTGAAAAAAAAGCAGTTATTACTTGAAACATAACTTTAACCTTGAATTATTGATAAACAGGTAATAGAAGGACATAAGTAAATCATCTATGACATGATATAATTGAATAATTTTATTTAATATATTTATAATAAATTTATATTTAATATATAGGATTTTTTTCATGAGTACAATGAGAGTCAAGACATAAGGTAAGGGATTTCTGTATCACTTTTATTTCTCATGAGATATAAGCCATATTTGCATTTTATTTCTTATATGTGGTGTATATAATGCAAATGAATTTATTTTATGATTCTTATACTGAATATTATGGTTTTTAAATATCCATATAATTTTATTCATGTCATGGGGAATATTATTCAATTGATTATAAAGTGGTAATGGATTTATGTCTCACTTTATTTCTGTAGGACACATGTCTTATACACTACTTATTTATTCTATGTGGTGCATATAGTACCCATGAATTTATTTTATGATTATTATACATAATATTATGGTATTTTCGTATCCATATAATTTTATTTCTTTCATGTGGAATATGATTCTACTTATTATAAATTGATGAATATTTATTTCACAATCTCATAAATATTTGGGATTGTTTCATTTTAAGTCTCTCTTGGGGAATATTTATCTTCCATTTCCCTTTTTTATAAAAATATTTTAAAAAAATGTTTTCAAAAAATATTTTTAATATTCTCATATAGATGTTTAAAGACATTTTTATCAATTTTTTACTTTTTACTACATGATTTTAAAGGAATATTTTTTTCATTTTCCAAAAGAGGAACTTTGTGACTTTTCCAGAAAAAGTATGAAAGGAATGTTTTTTAACTTATACGGCATGAAAAGAATTTTTCACCATCATGACCCCTTAATGATTTGAATTTTACCTTAAAAACTTACAAGGTTATTTACAAATAAAATTTTTTCATTTAAAATTACATGGAATTTTAATAAAAGAAAATGTTTTCAAAGCAGAAAGGATATTTTCCTCAAAAATTGTTTTCAAGTGATCTATCAAAATTATTTTCCATATAAGATAACATTATTTGATATTACTTATGTTTTAATGGGGGTATTATTCAATGATACCATTCTTATTCTTTTTAATAGTGTTTTATGTTTATGATGGAATGATATTTATGAAATCCATTTTTTTCCATGGGTTATGTTATGATTGAATGATGTTTATGAAACACATTTCATTCCATTGGTTCTGATATGATGAATTATTTATGTTTATTATGGCACACATATGTATGGTTTTCATTATGTGATCATTTGGACCTATATCTTCCTCTAATTCATTAGGTAAATATTTATATCTCATGATATAATGATGGGGAAAAAGTCGACGGGCTTGATCAACTATGGGAAGTTGGGGAAACTTGATCCACTATGGGGAGATAGGGAAACCTGATCCACTATGGAAGAATGGGAAAACCAATCCATTATAAGGAAAATACTATGACTAAGGATGGTGGTCTGTCCCACCCAGTAGGTGTAGTCCCCATGAAGTGACCTATTATATTTTGGAAATGTGCCTTGACTTAAAGGGAATGACATTACATGTTTATGTGTCTGCTACAAATTCCATGACTTATTTATATGTTATGATTTCATGAATTACGCTATTGATTTCCTTATGATTCATTTCTTATCAACTGCTAATATTTATACCATGATTCATGTCTATGATATTTGAAATACAGGGTGTGATCTTATAATGTTATGATCATGTTCTCATACCCTTATACTCATTTTTATGCTTACATATCTCCCTTTTTTACCCTTACTAAGTATTTGAGTTCACCCTTTCTTATGTTTCCTTTCCCCAGGATGCAAATAAAGGTATTAAGTTTGATATATAAAAAAGGGTTCTAGTTATGAATAAATAAGTGGGATAATAAGTAGATGTGTTATGAATCAGTTGTTTATATTTCCAAGTTTCCAAAGGCACTAAAATAATACGGCCTTTGGGAATGTGTTTTTGTAATGTATAAAATGTTACTCATAAATGATGTAATTTCAATATTCATTAATACTGGTTTGTTATAGTTGGTATCAGAGCAATGGTTTAGTCAACATTTAGAAACTAGGATGAGAAAACTTTAGTGAGATCCCTAAAGATATTTCTAAGGATATGTATAAGTATGTCTCTAAGGATGAGTCTAAGTATAGTTTACAATCCTATAGTTTTCATAATAATAATGAATAACCTAGGATTAAACCATAGGTTACATAGATTTAAATATTATAAGTAAATTCACTTGATTATGTAATTCTACCATTATGGTTAGTGTTGATCATATTATGATTTCCAGTTTTTGTCAATGTTTGGAACCTGAAGGAACCATATTAATGATGAATGTGATGAGAAATGCAATTATTTTACTCCTAAACAACCGAATGTTATGGGGGTAGGAATTAAAAATATTGTTGTTATTCTCACATAAATTTCTCAATCTATGAATTGTATTATATTTCCATATGAGAAAAGGTTGGAACAATATTTTATTGAGTCCTTCATGAGATAGCATCCACCTTATTTCAGTGGGTCTTCTAATCCACTAGTGGATGAGCAATGGATCAATACCACTGAAAAGATATTTTCAGGTTTTTAATGTTTGGAACATGAAAAATTCATTTTTTATATTTATTATTTGGAATATTAAATGGACTAGTGGTGGATTATAATCAAGAATACTAGGAATCAAGATGAAATTGAATCCATGTATTGGGATAAGTTAAAGAACTTATTATTCAATAAGTACTTTACTTGTATTCTTTATTAAAAGATAAAAAAAGAGTTCCTTGGGTTGAAGAAAAAGGATGATGAATCTTTCGGTACTTGTGAGATTAATTTCACAAGACTTGTGAGGTATGCTTCTGGTACTATAATCCAAACTGAAAGTAAATTTGATAGGTTATTCAGTGGATTAAAGCCAAGTCTCATAAGGGCATTGACCATAAGATACTTTAGTAGATATGAAGAGATTTTTCATTTTGAAATAAAATATGAAATATAGGTTGGAGTTACATATCAATCTCATGGTTTTAACAAGAAAAGGAAGATGGAGTTCATAGGAAAATTTAAAAAACCATGGATAGAAGAAGATTATCCTTTATTTATTCTTAAATTGTGGAAATAAGAATGGAGGGAATTGTCTTATGGGGTCTAATAAATGTTTTAAGTGTGGAAGGTAAGGTCATCAGGTAGTTGATTGCTGAAATGATAAGAAGAAGTTTCCTAATGATGCAAATAGAGGGAAATATGAATAGAATAAGCCTCCCATACTTCAATGCTTCAAGCGTAAGTAAAATGGGTATTATGATAATCAATGTCCAAATACAAGGGTTAACAATGACAATCAACATCAGCAACCTCTTAAATCCAAATACAAAGGTAATTATAATGTGATCACTATTGGAACTTTAGAGTATGAAAAAGAAGTGGTGTAATGATTGAGTATTTATATAATGTAATTCAAGAATAATATTGTAGAAGTACTTTTATGGTATTATGGAATAATGAAAAGTCTATGTATTAGTCAACTGTAGTTTTTCTATAAGGATTTGAGAGCATATGTCGAATGGTACGGGTAACCAGAAAAAGTGATTGAGGTGGTATGGTGATATTTTTAGTAAACATGTGATTAAGGGAAGGATGACCCTTAATATGTGCATGATGTTGAGATAATGATGTTTGGATAAAGATATGTTAGATATGAATAAGTAAATTGGATGGTACTAATTTCCTAGGAACTGATTAAGGATTTATTGACAAAGTGAGTTATTCTACCACAGATGGAGTTTATGGCATATTTGGACTTAAGGAATATATCTAATGACCTTTAGAATAAGAAATAATGCATGTTTTTAATAAGTATTTATGGTAATTAATATGTTTTAAGAGAATAAATTATAAAGTTATTCACATGTTTGGTATGTGACAAACAAGAGATACTTTATGGTATACAGGGGATCAATGCTAAGCCATTTTTGATAAATTTAGTGACCTTTTTTCTAAATTTTTAGACTTTTAACTTTTTGTTAGGGTTATAAGGTTAACTATTTATATAATGGTTTATCTTAAACTTCTAATGATATTTTAGATATTAAAGTATTATCTCTCCATATGAGGATTTATTCATAATGGATAACTTTTTCTAACCTTTTTGATGTGATAAAGATAGATGGAATGAACTATCATTCAATTTATGTATCTCATGATCTACTAATACTTCAGGAATAAAAAATTCACCTTCATTTTTTTGAATAAAAGATGAAGTGGAAATTGAACAAGGCACAAAAAAGGGTGTGGTTGTCCTAAAATCAAGTAAGTATATCTTCTCTTGAAAATTATTCAACTTTGGTAAAAAGGGTATTGAAATAAAATTTTGTCATGTTATCATCATTTTTATGATATCAATGACCTTTTTCAAGCCTCTTTGGGATATGGATTTGTGATTATTAAATTTCTACTAACTATGTTCTCTATCACTCACCATCAGAACTTGATAGTTAGTTTTCTCTTTTATTCCCATGTTTTCACTTTCCACCTATGTTCTACTATGAGGAATCCTAGTTATGAGTTACCTTGGGTAACTGTTATGTTTTTAAATTTTCTTTTTAAAAGGAAGTTTTAGTATTCATTTTTACGATGGGGGTTTATATGAAAAGAACATTCAAGTATTAAACCTTTGATAAACCAGAAAAAAATCAAGGGAAAATCATTTTAAGGGGGGTAGAATGTAAAACTCAAAGATTTTGTGAAATATTTTTTTTTTTTGAATTAATTTAATCTTTTTGATATTTTTCATTTCACACAATACTGAATATAGTTTTTGTTATATAAAAAACAATATGTTTGGATTGTGTAATATGAAAAACCAAGTTGAGATTGCTCTAAATGAAACACTTATATTATATTGAGTTATACACAACACTATATTTTTCTTATGTTATACACAACACCGAGTTCTTTTGATAGCTTACATTATATGCAAGACTGAGTTTTACCGAACAATATTATACCATTAAAATATTATTATTTAATATAATAAGATATAACCTAGCTGTTAAATTTTTGTTTTTGAATATAATTAACTAACTTATGAAAATATAAGGTTTATAATATGAATTCATTGGTTATAAATTAATTAAAAATTAAAATATATACCAATTAATTATAAAGGAAATAGTTTTATTTTTATGACCCCAAAGTCATTTTATCTTAATAATTTAAATTAATTACAATTATTGAATGATATTAATTAAATATATATATGTTATATATTCAAATAATATTTTTTATATTCATCCAATAGATTTTATAAGCATAAGATAAGAATAAATCCAATTTTTCACATAAAACCCTATATTTTTCAAAAGGATGATTTTATCACCTTTTAAGAGCGAACCCATTTAAAATATAATTTTTGACAATTTTATAATTTTTATATGAAAAAATATAATTTTTATTTGAAATATTGATATCAAAATTTACTTTGGTTGAATTTTTGGTATTTTTCTGAAAAGCATTATGTTTTGATGAATAGTAAAAAATACTGAATTTTAATTGAAAATGGACTTTTCATAAAAATAATTTATAGTGATTAATTATATATTTTATTGGTTATAAAGTAAAATTATATAAAAAATTTATATTTAATACAATTTAGGTTATTTTAATCAATTTTACATTGAATTTTGATATAAAAACATAACAATCTTTTGGATGTTTTCACTTTAAATTCATTTTCTCATTCCGTCAGCAGTATTAATTTTAATTTAATTTTAGAAATTTCCATATTTTGAATTATGAAAAATTTATTTAATATTTATAATAATAAGGTCCAAATTTAGTAAATATATTCCTTTTATTTTTAGATAATATGAATAGTAACTTTAGTAATTTTTATTACCACAGTTAAGAGTAAATCGAGTAATTAAGGGTGGAAATAATATTATAAATAATATAAAACTACCCTAAAACTTGTATAAATATTATTGTATTAATTTAATTAGAACCTTAACATATAATTATATAAATTTAATAATTTAATAGGTATTTTTCCAAGAAAATGACTTAAATATTATTAAACTCAAAGGGAGTGACAAAATGTCACACTCTTACTTTTAATATGTAAAATATTTTTAATATGGGGATAAATATAAGATATGCTTAACTATATATATTATTATGAAATATAAAATTTTTATATACATCATAGAAATTAATTTTTAATTTTTAGTGAAAAAATAATTATCATAAATAATTACAAAATGATGATGTAGTAATTATTCAATTAATAAAACACTCAATTAAATGATATTATAAATATTAAAATAAATATAATTTGACTTAATTAAGGTGATAAAAGATTTTTTTGGGTGAATATGATATGTTATTGGTGTATTAATTGAATTGGTTCTAAGTAATATTGTTGGATTGATTTTTTAAAATTCAATGTTATGAATAGTGTCAAAATTGACACTTATGATATTTTATGAAAATAATATTTTATAAAATTATTTAAAAAAAATAAAAATATTAAATAATGAAAATGGGATGATATATTCTCTAAAATATCTTAAATTTTCCATTTATTGTCCAATTTACACTTTATATGTAAAAGTTACATCCTCTTAATATTAAAAACTTTATTACCATAGTTAAAATTAAAATGGATTAACTAAGGGTTAATCAAATTGATAAGGTTTAAAATAACATCAAAACTTGTATAAAAAATATTTTTTTATTATATTAAAACCTTATAATATCTTTGATTCTAATAAATGTCATTTTTGAGGTATTTTAATTGATATTTATTTTATTATAAATTAATCTTTTGAGAAATTCCAACAATGCCCTTCTCCTCTCTTATAAAAGGGAACCACTCCTTCTCTTATCTTCACACTTCATAACCTATTTTGTTTGGCCAAAATCTGTGTAAATATCTTCTCAAAATTCCTCCATTCATCATATAATCCTTACTTTTTTCAAAAATACAACCAAAAGAGTCCTTTTGTCCAATCAAAAAGAGATACCCAAAGAAGCGGTAACGTTTATCAATGAACGTTTTTGTTTTATTTCTTCCTTAAACCCATTAAATTATTTTTATTTAATATTTATATAATAAAATTATTATCCTAAATATAATGGGTTATTTTTATATTAAGGGTTCTACCTACACTCACACACACTTCTATTTAATGGGTAATGAACTTACCATTCTTGTGTACGACGAACTACCTCCTCATGAAACGATGTTGTTCGTTTTTACTTTACCGCCTCCTATAGTTGGGAATTATGATGTAAAATATATTTTTATATTATAAATATGGTATTTATGATATAAAACATACCTTCATGCTTTTCATTTTGTGGAAATACAATAACTTTATTTGTGGACGTGTGGACTATCACATCTTCAAAGCGATAGGACTCGTTCACACTTTACAGAGAATGTATTAAGGATGGGTTTAGTGAAATTATATGAAATATACAACATAAGAATTATATTTTAATTATATTATATATATATATATGTGTCATTTACTTTCTTTCTTACAATACGATAAGAAAATCGAAACAACGTTCATGTGTATGTATGGTCTACCGTCTCTATAAACGATGTATTTCATTTTATATTTCTATATTTTTTATATTATTATAAATAAATATATACTAAATATATATAATATTTATTTCATTTTTATCATTCTATAAAGTATTAAATCATGATATAAGTATGAGGACCAAAAATATAGCAAATCAAAACACATGCGAAAAACAAAGTAGTTATTACCTGAAACATAACTTTAACATGAAATTATTGATAAATGGGTAATAGAAGGACATAATTAAATAATATATGATATGATATAATTTAATAATGTTCTATAATAGATTTATAATAAGTTTATATTTATTATACAAGAGGTTTTCATGAGTACGGAGAGATTCAAGATATAAGGTATGGGATTTTCATCTCACTTTTAATTTCCATGAGATACAAGCCATGTTCACCACCAATTTATTATATGTGGTGTATATACTACCCATGAATGTGTTTTATGAGTATTATCCTGAATTTTATGATTTTTAAATATACATATAATTTCCTTTCTTTCATGGGGCATATGATTCAACTGATTATAAAGTGGTAAGGGATTTATGTCTCACTTTTATTTCTGTGGGACACATACCTTATACACTACTTGTTTCTTCTACATGGTGTATATACTACCCATTAATGTCTTTTATAAGTCTTATATAGAATATTATGGTATTTTAATATCCATATAATTTTATTTCTTTCATGGTTCATACGATTCTACTGATTATAATGTGATGAATGTTTATTTCACAATCTCATCAATATTTGGGATTGTTTTGTTTTAAGTCTCCACTGGGGAATATTTATCTTAAATTTCCATGTTTTCTAAAAAAAATTCAAGAAATGTTTTTACTATTCTCATATAGATGTTTAAATAAATTTTTACCCATTTTGAATTTGTACTACATGGTTTGAAAGGAGTCTTTTTGTCATTTTCCAAATGAGGAACTTTGTGACTTTTCTAGAAAAAGTATGAAAGGGATGTTTTTTTAAATTATATGGAATGAATGGAATTTCCCACCATTATGATGCCTTAATGATTTGAATTTTCCCTTAAAATATTACAAGTTTATTTTTAAATATAATTTTTTATTTTAAAATTGTGTGTCATTTTAATAAAAGAAAGTGTTTTCAAACAAGAAAGGATGTTTTCCTCAAGAATTGTTTTCAAGTTATCTCTCAAAATTATTTTCCATCTAAGAAAAAATTATTTGATGTTAATTATGTTTTAATGGGGGTATTATTCAATTATAACATTATTATTCTTTATAATAATGGTTTATTTTTATGATGGAATGATATTTATGAAACTCATTTCTTTTCTATGGGTTATGTTATGATTGAATGATGTTTCTGAAACTCATTTCATTCCATGGGTTATGATATGATGAATGATTTATGTTTCTTATGGAACACATATGTATGGTTTTCATTATGTGATGTGTGGGACCTATATCCCCCTCTAATACATTGGTTAAAGATTTATATATCATGATATAATGATGTAAAACAAGTCAACGGGCTTAATCCACTATGGGAAGATGGGGAAACCCAATCCACTATGGGAAAATGGTAAAATATGATCCACTATGGAAGATGGGGAAACCTGATCCCTTACAAGGAAACGATTTTGATTGGTGATGGTGGTGTTTTCTTCCTAGTAGGTGTAGTCCCCATAAAGTGACATGTTATGTTTTGTCAATCCACCTTGACTTATAGGGAATTATATTACATGTTTATGTGTCTTCCACAAATTCCATGTCTTATTTATATGTTATGATTTTATGACTTATTCTCTTGATTCTCTTATGATTCATGTCTTATAAACTACTAATATTTCTACCATGATTCATTTATATGATATTTGATATGAAGGGTATGGTCTTATAATTTTATGATCACATTCTCATACCCTTATGCTCATGTTTATGCTTACGTATCTCCCTTGTTTACCCTTATTGAGCATCTGAGCTCACCCTTTCTTATGTTTATTTTCACTAAGATGTGAAGAAATTTATTAAGTTTTATATATCAAAAATGGTTCTAGTTATGAAGAAATAGGCGAGAGAAGAAGTAGATGTGTTTTGAACCAATTGTTTATGTTTCCAAATTTCCAAAGGCACTAAACAAATATGGTTTTTGGGAATGTGTTTGTGTAATGTATGAAATGTTACGCAAAAAATATGTAATGTAAATGTATGTTAAGACTAGGTTTTTTTATAAAATTTAATACTAGGTTGTTATATCTTTTCCACTAATTTTTTATAGCACTTAGAATATGTATTTGATCATAGTGTATTGTGATAATATTATAGTAGTGGTGTTTGCTAAAGAAATTACACCGGTTGATAGATAATATACTTTGAAAATGTAACCTTTTGGGATATTTCATTCTAATAGGTGAAGTTACAATTAGAAGAGTAAACATAGATGAAAATTTGGAAACCTCACTAACTAAAAATTATCTTAGAAAAATCATGAGTTTCGTGCAAGAGCTAGAGGGTTGAAGATAGTTAACAGTTTTCTCCAGTGTAAATGGAACTATATTAGAGTTAGTTACCTATAAAAAAATTTATTATATGCTTTTTATTATCATGCCATGTGTTCATATTGATATATACATGTTTTTTTATTATTAAATATTTTTTATTTTCTTTTTCATGAAATATCTGATAATGTTCTTAGAGTATTTATCTCATCAATGAGTTATAGAACCTCATTATAATGAGAACCTAGAGATGTCGTGATAATATTCTTAAATTGTGTCATATGGTCTAGACATGGAAGTCTGATAAGATATAGATAATTTATGACTCTCAAGTATCATAGAATCAAAATACACTGAGATTTATTATGAAGTTCACACACAATGATCTTCAAGAAGATGAGATCATAAAGACCTACATGCCAAAAGGAACTCAACAAAATTCATGTATCATTGGATGTTATTATATGTGAGTGAGTGTATTGGTCCTTAAACATGATATCATTATCAATATATATCATGAATTTATTACTTTGATGCATGATGAATCCCTGACACAAATTCTCATTGTGAAGTGCTTGCATTGAATGCATCATGAGTGGTATGATATTGATTGAATGATCAAGATAGAATTTATCACTTCTAAGTTATGGAAGAAGATATCACTGGTCCTTTTATTGAGATAAAAATGCCTAAAAATTTTATTATCATAGTGATTATTAGAAAAATCATCTGAATAAATAAAATAAAAATAAATCAAGTATTAAGGAATGATGAAAAAATTATGCATCCTTCTTGATAAGATATCATTTGAAAATGGATTGTTTTACAAAATTGTGTTTATAGAAAGGTTTTCATTACTATGGTTTTTATCTATAGATACTAAGATGTGTTACTAAATACCATTCTTGATTTATGAGTTTCCACTGGTAGAAAATTTAACATTAGTGATGGGTTATTTGTGACGGACTAGCCTTTGTCACAAATAATAAAAAATATTTACTTATTTTCTACAGATGGTGTTATTTGTTACAAAAAATATATATTTTATGATGGTTAATGGTGAAAAAACTCATATATGTCACTATTAGTCCTGGAAGAAAGGTTATTAGAGATGTATAATATAGTTCATCATCAAAAGGTTCTACTAACATACTTTTAACAATAGATTATTTGTTGTTATTACCTCATCACAAAAACCATTAATAAAAAACGATCAAGTCCTTTCTCCCCCCCCCCTTCTTTTTCCCCTTTCCCCAGTTGCGCAGCACCCCCCCCCCCCATCGTGCACCCCTCCACTGTCTTCCTCCATTGTGCAGCCAATTTTTTGGTGATTAAGGTTCGAAACCCCCAGGTACGGACTCTTCTTCTCTCATCCTTCCTTCCTTTTGTGATTCCCCCTTCCCTCTCACTACAATTGGTTTGGTCAAACCTTAGGTTAAAATATTTACCTGATTTTTATGGTTTATTTGGTATTTAGAGTTTATATAGGTTTATTATTCTCTATTTTGGTGTCTTCCATCAAATACGACACGTTCCCACTCCCCATGGGTTGATTCCACTTGATTTTAGATAGTTTTCCCAATGTTCAACATTTAAATTTAGATTTTCCCTATTTGGGTGTTTGTTTTGTTTCTTTTGAGTTTAATAGAGATTTTTAATCAAAATATGGTTTCAAAGTTTTTTTTCAGGGTAGTTTCCATGTTTTTCAATATTATATTAAAATCAAACGCTTGTTTGGAATTTTTTTCAAATGATTTGTTAGCATAAGCTACACATTTTGTTTGAGCCACATATTATTATTGCATATTTGATCTTGGGTATATTATAAGTTGTGAATGATTATAGATTTATAATTATATAATTTGAAAGTAGTTATTAGAAAAAATATAGTAATAATTAATAAAATAGTATTAATTATTAAATTATTTTTAATAATTAATAAATAATTAGTCTATATTAGTAATAATTAGTAAATATTAGTAAATTAAGAAAATATGTAATAAATTATAAAAAATATAAAAAATAATAACAACTATTATAAATAAATTTTATTTATTAAAAACTTAGTTATAATTAATAAATAATTAGTTTTTCTTAATTAGTAAAAATTAATTAATATTATTAATAATTAGTAAAAATTTTGTTATAACTTGGAAACAAATATAAAAAATACTAACAATTATTAAAAATTCACAGTATTTAGTAAAAATGCGGTAATAATTAAAAAATTAATATCAATTATTAAATTATTTTTAATAATTATTAAATAATTAGACAATATTAGTAGTAAATATTAGTAAATTGCAATAATTTTTAATAAATTGTAATATATATATATAATACTAATAATTATTAAAAATAAGTAATATTTATTAAAAACTTGGTTATAATTAATAAATAATTAGTGTTGTTTAATATGTAAAAATTAATATATATTATTGGTAATTAGTAAAAAAAATTATAATAACTTGGAAAAAATATAAAAAATACTAACAATTATTAAAAAGTTACAATATTTAGTAAAAAAATAATAATAATTAAAAACATTAGTATTAATTATTAAATTATTTTTAATAATTAATAAATTATTAGTCAATGTGATTACAAAATATTAGTAAATTATGATAAGTTGTAATAAATTGTAAAAAAATATATATATATAATAATATTAACTATTAAAAAATAAGTAATATTTGTTAAAAACATAATTATTATTAATAAATAATTGGTGTTAATCAATTATTAAAAATAATAAATATTATTAATAATTAGTAAAAATGTTGTAAGAGCTTGTAAAAAAATATAAAAAATACAAAAAATTATTAAAAAATCACAATTATTAGTAAAAATGTAGTGATAACTAAAAAATTAGTAATAATCATTAAATAATTTATAATAATTAATAAATAATTAGTATATATTAGTAATATTTAGTATATATTAGTAATAATTAGTATATATTAGTAATAATTAGTATATATTAGTATTAAATGGTAAATATTAGTAATAATTTGTAAATATTAGTAAATTATGATTATTTTTAATAAATTGTAAAATATATATATATAATTCTAATAATTATTAAAAATTAATAATATTTATTAAAAATAAGTTATAATTAATAAATAATTAGAATTATTTAGTAAATAATTTTAATAATTAGTAAAAAATAATAAATATTGGTAAAAATTAGTAAAAAAATTAATAACTTGTAAAAAATATAAAAAAATACTATCAATTATTTAAAATTCACAATAAAAAGTAAAAATATAGTAATATTTAAAAATATTAGTAATAATTATTAAATAATATGAAATAATTAATAATTAAGTAGTCAATATTAACAATAATTAGTAAATATCAGTAATACTTAGTAAATATCAGTAATAATTTGTAAATATTAATAAATTGTGATAAATCATAATAAATTGTAAAAAAAATATAATAATACCAATAATTATTAAAAATTAAAAATAATTAATAAAAATTTTGTAATAATTTAAAAATTATTAGAAATTATTAAATTAATTATAATAATTAAAAAATAATTGGTCAATATTATTAATAATTAATAAATGTTTGTAATAATTACTAAATATCATTAATAATTTGTAAATATTAGTAAAAATTATGATAGTTTTTAATAACTTGTAAAAATTTATAAAAAATACAAATAATTATTAAAAAATTATAATTTTTATTAAAAAAAATATTTATATTTAATAAAAAATTCTATTAATTAATAAATATTTGTAATAATTTGTAATAATTAATAAATGTTTTTAATAATTAATAAAAATTAGTAAGAATTCATGATAAGTAGTCATAATTATCCATAATTAAAATTTAATACTAATTTCTAATAATTAGTCACAATAAGTAATAATGATTCTTATTTATGTTGTTTTTTAGATAACTATGGACTCAGAAAGTAGACACTGGTTTCTATTATGTGATCATGATTGGATAAATCATTGTAAAATCTTAATGTATCTTGTATAAATCCTATATATATTGAGGGTGTTGAGACATTTATATCATTTGCATTGTCAAATTTAGAATTTTTTTCTAAAGGAACAATTAAATGTCCATGTAAGAAATGTGATATCAAGTGATTTGAAGCCATTGATAATGTTATACTTCATCTACCATGTTTTGGTTTTCAAAAAGATTATATTTTTTGGTACCAACATGGTTAACAAAATTCCACAGAAAATAAAAACCTTTTTGTTTCAGATCCATCATTTCATAATTTAGTACATGATGTTGTTGGTCCGTCTATTCAGGAAACAAAAACTCATAATGATATTTCAAATCCTGAATCAGAACCATGTCAATTTTACAATTTGTTTAAATCTACTAAGGAGACCTTATATTTGGGATGCAAGATAAGAAAAATTGAAGCCACTACAAAATTTATGACAATTAAATCATATTTTGGAATATCAAATAGTTACTTCGATCAAATATTTTGTTTGGTTAAATCATTGTTGTCTAATGTAAATATATTACCTATAAATTTCTACAAAAGCAAGAAGTTGGTCCATAATTTGGGACTTAGTTATCAGAACATCTATGTGTGTTCAAATGACTTCATCTCATATTATAGTGATTATAAATCATTAGTTAATTTTCCAACATGTGGAGAATCAAGGTATAAAGAGGCACAACAAGGAAAGTCCATATTTCTTATGAAACATTTGAGGTACTTTCCAATTACACCTCATTTATAGTGTTTGTTTATGTCTCACAACATAGCTACATTGATGAAATGGAATAAATCAAATATTTACATTAGTAAAAGCTTAAATCATCCATGTGATGGAAATTAATAGAAACACTTTGATCAGGTTCATCCTTATTTTGCTTCAGAACCTCATAATATATAGTTGAGTCTTTAACTAGTGGTTTTTTTCCATTTAGTGCTTACAAAAATCAATATTCTTGTTAGTTTATTTTCATAACTTCATACAATTTACCTCTTGGGATGATAATAAAGGATCCATATATATATATTTGATGTTATTAATTCTAGGACATCCAAAAAAGAATATCAATGTTTATTTGAAGCCACAAATTGATGAGTTAATTTCATTATGAAATGATAGTTTAACTACATGTGATATAGTTTCATATTAGAATTATACGCCTAAAGTTTCATTATTGTGGACAATTAATCACTTTCTAGCATCTGGTATATTATCTAGATGGAGTACACATGGTCTAAAATCATGTTCATATAGCATAACTGACAACAAAGTATTTATGCTTATCAATGGAATAAAAACTAGTTATTTTTACTATCATCGGATATTTATTCCTACGGATGTGATGTCTCGGACTCGGATGCCACTTAGTAGTGCCCCGAGCCCAGTTTTGACACATGACCTCAAGTGAATCTCCCCAAATTCCAGATGCTACTGACTAATAGTGAGGGCCTAAAGTGTGTCCATGGGGTGACTATGCCCTCATCACCAGATTGAATCGTAGCAGATTAGTATAATATAGCATATAAAAATAAGAGATAATTAGTGTAAGTAATATAAGTAAATATATGGCATAGCAGAAGAAGAGGATAATAATAAACAACTGAATAAGTGATCAAAATATACAACAACTGATGATTATATAAGTCATGTCACTAGAAAGCTAAAAAACATGGATACAAAGAAGCAGAAAAGTATGTTATACAAAAGTAGCAAAAAGAAACCAAAAACTATCCCCAGCATACTGATCCCCAGCTCGGTCATCTACTGCCAGCTCTATCCTAAGCAACAAGCAATCAAGTTTCTGAAGCAGTACACTTCCCTTTGTCAACACCTACATACATATAGTCTGCTCGAGTACCAATGGCACTTGGATAAGGTGTGAGATAAATCTCAGTATTCCACCATCAATGGTGTCTATAACATCATGTTTGTGTAATATAAATTGTAATAGTGTGAAAGTATGCATATATAAAAGTAAATCAATACACTAATGTAAATACCCAAGTACCTACTTCATCCCTCAGCTGGTGTATGAACATGCACTAGTGCAGAAAACATTTTTTACGTCACCATTTTTTACGTCGGTTATATAAAACCGACGTCATAATATGTAAAACGAGGTTTTTTACGTCGGTTATTTAATAACCGACGTAAAAACCTGTGTTTAGTACACCTTTAACGTCGGTTATTTTTATAACCGACATTATTAATCGCGTGGCTTCGTTTTTTACGTCGGTTATACATTAACCGCTGTAAAAAACAGAAGCGGGGGGTGTTTGTTACGTTGGTTATTCAATAACCGACGTAACAAATCGACATATGTACGAGTTATTACGTCGGTTATTCAATAACCGACGTAAAAAACGCGGTTTTTGAAGGCCTTTTTACGTCGGTTATTTTATAACCGACGTAAAAAAAGAATCCACAGATGTTTTTGACGTCGGTTATGGAATAACCGACGTAAAAAAACGCGGATTTTGAGCCCTTTATAACGTCAGTTATAAAATAACTGACGTAAAAAAAGAATCGGAGGAAGGTTTTTACGTCGGTTATTGAATAACCGACGTTATAAATGTTTTTAAAAAAATTATAACGTCGGTTATTGAATAACCGGCGTGATAACTCATTTAAAAATTTACCCAGACCCGTGGATTGTCATTCGCGAGTTTACCTTCGACAGTCGCGACTCGTCTCTCTCACGCGTAAACCCGAATCGGCTCGTCCATTTTGTTGGTTTAGATTCGTTTTGCGATCATCGTTTCTCATATTTAATCTCCTCAGATCAATCATCTAAACTCGCAGCACTCAGGTAATCCTCCCACTCGTTCATTTTTTTTCGCGGATAGTATATATATATGTGTTGTGATTTTTTTGTTGAAACTAGCTAAGATTCTTCGATTGCGAACCCTTTTAACTCATTTTGGCACCATAATCTTATTTATCATCCCTAGATCTATTAGTTCGACTTGCAATATTGACTAATTTTATGATTTCACTAATTTTTCATCGTTTTCTATAAATCCCCGAGAGGGTTGGGGCGTGTCCATTTGGATGGGTTGCCCTTTTACAGTTGTTACTACTTTATTCACACACAACCATGGCATAGGTGCATGTATTTGGGATCACATCACCATTTTCACCCCCTGCAAACAAAGTTTCACGAGGAGGACTCGCCAGATTTCCCCTCGGCATGTTAAAAATTTTAGATACCCTCTTTTCAGCAAGTAAAAAATTAACTAGTTTTTTCTTCACTACTTATCCTAAACAAATAAAACCACCATTCTTTCTAGAACCTCTACTAGATCCATTGCATCCATCAACATACATATTTGGATCTGAAAGCATCCCTTAAGCCTTATGTTCGATGCTAACATCCTTTACTGATCTATAGAAAATATGATGGTCTTCTAAGCTCTCCATTTAAAAGTCAAACCCCACCAATTATTCATCCTCATCATGAGAAAATGGCACAACATCTGAATTTCTGATTCAATCTCTTGGGTCACTGAACAAAAATTAACTCCTTCAAATCCACACCTAGAATAGACAACCTAATGTCGAGTTCCTTCTCTATCTATTGAAACTCAGTTCTTCCTCCACACCTAAAAACATTCTTTGAATGGCCCAACTTCTTGTTATGGTAAATTTTCAGTGATTCCAGGGGGGGTGGGAGGGCTATCAAGAGGGTTGGGGGGTGTCCAGGGGGGTGTCCAAGGGGGTAGGGTGTGGGGGGTGGTGTCCAGGAGGGGTGGGGGCTGTCAAGAGGGGTCGGGGGGTGTCCAGGGGGGTTTACAAGGGGGTGGGTGGGTGTGGGGGGGCTGTCCAAGGGTGTGGGTGGGTGTTGGGGGGTGTCCAGGGGGGTGTCCAAGGGGGTAGGGGGTGGGGGTGGTGTTTAGGAGGGGTGGGGGGGCTGTCCAGAGGGTTGGGGGGTGTCCAGGGGGGTGTCCAAGCAGGTCGGGGGTGGGGGGTTGTGTCCAGGAGGGGTGGGGGTGCTTTCTAGAGGGGTCGGGGGCTGTCCAGAGGGGTCGGGGGGTGTCCAGGGTGGTGTCCAAGGGGATGGGTGGGTGTGGGGGGCTGTCCAAGGGGGTGGCGGCCTGTCCAGAGGGGTCGGTGGGGTGTCCAGGGGGGTGTCCAAGGGGTTGGATGGGTGTGGGGGGTTGTCCAAGTGGGTGGCGGCCTCTCCAGAGGGTATTTGGGGTTGTCCGGGTGGGTGGGGGGCTGTCCAGAGGGTTGGGGGATGTCCAGGGGGGTTTCCAAGGGGGTAGGGGGTGGGGGTGGTGTCCAGGAGGGGCGGGGGGCTGTCCAGAGGGGTCGGGGGGTGTCCAGGGGGGTTTACAAGGGGGTGGGTGGGTGTGGGGGGTTGTCCAAGGGTGTGGGTGGGTGTTGGGGGGTGTCCAGGGGGGTGTCCAAGGGGGTAGGGGGTGGGGGTGGTGTTTAGGAGGGGTGGGGGGGCTGTCCAGAGGGTTGGGGGTGTCCAGGGGGGTGTCCAAGCAGGTCGGGGGTGGGGGGTTGTGTCTAGGAGGGGTGGGGGTGCTTTCTAGAGGGGTCGGGGGCTGTCCAGAGGGGTCGGGGGTGTCCAGGGTGGTGTCCAAGGGGATGGGTGGGTGTGGGGGGCTGTCCAAGGGGGTGGCGGCCTGTCCAGAGGGGTCGGTGGGGTGTCCAGGGGGGTGTCCAAGGGGGTGGATGGGTGTGGGGGGCTGTCCAAGTGGGTGGCGGCCTCTCCAGAGGGTATTTGGGGTTGTCCGGGTGGGTGGGGGGGCTTCCCAGAGGGTTGGGGGATGTCCAGGGGGGTGTCCAAGGGGATAGGGGGTGGGGGTGGTGTCCAGGAGGGGTGGGGGGCTGTCCAGAGGGGTCGGGGGGTGTCCAGGGGGGTTTACAAGGGGGTGGGTGGGTGTGGGGGGTTGTCCAAGGGTGTGGGTGGGTGTTGGGGGGTGTTCAGGGGGGTGTCCAAGGGGGTAGGGGGTGGGGGTGGTGTTTAGGAGGGGTGGGGGGCTGTCCAGAGGGTTGGGGGGTGTCCAGGGGGTGTCCAAGCAGGTCGGGGGTGGTTTGTGCCATAAGGAATGATCACGACGAAGGAATTTGGGAAAACAATCCAACTGTACATTCCTAAAATTACAGGTAACACATTTTTATTTCTTGTTTACATTTAGTTTTTTCATATAATGTTAGATATTGTAAATTTTTTACTTATTAAAACATGTATCAAACCAAAATGATAAAACAATAAAAACCGTAAAGAGGAGAAGTCATGGGCGCACCGGCGGCCGGTGGTGGACCACCGGGGGGCCGGTGGTCCAGACAGAGAGGAAGGCTCTCTGTCTGGTCCACCGGCCGGCCGGTGGTGAGCCAGTGGTCGGCCGGTGGCCCAGACAGAGCAAGGCTGTCTGGTCCACCGGCCGGTGACACCAGGCAGTGGGCAAGTCTACTGCCTGGGTCCTCCGACTGGCCGGTGAGCTCACACCGGCTGACCGGTGGACTCAGTGAGTCCACTTTTCAGCTTTCTTGGGCCAACTCCTTGGAAACCTTTTTCCTATCAACAAAAACACTTGAAAACAAGTTAGAACATAATAAGAGTGATTGTGATCATTAAAATACAAGAGAGAGGGGTACAACAGACTGTGTTTACCATGTTTATCATTGTTTAACATGTTAAGATTTATGTATGAAATAATAACAACTGGGACAGATCTGAGTTTTGACCTGGTAAGATTTCCTCTTTCTCATAATATTTCAATTTGATTTATTCATTATACACGTTGACTACTATCCTTTTCCTTTGTATCTTTTTGATGACCCTCAACCCTTTACTGCTGAAGATATCAAACACTTACAAGTGGAGTGGTCAAATTATTTTACAGGTTTGATTGACTTTTAGTTGTTTGTAATGTAAAATGTAATTTTGAATATTGTCAATGTAATTGTGTATTTCGTAGTCGTTTAGGTTGGATTTAGTTTTTTTTGAAGTTGACAGTGTAAGTTTTGAATGTTATATAAGTGAATGTTTAATTTTTCTCTACTTCTTGTTTTGGTCTACTGTTGATGGTTTTTCTGGTCTGGATTTTGGTATGGGGGGAGAGGTTCCAAGGGGGTGGGTGGGTGTTTGGGGGGTGTCCAAGGGATATGGGAGGGGTGTCCAAGGTGTGTTTGGGGCTGTCCTAGGGGTCGGGGGTTGTAAATGAGGGCGGGGGTGTCCAAGGGGTGGGGGGTGTCCAAGGGATATGGGAGGGGTGTCCAAGGTGTGTTTGGGGCTGTCCAAGGGGTCGGTTGGGTGTAAATGAGGGTGGGGGGCTGTCCAAGGGGTGGGGGGGTGTCCAAGTGGTGGGGGGTGTCCAAGGGATATAGGAGGGGTGTCCAAGGGGTGTTTGGGGCTGTCCAAGGGGATGGGGGGGTTTCCAAGGGGTCGGGGGGGTTTCCAAGGGGTGGGGGTGTCCAGGGGGTGGGGGGGCTGTCCAAGGGGTGGGGGTGTCCAAGGGGTGGGGGTGTCCAAGGGATATGGGAGGGGTGTCCAAGGGGTGTTTGGGGCTGTCCTAGTGTCCGGGGGGTGTAAATGAGGGTGGGGGGGCTGTCGAAGGGGTGGGGGGTGTCCAAGGGGTGGGGGTGTCCAAGGGATATGGGAGTGGTGTCCAAGGTGTCTGGGAGTTCTGTCCAAGGGGCCGGTTGGGTGTAAATGAGGGTGGGGGGCTGTCCAAGGGGTGGGGGGGTCCAAGGGGTGGGGGTGTCCAAGGGATATGGGAGGGGTGTCCAAGGGGTGTTTGGGGATGTCCTAGTGTTCGGGGGGTGTAAATGAGGGTGGGGGGCTGTCGAAGGGGTGGGGGGTGTCCAAGGGATATGGGAGTGGTGTCCAAGGTGTCTGGGAGTTATGTCCAAGGGGCCGGTTGGGTGTAAATGAGGGTGGGGGGGGCTGTCCAAGGGGTGGGGGGTGTCCAAGGGGTGGGGGGTGTCCAAGGGATATGGGAGGGGTGTCCAAGGGGTGTTTGGGGCTGTCCAAGGGCTCGGGGGGGTGTCCAGGGGTCGGGGGTGTCCAAGGGGTCTGGGAGGTCTATCAAGGTGTGGTGGGGTGTCCAATGGGTGTTTGAGGCTATACTAGGGGTCTTGGGGGTGTAAATGAGGGTGGGGGGGTTGTCCAAGGGGTGGGGGTGTCCAAGGGGTGGGGGTGTCCAAGGGATATGGGAGGGGTGTCCAAGGGATATGGGAGGGGTGTCCAATGGGTGTTTGAGGCTGTACTAGGGGTCGTGGGGGTGTAAATGAGGGTGGGGGGCTGTCCAAGGGGTGGGGGTGTCCAAGGGTTGTGGTGGGGCTCCAATGTGGTGGGGGAGGGCTGGCCAGGTTGTTAGGTGGGTATAGATGAGGGTGGGGTTCAGTTGGGGCTTGGGGGAGGGCTGGCATGGTTATTTTTGTTGTTTAGTTTCTGGTTGCTTTTTGGTGAGAGCAGTGCAATTATTTGAAAAAAAAAATATCGCTTTCACGTCGGTTATTTTATAACCGACGTGGTAAATAAATCGGTAGGGGTTTATCACGTCGGTTTTTTCGAGAACCGACGTGATAAACCATTCACAGGCCTTTTATCACCTCGGTTCTTAATATAACCGACGTGCTAAAAGGCCTGGGAATCGATTTACCACGTCGGTTATTGGATAACCGACGTGCTAAAACGTTTCCCAGGCCTTTTTATCACGTCGGTTATTTAAGAAACCGACGTGATAATAGGCCCGGGGAAGGGTTAATCACGTCGGTTATGTCATAACCGACGTGATAAACACCGTGATGTTAGGGATGTTACGTCGGGTTTTAAATAACCGACGTAAAAAACGTTATTTATAACGTCGTCCGTATTAACGTCGCCTAAAAACCGACGTAAATAATGAAAAATAACCGACGTAAAAAATGTTTTCTGCACTAGTGATGTGACCAGTTCATTAATTAATTAAGTTACAGTTTATATATTTAGGTCACTTGAGGCATATACAGCACTAACATCACCTCGTGATAGTAATAGTAAAGGTTACAATATGTAACAAGGAAACCTATAGGGGTCCAAGGTAAACAAGGCATCCATGATGTTATTTATAATGAAGAGGTTCCAAAGTGATAACCAAGGCAACCTAGACCTCAAGGGTCTCCAAATCAGTAGTAAATACAACCTGGATAAGGGGTAAGAGTGTAATCTAAGGAGCACCATCCAAGGTATGTAAAGACCCAGAAATTTCAAGGAAATTTTTTTTTTAATTTCTTTAGAATTTTACAAGAACGCAGTTTCTGACGGAGCCTGATTCCAAGGCCCGGTGTGCTCGGAATCAATTTCTGAAGTTAGGCTCGGGCACGTTCAGTGAACGAACGAGCGGGATTTTTCAAACTTTTGAACTGGTGCTCGGAATTGAAATCTGAGGGCACCGATGATCTCGCAACACCGATAATTGCTTAAGAAGACCCCTTTCTGGAGTTTTGTTTTCTCAGGATGAGTTGTTTAAATAAAGAGAGGGATAATAATATAATTGTTTTACAATTATATTTTCTTTTCTTGTTAAGTGGATTAAGTGTTGTGTCACAACACTTTTCCTCTCTCTTATGGGGTTATAACCTATATAAGGGAGTTAGGGGTGGGACCCACTTGTTGATAACTACCTTTGAGATGATTAAGGTGGGGTGGGGCCCACACGAGCCCCATCATTTCTTTTATTCTTAAGTAATTCACCTGCACCCCCTATTAAACGAAGTCAATCGTGCATTTATTTTGGTTAAGAAATGCCTTATTAAATTGGGCGGTTAAATCGTTACAATTAATTCATTGAATTAATTGATCGTTTCTTTTCTTTTTGAATTTCAAAGGTTGGCTCATGCGTTAATAAAATAAAACTGTTCTTATTTTATTTTTGTTGGAAATTGTTGCGTGGAGAGGATTTGGAGGAAAGCGTTCTTCTTCGACGAAGAATGTGAAGAACGTGAAGAACGCGAAGAACGTGAAGATCACACCGATCTCCGACGAAGAACGCCAAATCCTCGGAAATCAATGACGCCTTCTTCCGCGATGTCCCATTCCGCGACAAATCTCGTTCGACGACAACGCTTGAGGTAGGGAATTAATTTGAGAATGATTTTATTCCCTCGTTTCATTCATTCTAAGGAAAACAAACAACACGAATCAACTTATTATCTAGTTGATCCGCGAATGTTTTCCTTGCGGGTTGGGACTAATTTTGTTGCGGGAAGTTGTAGGGGTTAATTTTGTGTAAGTTTATATTCTCGTGGTTCCTTCCTTTTAAAACAAAGAACTCAGATCAGCTCATCCTCAAGTTGATCCGCGAATGATTTCTTTTGTGGGTTGGGAATATTTAATTGCGGGGAAAAACTGTTTGGGTTGATTTTCTTTTGTTCGTGAAAATTCCTTGTTGTTCTTCGTCTTTTGGGCCGCTTGTTACCAACTTAACGGGAGGAGGTCGGACCGCACGAACACGGCTGACTCTCCTCCCCCTTTGTTGTTTTGATTCGTTGCGGCACGAACAAAGGCGGCACCTTGCAACGGCATCGTGCGGACACGAGAAAGAACGCGGCGAAGAAGTGCGGAGAAGAAGCGCGGCGCCGTCGCGCCGCGCCGTTGAGTCTGAACGAAACCGCGACCGGAGTCGGGGCTGCGGAGGCGATTGAAGACTCCACTGGTTGATTGTTGTGCATGGATTGACGGGCGACGACAAACGAGGTCACAAGTTAATTTTGAAGCCTCCGCAGTGAAGTTCGGGTCCCGGGAGGACCATTGGCGAAGGAGGCGAGGAAAACGGACCACCGGAGTGTGTTCGGTGGTCCGTGGAAGACTCTGTCGGCGTGCCACGCCGGCACGGCGGCGCCGGCCGCCAGGAGGTGGCGGCGCCCGGCGCACCGCCGGGAAGGGACCGCCGCGGCTTCAGCCGCGGCGGCGGGCGGCTGATCCGGCGGCCGCGCGGGACCAGAGGGATGCGGCATCGCGCTGCATCCGTTGATAGAAAGCAGCCCCCGCGCGGGGGTCACGGTTTCGTCCAGGGGGCGGTCCCCCCTTGCGCGGCCGTTTGGCCAACACCAGCGAGCCATCGCGCCGGGCCGAGCCGCCCGGCCGGGCCGGGCCGCGACCAGACTGGTCGGACCCAGACCCGGTTCAGGTCGACCCAGTTCGGGCCGACCCAGGGGGGGTTGGGCCGGGTCGGTCCAGGCCCAGACCCCCCGTTTTCGGACCTCTTTCATTCTCTCACCCATATCTTGATCTTCTAACCTCCGATCGATGCACCGTCAGTGACGATGCGACCCTTGGATCGAGACGATCGTTTCGGTATATCACACTCAAGGTTTCGGAGTACTTTGGGTTCGGCCGGGTTGGTTCGTACATGAAACCAACTGGGCCCTCAGAGCGAAAACGCTTCTATCTTGAGCTCCGGATGTTCGATTGACGTGTCGTTGAATTTGTTGGATTCCTCTTGAGGAGACGGAACTTTTGGCATACTTCGCCCGAGGTTTGGACGCAGTTGGAGTATGGTCGAGATGGATTATACCCGAAATCCAACCGGGCCCCTGGAACGGAAAAGCTGATATCTTTCAGACCGGGCGTCCGTTTGACGAACCGTCAGCGGCGTTGGTGATCACATTGTGAAACGGTCCCTATGATTATACCCTATGAGAGTTCAGGGTACATTTGAGATATGGACGGGTTGGTTCGCACACGAAACCAACCGGGCCCCTGGGACAAAAAGGCAAATAACTCACAGACCGGGCGTCTGAATGACGCGCCGTCTGTTGCGTTGAGACCCCTATGATGAGGCGGTCATTTGAGATACTTATTCATGGGACTTTGAGATACTCGGAGTATCGACCTGTAGCTCGTGGAGCAGACCCTCCCAGAGACGAGCATGCGGAGTACGGAGACCGTGTAGCTGACTGAGACCTAACGACTGCTTGACCGACTCGACTTGGAGTGAGTCGAATAGCCCAGTGGAAGGAGCACTACTTTGTTTGGGTTCAGACCCATGGCGGACGAAGCACTACCTGTGTGACAGTGCAGACCCGCGGTACTCGTCCGGAGAGTGCCTCTGCAGGCTATTAGGGGGTGTACACTACTGTGTTTGGGTGGCATACCCCGGCGGGAAGCACTACTGTGTTTGGGTGGCTGGCCCACGGTACTTGACAGGAGGAGTACCTCAACAGTCTTAGGTTAGTGAGCAGTACCTCGGAGTCGTGACAGGACCACTGTACACTCCAGTGATGGGTCTCTTCAGCAGTTACGGTTTCGATAATGAAAATCCTGATTTGAGCTGAGTCTATGACCTTTGTGTTTACCTCATGATTGAGATGGGTCACTTGATAACTTAGGTATATTTATGGGCATATACCTGGGTGGTGGTTATCCGTTGATTTCTTAATCATTGTGTTCCTTATGATTTAGATGAGTTACTTGATAACTTAGGTATATGTATGGGCATATACCTAAGTATAGGTTATTTGTTGAGATCTATTTGTGGTTATCCTTGTTGGTTTTAGTGGGACCTTGAGGGTCTTGGGGTCCCTACTAAGTATCGTTATACTCACCCCTGCACGGGCTATGCCTGCACCTCCTTGTGTTGGTTGCAGACGACGGGCAGAGCTAACGGAGGCCGAGTGCTCGAGGACTAGACGATACCCAGAGGTGGACCACACGACGAGTCCGTATCCGGAGGTAGACTTCACGGAGAGACGACACTCGGAGGGGGTTGACGGGCGAGAACATTGAGGAGCTGTTCTATCTGTACCTACCCTTCAGGTAGGATCCGTGGTGGACGATCCAGGAGCTGTGCTATCTATACCTACCCTTCAGGTAGGATCTGAGGAGGACGACCCAGGAGATGCTTCCTTTATTCCAGCTGTTTGTCTTTTTCTGTTGTACTTTCATTCAGTTGTAGCTGTACTTTCAGTTGGGTTTGTATTCTGGCCCATTTACTTTTCAGCACTTTCTTTTGTACTTAGTGTTTTACTTCCGCTTTTACTATGTGGTGTTTTGTTTACTTTTATAAAGGCAATGTCTTCCCAGTTATCGGGATTTACGCCTTTGGTGCTAGTCACCAGCCCCTATCCTATGGAAGGCGGGCTTGGGGTAGTCACGGCACGGGCCCCGAGGACGGGTCGTGACAAATTGGTATTAGAGGAGACTATTCTACCGCAGAACTTATAACTCTGATATTTTCTTTCTATGAAGAAATAGTGTTAAGGGTACCGAGTGTGGTCTTCAGTTCAGGGAGTCCAGTGTTGGTGCGGGCGGCCGACGTATCCATACACCAGGACCCTGACAACTGATTTCTGACTTTGTGCACGAAAACACTGATTGCGTGTGTGTTTCTAGAAGTTTTTTTTAAGTAATCTCAAACCAGGTCAGCTCACCAGGTATAATCGTTTGACCATGTCATGTTGTTTCTTTTAGGATGCCTTTCCACGGACGACCAGCTAGAGCCCAGAGGTATGTGCGTACTGACAGCCTGCCGAGCGATGAGGCTTCGGTACAGGGCCCTCTTGCAGTTGAGGCACCAGCGGTACTACCATACATTGGGCCACTGATGCCACCATCCCCAGCAGTAGGTGATGCACGCCACTTGAGCGTGCTACACGAGTTCCAGCGCCAGAGGCCACCTAGGTTCCGGGGAGAGACGGACCTGCAGGCGGCTGAGGATTGGCTGAAGGCAGTGGTGAGAGTCTTCAGGCTAGTGGGGACACCTGCAGACTTCATGGTGATCTTTGCTACCAGCCTTCTTCAGGCAGCAGCAGGCAGGTGGTGGAGCCACTTGTTCCAGTTTCGTGATGGGATGACCTTCACATGGGAAGACTTCGAGACCTTCTTCAGGGTGGAGTTTGTGCCAGTATCTCTACACCCCGAGCGTGTACAGGAGCTTCTGCCTTTGCCGCAGGGTTTTCGATCAGTATCCGAGTCATCTGTGGGCAGTAGACAGATGATGTAGATGTCCAAGAGGACCAGAGCCAGCCGTACGAGGAGCAGGAAGTGTTATGAATGCGGCAGGAAGGGTCACCTGGCACGTGACTGTCTGACTCCTCGCACAGTCGATCCGCATGCATTGGAGGAGCCACCAAGGCAGAAGCAGTGACGAGTGCTTGAGCAACAGCCGAGCAGTAGACAAGGCAGTAGAGCTCCGGGAGTAGGTGGACAGGATCAGAACTAGTGGATATGTCCCTTGTACTTCTAGTTCCATATTGTTGTTGTATTCGTGTCTTTGTACTATGAGTTGCAATAATAAAAAGACACTTATCTTTGTGATGTTTGTTTTCCTGTCCTTTTGTTTGGTTGATACTAAGAGGTCCCGGTTAAAACTGTTGACTTGACCCTCACTTTTGAGATTTCTAATGGAGGAGACCCAGTGACCTCACACTGATGCCGACAGTGTGAATCGACCCTTGGAGGCGAGAGTGACGGTTGGATCTCTTGGTAGTTACGTCGAGGCCTTACGACGTCATCCATGGCATGAATGCATCATTCATGTCAGGATTGACTGTATTAGTCAATGGGTGTGGTTCATCCAGGGGATGAGACTGAGTTTCTCTTTTCGGAAAAGGAGAAATTTTAGAAGCTCTTTCAGATCGTAGGCAAAGAAGGTGCAGATCATCCAGGAACGGATGAAGACTACACAGTGCAATAAGAAATAGGAAACTGGCGCCAGTCTTAGAGACTCGGGCGTGTTAAATGTTTCAATAAGAGGAATCTTTAAGGAGATATGAGTCTGCGAAGCGGCAGACGTGGAGGTAGAGCTAGGAGAGTAGCATGAGGTGGTGTACATCTTAACATGCTACAACCACCCGCCTTAGTTATCCCCGCCAGGCTCAGGGAGCTAGAGGGCGGAGGAAGAGTGAGGCTGCATGCGGTCAAGGAGTGTGACCCAATGGCTCTAAAAATTATTCAAGGGATAGTCTGTGTCCACTACTAGCTTCTATAGTAACAGACGTCGATATGAATCATTCCTTGCTTTCACAAATCTTGTCCCAGACCTAGAGTTTCCGGTAAGCCGTAGACTTGACCCTCACGTCTGGAAATACCTTGGGAGAAGACTCGATAATCACACATATGCCAACGGTGTGGTCAGACCCTCGAGGCGAGAGTTTTGGTTGGAATCTCTTGGTGGCAGCGTCGAGGCCTTACGACGTTGGTTTGAGTATGGACTGGGCAATCACAGTTCATACACAAATTGACGGTATTAGGCGAAAAGGTTGTGGTTTAACTACGACGTCGGGATGGGTTTTCCTTGGTCGGCGGAAAGGAAACCCCAGGCAGCATAGGATAAACTCATGCACAGGAGGGTGCAGACGACCACTCTTGAGTCGGTCAACCTTACCCTCGTGGCAGTAGTCATTTTGAGTTCCAGTTCTAATATGAATTGGAGACCTCTAGAGTTCGAGGATAACGATCACGTCCTTATATGGGTCTCACCTCGACGAGGTTTATGGAGATGTGGACAAGGCGGCGAGTTATCTCCGAAGTTCAGTGGACCTTTTCTAGGTCCTCAGCAGGGTAGATGAGGTGGTTTACCGCTTGACCCATCCACCTCAGTTGCACCAGGTGCACGAAGACCTCCATGTATCTCAACTAAGGAGATACGTGCTTGAACCGACGCATATCATCGACCATGAGGAGCTGGACGTTGGCGATGAGGTGACTTCTGCGGAGGTTCCAGTGGAGATCTAGGATCGACAGGAGCGGGTCCTATGTGAATGGTCGATTCCTCAGGTGCGCTTTCACTGGCATCACAGGAACCTCCAGGAGAGAACATGGGAGCAGAAGGCTCAGATGCGTGCTCAGTACCACTTTTGTTTCCCTAGTTTGTGTTATAGCTTTATGGGGACATAAATCCCTGAGGTGGGAGTAATGTAAAGACCCATAAATTTCAAGGAAATTTTTTTTCTTAATTTATTTGGAATTTTACAAGAATGCAGTTTCTGCCAGCGCCTGATTCCGAGGCCCGATGTGCCCGGAATCAATTTCCGAAGTTAGGATCGGGTACGTTCAGTGAACGAACGAGCGGGATTTTTCAAACTTTTGAACCGGTGCTCGGAATTGAAATCTGAGGGCACCGATGATCTCGCAGCACCGGTAATTGCTTAAGAAGATCCCTTTCTGGAGTTACGTTTTCTCAGGATGAGTTGTTTAAATAAAGAGAGGGATAATAATATAATTGTTTTACAATTATATTTTCTTTTCTTGTTAAGTGGATTAAGTGTTGTGTCACAACACTTTTCCTCTCTCTTATGGGGTTATAACCTATGTAAGGGAGTTAGGGGTGGGACCCACTTGTTGATAACTACTTTTGAGAGGATTAAGGTGGGATGGAGCCCACACGATCCCCACCGTTTCTTTTCTTCTTAAGTAACGTACCCTCACCCCCCCCCCCCCTATTAAACGAAGTCAACCGTGCGTTTATTTTGGTCAAGAAACGCCTCATTAAATTGGGCGGTTAAATCGTTACAATTAATTCATTGAATTAATTGATCATTTCTTTTCTTTTTGAATTTCAAAGGTTGGCTCGTGCGTTAATAAAATAATACTGTTCTTATATTATTTTGGTTGGAACTTGTTGCATGGAGAGGATTTGGAGGAAAGCGTTCTTCTTCGACGAAGAATGCGAAGAACGCGAAGATCACACCAATCTCCGACGAAGAACGCCAAATCATCGGAAATCAACGACGCCTTCTTCCGCGACGTCCCGTTCCGCGACAAATCTCGTTCGATGACAACGCTTGAGGTAGGGAATTAATTTGAGAATGATTTTATTCCCTCGTTTCATTCATTCTAAGGAAAAAAAAGAACACGGATCAACTTATCATCTAGTTGATCCGCGAATGTTTTCCTTGCGGGTTGGGACTAATTTTGTTGCGGGAAGTTGTAGGGGTTAATTTTGTGTAAGTTTATATTCCCGTGGTTCCTTCCTTTTAAAACAAAGAACTCAGATCAACTCATCCTCAAGTTGATCCGCGAATGATTTCTTTTGTGGGTTGGGAATATTTAATTGCGGGGAAAAACTGTTTGGGTTGATTTTCTTTTGTTCGTGAAAATTCCTTGTTGTTCTTCGTCTTTTGGGCCGCTTGTTACCAACTTTACGGGAGGAGGTCGGACCGCACGAACACGGCCGACTCTCCTCCCCCTTTGTTGTTTTGATTCATTGAAGCACGAACAAAGGCGGCACGGTGCAACGGCACCGTGCTGACACGAGAAAGAACGCGGCGAAGAAGCGCGGCGCCGTCGCGCCGCGCCGTTGAGGCTGAACGAAACCACGACCGGAGTCGGGGCTGCGGAGGCGATTGAAGACTCTACTGGTTGATTGTTGTGCGTGGATTGACGAGAGATGACAAACGAGGCCGCAAGTTAATTTTGAAGCCTCCACAGTGAAGGTCGGGTCCTGGAAGGACCGTTGGTGAAGGTGGCGAGGAAAACGGACCACTGGAGTGTGTCCGGTGGTCCGTGGAAGACTCCGCCGGCGCACCACGCCGGCACGGCGGCGCCGGCAGCCGGCCGGCCGCCAGGAGGCGGTGGCGCCCAGCGCGCCGCCGGGAAGGGGCCGCCGCGGCGGCGGGCGGCTGGTCCCACGGCCGCGCGGGACCAGAGGGACGCGGCATCGCGCCGTGTTCATTGACAGAGAGCGGCCCCCACGCAGGGGTCGCGGTTTCGTCCAGGGGGGGCGGTCCCCCCTTGCACGGCCGCTTGGCCAACGCCAGCGCGCCAGGCCGAGCCGCCCGGCCGGACCGCCCGGCCAGCCCGCCAGGCCGGGCCGCGCCTAGGCCGGGCCGCGCCTAGGCCGGGCCGCGCCAGCCGGTCCGGGCCACGACCCGATGGGTCGTACCCGGACCCGGTTCGGGTCGACCCTGTTTGGGCCGACCTAGGGGGGTTGGTTCGGGTCGGTTCGGGCCCAGACCCCCCGTTTTCATACCTCTTTCAGTCTTTCGCCCATATCTTGATCTGCGGACCTCCGATCGATGCACCGTCAGCGGATATACGACCCTTGGATCGAGACGGTCGTTTTGGTATATCACACTCAAGGTTTTGGAGTACTTTGGGTTCGGCTGGGTTGGTTCGTACTCGAAACCAACCGGGCCCTCAGAGCGAAAACGCTTGTATCTTGAGCTCCGGGCGTCCGATTGACGTGTCGTCGACTTTGTTGGATTCCTATTGAGGAGACGGAACTTTTGGAATACTTCGCTCGAGTTTTGGTCGTAGTTGGAGTATGGCCGAGTTGGATTATACCCAAAATCCAACCGGGCCCCTAGAACGGAAAAGCTGATATCTTTCAGACCGGACGTCCGTTTGACGAACCGTCAGTGTCATTGGTGATCATGTTGTGAAACGGCCCCTATGAGTATACCCTATGAGAGTTCGGGGTACATTTGAGATACGTCCAGGTTGGTTCGCACACGAAACCAACCGGACCCCTGGGACGAAAAGGCAAATAACTCACAGACCGGGCGTCCGAATGACGAGCCGTCTGTTGCGTTGAGACCCCTATGATGAGGCGGTCCTTTGAGATACTTCTTCATGGGACTTTGAGATACTTGGAGTATCGACCTGTAGCTCGTGGAGTGGACCCTCCCGGAGACGAGCATGCGGAGTATAGAGACCGTGTAGCCGACTGAGACCTAACGACTACTTGACCGACTCGACTTGGAGTGAGTCGACTAGCCCAGTGGACGGAGCACTACTTTGTTTGGGTGCAGACCCATGGAGGATGGAGCACTACCTGTGTGACAGTGCAGACCCGCGGTACTCGTCTGGAGAGTACCTCTGTAGGCTATTAGGGGGTGTGCACTACTGTGTTTGGGTGGCATACCCCGGCGAGAAGCACTACTGTGTTTGGGTGGCTGGCCCGCGGTACTCGACAGGAGGAGTACCTCAGCAGTCTTAGGTTAGTGAGCAGTACCTCGGAGTCGTGACAGGACCATTGTACACTCCAGAGACGGGGCTCTTCAGTAGTTACGGTTTCGATAATGAAAATCCTGGTTTGAGCTGAGTCTATGACCTTTGTTTTTACCTCATGATTGAGATGGGTCACTTGATAACTTAGGTATATGTATGGGAATATACCTGGGTGGTGGTTATCCCTTGATTTCTTAATCCTTGTGTTCCTCATGATTGAGATGAGTTACTTGATAACTTAGGTATATGTATGGGCATATACCTAAGTAGTGGTTATTTGTTGAGATCTCTTTGTGGTTATCCTTATTGGTTTTAGTGAGACCTTGAGGGTCTCAGGGTCCCTACTGAGTATCGTTATAGTCACCCTTGCACGGGCTATGCCTGCACCTCGTTGTGTTGGTTGCAGACGACGGGCAGAGCTGACGGAGGCCGAGTGCTCGAGGTCTAGATGATACCCGGTGGTGGACCACACAACGAGTCAGTATCTGAAGGTGGACTTCACAGTGAGATGACACTCGGAGGGGGTTGACGGGTGAGAACATTGAAGAGCTGCGCTATCTATACCTACCCTTCAGGTAGGATCCGTGGTGGACGATCCAGGAGCTGCGCTATCTGTACCTACCCTTCAGGTAGGATCCGAGGAGGACGACCCAGGAGCTGCTTCCTTTCTTCCAATTGTTTATCTTTTTCTGTTGTACTTTCGTTCAGTTGTAGTTGTACTTTCAGTTGGGTTTGTATTCTGGCCCATTTACTTTTCAGCACTTTCTTTTGTACTTAGTGTTTTACTTCTGCTTGTACTCTATAGTGTTTTGTTTACTTTTATAAAGGCAATGTCTTCCCAGTTATCGGGATTTACGCCTTTGGTGCTAGTCTCCATCCCCTGGCCTATGGAAGGCGGGCTTGGGGTAGTCACGGCACGGGCCCCGAGGATGGTTCGTGACAAGGTATTCCATAATAGTATGATCTAACTGAGTCCAAGGAATACATCCAAGGTAAAACGATATAAATTATGGCTAAGTCCAAGGATGTAACCAAGGAACCTCATGTCCATAGAATCCATGCAGGATCTGAGGAGTGTTTAAAAGGCATCCTATAATAGTAATAAAGGTATCCTGCGATGTCATACTGGGCATCCACTAATAGATGAGGATTGGGTTCCAAGTTGGGTCTCAACCAAGGAAACTGGCATCCTTGAATCGGAATGGAGTTCACGAGTGATCAAGGCATTACCTTAGGAATACAAAAGCTAAATAGAGTCTAACCACCCCTATGGTAATGATGTAAAGTTCCATATATGTAATAAGGCACCTTACATTCAATTAATTTAATTAATTAGGCCATTTAATACTCATTCCATTTAATATAAGGTTCAATCCTTTGTATTTCATTAATGTGACAAGTCTAATTGAGCATGCCATTTAATTATCCATTTATGTCATATTTAAAATAATTAGGTTCATTTCTCTAACTTACATCATAAGTGGAAAGGGGTTCTATGGGAATGCAACCAAACATTCAATCAATTGGTCCAAGTAATATACATACCGTATACTTTCCAATTCCATTTAACATTGGTTAATCAAATTTAATCACTTACCATAGTCGGGTCAAGTGGAAGAAACATGGTACAATTCATTTAATAATTCAATAGTCATTATTCAATTAAGGCTTACCATTAAGATGGTCAATCTCAAGTCACACTCGAATGGTGGATTAAAAGTGTCAAAAAACTAAAAACCCAATTATGAATAACACCCTACTTGGGGTGGTTAGAGTTGTGGAAGTAACCACCAATGATGAATTACATATATGACATGGGTCTTAGAAAATTGTTCTAACGAATACAAGAAATAAATATAAATTCAAAAAACGAAACCCAATGAAATCATTACGATGACATTACAATTTATAAAATGAAGAATCATGAGGAGTGAGTTAGAAACCACCTACCTCATACTCGTACGACTCTCCTCGTCCAGTATCACCTCCAACTCAGCTCGGATTGGAATAGATCTAAATAATGGATCAATGTACTTAAATTAGAACATATTAGCCTATATCTAAATAGCATCATTTATAGGAAGAAGAATTAAAAGGGATTAAAAAGTAATTGATAACATACTGGCACAAATCTAATGAGATGAACAGTGATCAATTCAGACTCTGAATAGAAGATCAGTCTCAAAAGCTAGATTAGGCTTAAAAAAGAATTCAAAGGGATATTTTTGGGGTTATTTTCTGCTATAATTATAAAACCAAGGGAGGGGTGAGTTTAAAGATATTTTAAGGGAGAAATCATAAATTTACCCAAAAATTAGTCTTTGCATGGTTTGGCCAAACCATGTGCAAACCTTGCACAGGAACCTATAGAGAGGGGGATACCACGCAGTTTAAGAAACTATACGCCAATTGTGTGAAACTCCACTTTCAAAATTGTAGACATTTTTGCATAGTTAGGTTAAACTTTTTTCCCTCCTATTTCTCATTATCCAGCCTCACACAGTTGAATCTAACCATGCAGTCTGCCTTGCACAGTTTATTCTGACTGTGCGATAGACTTTTTTCTCCCAAAAATCCAAGTTTCAGAATCTGAAAAATCCCAGTACACCCCCTGAGACCTTCAATAAATTATTAGGAATCCATATTAGATCCATAAAATATAATTATACCAAAATTTAAAGGATCCATACCTAAGTGAAAAACCAGGTTTTTACAGTCTTCCCCCTTAAAGGAACTCATCCCTGAGTTCACCTTCCAATGAAGGAAAAACACTGTCTAAGAACAACTCTGGACACTAGGCATGTACATCAGCCTCCTGCTCCCAAGTATCATCTTGTACATGGTCGTGTAGCTATATCACTCATACTAAAGGGACAGACCATCTTCGGAGATCCTTCATGCTCTGATCAACAATGCATATAGGATCCTCCTCAAAATAAGCATTAGAATCTATATCAACTTCCTCAGGAACAAAAGTATGAGATGGTTTGGCATGATGATGGAGAAGCTATGAAATGTGGAAGATGCCGTTCATGGCATGGTACCTATGATGTAGTAGAAACTGATAGGCTATTGGCCTGAATCTCTCCATAATCTAAAATGGCCTGACAAATCATGGATACAGATTCCCTTACCTCCATAAACATTTATTACCTATCCTGGGTGATACCTATAGGAAAACATGATCCCTGAACTCAAACTCTAGAGTTCGTCAACGGTCATCAGAATAAGATTTATATCTAGACTGAGAAGAAGACATATGCTTACCGGTCAGCTGAACCTGCTCCAAATTCTCCTGCATAAGTCTAGGACCTAGTAGGGATGCCTCTCCTACCTCTATCTAGCACAGGGGTGAACAGAACGACCTGTCGTATAAGGGTTCAAAGGGATCCGTCTGAATTGTCTTCGGAAAGCTATTATTATAGGAAAACTCAAAGAGAGAAATATGCTTCTACCAAGAATTTCCAAAATCAAGGATGGATCCCTAGATCATGTCCTCTAGAAATTTTATCATCATCTCTATATATCCATCGGTCTGAAGGTGAAATTCTATGCCCAAAATCACTTGTATACCCATAGCCTTCTGCAACCCTTGTTAAAACTATGATGTGAAACAAGCATCCTTATATGAAATGATGGTACAAGGGACCCCGTTTAGTTTTATGATCTCATGGACATGAAATTTTCTTATCTCATCAACTAAGAAAGTCTCCTGGATAGGAATGAAGTTGGATACTTTCGTCAGTCAGTTAATGACAACCCATACATCGTTGTTTCCTTTAGGTGACCTAGGTAAACCGACTAAAAAATCCATTGAAACATCTTACCATTTCCATTCTGGGACTGGAATATATTGTAACAAGACTATAGGTCTTGGGTTCTCCACCTTCACCTACAGATAGGTGGAACACCTAGTGATAAATCCTACTATATGATGTTTCATCTCAGTCCACCAATACTGGTGCCGCATATCTCAATACATTTTGGAGATTCCTGGATGAACTGCCCACTAAGAATCATGGGAATATCGCGTCAACTCCTCTATTATATCTTTAGAAACCCAAAAACATCTATGTATATGTATGATTTCATCTCTATCCATAGACTAATCCAGAGGTGGTCCATCTCTTGAAGTACTCTCACAGAGAACCAAGCCCTCATGATCGAAAAATTGTTTGTTCTTCACCTTCTCAAGGAGGGAAGAGGTAACTTTCATAGATGATAGATAAGACTGCTCATGAATATAATAAAACTCTATATGTAGCCCAGAAAAGAGGGCCATAAATTTGCATTCATCATTGGATTCTTTTACGGTCTGTGCCTGAGTTTTCCGACTCGGCGCATCAGCAACTACATTGCACTTTCCAGACGTATAGGAAAGCACAAAGTCAAAGGACTGAAGATATTCAACCCAACTTCATTTTCTGAGATTCAATTCACATTGTGTAAATATATATATGATTTTATTTTGGTTTTTTGCCATGACCCCTCTTCACCAAGATGAGGGAAGGGATAGTAGATTTCTAGACCCTTCCTTCTTCAAGTTGAAGGAGAGATAATGAACCCCGAGACCCACCTTCAATAGGTCCTGGAGTGGAAACTTTCACCAAGGGTATAAAATCACACGCAAAATGGAAGGAATTCCCCTTTTTATTTAGTATGATCAGGAGATAAGATAGTAAATCCCAAAAAAACACCAAAATTGAAAGTAAAAGTAAATCCAAAACAATTCATTCCCATATGCATGTTCCAATAATAAGTGATACAAAAATAAAAAAAATCCAAAGGAAAGTACCAAAAGAAAAGAAAATCAATAACGTCAATGGTCCCAATGTCTGAACTAGTAGGATCCAACGTGGTCCTCGAAGTCCTCCTGGAAACCTGAAATCATTTTTATATACGTAGGGTGAGTATACAAGTATACCTAGTAGGGATAACCAAAAGCTCTCGTGCACAATTGGGGAGGCATTCTAATGCCCTATGAGAAAAGGAGATAACCAAGGTGCCTAGTAAGGAAACTATCCACCCAAACCTCACTAAGGAACACTCCCCAAATAACTCAAGTCAAGTAATAGTAATAACACATCGATTTTTGGGTACCATGCACCACTTTCCCACTGGTTATTGAAGACGTCCTACGTGTCAGACCTCCACCGCCATTCTCAGTGTAATCCCACTACCATTCTAACCGCAGTCCCACTGTCATACCCCACCCACACACACTTAGGATACCACAACTACACATCTCTTCTACACACATCTGAGCCACAATAACCACATGTAATCACGTCTATAGACACTTGGGCCAAAATAACTTCTGCCACACCCGAAGACACATGGGTTAGGATAACTACTACCATGCCCGAAGACACATGGGCCTCATCTTGAAGACACTTAGAAAACAACCTCCCCGCACACACTTGGGAAAACCACCATAGCTACCCTCCTTGAAGAGTCTTGGGATATAATGGACCTTGGGCCATCACAGCCTACCCGAAGAGTCTTGGGATACTTAGGAAAGGGATCAGAAAAGGAGCTAATAACCATCCACTCATAGGAGTGTTGGGAAAAACACCCTCCCCCATGAAATGGGGGTGTTCGGTACGAAGTTCTCAACTTGGGTGGGGTGTGAATAAGAAACATAAGAACTAAATTATACATATAGGTAAACAAGCACTCATCCCAACCTAGGGGTTCCAAAACTATCCCATACACAAACACTCTCGTTACTATTCATTCATAAAAAGCACAACAGCCACAACCAAGTCACAAATCATTCCCAGAAAACAATTCCCCATTGAACCCATTCTTGTTATCACATTCAAGTTGTTCCATTTAAATAATTCTTCAATACTAGGCAACTAAAATGCATAGCCACAAGCTAAGGAAGGAAAAACAACCAAGTAGTAGATTAAGCATTCACACCCGGTTCTCTTGTAAAGTCACAACAAAAAAAGGGATCTGTGAGATCCCTCGAAGTACTGGAACTAAACCAAGCCCCAACATACAGCCCCCCATGGCCTTAGATCCACAAACCAACAACTGTACCATAATAGGGGATCTCATCCCCATCCATGTCACCCCACAAGCATTAAGCAGAACAAACACACATGTTACCAAGATAGATAAATGGAGTTTTTCATATTTAAACACATCATTTATTAAGTTACTTCCTTCTGTTTGGTTAACCGGGTGATCACACAAAGATTCTTGTTCACTGGACATTCATTTAATCAACTGATTTTACATGATTAACTAATTTCTATGTTACAGCCATTCAATCATCACAAAAGACAAGGGTTCATTAGTGCGCAAGGAAATACCACCAACAGCCATGATTTTTAGTATACATAAGCTCATACAATTCAAAACATATAATAAAGGGTGAAAGAGTACAGTAGCATCATCAAACACACCCCTTCATTCTTTAAAAGTCCATTTATTATCTTCATTAAGGTTTGGTTTCATCCATTCCCAATGGAAAAATTATCATACCCACCCCGTATGATAAAAAATAAAGAGATACGAAGAAAACCCCCTACTTGAATGATCAATGATCGAAGTTTTTCTCCATGCGCCAAGAACTGGGGATGCGCGACTTGCAGGGGAGGAACTCTGAGGACTCCAAAAGTGAGCAGGAAAGGCTCCAGCATAAGCGCACCACTAGCCTCGGGAAGGGGGACTCCAAATCACCAAGGAAAGAAAAGAGACCATCCAAAAAGAAGAAATAATCCCCATGCAATAAAAGGTAAGAATCTGAAGTTACGAGATATGAATTCTTGAATGGATTTAAAGGCAGATCGTGGTTTCACCACACGGTTGTATGGTTACACATGATGGAATTAATTGTTATTTAATAATTCTCATTGGAGAGGTGGCCTTAATGACTGTGACTTAAAGTGTTTCCTTTAAATAGAGGAATACATGTAATAGGGGAGGAATTGGAAAGTACGGGAAAAGGGTTTGACACAGAGGAAAAATCTTCATGGTTTGGTAAGTCAAGGATCACCCAGCTCTTTGGGGATTTTTAGATATCATTTATGGGATTTTAATGGCTTTGAAAGGGGTATTAAAACACTCTTAAATAAAAATATATGTTACGGGGGTGGGACTGGAAAAAGAAACAAAGGTGGGACACCGTTTGATGAGACACCGTAAATGGTTCCATGGTCATGGTGCCACCGTCACGGTGTCACTGTAAGCAACGCCACCGTTTTGGTGTGTGACCATGATAGTGTGACCATTAAGGTGCCACCGTCATAGTGCCACCCTCATAATTCCACCATTTTAGTGCATGACGATGATGGTGTGACCGCTACATTTCCACCATCATGGTGCCACCGGTTTGGTGGAACACCATAAGCAGTGCCACCATTTCGGTGTGCGACCATGACCGGTGCCACTATTACAGTGTCATTGTGACCGGTTCCACCATTTCAGTGGAACCTTTTGATGGAATTGAGTTTTTGGAAAACTACTTAATGATTCATTGTCCAGTCCATTACATCAAATACCTCTCAAAATATTCTCACCCTTGAGAATCAAAACTAGACCTGAAGAAAAGATAGGGGTCTGAACAACCACCTCGAAAGATACCTCTCAGGAGTAAACCTACTAGACATCTAAGAACACCTCTCCCTCAAGTAACCACACAAACATATAAAGGTCATACCATCCAGTCATATAGATTATGGAGTACCTTCTTTGAATTCAATATACTATCCCTTTGGACAACATTGACTCGCCCGCACGGGTTTAATCGCATCCACCTTAATGCATCTTGATTAGGGATCAGGTCATCCCCTACCCATAGTTAGGAATATTCACACACATATAGAGAATAAGTAAAACAACACATTTCATAGTTAACAAGGTCAATCACTACATCACAAACAAGTACAAAACAAAATAGAACAAAACTCAAAATAGCTCTGAGTACTAGGCGTGCATTTATGCCTCTCATTACCAGGTACTCTCCTCGAGGCCACCATGCCTCCATAACACATGAACTAAGGGAATGGTTCATCCATGAAGCACCTTCTCCTCACGACCTTCGATCATCACTGGTCACTCTAAAAATGTCACGTCATCCTTGATATCCAGCTTTCCTCAGTAGAGGACATGTGAATCATCATATAGATTCTGAAGGAGCTAAGACACATGGAAGATGTCGTGCACCTTCTGTAGTAGTGGTGGTAGCACCAGCTGATAAGCCACTTTTCCAAACCGCCATAACACCTTGAAGGGTCTGAAGAACCTGGGAGAAATCTTACTCCCCCTGTCGAACCTTCGTTTCCCACGCCGAGGGTATACCTTCAATAACACGTGGTCCCTAACCACAAACTCCAGGGTTCTCCTCCTATGATCGTCATACGACTTCTGTCAGTCCTGAGCCACCTTCATCCTCTCCCATATAAGCTGAACCTTCTCCTCCATGCTCTGCACTACATTAGGACCAAGAACACCTACTTCCTCAACCTCTGTCCAGCACACGGGTGAGCGACATGGCCTCCCTTACAAAGCTTCAAACAGAGCCATGCCAATAGTAGAGTGATAGCTATTTTTGTAGGAAAACTCTACCAGAGGAAAGTGTCGTACCCACAATCCCCCAAAGTCCAAAACACATGCTCGTAGAATATCCTCTAAAATCAGGATGGTGCGCTCTGTTTTCCCATCTGTCTAGGGGTGGAAAGTAGTGTTGAGGCATAGCTGGGTTCCAAAATCATGTTGCAATACTTTCCAAACCTGTGAGGAAAACTAGGTATCTTGTTCGGAGACTATGGACCTCATAACTCCATGAAACCACACCACCTTGTTCATGTACCATTGTGTTAGGTCATCCACCGCACTCAACTCCTTTATTTCCAAGAAGTGAGCTGATTTCATTAGCTAGTCCACCACTACCCAGATAGCATCGCAACCCCCTTGAACTCTGGGTAGTCCCATGACGAAATCCATTGAGATGTTGTCCCGCTTCTACTCGGGGACATCTAAAGTTTGTAACAAACCTCCTGGGACGCGGTGTTTAGCCTTCACCTACTGACACATGAGGCACTTAGCCACAAACTCTGCCACTACCCGCTTCACCCCAGGACACCAAAACTGACCCCTCAAACCCCGTTACATCTTGGAAACTCCTGGGTATACTGCCAGGGGTGAGTTTTGGAACTCACCAAGAACCCTATTGTTCATTCCCATAGGGAAAACCAACTTTCCATGAAACAACATCTGATTCTGCCCATCTTCCGACCATCCACCTGGAGCATCACCCTGGCTAACACGATCACGCATCACTTCAGCCTCTAAGTCCCCCCACTAAGACTCCTCCACCTGCTGCAACATAGAGGACTGCACTATCATCTAGAACAGACATCCTCTTCCATCCTCCACCCTTTAATTCAGGTGTAGGGAATCCAACTCCTCCATCACCTTCCAAGCATCTACTGACTCTTGAACCACATCCTTCTGTGACTTCCTGCTCAAGGAATCGGCCACCACATTCCCCTTACCTTCAGTGTAAGAGATTTTGAAGTCATAGTCCTAAAGAAACTCTATCCACCTATGCTATTGCAAGTTCAAGCCCTGTTGGGAGAAGATATACCTCAAGATCTTGTGATCCGTGAAGACCACAAAGCACTCCCCGATGAGGTAGTGCCACCACAACTTTAGTGCAAACACAACCACTATGAGCTCCAAGTCGTGGGTGGCATAATTACACTCATGGGGAGATAACTTCCTAGACCCATAAGAGATCACCCCTACTGTTGAATTATCACACACACAAAGCCTTGTCCTGAAGCATTATAGAACACCTCAAACATCACCCCTTCTTCTAGAAACCTCAGTACTGAGGCACTAACCAACTTCCCCTTCAGATAACTGAATGCTTCCTAACATTGTTCACTCCACATGAAGTCCTGGTCCTTTCTGGTCAAATCTATCAAAGGATCTGCAACTCAAGAGAATTAGGGCACGAACCTTCGATAATAGCCTTCTAGACCCAGAAAACTATGAACCTACATCACATTCTTGGGTGCTTCCCAAGAAACAATTGCTTCAAACTTTGATGGTTCAACTACTACTCCCTACTTGGACACCACATTTATAAGGAAGTGCACCTCTCATGTCCAAAACTTTCACTTGGATAAATTTCTATAGAGCTGGTGCTATCGTAGGACCTCTAAAACCATTCTAAGATGCTCAGTGTGATCCTCCTCTGATCTTGAGTAGATCGTGATGTCGTTAATAAACATGACTATAAACTAGTCCAGATATTCCTGGAAGACTGATTTCATGATCCCCATGAACACAGATGGTGAGTTCGTAACTTCTAATGGCATGACCATGAACTCAAAGTGCCCATATATGCACCTTAAGGTAGTCTTCGAGATGTCACCCTCCTTCACCCTCAACTGGTGATATCCTGAATGCAAGTCGATCTTGGAGAACCATCTTACCCCCTTCAACTGATCAAAAAAGGTTGTATATCCTTGGGAGAGGGTAATGGTTCTTGACCATTACCTGATTCTGTCTCTGGTAGTCTATTCATAGCCTGAGACCACCATATGCCTTCTTCACAAACAAGACTGAAGCACCCCATGGTGAAACACTTGGTTGAACAAAACCCTTCTTCATCAGATCATCAATCTGAATCCGTAACTCTCGCAATTCAGAAGGTGTCATCTGATGGGGAGCCATCGAAATTAGATGGGCACTGGGTTGCAAGTCTATCCCGAACTCAACATCACGTCAAGGGGGTAGAGTCACCACCTCTTCAGGGAAGACGACCATTAATTCATTAATGATTCCCGGGACTTCCACCATCTCTAAGTCTGCTGACTCCAATAAAATCTCAGCTAACAAGGAAAGAAGGTGATTTAATCACTGAATACCCTCCTAGCAACCCTGCACACCGATGAAATTCACACATTGTCTGCCCATACCTGAAAAAACAACCCTTATCCAAAAGCAGTTAATAACGGCACACATAGAGAACAGCCAGTCGACACCTATAATGACATCATACGACTGCATCTGTAGCAAAAGAAGGTCCCCACTGGACTGATGTGGTCCCAACATTGGTCTACATCCCTGAAAAACATGAGACAAACTGGTCTGACCTCCAACTGGCATACTCAAAACCAAGGGCATGGGAGGTCTCTCTGTGTCTAGACCCATAGCATGGGAAAGACTAGGTGCAACAAAGGAGTGCAAAGATCTTGAATCAAACAAGGTCCAAGTAAGAGTACTAAACAAGATGATCGTGCCTTGGATGACCTCCGACCCCACTGGAACTACTGCCTCTGTGGAGTGTAAGTACCCACGCCCAGCTCCTCTACCCCTCAGTTGTCGGCCACCTCCCTGACCATGCCCTGGTCGAGGTCCCTGAGGAGCACCCTGAGGTCGGCCTCCTACTACAACGTCTACTCTCGTAGGAGCAGGATCTCGCTGTCACTACTGCTACTGCTGAAACGGTCTGGCTGGAAACTACTATTGTTGAAGTGGGTGTTGAACATACCCACCCCCACTGTATTTCAATCGGTTTGGGAACTGATTCTGAAAGTTCCCACAACTACCACAGATGAAGCATCTCAGTCCTAGGCCAGCAAGGAAGGGGTGAGGACTGGCAGATCGAAACTGGAATTGTTGGGGTCTTCTCCCCACTGGAAAAAACTTGGAAGGCCCTGATGCTGGAGGCCTGCTACTGACGGTCTTCCCCTTTGACAATACCAACTGGATCCCCTCTCGTGGTACACCTCCCAGCGTGTGCATCCTCTCTACCACTTCATCCTTCTTCTTAACCTCTAAGTATGTCGGTAGAATGAAGGGAGTAACAGCATATTGAAGAGAAGGTCAGAGTGCCTCCTCTAAAAATCTTGCCCAAGATTCCTCATCCAAAAAGAGGTCTGGAGAGAAATGAAGGAGATCCTTGAACTTGATCTCCAGATCCCTCACTGACATACTCCCCTGCTGAAGGGAGAGTAGCTCCTACCTCTTCTCAACCTTCATCGTGGAAGAGAGGAATTCTTCCCGGAACTCCCTCTCAAAGTCAGTCCATGAAACTTCATCCTCCCTCTTCTCCCCAAGATATAGAATCCACCACTGACATGCTGCTCCCCACATATGTATTATAGCTAGAGGAATCCAGTACTCTGTCGGAGCCAAGATCAAGCTGAAAGCTATCACCAACTCTTCGAGCCAGCTCTCTGTCTCTGTGTTTGAGATGCTTCCCTCGTACTTCCTGAGGGTCTGTCACTAAAAGGCATGAAGCATATTTTTCCACTGGTTTTCCTCCTCCTCTTGATCATCCCTCTTCTGATCAGCTAAATCAGTCTCTTGGGCCTCGATTTCCTACACTACTCGTGGTCGTCGTACGGGTGCCATAGATGCAAGGTAAACAAGGAATTCCTAAGGTCGAGTAGTGTAGAAGATTGTTTTTAAATTTTTATTAAACATTTTATTTATTTTATATCCCCAAATTACCCAAGACACACAAGAATAAAATTCATTATGATGGATGTACCTTTCCTAGGGTCTCTACCCTACAATCAGTGTATCCTCACATAGTCGTTTGGTAGGTCCAGATTCTTTACATCAGATCACAGGGGGGGCCTAAAATCCCATGTCCTAGTCGGTCTTCCCTAGCTTATTTCATGTTCCAAGGTTGAATAACACTATTTACCTACATCCCATGAAATTCCCACTGTGCCTAACTCTGAACTCCATTCTATATCTCAACCTCCCTCTCATACCATTCTTTCATGACCCACATTCACCAAGATGAGGTAAGGGACAACATATTGTCAGACCCTTCCTTCTTTAAGTTGAAGGAGAGATAATGACCCTCGAGACCCACCATCAATAGTTCCTGGAGTGGAGACTAGCACCAAGGGTATAGAATCACACGCCAAATGGAATTCATTCCCCTTTTTATTTAGTAGGATCGGGATATAAGATAGTAAATCCCAAAAAACACCAAAACTTGAAGTAAAAGTAAAGAAAACACAATCCATTCCCATATGCATGTTATAATAATAAGTGCTATGAAAATACAAGAAAACTCCAAAGGAAAGTACCAAAATAAAAGAAAAGTAGAAACGTCAATGGTCCCAACATCCGAACTTGTAGGGTCCAGCGCAGTCCTCGAAGTCCTCCTGGAAACCTAAAAGTAGTTTTATATATGTAGGGTGAGTATACAGGTATACACGGTAGGGAAAACCAAAATCTCTCATGCAAAAGTGGGGAGGAATTCTAATTCCATGTGAGAAAAGGATATAACCAAGGCACCTAGTAAGAAAACTATACACCAAAACCTCACCAAGGCACACTCCCAAAATAACGCAGGTCAAGTAATAGTAATAACACATCGATGTTTGGGTACCCCACACCACTTTCCCACTAGTTATTGAAGACATCCTATGCATCAGACCACCCCCACCATTCTCACCACAGTATCATTGCCATTCTCACCACAGTCCCACTGCCATACCCTGATCGCACACACCTAGGATACCACAACCACACATCCCGCCCGCACACACCTGTTCCACAACAACCACATGTTACCACGCCCACAGACACCTAGGCCAGAACAACTACCACCACACCTGAAGACACCTAGGTTAGGACAACTACTGCCACACCCAAAGACACCTGGGCCTCATCCCGAAGACACTTGGGAAACAACCTTCCTGCACACACCTAAGCAAACCACCACAGCTACCCTACCCAATGAGTCTTACTCTATAATGGACCTCAGGCTATCACAGCCTACCCGAAGAGTCTTGGGATACTTGGGAGTAGAAAACGAGCTAATAACTGGCCACTCATAGGAGTGTTGGGAAAAACACCCTCCCCCATGAAATGGGGGTGTTCGGAAAGAAGTGATCAACTTGGGTGAGGTGAAAATAAGAAACATAAGAAATAAATTATACATATAGGTAAAAAATCACTCATCCCAACCTAGGGGTTCCAAAACTATCCCATACACAAACACCCTTGTTACTATTCATTCATAAAAAAGCACAATAGCCACAACCAAGTCACAACTCATTCCCAGAATACAATTCCCCATTGAACTCATTCTTTTTATCACATTCAAGCGGTTCCATTTAAATAATTATTCACTACTGGGAAACTAATAGGCATATCCACAAGCCAAGGAAGGAAAAACAACCAAGCAGCAGATTAAACATTCATACCCAGTTCTCTTGTAAAGTCATAACAACAAAAGGGATCTGTGAGATCCCTTGAAGTACTGGAACCAAACCAATCCCCAACATACGGCCCCTCATAGCCTCATATCTACAAACCAACAACTATACCACAACAGGGGATCTCATCCCCATCCATGTCACCCCACAAGCATCAAGCAGAACAACCACGCATGTTACCAAGACAGAGAAATGGAGTTTTTTAGATTCAAACACATCATTTATTAAGTTCCTTACTTCTATTTAGTTAACTAGGGTGATCACACAAGGATTCTTGTTCACTGTACATTCATTTAATCAATTGAGTTTATGTGATTAACCAATTTCCATGTTACAGCCATTCAATCGTCACAAAAGATAGGGGTTCATTAGTGCGCAAGGAAAGACCACTAATGGACATGATTTTCAGTGGACATAAGCCCATAAAATTCATAACATATAATCAAGGGTGAAAGAGTACAACAGTATCATCAAACACACCCATTCATTTTTTAAAAGTTCATTTATTATCTTCGATAAGGTTTGGTTTCATCCATCCCTGAAGGAAACATTATCATACCCACCCCACATGATACAAAGTAAATAGTGATGAAGGAAAAACCCTACCTGTATGATCAATGATCGAAGTTTTTATCCATGCGCCAAGAACTAGGGATGCACGACTTGCAGGGGAGGAACTCTGAGGACTCCAAAAGCGATCAGGAAAGGATCTAGCATAGTTTCACCACTATCCTCAATAAGGGGGACTCCAACTCACCAAGGAAAGGAAAGAGACCAACCAAGAAGAAGAAAGAATCCTTGTTCGATAAAAGGTAATATCCTGGAGTTGCGGGATATGAATTCTTGAATGGCTTTAAATTCGGATCGTGGTTTCACCACGCAGTTGGACGGTTACACATGATGAAATTAATTTTTATTTAATAACTCTCATCGGAGAGGTGGCCATAACAGCTATGAGTTAAAGGTTTTCCTTTAAATAGAGGAAAATATGTAACAAGGGAAGAACTAGAAAGTACGGGAAAAGAGTGTGACACCAAGGAAAAAGCCTCGCGGTTTGGTAATTCAAGGATTGCTCGGCTCTTGGAGGATTTTTAGATATCATTTATAGGCTTTTAATGGCTTTGAAAGGGGTATTAAAACACTCTTATGTCAAAAGATACATTGTGGGAGTGGGATTGGAAAAAGAAACAAAGGTGGGACACCGTTTGGTGAGACACCATAAACGATGCCACCGTCACGGTGCCGCCGTAAGTGGTGCCACCATTTCGGTGTTCATCCATGATGGTGCGACCGTTACAGTGCCACCATCACGGTGCCACCCTCACAGTGTCACCGTAAGCGGTGCCACCATTTTGGTGTGCGACCGTGACAGTGCGACCGCTACGGTGTCACCATCACAATGCCACCGGTTCGGTGGAACACCATATGCAGTGCCACCATTTCGATGTGTGACCATGACCGGTTCCACCATTACAGTGTCATCATGACAGGTGCCACTATTTTGGTGGAACCTTTTGATGGAACCAAGTTTTTGGAAAACTCCTTAATGTTTCATTGTTCGGGCCATTACATTTGTATGCACCACAATGTGATCACCAATAGATAGTTTATCTGGCAACATAAGGCATAGAAAACTACTGCTAGCTCAAAGTCATGTGTCGAGTAATTTCTATCATGAGGCCTCAGTTTTCAAGATTCGTATGCAATGAATCTACTCCAAGGATGATGTCTGATGCCTCATAGAAGATGGTATAGACTTTTCCAGGTTATGGAAGAGTCAGTATCGATGTCGAGACAAGCCTCTATTTTAGCTCCTAAAAGGCTTCCTCATACGCTTCTAACCATAGGAACTTAACACCCTTATTTGTAAGAATATTAAGAGGTGAAGCAAGATGTGAGAAGTCCTATATGAAAAGCCTTTAATAACCATCTCTCCCTAAGAAACTATGTATATCAAGCATGTTCTTGGGCTACTCCCATGAAACCACAACACTCACCTTCTCTGGGTCAATAGAGACTCTTTAATCCAAGATAATATGACCCAAGAAGTGAACTTTTTCGATCTATAAGTGGCACTTATCAAGCTTGGAATAAATATGGTTCTCTCTTAGTGTACTCAGAATTATCTCAAAGTGCTTAGCATGGTCGTTATGAGTGTGAGAATACATCAAGATTTCATCCACAAATACCACAAAAAAATCCAGATAGGGGTGGAACACCCTATTCATCGGATCCATGAAAATTGCGGGCCTGTTCGTGAGACTGAACGGCATAACAAGTTACTCATACATATCATACCTGCTAAAAGAAGATGTATAAGGTATGCCTGATGTCCTGACTCACACCTGATGATAGTCTGGTCTTAGGTTGATCTTTGAAAACACCCTAGATACTCTGGTCAAAAATATCATCTATACAAGGAAATGGATACCGGATCTTGATTGTAAGCTGGTTCAACCATCTGCAATCCACGCATAGATGAAGGGTCACATTATCCTTCTTGGAGAAAAGCACAAGAAAACCCCAAGAGGAAGTATTGGGTCGCATAAATCCTTTGGCCTCCAAATCCTCTATCTGCTGCTTGAGATCTTTGAGCTTAGTGAGTGTCATCCTGTACAGAGGAATGGAAAATGGAGATGCTCATAGAACAAGATTAATTTTAAACTCTACTTCTCTATCAGGAGGTAAGACATAAAATTAATTTGGAAAGATGTCCCTGAAATGATCTACCATTGGAGGGAATTCAGCCTCATGTAAACCCTGATCCTCCATGAAGATATTGGAAATCTGGGCAGTCACTCCACCTAGCTCATGAGGCTCTAGTCCAGATCTACTAGCCTGAACATATCACTCACCCTTTTATAGATAACTACTTCCCCATAGTGATGTAAATGATACCCTTCAGTGATAGAAGTCTACAAAGGCATGATACGGAACCAACCAATCTATCTTGATAATGACATCGAAGCCCGTACTCCCAATAGTGTATCTAGGGTCATCATAGTACAATAATACTATATTTCAATCCCAAGGATTTCCATGATAGATAAGGAGATAAAATAGTGTGAAGCACATGTATAAAATAAATTAGATACTATGGTGGATGATACTAGAATAGTACATCATACTATAGATGGTCCTACAGCCTGATCCTTGGGTATCAGCTATAATGTATGCAACTGACCTAATCCATGACCATGTGAAACAACTAAAATACTGATAAAAAAATATTAAATATTTTATTGATAATAAATGAAATAATTTCCTCACATTATGTTAAATATATTTATTTATAAAATATTTGGGATTAGATCATTCATTTGAAAATTTACTGAAAATTCTAGTTTTACCCTTTAAAGTGAACTATAGTAATTCCGATATAAGTATTTTTTTATATATTATTTGAAATTAAATTTTTTTAAATTTGTTCTTAACTTAATTTTCTACAACTTTAATTCAATACATGGGAGCTAAATCATGCATTTTTTTGGAGTAAAAGGGTCATTACGTCAAAGATGGACTGGACTCACCAGATTGGACATCAGTTCTGTATTTGGGACATAACTTCTTCATAAATGCTTGGATTGGGCCCCAAATTTGAGAGGAGATATAGAAACTAATTTCTTTAAAATCATCCTTCTTGAAGGATAGCTATTTCATGCGTTTTGTAGGACAAATAGGTGATTCAAGTTAGCTTAATTTATTTGGTTGAATTTCCCCATTCATACTTGAAACCTCTTAAAACCAAGCCTCCCCTCCACTCTAAAAATTGGTGTTTTTACAATTTTGAGGGTTTGGGATGTGAATTAGAATATTTTTAGTAGAGGATAAGTGGTTACATGCCATTTAAATTCACAATTGGAGGAGGGAATCAACCAAGCTAGGATCTCCTCCAAAATGCTCTTATTTTCCTCTTATTTATTGTAATGTTGTGGTAATTTCAATAAAGTCTTAGATTATCTTCAATTTATTCTATTATTTTCAATTTTATTCTTCTCTTAATCTTTATCTTTGTTCTGGAAATCAAGATTAGAAACGATATTGGGTTATACCCTTTCTAAATCTTTGTGAATGCAATTCGTTTCTATGATGACTACACCACCCATGGAAGAGTAGTTTTCTTAGTAATCGATCGACCTATTACCTTCTTCATTTATTTAGTTTGAGTCATTGAGCTAATGTAATTCACATAATATGATTCATGAATTAAGTTTTAAAATTAAATAAGCAAGTAATTGAACAACTGATATAAAAACATGTGAGGTCGAGATTTGTGTAAATTGTGAGAGTGCAAACTTAATCGGTAAAACCAAACCACACAGGATAAATTTGTAGAGTTCAAATATAATCCCTAAAATAAATTCATCCTTATTTACAAAATGGATTTATTCCCTAATTTACCACTAACCATAAGATAGTCTTAGAATAAAAATCAAATTAGAGTGTTTCGATTTCATGTTCTGAAGCTAGCCTAGGGTTTAATTCACTTCATCTTTGTGGTAAAGTTAATTCTTGTAGAGTTCAGGAGTTAAAAAATTAAAGGATAATAATTAATTGGATGTTAATTAAATTTATAATTATTGATAAGTAAGTGAAGAGGTATAGTTAGATCAATTATGATTTATAAAAATCGTTTTCTAAAAAAGAATATCTTCTCGTTGTGTTTTATTAATCAAATTTCATTTCAAAACCAAAAAAAAGAAAAAAAATATAATATTTTTCTAGCATACTTCATATAACTTTATAAATATAAACCCCCCATACTTTTAAGTAGTGTGTTTATTCCATTTTATTTTATTTTCAAATGCCTTTAATATGTTGTTAAATTACTTCCTCCTTTGAGAGACGACCTTGGTCAGCCACTCTATTGCACCTAAGTACCCAAAAATCACACATCATTTGAGAGTTCCCACAACATCACCCTTTCAAATTGGAACCGTTACTAGGGAGGCAAGTAATTTATTCAACCAATTAAATGTATTTCTTTTATTTTTAATTTTATTCTTTTCTTATCATCCTTCTTTCTTCTTTCCCCTTTCTCAAGTTTTTTTTTCTTTTCTCTCTTCTTTTATTTTTATCAGACCAACTCAAACTTATTTTCTTTTTATTATGGTCCAAATTTATTCATTTAATTTTTCTTATTATTTGATTTATGACAGAAACTAATCCTGAGGATCTCTTATATCTTGACCCTGAGATTGAACGTAGCCTTTGAGTTCAAATCAGACAATCTCAGTCTACGTGAAGTTTCAACATTCAACCAGTTAGAGAATTCCTCCATTCTGGGAACACTGTAATTGGAGACATTTCTTAATAAAATATAAAACAATAACCAATGGCTAAAAATAATAACAATGATATTAATATAACCATTCAAGAATTTTTTTCACCTGATATTAACTATCAACCAAATTTTATTTTATACCTAAATCTCAAATTGGACTTTGAACTGAAATCTGGGTTAATTCACTTGCTTCAAAAATTTCATGGATTATTTAGTGAGGATCCCAATAAGCATTTAAAATAATTTAATGTGGTTTTCTCAACCCTAAAACCAATAAATGTATCTTAAGATCAAATAAAACTAATAGAATTATCATTCTCACTTGATGGAGTTTCAAAAGACTATATGTATTAATTATAACCTGAATATGTAACTTATTGGAATGATTTGAAATGTCTTTTCTTGTAGATATTTTTTCCAGTATCAAGGAACACTTCCATTTGTAAAGATATCTCATGAATCAAGAAAGCCTAAGGGGTTCAATGTATGAGTACTAGGAGTGATTCAAGAAGTTGTGTGTAAGCTTCCCAAATCACCAAATTAGGGAGAAACTACTCATCCAGTACTTCTATAAAGTAATCACACCTATGGAGAGAATCGTGTTAGATGTTGCAGCTAGAGGAGCATTGGTTGAAAAAAACACCAGCAGTTGTGCGTGCATTAATCGACAAGATGGCACAAAACTCCCAATAATTTGATGATTGAGGTACGCCACATGTTAGAGGAGTACATCAGGTATGTCCTTCTTCTCTTGAAAGTCATTTGATTGATACTAAGTTGGAAGAATTGACCACTATGGTGAGGCAGATTACTTTTTCTCAAAAGACATATCAACCCACTCTCACGAGGCCTTGTGGAATTTGTACTGAAATAGACAACCCAACTGACTATTTTCCCTAATTACAAGAGATGGAGGATTTTGCAGCAGTACTCCTTGGGAGACCATATAAGCAACAACAAAAACCACATCCCCAGAAGAATTATGATTCCTTTGCGCCAACATAAAACCAAAGGTGGAATGATCAATCTGACATGAGGTATGGCTCTGGACAACAACAAAGGCCCCCTTTTCAACAAAACTTCTAGCAGCCTCCGCCTTACCAATAGGGTTTCCAATAACCCCAAAGAAGATTTAAAGCTCAGGAATCAACAAGTCAATAAAAAGGTAATTCTCAATCAAAGGTAGATTATAATACTGATAATATTTTGAAAAAAATTGTTCTTAATCAACAGAATGAGCTGAAGAGTCAAGGTTCTGAGTTGAGGGAGTTGAAGACACAAATGAGCCAGATTGTCACTGCCCTCCATGAACTGATAAGTAAGAACTCCAAAAATATTCCTTCTCAACCTACTCCAAATCCTAAGAGAAATGTCAGTGCCATCACATTGAGAATTTGGAAGAAAAAAACTGATACATCTACACCTATCATTCCACCGGGATTCACCTCAACCCTAGAGAAGCCTCATTCCATACCAACTGATGAGAACCCCAAGGAGAAAGATAAAGGTAAGAAAAATATTGATAATGTTCCTCTTAAAACTCTTGCTTTTCCAAATAAATTTGTTCAAACTAAAAATATGGTGAATAGGTAATGAAAAAAGAGGTTTTGGACACATTTAAGTGTGTGGAGATAAACATCCCCCTTACTGAATCCATTAAACAAATATCAAGGTATGCCAAATTCTTAAAAGAATTTTGTAACAATTGAAGAGGGCTCAAGGGAAATGAAAGGATCAATCTTGTAAGGAAAGTGTCATCACTCATTATACCAACTCAAGCAATGCCAATGGTGCAGTTGTTGAATAGAGATACAGTATATCCAGCAGGATTCCTTGAGGATGTACTTGTTTAGGTAAGAGACATGATCTTTCTAGTATATTTCTATGTGCTTAACATGGAGGATTATTAGTTAAATTCACATTCTCCCATTATATTATGTAGTCCCTTCCTCAAAACTGCAATAACAATTATAAATGTCCATGAGGGTACACTTTCCATGGAGTTTGGAGATAAATTTGTGATATTTAATGTTATAGACTCCATGAAGTACTCCTCAGAGCACTATTCTACTTTTGTTATCTCCCATTTTTAACTACCAAGTAAAAACCCCAAGGATTTTTATTATCATATTATTAGGGAGATTATAAGAATTAGTTCTATTTTGATGTCAAATATCACTTCCACACCTGTTTCTAATGAGAAAACCTCTCTTAGATTTTATTTTGAAATGGATTCATATTCTGATTTTGATCATGTGAACTCTGATTATGACATGGTTGTTGAGTATGTTGACGAATTTGATACTTTATTCTCTAATTTTGATTATTTATATTCTGAAACTAATGTTCATTGTGCACATATTTCAGTTCCTTCAATGTATCCATCCATACATCACCCCCCTCCATTGAAACTCAAGCCATTACCACCAAATCTCAAGTACTCATTATTATTAAGTGGTGAGAAATTACATGTTATCATTACTAAAAATATCCCTTTTTAACATTAAGAAAAACTTTTGAATATTTTGAGGGAGAACATCAGGGCAATTGGGTGGACCTTGGATGACATATCAGGTATTATGCCCTCCATTTGCATGCATAAGATTCTTTTGGAGGATGGAGCTAAACTGGTTAGGCATCCACAAAGGAGACTGAATCCAATACTTCTAAAAGTTGTTAAAAAATAAGTTGAAAAATTGATTGAGGCAGGTATAATTTATCCCATTTCATATTCACAGTGGGTGGCTCCAATTTAGGTTATGTCTAAGAAAAGTGGTGTTACTGTTGTTAGGAATGATAAAGAGGAGTTAGTTCTAATGAGGGTTCAAAATAGTTGGCGTGTGTGTATTGATTATAGGAAACTAAATAAATCCACTCACAAGGACCATTTCCTCCTCCCATTTATTAATCAAATTCTTGAGAGACTATTTGGGAAGACACACTATTATTTATTGGATGGATTTTCTAGATATTTTTAGGTTCCTATAGCTCCAGAATATCAGGAGAAGACAATATTCACTTGTCCATTCAGTACATTTTTCTATTGAAGGGTGCCATTTGGAATATTCAATGCTCTAGGTACCTTCCAAATATGTATGGTGAGTATTTTTTTTTTTTTCTTGAGACCTACATGGAGGTATTTATGGATAATTTTATAGTGTATGGGTATTCATTTGATGATTGTATCTCTAGTTTGGGAAAGGTGTTGAATCGTTGTATTGAGAAGAATTTGGTCTTGAACTTTGAAAAGTGTCATTTCATGGTAGATCATGGGATTGTCTTAGGGAACATAGTGTCAAAACATGGGATAGAGGTTGATGGGTCTAAGGTAGATATTATTTCATCCTTTCCCTATCCTTCATGTGTACGTGATGTTAGATCTTTTCTAGGGCATGCAGGATTTTATCAGTGCTTCATCAAAGATTTTAGTAAGATTACTCTTCTTATGTCGTGATTACTTCAAAAGGATTCTAATTTTGTGTTTGATGATTCTTGTAGGACTTCCTTTGATGAGCTAAAACATTGTCTAACCACTCCACCGATCATACATCCCCCATGGTGGGACATTCCATTTGAGCTGATGTGTGATGCTTCAAACTTTTTAGTTGGAGCAGTCTTATCACATAGGGTGGAGGGACATTCACATGTGATTGTCTATGCTTTGAGGACATTGGATTCATCCCAATAAAACTACACAACCATAGAAAAGGAGTTATTTTCCGTCATATTTTATTTAGATAAATTCCATTCATATTTATTGTGCTCTAAAGTAGTTATTTTTTATGACCATGAAACACTGAGGTACCTCTTGAAGAAGCTAGATGCAAAGCCTAGACTTATCCAATAGATTCTCCTTCTTCAAGAATTTGATATCGAGATAAAGGATAATAAGTTTTCAGAAAACTTGGTGGTGGACCACATGAGCAGGCTTACTCACACATTAGAGGTGGACAACTTGGACCAGGTACCACTTTAGGACACTTTCCTCGATGAGCATATTTATTCCATCTTAGGTACGCATCCTTGGTATGATAATTTAGTTGACTACCTTGTTGCCTCTGAAATTCCTTCAAATTTAAAGAAACATCAAATACAAAAGTTAAAAAGTGAGTCAATATTTTATGTTTGGTATTATCTCTACCTCTGGCGCATGTGTAGTTATCAAGTTATTAGAATGTGTGTTCCTGATCATGAGTTTGAGTCTATTCTGTATTTTTTCCATACACTTTCATGTAGAGGACACTTTAGACCCCAACGAATAGCTAGGAAAGTCTTAGACTATAGATTATATTGGCCTAGATTATTCTATGATGCTCATGTGTTTTGTAAGTCGTGCTCACGTTGCCATCACACTGGGGACATTTTTAGGAGACACTAGATGCCCCAACAACCCATATTATTTTGTGATATTTTTGATGTATGGGGAATCGATTTTATAGGTCCTTTTCCTAGTTCATTTGGTTTTTTGTATATTTTGGTTGTTGTTGATTATGCAAGTAAATGGGTAGAGGATAAGGCCACCAGGACTGATGATTCTCATGTTGTAGTGGACTTTGTCAAGACACATATTTTTTGTAGGTTTGGAGTACCAAAGGTCATCATCAGTGAACAAAGGACATACTTTTGTAATCGGAATTTGGCTTCCCTCCTTCAGAAGTATGGGGTGACACACAAAATATCAACATCATACCACCCCCAAAAAAATGGTCAGGCTGAGGTTTCAAATCAAGAGTTGAAACAAATTTTTGAGAAAACTGTGCAGCCAAATAGGAAGGATTGGAGCAAGTTTTTGGATGATGTACAGTGGGATTATAAGATAGCATACAAGACCCCCATTGTTATGTCCCCATTTCAGATTTTTTTTGGGAAAACTTGTTATCTCCCCATGGAAGTAGAACATCGGGCATATTGGGAAATAAAGAACTGCAACATGAATTTATCCCAAGATGGAATTGAATGGAAGCTAAAAATTCAAGAGTTTGAGGAGATTCGATTGTCATCATATGAGAACTAAAGAATTTACAAGGAAAGATCAAAATCATCTCATGACAGAATGATCCAACTAAGGGAGTTTCATGTAGGAGAGAAAGTCATTCTCTATAGTTCACGACTGAAGCTGATGCCTGGTAAGTTGTGTTCCAGATGGTTAGGTCCTTATATTGTATCTAATGTTTTTCATTATGGTGTAGTGGAGATCACACAGAAGGACACAAGGAGTTTTATAGTCAATGGGAAGTTTTTGAAGCAATATATTGAGGGACTTCTAATCGATGCAGTTGATTTCATCACACTACATGACCCCATCATCAGTTGAGAATATCAGGTTGTTCCTAACCCTTTCACTTTTATATTAGTTTTCCTTTTTAAAATTTTAAATTTCATATTCACATATAATTGCATAGGTTCACATTGAGGACAATGCAATATTTTAAGTGTGGGGGAGGGGACAACATTTTGGGGTAGATATTTAGGATTTTCATTTGTGTGTTTATGTGTGTTTTGTGTTAAGTTTTTGGTAAAAAATTTCAAAAAAAATCAAAAAAAACATATCATGTAACATGCTCATTTAGATATGGAATTTATGGAAAATGCATGTTTTCAAAATTTATTAGTGGCATGATAATAATGAGTAAGATTTCATCATCAAGGGTTGATTTTTATAAAAATTGAAGTTATCGATGATATGATTGGTTATTTCATAATAAAACCTTTTAGATGTTCACACCAGTCTTTGTGATTTTTGTTCATGGTAAATTGTGTCATTGATCTCTCCACATATCTTTTCACACAATCATGACTTATGAGTTTCTCTTATCCAATTGAATGTATATTCAGGGTAAGTAATTTTTTCTTCTTATAACATGGTCTTTCCATACGTTCATTTCTCTTCTGATAATTTTTATCACTGTACCAGATTGACCTATGTGTGTGAACCTAATATCTGATTATTATACGCACTCAAAAAAACAACAAAAAATCAAAATAAATAGTCAATAAAGAGAGGAGTGAAGAAATGTACATGTGGGGATATTTAGGTCGGGAGCTCATGGTTTGACTTTTGGGAATGCTTAAATGGGTGGGTTTTGGAATTTGATTGCAAAGGATATTGAACAGGTTTGGTGGATTAGAATCAGGTAAGAAGAATAGTTTTTATTGGTCGGAATATACTAGATAAAGGGTGGAGAGACAAGATTTAAATGATTAGCACACACACATGTGAGGAATTAGTGGCATGGTAGACCCGTGACTTTTTTTCACTCTAATTAGTGTTATTAATCTCGCTAGATTTTGTTTTGACACAATTTATGTGACAATAAATTTAAAATTTATTGATATTGACTTTTTATGGGATTCTTAATTCACCTATTTTTCCACTGTGGATTGAGGAATATGAACATGCATATCTTATCACATTTTTTTTGAAATACATGATATGAAGTTTTTCTAAGGAGTGGAAAAAGGTAAGTGTGGGGGGTGATAAAAGAAAATTTTATTGAATATTTTATTGATAATAAATGAAATAATTTCCTCACATTATGATAAATATGTTTATTTATAAAATATTTTAGATTAGATCATTCATTTGAAAATTTAACGAAAATTCCATTTTTACCCTTTAAAGTGCATTGTAGTAATTACGACATAAGTATTTTTATATATATTATTTGAACTTAAATTTTTTTAAATGTGTTTATAATTTAATGGGATACAACTTTCATTCAGTACATGAGAGCTAAATCATGCATTTCCTTGGAGTAAAAAGGTCATTAAGTCAAAGATGGGCTGGACTCGCCAGATTGAACATCAGTTCTGTATTTGGGTCATAACTTCTTTATATGTTCTTGGATTGGGCTCAAATTTGGAGAGGAGATAGAGAACCTAATTTCTCACGAATCATCATTCTATAAGTATAGTTGTTTCATGTGTTTTTAAGGTAAAACAGGCAGTGAAATTTGGATTAATTTATTTGGATGAATTTCCCCATTCACACTTGAAACCTCTTAAAACCTAGCATCCCCTCCACTCTATAAATTGGTTTTTTTCTCATTTGGAGGGTTTTAGACGTGTATTAAGATATTGGGAGTATAGGAGAAGTGTTTCCATACCATTTTAATTCATAATTGGATTAGGAAATCTACCAAGCTAGGATCTCCTCCAAAATGCTCTTATTTTCCTCTTCTTTGTTGTAATGTTGTTGTACTTTCAATAAGCTCTTATCTTATCTTAAATTTCTTTTATTATTTTCAATTTTATTCTTATATTAATCTTCCTATTTGGTCTGGAAATAAAGAGTAGGAATGATATTGGGTTATACCCTTTCTAAATCTTTTCAAATGCAATTTGTTTCTATGATAACTACACCGCCCATGGAAGAGTAGTTTTCTTAGTAATCGATTGACCTCTTACCTTCTTAATTTATTTATTTTGAATCATTGAGATACTATAATTCACATAATATGATCCATAAATTGAGTTTTAAAATTAACTAAGCAAGTAATTGAACAATTGACACAAAAAATGTGAGGTCAAGATTTGTGTAAATTGTGAGAGCACAAACTTAATCGATAAAACCAAAGAACATGGGATAAATTTGTAGAGTTAAATAATAATCCCTAAAATAAATTCATCCTTATTTCTAGAATGGATTTATGCCCTAGTTTAACACTGACCATAATCTAGTATTATAATGACAATCAAAGCAAGGTGTCACGATTTCATGTTCTGAAGCTAGACTAGGGTTTAATTCACTTCATCTTTGTGGTAAAGTTAATTCTCATAGGGTTCAAGGGTTAAAAAATTAGGCGATCATAATTAAGTGGATATTAATTAAAATGATAATTATTGATAAGTGAATAGGTAGATTTAGATCGATTACACTTTCTAAAAATAGTTTTCTAAAAAAGAATATCTTCTTGTTGTGTTTTGTTAATCAAATTTCATTTCAAAAACAAAAAAAAGAAAAAAAATACAATATTCTTCTAGCATACTTCATATAAATTTTTAAATTGAAACCCCCCATCCTTTTAAGTATTGTGTTTTTTCCTTTTATTTTATTTTCAAATGCCTTTAATATGTTGTTAAATTACTTCCTCCTTCGAGAGATGACCTTGTTCAGACACTCTACCGCACCTAAGTACCCAAAAATCACACATCATTTGAGAGATCCCATGAAAACTCCCTTTCAACTACCATGATCAAAAATAATATGGTGGTGTTGTTGGTGATCATAAGTCTAGATACCATAGCCACGATCTCCTCAGCCATTCCTATCAGTGCTACTCCAACTCCCCGCCTAGCACGACATAAAAGAACCTGCTCCTGAAGGTGGAGCTAGTGCAGAACCTCTTCCACCAGAAGATGATGGAAAGGTCTGACAGAATATTTGATGATGCCTCATATGGCTGCAAGCTCGGCACTCTAGAGGATATATATCACACTAAGTCTTCATGTGCCCATGTCGCCCATACTAGTGACACACAATAGAGATACCATCACAAGTACCCTGGTTGTCACTGCCCTGATGAGAAACCTCATGAGATCACTTTCTTATACTGGAATAACTACTAGTTTGCCTCAACATTGATCTGATATGCTTGGTATTGTCGTCATCCCTCAGGTTGCACTTAGTTATAAGAGCTTAATTTACTATTTTAGAAAAGGTAGGTAGGTGAAAGACATTCACCTGAGTCTAGATAGGATACTAGAGCCCATCCTCAAAGCATCTTGCACGTGAAATCTCATCACTGGCAAAAAGCGGTGAAAAGCACTATAACTCAGTGAAACATGCTGAATACTCCATAACTAACATAGAACCCTGCTCGAGATGCGTGAACTCTCTGGCTTGGTCAGCTCTCAATATCTGAGGAAAGTACTCATATAAGACAATCAGGAAGTCATCTCATACCATGCCCTGATGGTGACCAGCCTGAGTAATTACATCCCACTAGTGTTTGGCCGAATCACGCAGCATGTAAGTAGCAAGCTTGACCCTCTGTTCTAGAGGTGTCTCTAGATACTCAATGATAGAAAACGTGGCCTCTAGTCAAGACTCAGCAACCTGTGGTCCATCATTCCCTGAGAAGGTAGGAGGATGTTGTTGTTGGAACTCATGGGTCAAATCGGTTATCATAGGTGTAGGTCATGGAGCACCATGCATGGACTTAATCAGATGTAAGAAACTATCACGAACTTGAGCGTCAGTGCCCAACTCAGGTATAACAAGTAGTGCCTCAAGTGGCACTCTTGGAGGTAAGATTGGAAGCTCAGGTGTAAAGATCCAGAAATTCCATATAGTTTTTTTTAATTATATGGAATTATTACGAGACTTTGAAAATTGACGGCACATAATTCCAAGGCCCGAAGTGCTCAGAATGATCCATCGAAAAATGTTAATCTTTTAATAGCGCGCGTGATTAGTTTTCCTGAAAAAGTGGAATAACTCTTAAACGGGTACCCAAATCAAAAATCTAAGGGAACTGTTGCATTCAGGATGGCGGGTTTACCTTGGTCACGACTTAAGTTTAGTCGGTGCATGCCTCCAATGAGAAAACCTGAAAATGGCATAATCATAAATAAAATTATTAAATAAAATTATTTTATTTTTCAATTTCTTATAACTCACAAACGGTGACTCATATTAAAAATATGATACCACCACTAAACTTGTGAGGGTATCCTTTCCTTAGGAAGATCCTAACATTTGTCGGCACGGGCCAATAGTGGAAGTTAGTTTTTTGCTGTAAATAAAATAATTAACAATTATTTTATTGTCAAATCCTTATAACTCATAAACAGTAACTCGGATTGGAAATCTGAGAGTACCATTGAGCTTGTGAGGGTGTATTCCCCTTAGACGAAGCCTAACCTCAACCAGCGCAGGTCGAGGATGACTGTTAATAATTTTTGAACTTTTTTAAGGTACGTTCAGTAAACGTGCGAGTGGAGATTTCTATCTTTTGACCCAGTGCTCGGTTCAAAAATCTGAGAGCACCGTTGAATTCGCAGTTCTAGTATTCGCTTAGACAAAGATTAACTTTAACCAACAAGGGTCAAATAAAAAAATTAATTTTTGGACTTTTCAAAAATAATAATAAAATAACTAAGTGAGTTATTTTATTCTTTCTACAACCGTTGAGTGGTGGATGGCGGGACCGCAGTGTAATGTCGGGCTTTAAATGAATAACATTTATTGACTCGTTTCTTTGGTTGTGTAACCAAAATGCACATATAATTAATTAGTTCATTAATTACAGTTCATTAATGAACCACTTTAATGAACGCAATGTGAGATTTATTTCTTTTATTAAACAAACTGTTGGCATAGGAATTGGGAACCCATAGGAGGAACCTTTGATGAAACACTGACAACCTTCCTCTTCAACAAAGAACAGTGGAAGGACGAAGTCCATTGAGGAATCGATCCGGAGGTCGATGAGCGGTGACGAACATTGAATGACAACGCACATGGATCTTCTTCTTCTTCTTCCGCAACAGCTTCCAACGAGTTCAAGGTAGGGGGTTTATTTGATTTACATGTTTAATACCCCTCTTACCCCGTTCTTAAATAATATGAGGAATGAGGACCAACTGACCAATGGATTGATCCGTGTTTTGTTATTTATTGTAGGAGGTTGATGTGGGGTTTCATTATGAGGTTTTAATGATTATTATTCTTCCCCTTGTTGAAATGCTAATGAGGAGGGCATAGTCCAATCCGAACAAGGCCCAGATCCTCCTCCACTCTTGGGTTTTGAGTGTTCTTCATGGGATACCAAGAAACATAGTGGAAAGGTGATTATGTGGGCTTCACAGTGAAGTTGGAAACTCGGGAGGCCCTTAGGCATAGACGGGAAAGAAAATGGACCACAGGAGCATCTCCGGTGTCCCGTAGAAGAAGTCACCGGCGCGACACCACCATCGCGGCGACGCCTGCGACCGACGGCGGTGACTGGCTGAGCCGGCCACATGGAGGAGTGGCACCCACAAGCATCGCATCCAGTCGATCCATGAAGATGGAAGGGTGCAGCACTGATGTGCCGTGTAGGGAGAGGAGTGGCTCGCTCGGGCCGCTCGGTTGAAAAAATGGCCGGCTGAGACGACGGTTTCGGAAGAGGAGGCGGTGCCCTGCTGGCGCCGCCAGCTGGCCGCACCAGACGCATCGAGTCCTGTCGACATGATCGGACTGCATCCACACGGGTTGGGTTCTTCCAGGAAGGTCGGACCCACCGACCGGACCGAACCCACCAGTCGGGCCGGACCTGGACCTGGACCCGACCGGTCATGTTTCGCTAATTTGTGTGTATCTCACAAATCGGGCATCCGATTGGTGTGTTGTCTATGGTGTTGGGACCCTTGGGACGAGGCGGTCCTTTTGAGATACTCCACTTGGGTTTTGGAGAAAGTTGGAGTATGGACAGTTTGAATCAAACTTGAATCCAACCGGGGCCTCAATACTAAAATGCCTATAACTCATGGATCGGGCATCTGACTGACGTGTCATCTGTTGCGTTGGAACCCTTATGAAATGGAGGTTCTTTGGGTTACATATTCATGGGATTTTGTGGCAGTTGAGTTACGACCAGTGGCTTGAGGAGAGATTTCTTGGGAACTCAAGCGTACCAAGTGCGAGAATCCTGTGGTTGGTAGTCAAGTGAAGAGTGGCCCTTTGTGGATTGGCATCAGTGACTTACGACCCTGTTTGGATCAGCAACTTACGACCCTATGTGGATCGATGACTTACGACCCTGTGTGGATCAGCAGTATCACGACCCGACGAGAACCATCCTTAGAGCGGCCCATCATGGATCAGCAACTTACGGCCCTATGTGGATCAACGACTTACGACCCTGTGTGGATCAGCAATAGCGCAAACCGATGAGGACCAGCCTTAGAGTGTCTCATCGTGGATTAGTGACTTATGACCCTGTGTGGATCGACGACTTATGACTCTATGTGGATTAGCATTAGCACGACCCGATGAGGACCAGCCTTAGAGAGGCCCATCATGGATCAGCGACTTACGAACCTGTGTGGATCGACGACTTATGACCCTATGAGAATCAGGGACTTATGACCCTGTGTAGATCGGAAATAGAACTATTTTTTCGTGGTTCAGTAGTGGAACTTCTCAACAAAATAAGATGATTTAGATTTATGACTAATCATCATTATTCATGTTCTTTAAGTTATATACCTGATGTGAGTTATCTTTTACTTTATTCTTTGTGATTTAGATCATGATTTGTGGTTTTTCTTTTCAGGAATTCTGGGAGACCTTCGGGGTCTCGGGGTCCCTACTGAGTAATGTTATACTCACCCCTGCATGGGCTTCACCTACACGTGTTGTGTTTGGTGCAGACGTTCGACATTTCGACAGAGGTGCTCAGGGGGATAGGATAAACGGACGCTGCGATGGTGGACTTGGTGGCCTAGGACTAGGCGGGATCCAGTAAGACCGGGCAGGGAGGACATATTACTTCAGCTTCTAGTAGCTTCACTACTCTCATGATCATGTGGGGATTTCCGCGGATGGCCATCATAGTTTCCTTTTGTGATTTATTATTTTCAGTTCCTTGTTGGGTTTGTATTCTGGCCTACTTACTTTCACTTGTACTTGCACTCAGCCTTATTTTAGTGGTATACTTGTTTCCCCCTTTTAGTGAGTTGGGATTTGGTTGGATGTTTGTATATATAGGTTTGAATGCAATGTCTTCCCATTTTAGGGATATTCCCTTCTGGTGCTAGTCGTCAACCTCTGGCTTATGGAAGGTGTTCTTAGGGTAGTCACGGTACAGGCCCTAGGGTATGGGCCATGAAAAAGTGGTATCAAAGGGGTCGGTTCTACCAGAAGAACTAAGAGTCTATGTTTTCAATGGAGAAATGATGTTAAGTGTCTTGAGTTCAGATTATAGTTAAGGGACTCTAGTATTGGTGCGGCGGCTGATGTATCCATACACCTGGACCCTGAATTCCGTTTTCTGACTCAGTACATGAAAACACTAGTTGCATGTGTTTTGAAAATGTTTTTCTATTGATATATTTTGAGTCATCTCAACATGTATAACTTATTGACCATGGTTCATCTTGATTCTATTTAAAGATTCATCCACACAGACAGACAGTCAGGATTCCAATGTGTGACCATGAGGATGGTCCATAGAGTGATGAGGCTTCAGTATAAGGAATGTTTCCCGAGATTGTACCTTTGGGCGGTGTCCCAACGATACCACTGCATGTTGGTCAGTAGATACTACTAGCGCTACCGGTAGAAGAAACATGTAGGCTCAGTTCCTTACATGAGTTTCAGTGACAGATACCCCTCAGGTTCTGAGGTGATCCTGGCTCACAGGTGGCTAAGAAATGGCTTGAGGTGGTGACCGAGTTTCCATCTAGCCAGGGCACCATTATATCATATGGTGGTCCTAGCAGTGATCATTCTACGTGGATCAGTAGGGTGGTGGAAGGATTTAGATTACCTCTATCTTATGATGAGGTGACTTTTCTGTGGACACAGCTTGAGAACCTTTCTTGGAGAAGGGGTCTCTTGCCATAAAAAAGTTAAGGTGTGTGTGTTCCTAAGAGCTTCTACAGCTTTGGCAGGACGACATGTCAGTAGCTGAGTAATCGTTGAGGTGTACCGACCATTCTAGGTACTCGATGAATATGATACGACCAGTGCTTCAGGGCTCAGACCTCCGAGCAAGATGCATTTAGGTAGATCTGAGCCATTACTATTCCTCTATGCATTCCTACTTATGTTAGGGTGCTAGAGAGAACCTTTATGGTTGAAAATTCTTTGGCTGAGTAGATGAAGCCAGTGAATTTCAGCAGTGGTAAAGCAGGAAACTGATGTCAGTATCAAAGACTTAGAAGTGTAAAATGTTTCGAGAAGAGGAAGTGATAGGGACAGATGAATTTTTAGGGCAGTAGATGTGCAAGGGGAGCTAGGAGAGCAGCATGAGGTGGTATGCATTTCTAAATGTTACAACCACCACCCCCAATGTGGTCCCCACTAGGCTCAAGGATCTGGAGGAAAGGGGAAGGGAGTAGCTTCATGTGGTCAAGGAGTGTGACCCAAGGGATCGAGGAATGATTCGAGGTATGGTCTATGTCTACAACTAGCTACTGTATTAATAAACATAGGTACTAATCATTCCTTCTTGTCAAGAATCTTATTCAAGGCCTAAATTTTCCGGTTAAACCATTGAATTGACCCTTACATCTGGAGATACCTATGGAAGGAAACTCGATAATCACACTTATACTGACGGTGTGATCTGTCCTTTGAGTCAAGAGTTTCGATTGAAACCTCTTCGTGGTAGCGTCGAGGCCTTACGACGTTAGTTTGGGTATGGACTGGTCATCCACATATCATGCTCAGATTTACTGTTTTAGGAAAAAAGGATGTGGTATATCTATAATGTTGGAATGGGATTTTCCTTGGTCAGTGAAAAAGGAAACACAGGCTGCATAGGATAAACTCATGCATAGGAGGGTGCGGTTGATCACTCTTGAGTTGTCCAACCTTACCCTCATGGCAGTAGGTGTTTTGAGTTTTTAGTTCCCAACAATAGTGGCAGAGTGTGGGAACATCCTTTCAAAAGATGTTTCTAGGATTACCTCCCTGAATGGAGAGGGACTTCTGCATTGGATTGTACCCAAGTATAGCACCAATATCTACAACTGAATATCAAATGGCTCCCATGGAGCTCCAGGATCTCAGAATATAGTTGGGAGAATGGTTTACTATCTACTCTAATCACAAGAGTCTCAGGTATATCTTCTCATAGAAGGACCTGAACCTGAGATAGCGGCGATGGTTGGAGTTCCTCTAGGACTATGACTTTGAGATAGTCTACACTCTTAGGAAGGGAAACGTAGTAGAAAACGCACTCAGCAGGAGGTCGAGTCTACACCTGCTGAGTGAGGTGACAAAGCAGCTAGTTGTGATGCTAATATCCTTCATGGATGATGATGGAGCAGATTACCTCCAGTATATGATTGTCACTCCCCCACTCCTTCAGTGGGTCAGGGAGGCACAACTTGTGGATGTTGACTACGAGGCTCAATGTGCTCAAATATCCTCAGGACAGGATCCTGATGAATTTTCGATAGGTGGGGAGCACGTCATCCTTTTCATAGGATGCGTCATGGTACCTGTGACGTTACGGGAGGAGGTGTTGAGGTAATTCCATACATCCCCTTTGGCGGTACATCGTAGTGTGGTGAAGATGTACCAAGACCTCCGACGTTAGTAGTGGTTTCCAGGGATGAAGAAAGTGGCGGCAAAGTTTGTTTCACGATGCCTCACTTGTCAGCAAGTGAGAGCTAAGCATCAAGTTCAAGCACGCTTGAGTACAACTTTTACCCCCAGGCAGATGATCAGATGGAGCGGACCATACAGACCTTGGAGGACATGCTTCGTGCTTGTGTCTTGGATTTTGGTTATAGTTGGAAGGACCAACTACCACTGGTAGAGTTTTTGTATAGCAATAGATATCACTCCACTATTGGCATGGAACCATTTGAGGCCTTGTACGAGCGGTCATGCAGATCACCTCTATGTTGGACAGACCTAGGGGAGTCAGTACTCATGGGTCCAGAGTTGGTATGGACTACCACTGAGAAGGTGCAGATCATCCAGGAGCGGATGAAGACTGGACAGAGTAGGCAGAAGTCTTATTCCGACAGGAGATGAAGACTCTTGGAGTTTGAGGGGGGAGACCATGTCTTCCTATGGGTCTCACCCCGATGATGATTGCAGAGATTTGGTTGGGGTGGTAAGATATCTCTAAGGTTCATCGAACCTTTATATATTCTTAGTAGAGTTGTCAAGGTGGCGTACTGCCTGGCTCTTCCCCCACAGATGCATCGGGTGCATAATGTTTTCCACATGTCGCAGCTGAGAAGATACGTGCATGACCCATCACACGTCATCAACTGCGGTGAGTTTGACATTGACGATGGGGCAAATTTTGCGGAGTTCCCAGTATAGATTGATGATCGAAAGGAGTGGGTCATCTGTGGATGGTCGATTCCTCTAGTGTGAGTTTGGTGGTAGCACAGGAACCTACAAGAGAGCACATGGGAGCGGGAGGCTCAAATTCATGCTCAGTACCCCACTTGTTTGGTTTGCCTTTGTTTTGGATTTCGGGGATGTAAATCCCTAAGGTGGGGAGAATTTAAAGACCTAGAAATTCCATATAATTTTTTTTTAATTATATGGAATTATTATGAGCCTGTGAAAATTGACGTCACGTGATTCCAAGGCCCGGAGTGCCCGGAATGATCCATCAAAAAATGTTAAGCTTTTAATAGTGTGTGTGAATAGTTTTCCTGAAAAAGTGGAATAACTCTTACACGAGTTCCTATATCAAAAATCTAAGGGCACTATTACGTTCAGGATGGAGGGTTTAATCTAGGCGTGACTTAAGTTTAGTCAGTGCAGGCCTCCGGTGAAAAAATCTAAAAATGGCATAATTGTAAATAAAATAATTAAATAAAATTATTTTATTTTTCAATTTCTTATAACTCACAAACAGTGACTCAGATTAAAAATCTGATACCACTGCTGAACTTGTGAGGGTATGATTTCATTAGGAAAATCCTAACATTTTTTGGTGCGGCCCAACAGTGGAAGTTAGTTTTTGGTCATAAATAAAATAATTAAGTAACAATTATTTTATTGTCAAATCCTTATAACTCCTAAACGGTAACTCGTATTGGAAATCTGAAAGTACCGTTGAGCTTGTGAGGGAGTTTTACCTTTAGGCGAAGCCTAACCTCGACCGGTGCAGGTCGAGGGTGACTGTTAATAATTTTTGAACTTTTTTTAAGGTACGTTTAGTAAACGTGCGAGCAGGGATTTCTATCTTTTGAACTGGTGCTCGGATCGAAAATACGAGAGCACTGTTGAATTTGCAGTGCCGGTATTCGCTTAGGTGAAGTTTAACTTCGACTGTCAAGGGTCGGATGAAAAATATAATTTTTTAACTTTTAAAAAAAATAACTAAGTTAGTTATTTTATTCTTTCTGCAACCGTTGAGCGACGAATGGCAGGATCGCAGTGTAACATCAGGCTTTAAATGAATAACATTTATTGACTCGTTTCTTTGGTTGTGTAACCACAACCCATGTATAATTAATTATTTCATTAATTATAGTTCATTAATGAACCACTTTAATGAATGCAACGTGAGATTTATTTATTTTATTAAACAAACTGTTGGCATGGGAATTGGGAACCCACAGGAGAAATCTCTGACAAAACTCTGATGACCTTACTCTTCAATGAAGAATGGTGGATGGACGACGCCCATTGAGGAATCGATCTGGAGGTCGACGAGCGGCGACGAACGTTGAATGACAACGCACACGGATCTTATTCTTCTTCTTCTGCAACACTTTCCAACGAGTTTAGGGTAGGGGATTTATTTGATTTACATGTTTAATACCCCTCTTACCTCATTCTTAAATAATATGAGGAGCGCAGACCAACTGACCAACGGGTTGATCTGCATTTCGTTCTTTATTGCGGGAAGTTGATGTGGGGTTTCATTATGGGGTTTTAATGATTATTATTCTTCCCCTTGTTGAAACACTAATGAGGAGGGTGTGGGCCAATCTGAACAAGGCCCAGACCCTCCGCCGCTCTTGGGTTTTGAGTGTTCTTCATGGGAGACCAAGCAACGTAGCGGCAAGGCAATTATGCGGGCTTCGCAGTGAAGGTGGTGACCTGGGAGGCATGTAGGCATAGAAGGGAAAGAAAACGGACCACCAAAGCATCTACGGTGGCCCGCGTAAGAAGCCGGCCGCGTGAAGGAGTGGTGCATGTAGGCATCGCGGCGGTGGAAGGGCACGGCACTGACGCGCCGCTTAGGGAGAGGAGCGGCCTGCTCAAGCCACTCGGTTGGACAAATGTTCGGCTCTAACCGATTGTTTTGTAAGAGGGGGCGGTGCCCCGTTGGCATCGCCAGATGGACACACCAAACGTACTGCGTCCAGTCAGCGTGACCGGCCCACATCCACGCGGGTCAGGTTCTTCCAGGTGGGATGGACCCACCAGTCAGGTCGGGTCCACCAACCAGACCAGACCCGCTAGCCGGGGCCGGACCTGCTACTCAGGCCAGACCCACGGGCCCAACGGGTCGGCCAGGCTGGACCCCTACTGGACTTAGACCTGACCGGTCCTGTTTCGCTAATTTGGGTGTATCTCGCAAACTGGGCATCTGATTGACGCGCCATGTGCGGCGTTGGGACCCTTAGGACAAGGCGGTCCTTTTGAGATACTCCACTTGGGTTTTGGAGAAAGTTGGAGTGTGGCTGGGTTGGATCGAACTCGAATCCAACTGGACCCTTAGTACTAAAAGGCCTATAACTCACAGACCGAGCGTCCGATTGAAGAGAGACCCTTTGTGGATCAGAATCAGCGACTTACGACCTTGTGTGGATCAGGGACTTACTACCCTATGTGAATCAGCAACTTATGACCCTATGTGGATCAATGACTTACGACCCTGTGTGGATCAGCAGTAGCGCTACCCGACAAGGACCAGCCTTAGAGCGGCCCGTCGTGGATCAGCGACTTGCGACCCTATGTGGATCGACGACTTACGACCCTATGTGGATCAGTAATAGAGCCACCTGATGAGGACCATCCTTAGAGTGGCCCGTCGTGGATCATCGACTTACAACCCTGTGTGGATCGACGACTTACGATCCTGTGTGGATCAGTAGTAGTGCGACTCGACAAGGACTAGCCTTAGAGCGGCCCATCGTGGATCAGTGACTTACGAACCTGAGTGGATCGAGGACTTATGAACTTGTGAGGATCATTGACTTACGACCTTGTGTGGATCGACAATAAAATGACTTCTTCATGGTTCAACAATAGAACTTCTCAAAAAAATAAGATAATTTATCTTTATGACTAATTGTTATTATTCTTATTTTTTAAGTTATATACGTGTGAGTTTTCTTTTACTTTACGCTTTGTGATTAAGATCATGATTTTTGGTTTTTCCTTTGAGTAATTCTAGGAGACCTTCGGGATCTCAGGGTCCCTACTGAGTAATGTTATACTCACTCATGCACAGGCTTCACCCGCATGTGTTTTGTTCGATATAGACGTTCGACGTTTCAACAGAGGTGCTCAGGGGGACAGAATAGACAGACGCTATGATAGTGGACTTGGTGGCCTAGGACTAGGCAGGGTCCAGTAGGACCGGGCTGGAAGGACATACTACTTCAGCTTCCAGTAGCTTCACTACTCTCACGATCAGGTGGGAATTTCCATGGATAGCCATCAGATTTTCCTTTTGTACTTTACTATTTTTAGTTCCTTGTTGGGTTTGTATTCTAGCCATTTTACTTTCACTTGTACTTGCACTCGGCCTTGTTTTAGTGGTATACTTGGTTCCCCCTTTCGGTGTGTTGGGATGTGGTTGGACGTTTGTGTATACAAGTTTAAAGGCAATGAATTCCCATTTTAGGGATATGTCTTTCCGGTGCTATTCGCCAACTCCTAGCCTATGGAAGGCGGGCTTGGGGTAGTCACGGCACTGGCCCGGGGGGACGGGTTATGACATAAGGTCCCACCATGTCTAGAGCATGGTTGTCTCCACCCTCCTAGTGCACGACACGAGGATGTTATACTGGAATTGGTCTACAAATGTCAAGCACATGCCTCAAAACAAACTTTAAGTAGATATATAGCAATTCTAGCAGAAGCTGAACATAAGAAAGGCTCACTGCCTAAGGAATTATACCCCAACTACCCACTTAGAAGACCAGGTATTGGTAAGTGTTCAAGTATAAAATACAGGGGTTCCAGTAGATGAAGGTTCAATAGTAGCATGCCTCTTCATTTACTGGAAACCATTTCATTAATTTTATATTTAATTTCTAGGTTTACTCTTTTACCTTTCATAAACATGATAAGGCGGGATAAAGACGTGCAACCTTTCCATTTTAAAAGTCAAGTTTCACTATCTAGTTGCATTTTCTTATTTCTATATACCAAGGTTCATATATAATGGATAGTTATTCCCAGTGAATCAAGGCCCATGCACCTTATCACTGAAAGAGACACCCATTTTATTTTAATCGAATGGCTAGACTTGGTAAATTGTCAATCCCAACCCATGAGGACTCATAACACCTCATGAATTAAAACCAACAATCACTCAATCATAGAAAAAAAAATAACACAACCATATATATATATATATAAGAAAGTCTCATTGAGTAATAACAGGCATATCATATAGCATCCTGTCTTTTTATTACATAACTTTTCATTGCATTTTACAAACAAATGATCATTAAAGTCTAGTGTCTTGGAAAAAGGTACATAATACATGAAAACATAAAAAAAATATTTTAATCTTCTTGAAAGACTTATTGAAATGTTCATCCTAAGTACAATTACTACATCTCATAAACTGGGGACATACATCAAAGGAAAGGATGAGCAGAAGGCCTAGTAAGAATAAACAAGGGAATCGGTTTACTTGTGATATCAAAAAGAACTTGATGAAATACATAAAGACATGGGCAATGGAAAGAGAGGCATATCATAATAAAAATAACATGAATCATAACTTGAAAATTTGGATAAAACATTTAATTTATATTTTCAGAAGCATATCACCAAGGTCCATCCCCAATGTGTCATAAAAATTACCAAGGTTATTCATCAAGGTATCGTAAAACTTGTCATCTCTAGAGATTAATTTATTTACCCAATGCATTGGATTGATATCAGGGAAAACCCTTAATATGTATTTATTTTCATGTGATCCAAATATATCATAATCAAAAATTTCATAAATAACCCAAAGAGAATAAAAGAAATGAGTTTCATATCAAAATCAAGACATTTTAAAAGTGCTTAAAAACATGATCATTATGTCATTTATAACCCATGGAAAGGGAATGAGGGTTTTATGTATGTCAATTCCAGAATAAAATATATCATTTTTATACCTTGATGAATACCCCTGGAAATGAAATAGGTTTGGATATTCACATAAATAAAATAAGATAATTTCTTGAGAAAAAAAGAGAGATTTTGAGACAAAAATTATGTAGCAAAACGACTATGCAACATCATTTTATAAAACTTTAAAAAGAGAGGGGACAGGAGTCATCCATCCATAAAAGACTCATAATATAGTAGAGGGATATAATATAATGGAAATAATAACATGGTATGTAAACTTGAAAGACATACCACATAAAAGAGAACTTGAAAGGAAAAGATAAGTGGAGAATTCCCTTATAAAAATTCGGCAGCTTAACGACGTTACTTAAAACTTCAAAAAATGATTTGATGAGAGAGAAAAGGTCCTCTCATCATTTGAACATAAAATAGATAGTAATAAGGATATAGAAGAACATACCCCAACATAAGAAAATGTAAATTAAAAGACATAACATAAAATAAGTCTTGACTAAAAGAGGAGGGTGAAAGGTTCCCTTACATTGAAGAGTAACTTCCAAAACTCGAAGGTTGGGACCTTGGGGGTTGAGGGAACCTTGGGAGGACTCATTGGGAGATAAAAATACCAGAGCTTTATTGAGAGGGGATTTTTAATTAAAGGAATGAAGGAATGAGTTGGTATTGATAGCAAAAGTGAGGGAATATTTTATTAATTTCCAATGGACACATCATTAGTGGTATTTGCAAAACCATGGGCTTGACCATGGTATTTTCTCATGGTTTTGGACACTTGAGACACCTCATATAATATTTTAATCCAAATTAGTTGACCAGAATTTTAAATTACATATTACATCATTATGATGTTATAAATCACACCGAAAACTCAAAAACTGTATTTTTACTATTCACCAAAAAACAAAACATTTTATAAAACTATCATAAATTCACCCTAACCTAATATTGATGTCCTGAATTCAAAACTTAACATTATTTTATGAAAATAATTTTCTAAATATGATAAATTTAATTTTTAAGTAAAATCACTATTTACCTGAAAAAACTAACACTTGACTAATAATTTCTGAAATAGTTATTTACTTATGCTATTATATCATATCACCATTCAAGATGCCTAAATTATATTTATACTTAATTAAGTGAGGTTACTATTTCATTGGTCATATTACTATTCATAAGGGTAATATTATTATTCAAAATTTAATATTCACCAAAAATTAAGTTGATCGTATCAGAATCTAAATTTCTTACTGATCACAACTGTATATATCCATTTTTTGAAAATCATTTCACATTATTAATTATTTAAAGTATAAAAAATATTTTAAAATACTCTTTTTTCAATATTCATCAATAGTATGAAACTTCTAAAAAATCGTCCTATATTTATTTTGACATTTGAAATTCAAAAATGATAATTATTTTACAATAATAAAAAATAACAATTTTATTTATACAAATTGATTACACAAAGTAACTAAGGTCTCGTTGCATAGCCCCTTATAATACCTACATAGGACCTAAGAGTAAGGTGTGCAATGGTGATAGAATCTGGGGGCGGCTCGGACAACATTGTCCGAGTGGTGATTTCTATCAGCTTGAACTTCTCCCAAAGACGATTACGTTAAAGCTTAATATGTTGAAGCTCATCTTGGGCTTGGTTCAGAGCAAATCCCAGTGATTATACCTCTTTCCCAAGCTCTGACAGATAGGCTTCGCATGGCCCGAGTCTACTGGATGAGGCCATCAACTCTTCTTTCTGTATTAATTAACCATCATCATTTGTATTTATAAACAATAATCATAACATTAAGAGTATAGCTTCCAATGGTCATAATTAACCAATAGTTATATAATGGTCAAAACTCAAAGGTATCATTCCAATTATACTCACTTCATTAATAAAAGGATGTAGTTTTGTTTACAAAATAAAATAACACACAAATTCAGGAAAAAAAATATAATTCAAAAGTTTGGTTCATTACATTCTTCCCCCCTTAAGAAATTTCATCCCTGAAATTTCAACTCATACCCTCATAAAAAGTGTGGGTACTTCTTCCTTATAGACTCCTCTGGTTCCCACATGTCTTCTTCATATTTTTTGTTCCTCCGCAACACTTTAACAAGGTGGGTAGTCTTGTTGCATAGAGCCTTGTCTCTACGATCCAAGATCTCTATCGGCTTCTCCTCATAAGATAGGTCATGTTCCAGTTGTACCACATCTGGATTTAGTACATGTGAAGGGTCAGGTATGCACTTCCTCAAGAGGGATACGTGGAAGACATCATGAACTTGTGCTAGATTTGGAGGAAGTGCAAGTCGATAGGCCATTGTTCCTACGTGATCAAGGATTTCATAGGGGCCAATGTACCTAGGGATGAGTTTCCCTTTATTCCCAAGTCTCATGACTCTTTTAAGGTGAAATTCAAAGGAATAGTTTGTCACTAACATCAAGATCTAATTCCCTTAGACAGTTGTCGGCATAGCTCTTCTACTGACTCTGAGCAGCCTTAATGTGTTGTTGGATGGAATGAACCTTTTCTATCGTCTCTTGAACAAGATCAGGTCTAAGAAGATTTCTCTCACTCGCTTTATCCTGATAAGTAGTAGTTCTACATCACTTCCCATATAGAGCTTCAGAGGGTGTCATTTGAATGCTCGAGTGGAAACTATTGTTGTAAAAAAACTCAACTAATGGGAGATGTTGATCTCATCCACCTTTAAATTCCATTGAGCATGTTCTCAGCATGTCCTCGGGTGTTTGAATAGTTCTTTCAGATTGGACATCATTTTGGGGGTGATAGGTCATACTGAAATTCAATTCGGTACACAGAGCATGTTGAAGACTTCTCCATAATTTTGATGTGAACCTTGGATCACGATCAGATATGATAGAGTGTGGAACTCCATGCAGTCTTACTGCTTCATGTAAATCCTGGAAATTTGATCAAGAGAGAAATCTTCCCAAATAGAGATATAATGGGCAGTCTTGATGAGACGGTCCACTATAACCCATATCGCATTGTTTCTTTTAGAATTTCTCAAGAGACCAATGACAAAGTCCATAGTGATATTGTCCCACTTCCATGTTGGTATGGGTAGCGGTTGTAATACCCCTTTAGGAAGTTGTATTTATGCCTTCACTTGTTGACATACCAGGAACCTTGTAGTGTAGTCAGCAATCTACCTTTTCATATTATCCCACCAATAATAATCACAAAGTTCCCTATACATTTTTGTGCTTCCAGGATGTACGGAGATAATAGAGCTATGAGCTTCATCCATCAGCTCCTTCTTTATTTTTGGAATAGATGGAACACATAGTCTTGTATGAAATTTTAGTGCACCTTCTTGATCAATATTAACCTTAGGAAACTTCTCATCCTTCACATCCTCAAACTTATTATATAATAAAGGATCTTCTTTCTGAACTTTCTTGATCTTCTCTAGTATTGACGATTGAGAAATCATTTAGGATAGGGTTGATGATGTCCCTTCTATTATAATTCTCATATCCATTTTCACTAGGTCTTAGATCAAGGGGTCTCTTTGAATCCTCATCATGGAAAGAACAACAGGGTCTTTCCTACTTAATGCATCAGCAACTTTGTTTTCTCTTCCGGGATGATAATAAATTGAACAATTATAGTCTTTAAAAAGTTCTAACCATCTCCTATGTCTCATGTTAAATTTATTTTGTATGAAAATATACTTCAAACTTTTATGGTCTATGTATATATCACACTTCTCCCTATAAAGATAGTGTCTCCATATATTTAGAGAAAAAACAACTACATCCAGCTCCAGATCATGTGTAGGATAGTTCTTATCATGAGTCTTCAGCTGTCAAGATGCATAAGTAATCACCTTGTCATTTTTTATGAGGACGCACCCAATCCCTTTTAGAGATGCATCGCTAAAAAAACGAATCATTCTCCACTTGAGGACAGATTTAACACGGGTATAGTAACCAATCTCTTGTTTAGCTCTTGGAAACTTTCCTCACACTCCTTTGTCCAGATGAATTTAACCCCTTTTTTAGTTAACTTGGTTAGTGGATTAGAAAGTTATGAAAAGTTTTTCACAAACCTCCTATAATATCCATTTAATCCAAGGAAACTATGAATCTCAGTTATTGTTGTAGGCTGAGGTCACTCATCTACAACCTTTGCCTTTGTAGGGTCAACTGTGATTCATTCATTGGTTACAATGTGTCCCAAGAAAGAAACTTGTTGTAACCAAAACTCATACTTTCTAAACTTTTCAAAAAGCCTCTTTTTCCATAGAGTTTGAAAAATAACCCTTAGATGGTCCTCATGCTCCTCACGAATTTTGGAATATATCATAATATCATCAATAAAAACTACCACAAAATTATCAAGGTAGTCCTTAAAGTCTCTATTCGTCAAATCCATAAAAATAGCAGGAGCATTAGTTAAGCCAAAGGGCATAACAATAAACTCATAATGCCCATATCTTGATCAGAAGGCAGTTTTTGGAATATCTTCTTTCTTCACCATCAATTGATGATAACCAGATCGAAGATCAATCTTAGAGAAGAATTGAGCTCTGCAAAGTTGGTCAAATAAGTCATATATTCTTGGAAGAGAGTATTTTTTTCTTTACTGTGATCTCGTTCTTTTCTCTATAATCAATTCATAGCCACATTGATCCATCCTTCTTCTTCACAAAAGAACAGGTGCTCCCCAAGGAGACTCACTCAATCGGATAAACCCCTTCTCCAAGAGATCTTGTAGTTGTTTCTTTAAATCCTCCAGCTCCAAATTTTTCATCCTATACGGGGTCTTTGATATCAAATGAGATCCAGGTACGAGTTCAATGGATAACTCTACCTCACTTTCCAGGGGAGGTCTGGGTAACTCCTCGGGAAATACATCAATGTATTCCTGGATGATGGGGACATTTTCTATCTTTATACTCTCATTTCCTTCTTCTTCTTCACCAATCAACTCCATATAAAAGGCTATAGGAGGTGTTTCTAGACAAAGATAAGGTTGAGAAATCTCTCCTTGGAAGATAATTTTTGGTTTCTCATTCAAGACTACTGAGATTTCCTTACTTCTGCATTTGATCTTAGAATTATACTTTGAGAGTCAGTCCATCCCTAGTATAATTTCAAATTCCAACATGGGAATGACTACTAGATTTGTGATAATATTGTGCTCACTAAAGTAAATACTAGAGTTTTGAAATATTAAAGATTCTTGGATAATCCCTCTAGGAGACTTGACTAATAACTCTACTTTTAGCAATTTAGTGGTTGATTCTAAATTCTTTGCAAACTTGGAGGAAATAAAAGAATGTGTAGAACTAGAATCAAACAAAGTACTTGATAGCTTTGAGAGAACAATAATAGTACCTTCCACAACATCATTTGGAGCTTTAGAATCAGCTGTCGTGGTAACAAAATCACGACCTTGCTCCCTTAGCCTTTGTTGAGGATGATGGTGATTCCCCTCCACTGCCCTCGGATTTGGATAGTGATTGGCAAAGTGCCCAAGTTGTCTACACTTGAAGCATTGGACTTTAGGTAGGGAATGCACCATCTTCCCTTTATCGTTAGTGTTGAGAAGTTGAGGTTTCACCTCACTATGACAATTCTGCGCGATATGGTCATCTCTTTCACACTTGTAGCACTTCCTACTTCCAAATAGGCAGTTCCCTGAATGATTTTTCCCACATTTATTACATGTGGTACGTTGCACTTTCTTACCTCCTCTTCCCTGATCAAAGATACTCCCTAAGATTGGATTCATTGATCACTTATTTTTATTGGATTTATGAGACCACTGTATCTCACTGAACTCCAGTTCGACTTTCATAGCACTCTGTACGATCTCCTCGTAGTTGTCATAGTCTCGATTGGATAGATTCTTCCGCAGATGAGGTCTTAGTCCACCAAAGAATTTATCAATCTTCCTATTAGGATCCATGACAAAGCTTGAGGTATAACAGGAAAGTCTTGTGAAGTTCATCTCGTATTTTCCAACAGATTCATTCTCCTTCTGCTTCAGCTCGAGAAACTCCTCTATTTTTGTTCTCATCAAATGAGGGAAATACTTATTGAAGAAGATCTCTCTGAACTCTTCACACTCCATAGCTTCAACCTCCACTCTTGGCCTCATGTTTCTAATCAATTCCCACCACTTATCAGATTCTCCCCTCTAAGCGGTAAATAGTCATAGTGACCTTCTCTTGTTCTGAACAGCGGAACACATAAAAGATCTTCTTGATAGAGTTAATCCACTGTTCAACAATCAATGGGTCGGTAGATCCACTAAAGGTTAGTGGTCATTAACACATAAAGGACTCAACAAAAAGTTGTTCCCTTCACAGTGAAATAGGTCTCAGTTTGATTCAAGTTGTTTCCCATAACTTGAGTCAGTTGTTATATCATTCTCATGAAAGTTTCCATTCTGGCTTCCATCAAAGGGTAGTCAGCACATGGTCCATTGCGGTCACCATTTTCACGGTTCCTCCTATTTCCCACCATTTTCTAAAATAATAAAACCTTAGTGAGAAGCTTATTTCATTTACTAATCTTTTAACTATAAATGATTTTTATGTCTTAAAACTTCATGCTTAAACATATTATTCTTTAACAACAATTACATTTCTCTATAAATCCTTCATAATGATTCATAAAAATATTGTGATTAACCAAACATATCCTCCAGGAGTGTCAAACCAGGAGTGCAGCAAGGCACGTTGTCATGCACCAGTTCTCGTTCGAGTCTAGCTCAGTGCGGTATTTTTCAAGTTTTACCCTTAGATACATTTGTGTCATAGCCACATCCACTTGTTCATATCCAGACAGGGATCTATTTGTTCAAAAACCACTTACTTAATATTTCACCAAAATACCAAAAAGTTTTCCTATATTTAAACTTTTCTATAGAGTTATTTCTAAAGCTTCATAACCTAATTTCCACAAATAACTAAACTATCATTTGATACCAACTATAGCATCCCACCTTTTTATTACATAAATTTTCATTAGGTTTTACAAACAAAGGATCTTTAAAGTCTAGTGTCTTGGAAAAAAGGTACATAATACATGAAAATATAAAACAATATTTTAATCCTCTTGAAAGGCTTCTTGAAATGTTCATACTAAGTATAATTACTTCATCTCATAACCTGGGGACATACATCAAAGGAAAAGGTGAGCAGAAGGCCCAGTAAGGGTAAAGAAGGGAATCCGTTTACTTGTGATATCAAAAAGAACTTGATGAAATACATAAAGAGATGAGCAATGGAAAGAGAGACATATCATAATAAAAAGAACATGAATCATAACTTGAAAATATGGCTACAGTATTTAATTTAGACATTCATAAGAATATCACCAAGGTCCATCCCTAAGGTGTCATAAAAATTACCAAGGTTATTCACCAAGGTATCGTGAAACTTGTCATCTCTAGAGATTAATTTCTTTACCTAATGAATTAAAGCTCTATCAAGGCACACCCTTAATATGTCTTTATTTTTATGTGATCCACATAGATCATAATCAAATATTTCATAAAAACCCAGAGGATAAAAGAAATGGGTTTCATATTAAAATCGTGACGTTTTAAAAAGTGCTTAAAACATAATCATTATGTCATTTATAACCCATGGAGAGGGAATGAGGGTATTATGTATGTAAATTCCAAAATCAAACATATCATTTTTATGTATTGATGAATACCCTTGGAAATAAAATAGGTTTGGGTATTCACATAAATAAAATAAGAGAATTTCATGAGAGAAAAAAGAGAGATTTTGAGATGAAAATTTTGCAGTATAACGGCTATGCAACATGGTTTTAGAAAACTTTAAAAAGAGAGGGGATAAGGGTCACCCATTCATAAAAGACTCATAATATAGTAGAGGGTCATAATATAATAGAAATAAGAACATGGTATGGAAACTTGAAAGACATACCATATAAAAAAGAACTTGAAAGGAAAAGAGAAGTGAAGAATTCCCTTAAGAAAATTCGGCAGTCTAACGACGTCACTTAAAACTTCATAAAATGATTTAATGAGTGAAAAGGGTCTCTCATCATTTGAACATAAAATAGAAAGCAATAAGAATATAGAAGAACATGCCCCAAAATAAAAAAAATGGAAATTAAAAGACATAACATAAAAGAAGTCTTGACTAAAAAAGGAGGGTGAAAGGTCATCTTACCTAGAAGAGTAACTTCAAAAACTCAAAGGTTGGGACCTTGGGGGCTTGAGGGAACCTTGGGAGGACTCCATGGGAGGTAAAAAGGCTAGAGTTTCATTGAGCGGGAATTTGGAATGAAAGGAATGAAGGAATGGTTGGTATTTATAGCAAAAGTGAAGGAATATTTTATTAATTTCCAAGGGACACCTCATTAGTGGTATTTACAAAACCATGAGTTTGTCCATGGTATTTGTTCATGGTTTTGGCCACTTGAGACACGTCATATAATATTTTAATCCAAATGAGTTGATCAGCATTTTAAATTACATATTACATCATTATGATGTCATAAATCACACCAAAAACTCAAAAACTGTATTTTTACTATTCATTGAAAAACAAAACATTTTATAAAAATCTCATAAATTCACCCTAACCTAATATCGATGTTCTGAATTCAAAAATAAACTTCATTTTATGAAAATAATTTTTTAAATATGAGATATTTAATTTTTAAGTAAAATTACTATTTACTCGAAAAAAACCAACACTTAACTAATAATTTCTGAAACATTTATTTACTTATGCTATTATATCATATCACCATTCAAGATGCCTAAATTATATTTATACTTAATTAAGTGAGGTTATTATTCCATTGGTCATATTACTATTCATAGGGGTAATATTACTATTCATAATTTACTATTCACCAAAAAATAAGTTGATTTTATCGGACTCTAAATTTCTTACTGATCACAACTGTATATGTCCGTTTTTTTAAATCATTTCACATTATTAATTATTTAAAGTATAAAAAATATTTTAAAATGCTCTTTTTTCCATACTCATCAATAATATGAAACTTCTAAAAATTAATCCTATATTTATTTTGACATTTGAAATTTAAAAATGATAGTTATTTTACCATAATAAGAAACAATAATTTTATTTATACAAATGGATTACACAAAGTAATTAAGGTCTCATTCCATAGCCCCTTATAACACATGCATAGTATCTAAGAGTAAGGTGTGGAATGGTGATAAAATATTGGGGAGGCTCGGACAACATTGTCCGAGTGGTAATTTCTATCAGCTTGAACTTCTCCCGAATGTGATTACGTTCAAGCTTAACATTTTGATGCTCGGCTTGGACTTAGTCCAGAGCAAACCCCAGTGATGTTACATCATTCCCAAACTCCGACAGATGGGCTTCGTATGGCTCGAGTCTACTGGATGAGGTCATCAACTCTTCTTTCTGTATTAATTAACCGTGATCATTTTTATAAACAATAATCATAACATTAAGAGTATAGTTCCAACAGTCATATGGACCAACGGTCATAATTAACCAATGGTTATATAATGGTCGAAACTCAAAGGTCTCATTTCAATTATACTCACTTCAATAATAAAATGATGTAGTTTTGTTAAGTACAAAATAAAATAACACACAAATTCAGGAAACAAAATATTATTCAAAAGTTTGGGTCGTTACATATTAAGCAATGAAAAGCAGTGGAATGCACATATATGACATGACAATATGCATGGCATGTGAATTCTGGGTGCCTATAATGATACATGTAACAATGCTCATTGACCTCATATCATCAGGCCAAGGATGAAATGAAATCTCAATCAGAATAATAATCAACAACACCACATAACATGTGAGTCACCCAACGGTGAAGTGATATCAACTGTAATTGGCAAAAGGAGAACAACAATTATAATTCAGGCAACTCAGCTTTTACCCCGAACATGGATTCACGACGTCCAAGCACGGCTTATGACCAAGTTTCAAGCGTTCACAATCTCCAATCTATTGTCTCCAAATAGTAAAGCAAGAAAGGAACCTCTCTAATACCACTTTGTGACGTCCCGAACCCGAATGCCACTTTGTAGTGCCCCGAGCTCGGTTGGCCGCATTGCTTAAAGCGAACGCTAGAGACTGACAACAAGCAACGAAGGCCTAGGGTGTGTCCATGGAAAGATCATGCCCTCATTACCAGAGTGAATCGCAGTGGATCAGTATAATATAACATATAAAAACAGGAGATAAGTAGCGAAAGCAATGTAAGTAAATAGATGGCACAGCAGAAGCATACATGAATGATAAACAACTGATCAAAATATACAACTGATGATGATATATGTCATGTCACTAGAAAGCTAGAAAACATGGATACAAAGCAGCAAACAAGCATGCTATACAAAAATAGCAAAAAGAAAGCAAAAAATTATCCCCAACATCCTGAGCTCCAACTCAGTCATCTGCTACCAACACCATCTTAAGCAACAAGCAATCAAGTGTTCGAAGCAGTACGCTTCCCTTTGTCAACATCTGCATACATATAGTCTGCCCGAGTACCAATGGTGTCTAGATAGATTGTGAGATAAATCTCAGTAGGTCACCACCAACGGTATCTATAACATCATGTCCGTGTAATATAAACTATAATAGTGTGCAAGCATGCATATATAAAGGTAAAGCATTACAGTAATGTAAATACCCAAGTACCTGCTTCAACCCTCGACCGGTGTCTGAACATATAACCAGTTCATTAATTAATTAAGTTCCAGTTTATATATTTAAGTCACGTGAGACATAGCCAGTACTGACATCACCTTGTGATGGTAATAGTAAAGGTTCCAAGATGTAACAACGCAACCTGTAGGGATCCAAGGTAAACAAGGCATCCATGATGTTGTTTATAATGAAGAGTTTCCAAGGTGATAACCAAGGCAACCTAGACCTCAAGGGTCGTCAACTCAGTAGTAACTGCAGCTTGGCTAAGGGGTAAGAGTGTAATCCAATGAGCATTGTCCAAGACATTCCACAATAGTATGATCGTCCAAGGAATGCATCCAAGGTAAAACGGGATAAGCTATGGCTAGACCCAAGGATGTAACCAATGCACCTCATGTCCGTAGAAGGCATGTTGAATCCGAGGAGTGTATCCAATGCATCCGGTAATAGTAAAGAAGGGATCCTACGGTGCCATACCGGGCATCCACTGATAGACGAAGATTGGGTTCCAAGATGGGTCTCAAGCAAGGCAACCGGCATCCTTGAATCGGAATGGCGTCCACGAGTGCTCAAGGCATTCCCTCAGGAACCCAAAAGCTAACTCAAGTCTCGCCACCCCTATAGTAATGATGTCAAGGTCCATATATATAACAAGGCACCTTACATTCAAATCATTTAATTAATTAGGCCATTTAATACTCATGTCATTTAATAGATCATAAGGTTCAAGTCATTGTATTTCATTAGTGTGACAAGACCAATTGAGCATGCAACCATTTAATTATCCATTTATGTCATATTTAAAATCATTAGGTTCATTCCGCTATCTTCCTTTATAAGTCGTCCCCGTGGATAAGTACAAATTTATTAAGGGGATAACTCTAACCAAGTTAATCATCAAGTACATGTAATGATTTAATTGTTTAAATCATTAATACATCAGATTTATTTTTTCACTTATATAATTATTTATTTAAGAATTGATATATCAAATAAATGCTTTTAGAATGGGATTTATTAATGTATCAATTAAATAATTATTTATTTTAAAAAATGATATATTATAAAAAATGTAGCTGACATATGGATTATTTATATTTAAGAGGGTCGTTTTTTAGTTTCCTAAAATTTAAACCTCCATATAAAATTTTCATCATGTTTGTGTCAAAGTTAGAAGAGAGGTCTAATTCCTATTTTGCACTTGACATCAAGGTTTATCAAACTCGCAAATCCACTAGATGAGCCTAGCGAATTTGTAGAGAGTACCCACGAATCTATCGAGTTTGCTACCGAGTCGGAACATTAAATGAGCTAGTTTGACAACCTTGCTTGACATGGGGAGAATTAGATACCCTTCCCTCCTCACGATCTGGAGAGAGAGATAAAGATGGGAGATATACAGGTGATTGACATCAAACTTCAGAGCGCTTTTGTTCGTTTGATATCGTTAGAAAAACTCATGTTCTGAATGACAAGGAATGGTTTGGTAAAAGAAATTCTAGGAGCACAAAAAGCACAAGGAAAATGTATAACACTATGATGGATAAATCTTGCTTAAGAACATTGTGTTTAATGTCAGAAGCTGAAATACCGGTTCAAGACCTCCTAAAAGATTCTACGTACATCGATGAAGATCTGAGGAGATGATAATTTAGAAGACGTTAATGAAACTCAGTAATTGATAAGTTTAGGCACTACTGCGCCTCTCAGATTTCAATGATGAACAAACATCACTATGGGTGTCAAGGAAGGAATATATACATCTAAGCAACATGTTTGGGACCATCAGCTCAGATCTGAGGTAGAGTTCCACTTTTGTGTAATCACTGTTGCACCTCCTGATTCCAGAAATCATAGTTTGCCAGATCACAACTTTGCTTCAATCACTCCAAACTTTATTTGATGGTTTGGTTGACTTTGCATTTCATGTTTTATTTTCCTTCGAAACCAACCTACCATGCTTCTCCCTAATGAAGGTTTCTTATGATGTACATACTTCTATAACTTTTACCAACATTCTTTAATGCATGTAAACACACATAATTTCACATATCAAATCCACGCCTCCACACATCCACACATCCATCAAATACACGGCACTTTACACAAAAAATCTCACCCAAACATTGCTTCAAAAAATCATTTGAAGGCGTCACTCCCAACAATTAAAAAAGAACCCAGAAATTGATAAACCTATCCCCGCCATTACCCCGACAGTTAAGCCACTTTTTCTGCAGATTAGGGTTGAGAGTTACCTCAAGTGGGCCCAATACATTTCCCAATTCTAGTTGTTCTGGTGATGCACATTTGTCTACTCCACATCCCGGCAAAAGCACTTCAGACATTAGCATTTCATTAAAACGTTCTGTCATAACTGTGAAAAATCCCACATTGAAAAATTAAGTCTACAATACATCAAGTATCGTATTCAACTACTCGAAACTATCAATTTGTTTCATTAAATCAGGTTATATTGGACTCAAAAACCGACCCTTAATATCAATGTTTTGACATCAACAGTTTAAAGGTTAAGCCAGGTTCAAAATCAGGGATCAAACATATTTGTAGGACAGAAAATAAAAAACATACATATAATTATCAAATAGTTTAATCACTTACTATTAAGTTCATTCCATCATGTCCCATCAATGATCATCCCATCTCATTTCATTAAAACTCCCAAACATTGGCTAAGTTTGATTTTTTAAAATGTTTTGCGTTTTCATTTTCCAATAATGCATTGGATTAAGTAAATGCAAAACATTTTTTAATAATTGCAAATGAAGATGAGAGATTTTTTATAAAAAAAAACACTTTTTTCTGGAAAATGGGAATGCAAGATGCAGGCCAAATACTTTATTGTTTTCTAAAGCTATGTGAAGTACTTTCCATATCATTTTCTAATACATTTTTAGAAAATGAAAATAGATAACGTTTTCCAAATCCAAACACAGCCTTAATCTGCAATAAGCAATGAAAACCAATCTGCAAAACATGGTCAGGGAAAAATCAAGAATATCATGTTACCTTCAGATTGAGAGAGAGACACCTCGTCACCGCAGCCAGTACAACGCAAAAAATAAAAAATAAAAACTTTGTACCTGCCCTCTACCAATCATAAGGTGCCCAACAGAAACAAAAAAAAATAATAACAAGAACCATAAAACCAGGAAAAAATGTTAATAGTGACAAAATCATGCCTACCTCGACCTCTTCTCTTCTAATAATATTGGTGGTAAGAGAGATGTTAAAGTCTCAACAAAGCTGTGAGAGATGACAGAAGAAGTTTCACACATGATAGCAGATTTTAGAGGGGACCCCGAAAACACCCATAGCATAAAAGAGTACCTCCTCGGATTTCCAGTCTCAGAAATTTTTCTACATAACCCCACTAATATGGGCGGGCTGGACTTCTCCGGCGCCCATGTCGTGCGGGGGATCTGCTCCCATCATGGTACATGCTTCTTCGCATGTCCCTTCCATTCCTGAAGTTGCTGTACTTCCAACCTGTCTCCCTCACCCCATGAGATGGTTCCCTAACCCGATCTCGGTTTCTGTATCGTTCTTGCTCTCGCTCTCGGTGCCGATCATGATATTTTTCCCTCTCACTTGAATCACTTCTTCCTCTGCTTTCATTCTCCCTCTCCTTTTGTTTAACCTGTTCTTCAGCTTCTTTTTCACGTTTCATGCGTTCTTCCTCTCTCAACTTCTCCTTTGCTGCCTGGAAATCAAATGCCAGTAATGATCACTAAAAGGACCATTTGATTGCTAGAAAGTGAATGGAAATGAAAGGGAGGAAATGATGTTTGGACCAGGATGTTAAGTGATTTGATGTAATTAAACTAATAATATGATGATGATGATGATGATAATATTAATATTAATATTAATATTATTATTATTGTTGTTGTTGTTGTTATTGTAAAAATATCAATGTATGCACGGGAGAAAACCATTTCTTTCATACAAGAGGAACAAACGGTTTCCCACAAAACCCATGAAGAAAACAAAATGAAGGAGGCACAAAGAATGGGCATTTCCCTTTATTGTCCCTCTTCAGCCCCTCCAACCAAAAGGGATCCAAGGGTTTGGCATGAGATGAGACAGGAAATGGGAAAAAGAGAAAGGGAGGGAAAGGAAGAGAGAGAGGAGTTTGCCTCAAATTACAGAATTTTGATTTCTAAGTACATCGCAAAATGTTGAATATAAAACATTAAGTAGAGTTTTGGTTATAAAAAGTTTTGGAAGTGGAAGGAAAACAAAATGGTACAGGAATTAATTATCAAGCAATTGCATTTACTTGAAAGCAAAGTTTTTTTTTTTTTTTTTTGCTTTCCAAAAATCTGTGGTGGTTTACAGTTTTGGAGAACATTTCAGGCTTTGATTTTTTAAAAAGAATATAAAAACATAAATTGGATTATAAAATTGGAACACTTTTTGGAAAATGAAAATGGAGATGAAAGTTTCTTGGAAGATAAAAAAACTTAGTTTCATGTTTTCATAAAATGAAAATGCTTATATAGGTGAGTCGGCCAATTTCATATTTCCCCCTTCCTCCTTAAAAACCGTTTTTAATACATTCTAGGAAACTGAAAACAAAAAATGCTTTCCAAAACCAAACACAACCTAGCATTTCCATTTTCATTTTCTAATAAAAGTTTTATCATTTACATAATCCAGTACATTTTTTAATGATTTTTTGAAAAAAACCGAAAATGTTTTCAAAACACAAACACGGCCTTGAAAACTCATTTTCCATTTCTCGTCTCTTTACCTCACCATGTTTACTCTCTACCAAACATATCCCAAATACCCTATTCCTGTCAAGTGAGACGTACCTTAAACTCAGAGATGAAATCCCTGACCATGCCATAACCGATATGCTGCTTGCCTGTGATGTGAGATTGAGTTCTCTCAGCAGCATCATTTGCCACAAGAAAAGAACCACAGATCTCACACAGAGCCATCTTTTTCTCTTGAGCAAGCATCAACACTTTGTCAGTCTGCGGTTGCTGAATCAGCACAGTTTTCTCAATATTAAGTACCTCCACCTGTGAAAAAGAGGCATTAAAGTTTCAGTTACAGGAACCCAAATAGAGGAAACAGAACCTGAAATAAATTTGACAAGGTGGCATTGAGACAATGACACAATAATGTTAAATAAGTAATAAGTGAAAATGAGTGTCAGGTCACTATTTATTAATAGACATCGAAGACAATGTTGAATAAATTATTATATGACCATTCAATAACTAATAAAAGCTTGAGAAATATTATGAGACCTTTCTCATGAGTGCCTCTGCTTCATCCACTTTTCCTGCTTCTCCAAGTGCCTCTACTTGTTCCAGGAGGTTCTTGATTTTCTCCTCTAGCACAGATAGCTGTCCTGCCTTTTCAGCTGAGATTGGAGGAGGGGGTGCGACTTCAACTTCCTGAGCAAGGCGTTCTCGCCCACGCCTAACTCTTCTGTCAAGATCCATGACCTGTAATGAGGATCCGAATCATCATTGAGAAAAAAATACAGCAAAATATTCTGTAAATTAAAAAAATATGAACTCACCAATTTATCACAAAAATGAGCAAGCTCAGCTTCAAATTTGGGAACATAAGAGTCGTGTCTCGGGGACTTCTCAAAACTAAAACCACGAATAGGGAGAACCAAAATAAATCTAAAGAAATTGATACCACAAAACATATTCAAAGTCAACAAAACAAAGACAATATTTTGAGTTCCCAAAACAGACAGAAAGAAACAGGGGAAAATGGCAGGGGAGCAATGCTAGCGAGCAGCTTAAATTCACATGGAAAAATCAAAATAAAAGGCCACATCAGATGAAAAATGCTGCAAAACCCATAAAACAAAGAAATGTGAGTTAAGGGAATGCAAAGTAGCTATCTAGAATTTTCCGTGGCTGAGTGCCAATTAACATGGAAGAGCAGATTGACTGAGCAGATTCAAAAAACAATACAGCATCCTTGCATGCACATGTGCACAGATTCTACAAAACATACATACTACCCATCCATTAACTCACTCACTCACCCACACACCCACACACTTCCATCAAGCTTTGACTGATGGACCCAATGTAATTAGCAAGGCAACTAGGATACTGAGTAGAAAGAAACCTCAAAAAAAACGCAGAAAGTATTTTCACAATTCCTTATAGAATATGTATGAAAATAATCGCCAATTAACTCTAGTTCAACAATTTCTAAATTTACCCATGGAACCATAAATTTACTACAGCATTCGATCATAGTTAGAAATGAAGCTTGTCAAGGCTGAATCAAACTAGTATAGACCCATAAAACATCTTAAAGCCAGAAATATTACTACTTAAATCCAAACTACAAAGCATCTCTACAGCCTAGCTAAGGTTGAAGCTTTGTAAAAAACATTTCCATTTAAAAATATGAGGCTTAAAATGTTCTTACATCAGATTTAATATTGAGACATCCAATTATTTTCCATGTTCAAGAGAGTCAAATGTAATTTATCATGACTGTTAGCAGCGTCATATGGAACAATAGTGGGTAGAATACCAGTAGCATTGAAGATCCTTAGCCGTATCCTGTAAAAAATTTTGAGACTCTTCTCATTAAGCAAAGGACTGTACAATTTCAAATATTATTTCAAAAATGAAGTTGAAAAAAAAACTGTAACAATCAACCCAAAGAACCATCACTTTCTTCGCCTTCTTCACCGTGACTGAAAGGACCATGCCTTTGGCAGTTATGTTTGAGTTGTAAATGCTATGTTTTTGCAAGTGAGAAAAAAGGCTTAAAATAGAAACAGAAATAGCGTGCAAAATACCAACTCAATTAAAAATATAGACAAATTACTCCAGTCCAAATTATCAAACTAAGCTTCAGATCAATTATCTCAAAAAAAAAATTGCAACGGCAAGAATTCCCCAAAGTCATATATAGCAATCAATGCTTGAAAATGTCTTAATGCTATGACACATCTGTGATGCGGACAGGTTGCACCCCAAAAAAAAAATCGAATGATGCTTCCCAGCAGAATCTTTAAAGTATCTAGGACCTTTGGTACTCACAGGACCGTAAGCACTGTGCAATTGCATCTTATATAATTTTTATCAACATGAAGTCCAGCACTGTAAACCGAGAGCAATGATAATTATATAAAAATGAAAAAACTAAAGATGATTCAATATGACCTCATCGAATTACCTTTCTTTCAACTTCTGATCATGGATTCTAGGGCATGGTCCTGGTTTAGGACAGGAAAAAAACGTAAGAGCAGTTATTTTTTGCAATAAACTCTTGACATTATGCATGCAATTCTATAAACTAAGACAATTCTTAAAAAACAATTCTAAATTTCACCATTGATTCGCAAAACATTTACAGCAGCCAATTAACAAATTGATAGCAGCGGCAACAAACTATATTATAAATAGATAGAAGTAAAACAGATAAAGTTATTAGAACCCACCTAGATCACTGCGAGTATTGACAAACAGGTCATGTGGACAAAATCTAACCATATAACATGCACAAACTTCCTTGTCAGCCCATGTAATTTCTTTGTAACCTTTTTTCTCATCCTCGGTGAGATTACGAGCTGAAATACAATCAAGCAAGGATGGAAAAAATCAAAAAGAAGATTTATTATGCGGGTAAACTGCGAAAAAACATAAAAAATGCGCTTATGGGTCATAGATGAGAGGGGGGGAAACGACAATCTGCGCACGGGAAAATCAAAACAACTCTTAAGAGGAAATAAAACTTTAAGCTTGAAGTCCAACAACCTCGACGAGCAGGGAACAAATTCACGCATTTTCAAACATCATTTCAAGGGTTGCCGAGGATTACCTGCACCCATGAGCTCGTCAAGCAGGGCTCTCTGGGCGTCCATCACGGAGAACTAGAACCCTGAGCGATCGGGTGGAAACAGATAGATACGACAACGGAGGAGCGCCCGGGGTACGCTCAGTCGCTAGGGTTCCAGATCGATCATCAAAACGGACATTTCGATCGAGGGGAACGCCAGCGGGCGATGGACGCCGTTCGATTTCACATATATTTAGATGGGCCTGATAAGCCTATCAATGGTAGGTGGCGTTGGGCGGCCACTCCTCTTTAGCATGACATTTCAATGTCATGTGTCTTTTGAAGTTGTTTCCATAAAAACTTTTTTCAAAAAACTCATGAGATAAAAACCGAAATTAAAAAAAAAAATGTATAGTTAAGTAGAATCTTTCTGAAAGTTGTATTATGTTACAAATTTCGCAATCTACGATCTCTATATCATGTACAATTTTTCTAAAGATGACGGTCGGTAGTGTCCTTGTAAATAAATACGCAACTTTGTCGTTGGATCGAACATATTGCATGTTGATATCTCCGTTCTTCATTAACTCTTGTGTAAAGGAGAAAATTTTCAATGGTATGTGTTTTGTTCGATAATTTTTTATGAAGTCTTCCTTTAATCATGTGATACACTCAGTATTATCCTTGAATAATATTTTTGGGCTACAATCCATAATCAATTCACTTGTCGCTCGAATGTGTTGAGTCATAAACCGCAACCAAACACATTCTTGACAGATTTTATGTAATGTTGTTACTTTTGCATGATTTGAAGATATTGCAACGTGCGTATGCTTTTGTGATCTCTAAGATATAATAGTACCTCCAACTATGAACACATAACCAATTTGTGATTGTGCATTATGTGGATCAGATAAATAAGCTGCAAAAGCAAAATCGGTAATCTTCTTTTCTAATTTGTTAGAATAGAATAAAGTCAAATCAATAGTGTCGCAAAGATAACGAAAAATGTGTTTAATTTCATTCAAGCGTTTTCGCGTATAGGCTGAAGTAAATATTGCTAATAATTTAGCAGAAAAACATATATTAGGATGAGTACAATTAGCAAGATACGTTATGAAAGAGCGTTGTCATGGGTGTCCTCAAATGATTAGTGGTTTCGGGGGTACTTAGGTGCAGCAGAGTGGCTGACCAATGTCGTTTCTCAAAGGAGAAAGTAAATTAAAACAACTTCTTAAAGGTATTCTAAAAATAAAATAAAATAGAATTAAAACACTGCTTGAAAGGATGATGTCTGTTTATAGTTTATAAATCTAGAAGAAGTTTGTTGGAAGAAGATTGTATTTTTTTTTTTGTTTTTAATTTTGAAATGTAAGTTGATTAACAAAGCACAACGAGAAGATGTTTTGTTTATAAAACTATTTTTAGAAAGTGCAATCGATAACTCTACCTCTTCATTTACTTATTAATCATTATCATTTAAATAAATATCCACTTAATTATGATCCCCTAATTTGTTAACCCTCGAACCCTACAATAGTTATCTTAACCACAAAGATGAAATTACTTAAACTCTATGTTAGCTTCGGAATACACAATCGTTGCACCCTACTTTGATTGTTGTTCTAAGGTTGGATTATGGTCAGTGGTTAATTAAAGCACATATCCATTCTGGAAATGAGGATGAATTGTGTTTAGGGATTATATTTGAACTCTACAAATTTATCCTGCGTGGTCTTGTATTACCGATTAAGATCGCGCTCTCACAATTTACACAAAATCTCGACTTCGCGTGTTTTTGTGTTAATTGTTAAATTGCTTGCTTAGTTTCTTATAATTTAAAAACACAATTCATGAATCATATTAAGTGAATTACAATATCTCAGTGATTCAAAATAATTAAATGAAGAGGGTAGAAGATAGATCGATCACTAAGAAAATTACCCTTCCATGAGCGGTGTGGTCATCGTGGAGACGTTTTGCATGAGCAAAGGATTGAAAGGGTTGAACCCAATCTCGTCTCCACTCTTGATTCCAAACCAATTAGAAAGATTAAGAGAAGAAGAAAAGAGAAGAATACAAAAGATTAATTGAAGAAAAATTCAAGATACAAACATGAAAGAAAAGAAATACAAAGAGGAGGTGGGAGAGGAGAGCCTTTTTGGAAGAGAGGATTGCACAAAGCCTTACTTCTTCCAAGAGTTGTGAGGGGCTCCCAATAGACACCCTTTTGGTCACACCTTCCCAAAGCCTCGACCACCCTTCTCAAAGAGTGAGAACTCCCTTTAAATAGAGTTTGTGAGGGCTAGGGTTACATAACTTTTTAAGTGTGAAATGCAAACTCGGCCAAATATTTTATTCCAAGTTGCACCGCATAGTTGACCTCCAAAACGCGTGAATTGGTCAGCCTTCTAGCCGGATGATTTGTTCCTAATTATGTCCCCGAACTTCCCTCAAAATTTGGGTTCAATCCAAGCCTGGATGAAGAAGATATGACCCAAATGGTGAAGTATTGTCCACTACTGGAAATATGATCTATACCAACGGTTTTGGGCAAACTGTTGGTATAGTTCACTAATTTGGATCTATACCAATGATTTGGCCAAAATCGTTGGTATAGGTCCCAAAATCAAAGAACCGTTGATATAGGTACATGTATTTTTAATAGAATCTTCTTACAACAGACATTAAATAAATCAAAATTTAAAATACTTATGATAATACATATATATATTTATGAAATTATGTTCACAAAAGTAAGTTAGGTTAGTGGTTAGGTTGTTCAATCATAAACGGGAGGTGCTGGGATCAAAACCAACCAGATGATTATTTTTTGAATTACATATACCAACGGTTTATGGAACCGTTGGTATAGATTTTCATATTACTTATATCAACGGTTTTCCCAAAACTGCTGGTATAGACCTATCCTCACGACTTACTTGGCAACGGTTCTCCAAACTGTTGGTATAGCCTATACCAACGGTTTGGAGGCCTATACCAACGGCTCCAAACCGTTGGTATAGGGTATTTTTCTAGTAGTGGTCCAATCTGGATGGTTCTGTCCATCTTTGTCTTCATGACCCATTTACTCCCCTCAAATGCACGATCCAACTCCCATATTCTAAATAGAATTTGTAGCCCATTAAGTCAAGAACACAATTACAAAATTTTAAGTCAAAATATTTTACATAACAATATTAATGCCCGAAATACTACAGTGAATTTTAAAAGGGTAAAACTGGATTTTTCATCAAATTTGCAAATGAATGATCTAATCCCAAATATTTCATAATTGAATATGTTTAGCACAATGTGAGGAAATTATGTCATTTATTATCAATAAAATATTCAAAAAATAGTGTTTTATCACGTTAGTACTCTAATAACACTGAGGTATGGTACTTCTGGACCAACCAACTCCTCATTTTCTTCACAAGGTCAAAATCGATCTCTCTCGATATTTAAAGACCGAACAACCATTAGAGTATTTAAAAGATTCACTTTATTCATATCAAAGCATTCTAAGACCTTTTCAGTGTAATTTGATTGATGAAAAAATACACTACTTAATATATGCTTAATTTATAATCCAAGACAATATTTGGTTTCTCTCAGGTCTTTCATTTCAAATTCATCCATTGAGTTTCTTATTGCTTCATTGATCTCTTCCGGAGTTCTAATGACATTTAAATCACCAACATAAACAACATTGATTGCATATCTATTGAGTTTTTCATTGCTTCATTTCTCTCACGTATAGTTTGAGTATCATACTCATGCCGGTATATATCATTGAAACTTAACGAGTTTCTTTTAAAATTTGGGGAAAACAATGCATCTCTTATAAAAAATTACGTCTCATTGGGTAAAGAAAAACCCGCTTCATCAGTCCCTTTTATCAGATCTATAAGACCAGATATAATATTCACAATTAGTCTTATTGATTTAAGATCAAAAAAATATTTTTTATTCTTAAGAATTGTATGTGTTCCACTATTTGATATGAAAATACATGTCTCGTTTAAGCAATCCATTTCAATGATTTGAAGTAAAAACAATAATATTATGAGAAACACCTTGTGAAATTCAAATAATACAACATCAAAAATATAAATCATACAAAACAAAACAACATATCATATTTCATAACAACTATATTTTTTCTGAATTATTTCCAGCTATCATCTCATTAAATTCACAAGTAAAATTGTCCGCTTCGAGGTAAGTGAAATCATCATTTGATGGCTCATGATTCTCAATAAAATTCACCTCTTTTTCTTTCCCTTTATTGGATGTCTCAGCAAAGTGTGGTTCGTTCTTCTTTTCTTTAAGATATGCTTTATCGAGCTTACAAAGATGTTATGGGGTTCGACAAACTCGAGACCAATGTCCCTTAGAACCACACTTGTAGCAGGAATCTTTAGGATTCTTCGGAGTGTTTGAACTAATATTCCTTTGATTTTAATATTCATTTCAAGTAGGCCCATGGTTATGACCACGTCCTTGATCACGCCTAAACCATGTCCACCATGAGAATCACGTCCTCAACTTCTTCCATGATTATTTTCATGAAATATAACATTTGCTTCAAAAAATGATACAACTGAACCAGTATGATGAGACTGATGATTTTTAATCAAAAGCTTACTATTATTATCTACTACAAGTAATGATAATATGATATCAGAATATTTTTTATACCCTCACAAGCGATATTGATATTGTAGGGGTGATGTGAGATGCGTGAAATGTTATATACGTCTTTTAAAGCATATCGACATCTGTAATCCCAATACCACAATACTTTAGATGTGATACAATTCTATACATGTCAGAATTGTAATCACTGACTCTTTTATAGTCTTGGAAGCGTAAAACATTTCATTCATCACAGGTCACCGGAAGAACAACCTCCTTATGATGACCATACCTCTCTTTAAAACTATTTCAAAGCTTACATTGATCTCTTTCTATGAGGTATTCACATTTCAATCCCTCATCGAGATGTCTTTTGAGGAAGATCATCGCCTTTATTTTATTTTGGAGGGTTTTTGAATTATTTTATTTAATTGTTTCCGTGAGATCCATCGATTCAATATACATTTCAACATTCATTATTCATGACATGTAATTACTTCTGGTAATATCAAGAGCGGTGAATTTGAGTTTCACAAGATTTGACATGATGATAACTAGGATAGGGGAAAACCTTATTATTATTCAAAATAAGAATACAACAATAATTTAAATTTGGGTTAAAGAAAATAAAACTGTATCAAAATATTAAAATCGAGTTAATATTATTATTTAATATTTTATATATATACCTCACATTAATCGATTAATAAATCTTTTATGTGGGGGTTTGAAATAAATAAATCAATACTTTGTATTACTTGTTTAAAACTTTATTGTATGTACTAATTTATTAATTAGACCGTCCAATCAGGTGGTGCAAAATAAATAAATTTAAATCGTCTGAACAAGCATCAGACAAACCTTTATGGCGACAATTAAATAAACCACATAAATCATCCAATCTGGTAGTAAATAAATAATATTCTATAAATAATTAGAACCATCCAACCAAGAAGTGAAAAATAAAGTTTAAGATGAAAATAATAAATAATTAGAATCATTCAAACAGCCGGTGAGAATAAAAACAAAAACATACATTTCTACTTTTTCGAGCATTTGTGATGATAACGTGTTGTGAAAAAAGAGAGAATAAAACAGAGAGAAACTGAGTATTTGGAAAGAGGATAAAGTGGAAGAGAGAGAGACAAAAAATTTATTAGAGCATTTCCATGTTAGTATATTTGTCACACATACTCTAAACCAAAGGGGGTTGCACTGCCCATTTATAGGTAGTGCAATGGTAGGTGGAAGGGGTATTTGTAGGGGTGGGCAACCCACCCCCATTGAAATCAACAACCGTATTCAGTGGCTGCTTAACATTAATTAAACTAAACAAGTTATTTTTCTAATAATTTTCATTTTTTAATTCATATATCATCTCCCTCTTTAAAAATGTTTTTCCTTGATGATGTTTTTTTCAAGCATCAATCAAATTAATCCAGGATAATGTTTATCCCAATTTAGGATCCAAAAATATAAAATACTGGAAAGTATCAATGTGTCGCCACTTTTGCTTGTTGAGTTAGGCATCATTTTTAAAATTTTAAAATATTATTTTTTTTTTTATTTTAGTTACTTACTATACACTTTATTATTCATTTCATTTTTTATTTATTGATCATATAAAAACTTTAAAAATGATTAAAATCATGACCCATAAAAAATGGTATAAAATATTTCAAATATTCCAATAATAATAAAAAAAATATCCTTTAATTACACAAATTTATAAAATGAAATGAATATGTTCGGAAAATCACAAATTAATACAAAATTATTTATTTATCCTAGAGAATCATTTAATACATGGTCATAATCAATTGAATAGTGTCATTTGAGTGGTGAACAAGGCCTTATTATAACCTTGTATTAGATATCTGTGTTTTTTAAATCACTTTTCCCAAAGTTTAATGATATGTGTGTGTGATTGATTAGCCACCAAAATAGGCTAATATTCATCAATTATATCTTAATATTCAAGTATTTCAAAGTCCATAAAACATAAATTTTAGTGCATTTTATAAATTGAACTTCATTTCTCATCACATGTGCAATTCATGTTTAAAGTGAAAATTTGGGCCCAATCAATCATCTGTTTGTGGAAAATATTATATTAATTATTTGAATTTAATATTTTGGTATATGATTTATCAATTTGTTTAGAAAATTTTGTCTTTTAGGATCAATGGATAAATCATAATGGAAGATGGACATTTTTAGTTATGAATGTAGAAATTTATGGAAAAAGCATAATAGGCCTTAGGCCCATCAAATAAAAATGGAGCCCATATTTCAAGCTCAATGAAGCTCAAATTTTAACTGTAGATAGATAAAATTATCAGGATAATTTCATTTAACTATGGACATAGCTAATTATGAATTTTTCAAGGATATCTAGGGAGTCAAAGTTGACATTTAATTTGTGGGCCAGATTTGAAGGCCCATAATGCCAGCCCACTAATTTCATCATAAATTCTAAATAGATGATCCAATTGGCATGAAATTTTGAAACATGGATGATCAAATTTCTCTTCCATGACCCCTAATGATTTGGTCAACTTCAATGTCAAATTTGAACGTCCAAAAGAGGGGTGAATCTGGTCCTATTTTTGTGGTCAAAGTTGAAAAGTCCAATTTCCTTTGATTTCTCTCCCACCTTTTACTATCCTAATTAAATGGGAGGGAATCGATTGATGGGGGGTATAACTAAGTCTCTAATATTACATATTTAATGATATGGTGGTGAAGGGGTTATGGGATCGATGTTTTATTCTTTCAATTGTAATTTCACGATTTCATTTTGAAATCACATCATCAATTTTTCTCATGTAATTTTTCTGTTTCACATTCATTTCTTAATAAAATTTATTCTTCACTTTTATATTTCTTCTTAATTTATTATTTACATTTAATTAACACATTGATACCATTAAATCAAGTTGTGAATTTATTTACACTAGCAATTATGAAATTCCTCACACAACAGTGGAGTGTTCATTTTTTTACATTTTCCTTCTTCAATTCCACCCTCATAAGTCTACTTATCACTTCCATTTGTAGAATAACATCACCAAAAGGCTAAACCTATTATGGGTTGATTAAAGGGAGTATAAAGGATCCATATTTGATGTTATTTTATGATCTTAAATTCATAAATCAGTTCATTATTTTAAGAGTTTCATTCAATGAGTTACTATCTTCTTCGTCTTTATCAATTTTAACGATGACACATTTTGAGTGCCAGTATGATTTAATTCCTTATAGTGCTCATTTTGGCAGATGATGTTGGGAATTATCTCGTTTTGTGGATACATCTTAAATTAGTGATCTGAAATTTTCTATGAAAAGAAATTCATCCAATCCACCCCAAGAAATAACCTAGGATCAACTCATTCTATTAAATTGAATTCAATTAAGTATTTAAAACTATATAATAATCCACTTAAGTCAAAACCATGTTGGACACTTCATATCTAAATCAACCCCATAGAATGTAAGTTTCTTTAGGTTTCTTCTTAGGTCCCTGTGGATTCTATAACCCAAGTTGTACTACAAGTGACCACTTACACCATATAACTTGGGGTAAATTTGGGTACAACCAAATTTTGGAACCATTTCTAGGGACCCAAGTAATTAATCTTAGAAACTCATTATATTCTTCCCCTTTTCTCTTTTCTCATCCCAATTTTAGTTATCTTTTCCCCTTTCTATTTGTGCGTGTCCCAAAAATCTTAAATCTAAATTTTAATCCACTCTAATGGGGTATCTTCCACATTACCCCATCATAAACTCATGCTAGAATCAAATGAGAAATCAATATTTGGAAACACCTAACATAGGTAATTTCATTGATCAAACCTTTAATGATTACCCCACCTGATGAGATGTACAAACTTTTGGATGATGATTGTTTAAAGGATCAATTTCCCTCCCTCTCAAGGATGGTCGAAGACATCAATCATAGGGAAATCCATGATGTCCAAACTCAAATACAACCAAATACCAAACAATTACTTGAAAAATTGAGTAATCAAATGGAGATAATGAATTATGAGGTTTCATCTTTGAGGTTAGAAATATAAAAAATTAAAACTTGTGATCATTACACTGAATGTACCTTAGATAACCTTATGTGGAGTGTCTAGTTTCCCACAAACCCCTAATGAATTTACTAAAGAACCAACCATAGGATTTGGGATAACTGAAGAGGATCAATTAATTATTAAAGGGTCTCTAAATCAGGAAGAAATGGATTTTTTGGATTCAAAATAGGAAAATTTGTCTTCATGGATTGAGATTCCTGAATATAACTCCATTTATGATTTTTAAAAAATACAAATCACTAAACCATTAGGAGAAATCACAAACTGAGATTCCATAATCATTCTTGAAACTGATCTGTCCATTTTTTGGTTGAATCTTATACTTAAAAGAAACCAATTTTGTTGATAAATTTTGAAAATCAAACTGAGTTTGATTCAAAGTTTTGACCTTTGTTTGAAAGTTCTATCCAACCCGAGCTCAAATTCAATGTCTATACACCCCCTCTCATGTCTTCTGTCATAGGGAATAATAAAAAACATTCTATCATCATTTTATCATATCTTGAATCTAATAAAGAGGAAATTCTACTTGATGTCTTAAGTAATATTAGGAAAGAAATTGGAAGGAACCTTTTTGATATTAATGGGATTAACACATTCATTGGGACCTATATGATTTTTCATGACTCAATTTCAAAACCTTCCTTCCAATACCATTGGAGGCTCAGTCAAAATCAAATTGAAGTGGTGACAAATTTGATCCTTAAAATGTTAAAATCTAGTATTGGATAAGTTGGGGGGGGGGGTCTAAGTCAAGCTAAATAATTTAAACTAAGCACTTTTTAGGAGTTAAATGAGATTATATATTTTATTTATTTAAATATTTTATTTTGTGTGTTTTTGTATTTTTAAGGGAACCCCTTGGGGTTTCCAATGTGATATAATGTCTCTTGTTTGTGAGATTTAGCAACTAAATCATTTTAATATTTCCAAATAAAACCCATGCTTTCTAAAGTTCAAACCCAACCATAAATCATTCTTAACGAGTCTACTTGTGACTTGAAGCTAAGGTGATCAATTTTGTATTGATGGGTTATTAAATTCAAACCAGGTGGTTTTGTTTCATGATTTTATTTCAAATCTCCATCTCCCCTCTCTCTTGCCAATTTTGATCTCTCTCTTATATTATCTTTCAACACCAAGGGCACTTTCATTCTAAGTTGGGGGGAGTGAAAATCTGAGTTTTTGAAGAAAAAAGTGAAAATCTGGGATGTTGAAAAAAGGGATTTTATGATAACAATTCAATTAAATGAAAAAATCAATTCATTAGACTTACATGAATTAATGTACATTATGAAATATGAAAACTAAGTGTCAAATGATTTTGAATTCCTTGGATATTATTTTAATTCATGTTATGTTCATGAGAATAGTTTTTGGAAAGTGTGGCTGTCTGATGTGATTTTTTAAACTTTACATTTTCATCCTCTTAATCAAAATGCCACAATGCGCGTCCATTATATTTTGGGTATAATTTTGAGTTCTTGGGCCCCTTTAATTATAGTATAGGATTCAGGACCACTTTTAGTTTAATTTGAGCATCCAATAAAAAAAATTAAAATAAAAGACCGCATAGAGCAATGTTTTGTCCAAATGTGTACTTTCTGATACTTGGGGATCATGACTCCATTATTTTATTTCCCATAGTTACACTTTAAAACTCCATTTTAGTGCATAGAATTGACAAAATGTGTGGTTTTTGGCACTTAGGGATCATGACTCCATAGTTTTCTTGCCCAGAGTTGGTCTTTTCATCTTTATTATGGTTCAAAAAAAAACAAAAAAAAAAACAAAAAACAAACAAAAATAACAAAAAAAACAAAAAACAAAAATAAAAAAATAAATAAAAAAGTGGAAAAATAAAAAAATGGATACTCATCTTAGGGTTTAATGTGATACCCACCCAACACTTCCATTTTTCCCCTTGAACAAGAAAATGGACCCCATATATTTTATGATGCACAATACATCAAAATGATTAATTGAAATTGGATGAAATGTGATGATGAATTTGACCAAAGGAATTAGCTTGGGCTTGAGATATGCTTGTAAACCTAGCTTGTGTGAAATTATTTTTATAGGTTTCATGATTGTTTGGAATAATGAATTTTTGTGAGCATTGTATATTAAAATGGTTTTGGAAAAGGGAATTAAATTTCATGTTTTTAAGATACATTTTTCTCGGGACTAGAAAAACTCAAATTGAGGGGTGTGATTAGCCACTGAAAGAGGCTAATATTCATTGATTATATTTTAATATTCAAGTGTTTCAAAGTCTATAAGCATCAGTTTTAGTGAATTTTATAAATTGAATTTCATTTATCATCACATGAGAAATTCATGTTTAAAGTGAAAATTTGGGCCCAATAAATCATATATTTGTGTAAAACATTATATTCAATATTTTAATTTTATATTTTGATGAAGATAAAGAAGAGAGTAACTCATTGAATGGAACTCTAAAAGTAATGTACTAATTTAAGAATTTAAGATCATAAAATAACATCCAATATAGACCCTTGATACTCCCTTGGATCAAAAAATAAGAGAGTTATCCATCCATTGATTCTATTATACCAATGGAAGTGGGAATTAGATGTATGAGGGCATAATTAAAGAAGGAAAACATAAAAAAATGAAGACTTCACCGTTGTGTGAGAAATTTCACAATTACTGGTGTGAATAAATTCACACTTTGATTCAATGGTATCAACATGTTAAGGAAAGGGAAATAATAAATTAATAATAAATAGAAAAAGTTAAGAATAATAACTTTTATTAATAAATGAATGTGAACCTAAAAATTACATGAGAAAAATTAACAATGCAATTACAAAATAAAAGCGTGAAATTGCAATTGAAAGAATAAAACATTGATCCCCCAATACCTTCACCACTAACTTATTAAATAGGAAATATTGGAGCCTTAGGTTGACCCCCCATTATTAAATTCCCTCCCATTTAATTAGGATATTAAAAGGTGGGAGAGAAATCCAAGGAAATTTGACTTTTCAACTTTGACCACAAAAATAGCACCAAATTTATCCCCCTTTTGGAAATTTGAATTTGACATTGAAGATGGTTGGATAATTAGGGGTCGTAGAAGATAAATATGATCATACATGTTTCCTATAATATCTTTAAAAATTTCATGCCAATTGGATCATACATTCGGAAGTTATTATGAAATTGGTGGGTTGACATTATGGGACTTCAAATATGGTCCACAAATTAAATGTCGACTTCAGCTCCCTGAATCTCCTTGAAAAATTTAGAATTATCTATGGACACATTTGAATGAAATTATACCCATAATTTTATATATCTAAAGTTAAAATTTGAGCCTCATTTGGCTTGAAATGTGGTCTCTACTTTTATTTGATGGGCCTAAGGCTCATTATGATTTGTCCAAAAATTTCTGCATTCATAGAAACAAATGTCTATTTTCCCTTATAATTCATCCATTTATGATAAAAGACAAAATGTTCCAAAAAACATGATAAATAATATACCACAATATCAAATTCAAATAATTAATATAATGTTTTCCAAAAATAGATGATTGATTGGGCCCAAATTTTCACTTTAAACATGAATCACACATGTGATGAGAAATGAAGTTCAATTTATAAAATGCACTAAAACTAATGTTTATGGACTTTTAAACACTTGAATATTAAAATATAATCAATTAATATTAGTCTCTTTTAGTGGATAATCCATGATTATTTGTTTTATAGGTATTTTTTCAGAGTTTATAATTATTCTCATATAATTAGTTGTGATCAAAATAGTTATTTAATTATAAACTAAATGGTTTATTTAAGAGTTAATTCAATCATTTCAAGGTAATTAAATATAGGTTGGTTAATTTTACATTGAATTTTCATACATTTAATGTGACACGTTTAAATTTAATAGGGAATTGGAAGATTATCCAACTACTATTAAATTTGTAATAATAACTATTAAAATGTGTGCATGCTCTTAAAATTTTGTTATTATCATTATGTGGTGGTTTTGTGTTGTGTCATTAACATGGTGTTTTGAAATGATTATTATTGAATAAAGTATTATTTTTTATTTAAATTTTTTTAACTCTATTACATATAGAAAATTTTTGGACAATATTCACAAAGCACCACCAAATTAGCCAATGTGATGCCCTGGCCCGCATTCCCAAATCTGTTGCCATAGACACATATTTCACACACTTTCCTTGATAAAAACTGAAAAATTATAGATATAACCATCATTAATTACAAAATAAAAAATTATTATTTCATCCCTTACATTCTAAGGATCTTTTCAGTTTTAGAGCTTTAGAGAATCAATACAAAACATAAACTAACAAAAACTCATGTTCTTTATACCAAACATACATTTTTTTCATTATATATGAAACCACTTAATCCATAATGAGTCTCCAACATCTATAATAAATTATTCTACATGTGTTATCCTTCTAAACATGTCACATGTTCTAATTTTCTTCATAATTTTGGGAAATAGAAACATAAGAAGGGGTGAGCTCAAACACTCAGTAAGGGAAAATATACAACCGAGACAATCATGCCATAAATATTACATAAATATTATAGTGAAAATAAGTAAATAACATGAATACCTAATAAAATTGAATACGAGAAAATGTTATATCCATGAAAATAAATGAAAACATGGATATCAATAATATTGATCTCATATTGATGAAATGCATAATGTCAGACATCAAAAACATTTTGTTAAGGCCTTGTGCCAAGAAACTATCCTATTATGGGAATATGAATACACCAAAACTCAACTTGTTTTGTCTCATGAGACCCATTAAATCATTAATGGGCCATATAATCCTTACCCCCACCGATCACCTGATTAAGTCCAATGCATTCACCATAAGAGTCAACAAGACCTTTCATACCATTACCTAAGGAACCTTTGGATGAATAAAAATATGGCTATCTATATAATGATGAATACTGAATATAAATACATGAACAACATATTTTAGCATACAATAATCATAAATAATTTTAATACTTTTCTCCATGTCAATAAAGGGATAACATGATCATAACTCATACTGGGAAAGAAGGTGGATGCTCAAACAATGCATAGTTAACTTGTTAATAATAATTTGTATTAGAATAACAATATATAGTATGAAAATACTTTTCTCCATGTCAATAAAAGGGATAACATGATCATAAATCATTCATAGAAATATGGTGGATGGTCAAACAATACATATCCAACTTGAAATTAATCATTCTTATTGGAATAATAATATATGGAATACCAACATTTTTTCCCATGTCAATAGAATATCATACTTTCTAGGTGAACATCATCTTATCTGAATCATGTAAAAAGTGAAGTTCATATTGTATAGAGAAATGAGTATACAACTAAGTTAATACTAAAATAACACGATCACAAGACATCGAGAGAAAGAAGGTGAATGGTTTCAAAAGAACATAGCCCAAGAAGTGAGAAATATTTGTTAAAAGGGTTTATGTGGTAGAAATATATATCCACAGAAAAAAATGAGAGAATACCACATAATATAATCAAAGGTAATAATAAACCCAAATTATATGAAATAATTTCAAGAGAATAATCATAACTCAAATAACAAAAACCGAGTTACAAAAAATCCTCACTACCAGGGAAATAACTGAATCAATAGTCACTTGAATAAGGAAACATGATTTAGCTAGTAAATCTCATGAAATACTAATAGTATGATAAAAATATATCCATGGGAAGTTAATAAGTGAATAAAACATACAAAGGAAACATGATGCACAAAATGTATCATGTCTCAAATAATTAGAATTGAGATCAATAAAACCTTTATGACTTTAGAAAATTTTGAATCAAACCCTCTTAAAAGAGAGGGCTTGCAATTGAACTTCAAATACCATGATTAAAATATAATTCATGATATGATATCTCAAATAGGTAGTATATATAAAACATAAATGAAATTAGGTTCATAATACCAAAAATGTATCAAATAGAGTAATTTGTGACAAAAATCCCTTATAACTTTAGAAATTTTTGAATCTAAACACCTTAAAAGAGTGTGTCACGACCCCTCCCTCCAAAGATACCATAGTGAAGGAAGAGAGATAATCACCCCTGAGTCTTGCCTCTAGTAGGCCCTAGGCTGGTGACTAGAAATGAGGGTATGAAAACCTCATAAATGGGAGGTAATACCCTATATAATAAAATAGGACCGGGAGATAGGATAAAAAACCGCAAGAAAATCCATGACATATTATAAAAAGGAAACCAACATCATCCCATAATGCATGTATAAATAAAATAGATACAAATAAAAGTCTCTAAATGAAAGACACAAAATAAAAGCTAAGGTAGTGACACAAAAATAACTCCAAAGGTTTGATAATGTTCAGCATAGACCACATAGTCCTCCTAGAAACCTGAAAATCAGTTTATATATACATGGAATGAGAATATGAGTATACTCAGTAGGATATTCAAAGTCTCTCATGCACATGTGAAAAGAGAATAATAATGCACTAGTAAGCAAACAACAAAACCAAAAACACATAAACATGTCAACTAACCAAACCTATTTTCACCATAACACTCTCACCAAATGTAAGAACCCATGTATTGAACCGGGTGGTTTTTACGAGGGTTTTTGAATTTTTTGGAAATTACTAGGAAATACGAATTTAAAACCAAGCTTCTAAATGAAGTTTCATGAGTTGGAACCTTTAAAAGTGATGTTATCGGGCCTGGGTAAAGGATTGATGAGTTTCTCGAGTGGTTCGGTGTGTCTCAAGAGAGCTAGACTGGGGGAAAGATAGGTTTTTTAAGAACCCATAGAGGGCACACGATTTGCACACAATCTGCCAAACTGTGTGGCCCATAGCAGGTAACTATGTGGTTTATTTCTAGGGGGATAGAGGCTTCTGCACGGTCTGCGCACGGTTAGGCAAACTGTGTGGGACAGACTATGTGAGGTGAGTTTCTTTGATAGAGGGTTCTGCATGGTTTGTGCATGGTTTGTCAAATAGTGCATACAAGTTTGTTTAAAGAATTAAAATTATTTTAAATGAAATTAAATTAAAAAAAACTTAAAATATAACTCACCCCTCCTCCCCTCTCTTACGCAATGCACCCATTTCGTAGGGTTCTCCCCTTCGATGCATGATGGCGCCCTTGGCCTCCCCTCCTCCAATCTTCGTTTTTCGGCCAAATTTCTCTCGTTTCTTCACACGATCCTTGATGGTAAGCCATATCCTCCCTTATCCTCCTTGGTTCCAGCATTTTTACAGGCTATTCGTTATTTTTCAGAGTCCATCCAAGTTCCCTAAGGTTAGGGATAACCTCATTTTCAGTTTTCCTTCGATGTTAGGTCTTGAGAATGGTATCTCAGGACCCGTTGGACCATGTTCCGACAACCGCCGCTGAAGGCAAGGTGGTTCGGGTGATTTCGGTCCACCATCATTGATTTGAGGTGAGGGTTTATACCGTTAATTTGTTTCACACCAATTTTTTAGGGTTTAGTGTTGTTTATAATACCTAGAAAAATTGTCGTAGGGAGATGCGATCAATTCCAGGGGCGCACACACGTTTTTCCCAGGTATGAATATATATATATATATATATCTTCCATGTGCGGGTTTCCTCATGGCGCAGGGAACACGTACATAAGTTTAAAGATATATATATATATATATATATATATATATGGAAGTGCATGCAGGTGAGTGAGCTGTGGCTTTGAGTTAGAAAGCTTGGTCAGGCCATCCTTTGAGGTAGGGCCCTTAACCTTGCCTTTAATTTTAAAAGTGCAGTAGTTGTTTATTTACTACCTTTGATAAATTGGATTTTCATGCTGTAATGAACTACCTTTTTTGTTAAATTATTTTTTAGAATAAAAAATCATGTTTTTATAATAAAACCCCTAAATCTAGGTGTGCTGCCTTCAAGCTAAAAACATAGTGATTAGACTAGTTACATTGTTCATCCTGTTGATATGTGATTTTCCCATGCTTTACTAGTTATAGGAAGTTGTTAAATTAAAGGAATATGGTTTTCTTATCTAGGAGAGGTATTGCCTCCTTTGCTTGATGAATCACTTGAGTTAAACAGTTTTAGTGAGATAGAAAGGGAGATATGTATGGATGAATCCATGTGGTATGTTTGAGGGTAATTGGTTAATTGAGTGGGAATACTCAATATACTGACTTGGATTGTTTGAATAGTTAATTAAACGTCGATGAAAAAAATGAGTGGGTGAAATCATAGGATGTATTTAAATATTAAATGTCAACATGATAAGGTATGCTCGTTAGTTGACTTGTGTTAAAAATGGTAAGTGGTTGTATATGGGTTGGTATACCCATATGTTTTGTTAAAATGGAAATAGAACACATGAGTGGTATACTCATGTTGTGTAATATTATTGTGAGTGGGTATACTCACTAAATGAATTCCTATGGTTATAAGGGTGGGTATACCCTTATGCTTGTATTTAAATCCTTAGTTTGATTATGACAAATGGGTAGGTAAACCCATGGTTTATATGAAATGGAATTGTTAAATGGATTATATGAGTGGGTATACTCATATGTAAATGATAGAATGGTTTATATGAGTGGGTATACTCATATGATTTTTTTGATAAATGGTTTGAAATGAATAAATGGTTTGATATATGCCATAGACTACTCTCTATGGATCTATAACACGATAGTGGATGCCTTGGGTTGATTATTCCCCTTGGGTCTTGATTCTGTGGGATGCCTCAGGCCTTACTACCCCATGGATCCAACTTGCTTGGACTCACGTAGGACATGTCAGTACACATGCTCCTAGGACTCCATCCAGTTCCTTGATCGAGTTTCCACTGGGACACCCATGGGACTCGATGTGGATGTCTTGGATGAGTTCCTTGGATCTGTCCCTTCGTGGTATAGATTTCTTATATGTATGCCTTGGTACATGACACCTTGGATCTGGACCTTCGTGGTCTACATTTCTTTATATAGCATGACCATGAGGCATGTGATATGCTTGAATATACAATTTGGCCATGGTAAATTGTGATATGTGGTTATATGATAAGGTCGTGATGGTATGACATGTTTGGATGTAGGACGAGGCCACATTATTTATTTATTTGTGCATTAATTGCAGCTTCATTACTAAAGGAGATTTACTAACTTGTACAAGGATCCTTGAGGGGCTATTTTGGTATCACTAATAGTAGTTACATGCCTTGGGTGTTTTTTATTCATATTTACTACTTACGTATTTACCTACACGCTACTTGATTTACATATTGCACATATTGGTTTAGGCGTGACGCCTTGGGTGTTGACCTACTGAGATGTTATCTCACACCCTGCTTGGGTACCATTGGTACCTGAGTAGACTCTTCTTGTTGTAGGGTTATGGACTTATGCTTGTGTTGTTTACTATTGTACCTATGAGTTAGGATCAGAGGATCGAGAGGGATCTCGGGATGCTCATGGAGATCACTATTGGGGATTTGGGTATTTTATTTATTCTTGTACTAAGGTGTAAAGCATGTTGTACTTTTTACTACTTTATAATTATGTATCTTCATATAGAATGCATGCATTGTAAAGCTGGCATTGTCCATTTCCTATGTTCAGTTGTTATTGAGTTATCTTCTGCTGCTTTAGTTATTTATTTATACTGCTTCCACTGTTGTTTGAGTTTTGCTAACTGTTACTGTTGCACACTCTGAATATGAGGGTATAGTCCCCCCACTGACTATCTTTACACCCTCGATATTGGTCGTCAGCCTCTGGAGTACGGAGATACACACTTGAGGTCATGTGGCGACCGGTCCGACTACTGGTTTACTGGTAAGTCGAGCTGGGATGTTACACCAAATAACACATCCAAGTATAATAATATAATGAGAAACATATCGATAAAGGGTACTCTACATCACTTTCTCACTAATCAAATGCCATCACACCCCAATGATGTATGTCTTGGTGCTCCCACCTCTTCCATATAATATCTCACCACATCACATCACATCATATACCACCTACAGACACATATGACATAACATCACATTACAATTATAACTAGAATAGTAGGGTATCATGGAAATGAAGGACATAAACCTTGTTCCATTCTCCTACCATAAACAACCCCCACCACAGGTCATCTCAGAATCCCAAACAAAAACACCTGGTTCATCACATCACACCTCGCCCGAAGACACCTAAATCACCAAATCACATCACATCTCGACAATGCACTTTTGACTTCTGTACATCATAGTTTGTGCATTTCATCGTCACCTAGAAGAGGGAGTGGGGAGGTTCAGGTGGCCATCCATCCATCCTCACCACTCAGATGTTGGAAAAAACACCCTCAACATTGTTGGTTTTTGGCACTATGTGCTCGACATGGGTGGAGTGCATATAGAAAATCACAAGGAAATAATATATATATATATATATATATATATATATATATATATATATCACAGCATGCAAGTCCAAACTATGGGTTCACAATAAGAACATCATCCTAACTCATAACATCACCACATCACCTCACAACCTCCACCACTTTCATTGCCAACACTAAATGCATAACACCACAGAAAACAAACAAACCATATTTCATCTTATTTCACAATTAAAACCATTTTTCCAAATTTCACATTACCAGTCAATTTCCATTTAAACAACCCATGTATTTTATATTTTCAACCAACTTATTCCACATTTTCCATCCCATTAATTCATGTATGAACATTAACCATTTAAACTACATGATCCACTTTAATTTAAGCGTTTATTATTCTTTTCAAACCATATTCCAAACTATCCCATACCATTTCTATTTCAACATTACAATTTATTTAATTCCACTACTACTTGGGAAACTAGCATAACATAATACATAACAATGCCATACAACCCATCATCCTTATGTCAACAAGCCCACACATGCACCATTACATACATAACTTCCTCCTCATCACAACTGACACATCACCACCACCTCCCATCACAACCACCCCATAGAGCGGCCAAACAACACCACAAACATTCACACATCACAACAATTTCCACAATAAGTCACATATCATTTTTTATATTTTTTGAGGACTTTTTCATTAATTCCACTTAACTTTTAAGGGTATTATCACACATGCAAAATTTTCTAGGGGAAACCATTTCATTAACCATATATAAGTGATTAACCAATTCTATTTAGGGTGATATTAAGAAATCATAAAAATAGGGTTCCCTAAAACCAAAATTAAAATGAAAACAAAGCCTCCCAATAACCATGATTTTTAGTGTCATAATAAGCATAGATAATGTAAAAACCTGAACTTTTATGAATAAAATTCCCCTTTTTGATTTAATTAAATGTATTTGGATATAAAAAATACATGCAATTATTTTGTTTTATATCCAATTGGATTTAAATGACCGTTAAGTATCTTTACCATTAATAACATAGCCATTTAATAGTGATCACATGACTAGTATAAATACAGGGTTTTAACAAATCCTTTTGGCATAGACAAAGGAAGTGATGATCACAACTAGTAGGATAATACCCTATTAAGCCCATTTATCAGAGATTATGAGGGAGATATAATTTCTAGGATTTTACCTAGAACAAGACCAATATGAGATCCAACAACTTAAACATGAGTGAAACCATTTATGGGAGAAGTTCAAGCTCATCGAGATCACGACCCAAACCATGTTCACCGAACGAACCCATGAAATCCCCACCATCACACACCTTAATCTTAAGGTGTATTATGGTGTAATAAAGGGATATGTATCAAGACCCTAAAATTAGGAATATGTATATTATTTTTGTATAGAATGATGAATATACTTTCTTCCTATATTTGTTACTTTGTAAATGATTTTTAAAGCACAAATGGTATTTTTGGTTAATATTCAAATTCAATTAAGAAATATATTTTGATGAATTAATGGATTTTTGAAAAAAATAATATTTTAATAAAATAATATTTTTAAATCAATTTTTTAAATATAAATGATCATATAATTTTTATGAAGTCAAATGTAATTTTTATTAGGGTTCGAAAACTGTTAATATCAAAAACCTGTCATTTTCAATAAATGTCGGTTTTATTTTAAAATTAAAAATTCACATATTTATAAAATAATTTAGATAAAATTAATATTATTTTTTGGAATTAGGATGTCAAAATTATCCAATGGTGATTTTTTCATAATTTTATGAGACAATCGAATTTTTGGGTAAAAATTAAATATCGTATAAATATACAGTGTGTTTTATGATATCATAATGGTCTAATAGTGATGTAATAAATATTAAAAAAGGTATAATCGACCAAATATATATTTTTAATTTAAAATAACATGATTTTAAGTTTATTTTATTTATTTTATAAATCCTTAGTGAATCCTCCAAAACTTATAAAATATTTTAATATTTTAAAATCATTTCTTTAAAAGTGTGACTCACCTACACATAAGAAAGAACAATATTTTATTATCTTCAGCCCTTGGCCTTATAAAATAATTTAATACAATCCCTTTTTCCAAAAAACATGGTAAAAAACTGTGGGATGGTTTGTGGTTTTGAATATTTTACTATGTAGTGTCCAAAACCAAAATAATAAAGAAATCCCCCTCATTTCTTATATAAACCCAAAAAAGATCCCATTTACATTCACTAAAACTAATTTAAGCATGTCCATACTCAGAAATATACCCCCTATAGTCCTACCAAGGCGCCCAAAATCTCTTAATAAGCATATCTTAAGCCTTTGGAGTCACATATCCAAGTAAGGGATTCTCTCTCTCCTCTTTTAATCAAGCACTTCATTTATGATATGAATTTTTAATTTCCATTTTCTTATGTTATGATACATTCTTAAATATCCCAATTACTTTCTACTTGATTTATAAATTATGATATCCCCTTTAACTCTCATTTAACCCTCCTAAGAATCTTTATATACACCCCTTACTATGCTGAAATTTTGTAAGGGTTCTTTTGTTTTCTTCTATTTCATCAAGACTATTTATTATGTTATGCCTTTTATTTCCAATTAATTATATTGGGGAATGTAATTACATGTAAATATTACTTTAAATTTCATTTATAAATGATGAGATACCCCTTTCTCCCTCATCAACCCATTTTACGAATTTCCATATGATGCCTTTATGCTATCGAAATTGCACTGCAATTTTCCATGCCAAAATCATCGTATAGTGAATAACATACCCATTTATCTATCAAAGGTATTCATATTTATTCACATATAATTATTTATTGTGGACTTAAATGTATTTATTTCACATTACTTGATCTTGTAATTAAATTATGATGTTGAATGAATCCATTTTATATGATCTATGTGGCACACTTAAGCATGAGAATGAAATAAATGTGATGGGTGAACCCAGAATTATATAGCGCTCCAATGAATTGGATAATGTTTAGTATCATGATACATCATGTTGGGATAATGGGTTTACCTGATTAATTTATGAGACTTTTTTCCACCATGATGTCTTGGCAGATTTAGCCTTGACCTATGTTTATGATGCAGTGTTTTAAGTTGTTTCCACATTTTCCATGTTATGATTATCATGCTATATCATGCCTTAATATTCATATTCCTTTACACCTCATTGACATTACTTGTATACAATTTTTTATTATCCTTATATTATTCCATGTTTATTCCGTTACTGGAATTTATAGTTCACCCCTTTCTTATGTATGCCCTCAGGTTATCCCATGCAGTGTTAAGTACAAAAGAATGTTTTGGTCATGTCCAAGAAGTTTTCAATAAAGATGTTGCTTTTCATGTTTTAAGTTGTTATGTAATGTACCTAATTTCCTAAAGACACTAGACCTATCAATATTCTGAGTTTTATTAAGTGTAATTTTATGTAATAAATCATGTTTAAATATGAAATAAAGAGCATGGTTATTATAGTTGGTATCAAAGGATAGGTTTAGTTATTTTTGGGATTAGGATTAGAAAACCCTAGTGAAATCCATTAGGTATAATACTAAGTGTAAGAAACATACCTAAATTTTGGTAAGTATAAAGTAAGTGGTTTATCAAGCAAATACATCCATGTATGGATACTATAAGTGGATGTGGTTCTCACACAAATGTACCTATGAGTAACAACCCCATCAAGGTGTTTCGGGCCTGACTCAGGATAACCTAGTACATGAAAATGAGCCTTACTGCGCACCTATTTTGGCACTCCCAAGGAATATTCTTTGGTAAATTCATAATCTCATTACAAACCATTATTAATGGAATAGAAAAATTCCCATAAGAATATATGTTAGGAAGTAGATCATGGATAACATAGACTGGATCCTAGGAACTCATAAGTTAAGGAGATACATATAATTTATAAGTTATCCCTTTAATATCATCGAATTCCACTTTATGTGTTTAAATATTTAATATACTCATCCCTAATTTTTCTTTTATTCTATCCAATGGTTGGAAATAGGTGGAATCATGATAATAACCGATGCGAAGGGCAGTGTGAGGATTTCCCCAATGAGACGCCCAACCCGATGGGAGTGGGAATCACAAACTTTGTCATGATAATATCTTAGTTAACTTAAGTCATGAATAGAAACCTAGTCTAGGAGAAGCACCCCCAAGAGAGAGAAACCCATATTCGAGATCTTCATGCGACAAAGGACTTCTATATTCAATGGATCATCCAATCCCTTAATCACAGAGTAATAAATCAATTCCATTGAAAATATCTTCTCCATCCTTCAATGTTCTAAAAAAGATAAGGTTATTATAGATTTTTATTATATGGAGGGTGAAGCTAATCAGTGGTGGACACTGATCAAGAATACGAAGCCCAAGGAAGAGATCAAAGAAATGGAGTGGAAGGAATTTTAGAAAATGTTTTTTGATAAATATTTTCCCCACACCCTCTATCTTAAGATGGAAATAGATTTCCTTGCAATCAAGAAAAAGGATAACAAATCTATTAAGGCATATGAGGAAAACTTCACAAGACTTGCACGATATGCCTCTGGTTTTTTCGTTACCCATGAATGAAAGGTTAACCACTTCTTTGGTGGGCTAAATCCTAGTATACAAAAATCCTTGGAAATATATGACTTTGATAGCTATAAGGAAATTCTACAATGTTCCTTCAAATTCAAGATAGTGATTGGTGAATCTTAGGGGTATCATGGGGATAATAAGTGAAAAATATATTTTAATTATGGTGGTCTAATGGATAAATCCAATAGTACTAAGAAATTCCAGCACTCCACTTACCAAAGGTGTGGAAAGAAGCACCTCCGAAATTGTCTAAGGGGAATAAGAAAATGCTTTAGGTGAAAAAGAGAAGTTCACCTGACCAATGATTATCGACAGGAGAAACCCAACAATGTGACAGATTAAATGAATGCTTCTTTCAACCCTCAATGTGTTGTTTAGTACTTTAATTGTAAGGAATCCATGCACTTTGTGAACCAGTGCACTAAGCCAAGGGTTTTCGGAGGCAACCAACAACCTCCAAGGCATCAAAGGAAAACTTTTTCCATCACTACCAGACAACGAAGTGGTGACAGGTATACTAGTTATTCATTCAATAATAGTGAATGTACTTTTTGATTCTGATTCTACACATTCCTTTATATCACAAAAAGTTTAGTAGAAATATACAAACACCACCACAAAGCATGGAAGTAGAGATGTTAGTGAAAATTGTAAATGGAGAAATTATTTCATCCCATGTATATAACCCCCCTATCACAATTTGTGGAATAAAATTCCCGACAAACCTTTTCATACATACCTTGGTGTAATTTGATTAAATGATAGGCATGGATTGGCTTTCCCTATATAGATCCAATATAAATTGTCACGAGAGGGAAATCATGCTCCATGTGGAGAATCAACCCCTGATTCTATACAAGTTAAAGGAGGAGGATGAATCTTATTTAGCACCATCATCTCAAGCATGGATATTATTACCCCATGAGCAAGCATATATATATTAAATGATTGATTCTAAGGAACAAACCATCCTCGAAGACATGCCTATTATGAGGGAATTCACTGATGTGTTTCTCAAGGAATTTCTCGGTCTTCCTCCAATCAGGGAGGTTTAATTTCTGATTGAGATTATACCTTGGGTGTTTCCAATATCCAAGACTCCATATAGAATGGTTTTTGTGTAACTTGAGGAGCTAAAGAAACAACTATAGGAGAATTTGGATAAAGGGTTTATACGCCCAAGTGCTTCACCATGGGGTGAACTAGTCCTCTTCATTAAGAAGAAGGATGAGTCAATGCGCCTTTGCATTGATTATTGTGAGATCAACAAAATCATGATAAAGAACAAGTATCATTTTCCATGAATTTATGACTTGTTCAATAAACTACATGGAGCACAATACTTCTCCAAGGTGAATCTAAATATTTCCAAGTAGGATATCCCCAAGACTGCTTTTTGTACAAGGTACGTGCATTATGAGTTCATAGTGATGCCATTTGTACTCACTAATGCCCCAAAAATCTTTATATAATTGATGAATATAGTATTTAGAGATTATCTTGACAATTTTTTGGTAGTCTTGATAGATTATATTCTAATATACTCCAAACCAAGGAGGATCATGAGGAGCATATGAGCATTATGCTAAAGACCTTGAGAAAGGAGAAGCTCTATGAAAATTACAACAAGTGTGAGTTCTGGTTGAAAGAAATATCATTCTTGGGGAATATCATCACAAGTAATGTGATATCTATAGATCCTTAAAAGACAAAGGAAATTGAGGGATGACTGAGGCCAACATCCATGACAAATATCCATAGTTTCCTTAGGTTAGCTGGATTTTATTTCCGATTTTTGAGAAGTTTCTCATGATTTTCAAACCCTCTTACTAAGATAACTCGAAAGGGAGTCAAATTTTCTTAGAATGATGAATGTGAAGAAAGCTTCATAGAGTTGAAAAAGAGGCTTATCACTGCCCTTTTATTCATACTACCCAAAAGTGGGGAACTCTTCATAATTTTTAGCAATGATTCAAAGAAGGGATTGGGATGTGTGTTGATGAAAAATGAAAAAGTCATTATCTACGCCTTAAGGTAGTTGAAAATTCATGAGCAAAACTATCACACGCATGATCTGGAGTTGGAAGCTATGATCTGTGCGTTGAAAATATGGCGACATTATCTATTTGGGGAGATATGTGAAATATATACGGATCACAAAAGTATCAAATATATATTCACATAGAAAGAGATGAATATGCACCAATGAAGATGGTTAGAGCTCATCAAGGATTATGACTGTTCAATCCACTACCATCCTGGAAAAGTGAAAAGGGTGGTGAATGATCTAAGTATAAAGGACACACCAATTCTATCATTGATGAGAATTGATAAGGATTAGATCTTATTATATTTGAATAATATAGACATGGTATTCACAATGAAAGGAACATCATAAATCCTTTCATAAATGATTGCTCAACCGTCTCTTTTGGAAAGGTTAAAGGATGCTCAAAAAGATGATGTGAGAATTCAGAAAAAAGTGAAAACTATAATAAAAGGGAAATCCTTAGATTTCAATGTTAATGAAGAAGGAATTGTGATATTTGGGTCAAGACTATGTGTTCCATTAAATCCTGAGTTAAAGAAATAACTTTTGGATGATTCACATAGTTCGAATTTCTCCATTCACCCAGGAAACACAAATATGTATCGAGATATCCAAGAGAACTATTGGCGGGATAACATAAAGAAGAAGATTGTAGAATATACATTAAAATTCCTGGTATGTTAGAAAGTGAATGATGAAAGGTAGAAGTATAAGGGGATGATGCAACCATTACCCATACCAACATGGAAATGAGAAAATATCACCATGGACTTTGTAACCGGACTTCCAAAGACATCTAAGGGAAACAATGCTATCTAGGTTGTTGTGGACTATCTTACAAAGTCTGCACACTTCATTGAGATTTAATAGGATTTCTCACTGGATCAACTGGTGCAGATATACATCAGAGAAGTGGTAAGGCTGCATGGAGTACCACTATTGATTGTGTCCGATCGAGATCCAAGATTCACCTCTAAGTTTTAGAAAATTCTCCAGCATGCTCTAAATAATGAGTTGAACTTCAGTACAACTTATCACCTTCAAACTGATGGCTAATCTGAGCAGACTATCCAAACACTTGAGGATATGTTGAGAGCTTTCTCAATGGACTTCAAATGCGGATGAGACCAACATCTTCCTTTGGTGGAGTTTTCTTACAACAATAGTTTCCACTCGAGCATCCAAATGGATACCTATGAATCCCTTTATGGAAATAGGTATAGAACACTAACATGTTGGGATGAAATTGGGGAACAAAAAACTTCTAGGTCCTAAAATTGTTGAATAAATGATGGATATGGTTAAGACCATTCAATAATACATCAAAGCTGGTCAGAGTCAACAAAAGAGCCATGCTGATAACTATCAATGAGACCTAGAGTTTGATGTTGGAGACATGGTATTCCTCCAAATATCTCTATGGAATAGAGTGATGAGATTTGGGAAGAAGGTAAATCTTAGTCCAAGGTACATCGACCCTTTTAAGATCCTTGATCGCATCAGAGTAGTGACCGATCAACTAACACTCCCACCAAACCTATCTTGTAATGCTCCAACCCTAGTTACCCAGAGTCAGTGCATTATTACATAACATTAGCATGATCACAAGGGATCAAAATTCTAAAAGACTGATCAGTTTAGTAGCCTTGGAAGTAATATATACATTCATAAGTTTTACATTACATTATAAAATGAAAAACAACAACAACATTGTCTCCATTGACCACATTCATCCCTTAGACTATCCCTGCAGGTCAGTCATAATATACTTCTTTGCAACCTGGGAAAAATAAAACATAGAAAGAGGTGAGCTCAGATGCTCAGTAAGGATAACAATATAGCATAAACTTTCAAGAATAAGCATAAAAATTTAAGGCAATGTATAAGACAAAAACATAAGACTTTTAAACTTAAACTTCATCATAATATGGAAAAGATAAATAAAATATTGACATCTACTTATTCACATGGATTTCTACTAGTTGAATAATCACATGTAATATCAATAACCAATTTCATAATGTTGGAATACATAATGCCAGACTTCATAACCACATAGTCAAGGACTTGTGCCAAGACTAAAAATAAGATTTTTTCAAGTCCTTGTGCCAATAAACTAGTTTGTTTGATGATACCTACCAATGAATCGAGGATCTATAGCAGTCTCCACCCGTCAATTACTAAGTCCAATGCATTCCTCATATAAAAAGGTTTAAACATAACATAAACATTTGTATTAAAACTAGCATAAGAAATGTCAATACTTTATCTATAAACCATGAATAGTGTAAAAATAACACATCTACAGTCAAACATATCACAAAACCTTCAATACAATATGGAAGATTTGTATAATAATAAATCAACTTCAAACAAGCTTAAAATCCATCAAAGGATGTTGACATAGATGAAATCAAAACTTTTTGTAGAGAAATATATCTTTCTATTTTGAAATCATTTAAAAGTAATATAATTATAAAATAAAACATTTATTTTGAAAATATTATTATAAACTTGTATGGGAAGCTTCGACGATGTTATAATGGCAGAAAATAGCCGCACCTTCTGTATAAATTAAAAAAAGACATTCTTACCATAATTTTGTTGAGAAGGTCATAAAGTACCTTGTTTGGAAAATGATAGAAAGATTCATTTAAAAACATATGTTGTAAAATAAAGATATAAATTACTTTAACCCATAGTCTAGTAAATAGTAAAAATGTTTTTAATTACATTTTTAAGAAAACACAGACGTGGATGATAAAGAGGCCCCAGTAGATACTTACGTATTAACAACCTCGGATAAGTAAAGAGATTGTAGAATTAACCCTTACCTTTAACTTTTCCTTAGTCAATGGTATATTAATCTCCTGTATAATAGTTAAAACATTGTTATTAAATTATATGATAACTATATACATAAATATGATATCATATATGATCCTATAATATTTTTTGTTAATAATATTTTAGTAGTATCATCGTTTCGGGTGTTAACTGATTCATTTTCCTTTATATGCTTGGTTATGTAAGCTATGTTTGTTATGGATATGATGTATTTGATTCATATAATGAATTATATTATGTTAATAAACATTATTTTTAATCATAAAATTATAATTATTCTTGAATGATTACGATGGGGAATGAATCTCATCGCATTCGTGGAGACGGTAATCTGTTCGTACGCACGAGTGACAATATCATTATATTGATAGTGAAATCGTATGTAATTGGATGGTATATCATATATAAATAATAATTAACATGTTATATTTATTATTTAAATTATTTATACTCATTATTATACCCATCCAAATAATGAAGTGTTTGAATAACAAACTACACCACGACGTGGAGACGGTAAGCCGTACATACACATGTATGGTGACTTTGTCATTTATAGGATGGATAGAATAAAGAATATGGTTGTATCATATTTATAATAACATCATAGTATGTATAATGTAACAGATTTATTATTTTGGTATGGAAACGACAAAGAAAGAGGAAGTGGAAGAAGAAAATAACTTGAAAGAGGGTGGTGAAATTATTACCTCTTCTTCGGGTGTTTCCTTTTGAGTTGATAAAAAGTGATCCTTGGGTTGGATTTATAATAAAAGTAAGGACTATATTTTGATTTTAGAGAATTTGGGAGGATATTTGTGTAGGGTTTGTCCGATCCAAATGGCTTTGGAGGTGTGAAATTAAGAGAAGGGGAAGTACCCTTTTATAAGAGAGGTGAGGGTCACTTAGGAAAAACTTGAAATATTATTTTATAATAAAATCATTTTAGGTTTATAATGGCTCCAAAATGATTTATTTCTAGAATAATGTGGGTATGAGTCGAAAAAATCTCAACCAATAGGTTTTATATAGGTTTAGGTCACCATATTAACCTTATCTTTTAGATTTAACTCTTAGTTAACTAGTTTGACATTTACCATGTCTCTTTGTATTTTTATATTATATGGTTAATAAACTTACTATAAACTGCCAAGTGAACCCCAAGTGTTTAATTATTAATATATATAACTTTATATAAGTCCTTTGGATTAAAATTAAATTTTTAGGAATATTATATCAATTAATAATATAGTATTTGTTTTAAAAACTCAATTATGTCAATTTTGACACTATTTAGTATTTGATTTTTTTAAAAGCCATAAAAACTTTATCACTTCAAATAAAATTTATTTAATAAACCCTAAAATGTCATATTAACCTATAAAATTAGTGTAATTAATCACAAGTCTCAATTTAAATTTATTTGGATATTTATAATATCAATTATTTTAATATTTCATTATTAAGGTAATTACTGCATCATCATTGTGTCATAAATAAATTAAATTATTTAATGTATAAAAATTATAAATAAAATAAAATTATGTAGGAAATATTTTTATATTTCTAATTAATATTTATAGTTGAATTTATATTATGTGTAACCCTATATTAAAAATGGTTTAGTTATTAAACTTTGAATTTAACTCTTTTAACTCTTCTTTAAATAAAATATTAATAAATGTTCTAATCTAATCCAAGTGGACCAAAGAGGATCATATTTTATTTATAAGGTTGTTTTTGGTCTAATTACACTTATCCAATAGAATTAGGACATTTTTAGGGTAATTATAATATCATTTTTACCCTTAATTACCCTATTTACTTTTAATCGTGGTAAATAAAAGTCAAAAGTTACTATTCACCAAAAATTATTTTCATCTTATTGAACCAAATTTTACTTAATAATGTCAACCGTGTCTCTTGGATTTTTGAAATTCAACTCACCTAAGCTGTAAAATTAAGTTTTATGAAAATTTTCAAATGCTCCTAAAAGGTGGGTAAAAGACGGTAAAATGTTCAATAAAATTTTATATATCTAAACTTATTATAAAATGAATCCAATTAATTAAATTGAACATATATAAGTATTATGTATCTATTTTAACTAAAATAAATTAAAATAAAATAACTAATTAATTAAATAAAAAGTCGGTTTTAAACAATAACACGGTGTTTTTCACTATTCATCAAAAATTGAAAGTTTTCAGAAAAATACCAAAAATTCACCTGAAGCTAATTTCGATATTCCAAATTCAAAAATGAAGTCCATTTTGAAAAATAAAATTTATAAAATTTCAAAAAGTGGGTATTACTGTTCATAACGGCTAGTTTGATTGGTCGCGGTGTGTTAAAACTCCAAGTTGTGTACAACACAAGCTACTGCATTATTCAAAAGGAAACATACCGTGGAATTTTGGGGTGTTACATTCTCCCCTACTTAAAATAATTTCATTATCAAAAATTCTAGAATATTATTGCATAAAAAGATTTGGGTGGTTCTTCATCATAAGTTCCTCGGGTTCCCACGCTGCCTCTTCTATCTTATGGTTTCTCCATAGAACTTTTATCAGACGAGTCGTCCGGTTTCTCAGCACTTGTTCTCTAGTATCAATAATCTTGACAAACTCTTCACAATAAGATAGATTAGGTTCTAGTTCAATTTCCTCATAGGTGAGTACATGCGTTGGGTCAGACATATATTTTCTCAATAGTGATACGTGGAACACATCATGAACTTTGGAGAGACTTGGAGGCATTGCCAAATGATAAGCCACAACTCCAATTCGTTCTAGAATTTTGAAAGGTATGATGTACCTGGGACTCAATTTACCCTTCTTACCAAATGTACAACACCCTTCCATGGATATAACTTCAAGAAAACATGATCTCCTACTTGAAATTCCAAATCCTTACTCCGATTATCAGTATAGCTCTTTTGCCTACTTTGAGCTAATTTGATGTGAGTTTGGATAATTTTCACCTTTTTCATTGTTTCCTCAACAAGTTCCGGGCCTACGAGTTTTCTTTCACCAACATCATCCCAATAAGTTGATGTGCGACATCTCTTTCCATATAACGCTTCATATGGTGCCATCTGAATACTTGAATAAAAGCTATTGTTATAGGAAAATTCTACCAGAGGTAAATATTGATCCCACATACCTTGAAAGTAAAGCAAGAAAGATCTCAATATGTCTTCTAAGGTTTGAATAGTCTGTTCTGATTGTCCATCGGTTTGAGGGTGGCAGGTAGTGCTCAAACGAAGTTCAGTATCCAAGGCCTTCTGAAGACTTTTCCAAAATCTTGATATAAAACATGGATCTCTATCAGAATCAATCGATAGGGGTATACCATGGAGTCTTACAACTTCATTAATATATAGTCTTACTAGATGTTCAAGTGGTAAATCTTTTCTTATATCAAGAAAATGTGCTGACTTGGTAAGATGATCAATAATGACCCATATTGCATCATTCCTTCTAGGAGTCTTTGGTAGCCCCATGATAAGGTCCATCGTAATATTATCCCATTTCCACTCAGTTATGGGAATAGGTTGTATGAATCCTCCAGACTGCTGCCTTCCGAATTTCACTTGTTGACAAACCATACATATTGACACAAAATCAACAATCTCCCTCTTCATATACAAAGTCACTCAATCTCCTGTCATTTACAAATTTAATCTTATTTTGAAACTACTCATCATTAGTCTAAGAAATTTTTATCCTTTCTAGTAAAGATGGTTTGGAAACCATTTGAAAAATTATTGATGTTTCACCTTCTATGGTTATTACCATATCCATATTTACTAGATCCATGAAAATATGATCCCTTTCAACTCTCATCTTGTTCAAAAATCCATGATCCTTTCTGATCAAAGCATCTGCCACCTTATTTTCCTTCCATAGGTGGTAATGTATTGTGCAATAATAATCCTTGAGTAGTTCAAGCCATCAACTTTGCCTCATGTTGAGTTCTTTTTGTGAGAAAATATACTTCAAACTCTTATGATTAGTATAAATCTCACATTTTTTACCATAGAGATAGTGTATCCATATCTTTAGAGAAAAGATTACAGCTGTTAACTCAAGATCATGAGTGGGATAGTTTTTCTCATGAATATTTAGCTATCGTGATGCATAGGCAATAACTATATCATTCTACATAAGGACACAACCAAGTCCTTTCTTTGAAGCATCACTATAAATAACAAACCCATCATTCCCTGATGGTAGAGTAAGATAGGAGTGTTGACTAATATTCCCTTCAGTTCTTCAAAAAATTCTTCACACTCCTTTTTCCAAACAAATTTAACTCCTTTACGTGTGATCTTGGTTAATGGGTTAGCCAACCGGGCAAAATTCTGGACGAAACTTTGATAATAACCTGCTAAACCAATAAAACTGTGTCTCTCAGTTATACTCATCAGTGCTGGCCATTCTTGAATTACCTTGGTCTTTGAAGGATCAACAAAGATTCCATCCTTAGAGACAATATGGCCAAAAAAAGAAATCACTTGAATCCAGAATTCACACTTGCTAAACTTCCCATATAATTCATTTCTTCTAAGTGTTTTCAGAATAGCGTGTAAGTTATTTTCATGACCTTTGTATATTTTTGAGTATACCGAGATATAATCAATAAATACTACTACAAATTCATCAAGATATTCCTTGAAAACTCTATTCATTAAATACATAAAGACAGATGGTGCATTAGTCAATCCACAAAGCATTAATCTAAACTCGTAATGCCCATACCTAGTTCAAAATGCTATTTTCAGAATGTATTCCTTCTTCACACACAACTGATGATATCCAGATCGAAGGTCAATCTTTGAAAAATATTGAGATCTATGAAGTTGGTCGAATAAGTCATCAATGCGAGGTAGGAGATACTTGTTCTTTATTGTTATAACATTGATCTCCCTGTAGTCAATGCACAACCTCATAGATCATTATTTCTTCTTAACAAAAAGGATAGGGTCTCCCCATAGAGAAACACTAGGGTGAATAAATACCTTATTACTCAATTCCTCTAGTTGTTTCTTTAGTTCCACAATTTCCATAGTGTCCATTCTATAAGGGGTCTTTGATATGGGCCTTGAACCAAGAATTAAATCAATAGAAAACTCAATTTCTTATTCTGGAGGATGTCCAGGTAAATCCTCTGGAAACACATGAATATATTCTTTCACAATAGGTACATCCTCTATCTGAACATTCTTTTCCTCACCCATAGTTATTTCATTCTCTTCTTCTCCAATAATTGAATTTAGTAGAGCTACTGGGGGTGGATCTAGATAAGAATCAGGTAGTGACATTTCTGCTCTAAAGATAAGGTACTCCTTATCATCATCTAAAATTGTAACCTCCTTATTCTTACAATAAATTTTTTGCATCATGGTTCAAAATCCAATCCATTATGAGGATTATATCAAATTCAATCATGGGTATGATGATGATATCAGCAGATAAAGAACATTTATACGACCTAATGGGAACTGATTCACAAAACTTTGTTGCGATGATACTTCCCTTATAAGTTTTTACTGACAACTCCCTTGTTAATTCAAATTGAAAATATCTAATTTTCTTGGAAAACTAGTAAGATATGAAACAATGTGATGATCCAGAATCAAATAAAGCATTGTCTAAACTTGATGAAACCATTAAATTACCCGCCACCACATCTTTCAGAGCTCTAACCTTAGTAGTAGTGATATTATAAGCTTTGTCTTGATCCCTTAGCCTTTTCCGAGGTAAGTTACCTTAGTGCATAGGACATTCATTTGCATAATTCCCCCTTTCTATACAATTATAGCATTAAACATTGACAATCTCTTTCTTTCCCTTGCAATCACGATCTTGGTGGCCTTTTTCACCATACTTGTAACAGACTCCCATTCCATTTAGGTAAGTACCTGGGTGTTTCTTCACAAATTTACCATAGGATGGATATTCAACCTTTCCTTTCTTCCCCTTATTTCTATTTCTAGAGTGATCAGCAGATCTCTTCTTCTCTTGCTTTTCTTTGAAGTCATAGGACTTAGAGAATTACTTTTCTATCTTAATAGTGCATGAGACAATATCTTCGTATGATGAGAAGGATTTTGAGACTAATTCTCAATAGAGAAATGGTTTTAACCCATCAAATAATCAATAAATATTACTCCTTGGGTTACATATATAATCTACTACATGCCTTGCTAACCTTGTAAAGTTAGCCTCATACTTTGCGACATTCTCATCCTCCTTTTTCCTTAGACTCAGAAATTGTATTTCCATATCTGCTCGATGGTCACGAAGAAAGTATTTTTCTAAGAAAATATCTTTAAACTCCCTCCATTCCATTTTTGATACTTCTTCATCTTCCTTTGTGTTTTGGATTAATGACCACCATTGATCTGCATTTCCCGTGAGGTGATAAACTGCTATGACAACTTTTTCCCTTTCGATACTCCTAAAGCATGAAATATTTTGTCTAAGGAACTTATCCATTGCTCAGCTACTATTGGATTTGTACTAACATTGAATGTTGGTGGTTCTTGCTTCATGAAGTGGTCTAACATTGATCCTACGTGTTGTAGATCAGGGTGCTCTGTAAAGACCCGTAAAATTCAAGGGAAATTTTTTTCTTAATTTTCTTTAGAATTTTACAAGAGCGCGGTTTCAGACGGCACCTGATTCCGAGGCCCGGAGTGCCCGGAATTAATTTCCGAAGTTTGGCTCGGGTACGTTCAGTGAACGAACGAGCGGGTATTTCTAACTTTTGATCCGGTGCTCGGAATTGAAATCCGAGGGCACCGATGAACTCGCAGTGCCGATATTCGCTTAAAGAGTCCTTTTCGGGAGTTGCGTTTGTTGCGGGTTGAAAGTTAGTTTTTGGGTTTTTAGTTTAAGTTAAATAAAATTTGTGAGGAACAAATTTTATTTTTAACTAGTTAAGTCCTACCAAAGGGAGTTGGGAGTGGGACCCACATCCACTTAACCTCCCTTGGGAGGATTAAGTGAGGTGGGGTCCACACGAACCCCAACTCCTCAAATTCTCTTAAAACCTCCCCTTTAACTCATTTCTTTTAATGTTGTCAACTTGAGTTACTTAATTAATTATGGGAGTTTAACCTTTTTGAATTTCAAACTTTTGAAATTCTAATGTGTATTGTAATAATAAAATAAGAAGTGGTCTTATTTTATTTTGGGTTGTTTTGTTTGTCTCCTTGAGAGCTTTTGGAGAGCCTCCTCTTCTTCTTCAAACTCAACGAAGAATGCGAAGAACGTCGTTCTTCAACGAAGAACTTCTCCGCCGTAGAACACGATCCATCCGCGACGCCGTATCCGCGACGCGACGTACTTCTTCTGCGTCATCTCTTCCGCGACGGTTTTCCGCGACGAACGCCATCGACAACGACTCTTCCTCCGACGTCAAAGGAATCGACACCGATATTCCACGACTCTGTCAACGTGCGACTATCGAGGTAGGGTTTCTTGAGTTCGTTGTTTCCTTTTTATTTGACTTTCCTCAAGACTTGACGTAGAACGCTCAAGTCCCGACGAAGAACGCCGCTCCGCTCTTCTTCGTCTTTGGTGTCAACGAGAGAGAACACCGCACCTTCCTCGGACAACCTTCGTCGGCGTACAAGGATTCGCCAACGACGTGCCTCTTCGGACGCGCCTCTTCGTTGTTGAATTTGACGAACGACGACCGCGTCGCCCGACCTCCGTGACGTCGTCTTCCGCGGAACGTTGAACGATCTTCGAACCTTATACCAAGGTAGGGGATGTTGTTTAATATTTAATTATCTCATTCTTGCTCGTGGTTCATATGACTAACGTGAGGATGTTGATTATTTAAAGTTGCGATATTATTTTAACGTGAGGGGGCCAGACCGCACGAACACGGCCGAACCCCCTCCAACGATCTTGTTTGTTCTTGCGGGTGGAAGCAAGTGGCGTGGTGCCGTCGCACCACGCGGTTGATCGTGCTTTTATTTTACGCAACGCCGTCGCGCGCACACCATGGAAGAAACTTCAAGAACGCGACGCCGTCGCGCCGCGTTGAATGAATTTTAAAGTGCGGCGAAAGGGGCGCGGTGCCGTCGCACCGCGCCGGACGACGAACACCGCGGCCGGTTCCGGGCCGCGGCGGGACGAGGAGACCGCGGCCGGTTCCGGGCCGCGGCGGAAGAGAAGGCCGGCGGCCGGGCCGCCGGCGTCGGAAGTCGAAGGCGGGACCGGAATTTCCGGTCCCGTTGGTAAAAACCGGCCGGCCAGCTGGCCGGCCGGATGACTTAAAACCGGGGGAATAAATCCCCCGGCCAGTTCAACAAAACCCCCCTCTTAATGAGGGGGGCGGTTCTTGAGGGAAGGGGGCAGCCGCCCCCTTGGTTCGGCGCCAGCAGGCCCCCCCCCCCCCCCCCACGTGAGGGGGGGGGGGGGTTTAAAAGAACCGGCACGACACAAAGGCCGCGCCACTTTGAAGAACCGCGGGGCTTAGCCCCCGCGTGCGCCGCCTCGCCGCGGCCCGCCTCGCCGCGGCCCGCCGCCGCCGCGGCCCGCCGCCGCCGCCGCGCCGCCTCGGCGCCCCGCCGCCTCCGCCGCGCCGCCTCCGCGCGCCGCCGCCGGCCGCCGCGCCGCCGCCGCCCGCCGCCGCCGGTCGCCGCCGCCGGCCACCGCGCCGCCCAGGGGGGGGTCGGGCCGGGTCGGCCCGGACCCAGACCCCCCGTTTCGAACCAGAATTGGTTTTTGGCTCATAACTTGAGCCTCGGACCTCCGATCGACGAACCGTCAGCGGCAACGCGATCCTTGGATCAAGACGGTCGTTTCGGTATATCGCACTCAAGGTTTCGGATTACTTTGAGTTCGGCCGGGTTGGTTCGTTCACGAAACCAACCGGGCCTTCGGAGCGGAAACGCTCATATCTTGAGCCACGAACGTCCGATTGACGCGCCGTCAGTCGCGTTGCGTTCCTATTAGTGAGACGGATCTTTTGACATACTCCGCCCGAGGTTTGGACGCAGGTGGAGTACGGTCGGGTTGGTTTTGCCTTAAAAACCAACCGGGCCCCGGAGACGAAAAAGCCAATAACTCACAGACCGGGCGTCCGATTGACGCGCCGTCTGTTTCGTTGACTTCCTCTTGATGAGACGGAACTTTTGACATACTCCGCTCGAGTTTTGGATGCAGTCGGAGTATGGCCGGGTTGGATCGCTCCCGAAATCCAACCGGGCCCCTGGAACGGGAAAGCTAATATCTTTCAGACAGGACGTCCGCTTGACGGACCGTCAGCGGCGTTGGTGGTTACGTTGGGTAACGGTCCCTTTGAGTTTACCCTATGGGAGTTCGGGGTACAGTTGAGATACGGCCGGGATTGGTTTCGCTCTCGAAACCAACCGGGCCCCTGGGACGAAAAGGCTCATAACTCACAGACCGTGCGTCCGATCGACGCGCCGTCTGTTGCGTTGAGACCCCTATGACGAGACAGACTTTTGAGATACTTCTTTGCGGGACTTTGTGATACTTGGAGTATCGACCAGTAGCTCGTGGAGCGGACCCTCCCGGAGACGAGCGTGCAGAGTACGGAGACCGTGTAGCCGGCTGAGACCTGACGACTGCTTGACCGACTCGACTTGGAGTGAGTCGACTAGCCCAATGGACGGAGCGCCCGGTATTTGGCGGCAGACCCACGGCGGACGGAGCGCCTGGTAGTTGGCAGCAGACCCGCGGTACTCGACAGGTGGAGTACCTCAGTAGGCTATTTGGGTGAGCGCCCGGTATTTGGCGACAGACCCTCAGCGGACGGAGCGCCTGGTAGTTGGCCGCAAACCCGCAGTACTCGACAGGAGGAGTACTTCAGCAGTCTTAGGTTAGTGAGCGGCGGCCTCGGAGTCGTGACAGGACCACTGTACACTCTAGAGACGGAGCTCTTCAGCAGTTACGGTTTCGATAATGAAAATCCTGGTTTGAGCTGAGACTTTGACCTTTGTGTTTCCTCATGATTGAGATGGGTTACTTGATAACTTAGGTATATGTATGGGCATATACCTAAGTAGAGTTTATCTGTTGTGATCTTCTTGTGGTTATCCTTGTTGGTTTTAGTGAGACCTTGAGGGTCTCGGGGTCCCTACTGAGTATCGTTATACTCACCCCTGCACGGGCTATGCCCGCACCTCGTTGTGTTGGTTGCAGACGATGGACAGTGCTGACAGAAGCCGACGGTTCGAGGACTGGACGGTACCTGGAGGTGGACTATACGACGAGGCGGTACCCAGAGGTGGACCACTGGGCGGGACATACTCGGAGCGGATGGCGGGACCCGAGGAGCAGAGGAGCTATCTGTACCCACCCTTCAGGTGGGATTTCCAGTGGACATCTCAGCGTAGCAGCTTTACTTTTCAGTCGCTGTTTTCCCTTTCGAGTTGTACTTTACAGTTGGGCTTGTATTTCCGGCCCCTTTTTACTTTTCAGCTCTTCTTTTTGTACTTAGTGTTTTACTTCCGCTTGTACTCTGTGGTGCTTGTTTTCTTTATAAAGGCAATGCCTTCCCAGTTATCGGGATTTTACGCCTTTGGTGCTAGTCGCCAGCCCCTGGCCTATGGAAGGCGGGCTTGGGGTAGTCACGGCACGGGCCCCGAGGACGGGTCGTGACAAATTGGTATCAGAGGAGTTCGGTTCTACCGCAGAACTTATAACTCTGATGTTTCTTTCTGTGAAGCAATAGTGTTGAGAGTACCGAGTGTGGTTTTCAGTTCAGGGAGTCCAGTGTTGGTGCGGGCGGCCGACGTATCCATACACCAGGAACCTGACAACTGATTTCCGACTTTGTGCACGAAAACACTGATTGCGTGTGTGTTTTCAAAGGTTTTTCCCCTTAAAACAGCTCAAACCAGGTCAGCTCACCAGGTACAATCATTTGATCATGTTACGTTGTTTCTTTCAGGATGGCCCCACGACGGCAGCCAGCTAGGGTTCCGAGAATCGAACGTGACGACAGCCCACCGAGCGACGAGGCCTCGGTGCAGGGCCCTTTGTCAGCAGTGGCACCGGCGGTAGCTCTACCCGCCGAGCCCCCGATGCTTCCAGCAGCAGCCGCTGACGATGCACGTCGCCTCAGCGCACTGCATGAGTTTCAGCGCCAGCGACCGCCCAGGTTTCACGGGGAGACGGATCCCCAGGCTGCAGAGGACTGGCTGGAGGCAGTGGTACGAGTGTTTAGGCTAGTGAGGACACCAGCAGACCTCATGGTGATCCTCGCTGCGAGCCTACTACACGCAGCAGCAGGTAGGTGGTGAAGCCACTTGTTTCAGTTTTGCGATGAGATGAACTTCGCATGGGAAGACTTCGAGACCTTCTTCAGGGTGGAGTTTGTGCCAGTATCTCTACACCCCGAGCGTGTACAGGAGATTCTGCCTTTACCGCGTGTTTTTTGATCAGAAGCCGAGTCATCTGTGGGCAGTAGACAGATGATGCAGAGGTCCAGGAGGACCAGACCAGCAGTTGGGCGATCTCGGGTTTTAGTACCAGTGGTGCAGGGCACCCGGAGTGGGAACAGAGCTAGCCGTGCAAGGAGAAGGTTGTGTTACTCATGCCGCGGAAAGGGTCTCCTGGCACGTGACTGTCCGACTCCTCAATCCGCAGGCTTGGAGGGAGCCACCGAGGTTGAGGCAGCGACAAATGCTGAAGCTCTGGGAGCAGGTGGACAGGGGAGGAACTAGTGGATACGTCTTTTGTACTTCTAGTTCCTTGTTGATGTTGTTTTTGTGTAGCATATTTGTATTATGAGCTGCAATAATAAAAGACGCATACTTTGCGATGTTTTCATTCCTGTCCTCTTTTGTGATGTTACTAAGAGGTTCCAGTTGACTGTTGACTTGACCCTCACTTGTGAGACATCTACTGGAGGAGACCCAGTTACCACACACTGATGCCGACAGTGTGACTCAACCCTTGGAGGCGAGAGTAACGGTTGGATCTCTTAGTAGTAGCGTCGAGGCCTTACGACGTCATCCTTGGTATGGATTAGTATCATCCATGTTAGGATTGACTGTTTTAGGCAAAGAATGTGGTTCATCCAGGGGATGAGACCAGGTTTCTCTTATCGGCAAAGAAGAAATCTTGCAGCTCTTGTGGGACCAGAGATGGTCCGTGCCGTGTCAGAAGAGGTCCATGTCATCCAGGAGCGGATGAGGACAGCACAGAGCCGGCAGAAGTCATACGCTGACAGGAGGCGGAGGCCACTAGAGTTCGAGGATGGTGACCTCGTCTTCTTGCGGGTCTCACCTCGACGTGGTATTCGGAGATTTGGCCGTGGCGACAAGTTATCTCCGCGCTTCATCGGACCCTTCCAGGTCCTCAGCAGGGTTGGTGAGGTGGCTTATCGCCTGGCTCTACCACCTCAGTTGCACCGGGTGCACGACGTCTTCCACGTGTCTCAGCTGAGGAGATACGTGCACGACCCGACGCACATCTTTGACCATGGGGAGCTTGACGTTGACGATGGGGTGACTTTTATGGAGGTCCCGGTGGAGATAGAGGATCGACAGGAGCGGGTCCTACATGGGCGATCGATTCCTCTTGTGCGCAACAGATGGCGGCACGGGAATCTCCAGGAGAGCACATGGGAGCGGGAGGCTCAGATGCGTGCTCAGTACCCTCTTTTGTTTCCCTAGTTTTTGTTGTATCTTTACGGGGACGTAAAGCCCTGAGGTGGGAGTAATGTAAAGACCCGTAAAATTAAAGGGAAATTTTTTTCTTAATTTTCTTTAGAATTTTACAAGAGCGCGGTTTCAGACGGCACCTGATTCCGAGGCCCGGAGTGCCCGGAATTAATTTCCGAAGTTTGGCTCGGGTACGTTCAGTGAACGAACGAGCGGGTATTTCTAACTTTTGATCCGGTGCTCGGAATTGAAATATGAGGGCACTGATGAACTCGCAGCGCCGATATTCGCTTAAAGAGTCCTTTTCGGGAGTTGCGTTTGTTGCGGGTTGAAAGTTAGTTTTTGGGTTTTTAGTTTAAGTTAAATAAAATTTGTGAGGAACAAATTTTATTTTTAACTAGTTAAGTCCTACCAAAGGGAGTTGGGAGTGGGACCCACATCCACTTAACCTCCCTTGGGAGGATTAAGTGAGGTGGGGTCCACACGAACCCCAACTCCTCAAATTCTCTTAAAACCTCCCCTTTAACTCATTTCTTTTAATGTTGTCAACTTGAGTTACTTAATTAATTATGGGAGTTTAACCTTTTTGAATTTCAAACTTTTGAAATTCTAATGTGTATTGTAATAATAAAATAAGAAGTGGTCTTATTTTATTTTGGGTTGTTTTGTTTGTCTCCTTGAGAGCTTTTGGAGAGCCTCCTCTTCTTCTTCAAACTCAACGAAGAACGCGAAGAACGTCGTTCTTCAACGAAGAACTTCTCCGTCGTAGAACACGATCCATCCGCGACGCCGTATCCGCGACGCGACGTACTTCTTCTGCGTCATCTCTTCCGCGACGGTTTTCCGCGACGAACGCCATCGACAACGACTCTTCCTCCGACGTCAAAGGAATCGATACTGATATTCCACGACTCCGTCAACGTGCGACTATCGAGGTAGGGGTTCTTGAGTTCGTTGTTTCCTTTTTATTTGACTTTCCTCAAGACTTGACGTAGAACGCTCAAGTTCCGACGAAGAACGCCGCTCCGCTCTTCTTCGTCTTCGGTGTCAACGAGAGAGAACACCGCACCTTCCTCGGACAACCTTCGTCGGCGTACAAGGATTCGCCAACGACGTGCCTCTTCGGACGCGCCTCTTCGTTGTTGAATTTGACGAACGACGACCGCGTCGCCCGACCTCCGCGACGTCGTCTTCCGCGGAACGTTGAACGATCTTCGAACCTTATACCAAGGTAGGGGATGTTGTTTAATATTTAATTATCTCATTCTTGCTCGTGGTTCGTATGACTAACGTGAGGATGTTGATTATTTAAAGTTGCGATATTATTTTAACGTGAGGGGGCCGGACCGCACGAACACGGCCGAACCCCCTCCAACGATCTTGTTTGTTCTTGCGGGTGGAAGCAAGTGGCGTGGTGCCGTCGCACCACGCGGTTGATCGTGCTTTTATTTTACGCAACGCCGTCGCGCGCACACCATGGAAGAAACTTCAAGAACGCGACGCCGTCGCGCCGCGTTGAATGAATTTTAAAGTGCGGCGAAAGGGGAGCGGTGCCGTCGCACCGCGCCGGACGACGAACACCGCGGCCGGTTCCGGGCCGCGGCGGGACGAGGAGACCGCGACCGGTTCCGGGCCGCGGCGGAAGAGAAGGCCGGCGGCCGGGCCGCCGGCGTCGGAAGTCGAAGGCGGGACCGGAATTTCCGGTCCCGTTGGTAAAAACCGGCCGGCCAGCTGGCCGGCCGGATGACTTAAAACCGGGGGAATAAATCCCCCGGCCAGTTCAACAAAACCCCCCTCTTAATGAGGGGGGCGGTTCTTGAGGGAAGGGGGCAGCCGCCCCCTTGGTTCGGCGCCAGCAGGCCCCCCCACGTGAGGGGGGGGGGGGGGGGGGTTTAAAAGAACCGGCGCGACACAAAGGCCGCGCCACTTTGAAGAACCGCGGGGCTTAGCCCCCGCGTGCGCAGCCTCGCCGCGGCCCGCCGCCGCCGCGGCCCGCCGCCGCCGCGGCCTGCCGCCGCCGCCGCCGCCGCGCCGCCTCGGCGCACCGCCGCCTCCGCCGCGCCGCCTCCGCGCGCCGCCGCGCGCCGCCGCCGGCCGCCGCGCCGCCGCCGCGCGCCGCCGCCGGCCGCCGCGCCGCCGCCGCGCGCCGCCGCCGGCCGCCGCGCCGCCGCCGCGCGCCGCCGCCGGCCGCCGCGCCGCCGCCGCCCGCCGCCGCCGGTCGCCGCCGCCGGCCACCGCGCCGCCCAGGGGGGGGTCGGGCCGGGTCGGCCCGGACCCGGACCCCCCGTTTCGAACCAGAATTGGTTTTTGGCTCATAACTTGAGCCTCGGACCTCCGATCGACGAACCGTCAGCGGCAACGCGATCCTTGGATCAAGACGGTCGTTACGGTATATCGCACTCAAGGTTTCGGATTACTTTGAGTTCGGCCGGGTTGGTTCGTTCACGAAACCAACCGGGCCTTCGGAGCGGAAACGCTCATATCTTGAGCCACGAACGTCCGATTGACGCGCCGTCAGTCGCGTTGCGTTCCTATTAGTGAGACGGATCTTTTGACATACTCCGCCCGAGGTTTGGACGCAGGTGGAGTACGGTCGGGTTGGTTTTGCCTTAAAAACCAACCGGGCCCCGGAGACGAAAAAGCCAATAACTCACAGACCGGGCGTCCGATTGACGCGCCGTCTGTTTCGTTGACTTCCTCTTGATGAGACGGAACTTTTGACATACTCCGCCCGAGTTTTGGATGCAGTCGGAGTATGGCCGGGTTGGATCGCTCCCGAAATCCAACCGGGCCCCTGGAACGGGAAAGCTAATATCTTTCAGACAGGACGTCCGCTTGACGGACCGTCAGCGGCGTTGGTGGTTACGTTGGGTAACGGTCCCTTTGAGTTTACCCTATGGGAGTTCGGGGTACAGTTGAGATACGGCCGGGATTGGTTTCTCTCTCGAAACCAACCGGGCCCCTGGGACGAAAAGGCTCATAACTCACAGACCGGGCGTCCGATCGACGCGCCGTCTGTTGCGTTGAGACCCCTGTGACGAGACGGACTTTTGAGATACTTCTTTGCGGGACTTTGTGATACTTGGAGTATCGACCAGTAGCTCGTGGAGCGGACCCTCCCGGAGACGAGCGTGCAGAGTACGGAGACCGTGTAGCCGGCTGAGACCTGACGACTGCTTGACCGACTCGACTTGGAGTGAGTCGACTAGCCCAGTGGACGGAGCGCCCGGTATTTGGCGGCAGACCCACGGCGGACGGAGCGCCTGGTAGTTGGCAGCAGACCCGCGGTACTCGATAGGAGGAGTACCTCAGTAGGCTATTTGGGTGAGCGCCCGGTATTTGGCGACAGACCCTCAGCGGACGGAGCGCCTGGTAGTTGGCCGCAAACCCGCAGTACTCGACAGGAGGAGTACTTCAGCAGTCTTAGGTTAGTGAGCGGCGGCCTCGGAGTCGTGACAGGACCACTGTACACTCTAGAGACGGAGCTCTTCAGCAGTTACGGTTTCGATAATGAAAATCCTGGTTTGAGCTGAGACTTTGACCTTTGTGTTTCCTCATGATTGAGATGGGTTACTTGATAACTTAGGTATATGTATGGGCATATACCTAAGTAGAGTTTATCTGTTGTGATCTTCTTGTGGTTATCCTTGTTGGTTTTAGTGAGACCTTGAGGGTCTCGGGGTCCCTACTGAGTATCGTTATACTCACCCCTGCACGGGCTATGCCCGCACCTCGTTGTGTTGGTTGCAGACGACGGACAGTGCTGACAGAAGCCGACGGTTCGAGGACTGGACGGTACCTGGAGGTGGACTATACGACGAGGCGGTACCCGGAGGTGGACCACTGGGCGGGACATACTCGGAGCGGATGGCGGGACCCGAGGAGCAGAGGAGCTATCTGTACCCACCCTTCAGGTGGGATTTCCAGTGGACATCTCAGCGTAGCAGCTTTACTTTTCAGTCGCTGTTTTCCCTTTCGAGTTGTACTTTACAGTTGGGCTTGTATTTCCGGCCCCTTTTTACTTTTCAGCTCTTCTTTTTGTACTTAGTGTTTTACTTCCGCTTGTACTCTGTGGTGCTTGTTTTCTTTATAAAGGCAATGCCTTCCCAGTTATCGGGATTTTACGCCTTTGGTGCTAGTCGCCAGCCCCTGGCCTATGGAAGGCGGGCTTGGGGTAGTCACGGCACGGGCCCCGAGGACGGGTCGTGACATGCTCCATACGGGTAAGGTTATTATTCATAATTGGAGTGAGTTGTCCCAGTATGGTGATAAGCTGATCAACACCAGTTGCATCACCAGCTCCACTATAATTATCTTGAGTAGGAGGGAAATCCCTACATAGATTACGCACGTTGATATGATTTCCATTCCTCCCACTAGGTGTTATTTCTAAACAATGGCATACACTAAATTAGTTTATGAATCACAATACATAATTCTAAACTTGTAAAATACTTAACATAAATTGAACAATTTATGGATATAATCCATAATAATAATAAAAAAATTCTTTGAGGAGGTATATACTCATAAATCCTTCATAATGGGTTTTAAAGAAAATGTGAATTATTCTAAGCATATCTCCTAGGAGTTTCATAACCAAGAATGCAACAAGGCCCGTTGTCGTGTACCAGGATACCCCGGGTCAAGCTTGAAACTCTTTATTGGAGTTTTCAATCCTAGGTACATCTGTTCCAGAGTCGCCTCTACCTGCTCCTATCCAGACATGGATGTATTTCTTGGAAAATATGCAAAAAACTCTACATTACCAAAATTCTAGGAAGTTAGGGTAATGTGATCTAATCAGAGTTTATCTAAATCTAGTTTCCAAGGTCTGTACTAAATTTCCTCTGATACCAACTGTAATGCCCTGGCCCCAGTTACGCGGAGTCAATGCATTATTACATAACATTTTCATGATCACAAGGGATCAAAATCCCGAAAGACTAATCAGTTTAGTAGACTTGGAAATACTAGATACATTAATAAGTTTTAAATTACATTATAAAATGAAAAACAACAACAAAATTGTCTCCATTTACCACATTCATCCCTTAGACTATCCCTATAGGTCAGTCATAATATACTTCTTTTCATCCTGAAAAAAATAAAACATAGAAATGGGTGAGCTTAGATGCTCAATAATAATAACAATATAGCAGAAACTTTCAAGAATAAGAATAAACATTTAAGGTAATGTATAAGACTAAAACACAAGCATTTTAAAATTAAACTTCATCATAATATGAAAAAGATAAATCAAATAATTCTATTTACTTATTCACATGGATATTCTACTAGTTGAATAATCATATGTAATATCAATAGCCAATTTCATAATGTTGGAATGCATAATGCCAGACTTCATAACCACATAGTCAAGGACTTGTGCCAAGACTACAAATAAGATTTTGTCAAGGCCTTGTGCCAAGACACTAGTTTGTCTCATGAGACCTACTGATGCATTGAGGAGCTATAGCGAGTTCCACCCGTCACTTACTAAGTCCAATGCATTCCTCATATGAAAAGGTTTAAACATAACATAAACATTTGTATTAAAACTAGCTTATGAAATGTCAATAATTTATCCATAAACCATGAATGGTGTAAAAATAACACATCCATATTCAAACATATCACAAAACCTTCAATACAATATGGAAGATTTGTATCATAACAAATCAACTTCAAACAAGCTTAAAATCCATCAAAGGATTTTGACATAGATGAAATCAAAAAAATTTGTAGAGAAATATCTCTTTTTATTTTGAAATCATTTAAAAGTCATATAATTATAAAATAAAACATTTATTTTGAAAATATTCTTATAAGCTTGTATGAGAAGCTTTGACGATGTTATAATGGTGAAAAATATCCGCACCCGCCATATAAGTTAAAAAAGGCATTCTTACCTTAATTTTATCAAGAAGCTTATAAAGTACCTTGTTTGGAAAATGACGGAAAGATTCCTTTCAAAACATATGTGGTCAAATAAGGTTATAAATGACTTTAACCCATAGTCTATTAAATAGTAAAAATGTTTTGAATTAAATTTTTAAGAAAACATAGATGTGGATGATAAAGAGGTCCCTGTAGATACTTACGTATTAACAACCTCGGATAAGTAAAGAGATTGTAGAATTAACCCTTACCTTGTAATTTTCCTTATTATATGGTATGTGAACCTACTGTATAATAGTTAAAACATTTTTATTAAATCATACAAGAACTATATACATAAATATGATATCATATATGATCCTATAATATTTCTTTGTTAATAATATTTCAGTAGTATCATCGTTTCGGGTGTTAACTGATTCGTTTTCCTTTATATGCTTGGTTACGTAAGCCATGTTTGTTATCTATAGGATGTATTTGATTAATATACTGAATTATATTATGTTCATAAACATTATTTTTAATCATAAAATGAAAATTATTCTTGAATGATTACAATGTGGAATGAATCTCATCGCGTTCGTGGAGACCGTAATCCGTACGTACGCATGAGAGACAATATTATTATATTGATGGTGAAATCATATGCAATTAGATGGTGTATAATATATAAAGAATTATTAAAATGTTATATTTATTATTTACATTAGTTATACTCATTATTATACCCATTCAAATAATGAAGTGTTTGAATAACAAACTACACCATGACGTGGAGATGGTAAGCCATACGCACGCACGTATGGTGACTTTGTCATTTATAAGATGGATAGAATAACGAATATGGTTGTACCATATTTATAATAACATTATAGTATGTAGAAGGTACTGAATTTATTATTTTGGTATGGAAACAACAAATAAAGAGGAAGTGGAAGAAGAAAAGTGTAATACCCCCTGTTTCTGGTAAGTAACCCCTGTTTTATGCTTTTTAAGTGCATAAAGTACATGGGAGATGTTGAGAGGAAGTTTGGGAGACTTTTAAAGTGAAAAAGGGCAAATGTGGGGACGCACGGGCTGCACATGATTTGCCCAAACCGTGCGGAAGCCATGCAGGTGATGGTCTCATGGATAGAGGAGAGCACATGGTGTGCACACGATTTGGGCAAACCGTGCGATGAGGCCGTGCGTGGAGGATGGCCAAGGCAGAAGCTAACGCACGGTTTGTCAAAACCATGCGCACACCGTGCAATCACTTAAAGTTAGATCCTAAAATTGTGGATCTAACTCGTTTTGACTTTAAGTGCCTCTTTTAAACCTCTTATACGGCCCTAAATCGGGATTACTCTCCCTTGAAGGTTGGAGGACTTACTCAAGGCATTCCAGAGGCGATTCTAAGGGTTCTCTTGACGAATCGAAGCTGGATCCTTAAGGTATGTGATTGTTCTTGATGGTTTCTTAGATCTACTTAGATCTACTTCTCCTCTTCTCTCGTTTTCTTATATCTATGCCCGTTATGGGTAGATCTAAGGGTGTGGATGCCAAATATGACAATATTTGGTCTTGGTTGTGTTAAGAGGAGAGATCTAAGGAGGATTCTTGGAGTTTTGACCCGGTGTTCTTGAGTGTTCTTCGACCATTGGTTGGTTTCGCCCAAATTGTTGAGGTAGGTGGCTTCACTCTCGATTCCTCTTTCCTAGAACTTGAAGGCTTAGTTCAAATTGATTTAACTACTTGGTTTTGATTGTGAAATTGTGGTGCAAAGCATGTTATAAATCTTCTTTAATGATGATTTCTGGGTTTTGATGGAATTGTGGAAATTGAAAGAATGGTTTGTGAAAAGTTATTGGGTTCCTTGATTTTAAAATGTTGATTTTAAAATATGGCTTTGTTGGATTTGGAAAATGGTTGGTGGGAAAAAGGTTTTCAATAAAAGGGTTGTTTTGTTGAAATGGTTTTGTCATGGTTGAAATGGTGTGGTTTTTGGGCATACTTGGTGTGTGTGTTCATATTGCATTTATGGGGCTTGGTTGAAATATGACCTTGTGCTCGGTGCCAAAAGTGTAATGGCACATGGGGAATATTACCTTGTGACGACTTGGTAGATCGACGAGAGACCGCTCATGAGTATGGAACTATCATAACGATTCATGCATGGGTGATGATGTGATTATGTGGAATGAAATGTTTTTTCCAAGGTGGAAATGTGGTTTTGATTTGGGAACTTGGTTTTGTTTCTTTTCTGGGAAAAGATGGTTTTTGGTTGGAAGAATGGTTTTGTTGGAAAATGGATTTGATATGAAACTTGTAATTTTGTGAACTGTTTTGGAACTGTTTTATATAAATTGTTTCATATAAATGTGCTAACATGTTTTATCCTAGAGGCATGGGTTGGGAAGTCATCGGGGAAAACCTACTGAGTTTCATTACTCACCCCCTGCTTTGGCACGTTGGTGCTTTTGCAGATGTTGTTTACCGGGATGTTGGCAAGGGAAAGGTGGAACACGTGTTTAGCACTACTTAGTGATTTCTTGAGCTATTGGTAGAGTTGGAGCATAGATCTTGTGGAGCCTTGGAGTCTTGTTGTCTTTGAGTCTTGCCGGTTGTCTTTCCACTGTTTACTCTATTTTAATTTTGGTTTCCATTGTTTCTCTTTGGTTGGTTTAAAATGGGATAAATGGATGAAATATCTTGTTTTTAAATCATGCATCATATATTGGTTCCTGGGAGATGTTTGTTTAGTTTTCGTTGTTGTTGGTTGTTTTCATTCAAAGGGTAAATCTCCCCCCATGTGTTTTGAAACCCTTCAGCATTTATTTCCAGCCTTTTGCACCTTGGGGACGTCGCTTAAGGCCAAGTAATGACTTTTTGATCTCTCAAGCCAATGAGAATTGGCGGGTCATTACAAATGGTATTAGTCTGGTCTTTACTTTGAGGTACAAATGGTACCAGTTTGTTGGGTCCTTGCCCAACAAGTGGCCATTGATGTTCTTGGTCTTGGAGTTGAAATTCCTTCTTTTCTATTCCTTGGGTTGGAATCTTAGAAAGGAGTAGGATTTTTAGAACTTGAAAGGTATAACATAAAAGGACGTAGCTAACCCCTTTATACTAAACTTCAAGTTACTAGGGTGTTGGGTACATAAGTGTTTTGAATACACTTCTAGAATGTTGAAAACCTCATTGTCATGGGTTTAGCCAATGAGATGAGCATGACATGCATTGCAGAGGAATGAATTCCCACTAGGATTGCATACATCATTTTGATAAATGGATTATAGTTTGATGTAAAAGCGTGATTTCTGAAAATTTCAAGCATGTTTTCAAATGAAATATTTTGAAAAGATAATGGTTGATGTATTTTGAAAATAGATTGAATTTCAAAATAAAGAAAAGATTTGTTTTAGAAATGGTTTGAAATCAATGTTGTGATGGTGATGTGATAGAAATTGAAATGCTAAGCCTTTAGTTGCTTGGAAGTGAGACTAATAGCATGCATTGTTTGAATAGAAAATGTCACCCGTTAGACGTCGTAGAAACCAAACGGAAGAGGTTGAAGAGAATGTGGTCGCACCTAAGCCACAGGTGAACCAGCAGCTAGTCCAAATTATAGTTCAAGAGTTTCAGGATGTGAACATGGGGAATCAAAGGGATGAGTCCAGGCATGTAGACCATTCCGTCCAGTTCCAGAAGCAGAACCCACCCATCTTTCGGGGTGATTCTGAACCAGAAAAGGCGGAGGTTTGGCTAAGCAGGATGAATCGTATCTTCGATTTCATCGGCATACCAGTAGAGCTGAAAGTAAAGCTGGAAACTTATATGCTGGAGGATCTTGCACAACAGTGGTGGGAGCTGGTGGAACAAGCTAAGGTGGATCAAGGCCTGAGCTGAGAGGAATTTGAGGAATTGTTTAATAAACAATTCTATCCTCACACGTTCAAGATCCATAGGACAACTGACTTTTTCATCCTAAAGCAGGAGAATCTCTCTATCACGAAGTATGCGGCTAAATTCATGAATTTAGTATGATTTTCACCGGAGGTTGCTGCAAGTGCATTGCTGAAGGCACACATTTTTGAATCAGGGTTGCGATAGGAGATTCGATCGAAAATAGCTGTGCTATGTATTACGGATTATACGAAGATGGTAAACAGAGCAACAGTAGCTGAAAGAGACATATCAGGAGTTATGAGAGGAGGAAGTATGATGATACCCACGGGAACGAGTTGTAACTCTAATGCTGGAAACAAGCGGAAGAGGGACACCTACTTCTAAGGTGGGAGTGCAAATCAGAATCAAACAGCTGGATCGGTAAATCTTCCTCCACGACCCATGATGAAAGACGAGTGTTTTCAATGTGGTGCAATTGATCACATGAAACAAGAATGTACAACAACACCGAAATCATGTCACAATTGAAACAAGATGGGGCATCTTCAACGATATTGTCGCAGTGCTCCGAGGTCAGGTGCGCATGACACTACCCAGGCGTCGCAAGCATCCTATGCTTCGACAGGATGAGGACAGCAAAATCAATCTCACCAACAGAACAGAGCTAGTTATGGTGATTACAGAAATACCATGACTCCTTAGGAAGAGAAATCTCAACAAGGCAATAAGGAGCAAAGTGTAGCAACAAAGCAATTGTATGGAGCGGAACAGGTGATTCTGGATGACCAGTTTGGACCATCTACGGTGAGAGGTATGATTCTTTTGAATTCTACCCTCATGCAAGAATTGTTCTATAATGGTGCATCACATTCTTTTCTTGCTTCTCGTATTTCTGATTTTCTAAACTTAAAAGTTGAAATGATGCCCTCTGTGATAAAAATTAAAACACCTCTCGGTGAAAGAGAATGTAGATCCTTCGTGTGTAGAGAATGTTCTATAACTGTTGATGGAGCTGAGTTGAAATGGGATTTCTCTGTGATGGATATGGATGTCTATGATATAATACTGGGTATGGATTGGTTGACAAAGTTCAGGGTTCACATCGACTGTTATAATAGAACAGTCAGTTTTACAACTGAGGATGGCACTGAGCATCTCTTTAGAGAAGAAAGAGTGGTGAAGACAGGTGCAACGGGCTTGTTGGCACCAACAGTGGAAACGATCTTTTACCAGTTGGCTACGTTAAACTTGGAATTGATGTACGAGATCATGAGTAACAGTTTTTCAATAGTTGTGGATCAATTTCTAGATGTTTTTCCTGAAAACTTCTCGGGGTTACCACCTGTAAGAGAAGTGGACTTTACGATTGATCTCCTATCGGGGACCAGTCCTATCTCACTTCCATCTTATAGGATGGCACCAACGGAGTTAAGGGAATTGAAAGTGTAGTTAGAGGAGATGGAAAGCAAAGGTTTTATTCGGCCAAGCGTGTCTCCGTGGGCAGCACCCGTTTTGTTTGTAAAGAAAGAAGATGGAACCTTGAGGCTATGTGTGGGTTATCATAAACTTAACCAAGTTACAATAAAGAATATATATCCACTTCCACACATTGATGAACTGTTTGATCAATTAAGGGGATCTCAGTGGTTCTCTAAGATTGAATTACGGTCAGGATATCACCAATTGCGAGTTCGGATGGAGGATATTCCAAAGACAGCCTTCAGAATCAGATATGGCCACTATGAATATGTAGTCATGCCTTTCGGTCTAACGAGCGCACCAGCGGTCTTCATGGCTTTGATGAATAAGATATTTCAGCAATATCTGGATTCTTTTATTGTGGTGTTTGTCGATGACATATTGGTGTATTCAAGAACAAGGGATGAGCATGAGCAACACTTGGCGATAGTGTTGGAAATCTTGAGAGACCATTAGTTGTATGCCAAATTATCGAAGTGCGATTTTTGGATACAAGAGGTACACTTTTTGGGCCATGTTATTTCTGATAAAGGTGTTTTAGTGGATCCATAAAAGATAGAAGCTGTTATTTCTTGGCAACCACCGAGGAATGTCTTTGAGATACGCAGTTTTCTTGGTCTAGCTGGTTATTATCGACGCTTTGTGTGTGACTTCTCATGACTAGCTTCACATATGAAAGCATTGACAAAGAAGAACATTGCATTTCAATGGACTGAGGAAAGTCAAAGATCTTTTCAAGAGTTGAAAACCCGTCTTACATCAGCACCCATCTTGATCTTTCCAGAATCAGGATAGGGGTATGTGGTGTATTGTGATGCTTCGGGAACAAGGTTGGGTTGTGGTCTCATGCAAGGAGATCATGTTGTTGCTTATGAGTCAAGGTAGTTGAGGGTGCATGAGAATAATTACCCAACACATGACTTGGAATTGGCTGCAGTCGTCCATGCTTTGAATACATGGAGACATTATCTCTTTGGTGTGAAATTTACTGTGTTTACGGATCAAAAAAGCTTGAAACACATTTTATCACAACGATATTTGAATCTGAGGTAGAGGAGATGGATGGATTACCTTCAAATGTTCGACTTCGACTTGATGTATACACCGGGTAAGGGAAATTCGGTGGCCGATGCATTAAGCAGGAAGTCATACACTCAGTTAGCAAAAGAAGCTTCATACAAATGGCAGTTGATGTCGGTCTTAGTCGACATGCATGTGGAATGTGAAAACCGAGGTGATGTTGCGGTTTTCTTTTCATCCATGATTGTTTTTAATTTAGTGGAGAGAGTAAAGGAGGCACAGACATCCGATCTAGACTGTTTTGCAATGAGTTCAAAACTCAATGGTGGGGAGACCATTGAGGGATGAAAGATGTATGGGAGTTCAGTTTTGCGGTTTCGAGATCGGATAGTTGTACCTTTAACATCTCAGGAACAACTCCTTCATACTTACTACCATTCTAGATGGGCTGTACATCCGGGTACACAAAAGATGTACAAGGCGTTGAAGATGCAGTTTTGGTGGAGCAGCATGAAAAGGAAGGTGTCCGAGTTCGTCTTGCGATGCTTAACTTGTCAGTAGGTTAAAGCAGAGCATCAAAGACCAGCTGGTATGTTACAGTCCTTACCTATTCCAGTTTGGAAATGGGATCAAATAGCAATGGATTTTGTTATAGGTCTTCTAAGAACGGTCTGAAAACACGATGCCATTTGGGTGATAGTGGATCGTCTGACCAAGTCGGCCCATTTCATCCCTATTTGTGAAACTCATACGGTGGAAGATCTTTAAAAAATCTATATCCAGGAAGTGGTAAAGAGACATGGTGTACCAGTTTCAATCGTGTTAGAAAGAGATCCGAGGTTCACATGTCGTTTCTGGAAATCCTTACAACAAGCCCTTGGGACCCAGTTGACTATGAGCACAGCGTATCATCCTCAGACGAATGGTCAATCCGAGCGGATGATACAAATGTTGGAAGAAATGTTGCGGTCTTGTGTAATGGATTTTTGTGGCTCATGGGAGGATCACATACCCTTAGTGGAGTTCTCATACAATAACAACTATCAAGCTTTAATACACATGGCTCCATTTGAAGCATTGTATGGGCGTTCGTGTCGTTCTCCACTATGCTGGGTGGAAACGGGTGAAACATTACTAGTTGGGCCAAGCCTTGTCTAGGAAACAACAGAGAAGATTCAGTTGATATAAAAGTGTATATACACGGCACAAAGTTGACAGAAATCCTATGCGGATCATCGCTGAAGACCCTTGTCGTTTGCGGTGAGTGATCATGTCTTCTTGAGGATCTCTCCAAGGATTGGACATCATCGTTTTGCTAAGAAGGGAAAATTATATCCCCGGTATATAGGCCTTTTTGAGATATTGGAATGATTTGGCGAGGTGGCATATCGGTTGGCATTACCACCACGGTTCAGTGCAGTGCATAATGTGTTCCATGTAACTCAGTTGAAGAAGTATCAGCCCGATCCTGACCATGTGATCAGATGGGATCACGTTGTCCTAGAGCCAGATGCTTCATTGGTACATATCTTGATGCAGATTGTGGATAGACAGGATAAAGTCTTGTGTGGAAAAATCATCGGTCTAGTGCGGGTTTTATGGAAGCATGGTCAGATTCAGGAGGAGACTTGGGAACGCGAGAAATAAATGAAAGAGCAGTGGCTAGAACTCTTTCAAGCAAGCGATGATTTTCTACTTTCTGAGGACTTAAAGGCCAATGGTGGGGAGAATGTAGTACCCCCGGTTTCTGGTAAGTAACCCTTGTTTTATTCTTTTTAAGTGCATAAAGTACATGGGAGATGTTGAGAGGAAGTTTGGGAGACTTTTAAAGCGAAAAAGGGAAAATGTGGGGATGCACGGGCTGCGCACGGTTAGCCCAAACTATGCGGAAGCCATGAAGGTGATGGTCTCTTGGACAGAGGAGAGCACACGATGTGCGCACGGTTTGGGAAAACCATGCGATGAGGCAGTGCGTGGAGGATGGCCAAGGCATAAGCTAACACACAGTTAGCGCACGGTTTTTCAAAACTGTGCGCACACCGTGCGATCACTTAAAGTTAGATCCTAAAATTGTGGATCTAACTCGTTTTGACTTTAAGTTCCTCATTTAAACCTCCTATGCGGCCCTAACTCGGGATTACTCTCCCTTGAAGGTTGGAGGACTTCCTCAAGGCGTTTCAGAGGCGATTTGAAGGGTTCTCTTGACGAATCGAAGCCGGATCCTTAAGGTATGTGATCGTTCTTGATGGTTTCTTAGATCTACTTAGATCTACTTCTCCTATTCTCTCGTTTTCTTATATCTATGCCCGTTATGGGTAGATATAAGGGTTTGGATGCCAAATATGACAATATTTGGTCTTGGTTGTGTTAGGAGGAGAGATCTAAGGAGGATTCTTGGAGTTTTGACCCGGTGTTCTTGAGTATTCTTCGACCGTTGGTTGGTTTGACCCAAATTGTTGAGGTAGGTGGCTTCTCTCCCGATTCCTCTTTCCTAGAACTTAAAGGCTTAGTTCAAATTGATTTAACTGCTTGGTTTTGATTGTGAAATTGTGGTGCAAAGCATGTTATAAATCCTCTTTAGTGATTATTTATGGGTTTTGATGGAATTGTGGAAATTGAAAGAATGGTTTGTGAAAAGTGATTGGGTTCCCTGATTTTAAAATTTTGATTTTAAAATATGGCTTTTTTGGATTTGGAAAATGGTTGGCAGGAAAAAGGTTTTCAATAAAAAAGGTTTTTTTATTGAAATGGTTTTGGCATGGTTGAAATGGTGTGGTTTTTGGGCATACTTGGTGTGTGTGTTCATATTGCATTTACGGGGCTTGGTTGAAATATGACCTTGTGCTTGGTGCCAAAAGTGTAATGGTACATGGGGAATATTACCTTGTGACGACTTGGTAGATCGACGAGTGACCGCTCATGAGTATGGAACTGTCATAACGATGCATGCATGGGTGATGATGTGATTATGTGGAATGAAATGTTTTTGCCAAGGTGGAAATATGGTTTTGATTTGGGAACTTGGTTTTGTTTCTTTTCTTGGAAAAGATGGTTTTTGGTTTGAAGAATGGTTTTGTTGGAAAAATGGATTTGATATGAAACTTGTAATATTGTGAACTGTTTTGGAACTGTTTTATATAAATTGTTTTGTATAAATGTGCTAACATGTTTTATCTTAGAGGCATGGGTTGGGAAGTCATCAGGGAAAACCTACTGAGTTTCATTACTCACCCCCTGCTTTGGAACGTTGGTGCTTTTGCAGATGTCGTTTACCGGGATGTTGGCAAGGGAAAGGTGGAACACGTGTTTAGCACTACTTAGTGATTTCTTGAGCTATTGGTAGAGTTGGAGCATGGAGCTTATTGAGCCTTGGAGTCTTGTTGTCTTTGAGTCTTTTTGGTTGTCTTTCCGCTGTTTACTCTGTTTTAGTTTTGGTTTTCATTGTTGCACTTTGGTTGATTTAAAATTTAATAAATGGATGAACTATCTTGTTTTTAAATCATTCATCATATAGTGGTTCCTGGGAGATGTTTGTTTAGTTTTCGTTGTTGTTGGCTGTTTTCATTCAAAGGGTAAATCATACCCCATGTGTTTTGAAACCCTTAAACATTTATTGCTAGCCTTTGGTGCCTTGGGGATGTCGCTTAAGGCCAAGTAATGACTCGTTGAGCTCTCAAGCCAATGAGAATTGGCGGGTCATTACAAAAAGAACTTGAAAGAGGGTGGTGAAGTTATTACCTCTTCTTTTGGTGTTTCCTTTTGAGTTGATCAAAATGGATCCTTAGGTTGGATTTATGATCATAGTATCGACTCTAGATTTATGTGAGGGAATTTGGGAGGATATTTGGATAGGTTTTGGCCGATACAAATGGATTTGTAGGTGTGAAATTAAGATAAGGGTAAGTAACCTTTTATAAGAGAGGTGAGAGTTACTTTAAGAAAAGATTGAAATATTATTTTATAATAAAATCATTTTCAGTTTCTAATGGCTCCAAAATAATTTATTTCGAGGATAAGGTGGGTATGGGTCGAAAAAATCTCAAAAAATAGGTTTTAGACAGGTTTAGTTCACCATATTAACCTTATCTTTTTGATTTAATTCTTAGTTAAATAGTTTGACATTTATCATGTCTCTTTGTATTTTTATATTATATGGTTAATAAACTTACTATAAACTACCAAGAAAAACCCAAGTGGTTAATTATTAATATATATAATCTTATCTAAGTCCTTTTTCCGAACATTATATTTTTAGGAATATTATATCAATTAATAATATAGTATTTTTTTTAAAAATTCAATTATGTCAATTTTGACTATATTTAGTATTTGGTTTTTTTGAAAGCCATAAAAAATTTATAACTTAAAATAAAATTTATTTAATAAACTATAACAAGTCATATTAACTTATAAAATTAGTGAAATTCATCAGAAGTCTCAATTTACATTTATTTGGATATTTATAATATCAATTATTTTAATATTTCATTATTAAGGTAATTACTGCATCATCATTGTGTCATAAATAAATTAAATTATTTAATGTCTAAAAATTATAAATAAAATACCATTATATAGGAAATATTTTTATATTTCTAATTAATATTTATAGTCTAATTTATATTGTGTGTAACCCTATATTAAATATAGTTTAGTTATTAAACTTTGAATTTAACTCTTTTAACTCTTCTTTAAATAAAATAATAATAAATGTCCTAATCTAATAAAAGTGGACCAAAGAGGATAATATTTTATTCATAAGTTTTTTTGTCTAATTACACTTATCAAATAGAATTATTACATATGTTAGGGTAATTATAATATCATTTTTACCCTTAATTACCCTATTTACTTTTAATCGTGGTAAATAAAAGTCAAAAGTTACGATTCACCAAAAATTATTTTTATCTTATTGAACCAAATTTTACTTACTTATGTCAACCGTGTCTCTCGGATTTTTTAAATTAAACTCAAAGAAGTGGTAAAGTTAAGTTTTATGCAAATTTGTAAATGCTCCTAGAAGGTGGGTAAAAGACGATAAACAGTTCAATAAAATTTTATATATCTAAACTTATTATAAAATGAATTTAATGAATTATATTGAACATATATAGGTATTATGTATCTATTTTGACCTAAAATAAATAAAAATATAATAACTAATTACTTAAATAAAAAGTTGGTTTTAAACAATAACGCAGTGTTTTTCACTATTCATCAAAAATTGAAAGTTTTCCGAAAAATACCAAAAATTCACCCTAAGATAATTTTGATATTCAAAATTAAAAAATTAAGTCCAATTTGAAAAATAAAATTTATAAAATTTCAAAAAGTGGGTATTACTATTTATAACAGCTAGTTTGATTGGTCGTGGTGTGTTAAAACTCCAAGTTGCGTACAACGCAAACTACTGCATTATTCAAAGGGAAACGTACTGTGGAAGCTTGGGGTGTTACATATCTCAAGTATATGATGTATTTCATTTATCCCTCTTAAGAATGTACATACCATACCCATCACATGTACTCAATCTAGAGTTAATACCATTGGAGAATGACCTTTCCTATGAAGAGCAGTTGATAAAGATCTTAGATCATAGAGAGAAAGTTCTAAAAAATAAGACAACGCCCCTCATCAAAGTATTGAGGAGAAACCAAAAGTTTGAAGAAGAAATGTGGGAACCAGATGAGGTGATGAAGTAGAGTTACCCTTATCTGTTTTAGTGTGAGAAAATAAAATTTCTAGGGTGAAATTTCTTAAGAGGGGAAGATTGCAACGACCCAAACTTTAATGAATAAAATTCCACTTTTTTGATTTAATTAAATGTATATGGATATATAAAACACATGAAATTATTTTATTTTATATGCAATTGGATTTAAATGAGTTTTAAGTATATTTACCATTGATAATATAACTATTGAACAATGATCACATGACTAGTATAAATATAGGGGTTTTAATAAATCCTTTTTGGCACAGACAAAGGAAGTGACGACCTCAACCAGTAGGATAATACCCTATGAAGCCCATTTATCAGAGCTTACAAGGGAGATAGAATTTCTAGTATTGGACCAATACCAAGCCCAAACTGAGATCCAACAACTTAAGCATGGGAGAAACCATTTACAGGATAAGCCCAAGCTCATCGAGATTACGACCCAAGCTCATTGAGATTACGACCCAAACCATGTTCACCGAACAACCCCATGAAATCCCTACCATCGCACACCTTACTCTTAGGACATATTCCAATGTAATAAAGGGATATGTATCAAGACACTAGCATTAGGAATATGCACATTATTTTTTTATATAATAATGAATATATTTTCTTCCTATATTTTTTACTTTGTAAATTATTTTTAAAGCACAAATAGTATTCTTGGTTAATATTTAAAATCAATTAAGAAATATATTTTGATGAATTAAAGGATTTATGAAATAAATAATATTTTAATAAAATATTATTATTAAATTAATTTTTTAAATATAAATGATCATATAATTTTTGTGAAGTCAAATGTAATTTTTATTAGGTTTTGAAAACTGTTAATATAAAAAACCCGTCATTTTCAATAAATGTCAGGTTTATTTTAAAAGTGAAAATTCACATATTTAGAAAATAATTTAGATAAAATTAATATTATTTTTAGAATTAGGACATTGAAATTATCCAACATTTAATTTTTCATAATTTTTCGAGACAGTCAAATTTTTGGATAAAAATTAAATACCGTATAAATATACGGTGTGTTTTATGACATCATAATAGTCTAATAGTGATGTAAAAAATATTATAAAAGATATAATTTAAAAAATATATGTTTTTAATTTAAAATAATGTGATTTTAAGTTTATTTTATTTATTTTATAAAGCCTTAATGAATCCTCCAAGACTTATAAAATATTTTAAGATTTTAAAATCATTTCTTTGGAAGTGTGACTCACCTTCACATAAGAAAGGGAAATATTTTATTATCTTCGGACCATGGTATTATAAAATAATGAAATTTGATCCCATTTTATGAAAACAATGGGCAAGATTCATGGGATGATTTGTGGTTTTGAATATTTTATTATGTAGTGTCCAAAACCAAAATAATAAAGAAATCCCTCTCCTTTACCATATAAACCCACCCAAGATCCCATTTCTCTTCACTCAAATTACTTTAATCACGTCCATAATCTTCCCTATACCCCCTAGAGTCTTCACAAGGTACCCCAAGATCCCAAGAAGCCTCTCCTAAGCATTTGGAGTCACACATCCAAGTAAGGGATTCTCTCTCTCCTCTTTTAATCAAGCACTTCATTTATGATTTGACTTTTTAATTTACATTTTCTTATGCTGGGATACATTATTACCTATTCCACTTAATTTACACTTGATTTATAAATTATTGTATCCCATTTCACTCTTATTTAACCCTCCTAAGAAACTTTACGTACACCTGTTACCATGACGAAAGTTTGTAAGGGTTCTTTTGCTTTCTCCTCCTTATTAAAGATTATTTATTATGTTACTACTTCTATTTACAGTTATTTATGTTGGGTAATGTCATTTAATTTTCATATTACTTTCCCTTTAATTTTTAAATGATGAGATACCCCTTTGGATCTCATCAACCCATTTTACAAATTTCTATATGATGCGTTATGTTGCCAAAATTGAACCGTGATTTTCCATGCCAAAATTATCATGTAGTGAATACCATACCCATTTCTCTATCAAGGGTATTCACCTTTATGCACATATATTTATTTATTGGTAACTTACATGTATTTATTACACATTACTTTTCAGGACCCGACCCCAAAATTCGCAGAGCTGGTGCTTTGAAACACGATGTGTACATTTTTACAAAAAAACATGCATTGATATTTTAAACATCATGTCCCATACAGAGGATCGATTCGGTTTAGGTTCTGGGAAACCAGCTACTTTTGTCATGATTATTTTGCTAAAAATTGATACATGAAAAATTTATTTCAAAAAATTAGGGTGAGTATATGAATGCCCAATAAGGGGTTTTAAAATAACATAATATAATAATATAACATTTGAAAACAGTCTTTTAAAATTTTTCCATAAAACATTTTATTAATAAATGATATAAGACATGTAACATATCATATTAATTGTCTAAGGAGCACAATTAATATCATACTAATAGGATTACAAGGGAACATGATTCAATTATATGCATGATCATTCAGAGTAATTAGTAAAAGACATTCTAAATAAGTATAACTTATGAATATGCATGTACAAGTTTAATAACTAAGAGCAATACATAATCAGAGTTGCGCATAAAGGTAATAACATAAATGAATTTATTTACTACTGTGAAACATTCACTGACTAATAAATCACTGAGTGCATCATAAACGTCATGCCATAAACATTTACTTATTCTGATACTCATAGGTACTGGCTCTTAACCATGGATATTCTACTAGTCAAATATCCACTTGGTTAATTAATTATCATAAACATAATGAGGGGATGTATAATGTGGGATAACATAACCCTAACATCAAGGCCTTGTGCCAAGACCATAAATACTCATTTTTTCAAGGCCTTGTGCTAAGACCGTAGTTTGTCTCATGAGACCTACCGATGCACCGAGGGACTGTATTAGACCCCACCTAACACTTACTATGTCCAATACATTCTTCATATGCCAAGTCAGGTTGTATATTCAAAATGTCCCATACCACTTTGAATATTTAATTTCTCATTTAATATTATTCAAGATGTCCCATACTACCTTGAATAATTTAATTCATAATTCCATAAAAGGTTATACGAGTTTTAATTACATTCATTAGCATTTACATATATATAGTGAATTAGTTTTAATTACAAAATTACCAACTGCATGGTTATGTCATTGAATGGTGAGTATGATAAGCAGGTTATGGCATATGTGATGAAAACTAATGCACTAAAAGAAATACAAGTTTTGTTACATAAAATGATAACCCTAAATGCTAAAATATTTACTTATAAATTACACATTGGAAATTCATCATGGATTGGGTGCTTAATTAATTAAAATATAAACCAAGTATTTCAAAAGGGGTATTAAACACATAAATTCCCAAACTTTCACTTCTGGTATGCTTATGTTTAACATATCAGAAGGTACGCATAATGTTAAACATGAAAAGAATGAAATTCAACTTTAACCAATACCATTCAATATGTGTTAAAAATAAGTGATTCATTCATAAGAGTAGAAAATCCCCAAATATAATTCCCATGAATTCTCCATAAAAACTAAACACATCAAAAGTATAATGTTTGGAGTATCCAAAACTAGGAAAGTGTGTTGTATAAATATGTTTATACACAAGGGTGTATATAAAATGTAGAATTTTTAAACAAAGACATTTATAATTCGAAAACACATGTTTTATACTTTCTTTGAAAACCTTGGAAAATTCTAAATAAAATTGAGGATCCAAGTTTATGTGTATACACATATATTCACAAAATTGAAAACACATTATATATCAAAGGGTTTAATCCAAAAATTAACACCCATGTGATTAAAATATGTTAGACACATCAAATAACAAAAGTCCCTAAATTTTAAATCATAAATTTGAAATTTAAAAGATTTATTTATTAAGCAACTTATATATATTTATGATTATGTAAACATATATATCTTACACATATAACCGAGTACACATAAGGGTTTTATACCAAAACTATTTGGCACTCATCTGCTTATCAAAAACTTAAATTATTCATTGAAGTTAAAGGTTGGAAGTATTTAAACTGGTCCAGAGGGTGAGTTATATAAACTATATAATTATATATATGACCATGTATACTAAAAAATTTTATACAAAATATAATTCCTTTCATTTTGAAGTTCTATGTTAAATTTGAAGCTCAAGGTTTAGAGGTCTTAAAATCAGGTATAAAAGAGTTTTACCCATAACCGTATGATCATACATATATATATTTTTATATATTCATAAACCGAATATACAAATAACCACATATATATAAGGTACATAAATAAATTTTGTATGTATAATGTAAACCCTTATGTTCATAATACTTCTTGAACTCAAATTCTAGTAGACTTAGGATCGACATAAGAGAAGATTTTAAATAAAACGTAAGGTTATATATATATATATATATATATGAGTATACATATATATTTATATACCCTCAAAACAACAAAAGTAAGACAACATATCTCTTACCTTGGTTTAAGGAGGAGGAGAGGCTCAGGAATTCGTCGAAGGAGGATTGCTGGAGGCTTAGGAAGAGGAAGGACTGAGAGGTTAGAGTGCAAATGAGAGGTATAATTATAAACTATATAATACAAATTATTTAAAACAATTTACAACTAATTGAATGGAAAGACAAAGACTACTTGGATTTAAAAAAATATTGAAGAGGGTCTGTCCTTGTGGAAGATGTGAGAAAGGAGGACCAACTGGTCATGGGTGTGGAAAACAGATGCAAGTGGGAGTACAATAGGTCACTGGTGCAGCACACGTGAAGGCGAAAAAGGTGTCGCGGAAAGGGAAAAACCAAAAAATGAATGGACGATGGAGATTAACCGAGGGAATAATGGATAGATACAACACGACGAGGCAAAATAAAAGGCGATGAATGGTCGAGATAAGATCGTGACTCGATCCAACAGCTACGGTGCAACATGGAGTTTAAAAAAAAGATGGACAATCTCAATTAGATCCGTGATAGATCAGATGGATTAAAAACGATGTGACATTTTAAAAATCTCGGACGACTAAGATTAGATCCATGTTGGATCGGATGGCACAAAAAAAACATGGGGGATTCCGCAGCTGTTGAGGATTGAGCGCCAGACCAAAACAGACGACCCAGATCGCACGTGGTGAGACCTAACGACCTGTATTCAATCTTGGACGAATTTCACCATCCCACATCAAAACAGAGAGTCCTCCTCGCCTCCCTTATAAGCTCAAAGATCTCATCCTTATACCAGATTACTCCTCCCCCCCTCCCGGTACCACCCCATATCGGGTTCTGCGGGCGCGGTCTTGCACCCACCCATGCCTCCATGCCACCTCGCACGATGGTTCCTCTGGTTACCTTGTGCACTTATGAGTTCCCTTTAGGGTAGCTATTCCCCCCGCTCAGGCTAGCCTGTATTGAGGCTGAGGGCTAGGCTTGGCCACCTAGTGCGTGCTGCCTCCCTCGGTCTGGCTAGAGAGCTGGCCCCTGATGGGTATTTTTTTATAAACATCCAACTCATAATACTAACCATAAAATCATAGAAAAATAAAAATATTCATTTTAACTATAAATAGAATATCTTAAATTTTATAAAACCTGGTTTTAATTTTAAACTTTAAAATATTAAGGTACTCCAATTAAATTATACTTTTCCTTGACTAAGAGTATTACTAAAATTATTTATAAACATGTTTCCAAATTCAGAGATAAAAAAACATACCTCCCTTTAAACACAAAGTTATAACTTAAAATTTAATACATCTATATGAAAACTACTCTAGTATTATCAATGACCTTGTTTAAGCATTAATAATGAAAAAATTTACAAGATATTTGAAATATTTGAAAGGTGTTTGAAATCCTCGCCTCATTTTAAAATCACACTAAGTGTAATTAAAAATATTAAATCATTGCCCTTTTAAAATTCATAATAAAAGGTTTTATTATAATTTCAATTCATAAATTAAATATTTTGGAAAACTAAATTATACTTATATATTTTTAATTAATCCACAAAAAGACCAACGACTATAATTATAGCCGTTAGAACTCAACGGTCACCCAAGGCAACAGTCAAGTTGATACCTTATAAAACCATACATAAGGGTGTCCTAAATTCAAGATAATTAGAGAAGATGGTTCACGTCATTACACTGATGCTTTGTGCAGATGTAATGGCTCTGACCATACTAATGTTCGTTGTGACAGATCTGAAAGACCCATAGTATATTCTTAGGGTTATCATTATTTTGGGTGGTCTCCTTGTAATTCTAATAGGTCTTTTAACACATATTTTTGGTTAGTATGGTTTTCATTTGGTCTCGGTGTATTGTAAACACTTTGGTGTTTTATTTAAATAAAATTTCTGGTATTTAGTTTGTATGTTTTGTTTGGATGACATGTAAATTAAATAAAATAAATCCTAATATTTTTTATTACAAGAGAAATAAGTTTTGGGTCGTCACATTACTTGATCTTGGAATTCAATTATCACATTGAATGAATCCATGTTATATGATCTATGTGACACACTTAAGCATGAGAATGAAATGAATGTGATGGGTGCGCCTAGAATTATATAGTGATCCAATGCATTGGGTGATATTTAGTATCATGATACATCACGTTGGTACAAGGGTATTACCTGATTTATTTATGGTAATTTTTTCCACCATGATGTCTTGGAAGATTTAGCCTTGACCTATGTTTATAATGCAGCGTTTTAATGTGTTGCCACATTTTTCATGTTATGATTATCATTCTATATCATGCCTTATTATTCTTGTTCCTTTACACCTCATTGAAATGACTTGTATAAAATGTTTTATTATACTCATGTTATCCCATGTAGTGTTAAGTATGAAGGAATGTTTTGGTCATGTCAAAGAAGTTTTCAATAAAGATATTGCTTTTAATGTTTTAAGTTGATGTGTAATGTACCTAATTTCCCAAATACACTTGACCTATTGATATTTTGAGTTGTATTAAGTGAATTTTTATGTAATAAATCACGTTTAAATATGAAATAAAGAGCAGGGTTATTATAGATAAGCTCAATATCAAAATATCAAAAATATGTAAAAACATTCAAATCATTCCCTTACCCTTAAATTTCAATTAAAACAGTTAATTATATTCATTAATATAGATGAAAACCATCTTCCCAAGGATAAAAAAATATACCCACATCACATGATACAACTTAGATAAAGCTGAAATATCGCCTACCTAGAAGAAAGAATCTTCACATGATTTACTGCACCAAAAAATAGGGGTTGTACGCATAAGATATAACCACTTATAAGAAGAACTCAAACCAAAAGAAATAATAAGGTTTCAAGACCCCAAGGGAAATGATTCAGAACCTATAGTATCTATAGAAAGAAAGAAGGAAAGAAAGAAGGAAAAATATTCATTTTAAAATCAACTGATATAAATCCATTAGGATTTTAAATCACAGATATGATTTTAATTAACCATTAATGAAAATATTATTAAATTAAATTTGAAACAACCATTTAAAATATCTATAATTTTTAAGAAATGTCTGATATAAATATCCTCTTTTGAAATGAACCTTAATTCCATTAATTAAGGATTTAAAACCATTTCATGTCAACGAAAATGTGAAAAGGGAAAAACTATAAATTCTAGAAAAACTAGATTATGATATTGTTAGGTGATAACTATTAGAATCTACCATCAAGATCCACCATCATCCTCTAAAACACCCTTTTTCCTTCTAAACACCTCCAAACTCCTTGGGACCTCCTTCGGGCACCTATACCACTAGATTTCCTAAAAATTAATGGGTCATAAGGTTCAAGGAATTACATAGAGGACTTGTAATTAAAATTAAAATAGAATGATTAAAATATAATTCACAATATGATATCTAAAATGGGTAGTATATACATCACATAAATGAAATTATGTGCATAATACCAAACAGGTCTTAAAGAGAGGAATTTGAGATGAAAAACTTTTACCTCAGTCCTGGTTCGTTCTGCACTTTCACCAAATATACTGATTAATTAAATTAAGTTCATTAAATACATACCCAAGAAACTTATTCACAACTATAAACATTTATAATTCTTATTTATAATCATTATATATATATATGTATATTAGTTTTAATTTATATAAATTAATTATTTTGAAATAAGAGATCATTTTCCTCTTAATTTGATCGTTTTAAACGATTGAATTAATGAAAATCGTTTGTTGATCATATCATTAATATATTCTATGATTGATCATATCAGAAACTTAATGATACCATAAAAATAATATTTATACTTTAATCTCATCCTCATGACCATCCATTTAAGGTGGTGATGAAAATAAAAACAAAAATCAATCATTCCATGGAGGCGGTAATCCACACATAAGTATGGTTGGTGATTTTGTTTTCCATAGAATGGGAGAAAGGAGTAATATGGTTTATTATTTTAGAATAATAAAAATGATGTAAATATATTAATTATTTATTAAATTTTCCCTTTATAGCATCCATGTAATGTGGCGAAGGAAAATGAAACATGTTGCGTTGTGGAGGTGGTAATACACACAACACATGGATGTCAATTTCATTTTTCTTAATAAAAAAGGGAAAAGGTGATTAATGATTACTCACATACCATAATAAAATTCATTATATAATAAATATTTACTTAATTACATAGGAATTTGTAAATTATAATTGTAAAATAAAAATAAAAAAGGGAGAAGTTAAGTAAAAATGATTACTCATGTTGAGCACTTTGAGATTTCCTTGGAAGATCCCTTGGAAACAGATGTCATAGGCTAATCTATTGCGAACATAAGATCAATAGAGAAAAAGAGTATTCTAGGAGAATTAAAAAGGGTAGGGTTTCATGAGGAAACCTTATTTTTAGGTGTTTATTTAAGGGGTGGTGAGAGGCCCCTTTTATAAGTGGTGAGAATGAAATTTTTGTAAATATTTCAACTTAATAAAAAGGGAGAAAATTTTAAATATGTCAAGTGTATCTAAAATTTATAAATAATGGATTTGGGAATAGATAATATCCATAAAAATTTCATCCATTCAGTTATAGTAATGTTTTTATCATTTTTCAAGCCATTTATCCCTTGAATTATTACTATTACCATTTTAGTTTTTATTGTGGTAACTCGTTTTTATCTAAGGTTTTAGATAAAAACGAGTTTCCACAATAAAAACTAAAATGGTAATAGTAATAATTCAAGGGATAAATGGCTTTAAAAATGATAAAAACATTACTATAACTGAATGGATGAAATTTTTATCGATCTTATCTATTCCCAAATCCATTATTTATAAATTTTAGATACACTTGACATGTTTAAAATTTTCTCCCTTTATATTAAGTTGAAATATTTACAAAAATGTCATTCTCACCACTTATAAAAGGGGCCTCTCACCACCCCTTCAATAAACACCTAAAAATAATGTTTCTTCATGAAACCCTACCCTTTTTACTTTTACTAGAATACTCTTTTTCTCTATTGATATCTTGTTCACAATAGATTAGCCTATGACATCTGTTTCCAAGGGATCTTCCAAGGAAATCTCAAAGTGCTCAACATGAGTAATCATTTTTACTTAACTTATCCCTTTTTTATTTTTCTTTTATAATTATAATTTACAAATACCTATATAATTAAGTAAATATTTATTATATAATGAATTTTATTATGGTATGTGAGTAATCATTAATCACCTTTTCCCTTGTTTATTAAGAAAAATGAAATCGATATCCATGTGTTGTGCGTATTACCACCTCCACAACGCAACATGTTTCATTATCCTTCACCACATTACATGGATACTATAAAGGGAAAATTTAATAAATAATTAATATATTTACATAATTTTTATTATTCTAAAATAATAAACCATATTACTCCTTTCTCCCATTCTATGGAAAACAAAATCACCAACCATACTTATGTGTGGATTACTGCCTCCATGGAACGATTGATTTTTGTTTTTCTTTTCATGACCACCTTAAATGGATGGTCATAAGGATGAGAGTAAAGTATAAATATTATTTTTATGGTATCATTAAGTTTCTAATATGATAAATCATAGAACATATTAATGATATGATCAACAAACAATTTTCATTAATTCAATCGTTTAAAACGATCAAATTAAGAGGAAAATGATCTCTTATTTCAAAATAATGAATTTATATAAATTAAATTATCTTTATAAATATTTATAATAATGATATATAACAGAAATAAACACTAAATTAGATCATTATTCTTTTTTTATAATGATGTTAGAACTAAACCATCTCATAATTCTCCATTAATTATAGTAGGTTTATGTTTGGGTCGGTTTAACCACCTACTTGAAAAATACTATATATTTATATCATGGATGAATATTAGAACTTATTTACTGATATAATATGATATAAATATTTAAATTATTTTTTTTGTTCTTATAAGGTTATATCAACATTTAACTCATTAATTATAAAAACACATTTCATTCGTTAAGAATCATCAAAACATGATCATCATTGATTTCATCTTCATGGTTCACAACCAAAAATGACATGAAATGAAATTATAAACCTTATAAATATCATAGAACATATATTCTAGTAAATTTAATTATCTTTTAGTGATAACATTTGTGACAATAATCAATACCAACACTATTTTTAGGAAACTAGTTCAAAGAGATAAAGATTGTCTACACCCAGTGTTGAAAATAGGTAAAAACTAACTAATATACACACATATATATAATGATATTAAATGATAATTATAAATGTTTATAGTTGTGAATAAGTTTCTTGGGTATGTATTTAATGAACTTAATTTAATTAATCATTATATTTGGTGAAAGTGCAGAACGAACCAGGACTGAGGTAAAAGTTTTTCATCTCAAATTCACCTCTTTAAGATATATTTGGTATTATGCACATAATTTCATTTATGTGATGTATATACTACCCATTTTAGATATAATATTGTGAATTATATTTTAATCATGCTATTTTAATTTTAATTACAAGTCCTCTATGTAATTCCTTGAACCTTATGACCCATTACTTTGTAGGAAATCTAGTGGTATAGGTGATCGAAGGAGGTCCCAAGGAGTTTGGAGGTGTTTAGGAGGAAAAAGGTGTTTTAGAGGATGGTGGTGGATCTTGATGGTATATCCTAATAGTTATCACTTAACAATATCATAATCTAGTTTTTCTAGAATTTACAGTTTTTCCCTTTTCACATTTTATTTGACATAAAATGGTTTTAAATCCTTAATTAATGGAATTAAGGTTCATTTCAGAAGAGGATATTTATATTAGACATTTATTAAAAATTATAGAGCTTTTAAATGGTTGGTTCACATGTAATTTAATAATATTTTCATTAATGGTTAATTAAAATCATATCTGCGATTTAAAATCCTAATGGTTTTATACTAGTTGATTTTAAAATGAATATTTTTCTATCTTTCTTTCCTTCTTTCTTTCTATAGAGACTAGAGGTTATGAATCATTTCCCTTCGGGTCGTGAAACCTTGTTATTTATTTTGGTTTGAGTTCTTCTTATAAGTGGTTATATCTTATGCGTACAACCCCTATTTTTTGGTGTAGTAAATCATGTGAAGATTCTTTCTTCTAGGTAGGGGATATTTCAGCTTTATCTAAGTTGTATCATGTGAGGTGGGTATATTTTTTTATCCTTGGGAAGATGGTTTTCATCTATATTAATGAATATAATTAACTGGTTTAATTGAAATTTAAGGGTAAGGGAATGATTTGAATGTTTTTACATATTTTTGATATTTTGATATTGATCTTATCTATAATAACCCTGCTCTTTATTTCATATTTAAACATGATTTATTACATAAAAATTCACTTAATACAACTCAAAAGATCAATAGGTCAAGTGTATTTGGGAAATTAGGTACATTACACAACAACTTAAAACATTAAAAGCAATATCTTTATTGAAAACTTCTTTGACATGACAAAAACATTCCTTCATACTTAACACTACATGGGATAACATGAGTATAATAAAACATGTTATACAAGTCATTTCAATGAGGTGTAAAGTAACAAGAATAATAAGGCATGATATAGCATGATAATCATAACATGAAAAATGTGGCAACACCTTAAAACACTGCATTATAAACATAGGTCAAGGATAAATCTTCCAAGACATCATGGTGGAAAAAAGTCCCATAAATAAATCAGGTAAAACCCTTATACCAACGTGATGTATCATGATACTAAATATCACCCAATGCATTGGATCACTATATAATTCTAGGCGCACCCGTCACATTCATTTCATTCTCATTCTTAAGTGTGTCACATAGATCATAAAACATGGATTCATTCAACGTGATAATTTAATTCCAAGATCAAGTAATGTGACGCCCCAAAACTTATTTCTCTTGTAATAAAAAATATTAGGGTTTATTTTATTTAATTTACATGTTATCCAAACAAAAAATACAAACTAAATACCAGAAATTTTATTTAAATAAAACACCAAAGTGTTTACAATACACTGAGACCAAAGGAAAACCATACTAACCAAAAATATCTATTAAAAGACCTATTAGAATTACAAGAAGACCACCCAAAATAATGAGAACCCAAAGAATATAATATGGGTCTTACAGATCTGTCACAACGAACATTAGTATGTTCAGAGCCACTGCATCTGCACTAAGCATCAGTGGAATGACGTGAAACATCTTCTCCAATTATCTTGAATTTGGGACACCCTTATGTATGGTTTTATAAGGTATCAACTTGACTATTTCCTTGGGTGACCGTTGAGTTATAACGGCTATAATTATAGTCATTAGTCTTTTGGTGGATTAATTAAAAATATCTAAGTATAATTTATTTTTCTAAAATATTTAAGTTATGAATTGAAATTATAATAAAACCTTTTATTATGAATTTTAAAAGGGCAATGATTTAATATTTTTAATTACACTTAGTATGATTTTAAAATGAGGTGAGGATTTCAAACACCTTTCAAATATTTCAAATATCTTGTAAATTTTTTCATTATTAATGCTTAAACAAGGTCTTTGATAATACTAGAGTAGTTTTCATATAGATGTATTAAATTTTAAGTTATAACTTTGTGTTTAAAGGGAGGTATGTTTTTTTATCTCTGAATTTGGAAACATGTTTATAAATAATTTTAGTAATACTCTTAGTCAAGGAAAAGTATAATTTTATTAGAGTACCTTAATATTTTAAAGTTTAAAATTAAAATCAGGTTTTATAAAATTTAAGATATTCTCTTTATAGTTAAAATGAATATTTTTATTTTTCTATGATTTTATGGTTAGTATTGTGAGTTAGCTGTTTATAAAAAAATACCCACCAAGGGCCAGCTCTCTAGCTAGGCCGAGGGAGGCAACACACGCTAGGTGGCCAAGCCTAGCCCTCAGCCTCAGTACAGGCTGGCCCGAGCGGGGGGAATAGATACCCTAAAGGGAACTCAGAAGCGCACAAGGTAACCAGAGGAACCATCATGCGAGGTGGCATGGAGGCATGGGTGGGCGCAAGAGCGCGCCCGTAGAACCCGATATGGGGTTGTACCGGGAGGGGGGGGGGAGTAATCTGGTATAAGGCCGAGATCTCCGGGCTTATAAGGGAGGTGAGGAGGCCTCTCTGTTTTGATGTGGGATGGTGAAATTTTTCCAGGATTGAATACAGGCCGTTAGATCTCTCCACATGCGATCTGGGTCGTCTATTTTGGTCTGGCACTCAATCCTCAACATCCGCGGAATCCCCCATGTTTTTTGTGTGCCATCCGATCCAACATGGATCTAATCTTAGTCATCTGATATTTTTAAAATTCCGCATTGTTTTTGATCCATCTGATCTATCACAGATCTAATTGTGATCGTCCATCTTTTTTTTAAACTCCACGTTACACCGTAGCCGTTGGATCGAGTCACGATCTGATCTAGACCATTCATCGCCTTTTATTTTGCCTCGTCGCGCTGTATCCATCCAGTCTTCCCTCGGTTAATCTCCATCATCCATTCATTTTTTGGTTTTTCCCTTTCTGCGACACCTTCTTCGCCTTCAGGTGTGCTACACCAGTGACCTATTGTACTCCCACTTGCATCGATTTTCCACACCCATGACTGATTGGTCCTCCTTTATCACGTCTTCCACAAGGTCAGACCCTCTTCAATATTTTTTTAAAGCCAAGTAGGCTTCAGATTTCCATTCAATTAGCTGTAAATTGTTTTAAATAATTTGTATTATATAGTTTATAAGTATACCTCTCATTTTCACTCTAACCTCTCAGTCCTTCCTCTTCCTAAGCTTCCAGCAATCCTCCTTCGACGAATTCCCGAGCCTCTCCTCCCCCTTAAACCAAGGTAAGAGATATGTTGTCTTACTTTTGTTGTTTTGAGGGTATATACATATATATGTATACTCATATATATATATATAACCTTACATTTTATTTAAAATATTTTCTTATGTCGATCCTAAGTCTACTGGAATTTGAGTTCAAGAAGCATTATGAACATAAGGGTTTACATTATACATACAAAATTTATTTATGTACCTTATATATATGTGGTTATTTGTACATCCGGTTTATGAATATATAAAAATATATATATGTATGATCATACGGTTATGGGTAAAACTCTTTTATACCTGATTTTAAGACCTATAAAACTTGAGCTTCAAATTTAACATATAACTTTAAAGTGAAAGGAATTATATTTTGTATAAAACTTTTTAGTATACACGGTCATATATATAATTATATAGTTTATATGACTCTCCCTATGGACCATTTTAAATACTTCCAACCTCTCACTTCAATGAATAATTTAAGTTTTTGATAAGCAGATGAGTGCCAAATAGTTTTGGTATAAAACCCTTATGTGTACTCGGTTATATGTGTAAGATATATATGTTTACATAAGCATAAATATATATAAGTTGCTTAATAAATAAATCTTTTAAATTTCACATTTATGATTTAAAATTTAAGTACTTTTGTTAATTGACGTGTCCAATATATTTTAATCACATGGGTGTTGATTTTTGGATTAAACCCTTTGATATATAATGTGTTTTCAGTTTTGTGAATATATGTGTATACACATAAACTTGGATCCTCAATTTTATTTAGAATTTTCCAAGTTTTGCAAAGAAAGTATAAAACATGTGTTTTCGAATTTTAAATGTCTTTGTTTAAAAATTCTACATTTTATATACACCCTTGTGTATAAACATATTTATACAACACACTTTACTATTTTTGGATACTCCAAACATTATACTTTTGATGTGTTTAGTTTTTATGGAGAATTTATGGGCATTATATTTGGGGATTTTCTACTCTTATGAGTGAATCACTTATTTTTAACACATATTGAATGGTATTGGTTATAGTTGAATTTCATGCTTTTCATGTTTAACATTATGTGTACCTTGTGATATGTTAAACATAAGCATACCATAAGTGAAAGTTTGGGAATTTATGTGTTTAATACCCCTTTTGAAATACTTGGTTTATCTTTTAATTAATTAAGCACCCAATCCATGATGAATTTCCAATTTGTAATTTATCAGTAAATATTTTAGCATTTAGGGTTATCATTTTATGTAACAAAACTTGTATTTATTTTAGTGCATTAGTTTTCATCACATATGCCATAACCTGCTTATCATACTCTCCATTCAATGACATAACCATGCATTTGATAATTTTGTAATTAATATCAATTCACTGTATATATGTAAATGATAATGAATGTAATTAAAACTCTTATAACCTTTTATGGAATTATGAATTAAATTATTCAAGGTAGTATGGGACATCTTGAATAATATGAAATGGGAAATTAAATATTCCAAGTGGTATGATACATTTTGAATATACAACCTGACTTGGCATATGAAGAATGTATTGGACATAGTAAGTGTCGGGTGGGGCCCGATATAGTCCATCGGTGCATCGGTAGGTCTCATGAGACAAACTATGGTCTTAGTACAAGGCCTTGACAAAATGAGTATTTATGGTCTTGGCACAAGGCCTTGATGTTAGGTTTATGTTGTCCCACATTATACATCCCCTCATTATACTTATGATAATTAATTAACCAAGTGGATATTTGACTAGTAGAATATCCATGGTTGAGAGCCAGTACCTATGAGTATCAGAATAAGTAAATTTTTATGGCATGAAGTTTATGTTTCACTCAATGATTTATTAGTCAGTGAATGTTTCACAGTAGTAAATAAATTCATTGATGTTATTACCTTTATATGCAACTCTTATTATGTATTGCTCTTAGTTATTAAACTTGTACATGAATATTCATAAGTTATACTTATTTAGAATGTCTTTTACTTATTAATCTGAATGATCATGCGTATAATTGAATCATGTTCCCTTGTAATCCTATTAGTATGCTTTTAATTGTGCTTCAAAGACAATTGATATGATATGTTACATGTGTTATATCATTTATTAAGAAAATGTTTTATGGAAAAATTTTAAAAGAGTGTTTTCAAATGTTATATTAGTATATTATGTTATTTTAAAACCCCTTACTGGGCATTCATATGCTCACCCTAATTTTTTGAAATAAATTTTTCATGTATCAATTTTTAGCAAAAGAATCATGATAGAAGTAGCCGGTTTACCAGAACCTAAACCGAATCGATCCTCTGTATGGGACATGATGTTTAAAATATCAATGCATGTTTTTTTGTAAAAATGTACACATCATGTTTCAAGGCACCGGCTCTGGGTATTCTGGGGTTGGGTACTGACAAGTAATGTGTAATAAATACATGTAAGTTACCAATAAATAAATATATGTGCATAAAGGTGAATACCTTTGATAGAGAAATGGGTATGGTATTCACTACATGATAATTTTGGCATGGAAAATCACAGTTCAATTTTGGGAACATAACGCATCATATAGAAATTTTTAAAATGGAATCTCATCATTTAGAAATGAAAGGGAAAGTAATATGGAAATTAAATGACATTACCCAACATAAGTAACTGTAAATAGACGGAGTAACATAATAAAGAATCTTTAATAAAGAGGAGAAAGAAAAAGAACCCTTACAAACTTTCGTCATGGTAACAGGTGTACGTAAAGTTTCTTAGGAGGGTTAAATGAGAGTGAAATGGGATCCAATAATTTATAAATCAAGTGGAAATTAAGTGGAATAGGTAATAATGTATCCCAACATAAGAAAATGGAAATTAAAAAGGCATATCATAAATGAAGTTCTTGATTAAAAGAAGAGAGAGAGAATCCCTTACTTGGATGTGTGACTCCAAATTCTTAGGAGAGGCTTCTTGGGAGCTTGGGATACCTTGGGAAGACTCTAGGGGGTATAGGGATGATTATGGACATGATTAAAGTAATTTTAGTGAAGAGAAATGGGATCTTGGATGGGTTTATATAGTAAAGGAGAGGGATTTCTTTATTATTTTGGTTTTGGACACTACATAATAAAATATTCAAAACCAAAAATCATCCCATGAATCTTGCCCATTGTTTTTGTAAAATGGGAGAGAATTTCATTATTTTATAATACCAAGGTCTGAAGATAATAAAATATTTCCCTTGCTTATGTGGAGGTGAGTCACACTTTCAAAGAAATGATTTTAAAATCTTAAAATATTTTATAAGTCTTGGAGGATTAATTAAGGCTTTATAAAATAAATAAAATAAACTTAAAATCACATTATTTTAAATTAAAAACATATATTTTTTCAATTATATCTTTTATAATATTTTTTACATCACTATTAAAATATTATGATGTCATAAAACACACCGTATATTTATACGGTATTTAATTTTTATCCCAAAATTCGACTGTCTCGAAAAATTATGAAAAATTCAATGTTGGATAATTTCAATGTACTGATTCTAAAAATAATATTAATTTTATCTAAATTATTTTCTAAATAAGTGAATTTTCACTTTTAAAATAAACCTGACATTTATTGAAAATGACAGTTTTTTTATATTAACAGTTTTCAAAACCTAATAAAAATTACATTTGACTTCACAAAAATTATATGATCATTTATATTTAAAAAATTAATTTAATAATAATATTTTATTAAAATATTATTTATTTCATAAATCCTTTAATTCATCAAAATATATTTATTAATTTATTTTAAATATTAACCAAAAATACTATTTTTTCTTTAAAAATCATTTACAAAGTAAAAAATATAGGAAGAAAATATATTCATTATTATATAGAAAATAATGTACATATTCCTAATGATAGTGTCTTGATACATATCCATTTATTACATTGGAATATGTCCTAAGAGTAAGGTGCGCGATGGTAGGGATTTCATGGGGTTGTTCGGTGAACATGGTTTGGGTTGTAATCTCAATGAGCTTGGGTCATAATCTCGATGAGCTTGGGCTTATCCTGTAAATGGTTTCTCCCATGGTTAAGTTTTTGGATCTCAGTTTGGGCTTGGTATTTGGCTAATACTAGAAATTCTATCTCCCTTGTAAGCTCTGATAAATGGGCTTCATAGGGTATGATCCTACTGGTTGAGGTCATCACTTCCTCTGTCTGTGCCAAAAATGATTTGTTAAAACCCCTATATTTATACTAGTCATGTGATCACTGTTCAATAGTTATATTATCAATGGTAAATATACTTAAAACTCATTTAAATCCAATTTTATATAAAATAAAATAAGTTCATGTGTTTTATATATCCATAATACATTTAATTAAATAAAAAAAGTGGAATTTTATTCATTAAAGTTTGGGTCGTTGCAATCTTCCCCTCTTAAGAAATTTCACCCTAGAAATTTTATTTTCTCACACTAAAACAGATAAGGGTAACTCTAATTCATCACCTCATCTGGTTCCCACATTTCTTTTTCAAAATTTTGGTTTCTCCGCAATACTTTGATGAGGGGAATTGTCTTATTTTTTAGAACTTTCTCTCTATGATCTAAGATCTTTATCAGCTGCTCTTTATAGGAAAGGTCATTATCCAATGGTATTAACTCTAGATTTAGTACATTTGATGGATATGGTATGTACATTATTAAGAGGGATAAATGAAAAACATAATGTACTTGAGATATGTAACACCCCAATCTTCCACAGTACGTTTCCCTTTGAATAATGCAGTAGTTTGCGTTGTACACAACTTGAAGTTTTAACACACCATGACCAATCAAACTAGCTGTTATAAACAGTAATAACCACTTTTTAAAATTTTATAAATTTTATTTTTCAAAATGGACTTAATTTTTGAATTTTTAATATCAAAATTATCTTAGGGTGAATTTTTGGTATTTTTCTGAAAACTTTCAATTTTTGATGAATGGTGAAAAACACTGCGTTATTGTTTAAAACCAACTTTTTATTTAAGTAATTAGTTATTCTATTTTAATTTATTTTAGGTCAAAATAGATACATAATACCTATATATGTTCAATGTAATTCATTAAATTCATTTATAAAAAGTTTAGATATATAAAATTTTATTGAACTTTTTATCGTCTTTTACCCACCTTTTAGGAGCATTTACAAATTTGCATAAAACTTAACTTTACCACTTATGTGAGTTGAATTTAAAAAATCCGAGAGACACGGTTGACATAAGTAATTAAAATTTGGTTCAATAAGATAAAAATAATTTTTGGTGAATTGTAACTTTTGACTTTTATTTACCACGATTAAAAGTAAATAGGGTAATTAAGGGTAAAAATGATATTATAATTACCCTAACATATGTACTAATTATATTGGATAATTAAAATTTTAAAAAAAACTTATGAATAAAATATTATCCTCTTTGGTCCACTTGTATTAGATTAATACATTTATTATTATTTTATTTAAAGAAGAGTTAAAAGAGTTAAATTCAAAGTTTAATAACTAAACTATTTTTAATATAGGGTTACACACAATATAAATTAGACTATAAATATTAATTATAAATCTAAAAATATTTCCTACATAATGGTATTTTATTTATAATTTTTAGACATTAAATAATTTAATTTATTTATGACACAATGATGATGTAGTAATTACCTTAATAATGAAATATTAAAATAATTGATATTATAAATATCCAAATAAATGTAAATTGAGACTTGTGATGAATTGAAATAATTTTATAGGTTAATATGACTTGTTATAGTTTATTAAATAAATTTTATTTTAAGTTATAAAGTTTTTATGGCTTTCAAAAAAACCAAATACTAAATATAGTCAAAATTGACATAATTGAATTTTTAAAACAAATACTATATTATTAATTGATATAATATTCCTGAAAATATAATGTTCTGAAAAAAACTTAGATAAGATTATATATATTAATAATTAAACACTGGGGTTTTTCTTGGTAGTTTATAGTATGTTTATTAACCATGTAATATAAAAATACAAAGAGACATGATAAATGTCAAACTATTTAACTAAGACTTAAATAAAAAAGATAAGGTTAATATGGTGACCTAAACCTATCTAAAACCTATTTTTTGAGATTTTTTCGACCCATACCCACCTTATCCTATAAATAAATCATTTTGGATCCATTAGAAACCGAAAATGATTTTATTATAAAATAATATTTCAATCTTTTCCTAAAGTAACCCTCACCTCTCTTATAAAAGGTTACTTACCCTTATCTTAATTTCACACCTCCAAAGCCATCTTTATCGGCCAAAACCTATCCAAATATCCTCCCAAATTACCTCACATAAACCTAGAGTCATTACTATGATCATAAATCCAACCTAATGATCCATTTTGTTCAACTCAAAAGGAAATACCAGAAGAAGAGGTAATAACTTCACCACCCTCTTTTAAGTTCTTTTCTTCTTCCACTTCCTATTTATTTTTTATTTCCATACCAAAATAATAAATTCAGTACCTTATACATACTGTGATGTTATTATAAATATAGTGCAACCATATTCGTTATTCTATCCATCTTATAAATGAAAAAGTCACCATACGTGCGTATGTACGACTTACTGTCTCCACGTTGTGGTGTAGTTTTTTATTCAAACACTTCATTATTTGAATGGGTATAATAATGAGTATAACTAATGTAAATAATAAATATAACATTTTCATAATTATTTATATATTATATACCATCTAATTACATACTATTTCACCATCAATATAATAATATTGTTGCTCATGCGTACGTACAAATTACAGTCTCCACGAACGCGATGAGATTCTTTCCACATTGTAATCATTCAAGAATAATTTTCATTTTATGATTAAAAATAATATTTATGAACATAATATAATTAAGTATATTAATCAAATACATCCTATCCATAACAAACATGGCTTACATAACCAAGCATATAAAGGAAAACGAATCAGTTAACACCTGAAACGATGATACTACTAAAATATTATTACGTCATTGTTTGGATGTAATGCATATCGAGAAAAACATTTGTGAGATTTTACTTGCTACTTTTTTAAATGTCAAAGGCAAAAAAAAGACGATTTGTGGTTTCTTCATGATTTGATGGATTGGGGTATAAGAGAAAGACTTCATCCTGAGTTAATTGGTCAAAATAAGTGGAAAGTCCCTGTTGCCTGTTATTCGATTACAAATGTGGAGAAAAAACAATTTCTTCAGGTCTTGGAATGTTTGAAGGTTCTGGATGGTTATTCAAGTAATATTTCAAAAAGGGTGAATACACAAGATGTGAAACTCAAATATCTTAAAACCCATGATTACCATGTCTTGTTACATGAGTTGATTCCCATTGCCATTATCCATTTACTTTCACATAATGTTAGAGTTGCGGTGATTAAGTTATGTCAATTTTATTGAGATCTTTGTGCCAAAAGATTGAGCAGAAGTGTTGTTCAGAAATTTTAGAGAGATGCACCGATTATTCTTTGTGACTTGGAGAAAATTTTCCCATCATATTTTTTCACATGTATATTGCATTTGACTGTGCATATTCCCACATAAGTTCTCTTTGGTGGTCCTGTTTCGAGTTGGTGGATGTATCCTACCGAAATAATGATGTTTACATTGAAATCTTATGTGAGAAATAAATATCATTCTAAAGGATCTATTGTGAAATTCTATTTAGCACAAGAATTCATGGATTTCTGTTCATCGTACTTGTATAACGTCACTAAGAGGTCTAATCGACTAATGAGAACTGAAGATGAGCAATATGATCCCATTGAGACTATATTTCCTTCACTGCCCCAAACAGGGGGGATATCTGGATCGTACTCGTTGTGTACTTTAAGTAGGGAAGAGTGGGAAATGGCACATCGCACAATATTATTCAATTGTGGCGTGATTGATGATTATATCAAGTAAGTAAACTAATAAATATGTATTTTTTTCATTGTGTGATTTCTTTATATCTTCTGACATTTTAATGCTTTCATATCTGTAGAGAACATTTAGAAATTATAAAAAAGAGACATCGCTCTCTATCTATTAAGAGGAAGGAACTGTTGCACATCAAAGAATTTGCTGCCTGGTTAAAGTCAAAGGTAATATATTTCTTTTTCTTCTTCTCATAACATAATCACATGTCTCTGTTTAATATTCTATGTTGGTATCTTTTAGGTTTTAACTCTAGCAATGATTGAAGTATCAGATGAAATAAAAGCATTGTCCTTTGGTCCAAACGATGTGGTACGTGATTGTAAGTCAATGGTTGTCAATGAATTTAAATTTGTTATAAATAGTTGTGAAAAAAATGGCAACACAACATGACGGTGTCACGATAAGCACCACAACAGATTGTTATGCGAGTGCATCAGACATGCAGCCTCGATCAGAAAATATATCATATTATGGTGTTGTTGAAAGAATCACTTTATTAGATTACTATGCACATGGTCGTGTCGTAATGATGAAATGCAAGTGGTTTGATTCAATGAAACGACAAGGAATTCATGTTGATAACTGTGGATTTAGAGTGATTGATATGAACCACCAGCTTCGTACCGATGAACCTTATATTCTTGAATCACAAGCTAAACAGGTGTTTTATGTAAGTGACCCATTACAACCACAATTTGGTGTTATTGCTGATGTTATTACTAGAAATATTTTTTACAAAGGCATGGATGACAATGATGTTGTGGATGAACCTGTCGGTATTTATTCGAATGCTGCATTTGATGATACAGATGATGCAATTTTTTGAACAGATTGTGAACCGAAAATTGTCACAGACCCCACATAGCATTGACACATTTGTAAGTATTTACCTGATATTATTGCAATATTGTATGTGTTTTTTTAACTTCCATACATGATATCAAAATAACCAGTATATTTTATACCATTATCGAATATAAAACTATTAATACCCTCACCAATTTATGTTTAACCACTTCTCTAGTAAATCTTGAACATAGAAAAGTCTTGATATTTTATCAATATACATATCACACATGAAAATGTATCTCATTGTTTTATGATAAAATTGTATTATTTAACATTTTACATTATTTCTATTTATTTGAGAATATTATTTTAAATTTCTAGGTCAAAATGTTTTATTATGATGATACTAGAAGGAGTAGAAGAATATCGATAAACGAACAACGTAGGTCTCCTCCTGGAAACAATGTAAGTACAAATTATTTTTGAAAAATATGGTCTTTAATATTATTTATCTTGTTATCATTCATTATATTTTATCATCTATGTTATTTTAGGCTGCATCGTCGAGGAGACGCTTGGATTATGCCACTGAGTATGATATTGTGGTGGGGGGTACTGATTCTACAGGACAGCCTACTACTACGTCGCTTGAGACACCAGGAGTCCATCCTCCCATTATTCCACCTCCATATTATCCATACCCACCTTTTCTGTATCCCTTTTTGCCCACACCCACATCATATGGTAGTTCTCTGACGCCCATCCCTCATTTTCCATTCCCACCATCCACTGTACAGGGTACTGTGCCCCCATATATCCCACCGCTATATCCATATCCATATCCACCCTCATCTGTACAGGGTTATCCATTGGGTTTTCTGCCTCCATCAGTACACTTTGCATCTACTATACATAGTACTCCTGTAGATATCTCACCTACCATGGAGGCTTCCCCCCTCCAGACGAAACACTTCAGGGGTCAGCAGATCCCCCATCTACTGGTATTTGTTTAAACATTACTGTTACTGATTAATGATAAATTCATATATATTATTTTATTTTATTTTTGGTTTCATGATTATCTCCAGCCTCTACCAGACGACGAGGCTGCACAAAAATGCGCGAGGTTTGGAATCGGAACATGCAAATCATAGTTGATTACAATGAGGACAATGCTATAATTAATAAAAATGGCACGTAATGTAAAAGTTTTATGGGAACACTTGCTAGACACAACAATATCATTCCGGTTCAACCGATAAGTTGGAAGGCAGTTGAACAACAAATAAAGTACAAAGCCTGGGCAGAGATTTAGGTAAGTAATGTTAATCACCTTTTATATATATATAAATTTATAATATTTTCTTAACAAATATTATGTCCATTGCAGCTTCGATATAATTTTCCTGATGGAAAAAATGAAAAGGCTGCAAGGATAATGGATTTAGGTGAAATGTGGCGAGCCTACAAGTATGATTTATATCTTGGTTGGAAAAAGAGAGTTGGTAAAAAGCTTGAATAAGTACTGGTGATTCAAGATTTCCCAATATTACAATATAAAGAGATGATCAGCTATTGGAGGAGTCCAGCGTTTAAGGTGTTTGTTAAATTTATATATATATTCATTTATTTATTTGAAAATGATTTTAAATTACTTGTTTTATTTATGTGAATGAATTTATATAATTATTTGTTTATAGGAGAAATCAAACAGAAATAAAACAAACAAGAGTGCAATGAAACACATTTATACTCACGGACACACTTCATTACCAGATCATGAGCAGACGCAGGTAATTTAACATTTAAAATATTTAGCTTTGTTTAGTGTAATTTTTTTAACTTCCAATTTTGATTTATTTCTTTGTTTTTTTCCATAAAAAGGCATCAAATATCGAGGGTCGCGTTCCTCACTCAACTTTGTTTTGCACAAGATAGAAAAAGAAAGATGGGACTGTGCCAAATACCGACACCGAGAATGCGATTGTAAGTATATTTCAATTTCTTTGATTTTTACTGAATTTAATTACTTATATTATTTCATCATTTTAATTTATGTTATATATAAATCAAAAAAATGATTTAGAGGCATTGGCAGAAAAAGAACCTGACAGTTTGGGCCCAAACGATCATCTACATCAGGTATTAGGAGATGAGAATCAGGGTAGAGTGTGTTGTCGACCTAGGAAGAAGATTGTACCATCTCGATACTGGTCTACTAACGTTTCTTCGAGTACCAGTTCTGGTTTTTTCACAGTGGAACAAATGAATGCCATAATAAAAGAAGCAAGTCAAAAATCAGAATAGGCGATAACTGCAAATATGATGAAATTTATGTCTACCCTTTCTTCTACACTTCCACCAGAATCAACTGCAACAGTTGATGCCTTTTTTATGTCGATGCGTTCTGCTAATGTAGATTATTCTATCGGAGCTGGAGCCAGACCTAGTGCTGGACCCGATGCTAGTGCTGGTTTGGATGCAGATGTCGATGATGATGTTGGTGGTGTGAGAGGTGGTGATGGTGTTTCTATAGGAGGTGTGTATGAGGGTTATCATGATTATGATGATACTGATATTGAGACTCACTTTTGATGTAAATTGTATTTTTGGATTGGTAATGTATGACGAGTTCCATGCATCTGATTACACTGCTTTTTTGATCAATATCATTAATATTTACCATATCTTATTGGGAATGAGAATGACTACTAACCAGCAGATCTACCTTAAGCTAACTATGTCTAGTATTTGATATAGCCCTACCGCCATGACTTCTCAATCGATAAGTTTCTTTAACTACCTCAGTTAAAGCTATGTATTCGAATTCAGTAGTTGAAAGTGCAATAATATATTACATATTTCAATTCTAGGAAATGAAACCTCTAAATTTAGTAAACACATTAATAGTTAAGGATTTACAATTGTCAACATTAACAGTATAGTTAGCATCAACCAAACTACAAATAATTTAAGTAGAATCCACATTTGTACCATAGAATAATGAAATATTAGAAGTAAAAGAAAGATACCTCAAGATCCACTTAAGGTAATACCATTATAGCTTCCCTGGAGTGCCCATGAACCATCATAGAGTGCAGATAGAAACTGAAAAATCAGTTCTAGAGAAAATCATAGAATACGATTTGCAAACAACAATGTTATAATAAGAAATTCTAGACATAAATTCAACATCAACTTCAGTAGTAGGCGATTGATTCAAGGACAATTTAAATTTTTGTTCAAGAAGGAAAGTAACATGATTGAGAGATTCCAACATTTACCTATTTATAAATTTTAAAATATAAGCATGCTAAGATAGATAAAGTAGTTTATGCATTCTATCCCTAATGATTTAAACACCTAGTATTTTCTTATCTACACCCAAGTCATTCATTTAAAACTTAATTTTCAATTGGTATTTAACAATAGAGATCATATTTATGTCTTTTAAAATTATGAGCATGTCATCAATATACAATAGTAGGTAAATGATGTAGATTTTAGTTGAGTTTAATTAAAAGAAGGCATTATAATGAATGATAATGAACTTGTTACCTAGAAAAAATGAATCAAAATTGAAGCACCACTTCCATGAGGATTGTTTCAGGCCAGACCAAGATTTATTTAAATGGAATACTTTCTTTGGTTTGAACTCAGCAGGATAATCATCAAGTGGTATCATATAAATCTTTTCATTCAAATCACCAAGCTGGAAATCAGTTTTAACAACTAACTTCTCTATATGAAGATGATGAAATTGGATCCTCCAACACAAGAACTAGTCCTAGATATCCCCCAAAAATCTGAGTGTATGTATTCAAGTGGGATGGAAGCATTGAAATAAGACCTATTGAAACTAACCCTCTTGGATTTTCCCATCACACAATCTCTGGAAAATAAAAGATTTATAGTTGTGATGTTACTCAATATCCCTTGGTTGTTGTGTTCCTCTAAGACTTTGGAGCTGAAATTCCCTATCTTATATGCTATAGTATATTATTGTTAGTACTTGTATTGTAAACACTGCCCAATTTCCATAAATGGGTATTCCCATTCAAAACATATAACCCATTTTTTAGAGATCCTTTTATGATAATTATTGATCCTTTAGAGATCTTGAGATTTGGTCTAGAGGTAAATCCATTTTGATCTAGGACCGCTAAGGAGATTATGTTTCATTAAAGGATGGGGACCCACCATACATTAAGTAAGGTGATGATGGATTGATTATCTAACTCTATAATAAGGGATCATATTCCCTCAACCTTGCACCTATTATTTTTTCCTAAGAATACATATACTTCTCTCCTTTTGACCAGCTCTAAAAATGACTCTCTCTGTTGGAAAATATGAAAAGAACAACTAGAGTCTAGGACACACTCTTGATTAAGTGTATAAATGGACACATTCAAGATTTAAAAAAACTTCATAGCCTAAATCAACCAGAAAATACAGGTTATTGGGTTGTTTGGATTCTAACTCACGCATGAGTTTCCTACGCTCGAGCTTAATGTGCCCAGGTTTACCATAGTGAAAACATATTAATTTTCTATCCATAGATCTTGTCCTAGATTTGGGTTATTTATTAATCTTATTTTTTTCCCTACTGAATTGTTTTTTTACCTTTAGTTTAAGGTCTCCCCCTTGTGAAAAACTCTTATCCTCACCTTTTATTTTTGTTATAGAATGCAATTCCTTAGACAAATGGGATGATTTGATATTTTCTAATGTTAAATAGACTCAACCATACATCAATGTCGTAACAAGTGTTCTATATCTATTTTCAAGAGTGATTAATATGATCATTTCCGGATCCTCATCATCTACATAAACATTAATATTGTCTAAATCTAACATGAATTTATTAACCTCATTTAAATGGTTTTTTATATATGTACTAGGATTCATTTTGAATGTCAATATACAATGTTTCTTGTAAATTTTTCCTACAAATGAGGCAATCATGTATAATTTTTCATGTTTAATCCAAACTCCCTCATTGGTAGAATCTTAATAAACTTCTATAAGGGCCTTATCAACAACATAAAGTAATAGGCAGCAAGGTGGAATAACAAGTATACCTGGGGGAAATTCTTGGTATTCATCAATGGTCTGGTTAGTTTCATTAATAGTCATAATGGGTTTCATAGGCCCATATAGAAAATAAATGAAACCTTTTTGTATTTGCAAGGATCTCATTTAGGGGGAGTGCTGGGGAAGGGGGAGGGGTGTGTGCAGGTGGTGGGGGGGCAGGTGGGGGGGCAGGGGGAGGGGGTGTACAGATGGGGGGGCAAGGGAGGGGGTAGGGGGGTGTGCAGGTGGGGGGCAGGGGGTAGGGAGAGGGGGCGGGGGGTGTGCAGGTGGGGGGGGGGGAGGGGGTGTGCTGGGGCAGGGGGAGGGGTGTGTGCAGGTGGGGGGGGGGGGCAGGTGGGGGGGAAGGGGGAGGGGGGTGTTCAGGTGGGGGGCAGGGGAGGGGACATGGGGATGTGCAGGTGGGGGGTAGGGGGCAAGGAGAGGGGGTAGGGGGTGTGCAGGTGGGGGGGGGGGGCAGGGGGGTGTGCTGGGGCAGGGGGAGGGGTGTGTGTAGGTGGGGGGGGGGGGGGGCAGGGGGATGGGGGTGTGCATGTGGGGGGGCAGGGGGGGTAGGGGGGTGTGCAGGTGGGGGGTAGGGGGTAGGGAGAGGGGGCAGGGGGGTGTGCTGGGGCAGGGGGAGGGGTGTGTGCAGGTGGGGGGTAGGGGAGGGGGCAGGGGGGTGTGCAGGTGGGGGGCAGGGGGGTGTGCTCGGGTAGGGGGAGGGGTGTGTGCAGGTGGGGGGGGGGGGGAGGGGGATGGGGGTGTGCAAGTGGGGGGGGGGTAGGGGAGGGGGCAGGGGGGTGTGCTGGGGCAGGGGTAGGGGTGTGTGCAGGTGGGGGGGGGGGGTAGGGGAGGGGGCAGGGGGGTGTGCAGGTGGGGGGGGAAGGGGGGTGTGCTGGGGCAGGGGGAGGGGTGTGTGCAGGTGGGGGGGGGGTGCAGGTGGGGGGGGGGGGGTAGGGGGAGGGGGTGTGCAGGTGGGGGGGGGGCAGGGGAGGGGGTAGGGGGTGTGCAGGTGGGGGGAAGGGGGCAGGGAGAGGGGGTAGGTGGGTGTGCAGGTGGGGGGGCAGGGGGAGGGGTGTGTGCAGGTGGGGGGGGGGGCAGGGGAGGGGGCAGGGGGGTGTGCAGGTGGGGGGCAGGGGGCAGGGAGAGGGGGCAGGGGGCTGTGCAGGTGGGGGGGCAGGGGGCAGGGAGAAATTCTCATTTTCTCCCTTATTTTTTTCTCCCAAATCAAATCTAAACAATTGTTTTTTTCTTCGATCTTAATTATCACAGTCCGAAGTGGCTAAACCACTAAAGGGAAGGGTTGAGTGTATGATTCTTTTGATCTTATTGAATTTCTAAATCAGAACCATCTAACCCAAACAATAGTAATAATGTAAAATAAATTCTATTTATTAAATTATTTTATGAATCCTTTACCATATTATATTTATATGATTTAACTTGTCCTGATTAGAGTTGAGTTGGCTATGACTATTAACATTTTCCACTTTCTGCCATTACAACTAGGATTAAAGAATCATCGTTTTTAGCTATATCAAAACTAAGGAATATTTAACTCTTATATAGATCTATTTTGGGTTTTCCATGAAAAAATAGTGTTTTAAAATCCACTTCAAAGCCTAATCCCTAGGATTATTCCATGTTAGGACCAATGTTATCCTTTTTACCTCAATCCCGAAATAGACTGTGATCCCTATTTCTTACTAAATGTTAAACAAAACTGAATAGCATCAATCATATCCCAAAACCAATACAAATTTTGAGGACTCCTAAAAAATGTTTAGAGTCCAATTTTCTATTATACCAAACATTCTTCATGGGTTCGACCCCACACTATCAATATACTACAAAATTATAGCATGTGTAGTTTGGGATAAAAGAATTATAATTTGAATGCAGCCCATGTAATGTAAATAATAAATATGGGATCGTCAAATTTTGATAATGATTATAGGAAATATGTTTACTATCCTTATGTATAGGGACCTTTATCAAAAACCTAGGATAACCTCACCCTCCCCATATTATATTTTCATTCATTCCTTTTTATTTTGGAAGCCACTATGTTATTATTTTTAAAGCCTAGTTTATGTGTCATGACCCTCTAACATATTCAAATGGTCATGACACCCATTAAATTCTTACCTTCATGCCTAAAATTGCATGGTACCTTTCCAATTTCTTCTATTTATGTATGGAATACCATAAAAAACTAGCCAGTCCCAACCGACCCAACATTCGATATGTTCCAACAATACATCAAGGAGATCATCCTAATATACAGGGGGGCTGCTGTCTAGGGGGAGCTGCTGTCCAGCAGGGGGGGGGGGGGGGGCTGTCCAGGGGGGTCCAGTAGGGGGGGCGTCCAGGGAGCACCAACGGGCGGGGGGGGGGGATTCTGTCCAGGGGGGGCTGTCTGGGGGGGGGGGATGCTGTCCAGGGGGGGTCTAGCAGGGGGGGTGGGGGGGCTGCTGTCCAGCAGGGGGGGCTGTCCAGGGGGGTCCAGTGGGGGGGGGGCTTCTGTCCAGGGGGGCTATCCAGGGGGGTCCAGTAGGGGGGGAGGGGGGGCTGCTGTCCAGGGGGTCCAGCAGGGGGGGGGGGCTTCTATCCAGGGGGCTTATGTAAATAATCCTTTTAGAGTCCTTTCATAATTTTATTTTCATTTATTGAGTCCACTTTTGTCTTTTATTAATCTATTATGTTAGAATGTTCTTGTTTAATTGAATATTATTTTATAATGATTTGTTTCACATATAGGGATCTCTCATACAACTCAATGACGAGGAGCTTACCTCACAGTTTCAGGTCGCTTTCAAGCCTTGGTACACTATAAGCAACTGAGAATTTAGTTAAGATAATTATCATTTTTAATGTATTTATGGATTTATTCAAGTATTTATAGATCAATCAATTCACTGGTCTAATTTATGCCCTTGCTGGCGTTCCCCTTTTTGATTTTTAATTTGATGGTATGTTTAAATAACACTTATTTGAATTGACATCTTTCTAGTTTACATAGTTTTTGTTACCATGTAATTAATCAGATTTCACTGCTTTAGTTTGTATGAATTCTGAGCATCCTTAGTGCAAATTCTTTAATCTTTTCTTCCTTTTACTGATTCTATCAGGAATGTTTCAAACAACCAATTTATTGGAGCTTATTTGTGTATCGTTGTGACATTATTAGCACTTGGTGGACCACCCTTGTTATCTGTATATAGATTGTTACTATTTTATTTATTTTACTTTATATTCACTAACCCAACATATTATGGGATATATTAAAGTAATTAATATTAGTGAACAACTTAATTTTATGCTCATTTACCACACATGTATACAGATTGTTACTATTTTATTTATTTTACAGGTCTTGTATTTTTTTACTTTATATTCACCTCCATTGGGGGGTTCTGGTGTAGGGTGGGGGGGGGGTCTAGGGGGAGGGGGGGGGGTGTACAGTGAGGAGGGGGCAGGGGGGTGGGGTGCAAGGTGCAGGGGGTGGGGCAGGGGAGGTGTGCAGGAGCAGGGAGTTTAGAAATTTGGTTCATGTAAGATGCAGGATGAACGAATGGGCTTTGAAACTCTGGTACAAGGATATCCCAAACCAGATGATTTTTATTGTTTACTGAATGAGACATCAAGCACTTCCAACGAAGGAGAATATTTAGAATTAGGGGGTGAATCTGGCCTCTAGATGTCACTGTTGTACGAAGGCCACACTATGAATCTTCTTGGAACTTATTTTTTTAGAGTGACTGGGTGAGGGGGATCTGGAGGTTTATGGGACAATTTTTGAATATCAACAGTAGCGGGAACTCCATGTAGGAGATTATTGAGGCATTGTTCCAAGGGGAGATCCAGGGGTGGAGGTTATGATTCATTTATGTTTTTTCTTGGATGTGTGTGGGACTATTTGGGATGGTAGGAATAATGTAAGAGAAGGCAAGAGGAATTCCTCAATCTATTTTCAGGTTCAAGTGAAAATGATTGGGGCAGAGTTGGGAGTGATTATCAGAGGAATTTTTTCTACTACCCTGATAAGATTTCATCCATAGATTTGTATGAACAGTGATTCTTTCCAAGGTAGTTAAGGAAAGGCGGATTCAATGGAAGCCTCCTGCTATGGGATTATAATTGAATGTGGATGGATCATGTATTGTAGGGGAGATAAGGGGAGGCGGGTTGGTTCAGAACAATAGGGGCTTAGTATTAAAATTGAATGTGGATGGATCTTGTATTGCAGGGGAGACGAGGGGAGGCAGGTTGGTTCAGAACAATAGGGGCTTGGTGATTCTATGTTTCAATTCCTTTTACTGAATGGGTACCTCCATTGGGGCAGAGGTGAGTGTGATGAATACATTCCTTATTTTGTGTAATATTTTCATTGAGGAGATTGATGAAGTAGAATCCAACTCAATTGTGTTGGTTCGGCTATTTCCGAAGAAGGTGGTGGTTCCATGGGATTTGGATTACCTTGTATGGGGGGTGCTGGTGCAGGGTGGGGGGCGGTATAGGGGGGGTGTGCAGTGAGGAGGGGGCAGGGGGGTGGGGTGCAAGGTGCAGGAGGGTGGGGCAGGGGAGGTGTGCAGGAGAAGGGGGTGGGGGGTGCTGGTGTAGTCCTCCCAACTGCCAGCATGGTTCACCGTGTTGGATTTTTTTATGCAGGCTAAAGCCCTATAGCCATGGTTTCAAACCGTGGCTATAGGCCTTTAGCCACGGTTCAGGTGGCCTTTATTGGCATCTATAGGGCTGACCCTATAGCCACGGTTGAAACCATGGCTAAATCCCTATATCCACGGTTTGAAATCGTGGCTAGAGGTCTGTAGCCATGGTTTGAAACCGTGGATATAGGATCATCCCTATAGCCACACCAATACCAGCCACTGTTTAGAACCGTGGATATAGCCTAAATTTCTAGTAGTGATGTCTCAAAATAAAGTGGTCCTTATTAGATAATTTTTACCCAATGATTATAAATTTTAAATCTGTTTCATTTTATCCAATTTATAAAAGTGATAAAAATTAATTTTCAAATAAAAATGTACAATGTATTAAAAAACCTTTTGAGAAAATATTATTTATGTCCTAAAATATAAAATATGGATTTGTAAATTAAAAGCAAAATTTCTAAAATTATAAAGTCACATATAAAATACATATTTGGTCTTATAAAAATATCTCCTAAATTTACAATTCATACTTATATAATAACAATGTCATAAAAGTCATGTTATCTGTAAAAACTATATTTTTCACTATTCACCTAAAAATCATTATTTTTAGAAAAATCATAAAAAATTATTCAAAATAAAATATTACTATGATTAATCCAAAAATAATTTTCATTTTTTAAAATTAAAATTCTAAATTTTATAAATTCAATTTTTAAATAAAAAGGTGAGATATAATGAATTTTTTTATAGGAATACAACTTTTTAAGAATATTAATAATTCTCATTGATATTTACTATCATTTAATAATTAAATTAGCATTAACCAATTATTCATATAAAATATATTTTATCATCATTAATCACAATTTTCTTGAATTAGAAATGTATATTGTATAGAAAGGCAATATTTAGAAAAATACATTTTTATGTATAAAATGATCATATTAATAATTTTAGCTACCTTAATTAAATTTCATTAATATTAAAAGCTGTATTTATTTTATTTCTATAAATATTTCATAAATCATTTACTCCTATTAATTTATGCAGATTCAATGGTTAGGATCAGTCATACTTAAATATTTATATTTTATCTAAATATATTACGGTTTCATTTATGTTTGGTGTTGAATGTAGATAAAGCTATCAAACACATTGACTTATTTAAAAATAATAATATATTAAAGTTTTGGGTGTTACATTCTACCCATTAAATATTCCTCACAATTTGACTCATAATATTAGATTAATTTATATAGGGAACTCATAATTAACCATGCACCACTAGATGATCATGGGTTTATTTAGGATATGGAATGGGATTTATCTTTATGAAAAAATATTATAAGTGATTTATAAATAGATTTAACCCATTTCTAATTTCATATAGAATTATACTAAGGGAAGAATATCTAGATATATAAGAAATGAATTCCCATAAAACTTGAAAATTATTTATATGATAATCATACTACTAAGGGTTTTTATTTATAACTCAATGTCTAGTATTTAGTGAAAAATTACATGATATAGGACACTAGAAAATCTAGATTAAAAAAATCACCATCCGATACATTAGTAATAGTTACACAGGATTTTCCTTGTTCGCATGGTTATTGGTGACTATCTCCCTCGTTTTCCTATGGATTGGAACATTGAGTCACATAATGCCCAAATCTCTTTCAATTAAAGCAATTTTTTATAGATTATCTCTTTGCCTTACACTTATGAGTTCAATGACCTTCATCTTCACACTTAAAGCATTTAACCATCCCTTTATAGAAATTCCCCCCATGCTTCTTCCCACATTTTTGATATGTATATCTTTCTTCATCTTCATCACTTGATATTTCATGATACTCAATATTTCTATTCTTTGGTGTGTTTAGGAATTCAACTATGTTCACATTGTTAATCATATTTCGTGATAGCTGGTTTGGAATAATCACAAGGTTTATCACTCTGGACCCCATTCTGATGGGTTGTTCGTTGAGGTAATATCCAATTTTTCCCTCACACCCATGGTTTCTTCTAGTTTCAACCATTACTAAAACCAAAAGAGTTGGCATGAGTGAAAAACATCAACAATATAAGGGAATTATCATAACCAATAACATAAAAGGGATTCAACCATAAAACCTTTGACCCTTATCACCACGTTAGCTTGCAATTACTTTAGTTAAATCTATATTATTCTTAGTTTAACCTAGGTTACTTTAAGTTGGGTTATCTTATAATTATTAACCTAATGATCAAAATAAATATCCAAAAGTACCATGATCATTCTTAAAATATTCCAAACCTAAGAATCATTGAAATCTATGCTCTCAAAATCCAACTTAACCTTTATAAAGGAAAGCACATATCAATTAATATGTACCTTAATTTATAAACATCTATGTTTTAATATATATTATCCATGGCCACTTTTCTATTAGGTTATATAACCTAAACATATTCAAATCCCTCATAATGATTCATAAAGAGAATGTGAATGACCAAAGCATGTCCCCTGAGAGTGTCTATTCAGGTGTGCAGTCTTAGGCCTATTCATCATGCATTAGAGTGAAGATCAAGTTAATGATCAATCAGCCTTCTTAGAGGTGATTAAACTTATATGAATCTGTGTCATTGTAACACCCCAAACTTTCACAGTATGTTTCCCTTTGAATAATGCAGTAGCTTGCGTTGTACGCAACTTGGAGTTTTAACACACCACGACCAATCAAACTAGCCATTATGAATAGTAATACCCAATTTTTGAAATTTTATAAATTTTATTTTCAAAATGGACTTTATTTTTGAATTCAGAATATCGAAATTAGCTTAGGGTGAATTGTTGGTATTTTTCTAAAAACTTTCAATTTTTGATGAATAGTGAAAAACACTGTGTTATTGTTTAAAACCGAATTTTTATTTATGTAATTAGTTATTTTATTTTAATTTATTTTAGGTCAAAATAGATACATAATACCTATATATGTTCAATTTAATTCATTGGATTCATTTTATAATAAGTTTAGATATAAAAAATTTTATTGAACTTTTTACCGTCTTTTACCCACCTTCTAGGAGCATTTGAAAATTTGCATAAAACTTAATTTTACCACTTCCATGAGTTGAATTTCAAAAATCCGAGAGACACAGTTGAAATCAGTAAGTAAAATTTGGTTCAATAAGATGAAAATAATTTTTGGTGAATAGTAACTTTTGACTTTTATTTACCACGGTTAAAAGTAAATAGGGTAATTAAGGGTAAAAATGATATTATAATTACCCTAAAACATGTTTTAATTATATTGGATAAGTTTAATTCGAGCAAAACAACATTAGGAATAAAATATGATCCTCTTTGGTCCACTAGGATTAGACTAGGACATTTATTATTATTTTATTTAAAGAAGAGTTAAAAGAGTTAAATTCAAAGTTTAATAACTAAAACATTTTTAATATAGGGTTACACACAATATAAATTCTACTATAAATATTAATTAGAAATATAAATATATTTACTATATAATTATATTTTATTTATAATTTTTATACATTAAATAATTTAATTTATTTATGACACAATGATGATGCAATAATTACCTTAATAATGAAATATTAAAATAATTGATATTATAAATATCCAAATAAATGTAAATTGAGATTTATGATGAATTATACTAATTTTATAGGTTAATATGACATGTTAGGGTTGATTAAATAAATTTTATTTTAAGTGATAAAGTTTTTATGTCTTTCAAAAAAATCAAATACTAAATAGTGTCAAAATTGACATAATTGAGTTTTTAAAACAAATACTATATTATTAATTGATATAATATTTCTAAAAATATAAGGTTCAGTAAAAGGAATTATATAAGATTATATATATTAATAATTAATCTCTTGGGGTTCTCTTGGTAGTTTATAGTAAGTTTATTAACCATATAATATAAAAATACAAAGAGACATGGTAAATGTCAAACTATTTAACTAAGAGTTAAATCTAAAAGATAAGGTTAATATGGTGACCTAAACCTATCTAAAACCTATTTTTTGAGAGGTTTTCAACCCATAACCACCTTATACTCAAAATAAATTATTTTGGATCCATTATAAACCGAAAATGATTTTATTATAAAAAATATTTCAAGCTTTTCCAAAAGTGACCCTCACCTCTCTTATAAAAGGGTACATCCCCTTCTCTTAATTTCACACCTCCAAATCCATTTGGATCGGCAAAAACCTGAAAAATATCCTCCCAACTTCCCTCAAATCAACCTATAGTCCTTAATTTGATCATAAATCCATCCTAAGGAGCCCTTTTGATCAACTCAAAAGGAAACACCCGAAGAAGAGGTAATAATTTCACTACCCTCTTTCAAGTTCTTTTCTTCTTCAACTTCCTCTTTCTTTGTTGTTTCCATACCAAAATAATAAATCCAGTACCTTATACATACTGTGATGTTATTATAAATATGTTACAACCATATTCGTTATTCCATCCATCCTATAAATGACAAAGTCACCATACGTGCGTACGTACGGCTACCGTCTCCACGTCGTGGTGTAGTTTTTTATTCAAACACTTCATTATTTGGATGGGTATAATAATGAGTATAACTAATGTAAATAATAAATATAACATGTTAATTATTCTTTATATATGATATACCATCCAATTACATACAATTTCACCATCAATATAATGATATTGTCGCTCATGTGTACGTACAGATTACCGTCTCCATGAACGCGATGAGATTCATTCCCCATCGTAATAATTCAAGAATAATTTTCATTTTATGATTAAAAATAACGTTTATTAACATAATATAATTTAGTATATGAATCAAATACATCCTATCCATAACAAATATGGCTTACGTAACCAAGCATATAAAGGAAAATGAATCAGTTAACACCCGAAACGATGATACTACTAAAATATTATTAACAAAGAAATATTATAGGATCATATATGATATAATATTTATGTATATAGTTTTTTTATAATTTAATAACAATGTTTTAACTATTATACAGGAGGTTAACATACCATTTACTAAGGAAAAGTACAAGGCAAGGGTTAATTTTACAATCTCTTTACTTATTCGAGGTTATTAATACATAAGTATCTAATGTGACCTCTTTATCATCCACATCCGCATTTTCTTAAAAATTTAATTCAAAACATTTTTACTATTTACTAAAATATGGGTTAAATTTATTTATACCCTTATTTGACCACATATTTTTTGAAAGGAATCTTTCCGTCATTTTCCAAACAAGGTACTTTATGACCTTCTCGACAAAATTAAGGTAATAATGTATTTTTTAACTTATACGGCGGGTGCAGCTATTTTACACCATTATAAAATTGTCGAAGCTTCCCATACAAGATTATAAGAATATTTTCAAAATAAATGTTTTCTTTTATAATTATATGAATTTTAAATGATTTCAAAATAGAAAGAGATATTTCTCTACAAAAAGTTTTGATTTCATCTATATCAACATCCTTTGATGGATTTTAAGTTTGTTTGAAGTTGATTTATTATGATACAAATATCCCATATTTTATTGAAGGTTTTGTGATATGTTTGAACATGGATGTGTTATTTTTAAACCATTCATAGTTTATGGATAAAGTATTGACATTTCGTATGCTAGTTTTAATATGAATGTTTATGTTATGTTTAAACCTTTTCATATGAGGAATGTATTGGACTTAGTAAGTGATGGGTGGAGCCCTCTATAGATCCTAGATGCATCGGTAGGTCTCATAAGACAAACTAGTGTCTTGGTACAAGGCCTTGAAAAAATATTATTTGTAGTCTTAGCATAAGGCCTTGACTATGTGGTTATGAAGTCTGGCATTATGCATTCCGATATTATGAAATTGGATATTGATATTACATGTGATTATTAAACTAGTAGAATATCCATGTGAATAAGTAAATGGAATTATTTGATTTATATTTGAAATATTATGATTAATTTTAAGTTTAAAAGTCTTGTGTTTTAGTCTTATACATTACCTTAAATGTTTATGCTTATTCTTGAAAGTTTCCGCTATATTGTTATCCTTACTGAGCATCTGATCTCACCCCTTTCTATCTTTTATTTTTCCCAGGATGTGAAGAATTATATTATGAATGACCTGTAGGGATAGTATAAGGGATGAATGTGGTCAATGGAGACAATGTTTTTTTTTCATTTTATAATTTAATGTAAAACTTATGAATGTATTTAGTACTTCCAAATCTACTAAACTGATCGGTATTTCGAGATTTTGATCCCTTGTGATCATGCCAATGTTATGTAATAATGCACCAACTCTGGGTAACTGGGGTTGGGGAATTATAGTTAGTATCATAGGAAGTTTAGTACAAACCTTGGAAACTGGACTTAGATAAACTCTGATTAGAGCACATTACCCTAAGATAGACTTTGAGGATTGGTACAGAAGAACTTCCTAGAATTTTGGTAATATAGATATTTTGTGTATTTTCAAAGAAATACATCCCTATCTGGATATGATTAGGTAGAGGCGGCTCTGGAACAGATGTACCTAGGAGTGAAAACTCCAAAAAGGTATTTTAGGCTTGTCCCATGGTATCCTGGTACACGACAACGGGCCTTGCTGCACTCTTGGTTACGAAACTCCTGAGGGATATGCTTAGGATAATTCACATTTTCTTTACAAACCATTATGAAGTATTTATGAGTATATATCTACTCAAATAAAACATTTTTTTTATGATTATGGATTATATCTATAAATTGTTCAATTTAGGTTAAGTGTTTTACAAGTTTGGAATTATGTATTGTGATTCATAAACTAATCTAGTGTATGCCATTGTTTAGAAATGACACCTAGTAGAAGTAATGGAACCCGTATCAACCCACATAATCCATGTAGGGATTTCTCTCCTACACAAGATAATTATAGTATAGTTGGTGATGCAAATGGTGTTGATCAGCTTATCACCATACTGGGATAACTCACTCAGGTTATGAATAATAACCTTACCTGTATAGAGAACCCTGATCCACAATGTGGAGGATCAAAGTTAGACCACTTTATGAGGCAACAACCACCAACATTCAATGGGAGTATAAATACATTAGTAGCTGAGCAATTGATAAGTTCCTTAGAGAAAATATTTCATGCTTTGGGGAGTAGCGAAAGGGAAAAGTTGTTATGGTAGTTTATCACCTCACGGGAGATGCAGATCAATGGTGGTCATTAATCCAAAACACAAAGGAAGATGAAGAAGTATCAAATATGGAATAGAGGGAGTTTAAATATATCTTCTTAGAAAAATATTTTCCTCATGACCATCGATCAGATATGGAAATACAATTTCTGAGTATGAGGAAAAAGGAGGATGAAAATGTCGCAAAGTATGAGGCTAACTTTGCAAGGTTAGCAAGTAATTCAACAAAATATATACATAAACCAAGGAGTAATATTGATTGATTATTTGATGGGTTAAAACCATTTCTTCGTAGAGCATTATTCTCACAATCCTTCTCATCATACAAAGATATTGTCTCATGCGCTATCAAGACAGTAAAGGAATTCTCTAAGTCTTATGACTTAAAAGAAAAGCAAGAGAAGAAGAGATCTGCTGATCCCTCTAGAAATGGAAATAAGGGGAAGAAGGGAAAAGTTGAATATCCATCCTATGGTAAATGTGGGAAGAAAAATCTTGGTACTTTTCTGAAGGGAATGAGAGTCTGTTATAGGTGTGGTGAAAAAGGTCACCAAGCTTGTGATTACAAGGGAAAGAAAGAGGCTGTCAATATTGAATGCTATAATTTTAGGGAAAAGGGATATTATTCAAATTAATGTTCTAAGCGCCAAGGGAACTTACCTTAGAAAAGGCCAAGGGAGAAAGACTAAGCTTATGCGATCATTACTGTTGGGGTTGAAGCTCTGAAAGATGTGGTGGAAGGTAATTCAATAGTTTCCTCAAGTTTAGCCAATACTTTATTTGATTCTAGATCATCGCATTGTATCATATCTTCCTAATTTTCTAAGAAAATTAGATATTTTTAATTTGACTTAACAAGGGAGTTGTCAGTCAGAACTCCTAAGGGAAGTATCATCGCAATAAAGTTTTGTGAATTAGTTCCCATTAGGGCATATAAATGTTCTTTATCTTCTGATCTCATCATCATACCCATGATTGAATTTGATATAATCCTCAGAATGGATTGGATTTCGGACCGTGATGATAAAATTTATTGTAAGAAGAAGGAGGTTACAATTTTTCGATGATGATAAGGAGTACCTTATCTTTAGAGCAGAAATGTCACCACCTAATTCTTATCTAGATCCACTCCCAGTAGCTCTACTAAATTCAATTATTGGGGAGGAAGATAATGAAATAATTATGGGTGAGGAAAAGAATGTTCAAATAGAGGACATACCTATTGTGCAAGAATATGTTGATGTGTTTCCAGAGGATTTACCTGGACATCCTCCAGAACGAGAAATTGAGTTTTCCATTGATTTAATTCCTGGTTCAAGGCCCATATCGAAGACCCCTTCTAGAATATCCAATATGGAATTAGTGGAACTAAAAAAAAACTAGAGGAATTGAGTAATAAGGGATTTATTCACCCTAGTGTTTCTCCATGGGGAGCCCCTATCCTTTTTGTTAAGAAGAAATACAGATCTATGGGGTTGTGCATTGAATATAGAGAGATCAATGCTATAACAATAAAGAACAAGTATCCCTTACCTCACATTTATGATTTATTTGAAAAACTTCATGGAGATCAATATTTTTCAAAGATTAAACTTCTATCTGGATATCATCAGTTGTGTGTGAAGAAGGAAGACATTCTGAAAACAATATTTTGAACCAGGTACGAGCATTATGAGTTTACAGTAATTCCTTTTGGATCGACTAATGCACCCTATATCTTCATGTATTTAATGAATATAGTTTTTAAGGAATATCTTGATTACTTTTTAGTGGTATTTATTGATGATATCTTGGTATACTCAAAAAGCTACAAAGATCATGAAAGTCACTTGCACGCTATTCTAAAAACCCTCAGAATAAATGAATTATATGGGAAGTTTAGAAAGTGTGAATTCTAGCTTTAAGAGATTTATTTTATTGGCTATATTGTCTTGAAGGATATAATATCTATTGATCCTTCAAAGACCAAAGCAATCCAATAATGGCCAACACCGACGAGTATAACTGAGGTACACAGTTTTATTGGTTTAGTAGGTTATTATTGACATTTTATCCAGAATTTTGCTCAGTTGGCTAACCCATTAAACAAGATCACACATAAAGGGGTTAAATTTGTTTGTACAATAGAGTGTGAAGAATGTTTTGAAGAACTAAAGAGAAGATTAGTCAATGATCCTATCTTGAATCTACCATCAGGGAACGATGAGTTTATTATTTATAGTGATGCTTCAAAGAAAGGACTTGGTTGTGTCCTTATGCAGAATGATAGAGTTGTTACCTATGCATCACAACAACTAAAAATTCATGAGAAAAACTACCCCACTTATGATCTTGAGTTAGCAGCTGTAATATTTTCTCTGAAGATATGGAGACACTATCTCTATGGTGAAAAATGTGAGATTTATACTGATCACAAGAGTTTGAAGTATATTTTCTCACAAAAAGAACTCAACACGAGGCAAAGAAGATGGCTTGAACTACTCAAGTATTATGATTTCACAATACACTTACACTTGGGGAAGGTAAATAAGGTGGCTGATGCTTTGAGCAGAAAGAATCATGGAGTTTTGAACAAGATGAGAGTTAAAAGAGATCCTATTTTCATGGATCTAGTAAAGATAGATATGGGAATAACCATGGAAGGTGAAAAATCAATAATTTTTCAAATAGTTTCCAAACCATATTTACTAGAAAGGATAAAAATTTCTTAGACTAATGATGAGGAGTTTAAAAAGAATATTAAATCTATAAATGATGGGAGATTGAGTGACTTTGTATATGAAGATGGAATTTTGAAATTTGGGAAGAGAATTTGTGTTCTCGATATACCTGATCTAAAAAGGTAATTTTTGGATGATGCTCATAGCTCCAATTTCTCTATACACCCTGGGAGCACCAAGATGTATAGTGATTTGAAGGAACATTTTTGGTGGAACAACATGAAGATGGAGATTTCTGATTTTGTGTCAAGATGTATGGTTTTTCAACAAGTGAAAGTTGGAAGACAACAACCTGGAGGAGTCATGCAACCTCTTCCTGATACCTGAGTGGAAATGGGATAATATTACGATGGACTTTGTAATGGGGCTACCAAAGAATCCTATAAGGAATGATGAAATATGGGTCATTGTTGATCGTCTTACCAATTCAGCACATTTTATTGCTATAAGAGAAGATTTACCACTTGAACGTCTAGCAAGACTATATATTAATGAAGTTGTAAGACTCCATTGTGTACCCCTATTGATTGTTTCTGATCACGGTCCCTATTTTACATCAAGATTTTGGAAAAGTATTCAAAAGTCCTTGGATACTGAACTTCGTTTGAGCACTTCCTACCACCCTCAAACTGATGGAAAATCAGAACAAACTATTCAAACCTTTGAAGACATGTTGAGATCTTACTCACTTGACTTTCAAGGTATGTGAGATCAATATTTACCTATGGTATAATTTTCCTATAACAATAGCTTCCATTAAAGTATTCAGATCACACCATATGAAGCATTATATAGAAAGAGATGTTGCACACCAACTTGTTGAGATGATGTTGGTGAAAGAAAAGTCATAGGCCCAGAACTTGTTGAGGAAACAATAAAAAAGGTGAAGATTATCCAAACCCACATCAAAGAATCTCAAAGTAGTCAAAAGAGCTATGCTGATAATTAGAGGAAGGATTTGGAATTTCAAGTAGGAGATCATGTTTTCTTGAAGGTATCTCCATGGAAGGGTGTTATACGATTCGGTAAGAAGGGTAAATTGAGTCCCAGATACATCATACCTTTAGAAATTCTAGAATGAATTGGAGTTGTGGCTTATCATTTGGAAATGCCTCCAAGTCTCTCCAAAGTTCATGATGTGTTCCACGTATCACTATTGAGAAAATATATGCCTGACCCAACACATGTACTCACCTATGAGGAAATTGAACTGGAACCTGATCTATTTTGTTGTGAGAGCCTATCAAGATTCTTGATACCAAAGAACAAGTGCTAAGAAACCAGACGACTCGTCTGGTAAAAGTTCTATGGAGAAACTATAATATGGAAGAGGCAACATGAGAACCCGAGGAACTTATGATGAAGAACCAACCCAATATTTTTATGCAGTAATATTCTATAAATTTTTAGGATGAAATTATTTTAAGGAGGGGATAATGTAACACCCCAATCTTCCACGATATGTTTCCCTTTGAATAATTCAGTAGTTTGCGTTGTACGCAACTTGGAGATTTAACACACCACGACCAATCAAACTAGCCGTTATGAATAGTAATACCCACTTTTTGAAATTTTATAATTTTTTTAAAATGGAATTCATTTTTGAATTCAGAATATCAAAATTATCTTTGGGTAAATTTTTGGTATTTTTCTGAAAACCTTCAATTTTTGATGAATAGTGAAAAACACTACGTTATTGTTTAAAATAGAATTTTTATTTAAGTAATTAGTTATTTTATTTTAATTTATTTTAGGTCAAAATAGATACATAATACCTATATATGTTCAATGTAATTTATTGGAGTCATTTTATAATAAGTTTAGATATATAAAATTTTATTAAACTTTTTACCGTATTTTACCCACCTTCTAAGAGCATTTGAAAATTTGCATAAAACTTAATTTTACCACTTATGTGAGTTGAATTGAAAAAATAAAAGAGACAAAGTTAACATCATTAAGTAAAATGTGGTTCAATAAGATGAAAATAATTTTTGGTGAATAGTAACTTTTCACTTTTATTTACCACGTTTAAAAGTAAATAGGGTAGTTAAGGGTAAAAATGATATTATAATTACCCTAACACATGTACTAATTATATTGGATAAGTTTAATTAGACCAAAAAAACCTTATGAATAAAATATGATCCTCTTTGGTCCACTGGGATTAGATTAGGAAATTTATTATTATTTTATTTAAAGAAGAGTTAAAAGAGTTAAATTCAAAGTTTAATAACTAAACCATTTTTAATATAGGGTTAAAAACAATATAAATTCGAATATAAATATTAATTATAAATTTAAAAATATTTCATACATAATTATATTTTATTTATAATTTTTAGACATTAAATAATTTAATTTAATTATGACACAATGATGATGCAGTAATTACCTTAATAATAAAATATTAAAATAATTGATATTATAAATATCAAAATAAATGTAAATTGAGAGTTATGATAAATTATACTAATTTTATAGGTTAATATGACATGTTAGGGTTGATTAAATAAATTTTATTATAAGTGATAAAATTTTTATGGCTTTCAAAAAAAACCAAATACTAAATAGTGTCAAAATTGACATAATTGAGTTTTTAAAACAAATACTATATTATTAATTGATATAATATTACTAAAAATATAAGTTTCAGACAAAAGACTTATATAAGGTTATATATATTAATAATAAACCACTTTGGGTTCTATTGGTAGTTTATAATAATTTTATTAACCATATAATATAAAAATACAAAGAGACATGGTAAATGTGAAACTATTTAACTAAGAGTTAAATCTATAAGATAAGGCTAATACGGTAACCTAAACCTGTATAAACCTATTGTTTGAGATTTTTTTGACAAATACCCACCTTATACTCGAAATAAATTATTTTTTATCCATTAGAAACCGAAAATTATTTTATTATAAAATAATATTTCAAGCTTTTCCTAAAGTGACCCTCACCTCTCTTATAAAAGGGTACTCCCCCTTCTCTTAATTTCACACCTCCAAAGCCATTTTTATGAGCCAAAACCTGCCCAAATATCTTCCAAAATTCCCTCAAATCAACCTAGAGTCGTTAATTTGATAATAAATACAACCTAAGGAGCCCTTTTGATCAACTCAAAAGGAAACACCCGAAGAAGAGGTAATAATTTCACCACCCTCTTTCAAGTTTTTTTCTTCTTCCACTTCCTCTTTCTTTGTTGTTTCCATACCAAAATAATAACTCCAGTACCTTATACATACTATGATGTTATTATAAATATGGTACAACCATATTCGTTATTCTATCCATCCTATAAATGACAAAGTCACCATACATGCGCATGTATGGCTTACCGTCTCCACATCGTGGTGTAGTTTGTTATTCAAACACTTCATTATTTGGATGGGTATAATATTGAGTATAACTAATTTAAATAATAAATATAACATGTTAATTATTATGTATATATGATATACCATCCAATTATATACTATTTCACTATCAATATAATGATATTGTCGCTCGTGCGTACGTACGGATTACCATCTCCACGAATGCGATGAGATTCATTCCCCATCATAATAATTCATGAATAATTTTAATTTTATGATTAAAAATAATGTTTATGAACATAATATAATTAAGTATATGAATCAAATACATCCTATCCATAACAAACATGACTTACATAACCAATCATATAAAATAAAATGAATCATTTAACACCCGAAACGATGATACTACTGAAATATTATTAACAAATAAATATTATAGGATTATATATGATATCATATTTATGTATATAGTTCTTGTATAATTTAATAAAAATGTTTTAAATATTATACAATAGGTTCACATACTATCGAATAAGGAAAAGTACAAGGTAAGGGTTAATTCTACAATCTCTTTACTTATCCGAGGTTGTTAATACGTAAGTATCTAATGGGATCTATTTATCATCCACATCTATGTTTTCTTAAAAATGTAATTCAAAACATTTTTACTATTTACTAGTCTATGGGTTAAAGTCATTTATACCCTTATTTTACCACATATGTTTTGAAAGTAATCTTTCCGTCATTTTCCTAATAAGGTACTTTATGACCTTCTCGACAAAATTAAGGTAAGAATGCCTTTATTAACTTATACGGCGGGTGTGGCTATTTTTTACCATTATAACATCATAAAAGCTTCCCATAAAATCTTATAAGAATATTTTCAAAATAAATATTTTCTTTTATAATTATATTACTTTTAAATGATTTCAAAATAGAAAGAGATATTTCTCTACAAAATGTTTTGATTTCATCTATGTCAACATCCTTTGATGGATTTTAAGCTTGTTTGAAGTTGATTTATTATGATACAAATATTTCATGTTGTATTGAAGGTTTTGTGATATGTTTGACGATGGATGTGTTATTTTTACACCATTCATGGTTTATGGATAAAGTATTGACATTTTGTATGCTAGTTTTAATATTAATGTTTATGTTATGTTTAAAACTTTTCATATGAGGAATTCATTGGACTTAGTAAGTGACGGATGGAGCCCGCTATAGCTCTTCGATGCATCAGTAGGTCTCATGAGACAAACTAGTGTCTTGGCATAAGGCCTTGATAAAATCTTATTTGTAGTCTTTACATAAATCCTTGACTATGTGGTTATGAAGTCTGGAATTATGCATTCCAACATTATGAAATTGGATATTGATATTACATGTGATTATTCGATTAGTAGAATATCCATGTGAATAAGTAAGTGGAAACATAATGCACCAACTCTGGGTAACTGGGGTTAGGGCGTTATAGTCATATCCATATCCACTTTCCAATATCTATTTAAGGATTTAATTTCTAGGAAAACAACATACTCAAGAATTTAACAAAAATTTAGGGTTTCATCCTATACTTAGACTTATTACAAGGATTTTCACTAAATTTATCACATCCTAATCCCCAAATAAAAGTGCATTATTACATAAACATTAAATCATATACTATACCAAATAGTTATCTATAAATCATGATAAACCTTAACTTACCAACCCTAGATTATTCTCAACAAGAATCATAATATCTAAAGTAATCTAAACCTTTCCTTTGATATCAAATATTGCACTCAATAACCACACTCATAGATATGATGCTATAAACACATACTTTACATACCCACTTTGATACAAACTGTAAAAGCCTGGATATAACCATACATGATTACAAAACCAAAAAATATTATTGTATCACTTACATTTAAAGGATCTTTTTAGATTTAGAGTTTTAGAGAATGAGGAAAAAACATAAACTAACAAACCCCATGTTCTTTGTATCAATCATATTTTTTTCATTATATATGAAATTTAATAATCCATAATGAGTCTTCAACATCTCCCACAAATTATTTCACACATGCTATCCTTATAAACATGTCAAGTGTACTACTTTTCTTCATAACCTGGGGAAATGGAAACATAAGACGGGGTGAGATCAAATGCTCAGTAAGGGAAAACATACAACTGAGGTAGTAATGACATAAATATGACATAAATATTATATAAGGAACAAGTAAACAATATGAATCCATAATCAACTTGAAACTGAGAGAATGGTATATCTATGATAATAAATGAAAACATGGATATCAATAATACTGATCTCATACTAATGGAATGAATAATGTTGGACATCAAAATCATGCTACCAAGGCCTTATGCCAAGACACTATCCTATTATGGGAAGATGTATACATCGAAACCCAACCTGTTTTGTCTCATGAGACTAGTTGATGCATCGAGGGGCTATATAATTTTAGGCCCCACCCATCACATTATTAAGTCTAATACATTCACCATAAGAGCCAAAAATGCATTTCATACCATTCACTAAAGAACCTTCGGTTGAATAAAAATTTGGCTATCCATATAATGAAGAATAAATAATATCGATACATGATCAACTAATGTTAGCAACTAATAATCATCAATAATGTCAATAATTTTTACCATGTCAATACAGGTATGACATGATCATAACTCATACTAATAAAGAAGGTGGATTATCAAACAATACACAGTCAAATTGCCAATAATCATCCATATTAAAATAACAATATATGATATTCTAGTACTTTTCCCCATGTTAATAAAAGGAATATCATGATCATAACTCATCCAGATAAATAAGCTAGATTCCCAAACAATACATAGTAAAATTTCCAATAATCATTCTTATTGTAATGATAAAATATTGAATGCCAAAAAATTTACCATATTAATAGATATCATAATTTCTAGGTGAACATAATCTAATATGAATTATGTAAAATGTGAAGTTCACATTATATTTATCAATGAGTATAAAACTAGTTTAATACTAGAATAACATGATCATAACCCATCTAGAGAAAGAAAGAGGATAATTTGAAAAGAATATAACCCAAGAAGTGAATAATATTTTTCAAAGGGTTTATGTGGTAGGAATGTATATCCCCATAAAAAATTATAGAATAACACATAATATAATAAAATAGAATAATGTACCCAACTTATATGAAATAATTTCAAGATAATGACCATAACTTAATGAATAAAAATTGAGTTACAAAAAATCCTTACTACCGAGGAAACAAATGAATCAATAACCACTTGAATAAGGGAACATGATTTAGCTAGTAAATACTATGAAATAAAAATAAAATGATAAAAATATATCCATGGGTATTAAATACACCATACAAAGGAAACATGATGCATAAAATGTATTATATCTTAAATAATCGAAATTGAAACTAAGAAAACTCTTACGACTTTAGAAACATTCGAATCAAAAACCCCTTGAAAGAGTGGGAATGTAATTTAATTTAATAATGCACCAACTCTGGGTAATCCATTTAATTAGAGGGGGTTCATGAACCACTGCCAATCCATTTAATTAGAGGGGGTTTTTAACCCCATCTAAATTTTTATTTATTTTTTAAAATAAATCTCATATAAATTTGAATTTTATAATATATGTGTGTGTGTGCGCGCATGTGTGTGTGTATTATATGATTTTTTTAAGAAAATAGTGGGGGTTAACAACCCCCTCTAATCACTAAAATTATATGGGGTTCACAACCCCCTCTAATTTAAGAGATCAGATGGGTTTTGAACCCCCACTATTTTCTTAAAAAAATCCATAATATATATTTATATATATATATAATAAAGACACAATATATAAATTTATTTTAATATATTATAACATACTATATAAATATATTAATATAAATAAATTATATGATTGTATTTAATCGTATTTATATGTATATATAAATATAATTGTATAATGTGCATATACATTAATATATACATTTTTGTATGAAATTGTATTTCATATAATATTAATTATAATATAAAAGAATAAATATATACATAAATATAATTTATTTAAAAATAATATAAAAACCTTTGTAATAATAGATTATAAAGATATATACTTACACACACATGAATATGATTAGAGGGGGTTTTAACTCCCTCTAATTTTTTATTATTATTTATAAAATATATCAAATTATAGAATGTGTGTGTATATGTTTTATAAAGACATTATATAAATGTATTTAAATACATTTTAAACATATTATATAAACATATTAAATAAATAAAAATATATATATAAAGAACACGAACCTCAGCCCAGTTGGCGAGGTATCCTTCAGTGCATCCATGAGACCCAGGTTCAAAACCAGGTAGAGGCACATTTCTAGGTTACTACAGCAGGTACTATAGCAGGACTGTACATTGTGCGATACTATAACAGACTGTACACTATGTGGGTACTGTAGCAGAACTATACACTGTGTGGGCACTGTAGCAGGTATCGTAGAAGTTACTGTAGCAGGTACTTTTTAGTATTGAAGTAGCTAGAACTATTCACCTTGGGCCACCGGTTTGGGATTGGAGTCCTTAAGGCCTTCGGGCCACCCATGCCTTTGGGTTAGTAGGGCTTTCGGGCCACCTTTAAGGACTTTAGGCCACCTCAAGGCCTTCGGTTCACATGCAGTTTCCCCAAAGGAGGATTCAGAGTAGGTGCACTCACCAGAGCAGAGCCAATGGATTTGGAAGAATGGGAGGGTATGGCCATGCCATCGGGACCAGTCTGTGCTTGCACGGGAAGCTTAGCCAGACAACCATGCAAAAGGTGGAGAGCTACTATCATGATGCAGATGTTGGGGAGTGGAAGTTCCTTGTAGTTATAGTCTGGTTGATTTCCCTAAGACCTTCAGGTCATGTAATGTCTCTTAAGACTATGGGTCATGTAATATCTGAGCCTACGAGACTTGTAAGGGTTCCCCCTCATCCCTTGAAAGAGGGGTTATCAAAAAATCAATAAAAATGAAGTCCTTCAGGCCATTTAGGAAAAATATATAAATATAAATGTAAGTATATAAAAATAATTATATAAATAAATATATTATATTATATTATATTACATATATATTATATATATGCTTTTATTAAATATATAAATACATTATATATATAGAAATATTTAAAAATAAATAAATTTATATTAATATGCAGATAAGAATCATATTGATATATTAAATATATTTGTGCATACATGATATAAATTTTTAAATACATATATAGATGTTTAAATATTAATTAAATTTTATCTATATATAAATATTATATTATATTATATGTATATATATATATATATTATATAAAATATATATTGTATACATATAAATGTATTTATAAAATGTATAATATATTATATTCATTTCAATATATGTATATATTAATAATTTTTTAATTGGGTATATATAAATATAATATATATTATTATACATAATAATAAATATATGCATTAAAAGACATTATATAAATATATTTTTAATGAAATTATATAAATATATTAAATAAATAGTTATATATTATTATATAAATAAACATGTACATAATATATAAATATGTATCTAATTATATAAATAATTTACATAAATATATGTGTATATACATAACATAAATAGAATTATAAAATATATTTACTCAAATTATGTAAATACACATATAAAATATATAGTTTATATAAATGTATAAATTGAATATAATATAAGTGTATCATAATATAAATACATAAATACATATTATAAAAATGTATATATTAATTTATATAAATATATATGTAGGTTATATATTTATATATACTTAAATATTTATTCAAATAACATTTATTTGAATTATATTCCTAATATATATAAATATAATAATTTGTACATATCTTATAAAAAATGATTTGGCATAGTGGTATAGGTGCTGGCTCGTATGCTACAGATTTAGGGATCTAAACTCACTGGATGAGAATTTTACAAGGGGTGTGAATTGAGTTGGGGAATGGTGAATAGAAGGAACTATAAGCGGGAGGGGGTGGGTTACCTGGGAATGGGAGGGGGAGGGGGTAGGAGTTGGGTAGAGGTGATTGGGAATGGGAGGGGGCAGAAGTGTTGAGCAGGTGACTAATGGGGAATGGGAGGGGGTAGGAGGGACAAGAGTGCGACATGGGTGATAAGGGAACATGAGGGGTTGGGGCTCAAACAGGAGAGGGGAGTCATATTTTAAAAAATAAATAAATGATTAGAGGTGGTTTTGGGAACCGCTTCTAATATACCTTAATTAGAGGAGGTTAAACCCCCACTCTAATTTAGTATCAAATAGACGTGGTTCCCAATTAGTGGCAGTTAAACAACCACTAATTGGAAAAATAAATTAGATGGGGTTAAAACCCCATCTAATTTGAGATTCTGTGGTAAAATTAGAGGAGGTTTAACCACCTCAAATACAACCACTGCTAAATTAGTAACTATTTTACCAGTGGTTACTTAAAACCGCCTCTAACAATAGTAGGAAGGCACATTAGAGGAATATCCTCATAAATGATGCTAATGTGTTTATAGGGGATTATAACCTCCAATATAAAAAATAACCCCTTCCAATCGGGTCATTTTTTTGTAGTGGGATTCTCAAACCAGGTGTAAAGTAAGGCCCATTATTATGCACCAGGTGATAATTGATTTAAACAACAATTCACCATTTTTTGGGTTATTACACCTAAGTACAACTTTGATAGAGTCACATCCACTTGTAGTATCCATACATGGATTTCGTTTCTAGTAAAACCATACACACCTTTCTTTACCAAATTTAGGATGGTTTTATGGCTATGGGAAACCTTGAGCATTAAAATAGATTATAAAGGTAGAACAATGAGAGGAAATGATGATATATCATTAATAAAATAGTAAATAATTTATAAAAATGGGGTATATTAACATTTTCCATTGAAATAATAAAGAACTAATAAGGATCACAAAATAATGGGAAATGAGGGGTGATGAACCCTTGTTTTGACATAGTAACGACTTAGGAAAAGGCTATAATGAGATGGAATAAATAAAATCTAATTTAAAAGATATAAAATGAAAGATAATACCATATAATAACAATCATGTAAGTATATGAAAATAAATTTAAAAATAAAACATAACAAAAGTAATGAACTTGAAAATGAAAGAGAAGAATTGAGGAAAGAGGATGCTTCTTAAAGATAGGGAGGGAATATTTAGAACCTTGGAACCAAAATTGAGAGACTCTTGAGAGGGATATTGAGAGGTAAATCATTATCAAAGGCTTTGTCATGTAAATTAAGAAGGGAATGGGGGTATTTATACTTGAGGAGGGGTGGTTTTAATGGCTAAAATATAGGTTATTTGATCATATAAGCCAACCAATTATGGGTGAAATCAATTATAACCAATTTCATTATTTATTAATGATTGGGATAAATTATGTGGATTTACATGGTATTTAAAAACCTAAACACACCTCCCAACCATCCCATTTAATGCACATAATACAAAAATATTTTTTATCTTAAAATTAAGGTATTTTTGTTCCAAAATATAGGGTATAAATTTATAAATTAAAATTAATATTCTCAAATTAATTTTTATACTTATTAAATTCTATTTTGATTAAATAAAATGTTTTATAAATTTTATAATCATTCTCACAAAATAATGATGTCATAAATTCACAGTGCTTTGTAAAACGACAATTTTCATTTTTTAACCAAAAAATCAACTTTGTCAGAAAATTCCCAAAAAATAACCCTAAGATAATGTTGATGTTTTTTTTTCCAAAAAGTAAATTTATTTTATCAAAATAATTCTATAAATATGATAATTTTAACTTTTAAATAAAAATACTTATTGAAAATTAAAAATATTTATAACATAATAAACATTCTCTCTATTATAAAAACTACTTAGGGATTCATTAAAATATATTATCATTTAAAAAGTGTTTTATAATATTATTTCATGAAAATAAATTTTATTTAAAACTTATAAATTTATTATAAAACAAAATTTTAACATAACATGTTTATAGTCTCCAAAAATAATTCAATTTTGATTATATCATTAAATAATTCCTTTACTGTTCCTAGTTGTAGTTGTCCAAGATTTGTAAATTTATTATGAAATGTAAAAGTATTTATATGTGCTAATAATAAAAAATTCATTATAAAATAAGAGTTATATTAATAACATAAATTAATTTTTAGGGTGTTACATTCCACCCCTTAAATAATGTTCATCCTCACAATTTTTCACATTGAATGACACATGCTGATCCCAAATATTCACTTACATTTTATCTATAGAAATGAAACATTATGAATACATAGGTGTAATTAATCCTATGGAATCATAGTAGTTATACTTAATCTAGTCCACTAGAGAAATTTTTTATCTATCTAAGGATTTATACCCAAATATTTCAAATCATAATTCCCAAAAATAACCAAACTCTACTCTGATACCAAATGAAACTCCCTAGACCCAAAATTTTGAATCTAGTGATAAACATACATACTTTTTAATACATCACATGAATTAAAAAAAACTACAAGGATCGAAAGATACACTACTAGAAAAAAATCCTTACCAATAGTTTGGAACTGTTGGTATAAGTCTCCAAACCATTGGAAGAACCTATACCAATGGTTTGGAGGGGTGTTGGCTATTCTGGTGTTGGTGTAGACCTATACCAATGGTTTTGGAAAATTTTTGGTATAGGTCATATGAAAAACCTTTACCAATGTTTTTGAAAAACCGTTGGTATAGGTAATGTAAAAATAAAATCTAACTTTCTTTTAATCATAGTACCTCCCATTTATATTACAATGACCTAACCACTATTCTATGATGACTTTTGTGAACATAATTTGATATATATATATATATGTATAAAAATAATTAATTTAACTTTTTATGTATTTAATTTTATTTGAAAAAATAATCTATATAAAATATGGGTACCTATACCAATGGTTCCCAAAACTGTTGCTATAGACCTATACTAACATTTCTCAAAGCCGTTGGTATAAGATCCCTGATTTTTGGGATCTATAACAATAGTTTTTGTAAGAACTTGGTTCTTTATAAAGGTACATATTCTTTAATTTTCATTAATTTTCAGTTTAAATATATAAATATGGCCTAATGTGAATGCCCTTTCAGTTTGTGGATGTCTCGGGGGTGTCTAGGGCTAGTTCAGAGCCCGAAACCCAGCTTTTGGGTGAAAACGAACCGACACACGGTTATAAGAAACCGTGTGGGGTAGACCTCATAGTTAATTATAACTATGCTATGATGGATAGTGGGAGGCTACATGCTACAAAGTTTGATAAACCATGTTATTTGAGATGCACACCCATGTAAGAATGTCTGCAATTTTTATAATGGACTGAGATATGGTTTACGCACAGTTAGTTAAACTATGCAAAAAAACTATACGGGGTTCCACTTTCCTAGAGTAAAGGGTGCACGGTTGGCACATGGTTTGGCCAACCACGAGACCCTATATTTTGGGAAAATTTACAAAAATACCCTTAATTAAACCTTATTTATAACCTAATTTCCTAACTTTTCCTCACATTGGACAACAATGGTTTGAGAGCTCCTCCTTTGATGACTAAACTTGGAATTGAGAGAAATTATTCATTTGAGATCAAAATCAAGATCCATTGGAAGAATAAGATTCATCTCAGTAAGATATCGATTCATTTTGTGCCATTCTTTGTTTGGTTTCGTATCAGCTATGATATTTAGGTGCAAGGCCCTATTTATAGGTTATTCATTCATTCTTCAATTTTCTCCCAATTTGAGTTGAATAAGGAGATGATACTAGATGAACAATCCACTACAAACCTACGATCAGTGGTCTCATTCTTTTCATTCAAATTTGAAGTGTTTATATATATGCTGTTGTTCCATGTTCCCAATTCTCAAAGTGTTCCCTTAAAATAAATTTGAATCCTTGAATTAAATTGATATGAATGGCCTATTTTATTAAAGAGACTTGTTTATAATTGAAATTAGGTTAAGAACCTTGGATTAGAACCACCCCTTGGGGGTGTTGTTTAGTTTATTGGACCACCATGGGTGGATATTTAATTTGGATTCCTTAGGGTGTGCCTTTTTACCCCTTGATATGGGATGTTAATTATGAATTGAATTGTAATTTAAATTGATGAATTGAATTGTGAATTTATATGTAATTTTAATTTTAATATCAATTGTAAATTTAATTGATTAAAAGAAGGGAATTTTATGACTATGACCCTTGGATTTGGTCATGAAATTTCTTGATTAATCTTGAGTTTCCCTTTTATAATGAAATTCCCATGTGAGTTAATTAAAAACTAATCCTTATAAGCTTATCTAATGCCTTGATCCACATTTTGAGGCAATGTTTAATTGAAATGAATAAGGTGATGAACTTGATATACGTAAATGGTATTTATTTAATGATTATATGCCTTGGGTGAAACATGGGTTCTTATATGAATGCCATGGATGGACTCATTTGGATGATTCCTTGCTTACACCAAAGTGACACTTGGATTATTTATACATATTACCAAGGATAGACTCATAGGGGATGACTATTATATGCCAAGTGATACTTGAACTCCATATAGATGACCAAGGATGGACTCAGAGGGTAGTTGATCATATATTACATTGGTGATACTTGGGCTCCCTTAGTGGACCACCAAGTACGGAATCAAGTGGTAGTGATGTTATACCACACTTAGAGCGATACCAAGATTCCAATGAGGAATTCCTAGGATGGGCTTATAGGGTGATAGGTTAATGATATACCTGAAGTGATACCTGGATTCAAAATTATGAATTCCATTGATAGACTCAGGTTCATAAATTAAAGATGAATGAAATGAATTTTATGATGCGTATACTCAGCCAAAGCACAATCTTGGATTCAGTCAGTGACTTACACTTTATGTATGGATTATTTAGGCATCTTTTGATGATATCCTTTCACAGGGGATGCTAGGAATTATGCCAGGTCTTGAGACTTACTTATTAAATGTATTTGATATATTTAATGAATTTGATTATAAAATGAAATCCTATAATTTATGGGTTGTTTAATTTTAGTACTTATTTATATTTTCTATTACTACCTACCCACTATTATTAGTATATATTCACTAACTAGATGACACTAGATGCTTCAGTGGTTGCCTACTATGATTATATATTACACCCTGTTCAGGCTTCCAAAAGTACCTGAATAGACTATATGATTTTAGGTATGGATAAGGGAAAACACCACGCTATAGGTTCTTGATTGATGCTTTGGAGCAGGGGAACATGGGACCGAGTTGAGGCTCGTGATTCTAGCTGGATACTTTTTGGTCTTTTTGTAATTTTTTCACATGTATTATAAAACTTCCATGTATACATGTTTTGGATGTTTTTGTAGAGAGATGACATGTATCATCATCATCTGTATATGATATTACTCATGGTATTATTTATATATTCCTATATTGTTCATTTATCATATGTCTAATTGATTTAATACTTCAACTACTTATCTGATATTGTATATCTGCTATGATACACTATGGTAATGAGTGAATAGTCTCCTCATAGACACACCCAAGGCCCTCACTGCTAGTCAAAAGCCTTTGGAATTTGGGGAGATGCACTTGAGGCCATATGGCCAACCGAGCTTGGGGCACTTTTAGTGGCATCTGGGTATGGGATGTTAAAAAGTGGTATCAGAGGGTTCTTTTATGGTTTTTTATTTAGAGGAAATAGAAAGGGGATGAGTAAGAATTGGAATTTGGTAATGAGCTATTCCTGAGTGTAGCTAATCCACATACAAAAAAAATCCAAATTTCCTCAAATGAAATTGATATTTTTTGGATTTTTCCTATTACAGTTGATTTGATTCCACCGTTGGGTGATGCACTTAAATTGTGATGTTATCATTGATATGATTGTGGGTTAATTTTTTTTGAAAACTGATGAGATGAGGGTATGAAATATCATGCATCATTCTAGGCACTTTATAGGAACCACTTTCCATGAATTATTCCATATCATTTAGGATGAATTATTTATTGCATGTTGTTGTGATAAGTACCATGATAGATATACCTACTATTGTGATAGGTATTTTGGAATGTGTTATGATGTGTATTAGGTGTACACTATATTTTTGGTTCATGAGGTGTATAGGCACTTATGGATAAGAATTTGAAAAACCATATGGTTCAACCTTTTAAAATGAATTGTGATATAATTAAAATGAAATGAGAATAAAATGAAAACTGAAATTGTTCATAGCAGAGAACATGACCCAGACCCAACCTTAGTAATGGTAAGTAGGAAGTATCTATTACTTATATATGATCTGTATGATGCATATAAATGGCTCAAGGAGTAGGAATCTAGGTGTGTTTCTTATATAGGAAGGATTGTACCTATCCTATTTAAGTATATGCACTTTGAGCTGCGAACTTTGATAGTGTTCCTATCTGAGGTGTGTGTTTGGCACTGTAGAGGCATGACACCATGATAAACTCTAGTCGTATGCTAGGAGGGTGGAAACGACCACACTCTAGAGGCGGTGGGCCATGGGATACCAGTGGATCCTCCTTTAGTGATAGTTGTGACACCAATAGTTTTACTAGACATAATTGTTGTGGAATAGTTATGTGAAGGCTTTATATGATTTATGCAGACCATTCAGGGTGAATCGTTGTCACATACATGACTTACTTTGAAGTTAAATTTCATTTATTTTCCTTTCATTATTATTTTTTGGATGGTTTCCAAAGGTTTTATGGAGAAATAGATGAGCTTTAATTAATTGGGCCAAACCATGAGCCCAATTCCAGATTTAAAAATAAATTTTGTTTCCTTTATAACTTTTTAATTTTTTAATATTTTTTCCTCATTCCAATTCCTAAATGGTCTCCTATGACCTATTAACACCAAAATATAAATTTGGAGCCTTTATAAATCCATAATCATGGTGGATATTGGTTTTTATTTAAGATATTGGGCCTGCCCGAAGGCCCATTTCCTACATTAAAAATAATTTTTAATATTTTTATATCTCCTTAACTATTTTCGTTTTTTCGGTGATTCCACCTCCCCCTAGACCCTAAGAAACCCAGGAGCGCTCCCATTTCTTTTCCCCCCTCAGAGCTCTTTGAAATCGCGAATTAGGGCTGATCTTAATTGTGTGTCTCAAATCGGTCAGAATTGAAGAGGTACTTCATCCCTTCTTAACTCTCTCAATTCTTACTCTTTTCCCTCCATTCCAGTTCCCAAATTACCTCCTATATCTTGTTCGAAGAATCCCTGAATTTTGGCTGTTTTTAATTTCAGAAACTATTGTTTTTGGAGTGATTAATTCAGGATACGTCAAGTAGGTGAGTCTATTTCTTTCCTCTTTCAAATTGCTTAGGGGTTCTTCCCTAATTCTTGAATTATAAAAATTCCAGAAGTTAGGGTTCGTGCCTATGTTCTAATATAATGTATTTTGGGTGAAATATTGAGGTTTTATGTTTCTTTTAACTTCCTTGAGGTGCGGCGGTCATGCGGTTGATGTTTCGCCCCAATATTTGAGGATTTCGACACATTCGGTAGGTGATTCCGTGGATAACCATTTAATTATGAGTTAGTTTGCTTGATTAAATAATTTTACATGTTCCTTATGTGCTGTTAATTATGAGAAAACCATTTTTGGTAGCAATAGTAAAGAATTTGTTTTTAAAGTTACATTTTTGCTTGAAGTGTGTATTTTTCAAATGTATTTCATGTGTTATCTCTTGTGGTAGTTTTGTAAAATGTGGAAGTGATTTATTAGTTGTTGAAAGGGGCTGACAATTATGGTTGGTTAATGATATAGTTCCATGTGGTCCTAAAAATGGGATGTATTTGAATGGTTTTATTTGTATAACCTTGTTATACTCCTTGAAAGTGTTTTATGGATTTGTGTGTTCTCATGGGTATCTTTTGTGATATTATTCAAGGTGATTATATAACATTTGAAAGTGGATTATTACATGTTGATTGGAATTCCAATTCTGTTTTGTTAGGGTATTGGCGTGCTTTTGTCTTAAAAAGATGTTTTTTAAATGGATTTCATGTGCAAAGTTTGGGTATACTCTTTATAATTGTTTTATGAAAGTTTTGAATGGTTTATTGGGTTGTGTAATAGGTGAAAATATATCAGCAAACTGTTTTGGTAGGAGTATATTTTTAAAAGGTCCATTTAATTTTTTAAAAGGCTGTTATGTGATATGTATCATCTTGGAAATATTTTATTAAATTGTTTGAAGGAAATATTGAGGAGTGAAAGTGATGTGAAAGTGTTGTGGAGTGTTTTGTGTGAGAGTGATATGAAAAATTGAATTTTTGATTATGAAAGAAGTGTTATATTCCATGTGTGTGGGCTGTTATATGAGTTTAAATATCTTATAATTGTTTTATAAAATTTTTTAATGGTTTTGTGGAAGTGTTGAAGAAATGTGAAATGTGTTGTGGGCTATTTTGGTGTGATTCGGATTTCAAAATCATTTTGAATGAAAAATGGATTTTTGTGACTTGTGTGGTATACATATGGGATGTTTAGTGAATTTTTGATGTGGAAATGATATTTTCATGTTCAATATATATTTCTTGACTTGTTGAACTTGTTTGAGCACAAGGGGAAAACCTGGGTATCTAGGTGGGTGGATGTGTACTAGTATGCTAGTGAATCCGTGGGGTTTGGACTCAGTTTCACTTAGCAAGATTGACGCTTACAACTCTAACTAAACTATGATGATGATGATTGGGGACCACTAGGTTATGTGTATGTTCCCTACTAGTGGCTCGTGCACGATAATGAATATTTGTGATGGTTACTCTCACCGAGATACGAGGTACCTGGGACCCACAGCTAGCTAGTGCCTAGGGGTTATCTCCTATTTATTATGCTCATTATTTACTTTGTACTTACTGTCGGCATACGGTATAGTTGGCTGGAAAATTCACTAGTGTTGACATTATTTTTAGAAGTGTTGATTCTTAATGATATCCCACTTGAAAACTATTTTTATTCAAAGTTGCATCTTTAAGAAATTGTAACTAGCTTTTCATGTTTTTGAAAACTTGCATGATTTTCGTATTTAAATGTTTATCACATGGAATATCTTAGTGGTGGTATCCTACTGGGAATTGGCTCACACCCTACTTACACCCTTGGGTGTAAGTAGACATGGTTGTTTTTGTTGTCGCAGGTTGGGTACAGTTTTTTTGTTCCAGTGGTTTGGGTTTCTAGCAGGTCCTTGGTGGTGAAGTCTTGTGGAGGTGGCTTGAGGGCGGTGCCCCTTTCCATGAGGGTTCTTGGGCTGTCCTTATTTGGTTTTGTACCTTTGGTATAGACCTTTTTAGTTGTTTTAAGCTATGTGATTCAGTTCTGGATTTTTGTAAAAGATTGTTTGGTTTGAACAATCCAGATTTGTTTCATTGGATTCTTTTGTTGTTTTATGTTTATAAACTCGGGTAAATCATTCCTAATTTTCATTTTATGATACCCGGGCACTTGTGCCAGCCCATGGGGATCAGTAACGCTCTTCTGGCCTTGTCACGGGCTGGGTTTGGTGCCATTTTTGGTGGCGATTGATTCGGTTCGTGACAAAATGGTATCAGAGGCAGGTTCAGGTTAACTCTTTGGGTCATGTTATTTGGGGAAGAGTCAGGATAGTCTGGAGTTAGGATTTTTGGGACATGGAATTCTAGTTATGGGTAGTGTTCCTGATCACCACACCTCATAATGGGATTCAAGTTTCCAAGAGAAGTCAGGATTTATCTAAGTCCTTCGATTTTCTTGGTTTGATGATGATTAAGGGAAATGAAAAGAGAGTTGGGTTAATGGTCCTAGTGAGCTCGCAAGGCCTGGAAAGCCATGTGGAGCCAAGGATATTCCCTAGAATACTCTCTGTGATAGTGAAGTGATTGGAATATGGCTTCCAACCATATTTCCAAGTCACCCACTGAAACTAGTTTCCTCTTGCACTGTTTTGTGCTTAGGTTTTGAAACCTTAGCACTTTGGTTTTAAGAAGTGTAAAGTTTTTGTGAAATGATTTTCAAATAAAGATGGAATGGTTTGGTTTATGAAATGGCAGAACTTAATTTTTAGAATTGTTTTGAAATGTAAAATGGTGCGCTTACACCTCTTTGAAAGCAGGAACTATATTGAAGTTGGTTTTGAAAAGTGTTTCCAATAGAGTTTTCTAAACAATCAGAGTGTGTTTTAATGGGATGAGATGTTTTGAAATTGATGTGAATATCTTGAAAGTGAGTTATTTTCTAAATGTCTGTGCCTTTCTGAAAATTTTTGTAAGATGTGAGTTGGGATTTTGATCTCATGGTTAGCAGTTATGAGAAAAAAGGATGTGTTGGTTGACCATTTTGGTTTTGAAAAGTGGAAAGAATTTTTGTTTTAACCTTTGGTATTTACATTAGTGACCACATGCATGGGTTTATATGGGATGATGGATGGTTGATGGCATGACTAGATGAGTGCCGGGATAGATATGAGGAGGGTGTCTGGTGTGGCACAAAAACATGCATGTGTGAGGACCATGTGGTACCATTGGTGGATACGCTTACTGCTAAACTGTTTGTTCTCAAAGAATTAATTTTAAAGAAAAACATGATGTCTTGATGAATATTTTTGTATGGTTTGTATTATGGGTTTTTGAAAATGTTTATGTTGTGGGATGTTTTGATTCCAAGAACCCCTTCTGTTTAAACTGTGTTTTGGGTTTGTGTTTGGTCAGTAAGCTGTGTTGTACGGACGGTTAGTGGTCTCTTTTGAAAAATGTTTTGGGATGCCTTTGCGGTGGTTCCCTTCATGTGTTTGGAGCTGGTTTATGGATTGTTTTGACCAATGGACCAGATAGGTTGGGTCCTTGGGTTCTCTCATTGGATAAGGTACGCCCCCATTAAAGGTTAATTCATAACTGAAGTGCAACCCAGATTGTTTCTCCATTGTAAAATCCTCGAGTTGATCAATATAAGGAATCTATTTCTTGAGCTTTTTAGATTGAGTATACACCCTTTACTTTATTGGTTTTGTGTATCCCCTTGTAGTGGGAGATTGATTATGGATGGTTGAAAGTGACCTTAGCCTCTTAAGTTTCCTAATTTTTCGAAGGTGGAAGTGTTCTGGGGTTGTTAGCATGGATGAGTATTTGGATAGTGTCTAAGAGGAACTCTATGTCCTTCATAGTCTCTTCGAAGAAGGAGTTCATGTTAAACTACTAGTGTGGGAAATTTGGTCATGAGAGGATATTATGGCCACTTTCTAGAATTGTGTGTTGTTTGGGGATGTTGTACAAGTTCCCTCTCTATTCATTGTTTATATCAGTCGCAATGGTCATGTTCGGTGATTCCTCGTGATGTCATGTGCTCGATTGACTGTAAAGGTGAAAGTTGGGAAATCATCTGAGAGTCTATATTATGTTGGGAGAATGTCTCCCTTGAAAAAAAAACATAAAAAAATATTCCATTTTAGAGGAAGGTGAGTATAAGTTTTCTTTACTTATATTGTTTCTCACCCGAACAAACAAGGTGTGATGTGTGTACATCTTCTAATCCCTTGTTTCAGTGAAATATCGAGTTAGGGTAAAGTGGGTTTGGAATGTGTTATGTCTTGGAAAAACTTATCAGGGATTGTGGTGTAGTTGTTGTTTGCAATGAAAGAAGAATTATCATTCAGGTGGTTTCCAAAGCCTAACTGCGAGGCCGAAGATGCTTCAATATTTTGAGCTCCAGCCATAGGTCCCAGAGAGAAGCTGGCACGTAGTCAGGGGAAACCCTAGTGTTATTTAAACCCTTGTGCAAAGTCCTATCCTCAATATGAAAGATAAGAAGAGTTTAAACCTATGGTGTCATCATATTTCTTCTGTTGTTCCCGTTTGGTGGAAATAGGTGGAGGGTCTTGTACCCATGTCATCACACAATGTTATTCCCTCCCTCTTTGGTTTCCATTGAGTCTTTAGAGAAAGGTATGAAGTTTGGCTAGACAGATTGACCACACAGTTTGCACTTGGTTAGTAGTGACCATGCCCAAAAAAAAAACCATGTAGATAGAAGAATCTCCACTGTTAGTTCATGGTTTCCCAAACCATGCAGACTAACCATGTGGTTGTCCCAACACTTTATATTTTGGGGTCTTTCTGTACCGGCCCATGCTGGTCGATTAAGATTGTTGGTTCTTATGGTGGGGAGCCTATTTTTTTTCCCCATACCAATAACTTAGACTTATCCATGGTCAAGGATTGGTGGTAGGTAGTCTCATTCAGATGTATCAAGCTACCTAAATCTTCCTTGGGTAACCATTGAGATTGGAGAGTGACCAATGGTTTAGTTATAGCAAGGTATGTGTAACCTTGTTCGATGTTGTTATTCGTTTGAGTGAATTGCTTGAGTCTTGTTCGGATATTGTTTGAGGAGTTTTTCTTTGGGATAAAGCCTGAATGTGATTGATTGTTTCAGGAAAGTGGTGTATGATTTTTTTGTGAAGTATTCCTTCCTTAATTGATCAATGGATGTGTTTTGGCCTTTGGGGGCAAAACCTGGAAAGGGAGTACATCTTGGTTTATCAGTTCGGTTTGGATTTTGTATCTGGCCTTTCTGTAGCTTTCCAGGGACAGAAAGTTTTCATGGTCGGGAGAATTGTCACATACATGACTTACTTTGAAGTTAAATTTCATTTATTTTCCTTTTATTCTTTTTTTGGATGGTTTCCAAAGGTTTTATGGAGAAATAGATGAGTTTTAATGAATTGGGCCAAACCGTGAGCCCAATTCCAGATTTAAAAATAAATTTTGTTTCCTTTATAACTTTTTAATTTTTTAATATTATTCCCTCATTCCAATTCCTAAATGGTCTCCTCTAACCTATTAACACCAAAAAATAAATTTGGATCCTTTATAAATCCATAATCATGGTGGATATTGGTTTTTATTTAAGATATTGGGCCTGCCCGAAGGCCCATTTCCTGCATTAAAAATAATTTTTAATATTTTTATATCTCCTTAACTATTTGCTTTTTTTTCGGTGATTCTACCTCCCCCTTGACCCTAAGAAACCCAGGCGCGCTCCCATTGCCTTTCCCCCCTCAGAGCTCTTTGAAATCGCGAATTAAGACTGATCTTCATAGGGTGTCTCAAATTGGCCAGAATTGAAGAGGTAACTTCATCCCTTCTTAACTCTCTCAATTCTTACTCTTTTCCCTCCATTCAAGTTCCCAAATTACCTCCTATATCTTGTTCTAAGAATCCCTGAATTTTGGCTGTTTTCAATTTCAGAAACTATTGTTTTTGGAGTGATTAATTCAGGATACTTCATGTAGGTGAGTCTATTTCTTTCCTCTTTCAAATTGCTTAGGGTTTCTTCCCTAATTCTTGAATTATAAAAATTCCAGAAGTTAGGGTTCATGACTAGGTTCTAATATACTGTATTTTGGGTGAAATATTGAGGTTTTAGGTTTATTTTAACTTCCTTGAGGTGCGGCGGTCATGCGATTGATGTTTCGCCCCAATACTTGAGGGTTTCGACACATTCGGTAGGTAATTCCATGGATAACCATTTAATGATGAGTTAGTTTGCTTGATTAAATAATTTTACATGTTACTTATGTGCTGTGAATTATGAGAAAACCATTTTTGGTAGCAATAGTAAAGAATTTGTTTTTAAAGTTACATTTTTGCTTGAAGTGTGTACTTTTCAAATGTATTTCATGTGTTATCTCTTGTGGTAGTTTTGTAAAATGTGGAAGTGATTTATTAGTTGTTGAAAGGGACTAAAAATTATGGTTGGTTAATGATATAGTTCCACGTGGTCCTAAAAATGGGGTGTATTTGAATGGTTTTATTTGTATAACCTTGTTATACTCCTTGAAAGTGTTTTATGGATTTGTGTGTTCTCATGGGTATCTTTTGTGATATTATTCAAGGTGATTATATAACATTTGAAAGTGGATTATTACATGTTGATTGGACTTACAATTCTGTTTTGGTAGGGTCTTGGCGTGCTTTTAGCTTAAAAAGATGTTTTTGAAATGGATTTCATGTGCAAAGTTTGGGTATACTCTTTATAATTGTTTTATGAAAGTTTTGAATGGTTTATTGGGTTGTGTAATAGGTGAAACTATATCAGCAAACTGTTTTGGTAGGAGTATATTTTTAAAAGGTCCATTTCATTTTTGAAAAGGCTGTTATGTGATATGTATCATCTTGGAAATATTTTATTAAATTGTTTGAAGGAAATATTGAGGAGTGAAAGTGATGTGAAAGTGATGTGGAGTGTTTTGTGTGAGTGTGATATGAAAAATTGAATTTTTGATTATGAAAGAAGTGTTATATTCCATGTGTGTGGGCTGTTATATGAGTTTAAATATCTTATAATTGTTTTATAAAATTGTTTAATGGTTTTGTGGAAGTGTTGAAGAAATGTGAAATGTGTTGTGGGCTATTTTGGTGTTATTCGGATTTCAAAATCATTTTGAATGAAAAATGGATTTTTGTGACTTGTGTGGTATACATATGGGATTTTTGGTGAATTTGTGATGTGGAAATGATATTTTCATGTTCAATGTATATTTCTTGACTTGTTGAACTTGTTTGAGCACAAGGAGAAAACCTGGGTATCTAGGTGGGTGGACGTGTACTAGTATGCTAGTGAATCCGTGGGGTTTGGCCTCAGTTTCACTTAGCAAGATTGATGCTTAAAACTCTAACTAAACTATGATAATGATGATTTGGGACCACTAGGTTATGGGAATGTTCCCTACTAGTGGCTCGTGCACGAGAATGGATATTTGTGATGGTTACTCTCACCGAGATACGAGGTACCTGGGACCTACAGCTAGCTAGTGCCTAGGGGTTATCTCCTATTTCTTGTGATCATTATTTACTTTGTACTTACCGTCGGCATACGGTATAGTTGGCTGGAAAATTCACTAGTTTTGAAATTATTTTTAAAAGTGTTGATTCTTAATGATAGCCCACTTGAAAACTGTTTTTATTCAAAGTTGCATCTTTAAGAAATTGTAACTAGCTTTTCATGTTTTTGAAAACTTGGATGCTTTTCGTCTTTAAATGTTTATCACATAGAATATCTTAGTGGTGGTATCCTACTGGGCATTGGCTCACACCCTACTTACACCCTTGGGTGTAAGTAGACATGGTTGTTTTTGTTGTCGCAGGTTGGGTACAGTTTTTTTGTTCCAGTGGTTCGGGTTTCTAGCAGGTCCTTGGTGGTGAAGTCTTGTGGAGGTGGCTTGAGGGAGGTGCCCCTTGCCATGAGGGTTCTTGGGCTGTCCTTATTTGGTTTTTTACCTTTGGTATAAACCTTTTGAGTTGTTTTAAGCTATGTGATTCAGTTCTGAATTTTTGTAAAAGATTGTTTGGTTTGAAAAATCCAGATTTGTTTCATTGGATTCTTTTGTTGTTTTATGTTTATAAACTCGGGTAAATCGTTCCCAATTTTCATTTTATGATACCCGGGCACTTGTGACAGCCCGTGGGGATCGGGAACGCCCTTCGGGCCTTGTCACGGGCTGGGTTTGGTGCCATTTTTGGTGGCGATCGATTCGGTTCGTGACAATCGTGACTTGCCCCGACTATGGAAGACTTGACGTGTGAGTTCCAGCAGTAACATCCACCCATGTTTTTGGGTGATGATAGAACCCAATCTACATAGTCATGGATAGAGTTCATGCTGTCTATATTCGATCATATAAAGAAACCTCCTAAGAGGAGGGTAAATCTCACTACACATATGATGTGTGATTATGCCAAGAGATAGTGGGATGCCATTACACATACGTATCATCATCAGAAGATATATTGGAGGAATTTTAATATGGCCTTCTATGATTACTTCTATCCCTAGATGTTGAGGGCTAATAGATCTAGAGAGTTCATGAACTTAGAGTTGGTAACATTATCAGTTATGAATTATTCAAACCTTTTTACAGATCTCTAGTGATTCACACCTATTCTAATGGATGATGAGTTATTTAAGGCTAGGAGATTTGAGGATGGTCTCAGATATGGAATCCAATTGTAGGTGAATGTCTTCTGACTGACTACTATTTCTAGAATAGTGAATCAGGTGATTATCACAAAGCATAACCTAAGAGAGGATGGGAGTGAGAACCAGGGAAATGCGACATCTAGATATGGTACTGCATTGATCGGTAGTAGGAATCGTCATTTGGAGCTTCCACACAGTGATATTAGTAGCTATAACATGTACTCATGTATCCAGGTGAGGTGACAGTAGTGTGGTAGACCAGGACATATGAGACCTCAGTGCACAAGAGACCCACTCAAGTGCCGATCTTATGGAAAGATGAGAAATATACAACACTTTTGTAGAACTTTTCCTCCAGAATCTAGTGAGAGAGGGTTTGCACAGACTCCACATATAGGATCGGGGTTAGAAACTTCTTGTTAGGCAGGGATCTAGAGTACAACCGACTGACCAGGCCTAGTTGGTGGTCGTGGTCATGGTAGTCAGACCCCATTCTTACAACAAAAATAGAGTGTATCTTCTTAGGGTATCCAGGTAGTATCACAGGGCCACAGATCAAGCCATATATATGCAGTGAAACTAATATATGATGAGAAAGATCCTAAACTTTCTACAGTGAGAGGTTCTATTCTAGTGGAATTTTCTTTATCATATACTCTTTTTAATATAGGGGATTCTCATATCTTTATATCTATGATCTTTTTGGAGAGCCTTGGGCTCAGTGTTCAATGTTCTGATGGTGTTATGATTTTTGACATTCCATCGGGAATTATAATAGAGGATGTACGTTAGTGCAGGAAGATCCCCCTTGAGATTGGCAGGTGTCACTTCATATGGGACCTCTTTATCCTTGATATGGCAGGTTTTTACATCATTCTTGGGATGGAATTGTTGGTTCTATTTCATGATTTCATTGATTGATATCACCTAAGGGAGACTTTTACATCACCAAAGGGAAGGGAGTTTATTCACAAGGGTGAATGGGATGTCCAGGTGAGTCAAGCTAGACCCGAGCATCATGGCCTGGGTAGGATGATAACCTAGATTGCGAGTTTATATCTGGATTATCAGGGAATAAATTAGTCAGATTTCCATCTAGTGGTTGATCATTTTAGGGATGTTTTCCTAGATGACTTTTCAAGATTACCTCTAGTGAGAGAGGTAGAGTTCTCTATCAAGATAGTTCCAATATCTTCACTAGTATCCATTACTCCTTATAGGATGGATACTACTGAGATGAAAGAGATCAAGAGGTAGTTAGAGAATTTAGAGGGAAAATGGTTCATCTGACCCAATACTTCTATGTGGGGTTCACTGATCCTTTTTGAAAAAAAGGAGTACATAACCCTCAGAATATGTGTAGATTAATAGAAATTGAACCCACTAATGGTTAAGAATTGATATCCTCTACTGTGGATAGATGATCTCTTTGACCATCTCTAAGTAGCTCAGGTGTTCTCGAAGATTTATTTAAGATCCGGTTATCATCAGGTTCATGTTAGACCATTAGAAATACCTTGTACACCTTATCACAGTAGGTATGGTCTATATGAGTATTTGGTTATACCATTTGGTATCATGAACATTCTAATAGTCTTCATGGAACTAATGAAATGAGTCTTTTATCCTTGTCTGGATTCATTTGTGGTGGTTTTCATGGATGATATCTTGGTGTATTCTCACACTTGGCATGACCATGCCAAACATTTTGAGATCATATTGAATACACTGAGAGATAATCAGTTATATGATAATCTCACAAAGTTACACTTCTGGATGGATCATATTCACTTCCTAGGTCACATTATCTCAGATATAGGATCATTAGTTAACCCAAAGAAGTTGAGGGCTGTAGTTTCCTGGGAGAAACCCAATAATGTCTTTAAGGTACATATTTTCTTAGGGACATCTGGTTAGTAAACAAGTTTCATACATGACTTCCCATGCCTATAAATTCCACTTATAGGCTTTATTAAGAAGAGTGTGAAGTTTTTATGGTCAGATTCATGCAATTAAATTTTTTAGTAGATAAAAGGGATATTGACTTCAGTGCTAATAATAATTTTTCCAGAGCTAGATAAGAGTTACGATGTTTACTATGATGCATCAGGGATCAGGCTAGGAGCAGTCTTTATGAATGGATATAGAGTCGTGGAATATGGGCCTCAACAGTTGAGGCCACACAAGAGAAATTACCTGACGCATGATCTCGAGTTAGCTTCAGTTATTCATGCATTGTGTTGTTTGAGACATTACTTACTTGTAGATCATTTTTTGGTGTAAACGGATCATAAAATCCTCAAATACATATTTACACAATGTGATATGAATACGAGGTAGTAAATGTGGGTTTAATACTTACAGTCTTTTAACTTTGAGCTTGCCTACATGCGTGGTAAAGGAAATGTAGTGGTCAATGCACTGAGTAGGAGGACTCAGATATAGGCAGTTCAATAGAACAATAATGAGTCCAAACATATGGATTTTTTCTCTAAGATACACTTGGAGGTGGATGATGGTCATGGGAATAATTTTATATCATACTTAGTTATGAACTTCACTCTTCTAGATAGAGTGAGGATAATGAAACTATTAGATTTCGAGGGCCTAGTCCTATGAGAGAGTGTGACAGGTGAGGACCCTATTCTTGGTTAGACCGTAGGAGAGGATGATATTCTATGTGTTCATGGTCACATATGGGTTGTAGGTTCTAGACTTAGTGAAATCACATAATGGGTGGTTCCCAACATTGTTTTTTTCATGATAGATGATCAATCTGAGATCTATACGATAATAAATGCCGTGATCTACAGAATTGGATCAAAAAAATTAGACAAGAGTAATCACACTAAAACCAGAGGGAGGATAATAATATATTATTTATAATCAATTTAGTTAAATTAAGAATTACCTTGATGGAATTATTTCTTCATTGATGGATCTGGTGATAGATCTGTGTTGCACCATCGTTGCATCATAGGAATCAAGTGTATATTCCCTCCAGCGGTGATCCACATGTGTTCCAAAAATCTACAGATGTCGTGGAAGGAATATCTGGGTGCTAGCATGATAGATACTTACACTTGTGTCGTCTGTCTTTGATCGCTTCAAGAACCGTTTCCAAAGCATGGAGGAAGATTTATCTCCATTCTTGTGAGCGTTCTTGGAGAAGGGAGCTCTCTAGGGCTTGAAATAATTCTCCAAATCCATTGTACAGAACCCAAAAAATGAATTGGCTATTGATAAAATAACATAACTGGGTTTTTATATCACTAGAGTTAAAATAAAATAATTTCAAAAGTGCCCTTAATCATTTATTTAATCCTAGTAAAAACCCCATATCAAATAATAATAATATTATTATTATTATTATTTCTCAACATGAACTTAACATGTAAATTAAGATTAAATAGTATTTAATGAAACAATATTCAATATTTATTATTTTCTCACTGGACCATTTAAACTCAATACTCCATTCCTACAAAATATTTATCAGACCTTGAATAATGATTATTTATTTATTAAATAAATATCATTGCATTATTCACTAATAAATAAATAAATATTATATTCACTAAATAGAAAATAAATATTTATTAAATATTCCACTCACATTATATTATATGGAATAACCGGTGATGGAATATTTGTAATCAATCAAAAATGAATAATTATTAAACCATGTGTAGTAATAATATTTATTAAACTTGTTAAATAATAAATAAAAATATATTATTTAACTGAGATTCTGGATGCACTTAATGTGTGACCCTCTAGGCCTCTTTCTCAGTGGAATTAGGAGAAGCAACCTAAAGTCCAAGGTTAGCATCTAGGAACATGCCAAGGCACCCATAGAGAAAGAAGTTAATGTTGCAATAAAATTTTACCTCATATGAATGATTACTGTATAATATAATCCATTTATCATGATATCTCAAATCAAGTAGGTTGTATGATGGCGCCATCAAACTATGTTCTTGATGAATCTTTCTTTGACTTCCCAAAAATTAAACTTTCCTATAGAACACCATAGATATGGATTTATTTAGGCTAAATTATTTCCATCAAAGGGAATGAGATATCAACTTCCATTAAATAATAGAAGGGACAAATCCTTTCTCACATTATTCATTTAATGCAATATTAATTGTGATGCACCCAACATATCATACCTCATCGTGAACATCTGTTGTCACAGTTTTTGTAAATATATCAAAGTATGTGACTCATAATAATAATTTATAATAATATTAAAGTCTGAGGAACAATACACATGTCCACATATAGGAACATCCAATGAAACATATAAATGTGGATTTCTTACTGGCGGGTCTCATTCTCATAATATCCTATTGGATATTACTAAGGGTGTACACCATGAGAAGGTTCCTCAAATTCCTATGAGTCTCCATCCCTAATACAATGTATCATTTTCATCCCTCAAATGATATAATTTTACTATAGAACATACATTCAATAATATCATCATAACACTTTCGGGTTCTCATCATAGTGGGGAAATACTATGACCTTTTTGTTAGATTCCCGGGGCCCACAGCGAAAGCCCGTGGGTCGGGGATTTTAAAATTTTCATCGGCGAACGATGTTACTTGTCGTCGCCGACGATCCGAGCCCTGGAGAGGTCCAAGGATCTCACATATATTATTAAGAGCACAAAATTATAATGAAAATGTACCCGTTACAAATCCGAAGGCGCGGTCGACTGCTGCTAGCCGATGGCGATCGTCGCTTGAAGGATCTAAAGTAGGATCCTTCTAAATCATCCACACACACTCCATAAATCCACAGGAATTCCGATCATCGAACTCCGGGTGCTAGTGCGATGATTCAATGATATCTTCAATGTCTCGACGATCACCACATCATTGATCTTGCGATGCGTGAGGAAGAACTTGATCCGAGCTCTTGGATCATCATCTTCTCTCTCTAGGAAGCGGGAGGAGAGAGAGGCTCTCAATTTTTCATTCCATAAATGAATGAATAGTGATATGAACAACAAATAGAGAGAGCCTCCTATCTTATTTATAGAGACGTTGAGAAATACCCGGTTGGGTTCCCCGACCCCTGTAAATATCAACGTTCTCTAAATAAATAATTTCGACGGACTAAACTGTGCCAATATTATTTAATATTTTATCACATATTTGTAATATATATATATATATATATAATATATTACGTGATAAAACCGATCCATTTAACTCGACTCGCTGTCCTGCTTAATATTAAACAAACCTTGAATATTAAAATAATATTCGTTCAATTAATATTTTCTCATATTTACGAAACTCGTAAATTCATTAAATAAATTCAATCCCAAATATTCGTAACTTGAATATTAATGAATTTATTTAATTCTTTTGGTGATCGACAACTTGGAAAATGCTTGGAACCCATGGCGGGGCCCACTATGTCCATATACCTATTCAACTGAATAGGACAGATTCTTGAATACACTATTGTGTGTGACCCTCTAGGCCCTTATCTCAATAGTAGTGAATAAAATCCACATACCAAGATCGGGGTCTAGCAACCCGTCATGGCCCCTAAAGAGATAAGGATAGTCATTGCAACAACTACCAACCTACGAACACTGACCGTGTACTATAGTCTCTTTGTCATTAAATATCTCATAAAGAAGGACGCACTCTTGTGTCATCATCCTTATCTTGATTTATTATTTTTTGATCTATCTGGATGGATTCACCTTTCTACTACTTTGGACAAAGACTTATGAATGCGGCACCATCCTGATCAACAAGGCCTGAGATATAAAACTTCCTAAACTTGGAAGCGAAAAATTCTTTCTTGACCATTCAACCAACGTCATACCACCAACAACGCACCCAACAAAAACTACCTCGCCACGACATTACTTCCATGGTTTTCACCTTGCATTAAAGTACATAATTAAATGATATACATTGGTAATGGTCTCAAGTCAGGAGACCAATACACATGTCCGTAGATAGGAACAACCAATGACACCCAAAAAATGTGGTGTTCTTATTGGAGGGTCTGTCCTCATGATCTCACTACTAGAGATCACCAAGTGAAAACTTCATGAGAAGAAGTCTCAATGCTTATGAGCCCCCAACACCTGATAGTTAGACATATACTATGTACAATCATTAAGATTTATCTAGAATATAGAACATATATTTAAGATCATTTTCATTGTATCTCGAGGTTCTCATTATAGCCTGGGATCTACTACAACCTCTTGAATCGACAATTAACCTTTGGACATTACCATTATTATAGTGGATGTAGAAAATTATGCACTATAATGGTAAGATATCATCATGCATATCTAACTGTACATATGATACAGTAATCAAAAGTACTACATAGTTGGGTCTAGGGCACCCACTATTTCAACACTCCCACTAGAACTAGATCCAAATTGCTAAATAAACTTGTTAGCTACTCACATGATATATACCATGCTTCTCCTGAGTAATGTCTTTAACTGCTGGGCCTGCCACGTTTTCACCGTGTGGTATATCTGCTATATGCGACCTCATATGCTTGAGTAAAACTTCTCAAGATAAGGTATCTCCGAGTATATTACTTTTGTCCATTGTCATAACTTTACAACTTGGCTAGTAAGAATATCATAATTCTAATTATGATAATAATTTTCTCACTAGGTGCGAATCCAATAATTGGAACAAATCATTGCAATTTACAACTGATTCTTAACTGCTTTAGAATCTGCAACGTACTCGGTATTTGTAAGTATGGATACCACAAGATTTTATGAGCTTGACTCGCTCATCTCCTTTGCCTAACTGTGATACTAGATCAAATTGATCCAAGGATTACTAGTTTGTATCCCACTAAAACTAGTATACCTTCCTCTCCATATTTCAGGTACATATCATTTGTACGTTCTGAAGTACAAGATGATAGTTCTAACTGCATCATTTGTAGTGCTCCTGGAAATAATTGATATCTACCTATAATAAATTATATCATGGAAGTATCAATTATTGTACATAATATTACATATGTGATTGATCCATCGCTAAAACATATGGTATCAATTCACAACTTTAATCTCTTCCTATGTTATGAACATATTAACTTGAAGAGATTAAGCCATGTGACATTGACAACAATCCTGAACTTGAATTGTTTCAACTTGTATTTTTTTCAATACAATGCCACTATATGTACGATTGACTAGGTCCAAGAAACCTTTGGATCTACCTAATTGGATGCTGTTCCCTAGAACTTAGGTTGCTACTTGAAGTCAATCATTGGAGAATTTATTTTAACCTAATCTTATCTAACTGTAATATCAAAATCTGTTTTCCATATGTTGCCGAACATATATCATTTGGAAAACATTGGTGCTCCCACTAACGTTTGGTAGACACAAGGAAAAGATTCATTTATAATGAATGTTCTAAGATCTTGTTGCTTACTTTAATCCAAAATTGGATTTCAGTAACTTTTAACCCTTATTGTCATCATTTGATGTCATCATCTCTTTCTGGTTGCATCGTATAGACACCTTCCATGAAAGATGATCTTGACATCGAATGACCAATAAAAAGATCTTAGAAGTTCAGCTATGACAAGTAAAATTATAATATATTTAAGCATACTGACTTGGTATAACCAATAAAGACTTATTGGTACCATACTTGTACCATCCATGTATCATTTCATTTGAATACCCACTGCAGTATTCAATTTATAAGCCCCTTTGAAATTTGATACATGGAATCCATTATTGAATTTTAGTTGATCTTGTCAATCTTAGCTCGTTGCCTTATACTGCTTACTTGTAGGATTTATTATTCTCAATGAATAATATATCACCGACCACAATGAATATAAAACCATCACCATGGTTTCATACTTCCTACGTAGTATGTGTCTCCGAAACATTCCTATTCCATGTGTACTTGTGGAACTTGTTCCCTATGCCAACCATTTGTGCATCTCGATCATTGACTAAGTCCAAGTTAATTCAGCTCCCACTATCTCCAATAGAGATGTGCATCCTTATATAGAAATGTAGTCTATTAATTGACTATATTTTTTCTATCTTAGGGATTTAGGTAATATCTTAAGAAAATGTTTGGATAATTACCTTAGATGCACAACGTGTTTAACTTGATGCATGTTTGTTTAAATCCTAACAAACTCTTTGCATCTAAACATGTCCTATAACATAATGGGTTTTCCATCATACTATGACTCATATGATATCCATTTGTCATTTTAGTTGGTATATTGGTTATGGGTTTACGCTGTTATTTGCAAATCACATTTTGAAATGGAAGTTTCTGCAGGTTATAACATTGATACAACTTACATCATAATTTTGATGTGTAACATATGCATTTAGGAATTTCTCCACACTACATGTTTTTTTGAACAATGTTAATATGTAACACTCATCATCGATCCTCCTTATTAACATCAATACGGTGATGTAGATAAGGTAACATGCATTTAGGAATTACTCCACGCTACATTATCATGATCGATGATTGATTGGTAAAGATATTCTTCGGCCTGCCAATCCAAAGTAACTCATATCTTTTGACCAAAATTATACTTCAATATTCCTTAATTACTTAAAAGGAAACTTATGAAGTATCTTTACCTCTTGATTTCTTTGGAATAGTTCACACTGTCTTATTGAACTAACCTCGGAAAGCTTTGTGGAATACCTTTATTTCTATAGGTTTCTTTGCGTAAAATAAGGGTGTCAATAATACCATAGGTGTTTAGCTGTGCCGAGCATAAATACCATACTGGGTATATAGTTGACGTCCACTTTTAGTTTTACTTGACAAAGAATCACATTGCCACATATGGGTAGGTCTTACATTTTATATTCATCATGTATTACCATTGATTCAAATAGTAGTGAACTATTTGTTGAGTATGTTACCTCAAACAACATTCATTCCAAAACATGGAATAATGTATCATAATGTACAAATGGGCACATGAGATAAATGTTTCTGGTCATACTCCACAACTTGTTCAATTTGAATCAATCACTTGGCAATAAGAAGTTATGTGTTTCTCCCTGCTGACTTAGGAATCACCCTTTCTCAGCTGCTTGAAGAAGACACTTTACTTCTAGTAATGTTTCTTGACTTACTTGGTTATTGTATTTCAATACATATATATGAGAAGAATATTGTATTTTAATACCCAAGAAGTATAAGAGAAAAAATACTTTTATTTGATGAATATAAACTGAACGAGAAGCAGGTACTTGCTTCTTGTATTTCAGTTTTTAAACTTCCATGAATTCATTTCATTATGTGATGCAAATAACCTCCTCTTAAATAACCAACCAATTTTCATTGAAGGACATGATGAAGGTGTCTTTGGCGTAACTTTCCATAGGCCTTTTCGCCTTTTCATTCAATGTATTCTCCATAAGAATAAAAGATGGCATTATCTCCAATATTCTTATTACTTGGAGAATATTAATCTTAAAGGTAGTGAAGCACTTACTCTATGAAATTTGTTTGTATCCTTAAACAAACCGAGTGCGACCATCACATTCAAATCTTGCTTCACTTTCTACTCGAAAGGATCTTGGAGATGAGACTTCATGTGATCATTATCCAAGTATTGATGTAGTGCCCACAACTTGTTCAGAATTTGATGATAGCATTATGACAGAACCATCATATGCTTGATTCATGAGTCTCCTGTAAGCAGTTTTACACCCTCACTTCTAAAGGTGGCTTAACAGGTTGGGACACAAGCACCTTGAATTTCCATTGTAGCGGTAATGTGCGCAAGCACCTATACTACATTTAGGAAATTCATGCTTAGTTTAGACATTAACTTTGTCTAATATTTATCGCAGTTTTATTGTGGTGTTTCTTTCCATTATCTACAAATATACTTTAGAAGATTTTACTTTTATGTGATTACCTAATCTGACATTACTGATTATTTAATCATTAAATGTCTCCCACTAATTTTTCGAATTCTAGGAACCCTTTGTACTAGAATCGAAATACTCTTGAGTATTCTAGTGGTAAGGATCCCCGAACCTCCCTCATAGTCTACAAGATAGGGCTACACCACTACTCAGAGGGTCCAAGGTAGGATTTTGACTAGCTAACCACATTAGCTCGCGATTCCTTGATCTGTTGAGTGAAGTCCCAACTTCAAAAAACATTTAATGATTTACTCAATTCTTGCCTCTAAAATTACAACAAACTAGATAAGGTTATATATTTGCTGAAATTTTAGTTAAGTCGACCCACCACACAAATAAGAACCCCCCGGTAGTAAGAGACACCCTCAGCTGAGGCATGAACCGACACCTCAAACACCCGATTTTGTTCAAACTTGAATGATGGAAGGCTGTTTGTGACTTAATATTTTCTTTGAGGGTTTTATTGGTTTTCTCTCTCGACGAATGTAATCCAGTTCTATTAATCTTGTTCATCTACATTGTCGCACTCGCAACTAGACATCAATAGAAATCAAACGTCGCTTCTTTATGCATTTTATTATTTATCATTTTATGTATTTTCCCACTGTTCTAAAATGCATAAAATAATAAATAAATTCATAAAGGTTATACTATTACCCGACTATCCTTAAGAATCTAAATGACCTAAGGGGCATCATACCTGTGTCAAAACTTGACACTAGATGCATCTCAACCCGTGCTGTATGTCTGCTTCTCATTTGGAGCATCGCCTCATCTTGGCGGAGTCCACGTCACATCTTAAAGTACCGCCTCATCTTGGCGTGGTCCACGTGTCGTCTTGCATCGTCTTGATCAACCTGATTCACCTCATCTTGGCAGGGTCAACATCGCTCGTTGTCTTCTTCTGAAGTAAAAAGATACTCGATCACATGCGAGGGGAACTTGGGTATAAATTTACATCAGGTAAATTGGGCGCACAAGCCCTTATACATTTTAACTGAAAACAAAGACGATGCGTAGACCGTCATTTAATTAATTACACACATCACACGCAGTTTAAAATAATTAAATTAAATAATAATTAAATGCAGACATATGAGGTCAATGCTCAAGACCAGTTGTCGGGTATAAAATATTGCGCGATAAAAATAAAATGCATAAATAAGTACGAGGGTTTATTTAATTAAATTAAATGAATTAAATAATTAAAATAATTTAATTAATTATCGGTTCATCAATTAATTTAATTTTAATTCCAAAATTAAATTAATTTGACTTAATTCAATTTAATACTTAAATTAAATTAATTTTATTCGGGTATTAAAATTATTATTGGTTAAACCATAAATTGATATTTTAATTAATTAATTAAATTAATTAATTATATTAATTATGGAAAAAACAAGGTACCGTAACATCGTGCAAGCCCAAAGCGGGTCATGCTAAACTCACACAAACCCGTTTTGGGCTATGCACTGCCTATGCTTGGCATTTCACGGCGATGCAAGTCTGCTCAAATTCGTTTTGAATTTGACCAAATGGTCCAAGACATTTACAGGCTAAAACGGGTCGGGCTATTTACCGGTACCTGACAGCAGAGGGGTGCAGCGCCTCTGGCCTGTCCAAAAAAATGGTAGGGGAGACCGGCGTGGGAGGGAGAGCGGCAGCAGTCAGGCTGGGCAGTTTCCGGCGGCCTGCTCCGCGGTGCTGCATGTGCCGCGGCTGGTTCTGCCAGAGCGGGGAAAGGATGAAGGTGGGACTGCTGCATGGCAGGGTGGAGCACGGACCAGGCGTGGGCTGGGAAAGGTCGGGGCATGACGCTGGGAAGAGGAGCCGGTGGCATCCCGCTTGCTGTTCGGCTTCAGAGGGAGGCGACGGGGTGTGTGGTGCGGCCGTGGCGGCCCTACTGTGCGCCGTGTGGGGAATAGGAGGCACCTGTGTGGCGTCCCGATGCTGCAGCCATACGGGGAGAACCTGCTGGGTGAGGGCCATCTGGGGAGGCGAGATGACGGAGAGGAGGCCGGGGCGGCCTAGGTCGTGGTGCAGCGGCGTGCTACCGGAGGTCCGCGACGAGAGGGGAAGGCGACGGGGAAGCGGGTCGGCCGGAGTGGAGGATGGGTGTGGCGCCAGCGGAGGGGTGAGACGGCCCTATCTGTGTGCCACGGCAGCAGGCGACGCCTGCATGGGGGGGGGGGGCTCCTGTGCGACGTCCCGAGGGAGAGAGGCAAGGGGTCCGTCGACCCCTGGTTTTACTTTTTTTTTTCTTTTGTTTTTTTTGTTTGTTCCACATGGAGAACCCAAAAAGGGGGTCTCCTTGTTCCTTACATGAGGGAAGACCCACAAATTGGTCTTCTTCCTTTTTTATTTTTTTTATTTTGAAGACTTGACCTCCAATCAAGTCTACTCCCATTTCTTTTAACATTTCTAAAGGCTATAATTAGCCTTTATATATAATAATAATAATAAATTATTATAATAATATAATAAATTTATTATTATTATAATTATATTATTATAATTATATTATTATAATAATATTAATTATAATAATTATAATAATATTCAAAATTTTAATACCCGTGTTCATACCGAAAACGCAATCCTTTCTTAAAATTTCAAATGACCATATCTTGGCTGTTTGAAATCGGATCGGCGCGCGGTTTGAACCATTGTGACCGATTTTGAACCATTTACTTAATTTTATGAAAATTAATTTTATTTGGATTAGAAAATATATGTGACTCCCTCTAATACCACTGTTAGATTCCCGGGGCCCGCAGCGGAAGCCGGTGGGCCGGAGATTTTAAAATTTTCATCGGCGGAACGACAGTACTTGTCATCGCCGACGATCCGAGCCCCAAAGAGGTCTTAGGATCTCGTGTAGATTATTAAGAGCACAAAATTATAATGAAAACGTACCTATTTCAAATCCAAAGGTGCGGTCGACTGCTGCTAGCCGATGGCGATCGTTGCTTGAAGGATCCAAAGCAGGATCCCTCTAGATCATCCACACACACTCCATAAATACACGGGAATGACGATCGTCGAACTCCGGGTGCTAGCATGGTGATTCAACGATATCTTTGATGTCCCGACGATCACCGCATCATTGATCTTGCAATGCGTGAGGAAGAACTTGATCCGAGCTCTTGGATCATCAGCTTCTCTCTCTAGGAAGCGGGATGATAGAGAGGCTCTTAATTTTTCATTCCATAAATGAATGAATAGTGATATGCACACCAAAGATTGAGAGCCTCCTCTATTATTTATAGAGACATTGAGAAATACCCGGTTGGGTTCCCCAGCCCCCGTAAATATCAACGTTATCTAAATAAATAATTTCGACGGACTAAACTGCACCAATATTATTTAATATTTTATCAAATATTTGTAATATATATATATAATATATTACGTTATAAAACCGAGCCATTTAACTCGACTCGTTGTCCCTCTTAATATTAAACGAACCTTGAATATTAAAATAATATTCGTTTGATTAATATTTTCTTGTATTTACTAAACTCGTAAATACTGTTGTGCCCAAGTGAAGTAATTTCATTTGTTGTCAATAACTTGTCATGGTGTGCCATCTGATGAAGTACATCTTGAAGATTGATGATTACAGAAGCATTAAATCAGACGATTGTTGAGCTGATCTTTAAGTTCTAAGAACTTGTATCAACTGGATACAAAGTCACAACATTGTTTGAAGACCATGCATTGTATTGACAATGCATGAGGAGGTGAAGAAGATCCATCCACAATCTCTAAGTGGATGAAGTGAGCTAAAGAATCCCATGCACTATCACTTAGTGCATGTGAACATGAAGATGATCCAATTTGATCTATGATTAGATCAATGAAGAACATTGAAGAATTATTTGATTCAGGAGATCGGTTGAAGATGAAGAACCTTTGGAATTCCATTCCTAAGTGATGAATATATGTTGAGAAGAAATGGAGGAATTCTTAAGAAGAAGAAGAAAGGATAGAAGTGGCTTGGCACTTGGCATGTTTTATATGGAGGAGAACTTTGTTTTTAACAAAGTCTTTATTCTGTCCTTTGCCAAAAAATTAGGCCAGCCAAGGCACCTTGGGGGTTCAACCCCAAGGCATGGGCGCTAGGGCACCACGCCCGGGGGAACCCGTGGGGCGAGCCAGGGCGGCAGGGCGCACCCAAGACACCGCATGGGCGCCTGGGGCACGCCCGGAGGAGCGCAGTGTGCATAGTGGGCGCCAGTGGCGCGCCCGCAGGAAGTATAGTGGGCGCTAGAGCGCACCCGCAGGAGGCAGAGTGGGCGCAGAGCGCGCCCGCAGAGAGAACCCGGTGTGGGGCGGCACCGGGAGGGGAGAAGTTCAACTGGCGGGTTGAGGCAGCGCCAGGGTAATAAGCCACGGATAAACCGGGCTTCGTTTCGATGTGGGACGCGGGATTTTCCCGCGGAAGAGATCCTGGCCGCTCATCCAATCGCGCGGCTGATCACAGCCGCTCATCTAATTCCGCACGAGATCTTCAGATCCAGGCCGCCCGATGTATCTCCATCACCTGATCCGACGGCCGTAGCTCATCTCCTTCCTCGAGCTCGAGCCGAGGCACCTCCCGCAGCCGCCGATGAACCAGAGGCTACCCAAGGCCGGTTTTCGAGTTCCCGGCCACCTCTGGAGGAAGTAAAGCGTCCATTGAGATCGTCTGGCCACACTGAATACATCCATGCCTTAAAATATGCATGCATGCAACAAATGGAGATCTTCGAAGAACGGCCGAGGCAAGCAAAGCTGCCGAGGCCTCGGGGTGTTCGTGTTTTGCATGGGATGGCCAAAACGAAGGCCGTGCATGCGTTCTAAGTCGCATGCACGTGAAGGAAACCGAAAAATGGAAAACCCGCATTAAAATAGAGAAGAAGAACGAGATACGCGGAAGATATTTAACGCGTTTGAAGCTTTCAAAACGCCGATGATTTCGGGCATTCAAGTTTTGGATCCCGCGGACTCTATTCATACTCCTCGCCTATAAAATGAGAAGTCCAGCGCCCTTGGAAACGCTGCTGATTCTTTGAGAACTCGAGAGTCCCGCGAAGCCATCCGAGCTACGCGAATTATCTCCGCGCAAAACACTTGCGCGGCTGTTGTCCTGAAGCCACCCGAGGCTTTGAAGGTGTTCCTTGCGTGCAACTCCTTTGCGCGACAAGAAGAAGGAGGTGAAGTGTTTCTTGCGCGCCTTGTGCTCCAAGCACTTGCACGACGCCTTGCACCGAGGTCCCTTGTGGCCTTGTGTCATTGCACTTGCGCGGCTAAGCTACACTAGAGGACTTGCGCGCCTTGCCACTGCACCCTTGCGCGGCAGTGTTGAAGAAGAGGAGGCCGCGGCTCAAGCATTCCCTTGCGCGCCTCCTTTGAGATCAAGTGAAGAAGACCACCTCGGGAAGGGGATGTGCAAAGTTGAGGAGAAGGCCGAGAACCTTTATGCTTTGGATGCAAAAGGAAGACCACACTTTGTGTGTTTATAAATTGAAGAAGAAGGACAAGTCAAGTGTGTGCACTAAAAGAATGAGTAGTGTATGTGTGCACATGTGAAGAATATCAACTTCGAGGAGTACACACTTATGTGTGTGAATACAAAAGAACTGATCATTCTAAGTGATTGGGTTTTTGTGAGCAAGACCAACGAGATCTTTTGAAGACTGTTGAAGCTACTTGAAGTTTTGAACAACACCTCTGAAGAAGTGAAGTGAAGCCATGATGAAGATGATGCTGTGGAGTTGGGGGGTTTAACCAACTTGTAATTGGGGGGGGGGGTAACCAATTACTGTGTAATCATCTTTTGGCATAGTGAAGAATCCGTGTTGGGGGGTGTAACCAACACGGCAAGGAGTAGGTCTTTGTACCGAACCTTGTAAATCTCTGTGTTCTGTGCTCTCATTATTACTGCACCACTAAAAGAGTAGATCTAGTCTTTAACCAGCTGCAGAGGTTGAATTGATAATCCAAAGGGAACAATTCATAAAAAGAAAAAGTTATCACTGATTCACCCCTCCCCTCTCAGTGATCACAACCAATCCAGGCATTTCAAGTGGTATCAGAGGGAGGTTACCTCTGTAAGGATCTACTTCTGAGAAGATGGACAATCTGAATTCTGTTAATAGTAGGGGTGTTCCTACATTCGATGGAAAGAATTACCACAGCTGGAAGAATCGGATGTTACCCTACCTTCTATCTCTCGGCCTTGAAGTTAGAAATGCAGCCTTATTTGGATTCCCTCCTCTTGCTAATGAAGCTGCTATGACACTCGATGAGAAAAGAAATATGGAAGTTGATGGTAAAGCTCAAAATGCCATTCTTATGTCACTCTCAGAAAAGGTATACACAAAAGTCATGGGACTCAAGAATGCTAAAGAAATTTGGGACAAATTGGAAAGTAGTTATGAAGGCAACATGAAAGTCAAGGAAGCCAAATTACAGATTTGGAGAAGCAAGTTTGAAGATGTCAAGATGGGAGAAGAAGAAAATATTGATGATTATTTCACAAGAGTCAATGAAATTGTCAGTAACATTCGGGGCTTTGGAGAAAAGTTGGAGGACTCCACTATTGTTAAAAAGCTAATGAGAAATTTTCCTGACAGGTTTGACCCCAAAGTCTCAGCATTAGAAGACAGAGATGATCTCTCTCTTGATGAACTACACAACATTCTCATTGCATATGAAATGAGGAAGATCCCAGTATTCAAGAAGAAGATCAAGGATGAGATGGCTTTTGAGGCCATGAGACAACTCAAGATAAAAGATGACGAAGTCCTAGAATCAAGTGATACTGACAATGAAGAAAAGGATGAAGATCTCAACACGATTATTTCTCTTTTTTCTAAAAGGTTTGGAAAAACTAAATTCAGGGGAAAAGGTAAATCACCATCAAGATGTTTCAATTGCAATAACATCAGACACTTTGCTGTAAACTGCCCCAAGAAGAGATATAGTGCTCCAGAAGTTGAAGATGAGAAGTCACAAAAGAAGAAATGGAGTAGATACCCAAGAGAAGGAAACAAATCAGGTGTAAGAAAGAAAAGGTTCGTTCCAGGTGAAAGAAGAAGCTATGTAAGCAAAGAGGAAGAATCAGACTCTACTTCAACCAGTCAATCAGAAGAAGAAACGAATTTTATGGCTCATGTAGAAAAAGGGTTTGATACCTGCAGCAGTGAAGATGATGAAAGTGAATGAACAGAGCTTGAATACAGATTGAAAGATGAATTAGTGGCTTGCCTTGAACAGAACACTGGACTCAAGAAAGAGAAGAGATTGTTACAAAAGGAAACCAAAAGGATGACTGAGGAGTTGGAAGAATGTATGAAGAAAGAGACAATGTACATTGATGAAATCAAGAGACACAAACTGAAGGTAGCTGAGCTGGACAAGATAGCAAAAGATCTTGAGGAGAAACTTCACCTCAAAGAAGAAGAGCAATCACTGACACATTCCAAGTGGATTGAAGCACAGAATAGCTTGACAAAGATGAGAGAAGACTTCAACAAGGCTGTTGAGGTCAAGGCAGAATCATCTTATGCTGGTGCTCAGAGGCAGGTCAATTTACCACTAAGTAAATATCAAAATACATCTGTTATTTCTAACAATGCAGGTTCAAAGATAAAATTGAGACAAACATGGCATGAACCAATCTGTGTAAAATCATCTTCAATGGAAGAAAGGAAATCCTCAGGAAGGACTACTCAAATCTTGGACAGAAAATTACAACATGACTCTTATCAACAAAGAAGGTCAAGGTTCAGAGGCTACTGCTGGTGTTGTGGTGTGTTTGGACATAAGGCCTATGCATGCTGGTATAACATGTCTCGTCCAAACATGAGGCATGAGTCAAGGGGGAGACATCCTGACACCCAGAGTGTTTTGCAGAAAGCATCAAAACCACCAACTCAGAACACATTTGACTGCCTGAGTGAAGCTTGTGGAAGATGTGACCAACAAGGTCATAAAGCTGATAAATGTATGACAACTCTTCCTAAACAAAAAGTCAAAGACATGAAAGGGAAAGGCATTCAAGAAACCAATGATGAAATCACATGCTTTGCTGAAGTGGCTCTAAAAGCCAGCAGTAAAACCAAGTCATGGATTCTTGATAGTGGATGCTCATCCCACATGACTGGTGATACAAAAATTCTAAGCAACCTTGAAAGTCATGAGGGAGGAACCGTGGTGTTTGGAAATGATCGTTCTCTGAAAATCAAGGGAGTTGGAAAGGCTATGATTGCAACAACAAATCTAAAATCCAATGATGTGTTGTTTGTTGAAGGATTAAAGCACAACCTACTGAGTGTAAGTCAATTATGTGATGATGGACATGAGGTGTTGTTCCAGAAGGACTCATGCATCATCAAGAGCTCAAAGGATGGAAAAATCATCACTCAAGGAAGAAGAACCACTGGAAATCTATTTCAAATTGGTGATCCCATCAATTCTTGTTTTCTTAGCTCTAAAGATGAAAACAACCTCTGGCATAGAAGACTTGGCCATCTTGGTCAAAGGAGTATGAGTAAAATTCTGAAGTACAATGTTGTACGAGATCTACCCAAATTAAAGAGAGAAAGAGATGAAGTCTGCGACACATGTCAGAAGGGAAAACTGACCCATAGGTCACACAAAGGAGTTGATATCATGTCTACTAGACCTCTTGAACTCATCCATACAGACATATGTGGACCAATGAGACAGAAGTCTACAAGAGGAGATTTCTATTTTATAACCTTCATTGATGATTACACTCGGATGACCAATGTCATGTTCATGAAACACAAGTCAGAGGCAATCACGATGTTCAAGACTTTCAGAAGGCAGGCTGAGAAGGAACTGGAGCTCTGCATCAAGAAAGTAAGATCAGACAACGGAAAAGAATATACCGGTGATGTCTTTGAAAGATATCTGGTCAAGCATGGAATCAAACATCAATATAGTACACCATATACTCCACAACAGAATGGAGTGGCTGAACGAAAGAATCGAAGCATAGTTGAAATGGGGAGGACTATGTTAGCTGAGCATGATATCTCTAAGTTTTTCTGGAGAGAAGCAGTATGCACTGCTATACACATACAGAACAGATGTCTCCTGAGACCAGAAACACAAACGACAGCCTATGAAATGTGGTTTAACAGAAAACCAACTGTTAAATATTTCAAAGTCTTTGGCAGTCCCTGCATCATCAAGATTAAAAACATCAACCTGGGAAAGTTTGAAGAAAAAGGTGAAGAAGGAATCTTTATGGGTTACCTACCTAATGGAAAAGGCTACAGATGCTGGAATAAGAGGTTGAATAAAATGATTGACTGCAGTGATGTCATAATAATTGAAAACAACACCAAACCACACACTGTGGATGATGATGACTCAAAGAATGACACAGCCTTGGAACAGAAGAATGCAGAATTACCTGAGCCAACACCAACTGCTGGTGAGATCAACTCTGAATATACCAGTGATGAAGATGAAGGTAATGAAAATGGAAGAAGAAGATACAACAAATTGAAGAAGCATGTTGACACAGAAAATGTCCTTGGAGACCTACAGTCCTCAGTAAGAACTAGAAGAAGATTGAGATTGGAAGATCAGACTGCACTGGTTTCTCAAGTTGAACCTCACACAGTGGCTGAAGCAGTTGTACATGAGGAATGGATACAAGCTATGCATGAGGAACTCAATCAAATTGAAAAGAACTCCACTTGGGATCTTGTGCCAAGGCCCAAAAATAAAAATGTTATTGGGACAAAGTGGGTGTTTAGAAACAAACTCAATGAAAAGGGAGAAGTTTCCAGAAACAAGGCCAGACTTGTATGCAAAGGATATTCACAAATGGAAGGAATCGACTTTGAGGAAACCTTTGCACCAGTTGCAAGACTGGAAACTATCAGAATGTTCTTAGCAGTTGCAGCACACAAGCAGTACAAGGTCTATCAGATGGATGTGAAATCTGCATTTCTGAATGGAGATCTTGAAGAAGAGGTGTATATTGAACAACCAGAGGGATTTTTGCTAGACAAAGATGGCAGTATGGTGTGCAGATTGAAAAAAGCCTTGTATGGATTGAAGCAGGCCCCTAGAGCCTGGTACTCAAAATTGGATGGTTGTCTTAAAGACATGAAATTTGTCAAAGGAACAGTTGACAGTAACCTCTATGTCAGAGAAATGGCCAATGGTACCCTCATAGTCATCATCTATGTGGATGATATCATTTTTGCTGGTAACAAGGAAGGACTATGTGAAGAATTTGCTGAGCAGATGAAAAGAACTTTTGAAATGTCGATGCTTGGTCAAATGACATATTTTCTAGGATTTCAGGTGGAACAAAGACAAAACTCCATATTTCTTTCACAAGAAAAGTACGCAAGGGACTTAGTGAAAAGGTTTGGAATGGAAAGTTCAAAGGAAGTCTCCACACCCATTTCTGTCGGAACCAAGCTATGCAAGGATGAAGAAGGCAATAATGTTGATCAGAAAGAGTTCAGAAGAATTATTGGCAGTCTACTTTATCTCACGGCTTCAAGGCCAGATATAGCATATGCAGTGACTTTGTGTGCCAGATTCCAAAGTGACCCAAAAGAATCTCATTTAACTGCAGCCAAAAGAATCCTGAGATATGTTAAAGGAACCCTCAACTATGGACTCTTATACAAACACAGTGCAAACATACAGTTGTTGGGATTCACAGATGCTGATTGGGCTGGTGATTGCACTGATAGAAGATCCACATCTGGTGGAACCTTCTTTCTGGGAGAAGGATGTGTTAGCTGGTACAGCAAGAAACAAAATTCTGTAACATTGAGCACAGCTGAAGCAGAGTATGTGGCCGCTACACATGCATGTACTCAAATGATTTGGATGCAGGTGCAACTATCAGATTTGAGGATTAAAGCTGAAAAACCATTGAGGATCTTATGTGATAATCAAAGTGCAATTGGGTTGTCTAAGAATCCTATCCAACACTCCAGATCCAAGCACATTGATATAAAATATCATTTCATCAAAGAAAGGGTCGCCAGTGGAGACATCAAGTTAGACTACATTCCTACTCAAGATCAGGTGGCAGACATTTTCACCAAAGCTATGCCTACGGAAAGATTTGTTGAATTGAGGCTGAAACTTCATGTTCAGCCTTCTACTCTCACTTGAGGAAGAAGAAGGTCCCTCCTTATTCCCTAAATTTTTGTATTCTTGTACTTACATGCAGGGAATTGAAGGAGATGAGTGCATCCCCTGAGGGGGAGCATTGGTAGTTGAAGATGTGCAGGTTCCAGAAGCTCTATACTATGAGTATGGATTTCATTCATCCCTTTGCATTTGTTGGCCAATAAGGGGGAGAAATCATCAGGCACAAGGCACACGACATTCTATCAGTGTGCTTCGGAGTATTGACAACCAAATAAAAAGGGGGAGATTGTTGTGCCCAAGTGAAGTAATTGCATTTGTTGTCAATAACTTGTCATGGTGTGCCATCTGATGAAGTACATCTTGAAGATTGATGATTACAGAAGCATTAAATCAGACGATTGTTGAGCTGATCTTTAAGTTCTAAGAACTTGTATCAACTGGATACAAAGTCACAACATTGTTTGAAGACCATGCATTGTATTGACAATGCATGAGGAGGTGAAGAAGATCCATACACAATATCTAAGTGGATGAAGTGAGCTAAAGAAGCCCATGCACTATCACTTAGTGCATGTGAACATGAAGATGATCCAATTTGATCTCTGATTAGATCAATGAAGAACATTAAAGAATTATTTAATTCAGGAGCTCGGTTGAAGATGAAGAACCTTTGGAATTCCATTCCTAAGTGATGAATATATGTTGAGAAGAAATGGAGGAATTCTTAAGAAGAAGAAGAAAGGCTAGAAGTGGCTTGGCACTTGGCATGTTTTATATGGAGGAGAACTTTGTTTTTAACAAAGTCTTTATTCTGTCCTTTGCCAAAAAATTAGGCCAGCCAAGGCACCTTGGGGGTTCAACCCCAAGGCATGGGCGCTAGGGCACCACGCCCGGGGGAACCCGTGGGGCGAGCCAGGGCGGCAGGGCGCACCCAAGACACCGCATGGGCGCCTGGGGCACGCCCGGAGGAGCGTAGTGTGCATAGTGGGCGCCAGTGGCGCGCCCGCAGGAAGCAGAGTGGGCGCTAGAGCGCGCCCGCAGGAGGCAGAGTGGGCGCAGAGCGCGCCCACAGAGAGAACCCGGTGCGGGGCGGCACCGGGAGGGGAGAAGTTCAACTGGCGGGTTGAGGCAGCGCCAGGGTAATAAGCCACGGATAAACCGGGCTTCGTTTCGATGTGGGACGCGGGATTTTCCCGCGGAAGAGATCCTGGCCGCTCATCCAATCGCGCGGCTGATCACAGCCGCTCATCTAATTCCGCGCGAGATCTTCAGATCTAGGCCGCCCGATGTATCTCCATCACCTGATCCGACGGCCGTAGCTCATCTCCTTCCTCGAGCTCGAGCCGAGGCACCTCCCGCAGCCGCCGATGAACCAGAGGCTACCCAAGGCCGGTTTTCGAGTTCCCGGCCACCTCTGGAGGAAGTAAAGCGTCCATTGAGATCGTCTGGCCACACTGAATACATCCATGCCTTAAAATATGCATGCATGCAACAAATGGAGATCTTCGAAGAACGGCCGAGGCAAGCAAAGCTGCCGAGGCCTCGGGGTGTTCGTGTTTTTCATGGGATGGCCAAAACGAAGGCCGTGCATGCGTTCTAAGTCGCATGCACGTGAAGGAAACCGAAAAATGGAAAACCCGCATTAAAACAGAGAAGAAGAACGAGATACGCGGAAGATATTTAACGCGTTTGAAGCTTTCAAAACGCCGATGATTTCGGGCATTCAAGTTTTGGATCCCACGGACTCTATTCATACTCCTCGCCTATAAAATGAGAAGTCCAGCGCCCTTGGAAACGCTGCTGATTCTTTGAGAACTCGAGAGTCCCGCGAAGCCATCCGAGCTACGCGAAGTATCTCCGCGCAACACACTTGCGCGGCTGTTGTCCCGAAGCCACCCGAGGCTTTGAAGGTGTTCCTTGCGTGCAACTCCTTTGCGCGACAAGAAGAAGGAGGTGAAGTGTTTCTTGCGCGCCTTGTGCTCCAAGCACTTGCACGACGCCTTGCACCGAGGTGCCTTGTGGCCTTGTGTCATTGCACTTGCGCGGCTAAGCTACACCAGAGGACTTGCGCGCCTTGCCACTGCACCCTTGCGCGGCAGTGTTGAAGAAGAGGAGGCCACGGCTCAAGCATTCCCTTGCGCGCCTCCTTTGAGTTCAAGTGAAGAAGACCACCTCGGGAAGGGGATGTGCAAAGTTGAGGAGAAGGCCGAGAACCTTTATGCTTTGGATGCAAAAGGAAGACCACACTTTGTGTGTTTATAAATTGAAGAAGAAGGAAAAGTCAAGTGTGTGCACTAAAAGAATGAGTAGTGTATGTGTGCACATGTGAAGAAGATCAACTTTGAGGAGTACACACTTATGTGTGTGAATACAAAAGAACTGATCATTCTAAGTGATTGGGTTTTTGTGAGCAAGACCAACGAGATCTTTTGAAGACTGTTGAAGCTACTTGAAGTTTTGAACAACACCTCTGAAGAAGTGAAGTGAATCCATGATGAAGATGATGCTGTGGAGTTGGGGGGTTTAACCAACTTGTAATTGGGGGGGGGGGGTAACCAATTACTGTGTAATCATCTTTTGGCATAGTGAAGAATCCGTGTTGGGGGGTGTAACCAACACGGCAAGGAGTAGGTCTTTGTACCGAACCTTGTAAATCTCTGTGTTCTGTGCTCTCATTATTACTGCACCACTAAAAGAGTAGATGTAGGCTTTAACCAGCTGCAGAGGTTGAATTGATAATCCAAAGGGAACAATTCATAAAAAGAAAAAGTTATCACTGATTCACCCCTCCCCTCTCAGTGATCACAACCGATCCAGGCATTTCAAATACATTAAATAAATTCAATCCCAAATATTCGTAACTTGAATATTAATGAATTTATTTAATTATTTTGGCGATCGAAAACTTGGACAATGCTCGGACCCATGGCGGGGCCCACTATGTCTATATACCTATTCAACTGAATATAGAGGATTCTTGAATACGCTATTGTGTGTGACCCTCTAGGCCCTTATCTCAATAGTATTGAATAAAATCCACAGACCAAGAGCGGGGTCTAGCAACCCGTCATGGCCCCTAAAGAGATAAGGATAGTCATTGCAACGACTACCAACCTATGAACACTGACCGTGTACTATAGTCTCTTTTTCATTAAATATCTCATAAAGAAGGACACACTCTTGTGTCATCGTCCTTATCTTGATTTATTATTTGTTGATCTATCTGAATGGATTCACCTTTCTTCTACTTTGGCAAAAGACTTATGAAGGAGGAACCATCCTGATCAACTAGGTCTGAGATATAAAATTTACTAAACTTAGAAGTGACAAATTCTTTCTTGACCATTCAACCAACGTCATACCACCAACGACGCACCCAACACAAACTACCTCGCCACGACATTACTGCCATAGTTTTCACCTTGCATTAAAGTACGTAATTAAATGATATACATTGGTAATGGTCTCAAGTCAGGAGACCAATACACATGTCTATAGATAGGAACAACCAATGACACCCAAAACATGTGGTGTTCCTATTGGCGAGTCTGTCCTCATGATCTCACTACTAGAGATCACCAAGTGTGAACTTCATGAGAATAAGTCTCAATGCTTATGAGCCCCCAGTACCTGATAGTTATACATCTACTGTGTCTAGTCAGTAAGATGTATCTAGACTATAGAACATATATTTAAGATCATTGTCATTGTATCTCGAGGTTCTCATTATAGTCTGGGATCTGCTACAATCTCTTGACACGAAAATTAAACTTTGGACATTACCATTATTATAGTGGACACAGAAAAGTATGCACTATAATGGTAAGATATCATCATGCATATATAACTATACACATGATACAGTAATAAAAAGTACTATATAGTTGGGTCTAGGGCACCCGGTATTTCAACACTTTTAGTGCGAAAACTAATCTTAGGACATTATCACATAATATGTCATGTATAAGAAAAACATGATGTGATAATTAGTTTATTAATATTCAAAAATATGAATACAAGTTATCACAAAGTACATAGAAGTTGTTTCTAGGGAACCAACTCCAACATACTCACTTGTACTATAGCCAAATACTAACAACCTTTAGTCCACTATCTCTCACATGATATTTATGATTATGATAAGATAATACTTTATTTAAGGGGTATACCATGTTCTATTCTATGTGTACTCTGCTTACTTTAACTTCACCCCTCTAATATAAATACCTCAAGAGGTGATACTTCCAGAGTATGTGCTTTGTCCGTTGGTGCGACCTTATCTCTTTTGAAAGAGAAACCAATACAGTAATATCATAATATAATATGATAGGGTATTTATTGCTAAGTACCACATCAAGATACTGGAAAAAGATTCTAATCCAAATGGATTCATTGGCTATATCAGGAACCGCTATTTACTTGAACTCCTCTATAAAATCAGTAACAACTGGATGCTTTGAACTCTTCCAACTCATTGCTCCTCCAATAAGAAAGAAAACATATCCTGATTGTGATTTCAGATTATTTTAATCTATCTAAAAACTATTATCAGTATAAATCCTGATGACTAACTCCTCGTCTCCTCCATACACCGGGAACATATCCTTAATTCTTCTCATATACTTAAGGATTTTCATAACAGTAGTCCACTAATATTCTCCTAGACCTACTTGATATCTACCTACCATGATCAATGCATAAGTAGTATCAAGTCTAGTACATAACATGACATACATGATTGATCCTATCGCTGAATCATTTGAGATCTTACTCATTCTCCTATTTCTCATGTTGTGTTTGAGGACACATTTTCTTACAAAGATGTAAACAATGTGAAACTAGAACCAATACCCTCTTGGATTGTTCCATAATAAATCTATTTAGTATATTATCAACATATATACTTTGACTTAGTCCAATAAGACTCTTAGATCTATCATGAATGGTCTTGATCCTTTGAATATAGGCTGCTTCACCTAATTCCTTCATGAAGAAATATTTGTTTAACCGGTACTTAACAGACTGTAAGATTGGTATGTCGTTTCCAATAAGTAATATTTAATCAACATATACTACAAGTATAACAACTAAATTTCCACTAAACCTATTGTAAATATATGTCTCACATTCATTCTTAATGAAACCAAATTATTTTACGGCTTCATCGAATTGAATGTTTCATGAATTGTATGCTTGCTTCAATCCATAAATGGATCTATGCAACTTGAAAATCCTTTTGGCATCACCTGAAGTCACAAATCCTTCTGGTTGTGTCATATATACATCTTCCTAAAGGTCCCCATTAAGGAATATAGTTTTGACATCCATCTACCAAATCTCATAGTCATGGTAAGCCGTTATGGCAAGTGGAATTCTAATGGATTTAAACATAGAAAATAACAAAAGGGTTTCATCATAGTCAAATCCTTGACGTTGTTTAAACCCTTTATCCACTAGACTTTATTTATAGGTATTTACTTTACCTTCCATGTTCAGTTTCCTCTTGAATACCCATTTGCATCCAACAGGATTTAAATCAACTAGTGCATCGACCAAAACCTAAACTTGGTTTTGATACGTGGAATCCATTTTGGAATTCATGACTTCTTGAAATCTTTTATCTTCTGATATTTCTACTGTCTCCTTATAGTATATAGGTTCATCATTTTCAACCAATAATGAGTCACCATCTTTGGTGACTAGAAAAACATATCGTTGTTGTTCTCTTACCTCTCTTACGCTCCTATACAGTACTTGTGTTTCAGAAATTACTTATTCTATAGGGACCTGTGGAAACTATTCTTACTCCAACACTTGTGTATCTTGAGAATCAACTTCATCCAAGTCAATCTTTCTCCCACTATCCTTTTTTTAGGATGTGATACCTCTAAATAAATACAGCTTGTCTAGCGACAATCACTTTCTTGTATGAGGGGTTGTATAGGTAGCATCCCTTTATTTCCTTGTGATACTCTATAAAGATACACTTTGGGCCTCTAGGTGCTAGTTTATTGCTTGAGAATGCCTTAAAAAATGCCTCACAACCCCATACATGTGTTTTCAACAAAATAAGTTTCTTTCCACTCCATAACTCGAAGGGAATTACATTTTACACTTTAGTTGGAACTCGATTTAATGTGTTTACTGCAATTTTTAATTCATATCCTCAAAAGGATAACGGAAGATCTGAATGAACCATCATCGACCTTACTATGTCTAACAAGGTATTATTCCTCCTTTCACTAACACCATTCCAATGTGGTGTATAAGGTGTAGTGATTTGAGATAGAATCCCAAAATCCCATAAAATTTCAATGAACTCTTGGTTAAGATATTCACCACCTCGATCTGATCAAAACTTCTCTATCTTCATACCAAGTTGATTCTCTACTTCATTATTTAATTCCTTTAATTTCTCAAAGGACTCATACTTATACCTCATTAAGTAAATATATCCATATCTACTCAATTCATCAGTAAAAGTTATGAAGTAAGAATATCCACCTCCATATTCTAATAGAAATGGTCCACACACATCAATATTTACCAATCCTAGAAGATATGTGGCCCTTTCACTATGTCCAACAAATGATGGTTTAGTCATTTTTCCTTTTAAAAAATCATGACATCTATCAAGTGGATTTAGGTAAAAAGAGTCTAAATAACCATCTTAATAGAGCTTTGTCAAATGATTCTCGTATACATGACCAAGATGGTGATTCCAAAGATGGGTGTTATACGAGTCATGTGAACATGATTCATTTTCAATTGCCAACACTTAGTTTTCATAATTTAATAAATAAATACTGATATCTAAATTTTCCATTCTATAACATATGTTGTCCTTATAAAATAAAAAACTTTTATTTCTAAACTTAAAAATAAACCCATCAACATCTAGTAATGATAAATAAATTATGTTATTGGTAACTATAGGTACATAATAACGATATTTTTTTGAAAAAAATATTTCTAGTTGGAAATGAAAGGTGGTAGTCACCAATGGCCAGGGTAGCCATCCTCACACCATTAACAGCTCTCAGATCCACCTCTCCTCTGGAAATATTTTAGAATCTACTTGGTTGATGCATTTGGATACAAATGTGAGCACCAGAAGCTATATCTAATACCCAATGTGTAGATATGGAAAGATTACACTCAATAACAAACACAATTTTAGCTTCCCCTAGCTTATGGGTTCAGTTCCTCTTACAGTGGCTTGTATTTCCACATGAAAAACATACTTCCTAATTTTCCTTACCTTACCTCTGGATCTTCTTCTTATTAGAAGGGTGATGCTTGAGAGATTTAGAATATTTATAATTCTTGGGACACTTTGGCTTGTTATTCCTTTTCTTATTCACCATAAGGACTGTGGGTTTATCATGCTCCATGTACTTATCCACTTGGAAAATCAAAGTAATAAGTTCCAAAAGACTCTTTTCATTATTTATAATATTTTAATTAACAATAAAACTGGATAAGGTCTTGGGAAGTGATGAAAGTATGAGATCTATATGCAACTTATCTGTGAATTTAATCCCTAATATGTTTAAGCATTCAATGTAGCCAATAATATTGACTAAATGAGGCCTATCTGACATAGAATCTCTAAGATTAGTTGCGAAAAAGCATTGGAGATCTTGTACCTCTCTTATCTTTCCTTCTATTGATAGAGATCTCGAAGGTGATACATCGTGATATAGGAATCCATATACTCATGTTGCTTTAAAATATCATTGGTCATGGATAATAACATGAAGCATTGAAAATATATAGCATCATTCAGATGTTTCTCATAGATATATAGCTCTTCATCACTTACCTCATTACTAGGTGCTTTATAAAAAGGTTCTTCCATCACATATAATTTTCTTTCACGGTGAAGGATGACACACATGCACCATTGCCATTCTTGGAAATTTGTACCGGTGATAAGGTTTTCATTATCAAGTATGGATCATAATTATTTTCTTGATGTCAATTCTATTGTTATTTCTACATATAAGATAAGAAGAATTTTAGTACTTTATCTGATAAATTTTAGACAAATAAATAAATATTATATTTATTAGTTTCCCACTATTTTATAAAAACCCAATATCCCTCACCACTGGCTTTAGAATATCTTATTAACTGAATATTCTAGTGGAAGGTATCCATATCCCCCTTCTCATTACCCCAACATTGGTTGGTCAAGCAACTTGAATGGTTTTAGGTAGGCATTCCAAATGCCAGCCGCATTAACTCAATGTTCTTTGATCTATTAAGTGGAATCCCCAATCTTGAAATCCTTTAATTGTATTTCCTCAACCTTTGACTCTCAGTTACACTAAGTCTTAATTTAGCAGTAAACCCTTGATGTGAACTAAGTTAAGTCAACCCAAAACTTCTAGTTATAATTCAATGATAATTGAAAGAACACAAACTTTGGTTGGTCAAGCACTTTAAACCATGGCTTGATTTTAACCGAAGTAGTGGAAGGCTATACCAACTTAATATATATAATTGAGGGATTTTATCCTTTTATATGTAAATTTACAATTATTATCTTTATCACATACTTGTTAATATTAATTGGATTTACTTAAGTGATTAACCATGTCTTAGATAATATTTATGCATAAGCCAATTTATTTTAGTTCTATCTTGCATGCTCATCAATTAATTAATTATGTGATTGAAACAAAACATCCATAATGAAATAACTATACAACTTGATAGAAATAAAATAATAAAGAGGTATGATCATGAGCTTTACTAATGGTTAGTTTATCTAGTGGTTGATAAACTAACTATTGACCTAGGGGAGAAAACACCTTGAACTGATTAAGGTTTGTGTTCCAGCTTTTCACCTATCCACCTACGTACCTCCTTGGATTGGGTTTTCCTCATATTCAAACTTGAACAACCACCACTAACTTGGGATATCCATCCTTTACATATTACTTTTACTCACATATAGGTGAGGGGAAAATGCATTTACATAAAAGAAAAAATGGGCACACAGGCCCTTACATAATAAAAGGAGAGAATGCACACATACAAAAAATTTAATTTAATAATAAATTAAATGAAATGAAACCAATAACATACAAATGTCTTGTCTATGATCATGATCATCCACACACATGAAATGAATTATATATTTAATAAAACTACAATTCAATTCTTAATTTTTCATATTTAAGATAAATCACACTCGAATCAATTAATTATTATCTTTAATTAATAAATTCTTTTATCTTAATTATTATTTGAATTTCCTTGAGATTATCATCCATTATAATTTTAAACAAATTAAACAAATTCATTTAAAATTAACTGTGTACATAAAAATAACTTGGAGGCAAGATGGTGAATACTCATCTGAATCTACCCAACATGTATTATACTTGTATATAGTTTTACTTTTTGTGACATATGGCATACACAAATTATCATGTAATTTCATGACGTGTAAAATTACATGAATCACATTATTTTTCGGTCACATGTTATGCTTAAATGCATGTAGAGTAACAACTATTATATGAATCATACACGATATGAAGATCCAAAAATTATGCAGATATTAATTAAACATTTATATGTATATATATTATAACCCATCACATGGAATTTCTTATCAACTTAATGACCACATGTAATAACATGTCTCCAGGTTTACATAATCTAATAAATAAATTTTAAATCTTTGTAATTTGGTATAAGTAAACGGCGTGTACAGGTGAGATACACGGTGTGTACATCTCTCACTATCTATCTGGGGTACATGCATAGGGACTCGATGTGTAGATCGTACCTCTAAAAAATGGAGTACACAGTGTGCTCAATGGGTTACACACTATGTGATCTTTGAATTACACTTTGACCATTTAGGTAGGCCTTGTATTGAAATAAATGACCCGTCTTTGACTCAAAGGGACTATACACTGTGTATGTGGGATAAATGGAATGTACTCCAATTGAAAGTGTTCCACCCTAGTACGGTCAACACACAATGTGAGAATTAACTACATTGTGTTTCATTAATGCACGCAATCTGAATTAATTAATGAATTAACTCCTGATGCATTGAACACGAGTACATGGCATGTAACTTTAGTTACACAATGTGTACTGTTGTGTTACCCAGCCAGAATCCTTAGCACCTATGGATAAGATCTTCAATTTTATTTTAATCATAAAATTAATTGTATTGATTAGATATATGAGAAAAAGATAGATGAAGAAGCAGATCTCTCAATTTCAATTAAAAGAATAATTAAACTTGAATTGAAAAACTAAATAAAAAAAGTGTAAATCATCAATGATTTTTAAATAATTATAAATAATTATGTGACCGATATGATAACATTTGTAGGTTACGGGTGGAGAGGAAGTGTGTGATGGGTGGTTCCCCACATTGCTTTATATCATGATCAATGATCAATCTGATATCTACACGATGATAAATACCGTGATCTATGGAATTGGATCAATGAAACCAGACAAGAGTAATCACACCAGAACCAGAGAGAGAATCATCACATATTATTTATAATTAATTTAATTAAATTAATAACTACTTTTATGGAATTATTTCTTTGTTGATAAATCTAGTGATAGATCTACGTTGCACCATAATTATGTTGTAGTAATCAAGTGTATATTCCCTCTAGTGGCAATTCCCACATGTTCCACAAATCTCCATACATCACGAAAGGAATCTATGGGTGCTAGCATGGCAGATCCTTGCACTTAGTTCATCCACCTTTGATCACTTCAAGAACTGCTTCCAAAGATTTATCCTTGATCTGGTTGAGGAATATTTCTCTCTGTTTTTGGGAGCATTTTTAGAGAAGATAACTCTCTAGGTATTGAGAGAATTCTCCAAATCTGTTGTGCACAACCAAAAAAAATGAATTGTCTATTGAGAAAATAACATAACTGAGTTTATATATCGCAACGGTTAAAATAAAATAATTACACAAGTTCCCTTAATTATTTATTTAATCTTAGAAAAAACCCCATGTCAAATAATAATAATAATATTATTATTTCTCGACATGCACTTAAATTTAAATTTAAAATTAAATATTATTTAATCAAATAATATTCAATATTTATTATTTTCTCACTAGACTATTTAAACTCGGTTCACCATTCCTCCACAATATTTATTGGGCCTTAAATAATGAATATTTATTTATTAAATAAATATCACTATATTATTAACTAATAAATAAATAAATATTATATTCACTAAATAGATAATAAATATTTATTAAATATTACACTCACATTATATTATCTCAAATAACTAGTGACATGATATTTATGATCAATAAAACATGAATAATTATTAAACAATGTGCGGGAATAATATTTATTCAACTTTTTAAATAATTAATAATAATATATTATTTAATTGAGATTCTGGATACACTTAGTGTGTGACCCTCTAGGCCTCTTTATTAGTGGTATTATGTGAAGCAGCCTAAAGCTCAAGGTTAGCATCTATAAATATGCCAAGGAACCCATAGAGAAAGAAGTTAACGTCACAAAAACATGTTACCTCATACGAATTCTTACTGTGTAATATAATTCCTTTATCACAATATCTCAAGTCAAGTAGGTTACATGTTAGTGCCATAAACCTATATGCTCAATGTCTTTTTATTTGACTTCTCAGAAATTGAACTTCCTTATATAACACCATGTCCATGGATTTATTTAGGCTATATCATTTCCATAAAAGGGACATATATATAAAATTTCATTAAAGAAAAGAAGGGACAAATCATTTCTCGCATTATTCATTAATGAAATATTAATCATGATGAACCCAACATATACTACCTCACCACAGACATCTATTGTCATAGTTTTCATTAATACATCAAAGTACACAACTCATAATACTTATTAAAAATAATATTAAAGTCTAAGTACCAATATACACATCCAAAAATAGGAACATCCAATGACACATATAAATGTGAATTTTATACTGGTGGGTCTCATTATCATAATATACTACTATATATTACCAAGGGTGTACACAATGATAAGGTTCCTCAAAGTCATATGAGTCTCCACACCTGATAGCCTGTACCATTTGTGTCCCTCAAATGATATCATCTGGCTATAAAACATATATTCAAGAATAGTGTTGTAGAAATTTTGGGTTCTCATCATAGTGAGGAAGTGCTATGATCTTTTAGTGTGACAACTACTCTTAGGACATTATCACATACTATGTCACACAAAAGAATAATCATGACATGATAAGTAGTTTATTAATATTAAAAACTATGAATAAAAGTTATCATAAAGTATATATAAGTTGTTTCTAGGGAACCAACTGCAAAATGGGTTTCATCAGACATGCATGAAGAGATGATGTGAAAATTTCATGATTCAACTTGGGTAGTTCACCCTGATATCACTAAGATATATTGAGATTTATATTGCTATTTACGATGAAAATGTTATTGCCTGATTATTGATTATAGGAATTAAGTTTTGTACAATCATTTACATCGAGTAAAATATCTTCAAATGGTCTCTAATTGGTTTGTTCACAGAGCTAGAAAAACCCAATGGTTCTCACATCCAAGATTCATAGACTTGCTTTCCAAAGGTAGGCGCTCATTGGATGATTTGAATAACGACACTTCAGAACTCACATTGGTCAAGAGGATGGGAATTCAGGATCATCACACCCTTTTTGGGGGAACTATTGCATATTATAGGACTCTATTATAGATTTAATACATGTTCATATATTCTTGAATCCTTGGTTCATTCCCAAGTATGTGTCCGTGGATTACCCCTAAGTAAGATAAATCATAAATATGCATGGGTTCAGAATTTTCTATATGTACCCAAGGTTCTCCATAAATGAAGATATCTGCATGTATTCTAATTTCTTCATCAATGTTACCTTTTTGTGGATAGATCAAGAATTCCTTAATAATTTATTTAGACAATACTGGTTCAAGCCACATGATGAGGCACTCTGGAGTTTATCGTCATCCATGGGGGATGGGAATTGTTTCAATGTTGGGATTGAAACCATAAGATGGTTTTACTATGCATCATCATGAAAGGAATCATAACCCACATAGTTCGATGTCACTTAACTGGACACATCAAATTTTAAGGTCATGTGACAAGGAACCATCTGTATAGTTTATCGTCATGTGGAAAGGACATCTATGAAGAAGGTGTCTAGTCAAGGATGGTGTGAGACTTATACCAAGACAGCCCAAGGGGACCATAAGAGATGCAGTCTCTAGGGTGGATATGAACCTACCAGGGATGTGGCTTGGAGAATATTAGGGTGGATTTTGGTGCTGGTTTTGGACCCCAGGGAGGCTTCTAACATATCCCAGTTAGTTCGGAATCAAATACCATGTATTTTTGAATTCTGAGGCTTACGCATGGAAGATTCCCATTAAAGGGGGCATGATTAGGGCTTACACTAAATATGATTCCCATTTTAAGTTTGGGGTTGTGGGTATTTATTGATCTCCACTAATATCTAAGACCACATGATTCATGATCGGTGTGAGAAACAAGATAAAGATATAGATTTGATGATTGTACAACCCTCCCCATTCGCTGATTGATAATGCTGGAGCCCAAAAACAATAGACAGAGAGAGAGGGGATTTGATTGTTCCTATTGCCTCTGTTGTTTTCATATTCAAGATAGTCATGTTTAGAAATCTATCCAAATACATCTATAAGGCCTCGACCTTAAACCTTACTTAATATTGAGTTATTACAAGATTACACATTAAGGATCTTTTCAGGTTTAGAGTTTTAGAGAATTAGAACATAAAACTTGCATTACATTCCACATATAAACAAAGTGGTTACATAAAGATAGTATTAATTTTTCCCATCAATGGAAACATATTTAAAATAAAACATGGATTGATTCTTGAAAATTCCTTGACACTATCATCATATCATGTACCTTTCCCTTGACCTGTGAAAAACATTTCAAAAAAGACTTGGGATGAGCATAAAAAGCTCAGTATGGGTTATAAAAATATGGAAAGGAAACATAAGTTCATATATACATAAGAATGAAATCATATTTACCCATAAAACATAAACACTTTAACATACCTCATCAAATCATGAATAAATCATAGAAATCATAAGACATAAAGGTAACTTGAGGCATTCATAACATTATTACGTAGGGAGTAACCCTCTTGGTTACGTTTGGAATACCCATCACAGTATATTCCCTAAATCTCTTCGGAGAAACCTTAACGTTTCACTCCTTCACGTTACCCAATGCATTGGAGAGCTATATCAGGCTCTCCCGCCCTTAGTTTATCATGGAACCACCCGTCTTCATAATAATGCCCAAGAACCTCAACATAATCGTATCACATAAAACATGCATAAAGGAAACATAACATTTCCACCTTTCAATCACAAGATATCAATACAACACATTGATATAAAAACATTATGAAAAACATTTTCAATACTAAAATAAAATAAAAGTAAAACATGGTATTTATTTTTCTTTTAAAAATAAGGTATGGCTTGTAGAGTAAGCTGAAACTCAAATAATGGTCATGGCGGCAGAGAAGTCGTTGTCGCCGCATACGTACGACAAAACATTCCCTTTTTTCGTTTAGTAAAATGCTTCGTATAAAAAAGATTCCTTTTGGATAAACGTAAAAGTCAAAGGGGTTTATACACCGAATAAAAGAAGGTCGAGTATAAAACAAAATATGCCTCAATGAAAGGAGATTGAGACAAAGTCCCATACCTCGGGTCTGACTTGACTCGGTCGTTCTTTAATCTCCTGAATAATAAATTTGAGTTAATTTATACTTATTTAAGAACCTTTTTCAAGTTCATTATTCCTTTTATATCACTTATTGCCATGTCATTAACACTATGTAATTATTTAAGTTAATAACGGTTGTTTTAACGATCATTGGTACTTGAGTAAAAAATAAGCCCTTTATAATTACAAGTTGTTCATGTATCCATTATATACAGAATTATAATCATGATGTATATATCATATATATCAAATATATCCAGTATATACATGCATTTATAATATTACATAATCATTTAGAGGTAAGAAATGAAATGCACCGTTCATGGAGACGGTAAGCCGTACGTACGCATGAACGCTACTTTCATTTCTATTTTGTATTTTATAGAATGGAATTATAATGATATAAAGGTATATTATAATTACAGTGTAATATCATATATAATATCATAAATCCATCCTTTATACGTCTCACATATGGTATTAACGAATCAAATCACTTTGAGGGGGCGGTAGTCCGCACTTCCTTAAATGAAGATATCATGTTTACCCATAATGGAAACCATAAAGGTATGACCAAAATGAAAAATACATAAGCTTAAAGAAAAAATAAACATATTATATATCATATATGAATATAGTGTCATCTTAATGGCCACCTTTTAAAGTGTTAAATGAATGTTGAACAATCATCGTTTCGGGAGGCAGAAATTCACCATCCACGGAAACAGTATGTTCTTTAACCATTAGATGTAGGTGTGTGTAAGTGTAGCTTGAATACTTCTTATAAAAACATCCTAGTATATTTAATATACTGGAGTTGTTACAAAAGAAATGAATAAAAAGAGTTTAGGGGGTTGGAGAAGCAAAATAAAACAAAAGAACACAAGTGAAGACATTACCTTAAAATCGGGTAACTCCCTTTGGTTTGAGCTCAAAGGCTTCCTTGGGAAGACTTCTGCCCAAAGTGAGGCTACAAGGAGTAAGAGAGGGAAGTTTAGAGACAAAATGAGCAGGGGTTGGGCTAGACAAAGGCTTTGGAAGTGTGGGTAAGGAGGTAGAGGTGGGGGCCTTTTATAAGAGGAGAGGAGGGGCACTCTTGGAAAGTAAAGAAATGATACTTTATTTTAAAAGGATTTTCGGATTCAAAAGGTCCCAAATTGATATAATTCGAGGATAAGGTGATAAGGGTTCGAAATAAACACATAAAATAGGTATTGGACATGTGTAGGTCATAGATTTTACATTATCATTTCATTTTATTTAAATCTTTTATTAATGAGGTAATCGCTGCATCATCATGATGTCATAAATAATTTAATCCATTTAAAGTCTAAAAATTATAAAAAAAAATACTATGATGTAGAAATTTTTTTAGATTTAAAATGACTATTTATAGTCCAAAAGTTCATTTATGTAGACAAAATTAAAAATATTTTACTTAGGTGATACATTCTTTGTTACATTTAACATTCTTTAAAAATAAAAAGAATAAAAAGTCACTTTCTCACAAAAGTGATTCCATGGGGCCCCCAAGTTTGGCACAAGGCATCCCATGGTCGGACATGAGGCAACCAGTAGCCTTAGGACACATGTTGTGGTCTTTTTTTACTATTATGATATCATTTTATTATCTTTAACTACCTGATTACTCATTAATCAAGATAATTACCATCGTTACTATTCATAATGTCCAAAAACAAAAGAGTCTGAATTAAATAATTTGGACCTTCTGATTTAAAATATATAATCCATTTTACCAAATTCCAAACACATAAATTGCAATAATTGATTTAAAAATAATTCCCGTTGTCAAAACAAATAGCGGGTTTTTTTTAACAATATCTATGAAAAGTTTGGCATTAGTTTATGACCAATTTCAAAGTGAAATTAATCCTAATGACCACCATTGGATTAAATGGTAAAAATATATTCAGATTACACTTTAATACCAATTAAAAATATAATCTAACCATATAATTAAATTAAATGAAAAAGCAATTTTGATGTAAAATGCAGTATTTTTCACTATTCATTAAAAAATGAACATTGTCAGAAAAATACCAAAAAATTTATCCAATGTAAATTTCAATGTCCCAATCATAATGAATGTAACGCCCCAACCCCAGCTACCTAGAGTCGGTGAATTACTTCGTAACATTGGCATGATCACAAAAGATCAAGTCTCGAAAAACCGATTAGTTTAGTAGCCTTGGAAACGCTAAATACATTCGTAAACGTTACATTACATCATAAAGTGAAAAATTATAATAACAAAGTCTCCATAGTCCACACTCATATCCTCTTCTGACTATCCCTGCAGGTCATTCATAAAATACTTCTTCACATCCTGGAAAAATATTAAAACCTTGAAAGGGGTGAGCTCAGATGCTCAGTAAGGTTAACAATATAGCGGAAGCTTTCATAAATAAACATTAACATTTAAGGCAATGTATAACTAAAACAAAAGCCTTTTAAACATGAACTTAAACATAATATGGAAAAAGTAAAACGAGATAATGCCATTTACTTCTTCACATGGATATTCTACTGGTCGAATAATCACATGCAATATCAATAACCACTTTCATAATGAGGGAATGTATAATGCCAGACATTCTGAAACATTTTGTCAAGGCCTCGGCCAAGACATCTAAAATGATTAAGGCCTCGACCAAAACCATAAATCAAATTGGGAAAGGGCCTCATCCAATTACACATCTAGTTGTCTCATGAGACCTACCGATGCATCGAGGAGCTATAACGGGCTCCACCCGTCACTTATTAAGTCCAATACATTCCTCATATGAATAGGTTTAAACATATCATAAACCATAACATAATCGTATCACATAAAACATGCATAAAGGAAACATAACATTTCCACATTTCAATCACAATATATCAATACAACACCTTGATATAATAAAAATGCTTTCAAAACCATTTTCAATACCAAAATAAAATAAAGTTAAAACTTTGTATTTATTTTTCATTAAAAAAATGATGGCTTGTATAGAAAGCCGAAACTCAAATAATGGTCACGGCGGCGGAGAAGTCGTTGTCGCCGCATAAGTATGGAAAGAAAAAAATTCCCTTTTGTCGTTTAGCAAAACGCTTCGTATAAAAAAGATTCCTTTTGAATAAACGTAAAAGTCAAAGGGGTTTATACACCGTATAAAAGAAAGTTGTGTATAAAACCAAATATGCCTCAATGAAAGGGGATTGAGACGAAGTCCTTAAAAAGATAATTTTTTTAAATAAAGTACATCTATAATGTGTATTCACTATAAGTAAACATAAATAATGTAAAAATACAAGATAGGACATAATAATATCATGACATAATTTGAAAGTAGGAGATTAACCCAAAGAATAGAAATTGGGTTAAGAAGTTCCCTTACCTTGCGTCCTGTCCTGACTCGACCGTTCTTTAACCTCCTGAATAATAAAATAGAGTTAATTCCTATTTACTTAAGAACCTTTTTCATGTTCATTATTCCTTTTATATCCCTTATTACCATGTTATGAACGTTATGTAATTATTTAAGTTAATAACGGTTGTTTTGTCGATCTTTGGTACTTGTGTCAACAATAACCTTATTATAATTACAAGTTGTTCATGTGGTGAAATATCCATTATATACAGAATTATATTCATGATGTAGATATCATATATATATCATATATATCCAGTATATACATTCATTCATAATATTACGTAACATTTAGAGGTAAGAAATGAAATGCACCGTTCATGGAGACGGTAAGCCGTACGTACGCATGAACGCTACTTTCATTTATATTTCATATTTAATGTAATGAAATCATAATGATATAAATTTATAATATAATTACAGTATAATATAGTGTATAATACCATTTAATCCATCCTTTATACATCCCACATATGGCATTAACGATTCAAATCACTTTGAGGGGGCGGTAGTCCGCACTTCCTAAAATGAAATTATCGCATTTTACCCATAATGGAAATCATAAAGTATGCCATAAATGAGAAATACATAAGGATAAGTAAAACATAAACATATTTTATATCATATATAAATATGGTGACATCTTAATGGCCACCTTTGAAGGTGTTATATGAGTGTTGAACAATCATCGTTTCGTGAGGCAGAAATTCACCATCCACAGAAACCGTATGTTCTTTAACCATTAGATGTAGGTGTGTGTAAGTGTATCTCGAATCCTTATTATAACAACATCCTAGTATATTGATGATACTGGTTTTGTTACAAAAGAAATGAATAAAAAGAGTTTAGGGGGTTGGAGAAGAAAAATAAAACAAAACAACATTAGAGAAGACATTACCTCAAAATCGGGTAACTCTTTTTGATTTGAGCCAAAGGCTTCCTTGGGAAGAGTTGTGCCCAAAGTGAGGCTTCTAGGAGTAAGAGGGGGAAGTTGGGAGAGTATTTGGGCAGAGGTTGGCCGAGCCAAATGGCTTGAAGGTGTGAATAAGGTGGGAGAGGTGGGGGCCTTTTATAAGTGGAGAGGAGGGGCACTCTTGGAAAGTAAAGAAAAGTCACTTTATTATAAAATGAGTTTCGGATTTTAGAGGTCCCACACTTATATAATTCGAGTATAAGATGATAAGGGTTCGAAATCTACTCATCCAATAGGTTTTTGACAAGTGTACGCTTTGGATTTTACATTATCTTTCCATTTTATTTAAATCGTTAAATAATGAGGTCATCACTGCATCATCATGATGTCATAAATAATTTAATTTATTTAATGTCTAAAAATTATAAAAAAAATACTATGATGTAGTAAATATTTTTAGATTTCTAATGAATATTTATAATCAAAATTTGTACTTGTTTAACCCCACTTAAAAACTGTTTTAGTAAAACAACTCATGTTTGTTTCAATTTAATTTTAACATTAAATAAATATATATTAATGTCATTTTCCAACTAAAGTGGCTCCATGGGGTCCCCAATTTGAACCATGGGTTGTCTTGGTCGGCCATGACTCATCCAATAGGAGTAGGACAAGTGTCATTCTCATCTAATATTATTAAAACATTATTTGTACCTTAAACTACACTAATTACCTCTATTCGCGATTAAGAACTTAAAAGTTACTATTCACCAAAAAATTATTTTAATCTCATTGAACCACATTTTAATTATTAATGACAACCATGTATGTCGGATTTTTGAAAATCAAATCACAGAAGTGGTAATATTTCATTTAAACGAAAAATCAGTTATTTAACTACCACTTAGTGGTTTCACTATTCATCAAAAATTGAAGTTTTTCAGAATAAGGCCAAAATTTCACCCTAAGCTATAATTGATATTCCGAATTCAAAAATGATGTCTATTTTACAAAATTACAAACATAAAAGTTGCATTAATTAATTTTATAATTAATTCCCGCTTTTACAACAAATAGCGTGTTTTTAAGAAACAATTTATATCAAAAGATTGGCAATTGTTTATGTCCAATTTCAATGTTAAATTAATTCTAATGACCACCATTGGATAAAATGGTAAAAATATATTCTAATTATACTTTAAAACCACTAAATAGTATAATTTATCACTATAAATTATTTTGATTAAAAAAGTTGTTTTTAAGTATTTTTCACTATTCATAAAAAATAGAAGTTCTCAGAAAAATACCAAAAATTCAACATAGGATAATTTCGATATTCCGAATCCAAAAATGAATTCCATTTTGATAAATAAAATTTATAAAATTTCAAAAAGTAGGTATTACTATTCGCAATGGCTAGTTTAATTCGTTGTGGTGTGTGTTAGAGCTCGAGGTTGCGTACAACACACGCTATTGCATTATTCGAAGTGAAACGTACCGTGGAAGCTTGGGGTGTTACATTCTCCCCTCATTCAATAAATTGCGTCCTCGAAATTTGAAAATTTTCTTTGAAAATAAAAGGTTGAAAAGAGAAAATACCTTTGGGAAAAACCCACATTGGAAATAAGGTTAATAAATATATAACATTAAAAGAAAGCAAGATAAGTACAAAGGTCACCCGATATAGCCCATTCTAGGATTCTATGAAAATATGGATATGGAGGAGAAACAAACCATCAAGGTCTGATGGAGAGTTATAGAAAAAAGGATTAGGAGAAAGTTTAACCACAAGAAAATCACAAACTTGTGATTGGTTAAACGGTCATTGAATCCCCAGTTGGAAAAGTTAACCGACAACATTTTTGTTTTAAGTTACCTTTTATAATGTTGAGGAATTTATTTTGGAGATTTACTAAGAACATAAGGGAATATACATACTTGTTATGTATACTTTCATTCGTTAATAAATTTTTACCACAAACCCAACTTTTACTCCAAATGGCAACGGAACTCAAAAATATTCTATTTATCCTAATTGTATAAGGTTCAAAATGTTAACACATACCATTTAGATTAGTAAAACTATTTTGTAATAACCAGGGACTTCCTGTAGGCTTGTGGTAGGAAATAAATGCTTGTCGCACTATGGTTGTGGGTTCGATTCCTACAGCTTTGTTCGACGCGACGGGTTATTCCCCACCCTGCAGGTTGTCCTTTTCCTAAAACTATAGTATCATAATATTCCAAAAAATAATCTTCATAATTTTTTTAACCTTAAACAATACTGTACAAAGATCAACTTAATCCACTCCAACCATTATAGTTATCCAAAATACCTCTGTCCAGACTTTCTCTAAAAGGTCTCTTAATTCCAAAATCAATTTATCAGATTCCCCAAGAAAAGTAAAGTTTCTCTTATTGTCACATACTAAAAATATAATTACCTTCATCATATTAAAACCTTACTGAAATCAACAAGTACTGCAGTAAAATCCTTATATATATATATATCACATTATTCTAATAACCAAAATACAATCCATGAGTCCAAAAGCACCAATACATTAGTTATTCTGCTTCAACTGTAGTAACAGCATAAGATTGTCCTTGATCCCTTGGCCTTTTCTAAGGTAAGTTTCCCCAACGCTTAGGACATTCATTTTCATAATGACCCATTTCTCTACAATTATAGCATTCAACTTTGATAGCCTCTTTCTTTCCCTTGAAATCATGAGCCTGGTGACCCTTTTCTCCACATTTATAACAAACTCCCATTCCTTTTAGACAAGTACCAGGGTGATTCTTCCCACAATTATCACATAATGGAAAATCCTTCTTTCCCTTTTTCCCTTTATCTGTCTCTTGTTCCACCGTTCTCTTCTTCTCTTGCTTTACTTTGTTGTCATAAGACTTAGAGAATTCCTTTTCTGTCTTGATAGCACACGAGACAATATCTTCGTATGATGAGAAGGATTTTGATACTAAATCTCGACGGAGAAATGGTTTTAACCCATCAAAGAAATGATCAATCTTACTCCTTGGGTTACGTATATAATCGGAAGCATGCCTCGCTAACCTTGTAAATTTAGCCTCATACTTTGCGACATTCTCATCCTCCTTCTGCCTCAGACTCAGAAATTTCCTTTCCATATTTGCTCGATGGTCACGAGGAAAGTATTTTTCTAAGAAAAGATCTTTGAACTCCCTCCATTCCATATTCGATACGTCATCATCTTCCTTTGTGTTTTGAATCAACGACCACCACTGATCTGCATCTCCAGTGAGGCGGTAAACTACCATGCCAACCTTCTCCCTTTCGCTACTCCCCAAGGCATGGAATATTTTCTCTAAGGAGTTTATCCATTGCTCAACTACTAACGGATTTTTACCCCCATTGAAGGTTGGTGTTTGTTGCCTCATGAAACGGTCTAGCATTGATCCTCCACGTTGCGGACTAGGGTGATCCATACAAGTAAGGTTATTATTCATAACCTGAGTAAGTTGTCCCAGTATGGTGATTAGCTGATCGGCACCAGTTGCATCACCAGCCCCACTATAATTATATTGAGCAGGAGGGAAATCCCTACATGGAGTGCATGCATTGATTCAGTTTCCATTTCTTCCACTAGGCGCCATTTCTAAACAATGGCATAAACTAGATCAGTTTATGAATCAAAATACATAATCCCATACTTATAAAACACTTAACATAAATTGAACTATTTATGGATATAATCCATAATCATAAAAATGTTTTCTTTGAGGAAGTATATACTCATAAACCCTTCATAATGATTTGTAAAGAAAATGAGAGTTATCCTAAGAATATCCCCCGGGAGTGTTGTAACCAAGAGTGCAGCAAGGCCCGTTGTCGTGCACCAGTTCCCATTCGAGTCTAGCTCAAAGCGGTGTTTTCGGGTTTTACCCCTAGGTACATCTGTGCCAGAGCCGCCTCTACCTTCTTGTATCCAGACAGGGATGTATTGCTCGGAAAACTCACAAAATCTCTACAATACCATAATTCTAGGAAGTTCTTCTATACTAATCCTCAAAGTTCATCTTAGGTCTACGTGCTCTAATCAGAGTTTATCTAAATCTAGCTTCCAAGGTTTGTACTAAACTTCCTCTGATACCAACTGTAACGCCCCAAACCCAGCTACCCAGAGTTGGTGCATTACTTCGTAACATTGGCATGATCACAAAAGATCAAGTCTCGAAAGACCGATTAGTTTAGTATCCTTGGAAACGCTAGATACATTCGTAAACGTTACATTACATCATAAAGTGAAAAATTATAATAACAAAGTCTCCATAGTCCACACTCATATCCTCTTCTGACTATCCCTGCAGGTCATTCATAAAATACTTCTTCACATCCTGGAAAAATATTAAAACATTGAAAGGGGTGAGCTCAGATGCTCAATAAGGTTAACAATATAGCGGAAGATTTCATAAATAAACATTAACATTTAAGGCAATGTATAACTAAAACAAAATCCTTTTAAACATGAACTTCAACATAATATGGCAAACGTAAAACGAGATAATGCCATTTACTTCTTCACATGGATATTCTACTGGTCAAATAATCACATGCAATATCAATAACCACTTTCATAATGAGGGAATGTATAATGCCAGACATTCTGAAACATTTTGTCAAGGCCTCGGCCAAGACGTCTAAAATGATTAAGGCCTCGGCCAAAATCATAAATCAAATTGGGAAAGGGCCTCGGCCAATTACACATCTAGTTGTCTCATGAGACCTACCGATGCATCGAGGAGCTATAGAGGGCTCCACCCATCACTTATTAAGTCCAATACATTCCTCATATGAATAGGTTTAAACATATCATAAACCATAACATAATCGTATCACATAAAACATGCATAAAGGAAACATAAAATTTCCACATTTCAATCACAAGATATCAATACAACACATTGATATAATAAAAACGCTTTCAAAACCATTTTCAATACCAAAATAAAAGAAAGTTAAAACTTTGTATTTATTTTTCATTAAAAAAATGATGGCTTGTAGAGAAAGCCGAAACTCAAATAATGGTCACGGCGGCGGAGAAGTCGTTGTCGCCGCATAAGTATGGAAAGAAAAACATTCCCTTTTGTCATTTAGCAAAACGCTTCGTATAAAAAAGATTCTTTTTGAATAAACGTAAAAGTCAAATGGGTTTATACACCGTATAAAAGAAAGTTGTGTATAAAACCAAATATGCCTCAATGAAAGGGGATTGAGACGAAGTCCTTAAAAAGATCATTTTTTTAAATAAAGTACATCTATAATGTGTATTCACTATAAGTACACATAAATAATTTAAAAATACAAGATAGGACATAATAATATCATGACATAATTTGAAAGCAGGAGATTAACCCAAAGAATAGAAATTGGGTTAAGAAGTTCCCTTACCTTGCGTCCTGTCCTGACTCGACCGTTCTTTAACCTCCTGAATAATAAAATAGAGTTAATTCCTATTTACTTAATAACCTTTTTCATGTTCATTATTCCTTTTATATCCCTTATTACCATGTTATGAACGTTATGTAATTATTTAAGTTAATAACGGTCGTTTTGTCGATCTTTGGTACTTGTGTCAACAATAACCTTATTATAATTACAAGTTGTTCATGTGGTGAAATATCCATTATATACAGAATTATATTCATGATGTAGATATCATATATATATCATATATATCCAGTATATACATTCATTCATAATATTACGTAACATTTAGAGGTAAGAAATGAAATGCACCGTTCATGGAGACGGTAAGCCGTACGTACGCATGAACGCTACTTTCATTTCTATTTCATATTTAATGTAATGAAATCATAATGATATAAATTTATAATATAATTACAGTATAATATAGTGTATAATACCATTTAATCCATCCTTTATACATCCCACATATGGCATTAACGATTCAAATCACTTTGAGGGGGCGGTAGTCCGCACTTCCTAAAATGAAATTATCGCATTTTACCCATAATGGAAATCATAAAGTATGCCATAAATGAGAAATACAGAAGCATAAGTAAAACATAAACATATTTTATATCATATATAAATATGGTGACATCTTAATGTCCACCTTTGAAGGTGTTATATGAGTGTTGAACAATCATCGTTTCGTGAGGCAGAAATTCACCATCCACAGAAACCGTATGTTCTTTAACCATTAGATGTAGGTGTGTGTAAGTGTAGCTCGAATACTTCTTATAACAACATCCTAGTATATTTAGGATACTGGTGTTGTTACAAAAGAAATGAATAAAAAGAGTTTAGGGGGTTGGAGAAGAAAAATAAAACAAAACAACATTAGAGAAGACATTACCTCAAAATCGGGTAACTCTTTTTGATTTGATCCAAAGGCTTCCTTGGGAAGAGTTATGACCAAAGTGAGGCTTCTAGGAGTAAGAGGGGGAAGTTGGGAGAGTATTTTGGCAGAGGTTGGCCGATCCAAATGGCTTTAAGGTGTGAATAAGGTGGGAGAGGTGGGGGCCTTTTATAAGTGGAGAGGAGGGGAACTCTTGGAAAGTAAAGAAAAGTCAATTTATTATAAAATGAGTTTCGGATTTTAGAGGTCCCACACTTATATAATTCGAGGATAAGATGATAAGGGTTCTAAATCTACTCATCCAATAGGTTTTTCACAAGTTTACGCTTTGGAGTTTACATTATCTTTCCATTTTATTTAAATCGTTAAATAATGAGGTCATCACTGCATCATCATGATGTCATAAATAATTTAATTTATTTAATGTCTAAAAATTATAAAAAAAATACTATGATGTGTGAAATATTTTTATCTTTCTAAGGAATATTTATAATCAAAATTTGGACTTGTGTAACCCCACTTAAAAACTGTTTTAGTAAAACAACTCATGTTTGTGTCAATTTAATTTTAACATTAAATAAATATATATTAATGTCATTTTCCAACTAAAGTGGCTCCATGGGGTCCCCAAGTTGACCCATGGGTTGTCTTGGTCGGCCATGACTCATCCAATAGGAGTAGGACAAGTTTCATGCTCATCTCATATTATTAAAACATTATTTGTACCTTAAACTACACTAATTACCTCTAATCGCGATTAAGAACTTAAAAGTTACTATTCACCAAAAAATTATTTTAATCTCATTGAACCACATTTTACTTCTTAATGAAAACCATGTATGTCGGATTTTTGAAAATCAAATCACAGAAGTGGTAATATTTCATTTAAACAAAAAATCAGTTATTTAACTACCACTTTGTGGTTTCACTATTCATCAAAAATTGAAGTTTTTCAGAATAAGGCCAAAATTTCACCCTAAGCTATAATTTATATTCGAATTCAAAAATGATGTCTATTTTAAAAAATTCCAAACATATAATTTGCATTAATTAATTTTATAATTAATTCCCGCTGTTACAACAAATAGCGTGTTTTTAAGAAACAATTTATATCAAAAGATTGACAATTGTTTATGTCCAATTTCAATGTTAAATTAATTCTAATGACCACCATTGGATAAAATGGTAAAAATATATTCTAATTATACTTTAAAACCACTAAATAGTATAATTTATCACTATAAATTATTTTGATTAAAAAAGTTGTTTTTAAGTATTTTTCACTATTCATAAAAATAGAAGTTCTCAGAAAAATACCAAAAATTCAACATAGGCTAATTTCGATATTCCGAATCCAAAAATGAAGTCCATTTTGATAAATAAAATTTATAAAATTTCAAAAAGTAGTTATTACTATTCACAATGGCTAGTTTAATTCGTTGTGGTGTGTGTTAGAGCTCGAGGTTGCGTACAACACACGCTATTGCATTATTCGAAGTGAAACGTACCGTGGAAGCTTGGGGTGTTACAATGAATATGTTTATTTTGACAAATATAGATTATAAAATTGTCAAAAGTTTTATTTAAAAAAGGGTTTTCCATCAAAAGGCAGTAAAACAATCTTTTAAGAATATTAGTGTATTCCATGCTTAAGATTGGATTTATTTTTATTTTAAGCCTCTAAAACACTATCTAATTCATTAATAGACATAGATAAAAATATCTATTATTCATTACTTAATTGGGATGTTACATCCTTCCACCCTTTAGAAAATTTCATCCCCGCAATTTATTTACTTATCAAATAAATGGGGGTACTTATCCCTCATTGCATTTTCAGATTCCCATGTTGCCTCTTCCATCATGTGGTTTTTCCACAAAACCTTTACCTGATTAATCACCTTATTCCGTAACACTTGCTCCATGTGGTCAAGAATCTGGACCGGTTGTTCCTCATATGATAGGTTCTCTTCTAGCTGAACTACCTCTGGACGCAAAACATGATATGGATCTGGCATGTACTTTCTCAACATCGAAACATGAAAAATATTGTGTACCTGAGATAAACTCGGAGGTAAAGCCACTCGGTAAGCAACTGATCCAACTCTCTCCAGAATTTCATATGGTCCAATGAACCTTGGACTCATCTTTCCTTTCTTATCAAATCGCATCACACTTTTCCATGGTGATACTTTGAGAAAAACATGATCACCTACCTCAAAAGAGAGATCCTTACTCCTGTTGTCCGCAAAACTCTTCTGCCTACTCTGAGCTGTTCTCATGTGTTTCTGTATCAGCTGAAATTTTTCTACCAACTCTTCTACCAATTATGGTCCCATAAACTTCCTTTCACCCACTTCATCCCAGAAAGATGGAGTTCAACACTGCTTCCCATATAATGCCTCAAATGGTGCCATCTGTATACTGGAATGAAAACTATTATTATATGAAAATTCAACCAAAGAAAGATGTTGGTCCCAACTTCCCTGATAATCCATCGAACAAGCTCGTAGCATATCCTCCAAGGTCTGAATTGTTCGTTCCGACTGCCCATCTGATTGAGGATGAAAAGCTGTACTAAAATTTAATTTAGTACCCAATGACTTCTGAAGGCCTTTCCAAAAGTTAGAAGTGAACCTGAGATCACGATCAGACACAATGGAGAGAGGAACTCCATGTAACCTGACTATCTATTTAAGATACAAACGGGAAAGTTGATCTAGTGAAAAAGTATCTCGTATAGCAAGGAAATGAGCTGATTTAGTCAAGCGATCAACAATAACCCAGATTGCATTATTACCTCTAGATGTCCTTGGTAATCCCACAACAAAGTCCATGGATATGTTTTCCCATTTCCACTCTGGAACTGGTAAAGGCTGAAGCATCCCTTTTGGTAACGGCCACTCTGCCTTAACCTGTTGACATGTCAAACACTTCACAGTAAAATCAGCAATATCTTTTTTCATTCCATCCCACCAGTAGTACTCCCGCAGATCTCTGTACATCTTAGTACTACCAGGATGAACTGAAAAAAGAGAACTATGAGCTTCACATAACAACTATCTCTTCAACTGCGAATCACAAGGCACACACAATCTCTTCCCAAAACTCAAAACACAATCATTATCAATGTTGAATTCAGGCAACTTACCCTTCTGAACCAGCTCTACCTTTTCCTGCAACTCACTGTCTTGCTTCTGTGCTTGCTTGATTCTATCTGATAGAGAATATTTCACTGATACCTGAAACAAAACAGAAGAACATCATGCGCCAAAAACTTCTATGCCAAAGTTCATCAAATCCTTAACCAAAGGATCACATTCCAAATGCAACATTGCTAATGAAGCATTACTTTTTCAACTCAAAGCATCAGCCACTTTATTTTCTTTTCCTGGATGGTAATGAATTGTACAATCATAATACTTGATTAATTATAACCATCTCCTTTGTCTCATGTTCAATTCTTTCTGAGTGAATATATACTTTAAACTTTTGTGATCAGTATATATTTCACACTTTACTCCATACAAATGATGCCTCCAAATTTTTAAAGAAAAAACAATAGCAGCTAATTCCAAATCATGTGTAGGGTAATTTACCTCATGAGTTTTCAACTGTCGTGAAACATAAACAATTACCTGATCATTCTACATTAGGAAACAACCAAGTCCTTTCAATGAAGCATCACTGTACATAACAAACTCACCATTCCTGGAAGGTAGTGCCAAAACTGGATCATTCACCAATCTTCTTTTCAATTCCTGAAAACAATCATCACATTCTTTTGTCCAGATAAACTTAACACCCTTACGAGTTATTTTAGTCATTGGACTAGATAACCGTGAAAAATTTTCAACAAACCTTCGGTAATAGCCTTCCAATCCAAGGAAACTACGAATCTCTGTTACATTTGTGGGTCTTGGCCATTCTTCAACAACCTTTGTTTTTGCAGGATCAACGGTTATCCCATCTTTAGAAACAATGTGACCAAGGAAAGAAATTTGTTGCAACCAAAACTCGCACTTGCTGAATTTTCCATACAGTTTATTTTCTTTTATGGTTTGCATGATAACCCTTAAATGTCTTTCATGCTCCTCTTTACTTTTATAAAACACCAAAATATCATCAATGAAAACCACCACAAACTTATCCAAGAACTCATGGAAAATTCTATTCATTAAGTCCATGAATACAGCAGGTGCATTGGTTAGCCCAAAAGGCATTACTACAAATTCATAATAGCCATATCTTGTATGAAACACAGTCTTCGGAACATCTTCTTCCTTTACCTTCAGTTGATGGTACCCCGATCTCAGGTCAATCTTTGAAAAAAACTGAGCTCCCTGGAGCTGATCAAACAAATCATCGATATGATGCAAATGATATTTATTCTTAACAGTGATATTATTCATGTCCCTATAATCAATGCAAAGTCTCATTGAGCCATCTTTCTTTTTAACAAACAAGACAGGAGCACCCCATGGTGATGTTCTAGGTCGAATGAAACCTTTATCTAATAACTCCTGCAATTGTTTCTTTAACTCTAAAAGTTCAACTTGAGCCATTCGATAAGGGGGTTTTGAAATTGGCTTAGCATCAGGAACTAAGTCAACAGTAAAATCAAATTCCCGATCTGGTATTATTCCAGGAAACTCATCAGGAAAAACATCAGGATACTCATTTACCACTGGCACATCATTAATCTGAATAGTTCCTTTATTTTCAAAGATGTGTGCAAGGTAACATTCATTTCCATCTTTTACAAGTTTATCGGCCTCTTGATATGTTATCAACAGTAAGGGTTCATTCCTATACACAAATTGAAAGTCTTTCTGAAAAGAAACTTCTTTATCTCTACAGTCAATCTTAGCATGGTAAATAGAGAGCCAATCCATACCCAGGATAACATCAAACTCTACTAGAGGTATAAAAATAAGGTTTTCAAGTAGGTTCTTTCCACAGATAAGGATAAGAAGATTCTTATAAATTATTTTTGCCTCAACATTTCCCCCAGGTGTTTTTACCAGAAGTTTAGGAGTCATTTCTTGAGATAGTATTCCCATTTTACTAGAAAAGTTTTCAGAGATGAAAGAATGTGTAGACCCCGAATCAAACAACACACTGGCATAATCTGAAAAAAAAACAAAGTACCTGATACAACTTCATTTGATGGCCCGACATCTGCTGATGTAGTTGCAAAGGATTTCACCACCCTTTCTGCTTGTAGTCTAACCGCTTCCCATCACTCAAGCTCTTTGTCGGACACTCGTTTGCATAGTGACCCATCTCATTGCACTTAAAACATTTCACTAACTGTAAATCAAATTTGGTCTTACCTTCACCTTGATCCTTTTCAGTGCAATCACGAGCCTTATGTCCCATATTACCACATCGGTAGCACTTTCCAGAATTTAGAAGACATTCCCCAACATGCCTTTTTCCACATTTATCACAAACTGGAAACTTATTTTTCTTACCGTCATACTTTTTTGAAGAATTATTACCTTTCTCCTGCCACCTCGGTCTCTTCTTCTGTTGGTTTTTATAGAAAACTTGATCATTGGCAAACTCTATTTCCACCTTCTCAGCACATCGAACAAGCTTTTCATAGCTTTTAAACTCACGAGAAGCTAATTCACTTCGATATTTTGGCTTTAATCCTGAGTAAAAATGATTGATTTTACTATCAAGGTCTCAGATAAAATTTTGAGCATACCTTGCCAATCGAGTGAACCTTTCTTCATAGGTAGCCACTGAGTCTTCCTCTTGCCTCAATTCCAAGAATTGGTTTTCCATCCTAAGTCAAACAGCCTTAGGAAAATACTTCTCAAGAAACATACCTTTGAATTCATCCCAGTCAAGAGCATCAATCTCATCGGCGTCCCTGATATTTTTAACCATAGACCACCACTGATCTGCCTCACCCTCCAAACGGTAAATAGAAAGACTAACCTTTTGATTGTCTGAGCACCCCATGAAATCGAAAATCTTATCCAGTTCTTTAATCCACCCTTCAGCTAACACAGGGTCAGATGATCCTCTGAATGATGGGGGATGTTGCCTCATGAAATGTTCCACCACTGACATGTTCCTCTGCGGTTGATCTGGCTGATATCGTGCATGGATACCACCACCATTTATTGCTTGAGTCAACTGCGCCATTACTGCAACAAACTGTTCAGTTCCAATTCCGACCATCTCAGGATGCTGATTCGGAAGGTTATTTCCTTCTGTATGCCTTCCTAGCACTGCTTCCCTATTTCCTCTGCGGAAAACCATTCTGAACAAACATGTCTCAGATGAAGCAACATGGTAATCTTCAAATTCTATATCATTTCAATTTGACCATAAAAAAAATATTTTTGGATAATCATTTAATATAATTCTAACTCCTAAAGTTATCTAAACCGACCTTTGATACCAACTATAAGGCCCCGAACTTAAAACTTACTTAATCTTGAGTTATTACAAGATTACACATTGAGGATCTTTTCAGGTTTAGAGTTTTAGAGAATTAGAACATAAAACTTGCATTACATTCCACATATAAACAAAGTGGTTACATAAAGATAGTATTCATTTTTCCCATCAATGGAAACATATTTAAAATAAAACATGGATTCATTCTTGACACTTCCTTGACACTATCATCATATCATGTACCTTTCCCTTGACCTGTGAAAAACATTTCAAAAAAGACTTGGGATGAGCATAAAAAGCTCAGTATGGGTTATAAAAATATGGAAAGGAAACATAAGTTCATATATACATAAGAATGAAATCATATTTACCCATAAAACATAAACAATTTAACATACCTCATCAAATCATGAATAAATCATAGAAATCATAAGACATAAAGGTAACTTGAGGCATTCATAACATTCTTACATAGGGAGTAACCCTCTTGGTTACGTTTGGAATACCCATCACAGTATATTCCCTAAATCTCTTCGGAGAAACCTTAACGTTTCACTCCTTCGTCTTACCCAATGCATTGGAGAGCTATATCGGGCTCTCCCACCCTTAGTTTATCACGGAACCACCCGTCTTCATAATAATGCCCAAGAACCTCAACATAATCGTATCACATAAAACATGCATAAAGGAAACATAACATTTTCACCTTTCAATCACAAGATATCAATACAACACATTGATATAAAAACATTATGAAAACCATTTTCAATACTAAAATAAAATAAAAGTAAAACATGGTATTTATTTTTCTTTTAAAAAGAAGGTATGTCTTGTAGAGGAATCCGAAACTCAAATAATGGTCACGGCGGAGAAGAAGTCGTCGCCACCGCATACGTACAACAAAACATTCCCTTTTTTCGTTTAGTAAAACGCTTCGTATAAAAAAGATTCCTTTTGGATAAACGTAAAAGTCAAAGGGGTTTATACACCGAATAAAAGAATGTCGAGTATAAAACAAAATATGCCTCAATGAAAGGAGATTGAGACGAAGTCCCATACCCCGGGTCCGACTTGACTCGGTCGTTCTTTAATCTCCTGAATAATAAACTTGAGTTAATTTATACTTGTTTAATAACCTTTTCCAATTTCATTATTCCTTTTATATCACTTATTTCCATGTCATTAACACTATGTAATTATTTAAGTTAATAACGGTTGTTTTAACGATCATTGGTACTTGAGTAAAAAATAAGCCCTTTATAATTACAAGTTGTTCATGTATCCATTATATCCAGAATTATAATCATAATGTATATATCATATATATCACATATATCCAGTATATACATGAATTTATAATATTACATAATCATTTAGAGGTAAGAAATGAAATGCACCGTTCATGGAGACGGTAAGCCGTACGTACGCATGAACGCTACTTTCATTTCTATTTTGTATTTTATAGAATGGAATCATAATGATATAAAGGTATATTATAATTCCAGTGTAATATCATATATAATATCATAACTCCATCCTTTATACGTCCCACATATGGTATTAACGAATCAAATCACTTTGAGGGGGCGGTAGTCCGCACTTCCTTAAATGAAGATATCATGTTTACCCATAATGGAAACCATAAAGGTATGAACAAAATGAAAAATACAGAAGCTTAAAGAAAACATAAACATATTATATATCACATATAAATATATTTTCATCTTAATGGCCCCATTTGAAGGCGTTAAATGAATGTTGAACAATCATCGTTTCGGGAGGCAGAAATTCACCATCCGTGGAAACAATATGTTCTTTAACCATTAGATGTCGGTGTGTGTAAGTGTAGCTCGAATACTTCTTATAACAACATCCTAGTATATTTAAGATACTGGAGTTGTTACAAAAGAAATTAATAAAAAGAGTTTAGGGGGTTGGAGAAGCAAAATAAAACAAAAGAACACAAGTGAAGACATTACCTTAAAATCGGGTAACTCCCTTTGGTTTGAGCTCAAAGGATTCCTTGGGAAGACTTCTGCCCAAAGTGAGGCTTCAAGGAGTAATATAGGGAATTGGAGAGACAAAATGAGCAGGGGTTGGCCGAGCCAAATGATTTGGAAGTGTGGTTAAGGAGGTAGAGGTGGGGGCCTTTTATAAGAGGAGAGGAGGGGCACTCTTGGAAAGTAAAGAAATGTTACTTTATTTTAAAATGATTTTCGGATTCAAAAGGTCCCACATTGATATAATTCGAGGATAAGGTGATAAGGGTTCGAAATACACACATTTAATAGGTGTTGGACATGTTTAGGTCATATATTTTATATTATCATTTCATTTTATTTAAATCCTTTATTAATGAGGTAATCGCTGCATCATCATGATGTTATAAATAATTTAATTCATTTAAAGTCTAAAAATTATAAAAAAAATACTATGATGTATAAAATCATTTTATCTTTCCAATGAATATTTATAGTCCAAAATATCATTTATTTAGACAAAATTAAAAATATTTTACTTAGGTGATACATTCTTTGTTACATTTAACATTCTTTAAAAATAAAAAGAATAAAAAGTCACTTTCTCACAAAAGTGATTCCATGGGGCCCCCAAGTTTGGCACAAGGAATCCCATGGTCGGCCATGAGGCAACCAGTAGCCTTAGGACACATGTTGTGGTCTTTTTGTATTATTATTATATCATTTTATTATCTTTAACTACCTGATTACTCATTAATCAAGATAATTAGAGATAACTATCATCGTTACTATTCATAATGTCCAAAAACAAAAGAGTATTAATTAAATAATTTGGACATTCTCATTCAAAATATGTAATCCATTTTAACAAATTACAAACACATAAATTGCAATAATTTATTTAAAAATAATTCCCATTGTCAAAACAAATAGCAGGTTTTTTTATAACAATATCTATGAAAAGTTTGGCATTAGTTTATGACCAATTTCAAAGTGAAATTAATCCTAATGACCACCATTGGATTAAATGGTAAAAATATATTCAGATTACACTTTAATACCAATTAAAAATATAATCTAACCATATAATTAATTTAAATGAAAAAGCAATTTTGATGTAAAATGCAGTATTTTTCACTATTCATTAAAAAATGAACATTGTCAGAAAAATACCAAAAATTTATCCAATGTAAATTTCAATGTCCCAATCATAATGAATATTTTTATTTTGATAAATATAGATTATAAAATTGTCAAAAGTTTTATTTAAAAAAGGTTTTTCCATCAAAAGGTAGTAAAACAATCTTTTAAGAATATTAGTGTATTCCTTGCTTAAGATTGAATTTATTTTCAATTTAAGCCTATAAAACACTATCTAATTCATTGATAGACATAGTTAAAAATATCTATTATTAATTACTTACTTGGGATGTTACAACATCCCAGGATGATTTGAAGAGGAGAAAGAGCTTAACCTCCTATGAGAAAGGATAGGGGCTTACCTCAGGAGAAGTGCCCTAAAATTGGTTCTGGGAAAAGGGGATAAGCACCGTTCCTTTTCAAAAGGAGATTAAATCATGATATTATCTTTTAATACTGTACCTCATCAAATGGAAATAGAATCAATTCCTCTTAATACCTAGAACGGGGATATTCATGTGAGTATCCCAAGGTTTGAACCTAGGTTACCATGGGAATGTAAACTTATGTATATTTCGGGGGTCCACATTATTACAGGGATTACCCATGCAAATATTCTTACCATGGGTATATAAAAATAGAAGAGAATGCTTATTCAACCAATGGTCTCATCATATATGTCCAATAGCTTTGGGAGATACTTTGTACTAATACTGTTGGACTGTCTTATGGAGGGACTGCCGATGATACGATGAAAACGAAAGAAAATAATTGGATCTAGAGGGTAGAAATACCTCGAATACCCCATTCCACATAGATATACCTACATGGGATGGGATTTCCTCTGCATAGCATGTTACTATGTAGGTAGTGGGATCATCTATAAAACTTGGTGGTATAAGGTTCTGAGTTTGATCCACGTAGCATTTTTCTACATGGGGACAGGTTTCATCTGCATAGCATGATGCTACATAAGGTTGAGTTCCATCCACATAGTGATTTTCTATGCAAGGTAGGGTTCCACCTGCATATCTCTTTGCTATGAAGGATTCTTTATTGCAAAGGGGCCATTGGTTCTATGCCTCAATATAATTATATCTAAAAAGGATTTGGGGTTCATGAGTTTACAATTATTTTAGTTTCTACTCGTTAATGCTATGTGATGGGTTTTACATGTAGGGAATCATCAAAGGAGTCCATATTTTGTGGTGCTCTCTTCTTCTGTGCCTTCATCAATTGATCATTCCCTCTTCTCTTCCCTACTCTTAGGTTCTATTTATAGATAGACAGAAAAAATGGATATCGGTGTAGATAGTTGTCCACGGTGGGCTATGAACATATTTTGCGGAAGCCCACAAAGGACTCAATCGGTGGGGGGCCTTTTTTGGTCACTGAAATCCTCACCTATCCCCGTAAATGACTTTTTTTCATTTTCGGGAGCTATCAACACCACCTTTCCCTATGAACGATTCAGTTTGGGGGAAATCATTTGTGAGAGAGGATATGACCTCTCTTTTCTGCAAACATCTTTGTGTGGTTTGTGAGTGTGGCTAGATCCACCCATTTTGTGAACCATTTATGTTCATAGAGATTTTGTTGAGTGGTGAACCACCATGTGGAGTTGTGGTCCATAAAGGGAGCCATACTTCATGGTGTGGCTTACTTTCTTTGTTCTTTTCACCTTCTTTGAGAATTTTCCTTCAACTTTTCCATAAATTTGTTTTTCATTATTTTTCAAAATTATGAAAGTGTCTTCTTCTTCCATGAAGAATTTTCAGGACCCAACAAATGCCCCCATCAAAATGGGTTCTGATTGGAACAAAGTGGAGGCCATTCTGATGCAGAAGAAATCCTTATTTGAATAACTAATTAGAAAATTCTATAATTTTTTTCTGAGCCAAGGGACTCAATGAGAAAAGATTGACTATTAATAGGATTATTTGGAAAACCCTAAAAACTTTGTGCCTTTTCTGTTATCACCCTAATTTTTTCATAAACCCAATTTTGTGTGGGATTAGTAGGTATAGCTTGATTTTTTATTAGGCCTCCATTTGCAAATTTTCAACCTAATAAGCTTTTGTGTCTCTTTTATTTCTCAAGTTGCTCAATATTTTTCTTAAAATATGAAAATCATAGGTTTAGAGAGTTGGTACTCAACTTTTTTCTAGGGTTCCCTTTGCGGGTTTTTATTCTGGTGAGTTTTTGTCTCTTTTCATGGGTAGTTTAGAGTCTTGCAAACCTGTACTAACATTAATTATGTTTTAGGTCAAACATATTTGACCATCACTTATGTTTTAGATAAAAAAACTCTAAACATCACTAATGTTTTAGGTCAAAAATCTTTGACCCTCACAAATGTTTTAGATTGAAAAGCTTTGACCATGAATTATGGGGAAAGGGACCCAATAGGGTTTATTAGTTGAGAATGTACCAATATTTTTTAGACATTAATGCGAGATTTTTCTAAACTCTAATTTTTTAATTAAGGATGCGAGACATGATATGGGGCATCAGAGCCATTAAGGCATACAAAAGTAGAAAAATACTCTCCTAAGGTCGAATTTTCCTTTGGTTAAGATGCCTTTTTTTGTGAGAAACTCATGTAGAACCACTGGGGAATACTGTGCACAGAAAAAAAGGCGTCCTCAGGAAACTAGCCCTCCACTTCCAATGGCCAGTTAATTTAATGAGAATTTGGATTTCTCAAGACCACAAGGGTTGGATTGTCAATGGATTGGTGTCTAAAAAGTATGAGGGAATTTGTATCAATTGTGACCGTGAATGAGTGACCACTCCTACACATATTTGTCTTATGTAAAGGAGGTTTGAATCATGGTGTACTTTAACACCATGAAACTAGGAAATTTGATACTTATGATTTAAATATGTTTTTCTCTGACCAAGGGGTGAATGAATCACCCTTTTCATGGTAGTCTGACTGGGAATGTTCTATCATCTTCAGACATGAAAGGGGATAAAAGGTATGAACTATAATCCTAGGGGTTTTCAAAACCAGGGAGTGTGGTGGGATGTAAAAATTATAGGGGTGTATGGAGGTAGGATAAATCCCCTCTTGAGGATGGATTTTCCTTTGGTTGACATGCATTTTTTGTAGTAAAATTATGCAGATCCACCAGAGAATATTTTGAATAGTAAAAAAAGTGTCCTTAGGATAATGAACTTCCATTTCCAATGGCCAGGGATGGATATGGGGATTTGGATCTTTCTAGACCGAGAGTATAGTTTCTAAAAAGGGAGTTCTAGAACATGAAAGGGTAATTTCAAGCTGAAATTTACAGGGAATAGGTAGAGGAATCTCCCCATACAGGTGTGAGGAGGGTTCTTGTGTAGGTTTGAACCATGAGCAGGAAAGGATGAGACAATTTTATTTCATGACTGGACCCAAGATGTGAGATTCAGGTGTCACTACGTATCCTGTGATAAGAGGAATAAATCCGTACGTAGTAATTTTAAGGTTTCACCATATGTGGATTTGGTTCAAACATAGTAATGGGGAATTTTCACCTTGTATATGAGATCAACAATGAGGTGGGACTCATATTGTACTTCCCTACATGGATTTATTTCATGCATCAAAACATGGGGGGAATATCCTTTACTATATCTGGAAATTTTCTGTACAGGTATGATCCGTATGTTGAGAAGTGGTATTTTCAATCTTTGCTATGACTGGGCCGAAGGATGAACATTGGGTATCAATCATCATGCAGTTTTAATGTCATGTGATTAGTACATTGAGATAGAATACCTAATTAACTAGAGTATAATTGGGCTGGGATGTCTTGACATGCCCAAGATGTGAGGTGAAAGGAGAGCATAAACCATGGTTTTAGGGGTTCTCATATCGGGAGAAATGATATAAAGAATGGAAGCCACTAGGGTGTATGGAATTAGAAAAATACTCTCATGAGGAATAATTTTCCTTTTTTTAAAAAACCTTTTTTTGTGGGCAACTTATGTAGAGCCATTAGGGTGTATTATGCATAGTCAACCAAAGGTGTCCTTAAGACACTGACCGTCCATTTCCAATGGTCGTGGGGGTTTATAGAGATCCTAAATATCCTAGGGTAAAAAGTTTGATAAATAGAAAGGATGTTTCTAGATATATTATAAACATTCAAATCGTGATTACCCATGGATTTGGGGACTCCCTATATAGATTTGAATCATATATAGGGAGGGGGACATTTTTTATTTTCCCATGGCTTAGTGGGGAATCCCCTATCAAAGACTCTAAGCCCACATGAGTTGTGCTTGGAGTCAAAAAAAGGGGGTGGAAAAGGTTTAATCCACTACTTAGGCACAATGTAACCAAGGATAGGAACCTTTTATATCTGGGGTGGCTAGACCAGGATGAAAATTTGGACATTGCTACGTATCCTATGTGGACAAGAATCAATTCATATATAGTTCTGTGAAACGACATGGGTGGTGACCAATGCCGAGGGAAATGTCATTTCAAGTGAGAACATTGTGGTGTTGTGAAGTTTAACATCATAAAATAAGGATATTTTATCATGAATTTTAACATCATACGATTAGGAAAATTTATATACAATCTTCACATCATGCGGAAAGGACATAGATGACCCGATGTAAAAGAGGGAAAATATTATTATTCTTGAAATGGTCCTGAAAATAGGGTTTATTTGGGAGCCCCCCACTTTGACTTAGTTTTCATGCATGAGAGGGGACATTTTTATATGTTATGTGGCTGGGTCTAATTCATAGGATCTATGCATCATTACGTATCCCATGATAATAGAAATCAAGCTGGACATAGTTCTATAAAGAAAGGACCCTAAATAGGTCTAATCCATACACAGGGGGGGATATTTTACTTTTAGGGGGCTGGACCAGGATGAAAGTCCGAGCATCACTATGTATCCTGCTTGGGAAGGAATCAAGACAAATGTAGTTCTAAGAAATATCCTTGTGTAAATATGAATCATACATAGAGAAAGGGAAATTTGATCCTTTATTACGATTGGACATAGATTTGGAGATTCAGGTGTCACTACGTATCCCATGGGATGAGAATCAATCCATGCATAGTTCTTAGTGGTAACTTTACATGTAGTTAGGACCCATACATAGAGGAAAAGGGGTATTTTTAACTATTCTTTTTGGGGTGGGTGGACCAAGATGTTAAATATATGACTCTCTATGTATCCTATGTGGAAATGAATCAATCCATACATAGTTTTGTGACATGACATGGTGGGTGCCCGATGTCGGGGAAAATTTCCTTTCAATTGAGAACATTATTGTGCTATGTAGTTTAATGTCATACAATGATGAAATTTTTCGTTTAGTTTAACATCATATGACTAGGAAAATTTGGACATACAGTTTAGCATCATGCGGTGAGGATGTGGGCAACACAGTTTGACGTCATGTTGTGGGGAAAAATTGTCATAGAAACCATGAGTGAGTAGGGGATAATCGGGTTGGGATATTCTGGCATAACCTAGGTATAAAGGGGAAATAAAATGTAAACCATGGTTCTAGGAATGTTTAGATTAGGAGAAATGATACAGGTCTTGGAAGCCATTGGGTGTATGAAGGTAGAAAAAGCCTCTCCTGAGGATGAATTTTCCTTTGGTTGACATGCCTCTTTTTTTGTGGGAAACTTACACAGAGCCAATGGGACATATTTTTCCTAGTCAAAAAAAGGCATCCTCAGGACATCGACCTTCCATTTTTGATGGCTGAAGAGGTTTATGAAGATCTAAAATTTTATTAAGCTCGATGTTTGATAAATGGAAAGAATGCATCCAAACATGTAAGAAATACCTAGACCATAATTAGTCATGAGTTATGGAATTCCATATATAGATCTAACTCGTATGTAGGGGGTGGCCTTTTGATTCCTTTACAGATCCTTATTATGGGATCCAGGGTTTGGAATCTCCTACATAGATTTTCATTTACATGCAAGAGATGGGGGCATTTTTATTTGCGTAGCTAGACCCAGACACAATGTCTGGGCATCACTACGTATCTCATTATACTGAGAATCAATCCATACATAGTTCTTGACATACTACACAGTTTAGCATCATACGGTAAGGACATAGGTTCCCTATTGTGAAGGGGAAATACCCAATGTCCCTGTTTAAGTCTTACTACCATAACCATGGAAACCCTACTGTGGATTGATACACCTTGAACCTGCAAGGAATCACCCACCGAAACCCTTAAGCCCACATGATCTGTGCTCGATGTGAGAAACAAGGGATGATGAAGGATTATTATACCACTCAAAGATGACATAAAAAAGGATGGGGGAACTTTACTTTCGATCCTTTGTTGTAGCTGGTCCTATGTTTGGATATTTGGGTGTCACTATATCTCTTTTTGGGATGAGAATCAATCCAGATGTAATTCTTGACATTTTATTATGAAATTCTAACCCATACATAGGGAATCAACAGTTCATTTTTTTTCACCATCATTTTTTTGGTGGTTTCTAGGCTAGGATGTAGAATTTAGGCATCACTACATATCCTACGAGGGAATGAATCAATCCAAACATAGTTCTATAAACATATTCCCTATACTGGTCTGACCAATGCACATGGAAGGGGCATTTTTAACTATTCTTTTGAGATGATGGACCTATCATGTACCTTTGCATATTTTTCATGTGGGGGAAGCCTTTATTACAACTCCTAATCTCACATGAGATACCTTTGGTGTGAGAAATAAGGAACAACAAGGGTTTCTATTGCAATACAGTGGCATTTGAGGGTACATCAGAGGAATTTTGCATCATGTGGTGGCTGGACTAAGATATAGAATCAAGGAATCTCTAAGTATCTCATTTGAAATGAGAATCAAGATGTATGTAGATTTGTTAAGAAATATCCCTGCATTGGTTTGGTCCATATGAAAGGAGGGGGAATTTTTTGATGGTGTATGGGCCCAAGACATAGGGTCTAGGCATCACTACATATCACATCATAATGAGAATCAAGCTACACGTAGTTCCATAGAAAGAGAGTTCCCATGTGGATATGACTCTCACGTAGGAGTAGAGATATTTCATCCTTCTCCCACATAGATCTGAATGATGTCTGATGAATCATTGATTAGAACAATGATCTCCGTACAATTTAACATTATGTGGTTAGGATGATAACTCATAGTTTAGGTTCATAGAGTGTAAACCATACACATAGTTTAACATTATATGTTCAGGATGCTGGAAACATAGTTTAATGTCGTGTTGTGAGGAAATATCCCATACAGTTTAATGTCATGTGGTTAGGACATATACACTATGCAGTTTAATGTCATATATAAAGGATGTTTTGGCCATTCAGTTTAACGTCATATGGTGAGGACATATGCCTGCTATGTAGTTTAACGTAATATAGCAAGGATTTTTTATCATGTAGTTTAATGTCATGTGATTATAATGTTGTCTTCTATGTATGTTAACATCATACAACGAGGACTTTTTGTCTATGAAGTTTAACATTGTGTGGTGAGGAAAATTTCTACTATGTAGTTTAACATCATACAATGAGGAATTTTTATCAGGCAGTTTTATGTCATGCGATTTAGATGTATACTTTCAGCTACATGAAATATTTATTCAAGAACCTTGCATTGTTAGGAGCTGTAGTAAGATGTTCATCCATTTAAATTAAGAAGTATGATCTATTGGAGTAGACCTTGTGTATGAAATACAGTCCTTCCCATTTGGGCTCCAATTTTGGAGGTTTCTTTTCGATTATCATCAGATTTATGAGGAGTAACACCAATTCTCCTTCGAGGAAATACCGAAGGAGAACCTTTTTGTTGAAGTATCATGCAATCTGGTTTTGATAAATCTCTAAATGATGCAAGATATGAAATCTATTTTCATCAAGTCACTCCAATTCATCCAACCATTTCTAGTATTTCTCATATGTAGATAGTTGATCACAGATGGAAATTTGGAGTGAGGGAAACAAAAATTCAATAGGTAGGACTACCTCTATCCTGTATACTAATGAGTATAGGGTTTCCTGAGTGGAAGTATGGGTCGTGGTCCAGTAATACCACAGATCATGGATGATCTTGTCCGGATATGATTTCTTATCCTTATCTACCATATTTTTGAGTATATTGGATATGTTCTTGTTTAAGGACTCTATCTATATATTGGTTTCTACATGGTAGCAGGATGAATGATAGGTCTCGATACCATAGTTCTGATATAGCTTCTCCAATTCAGCAAATCATAAATTAGTGCCATTATCTGTTAGTATTGTATGAGGGACACCAAATATGGTGATGATATTGGATTTCACAAATCTAAAAATTCTTCTTTCCCCAACCTCTTTTAGGGATATAACTTCTTCCCATTTGGGAAAGAATTTGGTTTCTACGAGAATATATTTGAATTTTTTGGCCGTAGTAGGAGGATATGGTCCCATGATGTCCATTACCCATATGGAAAATGGCTAGGAGTACTCGACTATGTGAAGTAACTCTGGGGGTTGGTGGATGAAATTAGCATGAACTTGGAAATAATGGCACTTTGTTGTAAAGTTAGCACAATCCTGTGTTATAGTGGGCCAATAGTATACAAGCCTCCAAATCTGGTGGGAAAGTTTTAATATTTATTGATGTTCACCATAGGCTATATTGTGTACTTCCTTCATAATGGTGGTGGTCTCTTCTCAATCAATTAATTTGAGAAGGACCCTATTGAGTCCCCACTTATAGAGTACCTTTTTCTGATTTATTCCATCATACAGAACAAAATTAATTTCTCATCTCCATATTTTCTCCCTTATGGCCCTGTCTGGTGGGATCTCTCTTGTTTGGAGATAGTCTACAATGGGTTTCATCTATCCAGTGGTAGGACCATAAAGCTTAGGCATGGGACTAATATAATCTATTTCTTATGTGTTGGCCTAAAAAAATGGAGAGACCATTCAATGGTGCACAATTATGATGACTGTTTCATCTTGGTCTGGATTGACCAGATCTGTGGCTGCATTTGTTAATGCATCAGACTAAGAATTTTGTAACTGGAGGATATGATTTAATGTCATATATGAAAAGAATTTCTCCATCAGTCCTTGTACATGATCAAACAAAGGGACCAATTATTCATTTTTGATAGCATAATCACCATTGAATTGCTTGATGACCATTTTTGAATCACCTTTTATCTTCAAGTGTTTTACTTGTACTTGAAGTAACACCTATGGTCTTACAATGAGATCTTGATACTTTGCTTCATTGTTTGTGCACCCCTATGACAGTAAGAATGAGTAAGGAAAGACCACCTTTTCTGGGGATATGAGTATGACTCCCAAACCCACTTTTTTGAGCTTGGGGTCTTCTATCCCTTTTCCTATTAGTATTTTGAATGCACTGTCAAAATGAATCTCCCATGTTTGGGAGTCCTCTTGAAAAGAGAAAACCTATTCATCAGGTAGTTCAACATCCAATGAATTCATTTCTGCTGAGGGGTGATCTTCTATAAAATATGCTAATGCTTAGACTTTGATGGATTTATGAGGTATGAACCATATATTAAAATATTGTTGGATGACCTCCCATTGTAAAAAAAAACAATCAATATTGGATGGATGAGAATGTAATTGAGTGGATTTTTATGAGAGACCAGGTGGACCACATGGTGCTATAGATAGTGCCTTAGTTTTTGGACTGCAAATATCAATTCCAGACAACTCTTCTTGATACTTGAGTAATGATTCTTAGCGTCAATCATGATTTGGACGAGATAATACATATTTTTTTCATTACCGACATCATTATTTTGTGCAAGGAAGGTTCTTGGAGATCAATTCATGGTAGTAAAATACAAAATGAGTGGTCTTCCTTTAATAGGAAACATTAACATTGGTAGACTTAAGAGATATTTCTTGAGACCGTCAAATGCTTCCTGAAGATCATCAGTCCATTGATATAAAACATTTTTGTCATCAACCTGGTAAAAGGGGAAACTTTTTCCTCTGAGGTTGGATATAAAGCACCAAATTTAGGCTAGATGTCCTTGAATTTCTCTCAACTCATTTAAGTTACAAGGAGGTGAAATTCCAAGGATAACCTTTGTCTTCTTGGGGCCAAATTTTATGAAACTATAATGTACAATGAAGATGAGGAATTTTCCTGAGGTAACGCTAAAATTACATTTCAGGGGGTTCATTTTTAGGATATGTTGTCGTAGTTTGTTGAAAAATAATTCAAGATATGATAGGTGGTCTGAGTGTTGTCATGATTTAACCACCAAGTAATTAACATAACACTCAAAAAACTTCCCCAGGAAGGGTTTGAAGAGGTAATTCATGACACGTTGATATGTGGCACTGAAATTCTTTATACCGAAGGTAATTACCTTATAGAAAAATACTACCTGGGGGAACCTGAAGGTAGTGGGTTCTTAATCTTATAAAGACATTCAGATTTGGGTATATGCTGAATAGATATCCATAAAAGATAGAGCCTGATATATTGCAGTTATGTCGATCAGTAGTTTTGTTATTGGGACCAGGAAGACGTCTTTTAGGTAGTGTTGATTGAGATCCTTGAAATCAATGAAGACTCTAATTTTTCCATTATTATTTTTGATAGGGACTATATTGGCAAGCCATATGGGGTATTGGACCTCCCAGATTAAGTTTTATCTAATGAGCTTATCAAATTCAACCAATATTTTTGTAGCATGTGTCAGGTGCATCCTCCTGGTGGCTTTCTTATAGCCATGATGATATTATGGTAGACCCAAGTGGTGAGTGTACACCTTGGGATCGAGACCTGGAATTTCTATGTAGTTCTAGGTGAAAACATTTCAATTTTTCCTTAGGAAGGAGGAATATGACTCTTTATTTTTAGAAGACATGGCCGCACTAATTAGAGTGATCCGTGAGTCTTCTTTGGTACCTAGGTTTATTTCCTAGAGTTCATCAATGGTGTTAGATACACCCTCCTAAAATTCTTAAGGGGAATCCCTAAGGTCTTCTTCCTCTTCCTATTCCTCATCGTCTTCCTCTTGTTATGATGGGGAAACAATTCATGATATGAGCTCTTCAGAGTTAAGAGAATATTTGTAATCTTGGTACTTCGAAGATGAAGTAACTTCTTCTAACCCGACTGACAGTGGAAAATTTTCTAGAGCTTTTAGGATGGATTGAGGGAATTTATATTCAAGAATTCACCATTATCTTAGGGTCTAGTGGATTTTTCTGCACTGTTAAGCCCGATGTCCATGAATGAAATCATGAGGACTACCGAATACATGTCCTAAAAGGGAATCCTACACTCAACCTGGTTGATGTGAAATACATATTCTTCACCATGCTACTTAAATTTATTGGTGGGGACCATTTCCAAGCCATTTAGAGTGGTGACCCAATCAATACCATCGACTGAGGGTCATTTTCCTTTCTGCTCATAGAATCCTGCATCAATATAGTGTGACTCACATGATTCAAATGGGGCCTTATCAACATGTAATGTTCCACTCTATTCATTAATGAAATATTTGATGCACTGATGGTATGATGAGGGAATCATTGTGTGCTGATGAAACCAGGGCCTTCCTAACAAGATGTTGAAGGCCATGTTCTACCGAACCACAAAAAATTATGAGTAATCCATGAGGTCTCCAAATTGAGTTTTGAGATTGATTTGGACGAATGGATTCTGATAATTTTTGTCATAGTCCAGTAGGGTTGTGGTGTAGGACATCAAATTATCTTCATTGTAGCCCAACTGATGAAGTGTCTACAGTGGGATAAGATTAACTCCAGATCCATTGTCAATAAAGACATTTCAGATATCAATATCATTTATCATTCCAGACACATATAAGGGTCTAATGCATCCCTGAATAATAGCATCTTCATATCGATCTATGAAGAAGATAATAGCATGTAATTATACAGGATTGGTCTCTATATGATAGAATTTATCAATGATCAATTCGGCCTCAAAATTCTATGGGATTATAAAAACTTCTATGAGTTCTTCCCTGAGATCTTTTGAAAAATTCAAGGCATCGAGGATTGATAGTTTGGTCGGTACCGAGGCCAAGTGTTTTAGGATATCATATTTCTTATCCAAAGTTCGGTTCTTCCTAACTTGGGAATTCTCTTTCACATGTTATTTAGGGTTTTTATTATTGGATGTGGATGGACCACCCCCGAGGTAGGAGTTGGTGGTTATTTTGTGCTTTGTGGGTTCAGCTGGGCATGTCTTACTGCACGCTATGGATGATTAGACATTTGTTCTTTTTCTGATGGATATTCCAGAATTATTGGGACAGAGTAGATTTCGGTAGGGTAGAGGGACTTTTTCTATTCCTATTGGGTCCACTAAAGGAATATTCTACTAGTTTCTTCAACATTTACTATTTGATTTGGGGTGCAGCTATAAATTTGGTTTCTTCCATGATTGTATCTTCCCTGATATCCTCAGCTTCTATGGCCACTTCCTCCGGTTCCCCAATTGGGTGCAGGGAACTTGGTTTCATAACCATACTCTCTATTGGATAAGGGATCCATTAAGTGAATGAAATTAATGGAGCTGAAGATCAGTTCCTCATCTAATGACGAGTATTCCTAATCAACTACTTCTGGTGGTTCTGTTTGGTGGGGTGGTTCCCGTTCTTTCAGATCTATTGGTATAAAATCTGAGAGGGTCAAATATAACTTTTTAATTTACATGGGTTCATCTTATTGTACTTTTTCTATGCCTTTCCTATAAAACTTTTTCTTAGATAGTCTACTCTTGGATGATTGTGGGGTCAAGGATGTCGGTTGCATTGCATTAGGAACTGTTGGGGGAAAAATTGGTTGTTTCAACTGCATTTGGAGTATTCCATGAGCTTGGTTGGCTATTTTAGGATTCATCCAACTATCAAAATTATTATCCCTTTTACTAACAAATTTTTTTCAATCCTATCCTTCATCCAGGTTAGTGGTGGAAACATATACCACTTGTGTTGGAGGTGGTCCCAATTTGACTTGCTTAGAATATATCATTATTTGCAGGAGGTCTTTAAAGATGAAGCATTCTTGGATGGTATGTCCTAGCATCCGATGGGAGGGACAATAATATGGTCTGTCATTGATACCTACTTCACCATCCCTCTTTGGATCTGGTATATGGAGAAAGTTTCAATTCATGGTGGCTATAATGTAGCCACAAACTTGGTCATCTAGGAATGAGTAAAATTTATTCCACCATTCCTCAAATTAATTTCTCATAGGTCCTATACACTCATCTTTTTAAGTCTAGGGTAGCTATTGATTTATAGGGGGACCAACACAATTTAGTACAGTCCTGGGAGATGAAGTAGGCACAAGGGGTAGCTTAAACATAATAGAGGCCGATTTAGATCTTCCCACTCTTTTTCCTGGGGCTAGTGGGACTACTTGGGACTTGAGGTTAGTCCGTTGTAAGGAATATTCTATTCTTTGGGAAGTGATAGATAAATCCCAAAACCCACTTGTATATTTCACCAGGATGAGTGATGTTCATAGCTCATCATGAAGGTTATCGATGCACATAGCAAGCATCTCATCTTAGGGAAGCCACTGGTTCAAAGAGTAGGTCAGACCTTTCTATATGAAAATTAAATGTGATACTCTCTTATTTGACTAATATTTTCAGATCATGAGGTCGATGACTATTGTATTTGGTAACATTAAGTTGAATTAGAAAAGGAACTGCCACTGTAGATCCTCCCATCTTATTATTGAATGAGCTGTAAAATTAGTACACCATACAAAGGCTGAACCTTGCAGAGTTCATACGAATCATCTAAGTTTCACTACATCTTATTGCTCTAGGTTTCCCATCATGGGATAAAAATAAGATTCATAATGCATTAGATAATATTCCAGCTCACCCGAGCCATTGAATATTGGGAATACGTGTTTCCTGAAATTTAGGGGTGGTGGAGTGTTACTCACCCATTCTAGGTAAGGTTTCTATTCCAGTTGTATCAGAGCATTCCATATTTCTATAGATTCTAACCAATCTTCCAATGACTCAATGGTATTAATGAGAACTTGATGCATTTCCTGTTGAACCTGGTCATGTGAGGGGATAACAGGAGGAAAGATTGGATGTGCCGACTCTTATGGTACTTGAGGTGGATACCCGACTGGGGTAAAACTTTGTGGATTTGTCTAAATTTTTTCCAATTGTTTCCTCAATGGGTAGAAATCTTGATATCCTTTTGAGATTGGATTTAGGTAGATTGATGGTCCTGATGCTATCTTGGATGATCATCCTAGACTTGCTTTATTTTCTGGGATAAAACCTTATGGCCAAGGTACACCAGCTAGATGTATACATTGAGGCTCTAACAGGAGATCATATTCAATAGGATGACTTCCTCGAAGCAACTTAGCATTGATTTGGCTCAACTATTTCATTTCCTCCTCCTACTGATAGAATCTATCCTAGATTATCAGGGGTTTGTTTTTATTTAAAGGAGGAGGTGGGTCATGCATGCCCTTGTTTTTTTATGATTTTTAGGGATTTATAGAGGAGGTGGTGGCAGATTGATTGGGGGAACACCCAAATTTCGGTTAGCCCTCTGGTTTTGGGTATGAAAACCTTTATTTTCAGTGTGGATTAGATTCTGGGTGGAACCATCCTCTCCCTAATCTTCTGTATTTGCATCATTTTTGGTTTGGTTTATAGGATTGACATCCAGAATGTTCACCGATGCATAACATATTGTGTGTGCTATACTAGGTGTTGAATGGTAGGAGATATTTTTGCATCTTTTGATGGATATTATCCTTCTATTACGGGTTCCTCTTTGAGTTTCTTGGTGAAGGATCACTCAAAGGGACCCTTTATATGGACTTTCTATACACCTCCATTTTGGGGGATATGAATCATGAGATGGGATATAATGGGGAAATTCTCTACTCGTTTTAATCTCTAATCGGGAAATGACTGATGTTTGCTGGGTGGGTGGTTGAGGTAAAAATCCCCCCAACCCTTCTGGCTGGGGATGTTCTCATTCCTTTGTTACTGTGCCTAGACATATATTCATTGGTCTCATGGGGGGAATTTTGTGTTAAAAATTCCCCCAACCTTGTGGGTTGGGGATGGCCCCATACTACGTCCATTATTGCTACTATTAACACTTTATTGATCTCACACATTCCCATTATAATGTGAGTGGGATATAGTTCCAGGCCTGCATGTGAATTATTTATTTATGAGGGTATGATCATTTCTTTCTGATTGGCTTCCCTAAGGCAAAAATCCTACTAAATGTTCTCGGTCAACTAGTTCAAGAGTTTCTTGATGGCTTGATCTCATCAGGCCTAATGATTTTGAGACTTACTCAAGGCTGGTTCTTGTCAAGAACGTCTCCTTTCCTTAACATGGGATTCATTTGATCACTATATTGGGATAATGACATTACAAGATGTAATTTCCAATGGGTTCGGCTGGATGGGAAGTGGGGTGAAGTGAAAATCTCCATGATCTCCCCATCCCCAGATATGAAAACCAGATGGGGAATTGCCAATAAGGAAACACAACTTGTGTAGTGTATGGAGGTAGGTCAATTCGAGGTCTTTCTTTCACATCTCTAATTGTGGTCCCTGTGTAGATGAGAGGGCTTACAAGTTGATTTGACAACGAAGCTATCCCAATATTTTGACATGGCATGTATACCCATCATAGGGAAATAATTTGGTTTTCAGTTGGTGGAGGTTTTTCTAGAGATTGAGACGAATTTTATGTATGCATTATTCTGACAACTCTCTTGGTATGTTGAAATGAGAAGTAGTTGTGGGAAAAAACATAACTGGTATGTCATCCTTGACTAATTTTCTTATCACGAGTAACATATTCACCTTTTCTTTCTCCATAGATTCCTCTACTTGGTCTACCCAATTTGGATGTTGTTTGATGATTTCGTCCCAAGTAGTGGGGATAGTAGGGGCCTCATTGATATGTGAATGGTATGGAGGTGGATCAGAAGATGAGCATAGCCCTGAGCCATCTTTTGGATGAGAAAGGATGTCTCTTGTCTTTTATAGATTATCTAACATGCCTAACCCCATATTTTTAAGTGCCTTAGAATATGAGGGATCTATCATACTTGACTCAGTTGGGGGATGACATTCTTGCCAGTGTAAAATTTGACTACGGGGAGGACATTCATAGCCAATACCATTATGGAGAGGGCTACCATCATGGATCGATGCCTAACCATAGGAAGAATTTCTATGGTGTATACCCTAGGGAGGACCTTTAGGATGAATGAAAATAAGGGGAGGACCTTTTGGATGTTCTGAGTTGTCATTGTAGGGAATACCTTTGTAGTTGATGATATAATGGTGAGGAATACCATTATAGGTTGATGTATGATCACAAAGAGAGTTTCTATGGCACATACCCTGGGGAGGACCATCAGGGAAGATAAAAACAAAGGGATGACTTTCTTTCTATTCGATCTTCTGGCCATGAGGAGGGATACTGCGACACTCATCGGGAGATAAGATCTCATAATTGATCATTTCTTTCCCACCAAGTAATCCTCTATGGTACATGCTCTAGGGAGGACCTTCAGATCTGATGGTAATAATATTGCAGGGAGGACCTTCACAACTGCTACTGCCACTTCTGTAACTTGGTAACAGATTGACAGAATCTTGAGCTTCCATTGATAAGTGTTTGATGGTGTCAAGAACTCCAGCTTTCAGTAGAGCAGGGTCATGAATGTGTTATTCATTTTTCAATTGCCTTTGGAATGTTTTATTTTTGGGATCTCTCTTGCAGGAAACTAGGGCCACTTTCTATTGGTAATGACCTTCATATATGGGTTCCTATTCGAGTGGTTTCCTTGATACTGTCAGGATACTCCAATGAGCATCCTGAGTTTTGGAAGATATATCTGCCTACCCTAGAGTAGACAACATGGTGGACCAGTGTACCTCATTCAGAATGAGTATTTGTTCCCGATTCAGTTGTCCATTTATCATGGAATATGGATCATGACCCTCCTAGATTGGAGCATGGATGAAGGTCGGCTCCATAGTGTCCATCTTATCTTATGGATGAGTCACTCCACATGGGGATATGAGGTTGTGGGACTGGATCCTTACTATTTTTTTAGATGTGATTACATCTTGATAGGTCTAGAGGATATGATCAGGAATTTATGTCTAATCCTCCATCATTTCTAGGATTTGTTGAGATACATCTTTGGTTGGAATGGGGATATATTCCTATTCCAATATTAGATTAGGAATATGTTCCTACTCCGGTCCTCTATGTTTTTCCAGTGGTTACTGGAAGTTCTTCTATATTGGGGTAGAATAACAAGTCTTAACATAATTTATAGTTGGGATATGCTAGCTATTTTCTCTAGTTACCATCGTATTTGGACAATGGGATTCATATTTTCAAGTAGGGATTTTCATCTTCTCTTTTTCACTATATTTTTCTGACAGACTTCATGTCCATCCGTAGGAATTTGACTCTGCCTGTATTTGATTACCACCATATTTGACTGGTGGTCTTGATATGAGGTAACATGAATTTGACTCTTCCCATATTTTATTTCCATCATATTTGATGTATGGTCTTCAAATTACTTGGTAGGGATATGTGCCTGCCTATACTTAGTCATCCTATTTGGATGACAAGCTTGGTACGCATCAACAGAAATTTTTATATTCTCATAGCTGGTTTCCACCCTATTTAGATGATGGTATTTATCCTCATCGATAGATATTTTAATCTACCTATGATTTTCCACCCTATTCACATGGTGTCCCTGAAAATTATTAGATGAAATTTTCACTGGATCATAATTTTCTACCATATTTTCATGGTGAGCTTCAGAGGAGGGAGCATGAATGTATTCCTACTCATGGTGTGACACCATATTTGAATAGAGAATATCTTCCTCAAGAACCAATATGATGAAATTTTCCTTATTATATGGTATTTTCCCTTATAGGGAAGCTCGTGAGACCTTTGTTTGTTGAACTTCAATATGATCCCTCAGTGTGATATCCTCTTCAGAATGAGGATACTGGGCCTCATGGTGTTAGCAGCGACGTATTTCGACATGGGACCTTGAGCGAGACCCCTGTGCAGTAGGGATAAATTCATTGGTGATGAATTCATCCACCTCCCTAAGATAAGTTAGGTACTCATTTTCATATTCTAGGGACAGTCTCCCAAAATTATTAGATACGACTAGTGGAGCCGCCTGGTTCTAGACAACTGGCCACTCTTGGGTAAGTGGTTGGTGGGATTTCATCAACTAGAGAGCCTATCTTACTACCTCCAGTGTTGGGAGAGTACCATTCTGATGGTACTTCCAGATTAGTACATTTGAGACCCAACGTTGGAGACACTAGTTAGGTGACAGAAACCTTTGCTTTGCAAAGGGACCGACCTGTGTGGTGGTTGAGATGCATGTCTGTAAGAACTTTTGGGATGCCATTGTATTGAAGGAAGCTCTAAAAAATTCTTGCAATATATATGAAAAGTAAATACAAAACCCCCCATAAAAGTATCATCTCATGAACACATGTATAATTGATGATCTCGCTTGGACCTCTTCCCTTTCAGATGTGAGAGGGTCCTGAGGTCGGGTAACACTACCAACTTGGTTAAGGATTCACATCAGGTTCACCATTTTCATTTCTGATGAAAATGTTATTGCTCGACAATCTATCAAAATAATTGAGTTTTTTGAAATCATTTATGTCAGGTACAATATCTTTAAATGGCATCCATGATTTTTTTGTAGATCCAGAAACACCCAATGGTTATCACATCCAAGATTCATGGACCCACTTTCCAAGGGTAGGTGCTTGTTGGATGATTTGGACAATGACACTTAAGAAATCACATTGGTTGAGAGTATGGGAACTCAGGCTAATCACACCCTTTTGGGGGGAACTATTTCCTATCACAAATAGAAAAATGGGCTATTTCCACGATTCAAAACCATGGAAATAGGGCCCAAAACCATGGTCGTGGGCTATGAACACGGTTTTTCCCAATTGTGGGTGCTATCGCCATGGTAGTAGGGTCTGACCTATGGCCATGGTTTTAACTGTGGAAATAGGTGTCTCCATTGTCAACTATAGAAGTTGACCTATGTCCATGGTTTTAACCATGTAAATAGGTGACCTTTGTCCACTGTTTTAACCTTGTCTATAGCCCTAGAAAACCATGGAAATAGCCTAAAAATAATGTGTTCCTAGCCGAATTTGATCCCAGCACATTCCCTTTATGTTTCAACACCCTAACCACTACACCACCAAAGATTTTATGTATATATATATATATATAATATGTTATATATATTATTAAAAATGATGGAAATATCCTGAAAACCATGGAAATAGTTCTTCCTACCATTTTTTTTGCTGGGAAAATTTTTCTCCCACGCAAGGGTGGGAGACCTATAACCACAGTTTTCAAAACTATGGATATAGCCCTTCGAAAATAAGGCCTATAGTCACAATTTTCAAAAACATGACTATAGTCTAAATAACAAGGTCTATAGGTGTGGTCTATAGGCACGGTTTTGAAAACCGTGGCTATAGCCCATGAAAAAAGGACCTATAGCCATGATTTTAAAACTGTGGCTATAGGCCACATAACCATGTTTGTATCCACCTATAGCCAAAATTTTGAAACCGTGGATATAGTTTTGTGGCTATATCCTCTTTTTCTAGTAGTGTATTTCAGGACTCTCTTATAGATTCAACCCATTTTCATATGTTCATGAATCCTTGGTTCATTCCCAAGCATGTGTCTGTGGATTACCCCTAGGTAAGATCATTCATAAATACGCATGGGTTTATAATTTTATGTATGTATCAATGGTTATACATCAATTAATATATCTATATGTATCCTAGGTTCTTCATCAATGTTACCCTTTTGTATACAGGTTAGGAATTACTTAATCGTTTATTGAGACAATTTTGGCTCAAGCCACATGATGAGGTGATCTAGAGTTTATTATCATCCAGGGGGACGAGAATTGTTTCAAGGTTGGGATAAAACCCATAAGATGAGTTTCCTATATATCCTCACAAAAGTAATCATAGCCCACATAGTTCTATGCCACTTAACTAGACACAACACCTTTTAAGGTCATGTGATAAGGACCCATCCATGCAGTTTAACGTTATGCAGAAAGGACATCCAGGTGGAAGGTGTCTGGTCAAGGATGGTGTGGTACTTATACTAAGGTGGTCTGAGGGGACCAGAAAAGATGTGGTCTCTTGGGTAGATATGAACCTACCAGGGATGTGTCCTAGAGAACATTAGAGTGGATTTGGATGCTGGGTTTGGACCTCAGGGAGTCTTCCTACATATCCCAGTTAGTTGGGAATCAAATCCCACATAGTTCTGAATAATGGGGATTATGTATGTAAGCTTCCCATTAAAGGTAGAATGATTGGGGATTGCGATGAATAAGAGGCCCATTTTAATTTTAGGTTTTTGGGGATGTCATGATTTCCACTAATATCTATGCCCACATGAGTAATGCTCAGTGTGATAAATAAGAGAAATTAGCAGATATGATGATTTCACAACCCTCCCCATCTGCTGATAGATGGTACTAGAGCCCAAGGGGGGGGGAGAGGGGATTTTAGTGTTCCCATTTTCAATCTTGTTTTCATATCCAAGATAGTCATGTTTTTTGATCTATCCAGATACATCCCAGGATGAGGTGAAGAGGAGCAAGAGATATACCTCTTAAGAGAAAGGATAGGCGATTACCTTAGGAGGAGTGCCCTGAAATTGGTTTTGGGAAAAGGGGAGGAGAATTGTTCCTTGTCAAAAGGAGACACAATAATGATCTTATATTTTAATACTGGCCCTCATCAAAGGGATATGCCAATGATTCCCCTTAATCCCTAGAATAAGGAGGTTCACATGAGTATCCCAAGTTTGGAACCTAGGTTACCATGGGAATGTAAACTTATGAATATTACAGGGGTCTGAATTATTGCGAGGATTACTTATGCGACTCTTCTTACCATGGGTATGTAAAATTAGAAGGTCACACTAATGAAACCAATGGTCTCATCATACATGTCCGATGGCTTTGTGAGAGGCTTTGGACTGATGTTGTTGAACTGTCTTGTGGAGGGACTACTGATGATACAACAAAAAAAGAAGTAAATGATTGGATCCAGAGGGTAGAAATATATAGTATACCCCATTTTGTGTAGTATATCCTTATATATGATAGATTTTCCTCTACATAGCATGTTGCTATGTAGTTTGGGGGACCATCTGTATACCATGGTGGTATGCGGTCCTCAGTACGATCCATGTAGTGGTTTTCTATGCGAGGCCAGGTTCCATATGCATAGCATGATGCTACGCAGGGCTGAGTTCCATCTACATAACAATTTTCTATGTGGGGTAGAGTTCCACCTGCATAGATATTTTCTATGTGGGATGCCTAATTGCAAAGGGACCATTGGTTTTGTACCTCATGAGAAGTATATCCGCAAAGGATGTGGGGTTCACAGTTTTACAATTAGTTTAGTTTCTCCTTCTTAATGCCATGTGGTGGGTTTTACCTATAGGGAATCTTAAAAGGAGTCCATATTTTGTGGTGATATCTTCTTCTGTGCCTTCTTTGATCGATCTATCCCTCTTCTATTCCCTCCTCTTAGGTTCTATTTATAGAGAGGTGGAGGAATTGGATATTAGTGTACCTGGTTGTCCGTGGTGGGACACAAGCATCTTTTGTGGAAGACCATGGAGGACTTGGTTAGAGAGGGCCTTTTTTGGTCACAAAAACCCTCACCCAGCCCTACAAATGACTTCTTTGCATTTGCAGGAGCTGGAGACGCTGCCTTTCCCTAAGAATGATTCGGTTCGGGGGAAAGAATTTGTAAGAGAGGATATGATCATCTCTTTCTGCAAACATCTTTGTGTGGTTCACAGGCGTTGCTAGATCCACCCCTTTCACAAATCATTTCTGTTTGTAGAGATTTTTCAGAGCAGTGGGCTGCCATGCGGAGAGGCGGTCCGCAAAGGGAGCCATACTTTGTAGTGTGACCTCTTTCCTTTGTGTTTTTTCACCTTCTTTGAGTATTTTCCTTCAACTTTTCCATCAATTTATTTTTCTTCATTTGTCAAACTGATGAAAGCTTCCTCTTCTTCCATGAAGAATTTTTAGGACCCAACAATCACCAATACTGGTGTCTAGGTATGAAAAGAGATATAGATGATTTTTTGATGAGATGTTCCACTTGTAAGTAGGTGAAGGTGGAACACCAATGACCAACCAGACTTTTACAGCAGCTACCCATTATCAAGTGTAAATGGAATGATGTTGCAATGTATTTCATGATTGGATTACCGAGGTCACCTTGAGGTAATGATACCACTTGGGTTGTTATTGATAGACTCAAAAATACTTCACATTTCATGTTGATCAATGAAACCTTTAGTGTAGATGAGCTTGAGAGTTTGTATATTTGTGAGATAGTACGACTTCATGGGGTCCCGTATACTATCATTTCAGACAGGGATTCCCAATTTACTTCATGGTTTTGGAAAGTTATGTAGAGGTAATTAGGTACATAGGTGATTCTGGGCATATTATACCACCCCCATACTGATGTACAATCAAAACGCATGATTAATGTTCTTGAGGACATGCTGCGAGCATGCATCCTAGATTTGGGGGGCTCTTGGGAGAGGCACATACCCCTAGTTGAATTCACCCACAACAATATATTTCAGTATAATATTCATATAGCACCTTATGAGGCTTTGTATGGTAGGCCACACCGATCACCCCTTGGTTAAAGTTAGGAGATGTAGCTATGCTTGGACCTTATCTTGTTCAAGAGACCACATAACAGGTGAAGTTGATTCAGAATCGGATGGATACTATGAAATATCAACATAAATCATACATTGATCACTATAGAAGACCTCTTGAGTTTGAGGTTAGGGATTGGGCCTTGTTACATGTCTCATCGAGGCTGGGACACATGAGGATCAAGAGATAGGGTAATTTTTCATCGTGATATGTTAGGTCATTCAAGATTCTGGAGAGATTCGGGTGGGTAGCCTATCAGTTGCAGTTACCTCAGAGGTACCCAACCGTGAATGAAGTATTACTTGTATCTCAACTATTCCATTATCATTCAAACCCATCTCATTCCTTTAAACACAAGGTGGTTGAGTTATAAGTAGATGCATCCTTTAAAGATCATCTTATACATATTTTGTATCATAACATGAAGGTTCTCTAAGGCCGGTTAGTTCCTTTAGTATGAGCACTATGGAAGCACAACCAAGTACAAGATGGAACTAGGAGAAGGAGGAAGATGTATGAGAATAGTGGCTAGAGTTTTTCTTAGGAAATCTTGACCACCATTGATAGGGAAATTCGAAGATGAATTGCTTTAAGGGGGGAATTTGTAAGAACCCGATTCTTTCAAAAGGTACAAACTCTTTATTTTCCATTAATTTTCAGTTTAAATATTTAAATATGGCCTAATGTGAATTCCCTTTGATTTTATGGATGTATTATGTGTTTTTGGGGTTTGTTCAGAGCTTATAACCCAAATTTTGGGCGAAAAAGGCTTAGCACACAGTTAGAAGAAATCATACGAGGTAGGCCACATGATTACTTCTAATCGTGCTAACTTGGATAGTGGGAGGCTACAAGACACATGGTTTGATAAACCATGTGATTTTAGGTGCATGACCATGCAGGAATGTCTATAATTTTTATAGTGTACTGATACATGGTTTGCACATGTTTAGTTAAACTGTGTAAGAAAACCATACATGGAGCCCCTTTCCTACAACAAAGGGCGCATGGTTGGAACACTGTTTGTCCAACCGTGTAGACAAACCATATGACCCTATATTTTGGGTGAATTTAAGAAAATAACCTTAATTAAACCTTATTTATAACCTAATTTTCTCACTTCTCCTCATATTAGACAACCATGGTTTGAGATATCCTCCTTTGATGACTAAACTTGGAATCTAGAGAACTTCTTCATCTGAGTTTGGAATCAAGATCCATTGGAAGCATTATATCCATATTAGTAAGATATTGATTCCTCTTATGTCATTACTCATTTAGTTTGTTATCAAATACGCTATTTAGGTGCTTGCTAATCTACCCTATTTATAGGTTCTTTGTCTGTTCTTTAATTTTCTCATGACCTGAGTCGAACCAGGAGCTGACACTGGATGATCTATTCACTACAAACCTACGATAGGTGGTCTCATGATTTTCTTTCAAATTCAACGTGTTTTTATATATATCCTGTTGTGCCATGTGCCCAATTCCTAGAGTGACTCCCTTGAAATGAATTTTAATCCTTGAATTAAATTGATAGGAATGGCCTATGTAATTAAAGAGACCCATTGATAATTGAATATAGGTTAAGAACCTTAGATTGGAACCACCCATTGGATGTGTTGTTTAGTTTATTGGACCACCATGGGTAGATATTGAATTTGGAGGCCTTAGGGTGTGTCTTTTTACCCCTTACCACAGGATGCTAATTGTGAATTGAATTGTAATTTAAATTGATGAATTGAATTGTGAATTGATATGAAATTTGAATTTAATATCAATTGTAAATTGAGTTGATTAAAGTAAGGTAATGGAATGGCCATGACACTTGGATTTGGACATAAAATTTCTTGATTAGGATTGATTTCCCCCTTTATAATGAAATTCCCACGTGAGTTAATTAAAGAATAATCCTTCTAAGATTAGACAATGCCTTGAGCCACCTTTTGAGGTGAGGTTGAATTGAAATGAATAAGGTGATGACCTTGATATAATTAAATAATATTTATTGAATGATTGTATACCTTTGGTGACACATGGGTTCTTATATGAATTACATGGATGGAATCATTTGGCTATTTCCTTACTTACACCTGAGTGACAATTGGAATCCTTATATAGATTTCCAAGGATAGACTCATAGGGGATAAATATTATATGTTGAGTGATAGTTGGAATCTATATGGATTTACAAGGATGGAATCAGAGGATAGTTGATCATATATTCCATGGGTGATATTTTGGATCCCCTAGTAGACCACCAAGGATGAACTCAAGTGGCAGTGATGTTATACCACACATAGAGTGATACCAGGATTCTAATGAGGAATTCCTAGGATTGGATTTTAGAGTGATAGGTTCATGATATAATTAGATTCATACCTATATTCCAAATGAAGAATTCAAAGGATGGGCTCAGGTTCACAAATGAAAAATGAATTAAATGAATTTTATGATGAATTTTCCAAGACAAAGAATAATCTTGGATTCGGTCAATGAATTACACATTATGGATGACCTGTTTAGGCATCCTTCAATCATGACCTTTCACAAGGTATTATAGACATTATTATAGGTCATGAGACTTACTTATTAAATATAATTTATCTATTAAATGCATTTGATTATAAAATAAGAACTTGGACTTTATGGGTTGTTTACTTTCAGTAGTTCCTTACATTTTCTATTATAGCCTGCACACTGTTATTAGTATATATTCACTGACTAGATAGAACTAGACCTTTGGGTGGTTTCCTAATGGGTTTATATCTCACACCTTGTTTGGGTGGCTGATGGTACCCAAAAAGACTAAATGATTGCAGGTATGGATAAAGGCAAGTGCCCTACCACAAGTTCTTGATTGCTGGTTAGAAGTAGGGGAGCATGGTATCGAGCTGAGGCTTGTGATTCTAGCTGGATACATTTTGGTATTTTTTTTAAATTTTTCACATGTATTGTACACCTTCCATGTATACTTGTTTTGGCTATTTTTGTAGAGATATGACATGTATCATCATCATCTGTATATTAGATTACTTCTAAAATTATTTATATATTCTTTTCTTGTTTATTTATCATCCGTATGATTGATTTACCACTTCCTATACTTATGTGATACTATATATCCACTATTCTATACTATGGTAATGAGGGAATAGTCTCCCCACATACACACACAAGGCACACACTACTAGTTAGTAGCCTCTGGTATTTGTGAATATGCACTTGAGAACATGTGGACAATTGGGATTGGAGCACTTTCAGTGGCATCTAGGTCTAGGAAATTACCATTTTCACCAAAACCATTGGTATATAGTCTCTAAAAGGGAGACATTCCAACATTTTTCACCAAAACCATTGATATAAGGTCTCTAAAAGGGATATATACCAATGGTTTTTCTAAAAACATTGGTATAGGGTATCTATAAGGTGTCTATACCAACAGTTTTGGCCAAAACCATTGGTATTGGGTCTCTAAAAGGTAGCTATACCTATGGGTTTTCCAAAAATATTGCTATAGGGTCTCTACAAGGGTGCTATAACAAAATTTTTTGAAAAATAATTGGTATATGTATGTTGTTATAACTCCAATTTCTAGTAGTGATAGGTGTGTTTGGGAACTAGGTTCATTTAAAACTAAACACATGGTACAATACACATTTCTTCCATAAGGATTATCTACACATGTAATTTTCTTATATGTATCCCTTTGATTACAATTCCTAGGGAAATAGGGAAACATAAGAAAAGGGTGATCTATAAAGACCAGTAAGGGATAAATAATGAAACCAGGGCCAAAATGAACATCATGGGTAAAACATAAGGCATGATATGAGAACATAAACATGAGGATATGAGTTATAGAATGATTACAAGAACATGTACATAGTAAAAAAATTATAAGATATAATAATCATGATCCATGTGATATCAATCTTGATCAAAGGAACCATTAAAATGTTATAGAATCCATAAAGAAAACATGTTGTTATCTTGGAACATTAAAAATTCATAATGGAATTAACCATCTAGTTAATTCTCATATATCTTAGGAGTAACCTATAACTAGTAAAATCCATCATCTCTTAGGAGTAACTTCCATCCAGTTAACTCCATATCATTACCTAATGCATTGGAGTGCTATTAGGGCGCACCCTTCATATGTATTAATTAATGTGTTCCATATAAGGAAAATATACATAAAATAATCATATCATGATAAACCCATTAGAAATTAAATTAGTATCCAATGAAATTTGATAACTTTCTAGGTAAATTCCCATTAATCAACATTATGAAGTCTAAGGTATTTACACCATATAGAAAAATGGTATACGGTTTAGTAAATAATTTTCCCAATAAATCGATGTTTGGGTACCTTGGTGAATACCCTTAAATAAAAATAATCATGGAAGGGTATTCACATGGAAAGGTTTTGGAATAAAATATTCAATTACACATTGTTAATGATAAGGAAAGACAAAGGTAGTGATGAATCATTCTCTGTAGAGATAATAATTCAACCAAACAACAAATACATAAGAACATGGACTTGGAGAAGAAATGTAAAATACACTAGGAATATGGATATTGAAATATAACATGTTCATTGGTTATAAATCATGTGGTAATGAAAAAATTTCAATGGATCAACATGGTTATATTTGTGAATATCCACCAATAAACTTAGAAATAATAGTATGTTCACATTAAAAAAGGCAGTAATCCAATTTACAGAATGATAACATAAAGTAGTTAAGGATACATTCATAGAATAGGTATATCAATTGAATTTAAATATCAATCCATATATTTAGATCCTTTTTATGGATTATAAATTTCATGTGAATTATCTAAAGAAAATCCCCTGAGAGTATCAAACCAGGTGCACAATAAGGATCACTGTTGTGAACTAGGTGATGATTGAGTAAAATTACAATGAACACCTTTTGATTTTATTACCCCTAAGTACAAATGTGACAAATCCACATCCATTTATATTATCCAGATAGGGATTTCTTTACTATGAAAACCACACATGATTTTCTTTACTAAATTTAGGATGGTTTTATAGATATGGGAAACCTTGAGAAGTACAATGGATTATAAAGGTAGAATATTGAGAGATAATGGTGATATATCATTGATAACATTGTAAGAAAATTATAACAATGATGAATGTTAATTTTTTTTATTGAAATAAAAATATTTAATAAGGTTCACAAAATAATGGGAAATGAGGGGTGAGAAACCCTTGTTTTAGAATAATAACAACTTAGGAAAAGGATATAATGAGAGGGAATAAATAAACTAAAATTTAAAACATATCAAATTAAATATAATACCATCTAATAATAATCATGGAAGTATATGAAAATAAATTTAAAAATAAAACATAACAAAAGTAATGAACTTGAAAAGGAAAAAGAAAAATTTAGGAAACAACTATATTGATAGGATTCTTCTTAAAGATATATAAAGACTATTTATAACATTGTAACCAAATTTTGGAGACTATTTATAGGGATTTAAAAGGGAAATAATGATTAAAAGATTTTGTGTGGAAAGTGAGGAAATAATGGGAGTATTTATACTTGAGGATGGGTGGTTTTAAGGGTTAAAATATAGGTTTCTTTATTATATAAGGAAACCATTTGTGGGTGAAATAAATTCCAACAAATTTTATGGATTATTAAAGAGTTGGAGAAATTGTATGGATATAAAAGGCATTCCAAAACCTAAACACACCTCCCAACCAACCCATTTAATGTGCAAAATCCAAAAAAAAAATTTTATCTTAAAATTCATATTTTTTTGTTCCAAAATGCAAGGTATAAATTTATAAATTAAAATTAATATCTTTAAATTAATTTTCATAATTATTAAATTATATTTTTATTAAATAAAATTATTCATAATTTTTTTAATCATTCTCACAAACTAATTATTTCATAAATTCACAGTGCATTATAATGTGATAATTTTCATATTTTCAGTAAAAAATCAACTGTCCGAAAATTTACAAAAAAATAACCCTAAGATAATTTTGATGTGTTGAGTCTAAAAATGAAATTTATTTTATCAAAATATTTCTCTAAATATTATAATTTTAACTTTTATATAAAAACCTTATTTGTTGATTTTTTCAATCTTTATAACATAATAAACATTCTGGATGTTATAAAAATTACTTAGGGATTAGTTAAAATATATTATCATTTAAAAAGTTATTTATAATAATATTTAATGAAAATATATTTTATTTAAAACTTATAAATTTATCATAAAATATATTTTTAACAGAATTTTTTTATAATCTCTAAAAATAATTCAATTTTGATTATATCATTAAATAATCCCTTTATTGTTCCTAATTGTAGTTTTCCATGATGTATACATTTATTATGAAATGTAAAATTATTTCTATGTACTCATAATAAAACATTAATTATAAAATAATAGTTCTATTAATAACATAAATTAAATTTCAGGGTGTTATGGTTTTTGTGTCCTTGACTAAGGAAAGTAAATTAGGCCTTAAATTGATATGCGAGACCCTTTAAGGACCCCATTGAATATATTGATGATTAAGACTAGGCCTAGGGATAACCATAGGGTATTAAAATCCCATGAAAGTGGTGTAAAAATTGTAAATGTTAAGATAGAGAATTTATGAGAGTAAACAGGTTCTGTTTTTCATTTGGTATGTTATCTTGGTTAAAGGGATACTTGATATAAGTTTAGAATAAGTGGTTATGACATATTAAGAGAATAAATTTAAATTTTTTCTATGATAAGATTTTGTGATATGCTTAGGAGTTTTTTGAATGGTTTAAATGGTTTTCTTTGTATTTTGATCCAGTTATGGTTTTTGATGAGTAAAAATGATGTTTTAACGTGAATTATGTTTTAAAATTAGGTGTTAACCTCAAGGTGATTTAAATGGGTTTTAAAGGGATTTAAAAGTTTGATTAGAAATGAGTGTGTGGTTTCACCATTGGTGAAAATGACTCAATGTATCTTTTAATGGTTTTTAATGAGAATTAAGGTATTGGTCCTTGTTTGGTTTTTTAGAAGAGGAAGAACTATGTTTTAAAGGGAGGATTTAGGGTGTTTTAAAATAGTGTTTGGTTTTGGTGTTTATGATGTGTAAAAGGGGAAAAAGTTAAAAGGTAATGTTTATATTATTAATGGGTTTTGAGGAACATTTAATTATTTAGTTAAATGAATAATTAGTCAAATGGTTTAAGTATGGAATTGGTATAATGAGGTTGAGTATATTAGACCATGAGAATGAGTGAAAGTTGGAATGGGTGCACCATTGATAAAAAGGTCAAGTATGTTGGAACTTGGAAATTATGAGATGATAAAATGGTTATATATGATGAACATGATGGTTCCAACCCATGGGTAAGGATATTTTAAATAGTGATCTTTATCATTGATTTAGGTTGTGTTGACATATATTTGAACATCAATGATTTTATTTTAGATGGATTAACATAGAGATCAATATCCTTGATTTGATATTATGGACATGGTACTCCTTATTTTTGGCTAAGGTGCTGAAATGATGATATAGGCCCTAAGAGCATGTGATATGGTATTGGTAATTGGCTCAACACTCTTTGGCACCAAGATTTGAAATGACTAATAAATGAACAAATTTTATTATAATATCAACCCCTATGACTTATGGTTCATATTTATGACATGGATGAAGAAGGTTTGGTTAGTTGGGTGAAAATATTGAACCCAAGAGTCCAAATGGATAATTAATAAATATCTATTTTGGAACATGAATATTTTATTATCTTGTTTATTTTATCCTTTAGTTACCTGCACACACTATTTTTTAGACTAGTTATTTATTTAAACACTGTTGGTGGTGGCCTACTGAGTTATACTCACACCCTGCTCGAGTATCCATGGCACTTGGGTACTTAATAAGATGTTACTTGTTTTCAGGTACAAGTTTGGGATAGGGACCTGGATTTTGGTTTATGTTTGGGATGATAGGTTGGATCATGAGACAATAAGACTGGGTTTAGACTCGGGATTATGTTATGGTTTTTCCCAGTTTCAATATATGGGATTTTTCTTATATGACTTTCTAACATGGAAAATATACCTATCATTATTATATCATATTTCACTTGGGTTATTATTGGAACATGTTATATATTGTTCCATTCACAACTTATACCAATTGATGTATCTTTTTGATATTATTTATGCTATGTTTCTACTATGACAATGAAGGTATAGTATCCCCACCTTCCTCTTTATACCTTCACTTCTAGTTGGTAGCCTCTCGAGTATGGGGAGACACGCTTGAGGTTATATAATGAATTAGATCAAGGCACTGGTTTATTGGATCCTAGGTCAGGATATTACAAAGTGGTATCAAAGTGGTTGTATTTTTTATTACTATTTGGTCATAGTAGATAGGATACTAGGATCTTTTTAGATAATGGTAATGAGATCATTCTTGGGTACCTGTAACCCCACACATATAGGAAAACTAAGTTGTTAGGGGTTGAAAATTTATGTTTTTGCTTTTTGATTTTACCATTGCATGATTTTCCACCTCGAGTGGTTCCCTTGGATGCAATGTTATTGTTTTATGAGATTTTTATCTCTAGGACCATTATGGAAAGAGGGTATGTGATCATTCATCATGATAGGCACACATGATTGATAGATCATTCACATACTGCCTATGATTGATAGTTCCCTTGGAATAATTATGCTAGTAGTGTAATTTCTATATGTGCTCCATGCCTACTGGTCATTCATATATTTTTATGGATGTAAATGATTTAGATGGGTTGGTATTTAAATTTATTTTATATATTTATATGGATAATAGGTAATAAGAAGGTATAAATAACTTGTAAGGTAATAGTTTTGGTTAAATAAAGTGAAAGTAATAAATTTATAATGTGTTTTACCATTATAACTTGTGAATGGAATTTTATCTAGCCAAAACTATGAATCTTGAAATTTAACAAGGCTGAAAATTTTGCAAATGTTGGTTAATTAAAGGTTTTGAAATGTGAATCCTTGGGTTTTAAAAATGTTAAAGTTTAATTAAATGGAAATGATAAATGAAGAAACCTTTAGGGATAATATAAATGGGAATACCTTATGTTATTATATGAACCCATGTATGGGTGGTTTGGAATCTGAAAGAGCTCTATTTTTGAGACCCTTGGTCATGGGTTGTGAGGCCTTGATGTGTTTAGATGTGCTGGATAGTGGGATGTTTCTTATTGTGCCTTCGATTAGGCTGCGACCTTGAGGTTGTGAGGTATTGTCTGACAACATGGTTGTGGTAACCCTCATGGGCTATGATCATGAAGGTTGTATGTTAGACCTTGAAATATATGACTTGGTTTGTGGTTTCATTATTAGTAGTTTCATAGATATGGGTGAGAGACCTAGAGTAAGAAGTTGGTTTTATTCAATAGATGTTGTGTGTTTTGGAATGGGGATAGGAGTGCTGCCTATGATTATTGGATTGTGTAAGATTTGTTGTGTATGGATCAATGGGAGAGATGATATTTATGGGAATAAAAATTAGGATGTGGTTATGAGTTGGTGGATTTAGGTAATAGAGGGTATCCAAAAGTGAGGTTAGCCCAGTGTTCCAGATTATTTGGAATGTTAAGAACATGTGTATGCTTCAGAGGTAAAATCAATTCATGATAGGTTTTATCAAGTTTCTGAAAAAGGAATGGTCATGCCTTGGTTTCTTTTCTAAGGTAAGCACCATGAGTGATTGTGGTTAGATTTAAGGCTGGTTTCAAAAGGGAAATATCATTTGGGTTCCTGACCCTGCTGTTCCGATTTTGTTCGATGCAAGAATCAATGTTGACCTTGGATGGACAAGACAAGGATTTCTAGAGCATGGATAAAATATTCTGAGCTAGGAATGATTCCCAGAGTGTTGGGTGGTCACGTGGTTAGAACTAAATTGTTCTAAAGGTTGTATTATTGGATATAAACATCGAGGACACCTTGAGTCAAATATGGTTGATGAGCCAAGAGGCATGGTTAGTTTCTTGGGTGTTTATTTGAGCCTAGTTCTGGTCATGTATGACTCATATAAATTTGAGTCAGGTCTAGTGGATTGTTATAGGAAAGCATGAAACTTTGGGTTTCTTTTGAGGTTGGGATAGTATGCATGTTTTTCAATGCCATTTGGAATACATGAACAAGTGGATTGAGAGAGAGAGTTCTTGTTGTTTTTAGTGAAATAAAAGTGATGTGTACCAACTATACATGGTAATATTTGGTTTTAGATTAGTATGATGGAAAATTTGTGTTTTCGTTAAGAGTCATTTGGGTCGTGGTGGAAGAAATTGAGTAGTGTGGTGGCAGTAGTGCCATAGAGAATATTAGCGCATAACTACTTGGTAGAGGGTCGTGAGGTGTTAGTGAGTTTTGGTTGATGAGTTCTTCTTGAATCATGCTGACCAGGTATTGATGAGATGCTTGTAGGTAGGGAATATCTGGGCCTTTGTTGGTGTTTAGTGCATCCTTGTAGCTAGAGGTGACATTGGATATATATGATATTGTGGTGGTATTATTCAACAACATCTTAGTGTACTCCCATATTAGAGACAATCATGAAAAATATCTTGACATCATCCTAAGTATGCTGAGAGAGCATAGACTACATGCCAAGATATCTGAATGAATTTTTCGATTGGAGGAAGGGACTCTCTGGAGTTTTTGCACATAGAGTAATGTAAGTGAGTCCATGTGGTGGGAAGTTCACCATTGGTCATCTATGATTAAAGTCCTTGGGATGGACTAGATGTCAATGAATGATGTGGGTTTTTTTCTCAGAAGCTGGGAATGGGTGATAGTTGTATTTTCATTTTTTCACTTAGGTAAGAGTGATATAGACACACCCAATTCTAGGTTTGGTTTTGATTTATATCATGGAATGTATTGGTTGTAGTTTATTGAGTCAAATGGTTGCGATGACACTACTATGGTGGGAAGTGACATGTTGGTCATGGGAGTATAACCCTCATGCTAGATGGTTCATAAAAATGTGGAATTGGCTATAGATCAGTTGAGGTGGAACTGGGATTCCAATGAGAAACTGATGAGGCATATATTTAAAATTCATAAGGAATGGGTTTAGTAAAATGGATGCGGTGATGATCAAGATGAACATTGACTTCAGGATTAAAGTGTTTTTAAAAGTAATCTAAGGTGATTACGTCAGAGGTGCGTTGGTTGGTGAATTAGAGCATGATGAAAATGTTGGTAAAATGGAAGTTTTGAATGTGAAATCCCCCCAGGAGTTGGATATGGACTCCAATAGGCATGCTTGAGTGGTCATGGAATGCCTCTGAGCATGAAGGAATTATGACTGAGAAATATGGGAATGCATCAGTAGTGGGAGTTAGGAATTTTTGGGATGAGTCGGCTGGGGATAATCTGACTTGAGATAATGTATGGAATGTATTTGGTGAGATGAAAAACACATTTCAAATTTCTTCTTGTAGAAGATGGGTATACTTCATATTTTAAATCAATATTTTGAGGAAAATCCATCTTGTTTCTAGTTATTTTACATATATTGGGTATGTATGCTTTCAAATTGGTTTTTTCTATGATGAGTATGGACACTCATGATTATTGGTGTTATCATGATTTTTTGGATGTGGTAAGTTGGGGACTATGGTGGGAATGTTTAGGGAGTGCAAGTTTGAGGTTTTATTGGGACTTTTCCATAGTGGAGGTTCCAAGCATCAGAAATTAGTGTTGGTAATATGAAACATATGGTGGGGAGAACCATAGCTTTTATGGGTAATCATATTATTAACTAATTGATTTTTTAGGTGGATGGGTTTGGGTAATCACTATCTTGGTGTTTTAGTTTTGACAATGGGTGTTGGCTCAAGTTTTGGTTGATTAATCATCTTGAGTTAGGGATGGTGATTTTGATGTGTTTCAGGATTTCAGAAGTTAAGAGAGGTTGTTGGCTATAATTGGTGACCGACATAGGTCGGGTGATGAAGATGGATGACCACTGAGGATTATTAGGGCTAAGATGTATTATGGTGGGGAGGTTTTAAGATCCTAAGCCTTTTACAAGGTACATTTTTGTTTAAGTAGCTGGTTAAACTTCTTTTAAATGATTAATGATATACTTACTAAGAGTAGGGAAGGTTTTAAGACTGAACTGGGGGTTTGGGACATAAAAAAGAGGAAAATGGTACTTACAGTTCATGGAACATGGTTGGTGTATGATTAGTATTAACTGTTCCCCATGACCATTCAACCTACAGGAGGAGGGGCATGGTTTGTAAAACTACATGATGTGGCCCATGAGCCCATGTGACTATAGGTACCTTTGGACAAAGGGGAATTTACGGTGTCGGTATGGTTTTCTAAACCATGTGTATTTCCAAATAAACCATTTTCCTTGTTTTCCCCTTGGATATAGTAGGGTGTAAAATTTTGAAAACTATGCAGCCAAACCATGTGCCTATTTTAAAATGAGAAAATTAACATTTCCCCCCTCAAACTCAAAGATTTCTCCCCTGATTTTTACCCCCATTCTTCCTCCAAAATCTTAGGGTGGGAACCATTTCCTCCCAATCCTTCCAAGGGTGGTTCTCCTTATATTATAGGGTATTTAGAGTGCCATTGGTTGAAATTCAAAGCCACATGTAAGTCTCTAAATCCGTTTCCTTATATTTTCTTGAATATGTTTTGTTTGGTTGTTATTCTTCTTTCAAATCTCATGATACTTATTCCTAGGGAGTTATTCACCTATGTGATTGAGGCCTTTTTTATCTTGAATCAAGTGTTATGGTTGGATGAGTGGCTATCTTAGAGCATGAGGTAGGTAGTCTACAAGCTTTTACAAATATTCTTGAAGTTATTGTTATATATGTAGTTGTGAAAATTCATTTCCTTGTTGAATTTTTGTGACCTTGACTAAGAAAAGTAAATTGGGCCTTAAATTGATGTGTGAGACCCTTCACAGACCCCATCAGGTCTATTTATGATTGAGACTGGGCCTAAGTATACCCATGGGGAATGATAATCCCTTGAAATTGGTGTAACAAAATTTTAAATGTTGATATAGATAATTTATGAGAGTAAACAAGTTATGTTTATCATTTGTTATGTTATCTTGGTTAAAGGGATACTTGGTATAATTTGGGGATAAGTGGTTATGCTATGTTAAGAGAATGAATTAAAATTTTTTCTATTCTAGGATTTTGTGATATGATTATGAGGTTTTTGAATGGTTTAAGTGGTTTACTTTGGATTTTGATTCAGTTGTGGTTTCAAAGGGTGAAAATGTTGTTTAAAGTGAATTTTGTTTTAAAATGAGGCATTAAACTTGGGATGTTTTTAAAGGTATTTTTAATGGGACTTAAAAGTTTAATTTGAAATGAGTGTGTGGTTTACCATTTGGTGAAAATTCCTCAATGAATCTTCTAATGTATTTTAATGGGAATGAAGGCCATGGGACTTATTTTATTTTTTAGAATAGGAATACCTATATTTTAAAGGGTGGATTTAGGGTGTTTTAAAATAGTGTTTGGATTTGGTGTTTATGATGTGTAGAAGTGGAAATGGTTAAAGGATCATGTTTATATTATTAATGATTTTTAGGAACATTTAATTATTGAGTTAAATGAATAATTGGTAAAATGGTTTAAGTATGGAATTGGGAAAAAAGTTTGAGTATATTAGATCATGATAATGAATGAAAGTTGGAATGGGTGAACCCTTAATAAAAAGGTCAATTATGTTGAACCTTGGAAATTATGATATACTAAAATGGTTATAGATGATGTACATAAAGGTTCTAAACCATGGGTAAGGATATTGGACACAGTTCTCCTTTTCCTTGATTTAAGATGGCATGACATGGAATTATGAATCCTTTATTTGATTTTGGATAGCTCGACATGGTGTTTGTCATCCTTTATTTGATATAATGGACATGTCTCTCCATATTTCTAGATATGGATCCAACATGGTGATTCAGAAACTAATAGCATGTGATATGGTATTGATAATTATCTCAACACTCATTGGAACTAATATTTGAAATGATTAATAAATTCCCTCTTTTTATTAGAGTGTCTAAACCCTATGATTTATGATTTAGATTTCCATCATGGATGAAATAGGTTTGTTTGGTTGGGTGACACGATTGAACCTAATAGTCCAAATAGCTAATTAATAAATGTCTATTTTGGAACATGATTCTTTTATTTATTTTTTTATTCACTCCTTTTGTTATCTAAACACACTTTTTTTAGACTGGCTATTTTTTTTAGAAACTGTTGGTGGTGGCCTACTAAGTTTTACTCACACCTTACTCAGACCATCATGACACTTGGGTACCTGAGAAGATGCTACTTTTTTAGGTACAGGTTCAGGATAAGGACCTATATTTTAGTTTACATTTGGTCTAATAGGTTGGATCATGGGATGAAAGGATTGGGTTTGAACTCGAGACCATGTTGGGGTTATCCTAGTTTTAGTATTTGGGATTTTACTTGTATGAATACCAGATATGTAGAGTATACTTATCAATATTATATCATGTTTCACATGGGTTTTTGTTGGTACTTACTGTATATTGTTCCATTCACTTCTTCTACTATTTGATGTATCTTTTTACTAATATTTATATTATGGTTCTACTCTGATAAAGAGGTTATAGTATCCCCACCTTCCTCTTTAGACCCTCGCTACTAGTCAGTAGCCTCTGACATACAGGGAGGTGTGCTTGAGGTCACGTAATAAACTAGCTCAGGGCACCATTTTAGTGGCTCTCATGTCTGAATGTTACATCCAAGTTATCATTATAGTGGGGAAATAATATGAAATTTTAGTGTGATATATATTATTAGTAAATTATCACTTACTAAATCATGTAGAGGAATAATCATGATTTTATAAGAAAATAAAATTTTAAAATAATGAATAAATGTAATCATCAAGTAATTAAAAGTTGGTTCTAGAGAACCATATCCAAAAATATCACGTGGTTAGTTGACTTAAAATTCCATCACAACATGAAATAGGTCAGTATAACATGTAGCTAATTGAGTATAAGGTGTTATAGGTTGAGTTACTCATGCGTTCACTTGAGTTACTCATGTAGTCATTTCAATATATCATGCATTAGGTTTAAAAATCATCATGTAGTAGGTTCAAAAATAATAATTTGGTAGGTTTAAAAACCATCATGTAGTAGGTTCATAAATCATCATGCTATTAGTTCAAAAAATAATCATGCATTCATTTCAAAAAATCATCATCCGGTAGGTTCCAGACTTTTCCAAATTTTTACTCACGGTTAGTCCTAGACTTTGTAAAATTTTCAAGAATGAAATAAAAACAAATTAATAGGCTCATTATAAGTCATGTTAGAGTGAATAAAGGGTTGAAATAAAAACTATGAGAAATTATAACTATGTAATCAAAAAATATTATAATTATCAAAACATAAATAAACAAAGTGGATCAAGGGGAAAATTCGAAAAAAATGAGAATTATTAAAGTTATGACAAGAATTATTGTGAGGTATTCCAATATTCAAAATATAAATAATAAAAAATAAAAAATAAAAAACAAACACCCAAAACTCTAGATGACAAACTTTCAATGGTTTATATTAAAATGGTAGAGTTTTAGCTATGAAGTCCAGAAGACTATAAGTTATACAGACTAGAAGGTGAAATTAGATGATGTAATCAAAAGTTTCCCCTCAACTTAGTTTGATGAAAGTAGTGTGGAAAGAACAGAATACTTGCGTAAGGTTTTCCTGATTAAATTGCATATAATTTTTTCCTCTTAGAATATTTTAACAAAGTGAATATATAAGATTCCTCAAGGAGAAAATGTATGGCTTTTACTCACAATATTTTCAGAAAGTGCATAGTGTACTGGGTGAAGTAATTGAGGTGGTGGAATCCTTTGAACTAATAGAGAGGTAACCAAAAAGATAACATCTACATTAAGGCACTCACTATGGAGATCAAAAGATATAGAAAATGGTTTCACTATATGGAATCTACTATATTTTGTATGGTGATCACTTATGATCAACACTGACCTTATATTTCAATCATATTTCGATTAACTAAATAAAAATTAAAGTAGTGTTCCTCTCATGGAGTAGGACTCACGTCCAAACCATGTAAATTGTGATATTCTCTTGTATTTCATTATTTTTATCATTGTATTTTGATAATTCTTGAATGTGTTTGTTTGATGCATTTGTACATTGTGGTGTGGTGATTTAGGTGAAACATTTCTTCTAAAATCTGGACACTATAGAATACCCCCACATAAATTATTTATTTCCAACATATAATTTATAGTGGATATATTCTAGTGGTTTAATTGACAGATATCTGTGATCTCAAAATTTTTTATCAGAGCTTTTATTGGAGGTTTTAGATGACTAGACCTTGATTAAAGTGTTTTAGTGATCGGAAAAATAGCTTCATTATACCCATTTTCATATAAGTGAGTTTTCGGTAAGTAGTTACTGATCCCTCTTATTTGTTCTATAATTTAGTGAGAGTTCCTTAATTTCTAAAGAAATGGTTTTGGATGAGGGTATGGTACAAGTGGAGAAGTTTGATTTCATGAATTTTAGGTTCTAGAGAATAAAAATAGAGGATTATTTATTATAGAAGGGAATATATATTTTTTTAATTGGTATTAAGAAAAAAGTGATTAAGGATAAATGGTAAATGTTTTTTGTGGAAGAATTGGGGTTGATTCAAATTTCATTATCCCAAAACATGGATTATTATATTCAAGAAGTGAAAACCACATTGGAATTTATGAATACTCTCACTAACATGTATGAGAAGCTATCAATAATTAATAAGGTGTTCCTTTTTTGTTTTTTTGGAATGAGGATCTATGAAGGTAAACCATTGGAAGATCATATCAATGAATTTACAATTATTTGAATTTAGTTGGAGCCAGTTAAGGTAAAATTTAGATATTTGGAGTGGGAATTGCTGTTACTTTTATCACTCCTTGAGTATTGGGATCTAATGGTTAACATAATGAGAAACTGAAATGGGAAAATTGACATAGTGTCTATGGAAATTAGAGACCTAATCTTGAATGACTAATTTCATAACAAAGATATTTGAGAATATTTTGGAAACACCTACAATGTTGAAGGAAGGGGGTGTTCCACAACATATAAAGGTTAGAGAAAATGGAAAGGAATAAGAATCTGGAGTAAAAGTAGCTCGGTAGAAGGTGGTCCCTTGTGTTGACATTTTAGGAAGAAAGACCACTTAAAGAAGTATCGCAATGAGTGTATAGTGAATTTAAAAGATACACTTTTAACTTGGATCTATGAATCCTATATTGAAATATAAGAATATTCTACTATTGAGTACCGCTAGTTTACTTGAGTCTTGAATTATATATTTTGGAGCTTTATTTCCCTCAACATCCAAGATGGGAAGTATTAAGAATTATATTTCTAGAAGATATGGTAAGGTTCATCTTATAGATGATCAAGCTCTCAAGAATGTGGGAAAGGGTGACATATCCAACTGGACAAGGAATGAATGTATGTTGGAGTTTAAGGGTGTGCAACACATATTTATATTAATGAAAAACTTAATTTTCATTGGATAGTTAATGATGTAGGTTTCTATATAATATTCGTGGATTATTTATGGAAAATTTCAAGTAGTTCCATGGTTATGGATAAATTATTAAAGGATGAGGCGTTATACCTCATGAGAGTATTATAAGGTGTAATGAATGATAGATAAGTAACTTCTATAAAGTTATGGCATGACCATATAGGTCAATTGAGTGATAAATGAAAAGAAGATCCTATCCACTAAAAATATGTTAAATAATAAAAGAATTTATTATAAGACATGTGGGGATTATATATTTGGAAAGCAGTGGAAGGTATCATTATAATTTGAAGGTAAGGTTCTAAAGAAGCACAAGTTAGAATTGGTCCATATAGATATATGGGAGCCAAATCTAGTTTATTCTCATGGAGGGTCATTGTTTTATGGAACATTAATCAATGATGTGACATAGAAAGTGTGGGTGTTATTTCTCAATAACAAGTCAGAGGTATTTGGAACCTTCTTCTTATGGATATCCGTGGTGGAAAATGAGACCAGTTTCAAGATTTAGTGCTTATGATAAGATAATGGTGGAGAGTATAGAATCACAAAGTTCTAGATGGTTTTATGGTGTAAGGTCATATAGTTTGAGAAGATTATACTAGATAATCTATAATATAATGGATTCATGTTGAGGATGAATCAAACATTGGTTGAAAATTTAAGGAGTATGAGAATTAATGTAGGATTCACTAAGGTATTTTGGGTGAATACAATGAATTTTTCAATATACCTGATCAATAGGATTCCCTCTTCTTCATTGGGGTAGGAACTACCCAAAGTCTACAAGTTTAGAAGGAATTTTGATTTAAAAAATCTCAATAAATTTTTTATAATCATCTATATATATATTGATGAGAAGGAGAGGGACAATATTGAATCTAAGTCATAAGAATGTTACTTTTTTGGCTATGGTGATGAAGATTTTGGTTTTTAACTATGGGAAAACAAACTTTATAAGGAAGTTAGAAGTCAAAATGTCATATTTAATGAATAAATACCATATAAGGATTATAAATTAGCTTAATATGTTTCTAATAATTAAGTATCATTGTAGTACTAAGTTCAAATGAATGGACATCCAAAAGTTACAGATGTTCTAGAGAATTTAGGAAGTATGGAAGTACTAGAAACACTAGACTATCCATAAGTCACAACTAATGAGAGACAATTTCTGATAGTGTTTCCAAGGCTAGAAGTACTAGAAACCTCTAAGACTATGGAGGCTTGAACTAAAGTTTAAAACTAAAGATCTCTATAATATATATCTCTAGAATTTATGGTATCAGAAGGAGATAATACACAATAGGAGTTTTATAAGTCTACTAGAGAAAGGCGCCAAGTGAAAATGTATAATATTGATCTGTATTATCTACTACTCATGGATGATAGAGAGACTAAGATCTTAGAAGAGGCCAAAAATTTGAAAGACATAAATCAGTGGGAGTTATCCATGAGGGGTTATATTGATTCCCTCTATGTGTTTGGAACATGGGAGTTAAAAAAATTCATCTTGGGAAGAAAATTCTTTATAAAAAATGGGTATATTTTTTGAAGGAGGAAGCATATGGTAGATGAAGGCATACAACATGACTAGTCATAAAAGGGTTTCAATAAATGAAAGTTGTAGATTTATTTTATATCTTTTCATTGGTAGTTAAATATACAACTATAAAGATGGTACTTAGTATAGTTGTCATGGAGGGATTTCAATTGTAATAGTTATATGTAAAGACAACATTATTTCATTGAGAATTAGTTGAGTAAATCTATATGAAGTAGTTATATGGTTTTGTGGAACATCAAAACCAATATCTTTTGTGTAAGTTACAATAGAGAGTTTATGGTTTGAATTAGGATCCAAGGTAGTGGAATCATAATTTTAATGACTTCAAGATGAAACACAACTTCATATGAAGTAATTTTAACCATTTTATTACTGTAAGGTGTTTGATTATGGGAGATTCGTCATCCTAATTATCTATGTTGATGATATGATTATTGAAAACCTAGTGAATGAAAAGATTGATGATATAAATATTTAATTATCTATAAATTTCAAGATATAGGATCTCACTTTGGATAAAAACTCTCAGGGATGTGTATTTTGAGGTACTTAAGTTTCATTACTTTATACCTGACTTAGTTGGATTACATTCGAAAGGTGGTGGCACATTTCGGTATAAGTGAAAAAAACCTATGAACACACTCCTATTTGAACATTTAAAATTAATTAAGGAAAATTAACCATGAATAGAATATGGGGTTGATTAAATTGAAAATATTATGTATGCATCGATAGTTGGAATCCTGATTTAGGACATGGTGTGTACGCGATCGAGCATTGCACAAGCAATGGGTGTAGTTAGAAGATACATGTCAAATCTAGAAAGAGAACATTAGGAGGATGTGTAGTGGATTATATGGTACTTAAAGGGTTATAGAATCTTGGATATGTTCTTTGGAATAAAGGATTCATTATAAAGGCTTACTGACTTTGACTTTGAGGGAGATTCAAACACTTGGAAGTGCACCACCAGATATGTGTTCAGTTTTGATGGAATGACTGTAATGTAAAACAATACATTATATTAATGGAATATGGGAAAGTAATGATCTAGATGAAGGGGTTGTTGAAAGATCCTGAAAGAAGGCAAGGTGATGGGATGCTATTTTGGGATTCACAAAGTGTGATTCACTTGTCCAAAAATATAATGTTTCATTCCAAGAAAAATCACATTCAGATGAAGTTACACTTCATATTTAAGTTTTTGGAGGACAAAGTGTTGGATCAATATAATATAATAGAGGGTTGTAATGTGACAAATATGTTGAAAAAGGTCATGGTTTGGGATGTATCGAGGTAGTTACGCACCTCAATCGGTATAGGATTACCAAAAGCATAATAGGGGAACCATGTAGTTGTAGAGAAAGTTTAACAAATGAATGGAGGTCTATGTAGCTAATAGAGGACTTGGTAGTGAATCCTAGAAAATTATTCTCAAGTTTAATACTGTTAGGTTTCATATCTGTGTTTAAAATCCATTTTCCATTCAAATAACTAATCTAATGGAAGAAATAACTCTAAATAAATAAATTCCAATGGTTCAAATGGAAATAGTTTATTAGTAGATATGAATCTTAGAATACTGAAGTTACATAGACCATAAGGTGAAACTGGATGGTGGAAATCATAAGTTACCCCTCAACTCAGTCTGATGGAAGTCTTGTGTAAAATGTAACATACTTGCATAAGGTTTTACTAATTAAAGAGTATGCAAGTTTTTTTAACTTATTATATTTTAGAAAATATAATATATAAGATTATTCATGGATCAAATGTAATGTTTTTACTCCCAATTGTTTTGTAATGCATACAATATACCTAGTGAAGGAGTTAAGCTAGCATAAGCCTTTGACTAAACAGGGAGATAAATAAAAAGATATGAATTACATGGATACACTTGCTATGGTGATTGGAATATATGACATGGAGGTAATTTCCATGGATATCAAAATATATGATGATAAATTTCATTAGATAGAATCTACTATATTTAGTAGGGTGATCACTTGTGATCAACATTGAGCTTACATTGTAATCATCTAATGTTTCCTTGAATAAAAAATTAAAGTAGTGTTCCCATCATGGAGTAATAATCATGTCTGAACCACATTTTACTTTTATCTTGAATTCTTTAGATTGTTGTCTTCTAATAATTCTTGACTGTATTCATTTGAATCATTTTTTCATTATGATGCAATGATTTTTGTGAGGCATGTCTTCTAAGTTCCAAACATTATCGTATAGTCTCACATCGGTTCTTTTTTCCACCTAACAAGTTCTAGTAGATATCTTATGGTGGTTTAATCATAATATAGCCATTATCCCAACATGGTTGCCATGTATCGAGCATGTGGTAGGTTTCTGGGTGTTTTTTTTAAATAGGAAAAGTTTTTATTTTCATAGAAGTGGGATTTGATTTGTAATTTGATATTTCTCATTCTAGGGGTCATTTTTTATGAAGCTTCCTCACCCTAAACTCTTCCTTTATTTTTCCAACATCATATAGTGATTTTACCTTCATTTTAGGTCATAATTATTAGTATTATGAATCTTCTTCAAGTTACCAAAATCAACTCACTAGAAGGAAGAACTCTAGAATTTTACTTTGAGCTTGTTCGGGAAGCGATAGTTGGTAACTTTTTCACAAGGGTGTGTTAATTATAAGATATTGAAATTTTTATGAGATGATGGTAAAACCCAATATATGTTTACTAGTTTCAATTATTGAGGTAGTGATGATATAGGAGATCCGATTTTAACCAACTCAATGAAAGGTTGACCATAAATTTCATATGGAAGTTACACATGTTCATTGATAGGGAACTTCTATAAAGTAGAGGTGAGGCCAGTTACTGATATGTATATTGTACCTATGAGTAAAATATAATATTTTTTAGTGTTCTACCATAGATGTAGTATGAAAGTATAAACTATATAATATTGTGTGTATATTTTTACTTATCCCATTGCATTTACTTTGCCTTGAATGTTTGGAAAGTTTTACGGAAGAGAGCGTGTGAGGAACTTCCTAGAAGTAAGGATTAGGGTGTATAAGATACTTCCTAGTTTTGGTGATCTAAAATGAATGTAAGTTTCCATGATTTAATTCCACTGTGTATAACCTTCGATGATTATGATCTTACAGTTAATGAAAGTTCTATTATCCATTGATTTTATGGAGGTTTCACTTCCCAAAAAGTGGTTTAATAGTTTCAATGGTTGAGGTAGAATAGCTATAGAATATTATAGGTTGAAAAAATCAATAGAAGGTTGAATATAAATTTTATATGGTGGTTCCACCTGTTCATCAGTAGGGAACTTCTATAAAGTAGAGGTGAGAACAGTTGTTGATATCTATCTTGCACTTATGAGTAAACATTGTATCCTTAGATATATATTTTTCAATCCTTTATACTTTCAATAATATAAGAGTATGTAGTGTTCTCCTATGGATATAACATAAAATTTCTAAAAGACCATTTGCTGATATGTATATTACACTTATGAGTAAACATAAAATTATTAGCTATAGTGTTTTTAATCTTTTTTACTTCTAGTAATATAAGAGTTTATAGTGTTCTACCATGGATGTAGGATGAAATTCCAAACCATACAACATTGTATATCCATTTTTACTTATCTTATTGTATTTCATTTTCCTTGAGTGTTTGTAAATTTTTCTAAAAGATAGTGTGTGAGGAACATCTTAGAAGTGGTGATTAGGGTATAGAGGACTTCCTAGTTCTGGTGCTCTAAGATGAAGGGAAGTTCTAATGGTTTGATTCCACTACGCAAAATCATCAGTGATTACAATCTCTAGTGAACATGAGTTCTATCATACAATGACTTTATAAAGGTTCCAATTCCTAATAATCAGTATCAGATGTTATTAGTCCACTCTTAGCTGATGGATTAGGTAAAATTTAGACTTTCCTATGTATTATATTTATTTTATTTGGGTGTTCTATTGTCAAAATATTTGACAATGGAAGAACGAAAATTTTGAATCGGCCGATTATGGATTCTAATAGACGATGATAGAAGACTATATCATCTAAAAGGATCTAGAACTTCTATTGGGCGGAGAGAAGACTGTAATGATAGAGAAAGAAGAATTATAAAATATTTATAATAAATCACTAGGTTTAGTGAGGATTTAATTGGCATGAAATATAGCCTTTGACATTAGGGATAATAAGAAAATATCTGAAAAAACAGCAGCCCTAATATACATATATAAAAAACCAATGACATTAAACAAGGTGTTTATGATGTGATACTTGTTCAGTATAAGGTTGATGAAAGGAAAGTTAGTGAACGATCATTTTAATGATTTCAACATGATCATAAGTCATCATGAAGTGGTGAAATTAAATTTCATGGAATATGTATGGAAAATTCTAATACTTTTTTTCTTTAAAAAAATATTGGGATAATATTGTTATTATGGTAATAAATTTTCATGGAAAGACTGTTTTGGTGTTCGAAGACATCTGGAATTTGTTCCTTAATGAGGAACATCAGAGAAGAGAGGTCTAAGTACCTTCCAACAGTGTGCTTAATGATAATGGAAGGGTATGATCACCTCATATAATAAATCATCGAAGATCAAAAGATAAGTCTAGGGAGAAGATTTTAAGGAATTTGACTGGTTCGGGACATACATAATGGAATTACAAGAAGCAAGGAAATATCTAAAGGATATTCAGAAATTAAAAAGAGAAAAATTGAAGAGAATGAATTTTTGAAAACTCAAATTTTGTTAATACAATGGATAAAGGAAATGATCTACTAATTAGTATTTACATTTTGGTAGAGTCACGGGTTATTAAATTGGGTGCATCTTTCCACTCTTTTATAGGATGTGGATGCATGGTGAATTATGTATTAGGAATATTTAGTAGAGTTCATATAGTGGATGATGAAACTTTATATATTATTGGAAAGGGAGATGTTAACATCTATATCAAAAATGGATGTTTTCTATAATTGAAGGAAGTGAGGCATATTCTAGGTCTCAAAAATAATATCATTTTAGTAGGGTAGCAGGATGATGCATGCTATAAAATGAACTTCACCAATGAAGTTTGGGAATTGACTCATGGGTCTATGGTTATTACATGAGGAGTAAAGGATAATATACTCTACTTGACTGAAAATTCATATTGATGTGAAATGGATAAAATTTTAACCTAAAAATATTTAGAGTTCTAATATTATAGACTCCATCACCTAACTTAGAAGAAAATGAAGATTATAGTAGGGAAGTGAATATTTAAGCTCAATCACACAAGTAGTAGAAGCTGCGAGAGCTGTGCGTTGGGAAAGAAAAAGCATGCGTCATTCAAATTGAATGGTCAGAATCCCAGAGCTTGAAATATAGAGTTATTTCACTCAGATGTTTTGGGACCTGCCATAGTTCGATCTCATTGAATATCTATCCAATTTTTCAGTTTCTTTGATTATGTGACTTAGAAGATATGTGTTTATTTCCTTAAATATAAGTCTAATGTTTTTATTACTTTTGCTTAGTGAAAATCCATAAAATAAAGGGAGAGTGACCAAATGTTAAAGTTACTTAGACCAGATAATGATTAGGAGTACAATATAAGCAACTTCTAAAATTTTTATCAGAATAAGGGGATTAGGATTGAATAAATAGTTCTTGGAACTCCACAATAGAATGGAGTTACTGAGAGAATGAACTAGACTTTTATTAAGAAGGAAATATACATGAATGTTTACTCTAGAATTTCCAAGTCTATTTGGGTGGAAGCAATCAACACTAAAATATACTTAGCCAATATAATTCCATATTATGAAATAAGAAAGAGTCTATTGTAAGTGATATGGTTTGTAAAAGTTCCAAAATTTAGACACCTAAAACTATTTAGGATTTTGGACTATGTTCTTATTGATGGAAATGATAGAGATAAGATGGAAGTGAAATCTAAAACTTATTTGCTTATGGGATATGATAATGAATACTTCAGTTTCATGCTATGAGATGATGAATTATGTAATATCATCATAATTAAATATGTTAAATTTAATGTTAAGGTCCTATGGAAGGATTATAACTTGGTAGAATCATAAGTTGAGGTAAAGAATACAACTACTGTATTAAAAGTTTATTTTTATGAAATCATCATAAATTTTCAAGTTATAGTGATACAATATGACATTACAATATTACCAGAAATTATATTAGGAAAAAACATTCTAGAATTATCAAGGTTTATTAAATCTTGAACATGAGATTTATAAGTTGAGAAATTAGTAGTTGGTGCACCAAAAGTACAAGCATGGGAAATAACAGTACCTAAAAGAGTAAAGCCTCAAGAAGAGCTAAGAATATATTCTAGATTCATATGGCCAGTTCAATGGTATGTGATAAATATGAACTTCTTACTTCTAATGGATTCTGGATAAATTGAATGAATGAAATAGGAAGTGACACTCAGTGGATCAAAACAATGGGAGTCAACCATGAAGGAAGAAATGAATTGTCTAAAGTTTAATGGAACTTGGGATTTGGATAAACCACTGGAAGGGAAATGATCACTAGAGATAAAATGGATGTTCTGTTTAAAGAAATAAGTTTATAAAAGTAGAAGACATAGGGCATGGATAGTGGTGAAATGATTCCAACAAAAGTAAGGAATATATTTCTTAAAAATATTTTCACTAGTTATTAAACATACAAACATCCAGATGTTATTGAATCTTGTTGCTTATGATGATATTCACTTAGATTAAATGGATGTTAAAATTTCCTTTCTTCATTGTGAATTAGATGAGGAGATCTAGATGAAGAATCCTAAGGTATTTTAAGACCATAAAAAGGAGGTCATTTTTTAAGTAGAAGCGAAACCTCCATGTATTGAAACAAGAATATTGATAGTGGTACCAAAAGTTTGACACTTTCCTGACTAAAGAAGGTTTCAAAAAGATCAAATCTGATCATTTATATTATCAAAATTTGTGGTATGACGAGACTTGTGTTTTAATCCTATTATATATGGATGACATGTTTCTTGTGTGTCTAGATATTCAACATATTCTGGAGTTGAAGAGTAATTAGTCTGAATGATTTGAAATAAAGGATCTTGTCCATGATAAAAAATATTGGCTATGAGGATAGATAAGGATTGAAAATATTGTATTATCATATTATCCTGGAAGGAATACATCCAAAAGATCATTGAGAAATTTGGGATGGCTAGATGTAAATATATATCAACCCCCTTTTCATACACTCTAAGTTATTCAAGAAATATGTAACAATATCAGAATATGAGGTTCAATATATTTTTTATGATTCAACTATTAAAATGTTGATGTATGTGATGATTTTCACATGGTCATACATAAACTTTGTAGTGGGAGCAGTGAGTCAATATATGTCCAACCCTAAAATGGAGAATTGTGAAGATGTGAAGTGGATAATATGATACTTGAAGGGATTAGAAGATACAACACTTTATTTTGGGGAAGATGATTCTTTTTAAGGATTCATGGATATGGATTTTGTTGGAAATTTAGACATCTAAAAGAGAATAATGGGTTTTATGTTTACTTTTGATAGAATAAATGTTACTTAGATGTATTGACTGTAGCATGTGGTTACTTTTTTTCATAACATAAACAGAATACATAGTATCTTTTGAAGCTAACAAGAAGTTATTCTGGTTAATGTGGTTATTTAAGGAACTTGGAAGGGTTCCAGAAGGATGAATGTTATTATGCGACAATTAGAGTGCTATATACCTTGATTGAAATCTAGTTTTTCACATGAGATTAAAAAAATTGATCTAAAATTCCATTTTATTCAAAATATATTATAAGAAAAGGTTTTAGAGTTATGGAATATAATTGAGAAGAAAAATATGATCAAAATATTCATGAAGGTTTTAGTCCTTGAAAGTCTGAGGCAATACTATGCCTTAGTAGGGCTTAGATGAAAATAAGATAATGGAGAGCATTGCATGGATGGAGGAAGAAGGATGAGTTTTTCCTACGTGTTATAGGGTGTCATGGGATACTTGAATTAATATTTAAGTTGGATATTTTTAGGATTTTTAAGCTTATTCAAGTTACTAAAATCAACTTACTAGAAGGAGGAACTCTGAAAGTTCACTTTGAGTTTATTTAGGTAGCATCAATTGACAACTTAAGTATGAGGGTGTGTCTAATAGATGATATTAAAATTCAAATGATATGATAGTAAATCCTAGTATAGGTTTACTGGTTTAAATAGCTAAGGTGGTGGAGCTACATGAGATTAGAGTTTAACCAAATCAATAGAAGGATAACCATAGATTATGGATGGTGGTGCCACCTCTTTACCAATAGAGAACATCTATCAAGTATATGTGGGAATAGATGTTGAGATGTATATTTTAATTATGAGTAAACTTTGGAACCTTATCTAGACTGTTTTTAATCCTTTGTAATTCTGGTAATATAAGAGTTTGTAGTATTCTCTTGTGGATGCAGGATGAAATCCCAAACCACATAATCTTTTGTGTCCATTTGTTAGGATTCCCAAATTATTATATTAGATTTATTGATAATAATGATGTTTTTAATAAGGTCGATAAACCTAATGTGAAAGAAAAAGTTCATGGTTATTCTTGTAGGCTTATTAAAAATGAGCTTGATTGCTGGATGTTTGTATTTGTTGACAACGTATCTTGAAAATTTTTGTGTTTAGATCATTGTCTGCACAAAGATAATGGTATCCAAAGGTAATTAAAAGTGATAATGTATTCTTTAACGATATTATATGGTCAAGAGAAGTTCAAAATATATATTTAAGGCATCTTGGAGAAGGTTGTGTTGAAATTGGACAACATGGGAAAGACCACTCCCTGATCAATGGGAATAGTAAAGATTAAGAAGAAGCCAAGTACGACCATGCCATGACTTATGGTTGTGGTAGAAAAGGATATTACCTACATGGTAAAGATGGAATGGGACATACCATAGTGTTCCTCATGGTGGATTTATAGATCCCTTATGTAACATGGTTAATGAAGGTTGGATACACCATGGAACAAGTCATAGTGAGTGAAAAATGGTTAAACATTTGGTGTAATGCTGTAGAGGAGTCACCATGGTCGAGAGGTTGTGCTACATTGAAGACTTGAAGGTCAAAGTTGTTAAATGACCAATATAAAGAGTACCACACTGTATAGGTGTATGTGGTGGCTCAAGAGGATCCATATAAAACATAGGGAAGACCATTATGGAAGTGGTGGATTTTTATGGAATCTATGGTCGATAAGAAGAGATACAAGACAAAATAACCAATAGTAGCAGACCACATCGTAGTACCTAGAGTGTTGAAGTCAAAATGGGGAAAGTTTTCTCACCATGTCATGGTGAAGGCCATGTTTTAAAGGTAGATATGTAAGCCAAATTGGCCAATAATAGGAGACCATGATTTTGAAACCAATGTGTTGGAGTCAAAATGGGAAAATGTTTTTCACCATGCCGTAGTGAAGGTCATGTCAATAGGTGACATGAAGAATTTGGGAGAATTAATTATGGAGATGCTTGTAAGAATATTGAATGATTTTAACTATTTTAGACCATGATTTAGCTTGTATCAATGGTTATTGTAGTATTACACAAATGGAATTAAATGGATATTTAATTCCATGCTACAAAGTGAAATAGTTTTTCACAAAGTAGTTTTTTTTGTGTTGACTAAAATTGATATAGATAAAAGAGAAGGTTTATGAGGAAATTAATTGTAAGTTTCAAGGTAACATTAAGTAATTGAATAATATCTATTTATTGACTCAATGTACCTAGTATTATAAGGGATATCAACTATTATAAAAGGCAAATAGATTTTTAATAGAGTCTCTGGGCACACATTGTACATCCAAAAATAGGAGAAAAAGAGAGTCTACGACCATCATATAATTTTGAAAAAGAAGAATAAAGGAGTTATAGGTGAGAGTATAGAAGAATTTATCAACCATTTAATATATTTCCAAGGAGAATAATTTAACACTAATATGTGGTGAAGGAGAAATTCCAAACTTTATTTGGAAAGAATAAGTGATGTAAGGATATCTTCACAGTTTGTAAAGGAGAATCCCAAAGAGACTATAAAAGAGCATATACATATTCTTAAAAATAGAAACCAAACAATTGATTCTAGATATAGGACCTATAAGTCCATAAAATATTCTAAGGTTATCCTTTCTACTGAAATTGGGTGTTATAAGAAATGGTCATGGGAGTGACCCTTAGGAATCAGTGAGCTGTCTCTAAACCACTGTAAGGGGAGTGAACCCTATGAATAGTAGTTATATTTATAGTGATTTGGTTCATGAAAAAACATCGATGCATAATACTTGGATATAGACCAGTGAGGTTAAACCAAGTAAATTCTTGCATCCCTATTTACTTTTTTCATTCACATCAAAACAAACCAAGCAACCTAAAGTATATCTGGTAAAAGAGCATAACAAGTGACCCTTAATATTGAGAGTTTAAGATCCATTAGGTTAAGTGAGACATTAAAGGAAAAATTATTTTAATTGGGTAAGACATTTCATACCCCAATTCACCCCCTCTTAGGTTAATCACACACTAAGTCCCTATTGAGGGACCAACAAGTGGTATCAAAGAGAAGGTTCATTTTTCATTGATTTATTATTGCTTTGAATTGAACTGAAGTGTTGTGAAGACAAATGGAATGAATAGTCAAGGATCTAATATTTTATGGAAATCATTTACAAGAATGGAAAAAGTGTTTAATTTCCTACATCACCACTATAAATCTGTCTTTTAACAATGCTAGTAATATGCTTTTAACAACGCAAAAAAAGTGATAACTACCAAATATAGGTTAAAATAAAACCTTTATCAGCACTAAAAAAAGAACTAATAAAGGTATATTTTATCAACACTTTTATTTTACATCTATAAATTCCCCCTTTATTAGTTCTTTTTTATTGCTAATAAATGAACCCTTTATCATTGCTTTTTTCTAGCACTGATAAAGGGTTCCTTTATCAGTGCTGATAAAAATTAAAAAAAAATATTTTTTATACCCTTTATCAGTTCTTGAGACCACCTTTCTAAGTTTGCAAACCAATCTCCCAATACCCATCCCCTTCCTCAGTTCTTATGACCCCCCTTCTTTAGCATTAGACTTCTGCTCGCCCACCCGTGCACACCTGGATTTGATCCCATGATCTCCATTTGGAAACCAGACCTATTTAACATTACCCTATGCTATTTTCTTGTATATTATGATATTTATATTTATTTATATATATTTACATACATATTTATTATTCACTCATATATATAAAATTATTTTTAAATACATTTATAAAATATATGTTTTTTTAAATGTGCATGTGTGTATAGTATATATATATATACTTAAAATTATTCAAATATATTATATATTAATATTCATTTACATATATTAGAATATAAATCTAAATATATATTTGTTTATTAATACACACACATATGAAAATATAAAAATTATATATATATATATATATGTTTATATATATATATACATATTCATATAGGTTTACTATAAATTTATTTATATACAATTTTCAATGACAATGATATATTTATATAAAAATACATTTACATATGATGTACACACAATATTGACACACGCACACATACAAACATATTTAAACACACAAGTACACATTTATATTTCTCACATACACACACAAATATTTACACATATATATATATTTATATGTATTTATTTATATATATTAGAATATACACATAAATATATATTTGTTTATTGACACACACATGTTTATATATAAACATTTTCTTATAAACGTGTATATATATATATTCATGCATTTTTATATGGTAAATAAAATGGATAATTATTTATTTTAAATGAAATGAATAATAAATATTTATTTCCATATGGTTTATATATTTAAAAATACATTTTTATGTTAATATGTATTTATAAAATTGATTCATTATAAGTAAATATAAGAAAATATGCATATATTTAATTATAAATGAAGATACAATATAAAAAATGATTAAAATTTAAATCCATAATATCATTATGAATGTAATACCTGTGATTAAATTCAATAACCACTGAAAAAAGACAAAAAGATCCCCTTAAACAAGGCTAAAACTCCATCTAATGTTAAAAAATTGGGATACCTTGACTAAAAAATCGGTTTTAGAGGCCTTATAGTCATTTTTTACCTTTAATAAAAGATACTAGGGTTATATTGGGTCACCATGGTGTTAGAGTTGGTGTCCTGAGAACCAACTATTTTTACTTTGATTACATGAATGTACACTTATTATATATTGTTCATTGTTCTGCATGACTATAATATAATAATGTCCTGGAATATTTGTTGCATTAATAAGGTCATGGAAGATCCTTGCTATAATGAGAAACTTGAAATGATATAACAATATTCTTAAATAAAGTTCTACGGTTGGATGACATACTATGATAAGACACATAGTATACAGACCATCATGTGCGAGTACTCGTAAGAAGACGAGACTCTCTCTCATGGAGTTCGCACTTGGTAATCTCCAAGATGAGAGATTATGAGAACAGACCCGCCAGTAGTAATTCTACATGTCATGGTGTCATTGGACATTGCTATTTATGAGCGTGTGTAATGGTCCTTAGACTGGATGATTATCATTAACTCATGTTAGGACTCACACACTTAGATTTGTTGATGAAAACCGTCACGAAGAAAGTTGGCGGGGAGTAGGGTACATTGGGTGCGTCACGAATGACATGTTGTTAATGGATAAGTCGAGGAAGGATTTGTCCCTTACATATTTATGGAAGTAGATATCTCAGGCCCTTTGATTGAAATAGAACTATCGCCCAAATTCCATGTCCATGGCATCACGACGAGTTTATTTCTGGAAGTCAAAGAATAATGGATCAAACATATAGGTTTATGACACTGACATGAAACCTACTTGATGAGATATTGAGAAAAATGGATTAAATTACATGGTAAGTGTTCGTATGAGGTGACACATCAATGAGGCATCAAAGTCTTTCTCTTGGGTGCCTTGACCTGTTGCTAGACAATAATCTTGTAATTTAGGCAAGCCCGCTTAATGATAATGAGAAAGAGGCCTAGAGGGTCACACACTATGTGTATCCAAGTATCTCAAGTAGAATAAAGATTATTCCCATATGTGGTTTAATAATTATTCAAGGAAGACTAAATCATTTTAATGTTGGAGTAAGAATAAAATGAAAACAAGATATACATGCTGTGTACATTGAATGTACACGCCGTGTAGTTTTCATTTTGGAAAGAAAATGAAAACAAGATATAAACGCTGTGTACATTGAATGTACATGCCATGTTGTTTTCATTTTGGAAAGAAAATGAAAAATGAGTACACACCGGGTATTAATGATTACACGCCGTGTAGTTTTTCCAGTCGGGATTTTGAGGAAATAATATCATTTTATTAAATGATATTTATTATAGTCAGCATGGGCACATGTCAAGGAATTAATGATTCAACATGGGGGTTTTCAATAAGATTTAATGAAATAAATAAATCACATAACATGTTATTTATTGTTATAACTTTATAACCTCAAACCCGATTATAAATATCCTCATAACCCAAACACTTTTCTCTAATAGTTGTGCACAAAAATTCTGGAGAATTCTCTCAAGGCTGAAAGAAATCCTTCCTCCAAGAATGCTCTCAAGACTGAGAGAGATCCTCCTCCATCGGATCAAGATGATCTAAGGAGGACAACTCAAGAAAAATCTTCTCCATGCTAGCACCCGGAGATTCCTTTGACGGCGTCCAGATATATGTGGTGCATGTGTGGATCACCACTAGAGGAAGTCTACATTTGGCTTCTGCAACGTAATGACGAATCACATCAGAACGTGATCAGAAATATCAATAAAGAAAAAACACCATAAAAGGTACTTCTTTTCAATTAATTAAATTAATTATAATAAACCTGTGATGATCCTCCTTTGTGGTTCCATGACTATTCTTCTTCTTTGTCTATTTCTATGATTCAATTTGTGGAGTCTAGCATTTATTGTCGTATTGATCCTGGATTGATCATTGCTAATGATAAAAGGCCAAGTGGGCACATCCACCCATGAGCTTCTGTTGTTCCTGGGACCTACAAGTGGTATCAGAGGGATCACAACATTGATTATAGTTATTTAATTTTCATTGATAATTTACGTATTTATATTTGATTCAATTAAAGATAAATCATTCTATAAAACTGAATGAACGAGAGCTGTTCTTCCTCCTTCGTTTCTCAATTCACATCACAAAAATGACCTTTTAATTTTAATTTTGATTAAAATAAAAACAAGGAACTCATCTGGAGGATCCGATCATTCTATCTGTACAACATAGGAATACACGACGTTTAGTGAAATCTACATGCCGTGTACTTAGGTTTAATGAATTGGTACTGGTCTGCCAAACCATTCCATGTGAATTGAGCATAACTAAGTTTTTTTAATACACCGTGTTGACCAAAACTGAATAGTGTGTGGAAACCGGAATACATGACGTGTATATTGAATCAACATGCCATGTAGTTCGATCTGGCCCAGGTGAAACCGTGTACAAGGAGAAGTCGTGTAACCGTGTACATGGGATTTCCAGGTCGGTAACCACATAACAAGGAATTACATGCTGTGTTAGATTAATCTACATGTCGTGTACTCAAAAATTTCCAAAGTACAGAAAACAAACCAAAGCCCCTGGTGTGTACTTTGGATAAAGGGTGAAAACAAATACATGCCATGTAATATAGCCTACATGCCGTGTACTTTCCAGAAATGGAATTTCACCATGTTTCCTCCAAAGTACAAAGACCCGTACAAGGAATATGGATGAGAATAATCTCAAGGAAATTCATAAAGTAATTTAAAATAAAGAATTGATTAATTATAAGATCATAATTAATTGAATTCAAGCGTGACTTATCTTGAATAAAAGAATGATTAAAATAATTTTAATACTAAATATGCGTAAATTTCATTGAATGCTATGGATGATCATGAGATAGAACAAAGAACCTTTGTGTGTGTATGGTTTCATTTAAATTTATTTAATTTGTTGGCCTACGAGCCTTCTTCCAATAAAATGTAGGGCCTACGTGCCCATGGTTTCTTTAATGTAAACCCCATGTAATGGAGGATCTCCCAAGCCATAGGAGACAATTCAAAATCTGAAGATGAGGCGAAACCAACCCAAGAAGATACAAAGGTGGACAGGTGGGAGCTACAAAACACGAACCATCGGGTTCAAGGTGTTTTTCCCTAGGTCAGGGTTAGCTTGTCAAAACCGCTAGATAAGATTACCAATAGAAGCTCATGATCATGCCATATTATTTTATTTCTGTTTGATTACATGGTTTATTTATTATGTATGTGTTTTCGAGATCACATAGTTAATGAAATAAATAAACATGCAAAGATGGAATAAAATGTAAAGACCCGTAAAATTCAAGGGAAATTTTTTTCTTAATTTTCTTTAGAATTTTACAAGAGCGCGGTTTCAGATGGCACCTGATTCCGAGGCCCGGAGTGCCCGGAATTAAGTTCCGAAGTTTGGCTCGGGTACGTTCAGTGAACGAACGAGCGGGAATTCCTAACTTTTGATCCGGTGCTCGGAATTGAAATCCGAGGGCACCGATGAACTCGCAACGCCGATATTCGCTTAAGGAGACCTTTCCCGAAGTTGCGTTTACACGTGGGGAGTTGTAAAAAAATAAAATTGTGAATGTTAAAATAAAAATTTAACTTCAATTTTTATTTTTATCTTCCTTAAGCGTTTTTATCCTTTGGGTGGAAGTTGGGTGACAACCCAACTTCCCTTGGGAGGTTAAGAGGGTGGTGGGGCCCACACGAACCCCACCCCTTCATATTCTCTAACCCTCCCCAACTCACAATTAATGTTGTAAACTTAAGTTATAACTTATGTCATTAATAAGTGAGTTTAATTAATGTTTTGAAATTCAAACTTTTGAATTTCAAAGGTTTGTGTTGTGTTAATAAATTAAGTGAGCTTAATTTATTGTTTTTGGTTAGTCCCTTTATTTCTTGAGAGGATTTGAGAGCTTTCTCTTCTTCTTCAAACCTCAACGAAGAACGCGAAGAACGCCGTTCTTCAACGAAGAACTTCTTCCGCGTCATCTCTTCCGCGACGGTTTTCCGCGACGAACGCCTTCAACAACGACTCTTCCTCCGACGTCAAAGGAATCGAGTGCGACTATCGAGGTAGAGATTCTTGAGTTCGTTTTTTTTTTCTTTATTATTTGACTTTCCTCAAGTCTTGACGAGGAACACTCAATTTCCGACGAAGAACGCCGCTCCGCTCTTCTTCGTTTACCGTGTCAACGAAAGGGGACACCACTTCTTCCTCGGACAATCTTCGTCGGCGTACAAGTTTCGCCCACGACGTGTCACTTCGAACGCTTTCCTTCGTCATCGGATTTGACGAACGGCTTCCGCGACGCCCGACCTCCGCGACGTCGTCTTCCGGGAACTTAGTCAAATCCTCGAACTTATACCCGAGGTAGGGGTTGTCGATTTTCTTTTGGATTCCTCATTTCATTCTTGATCGTGCTTTTAGCAAGATTAACGTGTGACGTGATTTTTCTTTAGTTGCGTTTTTATTATTAACGCGAGGGGGGCCGGACCGCACGAACACGGCCGAACCCCCCCTCCAACATTCTTGTTGTTCTTGCGGGTGGAAGCAAGTGGCGTGGTGCCGTCGCACCACGCGGATGATTGTGCGTTTAATTTTACGCAACGCCGTCGCGTTACGCCAAGGAGAATCTTCAAGAACGCGACGCCGTCGCGCCGCGTTGGAAGGAATCATGGCACGGCGAAAGGGGCGCGGTGCCGTCGCACCGCGCCGGATGACGAACGCCGCGGCCGGTTCCGGGCCGCGGCGGGACGAGAAGACCGCGGCCGGTTCCGGGCCGCGGCGGGACGAGGAGACCGCGGCCGGTTCCGGGCCGCGGCGGAAGGAAAGACCGGCGGCCGGGCCGCCGGCGTCGGAAGTCGAGGGCGGGACCGGAATTTCCGGTCCCGTTGGTAAAAACCGGCCGGCCAGCGGGCCGGCCGGATGTCACAAAACCGGGGAATTAAATTCCCCGGTCGGTCCATTAAAACCCCCCTCTTAATGAGGGGGGCGGTTCATGAGGGAAGGGGGCAGCAGCCCCCTTTGGTTCGGCGCAAGCAGGCCCCCTCATGTGAGGGGGCGGTTTCTTAAATCGGCGCGGCTAAGCCGCGCCGCCAGAGGAGAACCGCGGGGCATAGCCCCGCGTGCGCAGCCCGTGCGGCGCACCCCGCCGCCAGCGCGGCCCGCTGCCGCCGCCAGCGCGGCCCGCCGCCGCCGCCAGCGCGGCCCGCCGCCGCGGCCCGCCGCGCCGCCGCGCGCCGCCGCCGCGCGCCGCCGCCGGGCACCGCGCCGCCGCCGGCCGCCGCCGCCGGCCACCGCGCCGCCCAGGGGGGGTCGGGCCGGGTCGGCCCGGACCCGGACCCCCCCGTTTCGAACCTGATTTGGTTTTTGGCTCATAACTTGAGCCTCGGACCTCCGAATGACGAACCGTCTGCGGCAACGCGATCCTTGGATCGATACGGTCGTTTCGATATATCGCACTCAAGGTTTCGGGTTACTTTGAGTTCGGCCGGGTTGGTTCGTTCACGAAACCAACCGGGCCTTCGGAGCGGAAACGCTCATAACTTGAGCTACGGACGTCCGATTGACGTGCCGTCAGTCGCGTTGTGTTCCTTTTAGTGAGATGGATCTTTTGATATACTCCGCCCGAGTTTTGGATACAGTCGGAGTATGGCCGGGTTGGATTGTACCCGAAATCCAACCGGGCCCCTGGAACGGGAATGCTGATATCTTTCAGACAGGACGTCCGCTTGACGAGCCGTCAGCGGCGTTGGTGGTTACGTTGAGTAACGGTCCCTTTGAGTATACCCTATGGGAGTTCGGGGTGCAGTTGAGATACGGCCGGGATTGGTTTCGCTCACGAAACCAACCGGGCCCCTGGGACGAAAAGGCTAATAACTCACAGACCGGGCGTCCGATCGACGCGCCGTCTGTTGCGTTGAGACCCCTGTGACGAGACGGACTTTTGAGACACTTCTTCGTGGGACTTTGAGATACTTGGAGTATCGGCCAGTAGCTCGTGGAGCGGACCCTCCCGGAGACGAGCGTGCAGAGTACGGAGACCGTGTAACTAGATGAGACCTGACGACTGCTTGACCGACTCGACTTGGAGTGAGTCGACTAGCCCAGTGGACGGAGCACTACTTTCTGAGGTGCAGACCCATGGCGGACGGAGTACGTGTGTGACAGTGCAGACCCGCGGTACTCGTCCGGAGAGTACCTCAGCAGGCTATCTGGGTAGCGCCCGGTATTTGGCGACAGACCCTCAGCGGACGGAGCGCCAGGTAGTTGGCCGCAAACCCGCAGTACTCGACAGGAGGAGTACTTCAGCAGTCCTAGGTTAGTGAGCGGCAGCCTCGGAGTCGTGACAGGACCACTGTACACTCTAGAGACGGAGCTCTTCAGCAGTTACGGTTTCGATAATGAAAATCCTGGTTTGAGCTGAGACTTTTGACCTTGTGTTTACTTCATGATTGAGATGGGTCACTTGCTAACTTAGGTATATGTATGGGCATATACCCGGGTAGTGGTTATCCGTCGATTTCACAATCCTTGTGTTTCCTCATGATTGAGATGGGTTACTTGATAACTTAGGTATATGTATGGGCATATACCTAAGTAGGGTTTATCTGTTGAGATCTTCTTGTGTTTATCCTTGTTGGTTTTAGTGAGACCTTGAGGGTCTCGGGGTCCCTACTGAGTATCGTTATACTCACCCCTGCACGGGCTATGCCCGCACCTCGTTGTGTTGGTTGCAGACGACGGCCAGTACTGGCAGAGGCTGAGTGTTCGAGGACTGGACGGTACCTGGAGGTGGACTATACGACGTGGCGGTACCCAGAGGCAGACCACTGGGCGGGACATACTTGGAGCAGACGGCGGGACCCGAGGAGCAGAGGAGCTATCTGTACCCACCCTTCAGGTGGGATTTCCAGTGGACATCTCAGCGTAGCAGCTTTACTTTTCAGTCGCTGTTTTCCCTTTCGAGTTGTACTTTACAGTTGGGCTTGTATTTCCGGCCCCTTTTTCTTTTCAGCTCTTCTTTTTGTACTTAGTGTTTTACTTCCGCTTGTACTCTGTGGTGCTTGTTTTCTTATAAAGGCAATGCCTTCCCAGATATCGGGATTTTACGCCTTTGGTGCTAGTCGCCAGCCCCTGGCCTATGGAAGGCGGGCTTGGGGTAGTCACGGCACGGGCCCCGAGGACGGGTCGTGACATAAAATAAAAACCCGACTATGCGTAAACTTTATCAGAACATGGTTAATCACTCAAGAAAGCATCACTTAATATTAACAAGCATGTGATAATGCGAAACTACGCACAAAGGATTGAAATCCCTCAAATACCATATTAAGTCAGACCAAGACTTCCGTTACTTGATTAAGGGTAAGACTAAATAAAACTATGTGTTTGACCAACCCTTATTTGGGAAAATTACTTTTATAAAGGAAGCTATTATGAAAGTTTTGGTTTGACTTAAACATTTTACATCAAAAGGAGTATCCCTTGCTAGACTTGTTGTAAAATGGAGGCAAGTGTTGAGGAAATCCAGCTTAGGATTTCAGGATTGGGGAGTCCACTCAACAGATCAAGGAACTGTAAACCCACAGTTGGAAAAGACCTTCCTACCTAAATACCTTTAAATAGATTGATCAACCCTTGTTGGGGTTATGCGAAGGGGAATATGGATTCTTGACACTAGAATGTCATAGCAACTAGGCATTCCAAGTTCAATGGTGGGGGATGTTGGGACATGATAAAATAGTGGGAGAGTTAATAAATTCATTTATTATTTTTCATAAAATGTAATCAAAAGGCACTGATAAATATGATATTTTAATTTGTAGAATCAATATGAAAAACTTGTCAACCACATTTTCTCTGCGATCAATTCTGGATAAAGACAATATCCTCACTAGAAGTAACTTTTAGGAATGGTTTAGGAGCCTTTGGGTTATCCAACACCATGAATGAAATTTTTATGTGCTAGAGTCCTCACTTCTGATTCACCTGCCCAAAAGGAAAGTGATGAATATTTTCTAGTCTATGATCAACATTTTAATGATGCACTCGATTTTCAATGTTTGATGCTGTCATCAATGTCTAGTGAGCTCATGAAGTCTCATGAAGACATGGATTCCTATAGCATGCTCGAGCACCTTCGTGGTCTATACCAGGAGAGAGCAAGACAAGAAAGGTTTGAGATATCCAAGGCTCTATTTTAGAGAAATCTTAGAGAGGGTTCCCCAGCTGATCCTCATGTAGTCAAGCTCATTGGCTACATTGAGTGCTTAGAGGTTCTAGGGTTTAAACTCCCCGAATAACTGGGTACTGATCTCATTCTTGCATCACTCCCCTAGAGCTTCTCTAACTTTGTTGTAAATTTCAATATGAACAACATTGAGAAGTCTCTATCTGATCTTCTTATCCTCATTCACCATGTGTACAATGATATGAATCATGAAAAGTCTTCTGTACTTATGATGAATAAAAGGAAAAGGAAGGCGAAGAGATTTAAGACCAAAGCTTCTTAAAGGCCTTCTAAGAAAAGAAAGATTAAAGGGGAGGCAAGATAATAGGAGGCTGTTTGTTTCGCATGTGGAAAGAAGGGCCACTAGAAGAAAAACTGCACCTAGCCAAGGAAACAAGGGGAAGCTTCAGGTGCGTTTGATATCAAATAAAATCTATCTATTTCTACCAATTTGGTATTAGATACTTCTTATTGTGCTCAAATATGTATCCAAATATAGGAACCAAGTAGATTCAGAAAGATTGACCAAGGTGAGGTGGATCTGTGAGCAGCCAATGGAGCCAGACTCGCTGTTGTAGCTGTCAGAGACTACCACATCACATTGCCTAATGGGATGGTCTTGGTATTAAAAGGATTTTATTATGTACCCTATGTAACCAAAAACATTATTTTAGTATCCATATTATATACTGATAGATTCATATTCAAGTTTGTAAATGAATTATGCTACTTTTATAAAGATAACATTTGTTTTGGTAGGGCACATTTATATAATGACTTTTATGTGTTAGACTACACAAACCATGTAATAACAATCGATGACAAAGTTAATTCACATGACTCATACCACAACCAACTTTGGTATCACCGACTAGGTCATGTCAATGAGAAACATTTGACAAAATTACATCAATATGGGTATTTAGATTCTTTCGAACTAAAACCACTTGGTGTATGTCATGCGTGTGTACAAGGAAAAATGACCACATCTCCATTTAGTGGGAAAGGTGAAAGGGCTAAAGAGCTTATAGAATTAGTTCACACAGATGTGTGTGGACCATTTCTATTTGAATCAAGGGGTGGGTTCTTGTACTTCATAACTTTTACTGATGATTTTAGTAGATATGGATATATTTAATTATTGAGGTATAAGTTAGATTCCTTTGATCAGTTCAAAGAATACAAGAATTAAGTTTAGAATCAGCTTGGTAAGAAGATTAAGAAACTCTGCTCAGACATAGGAGGATAATATCTTAATCTGGACTTCATTGATTTCTTATGGGAGTTTGGGATTCTATCTCAAATCACTCTTCCTTACACGCCTCAGTGGAATGCTGTAAGTGAAAGGTGGAACTGCACCCTGTTGGACATGGTGAGATCAATGACGAGTTATGCGAGTCTTCCATTATTCTTTTGGGGGTATGCATTACAAACAGCAGCACACATACTAAACCAAGTACCAACTAAATCGATAAATGGTATTCCATATGAGTTATGGAGTGGACGCAAAGCCATGTTATCAAATTTACATGTGTGGGGTAGCGAATCATTTGTTAAGGCCTCTTCAGGTAATAAACTTGCATTCCAAGGCACAAAGTATACCTTTATAGGATAACCCAAGAAAAAAAGGGATATCACCTATACAACCCCTCATATAAAATGGTTACACTGGCAAGACACTCCATATTCCTTGAGAGGGAGCACATCTCCAAAAGTGATAGTGAGAGTGAGATAGAATTTGATGAAGTCGAGGCTCAAGATACACAAGATTTGGTACAAGAACAAATTCCAAAAAGTCCCATGGAAGAACAATCTATTTCAGAGACACAAGAACTGCGTAGGAGAATGAGAGATGTGAGATAACCAGAACAATATGGTTTTCTTATCACTGAGGATGGTGACTCATTATTGGTTGACAATGATGATCCTCTTACCTACAAGGAAGTAGTTTCAGGCACAGACGTTGCCAAGTGGCAAGAAGCCATGAATTCTAAAATGGATTCCATGTACCAAAACCAAGTCTGGATTTTGGTATATTCTACAGTTGATGTAAATCCTGTTGGTAATAAATGGGTATTCAAGAAGAAACTGGACATGGAGGGACAAATAAGCACCTATAAGGTATGGATGGTTGCAAAAGGTTTTAGACAACATCAAGGAATTGACTATGATGAAACCTTTTCACTGGTTGCAATGATGAAATACATTAGAATCCTATTGGCCATTTCCACTTACCATGACTATGAAATTTTTCAAATGGTTGTCAAAATAGAATTCCTTAACGGGAACCTCCAGGAAGATGTCTACATGACACAACCTGAAGGGGTTGTGACTCCAAAGGATTCCAACAAGGTATCCAAGTTGTAGAAATACATTTATGGATTAAATAAAGCATCAAGGTCATGGAACATTCGTTTTGATGAAGTAGTAACGGAATCTGGATTTGTTAAGAACGAATATGATCCTTGTGTCTACAAAAGGTTTAGAGGAAGTGCATTCATTTTCCTAATAGTATATGTTGATGACATATTACTAATTGGAAATGAAGTACCTGTCTTACAGTCAGTTAAGGCATATTTGGATAAATGATTCTCTATAAAAGACTTGGGAAATGCAGCATATATTCTTGGGATCAAGATCCATCATGATAGATCCAAGAGAATGCTGGGCCTGAGTCAAAGTACATACATTGACAAGATACTGAAGAGATTCAATATGGAACAATACAAGAGGAGATTTTTTCCAATGTCACATGGTATTCATCTTTCCAAGAAAATGTGTCCTCAGACACATGAGGAAAGAAAAAAAATGGAAAGGATCCATTACTCATCCACGATTGGGTCAGTCATGTATGCCATGCTATGTACAAGGATAGATGTTGCTTATGCATTAAGTACAGTAGGAAGATATCAAGTTGATCGAGGAGACCACCATTGGATGGAAGTCAAGACTATCCTTAAGTTTCTGAGGTGTACTAAAGATATGTTCCTGGTTTATGGAGGAGATGAGGAAATAGTCATCAGAGGACATGTAGATGCTAGTTTCCAGACTAATCAATATGACATGAAGTCACATACTAGATACATATTCAGTTTGAATGGAGGTGCAGTGAGCTGGAAGAGATCAAAGAAAGGTGTGGTCATAGATTCTACAGCAGATTCCGAGTATATCGCAGCTTCTGAGGCAGCTAAAGAAGAAGTATGGATGCGAAGCTTCATCCAAGAGTTGGATGTAGTACCAAGCATTAAAGATCCTATCACACTCTATTGTGATAATAATGTAGTGATGGAACTTGAAAAATAGACAAGGTCACATTAGCGGACAAAGAACATACTTCAGAAGTATCATCTCTTGAGGGATTTTTCTCAGAGAGGTGAAGTTGCAGTGAGTAGTATTTCCACAAAAAACAACATGGAGATCCCTTGACTAAAGCTTTGACTCAGCAGAAACATGATCATCATGTGAGGTCTAGAAGACTAAAAGTCGTAGGCAGTTGGCTCTAGTCCAAGTGGGAGTTTTTTAGAGTTGGTGTCCTGAGAACTAACTGTTTTTACTTTGATTACATGAATGTACACTTATTATATATTTTTAATTGTTCTGCATGACTATAATATAATATTGTCCTAGAATATTTTTTGCAATAATAAGGACATGGTAGATCCCCGCTATGATGAGAACCTTGAAATGCTATAACAATATTCTTAAATAAAATTATACGGTTGGATGAAATACTATGATAGGACACATAGTATACAGACCGTCATGTGTGAGTACTCGTAAGAAGACGAGACTCTCTCTCATGGAGTTCACACTTGGTAATCTCCAAGATGTGAGATTATAAGAACAGACCTTCCAGAAGTAATTCCGCATGTCTTGGTGTCATCAGACATTGATATCTATGAGCGTGTGTAATAGTCCTTAGACTGGAAGATTATCATTAACTCATGTCATGACTCACGCACTTAGATTTGCTGACGAAAACCATCATGAAGACAGTTGGCGAGAAGTAGGGTATGTTGGGTGCATCACAAATGACATGTTGTTAATGGATAAGTCGAGGAAAGATTTGTACCTTCCATATTTAAGAAAGTAGATATCTTGGGCCCTTTGATTTAAATATAATTTTTTCCCAAATTCCATGGCCATGGTGTCAAGACGAGTTTATTTCTGGAAGTCAAAGAATGACGGATCAAGAATATAGGTTTATGACACTTCCATGAAACCTTCTTGATGAGATATTGAGACAAAAGGATTAAATTACACGGTAATCATTCGTATTAGGTGACACTTCAATGCTGTGTCAACTTCTTTCTCTTGGGTGCCTTGACCCGTTGCTAGACAGTAATCTTGGACTTTAGGCAAGCCCGCTAAATGCCAATGAGAAAGAGGCCTAGATGGTCACACACTAAGTGTATCCAAGCATCTCAAGTAAAATAAATATTATTCCCGTATGTGGTTTAATAATTATTCAAGGAATCCTAAATACTTTTAGTGTTGGAGGAAGAATAAAATGAAAATAAGATATACACGCCATGTACATTGAATGTACACGCCATGTAGTTTTCATTTTGGAAAGAAAATGAAAATAGGATATACACACTGTGTAAATTGAATGTACACACTATGTAGTTTTCATTTTGGAAAGGAAATAAAAAACAAGTACACACCATGTATTAATGATTACATGATGTGTAGTTTTTCCAGTTTGTATTTTGAGGAAATAATATCATTTTATTAAATGATATTTATTATAATCAGCGTGGGCATATGTCAAGGAATTAATGATTCTACATGGGGGTTTTCAATAAGAGTTAATGAAATAAATAAAACGCGTAATGTGCTTATTTATTTTCATAACTCTATAACATCAAACCCAATTATAAATATCCTCACCACCCCAAAACTTTTCTCTAATCATTGTGCAAAACAATTCTGGAGAGTTCTCTCAAGGCTGAAAGAATTCCTTCCTCTAAGAACGCTCTCAAGACCGAGATAGATCCTCCTCCATTGGATCAAGGCAATCTAAGGCGGACAATGTAAGAAAAGGCTTCTCCACACTAGTACCCGAATATTCCTTTGGCGACATCCAGAGATATGTGGTGCACATGTGGATCACCACTAGAGGAAGTATACACTTGGATTCTATGACACAACGACAAATCACATTGGAACATGATCAGAAATATCAATAAAGAAAGAACACCATAAAATCTAATTCTTTTAAATTAATTAAATTAATTATAATCAACCTGTGATGATCTTCCTTTGTGGTTTCAAGACTATTCTTCTTATTTGTCTATTTCTGTGATTCGATCTATTGAGTCTGGCATTTATCCTTGTATTTATCCCAGATTGATCATTTATAATGATAAAAGGCCAAGTGGGCACATCCACCCACGGGCTTCCGCTGTTCCTGGGACCTACAAATGGTGTATTTCTCTTCACAAGATTTGATTTTATATGTGGTAGTGCCTAAATAGACACTCGAATCAAAATTTATGACCATTTGAAGTTCAAGTCATGTTTTCAATTAATCTTAGACCGTTAATTAATTCATTTAATTTTTGTGTCATCCAATTTTTATTAAATTACTACAACTTGTTAATAATTAGAAAATTATTAATTATTATATTTTTTCTTTATCAGTTATTTTTTTTCTAAAGATGATAAATGTCCCACTTTACCAGTGATTTTTTATTAGCACTAATAAAGGGGCCCCCTTTATCAGTAATTTTTTACTAGAATTGATAAAGGTCCCCATTTATCAGTTATTTTTTATTATCACTGATAAATGAACCCTTTATCAACACCTTTTTTAGCACTAATAAAGACTCCCCTTTATCTATGCTTTTTTAGCACTGATAATGGGGGCCTTTATCGAATCTTGTAGCCAACGATGTTAAAACTATTTTTTAGTAGTTCATGGAAGATTTAATTAGAGTTCCATGAGAAATTATGTAGGAAGTAACTATTATGTTAATTGTAAATAGAGTTATCTTTTAAATAGATTAAATAGATATTGATATTTATGACTTAGTGAAAAAAGCATTAAAGGATTCCTTTAGAGAAGAATTTTTCAAGGAATTTTCTATTAGAAAGTTATCTAAGGATATATGAATTAAGTTAAAATAAATTTATTTAAAATTATATGATAATTTCATCATTTAAAAAGAATAAAAAGAAGAATAAGATAAAGTAATCTTAAAAATTATGTCCTCCAGCTAAGGTAATTTCTAGAAATATTTCTCTATCTAATAGTAAATATATTTTAGAGAAAATATATGATAATTAATACCCAATAATGTATCTAAAAAGAAGGTGTAATTCTAGTGATGAATAGGTAACAACATCAAGAATCTATACTAGTGAATTATCATGTAGTATTACATAGAATATCCAATACTTACAAGTAAAGGAAGAATTTTTGGTCCCTTATTAAGGTAATTATCCTAAGAGTGGGGATGAATAACAGTATAAAAAATGTTAACCCTTGAATCCCTTTTCCATGATCTTATTCTCTTGATATGAGGATCACTCATTTTCTCTCTATTTCTCTTGATAAGCGATGAAAGAAATAAATGAAACATAAATAAGTATACTTGGTTAATACTAACTGGAATATTCTAAGGAGAATGAAATTTATGATGTGTTTATGCACTAAAACAATATATAACACTATTTCATTTTTCTTACACAATACAACAACCTCATTGACCCTCTAAAATCACTATTCAAACAAGATAAGAAAGATGACTGCCACTCATCACAAAGAGGAACTTACTATTACCTCCATGAAAACCTTGATACTCTTAAAATAATTAGGATATGAAAAAAACTGCTAACATGGTGTGTCTTTTCCACACCATCTAATGTAATTCTAGTGATACGATACTCATAGAATTTCCTCCTTCTACCTTCCTCTTAATCTTCCAGCAAATCTAGAAAACTATTGTGGTTTCTCTAAGATCTTATCCTCTATTTCCATTAAATACAATGGTTAGGATTGAATCTATATTTTTTAGTATTATTCCAAGTTTACCACTAGATTAATGGGATCATAATGTTTTACAAAATATGAATTAGACACCAAAAAATACAATAAATAATTACCTCATTTAGAACTTTGGTAAAACTTCCAGTTGACTAAAACTGCTTGACTGAGGCATGATATTATATTCTAAAACACAAACATCTACCATAATTCCTTTCTAGAGTGTAACATTATACACTACTATATAGAATCAACTTCTATATCATGGAAAGTAATCCTGCAACGTAACATTATTTTTTTGACTAAATCCACACTTCTCGCACATTAACTCCTCCATTACTCTCCCACGATCCCCCAACATGATCTCCTATAACTTATTAATCACCAAACTCTATGTGGAATAGAAACTTACACTTTGGTGTGGCCTCCTATAGGATAAGAAACATGAATTAAATCAATAATCCAATATCACTTTTCTATGTTACAATTTTCATTCTACTTGTGGCTTCCTACTGCTCTTTATGATGCAAAACATAGTTGTGGCATGGTTTTACTTCATCAAATAGGACTATGACATAGCTATATGTCCAATATGTGAACAAACTAAATTTTATATAAGAACCAAAACTAATCAAAAAACCTTATGGATAACCCCTATATCATGGTTCATTTGATTGCGATGTAACCTAAAAACTCTGAATCCCGCATCAAAACTGCCTTTGAAATTATAACGCTTAATAATCTTGTATTTCACTTAGTATATCATTCATGTTTAAATAGTGATGGTTATCTCCTATAACCTATCATGGTGACCCACACATGAGAGGCTAAGTACCATCCCTCACGGCTTCACCTACGCTGTGGCCTACTTCACATGCACCTATTCCTGCATTCACGGGTGTTCACATGCACATCGTTTCTAGACTTCTCATAAATTTAACACCTAAGATCAACCAATATATTTTTCTAGAGGTTGATCAAGTGAATAACTTAAGTGGTAATGGAAATATATATTTATATCCTTCCCACCTTCATTATGGTGAAACCATTGATTCTACAACATGGACAACATTTTAGGTATCATATATAGTCTGGCATGATCTCTTCTATAGTGTAGATGACTAAACTAGTATAGAGTTCCCAAATTCAATACATTATATGATGCACAATAGGTTTTATGGTGTTGGGTATGTCTTATAGACACATATATTATTTAAAATCTTCCAAACACTCTATAATGAGGATGGATAAACATAAATCTATAACAATACCCCAATAATTACTTGAGAAGCCTTCTTCAACTTGTCAAAATACACAATCCACACAAACTCCAAAGGGGTTTTGTCCAATAATCACCCCTTTGGGTTTTTTGACAATTTCAAACAATTATAAACAATAATCTACTTGAATTTCATCATTCTTAAAATAAGTTCAGGGCTAAAAATACCTAAAAAACTTACTGATAATCTTTCTTCAAGACTACACCAATGATTCATCAATTATAATCTCTAAAATCACATGAGACAATGCTCAATATGGGAGAAAAGAGTTAAATTAAATAATTATCATATGAAAAAAAAAAATACACCTTAAAATTAAAACCATTAACCCACTACCATCACAAGAATCCTTTATCCCAACCCCTATATTTTGCATCAAATACTCTTTCCCTCTAAGTAGTGAGTCTCTCCCTTTTTCAAACTCACACCTTCTCCCATTTTTCAATAAACCAAAATAAAACTTACTTGAAGATGCACCAAGGATAGTTAGAAAAATTTAATATGAGAGAAGGGAAGAATGCATACCTTTTTATTATATCAATTCTCATGGGGGAGTGGGGGACCTATCTTTGAGTCCATATAAAAATATAGATTCAGTTGGACTCTAAGAGCCAATCAATGTTGTTCAAAATCTAGTTTGGGTAAAGATTTTTCATGATATTTGATACTTGATCTCATGTTGGAATATAATCCATCCTAACAACTTTTTTCTTCACATTCACCTTTAAGAAATGGTTCTTTATTGTTACGTACTTCATCCTTGAGTGTTGAATGGGTTTTTATAATGTTTATGGCAATAGAGTTTCCACACATAATCAAAATTGGAAATAAAAAATTAATGTTAATATATTCAAGATGTTGTTTCATATATATCAACTTAGTGCATACTTGAGTTTTAACCACATATTATTCCTCTACAGAACTTAAGGATATATAATCCTTCTTCTTAATTTTCCATGAAATGAAAGAGTTTCCAATGTAAAACACACCTCCTATGGTGTATTTTCAATCATCCACCGAACCATAAAAATAAACATATATATATATATATATAACCCACTAATTGATTTTTCGAATTTATATAATAGTACAAACCATAATACACTCCATGATTAATATATCAAAGTATCTATATCACAATTTTCATGCAACTTTCCTTGGAACAAATTTGATATCTTACATCTTGACATATGATAAACACAATATCCATATGAGTACCCATCAAGTAAATTAGACTATCAATAATTTTCTTATAGAGTGTCACATCCACTTCCTCAACTCTAATATCTTTAGATAATTTCACCTGGGTCTCTACTAGAGTTACCATTCATTTAAAATTTTCCATTTTAAATCGTTTCAACACCTCCTTGGAATATTTGGTTTGGGTGATAAACATCCAATCCTTCTTTTGAATCACATACAACCCAAAGAATAATGAAAATTCACCAATTAAATACATCTCAAATTCTCTCCTCATAAAATTTTATCCTTTTTAATATAGAGGTTGTGATCAACCCCTCCTCTATGATAGCCGAGCTTCCTTTGGTACTGATCTATCCTGTACCATGCTCATGGTGCTTGTTTTAGCCCGTATAATGATTTCCTCAATCAACACACCTTGTTATCATCATCGTAATCAATGAGAAACCCATATGGTTTCTAATGTATAACTCCTATTCAAGGAATTAATTTGAGAATGATAATTTGACATCCATTTGATATACTTTAATACCGTTTTCATGGTCATCTCTAGAAATAATCTAATAGTTTCAAGTTGGGCCACTAGTGGAAATGTTTCATCAACATCAATCCCATCGACTTGGGAATAGAATTTTCACATGAGAAAAAAATTATTCATTGTCAATATTCTATATTCATTGAGTTTTTTTTGGAAAAATCACTTGTTATTGATCACATTTTTGTTTTTTGTCCCTGATATGATTTCCCAAGTTTTATTTTTCTCAATTTATCAAGTTCATTATTCATGGATTTAACCCAACTTACATATAAAACATCATCATTAAATGATTTTGGTTCCAATTGAGATAATAATGAATTTTTATTTTTCCCCTTTATCCTTCATGTTTGAACTAAGCCTGTTCGGTCAACCACTATCTTGCTATCGGTGATTTCAGCCCTAATAGAATGTTTTTTGCAATAGCTATTCCTACAACATTTTCCTCATCAATAGAGATATCATCAGAGTTTTTTATTCCTTTTAACTTCCCCTAGGATGGACACATAATCATCACTATCCACCACACACTACTAGAAATGAGATATATACCAACAGACCTATACCAATTATTTTCCAAAACTATTGGTATAGCCTATTTATGGGAAGGATATACCAATAATATTTAAAAACCATTGTTATATATCCAGGCTATACCAAATTTTTTTAAAAATTATTGGTATAGCCTTACACCTATATCTCAGCCACATGGCTACCCATCTTCCCATCTCACTCTCATCCCAATTCAATCATAGATCGACCTTTCCTTTTCTTTCCCTACCACAATGATCTCTCCTCAGTTGATGTTTTGATTTCATTCTTCTTGAACATAAAATTAGTGAGTTCTAAATCCATAATCTCTTCTTACAAGAATAATTTTCATTTTTTATTGGTATAAAACACTAACCTTGATTCTTTTATGTCATTATTTTTCTCAATTCATTGAATACGGGATAATTTTGATTATATTTGTTATTGTATTGTATAATAAATATGACTGTAAGTGATATTTTTTTAATTTAGTTACTCACTACTCATATATAAATATAATATAAACCTATTATTATGTGTGATATACAAGGTGAATCTATAATTAATTATTATAGTACTTTGTTTTTTTTTGTGAATGTATTAGGGGATTATGAAATTATTCATTTAAAGTTTTTATTTTAATAATTGAAATCATTCATTCTATTTATTAAATATGTTTGGATTTAAAATGTAATATATGGTTTGAATATATAGATTGGTCTTGTTTTCATAAAAGTCTGAATATGGATATTTTGTAACATGAACATATTTATTAAATTATGTTAAATATGTGGAAAACATATTTATATAAAGTAACATTTCCTTTATTTTGATATGTATAAATAGATGGTTTTATTATATCTTATGACTTGTGTGTGTTGTTTTGAGTAAGATTTTTTTACGACCTATTCCATACTAAACACTTACTTAGTTTGCTACTAATATAATATAGTTATTGATCAAACTTAACTAATTCCATGTTTGGTTTATAACTTGTGATATTTAGACCACTATATATACCATGATTCATGTTTGATATACATTGTTGTTTTTTATATTATAATTCTCATATGGACTAGTTTTTCAGTTATTCCATAAATATACTTTTTGTGTGGTGTTATGTATAGTTATTAATCATTAATAAATGGATTTTAATATTATAGTTCTATATATATGGTATTGTGTTACCTCATGGGATTGAGTTATGAAATTGAGGATATGAGTGATAAATTTATATTTTGAATTATTTAGAAATGGAATTTTTCCTTCTCAAATTGTAGTTTTCATGATAAACTATGTTTTTTATAATGATGTATTCATGTATGTTAAATTTTTTATTTATGCACCAAAATTGAGAGTGATTTAAAATGAATTTGATTTCAATATTATTTCAATGTTTTATAAAGTGATTAAAATAATGTAAACAAGTCTCATTTCCATAAATATATATTAGATTTGACTTTAATATTATTTATATTCTTTTATAACATGACATATAATATTGTTTTTTCATAGAATTGATAGAAGTTGGATGCAAGATACTAATTAGATCTTAATTGATTTTAAAAAAAGTTAGAATATATTTTAGATTTTGCATTTAATAATACATTATATAGTGTTATTATGCACTTAACATGTTATAATTGTGTTGGAAGACCTTGGTTAAGTCATGAAGAAGCTATCTACAATATAAAAAAATTTGGTTTTCAAACAAACTATTATGTTTGGTATCGCAATGGGGAGAAAATACACTCTCAAAATGTTCATAATCTAAATGAGAGCACTGAATTAGAGAATTTATTATATCATCCGTTTCTATTTATTCATCACTATAAGAAAGAAAGTATAGAAATTCATGAATACAATTATACAAGTAAACATGATGCATTTAATTAAAATGATGATGTTGAAAGGGTGAAAAAATTGATGGATGTTTCCATGACTCTAGTATATCAACAATGTGTTAAAATAAAAAACTTGAAAATTTTAATATGACTATTTCATAGGGAAACCATGTTTTTAATTTCTAATACTTCAATCAATTGTATTATTACCTTTTTGATGAACTTACTTCTAAATGTTTCAGATATTCCATCAAACCATTATAATTGACCAACATGGATTTTATAAAAACAAAATCCATGATTTTTCAAAATATTACAGCTTATTCTAGGAGTAAAATTGTAGAGAATTGGGTTTTGGGCCTGTTAAACTTTGGAATATTCCTATGAATAATTCCAGAGCTAAGCGCGAAGACGGCGTGCGATTCCGAGGCCCGGTGTGCCCAGAATTAATTTTATAAAAGTATTAAGTATTTTTTATACTATTCATGTGGTGGGGTTGTGTTATCTCCAAAACAGTAGATCAGAACGGGAATCTGAAGGCACAGTTGCTTCCGGAACATGCTGTTTACCCTAGGTGGGGTGTAAACTTTGCGGGCATGGGCCTTCTGTGAGAAAAGCCACCAGGGGCATTTCCGTAAATAAATGGGAAAGTTAATTTACGAGCGTTGGCTCGAATAACTCCTGAACAGAGTCTCAGATCACGATTCTGAGTCCTCCGTTGAGTTCATAATGCCATGTTTACCCTTGGAGCACCCTAAACTTTGTCTGCACTGGGCGCGGGGTCGGAGGCTGGTCGGACTGGGGTGTTAAGCTGATATTTGTTTTAATTAAATTAAAACAAATATTACTCACACCCTCCCCCACCTGTTTGCTGCGCACGAAATAAGATCATCTCCTCCTGTTTCTCTTCAAGCGACGGATGAACAAAATCGAAGAAATAAGGTACTGTCAGACTGAGATTCTGACGACAGACGCTCTAGGATCGTGCAGCGGAAGCTTTGGAGCACGGATCTAAGCCATAATGTTGATGTTTCGACCACGAGGTAGGAAGTTTGAGTTTTAATCCCCAGATCCAATTTTTGCTTCGAATTTCTTCATTTTGTTGCCGTAGTAGGGAAGATCGGGTCCCGAGGGTCACGTAGGAGGTTGCAGATCGCAAAACGGACCACCGGGGTGCCCTCGGTGGTCTGCGGAAGTTCCGTCGGTGCGACACCGTTGCGGCGGCGCCGGTGCCGACGGACCCGCGACGGTCCGCAGTGGAGCGTGGCGGCGCGGGCCGATCCTGACCTCTCTTTGAACACGGGGGTTTTAAAACCCCAGTTTCTTGCAATATAGGTGTTGTATTTGCGTGTCGTCTGCGGCGACGCGACCATGGCGATGAGGCGAACCCTTCGGTGTAGGTTTGGGAGTTTTAAGTTTCGGGATTGTGGTCCGAGAGCTTGAAACGTCGAATAAAATAATAATATTTTATTATTATTCAACTTCGGGTCGTTGTATCTTCTACCCAGAGCGTCCGATTGACGTTCCATCAGTGGCATTGAGACCCTGATGGTACGACAAACTTTTCTTGTTGGTTTTCGGGTGTTGGGACGAAGTTTGGGGTGCGAGCCCCATGAGGCTGGGTTTTGGCATTTTCGGAGAAACACAACTTTTCCACTGGGTGTCTGTTTTGGACGAGCGAGTAGTCGATCCTGTGCATTTTTCTGAGAGGATCACAATGGTGTAATCTATTCGATGAGTTTCAGGATCGAGGCATGGTCCCCACCTGAGTTGGCTTTAGTGAATAGTACATTTTTCACCGGGGGTCCGTTTTGGATGAACGAGTAGTGGATCCCGTGTGTATTTCTGAGGGGATCACAGTGGTATGATCCACTTGATGAGTTTCGGGATCGTTGTGTGGGCGCCACATGGGCTAGCTACGGTGAATAGTGTCTTTTTCACCGGTTGTCCGTTTCGGGCAAGTAAACAACCTATCCTGCATGTTTTTCCGCATGGATCATGATGGTGGACTTAGTATCGGCCTTGGAGGTGAACATGGTGGAATTGTGGTGGGTTTCTCAGGTTAGGGACGTTTGGACCAGCAGTGGTTGAGGGTACTCCCTTGGTTCGTTCCTATGAGGGTTCGCATGACATCACAACCTTAGTATAGGTTTGTGATCCTCTCGATGGGATGTTTAATCTGTTAGAGTTGTGGCATCCCTCCGGTGATCCCAGAGTGGGATCCTCTAGCATCATTTCCCTAGATTGGATTCTTGATATCGCTGTGACCTCTTATCCACGGGTGGTGATCCCCTATCTAGCAGGTTAACCCTGTAGGGTTTGTGGCATCATCGGGAATATGATCCCCTACACAGTGGGACATGATCAATCGGGTTGTGGCATCGTCAGGTATACGATCCCCTACTCAGCATTAGGATTATAATAGGTTTATGGTATCGTTGGTTATATGATCACCTACTTAGCGCGTGGTTTCTGTAGGGTTGCGGCATCGTCAGTTCGATCCCCTACAACGTGAGATGTACCAGATAGGGTTTCGGTATCATCGTAACTGTCGTGACATGGGTGACGATCCTCTATCTGAGTGACATGTTTCTGTACACATTCTAGATGGGTTGTGGTATCCCCCGACGGATTTTGGGAGTGATCCCCTATCTGTGAGATCTACGAATGCCAGATCGGGTTGTGGTATCCCCCAGTGGACCCTGGGAGTGATCCCCTATCTGTGAGATCTTCATATACCAGTTTTGGTTTTGGTATCCCCTCGCAGACCCTAGGAGCGATCCCCTACTCGAGGAGTTTGGTGTTTATGTTGTTTCAGCGAGTTTTCCTCAGTGAAGATATCCAATGAGCGCGATCTCTCAGGTGAGCGTCTGAGGTGTTTGTGTGGGAACCGATGGAGTGTATCTCTCGGACGAGTGTCATCTGGGATGATAGTGATCATGGAGTGTGTTCTCCTGGTTGTGAACTATTGCTGGTGATGAGTTCAACACCTCATGTGGCTTGGTATGTGAACTGAGTATATCTGGATGTTCAAGGTGTATATATGGGTATACATCTGGATTGAGCAGACTAGTTGTGTTTAGCCGAGGATGGTCACGAGATGAAGTTTCTCTCTCGTCTGGGTTACCTCTGGCTGGGATGAGCGGACTGTTGGCTTTTAGTTTCTCTCTTTGGTTTTGGGGTTTTTGGGGTGCCTATTGAGTATTATTATACTCACCCTTGCACGGGATTTTCACACACATGTTTGCATCTTGTGCAGACCACATGCCTTTCAAAGGAGTTCCAGGAGGACCCAGAGCAGGCAGAGCTTAGTGAGTGGGTTTGACTGGGGTGTTTATCGGAGCTCTACCAAGGAGCTTACTGCCAGGTGTTTTGGCAGTGTTTTCCCTCCTTCTGAGCAGGTTGGACACTTTTGTAGTTTTATTTTGGTGGGCCCTATTTTCCCCTTTTGTACTGTTGTTGCACTCTGGTTTGGGATAGTTGTATGCATGCATTTCCTTTTTAGTTTTATATATCTCTGCACTGTTGCATGGAGGTGTATGTAGGTGCGTGTGTATAGGTACCTTAGGCTAATTCCTCCCTTGTATATGATAGCCTACTCAGTGTTAGATGCCAACCCCTGGCCTATTGAATGCGGGCTTGGGGAGTCGCGGCTTGAGCCCCATTGGGTTGGGTTGTGATGGAGTGGTATCAGAGGAGGTTCCACCTTTGGGATCTCAGAGCATATCTAGTCTAGCTGTGAGTTTGGTTTGGGTTTCATAATGACAGTGTTAGGATGTTTCGAGTTTGGATTTCAGGACAGGGACTCCAGTGTTGGTGCAGTGGCCGACGTATCCATTCACCAGGACTCTGATAACATTCATTTCAACTCAGGACATTCGTACACTGGTCGCAGAGGAAAAAAATGGTACATGTATCATATAGGACTGGGTTTTGGGTTTTTTCTTGTCCTTCTTGAGTCAGCTCCCAAGATATACTCTTTGACTATGAAGCATCTCGATTTAACTTTAGTATGCCTCCACAACAACAGCCTACGAGGGTTCCGCAGCGGGGTTGTGGTGACAATCTGCCCCGTGTAGAGGCTATGGGCCATGGCGCAGATTTTGAGGCTGGACCTCCAGGTGGTCTGCAAGTTGAGCCACCACCTGTCGAGAAGCTGGTTGTGCCAGCAGTGCAGGATGAGGTTGCGCGCAGGCTGAGTGCACTGCACGAGTTCCAGAGGCATCGACCTTTGAGATTTCGGGGTGATCCAGACCCTCAGGTAGCTGATGACTGGCTCGAAGTAGTCACCCGAGTTTTCCACCAAGTGAGGGCACCCCCATATCAGATGGTGGTACTAGCGGTGAGCCTTCTGCATGGTTCGGCCGGGAAATGGTGGAGTTTGGTGATGCAGTCCCACGATGAGGAGACGCTCACGTGTGATGAGTTTGAGCAGCTCTTCAGGGAAGAGTTCTATCTAGTGATGCTGAGGTCAGTGCGAATTCAGGAGCTTCTATAGCTTCAGCAGGAGAGCATGACTGTGTCGGAGTACTCAGTGAGGTTTACTGACCTGTTATTCTACTCCCTGGATATGAGTCAAGACCTGTACTTTAGGGCTTAGACCTTCGAGTAGGGGTTACGTAGGGACATCTGGGAAGGTGTGGTTTCTTTGTATCTGCCCACCTATACTGGAGTGTTAGAGCGAGCGTTGGTGGTGGAGAGCTTTCTGGATGAGCAGGTCCCGCCTGTTAGTGTTGGGCACGCGAGAGATGAGACTTCATCAATCAGATCGATATCTAGTAGCTGACGACAGACTCAGGGGCCCAGATGTGGGTGACATTTCAGGAGGCGACCCCAGGATGGAGACTCTGAGGCTCAGGGCTCACAAGGCTCGCAGGCCATTTTTGGTTAGCTGTAGGAGAGGCGGTGCTACGTTTGCGACGGTCGAGGAAATCTTGATAGAGATTGTCTGACCCGTCGTGCAGCTAAGAGGGAGACGGTCGACATACTACCTTGGAAGAGGTATCATCTCGAGCAAGGAGGCTGCAGGGCGGCAGAAGTGACGACGGAGTTGGTGCAGTAGCAGGAGGTGGTAGGCGGTATCAATTTCCACCACCCCCACCCCCAGGTGGTCCACGCCGAGCTCAGGGAGCTGGTGGTCGATGGCAAGGACAACTGCAAGCCTTAGAGTCTGTTGACCCAGAGGCTTCGCGAATGGATAGAGGTACGTCTTGTGTCCTTTATACTTTCTGTAGTAGTTTGATAGACACTATTTAGCGGTTCCCTTCCTCTCCGTTGCTTGCTCGTGTTTTTTTAAGGGCGTTGGAAAGACCCTGTGTGGGTGTTGTTCAACATGCTTTGAATTCGTGAGGAAGAGGGATCCTTCCCCCACTGAGACACATTTTTGTGACATGATTAAAACCATGCGGGTGAGTCAGTGCCGCCCAAAGCGTATAGTGTTGAGGTGTGGTGGATGAGTCCTTCTGACTTATGTGTTCGGGAATGGGTGCTTATTGGTGAACTCACTAGCATGGGAGACCCAGTTGAGAGTCCAATTTCTTTCCATGTGTTTAGGGCTTTTTAGGGACGAAACATTCTAAGGTGGGGAGGATGTAGTGACTCGGGTTTTGGAATTGTAAGACTTTGGAATATTCCTATGAATAATTCCAGAGCTAGGCACGAAGATGGCATGCGATTCCGAGTCCCGGTGTGCCTGAAATTAATTTTATAAAACTATTTAGTATTTTTTATACTATGCACGTGGAAGGGGTGTGTTATCTTCTAAACGGTAGCTCAAAACGGGAATTTGAGTGCATGGTTGCATCCAGAACATGCCGTTTACCCTAGGCGGGGTGTAAACTTTGCGGACGCGGGCCTGCTGTGAGAAAAGCCACTAGGGGCATTTCCGTAAATAATTGGAAAAGTTAATTTACGAGTGTCGGCTCAAATAACTCCTGAACAGAGTCTTAGATCACAATTCTATATCTGCTGTTGAGTTCATAATTTCGTGTTTACCTTAGGAGCACCCTAAACTTTGTCCGTGCTGGGCGCGGGGTCAGAGGCTGGTCGGACCGGGGTGTTAAGTTGATCTTTGTTTTAATTAAATTAAAACAAATATTACTCACCCCTCCCCCACCTTTTTTCTACGCACTAAGGAGGATCATCTCCTCCTCTTTCTCTTCAAGATATGAACGACCGGAATTGAAGAAATAAGGTACCGTCAGACTCAGATTCCGATGACAGACGCTCCAAGATCATGAAATGGAAGATTTGGAGTGTGGATCTAAGTCAGAACATCGGTGTTTCACATATGAGGTAGGAGGTTTGAGTTTTAATCCTCCGATCCAGTTTTTGCTTTGAATTTCTTCATTTTTTGTCATAGAAAGGAAGACCGGGTCCTGAGGTTCGTGCAGAAGGTTGCAGATCAAAAAATGGACCACCGGGGTGCCCCCGGCGGTCCGCAGACATTAAGCCGGCACGGCAGCGCTGGCATCGGTGGACCCACGGAGGATCACGGCAGCGCGGGGTGCCGCGCGGTGAAGGGTCGCCGGCCAGGGTGGGCCGGCGGCGGCGGCGGCCGGGTCGGCCGGTTCAGGCCGGTCTGACCCTCTCCTTGAACCCGAGGGTTTTAAAACCCCCGTTTCTTGAAATCCAGATGTCAGATTCATGTGCCTTATATGGAGACGCGACCCTGGGGACGAGGTGAACCCTTAGGTGTGGGTTTGGGAGTTTTAAGTTTCGGGATCGTGGCCCGAAAGCTTGAAACGTCGAATAAAATAATAATATTTTATTATTATTCGACTTCGGGCCGTTGTATCTTCTACCCGGAGCATTCGATTGATTTGCTGTCAGTAGTGTTGAGGCCCTGGTGGTACAGTGGAATTTTCTTGTTGGTTTTCGGGTGTTGGGATAGAGTTTGGGGTGCGGGCCCCATGAGGCCTGGTTTTGGCGTTTTCAGAGAAACACAACTTTTCTACCAGGTGTCCGTTTTGGACGAGAGAGTAGTCGATCCTGTGTGTTTTTACGAGAGGATCGCAATGGTGAAATCCATTTGATGAGTTTCAGGATTGATGCATGGGCCTCATCTGAGCTGGCTTCGGTGAATAGTACCTTTTTCACCGGGGGTCCGTTTCGGACGAACAAGTAGTGGATCCCGTGTGTCTTTCCGAGGGGATCGTAGTGTTATGATCCACTTGATATGTTTCGGGATCATTGTGTGGGACCCACATAGGCTAGCTATGGTGAATAGTTCCTTTTTCACTGTTTGTCTGTTTTGGGATCATTGTGTGGGCCCCACACGGGCTAGCTATGGTGAATAGTGCCTTTTTCACTGGTTGTCCATTTCGGGCGATTAAACAGCCTATCATGTGTGTTTTTCCACGTGGATCACGATGGTGGCCTCAGTATCGTCTTTGGAGGTGCGCGGGGTGGTGTTGTGGTGGGTCGGTTGGGTTAGCGACGTTTGGACTAGCCGTGGTTGAGGGTAATCCCTTGGTTCATTCCTATGAGGGTTCACGTGGCATCACAACTCCACATTAATTTATTCCCCCATTTAACATTTTTCTTTTTCTTTTTTGAAAACCTCTCTTCATAGGTTATAGTGGTGGGGACCACCCGAACCCCTCTTAATGGGGAAAAAAACTCTCAACTCCACATTAATTTATTCCCCCATTTAATTATTCCAACTCTCCAATTAAATACTTGAGCCATTTAATTTTGTGCCAACGTAAATTAATTATATAAACCTAATTTAATTTATGTTGGCTCCTCATTTTTCCTTGGGAGAAATCATTGGAAAAGGTAAAAGCTTGGGAGAAATTTGGAGGAACTCATCCACCAACAAAGAACTTCTCTTCTAAACAAAGAGTGTCATCTCCATCAAAGAACGTTCTTAGGAATAAAGAAAGAGGACGACACACGAGCCTGAATTCAGAAGTGTTTTGCGGAAGTGATAATCATTGGCACGTTATTCTCCTTCACCATTTTCATCTCACAACATATCAATGAACCTTCAAGGTAGGGTTTGATGTTTTAAATTTCCCCCTTACCCATTCATGACAATTATTTGTGATTCAAGAAATAATTGAGTCTCTTGCTACCACTCTAACGCGGAGGGTGCAGGCCAAACAAACATGGCCCGACCACTCTGTAAATCTTTGTGCAATATTTGTTGCATTCCTCGTGGCAGAGAAAGGAGGAGACTGCCTCCCAGGCTAGTCACACGAAACCGGGGTAGTGCGCGCCCGTGCTTCCGGTAGAGGAAGAGAGCTTACGGAGGCCAGAGGGTGGTCCGCTATTGCCGACCACGACAGTAGACATAGGGTGGTCGACATTCGGACAGCTGCAGAGGGGTGTCGCACAACGCGCCACCGTCAGAGCAAGGGGACATGACTCGCCTGGCCACGGCGGATGGTGGAAGGTGGCTGACGTTCAATCGGCTATGGAGGGGCAGCACATGACGTGCAGCCGAGAGGCAAAGGGGCAGGCCATTACGACCGGCCGAGCTGGACTGAACGAGACTCGCGACGGGTCCCACGTGCTACTGGTGACTGAACGGATTCGGACATTCGGTGTTCGAGGGAGGGGGATGCGTGATTCCCCCCTGCATGTGGCTAGGCCGAGCCAGAACCAACAGGACGGGTTAACACGAACGGGGTCGGGCTGGGTCGATCCGACTGGGTCAGACCAGACCTGGACCAGTTTCGAACCTATATGTTCTTTCGGCCATAACTTTGGCACCGAACGTTCGTCTGAAAAACCGTATGCGGCACTGGAAACCATGTAGCGATACGGTAATTTTGGTATACCCCACTTTAGTTTTGGATAAAGATGGCGTATGGTTGGGTTGGATCGAGCACAGATCCAACCGGGCCCTCGGGACTAAAAGGCTAACAACTTACAGATCGAGCATCTGATTGACGCACCGTCTATTGCGTTGAGACCCCTATTAGATGGTGGTCCTTTGGGATACTTCTTCATGGGACATTATGGTAGTTGGAGTGTCGACCAGTAGCTTGTGGAGCGGACCCTCCTGGAGACAAGCAAGCATAGTGTGGGAACCCTATGGCTGGCTGTAACATGAGAAAAGGGATCCTTCGTATGTCAGATGATGTACTAGGATCCTGTGTGGGTCTGACGATGTACTATGATCATGTGTGGGTATAACGATGTACTAGGATCCTGTGTGGTTCTAATGATGTACTACGATTCTGTGTGGGTCTGGTGATGTACTAGAATCCTTTGTAGGTTTGACGATGTACTATGATCCTGTGTGGGTCTGACGATGTACTAGGATCCTATGTGGGTCGGACGATGTACTATGATCCTATGTGGGTCTGACGATGTACTAGGATCCTGTGTGGGTCTGATGATGTACTATGATCCTGTGTGGGTCTAACAATCTACTAGGATCCTGTGTGGGTCTGATGATGTACTATGATCCTGTGTGGCTCTGACGATGTACTAGGATCCTGTGTGGGTCTAACAATGTACTATGATCCTATGTGGGTCTGTAATTTAGGATCCTTCATGGGTCTGCCTCTTAACAGAGTAAGATGATTCAGTAATTACATCTAATCATCTCTACTACTGTAACTAAGATATACCTGGTGTGAGCTAAGTCTTTACCTTTGTGGTATTCTTCTGTGTGGCGTACCTGTGTGGTACTTACCTTTGTGGTAATATTTCCTTAGTCGAACAATTGTACTTTGGCTAAGGAGTTGGGCCTTGTGTTTCCTCATGAATGAGATGGGTAATATTTGATAACTTAGGTATATGTATGGGCATATACCTAGGTAGGGTTGTCACTAGTTTACACGCTTTGTGGTTTATCCTTTGTGAATTTTGTGAGACCTTGAGGGTCTGTTTCGCACGGAATCCGGGGATGACCTCCTGGATAGGAGATTCAAATGTTCCGATCGGTTTCTAACAGGTTTGTTCGTAGAACCGGAAACATCCAATGATTCCACATCCGTTTGGACCTACTTTCCAAAGGTAGGCGCTCATTAGCTTGTGGGCTAATGAGACTTAGGAATTTTCATTGGTCGAGAGGATGGGAGGTCGGACTCATCACACCTTTTTGAGGGGAATTATTGTCTACTCCGGGACTCTCTTTATAGATTTAAGTTATGTTCGTGAATCCTTATTACATTACCAAGTATAAAATGAGCTTTCCTTCAGTTTAACAATCAATGATTAAATATGTAAGAAATTTAGAGGATCTTTTACATGTATTCGAGGTTCTTCATCAATAGAGAATCATCTGTATCTATTTAGAGATTCTTAGTCAATGGTATCCTTCAAAAACATTTATAAAAGTCTCTTGGTAATTATGATGACCAGGCTGGTTTTAAAGCCACTCAGTGGGGCACTTGAAGTTTATTGTCATTCAGAAGGACATGGATTATTTCAAAGTTGGGATCGAACCCATAAATGGGCTACCTACGTATCCTTTTTTTTGGAAAAGGAATCAGAACCCACGTAGTTCGAGTAAGGGAGTATGACGTTTATGATTGATGGCTCAAAGAAGGATGTCATAATTACTTTTACACTCTAAGATCACGTGAGTCATGCTCGGTGTGAGAAACAAGAGGTATTGGTAAAAAATTAGACAATTGTGCCATGAAAGATGCAATCATAAGAAATGGTTTGGGGCTTATGTATGTATGACTGCCCAGATAGATGAAGGTTTAAGATTCACTTTTAAGGAGAAAATCCATGAACAGGGTCCATAAAGGTATATGTGCTTCATGGAGATTTGAATACTATAATCTTGGGGCTTACTCCTAAGGAGGATGACCAAGTTAGGAGGGGACTTATGATTGGGTTTTACTCCTAAAAAAGGAAACCCAAATCAAGGGTAAATTAGGTCTGGTTAGAGAGAAATTAGGGGACTTGGGGCTTATTCCTGAAAAGGAAGCCCAAGATTATGACTGGGTCTTATTCTTTAAAAAAAGGAGACCCAGGTTAGGGATTAAGGTTTGGGGCTTACTCCTAAGGAGGATTCCCAAGTTTGGGAACTTTAAGAATTTGGGACTTACTCCTGAGGAAGATGCCCAGATTAAAGGACTTATAACTGGGGATTATTCCTGAAAAGGAGACCCAAGTTAAGGATTCTCTCATCTTAAAGGATGAGGTTGAATGAATGAACTCTCCATATTTAGTGACATAAGGATATTTAAATCACTAGGTTTTGAGAGATATTCCACAGAATTCCTTTCAGATAAGGAAGTCAAATCAAGAAATCATGCCATAAATGACTTTGAAGAGTGTCTTGAAGACTGAATCTTGAAAAGGAAAGGTGTAATGGCTTAAGAGGGGTAAAATGGGCAAGATGGGCACCCAAAAAGGTAGGGGCGCACAAGTCTGGGAAGGCGCGCAAGTATTGCGGCGGCGTGTAAGTATTGGTCGCGCAAGTATACTTGCGTGACATGAGGGGTACTTGCGCGATTTTCAACCAGCATTAGAATACTTGAGCGACTCTTTCTTAAAGACTTTATAATCCTCTTGAGGTTCTTCCAGAAAAGGGACGCGCAAGTTCTATTTAAGGAATAAGGCAGCGCGCAAGTGTTGATGAGTTTCAACACTTAGGCCTTCCTTCTTCTCTTTAGATCTTCCGTTCTAGGTAAGAAATTACCTTAGAAGTGTTCCGGAAGCTTTGAGAAGAGACTTGGGCATCGGGAGCTTCAATCCGAGTTTCTGGAAAAAGATCCTCTCGAATGGGGGTCCACAGGGTCTATTTATAGGCAAAAGAAGACCCTGGGCGGTTACCGGGCGGTTATCACTTAGGTCGCGCAAGTCACTTGCGCGACCAAGGGCGTCGCGCAAGTGTACTTGCGCGACAATGATATAACTTGCGCGGTGCAGTTGCTGTTGATCCTTTGTTCATGCCTTTGTCGATTTTTGATGTTTTCCTCAAAGGTTGAATCACTTTGAGCTCAGATATTCCCCTTTTCCGATTTTTAGATTCTGTGACGAAAGGAGCATCAACAAAAGTCCCCCCTCAGAGTTGGATCCGAAGAGAAATGAGGATTTGACTCTGAGGTAAAAAGAAAAACAAGAAATCTGGCAGTTTAAAGTCATGCATGCCGGACATAAAGGGGCTAATGTTTAAGGTCGAAATAGATTAGACTGAAAATGGATTAGAATTGACTCAATTCCTTGACAATTTATTTGAAAACATATTACCATACTCAAGTATGAGAAAAAATATGTAAACTATGGCTTAAGAATATTTGAATCTGAGGAATGATATGAAAAAGAGCTAAAAGGCATTAGAAGAAGTAGTTTCCAAGAATTAAGTTACTATTATTTAACAAAACCCGTTAGGGGGTTGAAATATGCAGGGCCACCTAAGGGAATTGGCTGCATGGTCAAATAAATAGTATCTTTCGGCTGACAAGTCTGTTATGTGGACTGTTTATGCAAGGCCACCTATGGGCACGTTCTGCATAGTCAGACAAAAGAACTCTCAGAAATTTACTTTCCTAGTGCTAAAAGCCAGTGAAAGTTTATGGAGATTCAAATTTTCTAAAGTATAGAGTTTGTTGTATGGAAAGAGGTACTTGAATATGGAGAAGATATTTCCGAACAAGAATATCGAAGAACTGGATGAATATCACTCCTACGAAGGTCTGACCCAAACATAGGGAAGAAGAATAAACCATAGACTTGAATACTTTTAGATCATGAAAAAGGATATGGGACAAATATGTTAAGGATGGCTATTTTTTTGTGGATCCCTACATACTGTTGTTTAAGACAAATAAGGACAAAAGAGGCATTCTTCCCAAGAATGAAGTTACTATCATTTAACAAACCCGTTAGGGGGTTGAAATATGCAGGGCCACCTAAGGGCATTGGCTGCATGGTAAAATAAATAGCATCTTTTAGCTGACAAGTCTATTATGTGGACTGTTTATGCAAGGCCACCTATGGGCACGTGCTGCATAGTCAGGCAAAAGAATTCTCAGAAGTTTGACATTTTTGTGACTAGAAGTCATGAAAAGGGTTATGAAGATCTGAAAATATTTAAGGTTAGGATTATAACACATAAAGATGGGTATTGTCTAATGTATATAGAGATACATAGGTCAATGATAACCATAATCATGTTGTGGCTGGGTCCTGAATTGAAATTTTGGACTTCACTATGTATCTCATAAGAATGAGAATCAAGCCATACGTAGTTCTTGAAATGCAGTTTAACGTCGTGCAGGATGAAAGTATGAGAGATCTTAGTTTAGGGTCATAGAATTCGGACCATAATAATGAATACACAGCGTGTGTTTTCATGAGGACTTTTTAGCCAAGGGACTGAAAGTGAAATTTGGGGTTAGTCCCAAAAGACTTGGGACTGGATTCGAGGGACACTCGAATGTTCCTACGTATCCCATAGGGATGGGAATCAAGTCCACGTAGTTCTAGAACTACCCTTTGTACAAATTTGGTTCGTACATGTGAAGGGTGAAAGGGGACTTTAGTGCAATGATGGTTTAACCTAAGATAAAAAGTTTTGGCATTACCATGTATGCACATAGTCTTTTGAAAATGAAAACCATGATTGAAAAATCAATGTCAATAATAGTTCTCTCACAAATGAGGAAATAAAAGAATATTGTAGTTTATTGTCGTACCAGACAAAAGTGTTGCATAGTTTAACGTCATATAACAAGGACGAAAGTGAATCAATGTAAAGATATTGATTCTAGGTGCGGTTTCACGAATCAACATCATATGAGATGGTGGTGAACCGATGTGAAGAGATTGTTTTCGGGCTTGAACCCTAGGAGGTTGCCTACATACCCAGCCTGGAGGGCAAGGATCAAAGTCCGTGTAGTTCAATTAAAGAATGAATTAATGATCAAGTTTTTCTTGGGGACAATGATCTAATAAAAAATGTTGTTGGGAATTACACATGGTTAGGGGCCCAAAGAGAGTGTTACGGTTGAGGTTTGCTCTAAGCTCACGTGAGCCATACTCGGTGTGAGAAACAAGAGGTAACAACAACCTTAACGATGCACAGTTTAATGTCATGTAGGACATATCCAGGGACTATGCAGTTTAAAGTCTTGCAGTTAGGACTATTGGTGCTGCACAGTTTAGTGTCATGTAGCAGGGACAAAATAACAGTTTAATGTCATGTAGGACATATCAAGGATTTTCTGTACAGTTTAGCATCATGTAGTTAGGACGATGGGGACAACACAGTTTAACGTCATATTGGATGAAAGGGGGATTGTGCAGTTTAATGTCATGCAGTAAGGACAAAAGAGTGTACCATTTTAACGTCATGTCGGACGAAAGTGCGAATAGTTTAAGGTCATATGCATGGACCGTGAATGGTGCAGTTTAATGTCATGCTGGACCTTTGAGATTATATAGTTTAACGTCTTTCCGGACGTAAGTCACTTTTATACAGTTTAGCGTCATGTAGTTAGGACATCACAGTTTAACGTCTTACTGGACGTAAGGGACTTGCAAATAGTTTATGGTCATATGCATGGACCAGGGAAGATGCAGTTTAAGGTCATGCTGGACAGTTTAGGGAACTTTTTCACAGTTTAACATCGTGTGGGACAAAGTTGCAGTTTAAGGTCATACTGGACCATTGCTGTATAGTTTAACGTCATATAGCAAGGACGAAATGGTGCTGCACAGTTTAGTGTCATGTTGCGGGGACATCTTCTTTTCTACAGTTTAACGTCATGTTGGACGAAAGTTGCAGTTTAAGGTCATGCTGGACGATTTAGGGAACTTTTTCACAGTTTAACATCGTGTGGGACAAAGTTGCAGTTTAAGGTCATACTGGACCATTGCTGTATAGTTTAACGTCATATAGCAAGGACGAAATGGTGCTGCACAGTTTAGTGTCATGTTGCGGGGAAATATTCTTTTCTACAGTTTAACGTCATGTTGGACGAAAGTGAGAATAGTTTAAGGTCATATTCATTGACCGTGAATGGTGTAGTTTAATGTCATACTGGACTATTAAGTGCTTATGTAGTTTAACGTCTTTCCGGACGTAAGGGACTTTCCTACAGTTTAACGTCATGTTGGACGTTGTTGCAGTTTAAGGTCATACTGGACCATTGCTGTATAGTTTAACGTCATATAGCAAGTATGAAATGGTGCTTCACAGTTTAGTGTCATGTTGCGGGGACATTCTGGTGCTTTTATACAGTTTAACGTCATGTTGGACGAAGTTGCAGTTTAAGGTCATACTGGACCATGGATGATGATGCAGTTTAAAGTCATACTGGACTAAAGGTTGTATGAACCACTTGTAAGAATCTTGGTTCTGGGGACCATATTTTGTGTTTATACAAAATATTTCTTCAGAAATCTGGCATTGGTTGGAGTCATGATGAGTTCTCCATCCATTGAGATTAATGAATAAGCTCCATTGGAGTAAACCCTATGTATTGAATAAGGTCCTTCCCATTTTGGTTAAAGCTTGGGAGGCTTCTTTCCTGGTATCATTGGTGTTCTGAGAATAAATACCAATTCTCCCTGAATGAATGAACGAAGACGGACTTTTTTGTTAAAAGCTCGTGCTATTCGATTCTGATAGATTTCCAAGTGGTGCAAAGTGCACAATCTTTTCTCATCTAACTGTTCCAATTCATTCAATCGCTTTTGGGATTGCTCATTTGTAGATAACTGATCACAAATGGCTACTCTGAGTGAGGGAAATTGAACTTCAATTGGCAAGACTGCTTCTGTTCCATATACCAACGAATATGGAGTTGACCGCGTTGCATTGCGGGTGGTAGTCCGATAAGCCCATAAAGCATGAAAGAGTTTATCAGGCCATGAACTCTTATCTTTATCCACCATCTTTTGCAGTATATTTGAAAGATTCTTGTTAAAGGCTTATATTTTTCCATTGGCCGCCGCATGATACCGAGATGAATGGTTGGATTTAATGTTGTATTCTTGATACAATTTCTTCACCTCAGAAGAACAGAAGTTGGTGCCGTTGTCCGTCAATATGGTATGAGGGACACCAAATCTAGTAATGATGTTAGACTTGATGAAGCTAACAATGCATTTAGAACTGACTTCTTTGAGAGGTACTGCTTCTGCCCATTTGGAAAAGAAATCAGTAGCAGTAAGAATGTACTTAAACTGCTTGGCCGTAGCTGAAGGGTAAGGTCCCACCACATCCATTCCCCATGTGGAAAATGGCCATGAGTATTTAGCTGTATGAAGCAACTCTGGAGGTTGATGAATGAAGTTGGCATATACTTGACATGAATGACACTTCTTCGTGAAATCAACACAATCTTGTATCATTGAAGGCCAAAAGTATCCAAGCCTTCGAATTTGATCAGACAATCTATGTCCAGACTGGTGGGCACCACAGACTCCTGCATGCACTTCTTTCATGACAGCCATTGTCTCTTCACCATCAATGCATCTGAAGAGAAATCCATCAAAACCACGTTTGTAGAGAATTTTCTCTAGGTGGTTTGGGCTATCATAAAGAGTAAAATTGACCACACGTCGCCGGATTTGTTCTTTCTCGGCTTTATCAGGTGGAAGTGTTCCATTTTGAAGGTATTCCCTAATAGGTGACATCCATCCTGTAGTATGACCATACGGTTCAGTAATGGGACTAATTTCATTAATTTCCTCTATTCTGGCTTGAACATAAGGTGAAATTGCACGACGGTGGGCAATACTGATGGTTGTCTCATCCCGATTTGGATCTTCTAGAGCTGTGGCTATATTATCCAGTGCATCAGCTTGAGCATTTTTTGATCTTGGGACATAAGAAAATGTCGGTTCTGAAGGTAATTCCTCCATTAACTCTCTGAAGTAATCATACAAAGGGATTAATTCTTCTTTTCTAATGGAATAATCCCCATTGACTTGTTTGATTACCAGGTCTGAATCACCTTTCACCTTTAAGTGATTCACTTGTGCTTGGAGCGCTAACTCCAAGCCTGTAATGAGAGCTTGGTATTCAGATTCATTATTGGTACCACCTTCCCATAACAAAAAGGAATAAGGTAACAATGCCTTATCTGGAGAAATGAGTACAATTCCTAAACCAACTTTGTTGAATTTAGGATTTTCCATTTTCTTCCCTGTTGGACTTCTGGAAGCACCATCAAAATACATTTCCCATGTTTTAGGATTCTCTTGAATAGAGAAAACTTCCTCATCAAGGAGTTCAATATCTGAAGACGTGTCTTCCACTGAAGGATGTTCAGCCAGGAAATTAGCCAGAGCTTGGCCCTTTATTGCATTTTGAGACACATACTGAATGTCGAACTGTTGCAAAATAACTTCCCACCTTGCTAGACGTCCTGTGAGCATTGGACGACTAAGGATGAATTTGAGCGGATTATTGCAAGATACCAATTGGACCTCGTGATGTTGCAGGTAGTGTCTCAGTTTCTGAACTACAAAGATTAATGCTAGGCAGCACTTCTCAATACTTGAATACCGGGTTTCTGCTTCAAGCATAGTTCTACTGAGATAGTAGAGGCTATTTTCATTCCCAGCATCATTCTTTTGAGCAAGAAAGGCACCCAATGATCGCTCTAGAGCTGTCACATAGAGGATAAGTGGTCTACCTTCGACAGGTGGCATGAGTACTGGTGGAATCAAGAGGTATTTCTTGAGAACATCAAATGCTTCTTGACATTCTTCAGTCCACTGGTAAGTGACTCTTTTTTTCAAAAATTTGGTAAAGGGTAAACTTTTGCCTGCCAAATTGGCGATGAAACGCCGAATATAGTCTAAGTGTCCTTGAAGTCCTCTTAATTCTTTCAAATTTTAAGGAGGTGACATACCAAGGATTGATTTGGTCTTCTCAGGACCGAATTCAATACCACGATGGCGTACAACAAAGCCGAGGAATTTTCCTGAGGTTACCCCAAAAGCACATTTTAAGGGGTTCATCTTCAAATTATGTTGTCAAAGCTTGTGGAATATGACTTCCAAATCAGCCAAGTGATTAGAACGTTGTTTGGATTTAACCACCAAATAGTCTACATAGAATTCAACAAATTTCCCTAATAAAGGTTTGAAGATACGATGCATGGCACGTTGATATGTTGCACCTGCATTTTTTAAACCAAAGGGCATCACCCGGTAACAAAACACACCTTGAGGAGCTCTGAAAGCTGTAGATTCCTCATTTTCTGGGGCCATTCAGATCTGATTATATCCAGAATATCCATCCATGAAGGAAAGTACTTCATAACCAGCCGTTTCATCAATTAAGAGTTCTGTAATCGGAACTAGGAAATCATCTTTAGGACAATACCGATTAAGATCTCTGAAATCGATGCAAACCCTAATTTGTCCGTTCTTCTTCTTTACAGGGAAAATATTAGCCAACCACTTGGGATACTGAACTTCTCTGACGAAGTTAGCTTTGATCAGCTTATCCACTTCAGCTTCAATTTTGGAAGCATAAGTTGGGTGTGTTCTTCTCGCGGCTTGCTTAAATCCTCGATGTTCTTTTGGTAAACCCAAATGATGAGTAGAAATATCAGGATCAAGCCCAGAAATTTCTGTATAGTTCCAAGTGAAAATATCTTTATTTTTCTTTAGAAAAGAAATATACATCTCTTGATCTTCAAGGGACATGGCTTCACTAATTAAAGTGGGGCGTGGATCTTTCTCTGTACCCAGATTTATTTCTCTGAGTTCATCCACAGTGGTAGAGATACCCTCTTCAAATGCTGGAGGAGCATCTCTAAGATCTTCCTCTTCCTCTTCATTATGTGCTATTTCTTCCGTTTCTACTTGCATAGTAGATGACAAAATGAAATTCTCATGATCATAAGAGATGTCAAATTTTTCACATTTTGAAGAAGAAGCTTCCATTTCCGACCCTATTGATGATAAAGGGCCTTCTTTGGGAAATAAAGAGGAGATGATGGATTGAGAATTGACATCATTATTCACCTCTGGTGTTGCTATAACTTCTTCTGGCCTGATTGGAGAAGTATAGACTTGTTGGACTTCAGCAGATGAAATGAAAACGTCACCACTTATGCTTTCATCACTGTTTGGTAGATTACCAATTTCTCCCATGTTGTCTGGCTCAATTCCCGTAATTGACATTATGGATCTTACCATAAGAGTATTTTGATTTGGGCCTATTTTGTCAATATGACTGATAGTTAACACATAATCTGTACTCACATGTATAAATGGATTTATTGGAATTTTCTCCAAACCATATGGAGCATTAATTTTGGTAATTTCCTTCATTGTAGATTTTTCTCTTCCCTTCTTGTGATAAAATTCTGCCTCAATGTATTGAGACTCACATGTCTTGAATGGGGCCTTATCACCATACAATGTTCCAACTTGACCATTGAAATAGTATTTGAGACATTGATGGTATGATGAAGGAATAACTGCATGCTGATGTAGCCAGGGTCTTCCAAGCAAGACGTTGAAAGCTGAGTCTTGATCAACAATCATGAAATCCGAATTGGATACAAGATCTCCAAACTGGGTTCTGAGTGTAACTTCACCCAGTGGTTCTTGTTTATTTTTATCATATCCTTGTAACATCATGGTAGAAGGAGATAAATCAGATTCCGTGAGGCCCAATCGATGGAGTGTACGAATGGGCATGAGGTTGACTCCTGAACCATTGTCAACGAAAACTCTTCAGATATCTACACCATTGACTTTTCCAGATAAGTACAAAGGTTTTATGTGCCCATGCACAAAATCATATTCATCTTTATCAGTAAAAGATATCACTGCATGGCATTCTGCAGGATTATTCTCTATGTGATAGACTTCAGCTGTAGAAATTTCAGCTTCAAACTCCTGAGGACTTGACAAAGCTTCGATGAGTGATTTCCAAAGATCTTTTGACAGATTCAAAGCATCCAAAATTGATAACTTGGCTGGTACTTGGGCCAAGTGTTTCAATATATCATACTTTTGATCTAGAGGTCTACGTTTCCCAACAGGAATATGCGATTTAGCAGGTACCTTGGAAGTAGATTCTTTGGAAGCTGATGCATCTTGTATTGGGATAGAAGTTGGCAACATCCTTGGTTTTGGAAGATTAGACTGATTAGATCCATTTACTTGCTGAGATAAAGAAGATGGAACCTTTAATCGGTCTTCCAAAATAACTATGCCAAAACTGAGTTGGCCATTGGCAGAAGAACTTGCTTGTTCTTTTTGAGCTCGCTGAAGGGCTCTACCACGAGTTTCTGCTGCATACACAGTGCTAGTAGGGGTAGAATTGGAGTAGTGGCTTTGGAAAGATCCACGTCTTTCCCTATATCATGAACCTCTAGAACTTCCTCGGATTCCCTTATTTGATACAGGGAATTCAGGATCATCAAGACTGGAATATGGATCTGTTAATTGAATCATATTAATAGAACCGAAGATTAACTCTTCGTCTGATAAAGACCCTGCCTAACTAGCCTGTTTAGGATGTGCCGTTTGATGGGGCGGTGCCCGTTTCTTTGAAGTAGATGGCATGAAATCTTCCAGAGTCAAAGACAACTTAGGCCTCGATACATACTCATCTTCTTCTGATTCCTCTTTCTTCTTTGAATTGCACTGCCCTTTTGAGGATTTGTCTTTTGATGGAGGCTTCACTGTAGCTTTTGTAGGAGACACAACTGGCTTCTTCAATTGTGTTCGCAAAATGGCATGGGTCCAATTGATTGTCTTTCTGACCATCCAATCATCATATTTTTGCGCAGTTTTGCTTCTGACTTCCTGCCACTCGCCTCCTTCCTCTGGATCTATAGCGGTAACACACGCTACACGAGCTGAAGAACCCTTCAATTTGACTTGTCCCAAGTCGACCATCTTTTGCAGGAGGTCTTTAAATACAAAACACTCCTTGATGGGATGCCCCAACATTTGATGAAAGGGACAATAATTGGGACAGTCTTCATCTCCTTCCTTGTTTGGCCTCTTGGGCACTGGTAATTGAACCAAATTATTTTCCAGAGCTGAAATGAAGTAACCAGGAACTTTCTCACTTCGGAAATAGTATGTTCTACTCTTCATATCCTCAAATTGTTTTCGTCGTTGATCTCTTTGATCATTTGGATGAAACGGCCTTTGTTGTTAGCGTTCAGGAGGTGGAGTCCTTTGAGAAGATGAAGGTTTTGAAGTAGAAATAGGTACAGGTGCTTGTTTAAGCATAACTGTAGCAGTTTCTGCTTTACCCATTCTTCTTCCTGGAGCTGATGGAATTACACGAGATTTAACCTTAGCCTGTATAAGGGAATCTTCAATCTGCTGAGCGATTGAAGTAAGGTCTCGAAACCCTCCTTTGTATTTCACAGGGATCAATGGCGTGCATAATTCATCACACAAATTTGCCACACAGATTGGCAACAGTTCTTCCTGAGGGAGTGCTAAACTCAGGGAATACGTTAATCCCTTCCAGCGAGCAATGAAATCATAGACTCTTTCATTCTCCCTTTGCTTGAAGTTTGTAAGATCGAAAACTGTTGTTTTTGGCAAAGTTGAGCTGAACTGAAGAAGGAATTTTTGACGAAGATCCTCCCATCCGATGATTGACCGGGATTGCAAGCTTGTATACCAGACAAAATCTGGTCCTTGAAAGGTTCGCACGAAGCATCTGAGTTTCACTGCTTCTTGCTGCTCTGGAGTTCCCATCATAGGATCACAACAAGACACGTAATGCGTCAAATGTTGTTCAGGGTCGCCTGATCCATTGAAAGTAGGGAAAACAGGGTTTCCAAAACTGGATGGAGGAGAAGTTGAATCTACCCATTCAGGGTAAACTTTATTTTCAGGTTGAACTTGTGCCCGTTTCCCTTCTATAGTTTCTAACCGAGCTGTTAATGACTCAATAGTAGTTATTAACTTTTGAGAAACATCAGGTTGAACTTGGTTTTGGGTAGGTACAATGAATGGAGCTTGGACAGACGTGGTGGTTGGTGCTGAAACTGATGGTAGCACTGCCAACCGTTGTTGCGTTTGACCCACGGGATTAGACCTCTGAGGGTGTACTGATAAAGGAGGATATTCTTGATCCATCTTAGTAACTTCAACAAATTCCTTGGGCTATCAGACTTCAGCATTCTTAAGAAGAAGACTACTTTGAAGTAGTTCTGCATTCATTCTTCTTAATTCTTTCATTTCTTCCTCTTGTTGTGCAAACCTTTGATCTAATGAGAGTGATTGACCTTCTCCAGAGGAAGGATATGTAACCTAATTCTTTACCTTCCCTTTGTTGGATACCTTTTGGAGGGAGGGAAGTGGATTACCTAGGTTCTGAGTAATCCTTTGACTTCGTGTACGTACACCTTCTTCATTTGTATCGGTGCGTACATTTTCTTGAGCAGGACGCTCTTCATCTGAGTCCCCTGAGTGAGTCTCCTCTGGTGGATTAGCAACAATGGCATTGATGACATTGATTGATGCATAATGCATCGCATCTCTTCTATCAACATTTCTGTGATATTGTCTTCTTTCATGTCTTTGATGAGACATTGCCTTTTGTTGATTCAATCCTTTAGGAACTTCTTGACGAGCTATAATTTGGAGGGAATCTCATGATAATTTGGCTCTTCGTTCCTCTTGGGGATTCTTCCCCAATCGAGAAAAGACCGATATTCTCTGAGAAGGGGATTGATGATTTGAAAGAGTCCCCAGTCTCGTGAACTGGGGATGTTCCTGCTGATTCTGCTCAACTCCTTGAATCCCATTTGTTGACTCTAAGGGTTGGGTTAAAGGAGTCCCCAGTCTGACAAGCTGGGGTGGCTCTTGACATGCTACGTATGAGATGTTCTTAAAATATCTCTTGATCTTGCGAATCTTAGTTCGGAAATTAGCTGGATGCATTAACCTGTATTCACTTTTATCACCTGGTTCAATAGACCGTTGGATGATTTCTGAGACTTCTGTCATTTGATGACGTGTTTACTCCATACGAGAGGCTTGTTCAATATTCTCGCCTGCTTGATGTAGGAGAAATTCAACAACTTGTTCTCTATATGCTTGATTTTGAGAGGAACTAGTTGAAGCCTGTTCTTGAGCAAGCTTTTGATTATGAACAAAGCCCATTGACTGTGGCCGGCCATGGGCAATAACATTGCATGAGACCATTTTCGGCGGGCTTTGCTGACTGGAAAGCACTGTGAAATGTAGTGCTCCGTGAACACCCCATCCTCTGATATGAACATCATATGGAGCATTGGCAATTAACTAACGCAATTTTCTTAGTGCGCCAAGGCATGAACGTTGAAGGGTTCTTTTTTGTTTTTCAGCCTTTGGATACCGAGAGACTGATAGAGATGCCAAATCAATCTGACGTTGTATCCCTTCTATTATCTTAAGATGATTTTCATATTCATCATAAGATAATATCTTCTTCTTTAATTGAAAAAGAGTTTTCCATATGTTGAGACGAATATCATGGATTCCATCATCCGTCAACATCTTTGGAATGTCGTACTGGGAGTCAGCCAAAGGCCAAAACATGACTGGTACTTCACCTTTTTCCAGTTTTTTCCTCATGTTCAGCATTTCCTCTTTATCATTAAATGAATATTCTTCTACCTGTTTTGACCAGAGTTGGTGTTTCCTTGTTGCTTCATCGGATTCAACAAGATTGGTAGAGAGATCATTGGTCAAACTAGAAGATACATGACTTAGGGGTGGTTTGGAGAATGACCTAAACCCTGGGCTATCTTCTGATTGAGAAAGTATTTCACTTGTTAGCGATAAAGCATCAGACATGACTGGTTTCGCATTTTCAAGTGCCTCAAGATAAGAGGGATTTCTCGGCACTACATTGTCCACTGGAGTATTTTCCAGGCAATGTGAATCACTACTGCGGAGAGGACTTTCGCAGCGAAATTCATCATCATGGGGAGGACCACCATAATGGGTTACAGCAAAAGATGAGATCTATTGCTCCTTGGTCTTCTGACCACACAGAGGGTTCCTGTGGATCTCATCTGAAGAAGAAACTTCAAGATTGACCAAATTTTCATGAAGCAAGCCTTCATGAGGAAGTGTCTGTTGAAGACCTTCAGAATTAATGTTCCTGTTATTGGGAACTGAGGGAGTAGAATCTTGAATTCCGACAGATAAATGTCTGAGGGCTTCAAGAACTCCAGCATCGAGCAAGGCCTTGTTGCAGATTGGTCTTTGATCTCCTGACTGTGTTGGGAGGATCTTTTTCTTAGATGCATTCTTACTCGCTCTGGAAACCACTTGTTGACGAAAGTGGTTACTCTGAGCAGGTGTATGTGCCTGATCAGGAAATATGGTCAGGTTAGGCTGATGATCTCCACTCAAATCAGGTGTATGTGCCTGACTTGGTTTTCCGTATGATATGGGGAAGTATGCCCCATGACCCTCTTGGACTGGAACAGATGTGTGTGTCTGTTCCAGAGTGAATCGTTGATGTGTCACTCCACTGCTAGGGATAGATTTATGTGTCTGTCCCTGAGATGATGCTGAAGCTGTTATGATATCCTGGCAAACATCTAGAATATGAGCAGGAATTTTTTTCTGCTCTTTCACCATTGACAAAATATGTTTGGTGACTTCAGCCGCCAGAACGGGAATATACGTCCATTCTGGGTTTGGAGTAGGTGTATGTGCCTGCTCCTGTCCTCCTTTTCCTGTCAGTGAATCCTGACAATACTCAAGTGTGGGGGCAGAGAGTTGAGTCTGCCTCCTGTTTGTCGTCGGGGCTTTCCGACTGACTTCTCCATGTGCTACCAAGCGAGACTGTTGGTAGGTTTGATTAGTATTAGCAGGTGTATGTGCCTGCTGATTACACTTCGCCAAACGCGGTTGATGAGATCCATCATATGTAGTCAGGAGAGCCTGCTGACTAACTGATGATGCATAAGCAGGTGTATGTTCCTGCCTATAGTACTCCACCGGAATTGCCTGGCGGGATTGGCTTGATGCTTCCAGACGAGTCTGCTGGACATCGGAATTAAAACGGGCAGGTGTGTGTGCCTGCTCATTATTTGCCACCAAGTTAGGTTGGTGGACTCCTCTGGAGATGGAAGGGATGACAACATGCCCATTGTTAACCGGATTCCGTCTCTGGCGGTTCATCTTGCCTGCTCGGGTTCGAGGAACCTGAGCTGAATGCCTGGAGTCGGTACCCTCATCATGTTGAGGGCGCACTACCACACGAGTCTAGTGGTGATTGTTGATGGGAGCTCTCGGGAATGACTCCTGTCTTTTTGAATTAAGGCCCTGAGGGACCTGCTCATTCACTTCCTCAGAGTAAGGGAGTGAATGGAAATTGCGTTCCGGGGATAATGACCCAAAACGGTTGGAGACGGTAGTCAGCACTGCCTGCTTCTTGATCGCTGGCCGCCGTTGTCTAGACAACCAGGTAAGTTGTTAACTTGGAGGGCTTGACGAGCGGCCTCCAGAGTTGGGATAGTACCGTTGCGACGGTACTCCTTAACCAGTGCATTAGAAACCCAGCGTTGAAGACGCTGAGTTGGTGATGTCATCCTCAGAGCGGACGACATTCCAACAGGAGTAGCAGCATTGGTTTTCACAGCAGTAGACCTCACAGTAGAGGTGTTTACAGCAGTAGTATTCACAGGGGTGAATTTAAGGAAAGCCATTTTGCAGAAGATCTTGAGAAAAGAGTTCTTGTTCCATATAACAGACATAATAAAGATGAATCTGGCCATTGCATCTTTTGGATGAGCACATGTCAATGATTGCTTTGTTGGCCCAAGGGGCCTAACAAATAAGAAGAACATCACTTTAACTTGGTTAAGGTTTCATGTCGGGTTCACCATTTTTTGTTTCGCACGGAATCCGGGGATGACCTCCTGGATAGGAGATTCAAACGTTCCGATCGATTTCTAACGGGTTTGTTCATAGAACCGGAAACATCCAATGATTCCACATTCGTTTGGACCTACTTTCCAAAGGTAGGCGCTCATTAGCTTGTGGGCTAATGAGTCTTAGGAATTTTCATTGGTCGAGAGGATGGGAGGTCGGACTCATCACACCTTTTTGAGGGGAATTATTGTCTACTCCGGGACTCTCTTTATAGATTTAAGTTATGTTCGTGAATCCTTATTACATTACCAAGTATAAAATGAGCTTTCCTTCAGTTTAACAATCAATAATTAAATATGTAAGAAATTTAGAGGATATTTTATATGTATTCGAGGTTCTTCATCAATAGAGAATCATCTGTATCTATTTATAGATTCTTAGTCAATGGTATCCTTCAAAAACATTTATAAAAGTCTCTTGGTAATTATGATGACCAGGCTGGTTTTAAAGCCACTCAGTGGGGCACTTGAAGTTTATCGTCATTCAGAAGGACACAGATTATTTCAAAGTTGGGATCGAACCCATAAATGGGCTACCTACGTATCCTTTGTTTTGTAAAAGGAATCAGAACCCACGTAGTTCTAGTAAGGGAGTATGACGTTTATGATTGATGACTCAAAGAAGGATGTCATAATTACTTTTACACTCTAAGCTCACGTGAGTCATGCTCGGTGTGAGAAACAAGAGGTATTGGTAAAAAATTAGACAATTGTGCCATGAAAGATGCAATTATAAGAAATGGTTTGGGGCTTATGTATGTATGACTGCCCAGATAGATGAAGGTTTAGGATTCACTTTTAAGGAGAAAATCCATGAACAGGGTCCATAAAGGTATATGTGCTTCATGGAGATTTGAATACTCTAATCTTGGGGCTTACTCCTATGGAGGAAGCCCAAGTTAGGAGGGGACTTATGATTGGGTTTTACTCCTAAAAAAGGAAACCCAAATCAAGGGTAAATTAGGACTGGTTAGAGAGAAATTAGGGGACTTGGGGCTTATTCCTAAAAAGGAAGCCCAAGATTATGACTGGGTCTTATTCTTGAAAAAAAGGAGACCCAGGTTAGGGATTAAGGTTTGGGGCTTACTCCTAAGGAGGATGCCCAAGTTTGGGAACTTTAAGAATTTGGGACTTACTCCTGAGGAAGATGCCCAGATTAAAGGACTTATAACTGGGGATTATTCCTGAAAAGGAGACCCAAGTTAAGGATTCTCTCATCTTAAAGGATGAGGTTGAATGAATGAACTCTCCATATTTAGTGACATAAGGATATTTAAATCACTAGGTTTTGAGAGATATTCCACAGAATTCCTTTCAGATAAGGAAGTCAAATCAAGAAATCATGCCATAAATGGCTTTGAAGAGTGTCTTGAAGACTGAATCTTGAAAAGGAAAGGTGTAATGGCTTAATAGGGGTAAAATGGGCAAGATGGGCACCCAAAAAGGTAGGGGCTCACAAGTCTCAAAAGGCGCGCAAGTATTGCGGCGGCGCGTAAGTATTGGTCGCGCGAGTATACTTGCGCGACATGAGGGGTACTTGCGCGATTTTCAACCAGCATTAGAATACTTGAGCGACTCTTTCTTAAAGCCTTTAGAATCCTCTTGAAGTTCTTCCAAAAAAGGGACGCGCAAGTTCTATTGAAGGAATAAGTCGACGCGCAAGTGTTGATGAGTTTCAAAACTTAGGCCTTCCCTCTTCTCTTTAGATCTTCCGTTCTAGGTAAGAAATTACCTTAGAAGTGTTCCGGAAGCTTTGAGAAGAGAATTGGGTGTCGGGAGATTCAATCCGAGTTTCTGGAAAAAGATCCTCTCGAATGGGGGGCCCACAGGGTCTATTTATAGGCAAAAGAAGACCCTGGGCGGTTACCGGGCGGTTATCACTTAGGTCGTGCAAGTCACTTGCGCGACCAAGGGCGTCACGTAAGTGTACTTGTGCGACAGTGATATAACTTGCACGGTGCAGTTGCTGTTGATCCTTTGTTCTTGCCTTTGTCGATTTTTGATGTTTTCTTCAAAGGTTGAATCACTTTGAGCTCAGATATTCCCCTTTTCCGATTTTTAGATTCTGTGACGAAAGGAGCGTCAACAGGGTCTCAGGGTAACTACTGAGTATTGTTATACTCAACCCTACATGAGCTTCGCCCGTACCTTGTTGTGTTTGGTGCAGACGACAGACATCGCTGATCGAGGCTGAGGGTACCAAGACTGGACGGTGCCCGAAGATGGACCATACGGTGTGTTGGTATGCAGAGGAGACGGGCAGACGTGGAGTGATAAGGAGGCAATCTGTACCTACGCTTCAGGTAAGAACCTCGGAGGACGACCCAATAGCTATTTTCTCTTTCTTCAGTTGTATTGTATATTCATTTGTACTTGTAACTTTACTGTTGGGATTGAATTATGACCCTCTTACTTTCAGCACTCTTTTTTCTATACAGTTTACTTGTGTTCGTATCTTGTTGTGTGCTTGGTTGAGTTTATTTACTAGATATAAAGGCAATTCCTTCCCAGTTTTAGAGGATATGCCTTTCGGTGCTAGTCCCCAGCCCTTGGCCTATGGAAGGAGGGCTTGGGTTAGTCACGACACGGGTCTTAGGGGATCGTTCGTGACAAATTGGTATCATAGGAGTCAGTTCTACCATAGAACATTGGACTCTAATCTTTTTAATGGAAATAATGTTAAGTGTAGTGATTGTGGTTTTCAATTTAGGTAATCAAGTGTTGGTGCGGCAACCGACGTATCCATACACCATGACCCTGACTTCTGATTTCTGACTCAGTGCATGAAAACACTGATTGCGTGTGTGTTTTAAAAAGTTTTCTTTTTGAACTCTTTGATTCATCTCACCAGGTATAACTTATTAACCGTGGAACACCTGTTTCTTTTCAGGATGCCTCCACATAGACAGCCAGCTAGGGTTCCGTGTATAGTACGCACATATAGCCCATCGAGCCACGAGGCCTCGGTGTAGGGCCCTCTTCCAGTAGAGGCACCGGCGGAAGCACCATCGGTACCATTACCCATTGGGCCACTGATTCCACCTTCCCCAACAATAGAGAGTGAACACCGCTTGAGTGCATTGCATGAGTTATAGAACCAAAAACCACCCAGGTTCAGGGGAGAGATGGACCCACAAGTGGCTGAGGATTGCCTGGATGTCGTGGTGAGAGTCTTCTGACTGGTAGGGACACCAACTGATCTCATGGTGATCCATGCCGCTAGTCATCTAATGGAAGAAGTAGGAAGATGGTAGAGCTTGATGATCCAGGTTCACGATGAGGTGATGCTTTTTTGGGCAGACTTCGAGAGCCTGTTTCGGGCAGATTTTGTCCCAGCGACTCTTTACACAGTGCGCATTCAGGAGATTCTTCATCTTCCCCAGGACTACATGACTGTGTCTCAGTACTTAGCGAGGATCACTGACCTCTCACGCTGTTCCACTGACATGGTGTAGGGCCCATTCTTCAGGGCCTGGATCTTTGATCAGGGGCTCAGGTGGGAGATTAGGGATTCAATGATCTCACTCAGCATCCCGATGTAGGCGGGGGTGTTAGAGCGAGCCCTCTTAGTGGAGAGTTTTCTTACTGAGTAGTCACTAGCAGCGAGACCCACCATCGGGCATCACGTAGAGGAGTATTCTATAGCTGGAAAAATACAGATGTCAGAGAGATCCAAGAGGACCAGACCTATAGGAGGACAACCGCAGGAATCGGGGTCGGTTGTGCGGGGCACCAGAGAGAGATCCAATCATGCGAGGAACATGCAGTGTTCCACATGCGGAGGGCAGAGTCACATGGATTGTGACTACCCAACCTGCTGTATGGATAATCATCAGATGGTCGAAGGACCACCCAGGTAGAGACAGAGGTTCGACCAAGGAGGTCCATAGAGAGTAGGCGGACGTAGCAGAGGAGCTGGCCATGCAGCTAGAGGTGGCCGGAAATTTGAGATGTTACTACCACCACCACCACCAGGTGGTCCACCCTGACCACAGGGAGTAGGTGGAGAGGGGTGAGCTAAGCTCCAGGCAGCTGAGGCCTACAATCACAGTGCTCTGGAGATGATACAAGGTATGATCTGTGTCTACACCACCTTAGATGCAGTACTTATAGACACAGGTTCTAGTCATTCTTTTATTTCCACTGCCCTCATTCGGTGCTCATAGATTCTGATGGAGCTGTTGGCTTGATCGTTACAACTAGATATTCCTACAGAATAAGATTCAATGATTACGCACTGGTGTCGGTAGTGTAAGGTTACTCTAGGAGGCAAGAGCTTCGGCTGGGATCTTCTAGTAGAGGCTTCAAGGCCTTAGGACGTCATCTTGGGTATGGACTAGTTATCTATAGTCCATGCTCAGATTGACTGTATTAGGTGCAAAGTGCAGTGTGTCCGCACAGATGGGAACGAGTTTACCTTCACTGGAGAGAAAGGAGCCTTTGTAGCACATGATGGACTTACCCAGAGGAGAGTATAACCGATCACTCATCAGTTGGCTAGACTTACCCTTAGATTGGATGATGTGGAGAATCCGAGTTATCCTGTAGTGGTGGATCAGTATGCAGATGTCTTCCCTGATGATGTTCCAGGTCTACCTCCTCGTAGAGAGGTGGAATTTTACATTGACTTGTACTCTAGGACGACATCGATATCTACACCAGCGTATCGGATGGATCCCACAGAGCTTCGTGAGCTTCGGGTACAACTAGAGGACTTACAGGGGAAGGGGTTTATCGGGCCCAGTGTTTCTCCTTGGGAAGCCCCGATTTTGTTCACTAAGAAGGTAGATGGGAGCTTGAGACTTTTTGTTGACTATCGACACCTGAACTAGGTGACCGTGAAGAACAAGTACCCACTCCCGAGGATTGATGACCTCTTTGATCAGCTGAAGGGAGCACAGTGGTTCTCAAAGATAGACCTCAGGTTAGGCTATCACCATCTCAGAGTACAAGACGAGGATGTGCAGAAGACAACTTTCAGATGTCGATACGACCATTATGAATTTTTGGTCATGTCGTTCGGCGTGACCAACGCTCCAGTAGTGTTCATGGGACTCATGATGTGACAACCGTGTCCCGGTGACAGCACAACCACCCCGCCTTAACATGGCCGTCGGGTCCTGGCCCACCAGGTACCACCAGTTGCCCCGCAGACACGTGGGACCCACCCCAGGGTCCACCCACATGCCTGAACGGGTCATCTGACTAATGACAGTCCCCACAGGCCAACACTTTTCCTTTCCAGTGTGCTTTGTCCTCACTCACACACACCCTGAGAAACTTCCCAGGAGGTCACCCATCCTGATCACTACTCTAGGCCAAGCACGCTTAACTGTGAAGTTCTAATAAGGCAGGCTCCCGAAAAGGAAGGTGCACCTTGTTGACATGAGTCATATCATTTAGTCATTTAACCCTTTATCATTTGGGGATGTTACAATCACCCCCCTTTAGAGCACAACGCCCTCGTTGTGGGCCTTACATATCAACCCAGGCAGTGCACCACGCACTTAAGGCTGGGTTCCTCCTCTGATACCAAATGTGACAACCGGGTCCCGGTGACAGCACAACCACCCCGCCTTAACATGGCTGTCGGGTCCTGGCCCACCAGGTACCAACAGTTGCCCCGCAAACACGTGGGGCCCACCCACATGCCTGAACGGGTCATCTAACTAATGACAGTCCCCAGAGACCAACACTTGTCCTTTCTAGTGTGCTTTGTCCTCACTCACACACACCCTGAGAAACTTTCCAGGAGGTCACCCATCCTGATCACTACTCTAGGCCAAGCACGCTTAACTGTGGAGTTCTAATCAGGCAGGCTCCCAAAAAGGAAGGTGCACCTTGTTGACATGAGTCATATCATTTAGTCATTTAACCCCTTATCATTTGGGGATGTTACAAATGAACAGGATCTTCCAGCCATATCTTGATTTCTTTTTGATGGTCTTCATTGATGACATTCTAATCTACTCAACTACTGAGTAGGAGCATGCCTATCACTTTTAGATAGTTCTGAACACACTCCGGGAGCACCATCTTTTTGGTAAGCTCTCGAAGTGCCAATTCTGGATATGTGAGGTTCAATTTCTAGGAAATGTCATATTAGAGGATAGAGTTGCAATGGATCTAGCTAATATTGAGGTGGTACTTGCTTGGGAGACACCCAAGAGTGTGACGGAGGTACGGAGTTTCCTGGGTTTGGCTAGATACTACTGAAGGTTTGTGCTAGATTTCTCCATATTTGCAGCAATTTTATCAGCATTGACAAAGAAGAGGCAACCCTTAATGTGGTAAGAGAGATGCCAATGGAGTTTTCATGAGCTCGGGTAGAGGCTGACTAGTGCCCCCATCTTGAGGCTTCTGGAGGAGGGCGTTGGGTACATAGTCTACTGCAAAGCATCAGGGACCAGAATCGGATGTGTCTTGATGCAGGAGCGAGCAGTGATCGCGTATGGTTCTCGACAGCTGAGATAACATGAGAAGAACTATGCTACCCATGACCTGGAGTTAGCAGTAGTGGTCTTTTCCTTGAAGATGTGGTGACATTACTTTATGGATGAGCGTTTTACAGTCTACTCGGATCACAAGAGTCTCAGGTATATCTTCTCTCAGAAAGACCTGAACCAGAGACAATAGTGTTGGCTTGAGTTCCTCTAGGTTTATGACTTTGAGATAGTCTATACTCTTGGGAAGGGGAATTTAGTAGTAGATGCACTCAGTAAGAGGTCTGGTATACAGTTGCTAGGTGAGGTGACAGAGCAGCTGGCTACTTTGCAGATTTTCTTTTGTGAATTGAGAGAGAGCATCTTTTCTTCAGTCTCTTACAGTCACTCCCCCACTTCTTTAGTGAGTCAGGGAGGCGCAATGTGGGGAAACTGACTGCGAGGCTCGACATGCTCAGATATACATAGGACATGTACCTGATGGATTTTTTTGAAGGTGGGGAGCGCGTCATACTTTTCAGAGGATGTACCATGGTACCATTGTCGCTTTGGGAGGAAGTGTTGAGGGAGTTCCACACATACCATCTAGCGGTACATCTAGGAGTGGCGAAGATGTACTAGGACCTATGACGATAGCACTGGTGGCAGGTAATGAAGAAAACAATAGTAGAGTTTATCTCTCAGTGCCTCACTTGTCAACAAGTGAAGGTGGAGCATCAGGTAACATCGGGCTTAGTTTATACTTTAGAGGTCCCAGAGTGTAAGTGGGATGGGATATCCATGGACTTCGTGACAGGACTTCCATGTACATCCAGAGGTCATGATTCTATCTGGGTGATCGTCGACCGAATCACCACGTCACCCACTTCCTACCAATAAAGGAGCATGTTTCAGTAGAGAGCTTGGGATGCCTCTATGAGCAGAAGATTGTGCGGCTACATAGAGTACCCTCGACGATTGTATCTGATCGTGATTCACATTTTACTTCCCGGCTATGGAAGAGGTTATAGGAGGCTTTTGGGATGTAGCTTCATTTGACCACCGCCTTCCATCCTCATATGGATGGCTAGACTGAGCAGACCATTCAGACCCTTGAGGACATGTTGTGTGCTTGTGTCCTCGACTTCAGTCATAGCTGGGAGGATCACTTGCCTTTGGTTGGGTTTTCATACAACAACAGCTATCACTCCACCATTAGGATGACACCTTTCGAGGCGTTGTATATCTGACATTGTAGATCACCATTATGCTAGACTGACCCAAGGGAGTCAACACTCATGGGACCAGATATGGTACGGGCTACCATAGAGAAGGTACAGATCATCCAGGAGCAGATGAAGACTGCACAGAGCAGGCATAAGTCATATGATGATAGGAAATCAAGACCTCTAGAGTTTGAGGATGGTGACCACATCTTTCTACAGGTCTCACCCCGATGAGGTTTGCAGAGATTTGTCCAGGGTGGAAAGTTATCTCTGAGGTTTATTAGACCCTTTTAGGTCCTCAACAGAGTTGGTGAGGTGGCTTACTGCCTAGCTCTTCCACCTCAGTTGCACCGAGTGCATGACGTCTTCCACATATCCCAGCTGAGGATATACGTGCATGACCCTTCCCACATCATCGACCATGACGAGCTGGACATTGATGATGGGGAGATATTTACAGAGGTTCCAGTAGAGATTGAGGATCGATAGGAGTGGGTCCTTCATGGGGGTCAATACCTCTGGTGCACATTTGCTGGTAGCACGAGAACCTCCAGGAGAGAACATGGGAGCGGGAGGCTCATATTCTTGCTTAGTACCCCCACTTGTTTTCCCCGTTTTTGTGATGTGGATTTTGGGGACGCAAATCCCTGAGGTGGGGAGAATGTAAAGACTCAGAAATTCCATGTAATTTTTTTTAATTATATGGAAATATTGTGAGGCTGCGAAAATTTATGGCACGTGATTCCGAGGCCCTGGGTGCCCAGAATGAATTTCTAAACTTTTCTTTGGGTACGTTTAGTAAAAGTCCGAGCGGGTTTTTGTAATTTTTGAACCGGTGATCAGAATTGAAATCCAAGGGAACCGTTGAACTCGCAGTTCCAGTATTCGCTTAAGGAGACTTTCACCTCAACCGCAGTTGGTCAAGGGTGAAAGTTAGTTTTCATGATTTTCACGGAAGAAGAAAAATAATTTGTTTAACATTTTTATTTTTCTTTTATGAAAACCTCTCTTCATAGATTATGGCTGTGGGGACCACCCAAACCCCTCTTAATGGGGTAAAAACCTCTCAACTCCCCATTAATTTATTCTCCCATTTAATTATGCCAACTCTCCAATTAATTATTTGAGCCATTTAATTTTGTGCAAATGTAAATTAATTGTATAAAACAACTTTAATTTATGTTGGATCATTATTTTTCCTTCGGAGAAATTGTTGGAAATGTTAGAAGCTTGGGAGAAATTTGAAGGAACTCATCCACCAATAAAGAACTTCTCTTCCAAATGAAGAATGCCATCTCCATCGAAGAATGTTATTTCGGAATAAAGAAAGAGGACGATGCACAAGCCCAACTTCGGAAGCGTGTTGCAGAAGCAGTGATCATTGGAAACTTTTTCGACTTCACCATTTTCATCTCGTGACACATCAACAAACCTTCGAGGTAGGGTTTGATGTTTAAAATTTACCCCTTACCCGTTCTTGATAATTATTCATGATTCGAAAAATAATTGAGCAGCTTGCTGCTGCTCTAACGCGGAGGGTGCGGGACAAACAAACATGGCCCAACTACTCTGCAAATATTTGTGTAATATTTGTCGTGTTATTCGAGGTAGAGAAAGGAGGCGACTTCCTCCCAGGATAGTTTCATAGAACCGGGGCGGCACGCGCCCGCACCGTCGGTAGAGGAAGAGAGCGTGCAGAGGCTGGAGGGCGGTCGACTATTGCTAGCCGAGACGGTGGATAGAGGGCAGCCAGTGTTTGGCTGACTGTGGAGGGGTGGCGCACAACACACCCCCGGGTGGCAAAGGGGCCAGCCGTTAAGACCAACTAATATGGACCGAGCGGGACCCGTGGTGGGTCCCACGTGCTGCTGGTGACCGAATAGCTTTGGTCATTCGGTGTTCGATGGAGGGGGGTGCACGACTCCCCCCGCATGTGGCCAGGACGGGCTGCCCAGTGCGAGCTGGGCTGGACCCAGCGGGCCAGGCCAGACCCCATGGGCTGGTCTAGAACCAGCGGGCCGGGTCGGGCTGGGTTTGTCCGACCGAGTCGGACCGGACCCGGACCAGTTTCGACCCTATACATTCTTTCATCCATAACTTTGGCACCAGACGTTCGTCTGACAAACCGTCTGTGGTGCAAGAAACCTTGGAGCGAGACGGTCCTTTTGGTATACCCCAATTTAGTTTTGGATAAATATGGGGTATGGTCACATTGGATCGAGCACGAATCCAACCGGGCCCTCAGGACTAAAAGGCTAATAAATTACAGACCGGGCGTCCGATTGACGCACTGTCTGTTGCGTTGAGACCCCTATTAGATGGAGGTACTTTGGGATACTTCTTCATGGGAATTTTTGGTAGTTAGAGTATCAACCATTTGCTTGAGGAGTGGACCCTCCTGGAGACAAGAAAGCATAGTGCGGGAACCCTGTGGCTGGCTGTAACATTAGAAAAGGGATCCTTCGTAGGTCTGACGGTGTACTAGGATCCTATGTGGATTTGATGATGTACTATGATCCTGTGTGGGTATGATGATGTACTAGGATCCTGTGGGGGGTTTGACGATGTACTATGATCCTGTGTGGGTCTGGCGATGTACTAGGATCCTTTGTGGGTCTCACGATGTACTATGATCCTGTGTGGGTCTGACGATGTACTAGGATCCTGTGTGGGTCTGACGATGTACTATGATTCTGTGTGGGTCTGACGATGTACTAGGATCCTGTGTGAGTCTGATGATGTACTATGATTCTTTGTGGGTCTGACGATGTACTAGGATCTTGTGTGGGTCTAAAGATGTACTAGGATCCTGTTTGGGTCTGATGATGTACTAGGATCCTGTGTGGGTTTGAAAATATACTAGGATCGTGTGTGGGTCTGACGATGTACTATGATCTTGTGTGGGTCTTTAATTTAGGATCCTTCGTGGGTATTCCTATTAACAGAGTAAGATGATTCAGTAATTACATCTAATCATCTATACTACTTTACCTAAGATATACCTGGTGTGAGATGAGTCTTTACCTTTGTGGTATTCTTCTATGTGGACTACCTGTGTCGTACTTACCTTCGTGGTAATCTTTACTTCATGGAACAATTGTACTTTGGATAAGGAGTTGGGACTTGTGTTTCATCATGAATGAGATGGGTAATATTTGATAACTTAGGTATATTTACAGGCATATATCTAAGTTAGGTTGTCACTGGTTTACATGCTTTGTGGTTTATCCTTTGTGGATTTTTTGAGACCATGAGGGTCTCAGGGTACCTATTGAGTATCATTAAACTCACCCATGTACGGGCTTCACCCCCACATTTTTGTGTTTGGTGCAAATGATGGACAACGCTGATCGAGGCTGAGGGTACCGGGATTGGACGGTGCCCGAAGGTGGACCATACGGTGTGTCTGTACGCTGAGGAGACGAGTGGACATGGAGTGTTGAGGAGGCGATTTGTACCTACCCTTCAGGTAGGAACCTCAGAGGACGAGCCAATAGCTGTCTTTCTCTTTCTTCAGTTGTATTGTATATTTAGTTGCACTTGTACCTTTACTATTGGGCTTGTATTCCAGCCCCTCTTACTTTCATCACTCTTTAATCTATACAGTTTACTTGTGTTCGTGTCTTGCTGTGTGTTTGGTTGAGTGTTCTTACAAGATATAAAGGAAATGCCTTCCTGGTTTTAGGGGATACACCATTTGGTGCTAGTCGCTAGCCCCTGACCTATGGACGGTGGGCTTGGGGTAGTCACGGCACGGGCCCTGGGGGATGGGTTGTGACAAAACTAAAGTTAAGTAAGGGTAAACTAAAATAGATTTGCATAATATTAACATATAAATAGTTATAAATCTAAACTATATTAACATAAAAACTCTAAAATTTAGTAACGTGAACATAGTTTCAAATAATATTATCATATAAACATGTAAATAAATTCATTTAATATGAACATAAATACATTTCAAATATAAACTATAACTAAAATGATGAGAATATAATGAAACTACATATAAATAAACTTTACTATCCATACCTACCCAATCCAAATCAAACATAATAAAACAAAATTGAACCAAAAGGGAACAATCTTACCCTAAAATACTTGAACCTACCAAATATAAATAATATTTAATAAAACCAAAATAAATACAATGAATCATTATATGTACTAAATTGTAACAATATCTATGAAAGAAATCTAAATCATATGATGTATTTAATGGAACTATAACTCAAACATGAATTGAAAAAAACTAAAATGACTAAAATTGAAATAAACCAAACAATAATAAAACAATAAAAATTAAGAAAAACTTAACATTTTCAAATTAAACTAAACCATACTGACCTAAAATAATATTAATTAATTAATTTTATTTATAACTAAACCAAAAGATGATGAATTGGATCTATAAGTGTCAAATTAACCTAAATAAATCTTAATCAAACTAAATTCATCCAAACTTAGTGGAACCAATACAAAATGAAGTTTCCTCAATATAATAATAAAAAACTAATATAAATACAACTTCACTAAAATAATCCAAATTTTTTCATTTTAGTTTGATTGATTATTGTTTCACACAATTGGAGATAATACAATAGACTTCTATGAAATTTAATTCAATTTGTTTTGGTTATTATAAATTAAATATTGGTAACAATGAGTTAATTTTGTTCAAAAGTACAAAATTATTCAATAAGATTTTTCTACATTCAATTTCATTATAGAGGGTGATATTGAACATCAAAGGATGTGTGCATCCAGAAAAATTGTTTTGTTTGAGCATAAATAATAAAGATGGAAGTGATGTAAATGAACAAAAAAATTAAATATTGTAAGTTTTACTTTTTCTAATTTTAAATTTTAATATCTATTTTGTAACTAAATAGTTCTTTTATATTTGCAACAATGTTCTTTGGAGGCCCTTGATTAGCAAGAAACTAAAAAATTTAGGCCAAATGATAATTTTCACTAGATATTAGTAGATGAGCACAACAAGAGAGCATGTTTTTGACTATGTAAGAGTATTGAACCCATTAGATATTATCCAAATTTATGTGCCTTTAATAGTTCTGGTAGAACTGATTTGGAAAAGGCTCATGAAAAAGTAATAAAGGATCATGTAGAGGCAGCATAGGCCAAAAGAAAAGCCATGAATAAGCATGAATGAAGTCAAAAGGCCAATGAGAAATTTAGAAAACTTATGATAGCACTATATCCATCACTTATACTAGATATCTCCATGGTTTTTGATTCATGCATGTTGATGATGTGTTTTTTATATGATTCACTGGGTGATGGTGATGATAGTCTCAGTAGTGGTTGGAATGATTCCTTTCTTGGTGATGGTGATGAAGATGGTGATGTTGATGGTAATGATTGTGAGGATGGTGATGGTGATGGTGATGATGATTATAATGATGATTTATATGGTGATTATGATGGTGATGAGTACATTGGTGATGATAATGATGATAATTATGGTCATGAGAGAGAGATTGATCCTCTACATTTCTAACTGATATTTATAAAACATCATGTTTGATGACTGAACATGACTACATATAATTTTTATGATTTTTTTGTTATGAACTGATAAAGTGTGAAATATATAATATATGTACTATTTTAATTTTTTATTTTGAATAGTTCAATACATTAATTTGTTTCTTGATTATCTATATTGTCTTCCAGTTATTTGGGGTGTGAGTGTAGGTGTCTGGGGCGTGTGATAGTTCTTGGACAAGATGAGAGGTACTGATAGCTTATTTAGAATATGAAGACTATAAAAATGGTTTATAAAACCATTAATATAGCATGTATACCCAAGGTTTAATAAAAATTTTAGAAAAAGGAAAATCTAGGGGAGTTATACCAACAATTTCAAAGAAACCATTAATATAGATCTATCCCCACAATTTTTATACCAATAATTTAGGAAACCATTGGTATAACATATAACAATGATTTATTATCCTATAAAAATGTTTTAAAACCATTGGTATATGGTCAATTTCTATTAGTGTTACATTCTAAACCAATTCTGTGAAAACTCTTCTCATTTAAAGCTGAAATCTACTCACCAGAATATGAAATCTACTCGATTTCAGTCATGGTCATATTACAACTTTCAACTATTTTTCTTATATATTTTTATAGCATTGATATGTATTTATTTTGGAAGAATATATAAGAAATATCCCTTCATCTCTGCATGATTGAACTTTCTATTCTTATCCTTGTCCAGTATGAAGCACTTACTTCCAAATACTCAAAAGTATTTTATCATGGGATTCTTTCTATACCACATTTCATATGGAGTCTTATCTTCATTTGGGCATAACAACGTTCAATTGGAGATATACACCATTATTAAAACTAATTATTTCCAATATTTATCCAGTAAGGATTTTTCAATAAGTATAGTTTAAGCCATATTGTTAATGATATGGATTCTTCTTTAAAAAACTCTGTTTTATTAAGAGGTTATCACCCCCAAAACATTATGTTGAATCCCATGTTTCTACATATAATTCTTCACTTGGGTATTTTTTAGCTTTGTACCCTTATTAGTGTGAATATTTGGAATTTTTATCTCAAAAATTCTTTTAAATTTTCTTCTTCATCAATCGATACACTTGTACACTTAAATCTTATGAGTAATAACCATCAACTAAACCATCCTAATAAAATCATTAAAAAATAGAAAATAATACATTTTTACATAAGATTATTTAAGAGTTATTGGATCATAAACATACATATTAAAAATCTCTAAAAATCTTGATGATTTTCCTTTATATGACCTATAAGTATTCCAGATTTTTTCTCTTTTTAATAAGAGTCACATGCATGCATGTTGTCACATGTGATATTGGTAAAGTCATGTGCTACCTTAGTCTTCACTGGGTTTTATAAAGATCTTTGGATTTAGTTCCCCCCCTCCAAATCCATTTTTTTCTATTTTTAAAATCCACTTTTAGGATGAGTGGTAACCTCACAAATAACCAGATATTTCAAAATTCAAAACATACATAGTGCCAAATTCAAACTTAATACATTAAAAGGTAAGAAGGATGAGCTATAAATCAACAAGCCTAGAGAATTCCATCCCGATCAATTCCACGTCCTAGTCATCCACTCCAAACATCGTCACATACACATTGCTGGCCCGACCATTGAGTACCAAGGAAAGTTTCAAATTTAAAATTTCAAATTACAAACACAAACCATCATCAATGCCTTAGTTGATGAGCTACCTTGTGTCTGGAACCCTGAACTGAACAATATATCAAGACCACACCAGACCACCACTGAGAGATGCCCATCAGAATCCAACATCACCATCCAAGAGAATCCAAATAGAACACCACAGAACATCAAATCCATAGATGAAGATTCTTCACAACCATCACGAGAGAATTTAAAACAAAAAAAAATAAAAAAAAGCGCCATATTTTCCGTCACTAAAAACCACACAGGATTGAAAACAAACCATTCACCATGAACATAACTAGCAATAAGAAAAAAACACTGATCACCGCAACCTCCTAAAATGTCTTCGGCCGCTTGGAATCACCTCCCAAGAGACCTTGAACCCCACCACGCAACTGACTGGGAGGAGGAGAGGGCATCGTCGAGCATGAACATGATCACCAAGAACTTCTGTTATCATCGAGGATGAAGACCTTGAATAAATATGAAATTTCATGAGTCCAAACATTAATCGCAATCAAAAAGCACCACCAGGATCAAAAGACCACAAAAGAAAAGAACGACCCAAATAAAAACCAGCGAAGAAGATTGAAACCCTAAGGAAGAATGGAGCCAACACGAAATGCATCTCCCATAAAACCAATGATCCATAAACCAACACATCCCAAACCCCACATGAGAGCCACTACATCAGACCAAAATAGAGTCTAGTGCAATAAATCTGGGAGTAAGAGAATAGATTGAGACAAACAAGGCCTTGACAGTGAGCCATGATCACGAAGAAAAATAAATCCCAACCAGAATGGACAAAAAGAGAGTGGAGGAGAGCATTAAATGTCAAACAAGTGCTGTGACGCATGAAGATATTATACCTATAGAAAAACCAGGTCTCCATAGAAGAGAAACCCATCTGAGGAGAAGAAACGAGAAGGCAGAGCAAAAAATGGAAATGAAACAAATAGGCAAGGAACAAGGTGGAGGAAAAAGAAGTATCAATAGAGTAATAGAATAGAGAAACAACCAGAAGAGGATTCTCCATCACTAGGGGGAAAACCCTAAATAGAGGAGAGGTGTGGTGTGATCAGAAGAGCATTCAGGTGAGAAGGGGGCCATTCTCTCCCACCGCTCCATCCATCATTGGATTAAGTTCAAAAATCACTTATGCCTTATCTTTTTTCCTTATCTTTGGAAAAAATTCAAAAATTTTATTCACCAATAAAATATATATTCCTTTTGGTTCATTTTCCTTGAAGGAAAAGTGGTCCATAATTTTCTTTAATAGTGAAACATTCTTTCCAAATTCCATAGCATTTACTGAGTCTCAAAAATAAATCGCATTCAATAAATTGTGGTTAAGTCCTACAAAGATAACATCTATCTTCTAGAGATCTTTTCCACTAAATTTGGCCTTCCTAGAGCCAATGATTTTTCATCTTTCATCATTTCCAAAATGAACCAATCCACCCTTTTCATATTTTATTTCATTGATAAATTTTTTATTTTTGGTCATATGTAAGGTATACCCACTATCCAAAATCCAAAAAATATACTTGTTTGTTTCTCTTAAATAAACTTTACCAACATTTTTATTCTCTTTCCATTTATACCTATTCTATGACCATTGAGGAAATTATTTTAAAGATTGATACTTCAATGAATACTTTAGTTCAAAACTTTTCCTTTCATCTTGGAAAAAATAAAAATCAATTTTCAATTTTTAATGAGTTGGATAAGGTTCTTAGCTAATAATATACTTCTTTATGGGACTCATGATTTACCTATCGCTGTATCCTTGAGTCAAAATAGGATTCCTTGTGTCCATATCCTTCACACCAAAAACAATAACAATTAAAAGAATAATATTATGATGGAAAAATACTTTCTTGTTTTTAGTGTTTTTACTCTCTAAAAAATATTTTTTAAATGGATAGGACATATCAGACATGTACCAATTTTCCATAGTAATAATACTTAATTTTTTGTTTCATCCTCCCATTTATCACTACTTGACTAGTATAATTTTGAGCTTCTCCCAAATTTACTTTCCTCCAAGGAGCTGATGACTATGGGATGAAATGAGGCATATATATCTTCTTTATTTGATCACAATCAATAATATATCTCCCTTTTATTTAAAGAAATTAACCTTTAGAATCAGAATACACACTTCAGTGTTTACTCTTGAGAATTCTTTAGCCTCAATTGAGACCAGTTTATTTGAGAAACCCAATACCATGTCATGTGTAGAGACTCGGGTTTTGGCCCTATCAGAATCTGAAATATTTCTATGAATAATTCCAGAGCTAGGAGTGAAGACGGTGTGTGATTCCGAGGCCCGGTGTGCCCAAAATTAATTTTATAAAAATATTAATTATTTTTATACTATGCACATGGCAAAGTGTGATATCTCCCAAACGGTAGCTTAGAACGGGAATCTGAGGGAACGGTTGCATCTGGAACATGTCATTTACCCTAGGCGTGGTGTAAACTTTATGGGTGCGGGCCTGCGGTGAGAAACGCCACCAGGGGTATTTTCATAAATAAATGGAAAAGTTTATTTATGAGCGTTGGCTCGAATAACTTCTGAACGGAGTCTCGAATCGAAAATCAGAGTCCTCATTTGCATTTAGAATGGCGTGTTTACCCTAAGGGCGACCTTACTTTTGTCTCCTTCGGGCGTTGGGTTTGAGCTGAGACATGTGAAGGAGTTAAAGGAGGTTTTTGTTTAAAAAAAATAAATGAACCTCATCTCCCCCCTTTGTACACACCACAGGAGGACACTGCCTCCTCTCCACTCCTCCTGCTTTGACGAACAAGCAGCAGAGGTGCCACCGTCAGCCATTTTTGACGCAGATCGTTGGAAAATCGAGCTCCAACGCGTCGCCGACGTCGTTTTGCACCCGAAGCTTCGACATTTCACCCGTGAGGTAGGCGGTTTGAGTTTTAATTCCGAGATTCTGTTTTTGTGACGAATTGATTTGTTTTGAGGTCGTTGAAGGGAATATCACGTCCCGAGGGTCGCGCCGTTACCTTCAGATCATAAAACGGACCACCGGGGTGCCCCCGACGGTCCTCGAAATCTCCGCCGAAGCGGCTCCGGCGCGGCGGCGCCGACGCTAGCGGAACAGCGGTGGCCCGCGGCGGTGCGCGGTGTTCCGTGACGGCTATCCTCCTAAGGCAACGATGCACCGACCCAGCCGCCGGAGCACAGCAGCACTGGGCGCCACGCGGTGGAGGGCCGCCGGCCGGTTCAGGCCGGTCCGACCCCATTTTGTTACATGAGGGTTTTTAAACCCCCGTTTCTTGCAATCTGGGAGTCGGATTCGCGTGATGTCTACGAAGACGCGACCCTGGGGATGAGGAAAACCCTCCGGTGTTGGTTCAAGGTTTTAGAGGTTCAAGATCGTGGCTTGAGATTTAGAAACATTGTATAAAATAATATTATTTTATTATTTTACGACTTCGGGCCGTTGTAACTTCTACCCGGAGCGTCCGAATGACGTACCGTCAATGGCATTGAGACCTTGATGGTACGGAGGACTTTTTGAGATGGTTTCTGGTTGTTGGGACTGAGTTTGGGGTGTGGGCCCCACGAGGCCGGGTTTGGGATTTTTCAGAGAAACACAACTTTTGCACAAGGAGTCTGATTTTGGCCGATGAATAGTCGATCATGTGTGTATTTTTGAGAGGATCGCAATGGTGCAATCTGTTCATTGAGTTTCAAAAGCGAGGTGTGGCCCCCACCCGAGCTGGCTTCGGTGAATAGTACCTTTTTCACTGGGTGTCCGTTTTGGACAAACGATTAGTCGATTCCGTGTGTTTTTCCAAGGGGATCGTCATGGTACGATCCACTTGATGGGTTTTGGGATTGTTGTGTGGGACCCGCATGAGCTAGCTATAGTGAATAATGCCTCTTTCACCGGTGCTTTGTTTCGAGTGAGTAACCAGCCTATCCTGCGTGTTTTTTCGCGTGGATCGTGATGGTGGACTTGGTATCAGCCTTGGAGGTGCGTAGTGTGGCGTTGTTGTGTGTCGCATGGGTTAGCGACGTTTGGACCAGCATTGGTTGAGTGTACTCCCTTGGTTCGTTCCTACTAGGGTTTGCGTGGCATCACAACCCTCGTTTAGGATTGTGATCCTCTTGATGGGATTTTTAATCTGTTAGAGTTGTGGCATCCCTCCGGTGGGCCCGAAGCGGGATCATCTAGCATCGTTACCCTAGATCGGGTTCTTGGTATCACTGTGACCGCTTATCCACGGGTGGCGATCCCCTATTTAGCATGTTGACCCCGTAGGGTTTGTGGCATCATCAGGAATATGATCCCCTATGCAGTGGGCCGTGCTCAGTCGTGTTGTGGCATCGTCGGGTATACGATCCCCTACTCATCATGAAGATTATAATAGGGTTTCAGTATCGTCGGTTATACGATCCCCTACTCAGCATGTCGTTTCGGTAGGGTTGAGACATTGTCAGATATACGATCCCTTACTCAGCATGTGGTTTCCGTAGGGTTATGGCATCGTCGGTTCGATCCCTTACATAATTAGTTATAACAGATGGGGTTCCAGTATCATCGTGACCACCTATATGTGGGTGACGATCCTCTATCTGAGTGACATGTTTTTGTACTAATTCCAGATCAGGTTGTGGTATCCCCCAACGGATCCTGGGAGTGATCCCTTATCTGTGAGATCTACGAATGCCAGATCGGGTTGCGGTATCCCCCAGCGGACCCTGGGAGTGATCCCCTATCTATGAGATCTTCATATACCAGTGTAGGTTCTAGTATCCCCTATCAGACCCTAGGATTGATCCACTATCTGAGGAGTTTTGTGTTTATGTTGTTTCAGCGTGGTTACCTCAGTGACGGTACCCGATGAGCATGATCTCTCGGGTGAGCGTCTGTGAGGTTTGTGAGAAACCCGATGGAGTGTATTTCTCAAACGAGTGTCATCTGGGATGACAATGATAGTGGAGTGTGCTCTCCTGGTTGGGGGAAGTTGCTGATTATGAGGTCGGTACCTCTTGTGGCTTAGTGCGTGAGCTGGGTATATCTGGATTGTTCAAGGTGTATGTATGGGCATACACCTGAGCTGAGTTGACTAGTTGTGTTTAGCCGAGGATGGTCATGAGATGGAGTTTCTCTCTCATCTGGGTTCCCTCTGGCTGGGATGAGCGAACTTTTTCCTTTCAGTTTCTCTCTTTTGTTTTGGGTCTTTGGGGTGCCTAATGAGTATGTTTATACTCACTCCTGCATGGGCTTTGTGTACACATGTTTGTGTCTTGTGTAGAACACATAACTTTCAACAGAGTCCCAGGAGGACCCATAGTAGGTGGAGATGAGTGAGAGAGACTAACCATGGTGTTTACCGGTGCGGTGCCGAGGGAGATTTACGACGGGTGTTTGTGGCAGCGTTCCCCTTCCTCAGAGCATGTTGGACACACTTTTGTAGTTTTATTTTAGTGGGCCCTATTTTTCCCTTTTGTACTTCTGTTGTACTCTGGTTGTGGGATAGTTGTATGCATCCATTTTACTTATCAGTTTTATTTATCTCTGCACTGTTGCATGGAGATGTTTATGGGTGCGTGTGTACAGGTACTTTAGGATAATACCTCCCATATGTGCGATAGCCTACTCGACACTAGATGCCAGCCCCCGGCCTATTGGAGGCAGGTTTGGGGTGTCGCGGATTGAGCCCCGTTGGGTCGGGTCGTGATAGAGTGGTATCAAAGGAGGTTCCACCATTGGGATCTTAGAGCGTAGATGGTCTAGTTGTGATTTTGGTTTGGGTTGCATAGCGTCAGCGTTAGGATGTTTCGAGTTCGGCTTTCAGGCCAGGGATTCCAGTGTTGGTGCGTTGGACAACATATCCATACACCAGGACTCTGATAATCTGTCTTTTGACTCGAGACATTCATACACTAGTCGAAGGGGGAATAATGGTACATGAATCATATAGGACTGGGTTTTGGGTTTTTCCTTGTCCTTCTTGAGTCAGCTCTCCAGATATACTCTTTTAATATGGTGCGTCTTGAATATATTTCAGGATGCCTCCACGATGACAACCAGCGATGGTTCCGCAGTAGGATTGTGCTGACGATCCATCCCGTGTAGAGGCTGTGGACCATGGTGCAGGTTCTGTGGCTGGAACTCCAGGTGGTCTGCCAGTTTATCCACCACCTGACGAGCAGCTGGTTGTGCTGGCAGTGCAGGATGAGGTTGCGCGCAGGCTGAGTGCACTTCACGAGTTCTAGAGGTAGCAACCTCTGAGGTTTCGAGGTGGTCCAGACCCCCAGGAAGCTGATGACTGCCTTGAGGTAGTCACCAGAGTTTTCTGCCTAGTGAGGACACCTCCAGATCAGGTAGTGGTCCTAGCAGCGAGCCTTCTGCATGGTTCGGATGGGCGATGGTGGAGTTTGGTGACTCAGTCCCATGATGAGGAGACGATCACATGGGCAGAGTTTGAGCGGCTCTTCAGGGAGGAGTTCTATCAAGTGAAGCTGAGGTTAGTGAGGATCCATGAGCTTCTACAGCTTCGACAGGAGGTCATGACTGTGTCAGAGTACTCAACGAGGTTTACAGACCTATCACGCTACTCCCTGGACATGGTTCGAGACCCATTCTTTTGGGATCGGACCTTCGAGCAGGGCTTACATAGGGACATCCAAGTAGTTGTGGTTTCCCTGTGTCTACCCACCAATGCTGGAGTGCTAGAGCGATCTTTGGTGGTGGAGAGATTTCGAGATGAGCATATCCCCCCTATTAGTGTTGGGTATGCGAGAGCGGAGACGTCGAAATCTGGTAGCCGACAGAAGATGCAGGGGACTGGGTGTGGCCGACGTTTCAGGAGGCGACCCCAGAATGGAGAATTTGAGGGTCAAGGCTCGCATGCCAGTTTTGGGCAGCTTCAGGAGAGGTGGTGTTACACTTGTGACGGTCGGGGACATCTTGCTAGAGATTGTCTGACCCGACGTGCTGCTGAGAGGGAGCCTGTCACGACCCGTCCTCGGGGCCCGTGCCGTGACTACCCCAAGCCCGCCTTCCATAGTCCAGGGGCTGGCGACTAGCACCAAGGCGTAAATCCCGGTAAAAAGGGAAGTCATTGCCTTTGTAAAGTAAACACTAAGTAAAAACAGAGTACAACTGTAAGTGGGGAAAAGTAAATGGGCCAGTATACAAACCCAAACTGAAAGTAAAGTACAACTCGAAAGGGAAAACAACAACTGTAAAGTAAAATCCGCTACACCTAACTGTCCACTGGAGATCCCACCTGAAGGGTGGGTACAGATAGCTCCACTGCTCCTCGGGTCCCGCCGTCCGATCCGAGTACGTCCCGCCCAGTGGTCCACCTCCAGGTACCGTCCTGCTCTGCACGCCTCAACCACGATCAACGCTGTCCGTCGTCTGCAACCAACACAACATAGTGCGGGCATAGCCCGTGCAGGGGTGAGTATAAGCTACTCAGTAGGGACCCCGAGACCCCCGAAGGTCTCCCAAAATCTACATAGGATAAACCACAAAGGAAAGATACAATCACCAAGTAACAACCGACACTACTTAGGTATATGACCATACATATATCTAAGTCATCATTTCAATACGCTCCAACCTACGAGCCCAAGTACAACTCAGTCCACACAGGAAAGTATACGTATTCCACACAGGAAAGAAAAACGTAATCCACACAGGATAGCACAACACAATCCACAAAGGAAGGTAAACGAGATTCATCTCACACAGGTATACTTCTTCTAAAGACGATAGAGATGATCACTGATCCATCTAAGTCGTCGGACCCACAAAGGATCGATAGGTACTAACCCCCGCAAAGACCCACACAGGATCTGACCCACACAGGATCTGTAGGCGCTGGTTCACACAGGACCGCTGAGCGCTGACCCACACAGGATCAGATCCACACAGGATCGGTAGCACTGATCCACACAGGATCGCTGAGTTCTGTAGTCGTCGTCGTCGAATCCACTGAGGATCTCTGCACAGTCGTCGTCGCAGTCACAGTAGCAGTCGCAGTAGCAGTCGCAGCCAGCTCTAGGGTTCCCGCACACAGCAAGCTCGCTCGGGAGGGTCCGCTCCACGAGCCAAGAGGCTGATACATCAACTGTCACAAAGTCTAGAGTTGATGTATCCAAAAGTTCCGTATCATCAACAGGAACTCAACGCAACAGATGGCGCATCAATCGGACGCCCGGTCTGAGAGTTATTGGATTTTTCGTTCCACGGGCCCGATTGGTTTTTAAGGCAAAACCAACCCGACCATACTCCACCTGCATCCAAACCTCAGGCGGAATATTCCAAAAGATCCGACTCACTAATAGGAACTCAACAAAGCTGACGACACGTCAATCGGACGTCCGTAGCTCAAGATATGAGCGTTTCCGCTCCGAGGGCCCGGTTGGTTTCGTGTACGAACTAACCCGGCCGAACTCAAAGTATTCCGAAACCTTAAGTGTGATATACCGAAATGACCGTCTCGATCCAAGGATCGCATCTCCGTTGATGGCACGTTGTTTAGAGATGCATAGCCCGAGTTATGGGCATTTGAACCTAAACAGTTCGGTATCGGGGGTTTCGGGCCCGAGCCGACCCGGCCCGAGACCCCCCCCCCCCGGTCGGCCCGAACCGGGTCGACCCGCCCCGGCGCGGCGCGGCCCGGCCCGGCGCGGCCTGGCCTGGCAGACCGGCTAGGCGCTGGTCCGGCTCAGCGCAGCGCGCTGGGCACGCTGCCAGCTCGGCCTTCGGCCGAGCTGTTGAAAAAAACAGGGGGCGCCTGCCCCCTTTTGTAACCGCGGCCCCCCCTCATAATGGGGGGCCATTGATTGCTGGCCGGGGGAATTTATTTCCCCCGATTTTCTCCATTCCGGCCGGCCCGACCTGGCCGGCCGGTTCCTTCTCAACAGGACCGACAAAGGCCGGTCCTCTTCCGGCTTCCGACACCGGCGGCCCGGCTGGCCGCCGGTCACCTTGTTCCACCGCGGCCCGGAACCGGCCGCGGCCTTTGTCGTCCGGCGCGGTGCGACGGCACCACGTCCCTCCGCCGCGGCCCCATTCCGGCCACGACGTCCTCAGCTTCCTTCGTCGCGACGCGATGCCGTCGCGTTCTTGAATTTCTTTCCACCGCGCGGCGCGACGGCGCCGCGCAAAACTTGCCGTATGATTCCCGCGTGGTGCGACGGAACCACGCCATCCTGTTTTATCCGCAAGGTAACAAACATGAACATAGGAGGGGGTTAAGCCGTGTTTGTGCGGTCCGGCCCCCTCTCGTTAAACGATAACATTTATTCGATTAACCACGAAGTTCAAAATGCTAGAATCAAGAACGGAATAATTTAATAAATAACAAAATTCCCCTACCTCGGTTTCAAGAGCGGAGCACGTCAACAAACCGCAGAAGACAAGCGTCGCGGAGGTCGGGCGTCGCGGTAATCGTACGTCGATTCCGTTGTCGTCGAGGTGCGTCCGAAGAGGTACGTCGCTGGAGAAGCTTCGTAAGCTGACGGAGAAAGCCCGAGGAGGAAGCGGCGTCTCCTTTCGTTGACACGAGAAGAAGATCGATAGAAGCGGCGTCGTCGATCTTCGGAAACACACCGGCTGCGAAGAAGAGAAGAGACGACACGTCTTTCTCTTCTTATGGTGACGACGTTCTTCGTCGGAGCCTAAGTGTTCTTCGAGTTCTTCATCGTGGTTGAAGAAGAAGAAGAAAGCTTCCCAAACTTCACAAGGTGGCAAAAGGAACTAACCAAAATAAAATAAGTCTAAGGCTTATTTTATTTACACAACTAAACCACTTTGAATTTCAAAAGTTCGAAATTAAGAACTCTACTCAATTAATAACTCAAGTTGTCAAAATTAAAAAGAGAGGAGTTATTGGGAGTTTTAAGGGGAGTTGAAGAGTTAGGGTTCGTGTGGGCCCCACCACACTTAATCCTCTCAAGGGAGGTTAAGTGGATGTGGGTCCCACCTCTAACTCCCTTTGGGAGGATATAACCAACATGGATAAAAATAAATTGTGTTTCCACAATTTATTTAACTTCATTTTATTTCCCCCAAAACTAACTCTCATCCCACATAAAACGCAACCTCAGAAAATGTCTCCTTAAGCGAATATCGGCGCTGCAAGTTCATCGATGCCCTCGGAATTTGATTCCGGGCACCAGTTCAAAAGTTAGAAAAACCCGCTCATTCGTTCACTGAATGTACTCGAGCCAAACTTTGGAAATTGATTTCGGGCACACCGGGCCTCAGAATCAGGTGCCGTCAGAAACCGCGCTCTTGTAAAATTCCAAAGAAAATTAAGAAAAAATTTCTCTTGAATTTTACGGGTCTTTACATTACTCCCACCTCAGGGCTTTACGTCCCTGTAAAGATACATCAAAACTAGGGAAACAAATGAGGGTACTGAGAACGCATCTGAGCCTCCCACTCCCAAGTGCTCTCCTAGAGATTCCCGTGTTGCCACCTGATGCGCACTAAAGGAATTGACTGTCCACGTAGGACCCACTCCTGTCGATCCTTGATCTCCACCGGGACCTCCGTAAAAGTCGCCCCATCATCAACGTAAAGCTCCCCATGGTCAATGATGTGCATCGGGTCATGCACGTATCTCCTCAGCTGAGACACGTGGAAGATGTCATGGACCCGATGCAACTGAGGTGGTAGAGCCAGGCGATAAGCCACCTCGCCAATCCTGCTAAGTACCTGGAAGGGTCCGATGAAGCGCGGAGATAACTTGCCGCCTCAGCCAAATCTCCGTATACCACGTCGAGGTGAGACCCGCAAGAAGACGTGGTCGCCATCCTAGAACTCTAGTGGCCTCCGCCTCCTGTCAGCGTATGACTTCTACCGGCTCTGAGTTGTCCTCATCTTCTCCTGGATTACTTGGACCTTCTCTGTCGTGTCCTGGACCATCTCCGGTCCCACAAGTGCTGACTCCACAGGGTCTGTCCAGCACAAAGGATATCTACAAGTTCGGCCGTACAACGCCTCGTATGGTGCCATCCCGATGGTGGAGTGATAGCTGTTGTTGTACGCAAACTCCACCAAGGGTAGGTGGTCCTCCCAGCTACGACCAAAGTCGAGGAAACATGCGCAAAGCATGTCCTCGAGAGTCTGAATGGTCCTCTCCGTCTGACCATCCGTCTGACCATCCGTCTGAGGGTGAAAGGCTATGCTCAGACGTATATGTGTCCCGAACGCCTCCTACAATCCCTTCCAAAGCCGGGAAGTAAAGAGAGCATCTCGATTGGAGACAATAGATGATGACACACTGTGAAGCCGCAAAATCTCCTGAATGTAGAGACGTCCCAAGCTCTCCACTGAGCCTTGCTCTCTGATGGGTAAGAAGTGAGCCGACTTGGTGAGTCGGTCGACAATCACCCAAATGGAGTCGTGACCTCTGGAAGTACATGGAAGTCCAATCACAAATTCCATAGATACCCCGTCCCAATTCCACTCCAGGACCTCCAAGGGCTGTACCAAGCCTACTGGTACGTGGTGCTCAGCCTTCACCTGCTGGCAGGTGAGGCATCGAGAAATGAACTCTGCCACAACCTTCTTCATGCCCAGCCACCAGTGCTGTCGTTTGAGATCCTGATACATCTTCTCCACTCCAGGATGTACCGCCAAAGGAGAAGTATGAAACTCTCTCAACACCTCCTCCCGTAAAGCGACTGGTACCATGGTACGTCCTCTGAAAAGGATGTCGTGCTCTGCTCCAAAGGAGAAACCATCAGGTGCCTGTCCTGAGGATATCTGTGCACGCCGCGTCTCACAGTCAACGTCCCCATGCTGTGCCTCTCTGACCTGCTGTAGAAGTGGAGGAGTGACTGTGAGTGACTGAAGGAAGGATGCTCCATCTCTATCCACAAAGTATATCTAGAAAGAGGCTAGCTGCTCCGTCACCTCCTCGAGTAGCTGAATGCCCATCCTCCTGCTGAGGGCATCGGCTACTACGTTCCCCTTCCCAGGAGTATAGACTATCTCAAAGTCATAGTCCTGGAGGAACTCGAGCCATCGCCGCTGTCTTAGGTTCAGGTCTTTCTGTGAGAAGATATACCTGAGACTCTGATGATCAGAAAATACCCTAAGCGCTCTCCCATCGGATAGTGTCGCCATGTCTTCAGAGCGAAGACCACTGCTGATAACTCCAGGTCATGGGTAGCGTAGTTCTGCTCATGCGGCCTCAACTGACATGATCCATAGGCGATCACTGCCCGCTCCTGCATCAGGAAACATCCAAGTCCGGTCCCTGATGCATCGCAGTAGACTATGTACCCTACTCCCTCCTCAGGAAACCTCAAGATAGGGGCGCTGGTCAATATCTATCTCAGCTCCTGGAAGCTCTACTGACATCTGTCTGACCACACAAAGGGTTTCCCCTTCTTCGTCAAAGCTGAGAGTGGTGCCGCAACTATAGAGAAGTCTGGCACGAATCTCCGATAGTATCCGGCTAGTCCCAAGAAACTCCGCACCTCCGTCACGCTCCTGGGTGGCTCCCAAGCTAACACTGCCTCGATCTTCGCAAGATCCACTGCAAATCCCGCCTCAGAGATGACGTGTCCCAAGAAGTGGACCTCACGTATCCAGAACTAGCACTTCGAGAGTTTTCCATAAAGATGGTGCTCTCGGAGTGTGTCTAGTACAACTCGTAAGTGGTAGGCGTGCTCCTCCTCAGTTGTCGAGTATATCAAAATGTCGTCGATGAAGACCACGACAAATCGATCGAGGTATGGCTGAAAGATACTATTCATGAGGGCCATGAACACTGCTGGAGAATTGGTTACACTGAAAGGCATAACCAAGAACTCATAGTGGCCATACCAAAATCTGAAGGCCGTCTTCTACACGTCCTCGTCTCTAAATCTGAGCTGATGATAGCCTGACCTGAGGTCTATCTTCAAGAACCACCGTGCTCCCTTGAGCTGATCAAAGAGGTCATCAATCCTCGGTAGCGGATACTTATTCCTCACTGTCACCTGGTTCAGGCGACGATAGTCAACACAAAGTCACAAGGTCCCGTCCGCCTTCTTGGCGAACAAAATCGGGGAAGCCCAGGGTGAAACACTGGGTCGGATGAACCCCTTGCCCTGCAAGTCCTCCAACTGTACCCGTAGATCTAGAAGCTCAGCGGGGGCCATCCGATATGCTGGAGTCGATATCGGGGCTGTCCTGGGGTACAGGTCAATATAAAAGTCTACCTCTCTGCGAGGAGGTAACCCTGGAACGTCGTCGGGAAAAACGTCCGCAAACTGATCCACCACTGCAGGAAAACCAGGACTCCGCACGTCAACTGCTCCTAGGATGAGGCTATCCAACTGATGAGTGATGGGATGTCCTCTCCTTTGAGGAAGTCCATCCTGTGCTGCAAAGGATCCCTTCTCGCCGATGAAGGTGAACCTGCTTCCGTCGGTGCGTACACATCGCACCTTGCGCCTAAAACAGTCAATCTGTGCATGGACCATAGATAACCAATCCATGCCCAAGATGACGTCGTAAGGACTCGACGCTGCTACAAGAAGATCCCAGCCGAAGCTCTCGCCTCCTAGAGTAAGATCACACTACCGGCACCAGTGCGTAATCGTCGAGTCTGCTCCCGTAGGATTCTCTAGCCATAAGGATCGAGCCAACGGCTCTGTCGGAATCTAAGAGCTCCGAACAAGGGCAGCGGCTATGAAAGAGTGACTCGTTCCTATGTCTATAAGTACTGCAGAAAGGGTGGAATAGACACAGATAGTACCTCGAATCATCTCTGGTGCGCCGTGGTCGTAGGCCTCTGCTGCCTGGAGCTGTGCCTGTCTCTGTCCGCCAGCTCCCTGTGGTCGGGGTGGACCTCCTGGTGGTGGTGGTGGTAGAGCCTCAAAGCATCACCCACCACCTGCTGCTCGGCCAGCTCCTCTGCCTCGTCCGCATCCTCCCTACGTACCTCCACGGTCGACCCTATGCCTCTGCCTCGGTGGTCCCTCAACCGTCTGCTGCTCCTCGGCACGGTGGTTCGGGCAGTCACGAGCCATGTGGCCCTGCCCGCCGCACGAGTAGCACTGTCTGCCTCTAGAAAGACTGGCTCCGCGCTGTGTGCCCCGCACTGCTGAGCCAGTGTCCTGAGGTCGTCTGCCTGAGGGTCTGGTCTTCCTGGACCCCTGAGTCATCCGTTGACTGCCTGCTGCAGAAGACTCTGCTACGCGCCGCCCTGCGGTGGGTCTCGGCGCTGGTGTAGACTCAGCAAGAAAGCTCTCGATCAAAAGGGCCCGCTCCAGTACTCCCGTCTGAGTCGGTATACTAAGGGAGATCAGCGATGCCCTGATCTCATGTCTCAATCCCTGCTCGAAGGTCCGGGCCTGGAAGAATGGGTCCCGTACCATATCGGTCGAGTAGCGCGAGAGATCTGTAAATCTCGCCGAGTACTGAGCGACCATCATGCTTCCCTGCTGCAGCTGACGAAGCTTCTGAATGCGCACTGCACAGAGGGTGGCTGGGAAGAACTCCGAGCGGAAGAGGCTCTCAAAGTCCGTCCAAAGTAGAGATGCCTCATCGTGCACCTGGAGCATCAAGCTCCACCATCGGCCCGCTGCTGCGTGCAGTAGGCTCGCCGTGAGGATCACCATGAGGTCTGCTGGTGCCCTCACTAGCCTAAAAACTCGTACGACTGCCTCCAGCCAGTCCTCGGCTGCCTGGGGGTCCGTCTCCCCACGGAACCTGGGCGGTCACTGGTGCTGGAACTCATGCAGTGCGCTGAGGCGACGTGCATCATCAACGGCTTGTGCTGGAAGTGTCGGTGGCTCGACGGGTAGTGCTACCGCCGGTGCCACTGCTGACAAAGGGCCCTACAACAAGGCCTCGTCGCTCGGTGGACTGTCGTCACGCTCGACTCTCGGAACCCTAGCTGGCTGCCGTCGTGGGGCCATCCTGAAAAGGAAACAGGTGCGCCACGGTCAGAACAGTATACCTGGTGAGATGATACAAAGTAATCTCAAAGAAAACTTGAAACACACACGCAATCAAGGTTTTCGTGCATTAAGTCGGAAATCAGAAGTCAGGGTCCCGGTGTATGGATACGTCGGCCGCCTCACCAACACTGGACTCCCTGGACTGATAACCACACTCAATATGCTAAACACTATTGCTTCACATAGAAAAGATCAGAGTTCGCAGTAGAACCGAACTCCTCTGATACCAATTTGTCACGACCCGTCCTCGGGGCCCGTGCCGTGACTACCCCAAGCCCGCCTTCCATAGGCCAGGGGCGGGAGACTAGCACCAAGGCATAAATCCCGGTAAAAAGGGAAGGAATTGCCTTTGTAAAGTAAACACTAAGTAAAAACAGAGTACAACTGTAAGTGCAGAAAAGTAAATGGGCCAGTATACAAACCCAAACTGAAAGTAAAGTACAACTCGAAAGGGAAAACAACAACTGTAAAGTAAAAGCCGTTACACCGAGTTGTCCACTGGAGATCCCACCTGAAGGGTGGGTACAGATAGCTCCACTGCTCCTCGGGTCCCGCCGTCCGCTCCGAGTACATCCCGCCCAGTGGTCCACCTCCAGGTACCGTCCTGCTCTGCACGCCTCAACCATGATCAACGCTGTCCGTCGTCTGTAACCAACACAACGTAGTGCGGGCATAGCCCGTGCAGGGGTGAGTATAAGCTTCTCAGTAGGGACCCCGAGACCCCCGAAGGTCTCCCAAAATCCACATAGGATAAACCAAAAATGAAAGATACAATCATGAAGTAACAACCGAAACTGCTTAGGTATATGCCCATACATATACCTAAGTCATCATTTCAATATGCTCCAACCTCTGAGCCCAAGTACAACTCGGTCCACACGGGAAAGTATACGTATTCCACACAGGAAAGCAAAACGTAATCCACACAGGATAGCAAAACACAATCCACACAGGAAGGTAAACAGGATTCAGCTCACACAGGTATACTTCTTCGAAAGACGATAGAGATGATCACTGATCCATATAAGTCGTTGGACCCACAAAGGATCGATAGGTACTAACCCCCGCAAAGACCCACACAGTATCAGACCCACACATGATCTGTAGGCACTGGTTCACACAGGACCGCTGAGCGCTGACCCACACAGGATCGGACCCACACAGGATCGGTAGCACTGATCCATACAAGATTGCTGAGTGCTGTAGTCATCGTCGTTGAATCCACTGAGGATGTCTGCACAGTCGTCGTCGCAGTCACAGTAGCAGTCGCAGTAGCAGTCGCAGTAACAGTCGCAACCAGCTCTAGGGTTCCCGCACACAGCAAGATCGCTCGGGAGGGTCCGCTCCACGAGCCGAGAGGCTGATACATCAACTGTCAAAAAGTCTAGAGTTGATGTATCCAAAAGTTCCGTATCGTCAACAGGAACTCAACGCAACAGACGGTGCGTCAATCGGGCGCCCGGTCTGAGAGTTATTGGCCTTTTCGTTCCAGGGGCCCGGTTGGTTTTTAAGGCAAAACCAACCCGACCGTACTCCACCTGCATCCAAACCTCGGGCGGAATATGCCAAAAGATCCGACTCACTAAGAGGAACTCAACAAAGCTGACGGCACGTCAATCGGATGTCCGTAGCTCAAGATATGGGCGTTTGCGCTCCGAGGGCCCGGTTGGTTTCGTGTACGAACCAACCCGGCCGAACTCAAAGTATTCCGAAACCTTGAGTGCGATATACCGAAATGACCATATCGATCCAAGGATCGCATCGCCGCTGACGGCGCATCGTTTGGAGGTCCGTAGCCTGACTTATGGGCATTTGAACCTAAATAGTTCGGTATCAGGGGTTTCGGGCCCGGGCCGACCCGGCCCGAGACCCCCCCCCTCGGTCGGCCCGAACCAGGTCGACCCGCCCTGGATAGGGTCAACCCGGCGTGGCGCGGCGCGGCGCGGCGCGACCCGGTACGGCCCGGCGCGGCCCGGCGCGGCCCGGCCCGGCTAGGCTCGGCCCGGCCTGACAGACCGGCCAGGAGCCGGTCCGGCTCAGCGCAGCGTGCTGGGCGCGCTTCCAGCTGCCCCCCTTTGTAACCGCGGCCCCCCCTCATAATGGGGGGCCATTGATTGCTGGTCGGGGGAATTTATTTCCCCCGATTTTCTCCATTCAGGCCGGCCCGACCTGGCTGTCCGGTTCCTTCTCAACAGAACCGGCAAAGGCCGGTCCTCTTCCGGCTTCCGACACCGGCGGCCCGGCTGGCCGCCGATAACCTTGTTCCGCCGCGGACCGGAACTGGCCGCGGCCTTTGTCGTCAGGCGCGGTGCGACGACACCGCGTCCCTCCGCCGCGGCCCCGTTTCGGCCGCGGCGTCCTCAGCTTCCTTTGACGCGACGCGACGGCGTTGCGTTCTTGAATTTCTTTCCACGGCGCGGTGCGACGACGCCATGAAAAACTTGCCATATGATTCCCGCGTGGTGCGAAGGCACCACGCCATCCCGTTTCATCCGCAAGGGAACAAACATGAACATAGGAGGGGGTTAAGCCGTGTTTGTGCGGTCCGGCCCCCTCTCGTTAAATGATAACATTTATTCCATTAACCACGAAGTTCAACATGCTAGAATCAAGAATGGAATAATTTAATAAATAACAAAATTCCCCTACCTCAGTTTCAAGAGCGGATCACGTCAACAAACCGCGGAAGACAAGCGCCGCGGAGGTCGGGAGTCGCAGTAATCGTACGTCGATTCCGTTGATGTCGAGGTGCGTCCGAAGAGGTACGTCGCTGGAGAAGCTTCGTAAGCTGACGGAGAAAGCCCGAGGAGGAAGCGGCGTCTCCTTTTGTTGACACAGGAAGAAGATCGATAGAAGCGGCGTCGTCGATCTTCGGAAACACACCGGCTACGAAGAAGAGAAGATACGACACGTCTTTCTCTTCTTATGGTGACAACGTTCTTCGTCGGAGCCTTAGTGTTCTTCGAGTTCTTCGTCGTGGTTGAAGAAGAAGAAGAAAGCTTCCCAAACTTCACAAGGTGGCAAAAGGAACTAACCAAAATAAAATAAGTCTAAGGATTATTTTATTTACACAACTAAACCAATTTGAATTTCAAAAGTTTGAAATTAAGAACTCTACTCAATTAATAACTCAAGTTGTCAAAATTAAAAAGAGAGGAGTTATTGGGAGTTTTAAGGGGAGTTGAAGAGTTTGAGTTTGTGTGGGCCCCACAACACTTAATCCTCTCAAGGGAGGTTAAGTGGATGTGGGTCCCACCTCTAACTCCCTTTGGGAGGATATAACCAACATGGATAAAAATAAATTGTGTTTCCACAATTTATTTAACTTCATTTTATTTTCCCCAAAACTAACTCTCAACCCGCATAAAACGCAACCTCAGAATAGGTCTCCTTAAGTGAATATCGGCGCTGCGAGTTCATCGGTGCCCTCAGAATTCGATTCCGGGCACCGATTCAAAAGTTATAAAAACCCGCTCGTTCGTTCACTGAACGTACCCGAGCCAAACTTTGGAAATTGATTCCGGGCACACCGGGCCTCAGAATCAGGTGCCGTCAGAAACCGCACTCTTGTAAAATTCCAAAGAAAATTAAGAAAAAATTTCCCTTGAATTTTACAGGTCTTTACAGAGCCGGTCGAAGAAACACCTTGGTAGAGGCAGCGACTCGAGAAAGGTGGTCCACATGGCAGTGGATGTGGCGATAGAGCTGGTGCAGCAGTAGGAGGTGTTAGGCGGTATCAGCTTCCCCCACCCCCACCCCCAAGTGCTCCACGCCGAGCTCAGGGAGCTGGTGGCCGAGGTCGAGGACAACTGCATGCCCTGGAGGCTGTTGACCCAGAGGCTCCACGGATGGATAGAGGTACGCCTTATGTCCTTTATACTTACTAAAGTAGTTTGTTAGACACTATTTAGCGGTACTCTTTCCTTTCCATTGTTTGCTCTAGTTTTGTTTAGGGTGTTGGTAAGACCCTGTGTGGGTGTTGTTAGGCATGATTCGAATGTGTAAGGAAGAGGGATCCTTCCCCCATCGAGATGAATTTTTGTGACGTGATTAAAACCGTGCGGGTGAGTCAGTGCCACCCAAAGCAGATAATGTTGAGGTGTGTTGGATGAGTCCCTCTGACTTATGTGTTCGGGCATGGGTGTTGTTGGTGAACTCGCTGGTGTGGGAGACCCAGTTGAGAGTCCAGTCGGTTTCCTTGTGCTTAGGGATTTTCGGGGACGAAAAGTTCTAAGGAGGGGAGGATATAGTGACTTGGGTTTTGGCCCTGTCAGACTTTGGAATATTTCTATGAATAATTTCAGAGTTAGGCACGAAGAAAGTGTGCGATTCTGAGGCCTCGTGTGCCTGAAATTAATTTTATAAAAATATTAAGTATTTTTATACTATGCACATGGCGGGGGTGTGATATCTCCCAAACGGTAGCTCAGAACGGGAATTTGAGGGCATGGTTGCATCCAGAACGTGTTGTTTACCCTAGGAGAGGTGTAAGCTTTGCGGGCGTGGGCCTGTAGTGAGAAACGACACCGGGGGCATTTTCGTAAATAAATGGAAAAGTTTATTTACGAGCGTCGGCTCAAATAACTTCTGAACGGAGTCTCGGATCAAAAATAAGAGTTCGTCATTGCATTCAGAACGACGCATTTACCCTAAGGGTGACCTTACTTTTGTCTGCGTCGGGCGTTGGGTCCGAGCTGAGATGTGTGCGGGAGTTAAAGGAGGCTTTTGTTTTTTAAAAAATAAATGAACCTCATCTCCCCCCCTTTGTACGCACAACAGGAGGCCACCGCCTCCTCTACACTCCTCCTCCTTCGACGAAAAAGCGACAGATGTGCCGCCGTCAGACGTTTTTGACACAGATCATTGGAAAATCAAGCTCCAGTGCGTCGCCGGCATCGTTCTGCACCCGAAGCTTCGACGTTTCGCCCGCGAGGTAGGCGGTTTGAGTTTTAATTCCCCAATCCCGTTTTTGTTGCGAATTGCTTTGTTTTTAGGTTGTTACAGGAAAGATCGTATCCTAGCGACGCACGGCAGTTCGCGGAGGCGCACGACGGTAGGCCGCCCGGGGCGGCGGTGCGCCGTCCTAGCCACCGGAGCGCGGTAGTGCTGGGCGCCGTGCGGCGGAGGGTCACCGGCCAAGGCGGGCCGGTCCGACCCCATTTTGTTACACAGGGGTTTTCAAACCCTCATTTCTTGAAATCTGGGAGTTGGATTCACGTACCGTCTATGGCGACCTGACCCTGGGGACAAGGCAAACCCTCTGGTGTGGGTTCACGGGTTTAAAGGTGAGGGATCGTGGCTCGGGAGTTAGAAACGTCGTATAAAATAATTTTATTTTATTATTTTACGACTTCAGGCCATTGTAACTTCTACCTGGGGCATCTGAATGACGTGCCGTCAGTGGCGTTGAGACCTTGATAGTACGACATACATTTTGAGATGGTTTCCAGGTGTCGAGACTGAGTTTGGGGTGTGGGCCCCACGAGGCTGGGTTTGAACGTTTTCGGAGAAACGCAACTTTCGCACAAGGAGTCCGATTTTGGCAGATGAATAGTCGATCCTGTGTGTCTTTTCGAGAGGATCAAAATGGTGTGATCCATTCATTGAGTTTCAGAAGTGAGGCATGGGCCCCACCCAAGCTGGCTTTGGTGAATAGTACCTTTTTCACCGGGTGTCCGTTTCGGACGAACGAGCAGTCGATTCTGTGTGTTTTTCCAAGGGGATTGCCATGGTATGATTCTTTTGATGGGTTTTGGTATCGTTGTGTGGGCCTTGCACAAGCTAGCTATAGTGAGTAGTTCCTTTTTCACCGGTGCTCCGTTTCGGGTGAGTAACCAGCCTATCTTGCATGTTTTTCCACGTGGATCGCGAAGGTGGCCTTGGTATCGACCTTGGAGGTGCACGGTGTGGAGTTTTTGTGGGTCGCTCAGGTTATCAACATTTGGACCATCAGTGGTTGAGGGTAATCCCTTGGTTCGTTCCTACGAGGGTTTGCATGGCATCACAACCCTCGTATAGGCTTGTGATCCTCTTGATGTTAGAGTTGGGGCATCCCTCCGGTGGGCTCAGAGCGGGATCCTCTAGAATCGTTACCCTAGATCGGGTTTTTGGTATTGCTGTGACCGCTTATCCACAGGTGGCGATCCACTATTTAGCAGGTTAACCCCGTAGGGTTTGTGGCATCATTGGGAATATGATCCCTTACGCAGTGGGCCGTTCTTAGTAGTGTTGTTGCATCATCGGGTATATGATCCCCTACTCAGCATGAGGATTATAGTAGGGTTGCAGTATCTTCTGTTATATGATCCCCTACTCAGCATGTCATTTCGGTAGGTTTGAGGCATTGTCATATATACAATCCCCTACTCAGCATGTGGTTTATATAGGGTTGCGGCATCGTCGGTTCGATCCCTTACATCGCGAGTTATACCAGATGGGGTTCCGGTATCGTCGTGACCACCTATATGTGGGCGACAATCCTCTATCTGAGTGATGTGTTTCTGTACTAATGCCAGATCGGGTTGTGGTATCCCCCAACGGATCCTGGGAGTGATCCCCTATATGTGAGATCTACGAATGCCAGATCGGGTTGCAGTATCCCCCAGTGGACCCTGGGAGTGATCCCCTATCTGTGAGATCTTCATATACTGTTGTGGGTTCTAGTATCCCCTAGCATACCCTATGAGTGATCCCCTATCTGAGGAGTTTGGTGTTTATGTTATTTCAGCGTGGTTACCTCAGCGATGGTACCTGACGAGTGTGATATCTCAGGTGAGCGTCTGTGAGGTTTGTGAGAAACCCGATAGAGTGTATCTCTCAGACAAGTGTCATCTGGGATGACAGTGATAGTGGAGTGTGCTCTCCTAGTTGCGGGTAGTTTCTGATGATGAGGTCGGTACCTCTTGTGGATTGGTTCTTGAGATGGGTATATCTGTATTGTTCAAGGTGTATGTATGGGAATACACCTGAGCTGAGATGACTAGTTGTGTTTAGCTGAGGATGTTCACGAGATGGAGTTTCTCTGTCATCTGGGTTCTCTCTGGCTGGGATGAGCAGACTGTTTCCTTTCAATTTCTCTCCTTTGTTTTGGGTCTTTGGGGTGCCTACTGAGTATGTTTATACTCACCCCTTCATGGGCTTTTCTCGAACATGTTTGTGTCTTGTTCAGACCACATGCCTTTCGACGGAGTCCCTGTAGGACCCAGAGTAGGCAGAGCTAAGTGAGCGAGACTGACCGGGGTGTTTACCAGTGCGATGCTGAGGGAGCTTTCTGGTGGGTGTTTGTGGCAGTGTTCCCCTTATTCAGAGCAGGTTGGATGCGCTTTTGTAGTTTTCTTTTGGTGGGCCCTATTTTTCTCTTTTGTACTTCTGCTGTACTCTGGTTGTGGGATAGTTTTATGCATTCATTTTACTTTTCAGTTTTACTTATCTCTGCACTGTTGCATGGAGATGTTTGTGGGTGCATGTGTATAAGTACTTTAGGCTAATGCCTACCATGTGTATGATAGCCTACTCGACACTAGACTCCAGCCCCTGGCCTATTGGAGGTGGGCTTGGGGTGTCGCGGCTCGAGCCCCGTTGGGTCGGGTCATGACATCATGTGTAAGGAATCTTTATTATCCCCCATAGTTTTATCACCAAACCATGAATTCATCTTCAAGTTATTTAGTCCTCTTGAACTTTTTATTTACTTTATTAGTCAATCCATCAATGATTCATGAATATTATTCCACTTTGATATTGATATACACTTCCTTTCCTGAGTTTCTAGAAATTACAGATTTCAATTTGTTAATATTATCCTTCAATTATGAATTCTCTTCCTTCTGTTGTTTCATATACAAATTTGAGTCATGAAAAGTTTTATTTTCCTTCTTTGTTTTATCCCTCCATTTTTCAAGTTCTTTTAGGGATACCTCAAGATCAAACTTCAAATTATCTCTCCCTATAATATCATCATATTTATCATCACTATTATAAATTTTTGTTTTGTTAATAATGATCACTAATACATCTTCACCATGGTACCTGCAATCCTCAACTTCTTTACTTAGGACTCACCTAAACTTACATCTTCATGATATAATATATTTTTACTCTTGAGGAATTTATGATGTGGTTATCTCCCACTTTTATCACTTTTAAAATATTTATTCTTAAATACTTCGTCATCAGTATCTTTAATTTTTTAAAATACTTAGTATCAAGATAACCAAACTAGAAACATTAGAAACAAGAAAGTAGACGTTTTCCTTTGAATTTAATTTTAATATATTAAGGTTAGAGGAAATAAAGTCTATAACACCATCAAACTCATATTCTTCTAGATAAAATTTAATAGATAGAGTCTTTATTTCCTTGAATACCACAACTTATGAGTTTCCTTTGATCTGGATTCATTATTGTCACTTCTCATTTCATATGTGATATGTGTTCTATAAAGGATTTACAATGATAAATCCTTTGGATCCTTATCTTCATGTACATAAAAATTGGAATTAAACCATGGGGTAATATCCTCAATATTTATTTCATGATCATGGTATCATCAATATTTTCTACAATACCTTGAATGTCTTCAACAAGAGCATTCCAATGATAAAAAACACATCAATGGTTTTAGTCAGACTCATCCTCAAGTATTTATATTTATTCCATAGTGCTTGAAACATTTCATATAGAACTTTGGAACCATATTCACAAATATTTTGGATCATTTACATCATGGGATGAGATATTATGAAGTACATTACCTTGTTGTAGATAGGTTTGTCCAAGGCCCCCCTAACACGTTGATCACCTTTGTATCCACATCCAGTTTATTGTTTCTTGTTTCTTGTTTCTTATAAGGATCCAATCTACATGTTAACTATAATACCATGAATAACTATTGTGTACACTTCCATTCCCAATGACCTTAAGAAGTGCTTCATCCTATTCTTCTATAAATGGAAATAGTTACTTTCAAAAATTGGTATCCTTTTTGATTCACCATCGTGAATTCTGCTATAATTCCATGATAAAAAATGTCACATTATAAACCTGGATCTTATACAAATTTTTTTCCCTTGTCAAGAAAATTACCTTGGGGGGGGGGGGGGGGTTGAATCAAGGTATCATATACTTTAGCCCTTGAATCCCTTGATCATGATCTTGTTCTCTCAATATAAGGAACACTCTTTTTCTCTCCCTTACTTTCTCTTGATAAGTGATGAAAGTAATAAATAACACTCAAATAAATTTACTTGGTTCAACATAACTAGGATATTCCAAGGATCTTTTAATTAACAGTTCATCTATGCACCAAAACAATGGAGTGGACTACTTAATTTGTATTACACAATGGAGTAGTCTCACTGACCCTCCAAACTCATTGTTCAAAAAATATGATAAAGTTGACTTCCTCTCATCACAAAGAAGATATTGTTATTCCCATAATGAACATATGTATATTATTAACATGTTTAGGATAGTAACAATACACCTAAAATAATGTGTCTCTTTTTATCCCTCTAATTATGTTCTAATGAGATGATACTCTTGTATTTTTCTCCTTCCACCTTCATTTAAATCTTATAAAAACCCTATAGGAAAAATATTATGGTTTATTTGAGAGCCTTTCCTCCATTTACTTTCAATATAATGGTTAATATTGAATATAAATTTTCTAATATTGTCTTTAAGTGTTCCATTTTATTATCTAGATCATAATATTTCAAAAAAATCCAAACCAGACACATGAAAATTCAAGCAATAACTCCCTATTTCAGTTTCTAGTAAAAAATTACAGATGACTAAAACTACTTGTCTATGGCATGATCTTGGATTTTACAACAGAACCAACCACCTTCCTGAATTTTATATGTCATAGAATCATACACTATGGTGTAGAATAAACTTTTATGGCATGGAAATGAATCCTATGGTATAAAATTCTATTGTTGACTAGATCCACACTTCTCACACATTAAATACTCCATTAATCTCCCATGATCTTCTAAAATTATCTCCTCTAACTCTTTGAATCACCAAACTCTTTGTAGTTTATCCACTTCCATTGTGGTGTGATCTCTTATAGGATAAGAATCATTAATTCAATCAATATTCTAGTATCACTTATCCATGTCATAATTTGGATTCTCTAATGTGGATTTCTATAAATCTTTATGAAACAAAGTATAACTTCTAAATGGTTGTATTTTATCCAACATGACTATGGTGTAGCCATATTTCCACAACATGGACGCCCTAAATTTTCCATAAGCATTGAAACCCATCAAAATACTTTATGTATGGACACTATTTTGTGGTTCATTTGATTGCAACGTGGTCTTAAAACTTCAAATCCCACATCAAAATTTCATCTATAATTTCAATGATTAATAATCTTAGACATCAATAAATATATCATTAGAGTCTGAACTATGTTGGTGATCACCTATAACCTCTCATAGAGACCCACACACGAGAAGCTAATAATTATCCCTCATGTGTTCACCTGTTCCATGGAATGCTTGACATTCACCTATGATTTCATGCACATGTTCTCATATTTACACTCATATTTTCCCTCTTAGATATATGGCACCTAGCTCATACACTAACTTTTTTGGAGGCTACTCGGGTTATGAAATTAAGTTATATTGGCCATATAAATTTCTATCCTTAAAAACTTCATTGTGGAACATACATTGATTCTATGACATGGACAAAATTTGAGGCATCTTATGTAGTATATAATGATCTCTCTTATGGTGTAACTAATTAAAATTTGACATAACGTTCCCAAATTCAACACATTATACAATGCAAAGTAGGGTCTGCTGTGTGGGGTCAGTCTTCTAGAAATATATCTTCTTAAAAGATTCCAAGTACTCTATAGTGAGGAATTATAAACATGAATCCATAAAAATACTCTAAGAATCACTTGAGAATTATTCTTCAAATTGTCAATAAACATAATCCACCAAAACCTTCAAAGGGGTTTTGTCTAATAATAACAATGGATAATCATGAATGAATTTTATTATGAAATTATTAAAGACATATCCCTAAAAAATAAGAGTTTCAGGAGAGAAGTGGTGGCTATAAATTTCATTATAAATAAAATGGGAACAAAAATAAAAGAACAAAGTGACTCAATTGAAGACATTTCCCAATAAACTTTGAAGGAAATGGCCATGATGAAGGAATTGAAGGAAAACATCATTCCACTCAAGACTCAATTTAAATAAAGAAGAAAATCCAGGATGGATGGTTATTTAAGTATAGAGGTTATGGATTAAAATTTTAAATAAAAATAAGAAAATAAGATAACTTTAGGAGAGGATAAACACCTCAAATGAGAAGATAAAAATCCATACAAAGGTAGCCATAAAAGAAAAAGAGTCCAGATCTAGAATCTGGAGGAAAACATAATTTTGATGCTAATTTTGGAATATATAATACAAAAATAAAGGATAAAAAAAACTGATACTAATGTAGAAGTATTGGGAACATTATAAGAAGGCGTTTCAAAATAATCCCAAGGATGAGAGAAGAACTCCAATGATGGCAACATCTTAATCAAGGAGATACCACATCAGGTATGATTCTCATAGTAAATGTTTTATTTATTATAACCTAGGTAACATAGAAAGGTATTATAATTGGAGGAATTAATGAAAGGGTAAAGATTACAAAAGGATACATTCAAATCCTATTATATACAAATAAAGGGTTTATCCAAGAAAAAATCAAGTTAAGATGGAAAATATGTTCAATGTTTTAGAGAACGATAAAGAGCCTCAATAAAGGGTATATTAAGTACCAATATCTAGATACTCACAAAAAATATCTTAGAAGCTAATAAATTATATCTATATGTAATAGAAAGTGGTTATACTAGATGTGAGAAAGCTATAACAATAAGTAAATGAGAATACTGAAGAAGAATTATTTCAAGATAGAACTCTTGGCTGTAAAGGAAGTATTTTTCCAAAGTGGTTCCACATAATCCACTAAAACTCAAAAGATAAATATGTAATTGAAAATAAAGACACATGTGATATCCAATTATGATGCTATAAAAGAAGTTACTTTTTCAAGTGTGATCGATTCCATAATTATGGAACATTCCAAGCCAAGGAAAACAATGATTCCTATATCTTGTAAGAGAAGTGTGTTAGTGGTATCAATTAAAAGAGATTATTTGGAAATAGGTTGATAAAGAAAACTAAAAATAATTATGATAAGGTTGAATAGATGATAACATCCCTTTCCTAAAACATGAAAAAAGGAAAAGTAAAGATGCAATTAAAAGGGTTAGTATATCTTGACCATCCCCATTACTCTATTTGAGGAACCTTGATGTACCCTTCTCCCCATATGTTTTATTATTTCTAACCATTTGTAAAGAGTTACAAAATTAATGGGGAGATATGATCCATGGGTTGTTTTTCTAGAAAATAACATGTTGTGGATCTAAAAGAATATTTGATAAGGCCACAATCCAAGTGGTCTCAGGACCCAAGAAGAAGATAAAATGGAAAAAATAACAACCCAAAAAGTGAAATTCATGATTATTTATTCTTATTGAACATGTGGTTTGGTGTTTGGTATCATTTGATGTTTTTAAGGATATCTAAAAGATAATGAGAAGAAAGAGTTTTTCCTATAAGTGGAATCCCCAATTTAAACATAAAAAATTGGTTTCAAAAGATATATTCTTAGGGGGAGTGGAAATCAAAATTCAAAGGTTTCTTAGCCTTATCTCGAATGTGAAGATGTCCATGGATATTTATAAGAGAAATGTTTTAATTAGTATCAATTTTTATTTCAAAATTGGTATCAATTTTAAAAAATGGTATGATCATCACTACCAAGTGATTTATTGTTTATCCACTAATGGTTTGGTGTGAAAGTTTGTTGGAGATCAAATGTTGTTTTTAGAAGTTAAAGATCCAAATCTTCTTGATATTTCATTGTTTTTCATGAGTAATAAAGACAAATTTGAGGCTATTTTAAAATAATTTTGTTTCCTATATTGATATTAGGATCAATAGGCTTAGATTATTTATTTACAACCAAAATTCTAAGTAGGATCCTAACTTAATGGATCTATTAATTATTATGGCTATTATGGAAATTGGATTATGGGAGTTTTATAGATTTGGTAATTCCAACTAGAAATTGTTTTTGATTGGTTTTAGGGGTTTATTATAATCAATATGTGTTTGAATCCAAAGTATAAATATAATCTCAATAGGGGAGATGAAATTAGATGTGTAATTCCTCCCTATCCTCATAGGGGGAGTTAAATACCATAAATAATAACTCTTAAAAGTAGATGAAAAATGGGTATTTAAGCTTTCTTGGAGTTTTCACACACATCAATATAGAGGAAGGTTTGAAAATGAAAATATTTTATCCCATTAAAAGGGGATATTGTGATTCAAAGGAATATACCTATATTTTATGGAAGAGTAAGTTCCCTTTGTATTTAATTTATAATAAGGGGGTGTATGATTTATTGGAATTATAAGTGTTGGATATTGTCAAAAGAATATAAAGGGGGAGTTTTTTTATGAATCCCAAAAGAATATATTAGTTTTTTTAATAATAAGTATGTTGATAATAAGGATAAAAACCTTTATGAGAAATATAAAGGCCATGTTGATTCTTGTAGGATTTTTGATAATGATATTTATCACTTTATTATTGGATTTGTTGATAATACATCTTAAATTTTGTTATGTTGGGATCATTGTCCACACAAATAGAATGGTATTCAGAAAAAATCTGTAAGTGCTCAGTTATTCTACAAGGATACTACATAGTTAAGATAAGAGCTGAATATATGTGGAATGTATCTTGAAGAAGGTTTTTTTGAAGTTGAACAACATGGTAAAGACCATGACCTAGTTAGGGGGTGTAGTAGAGATGAAGAAGAAGCCAGGTGTGAACACACCATGCCTTATGGTCATGGTAGAAAAGGATATGCCCAATTCTGGAAAGCTAGAATGAGACATTCTTTAGTTTTACCCATGGTGGAGTCCTAAATTACCTATAAAAAATGATTAATAAAGGTTGAATACACCATGGAACAAGACATAGTGAGTAAAAAACTACTAAACATTTGGTTCTATGCCATAGAGGATTCATCATGGCTGAGAGGATGTGATACATTGAAGACCTAAAGCTCAAAGCGGTCAAAATGAACAATATAAAGAGTACCACACCATATAGGTGGATGTGGTGGCTCGAGAGGATCCCTATGAGACATGGATAAATGCATTATGGGTGTGGTGGAGTTTTATAGAAGATATAGTTAATAATAATAACAACAAGCCAAAACAACCAATAGTAGGAGACCACACCATAGTGACTGACATGTTGGAGTAAAAATAGGAAAAGTTTGTTCACTACACTATGGCGAAGTTCATGGTTTATAAGTATCTATATAAGCCAAAACAACCAATATTAGGAGACTACACCGTAGTGTTCAGTATGTTGGAGTCAAAATGGAAAAATATTTTTCACCATACTATGGTGAAGCGAATATTGATAGGTGATTTGATGAATTCAAGTGAATTAATTACAGGGGTTCTTATATGGATGTTAAATGATTAAATGATATTTTTTCATGGTTTTATACCATGATTCTAACCTGAATCTATTTTTTATAGTTTTACACAAGTTTAATTAAATGTATATTTAATTCCATGCTACAAAGTGAAATGGTTTTCCATAAATTAATTATGTGTATTGCCTGAAATTGACAGAGAAAATGGAGGAGGTTTATGAGGAAGTTAATGTGTAGTTTTAAGGTCTTAATATGTCATTGAAAAGTGGCCATTTACTAAATTAAGATCCCTTGTATTATAAATGAGATCGAATATTACAGAAGGATACAAGATTTTTGAGTCTATGAACACATTGTATATCTAAAAAAAGAAAAAGGAGAGTATATAACCAATATTTATATTTTAGGAAGAATAATAAAGGATTTAAAAGAAATGGGTTGGAAGAATTTGGTAGTCATTAAATATATTTCCAAGGAGAAGAATTCATCACTACTGCATAGTGAATAAGAAATTCAAGACTTACTCTAGAAATAATAAAAAGCACTACAAATATATTTTCACAGTTTGTGAAGGATAATACTAACTAGACTATAAAATAACATATACCTATTATTTAATATACAAGCCAAGTAAGTGATGTTGGATAAAGGAACTATAAATCCATAAACTATATTGAAGTGATCCTTTCCACCAGCAACAAGCCTTGGAAGGAATGTTAGAGGGAATAACCCTTGGGAAGTAGTGAGTTGTCCCTAAACCATTATAAGGGGAGTGAACCCTATAAATAGAAGTGATATTTATAGTGATTTTGTGTATGACAAAATATATATTCATGATCCTTGGACATATCCCAGTGATGGTGAACCAAGGAATTTCTCGTATCCCTATTTACTTTTATTCATACACACCAAAAAAGATCAAGAAACCTAAAGTATATTTTCTAAAAGAGCATAAAGAGTGACCTTAAAGGTTGATAGGTCAAGATACATTAGGGAGAGTAATACATTAAAGGACAAATTATTCTAATTTGGTAAGACACTACATACCATGATCCCTCCCTCTTAGGGTAATCTCACACTAAGCCCCTATTAAGGAATGTACACCATTTTTATTTCTCCCATTGCATTTCATTTACCTTGAATGTTTAGAAAGTTTTTCATAAGAGAGTGTGTGAGGAATGTCTTATAAATTTTGATTATGGTGAATATGACTTCCTAGTTTTGGTTCTCTAAGATGAAGGGAAGTTCTAGTGGTTTGATTCCATAGTTTAGAACCATCAATAATTATGATCTTCTGGTGAATGTGAGTTCCATCATACTGTGATTGTAGAAAGGTTCCTATTCACAAAAATATTCATGCTAAATTGGTAGAATTGGAACCATCTCGTTAAGAGAATTAATAACCCTATCCTTTTTCATGAAGGTGATAAGGTGTAACTATTGTCTAGTTCTAATTCTATCTCTTTGCTTCTAGTTTAGTGATTTTGAGATTTATTTGTGTTCAAGGAGGAGTTAAGGTTATGTTTATTGTGAGAATTAATTTTTAAGTGCAAGGAAGGTGACCACATTATTCAATTGGTGTTTAATTTTAGTGACCTACATATTTCATACATTATTATCACATTATTTTTATGATAAACAATATAAAAATAATAATACATTCCAGAATCAAAATGTTTAGTGTCTTGGGAAAATTATTTTCATACAAAATTAATATATATTAAATTTTAAAAATTATTTAAATCCTTCTTCATAGTACTCCTAAAATATTTCATATCATTCATAGCACATGAAATCACCTAAGTACATAAATCAAATAAATGGTGATCTAAAAGATGACTAAGGGGAGGAATAATAGAAAAGAACACAATACATGAATCAATGTGAGTACATGGGTGAGAATAATCATTATCAACATATCATAGGAATGGGATTATCATCATTGGTATACAAAAATAATTTTAAGGAGATATATAATGTGTCATATGCATGATAATAAAATAACATAACATATGTTGAAAAACCCCACATATAAAATGTGAATAATTCTACCATAATGTTCATAATATAATATGTGTACAAAGACTTACTGAATAGAATGTGAAAAAATATAGAATCATGTTCATGTATAACATATAAAATATTATGAAATATATCAATTTACCTAATTAATTAGAGGTATAAATAATTCTGGGCCAATTTTTTATACCATAAAATTCTCATAATCATGCATACCACATAGAAATGGAATATTTATCAATAATAAACATCAAATAAACCCATAAGAAAATAATGGGTTTCATAAGGAATATATCAATGAATAAAGAATGGATATTACCCAAAAGAAGAATGGATGACATGATTTTGGATATTTTTATGGGTTTTATTAATAAATAAATGATTATATTTCATAGAATGGAAGAAAATAAAAATAAGAAGAATAAAATAGAATTTTCAAGAAAAAGTTTTAATAAAAAAACATGATAGTGTCTTGGAATTCATACCAAGGAATTAATAACATTTTTATCCCTATAATAACTATGGGAATGAAAATTAAAATACATTTAGAATGGATTTAGAAGAACCATACTGAAAAGAGAGAGAAAGAGGCGATAAACCCAAAAAGGATGAGTTGGGTTCGAGAGTCCTATTACCTTAGGTTCCATTTTTTTCATCATATTTACACATCATGTACAATAAACTTATGTTTATTAAATCATTAATCTATAATAATATTTTATTAATTTTTCCATTCTTAATCATTCATAATCATTAGAATTTATTTATTACTGATTTTTAAAGAGATAATGGCTCGATGAGATATTTATTTTAATTTTTCTATTTATATTTAAATTTCATTCTTTTAATTATCAATTAATTATAAATTGATAAAATTAACTCCAAAAGAATAAAAATAAATACATTTATAGGTTTATATATTATATATTATCTACACTAACTAGCCAGGAAGGCAGTGATAATGTCCTCATGGATGGATAAAAATTACCATAATGAGATGTTTTAAAAAGAGAAAGGGAGAGTATACATATTATTAAAGTTTTATTTATACCATATTATAATAACATAAATATTTTTTATACCTATGAAATAAATTTCTTAGAAACATAGAAAAAGAAAGGAGATCACGAGAGTAGAAATAAAACATTAAAAGAATCGGATTATAGGGTAATATCTTCATTGATGCTTACTCATTTTCTATAGAACTAAATAATTGAGGGTTTGGATATAACACCCTGAGATTTTAATATATAAAATCATATTCATTTGATAGCTTTCTTCAAATGAAAAAACAAACCAAAATGGACCAAAAAATATTATGTAACCACCGTAAATTAGCTGTTTAATTGGTGGGTACACATAGAGGTAACCAAATTATGAAGTATATGTATAAATAAAAAGAAAGGTAAATTTTAATACTAATTCACTGATGGAATTAAATTATCATATCAAAATAACTAATAAGATCATTTTATGCTAAAAATGTATTTTTTTTTTGAAATTGGATTTTTATACACTTTATCGTAAGAAACTAAATATATTATGGATAACATATATTATTTATATGAAAAGTATATTAACCCAAATCTAATTAGTAATTTATAGGAAATAAGAATAAGAATAACTAATATTTTAATAATTTATTTTCCTATGAAAACCGTTTTCATTATGTTATTATTTAAAAGTTAAATTATCAAATTTTAGAAATTAAATTTGAAAAATATGAATTAATTTTTGGATTTATAATAACAATATTATCTTAGGATTATTTTTTTTATGATTTTTAAATAGTTTATTTTTAGGTTAATAGTGAAAAAATACAGTATATACCTATACGATAACTTTTATAGAATTATCATAAATTAAGTTTTGAATTTAAAAATTATAAAAAAAATTCATGACCAAAAGTGTATTTAAGGAGTAAAATTATTTATTTAAAAATACATTTTGAATTTATAAAAACCATGTTTATCATTTTGAAACTCAACCAATCTTTTATTGTAATATTTTTTTTCATCTTTTACTTTTAATTAATTTTTCACAATGTGAAATTCATTTTTGGATTATTTTTAAAACCAAATAATTTTTATTTTTTTAATAATAAAAAAATTAATGTTATATAAATCAATAAAATTGATAATTTTATCTTAATCATAATTTTTAAGTATAAAAACACACTTTTTTTCTAAAAATGGATTTTACGCATTATGAGTGCTAATATCAAAAGTAATTTTTATCACCCTTAGAAATTTTATTTGAAAAAATTTATTTCATGTTTTGAATAATTAGGTATAAATTATGTAATAAGGCCCATTTTATTTTTAGGAATTAAAATTAACTTTCTAAGGTAAAAATTAATTACCATTGTAAAAACAAAAAATGGTAAAAGTGAAAAATCTAAGAGAAAAAGACTTAAAAAATGTTTAAAACATGCATTAAAATGAAGTTTTGAGGTATAATAGACCTTAAATCATACCCAAATCCATTATTTTCCATATTTTCTCCACTTTAAATGTGAAACATGTTCTCTCAAAATATTAAGAATTTGTATTTACAAAAATGCCACTCCCTCCACCTATAAAATGTGCTAACCTCCACCCCATTTCCAGACTCATTATAAAGATTTATATTGAAAAAAATAATATATAATATCTCTTAAATTATATATCCACTTAATAAAATCCCTATTCTTTCAAAAAGACCAAGCTAAGGATCCTTAAGGTTTTACTTAAGGGGGAACATCCAGAGGTAGAGATAATGTTCTCAACTGATATTTCTTAATTATTTCCTTATTTTACCCTATAAAATCTATTCCATACATGAAATTATGATAAAATAAATATTAATAATATTATTAAATGTTTTTATACTTATGGAATATTCATTTTATACCTTCTTCTAAAATTATTTTAAAAATGAAGACGCTGTCATGTGTACGTGCAGACTAATGCCTCCATGAATATTGTACTTGATTTTTCATCACCACCGTACAAAAATGGTTATAAAAATATATTTAATGGATTAATATGAGATTTATAAAATTATTAATATTATTAAATTATAAACCATTCTATATCTTACTCCCAATATATGGACATCAAACGCGTCGCCCGAGCGTACATGCAGACTACCACCTCCACAAAAATAGCCTATTTCATTTTTTATATATTATTTTATTATTTATAAAAACATATTAAAATATTATTTAACACCTTGAAAAAAATAAATAATATAATTATGATTTTATAATAATGATATCATTCCAAAATAATCAATTATTTAACCATACTCTCTTGTAGATTATAACTTGTTATTATTTAGGTCAGTTTAAGAATTTACATGAACAATGCTATAAACCCCTAACATGGATGACTATTAATTATACACTGAAAAAGGATAATATTAATTTTTTTTATATTATAATATTTATGTGATTAAAATTTCATAAACACTTTTACTAATGAATTTTACAATTTGATCTTCTTTTCTTATCATGTTTGTAATTCCTTCTTAAAATGCACTATTACATGGTAAATTTTTGAACACCTCCTAAAACAAAAAATGGAATTGATTTTATTTTAAAATTTAATTTTTAGTTATACCATTATATTAATAAAATTTTATCATTATGGATATATTAAATATTCAATTGGGATGATAACCAAAGTGGTTCTTGAACCTAGAACATTCTGGGCGAAGTAAACTGGAAAATAGACCAATAAAATGACTATAACAGCCATGATATAAGACTAATGAAGATATAATTTTAACTAGATATATAAGAAATCATGAGGAAAATTTCATTAAATAGTTAACAAAGTTAATTATATTTTTTTAATGGATTTATAGGCGGCCCAATTTGAAGATGAAATTTTGGGCCTGATTTTGTGGCCTAGAATAATATCCCACCATTTCAATCATATATAAAAACCAAAATTAAAATTGGAATTTAATTTTATATAATATTAGGGGAAATATTGGGATTAAATTTATTATTTTATGTACCACTAAAATTTTTCCTTATAGAATCTCGTTTGGACACATATGTTGGAGGCATGTAAGTTGGATCCCATTTTGGGTCAAGGGTGGAAAAGTCTACATTTCAAAAACTGTACACCACCATATGACTACCATAACCAAGTGGGAAGACTTGTAATATTTAGGACTCGAACTAAGGATCCCAAAATTCCTATTAAAGGTAGTGGTGTTGGAGTATTTGTAAGGAATTTGTGTTTATATCAACTGTAATGTTATGCTTCCGTTTTGTATTCATGCATTTGTTTTTGACAATACAAGTTATTAAAAATCACCTATGTTTATTAATAAAAGTTCTTCATGTTATCATATTATATTCATATTAATATAATCTTTATACCTTTTCCTCAAGTATTTAATCTATTCACATTATATTTTTTGAAATTCTTCATACAATGGTGGAGTGATCTTTATTTCATTGTTTTAACCTCTTCAATTACCTCCTCATGAGTCTACTATCATATTATATAGAAATATTTGCATAAATGGAAGGATAAAAATATTATGGTTTGATATAATAGAGTATAAATGGTCTGTATTGGATGATATATCTCACTCTTTAAATTTTTAATCATTTATTTTATTTGATTTTTTCATTCAGCGATTATCTTTCTTCATCTTCCTTATTGAATTTTACCACCACACTTTTCATGTTAAAATAAGATACTTTACCTTGGAGTTCTCTTGAAAATTATATTCCAAGTGTATATGTTATTATAATGTGTATGTTAAGGTGTAAAATTAGAAAGTGATGAGGTTAGATTGATTTCATTGAATGAATCCTTCTTGAGTTAAGGAAATTGAAATAATGTAGAAACATTTTCATCTAATAAATCCCTTGTAATAACCTAGGATTAAAACTTTAACATAAATTGAATTTAATTAGGCCTCTTAGTGTTCATTTAAACCATCTAAATAAAACCAAATTTGGACACTTTATATAAAAATCTACCTCTTATAATGTATGTGTCTTTAGGTTTTTTCTTAGGTCTATGAGGATTCGAAAACTAAAGCTATACTACAACTGACCATTTAAACCCTAAAAAATTGGGTAAATTTAGGTGAGACCACATTTTGGTTCCATTTATGGGGACCCAAGTAAGTAACCTTAGATCATATCTTTCTATTCTCACCACATTTCTTTATTCTCAACCCAATTCCTCTAATATTTTCCCATTTATTTTATTATACTATTTTTCTATCTATACATGTCTATTGATAGCAAAGACCATTCAAATCATTAACATATCCCTCCTTGGTGAGATGAAAAATCTTAGTGATATTGAGATCTTCAATACTGATCTTGAACACGTATCTAGGAATACTGAATAAATTGACCATAGGAAATTCCTTGAAGTTAAAACTATTGACCGTGCGTGAAAATTTATGAAAAATACAACTATAGTACTAATAATTTCTCAAACATTCCATCAGTAAAAGAGGTTCTTTTAAGTGTACAATCAATAGAGGTCGATTCTCAAAATTTTCAAAATCCTTATAAACTAAAAAATTTCAATCCAAAGTACAATTATGACCCTAGATTCTATTGGTGGTATAATTAAAATCTTAATCAACTTCAAGGTATAAATCTATACCCTTCACAAATATTTTCAACCTACAACCAATTTCAAGACTAAGAAGAACATTTCCAACATCCTATAGTTCAAATTTTCCACCTATATTGGCCACTTATTGAATCTAATCAATAAAAATTACTTTATAAATTGTGTAAACAAATAGATAAAATGAATTTAGAAGTTTCATCATTGATATTAGAATTAAAAGGCATTAAAAAGGTTATGTAACCCATTCCCACTCAGGTTTTCCCTTCAATAACATTGATAAAAGAATAATGTTACACACAAACCTCTCATGAAAATGCTAAAGAATCATCCTTTGAATATAGGATACCTAAAGAACGTGAAAGAATTATTAATGGGTTTTTAAATCAATAGGAAATTGATTTTCTATATTCACTAGAGGGTAATTTGACATCATGAATTGAGTGTCCTTAATATTGCTCCATTAATGATTTTTCATAACCAAAAATCACTGAACCATTTGGTAAAATCTTTAAATCTTATTATATATCAACCAGTAACAGTAATATGGAAAATTTAGGGTTTTAAATATCTTTTATTATGGAACCAATTATTTATAAAATATTAGGAAAATAAATTGTTCTTGATTCAAATTACCAATCTACTTTAAGAAATTTCTATTAACCCAAACTCAAAATTACATTCCTTCCTTCCCTTATTAAGTATCCCTTCATATGTGATAACTAGAAATTTGCGGTTGTCATTAATTCTTCCATTGAAACCAATAAAGTAGTAATGATCCTTGATGTCTTATGAAAGAGAATGAAAGCAATTATATCCATTTTTTTTGACATTCCATGTATTATCCCACTAATGGAAACATATAGTATTGTATATAAATCATATTGTAAATTATGGAGAAACACCAATCTAATGAAATAATTAGAAAATTGAAAGTTGGTATTTTGTAAGTTGGGTGCGGGGGGATCTAAGTCGAGATAACAACATTAAATAAAGAACTTTTCGGGAGGCAACCCAACTTTTAACTGTACATTGACTCGGTTTTTGTAGTTAAAAATAAACAAGTATGTTTTTAATTAATTTTTCTTTGTTTTTTAGTTAAGGGAACCTTGAGGGGTTTCCATTGTGTTATAATTATGTTGGTGTGTAATATTCAAGGAATTATGAGATTGATGATTTTTTAGGAAAATAATTTTTCTTCTAGGTGTACAAACACAAATTTTCATCATTTATGGGGTGTATGTGAGTGACATGGAGATCAAGGGATTGAATAAGTGCATCATGAACTTCAACTTCAACCACCAGGTGACTTCACTCCATGATTCTCATTTTAAAATTTTATTTTGGAACTCCTCTCCTATACCTCTACCCCATTCTAATTTTTATTTTCTTTAAACACTAGGGACAATGTTATTTTAATTTGTGGGGATAAAATCATTTTTTTGTTTTTGTGTTCATAAAAAAAATGTACGTTAATGGAAAGAAAAATTTATTTAACCTTGAACATGATAATACACATTGAAAACATTTAAATTTAATATAAAATAATTTTTCATTCCTTTATTTTGATTTTAATCAATGTTTAAGTTCATGAGCATAGATTTTGGAATGTGTAGTTGTCTAATGTGATTTTTACCTTCTACATTTTCACCCATTTAATAAAAAATTCACAGCAAAAATCCTTTTTATTAAAGGGTATTAGTTTGAGTTATTGGGATACCATAATAAATAACACAGGTTTGGTGATCATTTTAATTTTAACATGAGTATTTTAAAAAATAAAAAAATGTAATTAAAAAAACAAAAATAAATTTGTGCGTAGAGTAATGGATTGAACTAATGCATGGATTTCAGCACTTAGGGATCATGACTCTATAGTTATCGAGACAAGAGTTTGTTATGGATAATTTAAATATCTTATTGATTGATATAACTAGACATAATGCCTGGGTATGTGAGCTTCACTTGTTACCCTATGGTCTTTGAGCCTGGGAGTCCTCGACAAAGTCTCACTACAGGGGTTGAATTGATAGAGTGAAATTTTAATTACCATTAAAAAATTAAGAAAATAAAAAAAAAACAAAACAAAAAATAAATACTTATCTTAATATTAAAATTTGATTCTACTTAGAACTTATATCCTTTCCCCTTGAATAAAAATGAACCCCCATGTCTATTGTGATGCACAATACATCATCATGCTTAATTGAAATTAGATGAAATGTGGTGATGAATTTTAATAAGGGAATGGGATTGGGCTTGTGATATTATTATAAAACTATCTTGTTTTAAATTATGTTTAACGGTTTCATAATTTTTTGGTATTTTGTATTTTGGTGAGCAATGTATATAAAAATATTTTTTGAAAAGGGAATTAAAATTTCATATTTTTGAGATACATTTTTCTTGGGACTAGAAAAAAAGAATTGGGAGGGGGGTGTGATTATCCATTGAAAGAGGATAATATTAATTTTTTATATCATAATATTCATGTGATTTAATATTAATAAACATTTTTACTAGTGAATTTTACAATTTTAACTTCTTTTCTTATCATGTTTGTAATTCCTTCTTAAAATTCACTATTACATGGTACATTTTTGAACACATCCTAAAACACCCAATGGTCTTGATATTATTTTCATATTTTATTTTTGAGGGTTTCCATGATATGTGGAACATTATATCCTTCTGAATCTATTGAAGATTCAATTGGGAGGACGACCAAAGTGGTCCTTAAACCTAAAACATTATGGGTGAAGTGAATTGGATAACAGTCCCATAAAATGAATATAGTGGACATGATATAATCTCAAAAAACATAAAATTTTAACTAGAGATATAGAAAATCATTATTAAAATTTCATTCAATAGTGACCATAGATAATTATGATTTTTTAAGGGAGTTACAGGTGTCCAAAGATGAATATGAGATTCTAAGACAGATTCTTTGGCCTAGAATAATAATCCACTTTTTCAATCAAATATCCAAAACCAAAAATCCAATTGTTCTAAAATAAGATGTTTGAGGAAATATAGGTATTCAATTTATTATTCTATAGTCCGCTCAAATTTGGCCATCTAGAAGCTCATTTGGACTTATCTGTCGGAGGCTTGTAAGTTGTCTCCAATTTCATGTCAAGGGTGGAAAATTCCACATTCCAAAAACTTTACAACACCATAGGCCTACCATAATCAAGTGGGAAGACTTGGAATATTGGGGGATTGACACAAGGATCCCAAAATTCCTATTTAAGGTAGGTTTTTTTCGAGTATTTGGAAGGAATTTGTGTTTATTTCAATTGTAATGTTATGCTACCATTTTGTATTCGCATATTTGTTTTTCACATGTAAGTTGTTAGAATCACCTATGTTTTTAATAAAAGTTCTTCATATTCTCTTATTAAGTTATTCTTATTATAACTTTTATACCATTTCTTAAAGTATTGAATCTATTTACATCATATTTTGTGAAATTATTCACAAAAATGTGGAATGATAATTATTTCGTTGTTTTTACTTCAATTCCACCCTTATGAGCCTACTCCCATCTTATATGGAAATTTTTGAATCAATGGAAGGATAAAACTCTCACGGTTTGATATGATAGAGTATCAAGGGGATAAATTGGATGTTATTTTTCACTCTTTAAATGTTTAATCATTTCTTTTACTTGATATTTTCATTTAATGGTTTTCTTTTTTCCTCTTCCTTATTGAATTTTTTCACCACACTTTTCATCTACTAATGAGTTTATTTACCTAGGAGTGATCATGAAAATTATAATATAAGTTTATATTTTATTAGAATTTTTATGTAAAGGTTTTAAACTAGTAATTTATGTGGTTATATTTATTTAATTGAATGAGTCCTTCTTTATTTTATGAAATTTAAATAATGTAGAAAAAATTTCATCCAATCAATACCTTTTAATAATATTGGATCAAACCTTTCTCATAAATTTAATTCAATTACAAATATTAATTTTCATTTTAAACATCTCAAAACAAACCAATGCTAGCCACTTATTAAATCTCCCTATTAGAACATATGTGTCTTTAGGTTTCTTCTTAGGCCTCAGAGGATTCAAAAACCCAAGATACACTAAAAGCGACCGCTTCAACCCTAAAAACTTGGCTAAATTTGGGCGAGATAAAATATAGAAACATAAATATAGGTGTTATTAGAAATTAATGATAAAATAATATTTGGTGTATAATCCTGAAAATTTTATATTAATATTTAACTTATTATTATTGAACCACCCTTTTGTTCATTAAAAATTACCAAAACAAGACCATCACCAACTTCGACATCACAAATCATAAATAAAATACTTATGAAATGAAATTAGAACTTTATAAATAATTATAAAGATATATTTCAGCACCTATAATGATATTGTAATAATGAAATTTGAATCTATAAATAATAATAAACACCACTATTATGAAACTAGTATTAAAAAAATAATTAAATCTAATAACATCCAATAAATAAATAAGATACAAATAACTAATATATTTGTAATAAATGATTATAAATAAAGTTTATAAAAGGTTATAGTTATGTATAATGTTCTTAAATATTTTATTAAGATATTTATATTTTTTATATAGGAGGTTGGATCACATTCAACTTAGATGGATTAAAGGTAATTGCTTTGTTAAATAAAATTCACGGAGTTATGATTGTTATTTTTGAACTTTAATATTATAATTTGGGGTTGTTCCTCCCTATGATTGTATTAAAAATTATTTTCTCTTTTTAGGGATTTAAATTTATTTCTTATAAAATCAATTCAAAATGATTATCCCTTCAATATATGATGTTTGTAATGGTTTTTAATAGCTCAACTTTATTTATTTAAGTTATAAAGTTTCATCTTGAACTTCTTAATTCTATTCTTGGTTTATTAAAACTTACGGTTTTATATTTCAATTTCAATTTATATTTTGTAAAAATGACACTTTTTATTTAAATCTTCATCCTTGATAAATTTCTTCCACATAAAAGTATTAAATTATTTATAATAATTCCCATTTTCTTTAATGGTGATTTTTCTTCCATGTATATATTTACCTTTACACCAATGATATCCTTTATATTTGGAAACCTAATTATGTGTTTTATCATGTGGAATTTATATTTATATTTCAAAATAAATTTTATCATCCCTTTTTAAGTTTTTTTTATTTCAACAAATGAATTTTAAAATATTTAAATGGTTTTCCTTCCATGATTTTTTTATTTTCACTCCACATTTCCTTTGAAAAACCTTTTGTAATTTTCAAGGATATATTATTAGGATTAAATTTAAATTTGTTTTTATTTTATTTTTTTCATTTTAACTCTTATAAAATTACTTTTTAAAGTGACTCATTACTTCCTATTTTATGACATTGTTAATTTTTTTATTAAAGCCATTTTACCATTTTTCTTCCATTTTCCACTTCATATTAAAGGTTTTTACCTCCTATGGTGTTATTTTTCATGGATTACCTTCTAAATTAACTAATAATATTTTATTTTTGGGTATTAAACTTGAAGAATTGAAAAATATAATTCTTGATCCCTTCTAACATGATATCGTTTGAAGTGTTCTTCTTAGGAAGGTGTTGTCATCTATATCAGCATCCTTCAAAGTTATTATATTAAAATTAGGATATGGATTTATAATACCATCCAAATTATTTTTATATATGACTTATGATTATATAATTCCATTTATTTATTGGGGTAAATTTTTAACTTATATATATAGCCACTACTCTATAAAGAGTTTTTTTGAAGGATAATTACACAGAGAACCATTACATTTGTTAATTGGGGAACATATTGACAACCTGCATACTTTTCATTTCATTACATATGTTTATAGATTAATAAATCATATTGTTTATGTATTGTATAGATTATTAATTCCTTAATATGATGAAATCATTGAACTTAATTAGTGATGGATAGGGCCCACAATTTCCCCTTGATGAATTAGTAGACCTCATGAGACAAACTAGTTTTGGTATTTGGTTTATAATTTCTCATTTATTTAGTTGTATTGGTTTTGGACTTGACAACAAGTAGATATATTGGAACAAGGCCTTGATGGTATGTAATTTATTGGTACATAGCCTTGACAAATCCAATATTATGTATTATATCACTATGAAACCAGTTATTTCTATCCTTGTGATTATTTATATTATTATGTCATCCATGGATTTCTTTCAAGATCATGTGATTAGTTATATGAAATTATTTGATTATCATTTACGTCCTTCTATGTTATTCATTCATTTTTTATTATTTAATAGCTTCTAGTATATGCTTTCCCTTACCGAGTATTTGATCTCACCCTTATTATATTTCCATTTCCCCAGGTTATGAATAAAGTTGTTACATAGGTTATATCTAGAATAATGACATTTGTGAAGAATTTATAGGATATGCTGAAGAATTATTATAGATTAATTAGTTCCTAATGTAGTGGAAAAAATTTCCATTTAATGAGAAATAGACGGTCTATATTAGTTAATGATGTGTTTTAATTCTCTAAAACTCCAACCCTAAAATGTAGAGAGAATGTATGTAATGTAATATTTTCTATAAATCATGTAATTATGGGACACTTATATTTTGGTTATTGTAGTTGGTATCAGAGAAAGGTTTAGATAAATTTCTGGATTATGATTTTATTTGCTGATTATAATTTAAGAGTTGTAAATTTCACCAAGGGTTGTTAATTTAAGGTTTCTCATAATTTAAAAGGTATAGATAAATATTTATGTTGGTTGAGGTAATATTGGGTATTTTATGTTTTTTTGGGAATTAAGGTGATACAAATTTAGTGAAAACTATATGAATAAGTCAATGTTTAGGAAAAATATCCTAAAATTATGATAAAATAGAGATTGTACAGTTCTCTTAGTAATTAAACCACTATCTAGATATTGGAAAGTGGATGCATTTGTGATATAGATGCACCTAAAAGTAATCACCATAAAAAAGGTTGGTTGAGTATCAACTCAATCTTTACTCAGTGCACGATGAGTGGTCCTGTGATTTCACACCTAGCTAGACACTCCTTGGGGATATTCTTTATAAATTTTCATACTCTTTATGAAACATTACGAGGGATTTTAATATATTTTTCTTTGAGAACCTAGTAAAAAAAAGACAATAGACAACCTAGGTTAAAATAAATGAGTTATAGGTTGATCCAATTATATCATAGTTGAACCAAAAGTGTTATAGGTTTAAATGGATGTGTAATAGTATGAGACATCATAATATTGAGTTTTAAAATTCATATTATCATTTATTATGATTTTATGGGATATTATCATAACCATTTTTGTTTTAGTATTGGGTTGGAATCAAAATCATGATAATGAATTTTTGAAAGATATGTATCTAAAAACCCCTATGTCATATAAACCAACTAAGGAATCATATCTGACATAAATTTTTGTGACAAATGAAAATCAAGACATAGGTTTATTAAGATGTAACATAGGAGTTCCCTAGTATTACCTAAGATAATGATGTTGATGTATTATTAGAAATTTTATCCTACATCATGCCTATATTATGGACACCCTTAGCTATTTTATTAGTAATTGATAATTAAAACTTTGAGGATTTAATTTATTTAAGCGGGTATAATATAACACCCTGATATTTTAATATATATAATACTATGTGTTTGATAACTTGTTTCCCATGCAATACCATACCAAAATGAACCACATAACATTATATAAACATCATAAAGTATTCATTTAATTAGAGGGTATAAATAGAGGTAACCACATTATGAAATACATGTAGAAAGAAAAAAAATGTCACTTTTAATAAAAATAAAATAATAAAATTCAATTAGTATAACTAAATAACTAATAAGATCATTTTATGCTAAAAATTTATTTTTATAAAATTGTATTTTTATGTGATTTATTTTAAGAAACTAAACATATTATTTATAAAATATATTGTTGATATGAATGATATATTAACATCAATTTAGTTAGTAATTGATATAAAATAAGAATAAGAAAAGTTAATATTTTTAAAATTTATTTTCCTATGAAAACAATGTTCATTTTATTTTTATATTTTTATTTAAAATTTAAATTCTAAAATTTTAGAAACTAAATTTGAACAAATTAACTTCATTTTTGGATTTATAATAAAAATATTATCTTGGGATGATTTTTTTGGGGTTTTTTTGAATTTTTTATTTTTTAGATGAATAGTGAAAATATAATTTATACCTATACTATATATTTTATGGAAATATCATAAACAATGTATTACTTTATTACTTATAAAACATTTTTCCTGAAAAAAATGTATTTAAAGAGTAAAACTATTCATTTAAAAATGATATTTTTAATTTATAAAACTTATATTTAATTTTTTTAAATTAAATTAATTTTTTATTCTAATAAAATCTATTTTTCATATTTTTATATTCATTAATTATTCAAAATTTTTAATTTGGTTAAAATAAACTTTTTCTAAAAATGGGTTTTATGCATTATTTATGCTAATATTAAAATTAAAATTTATAACCCTTATAAATTTTATTAGAAAAAACGTATTTCCTCTTTGGAATCATTAGGTAGAAATTATTTAATAATACCTTTTTTATTTTTAGGAATTAAAATTAAATTACTTAGGTAAAAATTAATTACCCTGGTAAAAACAAAAATGGTAAGAGTGAAAAATGTCAGAGTAAAAGACTTAAAAACATGTTTAAAATACTTGTGAAAATTAATAGTTAAAGGATGATCGAACATAACTCATCACCCAATATACTGTTTTCCAATTTTTATTTAATTTCTAGGTGAATAATGTGATTTCATTATATTAAGAAGTTATATCTACAAAAATAGAACTCCATTCACTTATAAAAGGATCTCAACTCCACCCCATTTATTTACTCATTATAAATCATTATATTGAGTGAAAATATACCCTATTTTCTTTTAAACTCTATCCCCAAATCCTATAATCATTTGTATTTCCAAAATATCAAGAATAGGAGCCATAAGGTGTTACCCAAGGGAGAATATCCAAATAGAGAGGTAATGTTCGCAATTGAGATCTCTTAATTATTTTCTACTTCTACTCCCTAAAACCTATTATATACATGAAATTATATTAAAATAAGTATTAGTAATATCCTTAAATATTATTATACTGATATAATATATATTTTATACCTTCTTCCATAACCATTAAAAAAATGAAGATGTTTTTATGAGTACATCTAGACTGCCGCCTCCATAAACAACTCATTTGATTTTTCATCACTACCTTACACGAATGACTCTAAAAGTATATTTAATGGAATAATATGATATTTATAAAATTATTAATGTTATTAAATAATAAAATATTCCCTATTTCCTCCCAATATATTGAAAATTAATGCGTTTCCCGTGCGTACGTTTGGACTACCACCTCCACAAAAGTGACGAAATTTGTTTTTAGTATAGTATTTTATTATTTATTAAAATGTATTAAAATATAATTAAAAATGTTATAAATATATAAATAATATAATTATTATTTTATAATAATAATATTATGACACAATAATCACTTCCTTAACCACACTCACCCATAGATTATAGCTTATTCTTGTTTAGGTTGGTTTAACTGCCCACATGAACAATGCTATAAATCCATACCATGGATGAATGTGAAAACTTAAATAATAGTATTATTTTAAATTAATGAGAAAATAATGTTTTATTTATGGTCATTTATAGATTTTATTGATATTTAAATTATTATTATTGTACCATCCTTTTGTTCGTTAAAAATTATTGAAATAAGTTTGTCACAAACTTCACAATCATAAATCATAACTAAAATGAATATGAAATGAAACTTGAACATTAAAAATCATTAAAAAATCCATTTCAATTCTTATAATGATCTAATAATGATAATATTTGAATTGATAACGAAGAATATACACCTTCAATATGAAACTAGTACTAAAAAACCTTCTAATCTACTGATATTTGACGAAGAAAATAAGATATAACTAACAAATATATTTGTAATAAATGTTTATAAATAAAGTTTATAAAATATTATAGGTATTAATAAATTTATAAAATAGGTTATTAATATAGTTAGTTTTCTATATATGAGGTTATAACATGTTTGGATAAACCTGATTAAAGTTAAGGGTTTTATTAACTCAATTTTCATTCATAAAGTTATGATTATTATTTTTAAAATTTATTCTTATAAGCTAGGAATGTTTTTACCAATTCTTATATTATGATTTATTTTCTCTTTATTTTATAATTATTTACATTTCTTTCTTATAAAATACATTTAAAATGATTCTTACTTCAAGATACAATATTTGTAAGGGTTTTTCACAACTCAAATTTCTTTCTTTAAGTTATAAAGTTTCATCTTGAAATTATTAATTATATTCTTGGTTTATTATAACTAAATATTTTATATTTTAATTTTATCTCTTTTGGGAAAATGAAACTTTTGATTCAACCCCTTGATGTATTTCATCCCCATAAATTCATTACATGGTTAACAATAATTCCCCTTCTCTTTAAATATTAGTTTTCTTTCCTATCCAACCATTTTCTCCTTTATATTTTAAAACTTAATTATGTGTTTTATTATGTTAACTTCATATCTCCCTTATATTTTTTCAAAATAATGTTTTATTATCCCTTTTTTACTTTTTAGTATTTCAACAAAGGTATTTTCAAATATTAAAATGGTTTTCCTTCCATGATTGTTTTTTATTATCCACTCCATATTTCATTTGAAAAAAAATTATGTTATTTCAAGGATCTAATATTAGGATTTAATTTAAAGTATTTTTTAAAAATTGTTTTTCATGTTACCTATTTGAAATATAATTTTGAAAATTACTCATAACTTTCTATTTTTATGTCATTGTTAAAAATGTTTTATAAAAGAACTTTTACATTTTCACTTCAATTTTACTCTTTATGTTAAAAGGTTTTGACCTCATATGGAGTTATGTTTAATGGATTACCTTCAAAATACTATCATACCATTTTATTTTTTGGGATTAAACTCACTGTATAAAATAATTAAATTCTTGATCTCTTCTAATGCGATACTGTTTGAAGTGTTATTCTTAAGAAGACGTTGTCATCTATGTCAACCTCTTTTAAAGTTATTATGTTAAAGCTGAGATATACCTTAATAATACCATATATGTTTTTTTTATCTATATAGTTTATAATAATATAATTTCATTTATTTATTGGATAAATTATTTACTTAATCGTATACCGATTACATTATATGGTGTTATTTTGAGGGATACTGACATGGAGAGCTATTCCATTTATTGATTGAGGGAAATATCAACAATTCTAATATTTTTCATTTAAATACAGATGTTTATTATAAGGAAACGACCTTAAACATTACATGTTATAGTGTTTTTGAAATTGAATTCACATAGATGATCATTTCTGTTTATATTTTTATAGAATTAGGTTATAATTCATACATAAACATCCCAAATTCATACAAAGTGGATAGTACAAAAATAGTATTCATTTTTTCCAATATAAAACTTTTAAAATAAAAAATAGATTCTTTTAATGAAAAATATTCATAACATTCAACTTGAATTCCTTATTTATATTAACCATACTTATACCCTATGAAAAAAAATTTAAAACTTTGGATGAGTATAAAATTATTAGTAATAAATATAAAGAATTAAAATCGTTAGTCTAGTAAAAACATGAAAACCCATTAAAACCATTTTCTTAAGAACTCATTAGAATGTATAGAAATATCATGCAGTTTATTTGAGAATGTTGGACTCCTCATGTGTTAATCATGTTTTAATGATCACAAATCCTATTACTGTTAATTAATCTCAATCTTCATTGCACATCTTACTAATGCTCTTCAATCTCAATAATAACTACAAATCATGTTTTAATAATAAAAAATCTTATGGATGCTGATTAATCTATTTATTATTTAAAAGTATTATACATGATCACAAATATCACATATATTATCACACCTTTATATTTATGATTCAATCTCTTTTACTCTCTAATGATTAAACTTAATCCATATTCTGTATATTACTCTCTAAGACCAAATACAAATATTTTTCTAAGTATGGAGACACCGTGAAGGACTCACTGTGACCAGACACCATGAAGGACTCACCGTGACCAGACACCGTGAAGGACTCACCGTGACCCAAACACCGTGAAGGAATCACCGTGACCAGACACTGTGACCCAGACACCGTGAAAGAATCACCGTGAACTAGTCACCATGACATGGACATACCGTGAAGCACATACCATGAAGCTCATACCATGATCCACATACTGTGAAGAAGACACCATTTACATAATCACTGTGACACCGTTTCTTAACTTTTTATCAATATTATTTAAATAATTCTAATGGTCATATTTGATGTTTTTAATGAAATTAATGTTATTTAATGATATTTGTTGTCATGTCAGTAAATCGTATCTCGTACCTATGAAAAGTGAATCATTCCTACTACCAGAACTTGTGGAATATAAGGAATATTAATATGCAGTACACGTGCAAGCGGTGTGCAAGTGTGAATATACAACAAGAAGAACTTACATACACCCGAGAGCACCGTGCTGAACAAGTAGAACAATCCTGAACAATAAGGAGATTGCAAGTCTTTCAAAGAAATCTCATGAATGCAATCCAACACCTTTGAAGAACACACGTCGAATCAAGAGATCATTCTCACTCCTGAAGAAGAAAATCTGACTACGACACTCTGTTTTTCAACAGAAAAACCAGAGAAGGACTCAGAAGCTTTCCTACTGAATCCAATGAGTCTAGAGCTGCATTGATAATCACTAGAGCTTTATAAACTCTCATCTATCTTCTCTACGTGATTTATTTATTAACTTTCGAGCAGTGTGGTGTACTCTGCATTTCTTATACACACACTGTCTCCTATACTGAACTGGAGGATATCAAATCCTCACTCCAAATCTATTAACTCTTGTTTACCCACGTCAAATGTGGAAGAGGTCCTTGTGTGGCTTGGTCTTTGCTTTGTTTCCCACTTAGAACAGTGGTGGAGGTCCCTGTGTGGCCTGGACAGTTTTGTAAACTGTTGTTAACCCCGATCCAGGGTGTGGATCAAATTTATATAAATTTGAGAGGATTAAGTCTCGGCTTGAGACTGAACATCTTGTTATATCTAATGTGCATCTATAATTTAAGTTCAAAGTATAATACATAAATATTATTTATTCCGCTGCTATTACTTTGAAATAAAAAACTATTTTAAAGATAATTTGATAGTTAAATTATCAAGTGTTTACACTTATTGTAGATCAGTAGATTAGTTTCAAAAGTTAGTTTGATCTTGTGGTTAAACTAAATGAGACCTAATCAATATTGGAGAAGCTAAGTGAACATTTACAATCTGTATAAATTCACTACAGTTTAACTTATTTTATAAATCGGGGGATTTTAAATAGACAATATTTTAATAGAAATTTTAATTGGAACTCAATTCACCCCCTCTTGAGTGTCCACTATGACCAACATTTGGTATCAAAGGATTAAAATATTTTTGAAATTCTCTATTTTTTCAACTGTGATTTTAGTTATATTTTAAAGTTCTTAAAATTTCTGTTATTTCTAAATTTTTATCTCTTTAAATTATCTTTATAAAATCTAGTTATGGATAATAGACTAGAAGGTGCTACTACTAACATGACACCTTTCTTCAATGGTACAAACTATGCTCAATGGAAGCTGAAAATGAAAATTCATTTAGAAAGCATGGGTTTTGATATTTGGACTACCATATAATCAGAAAATAAAATTCCCACCACTGTTAGATCCACTTGGGATGAACCTACAAAGACTGCTTACAATAATAATTGTAAAGCTATGAATGAACTGTACTGTGCTTTAAGAGATGAAGAGTTTAACAGAATTTCTGCTTGCAAAACTGCTTTTGAAATTTGGGATACTTTGGGTGTTTCTCATAAAGGAACAACCAATGTTAAAGAAATGAGATTAAATACTTATACTATTAAATATGATAATTTTAAAATGAAGACTGATGAACCTATTTTTGATATGTATCTCAGGTTTAATGAGATAGTCAATACAATGAATTCACTTGGTAAGGCTGTTCCAGCAAAGGAACAAATTATGAGAATCTTGAGATGTTTACCAGACCGATGGAGAGGCACATCTGTTTCAATCAGAGAGTCATGTGACATTGCTACTCTACCTATCAAAGAAATCATTGGTAATCTTATGATGTATGAGGAAGAACTCAAGGTGAATAAAGAGGAAGACGATGAACCTAAGAGGAAATCAATGGCTTTCAAGACTACTGCTTCAAGGACCAAGGAAAAAGATAAAGCTCAAATACCTATTGACAGTTCAACCAGTGAAAATTCAGGCTCTGATAGTGATGCTGAAATGACTCAGATAACCAGAAGGTTTAAGAAGTTTTATAGGAAGAAGAAATTTTTCAGAAAATCAAATTACAAAGGAAATTATGACAATAAGGGACATTGGAAGAAGGATTGGAAAAAGCCAGATAAAAGTGATGAAGTTGTTTGCTATGAGTGAAAAAAGAAAGGACACATTAAAGCAGACTGCCCAAAGATAAAATTCAAGAAGAAATATGATTACAAGGACAGTAAGTACAAAAAACCTATGAAGGCTACCTGGAGTGCTTCTGAAGATAGCACAAGTGAATCTGAAATGTCTGATTCTGAAAAGAATCGTGCCAACATGTGTTTCATGACAAACACATCTTAGGTAACCTTAGATACTCCTGTTTTAAATTATTATTATTCTGGAGATGATGTAGAATCAGATTTTGATTCTAAAAACATGACTAGTGAGGAATTATTTGAATATCTTAATATGCTATAAGAGACATGGAATGAACTTAAGGATAAATTCAAATCATTAAAGAAACAACATGCCCTCACTTCTATTGTTAAAACCGAACTTACTATTGAAAAAGAGAAAAATGCTCAACTGTTAAAGGAGAATACTGAATTGAAAATGTCAAATGAGAAACTTAGAAAAGACTTAGAGAAGTTCACAAACGTAAAGGATACACTAACTCAAATGCCAGGAAAGAAAGTTGCACCAAAATACACTACTGGAATAGGCTACAAACCTGGACATAGACAGATTACTAAGAATAGATTTATTCCTAAATCTGGAGAGAATACTACTAGTTCTAGCTCTGGACATTCATATGCTTCAACTAGTTATTCACATAGTTATAAATCAAATAGAGTTTATCTTTCATAATCTTTTGATTCTATAAATTATATGAGACCCATAAGACACATTTGGGTACTGAAAGATTTGGTTGCTAACCTGTCTAGACCCAAGAAGATCTGGGTACCAAAATAATTTCCGATCTAAATCTGTTTTGTAGGAAACCTGCTTGAAGAGTTCCCACAAGAAGACATGGTATTTGGACATTAGATGTTCAAGAAATATGTCCGGGGATTACTCATGCTTAAAGAGTTTAATAAAAGTTGATGGAGGTAATGTCACCTTTGGTGATAATTCTAAAGGAAAGATCATCGGCCTAGGCCAAATTGGTAACACTAATTCAGTTTTAATTTCTAAAGTTTTATTTGTTGATGGACTTAAATATAATCTGTTAAGTATTTCTCAATTATGTGATGGTGGATTTAATGTGAAGTTTGAAAATGATTCTTCCAATGTTTTTAATTCTAAAAATGTTTTAGTATTTTATTCTTTAAGAAATGAGAATGTTTATGCAGTTGATTTAGATTCCTTAGACAAGAAAAATGTTACCTGTTTAAATGCTTTTCAAAAAGAATCTTGGTTATGGAATAAAAGATTAGGACACTGCAATATACACTCACTTAGAAAAAGAAACTAGGAAAAACTTAGTTATAGACGTACCTAAAATTGAGTTTTCTAATGACAAAGTTTGTAATCCCTGTCAAAAGGGAAATCAACATATGGTTTCTTTTAAATCAAAGAAATAAGTTTCAACTTCTCAACCTCTCGAGTTGGTTCACATGGATTTGTTTGGACTATCTGGAGTTTCTAGATTAAATGGGAAGCACTATGTCTATGTCCTAGTATATGACTTTTCTAGATATACTTGGGTATACTTATTAGCTCAAAAAAGTAAAGCTTGTTCTTACTTTGTTAAATAATCCAAATCTGTAGAAAATATTAGTGGACTTAAGATTAAAACTCTAAGAAGTGATCATGGCCGTGAGTTTGAAAATCATGAATTTGAATCCTATTGCTCACACAATGGCTATAGTCATAACTTTTCTTCTCCTATGACACCTCAACAGAATGGTGTAGTAAAAAGAAGAAATAGAACCCTACAAGAAATTGCTAGAACTATGCTTAATGAATATGACCTGCCTATTTACTTTTGGGATGAAGCTGTGAATACATCTTGTTATATTATTAATAGAGTCTTAATTAGACCTGTTCTTAAGAAAACCCCATATGAGTTGTGGAACAATAGAAAACATAAAGTTAGTTACTTTAGAGTCTTTGGCTGAAAAATTTTCATTCTTAATACAAAATATAATCTTGATAAGTTTGCTTCTAATAGTGATGAAGGAATATTGTTAGGATATTCTTTAACCAGCAAGGCGTATAGAGTTTTCAACAAAAGAACCAAGTGTATGGAAGAATCTGTTCACATCAAGTTTGATGAAACTGATCCACATGAGCCTAAAACCTCTCTTGAAAATCTTGAAGAAGATTTATCTATTCTGAACCTTAATGATAAAATCAATAAGCCTGCTATAAAGACAACCAGTTCTGGACTTATTCCAGAATCTGCCTCATATGAACCCGAAGCTAGAGAAGAAACTAAAATTTCTAGTCTTACCTTTACTAGATCAACTAGAATTCTAAAGAATCATCCTTTAGATGCTGTTGTAGTAAATCTTGATAGAGGGACACGGACTAGAGCTGCTCTTAGAAATCAGGTTGAACATCAAGCCTTCTTGTCACAGCTTGAACCTAAAAACACTGATGACGCTATTAATGATGAATTTTGGGTAATTTCTATGCAAGATGAACTCAATCAGTTTGAAAGAAATAAATTTTGGAATCTTGTTGAAAGACCTAAGGACACTTTCACAATAGGCACAAAATGGGTTTTTAGAAATAAAGTAGATGAATCTGGAAACATAGTTAGAAATAAAGCTAGGCTAGTTGCACAAGGCTATAGTCAAGAAGAAGGTATTGACTATGAGGAAACTTTTTCTCCTATAGCCATATTAAAAGCCATTAATATTTTTCTTGCTTATGATGCACATCTAAATTTCAAACTATATCAAATGGATGTCAAGAGTGCATTCTTGAATGGATATATTGTTGAGGATGTTTTTGTTGAGCAGCCACCTGGTTTTTCAAACCCTCATTTTCCAAATCATATTTTCAAATTATCAAAAGATTTATATGGTTTAAAGCAAGATCCAAGAGCTTGGTATGATAGATTAAGTACTTTTCTAGTTTCCAAAGGTTTTACAAAAGGAATAGCTGATCCTACTCTTTTTATAAAACGAATTTCTAAAGATGTTTTAGTTGTACATGTAGATGATATTTTTTTTGGATCTTTAAAAACAACATTATGTACTGATTTTTCTAAAATGACGCAAAATGAGTTTGAAATGAGTTTAATGGGTGAACTTAAATTCTTTCTTGGATTTCAAATATTTCAAAATGATGATTGAATTATTTTAACTCAAAGTAAATATACTAGATATCTTTTAAAATGTTTTGGATTGGATAACACAAAAGGTAGTGACACTCCCATGAGTACCACCTGTAAGATGGATCTTGATGAAAATGGTAAATCCGTTGATCAAACCACTTATAGAGGAATGATTGGAAGTCCACTCTACGTGACTGCTAGTCGTCCTGATATTATGTTTAGTGTGTGTATGTGTGATCGTTTTCAAGAAAACCCTAAAGAGTCACATTTAAATGCTGTAAAGAGAATTTTCAAATACCTCAAGCATACTCCCAATTTAGGACTGCTCTATCCCAAAGGACAATCATTTAAATTAGTTAGTTATTCTGATGCTGATTTTGATGGATGTAAGTTAGATAGAAAAAGCACCTCTGGAACATGTCACCTTTTGGAAAGTCACTAGTATCATGGTGTAGTAAGAAACAAAATTTGGTTTCATTATCTACTACAGAAGCTGAATACATAGCTGCTGGCAGTTGTTGTGCACAAATTTTGTGGATAAAACACACATTACTAGACTATGGATATCAATTCAGACATGTCCCAATAAATTGTGACAACACAACTGCTATTAACATTTATAAGAATCCTTTTTCTCATTCTAGAACAAAACATATTGATGTAAGACATCACTTTTTGAGGGATCATTATCAAAAAGGCGATATCACTTTGGAATTCATTGGTACTGAATATCAACTTGCTGATATATTCACTAAACCATTAAATTCTAAAAGATTAGACTATATCATACATGATCTTGGTATGATTAATCATAAATGAATATCTTACTGATATTAATGTTTAATACTTTACTGTACTTTAATTTACGGTTTCATACTCACTGTTTCTAAGTTACTGTTTTATGCTCATGGTATCACCATCAAGACTCTATGCTCACGGTCTGTCAACTCACTATCTCACCGTGACTATACAGAATGCTCACTGTCTCACCGTGATGACTACCAACTGTCTCACCGTGATGACTGTTTTTCATCTCACCGTAATGACTACCAACTGTCTCATCATGAAGATTTATTTATATTCTTATTTAAACCCGTATCACCGTAATTTTTATTTCACCACTATTTGTTTTCCCGCGTTTTTGTTTTTATGACGTTTGACATTCCCAAATGATAAAACTTAAGGGTTTCTTTAGATTCTTTACCCAAACTCTCTCCTGAACATTCTCTTTCCTCTCGCCCGAACCTTCAGTGAATTCCAAGGATGAAGCGTCCATCCTCACCTTCGTCTGAGAAGCGCCGCTCTAAGAAAAAAAAAGGATACCGAGGATAGCTTCTGAAGGACCTCTAAACCCAAACCTAGTAAGTCGTACAGTTGTACCTGAAAAGGGGGTTTGCCCAGAGTGGTTTCTATCTAGCAGATCTTTAGTTTTGAAAGTTTTAAGAGAAAAAGGATGGCTTGAATGGTTCACTGGGCAGAATAGACCGATTTACCTGAGACTGGTATCTCAATTCTATCAGTATGTGAAGTTCTCCTTTGAGTTTGGAGAAATATTTATGGTGAAAAGCTAGATAAATAGTCATAAGTGTTCTTTCTATTCAAGGCTGCGGGCTGCATGCCTAAGAATTCCACATGAAGGAGTTTGTGAAGATTACCAGAGAGACCGTCCTCCAAAAACCGACATCTTTGACCTGGAGAATGCTTTGGAGATATTGACTTGAAATGGCACCAAGCGAAGGGCCATAGCTGCTGAATTAGATGGGGAGACTAGACTTCTGTTCAAGTTTGTTCAAAATTTGATTAGTCCTAGAAAAGGAGACTTTGCTGTGATGAAGTATCAGGATGTGTTCCTGATCCACCTGTTGAAGAATGACCATAAGATCAATCTTTGTAAGTATGTTATCAACCATATTTGTGAGCTAATCAAAGTCACTTCCAAATCCACCTCCTTTTTTTACTCAAGGATGATCTCAGCTATGTTAGTTGCAAAAGTTATGGTTGGACCAAATGAAGAAAAATTAGAGGACCTTGATTACTGCCTATCCATGTCTATCAGCAGAAGGATGAAGATTAGCTGGAACCCATGGAAGAAGTAGTGGGTTGAGAATAATAATCAAGTGTATAAAAAGTTTAATCCTGTTGACTATCCAAGAAGGCCTAAAAATCTATCTGATTCTGGTTTGGAACCAGATGAAGTGGCTGAGTATTCAGAAGAAGAATAAGAAGAGGAAGTAACAGCTGAAGTATCTCCCAGAGAAGAAGCTAGAAGACCTCCAATGGAAACAGCTCCTGTTGAAAAAGAAAGGACTACTGTCCTTGCTGTTATCCCTACTGAAATACCTCAAGGAGAGGAAGGTGGTGTTAGTTTGAGAGAAGAGGAAGCTCCTACTTCTAGTGTGGATGTAAATCCAGAAGCTCATCCTAATGCTGCAAGGAAATTGGTCTTTCCTGATTCAGAACAACAAGCAACCTTAGAGGAAAATCCTATAGAAGAGGATCTTTCTGTTGAGAAAGAAGCAAGTCTTGAAGCTCAACCAGTGGAATAGTCGGTTCCTGAGATTATTCCATCTGCTGAAGAGAGGATGGAAATTTCCTTTCATCTGGCAAGGCAAGAGTTGGCTGAAGAGATTAGGGATGATCTTGAGGATCTTGTCCATGTTCCTGAGCCTCAAGAATCTAGAAAGGAGGCACAAGTTGTGGGGGAGGAACCTCAAAACCTTGATATTATGGAAGCTGGATCTGCTGAAGATTATCAACCTTCTGTCACATATTCTATATACACTCGGTATGAATTCCCAAGATTTTATGATGTGAATGAGTCAAAACAAGTGACTTCAACTGGAATGGATCTTTCTTCTCTGTTTCAAATAAAGTCTTTAGGAATGTCAAGGATGGGCATATTGTGATATCATACCTGGAGTGATATCAGAATTCAAACTTAGGAATGTCAAGGATGAAATCAGGTTTGAAATTAATTTAAAAGACTATATGACCATCTGCCAAGACAAACCCTAAGCTTGGATTCATACTTGAATCATATCATTATAAATGGAATTTTTAGGCATTTTTTATGCTATTGACTATACAGGGGATGCTAGGATTGATCCGGATCGATAGAATTATAAATTCAATGAGATTTAATTGTTAAATAAAATTTATTAAATAATATGGATGATTACTTTTGAGTACTTCCTTATTTATTTCTATACTTCCTACACACTTGTTATATATATTCACTAATTGATTGGAATGAACCATGGGTAGTTTCCAACTGGGATTATATCTCACACCCTGTTTAGATCACCTTTTGGACTCAAAAATATTATATTATTGTAGGCATAGAAAAGGGAAAGAGCCCTAATACATGCACTTGATATGATACTTAGGAGAAGAAGATAATGAGACCAAGCTAAATCTTGTGATGCTACTCAGATTCTTTTGGCCTTTTTTTTTTATTTTTTGGAATTGAATTTTATATGACTAATATATACCTATTTTGGATGTTTTATTAGAAACATGTGACATGAATCATTATCTTGTATATGATATGAATTCTAGATTTTTTAATATTATCAGTCTTCTGCTATTTATTTATATTGTATGATTTACTGTTTCCATTGTTGTAATTTTCTTGTATTTTCACTATGTTACACTCTGATAATGCAGGAATAGTCTCCCCACTAACACACCTAGGCCCTTGATTCTAGTCAGCAACCTCTAGAATTCGGGGAGATGCACTTGAGGCCATGTTTCCAACTGAGCTCAGAGCAATGTTGAGTGGTATCTGGGTTTGGGATGTTACAAAGTGGTATTAAAGATTTACATCACCAAAGGGTAGTGAGTACATTCACAAGGGTGAATGGGATGTCCTGGTGAGCCAAGCTAGACCCAAGCATTGTGGTCTAGGTGGGATAACAACCTAGATTATAAGTTTACATCTGAATGATTTGGGGACATGTAGGATTGATTTCTCTCTAGTGGTTGATCATTTGAGGTATGTCTTCCCGATGACTTTTCTTGATTACCTTAGGTGAGATAGGTAAAGCTATATATCAAGATATCTCCAGGAGCTACATTGGTATCCATTTCTCCTTACAGGATGGCTATGACAATGTTGTAAGTGCTCAAGAGGAATCTAGAGGATTTATAGGAAACAGGATTAATCCAACCCAATACTTTTCCATGGGGTTTGTTGGTCCTTTTTGTGAAAAAGGCGGATGGTACCCTTAAGCTATACGAGGATTCCCAGAAGTTGAACTAGTTGACGGTTAAGAAACGATATCATCTACTATGGATAAATGATCTATTTGACCAGATTTGAGGAGCTTAGGTATTGTCAAAGATTTATTTGAGATCTGGTTACCATCAGGTGCATGTTATACCTTCATAAATACCTCACATAACATTTAGGAGTATGTACAGTCTGTATGAGTATTTGGTTATTCCGTTCAGTCTTAAGAATGTGTCAGTAGTCCTCAGGGTACTAATGAACCAAGTGTTCCATCTATTTCTTGATTCGTTTGTAGTGGTTTTCATGGATGATATCTTAGTGTATTCTCATAATTGACATAACCATTCCACCCATCTTGAGATAGTTTTGAATACACAAAGAGAAAAATAGTTATATATTAAGCTCATAAAGTTTCACTTCTGAATGGATTAGATTCACTTCCTAGGTCACATCATCTCAGAGATAAAAGTATTAGTGGACTCAGATAAGGTGAGAGATGTAGTTTCCTAGGATCAGCCCAAAAACATATTTGAGGTTTGGAGTTTCTTATGGATAATTGGTTACTACTAATGTTTCATGCAAGACTTATCACACTTAGCCATTCTGTTGGCATGCTTGACTAAAAAGGGTGTAAAGTATGTATGGTCATATTCCTATGAGATGACCTTTCCAGAGTATAAAGGGAAATCGACATTAGTGCCAATACTAATTTTTTCAAAGGCAGAAATGAGTTACACTGTGTACTATGATGCATCAGGTATTGAGATAGTATAATTTCTTATACAGGGGGGGGGGGGGTTTGTTCATCACATATGGGTCTCGACTGTTGAGGAAACATGATAGAAATTACCTGGTGCATGATCTTGAGTTAGATGCGGTTGTTAATGAATTACTCTATTGGAGATTATTGGAAGAACATTTTTTGGTGTACATAAACAAAAAAATATTCAATTATATATTTACATAGTGTGATATGAATATGAGTCAATGAAGGTGGGTTGAATACCTACAGTCTTTCGACTTCTATCTTTCCTACACATATGGGAAGGAAAATGCAATGACCGATGCACTGAGAAGGATGACTCGGATATAAGAAGTTCAGAAGGCTAGTAGCGAGTAGAAACTCTTGGATTTGTTCTTTGAGATGCACTTGGAGATGAATGATAGATAGGGAATATTTTCCTTTCATCTTTAATTTTTAATTATACCCCACTGGATAGAGTGAAAATGATGCATTTATCTGATTCTGAAGGCCTAGTTATATAGAAGGGTGTGGAAAGTGAGGACCCTCCTCTTAGTTGGACCATAGGAGTGGATGAGATTCAAAATTTTCATGGTATTATATGGGTATCATTAGACATACATGAGGAGTTAATGCGGTATTTTCATGCTTTATCTTGGGCAGTGAATCCTGGTGTCACCAAGATGTATCAGGATTTACATCACACATACTGGTGGATGGGTATGAAAGGTGATATATATGGTTTTTCTATGAGGTTTTCCAACTATCAGAAGGTGAAGTTGGAGCACCAAAGACAAACCATACTTTTACAACACGGGAAGACTTTCCTTTCATATTTAGCTATTACCCATACCCTTCTGGAGAGATCGAGGATGAGGAAACTATTAGATTCTAAAGTACAAGTTATATGGGAGATTGTGGAAAGTGAGGAACCTCCTCCTAGTTGGACTGTATTTGAGGATGTGATTCTACATTTTCGTGGTCATGTATGGGTCTCAACAGACATACGCGAGGAGATAATGTGGGATTTTCATGCTTCAGCTTGGGCAGTGTAACCTGGTACCACCAAGATGTATTAAGATTTACATCACCTGTACTTATGGATGGGTATGGAAGGTGATGTAGATAGTTTTTATGAGGTGTTTCACCTCTTATCAGGTGAAGGTGGAGCACCAGCAGCTAGCCAAACTTTTACAGTATCTATCCATTTTTGAGTGGAAGTGGAATGATGTCATAATGGATTTTGTGACCAGTTTATCAAGGTTTCCTTAAGATAATGATGCCTCATGGGATGTTGTTGATAGACTCATGAATTTTTCTCACTTAATACCTATCAAGGAGACCTTTTATTTTGATTGTCTTAAAAGGTTGTATATCTGTGAGATAATATGAATTCATGGGGTCCCTAGTTCTATCATTTTAGATAGTATTATCGGTTTACTTCATGGTTTTGGAAAGGGATAAAGAGGGATCTTGGTACTAAGGTGCTTATGGGAACACCATACCGCCCCAAACTGTTGGTCAGCTAGAGTATACGATTTAGGTGTTTGAGGATATTCTGTGAGAATGCGTCCTAGCCTTAGGGGGTTCTTGAGAGAGACATATACCATGGATGAATTATCCTACAACAATAGATTTTAGGATACTATTTAGACCGATCCATATAAGGCTTTATACAGTAGGACATTCCAATTAAACCTATATTGGTTAGAGGTAGGAGAGGCAACTATGCTGGGACCTCATCTTGTCTAAGAGACCACATAACATATGTAGTTGATTCAAAAATGGATGGATACTGCGCATTCTCATCATAAATCATACACTAATCATCACGGTCAACCTTTATAGTTCGAGGTTAAGGATCAATATTTCCTACACGTCTCACTGAGGCTGGGACATAAGATAATCATGAGACAGGGTAAACTTTCACCGAGATATGTTGGGCCATTTGAGATTCTTGGAAGAGTCAGGCCGGTAGGCTATTGGTTTCAGTTACCTTAGAGGTACTGTGCTATGCATAATGTATTCCAAGTTTCTCAGCTACCACATTTCTATTTATACTCATATCATTCCTTTTTTCTCAAGGAGATTGAGTTATAGGTAGATGAATCCTTTGAGGAGCATCCTATTCGTATTGTGGATCGTACATGAAGGTTCTATGAGGCCGATCCATTCCTCTAGTACGAGTGTTATGACAGCATGACCGAGTGCAGGATGAGACCTAGGAGTAGGAGGTTGATGTATAGTCATAGTGGATGGAGTTATTCGCAGGTCATGCTTCACCCCCATGGAAGGGAAATTTGGGGATTAATTACTTTGGGGGGGGGTGAGTTTTTAAGAACCTAGTTCTTCTTTGAGGTACAAATTCATTTTCCCCCATCAATTCTTATTTTAACTACTTAAATATGGCCTAATATGATTGGACATTGAGGTTATAGAGGAATCAGGGGTGTCCGAGGCTAGTCCAGATCTCAGAACCCATGTTTTGGGTGAAAAGAGGAGGCTGAACGGTTAGTAAAAAATATGCGGGTTGCTCTGCATGACCATGTGGCCAGGTCTGCATTTTTATCAGATCTGAATAAATTCTTTTTGCATGGTTTCCATACAGTTAGTAAACTATATGGGGTAACCATGTGAGTACCCCTTATCCTATAGAAAACTGTGTGGGTAAACCATGATACCCCTACTATGTTGGAAATTTTATAATTTTTAATTAATTAACAACATATTAAAACCTAAAATTAGGTTCTATCTCTCACACCTAGCATCCCACTCCCCTTTGAAAGCTCCCTTTGTAAACTATTCTTGGAATTGAGATCTTTTCTCTGTACATACTTCGATTCAAGTGTGGTTCATCTCCTTGGATCCATAATACTAAGGCCTTAATTCCTTTTTATCCATTATCAATTATTCTGGCTATTAGCCACACTATTTTGGATTTAGGATCATATTCCCTAATTTCTCATTCTTCATCCATTCTTTATATTTCTCCTAATCCAGGATGCATCAGGACATGATACTAGATGAGATATCTATCATGTACCTATGGTAGGTGGTATCATGTATTTCTTTCAAATTTGAGTTGTTTATATATAACTGGGGTGTCATGTTCCAAATTTATGAGAATCTTCTAATTGAATTTAAAATACTAGAATTGATAGTTATTCACTATTTAGTTAAAGAGGATTAATCATGCTTGCTATAGGTTTTACACCTTTACTAAACCACCCCTTTTGATGTTGTTTATTAAATGGAACTTTAGTGGATTTTAGATTTGGATGCCTATGAGGGATTCCCTTTACCCCATGTAATGAGATTTCAAAATGTGAATTGGTTTATGAACTAAATTTCAATGTTATGAATTGTAATTGAAATGAGTTAAAGGTAAGGGACATATGAATTACCCCTTGACCCATGTTATATATTTTCTTAATAATGTTTCCTTGTATTTCCATGCCCATGTGAGTTAAATAGAGACCATTCCATGAATTGATTTTTTAATCTTGAATTTATCTTATTGGTGATTTTCCCATGTGAGATAAATGATAACCAATCCATGTGATAACTTGATAGTATTTTTGGTATTTTTATATGAAAAATGGCTATGTGAGTATTTGAATAGACCTTGTATTGAGAATACCCACATGAGTAATTGAAAGGACAAGCCTTTTGAGGTTTGTCAACACTTGAGTCACATTTTGAGGTGAGCTGTATTTGGATGTCATTGGTTTTGACCATGGTTTGTTAAATAAATTTTTTAAAATGGAATTGAATTGATGAAATACTTTATAGCCATGGGTGAATCATGGATCCAATTGAAGGATTCCATAGATGGACTCATTGGTCTAATGAATTTCATGCCATGGGTGAATCATGGATCTAGTTGAGGGATGTCATGGATGGACTCAATGGCCTACCTTGGGTGAATCATGGATCTAGTTGAGGGATTCCATGGATGGACTCAATGGACTAAACTGTTTATGCCTTGGGTGAATCATGGATCCAAATGAAGGATTCCATGGATGAACTCACTGAGGATTGAATTATATACTGAGTGAATCATGGATCCAAATAAAGTATGCCCTAGATAGACTCAAAAAGGGCATTTAACCTTTTAATCCATGAGTGATACATATGGATTACTTAAAAGACCACCAAGGATAGACTCACATAGCATGGACGTTACCTTAACTAAAGAAATATTGGGTTCCTAAGAGTTTCATTAGGATGATCTTGTAGGGTGTTGTGGATATCATACCTCGACAATACTTGAATTTCATCTTAGAAATGTCAAGGATGAGCACAATGTGATATCATACTTATAGCGATATGTGAATTCCAACTTAGAAATATCAGGGATGGGCTTAGGTATTAAATTGATTTAAAAGACTATATGAACATCTTCCAAGCCAAATCACAAACTTGGATTCAGAATTGATTCATATCTTTATAGATGACATATTTAGGAATCTATTTGTGATATTGAATATACAGGGGATTTCTGGATTGAGTTGGATCTCAAGACTTATACATTCAATGAAATTTTATTTTCGAATGAAATCGATTAAATAACATGGATGATTAATTTTGAGTACTTTATTGTTTATTACCATATTTCCAACACACTTTTTATATATATTCACCGACTAATTGGAATAGACCTTGGGTGGTTTTCAACTAGGATTATATCTCACACTCTTTTTGTGTCACCTTTTAGGCCCAAAAAGATTATATTATTGTAGGAGTCTAAAAGGGAAAGTTCCCTAATATAGGTACTTGATATTCTTCTTAGGATCCAGATATCATGGGACTAAGTTGAGGCTTGGGATTCTACCAGGATTCTTTTGAACATTTTTTTTATTTTTTAGAATTTTATATTATATGACTCTTGCATACCTATTTTGGATATTTTATTAGAAACATGTGACATGAATAACTATCTTGTATATGATATGAATTTTAGATTTTTTTATACTATCAGTATTCCACTATTTTTTTTTTCATATGATTTACTGTTTTCGTTATTGTATTGTTTTTGTATTTTCGTTGTGATACACTCTCCTAATGAGGGAATAATCTCAAAACTGACACACCTAGACCCTCTCTGCTAGTTAGTAGCCTCTAGAATTTTGGGAGATATACTTGAGTCCATGTGGCCAACTGAGCTTAGAGCACTATTTTGTGGCATCCAGGTCTGGGATGTTATAGGAAATCATCAATATCAGAAGCAAAATGGCGTGTAATTTTTTTTACTACTATGAATAATTTTGTGCCATTAAATGAAGTGGTGACATGTATTATACTTTTGTATTCAAATTATTCCAATACCCTATTTGACTCTATATTTTTTAATTATTTCATTTCTAAGAAACTTTCAAGTAAATTGGGAATATCACCTCATGAAAGTATGATAGAACTTTTGGTGAAAACTGATGGTGGAAGTATTAAAGCAACTAATATTTACAAGAATCTTTCTATTATTATTAGTGGGATGGTATTTTCTAAAAATCTTGTTGAACTTTACATAGTAGAGTTTGATATAATTTTGGGTATGGATTGGCTGTCAGTTTATCATTCTAAGATAGATTATGGTTCTAAGAAAGTTTTATTCAATGATTTCATGCCTTTGATAACATACCAAGAAGCTGATAAATTGATTAGAGATGGAAGAAAAATATACCCAGTTCATATTGTTGAAAATAAATAAACATCTAAAATTAGTGATGTTCTAGTAGTGAATGAATTCATGGATGTTTTTTTGGAAGATTTTTTTGGTGTTATTCCTAACCAGGAGGTTGATTTTACTGTTTAATTAGTTCTTAATGCTAAGAATATTTATAAAACACCTTATCGAATGGATCAGGTGGAACTTTTAGAATTGAAAAATAAATTATTGGAGTTATTAGATAAAGGTTTCATTCTCCCTAGTACTTCACCATGGGGTGTTACTATCTTATTTGTTAAAAATAAAGATGGCTCAATGAGAATTTACATTGATTATAGAGCTTTAAATAACATTATTTTTAATAAGAAGTATCCTTTTCCTCATATCGATGACTTTTTTATCATCTTTAAAGAGAAAAATATTTTTAAACGGTTGAACTGAGGTCTAGGTGCCATTATATAAAGAAGAAGGAGGATGAAATTTTGAAGACTGAATTTCAGACTAGATATGAGCACTATGAATTTTAGACTAGATATGAGCACTATGAGTTTGTAGGAGGATGAAATTTCGAAGATTGAATTTCAGACTAGATATGAGCACTATGAGTTTGTAGTTATTCATTTTGGATTCTGCCACTTCTATGAAATTAATTTGAAAAAATAGATTCTATATTTGGAATAAGAAAAATTTATATTATCTAATATGTTCATCCAATTTTTTTTACATAATTACATGTGAAAACAATAAAAATTAATCACCATGGTTAAGGTAAAAACGAGTTTACCGGGGGTAAAAATAAAAAGATAAGGGTTATAATGACCTAAAAAATTGAACAAAACCCATTTTATGGACATATTTAGACCTTATCACCTATAATGTTTGATAATGACCCATTTTGAGTCTTTTGGAATGATAAAAACATGGATTTAATTGATTCTTTTTCAAAAATTCCATGTGTGTTATCTCCCCCACTTATAAAAGGCCACCCTACCCCCTATTCAAACTTTGAAAGTAATTTTGGTTATCCAATACCTACCCAAATAAATTACTTTATTCCATAAACACAAACTATAACCCTTGTTTTGAGCATAAATCTAACCTAGGAAGGATTTTGATAAAAACTTAAATAAGTTGTTCAAAGAACAGGTAGTGTTCTTAAACAAGCATTTTTGTTTCATTTATTCCTCCACACCCTTAAAATATTGTTGAACCATAATTATATTATAAAATAATTATGTTAAATATAATAAAATGTTATTATCTTAAGTTAATGAATTATATCCATCTCCTCTTCCATCAAATGGGAAATGAAACTGTCGATCATGTGTACGGCAGACTACCGCCTCACGAACTGATGTAATTTGTTTTACATCACCACCTTTAAAGGCTGGATATAATGATAGATTAAACACATGAATATTATATTTATTATATTATTATAATTATGTAATTTTAATATCCCATATACCTTCTTATGTTCTATATAACGGTCTGGAATTACTTCCAGTGGACTATAATTGATACCTATCAGGGCACTCCATGGGTGGCTACACCCCCTGGGCGGGACACACCACCATCCCCAGTGGAAGCCATTTCCTCATGAAGCCCTTGGGCGGAGAGCCATGCTTCGTCCAACGCTCACATGTGAGAGTTCCCAAGGATCAGATACATTCCTACCTCCTTTGCCTCTGATACCAACTGTAGAGACCCGAAGCTTGACGTACATTGACATTACATTACATTTGTGTAATACTTAGTACATAACAAAAACACACACACAAGGATCATAATAGTTTAGTGTCTTTGGAAACTCGGAATATAATCTTCTAATCCTGGTGAAAGATCTTCCACATCTCCCATAAAGATCTTCCTTTTTTTTAATACCTAAAACCTTTCTTTATATCCTGGGGAAAAGAAAACATAAAAGGGTGAGCTCAAATGCTCAGTAAGGGTAAACAAAAGAAATATCAATCACATCATATTCATAAGAACATAACATTTTGGAAATCTTAACCTGCAAAAGAGAGCATAATTTCATAACATGGGATAAATCATAGTAGTGAAATGAAATCCCAATAATCATAACTTAAAACATGAAACTTTGTGGAATACACAAATAATCATAGAGAATCATATCTTATTAGTCAAGACTCATTTCCAAGACTATCTTATTAGACAAAGTCCCTTTCTGAACCGAGTCACCCTCGTTTCAGTCCTATTTCACTGAACCGGTATAACCTACCATTCCAGCCATGTCTATCTCATGAGATATAAAATCTTTACCCAATGCATTGGAGGGAGATATAGGTCCCACCCATCTCATAATTATACCATTCTTATGTGTGCCAAAAAATCATAAATCATACATCATTCCATAACCCATGTAATAAAAATGGGAATCTTAAACATCGTGACATCATAAAACATTTCATATAAGATAAAGGAATTCATAAAAATAATTCCATCACAACATAATCAAATAAATGTAATAATAGGTATAGAAACAGAACCCTTTATTATCTTAGATGGAAAATAATTTTGATAAAACACTTGAACACCATTCTTGAGAAAAATATCCTTTCTACTTCAAAAACATTTTTCATTTCTTAAAATGTCATACAATTTTAAACTAAAAGAAGTTGATTAAAAATAAACATGAAAACTTGTAAAGGAAGATTCTTGGAAATAATGTTTTAAAAATCCATTCATGACATATAAGTTAAAAAAAACATTCTTTGTACTTTTGTCGGAAAAGTCAAAAAATACCTCATACGAAAAACAAAAAAAGATTCCTTTTATATCTTTTACTAAAAACTCACCGAAGGGTAAAATTGGATTTAAACAATTGTAGGTGAATGGAAATAATATTACATATTGAGGAAACATGGATGTGGATGATAAAATACACCATAGTAAATAACAAAGTATAAACAATCTCGGATAAAAATGAGATTGTGATATTTCCCTTACCTTAGGTCCGATTTTCTTCGTAAGTGTCCGAACCTCCTCTTCTTTGAAGCGCCTCTTTGAGACCTCCTCTTAAGGCACTAAAATTGGTCTTTGAGGTAGACCATAACCTATAGGATGTTTCTATGGAAGTGGAGAAGAGAATTTGGAAGGGGTTGGCCGAGCTTGAAGGCTCAAAGTTGTGTGAGGAAGAGAGGGAGGAGGTGCCCTTTTATAAGGGAGGAGAGGGGCACCTTTGGAATAACTAAAAATATTATTTTATTATAAAGTCAAGTTCGGTTTTAAATAGCTCCAAATTGATATATTTCTAGGCTAAGGTGGGGATGGGTCGAAATCCTCTCATCCAATATGATTTAGACAAGTTTAGGTTATTATTTTAACCTTATCAATTAGATTTAACTCTAAGTTAAATAATTTAACTTTTACCATGTCTTTTTGTTTTCTTACACTATATGGTTAATAAACTTACTATATAAATAAAAAAGAACCCCAAGTTGTTTATTATTAATATATATAATCTTATCTAAGTCATTTGTACGAACATTGATTTTTAGGAATAAAATAACAATAAATAATATAATATTTGTTTTAAAAACTAATTTATGTCAATTTTGACACTATTTGGTACATGATTTTTATGAAATTCATAACTGAATGATAAGTTCGCACCAAGTTACTTAAATCAACAATAACATGTCATATTAACCTATAAAATTAGTGTAAGTCCTAAAAAGTCTCAAATTACATTTATTTGGGCATTTATAACATCAATTATGTCAATATTTCATTAATAAGACAATTACTGCATCATCTTTGTGTCATAATAAATGATAATTATTTAATCCCTAAAAATTCTAAATAAATTCCTATGATATATATAATTGTATTAGATTTTTGGAGACTATTCATTTTCGAAGTTTCATGAAGTTTATCACTAGATTAAAATTATTATACTTATAAGATTTAAGAAAGTGACATGTTGTCACATTCTTTGGTTTTAATAATAATTAAATTATTTTCATTGAAAAAATTTAATTAAATGAATCTAATCCGACACTTAGGTGATATGGGTAGACTTTTAGTCATCCAATAGGATTTTTACATTTGTTAGGGTAATTTTAAAATATTATATTTACCCTTAATTACCCGATTTACCTTTAACTATGGTAAATAAAATTTACCGTAGTTACTATTCATAATTCCCAAAAATAAAAAGTATATTATTAACATAATTTGGATCCAATGATTCCAAATATGGAATCCATTTTTCCAAATTCAATACACAAAATTTTCAGAAATTAAATTAAATTTAATCCCGTTGCCGAAAGAAAATGGGTTTTCTTTAAAGCATTACAAAAGATTGAATTGATTTAACCTACGAATTCAAGGTAAAATCAATGCTAATGTCATAAATTATATTAAATGGTAAAAATATATTCTATTTATACTTTAAAACCATTAAATATTATAATTTAACCACATAAGATATTACGATGAAAAAAGTTGTTTTTAATTAAAATATAACGTGTTTTTACTATTCATTAAAATATGAAAGTTATCGGAAAAATATCAAAACTTTATCTAATGTAAAATTTTATATCCTGATTCAAAAGAAGGATTTTAATTTGTCAAATTGAACTTATAAACATGTCAAAAACTAGATTTAAAGTGGGTGCGCCATCAAAAGGCGGCAAAACTGCATTTTTTGAAAAAAACTTATTTTACCCGAAAAATTTATTTTGTTCTTATACCATGTTCTAAAAATGTGTAAGATGAATAATAATGTTATAAAATTCAAAATTTAGTTAACACTATTCATAACGGCTAGTTCATGACAATATTATAATAATATATCGTTGTTTATTAAATCCCAGTATTGCGTACAACACACGCTATCAAGGAAGGTCGCAATTGCGTGTAATGCAAGCCAAGTCAGGGTTACATGTTGTGAAAGAATCCTTCATTGTTTCGTATAACAGAATCCAACCATATTTCAATTATACATTGAATATATATATATATATATACTCAATGTTGCGTAGAATAACTATTATCAAAATTGTGTGTAACACGATCCAAGAATAGTGTTGCGTATACTGCAAGCTAATACGGTGTTGCGTATAGCGCAAGGTAATCTTGGTGTAGAATAAAACACAAGACATTAATGAAATTAAAAGAATATTTTTCATAAAATCTCAGGGTGTTACATTCTACCCCCCTTAAAATGAATTTCGCCCTCGAAATTCGTTGGGGTTATAAATGGTTTACTATTCGAAAGTTTCTTTAATAGAAACCCACATCGTAAAAAGGAATACAAAAACCAATCTTTAAAAACAAAAGTATGAAACGTAATGGTTACCCAAATAAACTAATCACTGGGTTTCCACATAGGTGAAAATATGGATATGGAAGAGAAATCTAACCATCATGTTCTGATGGAGAGTGGTAGAGAACATGGATATGGAAAAGCTAGCAATCACAAAGCCATAAATTTGTGACGATCTAAGGTACCATCTGATTCATCAGATATAAGAGCACTAGGACAACATTTTTGGTTTTTAAGATCATTTCCCTAAAGTTGATGAAATTGGAATTAGAAGAAATACTTTCGTGATTTTGGTATAGTCTCACCGTTTGTCGTTCTTTGGACAATTTCCACTTCATCTCTTAAATAAATGAAGTTGAATTTGTTATTCGTGATGTGTTAGCAGATCATGTGATAGAATGATGGGTCATTCCATCTATCTCAAACAAAAGGTTAGAAAAGTTATCAAAAAATACATAAGTCCATCTATAGTGAGATTCATCATATAGGGTTCCTAAAATGGACTTATACTTCATATATCATACTGCGTAATATAATAAAACTAGTTTCTACTAAACAGGGACTTCCTGTAGGTCAGTGGTAGGCGATAAAGGCCAGTCGCACTTCGGTTGTGGGTTCGATTCCCACAGCCTTGTCCGACGCGATGGGCTGTCGCCCGTCCTGCAGGTTTTCCTTTTTCTTAAACTATATTTCTATAACATCCCATCAATAATATCAAAAAAACTTCTATCCTTAAACAATACTAACTTATGTCCAACATAATCCATTCTCGTCTTTAGGCTTATACATAATACTGCAGTCCATTTTCATAATATAGTGAAAACGATTACCAGAGATTTAATACCATCGTTGATCCCCATATATCATAAGATATACCTTGTTGGTCACATTCCAAACATTCAAAGGCCTTAATCATGTACTCTCTTGAATACCCATTGAACCTTAGTGAAAACATGAATGCAGTTAAAAGTTAACACTTTCCACATACCAAAATCCTCAAAATTCTATATACTCAAACCATGATATTACTTAGTCCTTATATCAATCATGAGCTCATGAATACTGTTAAATATTTTATTTTCTTGTTTTCCCTTCATTATGCGCATATCATCTTATTTCCAAAAATATCTCAATCACTTTGAATACCACATTAGACCAATACATAAATATTCCAATACTCCATGATACAACATTATTTTGGAATCCCATTACATAAACACTTAATCATTCCACCACATCGTTATCATATTCAACATCGCCAATGGTGATCGCATGTGACTTCCCTTTGTCCTTTGCCTTAAGTGGTTGCTCATGTCGATCATCACTAACCCTTGGATTAGGGCATTTATTAGCATAATTCCCCATTTCCTTGCACTTGAAGAATTGAAGTGTTGGTGGTGCGTTCTCTGCAGTGTTTGATTTATTCACATCATTAGAAACCCTTTTTCCATTACTTCGACACTCAGCTGCTCGATGACCTTCTTTTACACACTTAAAACATTTTCTAGTCCCTTTAAGACAATCTCCACCATGCTTCTTTCCACACTTTGAGCATAAGGAAACATTCATCTTCTTTTCACCATTATTCTGAGATTTCTCCTTGAACTTCATCTTTCGTTTCTTGTCAAAACCATGAGATAGATATGTAACACCAACTTCCATTTCTACCTTGATAGCACAATGCACAATTTCTTCATAGCTATTGAAGTCTCTTATAGCTAATGCCCTTCAAAGACTTGGTTTTAAGCCACTGAAAAATCGATCAAATTTACTTTCATGTTGGATGATAATGCCAGATGCATACCTTGCAAGTCTTGTAAAATTCGCTTCGTATATACCAACAGATTCATCATCCTTCTGCTTCAGCTCAAGAAACTCCTTTTCCATATTTGTTCAAAGAATACGAGGGAAGTACTTACTGAAAAACAAGTTCTTGAACTCGTCCCATTCCATGGACTCAATTTCATCTCTTGGCCTTGTATTCTTGATAAGATTCCACCATTGATCAGCTTCACCTTCCAAACGATATACTGCTAAGATGACTTTATCATGTTCAGAACATTGAAGAACTGAAAATATCTTTTCAGTGGTACTGATCCATTGTTCAGCAACAAGTGGATCGGAAGACCCACTGAAAGAAGGTGGACGTTGCCTCATGAAGGACTCAATAGAATATTGTTCCCTTCTCTGCTCATTTGGAAGTCCAGAATGATTCATAGCTTGTGTAAGTATAACAATAAGATTTTTCACTCTATATCCCATAACATTTGTTTGTTCAGGAGGAAAATCATTGCATTGTCCATTGCACTGATCAACACGGTTCCTTCGGGTTCCAGCCATCGTCTAAAACCCAAAAAGAATAGTGTGAGAGGAAAAAATCATGCTAGGGAAAACAACATAATAAAGGGGGAGTACCTTAAATATCTAACATCTTAGGTTTAATTCTATGATCGTTAGCATAATTCTAGTACTATAACCTATACGTATACTTAACCTTAGGGATATCCCTAGACATACCTTAGAAATATCTCTAGGGATCTCACTAACATTTTCACATCCTAGTTTCCAAAGGTTGACTAAACCTTTACTCTGAAACCAACTATAACGGTCTGGAATTACTTCCAGTGGACTATAATTGATACCTATCAGGGGACTCCATGGGCAGATACACCCCCTGGGTGGGACACACCACCATCCCCAGTGGCAACCATTTTCTCATGAAGCCCTTGGGTGGAGATCCATGCTTCGTCCAACGCTCACATGTGAGAGTTCCCAAGGATCGGATACATTCCTACCTCCTTTGCCTATGATACCAACTGTAGAGACCTGAATCTTGACGTACATTGACATTACATTGCATTTTCGGAATACTTAGTACATAACAAAAACACACACACAAGGATCGTAATAGTTTAGTGTCTTTGGAAACTCAGAATATAATCTTCTAATCCTGGTGAAAGATCTTCAACATCTCCCATAAAGATCTTCCTTTTTTTTAATACCTAAAACCTTTCTTTATATCCTGGGGAAAATAAAACATAAAAGGGTGAGCTCAAATGCTCAGTAAGGGTAAACAAAAGAAATATCAATCACATCATATTCATAGGAACATAACATTTTGGAAATCTTAACCTGCAAAAGAGAGCATAATTTCATAACATGGGATAAATCATAGTAGTGAAATGAAATCCCAATAATCATAACTTAAAGCATGAAAATTTGTGGCATACACACATAATCATAGAGAATCATATCTTATTAGTCAAGACTCATTTCCAAGACTATCTTAGTGGACAAATTCCCTTTCTGAACCGAGTCACCCTCGTTTCAGTCCTGTTTCACTGAACCGGTATAACCTACCATTCCAGCCATGTCTATCTCATGAGATATAAAATATTTACCCAATGCATTGGATGGAGATATAGGTCCCACCCATATCATAATGATACCATTATTATGTGTGCCACAAAATCATAAATCATACATCATTGCATAACCCATGTAATAAAAATGGCAATCTTAAACATCGTGACATCATAAAACATTTCATATAAGATAAAGGAATTCATAAAAATAATTCCATCACAACATAATAAAATCAATGTAATAATAGAGATAGAAACATAACCCTTTATTATCTTATATGGAAAATAATTTTGATAAAACACTTGAACACCATTCTTGAGGAAAATATCCTTTCTACTTCAAAAACATTTTTCCTTTCTTAAAATGTCATACAATTTTAAACTAAAAGAAGTTGATTAAAAATAAACATGAAAACTTGTAAAGGAAGGTTCTTGGAAATAATGTTTTAAAAATACATTCATGCCGTATAAGTTAAAAAAAACATTCCTCGTACTTTTGTCGGAAATGTCAACAAATACCTCGTACGAAAAACGAAAAAAGATTCCTTTTATATCTTTTACTAAAAACTCACCGAAGGGTAAAATTGGATTTAAAAAATTGTAGGTGAATGGAAATAATATTACATATTGAGGAAACATGGATGTGGATGATAAAATACACCCCAGTAAATACCAAAGTATAAACAATCTCGGATAAAAATGAGATTGTGATATTTCCCTTACCTTAGGTCCGATTTTCTTCGTAAGTGTCCGAACCTCCTCTTCTTTGAAGCGCCTCTTTGAGACCTCCTCTTAGGGCACTAAAATTGGTCTTTGAGGAAGACAAGAACCTCTAGGATGTTGCTAGGGAAGTGGATAAGAGAATTTGGCAGGGGTTTTCTGAGCTTGAAGGCTCAAAGTTGTGTGAGGAAGAGAGGGAGGAGGTGCCCTTTTATAAGGGAGGAGAGGGGCACCTTTGGAATAACTAAAAATATTATTTTATTATAAAGTCAAGTTCGGTTTCAAATAGCTCCAAATTGATTTATTTAGAGGATAAGGTGGGGATGGGTCGAAATCCTCTCATCCAATAGGATTTAGACATGTTTAGGTTATTATTTTAACCTTATCAATTAGATTTAACTCTAAGTTAAATAATATAACTTTTACCGTGTCTTTTTGTATTCTTACACTATATGGTTAATAAACTTACTATATCAAGACAAAAGAACTCAAAGTTGTTTATTATTAATATATATAATCTTATCTAAGTCATTTGGCCGAACCTTGATTTTTAGGATTAAATAACAATAAATAATATAATATTTGTTTTAAAAACTAATTTATGTCAATTTTGACACTATTTGGTACATGATTTTTATGAAATTCACAACAGAATGATAAGTTCAAACCAAGTTACGTAAATCAACAATAACATGTCATATTAACCTAGAAAATTATTTTAAGTCATAAAAAGTCTCAAATTACATTTATTTGGGCATTTATAACATCAATTATGTCAATATTTCATTAATAAGACAATTACTGCATCATATTTGTGTCATAATAAATGATAATTATTTAATCCCTAAAAATTCTAAATAAATTCTTATGATGTAGATAATTGTATTAGATTTCTGGAGACTATTCATGTTTGAAGTTTCATGAAGTTTATCACTAGATTAAAATTATTATACTTATAAGATTTAAGAAAGTGACATGTTGTCACATTCTTTGGTTTTAATAATAATTAAATTATTTTCATTGAAAAAATTTACTTAAATGAATATAATCTGACCCTTAGGTGATATGGGTCGACTTTTAGTCATCCAATAGGATTTTGACATTTGTTAGGGTAATTTTAAAATATTATATTTACCCTTAATTACCCGATTTACCTTTAACTATGGTAAATAAAATTTACCGTAGTTACTATTTATAATTCCCAAAAATAAAAAGTAGATTATTAACATAATTTGGATCCACTAATTCCAAATATGGAATCCATTTTTCCAAATTCAATACACAAAAGTTGCAGAAATTAAATTAAAATTAATCCCGTTGTCGAAATAAAACGAGTTTTCTTTAAAACATTGCAAAAGATTGAATTGATTTAACCTACGAATTCAAGGTAAAATCAATGCTAATGTCATAAATTATATTAAATGGTAAAAATATATTCTATTTATATTTTAAAACCATTCAATATTATAATTTAACCACATAATATATTATGATGAAAGAAGTTTTTTTTAATTAAAATATAGCATGTTTTTACTATTCATTAAAATATGAAAGTTATCGGAAAAATATCAAAACCATATATAATGTAAATTTTTATATCCTGATTCAAAAGAAGAATTTTATTTTGTCAAATTGAACTTATAAACATGTCAAAAACTAGATTTAAAGTGGGTGCGCCATCAAAAGGTGGCAAAACTGCAATTTTTGAAAAATACTTATTTTACCCGAAAAATTTATTTTGTTCTTATACCATGTTCTAGAAATGTGTAAGATGAATAATAATGTTATAAAATTCAAAATTTAGTTAACAATATTCATAACGGCTATTTCATGACAATATTATAGTAATATATCATTGTTTATTAAATCCCAGTATTGCGTATAACACATGCTATCAAGGAAGGTCGCGATTGCGTGTAATGCAAGCCAAGTCAGGGTTGCGTGTTGTGAAAGAATCCTTCGTTGTTTCGTATAACAGAATCCAACCATATTTCATTTATACATTGAATATATATATATATATATATACTCAATGTTGCATAGAATAACTATTATCAAAATTGTGTGTAACACGATCCAAGAATAGTGTGCGTATACTGCAAGCTAATACGGTGTTGCGTATAGCGCAAGGTAATCTTGGTGTAGAATATAACACAAGACATTAATGAAATTAAAAGAATATTTTTCATAAAATCTCGGGGTGTTACATTCTATTCCTTTTAAAATGTGATAACATCGCTCGTGTGTACGACAGACTACCGCCTCACGAATTGATGTGATTCTTTTCAATTACGATTTACATAAAAAGTAATAAGGACAAATTAAATGAATATATGAGATATACATGACATTATATTTGTTATTTAAAATTAATATATCACCCAATTTTTTACCCTTTCACTCTTTAATGGAATGATATAGTTTCTCATGCGTATGTACGACCTACCATATTCACTAAGCGATATTATTAATTTTCTATGTAATATATTCAAGAATGATTATAATAATGTATATAATGAGTAAATATGATATTTATAACATTAATATAATTACTTATATGACTTATCTATATCTTATAAACAAGAACTAGGAATTTCATGACAAAACACACATGAGAAAACAAGGTAATTAACACACAAAATAATGAAATATTATTAACAAACGAGTGGTAAAATGTTATAATAGGATCATATATGATGTTAAAAAATATGAATATGGTTCTGTTATAAATTAATAACATGATTAAAACTATTATACAGAAGGTTACAACACATTCATCTAAAAGGAATTACAAGGTAAGAGACTTCGTCTAAATTTCCCTTCATTGAGGCATACTGTAATGTTATAAACATAGTTTATTTTATATGGTGTATATACTACCCATTATTCATATAATATCATTAATATTTCATAATTCATGCTATTTTTTGTTATAAATTTAATTATTTTATCTAATGGGATTTAACTTGAAAATTAACAAGTGGAAATGAATTTTATAACTCAATTGTTTTTCATTAGGTTATATTACTTATTCATTATATTTTACATTATAAGATTATGTGAGTAAATATTTTTGAATATATTATGTTTTATTTCCACTTTTTTATGTGGATTTAAATTTTATACACATAATTTATCCATTGATTAAGTCTCACTTCAACATTATGATATTTTTAAGGGTTTATTTCACAATATCATTTTTATCTAGATTATTTATCCTTGAATTTCCATTGAAGGAAATTATTTGATCATTGTATAATAAACCCATTTATTTTTATTATAATATGGTTATTCATGATTTTTTCAAGTAATAGTACATATTAATTTCATTGATATTTAAAATGATTGAAAAATCTGTTTTTAATAAAATATAACTTTATTTCTCTCTTTGGTTGAAAATCCCTTTTCATCCAAATCCATGTTTTCTAAAAATGATTCAAAAAATGTTTTTGACAATAGAAAAATAATTTATTGAAGGAATTTTTACACATGTTTTAATGTTTTACAATTTTTTTGAAAGAAATCTTCATGTCATATTCCAAACAAGTCATGTTTGGCTTTTACAAAAAATGTGAAAAAATATTTATTTTAACATGTACAACATGTATGAAATTTATTTCCAACATGACCACTAAATGTTTTAAAGATTAATTTATAATCTTAAAAGGTTATTTTATAATAAAAGTATTTTCAAAATATTTTGTGAAATTTTAGATTTTAAAAAATATTTTCAAAGTGAAAAGGTTATTTTCCTCAAGAATGATTTTAATGAAATTTTTATTGTATTTATATTCATAAAAAACATTAACCCTTTATTGAAATTATGATACACTAGGGATATGTTGTATTTAAACCATCCTTATTATTTCTCTAGATTGTGTATGATCAGTTTGACCAGGGAAAGTATTGAAATTGTATTTCTTGATTAACTTTTATAATCACTAACTTTTCATTAAAATATTCACTTTATTGTTATCATTAGACTTTATATTTACCCTAAATATCCATATTATTTATTGTGAGTATACTTATTTCTTAATTCATATATCGTTTCTAAATATGGTATTTTACTTTGAATGTTATATGATTGATTAGGGAAATTATTATAAATCTGTATTCCTTACTCCATACAGAAATTTATTGATAAGGAATATTTTTCATGAATTAAGTTGATTATTAGATATACAAGGAATTCTTTTTACATGAAGATATGGGTGGGGATCCATTATATATATCCCCTCGATGCATTGGTAGTCTCATGAGATGAATCAGTTGGTTAGCCCTAGTTAAATGGCGTTATAGTGTATACATAACTAAGGATATTAAATTATCTTTTGAAAGGTCTTTAAAGTTAAGGAATCATGATTACTAAGATAATAAAATCCAATAATTAAATATTTATTTAATTAATAATTTAGTTATTATTATCCATGATATTTTTTTAATGATATTATCTCTAGATTCATTTCATTATCATTTTATTAATTAAATGATATGTTTTTTCAATTATTTACCTTTATATATTGATTATAACTTATCCAATAATGATAGTTAAGTTATTGATTAAATGGAATGTGTGTTAAAATATTTACCTTTCCATATTTATTATTCCTTATTGATTATTCATAATTTACTAATTATAGATTTTTATTTATGTAACTCTTACTGATCATTTGAGATCACCCTTATTCTTTTTACTTTCATAGGAATATAAGAAGTGTAGTATGAATGATATGTTAATATATTCTAGTGGAAATAATGATATTCTCAAAAACAATTATTCTTTAATTTGTGAATTCAAATATTATAGAGTAATCATGTATGTATCTTTTTTACCAAGACTAATAAACTATTTAACCCCTCAGATGTGATTCATTGTATCTTATGAAAATGTAATAAATAATACAATGGATCAAGGTTAATGGGGTTGGGGTCGTTACATTAGGTATCATAGAATGTTTATTATAAACCTTGGGAACTAGATTTAGAAAATCATATATTGGGGATCATAATACTAGAATGAACTTTAAGGATAAATATATAAAAACATCCTAAAGTTTTGTTAAGGTAGATATTATATGGTTTTTATAGAAATACATCCTTATCTAGATAATAAAAGTGGATTTGGTTTTCTAACAATTATGCATTGGGGTAAAAAATATAAAAAGGTTTCATTGGTCTTGACCCTATCATCACTTGATTCATGAAAATGGGCCTTATTTTGAACCTAGTTTGACACTCATGGGGGATATGATTTGGATAATTCAAATTTTTTTTACAAAACATTATGAATGATTTGAATATTTTATGACAGTGAATGACCTAAGTTAAAACTAAAATTTCTAATATTGAAAATAATGTGTGATTATTTAAAAATAATATAAATGATTATATGATTTTCCAATTATTATTATTATTTATCACATTATGATTTTTGGATTTAGTCAATGGATGGAACCCTAAATAATCATGTTAACATTGAAAATGAAGAGAAATGTGGTGACTATGAGAAACCAACTGGGATGATGACTAGAGTGAAAGATATCATGATTATGCCTAATCTGTTATCCCAAAATTTGATTAAAAATATACACCTTAACCAACTCTCAGACTCACCATATAAGAGAAGGGTGAATTTCACTAAGAGTTTGAGTGATTGATACCACGGAGAAAAGAAGATTCAATTTTATTCTTTTCAGAACTATGGAAATAGGCACCCAAGAAAGTATCTCAAAGGAATGGAAACCTGATTTATATGTGGAAAACAAGGGAATAAAGCAATGAATTACTGAGGGAAAATAAATATTACAATGGAAGGAAATAAATCTCATCCTAGGGATCCATTTATAGTTTATTGTCTTAAATTTGGGGAACCTAGGAATTATCCAAGTCAGTGCCATATTTTAAAGGTTAAATCCTAAACCAAGGAAATAATTATGTTAAAATAAAATGGTTTAATTATTTATTGGGATTCCATAATTATATTATAGAAGTATTTTTACCAATGGTATTTTGGTTATAATAATCATGAAACATATATGGATTGTGTTAATTTTGGAAGCATATATGTCTTCATTAACTTAATAATTATGGATACCATTAAGGGTTTATGAGTTTAATATTGATCATAAGTTCAAATTATTAAACAACCCTTTTTAGTTTTCATGTTTTGGGAGTCTACCAAGATTAAGGATATTTTGGGAAGTATTTAGGGAAATATAAAGCATTGGTTTAGTATATGTTTTAGTGAAAATTTTATTTAAGGAATAATGACCTTAAATTTTGTGGTAATAAGTTTTAAAGTATTGGTAAACTTTATGGTTTACCATATCAAGATTTGAGATAATTATGGATTATTACACTTTGGGAACATTATATAAATTATATTAATATAGTTTTAGAAAAAGGACAACCCACATTTCAGGGGTGACTCATTGCATCCAAAAAGTCCCCAAGGATTGAACCCACAATTGAAGGGTGACATGAGTGTTGCACCTACCACTGGACTACGTGATGTTCTAGTTAATATGACATTTCTTTTAAATAAAAAATTTTATGGATAAATATTAATTTTAAACCAGTGGTGTTACCATTTATGTTTATAGATTAATGTATTTTATTGGATAAATTGTGTTAACCATATCAGTTTTGGAAAATATTTAGAGACAATCATAAATACTTTTCACTCTTTAAGGGATCTTATGATCTTTTAAAATAGAATTTTAGTGATTTAGGAATAAATAATTCATTTTGTATATTCATTTCTTAGAGTAGGAGATGAAGTGGAAATTGATTGAATCACAATTTAAGTATGAAAATTTTCTTATAAAATAAAAAAATATCAAGAAAGTATATTTCCTTATATTATTATACAGTAAAACAATTCCTCAACTTTATCAAAAAGATCTTGATTTTTTATCCCATTACCTTCATATCTGATGAATCAAATGGTATTTTAAATCATTATAGATTTATGGTTTCATTTCCATATCTTTAATTGACACCAATGTTATCCTAATTAGAAACCTAGTTCTGTGTTATTCCACATGAAATTTGTACTTAAATTTCTCTCTTATTAAGAGTATGTTTTATTAACCATTTTCATGAATTGGGTTTTTCAATAATGGTATTTCCAAATGCCAGACCCTTGATTACTAAGATCAAGTTTAAATTGTGAGGGTACAATTTATTAAATGTGGGGAGAATTTAACACACAAGATTTTAAAATAACAAAGTTGGGTTTGAGAGCATAAATGAAACATAACATCAAGATTATAAGATAATGTAACACCTTAAGACTTTATGATATATTTATTTTTAAATAAATTCGATCTCTTTGATATCTTTTAGAATACAAACCTCCAAGTCTAAATAAACTATGATATAGTATACCATTATAAACTAGCTATTAAATTAGTGGATATGAATAGTAATAAATAATTTATGAAAATTATGTCAATCTATTGATTAGAAATAAAATAAAAATTAATTAAATTAAAAATAATTTTTTTATAAAAAACTGTATTTTTCTAAAAGACGGTTTAGTTTCGCTTTGAGAACATAATTTAAAATTAATTTTTACCAATTTTATAAAATTTATTTTAAAAAATTAAATTTATTTTTTAAATAATCGTATAAAAATTATATTAGGCTTTTTTTTTGGATTTTTCTAAAATGTTTCATTTTTCAATGAATAATGATAATACTTTTTTATTGAAAACCACCATTTTGTTTAAATCATTTAAAATGTTAAATTTTATTTTAAATTTATTTTAAAGTGAAATTAGTTCAATTATGTTATAATTTATCTAATTTAGGTCATTACAGTCAATTTCATGTTGAATTTTGATATTAAAATCTTCTATACATATGAGAATTTTCTCTTTGGAAACCTGCTTCTTCGTCACGTTTGCAGGCATACTTTTAAATTGTATTCTACCACTTCTGTAAATTTAATTTGAAAAAAATGGATTAATTTTTTTAATAATAATAATTTATATTATCTAATAATTTAAACTTAATTTTTGACCATAATTAATATTAAAAATAGTAAAAATTGATTTCCGAGGTTAAGGTAAAAATAAGTTTACTAGGGGTTAAACTAAAAAGATACTGGTTAAAATGACCTACCCACTTGTCCGAAACCCATTTTATGGACATAATTAGACCTTAAAACATATATGGTTATATAATGAACAATTTTTCTTGTTTTTTTAGTGATAAAAACCTGGGTGTAATTGATTCTTTTAAAAACTTCCATGTGTGTCCTCTCCACCACTTATAAAAGGCCACCCCTCTCCCCCATATTTACACTTAGAAAGCTATTTAGTTTGATAAATACCTAAGAAAATAAATGAATTTATCACATACCAACATCTAAAATCCATTTTTTGACCATAAATCATACATAGGAAGGATTTTGGTGCAAACCTAAAGAAGTTGTTTGAAGAACATGTAACGTTCTTAAACGAGAATGATTATTTTATTTCTTCTTCCACATCATTAAAATAATATTAAAACATTATTATATAATAAAAATATTATAATAAATATTCTTAGATTTTATTATTTTAAGTTAATTACCTATATCCATCTCATCTTCTATCAAATGAGACAAGAAGCCCTCGATCATGTGTATGGCGGACTACCACCTCGCGAACCGATATAATTTGTTTTCCATCACCACCATTCAAGGTTGGATATAATAATGAATTTAACAAATTTATATTATATTTATGATATTATTATTATTATTTAATTTTAATATCACATATAATTTCCTATGTTTCATTCTATTTAAAATACGATAATGTCGCTTGTGTGCACGGCGGACTACCACCTCACAAAGCGATGTGATTCATTTTTCACTTACACTTTATAAGAAAAGTAATAAGGGTAAATTTAAGGAATATATGTGATATATATGACAATATATTTATTATTTAATGTTAATATATCACCCAATTCCTTACCCTTTCACTCGTTAATGTAATGATATCGTTGCTCGTGCGTACATACATCTTACCGTCTCCATGAAGCGATGAGATTCATTTTCCATATCTAACCTTCAATAATGATTCAAAAATATATATAATGAGTAAATATGATATTTATAATATTAATATAATTATTTATATGATGTATCTATATCCTATACAAAAGAATCAGAACTTTCATGAATAAAACGCACGAGAAAACGAGGAAATTACCACCGAAAATAATGAAAATAATGAAATATTATTAACAAATGGGTGGTAAAATGTTATAATAGAATCATATATGATATTATAAATATGAATATAGTTATTTTATATATTAATAGCACTATTAAAACCATTATAAAGGATGTTAAATAATGTTCAACCAAATGGAAGCGTAAGGTAAGAGACTTCATCTCAATTTCCCTTCATTGAGACATGCTATAATGCTATGCACCAAATTTATTTTATATGGTGAATATAATACCCCCTTTTTCATATAATATCATTAATAATTCATAATTAATTTCTTTTTTTGTTTTAATTTTAATTGTTTCATCTAACGGGATTTGAATTGAAAATTACTAAGTTGTAAAGAATTTTATAACTCAATTTCTTTTCATTGGGATATATTAGGTCTTCGTTGTCTTTTACATTATTAGATAATGTTTGTAAATAATTTTGACTATATTATTTTTTATTTACCCTTTTTATGTGTATTTACATTTGATACACATAATTGATTCATTGATTAATTCTCACTTCAATGTTATGATCTTTATAAGGGTTTATTTCAAAATTTCATTTTAATCGGGATTGTTTATAATTGAATTTCTATTGATGAAAATTAATTTATCATTGTCAAATAAACCCATTTAATTTTATTATTCTTTTATTATTTATGATTTTTTAAGTAATAGTACCGTTTTTCTCTCTTTTGTGCTTAAAAGGATTTAAAAAGTGTTTTTAGTAACATATGACTTTATTTATCTCTTTGGATGAAAATCATTTTTCATCCAAATATATGTTTTCTAAAAATGAATTAATTTTGTTAACATTCTACAAATGGTTTATTAAAGAAATTTTTACCCATGTTTTAATTTTTTAGAATTTTTTTTGAAAGGAATCATTATGTCATATTTCAAAAAAGGCATGTTTAGATTTTATCAAAAATATGAAAAAATATTTATTTTAACATGAACGAAAAGTTTGGAATTTTCTCCATCATGACCAAATTTTTTTTTAGAGATTTAAAAATATTTTGTGAACTTTTAGATTTTAAAAAAATATTTTCAAATTTAATACATTATTTTTATAAAGAATGTTTTTAATGACATTTTTATTATATTTATATTATTCAATGACATCAACCTTTTATTGTACTTATAATCAACTAGGTATATATTGTATCAATACCATCCTTATTATTAATCTTGATGGTTTATGATCAGCTTGAACAGGGAATGTATTGAAATTATCTTTCTTGATTAATTTATTTAATCATTAACTTTCCCTTAAAAGATTCACTTTATTTTTATCACTGGACTTTAGGTTTCCCCTAAATATCCCTATTATTTATCATGTATATACTTATTACTTAAACCATATATCATTTCGATATATGGTATTTTAATTTTAATATTATATGATTGAATGGGGGAATTATATTTAATTCGTATTCCTTACTCGATATGGAAATTTATTAATAAGGAATATTGTTCATGAATTAAATAGATTATTCAATATACGAGGAATTATTTGGACATGATGATATGGGTGGGACCCAATTATAAATAGACGCTCGATGCATCAATAGTCTCATGAGATGAATTAGTTGGATAACCTTACTCAAACAGGTTTCTAGTGTATTCCTACCCATAAATATTAAAATGTAATATGAAAGGTCTTGATAGTAGAGGTATCATGGTGCCTAAGATCACAATGTCTAATAATTAATAATTTCTTTATGAATTCAGTTATTATTATCCATGATATTATCTCAATGATTTTATATCTAAATTCATTTGATTCTCAGTTTATTGATTAAATTTCATGTACTTTAAGTTATTTACCTTTCCATGATTATTTATTATCTAATAATGATAGTCAAGTTATTGATTAAATGGAATTTGTGTTCAGATATTTACTTTTCTATATTGATTATGCCATATTGATTATTATTCATTTACACATGTTAACTTCTAATTTATGTAACTCTTACTGATCATTTGAGCTCACCTTTATTTTGATTTTTTTTCTAGGAATCTAAGAAGTGTACTATGAATGATATGGAAGGATATTCCAGAGGTAATAATGATATTCTCTATTTTTTTTTGTAATTTGTGTATTCAAATGTAATATGGGAATCATGTATGTATCTAGTTTACCAAGACTAATAAACTATTTGGTCCTTCGTATGTGATTCCTTGTATATTTTTCCAATGTAATAAAGTATACACCGACTTTGGGTTACTGGGGTTAGGGTCATTACATCAAACTCCAAGTCTCTTTGATGATTATCATCATATAAAATCTATAGACTTTGAGAAGCATTAATGTGTTACTAGGTGGATTGAACCTTATCTATCATATATTTCAAAAGTTTGGGTCTAATCATATTCTATTCATAGAATTCATCCCAACATATAATAGTTATGTATCTCTTCCCATATAGAGCTTCATATGGGTCCATCTAACTACATTATTGGAAGTTTTTATTGTTCGGGAACTCAGATAGGTGAAGATATTGATCCCAAGATCCTTTAAAGTTCATTAATAAAGACTTAGTATGTATTTGAGTATATGAATGTTCTTTTCAAATTAACCATTAGTAGGGGAGTGATAGGTTATACTGAATTTAAACTTAGTATTCAGATCTTGTTAAATAATCCTCAAAAACATAGAGGAAAACCCTGGATATCGATTATATACAATTAAAATTGGTGCCTCATGTATAATCCCTACTTCCTTGATATATATCATGGCTTGTTTGTTGATTGAGAAATATTTCTAAATAGAAATTAAGTGATCCATCTTAGTGAGTCAATCCACCCAACCCATATGGAGTTGTTTCATTTATATGTCTTTAGAAGACCCATGATAAAGTCCATGGTGAGTTCCTCCTATTTATATGTTGGTATGGATAATGGATGAATCAACCCCTTAAAATTTTGATGCTCTACCTTAACTTGATGAAATATTAATCACTTTGAGGAATAATCAACAATTTATTTTTCCATGTTGTCCCACAAAAGTTCTCTTAAAGATATTTTTCATCTTGGCACTTCTATGATGTATGGAAAAATATGAGCTATATGTATCATCTAATAGCTCTATCTTTATTTTATTGACCATGAAGCACAAATTATAGTTCCAAATAAAATAACTCCATCTTTTTTGACATTGAATTCATGAAGCTTACCTCCCTTTATTATTCTAACCATATTTTAAGGCTTTGAATCATCCCTTTATGCCTCCTTGATTTTCTATTAGATAGATGATTGGGAACTCATTTTTTTAATATGGGATGTATTTAATTCCTTTAAAACTTCCAAATAATTCCTTTACATATCCAATAATATAAGGTCATTATCAACCCTCATCAAGGGTAGGTTAGTAGGTTATTTATTTTTCTAAGAGAATTATCTACCTTGCTTACTTTTCTAGGATGGTTTTTAATTGACCAATCATAACACCTAATTATCTCTAACCATATTTATTTAGGCATGTTCAAATTCTTATGTATGAATATATACTTTAAACTCTTATGGTTATTATATATTTCAAAATTATCACTATATAGTCAGTGCCTCCAAATTCTAATGAAAATATCACTACTGTTACTTCAGATCATGCATCTGGTAGTTTTTTTTCATAAATCTTCAATTTTCTTATGGAATTTACTATTAATTTATCTTTTTTTATTAGCACACAACCCCAAAATTTCGTTTAAGCATAATTTCATATAAAAAATCCATCTAAACTTAAAGGGATTGTGAGTACAAGTGCTGTAATTAGTTTCTTCTTGATCTCCCTCAATCTCTCTTCATATTTTATATCTATAAATACTTCACCCCCTTCAATGTTAACTTAGTTAATGGGATATAAAATCATGAGGAGTTTCTAAAAATGCATTGGTAGTACCCATATAATCCAAGAAAACCATAGATCTCAGTGATAACTTTTAGTTTGGGCCATTCATCAATTTCCTTCATCTTTAAATAATCAATATAAATTCCTCCTATCATGATCAATTCCCTAATATTTTTTCTTTCTTCATTTAAAAGTTACAATGATTTAACTTAGAAAATAAATTATTATTTATTTACTCTATCAAAACAATACTTATATAATCCTCATGTTCTCTATTTAAATTGAAATATATTAGAATATTTTCTATAAAGGCCACCATACATTTATCTAAGTAGTATCTAAAGACTCTATTCATAAATTTCATGTATATTTTTGGGGATTTTTTATGTACAAATGGAATAACTATGCACTCATATTATATATATATTGTATATAAGGATTTCTTTTGAGTATCTTCTATCTTCACCTTCAAATAATGATATAAAGAATCAATACCCACTTTTAAGAAGTATAAATCTCAACTAAGTTGGTTAAACAAGACCTAAATCTCTGATAGTGGATACTTGTTATTTATCCTGATCTTATTGAGTTCTCAGTATTTAGTGAAAAAACTCTATGACCCACACTTATTTTTAGAAAATAGTACTGGTGCACCCGATAGTGATGCACTCATGCATACAAACCATTTATCCAAATTCCCTTATAGTTTCTCCTTCAACTCCTCTAGTTACATCTATATCATCATATATGGGATCTTGGATATATGCGTCACACTATGAATGAGTTTTATTGATATATCTACCTCAAAATATGGGGTAAGTACACTCAATTATTTAAGGAATGCATCAGTATGTTCCCTCAGAATATGAATGTATTTATGGTTAGTGATTTCCTTTCACTCAACCTTTTGAGAAAGATATTATTCTTCATTGGTTATCAACACCCACACCATTTAGAAAATTTACAAAGGTAATTCATAATTATCCTTGAATTTTTATAGGATATTGGGATGGTTTAGGATATAGAAAGATATTTCCTTTTCCTGATATTTTATGTGAGCTATATATAATGAGATCCAATCCATGCCTATTATAGCTTCAAATTATACCAAAGGAAGAATTGAGAGATTTTATCTAAGAATATTCTCATAGAATAGAATAGGGGAAGAGTCCAACACTTAGTTTTCAATGATTTCACTACCAGGTGTTTTCATAGATATCACTACTTCAAGGATTTAGGGAGGTCATTCAATAGTTATAGAAAACTTATAACATATAAAAGAATTCATAGAACTTATTTTAAATATTTTTTCCATTATTTAGTGAATAATAAATGTACCTTGTACTACTTCATTTTTTTCTCCACCTTATTGGTAGTTATGGAATATGATTTCCCTTACCCCCTTAGCTTAGGTGGTTATTGAATTTGGTTACCCTCAAAGACAATTTGTTTGATTCACTTAATTGTATAATGACCATGTCATTAATAGACTAATAATTATGTAACACCCCAAGCTTCCATGGTACGCTTCTCTTTGAATAATACAATAGCGTGTGTTGTACGCAACTTCGAGTTCTAACACACTCCACAACCAATCAAACTAGCCGTTATGAATTGTAATACCCACTTTTTTAAATATTATAAATTTTATCTCTCAAAATGAACTTCATTTTTAGATTCAGAATATTGAATTTATCCTAGGGTGAAATTTTGGTACTTTTTGGATAACTTTTATATTTTGATGAATAGTGAAAATTACTAAATTTTAATTAAAAACAATTTTTTTAATCAAAATAATTAATAGTGATAAATTTTTTATTTTAGTGGTTTTTAAGTATATTTAGAATATATTTTTACCATTTAATACAATGTTGGTCATTGGACATAATTTCACAATTAATTCGGACATAAACAAGTGTCAATCTTTTGATAATTATTATTTCTTAAAAACACGCTTTTTGTTTTGACAGTGGGAATTGATTTTAAATTAATTTCTGCCACTTATGTATTTTGAATTTGAAAAAATGGATTCCATACTTGGAATCAGGATGTCCAAATTGTGTAAATAGGTAACTTTAATTTTTAGAAATTTTGAATAATTACTTCGGTAAATATTTTATTTACCATTGTTAAAGGGTAAATCCTGTAAATAAGGGTAAACAATAATATTATAATAATAATAAATTACCCTAAAACGGGTACTAACCTTATTGGTGGATACATGTATGACCATGGGCATCTTTGGGTCGATTTTGGGACCCCATGGAGCCACTTGTAGGTGATAGGGACACTTTATATTAATTAAGTTAAAGTAAATACAAAAATGACGTAAGCATATATCTTTTAGAAAAACAATTTTTACATAGGGTTATATATGTTATATTTTTTAGATCTAAATATTCATTAGAACTATAAAAATATTTCCTACATAATGATATTTTATTTATAATTTTTAGACATTAAATAATTTAATTTATTTATGACACAATAATGATGCATTAATTACCGTATTAATGAAAGAATAAGATAATTGATATTATAAATACCCAAATAAATGTAATTTGAGAATTTTTATAAATTAAAATAATTTTATAGGTTAATATGACATATTAGGATTGTTTATATAAATATTTTTTATAATTAATAATGATGTTATGAATTTATAAAAAACAAAATACCCAATAGTGTCAAAATTGACATAAAAGAGTTTTTAAAACAAATATTATATTATTATTTGATATTAAATAAACAAAATCTAAGGTTCGACAAAGAGACTTATATAATGATAGGTGTATCATTAATGGACCACTTGGGGGGTCTCTTGGATGTATATAGTAAGTATATTAACTATATAATATAAAAATACAATGTGACACGGTAAATGTTAAACTAATTAACTAAGAGTTAAAACTAAAAGATAAGGTTAATATAATGACCCAAATCTGTCTAAATTATATTGTTTGAAAGTATTTCTACCCATAACCAACTTATACATTGAATTATCCACTTTGGAGCCATTAGAGACGGATTATGAATTTATTATAAAATAATATTCCTAGCTTTTCCAAAGGTTCCCCTCACCCCTCTTATAAAAGGGTACTCCACCTTATCACTAATTCACACATTCAAAGCCTTTTTGATTGTCCAAACACTGACCAAATACTCTATCAACTTCCCTCACTTAAACCTTGAGGCCTTAGTTTAATCATAAATCCATCCTAAGGAGCCATTTTGATCAAATAAAAAGGAAGAACCCGAAGAAGAGGTAATATTTTCACCACCCTTTTTCAAGTTCTTTTCTTCTTCAACTTCTTCTTTATTTGTTATTCCCATTCTAAAATAATAACTCCAGTATATTTTATATACTAAGATGTTATTATAAATATGGTACAACCATATTAAGTATTCTATCCAACCTTTGAATGACATGTCACCATACGTGCGTACGTACGACTTACCATCTCCACGTCGTGATGTTATTGTTATTCAAAACATTATTATTTGAATGGGTATAATAATTATGTGTAATTCATGTAAATAATAAATATAACATGATAATTATTCTTTATATATTATATACTATACAATTATATATTATTTTAATAACAAAAGAGTGATATTGTTTCTCGCACATATGTACGGACTACCGTCTCCATGAACGTGATGAGATTCATTCCCTATCGTATCCATTCAAGTATAATTCTCATTTTATGATTAAAAATAATTTTTAAGGACTATATATCATTATGGATATGAATAAGATACAACCTATCTATAACAAACATGACTTATGTAACAAAACATATAAAAGAAAACAAGTAAGTTAACACCCGAAACGATGATAATACTAATATATTATTAACAAAGAAATGTTAAAAGATCATATATGACATCATATTAATGTATATTATTATTGTATAATTTAATAAAAATTATTTTACCATTATACAATCGGTTAACCTACCCTCTACCAAGGAAAATTACAAGGTAAGGGGTTTTCATCTCACTCATTATTCCCATGAGATTCATGCCATTTGTGTGGTGTATATACTGCCCATAATTGTATTCTTTGTGTAATACACTTTAATTTATGTGCATTTACATATTCATTGTATGATAACTCTTTCATGGGGTGTATGTTTCGCAAGTTACCAAATTGGTAAGGGTTTATTTCACAATCTCTTCATTATCTGAGGTTGTTTATACGTAATTATCTACTGGGATCTCTTTATTATCCACATCCATGTTTCTTAAAAAAAGTATTTCAAATCATTATTAATATATTATATACTATGGGTTAATGTCATTTTTACATTTTTTTACTTTTTATAAGATGTTTATAAAGTAATTTTTCCGTCGTTTTCCAAACAAGGTCCTTTTTAACCTTTTCGACAGAGTTAAGGTAAAAATGTCTTTTTTTAACTTATACGGTGGGTGCGGCTATTTTCCGCCATTATAAAATCTTCAAAGCTTCCCTTAAAATATAATAAGGATATTTTAAAAGTAAATGTTTGATTTTATAATTATTTTACTTTTAAATGATTTTAAAAAAGAGATTTTCTCTCAAATAGTTTTGATTTCATCTATGTCAATATCCTTTGATAAATTGTACACTTATTTGAAGTTGATTTATTATGATAAAAATCATCCATATTGTATGTAAGGTTTTGTGATATGTTTGACTATGTATTAGATATTTTTATGTCATTAATGGTTTACGATTAATGTTTTGGCATTTCGTATGCTAGTTTTAATACGAATGTTTATTTTATATTTCATCCTCTTTTTAAATGAATGTGTAGGACTAGTATGTTCTAGTTTGGGGTCCGGTTACATCAGACCCTCTGGGTTGGTGTCCGGTTATTAGAGGCACTCCGGGTTGGTGTCCGGTTATTAGAGGAACTTCCGGTTGGTGTCCGGTTATTAGAGGCACTTCGGGTTGGTGTACGGTTATTAGAGGCACTCCCTATAACACCCCAGGTAAATAAAGAATATGACATTTTCATATTTATCCATATTTGTGAATAAAATATTAATATGACTTTAATGGGGATGCTATGCTCGATGGCGTACCCAACACGCAACAAAGAGTTTCTTGGGAATCTTACGTTGTACTCTAATAATAAAATAATATTATTTTAAATGGTGGTTAACATGTAGCCGTTGTATTGGCGGGAATGGATAGAAATAACTAAAATATGATTATATATGTTTTTAAATGTTTTTACATTTATCCAATAAAAGATAAAGGCTTAAAATACAGAAAGAATTCAATTTTAGGCGTATATGCCCTAGTTTTCACTAAAGGTTCACTTATCGTCTTTGATGGAGAACCGTCATTAAATATTGTTTTGTTCACCCTTATAAATTCTTTTGGACCAAATAAAACTCTTCTTAAGAATTGGGACATCAAAATTTACTTTGTGTAAATTTTTGGTATCTTTCTGATAAAGTTCATTTTTTTAATGAATAGTGTAAAATGTTGTATTTTAATTCAAAACCTCTTTTTAATCTAATTTATTTATATGATTAGATTATCTTTTTAATTGGTTTTAAAGTGAAATTAGAATATATTTTTACCATTAAATCCAATAGTGGTCGTTGGAATTAATTTCACTTTAAAATCAGACTTAAACCAGTGTCAATCTTTTGATACTTATTGTTTCATAAAAACACGCTATTTGATCTGACAACGGGAATTAATTATTAAATTAATTAATGTGACTTATATGTTTTAAATTTTGTAAAATAGACTTCATTTTTTAATTCAGAATATCAAATATAGCTTAGGGTGAAGCTTTGGTATTTTTCTGAAAAACTTCAATTTTTGATGAATAGTGAAATCACTAAGTGGTAGTTAAAGAAACTGATTTTTCTTTTAAATGAAAATTTTCCACATTTGTGTTTTGAATTTTAAAAATCCGACATACATGGTTGTCATTAAGAAGTAAAATGTGGTTCAATGAGATTAAAATAATTTTTTTTGGTGAATAGTAACTTTTAAGTTCTTAATCGCGATTAGTGGTAATTAGTGTAGTTTAAGGTAAAAATAATGCTTTAATAATATAAAATTACCTAGACACATGTCCTAACCTTATTGGATGTGTCATGGCCGACCAAGAAAATCCACGGGTCAACTTGGGGACCCCATGAAGCCACTTTGGTTGGAAAATGACATTAATATCTTTTTATTTAAAGTTAAAGTAAAAAGGAGACAAACATGAAATGTTTTACTAAAACAATTTTTACATGGGGTTATACAAATCAGATTTTTGACTATAAATATTAATTGGAAATCTAAAACTATTTCCTACATCATAGTATTTTATTTATAATTTTTAGACATTAAATAAATTAAATTATTTATGACATCATGATGATGCAGCGATGACCTCATTATTTAGCAATTTAAATAAAATGGAAAGATAATGTAATATCTAAGACCTACACATGTCCAAAACCTATTGGATGAGTGGATTTAGAACCCTTATCACCTTATCCTTGAAACACATCAAAGTGGGACCCCTTAAATCCGAATACCATTTTAAAATAAAGTGACTTTTCTTTACCTTCCAAGAGTGCCCCTCCTCTCCTCTTATAAAAGGCCCCCACCTATACCTCCTTACCCACACTCCCAAAGCCTTTGGCTCGTCCAAACTCTGCCCATTTTGTCTCTCCACTTCCCTCTATTACTCCTTGAAGCCTCACTTTGGGTAGAAGTCTTCCCAAGGAAGCCTTTGAGCTCAAACTAAAGAGAGTTACCCGATTTTAAGGTAATGTCTTCACTTGAGTCCTTTTGTTTTATTTTGCTTCTCCAACCCCCTAAACTCTTTTTATTCATTTATTTTGTAACAAATAAAGTATCATAAATATACTAGGTTGTTTTTATAAGAAGGATTCGAGCTACACTTTCACACACCTACATCTAATGGTTAAAGAACATACTGTTTCTGTGGATGGCGAATTTCGGCCTCCCAAAACGATGATTGTTCAACATTATTTTAACACCTTAAAAGGTGGCCATTAAGATGAAAATATATTTATATATGATATATAATATGTTTATGATTTCCTTAAGCTTATTTATTTTTAATTTTGGGCATACATTTATGGTTTCCATTATGGGTAAACGCGATATCCTCATTTAAGGAAGTGCGGACTACCGCCCCCTCAAAGTGATTTGATTCGTTAATACCATATGTGGCACGTATAAAGGATATATTTAATGATATTATATATGATAACATACTGGAATTAAAATACTATTATGTATCATTATGTTTTAATTCCATTAAATATGAAATAGAAATGGAAGTAGCGTTTATGCGTACGTACGGCTTACCGTCTCCATGAACGATACATTTCATTTCTTATCTCAAAATGTTATGTAATATTATAAGTACATATATATAATGGATATATATGTAATATATTACATCAAAATTATGGATATAATTCTGGAATTATAACATATATACATATCTCTCATTTTGTTTTAATTCCATTAATATGACAAAAAATGAAAGTAGCGTTCATGCGTACGTACGACCTACCGTCTCCATGAACGATGCTTTTCATTTTTTTATCTCCAAATGATATGGAATAGTATGAGATGAATATTTAATGGATATATATGATATTTTAATCATTAATAATATTCTGTAAATTATTTACTTATAAGTACATGGGAAATCGTTTTTCAAACAAGTTCATTTTTAACTCATGTACCAAACATCGGCAAAAACGTCTGATATGAACTAACATTATTAAACAATTATTATAACATTATAATATGTGATATGAACTGAATAATAATCTCTAAAGGAGGTACTTAGGCAATTATTAATTGACCAAAGTTTATTATTCCGGAATATAAAGAAACGAACAAGACAAGTTGGACTTGAGGTAAGAGATCTTACTCCTCTCTTTCTTTTTAAGTACACTCTTTTATGTAATTCCATCTAAAGCTCATATTTCTTGTTATTGGGATGTTATTTTATATTAATCTTACTGTAATTTTTATGTTCATGTGATTAGAGACCCTATTCTCTCTCATCAATCCATTTTGGATGTTTCGAGTGGCACCGTTAGGCTGTCGAATTTTCGTAAGAGATCTAACCTCTCTCTTTCTATTTAAGTACTCCCCTTTATGTCACTTCTTTTAATATCCTCTTTGTTATGATGGGGGATGTTCTTTTATATTCCAATTTCTGTAAATTTTATTGTAATATGATGAGGGAACCTATTTGATCTCATTAATCCATTTTGGGAAGTTTTAAGTGGCTCCGTTAGGCTGCCGAGTTTTCGTAAGAGATTTTTCATCTCACTTTTATTCCCGTGAGATTTATGCTACATTTGCCACAATTTCCTTTGAGTGGTGTATATACTTCCCATTATTATACACTTTTAGTATTATAATATCATTTATGGGTATTTTCATCTTCATTGTATGACCCTTCTTCCATGGGGTGTACGTTTCGAAAGTTACCCAACTCGGTAAGGGGACCTTTCACCCTCCTCTTTTTAAAAGACTTCTTTTGTTATTTCTTTTAATTCACATACTATTATGTTGGGATATGTTCCTTTATATCCTTATTGATGTAAGTTTTATGTCCAAGTGATTATATTCCCTTTTTATCTCTCATCAACTCATTTTATGAATTTTGAAGTGATGCCATTGGGCTGTCGAATTTTACCAAGGGAACTTTTTAACCCAATTTCAATTTCTTTGGGTTCAACATGTAGTTATTGAATATGTCATATTTTGAATATGTGTGAATGAACTTTTATTGTTTTACACTTAATATCCACTTATATTGGGTGTATTTATATTTGTCACACATAATTTTGAGATTGAATTATCCTTAATTTAAGGATACCTTCTTTTAAAGGGAATTCATCACATTTGACATTTCTATTGAGACTTCTTTGTTGTTATGCACCAATTCAATATTATGTGGTGTATATACTGTACTTTGGAATATTATATCATGAATACATTTATTCTCATGATATTATAAAGTTCTGACTAAATGTTATTCCTCAATTATTGTATTCAAGTGTCTCTAATTTTGGTAGAACCCCTTTAACCAAAATATCGCTTTAAATGTTTTAATTATTTGTTATTATTAATATCCATGTTTTCAAAATGGTTTTAAGGATTTATTTATATGGATATTAATGGTTTAAAATTTTAAAATATTCAAGGTGGTATGGGACACTTTGATTCAAAAATCTCTTTATTAAATGTTTTAAATGGTTTTGGAAATGGTTTCTTTTTGAATGGATTCATTATTTCAATATCATAAAATGTTATATTGTGATTGAAATGTAGAAATGTTATGTTTACTTTATTCATGTTTTATGTGATATTTTTATGTTATGGTTCTTGGGCATTGTTATGAAAACGGGTGGTTCCGTGATAAACTAAGGGCGGGTGAGCCCGATATAGCTCTCCAATGAATTGGGTAACACGAAGGAGTGAAACGTTAAGGTTTCTCCAAAGAGATTTAGGGAATATACTGTGATGGGTATTCCAAACGTAACCAAGAGGGTTACTCCCTACGTAAAAAAGTTATGAATGCCTCAAGTTACCTTTATGTCTTATGTTTTCTATGATTTATTCATGTTTTGATGAGGTATGTTAAAGTGTCTATGTTTTATGGGTAAAGTATGATTTCATTCTTATGTATATATGAACTCATGTTTCCTTTCCATATTTTTATAACCCTTACTGAGCTTTTTATGCTCATCCCATGTTTTTCAAATGTTTTTCACAGGTCAAGGGAAAGGTACATGATGTGATGATAGTGTCAAGGATGTGTCAAGAAAGAATCAATGTTTTATTTTCAATATGTTTCCATTGGTGGGAAGAATGAATACTGTCTTTTATGTAACCACTTTGTTTAAATATGGAATGTAATGCAAGTTTCATGATCTAATTCTCTAAAACTCTAAACCTGAAAAGATCCTCAATGTGTAATATTATAATAACTCAATATTAAGTAAGGTTTAAGACTGGGGCCTTATAGTTGGTATCAATGGTCGGTTTAGATAACTTTAGAGGTTAGGGTATTCTTTAAGCATAAGTGACATTACCATAATGGTTAGGATTTCAGGAAGAGTCATAGTTTTAGATAAAGTGAATGAGTAAGTATATCTTAGTGTTTACCTTCCTCATTAGTACATGATGGTTTTGTTGATATACTCACACTGACATTTTTGTTTTTAGTGAATGGATGGATCTAGAAGGCACCAAAGAGACAACAGGTTTGAAGGAAACTGTGGTGGTTCTTTGATTAAGATACTAGATAAAATGGAGGATTCAATGAGGAAACTCGTGGTTGTTCTAAACCAGATAACAATGAGTCATGATCAACCACTTGAACCTTGGTATGTTCTATAATGCATCATGTACGAGATGAAAAATCCATGTGGAAGTTCAGGTAATAATTATAAAGGTAACCATTAGAGTTTATATGATCCTTACTTTTGAGGTAGTTATGGGTTATTATATGATATGCTATAAAATGAAAGGCATGAGATAAACTTGAGGTTAAAATATGTTATGATCATTTTTGATGATTTTATCTCTTTTTGGGGAATGATTTAAGAATTATATAGTTTTGGAAAAAGGACAACATGCAGACCGTGTGACAACCCGTCGCGTCGGACAAAGCTGCGGGAATCGAACCCACAACCAAAGTGCGACTGGTATTTATCGCCTACCACTAGACTACGTGAAGTCCCTGGTTAGTTTGACCGATTATTTTTAGTTAGATTATTTTATGAATTAAGAGTAAGTTGATTTTGAGTTATTTATGAAAATGATTAACCTATCATGGAGGATATGTGATTAGGTTAATTACTTTTCAATACGAGACTTTAGGAGCAACTGATATTGTTTGGAGATAAATGTTACGATTTAACTTAGAAGACTATGTGACTAAATCCTTAAAATATTTGGGTTTCAATCTTATATTGGTTTAATTTGAAGAATTTTATGGAAAAATTGGTTATCGAATGGTCCTCGTTGAACTTTGGGTTTTGTTGGACAAATTTTGAGATTAAGAATAGATTTTCTTTTTATAAAGGGTTATCTTTTTTTGGATTATCTGACCTTGTACTAACCTTTCTGGTTTTGGTTTTGGTTAAAGCCTAAAGACATGGGATGTATATAGTTCTCTTTTGTGGATTAGGTGATTCTCTAGAAATTGATTATAGTACTCTTAATGCAAACAAGTCTCCCTAAATACTCGTCTTTTGAAAAAAATATGAGTTTGAATAAAGAATCTAGTAAAAGTTGAAAGTCAACATGATAAGTGATTATGTTTCCTTATTAATAAATTCCTCAATAAAAAAGTAGCTTAAAACAAAAATGTTGTCTATTAACTTTTCCTACTGGGGAATCGAATACCGTTTAGCCCATCACAAGTTTGTGATTTTCTCGTGGTTAACTTTCTCCTAAACATGTTTTCTATCACTCTCTATCAGAACATGACCCTATGTTTTCTCCTCCATGTCCATGTTTTCCTACATGGATTCCTAGTATGGGTCAACTCGGGTGACCTCTGTACTTATATTTCTTTATTTTAAAGTGATTGATTTACCGACTCTTGTTCCAATGTGGGACTTTCAAGGATGTTTCCAAACGCAATTTTAAAATTGCAAGGACGCAATTCCCAAAAGAGGGGAAGGATGTAACACCCCAGGTAAATAAAGAATATGACATTTTCATATTTATCCATATTTTTGAATAAAATATTAATATGACTTTAAAGGGGACGCTATGATCGATGGCGTACCCAACACGCAACAACGAGTTTCTTGGGAATCTTACGTTGCACTCTAATAATAAAATAATATTATTTTAAATGGTAGTTAACATGTAGCCGTTGTATTGGAGGTAATGGATAGAAATAACTAAAATATGATTATATATGTTTTTAAATGTTTTCACATTTATCCAATAAAAGATAAAGGCTTAAAATACGGAAAGAATTCAATTTTAGGCTTATATGCCCTAGTTTTCACTAAAGGTTCACTTATCGCCTTTTGATGGAGAACCGTCATTAAATATAGTTTTGTTCACTCTTATACATTATTTTGGACCAAATAAAACTCTTCTTATGAATTGGGACATCAAAATTTACTTTGTGTAAATTTTTGGTATCTTTCCGATAAAGTTCATTTTTTAATGAATAGTGTAAAATGTGGTATTTTAATTCAAAACCTCTTTTTAATCTAATTTATTTATATGATTAGATTATCTTTTGAATTGGTTTTAAAGTGAAATTAGAATATATTTTTACCATTAAATCCAATATTGGTCGTTGGAATTAATTTCACTTTGAAATCAGACTTAAACCAGTGTCAATCTTTTGATACTTATTGTTTCATAAAAACACACTATTTGATCTGACAGCGGGAATTAATTATTAAATTAATTAATGTGACTTATATGTTTTGAATTTTGTAAAATAGACTTCATTTTTGAATTCAGAATACCAAATATATCTTAGGGTGAAGTTTTGGTATTTTTCTGAAAAACTTCAATTTTTGATGAATAGTGAAATCACTAAGTGGTAGTTAAAGAAACTGATTTTTCGTTTAAATGAAATTTTTCCACCTTTGTGTTTTGAATTTCAAAAATCCGACATACATGGTTGTAATTAAGAAGTAAAATGTGGTTCAATGAGATTAAAATAATTTTTTTGGTGAATAGTAACTTTTAAGTTCTTAATCTCGATTAGTGGTAATTTGTGTAGTTTAAGGTAAAAATAATGCTTTAATAATATAAAATGACCTATACACATGTCCTAACCTTATTGGATGTGTCATGGCAGACCAAGACAACCCATGGGTCAACTTGGGGACTCCATGAAGCCACTTTGGTTGGAAAATGACATTAATATCTTTTTATTTAAAGTTAAAGTAAAAAGGAGACAAACATGAAATGTTTTACTAAAACAATTTTTACACGGGGTTATACAAATCACATTTTTGACTATAAATATTCATTGGAAATATAAAAATATTTCCTACATCATAGTAGTTTTTTTATAATTTTTAGACATTAAATAAATTAAATTATTTATGACATCATGATGATGCGGCGATGACCTCATTATTTAACGATTTAAATAAAATGGAAAGATAATGTAATATCTAAGACCTACACATGTCCAAAACCTATTGGATGAGTGTATTCATAACTCCTATCACCTTATCCTTGAAAAAAATCAATGTGGGACCTCTTAAATCCGAATACCATTTTAAAATAAAGTGACTTTTCTTTACCTTCCAAGAGTGCCCCTCCTCTCCTCTTATAAAAGGCCCCCACCTCTACCTCCTTACCCACACTCCCAAAGCCTTTGGCTCGAACAACATATGCCCATTTTGTCTCTCCACTTCCCTCTATTACTCCTTGAACCCTCACTTTGGGCAGAAGTCTTCCCAAGGAAACCTTTGAGCTCAAACCAAAGGGAGTTACCCGATTTTAAGGTAATGTCTTCACTTGAGTCCTTTTGTTTTATTTTGCTTCTCCAACCCCCTAAACTCTTTTTATTCATTTCTTTTGTAACAAATACAGTATCATAAATATACTAGGATGTTGTTATAAGAAGGATTCGAGCTACACTTTCACACACCTATATCTAATGGTTAAAGAACATACTATTTCCGTGGATGGCGAATTTCGGCCTCCCAAAATGATGATTGTTCAACATTCTTTTAACACATTAAAAGGTGGCCATTAAGATGAAACTATATTTATATATGATATATAATATGTTTATGATTTCCTTAAGCTTCTTTATTTTTCATTTTGGGCATACCTTTATGGTTTCCATTATGGGTAAACGTGATATCTTCATTTAAGGAAATGCGGACTACCGCCCCCTCAAAGTGATTTGATTCGTTAATACCATATATGGTACGTATAAAGGTTATATTTAATGATATTATATATGATACCATACTGGAATTAAAATAATATTATGTATCATTATGTTTTAATTCCATTAAATATGAAATAGAAATGTAAGTAGCGTTCATGCGTACGTACGGCTTACCGTCTCCATGAACGATACATTTCATTTCTTATCTCAAAATGTTATGTAATATTATAATTACATATATATAATGGATATATATGTAATATATTACATCAAAATTATGGATATAATTCTGGAATTATAACATATATATATCTCTCTCATTTTGTTTTAATTCCATTAATATGACAAAAAATGAAAGTAGCATTCATGCGTACGTACAACCTATCGTCTCCATGAACGGTGATTTTCGTTTTTTTATCTCCAAATGATATGGAATAGTATGAAATTAATATTTACTGGATATATATGATATTTTAATCATTAATACTATTCTGTAAATTATTTAATTATAACTACATGGGCAATATTTTTTCAAACAAGTTCATTTTTGACTCATGTACCAAACATCGACAAAAACGTCTGATATGAACTAACATTATTAAACAATTATTATAACATATTATATGTGATATTAACTGAATAATAATCTCTAAAGGAGGTACTTAGGCAATTATTAATTGAACAAAGTTTATTATTCAGGAATATAAAGAAACGAACAAGACAAGTTGGACTTGAGGTAAGGGATCTTACTCCTCTCTTTCTTTTTAAGTACACTCTTTTATGTCATTCCCTCTAAAGCTCATATTTATTGTTATTGGGATGTTATTTTATATTACTCTTACTGTAATTTTTATGTTCATGTGATGAGAGACCCTATTCTCTCTCATCAATCCATTTTGGAAGTTTCGAGTGGCGCCATTAGGCTGCGGAATTTTCGTAAGAGATCTAACCTCTCTCTTTCTCTTTAAGTACTCCCCTTTATGTAACTTATTTTAAGCTCCTATTTGTTATGATGGGGGATGTTCTTTTATATTCCTATTTCTGTACATTTTATTGTAATATGATGAGAGACCCTATTTGATCTCATCAATCCATTTTTGGAAGTTTTAAGTGGCTCCGTTAGGCTGCCGAGTTTTCGTAAGAGATTTTTCATCTCACTTTTATTCCCGTGAGATTTATGCTACATTTGCCAAAATTTCCTTTGAGTGGTGTATGTACTGCCCATTATTATACACGTTTCATAGTATAATTTCATTTATGGGTATTTTCATCTTCATTGTATGACCCTTCTTCCATGGGGTGTACATTTCGAAAGTTACCCAACTCGGTAAGGGGACCTTTCACCCTCCTCTTTTTAAAAGACTTCTTTTGTTATTTCTTTTAATTCACATAATATTATGTTGGGATATATTCCTTTATATCCTTATTGATGTAAATTTTATGTACAAGTTATGATATTCCCTTTTTATCTCTCATCAACCCATTTTATGAATTTTGAAGTGATGCCGTTAGGCTGTCGAATTTTACCAAGGGAACTTTTTAACCCAATTTTGATTTCTTTGGGTTCAACATGTAGTTATTGAATATGTCATATTTTGAATATGTGTGAATGAAATTTTATTGTTTTACACTTAATATCCACTTATATTGGGTGTATTTATATTTGTCACACATAATTTTGAGATTGAATTATCCTTAATTTAAGGATACCTTCTTTATAAGGGAATTCATCACATTTGGCATTTCTATTGAGACTTATTTGTTGTTATGCACCAATTCACTCTTATGTGGTGTATATACTGTACTTTGGAATATTATATCATGAATACATTTATTCTCATGATATTATAAAGTTCTGACTAAATGTTATTCCTCAATTATTGTATTCAAGTGTCTCTAATTTTTGTAGAACCCCTTTAACCAAAATATCGCTTTAAATGTTTTAATTATTTGTTATTATTAATATACATGTTTTCAAAATGGTTTTAAGGATTTATTTATATGGATATTAATGGTTTAAAATTTTAAAATCTTCAAGGTGGTATGGGACACTTTGATTCAAAAATCTCTTTATTAAATGTTTTAAATGGTTTTGGAAATGGTTTCTTTTTGAATAGATTCATTATTTCAATATCATAAAATGTTATATTGTGATTGAAATGTGGAAATGTTATGTTTACTTTATTCATGTTTTATGTGATATGTTTATGTTATGGTTCTTGGGAATTGTTATGAAACGGGTGGTTCCGTGATAAACTAAGGGCGGGTGAGCCCGATATAGCTCTCCAATGCATTGGGTAACGCAAAGGAGTGAAACATTAAGGTTTCTCTGAAGAGATTTAGGGAATATACTGTGATGGGTATTACAAACGTAACCAAGAGGGTTACTCCCTACATAAGTAAGTTATGAATGCCTCAAGTTACCTTTATGTCTTATGTTTTCTATGATTTATTCATGGTTTGATGAGGTATGTTAAAGTGTCTATGTTTTATGGGTAAAGTATGATTTCATTCTTATGTATATATGAACTCATGTTTCATTTCCATATTTTTATAACCCTTACTTAGCTTTTTATGCTCATCCCAAGTTTTTGAAATGTTTTTCACAGTTCAAGGGAAAGGTACATGATGTGATGATAGTGTCAAGGATGTGTTAAGAAAGAATCCATATTTTATTTTCAATATGTTTCCGTTGATGGGAAGAATGAATACTGTCTTTTATGTAACCACTTTGTTTAAATATGGAATGTAATTCAAGTTTCATGATCTAATTCTCTAAAAATCTAAACCTGAAAAGATCCTCAATGTGTAATCTTGTAATAACTCAAGATTAAGTAAGGTTTAAGGCTGGGGCCTTATACTCCCGGTCGGTGTCTGGTTATTAGAGGCACTCCAGGTTGGTGTCCAGTTATTATAGGCACTCCGGGTTGGAGTCCGATTACAGAGGCTCTCTGGGTTGGGTTCCGGTTACAGTTATCCCTTAGGTCTTGGCACGAGGCCTTGACAAAAAAATTAAAGTTTTCCATTATACATTCTATCATTATGAAAGTGGTTATTTATATTTAATGTGATTATTTTACTAGTAGAATATCCATGTGAATAAGTAAATTACATTATTTCATTTTATCTTTTCCATATTATTCTAAAGTTCAAGTTTAAAAGGATTTTGTTTTAGTTATAAATTTTCTTAAATGTTTATTGTTATTTATGAAAGTTTTCGCTGTATTGTTATCCTTACTGAGAATCTGAGCTCACCCCTTTCTATGTTTTATTTTTCCCAGGATTCCAAGAAGTGTATTGTGATTGATATGCAGGGTTAAGCCAAGGGAATAGTGGCACTCATGAAGGATTATTTATGTTGTTTTGTATTATATGAAGTGTAATGTAACATTCATGTATGTAATCTATTTTCCAATACTGCTAATCCAATCGGTCCTTTGGGACTTGATTCCTTGTAATCATGCCAATGTATTAAAATAATGCACCGACTCTGGGTAACTGGGGTCGGGGCGTTACAGTTGGTATCATAGGATGTTTAGAAATAAGCTTGGAAACTATATTTAGATAAACTCTGATTATAGCACATAGCCCTAATATAGACTTTGAGGATTAATATAGAAGAAATTCATAGAATTTTGGTATTGTAGAGATTCTGTGAGTTTTATGAGCAATAAATCCCTTTCTGGATACAAGCAGGTATAGGCGGCTCTGGCACAGATGTACCTAAAGGTAAAACCCGAAAACACCGCTTTGAGCTCGACTTTAATGGGAACTGGTGCACGACAACGGGCCTTGCTGCACTCTTGGTTACGACACTCCCGGGGGATATGCTTAGGATAGTTCTAATTTTGTTTACAAACCATTATGAAGGGATTATAAGTATATACTTACTCAAAGAAAACATTTTTATGATTATGGATTATATCCTTAAACTGTTCAATTTACGTTAGGTATTTTAAAAGTTTGGAATTATTCATTGCAATTCATAAATTGACCTAGTGTATGCCATTGTATAGAAATGGTGCCCAGTAGAAGTAATGTGAACTCCAGCAAGACATATGATCCAAAGAGTAAGAAGGATCATATCTTCCATGGTATTAATACAAAATTTAGAAGGGAAATAGTTTTTCATGTTTTCTCAACATATGAAGAAATAGTATCATGTGTTAATAAGATAAATAAAGAAATCTCTGAGTCCTATGGCTTTGAAGGGAATCAAGAGAAGAAAAGGATGGAAGAGATAAAGATGGATAAATGGAAGAGGGAAAAAAAGAATTTTTCCATATGTGATAACTGTGGGAAGAAACACCCTGGAACTTGACTGAATGGAATGGGAGTTTGTTATAAGTGTGGAGAAAAAGGACACCAAGTACGTGACTGCAAGGGTAAGAAAAAGGTTTAAAATGTACAATGATTCATCTGTAAGAAGTTGGGACACTATGCAAATCAGTGTTTAAATCATCACAGTATTCCCCAAATGATACTATTGGATAATAATCAAGTTATGATACTACCACAGATGAAGATGAATGACTAGTGTTCTTATATTGTTATTTTGGAATTATTTCATTGATGTGTTGTGTCAATGATGTAATGGAAATAAATAAGGATTGTACTATAGTACTATTTCATTGAGGATTTGGGATTTTATGGTACTAATAAAAGTGACTCTACAACGAGTTAAATTTTTTGTAAATTACATGGTTGAAGGAAAGATAAACCTTAATATGGTCCTAATATTGAGGTACATATTTTGGAATAAGATATGGTTGATTTGGGTAAATTATATTGGATATTCTTGACTGCCTTGAAACTGATTAAAGATTTATATATTCCATCATTTTTTGAGTTTACAACATTTTTGGATGGATGAAGTATATCCAGTATTCTGTAAAGAATAAGGGAGCATGAATGTAATAAATAAGGTTTTATGGTAATTCAGGATGTTTCAGTGTTTTAAAAGAATACATGATGAAGTTATTCACATGCTGTTACGAGGTAAAAATGATCTACATTATGTCTACCTTTCATATAAATTTTGGATTGAGAGTTTACATAAGTATTTTGGATAAGTCTAAAGGTTGGAATTGATTAAGTTCGAAAGGTTATTTTTGTATTTTTATAAAAGGACAACACGCAGACCGTGTGACGACCTGTTGCGTCGAACAAAGCTACGGAATCGAACACACAACCATAGTGAAATTTGGATTTATCGCCTACCACTAGACTACGTGATGTTCCGGGATGGTATACTGTATTTTTTTAAAAGGTCTGATATGTGAATTATAAATTCATTATATTTGGAACCCTATACGATTATGATAAATAGAGTATTTTTGAGTTGTATTATGTTTTGGGGTGAAAGATGAGTTTGTGGTAGAAATTTATTAATGGATAAAACTCTAATTATAAAGTAATTTTATCTCATTATGATCTTATCCAATCTCATAAATAAATTACTCAACATTAAGAAAAGGAACTTAGAACAAAAATGTTGTCCTAGATGGTACCTTAGATCATCACAAATTTATGGCTTTGGGATTGTTGACCTTTTCATAGCCAGGTTCTCTACCACTCTCCATCAGATATTGATCATTAGATTTCTCTTACATATCCATATTTTCCTACATGTAACCCTAGTATGTGTTATTTTTGTTAACCTTCATACTTACCACTCTTTATTTTAAATAGATGCCTCATTAATCCAATTTTTAATGTGGGATTTCAACTAAGATATTTTGAAATTTCAACCCCAAGTTACCAATATCGAGCATAAATTGCGAGGATGAAATTTATTGAAGGAGGGGATAATGTAACACCCCAAGATTCCATGGTACGCTTCTCTTTGAATAATACAGTAGAGTGTGTCGTACGCAACTTTGAGTTCTAACACACACCACAACCAATCAAACTAGCCGTTATGGATTGTAATACCCACTTTTTAAAATTTTATAAATTTTATCTCTCAAAATGGACTTCATTTTTGGATTTGGAATATCAAATTTATCCTAGGGTGAAATTTTGGTACTTTTCTGATAACTTTCATATTTTGATGAATAGTGAAAATTACTAAATTTTAATTAAAAAAAACATTTTTAATCAAAATAAATAAGAGTGATAAATTATGGATTTGAGTGGTTTTAAGTATATTTAGAATATATTTTTACCATTTAATACAATGTTGGTCATTGGACATAATTTCACAATTAATCCGGACATAAACAAATGTCAATCTTTTGATAGTTATTATTTCTTAAAAACACGCTTTTTGTTTTGACAGCGGGAATTAATTTTAAATTAATTTCTACGACTTTTGTGTTTTGAATTTGAAAAAATGGATTCCATATTTGGAATCAGGATGTCCAAATTTTGTAAATAGGTAACTTTAATTTTTAGAAATTTTGAATAATTACTTCGGTAAATATTTTATTTACCATTGTTAAAGGGTAAATCCAGTAAATAAGGGTAAAAAATAATATTTTAATAATAATAAATTACCCTAAAATGGGTCCTAACCTTATTTGTGGATACATGTACGACCATGGGCATCTTTGGGTCGATTTTGGGATCCCATGGAGCCACTTGTAGGTGATAGGGACACTTTATATTAATTAAGATAAAGTAAATAAAAAATGACATAAGCATATATCGTTTAGAAAAATTTTTTTTTCATAGGGTTATATATGTTATATTTTCGGATCTAAATATTAATTATAAATCTCAAAAGAGTTCCTACATAATGTTATTTTATTTATAATTTTTAGACATTAAATAATTTAATTTATTTATGACACAATGATGATACAATAATTACCGTATTAATGAATGATTAAGATAATTGATATTATAAATACCCAAATAAATGTAATTTGAGACTTTTTATAAATAATTTTTTTTTATAGTTTAATATTACATATTAGGATTGTATATATAAATTTTTTTTGAAGTAATAATGCTGTTATGAATTTATAAAAAACAAAATACCCAATAGTGTCAAAATTGACATAAAATAGTTTTTTAAAAAATATTATATTATTAATTGATATTAAATTCATAAAAATCTATGTTTCGGCCAAGAGACTTATATCATGATAGGTTTATCATTAATGTACCACTTGGGGGTATCTTGGATGTATATAGTAAGTATATTAACTATATAATATAAAAATACAAAGTGACATGGTAAATGTTAAACTAATTAACTAAGAGTTAAAACTAAAAGATAAGGTTAATAAAATAAACCAAAACTGTCTAAATTCTATTGGTTGAAAGTATTTCCACCCATACTCACCTAATAATTTGAATTATCCAATTTGGAGCTATTAGAAACCAAATATGAATTTATTATAAAATAATATTTCTAGCTTTTCCAAAGGTGCTCCTCACCCCTCTTATAAAAGGGCACTCCCCCTTCTCACTAATTCACACATTCAAAGCCTTTTGGATCCTCAAAACCCTAACCAAATACTCTATCAAATTCCCTCAATTCAACCTAGATTCCTTAGTTTGATCATAAATCCATCCTAAGGCGCCCTTTTGATCAAATAAAAAGGAAGAACAGGAAGAAGAAGTACTATTTTCACCACCCTTTTTCAAGTTCTTTTCTTCTTCAACTTCTTCTTTATTTGTTATTACCATTATAAAATAATAACTCCAGTATCTTCTATATACTTAGATGTTATTATAAATATGGTACAACCATATTAATTATTCTATCCAACCTTTGAATGACATGTCACCATATGTGCGTATGTACGACTTACCGTCTCCACATCGTGGTGTAATTGTTATTCAAAACATTATTATTTTAATGGGTATAATAATGATGTTTAATTCATTTAAATAATAAATATAACATGATAATGATTCTGTATATATGATATACTATACAATTATTTATTATTTTAATATCAAAAGAGTGATATTGTTGCTCGTGTGTACGTACGGACTACCGTCTCCACGAACGTGATGAGATTCATTCCCTGTCGTATCCATTCAATTCTAATTCTCATTTTATGATTAAAAATAATGTTTAAGGAATTTATATCATTCTGGATATGAATAATATACAACCTATCCATATCAAAAATGGCTTATGTAACAAAACATATAAAAGAAAATGAGTAAGTTGACACCCGAAACAATGATAATACGAATATATTATTAACAAAGCAATGTTAAAAGATCATATATGATATAATATAAATGTATATGATTCTTGTATAATTTAATAACAATTATTTCACCATTATACATGAGGTTAACCTAACCTTGACCAAGGAAAAGTACAAGGTAATGGGTTTTCATCTCACTCATTATTCCTGTGAGATTCATGCCATATTGCCACTATTACCTTCCATGTGGTGTATATACTACCCATAATTGTATTATTTGTGTAATAAACTTTAATTTATGTGTATTTACATATTCATTGTATGATACCTCTTTCATGGGGTGTATGTTTTGCACGTTACAAAATTGGTAAGGGTTTATTTCACAATCTCTTCATTATCTGAGGTTGTTTATATGTAATTATCTACGGGGATCTCTTTATCATCCACATCCATGCTTCTTAAAAAAAGTATTTCAAATCATTCTTAATATATTATAGACTATGGGTTAATGTCATTTTTACACTTGTTTACTTTTTATAAGAAGTTTATAAAGGAATCTTTCCATCGTTTTCCAAACAAGGTCCTTTTTAACCTTTTTCGACAGAGTTAAGGTAAGAATGTCTTTTTTTAACTTATACTGCGGGTGCAGCTATTTTACACCATTATAAAATCTTCAAAGCTTCCCTTAAAAGATTATAAGGATTTTTTTTCAAATTAAATGTTTTATTTTATAATTATGTTACTTTTAAATCATTTCAAAAAAGATATATTTCTCTCAAATAGTTTTGATTTCATCTATGTCAACATCCTTTGATAAATTGTACACTTATTTGAAGTTGATTTATTATGATAAAAATCATCCATACTGTATGTAAGGTTTTTTGATATGTTTTACTATGGATTACATATTTTTATTTCATTAATGGTTTATTATTAATGTTTTATCATTTTTTATGCTAGTTTCAAAATGAATGTTTATGTTATATTTCATCCACTTCTTAAGATGAATGTGTTGGACTAGTATGCTCTGGTTATAGCAGACCCTTCGGGTTGGTGTCTGGTTATTAGAGGCACTCTGGGTTGGTGTCCGGTTATTAGAGGCACTGCGGGTTGGGGTCTAGTTATTATAGGCACTCCGGCTTGGTGTCCGGTTATTAGAGGCACTCCGGGTTGGTGTCCGGTTATTAGAGGCACTGCGGGTTGGTGTCCGGTTATTAGAGGCACTCTGGGTTGGAGTCCGGTTACAGAGCCTCTATGAGATGTGTTCCGGTTACAGTTATCCCTTAGGTCTTGGCATGAGTCCTTGACACAAAAATTAAAGTTTTCCATTATGCATTCTATCATTATGAAATTGGTTATTTATATTGCATGTGATTATTCTACTAGTAGAATATCCATGTGAATAAGTAAATGGAATTATTTTATTTTATCTTTTATATATTATTCTAAAGTTAAAGTTTAAAAGGCTTTTGTTTTAGTTATATATTTTCTTAAATGTTTATTCTTATTTATGAAAGTTTTTGCTGTATTGTTATCCTTACTGGGCATCTGACCTCACCCCTTTCTATGTTTTATTTTTCCCAGGATTACAAGAAGTGTATTGTGATTGATGTGAAGGGTTAATCCAAGGGATTAACAGAGTTAGTGAAGGATTATTTATGTTGTTTTGTATTATATTAAGTGAAATGTAACATTCATGTATGTAATCTATTTTCCAAGACTGTTAAACCGATCGGTCCTTTGAGACTTGATTCCTTGTAATCATGCCAATGTATTAAAATAATGCACCGACTCTCGGTAACTGGGGTCAGGGCATTACACATTATATAATAGGGGGTGCATTGGGTGATTCCTTACTTTCATCCATCATATTTTTTAGATTATTTATGTCATTTCAATATTCATGAGATTGATTCCAATAATTTATAAACTTGAAAAATTTCTTCATTCCTTTAAGGAAATTCTCACAATTATTCTCTCCACATATTTGACATGTGAGTGGTTGGATCTTCTATCCTGCTTTATAATTTTATCCTCCATATTGAAAATATACCCTTCATTTATTATATCCATATCCATGGGACCATTCTCCAAAATCTATATCTACTTTTATTGTAAACTGTAATACTTCTTCATGGCTACCAAAATCCTGAATTACTTAATATTTTTCAAAGTTATGGTTTTAAACCGTTAAATAATATATCTATTTTAATATAATGATAGATTAAAAAATTAAGTCATACCATGCAATCCTTTCGATTTTATTCTGTTAAGTCACTGTAGATTCACTTTCCTTTTTCTTGAGATCTAGAAATTATATCTCCATATTAGTAGGAAGTGTTAAAGAAAATTAATTATTAAGAAATATTTTATTAAAGTATACCCACTGAATTAGTTCAAATTCACCCTTTATCTTTTTATTCTTTATTAATATCCCCCATTAACCATATTATCCTTATAAATGGTAGAAGACCAAAGTAAACTTCTCTTTCTCAAAATAATGGATCATGAAAAATATTTTTTCCATGGAGTTGAACCATTATTACACAATAAGTGGATAAAATGATCTATTAAATGTTAGTGGTTATTTTAGAATGAAGTATTCAATAGATTATTTCTCTCTATTGGGTAAAGGAAGACATTATACATGGTTCAAGTTATTATTCATAACCTGAGAAAAGTGGTTAAGTATCTCAATGAGGTTATGAACTCCATATCCCATTGCATTATAATAATCATTTTGATAATAATTTAATTTTTCATCACATTGTTTTTTGGTGTTATTTATTTTTTCTGAAAATTTTATAAAATAAAAATTTTTAAAACAAAACAAAAGTTAATAAAGAATGGGTAAATAACTTATTCACATGCATAAATCAATTTTAAAGTCTTAACTTATGGAATCCCTAAGTTTAACCTATGATATCATTTAGTAAAATAATTTCTAAATTAACTAAAACCAACTTTTATACTAACTATAGTGATTGAAATAATTAATACATTATTAATACATTATTTTTAAGATAAAAAACATAATAATAACAATACATTCTAGAATCGAAAGGTTAAGTGTCATGGGAAAATTAGGTTCATACAACATGAATAGATATGTGATTTTAAAAATTATTTACTTCCTTATTCAAATTACTCTGAAAATATTCCATACATACTTAGTACATGTAATCACATGAGGACTTGTATCAATGAAAGGGTGAACTAAATAACTAGTATGGAGAGGAATAATAGGAAAGAACATGATACATGAATCAATGTAGGTACATTGGTGAGCATAATCATCATCCTAATATCATAGGAATAGGATAATCATCTTCAAAATAGAAAAATAATTTAAATGAGACATGTAATATGGAATATTAATGATAACAAAACATCATAACATATGTGGTAAAATATGATGCATAAAATTTGATCAAAGATAACATCATGTTCACACATATCACATGTGTACAAAGTTTTTCTGAATAGAATGTGAACAAAACTAGGATCATGTTCATGCATAAAATACATAATATCATGATACATATCAATTTATCCAATTCATTAGTGGGATATATAATTCTACGACCTCCCTTCACATTATAATTTTTTATAATCATGCATACAACATAGAAAGGGAACATTTATCAATCATAAATATCAATTAAAACCATGATAAAAGAAAAACTTTGATAATGGTTTCATAAGGTATATATTTATGAATAAATCATATATCTTACCTAAAATAATAATGTAATACATTTTTAACTATAACATTAATAAATAAGAGAGCATAGAAGGAGAAAAAACATAAGAATAATTAAAGTGAGTTTTCGAGAAAAAGAATTGATAACAAATATTGAAGTTGTATTGAAATTAATCCTAAAAAAATTAATAGTATATATCCTCATAATAAAACTTTAAATAATATTAAAATTAATTTAAAATGGATTTATAATAATCATTTTCAAAATTGAGAGAAATAAGTGATAAACCCAAATGAAAAGCATTGGGTTCGAGAGTCCCCTCACCTTAGGTCTCATTTTGTTTCTTCATGTTAACACATCTTGTATAATAAAAATTGTCTTATTAAAACATTAATAAAAAAATATATTTTACTAATTTTTTAATTATTGATCAATTATAATTATTTTAATTTATTTATTACTATTTCTTTTAAGAGAGAATGAATTGATTACCAGTTTATTTTAATTTTCCCATTTACATTTCAAATTATTATTTTTATTTATTTGTTAATTATAAATTAGTAAAATTAACTCCAAAAGAATAAAAATAAATAAATTTACATATTTTTATATTATATATTACACACAATAATCATCCATGAATGTTTTGATAATTAAATAATTGACAACATCCACATAGGTGGATAAAACCGATCATTAATGGGGCATGTTTAAAAAGGGGGATGTGAGAGTATATTTATTATAAATGGTTTACTTATACCATATCATAGTAACATAAATATTTTTTATACTTATAAAAAATATATATTATTAATATATAAAAATAAAGTATATTAGGAGAGTATAAATATAAAAATAAAAAATAGAGGATTACATGATTACCTCATCATTGATGCCTTTTCATTTACTATGGAACTAAAGCCTCAGGGGATTGGAGTTGGATGATACTAGAACATCCTAAGTATACTGTGAGGCTTAATAGGATGTATTTGGGTATATAACATTCCAATATATGTTATTTTCAAAGGGATGTTAGAAAGAGTATTTATACTCTAAGGGAGGGGTATTTTTGTGTTAAAATATTGAATAAATTATAATTTCCAAAGTAGAACTTTCAATAGTGGTATTTTTGAAATTATGAATTTTATTTGATTCAAATTAAATGTTTTTTTAATGTTTAAATCTCTTTAACACCAAATTTATTAGTTTATACAAAAGAAATGGAAAAAAATGAAAATTTATTTTTAATGATATACTTTATCTTTTTAGATTTTGGGAAATATTTTTTGGTTTAGAAATTAATTTTAATGTTTTAAATGAGTAATTTATCGTAATAAATTAATTTTGTTTATATATATATACATTCTATAAATTTTTATGTCATTATTACATCATTACTATGCCATAAAACATTAAGTATTTGAGAAACTATTTTTTACTATTTCCAATGGCCATGTTACCATTCTTAATAGACATGTTACTATTCTAATAGTCATATTTACTATTCTAATAACCATTTTGGATTTATAATTCTGATAAATACCACATATTTCATTCATTTATAATCACATTCAATTCCTCTTAAGGTTCAACATTCATAATTTTCAAAAAATCAAATTATATTATTAATGTTTTGTTTCTTTTTATAGTGTTGTTCATGGGTGTGATAATTTTAGAGGACCACAATGTTCAAGAATGTCAATTTATAGTTAAGTTAATTTTTGTGGTTTTTATTTTCCTATTACACTAATTTTAATTTTATGGATTATATTTATTCTCTATATGTAATGTTCTAAATTAATGAAATAAAGTAGTAGTGTTTTTTATTATCTGTTTTATAATATACCATACTTATAAATATGCTATGTATGTATATTTAGAACTAAAATTCTATATATAAATGTTTGGGTCATTACATTAATTTGGTGATTATATTTTAAAAGTTCACTACCTTTGTGATTTAATGATTTAAGAGAGTTAACTAACATTGAAAATTAGTTTTATAAATAGAGAATAATTTTTCATAATTTTTTGAGTGAAGTTTGTGTTTTAAAAATTATTTTTTGTATTGAAAATACAGAAATCCATGTTTAAAGATATTATGGTTCTTGATAAGATTCAAGCTCATAGATACACATTATATATGGTTCACATTCAACTATAACGATAATTATGGTGGGTGTACATGTGAATTTAGGAAGTAAGGTCATTTCTCCATTGGTTGAGTGTAGTAACTCTCTTAAATTTACAGTGGGTTGTCAAGATAAGGAAAAAAATGATTGGGATGGGAAAAAATAAAATGATCTATTATTATAAAGTTTTATCTGAATAACTTGAAACTATTAATTTAAATATACCCAATGGAGCTAATTAAGATAGGGTTTCCTCTAGACAACCACTATTATAAAATAGTCCAGTTTTAAAAAATTTAGTTTATGGTCATTTTATCCCTTATTCTCAATCAAAGGGGTGTGTTACTTTCACATGGAATAAATTTTGAATCCTTTATAGGATCCAAATAACTTGATGATTTTAAAGGTTTTGAAAAGTATTTTCACATGACCCCATTTTATTTGGCTATGGTTTCCTTGCAGTTTTTATAACATCTCTAATATTTAATGTGATTGGTTTTTAGGTATTTTATACCGTAAAATTATGTTTTTTTGTTTATGTATTCTATTTTTAGGTGGTTTATTGTTTTTGAATGTATGTGGCTGTTATTTGGACTTTCTTTTAGGTTCCCACTCAACCTTAAATAGGTATTTGAAAATTTCAAAAAAAATAGATTTGAGTGATAATAGTGAAATTTATGCAATCATTAAGGGAATAATTAGTGGTAAGAAAATAGGGGCTAAAATAGATTTTTTTTAGTGATTTTGATGTATTATATGTAAGTAACTATTTTGAAAATTCATATTGTGAATATATGGATTTTAGTGAGTTGTTGTATAATATTTACTTGATGTTTTTCTTTGGTATACCCATTGTAAAATATATATTTTTGGATGAATAATATCACATTAAAATATTTTTAAACGTATAAAATCGATGATTTATATGTCTAGACTCATGTATCTTTATCTTTTTTGGGTGTTGGAGGGTTCAGAGGTATCTTAGGCTTGTGTTTTGGTAAAATAGGTTGGTGACTAAGAGTCTTCCCAAGTAAAATATGTTGGATATAAAGGGATATATTAACTATTAATATAAAATTAATTAGTTATATAAATTCAATCCTAATATTATACATTCAAGAAATATGCAAAACATACAATTTGGAAATGATGGACTGATAAAAAAAGTGCACCTTACACTATAGTGTTACTGTCTCTTCTCTGCCACTTTAGAACAATCTTCAAATATGATTAATGATGATAGGTAAATTAGAATATGAAATCCTCCAACATCTTAAGGTATCCATGGTATATATGAAGTTAATTTCATACATATAGAAATATACTTTCATCCATGGTGTGCTAGTACCTCAGGGTGATAAGTAAGAAAAAGAGAGAGCTTTAAGGTTAGGAAGTTTGGCCAATCCTAGAGTTGTGTCACACACCTTCCAATCCATGGAAGGCCCCCTTTTATAGCACCTGAGGATGCACCCCATAACTTTAGAATATTATATCATGTGTTATAACACATGAGTAATGGATCAAAAAATATGCATCAAACACATGTATTAAAGAACCCCTTTACATTATAACTTTTTACAATAGTGAAATGATAGCTTGTGTGGGAGATTAACCTTTTAATCCATTGTAACAAAAGATTTGTATCATATAAAAAGCATTACGATATGAAAACCAATTTTATAATATTATTTGTTGGGATAATGAAGGTAATGTAATGAAATATCATTTCATTCCATTCCATACGATTTATTCAACCGTCCTATATGATTTAACCATTGGTAGTAAAATGTAAATTATTTCCATGCCTTATGATTACCCCTACAATCATAAAATACATTATACTATATTTTAACATACAAAAACATTTTCCAGTATACATATCACATTCTAAATTTGGACATATCATGGAATATGATATGCCATTATATATATATATATATAATATATATATATATAATGGATTTAGGGAATATTTCTTTTAATCTCCTGCTAAAACTAAAGCCTAATTGACTTTGTGCTATTTAACCTTATAATGTATCATATAAAATTACTTGTGAAATCATATCCAAAAACTCATTTTGTATATCTTTAAAAATATTTTTGGAAATCCATCATCAAAATTCATCTTGCATCACATCATATGTAATATATTTTGAATAACCATCAAAAACTTTTTTGGATTAACTCTATTTTCTTGAGAGTATCTCTTTAAGTAAAACTAAATTAACATTAATTAAACTACCAAGTTTTACCCCATGCGACTTTATATCATTCAAAAAGAATATGAATTAATAGATCCATATATGTAATAAAAGAGAGGCATCTATCAAAGTGTCAATGCTTCTCAAGCTATAAAAAGATCTGGGGTGATCTCAACCAAACACATGTATATCTACACCTATTTCCACCATATGTATCTCATGCTTGGATTCATTATCATATGATAAATTTCTCTAATAAATTGAGTGAGTGCATGACATAGTGTATGTAAATTCCATATAGCTAACACATATGTTCTCGATTCTCCGAGTATAGACTAAACTGGTTGATGAATACATCACATGTCATTCATCTTTATGGATGAGCACATCACATGCATCTCATCCATATAGATAAGAAAATCATATGTACTATTTAGGTGTAGTATCACACTCCCTATTATATATAAATTGAGGGCCTATATGAAATAATCATCATATGAGAGGAAAAATACAATCCTGGTTAAGCAAAAACTGATGACATAATGAACAATATACCCAAACACCCCCAAATTAGCAAAGATGAAATGGATTTCATAATAAAGGTATCAACATATAAAGGTTATTATGCTAGGAATATTTCTAAACCCAGGTAATGGGGAACAAATATAATCCATATTCCTTAATTATACTAGAGATATAGTGTATGGAACTCCATTCGATATACTTAGTGGGTCATCTAATACAGACAAGGGAACTTTTTCTATGATTTTGTTCCTCATGAACATATTTTGTAACTATATATTAGAATCAAAAACATGATAATCTTAACATTTAATCATAATCTATAATAATCCATAATGAAAATTGGTTAGGTATAACTCAAATTCATACTTTGAGTGGTCAACTATCATCATACTTTATGAAATATATATCTATATATACATTTATACAGTTAATGTGAAACTATGATAAAATAGAAATTTCATTTTATATGATGAATTTTATATTCCTAAAACTATTTTAAGAATATTTAACAGAACCCCACATAATCATTGATCCATCATATCATATATGATAAATTGATATATCAACTTTATGTTTTATGGACTTTCTGGGGCTTTGTATGGTTATTAAATCTATATATAATTCCAACCACATCTCTATGTTACCATATGATAAAAATCACCTGCTATTCTATTTAGCGAGGGGAATTTATAAAAAAATAAAATTTTAATAATAAATATATTTATGAATCGTATTTATAATATTCAACTCCTTAAAAATATTTAAAATTCTTTACTTCACAAAATCAAATGCTATAATTTCAACTTCTTAGTGTTTAATTAGCTTTTAATAATTTTACCACTATCATACTTGGAATACTATTCCATAATAACATTTCCTTGAAATAATGTAACTATTTACATTATTTATAACTTGTATATCCCAAACTCCTTTTGGATAAAGTAATATTCACTTTATTTTTTAATGGAATGATAATTTAGGAAATAATGATATTCTCTTCTTCATGTTAACTAAATATAACTCTTACATTTTCATTTACCATAACATATCCTAAACTATTTAGAATATTAAGTGAGAACCACTTACCTTAGACTAGTATAATATTTTACTTATTAATTTTTAACTTATAAGTTTAAACATACTCACACTTGCCTATTATATATTATATTCAATTATAATATCATTCTAAGATACAAAAATTATTTTTTGTTTAGGAAACAACACTTATTTTATTTTTTTGGGGATATTTAAAAATTAAATGACTATTTCCATATCATATATGGTATTCTATGTGTTTGGATAAAATTCCAACAAAAATAAGTATTTATTAAAATATTCCATTGATAGGTGTAAGGAACATATTCCATAAAATTTTAACAAACCGAATAAAGTATTTATATTGGGTAATTTTTTTATCCTTGTATCTTTTTTAAAACATGTTTTAGAATATAATGAATCAGAAACCATGTGTTATCAATTAAGCATATCACTTTGTTTACAAAAAATATCTCTTAATGAATAAATTATCTAATTACATAAGAGAAATTTGATGAATATACACATTATTTTAAGATTCATCTCTGCTTGATATATCCCTTTAAATTAAAACACTTTATATAACAACACATTGATCCATTATTTTAATGAAAACTAAAAGATTAAACAATTATTCCATTGATTTTAAACTCATGTATATTGAAAAAATTTATAAAGTATCCACTTTGTATTATATACCCTTTAAAATTGAAGAATAAATTTCTATAACACTAACACCTAACATAGACATTCCATGGATTTTCTTAAACTCATTTAGGCATCTCAATTGATTCAATCTCATGTAATAATTACTACAACTTCCTAATTTTACGTTTAGATTTCAATTAACTCATCTGGATACTTGAATAAACATTATTTTACTCTCGAATATATATTTATTCTTCTGGTTTAAACTTTTACCCACTTTTACTATATACACAACACCAGAACTTAGACATCACATGCCCAATTCCCCATTCTCAATACTTGAATATATCAAGTAAACATTTCTTGAACTCATTTATATTTTCAGAACAGTTTTATTGATAATAATATAATGAATTCATTAACCATAATGAGTTTTAAGAAAACCTCTAGTCTCACCAATCATACTCAAACATATTTAGTATCATTGAAATATCCATACATATTGACTTTTATAGCATAAACTAAAATTTATTTGGTCATTCTTAATTTCATGCCTTAAAAACCCTAAGTGAATTATTCTATGGTTCATAAGAAACTAGATTAATTTATTTATCAACTTAAACACTTTTTTACTCAATAAGTTATTTATTTAACACATAAAACATCTCCTTATACTTAATAAATGTTCTTAAGTTACTAGTATAAGGAGTTTCTTACATTAATATTATTATTTATAAGGATTAATCTTAAATTTAAGTTTAATGATGACGATGATATTATATATAACAAAATATTTTATCAGATGGGTATCATGTTTTACTACCATCAATAAGAAATTTTAGTAATTGGGATGTAATTAAAATGACGAACCTTTAGAATAAATCATATTTATTAGTAGGATAAGATCTATATTTCACTAAGCAACGAGTCCACTTTAGCGTTCCTCTTCACAACCGAGGCATTATCCTAATCATATCATAAATTATTCTTGGATAGTTTAGTGTAAACCACCTTTTTCAATCCATTTAGTGCATAATCCTAACTATATTCCTCCAAAATCCTAACTTTTAGGGTTTTCTAGTTAAGTGTAACCCAAATAAAATTCCAAGAATATGATAACATAAGAGAACCCATGGGTATTATGCATTGGGAGAACCTTACCAAGAATGATATAAGGTTATCCATTATTTTATTTCCTTACAAAATATAATCTAGAGGACTCTTTATTTATTATAACTTACCCAGTTTGATGATCAAAGTCTTCAAAAGTACCAATTTGGATGGAATATACCACTTAGTAATTGAAAGGGTATTTAATCTCACCATATCATCTCATTTTATTCCTTTTATATATGTATTATTCTAATGATTTAGTTTTGGAATCCTATTTTCTCCAAAAAATCAACATGTTTAAACCATATTGATATGAAACTCTTTACGCAATTGATAATTTATGTTATTCATTCAAATATAACTATCAAACAAATTTACACATATCCAAATACATTTAATTCATAAAATACATTAACTCTTAATGTAAAGGTTTAGAATAATATGATATTAACAATCTACACATGAGTAATCCTAGAGTTATAGATAGCCAATCCCTACCTTTCTAGAACAAGGCATAAGACTTCATGATAGTGGGAAGTCTGACCCAAATTCCCTCTATTAGGGGACACTTTACTCAAGATAGAATCTAATTCATCACAAATCTATCACCTAATATGTATAAATTTTGTGCAATAACTAAATTCAATCTCATAAATTCAATTATATACTAAATTCAAGGTAGATGAAAAAAAATCATATATTGTCATTCCCAGTATGGTATACAAATTTATAAGAAGAATTTTATCTCATAAACTAAATAATACATAGAGATTCATAATATATACAATTTATAATTATGAATAAATTATGGAATAACTTTTAAATAAATGAACATGTCACCTATTTAAGTATGAGATAATAATTTATTAACTATTTATAAAATCAATATAATTATAAACATTTTATAATTAAGATTTATTTATTACAAGCATTTTCATAATTATTGAATATAAAATCATTATATTTACTTAATAATATGAATATTTTATATTATTAATTATATTGAATTTTATTTTAAGTATATTATATTTCATGAATTATAAAAATTTTATAAACCATTATTTATCAAGAAAAAATTTACATAATCAATATACCATACACTCAATATTATTTAAAGCACGGTCAAATCAATAATGAAAACATTTTTATGAGATTTAGATAATTTCCCAATAAGGATCTTTTATTTTTAACACTTAAAATAAATCATTATGATCATTCCATAATTTTCTTAAATATAAATTTTTTATATTATGCGTTAATTTTTAATTTATAAATTACTCCTTGTGATTTAAAAATAAACACTTCATTTATCATTCAGTAGCCTGAATGGCCCGATGACCTTGATTTTTTATTTATTTTTGGATAATCCCCTTTTTAACTGGGTAGAGAGGGAACCCTTATAAGACCTATAGACCCAATGGCACAAGGCCCAACAAATTACCCGAAGGTCCAGATCCACAATACCCAATGCATGACTAGAAGGCCCATAAAAAATACACTATAACTGCCCCTCCCCAAAATCTGCATTATTGAAGGTGTCTAGCTCTCTACATCACATTGTTGATCAACTAGCGTTGCCCCGTGAAAAGCTACATGGTACCAAGTACTGATAATAATTTCCAAACTCTCTCATTCTTCCAATCTGGTTAGCTCTTCTCTGATGGATTATACATGCTTTGAATCATCTTCTAGGGCCTTCTCTATATGATCTTCTTGGGCTGATCCATGGTATTTATGGCTCAAAGGCCCTGTGGCCCAATGGCCTTGGGTGGCCCGAAGCTGCTATGTCCCTATGGCCCAAACCAGTGACCCAGAGGCCCAAACAGATGAATGGTTCTGACTACTACTATACAACTATATTAACTGATACAATACTACTATAGTAACCCATAAATATTCCTCCACTAGGATTTGATCCTGGGTTTCATGTAGGCTTATAGGGTATGCTAACCACTCTATTACCACCCCGACTACTTTATCATTCACTAGGAATTCCATAAAATTTTATAAAATGTATTTATAATATTATCCTTTAATATTATATAATATTTATTAATAAATACTTCATAAAAATTTATTAATCAATTATAAACTCTATAATTATTTTTTATAAACACTTTATAAATTATCATCACCACCAAATTAACTTTCATTATTATTTAAAAATATTTTATAAATAATTAAATCATTTTATAATTTAATATATAGAAAAATATATTTTTTATTAACTAATCATATTTTATGATTCAACCCATTAATAAAGTACAACTGATAGGGAAACCACATTTATAGGTTTTCATTTATACTTTAAAACTAATATCTAAATCATAAATGATGATATATCAGTGGTGCACATTAGGCATATTTTGTGATAGATTCCTATATCATTACTTATCAAATCATACATCATTTTTAACAATATTCATCAAATTATTATAATGATATGATTCTTTTTTTTGTAAAACACGATGCATAAATCATTTTTATAGTAGGCATGATTCGTATGATAAGACTAGAAGAAAATTCAAATACTTATAACATATTATGGATTTCAATATTTAATTTCATATGCTATGATATAAATCTTATATAATAAATTTGTCTACCCAATATTATATTATCTAAAAATTTAATATCAAGTTTTATCCAAAGTTATATTATCAACATAACATAATTTCAACTACTTTTCTTCATTTTTCAAAACATGATTTTATAAATCTAAAATCATGTGTGGATTTGATACCACTAATGGTATCTAAATGGGTATATTAAATCTTAATATTACATGTGTAAGATATTTAAATTCCATACAAAGATCCCCTATGCATGAAATATGAAAAACACACAATCTGGAAATGGAGGACAAATAAAATAAAGAATAACTTAAACTATAGTGATATTGTCTCATTTCTATCACCTTCAAATGGGATTCCAATATGATTGATGATGATCACTAAAGTGGAAGAAGAAGTCCTCCCACTTCCAGAGGTATACATGGGTTAGATGAATTGAATGTCATAATTGTGGGAATCTCCTTTCATTTACTATGTGCTATCACCTCAGTGTACTAAGAAATAATAAGAGAGTGATTTAGGGTTAGGGAGTTAGGCCGAGCCTGGAGTTGTACCACACACCTAACAACCCATGGAAGTACCCTTTTTATAACACCTGGGGATACTCCTCAATGATTTTAACATTAAATGATGTGTTATAACACATGATTTGATGTCTTGGCCAACATGAATCATAATCATGTATTAAAAAACCTATTTACATTACAACTTTTTCAACGGTCAAATTCTAGATTGCATGGGAGTTTAGTCTCTTAATCCACCAAATCTAGTAGCTTTATATCATATAAAAATACTTATGATGTGATAACCAATTATATAATATGATTTCATGGGATGATAAAGAAAATGAAATGAAATATCATTTCACTTCATGCCATATTATTACTTCAATCATATTATATAATTTAGCCATCAGAAATATAATGGAATATCTTTTCATGCCTTATGATTTCCCCAACAACCATTAAATATTGTATACTATATGTTTATATACAAATCCTTATTTTAGTATACATATCACATTCCACGTTTGGTCATATCATACTATACGATATACCATTATATATATAATTTATATATAAAGTTTTTGAGGTATATTTTTTTCAAAATTTTCCCATCAAAAATGTATTTTTGGTGGTTGTGGAAGTGTCTACTGCTACATCTAGTGGAAGGCTATTAGGGGGTCCAATAGAACCCTGGTTGGTGACCAACGAATTTCCAATGGGCCTAGAGATGTTTTTAAATTTTAATTTAAATCATTAAGTGAGTTTAAAGGTGGATAAATAAGATTACTTTCACCTCATTTTCAATGTTGGGTAGTGCACAACCATCTCCTTCCTCTCTATTGGTTCTTCACTCCTTTAATCTAATTATTCATAATTTATGCTCTGATCTTCATGTTATTTATAGAAGGGGTGTTCCATGGGTAAGGCTACCACTAATTTTAATTTTATTTCTATATTTACTCACTATTTCACCATGCATTGATGGTTATTCCATAATTTTGGATTTTTTAGGTTTTATGATTTCTCCCTTTTCTTTATGAATCAACTGAGGATCTTTGATGGGTTGGACCTTTCTACTCTCAGGTTGGTGATTAATTTATTTCCCATGGGGTTTTTCATGCATTTTGTGCATCGTATGAAATGTATGAAATGAAAATATGTTGTGTATGCCCTAAAACTAAATTTAATTTAATTTCTTAACTTCCCCTATGATTTGAGAGGAATCTAATAGGCTATGAGTGGCCCATGTGAGGTGGGTATTGACACTGATGGTCATTGAAGACCTTTATTAATAAGAAGTTAAATATGAAACAATGTTTTTGGACTTAATATTGGTGCCTTTGATTGGAAATTGACCCTAGGATCCTAGCGTAGTTCCCTAATGTATTACTTTGTGAGAATTTTCTTTGAGTATGAGCTATACCTGATGTGATATATCCTTGGAATAAGACTTTGAAATAAGTTAATGAATTAAGAGAATAAACCTTGATGTTTTGATAATTATAAATGATTTATATTGATTTTAAATGTTGAATAATAAATTATGATAGTTTTTTTGTATGTAGTGGTTATTCATCCACCTAAAGATATTAAGTGGTGGTGTATCATTATCCATTAGTTTGTTAGTGGTATTTACTACACCTAAATTAGGCTGATAATCTATCATTCACCTTGTGGCCAATTAAATGGTGGAACCTCATCCACTTTGGGTTTCTATATTAGGGTATATTATCCACTTGAGATTTTTATCGGTGGAGAATCATCCACTTATAGGAGACATCCCAACCATCTCTCTTCCACATGGGAGCATATTCAGGTGGTATATTGTCTTCCCTAGATTTGATTATAGTGGTGGTATATTGGACACTCGTGTTGTGACACCGGTGGTACATTATCCTACTTGAGTATGGTATTTTTTGGTTCATAATCCACAAGGATACCTATTATGGTTGTATGTCATCCACTTCAGAAGTGATAACTATGATATATCTTCTACCGATTTTTGATATATTAGTCACGTTTCATATATGTGAGCTATGAAATAGTGGCATATTATCTACTCATTAATGTAAATGGTATTGTATCATATAATTGAGATTTTTGATTCCGAGTACATTAATGATGAATAATTCACATTTGATATTGTTTTGATGATGTATTGTTCACCTTTTTAGCTTATTAAAGTGATACATAATTCACATAGTGATTCATGATGGTGATGGATCATTCACCCTTATTATTATATTATAAGTGATACATCATTCATCCTCGAGGTGTATTTAATATATGGATTTATTTTCCCATTTTGACACTAGATAAAGTGGGTATGTTGATACATGGTTTAACAGGAGAATCCCACGGTGAGATAGCTCATTTATTTATTATTTTTTACTTAACTAGAATTCTATATAAAGAATGGACATGTATTTACTTAACTTGTTAGTAATTTCATTATTAGTGGCCTACTAATTAGTTCTCATACCATGCTCAAGTTACCTGGTACCCAAGAAGACTTTATGTTTTGTGACATAGGTAAGGGAAAGGGCCATGTAACTATGGAAAGTTGAGTTGGTGGAGCCTATCTTGAGTTAAGAGATGACACTGATCTAGGAATCGATACATGTTTTGTGGTTACCTCTAGTTTTGTTTAATTTTTGGGACTATTATATATAATCCTTCCATGGTAGATCCTGATTATGCATGTATTAATTGTATGAAATGTAAAAATATTCATTTTGATATATCATGAGGTTGTTATATATAATCTAATGGAATTTAGATACTTTATCTATTTTATGTTACTATTTTATTACGATGAACTATTATTGAAATTTCATCTAGTATGTTTCATGATCATCTGTACATGAGGGTACAATATCCCCATATAATATTTGTTGACCCTCACCACTAGTTGGAAGCCTCTGGTATACAAGGAGGTGTGTAGCACCTGTTTTAATTATAGTGGAGATGGACCCAATTGTGGATGTTATAAAGTGGTACTAGAGTACCATTTTTCTTTTGTATTACTATTTAGGATATTATTTAAAGAATATAGGATGTGTCAAAGCATGTTATGGACCTTGATCCTAAAGATATATAACTCATGTATGAGGGAAGTATAAGTTACAAGGGATGAGACTATTATTCTTGATTTTTTTTTAAATTGGTTAACTATTATAGATATGATATATTTTGATATTGATTTATGGTTTATAGTTTTTTACTATTGGAATCGGATGGAAAGAAGCTATAAATTCATGCAAAATTATTAGATCATAGGTATCACATGAAATTTTTATTCTTTCTTGTGATTGATTCCTTGGTTACTATGCGTGGTTTGGTGATTTAAAGTGTTAAAAAAACATATATATATTTTTCCTATATAAATTATTAGTGGAACTCTAATAGACCTACCCATGATTACTGATTATTACTATGATATATTATGATTATTATGTGATCTTTTTAAATATTTTACTTGATCTGAGGTTGGGTAGGTTATGCTAGAATTTAGATTATATTTTTGGGACCATTTTATCATAGGGTATGCATTTAGGGTAGAGTGATGTATGCCTATTATTTATTACCATAAAATTTGATATTTATACCTATTATAGAAATGTAATATGAGTCATATTATTATAATTATATTGATATACCACCATGAAGACCTCATTTTATGTTCCATGTGGGTGGGGAAGAACATGCCCAACCAATAGTGAATCCAAAGTTGTCTGTTATGCATAATTTTTATATTGATCAGTAGTTCAAGGATAATTTAATTCAGGTTTTTCAATCTATAGGGAATGGGGTGCTAAGGGATATAATTTTCATGTTATATTTGACCCATGAGTTCCATTACTATATCCACCATTCATTATGGGTAAGGGTGGGTGACAGTTTGAAAAGTTTTGGATAGAGTATATGAAGTCCATATTTGACCACCTCAAGACACCCTCTAAGATATTGGTGAAACTAGAAGCATATATACTTCAAGGACTAGTGTTAAACTAGTGATACATTCTAGTCTTGGAATATCAATAGATATGGGAAACCTTGAAGTAATTTAAGTCTTATTTCATTGAGAACTTCTTCTTAGATACCTTGAGTTATAACAGAGCTATGAAGTTTATGAATTTGGTAGATAGGGTATGTCAGTGCTAAATTGTACCACACAATTTATTGATTTTCTATAATTTTCACTCATGTTGTATGGTTAAAAGATCACTAGGGTTAGTAATTTTAAAGTTGACATGAGGATATATATATTTTATCATTGGTAAATATATTTCAATTGACATCCATATCAATGGTCATAAACCAGGATCTGCTTAAATATTGAAAATAGATATAGGGTAGATTATCTAGGAATCAAGATTATTCTTTCAGATCTATGAGAAAATCATCAAAAAAATATGAAGTAGAGGTATTAGAAATCTTCCCAAAGTGATAACGAGCATGGAAAACCAGGGTAGGGTTTAATCTCTTTTTTTAAGAGGGAGATCCTTGGTTGATTGTTATCAGTGTGTCTAGTAGGGGAATATCCAGTTTTATTATGAATAACAGTCAAATGAGTGAACATTTTATAATAATTTAAGGTATTTATAGAGGTATTATGGAATTTCACCATGAATAGATTGAAGGAATAAATCTAGATATACTCGAGTTTATAAGTTGGGATAAGAGTGAAACAATAGTTGAGGTCATGGTACCCATAGTTAGGGGATGAAATTCCAGTAATGCATTATCCCCTAGGGGAGTTAGGAGAAGGGAGATTAGGTCTTGTGATTAGGCCAATATCATTCCATCATGAAATCTCTATGCATGGTTGGGAGCCTTTTTTAGTCCAATATATGGTTCTTATAGCATTAACTATAGTTCTATTCTATTTGATATTGGTGCATAAAACTCATTATAATATTATTAGTTAGTTATTAATTTAGGATTATTGTGGAGTATGTTTATGGGGTGTTCTCTATTGATACACCCTTAGAGATGTGATCAGAGAGTATTTAGAGATTTTTAGAGTATGATATAATGATCAATAGATGTAGTCTTCCTTAGGGCTTATACTAGAGATGTGTAATTTTGATGTAAACCTCATGATGAATTAGTTGACTTGTTATAGAGAATACATCGAATGTTATCATCATTGAGTATATTTGACTTCAATAGAGAGATATTATTATACCTATATTAGTGAGTGTGATTTATTTAAAAGCTTCTTGAGAATTATCCATAAAAATTGGGGGTGGTCACGATCTAGTAGGCTAGATTTTATTTTATAGATAAGGAGATGAACTGAGTGCTCTTTCCTCTCATTTTTTATCAGTTATAGGATGTGTTTACTAAGTATTTATCAAGATCTACACATGAGTGTGAGACCGAGTTAATGATCAATCTTATTCCAGGTATTAATCATGTATCCATTATATCCTATAGGGATTTGAGAGTTAATGTCTCAGCTTGTGGATTTGGAGGTGAAGGGATTTATTCTTTCAAGCATGTCCCCATGGGGTTCTCTGGTGTTGTCCAACAAGAAGGGAAATGGATCACTGCATTTATATATAAATTATCTGGGGATGAACTTTGTGATGGTTAAGAAATAGAATATGCTTCCTCACATTTAAAAGTAATTCAATCTGTTGAGAGGATCTAGATGGGTTTATAAGTTCAACTTGAGGTCAATATATCACCAGTTGAGAGTGAGGCCATCTAATATATAGTGTGTTGTTTTTAATATATGTTATAGCCTATATGAGTATCTTGTGATTCCATTTAGGTTAAAAAATTTACTGATAGTGTTCATGGGATTAGTTAATTGAGTCTTACATCCTTATTTAGACTAATTCATGGTTTTCTTCATTGAATATATTTTATTGTACTCTCAGTTAAGGGAGGATCACACTCACTATTTAGAGTTCATTATGAGTACACCGAGGGAGAATAATATATATTAAAATCTATATAAGTTTCAATTCTGTATTAGCGAGGTTCATCTCTTGAAATTCATGAAATCTAGGGTAGGTATATTAGAGGACCTAAATAAGGATGATGTTGTGATTTCTTAGAAGCAACCGAAGAATGTATTTGGGATTAGTAGTATTATGAGTTTTGTGGGTTACTACTAGAGGTTTACTCACGATTTCTCTCATTTAACAACATCGATGGTAGCCTTAACCAAGAACGGGGTGAAGTTTATATGTTTACATAATTTTGAGAGAGACTTTTAGGAGATAAAAGGGAGATTGAAGTTTTTTTTAAATACCAATGTTAACTAATCAAGGTAAGGATTATACATTATACCATGATACTTAAAAAGTTTTAATTAGGGTAGTTTTGATGTAGGGTGGGTGGGTAACTGAGGTTGTATGAGTGGAACTACATGAAACACAATATAGAGGTTTCTATAGTGGTGAACATGGTAAAATGTTGGAATCTCTACCTTACAGGTGATAGGTTCATATTTTATACCAACCATAAAATCATTATATATATATATATTCTCTCAATTTGAGATGAACCTTTAACAAAAGGGGTGGGTAGAGTACCTACACTTATTTGATTTTGAGATATTGTATAACCTTGGGAATGGTAACATTTTATCCAATTCATTGAAAAGGAAGACTCCGAAAAAGGTGGTACAAGTGACCAGAAGTGAGTGGTAGATGATGATCCTATTCATTGATATTTTTCTTGATATCTAGGAGTATCAGGGTAAGGAGTTCCTTGAATTTCAAATTATTTTATCCTCACTCACTAAGAGAGTGAATAAGTATCAATTATTTAACTCAGAATACTTTTTTATGAGGAATAATACATATGATTGGGGAGATTCCAACTGATTAGTCCCTTTATTAAAAGTTCCTCTATGTATGAATCCATGTGGTAGTATTTCACAACCCGTCCTCGAGGCCTGTGCTGTGACTACCCCAAGCCCACCTTCCATAGGCCAGGGGCTGGCGACTATCACCAAAGGCGTAAATACCGATAAAAAGGAAGGAATTGCCTTTATAAAAGTAAGGAAACACAACAAAAGTAAGCACTAAGTAAAACTATGTACAAAAGTAAGTGCTTAAAAGTAAATGGGCCAGTATACAAACCCAACTGAAAGTACAGTACAATTGAAAAGAAAGTACAGCATCAAGAAATTAAAGTAGCAACACCGAGTCGTCCTCTGGAACTTCCCACCTGAAGGGTGGGTATAGATAGTCTCCTCAGCTCCTCTATTCCGGTCATCCGCTCCGTGTACGTCCCGCCAAGTGGTCCACCTCCAGGTACCGTCCAGCTCCACAAGCCTCCACCTCGATCAGTGATGTCCATCGTCTGCATCCAACATAACGTAGTGCGGGCATAGCCCATGCATGGGTGAGTATAGGATACTCAATAGGGACCCCAAGACCCCCGAAGGTCTCTCGAAATCCACAAAGGATAAACCAAAAAGGAAAGATACAAACACGAAGTTTCAATCGACCCTACTTGGGTTTATGCCCATACATATACCTAAGTCAAAAATTCCAGTTCGGCTCCAACCCTAGAGCCTAAGTAAAACCCTTTCCACAAAGGAAAGCACAACCCAGTCCACACAGGAAGTTAACTCAATCACATCAATGATAATGATTCAAAATCAAGACTCATCTCACACAAGTATACTACTCATGAAGGGGGGGGGTGGATATGATTAGATGTAGCCTCTTAATCATCTCCTCTTCCAAACCCACATAGGATCCAAGTACAAAAGTCATTGCTGCCGAACCCACGTAGGATCTAAGTACAATAACCAACGCTGCCGAACCCACGTAGGATCCAAGTACAGTCGTCTTCGTCATAAAACCCATGGAGGATCCCAGCACGGTAGTCATCACAGTCGCATCCAACTCTAGGGTTTCCGCACACAGCGTAATTGATTTCGAGAGGGCCCGCTCCACGAGTAAAGGGGTCAATACATCAACTTTCAAGAAGTATAGAGTTAATGTATCCCAAAGTTCCATATCGTCAAAAGTAACTCAACGCGATAGACGATGTGTCAATCAGACGCCCGGTCTGAGAGATATTGGATTTTTTGTTCTAGAGGCCCAGTTGGAAATATGCTCGTTCCAAACCCGGATGTGTACCAAAGTTTTCCAAAACTCACTTACAGTATTGCAAAAGGACCACCTCATCAAAAGGTTCCCAGTGCTGCAGACGACACGTCGATCAAACACATGATCTTTAATTTATTCACGTTTAAGTGAATAACGGGCCCAACCTGTTTAGCCTGGTGGGCCCACGAATCAGGTTAAACCAGTTTGACGGGTCCGACCTAGCAGGGGTGTCGGACCGGTCTGAATAAAAAAATGTAAAATGGTCTGAAGGATGCAGATCAGCCCGAAGGGGCGCGGCCCGACCCGAAGTGGCGCGGCCCGGCCCGGCGGGGCGTGGCCCAGCCTCGCGGTGCGCGGCCCGACCCGGCCTGGCGCGACCCAACTCGGCCTGACCCAACATGGCTTGGCTGGATCGGCCAGCTGGACGAGCGGCTCGGCCCATAGCCCAAGAGGTCCGAGGCGGGGGCACGTCCCCCGGCTTCCCGAACTGGCGACACCTAGCGGCGCCACCCTTCCCAAACCGGCCAGCTAGGCCGGCCTGCCTTCTGGCACAAACAGCCCACACGGGCAGGCTGTGGGTCTTCTAGCGCGGCGCCCTCCTGGAACCGTGGTTCAACTCCGCTCGGCCGACCAACAGGCCGTCCGGTTTCTCTAGCGTGGCGCCCTCCTGGCACCGCGGCTCGCCTCCGCCCGGCCGGCTAACGGGCCGGCCGGTTCTTCCGCCAACGCGGCCTACAAAGTGGGCTGTGGTTCCTTCCGCATAGACGGCGTGTCAGCGCTGGCTTCCCCTGCGACGTTCCCAGCAAGGCACGATGGCACCGTGATTGCTCCACCTTCGGTCACCGATTCCAAGAAGATCAAGAAACTACGGAGTGTCATCGGGTCATGTTTGTTCAGCCCGTGCCCTCCGCGTTAGTCGGTAACAATCGTCCGAAGATGAACAAGGTTTCACGAACACAAGAAGAAATTTTATTCAAATCAAATTGGAAAAATTCACCCTACATGAACAATTGATGTCATACGTTGGCGTCGCGGAAGACGGCGTCGCGAGGTGAGGATTCGTAGACGTCGCGAGAGTGCGTCCGAGGAAGTGACGTCTCATCTCTTGATGCAGAGAAAAAAAATAAGAAGTGTCTTTGTGGGTGATTTCCCCACGTCGGTGTCTCCTCCCTTGTCACAGAGGAAGAAGAGGATGGAGAACCGTGATCACCGAGTCGTTCTACATTGAAGAGTCGATGTTCTTCATTGGAGAAGATCCGTTCTTCGTTGGGTATGATCTTCTTCAACAAAGGATGAATCCTCTTTTTCTTCACAAGAGTTCTCCCAAAATCCCCACACAACGAGCCAACCCCCAATTAAAATAAGTCCACCCCTTATTTTAATTAAACTTTCCATGCATTTCAAAATTCAAAAGTAAAATCCCCATAATTAATTAAATGTAGAGTTGTGTAATTAATTAAGTGGTAGGTTGGAAAAATTTAATGGAGTGAGAGAGGGAGAGGAGGGGTTAACAATTACAATGGGGGGGGGGGGGGTTTAAAGAGTTTAGGGAATGTGAAAGGTTGGGGCTTGTGTGGGCCCCAACTTACCAAAACCCTCACATGAGTAGTTTGGTGCTTATGGGTCCCACCCCAACCCCCCCATGTAGGATATAACCACATTAGATATAAAATAAAATTGTTCCACAATTTTATTCACTTCTTATTTAATCCAAAAAATTTAACTTCTCCTCCCGTGCAAACACAACTGCGGTAAATGTTCTCTTAAGCAATTACCGACATTGTGAGATCATCGGTGCCCTCAGATTTCAATTCTGAGCACCGGTTGAAAAGATAGAAAAACATGATCGTTCTTTCACTGAACGTACCCGAGCTAATCTTCAGATAAATATTCCGGGCACACCGGGCCTCGGAATCTGGTTCCATCAGAAACTACATACTTGTAAAATTCCAAAGTATTTAAGAAAAAATTTTCCTTGAAATTTTCGGGTCTTTACCTTACTCCCACCTTAGGGATTTACATCCCCGTAAAGCTACAACATAAACTAGGGGAACAAATGAGGGTATTGAGAACGCATTTGAGCCTCCCGCTCCCATGTGCTCTCCTGGAGGTTTCTGTGCTGCCAACAAATGCGCACAAGAGTAATCGACCATCCACGCAGGACCCGCTCCTGTCGATCCTCAATCTCCACCAGGCCCTCCGCAAACGTCGCCCCAACATTGATGTCTAGCTCAGCATGATCAATGATGTGAGTTGGGTTGTGCACATATCTGCTTAGCTGAGATATGTGGAAGACGTCGTGCACCCGATGTAACTGAGGTGGAAGGGCCAGGCAGTAAGCCACCCCACCTACCCTACTGAGAACCTGGAATGGTCCGATGAAGCATGGAGATAACTTGCCACCCCGACCAAATCTCCATAATCCACGTCGAGGTGAGACCTGTATGAAAACTTGGTCACCATCCTCGAACTCCAGTGATCTCCAACTCCTATCAGCATAGGACTTTTGTCTGTACTGTGCAGTCCTCATCTGATCCTGGATGATCTGCACCTTCTTTGTGATAGCCTGAACTATCTCTGGTCCTATGAGTGCTAACTCCCCAGGGTTAGTCCAGCACATAGGTGATATGCAAGGTCGGATGTACAGTGCCTCGTATGGTGCCATCCCGATGGTGGAGTGGTAACTGTTGTTGTACGCAAACTCCACCAAGGGTAGGTGATCCTCCTATCTATGACCAAAGTCAATGACACATGCACAGATCATGTCCTCGAGTGTCTAAATGGTCCTCTCCGTCTGGCTATCCGTCTGAGGATGAAAGGCGGTGGTTAGGCGTAGCTGTGTCCCAAATACCTCCTGCAACCCCTTCCAAATCTAGGAAGTAAAGAGAGCGTCTCTATCAGAGATGATAGAAGATGGAACACCATGAAGCCGTACGATCTCCTAAACGTAGAGGGGTCCCAAGCTCTCTACTGAGCCCTGATCTCTGATCGAAAGGAAGTGGGCCGACTTGGTGAGTCGGTCGACGATCACCCAGATAGAGTCGTTTTCTCTGGAAATACGTGGAAGCCCCGTCACGAAATACATGGATATCCTATCCCACTTCCACTCCGGAAACTCTAAGGGCTATACCAAACCTTCTGGTACCTGGTGATTCTCCTTCACTTGCTTGCAAGTGAGGAATTGTGAAACAAACTCTGCCACATCCTTCTTCATACATAGCCACCAGTGCTGTCGTCTGAGGTACTGGTACATCTTCACCACTCCAGGATATACCTTTAGAGGGGAAGTGTGAAACTCCCTCATAAAATCCTCCTGCAGTGCAACTGGTACCATGGTACGTCCCTTGAAGAGGATGACCTGCTCTCCTTCTTCAAAAAATCCATCAGGCGCCTACCCTGTGGAAATATGAGCACGTTATGTCTCACAGTCAACGTCCCCATTCTGTGCCTCTCTGACCCGCTGAAGCAGTGGAGGAGTGACTATGAGGGACTGTAGAAAGGCTTCCCCATCTCTATCCACGAAGGATATCTATAAAGCGGCTAACTACTCAGTCGCCTCTCCAAGTAGCTGAATGCCTGATCTCTTACTGAGAGTAACAGCCACAACGTTCCCCTTCCCAAGAGTATAGACTATCTCAAATTCATAGTCCTGTAGGAACTCGAGCCATCGCGCCGTCTCAGGTTCAGGTCCTTCTATGAGAAGATTTACCTTAGACTCTAGTGGTTAGAGTAGACTGTAAAGTGCTCGCCCATCAGATAGTGTCGCCACATCTTCAAGACGAAGACCACTGCTGCTAACTCCAGGTCATGGGTATCGTAGTTTTTCTCGTGCTGCCTCAAATGTCGTGAACTATAAGAGATCACAGACCACTTCTACATCAGGACACACCTGAGTCCAGTCCCTGATGCATCGTAGTAAACTACGTACCCTACGCCCTCCTCCAGTATCCTCAAGATGGGCGCACTAGTCAATCTCTGTCTCAGCTTGTGAAAGCTCTGCTGACATCTATCTGACCACACGAAGGGTTTCCCCTTCTTAATCAAAGTTGAAAGCGGTGCTAAAACTCTAGAGAAGTCTGGTACAAATCTCCGATAGTACCCAGCTAGACCTAGGAAACTCCGTACCTCTGTCACGCTCCTGGGTGGATCCCAAGAAAGTACTTCCTCGATCTTCGCAGGATCCACAACAACTCCCACCTTTGAGATGACGTGCCCCAAGAAGTGATCCTCTCGAATCTAGAACTGGCACTTTGAGAGCTTACCATAAAGATATTGCTCTAGAAGCGTGTCCAGTACAACCCATAAGTGGTAGGCATGCTCCTCTTCAGTAGTCGAGTAAATCAGTATGTCATCGAAGAAGAATACGATAATATGATTGTGGTAATGCTGGAAGATCTTTTTCATGAGACTCATGAACACTTATAGTGATTTGGTTACACCAAAGGGCATAACCAAGAACTCGTAGTGGTCATACCGACACCTGAAGGCCATCTTATGCACATCCTCATCTCGAAATATGATCTGATGATAGCATGAGCTAAGGTCTATCTTCGAGAACCATCGTGCTCCCTTGAGCTGATCAAAGAGGTCGTCAATCCTTGGGAGTGGGTACTTGTTCTTTACGGTCACCTGATTCAAGCGACGGTAGCCGACACATAGTCGTAAGCTCCCATCCACCTTCTCAGTGAATAGAATCAGAGAAGCCCAGGGTGAAACACTAGGTCTGATGAATCCCTTTCCCTACAAATCCTCCAGCTGTACTCGCAGCTCACGAAGCTCAGCTAGAGCCATCCGATATGCTGGAGTAGATATCGGTGTTGTCCTAGGGTATAGGTCAATGTAGAAGTCTACCTCTCTTGGAGGTGGTAGTCCTGGAACATCGTCAGGGAAAATGTCCACATACTGATCCACCACAACAGGAAAAATCAGACTCCGCACATCCACTACTCCGAAGATGAGACTAGCCAACTGATGGGCGATCGACTGCCCTCTCCTCTGTGTAAGTCCATCATGTGCTGCAAAGGCTCCCTTCTTGCCGGTGAAGGTGAACCTGATCCCATCTGTGCGGTCACACCGCACTTTGCGCCTAATACAGTCGATCTGGGCATGGACTGTAGATAACCAATCCATACCCAAGATGATGTCGTAAGGCCTTGACGCTGATACAAGAAGATCCCAGCCAAAGCTCTCGCCTCATAGAGTAAGCTCACACTACTGAAAACAGTGCGTAATTTTTGAGTCTGCTCTCATAGAAGTCTCAAGCCGTAAGTATCGAGCCAACGGCTCCGTTGGAATCTCTGAGCTCCAAACAAGGGCAGCATAAATAAAAGAATGACTCACTCCTGTGTCTATAAGAACTACAGAAAGGGTGGAGTAGACACAGATAGTACCTCGAATCATCTCAGGTGTGCCATGGTCGTAGGCCTCGAATACCTGGAGATGAGACTGCCCATGTATGCCAGCTCCCTGTGGTCGATGTGGCCCTCCTGGTGGTGGTGGTGTTAGAGCCTCAAAGCATCGTCCACCACCTTCTGCTCGTCTAGCTCCTCTGCCTCATCCGCCTGCTCCCTACGGACCACCACAGTTGAACCTCTGCCTCTGCCTGGGAGGTCCCTCTACTGTCTGCTGCTCCTCTACATGGCGGGTCGAGCAGTCACGAGCCATGTGGCCCTGCCCACCGCATGCATAGCACTGTCTGTCTCTCGTATGACTGGATCTGATGTGTGTGCCCCGCACATCTGAACTAGTATCCTTTGGTCTCCAACTTGATGGTCTGGTCCTCTTGGACCTCTGCGACATCTGTCTACTGCTGACTGCAGAAGACTCCACTACGTTTCGCCCTGAGGTAGGCCTCGCTGCTGGCATAGGCTCAACAAGAAATCTCTCCACAAGAAGTGATCACTCCAATACTCCTTCCTACGTCAGAATGCTGAGGGAGATCATCGAATCCCTGATCTCATGCCTCAGTCCCTGCTCGAAGGTCCGGGCCCAGAAGAATGGGTCTCATACCATGTCCGTGGAGTAGCACGAGAGGTCGGTAAACCTCACTGAGTAATGGGATACTATCATGATGCCCTGCCAAAGCTGTAGTAACTCTTAGATGTGCACCGCACAGAGGGTGGATGGAACAAACTCCGATAAGAAGAGGCTCTCGAAGTCTGTCCAAAGTAGAGATGCCTCATCGTGCACCTGGAGCATCAGGCTCCACCATCTACCTGCTGCTGCGTGTAGGAGACTCACATCAAGGATCACCATAAGGTCTGATGGTGTCCCTACCAATCTGAAGACTCTGACGATAGCCTCCATCCTATCCTCGTCTACCTAAGGATCCGTCTCTCCACAGAACCTGGGAGGCCTCTATCGCTGAAACTCATGCAACGCACTCAGGCGGCATCCACTCTCCGCTGTTGGGGCTGGTGGTATTGGTGGTCCAATGGGTAGTGTTACCGCTAGTGCCTCCACTGTAATGGGGCCCTACACTGAGGCCTCGTCGCTCGGTGGGCTTCCATCTTGCACGTAGCTCGAAACCCTAGCTGGCTGCCTTCGTGGGGCCATCCTGAGGAGAAACAGGTGCGCCACGGTTAGTACAGTATACCTGGTGACCTGACACAAAGTAATCACAAAGAAAACTTTTGAAACACATATGAAATCAATGTTTTCAAGAACTGAGTCAGAAATCAGAAGTCAGGGTCCTAGTGTATGGATACGTTGGCCGCCGCACCAACATTGGACTCCCTGGACTGAAAACCACACTCAATACTCTTAACACTATAGCTTCACAGAGAATAAATTATCAGAGCCCTGAGTTCTACAGTAGAACCGACTCCTCTGATATCAATTTGTCACGACCCATCCTTGGGGACCGTTCCGTGACTACCCCAATCCCACCTTCCATAGGCCAGGGGCTGGTGACTAGCACCAAAGGAATAAATACCAATAAAAGGGAAGAAATTGACTTTATAAAAGTAAAGAAACACAACAGAAGTAAGAACTAAGTAAAACTGAGTACAAAAGTAAGTGCTGAAAAGTAAATGGGCCAGTATACAAATCCAACTGAAAGTACAGTACAACTAAAAAGAAAGTACAACAACAGTAAAGTAAAGTAGCAACACCGAGTCGTCCTCCAGAAATTCCCACATGAAGGGTGGGTACAAATAGTCTCCTCATCTCCTCAGACCTGGTCGTCCGCTCCGTGTACATCCCGCCAAGTGGTCCACCTCCGGGTAACATCCAACTCCACAAGCCTCCACCTCGATCAGTGCTATCCGTCGTCTGCATCCAACACAACGTAGTGCAGGCATAGACCATGCAGGGGTGAGTATATGATACTCAGTAGGGACCCCGAGACCCCCTAAGCTCTCCTAGAATCCACAAAGGATAAACCAAAAAGGAAAGATACAAACACGAAGTATCAACTGACTCTACTTAGGTTTATGCCCATACATATACCTAAGTCAATAATTCTAGTTCAGCTCCAACCCTCGAGCCCAAGTACAACCCAATCCACAGAGGAAAGCAGAAACCAGTCCACACAGGAAGGTAAGTCAATCACATCGATGATAATGATTGAAAATCAAGACTCAGCTCACACAGGTATATTACTCACGAAGGGGGTGGAGATGATTAGATGTAGCCTCTGAATCATCTCCTCTGCCGGACCCACGAAGGATCCAAGTACAGAAGTTGTCACTGCCGAACCCATGTAGGATCTAAGTACAATAACCAACACTGCCAAACCCACGTAGGATCCAAGTACAGTCGTCATCGTTTCCGAACCCACGGAGGATCCAAGTATAATCGTCCTCACTGCCGAAACCACGTAGAATCCAAGTACAGTCATCTTAATCATCTAACCCACGGAGGATCCCAGCACGGTAGTCGTAGCAGTCGCATCCAGCTCTAGGGTTCCCGCACACAGCGTACTCGATTCTGGGAGGGTCCAATCCACGAGTAAATGGGTCGATACATCAACTATCACGAAGTCCAGATTTGATGTATGCCGAAGTTCCGTCTCGTCAAAAGGAACTGAACACGATAGACGACATATCAATCGAACGTCCGGTCTAAGAGATATTGGTTTTTTTGTTCTAGGGCCCCAGTTGAAAATATGCTCGTTCCAAACCTGTAAGTTTACCAAAGTTGTCCAAAACCTACTTAGAGTATCACAAAAGGACCGTCTCGTCGAAAGGGTCCAAGTGCCGCAGATGACACGTTGATCGGACGTGCGGTCTTTAAGTTATTCACGTTTTAGTGAATAATGGGCCCGACCTGTTTAGCCCAGTGGGCCCGTGGGTCGGGTTAACCCAGTTTGATGGGTCCAAACCGGCAGGGGTGTCAGATCGGTCTGAAGACAAAAATAGAAAATGGTCTGAAGGACGCGGACCAACCCCGAAGGGGCGTGGCCCGACCTGAAGTCGCGCGGCCCGACCTGACCAAGCACGGCCCGGCCCGGCAGGGCGTGGCCTAGCGCGGCGCGGCCCGACACGGCCCGGCTGGATCAGCTGGCTGGCCGAGCAGCTCGACCCATAGGCCGAGCGGTCCGAGGTGGGGGCGTGACCCCCGGCTTCTCAAACCGGCGATGCCGCCCTTCCCAAACCGGTCAGCTTGGCCAGCCGGCCTTCTGGCGCAAGCGGCCCACACAGGGGGGCCATGGGTCTTCCAACGCGGCGCCCTCCTGGCGCCACGGTTCAGATCCGCCTGGCCGGCCGACATGCCAACTGGTTTCTCCAGTGCGGCGATCTCCTGGCGCCGCGGCTCGCCTCAACCCGCCTGATTATTCCACCAACGCGGCCCCCAAAGAGGGCCGCGGTTCCTTCCGCATAGCCAGTGTGTCGGTGCCGGCTTCCTCTGCCGCGTTCCTATCATGGTGCAATGGTGTAGTGATTCCTCCACCTTCAGTCACCGATTCCAAGAAGATCAAGAAACGACAAAGGGTCGTCGGGCCGTGTTTGTTCGGCCCGTGCCCTCCCCGTTAGTCGGTAACAATCGACCGAAGATGAACAAGGTTTCACGAAGCACAACGAACAATTTTATTTAAATAAAATTAGAAAAATTTACCCTACATCAACAATTGATGTCGTACATCGGCGTTGCAGAAGATGGCGTCGCGAGGTGAGGATTCATAGATGTCGTCAGAGTGCGTCCGAGGAAGTGATGTCTCCTCTCTTGATGTGGAGAAAAGAAAATAAGACGTGTCGTCATGGGCTTGTTCCCCACGTCAATGTCTGCTCCCTTTTCACAGAGGAAGAAGAGGATGGAGAACCGTGGTCGCCGAGTCGTTCTATGTTGAAGAGTCGATGTTCTTCATTGGAGAAGATTCGTTCTTCGTTGGGGATGATCTTCTTCAACAAAGGATTAATCCTATTTTTCTTCAAAAGAGTTCTCCCAAAATTCCCACACAACGATCCAACCCCCAATTAAAATAAGGCCACCCCTTATTTTAATTAAACTTTCCATGCATTTCAAAATTCAAAATTCAAATCCCCTTAATTAATTAAACGTAGAGTTGTTTAATTAATTAAGAGGTAGGTTGGAAAAATTTAATGGAGTGAGAGAGGGAGAGGAGGAGTTAACAATTAAAGTAGGGGGGTTTAAGGAGATTAAGGAATGTGAAAGGTTGGGGCTCATGTGGGCCCCAACTCACAAATATCCTCACATGGGTAGTTAGGTGCTTATGGGTCCCACCCCAACTCCCCCATATAAGATATAACCACATTAGATATAAAATAAAATTGTTCCACAATTTTATTCACTTCTTATTTAATCCGCAAAATTTAACTTCTCCTCCTGTGCAAACACAACTGTGGTAAAGATCCTCTTAAGAAATTACCGGTGTTGCGAGTTCATCGGTGCCCTCAGATTTCAATTCTAAGCACCGTTTCAAAATATATAAAAACTAGCTTGTTCGTTCACTGAACGTACCCGAGCTAAACTTCAGATAAATATTCCAGGGACACTGGGCCTCGGAATCAGGTGCCGTCAAAAACTGCGTACTCATAAAATTCCAAAGTATTTAATAGAAAATTTTCTTTGAAATTTCTAGGTCTTTACATAGTACTTATGAGAATATGCCTGGAGATGACATGAGATTCACATGAATTGAGATGTGTTGTTCACCCATGGCTTACCAAGATGTATCATGACATCTGGAGGGATTTTTGGTGGTATGATATGAAGAAAGATATAGTGGGGTTCATTTTATGATGCTTTACCCATCTGTAGATAAATACCAAGAATAAAAAAACCATAGGTCTTCTTCAACCCCTTACCTGTCCTAAGTGGAAGTGGGATGATGTAAACATAGAATTCATTAAAGTATTTCCATGGTCATGTCGTGGTAGTGATGTAATATAGGTTATTTTGGATTGGTTAATGAGGCTAACATATTTATTACCAATCCATGAGAATTATTTTGTTGATGAGTTAGGAAGGATATATATTCAGAATATAGTGCATATTCTTGGCATTCATTGGTGCATAGCTTTTAATTTGGATGAATGATTTACATTTGACCTCTATATAAGGTTGAAAAAGGTGATTGATATAAAATTTCACTCAAGCACTACCTACCATCATCTAATCGATGGGATTTCTGAGCATACCATTTAGGTGTTGGAGGAAATGTTGCAGGCATGTATCCTTGATTTTTGTACTTCATGGGAGAACCATATTTCACTTTCAGAGTTTTGCTATAAAATAATTCTCACAAATCGATTCAAATGACTCCCTTTTAGGCTTTATATAGTAGGATATGCCTATAAACTCTATGTTAGCTAGAGGCTTTGGAGTCAATGGTTTTCAGGTCGAGTCTCATATGAGAGATATCAGAGCATATTTGGATGATTAATAAGTGATTAAAAATTGGTCAGAGTTATCAGAGATCATATACCAACTGATAAAATTACCCTTTGAAGTTTGAGGTGGGAGAATGATTATTTTTATGAGTATTAACTCTATTAAGTCAAATGTATATTTGGAGGAATGGGAAATTGGTGCTAAGGTTTGTAATGACCTGGTTTTCCTGCTTAGATAAATATCATTTTAAATAGATTTCTCTATAAAAAACACTGAAACTAAAAAAATACAGACCCTTATAATGTAGTTATAGAATTGACAGGTATAAATATTGGTAACATAATTATATATATATATAACAAAAAAAAAAACAAAATTTACTTTAAATATCGACTCAACTAGTATAGTTAAGCCACTAATAAAATATTTTTTGTAAAATTAGTTATTTTTACATATAATATATTTTTATATGAATAAATTATTAACACTATATTAATTAGTAATTTCTAATAAAAATAATAGTTAATATACCAAAAGTTGTTTTCCTATAAAAATAGTTTTTTGTTATATTTTATGTTTTTAAATATTTTTTTATAAATTTTAGGATGTGAATTTGAAAAAATTAACTTCATTTTTTTATTTATCATGTTAATATTATCTTAATATGATTTTTTGGGATTTTAAAAAAGGTTGATTTTCATACGAATAGTGAAAAATACTGTTTTTACAAATAACATGAATTTTATGACATTATTATTATATAAGTTTGAATTAGAATTTTATAAAACATTTTTATAAGACCAAATATGTATTTTATATGTTACTTTATAATTTTAAAAATGTTTCTTAATTTATAAACCCATATTTTTAAATTTAAAACTTAGGCTATATTTTTTGAAAAAAATTGTTTTTAATACATTATACATTTATCTTTTTAATATCAATTTTTATAACATTTAAAAATTGAATAAAAAAATTTATTTCAAATTTATAATCATTATCTCTAAATTATATAATAAGAACCTTTTTTTATTCATAAAGGATATATTACCGTCGTAAAAACTAGTTACCATGGTGAAAACCAAAATAGTAAAAATTTGTTACCTTAGAGGTAAAGGGCCTAACATGTTAAAAATATTTTTTAAATTTATTGTTTGAGGATTTTATAGAAATTATGTATTCTAAAATCCATTATTTCCAAATTTTGGATCCAATTTCCTTGAAAGTGACTTTCCATTATTAAAATGTTTTGGGAATTCAAAAAAATGCCTCACCTTTTCACTTATAAAAGCAGAACTGCTCTCATCACTTTCCATCACACCAAAACCAATTAAGTTTAGACCCAACTATGAACAAACCTATTATAAACACTAATATACACCATAATAAGTTTATGGTATTTTCAAAATACCATCCCTCAAATGTTTGACCCCCTTCACAAATGAGATAATCTAAGTAGTAATGCATAAATTTCTAACCGCTCCGACCTATTTTCTATTTCTTTATGTGATTTTATACTTTGTTATATTTCATTTCGCCATATTATAATTATAACATAAATATAATTATTATTCAGGTATTTTATAATAATTATGGTACATGCACAAATAATCCTCCCCTTTTCATTAAGAAAAAATGAAAACGTGAATCGTACATTGTGAGGATGAACACCTCCATGATGCAACGCGTTTTTCCTTCACCTCCTTACAAGGATAGTACTAATAAATAATTTGATATATAATTATTATAATTATTACATATTTTATATTAATAAATGCTAAACCATATTACTCTTTTTCTCCAATTCTATGAAAATAAAATCATCACCCATTTTCATGTATAGACTACTGCCTCCATAGACCTGTGTATTCTAATTTTTACTACCACTATCATGGTGGGTTTGAGTTTATATTTTATGATTATATATGAAAATATAATTAATATATATCATTAATACAGTTATTTATATATAACATAAAAATTAAGGATTGTTATAAAGAAATCCATCAATATCATTAAATAACTCCAAACTAGCTCATCACCATTTTCATCTTTATGAAACACCACAAAAACTCCCAAGTCATATAACTATAATCTTGTTGGTAATTATAAAACATCAATTATAGTACCTTTAATGGGGTTTAAATGATAATATTTTTAATAAAAAGGAATATCAACACCACTTTTATGAGCCTAGGTCAAAATGGTCATGATTATTAACAACTACTATGGAAACATTACTATAAAAAACTAATACATTAAGATACTTGTTATTAATGAAGAATATAAATGAAAATGTATATGAATAAGATTATAAAATAGGTAATTAATATGTTTATATTTATTATACAAGACATTAAATCACTTCTATGGAAATCAAGGGTAAATTTAAGGGCCTTGGCAACTCAAATTTATTCCTTGATTTATACTCTTTATTATTGATTTTATTTTCCATATATTCACTAAATTTTCCATTTTAGATGATTTAATATATTTATTTATAAGAAACAATAGTTTTTAATACAAAAAAGTTTCCATGAAAGTTTTTTTTTTCACTTTTTTTAAAAGAATACTTTTTGAAAAGTGATTCATAATTATGACTTTTGTAATGATGACTAAAAAATGTTGACAAAAATCCCTTTTCCTGATTTGGTTTTCATTATATTAAAATGATTTACCTAAAATGGAGTTATGTTTCATGTTTTACTGTATATTTTATTTTATTATGAGATTATTTTGGGTGATCAAGTTTTTAGTATCAAAGGATTTAATTTATTATATTATTTTATACAATTTTGATGTTTTATGAAACCTATTTTATTTCAATAGGTTCTTTATGAAGAGTGAATGATTTCCATTTGAATGTTTAATAAACCCATTATTTTTTCCATGGGTTATTTAATATAAGACAACAATTTAATTTAAGTTGCCCATATATGTATGGATGATGAGGGGTGGTGTCCTATATCACCATACAATTCATTAGATTAAAATTATATCTCATAAGGTAGTCTAGCGTGGGAATAATGAGTTTGTTCACATAGGAATGGGCATGCTTGGTTTGCTCACATTTTTAGGTATGAAGATAATGATTTTATTCACATTGGAATTTGAATAATGGGTTTTCTCACAGATGTTTTCTTATTCTTATGGTTGTTTCGCCTTTCTATGTTGTTTATCAAGTTATTCTAAATTTTCAAGATGTATTTCATTTTCATGAAATTTTAAGATTTCATGATTACACCTTATTTTTTAAAATTATTCCACACTTTTAGGTCATTCTCACATGTTATATGAACATTGAGATGTATTTTGATCCATGTCACATATTTTATGCTTCCTTAATGATATTTTTATAATCTTATGTTACTCTAACATGTTTTATGATTATAATATAAGGTCTTTTGATGTTTTATTATGATATTTATGTATTACTATTATTATTTTTCATGTTATGATATGTTTTTTCCTTATTTAGAATATTATCTCACTTATTTATTATGTTTCCATTCCCTAGGTTATTAAGATAATTAAATCACGTTTTATGTCTAGAAAAGGTACTATTAGAGAATGATTATGGAGAAATGTTTGCAAGTGTTATAAAATAAGTTATTTATATATCTAATATTCAATACACTAAAACATTAGGTCCTTATGTTGTGTGACAATTTTAGAGATTTATTATTTAAATCATGAGATTAATGTATTATTTATGTTATGTATATCTTGTGTTTCTTTAGTTGGAATTTGATCAGGGTTAGGTTATTTTTGGAAATTAGAGTAGTTACCTTTGGTATTAAGGTTTTGGAACTATAGTAAAATCCCTTGATATGAGTATAAGTATAGGATAACATTCTAAAATTTTGGTAATGTTGATATTATGTGGTTCTCTTAGTAATTAAATTGTTGTATGGATACCACAAGTGGATGTAGGAACTAACACATACATACCAAGGGTTAATAACCTTGAAAAGGGAATATTGGGTATTAAATCAATCATCACTTAGTGAATGATAAAGAGTCATAAATTTATACCTATATTGACACTCCCATGAGATATGATTTGGTTAATCACATTATATTTACAAACCATTATGAAGGATTTGAATATATATAACTATTTCATTTAGAAATATAACCATGAAAAACATAGATTGGAACATAGAGATTCATAGGCTAATATATTCAAATCATTTATGAAATCATTATTTGTATTTTATAGTTTCATTATATGTTCATTAATTAATTTAAGTACACTCATTCCCAAATTTCCTTTAGTTATGACATTGGGGAGAACTTGAAATAAATGAGTTAATAATGGGTGCAATGGACAATGTGAAGATTTTCTCATTGGAAAACCAAATGATATTTGGGCTGGAATGAAAAACCTCATGGAAATTATAACAAACATTTCTCAAGATGTGGGAAATAACCAAAATCATGTTGATCTCCCAAACAAACCAATTAAGGAGAAACTTGTTATCAAGTCATTTATGAGGCAACATCCACCCTCTTTTAGTGGGTATTCTAACCCAATGGTGGTTGAGTGGTGGTTCAATATAATGGAAAAGATATTTTCTATTTTATATTGACCAAAAAATTAAAATGTTTTTTTGGAAGTCTATCATCTGGAAGGTAATGATGACCAGTAGTGGAATCTCATTAAGAATACCATGAAAAATGAGGAAATAGACTATATAATATGTGAAGAGTTCATGAATATATTCTTCATTAAGTATTTTATTTTAACTCTTCAAACAAAAAATTAGTAGAAACTATTGGAGAAAAATAAAAAAGAGGATGAATCTATTGGGTCACATGAATATAATTTAACAAGATTTTCTAGGCATGCCACTAATTTTATCTCTAACATTGAGAGAAAAATAAATTGCTTCTTTACTGGCTTAAAATATAGTCTTCGAAGGGAAATAGATATAAGATAATTTTGTAGCTATGAAGACATTGTTTGATGTGATATTAAGGTAGATAAATAAACTAGAATCTCCCAATATTTTAGGGAAAATAAAATGAATGTAACGCCCTGACCCCAGAATCCCAGAGTTATTGCATTATTTCATATCATTGGCATGATCACAAAATATCAAGTCTCGAAAGAACGATTAGTTTAGTAGCCTTGGAAGTACTAGATACATTCATAAGGTTTACATTACATAGCAAAATGAAAAAAACAACATTGTTTCCATAGACAACACTGAGATCCCATAGACTATCTCTACTGATCAGTCATAATATACTTCTTCGCATCCTGGGAAAAATAAAACATAGAAAGGGGTGAGATCAGATGCACAGTAAGGATAACAACATAGTGGAAACTTTCATAAATAAGCACAAACATTTAAGGAAATTTATAAGACTAAAAAAAGCCTTTTAAACTTGAACTTAAGAATAATATTGAAAAGATAAAATCAAATAATTCCATTTAGTTATTCACTTGGATATTCTATCAGTCGAACAATCACATGCAATATCTATAACCACTTACATAATGATGGAATGCATAATTCCAGACTTTCATAACCACATAGTCAAGCCCTTATGCCAAGACTAAAAATAAGATTTTGTCAAAGACATGTTCCAAGAGACTAGTTTGTCTCATGAGACCTACTGATGCATCGAGGAGCTATAGCGGGCTCCACCCATCACTTACTAAGTCCAATGAATTCCTCATATGAAAAGGTTTAAACATATCATAAACATTCGTATTAAAACTAGAATATGATATTTCAATACTTTATCCATAAACCAAGATTTGTATTAAAATAACACATCCATAGTAAAACATATAAAAAACCTTCAATACAATATGGAAGTTTTGTATCATAAAAAATCAGCTTCAAATAAGCTTAAAATCCATCAAAAGATGATGACATAGATGAAATAAAAACATTTTTTAGAGAAATATCTATTACTATTTTGAAATAATTTAAAGGTCATATAATTATAAAATAAAAAATTTATTTTGAAAATATTATTATAATATTGTAAGGGAAGCTTTGACGTTGTTATAACGACCAAAAATATCTGCACCCACAGTATAAGTTAAAAAAACATTCTTACCATAATTTTTTCAAAAAGTTCATAAAGTACCTTATTTGAAAAATGACAGAAAGATTCCTTTCAAACCATTTTATAAAAAGTAAAATAATGGTATAAATGACTTTAACCCATAGTATAATAAATAGTAATTTTTTTTTGAAATAAAGTTTTAAGAAACATGGATGTGGATGATAAAGATGTCCCAGTAGATACTTACATAAAAACAACCTCAGATAATAAATAGATTGTGAAATTAACCCTTACCTTGTACATTTCCTTGGTAGAGGGTAGCTTAACCTCCTGTATAATGGTGAAATAATTGTTATTAAATTATACTAGAATCATATACAATAATATGATATCATATATGTTCTTTTAACATTGCCTTGTTAATAATATCTTAGTATTATCGTTGTTTCAGGTGTTAAGTGATTTGTTTTCCTTTATATGATTTGTTACTTAAGTAATTTTTATTATTGATAAGATGTATATTATTAATATTCAGAATTATATTAAGTCTTTAAAAATTATTTTTAATCATCTAATGAAATTTAGTCTTGAATGGATACGATGGAGAATGAATCTCATCGTGTTCATGGAGACGATAATCCTTATGTACGCACAAGCGACAATATCATTATTTTGATATTAAAATAATATATAATTGGATAGTATATCATATATAAATAATTATTATCAGGTTATATTTATTATTTACATCAATTACACAACATTATTATACTCATCTAAATAATAATGTATTGAATAACAATTACACCACGACGTGGAGACGGTAAGCTGTACGCACGCATGTATGGTGACATGTCATTCAAAGGATGGATAGAATAATGAATATGGTTGTACCATATTTATAATAAAATTACAGTATATAGAATATACTGGGGTTATTATTTTAGAATGGAAACAACAAATAAATAGGAAGTGGAAGAAGAAAGGAACTTGAAATAGATGATGAAATATTTACCTCTTCTTTAGGTTCTTCCTTTTGATTCGATCAAAAGGGATCCTTAGGTTGGATTTATGACTAAAATAAGTCCTATAAGATGATGGGAGGACATTTGAGATGGTATTTGGGCAGAGTTTTTCTGATCCAAAAGGCTTTGAAGGTGTGAATTTGAGGGAAGGGGGAGTGCCCTTTTATAAGAGGGGTGAGGGGAACCTTAGGAAAAGATAGAAATATTATTTTATAATAATTTTTATCAGTTTATAATGGATAAAAAATAAATTATTTAAAGGATAATGTGGTTATGGGTTTAAAACCTCCCAACCAATAGGTTTTATACAGGTTTGTGTCACTATATTAACCTTATCTTTTAGATTTAACTCTAAGTTAAATTGTTTGGCATTTACCATGTCTCTTTGTATTTTTATATTATACGGTTAATAAATTTACTATAAACTTCCAATATAACCCCAAGTGATTAATTAATTATAAAACTACCATTATATAAGTATTTTGGTCGAACCTTAGATTTATAGGAATATAATATCAATTAATAATATAATATTTGTTTTAAAAACTCTTTTATGTCAATTTTGACACTATTTGGTATTTTGTTTTTTTAGAATTCATAAAAACATTATTCATTCGAAAAAAATTCATCTAACCAACCCTAATATGTCATATTAACCTTTAAAATTAGTTTAATTCATAAAAAGTCTCAAATTACATTTATTTGGATATTTATAATAATTTTTTTAATCTTTCATTAATACGGTAATTACTACACCATCATTATGTCATAAATAAATTTAATTATTTAATGTCTAAAAAATATAAATAAAATACCATTATGTAGGAAATCGTTTTATCTTTCTAATGAATATTTATAGTCTAATTTATCTTATGTTTATACTTATATTAAAAATGGTTTAGTTATTAAACTTTGAAATTAACACTTTTAACTCTTCTTTGAATTAAATAATAATAAATATCCTAATATAATCCAAGTGGAACTAAAGGAATATATTTTATTCCTAAGGTTGATTCTGGCCAAATTAAACTTATCAAATAAAATTAGGACATGTGTTAGGGTAATGATAATATCATTTTTACCTTTAATTACCCTGTTTACTTTTAACTGTGGTAAATAAAAGTCAAAAGTTACTATTCACCAAAAATTATTTTCATCTCATTGAACCACATTTTACTTAATAATATCAACCATGCCTCTCAGATTTTTGAAATTCAACTCACATAAGTAGTAAAGTTATGTTTTATGTAAATTTGCAAATGCTCCTAGGAGGTAGGTAAAAGACGATAAGAAGTTCAATAAAATTTTTATATATATAAACTTATTATAAAATAACTTTAATGAATTATATTGATCTTATATAGAAATTATGTATCTATTTTAAACTAAAATGAATTTAAATAAAATAAATAATTATTTAAATAAAAAGTCGATTTTAACCAATAAATTATTGTTTTTCACTATTCATCAAAAATTGAAAGTTTTCAGAAAAATACCAAAATTTCTCCCTAAGATACTTTTGATATTCTAAATTCAAAAATTAATTATATTTTACAAAATTCAAAACATAAAATTTGCTTTTATTAATATAAAATTAATTTCCGTTGTCAAAACCAAAAAGCATGTTTTTCAGAAATAATAACTAACAAAAGATTGATACTAGTTTATGTTCAATTTAAAAGTGAAATTATTTACAAAGAATAAAATTGGATTAAATGGTAAAAATATAATCTATTTATACTTTCAAACCATTAAAATTTATAATTTAACACTACAAATTATTTTGATTAAAAAAGTTGTTTTCAGTTAAAATATAGTATTTTTCACTATTCAGCAAAATATAAAAGTTATCAGAAAAACACCAAAAATTTATTGAAACTAAATTCTTATGTCCTGATTCTAAAGAAGAAGTTTATTTTTTCAAATTGAATATATAAAAGTTTCAAATATTTGATTTAAATAGGGTTCTCCTTTAAAAGGTGGTAAAATTGCATTTAAAAAAATACTTCTTTTATCTAAAAAAAATGAATATGTTTTTTCCATTATGTCTAAGAAACTAATAATATGGATTCTAAAATTATAAAGATTATATAAGTTCAAAGTTTAGTTAATACTATTCAAAACCTCTTTTGAACGACTAGTTTGGTAAGTCGTGGTGCGCTTGAACTCGGTGTTGCGTGTAGTGCAAGTTATTGAATTACTTTGAAGAAATAATGTACTATGAAATTTTGGGGTGTTACATTCTTCCCTCCTTCAATAAATTGCGACCTCATAATTTGAAATTTTTCTTCGAAAATAAAAGGTTAAAAATAGAAAATACCTTTGTGGGAAAACCCACATCGGAAATTGGGTTAATAAAATTTATTCTTAATAAGAGGAAAAGGGGAACAAAAAAGTCACCACCAAATTATGATCTAGATTAGAAGAAAATTGTTGGAAATTAGAGACACATAATTGTAGTAAAAATTTATATATTTATAGATAGTTATTGAGGTCATCACTCACAAACAATTGTAGAATTGAGGGCCTCAAACCATCAATCTATGATGATTTAAAATATCATAGGTTCAACAAAACATAAGATATTAGGATAACACATTTTTAGTTTTAATATACCTTACCTAAAGTTTAAGAATTAATTTCTTCATAGAATAAGAGATGAAAGAAAATATACTTGACAAGTAGAGTTCCATCCTTTAACTAAATTCTACCACAAACTCATCTTTCACTCTAAAAGATAATAGAAATTAAAAATATATTCTATTTATCCTATTCGTATACGGTTCCAAAAAAAAATGAATTTATAATTTATCTACCAAAACTTTAAAAAAAACTACAATATTCAATCTAGGACATCACATAGGCCAGTGGTAGGTGATACACCCTTGTCGCCCTTCGGTTGCGGGTTCTAGTCTCGCAGCCTTGCTGCACTCAACGGGTTGCCGCCGGACCTCCGGGCTGTCCTTTTTATGGAAATCCAAAAATAATCTCAAACTAGAATTATCCAAAATACTTCTATCCAAAGTCATAGTCCAAAATTTATAAGGAAGGTAAACACAATGAAGATCCTTTTTTCCACGTAATAATAGGTGAACACCTTCATCATGTATTCTTTTAAAACACTACAACATCCTAAATTACCATAAAACCTTATTGAATACATTCATGCTCCCTTATTCCTTATAGAATACTGGATATACTCCTTCTATCCAAAAATGTTGTAAACTCCAACAATGATGGAATATACAAATCTTTAATATGTTTCAAGGTAGTCAAGAATATCCAATATAATTTATCCAAATCAACCATGTATTATTCTAAAATCACTACCTCAATATTAGAACCATATTATGGTTTATCATTCTCTCAACCATAAATTTTCCAAAAATTTAACCTTCTATTGAGTCACTTTTCTTGGTTCCACAGAATCTCAAGTCCTTAATGAAATAGTACTGCAGTTCAATCCTTATATACTCTATAATTATTATAACATGTATATTATTAATACAATACTCAAATGACACAATACTTTAATAACAACGTAAGAAATCTAATAATTACTCTTCATCTTCGGTAGTATCATAACTTTATTATTATCCAATAATAGCATTTGGGGTATAATCTGATGATTTGTACATTGATTTTCATAGTGTCCCAAATCCTTGCAGATAAAGCATTGTACATTCGAAACTTTTTTCTTACCCTTGTAATCACGTACTTGGTGTCCTTTTTCTCCACACTTATAACAAACTCCCATTCCCTTCAATAATTTACAAAGGTGATTCTTTCCACATTTTCTGCAGTATGGATATTCAAATTTTCCCTTCTTCCCCTTATTTCCATTTCCAAAGTGTTCAATAGATCTCTTCTTCTCTTTCTTTGCTTTAATGTCATAAGACTTAGAGAATTCTTTTTCTGTCTTGATAGCACATGAGACAATATATTCGTATGATAAGAAGGATTGTGAGACTAATGCTCGATGGAGAAATGATTTTAACCCATGAAAGAAATGATCAATATTACTTCTTGGGATACGTATATAATCTGCAACATGCCTCACAAACCTTGTAATGTTAGCTTCATATTTTACGACATTCTCATCCTCATTTTTCCTCAAACTCATAAATTTTCTTTCCATATCTGCTTGATGGTCATGAGGAATGTATTTTCATAAGAAAATTTCTGTAAACTCCCTCCATTACATATTTGATACTTCATCATATTCCTTTGTGTTTTGAATCAATGACCACCATTGATTGGCATCTCCAGTGAGTCGGTAAACTGTCATGACAACCTTTTCCTTTTCACTACTCCCCAAGGCGTGTAATATTTTCTCTAAGGAATTTATCCATTACTCAACTACTAGTGGATTTGTACCCCCATTGAATGTTGGTGGTTATTTACTCATGAAGCGATTTGACATTGATCCTCCACGTTGTGGATCAGGGTGCTCCATACGGGTAAGGTTATTATTCATAACCTAAGTGAGTTGTCCTAATATAGTGATAAGCTAATCAGCACCAGTTGTTTCACCAGATCCACTATAATTATATTGAGTAGTAGGGTAATCCCTACATTGAGTACGTGCATTGATATGGTTTCCATTCCTTCTACTAGGCACCATTTCTAAACAATGGTATAAACTAGACTAGTTTATGAATCTAAATACATAATTCCAAACTTATAAAATACTTAACATAAATTGAATATTTTATGGATATAATCTATAATCATATAAAATGTTTTCCTTGAATAATTATATACCCATAAAACCTTCATAATGGTTTGTAAATAAAGTTATAATTATCCTAATCATATCCCCCGAGAGTGTCGTAACCAAGAGTGCAGCAAGGCCCGTTGTCGTGCACCGGTTCTCGTTCGAGTCTAGCTCAAAGCAGTTCTATCGGGTTTTACCCCTAGGTACATCTGTGCTAGATCTACCTCTACCTGCTCATATCTAGACATGAATGTATTTATTGGAAAAATCACAAAATCTCTACAATTCCAAAATTCTAGGAAGTTCTTCTATACTAATCCTCAAAGTCTATCTTAGGGCTATGTGCTCTAATCAGAGTTTACCTAAATCTAGTTTCCAAGGTTTGTACTACACTTCCTCTGATACCAAAAGTAATGCCTCGAACCCAGAAGCCCAGAGTCGGTGCATTATTATGTATCATTGGCATGATCACAAAATATGAAGTCTCAAAATACCGATTAGTTTTGTATCATTGGAAGTACTAGATACATTCATAAGGTTTACATTACAACATAAAATGGAAAACTACAACAACATTGTATCCATAGAAAAAACTGAGATCCTGTATACTATCCCTAGAGGTCAGTCATAATATACTTATTCGCATCTTGGGAAAAATAAAACATAGAAAGGGGTGAGATCATATGCTCAGTAAGGATAACAATATAGCAGAAACTTTCATAAATAAGCACAAACATTTAAGGTAGTGTTTAAGACTAAAAAAATCCTTTTAAACTTGAAATTCAACATAATATGGTAAATATAAAATCAAATAATGTCATTTACTTATTCATATGTATATTCTACTAGTCAAATAATGACATGTAATATCAATATCCACTCTCATAATGATAGAATGCATAATGCCAGACTTTCATAACCACATAGTCAAGGCCTTGTGCCAAGACTACAAAAAAGATTTTGTCAAGGCCTTGTACCAAGACACTAGTTTGTCTCATGAGACCTACCGATGCATCAAAAATCTATAGTGGGCTCCACCCGTCACTTACTAAGTCCAATGATTTCCTCATATGAAAAGGTTTAAACATATCATAAATATTCGTATTAAAACTAGCATATGAAATGTCAATAATTTATCTATAAACCATGAATGGTATAAAAATAACACATCCACAGTGAAAAATATCACAAAACCATCAATACATTATGGAAGTTTTATATCATAATAAATAAACTTAAAATAAGCTTAAAATCCATCAAAAGTTGTTGACATTGATGAAATCAAAACCTCTTTTTAGAGAAATAAATCTTATTATTTTGAAATCATTTAAAAGTCATATAATTATAAAAGAAAACAATTATTTTGAAAATATTATTATTACCTTTAAAGGAAAGATTCAACATTGTTATAACAGCGGAAAATAGCCGCACCTGCCGTATAATTTTAAAAAACATTCTTACCTTAATTTTGTCAAAAAGGTCATAAAGTACCTTATTTTAAAAAAGACAGAAAGATTCATTTCAAACCATTTTATAAAAAGTAAAATAAGGGTATAAATGACTTTAACCCATAGTCTAGTAAATTGTAAAAATGTTTTTAAATACATTTTTAAGAAACATGGTTGAGTATGATAAAGATGTCCCAGTAGATACTTAGTAAAAACAAACTTGGATAATAAAGAGATTTTGAAATTAACCCTTACCTTGTACTTTTCCTTGGTCGAGGGTAGGTTAACCTCCTGTATAATGGTGAAATAATTTTTATTAAATTATACCATAATCTTATACATTAATATGATATCATATATGATCTTTTAGCATTTCTTTGTTAATAATATCTTAGTATTATGGTCGTTTCAGGTGTTAACTGATTCATTTTACTTTATATGATTTGTTATGTAAGTAATGTTTATTAGGGACAGGATGTATCTTATTCATACTAAAGAATTATATTAAGTCTTTAAAAATTATTTTTAATCATCTAATGAAAGTTAGTCTTGAATGTATACGACGGGGAATGAATCTCATCGCGTTCGTGGAGACAGTAATCTGTACGTACACACGAGCAAAAATATCATTATTTTGATATTAAAATAATATATAATTGGATGGTATAACATATATAAATAATCATTATCATGTTATATTTATTATTTACATCAATTACACATCATTATTATACCCATCCAAATAAAAATGTATTGAATAACAATTACACCACGACGTGGAGATGGTAAGCCATACGTACGCACGTATGGTGACATGTCATTCAAAGGATGGATAGAATAATGAATATGGTTTTACCATATTTATAATAAAATAATAGTATATAGAATATACTAGAGTTATTATTTTAGAATGGAAAAAACAAATAAAGAGGAAGTGGAAGAAGAAAGGAACTTGAAAGAGGTGATGAAATATTTACCTCTTCTTCGGGTTATTCCTTTTGATTTGATCAAAAGGGCTCTTTAGGTTGGCTTTCTGACTAAATTAAGGCCTCTAGGATGAATATAATACATTTTAGGGGATATTTGTGTAGAGGTCGGCCGATCCAAAAGGCTTTGAAGGTGTGAATTTGAGGGAAGGGGGAGTGACCTTTTATAAGAGGGGTGTGGGGCGCCTTAGGAAAAGCTAGAAATATTATTTTATAATAAAATAATTTTCGGTTTATAATGGATAAAAAATAAATTATTTAAAGGCTAAGGTGGTTATGGGTCTAAAACCTCTCAACCAATAGGTTTTAGATAGGTTTGGGTCATTATATTAACCTTATCTTTTAGATTTAACTCTTAGTTAAATAGTTTTACATTTACCATGTCTCTTTGTATTTTTATATTATACGGTTAATAAAATTACTATAAACTTACAGGAGAACCCCAAGTGGTTCATTAATGATACACCTATCATTTTATAAGTCTTTTTTCTGAAGCTTATATTTTTAGGAATATAATATTAATTAATAATATAATATTTGTTTTAAAAACTCTTTTTTGTCAATTTTGACACTATTTGGTATTTTGTTTTTTCAGAATTCATAATAGAATTATTACATCAAAAAAAATTCATATAACCAACACTAATATTTCATATTAACCTTGAAAATTATTGTAATTCATAAAAATTCTCAAATTACATTTATTTGTATATTTATAGTATCAATTATTTTAATCTTTCATTAATACGGTAATTACTGCATCATCATTTTCATAAATAAATTTAATTATTTAATGTCTAAAAAATATAAATAAAAAAAATTATATAGGAAATATTTTTAGATTTATAATGAATATTTATAGTTTAATTTATCTTATGTGTAACCCTATATTAAAAGTGGTTTATATATTAAACTTTGAATTTAACACTTTTAACTCTTCTTTGAATTAAATAATAATAAATGTCCTAATCTAATTCAAGTGGAACTAAAGGATCATATTTTATTACTAAGGTTTTTTTGTAGAATTACACTTATCTAATAAAATTAGGACATGTGTTAGGGTAATAATAATATCATTTTTACCTTTAATTACCATATTTACTTTTAACCGTGGTAAATAAAATTCAAAAGTTACTATTCACCAAAAAATATTTTCTTCTCATTGAACTAAATTTTACTTAATAATATCAACCATGTCTCTCAGATTTTTTAAATTCAACTCACAGAAGCAATAAAATTAAGATTTATGTAAACTTGCAAATGCTCCTAGGAGGTGGGTAAAAGACGGTAAGAAGTTCAATAAAATTTATATATATATAAACTTGTTATAAAAAGACTCTAATGAATTATATTGATATTATATATGAATTATGTATATATTTTGACCTAAAATAAATTTGAATAAAATAAATAATTATTTAAATAAAAAGTCAGTTTTAACCAATAATTTCGTGTTTTTCACTATTCATCAAAAATTGAATGTTTTCAGAAAAATACCAAAATTTCATCCTAAGATAATTTTGATATTATGAATTCAAAAATTAAGTCTATTTTACCAAATTCAAAACATAAAAGTTTCATTTATTAATTTAAAATTAATTCCTGTTGTCAAAACCAAAAAGTATGTTTTTAAGAAATAATAACTAACAAAAGATTGATACTTGTTTATGTTCAATTTCCAAGTGAAATTATTTACAATGAATAAAATTGGAGTAAATGGTAAAAATATAATCTATTTATACTTTCAAACCATTAAAATTTATAATTTAACACTAGAAATTATTTTGATTAAAAAAATTGTTTTCTGTTAAAATATAGTATTTTTCACTATTCACCAAAATATGAAAGTTATCAGAAAAACACCAAAAATTGATTGAAACTAAATTATTATGTACTTATTCTAAATAAGAAGTTTATTTTGTCAAATATAATATATAAAAGTTTCTAATATTGGATTTAAAAAGGGTTCTCCATTAAATGTCGGTAAAATTGCATTTAAAAAAATACTTCTTTTATCTGAAAAAATGAATTTGTTTTTTTCATTATGTCTAAGAAAACCATAATATGGATTCTAAAATTATAAGGATTATATAAAGTTCACAATTTAGTTAATACTCTTCATATCCTCTTTTGAACGGCTAGTTTGGTAAGTCGTGGTGCACTTGAACTCGGTGTTGCGTGTAGTGCAAGTTATTGAATTACTTTGAATAAATAACATACTATGAAATATTGATGTATTACAAGGATAGTGGAGTATCATAGAAGTACCAATTATAAGACAAATGGGGATAATAATTCCCTATTTCGTATATTCAATAAATGTGGTAGGAAGCACCTGGGTAATTATATCATGGGATCAGGGTAGTGTTTTAAGTGTGGTAAGGCAGGACAAAAATCCCATAACCTTTGAACTAAGATTAAGATTATAATTAATGTAATAAAATAAAAAATGGATCAAGAAAATGATCCACCCACACTAAAATGATTCAAGTGTAAGAAGTTCATTCATTATACAAATCAAATCCACAATCATTAGGCTAATGAATAAAATATCCCCCAACAACCTCCCAAACTAAGGGAATAAGGAATGGAATTCATGATCACTACCACTAAGGTAGATCATGATAATGACGTGATACGAGGTATGATTGATCTATTTTCTAGATCTTTTAAAACTCTATTTGATTCTGGTTCATTGCATTATTTAGTATCACACAGGTTTTCTAAGAATGAGGAATCACCGACTTAAGTGATGGATACCAAAATATCAGTGAAAACCCCTGGTGGTATGATAATCTTGTATAAGATTTATAAATATGATTAAATTGATATTTATGGGAGGATAATTCATGGAGATAATATTTATCCAATTTAGTTTAATTTTACATAATATTGGGTATGTATTGGATTTACTTACATAAATAACATATCAATTGTTGGGATAAGGAAATCTCATTTCATATCTAAAATCATCCTATTATCAAGTATCAATAAAAGAATGATTATGAAGTCCTTGTGGAATAAAATTCTATAATATGGGTTATGATACCCAACAATGAGGGACTTTTGAATCAAATGATCGGGGATTAAGACAACATTGATGAAATAACTATTTTAATAGAGTATACTTATGTATTTATGGATTAACTAACTGGACTTACCCCAGAGTGTGGGGTTGATTTTTCAATCAAACAAATACAATGATCTATGCTTATCATAAAGAGTCCATATAAAATGGATCCCATTTAATTAAAGTAGTTAAATAAGTGACTCCAAGAGAATTTTGACAAGTGTTTTATATGATTTAGTGCTTTTCCATGGGGTGTTCTTTATTAAAAAAAGGATGGTTCGATGTGTATTTTAATTGATTATCATGAGATTAATAAAATAATGATCATGAAAAATTATTTTCTAACCCATATCAATGATACATTCAATCAAATCATAAGATCATGATACTTCTTGAAAATTTAACTTTGATCTAGATATCTTTAGTTAAGTGTTAAAAGGAACGATATTTCTAAGATAACTTTCCATAAGATGTCTGAGCACTATGAATTTATAGTGATTCCCTTTAGACTTATGGATGATATGACTATCTTCATGGATCTAATTAATAGTATTTTGAGACTACCTTTATCAATTTTTTATTGTTTTTAAAGATGATATTGTTATATATTAAAAGATAAAGGAAGAGCATGAAGATTATTTTTAGATTGTGTAAAATACCTTGGGAAAGGTGAAAATATAAGCCAAATTTAGAAATTATGAATTTTGGATGCAAAAAGTATCATTCTTGGATTATGTAATCATAATAAAGGGTATATTAGTAAATCTATCAAATACAAAAGTTTATGAAAAATGAACTAAATTGACCTCTGTAACTGTAATCCATAGTTTTCTTAGGTTAACAAGATATTAAAAAATATTTTTAATAAATTTTTCATGGAAATAAAACTCATTAAAAAAGTTAACATAGAATAGAGTGAAGTTCATTTAGACAAAATAATATGAAGAAAGATTTATGCAACTAAAAAAAAGGATGGTTACTACTCCTATACTTACATTACCCTATAATGGGGAAGATTTTTTAATATATAATGATGATTTGAAAAATGGCTTGGGTTAAATTTGGATATATAATGATAATGAAATTACTTATGCTTCATGACAGTTAAACAATAATGAGAAAAATTACCCAATACATGGTATGGAGTATGCGATAATGATATTTTCATTAAATATTTGCAAACATTATCTGTATGGAAAAAATATGACATATATAATAATAAAAAAGGATTCAAATATATATTCACACAAAAGGAATTAAAAATTCACTAAATGATATGGTTTTAATTGATAAAATATTATTAATTCTTAATACAGTACCACTCAGGGAAGGAAAATAATGTGAATTATGCTTTGATCAGGATAGGCTATGAAACTCTAACTTGATAAGAATCATAAAAGACTAAATACTCACAGATTTTAAAAGGAATAATCTTTTTATAATAAGAGGATATAAATACAATATTTCATAATTTAATGAACAAAATTATATTCAAAAAAAGATAAAATAACCCCAGAAAGATGATATAGATCTATAGAAAAGGTAGCGAATATTCTGGAGTTCAACACTGAAGAAGATAGGGTTATAAGGTTTGGACCTCAGATATGTTTCCCTTAAAAACTAAAATTTAAGAAGGAACTTTTGGATGATGCATATAATTCATCATTCTATATACTTCTAGGTAGTATGAATATGTATAGAGATCTAAAAAAACATCTGGTGGGATAGAATGAAGAGATAAATTGTAGAATACATATCTTGATGTTTTGTATTCCAATGAGTTAAGGTTGAATGATAAAATTTTAAGGGTAAATTGAAAAAATTACCCGTTACATTATATAAATAGAAAAAAATCACAATAGAAATCATTATAAAAATCCATAAAAAATTTAAGGGCCATAATTCTCTTTAGGTTTTGGTCAATCACATTACAAAGTCAACACATGTTATTTACATCAAACATATTTATCCATTTAATAAATTTACAATATATACATAAGGTAAGTGGTAAGGCTGCATGGAGTACCAAAATTCATTGCATGTGACTAAGATATAAGGTTTACTTTGAGGTTCTAGATAATGCTTTAGAAATATTTGGAGATAGTGTTGAGTTTTAACACTACTTATCATCATAAAAAAATGGTTATTCTGAGAGGATAATTCAAACACTATAGGATATGTTAAGATCTTATTTGGTGGATTTCCAAGGATGTTTGGATCAACAATGTAACATCCCAACCCCAAAATCCCAGAGTTGGTGTATTATTTTATTACATTAGCATGATTACAAGGAATTAAATCCTGAAGGACTGATATGTTTAGCAGTATTGGAAAGAATGATTACATACATGATACCCAAAATACATTGGGAATAGTAAATAAAAGCATGGTACATAAAAATAAAATAAACTACATCCTTGAAATCTTATTCAAAGATTTATTCTTCATAACCTTGGGAAAGGAAACATATTAAGGGTGAGATCAAATGCTTAATAAGGGTAAATAAATCAAGAGAAATAATGAATCAATAGGAATAAATTAAAATTTCATGGTAAATAAATGATAACACATTCCATTCAAAATAACTAGATAAGGAAAAATGAATATGGAAAGGTAATAATCTGAAAGACATGCCACTTAATCAATAAACTGAGAATAGAATATATCTATAGATATGTCAATGAAAAATATCATGGATACAAAATAACTAAATTATATATGAAGTAAATTATTACTTATGAGATTTCATATCCATGGGACATGAAAACCTATACAAACAATTCCTTTCACAAGATGATTTAAAACTATGGATAGAAACCCATTTAATTTGGACACCTTAATTATCTCATGAGAACCTACCAATGCGTCAAAAGGATATATAATATATGGTCCCCAACCATCATTACAAACATTAAGAATTTCATGTATTAATTAATCAAAATAAATAATATTCCTTATCAAATATCCATATTGAATAAAATATACAAATTTATCAATAATTCCCCATTTAATCAAATAATAGTCAAAGTAAACATAGTATGTGATATGATATATGGTTTAGGAAATAATAATATCCATAATATGAAAATATTGATATTCAGGAAAATTTAAAATGAAAATTATTAAAATAAAATGTTTGTTTCAAGAGAAATTTAAAAATCACAAAAATAAGTGATATTACGAAGATAACCATTAAGAACATTCTTGAGGAGAATAATCTTTAAAAATTTCAAAAGTGTCCCATACAACTTTAAAACATTTGAATCGTAATCTATAGAAAGGTATGAAATTAATTTAAACATTTAATATCATGATAATAATGGAATTCAGGATATAACATGAAAACTATCATATACACACCATATAAAAGATACTAGATGCATAACAACAAATAAGTCTCAATGGAATGTAAATTGAGATGAAATCCCTTACCTCACCCTTAATTTTGTTTCATGGTATTTATACTCCTATATAGTGGTTTAAAATATGTTAATAACTTATAAAATAACCATAAAAATATTAATAATATCATATATTAACTTCTTATAATATCTTATTACATGTTTGTTAACAATCTTTCATTATTTTGACTATTTCGGGTGTTAATTTCCTAGCGTTATAAAGTATGTTTTGAATTGTTGTTTGTTGTTATTATTAATTATATCATGGTTTAATCCTATAAAAAATTTAAAACAATATTTAATTATCATATATAATCTATAAACATGTATTTAGAATAATCTATAAATTTTGGAGATAATAAATGAAATGCATTGTTCATGGATACGGTAGGCCATACGTACGTTTGAATGCTACTTTCATTTCTTTGTAATATTAAAAGAATGAAACATAAATTATAAATATATATATTATAACTCCATTATAATATCTATTTCATATATTTCATATATTTTTATTAAAATTTTCTTTAATACTTTCTATGTATAGTGTGAACGAATCACATTTCTTTGAGGTGGAAGTAGTCCACACTTCCACAAATGACATTATATTATTTAAAAAAAATGGAATGTACATAGGTAAATTTTATAAAAGAATTAAATAAGTATAAATACATTTTATATATCATGTATATCATATATAAATATATTTTTCATCATAATGTCCACTATGATAGGTGGTACAAGAAAAATGGACAATCATCATTTCGTGAGGTAGTAATTCGCCGTACATAGAAACAATATGCCCATTACTCATTAGATGAAAGTGTGTGTAAGTTAAGGTTGAAAAAATAACATAAAAAAATCCTATTATATTTACGATACTTTTTTATATAATAAAATAATAAGAATATTTTAGGGAGTGGATAATGAAAAAAAAACTAATTTTTTTGAGAGAAGATGTTACCTCTTAATTAGGTAACTTCTTTTGTTTGCACCAAAAGGATTAATTGGATGGATTTAAGAACAAGGATATGATTATAGGATAATGGTAGAGATTTTTAGAAGATATTTGGATAGATATTGGTTGATAAAAAGTTTCTTGAGAGGTGTGAGTAAGTGGGAGGAGAGGATGCCTTTTTATAGTGGAGGAGGAGTGCCACTCTTGTTATATTTTGACAATGGAATTCGATAAACGTTTTTCCCATTTAAAGTGGATTAAATAATGGAAACAATTAAATAAAAGGGATTATATATTCAAAATATTTCCATAAAATGGATCTTTGAAAAATTTATAGGTCATTTGAGCCCTTAATATTAAGGTTTAGCCCATTATTAATCTTAATTTTACATTAATTGTTGTAATTAATTTTAATTGCATTCACTAATATTTTTGAAAAAAAAACTACGTTGACCTTATTATAAATTATAAATTATGATGATTAAAAATATGGAATCTATTTTTCCAAATATATATAACATAAGTGGAAAAAATTAATTTAAATTTAATTCCGTAGATGAGACGACAATGCAGGTTTTTAAAGTAAAAACATCTGTAAAGTTGCTATGTTTTTATTGACAATTTCAAAGTTAAATTTATTCCAATGACCTAAATTGTATTAATTTATATAAATATTATATAATTAAACTTTAAAACTAATTTTAAACATATTTTAACCTTATAAATTAATTATATTAAAAAACAATTTGAAATAAAATTCAGTATTTTTCACTACTCATTAAAAAATGAATATTCACTGAAAACTATTAAAAATTCACCCAAAACTAAACTTTGTGTTTATATTTAAATTATGAAGTTAATTTTGATATATTAAATTTATAAAATGGTCAAAAAATATATTTAAATTGGGTTCTCCACTAATAGGTGGTAAAAATGACCTAATAAAAATATAGTATTTTATGCATAAAATTGGGTTTGTTTTTATCTTAATACTATAAAATATATTGGATGAATATAAAAAATATTTTATTTAATTTATAATAAATATCCCATTAATATCACTCATTAATTTTAATTAATTTAATTTTTAGGGTAAAACAACCTTTTGAGAATAAAAATAGTTTTATATAAAAATATCCCCTTTATATTCAATTGGTTCTTATACTCATTTATAATTAATTTTTTATCAATTAATTACTAGGTTAAAATATATATTTTCATTATTTATTTAATACTATCCATAAAAAATAGTTTATATATTATAATATTAAATAATAATATTTTAATAATATATTATTTTTTCGATAAAACTCGGTCTTGTGTAAAACGAATGCCATCGCACAATAACTCTGTGTTGCATGCATTACAATATAGAGAATATTTCAAATAAATTTAAAATGGTAAATATATTTTAAAATATTAGGGTATTATATTCCCTTACACACTTGGTGTTGCGTGCCATGTACGCTATCGAATATAAGGTTCTTATTTTAGTATTTTGGGGTGTTACATTCTCCCCACCTTAAATAAATTATGTCCTCAGAATTTAAACTTCATCTTGGTAATAAAGGTATTGAAAATAAAATATTGTTGAAATACCCAAATTATAAATATTTTTAATGACACATCTTCTTAATAATAGATAAATAAAAGTACAATGGTCACATAACTAGGTTTCTCTTATTAGAGAACATAGGTGGGAAATAGAAACACAGATACAAAGGAAAAATCTAACAATAATGTTATGATGGAGAGTGCTGGAGAACATGGTCAGGAGAAAGTTAATAGTCACTAGGTTATGAGTACAAAATGATCTAAGGGGAAATTTTATTCATCAAAAATGATGGTACTGGGAAATTTTGTTTGGTTTTAAAATACATTTTTTTCTATAGTTAAGGATTTCTTTCACTCTATAATAATATAAGTAAATATACATTTCTATAAACATAATATTTTACTTTTATTATGAAATGAACTAGTTATACTTAATCTCTTAGAACATGAAGCATCATATGGTGAATTAATACATTAACCAATAAAATATCATCCAATGATCAACCATTTTATAAGTAGTTAACTTTTACAAAAGATTATGATCCAACACATTGGAAGGAATGTAACTGAATTTCAAAAATGAAATTATAATTAACCATCAATCTTTAAGAAGTAACTCTTTAATCATCACATACTGAATATGTGAACTCCTTCATCATGTATTCTCTTGAAATATGTTAATAACTTGAATTAACACAAAACCTTATTGGAAACATGTATTTTTCCTTATTCATTATGTAAAAAACATGTTAGTGGATATATTACTTAAATACAAAAGTGTTGCAAACTCCATCAATGATATCATAAACCAATTTTCAAAAAGTCATTAATATGTTCCAAAGTAGTCATTAGTTGTCCAAATAAATAATTTTTTCATCATAATCTCAACATAAGGAACTTATTAAGAGTTGTCTTTCCCTCAACCATGTCTTTTCTAAAAAGATTAACTTTCTATTGAATATATTTTCTTGGTAATATTCACCATATGATCTCAAATACTTAATGAAAACGTATTGTAGTACAATTCTTATATATTTCATAAATTATATTATGGGAACATCATAAATAAAAAACGTTTACAAAATATTTCTTAGATTCAAATAAAAAATCACATTAATCATTTCACTTAAGTTGTGTCAATAACATATGCTTGACATTGATCCCTTATCTTCTTTAGAGGTATATTCCCTTGATATTTGGGTCATTATTTTGAATATTGATCCATCTATTTACAATTCTAACACTTAATATCAGTATTTTCCTTCTTACCTTTGAATTCTTTTTTCTAGTTACCTTTCTCTTCAAACCTACATAACATACTATCAATCTTTTCAAGAATTTAACTGGGTGATTCTTTCCACAGTCATCACATGTGGGAAAATTATTTTTTCCATTCTTCCCTTTATCTTTCATTTTATATCTCTTTCTATTTTTCTTTTTCTTCCCATTGAATCTATAATAATTGGATAATTATTTATCTATCTTGATATCACATAAAACCATCTCTTCATAAGATGAGAAATTCTGAGAAACCACCCCCTTTGGATTTTTGGATTAAGACCTTAAAATAAGTGGCCAATCTTGCCCTCCATATTGTGTATATAATCTTTAACATACCAAGATAACCATGTAAAGGTATATTCATAATAAACAAAACCCTCTTGTTCATTTTTCTTCAAGATAAGGAAATTCCTCTTTATCTCAGTTTGTTGATAATGATGGAAGTATTTATATAATAATGTTTCATTAAATGTTCTCAATTTTATGTGTTTTACTTCTTCTCTCCCTATTATTTCAAATCAAGGACAACCATTGATCAACATCACTTTGGATACAATGCACCACAATTGTAACCTTTTCCATTTCATTGCATCCCGAGGCCGTAAATATCTTCTCTAAATACTTAATCCATTTATCATATACAATTGGATTATTAGTCCCACTAAAAGATGGAGTCCACTATTTCATAAAGCTATCCAACATAGAAGATTTTATATACAGAATATGTTTCTATATTCAGTCAAGGTTATTTGTCATAAACTATCCAAGATTCATAATATATCTATAACTTTCTTAGTTCTAATAATAGCTACATTGATATTCTCAGCAGGGAAATATCTATATTTTCAATGAGTATTGATACCATTATTCCTTCCAAGTCCCATTTCTAAACAATGGAATATACTATATTAGCTTCTAAAATTAGGAACTTTGGATAAATCTAAATATGGTATAACAAATATCATAAATTTATTCATTATGAATCTAAGAATCATAAAATTTGGTTACTTTGGGGAGATATTTACTATCAAATCCTTCAAAATTATAGGTATATAAATTAGACTATGATAAGAATATCCCCTGAGAGTGTCAAACCAGGTGCATAGTATGTCCCATTGTTGTGTACCAGGTTACCCAAAGTCAGGTGCAGAACACCTTGTTGGAGTTATTACTCCCAGGTACATCTGTGCCAGAACTATGTCCACTTGTAGTATTCAGACAATGATGTATTACTATGAATACCCACATAATATACACCTTACCAAAATTCTAGGATGTTATTTTATAATCATCCTAAAAGTCTATCTTAGGGTTATGTTCCCTAATATAAGTTTTCTAAATCTAGTTTTCAAGGTTGTTTCTAAACTTACTTTGATAGCAACTATAACACCCCGACCCCAGAATCTCAAAGTCAAAGAATTATTTTATTACATTGAAATGATTACAAGGAATCAAATTCTAAAGGGCCGATGAGTTTAGTAGTCTTGGAAAACTATATTAAATACATGATACCCATAAAACATTGGGAAATAGTAAATACAAGAATGGTACATAAAAATAAAATAAAGTACATCCTTGAATGATTATTCAAAGATTTCTTCTTCATAACTTGGGGAAAGAAAATATAATAAGGGTGAGATCAAATTATCATTAAGGGTAAGTAAAGTATAAGCAATAGTGAATTAATAGTAATGAATTAACATGTGAAGGTAAATAATTTATAACACATTCCATCCAAATAACTAGATAAGGAAAAATAAATATGTCAAGGTAATAATTTAAAACACATTCCACTTAATCAATAAACTGAGAATTGAATAAATCCATAGATATGTCGATGAAAAATATCATAGATAAATAATAACTAAAATATAAATGAAGGAAATTCTTACTTATTGGACATAAAGTTTATGGCACATAAAAACCTATAAAATCAAGACCTTTCACAATAAGGTTTAAAACTACAGATATAAACTCATTTAATTTGACCAACTTAATCATCTCATGATAACCCATCGATGCATCGAGGGGATATATAATGTCTGGGACCCACCCGTCATTAAAATTCCTAATAATCAATCATATAAATTAATAAAAATAAATAAAATTCCTTATAAAATATCCATATTGAATAAAAGATACAGATTTATCAACACAACCCTAGTTAATCAAATGACTTTTAAAGTAAACACTATATGTGATATGATATATGATTTAGGAAATAATAATATACATGGTATGAAAATATGGATATTTAAATAAATTTACAAAAAAATGATTACAATAAAATTATTGTTTCCAGATAAACTTAACAACTAGAAAAGTAAGTGATATTGTAAAGATAATCATTAAGAACATTCTTGAGGAGAATAATATTTAAACATTCCAATTTGTCCCATAACACTTTGAAACATTTGATTCATGATATATAGAAAGGTATGAAATTAAATGAAACATATAATATAATTAGAATAAGGGGATTAATTATATTATATGAAAAGGAAGTATATACACAATATAAAAGAAACTAGGTGCATAACAACAAATAAGTCTCAATGGAAAGTAAATTGAGATGAAATCCCATACCTAAAAATTCTTTATGTTGTGTGGTATATATCCTCCTTTATAGTGGTTTAAAATATGTTACTAAATTATAATAGAACAATAATCATATTTATAATATAATATATTAACTTATTATAATATCTTTTTACCCTTTTGTTAACAATATTTCATTATTTTGACTATTTAGGGTGTTGATTGCATAGCTTTCTAAAGAATGTTTTGGCTTGTTGTTGGTTGTTATTATTAATTATATCATGATTTTATAATATAAATAATCTATACCATGATGTAATTATCATATTTATTCTACAAATATGTATTTATAATAATCTATAATTTTTGGAGATAAGAAATGAAATGCACCGTTCATAGAGACGGTTGACCGTATGTATGCATGAACACTACTTTTATTTATTTTTCATATTAAAATAATGAAATGTAAATGATACATATTTATGTTATAACTAAATTAAAATATATATATCATAAATGTTACATAGTTTTATTAAAATTATCCTTAATATGTTCCATGTATAGTGTGAATGAATCACATCACTCGGAGGAGCCGGCAGTCCACACCTCCACAAACGACGTTATCGTATTTATACGAAATGGAATGTATAGAGGTATGTTATGTAAATTAATTACTGATTTAAAATATATTATAAATATTATAAATATCATATATAAATATATTTTCCATCATAATGGCCACCGGGAGAGGTAGTAAAGGAAAAATGAACAATCATCATTTCGCGAGGCAGTAGTTCACCGTACACAGAAAAAATATGTTTGTTACCCATTAGATGAATGTGTGTGTAAGTGAAGGTATAAATCCTAACATAATTTTTTTTAGTATATTTATGATACTATTTTTTTATATAATTATAGAATAATTATATTTTAGGGATTAGGTAATGGAAATAAAACTAAAAATCTTGAGAGAAGATGTTATCTCTTAATTGGGTAACTTAATTTGATTTGCACCAAAAGGATTCCTTGGATGGATTTATGAGCAAGGGGAGGATTATTGGATGATGAGAGAGATGTTGAGAATATATTTAGTCAGATCTTTGTTGAGAAAAAGTGGCTTGAGATGTGTGGGGAAGTGGGAGGAGAGGAGGCATTTTTATAGTGGAGGAGTGACACTCATTAACATTTTGACAAAGGAATTCCATACACATTTTTTTACAATTAAATTGGCACAAATAATGGACCAAATTATATAAAAGGGATTATAGGGTAAAAATATTTCTAGAAAATTTATCTTATACAATTATATAGGTCATTTGGGCCCTTAAGATTAAGGTTTAGTCCATTAGTAAGATTAATTTTACCTTAATCATTGTAATTAATTTTAATTACATTCTCTAATATTTTTGGTAAAAACTAAGTTGAACTTATTAGATATTATAATTTTTTTGATTCCAAATATTAAATCCATTTTTTTAAATTAAGATCACAAAAGTGACAGAAATTAATTTAAATTTAATCCTGCAGATGGGACGATAATGCATGTTTTTAAAGTAAAAACATATGAAAGTTGGCTATGTTTTTATAGTAAATTTAAAATTGAAATTGATTAGAATGACCTAAATTGTATTAATTTATAAAAATATTATTTAATTAAACATTAAAACTAATCTAAAAATTAATGTAACATTATAAATAAATTAGATGCAAAATCATTTTTAAACTAAAATTCATTATTTTTCATTATTCATTAAAAATGAATATTTACAAAAAACAACCAAAAATTTACCCAAAACTAGTTTTTATGTTTATATTTAAAATAATAAGTTAATTTATATATTAAATTTATAAAAGTGTCAAAAAACTGATTTAAAATGGTTTCTCTACTAAAAGGCGGTGAAAAAGACCTAGTAAAAATATAGTATTTTATACATTGAATTGTGATTGTTTTTATCTAAAGCCTATCAAATATATTGGTTGAATATAAAAAATATTTTATTCAATATATAATATAATATCAATAAATAATTTTAATTAATTTAATTTTTTATGCTAAAATGGCTTTGTGAGCATAAAATGATTTTCTATAAGAACATTCCCTTTATATTCAATTGGTCCTTATACTCATTTATAATTAATTTTCAACCAATTAATTAGTGGTATAAACTATATATTTTCATTATTTAGTTAATACTATTCATAATGTCTAGTTTATATCTTATTATTTTAAATAATAATATTTTAATAATATATTATTTTTTTGGTAAAACTCGGTCTTACGTACAATGCAATCCATTACATGATAACTCAATGTTGCATGATTTATAATATATATAATATATAAAATCAATTAAATATAGTAAATATATTTTACAATATTAGGGTATTATATTTCCTTATGTTCTTGGTGTCATGTTTCATGCAGGCTATCATATATAAGGTTCTTACTTTATAATTTTAGGGTGTTACAAACAAATCCCCCTAATAGAGTACTCTAATAACAATAGTTTACATTATATCATTCAAAAGATTTCATATAAGGGTTTTTATAGAAAGATATTTAATAATATAACATGTTGGAATGATTTTGGATAGAGGAAGTACATAGGTCCCAACCTTTCCAAGAAATCAAGGTTAAGCTTCAAACCATTCAGTGATATATGAAAGTGGCATGATGTTAGAGAAAGTGTTATGCATATAATCATTGATGAGATATATAGTTTTAATTTGATGACATGTGGTTCATTCAAATATCTCAATGGAATCAATTTATGATATTTGGGAAGAAAGGGGTGCAGAGCCCAAGATACATTAGTCCCTTCAAGATCCTTGACTACACATAGTCATAACCTATTATATATCACTTCTTTTACACTCCAATAAAGTTCATGATGTGTTCCATGAATTTATTTTGAGTAAGTATATACTACATCCATCAAATTTACTGAGATTGAAAGATGTATAATTGGAACATGAACTTTCATACGAAGAAAAACTTATGGAAATGTTGGATCAAAGAAATAAGTTTCAGAGAAACAATACCACCCATCTAGTCAATGTTATATAGAGAAATCGTAAGTTTTAGGAGGATACATGGTAATATTAAGATTATATGAGAGAAAATTACCCAATTTTTTTCTTCCATGTAATAACATTTCAAGGAAAAAATTCTTTTTAATGGGGTATAATGTAATGACCTAAGTTTTCCTCCTTAAATAAACACTATGGTCAATTGATTACTACATACACAACACTGAAACCAAATTTATATAGACCATTTTAAGGTATCCCTATAATTAGTAGGTATAAAGAATGGTAATATAATTATGAAACACACACACACATATATATAAATAAGAATAAAAAACAAAATTTACTCAAAATATCAACTCAACTAGTATAACTAAGAAACTAATAAAATATTTTCTCTTATAAAATTTATATATTTTCAATATATTTTTATATGAATAAAAAATTAACTCTATATGATTTAGTAATTTATAGTAAAAATAATAGTTAATATAGAAAAAGTTTTTTTCTTATAAAAACAGTTATTCACTATATTTCATGTTTTTAAATAAAAATAAAAAATAAAATTTTTAGGTTTTAAATTTTAAAAAAATTAACTTATTTTTTTGATTTATCATGAAAATATTATCTTAAGATGATATTTTTTTTTGATTTTTTAACAAATAATGTTTTTAAGTGAATCGTGAAAATACCATTTTTGCAAATAATAAATATTTTATGACATTCTTGGTATATAGTATTAATTGAAAATTCATCAAAGATTTTCATAAGAAAAAAATTAATTTATATGTGAATTTAAATTTAAAAAATAGTTGTTTTAATTTATAAACTCATATTTGACATTGTAGAACTTAAGTTATATTTTTAAATTTTTTTTAATACATTATACATTTAGTATTTTAAAATTATTTTTATCACTTTTAAAATTTTAATAGATTTTTTTATTTCATATCTAGAATCATTAGGTACGAATTTTATAATAATAATCATTCTTTTTTCATAAAATATATATTAACGATGTAAAAACTAGTTACCATGGTGGAATCCAAAATGGATAAAATGTGTAACCTTAGAGGTAAAGGACCCAACATGTTAGAAACATGTTTTTAATTGAGTGGTTGAGGTATTTATAGAACTTATATCTTTTAACCTCTATTATTTCTCAATTTTGGAGCCACTTTCCATGAATGCGACTTTCCATTAATTATAAGATTTAGGTATTTACAAAAATCCTACCCCTTTTCAATTATAAAAGATATACTTTTCTCCTCACTTACCCTCACAAAAAACCCCTTATTTTTGGACCAAAATCTTCCAAAACCTCTTCTAAAAACTCATATCCACCTTAATTAGGTTTTTTATTCTTAAAATACCATACCTAAATGGTTTAATCCTCTTCACAAGGGAGATAATCCATCTAGTACGGTATAAATTTATAACAGTTCCTCCCTCTTGTGTATTTCCTCATGTGAATTTTTTTTCTTTATAAAAATTTATTTAAAAGTATTATATTGATAAAATAAGTATCATTATTTTACCGTTATTTTATTATAATTATGGTACAAGACTTAACTAACCTATTCATTTCATTAAGAAAAAACGAAAATGTGAATAGTGCTTTGTGCCAACTACCACCTTCATGAAGAAACTTGTTTCATTTTCCTTAAACAACTTATAAGGATAGTAATAATAAGGAATTTAATATATAATTATTATTTTTACTATTTATTTTGTATTATTAAATTATAAAATATATTACACATTTTCTCTAGTTCTATGAAAACAAAATCATTACCCATGCGTACGTGCATATTACCACCTCCATGGACTGGTGTATTCCATTTTTCAATACCACCATAATATATGGTTTTATTTTATTTTTATGAGTATATATATGATATATATAATAAAAATATATCACTAATATGGTTATTTATAGATAATAAAAAATGTAACAATCATTATAATGTAATCCATCGATATCTGTAAATAACCCGAAACTAATCCATCACTGTTTTTTCCTTCATAATGCATGGAAAAAACTCCCATGTAATGTAACGATAACCTTATGTTTATTTATAAAAAATAAATTATATTTCCTTTAACAGTTTTTAAATGATGATATTTTGGAGAAAAATGAAGATCAACTCTGCTTTTATGAACCTAATTCAAAATGATCGAGATTATTAACACCTAATATTGAAAATAGATTATAACTATATAATAAATAAAATAAATTATTATTAATGAAGTATATAAATGTAAATGTATATGTATAAGTTTATATAATATGTAATAAATATGTTTATACTTATTATATATGAGTTTAAATAACTTTTGTGAAAATCAAGGGTAAAGGTAAGGGACTTGGTAACTCAAATTTATTACTTTTAATTATACACTTTATTCTCGACATTATTTCTCCTATATTAACTAAATTTTCCGTTTTAAATGATTTTATATATTTATTTATAGAGAAAATGAATTTTTGATCCAAATCTATTTCCATTAAAGGTTTTCTTTTCACTTAATATTTTTTAAAATTAAATTTTTTGAAAAGATACTCATAACTATGAATTTTAAAATGATGAATACAAAATGATTTCAAAAAAAACTTTTAACGATTTTGTTTTCATTATCTTCAAATGATATAGCTTCAATGGAGCTATGTTTTATGTTTTACACTATATTTTATTTTATTATGTGATTATTTTTTGTGTTCAATTTTTAGTGCCAAATTATTTAATTGATGATGTTATTTTATACCATTTGGATGTTTTATAAAACCCATTTTATATCCATGGGTTCTTTAAAAACGAATGATTTAAAATTTTGACATTTAATAAACACTTTATTTTTCCATGGGTTTTTTAAGATATGTTAACGAATGAATGTAATTGGAACACATATGTATGGATTATTATGGGTGGGGTCCAATATCACCCTCTAATGCATTGGTTTAAGCTTATATGTTCCAAGATAGTGAGTCATATACATAATGAGTTTGTTTACATGGGCATGAGCATGATGGGTTTTCTTAAAACTTCAGGAATTAAAATAATGAGTTTTTTCACATATGTATGGGAATAATTGGTTTTCTCATAAATAATTTTCCATGTTTATGGTTGTGACACAATTAAAAGTTGTTTATTAATTTATTCCATATTTTCAACATGCATTTCATTTCCATGAAATTCCATGTTTTTAGGATTATGACTTAGTTTTTAAAAGTATTTTTCACTTTTTTTCATGATCACATGTAATATAGCTATTGGGACATGTTTTGAGATATGTAATATATTTTATTCTTCCTTAATTATTTTATGATATTATGTTACTCTAACATGTTTTATGATTATCATATAAAGTATTTTGATCTTTTAATATGATATTTAAGTATTACTCATGATCTTCTTCATGTTATGATATATTTTTCCCTCATCAAGAATCTAAGATCAAAACTTTCTTATATTTCCATTCCCCACGTTATGAAGATGATTACATCATGTGAGATTTCTAGAAAGGGTCTAGAGGAACAATATTATGGGAAATGATTGCAAGTTTTTTAAAATAATTTATTTATATAGATAATATTTAATACACTAAACCTTCAGGTTCATGGGTTTTAAGACTATTTTTAAGGTGTATTATTTAAATCATGAGATTAATGTATTATTTTAGTCATTTTAGCTTGTAATTATTTATTGTTTGTGGGGACCATTGAGGGTGTCAAAGGGATTGGTAAAATGAGATATTGGTTAGCACTTTTTCAAATTTATATTCCTATGTATAATGTTTTCCATGCATATAAACATTTTATATTCAATCCCTATCCTTATTACATGATCATAATTAATGAGAAAAAGTTTGATTTAGACATTCCATTCATGGAATTTCTAGTTCAGATAGTATATTAGAGTGATAAGTCTCTATGTGAAAGGATTATCCCTCATCTATACGTGCATTGAAAACACTGGTACATTCAGGTTGGGATTTGGGAGTGGAAGAATGATATATGGGTGTAGTGGCTATATCTTTTTCATTGATTTGGTTTAGTGATTCTCAATGTTATAAATTAGGGAAGAGTCTCTATATAGTGGGGAGGTTGTAACGCCATAAACCTTTTAAAGGGATCAATTCAATCTATTCAATGCCTAACCTTGTATATTTTGGTATTTTCTAAGAATTGGATGAGTCAAAGGTTGGTCTAGACCATGTTTTGGAAAAAAATATTATAATGGAGAATCTTCACACGTAGAAAATTCACACTAGTCGTTTTATGGGAGCCTACCAGAGTTTCAGTGGATGTGGAAATAGCTATTTCCATTACTAATGAAAGGCCACTGGGGGGGGGGGGGTGGGTCCAAAAAATCCTAAATAGGACCACAAGAGTTCTGGTGTGTGCCCAATAAAGATTCTGTGGGCCCAAAAGATTTTTTATATTTTACTTTCATCAATTAAGTGAGATTAAATGTGGATAAAAAGAGTATTTTCACTACATTTTCACTAATTCATAATGCACACCCCTCACTGTCTCTCATGTTCTCCAAAATTTCAAGCCGATTATTCTTAATTTTTGATATAATATTTGTATCATCTATGGAGGGGGACTTCTATAGGTAAGGATACCTCTCCTATTTTTTATTTTTTATATTTACTCACTATCTTGTATTCATTAGTTTCTATACCCTAATTTTGGATTTTTCTTTCAAATTTTCTAATTTATTTCATTTGAGGATGAATCATCCTAGGTTATTCGATAGACATGACTCTGCAAGTCCTAGGTAAGTGGTATTTTTCTTTCCCATAGGGTTTTTACATGAATTATGTACATCATATAAAATATACAGAATTGAAATTTGTTGTGTATTCCATAAAACTAAATTGAATTGATTTTCTTAACTTCCTATGGTCCATGTAGAATCTAATTGGATGTCAAAAACCTATGTGGGGTGTGTGTTTACACATATGGTCACAAAATACCATTATTCATAATAATTTAAATAAAATCCTTTATTTTTTACTAGGTATAGGTGTTTATGATTGAGAACCAATAATAGAAGCCTGGTGTATTGTCCTAGTGTATTCCTTGGTTAATATTATCTTGAGTATAAGCTATAGTATAAATTATACGGAAAAGGTGCAAGAATTTGAAATGGTTTGAGGGCTTAAGATAAAAACTTTTGAAGTTTATATAATTATAAATTATTTATATTTGATTTTAAATGACGAATCATTTATTTTTATGATTGTTTTGTAGGTGGTGGTGATTCTTCCACCTAGGTTTTTTTAGCAGGGGTGAATTGTCCACACTTGGTATGTTGGTGGAATTTCATCCACTTGAATTGGGCTAGTGATCAATCATTAACCTTGTGTCCAATGAGATGTTGTAAATTTATCCACTTTGGGATGTCATATTAGTTATATAATGTCCACTTGATATTTTTTATTTATATAGAAACATCTAGTTATGGGATCTGTCATGGTGGTACCTCATCCACATGGTGTCCTTCTTTAGTGGTGTACTTTCAACCCATTATTCGATGCTAGTGGTGTATCTACAATTTGTGTTTTGACACATGTGGTACATCCTCCGCCTAGATGATGATATTTGGTGGTGCATCATCTACCTAGGGATTCTATCTCAGTGGTGAATCATCCACATAAATGTCTATTAAGTTGGTATACTAATCATGTTATGAGTGATAACAGTGGTATATCATCCACTTAGTTGTCATGTGTAAGATCCTGATATTTATTGAAGGTAATCCCTTGTTATTATTTTTGTTAAACTCTATTTTATGGTTAAAGAAATGTTTCTTGAGTGCTTGAGGAGTTTTGGAAGTGTTGCAGGGTGCAAGACATGAAAATAGGAGATGAGTGGACAAATAGTGCATAGTGTACGGTTGAAACTTGGTTAGTGTAAACCATGTTCCAGGCCAAGGAAACAATTCAACTTGGTGAACATTTAAAATAGAGGGATATCATATGGTTACCACACTATTTTCCAAATTGTGTGGGTATCTACAGGTTACCATGCAACCAAGAATACCTTAGACAATGGATTTTGTATGTTTTTCAAATGGTTTGGAAAATGTTGTGGGTAAACCAAGTTCTTGATTAAAATTTGAAAAATTTACAATTTTTCCATATAATGATTATTATATTCCATATTATTTCTCCTCCCATTTTACCCCCTCTACCCTAGGTGAAAAACGAATTACCCCTCTCCCTCCATGGATGATTCTCCTTCAATTATTGGATGTTCGTAGTGCAGATGGGTGTGAGTTAAAGATTTGAAAGATTTAGGTTTGGGATTCAGTGGGAATTTGATTTTGGATTAAAGGATAATATTAAGCAAGTGTTCATCAAATAACATGAGGTAGGTGGTATTTCAGCTTTCTCCCAAAGTCTTGATGTGTTATATATTTATGTAGTTGTTCTTTCTCACTTCTATGTTATGTTTTGATGTCTTGGGTTGTGAAAAGTGTGTTGGTCCTTAGATTGAGGTGAAAAACCCTTCATAGATCCTGTTGAGTTTGTGGATGATGTGAGACTGAACCTAGGGCTACCCATGGGGTAAATCGAACCCTTCTAACCAGTAAAAAATTTGTTAAACCTTAAGATAGGTTTATTATTTGGGTGAATGGGTAATATAAATGTAATTGATACAAGGGTAAGGTTAACAGATTTACTGAAATAGTTTATAAGTTTTATTTTATAATTGATTGAAAGGTTTTGGAATGAATTTGATGGAGTAATATGGATTTGACACAATTTTAAGGTTATTGATGGGAAATTATGTTTAAAAGGGAGAATGTATTGAATAAAGGCGTTGACCTCAATGTAATTGAAAAAGGTGTTTTCTGAAGAGATTTCAAATTATGTTTAAAATGAGGGAAAAGTTTTCTTTTTGTGAAAATGATTAAATAGTTTTCTTTATTTGGTTTAAAACAAAAATAGAAGCCTTGAGGCATGTTTAGTTTTTCAAATCATTTCAAGGGGGAAGACCCATGTTTTAAAGGGTGGTTTCAATATGAATTCAACGAGTATTTTTAATTGTGTTTATAGACATGATGTAGTTTATAAAGGTCCAATGGGTCCAAGATGAATTTAAGGGATGTTGGGGTTAGTGAGATAGAACCCATAACAATTACATTGTTATGATAACATTATTATGATATGAATTAAGTTATGAGTGGGATTAATTGATGATATAGAATAAGTGGGTGTTAGGCATGATGTGAATATGGGTTAAATGGTACTAGTACGAATTTTTCCAATGGAATGTGACTTGTTCTTAAAATTAATAAGTGAGTTGATGTACAAAATGGTTGAATATATTGAATGGGTAAATGTAAGGTAATTAGTGAATATGATTATTGGGTTAGGAATAATAATGGGAATTGGATATGTAGTTTAAATGGTAAATGTGTTAATGGGTTATGGAATTATATAAATTCTCATGTTGATTGTTTTGAATTGTGATTGATTATGATTTTTGGTTAAATATGGTTTTGGTATGTTGGTGTGGGATAATGGATTGAGGAACCTCCCACGGGTAGGGTTGGAATGATTCTCTAACCTAACTATATATGGATAATCATGTTCACATGGATTGGTAGTATGGGGTATTGAATGAGGTTCTACACCCACAGGTTGAGTTAGACTGAAGCTATAAAATCCACCCATAATGCATGAGTTAGGTAAGGGGACAAATCTATATTCCCCTAATGGGTTAATTCCACCAGACTATGGTTCTAAGGTAAAGTTAATGTGTTTGTTGTGATGTGTGTATCCCTAAAGAGACAAGGACATGGATTTTTCCCTTATACATGGTAATTGATTTTCTTAGGCCACAGTGTAAATTATGTAAATTCTAACCCATTGAACATGAGATGAAGATGAATTTTATTAATGAAGATAACATGAGTGATGAAATGGTAGTAATGATGAAATGTATTTAATGAAAATGATATAATAGGTACATGATGAATTGTGAGTACTTAAAACCCCCTCATGGTTAAATGTGTGTATTAACCTCTGTGCCTTAGGTTAGAATCCCAATGTGATCTAAGTTAGTTTCGTTGTTTAGTCGATCTGAGGTAATTTAATGGTAAACGAATATTAGATAATTGCTTAAATGTTTTCCTTATTAATTAATTATTTATTACAATTGTTACTTGAATAAACCTTTGTAAAGACTGATTTTTTTTAAAAAAAATTTATGGTGGCCTACTAAGTTATAATCACACCCTGTTAAGACTGCCATAGCACTTTGGTAGCTGAGAAGATGCTACTTGTTCTGAGGTACATGTTCAGAGTAGGTATATGGTGTTTGGTTATGCATGGGATGAAAGTTTGGAGCATGGAAGTCCTGAACGGGTTGGGACTCAGGTTTGGGTATACTGTCTTATAATAATTTTGGTCTTGGTCATTTCGTATGACTAATTGACATGTACTTTATTCATTAGACTTTTTTAGAGAATGAGTAAATAGTTACACATTGGCTTTTGTCATATACAAACCATTATTATTTCTATTGGTTATTTTTATCTTTTGTTGTTACTTCTATTCTATCTTTACTATGATAAGAAAGTATAGTCTCCCTATAATTCTCTTTAGACCAGTGCTGCTAGTTGAAAACCTCTTCCATACAGGGAGGCAAGCCTGAGGTCATGTTACGACCCGACTTGAGGCACCTGTTATAGTGGATTCTGGGTCAGGGATGTTAAAAAGGGGTATAATAGGAGGACTTTTGTATTACTATTTGGAGTTATGGTAGAAAATATACTAGGTTATTTTTGGGGCCTGGTAATGAGTTCATTCTTGGGTTCCTGTAGTCCCACATATGAATAAAAATCCAAGTTTCTAGGGGTGGTAATTGATGTTTAGTTATAATTTTCTATGGTTGATTTTTATTTCTACCTTGAGTGGTGCACCTGGATGTGATTTCGTTAATCTATGAGGTTTCATCTCTTTTACTAACATGGAAAGAGTGGGTGTGTGAGTTTATAAATCATGCTAATCACATAGCATAGATATGTCATTCATATGCTGTATATGATTGAATTGTGAATGACATGGTGATGAGACAAATGGGTATAAAAATTGAAATTCAATATACTAATGGGTGTTTAAAAGTGGGTTAAAAGTAGGTTTGAGAAACAAAAATCCTTGGGTTTATAAAAGGAAAATGTTTTGAAAATTTGTTTTGAATAAAATTTATATTTTTTAAATAATGGGATAACAAATTTTTTTGTTGAAAATTTTGATTTTTGGGTTTTTAAAATGAATGGTTTTTAAAAGTTAAATCATGTGTTTAAATGTTAAGGATTAAATTAAGTGAAAAAGTGGTAGAACAATGGAACTTTTAGGGACACCCACAGTGGTTATCCCTAGTGTTGGTTGTTGACCCTATGTATGGAAAGTTTGGGCAGTGAGAGTGCCTTAGTTTCAGGACCTTAGATTACAGGATATGAGATATTATTGAGTGGGGTGTTCCGATTAATGGGGAATTACTTGTTATTTCTTTGGTTAGGTTGTGACCTTGAAGTTTCAAAATGAAGTCTGTTAAGGGGAATGTGGTGACTCTTGTGAGTTAAGACCTTATGGGTTATGTTTTTGACCCTAGAGTGGGTGTCCAATTCGTGGAACTAGTGTACGCGTGTGAGTATCTTTATGTGAGGCTTAGAGTAAGGTGTGGTTGCTGCGTTATATGCAGTGTTTTTGGAATAGGAGTAAGATGACAGTTGTGTATAACCAGTTGTTTGAGATGGTGTGTGTGTCTTAGAGAGAGCTGGTCACCTTTTATTGGTGTTGCTTCACTTTGGGGAGTTGGTATTGTTAGAATTTTGAGGATGAACTATGAGAGAGGTCGGTTAGGGTGTCAGTTCTTATGGGTGCATGTGGCACAAGTATATGTTTTAGACCTTTTTAGTGGAACACAACGACTATTTCCTTGCATGAGATCAATGTTGAGGGATAACTGGAAAGATTAATGGTTTTGGGAGATGTGACTTGAATGGTGGATTTGAGTTGACAATTTTGGGAAATCGAGGGTGTCCTCAAGGGAGGTCGGCCAAGTTTGTTGGTGACTTGGAATTTGAAGAACATATAGATTTTTCAGAGGTGAAATCGATGTACAATGGGTGCCACTGGGTTTTGGTAAAGGTGAATAGTTATTACTTCGACTCTCCTTAAGAAAACACTTGGGCACTCATGTTTGTTTTAAGGGTGGTTGTGAAGGGAAGGATCATTAGGAGACCTAACCCTGTGGTTTTTTGGAGTTAGATATAGAAGGAAATTCTGGTTAGAGGCTTTATTGAGTGATGCATGGTTTGTGTGAGCTTGATATGGGTTTTGTGTTTGGTCACACGAGAGTGTGATACCTTGATGGTTCAAAAAAGTGCCGAATGATGGGATCATGTTAGATATGAATGATTCCATTAGGATATGTTCCCAATTGGTTTGTATGTAAGGGAAATTGTTTTAAATGGAATCAAATTAGGGAGGCCCTGGTAGTGTGAGAAACCAGTTAGTTTTGGACTGTTGGAGCGAATCATTGTGTATCTATTGTGGCCAGTAGGACTGTGCAATAAGAACTCAAGTGAGGTAATGATAATGGTGAATAAAGGAATGCTGGGTCATGACCACTTTGAAGAGGGTTGTGAGGTGGTAATAAGTTGGTTGAAATTTCTATTTGAGATGTAGTGTTATAGTGTGGATGAATCATTGGTGTTAAGGGAATCCTGAGACCTCGGAATATAGAGGCGTCCTCTTGGAGAAAGGTGAAGATGGTAGTGGATAGTTTGTGATGGTGACCGTTAACAAATTATTAGTATATTTTTATTTAGTGATGATCATTCCCAATATCTTAACATCATCCCAGGTGTGCTAAGAAGGCCCTGGATTTATTCCTATCAACTTGAGCATATTTTGTTCAGATGCGGGACACCCTGGAGGATGCATTCAAGGAGCGGTGTGTGTGCGGGACCCATATAACGGGGGAGTACACCATCAGCTGGTTGAGAAATAGGTCCTTGGAATAGAACAAAGGTTAAAAAATTATATTGGTGTTGTTATCAGTATCTAGGAATGAGTAGTGGGTGATGTTTGTCTAGTTCTTGCAGTGGAATCTGTACAACTACATCCAAGTATTTGGATTTAGCTGTCTATGGGCGTGATTCGGGAAGGTCAAAAATTTCTTGGTAAAAGAAATGATAACAATACCCCTAGGATGGGGAGAATTATGTTGGTCAGGAATGTTTGGATAAAGACATGAAGTGGATGTGGTGGCATCGAGATTCCATTGGTAAACATGTGGGGTGCATGTTTAGGTTCCTTTGGTGAGAAAATCTAGGTTGGATTTAGATGTGATGACTGATCGAGTTGAGCGATGGCTTTTGGATTGAGCTAGTACTGAATGAAATCAGAGTTCTCACATTTTAGGTGCATTAAAAGGCATCGTATGGCATATAAATAGTTGGATAATAGAAAATTACATTATGGAACAATTTTACTAGATGTTGAGTTGAATTCAGTAGGGATGTAAAAATGTAAGGGGTATGCCTTAAGTTAAAGGGGAAACATGGACATGTAAAGTGGTGATATACCAATAACAAAGGTTGGTCTCCCATGGAGTGAGTCAACCGGTAATGGACCAACTCCACTAATAAAAAATGGAACGAATGTGGTGGTATGTAGGCCACCTCTAGTTAATATTGTAAGGATGCGATCGTTTCAATAAATGGGATGGGTCCTGAGGAGAAACCAAGTTACCCCCTGAATGATCATGGGAAATGAAGGTGTACAATCTCAGTGGTTTCAATGGAAGTAAAGAATACCAATGTTATATTGTGTTCTCATGGATGTTTGATATTATGTTATGGATCAGGTAGAACATGAGGTGTGGTTTGAAGCAGGACATTTTCTCTAGTAATTTTAGGATTGGATCACTGTGAGATCTTTAAAATAATTTGGGTAAGATGGCACCAAGAGATTTTGTCCATGAGTTGTGATGAGGATCATATTGAGAGTGTTCCATTTGGATCTCCTAGGGTATTTTTGTTCTTTATCCGTATCCTTTTTGTGTGTGGGTTAGTTTTGAACATGGATCTTTCACTTGTTATTGAAGTTGGTAGTAATGAGTTGAGGTGGATGTGTCTTCAAGTAGAATTAGATTGTGATTGTAGAACTTGGTGAGAGAAATGTTCTCAAGGTAGGACTGTTTCCTTGGTCTGAGTGTTGTTGCATCATGAAAGTGTTTAGGGAGAAATGTGGAAGGTGAAGGTTGATCAGTGGGTCTATGGTCTAACATTTTGTCCTTTGGGGCTCAGAAATTCTTGGAAGTGTGGCTCGAGGATGAGTCGTTATAAGGTGGGGTGGTTGTAAGATCCTGATATTTATTGAAAACATTCCCTTATTAATTTTTTTGGATAAACTATATTTTATGGTTAAATAAGTGTTTATAAAGTTCTTGAGGAGTTTTGAAAGTGTTTGGGGTGCATGACATAAAAATAGGAGATAATTATCCAAATAGTACATAGTGCATGGTTGTGGTACAATTAGTGTAAACTATGTGCTAGGCCCAAAGAAACCATGTAGCTTGGTGACCATTTTAGATAGAGGGCTATCACATAGTTTTCCAAAATGTGTGGGTATCTCTAGGTAACCATGAAACTAAGATTCCCTTAGAAAACGGATTTCATATGGTTTGTGCATGATTTAAAAAACCATATGGGAAACCATTCATCTCATTAAAAGTTGGAAAATTTACAGTTTTTCCATATTAGGATTTTTAGATTCCACCAGATTTCTCCTCCCATTTAACCCCATATACCCTAGGTGATGAACTAGGAACCCCCTCTACCTCTATGGATTATCATCCTTTTATTCTTGGTAATTTGGATTGTAGTTGGGTGAAAATATAATATCCATTAGATTTTTGGTTTGGGATTTAGCAAGCGTTTAAGTTTGGATTAAAGGTAGAGATTAAGAAAGAATTCGTCAATGGACTTGAGGTACATGGTGTTTAATATTTGTCCCAAAGTCTTGATGTGTTATATGTGTATTTATTTGTTATTTTTCACTTCCATGTTGCATTTTTATGTCTTGAGTTATGAAATGTGTAATGGGACTTAGATTGAGGTGAAAAGCCCTTCACTCACCCCGTTGGGTTTGTGGATGATGTGAGACCGATCATAGGGCTACCCATGGGGTAATATTAACTTGTGTAACTGGTAAAAAATTTGGTAAACATTGATATAGGGGTTTTATGAGGGTTAATGGGTAGTAAAAATGTAATTGATGCATGGGTATGGTTAACATATTGATTGAAACTGTTTTTAAGTTGCCTTTTATAATTGATTGAATGGTTTTAGTATTATTTTGATGTCATATTATGGCTTTGACCCAATTTTAGGGTTATTGATGGGAAATCATGTTTAAAAGTGTGAATATCTTGAATGCAGGTGTTGACATCAAATTAATTTAAAAAGGGGGTTTTCAAAGAGATTTAAAAAAATTTAAAATGAGGGAAAGGTTTCCTTTTTGGGAAAATGATTTAATTGTTTTATTGATTTAGTTTAAAATGAAAATAGAAGTCTTAAAGAATGTTTAGTTTTTAAAGGGCTTCAAGGGGGAAGAACCATGTTTTAAATGGTGTTTTCAATATTAATTCAATGTGTATTTTGAATTGTGTTTATGGAAATGATTTATTTTATAAAGGTGAAATGGGACTGGGATTAATTGAAGGGATGCAGGGGTTAGTGAGATAGAAAAAATATTAATTACATTGTCATGTTAACTTTATTATGATATGAACTAATTTTTGAGTGGGATTTATTGATGATATAACATAAGGGGGTGCTTGGCATGATGTAAAGATGAGTTAAATGGGACTAGTGTGAATGTTCCTAATGGAATGTGACTTGTACTTAAAATTCATATGTAAGTTGATGTATATAATGGTTGAATATGTTGAATGGGTTAATATAATGGAATTAGTAAATATTCTTAATTGGTTATGCATATGAAATGGGGCGATTGAAATGGAAAATTTAGTGTAAATGGTAAATTTGTTATTAGGTTATGGCATGATATAAATTCCCATGTTGATTGTTTTGAATAGTGATTGATTATGAGTTTTGGTTAAATATGGTTTTGGTTTGTTGGTGTGGGATAAAAGTCTAAGGATCCTCCCACAGGTAGGGTTGGACTAATGCTCTATCCTACACCTAGATGGATAATCACGTGCACATGGCTTGGTAGAGTGGGGTATTGACTAAGGTTCAACACCCATGGGTCGAGTTAGGCTAAATATCTAAACTCCACCCATAATTCATGGGATCAGGAAGGGGATGGAGCTATATTCCCCGAAATATTTCATTCCACCCAGGATAAGACTCTGAGGTGAGGTTAATGTGTTTGTTTTGATGTATATATCCCTATTGAGATAAGGACTTGGGATATTCACTTATGCTTGTTAATTGACTGGCTTAGGCTATAATGTAAATGATGTAAATGCATAACCCATGGAACATGATATGAAGATGAAATTTAGTAATAAAGATAGTATGAGTGATGAAATGGTAATAATGATGAAATAGAATGAATTAAAATGATATCTAATTGGTATGTTATGAATTGTGAGTAGTTAAAACCCCTCATGGTTAAATGTTTGTGTCACCCTTTGTGCCTTATCTTAGTCTCCTAGTGTGAACTGAGTTAGTTTCGTTGTTTGATTGACCCTAGGGAATCTATTGGTAAATGGATATTAGATAATTTCATAAATGTTTTACTTGAAACATGTTTATTTATTACAATTTTTACTTGAATACAGATTTGTAAAAACTAGATATTACTTTAGACACCGTTGGTGGTGGCCTAATGAGTTGTACTCAAACCCTACTCGGGCTTCCATGACACTTGGGTACCCAAGAATATACTACTAGTTTTTAGGTATAGTTTTAGAGAAGGGACTTGGTTTTTTGTTTTTCATGGGATGATGGGTTGGAACATGGAGGTCAGGACCAGGTTGGGACTCAGGACCGGGTATAGATCCTTATGATAATTTTGATCTTGGTCATTTTGTATGACTGCTTGACATGTAGTGTATTCATTAGACTTTGTTAGAGCACGAGTACATAGTTACATGTTGTATTTTTTCATATGATAACCATTATTATTATTTTTGGTTATTTTTATCTATTTTTTACTTCTATTTTTGCTTCACTCAGATAAGTTGGTATAGTCTACCCATAATTCCATTTATACCTACACTACTAGTTGGCAGCCTCTAGCATACGAGGAGGCATGCCTAAGATCATGATATGACTCAGATCGGGGAACCAGTTATAATGGATTCCAAGTTGGGGATGTTATATCATATATTAGTGGCATTTCATCCAATTGATCTATAAAATTGTGGTGTATCACCCAAACAAGAATTGAAATGGTAGTGTATAATATACTTGATATTGGTGACAACTCATTCACTGGTAAGGAATCATTCACCTTTGATATATTTTTAGTAATGGAATATTCACCTGACTATCTTGGGATGGTGATAAATCATTCACCTAGTGATTCTTTTTTAGATTGATTATTATATGAGGATTGCTTCATCATTGAGGTGTGATCAGAATATAGGTAAATCATCCCATTATGTCACTAGCCAAAGTAGGTATGGTTACATGTGGTTTGGTAGGATCACTCAATAGTGTGACATTTCTTTCATTTATTATTATTTACTTTACCATAATTACATATTGATCATGCACCTATATCTACTATAATTATTAGGAATTTTGTTTTTAGTGTCCAATTGAGTTTTACTCACACCCTAATCAGGTGCCCCGATACCTGATAAAACCCTATGTTTCATGACATAGGAGGCATGATTGAGGTTTGTAAAACCTGGTTTATTTATGATTATTGTGAATTGTATTGGTTATATTTCAAAAAATCTTGTATAAAGGGGATAAACACACTAAATAAACCATGCGAGTTAATTGTGCGTTTTAGTAAATTTTTATGAAAATATTATGTTATAATGGGTTACATGATTATAGGAAATTACTTTTAAGATGATGTAAAATGATATAAAAAATGGTTAAATGACTACTTACTATTATTTTATTAAGTAATTGGTTTATGCAAATTAAAATGTGATTTTTTGTGTGAAACATTATTGTTTTAAATTATTTAATTAACCTTGAAAGTGTATTAATAATTCTAAGAGTCATCATGTGTTTTTGAAAAGTTATTGTGTAATTTATGATGGATAAATTGGGGATGCATTGTATTTCATTGGGATGAAAATAGGATTTTGTATTTGATATTTTTCTCTTAATTTTGTATTGTGAAAATTTCCATGAAGTCAGTCACTTTCAAGAATCCTTAGTCTAGGTTAAGACATGAGTTATTGAAGTGAGACCCATGTGTTTGTCTTGTTCTTGATTTAGTCCTAAGAAATTATGTGATTCCATGTGTTTGGAATATGAGAAGATGTGATTCTATGTGTTTCACATATGAGATGATGGTGAGATATGTGATTGGATACTTTGTTCCACACATGGTATCAAAGATTACACTGACACTTGTTTAAGTAGGTATGATACTGTATGGGTTTCTTAGTTAGCACATAATACATTATTTCAGGATGAAATGATATTTTTTAATAATTTAATGTTTTATATTGTTTATATACGATCGTGTTAGACTAAAAGGGTACATGAGGTGATAGTAGTTTATACTAAGTATTTATTCTTACTCCATATAAATACACACATCATGTGTATGAAAATTATACGCACGATGTTATAGGTTAAGGAAAGAGGCATCAGTAGTTTGGAGATGATTTTATGGGACATTATGGATTGCATTTTGATTATATTTGGAGTTATATATAAGGTAACATGAAGCGACCCAAGATAAAAAATATTTTTTTTACATCATTTTCATAATCTATTCATTTAATTTTGCAAATAATTACACAAATATGAAGAATATAAGGTTTAATTACTTTGAGGTCCAGTTACATAGGAAACTTATTTTATATAACTTGTGAAAATTTCACCATAATTGAACAACACTATAATCCCTTATTGACTAATCATAAGTTACACTCATCTTCATGACCTGAGTAATGGAATCATAAGAAAGTGGTGACCTCAGATTCTCAGTAAGGGTAAAAATAAGTCATTACAATCAAAGATAATAGGTGAGAATAATATAGGAATATGTTTATAATCAAGATACATAAGAAATTCATACCCAATAATTCATATATCATAAATCACGAGTCATGAAATAAGTCTTGTAAAAACATTTTTCTTGAATCAAAAAAGTGTTAAAACATTAGTCAACAAACATGATCCATGAGAGCATAAAATTAGCATGAGAATATACACCAGAGTGAGGCATAAATATAAGCATATAAAAATTATATCATGGATACCCACCAAGATTTTCATCACATTTTAGGCTTGGGATAATCCCCTGTGTACATTCTTGGGATTGGTATAATACTTTCGTGTACCCTTAGGCTTGGTATAAAACCTTTCATGTACCCATTTATCTTGGTACAAATCCTCCCACCTACCCTTTTGGCTTGGGATAAATCCTCCCATGTACCATTTGGCTAGGATAAATCCTCCAATGTACCATTTTGGTCTCATAATAAATTAACATAAACCAATTCATTAGAGGGTTATATAGGACCGTATCCATTATCATCCTTATATATGAGTTCCACTTATAATTAAATCATTCATCTTATCATAAATAACCCATGAGAAGATAATAAATTTTCCAAATGGTACCACAAAAAAAACATAACCATTTGATACAAAAAACACAATATTCTAGAAGGATTATTTAATAAGATCATATATAGGGTGATTTATGAAACATTACTCCATTAAAGAATAATCTATGGAAGATGGAGGATGAATCACAAAAAGGGTTTTTCATAATTTTTTTTTCTTAATACCATCTTAAAAAGATGTGATTTTAATGTTACTTTCCAAAAACCATTATTTTTTAATATGAAGAGAATAATTATTAAGCCATCACTTTAAACAAAATAACAATAAGAAATAAAATATATGTAAAAATGCGGATTATAAAGGAAGTATATAATATCATGGTTTGGAAAATCATTTAAAATGATTTAAAATGAATTTATTGAAACCCAAATCATTTAAAGGATATTTGTTTTAAAATTAATAAAGGGAAAAAGGATAATTTAATATAAAAACAATTTGAGTTTCCATTAGGGAAATGAGAACATTATTGGGAAGTAAAAACATTGATATGGATGAAAAATTCATTAAATGTAATAGGAATTATTCTTAAAGGAATTTAATTTTCAAAAAATAATAGATTAATTATGGAAGAATACTCTGCTGTGAAACATTATTTCTATTTAAAAGAAGTTAAAAATACAACATAACATCAAAATAAGTTATATTATTTCAATATTGAATGATAATAGTAAAATATTAGTGATTGTGACCTAGGGAAGGAATTTGAGTCATGAAAACCCCTTACAACTTGAGGAGGATTTAAATAAAAACCTCTTGAAAGAGAGAGATTTAAATTTAACTTAAAATTTACATTAATATAAATTATTTTGTGATATAATATCTCAATTTTTCATAATATACAGCACAAAAAATAAATTAGGTTTATAATGAAAACAAGTCTCAAAGAGAGGAATTTGAGATAAAAACCCTTACTTTGGTTTGGATCCATTTTGTACTTGCACCAAACATCACAAAAAATTAAATTAATTTTTTTAATTACATACCCAAGATCTATATAACTATAAATATTTCTATTACCCATTTATAATCATTCCATACATACATATATATTAATTAGATCTTACCTATTCTCCCACACCAGGTGTTTAAGATTTATATGGTTTATAATAGTTTAGTAGGAGAAATGTTAGTATTTGTTCTTATTCCAAAGACTATATTTCAAAATTAATTAATATTTTCATAATGGATGATTTATAATGATTTAAAAATTTTAATTTCCTTTCATGATTACTTTATTCTTTATCCTAGAAGATGAAATCATCAATAACCATTTTTTGGTGATTTTCAACCTATGAAGTGTGTTTGCTTATTAATGATTTAAATATCGATGTATATTTTCTATAAAAAAATTATTATTTAAAAATTTATATAATATTATAATAGTAATTAAGTTTTCATAACCATCCATGAAATAATCTTATAGCATTGTCAAGTAGGTGGTCAAACTAACCCAATCATGACCATACCATGATTATTAGATGATTATGAGGTGATTAAGTTATAGTATCATTAAAATAGTATAATAATGATATAATTTAGTATTTATTATTTTTATATATAATAATTATAAATTAATTATAAGAATAAGTAATGGATATGAAAATGTAACATAATTTGAATAAAACTTTTTTCTCTTAGTACACTTGTTTTAAATGATTGAATTAAAAATGATCATTTGTTGATAATATCATTAATATGTTCTCCAATTTTTTATAATAAAACCTTAATGACATAATAAACATAAAATTTATCCATTATACCCATTTTATTTACCATAAATGCAATTCAGTGATGAAAATAAAAACATAAATCAATCATTCTATAGAGGTGGTTATCTACACATACACATGGTTGATGATTTAATTTCCCATAGAATGGAAAAAATGTATAATATGTTTTATCATTTAAGAATATAAAATATGTTATAAATATCATACATATTTATTAAATTAAATTTTATGACCTTCTAATTAATATGGTTAAGGAAAATGAAACATGAGGTTTTGTGGAGGCAGTTGACCACACACACTCATGAATGCCATTTTTTATTTTATTTAGGGAAAATGGTAGGATGGTTAATACTTACAACATACTTATAATAATATACTAGTATAATAGAGAAACTTATTTTTTTCATTTTAGGATGATTTATTTGAATTTAAATAAGAATAATTTCACATAAATAAATATAAAATAGAAAGATATGTTAGAAACTTATACCCCACTTCTTGGATCACCTCCTTTGAAAAGTAGATTAAACTATTTAGGGATGGAATTTTCTGAATAACAGAACCCATTTAAGGTTTCTAGGAGTTTTAAAGATATGGTTTGGTATATTTTAGGCTGAAATTATGGGGTTTTGATGTGAGGGGAAGTGAAGAGAGGATAACCCATTTTATAAGTGGAAAGTGATGTCATTTTTGTAAATACCTAAAAATATTCAATAATGGGAAGTCAATCTCATGTAAAGTAGATTTTTTTAAAAAAATAATGGGTTTTAGAAGATATAAGGTCAATCATATCCGAACCATTAAATTAAAAACATGTTTTTAACATGTTTCAAGACCATTATCCTTTGAATTATTACTTTTTTTTTCCATTTTAGATTTTATTACAATAACTAGTTTTTACCCAAGACAGCTCAATATTTATGCCTAAAATAAATTAACACTTATTATATATTTTTTTACTAATGACTATAAAATTAAAATTCATTTTTTCTAATCCAATTTCAGAAAGTGTAAAAAATTAATTTTAATATAATATATGTATAATGTATTAATTGTTTTGAGAAAAATATTACTTGAGTTCTAAAATATCAAATATAGGTTTGTAAACTATAATAAATATTTTAAAATATATAATTTACATTATAAAATAAATTTTTTTATCAATAAAAATCTTTCATAAATTTCTAATTCTTACTTATATAGTAATAATGACAAAAAAGTCATAATATTAGAAAAAATGGTATATTTCACTATTTACATAAAAATAATTTTTTTAGAAAAATCTAAAAAATTTAAGTTAAAATAATAATCGAAAAAATGAAGTTATTTTTATTTAATTTATATTGTAAAATTTATAAAATTATTTTTTAAAACAAAATATAAAAATATAAAGAAAGAAAACATGTATTGAAAAATAATGTTTTTAAACATTAAGTGTTCTTAACACCATTTCATACCATTTCCTAACTTAATGATGTTAATATGTTACTTACTATATTTAAATATTATATAATAATCTTGTAAAAGTGATCAATTTTAATTTATTAATACATTAATCATTTATTTAAGGATGAGAAATTCTCTTATATAATAAATCATATTAATTATATATCCTTTGAATATAAGAGTTCTTAATTGGTTAATATCTTTTTATTTACTTAAGATTTTGTTATTATTAAATTTTCTCAATAATAAATATGTCATGACTTATTTTATTTTGATGTTTCATGTGTATCAAGCTATTGAACACAATATTTATTTAAAGAAATATATTCCAAAATCATAGGGTGTTATAGGCTGTCCACATTCAGTTATTTGTCTCTTTTAAATTATATTATTAATATTGTGTTACTTGAGTTATAATTTTAAGTCATGTTTGGATGTATGAATCCTGTAGGCACCAATGGTATATTATTATGATATCTTGAGATTGTTTTTGATCTTTTTAGATGTATATTATTATTGGGATGTTTTTTTTGTTTTTTTGATGAAATGATCCATTAGGGTGTAAATAGATCCACAAGAAATATGATTAGACTATTAGCACTAGTTATCAACCTTTGGTGACCAGGGAACACAATTTAGGCCATGTGTTGTATCACCTTAGTGACGTGGTCAAGATGAGGTGGGAGGTTAATTTTTTTTATTAGGGTAGTATATTTTCTTAGGTCATGATAAATGTGAGTTGGTAGATTGGAGATAATAAATTAGGACTTGGTATCAAAGCTTTATATGAGTTAGCAGCTAGAAAAACAATAGTAAAATTCTATGTTTCTAGTAGAGTACGTGATTGTATTTTTGAGATTTAAAAATAATATTTTGGGGTATATTTCTCACTCAGTTAAAGATTAGTACTGTGTTTTTCATGCATCATTTTAGAACATAAGAACATGTCATATGTGTGTGTTTATCTGTTTATGATTGTTTGGAAATTTAAATTTTAGTTATGAAATTAAATCATTAATAGATCAATGAGTTTTCCACAAAAGTTTATTAATAACGGATTAATGTCTTTGGTGATGTAATTTTATTATTTTTTTTGACTAATTATCTTGTGGAATTGTGTATGAAGTGATGCATTCTATGTTTATTTGTAATTTTTTTATTAGTTGATAGAAAGTGTATTATTTTTTGTAAAATTATGGAACCTAAGAAATTATTTGATAGAAATAGTTAAAGTGGAGAATGATTATTCTAATAAGGTATATATGAAAGGGGAGACTAAGCATGTTTCCACAATTAGTGAACCCAAGACTCAGATGGAGAATAATATCCCTAAGAGTCTTCTGAACGTGATTTAAAATATAGAAGAAATAATACCCAAGAAATTTGTTGTGTATGATGTGATTAGAGTGGAAACCCCTCCCATTTTTAGAGGATATTTTGGACTATATAGAGATAAGGAGTTGTTAAAAGGGATGGATAAGATCTTTGAGTTTATTGATGCCTCAAAATTCAAGAAGGAGAAGATTTATGTTTTTATGTTTAAGGGACCAACATGGTGCTGGTTGGAAATCTTTTTCTAAGAGAAGAGGACGAAGGTTCTTTAATTGGAATATTTTTAGGTTCTATTCTTCAAGTATTTTTACTAGAAAACATTGAAGATGGATATATTTTAAAAGTTTATGGATTTAGAGTAGAGAAATATGTATTTTCTTGATTATTCCATCGAATTTAAGGACTTGATATGTTTTTATTTGACCTTAAGAGGCAAAGAGTCTTCTAAGGAACATCTAAATGAGTATATGATGAAGCTATAGATTCAATAAAACGTTTATATTATTTGTTTTTATAGTTTCACAAAAGTGGTAAATAAGGATTTGAGGGAAAATAAATATCTCGAGTAAGAGAAGAGAGATTTATCAGGAGTGGGTAGATTTGGTAGTGGTATGAAGAGGAAAGGATATGAGTATCAGTTCTTCTAAAGGAAGGTTTCTGTTATAGTGTAATCAAGGTGATCAAAGATTCTATACCAGATATATTTATCTTAATTACTCTAAATATTTTCACTCTTATTAGGAAAAGGGATATATTTAAAAGTTTTACTGGAAGAAATCTCAAAGTAGTGGAGGCCATGATTTTAATTCAATGAAAGAATCACATGCATAGACTAGTTCACCATAGTATATCTTGAGTTTTATTTTACTTTAGAGGTATTATCGTGGATGTGGAAAAGGTTTTTAGGGGTAGGTTCATTGAAGAGATTAAATTCATATAAATTAGGAGAGATATGGGAATGGTTTAGGTGTAGGGTATGGTTAGTAGTTTTTAATTGAGGAGGTACTCCTAGATCTAGGTAAGGGATCTTCTATTACTAGAGGTATTATTCTAATTACCTATACTATAGGGATATGGTTATTTAATTTTTATTCTTCTCATTTTTTTATTTATACTTGTTTTGTATCAAACCTAGGTTTGATTATTGAGTTTATATATGGTATTTTATTTAAGAATACCCCATTAGGATGAAAGGAGGTTCCGATTAGAACATGAAAAGCTTGTTCCATTGATTTTTATGTATATTTAGACCTTTGATATTTCCTTTTATTATATATAAAAGGATTTAATGTAATTATTACGATGGGATAGATATCACATTTTTATGTGCATGTTGATTGTAATTAGAGATGTTTGATATTATTTACATAATATGATAAATCCTATATTTTTATGGGATAATGTGACTATCATAAAAATATATTTGGTTATGATTTGAGTAGTTGAGGAGGATTATATATCAAGTAGTTGGGATAGTTCTTGGATCAGATGAGGGAATTGTTTCTGATGTTTTACCTCCCATGATTGACTAGTATCTGGATATGTTTTCTAAATATTTTCAAGATTACTACCAAATAGGTAGTGGAGTTTATGATTAACCTAGTATCGAGAAAAGAGCCTATATTTATACCTATTTATCAAATGAATCCATTTAATCTCATGGAGTTAATGAATCTATTGGAAAATCTTGAATCCAAAGGATTCATTAGGTAAATAATTTCTCCATGGGGCATTTTAGTACCTTTTTCTAAGAAAGAATATGAGAGATTGGGATTATGTGTTTATTATCATATATTTAACATGATTTCCATTTTGAATTTGTATCCTTTTATATTTTTTGATGATTTATTTGATCAATTGATAGGAGGTCAATGGATTTCAATGATCAATGTCCAATCTGGTTACCATCAGTTGTAGGTGTGAGTTAAATATGCACCAAATGAATCCTTTTAGATACAATATGACCATTTTTAATTCTTAGTGACTCCATTAATGGTAAAAAACAAACAAACTATGATTATTTACTTTATGAAACATATTTTCATCCTTCTTTGAATTTATTTATGATTGTATTTATCAATGATATATTAATATACTTTTTATCTTATAAGGAGCATAAATGGAAATTAGATATTGTATCGAACACATTGAGAGCTCATTGATTTTATGGTAAGTTTTTGAAGTATTAATTATAGATTACATAAGTAATTTTTATTTTAATTTTGTTTAAAAATATTGGATATTAGTGGGTATTGAGAAAGTTTCTACTATGATGTCTTGGAAGATTACCAATATCATATTTATGATTTGGAGTTTATTATGCCTTTTAGGTTATTATTTTAAGTTCATTCAATAATTATCATTCCTAACTACATTTATAATGAATATAAATATAAAATAAGTGATTTTTTAGTGGGATAATAAATGTGATTTTTTGTTTTAGGAGATAAAGAAGAGATTGACATCAAAAACTATTTTTACATTATAAAAACCAGGGTAGTGTTATGTGATATACTGGGATGCCTCTGATGTGGGATTAGGATTTGTGATGATAAAATAAGGGTGATTAGTGGCATATGAATATTAAAAAATTATACTTCATGAGAATAATTACAATACTATTTATCTTTATTTTGATATGATTGTGTACACACTTAAATGTTAACAACATTATCTGTTTGGTGGGTAGTTTGTGGTATTCACTAACAATAAGAGATTTTAGTATATGTTTTCTCAATTATATTTTAAATATTTAATATAAGATATGGGTTTAATATATTTATAATTTCACTTTTAGATGATATATACTCATGGGAATGGAATTCCATTGTAGATGCTTTGAGTTGAAAATTTGAGGTGGATGTAGTTTGGGAGTTAAAATAAAAATAGACGATTATGTATGTTTTCATAGATATGAATATTGATGTGTTTGAATATTAAGACCATATTTTTATGAAATATTTAATCATAACTTCATCCTTTATAGAGAATATTAATTATGTTTAGAGTTCATATTTAGAGTTCTGGTGTTATCACAAAAGAATACGTGGTGGGGAGAAAATACTGAATGGGTTCTTGGTAGTGATTCTATATTATATTTAAATGAAAAAATTGATGTTTTCATAGAACAATGATATAAATTAATTAGATATTTCCATGTTTCTTGGTGTTAATTTCATCATAATTTGACCAAAAAGTACAATAGTGTTCAATAATAGTTTTATTAAATTGATATGAAACAAGACAAGATAGGTTTTATTTGGAAATGTTTTAGATTTAAAAAGGTGAAAATTGAAGATAAAGGGACAATAAGAAATATTTAGTCATTAATAGTTCTATAATGTAAATTAGATAATGTCTCCATGTATTTCATGATAATATTTCCAAGATCATAAAAGGTAAAGTATGAATATTGGGTTATTATTGATCGATTTGCTGAAGTTGCTAATTTTCTTCCAATTAAAAAGTATTAGAAGATTGAAAAGCTTGGGAATAATTGTTTCAATGAAATAGATTGACTTCATGGGATAAATAATAATACTATATCCAATAATTATTCAATATTAACATCTTATTTCTAATAAGTTTTGAAGAAAACATTGGGTTCTCTAGTGAATTTGACCACAACTTATCTTCCACAGGTGGATGACCAACTTGAGCATACAATTTAGATTCTCTTGGATATGATACATGGGTATATTATTGATTTTATTAGTGTATAAGAATATCAAAATACATTTTCAGAGTTTTTTATAATAATAGCTACAAATTATATATTCAAATGGATCTGTTTGAGACTCTGTATAGATGGTCATCTTGATTACTTTTGTGTTAGATGAAAGTTGGTGAATCATATTTCTTTGGGTCTAGCTTGGTGCATCAGACTTATGATCAAGTTAAAATTACTAAGAGGAGGGTTTAAATGTCTCAAATAAAGTCTAAGTTTCATGTTTGTTATATTCTTTTTCCAATTAAGTTTGATTTTGGAGATATGTGTTTTTCTTTGTGTCTCATCTAAATTGAGACATTGGAGAATTAGAAAGTAAGGGAAGTTAGATTCATGGTTTTCTTAGATCATTTGAGTTTATTGAGAGGATTGAGGGATGTTATTATCTATAGCGACCCACACCTTTAAAACATTAACATTACATAACTTTTGTGAGAAACACAAAAGATTAAACAAATAGATGCAAGAAGACCATACTAGTCTAGTACCTTTGGAAACATGGAATACATAAGCACTGATATATATGTGAGCTACAGTATCTCCCAATATATTCTTCTTGACTAGAACCCTTCTTAGACATGTCAAAAAAATACATATCTTGACAACCTTGGGAAGGAAACATAAAAAGGGGTGAGCCCAAATGCTCAGTAAGGGTAAACAAGGGAGAACTATAAGCATAAACAAGACCATAAGGGTATGAGAATGTGATTATGAAAATAGAGTATCAGACCCCTCATATCAAAGATAATATACTTGAATCATGGAAAAAATCTTGGTAGTTTATAAGACATGAATAAAAAGGAAGTAAAGGACATGAGATATGAAATAATAATATAGGAGTAATACATGAAATTGTTGAAAACCCATAATCATATAATGATTTCCAGAGTAGCCCGAGCAGCATTTCCAAAACTATCTTAGTAGTATGGGTTCACTCCCTATACCATCATTGTAGAAATGGTTCAATACCATGTCCATCATAATAGCATGAGTTCACTCCTCATACAATCTTAATAGTCATAGTTCACTCCCATGACCATCTTAGTTTATCTCATGAGATATAAAACTTTATCCAATGAATTGGAGAGAGGTATAGGCCCCACCCCTCACATAATGAAATCATACATACATGTTACAAAAGATCTTAAAAAAATATATCATAACCCATGAAATTAAATTAGTAACATAAATATGTAAACATATCATAACCTATGGAAAGAGACATGGTTTATAATCATTTAATCATTCACATAACCCATGAATATAAGTGTGTTTCAAAAGCACATAACTCATGAAAGAGAAATATGTTTCATAACATAATTCCATAAAAAAATAATCCATACAAAAAAATAATATGAATGGAAATATTGAATAATTTACCCATAAAGGCATGAGTAACACCAATGTATGTTATCTTATATTGGAAATAATTTTGAAAGATCCTTTAGAAGTATTTATTGAGGAAAATATCTTTTCTTCTTTGAAATTTTTTTATTACATAAAACCTTTTGAAAACATTTTTATTTTAAAATAGATTAGAAAAATTATACATGAATCTTTGAAAACAATAAAACATTTTTAAAAATTCTTTTTTCCTTTAAAATGATATTCAAGGTTCTTTTGAAAACAATTTTGAATTTTTTTTGAAAATATGATTTTTTGAAAACAATAGATTTCCGACCAAAGAGAGAGACAATTAGATTTTACTAAAAAAATTATCCTAAGTACCAAAGAGTTGAAAAAATGTCAGTAACAAATGAGGATGTATTGAATAAATATAAGAGTAGGAATCTCATGAATATTCTGGAGAGACGGATCATAATATTTCATCAAAGGAAGTAAAAACGTAAAAAATCCCAAAAAATGATGAGATTGTCTCAATAAACTCTTACAACTTAGTTACTTGAGATCTTACCATCCATGTAATAAATGAAATTAAATAAAGCTTAAAAATATAATTAAAATAATTATATTCATTATATAACATGTAAAATGGAAGTATATACTCCTCGAAAAAGATTTTAGGTGCATAATAAAAACGTGAGTCTCAAAGAAGAAAAATTGATTCAAAACTATTTTACCAATTTTGGTAAATTTTGAAAGTTAAACACTATTAAAGAAGGATCATCAAATGAGAATGTGAATACCCATAAATTTAAGTAAAATTTACATATAGTAGAATCATGGGTGGTAAATAAACCACACAAAAGGAAAGAGTGGATAACATATCTTGTATCTCATAGAAATTAAAAGTGAGATGAAATCCCCTTACCTTGTGTCTTGACTCTCTCCGTAATCGTAAAATATTCCTGTACAATAAATATAAGTTTATTATAAATATTTTATATAAGAATATTTATATTCATAATACCATATATTGTTTTATTATTGTAACACCCCAGGTAAATAAATAATATGACATTTTTATATTTATCCATATTTGTGAATAAAATATTAATATTACTTTAAAGGGAACACTATTCTTGATGGCTTACCAAATACGCAACAACGAGTTCCTTTGAAATATTACGTTGCACTCTAATAATAAAATAATTTTATTTTAAATTGTAGTTAACACCTAGCCATTGTAATGACGGGAATGAAAAGAACTAACTACAAAATGATTATATATGTTTGTCAAATATATTTAATTTTTACATGTTAGAGGATTAAAAATGCAAATGAATCCAATTTTAAGCATAAATCTTCTAATATTCTTTAAAAGGTCGATTAAACACCTTTTGATAGAGAACCCTTTTTAAATATAATTTTGACAATTTTATATGTTTTATTTGACAAAATAAAGTTCTTCTTTATAATCGGGACATCAAAATTTACTTTGTGTAAATTTTTGGTATTTTTCCGATAAAGTTCATTTTTTTAATGGATAGTGAAAAATGTTGTATTTTAATTCAGAACCTCTTTTTAATATAATTTATTTATATGATTAGATTATCTTTTGAATTGGTTTTAAAGTGAAATTAGAATATATTTTTACCATTTAATCCAATAGTGGTCATTGGAATTAATTTCACTTTGAAATTGGACTTAAACTAGTGTCAATCTTTAGATATATATTGTTTCATAAAAACACGCTATTTGTTATGAAAGCGGGAATTAATTATTAAATTAATTAATGTAACTTATATGTTTTGAATATTATAAAATAGAAATCATTTTTGAATTTGGAATATCAAATATAGCTTAGGGTGAATTTTTGGTATTTTTCTAAAAAACTTCAATTTTTGATGAATAGTGAAACCACTAAGTGGTACTTAAAAAAACTAATTTTTCGTTTAAATGAAATTTTACCACCTCTGTCTTTTTAATTTCAACAATCCGACATACATGGTTTTCATTAGGAAGTAAAATGTGGTTCAATGAGATTAAAATAATTTTTTTGTGAATAGTAACTTTTAAGTTTTTAATCGCGATTAGAGGTAATTAGTGTAATTTAAGGTAAAAATAATGTTTTAATAATATTAAATGACCTTGAAACATGTTATAACCTTATTGGATGTGTCATGGCCGACCGAAACAATCCATGGGTCAACTTGGGGACCCCATGGAGCCACTTTGTTAGGAAAATGACATTAAAAACTTTTTATTTAATGTTAAAATAAAAATGTCACAAACATGAGTTGTTTTACTAAAACAATTTTTAAATGGGGTTATAAAAGTAATATTTTTGACTAAAAATATTCACTATAAATCTAAAAAGATTTCCTACATTATGATATTTTTATAATTTTTAGAAATTAAATAAATTAAATTATTTATGACATCATGATGATACAACGATTAACTCATTATTTAACAATTTAAATAAAATGAAAAGATAATGTAAAATATAAGACCTAAAAATGTCAAAAACATATTGGATGGGTGGATTTCGAACTCTTATCACCTTATCCTCTAAATAAATCAATGTGGGACCTTTAAAATCCGAAACTCATTTGAAAATAAAGTAACCTTTTATAACTTTCCAAGAGTGCCCCTCCTCTCCTCTTATAAAAGGCCCCCACCTCTACCACCTTACCCACACCTATAAAGCCTTTTTCTCGGCCAACCCCTGACCATTTAATCTATACACATCCCTCTCTTCATCATTGAAGCCTCACCTTTGGGAAAAATCTTTTCCAAGGAATCCTTTGAGCTCAAATAAAAAAGAGTTACCCGATTTAAAGGTAATGTATTCTCTTGTGTTCTTTTGTTTTATTTTTCTTCTCCAACCCTCTAAACTCTTTTTATTCCTTTATTTTGTAACAAAAAAAGTGTATTCAATATACTATTATGTTGTTATGAGAAGGATTCTACCTACACTTACACACACCTTCTTCTAATGGTTAAAGAACATACTGTTTCTGTGGATGGAGAATTACTGCCTCACAAAACGATGATTGTTCAATCTTCTATTAACACCTTTCATGGTGGCCATTATGATGTCACTATATTTTATATATGATATATATGGTTTTTATGTTTTCTATATTCTTCTGAGTTTTATATTTAAAACATGCCTTTATTCTTTTCATGTTGTGCAAATGCGATAATTTCATACGCGGAAGTGTGGACTACCGCCCCCTCAAGTGATGTGACTTGTTCATGCAATACATGGAATGTATAAAGAATGAAATTAATGAAAATATGTGACCTATATAAAATATATATTATACTGTAATTATAATATATATATCTCTCAATTATTTTTAATTCCATTAATATGACAATGAAATGAAAGTAGCGTTCATGCATACGTACGGCCTACCATCTCCATGAACGGTGCATTTCCTTTATTTTTATCTCAAAATGCTATGGAGTAGTATAAAATGAATATTTAATGGATATATATGATACTTAAATCATTAATACTATTTTGGAGATGATTTAATTATAACTACAAGGACAATCATTTTCAAACAAGTTCATTTTTGACTCATGTACCAAACATCGACAAAAATGTCTGATATGAACTCACATTATTAACCAATTATTATAACATTATAATATGTGATATGAACTGAATAATAATATTTAAAAGAGGTATTTAAGTAATTATAAATTGAACAATGTTTATTATTCAGGAATATGAAGAAACTAACAAGACAAGTCAGACTTGAGGTAAGGGATCCGACCCCTCTCTTTCTTTTTAAGTACACTATTTTATGTCATTCCTTTTAAGATCATCTTTCTTATGACTGAGATGTTATTTTATATTACTATTACTGTAATTTTTATGTTCATTTTATGAGATACCCTATTTTCTCTCATCAATCCATTTTTGGAAGTTTTGAGTGGCGCCGTTAGGCTGCCGAATTTTCGTAAGAGATCCAACCTCTCTATTTCTTTTTTAAAACTCTCCTTTATGTCACTTATTTTAATCTCCTCTTTGTTATATTGGGGGATGTTATTTTATATTACTATTGCTGTAAATTTTATGTTAATATTATGAGATACCCTATTTGATTTCATCAATCCATTTTTGGAAGTTTTAAGTGGCGCCGTTAGGCTGCTGAGTTTTCATAAGGGATTTTTCATCTCACTTTTATTCCCGTGAGATTTATGCTACATTTTCCATCATTTCCTTTGAGTGGTATATGTACTGCCCATTATTCTACTATTTGTGTAATATACTTTCATTTATTAGTATTCACATCAATTTTGTATTGTCCTTCTTTCATGGGGTGTATGTTTCGAAAGATACCCAAGTCGGTAAGGGAACCTTTCACCCTCCTCTTTTTAAAAGACTTATTTTGTTGGGTCCTTTAATTTACATATTGTAATGTTGGAATATGTTATTATATATCCTTATTTATGTAAATTTTATGTCCAAGTGATGAGATACCCTTTTTATCTCTCATCAACTCATTCTCTGAATTTTGAAGTGACGCCATTAGGCTGTAAATTTTTTTGCAAGGGAACTTCTTAACCCAACATTGATTCTTTGGGATAAACTTGTAATCCTTGAATATGTCGTTCTATTAATATTTGTGAATGACCTATGATTGTTTTACACTTAATATCCACTTATATTTGGTGTATTCGGTTGTCACACATAATTATGTAATTGATTTATCCTTAATCCAAGGATACCGTCTTTGTAAGGGAACTTCTTAACCCAATTTCCGTTCTTTGGGTTAATCTTCTACTTTCAAATTATTCCATGATATGATTATGTCCCACCTTGTATTTTTTAATTTCTTTATGTGTAATTATAGTGAATACATATAATATATCTATTTTATTTAAAAAAATGATCATTGTAAGGGACTTTGTATCAATCTCATTTCATTGAGGCATATTTTGTTCTAATACAAGGTTTTCTTTTATACGTTGTATAAACCCCTTTGACTTTTAATTTTATACCAAAGTAATCTTTTTCTACGAAGCGTTTTACAAAATGACAAAAGGGAATGTTTCTTTTAACGTATGCGGTGACAATGACCTTTTCCGCCGCCACGAGTATTATTTGGTCTTTGGCTTCCTCAACAAGCCGTAATGTTTTTAAAATGAAATAAATACCATATACTCTTTTATATATTTTGGTATTGAAAATAGTTTTTGTAAAGGATTTGTTATGAAAATATATTTAAGTGATATATTGTGATCGAAATGTGTAAATGATTTCTTTCCATTATATTTGTTTTATGTCTTATGATTTTATAATGGTACTTGGACATTTGACGGGTGGTTACGTGATAAACCATATGACGGGTGGTGCCGTGAATACCAAGACGGGTGGTTACATTATAACCTCCAATGCATTGGGTATGGAAGTCGGCCGTATGGCTATTCCATTAAGTATGTGTGGAAGTCGACCGTATGGTTATTCAATTTAAGTATGTTTATATCCCAAGTTACCTTTATATGTTATGTGTTATTTATATGGGTTTTATGGTAATATTTTGGTTACAAAAGGGTATGTAATGGTATTTTATTCAGTGAATAGTTTTTACTAATTCATAAAGGTGAATTATTACTTTGGTAAAGTACTCATGGTTTACTTGTTGTTTTGAAAAACTAACATTTTTCCTTCTTTTTGTATCCTTTACTGGGATTTTTATAATCATACCAAATTTTTGAAATGTTTTCCACAGGACTTAAAGATGAATAGGGTCAAGGATGGGATCAAGGAAAGAAATTCTATCTAAAACATGGAACTAGACATGTTTCTTTTAAAGTGTTTTTTTATTTTATAGAAACTTACTAGAAGTGTCTACTATGTAATCTTTTGAGATGTAATAGTTATGACTTAATTCTCTAAAACTCTAAACCTGAAAAGATCCTCTATCTGAATTATTCATTTAATTCATGATTAAGTAATGTTTAAGGCTGGGGTCTTATAGTTGGTATCAAAGGTCGGTTTAGATAACTTTAGAGGTTAGGGTATTCTCTAAGCATAAGTGAAATTACCATAATGGTTAGGATTTCAGAAAGAGTCCTAGTTTTAGATAAAGTGAATGAGTAAGTATATCTTAGTGTTTATCTTCCTCATTATTACGTGATGGTTTTGTTGATATACTCACACTGAACTTTTTGGTTTTAGTAAATGGCTGGATCTAGCAGGCACCAAAGTAACAGTGGATGTGAAGGAAACTGTGACAGTTTTCTGAGTGAGCAACTGAATGATATGGGAGATTCAATGAGAAATATTGTGTTTATCCTCAAACAACTATCTGGAGTCATGATTGACCACCTAAACCTTAGTGATTTATATAAGGAATCATATATGCGAGAAACAAATCCCTACAGAACTATAGGTAATAATCATAAAGGTAAGTGTGTTCAAAAACCTGTGTGTCAAATATGTGGAAAGAAACACCTAGGAAAATGTTTCAAAAGGACAAAAATATGCTATAGATGTGGAAATGAAGGTCATAAAGCAAGAACCTGCCATGGAAAATGGAAGCATCCAGTTGAATCGAGGAAAGGGAAAGAAGTTATTTCTGAGGGATCAATTGAATGTTTTAAATGTGGTGTGCATGGTCATTATGAAAAAACATGTCCTATGAAGAAGTTTCAGGAATGGGATCACCAAGATCGTACAAATATTCGTTTACCAATACGTAATGCCATTCCAATTGAGGATGAAGAAACTGACAATGACCAATCAAAGGTATGGATTATTTTTAAAATTTGTTTTCCTATTTTGGAATCTTAGGATATGATTCATGATTTTTTTTGTAGGAAAGAAGTATTTTAGAATAAGTTGGAAAGGAATGATTAATGGATCATGAAGAATATTGAATGAGTAAGAAGTCAACATATAAGAGCTTCAAGAGTTATGGTGAAATTCATAAGAGTATCAAGTCTCTTTTGATGATGGGGTTACATTAGAAGACTTTTTATAGTATGTGTAACCCTGATGTTTGATATATGAAAATTTTATTCAAGGAATAGTAATCTGTTCTTTTGTGGACATAGTTATAAAGAACCATTTGGGTTTATATGATCCTTACTTTTGAGGTAATTATGGGTTACTATATGTTATGATGGAAAGTGAAAGGAATGAGATAAAATTGAGGTTAAATTATGTTATGGTTATTTTTGAAGATTTTATCTCATTGTTAGGGAATGTTTTAAGAATTATATAGTTTCAGAAAAAGGACAACACACAGACCGTGTGACAACCCGTCACGTCGGACAAAGCTGTAGGAATCGAACCTACAACCAAAGTACAAATGGTATTTATCGCCTACCACTGGACTATGTGAAGTCCCTGGTTAGTTTGAATGATTATTTTTAGTTAGATGATTTTATGAATAAAGAGTAAGTTGATTTTGGGTTATCAATAGAAATTATTAGCCTATCATTGAGGATATGTGATTAGGTTAATTAATTTTCAATACGATACTTTAAGAGAAACTGATGTTGTTTGGAGAAAAATGTTACTATTTAACTTTGAAGACTATGTTATTAAATCCTTCAAATATTTGGGTTTCAATATTAGTTTGGTTTACTTTTGGTCTTCGTTTAACTTTGGGTCTTGTTGGAAATTTTTTGGAGATTAATAATAGATTTCCTTTTTATAAAGGATTATCCTTTTTGGTTATTATCTGATCTCATAATAAGCTTTTTGGCTTTAGTTTTGGTTAAGGTCTAAAGACATGGGAAGTATACTTTTCTCTTTTGTGGACTAGGTGATTCCCTAGAAGTTGATTATAGCTCTCTTAATGTAAAAAAGTCATCCTAAATACTCATCTTTTGGAGAAAATATGAGTTCATGTAAGAAATATAGTAAAAGTTTAAAGTCAACATGAAAAGTAAGTATGTTTCCTTATGTTTTAGTTAAGATCAAAAATAAATTCCTCAAAGAAAAGTAACTAAAAAAATGTTTTCCATTAACTTTTCCTACTGGGGAATCCAATACCATTTAATCCATCACAAGTTTGTGATTTTTTGGTGATTAACTTTCTTCTAAACATGTTTTCTATCACACTCCCTCAGAACATGACCCTTTGTTTTTTCTTCCATATCCATGTTTTCATACATGGAATCCTATTATGGGTTAATTCGGGTGACCTTTGTACTTACCTTTCTTTCTTTTAAAGTGATAGTTTAATTTACTCCTTCTCCGATGTGGGGATTTCAATGAAGAATCCGAGCCCAATTTTAAAATTGCAAGGATGCAATTCCCAAAAGGGGGGAAGGATGTAACACCCTAGGTAAATAAAGAATATGAAATTTTTATATTTATCCATATTTGTGAATAAAATATTAATATTACTATAATGGGAACTCTATGCTTGATGTCTTACCCAATACGCAACAACAAGTTCCTTTGAAATCTTACGTTGCACTCTAATAATAAAATAATTTTATTTTAAATGGTAGTTAAAACCTAGCCGTTGTAATGATGAGAATGAAAATAACTAACTACAAAATGATTATATATGTTGTCAAATATTTTTACTTTTTACAATAAATGTTAGAGGATTAAAAATGAAAATGAATCCAATTTTAAGCATAAATCTTCTAATATTCTTTAAACGGTCGATTAACCGCCTTTTGATAGAGAACCCTTTTTAAATATAATTTTGACAATTTTATATGTTGTATTTGACAAAATAAAATTCTTCTTTAGAATCGGGACATCAAAATTTACTTTGTGTAAATTTTTGGTATTTTTTCGATAAAGTTCATTTTTTAATGGATAGTGAAAAATGTTGTATTTTAATTCAAAACATCTTTTTAATTTAATTTATTTATATGATTAGATTATCTTTTGAATTTGTTTTACAGTGAAATTAGAATATATTTTTACCATTTAATCCAATATTGGTTATTGGAATTAATTTCACTTTGAAATTGGACTTAAACTAGTGTCAATCATTTGATATATATTGTTTCATAAAAACACGCTATTTGTTCTGACAGAGGGAATTAATTATTAAATTAATTAATGTAACTTATATGCTTTGAATTTTTTAAAACAGACATCATTTTTGAATTCAGAATTTGAAATATATCTTAGGGTGAATTTTTGGTATTTTTCTGAAAAACTTCAATTTTGGATGAATAGTGAAACCACTAAGTGGTACTTAAAAAAACTGATTTTTCGTTTAAATGAAAATTTACCACCTCTGTGTTTTGAATTTTAAAAATCCTACATACATGGTTTTCATTAGGAAGTAAAATTTGGTTCAATGGGATTAAAATAATTTTTTGGTGAATAGTAACTTTAAAGTTTTTAATCGCGATTATAGGTAATTTGGGTAATTTAAGGTAAAAATAATGTTTCAATAATATGAAATGACCTTGAAACATGTCCTACACTTATTGGATAGGTCATGGCCAACCAATACAATCCATGGGTCAACTTGGGGACCCCATGGATCCACTTTGATAGGAAAATGACATTAAAAACTTTTTATTTAATGTTAAAATAAAAATGTCACAAACATGAGTTGTTTTACTAAAAAAAATTTTAAATGGGGTTATACATGTCAAATTTCTTACTACAAATATTCATTATAAATCTCAAAATATTTCCTACATCATGATATTTTTTATATAATTTTTAGACATTAAATAAATTAAATTATTTATGACATCATGATGATGCAGCGATTACGATTTAAATAAAATGAAAAGATAATGTAAACTCTAAGACCTAAACATGTAAAAAACATATTGGATGGGTTTATTTATAACTATTATCACATTATCCTAGAAATACATCAATGTGGGACCTTTAAAATCCGAAACTCATTTGAAAATAAAGTAACCTTTTATAACTTTCCAAGAGTGCCCCTCCTCTCCTCTTATAGAAGGCCCCCACCTCTACCACCTTACCCACACCTCTCAAGCCTTTGTCTCGGACAAAACCTGCCCATTTAATCTATCCAAATACCTCTCTTCATCATTTAAGCGTCACCTTTGGGCATTATCCTTTCTAAGGAAGCCTTTGAGCTCAAATAAAAAAGAGTTACCCGATTTAAAGGTAATGTCTTCCCTTGTTTTTTTGTTTTATTTTGCTTCTCCAACCCTCTAAACTCTTTTTATTACTTTATTTTGTAACAAAACAAGTATCTTAAATATACTAGGATGTTTTTATGAGAAGTATTCGAGCTACATTTACACACACCTTCATATAATGGTTAAAAAACATACTGTTTCTGTGGATGGAGAATTGCTGCCTCAAGAAACGATGATTGTTCAATATTATCTTAACACCTTTCATGGTGGCCATTATGATGTCACTATATTTTATATATGATATATATGGTATTTATGTTTTCTATATACCTCTGAATTTTATATTTAAAACATGCCTTTATTCTTTTCATGTTGTGCAAATGCGATAATTTCATACGAGGAAGTGTGGACTACCGCCCCCTCAAGTGATGTGACTCGTTCATACAATACATGGAATGTATAAAGAATAAAATAAATGAACATATGTCACCTATATAACATATATATTATACTGGAATTATAATATATATATCTCTCAGTTATTTTTAATTCCATTAATATGACAAAGAAATTAAAGTAGCATTCATGCGTACGTACGGCCTACCGTCTCCATGAATGGTGCATTTCATTTCTTTTTATCTCCAAATGTTATGGAGTAGTATAAAATGAATATGTACTGGATATATATGATATTTAAATCACTAATACTATTGTGGAGATTATTTACTTATAACTACATGGAAAATCATTTTCAAACAAGTTCATTTTTGACTCATGTACCAAACATCGACAAAAACGTCTGATATGAACTCACATTATTAACCAATTATTATGACATTATAATATGTGATATGAACTGAATAAAAATATTTAAATTAGGCCCTTAAGAAATTATATATTTATCAAATATTATTATTCAGGAATATAAAGAAACGAACAAGACAAGTCAGACTTGAGGTAAGGGATCCGACCCCTCTCTTTCTTTTTAAGTACACTCTTTTATGTCATTCCTTTTAAGCTCATATTTCTTATTATTGGGATGTTATTTTATATTAATATTAATGTAAGTTTTATGTTCATATTATGAGAGACCCTATTTTCTCTCATCAATCCATTTTTGTAAGTTTTGAGTGGCGCCGTTAGGCTGCAGAATTTTCGTAAGAGATCCAACCTCTCTCTTTCTTTTTAAGTACTCTCCTTTATGTCAATTCTTTTAATCTCCTATTTGTTATGTTGGGGGATGTTATTTTATATTAATATTTCTTTAAATTTTATTTTAATATGATGAGAGACCCTGTTTGATCTCATCAATCCATTTTTGGAAGTTTTATGTGGCGCCGTTAGGCTGCCAAGTTTTCGTAAGGGATTTTTCATCTCACTTTTATTCCCGTGAGATTTATTCTACATTTTCCACCATTTCCTTTTAGTGGTATATGTACTTCCCATTATTCTAATCTTTGTTTAATATAATTTCGTTTATGATTATTTACATCAATGTTTTATTGTCCTTCTTTAATGGGGTGTATGTTTTGAAAGATACCCAAGTTGGTAAGGGAACCTTTCACCCTCCTCCTTTTAAAAGACTTATTTTGTTGGGTCTTTTAATTTACATATTGTAATGTTAGGATATGTTCTTATATATCCTTATTGATGTAAATTTTATTTCCAAGTTATGAGATACCCTTTTTATCTCTCATCAACTCATTTTCCAAATTTTGAAGTGACGCCTTTAGGCTGTCAAATTTTTTGAAAGGGAACTTCTTAACCCAACTTTGATTCTTTGAGATAAACTTTTACTCCTTGAATATTTCATTCTATGAATATGTGTGAATAACCTATGACTGTTTTAAACTTAATATACACTTATATTTGGTGTATTCGGTTGTCACACATAATTATGTAATTGATTTATCCTTAATCCAAGGATACCGTCTTTGTAAGGGAACTTCTTAACCCAATTTCCATTCTTTGGGTTAATCTCCTACTTTCAAATTAGTCCATGATATCATTATTTACCATATTTTATTTTTTACTTTCTTTATGTGTACTTGTAGTGAATACACACAATAGAACTATTTTATTTAAAAAAATGATCATTGTAAGGGACTTCGTCTCAATCTCCTTTCATTGAGGCATATTTTGTTCTAATACAAGGCTTTCTTTTATATGGTGTATAAAACCCTTTGAATTTTAATTTTATACAAAAGGAATCTTTTTCTACGAAGAGTTTTACAAAATGAAAAAAAGGAATGTTTCTTTTAATGTATGCGGTGACAACGACCTTTTCTCCCGCCACAAGTATTATTTGGTCTTTGGCTTCCTCAACAAGCCGTAATGTTTTTAAAATGAAATAAATACCATATACTCTTTTATGTATTTTGGTATTGAAAATGGTTTTTATAAAGGATTTGTTATGCCAATATATTTAAGTGATATATTGTGATCGAAATGTGGAAATATTTTCTTTCCATTATATTTGTTTTATGTCTTATGATTTTATAATGGTACTTGGACATTTGACGGGTGGTTATGTGATAAACAATATGACGGGTGGTGCCGTGAATACGAGGAGGGGTGGTTACATTATAACCTCCAATGAATTGGGTATAGAATTTGGCCGTATGGCTATTCCATTAAGTATGTGTGGAAGTCGACCGTATGGTTATTCTATTTAAGTATGTTTATGTCCCAAGTTACCTTTATATGTTATGTGTTCTTTATATAGGTTTTATGGTAATCTTTTGGTTACAAAAGGGTAAGTAATGGTATTTTATCTAGTGAAGAGTTTTTACTACTTCATAAAGGTGAAAAGTATTACTTTGGTAAAGTACTCATGGTTTACTTGTTGTTTTGAAAAACTATCTGTTTTCCTTCTTTGTGTATCCTTTATTGGGATTTTTATGCTCATCCCAAGTTTTTTGAAATGTTTTCCACAGGACATAAAGATAAATAGGGTCAAGGATGTGATCAAGGAAATACATTCTATCTAAAACATGGAACTAAACATGTTTCTTTTAAATTGTTTTTTTTATTTTATGGAAACTTAGTAGAAGTGTCTACTATGTAATCTTTTGAGATGTAATAGTTATGACCTAATTCTCTATAACTCTAAACCTGAAAAGATCCTCTATGTGAATTATTAATTTAATTCATGATTATGTAATGTTTAATGATGGTGCCTTATAATTATGACCTTATATTATATACTTTTTAATGATTCAATGTTAAAGTTTTACTTTAGGTAATATTCTCTTTGTTCTTAGCATGTGTCTTAATTAGTTATATATGTGGTCCTTATACTTATATAATGATTCCAGAATTTAAAACACGATATAAATTTCATTTATAAAAATTATATTTTTATTATAATAATCTATATAATATATGAGTGTGAAATCGAATACACTGTTCATGGAGATGGTAAGTCGTACGTATGCATGAACACTGTTTCCGTTTTTTGTTGTCGTATTGAAAGAAAGTATGTAAATGACATATGTATATATATATATATATCATAATTAAAGTATCATTATTATATCATAAATATCATATAATTTTAATAAAACCATCCTTAATATATTCCATGTGGTGTGTGAACGAATCACATAGCTTTGAGGGGGCTGTAGTCCACACTTTCTCAAATGAGATTATCATATTTTCCCCAAATGGAAAGAAAAGAGTTGTGTGTTTTGAAAGTATTTTATAAGAATAAATACATGATAAATATAATATATGAAATATATAAATATATTTTCCATCATAATTTCCACCATGATTTTTGGTAAATGAAAATAAACAATCATCGTTTTGTGAGGTAGTAATTCACCATACATAGAAACAATATGTTTAATATTCATTATATGAAGGTGTGTGTAAGTTTAGGTCAAAATATTAGCATAAAAAAATACTATAATATTTAAGATATTGGTTTTTTTACACAATAATGTAATAAACAGAGTGGAGGGGGTGAAGAAGGAAAATAAAGGAAAGGGGCTTGAGAGAAGGCATTACCTCTAAATCAGGTAACATCTTTTAGTTTGTTCCGAACGACTTCCTTGATGGGATTTATACCCAAAGGTATACTTAATGGTATAAGGGAGGATTTTTTGGATGATATTTGGGAAGATACTGGACAAAATTAAAAGGTTTAAGAGGTGTGAGGAATGGGTAGATGTGGCAGCCTTTTATAGGGAAGGAAAATGACTCACTTGGAGTTTTTAGAAAAATGTCAGGTGTGCACATGTTCATACCTAAAAAAGAATAAAAACCAAAAAAATCAAGAATTTAAGGTCTATTTAAAAAATTTAAACATCAAATGGGTGTTCTAAAAGTTTCCAGGTCATTTGGGCCCTTAATTTTAAGGTTTAGTCACTAATTAAGCTTAATTTGGCCTTAACTGCTATGATTAATTTTAATAACTTTTACTAATAATTTTTCTCAATAATTAACAAGGTCTTATTAGACTATAAATATTATACTTAATACAATGGTGTATGTCATATTTTTTAAATTAAATTCAAAAAATAGGAAAAATTAATATGAGTGCTAATCCCACAGAGAGGATGAAATAACAAGGTTTTAAAGTAGTAAAAAGTTAAAAGGTTTGTTAAGATTTTATATTCAATTTCAAAGTGAAATTGATTATAATGAATTAAATTTTATTAATATATGTAATATTTATATAATTTTACCTTTAAAATAAATTTATAATATAATTTATAATTAATAATTAATTAGACAACAATGTAGTTTTTAACTAAAAAGTAGTATTTTTCAGTATTCATCAAAAAATAAATTTTCTCATAAAAATATCAAAAATTCACCATTGGATAATTTTGGAATAATAAATTAAAAACTTTAAGTTTATTTTATCAAATTAAATTTATAAATGTGTTTAAAATTAATTTCAATATCCGAAGTAGTTTATTGAAGAAAATGATGTTTTTAAACATAGAAGGACTTTACCAAAAATAAAATCTTTCATTATCAATATGTTTTATTTATATAAAACAATTTTATAAAATATTAATATTAATATAACTATGTTTAATGGCTAGGTTATAATTATATTCTTCAAATTATAACAAAAAAGTGATGGTTCGTAGAAACTCAGTGTTGCGTGTATCGTACGACAAGTCAATGTTGTGTGTAACCTAGGCCAAGTCGGTGTTGCCTGTAAGGTACATCAAGTTAGTGTTTCATAAAAAATGATTATTTTATTTAATTTATTGAAAGATATGAATTAAAATTAAAATTTATTAAAATAAATAGGTCCATAAAACTCTGGGTGTTACATTCTACACCGCTTAAAATGAATTTCTCCTTCAAAATTCATCACTTGGGTAAACAAATGAGGATACATTTTAATCATCATGACCTCAAGTTCCCAAATAGATTAATCTAACTAGTGATGTGTCTAAAAAACTTTAACCAGGTGAGTGGTATTGTTTTGTATATCCTTCTCTTATCGGTCCATAATTTCAATAGGTTGTTCCTCGTAAGAAAGATCCTTCTTCAGTGGTATGAACTATGATTTTTGTACATGTTGAGGGTCAGTTATGCACTTCCTCCTAAGTGATACATGGAACACATAATATACTTGAGAGATATTTGGAGGAAGTTCCAAGCTATAAGCTACCATCCCAACATGATCAAGAATTTCAAAGGGGTCGATATACCTAGGGACTAGTTTCCCTTCCAGAATCTCATAAATTTTTTCGAGGGTGAGATTCGTAGAAACAAATTTTCACCAAATTCAAATTCTAGATCATGCCGACTGTTATCAGCATAACTTTTCTATTTTCTTTGAGCTGCCTTGGTATGCTATATAATGGTTCTAACCTTCTCGACCATTTCTTCAGCGATCTTAGGTCCTAATAGCTTTCTTTATCCAACCTCATTCCATCACATTGGAGCTCTACATTTCTTCCCAGAAAGAGATTAATATGGTTACATATTAATGCTGTAGTGAAAGAAATTTTTGTAAGAAAACTCAACTAGAGGAAGGTGTTGATCCCGACCACCTTTTAAATCCATAAAAAAGGATCTCAACATAACCTCTAGGGTTTGAATTTTTCTTTTAGACTGACCATCTATTTGATGACCATAAGTAGTTCTAAAACTCAATCATATATAAAGTGATTTCTAAAGACTTCTCTAGAACATTGAGGTAAACTTCGAATCCCATTATGATAAAATATAATGGGGAAATATATGAAACATTACCACTTCTTTAATGTATATTATAGAAATACAATTAGGAGACAAATATTGTCTGATGGTAATGAAGTCTACTGACTTAGTAAGGTGACCAACTACCACCCATATATCACTAATACCTTTAGAGGTTTTGAGTAGTCTGATGACAAAATCCATAGTGATTTTCTCTCATTTCCATTCTTGTATGGGTAATGGATTCAAAATATCTTTAGACTTATGTATTTGATCCTTAAATTTTTGGAATACCAAACACCAAGATACAAACTATGCAATATCTCTCTTTATCCATCTCACCATAAGTATTCTTTTAAGACCCTATACATCATTATACTTCCAAGATTAATAGAAAATGAAGAACTATGAGCTTCCTCCAACAGCTCCTTCTTCAAATATGTCATGGAAGGAACACATACATAGTTCCTGAACCTTATCATTCCATCCTGATCAAGGTTAAACTCAAGAACATTTCTAACCTTCTTTTGTAGTTCATCATCTTACTTATGTGCCTCCTTAATCTTCAATTGAATAGAGGGTTGAACATTCATTTAAGAAAGATAAGATTTTACCCTTCCATTAGGATTTATAGATCCATCCTTTGAAAATCCATTAATATTGGATCTTTTTTGACCATCATTATAGATAATCTAGCATGATCTTTTTCACTCAAATAATTGGCAACCTTGTTTGCTTTCCCAGGGTGGTAATGTATTGAGCAACCATAATCATTCATCAACACCAACCATCTTCTCTGGTGTATGTTAAACTCCTTCTATGTGAATATATATTTTAGTATTTTATGATTAGTATATATATCACAATTTTATCGATAAATATAATGCCTCCATATCATTAATGAAAAAATTACCGCTGCTAACTCCAAATCATGATTTGGGTAATTTTTCTCATGAATCTTCAACTTTCATGAGGCATAGGATATAACCATTTTATTTTTCATAATAATAAATCCAATTCACATATTTGATACATCATTATAAATTACAAATCCTTATCCACTACAGGGTAATGTATGAACAGATTCACTGACAAAACTTCTTTTCAGTTCCTTGAAAATTTCCTCACATTCATATATCCGAGGAACTTAACACCCTTAAAAGTTAACTTGGTCAGAGGATTAGATTTTCATGAGAAATTATCCACAAACCTTTGATAATATCCATCTAAACCAAGAAATCTATGGATCTCATTCACTGTGGTTGGTCTAATCTAGCTTTCAATATCCTCCATCTTTGATGGATCTACTACTATACCATCTCCTGAGATTATATGACCAAAAAATGAAACCTTTTGCAGCCAAAATTAACACTTTTTAAAATTTTCATATAACTTATCCTTCCTTAGGGTCTTTAGTATAATTCTCATGTGATATTTAGGATCTTCCTTTCTCTTTGAATATATAATAATATCATCTATAATGACTACCAAAATCTGGTCGAGGTAATATCTAAAGAATCTATTCATTAAATCCACAAAGATAGTAGGGGAATTAATAAGACCAAAAGGCATCACTATATATTCATAGTGACCATACTTTGTATGTAATACTGTTTGGGGTATATCCTCCTTCTTGAACCTCAATTTATGATATCCATAATGAAGGCCAATCTTGGAAAAGTATTGTGCTCCATGTAGTTGATCAAACAAGTCATCAATATGGGGAAGAGGATACCTGTTCTTGATTTTGATATTGTTCAAATCCAAATAATCAATATAGAGTCACATTGATCCATATTTATTTTTCCCAAAAAGAACTGGTGCAACTCAAGGTGACACAGTTGGATAAATGAATCCCTTATCAATGTTTTCTTGAAGTTTCTTCTTCAATTCTTACTACATGATCGAGGCCATTCAATAAAGAGTCGTTAAAATTAGTGTGAAACTAAGTATAAGTTATACTAAGAACTAAAATTCACATTTTGGGGGAAGACGAGGCAAATATTCTGGAAATACATCAATAAAATCCCGAACAACATGCATATCATTGATTTCAATCTTCTCCACAACCATCTGAGATAAACAACCCCTTTGAATGGGAATTAAGACCCATACTCTAGATGAAGTATATACAAGAATTTCAGAATTATCATCACATTGATGGATGATCATTGGAGGGTTTGAAATATTGAACTTAACTTCCCTTCCTAGGGTGACATCAAATTCTGCCAAAGGAAGAATAAAAATATTTGTTGGAATCACATTACTACAAACTTTAACTACAGAGGAATCACAGACTTGAGATGAAATCATCATTCCATTAGGGGTTTGGACTTCTAATTATACCTATATTTTTTTTTTGAGAAATTTTAACACCCTTATCAAATTATTTAGATATGAAAGAGAGGGTAGATCCAGAATCAAATATGACATTATCAGTTCTAGATTGGATGGTAAGTGTACCTTTGATCATGTTTTTATCGCATCCCTCAGCATATATAGAGATGGCATGATATTTCCCCTTGTCCCTTGGATTAAGAGGTTTCTGTTGTTGATCATCATCACCAACCCTTGGGTTTGGGTAGTAGTTATCATAATTCCCATTCTCCTTACACAAGTAGCACTGAATCATGGGTGGTGAATTCTATGTGGCTCTTTCTCCATTAAAATTTTGATCCAACTTGTTCCCCTCACTTCAGATCTCAATTTATCGATGTCCTTCCTTTCCAAACATAAAACATTTATTAGAACCCATAAGTAAATTTCCTCCATGATTATTCCCACACTTAGAGCATAAAGAAATTTCATCTTATTTTCCCCATGGTTTTTAGAGTTTCCTTTAAACTTCACATTCCTATTCTTTTCAAAGCCTTGAGATTGATAAGAGACTTATAACTCCATTTTAACTTTGATTTCACAATGCATAATATCTTTGTAGCTACTAAAGTCTCTTATGGAAAACTCCCTTTGGAAACTTGTCTTTAATCCACTGAAGAACCTATCAAATTTAATTTTGGGTTGGATGATAATTACTAAAGTGTACCTCATAGGTCTCATGAAATTAGCATCATAGGTATGTACAGACTCATCATCTCAAGGAACTCTTTATCCATATTGGTGTGAATAATTATAGAAAAACAAATATTGAAAAATAAGTTCTTCAACTCATCCCAAACCATGGATTCAATCTCATCAAGCTGCTTTGTATTTCTGATTAGAGTCCTCTACTGATCTGCTTTGCCTTCTAACCGATAAATAGCTAGAATGACTTTCTCATTTTCTAAACACTGATGAATGGTGTATATATTTTCAGTGGTACTAATCCGTTTTTCTGTAACATGTGGATCAGGAGAGCCTCTGAAAAAATGTGGATGTTTCGTCATGAAAGAATCGACAAAATGTTGTTCCCTCTTTTTCTCATTTGGAAGTGCACTATGATTCATAGCTAGATAAATCTATATGATCATAATAATGAGGGTTTTCATTCTAGATCCAATATAATTCGGTTGTTCTAGGGGAAATTGTTTGCATTTTCTATCTCAATCTCCATTAACACAGTTCCTTTGGGTTCCATCCATTTAATAAAACCAAAAGCATAGAGTAAGAAATAATTATTATAACGAGGAACCACATAATCTTGAAACATAACTTATAATATGTCTAACTTATCACACATTCCTTAATCTATGAAACCTTAGTTTTATCATAGGTTATTAATATCCAACTTATATTTAAATCCTTCATAATGGTTCATGAAGAGTTTGTGAATTCCCAAAGCATATCCCCTGGGAGTGTCAAACAAGGTATGCAGGATGGCCCGATGTCGTGTACTAGATTATCCTGAGTCAATATCAAAACATCTTTTTAGAGATTTTACACCTAGGTACATATATTCCAGAGCCACATCCACTTGTAGTATCTAGACAGAGATGTATTTCTATGAAACCACTCACTCTATCCTTTACCAAAATTCTAGTACATTTTCCTATACTTTGACTCAACTCTATACTTATCCTTATAAATTTACTTAGGTTTATCACCAATGTTTTATCATCCTAGTTTAAAAAGGATAACTAAAATATTCTTATGATACTAATTTCAGTGACCCACACATTTCAAAAATTAAAATTACATAAATTTTTCAAAAAACACAAAAAATTACACAAACAGATGTAAGAAGACCGTACTAGTCTAGTGCCTTTGGAAACATGCAATACATAAACCCTAATACATATGTGAGCTAAATTATCTCCCACTAGGTTTTTATTTACTAGAATAGTTCTTATACACCTCAAACATAATAAATATCTTCACTAAATGGTGAATGGAACATAAAAAGGGGTGATCTCAAATGCACAGTAATGGTAAAAAAGGGAGATATGTAAACATAAAAATGAGCATAAGGGCATGATAATGTGATCATGAAAATAGAATAACATACCATGAATATCATAGATCATATACACGAATCATGGAAAAAAGATTGGAAATTAATAATACATGAATAAAAAGGAAGTAAAATACATAATCCATGAAAGAATAACATTGGAGTAAGATATGGAATTGGGGAGAACACATAAGCATATAATTATTTCCATATTAGCCAAGACATCACTTCCAAGACCATATTAGTAGTATGGGTTCACTCCCCATACCATCATAGTATTCATGGTTCACTCCCATGGACATCATAGTAGCATGAGTTCACTCATCATGCCAACTCAGTATTCATGGTTCACTCCCAAGACCATCTTAGTTTATCTCATGAGATATAAAACTTTACCCAATGCATTGGAGGAAGATATCGGTCCCACCCGTCACATAATGAAATCACACATACATATGCCATAAGAATATAAAAAAACATATCATAACCCATGAAATGAAATTGGTATATTAAAAATGTAAAAATAACATAATATATGGAAATATAAAGGTTTTATAGTCATTTTAACATAAAACTTATCTGTGAAAAGAAGGCAGTTTGAAAAGAATATAACCTTTAAAAGAGAAATGTGTTTCATAACATCATTCCATAAAAAATAATGCACTCAGATAAATAATATGAATAGAAATATTGAATAATTTCCATATAAAGTCATTATTAACACCAATGGATGTTATAATATATGGTAAATAATTTTTAAATATTTTTTAGAAAAATTTCTTTAGTAAAATATCCTTTCTTCTTTGAAAAATATTTTTTATTACATAAAACCTTTTAAAAACCTTTTTCTTTAAAAATATATTTGAAAACTTATACATTAAGATTTGAAAACAATAAAAAAAATTTAAAAAATTATTTTTCCTTGAAAATTATATTCATTTATCTTTTTAAAACATTTTTTAAAAACATTTTAAATGTATTGTTTTTTGAATACAATATATTTCTGACCAAAGAGGGAGATGGTCATATTTTACTAAAAATATTATCCTATGTACCAAAAAGATGAAAAATGGCACTAAAAAATGATGATATCTTGAATAAATAGAGAATAAGAAAAATAATTAATATTATTGACATATGGATCATAATATTTCATCAAAGTAAGTATAAAAATAAATAATTATGAAAAATTATTAGATTGTCTCAATAAACTCTTAAGACTTGGTAACTTGGGATCGTTCCCTCCATATAAGAAATGAAATTATATGAAGCTTCAAAATATCATTAAAATAATTATATTCATGATATAATATGTAAAATTAAATTATATACACATTGAAAACGATTTTAGGAGCATAAAAAAACATGAGTCTCAAAGAATGCAAATCGAGACAAAATTATTTTACCGATTTGGAAACTTTTGAAAGTTAAACCCCATGAAAGAAGGATCCTAAAATGGTTATGTTAATACCCATAAATTTATTTAAAATATAAATAGAATACAATCATGTGTAGTAAATACACCACACATAATTAAAGAGTTTATAACATAGCTTGTATCTCACAGAAATTAAAAGTGAGGTGAAATCCCCTTACCTTGTGTCTTGACTCTCTTCGTACTCATACAAGATTCTTGTATAATAAATATAAGTTTATTATAAATATTTTACATAATAATATTATTATAAATAATACCATATATTGTTTTATTATGACCTTGTATTACCCACTTGTTAATGATCCTATGTTAAAGTTTCACTTTGGGTAATATTCGCTTTGTTTTTACATGTGTCTTAATTTTTTATATCTTTGGTACTTATACTTATATCATGATTAAATAATATAAACTATGATATAAATATCATTTATATACAGTATATTTTTATTATAATAATATATATAATATAGGAGTATGAAATGGAATACACCGTTCATGGATATGGTAAGCCGTACGTACACATGAAAGTTGTTTCTGTTTTTTGTAGTCTTTTTGAAAGAAAGTATGTAAATGAAATAGGTAGATATATATATATATATATACCATAATTATATTAGAATTAATATATCATATATATCATATATATCATATATATCATATATATCATATATATCATATAATTTCATTAAACCCATCCTTAATACATTCCATGTGGTGTATGAAGGAATCACATCACTTTGAGGGGGTGATATTCCAAACTTCCTCAAACGAGATTATCATATTAACTCAAAATGGAAGGCAAAGAGATGTATGTTGTAAAAGTAATAAAGAAGCATAAAGACATAATAAATATAATATATGAAATATATAAATATAGTTTCCATTATAATGGCCACCATGATTGGCGGTAAATAAAAAATTAACAATCATCATTTCGTGAGGCAGTAATTCACCAAACACACAAACAGTATATTCGATATCCATTATATGGAGGTGTGTATAAGTGTAGGTATAAAAAACAGTATAAAAAATACTATTAAATTTATTTTAATGTTTTTTAACATAATAATGTAATAAAGGTACTGTGGGGGTGAATAATGAAAATAAAGGAAAGGAGTTTGAGAGTAGATGTTACCTCTAAATAGGGTAACTCCTTTTGGTTTTTAACAATAGGATTACTTGAGAATATTTATACCCAAATGGAGACTTAAAGGTCGAAGGTATGATTGTTGGGAGGATATTTTGGCAGATCTTGGACAAAATTAATAGGTTTTATAGGTGTGAGGAATGGGTATAGGTGGTGACCTTTTATAGGGAAGGAAAAAGACTCACTTGGTATTTTTAGAAAAAAGTTAGGTGTGCACATGTTCATATCTAAAAAAAGTCATACCAAACCAAAAAACTAAATAATTGAAGGTTTATGAACGAAATATGGACATAAAATGAGTTTTTTACTAGTGTCTAGATCATTTGGGCCCTTAATTTTAAGGTTTACTCCTTAATTAAGCTTAATTTGACCTCAACTCCTGTGATTAATTTTAATCACTTTTAATAATCATTTTTCCCAAAAATTAAAAAGGAAATATTAGAATAAAAATATTAGACTGAATAAAATGGTGTATGTTTTATTTTTTTAATTCAATTCACATAATAGGAAAAATTGAGATTAGTGCTAATCCCGCAAACATGACGAAATAACATGGTTTTAAAGTATGGAAAAGTTCAAAAGTTTGTTTAGATTTTATATTCAATTTCAAAGTGAAATTGATTATAATTAATTAAATTGTATTAATAGATGTAAATTTTATCTAATTTTACCTTTAAAAAATATTTATAATATAATTTATCATTAATAACTAATTATACAAAAATGCAGTTTTTAACTAAAAAGCATTATTTTTCACTATACATCAAAAAATGAATTTTCTTAAAAAAATCCCAAAAATTAACCTTAGGGTAATATTGAAATTATAAATCTAAAAATGAATTTTATTTTATTAAATTCAATTTTAAATGTGTCTAAAATTACTTGCATTATTCAAAGCATTTAATTCAAGAAAATAATGTATTTAAATATAGAAAGACTTTACTGAAAATCATATATTTTATTAAAAATCCGTTTTATTTATATAAAAAAATATAGACAGTGTAAATATTAATATAAATATTTTTAATTTCTAGGTTATAATTATTTCATTTAAATTAGAAAAAAAATGAGATTTTTTGAAGAAACTCAATGTTGCATGTATCGTACGATAAGTCAGTGTTGCATGTAACATACACCATGTTGGTGTTACGTGTAATGTACAACAAGTCAGTGTTGAATATAAAATTAATATTTTACTTAGTGTATTTCAATATATAAATGAAAATTTAATTTTTTATAAAAAATAGGTCCATAAAAACTCAGGGTGTTACATTATCACTTTAAATTGCCTTCAAATTATAGCACCATGCATCTTGATTTTTATTTTTCTTGAATAAGAAAATAAAAACTAGAACTATATCATATTATCGGGTGTGGTGAAGTGGATATAGATATGGATTTATCTTTAATATAGAAATAGATTCATATTATTGATCATAAATACAAGTTATTTTGAGGATAATTCATGACACTTGTACATGTTTCATGGAAGCATGGTCATGAAAAAGAGGATACCTAGACATGATAAACTGAAATAAGATCCTGATAGCTTGAGTTATACATTGATTATGCTCGATGATACTTTTTCAAGAGGATAATACCTATTATGGGGTGTTTTTAATGAATTTTTTCTTTAAGGTTGATTTAATTTTTTGTTTTTCAATTTCTTTAGAGCTTAATTTGTGTTAATTTTTAGGGCTTGGATATAATTAAGGAGTTTGGGATAGTGTTTAGAAGTGGAACTTATTGGAATATATCTATTAGGTGAAATTGGTTACTTGGTGATAGACTAAGTGTATGGGGTTTTAGAGACTACCCATTGGGTAATAAATAGGCTTCTAGGTGGGTTTCAATGGGGGAAATATTTCATTTTCATATTTATAGGATTTTTTCTTTAATCCAAGTTTTATTATTCAAGGGATAATTTTTGACAAACCTTGCTCACCTTAAAACTCTCCCTTTATTATTATAACATCAAGGAGTGATTTATTATTTATTTCAATCTATAATTTATTGTTTTTCTATTATTATATCTATATTGTAGATTCAATAAACTTATCCTCTATTATGAAGTAATTTTTTTGGCTAATTTCATTTTTTTCTTCTAGTTCATCTTTTTAGATATTTATTTATGTTCAAGGAGGATCCATGGAACTGTTCTTTGTGTGAATTTATTATTAAGTGAAAGTTAGGTGATCCATTATATATATTGGTGTTTAATATTATGATTATATATAAAAATTTAACTATATTTGTGATTTAATGATTTAAAAGAGTTTAAAATGGAAAATGTTCTATTATTTGCAAATATTTTTTTCATAATTTGTTGAGTGATGTATGTATTTTGAAAGTTTATTGATGCATTAAAATTATATAAATACATGTTTAAATATATTATTTAATTATGATAATGTCTAATTGAATATTTAAATTTATGTAATCATTAATTAAATAATTAATCGTAATAAAAAAGAGTTGGAATAGATTTTTTTGTGATGATTTTGATGTATCATGAGTGAATTGCTATCATTTTAATTTAGGTTGTTATTAATTAATTTTAGTTTGTTGTAGTTAAGTATTTAATTGATGTTTTCTATGTTTTTATTTGGGATAGAATTTTTAAAAATTATATATTTGGATGAAAATGTTTGTTTAAAGGGTTCAAATGCACTAAATTAACTAGGAGTGTTAATTATGTGTTTTACAAATTTTTGTTTTGAAAATGTTGTTGTATACGGGGATGTTTAATTACAAGTATTTATTTTAAAAAATATAAAAATTTATAAAATTAATAGGTAATAATTAATTAATATTAATTTATTAAGTAATCTTTTTAAGTGACTTGAAATAGGGGTTTGGGTATGAAACTTTCTTATAGTTAATTTTTTAATTAAGTATGAGAGCGTGTATTAAATTCAAAGTTTTCACATGTTTTTTTTTCAAATTGATTTAATTGTTTTTATTATATGAATTTGGGATGAATATTATTTCTTGAGATGAAAATCAGATGATGTATGGTATGGTTTTCCTTAACTTTTATATTGTGAGAAAATCTACGAAGTTTGTGAATTCATGGGAGTGTTGATGTGAAAGATGCGTGTATGGCTTGGAATTGAGTTCGGATTGAAAAATTATATGAAGTAATTAGTATTGAATATAATATTATGTGATACCATGAGGTTATAATATAATAAAATTATGATCCATGTGTTTGGATACATTGTTCCATTTTTGGTATCCAAGGTTACACCAATACTGGAAGAAGAAGGTATGAGACTATTTGGGTGTCTTAGTTAGCACCTAATATGGTATTAAATGATGAAAATTATATTATTAAATCATTTAAATAATTAAATTATTTATATACGATCACATATACACTAAGCTATGCTTGAGATTTTAGTGGTTTTTACTGAGGAATTATTATCACTCCCTATATGAACACACCAAGTGTGTGTACATATTATATACATGATGTCGTAGGTATAGTCAAGAGAACTTAGTAGCTTATATATTTCATTTAGTGTCATATTACAGTTGAGTTAATTTAAATTTTAAGTGAAACACAGTGAGATTTTAATATGTATACTCATTTATATAAATAACACATTTAATAACTTGTTTCACACAAAACACTAAACTAAAATGAACCATCATATATTTTATTGAGATAAAATATTACAATATAAGATAACAATTACTGTATTTTGATAATAAAATATGAAACATCATTATGAAAGCTACAAGATTAACAAAACCACAAGTAAATGAAAAGAAAAAAACATAAAAACTGTATCCCCATGGTTTTCTTTAAAATCATACCTCTGATTATAACTATAGAAATAAAGAAAAATATTAGAAATATAATAGAAATTTTTCAGAATGAAGTAAATGAATAGGATGAATAGTTTTAGATATGTATGTAATACTATATATAGGAATGTAATATTATCATTATATATATGTCCATTGGACATATGACTATTCGACATGTGGCCATTGGATATATGACCATTGGACATATATCCATTGGATATATGGTGTTTTTATTTACTTGTATCCAATATGAACATTGATTTTTTTAATTTTTAGTAAAAATTTGAAATTAACATAATTTACAAATAATAAATAATTCTATAATGAAGTAATAAATAAATAAAAATATTTTATTTTAAATATTTTATTTCTATATTATTATTATTATTATTATTATTTAAAAAAATAATTATTTTAGGTTTTTATAAAATTTAAGGAAATATTATAATACTATTTTATTGATAAAATATAATGGTTTGAAGGTTAATAATTTTAATGGGATGTGATCAAAATCATTTAATGATAAAAAAAGATATTTTTATTAAATATTTTTTTTCTAAGTATTGTCTATTTTTATCTTGATAAATTAAATTAATCACTTTTAAAGGAAGATTTTAATATAATTTAATGTTTTAGTTTATAAAAATATATATTAACACTAATTCAATTAGTAATTGATATAAAATAATATTAATAACCCAAAATGTTTTAAAAATACATTTTTCTATATTTTTTTCTATATATTTTATGTTTTTATTTAAAAGTTAAATTTATAATATTTATAAATCAAAATAGATTAAATGAATTAAAATATTTCAGTCAATTTTTTAAAATTGTACATGGTGGATAGTTCCATTTTTAGGCATAAAAATAATTTACTGTGGTGAATAGTTTATGAAATTAGTAAATTATAAATACTATAAAATACATTATACAATTAAAATTATATATATATAAATTATAAAAATAAAAATAAAAGTGGTAAATGGAGGTAATTTTGACACCTTGGATTTTTAAAACTTATATTTCCACTTTCCATTTTTAAATTACTTTCCTTAAACATCGAGTCATGAGAAACTTTAAAAATACCACTCAAACTCACCTATAAAAGAACCTCAACACAACCCCTTAAAAACCACCCATATCCTTAGGTTCTCTATCAAATAACAAACCATTTTTTCATCCTAATGTGTTATTATAATTTTAGTTTCTTTTGGTACCAATAAGAAGGCCTAAATCATTCATTTTGAAGGAACCCATTTCGAGGTGGAGCGAATTCATCAAAGTAAGTATCTAAGTTATTCTATAACCTTTTTAGTAACCTTATCATATCAAATATTTAAAAATATAATTCTATACTATATTAATATTATATTAAAATCATTATCATTATTTAAAAAATGATATTAATATTATATAACTCCAAACTCTTACCCATCCATTAGTATAACATGTTCATATTTCGGTCAGCTCAATCACCTACATGAATGATTCTATATCATAATCATATTTTTTATCATAAATAAGTATAAATAAACTAATAAAATTAATATATTATATAAAGGAGTAATTTATGTTATGAATATGGTTTTGGAAGGGTGACACAAAAATTAATGATCATTATAAAATAACTTTTTTTTATCAGTAAATTACCCCAAACATGCTCATCATGGATTACATTCTCATGAACCATAACTATATAATCCATCAATTGAAAATGGTACTACATAAATCATCGATTCAAAATGATTCCAATACCTTTATTAATATTGGAATAATGAAAATTTTATCAAATAATGAGGATCAAAATCACTATAAAAAACCTGTACAAAACAATCAAAATTAGTAACATCTGATAATGAATGTTGACAATGACTAACTACTATATGTGTAATAAATGATTATAATTTCATATTATAGATGGAAATAGATATTAATAAGTCACTAAAATAATTTCTTTATCTTTATTATAAAAGAGGATAAATAATCTTCATTGGAGTAAAGGTAAGGGTTTCTCATCTCAATTTCCATTCATTGAGATATGTTCCAATTTCACCACCTATGATATTTTCTAAGTGGTATATAATTCCACTTGTATTAATCCTATAATAAATTTCATGTAAATCATGGGATTTAAAAACCCATATCAAGTTATCTCTTTTAAGAGATTTTGTTTTAAAGGTTACCAAAGCTGTAAGGGTTCCTTTTCTAATCTCACTTTGAAATCAATATTATTTATGAGTAAATTATCATTAAGGTAAATTATAATATATTTATCTATAAAACCCAATATATTTTTTTATTATATTTTTATTTATTGGTTTTACATGTCTTGTTACCATTTCACCTCCCTTAAGATCATAATTCAATTTAATGTTTTCCTATAAGTGGAGCCAGACTTAGCTTATATTCTTGATCAAGAATCTTAATATTCCAGGTTCATATATTTTATAATTTTATTTTTATACTATGATTTATAAAAGTTATTTTCTATTTAACTTGAATAAATCTTCAAGATAACTAATGATATATTTCTTTAAAATTTCATATTATTTAAATTGACTTTATTTACAAAAGTGTGAAAGGAATCTCTTTTTAACATTTTTTACATGGTCACATTTTCCCTGTATCTTATTTAGTTTTATTTAGGAAACTTAATTTATAGGATTAAAGGTTTTTTCAATGTAAATTATTTTCTCAATATTTTATAAACTATTTCCTTTGAAATAAAATTTATTAAAAATATAAGGGAAATTTATTATTATTTTAAAAAGTAATTTTCTAAAGCTGTTATAAAGTATTTTTCCATCTATGTAGATATCCTAAAATATTTTTACACCTCATTGGGGATATGATCTAATGATACCATCCATATTCCTTCTATAGATGGATTATTATCATGTTTTGTTGAAATATTCATGAAACCTATTTATTTCCCATGGGATAATTAAGCTATGATAGAACTATGAATGTTTTCCTATCCATGTGGCACACATATGTATGTTTTTTATTTATGTAACTGGTAGGCCCAAAATTATATATCCTTTAAATACATTAGTTAAAGATATATATCTCATCATATGACATGTAATCGAATGAGGAGTGAACCCAATCCACTATGGGACTCTGTCCACTATGTAATGATGATATTGGAAGTAATTCCTAACATAAGAAATGATTTTATATAATTATGTATGTGCTAAATTCATATTCCATATCCCTAGGTTATGCAACCTTACTAGGTTATTTTTTTCATGGATCTTTATTGTTGACTCATGTTTCCACACCCCTATAACTCATATCTTATTTTATGTAAAAATCCTTATTCCATGACCCATGATTTATTATCTATGATTTATTGGGTATGATTTTATTATTTTATGATCACACACTTTTATTATGTTCTTATACCAACATATTCATCTTATTATCACACATTATCTTTAATTATTATATCTTATGTTTACCCTTATTGATTATTTTCTTATATTTCCATTCCCTGGGTTATGAATAAGGGTATTATGTATGGTAAATCTAGAAGGGTATCATGTGTGAATAATTTTCGTCAGAGATATTGAAGAATATTTTTAAAATAATTTGTTTATATATCTAATATCCAAAGACACTAAACCTATCAGTTATGTGTGTTTGATTTATTAAAATATATAATTAATATTTATGTAAAATTATGTAATATTTAAATATGTTATATTTGGGTCATCTCGATTGGAATTAAAATGGGGTTTAATTATTTTTGGTGATTATGTTATGAATAAGAAGAGTATAGAACCTAAATCAACCTATGATGAACCAAAAGTGATGTAGGATGAAATTAAAATGTCATATGTTGGACATAAGGTGTCATGATTCATGAAATATTAGAATATATTTTTCTTGTCATATGATTTCTTACTCTGATAATTGTTTATTGATACTCACACAAACCTTTTTTAATTTAGTGAATGACTAGAACTATTATTAACTAAGTAAATAATAAGTGAAATGAACAAAGAAATGAATGTCCAAATGAGAAATAAAATGGGATGAGGGATGGGTTAAAAATTATTATTGAGATTATCACCCAAATTTCTTAAGCTATAAACAATAACATGATCCTCAAAAAAATAACAAACATACCAAAGAAGGAATAAGTACACATTGAGTTCTTTATATGGTAATGTCCACCCTCCATTAATGGGTTTCCCAATCGACTAATTTTCATGTAATAGATCAACATAACAAAAAAATAAATTCCATTATCTAGTTCTTAGAACATGAAAAGGTATTTTTAATTATTTATCATTTATAAAGTGAATCTAACCAACAGTGGAATGTCATTAACAAAAAATAAATAATGAAGAATAAATTATCTCTATGAAATGAGAGGAGTTTACAAAAATATTTTTATATAAATATTTTCTATGAAATATTCACTCTAAGATGGAGAGATAATTACTTGAGATGAAACAAAATAAAAATGAATCCATTAGTACCTATTAATAAAAAATTATTGTACCTTAAAATTACTCATTTGGTATTATCATTGAACCTAAAAGAAAAATCAACCATTTTTAGTGTCTTAAAACAACGTATCTAAAAGGAATTGGCTATAAGGGACTTTGGTAGATATAATGAAATTGTGTGATATTCTCTCAAGGTTTAAATAAAAATAAAGAATCTAATTATTCTAATAGTTTTGAGGAAAATTAGTGTAAAATGGGGTTTTTTAGAAACAAAAAATAATAAATCCCATTAAGGAAAGAATATTCATCTTCTTACTTGATGAATATATGGAGAAATCATGGGGGACATTCCTAAAACTAACATGTAAAATTTTTAAGTGTGGAAGAGAAACCCATAAGGGATATGAATAATGAAATGAAATATAAAACTAATGAACCAACCTAACTCTAATGATTTAAGTATAAGAAGTTTGGACATTATGCCAACTAGTGAACCAATCTAAGGGTTAATGATGAAAATCAATATTAATTTCCTCTAAATACAATTGGAAAAGGTAAATACTATACAATCATAACTACTAAAATGTGTCATGAAAATGAATTGGTGAATGGTACCTTCATTATCCACTCAAGAATTGTAAATTAAATGACATAACACACTAGATCCCCTTTCAAACCAATGGAAAGAGAAGAGTTCCACCTGAAGTCCGCATCTAATAGGCTAGGGGATAGTGACTAGCACTGAGTAAGACTATCTAACAATACCGGAGGTCTTGGACAAAAACAACCTATATTACACACACACACACAAATCTCTAATGAAAAAAATAAAAAACAACACCAACAAGGTGAATAATTATATTCAACTGAACTATATACAACACATAAATGAGACATTAGGTACAAATAAATAACTATATAGGAAAAATAAGATGGGGAAATAGAATATAAAATTATACTTTGAAACACAATACATTAAGAATCTCCTCCACAATGTATGTACTCTTGGATCACTTTATTGCCACAAGGGTCACTTACACCATAAAAAATAACCATGATTTAGAATGTATCATCTAATATCACTATAATTCATATCTATAAAATCCATTCCAACACCAATTCTACTCATACCATATCTAAACCTATGTATCATATTCAGAAACAAAACATGTGTGGGTGAAAGGCCCATTTAAGATTGAGTACAAACATACCCAGTGGGAATACCTTAAAAACAAAAAGTTAACAAAAAGTAACAAGTAAACCAGACTCCTAGTAAAGAAAGTGAATAGGAGGAAAAAGAAGAGGAAATACCAAAAAATCAAGTCAACTTATATATCTTGATACTAAGATGTGTCATAGAGAAAAAAATAAAGAATAGTCTACATATACTTAACCACCAAAAGTTTTAGAGATACATTGAATTACTTGTCACATCAACTCCAATACTCAAGTTCCATAATATAAAAGTAGTTGGGGGAGGGGTATTAAAAGAATGAATGGTCCAAAAAAATCAATGACAATATATGGATATATTCTACATATCATAGGAAATTGAGGGGTGACTAAGAATTCAAAATCCTCAAAGAATACCACACTACATAAACTTTACAACCACTAAACTACCACCATGATCCATGGATGGGAGCTCTTTTACCAAAAAATCATGATTGAAAGTTGAGGGAATAACACATACATCTATAAAAATCTAAACTACATGAGATGGAAATCAATATAACCTATCCAAAATTGCAACAGAGGATCCCAATCCCTAGAAATACAGTAAGAATACTGACTCTAGTAGTGTATGTCATTCCCCTAATGATCACTTAGATGAGGGGAATACAGAATCCATAGATAGAGGATCCCACAACCCTGTTATGTGGGGGGAATAACAACCTAATATGATTCATAGGTAGAGGATCCCACACATCAAATGAATGGGTATAATTTCCAACCCTACCATAGGATAGCAGGAGACCCATGACATGATATAATAATAATAATATGTGGTTTTCTTCCCTAAGAATACTCAAATCAACATGCCTAATCCCAATCAGTAGTTAATCGATATTGGAGAGAGTAACCCACTTGCACCACATCATGACATATCTAAAATATCAAAGATAATTATTCATTCAAGATCTATGAAAGAAACAATCAGTATATACTACTTCTGAGTATAAATCTGATTTTGAACAAGAAGATACAACTAGTAGGTCTTTCTGAAGGAAGTATAAAACATGTATCTTGGGATGCATAACCTATAGCCTATAAGAAATATCCTAATAATGCATGATAAAACTACTCATCATGAATGGACCCAACCAAAAGGTGCATAGGTTGTGGTACATGATGTGTAGATTGGTGATTTTTACTCAGTGTATACCATAACTCCACGTGTTGTGAAAAAATTGAGGAATATAGAGTGTTTTCCTAAGCCACACAATATATAGATCTCAAATGAACTCCTTCACTTTTATTATATATACACATCATGCTATTAGTCAGGGAAAGAATATGTGTGAGTCAATAACATGGTGTGTGATATTTAACTTAGACTAAAACTATATTCACCACAACACCTAAGGTATACACGATGTGTTTTTTATAAACTACCCACATTTTAGTTGGGCATTTTACACCAGATTCAATACATCTACCAAATCTCATTGTATTCCACAAATATTTATTTCAATATCAACAATTCATTCTTCAGATGCATCAAAAATTTAATCACCTCTATCAATATTTGATTTCCTCCCACCGATCATCAGAAAAATATTCTTCCATCATTCCTTACATGACACCCATCGTACAGATTGCCTCTTCCTGGGAATATATCTACACTAACCACCATCCATGACCACCATCATTTAATGATTCTAATATGTTCAACTACCTTGGATATCAAAAGTAAACACAAGTATAGATCTGGGGTCTGATCGTAATTCAAACTATGTCAAAAGTCGAATCAATAACCCTATGTATGATAATGATTAATACCTAAATAATAGGAGAGACACAACCCTGAAATCACAAAGGTGAATAATCATGATGGCTGTTAAAAACTCAGACATTGATCCTAGGTGTGAAAACCAAAGAATTTATAAATAAAAATGCATTCTCATGTTTAAATAATCCAAATAAAAATTTAAAAAATCAATAATTTAATAGGAGCATGTTGAGATTTAAGAATCAGTGGACAAACATCAATCATTCTTGAGAAATATGAAAGATCGAGTTAATCCAAAATAAAAATTCCCTACCTTAGGGGAATAGTGATATATGGAAAAAATAAAATCATTCTAATGCCGTTGATGATCTCTATTGAATTCATCCATTGCTTCCCACAAATTCTCCTCAATATCCACACTAACTAAAAAACCTCCCATGATATCCCGCTCAAATCTATTAGGGTTGTTAATCTAAAACATTAGAGTTTATTAAGTTTATCTTAAATATATGAGTTATTGGGTCAAATAATTATTCAATAAAATTAATTAGTTAATTATTTCAGTCCTCTACATTCATCCAAAACTATGAACTACCATGGGACTCAATGAAAATGATTCTTATGTATCTCTTAGGGTAAACCCTCATTTCAAATTCAACCATATAATTGGTTTTCAATATGATGACCTATTCATTAGATAATAAAATTTCATCACAAATATAATCATGTGAGTTTAAAAAAATATTTTTATGTTAAATATATATTTATTACTGCCTTTCTATTCTCACTATTTCATGTCAACTTTTCCAAAGTGTAAAAACCACACCCCATAATAAATAGAACCATCATATTGTTTTTGTGTGGTTATATGCTATGGTAAACTCACCATTTTACCTCTATGGAGGCCCAATGACTGTGAAACTCAAAATTGAGCTAAGTCTCATTTGGGTAAAACACAAGTCACTGTATCTTCCCCATACTAAATCTTTTTATCATAAAAATTAGAGACAATCGATGTTCCACTAGATATAATACCACATGGAATGATCGTGCAGTGACACCCCACCATTCTATATACTTCCTTTATCTTAGGGGGTTCAACCATAAAAGATATCAGTACCCCCCCACCCAAGAAAAAATCCATCCTCATCATCTATACTATATGATCTAGATCATCTTGATAGAGACCTTAATGGAAACACACATTTGGTATTTGTGAGTATTTCCAAGACTCAACACCCAAAACCTTTCTTATTCATGGGTTGTCCTACCACATGAAATAAAATAGAACTATATACCATCGATTTCCATCACAAAGGGTCCATCAACAAGGATATTCATGTTGGGATTGCCTCTCTCCCCAACTTTAAAAGAAATTATTGATGGTGGAATTTTTAGAATAACCCATCAAAGCCTCACTCCAATAATGACTACATTACAAGGATCCCATATCGATACAAAAAGTTGATGAGATCATTTTTATAGAATAATTTTTAAAATTTTAATTGTTAAATGTATATTGTTTTTAATTAATAATACCCATGTTTTAATTTATTTTATTCATTTTTTGGGTATATACATTTTAGAATGACAATTGTGAATAAGGAAGAAAAATAAATAAAAAGGCAGGTTTTACATTTTTTTATTTATCTAAGTAAATTTTGTGTGTTATGTGTAGGTTGTAATTTCAAAGGGGCTTAGTTTAAAAAATTACCCAAGTGGAATAGACCTCAACCCACAGGGTATCAATCCATATATCAAGCCCAAGAAGGGCATGTCGGCCAAGACAAAATATAGGGAGAGCTGAACGCATGACAAAGAAGAAGAGTATAATTATTACGGGTCATTGTAAGGGAATAAGTAAACATGTGGGGAATAGGTACACACATCAGAGGGAGGATAATCTCACTAGAATGAGTAGGTATGTGGTGGTGTAGAGCATCCTCTGACACCCATATGACTTAACAAACTGACAATGGGGTGTGTTTACTTAAATAACAGAGGTAGAACCTCTGTCTATTTGATGTGGGATAGCACATAATGTGTGTATTATTCCTCAATTACAAAAACAACATCATCCTAGTCCACTCTTACATCATCCTCATTGGATAGAGGAAACCAAATTGTTGCATCATGAGCCACCTCCACTATGCCATAGAACCTCCATGGCCAGCAAAGGAGAATCTTGGGTCCATTACCATTTTGAGATCCAATACACCATAACCATGGCTATGAGATGTAGTGTCCAAGGGAGAACAAAATAAAGGAAAAGGAGAAACACCGTGGCCTCAAAACAATGTTATAGCCACGATTGGCCAGAATGAGAATAGTGAAGGATCTGCAATAAGGGTATTTCACTACCCCATAGAGGGTTCCAAAAAGGTGTAAATAAAGATTTTTATGGAAGGATGAGGCTATGGTTATAACAACATTGATACACCATAACCATGAAAACAAGATGTAGGTTGTGTCAATGGCTCTCCACTGTGACGTGGAGGTTTTGAAAAAGGTAGTATCCTATAAACAAAGATAAAATATTTCTATGTTTGTGGGTATTGGGATGCACCATGGTCATGAAAGCCATGAAAGGGATGCACCATAGGGGTATAAATCCACCCCATTGGGATTCAAGTTCCTAAGAATTAAAATATTTGATATAATTGTGTATTTCATATGATACAAGATGAACCATGGGAGAAACAGAAATACCAGGTATGCGGAGGCTTAAACTAACTAAAAGGAGTCAAAATACCTCCACCAAAAAATGAATACTTGGCCAAATCATCACTACCTCTATCATATATAAAGAGAATTATTAAAATATTATTGATAGGAGGTTTTTCTATGAGATAATAATAATTAAAATAGAAAAAATGAGGTGAGAATTAGAAAAATTTAAATATAAAAATAAAAGCTGTAGAAAAGAAGATTTCAAAATTTAAAGATGAAGTAGATACTACCAATAAATTGGATCTCACTATTTCTATGTAAAATATGGGATAATCCAAACCTGGAGAGTACCTAGAATATATTTCCACCATAACTGGAGGAGTTTCCAGTACAAACATAGGATTTTGACATTGGAGGCAAGAAGGAGATCTCCATATGGCATCTTAAGTGAGAGTGGAGGAGATATATTTTTATCAACTAAATTACTGCATAAATTTGGATTCCATTTTATATTTATATTTTCAATTTCAATTTTTAAAATTCATATATTGGTGTGATAGTATTTAACCATATGTTTTCATTTTTATATTGTACTTATATTTTAGATCTAACTGTCTATTTACTACCCTCAAATGCATAGTCTATCACATAAGTATAGACCTCTCTTAGTTAACCTATGAGGCCTCTATAGTCATTTATCACACAATATATCTACCTTATGAGTAGTATCATGCAATTCATCAGAAAAAAAACCAAATCTATAATAAGGATTTGTAATGATCATAATGGGAATATAAGCCACCTCAGATCATAAGGAAAGGATATGTTTTAATTTATTTCTCAAAACCACACCCCATCACTCACTAACTGGAAGCATGTGGCCCAACTATAGGCCTGGTGTCATCACTAACCTACTTCCACATGTAAGATGGTAGTTAATGGGTTTCACCCTTAATTTTATAGGGTTAATCCATAAGGACTAGGGATTGTATGGATGAGATGACATAGTAAGAACATGAAAAATCATAACTGAACACACTATGATTCATATAAAAAATTTCTTGTATCGTTAAATGATTTATCAAAGCTATGGGCAAACTAATAGTTTATTAGAGTCCTAAAAAAGGATATGTTATCCACTACATCTATGTTGGTATCCTTGGTCTGATAAATGAACTCAATACCCCCTTAACATCGTTTTTCTAATGTTCCCAAACTAAACCACACTTAATAACTAACTATAAGATCCATACTTAGAAAAAACCCACTTTAATACCACTATAAAGAAACCCAACACACTGGGGACCCACTTGGGCTTGTGGTAATTTTACAGTGCCACCCCAAGCCTGCCTCCAAGAGGACATGGGCTAGTGACTAGAACTGAATAAGAATATCTCACAACATGGGAAGACTAATATTATAAAAAATTTGAATATATATAATGCATAAAATATACATAAACACTAGAATAGTAAATATATATAATAAACTAAACAGTATAAAACACATCCATAGGACATAAGGTACAAATAAATCACTACAAATTAAAAGGAATCAAGAGAAATAAAATATCCAACAAGTTTATGAAAAACAAGGCACTGAGGATCTATTTCACGTTTCATATACTTATAGATCATTATATATATATAGTGTTCACTACCACCATCACAAATCCCCAATATCCAAAATGAACTTCAAAGTATCACTATGCATCATCTCTGAAAAATTCACACTAAATTCACATCCACCTAAACAATATTTTAACCTATGAGTCATCAACACAAACACAATACCTGTTGGTACAAGTACCATATAGAGGTGAGTATAAACATACCCATTAGGATTCCCTAAAAACCACAAATTATACACAATTAAATGAGTCACCACAACTCCAATCCTCGAATTTTATAGTATGTGAGAAGTCATGGAGGATTAGAACACTAAAATGCTTACAACACCTGATGATGATATCCAAGAGTGTTCCACATCTCATAGGAAACTGAGGGGTACCTGAGAAGTTATGATCCTTGAATAATCTCACACCTCAAAGCCTTTCCAACTACTAAACCCCACTAAAAATGATGGAGGCGGGCTCGATCATTGCTGAATCATGACCTACAGTCCAAGGAATACCACATACAACTCCACAAATTCAAATTATCCAAGATAAAATTCTATATAACCTCTCTAGAATAGTAATGGTGGATCCTCATCCCTAAGAAGATATGGGGAATACTAACTCAAGTGGAAAATACACCACCCTAAATTAACTATTATATTTGAGGAATATAGAAACCACATATAGAGTATCTTATGCCCTATGTATGTGGGAGGGTGGGGGATACTAACAATATCCAATCCATAGGTAGAGGATCCCATTCCCTAATTGAATGGGGGAATTTACAAACCTACCTTAAGATAGTAGGAGACCCAAATCCTAACATAATAGTGATGGTAGAGGGTTTTCATCCCTTAGAATACTCCAGTCATCATTCCCAATCCTAGTTTCTAGCTAATAGATGCTGAAGAGAACAACCCACTAGAACCTCCTCACCCGATATATTGCATATCAACTATTAGAAAAGCATTATGTTATATATGGGAAAACACATGATATACTTCTCATAAGATAAAATATGAGTTTGGACAAGGATATACGACTAATAGGTGGGTATGAAGGAAGTACATGAAGTGTTTATTGAGGTATAAGTTGTTTAGCCTATAAAACATATCCTAGTATCACAAGAGCATACTAATAAATGTGTAAGAACCCAACCAGATGACATATTGATTATGGTACATGATGTATAGGCATAAGAGTGGTACTCGGTGTGTACCATAACTTTTTGTGTTGTGAAAAATCAAGGCACAAAATATGTGGTTCTAACCTAAATGGCATTTAGAGCCCAAACATCCTCCTAGGAATGTAATCCCAATACATACCATTAGGTCATTTAGGGACAAATAACGTGTGAGTTAATCACTAAAGAAGTGATATTTAACTCAATCTGAAACCATATTTTCCATAGCACTATAAGTATATGGGGTGTCTTATTTAGAACTAGATTCTACATAATTGATAAATTCACACAAGATTTAATTTGTTGCCCAAATATCACCATATTCAACAAATATCACCTTTAATTGTGATGACTAGTTTACCAGATTCATCATGTATGGAAACACAACCATCGATGGTTGAGTTTTAGCAACCACTTTCAATAAATAGAATCCACCATTATTATACATAATCCACCCATCACGACATATGCCTCTACTCACGAATCTATTTTCACTACCCACTGTATATGATCCACTATCATCTAGTGGTTCTTCCACTTTATACTATCTATGAAATTGAATGAAAACAAAATCACAAATATGTGGTTTTATCTCAATTCAAATGAGATTAAAAGTTGAATTATCAAACATGTATTTTCGAAAGAAGAATACATGGATAATGGTAGGGTGAAAACCATGAAATCAAAAACGTGAATAATCATAATGGCTATTTTAAACTCAAATATTCATCCTATGTTTGAAAACTAAAGAATCTAGAAAAAAATAATTCATGATCATGTTTTAATAACACAAATAAAAATTTATGAAATAAATAATTTAACTAGATAATGATCAAATTGAATAATCAGATGTCTAACATCAATAAAACTTTAGAAATCATGAAGGATAAAGATAATCCAAAATAAAAATGTCCTAACTCAAGATTAAATCTATTTTTGGGAAAGAATAGTCCTGATTCAATTCCATTGATGATATCAATCAAATTCATCCATTGCTTCCCATGAATTATTCCTGATCTAAACACCAAGAGAAAATCCTCCCATGGAGTCCCTCTAAAATATATTGGGGGTTATGTAGATAAATCTATATAGAATATTAATAGTATCTTAAATAGATGATACATTAGGTCAAATAATTAATCAAACAGATCAATTAATTAATTATTTTATTCCTCTACATTTTTCTATGGTTGAAAAATTCCATAGGACCTGATGTAAATGAGTATTACATCGTTTCAAGGGGAAAATCATAATTATTGATTAAACCACTATCTTGGGGTTTCCATCTATTACACCATTCATGTGATAAAAGATTTTCATAAAAAATATTCTCACTCAAGCTGAAAATAATATTTTTCAGCTGAATATATTTTTATTATGGCCCATTCACACTCACAATTCCATAAAGACTCATCCTGGGAGTAAAAAAACACCCCAAAATAAATATAACCATTGAATAATGTTTACAAGGTCTCATACTAGGGTAAATTTACCATTTTACCACTAGGGAGGTCTTGATAATTATACTCAAAATTCACCTAAGTCTCACTCAAGTTAAACGTGGGTCACTTTAGTAAATTCCTTAATTGATTCTCGATCTTCCCACTCATTCATATATGAAAGGTTTTGTAAGAGTATCAAAACACCACCCCAATAATTAGATATTGAATTATTGGATAAAACTCATAGTGGTGTGATAATTGCATCCCATGTCTATAACTCCTCTTTAATAGAAGTTTTTTGGAAATTTCATCCTACAAATATTATTATTCTCTCTTTAGTCAAATTTTATGGGATTTTGGGAATGGATTGGTTCAATTTACATAAATACCATATTAATTATTGTGATAGGGAAGTCTCATTTCATTTTCCAAATAAATTTATGATTTCCTATTAATGAAAGAATAACTATGAAATCCATATGGAAATTATTTCTATTAAATGGGTCTTATTACCTAATTACAAGGGATACATTACATAACAAGTTGAATAGAAACTCAATACTGAGGTTATAATGATTGTAAATACACATGTTAATTTTTTTAAGAGTTCCCTCATATTCTCTAAATTTTTTGTTGAGTATTTCGTACAAATCATAGCTAGTGCTCTGCTTATATCAAATAATACTTATAGAATGAACCTCATTGAATAAGAGGAATTTAAGGAGAAACTCCAAGATAACTCGAATAAGTGTTTTATTTGAACAAGTGATTCCTTATTGGGGGAAAAATTTCTACTTTATAAGGAGAATGATAGATAAATGTGTATCTGAATTGATTATCATGAACTTAAGAAGATCATGATAAAGAACATGTATCCTATAATCCATTTTATATTTATATTTTCCATATGAATTTTTACAATTCATATATTGGTGTGATAGTATTTAACCATATGTTTTCATTTTTGAAAGGTATTTTCATCATTTAAAATGTAAAGCATTTATTAATAATTTATTTAAATTTTTAAATTGTAAATTATGATTTTTGAAATATTATTTTATAAATGAAAAACCTATTTATTTAAAAATTTAATGAACACTGTTGGTTAATTTTTTATTGGAATATTATTATGTAATCTTTTGTGAAATCCTACTAGGGTTTGGCTCACACCCTACTTGTGCCTTCGAGTGTTTGTATATTATTTCTTTCCAGGATTGAGAAAGGGAAAGAGATCTCTTGGAGGTGGATCTAGTTATTGATCCTTAGACTTGGTGAGTTGTGTCCTTTGAGACATAGGCTATTTTCCCCATTTTAGTAATTATGGTTTTAGTACTTTGGGATATTATGACTTTTTGACTTATGGTACATTACTCCTAGTAGAGTTTCTTTTGATATGTATACTATCTTGTTTCTTTCACTTCCTCATTATTAGTGGAAAATTTATTCCCACATTTAGTTTGTAAGATACTAGGTGCTAGTCACCGACCTGTGGGGACCAGGAATGCCCTTCAGGCTATATTAGGGTTGGTATGATTATTGGGTTACAAGGGTACCTAGGCTAGTTCGTGACAAAGTGGTATTACAGGTTCATGTTGATATTTTGTCTTAAAGTCAGTATGAATTTGTGAAATATTATTAGGAAATAGGAGGTAGTTGCGATTGAGAGCCTAGACAGATCTCACCGCAATGAACTTTATGTCACCAGTAGTGGTTAGGGGAAGACATATTATGGATTAGTTTTAGTATTTTCCTTTTTTTATTTGGATATATTGAGGTCCAAATATTTTCTGTTTTATCTTTTGGGACGAATTTTCCTCATTGTTTTGTTTGAGTGTAAATATGATGTCTCCCTTGTTGTTGTTTTATGTTGGGTAGAATCATACCTTCTATAAGATGTGAAAATCAGATCCATGAAGAAGTTGTTTGTGAACCATAGCAAGAAAATCCTCTCGTGGACCCAAAACTAGAAGATGTGTTTTTACACACTGTCCAAGCTCTAGTATAGGCACCACCTACAGTTACCATTTATGCTCCAACTATGGAACCTTATAGAGATGTTCTCATGTTTTGTTTTAAAGAGTTTCTTATCTATAATCTAGAACCATTCAAAGGATCAAATGATTAGTAAGATGTTGAGGAGTGGTTGAGTAGAATGGAGAACTTTTTTGGGTTCTTGGACACACCGTTTCAAATCAAGGTAAAGTGTTCCACCTTGATGATGGAAGGACTGAGAAGGAGATGGTGGGACACTATGGTGATAGTGAAGAATCATGAGTGCTTAGAGTGTAAGGACTTCAAGGTTCTTTTCACTAACTATTTCTGTCCAGAGTCAATGTTTTTGGCCAAGCATATGGAGTATTTCAGACTTGAGTAGGATAACGAGATTGTGATAGAGTATGAAAAATATTTTTTTGATATCGTGCATTTTTCACATGAGATTGTATCAAATGATAGGATGAAGGATTGGAGGTACGAGTTGGAACTTCATGAGAATATTCATTATTAGGTTTTATTACTAAATCTACCTTCATATGATGATGTACAAGATAGAGATATTATAGTTCAAACGGAACTGGATAGTAAGTCAGGGTTATTAAGAGATTCTTTCTCTCCTAGTGGAAGTGTGAGTTCCTTCAAGGGAAAGTGGAATAATGATGATCCTTGTGATAGTTCTTGAAAACAAGTTTTCTCTAGACATCCTGCAGTACCTGTCATAGGACCTTTGGTTTGCTACCAGTGTGGTAAGGCAAGACATTCAAAGAATGTCTCCATTGAGGCACCCAAGAACTGTGGCTCTTATGGATGTTTAGTGAACTTGTAGTGAATCTTCCATTTTTATTCCACTCTACATAGTGGAATGAGATCATTAGATCCTCCTAAAACTATGGTAAAATCAGATGCTTCTTGTGAAAAAGGGTTCCGTGCATTGGAATCCAGAACGAAGCTTCTGCATGTAGTGGAAGAGTCTCCAGAGGAAATGGATATGGGTCCAGTGACTTTGAGAGGTACCATTACTATAGCTTTATCATTATTGACTACTATATTTGATATTGATGCATCTAATTATTTTATTTCAAACCATATTATTAATCTTATAAATCTTCTAATGGAGATTTTATCTCATGCAATGGATATTACTACACCCCTTGGTATTAAGAGATAAAAGGGTCTCCATAGTTCCTCTTGTATCTTCTCTCTATCATATGTTGAGATTTCTTGGAATTTTCTAGTTCTCGACATGAAATATATTGATATCATTTTTGAGTTTGATTAGACCATTTCCCATAAATACCACACTGATTGTTATCTTTGAATGGTCACCTTCAATACTCCCAGTGGTGTGTGACATGTATTTCAAGGAGAATGAGACGCAAGTTCAAGAAATGAAAGAAATTATTATTTGGAGTTAAAAAAAGTGATATTAATGTTTTCATTTGATTTGGAGTAGGAACATTTGAATGGTGATCTTACTCTAGGTTTCTTCAAGTTTCCTAACATGTTTCTTTCTGACGTCTCTGGTTTCCACCAACAAGGGAGGTTGAGTATTCCATTGACTTGATGCCTAGTACTTAGCCAGTTTCTAACCACTCTTACCACATGGAACCAATTAAAATGAAAGAGTTGAAGTCTCAGTTTGGAAATTTTCTTGAGAAAGGCTCTATATAATTGAGTGTGTCACCTTGGGTGGTGCCAGTTCTCTTTACAAAGAAATATGATGGTTCACTTCGACTATGTGTTGATTACAAAAAGATAAATCAAGTTATGATAAAGAACAAGTATCCATTACCACATATTGATGATATGTTTGATTAGTTGAGAGGGGCGAAGTTGTTCTCAAAGATTGATCTTTTATATGGTTACCATCCATTGAGGATAAACGAATTTGGTATTCCAAAAATTGCCTTTCAGTGCAGGTATGGTCATTATGAGTACTATATCATGCCTTTTGTTCTAACCAATGCTCCTACAGTTTTCATGGAATTAAAGAACAGAATTTTACATGAGTATCTAGATACCATTAAGGTAGTATTTGTGTACAAAATACTCATTTACTCTAAGTTTGAGAAGGATCATGTGCATCATCTAACAATAGTTCTATGTTTTCTAAGAGATCATCAACAATATTCCAAGATTTTGAAAGGTGATAAACTGATCTGGGAAGTGATGTTATTGGGTAATGTAGTGTCTAAATAGGGAATATCAGTTGATACTGAGAAGTTGAAGGTTGTTATGACTTGGGAGAAACTAAGAAACGTCTTTGAGATTCAGAGCTTCTTAGTATTAGCTGGATATTATCACTTGTTCATTAAGGAATTGAAGAAGTTGGATTCTCTGATGAATGCACTAAATCGAAGTAGAGTAATGTTTTATTGGGATGAAAAATGTTATAATTCTTTTATTGAGCTGAAAATTCTTTTGATTATTTCACTGGTGTTGAATCTTACAAAGGTTGAGATGAGCTATGAGGTCTTTTGTGATGCATCCAGTACATGATTATGATAATTTATAATGCAAGGTGATCATGTTGTTGCTTACAGATCTTTTTATCTTAGGTCACACAAGAATAATTATCTGACCCATGGCCCTGAACTAGTAGCTGTGATGCACACACATAAAAGTTGTCAGTATTACCTTTATGAATAATGGTTTACCATGTATTTTGACTACCAGATATTGAGTTATATATTCTTTAAAAAATAATTAAATCTTTACCAGAGGAGTTGGGTGGACCACCTACAATCCTTTGATTTTGAAATCACCTATACCTGAGGAAATATAATGTCATTGAACATTCTTTGAGCAGGTAACTTCTGACCCAAGAAGTGAAAGAATCCTCAAAATTGTGAAACTTAAAAAACCATTTTACATATTTTCATATTGGAGTTTAGGTTAAAGGGGTTGTGATTTCTTTGTAAAATGTTTAGTTGAAATTTGATCTTATCGAATTGATTCATTAGGAGCAATAGCTTTATAATGAGTTCCATATCATCAGAGACTCTCTTTATGCTGGGGAGACATTTTACCAGTGGCTATTCTCCAAAGAGGGAATTTTGTGCTATCAGAATCATTTCACGGTACCATATTCAGTAAGGAAAGATGTGATGGTATATTTCTATAGTTCCCAGTGAGAAGTACACCCAGGAACTATAGAGATGTTTTATGACTACAACGGTAGTTCTAGTGGCCAAGTACGAGGTGGAGAATTACTAAGTTTTTTTTCATTATTATACATACCAGAAGGTGAAGGTCAAGCACCATAAACCATTGGGTTTGTTACATACACTTCTAGTACCTACTTGGAAGTGTGATGAGATCTTTATGGACTTCTTGGTGGGGTTGACATGTACCCATATAAAGAATAATTTGATATGTGATGTGATTTATAGGTTGTTGAAATCATCTCACTTCTTACCCATTGATGATACAACCAAAGTTGATGAGTTGATAATTCTCTATATGAAAGAGATAATTCGTTTTCATGGAGTTCCATATGCCATAGTATCTGATAGAGACCCTCTGTTCACTTCTTGTTTTTGGAGAGGCCTTTAGGTGGCACTCGGATCTCATGTCCATCTGATTATGACATACCATCCACAGTTGGATGAACAGATAGAAAGAGCTATACAGATTCTTGAGGATATTCTTCACTCTTGTGTTCTTGACTTTGGTTTGGCATGTGATGATCACTTCAGTCTGGTTGAGTTTTCTTATAATAATAGTTACCATTTCGTGGTCAAGATGGCTCCTTTTGAGGCATTGTATGGATGGATTTGTAAATTTCCATTGTATTGGTCGGAGATTGGTGAAAGTTATTTAGTTGGAAAAAGCTTGGTCTAAGAGAAAACAAGGATGTTTTAGTTGTTTCGTTAGAGAATATTGGAAATACATATACTATATAAGTCTTATGATAATAATCGCCATAAAGAATTGGATTTCTAAGTTGGTGAGCATGTGTTCTTGAAGGTTTCACCTCAATTGGGCCATCGATGGCTTGGGAGGAAAGGGAAGATTTCTCCTCATTTTGTTGGACCTTTTGAGGTTTTTGAGTTTGTGGGGAAAGTTTCATATCATTTAGTACTATCACCACAACTGACATCGATACATGATATGTTTCATGTATCTTAGATCCAGAATTATCTTTCTGATCCATCTCACATTTTGAGCTAGAGTGATCTTTCTATTGAAACTTATTTATATATGACTAAACTGTTAGTCATGATAGTTAATTTTGAAACCAAGGTACTTAATAAGATGAATATACATTTGGTTCATGTGCTATGGTAGCATGATTCAAATTTTCATGAGACATGGGAGAGGGAGGCACTGATGAGAGATAAGTGGCCTCATCTTTTTGGAAAGGAAACTTCATCATAGGATTTATATGGGTAGAAAACTTTTATGGTGGATAGATTGTTACATATTATTTCCAATCTACTAGGTATGTCTTTAACCTCATAAATTTATCCTTTTCATTTTATTTATAGGGATAAGAAGGAATTGGGAGGACAACTATAATGGTGAATCCATATATTTGTTGGATTCTTAGCTTTAACCAGTCATTTCTGTATCCTACTAAAGAATTAATTGCCATGTAATATGGTGACACACCATGTAAATCCTAAAATGAAAATAATTAATTTTAAGTAAGAGGAGATATATTTTTAGAAGATATTAGAATTACCAATTACACGATGTGTAACTAGGTTACACATCGTGTAAGACCCCAAACGTTGTTTTTTAATAGGTAGTTAGGATTAATTTTCACATTTTCTTCCTCTAAACTTCCTTTATATTAATCTAAATCCTTCCCCAAGTTATTTTATGAGCCTCCAACACCTATATACCTTTTTTGGTGGTTGATCATTCTGGAAATAACAGTGTGTCTTTCTGGGTAAGAATTACTCATGCATCTCCATCTCTTTATCTATTAAATCCTTGGAATTTGATGGATCAACTTGATTTTGATGTATCTAAACCCCATGTTTTTGAATCTCATTTCTAGGTCGAGTTCCAAGATCTTCTATGCATTTTTTCTTTTTGGTTAGTTTTTTTGGGGTGTCGTGTTTCTGTGAGGAAAGAAGGTGATTCCGTCTTTAATTTCTAATTTAATTAACCTTTAAATGATTTATTTAAATTCAGTTTGATTTATAATGAAATTTCTTAAATTTAATAAATTACTTTCAATCATTTTATTAAAAACCCAATTCCAGGGAATTGGATTTTTGGCTTGTTTTAGGATGAAATTGTAAATTGATGATATTTAAATTGTTTAATTTAAATTCTAGTTTTGATGGAAATTGAATCAATTGTATTTTTGAATTTATTTGGAAAAAATGTTTTGATGGAAAATTGTGAAAAACCCCAATTCCAGTGAATTTGGGGGTTTTGATGAAATTGATGGAATTTTTTGAAAATTAAATTATGTAATGGATTCTCAAAATTGAATGAATTGATTTCCAATACTTATTTATGGAAAAATGGATTAAAATGTTATTTTTTATAAACCTTAGGATTTTATCATACTAAAAGGGAATGTTTTTTTATTAATAACATGTCCTGATTTTAAAGAGAAAATTTTCATATTTGAAATGAGGGATGGGATTTCATTGTATTTTGAGTAGTCATGAAATAAATTTCCTATAATTTTTTGTACATGATCACATTTTATCCTTAGGTAGTTAGTGTATTATATTGGACAATACCTTTTGATGTAAAATGTTCTAAAACGTCATATAAGCACATCCCATTCCTTTGGAGATGGTGATGAGTCCCCTTTTTCCTAGTCCCAAAGGGATGTATGTACATACTTTCCATTTCATATTGTTGGGTACTTATAGAATGGAACTTTCATACCTATTTGGAACATGACCATATTGATTGCTTGTTTGTATTTCAAATGTATATTCCATTGCTGTAAACTATTTTACATGACTTGAGAATTTATATAAACTGTTTTATATAAATGTGTTTATTTAATAAATTTTGTGAAAAGTGTCATTTGTGTAAATAACCATTTGATTAAAAGTAAATTCCATCTTTTGAAATCTATTTCCATCATTTTAAACGTGAATCATTAATTTATAATGTATTTCCATATTTTAAATTGTAAATAATGATTTTCTAAATATGATTTTATAAATTCCAAACCTATTTATTTGAAAATTGAAACCACATTATTGGTTAATTTGATATTGTCATATTATTATGGAATATTTGGTGAAATTCTATTGGGATTTGGATCACACACTACTTGTTCCTATGGGTGTTCGTAGATTATCTCCTTCTAGGTTCAAGTAATGGAACGAGATCTCTTAGAGGTGGATTAAGCTATTGAACCTTGGACTTGGTGAGTCGTGTCCTTTAGTACTTGAGATGTTTCCCCATTTTGGTACTTTTGGTTATAGTACATTGGGTTGTTATGCATTTTTGACTTTTGGTACATTACTCCCAATAGAATTTCTTTTGATATGAATATTATCTTGTTTCTTTTACTTCTGTATTGTTAGTGGAAAAAACAGTTCCCACTATCAGTTTGTATGATGCTAGGTGATATTCACTGACTTGTGGGGATTGTGAATTCCCCTTAGGCTATGTTAGGGATGACTCGGTTATCAGGTTACTAAGGTACTTGGACTGGTTCATGAAAATTGTCATGACTACTTAGAGGACCCTACTCTATTGGTTCCAAACCCCAATATTACACCTACCTGAGAAAAAAATACATAACCTCTTGATAAAACCTCCTACTCTACTACATAACTAGAGTTTTTATGAAATTGTTACACCCAAAATATCCACGGAACAAACCAAAATAAGGTCTATGTTTCAAATAGCTTTGTCCCCACTCAATATTTCCATTTTGATTTTCACAACAAACACCAAGGAAAACCAATTCCCACATGAGAAAGTGGTGGGTGTTCTTTTCAATTCTAGGAAAACCAGTAGGTCCATCGCCTAATAACATTTTCCCACTAGATTATTAAATCCACATGACCACCATGAGCCTCTCCCTCACAAGGGGTGAGTTTGGGTTCACTAATGTCGACCAAGGATGAGAAATGTTTCCCTATTCATACAATAACCAATTTCTCCCAAGATATATTCTCATGTTCCTCCCCCATAGAAAAAACACCGAGTCTTATATTATAAGAATACACTACCATGCTTATACAAAAACACTATGATCTTACCAACTATTTCAATACTAACTTCATGGAGGCAAAAATGACTCCAAGAATTTAGATTTCACACTATGATAATTAGGTAATAACTAAAAAATCTTATGGTAAGGATAGAGAAACCCCCTGGAATTCCTAATAGGATCCTCTTCAAGTTAAAATAATGAAATATTTTTCCCATAAACTATAACACCACCAAAAAAGGCTCATCCTACCAGGAAACATTCAAACATCATCCCAAAAGTGGTAGTCACTGTATACATCAACCATTTGAAAAGGGTCAACCATGAGTTACCCTTTGAATGCATCTACACATTCGTCTATACAAAAAAGGAAGTGAATTATAAATTATGAACATAGTGCACCAAGCCATGATGAACATAAAAAACATAGTCGATCAAAATTACCTATGGGTTTTCCCAACTCACCATATCAGGGGGACCTTTCTCACTCCAGTGGAAAGAGCTCACTTCACCAACCCAATCTCCCATAACCTCGTGACACCATAAAAAGATAAAAAATACTTTCTTAGGTTTTTACCATAACACCTATTCTATTCCATAATGAATTCTATAAGTAGACCTCATTATCCATCAAGTAAAAACAAACTTCACCAAATGGGATGAGTGAAAGAAGTTTACTATTAATATAATCTTCTTAGTTGACTAGGGTATAGCTTTTTACTATAATATCTAACTCCCAAACATTTGACGGTGAACGAAGGAATTTATTTTGCTCTATCTAATATGTGGGTCTATAAATAATGAGCATAAATAATACTTTAAACTTCACCTATAGACACTCAACCATTGTAAAAATCGTACCATTGTTTTGGCTCCTAGAATATCATGTATGATATGAACTATATTAAAGAGGTTTTTTGTGAGAGTGGATGAATTAATTATCTATCTACAACTCATCTCTCACCCTAGGATCATCCTATAATAAACTTATCCACAGAAAACACTACCTTATGGGTTATAAACTTCAAAAAGAAGGTCCAGGATCCTAATTTCACATCCCACATTGAAGTCCATCCATGGAACCATTTAAGATATCTTTAGGTGAAATTCTCACCAGATCTTATAAGTGAGGCTATTTATTTTAAAATTTATAAATTTTTCTATGATTGCTTGAGAAACTCTAAAACAGATAGTGTTTTATGGGAAACATAGCCACAAATCAATAAATCATCATATAGAGTATCCACCAAAACTGCTAATCTAAAATATTCCCACTTACAAACATATACGGGGGAAACCTTATGAGGATTTTGGTCTACAATGCATACTCAGACATGGTTATACCAACTTGTGGTGGGTTCAACATCATCTGTTAAAACTACATCCCTAAAGAATCCAAAAAATACATCCATGGTAAAGCATACCCATATTGATTTTGATAAAAAATCATCCACCAATGGATCACTATTCCATGTATTCATCCCGATACAAGAATCAATATTGGGTAAGTAAAATCCTGAATAAGATGGAAATGTGAGTCTCAAAATCCATTCAAATTTCTATCACATAAGTATAGAGTTCTCTTAGCTAACCTATGAGGCATCTATAGTCATTTATCACACAATATATCTACCTTATGAGTAGTCTCATGAAATTCATCAGGAAAAAAACCAAATCTATAATAAGGATTTGTAATGATCATAATGGGAATATAAGCCACCTCAGATCATAAGGAAATGATATGTTTCAATTTATTTCTCAAAACCACACCTCATCACTCACTAACTAGAAGCATGTGGCCCAACTATAGGCCTGGTGTCATCACTAACCTACTTCCACATGTAAGATGGTAGTTAATGGGTTTCACCCTTAATTTTATAGGGTTAATCCATAAGGACTAGGGATTGTATGGATGGGATGACATAGTAAGAACATGATAAATCATAACTGACCACTCTATGATTCATATAAAAACTTTCTTGTATCGTTAAATGATTTATCAAAGCTATGGGTAGACTAATAGGTTATTAGAGTCCTAAAAAGGATATGTTATCCACTACATCTATGTTGGTCTCCTTGGTTTGATAAATAAACTCAATACCCCCTTAACATCATTTTTCTAATGTTCCCAAACTAAAACACACTTAAGAACTAACTATAAGATCCATAATTAGAAAAAACCCACTTTAATACCACTATAAAGAAACCCAACACACTGGGGCCCCACTTGGGCTTGTGGTAAGTTTAGAGTGACACCCCAAGCCTACCTCCAAGAGGACATGGGATAGTGACTAGCACTGAATAAGAATATCTCACAACATGGGAAGACTAATCTTATAAAAAATTTGAATATATATAATGCATAAAATATAACTAAACACTAGCATAGTAAATATATATAATAAACTAAACAGTATAAAACACATCCATAGGACATAAGGTACAAATAAATCACTACAAAGGAAAAGGAATCAAGAGAAATAAAATATCCAACAAGTCTCTGAAACACAAGGCACTAAGGATCTATTTCATGTTTCATATACTTATAGATCATTCTATATATATAGTATTCACTACCACAATCACAAATCCCTAATATCCAAAATGAACTTCAAAGTATCACTATGCATCATCTCTGAAGAATTCACACTAACTTCACATCCACCTAAACAATATTTTAACCTATGAGTCATCAACACAAACACAATACATGTTGGAACAAGTACAATATAGAGGTGAGTATAAACATACCAATTAGGATTCCCTAAAAACCACAAATTATACACAAAGAAATGACTCACCACAACTCCAATCCTCGAATTCTATAGTATGTGAGCAGTCATGGGGGATAGGAACACTAAAACGCCCACAACACCTGATGATGATATCCAATAGTGTGCCACATATCATAGGAAACTGAGGGGTACCTGAGAAGTTATGATCCTTGAATAATCTCACACCTCAGAGCCTTTCCAACTACTAAACCACACTAAAAATAATGGAGGCGGGCTCGATCATCGCTGAATCATGACCTACAGTCCAGGGAATACCACATAGAACTCCACAAATTCAAATTACCCAAGATAAAATTCTATATAACCTCTCTAGAATAGTAATGGTGGATCCTCATCCCTATGAATATATGGGGAATACTAACTCAATTGGAAAATACACCACCCAAAATTAACTCTTATATTTGAGGAATATAGAAACCACATATAGAGGATATTATGACCTATGTATGTGGGAGGGTGGGGGATACTAAAAATATAAAATCCATAGGTAGAGGATCCTATTCCCTAATTGAATGGGGGAATTTACAAACCTACCTTAAGATAGTAGGAGACCCAAATACTAACATAATTGTGATGGTAGATGGTTTTCATCCCTTAGAATACTCTAGTCATCATTCCCAATCCTAGTTTCTAGCTAATAGATACTAAAGAGAACAACACACTAGCATCTCCTCACCCGATATATTGCATATCAACTATTAAAAAACCATTTTTTTTATATATGGGAAAACACATGATATACTTCTCATAAGTTAAAATATGAGTTTGAACAAGGATATACCACTAATAGGTGGGTATGAAGGAAGTACATGAAGTGTTTCTTGAGGTATAAGTTGTTTAGCCTCTAAAACATATCGTAGTAGCACACGAGCATACTAATAAATGTGTAAGAACCCAACCAGATGACATATTGATTATGGTACATGATGTATAGGCATAAGAGTGGTACTCGGTGTGTACCATAAATTTTTGTGTTGTGAAAAATCAAGGCACAAAATATGTGGTTCTAACCTAAATGGCATGTAGAGCCCAAACATCCTCCTGGGCATGTAATCCCAATACATACCATGAGGTCATTTAGGGACAAATAACGTGTGAGTTAATCACTAAAAAAGTGATATTTAACTCAATCTAAAACCCTATTTTCCATACCACTATAAGTATATGGGGTGTGTTATTTATAACTAGATTCTACATAATTGATAAATTCACACAAGATTTAATTTGTTTCCCAAATATAACCATATTCAACAAATATCACCTTCAATTGTGATGATTTGTTTACCAGATTCATCAAGTATGGAAACACAACTATCGGTGGTTGAGTTTTAGCCACCACTTTCAAGAAACAGAATCCACCATTATTATACATAAGCCACCCATCACGACATATTCCTCTACTCAAGAATCTATTTTCACTACCCACTGTATATGATCCACTATCATCTAGTGATTCTTCCACATTATACTATCTACAAAATTGAATGAAAACAAAAGCACAAATATGTGGTTTGATCTCAATTCAAACCAGATTAAAAGTTGAATTATCAAACATGTATTTTCGAAATAAGAATACATGGATAATGGTAGGGTGAAAACCATGAAATCAAAAACGTGAATAATCATAATGGCTATTTTAAACTGAGATATTCATCCTATGGTTGAAAAATAATGAATCTAGAAAAAATAATTCATGATCATGTTTTAATAACCCAAATAAAAATTTATGAAATAAATAATTTAACTAGATAATGATAAAATTTAATAATCAGATGTCTAACATCAATAAAAATTTAGAAATCATGAAGGATAAAGATAATCCAAAATAAAAATGTCCTAACTCAAGATTAAATCTATTGTTGGGAAACAATAGGTCTGATTCAATTCCATTGATGAAATCAATCAAATTCATCTGTTGCTTCCCATGAATTATTCCTGATATACACACCAAGAGAAAATCCTCCCATGGAGTCCCTATAAAATATATTGGGGGTTGTGTAGATAAATCTATATAGAATATTAATAGTATCTTAAATAGATGATACATTAGGTCAAATAATTAATCAAACAGATCAATTAATTAATTATTTTATTCCTCTACATTTTTCTATGGTTGAAAAATTCCATAGGACCTTATATAAATGAGTATTACATCGTTTCAAGGGGAAAATCATCATTCTTGATTAAACCAATATCTTGGGGTTTCCATCTAATACACCATTCATGTGATAAAATATTTTAGTAAAAAATATTCTCACTCAAGCTGAAAATAATATTTTTCAGCTTAATATATTTTTATTATGGCCCATTCACACTCACAATTCCATAAAGACTCATCTTGGGAGTAAAAAAACACCCCAAAATAAACAGAACCATTGAATAATGTTTACAAGGTCTCATACTAGGGTAAATTTACCATTTTACCACTAGGTAGGTCTTGATAATTATACTCAAAATTGACCTAAGTCTCACTCATGTTAAACATGGGTCACTATAGTAAATTCCTTAATTGATTCTTGATCTTCCCACTCCTTCATATATGAAAGGTTTTTAAGAGTATCAAAGCACCACCCCAATAATTAGATTTTGAATTATTGGATAAAACTCATAGTGGTGTGATAATTTCATCCCATGTCTATAACTCCTCTTTAATAGAAGTTTTTTTGTAAATTTCATCCTATAAATATTATTATTCTCTCTTTAGTCAAATTTGATGGGATTTTGGGAATGGATTGGTTCTATTTACATAAATATCATATTAATTATTGTGATAGGGAAGTCTCATTTAATTTTCCAAATAAATATATGATTTCCTATTAATGAAAGAATAACTATGAAATCCATATGGAAATTATTTCTATTATATGGGTCTTAATACCTAATTACAAGGGATACATAACCTAAAAAGTTGAAGAGAAACTCAATACTGAGGTTATAATGATTGTAAATACACATGTTAATTTTTTTAAGAGTTCCCTCATATTATCTCAATTTTTTGTTGAGTTTTTTCGTATAACTCATACCTAGTACTATGCTTATATCAAAGAATACTTATAGAATAAACCTCATTGAATAAGAGGAATTTAAGGAGAAACTCCAAGATAACTCGAATAAGTGTTTTATTTGAATAAGTGATTCCTTATTGGTGGAACCATTTCTACTTTATAAGGAGAATGATAGATCAATGTGTATCTACATTGATTATCATGAACTTAACAAGATCATGATAAAGAACATGTATCCTATAATCCATATTGATGATTTGTTTGATCAATCATGATGGGATCAATACTTATAAAAGAATTACCTTCAATATAGATATCATTAATTAAGGATGAAAGGATATGATGTATCCAATATAATCTTTTATAAAATATATAAACACTATGACTTCATAGTGATTCCATTTTAAATTACAAATTTCCCCGCGATCTTCATGGAAATGATGAATAGAGTACTTAGATATTACCTAAATCAATTTGCGGTAGTCTTTATAGATGATATTCTCATATACTCTATGATGAAGGAAGAACATGATGATCATTTGAGGATTATGCTAAAGACCATAATAAAGTGGAAATTATATGCCAAATTTATCAAGTGATAATTATATCTAAAAAATATATCATTATTGGGCCAAGAAATCACACGTAAGGGAATATCTATGGATCCTTCAATGACATAGGTGATTGAAGAATGACCCAAAACAACCACTATAATAGATTTCTTTAGTTTTATTATTTTGGATAGATACCATTGATGCTTTGTGATAAATTTGTCATGATTTTCAAATCCACTAACTGATTTAACTAATAAAGAAGTTATATTTATTTAGATAGATGAATGTGAAGAATATAAAAAGGAGATTAAGAAAAGTTGGTGACTGCACCTGTACTCACATTACCCTATAATGAAGAAGGTTTGTGATATATAGGGATTCATATATTAAGGGACTGGGATTCACCCTAATGAAAAATGACACTACGGTATCTTATGCCTCACAACAATTAAATATTCATGAAATAATTAACTTACTCATTATTTGGAGATAAAATGAGTAATATTTTCATTAAAGATATGTATATATTATCTCTATGGTTAAAAATGTGAAATATATACTTATGAAATGAGATTAAAGTATACAATCACATAGAAGGAGTTGATAATTCACCAATGGAGATGGTTGGAGTTGATCAAGGACTATGATTTCTCAATAAATTACCGACATAAAAATGATAATAAGGTAGATAATGCTTTAATAAGGAATGATCACGCTACCTTATCCCTGTTGATGATTGAAAAAGGTCCAATACTCATTGATTTTGAAAGGATGGTCCTTGAAATCATATGGTAAAGGGATACATATTATCTTTTCCAAATGAATTCTCAACCGTCTATATATGTGAATATTAAGAAGGAATAGATTTGGGATATAGATATATGAAAGAAGGTAAGAAATATTCTATAGTTTAACTTTATAAATGATTGAATTATAAGATGAAAGAAACAAATATGTGTTCCATGAATATTATAATCCAAGAAGGAGCAGTTGGATGATTCACATCATTTATCATTCTCTATCTATACTGTAAGTATAAAAATGTATATAGATATAAATAATATTTTTTTGTGGGACAAGATATAGACAGAGATTGTAGAGTATATATCTTAATGATTAGTTTTACAAAAAGTTATGGATTAATGTAATAAGAAAACGGTATAATGAAACCATTACCTATACCTATATGAAAATAGAAGAAAATCACCATTAATTTCATTAGAGATCTTCCTAAGACTTCAAAAGTTCATAATTCCATTTTGTATGTAGTTTTTTACTTTTTGAAGTAAGTGCATTTCATTTCTATTTAGGAATATTTCTAACTAAATTAATATTAAAATATATAAATAAAGGAAGGGTTAAGGTGGTATAGATTACCACTCTCAATGATAACTAGTTGAAATCTAAGTTTTACCTTAAATTTATAGAAAAGTCTTCAATAAGAATTAGATATAGATTTAATCTTTAGAATTTTTTATCATCCTCAGATTGATGGAAAATTATAAAATACCATTTAAAATCTTGAAGATATGGCATAATTTGGTTTAATATTATTGAAAGGAGGCTGGGATCAACACCATCCCTAAGTATATTTCTCATATAATACCATTTTCTAATATAAAATTAAAATTTCACTATATAAGGATTTGTATGGGAAGTGGTTTTGAAATACATCATGTTTAGATAAATTTAGATAATATAAACTACTTGGATCATATCTATATTAAGAAATATTAGATAAGATTTAAACAATTTGGTGACACATTAAAATTATAAATTTTCTAAAAAAGAGCTACACTTCTAATCATCAGTGATATTTGATGTTTGAAGTCAAAGACAAGGTATTTCTTCAAGTATCACCTTGTAAGAGTGTTATGAGATTCAGGAAGAAGGGAAAATTGAGCCCCAGATACATTGGTCAATTTAAAATCCTTTATTGTGTATGTACCATCCCCTCCCTAGTTTACCATGCATAATAACAATATTGGGTAGCTATATAGACTCAAGAGAACCTACCCGTATACTAGAGGGTGCGAACTAGTGGAGAGGGCCTGTGTGGTTACCGTGGGGAGACTATGACCTCATTACTAGAGTGGGAAATACAATAGTAAATAACAAATGTATCATCTAGTCAAACATAAATAAATAAATCAATGTATACAATAGGTAACAAGATAAACATATAACTCATGGTATAACAAATTGTGTTGTATGCACATTAGCGAGTCATACATGTATAATAGTCATATATAAAAATATAAAATAATCAAAAGGAAAAACTAGAAAAAAATTACAAAATATACAAAAATTAGAAAAAACCACAAGAGGTTTTATTACTAGACCAATCCTTATCTATATTATCCACATAATTAACCAACCAATAATAAATGAAATCCCCTATTTTATAATAAATAAATGAATTATTAAGTAATAATGTTATATAAAACACATGAACTCCATTGGTTATTTTAGAAAGTTATATCATATCATATTTAAAAGAATGTTAAGAATCACAACCATTGATAATATATATGTTTAATAATGATCTTATGACTAGTATATATAAAGGTTTATGATAAAGTCTAATTGAAACAGACGAAAGAAGCGATGACCTCGACCACTAGGATAATACCCAATGAATCCCATTTATCAGAGCTTCTGAGGGAAATAGGATCGTTAGAATTTTCCCTTGACCAAACCCAATCCGTGATTCCATAACTGAAGCATGAGAAAAACTATTTATGAAAGAAGTTAAAACTTTTCAATATCATGACCCAAAAAATGTTCTCCAAACCGATCCCTGAAAATCCCTCCATCATACACCTTACCATTAAGGAAATTTCTAGTGTAATAAATGGATTTATATCTTGAACTAAATAATATAATTTTTTTTATTTTTATTATTAATAAAATAATGATTATATTTATCCTATATTATTTTTATTATTACTTTTTAAATGATTGGATAATGAGTTTGATAAAAATTAGATTCTGATACGATGAAACACAAATTGTATTTTTGGGAAATGTATATTTTCAATCAAGAAAATATATTTCAATAAATTAGTTTTTTTGAAAGAAAAGGTTTTTTATAAAATATTATTATTAAATAAATTTTATTAAATATAAATTATAATTTAATTTTATGAAATCAAAAATAATTTTTATAAGGTTCAGAAAACTGTTATTGTAAAAAACCCATTATTTTTTCAGTAAGTGTGTATTTTTTATTTAAAAGTGTAAATTGTCATACTCAGAGAATTAATTTGATAATATCAATATTATTTTTGAAATCAGTACTTTAAAATTAGAAAATGGGGATTTTTTAAAATAATTTTTAGAGATAGTTAAAATCTTGGGTCAAAATTAAATATGTTATAAACATATAGTGTGCATTATAATATCATAATGACCCAAAAGTGATTTAATATATTCCATAAAAGGTATCCATGAAAACATATATATCTATCCTTTATAATAATGTGTTTTTGAGGTTATTTTATTAATTTTATAAATCCTTTATGAATCCTCAAAAACCAATATTATATTTTATGGTTTTAAAATCAATTCTTTTAAAACATGATTAACTTCCACATCACTAAGTGTATTATTCTAATGAGATAAGTTCTTAAACTTTTAAAATAATGAAAAAAACTTCACTTTTTTAGAAACCATAGGAATTTTTTTCTTTTGATTAATTTATCATATAATGTCCAAAACCTATGTTTTGAAATTAATAAATAATTTTCCCCTCCTTGTTATACCGCCAAAAATTTCCTTCTATTTTTCCATGACACAATTTTATATTATGAATACCTATCCTTATTTCCACTTGAGGTTATTGAACTAGATTAACCTATACTAAATTTATTTGTTAATTAAATTTATTTATCTCACAATATTTAATATTTGAATTAAAGTTGATGAAATAAATAATAATTTTGTATGATCAATGAAAAATACTTATCCAGGGTCATGATATGAAAGTGATGAGTGTTATCAAAATTATATAGACATATAATGAATTGGGTAATGTTTTAATCTCATGAGATTCAATGTATGGTTCATGAGAGGTTCTGCTAAATATAATATGTTATGTTGTCCTTTTGGTTATTCTTAAATTATATTTATGATGCCATGTTTTAAGTAGTTTTCACATTCCTATGTCGCCTTTATGTTATTATGTTATATCATGACTCATTATTTAAGATTTTGATTATCACGCCTATTATGTTACCTTGATATTACTCTTTTACCACATGTATTATTTTACATTATTTTATTCTTTGTTTATTCCCTTACTTTGATTTATATCTCACCCCTTTCTTATGTACATCCTCTGGTTCTCCCATGTAACTTTAGAAGAATGATTTAATTTTATGAGAATGTTATGGAAGTTTTAAAAAATGTTATTGAATTCATGTTTCAAGTTATTATTCTATATACCTAATTTCGAAATACACTAGGGTTCATTATCTTTTGCTATGATATTATGTTTACCATTATAAAATAAACAATGAATTAAATTATATTCAAATATGGGTTTTTATAATTGGTATCAAAGAAAAGAATAGTTATTTTTGGTTATAGAATTATAAATATCTAGTGAAATTATTTGGGATAAGAATAAACATATGAAAACATCTGTAATTTTTTTTAAAGTATAGATTAAGTGGTTTCCAAGAAAATACATCCATTTCTGGATACTACAAGTTGATTTGGATCTTCTACAGATGTGAATAGGGGTAATAACCCCAAAAAGAGTGATTTGATATGGACTTAATCATTTCCTAGTGCATGAAAACATGCCTTTATACACACCTAATTCGAAACTCCTAGGGTATATGCTTTGGTAAATTTAAAAACTACCTACAAACTATTATTACGAGAATAAAAATGCTTATAATATTTTATGTTTGTAAATAGATCATGGATAACTTAGATTGAAACCTAGAAATCCATAAGTTAAATATTATATGTCATTTATGAGTTATCAATTGAATTTTCAAGGTTTCCCATTTATGTGTTTAATTGTTTAAAAATAATCATATCTAATTTTCCCTTTCTTTCTTGTAAAATGGATGGAAATAAGAGAAACTAATTAAATAACAAATGTTATGAGAAATGTAATATCTTCCCAAATGAGATTCCTAACATGATGGGAGAAAATGTAAGATGTATTGGGATTATTCCAAACCATATATCACATGTCATGATTAAAAACTTGCATATAGTAGATTTTCTAAACATGAAAAAGAATAGGAGGATTCTTTCTCAATAAATTTCATCTAATAAAGATGATAAAGTAAAGAAGATTCAATTTTATATGTGTAAAAAATGTAGAAAGAGGCACCAAGGTAAATGAAAAAAAGTAACTCAAAGATGTTCTATGTGTGAAAAAATAGCATATAAACTAGCTAATTGCCACAATTTTTTTTTTGATTTCAGTTAACATAATATTTGAGAATAAATTTTAATTTATGGTACCATTACAAGTTTTATTCCGTAAATGTGGAGAATTTTAGCATTATCCAAGACAATGATTTATTCCAAGGGATAAAAAGCATGATGAGAACCAAGAATCTACAAGACCAAGGGAATAAGGAAATTTCTATTATAATATGGATAATGATGACTAAATTACATATAACCTTTATTCTTGAGATTTTTTGTCTTGTTATATTTCAATTCATAACAGATATCATATCTTGAATGTTTTCTGATGACTTTGAGTAACCATCCCAAATGATTTGATATCATTAGAGAATATATTATATGATTATTGTATAATAATTTGACATATGTAGGAATGTTCATGAAAGTATTTTCATTATTCCTTTAGTGTAATTTTATGGTATTCTAGTTTTGGACTGGATTTCCTTATATAGAGAAAATATAAATTGTTTAGAGAATGAAATCACCCTCTGTATCTTGAATATCCATTTGATTCTATAAAATTGAAAGAGGTAGATTAATATTATTTTGAAACAAATTCTCAAGCATGGTTATTATTTCCTTGAGATAAAGTGTATCAATATAAAATGATTGAGACTAAATAAAAAATCATCCTTGATGACACTCTCATCATAAGGTAATTCTATGATGTGTCCTCTGAATAATTTTTTGGTCTTCCTCCTAGTTATGAGGTTGATTTCTCAATTAGACTCATATCTAGAGATTTTATAATATCAAAGACTCTATATAAAATGGTTTTTGTTGAACTTAAGGAGATAAAGTAACAATTAGAGGAGAATTAGGATAAATTGTTTATACATCAAAGTTCTTCACTATGGGGTGCACTAGTCCTCATCCTCAAGAATAAGGCTGGGTCATTGTGCCTCTGCATTTATTATCATGAGATCAACAAGATCACGATGAATAACAAGTATCATCTACCATAGATTGATGACTTGTTCAATCACCTACATGGATCACAATATTTCTCTAAGGAGGATCATTAGTTGAGATATTATTAATTAAAGGTAAAGAAGGTGGATATCCCCAAAACAAATTTTTAGGTAAGGTACAAGCACTATAAGTTCATACTGATTCTATTTGGACACAGTAATGCTCCAATAAAAATCATAGACCTAATGAAAAGTTTCTTTAGGGATTACCTTTAAAAAATTTTAGTAGTCTTTATAGATTATATCCTTATATACTCTAAATTCAAGGAGGAACATGGTGAGTATTTCAATTCTAAACTAAATAATTTATGAATGGGCAAGTTTATTTAAAGTATAATAAATGTGAGTTTTGGTTTGATCAAGTTACTTTATTGGGACAAGTTATCACTAGTAAATGGATATCTATGGATCCTTTAAAAAAATGAGGCAATTGAACGATGGACAAGGCTGACATCTATGATGGAAATATGAAATTTACTTGGATTAGATGGGTCTTATTGTTGATTTGTGAGAAACTTATCAATATTTTCAAGACCAATAACCAAGTTTACTCAAAAGGGAGTCAATATTTTTATGACTGGTGAATGAGAAGAATGTTTTAAGGAGCTAAAGAAGAGGCTAATCACTACTCTTGTGCCCACAATACCCAATAATGGGGAAGGATTTGTGATCTATAGTGATGCATCAAAATAGGGTTTAGGATGTGTACCCATTCAAGATAAAAATTTATAACCTATGAGTCCCAAAATTAAATATCCATGAGAATAACTACCCAAAACATGATCTAGAATTGGAAGTAGTGATCTTAACATTATAGATTTGGTGAAATTATCTATATGGGAAAAGTGTGATATATATACTGATCATAAAATACTCAAGTATATATTCACAACAAAGGAGATAAATATTCCCCAATGAAGGTGGTTAGAGATAATTAATGACTATGATTGTTCAATCCATTACTATTGTTTCCGAGACTTCCACTTAGGCATGCTATCCGAGCATGTTTGATGTTCTCTTGGTTGTGCATTGTAACCCGCATTCCCGCTTTCCAAAGGCGGGTGAAATTCATCACTTCTTCAGTAAAGTCTTATCCTTGATAAAAATGGGATGATGAGATATCGGTTCCTCCTTCAATGAATTCCTACTTAGAATTAATAACCTAGTCTCGGTCTCCCTTATAGATTAGGACATAGTTCATGATAACCTTCTGAAAGCCATATCTTGGTGGATGCTGGTTAATAAAGTTTCTTCTGTCAGGACATTCCAAGGGTCCATGTTGGGGCAGCAACCATCAATTGGGGAAGTAGTCACGTTGTGCATCGCTAGCAAGTCTGGATGGTGGAACCTTGGTACATATGAATTATCCCTTATGATATTGATTCAATTGGGTACAAAATCCCGATGCATCCCATGTAGAATGCGGGGAATCTTATGCTAGAGGAATGTCTCTGAGATTTTCCTTGGATTCCCATGTTTAACATGAGGTATGACGCGAGTTTAGCGTATAGATAAGATGGATTAGACTGATCAAAACACTTAAAAGAGTGGATCGGATGGATACTCCCCTAGGACGGATCACCTGGAAGGTTTACTAGGTGTATGGGCGAAAACATTAATAGGGAAAGGCCCTAGATGGAGTGTCCCAATAAGGGAAGGTTTTACACTATGAAAGATGATTGAAACACCACAAAGGGTGGATCAGAGAGGGGACACCAAGGATTACCGTTGGCTGGGATTGAACCTCAGAGAGGCTTCCTATGTACCATGTGTAGAATACATGGATATAAAATAACATAGTTCAAAGGGGGAACTTGGGTATTTCACATGGTTAGTTTCCTGGGTGGACAACACGAGTTCACAAGGATGTGGTGGCTCAGGTAAAATTGGGATGGATGATGGATGATTTGATGAAGTGGATGAGATGAATGGGATAGAACCAATGTGAAGATGATGATGGTGTTGTTCTTGAACCTCAGGGAGGATTCCTATGTATCCCAATGGCTAGGAATCAAAGTCCACCTAGTTCGGTGGGGTGATGAGACACATGAGGAGGCATCCCATGAGAATAGAACACATGGATGGGGGACCTAAAGGAATAAGAACATCCGGGTTAGGGAATGATCTTACCGATACAAAAAGTATTAAATGAAAGGAGAATATAAGAAATGGGTGATGTGATTGAACCTTGGGGAGGCGTCCCACATGTCCCAATGGTTGGGAATCAAAGTGCACATAGTTCAAGGGTGGTCCATGAAATCAGGGCGTACGTAATGGACAGTGACTTGAAGACATACTAGGGTTTACACATGGTTAGCATCCCATTACAAGAGGGACACTCTTGGTTGGAGGAGTATAGTGAAGTGAGAGTTCTATGAATGGTTTAGTATCCAACGTGGATAATAACACCTCAGGGAGGTGGATCCAGGAGATGTGTCCCAAAAAGTGAAAGTATCTCATCAAGAGGGTACATCCATTAGGGGAGAGCACTAGAGTTTACCATAGGTTGGGATTAGTCCTCATAGAGGCTTCATATGTATCCCAGTCGATGAGAATAAAAACCCATGTAGTTCAAAAGAGCATACAGTTTAACATCACACGTGATGAAGGTGAACTGACGTGAAATGCATGGAATAGTTGGAAGTGAAGGGCTTAAACCCTGGATAGGATTCCTACATACCCTATCTTGGAGACAAGGATCAAAGTACACATAGTTCATATGGATGTAATTTAATATAATACATGATGAGAGGAATATTATTTAAACATTTTTATAAGCCCATATAGTATTTCATGGTCACTGCTTACTCCAATCCCACGTGAGTCATGCTCAGTGTGGGAAACAAGAGGTATCAGTAGACCTGACAATCGTGTCACAAAAGGTGCAGCCATGAGGGATGGTGTGGGGATTATGCATGGCTAGTGGCCCATGGATATGGAGATTGGGACTTAATAATGGTAGGAATCTTGAGGAGGGTGACCTAATATATGATGAGGATAGGGCCATCATATAGGGAACACCCTATCAAAGTGTGTAGGGGCTTACATGAAGACTGCTCGAGGTGAACATGGAAAAAAATCCCCAAGGGAGAGAGAAGGTAGGAGAGATCTTATGCTCATTCCCCTTTTAATTTTCTCAGGCCTTCCACACATGCTACAACTCATAGTTTAACTTCATGTGTTAGATACAAGGGTGTTTTACAATTTAATGTCCTGCAGCTCAGACGAGGAGGACTCAATCCTCACCCCTTGGACTTAAATAATTGTACCAACCCAAACATGGGAGAAGGAAGGCACAAGAAATTCTAGAAAATAATGGGGTATAAGAGTGGTAACTCTATGGGATCACATTATAATGGCTATATGAAGAAGAAATATCCATTAACATGTCTATCCAAAGAAGAATGAGGTAGGAAAAAACTATATGAAACACCACTCGAGGAACCATGAAATCACTGCACACAAGTCTAGAGGGCCATGTGATAAAGGTATCTATGAGGAAAAGGGGCTTGATATGAAGATATTCATGAAGGAAAGGTGATTTGTAGTGTAAAGGGGATTCATGATGGATTAGTGATCTATAAAGGAAGGTTTCTTCACAAAGGAATGAGGATTCACAAAGGAAAAACTTTGGCACAGAAGAGCTTCACCTTAGCAAAGATATCTTTATTTGGAGAGTTCTCTACATAGGCTTAATGGTTTATGGAGCCTCGATCATCTTGAAGGGGCTACCTACTTTTTTAAAGGCAAAGGCCTTTTCAAAGGGAATCCCTACCATAGGTAGGGTCCATGAATAACAAAAGGAGGTACAACTCTCAATTATCAAGTATCTTTGAGGATTCGTATTTGGGTTCAAGAAGAGATTCATGAAACAGTATATGAGAAGGAAAAATGATGGATTAAAAATATTTTGTAGGGGGATGAGCCTTATATTTATTGGTAGTGGAGGTTAGAGGAAATCTTGGGTCTCACCATGATGAACAACTGAGGTGCCATGAAGAAAAAATGATGCCAAGGAAGAGATACATTTGCAGTGGATTGTGAAGGAAAAGTGATGTCATGGAAAATATATTTATAGAAGATCAAAAAGGAAAAGTGACATCATGGAGGAGATACGTTCGTGGAGGATCAAAAAGGAAAAGTGAAACTGCGAAGTAGATACGTTCTTAGAATATCACAAAGGAAAAGTGTCGCCATAGAGGAGATATATTTGCAGCAGATTACGAAAGAAAATTGAATCCATAGAGGAGATATGTTCACAGTGAATTGTGAAGTAAAAGTGACACTGCCGAGGAGATACATTTGCAGAGAACTATGAATGAAAAGTGATGTCACAAAGGAGATACATTCATGGAGGATCGAGAAGGAAAAGGGTTTCCACAGAGGATATACATTCACGGTTGTTTGGGCGAGCGATCTCTATGGAGGAGACTCTCTAAATAGATCCCTTTTGATGATTCTTGATAAATTATAAGGCCATTTGGGTTTTCATTATCTTTGAAACAGATGTTATATTGTTCATTCCTTTGAGGGAACAATTTTTGTCACTAAAAAATCCCCCTTAGAATGGGAGATGTGGGAAGAGATGGTCAGATTTTGAGGATAAGCTACTGCAAAAACTCCATGGATCATGAAGAAGGATCAGAAATAATATAGGGTGTGACACACCATGAATCTCTATCAGCCAAAGGCCACCACAAAGTGCAGGTGAGGTTCACTATGAAGGGCGACTTGGGGGTCTCTTATAAATGGAGCCATAATGCTCTTTTTTCCGTACCTAGATATTCATGAACGACTATGCTGATGCTCACTTTTCATGAATAGATCTTCCCCATGAATGTGACTATGAGAACTAGGTTCTATGGTATGGTGCTTCGTGAACACTTTTCAGCGAACCAGTATATCATGAACCATTGATTATTTGTGACATAGGCCGAGATCTAGGCTACATTGTAAGATTCTCCCCCATTAATGGTCTCTGCAAACCTTCTCTGTGAACCGTCTCTATGAACCATCCTCATGAATAAACCATGAAAATTTACTAAGTCTTGGGATAATATATACCTAAGAGGCTACTTGGGAAGAAACTATTGATGCCACTCAGAGGGAAGAAATGGAAAACAACATTAAAATAGGAGAGTACATTTGGGGTACTTATGACCATGAATCATTGATGAAACTACTATTAGAAGCTCAAATGGACTACCCTATATGAAATAGACTACTGCTGTATGAATTTGGCTTGTGGGATGATGTATTCATTCATAAGGAAAGACGATATGATATGAACTACTAGTTTAGGAGAACACTAGGACTATATCAACGGTATAGGGATGTAGATGGTAAGGTTGGGAAGGGTTATACCCTTGCCACAATGCACTGACTCTATAATCATGTGAAAAATGTCTATGGTAAGGATTTGCTAGAAGAGACATATCCACTATAGTATAAAACAATTATTAAGGCGGGGCATGGGAATATAGAGAAGGGATGGATAAACAGCTAGGATCTATGACAGGGTGGTAAATTCATATATGAGTAGCCCATGGCCTACTAGGTGTGCACATCCTACGTTGAGTTAGAGAATGATCTAAGGTAATTAGGACTATATGAAACATCATGGGCTTCCCAATACCATGTTTCCCAACTGAATGAGATCATACCAGAGTTGATATGCCAGTGGTCACTGGATAACAACACATTCCACCTGCATCATAGGGAGGTTGAAATAAACCTCTAGGATCTTCATCATATCTCTGGAATCCCAATTCTAGGAGGGATGTATGACGAGTTACTCCCTATTGTGAATGACTTGGAGGATGGAAAATAGATGTCTCCTTTGGAAAAGTCACTTCTAAACCATGTGTAGGGCATGCATGATGATAAGAAGAACACCAGGGATGTCCACTTTTAGCAATGGTTCAGCTACCTTTTGAACTTTCTAGTCGAGGGAGTGACAGTGCCAAGGAAACTACCAACAAGGCCCCCCACCTACCCAAGGGAAGCCCATTGCGGTAGATAAGGTTCTTACTAGAAAATAATGGAGGATAGCTAGTGGAAACTATGGGACTACGACATCAAGGATGACCAGGAGTAATTAGTTAGGATGGCTAGATTCATCTCAGCATTGATCTACGGATGGATGATTCTGGTGAGGGACATGCACATGGGGGTGTGACCAATCACATTTATCATAGAAGTGAAACTGGCCTATGAAATATGCATCAACCTAGGAATCTTGATGCCAGTGAAGCTGTATCACCTGCTTCGGCACATCAGTGAAGGAAAGTTTCCATTGCACATGTGTTGGCCCTTCCATTTATTATAAAGCTTTGTTGTTGCGCACATGGGAGGCTAAAAATACCTAGGTCACATCTCTCCACCTGTGATACAATCTTAAAAATCAATTTTGAATATTGTAGGGATCTCCCCACTCAATCTAGTTACAATATTTACGCTTAACCAGATCATGAAAGCCAACCAATTCATCTTCCAGCCATTCCTCCTTCAAACTAGAGCATAACCTGATGACATCACATACACCATAGAGAAGCAGTCGTATCCAATTTCCTTTTATATAGGTGTGTTTTTAGTGTAGGTGGAATTAGAACCCATAAGTTAACTATATACTCCACACCTGTTTGCAAGACAATTCAAATGTATGCAGAGGCTGACTCTGAAGGTGTATTTGGGGGTGCATCACAAGAACCACTTGGGTGTGATGAGAAAATTGTGGTTGATTTTCACATTGGAGGATAAAAATATATAGAACGAGATTCCACCACATACCACTACATTTATATTAATCAACAAATATGCACTGATTTGGGTAGCTTCTTACCCAGGTGAGATATTAAAGAAGCCAACAATCTAGGCTAGTAAAGCAGTGGTCCCCATACATTGAAGTCAGGGCCAGGAAACAATGAGGGGAAGTTGTGAGGGTGGTACCGATGAAATTCATGATGATGGGGCTATAGAAGTAAGGGAAACGAGCCATGAACTAGCATTTGTTAAAGATGAAGAAAGGGTGGAGATAGTGTCAGATATAGCGGCTCTAATTGTGGTAATCTGGGAAAGAGGGGAATAATTGAAGGGATTCCAAAAGAGGCCTACTTAGGCTCCAGGGAAGAAATTACGTCAAGAAGTGATTCCCCCTAATGAATTTTATCTAAGTACATAGAAAGATTTAGAATTATGCAAACATTTACTCAACTTTAACATCATCTGTGAGAACCTGAACAAACATGGTATGGATCTAGGAAAAATTGGATTTGAAAAAGCTGGCTTTAACATGACCCCGACTGTGGGAAGAAGTCATGTATAGAAAATGGATGATGTGGTGTACTCTCTAATAACTATGTGGCCATTGACACCATGAGTGAAGGTACTGTTGGAAAAAACTTACCCTCCAATACTGTCAATGGCTTAATTAGCAGAGTAATTCCCCTACCCAACAACTAGGATAGTTCTTTGGGGGAAGTGGTCAATGAAGAAGACCTTCATGAGGCTGATGGGGAAGTGGATTCTAAGGGAGGCTCTCCAGAAGAAGGAGAAATCATGGCCTTAGAGAAAAATTATCGATGAAGATTAGTTGCAACTCTTGAAGTAAGATCTAACTCATCTTCTGCACCATTATCTTTATCACTTTATCTTAGTCCCTAAACCAAAATCTACTTATGCAAGAGGACCTTGTACAAATTTTCCCTACTGTCAGGGATGGAAACATGACAACGAGTGTGAAGGACCATGCATTGTGACTTGCATCTAGAGAAAAAATAGTTTTCGAATCCCACAATGTTTGGGAAGCATCTCTGAATCCTTCAGACCCTTCCATCATATATGGGGGACCACACCATGGCATTCCATTGTTGAAAATCCAGAGGAGAGAATAAGATTTTTACCATCGTATGTCTCCTACCTCTTGTAGCTTCACCCATCATTTTGTTCAATCAAAATTATTGACATAACCCTTGTCAGAACAATTCTCATAATGGAGGGCACCTAGCTGGAGGACCTGAGGATCCTTTACTGAGAGGGGTGAGAGTCTAAATGGAATTAAGTACCCAAGATGGCCAAGATATAGTTCCTAGTGAGCAATTAATCATGATGGTGGGTGGAGCCTTTTGTGGGGAAGAACCTAGAGCTAGCCAGGATGACATTATCAAGGTATAATCTAGTTATGAGGATGAACCAGAGAACTTGGAGACTAATTCTTTAGATGAAGTGCATGATGAAGATCCTTATACTGAGCTCCTGGAAGCATTTCCTGAGTATGAACAAGTTGATCCCTTGGAGCTGAACAAATCCGATTCCAATGCAGGTGGGAGAAACTGGAAATCTTGGTGCCGAGAATAGAAAAAAATTAAGCCCCTCCTTAATAATGTTATAAAATATAAGTGGATAGGACGAGTGAGATATCTTCACATGTGTCTACAAGATCTATGATCTGGAGGGGTAGACGCATGACATCTACATACATTGGTTTGAGACTACCTTTCTGAGAAGATGCAGGTGAGTAGTCAACACCTAGATGCCTAGTGGTTCCAGAAGAAGTCCAAAAATATCCAAAAACTCTAATAGGTCAAGAAAGTGGTCCAAAAAATCAATGAAAAAATAAGGGATCATTTCAAATTCATCACTAACATGACAGGGCTCACTGAACAATTGAATGCCTAAATGTTGGAGGTCCAAGAGAAATTAGAACATGCGAATTTTCAAGTGGAAGAACTTCAAGACGAACAAGACCAAAATTAGATTAGGGATGATGAACAGGAGGAGGATATTGATAAGCAGAATGAAAACCTATAATCTACATGCTAGAGAGTGGTGGAATTAAAGAATTCCATATAGGGATTAAATCCATAAAGGCCATGTTTCGGCCAAACTCAAACATACTTTCTTCATTCACCTTCACATTTCAACTATGTGCATGGAAGTATTTATTGATTTTTTTTGATTACTGCATCTTGATTATTTTTGAGGAAGAACTAAAGGTCAATTCCTAAGCTCACGTGGGTCATGATCAGTATGAGAAAAAAGGGATGACCAAATAACCACCCACTTTGTATGAGAGTATCATTTAATCATCAAATACTCAGGGTCTGCTATCACTGATTGACCATCTAGAGCATTTGAGTTGAGGGAATCTATGACTAAGGAGTAAGGTTCCCGTAGAAGCCAACATTACCTTTCCAATGTGTGCTAATTCATGAGTGGGGGAATTCCAAGAGAGTTAGAATCAATCCAAACAAAGGGGAATGAAAAGTGTGAATCATGATACCCAAAATTTGGAATGCAATGATGGTTTCATGAAAATGGAAGATAATTCTTGACCATATTTAAAACACATCATCTATATCGCATTACCATGAATTGGGGGCTAAAAAATGAGATCCAAACATGAAATGTCATCCAATGTCTTTTGGAATATTGGCCCAGGACAGTAGGTGAGAAATGAGGCTGAGAAACCATACCATTAGGGGGTCCCCTTAGATGTGAAAGAAGGTGAGGATCCAAATTAAGGGGTCATGAAGCATGGGGATGTTGTGATGGTGTATTTTAATGGGTTCTAACACTAATGAGATTACACCACTACGGTGAGAGCACATTGGGGGAGCATATTGGTCCAAACTAGGATCAAACATATTTCCCGACTGGACCTCTCTGGTGATGACATGAGATACTTGAAATATTATCTTGATAAACAAATAGTTTAAAATCATAAAATGTGGACGATGCATGGAGAAATTTAACTTCATTTGACCAGGACTTTGCACATAGTTTAAGGTCATAACGCCTAGACCTAGGCCAACATTTTAAGCCATGTTACAAAGAAAATGATGTCTATTACCATAATGTTTTCATTGTATAAGGGAGATGAATCCGATGTTAATGAGTCGAGGAAGGATTATGATCCATATAAATACCAAGGAACAAATGGAAAAGAGGCATATGTGATGCAGTGAGGAACAAAACCCAACACGAATGAAGGCCACAAAGACTTATTTCCAAACATCACAAAACATATTCATGTGTGGCTCCTGGTTTAAGGTCATAGGGTTCAAAATTTAATTGGGGAAAATGGTCCTAGTAGGTTAATGGGCTTGGGGTTGGACCTAAAAAAAAAATGTTTGGGTGTTTCTACATATACTATAAGGGAAGGAATTAAGAAAAAATGTAGTTCTTGAGAGTTCATGCAGTTTAACATCTTGCAGGATGAAAGTTGTGACACAGTTTATTATTGTACGAATTGGAAATCCACACCCTAAAGGAGAAATGTGTGGTTTGGTATATAATCCGATGTGTATGAGGAGAGAAGAAGTCTGCACCACATCAAACATTCTCAAAGGAGAACATGGGACAAAAGGTCCAAAATAGGGGGTTTACAATTCCAGAGCTGGAATTCGGGATAAGATATTTGGATGTTTCTACATGTCCTACAGGGGTTGTAATCCATAAATACATAGTTCTTGTGGGTTCAATGTGGTTAGAGACCAACATTCATGGAGGAAATCCTCTTTGATAGTGAGGATGGTGAAGCATCCTATAATTATTATAGGGAATCAAAAACTTTTTTAGGGCATGGTTGCAGTTTAACATTATGCATTGAGGATGAAGAAAGGGGGAAATTATGTTGAGGCTGGACATGAGATCAACGATATAGGTGTGACTATGTATCCCATGAGGGTGGGAATTAAGCCATACATAGTTCTTGGATGGTGTGCAGGTCTGAACCATGCATAGAAAAAAGAGACATTAGATATTTCTTATTTGTCCTTTGGTTATATTTTGTTTTTTAGCAGAAATACATAAATGAAAAGTATGGGTGTTTCTATTAGAATATAGACATATATAGTTCTTGATAAGTTTCATGGTGGATTACCATTAGCAAGGCTGATTCTTTCTCAATTTAGAACACCACAATGCTACTCCGGTATTCCTTCGTGCGACTAGAATGATGATGCTGTAATTTAAGGTCATATGGAATGAAAAATATTTGAGGAGAAATGGGATTGAAATAATGATGGAGGATAAATGTTGACCATACATGAAACACAACATCTATATCATGTATCTTGGGACGGGAACAAACAAGTGAGGGTTGGCCGCTGACGATATCTGAAATGCTGGTGGAACCTATCTCAATATGCAATTCGAAATCCTCCTAGATGTTGGCTCAGAATGGTAAGCGATCCTTAAAGATGATCATCCATACATTTTGGGGGTCCTTTTGAATGTGAATGATGACAGTGGCCCAAATTAAGGGACATGTTAATTGGTAAGGTGAATTTTGGAAAATGTCATTGTAGAATCCAATGCTCCAAGTCTTGCACCAACATACAATCAAGCATGGTAGTGTGGAACATTTTTTGGTAGGATTAGATCCATCCCAAAGTATCAGGATCATGAGGGGTCTCACGAGCTATTTAAAGGTCATGAAACTCATACATAAAGATCATAGTTTATGGTTATAGATTGTAAACCATGGGTGCCCAGTTTAATGTAATGCATGTGGGATATACGCATGAAGTTTAACATCATGTGGTGATGATGACGACGTCACAAAGTTTATCATCCTGAGGCTGAGACAAAGGAGAAATGCATGGTGTGGTAAATAAACCCAACATGAATGAGGAACAAGGATGTACTAACCACACCACATATTCTCAATGGGAAACCTATTTCAATATGGGATAAAAAGGGTAAATAGGTGATTCTATGGTTGGGCCACAAACAAAATGTCTGAGCATTCCTACATATCAGATAAGGATGAGAATCCATCCATACGTAGTTCTCCATGTAAGTCTTGGAAAATGGAAAATCCTAAAGAGGGAGATATCCTTAAAAAAGAAAACAATCAAGGTTGTTACATAGTTTAATGTCATTCGAACTTGGACACTAAAGATCTTATTTTAAGTTCATAGAGATTGGACTGTGAGAAGGATCTTTCCAAAGAGGAAATGTGTAATGTGGTGTCAGATAGAAACCCAATTTTAATGATGGAAAAATAGTTCTGCACCGCATAAAATATTCCCAATAGAACACGTACATAGTTTAAAGTTAGGTTTCTTGGACTTTGAGACTTGAACTCCTAGTTTAAGGTCATAGAGTTCTGACTATAGGGCCTGTAATCTTCCAGGAAAGTATAAACCTTTTCATGAACCCCTAAACCCACATGATCCATTATCAGTGTGGGAAACAAGGGGTGTAGAATATTTTTACAACACATAGAAGCACACAATAGGGGAATAGAGGGGTGGATTCAAGATAAAACCCATGACATTGGTCCACCCACTCAACATATAAAGGTGCACAAAGGGAAAACAATGAGAATAATGAAGTTCCATCTAGATATAAGGATGTGAGAAAGAATTTGAATCATGAGACCAACCTTTGGGATGCAATGGGATTGGAAGAAAGAAAATGGATAACTAATTATCATACTTGAAACATAGTTTCCATATCGTGTGGCCTGAGGTAGGAACAAACAACTAAGGGTCAGCCACTGCCCATATTTAAAATGTGGGAAAAACCTGTCTCAAGATGTCATTTGAAATCCTCTCGGACATTGGCTCAGAACAGTAGGTGAGTCTTAAGGCCAAGAATCCTAACTATTTGGGGTTCATTTTGGATGTGAAAGGTGATGTAGAACCAAAAAAATGGCATGTGAAGTGTGGACGTGGAATTAGAGATTTTTATTAAACAATCCAACACTCTATGTCCCATACCATGGCATATCTGAGCATGCAAATTAGACAGATCAGATGGAGGGATCCAATTATTAGTAAGTGAATTGAGAGGAAGAGTGGAGGAAGGAGAAAAAAATAGGTGGATGAACCTTGGAAGGACCTGCCGACAAATTTTTGGGGCATTCCTATGTATCCTGCAAGATTAGGAATCAAGCCATACATATTTCTAAAGTTCCATGTAGTTCAACATCATGCGGAAAGGATGGGGGCCATGAATGACATCTAAAAGAGGGTGCACACCACATGGTAGAATAAAACTAAATTTAATGAGGATAGAAGAAGTCCACAATACTTTTCACGCACCTAGGAGAAGACTCATTCCAAAGGGACAGAAGGAAGGAACCTTAGATGAATACCATGAAGTTTAATGTCATGCAGGATGAAGGGAAATTTTCCTTTTTATGTAATTTAGAAAGGACCAAAAATACAATTCAGTTTAATGTATTTCAATTAGGAAATAGAATTTTAAAATCACATATTATGGGTGAGATCTTAGTTTAAGGTCTTAGAAATTATACCATAAAGGAAAGGATGAAGGTCCTGGAAAGGTCGAGGGACCTAGTGCTAGACCTGAAGACAAAATGTCTAGGTTTTTCTACATATCCTACAAGGGTAGGAATCAAGACATTCATAGTTCTGAAGTTCCATGCATTTTAATTTCATTCAATAAGGATGTAGGATGGGTGAGTGCTCTCAAAATGGGTCATGGTGTGGTTGTTGTGAACCCAATGTGAATGATGACACAAGGAGGTACACACCACACCACGTGCATTCTCAGAGATAACCTGGACCAAGGAACAGAAAGAGATGAAATGATTTTTGGTACCTGGGGCTAGACCTGAAGACAAAATGTTGAGGCATTCCTATGTATCCTATAATGGCAACAATCAAGTAACACATAGTTCTAAAAGGCTTTGTAGTTTAACATAATGTGGTAAGGATGTGTTACTGTTTAATATCATGTGGTAAACAACCAGGAAAAGTGTGTATTTCAAATGGGAATACACAACATGGAGAGGTAAAAAACCCAACATGAATGAGGACCAAGGATGTATCATCCACAACACATATCTCCCCATAATAATGGTGGTATAGAACCTGAGGAGCTGGGCCCAAAGAAAAAATGTGTAGGAGTTCCTATGTATCCTACAAGGGTAGGAATCAAGACAGACATAGTTCTAAAACTCCATGTAGTTTAACATCATACAATGAGGATGTCGGTATAGTTTAATGTCATGTAGGGCAGTGATGCTGGGTAGTTTTATGTCCTTTAAATCTTATGAGAGAAAAGGGGGAAGGTCCCTAAGGGGGAAGTACATGGTGTGGATGTTGTAAACCCAATGTGAATGAGATCCAAAGAGGCCTCACACCACACCATGTAATCCCAAGACACCCAGTCCATAGGGCCTAAATAATGAAAAGATTTTTGGTACCTAGGGCCGGAAATAAAGACAAATGTTTGGGAATTTCTACATATCCTATAAGGGAAGAAATCAAGCCACATGTAGTTTTGAATTCTGTGCAGTTTAACATGATGCAGTAAGGATGTGGTATGGGTGGAGGACTATTATTGGGAAGTTACATGGTGTGTCAGTTGTAAAGCCAACATGTATGAGGACAAAATAGACCACATCACACCACATACTTCTAGGGGGAACCTTGGAAAAGAAGTGATGCCCTCTCAGATAAATATATTGAGTCATTGTGCAGCTTATAATCATGTGACCAAGATGAAATTATATTTTATCATCATATAGGATGAGGTAGTTTAACATCATACAAGACAAAAGGTGTTGGGTAGTTTTATATCCTATAGCTCAGATTTAGATAAGTAGTTTAACATCATGTTGTACTCTCCAATGAAATTTAATGTCATGAAGGATGGTGATTCTAGGAATTGTTTTTTATATTTTAGCTTAGATAAACATGTCCTCACGTGAAGCACTACTTTAGGAATTTATAATTTGTGGGAGGAGTAATTCTCTCACTATCCATGGTGACCAAAGAGTACGCACCATTGTAAAAAACCTTATGAATAATGTAGGGTCCCTCCCACTTAGGCTACAACTTTGGTGAATTTTTTATGAGTATCATTGGTGTCCTCAGGGCCAATACCATGTCACCTTAGATGAAGGAACAAAGATGAAACTTCTTATTTAAAGATCTGGATATCTTGTTTTGGTTCCTTTTAGATTTTTCAAGACCAAGATCTTATTCTCAATGAGGGCTTCCATCTCATCTAGACAGACTTCTTCTATCTTTTCTGACGTCTACGGGTCATAAATAGCTATACGGAGTGATGATAACTAAATCTCTATGGGTAGGAGTGCTTCAATCCCATACACTAGAGAATACATGGTCACATGGGTGGAATTACGAGTTTTAATCCCATAATTCCAGAGAGAATTGGAGATATTTTTTGGAAAAATCTTTTTGTTCTTACCAACCATCATATACAAAATATTAGATAGGTTCTTATTAAATTCCTAAATAATCCCATTTTCTTGTGCATGATAGTGAGAAGCACAGTTAGGCCAAATAATATATTTGGTATACATTTTCTTCAGTTCGACTACTCAAATGTTGGTTTCGTTGTCAGTGATAATGGTGTGAGGGGATCCGAATAAGAGAATGATGTTGGAGATAACAAACATGAAGATAGAATGGGCCTTGAATTCCTTGAGTAGTATTAATTCTTCCCACTTGGAGAAGTAATCAGTGGCGGTAAGGATAAACTTGCATTGGCGAGCAGTTGCCGGTGGGCATGGACCCATAACGTTGAGTCCTAAGACCACAAAGGGACAAGATTATTTAGTAGTGTGGAAGGGTTATAGTAGATTATGTACAAATTTGGAATAGATCTGGAATTCACAAAACCTTTTGGATAACTCAATAGAGTCATGGACCATGGTGGTCCATAAGTAGCCCAAACTTTGAATCTGGTTGGAGAGCTTCAACCCTGCCTTATGAGCTCTATAGGAACCATCATGGACTTCCTGCATGATGTGGGAAATATCACATCATTGAATATAACAGAGGATAAATCCATCGAATCCATGTTTTTAGAGGATATGATTAAGGTTGGGACCACTCTAGAGGGTAAACTACATTCAATGCTGAAGAATTTTCTCACGTTCAGATCTATATGTATGAATATTATCATGTTAGAGGTAGTAAAAAAGGGATTCATCCAACTAGGGGGCTCTCCTACTGTGGTAGGGGAACCTAGAGGTCCTAGGGTGGAGGCATCAGTGGTAAGGTGACTTATCTACTGGGTATCATCATCGTCCAAACTAACGGATGCGATGAACCTTCGATGCACCATGTGGATAATCAGATCATCCTGGTCAGGTTCTATGAGGGACATGTCTAGTTAGGCCAATGCATCGGTTCGACCATTCTATGAAATAAGAACATGAGTGAAACTAGATAGATAAGGTAACCGATCCATCAACTGGAGAGTATTCTCTAATATTGGTATGAGATCTGGCTTCCTAAAGACATAGTCACCATTGATATTCTTGACAACCAGCTCATATTCCCCCTTCATGTGTAGGTGGGGAACATTAATCTTGAGGGCCAGCTCGAGACTAGTGATAAGAGCCTGGTACTCTACGTCATTGTTGGAATAGCATTATAAAAACAATAAAAATTAGGGAAATATAGCCTGTGTAGGCATTGATGAAGATGATTACCAAGTCTAGATTATTGAGTTTGGGATCATTGAGCCATCTACCGATGGGACTTTGAGAAGTGCCATCGAAGTGAATCTGCTAACATGGTAGAGTCTGGTCCACTGATAGAATGTCATAATCTAGAAATTCATGGACCATAGACTTCTCTTCGGGGGTTGGATGGGTGTAAAGGATGTGTTCCAGTGCCTGAACCTTGACAACTTTCTATGGGATGAAGCTGATGTTGAACTATTGAAGGATCACTACCCATCGAGCTAGAAGACATTTCAATATATAATAGTTCAGAATATAAATCAATAGACTCACAGAAGATACTAGCTGTATCTTGTGATGATGGAGATATTCTCACAACTTCTACAATATAAATACTAGCACAAGGAATCTGTTATCGATAGAGGAATATCTGATCTTTGGGTTGAGAATCATGAAACTAAGATATTATAAACTATTATCTTCTCCCTCATTATTCTTATGGGTGAGAAGGGAACCAAGGGGTTACTCTAGGGTGGCCACATAAAGGACCAACAACTTTTCCAATATGGGTGGCATCAAAACTAGAGGATGGAGCATATACTGCTTGATCTTTTAAAAAGAGGTTTGACATTATTCATCTCATTGGCAAGTGGAACCTTTCTTCATGATTTGGAAGAAGGGATTATACTTTCCATCCAAGTTCATAATGAATTGAAGTATGTTGGCTAAGTGGCCTTGGAATCCTTGACTCTCCCAAAGGTTTCTCGAAATAGGCATTTGAATGATGTCCTTGATCATCTATAGATCGATCTCGACGACTCTGTATCTAACGAAAAATCTGAGGAACTTTCCAAAGGTAACCCTGAAGGAACACTTCAAGGGGTTCATCTTTAGATGAAGTGAGCGGAGGAAGCTGAACACTTTCCCAAGATCTCTGAGATGGTTCTAACATTGGATTGATTTGAACACCAAATCATCCAAATATAATCCCACAAAAGTTTTGGGAATTGGTTTTAATATGTGGTTCATTGCACACAGATAGGTGGATCTTACATTCTTTAGACCGAAAGGTATTAACTGGTAACAAAAGGTACCTTACAGTTCTCTGAAGGCGGTGGAATATTTATCATCGTGGGCCATTTGGATTTTACTATGTCCAAAATACCCATCCATGAAAAAGAAAGTCTAGAATCAGGCGGTGGAGCCAATCAATAACTCTATCATTAGAATGGGAAAATCATACTTCAGACAATGTCAGTTGAGGTCCTAGAAGTCAATGTAGACTCTAACATTTCCTTTCTTCTTCCTAATAGGAATGATGTTGTCCAACCACCTAGGGTACTGGACTTCCTTGAATTTTTTTGATTTGATGAGATTATCAACTTCGGCCTTAACCATGGTGTTGTGAGCAGTGGGAATATTTCTTAGAGACTATTTGAACACACAAAAACTTACTGGGAGACCAAGTCAATGGAAAAATACCCGAGGATCCAATCATGGAATCTCATTATAACTCCAAGAAAATACATCCTGATTTTTCTTTAGGAAATCCACATAATTCTTCTACTCTTCCATGGACATATCTATGCTGATCAATGTCGGTCTTGGGTTTGTTTCTGTAGATCAAATCATAAACAGTGGTAGAGAAACCTTTCTATAATTTAAGGGGAGCATCTTCCAAATCCTCCTCATAATCCATGGTGATAGGATCATCGGTCGGGGGAAATTTTTCCATGTTATATGACCCTGAAGAAATGTTGGTATCGGCTAGAGCGGTAGTTGAACCTTCATTTAGAGACTCCATCACCACTGAAACCATGGAAACAAAGACTGTTTATCCGATTCCATCAAGCCTTAATCCCAAGAGGCCAAACTTGATAAGATCAAAGCAATAGTGGCGCATTGTCTTGAGTCAGTTCAACCTAGCCTAGTGAAACAAGTATTTATGGTGTATTGATGTTGCCATGAGGAGAGCATCTCAATACCTTACAGGGGTTAGGGACCTAATATTTCTCTATCCTGATTCATGTAGAAGTATGAATTGATTTTATAGTGTTCCTTGTACCAGGGAACATGCTTCTCACTCCTCCCAGAGACAAAAAAGAAATTCCCAATTATGGGGTTATGGCCTCCAACTGGTGAATCGGGAGGATGAAGGCATCATACAAGTCTATCCATGGATCTACCATAGCGGTAGTGGGATCAACCTCATTTCCCTGAACCTTCTTGTTCTTACTCTTATAATAATCAACATCTAAGTAATGGGATTCACAACAAGAAAAGGGATATGCATCATCTTAGAGTACACCTACTTGACCATTAAAGAAGTACTTGAGGCACTAATGATATGAAGAGGGAATTACTGCATAAATATGAATCCAAGATCTACCCATCAAGGCATTGTGGGCGGTGTCCTATGAGACGACCATGAACTTAGTTTTGGAAATCAAGCCACTAAACTGGGTATTTAGATAGATATTTCCACATGGTCTCTACTTAGTCCAATCATATCCTTGAATCTTCATGTTAGAGGGATCTTGATCTACTTCAGGCATCCCCAATTTGTGGAACATCCGGGTTGGGATGAGATTAATCCCAGAACTAGTGTCTACAACAAAATGACATACTTCCACACCATTAAAGTGGAAAGTTATGTATAAAAGGATAATTTTCCCCATATATGGTAGAACCTTCATATTCTTCTGAGAATGAGATAATGTATTGGCACTCTACACACTCAACTTCCTCAGGACGAAAAGAATCTATGGATGATACCTCTATTTTAAATTATAAGGGTATTATCATTGCCTCTATAAGGGCTTCATGCAAATCTTCATGCACGTGGAGAGCCTCAAGGATCGATATATTTGTAGGAATTATAGAAAGGTACTTAATCACATCGTACTTCTATTAGAGGTGAACATTTCTAATGCTAGGAAGTTGCTTTGTGGAAGGTGGCATGTCTGATACTGCTGGTGGAACCAAAGGATTCTAGATAGTGATGGTAATATTCCATTTCTCACTAGTTGAACCATAATAAATGACTATATGATAATTACCAAATGTAAGAGGTGTAACCATAACTGGGCATGACATATCATAGAATGGTCATGGAGAATCCCCCTAATCTAGGATCATAAACAATTGTGGTCATGAGCCTAATGGGATAGGATGATAGGATTGCACATACTGAGCTCTGCATTGAAATTTTTGTACGGTCTCAATGATGTGCACGAATTGTCTAGAGGCATTGGTCAATTCATTGCAATGATTTATATATCTATGGTTTCATCGATGATGACATCGACTATGGACATTAGGAGGATATGCCTCGCACTCCTCATCATAAGGAACCATGTAAGGTCCCACCACCTCAATGTTATTTATTGAAGAATTATCTTTATCATCACTTGAAGAACCCTCCAACACTAGGCGGATAATGGGGGTGAATCCCATCTCTAGGGGAATGAAGTATATAAGAGTGCAGGATGGATTCAGCAACAGATGAGGACTTTGTTTTCCCTTGAATCGTTGGTGCCCACCCCTTTGGAAGGTAGGAGGCTGAGATATGGATGTAACAGAAGCTGCTGGTGGAGGTGTGGCGGCTTCATAAGGCTCGAGCTAATTTAGACGGGCACAGATGATACTGTGGGTATGATCGATGGACTTTTGATCCATCCATTCATCGTACTTCTAAGACTCATAGTTGTATATGTACTACCATTCACCCTCACTATTTCTATCTAGCCTCGCAGAGACCAACACCACCTATGACAGGGTAGGTCCCAACCTGACTATATTATTGTCAACCTGGTCCCAGAACCATTTGTTGAAAACATATAACTACTTGAGAGTTTGTCCAAGGAACTGGTGGTAGGGGTAGTAATTGGGGAAATCGGTAAGATTAGTCTCTTGAGGTCTCCTGTGTCCTAGAAATTTTAGGATTCCCTAATCCAAGGCTCTCCAGAAATAACTAGGGACCTAAGACCTATCAAACAAGTATAACTTGTTTCTCTAGTATGGAACGGGGCTCTAATAGGTTTTCCCTAATGAGGGGTTGGATACTGACAAGGAGTTGGAACCTGATTATCTCACCTGGGTGGTGGTGGTGCGTTACACGGCGGCGCCTGCCGATTTTGAGGTAAGCAGTGCTGAACCTGAGGCTGGTCCAGAGGCTATGGCCCTCAGTGAGGCTGCAAAGTAGGCTCTTCTAGAAATAAATCTAGTGACTTGGGGGCCTATTCCTATGCAACGGAAGGAGTCTCACACTTAGCTTCTCTTCTTACAAGAGATGTAGGAGGCAACAAGCGTTACTACATGGCTTAAAGTAAAACATCATATAGGAACTGATACTTGTAATGAAAATCTCAAAATCCATCTGGAATGTTCTGAGTGATAAGATAGGGGACCAGTTCATTGTTTACATTCCCCAAACACATTTTCAATAGCTAATCTTGAGTCATTGACCTATAGAGTGAATACGTGAGGCCCTTCCATCTAGAAACAAAGTCTATGATGCACCCGTCTAGCATTTTCTTACGATTGAAGAGGTTAGTGATACTAGTATTCCAAGTGGTAGAGATGAAATGATATAAAAACATCCAACAGAGATCCTACCAACTAGCTATGGACCCATTGGTATCTGGTTATACCAGAAGAACATGGGCCCTTACAGTGTTTGTACAAAGAACTAGAGCTTGGAAGCCTCTTTCTTCATTGGAGTTCCTAGCATGGGTTCCCACTTTGAGATAAAGTGGGCCATATACTGCAGGGGGTCACCCATCCCATTGAAGGGGTACAAATTAGGATTCCCGAATCCCAGGGGCAATGTGATATCATCCACCTTTGCTTGATATGGATTTCCATCAAGTGGGATCACCGACTGTTGGGTTTCAAGTTCCTTGACGTGAGTGATGAGATAGGTTGTCAGATCTTCATGGTAAGGGTTCTTGTCTAGATGAGGATCCCTAACCACCAGTACGTTGGCGGGTTATTCAACATAATAAGCAGGTCTAGAGGCTCATGGATCCGATGGTGGAATGAGCAGAGGATATTTTTAAGGGACTACCTATGAAGCATCTTGAGGGGCCACTGGATGAATGACCTATGAAGCCAGGTCTCAGAGAATATTCTCGTACAACTTGGGTGGATTTGGTGATGCATATCACAGATTCTTTCCATAAGATACAACCTTTATCATGTTGGGATATGAATGGTTGTTGAGATCAATGGGGAAACCTTGCTCGTGGGAACCTGTACCTTCCCTTGCCGCCCTGGCAGAGGACAACTGTGATCTTACCGAGGATCACCATAGTCTGTTCATCGCTCTTCTATGCGCACGACAAGGATATCATCAATAAATTTCTTCTATTCCATATGATTTTAGAGAAGCATGATATTTTTGGGATCATAATCTATCTTTCTCATTGAGCTAGATGGGTTAGAGGGCTTAATAGTCCCAGTGTGTCCTTTACCCTTGCTGGGGTCCTGACCAAGGGGTAATGACTCATCAGGGTCTGCAAGGACAATTAAGTAATTTTGATGTCGAGTGACAATGCCTAGGGGATCCAACATAAGCGACATTGCCTCAAGGGGTAGTTTCTATTCAATGAGTCTTGCCTCAATATGCTTCTCTGTGAGGTCATCCATGTTTACTATGGCTACACCTGGGGGCATATCCTTGATATCACATAGTAGGTTAGGTTTATGTAGGATATGATTAATGTTAAGGGCATCATAGTTCCCCCAACCACAGATATGGACATGTGGAGACACCTCTTTGATAATTCTGTGAAGAATAGTGAAGCTCTGAATGCATCATTGTTGAAGAGTCTAGTGATAACCGGGTGATCCAGGGTTCCAATCCATAGGAAGTGTTACTAACTCAAATAGGTGTCACTATTGGACAATGTTGTTATAACTTTTTTGAATTTTTGGATGAGCTGATCAATGATGACAGACATGAAATTATGTCATCCCCAGGGTTCTGCAGAAACAAATGAGTACATCCTGGGTGAGAGGCTTTAGAATTATGATGTATAAAGTAGATATCGACCAAAAAAATTCAGGAATATAGTATTCCATTATAATATACCACAAAATTATCAATTGGACAACAGGATCCAACACTTGGTTGTCCCATTCTTCAACTGGGGGTGGCTGAGGGACCAAAAACAGTACTGATATGGACTACTATGTTGGAATGACCAGCGGAGAGATTGCCATGTATAGTGACAAGTTAATATATTATGGTTCATCTTCTAGGGTTGTTACTAACCACATCACCATGTCTCTATAGGATGGAGTGTTCACCATCACTTCATGTGTGAAGGTTGTGACTACAGTTAATGAATATGAGCGGTGTTCATCATCTACCGGCCCCCCAAAAAACTCTCTATGATCTCGTGTCGAGGTAGAGAATGACCTTGGTCAATATAGAGAGGAATAAATGAAAAGAACCTATAAATGGGCCAAATCATTCTCCTATTGTATGTACCTACAGAGGTCCTTGGGGATCTAGTGAATTTTACTTTATGGAAGAACGAAGCTGATACGCCTGGTTCCTACCCCAGACCCAGATGTAGAGGATCAGGGTGAAGGTTCCATCGTCAAATCACACTTCACTTCAAAATATGAAAAGTGGACCATATTTACAACAATATAGTTTTGCATAGGATTTTTCATTCTATGGTGATATTTTTCTCTTCTTCCCTAAGACCGTTCCTCAAGGTAGGGTAAATCTTCAACTTGGGGAATACCTCCTTGTGGGATAGTGCTGGAGCGGGGAGAGCCTCCACCAGAGTTGGTAGGAACATGGGGGAAACCTTCATGACTGTTTTAGTTAGAGAGTGTAGGAGCTCTTCTTTGAGTGCTGATAAGAAAATGGGGAGGACCTCCATGCGGAAAGGGAGTGTAGGGAGGACCTACGCTTGGGTGTGCTGAAGTGTGAGGAGAACTTGACAAGATGTCGAACAAAATAAGGGGAGGACCTCCATGTTGAGTGTGGGATGTGTGGGAAAGACTTCAATAGTTAGCAATGCTGGAGTGGGGATGGACATTGCTAGAACTAGTAAGGGCAAGGGGATGGACTCCATGCTGGCCACCTACGACATGGGAAGGACCTCCATATCGGTTGGCAGTGGTGGTACGAGGAGGGACATCATACTGATCAAACTAGACATAGGTAGGACCTCTGTGCTGATGGGTTATGGGGTGAGGAAAACCTTTGTGTTGATAACTTGAAATATGGGGGAAATCTCTATACATGGGATCATGGGCATGAGGAGGGCCTCTACGAGTGTACTAGACATCAAAATAATGGGGGAGGAACTCATCTTGGAATAGAAATAGTGTCATGGGGAGGATATCCATGCTAAGTGAGAGAGTGCAGAGGAAATCCACTTTGATTGGTGATGGTATAGGGAGGATCTCCGTACTGAATATAGACATCAGAGGTTATCCTGTGATGGCTTTTGCTTGTGTCGGTGACTACAAGAGTCAACCCAGCCAGCCCACGGGGCAGATGGGGTCTCAAACCTGACCAGGCATAGAGATGATCCTGATCTGTAATAAAATTGAGATGATATCATGTGTTAGTGGAGGCATGTGACACTAAATATATAGAATATGATGGCCCCTGACATGCATCTTCATGAGCCTGCACCCGATGTTGACGTTTGGTCATCCAAACCAGGGCCAATGGTTTAGGGTTAGAGACCACCTATTAATCAGCCTAAGGAAAAAATAGAGATGATGACATGTCCTGGTGGGATCCCTCCTTTGTGGATCCCTAGGAACAATTGAATTCGGGATGAATAAAAAATATCTTAAATCATCAAAATAGGGGAGTGAATCAATGGGGAGTTTTAGGGAGAGTCTCCTGAAATAGTATGACATTGGATTGGGGAGCATCAGCTCCCTATGTGGCCCTTGAGGGTGGTCATGATGGTGAGGTGTAGAAGCCTTTAAATATTGGCAGTCCATATCCCTCATTGGGATAACCCTTCATGTTCGTATTGTCTAATTAGAGTATCAATCACCCTCCAATGGATAAAATCTAAGGGTGGAATGGGGCATGGGTGCCCGATAGATATGGTTGTGGAAGCTTTCATGGTAGAGGTAGAGCCTTACAATATTTTTGCATTGGAATTTCCCCTACCCTTGTGTTTTTGTGTGGTAGGAAACTGGGTTCCTAAATCTTGGGTCCTACAAAGTAGGAAGATTCATCTATTAACACAAATAGTAGGAAAGTAGTCCCTAGTGCCCCAATTATATTTAGTCTTCCATGTATGGATAAAAAAATCCATGCTAATGACATCGCAGACCAAAATTCCAAAGAATCAACTACCCCAAATTCTGGTGAGTTCCATTCCAGACCCACTATTTTCTTAGAGGTACCTGGTGTGGGTTGACTGGATCCTATGTCATGCTTATCTAGTTATGTCTCAAACACTACTAGTCCCTATTGTTAATGGAGAAAAAATTCACATCATCTTCACCATTTCTTTTTCCAACGCTTCTGCTAGGGCACATTTCTTGAGGTCATTTTACATTCAATTGGATCCGTATTATACCATGCATTCCCTCTTTCCAAAGGTGGGCATAATTATTTAATTATTAAGCGATGTCTTCTCTTTGATCGAAACATGATGATGGAATGTCAGTCCTTCCTTCTATGGATTCCCCCTCAGAATTCATCACCGAGTCTATGTCTCCCTTATATGTTATGTTACTATTTGTGAAACCCTTCCCAATTCCATATCTTTATGGATAATATTTAATTATGTTTCTTCATTTAGGAAATTCCAAAGGGTTAATATGGGGCAACAAACTTCGATCAAGGAAGTAGTCATGTTGGTCATCGTTGGAATGTCTAGACATCAGAACCTTGGTACACATAAATTCTCCATTATGAGATGGCATCTCAAGGGTGCGTAAGCCTGTGGAATCCCATGCCAAATGTGGGGAATCATATGCGATAGGAAGGTCTCTGAGGTATTCTTTGTATTCCCATGTTTAACATGGGGTATTCCACTAGTTTAACATATAGAAGAGATGGATCAGATAGATCAAAACAATTAAAAAAGTGGGTAAGATGGATACCCCCCTAGGATGGGTCACTTGGAAGGTTTATTGTGTGTATGGTACAAAATATCTATGGGGGCGGACCCTGGATGGTGTGTCCCAAAATGGTATTTTTTTCACACTATGAAGGCTGATTAGAACACCGCAAATGGGAGATCAGAGAATGTGGGTCCCAGAAAATGGGACACTATGGTTTACCATTGGATGGGATTGAACCTTAGAGAGGCTTCCTATGTACCCTATATAGAACACAAGGATCCAAAACCACATAGTTTAATGGGGTAACATGGGGATTACATGTGGTTAGCTACTCTGGTGGATGTCATGAGTTAACTAGGATGTGGTGTCCTGGGTAAAATCAAGATAGATGTTGGATTATTTGATGTAGTGGATGCGATTAATGAGATGGAACCAATGTGAAGATGATGGTGGTGTTGGTATTGAACCTCAGTAAGGTTTTTTATGTATACTTGTGGCTAGGAATTAGTGTTCACATAGTTCTATGGGACGATGAGACACCTGAGGAGGCGACCCATGAGAATAGAACACATGAATGGGGGAACCAAAGGATGCAGAACCTCCATGTTAGGGTATGATCTCCCTGAGACAGAAAGGCTCGATAGAAAGGCTAGGATGGGAAATAAGTGAGGGGATTGATGCTCGGGGAGGATTTCTTTGTATTGAAGTGACTGGGAATCAAATTCCATGTAGTTAAAGGGTGGGGAATGGAATCAGGGTGTATACAAAGGACATCGACCTAGAGGCATACTGAGGCTTAAACATGGTTAGAAGCCTATCGCAAGAGGGGAACTCTTGGTTGTTGGATTATGGTTAAGTGAAAGTCTTATTAACGGTTTAGCAATAAAAATGGATTAGAACACCTCAGGGTGGTGGATCCAAGTGATGCATCCAAAAAGAGGAAAGTATCACATCATGAGGGTACATCCCTTGGGAGGGAGCACCAAAGTTTACCATAGGCTGGGTTTGGAACTCAGAGTGGATTCTTATGTATCCCATTATCTAGGAATCAAAACAAATATAGTTTGAAGGGGCATACCATTTAACATTATGAGGGATGAAGGTGAAACAACGTGAAATGCATAGAATAGTTGGATTTTAGGGAGTGAAGATATTGAACCCCAGAGAGGCTTCCTATATACCCTGTCTAGGAGAAAAGGATAAAATTAAACATAGTTTAGATGGATATAGTGTAACATCCTATGGGATGAGGGGAATGTGAATTATGCATGGTTAGCAGCCTGTAGAGGATGTCGTCGTTGCTGCTTACTTTAATCCCACAGGAGTCCTACTCGATGTGGGAAACAAGTGGTATCGGAGGACCTGGCGATCATGTCGTGAAAGGTGAGGCCATGAGGGATGGTGTGGGGAATACGTGTTTCCAGTGGCCATTGGAGATAGATATTGAGACTCACTCTAAGAGGGAAGCCTAAGGAGGGTGACCTGATGTACATGGTGGATATGGCCATCTTACATGGAACACCCTATCAAAGTATGTCAGGGCTTATGTGAAGACTACCTGAGGCGCACATGGAGACAAATCCAAAAGGGAGAGAGAAGGAAGGAGAGATTTTATTCTCATTCCCCTTCAAATTATATCAAGGCTTACACACATGAGGCAACTCATAGTTTAACGTCATGTGTCAGGGATGAGGGTTCTAGGAAAGTTAACATCCTGCAGATTAGATAAGGAGGACCCAATCGCTAACCCTTGGTCTTACATAACTTGTACCAACCCACAATTTAGGGAAGGAAGGAACAATCTAATCCAAAAACAATGGTGTGGATAGTTATAACTAACCATGCTCTAGCCATTCACCCCATGTTGTAGCTCTAAAAATATAAGACACTCCTAAGACCTCCCATTCTCCCTTGAACACTCCACTAAAGGTAAAACTAAGGTTTTTTTTAAATTTAAAGTGTTATATACCTTAATTAATGTTAAGGGTTTTATAATATATCCACTATAAAGTAGTTCATCTTAGACTTTCACTATTGTACGCCATAAGCTTCCTCCATGAACGATTATGGCCATTGATCCCACATATAAGATTTCTGCTTCCATGTTTCCTTTGGAACACATCCATTCTTCCATAATAGACGTAGTTAAGGAATTGAATTTCCATAGACCATATTCTCACTATGATCCATAATAGAAACTAGAAACTCCGCAAAGTAAGAATCATCCACGAGGTCGATATCATCGACATAAACTACATGAGATGGATCATAAATGTAGGAACCCTGTTTTTGGCTATCAAGGACTTTGGAATATTCTTGATATTATTCCAGAGCAGCGCCCTCAAACGGCGTGCAATTCCGAGCCCCAGAGTTGCCGAAACTAAATTTTCAGTGTGTTCACATTGGACACGCCAAATAAAATGGATAACTCCTAAATGGTGATCCAGATCATGAATATAAGTGTACAGATGGGTCTGGAATGGGGTGTTTTCCCTAGGAATGACATAAAACATGTCGGCGCGGGACGTTTGGACCCCTCGCCCACTTCTGGAACGTTAAACGGATAAATTAATTAATTAATTTATTCGTTTAAGGGATTAACTCAATTATATCTTAAACGGTGGCTCATATTGGAAAATTGAGGGCACCATTGAGTCTGAAACATGCCGTTTACCCTAGGAGGGGTGTAAGTTTCACAGGTGCGGCCCGTCTGTGAAAAAATAGCCCCAGGGGCGTTTTCGTAATTTGGCAGCATTGGGAGTTCGGTTTCATAACTTTTTAACGGGGCCTCATATTAAAAATATGAGACCTCCATTGATTTCAGAACGTGGTTTTTATCCTAGGGGAGGCTTAATCCCGACCCCGTCGGAAGTTCGGGTTTGGGCCGACGGGCGGGTGGTTAAGTGTTTTTTATTTAAACACATAGCCACCCCTCTCCTCTCCCCCTTCTTCCCTGCAACTCCCAATGATGAAGGATAAAGATCCTCCTCTCCTCCTCCCATACAGTAAGGCAACTGCGTGGCGGCCGACCCTCCGTGAAGCGTTGGGCGAAGCCCAACAAGGTAGGATCATGCATTTCTTTTTATTCTTCTCGCACCTACTTTGAGATCGAATAATCATGTTGAATTGGTGTCGAATTTGAAATAAAATCCCATGTTTTCATAGTACATATTTTGAGCTTTAAAACACTTGTTTTAGAATTTAAATCTAGGTTCGGTTGGTGTCGTGGTTGTTCGCCGAAATTTGTGGAAATTGGGGGTCGTTTGATGTTTTTCCGGTGGAACCAGGGTGGTCCGGCGACCCTTGGCGGCTGAGCAGCGCATCCCAGTGGCGACACTCTAGGGTGAAAGCAGCGATGTTCCAGGGTGCAGGCGGAGCGGCGGCTCGGGCTTCAGGCAGCGCGACAACCGCGCTTTAGGCGGCAGGCGGCGGACACCCGTGGCGCTCCGCGGTGGACCGAGGTCGCGGCATGCGACCCGGCGGGGGAACACGACCCGCGTCGCGCGGGTCGTCGTGCGGCGACCGGCCTCATCCGGTCGGACCATAGGTGAACTGGGTCCACCGCCAGCCCACGCGGCCAAGCCACAGGCCAGGCGTGGCAAGCCGGGCCTGCCAGCACGGGCCGGCCCAGACCAGGCGGACCGGCCGGCCCCGGCCGATCCAGCCCAAGGGGCCTTGCCCCTCAGTTTTCGGACGCCCGTATTTTCTGCTACGGGCATCCATTTTGCGTGCCGTCTATGGAGATGCATTCCTTGGATTTAGGGGAATGTTTTGAGAAGGTTTTAGGAAATTTTAATTTCCAGAACGGGAGTTCGGTGGCACGACATGTGCTTTAAGTGGAATGACGTTTTCTCCAGGGGTTCTTGTTTTAGGTGGCACAGACACATCCTACGTCCGTTTTGAGTGCCGTTAGAGGCGCAGTGGCTACAGAGCTGAGATGCCCTTTCAAATGTTGGTTTGGAGCCACTTTGGGTTGGTTTTATTGCTCGGTGGCACGGAACGCTTTATGCGAACGATTAATTAATTATTTGATTAATTAATTAATTGGTGCATCAGACCTAACTCCCACTTGGGATGTCCGATTGACGCGCCGTTAGTGGCAGCATGACCACAGTCCTCGTGCGGAATTTTTGAGGATCTTTTCAAAGCATTCAGGTTGGAGACGAGGTGCGGTCCCCATGGGTCTTAGTTCGCACATTTTACGGTGAAACACCACTTTTCACCCGACATCCGTTTGAGGTGTTTGAGTACTCGTTTCTGAGTGTTTTTACGAGGGGATTGCAATGGTGCAATTCGATCGCTTGAATTTGGCCCTGAGGTGTGGGACCCATGGGGTCCCGTTTGCGTATAACGTAGGGAGTTGTAGCTTCTACATTTAGAATTCGTTTCAGGTGCTGTCAACGACGTTGTGACCCTGACATCGAGGAAAAATTGACCGGGGTAGTTTCAGGCATCGAAGACAGAGTTGAGGTGTTGGCCCCATGGGTCGTCTCTTGAGCTATGTTCAGTGTTTTCACACCTTTTTCACCAGGCGTCTTTTTGGGGCGTTCGAGTAGTCGTTTCAGCGTGTTTTTTTGAGAGCATCGCGATGGCGCAGTTTGCCTGACGAGTATCGGAGTCGTGGTGCGGGCCCCACATGGGTTGGTTATGGTGAATTGTAGCGTTTTCACCGGTCGACCATTTCAGGAGAGTATGTAGTCTATCTCGCGTGTTTTTCCACGGGGATTAAAATAGTGTAATATATTCAGGTGAGCGAAGCCTCATACGTGATCTTATTAAATGTGTAAATTTAAAAGGTGCCCTGGTGGTGGTTCTTCTACCATGTTTGTAGCGGACCTTTGGTGGGTGATCGCGTGCACTCCAAGGAGAGTGAGGTTGGTGTTTAAATAGATGTGGTTGGTTGTGCCTCAACCATTGAGGTGGTAGGTTGGAGTTGTTATGTTATGCCTTCGCGTCGACGTTGGGTGCCGTGTGCACGTTAGCCTTTGGGCTGCAACGTGGTATACTCTGGGAGTATACGGGAACACTTGGAGGTACATGTGGTCGTTTTTACCTAATAACGTTTGTGCATTCGGTTTGGGTTGACTTGGGGCCACACGTTGTGTGGGCCCCATGTGCGTGTCGTGTTCTGCTTTACATACCTTTGACCTCTCGCGATGTAGAGGTTCCCTCTATTCTCGATGGTTTAGACCAGCAGGGTTTAGTGGTTTCCCCTGGTTTTTTTCTAGAGTTGGGTGGTTGCGCGATACCCACTCTGAGTTTGGTTGGCCTGTGTGGTACCATCTAGTAGAGATGGTAATAGTAGTTCCAGGTTTACCCTCCAGCAGGGCTGGGAAGTGGGTTAATCATCAACTTCTTCAGGTTTACCCTCCAGCAGGGCTGGGCAGTGGGTTGCTAATAGACTTCTCAGGGTTGACCCTCTAGCAGAGACTAGGCAGTGGGTCACCCGACGACTCTTGAGGGTCTACCCTCCAGCAGGGCTGGGTAGTGGGTCGCATGTCGTCTTGTTTCAGGTCTACCCTCTAGTAGGGTTGGGCAGTGGGTCGCCTGTCGACTTGTTCTGGTTTTACCCTCCAGTAGGGCTGGGCAGTGGGTCACCCTTTAACTTCTTCCAGGTCTACCCTCCAGCAGGGCTGGGCAGTGGGTCGCCTGACGACTTATTCCAGGTCTACCCTCCAGCAGGGCTGGGCAGTGGGTCGCCTGACGAATTATTCCATGTCTACCCTCCAGCATGGATGGGAAGTGGGTCGCCTAATGATGTATTAGTGTTTACCCCCCAATAGGGCTGGGCAGTGGGTCACCCGATATCTTATTATGAGTTACTCTCTAGCAGGGCTAGGCAGTGGGTCACCCGTTGGTATTTCAGACTCATTCCTTTCTACCAGGCTAGTCTGTGGCTTTACTCCATGACTACCTGAGCGAGACCCTCGTTTGTATGGGTCTGTGATGTGACAGCTTTGACTTTGAGCAAACCTCTCGACTGTGTGACAGTGACGAGGGGTGGTTTGACTTCACCTGGAACTCTCAAGTATGATGGGCGCTTTCCCCACCTAGATGTGTCCTTGTGATGCAACCTAAAACTGTGCGGGTGAGTCAGTGTCGCCTAAAGAGGATAGTGTCATGGTGCGGTGATTTGAGCCCCTTGACTTGCAGTTCAGGGTAGACGTGTGGGATGCTGGGAATCGATGGTTCTTATTTCTGGGACTATTGGTGACTCACTTTATTGGGATGAGCTACGGGATTGAGATCCCCTTATGGTCTTGTTCGGGCTTCTTGACAAAGCATATGGTTTTGTATATACCTTGTTCCGGTACCCACTTCTTGGGTTTGGTTACACTCTTTCCAGGAGAGGCGAAGACATGCGGGTTATGCCACGTTCTTTCTGCGTCTAGCTTCTCGTGGTTGGACGAGTCTACTCTCCTGCTATAAATAGAAAAATCTCAACGAGAAGTTCATATTTTCACCATTCCTAGCTCCTTGTGTTAGGATGAGTCTTCTACCTTTCTCTTGTTGGGTTGACCTGTACTCTTTACTACACTCTCTGTTGTACTTCTATTCAATTCCCCATCCGATCTACCGCTCACCCTTTGGTACCACCTTTGTTGCTCCCTCGAGCCTTCGGGGTATCCTATAGAGTATGTTTTATACTCACCCCTACTTGGGCTTTGCCCGCACTTGGTGTGCCCTTGTAGATGATGGATAGGTTGGTCGTGACTTCAGTGGAGAAAAGGAGTTCAGGAGCTTGGACCACGTGCGGTGGTCATAGTTGAGTTCCAGGTGGGGAACCCTTCTAGCTATTTTTCTTTTGTTCACCTATTTCTAGGTTGTGGTACTTTTCTGGTTGGGCACATGTTTTGCCCCTTTTCTTTTCAGTTTACTTTCAGCACTTGCTTTGTACTGTTTAGAGGTCGATGCACTCTTGTGGTTATTTATAGTAGTTGGTATATTTCTTTTCTTTTTTACTCTGCAATTTTGCATTGAGTGTGTTGCGTGTGTGTGTACAGGTACTTAGGAAAAGGCATCCCCGAGTTATTGTGCCTTCGGTGCTGGTCGCCAGCCCTTGGCCTATGGAGGCGGTCTTGGGGTAGTTGCGGCTCGAGCCCAGGTAGGGTCGGGTCGTGACAAAGTTGTATCAGAGGTGGTTCGTTCCTTGGGACGCTGTTCGAACATCCCTAAAATAAAAGGATTTTGTTGGGATTTAGGGAAACAGTGTTAACGTGTCTCGAGAGCAGCTCTCAGGCCAGGGAGTCCAATGATGGTGAGGTGGCCGACGTATCCATTCACCAGGACCCTTATAACCCGTTTGTTGACTCGGCATGCTAAGACACTTGTTGCAGGGAAAATTGGTTTGTGCATCACATATGATTGATTCTTTGAATGTATTTCTTGAGTCAGCTCCCCATCGTTGTTATTGGTATATAGATATATGCTCATCTGACGGCGACACTCCTTGATAATATTTAGGATGTCTCCGCAAAGACAGCCAGCCAGGATACCAACTTTTATTCGTGACGACGACCTTGTGAGCTAAGAGGCCATAGTCCAGGAACCATCATGCGAGATCCTTTCTCCGGGTGGTCCGGTAGCCGCACCCCCTCCTGGTGAGCAGCAAATAGCTTCAACAGAGCAGGCTGAGCTTGAGCGTGCTCCGTGAGTTCTAGTGGTAGAGACCGCTGAGGTTCAGTGGTAAGCCAGACACTCAGGCAGCAGAGGTTTGTCTTGAGACAGTGGTTCTCCTTTTTAGGCTTGTGCAGACGCCAAAAGATCAGAGAGTGGCTTTGGCAGCCAACCTTTTTCATGTAGCAGCTTGGCATTGGTGGAGTCTGGTGACTCAGTTTCTTGAAGAGTCATTGCTTTCATGGGGCGACATTCAATTTTTGTTTTGTGAAGAGTTTTTCCCATCCTTCTTGTGCTCCATTAGGATTTAGGAGCTCCTGTAGTTTCAGTAGGGAGGGATGATGGTGGCCGAGTACGTGGCTAGTTTCGCAGACCTTGCACGCTTTTACCCAGACTTGGTCCATGACGACAACATCTAAGCGCGGAAGTCTGAGCAGGGTCTCCGCTGAGAGATTCGTGTTATCATAGTACCCTTGGTCATTTCCACATATGTCGGGGTGCTAGAGCAGGCGCTGGTGACAGAGAGCTTCTTGTCATGTTCTAGAGTTGGTGGTGGTGGCATGCACATTGGAGCTGAGACGTCTGCCACAACTAGCGGGCGTCAGCAAACAGGACCTCGACGCAGGTGGCTTTCTGACAACCGGACTCATGGGCGTGGTCGCACACCATGGTGGCGTCGGAGGGCACCAGTGCAGCCTGAAGAGAGTCGGTGCTATGCTTATGATGAACGAGGTCACCTGGCATGGGACTGCCCAACCAGGCATACAGAGAGCTCCAGGCAGGCCGTAGGTGCACCACCACGATGGAGGCAGCATCGTGATCGGAGTAGTACCCCGAGAGGTGGTGCTAGCAGAGGAGTGGGAGGAGCTGGTAATGGAGGAAGACCTTACGAGGTCTTCCCATCACCACTAGGCAGTCCACGTCAGGCTCTGGGAGATGACAATTGGGCCCGCAAACAACCACGAGCTTTGGATGTCTACGATCCTGCAGAGCATGAGGTGAAAAGATGTACGCTCTATGAATCTTCTACTTTTTTGCAGTAGAATTTTTAGACTCTATTTGTGAAATGATATCCTCACTGCTCCTTGTTTGAGTTGTTACCAGGGTGGCGTGGGGCATCGGTGTAACCCTGTGATGGTAAGGTAAAAGTCATGGAACCTTTCTCTTTAGTCGATGGTGTTGACTCCTTTGCTTCCGAGTGTGTAAGAGAGTCTTGGTTGCGAGACATCGACTGTGAATCTTGCGTTACCAGATATCCTTTGGTGTTTCACCATATGGATATTATGAAGGAGGGAATCATCGGGCCTTGTTCCAGGTGCGGGTGGTGATTCCAGTCATGATGTGCGACGTAGAGGTTCGACCGAGGAGGTGAGCTACCCTCGAGAGCCTTCGGGCTGTTTGAGATCGTGTGAAGGGATGACGAGGTTCTCTACCGCCTTGCCCTAAACCCAAAGTTAGGAGTGGGTGAACGACGTATTCCATGTGACTCACCCAGGAAATAAGTTTGCATACCCCTACTCACATCATCATTGAGGGCAAACCTTGTGTGAACAGATCAAATCCTTTGGTCTGTATGCGGTGACGCAGAACTGTGCAAGAGTTCTTCTGGGTATGGGAGAGCCAGGTGCGGGCTTAGAACCCTGATTTGTTCCCTGGTTTTTCTTTTTGGGGATGAAAATCATGAATGAGGGAATTATGTAGGAACTCTATTTTTGGCTACAAAGGACTTTTGAATATTCTTGATATTATTCCAGAGCAGCGCTTTCAGACGGCGTGCAATTCTGAGCCCCAGAGTGGCCGAAACTAAATTTTCAGTGCGTTCAAACTGGACACGCCAAATAAAAGGGATAACTCCTAAATAGTATCTGGATCAGGAATCTAAGTGTATGGATGGGTCCAGAATGGGGTGTTTACCCTAGGAACGACATAAAACATGTCGGCGCGGGACGTTTGGACCCCTCGCTCGCTTCTGGAACGTTAAACAGATTAATTAATTAATTAATTTATTCGTTTAATGTCTTAACTCAAATATATCTTAAATGGTGGCTCAGATTGGAAAACTGAGGGCACCGTTGAGTCCGTAACGTGCCATTTAACCTAGGAGGGGTGTATGTTTCGCGGGCGCGACCCGTCTGTGAAAAATGGCCCCAGGGGCGTTTTCGTAATTTGGAGGCTTTGAACGTTTGGTTTTATAACTTTTGAATGGGGCCTCAGATTAAAATTTCGAGACCACCTTTGCATTCAGAGTGTGGTTTTTTGCATATGGGAGGCTTAATCCCGACCCCGTCGGGAGTTCGGGTTCGGGTCGACGGGCGGGTGGTTAAGTGTTTTCTATTTAAATACTTAGCCACCCCTCTCCTCCCCCCTTCTTCCCTGGCGCCGAAAGCTCCCAATGATGAAGGAGTAAGCTCCTCCTCTCCTCCTAACCTCCTTCAAGGCAACGGCGTGGTGGTGGACCCTCCGTGAAGCGTCGGGCGAAGCCCAACAAGGTAGGATCGTACATTTTTTTTATTCTTCCCGCCCCTACTTTGATCTTGAATAATCATGTCGAATTGGTATCGAATTTTCAATCAAAGACCATGTTTGAATAGTACATATTTTGATCTTTAAAACTCTTTTTTTGGAATTGATATCTGGGTTCGGTTGGTTTCATGTTCGTTCGCCGAAGTTTGCGAGAATTGGGGGTCGTTTGATGTTTTTTCGGTGGAACCAGGGTGGTCCGGCGACCCTTGGCTGCTGAGCGGCGCGTCCCAGCGGCGGCGCTCCAGGGTGTAGGTGGCGAGGAGGCTCGGGCTTCAGGCGGCACTGTGGACGTGCTTTAGGCAGCAGGCGACGGACACCCGCGACGCTCCGTGGTGGACCGGGGTCGCGGCATGCGAACCCGCAGGGGAACACGACCCGCGCCGCGCGACCACCGGCCTCACCCGGTTGGCCAAGAAGTGGATTGGGTCCACCGCCGGCCCATGCGGACAAGACGCGGGCTAGACGTGGCGAGCTGGGCCGACCAGTGCGGGCCTGCCCAGACCGGGCGGACAGGCCGGCCCAGGCCGGCCCATTCCAAGGGGCCTTGCCACTCAGTTTTCGGACGCCCGTATTTTTCGCTACGAGCATCTATTTTGCGTTCCGTCTATGGAGACGCGTTCCTTGGATTGAGGGGAAAGTATTGAGATGGTTTCGAGAAATTTTAATTCCCGGGACAGGAGTTCGGTGGCACGACACGTGCTTTAAGAGGAATGACGTTTTCTCTGGGGGGGTTCTTGTTTTAGGCAGCGCAGACACATCTGACGTCCGTTTTGAGTGCCGTCAGAGGCACAGTGTCCCTAGAGCTGATCTGACCCTTCCAAAGCTGGTTCAGAGCCTATGCGGTTTGGTTTCGTTTCTAGGTGGCATGAAACACTTTATACGAACGATTAATTAATTATTTGATTAATTAATTAATTGCTGCATCGGACCTAACTCCCGCTTGGGATGTTCGATTGACCTGCCGTTAGCGGCAGCGTGACCCCAGTCCCCATGCAGTCTTTTTGAGGAGATTTCCAAAGTGTTCAGGTTGGAGATGAGGTGTGGGTCCCATGGGGCTTAGTTCGCACGTTTTACGATGAAACACCACTTTTTCACCTGACATCCATTTGGGGTGTTTGAGTACTCGTTTCTGAGTATTTTTCCGAGGGGATTGCAATGGTGCAATTTTCCTTATTGAATTCGGGCCTGAGGTGTGGGCACCATGAGGTCCCGTTTGCATATAACACGGGGAGTTACAGATTCTACATTCAGATTTCATTTCAGGCGCCGTCAATGGCGTTGTGACCCTGGAATTGAGGAAAAATTGACCGTGGTGGTTTCAGGCGTTGAAGCCAGAGTTGAGGATTGGGCCCCACAGGCCGTCTCTTGAGCTATGTGCAGCATTTTCGTGCCTTTTTCTCCAGGAGTCCATTTGGGGCGTTCATGTATATAACGACCCATACTTTACATACATTGTTATTACTTCAGAATTGAAGCACACTTATTACAACATATAACAAAACCAAGAAAGGACCTTATAGGTATAGTGTCTTTAGAAACTGGGAAACATAAACAACTGGTTCATAAAGCATCTACTTTGCCTCCCATTTATTTCATCATATCTAGAGTCCCTTTTTGGCATATTCTACTTAATAAACTTTTTCCTGACCTGAGGAAATAAAACATACAAAAGGGTGATCTCAAATGCTCAGTAAGGGTAAACAAAATAAATATCAATCACATCATATACATAAGCACATAACTTTTGGAAATCTTAATCTGCAAAAGAGATCATAATTTCATAACATGGGATAAATCATAGTAGTGAAATGTAATCCCAATAATCATAACTTAAAACATGAAAATTTGTGACATACACACATAATCATAGAGAATCATTTCTTATTATTCAAGACTCATTTCCAAGACTATCTTAGTGGACAAAGTCCATTTCTGAACCGAGTTCACTCCTCGTTTCAGTCCTGTTTCACTGAACTGGTATAGCCTACCATTCCAGCCATGTACATCTCATGAGATATAAAATCCTTACCCAATGCATTGGAGGGAAATATAGGTCCCACCCATCTCATAATGATACCATTCTTATGTGTGCCACAAAATCATAAACCATACATCATAGCATAACCCATGTAATAAAAATGGGAATCTTAAACATCGTACCATCATAACATAATCCATATATGATAAAAGGACATCATAAAAAAATAATTCCATAATAACATAATCAAATCAATGTAAAAATAGGGATAGAAACAGAACCCTTTATTATCTTATATGGAAAATAATTTTGATAAAACACTTGAACTCCATTCTTGAGGAAAAAATCATTTCTTCTTCAAAAACATTTTCCTTTCTTAACATGTCATAAAATTTTAAACTAAAAGAAGTTTATTAAAAATAAACATGAAAACTTGTAAAGTAAGATTCTTGGAAATAATGTTTTAAAAATCCAATCATGCCGTATAAGTTAAAAAAAACATTCTTCGTACTTTTTTCGAAAAAGTCAAAAAGTACCTCGTATGAAAAATGACAAAATATTCCTTTCATATCTTTTACTAAAAACTCACCGAAGGGTAAAATTGGATTTAAAAAATTGTAGGTGGATGGAAATAATATTACATATTGAGGAAACATGGATGTGGATGATAAAATACACCCCAGTAAATACCGAAGTATAAACAATCTCGGATAAAAATGAGATTTGCGAGATTTTCCCTTACCTTAGGTCCGATATGCTTTGTACATATCCGAACCTCCTGTATAATGATTTAAATTATGTTATTGACTTATTACATAATCATACTCATTGTTATGATATCACATATGGTCATATTCTTAGCTTCTTATTAGTAATATTTCATTACAACTTGTTATTCGGGTGTTTATTACTTTTGGTTCTTGTGCGTGTTTTGTTGAATAAATTCTTATTCTTCTCTTTAGGTTATAGATAACTCATTTCAAGAATTTTATTAGTGTAATATATATCATATTAATTCATTCAATTCATTTATATAATCATTATTCAATGAATATCATGTAGAACGAGTCGCATCACATCGTGGAGACGGTATTCCGTACGTACGCACAAGCGATGATATCATTCCCATGATCATGGAATTCTATTGGAGTGTATGTATACTATTTAATAATCAATATCACTTTAAAATAATCATATATAGTCATTATTTACACCATTATACCCATCCAAGTAAGGTGGTGGTGGAAAATAGATTACACCACGGCGTGGAGACGGTATTCCGTAAGTACACACGCGCGGTGATTTCATTTTTTGTAGGATGGATAGATGGTGAAATATGGTTGTTTCATACTTATAATAACATATAAGTATATGAGTGATACTGATGTTATTACTTCATAATGAAACAACTAAAGAAGATGAAGTGGAAGAAGAAATAAAGATGAAATAATCGGTAACAGACATTACCTCTTCTTTAAAGTGCTTCTTTGAGACCTTCTTTTAGGGCACTAAAATTGGTCTTTGAAGAAGAACAGGACCTCTAGGATGTCTCTAGGGAAGTGGAGAGGAGGAATTGGTAGGGGTTGGCTGAGCTTGAAGGCTCAAAGTGGTGTGACGAAGAGGGGGAGGAGGTGCCTTTTATAAGGGAGGAGAGGGGCTCCTTTGGAAAAAGTAAAAATATTATTTTATTATAAAGTCATGTTCGGTTTTAAATAGTTCGAAATTGATTTATTTCGAAACTAAGGTGGGGATGGGTCGAAATACTCTCATCCAATAGAATTTAGACAAGTTTAGGTTCATATTTTAACCTTATCATATAGATTTGACATTAAGTTAAATAATTTTACTTTTACCGTGTCTTCTTGTGTTCTTATACTATAAGGTTAATAAACTTATTATAAGCAGCCAAACGAACCCCAAGTTGTTTAGTATTAATATATATAACCTTATCTAAGTAATTTTGTCGAACCTTAGATTTTTAGTAATAAAATAACAATTAATAATATAATATTTGTTTTAAAAACTATTTTATGTCAATTTTGACACTATTTAGTAATTAATTTTTGTGAAAATCATAGCAGAATGATTAGTTCGAAAAAAGTTAATTAAATCAATACTAACATGTCATATTAATCTATAAAATTAGTGTAATTCATAAAAAGTCTCAAATTACATTTATTTTTGTGTTTATAACATCAATTATGTGAATATTTCATTAATAAGATAATTACTGCATTATCTTTTTGTCATAAATAAATTAAATTATTTAATGTCTAAAAAATACAAAAAAATACCATTCTGTAGGAAATCTTTTTAGATTTTTAATGAATATTTATAGTTGAATTTATCTTATGTATAACCTCATATTAAAAATGATTTACTTATTAAACTTTGATTTTAACTATTTTAACCCTTCTTTAAATAAATTAATAATAAATGTCCTAATCTAATCCAAGTGGGCCTAAATGGTCATATTTTATTCTTAAGGTTGTTTTTGGTCGAATTACACTTGTCCAATAGAATTAGGACATGTGTTTGGGTAATAATAATATAATTTTTACCCTTAATTACCCTATGTACTTTTAACCGTGGTAAAAAAAAGTAAAAAGTTACTATTCACCAAAAAATTATTGTCACCTCATTGAACCACATTTTACTTACTGACATCAACCGTGTCTCTCGGATTTTCGAAATTCCACTCACAGAAGCGGTAAAATTAAGTTTTATGAAAAATTCAGTTTTTTAACTACCACTTAGTGGTTTCACTATTCATCAAAAATTGAAAGTTTTCAGAAAAATACCAAAATTTCACCCTAGGCTAATTTCGATATTTCGAATCCAAAAATGAAGTCCATTTATAAAATTTCAAAAAGTGGTTATTACTATTCATAACGGCTAGTTTTAATAATATTTTATTAGCATATCATTGTTTAGTGAAACTCGGTATTGCGTACGACGCAAGCTATCAAGGAAGGTTGCGATTTCGTGTAAAGAAAGCCAAGAAAGTGTTGTGTGTAGAAACAGATTCCTTTGATGATTTATATAACATAAAAGTCTCGGGGTGTTACATCCTACCCCCCTTATAATGAATTTCTCCCTCGAAATTCGTCACTTTGTAACAAATAGATGTGGATACCTCTCCCTCATCATATCCTCAAGCTCCCATGTAGCTTCTTCTAATTAGTGGTTCCTCCATAAAACTTTCACCAAACGAGTGGTCTTGTTTCATAGGAATTTTTCACTACGATCCAGAATCTATATCGGTTGTTCTTTATAAGAAAGATCTTTCTCCAGCGGTATAACTTCTGAGCTGAGTACATGTGAAGGATCAGGTATGTACTTTCTCAGGAGAGATACATGGAACACATCGTGAACTTGAGAGAGATTCGGTGGAAGCGCCAATCGGTAAGCTAACTTCCCAACACGATCCAGTATTTCGAAAGGACCGATATATCTAGGGCTCAACTTCCCCTTCTTTCCAAATCTCATAACCCTCTTCCAGGGAGATATTCGTAAGAACACTTTATCACCCACTTCAAACTCTAGGTCTTTTCTTCAGTTGTCGGCATAACTTTTCTATCGACTCTGAGCTGCTCTTATGTGTTGTTGAATAGATCTGACCTTTTCTGCCATTTCATCAACGAGATCAAGTCCTAATAGCTTTCTTTCCCCAACTTCATCCCAGCAAGTTGGAGTCCTGCATTTCTTTCCATAGGGAGCTTCACAAGGAGACATCTGAATACTGGAGTGAAAGCTATTATTATAAGAAAATTCCACCAAAGGTAGGTGTTGATACCAACCACCTTTGAATTCCATAGAGCAAGCTCTCAACATATCTTCTAGAGTTTGAATTGTTCTCTCACACTGACCGTCTATCTGAGGATGATAAGCAGTGCTGAAACTCAAATCTGTATCCAGAGTATGCTGAAGACTTCGCCAGAACTTCGAGGTAAATCTCGGATCCCGATCAGATATAATAGAAAGTGGTACTCCATGAAATATTACCACTTCCTTTACATATATCCTGGCAAGCTGATCCAGAGAGAAATCCTCTCTAATAGCAATGAAGTGTGCAGACTTTGTAAGACGATCAACTATGACCCAGATAACATTATTGCCTTTGGATGTTTTAGGAAGTCCTGTGACAAAGTCCATAGTGATGTTTTCCCATTTCCATTCAGGTATGTGTAATGGTTGTAACATCCCCTTAGACTTCTGTCTCTCAGCTTTAACTTGTTGACAAACCAAGCATCGAGAGACATATTTTGCAACATCTCTTTTCATGCCATCCCACCAGAAGTGCTCTTTCAGGTCCCTATACATCTTCGTGCTTCCAGGATGAATAGAGAATGAAGAACTATAAGCCTCATCCAACAGTTCCTTCTTTAATTCGGGGATGGGAGGAACACAAACCCGATTCCTGAACTTTATTATCCCATCACAATCAAGGTTGAATTCAGGAACATTTCTCACCTTCTTTTGTAACTCGACATCTTTTTTCTATTCCTCTTTAATCATCACATGTATAGATGGTTGAACATTCATTTGAGAACGATAATATTTTCCCCTTCCATTATAATTCCAACATCCATCCTTTGTAAATCCATAAATATTGGATCTTTTGTGATCCTCATCATGGATAAACTGGCATGGTCTTGTCGACTTAATGCATCTGCCACCTTGTTTGCTTTCCCATGGTGGTAATGGATTGAGTAGTCATAATCCTTAATCAGCTCCAACAATCTTCTTTGATGCATATTTAGCTCCTTTTGTGTGAAAATATACTTTAAACTTTTATTATTAGTATAAACATCACACCTTTCTCCATAATGATAATGCCTCCAAATCTTTAATGCAAAGATTACCGCAGCTAACTCCAAATCATGTGTTGGGTAATTTTGCTCATGGATTTTCAACTGTCGTGAGGCGTAAGCTATCACCATATCATTTTCCATAAGATCACATCCCAATCCCTTCTTGGATGCATCACTGTAGATCACAAACCTTTCTCCACTACAAGGCAGTGTGAGCACAGGTGCACTGGATAACCTTATTTTCAACTCCTTGAAATTCTCTTCACATTATTCCGTCCAAACAAACATAACACCTTTCCGAGTCAACTTGGTGAGTGGATTAGATAATCATGAAAAATCTTTCACAAAACGTCGATAATATCCAGCCAAACCAAGAAAACATCGGATCTCAGTTACTGTTGTTGGTCTCGACCATCTTTCGATAACCTCTGTTTTTGCTAGATCCACAGATATCCCCTCTTTTGAGATTATGTGACCCAAAAATGCAACTTTTTGAAGCCAAAATTCACACTTGGTAAATTTGTCATAAAGCTTCTCGTTTCTCAGGGTCTTCAATATAATTATCAAGTGATCTTCATGTTCTTCCTTGCTCTTTGAATAGACAAGAATATCGTCTATAAAGACTACCACAAAATGACCAAGATAGTCTCTAAAGACTCTATTCATTAGATCTCTGAAGATACCAGGGGCATTAGTAAGACCAAATGGAATCACTATAAATTGATAGTGTCAATACCTTGTACGGAAAGCCGTCTTTGGTATATCCTCCCTTTTGACCCTTAATTGATGATACCCTGAACTAAGATCAATCTTGGAAAAGTATAGAGCTCCGCGTAGTTGGTCAAATAGGTCATCAATGCGAGGGAGATGATATTTGTTCTTGATAGTGATCTTGTTAAGTTCTCGATAATCAATGCAGAGTCTCATTGATCCATCTTTCTTCTTAACAGACAGAACAGGTGCTCCCCAAGGTGACGCACTAGGGCGTATGAACCCCTTATCAAGTTTCTCTTGGAGTTGCTTCTTCAATTCCTGCAACTCAATTGGGGCCATTCTATAAGGTTTCTTTGAAATAGGCAAAGCACTCGGTACGAGTTCTATTGAAAACTCAACTTCACGATTTGGTGGAAGACCCGGTAATTCCTCCAGAAAGACATCATTAAACTCCCGTACAATGGGAATATTCTTAATCGTGAGTTTCTCACCAACCATTTGAGATAAATAACCTTCATTTAGTGGAATCAATACCCATAAAATGGAAGAAATTTCCACTGGAAGGTTATGTTCATCCTTGCATCGATAGACGATCATAGATTGATCAGGAATATGAAATGTGACTTTACTTCTTTGGCAATTGATATGAGCTCCATGTAGAGAAATCCAATCCATGCCAAGAATCACATCAAATTCCACTATAGGAAGGAACATAAGATTTGCAGGAAGCACTTTCCCACAAACTTCAATCAGAGAAGAATTATAAACTTTTGATGCGACTGTTGTTCCATTAGGTGTTGTCACAGCTAACTCAACATCTAATTGTTGAGGTAATACAGTGATACCCTTAGAAAATTCTTCAAAAATAAAGAAGTGGGTGGATCCAGAATCAAATAAAACATTTTCTACTTTAGAGTGGATGGTAAGTGTACCTTTCACCACATCGTTATCGTACTCCACATCGCTGATAGAAATTTCATGTGACTTTCCTTTGTCTTTAGCCTTAAGAGTTTGTTGATGTCGAACATCATCATCAACCCTTGGATTAGGGCATTTATTGGAATAATGTCCCATCTCCTTGCACTTGAAACATTTAAGCGTAGTAGGTTCATTCTATGTATCCCTTCCTTTGTTTGCATCATTTGACATCTTCTTCCCATCATCGCGGCATTAAAATGCCTGATGACCTTCCTTTCCACATTTGAAACATTTACTTGTCCCTTTAAGACAACTCCCTCCATATTTCTTTCCACACTTTGAGCATAAGGGAAATCTCATCTTCTTTTCAGTGTGCTCTTTAGATTTTGCTTTGAATTCCATTTTCCTCTTCTTATCAAAACCATATGACTGATGGGTTACTCCAATCTCCATATCAACTTTGAGAGAACATCGAACGATTTCCTCGTAGCTATTGAAGTCCCTTATGGATAAGGCCCTTCGAAGACTTCGTTTTAATCCACTAAAGAATCGATCAATCTTACTCTCAGGTTGGATAATAATACCAGAAGCGTACCTTGCAAGTCTTGTAAAATTTGCTTCATAGGTACCAATAGATTCATCATCCTTTTCCTTCAGTTCAAGAAACTCTTTCTCCATCTTTGTTTGGAGAATATGAGGGAAGTACTTATTGAAAAATAAGTTCTTGAAATCATCCCATTCCATGGACTCAATTTCATCCCTTTGCCTCATATTCTTAATAAGATTCCACCATTGATCATCATCTCCTTCCAAACGATACACTGCTAGGATGACTTTATCATGTTCCGAACATTGAAGAACTAAAAATATATTTTTAGTAGTACTAATCCATTGTTCAGCAACTAATGGATCTGTAGACCCACGGAAAGAAGGTGGATACTGCCTCATGAAGGATTCAGTAGAATGTTTCTCCTTCCTTTGCTCGTCTGGAAGTGCATGATTCATAGCTTGAGAAAGTTGTGTGAGCATGGCTAAAAGATTTTGCATTCCAGCTCCCATAACGTTTGGTTGATCAGGGGGACAATCATTGCATTTCCCGTCGCATTCTACATTAACACGGTTCCTTCGGGTTCTAGCCATTGACTAAAACCAAGAAGAATAGTGTGAGCAACACTAATTATAATAGGAAAACCACATAATCAAGAATAAAATTTCACACTTAAGGTCATATCCTAGGTTATTCATGGCCATTTATAAAACACTAAGATTTTTTTCTATGCTTAGACTTATCCTTAGGGTTCTTACTAAGGCTTTCACATCCTAGTTTCCAAAGGATGACTATACCTTTCCTCTGATACCAACTATAGCGGTCTGGAATTACTTCCAGTGGACTATAATTGATACCTATCAGGGCACTCCATGGGCGGCTACACCCCCTGGGCGGGACACACCACCATCCCTAGTGGCAGCCATTTCCTCATTTATCCCTTGGGAGGAGAGCCATGCTTCGTCCAACGCTCACATGTGAGAGTTCCCAAGGATCGGATGCATTCCTACCTCCTTTGACTCTGATACCAACTATAATGACCCATAATTTACATACATTGTTATTACTTCAGAATTGAAGCACACTTATTACAACATATAACAAAACCAAGAAAAGACCGTATAGGTATAGTGTCTTTAGAAACTGGGAAACATAAAAAACTGGTTCATAAACATCTACTTTGCCTCCCATTTATTTCATCATATCTAGAGTCCCTTTTTGGCATATTCTACTTAATAACCCTCTTCCTGACCTGGGGAAATAAAACATACAAAAGGGTGAGATCAAATTCTCAGTAAGGGTAAACAAAAGAAATATCAATCACATCATATACATAAGCACATAACTTTTGGAAATCTTAATATGCAAAAGAGTTCATAATTTCATAACATGGGATAAATCATAGTAGTGAAATGTAATCCCAATAATCATAACATAAAACATGAAACTTTGTGGCATACACACATAATCATAGAGAATCATTTCTTATTATTCAAGACTCATTTCCAAGACTATCTTAGTGGACAAAGTCCATTTCTGAACCGAGTTCACTCCTCGTTTCAGTCCTGTTTCACTGAACCGGTATAACCTACCATTCCAGCCATGTCTATCTCATGAGATATAAAATATTTACCCAATGAATTTGAGGGAGATATAGGTCCCACCCATCTCATAATGTTACCATTCTTATGTGTGCCACAAAATCATAAACCATACATCATAGCATAACCCATGTAATAAAAATGGGAATCTTAAACATCATGCCATCATAACATAATCCATATAAGATAAAAGGAAATCATAAAAAAATAATTCCATCATAACATAATCAAATAAATGTAAAAATAGGGATAGAAACAGAACCCTTTATTATCCCTATATGGAAAATAATTTTGACAAAACACTTGAACTCCATTCTTGAGGAAAATATCATTTCTTCTTCAAAAACATTTTCCTTTATTAACATGTCATACAATTTTAAACTAAAAAAAGTTGATTAAGAATAAACTTGAAAAATTTTAAAGTAATCTTCTTGGAAATAATGTTTTAAAAATCCATTCATTCCGTGTAAGTTAAAAAAAACATTCTTCATACTTTTTTCGGAAAAGTCAAAAAGTACCTCATACGAAATATGACAAAAGATTTCTTTCATATCTTTTTCTAAAAACTCACCGAAGGGTAAAATTGGATTTAAACAATTGTAGGTGGATGGAAATAATATTACATATTGAGGAAACATGGATGTGGATGACAAAATACACCCCCAGTAAATACCGAAGTATAAACAATCTCGGATAAAAATGAGATTTGCGAGATTTTCCCTTACCTTAGGTCCGATATGCTTTGTACGTATCCGAACCTCCTGTATAATAATTTAAATAATGTTATTGACTTATTCCATAATCATACTCATTGTTATGATATCACATATGGTCATATTCTTAGTTTCTTATTAGTAATATTTCATTACAACTTGTTATTCGGGTGTTTATTACTTTTTGTTCTTGTGCGTGTTTTGTCGAATAAATTCGTATTCTTCTCTTTAGGTTATAGATACCTTATTTCCATAATGTTATTAGTGTAATATATATCATATTCATTCATTCAATTCATTTATGTAATCATTATGCAATGAAGATCATGTAGAATGAGTCACATCACATCATGGAGACGGTATTCCGTACGTACGCACGAGCGATGATATCATTCCCATGATCATGGAATTGTATTGGAGTGTATGTATACTATTTCAGAATCAATATCACTTTACAATAATCATATATAGTCATTATTTACACCATTATACCCATCCAAGTAAGGTGGTGGTGGAAAATAGATTACACCACGACGTGGAGACGGTATTCCGTACATACGCACGCGCGGTGATTTCATTTTCCGTAGGATGGATAGATGGTGAAACAGGGTTGTTTCATACTTATAATAACATATCAGTATATGAGTGATACTTATTTTATTACTTCATAATGAAGCAACTAAAGAAGAATAAGTGGATGAAGAAATAAAGATGAAAGAATCGGTAACGAACATTACCTCTTCTTTAAAGTGCTTCTTTGAGACCTTCTTTTAGGGCACTAAAATTGGTCATTGAAGAATACCAGGACCTCTAGGATGTCTCTAGGGAAGTGGAGAGGAGGAATTGGCAGGGTTTGGCCTCGCTTGAATGCTCAAAGTGGTGTGAGGAAGAGGGGGAGGAGGTGCCCTTTTATAAGGGAGGAGAGGGGCTCCTTTGGAAAAACTAAAAATATTATTTTATTATAAAGTAAAGTTCGGTTTTAAATAGATCCAAATTCATTTATTTAGAATCTAAGGTGGGGATGGGTCGAAATACTCTCATCCAATAGAATTTAGACAAGTTTAGGTTCCTATTTTAACCTTATCATTTAGATTTAACATTAAGTTAAATAATTTTACTTTTACTGTGTCTTCTTGTGTTCTTATACTATAAGGTTAATAAACTTACTATAGTCAGCCAAACAAACCCCAAGTTGTTTATTATTAATATATATAACCTTATCTAAGTCATTTGGCCGAACCTTAGATTTTTAGGAATAAAATAACAATTACTAATATAATATTTGTTTTAAAAACTATTTTATGTCAGTTTTGACACTATTTAGTAATTAATTTTTGTGAAAATCATAACAGAATGATTAGTTCTAAAAAGTTAATTAAATCAATAATAAAATTTCATATTAATCTAGAAAATTAGTCTAATTCATAAAAAGTCTCAAATTACATTTATGTTTGTGTTTATAACATCAATTATGTCAATATTTCATTAATAAGATAATTACTGCATCATCTTTGTGTCATAAATAAATTAAATTATTTAATGTCTAAAAATTACAAATAAATTACCATTATGTATGAAATCTTTTTATCTTTCTAATGAATATTTATAGTCTAATTTATCTTATGTATTACCCTATATTAAAAATTATTTACTTATTAAACTTTGATTTTAACTATTTTAAACCTTCTTTAAATAAATTAATAATAAATGTCCTAATATAATCCAAGTGGGCCTAAATGGTCATATTTTATTCCTGAGGTTTCTTTTGGTCGAATTACACTTGTAAAATAGAATTAGGATATGTGTTAGGGTAATAATAATATCATTTTTACCCTTAATTACCCTATTTACTTTTAACCGTGAAAAAAAAGTAAAAAGTTACTATTCACCAAAAAATTATTTTCATCTCATTGAACCACATTTTACTTACTGACATCAACCGTATCTCTCGGATTTTTGAAATTCCACTCACAGAAGTGGTAAAATTAAGTTTTATGAAAAATTCAGTTTTTTAACTACCACTTAGTGGTTTCACTATTCATCAAAAATTGAATGTTTTCAGAAAAATACCAAAATTTCACCCTAGGATAATTTCGATATTCCGAATCCAAAAATGAAGTCCATTTATAAAATTTTAAAAAGTGGTTATTACTATTTATAATGGCTAGTTTTAATAATATTTTATTAGCATGTCATTGTTTAGTGAAACTCGGTATTGCGTACGACACAAGCTATCGAGGAAGGTTTCGATTTCGTGTAAAGCAAGCCAAGAAAGTGTTGTGTGTAGAAAAAGATTTCTTTGATGATTTATATAACATAAAAGTCTCGAGTGTTACAGTGTAGTCGTTTCCGCGTGTTTTTCCGAGAGCATCGCGATGGTGCAGTTCGCCCGACGAGTATCGGATTTGGGGTGCAGGCCCCACATGGGTTGGTTATGGTGAATAGTACCTTTGTCACCGGTTGACCGTTTTGGGCAAGTAAGTAGTCTATCTCATGTGTTTTTACGTCGGGATTACAACGGTGTAATCTGTTCATGCGAGCGAAGCCTCATACGCGATCTTATTAAATGTGGAAATATGAAAGGTGCCTTGGTGGAGGTTCTTCTACCGTGTTTGTAGTAGACCTTTAGTGGGTGATCGCGTGCACTCCTGGGAGAGTGAGGTTGGTGTTTAAAGAGATGTGGTTGGTTGTGCCTCAGCCATTGAGGTGGCAGGTTGGAGTTGTTACGTTACGCCTTCGTGTCGACATTGGGTGCCATGTACACGTTAGCCTTTGGGCTGGAACGTGGTATACTCTGGGAGTATACGGGAACGCTTGGAGGTACATGTGGTCGTTTGTACCTGAGAAAATTTGCGTGTTCGGTTGGGGTTGACTTGGGGCCACACGTTGTGTGGGCCCCATGTGCGTGCCATGTTTTGATTTACAAACCTTTGACCTCTCGCGACGTAGAGGGTCCCTCTGTTCTCGATTGTTTATACCAGCAGGGTTGAGTGGTTTCCCCTTGTTTTGTTCTAGAGTTGGGTGGTTGCGCGATACACACTCTGAGTTTGGTTGGATTGTGTGGTACCATCTAGTAGAGATGGCCAGAGCAGTTCCAGGTTTACCCTCTAACAGGGCTGGGCAGTGGGATACTCATCGACTTCTTCAGGTTTACCCTCCAGAAGGGCTAGGCAGTGGGTTGCTCATGGACTTCTTAGGGTTTACCCTCTAGTAGAGACTAGGCAGTGGGTCACCTGATGACTCTTGAGGGTCTACCCTCTAGCAGGGCTGGGCAGTGGGTCGCCCGTCGTCTTGTTTCAGGTCTACCCTCCCACAGGGCTGGGTAGTGGGTCGCCTGTCGACTTGTTCCGGGTTTACCCTTCACCAGGGCTGGGTAGTGGGTCACCCATCGACTTCTTCCAGCTCTACCCTCCAGCAGGGCTGAATAGTGGGTCACCTGACGACTTCTTCCAGGTTTGCCCTCCAGCAGGGCTGGGCAGTGGGTCGCCTGAAAACTTATTCCAGGTCTTCCTTCCAGCAGGGCTGGGCAATGGGTCTCCTAATGATGTATTAGTGTTTACCCCTAGTAATGCTAGGCAGTGGGTTACCCGATATCTTATTATGAGTTACCCTCCAGCAGGGCTGGGCAGTGGGTCACTCGTTGGTATTTCAGACTCAGTCTTTTATACTAGGCTAGTCTGTGGCTTTAATCCATGACTATCGAAGTGGGACCCTCGTTTGTACGGGTTAGTGATGTGACAACTTTGACTTTGAGAAGACCTCTCGACTGCGTGACAATGACGAGGGGTGGTTTGAATTCACCTGGAACTCTCAAGTACGAGGGGTACTTTCCCCACCAACATGCGTCCTTGCGACACGACCTAAAACCATGAAGGCGAGTTAGTGCCGCCTAAAGCGGATAGTGTCAAGGTGTAGTGATTTGAGCCCCTTGACTTGCAGTTCAGGGTAGACATGTGGGATGCTAGGCATTGATGGTGCTTACTTCTGGGACTGTTGGCGACTCACTTTCTTAAGAGGAGCGACGGGATGAAGATGCCCTTAAAGTCTTGTTCGAGCTTCTTGACAGAGCATATGGTTTTGTATATACCTTGTTCCAATACCCACTTCTTGGGTTTGGTTACTCTCCTTCCAGGAGAGGCGAAGATGCGCGGGGTATGCCACGTGCTTTCAATGTATAGCTTCTCATGGTTGGATGAGTCTACTCTCCTGCTATAGGTAGAGAAATCTCGACGAGAAGTTCATCTTCTCACTGTTCCTAGATCCTTGTGTTAGGACGAGTCTTCTACCTTTCTATTATTGGGTTGAGATTTACTCTTTACTGCACTCTCTGTTGTACTTCTGTTCTATTCCCCGTTCGATCTACTGCTCACCCTTCGGTACCTCCTTTGTTGCTCCCTCGAGCCTTCAGGGTATCCTACTGAGTATTTTTTATACTCACCCCTTCTTGGGCTTTGCCTGCACTTGGTGTGCCCTTACAGAAGAAGGACAGGTTGGTCGTGACTTCAATGGAGCATATGAGTTCGGGAGCTTGGACTACGTGCGGTAGTCGTAGTCGGGTTCTAGGTGGGGAACCCTTCCAACTGTTTTTCTTTAGTTCACCTATTGCCGGGTTGTGGCACTTTTCTGGTTGGGAGCGTGTTTTTCCCCTTTTCTTTTCAGTTTACTTTCAACACTTTCTTTGTACTGTTTAGAGGTCGATTCACTCTTGTGGTTATTTATAGAATTTGGTACATTGCTTTTCTTTTTTACTCTGCACTTTTGCATTGAGCGTGTTGTGTGTGTGTGTACAGGTACTTAGGAAAAGGCCTCCCCGAGTTATTGTTCCTTCGGCGCTGGTCTCCATCCCCTGGCCTATAGAGGCGGTTTTGGGGTAGTTGCGGCTCCAGCCCGGGTAGGGTCGGGTCGTAACAATTAAAGTATTTTTGAAGCTGAGACACTTGAAATAAATCATGTATGACATAAAACATATGTAGAAGATCCAGTTTTTACACCACTAGGATGATTCTATATACATCTCAAACAACCCAACTAACTTTGGAAATGAATTCCCCTGCCTCTCTAAATGGAAGTGTCCCAATATAGATGACACATGCAAGAATAATCAGTCACTTATATAAAACTCAAGAGGTTGATGATGCTAATCCACATATGATTTCTTCCTACTTTTTAGTATCCATTCACGTCTAGATTAACTTAATATGCTTTGTTGTCTCCTACACAAAACTTGCTCCAATCATCACCCACTCACCAACCTCTATCTAGAATAAGGGTTAATGGAATGAATTCATATATAAATCCCCATAAGGCTCCATCTATGTTATCTCATGATAGATATTATCATAGAAAAATTCCACCAAGTCTAAATTCTTTTCCCAAGAGCCTCCAAAATATAGGACATATTTTATTAACATGACCTCAAGAATATGTGTAGTATACTTTGACTTTTCATTCATTTGAGGGTGGTTGTAAGTGCTTAGAATCACCTACGTACCTAGTTATTTTATATCCTCTATCAGAAGTAAGATATAAAATGTTTATCTCTTTCTAAGAAAATGGTATGAGGAACCCCATACAATCATGAAATCTTATGGACATAAATATTCACTAGTTAATCCATTGTGATGGTCTCCCAAATAGTTAATAAATAATAAATCTTATTCAAATAATCCATGAATACCCACATGGAGTTTTTATCCTAGGGAATCCTTGGAAACCCAACCAAGAAGTCCATAATAACATTATCCCACTTCTACTCAAGAATGGGAAACAACTATAGAAGACCAGTGGGTCACTGGTGCTTAGTCTTCACCTTCTGATTAGTTAAGAATCTTGTGAAAAAACATACTATATATTTCTTCATTCCTAACCAGAAGCACTAACCTTGAAACTCACAACATATTTCAGTGTACCTAGAGTGCACTGACCATTTAAAAACATGAAACGACCGTATTATCTATTTCTATATGTCTATAGAAACCAAGAAACCTATGTGAACATGAGGAATATCATTCTTATCAATAAACTAGTCAGGTGGTGGTTACCCACCAAAAATGACATCCCTTAGATCCAAGAACTTCATATCAGATAATTTCATCCTCTTAATATGATAAATAAGTAAATTTAAAATAGATTGTGATATGATGGATTCTCTCCCTTGATGTTTATACACACTCAAATCAATCTCAATGATAAGACCCATCAACCACCATTCACTTGTAGAATCTCAAACAACATGAATTCAAGTATTCCTTCTTAAAGAATTAGTAACCATATTTCCCTTTCTAGGGGGCATAGACTAGCTAGAAGTCAAAATATTATAGGCATTCAACCCACATTTTCTATTAATGATTCAAATCATGATTCCAAAATATATATTTCAAAATTTTATATTTTTTATAAACTACAAACCTCTCACCTAATAGATAATGTTTCCAATATATTAGAGTCTAAACTACACCTGCTAAATCAATATCATGTGTAGGATAATTTCATTCATGTAGTCTTAAATATCAAGAACCATAATCCACAAAATAGCCTCCCAATATCATAAATACCCGAAGAATGACCCTTGACCAATCAAAATATATAATATCCTACCTACTAGGATGTGGTAGGGATATGATCAGTGATGTGGTGATCCTTTTCTTCAGTTCCTAAAATGCATCCTAGTAAGATTTATACCACACAAACTTCACCCCCTTTTTGGTAAGTCACATCAAATGTCCTACCAGGTGGGAGAAGTTTTATATAAACCATTGGTAGTATTTAGCTAAACCATGGAAGCTACATATTTCAAACAAATTATTGGGATACTCCCAAGAAACCAAAACCCTAAATTTATATGGGTCAATAGATACACCAACCTTGAATATAAATTTTCCAAGAAAATGAACCTGGTCAATCTAGAAATGACACTTAAAGAGATTGGTATAAATACATTGCTCCATTAGTGTGCCTAGAGAAACCTCTATATACTAAACATGTTCCACCGTTGACTTGGAGTACATGAGAATATTTAGAAAGAACAACCATGAATGAATCCATAAATAGATGAAATACCTGATTCATTATTTCCATAAATACAGATAGCATGTTCATCAGGATGAATGGAATAAACAAGTACTCATAGGAACCATATTTACTCTTGAAAGATATATGTGGTATGTATGATGGTTACAACATCACTTGATGATAACTTGAACTCAAATAAAATTTTGAAAAACCTATGAACCAATCATTTGGTCAAATAAGTCATCGATCTAAGTAAGCAGGTATTTGTTTTTAACCATCATCTGACTCAACTTACTTTAATCGATACACAACCATAAGGAACCATCCAAATTTTAGAAAAAATGAATAAGGAACCCTTATGAGAGGTTTTTAACCTAATTATCTCATTGGATTCCTTTTAATATTTCTGAATATAAATTTCCCATAGATCATCAGAAGCTATTATATAAGGTGGAATGTAAACATGTTCCACACTGGTCACAATATTGATCGTGAACTCGATCCCCCTCTTGGGTGGTGTCCTTATGAATTCATCCTGTAACACATCCTGTAATTGATCCTCTAGGGGAGTAAAATCAACCCATAAAAACCCTCCAGCATCTAACACCATGCCTGAATCCTGGATGATCGCCTCACCCAGCTGCTAAAAATATGGTCTTTCCTGACCTACTTGAACATCTCATTCTCCAACATGTGCATGATAATACCTTTAGGATATGTGAATGTAACCCACATTTAGTAGAAGTCAATATGAGATTAGTCTAAAACCAACAGTCTAAATCAAGGTTCTTTTCAAAGACCCTCATCCCTAAGACCAAAAGATGCCACATAAACAAATAACCCCAATCTACAGGGAACACTTTCAACAATATGAATGCCCACTGACTACACTCCCAATCAAGTATCTAAAAACATAACCCCATATAGGAAATATATGGATACTAAAAAGACTTAAAAAAATCATGGTGATATAAAGGAATGAGAAGCACCTGTATCAAATAAAGAAATTGCTAGATTAGAAGCTACTAAGATAAAACCTTAGATTATAGATGGACCAATATCCTGACCCATAGGAGTGGGCTAAACAAGGTTTAACTAGACTAAACCATGACCCTATGATTTAACATGATTTCATTTCATAGTAACAAACTTCTAGAACTATAGCTCCTAAACCTATAATCCATGACCTCAACCTCACCCTGACCAGCTAGTAGATCTCAAACTACCTACCTTCCCTAGTGTAGCTAAGTCGACCTTAAAACCCTAAATAGATTTAGATCCATAGTCATTAGGTACCTACTTCACTATCATATAAAACCTATTTATGTGTCCAATATTTTCACATGCTCAACACTCCACTAGTTATTTGTCACACTATGGCCAAATATGTCCCCATCCACCACACTGGTGATAGTTCACTAAACCATTACTCTGGACACTCTTTCCACTATTTTCTTAGTGATTTGCATCATACCAGCACATTCAGATACTTGAATAACCACTAACAATCCCAGTGAATAATTCCTTCCATAAGAACTTACCCACACTTAGGTTATGTTTAGAAATAATCACCTTGTTTAACACTTCAGAAAAATTTCATAAGCCAAAGGTCATTCAACAAGACATGGATCACATACCTCAACCCACCCTCAAACAACCTTTACCAAGCTTAATTATCCTCTAAAATCAACTGGGTGATTTTCTAAAAGTTTATAAAATGGTCAGTGTATTTCATGACTAACATACCCCCTACTCAATGCATGAAAAATCCCTATCCCTATCAGTTCTTAGGGTATATAGGTAGAAATGATAAAAAAACCTAGTCTTAAAGTCTTTCTAAAAACTAATCATGTGTTTCTCTACCCAGAACAAAATTTCCCACCACTTTAATGATGATACCTAAATCATATAAACTAAAAACCTCACCTTCATATCTTGAGGGGTATTGATAAAAAAAGATAGTCCAAAGATACTTGATCCAGAACATTACATCCCAGGTGACACTCTCCCCTATAAATATCGATGGATGATGGTGATGGAAATTTCTAGTCAACATTGATATAAAAAGAATCATATGAGGATAAAAACTCTCCCATTCCTAAACTAATCATAATAAACTCACTCAGAATTTATATCGTATAACTAAACTCGATGCCACAAGAGGATTTTTCCTCACACCCATAGAGGAATGCTCATATACACCCTCTTGATGCTCATCCATAGGAAAATGTGGATGAATTACAATTTAATTCCAAACACACATATCAAATCATTATAATATAATAGGTATTGTTATTAAAATTTAAGTAATGTATAAAGATTCATAACACCCTATTATTCTTATATATTCCACACCATTAACATCTATAACCTGGGATGTTTCCTTATCCTAGTCTACCTAGACTAGGGTTAATTCATAATAAGTTGGATTCATTCCCTTTTATATATTTATATTTTCCACAATTCATAATTGAATTAATAATTTTAGAGGTTTCAAAACCAAGGTGTAGATATATAGAGTTTTGCCACAATTTATTGAGGAACAAAATTTATAATTTGTGATTGGAATCCCATTTAACTATAACCAACCAATCATTTACAATATTCAAATTACTCAATGTAAAACCTTTTCCCATTTAAATAATTAGATAAATAAAATTCAACTATTAATTTATATGAAAATCCCCTTATAAATGGATTGAAACACTTTAAATAACCAAACTAAGACTATTAAAGTATAAAATATATCAATAGATCATATTAACAACATGAATTCCTACATGATTGAATGATGCAATGAAACATGCCTTTTTTCCATATCAGTAAAAGAGTGAAAATACTATTAATTAATAACATTACACCTAAGTGAACCACTCAAGGTGGAAATAATTCAACTTTTAAAGAACTATGTAAGAAAAATAGTCCTTATTCTAGGAAAATTGAATTCTCCCTCATACATAGGCAAGCTACACCCAGGTGAGAGTACATTACCAAGACCTCACACATCCTATTCAATTTTCTTCTATCCCCAAGTAGTAAGAAAAATGATAAGGTCTTTAATACCACTCTATTTCATCCCCACCCTGGTTCATTATGAATAATAACCAAATTTGGTAGCTACATGGACTCAATCACTCATCCCCATATGCAAAAGGCTACCGACTAGAGGTGAGGTCCTATAATGTTATCATGGGGAGACTATAACCTCATTAATAGAGTGTAAAACATGAAATTAAATAAAGAAATAATCATACAACTAGACAAAAATAAATAAATAAATAAATAAATAAATCAATTCATAAATAGATAGAAAAAACAATATAACCCATGTATATAAAAAATGAATTGTATTCCCACTAACGATTCATACCCGTATAATAGTTATATGTACAAGTCCTAAATAATAAAAAGTAAAAAGAGAAAAAAACTAAAAAACACCTCAAGAGGTCAAAGTACTATCCTGATCCCTATCTCCAAGCTCCATCTCATCCAAATAAATCCTATGTCATATGGAACTTACCCTTGTATAAACTTGTATCCATGAAGTCTTGTTGGGTACTAAATGATGAACCATTCAGAGTGTGAGTATTATGTTATAGGCCACCACCAACAATGTCTAAAAGAATTAAATTTTAATCTAATATAGTGCATACTGATTTATTCTATAAAATAAGAAAGACATGATAGTAAATAAATAAAATAAAATACCATTAATCTTTATTCTTCAGAATTAAACAAATGTTGAACGTACTTTCTTTAGCGAGTCAAGAATGTCTCGGAGCATGTCGAGAGGACTGTTCCCACAACAATCACAATACATAATCTAGGTTCCCATCCATCCATTCCCAAACATCATGAATAATATGGAATCTAGGTCCCCATCCCGGAATTCCTACTGTCAGGTGTCATGTAGAATCCAAAGAGCTCATTATGGAATTCCCAACTAGTGTTTCATATAGAATCCAAGGAGATCATCCTGAGATTACCAATTATTTATTATTATGTTTCCTAAAAAATATAAAGATCTAATCCTAATATTTACACTTATTTAGAATCATATATCAAATATAATCCTTGTATATCATTCTAATATTACCACTTATTTCGATTAACCATTATGAAACAATGTATTCCACTTAAGTATAATTTGGAACAAGGATAAGTAAATACAATTTATATTGTTTAAAATTTCTTGGATAACTCATTTAATTATCAAAAATAATAATGGATATCTATCATACCAATAAATGATTTCATATATTAATGATAAATAAGACACTTTACCCAATAAAATCATCTATAAGGGTTTCATAGCTTAATTAAAATTAATGAGGTACTATCAAATAATTTTGGCACCCCCTTTATACCTAAGGTCCATTATTATAACTTTAACACCCCTCTAGTATCTATTTAATATTAATCAAGCATTGAATAAGCTAAACTCACTTTAAAAGGGTGTTTGGAATTTTAATTTAAAGTCACTAATGGTCTATTTATTTTCTTTAAAGGGTTCAAGACCTATTTTAGGGAAAAAAAGTAATTAAATTTAGTTTCTAGGATAAACACATGAAAAATAAGCATAGTGGTGTACATATCATACACTATAAAATAATGAAGCTTTTTGGGATAGCTTAAATACCACCTACCTTAGGTTGTTAGACTTCTACTTGTCGTGTATCGACCATTGGTTTGAGAAAAAACAAGAGAAATCGAAGAAACAGATAAAATCTATGAAAATTGGGTATATTAGACTTAAATATTGGAATCTCATATAGAATACAAGAACTTAAAGAATTGAAGAATAAAGAATATTAGAATTACCGTGGGATTTCAAGTACCTCAAATAGAAGGAGAAAGGATTAAATATCAAATGATCTCTAACATGATGAAGGATAAGAGAAGGGAAAGTTAATGGAGGGGTTGTTGTATGTGAGAAGGGTGATAAATCAGGTTAATTCATAAGGGATTATAAGGGAAAATGGAGTTTTTTTTTTCAATTTTTAAAGGATTTCATTATTTGGTCACACATTTGACTAAACTATGCACAAACCATGATAACCTCCAGTATCCAAGACTGACCATTTTTCATGGTTATGAAATATAGTTAACAAACCAAGCACCAAATGTGAAAAATACACCTACATTTTTCTATAGTGTTTTGAATAGTTTCCCTAAATCTCCATTCATGGTTAATAGACCATGCACCTATGAAAATAAAGATGCATAGTTCAGGGGGGGGGGGTAGAAATAACCATGAATTAACTGTAATCCCTAGGATACAAATCAAAAATCATAAATTCCGAGCTCTAAATACCCAAGACCCTTATGATACCTCCCCTAATCCCTTGAAAACACCAATAAAGGTAATTGTAAGGGGTTTCAATAAAAATAAAGTGGTCCCTATATCGACTAATGGTAAAGGTTTTACTATATAGAGATGGTAAATTATTATCTTTCACATCCACTGAACCTCTATGATATTCCCTAGGAGTGGGCGCACCACTAAAGGGGGGTGGGGGTACGGTTGAATCAGTGGTGTAAATATTTTACAATTCATTTCAATTGAGATAACCCTATATAATATATTAGGATTATATCCTCTAAAAATTTAACCCACCCTTATTCATGAGAATAAAAATATTAAAAGAACCTAGAACACACTATTTTTTACATGGTTTCTTCCAAATGTGGGTACCTAATCCTTAACAAATCATGTTATTATCTTAGTTCATAAATTTTACAACACATTTTTATTAGAAAATACAAGTGATTAGTCTAGGTATAATATTATATCATTGATTTATCTTATTTCCTTATTTCATTTATATAATGTCCTATTGGTTGTAGTATGAACAAACTAGAATGAGAAAGATTACTTGAGAATCTATGTTTCTCCAAAAATTGAAGAAGATCTTCCTCTCAATCCTTTTAGAAAAACCATTCTGAATATTCTCAATTATTCAAGAACCTATAACACAATGAATCACTACAATAATATTATTGGTCATACTTTCACATAACATATAGATATAGATATTGATATGCTCCTTACATTTTATTCTCAATCTTGATCCACTAATGAATTAGGATCTTTTATGTTTTCCATTATTCTATAAGATCTAAATTTTGGCTCAAATTTCTCTTAGTTATTAAACAATAAACAAAATTATCGCCAATAAATTCTTTATATCTCTACAATTATCCCCTTGTTTAAAAAAATATAAAAATTACAGTATTCAAATAATTCCATAAATAAATTTCCAAATCAACTTCTAGATAAATCCCACAACCAATTTTTATTCCATAGATGTTAAAGAGGGTTTGTACATAGTAATTTACAAAATTATAGACATGTCTAATCCAGAATCCACACTAATTTCACCCTATCATCAACACCTTTTGTCATGATACTATTTACTTTGGTATCCTGTCGCACAATGCTTTCTTCTTGAGGAATACCACTTGTTCAATGGAAATGACCTTGTGATATAGATAATAGATAAACATTATTATCATGTGAACAATGATCCTCCAAATTCTCTAATTTGGTACTCACAAATTTTAGGAAATATGAACCCTGGGCAATGTAAGAGGATAATTATGGATATTTCATAGACCAATTAGGGAAAATGATGCACATGACATTACAATCTCCTCCCTAGTGCATGCCCTCATTGAACTAATCAAATTACCATATTTGAATTTTTTTTAGAAATTTAAAGATATATTTTATATAAAATCCATAGAGAGTGAACCCACACACCATCACTCTGTGTCATGATATTGTTTGTTATTCCATATTACAACATAGTTTATCCTTCCTAGATAATCCCACCCATTCAATGGAAAAATATTTATGATAGAGATAGGATCTCACAGTTATTAACAGGGGAATAGAGATCCTCCCCATTACCTAATATAGAACTCATGACTTATAGGCAACCCACACACACACTAGTAAATACAAGAGGCTAATTAAGTCCATACCATACACCAATTATGGAAAACATTACACATGTAATTACACTATCCCAAGTGAAATATTTATTCTATCTATCACATTTGAAAAAGTTAATACCTAGACATTCACATGTAATAAACATGGATATAGTAAAATTAGAAAATGATCACTTTTATAAGTAAAAATCGATAAAAATATTCGATTAAAAAGGTAAATCACTATGAAATAATACAACTCATCTTGTTAAAATTCTTTGGTAGAATCATATGTTTGAGGAATCTATATGGGAACCTTAAGATGTAATGTGGTAGAAGTACCCTCATTTTTTCTTTCAAAGCATCAAAATTTTAAGGGTGAAATTATTTTAAGGGGGTAGAATGTAACACCCCAATATTAAATATATATACTATTTTAAATAAATATTTTATTAAATAGTTTTTTTCACATGCAGACATTAATCTAAAATGAATCATGATATATTTTACTGATAAAAAATATTATAATGAAATATATAAATTTATACATTATGATAATACAATATGCAACACCATTAAGAAAACTATAATAGGAATGAAATCACAAGTAAATAAAAAGACCATGAATATGGAATCTTTGTCCCTCTGGTTTTATTTAAAGATCATACCTCTAAATATAACTATAAACACAAGGAAAATGTTATAAATATATTTTTTTGAGAATAAAGGAGTAGGATGAATTATTTTTATATATGTATGAAAGACTATACATAATAATGAATATTATAATTATATATATATAGATGTTGAATATATAACCATTGGACATATGGTCGTTATACATATGACTATGGGACATATGACCATTGAACATACAATAATTGGAAATAAGGATGTTGAATATATGATCATTGGATATATGGTTATTATGTATAATTATATCCAATAGATACATAGATTTTTTCATTTTTTAGTAAAAATTTAAAAGTAATATAATTTAAAAATAATAAATAATTCTAGAATGGAATCCAAATAAATAAATAATTTTTTTGTTATAAATATATACATTTTTTCATTACATATCATCATCACCATCATCATAATTTTCAAAAAAATGATTTTATGTCTTTATAAAATTAAATGAAATATTTTAATACCAATTTATTTTTAAAATTTAATGATTAGAAGTTGAATAATTTTAATGGGATGTGTTATCATTTATTAGTAAAAAAGAATATTTCTATGAAAGAATTAATTTTTTCTAAGTTTTTTGTGTTTTTATCTTGCTAAATTAAATCGACCACTTTTAAAGGACTATTACAATAAAATTTAATGTTTCAATTTACAAAAAAATAGTTTAACACTCATTTAATTTGTAATTGATATGAAATAATATGAATAACACATAAAGATTAAAAAAAGTCATTTTCTTTAAAAAACATTACATATATATATTTTATGTTTTAATTTTAATCTTAAATATCTTATATTTGAAAATTTAGTTAGATTAAATTGGCTCCAAATTTTTAATAAAAATTTTGATTTTAATTAAGAAGTCTAGTTTCATTTCTAGTCATAAAAATAAGTTATCAGGGCGAATAGTGAATGAAAAAGTTAAACTATAAAAAATTTAAAATATATTATATCTTTGAAATGATTTATAAAAAATATAAAAATAAAAAGAAAAGTTTATAATGTATGGAATATTGATCCTCCTTAGGTTTTCCAATTATGGGGGCACTTTACATTTAAAAATTACCTTCCTTATCCATTAAGTAATGAAAAATTGAAAAAATGCCACTCAAACTCTCTTATAAATGGAACTCTCCACCCCCTTAAAAAAACCCATAACCATAAATTATCTATTTAACCCACCCATTTTCCTATTCTTAAGTATTAGCAGACATTTAATTACTTCTAGTCCTAAAAAGGAGGCCTAAATCCTTCATTCTGAAGGATCCTGTTTTTGAGAAGGTGTGAATTCATAAAAGTATATATCAATGTTCATAAAAAACCTTTTTAATTACCTTATCATATAAAACATTTATATATATCAGACTCAAAATATAATGGGGTTATATTAACATCATTACACTTCTATGAAAATAATACTATTATTATATAAATCTAAACTCTTACTCATTCATTATTATATCATGTTCTTATTTGGGTTGGTTCAACCACCTACATGAATAATTCTATAACAACACCATCATCTTCATGATGAATAACTATCAATACGTTAATAATATAAATATATTATATTAATAAGTAATTCATGTTATGAATATGGTTCTTTAAGGGTGACATAAAAATGAATAGTAATTAAAAAATAACTTCTTGTTATCAGTAAATAACTCGAAACATACTCATCGTGGATTCCATTCTCATGAACCATACCCATACCTTCCATATAATGATATGTGGGTGATAAAATATTTTAAATAGAATGATTTAAATACATCTAATAACTCATGAATGATAATTTTTTTTCAATGAATAAAGATAAACATCACCATTACAAAACTTGTACAAAACAATCAAAATTTCTAGCATCTGATGATGAAAATAAAAAAAAACTAACTAATATATATGTAATAACAAAACATAATTGAAAATTATAAAAGCTAATATATATTAATAATGTAATTAAATAAGTTATTAATAAAATTATATTTATTATACATGATTTTAAATAATATTTGTGGAAGTTAGGAGTAAATATAAGAGTTTCTCATCTCAATTTTCTTTCGTTGAGATATGTTCCAAGTTCACCAAATATATTATTTTATGTGGTGTATATAATTATTCATGGATTTATGCTATCATAAATTTCATATAATCCATGAGATTCAATAATACATCTCAATTTTTATCTTTCTATGTCATTTGATTAAAAGGATACCAAATTTGTAAGGGTTTATTTTCAAATTTTAATCAATATTTTTTATGATTAACTTCACATTAGGGTAAATTGTATGTTATTTCTCTATAAACCCCATATATTTTATTATACTCTATTTATTTCTAGGTTTTACATTTTCTCTTTCCATTTTATCTCACTTTAGTTCAAAGTTTCACTAAAAGGTTGCCTAGTAGTGAGGACATAGTCTCCCCACTATCACATATTAGGCCATCACTACTAGTCGGCAGCCTATGACATATAATGAAGTGCTCTTGAGGTCATTTAGACAACCATGTTTGGTTACCCAAGAGTGAACCATGTATAGGACATAACAAAGTGGTATCAAATGGGATTCTTTTCTGTTTTCTTATTTATTGGGAAATTTAGATAGGATATTGGGAGTGTGTTGGAACTTAGTTATAATCCATTCCTAGGAGTAGCTAACCCATGTTTGGGGTAAACACCAAGTTTATTGGGAATGTGACATTTTAATTTTATATTTCATCAATTATAATTGTTATATTTTCACTATTTGGTGATTAACATGAATTTCAGTATTTATATGCCCTATGGATACTTTTCTTTATCCCGATAAGGAAAGGAGCATTGTTACATGTATCATTATAGGAACCTATAAATTCACTTGTCTTGCATATGACATGACATATAGGTGAATTTTATTGATTTCATTTACAATTTTTCTATGATTGTTGAGTGATCCATTTTTTATATATTCCTATTGTAATGTACCACGTTTTGGGAGAGGATCCAATTCCTCAACCCGTATGAAATATTTGGAGTTTGGGGGTAAAAACAACACTATTATTGATCTTCCAAACTTAATTTAGAGTCTTCCTTTGAACCTAGAACTTATTATTAGATGAGTTTAGAGGTTTATAAATTTCCTTAGTGTTTTAAGTGGGGTTCAGGTGTGTTAGTGTAAAAAAACTAACTTTTAAAGGGGTGAAGGTTGAGGCACATGGTTCGGAAAAAATATGCGGCTTCCCAAGAGAAACCGTGCGACTCTACTTTAGATTTATTAATTGTTTAAAAAAACTGAGCAGGAGGGGGCTTGGATGTGTGGGGGATTTTTTAGTTTTGGTAGAGGATTCACCCATATTTTTCATCTGTTTTGTCAAATAATATGGGAAAACCATGCATGGTGCGGTGCCTAGATTGTGGGTACAACATAGTTTGTGCATGGTTTTTCAAACCGTGAAATAACCCCACAACCTCTTTAAAAGGGAAAATTACTATTTCAACTATGTTTTATTTAAGAGGTATTCTCCCCTTTTCATCCTCATATTATGGATCTATTCTATAGTGGTTAGGGAGATCCTCCTCTTTCTCTTCTAGTATTTGAGCCACACCCTCCATCTGATTTCCATTTTGATCCCTTTCAATCTTGTTGGAATTGCATCAGTAATACCTTTTATCCCCTAATATCTTTTCTCTTTTTCTATCACCATACTTTGTGCTAAATCTATGCAAGTATTTTTATACTATTTTCATGTAATTAATCTAAAATTACTATTTCATTCGATTTGGATCGAGTTAGAGGATGAGATCAGTAATTTGAACATCTACCAGTACAAGGTAGGTGGTTCAGATATTTCTTTTTAATTTCAATAATATTTTGGTGGTGATCTATTGACTTCACTATGGGGTTGTCTGAGAGAGACTCTAATAATTTAATGGTTGTCTTTTAATTATTATATTGACCACATGGGATGTCTAGGGGAATGATAATCCTTGAATAAAAATGGTAAAAGACTAGAGACAGGATTTAAAACACATTGGAAGGTTAGTTCGGGTGGGTCATCTAAATAAAATAAAATTATATATATTACTTGCGATGGTTCTATAAGACTGTTCTAGGAATGGCCTAAGGATTGAGGTGGCGATGACCCCCTAGACTAAGGCGATGTGATTTGTCGGAATGGGTGAGGCCTAAGGCATATGAGGTAATGTTGATCACTGGGTTGGGAGACTTGGTCGTCAGGTTGAGGTGACGAGGTATTCAGGCTATATACATAGCCCATTTGACATGAGATGGTGATGAACATCAGGTTGATCAACATGGTATTAGGGGAACAAGGTGATGAGATGATGTGTCTTAGGTATTTTTTGGTGATTTTAAATCACTGTGATTATTTGAAATTCCATTAGAGTTGTGTACAAATAAATAGGATGTAGATTATTAGGTGGTTCTGACAACTCATGTGGGTAGAGGCCTCCATTAGTTATGGATTAGGATGATGTTGACCATCAATGAGGTAGGAGGTTCTTTCCATAGAAGTCCACACTGATGGTGAGGAGGAATCAATTGATTATGTTGAGATCCTAGGTTATGGCCGAGGCTTATGGTATATTGGGGCCAATTGTCCATGATTATTAGTGGGGGGGGGGGGACATACATCACCATTCCATGGGACATCAGCTATTGAGATGAAAATTTATATTATTTCGAGGGCAGAAAATAATGTGCCTCAAATGTTTGTCTTCACACCGATAGGGAGTATCTAAGATGAGGTCTGAGGGATTAGGTACTTGTTTGGGCATTCCTTCTATACACTACTTATTTTATTATAGAAAGATATGTGTTATTTGGCATGAGGTGTCAGTGATACATTTATATGAGGTGCCTTAGGGATTCCAGCTTGTTACTCATCAAGGAATTCCTTGGGATTTATGATAAAGATCCTCACCGCTACATTTATATATATATATATAATCATTTCATTGTATACCATATATATAACTAGGGGCATGTAAAATAATGATGATGGATGAAGAAGGTTATTTCTTCATTTTGGTTGTTGAGCATAAGTTAAGTAGGTTATTTTTATATATTTTTCATGTGTTGTCTTTTTATTTATATTTAGAACAATTTCTTTATAAAAAATGTAATATATAGAACACGTTGGTGGTGGCCTACTAAATTTATTCCCACACACTACAAGGGACCTTTGGGATACATGTAGACTTTACACTTCCACGATCATGTAAGAGTTCAAGCTTAGGGGTTGGACCTTAGTTATCATGATGGGTTGTTTATTATGGGATGGATGGAAAGAGACCTGAGATGTTTTGGAATCAGATTAAATTTATTTTTGAGTTTCCTTGTATTCTAGTATGACTGTATGCATATAATGATATGGTCAGCCATGATAGACCCTTATTGTTATCTACTTTTTTGCATTATCTATTTTGATATTCTTGTTTAGCTATAGTTGGTGTTTTATTCTACACATGGTATGTTTAATCATGTTGATCATTACTACTTCTGTCTTCTATACTTATGCTATTCCAATTTATTGGTCTAGATGTTTATGGTACTAATTCAACTTATATACTTATCTATAGAGAATTATGATTATCACCAGTAGAGATAATAGTCTCCCCACTATCACCTCTTTACACCATAGTTGTTAGTCGACAACCTTTAGTATATGGGGAGGCAAGCCTAAGGCCTAGTGGTACTCCATCCCTGAGAACTGTTCGAGTGGAAAAACAAGCCAAGGCACTGCAAACGGTATCATTAGAGTTCCTTTTACCTCTTATTTGGGTCTTAAAACTTGGTCTATGGTAGGATGGAGACTGATATGTAGTTGGAAATTGGTTCAAAGCTTGTGTTTGGGTGCCTTAAGCCCCATGCATGGGGGAAAGACCAAGTTTCCAGGGGGTGAGAAATTTCTGTTATGATTCTCTATTTTTTAGCTAATATTATTACAACTAGAGTGGTGCACTTGGGTGTGATTATTATCTATTATTATATGTGACCCTTGTTTTGGTATGGAAAAAGAGGAGATATGGACCCTTGGACCAATATGGAAATGGAAAATTATATATGTTTTCTTGATAGGCACATAGAATGATTGATATATATATATAGATACATATGTGTTTGTGTGTGTGTTCTTGCGATTAATTTATTAGTATTTTCATTGGGTACTTGGATTGTGCTAAGAGGGGTTGGGTTGTTTAAAGTGTCAATAAAGGAAGGTAAATAGTGTTTTTCTACTTAGCCTATCTTTGGTGGCATTCTACATAGCCTGCCCAGACATGTGGTTCCAATGAAATATATGTGTGATACTATGTGATATGTGATATATATGTATGGGATTGGATCCGATAGGAGTAGGTAGGGATTATGTCATGGAGTGAGTTTTTAAAAATGTTAACAAAGAAGCTAAACAACTTTTTTATTATATATCCTCTTTGGTGAAATTTTACTTTGCTACCACAGATGATATGAGATTCCATACTCTATTATGGGTAGCTGTGGGGCCATGAGGAAAAATTTATATGTCATACCTGGCTCAGATATGGTTGGGTAAGGGGATATGAGGCCAGATATCATGTGACATGGTCGTAGTTGGGGAGTGTAAAGGAAATGAGATTATGCTACTTGTTATAGTTTATAATATCTGTGATATATATATATATTGTTATAGTTGTATGAAAATGGTATTGGTATTAAATAGTATACCACCTAGATGGGATCTAGTGGAGGATTAGGAGGGAGGTTATGTGGAGGTGCATTAGTATGCATGGGATAAGGCCCCTCAGTTTTGGGATAAACATGAGATGAATGTTGAAGCACATGTACAGTCTTAGGCATAGGTGGGTCAACTGTAGAATATGGAAATTTTTTGGCCATGACATGATGAGTAGATTGGGTCGAGTTTGGTTTGATTCATCTAATGGATCGATAGGGGAGCTAAATAAGAGGAACAGTCGATGACATACTTGACTCATGAGTTCCATTCATAGCAGCAACTTCTATTTTAGGGTGAGGGTGGACCATGAGAGGCTAAGAACTGGACTGAGGTAGTGTAGACCATCTTCAACTAGCTAGAGACACCCCCAAGCTGGAGGGTGAAGCTATCATTGTTCCTGCTCAGTAGACTAACTAAACATTAGGGGGGACGTATAGGTTCTGGAGTGAAGAAACAATGGACTAGATTGGATATACTTCTAGGATAGGTTCTTCAAGAACTTATTTTTGGTGATTTCGAGGGTTGAGAGAGCCCACTATTTCTTGATCCCTTTTCAGGGAAACATTTTCATCAAGGACTATACAACTACTTTCACAGACTTTTTTTGTTTCAAACATGGTATGTTGGGATATAACACCACAAGAGTGAGGAATTTTTAGGATGGTTTATGGAACACTATTCAGGTGTAGGTAAACATCTTTATGTTATCCTCATCCTCATAGGCAGTGAATCAGAAACTGATAGCCAAGGTAAATTTGATAGACTATTCATAGTTGAGTCGGGTGACGACGTTAGGTGATGTTAGAGATGATGCTTTAGATAGTAGGAAGTGAGGCCCTAAGTAGTCTCAGTAGGGTATTTAGGAATGAGACATGAGAATACCACATAAGAGTGGGTCTTTGATGGTGTTATTAATATACGGGAAGCCAAGACATGTACATACGTAGTGTGTTCAAGCACCAATGGAGTGTCAAGAATGTGGTTAGGTCGGGAATCTTGGGTGGTTCTGTAAGAAGAATTCTCAGATATCTAGTAGCCAGGGACCATGGTAGAGATAGGGATCTGATATCAGATCATAAGTGGTATCAGGTGCCAGTATCTAGGATTCAAAAATACATGGAGGTTATGGAAGAGATAGTGGGACCCAGTAGTGGGGTTAATAGCTGGTATATGTTATAACTCTACTAGGAGGCTAGGCCTCAGGTAGTCAGGATTTAGTCCAGGTGCATGCAGTGGGGCTTCCATGTGAAGAGAAAGTCGGGGAGCTGACTATGGTTAGGGTGCTCCATGGGAATGACCGACTTTCTTTATTTATTTTGGCATGAAACCTATTTTTAGGCATGTCTGGTTTTGGGTGCATGAGGTGCATGGGTTGTTTTGGAATAACCAAATACTAGTGAGTAGTTTTCCATTGGATTAGATTCATTATATATATACATATACATATATGAGGTGCATGGAACTAACATGGTTTTGGGCATCGATGTAGTGCATATTTTATGATAGACGTGTTGGAATCTGAGCATCGATGAGATTGATATTTCATTTAAGATGAGTGGCACCGAGAATGATTGTGGGAATCTTATGGGATGTGAAATTTATGGTTTATGATGTGGAATAGGTGGTTTTTGGAATTTTATAAGAAGTGTGAAATCATAGGTGCCATGTGCAACATGGGCACAAGGTGGGAATCTGCTGAGATACGAGACTTAATGGGTGTCATATGTGACACATGCATGATTTGCGAACCTGATGAGGTGAAATAGTGAAAAAGCAATGTGAGAGGACATTTTATTCCTAGGATAGTTGGTGGACCATCATAATTTTGAGATTCAGGTTGGGAAGTGATCAGGTTAGGTAACTCCTAAGGTGGGGAGATCATTGAGAGAGTTGACTTGTGACTTTGTGATCGGGGTAGTCTGGGTTGTTTAAAAAGATATGGGTACTTTTAGTACCATCTCTGGGTAATTCTTTGTAGCTTCAGTACAAGATGTGTTAAGGTGGGGAGATTTTAATGTCCTAGGTTTTGGAAGTGGGTCAAATTACATAACCTGTTTGAAATTTTTGGAGTTTGGGGGTCAGAAAAACTCTTTTATTGAACAGAAGAAATTAATTACAAGTTTAAATTTGACCCAAGTCCATTTTCATAGATGGTTTTATAGGATTATTATGTTACTAAGGGTTTTGAGTGGGATTCAGGTGCATCAAAGGCTAGAAACCCATCATTTAAAGGTGTGCAAGCTGAGGCACACAATTATGAAAAAAATGCAACCTTCCATGAGAAACCATGTGACCCTCATTTGGCTCTATTCATGTTTTGAGAAACTGTGTAGGATGGAGAGAACGGCCATTCAAGTAATTTTTTAGTTTTAGAAGAGGATTCACACATGGTTTTCACATGGTCTAGAAAAATATATGGGCCAACTATGCATGGTGTGGTATATAGACAATTGGAATGAATGGTTTGTACAAAATTTTCCAAACCATGCGGTCTCTTTAAAATGTAAAAATTACCATTTTAACATGTTTTCATTAAAAGGTATTTCCCTATTTTTTTCCTCCTTATATGGATCTAATCTCCGGAAGCTAGGGATATCCTCCTCTCCAACTTATAATCTTTGAGACACAACCTCTATCTGATCTCTATTTTGATCATCGATAGTCTCATTGAAACTGCATCAGTCAGATCCTTGATATACTTGTCTCTTTAAACATTTTATCTCTCCATATGGTGCACTAAAATCCATACAAACTGTTTTACCGTACTTTAAAGGAGTTCATATAAAACACCAATTTATTTTGATTCAGTTGAAGTTAAAGACCAAGATCCATCAAGAACATTACTACCAGTATGATGTAGGTGGTGTCGGGCTTTCTCTTTAATTTCAATTGTGTTTTGGTGGTTCTTTATTGAGTGAACTATTGGGATCTCTGAGAGAGACCCAAATAATTTAATTATTTTATTTTAATTATTAAATTGACTATGTGAGACGTCTATGTGAATGATCCTCCTTGACTAAAAATGGTACAATCTTGTTGAGAGGATTCAGACCACTTAGGTAGGTTATTCTAGGTGGTTTATCTAAATTAAATTGAATTATTTATGTTACTTGTGATGGTTCTATGAGAATGTGGCTGGCTTGGCTGGAGGATTTAGGTGGTGATGACCACTTGGACTGAGACGATGTGATTCATCAGGTTGGGAGAGGCCTGATGCATATGAGGTGATGTTGATCACTGATTTGAGTGACTTGGTCATAGGGTTGAGGTGATGAGGTCATAAAACTATAAGCATAGCCCATGTGACTTGAGATGGTGATGACCATCAGGTTGAGGGAATGGTTGATAGGGCATGATGCTCCAGGATTATGTGGCTTAGATAATTTTTTGGTGATTTCCACTCATTATGATTAAATGACATGCCTTTGGAGTCTTGTGCACATAGATAAGACTCATATGATGAGGTGGTTTTAAAAACTCATGTGGGTAGAGGCCTCCATTAGTTTCATCTTAGGATGGTGTTAAACATCAGTGAGGTTGGAGGTTCTTGCTTTAGAAATATGCATATATGGAGAGGATCCATCGTTTGATAGTGTTGAGACCATCGGTTTGGAGATGAGGCTCACCAAGTATTGAGGCCATTAGGCTGAGATTATTTGGGAGGATGGACATAATAATTTATTAGGATGTTGTATATTGATTCATTGGTGTATATTATTTGGAGGATAGTAATCACTATGACTCAGACATCATGCTTTGATTCGATGGAGATTTATTGAGCTAAGATATGAGGGGCCAAGAACTTGTGTAGGAATTCCTTTGGGACACCAGTTATTTGATTATGGCATGGGAGGTGTCAGTTGGCATGAGGTTCCACTGATGATTTTAAAAGAGGTACCCAAGGGATCTCTAGTTTGTTACTCATCAGGGGATGAATTGGGATATATTATAAGGATCCTAACAACAACAGTTATATATATATATATATATACATTTTTTTATTCCATATATATAAGTGGGGGCAAATGGAATACTAGAGATGACCAAATCATGTGATTGGTTCCTTGTGGTTGTTGACAATAAAGAAATTAGTTTATTTATATATATATCATGCATGTGATATATTTTTAATTATATTTTTAACACCCACTTTATCACATATATAAGTTAAGAACACATTGGTGGTGGCCTACTGATATTTATTCTCATACCCTACATAGGCCCTTCAAGATGCATATAGTCTTTATGATTTTATGATCAGGTAAGGGTTCAAGTTCATTATCTTAACCTTAGTGATCATGATGGGATATTTATCATGGGATTTATGGAAAGTATAGTAACCCAGGCATAACATACATGGATAATACATAAATTTATATGAACATTCAACACATTACGAATGTACATTCCTGAAGACCATAATAGTTTAGGGTCTTCGGAAACTTGGAACACATTCTTCTAGTTTGGTGAAAGATCTTCAAAATATCCCTAAAATATCTTCCCATTTAGTATTCCTACCTAAAACATTTCTTCATAACCTGGGTAATGGAAACATAAGAAATGGGTGAGATCAAAGTCTATTTAAGGGTAAATAAGGAAATACATAAGCATAACATGGACATAAGGGTATGAAAACCTAAGAATAAAAATTTAAGACCATACCATACATATAAAAGAGTAAAAACATAATACATGACATAATGATTTGTAGATCATAAGAAATTAATCATAATATAATCAAGAACATGTAACATGTGATCATATAATAGGCATGATACATTTAATTTGTCAAAAATACATAAAATTCTTACATCATTACCTATAATTCAAGGATCATTTCCAAAAACATATCAGGGCATTTGATGGGGACTCCACCTACAAGGTGGGACACACCACCATTCCCAGTCATAGTCCTTTCCTTATATGGGATCAGGTTTCCCTATCTTCTAATTATGGATAAATTTTCCCCATCTTCCAATAGTGGATTGGGTTTCCCCATATTCCCATATATATTGGATTAGGACATAACTATTTCCCATTTTTGGATTAGGATGCACTTATTTCCCATTTTGGATTAAACTTGTCAACTTTGTTTCCATAATTATGTAATGAGATATAAATATTTACCCAATTCATTGGAGGGAGATATAGGTTCCACCCATCACATAATAACATTATATATATATATGTGACAAAAGATAATAAAACTTTCTTCTTACCATAATCCATAAAAAGAGATAGGTTTTATAAAATTTATATCATGACCCATGAAATGAAATGGATATCATAAACATTTAATCTTATCATAACCTATGGAAAATAGATAGGTTTTATTATCATTTCATCTTAGGATAACCTATTAAGGGAAGTAGGTTTAATAAGTATTTATCATGGTATAACTCATTGAAAAGAAAAATGTTTCATAAAAATTTAACCATATAAATATAAACCATTAAAGAAAGAATATGAATGTTGTTCTTGGATCATATCCTTAGTAAAGAATAAAATATAAAAAATATTTCATCATAGATGGAGAAGGATTTTTTAATATCACATGAAACATTTCTTAAAGAAAATAGAATTTATTTGAAATTATTTTTTATAAAACCATTTCAAAATAATTTTCTTACATATAAATATTTACAATTTCATTTATAACATTTTTTGAGGAAAGTATATTTTACTCCTTGGAAAACGATTTTTAAAACATAAATTTTTTTGATAAATATTTTCACTTATAATAACCATGAAAACATATAAAAGAGTTTGATTTTTTTTTAAATTTTTTCATTGAAAAAACTTTGAAAAATTATAAAATAATATTAGAAATCATTTAAATACTTTTCTTTGAAAAAACTTTTGAAGCATATAATGGAATATTTGAAAATCATTTAAAATAAATTTTAAACATAAAACATTTTTTAAAACAAATGTTCTTTAAAAACCACTTTAAATTAAAAAAATTCCCTTAATATTATAAAAAAATTAATTTATAATAAACATGTAAATTTATAAATAAATATTCAAGGAAGAGACAGTCATGAAGTCCGTTAAGTCCTTAGATGCCAAACAATCCTTTTTCACCTTAAAAGTTTAGAAAAGTTCAATGATCAGAAAACTACACGAAGATTAATTTTAAAACCATTTTATAAAAAGGTAAAACATGAGTAAAAATTTAATTTAAAAATCATATGATAATAGTAAAATATTTTATTATTTTTTTAGAAAACACAATTTTGAAAGAATATAGATTTCCAACCTAAAAAAGAACTAAAGTCATATTTTAATAAAAACATTTTCCTAATTATCTTAAGAACCAAAGAGTGAAAAATGGTACTAATACATGAATATATCAAGTATAAATAGAGTAAAATAAAATTCATGAGTATTCTTTAGAGATGGATCATAAGATTTCATCAATTAAAGAATAATCATAAACAATCCTGATAAACGATGAGATTGTGACAATAAACTGTTACAACTTTGGTAACATTGATTCATCATCCCCATAAAAGAATAAAATCCCATGAATCGTAAAATATCATGAAAAAATTATATTCATGATATAAAATATCAATGAGTAGTATAAAAACCCTATATAAAATAAGTGAGTGGTGAATATGGAATGTATCTCACAGAAATAAAAAGTGAGATGAAATTCACTTACCTTAAGTCTTGAATTTTATTTAGACACATTAAAACATACTATATAATAAATACAATTTTTTTTATAAATCTACAAAAAATCAATATAGTTATATATAATACTATATATTACTTGGTTATGATTTTATATTATTATTTTATTAACAACCCAATGTTAATATTATGTTTTGGGTAATATATATTTTCTTTTTCACATATGATTTGGCTTCTTATTCTTGATCCTCTTAGATAGATCATAATTTACTTATTTATAGAAGGTAAAAAATGATATAAATATCATATATATTTCGTATATATGTATTTATAATAATATATAAAATATATAATGTGAAATGGAATACACCGTTCATGGAGATGGTAGGCTGTACGTATACCTGAACACTGCTTCTATTTTATTATCGTTTTGAAAAAGAAATAAAGTAAATAAAATATATGTTTTTATATAATATGACTAGAGTATCATTATTATTTCATATATATCATATAGTTTCATTAAATCTATCTTTAATACATTTCATGTAGAGTGTGAATGAATCACATCACTTTGAGGAGGCAGTAGTCCACACATCCACAAACAAAGTTATTGTATTTACTCAAAATGGAAAGAATAAAGGTATATTTTATATTATAATTAAATAAAAATAAATAAATAATAAATATCATAAATATCCAATAAAAATATATTTTCCATCATAATTACCAACCATGAGAGGTGGTAAAGGAAAAATGAGCAACATTGTTTCATGAGGCGGTAGTTCACCGTCAACAAGAATGGCAAGTTCATTACCCATTAGATGGAATGTGTTTAATTGTTGACTGAAAAATTAGAATAACAAAATATCAGTATATTGATGATAATGGGTTTATTATATATGTATGGAATATAAATATTGAGTATATTGAAAAAAATAATGTAATGGAGCTTGAGGAAGGATGCTATCTCTTCTTTGGGTAACTCAATTTGGTTTTCTCCAAAGGGGTTCCTTGGTTAGATTTTCACAAAAAGGAAGGATTAAATGAGGAATGGGGAAATTTTGGGAACCAAATTGGGTATATATTTTCCTAAATTAAGTGTTTTTAGAGGTATTAATAAGTTGGATAAATGGTTACCTTTTATAAGGGAGGGAGGGGACACACTTGGAATTTTTGGAAAACAAGTTAGGTGTACCCACATTTTTAACTAACAAAAGTCATAAAAAACAAAGAAATCTCAAAAAATGTAAGGTTTGTGGGTGAAATATGGGCATAAAATGGGGTTTTACATGTTTATAGATCATCTTGGATCTTAATTCCAAGGTTTAGTCCCTTGTTATGTTTATTTCTACCTTAATCATTGTAATTAATTTTATATCACTTTCACTGATCTTTTTGGTTGGAAATTAAGTTGATAATATTTTACAATAATTATCATAATAATTATTACAATGTATGTTCATCTGTCAAAATTAAATTCATATAAATGGAAAAATCAAGTTTAATGCTAATCCCACATACCGGGCAAGAAAGTAGGTTTTTAAAGTGAGAATGTTTAAAAGTTCATTAAGATTTTATATCTAAATTCAATATACAAATGATTCAAACGACCTAAATTGGATTAATATATGTTTAATTGATATATTTTGACTTTAAATAAAACTTAAAATATAATTTAACGATATAAATAAATTATAATAAAATCCATTTTGAATTAAAATTCAGTATTTTTCATTATACACCAAAAAATGGAACATTATAGAAAAATACCAAAAAATCACAATAACTGTATTTTTATTTTTCTATTTCATAAATGAAGTTTATTTTTACATATTAAAATTATAAAATCTTTAAAATTTATTTTTTAGAAAGGTACTCCATTAAAAGGTGGTAAAACAGCTTTTAAAAAAATTTAGGGTTTATGTGTAATATTGGGTTTGATCTTGTCTTATGACTTTAAAATATATTAGATTAATGTAAAAAATATTTTTTTAATATATAAAATATATATTTTATTGATATCATTGAAAAATATTAATTAATTAATTTTATTATGATAAAATTAATTTGTGAGCATAAAAGTATTTTTTTATAAAAACATTCCTTTTATATTCTATTGGTTCTTATATTCATTTATAATTAATTTTTTACCAATGAATTCAAACATTAATTTTCATACGTTATTTAATCCTATTTATAACCACCTACTTAATGTCTAGGTTATGTCTTATTATATTAAATAATAATATTTTTAGTAATATATTATTATTCTGTAAAACTCGGTCTAGTGTGTCATGCAAGACATTGAGGAAAGTCAGTATTGCATGTACTCTATGAAAACATTAGTGTTACTTATAGAGTAAGATAAAATTTATGTTGTGTGTAGTACATGATTAATTTGTAATTTTATATAATTAAATTAAAACTTATTTCTTTAATAAAAACATTATTTTCAGTTATGTGTGAAATGAAAAATATCAAAAAGATTAAATTAATTCACAAAATATATTTTACAAAATATAGGGCTATTAATTTCTACCCCATTAAAAATAATTTCACCCTAGAAATTTTTATGGGTTATAAAATATTTAATTCTTGAAAGTTCCTTTAATATAAACCCATATCATAAAAAATGAATACCAAAACTTCCTTTAAAAAGGGAATGCTGAAAATATAACGGTTACCCAAAGTAATATATAACTAGGTTTCCACATAGAATAACATAGGTGAGAAGTTAAAACATGGACATGGAATATAAATACAACTTTTATGTTCTGATGGAGAGTGATAAAGAACATGGTTAAGAGAAATTTAAAAAACACAAAGCCAAAAATATATATACTGATCTAAGGGGCCATTTGATTAATTGGAAATAAAGGAATGAGGAATTTTTTTATGGTTTCAAGATCCATTTTCCCAAAGTTGAATAAATTTGACAATAACATATACTTAAATGGTTTAATTCGGTTCCATATGCACAATATCACCCTTTAGTTATGCCTTGATTAATTCCTGCTTTATCTCTTACTCCAGGGAAAGAGGGTGAATCAATCATTCATGAAGAACTCACATGTCATGAGATCCATAAATAGAATGATAAATCATTACATCTATCTATATCATAAAAAAAGTTATCACAAGTTATCCCATATGCGTAAATACTCATGTGGTGAGATAATACTTTAATCTCACAAACATCATCCAAAATATAACTTAAACTTTCCATAAATGGTTAAACTTATAATCCTTCCTAAATATTAAAATAAAAAACATTATAAATAATTTCATGAAATTATATAAATATTGATCCCCATATATCACAAAGCAGTTCTTGGTTTTCCATTCCAAATATGTGAATACCCTCATCGTATATTCTCTTGAAACATGGCAATAACCTAAATTTCTATAAATACTTTTCGAAAACATGAATTGTTTTTTATTACTAAGATTACTGGATATATTCTATAAATCTAAGAAGTTTTAAACTTCATCCATGATGACATAGAACACTTTTTCAATAAGTAATTAATCAGTTTCTGGGTAATTAGTACAATCTAATTTAATTTATCCATATCAATCATCTCTTTATCCAAGATAGACACAATTTTCTCAACATCAGGGAAACATTAAGGGTTACCTTCCCCTAATTCAAAATATCAAATTTACATTAAATCACTTTTATAAGTATTCATCTCTATTATACATATCCTTTTTAAACCTTAATGAAAAATTTATACTAAAAATACTTATATATTTCATGATTCATATAACATAATCTTTGAATTCCAAAACATAAATAATTCATTCGTCCAAATTTCTTCTCAAAAAATTTTATAAGCTTATTAATCTTATTCTGTAATACTTCTTTCATAAAATATAAAATAAAAATTATGTATTAACATTTATCAAACTCAATTTAACCATGCATATGAACAATTTTATTAAAACAACACATACCTTTTATAGGTCATTCATGGTTTGTTCATCATCGAAGAAAAAACAGTACTTAAACAACCTTGATTATTCTCTTCATGAGGCTTCCACTTAAGATATATGTTTTTATAATGACCATTATTTACACATTTAAATATCCATCAATTGATAATACCTTAGAGAGGCCAATATTCCCACCCATTGTGTTAACTGAACATTTTCATTTTCTTTTTGTAGTTACTTGATTTGTGTCCTTCTTTTCCATAGTCCAAAAATCTTCTAATTCCTCTAAATAATTCAATTGGGTGCTTCATCCCACATTCTTTTCACAAAAATACTGAATCTTATTTCTTCTATGGTCTCTAATACCTAAAATCTGAATGAACTCCTTGCTTATATTCTTTGGTGATTCTGAGAGTTGGTTAAGGTATACATTGTTAATCATGTTCCATGAAAACTGATTAAGCATGATCACAACATCCTTCACGCCAGTGATAATCCAATTTGACTACTCATCATAAAATTATCCATGACAATCAATGTTAACCCAATTCCTTCTAGTTCCTAACACTAACTAAAACTATAAAGTATAGGTTAAGAAACACTTATCATAGAATATAACCACACAAACATGAAAATTACTTATAGGATATATAAATAATGAACCATACTTCATCCTAGAGTAACCCATGAAAGAAAGAAAGTTCATAAAATTTATCATGTTATAACCCATTCAAGATATTTTGTTATCATAAAAATCAATACATATAAACAAAAAATATTCAAGAAAGAATACGAATAGTTTTCTTGGATCACAACCTCTAAAAAATCATAAACTATGACAAAGTATGTCATTATAGATGGAGAAGGACTTTTAAAGATCACATGAAACATTTATTATGAAAAAATAACTTATATTTATAAAAACTTTTTATAAAAATATTTAAAAATATTTTTATTATATAAAAATATTTACAATTTAATGTAAACAAATTCATGTGTAAAATATCTTTTAGACATTGAAAAACTCTTTTTAAAACGTATCTCATTTTGAAAACCATTTTCCTTGAAAATAACCATGAAAAATTATAAACAAGATTGATTTTTTTAAAAAACATTTTATTTGAAAATATTTGAAAATATTATAAAATAATATTTAAAATAATTGAAATTAATTTCCATGAAATCAAAATTTTGAAAATATATAAATTAATATTTTCAAATCATTTAAAACATTTTTGAAAAATAATTTTTTAAAAACCATTTTTCATTGAAAACTACTTTTAATTAAACAAAGTTTTAGAATACTATGTAAATATTTTCTTTAAAAATTTACTTTTTAACATACAAATGATGCTTCATGGAAGTGATAGTCATGAAATAAGGTAAGTTTTTACATGTCGAACATTATTTTTTTCACTTAAAAAGTTTAGAAAAGTGCGTTGATTAAGAAATGAAAAGAATAATTCTTTTAAATACATTTTATAAAAAGGTAAAACATGGGTAAAAGTTTCCACTAAACTTTATAGGATAATAGGAAAACAATTTTTAAAACATTTTTATAAAATATGGTTTTGAAAGAACAGAAATTTCTGACTGAAAGGAAATATAAATTCAGATTTTTCATAAAAACATTTTCTTAATTACCTTAAGTACCATAGAGTGGAAAAATTGTACTAATACATTAAGATATCATGAATAAACAGAGTAGAAGAAAATTCATGAGTGTTCTTGAGAAATGGATCATAATATATCATCAATGTAATCATAATCCTAAAAAATCTCGATAAACAATGAGATTGTAGAAATATACTGTTAAAACATTGGTAACATTGAATAATAATCCCCATGAGAGAATAAAATTACTTGAATATGAAAATGTCATGAAAAAATGATATTCATGATATAACATGTTAATGGGTAGTATATACACCCCATACAACAGAAAAAAATGGTGAATATGGCATATACCTCAAAAAAATAAAAAGTAAGATGAAATTATCTTACCTTAAGTCTTGAGTTTTCTTTATACACATTTAAAATACCAGTATAATAAATATAAATTTATTATAAATCGACCACATAACCATATTATTATATCTAATACAATACATTACTTGTTTATGACTTTTTATTACCCGTTTATTAACAAATCCACGTAAATGTTGTTAGAGTTGGTTCCTTAAAACTGAATTATTTTTACATTATGATTAACATGTATTCATTGGATTAATATTAATAAACTCCTTATCACATCATTATTATTCTTCTTCATGGCATAGTATGTGATAATATCTTAAGAATAACTGTCGCACTAAAATGTCATAGCAGATCCCTACTATGATGAGAACTTGGAAGTGCAATGACACTATTCTTTAATATATGTTCTATGGTCGGGTGATATGATTTAAAGGGACAAAAATGATACATTCTATTAGGGGTGTGGACTCATGAAACTTTTAGGCACCTTTTCATGGTGTGCACCCTTGGTAATATTCAAGAGGATATTATGATAACAAGACCTGCTAGTTGGAAATCCACATTCATAAGTGTCATTGGATGTTCCTATCTACAGATGTGTTTATTGGTCCTTAGACTTTATGATTATTATTAATGGGTATTATGACTCTCACACTTAGATGTATTGACATAAACTGTGATGTTAAATGTTTGCGGTAAGGTAAGATATGTTTGGTATGTCTCAAGTAATATTACATTAATGAATAATGCAATAAAGGATTTGTCACTTCTATGGAAGTATATATCTCAAGACCTTTTATGGAAATGATAAAACAGAACTAAATCTATAGACATTGTTTTCACTAGGAATGTTCAATTCTAGGAAGTCAAATAATGAGAAATCGAGCACATGGGTTGATGACACTTGCATGAAACTCACTTGATTGGAGATATGATAACAAAGGAATTATATTACATGGTAGGAGTTCATATGAGGTGAAATGTCATTATGAGATCAAATTATTTATCTTGCATGTCTTGACCTGTTTCTAGGTAGTAATCGTAGACTTTAGGCAAGCCCGCCTAATGCCAATGAGAATGAGGCCAAGAGGGTTACACACTAAGCACAACCAATATATCTGTTAAATAATCTATTATTTAACAAGTTAATAAATATTATTCCTAGTTGTGGTTTAATAATTATTTAGGTATGCCTGATCCCATTTATTTAGTCACTAGTTATTCAAGAGAATATATCGTAGATGGAATTTTTTTTACTGGTGAATAATGCAGTTATACTTATTTAATAAATAATCATTATTCAGTGCTCAGTAAATATTGAGGAGGATTGGTGGACTATGTTATGGGTCTGGTGAGAAATAATCTTACATATTATTTGGTTAAATAATATTTAAATATAATGTGCAAGTTAAACACATTCCATGGATATAATATCATTTATATTATTATTAGACATTGGGTTTCACATGGAAAAAGTAAAATAAGTAACAAAACTTATGTTAATTATTTATTATTACATGGTGAATTAAATTCCCTATTATATTATTATAATCTAATTAGCCAAGGGGCCATATCACCAGCTAACCAATGGTTGTGTTCACAACAATCATGGAGAAAAGCTCTCAAGCCTAGAAAACTCTTCCCCCTCTAAGATAACTCTCAAGAATGTGATAGATCCACCTCCACTGGATCCAGAAGAATGCATTAGAAGCAATTATCATGGCGATCAAAGGTGGACATCATAAGAGAATGGACCATCCATGCTAGCACCCAGATACTCATTCGGTGATGTTTGGAGAAACATGGAGCATGTGTGGATCACCTCTTGATGATTCCTATACTTGGATTGTACATCAAAATAAAGCCACACCTCATACCCATGGCTGAATGCATCAACGAAGAAAGAATCACCTTGGAGGTAATTCTTTCATTTAATTAAATTAATTATAAACAAAATATGCCGATCCTTTCTTCTCTGTTCTAGGATTTCTCATTTTTCTATTATCATTGATTCAATTCTATGGACACTGGAGTTTATCGTCGTATTGATCCCAGATTAATCATCAATCATGGAAATTTGAAAAGGTGGGTACATACCCATCGCACAATTCCCCTACACCCAGAACCTACAAGTGGTATCAGAGTGGCCATATTTTCATTTATAATTATTTAAAAAATTCTTTGATGATTTATACATTAATAATTTAGTTTTTCAATTCAGGTTTAATTATTCTTGTAATCAGAATTTCAAGATATGTTCTTCCTCTTTTGTTTCTCATAGATCTAACCGAAACAGAAAAATTTATGATTAAAATTAAATAGAGGAATTCATTAGGAGGCACCGAAGACTCTATTCATGTAACATGACAGTACACACCATGTATTTGAAATTATATGCCATGTAATCTTCTATATATGCCGTATAATATGGATCACACACCATGTAGTTATGTTCAGTGGATTGAGAATAATTCATCAATTACTCAATCCGTGTACATTAATGACATGTGGTGTAGTTAATTATTACACCGCATGTTGACCAGGATAGAATGGAGCACGTTCAACAAGACTAGACGCTGTGAGGCCCACTGGACATGACATGTTGTCCCTTCGGGTCAGGATCAAGTCATGTATCCCATACACGGCTTTCCCAACTGGTGATTATGTAACACATATTTGACAGGACATGTGGCCCACTAGAGACATTGTTTACTTCGAAGATTTCCAAAGTACACCTCACAAGACATTTACCTAGGCATGTACATAAGATATATGGTGAGGAGGGTACATGCCATGTTGTCGGATCTAAAGACCGTGTACTTTTTCCAGATTACACAGATTTAAAAAATTATTAGTATATTATGTAAACCTTGAGACCTGTACCTTCATGTGGGAATAAATATGGAACACAACATATGATAAGTGTTATATATATATATATATATATATAAATGTTTAATTAACATCCGCGTAATGTTCAAATATTTTCACATCATGTTGAGTTGTCTTACTATTATAATTTTGTATGCTTTCTATATGTCACAACGAATAAAATCTACCCATGTATAAATATATTATGGGTAGTTTGGGATGGTTGTTCACTAGGTTTCCTCTAAGGTAAAAGTTATTTACAAGTTCATGGATTCTAATCTCAAAGAAATTCAGAAAAGGATTAAGTTAAAAAAGATTTTTAATTAAAGATAATGATTAATTGATTTGAGTGTAATTTATATTAATAATAACGATTAAATTATTGAATTATAGTTTTATTAAATGTGTAATATGTTTCACGCATGGGGATGATCTTGAGAAAGACCAGACCTTCGTATGTGATTGGTTCCCTTTTAATTTATTTATTAAATTAAAACTATTGTCCTGCATGCCTTCTCCTCAGTAATATGTAGGGACCATGTTCCCATGGTTTCTTTTATGTATACCCCCTTTTACCCCTCACCTGCTCATGAGATTAAATAATATGTAATGGATGGAGCTCCCAAGCTAGTGTAGGTGGTTCAAGTTATTAGATGAGGAAAAACCAATCCAAGGATATACGAAAGTGGACAGGTGGAAAGATGTAAACATGAACCTTAAATGGTTCAAGGTGTTTCTCCCCTAGGTCAGGTTTAGTTTATCAACCACTAGATAAAATAACCGATATTAAAGCTCATTATCATACCATTTATTTGTTTCTATTAGTTGTATGGTTATTCATTATGAATTTTTGACGCGATCACATAATTAATGCTCTAACAAGCATACAAGACAGAACTAAAAATAAAATGGATTATGCATAAATATTACCTATACATGATTAATCAATTAAGTATATCCCTCTTAATATTAACAAGTATGTGAAAATGAAATATTTGAAAATTTATGCATAAAGGATAAAATCATTAAATTAAATATTAATTTGGTATAGACTTATATTATTTATGTTAGAATAAAACTATAGTTCAATGTGCTTGAACAACCATAGTTGAGGTGATTTCAATTATTGGGGAATTATAATTTGAGTTTTTTGGGTTTACCTAACTTATTCTACATAAAGGGTTGGATTCCCTAGACAGACTTGGTGCAACTGAGAGGAAAAGGTTAAGAAAATCTAAAATTAAAGATTTCAAGATTGGGGAGTCCACTCAACAGATCAAGGATCTATGAGTTAATGCAGTTGGAATCTCGAATACCTACCTAAAACCATTCAAGTTTCTTGACCAACCATATTTGGGGTTATGTAAATAGAAATATGGATCCTTTCCATTAGAATTTATAAGTAGCATAATATTCTAATGCCAATGGTGAGGGCTATTGGGTTTTGAAAAAATAGTGGGAGACTAATAGATATTAATTTATTTATTTGTCTATAACTATCAAGATAAAGTACTAAAACAATGTTTATATTATTTTTATAAATAATATGAAAAATGACATCAAAAATATCATTGTGATCCATACAAGAGAAGGAAAACCTTATCACTGGAACTAATTTCTTGGAGTGGAAAAGTCATCTTCGGGTTATCCTTCACCATGAGAGAAAACTGTATGTGTTGGTAGAGCCTTTACTAGTTGTTCCAGTAAATGAGGCATGTGGTGAGGAACTCTCTGTGTATGAAAAAAATATTAATGATGCTATAGATGTTCAGTGCCTCATGCTATCATTCATGAATAATGAGATCTGGATCAAAACATGAGGACATGGATGCTTATAGCATGATGTATCACCTTTGGGTTCTCTATCAAGAGAAGGCAAGACAAGAGAGGTATGAGATCTCCAATGCTTTTTTCACTACTAATCATGGAGAGTCTATGCCCGGTGGACCACATGTAGTCAAGCTTATTATCTCAATTGAGTGTCTGGATATCTTAAGGATTAAATTCCTATATGATTTGTGTATAGATATCATACTATGATCACTACCTATGACGTTGTCTAGTTTTATTGGGAATTATAATATGTGAAATTATGAGAAGAGTCTATCAGATATTCTTACCCTGATTCACCAAGTGGATAAAGACATGGTGTATGAAAAACCCAAAGATATTATGGTGAATAGGAAGAGAAAGGACAAGGAATATGGGCCTAAGATTTATAAACAATCTAAAGGCTCCGATCACTGTCCGACCAAGAAGAAGAAGATCCAGAGGTAGGGAAAGGAAAAATAGGCAATATGCTTTGCATGTGGCAAGTCAGGCCACTGGAGGATGAACTACACCTAAAGGAAAGGGGAATCCAAAGGTTCATTTTTTTTATCGAGTGAAATATTTCCATTTTTACAAATTGGGTATTAGATATAGCTTGTGGGGCTTACATCTGTATTCAAATTCAGGAACCAAGTAGATTCCATAAAATTGCCAGAGGAGAGGTGGATCTTCGAGCTACCAATTATGTGAGGCTATCTGCTCTTTCCATTGGTGAATACCATATTACATTGCCGACAAGAATGATTTTGGTTTTAAATGCCTATTATTATGTACCTTGTGTTACTAGGAACATAATTTGTGTATTTATTTTAGATACAGATGTATTTATTTTCATGTTCGGAAATAAATGTTGTTACTTTTAAAAGGAAAACATATTTTATGGTATGAAAAATTTAAATAACAACCTGTATTCATTAAATTAAGAGAACCAAGTGTTGGAAATTATAAAAAACCAAGTTCACATGACTCATACAACACCTAGTTTTGGCATCACTTCTTTGGTCATGTAAACAAGAAGCACCTAAAAAATCCCTCTCAATATGGTTATTTAGACTCTTCTAAGATAAATCTACATGATTAATGTCACACTTGTTTATAAAGAAAATTGATCAAAACCAAAATTTTGTGGAAAGGGTGAAAGGAACACAAAGCTTCTATAATTGGTACACATTGATGTGTGTCGACCATTTCCCGTAGAAGCTAGAGGTGTATATTATTAATTCAGTACTTTTACAGATTACTTGAGTATATATTTACAATTCTACATAATGAGGTATAAGTTTGAGTCCTTTGAGATATTTAAGGAGTTAAATAAATAAGTAGATAATTAGGTTGGTAAGAAGATAAAGATGCTTCGATCGGATTGAAGTGGAGAATATTTTAACCCAGAGTTCATCAACCTTTTTCGAGAGTCTCGGATTCTATCTCAAATCACTTCACCTTATACATCATAGTGGAAAGTTATTAGATAAAGGAGGAACCATACCTTATTAGACATGGTAAGGTCGATGATGATTCATGAATATATTGCATTATGCTTTTGTGGATATGCATTTCAAATTGTGTAATACACATTAAACCAAGTTATAACTAAGGAGGAAAATGGGACACCCTTTGAGATTTGGAGTGGAAAGAAACCCACTTTATCACATACATGTCTATGAGGATTCAAGGTGTTTGTTAGGGATTTATCAAGAAACAAACTAGCATCTCACGGTATGAATTGTATCTTTATAGGGCATCCCAAAGGCACAAAGTGATACTACCTATAAAACCCCTCAGACAAGAAAGTTACTATTTATAGATAGGATATCTTATTTGAGAGGGATAACATTCTCAAAAAGGATAGTTGGATAAATATTGAATTCAATGAATTTGATGCTCATGATACATAGGATTAGGTACAGGAAAAATATCCACAAGTCCCTATGGAAGAGATAGTTCCTAAAACAAAAGTACTGTGTAGGAGTACAAGGGAGGTAAGGGAACCAGAGTGATATGATTTCCTTGCCACTAAGGATGGTGACTCATAATTGTTGGACAATGAGGAACCTCTCTCCTAAAAGGAAGTAGTAGAGAGATCAGAAGCTACAAGATGGCTAGAAGCTAGGAATTTTGAGATCAATTCCATGTATTAGAACCATGTCTGGGTTTTGGTTGATGTGCAAGATAATATAAAGACAGTTGTGTGTAAATGGGTATTCAAGAAGAAACTAGAAATAGAAGGTCAATTTAGTACCTATAAATCAAGGGTAGTGGAAAAAAGTTTATAAATAATGTTAAGGAATTGGGAATGATTAAAACCTTTTCTCTAGTTTCCATGTCTAAATACAAAAGAACCATACTTTCCAAGTAGGTATCCATAAATATGATATTTGGTAAATGGATTTCAAAACTACATTCTTTAATGGGAACCTACAAGAAGATGTCTATACGACACAACCAGAAGGGTTTGTGACACCAGGTGATGTTTAAAGGGTATGCAAGTTGCAGAGATCCATGTATGGATTAAATAAAGCCTCCAGATCATGGAACATTCAATTTGACGAAGCCATAAGAGAATTTGGTTTCATTAAGAACGAACATGAGCCATGTGTTTATAAGTGGTTTAATGGGAATGCATTCGTTATCCTAGTAGTGTATGTTGATGACACATTTCATATTGGAAACGACATTCCAGTCTTGCAGTCAGTCAATGACTGGTTGAACAAGTACTTATCCATTAAGGACTTAGGTGGAACAACCTACATTTTAGGGATTAAGATCATTTGTGATAGATGCAAGAGGTTTCTTGGACTAATTTAAAGTACATACATTGACCAAATACTAAATAGATTTACTATGGAGCAATCCAAGAGGGTATTGGTTTCAATGTCCCATGGTAAACATCATTCCATGAAAATGTGTCCCCAAACACAACATGAGAAAGAGAGGATGAGTAAGATTCCATACACTACAACAATAAGATCTATCATGTATGCCTTATTATTTACTAGACTTGATGTTGACTATGAATTGAACATGGTATGAAAATATCAAGCAGATCTAGGTGAACATAATTAGACTACTGTCAAGACTATCCTTAAGTATCTAAGAATAACTAAGGATATGTTCATAGTGTATGGAGGACAAAAGGATCTTTTCATTAGAGGGTATGTGGATGCTCTTTTTTAGATATATTATAATGATCTGAAGTCGTAATCATGATATGTTTTCTATCTCAATGGAGGAGATGTGAGTTAGAAGAGTTCAAATCATCCAATTTTCACTGATTCTATAGTAGAGTTTGAATATACAACATCTTTTTATATAGACAAGGAATCCATCTGGATTTAGAAAATATTCCAGGAGAATGATTTGGTACCTATTAGTAATAATCCTATTACATTGTATTATGATAATACTATAGTTGTGGCTCTTGAAAAGGAGCCAATGTCACATTAACAAAAAAAGCACATACTACAGATATATCAACTATTGAGGCATTTCTATAAAAGGGGTAAAGTTGTAGTGAGTAGAGTGTCCAAGGAAGAGAATGTGGTGGACCCCTTGACTAAAGGCATATCTCAGCAGAAGCATGAATATAATGTGAGAGCTAGCAGACTGAAGGTTGTTACTAGTTGGCTATACTGCAAGTGGGATTTTGTTGGAGTTGGTTCCAAATAAACTAACTTCTTTGTACTTTATCAGAAACCTATATTCATTGGATTAATATCAATGAAATATTTATCACATCTTGATTATTCTTTTATGTGACATAGTAAGTGATATTGTCCTAAGAATAGATATCACACTAAAAGTTCATAGCGGATCCCAACTATGATCAGAACCTGGAAGTACCATGAAACAATTAGTGAATATATTTTCTATGGACGGATGATATCATTTTAAGGGACAAAAATGATACAGGCTATCAGGGGTGGGGACTCATGAAAATTTTAGGTACCTTCTCATGATATGCACCCTTCAAAATATCTAGGAAGATATTATGAGAACAAGACCTGACAGTAGGAAATATACATTCATAAGTGTCATTGTATGTTCCTATCTGTAGACATGTGTATTGGTCCTTAGACATTAAGATTATTATTAATGGGTATTATGACTTGTACACTTAGATTTATTGACAAAAATTGTGATGACATATGCTCATGATGAGGTTGGATGTGTTTGAAATGTTATGAGTAATACTTCATTAATGAATAATGGGATAAATGATTTGTTGCTTCTACAAAAGTAGATATCTCATGAGCTTTGATGTAAATGATATTGCCTAACTAAATCCATGTCAATGGTGTTCTCTAGGAATGTTAAATTTTGAGAAGTCAAAGAATGAGAAATCAAGAACATGGGTTAATGGAACTTACACGGAACCCGTTTGATTAAATATATTGGGGAAAAGAGATTATATTACATGGTAATCATTCATTTGAGGTGACATGTCCTTAAGAAATAAACTTATTTATCTGGGGTCCCTTGACCCATTTCAATACAGTAATCCTGGACTTTAGACAAGCCCACCTAATTCCAATGAGAAAGTAGAATAGAGGGTCACACACTAAGTGTATCCAGTATCTCAGAAATATAATTTATTATTTAACAAGTTTAATAAACATTATTCATGGTTTTGGTTTAATAATTATTCAAGTATTCATGGTCACATTTATTTCATTTCTAGTTATTCAATATAACATATTATAGACATAATATTTATTAATCAGCAAATAAATAGTCATTATTCAGTTATATTTATCTAATAAATAAATAGTCATTAATCAGGGCCTGGTAAATATTGAGGAGGATTGACAGACCAAGTTATAGGTCCAGTAAGAAATAATATTAAATATTATTTTGTTAGTTACGATTTAAATATAACATTCATGTTAATCACATGTCATGTAAATAATAACATTCCTATTTTTATTTGACATGTGTTTTCATATGGAATAATAAAATAAGTAACAACACTTGTGTTGATTATTTATTATTACCAAGTGAATTAAATTCCCCATTATGTTATTATTCTCTAACTAGATAAGGGGTCATAGCACTAGCTACCCAATGGTTATGTACAAAATACCCTTGGAGAAAATCTCTCGAGCTTATAAAAATCTTCCCTCTCCAAGAACTTTCTCATGAACAAGAGAGATCCTCCTCCACTAGATCTAGGATAATGCTTTGGAAGCAATTCTCAAGGCAATTAAAGGCAGACATCACAAGCGAAAGGATCTTTCGTGCTAGCACCCGGAGAATCCTTCAGTGATGTCTAGAGATACGTGGAGCATGTGGGATCACTTATAGAGGAATCATATCCTTGGATTATACATTGCAACAAAGACACACCTCTGACCTATGGTCTAACGCATCAACTAAAAAAGAATCACCTTGTAGTCAATTCTTTAATTTAATTAAATTAATTATAAACAAAATATGTTTATCCTCTCTTCTCGGTTCCAGGTTCCCTCCTTTGTCTTTTATCTTTGATTCAATTCTATGGATATTAGAATTTATCATCATATTGATCCCAGATTGATCATTGATCATGTAAATTTTTAATGTTGGGTACATTCCCATCCAGCGCTTCCGCTATGCCCAAAACCTAAAAATATTACATTTTGGGTAATATATACTTTATTTTTCATATATGATTTAGATTTTTATTATTGATCCTATTAATTAAATAGTGATTTAAATATTTATAGAATTTAAATCATGATATACATATAATATATATTCCTTATATATGTATTTATAATTATCTATAAAATATAGAATATGAAATGGAATACACCATTCATGGAGATGGTCGGCCGTACATATGCATGAACGCTATTTCTGTTTTAATATCATATTGAGAAAAGAAATTAAATGAAATAAATGTATATATATAATATTATTATCATAGAATTATTATTTCATACATATCATATAATTTCAATAAACCCATCCTTAATAAATTTTATATAGAGTGTCAATGAGTCACATCGCTTTGAGGAGGTGGTAGTCAACACATCCACAAATGAAGTTATCATATTTACAAGAAATGAAAATAATGAAGGTATATTTATATAATAACTATAAAAGCATAAAGAAATAATATATATCTTATATATCAAATAAAAAAATATTTCCCATCATAATTCCCATCCATGATAGGTTGAAATGGAAAAATGAATAACATCATTTTGTGAGGCATTAATTAGTTCTCCATACACAAGAACTATAAGTTCATTACCCATAAGATGTATGTGTATTTAATTTTAGGATAAAACCTTTGAATAAAATAATCTCACTATATTTATGATTCTTAGATTATTATATAATAACAAAATATGAAGATTTGAGGAGGTGTAAAATGAAAATAAAAGAAAGGAGCTTGAGGAAGGACGTTACCACTTATTCGGATAACTCCTTTTGGTTTTCACCAAAGGGATTCATTGATTAGATTTCTACCAAAAGGGAAGTTTCAAGGAGGAAGGTAGTGATTTTTTTAGCTTAATTGGGAAGATATTTTCTGAACTTAAGTGGTTTTAGAGGTATGAAGAATGGGGATGGGTGGTGACCTTTTATAAAGAAGGAAGGGGGCACACTTGAAATATTTGAAAACAAGTTTGCTTTAACCACGTTTTTACCTAAAATAAGACATAAAAAACCAACTTAACTCAATAATATATGGTTTATAAAAGAAATATATCCATAATATGGGTGTTTGGACAAGTGTAAAGTCTATTTTGTCTTTTAAGGTTATGTTTTAGTCCCTTGTTAAACTTAATTTTACCCGAATAAATGTAATTAATTTAAATCATTCTCACTAAACATTTTGGTAAAAAATCAAATTGATCCTATTATAATATAAGTATTATTATTATTATAAACATTTTAGTTCATTTTTTAAAATTTAATTATCAGGAATAGAAATTTTTTTAACGTCAATCCTACAGACGTGGCGAGAAACATGTTTTTAAAGCGAGAATGCTCAAAATTTCAATAAGCCTTTATATCTAAATTCAATATAAAATGATCACAATGACATAAATTAGATTAATAGATATTAAATTGATTTATTTTGACTTTAAAAACAACTTAAAATATAATTTAACTAGATAAATAAATTAGAAAAAAACATTTTTGAATTAAAATTCATTATTTTTCAGTATTCATAAAAAAAATAAAACATACATAAAAATATCAAAAAATCACCCAAACCTAAATTTTATGTTTCTATTTAAAAAATGAATTTAATTTTGACATAAAAAATTTATAAAAGTGAAAAAATTTATATTTAAAATTGGTTATCTATTAAAAGGTGGTAAATCTACTTTAATAAAAATATAGGTTTTTATGTGTAATATTGGGTTTGTTCTTATCTTATGTCTTTAAAATATATTTAATGAATATAAATTTATTTTATTAAATATTCAAAATATATATTTAATTGTTGTCATTCACCAATAGTAATTAATTTAATTTATTAGGATCAAATTTCTTTCTGAGCATAAAAGTTGTTTTTATAAAAACATTTTTTTATATTCAATTGGTTCTTATATTCATTTATAATTAAATTGTAACTATTGAATCCATACATATGTTTTCATAAGTTAGTTAATCATTTTCAGAACCATCAACTTAATGAGTAGGTTATATCTTATTATATTAAATAATAATATTTTTAATGACATATTATTTTTCGATAAAACTCTATATTTCATGTTACGCAAGCCATTGAGAAAAGTAAGTATTGCGTGTAATGTAAGATAACCTCAATGTTATGTGTTGAGATAGATAAAATTTATGTTGTGTGTAGTGAAAAATGAACTTGGTCTTTCATATAACACAATATAAACTTAGTTTTTTTTAAAAAATATTTTTAGAGTTCTGTGAAATGAAAAATATCAAAAAGATTAAATTAATTCGAAAAAAATATTTCACAAAATATCAGGGTGATACAGCCAGGGACCTTGGATGTTCAAGTATCCGAAAGTGTTTATTTTTGAGTTTCCTTTTATTCCATCTTTCTTGTATACATTTTCTAATATTTTTAGACACAAGAAACCCTTATTTTTATCTTCTCTTTTGTATGAATTATTATGGTATGAATGTTTAGCTACAAATGTTGTTTTATTCTATAGATGGTATGTTTGATCTTATTGATCATTACTGCTATTGTCTGTTGTGCTTCCACTATTTTGAGTTACTAGTCCAAATTTTTATGTCCTCTAATAAAATGCTATATTTATATATAAACAATTATTATTATCAACAACAAAGGGTATAGTCTCCCTACTATCACCTCTTTACACCTTTTATTCTAGTCTTCAGCCTTTGTCATATGAGGAGGTACACCTAAGTCCCAATGGTACTCTAATCTTGAGGATTGTTTAGGAGAGAAAAAAATAGGGTTGGGTGTTATACCTGTGCTAATAAAATATTCTACAGGGAAAGTAAAATTGGTTTTTTAACATGTTAGCATGAACCTAAATTATTTTCCTAGGAAAATTAATGGTGGAATCATAAATATGCAATTTCGATCAATGTAAGCTTTGTAACCCTGGCTACATGAGGAATTTGGCTATGATTGTGTGACTATAATTTCAATTTATAAATTTAATGGGCCTTTTTAAATTATAATGTGTAATTCATAAAATTGAGCCATCATATTTCACCTTTTACATTCTAAGATTGAATGTTAGGGTATTTGGCTGTAGTTACCTAGGAATCAATATTAATTTATAATGTGTATGAGACTTTATAAATGGGGGATGATAATTCTTTTAATTAGTCATTGTGTTATGTGAAAAACAAATTACAACTTAAAATATAAATTCTAAATTAAAAATAATATGGTTTCCTATAAATGAGAAGGCATAGTGAAATTTAAAGAGTGTTTCACTCCATAAATTACGATTGACCCTCCATATACTATATCCCTTATAAATAGAAACTTGAATGTTTCCCAATACCCTAACCTTATAAGTGGTTATTTGGGGAAGTATACCTTGGGTATTGAGACCTTTTATTCAGTTGAATTTCTATTATATATCCTATATTATTTTAAATTTTGTTCTGAGGAGTGTTCTTAGAATTTATAGAGCCATGCCACCACAGATTCCTCTAGTTGTGCACTGGGATGGTGGTGAAAACTTTGATTTAGATATGGTGGGACCTAAGACACTAGTTCTAACTATAATTTCACCACCTACAATACCACATTATATTATTGAACTAGGAACTGAAGATCAAATTCAAGAGGGTTTCTGAAACTTGATGAAGTCGATGCAGGGTGCTCTACGACCTGGACCTATGATGTGTGATCTTACTTGTGAGTTCCAGTAGCATCATCATCCTATCATCTTAGGTAATGGTGGTCCTCTATATGTTGATTCATTTCAATAATCCAATATTTTTATATTTTATAATCTATAGATTAATATTGATAGGAGGGTCAAGATCTCCATTAACATTCCACGTGATTCGTCCAAGCGTTGGTGGGATATGATTACGTAGGATAGTCATCATTAGGGCATGGTATATAAGGAATTATATACTTCCTTATATGATTACCATTTCCCTCCTACACTGAGAGATGACTATGGAATTTTATTCATGCATATAGAGTAGGGTGTTATGTCAATCCGGAACTATTTAATGTGTTTTACTCCACTTAAATGATTTTCACTACTTTTTGTTTATGAGATATCATGAGAGAGAATGCTTGGAGGATGGGTTTAGGTCTTCCATCCATTAGTAGGTTAATTTATTACACCTATACAACTTTTCTAAGACTGTGAACCAAGATATTATCCCCAAGTGTAACTTGAGTGAAGTTGATAATACTAGGAATAAAGGTTTAGTGCCGAGAGAGGGTGGTAATTACTCCATCAGCAAGAAGCGTAGCCTTGAGTTTTCTTGTCGGAATAGTGGAGGCCAGAGTATCTACATTGGAATATCCATTATATGATATTAATGTGGATAAAATAGGCATGTGAATCCTTGGTGTGATAGAGGTCCACAAGAGTGTCATTCTTGTGGCCATATGGTATATCTTAAGAGGTTTTACTATACCTTTATACCCATTTTTAGAAAAAGTTGTATGCACTAGATCCACCTTAAGGAGAAAGATATGTGTCTCCAAGCTAGTAGGAATCTGTAGTAGTACAGACTGATCTGGTCAAAGAGAAGGTCATGGATGAGGTACCCAGAATTCTGATTTTTATCCTCAGGAAAGTGGACTTATTCAGGGTAGTCAATATATTTCTCAATGTTTTGGATCAGGCTAGTTTCACAAATTACCATAGATACCAAAAGATAATAGTGTATTACCATCTAATATACAAGGTACTATTCTTGGAGCCTCAACTATCTTATCTCATTTATTCGATACATGTTCCTCACACTTCTTTATCTCTTTATCAATCATGGGATGACTTGGGCTTGAAATACTGTACATTTATGGGGTGATGACCCTAGAAACATTGTTTATTATATATTTAGAGGGTATATACCAATATTATAACTATACCATTGAGGTAGGTAGTTATCATTTCTTATGGGATCACTTCTTCTTCAAAATGAATATCTTCGATTTCAGTCTCAAGATAGACTAGTTAGTCCCCTATCATGCCTACGTAGAATGATATCATCGTAGGGTATCATTTATATCACTAAAGGGAGGAAGTTATCTTCACAAGGGTGAGTGGAATTTCTAGTGTAGTCAACGAAGAAAAGATCATGGTGGGATGGGAGGAGTGATAGCCCAAATTTCCAATCCTTTCTTGGTTGATTAGATAGCACACTTGAAATATGTTCCTCTAGTAGCGAATCATTTTAGGGATGTTTTGCCAATGAATTCTCTAGACTTCCTCCTGATAGAGAGGTAGATTTTATGATCGAGCTGATTCCAGGAGTAGTTCCAATATCTATTCCTCCATACAAGATGGAACCTACTATTCTCTAAAACATCAAGAGATAGTTGTAGGATTTAAAATATAAGGGTTTTATCCAACCTAATACTTATCCTTGGGGTTCACCTATCATTTTTACCAAGAAAGAGGATAGAAACCTCTAGATATACATGGATTATAGATGATTGAACTAGCTTATCATTAAGAAATGGTATCCATTTTCTCAAATAGATGATATCTTTGATCAACACTGAGGAGCTAGATTTTTCTCTAAGACTAAACTAAGATTGGGATATCACAGGTGTGAGTCTGGACTTCAAATATACCTCGTACAAATTTATATAGTTGGTATAATTTATAAGAGTTCCTAGTTATGTCTTTCAGTCTTACAAATTAACATTATATTTTTATGGACCTGATGAATAATTATTTTCACCCCTACCTAGATTAATTTTTCCTGGGTTTTGTGGTTGATATCTTAGTTTATTCTTATACTCAAAGAGAACACACCAAACATCTTGAGATCGTTCTAAATACATTGGTAGAAAATAAATTATATTCTAATTTTTCCAAGTTCCACTTATGTATTGGAGAAGTTTACTTCTTAGACTATATTATACAGGAATAAAAAGTATCCATTTATCCAGAGAAGGTGAGTGCTATTGTTTCCTATGAGTAGCCCAGGAATGTGTTTGATATAAGGAGTTTCTTGGGGATGGCTGTCTATTATAGGCATTTCATAAAGGTATTATCATGCATTTAAATACCTCTTATTGGTCTAAATAAGAAGGGTGTGAAATTCTTTTGGTATGAAGAATGTGATAAGTCTTTCAGGTGTTGAATGTAAGGCTTACTTTGGGGCCGATCTAGATTCTCCTATATCCTGGAAGAGGATATATAGTTTTTTATGATGAATCAAGAATAAATATGGTTGTAATATTGATGTATAAGGATAAATTCACTGTTTATGGGTCTTTCTAGTTGATACCTCATGATCATAATTATTCTATACAAGAACTCAAGCTTGATGCAGTTTTCCATGATTTGCATTACTGAAGGCATTATTTAATAGGAGAGTAATTTTTGGAATGTATGGACTACAAGAGCCTTAAATATATCTTTACACAACATAAATTGAATATCATATAGAAAATATGGGTTAAATACCAACATTATTTTTACTATGATCTTTCCTATACACCTGGAAAGAGTAATGCGACAGTTTATGAACTGATATGGAAAACTAAAGTGCAAGCCATTATAGAAGCCAGTGATGAATGGAAATGGATTTCCTCTTTTTTGGATATGTATCTAATGTTTCAAGTGATTCAAGAGCAGCCTTTTATTATAGACCTAGCAATTACCTCTTCACTTATAGATAGTGTGAAGAGAATACAGTTCTCAAATCCTGATGGTTTGGTCCTAGGAGAAAGTATTTTATGTGAGAAACCACATTTAGATTATTCTGTTGATAGAGATGTAATCTTGTGTATACATGGGTGTATCTAGGTGACTATGGATATATGAGACTGGCTTATGTGAGAATAACATGATTCTTAGTGGGTAGTGCATTTAGGTATCTCCAAGATGTATCACGATATGCATCAGTATTATTGGTGTCCTAGGATATAACATTTAATTATAGGTTTTATCACTAGTTGGTCCACCTATCAATTGGTGAAGATAGAGAAATCGTATACCACTTTCATGTTATATCCATTTCCAATCCAATAATTAAAATGGGATGATGTCGTAATGGATTTTGTGGTTGGATTACAGATGATCCCCCAAGGTAGTAATGCGGTTTGGGTAGTCATGGATCAACTGAAAAAGGTATCCAACTTACTTTTTATCTAGGAGGATTGCTCAGATGATGGGCTAGGAAGAATGTATGTCTGTGATATTATATTCCTATCTAGGGTAACTCTCACTATAGTTTCAGATAAGGATGTTCATTTCACATTGAGGTTCTATAAAGGGTTACATAATGCTTTAGGTTCAAATGTTCTTCTGAGCACAGATTTTCGCTCTTCGACTGAAGTCCAGTAGGAATAGAATATACAGGTGTTAGAAGACATTCTCCAAGCATGTATCCTTGATTTCGATGCTTCTTGGGAGAATCATATCCCTATTATTGAGTTTTCCCCTAATAATATCTTCCAGAATGCAATTCAAATGGATTTATATGAGGAATTATATGGTTTTCCATGCCATTCACCTTTATAATGGATAGAGGTAGTGGAGACAGTGCTGCTAGGTCCTCGTCTTATGTAGGGGACTTCAAAGTAGGTGTAATTGATCAGAAAACATATATCTACTACTTATTCTAGATAGAAATCATATTCTATTCCCCATCAATGAACAATGGAGTTTAAGGTTGAGGATCATGTTTTCTTATAGACATCAACCATACTTGGGAATAGGTGCATCCAAAGGCAAGGGAATCTTTCACTTCATTTTTTCATGCCTTTTGGGATCTTGGAGAGAGTCGTGCAGGTATCCTATCATTTGATATTACCTCAGAGGTTCCATTCCATGCATGAAATATTTTATGTTTCATAGATTCACAATTATCATTATGACCTTTCTCATACTTTTTATCTTGAGCATGTTGAATTTATTATCGATTCTTCTTTTGGGGAGTATCCCATTCAAATAATTGATCAGAGTAGCTAAAATCTCTATGTTAGGTCTATCCCTTTAGTATGGGTGCTATGGAAACATGGTTGTGTAAAAGACAAGACTTGGGAGTTAGAGTCCAACTTATGTTCATAGTGGTGAGAGTAATTCTGAGATGATGTTCTACCGCCCTTGGAAGTGAAACTTAGAGAGGAGTTACTTTAAGGGGAGAATACTATAAGAACCCAGTTTTTCTATGAGGTATGGAAATTTTAAATTTTGGTTTAATTTTTTAATTTTGACCAAATATGAATGAATAACAAGGATATAGAGGAAACGTGGGTGTATGAGGATTTTATAGAGCCTATATATCCATATTTTGGAGGAAACATCTATGCCGACCAGTTAGTAGAAACCATGCAGCCCAATCCACATGGTTAGAGAAAACTGTGAGGGGTGTTCAGTGCATAGTAATGGGATGAACGTTTTGACCAGACCATGTGACCCACGTAAAATGGTCATGAAATTTATTTTAGACTTTTTTATATTGTATTTTTTCATAGGATTCAAATAGTTAGTCAAACCATGCACCTAGACCGTGTTGTATTTCCTTATAATTATAAAGTAAGAACATTATATTCAATAGCGTGTATGGCACACAACACCAAGCATGTAAGGGAATATAATAACAAAAACTTTATAATATATTTACTATTTTATATAAATTTAAGATATTCCAAATCTTAAAAAGCATGGAAAATTGAGTTATCTCTCATCTCACACAAAAACAACTATCTTTGAAAGCTTACATTACATGCAAGACCGTGTTTTACCAAAAAATAACTTATTATTAAAATAATATTATATAATATAGTAAGACTTAACCTAGATATTAAATTAGTGGTAATAGATAAGATTAACTAACTTATGAATATATATGGTTTATAAAAAAATAAAAAGAATTATTTGGTTACAAATTAATTAGAAAAGAATATAATAACCAAATGAATATAAATTGAATATTTTTATAGAAAACTATTATTTTTTTCACAAAGTTCTTTTATCCTAATATATTAAATTATTTACAATTTTTGAATTATATTAACTTAATATATATGTTATATATTCCATAAAATAGTTTTTATATTCATCCAATATATTTTATAGACATAAGATAAAAACAAAACCAATATTACATATAAAAAACTATATTTTTATTAATACGCGTTTACCACATTTTAATGAAGAACCTATTTAAAATAAAATTTTTAGATCTTTTATAAATATTATATATTAAAATAGACATAATATTTAAAATTAGAACATAAAAATTAGGCAGGTAATTTTTTTATATTTTCTATGAAGTTTTATTTTCTGATTAAGAGTGAAAAATACTGAATTTTAATTCAAAAATTCATTTTCATGTAATTTATTTGTAAGATTAAATTGTATTTTAAATTGGATTAAAAGTTTAATTAGTTAAATTTTATATTAATTAATCCAATTCATAAAATTTTAATCAATTTTAATTTGAAATTTGATATAAACACATCTCAGAGTTTTGAATGTTTTTATTTTAAAAACATGCATTGTCATCCAGTCTATGAGATTAAATTTAAATTATTTTTCCCAATTATGTGATCAGAATTTGAAAAAATGGATTCCATATTTTTTATCAGCATAATTTATACTTTATAATATTTTCATCTAATATTTTTAGAAAAAAATTGTAACGCCCCAGTTTCGGAAGCCACCCAGAGGTGCCCCGTACCCTGTTGGTCACATGGCCTCAAGTGCATTTCCCCGAATGCTAGAGGCTGCCGACTAGCAGCGAGGGAATTGGGTATGATAGTGGGGAAACTATGCCCTCATTGAAAGAGTACACAGTGGAAGAAAAAAACAATGAACAACAGCTAAAGAAGTAAACAATCCATACACAAGTGAACAACGGCAGACTAAATATGATAAACAGCAGGAGAACATATTTATATGATGAATGATACATATGTATAGGAAAGTATCCAAACAAGTCACAATACTGGAAATACAAACAATACTAAATACAATTACAAAAAAAGATAACAACTCATCAGCATCGCAAGCCTAATCTTGGTCACATGCTCTCCAGCTCCATAGCAAGTCAAGTACCTAAAGTTGAATGGCGCTTGCCCTTCTCTATACCTGCAATGATATAGTCTGTTTGGGCCCAAAAGCATGACCCAAACAGGGTGTGATAATAAATACCAGTAGGAAACCACATGAAGATCTGTACCTAACAGTCAGTGAATATATGGAAGGAAAAAGTACAGGAAATAGTAAATAGTAACATGCTGGACAATAAATAATCCACAGTTCTAATGTCAAGAAACAGCTAACAAGAATCATAGCACAATAGGTAACCCTCTGAGAAGTACTCACAACCATCCCCTCTGGTCCTACCTAACAATACCAACAACCCTATGGGAAGTGCACTCAGCCTAACCCCCCTGGTTTGGTCATATGGAATTATAAAGACTCTCTGAAGAAGCACACACATTCAATTCCCCTTATAGTCTAGGGTAGTTAGGAACTCTATGAGGAAGATTGCACGGTCAATTCCTCTTATATCCCCAAGGCCAAGGAATCTCTGAGGAAGCACGCTCGGTCAATTCCCCTTATATCCCAGGTTATTCGTAGACTCTCTAAGGAAGCTCACATAGTCAATCCCTCATATAGCCTATACTAATAAGGTGATTCAAACAATAAAAATAGAGACTCTCTGAGGAAGATCACACGGTCCATCCCCATATAGTCTAAAACAGTCAGGGACTCTCTAAAGAAGGTCTTACGGTCTATCCCCTTATATCCCAAAGTAATCCTAGGCTCTATGAGGATGCTCACCCAGTCATTCCCCATACATCCTAAAGTCAAAATACTCTATGAGAAATCTCACTAGGTCTATCCCCTTTTAGTCTATTGCACTAAGTTCTCATAGCCCCGAGTAGGTCAATGCATAATAATTCTATATGGAAAAAGTAAACATATAGAACTACTAGTCTAACCAGTCTACAACATCACAAGAATGTCAGAAAACAACACTCCATCCTACAATCACAAGGTATGGAAAACAGGTAAACGACCAAATAGGCTAACAGGACCAAATGGTCGTAAATAGAACAAAGCATGATCAGAGCAACCAAGGTATATCAATCAACCCAAAACATGTCCAATTTACCTCTACATAGGCATGAAACCATTGAAGGAATACAACGGGGGTAAAACAGTAAACACACAATACCTCGTTCAAGGGTATTGGTAGAATTTGCACATAATATTCAAGGACTTTCAACAGAATGGAACAAACCACCAACCTTGATGTTAGCAGATCAATATACATGAACCACGATACTTGAATCTTTTTAGAACATCATAGATCTATTAAAATGCACAAAACATTCAACCCATGATAACATAGAAAAGAGGAGGAATAGGAAAACGATGCTCTAGAAGAAGGAAGAGATTACTACTGCAGTTCCAATGCAATCGAGGGAGGTCGATTCAGAGAATGGAAGGAGGCTCGAGGGCTTGGAGATGTTCCGGCGCCATACATCTTTTCTCGGTCGAACGTGACCTAGAAGAAGACAAATCTAGCGGTCAAACCTGAGCCCGACCCTTTTAATGAAAAAAGGAAAGTACACGACATGTACTTTTGGAGTACACGGCGTGTACTAGGCTTTTCCGTACTCCTCTTTAAGTGGCCTCTACATTACCCCACATGACCGTGTGTGTGGCCTGGACACGGAAAACACACAATATCGTGCGGCATCGAAGTACACAACGTGTACTCAAAAAGTACACATCGTGTACTTCAAAAATCTCCAGAAACTCCTCTTTTATAAAAAACATTAAAAAAAGGAAAACATACCTGAAAAGAAGGTCCGAGTTCTTACAAACTTCCCCCCTTAGAGAAATCTGTCTTCGAATTTCCCTAGCGAGGCGTAGAAGAAGAAACCCTGAATAGCTCCGGCCACTGCGATCGTACATCGGCCTCCCTCTCCCAAGTCTCGTCCTGTACACACCTGTGCTTCCATAGCACCCATACTAGAGGAACAGACTGGACACATATAACCTTTATACTACGATCGAAAATTCAGATACCATGCTCCTCAAACGATGCATCTACTTTGAGCTCAACCTCCTCAGGTTGAAAGACATGAGGTGGCCCTGAAATGTAATGTCAGAGCTGAGAAATGTGGAAGATGTCTTGCATTTCTCAGTACCTCTGAGGTAACTGCAACCGATAGGAAACCAGCCCAACTATATACAATACCTCAAACGGCCCGACATACCTCGGTGAAAGCTTACCCTATCTCTGAATCCTGTTGTGTCCCAACCTCAGTGCGATACGCAGGAAAACCTGATCCCTGATCTCAAACACCAGAGGTCTTTTCCACTGATCAGGATAAGACTTTTGTCGATACTGTGCCGTATCCATCCTCTTCCAAATCAACTCTATCTTCTCCGAGGTCTCCTGAACAAGACGAGGTCCCAACAAAGCTGCCTCTCTAGCCTCCAACCAAAATAAGGGTGATCGGCATGGCCTATAGTATAAAGCCTCATAAGGTGCCATCTGAATAGTTTCTTGAAAACTATTATTGTAGGAAAAATCCACAAGAGGGATATGCATCTCCAAGAACCCCCAAAGTCTAGAAAGAAAGCTCATATCATATCCTCAAGCACCTGAATCGTACGCTCGGACTGGCCATCAGTCTGGGGATGGTATGCTATACTTTAAAGTACCTATATACCAAATGCCTTATAAATCCCCTGCCAGACCCGAGAAGTAAAAAGTGCATCTATTTCTAAAATAATGGAGTTTGGAACTCCATGTAGATGTACAATCTATCAGATGTACAACCATCCCAGCTCATCAACACTGAAGGTCTCCTTGATCGGAACTAAGTGAGCAACCTTCGTAAGCGTGTCGATGACAATCCAAACAACATCATTTACTCGAGGTGACCTTGAAAAACTGGTCATGAAGTCCATCACAACATCATTCCACTTCTACTTCGGAATGGGTAACTACTATAAAAGGCTCGCTGGTTGCTAATGCTCCACTTTCACCTGCTAACAACTGGAACACCTGATTACAAAACTAGAAACATCTCTCTTCATACCTGACCACCAATACTGGCGGTGTAGATCATGATACATCTTGGTGATGCTAGGATGAACTACCCAAACTAAGGAATGAAAATACTACATAATATCCTCATGTATATCTGCTGGCACCCATATGCATCCCTAGAACCGCAAGATCTCATCCTTGCCTATGGTCCACTGAGGAATATGGTCCTCTCCGGACACGATTTCCCATAGGACTAGGCCATTAGAATCTGATAGCTGCCTCATTCGTACCCGATCAAGAAGTGTAGAGGTAACAACTATAGAAGATAGAAAAGTCTGCCCTAGTCTGTTGTGAACCTCCAGATGCATCTCAGAGAACAAGGCCATAAACTGCCACTCACTGCTGGCCTCCTGAACTGACTATATCTGAGTTCTCCTTATCAATGCATCAGCCACTGTGTTGCCTTTCCCAAGTGTATAGGAAAGATCAAGGTCAAAGGACTGAGGATATTTGACCCACCTGCGCTGTCTCAGATTCAGATCATGCTGAGTGAATATGTACTTGATACTTTTGTGGTCAATGAAAACCACAAAATTCTCTCCAATAAGATAATGTCTCTAACAACGTAAGGAATGAAAATCAACTACCAAATCCAGATCATGCATTGTTTAATTTCTCTCATGTGTACTCAACTGCCTAGACCTGTACGCAATGACTCTATCTCACTGCATAAGCATAGCTCCCAACCCGATACCTGAAGCATCACAGTAAACAATATAGCTCTTTTTAGGATACGGAAAGACTAGTATTGGTGCTGAAGTAAAGCTCCCTTTCATCTCCTGAAAGGTTGATTCACAAGAATTTGACCATAAGAACTTCACACCCTTCTTGGTCAGACCCGTCAGCGGTGCTGCTAAGCGTGAAAAGTCCTATATGCGTATGTAGTATCCAACAAGCCCTAGGAAACTTTGTACCTCAAAGATGTTCTTCGACTGCTCCCAGGAAACTACTGCCCTCACTTTCTCTAGGTCTACTGATACTACTGTCTCTGAGATAACATGACCCAAAAAGTCAATCTGATCCATCCAAAAGTGACATTTTGAAAGCTTAACATATAACTGATGCTCTCTCAGTGTACTCAGAACAATCTCAAGATGGGTAGCATGGTTGTGTCAAGTGTGAGAGTACGCCAAGATTTCGTCCACGGAAACTACTATGAAGGAATACAAGTATGGATGGAACACTCAGTTCATCAGTTCCATGAAAATTTCAGGCGCGTTTGTGAGACCGAACGGCATAACCATATACTCATATAGACCATATTCGCTCTGGAAAGATGTAATAGGTATATCAGATGGTCTGATGCGCAACTGATGATAACCGGATCTCAAGTCAATCTTCAAGAACACTCGGTCTCCTCGAAGCTGATCAAAGAGATCATGAATCCTTGGCAATAGATATTGGTTCTTGACCATCAACTAGTTTAGCTTCCGATAATCCACACAAAGCCTGAGGGTACCGTCTACCTTCTATGCAAACAGGACAGGCGAACCCCAAGTAGAAGTACTGGGTTAGATGAAACCCTTTTCCTACAACTCCTCCAACTACTTCTTGAGCTCCTGAAACACAGGTGTAGCCATCCTATAATGAGGAATGGACACCAGTGCTGCTCCTGGAACAAGATCAATAGAAAAGTCTACCTCACGCTCTGGAGGAAAACCTGAAAAGTGCTCTGGAAAGACATCTCTGAAATGATCCAACACTGGAGGAAAGTATAACTGTGAAGTCCCCTGGTCATCTATATATAGACTGGAAATCTGGGCTATAACTTCTCCTAGCCCATGATGATCATGTCCTACTCGACTCTCCTGGACATCCCACTCACCCTGATTAAGAAAAGATCCACCCTCTGGTTATATGAAACTCACCCTACGACAATAGCAATCGACGACTGCCTGGAAGGGGACTCACCAGTCCACTCTGAGAATGAAATCATAGCTCGTCATCTCTAGGGCATAGAGGTCCCATAAGAAGTGACACCCCACAAACTCAAGATGAAATTCTCTACACTAATGTACACTAACCACCCTAGTCCTCAACGGTGTGTCTAGAGTCAAAGTATCAGTTGAGGAAAAGATGAAGATCCCAAGGATATCCACAAAAACAACAGAGATAAAACTATAGTAAGCCCCTGTATCAAAAAGAGTTGATGATAAAACTGAGGATACTAAGATCTTACCTCAAATTGTGGAAGTTCCGGGATCCTACTCCTACTGGGTCTGCTCCATTGAAAAAGTCTGGCCTGCTCCATGGACCTGTGACCCTTCCTGTCCGCTCTAAGCTGATCCGACCTACTCTCGCTGATTGACCAGCAACTGACCACCCAGCCCACAACCTCCACCTCGTCCGGAGCAGCCGGAAGAACTCTAGTTCTCAGAATGGTGAGAAACTGGTGGTGATGATCCCGAACACGGAGTCATAGAAGATCACCTCTCTCCAGCTGATGGATGAAAAAACAGATAGAAATGCTAGAGATGGCCCATCCTGCCGCAAGATCAGCACTCCATCGGGTCTCTCGGGCAACGTGGCCTCATATGCCCGCTTCTCCCGCACTGGTAGCACACCATGTGGCTACCAGAAGGTGCATCCCAGCTATGATGATCTCCTTGAGAGAGCTCCCTATGGTGTTTCCTGCTATCAGTAGGAGGAACACTAACTCTGGATGTCGAACTGCCCTGGCTCACTGCTCCAGAATCCCTCATATTGTGCTCAATGATCAGTGCCTGGTTGACGATAGAGGATATCGAAGTCAACCTAAAGATGTTCACCTGGGAACAGATCTCCTACCTGAGACCATACTCAAACTTCCTAGCAAGGAACAACTCATCACCTGCTGGGATAGTCGTAAAATGATGCAACTCCATGAAAAGAGAGGAATACTCCATCACAGAAAGAGTACCCTTCTCTAAGCTCATGAACTCCCAGGCTCGCTCGGCCCTCAAGGTCTCTGAGTATAATTAATCATAAAAGATACGCTGAAACTCCTCCCAAGCCATATTCTGTTGGCGTCCTGCCTGAGAGGAGACATCCCACCACAACTTGGTGGAGTCTTGGAGAATGTAGGTCGCAAGCCTCATCCTCTTCTCTGGTGGTACCTCGAGATTCTCAAAGATCGTCAGCGTGGCTTCGAGCCACGACTCTGTAGCCTGAGGTCCTACTTCCCCTGAGAAGGTGGGAGGATGCTACTGCTGGAAAACCCGTGTCAAACCAGCCATCGACGAGGCAAAAAGCTGTGCTCCCTGGAAGGTCTACATCATCCTCAGAAAACCCTCCCTAAACTACGCATCAGTGCCTACAACTGGTATAACCACTGGTTCCAAGTTTGGCACACTAGAAAGATCTACTGGAAGTCCCTGATCAGCCATATCGGGAGTCTGATCACTCTCCTACAACTGGTGGTCAACCAGAGGACATCTCGGTGGCATTACTCTGCAAGGTCAAGCACACACCTTATATTTAGGATTATCAAAGATAGAAAACAAGGAGTGTATCAAGAGAAAAATAGGAATAAAACATTCATGTTTTACAAAACACGAGTATACGACATGTACTCTACCTACACGACGTGTTCCTTGAGGTCATTAACATGGGCGTGTAATACCCCAAACACATGGTGTGTTCTCACAACACATGGTGTGTACTTGAATCCTATTACCCTACTTGATTCCTCCTACACGGTTAAGCCACATAGCTCTCCTATGACAAGACTACATAGTGTGTTCCATACGGACACAACTTGTACACCGAAGTCCCAACTGACCCGTGTTGTTAGTTAGACGGCCGGCTACACGGTTCACTCTACACGGTGTGATCAATGTGCACATGGTGTGTACTTGAATGATTTCCCCAACCTATGTTGTTCGTGACATGGCCGAGAACCTAGTTTACATGGAATGATGTGTGGAATCAGGACACGATGTGTATAGTCTATGTTTCATCCATCAGTGTCGTTAGTCACATGGGTAGACACACGGTCTCTACAACACGGCATGTATGTACCGTACATGGAATGTTCTTGAAAGATTTTTCATAACCCAGTGTCCCTTCCCACACAGTCAGTGACACGGTTAAAAACTACACACCGTGTATTCATAAAGTACACGATGTGTATTCTGGGGTTTTCTGAGAAGTAGCCTCCGAAACTACTCCGGAGCCCAGAAAAAATAGAAAACTAATGTTAAGATGCCAAATTCTGATCTGTGAGGGCCCATACTCCCCGCAAATCAAATCTTGGCATCTTATACAAGTTATAACAAGGAAACCAGGCAATGATCTACCAAATTATAGTCCATGAAGGCCCATAACACCTCAAGAAACAAATTTTGGTATCCATCTAACAAATGTAATATACAAACAAATTCTCTATAAAAAAATAGAGATTCTATCAAAGCATCTATCACAATAGAATGAATAATTTGAACAATGTCTATCACAACAACATGCAATTGATAATGCATACAAGATGGCATGGCAAAAATGCATGGCATGTGATTTATAACAAGTTCCTATATGATGCATGAGATGACATACCCTCATCTCATCGGGTTCTGATAGAAATATAACCACAATAACAACAACAGTAACATCACAAAGCATGTGAATCACCCAATGGTGAAATAAAATCAATTGTAAAATTTTTAATCCAGTAAATTTCAATAAACGAGGTAGTATTGATTTTCCCTATACACGGGTTAGCTACTCCCGGGAATAGATTATTACCAAGTACCTATTCTGTCCTATCCCTGTCTATAGGATCCAAACCGAAAGTCAAGAGAAAAGAAACTCCTCTGATACCACTTTGTAACACCCCGGTTCTGGAAGCCACCTAGAGGCGCCCCGTAACCGATTGGTCACATGGCCTCAAGCGCATTTCCCTGAATGCTAGAGGCTACCGACTAGCAGCGAGTGCCTTGGGTGTGATAGTGGGGAAACTATCCCCTCATTGGAAGAGTGCATAGCGGAAGAGAAAAACAATGAACAATAGCAGAAGAAGTAAAAAATCCATACACAAGTGAACATCAGAAGACTAAATATGATAAACAACAGGATCACATATTTATATGACGAATGATACATATTACTAGGAAAGCATCCAAACAAGTCGTAATGCTGGAAATACAAACAGTACTAAAAACAAGTAAAAAATAAAGATAACAGATTCTCAGCATCATAACACTAATCTTGGTCTCATGCTCTCCATCTCCACAACAAGTCAAGTACCAGAAGTCGAAGGGTGCTTACCCTTGTCTATACCAGCAACGATATAGTCTTTTTTGGCCCAAAAGCATGACCCAAACTGGGTGAGAGACTAAATCTCAGTAGGCAACCACCCGAAGATCTGTGCCTAACAGTCAGTGAATATATGGTAGGAAAATGTACAGGAAATAGTAAACAAGAACATGCTGAACAATAAATAATCAACAGTTCCAAAGTCAAGCAACAGCTAACAAGCAGCATAGAACAACAGGTAACCCTCTGGGATGTATTCACAACCATCCCCTCTGGTCCTACCAAACAATACCAACAACCCTATGGGCACTTCACTCATCCTAACCCCTCTGGTTTGGTCATACAAAATTATAAAGACTCTCTGAGGAAGCCCACACAGTCAATTCCCTTATTTTCTAGGGTAGTCAGGAACTCTCTAAATAAGCTCTCATGGTCAATTCCCCTTATATCCCCAAGGTCAAGGACTCTCTGAGGAAGCACGCTTGGTCAATCCCCTTATAGTCCAGGTCATTCATATAATCTTTTAGGAAGCTCACATAGTCAATTCCTCTTATAACCTATTCTAACCAGGTGATTCAAACAAACAAAATAGGGACTCTCTGAGGAAGCTCACACGGTTCATCCCCGTATAGTCTGAAATAGTCAGGGACTCTCTAAGGAATCTCTCATGGTCTATCCCCTTATAGCCCAAAGTAATCCTAGGCTCTCTAAGGATGCTCACTCAATCAATCCCCATATAGCCTAAATCCCAAAGACTCTCTGAGGAAGCTCACTCGGTTTATCCCCTTTTAGTCTATTTCACCAGGTTCTCACGACCCCGGGTAGGTCAACGCATAATAATTCTATATGGCTGAAGTTAACCTATAGAACTACTTATCTAACCAGTCTACAACATCTCAATCATTTCAGAAAACTAAACTCCATCCTACGATCACAAGGTATGGGAAACAGGTAAATGACCAAATAGGCTAATAGGACCAAACAATCGTAAATAGAATGAAGCATTAGTGGAGAAACCAAGGTATAAAAATCAACCCAAAACATGTCCAATTTACATCTACACATGCATAAAAGCATGGCAGACATACAACGAGGGTAAAATAGTAAACACACAATACCCCGTTCAAGGGTATTGGTGGAATTTGCACATAATATTCAAGGACTTTTAGCAGAAAGATAGAAACCACCCACCTTGACGTTAGAAGATCAATATACATGAACCACGAGACTTGAATCTCTTTATAACATCACAGATTTACAAAAACACACAAAAATTTCAACCCACAATAACATGGAAAAGAGGAGGAATACTAAAATTATGCTCTAGAAGAAGATATATCTTATCACTGCGGTTCCAACGCAATCGACGACAGTCGATTCAGAGAACGGACAGAGGCTCAGGGGCTCAGAGAAGTTCCGGTTCCGTACAGCTTCTATCGGTCAAATGAGACCTAGAAGAAGATAGTTATGGTAGTCAGACGCGAGCCTGGTCCATTTAATGAAAAAAATAAAGTACACAGCGTGTACTTTTGGAGTACATGACATGTACTAGGCTTTTCTATACTCTGCTTTAAGTGGACTTCACATCACCCCACACGACCGTGTTTGTGGCCTAGACACAGCCAGCACACGGCCTCACATGACATCGAAGTACACGACGTGTACTTCAAAAATTTCAGAAACTCCTCTTTTCTCAAAAACTCTAGAAAAAGAAAAAACATATATGAAAAGAAGTTCTGTGTTCTTAAAAAAATATCAGTGAAAGTGATTAAAATTAATTACAATAATTAAGTTGAAATTAAGCTTAATAAGTGACTAAACCTTAAACATAAGGGCCAAAATAACCTAGAAACTTGTCCAAAATCCATTGGATGGACACATTTAGAACCTATAATCCCTTTTATATAATTTAATCCATTATTTTAACCAATTTACATGGAAAAACTTTGTTGTAATTCCCTTTCATAAAAATTGCAAGTGTGCCACTCCTCCTCCACTATAAAAAGACACTCAAGCCGCCCACTTACTCAAAACTCACAATACACTTTTAATAGAAAAATATATACCAAAATAGATCCTTAAAATACATCCCATATTTATATAAGCCTCACCATGTATATAAATCCATCCAAGGATGCCCTTTAGAGAAAAATAAAATAAGTTACCTGGATAAATGGTAACAAACATGTTCAAGCTCTTTAGTTTTATTTATATTCTCCAGCCCATAAAATCTTCTAATTACATGATTATATAACAAAATTGTATCCTAAATATACTAATATGTTGTTATGTTAATGATTTTTCCTAAAATTACACACAATTCCATCCAATATGTATCAAACTTATAGTTTATATGTACCGTAAACTATCACCTCACGAAACGATGATTGTTCATTTTTTCCTTTACCACATCTCATGGTTGGAATTATGATGGAAACTATATGTACATATGATATTTATGATATTTATAATTTCCCTATTCTTATTTATTTTTTATATATAAAATACCTTTATTATTTCCATTTTTTATAAATATGATAACATCATTTGTGGAAGTGTGGACTATCGCCTCCTCAAATTGATGTGATTCATTCATGCTATACATAGAACATATTAAAGATGATTTTAAAGAAATTATATAACATATATGACTTATACAAGATAATATAATTAAAATGAACATATTTATCATTTAATTTTAATTATTTTAGTAGGATAAATAAATGAAAGTAGCGTTCAAGCATTGGTACGACCTACCGTGTCTAGGAATGGTGCATTTCATTTATTACCTCAAAATATTATGGATTATTGTAAATAAATATATAATTGATATTTATGATATTTATATAATATTTTAAATTATTTATATGATAAAAGCATGATATAATTAATAGTAACAACAAATAACAAGTCAAAATTTACTTGAGAAACAAGGCAATTAACAAAAAAAAATAGTTAAAATAATCAAAGGTTATTAACAGAAGGGTAATAAGATATTATAAGAAGTTAATATATGATATTATAAATATAATTATGTTTTTTTAAGTTAGTAACATTTTAATCCCCTTATAAATGAGGTTAATGGATATTCAACCAAAAGGAAACACAAGGTAAGGGATTTCATCTCAATTTACACTCTATTGAGACTTATTTGTTGTTATGCACATAGTTTCTTTTATATGATGTGTATACTAACCTTTGAAATGTTATATCATGAATATATTTATTATAATTATATTATAAGTTTCGTTTAATGTTATTCCTTCATGAGTATTATGATTCAGATATTTAAATGTGGTATGAGACACTTTAGAATGTTTAAAGAATATTCTCATCGAGAACATTTTTAACGATTATATTTACAATCTCACTTAATTTTATGATTGTTAACTTTCTATAAAAAAATTACTTTATTATTGTGCCCCTTATTTCTTATATATGGTGTAAATACTATAAATGTTTCATATTATATCATTATTCATTCATTATTCATGATATTTGAGTTTCAATTTGAATTATTTCATCTAAGGTGATTTGAGTCAAAAGTTACCAAGTGGAAAATTATTTCATAACCCAATTTATTTTCATTGAGTTATACTAATACCTCACTATAATTAATATTCTATGATTATGTGTATAGTAAATTTAAATCTCTATTGTATTTTTTTCACTTCTTTATGTAAATTTACAATTTATACACATAATATACTCATTGACTGATTCTCACTCCAACATTATAATATATTCAAGGGTTTACTTAATAAACTCATTTTATTTGGGGTTTTTTAAACTTGAATTCCCATCATAGGAAATTATTTTATCATTCAATAATAAGACCTTTAATTTTAATCTATTATGTTTTTTCACAACCTTTTTAAGTAATGTTACTTTTTTCTACTCTATGGTACATAAAATGCTTTAGAAGGCATTTTAAGAAAACCTGAATTAATTGATCTCTTTTGTCAAAGAACCTATTTTCTTCTAAAAAACATATTTTATAAAAAGTTTTCAAAAAATATTTATAACCATTCAAAAATTATTTATTAAATCCTTTTTTACCATTTCTTTTTTTAATAATTTTTTCAAAGTAATCTTCTTATTACTTTTCGAACAAGGAATTTTTCTAACATTTTATCATGAAAAATGAATGTTTGTTTTACCTCATAAGACATGTATGGATTTAACTTCCATCATTTCTTCAAAGATACCTTTGAAAATTTAGAATGTTAATTATTAAATAAAATGTTTTTGAAATTAATTTTCAAATAAAAGGATTTTAAAACTATTTTTCAAAGTAAAAAGGTTATTTTCCTCAAGAATTTCTATAAAATATATTTTATAGTATTTTTTCATCAATGAAAACAACCATTTAGTTTTAATCCACTTAGGATATATTGTATTTATACCATAATTATTCTTCCCTTAGATGGTTTATGATTGATTTGGCCATGGATAATATTCCAAATCACTTCCTTGATTCCTTTGTTATTCCCCTTAAAATATTTAGCTTCTTATGATTAATAGATATTTAATTTACCCTAATTATCTGTATCATTTATCATGGATATGTTTGTTTACTAAACCATATATCAATTTACATAGAGTTTTTACTTTGATTGTTATTTGATTATCTAGGGAAATGTTGATAAATATGTATTTGTTATTCCATACAGATATTTGATAAGTCATATTGTTTATTTATTAAATGTATTATTCGATATGAGTAATGATTTGGGAAAACAATGATGGGTGGCACCCGAACTTTATATAGCCTCTTGATGCATCAACATGTTCTCATGATAAAAACTATTTGCACAAATTAAACAGGTTTCTACAAGTAGTTTTAAAATCTCTGGAGGATGGATCTTGACAGTATAGGTTTTCAAGTACCTTAGTAATAACATCCAATATTTAGGAATTTCTTTTATAAAAATTTCAGTTATCATTTTTATTATCCATGAGACTTTCATATGATAAAATGTACGAATGCATTTAGTTATTTGTTTATTTATTAAATGGAATATGTCTTTAGTTTCTTACATTTCAATATTGATTTTTCCTTATCTATTTATTTTAATGGAATGTGTTTACAGTTATTAGCATTCCATATTTTTATGCACTTTCTTCTAATTTTATTGATTACATGGTATGTGTGTTTAGTAATTTACCATGCCATAATTATTATGTTAATTTATTAATTATTACTTATGATATACTTTACCCTTTCATAGCATTTGATCTTAACCATATTTTGTTTACTTTCCCTAGGAATCCAAGAAGAATACTATGAAATATATGTAGGGATATACTATATGGAATAAAGTTATACATGAAAAAATATTGTAATTAGTATATTCATTTGTAATAAAATACTCATGTATGTATCTGTTTTACCCAGAGTACTAAACTCTTTGATCCTTCAGGATTTTATTCCTTGTCATAATTCCAATTTAATGGTAATAGAAAATATCTCTAGGGTATCTAGGTTTGGGTCACTACACTTAGTATTAGAGAAAGTTTATTTGCAACCTTAAGAACTATATTTAGGAAAAAATAGATCAAAGAATAAAACCCTATGGTATAATTTGCGTATAAGTATAGAAGAGAACCATAAAATTTTGGTAAAGTAGATATTATGTGAGTATTACAATAAATACATCCCTATGTGGACACTACACATTTACATGGTTATATATAGATATACCTAGGAATAACAACTTTAACCAGGTGTGTTGGGCCAGACTCGACATAACCTAGTATACAAAAACATTCCTTAATGTGCATATAGTTTTATACTCTCGGTGGATATGCTTAAGATAATTCACAATTTCATTACATAACATTATGATGGATTCAAATAGATAATGACAATGAATGACCTCGATTAAACCTAATATGTCTTATATTGAACTTAATGTGTCAAGATTTAGACATCCTAAAAATGATTATATGTTTTTTCCCAATATGTTAGTTCATGCCCACATTATGGTTTCTGGTTTTCTGAAATAACCTCCTCTATAGAGATAAAAAAAAAACCTATGAGAAAATAAATGGATGAAGTATTTATGTATTGAGGTTGTATTGAAAACCTTAGTTAAAAGGATATTTAGTGATTAACCTTATTTCAAGTATGTACATCATTTTTTTTAAAATTATATCAATATGGTTTTAGAAAAGAACAACCTATATGTTGGGTGACAATCCATCAAATATTGCCAGGTTGAAGGATATGAACCCATAACCCATGGTTGATAAGGGCTTAACGATAACCACTGACCTAAAAAATTTCTTAGTTAAAATTTCATTGTTTTTAGTTGAAAAATTTGACAAATAAATATTAATGATGAACCAGTAATGTTGAATTTTATTTTTAGATATTAATTTCATTACCATATCATATTTAGATAATAGTTGGAGAATCATTTATATACATTCACTCTTTTATGGGCCTTACAATCCATTAAATGTTTATTTTAGTTCTTCAAGGATCAGAGTTAATTGTTGGATACCCATTTCTTGAAGTAAAGGTTGAATTATAATTTGATCAAATAACAACCCTAAGATGGAATTGTTCATATGAAATTAAAACATATCATGTAATTTTAATTATATTCACAGGTTGTAATGGATTTTTCAACATGAGGAAAGTGATATTAAATATAAATGTAATACTAATACCTTAATTTTTGATGAACCAATGGTATTTTAAATAATCTCATATTTATGGATTTTAGAACCTCAAATTCCCATTGATCATTCACTTTTTTGTGATTTATGACATCAATCACTCTAAATAAATATCACTACTACAAATACCCATTTTATCAGTGCTAAAAATGGCCTTTAAAAGCGCTAGAAAAGCGCTGTTAAAGCCGATGAAGATAAGGGGGGGGGGGGTCCCCTTTATTATCGCTCTAAAAAGTACTGATAAAGACCCCTTTTATCAGCACTTTTTTTAGCACGGATAAAACTAAAAAAATTTAAAAAAATCCTGCCAATCTCGAGGGGGGGGGGTTACTATGCATGAGACCCGCCTTTATCAGCACTTTCCCGCACCTCCAGTACCCGCACGCACCACCTCCACCCATTATCTTCTCTATACCCCACCTTTATCAGCGCTATCCCCTTAAATTCACCCTTGCACGTGCACCCCTACCTCCACCTGGATTTGATCTCAAGACCTCCCCCTACATTCCTGAAGCCTTTGCCACTCCCCTATATTGATTTGTTTTATTATTGATGATATATCTATATCTAAATATATATATATATTTAGTTATAGTTATTCGTTTAGTAATATATAATTATATTAATATAGATATAGTTATATTAATATATATAGTTATATTAATATATATAGTTATATTAATATATATATAGTTATATTAATATATAGTTTTATAAATGTTAATATATTTATATTTTAAATAAAATAGATATTTCAAATAAAAAAGATATTAGTTATTATTTAGATAAAGATTATTTATTTTATATGTAAATATGTTTAATTATTTATTTAAGAAAATTAAATTTTTGGGTGTGAATATATAAAAAATATGTACAAATAGTTATATATTTGATTATAAATAGAAGTGCATTATAAAAAATGATAAAATTTCAAATACATAATATCAATATAAATGTAATACCTTGGAATAAATTTAGTCCCCACCAAAAAAGGCAATAATACCCCCTTAAACGAGCCTGAAAATCCACAAAATGTTAAAAAATCGGGGTACCCCACCTAAGAACTTAGTTCTGGAGGCATTTATGGACTTTTTTGGCCTCGAAAAAACCTTATCCAAGGTCCCCCCAAGTCATAAGGGTGTAGAGATCATTGAATTCTTCGATTTGATATGTGGTAGAGCTCAAACGGACACCCAAATCAAAAGTTATGTCCGTTTGAAGTTCGAGTTGCATTTTCAACATATTTTGGATTTTTTTTTATTTTTTTTGATTTTTTGGGTCTTCAAATTGTTATCAAATGACTATTCCTCCATAATAATTAGAAAATTATTAATTAAATATATTTTATTATTTTTTTATAAGACATTTTCTCTAAATATATTTTATATTAAGTATATTAACTGTAAATGTATATTTATACTTATCTAAAATATATTTAAAAATAATATAATATATTTATATCAATATAACCATATTTATATACTTATATACTTATATATTATTTTTAATTAATTATTTTTGAATTTGACCCTTTATCAGCACTACTAAAAAAGTGCTAATAAAGGGGGTCCCTTTATCAGCGCTAGAAAAAGTGCTGATAAAGGGGTACCTTTATCAGTGCTTTTATTATCGCTCTTAAAGGAACCCCCTTTATCAGCACTTTTTTATTAGCACTGATAAAGTTTGGAGCCCAGAAAAACTATTTTTATGGTAGTGTATTTATGCTTTTCTTTCATGTGTGTATCTTTACATTCCACTAATGTTATCCTACTTAGAGACCTAGTTATATGTTATTCCATGTGACCCTTGTACTTCCTATTCTCTATTTTCGAGAGGATTTATTATGAACTATTTTCAAATTGTGGGATTTCAAAAATTAGAAATATCAAAATATATTTCACCAAGACCAATTTTAAATCACAAGGACACAATTTAATTAAGGTTTGTAGAATGTAACACCCTTCAATTATAAAGTATGAACATTATATTCAATATCATATATGACACGCAACACCAAGTGTGTAATGAAATATAATATCTCAAGACATTATAATATATTTACTATTTTAAATAAATTTAATATATTTTATAACTTTAAATTCATGCAACGTTGAGTTATCTTGCACCGCATGCTACCACAACATTCCATGAAAGCTCATATTAAACACAAGAACAAGTTTTACCAAATAATAATATATTTTTAACATATTATTATTAAAATATTATTATGTAATATAGTATGACTTAAACTAGCCATTAAAATAGTGGTTATAAATAGTATTAACTAACTTATGAAAATATATGGTCTATAAAAATATAATATTATTTCATTAGTAATAAATTAATTAGAATTGAATATAAGAACTAATTGAATATAAAAGGAATATTTTTATAGAAAACTATTTTTATGATCACAAAGATGTTTTATCTTAATAAATTAAATTAATTATAATTAATGAATGGTGTTTATTAAATATATATTTTATATATTCAATCAAATATTTTTTATAGTCATCCAATAGATTCGATAGACATAACATAAGAACAAACTCGATATTATAAATAAAACCTATATTTTTATTAAGGCACTTTTACCACCTTTTAATGAAGAACATATTTTAAATACAATTTTTGGCACTTTTATAAATCTTATATGTTAAAAAAATATCATATTTAAAATTGGAACCTAAATATTATGTTATGTTTAATTTTTGGTACTTTTATGTGAAGTTTCATTTTTAATGAATAATCAAAAGTATTGAATTTTAATTCAAAACTAATTTTTCATCTAATTTATTTATAAGATTATATTTTAATTTAAATTAGTTTTAAAGTTTAATTATATATATTTTTTATTAATTAATACTATTTTTCTAATTATAATCAATTTTACTATTAAAATGGATATAAACACATATCAAACTTTTGGTACTTTTTACTAAAAAACCCGCATTGTCAACCCATCTATGGGATTAAATTTAAGTTAATATCTACCAATTATGTGATTGGAATTTATAAAAATTGATTCAATATTTTGAATCATCATGATTTAAAATTTATAATAAGGTAAACTTATTTTTTTTTCCAAAATGATTAGCGAAAGTGATTAAAATTAATTATAATGATTGAGGTGAAATTAAGCTTTACATGGGACTAAACCTTAAACATAATGGGAAAATGACCTAGAAACTAGTCAAAAATACATGTTAGGGAAATATTTAGACCCTATAATCCCTTGTATCAAAATTTTACAATTATTGGATCCAGTTTTCCTGGAAAAAATATTGGTGGAATTCCCTATCCAAAAATTTACAAGAGTGCCACTCCTCCACTATAAAATGGCACTCAAGCCTCCCACTTATTCACACCTCTCAAGACAAAATAGATCACAAAATATATTACCAAATATCTCTTAAAAACACTACCATAATCCTAGAATCATCAACTTGGGCCGAAATCCAACAAAGTGATCCATTTGGTGCAATCCAAAAGGAGTTACCCGAATAAGAGGCAACAAACTTCCCCAAGATCTTTAGTTTCTTTCTCCATTATACACCCCCTTAACTCTTATGATTCCATGATTATATAAAAAAATATCCTCAATTTTCTAATATATTTTTATGTTATTTTTTATACCTAATCTTTCACCGACTTTCATGTAATAGGTAACAAACTTACCATTTATGTGTATGAAGAACTCCCACCTCACAAAATGATGATTGTTTATTTTTCCTTTACCGCTTATCATAGTAGGAATTATGATAGACACCATATTCATATATGGTATTTATCATATTTATAATTTCCTTATTCTTATGTAATTTTTATATAGAACATACATTTATTCTTTCCATTTTGTATAAATACGATAACATCGTTTGTGGAAGTGTGGGCTACCGCCTTCTCAAAGTGATGTGATTCGTTCATGCTATACATGGAATGTATTAATAATTATTTAAAAAAATTTATGTAACATATATGAAATATATATTATATTCTAATTATTATATACATATGTATCATTTAATTTTCAAAATTTTAATTTGATAAAGAAAGGAAAGCGGCGTTCATGCATATGTACAACAAACCATCTCTAGGAACTGTGCATTTTATTTATTATCACAAAATATTATGGATTATTATAAATATATATATAATGGATATATATGATATTGAAATCATGGATTATATTATTTAGTTTATTAAAACATTATCTTATTTGTATGAACAAAAAATAACAATTCAAAACTTACTTTAGAAACTAGGAAATTAACACTTGAAATAACTAAAATAATGAGAAGTTATTAACAAATGCGTAATAAGATATTATAATAAGTTAATACATGATATTATAAAAATAATTATTATTATTGTATAAGTTTGCAACATTTTTAAACCCCTTATATATGAGGTTTAAGGATGATCACCCAAAAGGAAAGTCAAGGTTAGGGATTTAGTCTCAATTTACATTCCACTGAGATTTATTTATTGTTATGCACCAAGTTTCTTTTATATGGTGTATATAGTACCATTTGACATGTTATATAATGAATATAATAATATTATAAGTTTCATTTAATGATATTATTTTATGATTATTATGATTCAAATGATTCATAGTTTTATGGGAAACTTTGGAATGTTTAAAGATTATTCTCCTTAAGAAAATTTTTAATGATTATCTTTGCAATCTCACTTCCTTTTGTGATTATTAACTTCCTATTGAAACAATCACTTTATTTTTGTGAGACTAATTACTTATATGTGGTAAAAATATTTCCACTTTGTCAAATAATATAATTATTCATTCATTCTTCATGATATTTTGACTTCCAATTTGAATTATTTAATCTAAGGGGATTTGAGTTAAAAGTCACCATTTGGAAAAGAATTTCATATCCCAATTTCTTTTTAGTGGGTTATAATACCACTTCATTATCGTTAATATTATATGATTATGTGAATATATTGATGTATTTCCACTTTCTTATTTGAATTTATAGTTGATAAACATAATCTTCTCATTGAATTACTCTCACTCCCACATTATAATATTTTCAAGGGTTTACTTTAAAATCTCATTTTGTTTGGGATTATTTACACTTGAATTTACATAGGATTAAATTATCTGATAATTTTATAATAAACCATTTAATTTTATTCTCCTTTTTTTATTCGATACATTTTTAAGTAATATTACCATTTTCCACTCTTTGGTACTTTAAATGATTATTAAAAGGTTTTTAATAAAAGCAAACTTCATTTATATATTTAGTCAGAGAACCTATTTTCTTCTAAAAAACCTTTTTTATAAGAAGGTTTTCAAAACCTATTTTTAACCTTTCAAAAATTATTTATTAAAGAGATTTTTACCCTTTTTGTCTTTTACTAATGTTTTCAAAGGAATAGTCTTGTAATTTTTTTGGATGAGGAATTTTTATAACCTATTACCATGAGAAAGGAATATTATTTTTACCACATATGACATATATGGATTTAACCACCATTATTTCTTCAAATAATCCTTCTCAACATTAAAAGGATAATTTTTGAAGATTTTTTTTAAAAAGTGATTTTTAAATAAAAGTATTTTAATACTATTTTTCAAAATAAAAGGATATTTTCCTCAATTGTTTTTAAAAAATATCATTTATAGTATTTCTATACATTAATTTGATAAACCTTTATTTATACCCTACTAGGGATATATTGTATTAATACCATCCTTATTATTTCTCTGGATGGTTTATGATTGATTTGTCCAGGGATAGTATTCACATTCACTTAATTTATTCCTTTTTTAGTCCCATTGAAATATTTAATTTTATATGATCATTAGACATTAAATTTACCCAAATTATACTTATAATTTATCAAGGATATGTTTGTTGACTAAACCATATATCATTTTACATACGGTGTTTACTTTGATAATTATTTGATTATCTGAGGAAATATTGATAAATATGTATTCATTATTCCATACAAACATTTGATAAGTCATATTTTTTATCTATTAAGTTTATTATTCGATATAAGGAATTCTTGGACATGAAATGATTGGTGGGACTCAGAATTTTTATATCCCATATATACATCAATAGGTTCCCCTGATACAAACTATTTTTTCAAATTAAATAGGTTTTTTACTCGTAGTTTTTAAATTTCTAGAGTATTTATCAGGATAGTATAGGTTTTCATGTGCCTTATACATGACATCCAATAGTTAAACATTTCATTCAAAGAAATTTCTGTTTTCATTGTTATTATCCATGAGGTTTTCATAGGATAAAATCCATGGTTTCATTTCATTCTATTTTTTTGATCAAATGGAATGTGTCTTTTAGTTTATTACCTTTCCCTATTTATTTGTCCTTATCTAGTTATTTTAATGGAATGTGTTTCCAGTAATTACATTTCCATATTGTTTAGGAACTTCTTTCTCAGTTTATTGATTACACGGTATGTGTGTTCAATTATTTACCATGCCATAATTATTATTCTATTTGGTTCATTAATGCATTTTACCCTTACTGAGAATTTGAGCTCACCTTGGGTTTTTTCCTTTCCTTAGGAATCTGAGAAGCATACTATGAAAGATATGTAGAAATATACTAGATGGAATAAAGTTATCCTGGAATTTTTTTTGAAATTAGTTTATTCATTTATAATAAAAGACTAATGTATGTATCTAGTATACTATGATTACTAAACTCTCCAGTCCTTCAAGATTTTATTCCATGTAATCATGCCAATATAATGGTAGTATGCACCAGCTCCAGGCTCTCTAGGGTTAGGTCACTACATGTGTCGATGGTATCATTAAGCAGTGTATTATGCAAGTTTGGCACATAGATTGACCAACTATATAGCCAAACCATGAGACACCTTAATTATTAAGGAAATGACCATTTTTACATTACTTCATTAAAATGAATCAACCCTATTTATCTCTTCTTTCCAGTGGATAAGAGACTCTTTCTTCCTCTCATTAGAATATCTAAAACCCCCATTTCCTATAATTTTTTCTTGTTTCTCTATACAAACACAGAATTGAGATTCATTCATCTTGTTGGAAAGACACTATTAAACTCTCCATTATTTTGGATCCTTTCATATTTTGTCTTTTCATTGATGGCACTATTTTGATGCGATCTCTTAGAAACTATTTTCAAGGTGTTCATTCATTATTGTATTTTCTTACAATCTAGGAAAAACTAAGGGATGATTCTAGATGGTGAATCTAATATAGGCATATAGTAGGTGGTCTATGACTCTCCCCTCATGGTATCACCATTTTATAAACTGTTACCATAATGTGCAAGTCGGTTTCACCGAGTATTGCTCCTTAAAATTCATCTACTTTAAATTAAATTATCTACTTGGTATTCTAATTCCGTATTGAAATCACTTAACATAATTAGAGGCTATGGCCTCAAGTTTGACAACCCCATGTAGGGTAAATTTTTTTTATGACCTTTGGGACCCATGTTGGGTTTAACTTCGACACCATACGGGTGTGTTTGACTTGACCTTTGATAAGGATAATGTTTCTTCATAATTAATTAATCTTAAAATTCATGTTATGGCATGTATATATTTACAAATATCACTTGGAATAGTATAATTATAAATTGAATAGATAATTGTATGAATATAATTAACTGACCTTCTTATTCTTAATGAAAGGTAATGGAATGAACCTATTGAATAATTATATGTCCTGAGTATTATACATCATTTGATAACATATGTATAGAAATAAAATGAGTATAAGATGACTACTGCTTTTTTACCTTTTTCATCCTCACAGAAATGGTCATAATTGATCCTAACTTGGATTATTGAGGAAATTACTTGAGAACTTAGAGGACTACATTCTGACTCATTAAGCTGATTACCATGGGAGATACCTACCACATAATCTGGTCCTTCTGTTATTACAAAAATTCAACATTGATGTACTGATGAATAACTTAACATATTTACCATATATTATAATGCCGTAGATATACTCCTCAAATTTATCTTGATGACTTTGGACTTGAAGCACCATGGATTCACTCCATTGAGCCTAATAATTCTTAGCCCAAGATGTCTATGGATGAGATCCATAGACTTAGTTAGAATATTTTATAGTTCAATTTCAGTTTTACCACTTGGATTACAGTCAGACCCCCTTTATTTCCAAACTGAATTAGATGCTAGTATGGGTTGTCTCGAAACTTAAAGTCATGGATTCCTTGGTTTCCCTTTGTATCCTATGTTATTATTACTTTTTGTTACATTGTTGTTAGTATCATACACATATGATATCTTTATTATAAACTATGACACAATTAATTAAATTATTACATGGTCAAAGACATATCTAGGTAAGGCTAAAACATGTATGAGTTGATTACATTATAATTGATTAATTTTTTATATTCCTACACACTTTATAGTTTATATTCACATATTTGACTTGTATTGACATTTTTGGTGGTGGTCTACTGAGATTTATCTAACACCCTATACAGACTATCATTGGAACCTGAGAAGATTATTTGATTATAGGTGTTGAAAAAGGGAATAGTCCCACTTTGGAAACTTAACTTTATTGCTTTATTTAGGATGGGATCTTGGTAGAAGATGACCAATACGGTTCTTGGGATACATGGATAATTTTTTTTCTTATTTTATATATCATGTATTTCACTATCTGCCTATTTCCATGAATGCCACATTTTAATTTTTTAGAGACACGAATCATCATTTTTTATATGATACAGGTTACATCAATTATGATGATTATTTACTTCTTAGATCAGTATTCTTATTTTCACTACTTTATTCATTATTATACTGATTACTCTTACTTTTTCATATTATATCACCCATGTGATCCACTCTGAATAGAGGGAATAGTTTCCCCATAATCACACCCGAAACCTTCACTACTAATCGGTAGCCTCTAGAATATCAGGAAGTTTGCTTGAGTCATTATTTCCAACCAGGTTTGGTTACTCAGGAGTAAACCAGGTCCCAGACGTTATAATTTACCTCTTTTAGAGTCACTTGATTTAGAGGCTACACAATTTTTAAGAATTCATTTTTCTAATCTTAATCAACATTGTTTACGATTATATTAACATAAGTGAAATTATATATTATTTATCTATAAACCCCATATATTTTATTATAATATATTAATTTCTAGGATCTACATGTATTATTACCATTTCATCTCTTACTAGTTCAATGTTCCATAAAAAAATTTCCTATAATGGGATCCAAACTTATCTCATATTCTCACACTATAATCTTTCTCCACCATCTTCGTATTCTTTATTTTTCTTTATAAATGTTTTTATCTACACATCTATGATCGCTTAAGGTAATTTTCAGTTGAACATGGATCTATTAATAAAAAATTAAAATATTTTTTAACATAAATTTATGGGTCATTTTATATTTAGTTTGAATTTCCTTAAAAAAGTGTGGAAGGAATCTATTTTTTAAAATTTTTCACATGAACTCATTTTCCCACCATATTCTTTAGTTTTCTTTATAAAGCCTCCATTCCTTGTTTACATTTTTTCCAATGTAAATTATATTCTATTTTTTCTATTAAAATAAAATTTAATAAAAATGTATAGGGTATTAAATTTTATTCTTAAAATTAATTATCTAAATCTCATATAAATAATTTTTCATTTATATCAACATCATATACTGTTTATTATTACTCACTGGGGATAAGATATAATGATACCATCTAACTTCCTTTTATAGATGAGTTATTGTTATGTTTTATATAAATCTTCCCGAAACCTATTAATTTCAAAAAAAAATTAATTAAGTTATAATGTAATTATAAATGCTTTCTTATTCATGTGGAACATATATATATGGTTTTTCATTATATGGTCGGTAGGGCTAGAATATATATCCCTACAAATAATTGGTTAAAGTTTAATATCTCATTAGATTAAATGTAAGGTAATGAGGTGTGAACCTAATCTACTATGAGACCATGTCAACTAAGTTTTAGGGAATGAGGAGGGAACCAAATCCACTATTGGACTCTATCCACTATGTGATGATGGTCTTGGAAGCAAGCCTTTACATAATAAATGATTTTTATGCTTATGTATGTTCCACAAAACTATGTTATGTAACATTCCAATGTTATGTTTTTCATGGATCATTATTATTGATTAATGTTTCCACTCCCATATAACTCATTTCTTAAATTATGTTAAAAGATCTTATATCGTAAAAAATTATTTATGATATATGTTTTATTGTGTATGATTTTTTTATGTTGTGATGAAGTAACTTGATTATGTTATTATATAAACATGTTGATATTAAGATCTATAACACCCCAATATTTATAATATAATTCTATTTAGTATATCTGATTTGTTTTATCACTTTCGATGCATGAAAAACCAAGATTAAATGAACCATAATATACTATAGAAATATTATTATTTAAATATGATTGTTATGATATAGTTGATGTTTTATATAGTATGAATATAAATAACCATATTATGAAATATATTTATAAATTATTTCATTAATAAAATGAATAATCAATCATACATTGATTATAAAATAGTTGTAAATTAATATTAAATCATTTTAAGGTAAAAGAGATATTTTTCCTAAAACTATTTTTATGTGTTAAATTTATTTGTGTCTTAATAAATTATATTAATCACTATTGATAAATTATTCTGATGAAATAAGTATATTATATACACAATTTAAATAATTATAATTTTTTATACTATGATTATTGAACAAGTAATGAGAATAAATTCATTTTATGCTTCAAAAATATTTTTTTTTGAAAAATGTTTTTTATTTCGTTTTGAGGGTGGGAAATATAATTAATTTCTAGAAATTTTATAAATTTTATTTTAAAAAATAGATAATATTTTTGAAACCATAATTTTATGAGATTATTAATATGATTTTTTTAACATTTCTAAAAATATTATTTTTAGTGAATTCTGAAGAATATTGTTTTTTTCAAAATTGTAATTTTATTTATTTAAATCAAGTAAATTAAAGGAACCATTATGTTTTATATTTTTTATTAAATTAAAATAATTATAATTTATTTATAAATAATCTAATTAATTAAAAAATAATTATAATCATATATAATTTTGGTATAAGATCAGTTTTAGGTTAAAAAAAACATTTTTCTAAAAATAGACTTCCTTGCGTTTTATGCATTTATATTAAAATTGATTTTAAAAAATTCTAAAAATTTAATCCCAAAAAATGGATTCCAAATTTTTATTAAATAGGTTCATATTTTGTAAATATGCCCCTTTTATTTTTGGTCATTATGAATAGAAATATTGGTGAAAATGTTCTCACTAAAGTAAGGGTAAAATAGATAAAATAGAGTTAAGACTATAATATAATGACTAAAAATATCCCTAAAAATTGTACTTATTTTATTGGATTGTTTTTTGACTATAACCATACAAGATAAAAAAATTGGAAATTTATTATCACTTTATATTGATTATAACATTTCAATTAGTTTAGGAAAATGATAAAAACAATATGTTACTTTTCTAATTTTAATTTATCTCATATGTTCTAATAGGTATAAAAAGAAGTTATTAATGAATATAAAAGGTTAGTTTGAACATAAAGAAATTATTATTATTATATGAATTTATTTTAATTTTTTGGATGATATAATTACCTTGAATGCTTCCACAACATCGATAAAATGCTTGTGAAAGCAATAGAAAAATCGAGATATGTGATTTTAAAAATATTAAAATTAATATGTTTTGGATGAATTATCATGAGAAAAAAATTTAGTAGGTAATTTTAAATTATAAATTATGTAAAATGTTTTTATATTATAATTTAATTTCTTTATTGTTTACTTTGAATTCAAATTAAATGAACTATATAAATAATGAATTTAATGACATTTTATGATAAATAATATTTTATTAAATGAATTAAAAAAAATATTTAAAAATAATTATTTCTATTGAAAATGTTCTAAAAAGTTATAAATGAACTATTTTGGAGCCCCTTTTAAACATATAAGTAAATTTATGACCCTTAAAGTCTAAAAAATATATAATAACGATTTAGGTTATAGAGGGTTAACAAAGGGGATAAACCCAAATATATGTTTAAAATGTAACATAAAATGTATAAATTTTAATGGTTTGAGTTATTTATACCTTTTCATGTCCTAAAATTTAATTTTTTTCTCATTTTACAACATTCATTATTATGATGTATATTATATTTAAACATTTTAAGTAATTCTCAGTGTGTCATTTCCCTCACTTATAAAAGAGAATATTCTAATATCATTTATTAAAAAATAATGAGAAACTATATATTAGAAAAGACATATCCTAATAACTTAAAAGATTCCTTTCATTGATACCAAACATTCTTGTCTTCCCTAAGATCATCATAACAAATCTTAATGTGTAAGCCAAAGGTGGTCTCTCAAAGAAGAGGTAATCATATTACATAACCCTTTTAAAGTTCATTTCTTTTTATAATTTGTATAAATAAATTGAATATATCATAAAATGATGGATTTGGTATTATAAATATAATTGTATGTTTTTATGGTCATGGAACAACCATTTTAAACATCTTTTTATTAAATATGAATTGAAATTATTGCTTGTGCATATGTGTGGACTACCGCTACAATATAATGATACGATTAATTTTACATAACCTTATTTCATGGTTGGTTATTAATATATATTTAATATTTATACATTATATTTATAAAATAATTATTCTTATATAATTATAATATCTTATCTACCTGTCTCCTTCCCATTCATTGGGGAATGATAATGTAGCTCATGCATATATGTGGACTACTACATCCACGAAACGATGTGATTCATTTTTCCCGTTTGACTTGCATATATAGTAATAAATATTTATTTAATTAAAATTATATTTATAATTTAATAATGATTAAATTAAGTTATATTATTATTTTACTTTCTTTATTTCTATCTATCAAAAAGTGAAAACATCACTTGTGCATACGTACAGACTACCATCTCTATAAAGTGTTGTAATTCATTTTTAAAAACCACTTTTTATGTATGGTTATAAAATTGTATATCATTAATAAATATTAAACTTATATCAAGATTAATATTTTTTATAGTATAGAACCATGAAAAAGGATCAAGTACTGAAACCAACAAAATAAAACATGTATGAAAAATGAAATAATTGTCACCTGAAATAGTTGTTTTAATAAATAATTATTAATAAATGGGTGATAAGATGTTATAAGTAAATAGTTTATGGTATTATATTTATAAATATAGTTAAATATTGTATTTATTATGAATATATATCTATTATATATTATTTTTGAACCTGTACAAATAAATAAGAGAGTTGAGGTAAGAGATTTACACTATAATCTGATTTTTTTGGGATTGTACAAGATAATTTTCCATTGAGAAAAATTTTATGTATATTATTTTTTAAACCAAATATATATTTTTCTCTATTTTCTATTCATTTTATTTTCAATAAATATTATAATTTTACTCTCTTTAGTACTTAAAATGATTGAGAAAACATTTTTAGAAAAAATTGACTTTATTTTCTCTTTGGCTGGTAAACATTTTCTACAATGTCTATATTTTTTTAGAAAAAATTCATGAATGTCTTTAGTATTATAAAATTATTTGTTAAAATAATTTTTATCTATATTTTAGTTTTTATAAAATGTTTTAAAATGAATCTTATTGTCAATTTACGAATGAGGTACCTTTTACCAAATGTGTGAACATAATATTTGTTTTAATGTATATCACATGAACAAATTTTTTTGATGTCATAACTAATCTTTACTTTGGAACTTACTAGAAAATATTTCATTATTATTTTCTTATAAAATGTTTTTTATAATATTCTATAATTTTTTATATTTTAAATAAGTAATTTCAAAATGAAAGGGTATTTTCCCCAAGAAATGATCTTGTGATATTTTATTGGAATTTTCATCAATGAAAATATCTATTGAAATTAAATATGCTTCAATGAGGATATTATCTACCGATACTATCCTTATTATTTCTCTATATGGTTAATGATTATAATCTTGATGAAACCAATTTTCTTTCCTATGGGATAATCCATAACAAAATGAAAGCTATTTTCATGACATTATATCATACATATAAATAGATTATGATTAGGTGATGATTCAGTACATTATATCCCTAAAATGAATTGATTACTTTTATATCTTATGATATGATGACAACCACCACAAACATGATTGTGAATAGTTATGTTCACATTTTTATGCACGAGCATGATTGTTACTCACTAGGCCCCCAAGAATATGTGTGGACATGATTACAAGAAACTATTTCCACATCTTGATGCAAGATTACTATTTCTTCTACCTATGATCACAATATTATACATTGAAATGATTATAAATATATATGTTCAAAATATTTTTCTTTAATATTTTTATAAATCTACATGTTTATGCCATGACTATTGAATGATGATATCTACTTCTACACCCCTATTAATAATTCTTCTGGATATGAAATGATTTTGGATTTTATGAACTGAAATCTTTTGGGTATGAATATTTTATTATAAAAACATGATATTGACTATTTTATCATTACCTTATGATTACAATATGTCCAGTTATGATTGATATCTCCCATTTTTAAACTTACCAAGCATCCGATCTCACCATTTCTTATGTTTTCATTCCCCCAAGTTATAAAGAATGATATTATTTATGATTAATATAGAAGGGTACCATGTGTGGAGAATTTTGTGAGATATGTAGAAGTCTTGTTATGGAATAATAAAATCTGGGTATAATGGAAAAAATTTCCATTTTTAGAGAAATTGATGGGTTTTTTTATATAATGGGTAATTTATAATTCATTAAAACTCTAAACCTAAGAGGTATTAAGTGTGTAAGTGACTTAGTGTTAGATATATATATTTTAAGTATTAAGGGTTAAAATTTGGTTGCTTTAGTTTTTATCCAATATATTATGTAAATAATATATTTTTTTATTTCTTGATTAGAGTGTACGAATCTCTGGTTGCTATATACTAACTTATGAGCTTTGATTGTTATCTATCATGTTTACACATATTGAGCATATAAGATCACCTTTTTCTAAAATTTCATTGCCTGGGTTATGAATAATAATATTATGTATGATATGTTTATAAGGGTATCATGTGTGATTAATATTTTAGGGATATGTTAAAGACTATTTTTAAAATAAGTTGATTATGTATCTAATCTCCAATGACACTAAACCTATAGTTTCTGGGTGTGTGATTTATTATGAGATATAATGAATATTCATGTAAAATTATATAATATGTATGTATTTTACATTTGGGTCATCTCATGGAGTAGTGTGACAGGGGTTTTCGATACTCAATTCTATCTTGATTTTTAGTAGTATTGTTCATATTTTGGTGCTTGTGTTTTACAAATTCATGATTGGATGTACAACTCATGTGGGAACATGTGGGATATTATTATGATATCTTGAGCCCGTTTTTTATCTTTTCCATTTATAATTATTATTGGGATGTCTATTTTGGTATTTTGATAAAATGTTCCATTAAAGGGTAAATCCATATCTAATATATATCATTAGACCCTTGATAATAGTTTATGTACTCTGGTGATCAAAGAGCACACTTGAGGACATGTGAGATCTCACCTTAGTGAAATAGTCATGTTAGGGTGAGATGAAATAAAAATATCTCTCTTTAACATGTGTCCATTAAATAGAGAAAAATTTTAGCATTATTTTTACATATATTCTCCTCTTGGTATTGGTTTTATTTGATATTGCATTGTTGGAATGATAAATGTAAGTCAATTCACTTCAGATCTTCCCCTCTTCTCTTAATTCATGTTTCTCTCTTGGTAAAACCCTAAATAAAGAGGGTTGGTAGAGATTGGGGGTTTAATTTAAAAGATATTTAGGTTATTTTTTCTAGGTTCTTAATAAGACTAAGGAAAAGAGGATCCTAGGTTATTTGGAATGGCCCACTTCATTATTGGGTTGAGGTAGATGGTTTATCCTACATGGTTTTTCATTCCAAATCTCTTAGGATAAAATATTGGCTTTAAATTAATTAATATTATAGATTTAAAAATATTATATTATGGTTTTAATTTAAATAATTTAAAAATAAATTTTGGTGTGTGAATATTTGAAGAAAATAGAACAGGTGGATTTCCAGGTATGTGAGAAATTTCTAGTAAAATTTGGGAAATAACAATGTATTTATTTTATGATGATATGGTTATGAAATTTTGATATTATTATTTAAATTTTTATTGATTTTATATATTTTTAGTGTGTGGTATTTTATAGAATAAAATGATTCCTAAATATATATGTATACATAATTATGTTTTACATGGATGATAAAAACTCTCACTTAAGTGTGGGTGCATCATTAGGTTAGATAGGGGTGATGGGAAAATGTTATGTAGTTGGTCCATTCATGTAATTACCACATCTAAATTAAATTAAACCATTCTAATCTAATCCACCTCACAACCTCAATCACACCACCTCATATGCTATCGACTAATAAATATGGTCTAATAAAATCCTAATTGGAAGCTATAACTTTGAGATCATTGCATACAATAAAAAGTAAATAACAGAAACCTTCATAATAAGTACAAAAGAGGATACCCCAATAATAAATCATTGATCTTACATGAGACTATTATCTATAACCTTTCTTTGATCCTACACCCTTCAAAACTATACTATGATTTGTAACCTAATTGGAATAGCAACTGTAAGATCTATATGTCCACCAGGTTGAAAGTATAGGGCATGTACATAAGAATTATAAAAATACTAGAAACCATTACCTTAATAATATTTGTTATATATGTTTATGCATCTATTTGATGAAATTAAATTCATAAAAATCACATGCTTGGACCTATAAAACCATTGGGTAGTCAAGAATCCACGTTGATGGTCAAATTATACATTCTTCTTCCAGTTTAGGAGTTTGTTTTGAATAAGACACACATAACCATAGTGGGATGATGAAGAATCCACTCACATGAACATAATCTGGTAACCTAAATATCAAGGGTAGAATAGAATCCAACCATTCCAGAACCATAAGAAGTAATATTGAGTTGGCATTAAATTCAGTTTAGGAAATAAATATCACTACCTATTTCCAACATTCCTTGTATAGGGAAACTAAATACATAACTATAGGATAACAACATGCCAAGTCAGGGAAAACTATTTCAACTAATGGATCGTGACATGTCTAATCCCTGGAAATAACATAAACACATAATGGATATAAATAAACCCTATCTAGGGAAACGACATATATAACCACTGGCTAAAAAAATGTCTAGGCTAGGTATTAAATCTCCACTATAGGCTAGAAATACACCCAATATAGAGAAACTATGTACATAAATACTGTATAGTGACACACACAGTCCATTTAAACAAGAAACACACACATACACACACATATATATTTATAAATCACCATGATATACCCAATATAAGAAACAAATACACAAATATTGGATTTATTTTCTAGGTAAAGAATATATAAAACTACCAGTTAGTAATGATCCTAGTTCAGTGAAACCACATATATAAATACTAGCCTACAACACACCCAATACATGGTAACAACTCTATAAATACTATATAGTGACTCAAATAGTCCAGGGAAATTAAATATCTAAATATTGTATGGTGACTCATTCAATCCTAGAAAGCTATATCTATAAATATTGGTTGGGGAATCACTTATTCATAGGAAACAATATCTACAAATAATGGTGTCCATCATTCTATAAAAACTTATAAAGTAAGACCTAGCTAGTCATCCATACCTAATGTCAATTATTCAACACACTAACATAAATTTCAAAAAAACATCATAATATAATCTTAGGTGGCATCCTATTGTAAAAGTGGGTTCCCTTGACCAAATGTGAACAATACTTTTCATTACCATATCATGTATATAGTGAGTATTGAATGAATCAATATTACCATAATAGTGTTTATATTTATTTATCCACTATTTACATAGTAATTTATATATATCATTTATCACGTCCATAATTTATAATAGTTATCATCAATTATAATAACCTCAAGATACTATAAAATTAACATCAAACATATGTATCATGGTCTAGAAACATCATACTGATTGGAAAAAAATGATGAAAAACTATTAGGTGATAGGGGATCGTAATCATTGAGACTTCATCTCATAAATTTTACACTTGGTGATCTCAAGTATAGAAGATTAGGATGACAGACCCTCCAATAGGAACACCACATATTTTGGGTGTCATCAATTATTCCTATCTATGAGCATGTGTATTGGTCTTTTGGATTAAGACAAATATCAATGTATACCATTTGATCATGTATTTTGATTCAATATTAAAACCATTTAATTTATATCATGGAGATGTAGCTTGCATTGGGTGTCCCATTGGTGGTATGATATTTATTGAATGATCAAGATATAATTTTTCTCTTATAAAAGGAAGTGACATATAAATCCTATTTTATTAGGATTGTAGTACTTTCAATTAATCAATAATAATGATAGAATAAAGAATGTTTATCTAGTATGGTTAATAAAAAATAAATAAATAAAGGATGATGGAATGAAGGGTGCATCCTGATTTATGATATTTTATGATAAGAATATATGATATTATATGACCTGTGTTCATAAAAGGATTTAATTTATATGTATAAACCATAAATTCTTAGGGGTCTTAATGAATTTCTATACTCCACTCTTGCTCAATGAGTAGTAATCACTAATATTGAGATAAAGACTTTGAGGGTCACACAAAAAATGTATTTAAAATCTTGGAAAATTTTATTAATTTGGAGTTTTAAGAAATTACAGGGCCCATGATGGGGTATGGTTAATATCTAAGTTTGAAGAATCAGATGGAATAAATAAATTCAATTTTATTCAAGTTCCGAATAATATTTTTTGAATTTATTTACTTATTATATTCGCAAGTTATTTAGTTAATATTAAAAAAATGTTTTTCAATTAAATATTAAATATTTAATATCCAAATTTTGTTAAATATTTATGTGTGAGAAATTAGTCGAGTTAATCAAACATATTTTATCACATAACATAGTTTAGATGTTACAAGTAAGTAATATAATATTTATGATATTTATGACATGTTAACTATTCCATACATGGGGAATGTGGTTTCATTTTAATGGTTTGATTTATAAGAGGTCAAAATTTAAATTATTTTGTAAATAAAATTCTATATTAAAAGAAATTAAAGACAATATTCCAACATAATATTTTACCCCTTAATTTTAGAGCACTTTTCTCCTCCTTATCACGTTATAGAGAGAGATATAGAGGTTATAGTTATCTTGATCAAAGTTCTCCCACCCATATCAAAGAAATAATGATCCCATGATCATATCGACCTCAAAAATTCCTTCAACTCTCCATACTAGAACTCGAAGATCAAATATCAATGATTGAGTAAGATTATGGATTATGCATGGATGATCTATATGTATTCAACTTTGGTTCCTTAAGTAAAAAAAATTTGATGATGAAAATAATGTGTTTATAATCTAAATTGAAAGATGTATGATATATATATAATTTTTTATACTTAAATAAAATCATGTTAAATCCTTAAATTGTAACCAGTTTGTGATTATGTTTGCAACAATATCATGCAATTGAGCAAAGTATAAATATTTTAAATTCTTGATTTTTTAGTCTTCTATTTCACGCTCAATACTAGAAATTGGAAATAAAAGAACCACATATTTATTTATGAAAATTAAAATTACTTTTTCATTATATCTTAATAGAGCACTATTACAGTCCCATTTAAATAGTTTATGATTCAATCCAATATTAGATGTGAAATATATGACCTTTTAAGATCGATAGATAGATTTATCAAATTATTTTTTTAAGAAAAAAAATAATATTTCTAGCCTGAGGTACAGGGGGAGAAATATTTCTGTGCTCCATAGATCTCTATCTATATTTCAGTAGCTGTAATAGTTTTTCAAGGGGATAGAAAATTTTAAAATTAAGGGATAATTCCATATGATTGTGCAATCTATAATGAAATTATTAATTTATCTAAATCATAAATTTAGACTTTGTAATGTAAAAATAATTTAAATATAATAATTTGAGGGGGTGGGGGTTACTTTTACTCTATCAACAAAAAAAGAAGGGAAGGTGACCACTGGTGGGAAGAAGTAACAAAAGTGGGACCATATTTTCCATCCCATTTTAAACAGTGGTCACCCCACAAAAAGGGGAAACACTAGAGAGTAACTCAAACCAATATGGAACAAGTAAGGTTCAAAGAAAATTCTATTATTATTTATATATATATTACTCTGGGAAGCTATTTCTTCTCCATATTTGGCATCAATCGGGTGCTTGCGCGGTAACCCCTTTACCCACTAACCCAGTTTGGGCCACGTCGAGCCCTACCTAACCCACCGGGCTCTATTCAAGCCTGAAAATGACATAAAACCTATTTTAGAAGGTTTTGGGAATCTTGAGACCTGAAAAATGTAATTTTTTTTCAAAAATTAAATTTAAAATTTTAGAATGGTTCAAAATTTGTGGGGACTATGTGAAATATATTATGAGAATTAAAAGTAGTGTAAGTTATTTTAAATCATATTTAATTCCATCGAGTTAAATTTATCACAAATATTATTTTATTACACATTTATTTTTCATTTCAATTGATATTGAGAGGTGACCAACCATTTTATGTCTATATTTTAAATAATTAATTAATTGTTACATGTTGTCGTTGTTTATAGAAATTAATTAATTAAATAATAAGTATGCACACCATATTCCTTCATCATTATATGTATTGTAAGAACATAAATTTTCTATAAAGTATTAATCCTTTAAATTTTTGATTAAACTGTTTCTTTTATCTTTATAAATATTCCCTAACATTTAGGGAAGGGATTAAGGGTGTCTGGGGCTTGTTTGGAGCCAGATCTCTTGATTTTGGAGGAAAAAACTGCATCGTGCAGTTAGCAGAAACAATGAAACCTTGTTTACATGGTTTGTAAAAACATTATGGGGTGATCCAATGCACTATTAGGGGTATCATGGTTTGATAAAACTGTGAAACTAGGCCACACACCCATATGAGGATAATATAGAGTGTGCACGTGGGCTTTGTGTAGTTTGTCTAAATTTTCAATTCAATCCATGAGAGTGGTTTCTTAGGATATATTCGGGTGAAAAGTTTTGAAAACCATGTTTCTAAACTCTTTGACTACTTAATTTTTGTATGAAATGATTATTTTTACCTTCTTTAAAAAATAAGCTAACCCCATTCTCCCTTTTGTTCCAGCAGACATCATCCCTCCCCTATTCATATTGAGAGATCCTCCAAGCCTAAATCTAGGATTTGAGGATTATTCTTCCTCCAAACACTAAATCAATTTTCATTGGTCTCATAGTATTACCATAGATAATCTCTATATTTCTCTTTCACCTCTCATCATTTATCATTCTATTGATAGAGTTATTTTGGTGTGAGCTCATATGCCCTATTTTTAGGGAATTTGTCCATTTTCTTGATTTAATCAATTCTATACCATATTAGAGGCCAAAAAAATATGATTAATTGAATACCAAGATAAGGTTGGTGGGCAATACATTTTAATATATATATTTTTTTCTATTTAAATATCGTTGTTGTTCTGGACACCAAACCTTCCAGTCATTACTTCAATGTTAAATGATAAGCCTTAAATTAATTATTAATTCTAGTATGGTTGACCCTTGTAGTACCTAATCATTGTTGGATGTTTTCAACCTTAACTCGAGCCACAAATTTGGTGTGTTCCTTTTTCTTTATTATGTTACACTACCCCTTTAGGTGTGAGAGACCGACACCCATGTAGTGAGAGCCTATATGAATTAAATGAGATAGTTGGAGCAGATCATACCTCATTACCATGTTATTAAATACTTTGAAAAATGATTAAATGGTTGGTTAAATGATAATTGTGATTGGTTATGGAAAAAAACATAGACCTTTTAATATTATTACTATTACTTTCTTGATGTTGTATATCTTTTTATGGAATCGACTTTCTTATAATGGTATGGAACCTGATGAATAACGGTATGAAACAAACTAGGATATCGAGGTATGGAACTTATAACCCCTAGGAATGATTACTTAGAGTATGAAACCAAATTTGGGACTGAGTTATGGGACCTAAGAACCCTTGGTATGATTACTTACGATATTACACTATTGTGGACGATCATGGTTTTCCACCAGCAAATTTATTATACATTTACGTCTCTGGATATAGGTCACCCTAGCTATTGCCTAGGGACTTATCACATTTTGGTATAATAATTTTCATATTTAGAGTATGTTGAGCCAATTTCTACCTTCCATTGACACTTTATATATATATATATATATATATATATATTGATTCTTATATGTTATAGCCTGTTTTTATTACATCTTGTGCTAACTAACTTATCATATTTGTCTTTAATTTTACCTATTATACTTTCACATGACAATAACTTATTTTCACATGCTTGATTTATTATAGGAACCATTTCTGTTGTCCTGATGAGATTATATCACACCATATCTTAGTCATCGATGGTACCCGGGAAGATTATATTAATTCAAGTAGGGATAGGGGAAAGTTCATAGTTTTCTATGTTTGATTGATTATAGTATTGGGTAGGGGAGAACGAGACTGAACTATTTATCATGATTCTGTATGGAGATCGTATTTTTCTATTTTTGTTATTTTTTTATACCTATATATATGTGTACCTACTACCATGTTTTTCATCTCTTTTTTTTGAGTCCTGAAATCACATAATTTTGTTTATGATACTGGATATTTGTTTTGATGGTTGGTATAATATTTTCATCTAGATGTTTTAAGTTAATCTATTAGTTGAAATAATGATTAATTGTTTTATTTATCCATTTATTACACCAAAATTAAACTATAATTATGATGGTATAGCCTCCCCACTATTCCAACTTCAGCCCTCGCTACTATTCGACAGCCTCTGACATGTGAGGAGGTGAGCTTGAGGCCATGTGAACCACCATCTCAGGGCCCCGTTTAGTGGATCCTAGGTCCGGATGTTAGATGTACAAGGGTTTATGTGTCCAAGGGAACTGTATTTTATGTGTATTATCAATTTTTTAGATCCTTTCACATACATATAAATATTTTTGTATTATGATGAATATGAATGAATATGATCACTATGCCGACATGAGGTGAACTTTAAGACAAGATTTAAATATATTGAATGGGGTTGGGTGCTATGAGATGAGTTAGACACAACTCATCTAATTACCCCCAAGTTCATGGTTGATCCATTTACACTCAATGGATCAACCAATAATAAACACTCATGATAAATAATTTATTTTATTTATTTATGAATGTTTTACTATTATTTTTTGAATGTGAATGTTTATGTGATCATAATGAATAAAAAACAATCATGCATAAATTAAATAAATACATGCATGATGAATTTTTTCTATTAAATATATTTTCAATTTGTGAGTGAGATCACATAGTATAAGAATATTAAATTTAAAATGTTTTCATTCATCAAGAAATAATAAAATAACTCCAATAAATATTAATTTGTAAAGCCCACCATTGTTTAAATTTGGATAAAACCAGGTATACGAGGTGCTCGTTAACCCTAGTTGGGGCACATCATACTACTATTGAGTTATTATAAATGGTATGGGTAAACTTAACTAAATTTGGTATAAAATTAATATCCATATCTAGATTGTTTCAACATTAAAGGATTGTTTTGATAAATTCAATGTTATCCTTTATATGATATGTGACTCCACTCAGTAGATCAAGAAGCCACATGTTAATGTTATTGGTGAGAGAAAATAATACCTTGATACTCTCTACATAGCAGCATGGTCATAGATCAGACTGTGACGAGAGGATTTAAGGATACTTTATACTATAATAATCAAGCAACAGAGTATTTCAAATATAGCAGTTAAGGGTTACTAGGGTCAATAAAATAATGGGATTCATTTAAAATAATAAAATAATAATGTTTAATAACTGGTAGTCAAGTTAAAAGTACGAATCTTATTATGTTTTTTTAATGGAATGTGATACCACAAATACACTGTGATCAATATTAGAAAAAGAACACACACTCACTGACATTAATTTATAAGAGTGGTACATGTGATTCATATAATACTAAAATATAAAGGGAAATTATTTGTAATGGAGTCTACACTACCTAATTAACCTCCTTAGGAAGAATGTTTGGATGTGAAAGGTTCTTATAAGAGACTCATTAATTAAAAATTTGATTTTTATATCATAATTCTTGCAAAAATTTCTAAAGAGATGCAAATGAAACATAAGTAAATGGATGGATATAAAATGCTTTGTAATCTATGAGAAGTATATGAAAAGAAAGTGAAGTGAGAAATCAATGATATTATGATCAAACTGATCACATATTTATTGAAATATGGAACTCGAATTGGTCCTCAAGCACTTAGGAAGATAGAGTACATTGATCATCTAGAAGAATTGGGATTCTTTATGAATCAATAAATTGTAGTTCATCTCATTATCTAATACTTAACACCATGTTTCTCATGTTTTGTTAAAATTTATCATGTGAATTGTTTTGAGAAACAAATTTGATATCCATTGGTACAGGTTGTCTAGGAAGATGAAAATTTAAATAATGTTAAAATATTTAACTCTTAGGGTGAAAAATAAGAAATATAAGGCAATGAGGCTGATGAAAGTACATTACCAAAGGCACCATTGAAACATATTTTTAATAATAAAAAGATAAAGTGGTAGAGAAATGAATAAGAGAATATATTCTCCACATGTGGTAAGATAGGTCACTAAAATATAAGCTAAAATGAGTTGAATATGTAGAAAGTACAAGCTTATACTTTTAGTATATTCATAATTAAATGAAATATTTCATTTATAATCCTTATGAATTAGATAAAACACGTCCTTACACTTTTCTCTAAATATAGGGTCCATGGAAGTTAAGAAATATCACTAAAAGTCAAGTCATATTCTCTAAGTGGGTTAAAAGGTATGATACCTACATCAATGAATAGAAGAAAATTATTTTATTACCATGTGAATGGTTCTTTTGAAACTATAATTGTGTGTTTAATGATTCAATAATATTCAAAAAATATTTTTTATGGTATTTTATACACAACAATTATTTCAATAACACATGAATAATTGAAAATATATGATGAATATCACATGTAAGAATCTAATACACATTTATGGAAATATAATTCTTTGTCTAGTAAAACAAAAATTAGTTGTCATGGGTATTTCTAGTATGGTATTTAGACTCCTTGGAGATAATGACCTTAAGTATTATCAAAAAATTTAATTATCTAGTTTCTGAGAAAGAAACCTTTAGAAATAATTGAAATATATAAATATTTCATAATTAGTTCTGATAGAGAGTGTGAACTATTAAAAGGTTAAAATAGTGTTGAATTAATATACTTTATTTTATTCCTTTAAGGGTGTTAAGGAATGAAAAAGTGAAGTATATAATATGTATGGTTAAAACATATTAGTTTCTTCAAGACTATAAAATGAATAAAATATCATACATCCATTCATAAATCATTGAAAAAGTATCATAGAGAATGTAATAAATGAATATTTCCTTATACACATCAGAATCATGGTTTTAGTAAAAGGATAATCAATGATGATACGTATATTCATTAAATAATCTTCTATTTTCTTTTTGAGACATGCTTCAAAAATTATGGCATTATCCCATTACGATATTCTAGTTATATTAAGAAATGGATATCATATGATTTATACTCTCAATAAAATCTATTATGTCTTAATGACATGTGTTTATATGAAAATAGTTTGTTAAGGATAAGTCAAAAACCAAATTGCATCAAGAAAAATACAAATTTAATCTCCTTTATTATCCAAAAGATCATATAGGATATAATATAAATCCCTAAAATATTAAATTAATTTTCAAAAGATAAAATATATTTCTATAAAAAAGTGAATGTATCTTTTTTAGATAGAGAGATAAATATTTACTTGGGTTAATTCAATGCTAGAGATGCACAAGTGGCTGGTACAAGAATATTTTTTACAAGAGATTGTGAAAAAGAATTGTTCAAGAAACACATATTGTACTGGATGGTTAAAACCATAGTGGTGGTTTTATATTTACTATGGTGGGTGTTAATTTATTCATTGAGAATAATGGATCCTATAAGGAAGCATTAAATATAAATTAGATATGATTGACAAGTTTATATGAAATAAAAAAATGGATTCCATGTACAAAAATCATGTTTATATTTTGATAGTTTCGTCAATTGATTTAATGTCATTGGTGGGTATTCAAGAGAGACTATACATGGGTGGAAAATCCTAGTATCAATAATATTCATATGGTTATACAATTTTTTAGGTCTAAATCTATTATATTTCTACTTGTCAAAAAAACATTCTATTATATGGATATTAGAAATTATATTTCATCACCACCCTTCTTGGAAGGTGTACACACGACGCGACTAGAAATGGTTGATGACACCAAATAATGTAAATAATTAATTCAAGTTGTAGAGATCTATTTATGGATTAATGAAATAAATTTTATTATATAATATTTGTTTGGAATGAATGTTTTCCAAGTGTTTATAATCAATTAGTTTGAGCACTACAATTTTGTCAAGTAAAATATATTGATACCTTATAGAAAATAGTAGTTTAGTATTATAGTTAGTTGAGAATAGAATGAAAGTAGCTTTACAAATATTAACTCAAATTAGAAATATATGTTCCATGGAAAAATATATATGGAGGAATATTAATAGATTTTTAGGAAAATTCAATGTACATATACTAATAAAATATTGAAAAATAATAATTGGAACAATATAAGAGGGATTTGTTAAAAATATCACATTAAAAAAATATTTCTAAGAATAAATGTATGTGACATTGGGGGAAATTATAATGGTGAATATAATTAAATATTCCTCAATAATGGAACTATCACATATGTCATAAAATGCACTATATATGATTTTGATTAAATATACTTTACGGTAGGATAATATCAGAGAAAACTTGGGGAACTTCAAGGGTTATAGTCAAAACTATATTATTGTACTTGAGAATGTACAAGGGATATGTACCTGGTATTTAGAGAGTAATAGACACTAGTTATGAGGGGGAAGAAATTAGTCTTTCTATAGATCAATATGATTTATATTTTAGTTAGGATAAGTTAATGAGAAATAGAATCTCATTCAATCTGGTGGAAGTCATGTCTAAAAATATACAGGAATTTGTGGATTCTAATGCAGTGAAAGAAATAGTGTAAAATTAAAAATGATTTTTTCCAGTTCATAGAATCACACCTAGTAAGTAAAGTGTTAGCATAATATAAATTTTGATAATCTTACTATACTGTTACTAGCCATGATCTAGATTTTAGAAAAAGTAAAAATAGAATATGCTTGACGATATCATCTCTTGAGAAGTATTACTCAAGTAGGTGAAGTGGAATAAAAAAGTATCCATGTAGAAAGATGTGGAAGGCCCAGTGACTAAAGACATGACTCAACAGAAGCATGATCTTATCTTGTTAGAGATGACAGGTTATTGGTTATCAAGTTAGCTATAGTATAAGTGGGAGTGTTATAATATTGGGTGCCTTAGACCCAGATTGAACAAATACATTTTTATCACCATATTATGCATATAGTGAGTTACACATGATTTATTCCTACCATAATAGTGTTGATATTTTTGTGTCCACTATTTACAAGGTAAATTTTGTACATTAGTTTTCATATAAAATGGTTATAGTAGTTCCCAGTTATAATAAGATCCTTGAGAAACTATTATATTAATCATAAACATTTTTCCTATGACCTAGATACATCATACTGACCAGACATAGATAATTGATGACTATTAGATGTTGAGGGATCATAAGAATTAATAATTCTTCTTATGAAGTTCACACTTCAAGATATATAGTATATGAGATCATGGGGACTAACATTACAATAAAAAAAATACATGTTTCAGGTGTCATTAATTATTCCTATATATAATAATGTGCATTAGATTACTAAATTTATATCATTATCAATGTATACCATTTTATCATGTACCTTGATTCAATATGAAATCATGTAATATATGTCATGGTGAGGTAGATTTCATTGGTTGAGTCATTATTGGTATGACATTGATTTAATGATCAAGATATATATTTTTCATTTCTAAAAGGAAGTGATATCTTAGGACTGGTTGATCAAGATGGCAATACATTCATTAAATCCATGGACTTGGTAAAAGAATGTAATTCCATATAGTAAGGTAGAAAAAGAATAAATCATTAAATCATGATGACATGAAGTGTGAATATTTCTTTACAAGATATCACAATATAAAGAGATTATATTATAAAATCTGTGTTTGTAGTAGGTTATCATTGCTATGACTAAACATTATCTCCTTCAAGTCCTCGATGGGCAGCTAGAATTCTCTCATGGTCTATTATTAGTACTCACTACTATCAAGATATGGTTATAGATAGTCACACACAAAGCATATTCATAAGATTCACCAATTTCATTGAATTGGAGTTTTAGGACACTATTGGCCCTATGACGGGGACCTAGTAAAGTCAAAGTTTGAATAATTACATATTATTTTGTGAATATTATGGAAACATTTTTCCAAAAAATATTAAATATTAAATGTAAAATGTTTTTTAAATATTTATATGGTATAAATATGTCATTTTAATGAATCATATTTTATCACATAACAATGTTTATATGTTACAAGTAAGCGATAAAATATTTATAATTTCTATGACATGTTAACTACACCAGACATGGTGAATGTGATTTTATTTAAAGGGTTTCACTAATAAAAATGATAAAATAAAAATTTTGTAAATTAATCTCCCTATTTAAAAAATTTTAAGTCACTATTCCTATACACTATTCCTCCAAAGAATTTGAGAGCACTTATCACCTCCCTATCAAGTTATATAGAGAGATATGAAGGTTTGAGGCATCCTGTTACAATTTCTCCCACCTAGATAAAAGAAATGTGGATCCTATGATAATATTGATTTCAAAAGATCTATTTAATCACTGTTATAACAACTGAATACCAAAGATTAAAGATTAAGAAATATTATATATCTTTTTTGAATGAACTAGAGGGATTCAAATTCAGTTACATTAAGCAGTGATCTATGATAATGAACATACACATTTCCAATCAAAATCAGATGTGGTACAATTTTAATTTAATTTTTATTCTTAAATTTAATTAAATTAAATTCTAAGGTAACAACCAGGATGTGGTCATACTAGAGATGACATCATGAAATATATTGAAAAATAAAATTTTTAAATTATTGATTTTTTAGGATTTTTATGTGTTCCTGGTATTAGAACACCTACCCAAAAATAGCCACCAGACTAACCCATTGTAACTTTTGTGACATGTGTCCTAATGTATCCATTATCTATGCCCTTAGGTCACAACTAAAAAATTTCATTCCAAGGGTAACATATCATACTAACAATCATTAAACACATTACACTCTACCCCTTGGAAGGAAAACAATCATCATATATTCTATACCACCATTGTTCTATAAATATTAACCCATTACATATCTCAAGTCACCTTTCACATGGTAACATAGTCAAATGTCTCACTACCAATAAATCTAATGCACCAAATCTAGGGAAAAAGTTCTTGATGATTGACCCCTAGTCCACTGTTGGTGGAACTCTGTTTTTCATTTCAATATATTCCCATGTGGCTATCCTCCAAAATCTAAGTCCACACACATATTTTATTCTCCCTAGTTAATTAATATCCCATATATTTTCTGAAGGAACCCTTTGTATGGATCAATTTTTCTGAAAACACTCATAAATACTCTCATCACCTTACACAAGAACACACTAGGATGATTTTTCCTTTTCCTAAGGTTAGACACCCCTTGAGATGCCTCTCACTATGTAAACAAATCCCATCCACAAAATAAGGTCATAAGGCCACTAAATATTAAATGTAATGTGTATAGGTTCCATTAAATGACCCTAATATATCAATCCTATCCTCCTATAGCCACATTATTCCCTATTTCTCACTCTTAGGTTGAACACACCCACATAACCTTGCTTAAATATCACACAATACATGCATTTACATGAAAATAAGGTATAATTAGCGACCAATCACATTTAAACATAGAGTTATCCCTATTTAAGTAATGTTTATATAATCTCTCTACACTATCCTCAATCACTAACATCATCTATGAGTCCCTATATCAACCAAGGAGGCAATAAATTAATTATAAAATCTTTATAATAAATTTCCATAACAAACCCAAATCGTTATAATTATGATACACTCATTAGGAAATGTATACTCAACTTAATCCCAAAATATATGTGATAAAATTTTCTAATAACACAATATAAATATCACTATAAATAAAATACCCAATTTTCAACACCAATCAATTAGGTAATTCCATTAAATTTCACAAAAATCTATAAATATATTCACTGATTGATTTATTTCAAGTGAAATTACTTGTAACCAAGTGTGTTCATACTTCACCAACATATTTTTTCATCCAAATAAAAAATAACACTTTTTATATCATGATTACACCATGCCCTAGTGAAATCATCCTTAAATAGATTATTATATAACACCGAAGTTAGAGAAAAAGAAAGAGAATGAAGATAATAAGAGAAAGTAATGGTCTTACCTAAATATGATAAATTAACAAAGACCAATCACCATGGATCAATGGGGAATTAAAAAGGGTAAATAAGGATAGAGGATTCATCTCCCCCTCTTATCTAATGTCTAGAATTATAAATACCTAAAACGTTAATTAAAAGAGGTACCACTAAAATGAAAATGACCACCTCTAAAAAATGGCCACTGGGTTTATTGAGTATTCTATATACCTCCACCAACCACTTGGTAGATAAACTAGGGGAAAGCCCTTTATTACTCCACTGTGTACCAAGTGATACTATACTAGGTACTTGTTAACTATTTTAGACACCTCTTAAAATTATTTAATTTACTAAAAAACCTAAATTTTACTTCAATCCCTTTATAATATAACTTACTCCCCAAAAAATTCTTTTAATAATTTAAAACATGTCCATAAAATTGTATTTTTGATTTAAATTAAAAAATTTAAATTCACATGGATCCCATTCCACTGAAAGGTAGATCTCTAATATTTACACTAATTTGTAACGACATAGTTCATTATATAGTTTGGTGTTAAAATTAAAGGGGGTTGAATTTACTTTAAATACAATTTTAAAAAGATAATACAAAATAAATATGTTTAACATGAAAACATTCAATTTATGAAGAAAATAAAAAATTTAAGAATTTATAATGGAAATAAAACTTTAAGGAAGGTGAAAAATAAATTTTCAAAATTAAAAATCCACACTTTAAAAAAAGAGATCATAAATAGCTCATTAATGAGCCTCTAAGTATCCTCCCCTCAAGAAGGATTGGGATGGTTATATATTTTCATGGTTTTAATGAAATAACAATAACCAAAGAAGAATAAATAATCCCTCAGTTTTAATAAAAAAAGACCCTTGTGTTTAAGGGAAACTAAGAACCAGAACCATTACTTTAATGGTGGTGAGAACTTAAGGAAAAATAATAAATCAATGGAGGTTTGTTTTTACAAACCCATTACAAATCACTCAATTATATCTATAGAATATCTAAATGAACATGAGAGAGAGAGATATAAATAAAAAATGTAGAATAGAAAGATCCGTTAAGAAAATATAATAATGGATAAATAGGATCAAAGAGAGAGAGGAAAATATAAAATAGATTTATTTCAATAAATCCTAGATTAAATTTTTATATTTTGAAGAAGATTGGATATCTTGGGAAAAAACACTTCAGGTATTGATTCAAAACCATGTAGTCACATAGAGATATGTTTAATTTTTTTTGATCCAAACCTTATTATGTCTCAATTTACAGACATCATAGGAGTTAGGGGTACATTGGTTTTATTTAAGGTAATAATGTGCCAAGTCAAGGCCTTTAATACAATAATTTAATGCCACTATGAATCTATTACATACTTTATAGAAATTAATACTTAAAAACTAAAATGAATTTCCAAAATACATGGTCTGAAAATAATTCTTTTTTTGAACTCAACACAATGAGAACCACACATGTAGTCTTCTTATAAAGAATTTTTTTAACTGGAAAACTCCCAATCCAACACACCCAGAAATACACCTGTACATTTCCTGACCATTTAAAATTATACTATAATTAGATTCAAAATGGCCTGGATAAATTCGCTAGGATGTGGTGTATAATATGGGTAATGTCAAATTTTTCAAAACTTTAAGGATAAATTCATCACTGGGTTTTATTTATTCCTTAAGATAAATTATGAAAATTATAATATATAAAACTAAACAAAGGTTTGAAGAACCTTAAGTGATTTTTCTCATAAAAAACATGAGTGGTTCAACATTTACCCTCTATTTATCATAAAAAACACTCATTTAGTATTATAATAAAATATTAAAATAAAAGGGTAAAATATAAGAAGAAATTAAAGAATAAATAGGAAAGAGTATTGGAAAATATGAAGGGGATAGATTTTGAAACATCCATTTCCCTGAATTAATCTACCCCTTGGAGCAAGATCCTTCTCTTAGTGATCTTCCTCTTTCAAAAAACTAAATATTTCTCCACAAAATTGAAAATTTTCACACCAAAAATTAGACTTTTATCCACAAAAATACTAAACTCTTGTCCCATTTTGTAATTATAAAAAATACATACAATTTAAAAGGATCATATAGATAATCGATAAAACATGTAAAATATAATCAAGGTGATCATAAAAACATGAATTTAGAAACCTAAACAAGATGTTTATCAAAACCAAGGAAAATATTTAAAAAACTAATAAATTTTTAAAAATAAAATACATACTTAAATAGATAAATATTTATAATTATCTCATTCCAATATCCCCTTTAATAAAAATAAAAAATTCTAAAATAGGGGTGTTCTGAAGATATCAGCTAATTTAAGATCTGCACTAATATATTCTCACAAGATATCTTCATTATGAATGTGGTCTCTAAAAAATTGATGATGAATATAAATTTACTTAGTGAATGTATAATATATAATATTTCTAGAGATACTTATGACATTATAATTATCCCATTTAATAGGTCCATAATGAAATATTCTCCTACAATCTAAAATATTTTGTTTCATCCATATAATTAGGGTGCAAAAATTCCCAATGTATATATATTTTTCTTCTCTTGAATAAATAGAAATATAAATTTACTTATTATTACTCCAATATATTAAGGAATTTCCAAGTAGGTGATAGGTCCCACTTGCACTTTTCTTATCTAATTGACCTTCTCCAACATTAGCATCAAGAAAAATAGAAATATTAAAAGTGGATCATTTTGTATAAAATAAACAAAAAAATTTAGAACCATATAAAAAGTGAAAAATAATTTTTATTTATTCTAAATGATATTATTTAGGATTGGATTAAAAATGAGAAAAAAGGTAAACACTGAACACAATGTCTTGTCGGGTCATAGTAAGGTAAAGTGGACTCCCAATCACACTTCAATAAAGATTGTTGTCAACTGTTTTATAAAATTCATCCAGCTTTATCTTATAAGAAATATTTACAGGTGTCCAAATTTTCTTAACATGATCCTTTCCAAAATTATTTTGTATTTCATTTCTGTACTTTCTTTGTCTTTGAAAAGTACATGTAACAACTCAATATTTTATTATATATTTCTATTTAAATATATTTCTTTGATAGGTGGGTTTTGACACAACATATAGTTCAAAAGAACCATAAAAAAATATTAAAATATTATTATGTGATAATTAAATCATTTTTTACTTCACTATTTCAATATTATCATTGGTTTAACTTTTGAGATTTTTCTGAAAAGATTATTTTTTTATTGAATTGTGAAAATACCGATTTTTATAAAATTGTCATTTATTATATTTTAAAAATGTCCCATATTTATTTTAATTATATATTAAATTAACATAAGAATAATTTAGTTATAAATATTCTAATTAATTAAATTTCAATCGTTATTATACTTTATTTTAACATAAGTTCAGTTTTTGTCTTAAAAGGCATTTTTTTCAAAAAAAAATCATCACATTTTGCAGGTTTATTTTAAAATTAATTTTTTCTATTTATTAAATTTTTTTTGATAAAATATATTGATATTTTTTAAAAATGAGGGTTAAATTTGGTAAATAATTCTCTTTTATTTTTTTATTATGAATAGTAATAAGAGCAAACTTTATCACCTTGGTAAATGGTACATTGGGTAATTAAGTTTAAAAACTAATGTGATAATGATATAAAATTTATCTAACACTTAACTTTATCCTATAATATGAATGTATTTTTCCCATTTCAATTCACGTGTTAAAAATATTTCTAATTTGTGCCATTTCTCTTTGATATAGAAATTTCCATTAATTTAAGAAAGGACTAAAAGAAATGTCACAATCTTGAATTCAATATCACTATATTTTTCCCATAAGTATAAAAATAGATTATTATTTTTTAAATGTTCATTTGAAATATTTATTAATATTTTTTCTCATCGTAATTTATTTTAATTTTTATTTATATAATAATTAACTTTAATTCTTACGCAATATTGATACTGTATTTATTCAATTAGTAGAAAAAAATAAATGATTTTAAAAATATTAAATGTAATATAAACTCGATGAATTATAGTGTCCCACACATTTTATAGATACATTTGAAATGTTGGGGATGTGTGAAAATATTATAGTCGAATTCCTTTTTTTTTATTTCTATATTTAAAGTCAAATTAAATAAATATACTCAACAATTAAATTAATTATATTATATAATAAATAATATTTTATTAAATGATTTAAAATTTATAAAAATACTATCTTCACCCAAGTGAATGGGATAAGTTTGAAAACATTAATATTTTAGTAATTGGTAAAACAGTTAAGAGAGGGTTAAAAATTAAAGATGAAGGTAAAAAAATAACCAAAACTTATCCAAATTGTACTAAATGAAAGTATTTAGACTCATCCCAATATTAAATTTTAATTTTATTAATTTTCATCTAGTTTGATAAGAATTATAATTGATATTAATTTAATTCTTTACAGAATTCCAATAATGATCCCCCCTTCACTTATAAAAGGAAATCCCTTATATATTTTCTTTACACTATTGAGTAATATATCACAACAAAACATTGGTGATTTATCATATAAAAATAATTATACAATTTATAGAGGTGATGGTCTTACCAAAAGAACAACCCTAAGTCCCTTAAGAGGATATCTAAATAAAATCTACTGATGAAGTGGTAATCATTATTATTGATTATTCCAAGTTTATTTTTTCTTATAATTCCTATAAATCTATTATAGACCCCATTAAAAGAATACCTTCAAGGCCGCATAAAAACATGTGATTCACTTTCATGATATAAAGAAATTATAAATCATTTAACATCATTACATGATGTGTATATTTCAAAGACCATAAACCCACCAAAAGTGAATCCCATACATGATGTGCAGAGAGTGCACAATGTGAAATGTTCGAAGGCTCACCCAGTGAAAGATAAAATCCAATTATTTGGTGGGAAATGTGGATCTCAATTACACAATGTGAAACCAAATTAATTGTTATAAAGATGTCAGGACAGAAGTCACTTCATCCAGTATATGATATACATGACATTCACATAGTGTACTTCTCAGGATTATTAATATTTCATGAACCCTCTGCATACAAAAGGTAGATTTAATTTTCTTTTTATCCTGTTTTCTTCTATTGTATACTTTGTTTCTATTTTTTTCATTATAAACTATATTTAATTCATTACATTCATTTTTTATTGAATCCTTCTTATTTTTTAATCATTTTATGTCCATTCTTCATCAGTTTCAATTTCATTCCCATTATCAACATCCGTTTGAATTTCACTCACCATTCTCCATCAACGCTTACATTGTTCCTCATCATTTCTTCATTCATTGTGACTTTTTGATTTCTTATTACTTGTTTTGATCATAGATTTTTCATCGATTCATTATTTCTTCATTATGAATAGGTTTTTTATTTTATTTGAGATATTTTTAATTGTTTAATATTTTTTCATGCTTGTTTTAATATTGGATTGATTCTTCATAAACTGTTTCATAATTATGTGTATCATGTCTGGTATTTACATGAATTTAATCATCAACACCACGAGTGTCTAATCCACCTAGGGTTTGGGGTCGATATTAAGGGTGTTTATAAGCCTAAGGAATATATATAATGAACCTTGGTAACCTTATGGATATTAATTAGGTTAATAATAAATTTTTATCACATTATTTTTCACAACATTGATAATAGGAAGTGAAATTGAATGAACCTAACATAATTGGAGTTTAGTAGGACTATGACCATTATCCCATGAAACTTTATTCATAGATGAAAAGCATAATACACCTAGGTTTTCAGCTATACCCTGACCATGGTATAGTTACATCATAGGTAAATCCAATTGGTATAGCTAGAACCAATTGGTGACCTTTACACGAAATCGAGGCCTAATCCATTGAACTATTCCAAGTTGAATCTTGGATTATCATTTGTCAAGCGACTTAAAATTATCCCCGGTCCCTTCCTTTATTATTTGAATTAATCTAAAAACCAACTAGCTTTAGTAAACACCAAACCTAAAGAGTGAATGTGAGGAATCATTTCCAATTGTTTTGTTCAATTGGCTATTGACCTGCCAGTAGTCCTCATGGGTTCAACCCGACACTGCCACATTACTATGACCACGTTGTTAGTTTTGTTTTTGAATTTAAATATCTAATATAACCACTAACCATATGAAATCAGTGATGCATGTGGGAATGTTAAATTCTAACATCATTTCCTAGGATCTACTATTACTAAGGAACAATGACCTTTAGATCAAACCATGAATTACCTGAACCCCCTTTCTTCTTTTTTCCTTACGCTTTTAATTTTAATATTTTTCACCATAGGTCACACTTATGCCCTCTCTCTTCCCCCTCTCTTTATTCTCAACTAGTTCATGCATCAGGGACCCCTGACTCTCTTAAAAATCCTAGACACACAAGAAAAAAAATCTCTTTAATCCTAATATTGATCGATCAATTATTGTACAACACTAGTTTATAATGTAAGAGAACAATAATATTTCACCTCCAAAACTTCAAGACCCCCTATTTGCACCACTTGATAATCTGGGTGAGAGAAAAGTACTACATGATAAAATCATAATGGATTAATACTTTTCATATATTGGAGGTGTTGTGGAAAAAAAAATTCACCCACCAATTTATGTGCACACTTTTAAGATCAAACCTAGAGTCATTCCCATGAGCAAGAATAAGGGTCAATTCAGTGAGCTTCAAAGCGAATACCCCTATGAACATATCTCCAATTTCATAGAGGATTGTGATAAATTTCATAACTAGAGTGTATCTTCAGATGCAATAAGACTCAATTTATTCACTTCCTACTTGAATGATAGATCCTAGGATTGGTTTAAGAGTCAATATCCCAAGTCAATTATGAATTGGGATTAACTAAAAAATAAATTTTTAGAAAAATAATTTCTACCAATCCAGACATGGAAGCTTTGGCATTCAAAACACTACTTAGGTAGATAAAGAATCAACAAGGGAAGAATGGGATAGATTTGAGGAGCTAACTCACAGGTGACCACATAAAAGACTAGATGTGTTACTTTAGTTACAAATTTTCTATCAGGGAATTCATCTTGCTTCTTGTACTGTATTGGACACCACTGCTAACAGCAAAATCATGACCAAGACATAGAAAGTCAAACAATAAATTCTAGAGGTATTTTACCATAATTATAGTATATGGAAAAGCACATTGAAGTAGAATAAATCATGTTTAAGTGACTACCCACTTGGCAGATCATGTAGGGGCTCTGAAAAAGAAGTTGGAGTCATTTTAGTTACATATTGTGCCACCACCCTCTCCAACTCCTGTAATGAAAATTCAATCATGTGAGATGTGTGGAGGACCAAATTATTACCAATAAAATAGGGAATAATTTAAAGAACCTAAATTTCAAGATTTTAATTATATAAATTACAATCAATAAGTCTAGTAGTTCCTATATCCTCACCAATTTCAAATTTACCAATATAGGCTAGCTCAACCACTGTAATAAAACAAAGTATATTTTCATCAGAGGAGTGGATATATGCCACCATGGAATCAAGGACCGCCTGGGTTCCCACCAAAAGGTCCAGATCCTCCACCATAGTAATAAATCCAACAACCGTTTCATAGAGATCAATAGTATCAATCACCAACACAACATCAATTACAAAAATCTCTAAAAATAAAACCACAACAAGATCAACCACTCTAGACCAGTTGTGAAAAATTGATGACTACCTTTGTATAGAAAGTAGATCAAAGGATAAAAAACCAAGAAACTGAGATGAAAAACTCTAAGTCCTTACTATTAAACCTAGAGCATCAAATGGGGAAAATATCTAAGACCAAATCTAATCGGTTATCGATTACTTTACACAGTAACACTGATGCTCATCTAAGGGAAGACGATAAATCTATAATTGTTAAAAGTGAAAATGTGTTGGATTTTCATCAACCATATGGAGTTGAGAAAATTTTGTTAAAATAATCTAATTTTTTTGGCCAGGTGAAAACTTGAAATATAGAACCATATGAGAAAGCTCTAGCTGAGGGACAACCTGAAGAGGGCCACCATACAAACCACCTATCGTCTTTTCTAAATGAATGTAATATGGTAAATATTATGTTAAAAATAATAAATTACTATATATGTTTAAAAAATTACATATAAATATTTCTTTTACAGATGAAATTCCTCATGTAAAATCTTATGGAAGATTCATTAAATACATTCACTCAAGAAAAAATAAAATGGAAGAATTAAGGATTGCCTCCCTAAATGAAGAGTGATATATAGTTTTTCATTGGAATATACCTATAATAATATGATACCCCTTAAGTTTCTAAATCCTTTACACCATATGGGAATGTACTTTTGAAAATTACTTGTGTGATCTAGGTGCAAGTATCAATATAACGAGTATGAGTGTTTACAAGAAGCTGGGGATTGGAGAACTAAAAAAAACAAGTGTGGAAATTCATGTCACTGACTTCTTAGTTACACACCTTCAAGAATTACCTGAGGATGTATTAGTAAAATTCATCAAATTTTTTTTTCTGATGACTACCTTGTTATGGATATGGAAGTGGAAGGTGATGTTCCATTAATTTTAGAAAGAGAAGTTATCACCAATAAAAAGGTGATTATTGATGTGAACCAAGGAATATTTATTTTTAGATATGACAAAGAAAAAATTATGTTGGATTTAGATATGGTTTCCAATAAAATAAATGAGTCATTATGTTTTCAAACCATATCTCTTACTAATAATAAGGATGGTCATGTGACTTGTAAAGATGAAAATAAAAAACTACCTCATGTGGACAAGAGATCTAGTGCTCCCAAGATTGAAAATTTCTCTACACATCTAACAAGGGAGGTATGACCACCTTTAATCCCCTATATTTTCATGAATCTTCCAATAATGTGTATCAATACAAAGTTAAAGTATTATTCTTAAAAAAATGTATAGATATTGACAATAAATAATGTGCTGATTGGGAGGAAACACAGGGAAGGTTTAATACCCTAGGATAGGGTAGTTTATTCTTTAGAATGATTTTGAGTGTGGTGAAAGTTTTTCAAGGGGACCTGACATAAAAAGGGGAACAAACTAAAAAATACACATCATGTAAGAAATACACGATGTGTAAAATCATTTCAAATAAAAAGAAAAAAATTCAAGACTTACACACTGTGTATGCAACACATAGTGTGAAAATATTGGGGGTGATTTAAAATCCTATCAACCAAGGGATCACACCAAACACTCCCTTTTTAACACATCCTCTCTCATTTCTTCCCTCTCGCAGTGCTCCCCATATCGTGAGCTCCCTCACTCAATGCTCCTCCTCCTCCTCCTTTAATTCAGACATCACACATCTCCTCCTTCTTTCGTCTTCTCATCAGCCAAAAACACCTCCCAATCTACTTTATCTTTCTTTCTACTACCATACATCAAGGTATTAATGAAAACTATTAACACCCCAACCATCAAATGTGTGCTCGAGCATGATGACACTAACCCAACACCCAAGGGACAAAAGGTTGAACTTATTCCACCACCCACATATCCATCCACTTAATTATTGGATTCCTTAACTACATCTGCTACCACATTGGGGGACTCACAATCATCCTCTGATAGATCATATGGCCTTTCTTATCCCCACCATCATCTGTTCCTACACTTTTCAGACCCTCAATATCAGTCTTGGTTGGTCCACTTTCATGCTAAAATGTTGTCGACTAATAAGACTTTGGATCTCATAGTGATCAAGTGCATCCACATCCACCAGAATGTCCTTGACCTCATTGTGCGGCTGCACCTGACCTTGATTACCTAAATATGAGAGGAGACATTTATGCAGCTCCTCCTTGAGTTCCTGGCCACCGTCTAGTTGGACATTGATCCCATTCACTTCTGACTCAGAGGTCTTCCTTGGGAGCTCATCTTGGGTGACTTTTATTTTAGCCTCAACATCTACTCCATGAAATTCATTTCTTCTCCAGTCTTCCTGACTTTGAAACTCGAGCCTAAAAATTCCAAAATAGTCAAATCTTTTATGATCCTTGCACCAAAAGGGCACCACAATATGAGGTGTCACCCTCCAGATCCTACAGTTGGCCTTATCTCATGCCTAGATGGGCCATGGTTTTCCCCATGGAGGGGTGAGCCAGATCTAGGTCATTATTGTCACATCATCCATGGGCATCCCAACCATAAACAAGGCTAGGCAGATTAGTGAGTACTACAAGACTCAAGTGAAGAATGCACATGGTACTTTGATGGGTGGCTCTTTCTTCACACATTTATATAGGAATCTTGGTGCCATTGAGGCTTCTTAAACCAACAACTCACTATCCCTATAGAGGGAATCTCCCTTATACTAATCCAAAATATAGGGCTATTTATGAAGAAATATATCTTCTACCGATGGGTGACAACATATTTGGAGGGTGCTGATGAGACCCTTACTTAGCATGCACCTAACCCAACTATGCCACCCTCCCCTTCTCTTGACTCTATTGCTGCCACCTCCACCACAGCCCTCACCCCCACCACCTCTTCAATACCACCAGACACCATTTCCCCTACCCCTATTTTTACCACAAACATCACCACTAGGCCTACAAAATTTAAACCCACCCCATCCTACCCATTCGATATCTGGACCATGCATTAGTATATTCTAGAGAACCCGCATCAGTTCTACAGCAACCTAGACATCCCATTCATTACACCACCATTATTTACTCACCTAACCCCAATACTATCCCCTACATCATTCCATTCACTATCCTCTATCGAATCATCATCTTCTTGCATCCCTCCCACCTATGACTCCCCGACCGACCTATCCTCATAGATGACAGACCCTATAGCCCAACTAAAGTTTTTAGCCAAGAAGGCCAAGCGGGGAAAGGGCCCATCCCTTCCACAATCTATTGAGGTAGATTTCATTGACCCTACATCTAGACACATGACCACCATCAAGATTTTCACCTATCCTCCGCCATCCACTAAGATTGTTTCCTGCACCAAAATTCCTTTAGAGGTTGTCTATGATCCTCTTTCTATGTCCATAGAGGACATAGATATGGTGGTCCAGATCAAGGGAACCACTATTTAGGAGAGTAATTCTGATTCCTTGGATAAAGATAGTTCCCAAGAGTCTTAGTTTCTCTTGTACCCCTACCCTTTTTGTACACTATCTGGGTTTATTTTTCTTGTTTTACTCCTTGTATTCCATTTCTTACTAATGTATCATTTCTCTATATATACAAGGGATACCGATTTTGCTTCATTTTTTGTCAGATTACATTCATTTTATTACTACATTACTTTATCCATGTCTAGATATTATACCTCATATAAGGTCATTGATGTGCCTATCCCACCACCATATACCCTCCCACCTTGGATGACTCATCATATAAATGACGTCAAGAACCATCTTGAAGGGATTTCACAGAAGATCTGTTCTTGGTAAGGATCCCCACACTAACGAGAGTAGATTCAATACTTAATGTATTATAGTCATGCTCAGTTATTTCTTAAGGTGTTTAATAATGAAAAGAATCCCCCCGATTTCAATGAAATAACAACCAGTTCCTATAAGAGGCAGTATAATTTTGAGTATATGGAGAACACTACCCGATCCTTTTGTCCATCCAACTGGCTGCCGACATCATTTTTAGCACTATATAAGAGGCAGAACAAACTTTTTTATTTAATTTAATTTTGGTTCTTATTTTTGTATTTTATTTTTAGTATCATTCATGTTCATATTTCATTCCTGAACTTCACGGAACTCACCTATCTGAATTTATATGAGTTCATTTTCATTAATATTCGCTATGTTTACCTTCCAATTTCCCTTCTTTCATCCTATTAAACACTTTGGACAAATGTTTTATCTAGTGTAGGTTGTGTCTTCCTGACATGTTATACTGTTATCCTAATTTTATATCACCATACACCAAGTTTCCCCAAGGAATGATACTCATAATAGGGAACTCTCAATTCCCTTAATTCTAAATCAAGTTTCCATTTTAATTTCTATATGCAATATATCTGATATATCTCCCATGATAAATTCCAAGATAGTGCTGACACTATCTCAATTAAAGTGTGTGGGAGTCTTTCTTAAGATCTATTATTGATACACTTGAATTATTTCTTGTTTTCACCTATTTGAGATATATTTTTCACTAAAATCATGATTTAAACCTAAAAAATAATTACACCCATTTAACTAAAGGAATCTTTTAAGGTAGAAATTGTTGAAATCCAAGTATTACATATGTTTATGACATTAGAATGATTTTTGGGTTTAGTAATTTAATTCAGATTCAAAATTTTTGAGATATATTTTGATTGAATTATAACTTGATATAATTTCTTGATTGATTACTAGTTATTTTTTTTATACTTATATTCCCTATAGGATTCTGGAGAGAACATTTTATATTCTTTTTAGAACATATTTCTTGAGAGACTCTTAGGTCCTGTAAACATATCAGAACATGAATTGAGATCTTATTCTGGTTTTGATTGAAAATTTCACTTTTAAAATGATTAAGAAAATATCTATTGACCTTTTTTTCCTAACACATGCCTTAAAATTTTCCTTTTTATCTCATTGTAACCAAGAATAATGTCACGACCCGTCCCCTGGGGCCCATGCCATGACTACCCCAAGCCCATATTCCATAGGCCAGGGGCTGGTGACTAGCACCGAAGGTGTATTTTCTAAAATTAGAAATGCATTGCCCTTATAACATGAAAACTCACGCAACCAAGCACACATCAAGATACAAACACAAGTAAACTGAATAGTAAAAAGAGTGTGTACAGTAAGTAAAAGGGCCAGAATACAAGCCGAACTAGAAAGTAGAAGAAAACTGGAAAGTATAAGTAAACTGAAACAACTATTATGGACACCCACCAAGGATCCTACTTGAAGGGTAGGTACAACTCTCAAACTATCATCTTTGTGGTACACCTCATCTAGGTCCACCTTCAAGCAACCTCCAGTCCTGGTACCCTCATCCTTAGTCAGTGATGTCCATCTTCTGCACCAAACACAACAAGGTGCAGGCATAGCCCATGCAGGGGTGAGTATAATGATACTCAGTTGGGACCCTGAGACCCTCAAGGTCTCACAAATCCAGAAAGGATAAACCACAAAGTATGAAATAAACTGACAACCCTACTTAGGTATATTCCCATACAAATACATAAGTTATCAAGTATACCCATCTTAATCCCGAGGAAATACATGGTCCAACCCAAAAGCCCAAAGCTCATCTATTCCACAAAAGAAGGAATTCCTCAAAGGTAAGAACCACACATTTACTCCACAGAGAAGAATTCCACCAAGGTATTACCACAAAGGGAAACACCACACAGGTACGAACTCAGCTCACTCCAGGTATATCATAGGTACAATAGAAGAGATGATTATATGTAACTACTAAATCATCTAACTTTGTTAAGAGGATGACCTATAAAGTATCCTAAATTATAGACCCACACGTGATCCTAGTACATTGTCAGTACATCGTCAGACCCACACAAGATCCTATTACATTGTCAGCACATCGTCAGACCCACACAGGATCCTAGTACATCGTCAGTACATCATCGGACCCACACAAGATCCTAGTACATCGTCAGACCCACACAGGATCCTAGCACATCTTTAGTACATCATCATACATACACAGGATCCTAGTATATCATCATTACTTCATCATACCCATACATAATCCTATTACATCTTCAGTACATCGTCAGACCCACACAGTATCCTAGTACATCGTCAGATCTAGCTACAAGGTACTCGCACTAAACTTGCTCATCTCTGGGAGAGTCCGTTCCTCAAGCCACATATCGATACTAAAACTTCCCCAAATATTTAAGAAGAAATTTCCCAGGACCACCATGTAAAATGTCTCTCAATGCAATAGATTGTGCGTCAATCGGACACCAAGTCCGTAAGTTATAATCCTTTTAGTCCCAGGGGCCCAGTTGGATTCATGCTCGATCAAACCTGACCGTACCCAAAATTTATCCAAATATTAGGTAGGGTATACCAAAAAGACCGTATCACTCTAAGGTTTCTGGCGCCATAGATGGTTCATCAAACGGATGCCCGGTGCCAAAGTTATGGCCTGCAGAGCGATTATGGCCGATGTTGGTCCGGGTTCGGTCTGACCCGGTCGGACCGACCTGAGCCGGCCTGTGCTAGGAGGCTCGTAGTGCGGAGGGGCCATGGGGCGGTGGGGTGGCTGCAGTGCAGTAGTGCATCCGTGGTGTGGCGGGGCGGCCGCGGTGCGGCGGAGCGGCCGTGGTGCGGCGGTAGGCCACTGCTGGCCGGATGGCCAGCTGTCCTCTCCATGTTGTGCGGTCGCACACCACGCGTTCCCCAGCAGCCGGCTTGGCCGACTGTCCTCCCTTATTTGTCATGACACAAGCTGTGTCTCTTCCTCACTGGGCGGTACGGACAGGTGCCACCATCCTCATCATGTTGTCGGTTGCCGCTCATGTGTCCCCCCGGTGCCCATCACCGGAACTGGTCACCGTCCTCCTCCATCACGAAGAGTGCAACAAAAATCACACAAATATTTGTGGAGGGGTTGGGACATGTTCATCTGGCCTCAAACTCCACATTAGAATGGTAGCAAGCGACTCAAATATTTATTGAATCATGAAGAATTGTCAAGAAATGGTAAGGGGAAAAATTCACAACAACTACCCTACCTTGGAGGTTCGTTGATGTGTCATGAGATGAAAAATGGTGAAGTCAAAGAGGGTTCCAATGATCATTACCTCCACAACATGCTTCTGAAGTCTGGTTCATGCATTATCCTCTTACTTGGCTCTTAAGAACGTTCTTTTTTGGACATTTTGTTCTTCGTTTGGAGGATAAGTTCTTTGTTGGAGAAGAATGGTGCATTCTTCATTGGAGAAATCGTCCACAAATTTCACCCTTCTCCTTTGCAAACCAGTCCTCCCAAATAAATGAGGTGGAAATATAATTTAATTTATGTCTATCAATTTAATTGTTGGCACAATTAATTGTACCACATTGGCATAATTAATTGGATCAATTTAATGAGAGGAATGAATTAATGCGTAGTTGAGAGGTTTCTCCCCCATTAAGAGGGTTCGGTTGGTCCCCGCCATTAAATTTAAAATTGGGGGTTTTAGTCTTATGGGTCCCCACCTCCATAACATTCACATGGGAGGTTTCAACAAAAATAAAATAGAAGTTTATTTTATTTTATTTTTATTTCCATGAAAAAGTGAAAAAATATCTTTCACCCTCAACATACTACGGTATAGATAAAGGTCTCCTTAATCAAATACCAGTGCTGCAAGTTCAGTGGTGTCCCTAGATTTCAATTCCAAGCACTGGTTTAAAAGTTAAAAAAACCTGCTCACACGTTTACTAAACATACCCATTTTTTTAGAAATTTATTCCAGGCACTCCGGGCCTTGGAATCAAACACTGTCAATTTTTGCAGATTCGTTAAATTCCCATATATTTAAAAAATGTTAAATGGAATTTTTATGTCTTTACATTCTCCCCACCTCAGGGATTTACTTCCCCATAAGCCACAACTCAAACTAAGGAAACAAGTGGGGGTACTGAGCACATATCTGAGCCTCCCGCTCCCATGTGATCTCCTGGAGGTTCCTGTACTACTAGTGAATGCACACTAGAGGTATCGACCACACATGAAGGACCCTCTCCTGTCGATCCTCAATCTCAACTGGAACCTCCGTAAATGTCACCCCATCATCGATGTCTAGATCTTTGTGGTTGATGATGTGAGAAGGGGCGTGCACGTATCTCCTCAGCTGGGATACATGGAAGACGTCATGCATCCTGTGCAATTGAGGTAGAAGACCTAGGAATTAAGCCACCTCACCAACTCTACTGAGGACCTAAAAGGGTCCGATGAACCTTGAAGTTAACTTGCCTCCCCGGCCAAATCTCTACAAACCTCATCGACGTGAGACCGGTATAAAGACATGGTCACCATTCTAAAACTCTATAGGTCTCTGTCTCTTATCGACATTATACTTCTGCCTGCTCTGTTCTATCTTCATCTATTCCTGGATGACCTTCACCTTCTCTGTCGTATCCCATACCATATCTGGTCTCATGAGTACTAACTCCCCTGGGTCAGTCCAACACAACGTCTACCTGTAAGTTTGGCCATATAATGCCTCAAAATATGCCATACCGATGGTGGAGTGATAACTGTTGTTGTATGAAAACTCCACCAAGGGTAAGTGATCCTCCCAACTATGAACGAAGTCGAGGATGAAAGAACTGATCATGTCCTTGAGGATCTGAATGGTCTGCTCAGTCTGGATATTTGTCTGTGGATGTAAGGCAGTGCTCAAACGAAGCTACATCCCAAAAGCCTCCTACAACCCCTTCCTTAGCCAAGAAGTAAAACATGTATTCTGATCAGATACAATCGTCAAGGTTAATCCATGTAGCCATACAATCTACTGCACATAGAGGCATCCAAATCTCCCTACTGAACACTGCTCTTTGATAGGTAGGAAGTGGGCCAACATGGCGAGTTGGTCAACGATCACCTAGATAGAATCATGACCCCTGGGTGTACATGGAAGTCCAGTCATGAAGTATAGAGATATCCCATCCCATTTCCACTCTGGGACCTCTAAAGGCAGAACTAAACCTGCTGGTACCTGATGCACCACCTTCACTTGCTGACAAGTGAGGCACCGAGAGACAAACTCTGCTACTCCTTTCTTTATTCCCAGCCACCAGTTATGTCGTCAAAGATCCTGGTACATCTTTTCTACTCTTGGATGTACAACTAGAGGGGATGTGTGGAACTCCCTCGTCACTTCCTCCTGAAGTGACACTGGTACTATGGTACGTCTCTTGAAAAGGATGATGGGCTCCCCACCTTCAGAATATCCATCAGGTGCATGTCCTGTGGATATCTGAGCACGGAAGGCCTCTCAACTAGTGTTCCCAAGTTACGCCTCCCTGAATCACTAAAGAAGTGTGGGAGTGACTGTAAGAGACTAAAGAAAAGCTGCTCCATCTCAATCCACAAAGGATATCTCTAAAGAAACCAGTTGCTCCGTCACCTCACCAAAAAGTTGTATACCAGACCTCCTACTGAGTGCATATTCTACAACATTCTCCTTCCCAAGAGTATAGACTATCTTGAAGTCATAGTCCTGGAGGAACTCAATCCAACATCATTGTCTCACATTCAAGTCCTTCTCAGAGAAGATATACCTTCAACTCTTGTGATCCGAGTAGACCGAAAAACGTTCTCCCATCAAGTAATGTCACCACATCTACAAGGAGAAGACCAATACTGCTAACTCCAGGTCATGGGTAGTGTAGTTATTCTCATTTTGTATTAGCTGTCAAGAACCGTATGTGATCACTGCTCACTCCTGTATTAGAACACATCCGAGCCCGGTCCCTGATGCGTCGCAGTAGACTATGTACCCTACGCCCTCCTCCGGTAGCCTCAATATGGGGGAACTAGTCATCCTATGCCTCAGATCCTGAAAACACGGATGGAATATCTCCGACCAAACAAAGGGTTTCCCCTTCTTCTTCAACACTGATAAAGGTTCTGTAACTCTAGAAAAATCTGACACAAATCTCTGGTAGTATCTGGAAAAACTCAGGAAACTCCTCACCTCTATCACACTCTTAGGTGGCTCCCAAGAAAGTCTTGCCTCAATCTTAGTTGGATCCACTGCAACTGCAGCCTCTAAGATGACGTGTCCCAAGAAGTGAATATCTTGGATCTAGAACTAGCACTTTGAGAGATTACCATAAAGCTGTGCTCTCGGAGTGTGTCTAGAACTACCTGCAAATTATAGGCATGATCCTCCTCAGCAGTTGAGTAGATTATAATGTCGTCAATGAAGACTACTACCATCCGATCAAGGTATGGCTAAAAGATCCTATTCTTGAGTCCCATGAACACTGCTGGAGCGTTGGTTATGCCGAACAACATAACCAAGAACTCATAATGGCCATACCGACATTTGAAATCCTTCTTCTGCATATCCTTATCTCACACTATGAGCTAGTGATAGCCTGATCTGAGGTCTATATTCGAGAACCACCATGATCCATTCAACTGATCAAAGTGGTCGTCAATCCTCAAGAGTGGGTACATGTTCTTCACATTCAGCTGGTTCAGGTTCCGATAGTCAACACAAAGCCTCAAGCTCCCATCCACCTTCTTGGTGAACAAAATCGGGGTAGCCCAAGGAGAAACACTAGTCCGAATGAATCCCTTCCCCTGTAAGTCCTCTAGATGTACCTATAGCCCACAAAGCTCCACGGGAGCCATCCAATATGCTGGTGTGGATATCAGTGCCATCCCAGGGTACAAGTCAATGTAAAAGACCACCTCTCTATGAAGAGGTTGACCCGAAATGTCATTAGGGAAGACATCTGCAAACTGGTCCACCACTACAGGATAGCTCAGAATCTCCACATCAACTGCTCTGAGGGTATGGCTAGCCAACTGATGAGTGATCGACTGCACTCTCTTCCGGGTAAGTCCATAATGTTCTGAAAAGGCTCCCTTCTCACCAGTGAAGTTAAACCTGGTCCAATCCATGTATACACCCTGCACATTGCACCTAATATAATCGATCTGAGCATGGACTGTAGATAACCAGTCCATACCCAAGATGACATCATAATACCTCAAAGCCGCTACTAAGAGATCCCAGCCAAAGCTCTCTCCTCCTAGAGTAATCTCACACTGCCGGAACCAGTGAATAATCATCAAATCCGCTCCCGTAGAAGTCTCTAGACCTAAAGATCTATCCAAAATCTCCATTAGAATCTCCAACCTCTAAATGAGGGAAGTTGAAATAAAAAAATGAATGGCACCTATGTCTATAAGTACTACATATAAAGTGTATTAGACATAGATCGTACCTCATATAATATCTGGAGTTCCATAGTCATAGGCCTCAACTTCCTAGAGATGAGCTCTCTCATTTCCACTTACTCCCTGTGGTCAGGGTATACCACCTGGTGGTGGTGGCGGTAACATCTCAAATCATCGCCCACCGCCAGCTGTATGGCTATTTCCTCTACCATTTCTACCTACTCCCAGAGGACCTCCTCAGACGAACCTATGTCTCTTCCTAGGTAGTCCTTCCACCATTTTCTGATCATCCATACCGCAGGTCGGATAGTCATGAGCCATGTGACCCTGCCCGCCACATGTGAAACACTGCCTATTTCTCACATGACTGGCTCTATCTCTGGTGCCCTGCACAACCGACCCTGAATCCTACAGTCGTCCACCTATAGGTCTTGTCCTCTTGGACCTCTATGACATATGTCTACTACAAGCTGTAGAAGAATATACTACTGGATGACTGGTGGTGGGTCCCGCTGCTGGTGACTACTCAGCAAGAAAACTATCCACTAATAGGGCTCGCTCTAATACCCCAGACTGCGTCGGGATGCTGAGTGAGATTATCGAAGCCCTGATCTCCCACCTGAGTCCCTAATAAAAGGTTCAGGCACATAAGAATGGGTCCCATACCAAATCAGTGGAGTAGCGTGAGAGGTCGATGAACCTCGCTGAGTACTGAGCCACAGTCTTGCTGCCCTACTACAGATGAAGAAGCTTCTATATGTGCATAGCGTGAAGGGTCACTGGAACAAAATCTTCCCAAAACAAGCTCTCAATGTCTGCCCAGAGAAGCTTCACCTCATTGTGAACCTATAACATCAAGGTCCACCATCTTCCTGCTGCTTCCTGTAGAATACTGGCAGGAAGGATCACCATGAGATCAACTGAGGTCCCTACCAGTCAGAAGACTCTCACCACAGCCTCCAACCAGTCATCATCTTCCTGTGAGTTCGTCTCTCCCCTGAACCTGGGTAGCCTCTAGTGTTGTAACTTGTGCAACGCACTCAAGTTGTGTGCACTCTCTGCTACTGGGGCTTGTGGAATCATTGTCCCAACGGGTAATGGTACCGCTGGTGCCTCCACTGGTGCCTCTACTTAAAGAGGGACCTGCACCGAGGCCTCATCGTTCGGTGGGATATCAGTGCATACTATACCTGGTACCCTAGCTGGCTATCTGCATAGAGGCATCCTGAAAATAAACAGTTACCCCACAATCAATAAGTTAAACCTGATGAGCTGACTCAAAGATATCACAAAGATAACTCTTAAAAAACACACACTCAAATAGTGTTTTCATGCACTGAGTCGGAAATCAGAAGTTAGGGTCCTAGTGTTTGGATACATCAGCCGCCGCACCAAAACTGGATTCCCTAAAATGATAACCACACTCAATAAATGTAACACTATTGTCATTAAAAGAAGATCAGAGTCCAATGTTCTACGGTAGAACCTACTCCTCTGATACCAATTTGTCAGGACCTGTCCCCCAGGTCCCGTGCCGTGACTATCACAAGCATGCCTTCTATAGGCTAGGTGCTGGCGACTAGCACCAAAGGCGTATTCCCTAAAATAGGAAAGGAATTTCCTTTATAACCTGAAAACTCTTGAAACCATGAAAACAACAAGATACGAACCCAAGTAAACTGAATAGTAAAAAGAGTGTGTACAATAATTAAAAGGGGCCAGAATACAAGACCAACTGCAAAGTACAAGAAAACGGGAAAGTACAAGTAAACATGAATTTCTCCTATGGACACCCACAAAGGATTCTACCTGAAGGGTAGGTACAACTCTTGAATGGTCGTCTCTGTAGTACACCTCGTCTAGGTCCACCTTCAAGCAACCTCCAGTCCTGGTACCCTCTTCCTTAGTCGACACTATCCGTCATATGCACCAAACAAAACAAGGTACATGAATAGCCCATACCGGGGTGAGTATAACAATACTCATTAGGAACCCCGAGAACCTGAAGGTCTCACAAATCCACAATTGATAAACCAAAATGCATGAAATCAACTGACAACCCTACTTAGGTGTATGCCCATACACATACCTAAGTTTTCATGTATACCCATATCAATCGTGAGGAAACAGAAGGTCCAACCCAAAAGCCCAAATATCAACTTTTCCACAAAGGAAGAAATATCTCAAAGGTAAGTACCACACAGGTACACCACATAGAAAAATTCCACCAAGGTATTACCCTGAAGGAAAATACCACACAGGTATGAACTCAGCGCACACTAGGTATATCTTAGGTACAATAATAGAGATGCTAAGATGTAACTATTGAATCATCTTACTCTGTTAATAGGCATACACATGAAGGATACTAAATTATATACCCACACAGGATCCTATTACATCATCAGACACACACAAGATCCTATTACACCGTCAGTACATCGTCAGACCCACACAGGATCCTTGTACATCGTCAGTACATCGTCAGAACCACACATGATCCTAGTACATCGTCAGCACATCATCATACCCACACATGATCCTAGTACATTGTTAGTACATCGTTAAACCCATACAGGATCCTAGTACATCCTCAGTACATCATCAGACCCACACAAGATCCCAATACATCGTTAGTACATTGTCAGACCCACACAGGATCCTAGTACATCGTCAGTACATTTTCAGACCCACACATAATCCTAGTACAGAGTCAGTACATCATCAGTACATCGTCAGGACCACACAAGATCCTAGTACATCATCAGTACATCGTAAAACCCACACATGATCCTAGTACATCGTCAGAGCCAACTACATGGTACCCACACTAAGCTTGATCATCTTTGGGAGAGTCCCCTACTGAAGCCATAGATTGATACTCCAATTTCCACAAAGTCCTACTAAGATGTATTATGAAAGACCTCAACATAAAAGGGATCTCAACGCAAGAGATGGTGCATTAATTAGACACTCGGTCTGTAAGTTATTAGCCATTTAGTCCCAAGGGCCCAGTTGGATTTGTGCTTGATCCAACCCGATCGTACCCCAACATTATCCAAATCTTAAGTGGGGTATATGAAAAGGGCCTTCTCGCTCCAAGGTTTTTGGAACCATAGATGGTTTGTCAAACAGACACCTGATTCCAAAGTTATGGCCAACAGAGCGATTATGGCCGAAGTTGGTACAGGTTCGGTCCTACTCGGTCGGACCGACCTAACCCAGCCTGGGTCGACCTGACCCAATTAGGGTAGGCCCGGGCCGCTTGGTCTGGCCCCGCACACTGGGTCCAACCCAGCCCCGCCGGCACGGCCCATCCGATTGGACCGCATGTGGGGTGGCCGCGGTGCTGCGGTCTGCCAGGGCTGGGGGGATGGCCAGCCGTCCTCTCTACACAGAGCGGTCTCACATCGCACATTCGCCGGTGGTTATTTCGGCCGGTCATCCTCCCTTCGTCGCTGCGGCACAATCCACGACCCTTACTCTTCATGCAGCTCAGACATGCATCGCCATCCCCATCGTGCGGCCGACCACCACCCTTGTGTCCCACCAGTGCCCATCGCTGGCACTGGTCGCTGTCCTCCTCCATCGCGAAGAGCGCAAAAAAAAATTACACAAAGATTTGTGGAGGGGTTGGGCCATGTTCAGTTGGCCCGCATCCTCCGTGTTAGAATGGTATCAAGTCACTCAAATATTTCTTAAATCACGATAAATTTTCAAGAATAGTCAAGGGAATGAATTCATAACAACTACCCTACCTCAGAGGTCTATTGATGTGTCGCGAGATGAAAAATGGTGAAGGTGAAAAGGTTTCCAATGATCGTTTCTTCTATAACATGATTCCAAAGTCGGGCTCATGCATCGTTATCTTACTGAACTTTGAAGAACATTCTTTGTTGGGGAAGGTGTTCTTCGTTTGGAGGAGATGTTCTTCGTTGGAGAGGAAGGGTGCAATCTTCATTGGATATGATCTCCCAAAAATTACCCCCTTCACCTTTTCCAACCAATCCTACCAAAGTAATGAGGCGCCAATATAATTTCAATTAAATCTATCAATTTACTTGTGGGCATAATTAATTGTTGGCACAATTAATTGTAGCATGTTGAATAATTAATTGGCTCAATTTAATAGGAGGAATGAATTAATGGGTAGTTGAAAATTTTCTCCCCAATTAATAGAGTTCAGGTGGTCCCAACCATTAAATTCAAAATTTGGGGTTTTAGGCTTGGTGGTCCCCACCAACATAACATTCACATTGAAGGTTTCAACAAAAATAAAATAGAAGTTTATTTTATTTTATTTTTATTTCCACAAAAAGTGGAAAACTATCTTTCACCCTTGACCTAATGTGGTCAAGGTAAATATATCCTTAAGAGTATACCAGCGCTACGAGTTCAACAATGTCCTCAAATTTCAATTCTGAGCACCAGTTTAAAATATACAAAAACCCGATCATCCATTTACTGAACATTCCCGAAAAAAAAAGTTCATAAACTTATTTCGGGCACTCTGAACATTGGAATCATGCGCCGTCAATTTTCTCAGACTCGTCAAATTCCCATAAAATTAAGAACAATTACATGTAATTTCCAGGTCTTTACAAATAACCTTGTTAGGATGGATCCATTTCAAGATGATTAACCATTACTAACCTTATCTTGGTATGATTCATGAATATATTTTGAACAAGTGTTGTGAATTTTTTCTACTGACAAACACATGATGTTATTATTGAGGATATTTACTATGGAACATTTTTTAGACTAAAATGATGTGATCCATGATTACTCTTGAAATTTTATATTCCTATAATGTTCCTTTAAAAAATATATAGAAAGAAAGATAAAAAGAAAATGATTTTTGTGTTCTTTGTTAGAAATGTCAAAAATCACCATTTCTAGATCGATGAATCCAATGATGGATCATATGTGGTTATAGATGGATTTGAGATTGGGCCTAAACATGACTTTCTAAAAAAAGTTAAATAAAAAATAAAAGAACAAGGTACATTTTTTCTACTTACATGATATATTCTTAGATCCACTTCGAGTTGTCTAGAGCATGATACCATTTGATCTTGGAGGAGTTACTTCGTTGCACTGTTTACATTTATGATGCATTATATTTTAGATAATAACCTCTATTTGATATATTTTTTACTTTTTACCCACCTTCCCTTATCCTCAAAGTCATTTTAACCCTTTTTCTAAATCCCTCATGATTGATTTCATATTTGTCTTTATGAATTGGATATGATAGAATGAATGAATTACTATGGTTAGGAACATGTATTCAAGGTATGAGCATAACTCTAGTTATATTTTACCTTGAGTGATGAGAGAAAATTCATTATGAGATAAATTGAAATATTATTATATAGTTTAAAGAAAAAATAATGAAATTGTAATGAAAATAATAAAGAATGTAGATAATGAAATAAACTATGAGGCATGCTTTATTTTTCTGTAGTACTGATTCTGCAGGACTATTTTTTTTCCTTACACTTAGTTTTATTCTCCTAGTTACAATGAATGTTTCCTATTTTAAAAACTATTTATTATAAAATCCCTATTAATATGATATTTTCTTTAGAACATGAAATTTTTTATGTGTGGGGGAATTTGATAAGTTGAAATTATATATACATACTGGATAAATTTGTTTAAGTTTTGTTTATGATTTATTAGATAATATACTTGGTTTTGGCTTGTTTTAATAGGAATTAGGAATTATATACTCAAATAAAGGAATATCGAAATGTAAAAAAATAGACTTTACATGTTGTGTATCTCATAGACGATGTGTAGACCACATTAAAAACATACCTGAAAGGTCATAAAATAATCCATGAAGCACCTTCATGATGTAGATAATTTACACAGTGTGTAATATCATTACAAATATGCATATTTAAATGATAAAAAACCTTCAAAAAGTAAATTTTGTACACAAGATGCAGAGATTTCACAATGTGAAAACTTTGAAGGCTCACTCAGTCAAAGATACAAGCTGATTCTTTTGTAAGAAATATTAATCTCAATTACACAATGTGAAACCAACTTACATGACTTGAAAATGTTAGATAGAAGTCACATAGGATTTTACATGATGTATATGACTTATATTAAATTTACTACTCAGACCTATTAATATTTAGAGTTCCCTCCATATATAGATGGTAGATTTAGTTTTCCTTTTCTGTCATGTTCTTACTCTAATTACTTCTATTTCCATTTTTTTCATTCTAAACATGATTTAATTCAATACTTTCATTATTTAATTGAATAATTTTGATTTATTAATAATTTTAAGACCATTATTCATATGTTTTAATCATGTTTCCATTCTTGACATCTGTTTCAATGATTCTATCCATTCTTCATTAATGCTTGAATCGTTCTTCATCATTTCTTCATTCACATTGGGTTTTTTATTGCTTCTTACTTGTTTTTATTCTAGATTGTTCATTGTTCATTTTTTTATTCATTACAAATAGTTTTTTATTAGATTTTTTCTATGATTAATTATTAACATTTTATCTTTATTGTTTTAATATTGGATTTATTTTTCATCAAATGTTTCATAATTATGCATAGAATGTCCTGTATTTCCTTTATTTTGATCACTATCTCCATGTAAGATAAATTCACATATGGTTTGGGGTCAAGAGTAGGGGTGTTTCTGAGCCTAATAAATGTATATATTGAACATAGGTATCCCAATGGCGAGTAATTATGTTAATGATAATTATTGATCACATTATTTTTCTTAAACTTGACAATGGGAAGTGAAATTTATTGAACATAACCTAATTAGAGTTAAGAAAGACTATGAATGTTAGACTGTGATGCTTTCTACATAGAATCCAAGCATAATTCACCTATGTTGTTATATATACCAAGAACATTGGATAATTTCAGAAATGGGAAATCCAATTGGTTTGACTAAAACTAATTGATGAATTTTCACCACTTCGCATCCTAATCCATATGACTATTTCAAGTTAAATCTAGGATTATCATTTTTCAAGATCCCTGAAATTGATCATAATCCCTTTATTTATTATCTAAATTGACATAAAAACTACCTTGATTTAGTAAGAAACAAACTAAATAGTGAATATGAGTAATCCCTTCCAAGGGTTTTGTTTCAATTGGATATTGACTTTCCATTAGTCCTTATAGATCCAACCACACACTACCACTTTACTATGTCATTGTAGTAAGTTTAGTTTGGGATTAAAAATATCTAATTTGGCCACTTCCCACATGAATTCAATGATGTGTACAGTGGCATCCTATACCTATACTAAATAAATAAATAGAAAACCATCAATATATTTAGATTTTAGTTTTTTTAATGTTCAACCAAATTCCATCTCAATGGAATGTGAAAACATTGCTTGTGCGTACGTATGACTTTCCATATACACGTAGTAGTGTAATTCATTTTTAAACACCACTATACTTGGATGGATATAAATATGGAGCAAATAAATATATATGATTTTTAAAACATAATTATGCTTTTATAATTATAATATCATATATCTCTTCTTACATTCTAATCCTTTGGAAAACGATAATGTCACTCGTGCATACGTGTGGATTACCACCTCCACGAAGTGATGTGATATGTTCTTTATTTACGAATTACATTTATGGTAATAGTAATATATTTAAGTAATATATATGATATATATGATATAAAATTATTCTTTAAAGGTTAGTTAGTATTTATTTTTTAATTCCATCCATTAAAATGTTTAAACATCATTCATGTTTATATATGAACTACCATTTACATAATTGGTTTAATCAATTTTTCGTTCTATATATTTTGGGAATACTATATATATTGAATATAAATGAAATTTATATCTCAAATAAAATTCTAGTAATTATGGAACCATGAGAATCATGAAAGGACTAAGACTACCGAATCAAATCATACATAAAAGAAAGAACTCAACACCCAAAATAATGACAATAATAAAATATTGTTAACAAATGGGTGATAAAACATTATAAATGGATTATATATGATAATATAGATATGAATATGGTTTTGGAATATAATTATAAAAAATTAAAATTAATTATACAAAATATTAGAGAACCTATGATGCAATTCAACCTTAAGGTAAGTGGTTTCTTAACTCAATTTTTTCTTTCATTATGTCATTTCACTTCTACATTGATTCTATTAAGAAAATGTTATGTGTGAAATGAATTCTTGTAATTTTTTATTGTATTTCCAACAATATTTTTTAGATTTAAACTATTATACCTAATATTTTCATTGATTAATTCTCAGTTCAATGATATCATCTTTATAAGATATCTCGTCTCAATTTCCATTTCATTGAGACATTTTTGGTATTATTAACTAAGTTTTTTTAATATTTTATGTATTTAACATGAATATATATTTATTAATAATGATTATAGTTTAAGTAAAAGAATATTTTTTTGAGGATTATAATTTAAATGTTACCAAAGAGGTAATAATTTATTTGATAATTTCATTTTTTATGATTAAACATATTTCCATTGATGGAACATTCCTAAACACTATATGATTTATTATATTATGAATATTTAATGAGTTTCAATGTTTTAGTTAAACATTTAATCTATTTTTAACTTAATTGAAGAAACGAAATTTCTAAAATAAAATTTGATCTTGTTTCTCTTTTTGATTAGGTATATCTTCTTTCATGCCTATATTTTTTGAAAGTTGTTTTAAAAAATTCCATTTATTTACTCAAATGATTTATTAAGAAATGTTTTAGTTATTTTAATGACCAGAATTTTCAAAAAGGTATCGATCATCTATTATCCAGTTTAATTCCTTGTTTTTTCTTGGTAAACATTCCCTATAGACTAAGAAAGGTTTCGAGAGTGTATATAGCTTGTTTGGATATCAGAGTTCTAGAAAATAAAAAATTATAGTGGGATACATTGTTAGTGCATTGTTAGAGCTAACCATGTGACTCAACCATATGAGGTACTTAGTAAAAAGGGAAGGTCAAATAGTTTTTCTACCACTGTGCAAGCTAGGCCTCATGATTATGTGGGATTACAGACATTTATGATAGAGGAATTATAAATGTCTTGCACATGATTAGTCAAAACATGCACCTAGAACAAGTGGGTGTGGTTAATGGGTAGTCAATAAAACATAGTTGTCACATATTTTGTATAAACGTGTGGAAATATAGTGCAACCCAGTTATTTTAGATTAGAAAGACCATTTCTAACTTAAATGGTTTAAACAAATCACCCATATTTTACCGTATTCTATAACATATAGAACAACCATATTTTCCTCTCCCAAAGTCGCTTCCCCCTAATTTTATATGGATTTAGATAAATATTCCATCTGAACCCCATTTCAACTTCAGTTTTTTTTTGGATTCCACTAGGTAAGCTCTTCAATCCTTAGATTCATTTTGAAATTCTTCTTTCAATGGATCATTATATTTTCGTGGGATATGATTTGACCTAATTTTAGTGAATTAGACCATTCTTCCATTTTCTCCCATTATTTTATGAATCAGAGTTTGACACTGGATGAGTGGTTTTCCATGAACCTATGGTAGATTTTATAAAAAAAATTCAAAAAAATTATGTTTTTTCATAACTTTTTACGATGTGCTGCATGTTGGATAATTACATGAAATGTTTTAAATTGCTTTCTTCCATCTTTAATTAATTAAACCATGATGTGATACTCCCATAGAACCCTATTAATTTATTATAGGATTTTATCTTTATTATTTACACCAATTGTGTGTTTTGAATTGAATACCCTCCTTATGTATATGTCTAAATGGAAAAACACCTTCTAAGTTTTTAGTGTGACATTGAATTGGTATCTTACTAGAATTTTAAATTGAATGGATTAATTTAAATGAATGAAAATGGGTGGAAAGCCTACACCACATGTTTTTAAATTATGAACATGAGTTATATGAAATGTGTACCCTTAAATATTATGTTAAATTGTTAAAAATGAATTAGATTTCATTCCATGTGCTATTATTATTATGATTATTCCATTACTATTGTATATTGAATAATGGTTAAGGGTTTTTTGAGCATGGATAGTCATGATCCATTATGTTGGTTATTGGGAATGATGTCTCACATAATTATAATTTGACCTAGATGATCGATATGACGTTCCAAGTTCAAATGCTTTAAGTGTTGTGGATGATGACTCACCTCACCGTCTTGAGTGTCGGGCAACATTTCTTCCATTCATATAAGATTATGGGATTGTACCCTCATTGGATCCATTAGCTTGTTAGACTAGTTATGGATTCCTGAGTTATGCCTGGGGTCTAGCTAGCACCTAGTATCCATGTATATGTATCTAAACATCCTTACGTATAGTGTGAATAAAAAATATACATATTATATACATATAACTATTGTATATATATATATAGTAAAAATAACATTCATTCTATCCAATGCTGAAGTAGGTAAGGCTAGCCTGGTGTCCTATATGAACCTGAGACCGCTGATATTTATTCTATAGAATTATTTATATTTTCTTTACCTTTACACTGTTATAACTATATACACATGATGGAATATTTCTTTAAACTTTTGGTGGGGGCCTATTGAGTTTATCTCACAGCATCCCCATGCCACCTCTAGTACCTGAGTAGATATTATGATGAAAGTATGGATAAGGGAAATCACCATGCTACAGATTCTTGAACTATTTTACTTATAGCTTAGTGCATGTACATAGAGGACCAAGAATATTATCATGATTCTAGTGGATCAGTTGTTTGGAATTTCAATATTTTTTGTAGAAAATATTGTATGTGCTTATCCCATGTATTCCTTGTTTAGCTTTTTATATATCATAATGAAACGATGTCCTTGTATATGAATTATCCCATGAATTTTTGTATTTATTCTTGTTTCTTGGTTTTTTATCCTACCACAGTTTCTATTATATCTGTTTCCACTATTCCATCTATTATATCATGCTTCAAATATTTATAATTATTTATTATATATACTATGAAACTATGATATGATGGTATATTATTCCCACTGTACCACCATCAAGCCTCAATATTAGTCTACATCCTCTAGCATATGGGGAGGTGCACTTGAGGCCATGTGACTACCTGTCTCAGGGCCCTGGTTAAGTGGACCCTGGGTCAAGATGATAAAAAGTGGTATCAAAGTATATTGTTCATTTATCTAACTATTTGGGAGTTATATAAGATACTATGTGCCAATGGAATTTGTAAACGAGCATACTCATGGGTATTTATAACCCACATATAGTGGAAACCAAAATTATCGGGTATGGGTTATTACAATTTTCAGATAGTGCCTATTACAGATGATACGATTTCATTATTGGGTGATAAACATGATTTGTGATATTTTTATTTTTGATGTTATTTATTAAAACTTCGTTTCTTGGCCTGGTATGGAAAGGATTTAGCATCTCATACATCATTATTGGTACATTAAAACAAATATACAATTCATTTTTTCCATGCCACATCTGCTTTTGTGTGCATTTTACTTATGTTTATAGTTAGTTCCTTGATTTTTTTATATTTGAATGTGCTAACACTTCATGAAGGAATAATATAATTTGATTAATTAAAGTTTCTATAATAATCAAAATGGTTTTTACCTACATATATTGGTGATGAAACCATAAATTTTCAATTATAACATGTTATAGGCTATGGACCTATGGGATCAACAGACCGAAACAATGTTAGTTGACTGGATTAATTGAAAGTGAAAGGTGATTAATAGAGAAAGTACACTTACAAATATTGATGGTGATTAATGTAATTAAATCATTTATTATTACCTATTACTTCCTAATACCATATGTAAAGGCCAAGTTGAAGTAAAATGATGATCCAATTAAAATTTATAAGGAGTTTGAATTTTATAAATTTACAATGGAGATGCATTTATCTGGACCATTATATATATATATATATATATTAATATAAAATATTCTGAACTTAGTAAAATTAAAACAATTATATAAAAAGGATACTATGAAATGGGATACCAATTTCAACGAAATGTCTATTTTCCTCTATACTTTGAAATTAACACTCCATAAAATGAGACCTCTGTTGTGTTATATGAGACCTAGACCTAAACCCATCCATAATATTTGGTAACTGGGTGTGTCTATGTCCTATTATGGGTTTAATTTACCACATTGACATGGATTTTGGACAAGGTGGATAGCTTTGAACTTTTATATAGGAAGGTTGTGTGTCTGTCCTTTTATCTATCTGTAATTAATTCAACTGTTCAATTATCTTTTAATGTTTGAATTTGGAATATTAGAACCCTTCCACCACAATAGCCTTCATTCGTATGCTAGGAAGTTGGTGACAACCATGCACCATAGGTGATGGGACCTAAGCCTCCATTGATACCTCCTGTTTTGACACCTATGGCACCACCTTCTCTTTATAACATGGGAAATGACACCCAATTTTGAGATCTTTTCTTTCACATGATGAAAAATATGCAAGGAGTTTCTTTACCTACCCAAAATATGATTGAGTTGACTTAGGATTTCCAGCAGTAGAACCCTACAACCTTTTTAGGTGATGGTGGAACTCATGCTCTAGAGTCATGGTTAGTGGCCATGATATATATTTTTGATAATTAGGAGACAACACCATATTATAGGGTCAAGATCACTACCTATATGCTATGTAGTTTTTCCAAAAAATGGTGGGATTTCATTACCTAGGTAGACCAATATAGAGGTATGATATAGGTGGAATTCCAAATGATGTTTTACAATTACATTTTTCCATGGAAACTGATGGTTGACCAGCCTAGAGAATTTATGAACTTGCAACAAAGATCGATTTATTCTATGGGGTATTCTACCCATTTTACTAATATTTAATATTTTGAACCAACCTTTTATTGTTAAGATAATATTTGCTAGGTAGTTTGGGGATGGGATGGTGTAAACAATTCCATCATATGTTATCATCTTCTAGTTTACCACTATATCTAAAATTGTCAACAAGAGAAATTTTTTTGGGACGCTGGTTGTGGGAACTAGGGTGGTCCAACCACTAAACCTTTGAGTGGTTCTTCTAGTAGAATGAAATGATTTTTTTATAAATCTCATGGGGGTAATATAAATCAGATGACTCATAATATTATATTCATTATATGCCACCAGTATGGAAAGAATGGACCCATAAGACCTCAGTGGATGAAAGATCTAGTAGAGTGCATAGCCTGTGGAAGTATGGGGAATATTCGGCTTTTCTATAATATATTTACACAATTTCCTACCAAGTGGAGATCTAAAACTACCCCGCGTTCTGGAGCAGGACCAATAGCAACTCACCAAGAAGACAGCCCGAACACTACCGTCTGCTCTGGCCGAGGTAGTGGTCAATTTAGAGGTAATCGTATAACACCCCGAGATTTTGTGAATTATTTATTTTGAACTAATTAAATATTTTTGATATCTTTCATTTCACGCAACACTAAAAATATTTTATTTTATATTAAATAACTATGTTTGGAATGCATTATATGCAACACCAAGTTAATTGTTCACTAAACTCAATGTAAATTTTAGCTTACTCTATAAGAAACATCAATTTTATCTTGTTTTATACACAATAATGACTTCCCTCGATGGCTACCCTAAAACACATGACGAATTTTTATCGAAAATAGTATATCATTAAAGTGTTAATATTTAAAATAATAATATATAACCTATATATTAAATCAGAGGTTATGAAAAATATTTAAAAATTATGTAAATATATTGTTTACAGAAATATAAGATGAATTCACACGTTATCAATTAATTAGAAATAAATATGAAAGCGAATGGAATATAATGGAAAATATTATTATATTTAGAATCACAAAGCTATTTTAAACTAATAAATTAAATTAGTTACCATTAGTGAGTGATATTAAAATAATATATATTTTATATATTCAATATTTTTTTTTCATATTCATCTAATAGATTTGACATATAGAAGATAATATGAAACCCACTTTTATTCATAAAAACTCATATTTTCGATAAAGGTCGTTTTGACACGTTTTAATAGAGAACCCATTTAAAATAACATTTTTGGAAATTTAATATATTAAATATGTCAAAATAAAAATTATCTTGGGAAGAAAAACATAAAAATTTGGTAAGGATAATTGTTTTGGTATTTTTCTGTAAAGTTTCATTTTTTAATGGGTAGTTAATAATACAAGATTTTAATTCAAAACTTTTTTTTCATCTAATTTAATTATAAGGTTAAATTGTATTTTAATTGGTTTTAACTTTTAATTCAATAATATTTTTATCAATTAATCATTTTTAGTTCATTGGAATCAATTTCACATTGAAATTGGATATAAAAACTAAGTAATGTTTTGATAATATTTTACTTTAAAAACCCATTTTGTCAACCCGTCAACATGATTAATTTTAAATTAATTTATACCACTTATGTGATTGTAATTTGGGAAAATATATTTCATATTTGGAATCATGATAATTTATAATTTCTATAAATTACATCTTAGTTTTTGACCAAAATTATTAGGGAATGTAATTAAAATTAATTACATCGGTTAAAATAAAATTAAGATTAAATACAGAATAAACCTTAAATTTAAGACACAAAAGACCTAGAAAAATGTCCAAAACCCATTGGATGGATATTATTTTTATATTAACCTTTCATTATTGATTTATTTTTTGTTTTTATGAATTGTTTTGGGCAAAAATGTGGGAAAACCTAACTTGTTTTCAAAAATATAATGTGAGTCCTTTTCCTTCCCAATAAAAGTCCACCAACTATCCCTTTTCATCACACCTATCAATCCTATTAGGGTCATCCAATACTTAACCAATTAATTTCCCACAAATCATACTTTCCTCTTAGAATCATTCCCTCGGTTAGAAGGGAATCCTAGGAAGCCTTTTGGCACAAACCAAAAGGCGTTACCGGATTAAGAGGTAATGTCTTCTCTCAAGTCCTTTCTCTTATTTTACTTCTCTAACTCCTAAAACATGATTTATTATATTATTATATAAAAAATAGTATCCTAAATATACAAGTATGTTCTTATGAAAATGAGTAGACCTACACTTATACACAAATCCATCTAATGGGTAACAGACATATTGTTTCTGTGTATGGAGAACTACTGTCTCATGAAACAAAATTGTTCATTTTTTCAATTACTACATATTGTGGTGGAAATTATGATGGAAAATATGTTTATCTATGTGATATATTGTATTTATTATTTTTTAATCTTATTTATTCCTTTTTACACATATCGTTTTTACATTCCATTTTGTGTTAATACAATAATTTTGTTTCAGGATGTGTGGACTACCGCCCCCTCATAGCGATATGATTCATTCATACACTACATCGATTGTATTAAAAATGGTTTTAGTGAATATATATAATATCATAAAGCTATTATAATAATGATATATATATGTACATATATGTATTTTAATCTTTTCTTTCAATATGATAATTAAACAGAAATAGCGTTTATGCGTATGTACAGTCTACCATCTCCATGAACGGTGTATTCCATTTCATACTTATATATTATATAGATTATTATAATAAAAATAAAATTAATATGAATGATATTTGTATATTTTTTTAAATTATTTAAATAATTATATAAGTTTAAGTACCAAAGATATAACAAATTAAGACACATGAGAAGAATAAATTAAATTTTACCCAAAGTGAAACCATAAAATAGGATGGTTAACAAACGGGTAATATAAGGTCATAATAAAACCATATATGGTATTATATATAATAATATAGTTCTTTAAAATATTTATAATAAATTTTAATTTATTATACTAATGGTTTGAATGAGTATAATTAGATTCAAGACACAAGGTAAGGGGATTTCATATCACTTTTTATATTTATAAGATACATACGATGTTCACCACTCGTTCAGTTTGTGTGGTGCATGTACTGAACATGATTGTATTATATGTATCATATAATTTAATTTATATATATTTTTATATCCATTCAATTATTACTTGTTTATTGGGTTTATGTATCAAGAGTTACTAAATCAGTAAAATAGTTTTGTCTCAATTTTCCTTCTTTGAGAATCTTGTTTTCTTATGAACCTAAATTATCTTTGGAGTTTTATATACTTAAATTTTACATTTTATATAATGAATTTACATTATTTCCGGATATTTTTAGTTTATTTAATTTTATTTTCTTACATGGAGATTATGATCCCATGTTACCATGTTATAAAAGTTTACTGAGACAGTCTCATCACTTTTCAATATTGTTTATATTTACGCTTCCTTTGATGAAATCTTATAACCCATATCTCAAGACGGTTAGGAATTTTATTCCCATCTAGTTATTCATGATATAATCATTTATTGTTAACATATTTCTACTCATTAGTACATAATATATTTACCAAATTGTTTTTAAGGAAGCTTGACTTTACCCTCTCTTTGTTCAGAAAACCAAGTTCTCTAAAAAGGGTTTCCAAGTGTGTTCTACTAATATCCTATGATCATTAAAAGAAATATTTATCATTTTTATCTTTTACAAATTATTTTAAAAGAATATTTGGTTGCTTTATGAATGAGTATTTTTTTTACCTTTTTACTATTCAAAAGGAATATTCTTTTTACCTCACATGACATATACAGATTTACCCAACATCATTTCCTTAACGATTTCTTTGTATTTTTTTAAAGAGGTTAATTTTTAAGATTTTTTTTGTAATTTTCAAGAAAAATGGTTTTCAAGACGTTTTAATTAATTATTTATAATTTTTAGAAGTATTTTCAAAGAAATGAGTTTCATAACATTTTAATGCTTTATTTATAATTTTTCATTGTATTTTCAAAGAAAAAGTTTTCAAAAAGTTTTCAATATTTCCTTTAAGGATATGAAAGTGCTGTCAAAGAAAAATGATTTGTAGATTATTTTATATGTTTTCAAATAAAACTTTTTTAAAATTATTTAAAGTATTATTTATAAATTTTAAAGGTATTTTCTAAGAAAAATATTTTCATATTGTTTTTTGTATTAAACCTCCCTTTTCAAAGATGAAAGGATATTTTCCTCAAGTATTGTTTTTAAAAGATATTTCAAAATAAATTTCCAACTAAGATCATCCATTGATGTTACTCAAGACCATTTAGGAAATGATTTAAAGGTTTAATTAGTATTCTTTATATGAATGGGTTATGCTTAATGCCATGGTCGTTGTGAAACCCATTTCTCTTTCATGGGTAATATGATTTTGAACCCTACTTCTTTTTGTGGGCTATGATGAAATGATTATGAAACCTGACTTTTTACACAGATTATGATATATTGACATGTTTATAATAACCATCTCATTTCATTAGTTGTGATATGATTATTTATGATCTTGTGGAACATGTATGTGTGATTTCATTATGTAATGGGTGGGACCTATATCTCTCTCCAATGCATTGGTTAAAGATTTATATCTCATGAGATTGACTAAGATGGTCTTGGGAATTAACATTGATAATTAATATGGCCATGGGAGTGAGTTATAAATACCAACATGGCATGAGGAGTGAGCTCATGCTACTAAGATGGCCATGGGAGTGAACCATGACTATAATGATGATATGGAGAGTGAACCCATACTACCAATATGGTATTGACAGTGATGACTTGGATACTATGGAAATCATATTATATGCTTATGTGTCTACCACAATTCCATGTTTTATTCCAATGGTATGCTTTCATGGCTTATGATGTTTATTTAATTATGATTCATCTATTATGAACTACCTTTATTTATGCCATGATTCAAGTATATGATCTTTGATATGTAGGGTATGATATTTTATTTTTCATGATCATGTTATTATACAATTATTCTCATAATTATGTTTACATATCTCTCTTATTTACCCTTACTGAGCATTTGAGATCATACATTTCTTATGTTTCCTTTCTCAAGGATATGAAGAAAGGTTTTAGGTGGAAGTACTAATTGTGGAGATACTTATAGGAGATGTTGAGGATCTTTCACCCAAAGAGAAGATTTAGTTTCCAAGTTTCCAAAGACCCTAAACTATTATGGTCCTCGAGCATGTATTTTTATAATGTACAAAATACTCATATAAGATGATGTAATATCCCTGTATTTTAATCCTGGTCGTGATAAATTGAACTCAATAATTTCATTTTCATCAGAGTGGGCAGGATTAGGTTAGTTAGGTTGTGACTCAGTACTACAATACGGGTCAGTTACTTGTAGTTTAGACAATTCTAAAGGAGCTGAGTTCCAGACCTTCTACCATATGAGGTACTATTCTAGTAGCCTTTATATACATGTATACTTTATTTGACAGAAGATCATCATGCTATTTAATATTTGTGGAAATTATTGGGATTATAGTCCTTGAGATTGATTATTTATATGGATTCATGACACTTGACACCCCGTTGGGTATCTGATTATAGATCCTTCACCGATCCAAGGATTGTACCCTTGAGACAGGTGGTTGTATTTTTGTATATAATCTTTTCATACTCAGCATGACATTGTTTGGTGTTATTATTATAATGGATTGGTTAGTTCCCTATCAATCCAATATTGACTGTTATCACTAGAGAGTCATGTTCACAACACTAGAGGGTGGTAGACATATAAATAAGGGAGAATGGGATGTTCATGCATATCGAGATAGACATGAGCATCCAGGGCTGGTTAGAGTGATATTCCATTTGTATATTCTTTTCTTGGATGATCAGGGGTTACAACCTATTGTTTTCCCTCTAATGGTGTATCTTTTTAGTGATGCCTTCCTTGATGCCTTCTCTATTATATAACTGATAAGAGAGGTATAATTTACTATTGAGCTAGCTCTAGGAGAAACAACAATGACCATTCTTCCCTATATCATGACACCTATAGAGATTATAGAGCTTGTGAAATACTTGGAAGACTTGGAATATAAAAGTTTTATCCAAAATAACACCTCACAATGGGGTTTATCAGTCTCTTTTTTCCATGAAGGTGTATGGTACTCTCCGGATCTGCATAGATTATCGATGGTTAAAACAACTTATGGTAAAAAACCAATATCTACTTCCTTGAATATAAGACCTATTTTCTCAACTCAGAGGAGAAAGGGTGTTTCTAAATATTTATTTGAGATCAGGTTATCACCTAGTTCATTTTAGTTCATAAGACATACCTCACACACCTTTCTAGAGAATGTGTGGTCTTTATGTGTATTTGGTGGTGCCATTCAGTCTCACGAATTCATCAGATGTTTTTATGTCTTTGATGAATCAGGTTATTGACCTGCATCTGGATTCACACATGGTAGTCTTTGTGGATGATATATTATTGTATTCTTGTTCTTGACACATCTATGCCCAAGATATTGAGATCACGATGAATAAATTTAGAGAGAATTGTATTTTTGAAATTCTTCTAAAATTCCACTTTTTGATCAAAAAAGTCAACTTATTGGGTTATATCATCCCATAAATAAGAGTATCAATATACCCAGAGAAGGGGAGAGCTATAAGTTCTTAAGTGCATCCCATGAACATATTTGATATATAGTGTTTCTTAGGGATAGTTTGGTATTACATGCACTTCCTCTAAGAATTATCACACCTAGAAGAAACTATTATAGGATTGACTATGGAGGGTGTGAAAATTATATCTTCAGAAGCTTATTAATTAGCCTTTCAATAGTTGAAGGGAAGGAAGACTTCAGCACTGATTGTGATTCTTCTATATCTATACAAGGGTTAATATAGTTTATTTTAATGAATCAGGTACTGGGATGGTATCAATAATAATGCAGGATGAGAAATTCATAGCATACATCTCCCATAAATTGAGGCCACATGAGAGGAATTACCTAACACATGATCTCGAGCTAGTTGTTATACTTTATGTTTTCTTCTTTTGGAGGAATTACTTACTTGGGAAGATTTTTTTGGAATTCAGATATCAAAAAATCCCCATGTACATATTTATGTTGTTTGATATAAAACTTAGGCAACATAGAAGGATTGAGAACCTATAATCATTCAATTTTGAGCTTGCTTACATGCTTGTAAAAGGAAATGATGTAGATGATGATCTGAACTGGAAGACACAGACATAGGTTTTTAGGAGGCAAGTTGTGAGTGGAAGCTCATGGCCTTGTTTTCATAGATGAACATAAATGTTTGGGAGGATCATGGGTAGACTCACCAATCAGATTTAGCAGTGACATATACATTTATAGAATATGTGAGAATGTAGAAACTCTCTGATCTCAAGGGCCTAGTCCCAAGGGAGAGTAACTCAGATGATGATTCATCTTCTGGTTGAAACGTGGAGGAGGATGATACCTTATGCTGTTTTCAGCATGTTTGGTTCATAGTTGACATCCAAGAGGAGTTGATGAGGGAATTTCATGCCACATTTTGGAAAGTGAATCCAGATTTCACAAGGATGTATTGAGAATTATGTCACCAGTTTTGGTGGTATGGTATGAAATTAAAGATAGTTATATTTTTCACTCGGTGTTATACTTTTTAGTAGGTGAAGGTGTAATATCAGTGATCAATATGACTTTTACATCCACTGTAAATTTTTGAGTGTAAATCCGATGAAGTCTCCGTATACTTTGTGACTAGTTTTCATAGATTAACTCATGAAGATGATATATTTTGGGTATTTATTGATCATTATAGCTCACACATTTATTAACTATTCAAGAGAAATTCTCGATAGGCAAGCTACAGAGTTAATACATTAGGGAGGTCATACGTATTCATAGAGCACCTCATTCTATCATATTTTAAAAGGATTCTCATTTAAAGTCTTAATAATGGAAAGGGTTGTAAAAGGCCTTGGGTACACAAGTGTTTCTAAGCATGGATTATCACCCTCAGACTGATGTATATATAAATCGTATGATTCGGGTGTTAGAGGACATGCTTCATTCATGTGTCCTTAACTTTAGGGGTTCTTCGGAGAAACATACACCCCTTGTCAGGTTCTATTATAATAATAGATTTTAAGAAACCATTCATATGGATACTTATAAATACTTACATTGTAGGCCTTTCTAATCAAATATATGCTGGTTAGAGGTGGGGGAGGAATCTTTTCTAGGATCACCTCTCATTTAGAAGAATAGGGATTTGGTACAACTAATAAAAAATCATATGTTGAAATCTCACTCATGATAGTAGTCATATGCATATTGATTATGTAGACCTCTTGAGTTCAATGTTGAGGACTAGTTTTTCTTCTGATCCTCGCCTAGGTTGTGCCATCAACAAATTTAGAGGAAGTGTAAGCTTTCACCTAGATTCATTTGTCTTTTTGAGGTCTTGGAGTGAATTGGACAATTAGCTTTCCAGATCACACTTCCATAGAGATACCATTATATTAATGATTTCATCAATATATCTCATCACCTTTGGTATTATAAAAAACAAAAATATGATTTACAACCTATTGAGGTTGAGTTATACACAGATTCTACCTTTAAGAAGCATCTAGTGTGTATTGTGTATCAAAATGTGAAGACTATAACACCTTGATATTTTGTGATTTTTTTCTAATTAATTTAATAATTTTTATATTTTATGTACCATTGAATATATCTTGAAAATTCACTAATTTATTCTTTCATTTCATGCTACACCATGTTAATCTTTCACTACACACAATACTAGACTAGCTTGTGTTACACTCAATAATGAGTTTCTATGGAATATCATTTTATTATTAAAATCATTTAAAAAATAAAATTATAACCTAGACATTATAATGGTGGTTATAAATAGGATTAAACAAATTATGAAAATATTAATTCTTTTATGTTCTATTTATTATAAATGAAGATAAAAACCAATTGAAAATAAAGGATGCGTTTTTTTTATGAAAAACTATTTATATTCCCACAAAGTAATTTTATCATAATAAATTAAATTAATCAATATTAGTGAAAAATATTAATGAAATTTATAATTTTTTTAATTCATACAATATTTTTTATATGCATAAAACAAGAACAAACCTATTTTTAAGCATAAAAATTGTATTCTTCTAAAAGGCAATTTTACCTCATTTTAATGGAATATTTTTTTAAAACTAAAGTGTGAAAATTTTATAAATTTTATTTTAAAAAATAAGCATCATTTTTTAAATCATTATTTCAAAATTACCATAGAGTGATTTTTTTTTGTTTTTGTAAAAAGTTTCATCTTTTGATGAATAGTGAAAGTAATAATTTTTTTATTAAAAACTATATTTTCTTTTAAAGTCTTTTCAAGGTAAAATAATGTTTTCGAATATTTATAAGTTTTTTTTGGTTAATTTAAATTTTAAATAATTCAATAATTCTTTTTGGAAATAATTGTATAAATGAATTTATTATAAATTTTTTTATGTTTTAAAAGTTCATTTTTTTCAAAAAAACTATTTTTCAATGCGTTTTACTGGTTTTATTTTATATTAAAATTTAAAAATTATTGGGTTTGAATTTTGAAAAATTTATTACAAATGTATATTAAAAAGGTACATATTTAATGTATAGGTCCATTTTATTTTTGGGTAGTATGAATAATAGCCATTGTAAATTTTGTTACCACGATAAAAGGTAAATTGTCTAATTTAGGTTAAAAATAAAATAGTAAAGACTATAAAATGACTTTGAGAATTGAGAAAATTTTATTAGATGAATATAATTTGACCCTTAACACATAATCATTGAAATTAATTTTATTAGTAGACACTTTTCTATGAAAATTAATTATAGGATATTTAAATCAAAGAAAGACACAAAATGTAACTTTTCTTATCTTAAATATTTCTTATGTGTCCAAATAGAAAACAATAAGGTTATGAATGAATATAAAGAATAATATTAATCTTTATTTATTTATTTTTATGATATTAATTTATTTTTAATTACTATATGTGAAATAATTACCTTTAATTCTTATTCAACATTGATACAGTGCTTCTTCAATCAGATGAAAAATCAATAAAATGATTTTAATTATAATTATAAGAATCATTAAAATACCAAAATACATTAATAAGTAATTACATAGTTTTTGACTTGTAATAATTAGTAATATTTCTGAGAATATTTTTGAAGCTAGGAACATAGTCGATACTGGAATCTGGGGCCTAGAGAGCCTCAAAGCGTTGATTTTAAACATATTAAATGTATTCTATCATGCACACATAGTTTCTATTAAAAATAGAAACAAATCCCCAAAAAGGTGTTAGTTAGGATTTCTGAGGCTGATTTTGAGTTTAGATCATCATGTGTACCCTAAAAGCAACCTAAAGTCGTCTATTCCATGAGTTTTGGTTGTACGTGAGTTGGCGGGGTGTTATGAGGTTGAATTAATTAATTAAATTAAATTAAATTAATTTCCCAAACTAATACACCTCAACCTTTCACATTGGGTTCATGAAACACTAAAGTAGAGGCCACTTCTCCTCTCCTGTCCTCCCTTGGGAGACAAATAGGAACCAAGCTGAATTGACGCAACGAGGTGCCACCGATCACCATTTCTAAAGAAGATCATCATTAGATCAAGAAACAAAATTATTTGGGAATCATTCATCAATTTAATATTTATATTTTTTCTCTCAAGGTAGGTGGTTTTTCATTTTAGTCTCTTCCCCCTTCGTTATTATTTTCTTTATGTTTTTAGATCCCCTATACAATTGCAAGAGATCCCTAATTGGTATATCTGCTAGGTTCAGGTTAACCTGTGTGAATCAAGGGTTTTAGAAGGTAATTACGGACAAGAATTACTATATACATGATATGTAGTCTAGAGATACATCTCGTGTAGCCCTTCATTTTCAGGGAAGGTAAATTTTGGGGACTACACACCATGTACATGGGTTACACGCCCTATAGTGAAACCAATCCTTGTTACCATGGGACATGGCTTAGAAATTTGTGTGAAAAAATGTTCATGTACTACTACACAAAAAATGTACGTGAACATGGGGTCTGATACACTGACATGGTAAAAATACATGGGTAGGTGTCCATTTAACCCGAACATTCCATGTAGTATGGGATACATGGTGTGTGAGGGACACAGTTTTCTAGTCCCTATATAAGAGGAACACAACTAGGAGATGGATGAGAATGTACCTTTCGTGTTCCCTCTATACATGACATGTTCCCATACTATGGTTTAAAAACCTTATATTGATGATATAATTCTAGGTGATCAGAAGACATCACACACTGCATGTGCCCCAGTGCATAATGTGTACCCATAGGGGGTCTCCTTGAGATATTCTTCCATTTATATATCCTTCTCGATGACTCAAATTCAGGATTGTGAACAACCTATCGTAAGTAGTTTTCCATGTAGAATGTGTTTATGGCCTCAGTTTTGGCCCATTGAATTTGAGGTGGTGTTTTTAGAGAAATGTGCTTGTGAAGCTATGTTGATCTGATCCTGGAGATCAGTGTGGTTCGTAAAGAGATATATTGGGACAAGTACCCCCTTGTATCATTAGGGAATGGGTTTCAATTAAATCCCTTATTTGAAAGATATAGTACTCCTCATGTAGTGGGAGTGGGTTCATTGCCTTTGGGTTGTTTCCTTTGAGGTTGTTACCTGCCCTAATAGACTAGGGTGCATACTCCCCATGAAGTTTTTTACAATTGGACAATGATCGCCTACTATATCAAGGTTCAGAACCTCCATAATCATTGTAATATATTTTAGGTACTCCCCAATTAGACTAGGTTGTAGATCCTCTATCCATGTAATTGGTACTCCCCTATCATACCAGGGAGAGGGTCCTCCATATGTGATGTAAATATGGAGTGGGTACTCTCCTATCAGTTTAGAGAGTAGATCCTATTTTCTTGGAGTCAAAACTCCCATGTCGTTACCGGGTGAGGGTCCTCCATTTGTGTTATTATAGAAGAGTTGGTAATCCCATGTCATTCCAGGGAGCGAGTCCTCTATCCTAGGGTCAGTAATCCCCCGTCATTTTATGGTGAGGGTCCCCCATAGTAATCGAGTTGATAGAGTAATCCTCCCCTGTCCTTCTAGGGTGTGGATACTATATCCACATCGTGGTACTCTCCACATTGTGGGCTCAGGTCTTCTATCCTTTGAGTGGTACTCCCCTGTCGCACCTCTTAGAATTTACTCACTTACATAGTTGTACTCCACCATCTCTGAGTAGCAGTGGGGAGATGGTTCTCCATTAGAGTTAGATCTCCCTCTTCTATTGAGTAAAGTAACAAATATTGGGCCTCTCCACTGGATATGAGAAGTCACTGGTTATATATCATTTCTCCCTTGATGTACTAAGGTGTGTTACATTCTATATAGGAGCGACTGGGGTCTCACGTGCATGTTAGGAGCTTGTACTCCCTCAATTGCAGGGTAGAAGAGAGGTTCAGGTCCCTCCATTCTCTCTCTTTATAGAGGATAAAAAATAGCCTTTATATGTGATTCATCAATTGTGGCAGTTGTGAGGGGTAGTAAACTTCACTTGGGATTCATTAGTTTTCACGGGGTTTAAGTTAGAGATGACATGACCTCTAGTGCTGGGCCCTAGAGATGGACCTAGTAATTTGTTCTTGATGGAGTACATTCTCCCGAATGTTCCATTAGGAATGGTAGGGTTGTTCCTAATGGATTATATCTTCTAGATGGGTTCCACATGGTAGGGATGAGATCATTGAGTGTGTTCTCCTTGTTTTATGTGTCACCTTTAGAGCCTCGAGTAGAAATCTTATTGCTGGCTATGAGGTCAGAACATCATGAGACTTTGTTTTTGAGATGAGTATATCTAGGTCTTTCTGAGAGTCCTTGTAGTTTTGTAACATGTTGGGGTTGACAACCCTTGTGGAATATGTTGTCTTGTCATGAATAACTGAGGATGGTTCAAGATAGAGTTTCTCTCTCGATTGGGTCCCCTCTATCTAGGTCAAGAAGACTGTTGTCTTTCAGTTTCTCCCTTCTCTTTTAGATTTTCGGGGTGCCCAATGAGTATTTTTTTACTCACGTCTACAAGGTATTTTCCTACATGTGTTGTGTCTTGTAAATTAAACATGTGTTTTGATAGATTCTACAGAGAACCTGAGGCAAGGGGAGTTTAGTGAGTGAGACCAACCATGATGTTTACCGGATCTGGGCCAAGGAGATTTCTGGTAGTTTCATTTGAAATTGATCCCCTCCTTCTAAGAAGGTTGGATTCTTTAATAGTTTTCTTTGTGGACATTTTTTCTCCTTTATGGTTTTAGAACATCTGTTGTAATCTTATTTGGGATAGATGTATACATGCCTTTTATGTTTCTAGCTTTTTATATCTCTATACTATAACATTGAGGTGGTCGTGGGTGCATTCATAAAGGTATATTAGATAATTTCCTTCAATCTATATGATATTACTACTCATTTCTAGTCGCCATTACCTAGCCTATTAGATGCTGTCTTGGGGAGTTGCAGTCTAGTCCCCGTCAGGTCGGGTCATGATAGTGGTATCAGAGTGTGTTTAGACATTGGGACTATAGTGTCATGAGCTTGGTTTGGGTTGCATAATGACAATGTTAGGATATTTCAAGTTAGAATTTATGGTTATAGGTTTTACTATTTATGAAGTGGTCAACATATCCATTCAATAAAACTCTAAAAATCTACCTTTCTACATAGTAAATTAGTGCACTGGTCACAGGAAAATAGTGGTACATAGATCATATAGGACTGGGTTTTGGTTTTTTCCTATCCTTCTTGAGTTAGCTCCCAATATATACTCTTTGAATATGGTGTATCTTTATTCTATTTCAGGAAGCCTCCATGAAGATATCCAAAATAAGGTTCTACATCATTATTGTGATGAAGATCATCCCCAAGATGAGGCATTAGTTCCGGGCATTGGTTTTAGGGCACTACCTCTAGTTGGTATACCGGCTGTGCCACCACCCATTGAGTAGCTGGAAATATCAGTAGTTTAGGCCATGGATGCACACAGGATAAGTTACCTGTCAGAGTTCTTGAGGGAGTGTCCTTTGAGGTATTAGGGTGATCCAGACCCTTAGGTAGATGATGACTAGATCATGAAAGTCACGTGAGTTTTTCTCCATTTGAGGAAACCTCCCGATCGGATGGTGGTCTTATCAGCAAGACTTCTGCATGGTTTGGTTGGGAAATATTGGAGTTTGGTGATGAAGTCCCTCAACAAGGAGACACTCTCTTGGGTAGAGTTTGAGAGAATCTTTATGAAATATTTCTACCCATCCATAATGATATCAGTGAAAATCCAAGAGCTTCTACATCTTCGAGAGGGAAGCATGACTATGGTGGAGTACTAGAAAAGGTTTACAGACCTGTCATGTTACTCCCATGATATGGTACAAGACCTGTTATTTAGATCTTAGGACTTTGAGAAATTCCTCTGAAGATATGTTATGGAAGGTGTGGTTTACTTGTTCTTTCTCACTTATGTGGGGGTACTAGAGTGAATTCTTGTAGTAGAGAGTTTCCTGGAGGAGGGAAAGGTAGTTGTTTCTCACAGTGGTGGCTATGAAGATGATGAATCTGAAACTACATGAATATTAAAAATCAAAGGATCATAATGCTGAAGGCACACCCATTCCCAGACTCATGCACATGGTCTTGTCATGTAGGATACGTACCATGGATTAGGTCAGCCGTAAGAGAGGCAGTGTTATGCATGCGATGACTGGGGACATTTTTCTAGATATTTTATGACCCACTGTACTACTGAGTGGGATCCCACAAATGGTCCACTATATAAGAGTCACTTTTCGTATTAGGGAGTTCTTCAATGGAGTAGATGAGGTGGAAGAGCATGTGGAGTTGTATGAGGTGGAAGATAATTCGAGGTATTACCACCACCAACCCCCGCTGGTCCACGCCAGGCTTAGGGAGATGGAGGATGCAGGTGAGAATAGATAAAATCCTTAGAGGCCTTTGACCATGAATCTCTAAGGATGAATAGAGGTATGCCTTTTTTCCTTTCTAATTACTAAATTAGTAATTTTTAGACACTGTTTTGGGTACTATTTTCTTTCCGCATCTTGCTCAATGGTTAACCAGGGTGATGTGGGGAGTTAGGGGAACCCCATGTTGGTGTTTGCAGATATGGGTCCTAGTAAGAACTAGTGTGTTCTTGAAAATCCCTTTGTTATTTGTTATTACCCTAATTCTTTTGGTGTCAAAAATGTACGTGATATGCTCGAGGAGGAATATGGCATAGTTTGACATATCTTTGGACTTAGAAGTAAGGGGGACACTTTCCCCATTGAGATGCATTTTTGTGACCCTCAAAAAATCATGGGGGTGAGTCCGGGCCATGAAAACGAATATTATTGAGGTTTGGTGAACAAGTTCCTTGGACTTGTGTGTTTAGGGTGAAGTTGTGCAGTGGGGTGTCAGAGAAGGCCCTATCCTTATCATTGGAGTTTTACTTATTGACCCTTTTTTCTTAGCGGACCTAGTAGAGGGAGATCCTTGTTTAGAATAATTAAGTATAAGAAGAGTTAGAACCTATGTTGTTTCCTTAGTGTAGATTGGTTTCCTAACATCCACTCATAGTTGGGGTTACACTAGTGGGTGTGGTGGTGTTTCTATTTTGGTGAGTAGTGTTATAGCTAGAGGCTAACAAATGAAAGTCCCGGTAAGACCCAGTGTTTAGGCTTGGGAAACCCTGTTGTAATGACCCAAAGTATTTCAATAGAAAATTCCCTTCTTATATCTATGTCATAAAAACACAAAATAATGAACTACTAAGTGATAAGTGACCTTTAAACATAATTTTGTCACCCCTATGTTTGGAATTTTAAAAATCCGACATACACGGTTGTGTTCAAGATAGTTTTTGGAGTCTAATGAAACAAAAATAATTTTTGGTGAATAGTAACATACCCTTATGAATAGTAACCTACCCTTATGAATAGTAATATTACCCTTATGAATAGTAAATAAGATTAACATTACCTATGAATAATAAAATAAAATTTAGACATCTTAGAAAGTGACAATTTGACCTTAGTAAACGTTTTTGGTATTTTATAAGTCATAAATAAATAATTATAATTAATTAATTTAAAAGAATATTTATTTTTCTGTAATGTATTCATTAATTATTGAATCAATGTCTAATAGTTTTTAGATAATTTTATAAGACCCTACATAATTTTTGAAGGAACTATAAAATCAGTTTTAATATTAAAAACTGTTTTTTTAAGTAAATTATGATTTTATTAAATTAATAATATTTAAAAAATTATTTTTTAAAAATGGACTTCACTTTTGGATTCTACACATCGAAAAATGGTTGGGGTAAATTTTTGGGATTTTTCTGAGATACTTGAATTTTTTGTGAATAGTAGAATACATTAATTTACCATATAAATACATTTTAATTAAAACCCACTATTCCTGAAATCACAAGTGATGTAAGAACCCAAATCCCAAACTCACATGAATTGTTTACTATTCTTGGTCATCCAAGACTCACTATTCCTTGTCTTAGGTGAAATTAATAAATTAATCAATTTTATATTAAGGAAACCCCTCTCCCCTCCACTATAAAAGCCACCCTTCACTCCCTCTTTTCCTCACACCTCTCAATCTCCAAGACTTCCCTAAACTCTGCCCAAACACATTCCCTAGCTCATCCCCCACGTCCAAAAGCTGCCGGTCTCATCAAAAGACCAAGCCTAGCTTCCTTAAAGAGGATCTCAAGAGGAGAATTCTAAAGGTAATTTCTCTCCCTCTTCTCCTTTAATTTCCTTTCAAGTTCAAGTTCCTTTCTTGATCTATCCCTACCTATCTTCATCCAAATTGTTCTGTAAATCCAGTATTATATATATACTCTAATATTATGATTCTAATGTTATATTATATCACACCACACCCTTTCCCTCTTCCTTTTATTTTATTAAAGAGAACATTGTTCACGAGGTGTTAAATTTACCACCTTCCAAAACGACATGTTCTCTTCTTCCATTTCTACCTTCAATCTGGTCATGAAACCATTTTATGGTTGAACCAGATTATTTTATATGTATTATGTTCTATTTTACGTTCTAGAAATTACCTATGGCCTTATTACTAAGTTAAATGTTAAAACAAGATCGTTGTGATCCAAAAACCGCCCAAATTAACCCAAATAACCATCATTATATTTTTATCTAATGATTCGTCCACTTGGATCTAATATAATTCACTATAAAATTATTAAAGATACTGTAATATCATTAATAACATGTAGTATCAGTTCTTTATCTTTACCCATGATCTACCTAAACATCAACTTAAGAATACAAGTGGACCACTCAAGAAAACCATGAAAATGAACATCCCCAATCAATGTTTTTAAACTCTATAAGTCATCCAAAGGAACATAATATAACATAATGAAACCAGAATTAACCCCATTAATGTACAGATGGTTCTGGATTTCTAATTAATGAATATAATGTCATTATACAGGACATTAAAGAGAAGGAGGCATTCGAGTACAAGGTAAGGTGAAATCTCGAACCGATTTTTCTTCATCTGGGTTCTCCCTCTTTCACTCCATTTTTGATATGGTTACTCCTAAAAGATCATTTTTTCATCATTTCCTTTACTTTTATGGGATATACATGTTTGTCACTGGTTTTTATGTCCATCAAAATGTTTTCCAAAAGAACTCTTCTTTCAAGATCTCACCTTTTAGCTCTCATTCAAGATTGAGGGTTCTTGTATCAAGTATGTTGTTCCCTCTTTCTTTTGGGAACCCAAAGATTATTAATGTGTTATTATGAGATGAAACCCATTCCTTTCCATGGGTAATTTATGTACATGTTTTATATGTGTTCTATGTGGCAATCATGATAATGATAATGTTATTATGTGACGGGTGCGCCCGGAATTATATAGCGCAATATGAATGTTTAAATGTGACGAGTGAACTCAGAATTATACAGCACTCCAATGAATTGGGTAATGTGATGAATCTCATGAGTAAATTTGAAATGATGTGTGAACATGATGCTAGATTTTTTCACAAGTATGTGTGGTAGTTAACCACTAAGACATGATGTTTCATTTTCATGCATTTCCACATTTCAAGTCTTTTACTTATGCTCCTATCATGTTCATGATCTTTTGCCTATGTTATGATTATGCTCACCCCATGATGTATTGTTCTTATCTATCCTCTTACTGGGATTTTAGCTCACCACTTTTTATGTATATCCTCAGGTGGCTATATGTACTAAGGATAGGACAAGTGCTACTAAGAAGCTATAGAAGAAGAAATTAAATAAATGTTTATGGTTGATGTTTTATTTGTTATGTATGAGCCTAGTTTTCCCAAGACACTAAACCTATGGATCCTCCATGTGTAATACTATTGTGTTGCTTATCTTTAAAATGATGTAATAGTAATGTAAGAAAAGGCCGAGTCTCTATAGTTGGTATCAAAGGAAAGGTTTAGTTAATTTGGGAATTAGGATCAGTAAACCCTAGAGAAAACCTCTAGCATGAGAATAAGTAAAAATATGTACATAAGAATATTTACCTAGGGATCCCATATGTTATGTTTTCGGTATAATTGTTTAAATGAATAAGTTATTCATGACTTGTTTACTTATGTTTTGTTCTAACCTTTTCTATTTTAGAAAATGGTGGGAACCAGGAGAAATCAGGCCAACAACTCTTGTGAGGGCCAATGCAACGATTGCCCGAACGGCATCCCCAATGATTTTGGAGGTGGAGTTCAAAACTTCATGGTGATGCTTACCCAATTATCTCAGGTTATGAATAATAACCATAATAATGGGGAACATCCTCCTTCACTAAAGAGGGAGTAACTAGCTATCGAATGTTTTATGCGGCAACGACCACCGACGTTTTGTGGATCTTCTAATCCACTAGTTGCGGAACAGTGGGTCAACTCCATGGAGAATATATTTTCTGTTCTTCACTGTTCCGAGATGGAGAAGGTGACTCTAGCCATTTATCGTCTAGATGGAGAAGCTGATCAATGGTGGGATTTGATTAATAACACCAAGCCAAGGGTGGAAATTGAAGATATGGAATGGGAAGACTTTAAGATAATGTTTCTTAATAAGTACTTCCCAAGAACTCTTCACACAAAGATGGAGAGAGAATTCATAGAGCTCAAGCAAAAAGATGGAGAATCTGTCACAACCTATGAAGCAAATTTCACAAGGCTCGTAAGGTATGATTCAGGTTTTTTATCAACAATGATAGAAAAATTCATAGATTCTTTAGTGGATTAAAACCACATCTTTGAAAGGCTCTTGCAATTCGAGACATTAGGAGTTATGAAGAAGTTGTTCGGTGTGCTCTCAAAGTGTAAATGGAGTTTGGAGAATGGTCCCATGGATATGGTGATAAGAAAAGAAAGATGAAGTTTCAAGCTAGTGGATCTAGTGATAAAGATGGGAAGAAAACACAACGACCCACATGCCAAAAATGTGGGAAGTTGCACCATGGGAACTGCCTCAAGGTACGACAAAATGCTTTAAGTGTGGGAAGGAAGGACACCAAGCTCACGAGTGTCGAAAAGACATGAAAAGGAAGGATAATGTAGCCGATGAAAGGAGAGAACCACTCATGGTTAAATGCTACAACTGTAGGGAGCTAGGGCACTATTCAAACTAGTGCACTAAACCTCGAGCTCTCGAGGGTAATCAGCACCAACAACCACCAAAGCCAATGGAACAAGGGAAGGCTTATGCCATCACTACTGTAGAGGTGGAACATGATAATGAAGTCATACAAGGTACACTTCCTATTAACTCAATAATGGAAAAAGTTTTATTTGATTCTGTTTCTACGCATTCCTTTATATCTAGCTAGTTTTCTAGAACTATAGAATCGAAGCCCCAAATCCTTGAAGTAGAGATATCTGTAAAAACACTAAGTGGTGCAATCATTGCAACCCAAGTGTTTGACTTTTCTCCTGTTGACGTATGTGGGATGATTCTTCCGGAAAATCTCATAATACTTCCCTTGGTGGAATTTGACGCTATAATGGGAATGGATTGGCTCTCGTTATATAGAGCACATATCAACTCTCGGGAAAAGGAAATATATTTTCATATTCTGAACCATCCCATGCTGCTCTACAAATGCAAGGAAGATCATGATTATCCTTTGAAAAATCCTTCAATGGTGTGGGTGTTGATTCCCTATGAAAAATCATACCTCGCCCAAATTTTTGAGTCAAAGGAAAGTTCCAACCTTGAGGAAATGCCCATCGTGAGGGAATACAGTGATGTATTTCCCGAATAGTTACCCGGAATTCCCCCGGATCATGAGGTAGAGTTCTTAATTGAACTCATACCCAGAGCTACTCCTATCTCGAAGTGCCCCTATAGGATGGCTCCTATAGAACTAGAGGAGTTAAAGAAGCAGCTGCAAGAGAATCTGGACAAAGGGTTCATACGCCCTAGTGCATCACCTTGGGGTGTGCCAGTGCTCTTTGTAAAGAAGAAGGATGGAACCATGCGGCTGTGTATCGATTATCGAGAACTCAACAAGATCGCCATAAAGAAAAAGTATCCTCTCCCAAGGATTGATGACTTGTTCGACCAGTTAAGAGGATCTCAATACTTCTCAAAGGTGGATCTTCGTTCTGGATATCATGAAGTAAAGGTGAAGAAGGAAGATATTCAGAAGACTGCCTTCCGTACAAGGTATGGGAACTATGAGTTTTTGGTGATGCCCTTCAGACTTACTAATGCCCCTTCAATCTTCAAGGATTTTATTAATAGAGTCTTTAGACATTACCTCGACAAATTTGTGGTAGTGTTTATTGATGATATTATCATCTACTCCAAGAGAAAGGAGGAACATGAAGAACATCTAAGACTTGTGTTGGAGACATTGAGAAAAGAGAAGTTGTACGCAAAGTTCAGAAAGTGTGACTTTTGGATGAATCAAGTCACGTTCTTGGGACATGTGATCACAAGCAAGGGAATTTCTGTGGACCCTTCAAAGACAAAGGCGATTGAGGAATGGCGCAGGCCCTCTAGTGTCATAGGAATTCGTAGTTTTCTTGGATTAGCTGGGTACTATCGACGTTTTGTGAGAAACTTCTCATGATTGTCAAGCCCGCTAACTAAGTTAACAAGGAAAGGGGTAAAGTATGTATGGACGAAAGAATGTGAGGGAAGCTTCAAGGAGCTAAAGAGAAGGCTCATCACTGCACCTGTACTCACACTACTAAAAAGTGGAGAACGTTTTCTGATATACAGTGATTCTTGAAAGAAAGGCATTGGTTGTGTACTCATGAAAAATGATAATGTGATAGCCTACGCCTCACGACAGTTGAAGATCCATGAGCAGAAATACCCAACACAAGATCTAGAGCTGGAAGCCGTGATTTTTGCTTTGAAAATCTGGCGGCACTACCTTTATGGCGAGAAGTGTGACATATACACCGACCAAAAGAGCCTAAAGTATATATTCACACAAAAGGAGCTCAACATGCATCAAAGGAGATGGTTAGAGATAATCAAGGATTACAATTGCTCTATTCACTATCATCCTAGAAAGGTGAACAAGGTAGCTGATGCTCTAAGCAGGAAAGAACCAGCCACTCTATCCATGTTGAGGATTGAGAAAGACCCTATCTTCTTGGATATGCAAAGGATGGATTTGGGAATCGTAAGGGCAGGGGATACATCCTACCTTGCCAAAATGATTGCACAACCACCCATCCAACAGAAGATTAAGGAAGCACAAAGGGATGATGTGGAGATACAAAAGAGGGTGAATGCAGTAAAGGAAGGGAAGCTGCAAGAGTTCCATATCGATGATGATGGTGTGATTCGGTTTGGAACGCGGATTTGTGTGCCTTCATCACCCGGGATAAAGAAGGATCTATTGGATAATGCACATAACTTAACTTTCTCTATTCATCCTGGAAGTACCAAGATGTATCGTGATCTCTGAGAACACTTCTGGTGGGATAACATGAAGGAGGAGATTGTGGGATACTTATCAAGGTGCTTGGTATGTCAGCAAGTTAAATCTGAGCAGAAAAAGTCCAAAGGTATGATGTAACCATTTCCTATACCCATGTGGAAATGGGAAAATGTTACTATGGACTTTGTCATGGGTCTCCCGAAAATGTTAAGAGGAAATAATGCGATATGGGTTGTGGTTGATCGAATCACCAAGACTGCCCATTTTATCGCTATTCGGGAAGACCTATCACTTAAACAGCTTGCAAGGATATATGTTAAGGAAGTAGTGAGATTGCACGGTGTTCCACTCTCGATTGTCTCTGACCGTGATACAAGGTTCACATCTAAATTCTAGAGGAGCCTTCAATATGCTTTGAGTACTGAATTAATTTTCAGCATGGCCTATCACCCCCAAACTGATGGCCAGTCTGAAAGGACTATTCAGACACTCAAAGATATGCTAAGAGCATGCTCTCTAGAATTCAATGGTGGATGGGATCAGCACCTCCCATTGGTTGAGTTCTCATACAACAATAGCTTCCACTAGAGTATTCAGATGGCTACGTATGAAGCTCTTTATGGTAAGCGATGTAGAACTCCAACCCGTTGGGATGAAGTTGGAGAAAGAAAGCTACTTGGACCCGATCTTGTGCAGGAGATGACCGAGAAGGTTCAAGTCATCCAAAAACACATCAGAGCTGCTCAAAGTTGGCAAAAGATCTATGCTGACAATCGTTGAAGGGACTTGGAGTTCGACGTTGGAGATAAAGTCTTCCTTCGAATATCTCCACGGAAGAGAGTCATGAGATTTGGGAAGAAAGGGAAGCTAATCCCAAGGTACATTGGCCCCTTTGAGATTCCTGATCGTATAGGAGCCGTGGCCTATCGTCTGGCACTTCCACCGAATATGGCTCATGTTCATGATGTGTTTCATGTATCACTACTGAGGAAGTACATACCAGACCCCTCACATGTACTAAAATCAGAGGTCGTACAGCTGGATTATGATCTCTCCTATGAGGAGCAGCTGGTAAAAATTTTGGACCGAAGTGATAAGGTTCTACGCAACAAGACAACCCGCCTTGTCAAAGGGTTGTGGAGGAACCATAAGTTTGAGGAAGAAACTTGGGAACCAGAAGATGCAATGAAGGAGAAGTTCCCACACCTATTTGTGTAAAGTAAAATTTCGGGGGCGAAATTTCTTAAGGGGGAAGAATGTAACGACGCAAAGTATTTTAATAGAAAATTCCCTTCTTATATCTATGTCATAAAAAAACAAAATAATGAACTACTAAGTGATAAGTGACCTTTAAACATAATTTTGTCACCCCTATATTTGGAATTTTAAAAATCCGACATACACGGTTGTTTTCAAGATAGTTTTTGGAGTCTAATGAAACAAAAATATTTTTTGGTGAATAGTAACCTACCCTTATGAATAGTAACCTACCCTTATGAATAGTAATATGACCCTTATGAATAGTAAATAATATTAACATTGCCTATGAATAATAAAATAAAATTTAGACATCTTAGAAAGTGACAATTTGACCTTAGTAAACGTTTTTGGTATTTTATAAGTCATAAATAATTAATTATAATTAATTATTTTAAAAGAATATTTTTTTTCCGGTAATGTATTCATAAATTATTGAATCATTGTCTAATAGTTTTTAGATAATTTTATAAGACCCTACATAATTTTTGAAAGAACTATAAAATCAGTTTTAACCTTAAAAACTGTTTTTTAAGTAAATTATGATTTTATTAAATTAATGATATTTAAAAAATTATTTTTGAAAAATGGAATTCATTTTTGGATTCTACACGTCGAACAATTGTTGGGGTAATTTTTTGCGATTTTTCTGAGATACTTGAATTTTTTGTGAATAGTAGAATACATTAATTTACCATATAAATACATTTTAATTAAAACCCACTATTCCTGACATCACAAGTGATGTAAGAACACTAATCCCGAACTCACATGACTTTTTTACTATTCTTGGTCATCCAAGACTCATTATTCCTTGTATTAGGTGAAATTAATAAACTAATCAATTTTATATTAAGGAAACCCCTCTCCCCTCCACTATAAAAGCCACCCTTCACTCCCTCTTTTCCTCACACCTCTCAAGTTTCAATACTTCTCTAAACTCTACCCAAAAACCTTCCCTATCTCATCCCCCACGTCCAAAACCTGCTGGTCTCATCAAAATACCAAGCCTAGCTTCCTTAAAGAGGATCTCAAGAGGAGAATTCTAAAGGTAATTTCTCTCCCTCTTCTCCTTTAATTTCCTTTCAAGTTCAAGTTCCTTTCTTGATCTCTCCCAACCTATCTTCATCCAAATTGTTCTGTAAATCTAGTATTATATATATACTGTAATATTATGATTCTAATGTTATATTATATCACCCCACACCCTTTCCCTCTTCCTTTTATTTTATTAAAGAGAACGTTGTTCATGAGGTGTTAAATTTATCACCTTCAAAAACAACATGTTCTCTCCTTCCATTTCAACCTTCAATATGGTCATGAAACCATTTTATGGTTGAACCATATTATTTTCTATGTATTATGTTCTATTTTAAGTTCTGTAAATAACCTATGACCTTATTACTAAGTTAAATGTTAAAACAAGATCGTTGTGATCCAAAAACCGCCCAAATTAACCCAAATAACCATCATTAAATTTTTATCTAATGATTCGTCCACTTGGATCTAATATAATTCACTATAAAATTATTAAATGTACTGTAATATCATTAATAACATGTAGTATCAGTTCTGGATGTTTACCCATGATCTACCCAAACATCAACTTAAGAATACAAGTGGACCGCTCAAGAAAACCATGAAAATGAACATCCCCTATCAATGTTTTTAAACTCTATAAGTCATCCAAAGGAACATAATATAACATAATGAAACCAAAATGAACCCTATTAATGTACACATGGTTCTGGATTTCTAATTAATGAATATAATGTCATTATACAGGACATTAAAGAGAAGGAGGCATTCGAGTAGAAGGTAAGGGGAAATCTCGAACCCATTTTTCTTCCTTCGGGTTCTACCTCTTTCACTCCATTTTTGATATGGTTACTCCTAAAAGATCATTTTTCATCATTTATTTTACTTTTCTGGGATATACATGTTTGTCACTAGTTTTTATGTCCATCAAAATGTTTTCCAAAAGAACTCTTCTTTCAAGATCTCACCTTTTACCTCTCATTCAAGGTTGATGGTTCTTGTATCAAGTATGTTGTTCCCTCTTTCTTTTGGGAAACCAAAGCTTATGAATGTGTTATTATGAGATGAAACCCATTCCTTTCCATGGTTTATTTATGTACATGTTTTATATGTGTTCTATGTGGCAATCATGATAATGATAATGTTATGATGTGACGGGTGCGCCCAGAATTATATAGCGCAATATGAATGTTTAAATGTGACGGGTGCGCCTGGAATTATACAGTGCTCCAATGCATTGGGTAAAGTGATGAATCTAATGAGTAAATTTGAAATGATGTGTGGACATGATTCTAACTTTTTTCACAAGTATGTGTGGTAGTTAACCACTAATACATGATGTTTCATTTTTTTGCATTGCCACATTTCAAGTCATTTACTTATGCTCCTCTCATGTTCACGATCTTTTGCCTATGTTATGATTATTCTCACCCCATGATGTATTGTTCTTATCTATCCTATTACTGGGATTTTAGCTCACCCCTTTTGATGTATATCCTCAAGTGGATACATGTACTAAGGAGAGGACAAGTGCTACTAAGAAGCTATGGAAGAAGAAATTAAATAAATGTTTATGGTTGATGTTGTATTTGTTATGTATGGTCCTAGTTTTCCCAAGACACTAAACCTCTGGATCATCCATGTGTAATAATATTTTTTTGTTTATATTTAAAATGATGTAATAGTAATGTAAGAAAAGGTCGGGTCGCTATACCTGTATTGTTCTTTTTTACCCTCAAAATATCGACATCAACATTTCACACATGAATCTTGAGGAGGTTGTTGTGAAATTAATCTAGGGATGGATGTAGACTGTGTGGTTTCATTTGTATCTACATCAGGTTAGCGAGGTGGCGTATCACCAGACACTATGATGAAAAATGGATTATGGTTCTTGGTGCTTTTCAACTGTCACAGCTGAAGAGGCATGTTCCAATTTTTTGGAAGAAACCTCTTTATTGGAGTTAGATGTGAGTGGTTTAGCATTGGTCTTTCCCCTGAGTGTGTGGTTACGTGAACCCTTAGAGAGAACACTGGCATAAGAGTTCTAGTAGAGAGATCATTTTCTTCTCATGTACCTTGGATTTTGTTTTTCGAAGTAGAAAATCCCAAATGTGGGGATAATTTAATTTATAAGATTTTTAACTATAAGACATTAGAATATTCATGAGGATATTTCCAAATCCATGTGTGGAGTTAGTGTAGAAATATAGGGCCCAGAGATACCTAGAGCGGTGATTTTAAATATTTTAAATATATTCGTTCATGCACATGCAGTTTCATTTGAAAGGGGGAATAACTCCCAAAAAAATTATTAGATCATACTTATGAGGTTGTGGGAGACTTTAGAATTTCATTTTTACCCTAGGTGTGACCTAAAGTCATCTATTCCAAGAGTCATTGTCAGAGGTGAGTAGTTGGGTCATTATGAGGTATAATTAATTAATTAAATGAAATTTAATTAATTTGTAAAGAGAATCCCCATACCCCTCTCACGTTTGGTGCATGACACACCAAAAGAGATCCCTACTCTCATATTATTTAATCCCTTAGGAAATTAATGGAAATAAAGCTGAATCGATGCAATGATGGGCCACTAGTCTCTATTTCTAAAGCATATCATCATCACATCCAAACAAAAAATTATTTGAGCACCCTTCCTTGATTGATGCATTGGAATTTCTACCTAAAGGTAGGAAGTTTTGTGTTTTATTCCTGATCCCCTTATTTATTCTTTTTTAAGGTTGTAGAGCCCTTGTACAATTTATAGATCTCCATTACATGTATATCTATAGGTTTTAGGGTAAACTGGGATGAATCAGGGGTTATTAGATGGAATTTGGGAATGGGACTACCATCTACATAGCATGTTGTACAAAGAGACATGTTTTTTGGCCATTTCTGTTCAGGGAAGGTGAATATTTAGGACTACATGTTGTGTACCATGGTTATACACCTTATAGTGACTCAAATCCATGTGACCATGGGACATGGCCTGGGACATCATGTGAAAAATATGGTCATGTAATACTATACAACCATACTACATAGACATGGGGTCTGATAAATAAAAATGGAAAAATTACATGGAAAAGTGGTCATTATCCTGAACACGCCATGTAGTTTGAGATACAGGTCTTGTAAGGGACACTGTTGGCCGGTCTGTGAAGAAGAGGAACATGACCATGTGCCGAATGAGATGGGACATAGAGTGTACTATCTATACACAAAGTGTAACCCAATATGGGTTGAAAACTATGTTGTTAGGATACATGAACAATTTCTTAGGAAAGATCACATGTCGTGTGTGCCATGGTATACACTATATATTCCTAAGGGGCCTCCTTGAGATCTTCCTCCTTGCATATCTCCTTCTCTGGGACTCAGATTCAGTCTTGTGAATAGCCTATACTAATTATTTTTTCACGTAGAACGTTTTGGTGGACTTCATTTTGGACTACAGGATATAAGGAGGCATGTTAAGAGAAATATGTTTGTGAAGTTGTGCTGAAACGATGCTGGAGATCGGTGTGTTTCATGAAGAGAGTCGTTGGGACTGGTACTCTCCTATAGCATCTGGGAGTGGGTTTCCCTTACCTATCTTTATTGGTAGATATGTGACTCCCCCTGTAGTGGGAATGGGTTATTTGACTTGGGTAGTTTTCTATGGGTTTGTTACTCCCCTAATGGACAAGGGCATGGGTTCCCCATGAGGTTTGTATAATTGGATAGTGCTACCCTGCAATGTCAGGGTGTGGGCCATCAATACTCATTTGATGGAGGAGTAGGTACTCCCCTATTGTGTTAGGGTGAAGATCCTCTATCTATGGATTTGGTACCCCCTATTGTACTAGGGATCATGTCTTCCATATGTGATGTATAGGTAGAGTGGGTACTACCATTTCAGGTTAGAGAGATGGTCCTCTATCCTTAGAGTCATAAATCTCCTATCATTTTAGGGTTATGGTTTTCTATACATGTTGTTCTGGTAGAGTTGGTACTCCCTTTTCATTCCAGGGAGCAGGTCCTCTAGCTTAGGGTTGGTACCCCACTATCATGTTAGGATGTGGGTCCCCCACAATAATCGATCCGGTAGAGTAGTACTCCCCTATCATTGTAGGGCGTGGGTCCTCTACCCATATATCAGTACTCCCCAAGTCATGGGCATGGGTCCTCTATCTTTGAGTGGTACTCCTCTGTCATACTAGGGTGTGGGTCCTCAAAAAGGAAGTATTACTCCCCCATATTTGAATAGTAGTGGGGAGTGGGTCATCCATTGGAGTTAGAGATTCCTCAGCTATTGAGTATAATTAATGGAGTGGGACCCTCCAATAGATACTAGTGGTATATGGTTAGGATTTTGTGATCCCTCGACAGATTGGGGTGAATGCCACTATATATAGGACTGACTATGGTTTTATGAGTTATTTAAGAGCTACTAATTCCTTGACTGTGGTGAAGGGGATGTAAAGACCCAGAAATTCCATGATTTTTTTAAATACATGGGATTTCTTTATCAGTCCGAAATTTCTGACGGCGCTTGATTCCGAGGCCCGATGTGCCCGGAATCAATTTCGGATGTTTTGCTCAGGTACGTTCAGTAAACATACATGCAGGATTTTATATATTTTGAACAGGTGCTCAAAATTGAAATCCTAGGGAACCTCTGAACTCACAATACCGATATTTTCTTAAGGAGACCTTTACCGCAGTTGCATTTTATTGAGGGTGAAAGTTAATTTTTTAGGGATTCTAAATAAAATAAAATAAAAATATGTGTACATATTTTTATTTGATTGGTTGTTAAAACCACTAAGTGGAGGTTAGAGGTGGGGCCCACCACACCCTAGCCCCCCTTGGGAGGATATAACTAGGTGGGGCCCACTCTTGTTTGAACCCCCTTTAACCCCCATGCAACTTTCATTTAATTGGGGGAAGTCTATTAAACTTACATCAAAATTAATAAAGCCACCACACCTCATTTTATTTTGAACCTTCCACATTCTCTCAATAAAGTGCCAACACCCATTAATTAATGAATTAATATCCCACAATTAATTAATTAATTTGTAAAGATTTGGATTCTTTTGAATTCCATTTAGAATACATGGAATGAATAAAATAATAGGGAGGCTATTATTTTTGTTTGGGTGGACACATAATAGATTTGGGAGAACTCTTGTAGAAACGACTTCTTCCAAAGAAGAACACTCCTCATCTCTGAAGAACGTGAAACATCATCTTCTTCTTTATTCAACCAGAGCAAGGAACGGAAGCACCGCCACCCACGAAGTACACCGATGGCGTCGTCTAGACTCATCTTCACCAAGCTCTACCTCCTCCGATGTTGACGGAACGTAAAAAATTTTCTGCGACGTCCATCTTCCGTGACTCGTCAACGTACTATGGAAAATACGAGGTAGGGGAATTTACCTTTCTTGGCATTGATGTTCTCCGTTATTATTTCTAAATGACGAACACGGACTAGCCAATGAACATGCTGATCTGCAGTTCGATTTTTCTTTCAGGTAAGGGAAGAATTTCATGCGGGGTTTAGATTTGGGATGGATCATTCTTGTTGATGATATTTATTGAACATTGTTATGATCTGCTAACACGGAGGGTGCAGACCAATCCAAACACGACCCGATTCCCTCCACTAATCTAGTAATGTTCTTAGGATTTTTGTGTTCTTCATGGGAGATGGGACAAAGTGTAAGTGACGGAATCCGGATGGTCCATCATTGAGGGAGTCATCCCGGGAGGACCCCGATGCAGACAGATCCAATTTCTGACCATCGGAGCGAACCCGATGGTCCTCAGAAGGCGGGCCGCTGGGAAATGGCTCCTGCGACCAGAGGTGGAAGTGGTGGCGGTGGCCGTGCGCTGACCTCGTGGAGGGACCGACGACCGCTCGGGCCACCCGGTCCATTAGAAGACCGACCGTCTGATTCGGTCGGCCCACTAGAGAACCGCGGCGCCCGCAGGCGCCACATGGAGGAGGACATGGCCCGCATCCACATGCCGCTCGGCTGGGCAAAACAGCTGGACACCTGCCATCCATGCTAGAGAACCGCAACTCCTGAAGGCTCCATGTGGGGAGAACTGCGGCTCGCAACGCTCGCTGCGTGATCTGGGCTGAACTGACTGGCTACGACCGACCGGGGCAGAGAAGGAGGCGGCGCCGTGTGGCGCTGCTGGGAAAACCGGACCGGCCCACAGCCCTTGCTGGGTCCTCGGGTGGGCCATGCCCCGCCCGGTCGGGCTGACCCCTAGCCGGGTCGAACCTACTGAGCTGGGTCGGGCTGACCCGCCAGCCCATTCGGCTTGATGGGTCGGGCCCGTCTTTGATTAAATGCAAATAACTCATAGACCGCTCCTCCGATTGACGTGTCATCTACGTAATTGGGACCCTCGTGATGAGGCAGTCCTTTTGGGATACTATAAGTGTGTTTTGGACAAATTTAGAAAATTTCTAGGTTTGGATCGAGCGAATATCCAACCGGGCCCCTGAAACGAAAATGAAAATTACTCTCAGACCGGGCATCCGATTAACGCGTCGTCTGTCACGTTGGGTTCCTTATGATGAGATATAACTACTGGATACATCAAATCAAGACTTTGTGATGGTTGATTTATCGACACTTGGCTCGAGGAGAGGACCCTCCCGGAATCAAGTGTGCTGTGTGCGGGAATGCTAGGGCTGGCTGTGACTGAGATGACAGGATCCTATGTGGATTCGGCAGTGATGATACTGTACCAGGATCCTCCGTGGGTTCGAAAATGATGAATAATGTACCATAATCCTATATGGGTTCGACAATGATGAATACTATACCAGGATCCTCCATGGGTCTGATAGTTCTGACTTCTATTCCTGTATCCTATGTGGGTCCGACAGAATAGCTGGTTCTGTATCCTGTGTGGGTTCGACTGCGTAGCTTGTCCTGTATCCTATGTGGTTATGACTACATAGATGAATCCATGACTATAGTTGATCATCTCTATCACTCTACGAAAGATGTATACATGTGTGAGCTGATTCATGTCATTGAACTATTATCATCGTGGTGATTGACATTACTTCCTTTGAGGAATGGTTTGTGTTTGAGATCGAGGGTTGGAGTCAGACTGTGATTGATAACTTAAGTATATGTATGGGTATATACCTAATTAGGATTGTTTGATAATTCTTGATTGTATATTTCTAATGAGGTTTATCTTTTGTGGATTTTGGGAGACCTTCAGGGGTCTCGGGGTCCCCTACTGTGTATTTTTATACTCACCCCTACACGGGCTTCGCCCGCACCTTGTTGAGTTCTGTGCAGACAAAAGACATCAGTGATTGAGGCTGAGGGTGATGGACGAGAGGCTGCTCGGAGCTGGACTAGATGGGACGTACCAAAGGGATGAGTTGTTTGAGTTTTGTACCTACCCTTCATGTTGGATTCCCCGGTGGAAGATCCAGGAGATGTTTTCCATTTTTACTTGTACGTGTTGTTCTGTTGGGTTTTTATACTGGCCCACTTATTTTCAGCACACTTTTATTTTCTATTTTAGTAATTGTTACTTCTATAGCTTGTGTTCAGTCAGTGTGTGTTACAGGTTTAAAGGCAATGTCTTCCCTTTTATCAGGATTATGCCTTTGGTGCAAGTTTCCAACCCCGAGCTTATGGAAGGTGGGCTTGGGGTAGTCACGGCACAGGCCCCGAGGACGGGTCGTGAAAAATTGGTATCAGAGGAGTCAGCTCTACCGCAAAACTTAGACTCTGATTTTTTTAACGGAAATAGTGTTAAGTGTTTTGGGTGTGTTTATTAGTTTAAGTAAATCGGTGTTGATGTGGCGGCCGACATATCCATACACTAGGACTCTGACTTCTGATTTCCAACACAGTGCATGAAAACATTGATTGCGTGTGTGTTTCCTTTGAAAAAGTTTTCTTCATGGTTACATTGTGTCATATCACCAGGTATAATATTTTAACCATAACACACTTGTTTATTTTCTGGATGGCCCCATGAAGGCAGCCACCTAGGGTTTCGAGTTATATACGAGATGGTAGACCACCGAGCGATGAGGCCTCAGTCTAGGGCCCCATCATAGTGGAGGTACCAACGGTACCACTACCCACTGGTCCACTGATACCACTAGCTCTAGCAGAAAAAAGTGCACGCCACCTGAGTGCATTGCACGTGTTCTAGTGCCAGAGGCCGCCCAGGTTCTGGGGAGAGATGGACCCACAGGTAGCTAAGGATTGGCTGGAGGATATTGTGAGAGTTTTAAGATTGATAGGGACACTAGCTGACCTCATGGTGATCCTTGTCGCGAGTCTCCTACATGCAGCAGCAGACAGATGGTGGAGCCTGATGCTCCAGGTGAATGATAAGGCATCATTACTCTGTATAAACTTCGAGAGTCTCTTTCTCTCAGAGTTTTTTCCAGCCACCCTTCGTGCAGTGCAGATTCAAGAGTTACTTCATCTATAGCAGGGCAACATGACAGTAGCTCATTACTCATTGAGGTTCACTGACCTCTCGCACTATTCCACAGATATGATACAAGAATCGTTCTTCAAGCCCCTGAACATTGAGTAGGGACTTAGAAATGAGATTAGGGCTTCGATGATCCCCCACAGCATCTCGATGCAGGCAGGGGTGCTAGAGTGAGCCCTTCTAGTGGAGAGTTTTCTCGCTGAGTAGTCACCAGTAGTGAGACCCACTATAGGGCGACACGTAGCGCAGTCTTCTGTAGCTGGAAGTAGACAGATATCACAGAAGACTAAGTGGACCAGGCTATCTGGTGGGAGACCCTATGATACAGGTTCGGTTGTGTGGGGGCACACGAGACAGTTCCATCTATATGAGGAGTATATAGTGTTTTGCATGAAGCAGGTAGGGCCACATGGCTCATGACTGCCCGACCCACCATTCAGATGAGAAGAAGATAGTAGAGGGACTTCCCAGACAGAGGCAGAGGTTCGACCATGGTGGTTCTCTGGGAGCAGGCAGACGGGGGAGAGGAGTTGGCCGAGAAGCGGGTGGTGGATGACGTTTCGAGGATCTACCATCACCACCACCACCAGGTCCACCCCGACCATAGGGAGCTAACAAACAAAGGCGGGCTCAGCTCCAGGTAGTCGAGGACTATGATCATGGCGCACCTGAGATGATTTGAGGTACTATATGTGTCTACTCCACCCTTGCTGTAGTACTTATAGACACATGTGCGAGTCATTCTTTTATTTCCACTACCCTCGTTTGGAGCTCGAAGATTCCAACAAAGATGTTGGCTCTATATTTAAGTCTATAGAATCTTAAGGGAGTAGAATCAATGATTACACACTGGTTCTGGTAGTGTGAGATTACTCTAGAAGGCAAGAGTTTCGGCTAGGATCTTCTAGTAGCAGCGTCGAGGCCATACGACATTATCTTGGGTATGGACTGGTTATCCACAGTTCATGCCCAGATTGACTGTATTAGGCGCAATGTGTGGTTTATCAGTACAGATAGGACCAGGTTCACCTTCACCAGTGAGAAGGGAGCCATTACAGCACCGGATGGACTTACACAGAGGAGAGGACAACCGATCACATATTAGTTCTCTAGTCTCATCCTCTGAGCGGTTGATGTGTGAAGTCCAAGTTTTCCTGTCGTGGTGGATTAGTACGTGGTTTTTTTCCCTGAAGAAATTCCATGACTACCTCCTCGCAAGGAGGTAGACTTCTATATTGACCTATACCCCAGGACGACCATGATATCTACTCCATCATATCGGATGGCTCCCGCCGAGCATCGTGAGCTGTGGGTATAACTAGAGGATTTTCAAGGGAAGGGATGAATCCGACCATGTGTTTCACCCTGGGCATCCCCATTTTTGTTTTCCAAGAAGGCATATGGGAGCTTGTGACTATGTGTTGAATACCATCGCCTGAACCAGGTGACCGTGAAGAACAAGTACCAACTCTTGAGGATTTACGACCTATTTGATCATCTCAAGGGAGCACGATGGTTCTTGAAGATAGACCTTAGGTCAGGATATTACCAGCTCAGAGCTTGGGAAGAGGATGTGCAGAAGACGACCTTCATATGTTGGTATAGCCACTACGAGTTCTTAGTTATGTCCTTTGGCGTAACCAATACCCCAGCAGTGTTCATGAGTCTCATGAATAGGATATTCTAGCCTTACCTCGATCACTTTTTCGTAGTCTTCATCAATGACATACTGATCTACTAAAGTACTGAGGAGGAGCATGCCTACCATTTGCAGGTATTATTGGACACACTCCGAGGGCACAAGCTTTATGGTAATCTCTCGAAGTTCCAGTTCTGGATTCAAGAGGTTCACTTTTTGGGACACATCATCTCAGAGGCTGGAGTTGCATTGGATCTAGCAAACATCAAGGAAATACTTTCCTGGGATCCACCCATGCGTGTGACAGAGGTACAAAGTTTTCTGGGACTAGATGGGTACTATCGAAGATTTGTGACAGACTTCTCCAGAGTTGAAACACCGCTTTCAGCATTGACGAAGAAGGGGAAACCCTTCATGTGGTCAGAGAGATGCCAACAGAGCTTTTGGGAGTTGAGGTAGAGGTTGACCAGTGTGACCATCTTGAGGCTACCGGAGGAGGGCGTTGGGTACGTAGTTTACTACAACACATCAGGGACCATACATGGGTGTGTCTTGATGCAGGAGCGAGAAATGATCGCGTATGGTTCTCGTCAGCAGAGACAACATGAGAAGAACTACGCTAACCATGAACTGGAGTTAGCAGCAATGGTATTTTCGTTGAATATGTGGAGACACTATCTTATGGGTGAACGTTTTACAGTCTACTCTGACCACCAGAGTATCAGGTACATCTTCTCGCAGAAGGACCTGAACCTGAGATAGCGACGATGGCTCGACTTCCTCCAGGACTATGACTTAGAGATAGTCTATACTCCTGGGAAGGGGAATGTTGTAGCAGATGCTCTCAGTAGGAGATTAGGCATTCAGCTACTAAAAGAGGCAACAGAGCAGTTGGCCGCGTTGTAGATATCTTTTGTGGATAGAGATGGAGCAACCTTTCTACTGTCTCTCATAGTCACTCCTCCACTTCTTCAGTGAGTTATATAGGCATAACATGGGTACATTGACTGTGAGACATGAAGTGATCAGATATCCATAGGGTAGGCACCTGATATATTTTCTAAAGGTGTGGAACACGTCATTCTCATTAGAGGATGTACCATGGTACCTGTTTCACTTCAAGAAGAAGTGTTGTGGGACTTCCACGCATCTCCTTTAGCAGTACATCTAGGAGTGATGAAGATGTATCAGGACCTCTGATGACAGCACTGGTGTCCAGGTATGAAGAAGGTAGTAGTAGAGTTTGTCTTACGATGCCTCACTTGTTAGCAAGTGAAGGCGGAGCACTAGGTTCCAGCCATCTTGGTTTAGCCCTTTGAGGTCCCAAAGTGGAAGTGGGATGGGATATCCATGGATTTTTTTATGGGACTTCCATGTACATCTAGAGGAAATGACTCGCTCTGGGTGATTATCGACCGACTCACCAAGTTGTCCCACTTCCTATCAATCAAGGAGAAGGGATCAGTAGAGATCTTGGGATGCCTCTATGTATAGGAGATCATACGACTTCATGGTGTGACATCGATGATCATATCTGATCTAGATGATCATTTTATTTCCTGGCTGTGGAATGGGTTGCAGGAGGATTTCGGGACGCAACTTCGCTTGAGGACTGCCTTCCATCCTCAGATGGATGGTCAGACTGAGAGGACCATTCAGACTCTTGAGGACATGCTCTGTGCATGTGTCCTTGACTTCGGTTGTAGGTGGGAGGATCACTTACCCTTGGTAGAGTTTGCGTATATCAACAACTACCACTCCACCATCAGGATGACACCTTACAAGGAACTTTACGACTGACCTTGCACATCACCTCTATGCTGGACTTACCCAGGGGAGTCTGAACTTGTTGGACCAGAGAAGGTGCAGGATACAACGAAGAAGGTGAAGATCACCCAGGAGCATATGAAGACTGCACAGAGCAGGCAGAAGTCCTATGCTGATAGGAGACAGAGACCACTAGAGTTTGGGGATTGTGACCACATATTTCTACGGGTCTCACCACGATGAGGTCTATGGAGATTTGGCCGAGGAAGAAAGTTGTCTCCGCAATTCATAGGACCATTCCATGTCCTCAGTAGAGTAGGCGAGGTGGCTTACTGCCTAGCTCTTCCACCTCAGTTGCACCGGGTGCATGACTTCTTCCATGTATCTCAGCTGAGGAGATACATGCATGAACCGTCCCACATCATCGACCACGGGGAGCAGGTCATCGTTGATGGGGTGACATTCACGGAGGTTCTAGTGGAGATTGAGGATCAGCATGAGAAGGTCCTATGTGGATGGTCGATTCCTCTGGTGTGTGTTCGCTGGTAGCATGGGATCCTCACGGAGAGCGCATGGGAGCAGGAGACTCAGATGCATGCTCAGTACCCTCATTTGTTCCTTTAGTATGATTTGTAGCTTACAGGGACATAAATAATTGAGGTGTGGAAAATGTAAAGACCCGGAAATTCCATGATTTTTTTAAATACATGGGATTTTTTAAGAGTCTGCAGTTTCTGATGGTGCTTGATTCTAAGGCCCGGTGAGCCCAGAAACAATTTCTAATGTTTTTCTTAGGTACGTTCAGTAAATATAGGTGTGGGATTTTATATCTTTTGAACCGGTGCTCAGAATTGAAATCTGAGGGCACTACTGAACTCGTAGTGCCAGTATTCACTTAAGGAGACCTTTACCGTAGTTGCGTTTTATCAAGGTTGGAAGTTAATTTTTTTGGGGATTCTAAATAAAATAAAATAAAAATATGTGTACATATTTTTATTTGATTGGTGGTTAAAACCACCAAGTGGGGGTTTGAGGTGGGGCCCACCACACCCTAACCTCCTTTTGGAGGATATAAATATGTGGGTCCTACTCTAGTTTGAACCCCCTTTAACCCCATGTAACTTTCATTTAATTGGGTGATGTCTATTAAACTTTCCATGAAATTCATAAATTCACCCCTCCTCATTTAATTTTGAACCTTCCACCTTCTCTAATTAAAGTTCCAACACCCATTAATTAATGACTTGAGATCCCACAATTAATTCATTAATTTGTAAAGATTTTAATTCTATTTGGAATGCATGTCTTGAATAAAATAATAGGGAGGCAATTATTTTAGTTTGGGTGGACACATAATATAATTGGGGGAACTCTTGGATAAACGACTTCTTCCAACGATGAACGCTCCTCTTCTCCGAAGAATGTGAAGAATCATCTTCTTCATTCTTCAACCGGAGCAAGGAAGGGAAGAACCTCCACCCACTAAGTACACTGAGGGCATCGTCTCGGCTCATATTCACTGAGCTCTACCTCCTCCGATGTTGACAGAATGACGTCCGTTTTCCACGATGTTCGTTTTCCATGACTCTTCAACGTATGACGAAAAATATGAGAGAGAGGGATTTAACTTTCATGGGATTGATGTTCTCTGTTCTTATTTATAAACGACAAACACAGACTAGCCAACGAAGAGGCTAATCCGCGGTTCGATCATTCTTGCGGGTAAGGGAAGAATTTTATGCGGGGTTTAGATTTGGGATGGATCGGTCTTGCTGATGACATTTATTGAATGCTTTTATGATATGCTAACGTAGAGAATGCGGGCCAATCTGAACATGGCCCGATTCCCTCTGCTGATCTTGTGATGTTTTTCAGATTCTTTCATTCTTTGTGGGCGATGGGCCCAAGTGGCAGCGATGGAATCCGGATTGTCCAATGTTGGGGGCGGCATCCTGGGAGGACCCTCGGCGCAGATGAATCCAATTTCTGACCACCGGAGTGAACCCGAGGTTATGCAGAAGGTGGGTTGCTAGGCGGTGGTGCCAGTGAACGGAGGTGGTAGCGGCGGACGTGTACCGGCCGCATGGAGGGATCGACGACTGCTCAGGCCGCCCGGTCCGTGGGACGACCGACTAACAGATCTAGTCGGCCCACTGGAGAACCACGACACCCGCTGGCACCGCATGGAGAAGGACGGGGCCCACTTCCATGGGCCGCCTGGATGGGTGAACCAGCCGGCCGTGTGCCAGCTGGGATGGAGAACCGCAACCCCTGCAGGTGCTGCGTGGGGAGAAACGCAGCCCGCAGCGCAGGCCGCGTGCACTGGGCCGAACCGACCGGCTATGGCTGGTCGGGGAAGAGGAGGAGGCCGCGCTGTGCCCCACCAGGCCGGGTAAACCCCCAACCAGTTCGGATCCAATGAGCCGGGTTGGGCCGACCTGCCAGCCCACTGGTCTTGATGGGCCGAGCCCATATTCGCTTAAATGCGAATAACTCCTAGATCACGTGTCCGATTGACGTTCCATCTGTAGCACTAGGACCCTCGTGACGAGGACATCCTTTTGTGGTACTCTAAGTGAGTTTGGGAAAAATTTGGAAAATGGATGGGTTTGAATTTAGCATAAATCCAACCGGGCCCCTGGAACGAAAATGCCAATATCTCTCAGACCGGGCATCCGATTAACGCACCGTCTGTCGTGTTGGGTTCCTTATGATGAGACAAAACTACGGGATACATAAACTCAGGAATTCATGATAGTTGATGTATCAAAACCTGGTTCGAGAAGTGGAACCTCCATGAATCGAGCATGTTGTGTGTGGGAACCCTAGGGCTGGCTGCGACTGAGATGACATGATCCTTTGTGGGTTCGACAACGATGATATTGTACCAGGATCCTCCGTGGGTTCAACAACAATGACTACTGTACCAGAATCCTCCATGGGTTCGATAGCGATGAATACTGTACCAGGATCCTCCATGGGTTTGACAGTTCTGATTTCTATTCCTATATCCTGTGTGGGTCCAACAGAATAGCTGGTCCTGTATCCTCTGTGGGTCCGACAGCTTAGCTGGTCATGTATCCTATGTGAGTCTGACAGCATAGATGAATCAGTGACTACATCTGATCATATTTATCACTCTACAAAATATGTATACCTGTGTGAGCTGAATCATGTCTTTCAACCATTATCATTGTGGTGATTGATTTTACTTCCTTTGTGGAATGGTTTGTGCTTGGGTTTGAGAGTTAGAGCTGGACTGTGATTGATAACTTTGGTATATGTATGGTAATATACCTATGTATGGTTGGTTGATAATTAGTGATTGTATCTTTCTACTGTGGTTTATCATTTGTGGATTCTGGGAGACCTTCGGGGGTCTCAGTGTCCCCTATGGAGTATTGTTATACTCACCTCTGCACGGGCTTCACCCACACCTTGTTGTGTTATGTACAGATAAAGAACAACAGTGATCGAGGTTGAGGGTGACGGATGGGAGGCTTCTCGGAGCTGGAATAGACAGGATGTACCATAGGGATGAGTTGTTCGATTTCTATACCAACCCTTCAGGTAGGATTCCCTGGTGGACGATCTAGGAGTTATTTTCCCTTTTTACATGTACTTGTTATTTAGTTGGGTTTGTATACTGGCCCACTAACTTTCAGCACACTTTTATTTTATATTTTAGTACTTTTTGCTTCTACAGCTTGTGTTTAGTTAGTGTGTGATACAGGTTTAAAGGCAATGCCTTCTCTTTTATCGGGATTATGCCTTTTGTGCTAGTCTCCATCCCCTGGCCTATGGAAGGCAGGCTTGGGGTAGTCACGACACGGGCCCCGAGGACAGGTCATGATATGGGTGAGGTGTGGGTCCCTCTATTCCTTCTCTTTATAGGGATACACATGGTTCATAGTCTGAATTAGTGTTCCCTAAACTATGTAATTGGTGAGGGGTGGGCCTCTTCACTTGGGTTTCTTTGGTTTTCACTGTATATAAGGTAGCGATGACAGGAACTATATTGTTGGGCACTAGATATGTACCATGTAACTTATTCATGATGGAGCACATTATCTCGGATATACCATTATGAATGGTAGGTTTGTTCCTGATGGATTGTATCTCTTAGATGGGTTCCATCTAGGATGACTGAACTCATGGACTATGTTCTTCAGGTTTTATGTGTTACCTTTAGAGCCTCTATAAGAAATCATGTTTCTGGATATGAGGTCAGAACCTCACGATTCTTGGAGTATGATATGAGTATATCTAGGTGTTTCTGGGATTCCTTATGGTGTTTTCAAATATCGGGGTTGAAACCCCTTGTAGACTGAGCTTACATTTCATGTATAGTCGAGGATGCTTTAATATGGAGTTTATATATCGATTGGATTACCTTTTACTGGGTTGAGTGGAAGTTTTATTTTTAATTTCTATCTTTTCATTTGGGTTTTGGGGTGCCGACATATTACTTTTATACTCAACCTTCATGGGTTTTCCTACACATGTTGTGTCTTGTGCATACCAAAATCCTTTTGATGGAGACCACGAAGGACTTGAGGCTGGTGGATCTGAGTGAGTGAGACCAACCAAGGTGTCTACCAGAGTTCGGATGAGGATATTTCTGGTAGTTTCATTTGACAGTGATTCCCTCCTTCAGAGATGGTTGAATAATTTTACTGTTTTATTTGGTGGGCGTTGTTTTTCCTTTTACGCTTTCAGTACATCTATTGTACATTGCTTTGGGAAAGATGTATGTATGAATTTTAGTTTTCCATATTTTTGTATATCTTTACTATTTAATTGATGTGGTTGTGGGTGAGTCCATATAGTTATATTAGTAAAATTCCTCCCATCTATATGATATACCTACTTAGGAATAGTCCCCAGCCCCAGGCCGATTAGAGGCGAACTTGGGGAGTTACGACTCGGCCCCCATCAAGTAGGTTCATGATAGACTAAATCTTATTTTTTGAGTATATCTAAACCATAATCATCCAAGGGTAGAATTAATGACCATTTGGTGCCACATGGAAGATATTAGGACATTTATAATATTTTATTTAAAGTAATGTAAATGATGTCACATTCATGTTATTTAAAACTATAACATTATTAATATAGGGTTTCCTAGAATCTAAATTAGACTATAAATATTATATCTAAATATAAATTATTTATATGAATCATATTAATTTTTTCATAATTTTTAGTAAATAAGTAATTACACTAAATAATTACACTATTATGATACAGTAATTATTAAGATAATGGAAAAATGAAATAAATGATATTAAAAATATTTAAATAAATATACTTTGACTTACTTAAGGCTATCCACGACTTTTATAGGTGAAAATGACATATTGGGGGTGTATTAAATTAATTTTTGAAGTTATATATCTTTTAATATTTACATAAAGTCGATGTAATGAATAATGTAAAAAATTGATGCTAATGATATTTTATGAAAATAATATTTTATTAAAATATTTAAAAATCAAAAAATACTTGAGAAAATAAATATTTCTAATGATAATTTGTAAAAAATAATAAATTTTATATAATAGATAATTTAAACCATATAAGTAAAAAAAATAAGATGTTTTAATATTGAAGACTTTGTTACTATAGTTAAAAGTTAAATGAGTTAACTAAGGGTTAATCAAAATGATTAGGTTCCCAATAATACCAAAACTATTCTAAAATAAATTATTTTATGAGATTAAAAATTTATCCCATATTATATTATAATTAATAGAATTTTGGATTTAGTTGGATTGAGATTGAATTTTTTATAAATTCAAATTTTTGGAAATTCCAAAAGCTCCCGTCCCCACAATTATAAAAGGAAACCTTCTCCGTCTCTTATTCATATCACATTGAGCCTTATATCTTAACCAAAATCTTCCAAATTTTATTCTAAACTTACTTATCCACATTAAAGAGGTTCTTTTCATCCCAAAATACAATCTCTACATTTCTTTAGAGAATATCTAGTGGATCCATTTTAAAGAAGAGGTAATCACTCTATCCAATCACTATTTTATCTTCCATTTTATACCTCATCTAAATATATGATATATATCATATAATAATATCATTATAATCCTAAATATGATAAAATTTTATTATTATTATGATCACACCACTATAAAACCCCTTTACCAACATACAAGAAATGAAAGTATCGATTATGTGTATGTAGGGCTTACTATCTCCAAATGCCTATACAATTCATTCTCAATCACCATATTTTATGAGTGATAATTATAATGGATTTAATATTTATATATTATATTTATAAAAGAATTATACTTCTATAACAATAATATCATATCTACCTTTTTACTTCTTAATCTTTTTGGAAATGATAACACCGCTCATGTGAACTAATGGATTACCATCTCTATGATGGGATGTGATTATTTTTTCATCTATATTTCACATATATGGTAATAAGGATTTATTTTATGAATATATATGATATATAAAACATAAAAATGAATATTCCATTATGATATATCATATAATTTTCATTCTTTTAATATTACAAGAAAATGAAGATAGTGTTCATGTGTGCGTACAACCTACCATCTCCATGAACGATATATTTTATTTTATATATCTATATTTTATGAATAAACATGAATAAATATATAATAAATATATCATTAATATCATTCTACAGATGATGAAATAAATATCTATTTAATAATACCAATGATAAAAATTCAAAACATTAACACAAAATAAATAAGTTATTACCTGAAACATAACTTTAACATAGAAATGTTAATAAGCGAGTAATATAAATTCATAAGTAAATAATATATTCTATTAAATATATGAATATGGTTTATTGGTAGATTTATAAAAAACTTATATTTATTATACATGAGGTTTGAATGTATATAATGTAAGTCAAGACTTATGGTAAGGGTTGTTGTCTGACATTTATTTTTGTGGGACACATTCCTTATACACTACTTGATTATTTTGTGTGGTGTATATACTTAACATGAGTGCTTTTTATGATTATTTTCGAAATATTATGGTATTTTTCGTATCCATATAATTTTATTTTATTCTTGGGGAAAACCATTATTTTAATTATAATGTGGTAAATATTAATTTCACAACCTCATTATTATTTGTGATGGTTTATACATAATTATCTACCGGGGAATATTAATATTCATTTTTCATTTTTCATAAAAATGATTTGAAAATATTTTTTCAATTATTATATAATTTTGTAAATTCATCTTTACCCCTGTGTGAATTTTTACTAAATAGTTTGAAAGGAATATTTTGTAATTTTATAAAGGAGTTTCCTAGTGATTTTTTCAGAAAAAAGTATGAAAGAAATATTTTCTAACTTATATGGAATGACTGAAATTTTTTATTTCATGATTCCATTATTCCATGAAGATTCCATTAAAATATTAAATGGTTATTTTAAAATAAAATTATTTCTTATAAAATTTCATGGAATTTTATGAAAAAGAAACATTTTCAAAGGAGAAAAAATGTTTTCCTCAAGAATTATTTTCAAGTAATCTATGAAATTTTTTATCCATCTACGATATCATTATTCAATGAAAATTATGATGTAATGGAAATATTTTTGAAGGATATTATCCCTATTATTTCTATGGTTGGTTTATTTTTATGATGGAATGTTATTTAGGAAACCCATTTCTTTTCCATGGTTTATGTTATGATTGAATGATGTTTATAAAACCCATTTCATTCCTTGGTTTTTGATATGATAAATTAATTATATACTTATGGAAAACACATGTATGGTTTCATTATGTTATGGATGGAACTATATCTCCCTCCAATGCATTGGGTAAATATTTATATCTCATTAAATAATAATGGTAAACAAGTCGACGTGCTTGATCCACTACAGGAAGAAGTGGATACCCAATCCATTATAAAGAAAAAGAATACGACTGGGGATGGTGGTGTGTCCCGACCAGTAGATGTATACCCCATGTGGTTCCATAATAAGTTTTGGAAATTAACCATGACTTATAGGGAATTATATCACTTGTTTATGTGTCTACTTCACTTCCAGGTCTTATTCCTATGTTATGATTTCATCGTTTATTCTTTTGACTCCCTTATAATTCATGTCTTATGTACTTCCAATATTTATTCCATGACTCATATATCAGATATTTGATATGCATGGTATGATATTAAACTATTTTTTTAGGTTCTCATACCCTTATGTTCATGTTATGGTTATGTATCTCTCTTTTTTACCCTTGTTGATACGGTTAGATCACCCTTTCTTGTGTTTTCCCCAAAATTCAAAGAAACGTATTAATTTTGATATGTCAAAAGGGGTTATAGTTATGAATAAATATGAGGTAGAATAAGTATATGTGTTATGAACCCGTTTTTTTATGTTTTTATGTTTATAAAGGCACTAAAATAACACAGTCTTTGGGTGTGTGTTCGTGTAATATATTAAATGTTCTGAAAAATGATGTATTGTCTATGTACATTAATAATAGGTCATTATAGTTGGTATCAAAGAAAAGTTATTCGAAATTTAAAAACTTGGATGAGAAATATTTAGTCAGTTCCCTAGATATATTTTAAAGGATATTTCTAGGGATTTCTCTAAGGATAAGTCTAAGTATAAGTAACAATTATATATTTTTAGCGATCATGAATTACATAAGTTAAACAAAAGGTTTCATAGATTTAAATTTTATAAGTAGTTTACCTTAATTATGTGGTTTTTCAAATATGATTTTTGTTCCTCACAATATTTTTTTTGGGTTTTAGAAAATGGATGGAACCAAGAGGATTAATGTTAATGGTGAACATGAAAAAATGGAATGATCTTCCTCATGAGCAACCAAATGAAATGGAAATTTGAAGTAGAAACCATGTTATTATTCGAAATCATGAATCTTATAATATGATCAATAATATCATCTTTTTTGGGTTTCCCAACCCATTAAATAAGATAAATATGGAGTTTCATGGTGACCAAAAAGGAAAGAATGTTTAATTTTCCTCTTGCGAATCATAAGAGAAGAGGAATCATGAGGAATTTTCAAAGGAATTGGAAGATTCTTTGGGTGAAGAAAATAAGGATACAATATAATTAATTGCAAAGTAAAATGTATAGTTAACATAATGTAAAAGGATTGTTGTATTCCTAAGGAATAAATGATAGTTAGATGGTTTAAATGTTGAATGTATGACCATTGTGAATACTGATTCCCTATGGGGAAATATCATGAAGAGAATAAGAAAGGTTTTGTGGGTAATGGTTATATTTATGATACTGAAGAGACTATGGATGACATATGATATGAATTATGTGTTAAGAAATAAAATTAATAAGCATGGTTAATGGTTTGCAAACATACTGTAATGATTTTATTCTTATCAATAATAATTTTATAGAAGTAATTTTATAAGTATTACAAAATAATGAGACATCTTAGTATTTTTACACTATAGTTTTTTACTTAAGTATTTTTAAGTATATGTTGAATGGTAATGGTAACCCTGAAAAGGGATCGTGGTGGTAAGGTGATGTTTTTGGGGAATACATGATTAAGATAAATATAACCTTTAATATATTCCCGATGTTAAGATAATGATGTTTGGATAAAGGAAATGGGATGGTACAAATTACTTTGGAATTCATTAATAACTTACTAAAAAGGTGGATTATTCTATTATCGATGATGTTTAAAAGTTTTTGGATTTAGGTGATTTAACCAATAATATTTGGAATAAGTAATCATGCATGTTTTAAATAAGGATTTATGGTAATTCATGTTATTACCATGTTTCAAGAGACTACATGATTAAGGTATTCACATGTTTGGTATGTGAAAAAAATAACTACATTATTATCCATGGGGGATCAATATTAATATTATTTTGAGAAATTTAGTATCCTTATTTCTAATTATTTGTAATTTTATCATTGATAATGGTTACATGTTTAACCATTTATGAAATGGATTATGTTAAACATAGAATGTGTTTTCGAGATTAAAGTATTGTCTCATCATATAAATATTTATGCATATTAAATAACATGTGATAAAAAAATTTTGTGATAAAGACAGATGGAATGACCTATCATCCTATTAATGGATCTCATGATGTTCTAATTATTTAAAAAAAACAATTCACTTTCATATCTCAGAAAAAGATATGAAATGGAATTCGATCAAGGGTGCTGAAATGAAGTAAGTATGCAGTCTCATAAAAATTCTCAACTTTTGGAAAAGGGACTTGAAAAAAATGTTGTCCCATTATTAATTTTTTTTGTGATATCAATAAACTTTTTCAAGAATCTTTGGGTTATGGATTTTCTACCGTTAACCTTATCTAAACCATGTTCCCTGTAATTATTCATTGGAACTTGATAGTTATATTTCTCTTGAATGTCGATGTTTTCACTTTTCACCAATGTTACCCTATGTGGAAACCTAGTTATGAGTTAATTTTTATAACCGTAATATTTTCAACATACCATTTTTAATAGGGGTCTTAGTATTCATGTCATGACCCATTCTTTGGAGCTTGTGTCGTGACTACCCTAAGCCTACCTCCCATAGGCCAGGGGCTGGAGACCAGCACCGAGTAGGAATATCAAAAAAAATGGGAGGCATTTCCCTAAGTACCTGTACACATGAACCCAAATCCAACCCATAGATGTTGGAAAGTGAAAACACTATGTAAACAACACAAAAGGTATAAAAGTAGAAAATTGAAGGAAAATGGGTCCAGAATACAAGAACAACAAAAAGGAAATGTAAATGTACAAATCTCTGGAACTACTCCACATAAAACCCTACCTGAAGGGTAGGTACAAAAATAGCTATCCAAAGCCATAGAAGCAAACCTCGTCTGTAGGGTCACTCTAATAATTTCCAAGTCCCGGTCCAACAAGGACTTTGTCAAAGTGTCGATCATCTGCACAAGACATGACATGTGCGGGAAAAGCCTTTGTAAGTGTGAGTAAAACAATACTCAGTAAGGAAAACTGAAACAAAAAGTAAAATACCACAAATGAAACATCACTAAGAATATATAGTCATCTCAAAATAGGTATATATCAACAACACATATAACAGGAACATCCAAGTATACTCATAAAGGATTCCACGACTCAAGGTCTCATCCACTACCAGTGACATGGTTTCGCTCATAGCATGCCTGATTCTGGGAGATCTCACTGCTGGAGTAATATAATAGTAAGCATGTAGAACAAGTCTACCAAAATTATCTGAGGGAACACATGGGCTTGATACATCACAATGTTTTCCTGAGACGTCTGGACTCTCTAAGACAAGGAGTGTCAACATCATAGTCAATCCTTGGTCACATGATTTTTCTCAAGGCACGCTCATTCCGGGAGAACTCAATCCTCAAGCTATGAATTTTATCGGATAACATAGAAAATAGGTTCCGATAATTTAGGCCCCACCCAAAGAGAACACACTAAGAACTACTTAAAGAACACTGGTCAGGTAAAGTCATGATATAATGAATCTGATCTCGATACAAAAATAGGGGGTCCTACATCCAGGGCTCACTCGGGGACATCCTGGCCCTACTAGAAACATCATCCTTGATAGGGGATAAGTGTCCATGTAATTATTGGTCACACATTTTCCACAAACCCTATCTAAGGTACCACAAAGAGAAGTGAGGATTGATCAGGCCTCTCGATAATATACATGCTCTATCTTACTGAGTCACTATCAAATCCAGGATGAGACAACACACTTTAGAACAAGGTTCATTATCTATGATAGGAATGTGATCCTATATCGGACCATCATAGTGAAGCCCAAGGGTTAGACCACAACCTCCACAATCACCCTCCATGATGGTAACATGATCCTGCATCAAACCCTCATAGGAAAGAAAAATAGAATTCCCCCAACCTCTACTATTCCAACCAAAAACCCACCATGTCATCCCAAAAGGACTACCCCATCAAAAGGGTCCCAACACTATAGAAAATTCACTAAAGTAACCTCTAATTTGAATGTTAAGATAATTTTTTAAAAAAGGGAATGTTCCAGTCAAACTCACCTGACCTGGTTCAGCCAAACCAACCCGACCCGGCTAGATCTGGGCCAGCTCGACCCATCATCTAGGGCCATTTGGCATTGAAATCTAGCCCGCCAGGCCACCCAGCATAATGGTTCTCATGGGCCATCCCAAATCTAGTGGGTCAGCCTCCTCTAGCATGAGGATTGGATATGTGCTTCACCACAAAAATGTGAAGAATAATACACTCCCCTATCCAACCTGTTCCACTCACACATACCAGTTTTTTAGTACGTGGCTCATCTGCGCACGCTGAGTCAGCGCAGGTGTCGCCGTGATCAACGCGATGGGCTGCCGCATCCATCTAGCCCTGTAACCTCAATTGAGGTCTCCCACGGTCACCGTCGTTTGCCACAACCAGCGTTGGTGCGCCAGTTGACACATCCACAGACCATAGGGTTCACTCTGATGCTTCGATTATTGATTTATAAGTTATTCCACAATCCTTGGTCCACCACGTTGATAATCGTTGGCTCATATCCATGCCACAATTCATCGTAATGAAAATCCATCTATGTGGAAATATCTCCCACACTGTGTTGATCCAACTTCCACCATTGTCATCGAACCTTCTTCGTACCGCATCCATCCCAGGTCTGTGATATTAGATCCTTATGCCAAGAATCTATTGCACAATGATTGATCAATGACAAATTATTGAGTTGCGGGATAAATGAAGAATGCCAGTGAAGAACAAAAAACGGAGGAAAAAAATGCATAAATCAACAAAGAGTAATGTACCTTGATCGATGTTCTTGTCAATCATGATTTGTTTTCATTAGAATGGTTAGTGAAATCCCACAAATAAGGATAATCAAAATCAGATAAACAATCCCCAATAAACCCATCATGGTAAAACCTAAATCTGCAACATGCATGACATGTGGATTAATCAATTGGTTGATTAATCCACATTAATCATAGGGATAATGAACAAAGAAGAAAAATAGACTAAAAAAATCACCCTATATGAGGTTTTGATCGGTCGATGTCGGGGATCGATCGTCTTCGACGATCCGTTGAGAGTCATGATAATTCATTATTTGGTCAATCCTAAATCCTCAATCCTCATCTCATTAACATACATCATCCTCTAACGAGAGGAAAATTACAAGGATCTTCTCCATCACTCATAGGGGAATTCTTTAGGACCATTAATCTAATCTTGTATCCCTATCAATGGTTGAAGAATAAAAACTTGTTTCAGTGTTAAATTCATTTTAGAGTTACATATATTTTAGTGTTACCATGTCGCAGCATTGCAGCATTACTGAGTTTATATGAAGCATTTAAAAATAAATGAAATAAACTTATTTACATTTATTTTATTATTCTTTAGAATGTTTAAAAATTTACTCTTGTAGTCGACCTGCACCGTTCGATGTTAGCACCCACTTAAGGAAAATGCCACATTATGAACATAATAGTGGTCTTAGATTTCCAATCTGATTCACCATTCATGGGTTATTAATATTTTAAAATAAAATAATTTTTTTAATAATTTTTTTTATAGTTATGTACTTTTAATTTTTTTCATTTGAGACCTTCAATGAATACAGTTATGTCATGTAGAGGGTATACCCACCCTCCTGAATACAATGGTGCCCTCATATTTATAATCCTGGAAACCATTTAATATTTATGCTATTTTTTCAGGAAAACAACTCACAACAACTATTAAAAACTTATTATTTTTTATCAAACCATTCCAGGAACACTTGGCCTCAAAATCACACGCCATCTCAGTTCCTGGTCTTGGAAGTTTCTAAGAAATTTTCTAAAAATAAAACTGGGAAAATCCAAGTCATTACATTCTCCTCAGCTTAATGATTTACATTCCCAAAATCCATACCAAGGGATACCCAAACAGATGATGGTATGAGCCTGAACTTGAGCCCCCCCACTCCCATATTCTCTTCCAGAGATTCTTGTGTTACTTATGGGAACATACTAAAGGAATTGGATTCCCACTGAGGGTTCTCTCATAATGATCTTCGATCTCCATGAGTAGGATACTAAGAGAGAATCTTGATCAGAAACTATAGTCTATGGGATTCCATGGAGTTGAGCTATATCCTACACATAGAGGCATATCAAGCTCTCTACTGAACTCTACTCCCAAAAATATAAGAGGTGGCCGACTTGGTTAGTTGGTGAAAGATCACCTAGATGGTATCGTTCCCCCTATATGTACATGGTAAACCTATCATGAATTCCATATATATTCTTTCTCACTTCCTTCCAAGAACCCCAAGGATGAAAAGAGTAACCCCTCTATGCACCGAGGCTCGACATGGTGAGTTGACAAACCAAAAATCTGATTCAAACAAGCACACAACTTTTATATCAATTGGTAAACCCAACTTCAACCTTTTCTAGCATCTCTGGTGTCCTCCTTGACACCGAAATTAAATTCCTGATACATCTCACCAATATACGCATCCACTTCTAATATTGTATATCCCCTGAAACTTTCTCCCCCTTCCAATATCCATTAGGGAAATTCCTTATGGACAACTGATCACATAATGTCTCACTGTCGGTATCACTGATTTGTGTCTCCCTAAATCACTATAAGAGTGGATGAGTAATAACCGATGACTAGAGGTATGATCCAAAATCTCTATCCAAGAAGGATAACTCTAAATTGAAAAAAATTCTCTATTTACTCATTCAATGATAAGGAAACTGATCTTCTTTTGAGAGCATGAATACCACATTTCCCTTACCTAGAGTATAGACTCTCTACAAGTCATATTCCTAGAGGAAATTTAGCCGATGACTCTGTCTCAAGTTCAGAACCTTCTAAGAGAAGATATACTTGAGACACTTGTGGTTTGAGTAGATGATAAGTCTCCCAACCATCAGGTAGTGTCGCCACATCATCAATTTTAAGACTAAAATTTCCAACACAATATTGGGGTTTGTGTAGTTCGTCTCATGTGGTATCAACTGATGTGAACCATAGGAAATCACCACTTTCCTCTGCATCTGTACACATCCATGTATGGTCCCTGATGCATTTCAAAACACTACGTACTCGACTCCCTCCTTTAGAAAACTTGAGATTCGGCCAATCATAATACTCTGTCTTAATTGTTCAAAAGTCTGCGGGAACATTTCTATCCCTACAAAAGGTTGATCCATTCAACTGATTGAAGTGTTCATTGAAGCTTTGGTAGTGGATACTCACTCTACCTATTCAATTGGTTAAAGTGTCAGTAAACCACACATAACATCAAACAGTAGGTATTACTAAGACATTCCTCTTCCAGTCCTCCACATGTACCCTTAGCTCGTGAAGTTCTGCGAAAGCCATCCGATATACTGATGTTAGTGCGATCTTAGGATGTAGAATAATACATAATTCTATATCCCTATAGGCAGATAAACCTAGAAACATCACCTCTAAAGATGTCTGTGTACTCCACTATTACTATTGGGTACTAAAAACTCATAACATCCACTACCCTGAGGGTAAGTCTATCTGAGTCCGGATTGATTGGATGCATCCTGCTAGGCATGAGTTTATCCCCTGCTATAGGGGTTTTCTATTTCTATGACCATATAAAACTCCATTCCATCACTACAGACATACCAAACCCTCTTTCCCAAAATAGTCAATCTGGGCATAGATTGTCGATAACCAATCCATGCTAGGAATGAGATCATAAGGCCTCAATGCTTCCACCAAGAGGTTCCAACTGAAACTCTCAACTCAAGGGTCTGACCACACTCTTTTCATAGGTGTGATTATCGAGTCTCCTCCGATAGTTATCTTTAGACGTAAGGGTCGAGTCAATGGTTTAACAGAAAACTATAGGAATCGAACAAGATTCGTGATAAGGAAAGAACAATTATCACCTATGTTTATTCATACAACAGTTAAGAGTAGAAATATACCATACCTCAAATCATTCCTAGATACCTAGAGTTATATACAGTGACTCCAGAAGTTTACCCTACCCCTATCCTCCAGCCCCTTAATCCTAGTGTGGACCACACGGGGTGGTGGTGGTAACATGTCAAAATGAATACCACCTCTTAATTCTCTCCCAGCTCCTCTTCCATGTATGTCTCCTTACTGATCCATCTTTTCCAGTCACTGTCTCTACCTCAGTGGCCCATCCACCATTTCCCTACTAGTAGAATGACAAGTTAGACCATCTCTAGTGCGATTTCACCAGCCATCACATGAAAAATAATTGCCTCTCTCCAGGAAAACTGGACTCACCCTATGAGCCTTGAGTTATGGATCCCCTACCTAGGGACCTCCTCTGAGAATATCTCGCACATCCAATCTCTGAGATTGACATTTTTTTCCTACTCCCAAGGTCTCTACTCATACTTTCCCACTACTGACATCCACTGGTTGAATCCACTCATCCAAACATGTTTCAACCACAGAGATTTTCTATAACACCCTAATATAAGTAGGAATGCACATAGGAACTACACTGGCTCCGATTTCCCTTAGCACACCTTGATCAATGGTCCAAGCCCAAAATCACTAGTCATATATCATATCTATAGAGTACTTTGGAAGGTTGGTATGCCTTGAAGAATACTCAGATACCAACATGTCATCCTACTTTAAATTTATAAGCTATTGGGAATGCATAAACCTTATCTTTTATGGTGATAAATCTTTCTTAGAGAATGTTTCTCAAACTATTTCCATGGAAGAGTCACCTCATCGTTAGATCTGGTAATCTAAAACTCTCCATCTCTCTTCTAAGCCATGTAGAAGGCTCACCACCCAGACATCCATATGATATAATGGTGTATTGACTAGATGAAAAACTCAGTCACAACCTCAAGATAGTCCTTAGTCTCCTATGATTCGGGCTCTCCTAGGAACCTGAGGGGTCTCTATCACTGAAACTCATGAAGTGAACTCACCATGAACATTTCATCTGAAATTACAATGAGTACCATGTGATACACTTGCATTGGTGGTATGTATAGTAATCCACATGGAGGTGTTGTCTCTGGTACAAATCTCTGTACCGATCTAATTACCCCACAGATCATCCTCATGATCATTTGGTGGAATCCAAGAAAGATGTATATATGGAATCATCTTGAAACAAAACAATATGTTCCAAAGTCAATAGAGTATACATATTGAGCTAAATCAATAAGGAAATGTAAAACAAAACCTAATCCAATTTTAGGCATGTGACATAATTTTTCCTTGAAACTATAGTTTTCATGTACCGAGTCGAAAAGTACAATTCAGGGTTCTGGTGTACGGATAAACCAGCCGCCACACCAACAATGGATTCCCTGGCCTGAAATCCAAAATTGAAACACTTAACAATGTTTACCCAAACAAAACTCATAGACTCTGGGTTCTTAAGATATAACCAACATCCCTCTGATACCACTCTTTTATGAAAAATCCCATGGGCCCCATGACGTGACTACCCTAAGTCCACCTCCCATAGGCCAGGGGCTGGTGACTAGCTTTGAGTAGGAATATCTCAAATAAATAAGAGGAATTTTACTAAGTACATGTACACACACAAACTACTTCCAGCCACAGATTCTGGAAATTGAGTACACTATGTAAACAAACACAAGGCACGACAGTAAAAAATAAAGGTAAATTGGGCCATAATACAAGCCCAACAAAAAGGAAAAGTAAAAGTAAAATTCTCTGGATCTCCTCTATAGAAAACCCTACCTGAAGGGTATGTACAAAAATAGTTTTCTGAAGCCTCATAAGCACACCTCATCTGTTGGGACACTCTAAGAACCACTTATCCCCAATCCACCAAGGACTCCGTCAAAGCGCCAATCATCTACACAGGAAACGACATGATGACAAAGCCCATGCAGGGGTAAGTAAAAAAATACTCAGTAGGGATCCCTAAAACAAAAAGTAAAAATCCAAAAAGGAAACACCATTAAAAAGATACATTCATCTCAACATTGGTATATTTCAACTACCCATATAATAAGAGCATCATGGTATACTCTTAAAGGATTCTAAGACTCAAGGTCTCATCTAATACCAACCATATGGTTCCACTCGTAGAACACTTGATTCCGGGAGATCTCAATCCATGGGATATCTGATAGAATGTATACCAAAAGTATCAAAAATAACATTTGGTCTTGATATGTCATGAAGATTCCCTAAGATGTTTGGTCTTGCTAATAAAATGTGTCTTGATATCACAACCAATCCTTGGCCATAAGATTATTCTCAATGCACACTCATTCTGAGAGAACTCACTCCTCGAGATAATATGTCATCAGAGACCATTACAAATAGGTCCTACTAATTTGGTCCCCAACCAAATAGAACACGCTAAGAACTACTCGATGCATAGTAGTTAGGTTAAGTCACAAAGGAAATAATATGATCTTGATACACAGATAGGGGGTCCTATGCACACGGGTCACTAGGGTACATCTTTGCCTTATTGAGAACATAATCATAGATAGGGGATATGTTACCTTGTAAATATTGGTCACACCTAGTCCACAAACCCTTTCTAAGGTACCATGAAGTGAAGTGAGGATTGACCTGGCCTCTCGGTGAGATGAATGATTCATCCCACTGATTCACCATCAAAGTCAACATGAGACAACTCACTTCAGAACATGGGTAATTATTTATGACAGGAACGGGATCCTACATCGAACCATCATAGAAAATACCATGGTTATGCTCTCAACCTATGATGTTACCCTCTATTATGGGAATGTGATCCTATATCGAACCCTCATAGGAAATAAAAATAGAATTCACTCAAACTCTTCTGGTCCAACCAAAAACCCACCAAGCCATCCCAAAAGGACCACCCCATCACAATGGTCCCAATGCCATAGAGGGTTCATCAAACAGACTCCCTAATTTAAATATATGTCCCTTTTGTAATAATTGAATGATCTGGTCGAACCGACCCGATTTGATCTGGGTTGGCCTGACCTGACCCGACCCATCGCCTATCCCTGTTGGGCTATGCCGTCCAGTCTATTGGGATGCCCAACATCCTGGTTCTCTCGGTCTGGCCTACATCAAGTGGGTCAGCCTCCTCTAGTATGCCGCCTGAACGCATGCTTCAGTGCACAAGTTTGAGCATGCGCACACTCCCCTATCCAGATTGGTCCGCTCATGCAGACCAATTTTCCATACATGACTTATCCGTGTGTTCTTGGTCATCACATGCATAGTCATGATCAATGCAGAGGGCCGTTGTGTCTATCCAGTATTGCATCCTCTTATATGGTCTCCCATGACCAGCACCGCAAGCCACCACTGGCGCCAGTGGAACCATCTATAGACCATTGGGTTCTTTCTAGTTCTCTAATTCTTGATATTGAAGCTGTTCTGTGATCCTTGGGCCTCCACCTTCACTCCCATGGGATCATATCCATTCCAAAATCCATCCTGGTGCAAAGATATTCTAATAGAAATATCTCCCACATAGCTTTTATCCATCTTACACTATCTCCGTCATGCCTCTGTCGTACCACCTCCATCCTAGGTGTGTGATAACATTTCCTGGCACCAAAAATCAATTGCACAACAATCAATCAATCGCAAATTTTCGAGTCACGGTACAAAAAAAGAGCACCCAAAAAAATGAAGAACAGATAGAGAAATGAATGAATTAACAAATAGAAATGGAACTCGATCAATGTTCATGTCAATCATGGTTTATTTCCATTAGAACAGTTAATTAAAACACACATTAAAGGATAATAATAATCAGATAAACAATCCCTAATGAACCCTGCAAGGTATAACCCAACCAGAAACACGGACGACCATTGGTCTAATCCGTTTCTTGATTAATCCATGTTCTTCATGGGGATAAATAATGGGGAAGAAAATAGATTAAAACTCACACCCTACCTGATGTTTGGATCTGTCAATGTCAGGGTTCGATTGTCATTGGAGAACTGTTGAGATTCGTCTCTATATGTCATCTCATCGATCCTAAATCCTTGATCCTAAATCCTCTTCATGTCTTCATCCACCATTCTTCAATGAGAGAAAAAATATAAGGTTATTCTCCAGCACTCACAGGGATATTATCCAGGATAATTAATCTAATCTTGTATCACTAACAATAGTTAAAGAAGAAATACATGTTTTAGTGTTAAATGAATTTTAGTATTACTCACGTTTCAAAGTTACCATGCCACTTCATTGAAGCATCATTGAGTTATTAATAATATTTTAAAAATAAATGAAATAAACTTCTTTATGTTTTTTATTCTTCTTTAAAATTTTAAAAAATTAACTTTCACAATCAGCCCGCATTGGTCGATGTTAGGCCCCGCCTATGGAAAACACCGCATTATGAACTCAAAGGTGGACTCATATTTCTAATCTAATTCAATATTAATAGGTTATTAAGCATTTAAAATAAAATATTTCTATTTAATTATTTTATTTACAGTTACATTTGTTTTTGTTTTCTCACTGGAGACATGAGGCGAATAAAGTTATGTAGTCCCTATGGTAAACCTGCCATCCTCAACCCAATGATTCCCTCATATTTCTGATCCTGGTACCCATTTAAGAGTTATTGCAATTTTCTAGGAAAACCACTCACACGTTCTATTAAAAACTTATCATTTTTCATGAAACAATTCTGGGCACACCAGGCCTTGGAATGGTATGTCGTCTTAGTTCCTGGTCTTGGAATTTTCCCTAAAATTTTCTGAAAATAAAATTAGAAAAATGCAAGTCATTATAATTCATTTTTATGATTCGATAACTTTCAAATATTAAAACATTGATGACCCATATGAATTTTAAGGGAAAAATTAATTTTAAAGGGGGTAAAATGTATCACACTGAGATTTTGGGAAATATTTTTATTCGAATTCATTTATTTTTTTGTATATTTTATGAAAAATTGAATATATATTCTGAAATAGACAAGTTATTATTTCATTTAATGCTACACCATGTTAAGCTTTCACTATGCATAACAATATCATAGCTTGCGTCATACGCAACACGAAGTTTCTATAAAACAACATCTAATTACTGAAATTATTTAAACAAGAAAATTATAATTTAGCCATAAAAATGGTGGTTATAAATAGGATTAACTGAATTATGTAAATATGAAATCTTTGGTGATTGATTTACTAAAAATCAAGATAAAAACTGGTTAAAAATAAAGGATTTTTTTATGAAAAGCATTTTTTATTCCCCAAAAGGAATTTCATCTTTATAAATTAAATGAATATATATTAGTGAAGTTTATTAATGAAATTTATATGTTTAAATTTTTTTAATTTATTTAAAATGTTTTATAGGCATAAAAAAGGAACATCCCCATTTTTAAGCATAAAAAGTTGTATTTTTTTAAAAGGTAGTTTTCCCTTATATTAGTGTTAGAACTGTTTAATAATAAAATTTTGAAATTTTATAAATTTTAATTGAGAAAATAAAACTATATATTTAATTCATTATTTAAATATTTTCATAGATTATTTTTTGGGTTTTTATGAAAATTTAATCTTTTGATAAATAGTTAAAATAATATTTTTTGGAAAACTGTATTTTCATTTAAATTAATAAAAGGCAAAATTATATTTTTTAATAGTTTTAAATTATAATTACTTAATTTTAATTTTTTTTTAAAAAAAATCCAATTATGGTTTTTTAAAATGATTTTATAAATGAATTTATTATAAAAACATTTTATGTTTTCAGAAGGCATTTTTTCAAAAAACTATTTTTCATGGCGTTTTACCTGTTTTATTTTAAATTAAAATTTAAAAATTTTGTGTTTTTAATTTTTAAAAATGGATAAAAAATTTACATTCGTAATTTATATTTTTATTTAATAATTTCATTTTATTTTTGGAAAATACTAATAGTTAACTATTGTAAATTTTGCTACCATGGTAAAGGGTAAATACGGTAATTTAAGTTAAAAATAAAAGGATAAAGACTATAAAATGACTCTAAAACATGGAAAAATTTATTAGATGAAGAGATTTTGACCCTTAACACATAATTATCTAATTTATTTTGTTTAATGGTCACTTGTATCTAAATATGAATTATATAATATCTAAATCAAAGAAAGAAAAAAATGTCACTTACTTTGTTTTAAATATCTCATATGTGTCCAAATAGGGAAACAATTATGTTATGAATGGATATAAAGCATAATATTAATCTTAATTTATTTATTTTGTGATTTGATATTTTTTAATTTTTCTATTCGTAATAATTAACTTTAATAGTTATGCATCACTAATGCAGTGCTTGTGAAAGTCGATGAGAATCAATAAAATGAGATTAATTAAAATGATAAGAACAATTAAAAGAAATAAATACTTGACTAAATATTATTGTTTGAGTATATAGAAACATTATCATCCAAGGGTGGAATTAATTTCCATTTAGATCCAGATGTAAAATATTATGATATTTATAATATTTTATTTAAGGTAAAGTCAATGTTTTCACATTCATGTTTTCAAAAAAATATAACATTTTTTATATAGGGTTTTCTAGAATCAAAATTCGAATATAAATATTATTCGTAAAGTTATATTATATCTATTAATAATATTAATTTATTTATAATTTGTAGTGAATAAATAATTGTATTAAATAATTACACAATTATGATACTGTAATTATTGAACTAATGGAAAATCAAATAAATGATATTAAAAATATTAAAATAAATATAATTTGAATTAATTAAGGTTATTCAAAAATTTTATAAGAGAATATGAAATATTATTGATGAATTAAATCGTTTTTTAAGTTATATTACTTGTTAGAATTTCATAAATTCAATGTAATGAGTAGTGTCAAAATTGACACTAATGATATTTTAAAAAAAGTAATATTTTATTAAATTATTTTAAAATAATATAAAATTTTAAAATTTAAAATATGATTATTATAATATCTAAAACATCATTAATTAGCTATTTATGGAAAAGTTACACCATAAAAGTTAAAAATTATAGTGTTTTTATATTAATGACATTATTACTATTGTTTAAAGTAAAATGTGTTAACCAAGGGTCAATCAAAAATGAAAATATTTATAATAATACCAAAATATGTCTAAAATATATTGATTTATTTGATTAAAAATTTATCTAATCTTATATTTGAATCGATATCCTTATGAGGTATTTTTATTGAGATTGAATTTATTATAAATCAATTTTTCTGAAATTCTAAAAGTGCCGCTCACCTCAATTATAAAAGAGAAACTTCTCCTTCACTTCTTTATATCACATTGAGAAATATAGCTCAACCAAAATCTGAAAAATTATATTATACACCTCACTAGAAAAAATATAAAGGTTCTATTTTTCCCAAAAGACCAACTCTAGAGTCCTTTAGAGAAGATTTAAAGGAGACATTTTGAAGAAGAGGTAATCGATGTAACCGATGACTCTCTTTTTCGACTGTATTATACCTCCTCTAAATCTATGATATATATAATAAAATTATAACATAACAAAACTAAATATTTTGAAATATTATTATTATTTTTAACATACAACTATATAACCCAATTCCCAACAAACAAGAAATGAAAGTATTGTCCGTGCGTCCATACGACTTATCGTCTTCACGTAGCGATATAACTCATTTTACATCACTATATTTTATGTGTGGGAATTATGACGGGTTTAATGTATATATATTATATTTATGAAATAATTAGACTTAAATAATGATAATATCATATATAGTTTTTTACCACATAATCTTTTGGGAAATGAAAATGTCGTTCGTGCGTACGTATGGATTACCATCTGTATGATGTGATGTGATTCATTTGTAATATATATTTCACAAGGATGGTAATAAGGATGAAGTTTGTGAATATATATGATATATATAAGATAATTATTATTTTTTAAATTATAATATATCATATAATGTTCTTTCTTTTAATATGATAAGAAAATGAAAAAAAACATCCATAGGTACGTATGGCCTACCGTCTCCATGAATGATATATTTTATTTTATATATATAAATTTTATGAATCACCATGAACACATAAATAATGAATATATCGTTAATATTATTCTCAATATTATTACATCATGATATATGTAAGAGTACCAAGGATAATGATTCAAAATTTAAACAAAAAACAAATAGATTAATACCCGAAACATAAGTTTAACATTGAATTGTGAATAAATGACTAATATAAAGGCATAAGTTAATAATATATGTTATTATATATATGAATATGGTTCGATATTTTTTGTATAATAAAATTATATTTATCATACTTGATGTTTGGACTTATATGAATGAAGTGAAGCCTTATGGTAAGAATTTTTATCCAACTTTTATTTATATGGGACACATGCCTTATACACTACATGATTCTTTTGTGTGGTGTCTATACATACCATGAGTGTATTTTTTTTATTATTATTATAAATATTATGTTATTTTAATATACATATAATTTTTTTAATTTATAAGGCAAAAAATTCTACTAATTGTAAAGTGGTAGGGGTTAATTTCACAATCTCATTATTATTCCGGATTGTGTACACATACGTATCTACAAAGGAATATTTATCTTCTACATCAATGATTAATAAAAATTCCTTGAAAATATTTTTTATATTATTATATAATTTTTCAAAGTCATTTTTACCCACAAGTGAATATTTACTAAACAATTTGAAGGTAATATTTTGTCATTTTCTAAACGAGGTACTTTGTGAATTTTCCAAAAAATGTAAAATAAATGTTTTTTAACTTATATGAACTGAATTAATTTTTCTACTTTAGTAAAACCTTAATTACTTTAATATTAAATTATATTTTTACTAGGTAATTTTAAAACCAAATTTTTTCTTTTAAAATGGTGTGGGATTTTAGTAAAGGGAAATGTTTTCCAAGAAGAAAGAATAATTTTTCTCAAGAATTATTTTCAAGTGTTATGTCAAAATTATTTCCCATCTATGATAAAATTATTTGATTTTAATTATGCTGTAATGGGCATATTTCTCAGGCATGATATCTCTATAATTTTTATGTTTGATTTTATATAATGGAATACTATTTATGAAACAAATTTATTTTACATGGGTTATGTTATGATTGAATGATGTTTAGAAACACATTTCATTCTATGGGATCAGATATGATAAATTAATTATGTTATTGTGGAACACATATGTATGGTTTTTATTATGTGATGGGTGATACCTATATCCATATCCAATTCATTGGTTAAATATTTATATATGATGAGATAATAGTGGGAGGTATGTCGAAGGGCTTCATCCACCATGGGAAGAAGAGGAAACCCAATCCCTTATTAGGAGAGGACTGTGATTGGAGATGGTGGTGTGTCCTGCCCAGTATGTGCATCCCACATGAGTCTACTTGGTAAGTTTTTGTAATGTTACTTGACTTATAGGGAATTATATTAAATTGTTATGTGTCTTCCATAATTCTATATCTTATTCCTATGATATTCTTTCATGGATTATGATTTTGACTCCCTTTTGATTCATGTATTATTAACTTCCAATCATTATCCCATGACTTATGTATCTAATATTTTATATAAAAGTTATTATCTTCAAATGTTATTTTTATGTTCTCATACACTTAGGTTCATGTTACTCTTACCTATATCTATTGTTTACCCTTACAGAGCATCTGAGTTTCACCTTTCTTATGTTTCTTTTCCCCAGGACATGAAGAAAGGTATTATATTTGATATGCCAAAAAGGGTTCTAGTTATAAAGAAATAGTTGGGAGAATAATTAGTTATGTTATGAACCATTTGGTTTTTCTTCCATGTTTCCAAAGACATTAAACTAATACGGTCTTTGGGCTTGTGTTTGTGTAATGTATGATATTTTCTACAAAAAGGATGTAATGTCTATGTACGTTAACCCTAGGTTGTTATAGTTAGAATAAAAGAAAAGGTTTAGTAAAATTTTGGAAAATGGTATGAAAAAACTTTAGTGAGATCCCGAGACATATTTCTATGGACATGTTTTGGTATGTCTATAAGGATAAATCTAAGTATAGGTTATAATCAAATATTTTTAAAAATCATAAATTACCTAAGTTAAAGATAAGGTGTCCTAGATTGAAATTTTATAGGCAGTTTACCTTGATTATAAGGTTTTACAAATATTAATATTGTTGCTCACACTATTCTTTTTGGGTTCTAAATAATGGTTGGAACCATGAGGATTCATGTCAATGGTGAACATTATGGACAATGGAATAATCTTCCTAATGAGAAACCAAATGAAATGGGAGTTGGAATGATAAACCGTGATATAATTTATAATAAAAAATATCATAAAATGATCAATAATCTCAACTTTTTTGGTTTTATGAACTATATAATAAGAGAAAGATAGAGTTTCCTGGTGACCTGATATAAAAAAAGTTCAATTTTAATCTTTTAAATCACATGAGAATAGGAATCAAGGAGAACATTTCAAAGGAAATATAATATGAATTGTGTGCGGAAACTAAGGACACAAAGTAAATAATTGTAAACGTAATGTTATTGTCAACACAATGGACATGGATTATGGTATTCTTAAGGAATCAATGACAGTTAAATGTTTTAAATGTGGAATGTATGGGAATTATGAAAACTAATTCTCTTGGGGGAAAGATCATAAAGATGATAAAAATGGTTGTATGAATAATGGTTATTTTTTGTATGATTAAGAGACTATGGATGACATATGAGATAAAAGAAGTGTTAAAGAATTAAATGATAAATCTTGGTTAATGGTTTGAGATGACAGTAGAGTGATTGCTTATTTATCAAGAGTAATGTTATAGAAGTAATTTTATGGTTTTATGGAATAATTAAACATCAAATTATTATTCCAAAATATTGTTTCCATAATTATTTTAAACTACATGTTGAATGTTACTTGTAACCGCAAAAATTAATAGTGGTGTTAGGGTGATAGTTTAGGGAAAAACATGATTAAGGGAAAATAAGCCTCAATATGTTCCTAATGTTAAGATAACAATGTTTAGATAAAGGAAAATGGATTTTACTTATTACCTTGTAATTTGATAATTAATTATTGAGAAATTGGATTATGTTGTCATTGATGATGTTTACAAAAATTTGGATTGAAGGAATATAACCAATAATCTTTTTCATAAGGAAGCCTCAATGTTTTCAATAAGGATAAATGGTAATTCTGGTTATTACTAGGTTTGAAGAGAGTACATGATGAATGTATTAGCTTTTTTGGTATTTTAAAAATAAGAGCTAATTTATTGTATATTGTGGATCAATTTTAAGTTGATTTTATGAAATTTAGAGCCCTTATTTCAAAAGTTTGGAATTTCATATTTTATAATAGTTACAATTTTAACCATTTATGAAATGGTTTATGTTAATCTTTTAATGAGGTTTTAGATACTAATGTATTATAACACTGTATTAGGATATATGCATATTGGATAAATTGTAGTAAATATTTTTTTTATGAAGAAGACATATGGATTAACCTATGATTCTATTTATAGATCTCATTGTCTGCTAATGCTTCAGAAATGAAAAATTCAACTTCATTTATTGGAATGATATATGAAGAGGAAATTTATCAAGGGTGATTAAATAATGTAATTATATACTGTTATTAAAATTATTCAACTTTTGGAAAAGGGGCTTAAAATAAAATGTTGTCCCGTTATAAAAAAATTTGATGATATCAATTCTCCTTTTCAAACCACTTTGGGTTATAGATTTTTGATCATTAACCGTCTCTTAACCAAGTTCTCTATCACTCTCTATCGAAACGTAATAGTTATATTTCTCTTCCATGTCTATGTTTTCACTTTTCACCTATGTTATCTTATATAGAAACCTAGTTGTGAGTTAATTTGGGTATGCATTATTTTTCCAACATTAAAATTTTAATGGGAGTTAATTAATCATTTTTATGATATAGGAACTTTCAAGTATTAAACCTTTGATAACCCATATGAATTTCAAGGTCGAAATACATTTTAATGGGGTAGAATGTAACACCCCAAGATTTTGTGAAATATATATTTTTTAATTTATTTAATATTTTAAATATTTCATGAAACATTGAATATAGGTTGTGAAATCACCGAGTTATTCTTCCATTTCAGGCTACACCATGTTAATCTTGTGCTACTCGCAATAATGGTTTTACTTGCGTTACACACAACACTGTGTTTCAACAAAACAAAATTTTATTAATGAAATTATTTAAATAAGAAAATTATAAGCTAGCTCTTATAATGGTGGGTATAAAAAATATTAACTAAATTGTGTAAATAACAATTATTTGGTGACTGATTGATTAAAAATAAAGATATAAACCAATTGAAAATAAATGATTTCTTTTTTTTATGAAAAAATATTTTTATTATCAAAGGGAATTTTACCTTAATTAACTTAATTAATCATTATTAGTGAATGATATTAATGAAATTTATATGTTAAAATATTTTTTAATTCATATAATATGTTTTATAGGCTTAAAATAAGAACCAAACCATTTTTAATCATAAAATTTTTTTTTAAAAGATTGTTTTTCCACCCTTTAATAGAATACATGTTTAAGTCTAAAATTTGACACTTTTATAAACATTACTTGAAAAAATAAACTTTTTTTAAATAATAATATCAAAATTATCTTTGAGTTATTTTTTGAGTTTTTTCATAGAAGTTTCATCTTTTGATGAACAATAAAAATATTGATTTCTATTGAAAGATATATTTTCTTTTAGAGTATTGAAAAGGTAAAATTATGTGTTGAATTTTTATATAAATTTTAATTAGTTTATTTCAATTCATAACTTTCCAAATATGGTTTTTAAAATTATTTTATACATTAATTATTATAAAATCAATTTATGTTTTAAAAGATAATTTTTTTGAAAAACTTTTTTCATGGCGTTTTACCAGTTTTATTTTAAATTAAATTATAAAACATCTATATTTTGAATTTAGAAAAATGGATTCATAATTTAGATTCAAAATTCAAAATTTATTGAATATATCCCTTTTATTTTTGTCCAATATGAATAGTAACAAGGGTATATTTTTTACCTCAGTAAAGGGTAAATTGGGTAATTTATATTAAAATTAAAATGATTAAGACTATAAAATAAATCTGGTAGATGAAAAAATTTTATGAGATGAACATAAATATAAAATTAACACATAATAATCTAAATTAATTTTTTTAATTTACACATTCCATGATTTTTTCCTACATAATATTTATATAAAAAAAGACAAAAAATGTCACATTCTTTGTCTTGAATATCTATTATATGTCCAAATAGGGAAAAATAGGATTTGAATGAATAGAAAGGATAATATTAAGTTTAATTTATTTATTATTATTATATAAATAAATTTTAAATTTTTATATGTGAAATAATTACCTTTAATTCTTATGCAACACTGATACATTGCTTGCGAAAAAATGAAAAATCAATTAAATGATTTTATTTAAAATGATAAGAACTATTAAAAGTCCAAAATACTTGAATAAATATTATTTTTTGAGAATATATAGACCATAATAATTCTAGTGTAGAATAAATGTACAATTTAATCAACATGGAAAATATTGTGACATTTCCTCTATTTTATTTAATGTAATGCCAAAATTTTCACATTCATGTTTTAAAAAAATATAACATTTTTAATATTGAGTTTTCAATAAGATATTTTCTAATATAAATATTATTTGTAAATATAAAATATTTATATTCATATTAGTAATTTATTTATATTTTTTAGGTAATATATAATTACCATAAATGATTAAAAAATTAAGATACAATAATTATGGAACTGATGGGAAAATAATAAAATGATATTAAATATATTAAAATAAATAAAATTTTTATTAATTAAGGTTATAAACTAATTTTATATATTTATATATAATATTTTGGGTGTAATAAAATATTTTTTTTTGAAATTATATTTATGTTTAAATTTTGTTAAATTCAATGTAACGAATAGTGTCAAAATTGACACTAAGGATATTTCATGAAAATTATATTTTATTAAATTTTTTAAAAATAATAAAAAACTTTTTATAAACAAATATTGATATATATAAGATAAAAAATGTCATTAATTTTCTATTTATGGAAAATTTGCACCATTTAAGTAAAAAATTACAATGTTTTAACATTAAAAACTTTTTTACCACAGTAAAAAGTAAAATGAGTTAATTACTGGTTAATCAAGATGATAAGGTTTAAAATAATACCAAAACATGTCATAAATCTATTATTTTATGATATTAAATCTTTATCTAAACTTTTATTCTAATCCATATCCTTTTGGAGGTATTTGGGTTGATATTTAATTTAATATAAATTAATATATTTGAAAATTTCAAAAGAGACCCTCACCTAAATTATAAAATGTCACCATATACATGATTTATTCATGTATATTTTAGCCTTATAACCAATCAAAAAAACTAAATTATATTATAAAATTACATATACACATTTTATAGTTTATTTTCTTCTCAAAATAATAACTCTAGAGTCCTTTAAAGTTTATCTAAAGGAGCCATTTTGAAATAGAGGTAATCACTCTAACCAATCACTCTCTTTTTATACACTTATATAAATTCTATAAATATATGATATATATCTTAAAATTGTAACTTTAGAATCATAAATATGAATAAATTTTATTATGTTTATTAACACTCTACTATAAACCCCCTTTCCTAATGAACAAAAAATGAATGTATCGTTCGTCCATACGTACAACTTAACATCTACACGTAGTGATACAATTAATTTTCCATAACCATATTTTATGACTAAAAATTATTATTGGTTTATGTTTTATATTTTATATTTTGAAATTATTTTATTTCTATAATGATAAAATAATATATACCTTTTTACCACCTAATATTTTGAGAAATGATAACGTCGCTCCTTGGTAAGTATGGCTTACCATCTCCATGATGTGATGTGATTTTTTTCATATATATTTAACATGGATGGTAGTGAGTATAAAATTTATGAATATATATGATATATATATCATTAAAATGTTTCTCTAATGATAATATATCATAAAATTTTATTCCTTTTAAAATGACAAGAAAATGAAAACAGTTTTCATGCGTACGTATGACTTACTGTCTCCATGAACGATGTATTCTATTTTCTATCAGTAAATTTTATAAATCACAATGAATATATATATAATAAATATATCATTAATATTTTTTTTGATATGATGAAATCATGATCTATATAATATAACCAAGGATAAAGAGTTAAAACATGAACGAAAAACAAAGTAGTTATTACTAAAAACATAACTTTAACATGGAATTGTTAATAAGAAAGTAATATAAAGTCATAAGTAATTAATATATAGTATTTATTATATATCAACATGGTTCCATGTAATATTTACAATAAACTTATATTTTTTTATACATTAGTTTTGAAGATATATAATGTATTTCAAGACTTAAGGTAAGGGATTTACGTCTCACTTTTATTTCTGTGAGATGTATGCCTTATACACTACAAGATTTTTTGTGTGGTTTATATACTGCTAATGAGTGTCTTTTATGAGTATTATTATAAATATTATGGTATTTTATATCCATATTATTTTCATTCATTCATGGGTAATACAATTTTAGTAATTATAAGGTTATAAGGGTTAATTTCATAATCTCATTATTATTTGGGTTTTTTATATGTATGTATCTATTGGGGAATATTTATCTTCCATGTTTATGTTTCATAAAAATATTTTCCAAATATTTATAATATTTTTCTATAGTTTTTTGATTTCTTTTTTACCAATTTTTTATTTTTAAAAAATTATTTTAATGTAATGTTTTTTCATTTTCCAAATGTTGTACTTTGTGATTTTTTCGAGAATAGTACGAGAGGAATGTTTTTTTAACTTATACACCATTAACAGATTTGTTTTTTGATTTCATGATGAATTAATGACTTGAAGATTAAATTACAATATTAAAAGGTTATTTTAAAAGAATTTTATTTCTTTTAAAATTGTTTGGTATTTTATGAAAATAAAGTGATTTCAAATAAAAAAGGATATATGCCACAAGAATTACTTTCAAGTGATCTCTATAAAATATTTTCCATCTATAATAAAATTCATTGATGTCTATTATGTTGGAATGATGATATTTTTCAAGGATACTATCCCTAATATTCCTATGGATATTTTATTTTTATGATTGAATGTGATTTATAAAACCAATTTATTTTTCATGGGTTATTTTAAGATTGAATGTTGTTTATCAAACCCATTTAATTCCATGGGTTCTGATATGATAAATGAATTATGATTTTATAGAACACATATGTATGTTTTTCATTATGTGATGGGTGGGACATATATATCCCTCCAATTCGATGGGTAATGATTTATATATCATTAGATAACAATGGAAAACATGTTGATGGGATTTAACTAAGGGGAAACCCGATTATTTATAAGGAAAAGACTACAATTGGGGATTGTGGTGTGCCCAAATTAGTAGGTGCAACCCCATGAAGTTCTCTGATAAGTTTTGGAAATGTTTCTTGACTTATAAGGAATTATATTACAAGTTTTTGTGTCTTCCAAAATTCCATGTCTTATTATTATGTTATGATTTCATGGTTTATGATTTTGACTCCCTTTTGATTAATTTCTAATAAAATGTTAATATTTATTCCATGACTCATCTATCTAATCGTTGATATACAAGGTACGATCTTCAAATGTTTTTATGTTCTCATACCCTTATATTAATTTTATTCTTATGTATCTCTCTTGTTTTCCCTTACTGATCATCTGAGATCACCATTTATTATGTTTATTTTCCCTAGTATATGAAGAATTGTATTAGGTTTGATATTTCAAAAAGGGTTAGTTATATATAAATAGACAGGAGAATAAGTAGATGTGTTATGAACCAGTTTTTTATGATTCCATGTTTCCAAAACAACTAAAATAATATAGTATTTGTTCATATGTTTATGTAATGTATAGAATGTTCAAAAAAATAAGGTAAGTCTGTGCACATTAATTCTAGTTCGTTATAAAGAAAATCTGAGGTAGGTTAGTTCCTTTATAATGGGTGTTATGGAAGAAAAAATGTGTACCAGACAGGACATGGGAGCTAAAAGTTAACAAATAATCCCAGTGATCAGAGTATTTCTTAGATGGTCCCTCTTTACCCTATGAAGGCCATATTATGGATTTTTCTATTTAAGGAGGGGAGTTTATAGCAACCTGAATTTACATAAAAGAATGACTCTTTTGTTTTCAGTTTTAATTCCTTATTACATCTTGGTAACCATGCCCAATAGCCTAAAGAAGTTTTCAGAAGAATTTAGGGCATGTTCAGAGCCTGGAGTTCTAAAAAATAGTTAAATAGAGTGATCCACATGATTAACAGATATTTAGTGCAAACCGTTCTACTCAAATATGCAAGGTACCTATTCCATAGTAGAGTCTTCATGGTTTGTCTACAACCATGTGATCCAGGTTGTATGCCCGTGTGATATTGTAGACATTTATAATGGAGGAATTCAACATGTATTTCACATATTTATTCAATCTATTGGCCTAGTCAGTGTGGTTGGGGTTCATGGGTAGTTGATATCACAAATTTCATGCATGTTTTGGCCAACATTGTAACCAATCCATGAGACTAAATATTATTTGGGCTAAAAACCCATTTATCTATTAATTTTTTTAAACCATCACCCTTGTTTTCCTTTCTTATCTAATGGATAGAACACCCATATTTTCATCTCTTGAAGGCCTTTCTTCTTTCTTTTATAGGGATTGAGATAAATATTTCATATGACCTCTATTTCAACATCCAATTGTCTCATTATATTCCTTATAATAATCTCTTAAATCCCTAGGCTACTTTCTCAATTCTTCTTTCCATCAATGATTTTATTTTGCTGCAAGATCATATATCATATATTTAGAAAATTTGACCTTTATTATTTTTTATCCCATTATTCTTCGAATCAAAGGATGACAATGGATGAGTGGTCATCCATTGTTTTAAGGCAGGTGATCTAGAAATATTTTCTAAAATTTTAATTGTTTTCATATCATTTTAAAATTTGTCTCATACCAGAAAATTCCATACAATTCATTAAATTGTGTTCTTCCTCATTTAATTAAATAAACCATGATGTGATAATCCCATATATCCTTATTAAATATTTAGAGGTTTCCACCATCCTAATTTCCACCCTCTTGATTTCCATCCCTTTGGGTGTGCCAAATTGAATCAACTCCTTATGTATATGTCTAAATGACCAAACTCCTACTACGTGTTTGGATTAACCCTATGTTTGTATCTTCCTTTCCTTGTAAATTGAATAAATTAATTTAAATGAATAGAAATGGTTATAAAGGAAAAAAACATGTTTTATAATTATGATGATGAGTTATATGAAACGTGTACCCATGGATATTGTGTTAAATGGTTATAAATGTATTAGAGGTGATCTCTCAGGTAATTATTATTCATATGAGTATTCCATTACTATTGGATATTGAATAATAGTTAAGGGTTCTATTGAGAAAGAAGTCTCATGCTCTCTTAATTTGGGTGGTGGGAATGATGTCTCACACCGTTATACTTTTACATGGATGATGGAAATGATTCTCCACATTCTTATAGTTTAGATTTTTGGCATTACAACTCACCCCACCATCTCCAGTGACATGAAATATTTTTCACATTCATAAGAGGTAACAAGATTATACCCTTGCTGCAACCATTAACTCAATATACTAGTTATATATGCGTGAGTTTCACCCCAGGTCCATCTACCACCTAGTATCCATGTATATGGCTCTAAACTTCCTCACGTATAGTGAGAATATATATATATTCAAGTATATATATATATATTAACATTATATATATATATGGTTATTGACAAGACTTGTTCCGAACTATGAATAAGCTGGTAGAGCCACCCAGGTGTCCTATAGGAACATATGATGATTGGTATTTATTCATTAGCATTATTTATATTTTCTTTAATTGAACACTGCTATTACTATGTACACATGTATAAATATTTATAGTCATCATTGGTGGTGTTATACTAAGTTTATCACACACCTTACATAGGCCACCTTTGGTACCCAAATTGACCTTATGACTGCAGGTATGGATAAGGGAAACTCCCTACTATAGATTCTTGATCTGTTTTACTTATATCTTAGTGAATTGGAGGAGAGGTCTGATTGTATGCTCGTTATTCTAGAAGAGCATACTGTTGGAAATTCATTATTTTTGTGTAGCATATTGTATATGTTTATCCCCTATATCCCTTATTCCCTTTTGTGATATCTACATGAAATAAAATAATTTATATGACTTAGCCCCAATATTTTGGTTTTTATTCATGTTTCTTGGTTTTTTATGCTTACAGAGTTTATATTATATCAGTTTTCATTGTTCTATCTATTGTATCATGCTTCCACTATTTCTGATTATTTATTATATCTATTTTTCTACTTTGATATTAGTGTATTGTCTCCCCAATATACCACCATTTACCCTCATTCTTATTTGATAGCCTCTAGCATATGGAGATACATGCTTGAGGCTATGCAACTCACTAGCTCGGGGTCGTGGTTAAGTGGACCCTATGCCAGGATGTTATAGTTATCCTTGAATTTTTAAAAAGTTATAAATGAATATTAATAATGTTTTCCAAAAGTTTCATTTTTTAAATTATTTATAAAATTTAAAAAAGGAATTTTTTTATCACATACATCATTAACATATTTTCCCACCCACATAACTATTTTACACTTTTTAGTATTATATATAAGTTTTCATAGGTTTACAACGAAAAATATTTTGAGAAAAATTATCTGAATATTTCTCATCAATTCTATTTTATTATCCAAAGGATAATATTTTATTATAATTCCAATATTTCTAATGAATTTAAGGTCATATTTTATCTCTAATTAATTTTGTGGTGATTAACTTTCTTTTGAAACATTCAGTTTCTTATGGCCATTTATCATTGGACATTATATTTCTTTTAAATATTCATCATGGATATTCTTATTGATTGAAATGTATATCAATTATATATATGATTTTTTAATTAGAATGTACATTTGAAAGACATATAGGTCAAACTGCAGGAGAAATATCTCTCTTATAATGAAAAATTGATGGAAATTATGGATCAGAGAGAGAAAGTGCTATGAATCTAGAATAATTATTTGGTCAAAGTTTTGTAGTGAAATCACGAAATTAAAGAATCTTTGAGGGATACTAAGGAATATATGAGAAAAAACTACCCTTAGTTTTTTTATTATAGTGGTTTTATTTCGAGTGTATAATTCCTATAGGGGGTATAATGTAACAACCTAATACATTAAGATATATTTCTCTCTAAATAAATTTCTTTGATAGATTTATTTAAACACAACGTTGAGTTTAAATGAATGAAAAAACCAATTAAAATATTATCAAATGAATATTAGATAATTATTTTTAATTAATCATTTAAATTTTATCTTAGGTTATTTTTTTTCTTTTTCTAAAAGGACTGATTTTTCAGTGAAATGTTTAAAATACCAATTTTGTAAAACTATACTTTATTTTATCTGAAAACAAGGCCCCATAATTATTTTAATTAAATATTAAACTAAAATAAGACTCATATAGTAATAAATTATATAATTAATTATATTTGAATCATTTTTATACTTTATTTTAGTATAATCTCATTTTCCATCTTAAAAATGCATTTTTCAAAAAATTGTTTTGCATTTCCTTTTTCTGGATAATGGTTAAATAATTTTAGACCAATTTTTTGAATCGAATATGATAAAATGGGTTAAATATTTTGAAATATAGGGGTCAAATTATGTAAATAGTTCCCTTTTAATTATTTTCAGTATAAATAGTAGTAGAGATAAAATTTTTTACCTCGGTAAAGGGTATATCACATTATTATGGTTAAAAAAAATTTGATATGGATTTAAAATTTCTTCAAAACTTTAATTTATACTATTATATGAATGTATTTTGGAAATTTCCATCCATGGATAACGAATGTGGTCACTTTGTTCCATATTTATTTGATATCGACCATTATATTACTTTAAGAAAGGAATAAAAACCAAATATCACACACTTGAATTTAATTTCTTCAATATTTGTTACATAATTATAATGGGATGTTATGTTCAGTTATAAATTTTTATTTGAAATATAATTTAATTTTTTTATCATGGTAATTTATTTTTAAATTTTAGAGATTGAACTATTACATTAAATTTTTACCCAACACCGATACAAAATTTATCTGATTCATTTAAAAATAAGATAAATGATTTTTAAAAAATTAAAAGTATTAAAATAATAATTATTATAGTGTACCACTAATTATATATATATATATGATATTATATGGATTTTTTAAAGGATTATATTCTAATTCCATCTTATTCTTGTTGTATTTAGTGTCAAATTAAATGAATAGGCTCAAAAACGACATTAATGAAATTTTATGATAAATAACATTTTATTACATGATTTAAAATTCATCAAAATACTATCATAATATATTTTAATGGGATAAGGTCTCAAAAATCAGTAATGGTCCATTAATTGGTCTTTTTTCCTCTTTTGGGAACATTATTGACCCTTAAACGGTAGAAAACATTAATATTACAATAATTGTAAAATGTGTGAATGGGGGTTAAAACAAAATGATAAGAGTGAAAACATAACCAAAACTTATGAAACTTTTTTTTATGAGATTATTTATACTTATACTCATTATATATTCTAATTATATCAATCTGGGGCTGATCAGACATGAAAACTAATTTATATTTCTTTCATAGTTTAATTAATTCCAAGAATTCCCACCCCCTCCCTTATAAAATAACACCCATTTTCTATTTAATTTACCCCACATTGAGAAAAATATCTTAAAAAAACCTATCCATTTATCCTCTAAAAATCCATATATATGTTCTAGAGGTTCTAGAATTTCCAAAAGATGAACCCTAATCCCCTTAAATTGAGATATAACGAAAGGTTATAGAAGAAGAGGTAATTTCCATTACGAACACTTTCATGATTATTTATTCATATACTTCTTATAAATATTTGTCACCTACCCTAAAATAATTCATCCAGTATGATAAATATAATTATATGTTATTTCTTATCATGGTATAACTATATTCCATCTACGGAAAGTTAAATCATCAATTGTTTGTACGTATGACTTACCATCACCACGTAGCAGTGTAATTTGTTTTTTGTCACCACATTTATATCATATATGTAAGAACCTGGTTCTTCTTCGAGTAATATATCCTTTACTTTTGATCAATTTTTAGTTTAATTTATTCAATATAGCCTAATGTGAATTCCCATTGAGGTCATGTAGGTATCATAGGTGTCCACGGCCAGTTTTAAAACTGGGACCCATGTTTTCGGTTAAAATAACAGAGCACACAGTTATTGTAAACCCTTCGATTTGGGCCACATGGCTGTGTGACCAGTTCTGAAATTTTGACAGTGGGGTTTTTCACAATTTTCACATGGTTTGTCAAACCATGTAGATAACTGTGAGATGTGCCCTTTCCCTAGATTAGACCATGCATAGTTAGCACATGGTTTTGAAAACCATGACCACAAACTGTACGACCCAAAAACTTTTGAAAAAAATGACTATTTTTCTAAAAAACGTGTTTTAAACCTAATAATCTATTTCATTTATTATATAAACAGTAAGGGATCTCATTTGAATCCCTCTTGGTTGACTAAACTAGGAATTTTCACAGGATCTCTATCCTATCTATGCTCTCAGCATTTCTAATCTCATTAGATCTGCATTGGTGAGTACTTGATTCATTTTTATTCATTCTTTGTTCTTGTAAATATCACATGCCCTATTTTGGTTCATACTAATATTCCCTATAGCCAGTTTCTTCATCCGTTCATTGATTTTCTCCTAATATGAGTCAAATCTAGAGCTAATACTAGATAATGAATCAACTACATACCTATGGTATGTGGTCTCGTTCCTTTATCTAAAATTCAAAGTGTTTATATATGTCGTTGCGGCGCACACCCAATCCTACAGGTATCCTCTTGAAAATAAATTAAATTCTTGTATTACTAATCATAACCTATATAAATAAATTGTCGTGTTAATGAAATGTTATAGGTTGAATACCTCAAAAATGGAACCACATATATGGGTTTGTTGATTAATTAAATGGACCATTTGATGGTATATGAAATTTGGACACCTTTTTAGGTGTTCCCATTACACTTGTCATGGGATGTTAATATTGAAATGTCAATTGATGTTTGAATTGTGAGTTGACTTATAAATTGAATTGCGATAACAATTATATTTGAATTGATTAATCAGAAATGATAAATGAATATGACCCTTGAACCTTTCCATTTAATGGGTTTGTATGCTTTATAATACAATTTAAATGAAATGACCATGTGTGTTAATTTAAAGGAAATCCTTCTAAGCTAGAACAATACATTGAATCACCTTTGAGGTGAGGTATATGTTATATTTTCTTGGTTATTAACTTTTTAGGTTACATCATAGTAAATAAATGATATAATTGATCGATTATAAATATTTATTGGGTGACTCATGGATTCATATATGAATGCCATGTATAGACTCAACTGGAATGTACCTTTCTTATGTCCAAGTGATACATGGACTCCCTAGAAGATTATTAAGGAAAGAATCATAGGACTGACTATAATATGTTGAGTGATAAATGGATTCATATGAAAATTCCATGGATGGAATCAAAGGGAATTGATCATTATTCTATGGGAAATACATGGGATACCTTAGTGGGCCACCAAGGGCAGAATCAAGTGGAAGAGATGATATACCACACCTAGAGTGATGCCTGAGTTCCTGAGAGGTTCTCCATGCATCGACTTTAAGGGTGTTGGTTTATATTATACATAGAGAAATACCTGATGTAAAAATTAGGAATTATAGGGATGTTCTTAGGTTCCATATTTATTATTGAATGAAATGGTTTAGATGAAGCATCTTCCAAGACAATGTGCATTCATGGATTCTGTATTTGTATTTAAATTCATGGATGTCCTATTTAGGAATCCTTTGGTCATGTTATCATAGGGAACACTGAGCAATTTTCCAGGTCTTGAGATATATCAATTAAATGATAGTTAATTGTTTAATAAAGTTTGTTATAAATACATAGTATTGAATTTAAATTTATAATCATACCTCTTAACTGAAATTGATTAATTGAACTTGATTATAAATGAGATCCTCGACTTATAGGATGTTTAATTTTTGGTACTTCCTTGCATTAATATTATTATTTTCTATACACTATTTATATAGATATATATTCACTAACTTCTTAGAACCTAGCCTTGGGTGGTTTCCTATTGGGATTATATATCACAATTTGTTTGGTCCACCTTTGTGTACCCAAAAAACTATATGATTTTATGTATGTATAAGAGAATGAACACTTATATAGGTTATTGATTATTTCTTAGGATTATTAGGGCATGAGACCAATTCGAGGATTGTCATTCTAGTAGGGAACTTTTTTTTCTTTTTGTATTTTTGTTCCATGTATTGTACACATGCTATGTATACATGTTTTGGATATTTTATTAGAGACATATGAGATGCATTATCATCATAATTTTATGTGACATTACTTTTGATATTATCATCCATTCTTTCTAGTTATCTATTTTCTGTATGATTTACTACTTCCGCTACTTATTCTATTATTGTTATTCCACTATGTCACACTTTGGTAAGGGGGAATAGTCTCCCCATGGACTCACCCTAGACCTTGATACTAGATGGCATCATCTGAAATTTGGGGAGATGAGATTGAGGCCATGTGGCACACCAAAATCAGGGAACTATTGAGTTCCATCCAGGTCGGAGATGTTCCAAAGTTGTATTAGTGAAAAAAAATTCAGGTTTTATTTATTATTTGGAAAAATATAAAGGGATTGAAAGGAAAAGAAATTTTTTAATGAGTTATTCCTATGTGTAGCTAACCTATGTATAAGAAAAATCCAAATTACATTGAATGAAATTGCTATTTTTTGGTTTTGACTATTATAGTTGATTTGATCTCACTATTGGGTGACACAATTGAATTGTGATGTTATCCTTAATATAGTTTTGGTTATATTTTGTTGCAACATGATGATATGAGGGTGTTCCACATCATGCATCATTTTAGGAACATTATTGTATTCAATTGCAATGCATTATACTATTCCATTTAGGACACATTAGTTTTTACAAGTTATTTTGATAGGTATCATGATAGATGTACTGACTATTATGATAGGTATACTAGAATGTGTTATTGTGTGAATTAGGTGGATTCTATAATTTGGATCCTGAGGAGTATGGGCCCTCATTGATTATAATTTTGTAAACAATTTATTCAACATTTTAAATTTAATTGAGATATAAATTTGAACTGAGAATAAATTCAAATAAGAATGAATATAGGAATTCAAGTGAAAGTGAAATAGAAATTGTGATGCTTATAGTAGTGAACCTGACCCAGAATTGACCTTATTAGTGGAAAATTTGTATTTTATATTTTTTATATTTGACCTATAAGACACCCATACTTTAATGATGAAGTAAGAAGATGGGTTTGTTCTTATATAGGAAGGCTTGTACATATACTATTTTAGTATCTGTGATTTTGAGCTGCAAACTTGGATAACAGTCTTGAACTGAGCTGTGTGTTTTTCATTGTAGAAGAATACCATCCTGACTACATGTAGTTTTACGCTATGAGGGTGGTGAAAACCACACTCTATATGTGGTGGGCCATGGGTGACCAGTTTATCCTCTAGCCATGCTAGCTGCAGCACTAGTAGTAGTACTAGAAATAGGCGCTCAGGCATATTTCCACGATGGATTATTATACTTTATGAAAACCATTCAGGGAACACCGTGACTTACCCCAACTATGAAAGAGTTATTGCATGGGTTACAATAGCAGCATCCTCCCATGTTTTCATGGGATGGATGACCTCAGGGTATGGAGTAATAGCCAGAGGGAATGCTACCAATCCTTTAGCATCTTGAAATGCCTTCGGAGAGGAGGATCAGGCTCATTGAATATATATTACATGATTTAGCTAAGATATGGTGGGATTTTATAAGTCAGATGAAACATCATATGGAGATGTCTTAGATTGATTTCCCTACATCCTTCTATTATGATTTCTATATCGATACATTGAGGTCCGATAAAGCCCATGATTTATTTCACTTGGAGTATGGTGCACTATCAATTATGGATTACTTTCCCATTTTATATAGCTCAAGTGATTCATATCTATTTGGATGGGTAATGATCTATTTAATCAAAGGATAATCAAGGATGGTCTTAGATTTGACATTTGATCATAAGTAAATGACTTTAAGATGAATTTAATTTTTGGAATAGTCAATCAGAAGCTTATCACAGAGCATAACCTAAGAGAGGCTGGGGGTGCGAGCTTGGGTGGTTTTGAATATAGATTTTCTTCTATATAAATTGGTAGTAGGAAGCATAATTTTAACCTTCCAAATAGTGAAATTTGTAAGCATTTGACACACTTAGGTAGTCAGGTGAGGTGTTTCCAATGTGGCAGGCTAGGATATATGAGGACATAGTGTATGAGGGACTTATTGGAGTACCGATATTATGGAAATATGGGTTATCAACAACACTTCTACAAAACCTTTCCACCAACATCTAGTGAAATAGGGTCTACACCAAAACCTTATGATGGAATAGGGTTAGTAGCTTATCTTCAGGCCTGGTGTTGGAGAACAGTTGGCCAACTAGGATAATGAGGTGGTTGTGGCCATGGTAGTTAGTCCCCAATTTTAGATCCACAATAGAGTAAATCATCTTAGGGTAGCCTGACAGTATCATGGGGCCACAGTTCTTGAAATATATACACAGTGTAATATAACCTTGATGAGAGGGATCCCAAACCTTCTACTCCCTTAGGTACTATTCTTGTAAACTCAACTTTAGCTACTACACTTTTTGATATAGGATATTCTCCGAGATTTATATTTGTTCCATTTGTGGAGAGACATAGGATGTAAATTTAGTTTTTTGATGGTTCTATGATTCTGGACGCTTCTTTGGGGATTAGAAAAAAGGGTATATGTTAGTGTAGGGATTTTCCCTTGAGATCAGTGGGTGTCACATCATATGCAACCTCTTTTTACTCAAAATGAAAAGGTTTTCATCATTCTCGGGATATACTAGTTGGTTACTTTTCATGGTTTCATTGATTTATATCTATGAAGGGTGAATTTCAAATCACAAGAGGGTGGTGATTTTACTCACAAGGGTGAATGAGATTTCCAGGATAACCGAGATGGAACTAATCATTGTTTACTAGTTTGGATGACATCCTAGATTACATGTTTATATCTCGATGATCATGGAACATGTCAAACTAATTTCCCTAGAGTTGTTGATCGTTTCACGGATTTTTTCTAGGATGAAATTTAAGGACTTACTCAATTGAGATAGGTAGAGTTCTCTATTGAGAGAGTAACCAGAGTTGCACTGATATCCATTCCTCCATATATGATGGCTACCAGTGAGGTGTAATATATCAAGAGGTAGGTAGAGTATTTATAGGAAAAGGGGTTTATCCAACCCAATTCTTCTTTGTGGGGTTCGCCAGTAATTTTTGATAAAAAGGTGGATGAAACTCTCCAGATATGTGTGGATTATCAGAAATTGAACCAAATGATGGTTAAGAATTGGTATCTTCTATCGTAGATCGATGTTATTTTTGGCCAGATCCGAGGAGCTCAAGTCATCTCAAATATTGATTTTTGATTTAGTTATCATCAGGTGTATGTTAGACTATCAAACATGCCTCTCATAGATTTTCATATAAGGTATAGTCTATATGAGTATTTTTTTATTCCATTATGTCTCACAAAGGCACCCATAGTTTTCATGGTACTGGGGAATCGAGTGTTCCATCCTTATCTTGATTTGTTTTTGGTGATTTTTGTGCATGATATATTGTTTTATTCTAAAAATCAATACAACTTTGCAAAAAAATTTAAAATCATATTGAATACACTAAGAGAGAATCATTTATATTCTAAGCTCAAAAAATTCCACTTCTGGCTCAATTAGATCCACCAATGGGTCACATTTTCTTAGAGACAAGAGTATAAGTTAACCTAGAGAAGGTTAGAGCTGTATTGTTCATGGGGAATCCCATGAATGTCTTTGAGGTATAAACATTCTTGGGGTTACCTTATTATTATAAGCATTTTATACAGGAATTATCATTCCTAGAAGTGCCTCTCATGGCCTTGACTAAGAAATGTGTGAATTTTATATAGTTAAATTCCTACGAAATGGAATTTTGAGGGATGAATGTGAGATTGAATTTTGCATTGATAATGATTTTCCATATCTAGGGAGGAGTAAAAATGTTTACTATGATGCATAAAGTATCGGTCTAGGTGCAATCCTTATGCAGGGAGACAGAGTCGTTTGGTACTGGTCTCGGCAGTTGAGGCCACATGAGAGGAATTTACCTACACATGATATTGAGTTAGCTGATGTAGTTCACACATTGAATTTTTGGAGAAATTACATACTTGGAGAGTGTTTTTAGGTGTACACAGAACACAAAATCCTCAAGTACATATTTATACATTGTGATCTAAATATAAGAAAAAAAGGTGGTGTGAATACATACAACATTTCGACTTTGAGATTGCTAATATTTCTGGTAAAGGAAATGCAGTGGTCGATACACTGAGCATGAGGACACAGATATATGAAGTATAGTAGGTTAGTAGTGAGTGGAATTTTATTTATTTATTATTTGATATGAACTTATAGGTGCATGACAGTTATGGGTGGACCTATTTTTTATCCTTTTCTATTACCTCTAACATTCTTAATAGAGTAAGGATGAGGCAGTTATCAAACTCTTAAGGTCTAGTCCTATATGAGAGTGTGGTAGGTGAGGAACATCCTCCGGGATAAACCATAGGTGAGGATGACATTTTTCATGTTTGTCGTCATGTATGGGTTTCTATAGACATTCCCGATGAGCTGATGTGATATTTTTGTGCTTCATCATGGGATGTGCACCCCAACCTCACCAAGATTAACTAGGATTTATAACTCTTGTATTGGTGATCGGGTATGGAAAGAGATGTAGCTGGGCTTTTCATGAGGTTTTCCACTTCCCTTCAAGTGAAGGAGAAACATTAGTGACCACCTAGAAATTTACATCAACTACCCATTCTTGATTGGAAATGGAATGAAATCATAATAAATTTTGTGATGGGTTTACCGATTTCACCTCAAGGTAATTATGCCTTATGGGTTGTTTTTGAAAGGATCATGAAGGATTCATATTTTCTACCTATCAAGGATGCCTTTAGTATAGATGAGCTTGGGTAGTTGTATATCCATGAGATAGTATGAATTCACAGGGTACCACCTACTATTATTTCATATAGGGATGCCCTATTTACTTCATGTTTCTAGAAAGCGCTATAGAGGGTGTTGGTACACATGTGATTCTGAGCATGAAATACCACCACCAGATAGATGTCCAATCAGAGTGAATGATTCACGTTATTGAGGATGTGTTGTGGGAATGCATCCAAGATTTTAGGGGATGTTAGAAGAGGCACATTCCCATTATTGAATTATCCCATAATAATATATTTTAGGTTACTATATTGATGGAACCGTATTAGTATTTTTATGGTAGGCTATATTGATCCACCTTGTGTGGGTTAGAGGAATGACAAGTAGCTATTATTGGCCCTCATCTTGTTTTGGATATCACAGAGTAGGTGTAGTGGATTCGAAAACAGTTGTCTAATACACAGCCTCATCAGAAATCATAGGCTGATCTCAAAAGATAAACTCTAGAGTTTTAGGATAGGGATTGTGTTTTCTTGCATGTATCACTGAGGATGGTATACTAGAGGATTAGGAGATAGGGTATACTTTCACCGAGATACATTAATATGTTCACGATTTTGGAGAGAGTTAGGCCGATAGCCTAGAATTTTCATTTAACATAGAGGTCCTGGAACACACAATTCATCTTCCATGTTTCTCAGCTATGTTTCTATTATTCAGAACCATCTCATTTCTTTCTTCCGAAGGAGGTTGAGTTACAGGTTAATGAAGCTTTTGAGGAGTGTCCTATTCATATTGTGGATCATAGAAAGAAGGTTCTCCGAGGTTAGTCAATTCATATAGTATGGGTGTTATGGCAGAATTACCATTTGAAGGATGAGACCTAGGATTGGGAGGGTGATGTATGATCACAGGGGCCAGTGTTGTTCATAGACATTCTTAACCACCATTGAGAAGAAAATTCTAAGGTGAATTTCCTTAAGAGGAGAAGTTTGAAAGAACATGATTCTTCTTTGTGGTATGAATCCTTTACTTTACATAAATTATCAATTTAATTTCTTAAATATGGTCTAATTTGAATGAATGTTGAGTTCATAGAGGTATTGGGTGTGTCTAGGGCTGGTTTAGATCCTAGAACCCATATTGTGGGCGGAATTGGCCTACTTTACAGATAGTGTAAACCATGTTATTTAGGCTGCATGACCATGCGACCAGGTCTACAATTTTGACTATGGGGTTTTTCATTATTGAACATCGTTAGTAAAACCCCATAGATAATTGTGTGTTGTTCCCTTTACCTATAGTATATCATTCACGATTTGTGCATTATTAGGAAAACTGTGCACACAAACCACGTGACTTAGATATTTTGGGTCAAATGACTTTTTTACATTAAAATTATTTTAAACCTAAGAATCTATATCATTATTTCTATGAATATCAAGAGATCTCCTTTAAATCTCTCTTGGTTGACTAAACTATGAATTTCCATCGGATCTCCATCCAATCACTGATTCAAGCATCGATCAACTCATTGGATCTTCATTGGTGAGTACTCAATTCCTTTTTATCCATTATTAATTCTTCCAGATATCAGAAGAGCTATTTTAGTGAAAGATAATATCCCCTACTACTAGGTTCATTATTTGTTCTTCGATTTTATCCCAAGTTGAGTTGAATCTAGAGATGATACAAAATGAGATATTAATTACGAACCTACAGTAGGTGGTATCATGACTTTTTCTAAAAGTAGAAGTTTTTATATATGTTGTTGTGCCACGGTCCCAAATCATCAGGTATATAATTGAAATGAAATTAAATCATTATATTTGTATGCATGTCCAATATAATTAAAGAGGCTCGTTAATTAATGGAAATAGGTTTAATACCTTGAAAAGATAACCACCCCTCTAGGTATTTTGTTTAATTAAATGGGCCATTAGATGGTATATGAAGTTTGGACCCCTTTTTAGGTGTTCCCTTTACCCTTGTCATACGATTTTAATATAAAAATTTAAATTCATTTTTGAATTGTGAATTGACATGAAAATTGAATTGTGATAAAAATTATAATTGAATTGATTTATAGGAAGGGATGAATGACCATGAACCTTGAACCTTTCCATGTAATGGTTTCTTTATTGATAAAATTGTTTAAATGAAATTCTCATGTGATTTAATTTTAAGGAAATCCTTTGAAGCTTGGCCAATACCTTGAGTCACCTTTTGAGGTGAGGTCCAGGTTGGATGTTCTTGGTTTTGACCTTGGAATGTTAAATGAAATTTCATTAATTATATTGATGATTTATTATGAATATTCCTTTGGTGAATCATGGACTCATATAAAAATTTCATGGATGGACTCAAATTGAATGTACCTTACTTATGCCCGAGTGATAATTGGACTCACTAGAAGACTTCCGAGGATGGACTCGGAGGCTTGAATATTATATTTTGAGTGATACATGGATTTATATGATAATTACGTGGAATAACTCATTTGGAATTGATCATTAGTCTATGGGTGATACATAGTCTCCCTTAGTGCACCTCTAAGGATAGACTCGAGTAGAAGAGATGTTATATGACACCAAGATCGATGCTTGGTTTCTTAAGAGGTTATCCATGGAAGAGCTTGTAGGCTATTGGTTTATATATTACCTGGAGTGATACCTAGACTCCAAATTAGGAATTCCATGTATGGGCTCAGGTTCTATATTCATTATTGAATTAAATGGTTTATATGATGTGTCTTCTAAGCCAAAGAACAATCTTGGATTTATTCTTTGTATTTAATTTTATGGATTTTATATTTATGAATCCTTTCATCATGTTATCATGGGGAATTATAGGAATTATGAAAGCTCTAAAGACTTTGAAATAAAATGATATTAGATGGTTTGATAAATTTGATTATAAAGACATGTTCCTGACTGTTAATTCAGAGACTCACCTCTTAAATGAAATTGATTAATTAAATTTGATTATAAATGAGAACATAGACTTATAGGATGTTTATTTTTTTGAACATAATTAAATTACTATTATTACTACCTACACACTTTTATAATATATATATATATTTATTGACTAATTGGAACCTGAACTTGGGTGGTTTCCTACTAGGATTATTTATTACACCCTATTTGGTCCATCCTTGGGTACCAAAATAGACTATATGATTATGGGTATAGATTATAGAAATCACCCTTCTATAGGTTCTTAAATAATTATTTGGAGTAGGAGAGCCTATGAAAGATATGAGTCTCATGATTCTAGCTGGAAAATTTTGGGTCTTTTTGTATTTATGTTCCATGTATTGTACACCAACTATGTATACATGTCTAGCTTTTTATTAGAGAAACATGATATGTATTATCATCGTAATTGTATGTGAGATTCCTTTTGTTATTTTTATCCATTATTGTCAAGTATATTTTTTCTTTATGATTTATTTATTCCAAAAATTCTTTTGTTTTTGTTATTCTGCTATGTTACACTCTCTTAAAAGGCCATAATCTCACCACAGACTCACCCTAGACCCTCACTTCTAGGCAGAAGCCTCTACTGTTTAGGGACATGTGCTTAAATCCATGTGTCCAACCATGATTCGAAATTTTTTGAGTAGTATTCAAGGCTGGGACAATAAAATATATACATTCTTACTTTAAATCCATTAGAAAATTATAATGTCTCTTGTGAGTATGTGTGGACTACCACGTCCACAAAGCGACGTGATCCTTTTGTTGTTTAAGATTTACATGGATGTTAATAAGGATATATTTAATGAATATATATGATATATATGAATTAAAAATGATTCTATAAAATTTATTTAGTTTATAATTTTTTTTCTTTCTATATGTCGAAAAGTGAAAGATGTTCTCATACATATATACAACCTACCATCTCTATGAATAGTGTAATTAATTTTTCTATATATATGTTTTATGGATAACTCTAAATACATATATATTAAATATATATAATATATATATATTGAATAACATTATGGTGAATATGTAACCATTATAGAGATACAAGGACTAAGAGTACTGAATCAAAACATACATGAAAAAGAAATCAGCTAACATCGAAAATAATGAGAATATTAATATATTGTTAACATATGGGAGAAAATATTACAAATGGATAATATATGATATTATATATTTTAAAATGGTTATGATATCATAGTATGATAAATTTAAAAAATTATACAAGAGGTTATCACACCTATGAGGCAATTCAAACTTGAGGTAAGGGATTTCTTAACTCAATTTCATTTTTTTGATTTATAACACTTCTTTATTGATTATATTATGTCAATATTATTTTGAAATTTAATATTATTTTTTATGTTTTATTTTCACTTATCTTATGTTTATTTACATTTTTCACACACAATTTCTTCATTTATTAATTCGGATTTCAATGATATGATCTTTTTAAGGGATTTCATCTTAATTTTCACTCCACTAAGGCATATTTGGTATTATAAAACTATTTAGTTTTATATGTTGTATATACTTCTCATTTCATGTATTTAACATGAATATATATTTATTCATGATGATTTAAGTTTCAATTCATGTTTATTATTTCATTTTTATTCATTTTAAATGTTACCAATGAGGTAAGAATTTATTTTACAATCTCAATTTTTGGGATTTCCCTTATTTTTGTTGAAGGAATATTCATAAACTCCGTCTACTTTATTATCCTATGAATTTTAAAGAGTTTATATATTTTATTATATGTTTTACTATCTTTGTTACTTGAATTATGAAAATAAATTTTAAAAATAAAATATGATCTTGTTTCTCTTTTTGATGAGGTATATTTTTCTTCCATTACCATATTTTAAAAAAAAATTATTTTACAAAATTCATTTTATTTACTAAAATGAATTTTTAAGGAATTTTTTATTTATCAACCACTTTTTAAATTTTTTAAAGGAATAGTTCTATTGTTTTAGGGTCAGTTTAAACATTCATTATAAAACTTCAAAAGGAATGTTTTAAACATACATGGTGTTAACATATTTCCCCACTTCCACTACCATTTTATACTATTTAGTTTCATTTAAACATTTACAAAGGTTTTACAATGAAAAATATTTTAATAAATATTGTTTTGATATTTTTCATCCATTTTATTTTATTGTCTAACGACATGAGTTTATTACAAAAATATTATTTCTAGTTAATTTGAGGTCATGTTTTATCTCTCATTAACTTTGTGGTTATTAACGTTATCTTAAAACATTCAATTTCATATTTTCATGTATCAATGGAAATTAAATTTATCTTAAATATCCTTCATGGATATTAATATTTTATAAACATTATAACATTTATATATATGGTGTTTTACTATGAAATTTATTTTATTGACTGGGGAAAATCTTGAAAAATCTATATTCTTTAAAAAATATAGATATTTTATTATAAGGAATATTATTTATGAATTGAAATAATAATTCAGTATATGAGGAATCCATTATACTTACAGTTATGGATGGGTAATTGTAATATATTTCCTATTAAGTCATATAAAAGTTTAATGAGGAGAATCAGTAATCCAAATTAAATGTGTTTTTCATTTATATCTACCCATCCATTAAATTATCATGGAATATGAATTTGATGGTAAAATTATCATGATGTCCGAAGTCACAATTCCCAATATTAATCACTTACTCCATTGATAATTTATTTATTATTATCTGTGATATTAATTCTCTGATATTATCCATGGATTTATTTCATGATCATGTTATTGATTATATAGAAAGTATTTGTAGTTATTTACCTATCCATATTGATTATTACTTATTTACTCATGATGGATTCTAATATATATAATTCTTACTAAGAATCTAATATCTACCCTTTATTTTTTTTCCTTTCCCTAGGATATTAATAAGGATATTGTGAATAATATCAAGGATTCCAGAAATTTATTATTCTATGTATTTTGTATTTCCAATGTAATATAAAAATTATGTATACATATAATTATTCAGGAATAAAAAATTGATCGGCCTTTTGGGTTAGATCCTTTTTATATTATAAAAAATAAATAAATTTGACATTAGGACTGGGTTACTGGAATTGGGGTCTCTAGAGATGGTATCAGAGGAAGTTTAATAGATCCATGGGAACTAGATTTTTAATGAACATAGCTAACATGAGAATTATGATAATCCCTTATAGTATTTGTTAACCTTTACTATTAGAGGGTTTTTTTATTTTATGGATCAATATTCAGGATGATTATGAGCTAACTCATAGTGTTCCATTATTTAGTAAAGGTTCCTAATGAAATAAGGGGAATTAACACCAATAAAAAATGCTGATACTTCCCTACTGAGAAATACAACATAGATGGTATTGTAATTGAGTAGATCATATATATATTCTCGTAATTTACTCAGGTTATAATCAATATCCTTTCATATATGGGAAAATAATTATTATATATTATGATTCATCTATGTTGGATCACTTCATGTGACATAATCTACCATATTATAATAGATCGCTTAAGGGATGTATTTTGTTTTGAATTAATAAAGTTTGGGTTTAAACATGTCAAGGGTTTATGAGGGGATTCTTTGTTTTTGAAGGCTTTGGAGGTGGTTAAATTTGATTCTACAGAATGTAGACCATGCCTTGTCTTTTGAAAACTTCCACACCATGAACATGTTACATGACAAGAACTTATTTCTAGGTAGATGTTGGGAACTGGTTTAGCGCATGAAATTTTACACAATTTGAAACTTTTTCACATTGTGAAATAATTAATTAGGGTTATTTTAACCCATGGTGATTCATTTTTCAATGTATTTTATAAATCAATAAATTCACTTTGTGTAAGAGTTTCACATCATGAATATCTTGGAACTAGTAGTCCTAACCCATGTAATGTGCATGATTTTTTTCATCCACCTTAAAATGTTCTCTATCAATACCTAGGGAAATCCATGGGATTTTGGAGAGATTCCTTCCCTTGCATATGCATCAATAAAGCATTTAATATCTAGCGATTTTCTCTAATTTTTTACCCTCTCTTCCATTTTTCTCTATTATCATTGTGTGATATCTTGACCATTATTGAACCATGTTTTGATCTTGTGTGATATGTGTTTTTAATTGTGATCTCCTTCACCTTATTTCCTCATTGGCATTCCTGATTGAGAGAATTTCTTTGATCTCCATATAAAGGAAGGTTGTCTAGAATAAATACCTATAGTATATATTTATTTTTTCAATAATGTGAAATATTATGCAATTACGTATACACAGTATGCACATTAACAAATAGAATAATGGATGATAATGACATGTTTTTGGACTTCCCCTTAGATCCATTTGAATCTAATGGTGTTGAGACCTAGCTTGTGGCTACTCATAGGGTGAGCCTACCCTAGAATAATAATGAACTGACTAATAGCTTAAAATATGATTTATTATCACATGAAATCTCAGGTTATCTATACTCTTAGTTTCACCTTGGAAAATGGATACCTTGATTATTGAATAAATGGTGAAGATTTGATATAAATGAGAATGTACACTATCATGATAATAAATTAAGGTATAATTAAATTAATGAATGGATAATTAAAAGAAAATTGTTAATTATCTAAATTTAATATTGTGACTTTTGATTTTATGTTATGTTATTATGGTCGTTATGACTTGTGTTGTGATTTATGTTAAAATACTTAGATAAAGGGATTTTCTAGATGAATCTCAAATTCATATAAAAAGGTATTTTCCTTATGATACTAAAATGTTTATATAAAGGTATTTTCTTGGTTATGGTGAAATGATTATATAAAGGGATTTTCCTAGTTATACTATAATAATTACAATGATTAGCTCAGTTATGTGATTATTCCATGGAATTATGGTAACATTTAGCATGGTCGAGCTACATTGTCGTAAATATTTCGGCATGATGCTAAAGAAGGTTGATTATTGTATCATATTAATTGATTAATTAATACTCTTTATTATCATTTTATTAAATGCCCTTATTATTATACTAGCTTTGTTTAGATACAATGGTATTGGACTACATTGTTTTACCCACACCCTATTTGGGACTCCATTTGGTACTTCATAAGATTACATGGATTCATGTTTGGACAAGGGAAAATGAACATGTTGTTGATTATTTATTACTAGATGGATTGGATCTTGGAGACGGAACCACCATGGGGTTTATGACAAAGTTCATTTGAGTTTATCTGTGTCATCATGGTATTTTACCTATATTACTTTCAATTTAATATTTTTTTAAATTCTAGCATAACATTACATGGTTCATTATTATTTGGTTTACATGGTTCATACTTTGTCTTCTATTTATATTTTGTACTATTCTTGATATTTCCATAAATCTAATATTTGTTTATTTATGCTGTATTGAAACTCTATACTAAGGGGTATAGTCTCCCTACTATGTTTTCTACACCCCTTATGCTAGTCAAAAACCTCTGGTATATGTGGAAGCATTCTTGACATCTAGTAACCAACATGGTTTGGACATGTGAGAGTGCGCCAGTCCAAGGGATGTTACAAAGTGGTATCAGAGGATAAATGTTGTTATTTTATATTTCTTTACTATTTTGGAAAGGAATAAAAGATCTTCTAATGTGTTGGCACTTGTTAATGAGCTTGTACATGGAATTATATAACCCATGTACAATGGAAATTCTGAGTACCCAGGGATGATATTATTATTCATAATGTTCATTTTCTATGGATGATGTTATTTTAACTGTAGTGATTCACATGTTGTGTGATGTGTTTATTTTGGGAGATTTGTACTAGTGGCTTGGTATGGAATGAGATGAGTATGTATGCATCATGATAGTAACATAGAGATATATATTGGCTTTCATTATTCATGATAGGGAACATATTTACTGCATGTGATATATTTTCCATATGAACTATGAAATGAGATACTTGTTATATCTTATAAATGAAATTAAATAACTATTATGTCATTATAATTATCCTTTTAAGACATTTTTACAAATACCATGAGAAATTGGTTCTCTATTTATTTCACCTTATGAGGTTAACCTAATTGTCATCCAGTGTTTAAAGGAGTGCGTTTTTTTATCGATAAAATTCCTCATCATCGTCTTCGAGTTGAGTGTAAGGGGAGAAGAAACCTGAACACTTCTAATACAGGTGAACTAGAGATTCCTATAGCTCCATAGGATTAGATGAAAGTCCAGCTTTGCGACAACATCCAGATGGTCATGCGGTCCATGGAAAGGGAGTCTATTCACATAGTGCCTTAAATGTATAAGCTTAAAAGAGAGTTTCAACTATAATATACACCTATGATTATGAGGGAGGGAGGAACCGAATAAGCTATGTTCTGTATTTAATCTATTTAGATGAATCCCAAGAACCTTGAGACACCCGAAATTATGAGGGTGAATTTTTCTACACACATGCTTCATGAACCAACCATGAATTGGTGGGAAACATCAGGGAAAGCTAGGAAGTAAGAGGAGTTAAAATGGAAATATTTCATGATTTTTTTTAGAATATTCTATCCATAGATGTCGAGGGATTAGAAGGATCATGAGTTTACACACCTAACATAATAGGACATGTCAGTGATGGAACATTCCAAATGTTTCACCAACCTGTAGTGATTTTCACCATCTTTAGTATTTATTTATATTTCTAGGGAAAGGCATTTCTAGGATGGGATTCACTATGAGATTAGATAATATTCGATTTTTTTCTCTTGATTAGATTTTCATAAATGATTAATTATGCTCTCATTATGGAAGGCAATTTTAAAGAAGTATTGAAAAGAAACAAGGGTGTTTTAGAAAGGAAAATAGATAGCACTTTTTATTGTGGTAAGAATAATTTCTATGATAGTTGTTGACAAGGAAATAGTGGGAAGAATTGACAAGGTAGTGGACAACCATCTTAAGACCATGATCTATTTTAGTGATATAATTTTGGAAATTTTAGTCACAAGTGGACTCATTTTTCATACCCTACTATGGAGGGATATTCTTGAGATTATATGGGACACATATAGAGGTTTAATAGGGGAATGTGGTAGTAGATAATTAGTAGGGGATCATGACAAGTACTAGAATCTAAGAAGGACAAAACTACACCACAATAGACTTGTACCTTTAGTTACACTAGACGTTCAGTTCGAGGAAGGGGATGTGGTACCCTAGAATAAGAGTAGGAGTACAATGATAAGGGAACAACACATTGGATTTAGATTAGAGCCCAAGATATAGGGGAAAGTTATTTGCACACTATGCAGTCAACTTTGACGAGTTTGGATGTCGGTCCTTCAATAGTCATAGGTATGATTCTTATATCTTCTACCCTTGATTTGATTATTTTTGATTTAAGAAAATCACATATATTTATATATTCTAATTTTGAAAATGGTTTTGACATGGTTTTATAAATATTGAGTGGTTTCGTGGCCATCAGTACACCATTGCGAGTGAGGACAGAGAATATCAAACATTTCTAGGAATGTTCTCTAGAAATTACTGGTTACCATTTATTATGGGAACCATTTGTTCTATAAATTAGAGGTTTTGTATTTCATTACTTGTATGGATTGGATAGTTCTATACCTAAAACATATTGACTATTATCATAGGAGAGTTATCATTCTATATCAAGATGGAGGAAGCTATTTTCACCAGGGTGAGTGGGATCTTCAGGCTGGTCATGGAGGACTAATGCAGTGTAGATTATATTGTATCATGGATGATATAGCAGGACTTACTATCGATGATGGAAAAATAAAACATGATATTTTATTCCTTTTATATTCTATTTTCAATATGTCTTTCTTGACAAGTTATATAGTCAACCACCCAAGATGTAGATTGAGTTCATGATCGAGTTGGTTCAGGAAGAGGAGCTAGCTTCTATAATACCTTACATGATGGTACTAGAAGAGCTTCAGGAATTGAAAATTTAGTAGGAATGTCTATAATATAAGGGTTTCATATGAATAAGTACATCACCATGGGGTTTCCCAGTTCTTTTTTCTAGGATGGATGATGGTACTTTGCATCTGTGTGTAGACTATTGAAGATTGAACTAGATGATGGTTAAGAATCGGTATCCCCTTCTTCATATTGATGATCTCTATGAATAACCGATTGGTGATAAGATATTATCCAAGATCGAATTGATATCAAGATACCACCAGTTGTGGGTGAGACCATCACACATACCTTGGACTATTTTTAGGAGAATATATGGCTTGTATGATTTTCTGGTGATTCAGTTCTGTATGATGAATGCATGAATGATATTCATGCCTTTGATGAAGCATATATTTCATCCTTTTCTAGACCATTTTTTGGTGTTTTTTTGTCGATGATATCTCAGTGGACCCAAATAAAGTTGCATTTGTGGTATCTTGGGAGCATCCCAAGAATGTCTATGATATTCAGAGCATTCTGGGTTTAACAGGTTATTATCTATGTTTTATCTAGGAAATATACCATCTGGAAGTATTGATTTCTGAGAAGACCTAGAAAGTGAAAATTTTCATTTATTTAGATACTTTTAAAAGATATTGTTTGGAAGTAAAGTGTAGGATAACCTCATCATCGATCATCACCCTACCTGAGTTGGTTAAGGAATATATACTATATTGTGATGTATCTAGAGTTGGACTCCGAGTAGTTTTGATGCAGGATGATAGATTGGTTACTTATGTCTCTAGTAAACTAAGTCCTCATGAGAATAATTATCCTACTCACAATATAGAGTTATATGTAGTGATACATTTCTAGATATACTGGTGAAACTATCATTTTGTTGAGTTTTTTTTGTTATACAAATACCAAAAGAGCCTCATGTTCTTCTTCTCTCAGTGGGACCTAAACCATTGGTAGAGGATGTTGTTTGAGTATCTATAGTAATTTAACATCAAGTTGGATTTTACACTAGTCAAGGGAAATGTTTTTTTTAAATTCTTTGAGATGGAATACACAGACATAGGTAGTGTGGGAGTATTATGGTAAGTGGAGGATGCTGAATATATTTTCAAACAAGTATCTAGATATCCATGAATCCCAACGATGAGTATCTTGGACTTATATATTGATTATACTGATTCTTTATGATAGGATCAATAATTTTAGTTATCTGATCTAGAGTTCTTAGATCTGAGTGACATCTCATATAATGGGGATCCATCAGGATTGTCTCTTGGTGGTGACAATCCTCTTCTTTTCGATGGTCGAGTATGAGTTCTCATGGGATTTCACAAGGATTTGATGAGGTATTTCCATGATTCTAGATGCGAGTTTCATCCAAATCTAACAAAGATGTATCGATATCTCCATATATAGTATCAGTTGCCATTAATGAAGAAGGATGTAGAAGGCTTCTTGGAAAGTTGTTTTTCCTGTCAGTAGGATATGTTTGAGCATTAGATTCCTTCTAGGATATTTCTACCTCTTCCCATTACAAAATGAAAAGGGGAGGATGTAACTATGAATTTTATGACTGGATTACCTAATAAAACACCCATGAGTGATGTAGTATGAGTGATCATGGATCAACTAATGAATAAAACCCAGTTCTTATTGATCAGGGAGACTTTCATAATTGATGATATGAGTAATATTTACATGAAGGAGATAGTTTAGATTCATGGTGTCCCACTGAAAATTGTTTGTTGTCAATAGAGTAATTTCATATCTTGGTTTTGGAAGAAAATTATGGGATATTCCGATTATGGAGGATTTGTTATGAGCCTATGTTTTGGATTTTTATGGTTCATGGGAGAGACATTTAGCACTTGTGGAGTTCATTTTTAATAACATATTATAAGGATTTATCCAAAGGGAACATTTCAATGATTTGTATGGATGGTTTTGTTGTTATCCTATTTTTTTGAGAACGGTTAGCCAGTGCATGTTGGACCGAGTCTCATTTTGGATATTTATAAGTAGGTTTAGTTTTTCAGGAGGTTGTTAGTGACCATTCATAGTTGGAAAAAAAATTAATACCAACCCTATGAGATGACCTCTGTATTTTGAGGTGGGTCATCATGTTTTCATTTGTGTGTCTCATAGGTTGGGGAAATGCCATATTAGGAAACTAGGTAAGCCAAAAACCATGTTTTCAGGCTATGTGATATAGTGGAAAGGGTCATCCTAGTGGAATACTGACTGAACCTACCATAGTGCTACAATGCCATGCATAATGTGTTTCACATATTTGAACATTAGAGATATTATCTAGACCCTTTTCACGTGATAGACATTGATGACATCAAGATTGGTGTAGATTCGTCCTTTGAGGAACATCTGATATGGATTTTGGAACATAGTGAAAAGTACCCTTATGGAAAGACTATACCAATAGTTCGAGTGCAGTGTCATAATAAGCATGTTCAAGAGGAGAAATTAGAGAGAGAATACTATGTACAATAACAGTGTCTAGAAATTTTCATTGAGACCCCATAGTGATGCTTAGAGGAGCTCAGGGATGAGATGTGTTGTGGTGGGAGGGTTATAACATCTATTCTTTTTCCTGGTATGTCCCTATTTTAGTATTGGGTTGAACCACTATTAATTTGGGGTTTCCTTATTTTTAAACATTTTTGGTTGAGTCTCATATTGGAATGAAGATATATTTTTGTGGAAAATGACCTAATGTTTGAGAATTTATGTATGTTTGCATTAATGGAGTCTGGTTATAGACTTTTCAAGGTATTATGAGTGTTATATTTTGTTTGTAATGATTCATTAGTGTCTCGGGTGGTTTTTGTAGAATCTGGGTTGGGCATTATCTGTTGGACACTTTTACATCATGATCATGTTACACCATATGCACTTGTTTCTAGGTAGATTCCATGTACTAGTTTAAAGAATGAAATTTTAGATGTAGTGAAACTGGTTCATTTCATGAAATCGTCAATCGAGGTTATTTTAACATAAGGAAATGATTTATTTAGCGTATTTTATATATTGAGAAATTAAATTCCTGAAATAGTTTCACATAATGAATATCTCAGGACCATCAGTTTTAAATCACATAGTTCATATGATTTATTTTTTCCATCTTTCGTATAACATTATCTATAAAACCCTATGTAGAATCGAGGTGATTTTGGAGTGCATCATACCCATCTAGATTCCTTGATCAGGCATTAAATATCTAATGAGGTTTTTCACTTTGGTATTCCCACCACTTCCCCTTTTCTCCATTATCGTGATGTAATCTCTTCACTGTTGTTGAACTGGGTTTTGATCTTATGTGATCTAGGTGTTTCTTTTTGATATATTCCATCTTCTCTCATCATTGTAATTCATACTTAATATAATTTCGTTGATATCTGAATAAAGTTATGTCATATAGAACAAATCTCTATGGGTTATTTCTATTTTTTAATGTATGTGAAATATTATGTAATTGTTTCTACACAATGTCAACATTAACAAAAAATATAATTGTTGATGATAATAATGTATTTTGACTACACTTTGGATCCCTTTTGATATAATTGTGTTGAGACCTATAATGAAGCTAAAAATATGTAAATAATACCCTAGAACAATAATGAAATGTCTACTGGATGAAAATACGATTTATCATTACCTGAAATCTGAAGTGATTTCTTGTGAGAGACTCACCATGAAAAATGGATTCATTGATTACTGAATGAATTGTGATACTTTGATATAAATGGGTGCTTACACTGGCATGATAAAATATTAAGGAATTATTAAGTGAATAAATGGTTTATTGAAAGTCAAATGGTCAGTGGATGAATTTTCCCTTGTGACTTTTGATATCATTTTGTGTTATTATGACCATTATGACTTGTGATGTGCTTTATCATGAAATTATTATACAAACAATTTTCCCAAAGATGTTTAAATGCTTATATAAAGGTATTTTCATGGTGATGTTGAAATTATTATATAAAGGTCTTTGACCGGTGATAATGAAAAGATTTTATAAAGGGGTTTTTTACGGTAATGTTAAAATTATTATATAAAGGTATTTACCTAGTTATGTTTAAATACTTATATAAAGGTATTTTACTAGTTATAATTAAGTGTATATATAAAAGTATTTTTGTTTGTATTAGGAAACTCTAGAGGGGGTGAATTTATTTCCTATAAATTAAAAACATTATTTAAAAATCCCCCAATTTTATTTAAAAAAAATAGGATGGTTAATCAAATTAGAAATTTTATAAAATCTTTGCTTGTTTTAAAGATTTCTCAAATATTGATTAATTCTAAGTTAAATAAATTTATGATATTACTTTATCATTTTAAATTATTCTACTAAAATAAATTACACTGAAAAAACTCTCTATGATTAACTATCAAATCAAAGTAATGTTTTCCAATTTGAATAAAAAATATATGGAAGAAAATAGAACATTCAACACAGTAGATAAAAAAAGAGGTTTAGTCTCAAGAATAAAATTATTCCTCTCTACTTGGTGATCACCTTACACCAAGAAATTTATATTAAAAAACTTTTTCTACACCCAGGATTGGGGTTTACAACAACATACAACGCCTTCCACATCAAACTAGACCTCTACCACAATTTTACATCAGAAAAAATATAACCGGGTCCCACCGAGACCTCTTAAACAATTATACGTGGGGTTAAAATGGTGTTAAATAGCAGTGATGAGAGAATATCTTGTATCAACCAATTTATCATAGGAGACAGTGTGTGTTTTTAATACAGATACAGAAACTGCTCAAAATAATAATAAAATTGTACATAATAGAGAATAACATAATAAGAAGGGATTATAAATGCTATGAGTGTTGTTCTATGCAGTTCTAGAATCTTTGAATAGAGGTAATTTGAAGCTCAGGTCCTCTTCTAGAAATAGTCTTAGAAATAGAGTATCGTGAGTTATGTGTTCTAGTTTCTTGTTCAATGAGATGTTCTGCATAGCTCTTCTTCTTATTTGAGTTTCTTATGCTGCAAGGATGTTCACATGATGGTTTAAAATGATTTATAATTTTTCTCACACCAAGTAAGATGAATTATCGATTTTCTTCTACATTCTTTGGTGTGTTTTTCTCTCTAATATTCTTCGTATCATGTTCTATAATTTTTTAATCATTCTGTGTTTAGGTTTTGGCCAAAACGAAGCATGATTTACACACCTCTTACCTCGTACTATCTTTTGAATTGTATACAAGAATCATTAATAATATCAGTATTTTTAAATAGCTCAAATATTACTATTATGAATAATTTTGAATTTTATTTATATAAGGAAGAAGTGGATAATTATGGAATGGTGTCACAGTCAGCGGTTACATAGTAATGTTGAGTTCAGAGTGGTGCCACAGTCAGTGGTGAATCATCCTTTACTTCTAAGTGGTGCCTCCAGACTAGTGTCTCATAATTTTTTAAAATTTTGAATCATTCAGGCGATTCAATGGTGTCGTATAAAAAATGTCAGGTCCTTTGTGAGAAACAATTTCACTAGAAAAATGTGTCATTGAAATAGTGTCTGGTCCTTTATAAAAATTCCAAACTGGTGACTTGATACAATGGTGTTTATAACTTTATGAGTTTTAGAACTAGTAGAATGATACAATAGTGTCCCTGTAATGGGGACTCATACTTTACCAATTTTTATACTAAATAGTGAGATTGTTTGGTCACAATAATTTTGACTATGAGTGTACCATAATAGCGTCTCATAGTTTTTCAAATGTGTACGATCTATCTTAAGAATTAATACTCATAGAATGGATTAAGATTAAACATGATCATAATGAAATACTATAGAACAACATTAAATAATATTTATAAGAGTTAAACATGATTTGTGAGTAACAAAACAACAAAATTCCAACAATGATTTACCTAGTTATGTTGTAATGATTTTAGGGCTTGGGCCAATTATGTGATTATACCATGGAATTATGGTTATGATTGGTATGGTTGTACTACATCCTTAGTGATATTTTAGCATGGTCCATAATAAAGTTGATTGTTTTACTTTAATGATTGATGAATTAATACTCTTAATTACCACTTTGTTTCATTACCTTTTTATTAGACTAGTTTTATTTAAGAAAAATGGTTTCCACCTACTATATTTTACTCACATCGTATTCAAGCCACTATTTGGTACCTGAGAAGATTACATGGATATAGTTTTGAATAATGAAAGATGAACTTTTTGTTGATTACTTCTTGTTGGATGGGTTGGATCTTGGAGATGGGAGCACCATGGGGTTTTAGAATAGGGTATTTCACTTTATTTGTGTTGGAATGGTATTTTATCTTTATTAATTTTAGTTTGACAATTAGTTACACTCTAGCCTAACATTACATGGTTATTTATTATTATTTTTACAAGGATCATCCTCTATCTTCTAGTTTTATGATATACTTTTCCCTCTGTTTCCTTTACAATGATATTAGTTTATTTTCAATGAATTGAAACATGATTCTAGGGTTTATAGTATCTCCACTTTGTTCTTTACACACCCTCTTCTAGTCGGAAACCTCCAGAGTACGAGGAGGAGAACTTGTAGTCCAGTAACCATCTTGGTTTAGCCAAGTGATAGAGTGTCAAGCCAGGATATGTTATAGAATAAATACAATTTTTTGGGATTAAGTTAGATAAATAAATCTATTTTCACATGATCTAGAAAGGTAAATTATAGAGAATGTTAGATCCATTCAATGACATAGAATGTAATATCAGTGTTTTAAAAAATTTATGCTAACAATTTTTAGTGATATCTAGAGTTCTAATTTGGTAAAAACACTTTCCTAAGAATATCTCCTTGGAAGAAGGTTATGAGATTTTTAAATAAAGGAAAGATGATCCCTAGATATATTGGTCCCTTCAAAATTCTTAATCATATTTTGAAAGTAACCTATCGATTAGATCCTTTTCCAAATCTCTCTCCAGTTCAAGATGTGTTCCATGTATCTCTCTCGAGAATGTACATATATGATACATCAAATGTAATAAATTTAAAGTTCATATTTTTATAAAAATATCTCTCTTATGTGGAACAAAATTTATAGATTCTCGATTTCAGAGCGAAAATGTTATGAAACAAGACCACTGATTTGGTTGATGTTTTATGGAAAACACATAAAATTGGGAATGATACGTGGGAGTCTAAGGATGTGATGCAAAACAATTATCCTTATTTTTTGTATTAGAGTGATAATATTTCAAGGGTGAAATTATTATAAATAATTAGAATGTAAGAACCTGTGATTTTATGATATATTTCTCTTTAAATAAATTTTTTGATAGCTTACTTTTCACACAAGACCAAGTTTACAAGAAATGATAAAAACTGTTAAAATATTATAATGTAAAAATTATATAATTATTTAATCCATTATGTCAATATTATCATAGGTGATTTTATTTGGATTTTTCTAAGGAGATTGATTTTTAGATAGTAATGGAAAATACAATTTGTAGTAAAAATGTAGTTTATTTTAATAGAAAAAAACCCTCATAATTATTTTAATAAAATATTAAATTAAAATAAGACTCATATAGTAATAAATAATATAATTAATTACATTTTAATCATTATAATAGTAAATTTTATTATAAACTCATTTTTACTTAAAAAGGAATTTTAGAAAATCATTTTTATTGAATTTTATGAGTTTATTTTTAAATTTATTTATGTAACTTTTTTGAATTGAATTTGATAAAATGGATTACATATTTTTAATTTTTATAGTACATTTTAGTACATAGTTACCATTAATTTTTTTATGAATAGTAATAGTGGTAAATTTTATCACCTTAGTAAAGGTTAAATCAAATTATTAAGATTAATAACTAATGTGATCAACATTTTAAATTTCTACAACAATTTCATTTATCCTACTAGATAAGTCTATATCATCCATTTCTATATAATTCTCATTAATATTTACATTTGGTGATGTCTTTCTTTCATATTGACCTTTATATTACTTTAATAAAGGAATAAAAACTAATTGTTACTCTCTTGACTTTAATATCTCTAATATTTTTTCAATAATGATAAAAAGTGGTTATGTTTAGTTTTAAATGTTAATTTAAATATAATTTATTTTTTTAATCATGTTAATCATTTTTTAATTTTTAGTGACTGAATAATTACCTTAAACTCTTATGCGATAATGAAATTATATTTAATCAATTAAAATAAGAAGAAAGTAAATGATGTTTAAAATATGAAACATAATATAAATTAGAATCATTATATTGACCCACTAATTTTATCGATACATATTACATGTTAGGTATATTTTAAAGGATTAAATTATAATTGTATCGTTATCTTGATCTATTTAAACTCAAATTAAAGTATTTGTTTCAAAAATGACATTAATGATATTTTTTAATAAATAATATTTTATTACATGATTTAAAATTCATAAAAATCCTATCATCAGAAAATTTAATGGTATAATTTTTCATACATCATCCGTGGTCTATTAATGGGTCTTTTTTCCTCTTAGGGTAAAATTATTGAACATTAAATGGTATAAAACTTTAATATTGTGGTAATTATCAGAAGGTTTTAAATGGGTTAAAACTAAAAGATGATAGTGAAAAGACAAAAAAAAACAATTCAAATTTTATTTTATGAGATTATTTCGACTCATAATCATCCTATATTGTAATTATATAAACTTGGAACCAATTGGATAGGTAAAACATTTATATAAATTTAATTATTTAAGACATTCCAAGAATGCCAATCCCCTTACTTATAAAAGGACACCCATTATTTCTTTTATTTACCCCACATAGTGAAGACCAAAATGACCAAAACTTGTCCATTTGTCTTCTAATTATCTTTATAAATGTTCAATAGGTTTTGTTATTACCAAAAGACCAACCCTAAGTCCCCCAAGAGGAGATATAAAGGAAGTATACAGAAGAAGAGGTAATTATCGTTAATGACTATTTCAAGTTTATTCATTCTTATAATTCCTCTATATAAATTTAACCCATAATAAAATAGTAATTCCAGTATCATAAATAATCTTATATGTTATTTTTTATTAGGGGATAACCATATTCAATCTCTATATAAAATGAAAACATCGCTCGTGCGTACGTATGACTTACCATCTCAATCTTGTAGTGTAATTAATTTTTCATCACCACATTACATGGATGGTTATAAAATAGAACTATTGAATATATATTATATATTTTTTTCTTAATTATGATTTTCAAATTATAATATCATATATACCTTCTTACCTTCCAGTCCACTTGAAAATAATAATGTTGCTCATGTGTATGTGTAGACCACCACCTTCATTAAGTGTTGTGATCCGTTTTTAATTTAAGATTTACATGGATGATAAGAAACATAAATTTAATTAATATATATGATATTTATTTTGGAAAAATATTCTAAAATTTTTATTTATAATGTAATTTATTTTCATTCCGTCCTTTGAAAATTGAAAATATTACTCATGCGTACATACAACCTACAATCTCAATTAATAATGTAATTCATTTTTCAATATCAATATTTTATGAAAAAATATAAAAATATATATTTAATATATATGATATTTATATCCTGAATAAAATTATTTATATTTTATATCCATGATAAATATGGAAGGACTGAGAAAACCAAACCAAATCATATATGACAGAAAAGACCAATTAACACACAGAACAATAATAAGAATAAAAAGATTATTAGAAAATGGATAAGAAATATTATAAATGAATAATATATGATATTATATATTTTAATATCATTCTAGTATGTATTTAAAATAAATTAAAATTTATTACATAGAAGGTTTGTGCACCTAGGCAAGTTTAACTTTAGGTAAGCAGTCTTTTAACTAAGTTTCCTTTCGTTGGGTTATATCACTTATTCGTTGATTATATCATGTAAATATTTTTTGTGAAATGGAATATGTATTTTTAATATTTATTTTAAATTATATTGTTTGGATTTACATTTTTTATACATAATCTATTAATTTATTAATTTTAAATTCATTTATACGATCTTTGTAAGTGGTTTCATCTCAATTTCCACTCCACAAAGAAATATATGGTATTATGAAACTATTTATTTTTATATGATGTATATAATTTAGAATTTATTAATTTAACAGAAATATATATTTATTCATGATTATTAATCTTTTAATTCATATTTATTGTTTCAAGAGGCAACATATTAAATGTTACCAAAGATATAGGAATTTATTTTATAATCTCATTGTTTTGGGATTACAATTATTTTAATTCAAGGAATATACATAAAATCCATATTTTTTTATACTATGAATATTTATGGTTTTATTATATAATATTCTAAAGTTTACTCTCTTTTTACCTTTAATCATTCTAATAAATTTTTAAATTAAAATCAAGTCTGGTTTTTATTTTTGACCGTGTATCTTTTTCATCCAAGATAACATTTTTTGAAATTATTTTAAAAAATTCCATTTATTTTATCAAATAAATTATTAAGGAAATTTTTATTTTACCTTTAATTTTTAATTTTTTTAAAGAATATTAATAAAATTTTCAAAAAGTTTCATTTTATAATTTCTTTACCAAAAATTAAAACAATTTGTTTAATGTATACAAGATTTTTAGATTCCCCCTACCATAATTGTTTTATTCTATTTAGATTCTTCTATGTTTTCAATGGTTTTAAAAATTAAAATCTTATAAGATATATTATTTCAACATTTCTTATCCATTTTATTTTATTCTCTAAAATATGTGAGTTTAATATAAAACCTAAATTTCTAATGAATTGAAGGTTATATTTTATCTCTTACTAGTTTTATGGTCATTATCTTTCTCTTGAAACATTCACTTTGTTTTGATTATTTTTCACTGGAAATTGCACTTATCTTAAAGATACTTCATGGATATAATTATTTGTTAAAGAATATGTCATTTCTATATCTAATATTTTAATATGAAAGTTATTTGATTGACTGGGGAAAATATTGACAAAATCATATTTTTTACTCAATATGGATATTTAAAGGTAAGGAATATTATTTATGTAATGAATTGATATTTCAATATAAAATTATTGCATTACACATGTAGCGATGGATGGGAACCGGTTATAGATAGCCCCTTAATGAATCCACATATCTCATGAGACAAACAAGTTGGCTAAATTAAATGTTTTTTTTGGTGTATACCAACTCATCGATTAAACTGTCTTGTCATAAGGCTTTGATGGTAAAGATATCATTATTTTTGAAATCATGACATCCAATATTAATAATTTCATTCCATAGTAATTATATTATTATTATCCATGATATCAATTCATTTATAATATATATGAATGTATTTCATGCACAATTTATTGATTAAATGGTTTTTTTCAATTATTTACCAAGCCAAATTAAACATTCCTTATTTACTCTTGATATCCTTTACTATACATAAGACTTACGGAGAATCTTAGATCACCATTTATATTTTTTCCTTTACCCATGATATTAACAAGGATATTATGAATAATATTATGGGAGAAATAAATTTATTACGCTATGTATTTTACATTTAAAATGTAATATGATAATAATCTATGAATCTAGTTCTTCAAGACTACTAAACTGATGATTTCTTTAGAATGATATCCTTTGTATCTTATGATAATGTAATATTATAGACACTAGATTTGGGTTATAGGATTTTGGGTTTCTATAGTACCATACCCATTTTGAGTGATTCGAAAATGAATAAAGAATTTTAACTCAACCAGAAAACTTATTTCAAATTAATTTCTCATAATATTTTAAAATTAATTACAAATAGAATCATTTTTTGATCCAGAAATATTTTCCTCAAAAATAATTTTAGTATATTAAATATTACCTGAAACATTTTTTCGAAATAACATAGAATCCTATTTTACCAGTTTTATTTAATTTAAGAAAATAAAACTAGTTAACCATTCATACAGAGCCCAAGGGAATTTTTTTAAACCATATAATGATTTTGTTAATTTGAAATGTGAATTTTTTAAATTTTTATTTTCAAAACTAGGTGGTTGGTGAAACAAAAAATAGAGATAAAACCATTTATAAAATCACTTTTAACATTTATTTTATTTTTTAAAAATTTATATGGGTAGGAAATTCCATGATGATTATTAAGTATTCTAGCCCAGGAACAAGGTTGAAGGTTTTACAATAATCAATACCTTCATATTGACTATATACGTTGGCTATGAGTATATCTCTGTTGCATGCAATCTTACCTTACCCACCTATTTTATTTATGAAAACCCATTGAGTACCAATAATAGGATTATTGTTAGGTAGTTTAAGTAGAGTCCAAACATCATTCCACAGAATTGATTTTCCTTTTCTTAGATAGAAGAAAAACCAATTTTCATCTTTAATAGAATCCTTATGGTTTTTAGGTTATATAAAATAAAGAAAATAATTATGATAAACTTCATTTAAGATATATATTTTAGTATGTTTACCCTATTGAAGATATTATATAACATTTTCCAAGGGATGTCCTTTGAAATTTTTCAATGATTTAGTTGAAGTACTATAATTGGTTTTAAAAATAGGTTCTTTAGGAGAATGTGGTTCATTAAAAGTATAGTGTTCAATATTATCCACATATTCTAATTAGAATGAATGTTTAGGAATATTTTCAATAAATTTTATATGAATGGATTACTCAATGGTTTGGGTTCTTTTATTAAATAATTGGTAGGATTTACTTTTTTTTAGTAGTTAAGGAAATTTCCATCAATAGATTTTGGATAAAATTTACCTTTATTGTCTTTACTATTAATAATATAACATTTACTTCTAAATTTGTTTTAAAAACATTTATAATTTTACTTTTTCAAAGTTTATAAGGTTTAATTTTGAGAAAGGGTTATTTGAGAAAATGGTTTAAGGTAAAAAAAGTGGTATTGAACACCTCACCCAAAAGCATTGTGGGAGTTTGAAATCATTCAAGGGGGATATTGAGAGTTTTTCATTTTTTTTCTATATTTTGACTCCCTTTTTGAGTTGTTTTATGAGCCAAAAGTATGATTTTAACCTTGTGAAGCACAAATTATATCCAAATATCTGTTATAATACTCCACCCATGGCCATGTATAATAAAACTTATTTTTACATTTTTAATTTTATAACTTATTGGTGAATGTAATAAATATATTACAAGTATTATAATCATGTTCTAGGAAAAATATTTAAGTGAATCATGTATAATGATCGATAATCACAAATGAGTATGATTTTCCTAAAATACTTTTGACTTGAGTTGGTCCAAAAATATCCATGTGAAGAAGCTCAAGGGATTTAGATATTGATAATGAATGTTTTAAGTTTTAAATAAGTACTGTGTTTCTTAACTAGTTGGGAAGGTTAAAAAAATATTATTTTTGAAATTAAATTTTGATAAATCTCATACTTAATGATTCCAATTGAGTTTAATGAGTGAGTGTGTACTATAATTACAGAGGAATCTACTAAAAATCCAAGAATAACTATCTTGAATGATAAAAAATTTAACATTTCTAGTATAAAAATTTATTTTAAATTGATAATATTTTTTTTTTAAAATTAATAGCTTTAAATAAAAGTTTTCCTTTGAGATTAAAAACTTTACATAAATAATTTTAAAAGATGTTTAAAAATACTGTTACATAATTGGTTAATTCATAAAAAATTGTTTTTTAAAACATCAATGAGTAAAATGGATTTCATAATAATGGAATTTAGAAAAACAATTGTAAAGATACTAATGATTTTACTTCTTTAACTGTCATAAGAAGTCATGTATCTTCCATTGAGTTTTTCAAGTTGATTAAATTTTAAGGGATCACCGCACATATTTCAAAAATTACACTATCCAAATGACATCTTTATTGTTGGGATATATTATTTATACCTTTTTATAATAAAATTATGTAATTATTCATTTCGATACACATATTTTTGGTCCACATATGCTTTATAATTGGGTTTTTGGAATCTAAAGTTGTTTTTCAAGGAAATTTTTTAGAAGAGACACAAGATACAAAAATAGATACATTTTGGTATAACATATCAACAATTTTTTTAAATAAATTAATGAATTAAATTTAAATATTTATAAAAATAATTACAATTTTTTTCAAAATTTCTTTTAAAAAATATACCTTTTTAGAAGAAATAAGATTATTTAAAAAACCAAATCCAAAATAATTTTGTACAGGATATTGAGAAGCCAATTTTCTTAAGTTTTAATTAACATTTTTGAGTTTGATGAGAGATTTTTTGCAGTCATTTATAGTCTATTTTAATTCATTTACATTCTATTAATCAATAAATTTTGACAATAATTTAACCATATCGATTTTGAGATGATCCTTTATTTAAATGCTTGAAAATACTTATTTTTAAGATCTTGGTATAATGATATTAGTTCAAAAAAAACATCTTTAAGTTAATCAAAATAATATTTATATCTTCATATATTAGGTGATTGATAGAAGAATAATTTTTAAAAGAGAATGAAGAATAGTTTGACTTTACTTCCTTACTAAACTCAACTTGATCCAGGAGAGCCTTTACACTTTTGTCACTTGAATCTTTTGAGGTGAGAGACTCATATATTGTACTCCATATTGAAATCATAATGGATTTTTTTTATTTATTCTTCTTCTACATATATGTATTTTTTACTAATGGAAAATCCATATTTATATGTCTCATATTTTTTCATTTGATTCACATCAATTATTCTTCACTTTGATCATCTTAATTTTTGAAAAATGGGTAGTATTTTTTTCTTTTGAATATTTTGTTCATCTCCCTATATTTATGATCAATTTAATCACCATTATACGAGTATTAATCAACTAATTTAAAAGAATTCATCTTTTCAACTTATTTTGTTTGGATTACTTGTCATATTTTCTATTCATTATGATCTAATAGATCATTAAATATCCAATTATATCCTTGACCAGTATTTAATTTATGTCCTTTTATTATTATATCTATATCAATTTAGGTTCCTAATTTTTTTATAAAATGTAAATTATTTTAATTAATAGGGTTTCATTAGAAAAATCATTACCAAGAGGTTTAATTTTATTGAATATATTATAAAATCATGTAAACATATAAGTAACTGATTAATTTGGATACAAACTGAATCTTTAAAAATCTTATCTATACATATCAAACCAGGTATATTTAACCTTATTCACTAATTAATCAGTCACCTCTATCGATTTTATGATTTTATGAGTGATTTTACATGCATATTTGTGATTAAACTCATTATCATATAATACACAATGTAAGGAAGGTATAGTTTTGTTTTTAATTTCAAAAGATTATATTTCATCTAAATTCCATTAATGTTTTGATTCTTTATAAGGTGCAAAGGAATACACAACAATTTTCCAAATAGAGTATCCTATAATACTAAGAAATGCATACATGTGAGTTTACTAATAGGAATATTCCAAACCATTAAAAAAAGGTGAATGGCCTAGAGATTTTCCTTTGGGACCACCAAGGATGTTTTAAAATGATTCCATTTTAAAAATATCAAACTATTAAACTGGTTAAGATTTTAGAAATTAGAAATAATTTTGAAAACAAGGGTATTTTGAGTAAATAAAAAACTTCCATTTGATACCAAGTGTAGGTTGAAGATAAAATAAAGGAGTGAGGGAAATTTAATTTGAAAAAAAATTTAGAATGATGATATAAAATAAAATTATTTAATATGGATGCATTCGATTTAATAATCATATAAAAAATAAAAGGAAATTATAGTGGAAATGAAAACATTAAGTGAGGTGGAAAATAAATTTTATAAATTAAAAAGGTAAACATTGATAAATAATTTTTAAAATTTCTCTACAATTACCCCTTCATCTTCCCCCCTTAAGAAATATTGAGGGGGTTATATTTCTCCATAGGTTTCAATAGAATACCAAGAACTACGGAATAATAAATAATCCCTTAGTTTTAATAGAAACCAAGAAATAAAAAGAGGAAATGTTTTTAATGAAAATTAAGAACCATGATCCCTCACTTTAATAGTGGTGAAAAGTTAATGTAAAATAAGATGATGATGGAGGTTTTTTTCAAACCATTTACAAAGAACTCAATTATCTCTCTATAAGATTTAGAAGAACATCAAAGAGATAGGGATAGAGAAGGTTTAATAGGTTGATAGTTTAATAAATTATAACAATGGAGAAATTTTCTCAAATATAAATTGGAAAATATAAAATAGATTGAATATGTTGAATCACATATCACCATTTGAGATTTGGAAGAATCTTGGAGATCCCTTGAAAAATAAATTTGGGGATTCATTCAGAAAAAAATATTTATAATAGTGGTTTGTAGAGATTTTTTAATCCAATCCTTAATTGGTCTATATTTATATATTTCATAGGATCTAAGGGTTCCATGGGATGAGTCATGTAAATTAATAGCTGAGTGAATTCCTTTAAGATAATAATTTAATTCCTATATAAATCATCCATATAATTTCCATAAATGCATATTTTATCATTGAGAAAGATTTCCACATGATGTCGGAATAAAATCTTTCCATTTTGACCACAACATATTGATCATAATTCTAATTATCGTCTTCTATAAAATTTTTATAGTTAGAATCATGATCCACCAATACCAATAAAATGTCTATACATTTCTTAACCGTATCACATAGAGACTTTGTGGATTAAAATAACCACTAATACATGCATGATCAACAACTTCACCTATAGTAAAATTCAACACAACCTAGATGAATTCACTATGGAAATTTCTAATCCATGATTAATATGTTATTCATCAAAACTCTCAGGAAAAATTCATCATTTTGTTAGATAAATTCCTTAGGATAATGTCTAAACACTATAAACAATAAAAAAATGTTGGAAACTCCTTAAGTTATTTTTAACATAAAAAACACGAGTGGTTCAATACCTTATAACACATGAGTGTTAGGTAAACATTTTTTTTACTCATGGATTAAGGGATCCCATTAGTTTTTAAAATTAAAAAGGGTGTGTGGTATTGGTTTAATTATTTGGAAGTTATGATGAATTTGGATATGGTTTATTTAAAATATTTGGTATAATTAAAATGCGAAATTATTTACTTTGGTTTTATAAAAAAAATTTTTGAAAAAAATGGGTTTTGATGTCTTTAGAATATTATTTTAGATTAAGAATAATTGTGAAGGATATGTTTTTAAAGGTGTTGAAGTAGTTGTGATTTGATGTGTTTATTTTGAAATTTTTTATCAACCCATTAAATAAGTAATTAAAATTAGTTATTGTACTTGATTTATTTAAAAAAAAGTTTTATAAGGTTCAATGGAAGTTTGAGGCTTATTAGATATACTAGAGAAGGGTTTGATGAAATTATTCTAATGAATAAGAAATCGTGCCATAAAGTATAATTATTATTCCATGATTTACTATAATATTTGATGATGTTTGTGTTTTTTATGAAATTTATCTAACAGAACAATTCAATTTTTGTAATTTATAAGAGTTCTTACTGGTCATTGGGATAATATGGTTATTTTTTTGATAAAAATTGTAGCATTGTGAAGGTTGGAACGATTCTATAAATTTGAAGACATGATTTTTTAATTCTAAGGATATTTGGAATTATGGTAAGTGATTATGGGATAATATAAGGGTGTAATGAACGTTTTATTTTTTTGGATATCACTGGGAAGTGGAGAATTCCATTATTTCAAGGCATGATAGTTTGAGAGAATCCATTATTGTAACACCCCACGATTTTATGAAAAATATTCTTTTTAATTTCATTAATGTCTTGTGTTATACGCTACACCAAAAGGAGCTTTCACAACACACATCTTTGACCTGGCTTGAATTACACGCATTCGCGACCTTCCACGATAGCGTGTGTTGTACGCAACACTAAGTTTCACTAAACAACGATATGCTATTAAAATATTATTAAAATTAGCCGTTATGAATAGTAATAAACACTTTTTGAAATTTTGTAAATTTTATTTTTCAAAATGGACTTCATTTTTGGATTCGGAATATCGAAATTATCTTAGGTGAAATTTTGGTAATTTTCGGATAACTTTCATATTTTGATGAATAGTGAAAATTACTAAATTTTAATTAAAAACAACTTTTTCAATCGAAATAATTAATAGTGATAAATTATTAATTTGAGTGGTTTTAAAGTATATTTAGAATATATTTTTAAAATTTAATACAATGTTGGTCATTGGATGTAATTTCACATTTAAACTAGACATAAACAAATGTCAATCTTTTGATAGTTATTATCTCTTAAAAACACGCTATTTGTTTTGACGACGGGAATTAATTTTTAAATTAATTAATGCAACTGATATGTTTTGAATTTGGTAAAATAGAAATCATTTTTGAGTTCATAATATCAAATATAGCTTAGGCCTAATTTTTGGTATTTTTCTGAAAACTTTCAATTTTTGATGAATAGTGAAACCACTAAGTGGTAGTTAAAAAAACTGAATTTTTCATAAAACTTAATTTTACCGCTTCTGTGAGTGGAATTTAGAAAATCCGAGAGACACGGTTGATGTCAGTAGGTAAAATGTGGTTCAATGAGATGAAAATAATTTTTGGTGAATATTACCTTTTTACTTTTATTTACCATGGTTAAAAGTAAATTGGGTAATTAAGGGTAGAAATGATATTATTATTACCCTAACACATGTCCTAATTCTATTGGAAAATTGTAATTTGACCAAAAAAAAACTTAGGAATAAAATATGACCATTTAGGCCCACTTGGATTAGATTAGGACATTTATTATTAATTTATTTAAAGAAGGGTTAAAAGAGTTAAAATCAAAGTTTGTTTACTAAACCATTTTTACTATGGGGTTATACATAAGATAAATTCGACTATAAATATTCATTAGAAATCTAAATATATTTCCTACATAATGGTATTTTATTTGTAATTTTTATAAATTAAATAATTTAATTTATTTATGACACAACGATGATGCAGTAATTATCTTATTAATGAAATATTGACATAATTGATGTTATAAATACCCAAATAAATATAATTTGAGAATTTTTATGAATTCCACTAATTTTCTAGGTTAATAGGACATGTTATTATTGATTTAATTAACTTTTTTCGAACTTATCATTCTGTTATGATTTTCACAATAATCAATTACTAAATAGTGTCAAAATTGACATAAAATAGTTTTTAAAACAAATATTATATTATTAATTGTTATTTTATTCTTAAAAATCTATGTTTCGGCCAAATGACTTAGATACGGTTATATATATTAATAATAAACAACTTGGGGTTCGTTTGGATTCTTATAGTACGTTTATTAACCATATAGTGTAAGAACACAAGAAGACACGGTAAAAGTAAAATTATTTAACTTAATGTTAAATATAAATGATAAGGTTAAAATAGGAACCTAAACTTGTCTAAATTCTATTGGATGATAGTATTTCGACCCATCCCCACCTTATCTTAGAAATATATCAATTTGGAGCTATTTAAATCCGAACTTGACTTTATAATAAAATAATAGTTTTAATTATTCCAAAGGTTTCCCTCTCCTCCCTTATAAAAGAGCACCTCCTCCCTCTCCTCCTCACACCAATTTGAGCATTCATGCTCGGCCAGACCTTGAAAAAATATCTTCTCCACTTCCCTAGTAACATCCTAGAGGTCCTGGTCTTCTTCAAAGACCATCCTTAGTTCATTAAGTGGAGGTTAAGTAAAGGCGCGTCAAAAAGAGGTAATATCCATTACCGATCTTTTTCAATATCTTTCTTCTTCAACTTCTTATTCTTTAGTTGTTTAATGATAAAGTAATAACATAAGTATTTATTATATACTGATATGTTATTATAAATATGAAAAAACTCTAATTAACCTTCTATCCATCCTACGGAAAAAGGAAATCACCGTGCGTGCGTACGTACGAAATACCGTCTCCACGCCGTGGTGTAATCTGTTTTTCCACCAACACCTTACATGGATGGGTATTATGGTGTAAAGAATAACTATACATAGTTATTATAACATCATAATGATTCTGATATATTGTATCACCCACTCCAATTAAATTCAATAATTATGGAAACAATATCATCACTCGTGCGTACGTACGGACTACCGTCTCGACGATGCGATGAGATTCATTCTCCATGTTAACCATTTAAGAGTGATTATAAAGTATATATAATAAATAATAATCAAATATATGACATTATAAAGATACTGGATTTATGTATATATGTATGTCATCTACTTAATTCCATTCAACTCAATAAGGAAACAAAAACAGCGTTCATGCATACGTACGGCCTACCGTCTCGATGAACGGTGTGTTTCATTTAATTTATCTATCTATTATATATATATAATTAATATATATGATATATAAATCATGTTTTATATTCTGGAAGTATGTAAATCATGATATAAGTAATAATAACGTCAAGAACAACAAGTCCAAACACCTACGATAAATGAAACGATTTTACCCAAAACGCTTCTTTAACATGGAATTTACAAAAGAACGGGTAATATAAAGGTATAAGTGAACCATATATGATATAATAACAATTAATATGATTATTTAATAATTAAATGACATTATTTAAATCATTATACAGGAGGTTCGGACACTTACGAAGAAAATCGGACCTATGGTAAGGGAAATGTCACAATCTCATTTTTATACGAGATTGTTTATACTTTAGAATTTACTGGGGTGTATTTTATCATCCACATCCATGTTTCCTCAATATGTAATATTATTTCCATTCACCTAATATTATTTAAATCCAATTTTACCCTTCGGTGAGTATTTAGTAAAATATATGAAAGGAATCTTTTGTCGTTTTTCGTACGAGGTACTTATTGACTTTTCCGACAAAAGTACTAGAAGAATGATTTTTTTAACTTATACGACATGAATGGACTTTTAAAACAAAATTTCCAAGAATATTCTTTTACAAGTTTTCAAGTTTATTTTTAATCAACTTCTTTTAGTTTAAAATTTTATGACATGTTAAGAAAGGAAATTTGTTTTTGAAGTAGAATGGATATTTCCTCAAGAATGAAGTTCAAGTGTTTTATCCAAATTATTTTCCATCTAAGATAATAAAGGGTTCTGTTTCTATCTCTATTATTACATGTATTTGATTATGTTGTGATGGAAATATTTTTATGAAATATTTTATCTTATATGAATTGTTTTATGATGTCACGATGTTTAAAGATTCCCATTTTTATTACATGGGTTATGCAATGATGTATGATTTATGATTTTGTGGCACACATAAGAATGGTATCATTATGAGATGGGTGGGAACTATATCTCCCTCCAATGCATTGGGTAAATATTCTATATCTCATGAGATAGACATGGCTGGAACGATAGGTTATACCGGTTCAGTGAAACAGGACTGAAATGAGGGTGACTCGGTTCAGAAAGGGACTTTGTCCACTAAGATAGTCTTGGCAATGAGTCTTGACTAACAAGAAATGATTCTCTATGACTATGTGTGTATGCCACAAAGTTTCATGTTTTATGTTATGAATATTGGGATTTCATTTCACTACTATGATTTATCCCATGTTATGAAATTATGCTCTCTTTTGCAGGTTAAGATTTCCAAAAGTTATGTTCTTATGAATATAATGTGATTGATTTTTCTTTTGTTTACCCTTACTGAGAATTTGAGCTCACCCTTTTATGTTTTCTTTTCCCTAGGATATAAAGAAAGGTTTTAGGTAAAAAAAGGGAAGATCTTTATGGGATATGTTGAAGATCTTTCACCACGATTAGAAGATTACGTTCTGAGTTTCCAAAGACACTAAACTATTATGATCCTTGTGTGTGTGTTTTTGTTATGTACTAAGTATTCCGCAAATGTAATGTAATGTTCATGTACGTCAGGCTTCGGGTCTCTACAGTTGGTATTAGAGGAAAGGATTAGTCAACCTTTGGAAACTAGGATGCCAAAACGTTAGTGAGATCCCTAGAGACATTTCTACGGTATGTCTAGGGATGTACCTAAGGATAAGTATACGTATATGATATAGTCCTAGAACTATGGTAACGATATTAGATTAAACCAAAGATGTTAGATATTGAAGTTACTCCCCCTTTATTATGATTTTTGCCTCTCACACTATTCTTTTTGGTTTTAGAAAACGGCTGGAAACAAGATGATTCACGATAATGGAGGATATGATGGACAATAGAATGATGAGAAACCAAATGAAATGGGATTTGGAAGTCCAAACATCATTATTATGCCGAATCAACAATCTCATAATATGATCAATAAAGTAAAATTTGGTAAGTTTCCTGACATGGATAATAAGAGAAAGATGGAGTTTCATGATGATCATAGAGGAAAGAAAGTTCAATTTCCCCTATGTAAATCATGTGGGAAGAGGCATCAAAGAGAATGTTTCAAAGGAACTGGAAGATGCTTTGGGTGTGGAAATAAAGGACACAAATCCAGTAAGTGCAAAGGAAAAGGTTCAGTTAACACCAGGGATGAGGATAATGGTATTTCTACGACATCAACAATAGTTAAATGTTTTAAATGTGGAATGTACGGGCATTATTCAAACCAATTCCCTAAGGGAAAGTCTCATGAAGAGAATCAGTATGGTCGTATGGGTAGTATTTATGTGGATGATAATGAAGAGACTACAAATGATATGTGAGATGAATGAATTGTTGATGCTCGGTCAATGGTTTAAGAATGTAGTCGAATGACTACATGTTTATCATGTGTAATGTTGTATAAGTAATCTCATGGTACTATGGAATAAAGAGACATCTAAGGATTGTTACACTGTTGTCTTTCCTTGAGTTTTGAAAGTGTATGATTAATGGTACCTGTATCCATGAACGGTTATTCAGATATTTTTGGAATGTAGATGATATGCGCATAATGAAGGGATAAGGAGAAAATTAAATGTATTCATGAGCTCATGACTGATATAAGGAAAAGGTTATATCATGGTTTGAGTATATAGAATTTTTGGAATTTGGTAAGTGGAAAGAGTTAACTTTTGACAGCATTCATGTTTTCACTAAGGTTTAATGGGTATTAATTTTTCAAGAGAATACATCATTAAGGTATTCACATGATTGGAATGTGACCAACAAGATATATGGGGGATAAATGATGGTATTCACATGCTTGGTTGACGAAATTTCAAGTAATCGTTTTCTTTATACTATGAGCTTTGACCGAAGTATTTTAAGCCTAAAGATTGGAATGGATTACGTTAACCATAAGTTAGTATTATTTAAGGATAGAACTTTTTTTTTGATATTATTTATGTGATGTTATAGTAATGTAGTTTTAGAAAAACGACAACCTGCAGGACGGGCAACAACCCATCGCGTCAGACAAGGCTGTGGGAATCAAACCCACAACCAAAGTGCGACTGGCCTTTATCGCCTACCACTGGCCTACAAGAAGTCCCTGTTTAGTAGAAACTAGTTTTATTATATTAAGCAGTTTGATATATGAAGTATATGTTCATTTTAGGAACCATATATCATTAATCTCACTATAGATGGACTTATGAATTTTTTGATAACTTTTCTAACCTTTTGTTTGAGACAGATGGAATGACCCATCATTCTATCACATGATCTGCTAACACATCACGAATGACAAATTCAACTTCATTTCTTTAAGATATGAAGTATAAATTGTCCAAATAATGACAAATGGTGAGACTATACCAAAATCATGAAAGTATTTCTTCTAATTCCAATTTCATCAACTTTAGGGAAATGATCTTGAAAACCAAAAATGTTGTCTTAGTGCCCTTATATCTGATGAATCAGATGGTACCTTAGATCGTTACAAATTTATGGCTTTGTGATTTCTATCTTTTCCATAGCCATGTTCTCTACCACTCTCCATCAGAACATGATGGTTAGATTTTTCTTCCATATACATATTTTCACCTATGTGGAACCCAGTGATTAGTTTATTTGGGAAACTGTTACGTTTCATACTTTTTTTGGTTTTGGTATTCCTTTTTACGATGTGGGTTTCTATTAAAGAAACTTTCCAGTAGTAAACCATTTATAACCCTGACGAATTTCGTGGGCGAAATTCATTTTAAGGGGGGTAGAATTTAACACCCCGAGATTTTATGAAAAATATTATTTTTAATTTCATTAATGTCTTGTGATATACGCTACACCAAAAGGAGGTTTCACAACACACATCTCTGACCAGGCTTGAATTACACGCAATCACGACCTTCCATGATAGCGTGTGTTGTACGCAACACCAAGTTTCGCTAAACAATGATATGCTATTAAAATATTATTAAAACTAGCTGTTATGAATAGTAATAAACACTTTTTGAAATTTTGTAAATTTTATTTTTCAAAATGGACTTCATTTTTGGATTCGGAATATCAAAATTAGCTTAGGGTGAAATTTTGGTAATTTTTGGATAACTTTCATATTTTGATGAATAGTGAAAATTACTAAATTTTAATTAAAAACAACTTTTTCAATCGAAATAATTAATAGTGATAAATTATTAATTTGAGTGGTTTTAAAGTATATTTAGAATATATTTTTAAAATTTAATACAATGTTGGTCATTGGATGTAATTTCACATTTAAACTAGACATAAACAAATGTCAATCTTTTGATAGTTATTATCTCTTAAGAACACGCTATTTGTTTTGACGACGGGAATTAATTTTTAAATTAATTAATGCAACTGATATTTTTTGAATTTGGTAAAATAGAAATCATTTTTGAGTTCATAATATCAAATATAGCTTAGGCCTAATTTTTGGTATTTTTCTGAAAACTTTCAATTTTTGATGAATAGTGAAACCACTAAGTGGTAGTTAAAAAAACTGAATTTTTCATAAAACTTAATTTTACCGCTTCTGTGAGTGGAATTTCAAAAATACGAGAGACACAGTTGATGTCAGTAAGTAAAATGTGGTTCAATGAGATGAAAATAATTTTTGGTGAATAGTAACTTTTTACTTTTATTTACCACGGTTAAAAGTAAATAGGGTAATTAAGTGTAGAAATGATATTATTATTACCCTAACACATGTCCTTATTCTATTGGACAAGTGTAATTCGACCAAAAACAAACTTAGGAATAAAATATGACCATTTAGGCCCACTTGGATTAGATTAGAACATTTATTATTAATTTATTTAAAGAAGGGTTAAAAGAGTTAAAATCAACGTTTGTTTACTAAAACATTTTTAATATGGGGTTATACATAAGATAAATTCGATTATAAATATTCATTAGAAATCTAAAAAGATTTACTACATAATGGTATTTTATTTGTAATTTTTAGACATTAAATAAGTTAATTTATTTATGACACAACGATGATGCAGTAATTATATTATTAATGAAATATTGACATAATTGATGTTATAAATACCCAAATAAATATAATTTGAGACTTTTTATGAATTAAAATAATTTTATAGGTTAATAGGACATGTTAGTATTTATTTAATTAACTTTTTTCGAACTTATCATTCTGTTATGATTTTCACAAAAATCAATTACTAAATAGTTTCAAAATTTACATAAAATAGTTTTTTAAAACAATATTATATTATTAATTGTTATTTTATTCCTAAAAATCTAAGGTTCGGCCAAATGACTTAGATAAGGTTATATATATTAATAATAAACAACTTGGGGTTATTTTGGCTTCTTATAGCAAGTTTTTTAACCTTATAGTGTAAGAACACAAGAAGACACGGTAAAAGTAAAATTATTTAACTTAATGTAAAATCTAAATGATAAGGTTAAAATAGGAACCTAAACTTGTCTAAATTCTATTCGATGTGAGGATTTCGACCCATACCCACCTTAGATTCGAAATATATCAATTTGGAGCTATTTAAAACCGAACTTGACTTTATAATAAAATAATAGTTTTAGTTATTCCAAAGGTGCTCCTCTCCTCCCTTATAAAAGGGCACCTCCTCCCTCTCCTCCTCACACCAATTTGAGAATTCAAACTCGGCCAAACCCTGCAAAAATCTCTTCTCCACTTCCCTAGTAACATCCTAGAGGTCCTGGTATTCTTCAAAGACCATCCTTAGTTCTATAAGTGGAGGTTAAGTAATGGCGCGTCAAAAAGAGGTAATATCCATTACCGATCTTTTTCAATTTCTTTCTTCTTCAACTTCTTCTTCTTTAGTTGTTTCATGATAAAGTAATAACATTAGTATTTATTATATACTGATATGTTATTATAAATATGAAACAACTCTAATTAACCTTCTATCCATCCTACGGAAAAAGGAAATCACCACGCGTGCGTACGTACGGAATACCGTCTCCAAACCGTGGTGTAATCTGTTTTTCCACCAACACCTTACATGGATGGGTATTATGGTGTAAAGAATAACTATACATAGTTATTATAACATCATAATTATTATGATATATTTTATCATCCACTCTAATTAAATTCAATAATTATGGAAACGATGCACTAATTAATTTAGGTTATTCCACATCTTAGCTATGAAGCTTACTACTATGAACATTTAGTAATATGAAATGTTCTCAGGGTATTTAGTGTTAATGGATGAAGTAGATGCCACCCAATATAGAGAATAAATTAAAGCTGGATTGAACATGCATGTATTGGGATATGGTATGGGAAATACTATTCAGATACAATATGAGATTAGTTATTCTATTTTTTAGTTCATTCTAATTTATAAGTAATTCTCTTGGAGTAGAATAAATATCCATGGTTATTAATATAATTGTTTAGATTTTATAATATTCTAACTGTGGGAGTGGAATTTGATTCTTATTTGTTAGTAAGGTTCATTCAATGGATAGATTTATTACTATGTAACTTAGTTTATATTATATTTCACAACCCTAAACAATATATAATCATGATTTATTTCAAGAATTCACATTTAGGATCTTTTTAGGTTTTATGTTTTATATATTTCAATCATACCTACTATATTAAATCATTAATTTTACATATATACACTTCAAATAAGTATCCATTTTGTAATAAAATAAAAATTCATAATAGAAATCAAGAGTTCCTTTCTTGAAATAAACCTTCTTGAATTTTTTCATTCTCTTACCCTTCCTTATATCCTATGAAAAATATTTCAAAGACATGGGATGAGTATAAAATGATCAGTTGGGGTTATAAAATAAAGAATGAAAAAATTAATGCATCAATACATACATAACATAAACTCTTTTATACACTTCATGAGATCATATGATTTATGAATATCACCTAGAAATCATAAATAGTTACGGTAACATGTGGCATCCATAAAAGACTTACGTTGTGGCTTTCATAACTACGTATGGAGATATGTTTGGAATACCAATCAATGTATTATACATAAATCCCTTAAAAGAAACATTAATGTTTACCTCCATCATGTTACACAATGCATTATATATCTATCTCATGCTCACCTGCCCTAGGTTTATCACAAAACCACCCATATACATAAACCATTCTCAAGAACCATAACAAATTCATAACACATAAAACAAAAATAAAGGAAATGTAACATTTCCACATTGCAATTTCAATATATCATTTAAATATATTGACACAATAAATCGATTATCAAAACTATTTTCCATTCCAAAATATGTAAAGTAGTATATGGTATTTATTTTCTTTTAAAAAATTACATTTTCTTTAACAATAAGTTAATTTGGATAAAGTCTGATTTTCACTTACATGTGGCTCCATGGAGCCCCATAGTCCAAAAAAGGATTCCCATGGTTGATGATATTTCAGCTAATAGGATTAGTACATGTTTTTTGGTAATTAAATTTTATTTTAATATTATTTTTTACTCTTATTTAGCAGATTTACCCTTTAACCATGGTAAGTTAAATATATACTAAAGTTACTATTCATAATGTCTGAAAATAATTGACAAATATTTACACAATTTGGACCTCCTGATTCCAAATATGGATTCCATTTTTTCATATTAAAATCCCAGATGTTTTAGATATTAAATAACATATTAATTAATGTTGTGAAAACCAAAAAACATGTTTTTAATAGATAATAACTATCAACAGATTAGCATTTGTTTATGTAAAATTTAATGGTGAAATTACATCCAAAGAAAAAATTAGACAATATGGTAAAAATATAATCTAATTAAACATTAAATCGCATTAAAATGATAATATAACCATATAAAAGAATTATACTAAAAGTCAGTTTTCATTAAAATGCGGTATTTTTTCACTATTATGTAAAACACGAACATTATCAGAAAAATTCCAAAATGCCACCCAAAGTAAATTGTGATATCCCCATTCTAAAGAAGAATTTTATTTCATCAAATTTAACATATTAAAGTGATAAAAAATTATATTTTAAAAGGTTTGTCCATCAATAGAATTTTAGTCCACCATTTTGAGAATATTTTTGTATTTATGCTTCAAATCGGATCCACTAACATTTTAAGACTCTAAATTTTGTTGGATAAATATTAAAAATATTATCAAACATTTGTAATCATATTTTAGTTAATTCTATTCATTTTTTCTAATACAATGACTATGAATTAAAATTTATTTAAAATACTAATAATATTATATTATTTTCAGTATAACTCAACATTGTGTGCAACACAAGATTTCAAAAAATATTGTTTTTCCATATCAGGTATGCCATCGAACATAGAATCCCCTTTAAAGTAAAATTAATATTTAATTCTGAAATATTAATAAATATGATAATTCCATATTCTTTAATAACCTAAACTTTTACAGCCTTTCCCAATTCAGGAGACTGATTCATCAAAATTTTATTCACATATCAAATAAATGGTGTAATTATCCATTATTGAATTTCCATATTCCCACATTGCCTCTTCAAACATATGGTTTTTACAAAAACATTTACCTTACAAATTACCTTATTTTGCAAAACTTTTCCTCATCAGTCTAGAATCTATTCTGGTTGTTCCTCATTAGAATGATTATCTTCCAAGTAAACTACTGCTAGACTCAAAACATGAGATGGAATTGGCATATACATTCTCAACATTGAATCCAGAAAAAGATTATGTACCTGCGATAAACATGGAGTTAAATACACTCTATTGGAAACTGATCCAACATTCCTAAAGATTTCATAGTATCCAATGAACCACAGACATAGATTTCACTTCATACCAAAAAATATCACACATTTCCATGTAGAAACATTGATAAAGACATGATCACCTACCTTGAATGAATGATCCATCCTCTGGTTATCTTCATAACATTTTTCTCATCTATTGTAACGTCCCGGTTTTGGGTTCCACTCATCGGGTGACCCGAACCCAGTTCACCACGTGACCTCAAGATCATCTCCCCAAATGCCAGAGGCTACCAACTAGAAGCGAGGGCCCCGGTCTGATAGTGGGGAAACTATGCTCTCATTTGTCAAAGTGTAGCACATCGGAATACAAAATAAAACATAAAACAAACAATGGAAGCAGTAAATCGTACACAACTGAAATAAACAACAGTAGTGTATATAAACAATAGTATTTAGAAAATGGTTCAACATGTCTTATGTTCTAGGAAAACAACTAGAACATGTTACATAGCAATACAATACAATACAGAGTACAAGTACAGAAAACAGAAACAGCTGGCTGCGACATCATGAGCCTAGACCCGGTCCCGTGCCCTCCTACTCTTCATCAACAGTCTTGTACCTGTATAGGGACTCTTTCCCCTATCCAAACCTACAGAAACGTAATCAGTTTGGGCTGAAAAGCGTGACCCAAATAGTTTTTGAGAAATAAATTCCCAGTAGGCACCCACCAAAGGCTCGTGCCCAACTGTGTGTAAGCATGCAACAACAGTGTGTGATAGTAAAATGCAATAAAGTAATCAGTACTGAAAATAACTAATGTAAAAATTAAATTGCTATTTTATTATTCATTTAATCCATTATAAACTAGAAATCACCAATGTTCATTTCTAAGCAAACAGTCCATGTCCTCAGACAAGAAAAACCATACCCTCAGGTAAGCAGAATCCAACCCACATGTATAGCCCTCTGGTGTAACATAAATTTCCCTTAGTCGTAGGAAGTGTCTCCCTCAGGCATAGAAATCAATCCCCTTTGTACGAAAGGTTGCCCTCAGGTGAAAGAGTATGTTTCCCTCAGGGTAATATAGTCACGCCCTCATGCTAATACAGTAGAGTTCCCACTGGCTAATCACAACCACGCCCTCAGGCTAAATACAACAACGCCCTTAGGCTAAACAGGTAACCGAGCCATGAACAAAAGGTAATCAAGAAGTAACAAGAAATTCATCTCAATGAAATTCTACAATTACTACTTAAAAGGCATAACCATGGGTATCTTTTCCAAACGGCTAAGTAGTGAAACACACCCCTGGGGTGGTTCTGGATCCAAGCAACGATCCCAAACAGCATTTTATTATCACATTTTAATCACCTATGAAATTCTAGGAATTAAATATATCAATGGCCTTAGCCACATGACACCCCAAAATGGGTTCAGGGCACAAAATTGCACAAAACACATGGCAGTTGGAAAACTAAACACCAAGCCACCTACCTTATACGCCAACGAACGATATACCCAAACGCCGACTCCAGAAATGCCCAAGAATGACTTAGATCTTAGGAAGAACAAAACACATTCAAATATAAATAACATTTCTTCGGGAAGGAATTGGTAATAACGGATTAAGGAGAAGAAAGGGCTTACCCGCACGGTTCCAATGAGATCATCCGAGCTGGAATCGGATTTCAGACGAACACTCGACAGATATTCAAATGTTATGCCTCCTCCTTTGGCTCAAAAATGGATCAAATGCCTCCTCTTCCAAATGAGGAGGCTACTGCCCATTTTAAGCCGAAAAAACAAAGTACACAGAATGTACTTCCAATTACACGATGTGTACTCCATTCATTTAACTGTTCCTCTAACGGAACCACCACACTGTTCACCCATCGACATGAGTACACGGCATGTACTCCTAAGTACACGGAATGTACTGCCACCCAGCTAGTGGATACTCCATAGCCTTACTGTTTTTGCCTTCTGACTGACTACACAGCGTGTAAAGGACCACTACACGTTGTGTAGTTGGTTCCTACAACCATTGTCGCCGACATGGCTACACACCCTGTGTACTCATCCCAACACGGCTAGAAGTACACGACATGAGGAAAATGTACACGGCATGTAGTTCCAAAATTTTGGATTTTCCCCATTTTCCATATTTTATTAAAACACATAAGGAAAATAGAGAAGAAAAATCCCATACCTCAAGAGAAGAACTGAGTTCTTACAAACTTCCCCCCATAAAGAAATACATCCCCGAATTTTCCTTCCAAGGGTGGAGAAGATATAGCCGTGAACAACTCTGGCCACTGAGCACGTACGTCGGTCTCCCGCTCCCAGGTCTCGTCCTGCACTCGGCCATGTTGCCACAACACCCGTACGAGAGGAACTGACTTGCCTTGGAGAACCATCATGCCCTTGTCAACGATATGGATCAGATGCTCCTCAAAGGACGCATCTGCCTCCAGCTCAAACTCCTAGGGCTAAAAGACATGAGACTAGTCTGAATGATAGAGACACAACTGCGATACGTGGAAGACGTCGTGCATGGGTCGATACCACTTCAGTAACCGCAACCGATAAGCAACCATCCCAACCCACTCAAGAATCTCAAATGGTCCCACATACCATGGTGAAAGTTTACCATGTCTCCTAATCCTCTTGTGTCCCAGCCTCAGCAAAACACATAGAAAAACCTGATCCCAGACCACGAACTCCAAAGGTCATCTGCGACGATCATCATTTGATTTCTAACAAGACTATGAGGTAGCCATCCGCTTCTATGTCAACTGGACCTTCTCAGATGTCTCCTACACGAGATGTGTCCCTAGTAAAGATGCCTCACCTACCTCTATCTAGAATAAAGGTAAATAGCATGGCATACCATATAGAGCCTCTTATGGTTTCATCTCAATAGTTGCCTGAAAGCTATTGTTATATGCAAACTCGACTTAGGGTATATGCTTCTCCCAAGAGCCCCCAAAGACTAGGACACATGCAAGAAGCATTTCCTCTAGAAATTTTATCATACGCTCTGACTGGGCATTGGTCTGAGGGTGGTATGTTGTGCTCAGAAGCACCTATGTACCCAATGCCCACTGAAAACTCTGCAAAAAAAATGAGATGTAAAGCGGGCATCCCTATCAGAAATGATAGAACGAGGGACCCCATGATGATAATTGTCACATAATTTCCCTAGTAAGGTGTCATAGAAGAATAATCCCCGAATATCTCCTGCCACGACGATCGTTCGCTTACCTTCCTCTCCCAAGTCTAGTCTTATACTCGTATGTGCTGCCATAACACTCGTACCAGAGGAATAGTCAGGGAACATCAAACCTTTATATTGTGATCGAAAATCCGGATAGGATGATCCTCAAATGATACATCCACTTCCAACTCAACCTCCTCAGGATGGAAAACATGAGATTGGTCTAAGAAGTAATTTCAAAGATGAGAAATGTGGAAGATGTTGTGCATAGTCTGGTACCTCAGAGGTAACTGCAGTTGATAGGTACTCATCCAACACACTAAAAAACCAAAAACGACATGACGTACCTCAGTGAAAGCTTAATCTATCCCCAAATCCTATTTTGTCCCAACCACAGTGTGACATATAAGAAAACATGATACCCAACCTCAAACTCCAGTGGTCATCTCCATTGATTACCATAAGACTTCTATCGAGACTTTGCAGTATCCATCTTCTTCTGAATTAACCCTATCTAGTTTATGGTCTCCTGGACAAGATGTGGTCCCAGCAGAGCTACCTCTCTAGCCTCCAGCCATCATAATGGTGTTGACAGGTCCTACTATACAAAGCCTCATAAGATTCCATCTGAATAGTTTCTTGAAAGCTATTTTTGTTAGAAAACTCCAGAAGAAAGATGTAATTTTCCCAAGAAACTCGAAATTTATAAATGCATTCTCGTAGCAAGTTCTCAAGAACCTGAATCATATGCTCAGACTTGACATTAGTCTGGGGATGGTAAGCTATGCTCAAAATCAAATGTGTAACAAAATATTCAAATCTCATGCCATTCTAGAGAAGTAAAACGCGGATCTCTTTCTGAAACAATAGTGTGTGGAAAAAATTTAAGCGTACAATCTCACTGATATACAACCATCCCATATCATCAACACTAATGGTATCCTTGATCAGCAATAAGTGATCCACCTTCAGGATTATGTCAATGAAAACACATGCTGCATCATTCCCTCGAGGCGACCTTTGTAAACATGTCATGAAATCCATCGTAACATCATTCCGCTTCCAAATAGGAATGGGTAACTATTGTAAAAGCCTTGCTGGTCGCTGATGCTATACCTTCACCTGTGGACAAGTGGAACACATCATGAAGAAACATGAAATATCTCTCTTCATACTTGGCCACCAATACGTACAGTTTAGATCATGATACATCTTTGTGATACTAGGATGAACTTCCCAAGATGAGGAATGATATTCCTATATCACATCCTCGCGTATGTCTTCTAGCACCCATATGTGCCCCTGGAAACCCAATTTCAAATCCTCTCCTATGATCCATCCCAGAATAAGGTCATCTCTATAATGCTCTCCCCTAGGACTTGGACTTCTAAACCTGATAGCTACCTCATTCACACTCGATCAAGAATGGTAGACGTAACCACTACAATAGAAACAATCATCTACCCATGTCTTCCATGCACCTTCAAATTTATCTCATTGAATATAACCATAAGCTTCCACTCACTATTGGATTCTTAAAATTCATGTATCTAATTCCACCTGCTCAATGCATCTGCCACTGTGTTGCCTTTCCCAGGTGTATAGGCAAGCTCATAGTAAAAATAATGAACCTACTAAACCAACCATTTCTATTTCTAATTATGATAAAACTGTGTGATGTTGTACATGATACTCTTGTTGTCAGAAAAAACCAATAATGCTCTCCCAGAAGGTTATGTCTCCAACAGCATAAGGCATGGACAACTGCAACCATCCCGAGATCGTATGTCTGGTAATTCCTCTCATGTGGCCGCAACTGCCGAGACCCATACACAACGACTCCTTCCCCATTAAAAGAATAGTTCCCAGCCTGATAACTGATTTTATAGTGGTATACAGTGTAGATCTTTACCATCTCTGGTATCTCTAGTATCGGTGCTGAAGGAAACCTATCTTTCATCTCGTGAAAGGCTAACTCAAAATAATTTGACCACATGAAGTTTATACCCTTCTTAGTGAGACTCTTCAGTGGTGCTATTAAGCATGAAAAGTTCTGAATGAATCGCCTATAGTATCATGGAAGCCCTAGAAATCTCCATACCTCAAAGACGTTTTTCAGCTGCTCCGATGAGACTACATATCACAATTTCTTTGGGTCCACTAATGATCTTATCTCTAAGATAACATGACCAAAGAATTAAATCTGATCCATCCAAAAGTGGAATTTTGAGAGCATAGCATATAACTGATTCTCTCTCAATGTACTAAAAAAGTATCAAGATGTGTGGCATGGTCATGTCTTGTGTGAGAGTACACCAAAATTTCTTCTTAGAAAAACACCATGAAGGACTAAAATTATCGATGGAACACTCGGTTCATCTATGAAATGAAAACTACGGTTGCGTTTGTGATACCAAACAGTATAACCATATACTCGTATAGAGAATACTTGATCCGGAAGGCTGTGAGATGAATATCTAATGGTATAGCACACAAATGATGGTAACGGAACCTCGAGTCGATCATTTAGACCACCCAGGCTCCTTGAAGCTGATAAAAGATATCATCAATCCTCAGTAATGGATGATGTTTCCTGACTGACAACAGGTTCAACTTCCAATATTCCTCACAAAGCCTTAGGGTACCTTTTTCACTCATCGCAAGAAGGATAGGTGAACCCCAAGGAGATGTACTATGTTGGATGAAACCCTTTTCCTGTAAATCCTCCAATTAATTCTTGAGATTATGTAACTCTTGTGTAGCCATCCTATAAAGAGGAATGAACACCGGTTCTACCCCTGGCACATGCTCAATAGAAAATTCAACCTCACATGCTGGAGGAAAACCAAAATGTATTTTAGAAAGACATCTCTGAAATGATCCGCCACTAGTGGAATGTCTAGTTCTGAAAACCCCTGGTCATTTAGGTATAGAATATAAATCTAGCCTATAAATCCTACTAACCCATGATGCTCAGATCCCTCTCTGCTCGCTTGGACATCCCATTCTCCCATATGAAGGAAAGAATCGCCCTCTAGTGATATGAAACTCACCATTTGATGATAACAGTTGAGGACTTCCTGGAAAGGAACTAGCCAGTCCATTCCCAAAATGACATCATAACCTATCATCTCTACGACATAGTGGTCCCAAAAGAATTTACACCCACCGAACTCTAGAGGGCACTCCTTACACCGATGAGTACTCGCCATTCTAGTCCCAAACAAAGTGTCTAGTTTCATGATATAAGTAGAAGAAAAGAATCATAACAAAATGATCTCTAAAATAGCTATAGATATAATTCTATGGGAAAACCCATGATCAAAAATTGTATAATATAAAACTGATGCAAATAGGATCGTTCCTTGAACTGTAGAAGGTCCTGGATCCTACTCCCACTTGTATTGGTCCACTGTAAAAGTGTGACCTACACTGCAGCGCTGTGACCCTGTCTGGCTACCCAGAGCCGATCCACACTACTATTGTTGAAAATTGGGCGACTGGCTACCATGGAAATAATCCCAACCTCAGCCTTAACGGCCTGAAGAACTAAAGTACCCAGACTGGTCAGAAACTAGTGGTGCTTCTTCTGAATGAGGAGTCATAGATGAACCCCTATCACATGATGCTTGTGATAAGATCTAACTGAAGCAATAAATATGGTCCATCTTTCCACATGATCGGAACTCCACTGGGTCTCTCTGGAAATGTGGCATCGTATACCCTATCTTCTCGCACTGGTAGAACACCACCTGGATACCAGAAGAAGTGTCTCACCTATTTAGATCACCGCGTGTAGACTCCCTGCAGAACATCATGCTCTTATTCGGAGGGATACTAACTCCATATTTTGAGCCTCCTGGGATAAGAACACCAAAATCTATCAGATTGTGCTCAGTGATCATCTCCTAGAAGATGATTGATGTGATTGAGGTCAACTGAATGATGTTCTCCTTCGATCAGATGTCATACCTCATACCATCCTCAAACATACTTTCCAGGAATAACTGATAACCTCATGAAATAGGCAGGAAATTATGTAAATCTATAAAACAAGAAGAATACTCCATATCTGAAAGAGTACCCTACTTCAGACTCATATACTTTCTGGCTCCTTCAGCCATCATGGACTCTGGATAAAAATAGTCATATAAGATAGGTTTAAACTCCTCCCAAGTCATGACTTGATGGTCTCTCGTCTATGAGATCACATCCCACCACCTCTTGGCGTAATCCTGAAGCATATATTTAGCGAGCTTCACCTACCTCTTTGGAGGCATCTCTAGATGCCAAAAGATTGTCATCTTGGCTTTCAGCCATGAATCTACTACCCAGGGTCCTACATCCCCTGATAAAGTTGGATGATGATGTTGCTGAAAGACCCATGTCAATTCGGCCATCGACGGGGCAGGATGTGGTTCTCCCTGAATGGTGAGAATCATCCTCATAAAGCCATCCCTGAACTGCGAATCAGCACCTGCATCTGGAATAACAGTGTGTGCCAAGACTGGCATAACAGGAGGATCTACTAGTAGTCCCAAATCATCCATATCTGGTGTCCGATCACTACCGTACAACTGGAATACAACTAAAGGACATCTCAACAACATGACTCTACAAGGTCAAATGCTCATCTTAGATCACGATAAACAAGGACTAAAAACTGAAATCATAATAAGGGAACAAGATAAAGAAAACATTCAATTTTTTCCAAAACATGACAACATGGTATGTATAACCACTACATGGTGTGTTCCATTCAGCCATTCACATGGGCGTGTACTCCTTCCAGAACCGGCCCTCTAAAACCCCTTACACATGGCGTGTTCACCTAGCACACGACTTTTACTTGAACCCTCTTCCCTTTCCTGAGTCCTTATACATGGCTAAGCCAAACTATTCTCCTAAAACAAGACTACAAGGCATGTTTGTTACAGACATGACATGTACAAGATGAGCTTCACTGACCCATGTTGTTAGTGAAATAGCTGGATACATGACTCACACTACACAATGTATTCTAGATGGAGACGGTGTGTACAAAGAATAATAACACTGACCTGTGTTGTTTGTTACATGGCTAAGTACCTGGGATACACCTCATGGCATGCTCTAGACGAACACAATGTGCACTAAGAATTACTTGGACGAGCCTTGATGTCAGTGACACAATTAGTTACATTGTTCTATGAAACTAAATGTACATCCTCTACATGACATGTCTTACCACGGATTCCAAACCCCATGTCCCTGCCCACACATTCTGATACATTGTTAGATACTACATGGCATAGACATAGGGTACACGACGTGTACTTAAGAAAAATTGTTTCTTTCTGAACAGAAGAAAACATGGCATGTATTCAAAACTACATGGCATGTATTCTAGGTTTTTCTGGACAGAAAGCCTCGTGAACAAATCTAGAGCCCAGAAAAACATTGAAACAATCATTTAAGTTCCAAATTCTAATCCTTGAGGGCCCACACACCCTACAAATCAAAGCTTGACATCTTATTCGTGTCATATATAAGGTAAAAAAAGTCAAAGTTCAACCAAATTCCGATTAATTAGGGCCCATAACACCTCAAGAACCAAAGATTGGTGTTCATTCAAACAAAACCTTACACAAATGATACCCTATAAAATAGAAGTTATTTTATCAAGGAAACTAGAATGAATCTCTAGAACTACAGCCATAATAAAAAAATGAAATCGCTAATGCAACATATATGGCATGGTAAGGATGCCTAACATGTGATTTAAAGTAGTTCCTAAATGATGCATGAGATGTAATACCATCATCTCATCCAGTTGAAATAGAAATAGAACATCAATAACATTAACAATAACAAAACAATACATTTGAGTCACCCAACGGTGAAAATCGGATCATCTACAAACTTTTAAAACTAGAAAATTTGCAATAATCAAGGTAGATAGGATTTTCCATGTACATGTGTTATCTACTCCTAGGAATAGCTTATCACCAAGTACATATTCCACTCTCTCCCTAACTATAGACTCCAAATAGTAAGTCTATAATAAAACAAAACTCCTCAAAAATCACTTTGTAACATCCAAATTCTTGAAGTCACCTAGATATTCCCCATACCGAGTTGGTCACATGGCCTCAAGTGAATTTACCCGAATTCCAGAGTCTAATGACTGGTAGCAAGGACCTTCAGTGTGATAGTGGGGATACTATGCCCTCATTGGAAGAGTAACACAACTAAAGAATGAAATATCAATAGCAGAAGCAGGAACATTCCATACAAATGTAAACATCAGAATACTGGAAATAATAAAATGGATCACATGTATATATGAATGATGCATGATATATACGTCCAGTAAAACTGCCAAACAAATCACAAAGATGGAATACAAAATAGTACTATGAAAAATTACATAGGAAATAATAGTAATAAACTCTTAAGCATCACAAGCCATAGATTGGTCCCATAATCTCCAAATCCACAACAAATCATGTACATTAAGTAAAAGGGAACTTTTCCTTATCTATACCTACAGTGATATAATCAATTTGGGCCCAAAAACATGGCCCAAAAAGGGTATGAGACTAAATAATAGTATGAAACCACCACTTGATCTATGCATAATAGTCAGTGAATATATAGCAGGTATCAAGAAAATAAATGCAGTAAACAAAGAAGTTATGAAGGTAAATAATTCATAGTTTCAATGCATTTAGTATCATATATCAAGCAACAACTAAAAAAATTTTGTAATCCCAAATGGGTAACCCTCTAGGAACTACTCACATCCTATCCGCTTTGGTCCTACCAAGCAACACAAGAATCACTCTGGGAAGTATAATCAATCTAACCACTCTGATATTTATTAAGAATAGTCTTTCTATGGAAGCACTCACGGTCTATTTCTCCTATAGTCTCGTATCGGTAATTAAGAGAACTCTGGGGAAGCAGTCAACATCGATTCCCCTTATGGCCCATGTCGAGGATCTACAGACACTTTGATGAAGAACATACATCAATTCCTCCAATGGTATCACATCATAAATCAATCAAACACTATGGAGAATCCATTACATCATTCTCCCAATGGTCTGTACACTAGGATCTCATGGTCCTGTGTAGGTCAAGCAAGTATAGCAGTGCATATCAGACAAATTAAACCTCAAGAACGTCTTGGATAGTAGTTTACAACATTATAGTTAATTAGAACCTTAACACAATCTTACAACTAGGAATGGGAATGTAAACAGTAGCCTAATAGGTAAACTAGACCCTACAGTCGAATCATACAATCATACATGGGAAAAAACTTCCAAAGCACAGAAATTAACCCTATTCACATTTAATCAACCTCTACTAATGAATTAAATCATATCAAGAAAACAATAAGTATAAAATGGAAAATGTGTAATACCATTTTCATGTGTATTGGGAAAAATTGTACATATAACTCAAAGACTTTTAATGGAAAGGCACAAATCACCTACCTCAGTGTTGGAAGATTAATATACATGAGACACATGTCTTGAATCACCATAGAATGGAAAAGGTCTATAAAACATCTAAAACATTCAACAGAAGATAACTTGAGAAAGTGAAGGTAACATGAGACGAATATAAAATAGAAGAGAGAGAATACCAAGGCGATCTCAATGCAAGTGACGATGGTGAAATCCGAGATCAGATGCTCGGTTGGGTGCTGAAAGGAAGATCGGGGCCATACGAGATCTCTCAGACAAACTAGACCTAAAAGAATCCCATTTTGTCTGTTAGATATGACCCTTGTCAATTTAATAAAAAAATTTGAAAATACACATTTTGTACTTTGGAAGTACACAGCGTGTATTTCCATTTATGTACCCCGCATTAGGCGGCCTCTATTTCACCCCCACATGGCCAGGATCCCGGCCGCTACACGGCCAGGACATGGCTACCTACGGTAACTGAGTACCCATTTTGTACTCAGAAAGTACATGGCTTGCAAATCGAAAATTTCCTTAAATTCATCTTTTTCTCAAAAAATGATTAGAAAAAGGAAAATTTACATGAAAAAGAAGATCCTAGTTCTTACAATATAATTATTTTATAATATACACACTATATAAATATACTGATATGTTATTATGTTAATTTTATTATCTAAAAGATCAAACATTTTAATAAAATGGGACATGCAATCATCTTTCCTATAAACGGTGGATTATTGACACATGAAATGATGTTGTTCACTATAACAATACCTATACTCATGGTTGGAAATAGTTATGTATTTATATTTTATAAATGATATATATATATATATATATTATTTTTCATTAATTTATTCTTTTTCAATTATTATATAACACATACCATTGTGGTTTCAATTTTTTTTATTACAAGATAATATCTTTTATGGACGTGAAGACTACAAGCTCGTCAATGTGATATGATTCATTCACACATTACATGGAATGAATATATGAGGATTTTAATAAAAATATTTCATATGATTAATATAAAATTATTATTTATTTGATAATATATATATTTTTTATTTACTTTTATTTCTTTCAATATAACAATAACATTAAAATAGAGGTCATTCATACATACATCCTAACATTTCCATTAATGATTCAATTTATTTTCTACATATAACATTTATGAATCACTATGAGTACATATTAAATAAATATATATGAAATTTATATTCTAATTTACATTATATAATTATGTAAATCATGATATATATATGTCGACTAATAATAAGAATTCAAAACATGCATGAAAAAAGAATCTATTCTTACCTGAAACATATCATTAACATTGAATTATTAATAAATGGTAAATATAAATTCATAACTAAATAATATATGGTATTATATATAAGTATTATTCTTTTTAAAATGTGTAATTATATTATATTTTTTATAAATAAGGTTTGAACATGTACAATGAGAGTCAAGACATATTGTACTGTGGTTTACATTCTCACATTAATCATTGTGAGACTTATGCCCTTTTCACAACACATTTCTCTTTTGTGGTGTATATACATACCATTAAAATTTTATAGAAATTTTTTTATTTATTTAATTATATTAATTTTTTCAATTAATTTTAATATTTTATGTTTTTTTTTGTTTCAAATGTAACTAATGTGCCAATGGATTTCTGACTAACTTTTATAATAAATTAGACCTAATCTATGTTCACCACCCATTTAATATATTTTTTATACATCTCATGGATGTATTTTATTATTCATAAGATGTTGATTATTTTTAGTCACATATACATTTGTATATCCCACGATTATGGGGATTATCGTCAAAATGATACTAATGTAGTAAGGGTATTTTTTCCCAATTGCACTTCATTAAGATATATGTTATGTCAACAAACTATATTAATTTACGAAGAGTATATATAAAACCTCTGAATAATAATATCATAAATTTTATAATAATTATTTTTTTATTTCATTTTTTCATCATTGTGGTTATGATTCAATGTTACCTAAGTGGAAAGTGTTTATTGGTACAATATCATTATTAATCATGATTCATTATTATTATGAATCCATCGTTGATATATTTTTACACATATCTCATAAATTCCCATGAATTTTATTATCATATAGTTATTAATTCTATATCCATGTAATTGAATAATTATTTCACTTTTTGTCTTATTATATATATGAAAATGTTTTTATGAAAATATGTCATTATTTATATATTTGGTTAGAAGCATTTTTTATTAAAAAACCATGTCTTCCGAAACTATTTTCAAATTATATATAATTATATTTTAAGATTTATTTTATGGAAATGTATTTTAATTTTGTTTTATATTTAAAAAATTGGTTAATGTTTTATTATAAAAATATATTATAATATTTTCAAAGTTATTTTTAATGAAAACGTTTTTCAAAAGGTTTTCTGATTTAAAAAATATTTTTCAAAATTGAAAGGATATTTTATTCAATACATGTTTTGAAATGTTCTTTAAAATTAATTTTCCTTATAATTTGTCATCCTTGGATATAGTTTTTTCATTATTGTGTATATTATCCATGGAAACTATTTTTATTCAATCATTGTATGGTTTATGTTTAGGATGTAATGTTATTGAAGAACCCATTTATTATCCACATTTTATACCATGATAAATATCTTATGAAATGCAATTCCATTCAGGGGTTATTAATGGATAAAATAATTTTGAAACATGTCTATTTTTCACTTGTTAGGATATGATGTTTACAAAACCCCTATCTTTTTATGGGTCATCATATGATGACTGTTTTATTATCCTATAGAACACATATGTATGATTTTGTTATCTAAGATGTCGGACCTATATCTCCCGTTAATGCATTAGGTAATGATTTATAACAGAAGGGGAAGACATGACTGGAATAGGAAGTGAACTTGGTTTTGTAATACATGACTATAATAAGAAGTAGACTCTGTTCAATAATAATAGGATGGAATGGGAATTTAACATGATTTAGTAATGCATGGCTAGAATTAGAAGTGAACTCGATTCAATATTTTTTGGAGGGAATGTGAAGTGAACTACATTCTATAGTATAGGTATAGAATGTGAAGTGAAATTGGTTTATAAGTAGTGGGTCATAACATAGAGTGAAAACCATTTAGAAATTTTTTTTCTAGGATCATGTTGTGGCTAGTATGAAAATTGTCATTAATGTTTGTTTTTTAATTTGAATGTTGGGTTTTAACCAACATTAAATCCAATTATGTAAACAATATGACTTTTGACAATAGTTTTTTTAAATAGATGCAAAAAAGGATTGATATCTACTTTTTAGCAATAGTTTTTGCAAAGCGTATTCCAATAAGACATATTAATATCAATTTTTGTGTCATTATTTAAATAAACTGACCCCAAAAAACTTAAAAAAATTCTTTTTTCTGATTCCATTTTTGAAAAACATGATGCAAAAAATTTAAAAAAATTTATTTTTGGTGTCCATTTAAATGAACTGACACAAATAATGATTTTTTACTATGATTTAGATCATTTATTAATTTTCAATTTAACTATTTTGGTAGCTAAAAATGATTTATTGATCCAAAATTATGGTTATCCGATGTTTGAAATCTCATTGTTTCTATAGATTTAACTTGTTTTACAGAAAACATGAGAAACATTACATAAAATTACACACACCATATGTCATAAAATTATTTTAATTCACTAAACATATTTCAATTATTTTATAAGAATCTATAAAAATGAAATATTGATTATCCTCTTATCACATTGTTTTAGGGCAGAACTCAAGAGGAAATGAAAATGGTGATCAATAATGAATTTTCTACCTCAGTTACTAAATCTAATCCGAATGTTTTATATTTGTAACATGATCATAAGAATAAGTCATCATTATAAAAAATATTACAATGATTTTTTTCAATGAATAAAAATATAACTAAATAAATAAATGATTAGAATATATACACGTTCAAATAATCGATTGAAGTCACATTAAAAACATTATTGAATTAATGTTGTTGAAAATAATGAATGAAAACGAAATTGAATTAATATATACTAAATTAAACTTTAATCAACGACATTGAAATAAAAGTTAGATGGATTTTAAAATGTATAATGTGCATTGGGAATAAAAAATGAAATACCAATCCCATGTATTTTCATGGACATTTTGGAAATAGTTTTTTTATAACTGATGAAAAAGGGGATTCACATTATATTTTTGTTGTCATTATTTGAAAACAAATGAAAAATTTTAAAAAAAAATAGGCATTGGTTTCTTAAAAAAAATTGACATCGAAAATTTAATATTAATTTTTAAAATGTTTGGATAACTTATTAAGCATTGATTTTACTGGTCATGACTTAAAATGGGGTTACATATTAAAAGTTGTGGCCTTAAAAATTGGATGTATTTAAGACTTATCATAGAGAAGGTCAACTTCCGACATCAATAACTTCAAATCTATTACTCCATTATAGCTCCACGACTTGTCAAATGGATGATTTTAAAATGATCTAAATCATAGTAAAAAAATTATAATTATTTTCAGCAGTTTTTTTAAAAACTGAATCAAAAAATGATATTTTGGGTATATTTTAAAAAACTAACTCCATAATGTATCCAAGAACATATTTGTGTCAGTTTATAAAAAAATGTCATATTTTTTCTATTAAATACAATTTTTTACTACTATTTATGTATTAAATTTCTAATATTAAATTTTTTACTATTCATATGTGTATCCAAAAAATTCAATATATCATTCATATGTTATTATCAAATGACTCATATCCTTTGATGGTCATATAAATCATTTCTTTTGAACAATTATTCATTATGTCATGAATCATGTGTATAATGATTGATATGTAGGGTATGATCAACATAACCATTATCAAGGTACCAAAACCATATATTCTATTATGCTTGTATATATCCATTATTTACCCTTAATGAGCAGCACTGATCACTATTTCTTATGTTTTCTTTCCCCATGTTATGAGGAACTGTTTTCAGCATTAGTATTCAATATAATGATCTTTATGAGAACCATTGAAGATCATTCACCAAATTTGGAATATTTTGTTCCATGTTTCCAAACACACATGAAAATAATGTTCCTCAAGCATGTACTTTTGTATTTTGTGAAATATTCAATTAAAGTAATGTATGATACACATATCTGAATCTATGGTCACTATAGTTGGAATCAAATGAATGGTTTATTTAAAAACTGAGATTTATTATGTGAAATGTTTAATGAGATATGTAGGGATATTTCAAAGGTTATTTCTTGGGATTTATCAACTGATAAATCTAAGGGTGACTCATTATATTGGAATATGTCCAATAATTTTGGTAATGGATAGTTTGTGTAGTTTCCTAGGAATAAAACCATGTATACACATTAGATATTGATGCGAAGAATGTAAATTTATACTTAGGGGTAACATCACCAAAATCATGATATTACGGTAGACTCAATTGGGAACTGGTGCATGATACTAGGCTATTTTTTCACACCTAGTTTGATAGTTATGGGGGTTATGCCTTGGATATTCATAAGCTCTTAATAAACCATCATAATTGAAATAAATATATGATGATCATGTATGAACTATTTCATGTCAAATGTCTCTTGGATTTTAAATAAGGATGCATGATTTAAACACCCTATAAGTGAATTATTTCAATTATTTGGTTTTACAAGATGATTATATTTTATAACAATATATATCATTTTTTGTTAATAGAGTGATATTAAAAAACTAGGTTTGAATTAAATATGATTGAAACAGTCTATGATGACAATCCAAATGGGATAGTTATTAGAGAAACAAGTTTTGGAGTATTTATAATTATTTTTTTCCAAACATGATTAATAATGTCTACACTTACCAAAAATAATACTCACAATATATTGGAAGGAATGAATTATCTGGGATATTGAGTTATGATAACCAATAATGAATTTTTATTTAGTTTTATATAGGTCGAAATTGTTAGAATACGAACTCATGGGAACATGTCAAAGCAATGGTATAAATTCTTATGTGTTGTAAAAAATGACACAATTTATATAATTGTTGAGGAAAAGTGAATTTTTTAGTTTTTAAAATATGTGGTAAAATTAGTATCCCAAAGTTATGACCAATTTTTTAATGTTTTAAGTGTGAAATGTTTGAAAATAATGAAAACCATTTTCATAGGTTGAAATATCTTTAACGAAAATCATACGGTTTTTAGAGAATTGGTTTTTTATAAAGAAAATACTACAAAGTACATATGAAAGTAATTTTATATTGTTTAGAATCATGATTGTATATATTTTTAGGAGTTTTATGACATGATTAATATTTAATATTTTTTGAAATGGGTATTAAGGATTTAAATTGTGATGACAAGAAAAGTTTTTGAGAATGAAGTGTATTTGTATTGTAATTAATGATTTTTTTATATGAATCGTGAATTATATTTGATTATTTTATAGTTTGAAATGACATATTGAAAAATATTTATGACCTAGAAAATTAATTTAATTGAATGGAGATATCTATAGCCGAGGAAGGTAACCCTTACCTTGTTCTTGATGTTTAGAATATTTTGTTTATATTGGAATTTTAATAGATATAGATAATGTAAATTTGATTGTATTGATTACCCTATAAATGATAAAAGGATTTATTGAATATGCAGTTAATTATATCAATTATGAAGTGAAAAACATTTTTGGATTTGTTTAATATATCCAATAATCATTTTATTAAGGACTAATTCATGTCTTCAATATTGATTTATGGTTTTTCAAGTTATTACCATGACTCAGTGGATTACATGAGGAAGATTTTTCACATGTTTGGTATGTGAAAATCAAGAGATACATTATGATAATTTGGGGATTGATGTTATCATGATTATAATATATTTATTGAATTTATTTTTGTTGTTTTTTATTTTAATATTTTATAGTGGCTAAAAGGTTTAACTATTTTTGAAATTTCTAATGTTGATCATTAAATAATCATTCAGCTATTATTGTATTAACTACTCATTTGTAGGATTATGAATATTCGATAAAATTCTATAATAATCATGTTTTGAAGATTTTTAATTTTAAATGGAATTACTTATCATATTGAATATGGGTTGTATGTTCTGTTTTTTCTCCAGGGATGGCCGATTCCCATTTATTTCATATAATAAGAGAAGATGTATATATTAATCAAGGCACATCCAAATGGTGAAATTATGAATCTAAAATGGAATGGAATCATGTAAATATATATTCTTGGAAAAAATGATTGACATTAGTAAAATTTTCATGATATAAAATGAATAGATATCAAGTAATTATATATTCCTGAGAAAAAAATCATCAACATTATTAAAATTATCCTCATATCAAAAATTATATTAAATTAGTGTTATGATCCATTAGTGATTCATGGATAATTAATTCAAAAATTTTCCATATAGTTAGAGAATAAGTGGAAATTATTCAAGTCATAAAAAGGGTGAAATTAAGAATATAAACTTAATTTAAATCATGAAATAATATAATCTTGTGAAAATATCTTTAACTTTTGTAAAAGTATCAGGATATTAAAAATGATGATAATTGGAAAAAATATTTTTTTCAAGGCTCTTTTTAAATCCACATTGACTTATGGATTTGAGATCATTAAAATTCACCTTACTGTGTTCTCTATCACTCTTCATCTGTATTTTAGCTTCATTATTCTCTCTATTGTCAATGTTTTCACTTTCCACCTTTTTTCCCAAGGTTGAAACCTAGTTTGGGGTTTCATTTTTGAAAACATTATGTCTCATGATATTTTTTTAAATTTTTTTTTTGTATTAATTTTTATGATGTGGGATCCAAGGATGATAAATTATAATATTAAACCTTTAAAAATCATATTTTTTTCTTATGGGGAAATAATTTTCAAGGTTGGTAGAATGTAACAACCTATATTTTTGTTAGTTTTTATTTCAAATAATTTAAATTTATCTAAGGTATTTCATAGAATGCTACACCATGTTATACATGATTTATATAAAACACTAAGATAATATTGTGCTACAAAAAACACTATGTTTTTTTGAGATAAATGATAAACTATTTTTGTCTTTTGTTAAACACAATCAATATATTTCAACAACTTCTGTTAGATACAATATTTAATTATCAAACCACAATATACTATTAATATTATTATTAAATAATTATTATATTTACCACCTAGATAATGGAATGGTGGTTATTAATAACAATAATTAATTTATGAAAATAATTTATAAAAAAATTTATAAAACAAACCATTTTTTTAAAATATTTATTGGAAATGAAAATTTTAAAAAATCAATAGAAGATAATGGTTTTGTTTTTATGAAAACAAATTTTTTAACCACAAAGAAATTTAATAATAATAAATTAAATTAATCAATATTAGTGAGATAATTGAGTGAATTTATAATATTATAAATTCAAAAATATTTCATTCATCCAATAAGTTTTATGGGAATAATATAAGAACAATTAAAATGTTAACCTTAAAAATTGTATTTTTCTAAAAAACAATTTTTTTGCCTTTTTATAGAATACTCGTTTTAAAAATAATTTTTGACAAATTTATAATCAATAATTGATAAAATAAATTATATTTTAGAATTTTAAACATTAATATTATCATTGGTATAATTTGTTTGTATTTTCCAGTGATGATTCAATTTATGATGAATAATTAGAAACAAATATTTTTAATTGAAAATAAATTTGTCATCTAATTTATTAATAGTGATCATTAGTATTTTAAATTATTATTTAAGTGTAATTAAATAAAAATAAATCAACAAATACTATATATTTCATTTTAATCATTGTCACATTTTAATTGGCTATAAAATTATTTCAATATTTTGATAAATTTTCTTTAAAAATATGTTGTTTCACCCTGTCTATGAAATTAATTTAAAATTATATTTGGAAAAATATATGAAAAAAGTTTAAAATATATACAATATTTCTAATCATAATAATTTATACATTATTATAAGGTCTAATTTGTATTTTATAAAAAATATTTGTGAATGTAATTATAATTAATTTTAGTTATTCTGGTAAAAAGGAGTTTACCTAACGGTTAAACATAAATAATAATGGGAGAAATGACATAAAAAATTGTGAAAACCCAATTTTATGACCTTATATCCGCCTTATGAAATATTTTTATTGAAAATGAATCATTATTGTTAGAAAATCATGTATGGTTGTCCTCCATATATTATTTACCTTTTCGTATTTACAAAAAGTAACTTCTCTTCCACTATAAAAGGGAACTCATCCCCTTCACAAATTCACACTTCTAAATAATTTAGATCATCCATACCATGACTATATAAACTGAAATAATCTATCATATAATCATACGAGAGTCACATTAGGTAGAAATAAATACATGGAATTCATTTTATTCAATGAAAATAGAGTTAGATGAAAAATTTGTAACACTCTTCAATGAGAAATTTTAGTTTGTTTCGATGATCACCCATTAAATTATTTTAATATTATGATAACATAATAAACTCAGTATCATAAATATAATAATATATTATAATTTTATACTTACGACCTACACCACAACACAAATTCATTATATCCGATATGAAATCACCATTCCTATGTACAAAAGGCCACCACCTCACAAATCGATGTCTCTATTTATTCCATTATGTCCTCTCATGGTTGGAAATGATAATGAATTTATTTTTTATATAAGATATATATATATATATATTGTATTAATGAAATATTTATTCTAATAGAATACCAATATTACACACAACTTGCACAAAAGATGAGGTTGTGCGAAAGAAACGTGTTTTCCCTATGCGACATTAAATGGGATTTTTCACACTCGAGGAGGTTCTTGCGCGACATGTAGAATCATTTAAGTAGGGTTTTTTGAAACCTATAAATCAGAGTGAATAAAATCTCTAGAAAACCTATAAATTTTAATAAAAGGCATTTGTGAAAATTATTTTGAGTTGCGTACAATATTAAAAAATTACATGTAAGATTTGATTGCACAAAATATGGAAATTTCACGCAGGTGGCATTTCATGACAAAATTGAATCTTTCATGCAAGGCACTCAATTTTTGTGAAAGATATAGAAATTTTTGCACTAAATATTTGAGGTTTCCTAGTAATTCTGAATTAATTTTGTATTCATCAATGGATGGAAGTGGAACATCAATAGAGGATCTACAAACAGTGGAGTATGGATTCATTAGAGATAATGAAGGGACCTACAAGTTTAAAATATATGAATAAATATTTTGAAGAAGCAGTGAACACACTTCAGTAGAGAGAGAAGTGAGAATTAAAATTTTTATTTGTTGTAAACTTGGATAGAAGGTTGGTTCACTTGAAACATTATAAAAAAAATGTTCTTATACTTATTTTGGTATGTTGGCACATTGTCGGTGTATGCTCTTTGGACGTAGCCCAGTGAGGGTAAAAAAATTTATATTTTAGTGCCCTATGTATGGTTTATGATTTTTCCATAAATTTTAATTATATGGATTGAGGAGATATTTTTGTTTAACAACAAAACAAGCTCATTATGGGAAAAAAATTTAATCTTTTTATCCCTGATTCACCCCCCTCTCCGGGTATCTAGCCTGGTGCACCTAAAAAAGACTAGAATATCCTTAACGAAGTGTGATTCATTCACACAATACATGGAATGTATTAGAGAAATTTTTAATAAGAATATTTTTTATATATGTTGTATATTAATTATTTAAATGATAATATATATGTGTAAATTTCATTTAATTTTATTTCATTCTACAAAACAAAAAATACACATAACATTGATCCGTACGTACAGCCTACCCATATACATGGAGGTGTGCATTATTACTAACATTATCTTTTATAAATAAAATTATATACATATAAAAATAATATATAGAGTATTTAGAAGATGTATTACATTATAGAAATAATGAAATCATGGTCTAAGTAAGAGGACCAAGAATATAAAATCAAAATATTTATGGAAAAAATGTGGTTATTACACGAAACATATCATTAAGATGTAATTGTTAATAAATGGATAATATAAATTTATGATCAAAACAATATGATATTATATATATCAGTACGGTTTTTGGATATGTTTATAATAAAATTATAATTTTCATTCAGAAGTGTTGAACATGTATGAGACACAAGCAATCCTCAGAACAAATTTTTAGTAGGTGTCGTGTATAAATTCCATGTATCTATTTTATGATTCTTCAACAGAGAATTATTAGGATATATATTTCTGTTTAAGGTTCTATTTTCTTAAGGTATTGCAGTTAAAATGTTACCAAACTGGTATGTGTATTTTTATATCAGTTTTTAATTATTTGAGACATTCGGTAGGTCATGAACCTATATTCATTCATAAAGTACAAATAAATCACATTTAAAATGTGATATCCTAAATCTATTCATCCAAATTATATTTTATGATTCTAATTTATTCCATTATACGGTTTATTATTTAATATTTTTGAAAATGGTAATAACATATTTCTACAAACTCATTGTATATTGGTATTTTTTAAGATTATGCATCCATTGATGAAATATTATGATCCATATCTAAATAATTCACATGTATTATTACCTCTTATGGTCCTTCATGATATATCCATGTAATGGTATCATTTTTACACATAGATTTAAATATTATAATTATGAAAATGCGTTCGAAAAATATAACGTTATTTGTATCTTTTTTCAAAATTTGTGTTGATCAAAACAATATTTTCTACATTTTTTTTGAAATATTTTTAGATTATATAAAAACATAATTTATAAGGAAAGGTATTTTTTTTGGAAATTTTTGTAAATAGGTTTTCAAATATCCTTTTTAAATATTTAACCATATTTTTATAGAATATATTTTTTAAAATGATTTATTATTAAAAAAGTTCTTTCCAATGCAGAAAGGATATTTTCCATAACAAATTATTTTAAATGATCTTTAATAATTATTTTCCATATATAATGAAATAATTTGATATAGTTTATTTATTAATATAGATATGATCCAAGGACACCATTATTATTCATTTTTTTGTGGTTTATATTTATGATGAAAAGTTATTTATGAACCCATTTCTATTCCACATGATACACCATGATAAAAAGATTATGAAATACACTCCATTTCTGGGATATTATTTGATGAACTAATTATTACTTTTTTCCATTAAATAGGTTATCATATGATTCTTATTATACTAATCACTTTTTATGGTCCATGGTATGATTAATGTTTTATTACCTTGTGAAAACGGTTGGTATGATTCCATTAAGGGAGATGTGGGACCTATATCTACATCAGTGGCATTGGTAATGCGTTATATTTCAAAAGAAAGATAGGGCTTAAACATTATGTGAAATTAGTTCAATAAAGAAATTTTTTAATGGGATGTGATCTTGGTATAGAATTATAGTTTTGGAATGTGGATTCAATTTGGTTCAGTAAAATAGTTATAAACCGAGGATTGAAATAAATTCAACAAAACTCGGATGAAATAAGAAAGAGAAATGATTTAGAAATGAAAGGATAGAGTTTTAACGCCCCAACCCCAGCTACCCAGAGTCGGTGCATTACTTCGTAACATTTGCATGATCACAAAAGATCAAGTCTCAAAAGACCGATTAGTTTAGTAGCCTTGGAATCACTAGATACATTCATAAGTCTAACATTACATCATAATGTAAATCAAAACTACAACATATTATCTTCATATCCCCTTATATTATCCTTGCAGATCATTCATAATATACTTCTTCACATCCTGGATAAAATAAAACATTGAAAGGGGTGATCTCAGATGCTCAGTAAGGATAACAATATAGCAGAAGCTTTCATAAACAAACATTAACATTTAAGGCAATGTATAACTAAAACAAAAGCCTTTTAAACTTGAACTTTAGAATAATATGGAAAAAGTAAAATTAAATAATTCCATTTACTTACTCACATGGATATTCTACTTGTTGAATATTCACATGAAATATCAATAACCACTTTCATAATGATGGAATGTATAATTCCAGACTATCATAACCACGTAGCCAAGGCCTCGTGTCAAGAATACAAATAATATTTTTTCAAGGCCTCGTGCCAAGACACTATTTTGTCTCATGAGACCTACCGAAGCATCGAGGAGCTATAGCGGGCTCCACTCGACACTTATTAAGTCCAATGCATTCCTCATATGAATAGGTTTAAACATATCATAAAACATAACATAATCATATCACATAAAACACACATAAAGGAAACATAAAATTTCCACATTTCAATCACAAGATATCAATACAACACATTGATATAATAAAAACACTTTCAAAACCATTTTCGATACCATAATAAAAGAAAATTAAAACATTGTATTTATTTTTCATTAAAAAAAGTTATGGCTTGTAGAGGAAGCTGAAACTAAAATAATAGTCACGGCGGCAGAGAAGTCGTTGTTGCCTCATATGTACAGCAAGAAAAAAATTACTTTTTTTTGTTTAGTAAAACGCTTCGTATAAAAAAGATTCCTTTTGAATAAACGTAAAAGTCAAATGGGTTTATACACCGTATAAAAGAAAGTTGTGTATAAAACAAAATATGCCTCAATGAAAGGATATTGAAACGAAGTCTTTACAGATGTCTTTTTTTTTAAATAAAATAGATCTATTATGTGTTTTTACTATAAGTACACATAAATAAAGTACAAATACAAGATAAGACATAATAATATCATGACATAATTTGAAAGTAGGAGATTAACCCAAAGAACGAAAATTGGGTTAAGAAGTTCCCTTACCTTGCGTCATGTCTTGACTCGACCGTTCATTAACCACCTGAATAATAAACTAGAGTTAATTTATAATTTCTTAAGAACCTTTTTCACGTTTTTTATTACTTTTATATCACTTATTTCCATGTTATTAACATTATTTAATTATTTATGTTAATAACGATCGTTTTGTCGATCTTTGGTACTTGAGTCAAAAATAAACTTCTTATTATTACAAGTTGTTCATATGGTGAAATATCCATTATATCCAGAATTATATTCATGATTTATATATCATATATATCATAATTATCCAGTATATACATTCATTCATAATATTACGTAACATTTAGAGGTAAGAAATGAAATGCACTCTTCATGGAGACGTTAAGCCGTACGTACGCATGAACGCTACTTTCATTTCTATTTCGTATTTAATGGAATGAAATCATAATGATATAAAGGTATAATATAATTACAGTATAATATAGTGTATAATACCATTTACTCCATCCTTTATACATCCCACATATGGTATTAACGATTCAAATCACTTTGAGGGGGCGGTAGTCCACACTTCCTAAAATGAAAATATCGTGTTTACCCAGAATGGAAATATTAAAGGTATGCCATAAATGAAAAAAATAGAAGCTTAAGTAAATCATAAAAATATTATATATCATATATAAATATAGTGACATCTTAATGGCCACCATTGAAGGTGTTTTAAGAGTGTTGAACAATCATCGTTTCGTGAGGCAGAAATTCGACATCAACAGAAACAGTATGTTCTTTAACCATTAGATGTAGGTGTGTGTTAGTGTAGCTCAAATCTTTCTTATAAAAACATCCTAGTATATTGAGGATACTGTTTGTTTTGACAAAAAAATAATAAAAATAGTTTAGGGGGTTGGAGAAGCAAAATAAAACAAAAGGACATTAGAGAAGATATTACCTTAAAATCAGGTAACTCTTTTTTGATTTGAGCCAAAGGCATCCTTGGGAAGAATTCTGCCCAAAGTGAGGCTTCTAGGAGTAAGGTAGGGAAGTTAGGAGAGTATTTTGGCAGAGGTTGGCCGAGCCAAAAGGCTTTGAATGTGTGAGTAAGGTGGTAGTGGTGGGGGACTTTTATAAGTGGAGAGGAGGGGCACTCTTGGAATATCATGAAATGTTACTTTATTAAGAAATGATTTCCGGATTCTAAAGGTCCCACAATGATATATTTCAAGGATTAGGTGATAAGGGTTCTAAATAACCTCATCCAATAGGTTTTGGACAAGTTTATGCCTTACATTTTACATTCTCATTTCATTTTATTTAAATCGTTAATTAAAGAGGTAACCGCGGCATCATCATGGTGCCATAAATAATTTAGTTTATTTAATGTCTAAAAATTATAAAAAAAATTCATGATGAATGAAATCTTTTTAGATTCCTAATTAATATTTATAGTCAAAAATATGACTTTTATAACCCCATTTATAAATTGTTTTATTAAAACAACTTATGTTTATGACATTTTTATATTAACTTTAAATTAAAAGTTATTTATGTCCTTTTCCTACCAAAGTGGCTCCATGAGGTCCCAAAGATGACCCATGGATTTTCTTGGTCTTTCATGACACATCCAATAGTGGTTGGACAAGTGTAATGGTCATTAAATATTTTAATAATACTATTTTTACATTAAATTTCACTAATTACATTTTATCGTGATTAATTAAACTTCAAAGTTACTATTCACCAAAAAATAATTTTAATCCCATTGAACCAAATTTTACATCCTAATGACAAACATGTATGTTGGATTTTTGAAAATCAAATCACAGAAGTGGTAATGTTTCATTTAAACGAAAAATTAGTTTTTTAACTACCACTTAGTGGTTTCACTATTCATCAAAAATTGATGTTTTTCAGAACAATGCCAAAATTTCACCCAAAGATACAATATCGATATTACGAATACAAAAATGAAGTCCATTTTGAAATATAAAATTTCAATAATTTAAAAAAGTGGGTATTACTATTCATAACAGCTACTTTGATTAGTCGCGGTGTGTTAGAACTCGAACTTGCGTACAATGCAAGATATTGCATTATTGAAAGAGAGGTGTATCGTGAAAGCTTGTGGTGTTACAAGAGTAATGATTGATATAAATATAGTGATACCAGGATTTAATGAAGAGTGAATTTAGTTCAATTATACATTGATTGAAGGATAAGTAAATTTTGTTCGGTAATAAAGGGCAAGAATGTAGTGTGAACCCGGTTTAGTAAATGAATTTTTCCATTTTGATGGTATTTGTTATGAGCATGGAATAATTTAAAAAAAAATTAATTCTTATGTGTATGTAACAAATTATATGTCTTATGTAAATGTTATTCCCTCAGAAATTGTGTTATTTTAATCTCTAATTGTCTTATTAAAAATCATTATTTACATCATAACTCATGTTTATAATCATTGATATGAAGATTAATATCATAAAATGTTATATTAATGTTATTATACCATAATTTTCAGGTTATTATTATGTATCAGTAATATTCACCATAAATAAGAATATAAGATAACCCATTATGTTGTTTCCTTTCATGGGGTTATGGATAAAGGTTAAGAAGGTTTACTAAATTGGATGATCTTTGTGGGAAACGTTGATGTTCATTAACAAATTTAGAAGATTTTGATACATGTTTTAAAATACACTATACTATTATGTTTGAGATGGACATGCTTTTTTAGTGTCATGAATATTCATCTAAATTGATGTAACATCCGTGTATGTCAATCATATTTTTCAATAAATAGAATAAAAGTAATTTATAACATAACTAGCAATTAATTTTATGTAAATTGATTTGTTTATTGAAACCTATTGAATTTAGAACATTATCTAGGGACAAATATGATTTTATAAAAATAGGATTTATAGGAAATTAACTGGACCACTAACCATAGATTTTAAGTGTTCTCCTCATTTGGTGTTTTACTTTGAATCAATATAAAATTGGAAAAATAAATGAATTCGGATAATTCCCCAAAATAGATATCATTATCATTCCTAGAAATAGTATTGAAGTAGATATTTACAATAGAATAAATTAAGATTAATGATAGGGTTCCCAATATCTATCCAAAGCAAATCAGAGTGGAATAATCAGAGTTTAGATTAAGGTGGGAGATGAAATAATAGGTGATGGTAGATGATGAGATTAATCATTTTGGGTTCTTCATCAAATAACCGGAAGTGGAGGATGTATAATTAATGAATACATGAAAATGGGTATTTTAAAAACTTCTCTGAGAATAAGTGTTTGGCATGATGATTTCCTAAATAGTGTGCCTAAACAACAATTCACCGCTAATTTTGTGGCATTTTTTGGGTATAGGAGAATAGATTGCATAAACATTTTGTATCCCTTGTAACCATCAACTAACCAATTTAAGAACCTCCATAGTCATTATATCCTCCTACATTGTCTAAAAAACAATGCATCACACCTCTTGGAATGATGAATGTTTGTTAATGAATGAAGAACAACACCACTATTGGGAAACTATTTAAAAATTATTCAGATTACTCACATGAGATATTGAAAAAATATTTTAAAAAACTAATATATATACATATATATATACTAAATAGAAATGAGTTTTATAGAAGACTAACGATATTACTAGATTATTAAAAAAGGGTTTTAATATATTTTTATAGTAGATTCAAGAACATAAGTGGATGTTATGAATAAATGTAAGGGGTTCTTTTTTATAAATTAATAATTTTGGGGTTATATTTCATATTTTGACTCATTATATCATTTATATGATTGTTAATACTATCTAACATATGATAGTTCTATATTTGTGTTTTTTTAGGATATAAAGATCCATGACATGTTTTTTCATTATAATGACCTTTTATTCAGTGTATAGCTTTTTTGTATGTTCTTTGTTGTCTCTTTTTAAAATCCATGAGACATATTTGGATTTTGGAAAAAATTATAGTGTATTTATTTCCCAATATATATGATATATAATGAAATATATTTTCTTCATGGAATTTTATGTTCAATTTCATGATGTCACATTATATTGGGTTTGATTAAAGTATTACTAAAACATAGTTTTCATCAAATATAATCATAACAAAAATATACTTTTTGAATGAAAATACATATAGATAATTTTTATTCATTAAAAAACCTTTCAAAATTTTATTTTTTATAGGGTTTTTATACTTTCCATAAAAATTTCATTCACACTTCATGTATAATTTACAAATATTGTGTCTTATAACCGAAACATTTTCTATATAATAATTTCAGTAGAGAAACTCTATCTTTTATAGATGATTTTAGTGGATTTATTTGTATATGTCATTATATATGACTCAAGAACATATTAAGGTCATTTTTAACACATTATATTTCATTAAAAATTAATGAACCTTCAACGATTTTTCTTATGATTTTTTTATAATAGTTTTAGGGGAATATATTTTCTTACATTATCCATGTGAGGACATATTTCTTCCATTTCTTATTTTTAGTTGAAACATCATTTTTTAAAATTCTATTTTTTTAAGAAAATTATAATTTTATATAATTTTAAATATTATTTTTTATCAAATAGTTTTAATGGTCTTGTACATTCCTTGTTTCAAAACTAATTTTTCTAAACATATTGAAAATCATGTCTGGTATATTCCAACATATTCTTTTTTTCACATTATGAGGTTACTATCAATTTTTTTGGACAGAAAATTTTTTATTCCATTGAATTTTGAAATAATATTCTCTAACAAAGGAGTGATAAATCCACTCCCATTTTCTAGTCTATCCTTCCACTATTAATTGGTATAAAGGCATTTCAAAATGATTTCCTTTTTTAATACTATGATTTGAATTTCATTGATAGATGGTTGTTTATATATATTTATTATATATATATATTAATTATGAACGTGATAAATATAACCATATACTCTCTATCAAAATAATGTAAATAATATATACTTCATTAAAGAACATTTATCTTTATTGTTTCTAAATATAATTGGATACACATTTATATTACATGGGTAAATTATAATAATATGTTAAATAATGATTAATAAATTTATATGATTCCATTTAGAAAGTATATGGAACCCATAATACATTAATTGGTTTATAATGATATTATAAAGCCATATTTATTGTAGATCATATTTTAATATATGATGATGTGTTTGGTATAAATCTACCACCAATTCGATTATTACAATTAACATATCATTATATAATAATGGGTGGACATGTAAGGGTTATGTCACAACATAAGTATTATATATACATGGATTTGCCATAACCCAAATATTTTACCATATATAATTTTATCTAAATAAAAACTATATTCATACACGTGTTTTTTATGATAGGATGTTTTCCTATTCTTATTAATGATAAAAATTTCATTTTATAATTCCATAATTATTCCACTTTTATATGACACCCACTCTTTTATTGAATGTATTAATAATTTTGGATTAATGTTTTATGATTGTAATAAATACAATTATTGTTTTTTCCACTTTGATTTCATATAATTTAATGATTTGTACTTGTGTTATCAAATGATTTGATCCATGTATTATGATAAATAATATTTTGGTATAAGTATATTATGTATTATGATTGGACTAATATTCTCATATTATGTTCACATATGTCTTTTTATATAACTCATTTATAATGATCCTTATGAAGAATCTAAAATACTATATTTATTATGTTTCCATTTCCAGTGGTTTTGGAAAAATATAAAATATATGATGTTCCAAGAAGAGTATATTGACTACAAAATATGTGTGAGATATATTAATAAATTATGAATTTTTTTATTGGAGAGAGATGTCAATTAATTGAAATTAACATGGTTTTTTTAAAATTTTTAATTATAAAAAACCATAAACCAAATGGATTACGGGAATGTATAATAATGAAATATTTTATTTATTTCATGTAAACATGATGAAGTTTTGATTAAGGGGTTTATAGTTTTTATGATAGATGGTTTTAAAAAAATTATGTTTTTAAGATGATTATTGTAGAAAATGAAAAATTAAATATGTTACGGTTGATCATAATATATCAGGAATAGATAAACATTTAGTTTTTTATATATAGATATGATCCAAGGACACCATTATTATTCATTTTTTTGTGGTTTATATTAATGATGAAAATTTATTTATGAACCCATTTCTATTCCTCATGATACACCATGATAAAAAGAATATGAAACCCACTTCATTTCTGGGATATTATTTGATGAACTAATTATTAATTTTTTCCATTAAATATGTTATCATATGATTCTTATTATACCAATAACTTTTTATGGTCGATGGTATGATTAATGTTTTATTACCTTATGAAAATGGTTGGTATGATTCCATTAAGGGAGATGTGGGACCTATATCTACATTAGTGGCATTGGTAATGCTTTATATTTCAAATGAAAAATAGGGCTTAAACATTATGTGAAATCAGTTCAATAAAGAAATTATGTAATGGGATGTGATCTTGGTATAGAATTATAGTGTTGGAATGTGGATTCAATTTGGTTCAGTAAAATAGTTATGAAGCGAGGATTGAAATACATTCAACAAAACTCGGATGAAATAAGTAGGAGAAATGATTTAGAAATGAAAGGATAGAGTTGTAACGCCCCACCCCAGCCACCCAGAGTCGGTGCATTACTTCGTAACATTGGCATGATCACAAAAGTTCAAGTCTCAAAAGACCGATTAGTTTAGTAGCCGTGGAAACACTAGATACATTCATAAGTCTAACATTACATAATAAAGTAAAACAAAATTAAAACATCTTCTCTTCATATCCCCTTATATTATCCCTGCAGATCATTCATAATATACTTCTTCACATCCTGGAAAAAATAAAACATTGAAAGATGTGAGCTCAGATGCTCAGTAAGGATAACAATATAGCGGAAGCTTTTATAAACAACCATTAACATTTAAGGCAATGTATAACTAAAACAAAAGCCTTTTAAACATGAACTTTATCATAATATGGAAAATGTAAAATGAAATAATGCCATTTACTTACTCACACGGATATTCTACTGGTCGAATATTCACATGAAATATCAAAAACCACTTTCATAATGATGGAATGTATAATGCCAGACTATCATAACCACGTAGCCAAGGCCTCTTGCCAAGACTACAAATAATATTTTGTCAAGGCCTCGTGCCAAGACACTAGTTTGTCTCATGAGACCTACTGAAGCATCGAGGAGCTATAGCGGGCACCACCCGTCACTTATTAAGTCCAATGCATTCCTCGTATGAATAGGTTTAAACATATCATAAACCATAACATAATCATATCACATAAAACACGCTTAAAGGAAACATAACATTTCCACATTTCAGTCAGAAGATATAAATACAACACATTGATATAATAAAAACACTTTCAAAACCATTTTCAATAGAAAAATAAAAGAAAGTTAAAACTTTGTATTTATTTTTCATTAAAAAAAGTTATGACATGTAGAGGAAGCCGAAACTCAAATAATGGTCACAGCGGTAGAGAAGCCATTGTCGCCGCATATGTATAGAAAGAAAAACATTCCCTTTTTTCAATTAGTAAAACGCTTCGTATAAAAAATATTCCTTTTGAATAAACGTAAAAGTCAAAGTTGTTTATACACCATATAAAAGAAAGTTGTGTATAAAACAAAATATGCCTCAATGAAAGGAGATTGAGACGAAGTCTTTACAAATATATATTTTTTAAAATAAAATAGATCTATTATGTGTATTTACTATAAGTAAACATAAATAAAGTACAAATACAATATAGGACATAATAATATCACGACATAATTTGAAAGTTGGAGATTAACCCAAAGAACGAAAATTGGGTTAAGAAGTTCCCTTACCTTGCGTCATGTCTTGACTCGACCGTTCTTTAACCTCATGACTAATAAACTAGAGTTAATTTATAATTGCTTAAGAACCTTTTTCAAGTTTTTTATTCCTTTTATATCACTTATTACCATTTATGAACATTATGTAATTATTTAAGTTAATAACGGTCGTTTTGTCGATCTTTGGTACTTGAGTCAAAAATAAATTTTTTATAATCACAAGTTGTTCATGTGTTGAAATAACCATTATATCTAGAATTATATTAATGATTTATATATCATATATATCAAATATATCCAGTATATACATTCTTTCATAATATTACGTAACATTTAGAGGTAAGAAATGAAATGCACTATTCATGGAGACCGTAAGTCGTACGTACGCATGAACGCTACTTTCATTTCTATTTCGTATTTAATGGAATGAAATCATAATGATATAAATGTATAATATAATTACAGTATAATATAGTGTATAATACCATTTACTCCATCCTTTATACATCCCACATATGGTATTAACGATTCAAATCACTTTGAGGGGGCGGTAGTCCGCACTTCCTAAAATGAAAATATCGTGTTTACCCAGAATGGAAATATTAAAGGTATGCCATAAATGAAAAAAAGAGAAGCTTAAGTAAATCATAAAAATATTATATATCATATATAAATATAGTGACATCTTAATGGCCACCATTGAAGGTGTTTTAAGAGTGTTGAACAATCATCGTTTCGTGAGGCAGAAATTCGCCATCAACAGAAACAGTATGTTCTTTAACCATTAGATGTAGGTGTGTGTTAGTGTAGCTCAAATAGTTCTTATAAAAACATCCTAGTATATTTATGATACTGGTTTTTTTACAAAAAAAAGAATAAAATGAGTTTTGGGGGTTGGAGAAGCAAAATAAAACAAAAGGACATTAGAGAAGACATTACCTTAAAATCGGGTAACTCTTTTTTGATTTGAGCCAAAGGCTTCCTTGGGAATAATTCATCCAAAAGTGAGGCCTCTACGAGTAAGGGAGGGATGTTGGGAGAGGATTTTGGAAGAGGTTGGCCGAGCCAAAAGGCTTTGAATGTGTGAGTAAGGTGGTAGTGGTGGGGGCCTTTTATAAGTGGAGAGGAGGGGCACTCTTGGAATGTCATGAAATGTTACTTTATTAAGAAATGCTTTCCGGAATCTAAAGGTCCCACAATGATATATTTAAAGTATAATGTGATAAGGGTTCTAAATATCCTCATCCAATATGTTTTGGACAGGTGCACGCCTTAGATATTACATTCTCATTTCATTTTATTTAAATCGTTAATTAATGAGGTAATCGCGACATCATCATGGTGTCATAAATAATTTAATTTATTTAATGTCTAAAAATTTTAAAAAAATTCGCATGATGTATGAAATCTTTTTTGCTTTATAATTAATACTTATAGTCAAAAATATGACTTGTATAACCCCATTTATAATTTTTTTTATTAAAACAACTTATGTTTGTGACATTTTTATTTTAACATTAAATTAAAAGTTATTTATGTCCTTTTCCTACCAATGTGGCTCCATGGGGTCCCCAAGTTGACCCATGGATTGTCTTTGTCGTCCATGACACATCCAAAAGTGGTTGGACAAGTGTAAAGGTCATTCCATATTTTTATAATACTATTTTTACCTTAAATTTCACTAATTACCTTTAATCGCGATTAATTAAACATAAAAGTTACTATTCACCAAAAAATTATTTTAATCCCATTGAACCACATTTTACTTCCAAATTAAAACCATGTATGTTAGATTTTTTAAAATCAAATCACAGAAGTGGTAATGTGTCATTTAAACGAAAAATCAGTTTTTTAACTACAACTTAGTGGTTTCACTATTCATCAAAAATTGATGTTTTTCAGAACAATGCCAAAATTTCACCCTAAGTTATAATATCGATATTAAGAATACAAAAATGAAGTCCATTTTGAAATATAAAATTTCTATAATTTTAAAAAGTGGGTATTACTATTCATAACGACTACTTTGATTAGTCGCGGTGTGTTAGAACTCAATCTTGCGTATAATGCAAGCTATTGCATTGTTGAAAGAGAGGCGTATCGTGAAAGATATGGCTGTTACATTCTCCCCTCCTTCAATAAATTGTGTCCTCGCAATTTGAAATTTTTATTTGAAAATAAATGGTTGAAAATAGAAATTACCTTTGTAGAAAACCCACATCGGAAATAAGGTTAATAAAATATACCCTTAATAAGAGGGAAAGTAAAATGAAATAGTCACCACCAAATTATGATCTCATTAAGGAAAACATTGGTGGAAATTAGAGACATATAATTGGAGTAAAAATGTAAATATTTGTAGGGAGTGATTGAGGTCATCAATCACAAACCATTGTAAAATTGAGGGCCTCAAAGCCTTCCATATTTGATGATTTAAAATATTATCAGTTCAACAAGACATAAGGTATTAAGATAACACATTTTTTGTTTTAATATACCTTTACTAATGTTTAAGAATTAATTTATTCATAGAACAAGAGATATGTATTTATATATTTATTCTTAAAAAGTAGAGTTTCAACCTTCAACTAATTTCTACCACAAACTCATCTTTCACTCAAAAAGATAATAAAACTCAAAAATAATATATTTATCCTAATCGTACAGGGTTCAAAATATAAACACATACCTTTTAGATTAGGAAAACTATTTTGTAATAACCAGGGACTTCCTGTAGGCTACTGGTAGGTAATAAGGGCCTGTCGCACTATGGTTGTGGGTTCGATTCCTGCAGCTTTGTCTGAAGCAACGGGTTATGCACCACCATGCAGGATGTCCTTTTCCTAAAACTATAGTATTATAATATTCCAAAAATAATATTCAGAAATGTTTTAACCTTAAACAATACTATCCATAGATCAACTTAATCCATTCCAACCTTTATAGTTATCCAAAATACTTCTTTCCAACTCACAGTCCAATTTTTATAAGTAAGGTAAACAAAACGAAGATCCTTTTTTCCACGTAACAACATGTGAATACCTTCATCATGATTTATTTTAAAACACTGCAACATAATGAATTACCATTAATCCTTATTGATTACATTCATGATCCCTTATTCATTATAGAATACTAGATATACTATTTCTATCAAAAAAAAGTATACAAATCATTAACTAGTTTCAAGGAAGTTTAGACTATCCAATATAATTTATCCAAATCAATCATGTATTATTCCAAAATAACTATCTCGGTATCAGAACCATATTATGGTTTATCATTATCTCAACCATATATTTTCCAAAAATTTATCCTGCTGTGGATTAACTTTTCGTGGTTCCACACAATCTCAAGTCCTTGATGAAATAGTACTACAGTACAATCCTTATATACTCCATAATTATTATAACCAGTACATCATTGATACAACACTCAAATGTCAAAATTATTTAATAACAACATAAGAACTCTAATCATTACTCCTCATCTGTGGTAGTATGATAACTTGATTATTATCCAATAACATCATTTGGGGCATTCTCTGATGATTTGGACATTGGTTTGCGTAGTATCCCCACTCCTTGCAGATGAATCATTTTACATTTGAAACCTTTTTCTTACCCTTGCAGTCACGCACTTGGTGTCCTTTTTCTCCATACTTATAACAAACTCCCATTCCATTCAGGCAAGTTCCAAGGTGTTTCTTCCCACAGTTGTCACATATTGTAAAATATTTCTTTTCCATTGACCCTTTATCCAGCATTCTCTCTTCCATCCTTTTCTTCTCTTTCATCCCTTCAAATCCATAAGACTCAGATAATTCTCTACTTATCTTATTAACACATGATACTATTTCTTCATATGTTGAGAACACATGGGAGACTTTTTCCCTTCTAAATTTTGGCTTAATACTATGAAAGATATGATCCTTCTTACTCTTTGGATCATACGTATTGATGGAGTTCACATTCCTTCTACTGGGCGCCATTTCTATACAATGGCAGAAACTAGATTAGTTTATGAATCAAAATACATAATTCCATACTTGTAAAATACTTAACATAAATTGAACTATTTATGGATATAATCCATAATCATAAAAAAAATTTCTTTGAGGAAGAATATACTCATAACCCTTCATAGTAGTTTGAAAATAAAATGAGAATTATCCAAAGCATATCCCTCAGGAGTGTCGTAACCAAGAGTGCAGCAAGGCCCGTTGTCATGCACCAGTTCTCGTTTGAGTCTATCTCAAAGTGGTGTTTTCAGGTTTTACCCCTAGGTACATCTGTTCCAGAGCCACCTCTACCTACTCATATCCAGATAGGGATGTATTTCTCGGGAAACTCATAAAATCTCTATAATACCAAAATATTAGGAAGTTCTTCTACACTAATCCTCAAAGTCTAACTTAGGGCTATGTGCTCTAATCAGAGTTTATCTAAATCTAGCTTCCAAGAGTAGTACTAAACTGCCTCTGATACCAACTGTAACACCCCGACCCCACCTACCCAGAGTTGGTGCATTACTTCATAACATTGGCATGATCACAAAAGATCAAGTCTCGAAAGGCCGATTAGTTTAGTAGCCTTAGAAACACTAGATACATTCATAAGTCTTACAATACATCATAAAGTAAAACAAAACTAAAACATATTCTATTCATATCCCCTTATATTATCCCTACAAATCATTCATAATATACTTCTTCATATCCTGGAAAAATTGAAACATTGAAAGGGGTGAGCTCAGATGCTCAGTAAGGATAACAATATAGAAGAAGCTTTCATAAACAAACATTAACATTTAAGGAAATGTATAACTAAAACAAAATCCTTTTAAACATTAACTTTAGCATAATATTGAAAAATTAAAATGAAATAATTCCATTTACTTACTCACATTGATATTCTACTGGTCGAATATTCACATGAAATATCAATAACCACTTTCATAATGATGGAATGAATAATGCCTGACTATCATAACCACGTAGTCAAGGCCTCATGCCAAGACTAAAAATAATATTTTGTCAAAACCTCGTTCCAAGACACTATTTTGTCTCATGAGACCTGCCGATGCATCGAGGAGCTATAGCGGGCTCCACCCGTCACTTATTAAGTCCAATGCATTCCTCATATGAATATGTTTAATCATATCATAAACAATAACATAATCGTATCACATAAAACATGCATAAAGGAAACATAACACTTCCTCATTTCAATCACAAGATATCAGTACAACACATTGATATAATAAAAACACTTTCAATACCATTTTAAGTACCAAAATAAAATAAAGTTAAAACTTTGTATTTATTTTTCATTAAAAAAAGTTATGGCTTGTAGAGGAAGCCGAAACTCAAATAATGGTCACGGCGGCGGAGAAGTCGTTGTCACCGAATATATACGGAAAGAAAAACATTCCCCTTTTGTCTTTTATTAAAACTCTTCATATAAAAAAGATTCTTTTTGAATAAACGTAAAAGTCAAAGGGGTTTATACACCATATAAAATAAAGTTGTGTATAAAACAAAATATGTCTCAATGAAAGGAGATTGAGACGAAGTCTTTACAAAGATCATTTTTTTAAAATAAAATAGATCTATTATGTGTATTTACTATAAGTACACATAAATAAAGTAAAAATACAATATATGACATAATAATATCATGACATAATTTGAAAGTAGGAGATTAACCCAACGAACGAAAATTGGGTTAAGAAGTTCCCTTACCTTGTGTCATGTCTTGACTTGACCGTTCTTTAACCTCCTGAATAATAAACTAGAGTTAATTTATAATTTCTTAAGAACCTTTTTCAAGTTTTTTATTCCTTTTATATCACTTATTACCATGTTATGAACATTATGTAATTATTTAAGTTAATAACGGACGTTTTGTCGATCTTTGGTACTTAGGTCAAAAATAAACTTCTTATAATTACAAGTTGTTCATGTGGTGAAATATACATTATATCCATAATTATATTCATGGTGTAGATATAATATATATCATATATATCCAGTATATACATTCGTTCATAATATTCCATAACATTTAGAGGTAGGAAATGAAATGCACCGTTCATGGAGACAGTAAGCCGTACGTACGCATGAACACTACTTTCATTTCTATTTCGTATTTAATGAAATGAAATCAAAATGATATAAATGTATAATATAATTCCATTATAATATAGTGTATAATACCATTTACTCCATCCTTTATACATCCCACATATGGTATTAACGATTCAAATCAATTTGAGGGGCGGTAGTCCGCACTTCCTAAAATGAAAATATCGTGTTTACCCATAATGGAAATATTAAATGTATGCCATAAATGAAAAATACAGAAGATTAAGTAAAACATTAACATATTATATATCATATATAAATATAGTGACATCTTAATGGCCACCTTTGAAGTTGTTGTATGAGTTTTGAACAATCATCGTTTTGTGAGGCAGAAATATTCCATCCACAGAAACAATATGTTCATTTACCATTAGATGTAGGTGTGTGTAAGTTTAGCTCTAATCCTTCATATATCAATATCCTAGTACATTTAGGATACTGGTGTTTTTACAAAAAAAGGAGTTTAGGGGGTTGGAGAAGAAAAATAAAACCAAAGGACAATAGAGAAGACATTACCATAAAATCAGGTAACTCTTCTTTGATTTGAGCCAAAGGCTTCCTTGGGAAGAATTATGCCCAATGTGAGGCTTATAGGAGTAAGGGAGGGAATTTGGGAGAGTATTTGGGCAGAGTTTGGCGGAGCCAAAAGACTTTGAAAATGTGAGTAAGGTGGTGGTGGTGGGGGCCTTTTATAAGTGGAGAGGAGGGGCACTCTTGGAATGTCATGAAATGTTACTTTATTAAGAAATGCTTTCCGGATTCTAAAGGTCCCACAATGATATATTTAGAGGCTACAGGGATAATGGTTCTAAATATCCTCATCCAATAGGTTTTGGACAAGTGTACTCCTTAGATTTTACATTATCATTTCATTTTATTTAAATCGTTAATTAAAGAGGTAATCGCGGCATCATCATGGTGTCAAAAATAATTTAATATATTTAATGTCTAAAAATTATAAAAAAATTAGCATGATGAAAGAAATATTCTTATCTTTCTAATGAATATTTATAGTTAAAAATATGACTTTTATAACCCCATTTAAAAATTGTTTTAGTAAAACAACTTATGTTTGTGACATGTTTATTTTAACTTTATATAAAAAGTTATTTATGTCCTTTTCTTACCAAAGTGGCTCCATGGGGTCCCCAAGTTGACCCATGGATTTTCTTGGTCGTCTATTACACATACAATAGTGTTTGGACAGGTGTAAATGTCATTCCATATTTTTATAATAATATTTTTACCTTAAATTTTACTAATTACATTTAATCGCGATTAATTAAACTTCAAAGTTACTATTCACCAAAAAATTATTTTAATCCCATTGAACCACATTTTTCTTACTAATGAAAACCATGTATGTTGGATTTTTGAAAATCAAATCATAGAAGTGGTAATGTTTCATTTAAATGAAAAATCAGTTTTAACTACCACTTAGTGGTTTCACTATTCATAAAAAATTGATGTTTTTCAGAACAATGCCAAAATTTCACCCTAAGCTGTAATATCGATTTTAAGAATACAAAAATGAAGTCCATTTTGAAATATAAAATTTCTATAATATTAAAAAGTTGGTATTACTATTCATAACGGCTACTTTGATTAGTCGCGGTGTGTTAGAACTCGAACTTGCGTACAATGCAAGCTATTGCATTATTGAATGAGTGGCGTATCGTGAAAGCTCGGGGTGTTATAAGAGTGATGATTGATATAAATATAGTGATACAAGGATTGAATGAGGAGTGAATTAAGTTCAATTATACATTGATTGAAGGATAAGTAAATCTTGTTTGGTAATAAAGGGCAAGAATGTAGTGTGAACCCGGTTTAGTAAATGAATTTTCCATTTTGATGGTATTTGTTATGAGCATGGAATAATTTTAAAAAATAATTAATCCTTATGTGTATGTAACAAATTATATGTCTTATGTAAATGTTATTACCTAAGAAATTCTGTTATTTTAATCTCTAATTGTCTTTTAAAAAATCATTATTTACATCATAACTCATGATTATAATCATTGATATGAAGAGTAATATCATAAAATGTTATATTAATGTTATTATACCGAAATTTTCATGTTATTATTATGTATCAGTAATATTCACCATAAATAAGAATATAAGATAACCCATTATAATGTTTCCTTTCACGGGGTTATGGATAAAGGTAAAGAAGGTTTACTAAATTGGATGATCTTTGTGGGAAACGTTGATGTTCATTAAAAAATGTAGAAGATTTTGATACATGTTTTCAAATACACTATACTATTATGTTTGAGATGGACATGATTTTTTAGTGTTATGAATATTCATCTAAATTGATGTAACATCCATGTATGTTAACCATATTTTTCAATAAATAGTATAAAAGTAATTTATAACATAACTAGCAATTAATTTTATGTAAATTGACATTTTTATTGAAACCTATTGAATGTATAACATAATCCATGGAGAAATATGATTTTATAAAAATAAGATTTATAGGAAATGTAATGGACCACTAACCATAGATTTTTAGTGTTCTCCTCATTTGGTGTTTTACTTTGAATCAATCTAAAATTGGAAAAATAAATGAATTAGGATAATTCCCCAAAATAGATATCATTATCATTCCTAGAAATAGTCTTGAAGTAGAGATATACAATAGAATAAATTAAGATTAATGATGGGGTTCCCAATATCTATCCAAAGCAAATCACAGTGGAAGAATCAGAGTTTAGATTAAGGTGGGAGATGAAATCATAGGTGATGGTAGAGGATGATATTAATAATTTTGGGTTCTTCATCAAATAGCAGGAAGTGAAGGATGTATAATTAATGAATACATGAAAATGGGTATTTTAAAAACTTCTCTGAGAATAATTTTTTGGCATCATGATTTCCTAAATAGTGTGCCTAAACAACAATTCACCACTAATTTAGTGGCATTTTGTTTTTGTTATAGGGGAATATATTGCATAAACATTTCGTAGCCCATGTAACCATCAACTCACCAATTTAGGAACCTCTGTAGTCATGATATGCTTTTACATTGTCTAAAAAACAATGCATCACACCTCTTGGAATGATGAATGTTTGTTAATGAATGAATAACAACACTAATATTGGGAAACTATTTAAAAATGATTCAGATTACTCACATGAGATATTGAAAAAATATTTTAAAAAACTAATATATATACATATATATATATACTAAATAGAAATGAGTTTTATAAAAGACTAAGGATATTACTAGATTATTAAAAAGTGTTTTAATATATTTTTATAGTATATTCAAGAACATAAGTGGATATTATGAATAAATGTAAGGGGTTCTTTTTAATAAATTAATATTTTGGGGACATATTTCATATTTTGACTCATTATATTATTTATATGATTGTTAATACTATATAACATATGACATTTCTATATTTTTGTTTTTTTTGAGGATATAAAGATCCATGACATTTTTTTTCATTATAATGACCTTTTATTCAGTGTATATCCTTTTTGTATGTTCTTTGTTGTCTCATTTTAAAATCCATGAGACAAGTTTGGATTTTGAAAAAAAAATATAGTGTATTTATTTCCCAATATATATGATATATAATGAAATATATTTTCTTCATGGAATTTTATGTTCAATTTAAAGATGTCACATTATATTGGGTTTGATTAAAATATTACTAAAAACATAGTTTTCATCAAATATAAACATAACATAAATATTATTTTTGAATGAAAATACATATAGATAATTTTTATTCCCTAAAAAACCCTTAACAATTTTATTTTTAAAGGGTTTTTATACATTCCATAAAAATTTCATTCACACTTCATGTATAATTTACAAAAATTGTGTCTTATAACTGAAAAATTTTCTATATAATAATTTCAGTTGGGAAACTATGTCTCTTATATATGATTTTAGTGGATTTATTTGTATATGTCATTATATATGACTCAATAACATATTAAGGTCACTTTTAACACATTATATTTCATTAAAAATTAATGAACCTTCAACGATTTTTCTTATGAGTTTTTTTTATAATAGTTTCCGGGGAATATATTTTCTTACATTATCCATGAGAGGACATATTTCTCCCATTTCATATTTTTATTTGAAACAACATTTTTTAAAATTCTAATTTTTTAAGAAAATTATATTTTTATATAATTTTAAATATTATTTTTTATCAAATAGTTTTAATGGTCAAGTACATGCTTTGTTTCAAAACTAATTTTTCTAAATATATTAAAAATAATGTTTGGTATATTCCAACATATTCTTTTTTTCAAATTATGAGGTTACTATCAATTTTTTGGGACATAAATGTTTTTATTCCATTGAATTTTGAAATAATATTCTCTAACAATGGAGTGATAAATCCACTCCCATTTTCTAGTCTATCCTTCCACTATTAATTGGTATAAAGGCATTTCAAAATTATTTCCTTTTTGAATACTATGATTTAAATTTCATTGATATATGGTTGTTTATATATATTTATTATATATATTATTTATGAATGTGATAAATATAAACATATACTCTCTATCAAAATAATGTAAATAATATATACTTCATTAAAAAACATTTATCATTATTGTTTCTAAATATAATTGGATACACATTTATATTACATGGGTAAATTATAATAATATGTTAAATAATGATTAATAAATTTATATGATTCCATTTAGAAAGTATATGGAACCCATAATACATTAATTGGTTTATAATGATATTATAATACCCGATTTAATGTAGATCATATTTTAATATATGATGATGTGTTTGGTATAAATCTACCACCAATTCGATTATTACAATTAACATATCATGATATAATAATGGGTGGACATGTAAGGGTTATGTCACAACATAAGTATTATATATACATGGATTTTTAATAACCCAAATATTTTATCAGATATAATTTTATCTAAATAAAAACTATAGTCATACACGTATTTTTTTATGATATGATGTTTTCCTATTCTTATTAATGATAAAAATTTCATTTTATAATTCCATCATTATTCCACTTTTATATGACACCAACACTTTTATTCAATGTATTAATAATTTTGGATTAATGTTTTATGATTGTAGTAAATACAATTATTGTTTTTTCCACTTTGATTTCATATAATTTAATGATGTGTACTTGTGTTATCAAATGATTTGATCCATGTATTATGATAAATAATTTTTTGGTATAAGTATATTATGTATTATTAATGGACAAATATTCTCATATTATGTTCACATATGTCTTTTTATTTTACTCATTTATAATGATCCATATGAAGAATCTATGAAACTAAATTTATTATGTTTACATTTCCAGTGGTTTTGGAAAAATATAACATATATGATGTTCCAAGAAGAGTATATTGACTATAAAATATGTGTGAGATATATAAAAAAATTATGACTTTTTTTATCGGAGAGAGATGTCCATTAATTGAAATTAACATAGTTTTTTTAAAATTTTTAATTATAAAAAACCATAAACCAAACTGATTATGGGAATGTATAATAATGAAATATATTCTTTATTTCATATAAACATGATGAAGTTTTGATTAAGGGTTTTATAGTTTTTATGATAGATGGTTTTAAAAAAATTATGTTGTTACGATGATTATTGTAGAAAAGGTAAAATTAAATATGTTACGGTTGATCATAATATATCAGGAATATATAAAAATTTAGTTTTTTATATGTTATTGAATATTTTTTTGATTGGAATAATATTATATTAATTAAAACCCATTGGATATGTGTAAGGGATAGGTTGAAGTACATAATTAAATCCTAATGATTTGGAAAAGAATAGATTTTGTGGTTCTACTATTATTTAATTCCATTACAAGATAATGGAAAAAATATTATATTATGGAACATATACACACAACAATATTGACCTCAATATGATGGGTGAGTATCTACTCAATCTTCATAATGCTGAATGATGAGTGTTTCTAATACTTCCCACCTAGCTAGACACATCCATGGGATATGCTTTAGTTAGAAAATTTTTCTATAAAACACATCTTCAATTATATGATTTGTTAAGGAAATAGTTTAATGAATATGACAGAAACATAGTAAAAAATAGTTTAATCGAAGAGTTCTTTAGGATAACGTAATGTCTAATATAACAAGTATAATTAGAAATACATTTTGACATATAATTTGTCCTTAATTTTCTTATAATAAGTCTTTAACGGTGTTAATTGTTTATACCCAATGACGAAATCCTTTTTTTAATAATGTATAAATACAAAAAAAAACATTTTAATAATATAGGAATTGATAATATAGATGATGTTCTAATGAGAAAAAAAATTATATAATTATAGGAAATATAAATATTAAGATATCTCCAAATAAGCTATCAAAAAACAAGATTAACAACATGATTTTAGTTTGTATTCAAAAATAAACCAATGAAAAGTATGATGTATTCTCATGTAATTTAATTTGTTAGAGATGATAAATCAATATTGAATCAAATTTATTAATTTTTATAATTTTATATGATTCCAGACGTGATATTTATCATGAACAAGTTCAAAGAAACATTTATAAAACTAAATATATATCACATTTCCTAACTTCAAGATCACACTCAATGATTGATTGTATAATTATTTAATAGTTATTCCATAAATTATTTATCGATTTTTAATATTTTTAAAATATAAAATGAAACTGTCATAAAATAGTGATGAGAAAAACAATGGCATTGATAAAATAATGTAAAATAAGAAGATAATAGATGAAATAGATTGAAACAGAATAATGTTATTAAGAATAGTTCCATATCTATTTTGATCCACTCATAACTACCTTTTATATATCATCAGAATAATACCATAAAATCTCATTCCCACCTAATTAATAACTGATGAATCCGATCTGACACATCGTTTATATAAAAAGAAGGCATATAAAAATAGATTTTATTCAGTGGCATAGTTCTACTCCAAAATATAAAATGAATTTCTCAGTAGACTCATTTTGGCCCAAAAGTATTACAAGAAAGAATAATCATGAAAATATCACCGTACCATAGAACCATATTCAAAATTCCTATATTATAAAATGAAATAGGTTTGGGAAATTAATTGAGTAAAAAAACTAGAAAATTTTTGTATTATTATTTTAGGCTCACACACAAACACACCAAATATGGTTCATAGGCCTCTAAAAGAAATAATAATAAGTATAGATTATCAAGTTGAAGTTTAGATATCTAGGAATCATCAAGATTCACATATTGAATCTATACTTATGAATAATCCCTCCATTTTCATAATCAATATCAAAATAATGAAAAAAATAATGAAATGATAAACATCACATAATTATATAGGAAATTAATTAAACAATATGATGACATTTACATAGATAGAAAAAGTAAATAAAATAGTAAATAACCTCTATGAATATATGAAATTCATTTCCCCTCACCATGAATTGAGACAATTCTCATGTCTAGGGAAACCCATCAAGTAGAAGATTCCGGTATAAATTCTAAAAACTTCACTTGAAATTCCATGAAAACATTTCTTTATAAGAAGTTTCATTCCAAGTGGAATTCCATCATTTTTTAATCACCATCTTAATATCCTATTAAAAACAATGAACCACTTACAAGGACACCTCACACCCTCTAATATTCAATGTAATACCCCAGTGATCACTCCCACTCATGCCTCTCTATTATCCTTTTTTGAGTTTATAAGACATGTATTAAAATTCAAGGTGTATGGAATTTTATAATTTCAAAATGAAAATTTTAAATTCCAATTTAGTCCACATAACAACTTTAACATTTATTAACATAGTAGTGATTCGATCCCACTCACACTAAAATAATTTTATTGGGCTACGACATGACTAGTTGGCACACGTCACTTTATTTTTAAAAAATATATATATATATATATATTACTCAAAAAATATTTTAATTATTATGTTTACATAAATGTGTTTTTTATATTTACATTCACACTATTATTAATATATATATATATATATTAAATATATAATTATTATAGAACTATAAAAATATTTAAAAAATTATAAATTTATACAAAATATATATATATGGTTATTAATATATACATATTATTATTATTTTAATTATTTAAAATATTATATTTTAGTTTTATTTTTATATTTTTATTTTATTTTATTATTTTTTACATCATTATTCATAATCCACTATTTCTCAATGGGTTCATTTCCAGGGTATTGACCTAAAAAATGGAGAAAACCTCTTCTCACATGGTAGTAAATAATGGTAGAAATCAGGTGATCAATAGAGAAATATTGGATTTAATCGATAGTAACTGACACTCGATCTCTAGTGTAGCAATCTTCAGTGGTTCAGTGGTGGCCTTATGAAGTGTTTCTGGATTCAGTCATCGACCTCTTCTAGCTTCTAGTTGTATAAGGGATTCAATTTAGTTTCGCGGTATCATAGTGAAAGTTAAGGTATGGGTCTTCTAGGAATAATAGTTTGCGTGAAAAAGGGAGATCATTTACTCTAGTGTTTTTTGAAGTTTTCAAGATATGTGTGGTTAGTTTGATGTCTCATTTATGATTTTCAGAACTAGAAATATTAAGTGTGTCCTTCTCCATTCATTGTTTTCCAATTTCAATAGTGTAGGAATGGAATGGTACCATCAGATATACTAGTGCACAATCGTATATCTAGGTGAATTTGGATGGAAGGACTCATTACTGTGGTAATTTCTTCTGCTATGTTTAAATTTAAAAATTAATTAAGAAATTAAAATGTAAATTTGAACAAAAATAGTGGATTATAAGATGAATTTTAAAAATTCATAATTATCTAATTTTAAAAAATTAAAAATTACTATAATTAAAAATATAATACATCCTTTATCAAAAAATATATTTTTAGTAATTTATAAAAAACCAAAAAAATGATTAAAATTGATAAATTATATTGATAATAAAAATACGAGTATTTATCATAATTATGTGTTTATGTGTTTCAAAAACAACAACATCTAACTGGACAACTATTAATAAAATTACATAAATAATTTCTTATTTATTTTTAATTTTAACTAGAAAGCCCGATTTTCCATTGTCTTCTTAAAATCAAGTGTTCCTATATATTTTATAATAGAGGAAAAGGTTATCAGGCTATTTATAATTTACAAAAACTCAAAAGTGGTCTTTCATTATTTCAAATAACCAATTGAAATCAATGGAACTCTGACTGATTCCTTGAATAAGATTTCATGGGTCTTATATGAATCCTTATATTATCATACATAAATTCATGTTCATTTTATAAATAATAAATTGATTATAGTTTATATATAAGTGGATGTAAAATATTAACAAAATTTGTCATCAATTTTTAGTCTCTCATTGTTTATAAAATTTTATTTTCATTTTTATGGATTTTTAGATACGACTCAAATTATTTTTGTAAAAGTTAAATTTTGACTACGTTATTTTGGTTCAAAATTCCCCCCAATTTAATAATTTTATATTTTACTAAAAGGAACATTATTATTGTTATTTTAAATTTACCCATCCAACAATGTGAAATGAACGGTTAAAAAACTACATATTTGATATGTAAAAATGGACTACTCACACAACCAGTGCCTAAATTCTAATATAATCTCCATGGGATCCCATTTTCATATTTAACATCACGTAAAGAGGGAATTAATGATTATAATTTATGTTGGATACATAATATTATTAATTTATAAAAGGAAAGCCTCCTAGGTTTGAGTTCAAATTTATATTTTCCTAATATTATGATCATAAATCAACAATTATATATCAGAAATCACTCCCTATCACAGTTTTTAAATATAATATCCCTAAAAACAACATGAATCATCATTTAAAAATCATAAAAACACAACAATTTTATAATAAGTAAAACCCTTAACAACTAGTTTGATTATATCATCATAGAGATAATGTATTATGTATAAATGATGCTTGAGGACACTATGTTTATGATCAAATTTGAAAAAAAATTACCACTCTCTATAAAAAACAATGTTTATTTTTACCTGTCAATAATATAAATCATATCGTAGAACATAAATAACCCTACCCCAAAAACACATTAAATTACACATTATTTAATCTAATTTTCAGTGACACAATTAAAATGATTGAAAAAACATAAAAAACCATCAATATAAAATTAATTTTGTTGGGGGTAATAGGGAATATAAATATTTTTCTCTCAAAAACGTATGAGTTATACAAAAAAGTCAAATACAGATAATCTATAACAGCCACCACTATGAGAACATGTGATAGGATATTTTTTTTATTTTATGTTCATAGAATTAAAATTTTTATGCCAAAGATTATTTTTCAAATTCAGTTCAATAATGAGGAGTGGAAAAAAACATTATTTTAAATTAAAAAATATGATGAAGATGCTAGCTAGGTTAAAAATGAATCTCATCTTAATTTTATGTTTAATAGAAATAATAAATCTAGAAAACTATTAATTGAAAAATAATTCTATATTTTTAATTTAACATCAAGGGGTACTCCCCATCACAAAATTATTAGTAGTGATAAATATTTATGAATAGACTTACCATTTGAGAAATTAAAATAAATACTCATTAAGTGTGAATGATTTTAATTTTTCCACCCACATGTGGCCTCCATTTGTTTTGTATTATAAAGATCTATTGATTACCAGTTCATGTACCTACATATGTAAAAATATTATCATTAGAGTTCATAATATAATGTTTAAATTGAGCTACATACAATGTTTTAGTTGGGTAGTGTTATCTAGTGATTCAAATGTGATACCCTTTTCTATAAAATTCTGAAATATTTGGACTCAATTCGTCATGATTCTACTAGGTGAAAGTTAATAAAGACTCTTCTTATTGATAAATATTCATTTTAATTTCTAAATAAAAAATCCTGAATTAAATTAAATCCATAAGAAATAAAATTAAAAAGAAATATATAATCATGAGATATCCACCAAAGGGGTGTTCTATTTTGACTCTCTATAGGTAGATAATTTTTTGACCAACCACACTCTGATGATGGTTGATGAATCTTACATAGAAAAAACAATAATTTATTATTCCCATAATCAGAGACATGATGTTTTTGGATCACCACATTTTCAACATAAATCAAGTCTCTCTCAATGGATTCATAATTCTTCTTGTGGAGTGATGGAGAGCCGAAATTATAAAGAAACATCCATCATTACCTATATTATGATTTGGAGTAAAGAAAATATTATAAAAATAATTCGTGGATTATATTTTCCTTCTTGTCCCACATCTACAAATAATTCTTCATAAAAAACTAAAATATTATCATTATCCTCCTTTGAGCATGTTCACTTCTCTAGAAACTCATCTTCAACAGTATTGTGTTCATAGTGTTATAATTATGGTTCATTCATAGTTCTGTCAATGAAGTCTAGTAAGTCACAAAATGAATATACTTATAGAATATCGTCAGAAGTAAAATAAAACATCTAATTAACATCAAAATGATATTTATTAAAAAAATTGAAAACATGATCTATAAAATTATGCACTCCCTCAATAAGTGTACATTATTCTTCTACAATAGTAATTAGTGGTCTTAGTACTATATATTGGTTGGGTTTTATGTATTCATCCTCTTTTACCATATCTTCATACATGTCCCATTATTTTAGGTTTCATCCTTAGAAAAGGAGATGATTTCTTATGCTGGCTCCACAAGATTAGTTAGTGAAAAATTATTTGTTATTAAATTTCAATAAAATTCAATATTTTAGCAATAATGGGAAAATATTATAAATTTCATTTCCTATAATCATCAATTTTTGAATATGCCATATTATCAAAGACCATTAAATAGTCTTCAAAATGTTATTCATGAATTAATATCAAATAACTCAAGGGTATTAGATGATCTGTAATAGGTACTCTAACATCACATTTATTCTCCTTTTATTCATTCTACTACATTTATCAACAAAAATTTAAATCATAGATGTTTGATGGAGTATTTACAATATTTTTATGACATATTGACCTAGGTAGGATTGTGCAATAATGTATATGATTCACTTAGTATCCTTAAATTCGTTCTTGTTATGTGCCTTCCCCAATAGATATTTAATTTATTTTACTAAAAATATTTCGAATATTCAGTTTCTGTTGATGGGAGACTACTATTATAGAATCTATATAATCCATATATTTTTGGTTTTGAAACCAAAATTGGAAGAATTCCATATTCTCAAAAAATAAAATCATTGGAGTGAAGTTAAAAAATGAATATGAAAAGAAATGGGTAGTGTTGATATAATTTGTTTTTTTGTTCTGATTATTATTTTAAAAAAAAGGAAAATAAAAAAAGTAAACAATTTTATCCCAAGAGTAAATGAATAATTTGACATCATCCATGTTATAATGAAAATCGATGATACATTTACAATACCCCTAAAATAGTAAATTAGATAACCACATGGTTTCACTTTATGATGTAATTTACACATCCCTATTGCTATCCCAAAAATAATTCTCTAATATGTAATATTTTAAATAAATAAAATGAAAATGAATGAAAAAAATTATGAGAATAATAATGGGAGTGATGAAACAATTAAAAAATAGAAGATAATAGAGGAAACAGAAAAATGGAGAACAAATGTATCAAGTGTGTTGCCATATTTAGGTTGATCCACTCTCAGCTACCATTTATAGATCATCTAAAGAATACCATCAACTATCATCATAACTCAGTTCATGGTACATGACAAGGATTACATAACTCTTATATAAAAAATTTTATCACAAGATAACAGATGTTCATTAGTGGTCGAACTCTACTCTATAATGAAAAATGAACTACTCAACAATCTAATTCTCTCCAGGAAAAATCCCAAGATATAGTTTTCATAAAAATATCATTTGATCAAACAAACATTATCATTAAGATCAATCAACAAAATGATTGAGGAATGGGGAATGAATTGTTGAAAAATGTAACAAACTATTCTACTACATATGTGTTCTCTCACACACCCCAAGATCACTTACAAAATCCATTAATATGAAAGAAGTGGGAAAACTTTTCATGAAGCATGGATCTCTATGAAGAAATGATGTTCACTTCCTAAATTGATGCACACAAATTAGATATCCATTTGATGAGAACTGAGATAAAAATATATAATGTGGAAGAATGATCATATGAATATCATAGTTATAGAAGAAACAAAAATAACATAATGATATTTAAAAAGGTTGGAAAAAAGAAAATAGCCAAACAAAGAGAAGAATAATATGAAGGAATATTCCTATGTCTAAGAGTTGAGAAGATTATAATATATAGATAATCCTAAAAAATATAGCTGAATTTTTATCTTATTGAAAAAAATAAAATAAATATTTGAAAAAATAATTTCTTATAGGATTCGTCATTTAGTTTTCCATTCCTTCATGTGTGTGTCATCTTCCATTGGAGAAATCCTATTAAAAATAACCAACCTATTGCAGTGACCCCTATCCCCCACAAATATGCAATGAAATTTATCCATGCAACTATCCAGTCATGCATTTTGATAAGCCATTCCCTAGTCCTGAAGACTAGAAGTAAAATTCAAGGAGAATGTAAATTTATATTTTGAAAATGAAACCATTAAATGTGAAATTTGTTTGCAGTAAATTGTGATCCTTGTTGGGACCGTTGTGAGCATTAAACCCTCTCACCCTAAATAATTTTTTTTCGATAAAACATCGCCACTTGATGTTCGACGATTTTATTTCATACAAAATATATAACTATTTAATACTTAATTTATATTCTCATAAGTTTATAAATAAAACAATAATTTTATTTTTATACATATTATTATTAAAATATTTATATTTAATTTATTATTTTAGAGAATTTTAGTATTTTTACAATCATGAAAATTTATATAATAAATATTTTTTATTTATATATTCAAATAATAATAATAATTATTATTATTTAAAATTCAATTTTATTATTTTTATTTTTTTCCAATATCTCTTATTTTTCTTCATTCTATCATTTCTTCATAATCCATCCATTCCATGGTGGTTAACTTCCCTAGGATTTTCATTCCTTTAATAGGAATCCAACTCTAACAAAACATTGGATCGCGGAATAAACTTGTTCTTCAATAGGTTAACATCGACATTAATCAATAGTGTACAAAGATGGAGTTCATCTCCAGCAAGTATTGGTTTCTTTATAGGGGCATTTGGAAGTGATTCCATCATTTTTGGTATTTTCATTATGATTATGGTGGTGGAGGGCCTTTCAGAGTGGTTCTATTGGCAATAAAAACATACACATCATGAGTATTCAGGAAGGAACATGTGGCGTGGTTATGGGGGTTATTCTCTTTCGATGAGTGTCTATTGCATCAAGCGCTGTGTGGAAGGTTTGAGTTTAGGTTCATTTTTTTAGAACCATATATTTTGTAATTCTTCATCATTAATATGTTGTGTCTAGTTCGATTAATTTATGAATGGAATGATATATCATGATTTACTGGTGGACAAAAGTAGTTTTAGATGATGGATGGTAGTTTGACTCACAGAAGTGGTCTACTTCAGAGTTATGGGATCAGTTTCACTGTGGTGGTTCATGTCATCATTGATCTTAGTGTAGATGGGATATATTGAGTTTTTTGGTGGTTAATTATAAAGAAACCAGTAATAAAATTCGGTATTACTACCCCAATGGATAATTATGGATGCTTAGTATGGTTCATAGAGGCTATAGAGTAATACAAATGATCGAATAATAATGGTGGTATAGGTGCTTCCACCATTTTAAAAAGGGAATGGTTTGATCCCACTAGTGGAAGAAGAGAAATAGTGGAAGAGTTTTGATTTCTGGTGGGAAGAGGAAAATGGCAGAATTGGTGTTGATACTATTTGTAGGATTCTGATGGAAGTAAATTGCAACCATTAGCATGAGACTACTTGTAGTGGTTGGTTAGTGGTTTCATTCAGGATGTGGCATGCTGATGATAGTTATAAAGACCCATCCTTAAAACTTTATTTAATATTTACTTTTACACAATACCATACATTATTACACATTTATTATCCTTTTGGGTTTAGATTTATAACGAAATAGTATATCTTACAAACATGACAGACCGCATTCATACAAGAAGATACTAATAAAACAAAATCCATTTTTTAGAAAAATGAATAGTTAAAACATAAAACAATATTTGTTTAACAATAGTCCATTTAAAACATCCCTAATACCTACATTCTCTTACCCATAATTAAATTCTGTGAATTTTAAAAAAATGGAATGAGTATGACACTCTTAAAGGGTAATAATTAAAGTATGTGTTTCTCATTTTATAACATTAAAACCCATAAAAACCACAATTATAAAAACTCATATACATATAAACATCATGTTGTTTTCATGGGACATGTTTACCATATGACTCTTACATTCACCATTTCACATAGAGAAACATTTTTTTCAACATCTATATTTGGTGTACCCAATGCATTGGAGAGCTACAATGGGACTAAGCCATTATATCTTGACAAATAATTGGATCAACCCAAAATATCTTGAGCTATAATGGGATCAAAACAACATATTAAGTGCTATAATGGGATCAACCCCACATAAAAAATGTCCACAGAACATATCATGGAAATAAAGTATCCTGAAAATTAGATGAAACCATATATTCCATATACATATAAAAACAGTCCTTTTTAAATTTATTATTGCGAGTTTTAAAATAATTTTAAAAAGAGTGTCCCTTAAAATCTAATTGGACTGAGAATTGATAAAATAGAATGGATATGTGTATACAACATAAAATACACATTTTAAGAAATAATATAAAAATATTTATCACACCATTAATCTTAATACCATATAATTAATAAAGAAGAAGGTTAATCCAGAGAATAGAAATTGGGTAAAGAATTCCATTACCATGGGTTCCTCTAACTTCAAAAGTGTTTAAACCATCTGTATAATGGTTAAAAGAATGTTATTAATATGTTAAAAACATATATCCATATTTATAATACCATATATGATATTTTCATTATGTAATTTCAGCCTTTAATTGTTATTATTATTTATCATTGCACAATGTTGGGTGTCTTATTTACATGATCTCCATTATCAGGTCATGATTGTTATATTTATTAGATTTTGAGTGAAAAACCAGAATTGGGATTGAGTATTATTTAAATTTCTACAGATCCATAAATTATACTATTTATTTGTATGTCTTGGTTCAGGAATCCACCCAGAGGCGCCCCGTATCCAGTTGGTCACAAGGCCTCAAGTGCATTTCCCTGAATGCCAGAGACTGCAGACTAGCAGTGAGGGCCTTGGGTGTGATAGTGAGGAAACTATTCCCTCATTTGTAGAGTACACAGTGGATCAGAAATAGTATAAAATAGAGGAATCAGTAATCATCCATACACAAGTGAACAATGAAAGACTAGAGATAATAAACAACTATAGAATTGCATAATAAATAATGCATGATATATATGTATAGGGAAATTGCTCCACAAATCACAATGCTGAATATAATAGTACTGAACTAAAGTACAAAAGAAAAGATAAGCATCTCCACTGCATCGCAATCCTAGGCTTGGTCCCATGCTCTCCAGCTCTATAGCAAGTCAAGTACATGAAGTGGAAGGGCGCATTCCCTTATCTATACCTACATCAATATAATATGTTTGGGCCCAAAAGCATATCCCAAATAGGATATGAAACTAAATCTCAGTAGGCAACCACCTAAAGATCAGTTCCAAACAGTCAGTGAATATATGGAAGGTAAAGTACAGAAAGAAGTAAATAGAAAAAATACTCAGCAGTAAACAATCCTCAGTTCCAATATCAAGCAACAACTAACATACATCTAAACAAAAATAGGTAACCCTATGGTAAGTACACACATCCATCCCCACTGGTCCTACCTACCAAATACCAGAAACACACTGGGGAGTACACTCAGCCTAACCTCATTGGTTTGGTCAAATGAAAATTATAAGACTCTATGAGGAAGCTCACACGGTCAATTCCCCTTATAGCCTAAGGTAGTTAGGGACTCTATGAAGAAGATCACATAGTCAATTCCCATTATATCCCCAAGGTCAAGAGACTCCTTGAGGAAGCTCACTCAGTCAATTCCACTAATATCCCCAAGTCGTTCACATACTCTCTTAGAATTCTCACCCAGTCAATAAATCTTATATCCTAGAGGGGTTCAAGGTAAATCAAGTAGAACAAAGACCTTATGAAGAAGCTCACCCGTTCTATCCCATTATAGTTTATAATATCAAATACTCTCTTAGGAAGCTCACTCAGTCTACCCCCTATAGTCTATAATGTCCAATGACTCTATGGGGAAGCTCACTCGGTTTATCCTCTTATAGTCTATATTGTTCGAAGACTCTCTAAGGAAGCTCACTCGGACTATCCTATTTTAGTCTAAATCATCAGGTTCCCACGAATCTATTTAAATCAATTCAGAGTAATGCTATAAGTCCAATGTGGACCTACAGAACTACTTGGATAACAGGTTTATAGCATCTCACGCATGTCAGAAAACTAAACTCTATCGTACGACCACATGTAATGAAAAATATGTAAACGACCAACAGGATAAACATGACCAAACAGTTGTAAACATAACAAAGCATGAGAATAACATCCAAGGCATAGAAATAAACCCAATTCATATCCAAATAACCTCTACACATGCATAAAATCATGGCAGCCAATCAGCAGGGGTAAAATGGTACACACACAATACCACGATCAAGGGTATTGGTGGAATTTTAATATAATACTCAAAGAATTTGAATGGAAAGGCACATACCACGTACCTCAGGTTTAAAATAATAATATATATGAAACATGAAACGTGAATCATCCTAGAGTTCAGTAGATCTATAAAAATGACTAAAACGTTCAACCCATGATTACATGGAAAAAAGAAGGAATTGGAAAATGATTCTCTAGAAGAGGAGAGACATTACAGCTAAAATTCCAACACAATCAATGGATGTCAATTCAGAGAATGGTTGTGTGATCGGGGGCATAGGGAAGTTTTGGTGCCATACAGGTGCTTCAGAACGTTTTGGCTGAAGAAAAAGACACCCCTATACATTAGACACGACCCTAGTCCGTTTAATTAAAAACACAAAATACACAACGTGTAATTTTGGAGTACACAAAATGTACTTACTCTTTTCGTACTTCACTTTAGGCAGCCTCCACGTCACACAACACAACTGTTTGTGGGGCCAGGACATGGCCAGCAAACAACCTCTTTCTGCAATGAAGTACACGTCATGTACTCATAAAGTACACAGCGTGTACATCAAAAATTTCTTGAAACTCCTCTTTTTTCTAAAACTCATGAAAAAGGAAGAAAATACATGAAAATAAGATCCGGGTTCTTGAAAACTTCGCCACTTAATGAAATTTGTCCTCGAATTTCCCTAGCTTTGCGTAGATGAAGAAACCTTGAACAACTCCGACCACTATGACCGTACATCAGCCTCCCTCTCCCAAGGCTCGCCTTTCACCTGACCGTGCTTCCATAGCACTCGTACCAGAGAAACAGACCAACCACGGAGAAACTTCGTACTACGATCAATAATATAGATAGGATTCTCCTCAAACGATGCATTTGTTTCGAGCACAACCTCCTCAGGTGAAAGTCATTTGATGGGTCTAGAAGGTAATGTCATAGCTGAGAAATGTGGAAGACGTTGTGGATAGCCCGGTACCCCTGAGGTAATTGAAACTAATAAGAAACCCACCGAACTCTCCCCAACACCTCAAATGGTTTGACGCACCTCAGTGAAAACTTACCCTCTTTCCTAATACTCATGTTTCCCAAACTCTGTGCGACACACAAGAAAAACTGATCCCCGATCTTAAACTAAAGAGGTTATCTCCAATGATCAACATAATACTTCTGTTGAGACTGAGCAATAGCCATCCTCATCCGAATCAACTCTATTTTCTATGTGGTCTCCTAGGAAAGATGAGGTCCCAGCATAGCTGCCTCTCCTGCCTCTATCCAGCATAACGGTGATCGGCATTGCCTACAGTACAATGCCTTGTAAGGTGACATCTAATTTTTCACCTAGAATCTATTGTTGTAGGAAACTACAAAATATTTATATGATTCTCCTAAGAACCTCCAAAATCCAAGATATATTCTCGGAGCATGTCCTCAATCACATGAATTGTATGCTGAAACTGGCCATCTATCTTGGGATGGTATGTTATACTCAAAAGTAATTCTCTACCTAAAGCCTTCTGAAGCCCCTTCCAGACCTGATAAGTAAAACATGCATCCTTGTCAAATACAATAGAGTGCAAAACTCCATGCAGGCATACAATATCTCAGAAGTACAACCATCCCAGCTCGTCAACACAGAAGGTTTACATGATAGGAATGAAGTGATCACCCTTCATGAGTCTATGAATGAAAACCCATACTGCGTTGTTCCATCGAGGAGACCTCGACAACCTTGTAATGAAATCCATCATGACATCATTCCACTTCCACTCAGGAATGGGTCACTGCGGCCGAAGACCTTCTGTTCATTGATTCCCCACCTTCACCTGCTGACAAGTGGAAAACCTCATGACAAACCCAACAACATCCCTCTTCATACATGGCCACTAATACTGACGGTGTAGACCACAATATATCTAGGTGACACTAGGATGAACTGCACAAATTGAGGAATGAAAGTCCCACATTAGATCCTCGTGTATATCTGCTGGCAACCGTACACACCCATGGAAACACAAGATCTAATCCTCACCTATTGTCCATCCAGGAATTGGGACCTATCCAGACATGATTTCTCATAGGACTAGGCCTTCATAATCTGATAGGTTCCTCATTCGTACTCGATCAAAAAGGGTAATGGTAACAGCTCCCGAAGATAGAAAAATTATGCCTCTTTCAATCAGGCACCTCCAAATGCATCTTATAGAACAGATCCATAAGATGCCTCTCAGTACTAGCCTCCTGAACTACATGTATCTGAGTCCTCATGCTCAGTGCATCAGCCACACCATTTCCTTTCCTATGCGTGTAGGGAAGCTCAACGTCAAAGTCAAAGAACTGAATGTAATCAACCCACCTTCTCCACCTCAAACTCAAGTCACACTGAGTGAAAAAGTATATGATACTTTTTTGGTCGGTGAAGACCAGAAAATGCTCTCCTAGAAGATAATGTCTCTAAACTATAAGGCATGAAATTAAACACCCAACTCCATATCGTACATCAGGTAATTCCTCTAATGTGGCCTCAACTTCTGAGACCCGTATGCAATGACTCTATCTTCCTATATAACCACAACCCCCAGTCTGATACCTGATGCATCGCAGTAAAAATTATTGCTCTTTCTTGGCTCTAGAAAGACTAGAATTAGTGCTGAATTCTACCTCCCTTTCAGCTCCTCAAAGGCTAACTCGCAAGAATATGACCAAAAGAACTTCACCCCCTTCTTGGCCAGACCTGTCAGCGGTGATATTATGCATGAAATGTCTTGTATGAACCATCTATAGTATCCATACAACCCTAGAAAACTCTGCACCTCAACGAAATTCATTGGCTGATCCTAGGAACCTATAGCTCCCACATTCTCTAGGTCTACTGATACTCTTACCTCGGAGATAACATGACCCATGAAGTGAATCTGTTCTATACAAAAGAGGCACTTTGAGAGAATACCATATAACGGATGCTCCCTCAGTGTACTCAAAACAATCTCAAGATTGGTAGTATGGATGTGTCGAGTGTTAGAGTACACTAAGATATCATCCATGAAAACAACCATGAAGGAATTCATGTATGGATGGAACACTCGGTTCATCAGGGACATTAAAAGTGTAGGCGCATTCGTGAGACAGAACGACATAACCATATACATGTATATACAATACCTGCTCTAGAAGGCAGTAAGTGGTATATCTGATGGTCTAACATGAAACTGATGATATCCAGATTTCAAATCAATCATTAAGAACACCAGTGCACGTCGAAGCTGCTCAAAGAGATCATTGATCCTTTGAAATGGATATTGGTTCTTGGTCATAAATTGGTTCAACTTCTGATAGTCCACACAAAGCATGAGGGTACGGTCTGCCTTCTTTGCAAACAAGACAGGCGAACCCCTTGGAGAAGTACTGGGTCAGACAATACCCATTGCATGCAAATACTCCAACTTCTTCTTGAGCTCTTTCATCTCAGTTTTGGCCATCCTATAAGTAAGAATGGACACTGATGGCACTTCTAGAACAAGCTCAATCAAGTAATCTACCTCATTCTCTAGAGGAAAAACTGAAAATTCCTCTAGAAAGACATCTCTGAAATGATCCACCACTAGAGGAAAGTCTAATTGTGAAGTCCCCTGGTCATCCGGATAAAGACTAGCAATATGGAATGTAGCTCCTCCTAATCAATGACGCTCTGGACCCACTCTGCTCATCCTGTCATCCCATTCGCCCCTATGAAGAAAGGATCCACCCTCTAGTGATATGAATCTCATCTTTCTACGATAACAATAGATGAATGCATGGATTGGAAGTAACTAGTCCATCCCGAGAATGACATCATACCCTGTCATCTTTGGGACATACGGGTCCCATAGAATGTGACACCCACCAACCACTAGAGGGAACACCTTCCACTGACGTACACTAGTTGTGCTAGTCCCCGACGGTGTGTTTAGTGTCAAGATATCAACATATGAAATGATGCAAAGACCAAGACTCTCCACAACAGTGAAAGATATAAATCTAATGGAATCCCCTGTATCAAAAATAGTTGAAGATAAAACTGAGGCTACTAAGATCATACCTAGAACTATAGATGGGACATGATCCTACACCTGATGGGTCTGCTCCACTGCAACGTTCTGGACAACTCCATGGCCTTGTGACCCGACCAGACCACTCTAAGCTGATCCACTCAGCTATCACTAGTCACCTGGTAACTGACCACCATAGCTGCGACCATCACCTCTGCCGAATTGTTGGAATAACTCTAGTTCCCACACTCGTGAGAAACTGGCAATGCTTCTCCTAAACATGGGGTCATTGAAGAACCGCTGCCACCAACTACAGTTGAGATGATCTGATAGAAACTATATTGATGGAAAATATTGCAGCAATATCGGCATTCCATCGGGTCTCTCTGGCTCTGTGGCCTGGTATGCCCACTCTTCCCACATTGGTAGCATAATACATGGCTGCCTGAAGGTACATCCTGCCTACTCTGATCTCCTAGGGCAGACTCCCTATGGCATTTCCTTCTATCATTAGGATAAACACTGACTCTGGATGTTGAACGTGTCTGGCTCACTACTCCAGAATCCCTTAGATTGCACTCAGTGATTCATGCCTTGTTGACAGTAGAGGATATCGAATTCAATATAAATATGTTCACCTGTGATCGAACGTTATGCCTCAGACCATTCTTGAATTTCCATGCAAGGAAAAGTTGGTTGCCTCTTGGAATAGGCGTGAAACACTACTGCTCAGTGAAGCGAGATGACTACTTCATAATCGAAAGTGTTCCCTAGCGTAGACTCATAAAATCCCAGGTACGATCATCCCTCAAGGTTTTCGAGTAGAAGTAATCATAGAATAGGAACTGATACTCATCCCAAGACATACTCTGTTGGCATCCAAACTATGAGATCACCTCACACCAAATCTTAGAGGAGTCTCTAAGAATATAGGTAGTGAGATTCACCCTTTTCTGACAGTATATCCAGATCCTCGAAGATCGTCTGTGTAACCTCTAGCCATGATTTTTTATCCTAGGTTCCTCCATCCCCTGATAAAGTGGGAGGATGTTGCTCCTGGAAAACCCATGTCAACTCTTCCATCAATGGGGTTGGAGGTGGTGCTTCTTAGAAGGTCTACATCATCCTCAGAAAACCTTCCCAAAACTACGCATCAGTGCCTATAACTGGTATAACTGATGGTTCCAAGGTTGGGACAGCAGGAGGATCTACAAGGGGTCCCTGATCATCTATATCCAGTGACTGATCACTGTTTGGAAAACGGCGTACAACTAGAAGAAATCTTAGTGGCATAATTCTTAAAATCCATATGCTCACCATAGATAAGGATTATCAAGGACTGAAAACATAATATTACATGAATGGAACATTGGAATTAAACATTCATGTTTTACAAAACATGAATACACTGTGTGTATAAAAACTACACAAAATGTTCTATTAACCCATTCACATGGGAATGTACTTCTGCCCCAACTTGTCATGTAATACCCCAACCACACGACGTGTTTTCCCCACACACGACGTGTACTTGAACTCTATTCCACTTCCTGAGTCTCATTACATGACTATACCACATGGTTCTCTTAATCCAATACTACATGGCCTGTTCACAAAGGACATGGCATGTACTGGACATGTTTTAATGACCCTCATTGTTAGTTACACAACCAGCTACATGTTTCACTCTATACGGCGTTCTATGTGTGCACCTAGAGTGTACTTGAAGGATTTCCAAAAAACCATGTTGTTCGTGACGTGGCCTTGTACCTAGGTTACACTGCACGGTGTGTGAAATTAGGACACGGAGCGTATAGTCAATGTTTCATTCATCTGTCTAGTTAGTAACTTGGGTAGAGACAAGGTCACTACAACATGATGTGTACATAACATACACGGTGTGTTCCCATAAGATCTTTCACAACCCTATTTCACATCCAACACAGTCAGTGACACGGTTAAATACTATACAGCATGTATTCATAATGTACATGCTGTGTATTATGGATTTTTCTAGATAGTAGCCTCAGAAACAACTACAGAGCCTAGAAAACATAGAAAAAAAGAATTAAGGTGCAAAATTTCAATCCGTGAGGGCCCCTAATCCCCTTGAATCAAATCATGGAATCTTATATATGACTTATAAATGGGAAAAAGTCAATGATCCCCCATGTTCCGATTCATGAGGGCCCATAACACCTCAAGAATCAAAATTTGGAGTTCATTCAAACAATACCTTACATATAGAAATACCTATTGAATGTATGAATTCTATTAAGCATCTTTCAAAAATTCATGAATATTCTATACAACATCTATCACAATAACATGAAATCTCTAATAAACCCTAAATGGCATGGAAAAAATTGATTAACAGTGATTTCTAGCCAGTGTCTATATGATGAATGAGATGGAATACCCTCATCACATTGGGTTGTGAAAAAAAATAGAACCCAAATAATATCAACAGTAATAGCACAAAACGTGTGAGTCACCCATCGGTGAAAACTAGATCAACCGTAAACTAGAAAAACCATAAGAAATTGCAATAAATGAGGTAGATTAGATTTTTCCTATACATGGGTTACCTACTCCTGGGCACAACTTATTACCATGTACCTATTTCTTCCTATCCCTAGCCATAGGCTCCAAACAGTATATCAAGAGAAAAGAATCCCTCTGTTACCACTTTATAATGTCCCAGTTCTGGAAGCCACCCATAGGTGCCCTGTACCTGGTTGTTCACATGGCCTTAAATGCATTTTCTCAAATGCCAGAGGCTACTGAATAGAAGCGAGGTCCTTGGGTGTGGTAGTGGGAAAAATAAACCCTCATTGAAAGAGTACACAGTAGATGAGAAACAATATACAATAGTGGATGTAGTAATAATCCATACACAAGTGAACAGTGGAAGACTATAGATAATAAACAACAAGATAAATGCATAATAAATATTTCATGATACATATGTCTAGGGAAACATCCAAAAAAGTCACAATGCCGAATACAATTGTACTTAACCAAATTACAAAAGAGAAGATAAACAACTCATTAGCATCTCAATCCTAGTCATGGTCCCATGCTCTCCAGCTCCATTACAAGTCATGTATGTGGAGTGGAAGGGCGCTTACACTTATCTATACCTGCAAAAATATAATATGGTTAGTCCCAAAATCCTGGACCAAAAAAGGTGTGAGACTAAATCCTATTATGAATCATCCTGAAGATCTGTGAAAAAATAGACTGTGAATATATCGAAGGTATAGTTCAGAAAGCAGCAAATAGAAAAATACTCGGCAATAAAAAATACTTAGTTCCATTATCAATCAACAACTAACAAGAAACTAAACACAAACAGGTATCCCTCTGGGAAGTACTCACAGCCATCCCCTCTGGTCCTACCTAACAAGTACCAACAACCATCTTGGTAGTACACATAGTCTAAACCCTCTGGTTTGGTCAGACAAAAATTGTAAGACTCTCTTTGGAAGCTCACTCGGTCAATTCCCCTTATAGTCTAAGGTAGACATGGACTCTCTGAGTATGATCACATAGTGCATTCCCCTGATATACCCAAGGTCAATAGACTCTCTGAGGTTTCTCACTCAGTTAATTCCATTTATAGGCCCAGGTCATTCACAGACTCTCTGTGGAAGCTCACCCGGTTAATTCCTCTTATAGCCAAGAGTGGATCAGGGTAATTTAAGTAAAACAAAGACTCTCTAAGGATTCTCACTCAGTCAAACACCTAATAGACTATAATGTCAAATAATCTCAAAGATTCCTCACTCGGTCTATCCCTCTATAGTCTATAATTTCCAAAGACTGACTGAGAAAGCTCACTCGATCTATCCTATTATAGACTATATGGTCCAAAGACTCTCTAAGGATGCTCACTCGGTCTATCCTATTTTAGTCTATAGAACTTGGTTTTCACTGCCCCATGTAATTCAACATATAGTAATGCTATAAGAAAACAGTAAACCTACAAAACTACTTCTCTAACTAGTATACAACATATCACACATATCAGAAAACCACACTCCATCCTACGCCCATAAGGAAAGGAAAATAGGTAAACGACCAATAGGCTAAATAAGACCAAACAGTCATAAACAAAGCAAAGAATGAGCAGAACATCCAAGGCATAACAATCCACCCAATTCATATCTAAATAACCTCTACACATGCATACATGCATGATAGACAATCATCATGGGTAAAACGGTAAACACGCAATACCCCGTTCAATGGTATTGGTGGAATTATCTCATAATACGTAAATACATTGAACAAAAATGAACAAACCACCTACCATAGGGTTAAAAGATTAATATATCTAAACCAGGAAGCTTGATTCATCTTATAATGCCATAGATCTAGGAAAACACATAAAACATTCAACCCAAGAAAAATCAGAATAGAGAATTAATTAGAAAACGTTGCTCTAAATGATGAGAGATATTACTGTTGTGATTCCAACGCAATCAATGGGAGTCAAACCGGATAACAGATGTGTGATCGGGGGATAGGGGAAGTATCAGCATTGTATGGGTGCTCCATAATGTTTCAGCTGAAGAAGAAGACACCCCTACCTATTAGACGCTACCCTGATCCATTTAATGAAAAAAACAAACAAAATATATTGTGTGTACTAATAGAGTATATGACATGTAATTACTATTTCCATACTCCTCTTTAGATGGCCTCTTCATCACCCCACTTGACAGTGTGTGTGGCCAGGACACGGTCAGCACACGGCCTCCTGTGGTAATGATATCTGATATGTTTTTAAATCATTACCCAGACCAGATATGGTATTGGATATACTAATATTTATAAAAAATTTATGGATTCTTCATTGATAGTATATTGAAATTAGATATAATATATAAATGCACCATCTATATGTATCATAAGCTCTAAATCATGTAAATGATTACATATTAATAATGTGTGATGTGTGAATTTATAGATTGAATCCATTTTGTTGGTTTTATCAGGATTTATAATCATCTATGATGGGCGTGGTATTTATTGTGTTATGAAAAATCACATAAAGGGTCATCAAATGTATACATTCATAAATAATCAGAACCTAAATAGTTCAGGAAACAAAATACCATTTATTGGTATGTGAAAATGATCATTCCATGTAGTTTTTCATTATAAATTATGTACATCAAGGAAAAAGATTCATATAGGTTTTTATTGTGAGGATTAAGAATATAAAATCCTATCGGTTAGTCTACAATGATATTAAGGCCCTATGAGTATGGATTGATATCATTATGAGTACGGTCTTGTAGAGTTGTACATTTTGCGATTATACTCTATTAAGGATAAAATTTTTGAAAATGGAATAATAATAACCTTAGTATGGGTTTCATTATTTAGTTTACAATATTGTTGGACAGGAGATAATATATGGGGGGAATATGTCCCATTCGAATGTGACATGATGTCATGTTGGTGTGTTTCCATTTAAGGGATGGTTCTAAATTAAATAATGACATAATTGACTTTATGAGAATAATGACAGAAGGTTAATGGTATTATTTTTATACAACATAGATGAATCCTACATATCCAACTAATATACTAATCAAATAACAATTAGTTCCCATTATGTAGTTTAAATTCATATGATATGATTTTACCAAGTAGTTTAACGTCATGTGATAATCATGAATGGAATTTTTATATATTTATTGGTTGGATTGAGCTGTAGAGTGCCTTGCTACATATCTGTCGAAGTTAGGAATCAAATTCCATGTAGTTATGATACTATATAGGTACATATTCCAATTATAAATCCATGAGACAATTCATTAATAGTATAAACCTTTTATTGAATGGATAATTTAAATAATAATTCCACATAAAGGGGAGTCCAATGTAGGGGTAAGATTTATATTTTATATGGATGATTATTTTAGGTCTCAAGGAACATGTGATTCATTCATATTGTGATAATCAAGTGATAAAAAACCTAAGACGTAATTTATGATAGAGTATGATAAAATAAATAATGGGATTCCATGTTATGTATGTAATAATATTAATAATCTGAAGTATATCATGTGGATGAAAAGTTATATTGTACTTACACCTAAGTAATATTGATTGAATTACTATATTTTGGTAAGTATCTTACACATTGAGTGTTCTATAAGAGATGTTTTTTATGATTAATTTAGGGAATATAGATCCAATAAAAAGAAATTATGATCTTCCATATGGGAAACTAAATTTTTAAAGATACAAATATTGTCATATTATAATCTATAAAACATTATAAAATTATTGGATAACCAATTGAAATATTCTCGTCAAGGAGTTGTATCAAAATAAAATTGTGTCATATATATCTTGATTGTGGAAGGAATCTGAGTCCCCATGAATCAAATATTTTTATCTTTAAATGATGATTGAAAGAATATTCCAAATATCTAATCGAAATTTAGTGATGATAGTGTGAGAATTAATAAATGAAAAAATAAATTAACTCATTGAATATGATTCCCATTGTTCTCAGGCCATAAAATGGAATCATACATTTACAGAATATTAAATGAATAAGAGTCATCATTGATTGTAATGTCACATGACCAACGATGTGAAAGATATAAGGATTTAACTCATTTGGATTATATCAATATATATTAGGGATCATTTTAGGTTATTAAAGGATGTGGAATTACTTAAAAATATGACCATAGGAGTGTTTGATTGATAATTTTTAGATCTTGAATGTCACCATAATTTTATAGTGTTACATTATTCATCTATAGAGGGCTTGTTCCTGGGGATCACATAAAGAATATTAAGTCATATGATTTTTCAATGATTAAAGGGTCCTAAAATCATGTATGTTATTATGGTAAATAAATGATTATAAAATATAATAATGTATGTCTGATTTACACTGTGAATATCATGTTAATGTGATCACATGAAGTGTTTTTGAGACTAGTATGTTGTATCATAATAGCATGTAAAAGAAATTACAATGCAATAAAATGAAAAAATTGGTGTTATGAAATTATCTCTCATTTTTATGATTTGGGATTGTAATTTAAAATTATTTACTTGAATTTTATCTAATGTTAATCAATGTGTTTTTCAATGCACATTGAATTAAAATTACATGATTCTATTACTCAAAAAAAAATTAGTATCTCAATGAAATTCATTATCATCCACCTACAATTATTCAATTACAAATACATATTTAACATGATGTGGGGTTATATTTGTAGGACCCATATATCATTAACACTTCTTGTGGAAGACAAGTTACACACACTAGATAAATTTCATGATATTATTTTCTACATGAATCGGTATGTCCTCAAGTATTGTTTGTAATCCTGAAAAATATCAATGATTGAACCACATAGATAATATAGTGAGTAAAAATTACCATTGTATAGTAACATCATAATAATAATCTACTAAATTCAATCATTTAATCATGTTAATTTGGGGTGGGAAGATGACTTCAAGAGTTCATCATGTATCAAAAAACAAAAAAATGATCCTCAAGTATTGAATAGATTCTCCTAAATAACTCATATGACCAATTTTTATTTTGTTTAATAAATTATTTAAAGGTTTGTTTAGGTTTTATAGGATGATCCCTTGGTTACATGTTCATGTGTATTTTTAATGGTAATGTGATCACTTAACCTAATGACATACCACATAAAATTCAATTTAAACTAAGCATAAGATATACCGATGTACATTTTAGGTAATTTTATGACATCCTCATTTTTGATGTTCATCTAGATTGTGTCAAAAAAATCCCACCACCATAAAACAATTTCTTGAATAATTATGGAGAACATGGTTTAGAATATGTAAATTCCCACCTCAGTCCCTTTGGTATCAATTTTTCACCTGGTTTTCCATGAGGATCATGGTATTATGTGTAATTATTATTATTATAAGGAAAATACTATAAATATAATTTCATAATGATATTCATATCACATGGTACATAGGATTTAAATTTCTCATAGTTCTTCACACCCATTTGATCATTTTGTGAGATTCCATTCATGTTACTACTTTTTGTTGCCTCGATACATGAAATAGATTTCTCCCATGTATATAATAGACTAAAAAATTGATAATAATAATTCAATTTATGAACAAAATACAATTGACTCAATTCCTCAAGTAAATTTATTTCACCAGTCATTATATAGACATCAGATAATAAATCTATATTTTATTCCTTTATGTGGTGATTTAATAACAAGACCATTTTTTTATCATGTGATCACATGACTAAAGTTATGTGATCTGATCCTTTCATCCTACTAGATCCATATTTATGATAATGTTTTATTCCCCTTATTTAGTCCAAATGGATTCAATCTTTATTTATTTATTCAATATTTTCATCTAGATTAAAATGAATATTGGGTTTCACAACATGAATTCAGGAAAGAGGTTTTGTCTAATAATGGTAAATTTAAGGGCCTTTTTCATGTCAATAGTTATGAAAATCCACTATCATATTGAGTAACATTATATTAATTAGGTCTTCTTGATAAAACATCCATTCAGTCTCAAATACATTATTATTTATCTTTTTATTTCTCATCATCCAATAATTGAAGACATATAATTATCTATAAGGATGGGAAATTTTTTCCCTATTATGAAGACCTAGAAATTACATATAATTATTTTTAACTAAATGGACTAATTATGAGACTGTGAAGATTGAAAGCCCATGATTCTGAGGCCTAGATTGCCCAGAATGATTAATGGAAAAATGTTAAGCTGTAATTTTCGTGAGTGAGATGTTTTTTGAAAAAAGTGGAATAACTCATAAACAGGGGGCCAGATACAAAATCTTTGGGCACTGTTGCATTCAGGATGTCATGTTTACCCTAGGTGTGACTAATTTTCATTTCAGTGCTGGCCCCTAGTGAGAAAATCCAAAAAATGGCATAAATTTAAGTAAAATAATTAAATAAAATTATTTTATTTTTCAATTGCTTATAAGATATGAATGGTGACTGAGATTAAAAATCTGAGACAAATGTTGAACTAATGAAGGTATTAACTTTTAAGGTAGATCCAATCATTGGCCGGAATGGGAAAATAGTGGATATTAGTACCTGGCCGTAAATAAAATAATTAAGTACGAATTATTTAATTTTCAAATCCTTATAACCTCAAAACACTAACAATAATTTGAAATATGGGAGTACCATTGAACTTTTGAGGGTGTTTCCCTCTTAGGTAGAGCCTAACCTCGACTGTTGTAGGTCAAGGGTGGATATTAATAATTTTTGTCTTTTTTATGGTACGCTCAATAATTGTGTGGCTACAAATTTCAATATTTTGAATTGGTGCTCAAATTAAACACATTAAGGCACTATTTAATTCCACTTGATGAGATTCTCATAGGCGAAGCTTAACATCGACTCACAAGGGTCAAAAGAAAATGTTATTTTTTGGATATAAAAAAAATTTATCTCCATGAGTTATTTTATTCTCTTCTGATAGTTGAGTGGAAGATGGTGGTAACACAGTATAATTTACATCATGAATGGGATTCATTTAATGATCTGATCCTATGGTTGTCTAACCATAATTTTCATTGAATTAATGTATCATTAATTTCATTTTATTAATGATTCGAATTAATTAAATGAAATGTGTTTGGTTCCCTCTCTTATATTTAAAAAATTCATGGGCATGGGTTTATTTAACACACAAGAAAAACCTCTGACAAATTTAGGGTTAAATCATCCAACAATATAGAGTATAGCATTGACAACCATTTGAGGATACGAACTGGACCATGACATGTGATGAAGAAAAGGTTTGAATGTAGGTTCATCTCCCTCCTTTGCTGGGTCTTCCAATGAGTTCTAGGTTTGAGATTTTATTGACTTATTTCTAAGAGTTTCAAATTCATCTTTTCATGGTGATGTTTAAACTCTTCCCATGTTATAACACTAGCACGGAGGGTCTGAGACAATCTGAAAAAATCCCAGACCCTCCGTCAAACATGTTCTTGATTCGTTCTTCAGGGACGAATGGTTAACTTATCAGCAAAGCAGAATTGTGGGCCATACACTGAAGGTCTCATACCAGGAGGCCCGTAAGAGAAGTATGAAAAAATGGACTTCTGGAGCTTCATTAGAGGCCCACATATGCTCTTCTGGTGCGGTGGTGCTGACGATTTGAGGAGGCGGCGGTCGTCTCTTATAGGTTGAGAGGAGGTGGTGGTTCTTGCAGGTGCTGTGGTAGACATGGATGGCTAGCTGACATCGGCCACATTGAAGGAAGGTGGGGTGAAACCCATCACACTATGTAGGAGATGTCGTAGCTCCTTCCCTGGCAGAGGAGGACCCGGACCACGGGTCCCTCCCTAGAATTGTCCACATGACCGCTCAACAGAAGGGGCGGTGCCAAACTGGTTGCACCGATCAACGTCTGAACGGACATTTTCCATTCATTAGGGAGTTGGGTCCACACCTAGATGGTGGGTCATGCCCAGCTGGTAGACAAGACCAGGTCTGGATGGCACATACTGAGTCCAACCGGATTGGGCTGGGTAGGGTCATACTCGGGTAGACCAAGGCCGTGTCGGGTCGGTCCGACCGAGTCGGACCGAACCTGGACCATTTTTAGTCAAGTTATTTTTAAAATGGGCTTATCTTCTAAACCATACTTTCATTCGATGAACTATATTCAGTTCTCGAAACCCCTAGGATGATGATTTCCACTTGAGATACTTCACTTTGGATTTGGTGTGTTTGGGAGTATAGCTGGGGTCGATCGGAATTGAATCCAACCGGGCACCCAGCACTAAAATTCCTATAACATAAAAAAATGCATCCGATTGATAGGCCTTCTATTGCATTGGAACCCTTATGACAGGGAGGCTCATCAAGATACTTCTTAATGGGACTCCAATATGGTTGATATATGTCTTGTGGATTTTGGAGGGGATCGTCCAAAAATGAAGCATGCGATGTTCGAGAATCCTATGGTAGGTTAAGATGATAAAAAGATATGCGATTTTCTATGGGTAGAAAACTAGGGATCCTCTATATGTCAACACATGTAGATTCATTATGGGTTAGTCCCTAGAGTTCCTCAGTGGGTTAGAACTAAGGTATCCTCCTTAGGATAGTAACTGTTGATCCTATGTGGGTCAACACCATGCGATCCTCCGTTGGTCACCACCTAGAGATCCTCCATGGGTTAGCACCTAGTGATCCTCTATGGGTCAGCATGCAGTGATCCAACATGGGTCAGCACTTAGAGATACTCCCTAGGTTAGGAACTATAGATTGTCTATGGGTCAAAACCTAGAGATCCTTTGTGTGTCAGCACCTAGAGATCCTCTATAGGTCAGAACTTGTTGATTCAATAAGGTTTTCCTAATGACTTTTTCATTCCTTCTTGTTTTTAAAATCACAAACACCTTTCTTATGGAAAAATTTTTTCTTAAAAAAATGCTTTCTTAAGGAAAAATGATTTCTTAAGGAAAAATTCTTTCTTAAGGAAAAATGCTTTCTTAAGGAAAATTGCTTTTATAAGGGAAAATGTTTTTATAAGGAAATTTATCTTTATTATATTTTCATCTAGATTTTTCTTAAGTATGAGATTGGGATTCATTTCTATTTTCTCAGAATTGCTTGAAACGTTGATATGAAGTATTCTGTTTTAAGATCTGGATTCTGGATAAGAACTGTGATAAAGTTTCACTCCGTAATCCAGAATGAGAACTGTGATAAAGTTTCATTCCAAATTCTGGATACGGTTTTAATCCAGATTCATGATATTAATTCTTATGAAGTTCGATGACGAATTATCATTACGAATTCTGATGATGAATTATCATTACGAATTCTGATGATGAATTCTCATTACGAATTCTGATGAGGAATTCTCATTACGAATTCTGATGTTGAACTCTCATTATGAATTCTGATGATGAATTCTCATTACGAATTTTGATGAGGAATTCTCATTACAAATTATGATGATAAATTCTCATTACGAATTCTGATGAGGAATTCTCATTACGAATTCTGATGATGAATTCTCATTACGAATTCTGATGATGAATTCTCATTACGAATTCTGATGATGAACTCTCATTCCTAATTCTCTTATTAAACAGAATCTGATTATCATTGTTTTATACACTCTAAATTAATTCAGACTCCAAAAAATATTTTGGTTAGTCTCCGAACTTTTATTCTACTGACATTTCTATAATTTATCTACTCTTTATTATTTCCAATTCACTCTGAATCGTCACTCTGAAGCTTTTATTCCGAACGTTTGAATTAGAATTAAAACGATGTTGTACATTCTGTTACACTTGTTTTTTTATAAAACGATGTCGTCTATTTTGTTATAAACTAACAGTTGTCTAAGTGACAGATGTACTGTTCCCTCCGATCATTAAGGAAAATATGACCGTTGGAGAAGGAGTCGACCTTACCTATAAATAGGAGCTCATTTGAAAGAGTTCGGTGCTGAAAGGCTGAATGATCTTTGACTCATGTGATTACATGCTTGAAGTGATTTCTAGAGAGAGAGGACCTTATTAACTCTCAATGCTTCGTGCGTCTCCGAATGTTGGTGATTACATTCGAGGACATCTGGGGATAGGAAGACAGAGGTGCCGACTACCTTGAAGTTCGAGGGCTTCCTTGCTGAGGAAGACAGAGGTTGCCAACTACCTTTAAGTTGAGGGCATGTAGGGATAGCAAGACAGAGACTCCGATCTTCGTATCGAGGGCTTACCCTGGTGTGGGTAAGACAGACTTGCTTGAAAGTATAAATCAAGGGACCTTTATCCAAGGTTGTTGGATACCCTTCTCTTTGGGATAAAAGACTTTTATCTTGTTACTTGAAGTTCTATTACTTGTTTATTTCCACTGCATTTTGTATTATAAGGAAAGTATAACTTTCATATACTTCTTTACTTGTACTCTGCTTCATTTTGATTCTATACGCTTTAAGGTAGAATCTCATATTGTAACTTTTGTTAAGGTTCAATATCCAGAACCATATTTCCGGAACCTACCTTCGGAATCTCTTTCCAAGTATGCATTCAGTGTTAGAGGTGTTGTGAATTTTCTTAGTTTAACATTGTTAAACATTGCCCTATTCTTTTCTTAAGGAAAACATAGTTATGTGTAACTAACTTTAAAGTTCTTAAGGATTTTTTAAAGTATACAATTCACCCCCCCTCTTGTATATTGAGCATCTACATCACTATTTCGATCCTACAATTGGTATCAGACCATGTCTCTGAAATACTTATACTTACGAATAAGTTTTTGTTGCTCACTTTTTCATTCCGAACTTTTCCATTCCGAACTTTGTTATTACGAATCTTTTCTATTAACAAATTTGTGTATCCAAGGTTATTTCTAGTATAGAAGGAATTAATGTTGGTTCAATTGATAATCTAAATCCTACCAGACCACCTATATTTGATGGTAATGATTATGAGTACTAGAGAGATCGAATGAAGATTTTTGTTATCAACACTGGAGTGGACAATTTTGTAATGCTTACTATTGATCATAAAATTCATGACAAGGAAGTTAGATCTTTAACTAACCAGGAAAGGAATGAATATCAACTTAATTATAAGGTATGCAATACTCTACTTTGTTCAATGACTAGAAATATATATAGCCAAATTTCTTCTTGTGAAGCAGCTAAATGTATCCGGAAGAAGTTAGAGGTTACACACTTTGGGACTTCTAAAGTGATTGAGACTAGAAGAGATATGCTTAGAGCTGAATATCTTGGCTTCAACTTTCCTTATGAAGAACCAATTTGTAAAGTTAAATAGAGATTCATGACTATAGTCAACAGCCTACAGTTTATGGGAGAGAAAGGTTTAGATGATGAAGCTCTTGTGGATAAAATAATTGATATTATGCCCAATGAGTGGGAATCCAAAAGAACAGCTATAGATGAAAACAGGAAAGTCACTCAGATCTCTCTTGATGAGCTTTTTGAAACTCTTCTACAACATGAAACCAGAATGAAGAGAGATGCAGACAACATCAAGAAAAAGAATAGAAATGGTACTATTGCTTTTACTACAACTTCAAATCAGATAAAAGCTAAGACTCCTGAGATAGTAACCAGATCCAAGTCGAAGAAAGTTATTTTCCATTCAGAATCTAGTGAGAGTGAAGTCTCAGAAAATGAACTAGAAAATCTTTCTCGGAGGATGAACAAGATAGCTGGCCAAAGAAATTTCCAATCCATGTATAAGAGAAAGGAAAGGAAAGATAAGAATGATGGATAAGTTACATGTTATGAATGAAAAAGAGCTGGACATATTAGAACAGATTGCCCTATGCTCAAAAATAAAGAAAGGAAAGAAATACATTCAGACAGGAACAGAAAGAAATATTATAAAGCTAAAGCTAAGAATGTTTTGAAATCCAATGACACCTGGAGTTCAAGTGGTGGTGACTCTTCAGATGAATCTTCTGATTATGTATCTTCAGGACAGAAGAATCTTGGACTTATAGCCAGAATACCTATTGATAATCTTTTTTTTATGGCTAAGGTACGAAATGCTGAATCATTGACCAATGTTTCTTTAAATTCCAATAATAGTAAGTATTATAACTCTTCTGATGAAGAATCATCTTCGGATGAAGAAAATACTTTACCTACTTATGAAGAAGTCTCTAGGTTTGCTGAACTTCTTGAAATTGAGAATTCCAAACTCAATAAAAAACTTGATAAGGCAAACTCTTGGAAATCTATTCTTACAAAAGAGATATCAGATCTTTCTAAAGATCTTGATAAGAAAAATGATGATTTTGAAAGTATTTCAAAGAATCTTGAGGAAGTATGTTCTGAGAAGAAAAAACTTTCTAATGAATTAGAAAAAGTAATTTCTAATAAAAATGTTTTTGAGCCTAGATCTAGTTCAAAAACTAATGATTTTGAGGATAAAAACTTGGCTGTAAAACTCAAGTCCGAAATTTGTTCCTTAAAGAAGTGTTTATCAAACTTTACCCATGGAAAGGAAAATTTTGATAAAATTTATTCTCAAATACGACCATTAAGAAATAAATCTGGATTTGGTTATACCCATGCAAAACCAATTTTCAGTAACAATTATTTTGTTCCTCAAAGTGCCCCATTTTGTACCAAGTGTCAATGTGGTGGTCACTGGGCAAAGAATTGTTCCTTAAATAAAACCCAATCTTTAGGATTTCACAAAGCTTACTTCTCTAAGAAGATGTGGGTTCCTAAAATTTTATTATCTGGAAATCTCGGATCCAAACAAGTTTGGATTCCAAAAGTCTAATTTTCTTCTTGATTTTAGGAAAATAAAGAGAGTACCAGGAACAATACATGGTACATGGATAGTGGATGTTCCCGGCACATGACTGGTAACAAAAGCTATTTTGAAAAGATTATCAAAACGAAAGGAGGAAAGGTAACTTTCGGAGATAATTCTAAGGGAGAGATTCTTGGTATTGGTAATATTGTTCTTCTTGGTAAAACCTTGATTTCAAATGTTGTTTTTGTTAAAGGTCTTAAGCACAACCTCATTAGCATAAGCCAGTTATGTGATGAAGGTTACCTTGTGAATTTTAGGTATAATAAGTGCTTAGTTCACAATTCCAAGGAAGAATTTATTCTCTCAGCCAATAGGCAAAGGAATGTTTACACCTTAAACTTAGAAGACCTCAGAAGACAAGATTTACCTTGTCTAAGTGCAATGGAAGATCACTCCTGGTAATGGCATAGAATACTAGGTCACTGTAATCTTAGAAACCTATGTAAACTCTCTAAGAAGAAACTAGTTAAGGATCTACCAGATCATAGATTTTATTTTTCTAAAGTTTGTGATCCTTGTCAATAAGGAAAGCAACATAAATATATTTTTAAATCAATCGGTGAAGTCTCAACAACCAATGCATTATTGTTAGTGCACATGGATCTTTTTGGTCCTACACAAACTGGAAGTATTAGAGGCAAATACTATGTGTTTGTTCTAGTTGATGATTACACTAGATTTACTTGGGTATATTTTCTAGCAAAGAAATCTGAAGCGTTTTCTTATTTCATAAGTTTTAGAGCTCAAGTTAAAAATGAGAAAAACCTTCCATTGAAAACTATTCATTGTGATCATGGAAGAGAATTTCAAAATTCTGATTTTGAAACTTTTTGTAGTAAAAAAGGTATTACTCACAATTTTTCAGCACCTAGAATTCCTCAACAGAATGGTGTAGTTGAAAGAAGAAATAGAATTCTTCCAAAGATACCTAGAAATATGTTGAGTGAATATTCTATAGCTAGACATTTCTGGGCTGAAGCTGTAAGTACTCCTTGTTATACTATAAATCGAGTTTTAATTAGAACTTTTCTTAATAAAATTCCTTATGAGTTATGGAATGGTAAAAAACAAAGACTAACTTACTTCAAGGTTTTTGGTTTCAAGGTATTTATTCTGAATACTAATGTTAACTTACATAAATTCGCACCAAAATATGATGAAGGGATTTTCATAGGTTATTCCACAACTTCTAAGTCTTAGAGAGTTTTTAATAAAAATTCTGGTACTGTTGAAGAAACAGTACTTGTAAAATTTGATGAGTCAGATCCTTTTGTTCTTAAACCTTAGCCTACATCCTCGGATGTGTTTTCAAAAACTGATTATCAACCTTTGATAGAAGAACCTTCTGATAAGGATAATGTTAAAGAAGATATTCCTGAAACATTTACCCCAGAAGACTTTCTACCCTATGTCGATGAACAGGTTTTACAAAACCCATATCAGGTGTTTCTTAAGAATCATCCCAGTGATAGTATCATTGGTGATGTAAATCAAACTATAAGGACTAGAAGTTCCTTAAGAAATGAAGTAGAACATCTAGAATTTCTTTCCCAATTAGAACCTAAAAGCACTAATGAAGCTTTAGGTGATGAAGATTGGATTAAAGCCATGCAAGATGAACTAAATGAATTCGAAAGGAATAAAGTCTGGACCTTGGTTAAAAGACCTAAGAAAACTTTTTTTATTGGAGTAAAATGGGTTTTCAGAAATAAATGTGATGAAAATGGGGTTATAGTAAGAAATAAAGCTAGACTTGTAGCTAAAGGATATAATCAACAAGAGGGAATAGACTATGAAGAAACCTATGCTCCAGTAGCTGTACTTGAATCTATCCGTATTCTACTTGCCTTTATAGAATTCTTTAATTTCAAAGTTTTCCAAATGGATGTGAAATGTGCTTTTCTTAACGGTTATGTTCAAGAGGAAGTCTTTGTTGAACAACCTCCTGGATTTGAAGATACAAAACGTCCTGATCATGTTTTTAGAATTACCAAGGCTTTGTATGGTCTTAATCAAGCCCCATGAACATGGTATGATAGACTTACTGGATTTTTGCTTCAAAATAACTATGTGAAGGGAAATGCAGATCCAACCCTTTTTATAAAGAATGATAAGAAAAATGTTTTGATTGTTCAAATTTATGTTGATGACATCATATTTGGTTCAACTCAGCAATCTTTGACAGACTCTTTCGCAAGTCTAATGAAATCTGAGTTTTAAATGAGTATGATGGGTGAGTTAACATTTTTCCTTGGTTTTCAAATTTCTCAAAAACCAGAAGGAACCTATATATCTCAACATAATTATATTAAAGATCTTCTTAAAAAGTATGGTTATGAAAACACTATAAGTATAAGTACTCCTATTGGTACATCAAACTCTTTAGATCTTGATGAAGCTGAGAAACCAGTAGACCAAACATCTTTTAGAGGTATGATAGGAAGTCTACTATACTTAACAACTAGTCGACCAGACTTAATGTTTTCAGTATGCTTATGTGCAAGATATCAATCCAATCCTAAGGAATCTCACTTAAATGCGGTAAAAATAATTTTTCGCTACCTTAATGGAACCATGGATCTAGGATTATTTTATACTTCTGGAAATGATTTTGTTCTAAAAAGCTTTTCTGAGGCTAACATTGGTGGATGTAGAATGGATAGAAAAAGTACATCCGGAACATGTCATTTATTAGGAGATTCATTAGTTTCTTGGTCCTACAAAAATCAACATTCTGTAGCACTATCCACTGCTGAATCTGAATATGTAGCAGCTGGAAGTTGTTGTGCTCAAGTGTTGTGGATGCAACACACACTCATAGACTATGGCTTGAGTTTTACTGAAACTCAAATTTTTTGTGATAACACAAGTGCCATTTCCCTGAGTAAGAACCCTGCACATCACTCCCGTGCAAGACACATAGATATTAGGCATCACTTTCTTAGGGATCACACACTTAAAGGAGATATTATTCTTCAGTTTATTGGAACACAAGATCAACTTGCTGATATTTTCACAAAATCTTTGCTTTCTGATAGATTTGAATACATTAAACGGAAGTTAGGGATAATAACCATAAGGTAATCTTTATTAATTAAATTTATGTTGAAAAAGTCTCCTTACTTCAATAAACTCCTTTTCATAGGGGGAGTACATTTGTTTGATAGAATAACAAAGTATTTCAATGTTTGTTTTCAAACTTATCGGAACGAAGACTTCCAGAATGGAATTTCCGGAACTACAATTTTTCAGAATGGACATTTCCGTACAGAATACTTCTGGAATGGAAGTGTTCATATTGAAAATTTCTGGAATGAAAATTTTCGTACTGGTATTTTCATAACGATATTTTTGTACCGAATCGTCCATAATAAGTTTTTTTCCGTACTTAGTTTTCCATAATGAGTGTTCCGTAATGAGTTTTTTGTACTATGTTTATTTTACGTAGTAACGTTTTTGAGAACTCTGTATTTTCATAATAAAGTTTTTTTTCGTAGTCTTTTTCATATTACCCATTACGAATAATCCTCCTAATCCAATTCGAAAGGTATGATTTCCTATCCCAAGTTTTTGTAGTCATATTTTACTTGTGGAATTTTCATATATTACGTTTTCGGATTATAGATTTCTTAATTCCTTGTTTTAATAAAAACCTCAAAAAGATCAGATTAAAGTTTTCAACTGTCAGATCTGATCTCAGCTTATCCCAACCGTTAGATCAACCGTGGAAGTTGAACCGTCATTCCATTTCCTATATAAAGGGGACACAAATACTCGTCCCACATCGATTTCAAGCTCTCGCGTCCCGAATCTCTTCCTCTCTGATTTAAGGCCGTTCCGAACATCAGATTTCTCCGTTCCAAACTATTCAGAGAACTTCAGATCTTAATGTCTACTGAGTTAGCGTCTCAAGAAATTTCATCCACCAAGCCTATTTCACAATGGTTAGTTTACAGAGAAATGTTAGTCCATCCAGATTTCTTCAATTACTATGATTCTATTATTTCGAAGAACATTAAGTTGAATGGATAGGAAGATATTGCTGTATCCTAACCGGGGAATCAAGATGATGTTTTTTCGGAGTTACTCGTTGAGATCTATGAATCAGTTTCCTTTCTTAAGGAAGATGATAGGGAGAAATTTTCTTTTAAGTATTATGGTAAGACTTACAAACATTCTTATACCAAGGCAGCAAGCTTGGTAGGGCTGTCCTATGAAGGAGAAGCTGAGTTTATATCTCACGTTTTGCCGGATTCTAAGGGTAGCTTTGACAAAGAAAAAGCCTTGAAAACTCTCGGACTCTCAGATGACAAAGCTCCGAAGATTTCTAGTTTGCCTACAAATTTCCGGATTCTAGAGTTCTGGGTACAAGGGCTTATCGTACCGAGGAAAGGTGATAAAGACAGTTTGAAGAAGAGTGAGTTCTATATCTTAGATTTCCTGATAAATCTAAGGAAGTTTAACTTCATGAGGCACATTATTATAACCATTTAGAATCTTAAGAAAGGAAATATCAGAGCCTAGATCGTAATGTACCCAGAAATTTTATCAAATTTGATAGTTCGGTGCCTTGAGTCCTTCAAGGAAGCTTGAAGATCTAAGCCAAGGGTTTGCAAAATTTTGTTGGTTAGTGATGATACCCTTAAGAGGATGGATGTGGTTTTCAACAAGGAGACTGGTGAGTTCTTAGATCTGCCTAATCAAGATGAAGCGACTCCGAAGGCTGCTGAACCGAAATCATCTAAGCCTGTAAAGAAAAGAAATTTGAAAGAAGTTTCAGCTGAAGTTGAGGATCCTAAATCTAAGGAATCTCAAACCGCACCTCCCAAACCAAAGAAGAAAAGGCCTCTCCTGATGAGGTTTTTGTGAAGTGGAGGGAAAATAAAGAGAAAAGGAAAGAAGTGGATCTGCAATTCGGATTGGACCCTGCGGAGGCTAAGGCCTTAAAGGAGAGAACTGTTGATGAGCTTGAAAAACAAGTAAAGGAGAAGAAGCTCAAGAAGAAGATGTCAGATGCCGAGGCAGTTCAAGCGTTGTTAAAATTTAATGAGATGGTATCCGGAAATATTCCAGTTCCGAGATCTTTCTCCTTGGAATCTCTACTTGAGACTCTAGGAAGAAACCTTGATTTTCCGGAAGAGACTAGAGCTGAGCATGTTGAGAAACTCGAGCAGATTCAGCAAGTGGGAGAGGAAGAAGTAGTTGCTGAAGGAAGTGGCAAAACAAGAGACTTATTGAAAGAAGTAGATGAGTATAAGGGTCCGCCTTCAGAACACCTATCACTCGGAAATTCAGAGGCTGAATCCTCTAAGTTAGTAACTCCAGAGAAGGATAAGAATGAGGAAGATATTGTTAAAAAATTTGTTGATGATATTATTCCAGTGTCTACTGGTGAGCAGAAAAATCCTGATCAAGAATCAATTCCGAAAAAAGACAAGGGAAAGAAACTCCTTGTTGAGACTCTGAAATCAGTGGCTAGCATGAAAAGATAATATGGTGATTCGTCTAAAAGGATGTTGGAGATTATTGAGGAAGAAAATTCTCCAAGCAATGTTTCAGATTCAGAATCATCCTCGGTGGGGCATGATTTTGTTGTCCAGTCGTTAAAGAAGTAGGTGGGATCCATTCCGACCTTCTCAAGTATTGACTCAAGATTCCAGATTCTCCAACATGCTTTGAATCAGAAAACTGACTCTGTATCTATGGTTATGGACAAGTGCATTGAGATTGAGGCTCAGTTCAAAACCATCTTTGTTGGCTACGAAGCTCATAGAAAATCTTGCAAGAGGATGAAAAATTGGTCGAAGAAGACTGTTGAAGAGATGGGGTTATTCAATGAGTTTTAAGACAATGTTAATGATGCTTTCGAGACTGAGGACAAGAGGATAAATGACCTGACTTCCTCCTTTGAAGAAAAGCTGACAGATGAAAAGAACTTCCGGATTCAAGAGGTCAGAGATCTGAATGGGAAGTTGAATTCTATTTCTCAGAACTGGAAATTTGAAAGGGATCATCGGATTGAGTTTGATCAGAAGATGAAGGCTCAGGAAGAAAAGATGAAGGATCAGGAAGAAAATATCAAGGCTCAAGAAGAAAAGCTGAAAGCCCATGAAGAAAAGATTGAAGATCAATCCACAAATATAGTTGTCTTAGAGAAGCAAGCTGAAGAAGATCATAAAGACCTGAAGAAGATCAAGAATATTCTTAAGGGGCTCATTTCGAAGGAAAAATATCCAAAATAACTAAATCTGGTCTTTTTGTTGTATCTAGTTTTCTTTGTTGCCGACATTTCAAATCTAATGAAAAATGTGCTTCTTGTTTCTTTTGTTGTTATTACTAATTTTTCAGGTACGTTGTTATTTTTTCAATTCCCTCGATCTCTTTTTGAAAATCACAAAGGGGGAGAAGGAAAAGATCCTTAAGAAAAAGAAGAACTCTAATAAAAGTTTATCTAAGGGGAGAAGGAAAAGATCCATAAAGAAAAAGAACTCTAATAAGAGTCTAACTAAGGGGGAGTTTTTTTATTAAAGAAGACATTCTCATTTTTAATAAAATGTCACTCTGGAAATCTGAATACGATCCTTAGATTTTTAAGGCCTAAGGGGGAGTTAGTCATATTCATCAATATCCTTAAAGCAAAGGGAGATAAGCCATAATGTTTTTCTTTCTTCTTCGAATTTATTTTTCATAAGGATGTTTGTGCTTTCCAAAAAGGGGGAGATTGTTGAGTCAATAAGGTTTTCCTTATGACTTTTTCATTCCTTCTTGTTTTGAAAATCACAAACACCTTTCTTAAGGAAAAATGCTTTCTTAAGGAAAAATGATTTATTAAGGAAAAATGTTTTCTTAAAGAAAAATGATTTCTTAAGGAAAAATGCATTCTTAAGGAAAATTTCTTTTATAAGGGAAAATGCTTTTATAAGGAAATTTATCTTTATTATATTTTCATCTAGATTTTACTTAAGTATGAGATTCAGACTCATTTATATTTTCTCGGGATTTCATGAAACCTTGATATGATGTATTCTATTTTATGATCCGGATTCTGGATAAGAACTGTGATAATGTTTCACTCCGAAATCCAGAATGAGAACTGTGATAAAGTTTCATTCCGAATTCCGAATACAGTTTTAATCCAGATTCAGGATATGAATTCTTATGATGTTCGATGAAGAATTCTCATTACGAATTCTGATGATGAATTCTCATTACGAATTCTGATGATGAATTCTCATTACGAATTCTGATGAAGAATTCTCATTACGAATTCTGATGTTGAACTCTCATTATGAACTCTGATGATGAATTCTCATTACGAATTCTGATGAGGAATTCTAATTAAGAATTCTGATGATGAATTCTCATTACGAATTCTGATGATGAATTCTTATTACGAATTCTGATGAGGAATTCTCATTAGGAATTCTGATGATGAATTCTCATTACGGATTCTGATGATGAATTCTCATTACGAATTCTGATGACGAACTCTCATTCCGAATTCTCTTATTAAACATAATATGATTATCATTGTTTTATACACTCTGAATTAATTCAGACTCCGAAAAAAAATTTGGTTAGACTCCGAAGTTTTATTCTGCTTACATTTCTATAATTTATCTACTCTTTATTATTTCCATTTCACTCTGAATCTTCACTCCGAAGCTTTCATTCCGAACTTTTGAGTTAGAATTAAAACGATGTCGTACATTCTGTTACACTTGTTTTGTTATAAAACGATGTCATCTATTTTGTTATAAAGTAACCGTTGTCTATGTGACACGTGTACAGGTCCCTGCGATCTTTAAGGAAAATATGACCGTTGGAGAAGGATCCGACCTTACCTATAAATAGGAGATCATTTGAAAGAGCTCGGTGTTGAACGCCTGACTGATCTTTGACTCATGTGATTACATGCTTGAAGTGATTTCTAGAGAGAGAGGCTCTTATTAACTCTCAAAGCTTTGTGCGACTCCGACTGTTGGTGATTACATTCGAGGACTTCCGGGGATAGGAAGACAGAGGTGCCGACTACCTTGAAGTTTGAGGGCTTTCTTGCTGAGGAAGACCGAGGTTGCCAACTACCATGAAGTTGAGGGCTTGCAAGGATAGCAAGACAGAGACTTCGATCTTCATATCGAGGGCTTACCCTGGTGGGGGTAAGACAGACTTTCTTGAAAGTATAAATCAAGGGACCTTTATCCAAGGTTGTTGGATACCTTTATCTTTGGGTTAAATTACTTTTATCTTGTTTCTTGTAGTTCTATTACTTGTTTATTTCCGCTGCATTTTGTATTATAAGGAAAATATAACTTTCTTATACTTCCTTACTTGTAATCTGTTTCATTTAGATTCTATACGCTTTAAGGTATAATCTCATATTGTAACTTTTGTTAAGGTTCAATATCTAGAACCATATATCTGGAACCTACCTTCGGAATCTCTTTCCTAGTTTGCATTCGATGTTAGAGGTGTTGTGAATTTGCTTAGTTTATCTTTGTTAAACATTGCCCTTTCCTTTGCTTAAGTAAAACATAGTTATGTGTACCTAACTTTAAAGGTTCCAATGGAATTTTAAAGTATAAAATTCACCCCCCTCTTTTATATTGAGCATCTACATCACTATTTCGATCCTACAGAACCTACAAATCCTTTATGGGTCAGCTCCTATAAACCTAAAGTGGTTCAGAAAAAAATCCTATCGACAAAATAAAATGATCTATATTTAAATATAATCATTTATATTCATTTTATATTAGTTTTATACATCATTTGAGCTGAGACTTTTACTTTGTGCTTTGTGACTCATATCATGCTTTGTGGTTTTTCTTTTTGGGAATTCTTGGAGACCATCGGGGGTCTCGGGGTCCCTATTGGGTATTGTTATACTCACCCCCACACAGGCATTGCACGCACCTTGTTGGGTTATGTACAAATGATGGACAATGTTGATTGAGGTTTCGGAGTAAGTATTAGACATTTCATATAGGTGACCATTCAACGCAGAAAGCTAAAATGATGAGATGTACCTACCATTCAGGTATAATCCCTTGTGGATGACCTTAGGAGTTATTTTTCCTTTCCGCTATATTTTTCATTTAGTTGGTTTTTTATTGAATCCCATTCTACTTTAGTTCAAACATTCATATTCATTTTTTATAATATATGGATTGTTCTTGTTCTGTTCCCGGTCTGTGTGTTTGCAGGTTTAAAGGAAATCTCTTCCCAATTTAGGGATATTGCTTTCTGTTGCTAGTCACCAACCCTTGGCATATGGAAGGTGGACATGGTGTATTCATGGCACAAGCTCCAGATTATGAGTCATAACAAAGTGGTATCAGAGGGCGGTCGTTTCTACCGTAAGAACTAAGAGTTTGTACATTCAATGGTGGCAATAGTGTTATGTTTCTTGAGATCAGATATTGGTCTTGGGAGTCCAATTTTGGTCTGACGACTGACGTATCAATACCCCATGAACCTGAATTTTGTCATCAAACATGGTACATGAAAACACTAGCTTCATGTATTTTGAAAATGATTCATTTCTATTGATATCTTTTGAGTCATCTCCCCGTGTATAACTTATTATCCATGGTTTATCATCATTCAATTTCGGGATGACTCCACATAGATATCCAGCCAAGATTCTAATGTGTGACCATGAGGGTGGTCTAAATAATGATGAGGCTTCAATTCAAGGAGTTTTTCCCAAGTTGGTACTTTCATGCTGTTTCCCATTGATACCATATCTCATTGGTCAGTAGTTAATAACAACGCTACCAGTATTGGACACATTTGGGTTCAATTATTTACACGTGTTTCAATAAAAGATACCCCTTAGTATCTGAGTTGATCCTGACTCATAGGATTCTAAGGAATGGTTTGTGTTGGTGACCAAGTTTCCATGTATCCAGGGAACCATTTCATCAGATGGTAGTCCTGGTATTGATCATAAAACATGGTTCAGTAGTGCGATGGTAGGGTTTAGATTCCCCAGATCTTACGATGAGGTTACTTTTCCCTGGACAGAGCTAGAGAACCTTCCTTATAGAATGGGGTATCATGCCATAAAATTCTATGTGGTTTGTGTTCCCATGATCATCTACAATTTCAACAGGAAGACTTGTTGGTAACTGAGTATTTGTCGAGGCATACCGATTATTTCAGGTGTACGATCAATATGATACAACTAGTGCATCGTGGATCAGACCTCCGAGCAATATGTGTTTAGTGACATCTGAGCTAAAACAATTACTCTAGGCATTCATAGATATGTTAGGGAGGAAGATAGTACACTTGTGGTTGAAAATTATTAGGATTCGCTGATATAGCTAGTGAATGTCAGTAGTGGAAAAGTAGGAAACTGACATCAGTTTCAAATACTTGGATGTGTAAAATCTTTTGATAATGGGAAGTGATAGGGACAGGAGGATCTGCAATGTAACATGATGTATTATACATCTCTATAAGTTACAACCACCACACCTATGTGATCCCCATCGGGCTGAGGGACATAGAGGATATGGGAAGGGAGTTAGAGAATGTGATCAAGGAGTGTGATGCATGCACTCCAGGAATTATTCAAGGCACGATCTATGTATAATACTTGATACTTTATTAAAAGACATATGTGATAATCAATAATTATCATGAATCTTGATCAAGACCATGAGTTTCCATTTAAACCATGGATATTACTCTCACATCTAGAAATACCAATGGGAGGAGACTTGATAATCACACTTATTCCAATGGTGTGATCAGACCCTTGATGTTGGAGTTTCGGTTGGAACATCTTGGTGGAAGCATCGAGGAATTTCGACATTAGTCATGGAAAGGAATGGTCATTCACAGTTCATGATCATATTGAATTTTTTATGAAAAAAATGATGTGATATATCTACAATGATGTAATGGGGTTTACATTGTCGGTGAAAAAGGAAACTCAGGAATCATGAGATAAACACATGCATTGGTGTGTTCATTTGATCAATCTGGATTCGACCAGCCTTACACTCATGGTAGCTGGTTTTTTGAGTTTTAATATCCCAATAATAGTGCAAGAGTGTGGGAAGATACATTTAGAATATGTTTCCAAGATTACCTCCCCATAGGGGGATGGAATTCTACAATGGATTGTACCTAGGGATGACACCAATATCTACAACTTCATATCAAATTGATCCCGCATAGCACTGAGAGTAGAAAGTATAGTTGGGAGAATAATTTTTGGTCACATCGATCACAAGAGTATGGGGTATATTATCTCATATAAGGACCTGTACCTGAGACAACTGCGATGACTGATGTCCCTTCAGGACTACGACTTTGAGATAGTCTACACTCATGGGAAGGGAAACATAGTAGCATACGCACTTAGAAAGTGTTCGGGTCTACCCCTATAGAGTGAGGGATAGAGCTGCTAGTCAGGTTGTAGTTACCCTTCATGGATAATTATGGAGTAGAATACCTTTAATATAGGACATTCAGTCCCACACTCCTTCAGTGGGTGTGAGAGGCACTGCTCGGGGATGTTGACTGTGATGCCCGACATACTCTGGAATCCTCATGATGGGATCTTGATTGATTTTATGAAGGTGGGGAGCACATCATCCTTTTAAGTGGACACACCATGGTACCCATGATGCTATGAGTGGTGATTTTGTCAGAGTTCCAGTCTTCCCCTTTAGCGGTACATCCTAGTGTGGGTAAAATGTACCATGACCATCGAGACTAGTACTTGTGGCTAGGAATACAGAATGAAGCAGATGAGTTCGTTCCACAATTCCTCACATACCTGCTAGTGAACGATGAGTATTAGGTTCTAGCATTCTTGAGAACTGATTTTACCCCCATAGAGATAGTCAGCCGGAGCAGACCATATAGACCATAGAGGGCATGATTTCTTTCTTGGGTCCTTGATTTTGGACACAGTTGGATATTCCACCTACCACTGGTAGAGTTTGAATATAGAAATAGATATGAGTCCACCTTTTTCATGGAACCATTGGAGGCCTTATATGAGAGATTGTGCACGTCACCTCTATGTCGGACAGACCCAGGGGAGTTAGCCCTCATTGTTCCATATTTGGTTTGAGCTACCATTGAGAAGGTGTGGATCATCCAAGAGAGGATGAGTACTAAATAGAGTAGACAAATTTCTTATGCTAATAGGAGATGGGGACCCCTAGAGAGTGTGGAGGGGACCATGTTTTCCTTGGGATCATACCCAAACAAGGATTGCAGAGATTGGCCATGGTGACAATATATCCTTGTGGATTATAATACCTTTCCCTATTCTCAATAGAGTTGGTGAGGTGGTGTACTACATAGCTCTTCCCCCATAGATGCACTAGGTGAATAATTATTTCCATGTGTCGTAGCCGAGGAGATACATGCCTGACCCATCACACATCATCGACTAGTACAATATTGAAATTGACAATGGGGAATAATTTTTGGAGTTCCTAGTATAGATTTTGGATCAACAGGAGCGAGTCCTCCGTGGATGGATGATTCCTCTAGTGGGAGTTTAGTGGCATGATGGGAACCTCTATGAGAGATCATGGGTGTGGGAGTCTGAGATTCATGATCAACAACCCCTTTTTTGATTTTTATTTATTTTATCTTTCTGATTTGTAATGCCCTAAGGAGGGGAGAATGCGATGATTCAAAAATTCTGTATAATTATTTTCATTAAATATAATTTTTACAGGTCATTGAAAATTGACATCACATGATTTTGTGGCCCAGAGTGCCTGAAATGATTAATCGAAAAATGAGAAGATTTAAAGAGTGTACATGAGCCGTTTTTCTGAATTAGTGGAATAACTATTAATATGGTTTCTATATTAGAAATCCAAGGGAAAATATGCAATTAGATTGGTGGGTTTACGCTATGCGAAAATAATGTTTAGTGAGTTAAGGCCTCTAGTAATAAAACCCAAAAACAGTATAATCGTAAATAAAAAATGAAATAAAAGTATTTATTTTTAAAATGATTATAACTTAATAATGGATACTCCGATTAAAATTAAGATACCACCGCTGAACTCATGAGAGTATGCTTCTCTTAGGTAGATCCTAAAAATGGCCAGCACAGGGAAACCGTGGAAGTTAGAGTTTGATGATAAATAAAATAATTGAGTAAAAATTATTTTATTGTAAAATCATTTTAACTCTTGAATGGTAACTCAGATGGGTAATTCAAGAGTACCATTGAGCTTATAAGGTAATGATCCATTTAAGAAGTGCATAACATTGCTGGCGCATTTCGAGGATTACTGTAAAAATTTATTAACTCTTTTAAATTATGTTCAGCAAATGTGAGAGTGCAGATTTATATCTTTTGAACTGGTGCTCAGATTAAAAATTCATGGGCACCGTTAAATTCAATGCTCTGGAAATCTCATAGGTGAAGCATATCATTGACCGGAAAGGGTTGGAAAAAAATTTAATTTTTAGACATTACAAATAAAATCAATGAGTTATTATATTGTATTCTATCAATTGAGTGGATGATGGTTGGACTATAGTGTATTGGCGGGATTAAATGAGAATCATTTTATGACATGAAACTTGGGTTTCATAACCACAACATTAATGGAATTAATTGACCATTAATTTTGGTTCATTAATGAACCCTGTTAATGAAATGAAACATGGGTTGTTTTCTCTCTTATACTTTTTCAAAGAAAGGGCATGGGTTTTGGTCCCCTGTGAGGGGAACCTATGATGATGTTTTGCGATGTCTCCCAGAGACATATAATGGATCTTTAATGACTATTGGAGGACTCAAACTAGAAAATGATGGGTGTTTACGAACACCTTTGAACATGGGTTCATCTCCCTCATCTGCATCATCTTCCGACAAGATTGATGTAGGGGATTGACTTGATTTATTTCTAAGAGTTATGAATTCATATTTTCATGGTAGTGTTTTAAATCTTCCATGGAAATAACGCTAACATGGAGGGTGTTGCCAATCAGAATAAGGCTCGAAACCACTGCTGATATTGTTCGTGATGCGTTCTTTGTGGGTGAATGGTAAAATATTCGGAAATGAGGAACTGAGGACGACGCAATAAAGGTACCATCATGGGAGGACCCCATGTGTAGTCAGAAAAGAAAAATGGACCTCCAGAGCTTCACCGGAGGCCCACAAAAGCTCTGCTAGTGCGATGTCTTGCTCTCGCCAGCTGTGAGGATGTCGCGTCGCCCGCAGACACCATGGTAGGTAGGGGTGGCCAGCTAATTCCTACCTCCTTGAATGAATGCGGTACCCCATATAAGATTTTTTGTTTTGGAGGTAGACCCATACCATTGGTTCTATCCTTAACCGGTCCACGAGATCGGTCAGCTGAAGAGGCGGTGCCAGCCTAGCTCTACCAGTCGAAAGATGTAAAAACATACATTAATTTATTGAGGAGCTTGGTTTGTGCCTGGCTGGTTCTTGTTGTGTTGGGTCTGACCCACATTGACAATGACAGGGTCGGGGCCGTCTGACGGGGTCAGACTAGCCCTAAACCGTTTTTAGCCTAGTTTCTCTTAAAAGGGTCTCATCTTCTAATCTAGATGTCTGTTAGACGAACCTTCTATGGCTCTATAACCCCTATTAAGAAGATTTACTTTTGAAATAATTCAATTGGGTTTTGAGAAATTTACAGAATGTCTGGGTTGATCATACTCTATTAAAACAAGACCCCGACACTAAAATGCCTATAATATATAAACCAAGCATCCGATTGACATTTCGTATCTTCTGTTGGAACCCTTATAATAGGATTTTTCATCTGGTTACTTCTTCATGGGACGTTATGGGGGTTGAAAAAGTATGATGGACTATGGTGTGTGTATTTAGAAATCAAGTGTGCTTTATGTGGGAATCTAGTGGCTAGATGTGGCTTAAAAAATGAAAAGTGATCCTCTTTGGGTCAGCACCTAGTGATGCTATGTGGATCAGCACCTAGCAATCCTCTCTGGGTCATCACCTAGTGATCCTCTATGGGTGAGAACCTAGTGATATTCCATGCGTTATCACATACAAATCCTTACCGGGTCAACACCTAGAGATCCTTTATGGGTCTTCACCTAGCTATCATCTGTAGGTCAATACCTGGTGATCCTTCGTGGCTCAGCACTTAGTGATCATCCACAGGTCATCACATAGAGATCATCTATGGGTGGCAACCAAGCGATCCTCAATGGTTCAGCACCTAGTGATCCTCTGTGGGTCAACACCAAGCGATCCTCTATGGGTTTGTACATAAAGATCTAGTGTGTCCATGTTACTAGTGATCCTCTGTGAGTTATCACCTAGAGACCATGTGTGGTTCAGCAGAAATATCCTCTCAACAAAATAATATTATCTAACATTATATCTAATAGTCATTATTAATGTTCTTTTATATGTATACATGGTTTTAGTTGAGTCATTTACTTTGTTATTTGTGATTGAGATCATGATTAGATGTTTTTATTTAATTTTTGAAATTTTGGTAGTCTTTCTGGGGTATTGGGGTCCTTAATAGGTATTTTTATACTCACCCTTGAATGAGATTCAGTTGAACCTTATTGTGTATTTGGCAGATTATAGAAAACCTTCACGAGGATTGGTAGCTAGGACCATCTCATACACGATGGTAACCGATTGACCCAGAGAGTCACAATGCTGAGTTTTACCTACCATTTGTGTAGGATCCTTGTAATATGAAATCATGAGCTATTTTTCATTTCTATAGTATTTTTATTTTAGTTGGGATTGTATTCTGGCTCATTCTGCTTTAGTTTATACTTTTACATTCAACACTTATCCTATGTGGATTGTTATTGTTATGTTCTAGGTCTATGTGCATGCAAGATTAATGGAAATTCTTTCCCTTTTTAGGGATTTTCCATTTTGATGCCAGTTTTCAACCCTTGGACAATGAAAGGTGAGTTTGGGGTAGTCTGGAATCAGCCCCCTGCGACGGGTCGTGACACCTAAGAAATTAAAAGTGTTTTTCTATACACTAAACAACTGACATCTAAGACTATATATTCATAATCATAATCATCACCTGTTTATTCATTGAAACAAATATAAACTTATATATCAATTGGACTTTACAAATGGTGTAAAGATCTGTCTCTGGGACATATACCCATACATAAATTTCACTGATGAAAAGAATTAATCATTCTTGTTTAATTTATCATATATAGAATTATATGATTAAAATCATGTTGTTAACCACAAATAGCATAATGTATCTCACAATATTTCATATACTATTCACCAAAGATCATTCATGGATTGACAATCCATTGGTGTCCCAAAACCATCTACTTCCCCCGACCCCATTGAATGTTATGCATCATCCCATGATTAATTTTCAATCAGGGGGGGAATTCTATGATGGATATGATTGATGAATTACTCCATGTGGAAATCCGTTTTGAGGTCCATGAATAGACTCCCTCATTACCTTTTGATATTATTTTAATTATGATGGATAATTAAAAGATTGATATAGTAATATTTCCAATTATTTCATTCAATTTATTGATTAGAATTTTCATTTTATAATCAGGGGAATGAATAAATGTGGGACACCCCCATCACTATCCAAATTTACATGTTCATTATAGTGAGGAAATATATTGGGATATTCTATAGTTTAGGGAATACACCTCATGGTTATATAATGTGAATCCTTGTGTCACTAAATATCATTAAATTATGATATTTATATCATTGTTTAAACAGTGTTTATCTTCCCTAGTAGGGAATCATGTTTGGGTGATTGTGTTAGCATATAATAGATTGTGTTCGAATTGGTATAATTGCACCAATCAATACAGTTTAATAAAAAATTACAATCTATTTTAAATACTTAGCCACATTTAATATGCTAAATCTAATTACTGGGATATTAATCCTATCTACTATATTTTTTGTTGGTAAAAAAATCACATCCAGTCTTAAATGTTTAAAACAATATATATTTCTCATACCATAATTCTATTTATTATATTTAATTTATCAATAGTTGAGGTAATTCTAAGGAACATTGATACTATTATCTATATGTTGAGTAACCACTATTGTTTTAATTTCATTCCATAAAATTTTTATTCTAGGACAATTAATAAAAATAGTAGTGGATCATCATATGTTCATTAAGATAAAATTTGATTTTTGGATTGAGTTATTTCATTTTCCATGGATTAATTAATCATCTATGATATATATTCCCATTTTATACTATATCATTAGCATCACTATAACAAAATGGTTTTTCAACCATCATTTTCTATTTTTTTAGGAAAATTAATCCTTGTACTTATTCAAAAAAAATTATGAAGTTAATGCGTGAGATTACAAATGATTGAATCAAATATCCACCACATGATTATCTTTTTTACTTAAGATAGGATTATTCCCAAGTATGGATAGAATCATTCTCAGTTAGTTTACTAGAATAACATGTTATGAATTTATAAAAACTATTTACTTATCATAAAACCTTGAACATGTTTTTAAAATAACAGATTTTTAAATGAAATATCAATTTTTAATTCACCCTTATAATGAAGAATTGACTTCTAATATTGAGGAAAATATTATTGAAGAAACTGGCCCATCCATTCTTATAATGGATGACACACCAATCAAAATTGAGTAAGAGAATATAGTTGCATTTGACAGGGTAATCAAATTACGTTATTTTTATTCCTTATTAGGTATAGAGAATCTACCCATAGAAGTATAGATACAAAAATATCTCTCAGTTTCTAATGTTCATTCAATAAAATCGTCTTAAATAGCTAACTATAGTATGGTAACATAAATATCTCCTAAACACAATATTCATTATTTATTTATTGAGAGTTAATTAAAAAAATCATTAGAAAAGGGTAATAATTCTACTAACTCTTTTGAAAAATGAGTGAATGATGATTCAGTTATAAAAGGTTATATAAAATCATATAGTGGTCTCTCCTCACAATGAAATAACTATATAGTCATGAGATATATCAATAAAAGTTTAATGATATATATTTTCAACTCTAATCATAGAGAGACTTAAAAGTGGTATTGATAGAGACATCATACATCATCCTAATGAGTGGTCAAATATGAAATTCAGCTCATTGATTACAAAACATAATGCATTATTAGCTCATGTAAAGTATAATATTTCAATGAAAGGCTCTATATTGGATGAAACATGAAAACCCGGTCATACATTATGCTATTTGTTTGAGTATAATTGTAACCTATCTACTATATAAGAAATAAATATGCTGGAACATCAATATGAAATAAAAACCTCCCAATATTCCTTAAATTATTCAGAAAACATATTTGAAATTTTTTACTATATACTTGTTGTGTTTTTAAAAGAAGGCTCCAATTTGATGATTCCTATTTCTTTTTTATTTGGGGTATACTTATAAAATCTATAAGTTATATTAATTCATATTTTATTTTATTTATTTACAATAGAAAAATATTTTATATTTGGTGTGTTATTTTCTTCCTCGAATCGTTCGCCATATTTATGTCATTTGGACTACAAAACAACATATGGATCAAAAAATATCTCTTGATTATTCATAATATCATAAAAACCAAAATATGAACTCATATACATGAGTCAAAATGGATTCCTCATATAATGTATCATAAATGAATATCATTATAAACATTATTATTAATATATTTTAGGCATTCAATTAGAAATATTCTTGTTCAAATAGTTAAATTTTATTAATATGACATGTGGGGATAAGGAAACATTTTTTCCTTATACAATATAATATCATGAATATAATGGATATTTATAGGTATATATAGAGGGACCCAAAATAATTAATTCTCTTTCATCATTTACAATAATATTTCATAATATTCCCATGAAAATTGATTTCTGGTATGGGAAATTAATTTAACATAAACATACGTTTATGAGGTTTTGATATAATATGTTTATGTATTTTATTATACAATATTTTCTCCTTTATTTTAAATTCTTTGGGTCTAGTGAGTGGATACATTACTTTTTACTTGATCGTCTGTTAATATATCCTATTCTATAAAAGAATTTATCTAAATGATTTAAAAACATTATCAATGACGTTTATTGATGAATATATTTAATATTTTTTAGTCTATAGTTATATGGTGGTATATAATAGACCACCCCTTGTTGAAATTTATTATCATATAGCAAGGATATTCTATTGATATATGAAGAGTCTATTTTATGATTTCTAGTATTCATGTCTTAAATGGTCCAAATTTAGATGATAAAATGGTGTAATGATGTTCCGGATGATCACAGATTATAATGGAGGGATTAATTCTTTAATAATGGTTTCAATGATCATAATGATTTGAGAACCATTTACAAAAGGAAAATATGTCAATTTCTGGTGGGTATGTATATTATATTAAGGTAATGAGGGATTATTTTCATAGTCCGAAAGAGGTTCTAATGAAGACAAATATTATCCAATATGATGTCAACATATGATTTCATGGGTAGTGGAATGAATATGAAACGTAGTGGGTCATAGATTATGGGTATTTAATAATAATTCTAGAACCATATATCCCTATTTAAAAAATAGTTTTCATATATTATAAAATAATAATATAAATGTTGATCCCATATAGTTGGATTTTGGGAAATCAAAATAATTCATCACAGTATTTTAGAATAATGGATTCAGATAATAATAATTTTTTTGGAGATACTCATTAATACATTTTAATTAGAAGCACCACTATAATATTATTCTGGATCACAAATATCATAATACCATTTCATAGGGTAAATATTCCATTAGTTGATTGGTATAATTTTTATGTAGAGGATCAAATGGGGGGTTAAATTCATATTCGAGTAGTGGAGTCACATAATGAATAAAACACTCCTCACCAAGGGATATGGAATATATGAGATGATTAAAATATTTGGGCATTGAGGAATGATAATGTGAAAATAATATCATAGAAGGGTTCTAGAAGCATATTGATATTTGGGACGATAAGAGCTATTTAAAAAATAAGACAAATGATTTGAAAATTTATAGTATATAATACCTTATAAATTTGTCATGCTATATATATTTAGGAATCTCTAACCAAATATATCAAGTGGTTTAGGATGACACAATTTGGACCACAAAAGAGTTAAAATATGATGTAACGCATCTTTAATATTAAAACTAGTATGGTATATGGTGATGTAATTTTCAGGTTGTCAATTATACATTAATATTTTGAATATGAGGTATATAAATCATAATCTATGAAATCTAAGTCAATAATAAGTATACAGTATATAGAGTAGATTTACTAGAAGTAATTTTAGAAATGGGTATCATGCATAGATTATATCATAGATCCTGGATTTAAGGGGGGGCCTAAAAAGTATCAGATCTATTTATAAATTGTGAAAATGATTATTTTCATCATTGTACATTTAATTAATAATTTTTCACAAAAATATTTAAAGGCATGTGGCCATTTATATGCTTGTAGAGGATTAAAATTCTTTTTGGTGACAATTTTAAAAAATATATGCTAAAACATTCTGTAGTGGAGGTGGATGAACCATAATAGTGCATTAGAATTCTGGACACATGATAGGGGAAGGAGATACATCATAGAGATGTTGTTTCCTTTGGTTGAAACCATATCCTTCAAAATGTAGTTATATTTGAGGAGGTTTCTAAAATAACCCAGCCATATTACGTATATAATCATGAAATTAGTCAAGAAAAAACTTCATTTTACATTGAGGAACTTTTCAAGTTTAGAGATTTAGGTAATTGGTACAAAACCTTCATAACATTACACATTGTTACATAGTGGATACCATAAAAACAATTTCGATTTTTCTCTAAATATAAAACATTAAAACATAAAACAAGACTCCATGACAATTATTCAATATTTAATGTGTCTTCATTCCTAGTATTACAAATCCATTAAACTATGAAAAATCATTTAAAAACATGGGATGAGCACAAAAGCATAGCAAGGGATGGAAAAGATGTAAAAATTTCATTAGTCAATGAATACTCATAACGTATGAGAACATGTTCAAAAGACATGCTTTTCACCCATAAATACTTACTTCGTGTAACATTATATTTACACAAGATATAAAAAAACAAGAGAAAAAAAATATATTCATATAGGTATCTTGGGGAATTACAAACATAATCTTGTAACCATCTTGGCTACCTTAAAATTGGTAACCGTCACGGCTACCTTACTTTGTGTAACCATCGCAGTTACACTTGGAGTAACCATATGTTCGACCTCCAACTTACTCATACCCAATGAATTAGAGGGAAATATAGGTCCCATAATTTATCATAAACAGTTTCCAAGAACCAAAACAAAATCATAAAACATGAATAATAGAATAAAAATATTGCTTTTGAATTTTGTAAAAACAGAATTTTAAAATAAGATTTTAGAAGAAAAGTACCTCATAAACATCATATACTTGAAGTGAGACTTAATAAAGAAGATTAAATATGTATATAATCTCTAAATACACATTATGAAGAATATTTTAAGCATAAGTCATAACACAAAAAATTTAAATACCTTATAAATTACGAAGTAGAATGTTAACCCAAAGAATGGAAATCGGGATAAGAATTCTCATACCATAGGATTCTCTTACTTAATTTTTTTTAAAACTACTTTATAATGGTTAAAAATGTGTTATTAGTATTTTACAAAAACATATTCATGTTTATAACATCTTATATGGTCATTTCATAACCTCATTTCACCCCTTAATTGTTAGTATTTTGTTCCTTGCATTATTTTGGGTGAGTTCTTTTATGATTTTCACAATCGGTTCATGATGAATTGTTCTTGTGGACTCGAAGTGAAACTACAGAATTGGAATGGTGTAGTATTTAAATATATACAGTAACCTAATTTATGTCATTTATCACTTTGATTATTTATATTAGAATGACTTATAAGTTAAAACATTAATGATGTTCATTTAGATCATTTCAGTGGTTCTTTAATAATAACAACCTCATTTTGTCTTATAAATTAGAACCATGTGTAAAAAATAATTCCAAAACCATATATGAGTCATAAAACATATATTATAACCTATTTCAATAGTATAAATGGTTTAATTACCAGACTTGAATGAATTAATGGAAATTTAATATACATCATCCACGATGTCGGTAATTCGACACAAATAGATAGTGTTTTTATTCTTTAAATAAGTGGAAGAGGAGAAGAATACTGATGAGTAATTTCCCATAAACATGAGAAAATACTTGATATAAATGATTCTTGAAATTTCATGCCTCCTGGATAAGAGGGATTGAGGAAAGAATAAAAATGAATCATGAAATAAAAGAAAATCTTGAGAAATTTCTCACAAAAATTATGCAGCCGAACGTCGTCTCTTAAAATTTCATAAAAACAATATTGATGAGAAGAATAGAATATCTAATCATTCATACAAAATATGGACAGTAAGGGGGGATATTTAATGAAATATCCCAATACAAGACAAAGGGAATGGAAGAGAATATAAAATGAAAGAAAATGAAGAAAATAAAAGAGGATGTTTACCTCTTGATCTTTTCTCCTTGAGATCCTCCTTAAAGGCCTTGATTTTGGACATTTAGTGAGATTAGAAGCTCTAGGACGTGGGGAAGATCATTTTGGAGGCAACATTTCAGAAATTTGTAAATTTTCACTTCTTGAGAGGTTTGGGAGGAAGAGGGGAGTGATGGTGGTATTTATAGTGGATGAGGGAAGGTATTTTAGATTATTTTAAACATTATTATAATAATTTTATCATGACTATGAATAATATCAATGCAAGTGACCCAAAATAGTAATAATACAATGTGAGTTCGATCCAAGTGGGCTTGCATCAATTATGATGTCATTAATAGTGAATTTTACTTATAATTTGATTATACGGTATTTTATCGTATTTCACTATTCACCGAAAATTCTTGAATTTTAGAAAATTCCCAAAAATTTACCCCTACCATTTTTTGATGTGTACAACTAAAAAATGAACTCCATTTTTCAAAATTAATTTTCTATATATTATTAATTTATTTTTTAAATAAAGGCATAGTTAATTTGAAAAATAACAATTTTAAGGCGCAATTAGTGTTATTTCATATTAAAAAATTAATTAAGATATCATGATCTTATTGTATTAATAATATAAAATAATAAGAAAATTTACTATTCATTAGGGTCATATCACTATTCATATTAGTATTCAAAAGGGTATGTTACTATTCACCAAAAAAGTTGGTTCATGTAGACTCCAAATAACATACTGAACACAATTATAGATGATAGATTCTTGAAATTCAAAATATAGAAGTAGAAAAGTTATGTTTTAAAGGATAATTAAAAATATCTATTTAAAACAAAGTTCCATGAATTTCTATTAATATTTATATAAACATTGGGTGTTACATTATCCCCACATTCTTGAAATTGCGTCATCGTAATTTTATTTACTTATTAAACAACTAAGGGTACTTTTCCCTCATAGCATATTCAGACTCCCATGATGCTTCTTCAACCATGTGGTTTCTCTAAAAAACCTTTACCTAAAAAACCTTTACCTAGTGGATTACCTTATTCTGCAATACCTATTCCCTTCAATCAAGAATCTGAACTGGTTTCTCTTCATAAAAAAGGTTCTCTTCCAGCTGAACTGCTTCGGGGATTAAGACATGTGATGAATCTGGCACATAATTTCTCATCATCAAAACATGAAAGACATTTTGTACATAAAACAAACTCTGAGGAAAAGCTACGCGGTATGAAACTGTTCCAACATTCTCCAAAATTCAAAAGGATCGATGAACCATGAAATTAGTTTCCCGTTATTACTGAAATGCATCACACTTTTCCAATGAGAGAATTTAAGGAAATCATGGTCACCTACCTTGAAAAAGAAGTCTTTCCTTATGTTATCTTCATATCTTTTCTACCTACTCTCAGTTGTCCTCATGTGATGCTGGATCATCCTCACTTTCTCAGCCACTTCTTCAACTAATTCTGGCCCCATCAATACTCTTTCTCTGACTTCATCACAAAATGGTGGACTCTGACACTGCTTCCCATACAGGGCCTCAAAAGGTGCCATATGAATAATGGAATAAAAACCGTTATTATAAGTAAACTCAACTAATGAAAGATGTTGATCCCAACTTCCATGATAGTCCATTGAATAAGCTCGAAGCATACCCTCCAAAGTTTGAATAATTTGTTCTGACATCCCATCTGATTGAGGATGAAAAGTTGTACTGAAATTTATCTTTGTGCCCAACAACCTCTGATGTCCCTTCCAAAAGATTTAAGTGAACCTGGGATCTCAGTCAGACACAATGGAAAGAGGAACCCCATGTAACCTGGAAATCTCCTTGAGGTACAATTGAGAAAGATGATCCAATGTCATTGTATCTCGAATAGAAAAAAAATGTGAAAAATTTGTTAATCGATCAACAATAACTCAAATCGCATTGTTACCTCATGAATACATTGGTAGTCCCACCACAAAGTCCATGGATATATTCTCCAATTTCCACTCAGGCACTGGAAAAGGCTGAGAATCCCCTTCGGTAACTGCCGCTCTACTTTATACTATTGACATGTCAGAAATTTCATTATAAAATCAGTAATATATCTTTTCGTCCCATTCCACCAATAATACTTCAGAAGGTCTCTATACATCTTAGTACTTCTAGGATGAATAGAAAATGGAGAACTATTAGCTTCAGACAACAATTCATTCTTCAACTCGGAATCACAAGGCACACTAAACTTTTTTCGAAATTTTAAAACACAATGTTTATCATGATTAAATTATGGAAACATACCCATTTTAACCAATTCTAACTTTTTTCTATAGCTCACAGTCTTCCCGCGGTGCTTTGCTTAATTCTGTCTGACAAAGAAGGCTACACTAAAAAATGAAACAAAAAATATATATTCCCTGCACCAACAACTTCTGAGACAAAATTTATCAAATCGTTAATCAAGGGATCATGTTCCAAACATAACATGGTTAATAATGTATGATTTTTAAAATTATGGCATCCGCTACTTTTTTTTCTTTTCCAGGATGGTAATTGATCATGCAGTCATAATCCTTTATCAGTTCTAGCCATATTCTCTGCCTCATGTTTAATTCCATCTGAGTGAATATATACTTTTGACTTTTATGGTCACAATATATTTGGAATTTTGTTCTATATAGATGATGCCTCAATATTTTCAAAGCAAGAAAACCACAGCTGCCAATTCCAAATAATGTGTGGGATATTTCCGCTCATGAGTTCTAAGTTTTCTGGAAGCATAGGCAATTACCTGATCATTGTGCATCGAAACACAACCAAGTCCCTTCAAAGAAGAATAATTGTCGACGAAAAAATCACCATTCCAGGAAGGTAAGGCCAAAACTGGAGCATTCACCAATCACTTCTTCAGTTTCTGAAAACAATCATCAAATTCCTCTTTCCAAACAAAATTAACCCCATTACCTATTAACATAGTTATCGGGATAGATAATTGTGCAATGTTCTAAAAAACCATCAGTAATAACATTCTAAGCAGAAAAAATAAAAATCTCTGTAACATTTGTGGGTTTTGGTCATTCATCAACTACTTTTATTTTTGCAGGATCAACTATTATACCATCCTTATTTACAATGTTCCCAAGAAAAGAAATTTGTTGCAATTAAAAATCAAACTTGCTGAATTTTCCATATAGTTTCATTTCTTTTAAATTTTTTAAAACAACCCTTAGATGTTTTTCATGCTCCACTTTATTTTTAGAAAACATAAGAATGTCATCAAAAAATACAACCAAAAACTTATCCAAGAACTCAAGAAATACTTTATTCATAAGATTCATGAATACAGCAGGTGCATTAGTTAATCCAAACAGCATAACAAAAAAATCATAATTCCCATATCTTGTACGAAATGATGTTTTTGGGATGTCATATTCCTTCACCTTCAGCAGATGGTATCCAGATCTCAAGTCAATCGTGGAAATATATTTAGCTCCCTGGAGTTGATCAAACAAGTCATGAATAAGAGGAAAAGGATACTTGTTTTTAATAGTGATGTTATTCAAAGCTCTATAATCAATGCAATGTACAATGGAACCATATTTCTTTTTAACAAACAAAATTGGGGCTCCCCATAGTAATGTTCTAGGATGAATGAAGCCTTTGTCAAGAAAATCCTGAAACTGATTTTTCAATTCACGAAGTTGTATTGGAGCCATACGATATGGGGGTTTTGAAATTGGCCTAGCATAAAGAACTAAGTAAATTTTGAATTCTACTTCTTAATCAGGTATAACACCAGGTAACTTATTAGGAAAAACATCAAGGTATTCATTTAGCACTGGTACATCATTAATATTAATAGTTCCCTTGTTTTCAACAATATGGGAAAGATAAAATTCATTTCAATATTTCAATATTTTCTCACCCTCTTGATATGTTAACAATTGTATGGGTTCATTATTTTATACAAACTGAAACTCTTTCTGAAAAAAAAAATATTTAGCTCTACAGTCAATCTTAGCATAATAATCTGAAAGCCAGTCCATCCCTAGAATAACAACAAACTCAAATAAGGTTAAAACAACAAGTTTTACAGGTAAAGTCTTTCCCCAGACCACAATATAATGATTTTTATAATTCCTATTTTCTATAAAATTCCCTTTGTTTTTTAACAACAAGTTTAGGTCTCATTTTTTGAGTTGATATTTCCAATTTACCAGAAAGTTTCTCAGAGATGAATGAATGTGTAGAACTCATATCAAACAAAACATTATCAAAATTTCAGTGAAAAAACAAAGTACCTAGTAAAACTTATTTGGATGGCCCAACGTCTGTTGATGTAGTCGTAAAGGATCTCACTACACCTTTCTTCTTATAGTCTTGCTTCATTGCATCATTTAGATCTCACTTTGGGTAGAAATTTTCATAGTAACCCATCTCACAACATTTAAAACACATTACAGTTTTCTTATTAGGATAAGTCTTTGGATCATTATCATTGCAATCTTGGGCCATATGTCCAAACATACCACATTTAAAACACTTCCCAGTTTTCTAAGATATTCCCCAAGGTGCTTCTTGCCTCACTTTTCAAAAACTGGAAATTGTATTTTTTTACCAACATATTTCTTTGGTTTATTGTTTCCCATTGCATTCCAACTAGACCTCTTCTTCTCGTTGTCTGAAAAATGCACATGTTCATCAGAAAACTCAATCTCTACCCTCCCAGCACATCGGATAAGTTTCTCATAACTTTTGAATCCACAAGAGGCCAATTCCCTTCGATAACATGGCTTAAATCCTGAGTAAAAGAGGTTGATTTTTCTATCGAGATCCAGAATAAGATTTGGAGCATACCTTGCATGTCGGGTGACCTTATCTTTATAAATAGCCAGTAAATCATCCTCCTTCTGTTTCAATTCAAGGAATTTCATCTCCATTCTAAGTCGCACCACCTTAGGAAAATATTTTTCCATGAAAATACTTTTAAATTCATCCCACTCTAAGGCATCAAAATCCTCTCTACCCTGATATTCCTTACCATTGACCACCACTGACCATCGTCCGCATAAAACGATAAATGGAAAGACTTACCTTTTGATTGTCTGAACATCCCATAACATCAAATATCAATTCAAGGGCTTTGATCCATCCTCCAGCAGTCACTAGGTCAGAAGATCCATTGAATGTAGGAGGTTGTTGTCTCATAAAATGTTCCACCACTGTAATGTTCCGTTGTGGCACCTCTGTTGGTCCTCTTTCATGGGTTACACCACCATTTATTGCCTGTGTTAGCTGGGCCATTACTGTCACAAACTGCTCGGTTCCAATACCTACCATTCTGAGCTGTAGATCAGGAAGGATGTTATTCTGTCAGTTCCTCTCCTCTTCCGCATCCATGTTCCTTCTGCGGACAACCATTCTAAAAAAACAAGTTTTATATGAAGCAACATTGTAATCTTCAAATTCAATATCATTTAAGATTAAACAGAGAGTACAAATTATTTAAGGTATTCTATTAACCTCACCCTAACCCTTAATGTTATCTAAACCATCTTCTTATACCAACTATAAAAACCCGACCTTATTACATACATTATATTAAATTTAGTCAAGAATAAACTTCCTTTTATATTGAGGATCTTTTCAAGTTTAGAGATTTAGATAATTGGTACAAAATATTCATAGCAATACACATTGTTACATACTGTATCCCATAAAAATAGTTTCCATTCTTATCAAAATATAAAACATTAAAACTGAAAACAAAAATCCTTGACAATTCTTCAACATTTAACATGTCTTCCTTCCTTGAAATACACATCAACTAACCTGTGAAAAATCATATAAAAACATGGGGTGAGCACAAAATATCAGTAAGTTATAGAAATGAACAAAAATCACATTAGTCCATTAATACTCATAACCTATGAAAACATTTTCAAAAGACATGCTTTTCACCCATAAATATGTACTTCGTGTAACATGAGATTTACACACGATCCACACAATCATGAGATCATAAATATAATCATAGAGGTATCTTGGGGAATTACTTACATAATCATGTAACCATCTTTTCTCCCTTAATATTTTTAACCCTCATGGCTACCTTACTTTGTGTAACCATCACAGTTACACTTGGAGTAACCATACTGCCGACCTCCAACATACTCATGCCCAATGCATTGGAGAGAAATATAGGTCCCATCTGTCATCATAAACAATTCCCATGAACCAAAACATAATCATACAACATGAATAATAGCATAAAAATATTTCTTTTTAATTTTGCTAAAATTGAATTTTAAAAGTGGATTTTAGAAGAAAAGTCCCTAAAAACATCATATACATGAAGTGATACTTAATAGACTGGATGGAATATGTATATAATTTGTAAATACACATTATTAAAAATATTATAATCATAATTAATCACACAAATAATTTAAATACCTCATAAATGATGAAGTATAATGTTAACCCAATGAATGGAAATCGGGTTCAGGATTCCCTTACATTAGGCTTGTCTTACTTAAAACTTGTTTAAACCTCCTGTATAATGGTTAAAACAGTGTTATTAGTATTTTACGGTTACATGTTCATTTTTTTAACATCTTGTATCATCATTTTATAAACACATTTCACCCATTAATAGTTAGTATTTTTTTCCTTGCATTACTTTGGGTGAGTTCTTTTATGATTTTCTCGATCGGTTCATGATGTATCCTGCTTGTTCATTTGAAGTGAATCTCTAGAATTGGAATGTATATGTATTTACATATTTTTAGAACCATTATTTATACCATTTATTACTTTGATTATTTATATGATAATGACTTATAAGTAAAAACATTAATGATGTTCATTTAGATTATTTTAGTGGTTCTTTGATAATAACAACATCATTTTGTCTTATAAATTATCACCATGAGTACAAAATAATTCCAGAACCATATATGAGACATAAAACATATATTATAACCTGGTTTGACCATATAAATGGTATCATTACCAGACTTGAATGAATTAATGGAAATTAAAAATACATCTTCCACGATGTCAGTAATTCGACACAAATGGACAATGTTTTTATTCATTAAATATGTTGAATAGGAGAAGAATACTAATGAGGAGTTTTCCATAAACATTAGAACATACTGATTATACATGATTCTGGAGATTTCATGCCTCTTGGATAATATGGAGTGAGGAAATTATAAAATGGAATAATGAAATAAAATAAAATCTTGAGAAATTTATCCTGAAAATTCGGCAGCCTACGACGTCACTTAAAATTTCCTAAAAAAAGATTGATGAGAGGAATGGAATATCTCATCATTCATACAAAATATGGACAGTAAGGGGGAATATTTAATGAAATATCCCAACACATGACAATGGTAATGAAAGAGAATACAAAATGAAAGAAAAGAATGAAAATAAAAGAGGACGTTTACCTCTTGATCTTTTCTCCTTGAGATCCTCATTAAGGGCTTTGATTTTGGACATTTTGTGAGACCAACATATCTAGGACATGGGGAAGAAAATTGGGGAGGGAATATGGATGAAATTAGGCAATTATAAAGGCTTGATAGTTATGGGAGGAAGAGGAGTGTGAGGGTGGTATTTGTTGTGGAGGAGGGGAGGTATTTTAGATTATTTTAATCATATTATAATAATTTTTTCAAGACTATTAATAATCTCAATCCAAGTCACCCTAAATAGTAATAATTTCATGTGAGTTAGATCCAAGTGGCCTTATATCACTTATGATGTCATAAATAGTTAATTTTACTAATAATTTGATTATATGGTATTTTATCATATTTCACTATTCACCGAAAATTCTTGAATTTTAGAAAATTCCCAAAAAATTATCCCTACCATTTTTCGATGTGTAGAATTCAAAAAATAACTACATTTTTTAAAAATAATTTTCTAAATATTATTAATATAATTTTTAAATAAAGGCATAATTAATTCAAAAAATAACAATTGTAAGGCGCAATTAGTGTTATTTCATATTAAAAATTAATTTAGATATCATTATCTTATTTCCTTAAGAAAATAAATTAATAATAAAACTTACTATTTATTATGGTCATATCACTATTAATATTACTATTCATAAGGTTATGTTACTATTCACAAAAAATACTAGTTGGTTCCAATAGATTCCAAATAACATATTGAACACAATTATAGATGTCAGTTTCTTGAAATTCAGAATATATAAGTTGAAAAGTTATGTTTTAAAGGCTAATTAAAAATATCTATTTAAAACAATGTTCCATTCATTTCTATTTATCTATATAAAAACATGGGGTGTTATAGTTTCTAACTGATGAGATCGACCACAACACATTTTTGTCAATTTGTTTGATTGACCATGAGAGATAATCTATCAAAAACTAGGATTTATGACTTCTTAATTGATGGTTATGAAAATTATTCTAGTATCCATTTTAATAATTTTAATATAGAAAAATTTATTTATGTTTCATGTGTACTATACCTTAGATGGTTCCATAAATATACAAATATCACTCTATATATTTGGAATGATTCCATGAACTCTAATGGGATCATAAATGACTCTATAGCAAAAACTATGCTTCAAAATATAGGGTTTTCCAGCTGAGACCATTTCTACACTACAGTGGACCCATCATTGCAATAAAGGATTATATCTACTTCTCTTTGTGAAAAAATAACTTTCCATGTTACCTGGGGGTCTCCTCCAGTGGGCCTCTTAACTATGGTATTCTACCCAATTTCTTGGTTGCTATTTCTAGTACACCTGTAGGATGTAGTTCCTAACATGAATCTTGGATCCTTATAAGGGATTATGGGAGTCCTTCTTTATATTCTAAAAACAATGACAAATAATTTCTCCTAATTGATGAATTTTAAAACTCCCATTGAGTGAGATAGATATTGGTTAAAAATTGGTTCTACCATTTGACTTATTACACATATCGTACTATATAAACCATGTCTTCATTTATTAGAACAAATTCTAGGATATCGTGGATTGAAAGGAATTTAGGTTGGTATGATATAAAAATATGTGTAATGAATTAATCAATTAACCATGATTATAACATCACAAACAGTATGATATGATTTTCCTTACTTGTTAGTGATATTGAATAATCAATTTCACCTTGGTATTCTTATATTGATTGCATACATTGTTGGGATGTCTTGATTGTTTTGGAATGCGAGTATGTGTGTGTGTGTGGACAATGAGGCTCATTGATAGTAAGGATTCCATTATTATATATATATACATTTCTATCATGTTTTACATTAAATGAAACTGCTTAATTAACTACATTAGACCTTTAATAATTTTTTTCCTTATATACTTTCTCATAATAGGGATATTAACTTTGAATGGAAGGGATTATTATTGGTTTCCAAATTAGGTATACTATTGTGTCATGTTTTTTTAGAGGGGAGGAAAATGTGAATTTTCATATTTACCAGATCATGGGGTGTAGTCACAACAATTCCATGGAATGTTTTGAAAAGGATGTACACAATGGATAGATTTATGCAAAATGTTGTTTTCTAAATGCCTAGTGAAATACTGAGTTTCACAATCAATGTTTAGTTTTTTTGAGTAGCATGATGTACATGATGATCTAGGATTACTATATTTCATTTAATCATAATTCCATGCATTCTAAAAATGGATATATTAGTATCCCCATGGATAGTGTTGGTTTCATTTATTAATTTTTCTTTATCCATATTGAATGGCAATGAAGCAGGTCTAATTGTTGGTTTGTAGTGGCTCATTCTGTGTTAGATAGATCGATAGGTTATTTTACATTTTCTTCTTGTTTATACATTCCTTATAATAATATAATTCACCTATTATGAATGTTGATATTCATTATGTATTCATAATAATAGTACTATTTGGATTAATTACTAAGATATTATTTGCACATATTAGTGCATGTTTAAACATCTTGTATTGGGATTCATGAAAGGGTATGGGGGCAGGGAATTCCGATTTAGTCAAGGAGTGTGTAGTTGGGAGAATTAAAAAGAAAAACACTAGATAATTACCATTTATTTATTACTTATCAAACATTACTTATATATTATTATACATAATGGGATCCCTTTGGTTTATTTTATAAAAAATATAATTTAAGCAATTTGTTAACAATGTCACAATTATTATTACATTTTCTTATTTTTTATTATACCATTATTTTCTCCAAGATGTGATACTATGGGTATCGTCACCAAAATTATTGACATAGACTCTCACTAATATAAGGAAGCCTCAGACATATGGGGTGTCATGGACGAGGTCATATATAGCTCTGTTAAAAAGCTAGTGGTTTGGTCTATGTTTTTAAAAAATGGAATCAGTTGAAATTTTTTCCTGATTTCATGTTGTACCACCATAACTATTGTCATAAATGACAAATTTGTGGGGGAATTATGTAGGATAGTTTCAATTTACATGGACATCAGATGTGTATAATAACATTGTGTTAAGATTTATGAGTTTATAATTATTATTAATATGATATTTTCATTATATAGATGCATAATGACAAGGAATTTTTCTCCATAATATATATATATATGTATGTATGTTTTTGAACTAGAAATTATTTCATTAATTGAATTACTTGATATGTGCATTGTTTATCTAGTAATTATTAATCGTGAGATATTCGATGTTGTTATGATTAATCATTATTGCAATTAATTTATGCAATTGAACATGATATAATGTTAGTGTATACATAAGATGATTGTGACTAACCTATAATTCCATTCTATTGGTTTATTCTTGGGTATTATACACTTGATTATATGTTTTTTCATATAGAAACCCATATATGATCTTATTGACTAGTTAGGATATAATGGATTAAATATTATTTTCAAATTTAGGTTACAGAAGACGTATCCTCACGGATTATTAATAGGGGCACAATGACATGGGTTTAGGAGATCCTGACACCCTTCTATGAACTCATTTTTAGGAATAGTGTGCTATAGGTATTGCTCCAAAATAAAATCTAGTAATGTTTGCATTAGTCATACTCTATATAGGATTTCTCCAATCGATATTCATTATCGACTACACATGGGATTTTTAGCTCTATAATCATTAAATCATTCATAGAACCCAATGAAAACACGATGCTAATGATTTAATAAACATCATTGAGTGTACCATTGACCTTTTTGGGACACTATAATAGTGGATTGTCAATATGGAAGCATTCATACATTAGGGACTCTCCAGAATGTGGAGGAGAATGTAGGGATAGGCTAGTTCATGTGATGGATAGAGTTAATATGCCATCAAGGAATTATTTTTCAAGGATTATTTTTACCATAGACTATTTCTTGACTAAGTATATGTGTTTATATATATATAAAAATATATTTCAGGGTTTCATGAAACATTCTTTTTACTATTCTCATTTTAATGATCTTCTTCACATTGTACTGCAGATGGTTACAAATGAAGCTTATAAGGACATGTTTTTGGATATTGTAATTTATCTAAAAATTGGAAAATTGGTCCAAAATATCATTCAAGAAACATACCTAGGGGTTATTTGGATGCCTATGATTATCATGATGATATTGAAGATTTATTAGTTTTTCTTCTTCTACCCATCAGTTTTCATTCCTGTGAACTTAACTCTAGTTCTATGAGTACCTAATATAATGGAAGTATGAGGTAGGTATTATATGTTCCATATAACATTTTTATGTAGTATTGATATAGTTTTTCTTTTTTATATTCTGATGTGTGAGATAAATATAGATTCAACTGTAGAATATTCAAGTAGTTCTAGTTTTCATAGATACCCGTAGACTATATCAGAAAGATAGAGAGATAAGAAATAAATGATATTTATATTCTAGAGCATCGGGTATAAGTTTCTACAGGGGTATGGTACATATATATTCAAAATCCCAAGCATAAATATAGTGTCCTCTTTAGTAGGACCAAATTATTAGGGTTCAGTTGAGTAATGGATATGGTCACAAACATAAGTAATGTCATGTTTGTGAGATGATATAAAATCTTGTGGATGGATGTTATTGACCTTAAAATTAATGAGGAATGGTATTTATTTGAAATAATTTATCTAATTCCTTTTTTGATAATGATAAATCACATTCCTAAAATTGTACACAAGTAATTGGTGGAATTTACTTGTTTATAATATTCACTTTTATTTTACTTTCTATCAAAAAACAATCTATAATGAATGTGGGTCATCTTTAGTTATTGATAGAGTGTACTATCATCATTATTTGTAAAATAAATATAATAAATTTTTTGAATCTAGTGATGAATAAATTTTATTTGATTCTTCGAAATTTCTATACTACAATTTCTATATCGAAAAACATCATCATCATCACTGTAATTTATATATAATTTTCCATGAGTAAAAAATTTGTACCAAAAACAAAAAAAAAGTATGATGGCCTATAATAAGTAAGCCTATGTGAATCCCCTCTAGTAATGTATTAAACCATTGTGTTCATAGAGATGATTTCTAGACAGTTAGAGAGGATTGTTTCAAGGGATAACAAATAATCTAGGTAATCAACTTCCTCATTCCACTAATGCCAAATATGATGATTTTCCATGTGAGAGCCCATGATGTAGTAGAACCTGCATATGATATAATAAATTAACCATGGTTGGAATATATTTTCTATTTGTGAGTTACAAATGATAAAAGAGTCAGTTTCCACAAGATAAATGGTGATTCTATTAATCTAAAAAAGTGTTAGGACATATATCAAAGGAAAAATTCCAACCTATAATAAGTTCCCAGCACCATAGGAGGTAGTAAAGGTAGCTATAATTGAGCCCTACAAATCTTGAATCACACAACCTCCCCTGATACTTCCCATGCATCATGATCCACCGGTGTTGAGATTTGGGCATGTGGGGAGAGGAGACAATCTCACCCAATGGCCCAAGGGACTAATGATAATATATTGAGGCTAGATACCCACCCTTAGTGACCTCAATGTAGACGCATCTTGTAACCATTTACACCACCATACCATATTTATCTACATAAACCTAACCCATTCAACCATGGAACATTGAGTACTGCTAACCCCTTCATATTAGGATTTATTTCGAGCTGACCTAATCCAAAAAAAACATGTGTAGAAGAACAAGTGTGGGAATATTCTCTATGGGCCCCAACTATCGGTTACAGGGAAAAAAATTCTCAATGAAATGAAGATCTGACTGATCAATGGAAACAAAACTAGTTAAGTCCCTCAAAAAAGTCAAGATATCTTTAACAAATTCCCCAATGATAAACTAATGGTTAGAGGTCTCATCCCTAACCTCCCTTTAGAAAAAATAGCGTGAGTGTATCCGTATACATATTCTTTTAATGATATCATCTATAGAAAAATAAAAGTTTCTGATCCTCCACACATGAAATTTATACTTATCCAAGATTTAATACCACTATATATTGTGTCCCACATATCATAATGAGTGGAATGCATCATGAACCTGTGAAAATCATTGATAGAAAAATAACACGAGTTTATAAGAGTGAAATAACAGATATCTGTCTCTTCTTGTTTATCAATGACATAAAAAATATCTTATTGTCATTTCTTCAGTACCACTATAATAACCACCAAATAACTACATTCAATTTGAAAATAAATTTTATTGAAATGGAAACTATGAAATCTATGATTTCAGATAACACAGGTAACATGCCAAAATTATATCTCTCCTCCCCCCACGATCCGCCATGTATACTGCTACATGGTCATGATAAATTGATCCAGCGTAGGCCAAAAGGTGGAGGAGTGGTCTCCATATGTCTTCCTTTATCCTGATACTTTTCCTCCATTCATCTTCTCTAAAATGATCAATGATCAACCACATCCCCAACAATATTTTCATGCATTCCATTAAGGCGATTAGATATTTTCCAAATGTTGATTCCCTGCTCCTAATAGGTTTGGTGAGCATCGTCCAGGAGGCCATGAGTTGTTTAACATCAAAGAGTGAATCCCAGATAAAGGAATCAACTATTTTATCTATGTTATACAACACATATTTTATGATTTTAATGGAAGAGATGGAATGTAGGAAAATGAGAGAAAGTATTATATTCAATAGTGTTATCCTTCGTCAGAACAAGCGGAACCTACGATTAATGTTTTCTGACCTGTCCCATGATCATGAAAATATGTGGTCTAAGTGGCAGAAATAAGAAATTCCATATCACACAGGGGTCCACTTGTATTTTATATTAAATTATACATGTTTCTTGATCAAGTAGAGTGATTTTTTTGTGTTACCATAGACACCCCTAGTGAAAATTTCTTTATGGGAAGTTTTTGATCGGTTGATTAAATCTTCCCATTTCATTCCAATCAAAGATACCACTATCATTGATGATGTTGGTAAACTGTATGTGAAAGAGATCATGTGGATAAAATGGATCACTTCTACCATTATTTCAGATATGAATCCTTGGTCTTCCTCAAGGTTATGGAAGAGTCATCAAGAAGAAATGAGGACTAAGGTCATATTAATCCCAACATACCATCAACATACATATGGCCAAATATATAATTTAATTCATATCCTAGAGGATATAATTCATGCCTACATATATTAATTTTCTGGATCATGGGATAGCCTTTAGGATAGGTTGAGTTTGTTTACAACAATCGTTACCAGTATTCAATTAGAATAGGTTCTTCTGAGGTATTTTATGGTCACCTATTCTGATCACCTCTTTGAATGGAACAGGTGGGAGAAGTATCTCCGGTTGGACCGAGTATGTTTTAGGGGATGTTGACTATGATTTAAGAGGTGTGATGATGTATGGTTATTTCGTAGTGTTGAATTAAATCAAATACATATCATCACCATCATCCTTTGTAGTTTTTTGTAGGTGACTGAGTGTTCTTGAATGTTTCTCCTCAGTTAGATCAATGTCGAATGGGAATGTTGGAAATGTTGGCTCTAAGATATATTGGGAAGTTTGAGATCACTGAACAACAATGGAATGTGTCTTCTTAGTTGGTGTTATTAGTTTATTTGAAAAACATTCACGATCTGTTCTATATATCATTTATCGATATGCTCAACATAGCCAAAAACTCCGAGAGCCAGGTGAACACCTGCTCCCAATAAAATATATATAAAAATAATAAATAGTACAAGACAACTCAGAGAAGGGAGGCCTTAGATAGCCTTCTGTACAAAGATCCAATCCTACCATTGTGGACATGCTCATTGCAGTAATCAGGAAGTACAAATGACCAACTTGAGCTAGCCTCCATAATTTCCCTTTTTGAGAGAGTGTCTGCCACCTGATATGCCTCTCTATACACATGATATACGTCCAGAGAAATCGACTCAGCAAGGTGCAGATAATTAACCAATATAGCAAGCATCTTTCATGGAACATTCGTGGATAGTTCCTTCAGAATCTGTGTTCCAACAGAAGATTCTGATTCGATCCACAGCTTCCCCCAACCATAACAAGCCGTATATCCAATCATTTTATCATTTCCCATAGTTCAGCCTCAATTTCATTTCCATTTCCTATGTAATGAAAGAAGCATCCTTTGACAAATGCTCGATACGTCCTGAACACACCACCACATCCAGTAGGTCCAGGCGCACCGGCAGCTGCCCCATCCACATTCACCTTTAACCAATTAGTTATTGGCGGGATCCACCTGATATATTTCACTACTTTGTGCCTCTGATCCCTTCCACTTACACCTAGAGATCTCAAAAGAAGAAAATCAGAAGTTTCATTATTCATTGAACCAGATTGGTTTACCAAGGCAGACATAATGCATCGGTGCATCATCATAATACCCTCCCTGAATGAGTGCCTTCCATTGCTGAAACCAATACTATTGCAGGCCTTCCAGATGAATGAAATAAGAGAAACATTAGTAGAATTAAGCAGGGACTTGACCTACTCACTGCGGTCAGCTTGCATGGACGAGGTTAGCAATTCACTAACCGAGTTAGAGGCTAATTGACAGTGGAAAACTCCATTAAAATAACTCCATAACCGAGCAGAAAAAGGGAAGAAAATAAAAACATGATTGATAGTCTCACCTACAGTGAAACAGAAGAAGAATACCCATGAAATAGTTATTCCAGTTTGCTGCAAAGCATATTGTAGCGGCATCCTTTCCTCCAAATGCACCTAATCAGATGTGAATCAGTAGGAGCAATGTAAAGAGTCAGCACGCCCTCCACCCAAGCAGGTACACCAGTTGCATTGACACATTGAAGCAGATATGAGTCACGGCTGGAGAAGCACCAACTCATTTATTGATTAGGGAAGAAATTGAGTTAGAGACATATGATTCTGTTGTTTAGAAACCACTTGAGATCACAGAATCTCAAATGAACATCTTTCATGGGAAGTCGATTATGTACATCAGATTTATATGCTAACAAGTATCATCTTATCATGAGACAAGGGAATATGAGTCATTGATAAAGGATAAGTGGCTGGAACCCTTTCTAGTGAGTAAATATTCCATACGACTTCCCAAGGAATGAAAGTCCATATAGTTTGGAGAATGTAACATCCTGTTACATTGATCGTGTATGTTTTACATTTTTATAAGTTTCTTTCTGGTTTTAAAATATATTTATTCAATTTTAATAGGATTAATACATATTTTATAATAGGTACATTCTATTTACCTGAATTACACATTGTGTACTTGGTGATGATTTCATGTCATTAATTGGGAGATCATTCCGGGAATGGAGAGATCATGCTGTGAGTTGGTACACACTATGTACCTATAGAAAAACTCATGTATAGGTTAAATATAAAATTTTAAACATTGAAAGTCTTTGTTTCTTATTAACATATCCAAAATGGACTAAACTTTATGACTATGGGGTATAAATCATGACCTCGTGCACATCTTCATTTAAAATGCACGATCAGATATTTTTCTTTGTTTTATTCTTCATATTTTTTTTCTTTGACCAGATCTATCCCAAGGTGATTTTAGAGGTGTCTCACCTATTTGAATGATATGAGTCGCTCCAGTTCATCGTTACTTATATATTTCATCTATATAATAAGTGTTCAATATGATTCAACCTTGTGATTGATCACCATTGTGACCTAGACTTGCATTATTAGATCTGCTGATCAATGTTGGATGCCTATTATTTTCCTCATATAGTTCTGTTGTGAGATCTTGTCTTGAAGGCTATTCTATGGAAATTTTTTGTCCATTGGACATTGGTTATTGAGGTATGTGGGCTTTCACTTATCTTCCAACCCCTTGTCTTCTATTTGGAATCATCCCTTATGATGCAGGTTTGATTCTAGGGCCTTCGCATATAGATTATTTGGGTTTCATTGCTTCTAGATTCTATTTGGGGTGTGTACAACCTGAACATTGATGTAGGTGGTTCCTTATATTTAATAAAATAATTAACCCTTTTGATTTTATTTTCATATTACATCATAGATTTTTGGGTGTATTGAAAAAGGGTTTTAAAATTAAAATGGTTTTCATCCGTATTCTGATAATTTAATTGTGAAATTAGTTTGAATGGTTTTCAAAAAAGTGAAATTTAATTATGAAATTGAGCACACATGTTACCTTGGTTTCATTGGTGGAAGGTATATCTTGATTCCCTCATTAATTCATATGTTATTATCAACGAGGTTTGTCTTGGATCATTCCTTTGCATCCAAGGATTGTTGTTCTAGTGGACAAATATTTTCATTTTAGGGGGTCTACTCATGGTGTATTCCTCTACTACATAGGATTGTTAGTAAAAAATTATATTTTTTCACTTGATTCTTATGGTATGAGTTGTCTGCTACCAAGATCTGTTATATTCCTTGGTGTGTAATACCTATTCTTTTGTTTTTTATTGCTTAGATTTATATGTTATCCCAGATATGAATTTTTATTCATGTCAAAAAAGATATGGAAAATGTGGTTTGAAACTAATATACACACAATTGATTAGAATTGTGGAAAAAGGAATGATTTCAATGTTTTATAAACACATATTTATTTATATCATGTCATGTTTTTAATTGGAAAAAATAATTCCTAAATTTTTATATATAGGATTTTTATAGAACACTTAGGTGGGATTCTACTGATCCTATTATCTTACACCCTGAAAATTGCATTAGTTGTGTGTCTTTTTATTGTCATCCAATGTAGGGAAGGGAAAGGTGAGGTAGTGAGGCAGAAGGGATCGTTTCATCTGGGATGTGTACCTGGTGGTGATATGGTTGGAGTTTTTCCATGAATTCATTAGAGAATTTATTTGGTTTTTAGTCCCTTGTAGTCGGGCTTGTCTTTTAAATTTTTATCTTCTTTTTTAGTTGTTTTGTTTCTAATGTTTTCTAAAAATTAGGGCAAAAATATTTTTTAGCCTTCTTATGTTTCTTCAATACTCTATATGTATTCCATGTGGTCATTTAGGATTGATGATATCATTCCCAATTTTTTGTTTTGTGATGCTTGGGTGTTTGTCACCAACTCGTGGGGATCCGGATTGCCCTTAGGTTATGTCAAAGATTGGGTCAGGTTCTAGGATTGGGGGTAACCCAAGTCTGATTGTTATAATTTATTTTAAGTAAAATCTTCTCTACATTCAAATTGGCTCCTTCAATTCTATTATAAATCCACAAATCATGTGATTTTTTTAAACATGGGATGGAGATAAAAAGTTAAGTAACAGATACTCAAATAAAGAATAAAATTAGTCTGGTGAAAAAATGAAAGGCCATGAAAAATTTGTCATGTGTAATAATTTTTACCCTTAAAATAGGTAAATACTTTACTTTGATGATAAGATCATTTCAAAAAAAATAAATCTCTAAATTAAAAATAAAACTCATATTAATCATAGATAACTCAAAAATGTATTGAATTACATAATTATACTAAAATATAATAACCATGTTTAGGAATTTCTCATGCCTCACTATTTCAAGTGGAATTACAAAATGACCAATGTAAACCCGTTTTACTCATATAACTGGAATAACCATATGGTTGACATCCATTCCAAATGTATTTGAGGTTATAACATAACCAATCATCCTTGGTTTATCATGGAACCACCCGGACTAGGTTACCATGTAACCACCCATCAAATTACCAAGTATAATTATATTAACATAATGCATAAAAGTATTAAATATTAAATATGCAACTCTTATAATTTTCTTTTCACTCTTAACAAAAAATTTCCTTTTCAATAAATTATCAATCCATTTAAAAACATTCAACAATAATATAACCAGAAAAATAAAAAGTGGTTAATTTAAATAATCATGATGGACTATAGATGAATAAAAATATCAAGATAGATGGAAAATTTGATTAATAATAATTTTATATACATATAAATAAATATGAAAAATAATATCAATAATGATTTTATTTTTTTTAATTCAAATGTTTGAAAATGTAAAAATAGATTTTAAATCAATGAGTGACATACCAATTTTAAAAATAAGAATCACAATCCCCATGTAGGAAGAAAATATAAAAAAACATTTAAAAAAGATGATAATAAATAAATAATTGATATATTTTGAGAAAAGGGTTTTTTATACACCTCAAAAATGAATGTGAGTGTATTAAATCTAAATATTCCTCAATGAAATGCTATTTTGACGATGTACCCTACCTTGAGTCTCACACATCATGTAAAATATTTTATATATATGAATAATAAAAAGGTATTAATTATTTAATATCATTTTAAATTTTTTGTATTTTATTACTAATTTTATCACTTATTATCATGTTATCAAAATAACTTTATTATTCATGTTCACATGTGAACTTTTTATGATATTTGGTCTATATTTCCAAAATGACTTTGGTTATTTGGATATGGTAAAAGTATTCATTAATCCACCATAATAATGTAAATGAAATATTAATAATGTTTATGCAACAACTATACTTATAAATCCATCCATTATTAATGTTTATGAAAATTGTACTATGTTACAATCAATGAGTTGGTTGGTTCTGCGTAAGCAAGAGTACCACAACCATTTTTCAATAATAATTATTGAAAGGATATAAGCATCAATTTTTTCATTCCATAATTATTAAAATATCTTATATATAATATTATTTCATTGAATTCATATATATATATAAATATATTATCCTTTTTATGTAGTGTTGAAAAAAGAGTCACATGAATTTATGGAGGAGATAATTCACACGTATGGATGAAGGATGTTAAGATTTTTATTTTAATTGCAATATTATAATTTAAATGATATATCATATTTTAATAATTATAAATATTTCATGAATATCATATCTAAATATTTAGTCCAAAGTTATTAACATTCTTGAGATACATTTTTTGAAAAATAATTTCATAGGTTCAGGAGGCGGTAGTCCGCCGTACACTGAAATGAGAAATTATGTTACTATATAACTGACGTGGAGATAGATTTAGGTGATTATATTAAGATAATAACATATTAGTATATTTTGGATACAATTTTTATTATTTCATAATGTTAGTAAAATATTTTATGGAGCTGGAAGAAGAAAATAATAGAAGCACTTAATTAAAAACAATAACACTTCTTTATAATTAATTCATTGCGTACATCCTTAAGAAAACTACAGATGATTTTATTTTCTAAAATAAGATCTATATAATTTATTGAGGGATTATAGAAAGAGATTTTGGTAGATCACAGATGAACAAAATATGTTGGTAAATTTAATGAAAATAGAATAGGAGGTTCTCATTTATAATAGAGGGGAGAGGAATTCATTGAATTTATAAAAATATAATATTATTATATATTAAATTTATATTCCAATTAGCCAAAAAATGAATTCTTAATTATATAGGATAATTTTAGGTATAAATAATTTCTTCCAATAAAAATTATATAGGTTATGAATTTTTTAAATTCTTGTTGTTTTTTAACCCTTAAACAAATACATAAACTCTTACTGTTACAACATGTGTTTTACTCTTCAAAGGTTAATATTTTTATTATAAAATTAAAAAATAACTATAATTAAATCATTTAAGAAATTTTCAACATTAAACATATCCTTTATATGAATTTTATATTTTCAATAATATTATATCTTTTAATAAAATATTATTAATTTTATTATTTCATTAATATCAAATTTAAAATTATTAATTAAATATATTTTTTAAAATATAAAAACCTTATTGTATCTTCTATCCAAATATTTTAATAAATCCTAAATATTTAAAATATACCTCTTAATTTATTTTATGACATTAATTTCAAAAAATTATATGAATTTAAATATTTTAATATAATTTATTTGATATTTAAATTAATTAGTCAATTAATGCATCATTATTTTAAAGCCTTTATGTTATTTAAGTTTTATCAAAAAATTAAAACTAAATTTCAAGTTTGTATTTTTAATTTTAATATATATTTTATTTAAGACAATATATCCTCTATTACCACATATTATAAATATATCACTCGATTAAAATAAGGGCATGACATGTTTCACTCTTCTTTGAATAGAATATTATAATAGTAAAAATATCATCCAAAAGACCAAAAATTGTAAGCTAAATGATACTAAAATTCTTTTTGGATTATTCATAATCATAAAATATAAATTGAAAAAAAATTAGTTCCATTTTCTATATTTTATAATATTATTTTTTTATCTTAATTACCAGATTTATGCTAACCCGAGGCAATAAAAATTACTAACGCAACTATACATATTTGAAGATAATAAATGGAAAATATGTATTAAATTTGGGTGTTAATTTTCAAATTATTGAATCCATTTTTAAAAATTAAAAACATAGATGTATAAAATATTAATATAATACTATTCTCATAATTGAATTGAGAAAATAATTTTTTAATGTGAAAAAACTCCAAAGTTCAGAATGTCATTATATCAATTTTCTAAATGATATTGATTGCAGTGAACATCATTAGAATAAATTATATAAAATTCATATATTCATTCATTAAATCATATTTCAAATATAATTTATCATTAAAAAAATATATAAATAGAAATTAAATTTTAAATTAAAATATATTTTTTCACAATTCATAAATGAATAAATAATATTAGAAAAATAAAAAAAGTTAAACGAAAATAAAATTTTATTTTCATCATTCAAAAATATTACTTTGTCAAATATAATTTAAATATGTTTTAAAATTTCGTTAAAAAATATTCTATTTAAATAATGTAAAACTACATTAAAAAATTTACCTTTTATGTAAAATAATTGGATTTGATCTTGTTATATCCCCAATAAAATTATTGAATTAATGACTAAAACATTTTCAAAAAAATAACATATTTATTACTATTTGAAACCTCCACTATAATGGCTATCTAATAACTATGATGTTAAATAATAATATTTAGTTGTTCATTTATGATCTATGTGTTATATCATATACGCTATAGAATATACAGTTTCATTATAAAATTATTTGGATGTTGCAGTATTACTCGACATAATAAGACAAAAATGGTCACTTTCCTATTATTATTCACTCATTTTCAATAAAAGGATTACACTATTGTTGATTCTCTAGGTTACCTTTTGACCATGGTAGGGTATTTACAAATTTTTATCAGGAAATATATATTGTTGACATTAATGTTATGATCACCTATCTATATGAATTTCATTAAATAAGAAGATGAAATCCTTCCATGGGAGGGATATAAACCATTGGTGGTTTTATATTGTGGTTGTCTAGTGTCAGATCCCTATTATCTATCTACATTATATAGTGAGGAGGAATATAATGGTTGATCACTATATTCATCTAATAAAGTGTTAATGTATCCATGAGTCAATTTATATATACATAATATGACCTCATGGATGCTAAAATTTAGTAGGATTGTAATATGAAGCACATCCTATGTTGTGTTCAGAATATGTCAACCTTCCTTCATAGGTTGTGTAATTTTTGGGACTTTTTGTGTGGTAGTCGCTTAATTATTTTGTCAAATACCATAAATAATTGAAATGGAAGAAGAGTTTTGTAAATCTACTAGATTTTGTAAGTGAGATTTTTTATAGTTATTGTTAATACGATCCAGCCATTTAGTGAATTATATAATATTCAATTCATATATTGTTAATTATGGATAATGATCTTCATTAAGATGAAAATTCTACACCAGAACAAGTCGATGGACCTCTAGAATGAATAAGGTATATGATCTCATTATTCATGGGATAAAAAAACATTGGATTCATTTACCCAATATTTTAATATTTCGAATGTCCTTTAAATTAATATTATTTTGTGGTATTCCATGTCTATTTTCTATATGGGGTGTAATCCTCACTAAAGGTGAGTACCACAATATGTCAACATGAATTGAATTGAATTAGAATATAGGGAAGATCATGGAAATCCCTCCTATATACCCACATTCTTATTCAATACGAAATGGTTCCCATAATGATTTGATTTTCAATTTGGGATTAAAAACTCCAAAAAAATTGGAATATGATTCCAAACATGTGCTTCATCCATTCCCATATTGTTTCAATAATCCATCAAATTGTTGAATAAATAAGATATATATTTATAGTAGCCACCATGTTATATTAGACTTGCTGATATGTTAATCAAATGATTAGAAAATCCCTATATAATCAAAATAATACACAAGTGATAAACCTTAATTATTACTAGAATATATTGGCACTATTAAACGATGTGTTTTTGAATATAGGTATGTATATTCTCATTTTTTTAGGTCATGCTAGAAAAATTAATGATTGATGTGGGTATATATTTTCAATTATGTCATTTACTTTAAAAAATAGAATAACAATTTTGATTATTGATGGGGGTGAGTATATAACTTCCCCCTAGTAACTATTGGGATATTCTTTCTCTATGAACCATTATTTTTTTGGATTGTTTTTTTGAGAAGAAATTTGTATATTTTATATGGGATTCCCATAAGGGGTAAAATTCTCTTTTTACCATACTATATAATCTCAAATAATTCTTTTATCAACTATATTTGACCCTTAATTGGGTGTTTACCCTATGAATGTATTTGGTGGAAATCCGAGCTGTTCGAATTTTAGTAGACTATTTGATATTTAATATTATTAAATTAAATATTAAATAATTCATGCAGGTTCATTCAGTGATAATTTTTAAAGGGAGTTTCATATTATGATTTTGTCTTTAAAATTTATTCTATAATTTGGATTTTATCCTAGAAGATGCATAAACTCAAGTCGGGCATTGGGGGCGTCCTAATCCCATTTTCATCCTTTTGTATTATTATTTTTTCTTTCTTTTCTCTTCCTTCCTCCCCTTTCTCAAGCAGTATCCATAGGTGGCTCCTCCATTTCCATGTTCCATGGGAAAAATTATAGATTAATAATGATATAGATATGGAAGGCAATATGGGTAACATTTCAAAGCTCTCGATTCACTAAGTCGGGGTATGGAAACCTTGAGACATTAAATCATCTAAAGCTATGGAGGGTTCTTCCCGAAGGTAGAACCATTTATGGTTTTCCCATATATCCCATTCATTAATGTTGTCTGAGGTTTTTAATGAATTATATTTCTTACTACTAATCTAGTGGGGTTCGATATGTAGTTTTAGTGGTGAAAATGGGTGTTTCGGGGGTTTTGAGGGATTTCCCATCGGGAAACCCAGTTTACACAGTATGTGTTACAAGGAAAAATGCCATGTGTTTTTACCATTTCAGAATAAAGAGGTTTTATTATGTACATATCATTTACATTGTGTAGAATCCATGTAGTTGATGGTTGTGTGACCCACCGTGTGAAATAAGACACAGAATAGTGGTGTTTAAGGAGTATACGCAGTGTAGTGGCACATGGGCATGTGTTCTCAAGAAAACGCACATGGGGGATGTTTTGTGAATAGTACATGCCATGTACAGTAAAGTACATGCCGTGTACTACTAATCAAACTACCAATTCCACGTAGATCGAAATGGTAGAATCCTATTGACTTTAAGAGGTCATATAAATTACGTTTTGTGGGTTTCTATGTAAATAGAGGGGTTCTTCCTCTAGTTATTGAGTTCAGTCATCACCTAAGAGTGAGACATGGAATGAATGATATATTGGGTGTTTACACCATCTTATTAGATACATTTTATCTAAGATGATCTATGAACTATCTCCAATGACCAAAGTTGTTCAAGACATTTCCGTTTTGTTATATGCCTTTAATGATGATGAGGTTGTGTGATCAGATGTTTCAAAGTATCCCTTAAAGGATGCTTATTATTGTGTGTTGACATAGAGAGTCTCTTGTAGGATCTCTCTATTATTATCCTTATATAAGATCCATGTTTTTGGATTCCTCTGTTGTTCTTCATTCGATTATCCCTTATAAGATTCCTCCCTTACTCTTTACTAAGGATTACATGTTGGATGCATTCTCTCATGTTTACCAAAAGGATACTAAGTAGGATGCCTCCTCAGTGTTTTACTTGAGGGTCCTAGTGTGTTACCATTTTTTTACTGATCTTGAGTTGTTATGTCTATTTTTTGTAGATATGGTGTTCGGGTGTCACCTAGAACATGTCCCAAACTATTAATCAAATTGTGTTGTGGATGTAGTGCTCGGTTGGGCATTCAGGTCACCCTCACTCACTTTTTTATATCTGAAATGGTTTTGATAATACATTGGTGGTTGAAATATGTGATTCATGGTTGGTGGCTATTGACCTTGATGAATGTCAATGTTCCTTGTTTTGGAATCTATAGATGTTTTTCATCGGATCTGTATTGCTTATTGTGATGCTCAGACTTTCTTACCTAAGATCTGGCTTCCTGTCCATGTTATTTCTGATATTTGTGGTATACCATAAGGTACTACCAGAGACTTGGATGTAGAGACTGAATATTTACATTTATATATATGATATATATGTTATTGGGATAACCAAAGGTGATCCATGGTATACTGATGTTGATCCATGCATGATTGTTTCCAATTGATCATGAGATCCTTGGACAAGGAAAATTGTGGGAGCTTATAGAGTATTTACAGCAGACCAAGGGGTACATGGTTTAGATGACTAACTAGAGGGGTTCAGACTATGATATAATCCTTGGTGGTCATATAATATGTTGGAAATAGGGGTTATTGATTGTGAGAGCTACCCAGAGTTCATTTATTATTTATATGATTCTTTGTATGACCTAGTGATTATTGACTGTGAGAGCTACCCAGAGGTCATTATAATTTAATTGGTACTATGTTTTCCCATGGGGGTTTTGACCATGAGAGCTACCTGGTGGTCATTAATAATTATTCGTGTGATATGTTAGACCTAAGGGGTTCAGACCATGAGAGATTAACTAGTATATCAGAGTGGTGGGAATGATTACACCCTCCTCATCCATTAGTTTGAATAAATATGATCTTCAAGAATTTTAAGGATTAACCGTCAGTATACAGTAACCTTCTACATAATATTTAAAGTATATATATGGTATCCTTATTTATAGTGTTTAATATCGGTATATGATAAACTAGTTGTGATTGGAGGTGATTTTGTGGGAACCCAAGTCTCTAATCAGTTCCCCCCTGACATGTAGCTTGCTTAGAAATATAATTCTAGCGTTGGATAAAGAAGGTACATGTCGATTGAATTACTGACCTAGTGATCAACTTAATGATACATGTATTGAGTGGAACAATGTCTATCTCCATGCCTTTGATCATGATATCCATTAGAATGGGCATATGGACCAATGGATCGACTACTGATGTGGATTCATGTTGTTTGATTCACATACTCAAGAATATTCATATTTATGTATATGTGTATATTTTTGGTACTATAAATGTATATATATGTACATATGGACATCCATGGTGGCACTTACCCAGTTGACATGGATTACAGACCCTGGGAATGACTAAGGTTTCACATTTTGTATACATTCTTTTCTTCTGTTTCAGTTAGGCTGAGCACATTGTTGTAGCATACCCATTTAATAGCACAATGACATGTTGCTTGCCAGGGTTCCCTATTAAGAATATTTCTCACCCATGCACATGATCCTCTTATTATGTGCAGAACGTCATTATTCTTTTCATTTTTAGAATGATTATCATGGGTAATAAGGATTAGGAACATTGTTGCATGGTCGAGCAGAAATGCTCGAGTGGTTCAACTGATCGGGCTAGTGTAGTTCGACAATGTCTGGTGATCATGAACATTTGTCAGCAAGGAGTTAGTAATTGAGCCTTATCAATTTACTTTCAATTTATTTTTTACTTGTACTTGTATGGTCAGCCCCATGGGTGATAGCTGTTGTATTTTATTACATAGTTGTTTGGGATTTTTCCTCATTTTACTGTTACAACATGATTTATGTTAGTTAATTATTGATTTCAGAGTCTTTTACTTTCCACATTGTATTATACATAGTTATTTCCACTATTTCTTTACTTCATATTGACGTCATAGTCTCCCCAGTATCACGCCATTGGCCCTCATTACTAGTTGTAAGCCTCTAGCGTATGAGGACTTGTGCTTGAGGCCTTGTGGTGATCCAGATCGGGGTACTTGTTTAGTGGATTCAGGTCCAGGTCATTACAAAGTGGTATCAAAGGGGTTTTCACTTCCTATTAATTATTATTTAGGATACAGTATACATGCATATTAAAAATATGTCAGAACATGTGATTCATATTGGACTGGTGTGTCATGAACATTTGTTCCGGTAAGAAGTCCTGGTTGATATGGTTTGGGATTGTTGCGCTGATTTTTCAATGTTACTATTGTATATGATTTTTTCCTTGAGTGAAGCACATGTGGTATGGGTTTTTGATTTACATTAGATTTATGGGTCTTTTCCATTGGTAATATGCCATGGATGGTTTTCGAATCTTGTCCGGTAAAGGCAAGAGGCGTCTCCTACGTCATACTAGGCACATAGGATTAACACCATATAGGACCACTAGTGTGTCTTTTAACTAATTACTGAGACCATTGGCTCTATTTACACATACTTTTAATCTAGTTTCATGTTATGTGGATCTACATTGAGGAGTTTTTGTTGATTCTGATGAATTGGTTCTCATGAAATGGTGGTGCAATGACCCTAGTTGGTCAATATGGCATGTGATGCATTTTTTTAACTCCTTGTTTCATGGTGTTTCTTTGATATGTGGTTATCTAGTCAGATTGATGAGTACGATGCCGATAAATTATATTACTTTTCTTGTGAACTGGTCCTCCTTGGGGTATTTATAATGACCAAAAGTTTCATTAATGAAAATCCTTATTGATCTAATTAAATGTCTCATTAGGTTTATATAAACTTTCAACTTCATTGGTTTTTTGTTAAGAATTATGACCGTTGCTAATATATCCGTTGAACAGTGATCACATGATTAGTATAAATATAGGGCTTGAACACATCCAATTTTACTGAGACAACGGAAACGATGACCTCATCTAGTAGAATTTCCCCATAAAAAGCCCATTTATCGGAGCTTGGAATAGAGGTGGCATCCTTGGGCTTCGCTCTTGACCAAGCCCAAGCTTAGCTTCACCATGTCTAGCTCGAACGGGACCGTCTATGAGAGAAGTGGAAGTTGATATAAATTACCACTCAAGTGATGTTATATGAGAAACCTGAAGTGTCTGTCACCATCGCACACCTTACCCTTGGGTCTTATGCACCTTTTTTAAGGGTTTATGTAACTAATCTATAGTACTATGTTCATGTAAATTATTTTTGTATATAATAATGAATATAATTTTTTGTCATTATTGATACATTGTAAATAGTTTTTAAAGTACAAATGGTGTTTCTAGTTATTATTTAATTAAGAATTCTATTTTATTAAATTAAGGGATATTTGAATTAAATAATATTTTAATAAAATATTATTATTATTATTATTATTAGATTAATTTTATTATATATAAATTATCATGTAATTGTATGAATGCAATTATAATTTTTATTAAGGTTTGAAATCCATTTTTGTCAAAACCCGTGATTTTTTTATAAATTTCGGTTTTTATATTCAAAGTAAAAATTAACATATTTAGAAAAATATTTAGATAAAATAAATGTTATTTTTGGAATCAGGATGTCGAAATTATCCAATGGTGAATTTTTAATAATTTTATGAGACAGTCAAATTTTTGATTAAAAATTAAATACCGTTTAAATATATATTGTCTTTTATGACATCATAAGGACCAAGAAGTCATTTAATAAAATACTATAATATTTATTTTCGGCCAATATATGTTTTACTACTAAAATAATGTGATTTTGGGTTTTTTTGTCTTACTTTTCAAAGCATTAATGGACCCCTCAAGACTTATTAAACACCTTGCCTTTTTAAATTAAATTCCATGAGAGTGTGACTCACCTCCAAATAAACAACCCAAATATTTTAAAAGGTTTGGACCCTGTCCTTATAAAATATTATTTTCCTCTTCCCTTTCCCAAAAACAATGGGCAAAATCCATGGTATGGTTTGTGGTTTGGATTAATTTAATATAAGGGGTCCCAAACCTAAATAATAAAGAATTCCATCACCTTTCCTATATAAAGTCAACTAAACTCCCACTTCATCCTCACTCAAAGCCTTTGGAGTTAGTCCAAACTCTATCCTACTCTTTCTAGAATCCACCCAAGGTGCCCCAACCTCCCAAGAAGCATCTCTCTAGCCTTTAGAAGCACACTTCCAAGTAAGGTTTTTTTCTTCCTTTCTCATTTTTGTCCAATTTTCTTTAAGTTGTTTTTCCCATTTAATTTCAATTATAAATGTTGGGGTATGGGTTTTCACCTCCATTATACTTCCCTATTTATGTTTGAATGATGTTTGGCCCTTTATCTCTCATTAAATTACTCCCATGTACACCCGTTACTATGCCGAAATTTCAAAAGGAACTTCTCTCTCCTCTTTTACATTCAAGAAATACTTTTGTATCATGAATATAAATTCAATTAAAATTGTAGAGACATGTATCTAAATGACCTCCTTTCTATCCATTACATGTAAATATGATGAGTAACCCCTTTCCCTATCATCAACAATTTTTATGAATTCTTATGCTACGTCGTTACGCTGCCGAAATCACACCGATTTTCTAAGCCAATGACATTGTGTAGTGAATACCATGCACATTTCTCCATCAAGGGTATTCACCTTTATGCACATTTACTTATTTATTTTAATGTTTCATGTATTAATTCCACATTCCTTTATCGTGGAATAAATGACTATGTTTTATGAATCCATGTTTTATGATCCATGTGGCACACATATGCATGAAATGAAATTTTTAAGAATGGTGTGCCCTTATAGCGCTCCAATGCATTGGGTAAAGTTTAGTATCATGATAAGTCATGTGAAATGAGTGTTGACTCATGCTAATTCAAGTGCATCAAGGGTTTACTCATGCTTTCAATAAGTATTTACTCATGCTCCATGTGCAATGAGCCTTGGCTCATGCTAATTCCATGTTAAGTGTTGTTGCCACATTTCCATGTTATGATTATCATGCTTTATCATGCCTTTATGTTCATGTTTCTCTTTTTCTCTATTGATATTCCTAATGTCTAAACTTTATTTTACTCCTCATGTTATTCCATGTGTATTCCCTTAATGGGATTTATATCTCACCCTTTTCTTATGCATGTCCTCAGGTTATCCAATGCAATGCTAAGTACAAGGGAATGTAGTGGTCATGTAAAGGATGTTTTCAATAGAGATGTGGTATTTCATGTTTTATGTTTTTATGTAATGATCCTAAGCCCCAAAGACACTAAACCTCTCGATCTTCTTTGTTGTATCAAGTGTTGTTTTATGTAATAAATCATGTTTATGTTGTAATAAAAATCAGGGTTCTCATAGTTTGTATCAAAGGATAGGTTTTTTTATTTTTGGGATTAGGTGTAGAAAACCCTAGTAAAGACTTAGAGACAAAAATATGGATAATAAAAACATCCCTATGTTTTGGTAAGTACTGAGTAAGTGGTTTATCGAAGAAATACATCCCTATCTGGATACGAGCCGGTAGTAGCGGATCTAGCACAGATGTATCCTAGGGGTAAAACCCGAAAACACCGCTTTGAGCATGACCCGAACGGGAACTAGTGAATGACAATGGGCCTTGCATCACTCTTGGTTATGACACTCTTGGGGGATATGTTTTGATAAATTCACAATCTTAGTATGAACTCTTATTAAGGGAGTTTGAAAAAATGCCTCTAAGAATATATGTTAGGAAGTAGATCATGAAAATCCTAGATTGAAGCCTATAGACTCATGAGTAAAGGAAATAAATTTTTTTTATAAGTCATCAAATTTTGTCTTTCAATTAACCTTTATGTGTTACCCCTATCTTTATTTTTATTCCAGTCAATGGCCGGAAATAGGAGGACTCGGGCTAACAACCGTTGTGAAGATCATTGTGATGACTATACTAATGAGATGCCCAATCCAATGGGATAAGGAATCGCGATCTTTATCATGCTTCCCTCTCAGCTAACTCAAGTTTTTAATAGAAACATAGATCAAGAGGAACATTCAACCCACCTATGAAAGAACAAGTCGCTATCGAGAGCTTCATGAGACAATGGACTCATACTTTTAGTGGATCAACCGATCCCACAATCGCTGAACCATGGATAAACTCCATTGAAAAGATCTTCTTTATCCTTCAATGTTCTGAACAAGAGAAGGTCCTCCTGGTAGCTTATCGTATGGAGGGTGAAGCTGATCCATGGTGGACGTTGATAAAAAATACGAAGCCTGAGGAGAAGATCTAGGCATTGGAAAGGAAGGATTTCTGGAAGATGTTTTTCGATAATTATTTTCGACACACCCTCAGGCTTAAAATGGAAATGGACTTCTATTCCCTCAAGCAAAAAGACAAAGAATCTATTGGAGCGTATGGGGGAAAACTTCACAAGGCTTGCATGATACGCTTCCGGATTTGTCGTTACCATCGAATGCAAGGTTGATCGCTTCTTTGGTGGGCCGAAGCCTAGCCTGTGGAAAGTATTAGCGATTCGTGACTTCGACAGCTATGAGGAAATTGTCCGATGTGACCTTAAGGTTGAAATAGAGATCATAGAATCACATGGGTATAATGGGGATAATAAGCATAAGGTGGACTTCAATGATGGTGGGCCGATGGATAAATCAAATGGTTCTATGAAGATCCAGCACCCCACTTGCCAAAAGTACAGAAAAAAGCAGCCTGGAATTTGCCTTACGGGGATGAGGAAATGCTTCAAATGTGGAAGAGAAGGGTACCTAGCTGTTAACTATTAGCAAGAAAGACACACGGCTGCAATAGAGTAAAGGAATGCTCCGTTCAAAACTCAACGCGTTGTTCAATTCTACAAAAGAAAATAATCGGGTCATTTTGCAAATCAGTGCCCAAATCCAAGGGTTTTTGGGGGTAACCAACAACCTCCAAGGCAGCAAGGAAGAGATTTTTCCATCACATCTGCCAAAGTGAACCCTGAAAATGAAGTGGTGACCGGTACGCTAGATATTCATTCAAGAATAGCAAACATATTTTTTGATTCAGGTTCTACGCATTCTTTTATATCTCAAATGTTTATTTGAACAATCCCAGCACCGCTACAAATCATGGAAGTGAAGATGTCGGTTAATACGGAAATTGGGGCAATCATTGTATCCCATTAATATATGTCCTCCCCTGTTATAATCTGTGGATTTAATTTCCTAGAGAACCTCATCATACTCCCTCTGGTGGAATTTGATGAATTTTTTGGCATGGATTGACTTTCCTTATATAGAGCCAACATAAATTTTTGGGAGAGGGAAATCACACTCCAAATGGAGAATCGACACCCGTTTCATTAAAATTTTATAGAGGAAGATGAATCTCCTTTACATCTATCATCTCATGCATGGATATTAATGCCCTATGAAAACGTGTATCTGGAACAGATGATTGAGTCCCAGGAAGAAACCATCCTTGAAGAAATGCCTATTGTGACGGAATTCGCTAAAGTGTTTCCCGATGAACTACCTGGTCTTCCTCATAGAAGAGATATTGAATTCTCAATTGAACTTATACCCAGGGCTTTACCAATATCCAAAAATCCATATAGAATGGCTGTTGTAGAGCTTGAAGAGATGAAGAAGCAACTACAGGAGGATCTGGATAAAGTGTTTATACGCCCAAGTGTTTCACCATGGGGTGAACCAGTCCTCTTCATCAAGAAGAAGTATGGGGCAAAGCGGCTTTGCATCAATTATCATGAACATAACAAAATCACGATAAATTACAAGTATCCTCTCCCAAGAATTGATGACTTGTTCGATCTGCTGTGTAGAGCACAATACTTCTCCAAGGTGGACTTGCGTTCACGATATTATCAAGTAAGGGTGAAGAAGGAATATATCCCCATGACTTCTTTTCTCACAAGATACAGACACTATGAATTCATAATAATGCCTTTTGGACTCACTAATTCTTCAGAAATCTTCATGGACATAATGAATAGAGTCTTTAGAGATTACCTAGACAAATTTTTGGAAGACTTTATAGATGATATTCTAATATACTCCAAAACCAAGGAGGATCACGAGGGGAATTTAAGAACTATACTAGAGATTTTGCGCAAGGAGAAGATCTATAAAAAGTACATCAAGTGTGAGTTCTGGTTGGAGGAGGTCTCATTCTTGGGCCATATCATCACAAGCAATGGGATATCTGTGGATCCCTCAAAAACAGATACAATTGAGGGATGGCTGAGGCCAACATCGGTAACATATATCAGTAGCTTCTTGGGGTTAGCTTGATATTATCGATGATTTTTGAGAAATTTCACATGATTTTCGAACCCACGTACCATGCTAACTCGAATGGGAGTAATGTTTTCTTGGAGTGATGAATGTGAAAAAGCTTCAAGAAGTTGAAAAGGAGGCTTATCACTGCGCCTGTGCTCACTTTACCCACAAGTGGGGAACTTTTTGTGGTATTCAGTGATGCTTCAAAGAAGGGCTTAGGATATGTGCTGATGCATAATGATAATGTGATATCTTATGCCTCGAGGAACTTGAAAATCTAGGAGACAAACTATCCAACGCATGATCTGGAGTTGGAAGCGGTGATCTTTTCCTTGAAAATCTGGCGGCATTATCTCTATGGAGAGAAATGTGAGATATATACTGACCACAGGAGTCTTAAATATATATTCACATAGAAATAACTTAATATGTGATAGAGAAGATGGATAGATCTCATCAAGGATTATGACTGTTCAATCCATTACCACCCTGGGATTGCAAATAAGGTGTCAGATTCCCAAAGTAGAAATGATCCAATGATTCTATCAATGATGAGAATTGAGAAGGATCCAATCTTCATATACTTTATGAAGATGGAAATGGGAATCATAGAGAAGGGAAAATCTTCAATCCTTTCACAAATGATTGCTTAACCATCTCTTTTGGAAAGGTAAAAAGATGCTCCAAAGGATGATGTCGTAATTCAATAAAATGTGGAAGCTATCAAAAAAGGGAAATCCTCGGAGTTTAATGTTAATGAAGAAGGAATTGTGTGGTTTTGGAAAAGAATATGTGTTCAATCAAGTCCAGAGCTGAAGAATGACCTTTTGGATGAGGCACATAGTTCAATTTTCTCTATTCACCCAGGGAGCACAAAGATGTATCGAGATCTCCGAGAAAACTTTTAGTGGGATAATATGAAGAAGGAAATTGCTGAATAAACATCAAAGTTCCTGGTGTGTCAGCAAGTGAAGGCCTAGAGGAAGATGTTTAAGGGGATGATGCAACTATTTCCCATACCATAATGGAAATGGGAAAACATCACCATGGACTTTCTCACCGGACATCCGAGGACATCCAAAGGAAACAATGTAATAAGGGTTGTTGTGGATCATCTTAAAAATATTGCACACTTCATTGCTATTTGGGAGGATTTCTCATTGGATCAACTGGCACGAATATATATAAGGGAAGTGGTAAGGTTGCATGGAGTACCACTATATATTGTGTCTGACCGAGATCCAAGATTCACCTCTATGTTTTGGAAGAGTCTTCAACATGCTCTGAATACAGAACTAAACTTTACTACGACCTATCATCCTCAAACTGATGGCCAATCCGAGTGGACTATCAAAAAACTTGAGGATATGTTGAGAGTGTGTTCAATGGACTTTAAAGGAGTATGGGATCAACATCTTCCTCTGGTTGAGTTCTCTTATAATAACAGTTTTCAATCGAGCATCCAAATGGCACCATATGAACCCCTGTATGGAAGAAGGTGCAGAACACCGACATGTTGGGATAAGGTCCATGAACATAAGCTGCTTGGACTAGAAATGGTCGAGGAAATGGTAGAGAAGGTTAAAACCATTCAGCAGCATATCAAGGAATCCCAGAGTCGATAGAAGCGTTATGCAGATAATATTCGATGAGACCTTGAGTTTAAAGTTGGAGACATGGTTTTTCTACGCATATCTCCGTGGAAGAAGGTCATGAGGTTTGGAACGAATGGGAAGTTAAGTCCAAGGTACATAGGCCTCTTCGAGATTCTTGATCGTGTCGGGGTTGTGGCCTATCGACTAGCACTTCCACCTACTATGGCAAAAGTAAATGATGTCTTTCATGTATCCCACTTAAGGACGTACGTACCAGACCCTACACATGTACTCTCTTCTGAGGTGGTATAATTGGAAGATGATCTTTCTTATGAGGAGAAACTAGTTGAGATCTTAGATCATAGAGAAAATGTTCTACGAAATAAGATAATTCCCCTCGTCATGGTGTTGTAGAGAAACCACAACTTTTAAGAAGTGACTTGGGAATCAGAGGAAGTGATGAAGCTGAGTTACCCACATCTGTTTTAGTGTGGGAAAAGGAAAATTTTTATGGAGAAATTTCTTAAGGGGGGAATATTTTAACGACCCAAATGTTCATTAATGTAAATCCATCTTTATCTAATTAAATGTCTCTTTAAGTTTATATAAAATTTCAACTTCATTGGTTTTATGATAAGTATTTTGACCATTTCTAATATAGTTGTTTAAAATAGATCACACGATTGGTATAAATATAGGGCTTTAACACATCCAATTTTACTTAGACAAAGGATGCGATGGCCTCATCCAGTAGATTTTCCCCATACGAAGCCCATTTATCAGAGCTCGGAAATGAGGTGGCATTCTTGGGATTCGGTCTTGACCAGGCCCAAGCTGATCATCACCATGTCAAGCTCAAACGGAACCGTCTATGAGATAAGTGGAAGTTGATAGGAAATATAACTCAAGCGATGTTATCCGAGCCACCCCAAGAGTATTTCACCATCGCAGACCCTACCCTTAGGTTTTATGCGGCTGTTTTAAGGGATTATGTAACTAATCGATAGTACTATGTTCATGTACATTATTTTTGTATATAATAATGAATATAATTTTTTGTCATTATTGAAACATTGTAAATAGTTTTTAAAGTACAAATGGTGTTTTTAGTTATTATTTAATTAAGAAATCTATTTAATTAAATTAAGGGAATTTTGAATTAAATAATATTTTAATAAAATATTATTATTATTATTAGATTAGTTTTATTATATATAAATGATCATGTAATTGTATGAATGCAATTATAATTTTAATTAAGGTTTGAAAGCCATTTTTGTCAAAACCCGTGAATTTTTTTATAAATGTCGGTTTTTATTTTAAAAATGAAAATTAACATATATATGAAATTATTTAGATAAAATAAATGTTATTTTTGGAATCAGGACGTCGAAATTATCCAACGGTGAATTTTTCATAATTTTCTGAGACAGTCAAATTTTTGAGTAAAAATTAAATACCGTTTAAATATATAATGTGTTTTCTGACATCATAATGACCCAATAGTGATGTAATAAAATACTATAATCTTTATTTTCGGCCAATATATGTTTTACCATTAATATAATGTTATTTTGGGTTTGTTTGGATTACTTTTAAAAGCATTAATGGACCCCCAAGAGTTACTAAACACCTTGTCTTTTTAAATTAATTTCCATGGGAGTGTGACTCACCTCCACATAATAAAGCCTAATATTTTAAGAAGTTCGGACATTGTCCTTATAAAATATTATTTTCCTCATAAATTTTTCAAATACCATGGGAAAAACCCATGTGATGGTTTGTGGTTTGGATTAATTTAATATAAGGGGTCCCAAACCTAAATAATAAAAAATTCCCTCTCCTTTTCTATATAAACCCACCCAAGCTCCCACATCCTCCTCACTCAAAGCCTTTGGAGTTTGTCCAAACTCTTACTTTATCTCTCTATAATCCTCCCAAGGTACCCCAATCTCCCAATAAGCCTCTCACAAGCCTCTCTCTAGCCTTTGGAAGCACACTTCCAAGTAAGGGTTATTTCTTCCTTTCTGATTTTTATCAAATTTTCTTTAAGTTGTTTTTCCATTTTAATTTCAATTATAAATGTTGGGGTATGGGTTTTCACCTCAATCATACTTCACTATTTATGTTTGAATAATTCGAGACCCATTCTCTCTCATTAAATGCCTCCCATGTACACCTGTCACTATGTCAAAATTCTGAAAGGAACTTCTCTCTCCTCTATTACATTCATGAAATACTTTTGTATCATGAATCTAAATTCCATTACAATTGTTGGGACATGTATATATATTACCTCCTTACTTTCCATTACATGTAAATGTTATTAGAAACCACTTTTTTTCTCATCAACCATTTTTTTGAATTATTATGTCATGCCGGTATGCTACCGAAATCACACCGATTTTCTAAACCAATGTCATTGTGTAGTGAATACCATGTCCATTTCTCCATCAAGGGTATTCAACTTTATAAACAATTACTTATTGATTGTAATGATTCATGTATGAATTCCACATTCATTTATTTAGGAATAAATGATTATGTTTTATGAATCCATGTTTTATGATTCATGTGGAACACTTATGCATGTAATAAAATGTTTAAGAAGTGTGCTCCATTATATCGCTCTAATGCATTGGGTGAAGTATAGTATCATGATACATCATGTGCAATGTTTGTTGACTCATTCTAATTCATTTTCAAGGAGGGTTTACAAGTGCTTTATTTTCAATGAGGATTTACTCATTATCCATGTGCAATGAGCCTTGGCTCATGCTAATTCCATGTTATGTGTTGTTACCACATTTCCATGTTATGATAATCATGATTTATCATGCCTTTATGTCCATGTTTCTCTTGTGATCTATTGATATGACTAATGGCTAACATTTATTGTACTCCTCATGTTATTGCATGTTTATTCCCTTACTAGGCTTTATAGCTCACCCTTTTCTTATGCTTGTCCTCATGTTATCCCATGCAATGCTAAGTACGAGGGAATGTAGTGGTCATGTAAAGAAGTTTTCAAAAATGATGTTGTATTCCATTTTTTAAGTTTTTATGTAATGATCATAACCCCCAAAGACACTAAACCTCTTCATCTTCTTTGTTGTATCTAGTGATGTTTTATGTAATAAATCCTGTTTAATTTGTAATAAAAAGAAGGTTTGTCATAGTATTTCCGTATATAGATACCCGATGAGTCTCAATTTAGCTTCTCTCCAGCTTTGGCTGTAACCTACAAGGAGCAGTTCTTTTTGAGGATGCATGGGGGGGGGGTCAGGGCCCTTATAGGGGTTTTTTCAGATTTAGTATTTGTAGACCATTGTGATCATACATGATTTTCATAGGATTGGTTATTTAGGGATAGGTGGTTAGAAAATGTGAACCTGTTGTGAGGCTTGTCTTTTAGGGATAGTTGGATGACATAGAGATCCTTTGTTTTGAATCAGACACATGGAGGTCCATGACAGTTCTGTTCTATGACATCTTATGTGAGAGGTGTTGGGACATGTTTTTAGATGTTTTTTATAGTGATCTTTGTTTTAAACACATTCTACGATCGAAGCATAGAATGTGATTGTGTTTGTGTTACATGCATGTTGATGTCATTGGCTTTTGATTAGGGAACCTTAGGTTCATTTTCCCCAAGACTGGATTGACGGGAAGGACATTTTGGCTGGAAGGACTGGTCGACTAGTGTCTCCATTGTTTTAAATGTAGTCATAGGATGGGTTGATGCTCGTGATTGGAACGACTCCGTGTGTACGGGTCGGGAGTTTAAGATACATTCTAGTAGTGTGTGGTGTCCTATTTTTCTAAATCAATGTGTGGTCGGCTGTTAGCCGAGGATTGATTTTTTAAGACTGATCAATTTTTTGGATCACAGAAGTTGTGATAGAATTTTCCTTTGTGGTGGAGGTGACATCATGGAATAAATTGAGTATCGTAATATGGTTTACCCATTCATTAATGCTAGTTAGGTTTGGGAAATATGTTAGCATGTATATGAGGGATTTGGACACGCCTTCAGTGAAATCTCTATGTACTCTTGTAAGAGATGATAATTAACTATCTTGGTTTGTATTTATTATTTTGAGAGGGCTTTCGCCCTATGTCGAGCAACTTTTCCATTCTTAAAGTTCTTACCTATCGAGGAGGGAATGCAGTGTGGTTGAACTATAGGAGTAGTGTATGAAAATCCATTTGGTGGGAAGTGCACCATTCACCATTTTAGAGTGGATTTCAATATTTTTGGTAAAGAAATCATTGTTTTGTATGAGCTTTTGAGCTCAGAGATTTTTTTGAGAGGAAGACATCAGTATTCCTATGGGGGGAGTACTAGATCAGTTATTATTAAATGGATTCCATATAGAAGAAAATTGATAAATCTATATGAAAGTCGATGTACATTCTAGATTTCTTGGTTTTTCATATTCTTAGGATGGTAGCATGGCTACTTATCCTTTCACTAAGCTTATTGGGGACGATAAGGATTATGGTCGGGTGTTTATAGTAATCTTTGTTTTCTCGGAATTTTGTTTTGACGAAAAATTTTAATATTTTCTCTTGGATGCTCATAAGGGGTAAAATGGTCTTTTTTGGATACTAGATGATCTTGGATTATTCTTATGATGACTATGTTGGTCTTGGAATAGGGTTTTTACCCAAGGACAATAGTTTGGTGGATATCTGAGATATTTGAATTTTAGAGGAATATTTAGTATTGAGTATAATTAAATTAAATATTAAATAACTCAGTAAGGTTCATTTGGAAATAAAATTTAAATGGAGATTCATATTGAGATTATGTCTTCTCTATTGAGTCCTAAATGGGGATCTTATCCTCTCTATGGAATAAAATCGAATCGGGTGCCAGGACTGGGATGAGCCTTTTTTCTTATAGTCCTTTTATTCTTTTTCTTTATTTTTTTTCTTCCTCCTCCTTTCTATGAATTGTCCTTGTTTGAATCCCCCATTTCCATGTTCCATGGGAGAAATAAGATATTTATAATGAGAGAGATGGAAGACATGATGGGTACCATTTCGATGCTCTTGATGTACTAAGTCTGCATTCGGCAACTGTGAGCAGTGAAATCAACTGAAGTTTCGGCGGTTTGCGCCCAAATGTAGTTCCCTGAACCTAGTTTCCCAGAGTAGGTGGATTATTAAAGAAAATATTCATGATCAAAAGAGATCATTTCCTGAAAAACCAATTATATTAGTAGATTTAGAAGTACTAGATACATATATATGTTTTACATTACATTCTGAAATGAAAAAACAACAACATTGTTTCCCCAATGAACACACTCGTATCGCACTGACAATCCTTTCATGTCATTCATAATATATTTATTTGCTTCCTAGGAAAAATAAAACAGAATAAATCAAGGTGCTCAAATTCTCAGAAAGAATAACAATATAACAGAAACTATCATAAATAATAAAATACATTTAAAGAAATGTATAAGACTAAACACAATACTTTTAAAATTAAATAACAACATAACCTAGAAAATATAAATAAAATAATTCCATTTAATTATTTACATAGATATTCTACTCGTCGAATAATCATAGGAAATATCAATAGTTATTTTCATAATGATGGAATGCATAATCCAATACACCATAACCACATGGTCAAGGAATAATGCCATGAATACAAATAAATATTTTGTCAAGGCCTTTTTCTAAGACACTAATTTGTCTCATTAGACCTACTAATTCATAGATGGGTTATAGAGGGCCCCTCCAATCACATTCTATGTCCAATTCAGTCTTTATATGTATGTTTTGAAACAGTATATATTAATTTGTATTAAAAATACCATATGAAAGGTCGTTACATTAACCACAAACAATAAATGGTAAAAAAATTAGCATATCCACAATCAAACATATCACAAAAACTTCAATTCAATATAGAAGATTATATCATAATTAATCAAATACATGTATTCATAACATCTAATTATGGATGTTGACATAGATGAAATAAACCCAAAAACTATTTTACTGATATTTTTATTTCTAGATTGTATTCATTTAAAAGTCATGTAATTATTAAAGAAAACATTTATTTTGATTTTTTTTAAACCTATATGTTAATCCTATATGCTGTTATAATAGTGGAAAATATCCACACATGTAGTATATGTTAAAAAACAGTCTTTCCTTGATTTCTTCAAAAAGGTCATAAATTACCATGTTTGGTAAATGATGGACGGATTCCATTCCAAATATTTTATAAAAAATCAAACAAGGGTATCCATGACTATAACCATACTTTTGGAAATATTTGAAAATTTTTTAAATCAATTTTTAAGAAACTCGGATTTGGATGATAAAGTGGTCGCAGAATATATTTAGGTTTAATCAAACTGGGATAGAAAATAGATTGTACAAAAAACAATTACCTTGAACTTTTACATATGAAAGGGTACCTAATACTGTTGTATAATGGTTAAATCACTGTTATAAAATTATAAAAAAAACAAATACATAAATATGATATCATATATGATATTTCAATATTGTTTTATAAATTATATTTTTGTAGTATCGTTGTTTCAGGTGTTACTGATTTGTTTTACATCATATGTTTCATAGTGAAAGTCATGTTCTTTATTGATAAGATGAATTTGATTCACATAAATAATTAGATTATGTTCTATAATATAATTTTTAATCATCAAATTAAAATTATTCTTGAATGGTTATGATGGGGAATGAAATCTCATCGAGTTGTGGAGACAGTTAATCGCATGTACGCACGAGCTATAATGTCATTCTATTGAGGGAGAAATAATATGTAGTTGGATGGTATATTATATATACAGAGTCATTAACATGTTATATTGATTATTTATATCAAATATATTCATTATTATACCAATCCATATAATGAGGTGTTGAAGAAAAAACTACCCTAAGACGTGGAGATGGTAAGCCATATGTATGTAAGTATAGTGAATTTGTTGTCCATATGACGGATACGATAATGAATATGGTTGTACCATATTTATAATAGAATAAAAATTTGTATAAGGTACTGGGGTTATTTGTAAGAACCCAGATCTTCGTTTCAGGTATGGTTTTCCATTTTCTAGAGTCTTTGAGAAAAATAATTTTTTTGGGAATTTTTTTTAATGTACACGCCATCTACTTTCTGAGTACACACCGTGTACTCTTCTCCACCTCGAAGCAGTGTGTTGGACGTGCCCGGGCCACACACACGGTGGGTAGGGGTGATGTGGAGGACAATTTTGGCAGAGTACGGAAAAATCTAGTACACGTCGTGTACTCTAAAAGTACTCACCGTGTACTTTCTTTTTTCACTAAAAGCACTGGGGTCGCTCCTGACGGACAGAACACACCCCTTAATCTGGTTCTTCTTCTAAGAGCGACCCGTTCATCTGGATCTTCCCCGAGCCCCCACCTCTTTGTCCATTCTCCAATTCAAGCACGGTCGATTGCTTTGGAATCGCAATGGCAAGATATTCCTTCTGCTTGATCCTTGTTTTCCAATTCTTCCACCTTGTCATGTTATCTAAGGTTGAATGTTTTGTGCGTTTTCATAGATCTAAGACGTTCTAGAGAGAATTTTTCATCGCTGTTCACGTATATCGATATCCTAGGATCGAGGTAGGTGATTTGTGCCTTTATTTAGATATTCATTGAGTATCTTGTGAAATTGCGCCAATTCCATTGAATGAGAATTTTTCATTTCCTTGTTTTTCCCCTGCTATTTTCCCTACATTTCATGATTGTTGTAGTAGAGGTTATGCTTGTGAGTAGAGTAATTTGTTTTGTGCCCAGGTTGCTTTTCCATGCTTTTTTTGCTTGTTTGGCATATTTCCAGTTGCCATGTCAAGTTATAGGATAGTTGAACTATTTCTTTGTTATGCTGTTGAGCCTTAAAATGATAGCCAAGTAGTTCTTGAGGATTACTTGGACGTTACACATGCTCTGAGCATGTTAGTTTCACAGAAGACTGTGAGAAACTAGTGTAGTAGACCACATGGAGAATAGATGTAAGGGCTTCTCCAGAGTGTCTTTGATTCCGATGCAAGACCACAGGTGGAATTGATGATGATTGCTTCTCAGAGAGTCTGTAGTTCCTCGACGCGGGCCGATGGGGGAATGAGACATTGAGTTCTTTCCCAGAGAGTCGTTAGCACGAAACGAGACTATAGGAGGAATTAATAGTGATTTATTCCTCACAGAGTCTACTTTCATAGCTAATCCAGAAGGGTGAGACTGTGTGCCTCCTAGAGTATTACTAGTATTCGTAGGTTGAACCATAGGGGTTAGGCTGTGAGAGCTACCCAGAGGGTTACCTGTTTTCTTATTCTTTTTGGTTGTTTACATGTGTACTTTATATGTTAGAACTGTGAATTGTAGATACTGTGTGTTTCTTGTCTACTGTTCATGTGCTTTACTTTCCATTTATTCATTTAATGTTTGGAACAGATCTTTGGGTGGTTTCCTAATGGGTCGTTGTCTCACACCTTGTTTGGGCCATGCTTTGGGCCCAAGCAGATTATGTTGTTGCAAGGATAGAGAAGTGTAAGCGCCCTTCTACTTCAGGTACTTGATTTGATGGTGAGGGTAGCATGGGATTGAGATGAGGCTTGCGATGTTGAGGAGTTTCTCTTCTATTTTTCTTTTTCAGTTTCTTTAGTACTTGTGTTCAGTTTTATTTCATCACGTTGTTGTGTATTCTACATACCTTAGATACTTGTACTTGCTGCATCATTATCATCATTGCAATTTATCATTTCTTCCACTTTTTGGTTTCAGTAGTTGCGTATTGTTACTGCTTCCGCTGTTTATTGTTGTTTTCCGTACCTTTTATACATTAATGAATGAGGGCATAGTTTCCCCATTAACATACCAAGGCCCTCGCTGCTAGTCGGCAACCTCTAGCATTTGGGGAAATGCGCTTGCGGTCATGTGGCGAACCAGGTACGGGGCACCAGTGGAGGGGCTCCAGATTCGGGTCATTACAAAGTGGTATCAGAGGTGTTCTTTTATCTCACTTTTCTATTTGGATACTTTAGCCAGGGATAATAAGGATTCAGTACTTGGTATTAAGTTGTTCTCGGGAGTAGAAAACCTATGTACAAGGAAAATCCATACTACATCGTTAATTGCAGTTTGCTAGATTTGAGATTTTACGATTAATATGATTTTACATAGAGTGATTCACATGCTTTGTGTAGTCATTTTCTTGACAATTGCGGTTCTATTTCTGTCGCAACCCGATGAGATGAGGTTATGTCATCTCATGCATCATATAGGCACTTGTAGAAATCACATGCCATGCATTCATGCCATGCCATTTAGGGTGCATTGGCGATTGTATGTTGTTGTGATAGACCTTGTGTAGATTATTCATGCCGTTTTGATAGATGCTTGATAGAATCTCTTCTGCCTTGTTAGAGGATTGTTTGTTTCCTACCTTTCTTAAATGAACACCATGTTTGGATTCACGGGGAGTTTGGGCACTCACGAATCGAAATTTGGCACTTCCTTGACATGTTTTCTGTGTTTTCTGGGCATCTGTGTGGTTTTTGAGTTACTGCCTAGAAAAACCCAGAATACATAGCGTGTACTTTTGACAACATGTTGTGTAGTTTTCTGGTTGTGTCACTGACCATGTGAGTAGGGACACGCCCTTGTGGAAGTAACTTTAGGAACACACTGTGTACTGTAGATACTTGTCGTGTAGTTCGGATCCATGTACCCACCTGTGTCACTAACAACACGGGTCTGGGAAGCTCGAGTAGAACACGCTGTTCTATAAAAGAACATGTTGTGTAGTGTTATCCAGGTACCCAATCGTGTCACGAACAACACGGGCCGACATGACCTTCTCTTCAAACACACTGTGTTGTCCTCAGTACATTCCATGTAGTTTTGTTCAGGTACCCGACTATGTCACGAACAACACGGTATAGTGTCACCCCCACCTATACACGCCGTTTTTGTTTGGAACATGCCTTTTAAGGTTCAGCCGTGTAGACGGTCGTGTATTTAACAACACGGGCCGCCAGATCCTTGTCTAGTACACGCCGTGTTGGATCAGAACACACCGTGTTGTCTCAGGTTAAGTCGGGCCGTGTGGGTTATCCATGTAAGGAGACTCAGGTAGGGGAATGGATTTCATGTACAATCTGTGTAAGTTGAGGTGTTACATGACCTGTAGGGTAGGGGTACATGCCCATGTCAGTGGCTTGGGAAGACACACCGTGTAGTTTTTATACACGCCGTGTAGTTATGTTTTGAAAACTTGTGTGTTTTCCTTCCCCATATCCCGTTTGGTACTCTTGTGTTTCATATCATTGCCTTTCTAATCTAAGGTGTACTTTTGATCTTTCAGAGATATGACTCTGAGACGTCCTCTGGTTGTACGTCTGTCATCAGGCAGTGATCAGACGACATATATGGCTGATCAGGGACCTCTTGTCGAGCCAGCCTTGGCACCGGATGTCATACCAGTTGCGGGAGCGGATGCAAAGTTCATGGAAGGTTTTATGAGGATGATGCTGACCTTCCAGGAATCACCACCTCCTGCCACGAATATGGAAGACTTGACGTGGGTTTTTCCAGCATCAGCATCCTCCTACGTTCCCAGGGGAAGGAGGACCTTAGGCTATAGAGTCATGGCAGGAAGCCGTGATGACTATCTTCGAGCATCTAGAGACGCCTCCAGAGAGGCTGGTCAAGCTTGCTACCTACATGCTCCGAGACTCTTCCAGGAGGTGGTGGGACATGATCTCAAAGGCGGGTCATCAGCAGGTTATGGATTGGTTGGAGTTTCAATGTGTCATTTATGACTACTTCTATCCGGACACCCTAAGGGTCGACCGAGACTGGGAGATCATGAGCTTAGAGCAGAGCACCATTTTTGACATGGAGCATTCCTCTCGTTTCACCGAGCTACAACATTTCACACCCCTCTTGGATGGGAGTTGGGTATTCATGGTAAGGAAGTTCGAGGATGGTCTCAGGCAGGAGATCCAATCGCAGGTAAAAATATTCCAGTTCAGTTCCATCACATCCATCGTCAATCAGGCACTGATTGCAAAATGCAATCTGAGAGACTCTGGAGCTGCGATCCAGGGCGGTTCACCTTCCAGAGCTAGTTTTCCTCCAGATGATAGCAGGACGTTTTGTAGGGAGTTTACGCGCGATGATCCGAGGATGCGAGATGCATCAACAAGCAGTAAGGAGGTATTCTACCAGTGTTTTCGGTCAAGGAACATGAGGCCACAGTACTAGAGAGACCCCATAGAGTGACATTCATGTGGAAAGATGGGTCACCTTCTGCATTTCTTCCAGGTTTTCTCACCCGCAGCGGGTGACCGGGGTTCATCAATGACTCCTCATTCAAGAGAAGACTCACCAGTTTCTCACCAGTCAGGAAACTTGGGTTCTTTCGGCCATTTGGGCCGAGGTGGAGATCGAGGCCATGACGGTTAGACACCAGTCCCTCAGCACCACCACGAAGGTTCAGCTCAGAGTGATCAGCCTGGGGTGCAGGGCTGCGGTGCAGGCCAGTATTTCATCGTGGAGCAGATCTATCAGTAGAAGTATCCTGGCCCTTCTACAGTTTGAGGTAGGATTTTAGTAGACTCAGTTTTATCTTCATCACTTTTAGATACTGGTGCTATGCATAGTTTTATCTTTGTTGCTGCTGTGGAGAGTGTTGGGCTCTGTGTCTTTTCTTCTAGCGACTCGTTGACACTAGACACACCTCTGAGGATGAGGAAATCTACTGTACGCTAGTGTCGAGAGTGCCCACATGATGTTGCATGGTATAGTTTCTCATGGGATCTCTATGTCCCAGAGATGACATGCTACGATGTCATTCTCGGGATGCACTGGTTGGTTCCCTTACAAGCAGTCATCGACTGTTATCACCGCAGAGTGAGTTTCATTTCACCAGAGGGTAAATCCTTTCTTCATAGAGTCGAATGGTATGTACAGGCGAGTCGCGTAAGACTCGAGCATTATGGGCTAGGAAGAGTGACAGCCTAGATTTCTAGTCATTATCTGGATGATCAAGGGACTTTGCAGTTAGACTTTCCTCTAGTGGGGGATCATTTCAGGGATGTCTTTCCAGAAGAATTTTCGGGTTTGCCTCCGGAACATGTGGTTGATTTTTCTATTGAGCTAGTTCCTGGAGCAACACCGGTGTTCATTCCTCCTTATAGGATAACCATAACTGAGATGAAAGAGCTCAAGAAGTGGTTGGAGGAGTTGTAGGCAAAGGGTTTTATCCAACCCAGTACTTCTCCTTGGGGTTCACCTATCCTATTTTCGAAGAAGGCAGATGGCACCCTTTGACTTTACGTGGATTATCAGAAGATGAACCAGTTGATGGTCATGAACCGATATCCCTTTCCGAGGATCAATGACCTCTTTGATCAATTTCGAGGAGCCCATGTGTTCTCGAAGATTGACTTGAGGTCTGGTTATCATCAGTTTCGCGTTAGACCATCAGATATTCCTCTGACAGCCTTCAAATACATGTATGGTCTATAAAAGTATACAGTCATTCCGTTTAGTCTCACAAACACGCCTGCAGTTTTCATGGCACTAATGAACCAAGTGTTGCATTCTTTCTTAGATTCTTTCGTCGTGGTCTTCATCGACGATATCTTTATGTACTCTCACACTCTACATGACCATGCTACCAATCTTGGGATCATTTTGAGTAAACTGAGGGAGCATCGCTTGTATGCTAAAATCTCGAAGTGCCACTTTTGGATGGATCATATTCACTTTCTGTGTCACGTTATCTCAGAGGAAGGAGTATCTGTTGACCTAGAGAAAGTGAGAGCTGTAGTTTCCTGGGAGCAGCTGAAGAACATTTTTGAGGTGCAGAGTTTCCTAGGGCTGGATAGATACTACAGACACATCATTAAAGACTTCTCATGCCTAGCAGCACCTTTGACAGTTGTGACCAAGAATGGGGAAATGTTCTTATGGTCAGATTTTTGTGAGTCAGCCTTTCAAGAGCTGAAAGGAAGGTTGATGTCAGCACCAATACTAGTCTTTCCAGATCCAGGCAGGAGCTACACTGTTTATTTTGATGCTTCGGGTATCGTACTATGCGTTTTTCTCCTGCAGGGAGATGGAGTCATTGCGTACGAGTATCGGTAGTTGAGGCCACATGAAAAGAACTACCCCAAGCACGATCTGGAGTTGGCAGTTGTTGTTCATGCCATACACTGTTGGAGAAACTATCTTCTGGGAGAGCACTTTGTCGTCTTCATTGACCACTAGAGACTCAAGTATTTATTCACTCAGCATGATATGAACTTGAGGTAGTGCAGGGGGGTCGAGTATCTTATGTCTTTTGATTTCAAGATTGCCTATAGGCCGGGGAAAGGAAACGCAGTGGCAGATGCGTTGACCAGGAGAACTCAGATTGAGGCAGTTCAAGGGTCCAGTAGTGAGTGGCATCTGATGGATGTGTTCTCTAAGATGCATATGGAGGTGAACGACTTACAGGGAAAAATTATTCTATCTTCTATAGCTGTTTCCTCTACATTACTTGATCAGGTGTGGATAAGGAAGCTCTCAGACTCCGAAGGCTTAGTTTTGTGGGAGAGTGTTTCAGGAGAGGACCCTCTTCCTTGATGGATAGTGGGAAAGGAAGAGATCTTGCGTTTCGAAAGAATGTGTATGGGTGCCAGTAAACATATGCGAGGAGCTTATGCGAGATTTTCATTCCTCTATTTGGGCAGTTCATCATGGCATCACCAAGTTGTATCGAGATCTTCATCGCTAGTACTAGTTCCCAGGTATGAAGAATGATGTTTCTGGTTTTTTCATGAGATGCTCCACTTTCCCGCAGGTGAAGGAGGAGCATCAACGACCAGAAGGCCTGTTACAATAGTTACCCATTCCAGAGTGGAAGTGGAACAATGTCGCGATGGACTTCGTGACGTCGTTGTCGAGGTCGCCTTGGGGGAACAATGTTGTTTGGGTTGTCGTCGACAGACTTACGAAGATTGCACTCTTCTTACCGATCAAGGAGACCTTTAGTGTCGATGATCTGGGCCAGCTGTACATCAGAGAGATCGTTCATCTACATGGAGTTCCACACTCCATTGTTTCAGACAGGGATGCACATTTCACCTCTCGGTTCTGGTAGGGACTTCAGAAGACGTGGGGTACACATGTACTTTTGAGTACAACATACCATCCCCAGACAGATGGCCAGTCCGAGCATATGATCAAGGTGCTAGAGGATATGGTTAGAGGTGTCATTCTAGACATTGGCAGTTCTTGGGAGATGCATACCCCTCTGGTGGAGTTCACCTACAAAAACAGTTTTTTGGTGACTATTCAGATGGAACCTTACGAGGCTTTGTACGGTAGGCCATGCCGATCTCCCTTATGCTGGCTGGAGGCAGGAGAGGCACTTTTTCTGGGACTTCATCTTGTTTAGGTGACATCAGAGCTGATAGAGCTGATTCAGAAAAGGATGGCTACAGCACAGTCTCGGTAGAGGACTTATGCGGATCATTGGAGATGAACTATGGTGTTTGAGGTCGGGGATCAGGTTTTCTTGTGTGTGACACTGAGGGTGGGACACAAAAGGATTTGGAGGCAGGGTAAGCTTTCATTGTGGTACGTCGGGCCATTTGAAGTTTTGGAGAGAGTTGGGCCGGTCGCCTATCGGTTGCAGCTACTCCAGAGGTACCGGGCCATGCACAACGTCTTCCACGTCTCTCAACTCCAACATTACTTCTTAGACCCGTCTCATGTCTTTCAGCCTGAGGAAGTGGAGCTCGAAGATGATGCATCATTTAAGGAGCATCCCATCCGGATTATCGATCGCAGTATGAAGGTTCTCTGTGGGTGGTATGTCCCTCTTGTACGAGTGCTATGGCAGCATGGGAGAGTACAGGATGAGACCTAGGACAGGAAGGCCGATGTATGATCGTAGTGGTCAGAGATGTTCAGGGTTTCTTCTTCTACGCCTCACTAGGGGAATTCGGGAAAAAATTTCTTTAAGTGTGAAAGTTTGTATGAAACCAGATATTCGTTTCAGGTACATGTTTCCTTTTTCTGGAGTTTTTGATAAAAATAAAGTTTTTGGAAAATTTTTAAAATACACGCCCTGTAATCTTCTTCGGCTCAAAGCCGTGTGTTGGCCATGCCCGGGCCACACACACGATGTGTAGGGGTGACGTGGAGGCCGATTTTGGCAGAGTACGGAAAAACCTAGTATATTCTATGTACTCTAAAAGTACACGTCGTGTACTTTATTTTATTTTTAACTAAAAGCACCAGGGTCGTGCCTGACGGACAGAACACACCCCTTCTTCAGGTTCTTCATCTGAGAGCGACCTGTACGACCAGATCTTCCTGGAGCCCCCACCTCTCTATCCATTCTCTAATTCGAGCATGGTCAATTTTTTTGGAAGCACAGCGGTGATTTCTTCCTTCTGATTGAGCCTTGTTTTCCAATTCTTTCTCTTTATCAGGTTATCTAAGGTTGAATTTTTTGTGTGTTTTCTTAGAAATACGACGTTCTAGAGAGAATCTGTCGTTGCTGTTCACGTATATCGATCTCCTAGTATCGAGGTAGGTGGTTTGTGCCTTTCTGTAGAATTTATCTGAGTATCTTATGCAATTGCGCCAATTCCATTGAGTGAGAATTGTGTGTTTCCCTATTTTTCCCCTGCTTTTTTTCTTGAATTACTTGATTTCTGTAGTAGAGGTTATGGTTATGAGTAGAGTAATTTTTTTGTGCTCAGGTTGCTTTTCCATGCTTTTTTTCTTGTTCGGAATTTTTCCAGTTGCCAGGCCTAGTTGTCAGAAAGTGTAACTATTTAATTATTATGCTTTTGAGCCTTGGAATGATATCCAAGTTGTTCTTGAGGTTTACTTGGACATTACATGGGCACTGATCATGTTAGTTTCACACGGGATTGTGAGAACCTAGTATATTAGACCAAAGGAAGATTATACATAAGGACTTCTCTTGGGTGTCTATGAATCTGATGAGAGACAACAGGTGAAATTGACGATGAGTTCTTCATTAGAGAGTCTGTAGTTCCTCGACGTGGGCCACAAGGGGAATGAGACGTTGGGTGCTTCCCCAGAGAGCCTTTATCACGATACAAGACTATAGGGGTAATTGACGGCGAGGGCTTCCTCATAGAGTCTACTTTCTTAGATGAACTAGAGGGGTGATACTGTGTGTGCCTCTTAGAGGGTTGTTAGTACTCATATATTGAACCATAGGGGTTAGGTTGTGAGAGATACCTAGAGGGTTACTTGTTTACTTTTTTTTGCTGTTTGTTTACTTGTGTACTTTATATGTTCGAACTGTGAATTATAGATATTGTGTGTTTCATGATTAGTGTTCTTGTACTTTACTTTCCATGTATTCATTGACTGTTAGGCACATATCTTTGGGTGGTTGCCTACTAGTACATTGTCTCACACCCTGTTTGTGTCATGCTTTGGGCCAAAGCAGATTATGTTGTTGCAGGGATAGATAACGGAAAGATCCCTTCTACATTAGGTACATGATTTGCTGGATCTGGGGAGCATGGGACCAAGCTAAGGCTTTCGATGCTGAGGATTTGCACTTTGGTTTTTCTTATGCAGTTGCTTTAGTACTTATGTTCAGTTGTATTTCATCACCTTGTTGTGTTTGCTGCTTTCCTTAGATACATGTACTTGATGCCTCATTATCATCATTGATATTTATTCATTTCTTCCACTGTTTGGTTTCAATTGTTGCGTTTTGTTACTGCCTCCATTGTTTATTTTTTCCCTTACCTTGTATACCTTACCTAATGTGGGCATAGTTTCCCCAATAACTTACCATGGCCCTCACAGCTAGTCGGGAGCCTATGGAATTTTGGAAAATACGCTTGAGGTCATGTGGCGAACCAGGTATGGGGCACCAGTGTAGGGGCTCCGTATTTTGGTCATTACATTATTATTTTATTATGGAAACAATAAAGAATGTGGATGTGGAAGAAGAAAATAACATAGAATGAGGTGATTAAATAATTATCTTTTCTTTTGGTTCTTGCTTTTGGTTTAAACAAAAGGGATCATAATATTGATTTCTGATCAAATTAAGGCCTCTAGTATGATTTGATGGTATTTGGGAGGTTATCTGAGAAGTTTTTTTCTTATAACAATGAATTTGGATGTTTGGAATTAAGATAAGGGAAAGTTCCTTTTATAAGATAGGTTATGGTAACTTTAGGAACGACATGAAATATTATTTCATTATAAAATAAAATTCGATTTCTAATTGCAGAAAATGGATTTATTTCACAGATAAGGTGCTGATGGGTCTAAATATTCTCACCCAATAGGTTTTTGATATTTTTAGGTCACAATATTAATCTTATCTTTTATATTTACCTCATTGTTAAATAGTTTAGATTTTACTATGTCTTCTTGTATTTTTATATTATGTTTTCAATAACCTAATTATAAAATGAAAATAAAACCTAATGTGGTTCATTAATGATATATATATTATCATATAAGTCCTTTGGGTGGAACATATATTTTTTGGAATATTATATCATTTAATAAAATATTATTTGTTTTAAAAAATCATTTATTCCTATTTTGACAATATATAGTATTTGGTTTTTTAAGTCATAAAAATATGATATCATTGAAAAAAAATAAATTTAATCAACCATAAATTTTAATATTAACCATTTTTTTAAAATTCTTAAAGAGTCTCAATTTAAATTTATTTTAATATTTATAACATCAATTAATTTAATCTTTCATTAATATGGTAATGAGTGCATCATCATTGTGCAATTAATATATTAAATTATTTAATGCCAAAATATTATATATAAAATACAATGATGTATGAAATCATTGTATCATTATAAAGAATATTTATAGTATAATTTATCTTATGTATATAACTCTATTAAAAAAGATTTCTAAATTAAATTAGAATATAACACTTTTAACAATTCTTTAAATGAAATATAATAAATGTCCTAATCTAATCCTTGTGGATCAAAAAGAATTTTATTATTTTTCTATGGTTTATTTTGGTCAAAATAAACTTATCCAATTGAATTAGGAGATGTTTTAGTATAATTATAAAAACTTTTTGACCATTAATTACTCTATTTACTTTTAACAGTGGTGTATAAAATTCAAAAGTTACAGTTAAAAAAATTTATTTTCATCTGATTGAACCAAATTATTATTTAATGATGTAAATTGTGTCACACTGTTTTTTGAAAATCAATTTCCAAAAGTGGTAAAATTACATTTTTTTCATATTGAAAAATATCCCTAGAAGTTTGGTTAAAGATGTTAAAACATTCAATAAAATTTTATATTTCAAATGTTATTATAAAATGACTCCAATGTATTACATTTCAAAAATATGGGTATCATGTATTTATTTATTCATTAAAATAAATGTAAATATAAATAATAATTTTTCAAATAAATGTCTCTTTAAAACAATAATGTAATGTTTTTCATTAATCATCAAAATTGAATATTTTCAGAAAAATATAAAAAATTCATGCTAACCAAATTTTCATTTTCCTAATTAATAAATGACATCCATTTTGAAAAATATAATTTATAAAATTTCTATATATGTGTATTACTATTTATAAATTTATTTAAATATCATGTTTGATTTGTCATGAAGTGTAATAACTCGAAGTTGTGTACAACACAAGGTATTATATTATTCAATGAGAAATGTACCATAGAATCATGGGGGGGGTACATTATTCCCTCCATCAAATAATTTCAACCTTGAATTTCTAAAATATAACTACATAAAATGTTTTGGGAGGCTCTTCATCATAAGTTCTTAAGGATCCCACATTATCTCATACATTTTATGGTTTCCCCAATGAACATTTACCAGACGAGTCATCTGGTTTCTCATCACTTGTTCTCTAGTATCAAAAATCATGATATTCTCTTTTCAATAAGAACAATCAAGTTTTAGTTCTAATTTTTCGTAGTTTTGTACATGCATTGGTTGAGGCATGTATTTTCTCAATAGTGATACATGGATGACATCCTGAACTTTTGACACACTAGGCGACATTACCAAATAGTAATCTTCAACTCTAATTCATCATAGAATTTACAAAGGTCCAATGTCCATGGGACATAATTTACCCTTTTTACTGAATCGTATAACACTTTTTCATGGAGATACCTTCAAGAAAATAGGATCTCATAATTGAAATTCCAAATCATTCCATCAGATATTGGTATATCTCTTTCACCTAGATTGATCTTCTTTGATGTGTGTTAAAATAATATTCACCTTTTCCATTTTTTCCTCAATATGTTCTAATTCTATGTGTTTCATTTCAGTAACATCATCCCAACAAGTCAGTGTGCGAAATCTATTTTCATATAACGATTCATATGGGGACATATGAATACTTGAATGTAATAATTTATTATAGGAAACATCGACTAGATGTAAATATCGATCCCACAAACCATGAATGTCATGTGGGAAATATGTGAACTTTTCATCTAAGGGATGAATAGTCTTTTCCGATTGTCCATCTGTTTGATGGTGGTAGGAATTTCTCAAATGAATTTCAGTATCTAGGTAATTCTAAAGACATTTCTAGAATCATGATGTAAAATGGGGATGCCAAAAGGAAATAATCCATATATATACTCAATGAAATCTTACAACTTAATTAATATATATTATTGCAAAATGTTCTAGTTGTATATCTTCTCTTTTTGTGACAAAATGTGCTGACTTTTTAAGATGATAAAAAATGACCCATATTAAATAATTCCTTCTATGAGTATTTGGTAACCCCATGGAAAAATACATCGTAATGTCATCCCCATTCCACATAGGTATAGAAATATGTTCAATGACTCATCTCGGATGTTTCCTTTCAACCTTATCTTATTGACAAACCATACATCATGAAACATAATCTGTATTATCTCTCCTCATGTGTCCCACAAATAATGTTCCTTAAAATCTCGATACATCTTAGTGCTACTAGGGAATATAGAGAAATTGGATCTAAATGAATCATCCAAAAATTCTTTTTTTATATTAGGTATATTGGGTACACAAATTCTTTTCCCAAATAATAAAATTGCATTTTATATACAATGTTGATCAATCTCCCATGATTCACATCTTGAATTTTCATTTGAAACTACTTAGCATCAGTAAGAGAACTTTTTATCCATTATAATAAAGATGAATTGGAAACCCTTTATAAAAGTATTGATGTTGCACCATCCCAGATTATTCCATTATCCATATTTACTCAATCCATGAACATAGGATCCCTTTAAACTCACATATTGTACAGAAATATATGATCATTTATGCTATAAGAATCTGGAACTTTATTTTCATTCTTAGTGTGGTATTTTAGAGAGCAATAATAATCATTGAGTAGTTCAATCCATAGTCATAGACTCATGTTGAAGTCTATCTGTGAAAATATATACTTCAAACTATTGTGATAAGTATATATCTCACATTTTTCACTATCAAGATAGTGACTCTATATCTTTGGAGAAAAGATTACAACTTCTAACTCCAGATCATGAGTAAGATAGTATTTTTTTCATTAAATTTTAGCTACTGTGATGCATAACAATAACATTATCATTCTGCATAAAGAGAAAACCAAAATATTTCTTTGATGTATCACTATAAATAAAAAACCCATAATTTACAAACGGTTGAGTAAAAATAAGAGCATTGACTAATCTTTTCTTTAATTTATCAAAACATTAATAACACTTTTTTTTCAAAACAAATTTATCCCATTTATGTGTGTTCTTGGTTAAAGGGCAAGACAATCAATAAAAATTATGTATGAAATGTCAATAATAACTTATTAAACCCATAAAACTGTGTACCTCAGTTAAAATCATCAGTGTTGGCCATTCATATATTAACCTTTTCATCTAAGAATCAATAGATATTCCATCCATATAGTCAATATGGACATGAAATGAAATATCCAGAATCCCAAATTCACACTTTCTAAACTTCCCATAAATTCATTACAATTATGAGTCTTTAGAATAGTGAACATGTTATTTTCATGATCTATATAGATTTTAGAGTATACTAAGATGTCATCAATAACAACTAATACAAAGTCATCAAGATGTTCCATGAAAACATTGTTCATTAGATCCATGAAAATGTAGGGTGCACTAGTCAGTCGAAAAGGAAATAATGTAAACTCGTAATTCCCGTACATGGTTCAAAATAGTATATTTGGAATATCATACTTTTCCATGCATAACTGACGGTATCCGGATCAAAGGTCAATCTTTGAAGAATTTTGATCTCCCCGATGTTGATCAAATAAATCATTAATGCGATGTTGGGGATACTTGTTCATTATTGTTATATCATTGATCTTCATGTTGTCAATGCATGACCTCATAGATCCATCTTTATTCTTAACAAAAAGAAGAGGGGCTCACCATAGAGAAAATCAAGGGAGATTAAATCTTTTATTACTCAATTCCTCTAGTTTTTTCTTTATTTCTACTAATTACCCAGTGTAAATTCTATAAGTGGTCTTTGATATGGGCCTTGAGCCTAGAATTATATCAATAGAAAAATAAATTTTTCATTTTGAGGGATGTACTGGTAAATCCTATGGAAACAAATCAACATATTCATGAAAAATAGGTACATTTTTTATTTTAATATTCCATTCCCCACCCATTGTTATGTCACTATCTTCACCAATTATAATTTAATTTAGCAGAGCTACTAGGGGTGGGTTCTTGATGAGAATCAGATGGTTACGTTTATGCTTTAATGATAAGGTAATCCATATCATCATAAATAATTGTATCATTCTTCTTCATAAAATAAATATTTGCATCATGGTATGAAGACAAATCCATATCGTTGATTATATCAAATTCATTCATGGGTATGATGGTGAAATCAGCATATAAATCACATTTAAATTCCATAATGGTAATTGATTCACAAATTTTTTCTCAATGATAATTCCCTTAGGAGTTTTAAATGAAAAATCCCATTTTAAATCAAATTGGAAATATCTAATTTTCATGGATAAATGGGAGGATATGAATGAATTCGATGATCCAAAATAAAAAAACATTGGATAAATTTGAGGAAATGATTAATTTATATGACACCACGTCATATAAAACATCAACCTCTATAGTTTTGATCACATAATCATGTCCTTACTCCGTTAGAATTTTATGAGTTAATTTTCCTTGAGTCACATGACATTCACTTTCATAATTCCCCATTTATTTAGAACTATAGTATTCATCATTGAAAATATATTTCTTCCCCTACAAATATTATCTTGGTGGCCTTTTTCCCAACACTCATAACAAAATAACATTCCCTTTAAACACGAACCAAAGTGTATCATCCCATATTTACTATAGGATGAGAATTAAAATTTTCCATTCATCACCTTACTTCCATTTCCATAGCATTCAATAGATCTTTTTTCCCTTTCATTGCTTTGAAGTTGTAATACAAAGTAAATTCTCTTTTTTCCTTGATAGCACACAAGACTATATATTTTTACGATGAGATGAATTGGGAGACTAATGATCAAATGATATATGATTTTAACCCATCAAATAATCAACCAATATTACTCCATGGTTTATATATATCATCTAAATCATGCCTTGAGAACCTTGTAATTTTATCCACATACTTTGTGACCTTCTCATGATCCTTTTTCCTCTGAATACAAAATAGTGCTTCCATATCTGCTTGATACTCATAAAGAAAGTAGTTTTCTATGAAATATTTTTCTTACTCCCTCCATTCCATATTTTATACTTTTTCATCCTCTTCCTACTTTTAATTAATGAACGCCATTGATCTATATCTATTGTGAGGTGATAAATTGTCCTAACAAAATGTTCCATTTCGCTACTATTTCCGACGCTTTCACCGGGGTGCGTGCATCTGTCTGTGAGGATGCGTTGCAGTTACCCCTCATTCCCACTTTCCAAAGGCGGGCGGCATCCGCTCCTTATTCCGGGGCGTCTTCTCCATGATCGAAACCAGGATGATGGGATTTTAGTTCTTCCTTCCATGAATTCCTCCTCAGAACTCATCACCTACTCCGGGTCTCCCTCATAGATTTAGTATGTTGTTCGTAAAACTCTTCCCAGTCCCATGTCTCCATGGATGCCAGTTATTACACTACTTCTGTCAGGACATTCCAAAGGGTCTGGTCAGGGTAGCAACCATCAGTCGGGGGAGTAGTCATGTCAAGGCATCAATAGCATGTCTGAATGCTGGGGAATTGGGGTTTCTGTCTTTTTTCACTTATCATAGGTCTTCTCGAGGGCTTGTAAACCCGAGGCATCCCACATCGAGCCCGGGGAATCATATTCCATAGGGAAATATATGAGGTTTTCCTCAGCTTCTTATGTTTAACACATGGTATGCCGCATGTTTAACGTCCTACAGAAACAGATCGGCCTGATCAGAACACTAGCTGGAGTGGATCAGATTAAGCAATCCCCCTAAAGGGATGCCAATATCGGGGTCAGCCTGTGGGCGGCTTCCCGGATGCTGTGGAGAGAAGTGGAGTGGCACGATCTCACTGGGATGTGGCAGCCCGGGTGAGAATCAGGATGGATGATAGATGAATGAATGAAGCGAAGGGGGATGAAATGGAACCATCGCAAGGGAGACAATGATGTTGGTTTTGAGCTTCGAAGAGACCTCCTACGTATCCCCGTGGCTGGGAATCAATGTCCGCGTAGTTCAGAATGGTGCAGGTGAACTGACGTGAAGGAGGACCTTGTCCCAATGGTTGTTGTGAGTAAAATGATGTGGATATGGTCCTTGGTCCGATGGTAAGGGTCTTATGCACTAGGCTGCCGAGGTATTACTGTACCAACGTGAATGAAGTCGGAATGACCAACAAGTGTGTGACTTGAACCTCAGGAAGGCTTCCTACGTACCATGCCTTAAAATGGATCAAGTTCCTTGTAGTTTAGGAGAAAACAGGGGGGAGGGCTTTGCACACCAACAAGGAGAAGGTCTGGTCCAATAATAGTAGGTCTTGAACCTCAGGAAGGCTTCCTACGTAACATGCCTTGACACAGATCAATATATTCATAGTTCAAATGAGATGTGGAATACAGTTTAACATCATGCGGGACTGGGGTAGAACAATGTGAATCAGGTCGGAACGATCAGGTGACGGGATTGAACCTCATGAAGGCTTCCTACGTACCATGCATTGAAATGGATCAATGACCTCATAGTTCAGGTGGTGGTTTTCATCAGTGAACTAACGTGGAGGTGAACCCATGGGTCCACTGGTGGTGGGCATGAACCTCAGAGAGGCTTCCTATGTACCATGCCTTAACATGGATCAAAGTCCTCGTAGTTCAGGAGGAAATGGTGGGTGTCGGCAAACTGATGTGAAGAAAGGACCTTGGTCCAATTGGTGATGGGCTTGAGCCTCAGGGAGGCTTCCTACGTACCATGCCTTGACATGGATCAAAGTCCTCGTTTTTTGGTTTGGTCACAACAGCTTGCCGTCGGACTGGAATGCAGTTTAACGTCATTCTAGACGAGGGTTGAACATGAAGCAATGAAATGATGGGTTGTGGGCTTGAACCTCATGGAGGCTTCCTACATACCATGCCTTGACATGGATCAAAGACCTCATAGTTCAAATTGGATATATAGTTTAATGTAATGCGGGAAAACATACAGTTTAACGTCATGCTGGACGAGGGAATACATTTTAACGTCATGCTAGATGAGGATAAAACCTGACGTGAATAAACGACCGGGTGGTGGGCTTGATCCTCGTGGAGGCTCTCTAAGTTCCCTGACTAAACATGGATCAAAGACCTCGTAGTTCAAATGGATGTGCAATTTAACGTCATCCTGGATGGAGGCATACAATTTAACGCCATGCTGGATGATGGCATACAGTTTAACGTTATGCTGGACGAGGGAATACAGTTTAACATCATGCTGGATGAGGTCATACATTTTAATGTCATGATGGACAAGGGCATACAGTTTAACATCATTTTGGGAAAGGTATTGTCATGGCCAATGCTTACTCTAATCCCACGTGAGTCATGATCGGTGTGAGAAACAAGAGGTAGTGGAGACCTGATGATCACATTGCGAAGGGTGCGTCTGTGAGAAACGAAGAGGGTCTTACATGTTAGGTGGCCCATGGTGCTAGGAATTACTCCAGGATGGAGGCTCGAAGTGTAGAAAAGCACAGTGGGGGAGGTATTTGGGACCAATGATGAAAGGTGCCTGGTTCCCTGTCACGCCCTCTATTGGCCTTGGCAGTGGGGATGTACGGAGGTGCATGGGTGCTACCTTCCACAATAGAGGCTTGAGGGCTTACACTAAGGTGGTTTCCCTTCTCCCGTGGACGTACGCCACTCCGATAAGGAGGATATTGTCCCCTGTGGAGGGGTGATCCCATCTCCATGGAGACCAGTGGGCATAAATAATGTCTGAACTAGGGGGACCCTACGTGCGAGGCACGAGGTTAGATAATAGTTTAACGTCCTGCAACTCAGACGAGCTTCTTGGCAGTTTAATGTCCTGTAGCTCGGACGAGGTGGGTTTACTCCGCATCTCTAGGACTTACATGATCGGTACCCTCCAATCCTTGGGGAAGGGAAGGTACTGCCAAGGCCATGGTCAAGGGGGGTCGTAGAGCGAACCATCAAGGGGTCCACGTTATTATGGCTAGGCGAAGAAGCAATAGTCATCAGCATGCCTATGTGAAGAAGTAGTAGGCGAAGAAATGCTACGAGTGGTGTTGTCAATGGGACTTTGAAATCACATCGTTCAAACCTAGAGGGTCTCACGGGAAGAGGAATTGCCAAGCAAAGGGGTGTTCTTCGCGAAGTGGAGTGCCTTGGCCAGAGCATGGGGCATGGGTGTGAATGGGAGGTGCTTCACGAAGTGGAATAGTATTCGTGGAGAACTGACTCGCGAAGCAGAGGTGCCTCACGAAACAAGGTGCTGCGATGTAGTGTGCTTCGCGATGTACAATGACCTTGCCTTGGCATGTGTATCACTATTATAGGATGGGTGTTTCGCAAAGCATGAACACTCCGCGGCTGCCCGGGTTCCCTTGGGAATCCCCTTCCTCCGCAAATTCCCTTATACTTGACGAAGGGCATCCCCCTCAGAATTGGGGATCAAAATGAGACAAGACGAAAACATCTCGTGAAGCAAAAAAACCTCACAGAGCTCATGATTACCGGGGTGAAGGGTTCTTCGCGAATCGGGAGATGAGAGCCGAAAAGTCAGATTGTCCGTCTTCTGGACTCGGGAGGAGCCCAGTATTTATAGGCAAGGGGTGCTATGAAGCAAAGCTGATGTGGCGTGAAGGGTCATCTGGTGCTTCGCGGCGGGCTCATAAACGTCAGTGCATTCAAGGAGCGTTACCACCTCAGGGGCTTCGCGATGGGTTCGTGAACATCAGGGCGTTCGTGGAGTGGTACCGCCTCCTTTGCTTTGCGGAGATTTCGCGAACGTCAGGGCGTTCATGGAGCGATACCGCCTCCTTTGCTTCGCGGCGGCCACATTGCTCGTGTGAGCTCCGCGTCGGGGCTTCGCGAGGCAGTGTGCGGGATTCTTTTCCTTTGTCCCTTTGTGTTCAATATTTTGGCACCATCAAATGCCCCCCTTAGACATGAAGCTGTGGAGGGATCAAGGTTCAATGTTTGAGGGAAAATAACCAAAATTCTCGACGGTTCGTGATGCGGCCTCACAAAGCAGTGTGCGGGGCTGACAATGGTTGTGTGGTCTGAACACGTCGTGAATCTCCATGCGGGCGGGACACACCGTGAAGCTCTGGGGTCACTGCCTATAAATAGAGGGGCTGACCTCCCTTTTGTCCTCTTTCCACTTTTTTCCTTTTGCGCACTCGATTTCGCGACGCTCCGCGTACTCCGCATTTGCTCTCTGTGAATATAGCTTTGTGGCGAACCGTGAGTCTCCGACTCCGCGACCACTCCATGAAAACTTATGTTTGTAGGCCCTTTCCAGGCTCCACGTCTTGGTTTTGCAACCGAGCTTCGTGAGAGATCTTCGCGAGAAACCTTTGCGACCCAAACCAATTTGTTTTTTAGTTTCGAAAATGAAATGGCCCATTGAGAAGCTATGTTGGGGGGTGCTTGCAGACGCCGCCCAGAGGGATGAGATGGCTAACTGAATGGGCCTTGGAGAGATGGTCTGAAGCCACTCGGACCAAAATTCTTTGATATAACTGCTATCAGAGAGTAAGAATAACTATCTGTAGTGCATGAATTTGCCCTTGTATGGCTTCTGGCTAAGGGATAATGACTTCATCCCTAAGGCGAGTAGGAACGAACCATCTTGCTGGTTCAGGAGCACGCCATGCCAGCGGCAGTGGTTCTGGGCGGCTAATGGTCATGCACGGGAGGACATCACACCCGTCACTACCAACTGTCTCTACAACCATGTGAACAATATTGAAGGGAAGCCACTGCAACTAGAGACGTCCCCTCTTATGTACCGCACCATGCTGAAGGTAGCTTTGCAGGACACGAAGAAGGGGTGGTCCGATGAGTGGGACCTGGGCCAGGGTGGCAACTTTACCAACGACTCAACATGGGACTACTGGGTAGGCGCCTCATGCGAGGAGTTTGGGGCCGAGATGAGGAGAGTGGTTTTCTATGAGGTGGCATGGGCCTCACAATTCCACATTTACAAACCTAAATATCTGATGCTAAAGCTGCTGAGCAGATGGTCGTCTAGGACCAAAAAAGTTCACCTGCACCATGAGGAGGTGGGCATCAGTCTATGGGATGTCCATAAGATTTCGGGGTCCCGATCTTGGGGGCCATGTATGATGAGTTCCTCCCCGTCATGAGCCCATGGGAGGATACGGAGCATATGCCGCAAGTTGCATCGGTACTGATGGCACTGGTCCCGAGAGAGGGAAAGAAGGCAGTGAGAGATGTCCACTTTAATAAGTGGTTTGAGCTATTGCTGGACTTCCTAGATAATCCAGAGTTCCCTCTGAGGCCTCAAACTTCTCTGGAGGTGGCTCAACATGGCAAGGAGAACTAGTATTGGCGGGTCTTGGAGGAAATCCAATGGGAGACTTGGGGTTTCAGTGTCAGCACTAAACAAAAGCCGATAGTCAGGCTGGAGGCATTCATCACAACTCTTATCTACAGTTGGATCCTATCGGTGATGGATTCGAGCATGGGGGTGTGACGTAGCTCATTCATCATGGCGTCCATGCTGGATATGGTGCAGCGGGTCAATATGGGGATTCTAATGCTCTCCAAGCTGGACAGAATGACGAGGAACCTTTGCGAGGGAAAGAAGCCGCCAAGGATATACAGGCCCTTCCACCTTCTGTATGGGTGGATTGTGGTGCACATTAGGGGGATTTATGAGTATCCAAAACCTATGTCTCTGCCGAGATCAATCATCCGCCCCTCAATTCTGAATGCGGCTCGGTTCTTCCCATTCAATCTAACTATACTGATGGTGATGAACCGGTTGTGGAGGGCAGATGAGTTTAACTTCCACCCATTTACATTGCCGATGGGGGTACTTACTGACGATGAGTAGGGAACAGAATATCACTGGGCTTATCTCCTAGACTTTTCAGGCATAGTTTTGGTGGAACGAGTGGATCGTGAGCCGCTCTTTGAACCATACACCCCGCATCGGTTTGCGAGGCAATTCTGGTGCCTCTAGTGGCTGACCCCGCAGTTCTACTAGAAAGTGCGTCACGAGGAGCATCCGTGTGTGATGAGGCAGATGTGGCTCATGCTCACAGAGAAAGATGGGAAGATGCGAATTGTGTTTCCTCCATACACCACCACTTTCGGATTGGTGAGGGAGTATGCCATCATCTGAGAGGCCGCTTATCTGGGGGAGATTCTGAGGCAGTCAACCATTCGAGTTGGTGACAGCGGGCCTCCCCAATCCCGAGATCGGGGTCCGAGGGAAACAAGGTCCTCTCGCGGTGGTAGGGTTGTCGTGGCGGTGAGACCTGCACCGGCCGAGGGTGTGGCAGAAGCGGCAGATCCGGTGAATCCAGAAGAGCAGGGCCATCAGAAGGGGCAGACACCGAGGGGATTTCGCAGGATATCCGCTCAAGCTCAAGGGAAGCGGCTGCGTCATATTGACATGCCAGATGATGTTGTCTTCCCAGAGGCCTGGGACATTTGGGATGTCAACCAGCAACACCTCAGTCTACACGAGATGTGGAAACTCCTGAACCATCGCGGGATGGTTCTTTTAGGTATAATACCAGTCCTGAACAATATTTGGTTTAGCTGGATGACTACGTTCACTCCAGTGGTGTCCCAAACCCAATGATAGACCAGGTGAGGGTACTGCCAGATCGGGCAGTTCCGCCACAGCTATCAGCCGCTGATATGAGGGAGTGCTTCCCCCTGCTAGAAGAATTAGATCACTCCTCTTGGGAGGATGAGGCTGGCGGAGGGAGCCCATTGGAGGAGGGAGAAGTCAGAGATCAAGACTCAGATTCTGATGATTTCGCAGAGGCTCTCGAGGTAGCATTCTGAGCTTCTTTCCTCATGTTCCATTCTCAGGCCATCATGGATTTCTTACCAATTTTTGACCCACGTAGGAGGAACTTGTACGCATTCCCCACTCTCACCCCTTGGCGGGTGATGATGCAGGACCTTCAGAACCCACCAATATGGCTGCGTTTAGTTCTGTGTATGGTGGGGCCAGAGTGCCCGAGGTGGCTCCTCCAGAATCTCCAGACCTTCCAACAATATACGGGGGGCCACACCTCGGGGTCCCATCAACATCGACTCAAGTGCAGCACTAGGAGTTCGATCTCTATAAGTTTCCTCTAATGGATTCATTGTTGTCATATATATATTTTGCCAACTAAATTTTACGTCCCTCTCTATTGTATAGTTCTCCGACTATCATGGGCTCCTACTACAAGGATAGTCAGGATGTTTGGTGGCATCCCTCCTAGGGGCATGCTAGTGATGGTGGAGATAGTCCCCCCATCTCCCCAAGCTGCAACAGACACTATCATTGGTGTAATCACCAGTAAGGTTTTGCCCGAGGTTATTGAGGTGGAGTCCGAGGACGAGGATCAATTGGCCGATCCAATCATGTAGACTGGAATGAAACGACCTCCGACGAAGAAGACATCAGCAAAGTCCGCCGCCGATTGTGGAAGCTAATCATGCGCATCATCAAGGACACCCCCAAGCACTATGGCTGAATGAAATGGACAGACTTCGCTTGCGGCTGAACGAACTGTGCGCTGGTGGGGTGGATGCCCAACGTCCTCATGCACTCATTCGAGATCTCATGGCCGAGAAGATCGGGGAGTATGATCGCAGGCTCACAGTGGGCTAGCAGCGGAGGAAGGTGAAAAATATCAAGAAGCTCCAGGAGGCTGAATGTGAGGTCCAACAGCTGCAGGCCCGGGCGGATGAGCACTCAGCCTCTCTTAATACATAATCTAAGTTGATTTCACGGTTGAAGGCCCAGCTGGTAGAGGAAGAAGAGAAAATGAGGCAGGATTCTGGAATGATGGCTGCCATTCAGGCTGGCATAGAGATGGCCAGGGCCAAGGCTGACGAACTGCGCCCCGCTGCTGCTGATGAGGAGCAGGAGCTGAATCAGTGGCATCAATTCCTGGACACCACAAGTCGAAGGGTGGTAGATCTACAATGCTCTTTTGACAGGGTCAACTCGTCCATGGGGGGGGGGGGGGGTCGACCCCCGAGTACTGTAAAAAATTATAAACCCTTTAATGGTACTTTCATTCTTCAATTTTTCTTCATTTGAAAGTCGTAACATGAATGATTTCCACTTTTTTCATCGGTTCATTACATCCCTACAATGTTTTCAGGACATCTGGCGACAATTCCCCACGCTCACATGGGTCAATCCTAATGTGAGAAACATGAGATAATTGCCTCATCATCCCACCCAAAATAAGAGTGGAAACCATGCTTCGGGAATCCGAGGTTTGGATAACCAGTCCAGATTTCTGAAATATGGAAGGGGGCTTGCTGGATAAGGATGTTCTCAAAATAGCCGAATTACCGTTTCATCAGCGTGATCTTATTCAAGAACGATGCAATGCTATGGGTGCTGAAATTCATCCGAACAGATGGAAATGGGAAGTGTGAATCACAATACCCATGATTCAGAACACTGTGGAAATGGCATTACAATAATGGACAACCATTAAACATGGTGGAGAAACTATATCCTTACTGTGTTAGCCTAAAAAGGGAACATCAAATGGGGATTGACCATCGACCATGTTCGAAACATGGGACCAGGTCACAAATGTGGTCGATCAATCCTTCGGGACGTTGGCCCAGGACAGTAGGCGATCCCTAGGTCAAGCATCGATACTGTTAGGGGGTAATCTAAACATGACCAGTCTTCTGGAATGTTGGACCAGGATGGTAGGTGAGCCGATGCAGCATGAGACCAGGCCGTTAGGGGTCCCTTTATACATGAAAGGGAATGAGGGTCCGAATAAGGGGCATGCAAAGCATGGAATATGGAGTGATGGTTTGTCTGAACAGAATCCAACAGTCATGAGATTACACTACCATGGAGGGAGTACGCCAGATGGGCACATCAATTTGATTAGGGATCCTTCCTTCTTTGGGATAGGGCCTCTCTGGAGAAGGGGTTTTTCGCTTCCCAATGGGATCTTGGGGCATTCAGAACCTGTTCAGGGCAGAGTCATAGTTACATGGTCCTCTATAAGCGGTCCGGCCAGGGGCCCAGAAAGGGGAAGAATAGGATTAATGATTCCTATGGGCAGGACCCTAGTCAAAATACCAGGGTGTCTCTACGTATCCCATGAGGGTGGGAATCATGCCAAATGTAGTTTTGGAAGCGCAGTGTAGTCATAGACCAACACTGGCAGGTGAAATCCTCTCTAGTAGAGGCTCTAGTGCATCCAATGATTAACACGGGGCATCCTGAACTTTTTCAGGGTAGAACCATAGTTTAGTGTCGTGCATTGAGGACATATAGACCACTATAGTTTAACGTCATACGATAGGATGTGGAGTGAAAGATCAGAGACCGGGGATCTTATGGTGTGGTAGTTATGAAACCGACGTGAATGAGGACTTGGAGTCCAAATCACACCACAAACCCCCGGAAGAAACCCTCCGTGTCGAGGGTCGAAGAGTGAAAATTAGGCTGGGACCAAAGCAGAGTGGTCGGGCATTCCTACGTACCCCATGAGGATGGGAATCAAGCCATTCCTAGTTCTGAAAGCGCAGTTTAACGTCATGCGGGACGATGAGAAGCCTGGCTATGTTGGTACACATCCTGCCAAAACTACTAATCCCATGTGAGTCATGCTCGGTGTGAGAAACAATAAGTAGTGGTGGGAATTTGATGACACAAAAAGGGGAAGGTTGGGGATAAGGTACGCTTTGTAAATACCGGCCCAATGATTCAAACACGTCCATGTGGCGCACCTAGATGCACGTAGAGGTGGAGCCGTTTATGTTTGAATTCTAGTTGGACATGAGGAAGTGGAAATGTCTAAATCATGATGCTCGAGATTTGGATCAATATGATGGTGGCGTGATGAGGGAGGATAACTATTAACCGTGGCGGAAACGTAGCATCCATATCGCATTAGCCTAGAATGAGGACTGACAAATGAGGGTCGACCGATGACCATGTTCGAAACACGGGACCATGTCACAAATGTTGTCAGAGATCCGTAGGGATGTTGGCCCGAAACTATTGGAGGGCCCTTAGGTCTTGCATCCATGGAGATCCCTTAAGCCTAGTATCCATGTCTTCTGAGGGTCCTTTTGGATGTGGAAGAGGATGAGGATCCAAATAGCTTGCCCACGAAGCTTGGTCATTGTATGAGGGGAATGTCCCTATGAAAATACCACCCTTCAGGCTCTTTTTGAAAACGAATCTAACACGACAACTAGGGGTATTAGATAGAGGGAGCAGAGTCCTTTCCCATATAGAGGTATTAGTTTAGGTTCGTAGAATTCGGACAATCTGGGGAGTGCTCGAGTCAAGGGACCGAACATGAAAGTTAGGCTGGGACTGCGGGGAAGTGCCCAGGCACTCCTACATATCCCATGAGGATGGGCATCAAGCCATACATAGTTCTAAAGGGTGTCATGGTAAGATACCAGTGCCAGGGAAAAAGGGGAAGTGCGGGCATGACCCTTGTACTAAAAGAAGTGGAATTAGATAAATCTTGTTTGTCCATTAAGGCGAGTGATTTTTTTTTTGTGAAGTGATAGGACTAGGGTAGCATGCCCTGGCATCTCCACAAGAATCAAGTCCTGATATGCGTTGAAAAATGGCATGTTACGTGACTAATACCCAACGTGATGTCCTCTACAACGAGGTAATCAAAATGTAGTGTCGTTTTTCATCGTGAAGCCAAGACGATAATGTCATAGTTTATGGTCGTGTGATAGGCCTAAGCATGAATTTTAACATCATGCAGTGCATATGTAGTAGAGATGATGCTAGGCGGGGAATGTGTATGGTGTTGTGTGACACAACCGACGTGAATGAGAACATGATCCCTCATCACACCATGGAGTCCCATAGTCATGGTCCCAAAGGCAGGATGCTGAACTCAAGATGGACCCAAATACAGGAGGTCTGGGCGTTCCTACGTATCCCATGAGGATGGGAATTTAGCCAGACATAGTTCTTGGTAGATCTTAGTTTATGGTCTTTAGAGCTCAGACCATGGTTGGATGACAACTTTCCATGTAAGGGCAAACCTCGACCCGATCCCTATGCCCACGTGAGTTAAACTTGGTGTCTGAAACAAGGGGGAATATACTTATCGCAATACCTGAAACATCCAACTAGGGGGATTCAGTGAAGAGCTTCGAAGGACACCTTTGACATGACTTTGTTCCACCAATGCGCGGATGTGGATGGAGGAATAGTACCAAGAGTTTTAAAACATTACATGGACTTGATGAGAATGGAGATGGATGTGAATCGTGTAACCAACATTTTGGGCTTAATGTGGTTGGTGTGGTGATAGAGAATAACTGTTAGCCATGGGGGGAAATAGTCTCCATATCACGTTATCCTGAGGTGGGAACAATAAGCGATCATCGACTACTGACCATATTCCCAACGCGGGATTTTTATTGATTTGTTGTTAGAAACCCTCCGGGGAATCGGCCCATAATGGTAGGAGAGCCCTTGGGTGTTGTATCCAGGCTGTTTTTGGGGGTCCCTCCTGGTGTGAAATATGATGGAATCCCTGATGATGTGATACATAATGCCTAGGAAGCGGGTGTGGACATGTTCGAGTAAAGTCTGAAATTCCATGTAATAAATCGGAGTACCCTTAGGATCATTGGTGAACCGTCAGAAATGGTTGATGAAATTTGCTTGGGAGAGAGAGGTACATGGTGTGGTCATTAAAAGACCGATGTGAATGAGGACATAATCCCACACCACACCATATAATCCCCTCGTGGAGGAATATTAGGCCAAGGGGCCAAGGTGGGATGGAGGTTTTCGGAAGATGGGGCTGGACCCGAAGCTTAGACATTTGGGTGGTCCTACGTATCCCATAAGTATGGGATTCAAGCCACATATAGTTCTGAAGGTATACCCAGGGGGAAGAATATCCTAACAAGGAGGTTTACGACACAACGGGTAATGAGGACATAATCCCACACCTTACCACACAGTTCTGTAGTAAAGAATCTGGGCTGGGGGCCCGATAAGGTCATGGGGCCTGAGGGTAGGTCTTGGTGAGGGAGGTCTGAGGATGGGCCTCGGTCAGTGTGTCGAAACTACCTTTTAGTTTAACGTCTTGCTGCAAGGATGAGGTCCGTGGGCCTGGAGAGGCCAAGGGGCTAGAGGATAGGCATCAGTCAGGAGGGACTGGCCAATTTGCAGTTTAACGTCTTGAAATGAGGACGGGGAAAGCGATAAGTGTATCTTATCTGAGGATGTGTACGACATGGAAAGTAACCTAACTTGAAATAGGACGTAATCCTAAACCATGCCGTGCATTCCTTATAAGAGAATCGGGGTCGTAGGCTCAGCCGTTGGCACCACCCGGAGGGATGTTTGTCACTTCAGGATGGGGCAGAATGAATCACTACACTAAATTTTTGGGACATCCCGGGGCGGTCCCGAAGATCTAGAACACTGTTGGACATGTTTGAAAAATAGCATCCCTATGGTTACCCGATATGGAAGTAACAAATTATCATTGACCGTTGACCAAATTCAAAACAAAGGACTTGTATCGGTTTGTTGCTCAAAAAACCCCAGGGGTGTTGGCCGATATCGGTAGGAGAGCCCTTGGGTGTGGTATCCAGGCCGTTCATGGGGGTCCCTTCGGGTGGGTAAAGTGATGGAATCTCAGTCATGGAGTGGGTGAAGCGTAGTTGTATCCATCCACGAAAAAGGCGAACATCTCCTGGGGGGACGTACAACCGGGTTGAGGCTTTCCCAACTTGAGTTGGCGCAAAAGTGTGCATCCTGCCATATGTCTTGACCCGAGGGTATGATTTTTGGCTTTTGGGTTGGGCCGACAGACGAAATGTCCAGGCGTTCCTATGTATCCCATTAGGATGGGAATCAAGCCATACATAATTCTTGAAGGCCATGCAGTTTAACGTCATGCGGTGAGGACGTGTGAAAATAGAAGAACGGGAGTGGGCACATGGTGTGACCCTTATAATCCTTGTATGAGCGGGGCTAAGGAATCCTGCTCTTCATCATGCAAGGATCCACTGAGGAAACTATACCCAGGGGGGACAGTGAAAGAGAAGAGCTCAGGGTTGGGCTCAAGACGAGGCATCCAAGCGTTCTTATGTATCTCATTAGGATGGGAATCAAGCCACACGAAGTTCTTGAATCCCAGTTTAATGTTGTGATGGATGAGAGAAGCATCTCATTTGGGGATTTGTATAGTACGGTGGGTAACCCGACGTGAATGAGGACATATGCCACACCACACCGTACAATCACATAAGAGCGCTTGAGTCGACGAAGGCCATGGGTCCTGAGGCTGAGCCTCGGTCAGGGAGGCTTGACCAGGCGGCAGTTTAACGTCTTACAGCAAGGATAGGGTCCAGGGGCCCGACGATGCCAAGGGGCCTGAGGCTGAACCCCGGTCAGGGAGACCTGGACAGCTTGCAGTTTAACGTCTTATAGTAAGGACGGGCGCCATGGGCCCGAAAAGTCCAAGGGGCCTGAGGCTAAGACTTGTTCATGAAGGCCTGACTAGCTTGCAGTTTAACGACATGCAGTGAGGACGAGGGGGATCTTAGTTTAAGTTCATAGAACTCAGACCATTTTTTCAGTTTATCATATTACAGGACGGTGGTGCAGTTTATGGTCATGCAGGACCGTAACGTGTGGTTTAGGGTCATGCGGGACTGTAACATGCAGTTTAGGGTCATGCGAGGCCGTACAGTTTAAGGTCGTGTAGGACCATACAGTTTAAGGTTGTGTAGGACCATACAGTTTATGGTCGTGTAGGACCATACAGTTTATGGTCGTGTAGGACGATAATGATTAAAGTCACGTAGGACCATACAGTTTAAGGTTGTGTAGGACCATACCGTTTTAGGACATGTATGACCATACAGATTAAGGTCATGTAGGACCATACAGTTTAAGGTCATGTAGGACAATATAGTTTAAGGTCGTTTAGGACCATACAGTTTAAGGTCATGTAGGACCATACAGTTTAAGGTCGTGTAGGACCATACAGTTTAAAGTTGTGGAGGACCATACAGTTTAAGGTCGTGTAAGACTATAGGGCTCATGCAATGTATTTCTTGAGGAACGTGGCATTGGTGGGAGAATTTATGCGCTCACCATCTGTGGTCAACAAGGAGTATGCTCCATTGGGGTAAACCTTATGGATTATGTAAGGTCCTTCCCATTTGGGCTCAAGCTTGGACGGTTTCCTACCAGGGATCATTAGCCCTCGAAGCGCCAACACTAGTTCACCCCATAGTTAAGAGAGAAGGGAAACCTTCTTGTTGAAGGCTCTGGCTATCTTATTCTGATGCCTTTCCAGATTGTGCAGGGCACGAAGCCTGTTCTCATCCAGTTCTTCCAATTCAGCTAGACAGATTTCAGCCACCTTATCTAGTGCATGCTGGTCATAGATTGAAGTGTGTAACGGTGGCAGCTAGATCTCAATGGGTACGACGGCCTCATCCCCATACATTAGGGAATATGGGGTCACCAAGGTGGAATTGCGAGTCATCATTCGATAATCCCAGATGGCCTTGGGGAGCCATTCCTACCAACTTTTCTTGATCTGACCAACCATTTTCTACAGGATGTTAGAGAGGGTTTTTTTGAATGCCTCGATATATCCATTTTCATGTGCATGTTAGTGAGAGGTATGGTTCTAATGGATATTGTACTTGGAATACAATTTCTTTAGCTCGAATGCTCGGAGGTTGGTGCCATTATCGATGAGGACAACGTGAGGGACCCCAAACTGGTGGATGATATTGGAGCTCACAAAGTCTACGATTGAACGGGCCATTAACTCTTTGAGTGGAACTGCCTCTGTCCACTTGGAGAATAAATCTATTGCAATTAGGATGAACCTACACTGGAGAGCTGTCGCTGGAGGATATGGTCCCACTACCTCGATTCCCCACACCGCAAATGGCGAAGAGTACTTGGTGGAGTGGAGAGGCTCCGGCAGCTGATATTGGAAGTTGGAATGAACTTGGCACATGTGGAATCTCTTTGAAGACATGATACAATCACAGATCATAGAGGGCCAGAAGTACCCCATCCTCCGGATTTGATGGGACAGCTTTGGCCCAGCTTGGTGGGCAACACAGGAACCGGCGTGAACCTCTTCCATAACCTGAGAAATCTCAACTCCATGAATGCAACAGAGGAGAACGCCATCAAAGCTCTACTTATAGAGGTTCTTCTCAATACTAGGACTTCTATGGAGGGTAAATTACAGCACCCGTTTTCTGATTCTCTCACGCTCGTCCTGGTCGTCCGGGAGGAAACCATTTTGGAGATACTCGACAAAAGGTTCCCTCCAGTCAAGAGTGGCCACAACCGCATTGTCTGACATGTCTGGGACTCCTGAAGTATATGGTTCGGTGGTAAGATGACTTATCCGCAGGCCGTTGTTGTCCTCTGGGGTGATGGGGGAAATGACTCTCCAGTGTGCCTCATGTATGATCAAATCATCTTTCTCGAGTTCTGCGAGTGACGTAGCTAAGCCAGCGAAAGCATCAGACTGACTATTCTATGACCGAGGGACAGGGGTAACATCAGGTCGAGAAGAGAACTAGGCCATTAGACGGAGGGTGCACTCCAGCAATGGCACAAGATCCAGCTTCCTGACGACATAGTTGCCATTGTACTTCTTGATTACCAGCTTAGAATCTCTGTTCACATGTAGATGGGGCACATTGATCTAGAGGGCCAACTCGAGGCCGGTGATGAGAGCCTGGTACTCTGCCTCGTTGTTGGTGAATCATTCTAACAATAGGAATGAGTATGGTAGGACGGATTGCACTTTGATGATGAAGACAATACCTAGACCCACTATGTTGAGCATAACACCATTGAGCCTCCTACCGGTGGGGCTCCGGCATGAACTATTGAAGTGAATTTCCCAACATGAGATTGAATGATCGATTGAGAGGATTGCCTCATCAGGAAAATCTAGGTCCAGGGATAGATCCGCAGAGGTTGGATGGGTAGCTAAAAATTCTACCAATGGTTGTCCCTTGATGGCCTTCTGAGGCACGAACCTGATGTCAAACTGCTGGAGGATCACCGCCCACCATACTAGTCAGCTAGTAAACATGGGGTGGTTCAGGATGTACTTTAGTGGGTATATATGAGAGGCCAACTATACCTCATGGTGCTGCAGGTAATGACGCAACTTCTGTACAAAAAAAACGAGCGCAAGACATCTCTTTTTGATAGGGGAGTATCTGATATCTGTATCGAGAAGCATGCGGCTGAGATAGTATAGACAGTTCTCTATACCCTCATTGTTCTTTTGGGCGAGAAGTGCACCAAGGGACCATTCCATGGTTGTCACATAAAGGACCAACGGCTTTCCAGAGACAGGTGGCATCATGACCGGAGGTTGGAGCAGATACTACTTGATTTCCTCGAAGGTGGTCTGACACTCTTCATCCCACTTGTAGGCGACACCTTTCTTCATGAGCCAGGAAAAGGGCTTACACTTGCCAGCCAGATTCGCAATAAATATGCATATGTAGGCTAAGTGGCCTTGGAGACCTTGATGTTCCCAAATATTGCTCGGGGGTGGCAATTGGATGATGTCCTTGATCTTTTTGGGTCGATCTCAATGCCCCGATATATAACAACAAAGACAAGGAACTTCCCAGAGGTGACCCCAAAGGCACAATTTAACGGGTTCATCTTCAAGTGGAGGGAACAGAGGAAACCGAACACTTTCTCAAGGTATTTGAGATGGTCCTGGTGATGGAGATATTTGACCACTAGATCCTCCACGTAGCATTCCACCAGCGTCTTGAGAATCGGCCTGAATATGCGATGCATGGCCCGCTGATAAGTGGCACCTGAATTTTTCAGGCCGAAGGGAATAACCTGGTAATAAAAGCTACCTTGGGAAGCCATGAAGGTAGTGGAATCCTCCTCCTCGGTGTCCATCTGTATCTGGTTGTACCCGGAATACCCATCCATGAAAGAGAGTGCTTGGAACCCGGATGTGGCATCAATCAATAACTCAGTCACTGGTAGGGGAAAGTCATCCTTTTGGAAGTGGCGATTGAGATCGCAGAAGTTGATGCTCACTCTGATCTGCCTGTTTTTCTTCCTGACTGGCACAATGTTGGCAAGCCACTTAGGGTAATGGACTTACATGAAGAAGTTGGATTTGATAAGCTTGTCAACTTCAGCCTCAACCATGGCACCATGAGAAGGGTGCATCTTTCTAGGAGGCTGCTTAAACCAACGATGGTTTCTCGGGAGGCCCAAGCGGTGAACGGGTACCTGAGGATCTAGTCCTGGCATCTCACCGTAACTCCAAGAAAACACATCTTGGTGTTGTTTGAGAATGTTTACGTACCACTGGTGCTCCTCGTGGGACATGGCTGCACTGATCAATGTGGGTATTGGATCTGTCTCACTACCAAGGTTCACCTGTACCAGTTCATCAACTGTGGTAGAGACACCTTCCTCAAAGGCGGGGGAGCATCCTCCAGATCTTCCACTCCACCCATGGAGGGATTTCCCACACGGGGATCTACTTCTAAGCTATCAATCCCTAACGGGTAGCTGGTGCCGGACCAGGTAGCAGTGGTCAGCATATCAGGAGACCCATGTGCCACTGAAACCATAGCTATGAAGGTAGTCGGTCTAATCCCATATGGCCTTCAACCTAAGGGGCCACGTTTGATGACATCAATGCAGTGGTGACACGTCGGCTTGAGTCTGTTGTTTCCAGCCTGGTGGAAGAGACACGTATGACATAATTCAACTGTCATAAGCGTGAAATTCCGATACCGCATAGAGGTAGGAGGTTTCGAGATCACCTGAGCCTGGTTGGTGTAGTAGTACGAGGTGATTTTCCTCCATCACATGGACATGGGAACATGCCTTCCTTTAGTACCTGAAACAACAAAGCACTGCCCAATGTCGGGGATCATGGCCTCAAATCACTGGATCGTGAATATATAGGCTTCATAAAGGCCTTCCCAGGGATCACTAGTGACCAGGTTGGGTTCATCCTCACATGCTAGGATTTTCTTATCATTTCTCTTGTAATAGTCAGCATCTAGATTGCGGGATTCACAAGAGGTGAAAGGAGACGCATCTCCATGGAGCATCCCTACTCGACCATTGAGGGAGTAATTGAGGCATTGGTGATACGATGGAGGGACTTCTGCGTGCATATTTATCCATGGTCTTCCCATCAATGTGTTGTAGGCGGTATCCTGGGAGACAACCATGAAATTGGTGCTGGAAATTACGCCAATGAACTGGGACTTCAGGCGGATCTTGCCGACTGGGTATTTCTCGGTCCTGTCATATCCCTAGATTCCGAGATTGGAGGGAGTTAAATCATCTTCAGATAGACCCAGATTTCGCAGTGTCCGAGTCGGGATTAGGTTGATCCCAGAACCCGATTCAACAAGGTAGCGATGGAGTTCCATGCCATTGAACTTGCTAGTGACGTACAATAGGCGAATATTCCCCAATATGGGGGGGGGGGTCTTCATATTCACCGGAGAACGAGATAACTTCATGGAATTCGGCATTCTCAATTGCCTCGGCGTGGATGGATTCCGCAGCTGCTACATCCGTCTCAAACTGAAGGGGGCTCCTTAGGGACTCGTAAAGTTTTTCGCGCATTTCATACAATAGACGTAGGGACACAACGATAGAAAGCCTCACTCGAATGCCATCCAGGTGCTTCAGGACATCGTACTTTTGTGCCAAACATGAGCCTCTGCTTACAGGAGGTCGTTCTGCAGTTGGAGGCATAGAGGGTCCTTTCGGTTAAACCGGCGGCTGGATAGTACTGGGTACATCCCGCTTCCTACTAGTTGAATCCTGGAGAGTAGCCACCGGATCAGGATCAGACAATGGAGATTCTCCTGCAACCGGTCAAGAGTGACCGTGATACAGATGATGCATCTCTGTCTGATCTAGCAGCACAAACGGTGGTGGATGTAGATCTAAGGGCCTCAGATGAGATTGTGCATGCTAAGATCGATGTGAAGCCTGCTGTCTGGTTTCAGTAGAATGCACGACCTGACTGAAAGTGCCCACTGACATGGCTCGATGACCTGTGTGCTTGCGGTTCCGCTGACATTGACGCCGGATAGTGATGTTGGGGAGGTTTACCTGGCATTCCACATCGTCGGGAGCCATATAGGGCTTTACCAGCTCCACAGTGTTAACCGAAGCATTCCCCTAGCTGTCACTTGACGAATCATCCACCAACAGGTAGATTCTATGAGGAATCCCCATTTAAGTGGGCATAAAGTCTCCAAGAGTGTGGGATGACGATGGTAGTGGTGGAGCACATTGCTTCTTCTTGTGCTGCCGCTGCTTTCCCTTTTGGGAAGAGGATGTCTATGATGATGATGCCAAGGTACTGGATACTTCCTTCGAAGGTTCTAGCTCATTCAGGCATTCTTGAATGACACCATGGGCATGGGCGACGGTTTATCAATCCATCCATTCATCATATTTCTGGGACTCACGGTTGGGAACCTGCTGCCACTCACCTTTGTTGTCGCTACTGATCTCTAAACAAACGAAGATATCCACTACTTGTGTCAGGGTTGGGCCCAACCTGACTATGTTGTTGTTGACCTGGTCTTGAAGATAGCCTTTAAACACATAGCATTGTTTGAGGCTGTGCCCTAGAATCTGATGATAGGGACAATAGTTGGGGTGATCAGTGAGATTCACCTCTGTCGCCCCTCTGCACTCAGGTAAGCGCACAATCCCTTGCACTAGAGCACTTCAGAAGTATCCAGGGACCTAATTCTCATTGAACGTGTAAGTCTAGTGCCTTCTTTTCCGGAGAGGGGGCCCTGTGAGCCTGGCCCTGACGAGGGGCCGGAGGGGCCTGCTAAGGAGGCGGTGACTGATTGTCTCGACTAGGTGGTGGTGCCGCATTGTGCGGGGGAACCTGTAAATTCTGAGGCGGTCGCTGCTGGGAAAGATCCTGTGCTTGAGGTGGAGGACCTATGCAGGGTTGCGGGGACGGTGCCGCTGGCAGTAATTCTAGCTGCCCGACAGCTTCTATTTTGGACACCGAGGTGGGTTCAGCTCTGGTAGCACTCCTGGCTGGGATCACAGGGGGCAGCAAACGTGCCTGACTAGTCTATTGCAGAGCCTCCTCGAGACGTTGAGCCTTATCTAAGAAATCCTGGAACCCTTCAGGGTAGTTTTGGGTGATCAAGGAAGGAATCAGCCCCGTTTGAACCTTCCCTACACTCATCGTCAGTAATTGCTTCTATGTCTGTGGCATGTCGAGGGATTATGTATGACCTTTCCATCGGGTTATGAAATCCGCGACTCGCTCATCATGCCTTTGTTTGAACATGAAGAGGACTGCGATGCTGGTCTTTCGTGTTGTGGAGATAAACTGGTATAGGAACTACCAGTGGAGATCCTCCCAACCGGTCACTGATTCGATAGGGAGCTGGCTGTACCAGATGAATGTGGGGCCCTCCAATGTCTACATGAAACATCGATGTTTGGAGGCTTCTTGCTGGACCGGGGTCCCCAGCATGGGCCCACACCTGGAAGAAAAATGGGCCAAGTGCTATGGTGGGTCCCCTATCCCGTTGAAGGGTTATAATTTGGGGCTCCCAAAACCCGAGGGTGCGGGCATATCATCCACAAACGCGGGATATGGCTTGCCACCTGGTGGGACTGCCACCTGCCGCGTTTCAAACGCTTCGAGGAGGGCGATGAGTTCCGCTATAAGATCATCTGCGTGGGGGGTCCCTATCTTGATAGGTATCCCTAATCAGTATTGTGTTGTCGGGTTCTTCGACACGGTAGATGTCTTTTTAAGCTCGTGGAGCGACTGGCAGAACGGCCTGTGTGGCGCCTGGGGGAACCCGGGCTGGATTCCTCAGATTTCCCCGTCATTCAGGAGTGTTTGGAGAGACGTATCGCACCCTCTTTCCGTGAGTTTCGGCTTCTGCCCTGTCTGTGGAAGTAACGTGATCAGGGATTCACGACGGAATCTCATCGGGGGAAATTTTTCCTGCCTCTGCTGCCCCAGTTTGGGATTACCATAGTCGGGTCGCCGCTCTGTAGCGCGCTCGGCTTGGAGTTCATCAACTAGCCTCTTCTGCTCAGCAGCCTACTGGCGCAACACGACCTTCTCAGAATCATCGTCTGCCTTCTGTACAGAGGTGGACGGGTCGGAGTTCATGACATTTACGATGTTCTCCTTACCCTTACCGGAATTTCGACTAAGTACCAGCCACTCGATGGGTACAGGGAGGCCTAGAAAGCTCCTCTGCTGATGGGTAACCCTCCCAGATGGGTCCTGCAGTGGTGGTACACCCTCTGGGGGAATGTCTCCATCGAGAAATTCAAGATCATCCTCCATGTCCACTAAATCATCCATGTGGACTGCAACCCATCTCAGGGTAATGTCCTCAATGTCGCATAACGAATCGGGCTGCTCTCAGATAGGACTGAAGAGGAGGGCGGCATAGTGTCCCCAGCCACGAACTTGCATATGAGGTGTAGCATCCCTGATGACTTTGCAGAGTACTTTGAAACTCTGAATGCATTTTCTTTGAAGGGTGCTCTAGCGGCCTGGTGACTTAGGACGCTGATCCAAAGGGAGTGCAGACAAATCGATCTGGAGTCATTACTCGCTGATTTCCTTAAAGTGCTCTTAACTCCTAGGGTACACTACCCTCTCATAACAAAGGAGGAAGTGTGTCACCCATAGGGTTCGGAGGAGGCACCCTACTTTATCTATGGTAAGGGAATCTGGCGTGCAAAAGATTGGCGCTACCGTCGGCTAGAACTTCTCAGAGAAGTGATTCGCTATGAGAATGTTCCAGAAGCTCTTTGGCTCATACTCAGGGTCTGGCCCCATATTTCCCCACTCGTCAACCAGAGGTGGCTGAGGGACTGGTAGCGGTGTTGAGGCGAACCATTGGGACAGTAAACTGGGCGACCGAGAATACAGTGAATGAGATGACTGGCCGTGAATTTCGGGCCATCCTCTAAAGAGTGAGGTGACCTAACAACAATGTCTCAATATGACGGGCTGATATCCACAGCTTCTGGTGCATGAATTGCGGTCACCGGCGATGGGTCACGCCATTTCTCTACCCCCGTTGGCCCCCAAAATAGATCTTTGTGATCTCTGGTAGAGGTAGAGGGAACTTATAGTGACAACAGTGGTGATTGCATGGTCAGAACCAACAAAATCATTACAATTTCGTCCTCCTAGATATACTTATGGAGAGAGGCTAGAATTGAGTGGACATTGCATTCTGGGAGAGCGAGGCTGATGTGCCTTGTTCTTGCCCCAACCCTTGACATGAAGGAGTGGGGAGAAGGTTCCATCACTGAGTCACATGCCACTTCAGAATCCGAGAAACGAGCAATTTTGACCTCCACTCAGGCCTTCCGGGACTTTTCTTGTGGCGGTGACGACCCGCTCTCCTACCCCTAGATGGCTATTCGAGACAAGGTTGATTATCGACATGTAGTTTTGGAGCGGCGCTGGCGCCATGGAGGAGAGGACCCCCGCTTGAGATAGCCGGGGTGTGAGGGGAACCAGGGAAAATTTCGAAGGGTACACGGGGAGGAACTCTATGGAAAACACCCATGTGGGAGGAATCTCTGTTGGAACTGGCAGGAGAAAGGGGAGGACCTTCATTCTTGGTGTGGGTGGAGCGAGGCTGACCTTCACCACTCAGGTTTACGGGGCGAGGAGGACCTTCGCCAGTTGTAGAGATGACATTGGGAGGACCCCCATGCTGGAGAGGGACCGGATGGGAAATAACTTCTCATCGACGGTTGGGGAAAGGAGGAGGAACTCCATTCCCTGTATGGTGGGCGCAGGAGAGGCTTCCGCACCGAGCGTCACTACCATGGGGTATGACCTCATTCGGGATGAAAGTAGCATGGGGCATACCCCCATGATGATCTTCATAGTGGGGAAGCCCCATGCTCATTGGAATGGTCATATGAGGAAGCCCTCCGTACGGGGTGAAACCACCGTGAATTGGATTGAGGCGATCACCACTCAGGCCTGCAACTCCGAGAGCCAACCCAACCTACCCATGGGGCGGTTGGGGCCTCAGTCCTAGTCGGGTGAAGGAGTGCCCCTGCTAAGTGTATGTAGGAACTCTATGAGGCACGTCCGTGGGGGCTCGGGCCAAAATAGTTGTTGACGTCGATGCCCTTTGATGAGCATCCTCATCTCGGGCCCTACGCTGACGTCGGGTAAGACAATCTGGCGCAGGTGGTGTAGGGACATAGCCTACCTGCTGCTCTAGAGAAGTTGGATGGTGGCGCTGACACGGCCAAATGGGGGCGCTTGCCTGGAGCCCTTGGATTGGGATTCTAACTAGGCTAATCTGGAGATCACCCGCCTCCTCAGCGTAAGGCGATGAGTCGTTGAGGTGTTCCGGTGACAGGATCCTGAAACGATTGAACGTTGGGGTGGGGAGCAGGGGCTCCCTACACGGCCTTTAAGGGAGGCGTTGATGGCGGGGCCTAGATGCCTCCAAGTCCAGGTGGGCCATATCTTTATTTGGGATGACCCCTTCCTCCTCGTACCTACATAGAAGGTTTTTGATCACCCTTCGTTGGATGATCTATGATGGGGAGAGGGGACGTGGGTGTCCCGCATTCAAGGATGTAGAGGCCATCATGATGGAAGTGGAGCCATGTGGACCGGCTGTGTTTGTATTTCCCCTGCCCCTACACAGGTGAGAGGGTGATGTTCGTGTCTCCATAGAAGTAACCCGGTTCCTGGGATGTAGGGAGATCAACTCATTAGCACTGCGAGGAAAAGGATAGACAACCTTTGCCCTGACGTCATTTCGTCCTCTGTGGTCGGTAAGAGGGATCCACACCAACACGTTGCAGAACAGAATTCCCCACGCTCCACTTCCCCATCATTCGTTGAGATTCACACCAGGCTCGCTATTTTCTTGGCAGGACCTGGTGCCTGATATCTAGATCCGGTGACACTTCAATCTAATGGTGTCTCGAAAGCTAATAATCTCCATATTGAGGAGAAGAAATTCACATCGGGTTCACAATTTCTGTTTCCGACGCTTTCATCGGGGCGTGCACATCCGTCAGTGAGGATGTGCTGCTGTTACCCTGCATTCCCACTTTCCAAAGGCGGGTGGCATCTGCTTATTATTTAGGGACATCAGCTCCTTGACTGAAACCGGGATAATGGGATGTCGGTTATTCCTTCCGTGGATTCCTCCTTGGAACTCATCACCTAGTCCGGGTCAACCTCATAGATTTAATACGTTGTTTGTGAAACTCTTCCTAGTTACATGTTTCCATGGACGCCAGTTAATTACAATGCTTCTGTCAGGACATTACAAGGGGTCTGGTTAGGGCAGCAACCTTCAGTCGGGGGAGTATTCATGTCAAGGCATCAGTAGCGTGTCTGAACGCTGGGGAATTGGTGTGTCTGTCTTTTGTTCCTTATCATATGGATTCTTGAGGGCGTTTAATCCCAATGCATCCCACATCGAGTGTGGATAATCATATTCCATAGGCATGTATCTGAGGTTTTCCTCACCTTCCTATGTTTAACATAGGGTATGCTGCAGGTTTAACATCCAGTGGAGATGGATCGGCCTGATCAGAACACTATATGGAGTGGATCAGATTGAGGAATCCCCCTTGAAGGGATACCAATATTGGGGTCAGCCCATGGGCGGCTTCCCAGATGCTGTGGAGAGAAGTGGAGTGGCATGATCTCACCGGAATGTGGCGGCCCGGGTGAGAATCAGGATGGGTGATAGATGGATGAATGAAGTGAAGAGGGGATGAAATGGAACCATCACAAGGGCGACAATGAAGTTGGTGTTGAGCCTCGAAGATACCTCCTATGTATACCTAAGGTATGGAATCAATGTCGACATAGTTCGGGATGGTTCCAGTGAACTGATGTGAAGGCAGACCTTGGCCCAATGATCATTGTCAGTGAACCAACGTGGATGTGGACCTTGGTCCGAAGGTATGGGGATTACGTGCTAGGATGCCCAGATGTTAGTGGACTGACTTGAATGAAGTCAGAATTACCAACGTGTGTTGGACTTTAACCTAAATAAGGCTTCCTACGTACCATGCCTTAACATGTATCAAATTCATCATAGTTTAGGAGAAAATAGGGGGGGTGGGTCTTGGCACACCAACAACGAGACGGTCTGGGACAATAATTGTTGGGCTTGAACCTCAGGAAAGTTTCCTACATACCATGCCTTGACACGAATCAAATTCCTCGTAGTTCAAATGAGATGTGGAATATAGGTTAACGTCAGGTGGGTTGGGGGTAGACAACGTGAATGAGGACAAAACGACTCTGTGATGAGCTTGAACCTCATGAAGGCTTCCTACGTACAGTGCCTTGACATGGATCAAAGACCTCGTAGTTCAGGTGGTGGTTTTCATCAGCGAAATGACATGGAGGTGAACTAGTGGGTCCACTCGTGGTGGGATTGAACCTCAGGGAGGCTTCCTACATACCATGCCTTAACATGGATTAAGGTCCTCATAGTTTGGGAGGAAATTGTGGGTGTCGGCTAACCGACGTGAAGAAAGGACCTTGGTCTGATGAGAGATGGGATTGAACCTCAGGGAGGCTTCCTACATAGCATGCCTTGACATGGGTCAAAGTCCTCATAGTTCAGGTTGGTCACAACGACTTTCTGTCGGACTGGAATGCAGTTTAACGTCATGCGTTACTAGTGTGAAACCTGGCATGATGAAATGACGGGCGGTGGGCTTAAACCTAGTTGGGGCTTCCTACGTACCAGGCCTTGATATGGATCACAGACCTCGTAGTTCAAAATGGATGTACAATTTAATGTCATGCGGGATAGCATACTGTTTAACGTCATGCTGGACGGGGGCATACAGTTTAACGTCATGCTGGATGAGGGTAAAACCTGACGTGAATAAATGACCGGGTAGTGGGATTGAACCTCATGGAGGATTCCTACGTACCATGACTAAACACGGACCAAATAACTCGTATTTCAAATGGATATGTAGTATAACTTCATGATGGATGGAGGCATATAGTTTAACATCATGCTGGACAAGGGCATACAGTTTAACATCAATCTGGATGAGGGCATACAGTTTAACATCATGATGGATGAGGGTAAACAGATTAACGACATGCTAGACAAGGGAATATAATTTAACGTCATGCTAGATGAGGTATTTTCATGGCCAATTCTTACTCTAAGCCCACGTGAGTCGTGCTCGGTGTGAGAAACAAGAGGCAGCAGAGACCTGACGATCATGTCGCGAAGGGTGCGTTCGTGAGAAAAGATGAGGGGTTATGCGTTAGGCAGCCCATGGTGCTGGGAAATACTCTAGGATGGAGGCCTGAAGTGATGACAAGTGTATCGGGAGAGGTATTTGGGACGAAATATGAAAGGTGCATCATTCCCTGTCGCACCCTCCACTGTCCTTGGCAGTGGGGATGTACGGAGGTGCATGGGTAGTACCTTCTGCAAGAGAGGCTTGGGGGATTACACCAAGGTGGTTTCCCTTCTCCCGTGGATGTAAGACACTCCGATAAGGAGGATATCATCCCCTGTGGAGGGGTGATCCCATCTCCGTGGAGACCAGTGGGCGTAAAGAATGTCCGAGCTGGGGGTACCCTTCGTTCGAGGTACGGGGTCAGATCATAGTTTAACGTTATATGTTGAGGACGAGGTGATTGACAGTTTAACATCATACTGCTCGGACGAGGTGGGTTTACTCCGCACCCCTAGGAAATACATGACTGGTACCTTCCGCCCCTTGGGGGAGGGAAGGTACTGTCATGGCCATGGTCAAGGAGTGTCGCAGGGCGAACCATCGAGGGGTCCACATTAGCATGGCTATGTGAAGAAGCAATAGCCATTCGCATGCCTATGTGAAGAAGAATTATGGGAAACAATGATACGAGTGGTGTTGTCCATGGGACTTTGAAATCACATCGTGCAAACCTGCATGGTCGCACGGGAAGAGGATTTTCCAAGCAAAGGGGTGTGCTTCGCGTAGTGGAGTGCCTTGGCCTTAGCATGTGGCATGGGTGTGAATGGGAGGTGCTTCAAGAAGTGGAATAGTATTCTCGGAGCACTGCCTCATGAAGTAGAGGTGATTCGCAAAGCAAGTTGTTGTGAAGCAGTGTGCTTCACGATATACAGTGACCCTTCCTTGGCATGTGTATCACTAGTACATGATGGGTGTTTTGCGAAGCATGAATGCTCTGTGGCTGCCCGAGTTTCCTCGGATTCCCCTTCCTCCGCGAATTACATTAGGCTTTGCGAAGGAAATCCCCCTATGAAGAGGGGCTCAAAATGAGACAAGGAAAAGGCATCTCGTGAAGAAAATATAGCTCGTGGAGTTCATGATTCCTAGGGTGAAGGGTGCTTCGCGATTCGGGAGTTGAGATGCCAAAATGTCAGATTGTGCATCCTCTAGACTCAGGGGGAGACGAGTACTTATAGGAAAGGGGCACCATGAAGTAGATCTCACATGGCTCGAAGGGGCGTTGGGTGATTCCCAGCGATATCGCGAACATCAGAGTGTTCACGGAGCGTTACCGCATCGGGGGCTTCGTGGTGGGTCCGAAAATGTTAGGGAGTTCGCAGAGCAGTACTGCCTCCTTTGCATCGCGGCAGGTTCATGACCGTCAGGGCGTTCGCGGAGCGGTACCACCTCCTTTGCTTCGCGACAGCTGTGTTGCTCGTGGGAGCTCCGCGTCGGGGCTTCGCGAGGCAGCGTGCGGGCTTCTTTTCCTTCATCCATTTGCGTTCAATATTTTGGCGCTAACAGCTTCTCTCTAATGAAAGAAATATTTTCTCTAAGTAACTTATCCATTGCTCAGCTAAAAATATATTTTTAGTCCCAATGAATGTTGGTGGTTGTTTCCACATGAAGTGATCTAACATTGAACCTCCACATTAGTGATTGGGGGGATATATACGAGTAAGGTAATTATTCATAACCTGAGTGATTTGTCCTAGTATGGATATAAGTTATTCAGCACCGGTTTTATCACCATCTCCACTATAATTATCCCTAGTTAGAGGTAAATACCTACATGGATTATGCGCTTTGATATGGTTTCCATTAATTCTACTAGGTGACATTTCTATGAAACATCATATACTAGATTAGTTTATGAATTAATGCATGTTCCCACACTTTTAAAATACATATCATATACAGAATAGTCTATACATATAATGGAAATTCAAAAAAAATATTTGGGTAATTTTTTAGTCATAAATCCATCATAATGGTTTTTAATGAAAATGTGAATTATCTTATGCATATCCACTAAGAGTGTCATAACCAAGAGTGGTGGAAGGCACATTTTTGTGCACCTCTTTCCATTCGATTCTAGATTAATGTGGTGTTTTAGGGTTTCACACCTAGATAATTTTTTACCAGAATCGCCTCTACCTTCTCAAATATAGATTGAGATATATTTCTTAGAAAATTTAGAAAGTAATTACATTACCGAAATTTTATGAAGTTATTCTATACAAAATCTCAAGTATTATATTAGGGTAATGTTCTCTTATAAGAATTTTTATAAATATGGTTTCAAAGGTTTGTACTAATCTTCCAATGATACCAACTGTAATGCCTCGACTAAAGTTACCCAGAGTTAGTGCATTATTACATAACATTGGAATGATCACTAGAGATCATGTCCTAAAATGATGATTAGTATAGAATCCATAGAAGTACTAGATACAAACATAAGTTTGACATTATATTTTGAAATGGAAAAAACAACTTTGGGTCCCCTTTGAACACACTCATATCCCATAGACTATCCCTATAGTTCATCTAATCCTAGGAAAAATAAAACATAATAAAGGTGTGAGATCAAATGCATAGTAAGGATTAAAATATAGTGGAAACTATCATAAATAAGCATAAACATTTTAGGGAATGTATAAGACTAAAAATAATCATTCAAATTTTAAACATCTATATAATATGGAAAAGATAAATCAAATAATTCGATTTACTAATTTACATAGATATTAAACAAGACGAACAATAACATTTAACATCAATATATAATTTCATATTGATGGAATTCATAATTTCAGAAATCGTTACTACATAACCAAGGCCTCATGCCTAGACAACCAATAATGATTTTTTATGGCCTTTATCCTAGAAACAAGTTTGCTTCACATGACTTACCGATGCATCGAGGGGCTATAGTGGGACCTTCCCATCACTTACTATGTCTAATGCATTCATAATATGAAAATCATTAAACATAATATAAATATTCATATTAAAAATGGCATACGAAATTTCCACACATTAACCATAAACCCTGAATGGTATAAAAATATAACATCCATAATCAAACATATCACCTAACCTTTAATACATTATAAAATATTGTATCTTAATGAATCAATATCAGACAAGCGTAATATCCAACGAAGGATGCTTACATGGATGAAATCATTCCAAAATCTATTTTAGTAAAATATCTCTTTCTAATTTGAATTCATTTAAATGTAATGAAATTATAAGAGAAAACCTCTATTTTGAAAATATTTTTATATTCATGTAATGGAATCCTAGAAGGTGTTATAATGGTGTCAAATATATTTATCCACCGTATAAGTTAAAAAACATTATTTTATTAATTTTTTCGAAAATGCAATGATGTACGTTGTTTTGAAAATGATGGAAGGATTTCATTCGAAACATTTTTTAAAAAGTCAAATATCAGTATAAATGTCTTTAACTGCAGTCTAGGAAATATAAAAAATGTTTTGAAATACATTTTTAAGAAACAAAAATGTTGATAATAAAGAGGTCCCAGTAGATACTTAAGTACAGCCAACCTTAAATAATGAGGAGTTTGTATAATTAACCCTTAACTTGTAATTTTAATTAGTCGATTGTACATTAAAAACTTATATAATGGAGAAATAATTGTTGTTATATTATACAAGAACCACATACATAAATATTATATCATATATATTCTTCTAATATTTCTTTGTTAATTATATTTTAGTAGTATCATTGTTTCAAGTGTTATAGACTCGATTCACTTAATATGTTTCATTTAGAAAGTAATGTTTGTTATGGATAGGATGTATTTTATGGATATCCAAAATTATATAATGTTCTTAAATATATTTTTTATTAATCAAATGAAAATTATTCTTGAATGTTTACGTTGGTGAATGAAATCTCATTCCGTCGTCGAGATTGTAAGCCATACGTACACACGAGAGACAATATCATTCTATTGATGGTGAAATCATATGAAGTTGGATGGTATATTACATAAAAAGAATAATTAACATATTATATTTATTATTTATATAAATTTTACTCATTATTACACCCTTCCAAAAAATTATGTTTTTAATAACAAACTACACCACGACATTGAGATGGTTAGTCGTACGTACACACGCATGGTGAATTTTTCATTCGTAGGATGTATTAGATAATGAATATGGTTGTACCAGATATATAATTAAATCACAGTATGTATATGGTACTTGAGTTATTATATCGGTATGAAAACCATAATGAAAGGAGAAGTGCAGGAAAAAATGATGTTTAAAAGAGTGATGAAATAATTAACTCTTCTTCATGTTTTTCATTTTTTTAACAAAAGCGATCTTTAAGTTGTATTTATGATCAAAGTTAGGAATCTAGGTTGAAGGTGGAGTCGATGGAAGGATATTTAAGTAGGAATATTTCTGATCCCAATGGATTTGTAGGTGTGATATTTAAAGAATAAGAAGTGCCCTTTTATAAAATAGGTGAGGGACACTTTAGAAAAAACTTGAAATATTATTTTATTATAAAATAATTTTATGTTTCAAATGTCTCCATTTGGGTTTGGTTAGAGGATAATGATGGGATTTTTCAAAATAATATCAACCAATACGTTTTATACATGGTTAAGTCACCAAATTAAATTTATCATTTATATTTAAATCTTTGTAAAAGTATTTAACTTTTTATTTATCATTTTGTATTTTTATATTACATGATTAATAAACATACAATCAAATTCCAAGAAAACCTAAAGTTGTTCATTAATTATATATCAATCATTATATATGGCCTTAGGCATACCAATAGTCTTTTTGGAATATTATATATTTTAATAAAACATTATTTATTTTAAAAATTCATTTATGCCAATTTTTATCCTATTCAGTATTTTGTTTTTTTGGAAGTCATAAAATTATGACATCATCAAAAAAAATATTTAATCAACCCTAACATGTCATATTAACCTATAAAATTCGATTAATGCATCAAAAGTCTCAATTTACATTTATTTTAACGATTTTAACATTAATTATTTTAGTCTTTCATTAATAGGTTAAATATTGCATCATCACTGTGTCATAAATAAATTCTATTATTGAATGTACAAAAGTTATAAATAAAATTCCATGATATAGGAAATATTTTTATTTTTCTAATTAATATTTATAGTCGAATTTATCTTAGGTATAACCCTATATTGAAAATGGTTTACTTATAAATATTAGAAAACAACACTTTTAACTCGTATTTAAATAAAATATTATAAATGTACTAATGTAGTCGAAGTGGATCAAAAAAGAACATATATTTATCATAATGTTTATTTTGGTCAAAATAAACTTATACAATAGTATTTGGACAAGTATTAGGGTAATTATAATATCATGTTTACCTTTAATTAGCCAATTCACTTTTAACCATAGTAAATAAAATTTCACAGTTACCATTCCCAAAAACTTATTTTTATCCTATTAAACCACATTTTTACTTACGGATGTCAACTGTGTCTCTCATATTTTTGAAATTCAATTCACAGAAGTAGTAAAATTACATTTTCTGCAAATTTGCAAATGTGCCTAGAAGGTGGGTGAAATATGTGAAAAAGTTCAATAAAATTTTATATATCTAATTATATTAAAAAATGACTCCAATGAATTAAATTAGACTAATATAGGTATTATGTATCTATTTTGACATTAAAATATATTTAAATATAAATAATTATTATTTTAAAAAAGTTGGTTTAATATAATAAAGTAGTGTTTTTCACTATTCATAAGAAATTGGATGTCTTCGTAAAAATACCAAAAATTAATGCTATACTAATTTTAATTTTATAAATCCAAAAATGAATTCTATTTTGAGAAATATAATTAATAATATTCCAAAAATAGGTTATTAGTGTTCATAATTTATATTTTTAAAAAGCTATTTTGATTTATGGTGATGTGCAAGAACTCGATGTTCGGTACAACACAAGCTATTTTATTATTCATAGAGAAGCGTAGAGTAGAAGATTGGGGTGTTACACCAAAGGTAGTAACGTTTATGTTTATTTCTATAGATTCCCTTTAAACATGTGGTTTTCTTTTTTTACGACTTCTATTACTTACTTGTATTCCAAGGGGGCTCGATCTGTTCTTTAAAGGGAGAAAATTGGCCTTTCAGGCGTTTTGAGGGATTTCCCATCGTGAAACCCAGGTAACATAGTGTGTGTTCTAGGGAAACATGACGTGTGTTCATACTATTTGGGGAAGGTAATGTTTTCTTATGTACAAACTGTTTACTTTGAGTACCCACCATGTAGTGGATGGTCATGTGACCGACCATGTGAAATACGATAGAGAATTATGGTTTTTAAATAGTACATGTTGTGTACTAGGAGTACACATGGTGTAGTGGCGCATGGGCACATGTTTTTGAGAAAACGAACACAAAGTGATTTTGTTGAAGAGCATATGTCGTGTACTAATACCCAGGGAGAGTCCTTATGATCTGGCAATGTACTTATCTAGCATAGTAGTTTTGGTGTATCGTGTGTCTTGGGAGTCATAGTGGGGAGTGTGAGTAGTCTATTATGAGAATTTTTCTACGTAGATCGAAATGGAGGAATCCATTTAACTAATAGATTTTATATAAATGTTTTTTGTGGGTTCAATCAAAATAGATAGGTTGTTTCCCCAGTTATCGAGCTCAGTCATCAACTGAGAGTGAGACTTGGCATGGATGATAGGTTGGGTGTTCGGACCAACATAGTTGAGCCCTTTGATCTGAGATGAGATGTGGGCTATCTCCCATGACCTATTGTTATGATGAAATTTACATTTTTGGATGTTCCCTTCTAGAATATGAGTCCAGGAGACCAGATGTTTCCAAGGATCGCATGAGGGTTTCTTGGCTTGTTTTCTGACCTAGAGAGTCCCTTATATGATCCATATATTTTTCCTTTTAGGGGATCCATGTTGTAGTATTACTCTATATTTCTTCATTCAAGTATCCCATGTCAGATTACTCCCTTACACTTCACTATGTTTTCTATGTTAGATCCCTTCACTCGTGTTTACCAGACGGATCCTATGTAGGATTCTTCCTCAATGTTTGACATTACGGTACTAGCGGGTACACGTTGATTGATCTCCCCTGAGCTATTACGTTTGGTTTTAGTAGATATGGTCTTTTATTTTATGCTAGTACCCATGCCAATTGAGTAATCCCATGGGGTTGTGGCTGTATTGTTGTTTTGGTTGTTTTTGCCACCCTAAATCATTTTATTTCATCAGACTTGGTTTTGCTAATGCAGTAGTGGTTACGAGAGGTTCTTCCACATTGGTGGTTGTTGAGCCTTATGCTAGTTGTCTTTACTTTTTTTATAAAGCATAAATGTTTTTCATGGGATCAATATTTCTTATTGGGATTCCCAGATGTTCTAACCATAGATATGACTTTTGATCCATGTTATTTATGATATTTGTTGTATACTAAAAGGTACTATCTAGGACTTAGACATTGAGCCTAAATTTGTACATGTATATATATGATGGATATGTTTTTGTGATGACCAGAGGTGATCCTTGGTATCTGGATGTTGAGCCTTTATTGATTGTTTACCAAGGACCATTAGAGCCTTGGACTAAATAGATTGTTGGAGATTCCATTGTACTTTCACAGGACAGTGAGATCCTTTGTGTAGTTCAAATAACAATGCGGTTTAGACCATGAGAGGTGACCAAGTGATCATAAAGTATTTCGTAACAAGGGAGTATTGACTGTGAGAGCTACCCAGAGGTAGTTTGTAATTTATAATATGTTATGTTAAGAACAGTCAGTATTGATTATGAGAGATACCTAGAGGGCTTCATAATTTAAAAGGTGTTATGTTGGACCCTGGGGGTATTAACAATGAGAGCTACCCAGAGGTCGTTACTAATTATTCAAGTGATATTTTATAGATGAGAGTTTCAAAATAAGAGATCTGCCCTAGCATCTCAGAGTGGTTCGAATGATTATGATCTCATTGTCCTCTATATGGAATTATTACGCACTTCTAGATTTTTTAGGATTGATTGTTAGTATATGGTATACTTCTATATATGATTGATCGTCAGAATACAGTAACCTTCTTTACATGGTTTACTGTTTGTATATGGAAATGTAGTTTTGATTGGAATAGAGTATGAGTGAACCCATGTGTAGGATCAGTTTCTCTATGTCATGAATGAGCTTGCTCAGAGACATAATTCTGTAATTGTCCAATGAAGGTATGTGTCGATGGGATCACAGATGCGAATATTGACTTAAGGATACATGACTTGAGTATCACGTTGTCCAGCTCAATGACATTTAACAAAATGTCCAACAGATCGAGCTTATGGACCCAATGACTGACTGCAGATGTGGTCTCATGTTGTTTGATTCACATACTCATGAATATTTATATTTATGTTTTTGTTTATAGGTATAGGACTATACATGTATAAATATGCATACATGGACATCCACGGTGGAACATACCTAGTTGATAGGAATTATGGACCATTGGTTTGGTTATGGTTGCACATTTGGTTTACTTTATTTCATTGTTTTCTAGCTAGGTTAAGCATGTTTATATTGCATACACTTTTAGCAGCTCAGTTATAGGTTTCTTCTCATGGTTCCCTATAGAGATTATTTCTTTCCCTCGCACATGCACCTCAGTGTACATGTGGACATTTGTTTTGTTTTTATATTGGGAACGAGTTTCATGGTGGATAGGTTTGTGGCCGAGTGTTGCATGATCGAGAAGAGATACTCGAGTGGTTCAACTGATGGGGCTAGTGATGTTTGATAGTGTGTGGTGATCGAGTATATTGGATGGCTCAAAGTTATTAGTATAGTTTTGTATATTTACTTTCAGTTTAATTTGAACATTTATATATATATTCAGCTTACTTGGTGACCAGTTTTGTATTTTATTACATAGTTGTTATGGATTTTACAACATTTTACTATTATATCATTATCTATTTTAGTTGTTTATTGCTTCTGCACTATGATAAATTTTTGTTTTGTATGATACATAGTTAATTGAGTTGTTTTCCTTCTCTGGCCTAATGATATAGTCTCCCAATATAACACAATATTCCATCTATTCATGTCAGCAACCTCTGGTATACGAGGAGGCATGCTTGAGGCCTTGAGGCAAACCGCCTCGGAGCACCGGTTTAGTGGCTTCTGGGTAAAGTCGTCACACTTCCATAAATTTTATAAGTGACTAATAATATATGTGTCCATAATTGTTGAAGTTAGAATATATTACAAGTTTTTATCAATGGATGTAGAGTTTTTATCCCACTACATATAGCTTGTAACATGTCATGTCTAGTGAGATCTCTTAAGTCAAAGATATTTGTGATCAAGGATGTGACTTTTCTGGAAACAACCATTTTATAAAAAATTAGGTCAAAATGGGATGATGCTAATGGACTTAGTGAAATATATCCCTCAATATTGACTCTGGATCCATTATACATCAATACTCACCCCCCAGATCCACCTTCACAAGGTCTAAAATGTTTTTATTATCAATCCACATGGATATTCCACTGAATAAATTGGTGATTGCGATAGTATCTACTAGAAATATCATGGATACTCTCAATAAGGTGGTATAGTACATTATAATTCAAAATTACCCATTAATATATCTTCCAGGTTAAGAATGGTTCTTTGATAGTTATATTCTCAGACAATATAATCCCTCACCTCAAAATATAGGGCTTGAGACGGTGATGTTTTCTATCAGTTCTTGAAATTATAGAGTCTTCATAATGTTCATGGAATTTCATTGTGGTTATAAAGAGAATTTTATATATATAAAAATACCATAGTTATTGGGGATAGTAATTTGATTAGAATTTCAAGAAGGAAACAATACTATTAAGCTCTATACATGGATTACAGTTGTCTTATTAAAATTTATGATACTATCACATTTGGATAACTATTTATATCATTGTATATATAAGAAAAATTGTCCCAATATGTGGTTAAAGAATAATTATTTTAACAGATGATTCATCTGAGGATCAATTTTTTTTCTACTTGAGACATTGTTTTGGGGAATAAATCATTATTATGGGTGGCCTCATATAGATAAACAATCAATCTCATTGGGTTTACTATTTTTATTATTACAAAAAATTTTGGTTTACTGCTAGTTAGTAAATTGTGAGAATCTCAATAATGTTTCACAATCATTCTTTTTGGGTTAACCAATTTTATTTCCAATGGTTTCCAATGGGAGTTATTCATGGATCCCCAAAACACCAACAGTTCCCACATACATAATGGTATATAAAACTTCATTTCAATGTTATATGACCATTGGGTTTTTATTCCAGTGATTATTATGAAATAACATTGGTTGATAGGATGTGAGGTCGATCTCATCACATCCCCTTGGGGGGGAATTATTTCCCATTATTGTACTCATTAATAGATTTACAATACATTTATGAAAATTTAACTTGAAAAAATATTTAAAAGGTTAAATTAATATTTATAATATCCTGATAAACATTAGTGGGAGTTTATATATATAAATGGACACCTTTCAATTATACAATCTATTTATACTAGTGGTTTTATATATTTTTTCCCATTATTTGATTACTTAGTTTGTATGTGGATTTCTATGATTCAAATCCTTCTGGTAGGGTGCCCTATAGTTGATCTCAATCACTGATTGAGGTAGGTGTATATATTTTTTAGATAATTACCTCTAATATAGATTCCTATATATCCTTTGTGAGAGTTTAAGTATCCATGTATTTTTACACACATTATACACTTTAGATTCATATGAAAAATTCATACAATGATGTTTAACATCATGGGACGGGGTAGTAAAAGAAGAAGGTGAATTATAATGAGTTTTTAGGGGATTTCATGTTAGTATCCTCATTTTATTATCCTCATAGAATATATTACTTTTTGATTATGAGTTGATATCTCAAGAATTATGAATCGGTAGAATTAATCCCAGTAATTAATATAACATAATGAGGATATCATAGTCGGACAAGGATGTAATATCTCCCACCTAGTGTTGGGTTTTATTTTAACATCAAAATGGACAGATAAATTATAGTCCAGGGATTATTTGAACAAAATTAATAAAGAATTTATAATTATTGGTTTATGTAAAATAATGGGTGAGACATGAATGATCTCACAAGTGATATGTCATTACAATACTCAAGATGAAGTTGTAATGATATTGGTTTATAACATAGGGGAGTATTTCTATGTATCTTTGCAAGATATGAATTGATGCTAGTGTTTTTCAAATGACACAGTTTATGGTCATATGAATTGACCATTCAATGAATTTTACTATCATTTTGTCAGGAGAGATGACATTGAAAAATGATGTGTTGGGGAGCTTGAGCCTCAAAGAGGTATCCATTGTATCATGTGAATCATGAATCATTGTCTCTGTAAATTAAATGTTTAACATGAATGTAATATTATGATGATTTCATGATGCATATCATCATTATGATTTGTATATAAACTAGAAGATAATATAATGAATACATGAACCTATAGATGTGTCACATGATAGTTTAATTTATATCATTTAAATGTTATGACCATTGATAGTTTATAACAGAAAATAAATTATCCGTGGTGAGTAAATCTTGAAATAGAAAATATTAAATTCGTTTTAAATGTTAAAAAGGTTTAATCTATAAAGGAAATACCCAAAGAGTTTTCCATAATATTTTTCACCATGAGTAAATACAAGTATAAAAATTGGGAAAACACTAAATGATGATTCCCATAATAAATCTATTTTGGTATAGGATTAACACACTATGTATTCCTCATGAGAATATGATTATGAGCCATGAGGGTGATATATATATTTAATAAAATAATTATAATCTTTTGTAGGTGAAATTGTAATGTGAAATCTAAAAATGTGGGGTTATTATAGTAACAACCCTCTCTTTTCATACATAGACATTATATCATTTTTTAGTATGTATTACATTAAAAAAAACTACCAAATACTGTAATAGTTTAAAGTATTTGGAAATGTGAAAACATAATCACGTAGTGGACAATACATCTACATCATCAACCAACTATTTTTTATAACTATAACCCTTTTTGACATATAATACTTACTAGATTTTATCATATCCTGTGAAAAAATAATAATAATGGGTGATCGAAGACCCTTGGTAAGGGAATCAAGGATGATATGTATGAATAAAATTATCATCCAAGTATGATAACAAAATCATTACATTTTAAGATCATAACTTACATATTAATGATCATATACATGATTCATATCATAAATATTGTAAGATAATAATAAATTGATCACAATAGATTCAAGAGAATAATCCATGAAGGAATAACATAGAAATAATACATGGAATCGTGGAATATATATATATATATAATTATTTCAAAAGTAGTCATGGTTTACGACCAACGTAATATTAGTGAAATGGGTTCACTCCCCAAACCATGTATATAGTCAAGGTTCACTCCCATGTCTAACTTTGTAATCCCAGATCAGTACTAATTCTATCTTATTAGTCAAGGTTCACTACCATGACCATCTTAGTGAACAATTTCCTTTAATAAAATGGGTTTATTCCGAATTTTTTCATGTCTAACTTAAGATATATAAATCATTACCTAATACATTGGGGTGAAATATTTTTCTATCAATTCAAATAATGAAAACCATACATATGTGTTCCATAATAACATAAATAAATCATCAAAATCAATAACTAACAATAGAATGAAAAATTATAGTATCCTTCATTCATATCCAAATTAAATCATAATTAACATAAAATAATGTTATCATAAATTTAATATTATTTCGAAATTTCATTTCAAATAAATCATAACGAAACTATACTTTAAAAATTTAAACCTCTTTTTTAAATAATAAATAATTTTGAAAAAAAATTCTTAGATAATTAATATGAAAACATGAAGAGAAGGATTTGAAAACAATTTTAAATAGATTTTAAATCATTTTCATAAAATATACAGAAAATACTATTTAAAAATTATTTAGAATCATTTTTAGAAATTATTAATTTGAAAAAACATAGATTTTACACTAAATAGAAAATAAAATTACATAAAGACTAAAATATCGTTAAAATATTGAGATTCATGATAAAATATGTCAATGTTCAGTATACACACATCATAAGAGAATATGGGTTCATAACATTACAAGTGTCTTTAATACGTCAAATTGGAACACAATTTCAACACCAATTTTGTAAATTTTTATGCATAAACCACTTAAATTTCTTTTGAAAAAATGGATATGTAATTAAAAAATTTATAAAGTATAAGGATAATAGATTAAATTAATGGAAATTATACAAATGACACAAAATAAATGAGTGCTTAACATATCATTAGCCTCGCTGAAATAATAGTGAGACTAGAAATCTCATTATGATAAGTGTTGACATCCCCCATAAAAAATATATCCTCTTGTATAAAAAATATAAGTTAATTATATATGAACTAAAGTAACATATTCATATATTTTATTCCATATATGATTTACTTATCACTTTATATTGAATTATTATTAGCAAATCCATATTAATGTTTCCTCTCTTTTTTTAAAAAAATCATTTGTTATTCTTGGTCCTCTAACCAGGATAATGATTTGACAAATTAAAAATTATAAAAATTATATTTATATAATTTATTAATTCATATATATATATATTTATGGTGTTTTATAATTTGTATATTTTTAAAATAGTATACATCATTCATATAGATGGTATGACATATGTACACAAGAATGTTGTTTTAATTTTCATGTCATCTAAAATGAAAGAAATGTATAATACATATTATCATTAAAGAAATTTTTTATTCCATATATATATAATATGTTTTTTAAAACCAAATTTGATACATTCTTTATAACACATGAACAAATCACATCACTTCAAAATGTAGTAGTCCACCGTAGAATGAATAATTTTATCGTATTCCCAAAAATTGGGAGGTTTAATGATATATGTGATATAAAAACCCCATAGTCATAATAAAATCATAAAAAATAATTCATATATAACTGATAAATATTTCATTATTTTCATCCTCGAATTATTTTAATGTATGAAAAAATGAAATTGGGTCTTGAGGCGGTAGTCTATCATATAGAAGAATAATGATTATGTTTCTCATTTGATAGAATTGTGTGATGTTGTAGATATAACACTAATATAACTACATATATTTATATTTAATATTTTTTGGTTATTATATAAGAAATAAATAAATCCTCATTTAATTGGTTTAGTAACGAAATAAAACATAAATGTTCTTTGGTTAATGGTACTTCTTCTTCAGATATCTTTGTTAAGTTTTCACTAAAGGACTTCCATGATTGGATTTATGCCCAATGGAAATATTCAAGGATGCATTTATGTATTTTTAAGTATATTTTTAATGATTTTGGAAGAATAATTTAGGTTTTCAAGAGGGAATTAAAAATATTAGCATGTTCTTTTTTATTAGAGTGGGGAGGGGCATATAATTTGTTTATCAAAATATTAATTTCTATCTTACTCAAGCTCAATCCAAATAAGTTTAAACGGAATTTATATAAAAAATCAATATTTTAGGGTTATAATATCATCATCCTATATATTTTTGACGCTTTTTAATATTTTATATACTATATAATTTTGATTAACCATTAATTAACATGTTATAATTTTAACTAACTTAACATATTTTTCAACATTAAGTGTTTGTTATTTTAACATATTATGATTAAATCGGAAGAAAAATAAAATATTTATGATATGTTAGAACAAATAATTTCCTCTATTCATTTTTTAAAATATTTTAATTTTTTTTAATAATTTAACAAAATATTACTTTCATAAAATATTATTATTGTCAGTTTTGAACGAATACGTTACATTGACATAATAAAACTTAATAAAACATGATAACTTTGAAAGAGATGATGAAATAAACAAATAATATTTTTTAATAACCTAAAAATATAATTAATCACCTTATTTAATCCTAAATATATTTATTTTGATATATATAATATGATTTAATTAATTTTATTATTAATTGAATAATTACTACATTAATCATTTTGTAACTATTAAGGTTAATTATTTCTTTACTATAAATATAAATAAATTTCATGATTAAGGGAAATGTTTTTTATTGTTTTATAATTTCTCATTATAGTCTACAATATGACCTAAATAACACCATATTGAAAATATTTTCCTTAAAAAATAGTTGGACATTTTGAAATTTTTTTGAATAAAATTTTATAAAAAATATAATCTCATCCAAAAATTCATAAATGGTTCCATAAATCGTCCTTTAATGATTATGGATGAAAAAAATATCCAATAAAATTTACCAAAGAGATATAGTAATTTTTTAAAATATATGATATTATTTTTACCTATATATACCCGATTTACCCTTAAACATTGTAAAAAAATTTTATATTTACTATTTATATTATCCAAAAATTAATGGTATATATTAAAAAAATTAAAAATTGAATATATTTATAAAAATTCAAATAACAGATGTTGGAAAATTATTTATAAAAAATCATCTATATGGGGATAGAAACAATCTTTTTAATGTGATAATGTTTTATATTTCAATGTGTTTGTAAATCTAAATTTAATATAAAAATATGTAAATGAAAATTATTGAATTATTTGATGTATTAATGAACTATTTTAAAATTAGATAAAATTTAAAATATAATTTTACTTTATATAATTTTGGTATGAAAAAATCATTTTCAATTACTATTCAATATTTTCACTATTTATTAAAATATTAAACGTTTCAGAGAAATACCAAATATTTAAGAAATTTAAAATTTTATATTGTTTTTTAAAATATGAATATTATTTTTTCAAACATAAAATATAAATGTTTCCATATTTATTTTTAAAACAATTCTTTTACAAAAAGGTGGTAATTATTTAAAAAAATAGATATGTTTCTTCTCAAAATTCATTATTCTTGTGTTATTAAATTAAATATTATTGGAATTATTTGAAAAAAATCATTAAATATTTAAAATATATATTAAATTAATATCAATATCTAAAATTAACTAATTTTATTTACTATGATAAACACCATAGTGGGAATAAAAATATTTTTTCATAAAAATACATATTGTTCTGTCAATTTGTATTTATATTCATTTATAGATTATAGGTCACTAATTAATACATATTGTAAATATGTGGAAACCATATTATCGTAATTTTGATAAACATATTCATTTATTCCACTACAATGGCTCAGTGCTGACTATTAAAATAAATAACATAGTGTTGATTGGTAATACTCAATCTAACATGTGATGCAAGTTACCGAAGGAACATTTTGTTTTGTGTAAAATAATAAAAACTTATTCTAGTGTGTAGTGAATTTAAAACATATTTTTTTTTTGTCTTTAAATATTGTGTATAACTAAAGATTGAATTGGTGTAGAATTAAATAAAAACACTCATATAATTTCAATTTATCTAAAAAAATGTTCATTAAAACTGCAGTGATAAATTCTACCCCATTAAAATTAATTTATCTGTAGAAATAAAAAATATTTTAAAAAATGATGATGTTTATACATCATCAGATCCTAAAATTCCCACATAGATTCATCAAACTAGTAGTTTCACCATAAAACATTAACTAAGTGAGTAGGCTTTTTTCATAGATCATTTTCTATACGATCCTCACTTTTTATAGTTTGTTCATCATCAAAAAAATATTACTCTAGTGATGTGATCAATGAGTTCAGTACAGGTGATGGGTTAGATATATACTTAGATAATATATATGCATGTAAACATCATAGGTTTTAGATAGATTCAATGTAATTTACAATTGATAAAAACCCATCAGGATATAATCAATAATTTAAGAATAGTTCAATCCTTGAAAATATGAAATTGAACTTCAAAACAATTTATATTCTATAAAATTAACATTACGGGATTCCCACAATGGAAAAAATGGTTATTAAACATCCTCATAAAATAATGAATATATAAATAAAATTTGTAACGCCCCGACCCCAGCTACCCAGAGTCGGTGCATTAATTACATAACATTGGCATGATCACAAGAAAGATCAAATCTCGAAAGACCGATTAGTTTAGTAGCCTTGGAAACACTAGATATAATCATAAAGTTTTACATTACATTTCAAAGTGAAAAACTACTACAACAACAAAGTCTTCATATCCACACTATTAACCCCTCATAATATCCCTGCAAGTCAATCATAATTTACTTCTTCACTTCCTGGGAAAAATAAAACATAGAAAAGGGGTGAGCTCAAATGCCCAGTAAGGATAACAATATAGCGGAAACTTTCATCAATAAGAATAAACATTTAAGGCAATGTATAACTAAAACAAAAGCCTTTTAAACATGAACTTTCAACATGGTATGGCATAAATAAAATGAAATAATGCCATTTACTTATTCACATGGATATTCTACTAATCGAATAATCACATGCAAAAATCAATAACCACTTTCATAATGTTGGAATGCATAATGCCAGACTATCATTACCACATAGCCAAGGCCTCGTGCCAAGACTACAAATAAGATTTTGTCAAGGCCTTGTGCCAAGACACTAGTTTGTCTCATGAGACCTACCGATGCATCGAGGAGCTATAGCGGGCTCCACCCGTCACTTATTAAGTCCAATGCATTCCCATATGAAAAGGTTTAAACATAACATAAACATTCGTATTAAAACTAGCATACGAAATGTCAATACTTTCACAATAAACTATAAATGGTATAAAAATAGCACATCCACAGTCAAACATATCACAAAACCTTCAATACAATATAGAAGTTTTGTAACAACTTCAAATAATCTTAAAATCCATCAAAGGATGTTGACATAGATGAAATCAAAATTCTTTTTAAAGAAATATCTCCTTTTATTTTGAAATCATTTAAGATCCATATAAAATAAAACATTTTCTTTGAAAATATTCTTATAATCTTGTAAGGAAATCTTTGAAGATTTTATAACGGCAGAAAATAACCGCACTAGCCGTATAAGTTAAAAAAAACATTCTTACCTTAATTCTGTCGAAAAGGTTAAAAAGGACCTTGTTTTGAAAACGACGGAAAGATTCCTTTATAAACCTCTTATAAAAGTCAAAAAGGGTATAAATGACTTTAACCCATATTCTTGTAAATAATAAATATGTTTTGAAATACATTTCGAAGAAACATGGATGTGGATGATAAAGAAATCCCAGTAGATTATTACGTATAATACAACCTCGGATAATGAAGAGATTGTGAAATAACCCTTACCTTGTACTTTTCCTTGGTTGGGGTAGGTTAACTCCCTGTATAATGGTGAAATAATTGTTATTAAATTATACAAGAATCATGTATATTAATATGATATCATATATGATCTTTTAACATTGATAATATCTTAGAATTATCGTCGTTTCGGGTGTTAACTTACTCATTTTCTTTTATATGTTTTGTTACATAAGCCATGTTTGTTGTATCTTATTCATATCCATAATGATATCAAGTCCTTAAACATCATTTTTAAATCATAAAATGATAATTATACTTGAATGGATACGATGGAGAATGAATCTCATCGCGTTCGTGGAGACGGTAGTCCGTACGTACACACGAGCGACAATATCATTCTTTTGATATTAAAATAATATATAAATGAATGGTATATCATATATACAGAATCATTAACATGTTATATTTATTATTTACATGAGTTACACATCATTATTATACCCATCCAAATAATATTATATTGAATAACAATTACACCACGACGTGGAGACGGTAAGCCGTACGTACGCACGTATGGTGACATGTTATTCAAAGGGTGGATAGAATACTGAATATGGTTGTACCATACTTATAATAACATAACAGTATATGTGAGATACTGGAGTTATTATTTTAGAATGGTAAGAACAAAGGAAGAGGAAGTGGAAGAAGAAATGAACTTAGAAAAGGGTGGTGAAATCATTACCTCTTCTTCGGGTTCTTCCTTTTGATTTGATCAAAAGGGCTCCTTAGGTTGGCTTTCTGATCAAACTAAGGCCTCTAGGTTGTAGTGAGGGATGTTGGGAGAGTATTTGGGCAGAGTTTGGCCGAACCAAAAGGCTTTTAAGGTGTGAAGAAATGAGAAGGAGGAGTGCCCTTTTTATAAGAGGGGTGAGGGACACCTTTGGAAAAGCTAGAAATATTAATTTATAATAAATTCATATTCGGTTTCTAATGGCTCCAAAGTTGACTATTCAAAGGATGAGGTGGGGATAGGTCGAAAAAAACTCATCCAATAGAATTTAGACAGGTTTTGGTACTTATATTAACCTTATCTTTAAGTATTAACTCTAAGTTAATTAGTTTCACTTTTACAATGTCTCTTTGTATTTTTATATAATATGGTTAATAAACTTACTATATACATCCAAGCGACCCACAAGTGGTCCATTAATGATTAACCTATCATAATATAAGTCTCTTGGCCGAACCTTAGATTTTTAGGAATTTAATATCAATTAATAATATAATATTTCTTTTAAGAACTCTTTTATGTCAATTTTGACACTATTCAATAGTTGATTTTTGTGAAACTCCTAACAGATTGATTACTTCGAACAAAGTCAATTAAATCAATCCTAATATATCATATTATCATAGAAAATTAGTTTAATTCATTAAAAGTTTCATATTATATTTATTTGGGTATTTATAATATCAATTATTTTAATTTTTCACTATTATAGTAATTACTGCATCATCATTGTGTCATAAATAAAATAAATTATTAAATGTCTAAAAATTATAAATAAATTATCATTATGTAGGAAATCTTTTTAGCTTTCTAATTAATATTTATAATCTAAACTCCAACATATATAACCCTATGTAAAAATTGTTGTTCTAAAAGATATATGCTTGTGTCATTTTTATTTTTATTTTGACTTTATTAATATAATGTGTCCCTACCACATACAAGTGGCTCCAAGGGGTCCCCAAATTGACCCAAGGATTCCCATGGTCGGGTATGTGTCCACCAATAAGGTTAGGACACGTTTTAGGGTAATTTTGTATTATTATAATATTATTTGTTTAACCCTCATTTACCGGATTTACCCTTTAACCATGGTAAATAAAATATTTACCGCAGTAATTATTCAAAATGTCTAAAAATAAAAGTTACCTATTTACACAATTTGAACATCCTGATTCCAAATATGGAATCCATGTTCCTAAATTCAAAACACAGAAGTGGCAGAAATTAATTTAAAATTAAATCCCACTGTCAAAACAAAAAGCGTGTTTTTAAGAGATAATAACTATCAAAAGATTGACACTTGTTTATGTTCGGTTTAATTGTAAAATTATGTCCAATTATAAACATTAAATTGAATGGTAAAAATATATTCTAAATATACTTTAAAACCACTCAAATTCATAATTTATCACTATTAATTATTTTGATTAAAAAAGTTGTTTTTAATTAAAATTTAGTAATTTTCACTATTCATAAAAATATGAAAGTTATCCGAAAAGTACCAAAATTTCACCCTAGACTAATTTTGATATTCCGAATCCAAAAATGAAGTCCATTTTGAAATATAAAATATATATGATTTCAAAAAGTAGGTATTACTATTCACAACGGCTAGTTTAATTAGTTGTGGTGTGTGTTAGAACTCGAGGTTGCGTACAACACACGCTATCGCATTATTCGAAGGGAAACGTACCGTAGAAGCTTGGGGTGTTATATTCTCCCCTCCTTCAAATAATTGTGTCCTCGCAATTTCTAGGGTATTACTGCATAAAAAGACTCGGGTGGTTCTTCATCATAAGTTCCTCGGGTTCCCACGTTGCCTCTTCCATCTTATGATTTCTCCACAAAACTTTTACCAGACGCGTCGTCCGGTTTCTCAGTACTTGTTCTCTTGTATCAAGAATCCTGACGGGCTCTTCGCAATAAGACAGATCGGGTTCCAGTTCTAATTCCTCATAGGTGAGTACATGCGTCGGATCAGGCATGTATTTCCTCAATAGAGATACGTGGAACACATCGTGAACTTTGGAGAGACTTGGCGGCATTGCCAATCGGTAAGCTACAACCCCAATTCGTTCTAGAATTTCGAAAGGTCCGATGTACCTGGGACTCAATTTACCTTTCTTACCAAAACGTATGACTCCCTTCCACGGAGATACCTTCAGGAAAACATGATCACCGACTTGAAATTCCAAATCCTTCCTTCGATTATCGGCATAGCTCTTCTGCCTACTTTGAGCTGCTTTGATGTGATTTTGGATTACTTTCACCTTTTCCACCGTTTCCTCCACCAGTTCTGGGCCTACAAGTTTTCTTTCACCAACGTCATCCCAACAGGTTGGTGTACGACATCTCTTTCCGTATAACGCTTCATATGGTGCCATCTGAATACTCGAATGGAAACTATTGTTATAGGAAAATTCTACCAGAGGTAAATATTGATCCCACATACCCTGAAAGTCAAGTGAGCAAGATCTCAACATGTCTTCTAAGGTTTGAATAGTCCATTCTGATTGTCCGTCTGTCTGAGGGTGGTAAGCAGTGCTCAAATGAAGTTCAGTATCCAGGGATTTCTGAAGACTTTTCCAAAATCTTGAAGTAAAACGGGGATCACGATCAGAAACAATCGATAGGGGTACTCCATGAAGTCTCACAACTTCATTAATGTATAGTCTTGCTAGACGTTCCAGGGGTAGATCTTCTCTTATAGAAAGAAAATGTTCTGACTTGGTAAGACGATCAACAATAACCCATATTGCATCGTTCCTTCTAGGAGTCTTTGGTAGCCCCATGACAAAGTCCATCGTAATATTGTCCCATTTCCACTCCGGTATGGGAAGAGGTTGCATGACTCCTCCAGGCTGTTGCCTTCCAGCTTTCACTTGTTGACAAACCATACATCTTGACACAAAATCAGCAATCTCCCTCTTCATGTTGTCCCACCAAAAATGTTCCTTCAAATCTCTATACATTTTGGTGCTCCCAGGGTGTATAGAGAAATTGGAACTATGAGCATCATCCAGCAATTCCCTTTTTAGATCAGGTATATTGGGAACACAAAGTCTCTTCCCGAATTTCAAAATTCCACCTTCATACGCAAAGTCTCTCAATCTCCCATCATTCACAGCTTTAATCTTCTTTTGGAATTCTTCATCATCAGTCTGAGAACTCTTAATCCTTTCTAGTAAATATGGTTTGGCAACCATTTGAAAAAGCATTGATGTTTCACCTTCCCTAGTTATTCCCATGTCCATCTTCACTAGCTCCATGAAAATTGGATCCCTTTCAATTCTCATATTGTTCAAAACTCCATGGTCTTTTCTACTCAAAGCATCTGCCACCTTGTTTGCCTTCCCTGGGTGGTAGTGTATCGTACAATCATAATCCTTGAGTAATTCAAGCCATCTCCTTTGCCTCATGTTGAGTTCTTTTTGTGAGAAAATATACTTCAAACTCTTGTGATCAGTATAAATCTCACATTTTTCACCATAGAGGTAGTGCCTCCATATTTTCAAAGCAAAGATCACTGCTGCTAACTCGAGATCATGAGTAGGATAGTTTTGTTCATGAATTTTCAACTGTCGTGATGCATAGGCAATAACTCTATCATTCTGCATAAGGACACAGCCAAGTCCTTTCTTTGATGCATCACTATAAATAATGAACCCATCATTCCCCGATGGTAGAGTCAATATAGGAGCATTGACTAATATTCTCTTCAGTTCTTCGAAACATTCTTCACACTCTTTTTTCCAAACAAATTTAACCCCTTTACGTGTGAGCTTCGTTAATGGGTTAGCCAATCGGGCAAAATTCTGGACGAAACGTCGATAATAACCTGCCAAACCAATAAAACTACGTACCTCAGTTATACTCGTAGGTGCTGGCCATTCTTGGATTGCCTTGGTCTTAGAAGGATCAATATAGATTCCATCTTTAGAGACAATATGGCCAAGAAAAGAAATCTCCTGAAGCCAGAATTCACACTTGCTAAACTTCCCATATAATTCATGCCTCCTCAGAGTCTTCAAGATAATGCGCAAGTGATTTTCATGATCTTCGTAGGTTTTGGAGTATACCAAGATATCATCAATAAATACCACCACAAATTCATCGAGATACTCCTTGGAAACTCTATTCATCAGATCCATGAATACAGAGGGTGCATTAGTCAATCCAAACGGCATTACAGTAAACTCGTAATGCCCGTACCTGGTTCGAAATGCTGTTTTCGGAATGTCTTCCTTCTTTACACACAACTGATGGTATCCAGATCGAAGGTCAATCTTTGAAAAGTATTGAGATCCATGCAGTTGGTCAAATAAATCATCAATACGAGGTAGGGGATACTTGTTCTTTATCGTTATAGCATTGATCTCCCTGTAATCGATACATAACCTCATAGATCCATCTTTCTTTTTAACAAAAAGAACAGGGGCTCCCCATGGAGAAACACTAGGGCGAATAAATCCCTTATTACTCAATTCCTCTAGTTGTTTCTTTAGTTCGACTAGCTCTACAGTGGCCATTCTATAAGGGGTCTTCGATATAGGCCTTGATCCAGGAATCAAATCAATAGAAAACTCAACTTCTCGTTCTGGAGGATGTCCAGGTAAATCTTCCGGAAATACATCTACAAATTCTTTCACAACAGGTACATCCTCTATTTGAACATTCCTTTCCTCACCGAAAGTTATTTCATTCTCTTCCTCCCCAATAATTGAATTAAGTTGAGCTACTGGGGGTGGATCTAAATAAGAATTAGGTGGTGATGATTCTGCTCTAAAAATAAGGTGCTCCTTATCATTATCATCAAGAATCGTAACCTCTTTCTTCTTACAATAAATCTTCGCATCATAGTCCGAAAGCCAGTCCATACCGAGGATTATATCAAACTCAATCATAGGTATGACAATGAGGTCAGCAGATAAAGAAAATTTATGTGCTCTAATGGGGACTTATTCACAAAACTTTGTTGCAACGATACTTCCCTTAGGAGTTTTAACTGACAACTCCCTTATTAAATCAAATTGGAAATATCTAATTTTCTTAGAAAACTGGGAAGATATGAAACAATGCGATGATCCAGAATCAAATAATGCATTTTCTAAACTTGAGGAAACCATTAAATTACCTGCCACCACGTCTTTCGGAGCTTCTACCTCAGCAGTAGTGATAGCATAAGCCTGGCCTTGATCCCTTGGCCTTTTCTGAGGTAAGTTCTCCTGACGCTTAGGACATGCATTTGCATAATGCCCCATCTCCCTGCAATTGTAGCACTGAACGTTGGTAGCTTCCTTCTTCCCCTTGCAATCATGAGCTTGGTGGCCTTTTTCACCACACTTGTAACAGACTCCCATTCCCTTCAGGCAAGCACCGGGGTGTTTCTTCCCGCACTTACCACAAGATGGATATTCAACCTTTCCCTTCTTCCCCTTATTTCCATTCCCAGATTGATCAGCAGGTCTCTTCTTCTCTTGCTTTTCTTTAAAGTCATAAGACTTAGAGAATTCCTTTTCGGTCTTGATAGCACATGAGACAATGTCTTCGTACGATGAAAAGGATTGTGAGACTAATGCTCGACGGAGAAATGGTTTTAACCCATCAAAGAAACGATCAATCTTACTTCTTGGGTTGCGAATATAATCACCAGCGTACCTCGCTAGCCTTGTAAAGTTAGCCTCATACTTTGTGACATTCTCATCCTCCTTTTGTCTCAGACTCAGAAATTGTCTTTCCATATCTGCTCGATGGTCGCGAGGAATGTATTTTTCTAAAAACAGATCTTTGAACTCCCTCCATTCCATGTTTGATACTTCATCATCTTCCTTCATGTTTTGAATCAATGACCACCATTGATCAGCATCTCCAGTGAGGCGGTAAACTGCCATGGTAACTTTTTCCCTTTCACTACTCCCCAAAGCCTGAAATATTTTCTCTAGGGAAAATATCCATTGCTCAGCTACTAAGGGATTTGTACTCCCATTGAACGTTGGTGGTTGTTGTCTCATGAATCGATCTAACATTGATCCTCCACGCTGCGGATCAGGGTGCTCCATACGGGTAAGGTTATTATTCATAACCTGAGTAAGTTGTCCCAGTACGGTGATTAGCTGATCAGCACCAGTTGCATCACCAGCCCCACTATAATTATCTTGAGCAGGAGGGCAATCCCTACATGGAGTGCGTGCATTGATACGGTTTCCATTTCTTCCACTAGGTGCCATTTCTAAACAATGGCATAAACTAGATCAGTTTATGAATCAAAATACATAATCCCATACTTATAAAACACTTAACATAAATTGAACTATTTATGGATATAATCCATAAAAATGTTTTCTTTGAGGAAGTATATACTCATAAACCCTTCATAATGATTTGTAAAGAAAATGAGAGTTATCCTAAGCATATCCCCCGGGAGTGTCGTAACCAAGAGTGCAGCAAGGCCCGTTGTCGTGCACCAGTTCCCGTTCGAGTCTAGCTCAAAGCGGTGTTTTCGGGTTTTACCCCTAGGTACATCTGTGCCAGAGCCGCCTCTACCTGCTCGTATCCAGACAGGGATGTATTGCTCGGAAAACTCACAAAATCTCTACAATACCAAAATTCTAGGAAGTTCTTCTATACTAATCCTCAAAGTTCATCTTAGGTCTACGTGCTCTAATCAGAGTTTATCTAAATCTAGCTTCCAAGGTTTGTACTAAACTTCCTCTGATACCAACTGTAACGCCCCGACCCCAGCTACCCAGAGTCGGTGCATTAATTACATAACATTGGCATGATCACAAGAAAGATCAAATCTCGAAAGACCGATTAGTTTAGTAGCCTTGGAAACACTAGATATAATCATAAAGTTTTACATTACATTTCAAAGTGAAAAACTACTACAACAACAAAGTCTTCATATCCACACTATTAACCCCTCATAATATCCCTGCAAGTCAATCATAATTTACTTCTTCACTTCCTGGGAAAAATAAAACATAGAAAAGGGGTGAGCTCAAATGCCCAGTAAGGATAACAATATAGCGGAAACTTTCATCAATAAGAATAAACATTTAAGGCAATGTATAACTAAAACAAAAGCCTTTTAAACATGAACTTTCAACATGGTATGGCATAAATAAAATGAAATAATGCCATTTACTTATTCACATGGATATTCTACTAATCGAATAATCACATGCAAAAATCAATAACCACTTTCATAATGTTGGAATGCATAATGCCAGACTATCATTACCACATAGCCAAGGCCTCGTGCCAAGACTACAAATAAGATTTTGTCAAGGCCTTGTGCCAAGACACTAGTTTGTCTCATGAGACCTACCGATGCATCGAGGAGCTATAGCGGGCTCCACCCGTCACTTATTAAGTCCAATGCATTCCCATATGAAAAGGTTTAAACATAACATAAACATTCGTATTAAAACTAGCATACGAAATTTCAATACTTTCACAATAAACTATGAATGGTATAAAAATAGCACATCCACAGTCAAACATATCACAAAACCTTCAATACAATATAGAAGTTTTGTAACAACTTCAAATAATCTTAAAATCCATCAAAGGATGTTGACATAGATGAAATCAAAATTCTTTTTAAAGAAATATCTCCTTTTATTTTGAAATCATTTAAGATCCATATAAAATAAAACATTTTCTTTGAAAATATTCTTATAATCTTGTAAGGAAAGCTTTGAAGATTTTATAACGGCAGAAAATAACCGCACTAGCCGTATAAGTTAAAACAAACATTCTTACCTTAATTCTGTCGAAAAGGTTAAAAAGGACCTTGTTTTGAAAACGACGGAAAGATTCCTTTATAAACCTCTTATAAAAGTCAAAAAGGGTATAAATGACTTTAACCCATATTCTTGTAAATAATAAATATGTTTTGAAATACATTTCGAAGAAACATGGATGTGGATGATAAATAAATCCCAGTAGATTATTACGTATAATACAACCTCGGATAATGAAGAGATTGTGAAATAACCCTTACCTTGTACTTTTCCTTGGTTGGGGTAGGTTAACTCCCTGTATAATGGTGAAATAATTGTTATTAAATTATACAAGAATCATGTATATTAATATGATATCATATATGATCTTTTAACATTGATAATATCTTAGAATTATCGTCGTTTCGGGTGTTAACTTACTCATTTTCTTTTATATGTTTTGTTACATAAGCCATGTTTGTTGTATCTTATTCATATCCAGAATGATATCAAGTCCTTAAACATCATTTTTAAATCATAAAATGATAATTATACTTGAATGGATACGATGGAGAATGAATCTCATCGCGTTCGTGGAGACGGTAGTCCGTACGTACGCACGAGCAACAATATCATTATTTTGATATTAAAATAATATATAAATGAATGGTATATCATATATACAGAATCATTAACATGTTATATTTATTATTTACATGAGTTACACATCATTATTATACCCATCCAAATAATATTATATTGAATAACAATTACACCACGACGTGGAGACGGTAAGCCGTACGTACGCACGTATGGTGACATGTTATTCAAAGGGTGGATAGAATACTGAATATGGTTGTACCATACTTATAATAACATAACAGTATATGTGAGATACTGTAGTTATTATTTTAGAATGGTAAGAACAAAGGAAGAAGAAGTGGAAGAAGAAATGAACTTAGAAAAGGGTGGTGAAATCATTACCTCTTCTTCGGGTTCTTCCTTTTGATTTGATCAAAAGGGCTCCTTAGGTTGGCTTTCTGATCAAACTAAGGCCTCTAGGTTGTAGTGAGGGATGTTGGGAGAGTATTTGGGCAGAGTTTGGCCGAACCAAAAGGCTTTGAAGGTGTGAATAAATGAGAAGGAGGAGTGCCCTTTTTATAAGAGGGGTGAGGGGCACCTTTGGAAAAGCTAGAAATATTAATTTATAATAAATTCATATTCGGTTTCTAATGGCTCCAAAGTTGACTATTCAAAGGATGAGGTGGGGATAGGTCGAAAACAACTCATCCAATAGAATTTAGACAGGTTTGGGTACTTATATTAACCTTATCTTTAAGTATTAACTCTAAGTTAATTAGTTTCACTTTTACAATGTCTCTTTGTATTTTTATATAATATGGTTAATAAACTTACTATATACATCCAAGCGACCCCCAAGTGGTCCATTAATGATTAACCTATCATAATATAAGTCTCTTGGCCGAACCTTAGATTTTTAGGAATTTAATATCAATTAATAATATAATATTTGTTTTAAGAACTCTTTTATGTCAATTTTGACACTATTCAATAGTTGATTTTTGTGAAACTCCTAACAGATTGATTACTTCGAACAAAGTCAATTAAATCAATCCTAATATATCATATTATCATAGAAAATTAGTTTAATTCATTAAAAGTTTCATATTATATTTATTTGGGTATTTATAATATCAATTATTTTAATTTTTCACTATTATAGTAATTACTGCATCATCATTGTGTCATAAATAAAATAAATTATTAAATGTCTAAAAATTATAAATAAAATATCATTATGTAGGAAATCTTTTTAGCTTTCTAATGAATATTTATAATCTAAACTCCAACATATATAACCCTATCTAAAAATTGTTGTTCTAAAAGATATATGCTTGTGTCATTTTTATTTTTATTTTGACTTTATTAATATAATGTGTCCCTACCACATACAAGTGGCTCCAAGGGGTCCCCAAATTGACCCAAGGATGCCCATGGTCGGGTATGTGTCCACAAATAAGGTTAGGACACGTTTTAGGGTAATTTTGTATTATTATAATATTATTTTTTTAACCCTCATTTACCGGATTTACCCTTTAACCATGGTAAATAAAATATTTACCGCAGTAATTATTCAAAATGTCTAAAAATAAAAGTTACCTATTTACACAATTTGAACATCCTGATTCCAAATATGGAATCCATTTTCCTAAATTCAAAACACAGAAGTGGCAGAAATTAATTTAAAATTAAATCCCACTGTCAAAACAAAAAGCGTGTTTTTAAGAGATAATAACTATCAAAAGATTGACACTTGTTTATGTTCGGTTTAATTGTAAAATTATGTCCAATTATAAACATTAAATTAAATGGTAAAAATATATTCTAAATATACTTTAAAACCACTCAAATTCATAATTTATCACTATTAATTATTTTGATTAAAAAAGTTGTTTTTAATTAAAATTTAGTAATTTTCACTATTCATAAAAATATGAAAGTTATCCGAAAAGTACCAAAATTTCACCCTAGACTAATTTCGATATTCCGAATCCAAAAATGAAGTCCATTTTGAAATATAAAATATATATGATTTCAAAAAGTAGGTATTACTATTCACAACGGCTAGTTTAATTAGTTGTGGTGTGTGTTAGAACTCGAGGTTGCGTACAACACACGCTATCGCATTATTCGAAGGGAAACGTACCGTAGAAGCTTGGGGTGTTATAAAATTTCACCACAAAAATATGTATTATGATTAGAATAACATTAGTTGAAAGTGAAAAGATACACATGGAAGAGATTTATAACTATAAAGATCTAATTTAGAATGAAAAAGAACATGTTGATAAGAATCTTAAGGACCAAAAAATAATAGATCAAATATGTTTAAAAAATTTCATTTATATCATAAAAATTATAATAAAAGGATATTTTTCTTTCAAAAATCATTTCATAAAATATAAATTATTTATATTAGCTCATATGTATAATATCAATATTTTTTATGAGTTGATAAATTTTCACTTCATCTATCACACCATGAAATGAGGTGTAATTTGGGATTCCAAAATAACAAGTGGATCATAATATCCACAATGGGATGAATTTTCATTCCATATATATCTAGATATTATAAAACAATATTTAGAATAGGTAATCCAATAATCATAAATAATCATATGGTTATGTGAAACAATAATCTATAATAAATAATTGATAAACAAAAAAAAATTTAAATTGTTAACCTAATTTACCTTCCAACAGATTAATATAAAAAAACCATCATAAGGGTTGTAATTTACACAATTAATTTATGATTAATTCCCTCTAAAACATGATGTTGATCTTAATTTCCAAATACCAATCATGGGAATACCATATAATGTTATTCTCTTGAAACATTGTAATAACATGAAGAACCAAATTTAATAGATGCAAGATTATTCAATTCTTATATAATAACTTTTAACATAAATAAAAAGTTTCATTGGAAACATGGGTTCATCATCATAAATATAGAATGTGTTATTTCATTATTCAATAATACAAGTATATAATAAAATTAAATCATAGTAATTGATGAAAAAATATGATTTTCATTGGTCTTATTCTTTCCAAATCAAAAAAGATATTCCGAGATAATGGGAGGGGGATTATTATTTCATAATTATCATTTTTCACTTTTCCCAATATGATTGAATAATATTTTCCTTTTTTCCATTGTACATTGAGGTTCATGGGGATTACCATAAAATTTATTAATTTTATGGGGGACTTGTTAGTGTAATGAAAAAAATCATTTCAACTAAAACACTGACTCTAATGAGATTAAATATTCATAACATTATCTTAATTTCTATTAATAATATATTAAAATTCTTGATTACCTTTTCCCCCCACTTAATATAATATGTATCCCCATTAAGGTATTTTAATCAATGACACCTTCCACACATTGAGAATAATGTAATTCTAATTTTCGTCTCTTTATAGTTTTCATTGAATCCTTTGAATTAAATCCTATTTTTCATATCATAACATTGTGATTAAAGGGAAACATCAATATTGAATTTTTAATGATGAATATGCGGATGGTTATTATTGAGAAATTATTTCTTAAATTTTTCAAAATCCATGGAATCTATTTTATGATCATTCCTCATATTCATGATTAATCCATGAAATTGATTTTCATCACCATCCATGTGATTATTTCTCAACAGAACTTTTTTCCATTTTTTAAAAATGAATAATGATAAATATATTTTTATTGGTACATATCCATTTATCCATAACTATTGGATCAATAACCCCACTAAAATAGGTTAGGTGTTTTTTAATAATGTATTAAAGAAAATGTGGTTCTATACTTTCGTATGATGGATGGTTAGAAAGATTCATGGATTGAAAAAGGTGTTTATTCATTAAAATAATGTTTTTTATCCTATATTACATAACAGTATGTTTCTCAAGAGGAAATTTATTGAATTGTACATTTCATTCCTCATTTTCATGGTTCCTTAGGTGTTTATCTCTGGATTTAAATTAGAAATCAATGTGTGACAGACACAAATCATAGTCATTAAACCACATAATTGAGAAAACATCTTATAAATTTTAAATTTATGACAACATATTTTTAATACAAAGTTATATATGATAATTATGAAAAGTAAATGGTTTTACCCTATTCATAGTATTATCCTTTTAGATCTTTCTAAGGATTTCTCATCCTATTTACCATTGGTTAACAAAAACATTTATCTGGTACCAATAATAACAACCCATGATTTTAATACATATACATCCCATAGTATTTTATGAATATTTCACGCATTAAATACAAATATTATCAAAGGTATTATTAGATAGTTTTATTTCTATCTTTGGATACATAAACAAAAATTTCATAATATATCTAGATATTCACCCTATAATTTTATCAAAAATACAATATTTGTTTTTCTATCATACATTATACATTTTTCAAATCTTGGGGAAAAACAAAATATAGGGTGATTTGAGACGCTATGTATTGTTAAACAAGGGTTATATGTAAGAATAACATAAATATATGTTTATGAGAACATAATCATAGCATTTTATGATTATTCAATATATATCAATGATAATATACTTGAGCCATGTCATAATTAATGGGTGTTCATTATAGATGAATCCTAATGCTGAAATGTGAATAATATATGAAATTATAAAAACAAAATATACAAAATTTTTATAGGCACATATATATAGATAATAATTTCCATTTAATTTGAGTATCACAACCAACACTATATTTGTTTTGTATTAAGTTGCAAAACCATCTTATTGGTAATGGTTCAATCACAATACCATATAAGTAGTCAAGATTATTCCAAAGACTAACTTATTAAAGACTGTTCACTCCAAAGACTATCATAATAGTCAAATTCCATGAATGAAACTGTTTCATATCCCATTATATTCATTTCTATCTCATGAGACATAAATCATTACCAAATTCATTAGAGGAATATATAGGTCTCACCCATCAAAATATGCAGTCATAAAAATATGTGTTCAATAAGAACATAAATCATTCATCATAAACATAAACCAACCATAGAAAGAATTTTTATATCTTCCTTAAATTAGAACCCCATTAAATCACAAGCAACACCATATAATTTTATCTTAAATGGAATATAGTTTTGTTATATCATTTATAATAATTCTTGTGTAAAATATAATTTCCACTTTTATTTTTTTAATAATAAATAAAAAACATGAAAAAATTTGTTTTTATTTACCTTTAAAAAATATATTGTAATATTTAAAAAAAATTAAACATATTTTAAATCCTTTTTCATTAATAATAAAAATATTTCTTTAAAATAGTTTTGAATAATTTTTAGAAAAATATAATTTAAAGGAAAAAATATTTCATACTGATGATAGAATAATATAAAATTAAACATATAATATTATTATAACAAGGATATTCATGAAAAAATATAAAATGGTAGTACATACCCCTTTGAAAAATAAATTAGGCATATAACGTAACATGTGTATCCAAGAAGGAAAATTAAGAAAAAAATTATGTTACCGATTTGGAAAATTTTGAACCATAAAACCCATGATAGTTAGATCATAAAGTGGATATGTAAATGACAATAAATTTAATAAAATGATCATTTATTAAATTCACTATCATTATATCAACCAAAAATAAAAAACAACTGTTTAATATGAAACGAGTCTTGTAGAAACAGAAGCAAGGCTTGAAATCCTGAAACCTTAAGTATTAACATCAATCATAAGTGTAAACAAATGAAATATAAGAAATATTTGTTCATATTAAACATTTAAAAACCATATTAATATATAAAATAAAATATATTATTTACTTATGACTATATATTTTCACTTATGAACAATTCAAAGCTAATGTTATGACTTTTTTTAACACATATTTCCAAATTTTACAGCTGGTCCTCTTACAAAGATCATGATTTAATTATCTCCTCAATTATAAACATGGTGTAAATATAAAACTAATATTAATGAAATATGCAGTTATGGATATTAATAAATATTTTAGGTATAAAATTAATAACAATATTCATGGAGATAGTAATTCGTATGTCGGCAAGAAAGTTGTATTCTTTTTATTTTTATATTAACTTAAATAAAGGTATATTATATATTAAAGTTAATGAATAATTTTTATGTAATATATATTTTATATGTTTATTAAATCCACCTTTAATACATTCCATTTAATTCATGAACGAATCACATTGCTTAGTGAGGTGTTAGTCTTTTATACACACGAAAGACATTTTCGTTTTTTAAAAAGATAGATATCATAATGATAGGTATTATATAACAATTCATAAATAATAATAAAATCATATAAATTTTATATATATTATATAAACTATTAATCCATCATTATTATCATATTTTAATGGTGGTAATGGAAGAAACAATGACAACGGTTCAAGAGGTGGTAGTCTGTCGTAGACACGAATGATGATTGTGTAACATATTTGAGGGAAGTGTTTGATGTTTTACATCATAATATAAAAATAAAAACATAAAATAAATTGAATACATTTTTATTATCAAATAAATATGACATATAATAAATTTATGGGGTTTATGGATGATTAAAAAAAATACTATTATTGATGAACATCACCTGATTTTCACTTATCTTCTTTTGTTACACACCAAAGGAATTTCGTGGTCAGATTTTCCCCCAATGAAAAGTGTAAATTAAGAATGGTTGTAGGTTTTGAAGATATTTTTATAGGTTTTTTATAAATAAATTCGGTTTTATATGTGAATAACTGATAATTAAAATTTCTCTTTTATAAGAACGGGGAGGGGGAATTTTAGAAATTCTCCAAATAATAAATGAGAATAAATTTAATAACAGTCGAAATAATAAAAAATTACATTGATTAAAATAAATGATAAAATAAGGTTTTAATATAATAATAAAATATATTTTATTAATGTTTTGATGATATTTTAATCCTCATCCTTTTGACTAACCCTTACATAACCGATTGTAATTTTAAAAACAGAGTAAAAAATTTCAATAATAAGATTTTTTAATTTTTAGTTATAAAGTGTAAATTGTATCGTATATTGATATTTTAATATAATTTTTATAATATAAAATCCTCATATCATTTTCTATAATATTTTATTGTTTTTAATTAAATTCATACAATTTTATTTTTCATAAAATATCATTATTGTCTATTTCAACACTATTCATTACTTTGAATTGAATAAAATTGAAACTGCATGATATCATCAAAAAACAACTTATTACACCGATAAAATTTTATATTAACCTATAAAATTAATATATAGACAGACATAATTAATTTTATATGTATTTAAATGTTTCTAATATCAATTATTTGTTTTTTATTAACAGAATAATTACTCCATCATCTTGTGTAATTATTCATGATAATTATTTATTCCCTATAAATTTTAGAAAAAAATTCCCTGATAAATAAAAATTATTTTGCTTTAAAATTAATATTCATTGTCGATAATATTGACTACGAAACAACATATTTAAAATATTTCACTTGTTAACAACAAGAGTATTCCATGTTTGAATTGGCATCGAATAAAATATTATATAGGGTTTAATATCATATAAATAGACATAGATCATCACATAACTGATAATTTAATGTGTATGGATGAAAAATTACAATAATATAAAAAAAATTCATCTATTAGGGCCATTTTATTATATTTATAATAATATTTTTACCTGTAATTTCCTAATTTACAATTAACCTTGGTAATAAAAATTATCATGTTTATTGTTTATATTGTCCCAAAATAAAATGGTTCTATTTAAAAAATATGAACCGTATTATTAAAAATATAAAATCCATTCTTATTAATTATAAACATATATGTGGATAAAATTAGTTATAAAATATCATTGATGGGGCGTGAAAGTGTGTTTTTAATGTGAATATATTTAAATGTCTAACGGATTTTTAAATCTAAATTTTCAATAAAAAAGATTGGAAATAACATAATTTGATTATTAGTTGAATAATTTCACTATTTTGAAATTAATACCTATTTAATATATTATTCATAAATATAAATAATTTAGTTGGAAATACCATTTTCAATTAAATTTCAATATTTTAAATATTCATCAAAAGATGAAACTTATCTGAAAAAATACCACATATTAAACAAAAGTAAATTTTTATAATAAACATTAAAATATGAATTATATTTTATCAAATATAACATTTAAATGTTTAAATATTTGGTTTTCATTCATGTATGGAATTATAAGGTAGCAATAATGACTTTTAGAAATGTACAGATTTTTATGCCCAAAAATTAAATTGTTCAAATTTTATTCCAATAAATTACGTCGGATTAATTTTTTTCAAACATAGTTATATATATGACATATAACATTAAATTATATTATTCACTAAAATACCATAATTTAATTAACTAATATAAAACACCATTTTGGGAATAAAAATAATTTTCAATAAAAACACGTCATTTGTTTTGAACTGGGGTTTAACTTATTTTGTAATAAACTAGTAACAAAAGAATACATTTTATAAAAATTTGTAAAACATTTTTTTATAATTTTTATAATAGTATTATTTTGTTTCATTTCATCAAAATTATTCCTTCATGTACTATAATTCATTCAATAATTTTCATGTAGTTAAATATTGTGTACAATGAAAGCTTCACTTAGTGAAACGTTAACCCCAAACCATCAAAGAATATTAATTTATTAAAAATAGTGTTTCTTAAAAAAACACAGGGTATTACAGTTATTGTGATTATATGGTATATAAAACAATGCGAATATAAATGGAAATACAATGGTCAAGGAGCTTGGATATCAAGGAAAAGCATCCCACATATCATAGTTATAATATGAATCAATATCTGTAATGTTGAAAATTGTTTTATATATTTAAATAGAATGAATAATGGATATATAAAATAAAAAGTTAATTATACATGGATTAATAAATAAAAAATAAAAAAATATCGAATTAATTATATGAGGTAAATATGAATCATGTGCCATAATAAGATATCATGTGTATCCTATTAGTAATAGGAATAAGAGTCATCATGGTTCATATGTTCAATAATTTTTTGATGGGAACAATAGGTCCAATAAGCTCATAATGATAGTTACACAATGATTTAGGGCGTATTGGAGGATATTAATGGATATGGGTTTATTTAAAAATAATATTATAATAGTGTTTTGAGGGGACATCCTTAGTGGTTGGTGATCACATGAATGTAATGGGGTCATGAGTTTTATGTAAAGAAAGAATGGTAATGAGATTTAAATGAAGGATGTATACTCACATTAACACTCATGGTTTCGATAGACATGATAATACATATATATACAAGAGGAAACATTAAATTTAAATGACATAAGGTATTATTTATTTATTTGGAAATCCAATATTTTTCTTAGGTGATCACATTATGTGAGGTCATAAATAAGATGATACATCAAAATCATATAACCAAAAAATCATCATGATCTCCTTTAAATGGGGGGAGGGGTGGGTTAGGTGATCGACTCACATTTTGATGGTAATATTGTACCACTACCAAATCCATTTCTCAAATATTTGATATATTAATGTAAATATTTTCTAAATTAGAGTCTTTGAAATCACATAATTTCTCTTCTCTAAAATTTATTCTCTATATAAAGTTTCTAATTACCTCTTCAAGTCTCTATGATTTTTTATAATTTAGGTGGGGTATAGAATTCCCCCCGACCCCCATTATATCAATTCTTCTTCACAATGAGTAAAACACACACACCATAATTAAAATCGAATGAAGGATTGTTTGGATATGATTCCCTATGATTGTGCATATGAAATGTATGATCCAAACAACATTGATGACTCCCCCAAATAAATCATGTGAATAAATTACACAAAAAAAATATAGGATCATTATATATAATATCTACTTGAGGTCAATATCCTCATTTTTCTTTCAATGGGAGTGATAATTTAATCATTAGTTAGTCGTGTGTAAAATTGTTTCTATAAAACCCAAATGGTGATCATTATCTAGATGTCTCCCTTCATTAATTGTCTTCCTAATACACATCAGTAAAGAAAATTATTTTTCTATAAGAGGAATCTCATGAAAAATCATTTTTTACCTAATTATATAAAATTTTAATGGTTAAAAAATCATGTTACTCACTTGAAAAATCCTTAAATAGTAACTATTTATTTTTAAAAATATAAATTTTTACTTATTCGTATGTTTCTATTATCAATCATTTAAACATTCTTCTGTATCAAATAAACAGTCAGGTTTATATTAATATCCAACACTCCCTAGTCCATGATCCGATAATTATAATGAAGATATCACTAGAGAAGTGATAAATGGTTGATGTATTTGATGTTGTCTGAAAATGTATTAATATGATACAAATATTTAACCAACCTACCATTATTACAAACCAAAAAAGATCCAATAAACTAGAGATATATATTATACCCCCCAAAAAAATCAAAACTTCCTATGATATGGTTAACACATCAATTACACATGGTTTATAACCTTTAACTACAATTATATATTATTCTGGGCAGAATTTTAATTTTAATTATCATGTGATACCACTATGCAATATTTATCCATCAATATCCTCTTAATTATGTAATATGATACATCATATATGAGAATAATATATTTTTCATAAATAAAAGTACATCAAAAAATATTAATAAGTCATGAAATGGAAAACCCCATATATTTCTATTGTGATTGAAAATTGTAAGTAGTCATTATATGTATTTTCATCCCTAGTAAAGTTACTCATGTAGGATCCACAAAAATATAGAATGTAATCCAAAATCACATCTTCTATAATCATGATCATTTTCTATATAATCTCATTCATATAATAATGAAATATAGTTCTATTGTTTAAAACCAACACAAAGAAAATTGACATATTCCCTAGAAATTTGTGGGAAAACAAAGATCCCTCTAAAAAATTATGGCCCTCAGTACCGCTACATTCTAAAAATAACATCCTCACATTCCCACATCAGATCCTCCGTAGAACATGAATCCATAATCCGCATTAACTGGGTTTCATCTTCTACAAATCCATTATTATAAAAATATCACCAAATTCTCTACAATATCATTGTTGGTCTAGAGAAAATTCCCTGTATATTTCCTCTTATTTCAACACAAGTGAATTCAATAGATACATAAAATACATAGAACACAATTATCTAGAACCATCGAACCATATTCAAAATATCATGATATAGATTACTATTATAATATCAATTTATATATGCACTAATTTTTTCAATTTATAAATGTTGCATCTATCTGAAACCATAATAAAATACCAATACTAGGCTGCAGACCTCACATAGATTGTTTATTCATATCTCTATTTTATCAAATAACCCATTGTATAAAATTTATAATATTTATAATCCTCAAAATATCCCTCGCGGTCATCATAATATTTTACATAGTACCTCTTGAAAAATTCCATTAAGAATCCACCTTAATACCCTTCCATTAGAGATATCAATAATTATTTCACATTAATATAAAAGATTAACCTCAACACCCATCCTCTTAGACCCCATTATTAATCATCAAAATATACTTCATCACACACCAGGAATCTGTAGATTATATAATAATATATATTTGTGTCATTATACTCAATGAATCAATGAAAACATTTCTTTTCCCTGGGAGGAATGAGATATCAATGTCATGTTATATGGGAAACTCAACCTACCTTCACAATAATATATTACAATCCCATAGATAAAAAACATGCCTCATAAAATATTTATTACCAAAGAACAAAAAAAATTTAATGCTGTAATTTCTCCATAAAATATAAATAGGGACCACCAATATCCACCCTAGATCCTGGGTTTCATAGATACACTCATGGTGTCCTAATTAACTATACATTAATGATATCAATAAAAAATAATAAATTATGAAAAAATCATATATATTCATGATATTACATGAAACACACTCATTAGATCCATGTTCTCCAACAACTAATGCATTGGTTCACTAATCAACCACTTTTATATGTATTAGAAATATTCACCTCACTGATATTTCCATTATCAGGCATAATAATTCAATGTAATAGACATTCATTGTTATATGGATTATAAATAAAATTGAATCCATTGATAAAATTCTGTGGTACCATAATTCATGGGTACTCAATAATGAACTTTTTCCCCCAAATGAAAAATTACTCAATATTTCATGGTTCTAATATTACTATATTTCTAAACACCATATACCCTTGTAAATGAACATAATATATCAAAAACCTAAATTTGGATCATCTTCTAATAAATATGATTGTGTGGATGGAAATTTATAATAGGCCTTCGGTGAATAGTTATCCCCTCCAATAAAAGCAGTCTATGCTTATATCATTAATGAAAAAGAATGAAAAAACATATATGATGTCAATAAATATATAGTTCATGAATCCTATTAAAATATATTCCACATTCATGATGTGGAATACATGACCATGACCATGAAAGGACTGTACAAATAATTAAAGGAAATCATTGTAACTCCCTCCCCTATCACCATAATCTGAAGATATGTAGTCTACAAATCATCTTTTGAAAACCATATGGATATGTAATACTAGCCAATAAAATATTTATTTATGGGAAGAGGGTAATAGTTATTTATAATCCTCTAATTAAACCCTTAGTATGCTATACAGAACCACATACAACCAATTCCTTGGCAGACTCTAGAATATGATCACATGATGATGAAAATACACCTACATAATGGTATTTTACATTAGATCACAAACATGAACCCTTAACTCCCTCAACTCATAGTGTTTCATCTTATATATTATCATTAAAATAAAATAATTTCTATATGGTAACTATATACTAAACTCAATATTTCTTTGAGAGTGTATGAACTCAACCTATATAGGAAAAAATATGCAATTTTATCCATAACCACGGAGAATTAAACCATATATAACGTCAATGAGTACAATGATATACTTCTCTACTATGTGATAAATGTAACTAATAACTTATGATTAATGTTTCTACCCCGTCAGTAGTTTACACCACATGATGACTCTTAGAAACATTAAACACCATTATCCTTCTTAATCAATTAATTTTCTTCGAAACTCCATAAAGGTCCCACAATACAACAACAACAACATGTAGGGTACCTTCACGTGACCTTGTGAAATAACCCTACACATCATCATGCATAAAAGACATTGATATCATCCAAATATTTGGACCTAATTAAACCAAACCCTTAACCTAGGCTCCCCAATGTGAAGATAAATTGGACCCTTGGGGTCATTATTTCGATGGACAAAAATTCCCGAAGAGCTCATGATGCCCGGTTCACCCTAGTCCTTCACCCAATTCCTCTAAAAAGTTACATATATCCCTCTACAATATAAAAAATATTAAACTATGGGGGTATTATAACCAACGTCATCCCATGTTAAAAAATACATTACATCGGGTTGAGGAACCATTTCCCCCACATTTAATAAACAATAGCATGAGGTTCCCTTCCCTAATCAGGGACATGTAGGAGCCACATTTAAGATCACCTATAGAGACACATGAAGACAATATAAATGCCTCTCCCAGGTGTTTGTTTCATGGTAGAATGTCTCCAAAAGTACCTTCAAGTCACTTAGGACTTCATGGGTGAAGAACATTCAAATCCCACAGGAATATAAGTGCGAAGAACTCTCAATCCACAAAGGCATACAATGTGCGTCAAACCCATGGCCTGCGAAGCCACAAATATATGATAGTGATTTATCAGGAATGATTCCATGTCATCAATGTTTGGGATTTTCTCCCACTATAACTCTTTCCTGATAGAGGAAATTTCCACCATAAAGCATAACCTGCTGACCTGAATAAAACCCTATAAAGAGGAACACTAGTCCGTATAAAGTTTCAGTATGCATTCTATAGGTTATAGATGTCGCAAAATTATCCTACCATATGAGTAGGGTCTTCGGGGATCATTTGAGTATGAATTAACTCGATCATGGAGAACATGGTTCTTAGGCTAGTGTCATGGTACCCCTAATTGTTGGTAATTCTGTTATGATTACATCCTTCCCTAATCTTCAATAAAACATGGATCATTTGATTCTAAGAGGGGTGGGTGAGGTTCATTTAAGACATTACATTTGACTAGAAAAGAGATCCTCTCCCTAAAATCATATTTAGAACTTCCTCTTTGATTAAGCCCCTATAAATTCTTGTATTATCTCTCTTATTCCATTCCTCCATCCTTCTACATACCCATTGGTCAAAATGGGATATGGGAATCTGAATGTACATTATCTCTCTATTTTTAAATAGGGTACAATTATGGTAGGGAATATTCCTCACATCCTACTTTCATTCCCTCTCCCTTTGGGATTTGATCTCATCCATTAGTAGATATAAATGGTTGTGTTGTTCCCTAGATCTATTATTTCATCTAGTTTCTCACACTGATCTTCACTAAAATGGGATTAATGGTTGGTGGTAATCTTATTACCCCCACGATCCCATCACTAGGGTATCATATCTAGGAATAACCCTCAAAATCCACTAACTGGGAATCCTTTAATAATTAATTCAATGCTCAATCATGATAATCGTACTTGGTATGACCCCCAACCATGTCACCATACATCACCAAAAGTAAATATTCCTCACTAGTAACCCTCATCCAAACACAATCACAAAGTAATTATCTTTTATAGTAAGTCCCAATCCAATACACTCTAGTGGCCATTAACACATTTCTTACAGACTCGTAAGGAAAGAATAGGTGCAAGTCCTCCCAACTGAACAACGTTGGATTTGATTTCCATCCAAATGGGATATGTAATATTATTTCCTGGGGTTCAAACCCAAAACAGAAAATAAACACCATTATATTCGAGGTCACAACCATAATTGGTACATATCAATATTGGTAGTCTATATCTTACTTAGGTTCCCTAGGCCACATCAATATAAAACTAAAACAAATCCTTGTTTATGAACCATCCACCTAGATGTCCTAACCACATGATGATAAATTTCATGGTTCATACCTTATCACATGTCCTTAAAAGGAATGTGGATCCCTAATAAGTGAAAGAAAACTACATTAATATCGATTCCTTTTAAAATGATATATTGGAATCCCATTCATGGGTGCGATCATAACATCAAATCTACGCACACCTCTCTAGATGGCATGTCACACCCCGACCTATACTATATTTTATTTTAAAATTTTCATTGACCATTAAAATTAACTTGGGGTTCGGGTTGAGTCCCAGATGAAAAAAAAACTTTTGAGTCATGTTAGAATGTAAGTGTTTTTAGCTGACGTCACTGAGCACCCAGCCAGAGCGTGTTTTGAATTGATGTTGCTAAGTGTCTGGGTAGAGCGTGTTTTGAGTTGACACTGTTGAGCACTTGGGCAGAGTGAATTTTGTATACCTCACACGGCGCCGTATAGACATCAGCACAATCTACCTGCCTTTGGAAAATTAAAATGAGTAAAGTGTTTGATTTTCTGTGTTATTTAAAATTTCTATTGTTGTTAATAATTTTATAATTATTAATAAATATGAAATGACAAATATTATTATTTTTTTGTTATTATTATTATTATTATTTCATTATTGTATATGTTATTTATATTATTATTGTTAGATTTTTTTATTATTATTTTAATTGGGTATTATTATTATTATTCTTATAATTATTACTTTTATTATAGATATTTTTATTGTTTTTAATTCTGGTAATATTATTATTTTGTAAACTTTTCCCAACTCATGCGGTGTCCACTTCCTCCCCCCGACTTTCCCCTACGCGACCTACGTCGTGCCCAACTCAGTTCCCCGGGCCATTTCCCTTTTGCAGCGCCAACTGCACTTCACATCTCGCCACCCCTGCAAGTCCTGACCAACATCACTGCCCCTCGCCATAGCCTTCGAGCTCATCCAGCCCCTCTCCCCAGCGTGGGTCCCTCCTTGAGACCCACCCTCATTGTGCCAACCTTTTCCCCATGTCGTCATCGCACTGTCCAACCAAATAGGATTGGAAAACCCCCTTTCCTACTCCGGCTTTCAACCGCACCTCTAATAGTCAGTCCCTGCTCTATCCGACCGTCGACACCCCCTATTACACTTCCTTGAACCGCTAACCCACATGCCCTCCTCCTGCCTGTCTGGCTACCATCGCTCACCAGACCAGATCTGCATGCCACTTACACGCGTCTCCCGATTCTCCAAACCCTTGGACAACCAACCCACAACCCCCCTATGGTAGTATTTTATTATTTTGGATGTTAATATCGTTATTTTTTATTATTTAGGGGTTAATATTGTTTTTTTGGTTCAAATTTAAATGCGTATGGTGGTTTTGGCATCCCACAGGTTCGTTTGCGGTGCAAACGAGGTTTCACACCATTTCCAGGTGGTCTGTCAACATCTGAGGTAGGTGTTTCCCAGAAAAAATTTTGATTGAAGAATGAATTTGTGCTTTTAATTATTTTTTCATGTTTATATATTAGTTTCAATGCTTCGAATCTGGTTTTTTTGATATTTAATATACATTTGATTTGTTAGTAGCATGTGTATGCATTATGCATGCAATTTCCTGTGAAAACCCTTGTTGAGCTTTTTATTAGTATTTTATAAACTATGAAGATAGTTTTTTAGAACGTGCAAAGGGTACATTTTGTGTTTTTGGATGTGTTTCTGATGAAAAATATTTTTGTTCCACTTAAGATTATTTTTTAAGTTGTGTAGTTGGTTTATTAAATTATATAATTTTTGTGAATCATATTTTAATATGGTTTTTGTTACGGTTTATTTTAATAGAGGATTTTGGGTGCGTTTTTAGTGTAAAAGCATTTTAGAACATCTTGAATTTGTTATATAAATTATATTAATTGTTTATTAATTATCATATGGAATGAGAAACATTTTTGGGGTAGGTTTTTGTGTTTGTTTGGTTTAAAAATAATATTTCAGTGTTTTGGAATAACACCTTGTGGTCTTTTGTGTAATTGTTTTATAAAATTTTAAATAATTTATTAATTAACATGGATACTGCAAATTTGGTTGTGAGAAAATGTTTAGGTTCACGTGCTTTTAAATGTTAATTTCATCGTGTCGTGTGATTTTGTCTGGTTTTGCACTCTACTGTTATCCTGAAATGGATCGATGTCTATTTAAAATAATTAGTGAGTTATTTTGGCGTTTTTTGGTTTTTACAAACACATATTGGATTTTAAAGGGGTTTAGTAAATGGTGTTGATGGTGTGAGTTGTTTCGAGGTCATGTTCATGCTGTTTGTTTATTTGAATTATTTTAAGTCTGTGTTAATGTATTTTATTTTTCATTGCAGTTGCAGTGCGTTGACAAGGTTTTTCCACGGTCCTGTGATCGTTATATTTCATGTAATTGAGCACCTGTACGAGGTGTGTCACATCGTCAGGACTGGTATGAAAGTTGAGGTAGTTCCCCCATTGCAGTCACCTTTTAATTCAGAATTTATTTATTGCTTGAAATTTCATTAATTTAAAAAATGGGAAATAATATTAGAAAATACATTTCTAAATGATTATTTGATGTAAAAAGAGCCGTTTATTTTATACACGACACTTTAATCATTTTTGTGATGAGAGGACACCTACTAGTAAAAGAATACCCATTTGGCCTTTAAACATAATTCAAGGAATTTTAAAGGTAGTTTTTCTTTATTTGATAAAAGTTTTATTTTGAAGTGCAAACAAGTGTTTTGGTTCACCTGAGAAAATATGATTTTATTTAAAATTGGTGAAGGTCTGTTTGGAACATTAATAAAATGAATTATATTGGGAAACTCTATTTGGGTTGACACAGATGTGATATTTGGTGTACGTTGACAGCATGATTTGTGTGTTATGTTTGTACTTCTTTATTGACTTTGTTGACTCACCCCTTTACTGTTTATTATATGTATTGACATAGGAACCTGTCATAATAAGTGAATTTTCTATGAATGATTGTTGCAGTAGTTTAGATTATGCACTAACTAGTGGCCCTTAGTACGGATGTCACTCTGATAGGGGATTGGTCCCCTCGGTTTGGCCAGGTAGGGGAACACCAGTCATTAGGGTGTTATGACATCATCAAGAGTAGGTATGCCTTTAGGATGAGTCATGTAACGACCCGAAATTTTGAATAAATCTTGTTTCCTAACTTCATGGGTTATTTTATTTTTATACTCAACAAATTTTTTTTTTTGATAAACATGATTATAATTAAAATAAGACCATTGGTTTTTTACTGTTATATGACCATTGGTCAATATGACCGCTGTGAACAAAATGTTTTTATTATTGTCTCTAAATACATGTAATCTTGGTTAATTATTATTGAAAGAAGATTCGATGTCCTCACCTAGTAGTCTTGGACCGATCGAAGCCCATCTAACAGAACTTGGGAAGGAGGTGGCACCACTGGGCTTTGCTCTGGGCCAAACCCAAGCCGAACTTCATCGTGTGAAGCTAGAACGGAATCGCCTTTGCGAGAATTTCAAACTGATAGAAATTACTACTCGTGCGATGTTAGTCGAGCCTCCCTCTGATTCTCTCACCTTATCACACCTTACACTTAGGTTCTATACTGGTTTGATAAGGGGATATGTAAGGAGATCGTAATTGCCTTGTGTAATCCTTTGTTTTAAATAAAAAATTGGGATTTCTTCTTATGAAGAAGTTTATGAATTTTTAAATTACCGGATAAATATAGTATGCATATTTTTGATGAATTTTAGAAAAAGAATATTTTAAAAATGTTTATGTAAACCTTAAATAATTAAAAATGTGTAATTATTTTCAAAAAATGGTATTCAACAATTATGTTCAGTTTGAAATTTAGAGTCTAATAAGACCAACTTGATTTTTGATGAATAGTAAATTATGAATAGTGATTTTATGATTAGGATTAGTAATGTGTCCAAATGTATTAGTAATCTCATTTAAAGAAAGTATTAATATAATCTAGGCACCTTGATTAAGTAATGTGATTCAATAAAATGGTAAAATGACCATTTCATAAATTATTATTCATGTATTAGTTTTTTTGAGTGAATAGTGTTTTTTAATTTAAAATTAAATTAAAAAAATTTAAAAAAAATTATTTTTATGAAATGGATTTCATTTTTAAACTCAGAGCACCGATATTATGTTATGGTAATTTTTGGGGTTTTTTCTGAAAAATTGAATTTTTTTTGAATAGTGTATTTATTTTAAAAAAAATTAAAAATATTTAGAAAATAATTTTTATAAAATGGAGTTCATTTTTGATGTCAGAGCATTGATATTTGGTTAAGGTGAAATTTTGGGATTATTCTGAGAAAGTTGAATTTAAGATGAATAGTGAAAATACAGTTTTTAAGTTATGGGTGTTTAATGACATCATTAAATAATGTATTAAGTATTTAATCAATATGGTCAACTTATGAATAGTAATATAAGGTATTTGGTGTCCCAAGTGGCCAATACCATGGGCAAATACCATGGTTTTTCCAAAACCACTAATGAGGTGTCCCTTGGCCATTAATGCCTTGTCCCCTCACGTTCCCTATCAATACCAAGCCATCCTCTCATTCATTCGACTCCCCACTCTCCCCCAACTATGTTTTGGTCTCATTACCTCCAAAGGAGTCCTCCCAAGGTTCCCCCAAGCCCTCAAGGTCCCAACCTTTGAGTTTTAAGAGTTACATTTTAAGGTAAGGGATCCGACCTCTCTCTTTCTTTTCAAGTAATATCTTTTATGTAATTTCTTTTATGCTACATGTTCTTATGTTAAAGGGTGTTATTTTATACTCATCTTACTGACCTTTTCATGTTCACATAATTAGATATCCCTTATTACTCTCATTATTTCGTTTTATGAAGTTTTAAGTGGCGCCGTTTGGCTGCCGAAATTTTTGTAACAGATTCTTTCTCCTTTCTCATTTTTCAAGATCTATTTTCATGTAAAGTATTTCAGGTTCTTTTTTATTATGTTGGGGTATGATCTATAAATTTATCATACTGATCTTTTATGATCATATGATTAGAGACACCATTTGATCTCTTCAATTCAGTATTTTGATGTTTTAAGTGGCGTCGTTAGGTTGCCAAATATTTAAATGGTTCTTCACCCTTCTCATTTTGAAGTTCTACTTTCATATCAATTCTTTCAAGTTCCTTTTTGTTATGTTGGGGTATGATCTCTATATATATCATACTGATCCTATATGACCCTATGATGAGAGACCCCATTTGATCTCTTCAATTCATTATTTTGAAGTTTTAAGTGGCGCAGTTAGGCCGCCGAATTTTTAAGTGGTTCTTCACCCTTCTCATTTTGAAGTTCTACTTTCATGTCAATTATTTCAAGTTAGTTTTTGTTATGTTGGGGTATGATATATATATCTATCATACTGATATTTTATGACCATATGATGAGATACCCCATTTGATCTCTTCAATTCAGTATTTTGATGTTTTAAGTGGTGTCGTTAGGCTGCTGAATTATCATAAGAGAAATATTATATTTATCTTCCTTTCATGTTCTTCATTTCATATGGTATATTTTCATATTTAATTACCATGTTCTTAAATCTCTTATATTCTTTCCCTATACTGTTTTATGGGTTATTTATGATTGTTTAACTCATGTCCCCTCTCATTTCAATGTTTTCTAAAACCCCGAAACGTAGTCGTTATGCTGCAGAATTTTCGTCTCAAAATGCCTCTCTCTTTTCTCAAAATTATTTTATGTTATTAAGTGAATACTCAAAGCTCTTATTTCTATAGGGGTATTCACATATATATCAAAATTTTCTATTTTAAATTCTGGGATTTACATACATGAAATCCGCTTTCCCTTTCTGTGGGTTTAAAGTGACATAAAGATCGTGTCTTTAAAGCAGTTTTTAAAACGTTATGATTATGAAATGAAACCAATTTCTTTTATGCTATATGGGTTGTTTATGAAATTATTTATGATGATATATGTGCCTCACATGATAATAAATGCATGTCAAGGGTGTGCCCAAATAGCGCTCTAATGCATTGGGTAAAGTCTTAATCTCTAGAGATGACTTTTTAGACTAATACCTTGGTGAATAACCTTGGTAATTTTAATGACACCTTGGGGATGTACCTTGGTGAAACGAAATGATTGTCAATATTAAATGTTGCAGCCACATCTTCATGTTATGAAAATGTTATTTTTATTATGATATGCCTCATGATTTCATTCTCATTCCCTAATGTTCTTTTTCATGACCTTATTGAAGTATCTCATGGTCACATGTAAAATGTTTCTCTTGTTTCCCTTACTTGGCCTTCCTCTCACCCTTTCTTTTGATGTATGTACCCAGGTTATGAGATGCCATCATGAACCATGGATGAACATGAGGAGAATCCTTTCAAGTGTTTAAGAAGAATGTTTTATGTTTTCATGTTTTATTTTCCTAGTTTCCAAGACACTAAACCTTAAAGATCCTCAGTTTTGTGTAATGTAATGAAAGTTTATGTTATAAAAAGACAGGATGCTATAGTTGGTATCAAAGGATGGTTTAGTTATTTGCGGAAATTAGGATATGAAACCTTTAGGAAGAAGCCTATAGAAAAGTTAAAATATAGGAAATATTCCTGGTATTTTGGTGACTATTGAGTAAGGGGTTGCCAAGCAAATACATCCCTGTCTGGATACGAGCAGGTAGAGGTGGCTCTGGCACAGATGTACACAGGGGTAAAACCCGAAAACACCGCTTTGAGATAGACTCAAATGGGAACTGGTACATGACAACGGGCCTTGATGCACTCTTGGTTACTACACTCCCGTGGGATATGCTTTGGTAAATTCATAATCTTAGTATGAACCATTGTTAATGGAACAAAGATAAAATAAAATAAATATTCACATAAGAATATATTATCATGGATAACCTAGATGGGATCCTAGGGGATCACAAGTTAGGGTATACTTTTCTTTTAAAATATATCCTTATATTCTTTCGGTTATTTTTCATGATTATTGGCTAAGTATTTAAGCCCATAATTATAGTTTCTTTTATTAGTTAATGGCGGGAAATGGAAGAACATGTCCCAACAACCAATGTGATAGGAAATACGACGATTGTTGTATTAATATGACAGGGATGATTAGGGTATTAAAATATGATTATTATTTTGGAAGACGTTCACTATATTGGGGACCCTATATGATCGAGGTAAATAGATTACTACGGTATTTTCATTGAGGAGTAAGGTTGACTTATATTTTTAAGAATCGATGAATTTAAGGTGGAATTATAGTAATTTAGGTTACTTATGGAAATGATTAACCTATCTTGGGTAAAATATGTTTAGGTTAGCTACTTTTATTATAAGATGTTAGGAGTGGTTGATGTTGTTTGGAGATGAACAATGAAGTTTATTTTGGAAGACTATGTTATCAAACCCTTCTTGTATTTGGGTTTCAATATTAGTTTGGTTTATTTTGAGGAACCTTAATGACCATTATTTATGGAATGGTAAATGATGAACTATGGGTAGTACCATGGAACATTGAAGAATTAAAAGTAGTTTCCATTCCTATGGGATTCTTTCTTTTTGAAGAGTTGTTTTACCTTACCCTTTCTGTTTTTGGGATAATGTTTAATGATAGATGAAATAGATAGTTAATCTTTTGTGGATTATGTGATTCTCTAGAAGATGATTCTTATGTTTTGATGAGACCAAGTAGTTTTGAATGATCATAGTTTGGAGAAAGGATTAGTTTTGGGTAGAAACTTATTAAAGGATGAAACTCTATATGAAGATAGGTATATTTTATTATGCTGTAAATGAATTCCTCAAAATTATGAAAAGTAACATAAAACAAAAACGTTGTTGGTTTACGTTTCCTACTAGGTAATCAAAGACCGTTTACACACATCATAAGATTGGGATTTTCTTATTGTTAACTTTCTCATAATCATGGTCTCTATCACTCTCCCTCAGAACTTGACCCTTTGTTTTCTCCTCCATGTCTATGTTTTCCTACATGGAATCCTAGTGTGGGTTAAATCGGGTGACCTTTCTACATCCATTTATTTCTTTTAAAGTAATAGTTTTACTGACTCCTTTTCTGATGTGGGACATTCAATGAAATTTTAAAAACCAATTATAAAAATTGTGAGGGCGCAATTTCTTAAGGGGGGAAGATTGTAACGACCTGAAATTTTGAATAAATCATGTTTCCTACCTTCATGTGTTATTTTATTTTTATACTCAATAAAAATGTTTTATTTGATAAACATGATTATAATTAAAATGAGACAATTAGTTTTTGACTGTTATATGACCATTGGTCAATATGACCGCTGTGAACAAATTGTTTTGATTAATGTCTATAAATACAAGTAATCTTGGTTAATTATTATAGAAAGAAGATTAGATGGCCTCACCTAGTAGTCTTGGACCGATCGAAGCCCATCTAACAGAACTTGGGAAGGAGGTAGCACCACTGGGCTTTGCACTGGACCAAACCCAAGCCGAACTTCATCGTGTGAAGCTAAAACGGAATAGCCTTTGCGAGAAGTTCAAACTGATAGAAATTACTACTTGTGCGATGTTAGCCAAGCCTCTCTCATATTTTCTCACCTTATCACCCCTTACACTTAGGTCCTATGCTGGTGTGATAAGGGGCTATGTAAGGAGACCATAATTGCCTTGTGTAATCCTTTGTTTTAAATAAAAAATTGGTATTTCTTCTTGTGATGAAGTTTATGAATTTTTAAATGACCTGATAAATATAGTATGCATATTTTTGATGAATTTTAGAAAAAGGATATTTTAAAAATGTTTATGTAAACCTTAAATAATTAAAAATGTATAATGATTTTCAAAAATATGGTCTTCTACAATTATGTTCAGTACGAAATTTAGAGTCTAATAAGATCAACATGATTTTTGATGAATATTAAATTATGAATAGTTATTTTATGATTAGGATTAGTAATGTGTCCAAATGGATTAGTAATCTCACTTAAAGAAAGTATTAATATAATCTAGTCACCTTGATTAAGTAATGTGATTCAATAAAATGGTTAAATGACCGTTTCATAAATTATTCTTCAAGTATTAGTTTTTTCAAGTGAATAGTGTTTTTTAATTAAAAATTAAATTAAAAATATTCAATTTCTTTTTATAAAGTGGATTTAATTTTTGAACTCAGAGCACCGATATTATGTTATGGTGATTTTTGGGGTTTTTTCTGAAAAAATGAATTTTCGGTGAATAGTGTATTTATTTAAACAAATAAATTAAAAAATTTTAGAAAATTATTTTTATAAAATGTAGTTCATTTTTGAAATCAGAGCATTGATATTTGGTTAAGGTGAAATTTTTGGATTATTCTGAGAAAGTTGAATTTACGATGAATAGTGAAAATACAGTTTTTAAGTTAAGGGTGTTTAATGACATCATTAAATGATATATTATGTATGTAATCAATATGGTCGACTTATGAATAGTAAGACAAGGTATGAGCTGTCCCAAGTGGCCAATACCATGGTCAAATACCATGGGCAAGCCCATGGTTTTTCCAAAACCACTAATGAGGTGTCCCTTGGCCATTAATGCCTTGTCCCCTCACTTTCCCTATAAATAGCAAGCCATCCTCTCATTAATTAGACTCCCCACTCTCCCCCAAAGAATTTATGGTCTCATTATCTCCCAAGGATTCCTCCCAAGGTGCCCCCAAGCCCTCAAGGTCCCAACCTTTGAGTTTTAAGAGTTACGTTTTAAGGTAAGGGATCTGACCTCTCTCTTTCTTTTCAAGTAATCACTTTTAAGTAATATCTTTTATGCTCCATGTTATTATTTTAAAGGGTGTTCTTTTATACTCCTCTTACTTCCCTTTTCATTTTCACATAATGAGAGATCCCTTCTTACTCTCATTATTTCATTTTATGATGTTTTATGTGGCGCCGTTAGGCTGCCGAAATTTTTGTAACAGATTCTTTCTCCCTTCTCATTTTTCAAGATCTATTTTCATGTAAAGTATTTAAAGTTCCTTTTTATTATGTTGGGGTATGATATCTAAATTTATCATACTGATCTTTTATGATCATATGATGAGATTCCCCATTTTATCTCTTCAATTCAGTATTTTCAGTTTTAAGTGGCGTTGTTAGGCTGCCGAATTTTTAAGTGGTTCCTCACCTTTCTTGTTTTGAAGTTCTAATTTCATGTCAATTCATTCAAGTTCCTTTTTTTATGTTGAGGTATGATCTCTATATATATAATACTGATATTTTATGACCATATGATGAGAGACCCCATTTTATCTCTTCAATTCAGTATTTTGAAGTTTTAAGTGGCGCCGTTAGGCTGCCGAATTTTTAAGCGGTTCTTCACCCTTCTCGTTTTGAAGTTCTACTTTCATGTCAATTATTTCAAGTTCCTTTTTGTTATGTTGGTGTATTATCTCTATATCTATCATACTGATATTTTATGACCATATTATTAGAGACCCTATTTGATCTCTTCAATTCAGTATTTTGAAGTTTTAAGTGGTGCCGTTAGGCTGCTGAATTTTCATAAGAGAAATATTATTTCTGTCTTCCTTTAATGTTCTTCATTTCATATGGTATATTTTCAAATTTCATTACCATGTTCTTAAATCCCTTATATTCTGTCCCTATACTATTTTATGAGTTATTTATGAATGTTTGACTCATGTACCCTATCTTTTCAATGTTTTCTAAAACCCCGAAACGTAGCCGTTATGCTGCATAATTTTCGTCTCAAAATGCCTCTCTCTTTTCTCAAAATTATTTTATTTAATTAAGTGAATAATAATGCTCTTATTTCTATTGGGGTATTCACATATATTTCAAAATGTTCTATTTTATATTCTGGTATTTACATACATGAAATCCGCATTCCCTTTCCGTGGGTTTAAAGTGACATAAAGATCATGTCTTTAAAGCAGTTTTTAAAACGTTATGATTATGAAATGAAATCCATTTCTTTTATGCTATATGGGTTGTTTATGAAATTATTTATGATGATATATGTGGCTCACATGATAAAAAAGGCATGTCAAGGGTGCGCCCAGATAGCACTCGAATGCATTGGGTAAAGACTTAATCTCTAGAGATGACTTTTTAGACTGATACCTTGGTGAATAACCTTGGTAATTTTAATGACACCATGGGGATGGACCTTGGTGAAACGAAATTATTGTCAATATTAAATGTTTCAGCCACATCTTCAAGTTATGAAAATTTTATTTTTATTATGATATGCCTCATGATTTCATTCTCATGCCCTAATGTTCTTTTCATGACCATATTGAAGTATCTCAAGTTCACATGTAAAATATTTCTCTTGTTTCCCTTACTGGGTCTTCTGCTCACCCTTTATTTTGATGTATGTCCCCAGGTTATGAGATACAATAATGAACCTAGGATGAACATGAGGAGAATCCATTCAAGTGTTTAAGAAGAATGTTTTATGTTTTCATGTTTTATGTTCCTAGTTTCCAAGACAGTAAACCTTAAAGATCCTCAGTTTTTTGTAATGTAATGAAAGTTTATGTTATAAACAGATGGGATGCTATAAGTCAAATGTATAGTATGTTCTGGATTATTCATGAGCTCTTAGGTTCGACCCAGGTTTCTTTTGGTGTTTTTTGAATGTGGAGAACGATTGAGAGGTCTAGTTTGGTTTTGGGCCCAGTGTTCCACTTTTTCTATTTCCCTTAGTGTGTGTTGTGTGTGGTGTATGTTTTCCATTTGACCCAAAACTAAAATTTGGATTTCTAAATTGTTAAAAAAAATGTTTTAAAATGCAATACAACTATTCATTTCAAACATTTAACTTTTTTTTGAATTATAAATGGAAACAGACTGTTACATGTTTTTGAAATTAATGAGTGTGTGGAAAATAATACTATATAACGTTTAGTTCACATATGGAATTAGTTAATTATTTATTTAATGGTTTGTGCATTGGGAATAGAATTAGTCGGGCCTAACTAATTAGTTTTTAATACTCACACCTACAATGTCTTCCTATTTTTAGTTTTGTTGTAGGTTTGACTTGAGTTTGTTCGATGTGCGAGAGACTTGGTTGTGGTTTAGAGAGTGACTCTCAAAGTCACGAGGAGTTTTGGTCGTGGTCAGGTTAGTTGGTTGTTTTTTGGTCATTCTTTCTTTTCGTGTTGTTTAGTTACATTGGGTTTCTTTATTTTCTTTCCACTACTTTATTTATTTTATCGGGTGAAATCATTTGCTATTTCTCTCTTTTGATACCCTGGTGCTTGTCGCTAGCCAAATAGTATCGGGAACGCCTCTCAGGACATGTAGCGGACCGGCTCGAGTCACTCGTTCAGGGTCAAACCAGATTGGTTTGTGACAAAATGGTATCATAGGAGGTCATCTCTTTAGTTGACCTTGCTTTTAGAGTTCCCATCGTTATTTGTGGTTTTTTGGTAGGAGTAAAATTGTCGGGGCAAGAGGAAAAATTACAGGAAGGGCGTCATTAACCATTTCTCATTCCGAACCTCGGGTTACCATGGGATGTTGGAGTTATTGGTTTATTTTGGTTCTTTTAGATTGTTTTATGTTCGAAAATGAAATGGAAGCTAAGAAATTGACCTTCATGAGCTCGCATTGTCTAGAAAGCCAGGTGGAGCCGGAAACATTACCCTAGAGTGATCCATGTGATGGTGGCGTAAATATCATATGGCTGCTAACCATATGCATGAGTCACCCATCATCACTAGATTCACCCATGTTGATCGTTTGATATTTCCTTCATTCAGAAAATTGTTTTGTAAATTTTTACTTTGGAACATGTGAAATGTTGAAATTGAAATGGAAATGACTATGTTTTGAGTATCTTCATTGTTTTATTATCCCTTACTGTTCACCCCCATGACAGTTTGATGGATTCCCATGGTGCAGCTTCGGGTGGTGCACTCCTTGAGAATCCTCCAGTTGATCAGCCTATAGACTATGTTCTGGAGTACTGGAAGCTGAACCCTCCTCGCTTTTATCGACAAGCAGAGCCTCTTGAGACAGAGGAGTGGTTCCAGATGATTTAGAGGAAGTTCAATTTCATTTGGTTTCCTGATTCATTAAAGGTGAAGTTGGCTACCTTCATGCTTGAATGCTCAACCTAGAAATGGTGGAAGTCCGTGTCCCAGAACAAGCCTCGGGAAGATATGACATGTGAGATTTTTCATGTCATCGTTCTTCCAAAAACACTTCTCTGAGTTGATTAAGCCGAGGAAGAGGATGGAGTTGTGTTGTCTTATGAAGGGAATTGAATTGGTACTGGAATTCTATTGAGATTTCATAGTCCTAGTTGTGTATGATTAGTGGTTTTTTCGAATGATTCCAGGATGGATCAAAAATTTGAGTCTGGACTGCGACCTGAGCTATGATCAAAATTAGAAGAGCTCAACCTAACAAACTTTTCAGAGGTTGTGGGGAATCCTTTTTGTTAGAATTTGGGTTTTTAGGAGGACTTGAGGTGGAAAATCATCTAGCTTTGGGAACCAGTGCAGATAATGGTTATAAGAATAATGAGAAGTGACCTGATGCTGGGGGTGCTGGTAGAGGAATCAAGAGGCTTTCTTATCTTCATTCTTTTTATCCACAGTGAAACGATGTGATATTTCACCACTTTTGTAGGTAGGGTCAAAATAGGGTGACATGTCTAAGTGCTCTGAGTCCCCACCACACCTGTGGACATTCGGGTCACTTGCAGCTTTTCTGTCGTGGTGTTTCTAAGAAGCACGCAGAAGCTAGACCTGGCTCGTCGAAGGTCACCACGTCCCGTCAGTATGAGTAGGTAGATGTTTGGGGATCAGTTTTTTTCATTCTTTGTAGTGTTTATTATGTGTAGTAATCATCACTTATAACGTTTTTCGGTGTTTCTTTTTATTCTATTGTAAGAATGGTTGTGGTTGAACCTCTTTGAAACCTTTTTTTTTATTTTTATAGGATGTGTGTTTTGTGAAATTCTTGGTTGTGTGTTATGTTTGGGAATTTATGAAGCCTGAATACGAGGCAGGAGATGCTTTAATCATTAGTGCCTTAGCCAAAGGCCTTGGAGTGAAGCTGGCACATAGTCAGGAGAACCCCAGCATTGGAGAAGGGTCTTGGTTTAATCTTGGTCTTTAGTGCGCCATGGATTGTTCTCTTTCAAGGGTGTGAAGTTGATAGGGTAGAGATGACCGTAGTTTTGATACTCTATCGGTTGGGCCCTTCCTTTCCCTCTCATGCCCTTTTGGTGGGGATTTTTGTTCATGGAGAATGTTTTCAAATTCTGCTAATCTCATCAGTTCTTTTGGTGGGGAGACCCATAGTGGGTTTCACAAAGTTACAAATGAAGTAATTTAGAGTTAGCCCAATCCTTATGGAGGGGGGGTGTCCATTTGGGACTCCCTGTGTTAGTATCCGAGTATCGTTTCTTGTATCTTTTTGTTGTATGTGTTCTCATGCAGAACCACCTAATCCTATGTTCGTCCTCTTGTGTAGAAATTTATATTGGAGTACGCCCAACAGTTTTGATGGACTACGATTATGGGAATAAGTGTTAGAGATAGATTATGTTTGTTCGTTCTCTAGTTGAGGTAGATGGTTTTGGTTCATCCTAGTGATGGTTAAAGTGCTCATTTTTTAGGGATGAGTTGTGTGTACGAGGTCTTTAGTGTCTTTTTGGACCGATCAACTTGAGGCAATTAAACTTTTGGCGGTGTGCGACACTAAAATGTTTTATCATTGGGTCTAGAGCGTGTTGTGGCATTCTGAGGGTGGAAAGCATTATGGTGGGGGAGAATTGTAACACCCTGACCTATCCTTTATTTTATTTTATAATTTTCATTGACTTTTATAATTCTGTTGGGGTTCAGGATGAGTCCCGGATGGAAATAAACTTTTGAGTCATGTTAGAATGTGCCTGTTTTTCATATGACGTCACTGAGCACTCGGAAAGAGTGCATTTTTAGGTGAAATTGCTGAGCACCCTGGCAGAGCACATTCTGTGTTAATGTTTATGAGTTCCCGAGATGAGTTTGTTTTGGATAACTCGCACGACGCTGCTTAGACATCGTCACAATCAACCTGCCTTCGAAAAATTAAAACGAGTAAAGTTTGTGATTTATTTTGTTATTTAAAATTTATATTGTTGTAATTAATTTTATAATTATTATTAAATTTGAAATGATAAATATTATTATTATTTTGTTTTTATTATTATTATTATTTCATTATTTTATATGTTATTTATATTATTATTGTTATAATAATTAATATTATTACTGTTATTGGTTATCATTATTATTATTGTTATTATTATTACTTTTATTATGGATATTTTTATTAACTTTATTTCTGGTATTATTATTATTATTATGAATTATTTCTTTTTTATTTTTTTGTAACCCTAACCAAGCTCTCGTGGCATCCCCTTCCTCCCCTCGAAATTCCCATGTACAACCTATGTCGTTCCCAACTCCCTTCCGCAGGTCTTTTCCCTTATGCAGCGCCAACCGCACACCACTTCTCGTCGCCTATGCATGTCCCAAACAAGATCACTACCCCTCTCCTTAGCCTCTGCGCTCACCCAGACCTCACCCAGCCGCTCTCCCCTACGTCGGTCCCTCCTTGATACCCTCCCTCATCTCACCGACCTCACCCTCGCGCCGGCCTCGCAATGTACAAAAAAACCAGATCTGGAAACCCCCTTTCCTACTCGGAATTTCGAACTCACCTCCAGCCAGTAGCCGCTACTCCATCCTGCTGGCGACACCCCTTGTTCCCTTTCCTCGAACCGCCAACCCACACACCCTCCTCGTTCCAGTTTGGATGTCGTCTCTCACCCGACCAGAAATGCTCACCTCTTGCGCATGTCACCCCTTTGCCCAAACCCCTGGACAGCCAACCTGCAACCCCCCTTTGGTATTATTTTAATAATTTTAGTGTTAATATCAGTAGGGTTTATTATTTAGGGGTTAATAATGTATTAGTCTATTCAATTTTAATTGTGTATGGTTGGTTTGGATTCATGCATGTGCAGTTACATTGAGAATGATGTTTCACACCATTTTCTGGTGGTCCGTCAACATCTGAGGTAGGTGTTTCCATGTATATGGTTTGTTTGTATAAATAATTTGTGATTTTAATTATTTTATCATGTTTAATTATTATTTTCCATGCTGCTAATTTGGGATTTTCTGATATTTAATATACAATTGATTTGTTAGTAGCATGTTTAAGCGTTATGAGTGCAATTTCCTTTGAAAATCCATGTTGAGCTTTTTATTAGTGTTTTATAAACCGTGCAGATATTTTTTTAGGACGTGAAAAGGGTGAATTTTGTGTTTTTGGATGTGTTTATTATGAAAACTCTTGGTCTACAACAGAAGATTATTTTATAAGTTGTGCAGTTGGTTTATTAAATTATATATGAGTTATGAATCATGTTTTAATATGGTGTTTGTGTATGGTTGGTTTTAAAAGAGGATTTGGGTGCATTTTTGGTTTAAAATCATTGTGGAACATCTTGAATTTATTTTATAAATTATTTTAATGTTTTAATAAATGGTGTGTGAAATTAAAAACATGTTTCGGGTATGTTTTGTGTGTGTTTGGTTAAAAAATATGATTTGATTGTTTTGGTATAACACCTTTTCGTCTTTCATGGAATTGTTTTATAAATTTTTTTATGATTTATTAAATAACATGGATAATACGAATTTGGTTGTGAAAACATGTTTGGGCGCACATGCTTTTAAATTTTAATTTCATCGTGTCGTGTTCTTTTTTCTGGTTTTTCACTCCAGTGTTTTCTTGAAATGGCTCGGTTGCTCTTTAAAATAATTAGTGAGTTATTTTGGCATTGTGTGTTTTTTGTAATCACTATGTGTATTATAATGGGGTTTAGTAAATAGTGTTGATGGTGCGAGTTGTGTCGAGGTCGTGTTCGTGATGTTTGTTTATTTGAATTGTTTTATGTCTGGGTTCATGTATTTTATTTATCTTTGCTATTGCAGCGCGTTGACAAGGTTTGTCGACGGTCATGCGATTGTCATATTGCATGTGCTTGGGTGCCCGTGTGGGGCATGTCGCATCGTCGTGACTGGTCTGTGAGCCGAGGTAGGTCCCCCACTACACTCACCTATATATTCAGAATTTATTAATTTCTTGATATGCTATTAATTTTAATAATTGATAAATAATATAAGATAATAATTTTTTAATAGAATATTTGATATTAAAAGTGCCATTTATTTTATACACAAACTTGAAACATTTTCTTGATGAGCGGACACCCAGTAGTGAATGAATGCCCATCTGACCTTTAAACATAATTCAAGAAATTTTAAATGTAGTTCTAGCTTATTGATAAATGATTTATTTTGAAGAACGAATAAGTGTTTTGGTTCACCTGAGAAATGATAATTTTCCTAAATATTGGTGAAGGCCCGTTTGGCTATTTAATAAAATAAATTATATTGGAATACACTATTTGGGGTGACACATATGTGATATTTGGTGTACTTTGACTACATGATTTGTGTGTGATGTTTGTAATGCATGATTGACTTTGTTGACTCACCACTTTCCTATTTATTATATCTGTTGACATGGGAACCTAGCATAGTAAGTGAATTGTATGAGAACGATTGCTGCACTTGTTTTGATTATGAAATGGCTAGTGGCCCTTAGTATAGATGACTCTCTGCTAGGGGATTGAGACCTTTGATAAGGCCATGTAGGGAAACACCGGGCGTTAGGGAGTTATGATTTCATCTAGAGTAGGCATGCCTTCATGATGAGTCACATGTATAGTACGTTCTGTATTGTTCACGAGTTCCTAGGTTCGACCCATGTTCATTTGGTGTTTATTTGTATGTGGCGAACGATTGAGAGTTCTAGTTCAGTTGCTGGCCCCGTTTGCCACTTTTTCCATTTCCCTTAGTGTGTGTTGTGTGTTGTGTGTGTTTTCCATTAAACCAAAAACAAAATTTTGGTTTTCTAAATTGTTCGCAGAAATGTTTTAAAGTGAAATGCACATATTCCTTTGAAGCATTAAACTTGTTTTTGAATTAGAATTGTAAATGGAACTTTACTTGTTTTAGAAATGAAAGTGTGTGTGGAAACTAATACATTATAACATTTATTTTACACCTGGAATTAGTGAATTCTTTATTTTATGGTATGTGCATTGGGAGTAGAATTAGTCGGGCCAACCTATTGAGTTTTTAATACAGACGCCTATAGTTTTTTCTTGTTTTATGTTTTTTTTCCTGTTTCACTAGAGCTTTTTCGCTGTTGGTGAGACTAGGTTGTGGTTTGGATAGTGACTCTCAAGGTCATGAGGAGTTTTGGTCATGGTCAGGTTAGTTGGATGTTGTTGGTCATTCTTTCTTTTTCATTTTTTTAGTTACATTGTTTTTCTCTATTTTCATTCCACTACATTATTTATTTTATCGGGTGAAATCATTCACTCTTGCTCTTTTTTGATGCACTGGTGCTTGTCGCCAGCCCAGGAGGATCAGGAATGCCTATCGGGCCATGTCACGAACCAGCCCAGGTGACTAGTTTAGGGTCGACCCGAGTTGGTTCATGACATGACAATACAATCTAGATATACACACCATGTGTCTAATAACAAGAATCATCATAATAAAGAACAATGAATATATAATAAGTACCTAATAAGATCCCACTGATAAAGATCATCGAATATATATAGAAATTTCAATTAATGAAGTTCTTCATATTCATATAGATGATTCTAAATTCCATACTTGAAAATAATTGATTTTTAATTCAAGGATGACATAGGTCATACATTGAAATTAATTAATTATGTATGAATATATATTAAATATAAAATAGAGTTCCATGGTAAGAAAAGATTCCCCCAAGATATAGTGATGCAGCAAACCTCCCTTCCTTTATACCAATGTGAGTTATTAGGAACTGATAGAAAAAACTCTTAATGCATGCCTACCTTGTGAATACATTTCCATGATACAACTTGAAAATAGAACCATTGGGTGCTTTCAATTATACAAACAAAAATTCTAGGAACCAAGCGAAAATATTTATTTCAATATGAATGAATATATATAATTCCACCCCTATATTCAATTTTCAAGTTACCAATTTTTGAGGATGAAACAAAAAATGTGGTACTTGATATGAATCATAAACCAAGATGATTTTTTCACCAAACTAACAGACTCCATTAATATTCCTGATTGAAGAGGTCCAGATGGGACCATCAATCATGTATGTGTTATTATATGTGAGATGACATTTAGATGGGGTTGTATTATTTGTGTTTGTAATCAATATCCAAGTAAATTCATTCATAACTTCCTTAAATAAAATTTATTAATGATATATTCTACAAACCATTAATATAGATGATTTACATTACTAGTCTTCATATATGAAAATGATCGTGTCTCCAACACAGTTTCTTCAACACTAGGTATCAAATGCGCTGGTATATGAATACCATTAAAATGGTAAAATATTGACCATAGAGTCATTATAAAAGTCCATGTAGCTCGAAATGGTACATCGATCATATGAACAACAATTACCCATGATACCAAATATTATGAGAACTATCATCGTCTTGAATAATTTCAGCTGTTTATCTCTAGACCCAAAAAACATGTCCCACCATCTCTTCAGAGATGTGGATCAAGAGGCCATGGATTGACTCATCTAGAGGATGTATGGGTCCTTCCAAATAGAGCATACTGTAAGTCATAGTCACTACGAAAATAATGCATTGAACCCTTCTCATGAATATGGTGATTTCCATTAGCCGATGTAATCTAGACACCGACATGCAAGAGGATCCATTTGGTGTAAAAATAGATCATTTTGGACTAAGTCCAAAACTATTCATCCTTCAGAGAATCCAACTATTCAATTGTTCTAGAAACTTTTGAGAGAGAACATACACCCCCACTGTAAAATCATGTAGTTATTAGACTCTCCAAGTCAAATCCATGGATTCCCACCATTCAAATCTGGTGGAAACCAATTACATGGAACAAAATAAAACAAATATAAAAATAAATAATTTCAATAAACTCACCTAGTATCCCATAATGAAGCACACCAAACAAAATATAGGGGCATGTAACAAAAAGGTAAAAAAAATAGCTTTTGACCATAAATGATACAATTCAAATTCAGTGGAAATTTTTGAGGAGAAAAAAACCATAACCACATCCCTAAAGCCTTATAGAAACATTACCTGGATGTTTTCAATGAATAACTACATAAATGTTTTGTGGAAATCAATATGAATGAGAAAACAACATCCAACAGTCATCAAGCATGCCAATAGTTTTTTTCTGAGAACAAATAGAAAAGTTGGTAAGAAAATCCTAAAAATGAATAAAAGGTAGAACCAATTATCATCACCCAAAAAAGAGTACTATCATTATCAACTTTTAGGAATGGGAATATACGAGTAGTCACATGCCCCTACTCCAGATACAGAGATGGGATATATACATGTTCGTGTTAATGAAGCTACCAATAATATCCTATAAATGGACTATGGGAAGACAGAAATCCCATTACATATCATTTGGAATATTAATGACATCACAACGACTATGAATGTAGTGATAGAGTGAAGGTCACAAAACACTATACTCAATAATTAGGTGTCTCACTGGTATGTCATGACGAAGTGAACTCATTCCTTGTAGAGACCCGAAGATTGACGTACATGGACATTACATTACTTTTGCGGAATACTTGGTACATAACAAAAACACACACACAAGGATCGTAATAGTTTAGTGTCTTTGGAAACTCGGAACGTAATCTTCTAATCGTGGTGAAATATCTTCAATATCTCCCATAAAGATCTTCCCTTTTTTTACCTAAAACCTTTCTTTATATCCTGGGGAAAAGAAAACATAAAAGGGTGAGCTCAAATGCTCAGCAAGTGAAAATAAATGAAATAAAAATCATATCATATCTTTTTGAAAATCATAACCTGCAAAAGAGATCATAATATCTTAACATGGAACAAATCCTAGAAGTGAAAATGAGATCCCCATAATCATAACATGAAACTTGAAATTTTGTGGCATGCACACATAATCATGGAAAATCATTTCTTGTTAGTCATGACTCATTTCCAAGACTATCTTAGTGGACAAAGTCCCTTTCTGAACCGAGTCACCCTCGTTCCAGTCCTGTTTCACTGAACTGGTATAACCTTCCGTTCCAGCCCTGTCTATCTCATGAGATATAAAATGTTTACCCAATACATTATAGGGAGATATAGGTCCCACCCATCTTATAATGAATCCTTTCTTATGTGTGCCACATAATCATAAATCATACATCATCGCATAACACATGTAACAAAAATGGGATTCTTGAAACATCATGACATCATAAAACAAACCATATAAGGTAAATGACTTAATAAAAATAATTCCCTCACAACATAATCAAATCAATGTAATAATAGGGATAAAAACAGAACCCTATATTATCTTAGATGGAAAATAATTTTGATAAAACTTTTGAACTCCATTCTTGAGGAAAATATCCTTTCTTCTTCAAAAACATTTTTCCTTTCATAAAATGTCATACAACTTTAAACTAAAATAAGTTGATTAAAAATAAACTTGAAATTTTTTAAATTAAGCTTCTTGGATAAAATGTTTTAAAAATCCATTCATGCCGTATAAGTTAAAAAAACATTCTTCTCGTACTTTTGTCGGAAAAGTCAAAAAAGTACCTCGTAAGAAAAACGACACAAGATTCCTTTCATATCTTTTACTAAAAACTCACCGAAGGGTAAATTTGGATTTAAACAGTTGTAGGTGGATGGAAATAACATTACATATTGAGGAAACATGAATTTGGATGATAAAATAAACCCCAGTAAATGCCAAAGTATAAACAATCTCGGAGAAAGATGAGCTTGTGATATTTTCCTTACCTTAGGTCCGACTTGCTTTGTAAGTGTCCGAACCTCATGTATGATGATTTAAATCATGTTATTGACTTATTCCAGAATCATATTCATTGTTATTATATCATATATGGTCCACTTATGACTTTATATTACCCGTTCTTTTGTAAATTTATGTTAAAGTAGCGTTTTGGGTAAAATCGTCTCATTTGTCGTTCGTGTTTTTAACTTGTAATTATTCATATGATTACATAGATCATGATTACTTAATTCCAGAATATAAAACATGATATATATATATATATATATTCAGAATATAAATATATAATAAATCAGTAAATGGAAAGAAATACACCGTTCATGGAGACGGTAGTCCGTACGTACGCATGAACGCTGTTTTCGTTTCCTTATTGAATTGAATGAAATTAAGTAGATGACATACACATAAATATAAATAATTCCAGTATCATTATCAGGTAATATAATTCATTAGTACTTATTATATATACTTTAAAATCATTCATGAATGGTTAATTATTGAGAATGAATCTCATCGCGTCGTGGAGACGGTAGTCCGTACGTACGCACGAGCGATGATATCGTTCCCATGGTCGTGGAATTGTGTTGAAGTGTATGTATACTATTTCAGTATCAATATCACTTTATAATAATCATATATAGTTACTCATTACACCTTTATACCCATCCAATTAAGGTGGTGAAGGAAAATAGATTACACCGCGGCGTGGAGACGGTATTCCGTAAGTACGCACGCGCGGTGATTTCCTTTTTCCGTAGGATGGATAGAAGGTTAATTAGAGTTGTTTCATATTTATAATAACATATCAGTATATAAGAAATACTTATGATATTACTTTATCATGAAACAACTAAAGAAGAAGAAGTTAAGGAAGAAAGAAATTGAAAAAGATCAGTAATGGATATTACCTCTTTTTGACGCGCCTTTTCTTAGCCTCCACTTAAAGAACTAAGGATGGTCTTTGAAGAAGACCAGGACCTCTAGGATGATACTAGGGAAGTGGAGAAGGGATTTTGGCAGGGGTTGGCCGAGATTTAAGGCACAAATTTGTGTGAGGAAGAGAGGGAGGAGGTGCCCTTTTATAAGGGAGGAGAGGGGCACCTTAGGAATATCTCAAAATATTATTTTATATTAAAGTCAAAATCGGTTTATAATGGTTCCAAAGGGTCTTATTTCGAAGCTAATGTGGGGATGCGTCTAAATCCTATCAACCAATAAGATTTATACAAGTTTAGGTTATTATTTTAACCTTATCAATTAGATTTAACTTTAAGTTAAATAATTTAACTTTTACCTTGTATTTTTGTTTTCTTACACTATATGGTTAATACACTTACTATAACATTCCAAACGAACCCCAAATTGTTTATTATTAATATATATATCCTTATCTAAGTAATTTGGCCGATCCTTAGATTTTCATGAATAAAATAACAATTACTAATATAATATTTGATTTAAAAAATATTTTGTGTCAATTTTGACACTATTTGATATATGATTTTTGTGAAAGTCATAAAAGAATTATATGTTCGAAAAAAGTTGATTAAATCAACACTAATAAATCATAGTAACCTAGAAAATTAGTGGAATTCATAAAAAGGCTTAAACTACATTTATTTTGGTATTTATAATATCAATTATGTCAATATTTCATTAATAAGATAATTACTGCATCATCTTTGTGTCATAAATAAATTAAATTATTTGATGTCTAAAAATTAAAAATAAAATACCATTATGTAGGAAATATTTTTATCTTTCTAATTAATATTTAAAATCGAATTTATCTTATGTATTACCCTATATTAAAAATGTTTTAGTAAATAACCTTTGATTTTAACTCTTTTAACTCTTCTTTGAATTAAATAATAATAAATGTCCTAATCTAATCCATGTGGGCCTAAATGATAATATTTTACACTTAAGGTTGTTTTTGGTCGAGATACACTTGTCCAATGGGATTAGGACATGTGTTAGGGTAATATTAATATCATTTTTACCCTTAATTACCCTATTTACTTTTAACCGCGGTAAATAAAAGTAAAAAGTTACTATTCACCAAAAATTATTTTCATCTCATTGAACCACATTTTACTTACTGACATCAACCGTGTGTCTCGTAGTTTTGAAATTCCATTCACATAAGTGGTAAAATTATGTTTTATGGAAAATTCAGTTTTTTAACTACCACTTAGTAGTTTCACTATTCATCAAAAATTGATGTTTTTCATAACAATGCCAAAATTTCATCCTAAGCTATATTTCAAATTCCGAATTCAAAAATTAAGTCTATTTTACAAAATTCATAACATAGAAGTTGCATTAATTAATTTTATAATTAAATCCCGCTGTTAAAACAAATAACTTGTTTTTAAGAAACAATATCTATCAAAAGATTGACACTTGTTTATGTCTGGTTTAAATGTGAAATTACATCCAATGACCAACATTGTATTAAATTGTAAAAATATGTTCTAAATATACTTTAAAACCACTCAAATTAATAATTTATCACTATTAATTATTTTGATTAAAAAAGTTGTTTTTAATTATAATTTAGTAATTTTCACTATTCATCAGAATATGAAAGTTATCCGAAAAGTACCAAAATTTCACCTTAGGCTAAATTCGATACTCCGAATCCAAAAATGAAGTCCATTTTGAGAGTTAAAATTTCTAAAATTTTAAAAGGTGGTTATTACTATTCATAATGGCTAGTTATAATAATATTTTAATAACATATCGTTGTTTAGTGAAACTCGGTATTGCGTATTACACACGCTATCGAGGAAGGTCGCGATTGCATTTAATGCAAGGCAAGTAAAGTATGTGTGTTGTGGAAGCTAATTTTGGTGTAGCGTACAACACAAGACATTAATAAAATTAAAAAGAATATTTTTCATAAAATCTCGGGCTGTTACATTCTACCCCCCTTAAAATGAATTTCGCCCTCGAAATTCGTCGGGGTTATAAATGGTTTACTATTTGAAAGTTTCTTTAATAGAAACCCACATCGTAAAAAGGAATACCAAAACCAATATTTAAAAACAAAAGTATGAAACTTAACGGTTACCCAAATAAACTAATCATTGGGTTTCCACATAGGTGAAAATATGGATATGGAAGAAAAATATAACCGTCATGTTCTGATGGAGAGTGGTAGAGAACATGGCTATGGAAAAGCCAACAATCACAAATCCATAAATTTGTGATGATTTAAGGTACCATCTGATTAATCAGATATAAGATCACTAGGACAACATTTTTGGTTTTCAAGATCGTTTCCCTAAAGTTGAAGAATTTGAATTAGAATAAACAGTTACTTTATTTTGGTACAATCTCACTGTTGTTCGTGCCTTGAACAATTTCCACTTCATCTCTTAAATAAATGAAGTTGAATTTTTTATTCGTGAAGTGTTAGCAGATCATGTGATAGAATGACTGGTCATTCCATCTGTCTTAAACAAAAGGTTAGCAAAAATTATATACATAAGTCAATCTATAGTGAGATTAATCATATATGGTTCCTAAAATGGACTTATACTTCATATATCATACTTCTTAATATAATAAAACTAGTTTCTACTAAACAGGGACTTCCTGTAGGCCAGTGGTAGGCGATAAAGGCTAGTCGCACTTCGGTTGTGGGTTCGATTCCCACAGCCCTGTCCGATGCGATGGGTTGTCGCCCGTTCTGCAAGTTTTCCTTTTTCTAAAACTATATTACTATAACATCCCATCAATAATATCAAAAAAAAACTTCTATCCTTAAACAATACTAACTTATGTCCAACATAATCCATTCCAATCTTTAGGCTTATCCATAATACTGCAGTCCACTATCATAACATAGTGAAAACGATTAGCAGAGATTTAACACCATCGTCGATCCCCATATATCATAAGATATGTTTTGTTGGTCACATTCCAAACATTCAAAGTCCTTAATCATGTATTCTCTTGAATACCTTAGTGAAAACATGAATGTAGTAAAAATTTAACACTTTCCACATACCAAAATCCTCAAAATTCTATATACTCAAACCATGATATCACTTAGTCCTTATATCAATCATGAGCTCATGAATACTGTCAAACATTTCATCTAAATTCCAAAAAAGATATCTGAATAACCCTTCATTGTTACTCATACCATTCATCATAAACATTCAAAACTTAAGGAAAGACAACAGCGTACCAATCCTTAGATGTCTTTTTATTCTATAGTACAACATTACACTTGATAAAAATGTAATCATTCCACTACCTTATTAAACCATTGACCGAGCTTCAACAATTCTTTCATCTCACATATCATTTATAGTCTCTTTATCATCATCAACAAAAATACTACCCATACGACCATACCGATTCTCTTCATGAGACATTCCCTTAGGGAATTGGTTTGCATAATGCCCGTACATTCCACATTTAAAACATTTAACCATTGTTGATGTCGTAGCAATACCATTAACCTCATCCATGGTGTTAACTGAAACTTTTCCATTGCACTTACTGGCTTTGTGTCCTTATTTTCCACACCCAAAGAATCTTCCAGTTCCTTTGAAACATTCTCATTGATGCCTCTTCCCACATGATTTACATAGGGGAAATTGAACTTTCTTTCCTCTATGATCATCATGAAACTCCATCTTTCTCTTATTAGCCGAGTTAGGAAACTTACAAAATTTAACTATATTGATCAAATTATGAGATTTCTGATTCAGCATAATAATGATGTTTGGACTTCCAAATCCCATTTCATTTGATTTCTTATGAAGAATATCATTCTATTGTTCATCATATCCTCCATTATCGGGAATCATCTTGTTTCCAGACATTTTATAAAACCCAAAAAGAATAGTGTGAGATGAAAAAATAATAATAAAGGAGGAGTAACTTCAATATCTAACATCTTAGGTTAAATTCTAAGATCGTTACAGTAGTGCTAGGACTATATCCTATATGTATACCTATCCTTAGGGACATCCCTAGACATACCTTAGAAATATATCTAGGGATCTCACTAACGTTTTCGCGTCCTAGTTTCCAAAGTTTGACTAAACCTTTCCTCTGATACCAACTGTAGAGACCCGAAGCTTGACATACATGGACATTACATTACTTTTGCGGAATACTTGGTACATAACAAAAACACACACACAAGGATCGTAATAGTTTAGTGTATTTGGAAACTCGGAATGTAATCTTCTAATCGTGGAGAAAGATCTTCAATATCTCCCATAAAGATCTTCCCTTTTTTTACCTAAAAACTTTCTTTATATCCTGGGGAAAAGAAAACATAAAAGGGTGAGCTCAAATGCTCAGCAAGGGCAAATAAAGGAAATAAAAATCATATCATATCATTTTGAAAATCATAACCTGCAAAAGAGATCATAATATCTTAACATTGAACAAATCATAGAAGTGAAAATGAGATCCCCATAATCATAACATGAAACTTGAAACTTTGTGGCATGCACACATAATCATGGAAAATCATTTCTTGTTAGTCATGACTCATTTCCAAGACTTTCTTAGTGGAAAAAGTCCCTTTCTGAACCGAGTCACCCTCGTTCCAGTCCTGTTTCACTGAACCGGTATAACCTACCGTTCCAGCCCTGTCTATCTCATGAGATATAAAATCTTTACCCAATGCATTGGAGGGAGATATAGGTCCCACCCATCTTATAATGAATCCTTTCTTATGTGTTCCACATAATCATAAAACATACATCATCGCATAACACATGTAACAAAAATGGGATTCTTGAAACATCATGAAATCATAAAACAAACCATATAAGGTAAATGACTTAATAAAAATAATTCCCTCACAACATAATCAAATCAATGTAATAATAGGGATAAAAACAGAACCCTATATTATCTTAGATGGAAAATAATTTTGATAAAACTTTTGAACTCCATTCTTGAGGAAAATATCCTTTCTTCTTCAAAAACATTTTTCCTTTCATAACATGTCATACAACTTTAAACTAAAAGAAGTTGATTAAAAATAAACTAGAAATTTTTTAAATTAAGCTTCTTGGAAAAAATGTTTTAAAAATCCATTCATGTCGTATAAGTTAAAAAAACATTCTTCTCATACTTTTGTCGGAAAAGTCAAAAAAGTACCTCGTACAAAAAACGGCAAAAGATTCCTTTCATATCTTTTACTAAAAACTCACCGAAGGGTAAATTTGGATTTAAACAGTTGTAGGTGGATGGAAATAACATTACATATTGAGGAAACATGGATTTGGATGATAAAATAAACCCCAGTAAATGCCAAAGTATAAACAGTCTCGGATAAAAATGAGCTTGTGATATTTTCCTTACCTTAGGTCCGACTTGCTTTGTAAGTGTCCGATCCTCCTGTATGATGATTTAAATCATGTTATTGACTTATTCCAGAATCATATTCATTGTTGTTATATCATATATGGTCCACTTATGACTTTATATTACCCGTTCTTTTGTAAATTTATGTTAAAGTAGCGGTTTGGGTAAAATCGTCTCATTTGTCGTTCGTGTTTTTAACTTGTAAATATTCATATGATTACTTAGATCATGATTACATAATTCCAGAATATAAAACATGATTTATATATATATATTCAGAATATACATATATAATAAATCTGTAAATGGAAAGAAATACACCGTTCATGGAGACAGTAGTCCGTACGTACGCATGAACGTTGTTTTCGTTTCCTTATTGAATTGAATGGAATTAAGTATATGACATACACATAAATATAAATAATTCCAGTATCATTATAAGGTCATATAATTCATTAGTACTTATTATATATACTTTATAATCATTCATGAATGGTTAATTATTGAGAATGAATCTCATCGCGTCGTGGAGACGGTAGTCCGTACGTACGCACGAGCGATGATATCGTTCCGAAGGTCATGGAATTGTGTTGAAGTGTATGTATACTATTTAATTATCAATATCACTTTATAATAATCATATATAGTTACTCATTACACCTTTATACCCATCCAATTAAGGTGGTGGCGGAAAATAGATTACACCGCGGCGTGGAGACGGTATTCCGTACGTACGCACACGCGGTGATTTCCTTTTTCCGTAGGATGGATAGAAGGATAATTAGAGTTGTTTCATAATAATAATAACATATCAGTATATAAGAAATACTTATGTTATTACTTTATCATGAAACAACTAATGAATAAGAAGTTTAAGAAGAAAGAAATTGAAAAAGATCGGTAATGGATATTATCTCTTTTTGACGCGCCTTTTCTTAGCCTCCACTTAAAGAACTAAGGATGGTCTTTGAAGAAGACCAGGACCTCTAGGATGATACTAGGGAAGTGGATAAGGGATTTTGGCAGGGTTTGGACGAGCGTGGAGGCTCAAAGTTGTGTGAGGAAGAGAGGGAGGAAGTTCCCTTTTATAAGGGAGGAGAGGGGTACCTTAGGAATATCTCAAAATATTATTTTATATTAAAGTAAAAATCGGTTTATAATGGTTCCAAAGGGTCTTATTTCGAAGAAAAAGTGGGGATGGGTCGAAATACAATCAACCAATATTATTTAGACAAGTTTAGGTTATTATTTTAACCTTATCAATTACATTTAACTTTAAGTTAAATAATTTAACTTTTACCATGTATTTTTGTTTTCTTACACTATATGGTTAATACACTTACTATAACATGACAAACGAACCTAAAATTGTTTATTATTAATATATATATACTTATCTAAGTCATGTGGCCTAGCCTTAGATTTTTAGGAGTAAAATAACAATTAATAATATAATATTTGATTTAAAAACTATTTTGTGTCAATTTTGACACTATTTGATATATGATTTTTGTGAAAGTCATAACAGAATTATATGTTCGAAAAAAGTTGATTAAATCAACACTAATAAATCATAGTAACCTAGAAAATTAGTGGAATTCATAGAAAGTCTTAAACTACTTTTATTTTGGTATTTATAATATCAATTATGTCAATATTTCATTAATAAGATAATTACTGCATCATCTTTGTGTCATAAATAAATTAAATTATTTGATGTCTAAAAATTAAAAATAAAATACCATTATGTAGGAAATATTTTTATCTTTCTAATTAATATTTACAATCGAATTTATCTTATGTATAACCCTATATTAAAAATTTTTTAGTAAATAATCTTTGATTTTAACTCTTTTAACTCTTCTTTGAATTAAATAATAATAAATGTCCTAATCTAATCCATGTGGGCCTAAATGATAATATTTTACACTTAAGGTTGTTTTTTGTCGAGATACACTTTTCCAATAGGATTATGACATGTATTAGGGTAATATTAATATCATTTTTATCCTTAATTACCCTATTTACTTTTAACCGTGGTAAATAAAAGAAAAAAGTTACTATTCACCAAAAATTATTTTCATCTCATTGAGCCACATTTTAGTTACTAACATCAACCGTGTCTCTCGGAGTTTTGAAATTCCATTCACAGAAGCGGTAAAATTAAGTTTTATGAAAAATTCAGTTTTTTAACTACCACTTAGTAGTTTCACTATTCATCAAATATTGATGTTTTTCAGAACAATGCCTAAATTTCATCCTAAGCTATATTTCATATTCCGAATTCAAAAATGAAGTCTATTTTACCAAATTCATAACATAGAAGTTTCATTAATTAATTTTATAATTAAATCCCGCTGTTAAAACAAATAGCGTGTTTTTAAGAAACTATATCTATCAAAAGATTGACACTTGTTTATGTCTGGTTTAAATGTGAAATTACATCTAATGACCAACATTGTATTAAATTGTAAAAATATATTCTAAATATACTTTAAAACCACTCAAATTAATAATTTATCACTATTAATTATTTTGATTAAAAAAGTTGTTTTTAATTATAATTTAGTAATTTTCACTATTCATCAGAATATGAAAGTTATCCGAAAAGTACCAAAATTTCACCTTAGGCTAAATTTGATACTCTGAATCCAAAAATGAAGTCCATTTTGAGAGTTAAAATTTGTAAAATTTTAAAAGATGGTTATTACTATTCATAATGGCTAGTTATAATAATATTTTAATAACATATCGTTGTTTAGTGAAACTCGGTATTGCATATTACACACGCTATCGAGGAAGGTCGCGATTGCATGTAATGCAAGGCAAGTCAAGGATGTGTGTTGTGCAAGCTAATTTTGGTGTAGCGTACAACACAAGACATTAATAAAATTAAAAAGAATATTTTTCATAAAATCTCGGGCTGTTACATTCCTCGTATCCCATCCAGAAGGGTCAGGGGGGAAACTATCTTTTTATATACTATGGAAATGATAAAAAACGTACACCCATTCCAATATGACGAAATCACCCCATTTTAATGCCCAATCCGAGGTAGGCACAAAACCCTTTTGAAATTAAAAAACACTTTAATCCAATTATGAAAGAAATATAAGATATATTCCTGAACGATTCCATATATGAAATCACCCTCCCTGAGTAAGTGTCCATATTTTATAATAATATGGAATCAGAAAACAATCCCCTCTTAATAAAACTGGAAATTGAATATGGGATATAAAATCTTATTGAACATAATTTCAGAGTTATTGAATAGATCCTAAGAATATATATTCAATCTCAATATTCAAAAATCCCATTAAAAAATTATAGGAGATGCAATAGTACATCAAAAGGTTACCATAAATAACATAACCATTTATTATTGCTTCATGAAAAAAATATTATCAATCATGAGAGCCTATCTCCTAACGTGAGTCACAAAATCCCTCTCCATGGTCTAAAGATCAAATAGAAAGAGGGCATTCCCCTAGATGTAATCCACTATCCTCACCATCAAGGAATTCTCTAGGAATTTTTAAACCACATTATAGTTTATTTTACTTAAAAGGGTCAACCCTATAGAGTTTTTTTGGTAATAAATCCCCTATATCATGAGTACATTAGGAAAATAAGTCTATTAATCTCTAATTAATTTCATTGAAAATTTAGATTAATTATCATTCTATAGATTATCCAAGGTCACTATCATTCTTTTAACCACCCTGGGATCACTTGTCTTCCATCATAAGAGAGGATGTCCCCACAAATATTTATGTTTCTGTTATGTTTATGGAAACCATCCTTTTTAGTAATACTTAGTTGGAGAAACAATTAGAAAATAAAAATATAACATGATTAAAATGAGGTAACAAGTGGAAAATGGCAATATACAATCATGTTATTTTTCTTTACCCACCCATAAATATAGTATTCCATAAGATTTTTTTAGAAGATTGTGTACATGAAATCTGTTAGAATATATTGAAAAATATATGTCACTAGAGAGAAAAATTATTTCCTTATCATGAGTATCAAAGTATCATCAATGTAATAGATGGGATAAAACACTAAATTGACATGGAATATCTGTTGGATGCACAAAATCCTATGTTAATAAATCAAGAAGGATCCTTTTAATGTTAATGCCTTAGCTGATTAGGAAGAGTGGGATATTTGATCGATGATTCCACATCTGTTGATCTTTTTTGTCTATGGGGTGAAAATGGATTGTAGCATTTCATTGTGACACCATGTTAAAAAATATCATAGAAGTAGGTGTCATGCAATTTTATATCATGAGGCCAGCATTGATAAGTATAATCTGTACCTAACCATTGACATGATACTGATACATATTATCCTAATGAAGGATTTGATACTTCTAGGCCATCAATGATGTAATATTTCACATAGTTTACCAAGAAATTTCATTCCTTCCATGTGCATAAAAATTTCATCCACCAACCTCAATAGTTTCTACTTATAAAAAATACTCTTGGGAATTTTACATATAGGCAATAGAGATAGTGGAAATATCCAATAGATTGGGCCAAGCGGTTAAAAAACATCTTTATTGATAACAATTTATTCTCTAAATGGGATGATAAAATACACATCCATGTATTCAAGGTAAAAAGATTTTTTAGAATCATGAAATCCAACATCATTATCCGATTTGTTGTCACACATAAAAAATTGGTGGAGAAAACCAATTTCAATAACATTAAGATGAAAAAATTGCTATGAATGTAATATCAAATCCAACCATTCATCCCACTATCTCGTAGAATCTTATGGATAAATATAGGCCTTCAACACGAACATATCAATCATACTCATGAAAATGGTGGATAATGATAAAACCACTTCCAATAAAAATATAATTCATTACTAATGGGATTACCAGATGATAACCCATACAAACACACAATCAACCCCATACTCACTTGTATACAAAATAGAGGGATTTTAACACATAGTAGACAAAATTCCAACACTCGGTATTCTAATCTGTGACTGTATATCAATAGATGATTAATCCCATTAATGAATGGATGAATTGGAGTGGAATGATTTGAAACTATTTCACCCATTTCACCACCTAGATATCTACCAAATTCTGATTCCATGATATTTTATCCAAAATGAATGTTTATGTTCATTCCTCTATATGGAATTGTCATTGGTCCTTAGGAACCAATGATATCTGATATGAAGCCCCCAAAGATCGAACCAATGTGGGAGGGAACTTCGTCCATGCACAAGGTCACCTCTAATGGATCTTATTCCTTGATCTCAATGGATGTAGATGTCAATACAACACCAACCAATGTATGTTTCATAATGAAAAATTTCTTGTAATCTCATGATAATCGTCCAAGATGTTAGATGTAAAAATTCAAAATATTATTAAGTCCATGCTACAAGAAACTAAAATATGAAGAATATTTTCATAATTATATGATGTCAAACTACATAGTTCATGTCCCGGTTTTATGATATTAAAAAAAGAGTTATTTCTATCAAAGTTTGAAGTTATAAAAATCATTGGTGTTGGTACTCTACCCCACCTTTATTCAATAACTGTTTTTGGACATATTCTCATTCCAATGTAATAATATGTGATTCTTGGGCATTACATAATAAGTCCATAGATGAAATAATTCCCCTTTCATCCCCATGTACGAGTCATAAATACAATGGGATCCTTTCATGATGTACATGTGGAATTTTACATGTCATCATTAGATACATTGTGACATTCAAATTTAATTTTGTGTCCCTAGCACCAATATTCTTTTTCATATTTGATCAAATCCATCCTCTTTGAATTATGTTAAACATAATGGGATTCAATAACTATATGTGTCTTGATTCTATCTCCAATACATAATTAATCAGGGGTCTAATACCCCTATCTAGCTACAATATTCAATTCCAAATCAGGTGGGCCACACGCTTACCACAATCTATTAAACTGCATGACCAACATCCTCATTACATGAGGATAAACCTAACGATATTTTCATAAAATATGTTTCAACAAAGAGTTATATTAATGAGGTATGTATCGATTCCAAGATCTATAATCCAAATACTATATGCGGAATAAAAATTTCCCTTTTTTACTTTTATTATAAGACCGAAAAATGGATAATTTTAGAACTATGTAAGAATGGATTCACTATATAATGATATGAATTGTGATAAATAGACCCCAATAAATTGGCATTACGAGGTCAAGCCATAAATAATAAACATAATGACACTTTCCCTTTTTAGAAATTATAGACGTATATAGAATATTTAAATAACTACATATGGCATGATTCTCATTCTAATGAGATATATAATCATTCTTGGATCCCAAATTTTATCCCAACCACATCATAATCTAAATATATGTGTAATAAATTCAAATCAATTTCCATTGTTTAGTGGTTTAGGCATTTTACACTCCTTATCTCTCAGAACGATCATAACTCATTTTGGTTAAAAAAGACCCAGAAAAAGTAATGCATTTTAGAGCCCATTAGGGATATCATGGTCATTTTTGTAATATCTTAAAAGAAACACCACATGTCCACTATGCATGAAAATAATAATAAAAATCTTGTATAATATGTTCCTTGATTCTCATTCAATTGAGATTGGTTGTGAATTCCTAATTTCCAATCATTAACCCATATTCCATTGAATGTGGGAAATGAATGCACTCTCTATTGTTAAAGTTTGATAGATATAATTCGATTCAATATAAGGTATCACCCATTAATTTTGTAATAAGAATGGATTGATTATTACTTATTCAAGATACATAGTGATGTGTGTGTCGTATACACTATTTCGACTACAATTTTCCATTTTTTTCACATTGAGTAACATTCTTCATTATAACATGATTTTAAATTTAATGAATAATTTCATCATCACATGAATTTAAACAAAACGGTACCCTGAGATCTATGAAACAGGTTCTACACATCATATACAATATCAATTCAAATTCTTCCTTTAGGATCATGCATATCCCTACCACAGGTTTACTCAAAATCATGGACAATATCAGATCTCTGTATATTTTATCTACAATTTGGAAATAGAATTTATAATACATGATGTCACCAATACATGGATATGTAGTAACACACCCCTATTGTATTTTAATCATGTGTACTGAAAAATATGTTTTTAGTTATAGGATTCCCTTATTAGACTATACAATAACATGCCCCAGTTGTATTTTCATAACGTATCCCACAATGGATTTTTCAACAAGATGTGTCTTCTATATTAGGAGATTCCTCTACTATTATCATAATCATTGAAAACATAATGTTGGATCCCCCAATTCAAATCAGTACACTTTCATCACACACATATATCTCTCATATCCTTTATCTCGATATAAGAACCTCTTGGAACATAGAATTCAATTTTATCCCTCATGTACAAAGTATTCCAGAATGACCTAGATCTAGTAGGTCATATATCACCTATAAGTTAAATGGTTCTATAGTCCTTTTAATATGATATAAAACTATAGACAACATATTTCCTACACATGTGTTGTCATGCAAAGAGAACATATTCCACAAATTCTTTGTAAATATTGACATAAAATGATCCTTCATATTTAGGTACATTCCTTCAACAAAATGAGACTCATTGTCCTAGGAAATATGAATCTCTACAAATATCCTTCATCAATCATCAATAGAATATAATCATTCAACAGAACTGCAATGATTTTTATAAATGACCTAGGTGTTATTGTAATAGTCACTCACAAAATTGTTGGGCATGTTATCCAAATGATTCCACTATTTTACTATACAGTAACATTTTCTGGTTTTATTTACATAATGTATACATGAGAATTGGTTTTTTTACTAAGAATAACATCATCCTTAAGATAAAAATCAAATTGTTTAAAAAGACATTGTACCCAAACCATTACTTGGATCCAAAGATCCCCATATTACAACCCACAATATTTACCACATTATATTCATATATGATAACACATTCTCAGAAATATCAACATCATTGTAGAGAATTCATAACCACTCTGTCATAGACATAGATATTAAATTATATCACCCTATGATTTTATTATTTTACAACATTAAACATCATTGAAAAATGTCATTGATGTATGACATTAAATTTTGTTACATAGTGTAATATTTGTATGACTTAAACTTCATTGAATAATATAATTTCTATATTTCATTAAAGTGAATAGTATAACATCGTACTCAAATGAAATTAAACAATAAAATAATGTCCAAATGAAAATATGCTAATCTGGAATGTCAATATCAATGTCACATGACATTAAACTACATGATTCTTCAAACATTGTAAGAAAGTGTTCTTCACATAACATCATTTATTTAACATAGTGTATCATCATTCAAAAAATCCAAAATCTGGTAGGATTGGTTTTCTATACATGTATCTAGCCAATACAGATTCTTTCTTAATTCATATATATATTCCCCTAAAAATAACACATCATGGACTTGATAAATTTGAATCTACATAAATTTAATTCAATAAATGTCTATAGAATATCATAATTCCTAAGAAATAATTTTCATTAATAATATCTAGCACACCCTATTTAGATTTTCTTAAGCAACCCACCGAATTTCACAGCAAGTCAGCCAATGGAATTCACCATTTAATTATATTGTAGTATACCTTAGTTGAATTTTTATGATGTATCACACAAAATAGATGTGATAAAAACATGTAAATTCAACATCATGAGAGACCTCCATTATTCCAAAATACCATGTTTTCATTTTAGGTGGCCCAAAATAGTCTTTCAAAATTACCCATTGGGAATCTGAATAATATTTTAGTTTTCATCGACAAAAATCATTGCATTGGTCATAATTTCAAAACATATAGTCATATTTGTTTGACCTAAATCACTATCCAAATTAGTATGGATTTCACGAATTTAATCATCCAAAAAAATAGAAACAATATTCATTAGATTAAAACCCAATAGAGGAAACTCTGGAGTAATGTTGAGTATTGGATCGTTAAGACCTAACTATGTGTGGTTTAGGAAAAAACCAAGAAATTAAAATATGAAGGTAAAAATAATGATATTAGAAAACACAAAATTGGAGGTCTATGTAAATCCATGTCTCACCCACTGAGTATTTTTACATTTGATTTAAAAAATAATCGGGGTGGTGAAACAAAAGATTCAATTTTTTTGGGTTTTCCATACAGCCCATGCAATAATTAACACATTTCCCTTATCCCCATGGATTAGGAAAATCCTTAAGGTCCATCCCATAAATATAACCGTGTTTACAATTTTTGGTTTAAATATGTACAGTTATCCTAATTTAAATCAATGTTATATTAAGATTATGAATTAAAAATAGCGATGAAGACATTCTTGATTGGAAGTAAAATTAATTACATTTTTTAGACACAACACAATTGGGAGAGTATCCATAATATGGTTTGCCTATACCACATTTTATAAAAGACCATACATATAACTCTTAGTTTTTTCAAATGCATAATGAGCCCCATTTGCAGCCTGTCGAATCCTAGCTAACTAAATAGTTTCATTACACTTCACCTAGTATATCCCCTTTTCTAGGGCCTTAATAGTAGTTGACGCATCCATTTTTGGATCCTTCTAGTGAATAGTGAATTTGTATGAGCTCCCCACGAGTATAATATAGTTCCTTCCAAAGGCATGAAACTTGAATGACATTATTATTAATAATTTGTATTTATTAGGCCAATATCATTGCATTGTTAGCCACTTCATGGGACTATGTTATTGCGAGATCATGAGTTTTGACAAGAAGATTATCCTTTATGCGGTTCTGTTTGAGATCATGTTCCTTCTCCCATTTTTGAATGACATCCTTCTCAATAAAATTATTTTTGTTGTCATAAAATCCAGCATATCCAATAATAAAAAATATGAACATAAGTGGAATGAATCAATATTATTTATCTTCAAAAGGAATATATGAAATTATTCTCCATATGTCACTCTATAATACATAATTAGTGATGGAAAATGATTTATATATCTCAAAATCGTACTTATAGCATCTATAAGGGGACAATGTATTCTATGATACATTAACTCAATGAGGTGGCATACCCACTCCCTTCGAGACTACACAAACTTATTCTTCCATGAATGGCTATATTGGTGGGGAGACCTCTCCCTCATGACTGTCTTCATAATTTGATGACCTTATAAAATGGTAATACTAATTGTTTTCCTCAATTGGATATCAAATGAATGAATAATAGGGTGATCAATGATTTGGTGACACACAGATTATTTTAATTCAATAGATTTTAAGGATTCCTCTCTAAAATCCCCAATCATTGAAGCCTATGTATGATCCATCATATAAGGGGCCCTCTACTTGGTATTCCATTAGGTCAATGGGATAGGTTCATGAAGATTCTCCATATTGGTATTCCATTGAATTAGTGACCCTAAACAATGGGAGTATGATAGACTTAATAACCATGCTTGTACACCACTGCATCAACAATCTCCATAGATGAATATGTGTGCTTCCAGAAACCATGATCAAAACATTATCCATTAAAATATTCTGCATTATAAATAAAAACTTTCATCCATTAAATTCCCTATAAAATTCCCCAAACAATTATAATAATAAGGGGAAATTAATATATTTATGTATTTCTTCACATTTCATGTCATGATTTGTAATAGAGATTACTAATTCCCTAAGTCCAATGGAAGTATCACCCATGGGGACACCCAAAATATTTGTCTTCAAATTTATTAAATTACCCAATATCATTTTTTGGGACCCCAAATAGCTTCTTAGATACTACACTAAGGTTAACATTAATATTCATATGGTCTTATCATTCCTGAGATGTACCTGCAATATTACAAGGAATAAAATTCAATAGTAAGAATATAACACCATGTGATGTAAATTTTTCATTGGTAACACCATACAAACACTATACAGTGATAGAATCAATGAAATGGGATGATATTGTATCCCCAACCCTTGATATTTATTCTATAAAGGTAGCCAACCAACCTGAAAGAACCTATAATTAGTCTTAAGAATCCTATTTAGTTATTGGGGGATCATTTATAATCCCCATAAGATAGGAGAGGGATTGATATTTTTAACTACATACAGTCCTCACCATTTATAGTATATAATGATGAGATTAATGATACCATAGAGACATACCATCATTAATAAGGCTCTTAGATAATAATTTTAATATAAAACATTAAATATTTTTTGATGGATTATGGATAACGCTAGACTCATAAAAGACACGTATGAGAGGGTTAATATATATTATATCTCTATCTCAGCCTCAATTTTCTTCTGAACATGGGATAACTCGCCCGAGTTGGGAGATGATTCATTATTATCAAACAGGGTGTCATTTGGGTTATATTTCAGTGATGGAATCCCATCTTATTTCCCCTACACCACTATAAATCAAGTTGAACATACCTTACGCAACATATAAATTTTCAAAATAAATTAAATTAACAAAAAAAGTTGAGGAAATAAATGGAGAACATATATCCTAAGGGATGACATATTAAATCAATTCCTAAATGATCTAGTGGTGAAAGCCTTCAGAATCACCGCGACTCAACACGTAATCAACCCATGTCATTTTATGTATCATAGTTTATGTTTCATAAATAATAATATATAGTTCCTAGATATTAATCTCCACCTATATGGGACTCTGTAAATACTATTGAATGTGTTTGGTTCAGTAATGTCTTATTTCTATAGCACACATTCAAACAAAATGAAGTTAACATATGAATTCATCATCAAAAGGAATCCCCTCGAAAAATCGGGCTGCCTCTAGCCCCAAATATTCATAGGATTTACCATTATATCATATAGAATATTATACAATATTTAGTTTCATAGGATTCACAAGTATCTCTATCATAGCTGAATTATTTGATAAACTAAAATCAGGACTCTAAATGATAGTGAAGACAAGACTGTCTTGGATTAACATAAGTTAGTGTATCCCTTTTATCTCTGACTTGAGAACAATAAAACGTAATGGATTGTTTGGTGGAGCATTGGAGCTCTCCATATTCATCATATAGAGGTGATCCTCCTTCTAGAGGATGTATATCATTTTTAGCATGACTCTCACTCTAGATAGTTGTCGAATCTCCAGCATGAGCGATATATTATGATAACACTCCTAGGGTATATAAATTAATACATGCCTTCAAATACAAAGTGGATAATAAAATAGATGCACCCACTAGAGGAAGGTTGGTTAATGATAAGGTCAGATCCATCGTTGTTAGAATACAAAACTATCAGGCTACCATGGGATGTTTTTTTGAACGAATAATCACTGGAGGAGATATTGTTATTTTTTGTAGTCACATGAACTTGAGTGAAACCCTATATAGAGTTAATCCCTCACATATATTATATTATCTATATGGGTCACTATCACACCATCCGAGTATGAAATCATTCATGACCTTAAATCATAACCATCCATTCCTTCATTTGTAAAACTCCAAGATGGTGGGTCTATATATTCTCTTCAAGGTCACACTGGGCATTAGGGAAACGGGATGGGTGCTAAAAAAATCCTTCCCAAATGGAAAAATCTATCCCAAATAAATATTGAACCCACTTGTCTTGGTGTAGGATATAAAAAGTGTAACACCCCAGGTAAATAAATAATATGACATTTTCATATTTATCCATATTTGTTAATAAAATATTAATATGACTTTAAAGGGGACGCTATGCTCGATGGCATACCCAACACGCAACAACGAGTTTCTTGGGAATCTTACGTTGCACTCTAATAATAAAATAATATTATTTTAAATGGTAGTTAACATGTAGCCGTTGTAATGGCGGGAATGGATAGAAATAAGTAAATATGATTATATATGTTTTTAAATGTTTTTACATTTATCCAATAAAGGATTGAGGCTTAAAATACGGAAAGAATTCAATTTTAGGCGTATATGCCCTAGTTTTCACTAAAGGTTCACTTATCACCTTTTGATGTTGAACCATCATTAAATATAGTTTTGTTCACTCTTAAACATTCTTTTGGACCAAATAAAACTCTTTTTAAGAATCAGTACATCAAAATTTACTTTGTGTAAATTTTTGGTATCTTTCTGATAAAGTTCATTTTTTTAATGAATAGTGTAAAATGTTGTATTTTAATTCAAAACCCCTTTTTAATCTAATTTATTAATTTGATTAAGTTAACTTTTGAATTGGTTTTAAAGTGAAATTAGAATATATTTTTACCATTAAATCCAATAGTGGTCGTTAGAATTAATTTCACATTGAAAACAGACTTAAACCAGTGTCAATCTTTTGATACTTATTGTTTCATAAAAACACGCTATTTGCTCCGACAGCGGGAATTAATTATTAAATTAATTAATGTGACTTATATTTTTTGAATTTTGTAAAATGGACTTCATTTTTGAATTCAGAATATCAAATATAGCTTAGGGTGAATTTTTGGGATTTTTCTGAAAAACTTCAATTTTTGATGAATAGTGAAACCACTAAGTGGTACATATAAAAACTGATATTTCCATTTAAATGGAATTTTTCCATCTTTGTATTTTGAATTTCCAAAATCCTACATACATGGTTTTCATTAATAAGTAAAATGTGGTTCAATGGGATAAAAATAATTTTTTTTGGTGAATAGTGACTTATTAAGTTTTTAATCGTGATTAGAGGTAATTAGTGTAGTTTAAGGTAAAATTAATGTTTTAATAATATGAAATGAACTTGAAACATGTCATAACCTCATTGGATGTGTAATGGATTACCAAGAAAATCCATGGGTCAACTTGGGGACCCCATGGAGCCACTATGGTTGGGAAATGACATAAATAACCTTTTATTTAATGTAAAAGTAAAAATGACACAAACATGATATGTTTTACTAAAAAAAATTTAAGTGGTGTTATACAAGTCATATTTTTTATTATAAATAGTCATTGGAAATATAAAAAGTTTTCTGACATCATAGTAATTTTTTTATAATTTTTAGACATTAAATAAATTAAATTATTTAAGACATCATAATGATGCAGCGATGACATCATTATCTGACGATTTAAATAAAATGAGAAGATAATGTAAACTATATGACCTAAACATGTCCAAAACTTATTTTATGGGTGGATTTCGAACCCTTATCACCTTATCCAAGAATTATATCAATGTGGGACCTTTTGAAACCGAAACACATTTTCAAATAAAGTTATATTTCTTACTTTCCAAAAGTGCCCCTCCTCTCCTCTTATAAAAGGCCCCCACCTCTACCTCATTTCACACATTCCTAAAGCCTTTGGCTTGGCCAACCCCTTCCCATTTACTCTCTCCACATCCCTCTCCTCATCCTAGAGGATTCCCTTTGGGCAGAATCCTTTCAAAGGAAGCCTTTAGGCTCAAATCAAAAGGAGTTACACTTTTAAAGGTAATTCATTCTCTCATGTTAATTTGTTTTATTTTGCTTCTCCAACCCCCTAAAATTTTTTCATTTTCTTCTTTTGTAACAACACCAGTATCTTAAATATACTTGGATGTTGTTATAAGATTTATTCGAGCTACACTCTCACACAACTACATCAAATGGTTAAAGAACATATGGTTTCCGTGGATGGCGAAATTCTGCCTCCCGAAACGATGATTGTTCAATACTAATTTAACACCTTAAAAGGTGTCCATTATGATGTCACTATTTTTATATATGATATATAATATGTTTATTGTTTCCTTAAGCTTCTGTTTTTTTCATTTTGGGCATACCTTTATGGTTTACATTATGGGTAAACGCGATATCTTCATTTAAGGAAATGCGGACTACCGCCCCCTCAAAGTGATTTGATTTGTTAAATACCATATGTGGGGCGTATAAAGGATGTAACTATGATATTATATATGATATCATACTGGAATTATAATATACCTTTATATCATTATTATTCCATTCTATAAAATACGAAATAGAAATGAAAGTAGCGTTCATGCATACGTACGACTTACCGTCTCAATGAACCGTGCATTTCAATTCTTACCTCTAAATGATTATGTAATGTTATAAATGCATGAATGTACTGGATATAAATGACATATATGATATCTACATCATGAATACAATTCTAGATATAATAAAAATTTGACCACATGAACAACATGTAATTGTATGAAGTCCACTTTCGACTTAAGAACCAAATATCGACAAAACAAACACCATTAACATAAATGATTAAATAATGTTTATAACATTGAAATAAGTGATCTAAAACGAATAATGAACTAGAAAAAGGTTCTTAATAAAGTGTAAATTAACTCAAGTTTATTATTCTGGACGTTATAGAACGATCGAGTAAAGTCGGACCCGAGGTAAGGGATCCTACTCCTCTCTTTCTTTTTAAGTACACACTTTTATGTCATTCCTTTTAAAGATCATCTTTCTTGTTATTGGGATGATCTTTTATATTACACTTACTGTAATTTTTATGTTCATGTGATGAGAGACCATATTCTCTATCATCAATTCATTTTGGATGTTTTGAGTGGCGCCGTTAGGCTGCCGAACATTCGTAAGAGATCTAACCTCTCTCATTATTTTTAAGTACTCTACTTTATGTCACTTCTTTTAAGATCCTCTTTTTAATGTTGGGGGATGTTCTTTTATATTACTCTTGCTGTACATTTTATTGTAATGTGTTGAGATACCCTATTTGATCTCATCAATCCATATTCAGAAGTTTTATGTGGCGTCGTTAGGCTGCCGAGTTTTCGTAAGGGATTTTTCATCTCACTTTTATTTCAGTGAGATTTATGCTAAATTTTCCACAAATTCCATTGAGTGGTGTATGTACTGCCCATTATTCTACTCTTTTTGTAATATAATTTCGTTTATGAGTATTTACACCAATGATCTATTGTCCCTTTTTCATGGGGTGTATGTTTTGAATGATACCCAAGTCGGTAAGGGAACCTTTCACCCTCCTCTTTTTTAAAAGACTTCTTTTGTTGGGTCTTTTAATTTGAATATTGTTATGTTGAGATATGTTCTCATATATCCTTATTGATGTAAATTTTATGTCCAAGTGATGAGATGCACTCTTTATCTCTCATCAACTCATTTTGATGTGATGTCGTTAGGCTGTCAAGGGAACTTTTTAACCCAATTTCGATTTCTTTGGGTTCAATATGTAGTCATTGAATATGTCATCCATTGAATATGTTTGAATGACCTTTTATTTATTTACAATTAATATCCACTTATATTGGGTGTATTTATATTTGTCACACATATTTTTGAGATTGATTTGTCCTTAATTTAAGGATACCTTCTTTATAAGGTGTTTCATCACATTTGACATTTCTATTGAGAGTTCATTGTTGTTATGCACCAATTCACCCTTATATGGTGTATATACTTTCCTTTGGAGTATTATATCATGAATAAATTTATTATCATGATATAATAAAGTTCTGACTAAATGTTATTCCTCAATTATTGTATTCAAGTGTCTCTAATTTTGGTTAAACCCCTTTAACCAAAATATCGCTTCAAATGTTTTAATTATTTGTTCTTATTAATATCCATGTTTTCAAAATAGTTTTAAGGATTTATTTATCAGGATATTAATGGTTTAAAATTTTAAGCTTCAAGGTGGTATGGGAAACTTTGATTCAAAAATCTCTTTATTAAATGTTTTAAATGGTTTCTGAAATGGTTTCTTTTTGAATGGATTCATTATTTTAATATACTAAAATGTTATATTGTGATTGAAATGTGGAAATGTTATGTTTCCTTTATGCATGTTTTATGTGACACATGTATGTTATGGTTCTTGGGAATTGTTATGAAAATGGGCGGTTCCGTGATAAACTAAGGGCGGGTGAGCACGACATAGCTCTCCAATGCATTTGGTAACGCGAAGGAGTGAAACGTTAAGGTTTCTCCAAAGAGATTTAGGGAATATACTGTGATGGGTATTCCAAACGTAACCAAGAGAGTTACTCCCTACATTAGAATGTTATGAATGCCTCAAGTAACCTTTATGTCTTATGTTTTCTATGATTTATTCATGGTTTGATGTGGTATGTTAATGTACCTATGTTTTATGGGTAAAGTATGATTTCCTTCTTATGTATATATGAACTCATGTATCCTTTCCATATTTTTATAACCCTTACTGATCTTTTTATTCTCATCCGAAGTTTTTGAAATGTTTTTCACTGGTCAAGGGAAAGGTACATGATGTGGTGATAGTGTCAAGGATGTGTCAAGAAAGAATCCATGTTTTATTTTCAATATGTTTCTGTTGATGGGAAGAATGAATATTGTCTTTTATGTAACCACTTTGTTTAAATGTGGAATGTAATGCAAGTTTCATGATCTAATTCTCTTAAACTCTAAACCTGAAATGATCCTCAATGTGTAATGTTGTAATAACTCAAGATTAAGTAAGGTTTAAGGTGGGGCCTTATAGTTGGTATCAAAAGCTGGTTTAGATAAATTTAGAGGTTAGGGTATTCTTTAAGCATTAGTGACATTACCATAATGGTTAGGATTTCAGAAAGAGTCCTAGTTTTAGATAAAGTGAATGAGTAAGTATGTCTTAGTGTTTATCTTACTCATTAGTACATGATGGTTTTGTTGATATACTCACACTGACCTTTTTGGTTTTAGTAAATGGCTGGATCTAGCAGGCACCAAAGAGACAATTGGTTTGAAGGAAACTGTGGTGGTTCTTTGATTAAGAGGCTGGATGAAATGGGGTATTCAATGTGGAAACTTGTGGTCGTTCTAAACCAACTATCTAGGAGTCATGATCAACCACTTGAACCTTGGTATGTTCTGTAATGCATTATGTACGAGATGACCAATCGATGTGGAAGTTCAGGTAATAATTATAAAGGTAACAATTAGAGTTTATATGATCCATACTTTTGAGGTAATTATGGGTTATTATATGATATATTGGAAAATGAAAGGCATGAGATAAACTTGAGGTTAAAATATGTTATGATCATTTTTTATGATTTTATCACTTTTTGGGGAATGATTTGAGAATTATATAGTTTTGGAAAAAGGACAACACGCAGACCGTGTGACAACCCGTCACGTCAGACAAAGCTACGGGAATAGAACCCACAACCAAAGGGCGACTGGCATTTATCACCTACCACTGGACTACGTGAAGTCCCTGGTTAGTTTGACTGATTATTTTTAGTTAGATGAATTTATGAATTAAGAGTAAGTTGATTTTGGGTTATTTATGAAAATGATTAACCTATCATGGAGGATATGTGATTAGGTTAATTACTTTTCAATACGAGACTTTCTGAGCAACTGATGTTGTTTGGAGATAAATGTTACGATTTAACTTGGAAGACTATGTGACTAAATCCATCAAATATTTGGGTTTCAGTATTAGATTGGTGTAATTTGAAGAAATTTATGGACAAATTGTTTATCAGATGGTCCTCGTTGAACTTTGGGTTTTGTTGGACAAATTTTGGAGATTAAGCATAGATTTTCTTTTTAAAGGTTTATCATTTTCTAGATTATCTGATCTTGTAGTAACCTTTTTGGTTTTAGTTTTGGTTATGGTTTGAAGACATGGGAATTGTATAGATCTTTTTTGTGGATTAGGATCTCCTCTAAGAAGTTGTTTATAGTACTCTTAATGCGAACAAGTCTCCCTAAAAACTCGTCTTTTGGAAAAAAGATGAGTTTGATTAAGTAATCTAGTAAAAGTTGAAAGTCAACATGATAAGTGATTATGATTCCTTATGAATAAATTCCTTAATAAAAAGTAACATAAAACAAAAAATTTGTCTATTATATTTTCCTACTGGGGAACCCAGCACCGTTTAACCCATCACAAGTTTGTGATTTTCTTATTGTTAACTTTCTCCTAGACATGATTACTATCCCTCTCCCTCAAGAACATGACCCTTTTCTTTTTCTTCCATGTCCACGTTTTTCTACATGGAATCCTAGTATGGGTTAACTCGGGTGACCTTTGTACTTATCTTCCTTTATTTTAAATTGATTGTTTTACCGACTCTTATTCCGATGTGGGACGTTCAAGGATGTCTCCAAGCTCAATTTTAAAAATTGCGAGGATGCAATTCCCAAAAGGGGGGAAGGATGTAACACCCCAGGTAAATAAAGAATATGACATTTTCATATTTATCCATATTTGTGAATATAATATTAATATGACTTTAAAGGGGATGCTATGCTCGATGGCGTACCCAACACGCAACAACGAGTTTCTTGGGAATCTTACGTTGCACTCTAATAATAAAATAATATTATTTTAAATGGTAGTTAACATGTAGCCATTGTAATGGCGGGAATGGATAAAAATAACTAAAATATGATTATATATGTTTTTAAATGTTTTTACATTTATCCAATAAAGGATAGAGGCTTAAAATACAGAAACAATTCAATTTTAGGCGTATATGCCCTAGTTTTCACTAAAGGTTCACCTATCACCTTTTGATGTTGAACCATCATTAAATATAGTTTTGTTCACTCATAAAAATTATTTTGGACCAAATAAAACTCTTATTAAGAATCGGGACATCAAAATTTACTTTGTGTAAATTTTTGGTATCTTTCCGATAAAGTTCATTTTTTTAATGAATAGTTTAAAATGTTGTATTTTAATTCAAAACATCTTTTTAATCTAATTTATTTATATGATTAAGTTAACTTTTGAATTGGTTTTAAAGTGGAATTAGAATATATTTTTACCATTAAATCCAATAGTGGTCGTTGGAATTAATTTCACTTTGAAAACAGACTTAAACCAGTGTCAATCTTTTGATACTTATTGTTTCATAAAAACACGCTATTTGCTATGACAGCGGGAATTAATTATTAAATTAATTAATGTGACTTATATGTTTTGAATTTTGTAAAATGGACTTCATTTTTGAATTCGGAATATCAAATATAGCTTAGGGTGAATTTTTGGGATTTTTCTGAAAAACTTCAATTTTTGATGAATAGTGAAACCACTAAGTTGTACTTATAAAAACTGAATTTTCCATTTAAATGAAATTTTTCCATCTTTGTGTTTTGAATTTCAAAAATCCGACATACATGGTTGTCATTAAGAAGTAAAATGTGGTTCAATGGGATAAAAATAATGTTTTGGTGAATATTAACTTATTAAGTTTTTAATCGCGATTAGAGGTAATTAGTGTAGTTTAAGGTAAAAATAATGTTTTAATAATATGAAAGAAACTAGAAACATGTCCTAACCTCATTGTATGTGTAATGGCCAACCAAGAAAAGCCATGGGTCAACTTGTGGACCCAATGGAGCCACTTTGGTTTGCAAATGACATAAATAACTTTTTATTTAATGTAAAAGTAATAATGACACAAACATGATATGTTTTACTAAAAAAATTTTAAGTGGTGTTATACAAGTCAGATTTTTTATTATAAATAGTAATTGTAAATATAAAAATATTTCCTACATCATAGTAATTTTTTTATAATTTTTAGACATTAGATAAATTAAATTATTTATGACATCATAATGATGCAGCGATGACATCATTATCTAACGATTTAAATAAAATTAGAAGATAATGTAAACTCTATGACCTAAACATGTCCAAAACTTATTGGATGGGTGGATTTAGAACCCATATCACCTTATCCACTAATTATATCAATGTGGGACCTTTTAAAACCGAAACCCATTTTCAAATAAAGTAATATTTCTTACTTTCCAAAAGTGCCCCTCCTCTCCTCTTATAAAAGGTCCCCACCTCTACCTCATTTCACACACTCCTAAAGCCTTTGGCTCAGACAAACCCTACCCATTTACTCTCTCCACATCCATCTCCTAATCCTAGAGGATTCCCTTTGGGCAGAATCCTTTCAAAGGAAGCCTTTAGGCTCAAATCAAAAGGAGTTACACTTTTAAAGGTAATTCATTCTCTCATGTTCATTTGTTTTATTTTGCTTCTCCAACCCCCTAAACTCTTTTTATTTTCTACTTTTATAACAACACCAGTATCTTCAATATACTAGGATGTTGTTATAAGATTTATTTGAGCTACACTCTCACACAACTACATCAAATGGTTAAAGAACATATGGTTTCCGTGGATGGCGAAATTCTGCCTCCCGAAATGATGATTGTTCAATACTCATTTAACACCTTCAAAGGTGTCCATTATGATGTCAATATTTTTATATATGATATACAATATGTTTATTTTTTTCCTTAATCTTCTGTTTTTTTTCATTTTGTGCATACCTTTATGGTTTCTATTATGGGTAAACATGATATCTTCATTTAAGGAAGTGCGGACTACCGCCCCCTCAAAGTGATTTGATTCGTTAAATACCATATGTGGGATGTATAAAGGATGGAACTATGATATTATATATGATATTATACTGGAATTATAATATACCTTTATATAATTATTATTCCATTCTATAAAATACGAAGTAGAAATGAAAGTAGCGTTCATGCGTACGTACGGCTTACCGTCTCCATGAACGGTGCATTTCATTTCATATATCTAAATGATTATGTAATGTTATAAATGCATGAATGTATTGGATATATATGACATATATGATATCTACATCATGAATAAAATTCTGGATATAATAAACATTTGACCACATGAACAACATGTAATTATAAGAAGTCCACTTTCGACTTAAGAACCAAATATCGACAAAACAAACATTATTAACTTAAATGATTAAATAATGTTTATAACATTGAAATAAGTGATCTAAAACGAATAATGAACTATAAAAAGGTTCTTAATAAAGTTTAAAGTAACTCAAGTTTATTATCCAGGACGTTAAAGAACGATCGAGTCAAGTCGGACCCGAGGTAAGGGATCCTACTCCTCTCTTTTTAAGTACACACTTTTATGTCATTCCTTTTAAAGATCATATTTATTGTTATTGGGATGATATTTTATATTAAACATACTTTAATTTTTATGTTCATGTGATGAGAGACCCTATTCTCTCTCATCAATTCATTTTGGAAGTTTTGAGTGGCGCTGTTAGGCTGCCGAACTTTCGTAAGAGATCTAACCTCTCTCATTCTTTTTAAGTACTCTCCTTTATGTCACTTCTTTTAATCTCCACTTTTTAATGTTGGGGGATGTTATTTTATATTACTATTGATGTAAATTTTATTGTAATGTGATGAGATACCCTATTTGATCTCATCAATACATATTCGGAAGTTTTATGTGGCGTCGTTAGGCTGCCGAGTTTTCGTAAGGGATTTTTCATCTCACTTTTATTCCCATGAGATTTATGCTACATTTGCCTAAAATTCCATTGAGTGGTGTATTTACTGCACATTATTATATTCTTTGTATAATATACTTTCGTTTATGATTATTTACACCAATGATCTATTGTCCTTCTTTCATGGGGTGTATGTTTTGAAAGATACCCAAGTCGGTAAGGGAACCTTTCACCCTCCTCTTTTTTAAAAGACTTCTTTTGTTGGGTATTTTAATTTACATATTGTTATGTTGGGATATGTTCTCATATATCCTTATTGATGTAAATTTTATGTCCATGTGATGAGATTCACTCTTTATCTCTCATCAAATCATTTTGATGTGATGCCGTTAGGCTGTCAAGGGAACTTTTAACCCAATTTCGATTTCTTTGGGTTCAACATGTAGTCATTGAATATGTCATCCATTGAATATGTGTGAATGAACTTTTATTGTTTTACACTTAATATCCACTTATATTGGGTGTATTTATATTTTTCACACATATTTTTGAGATTGATTTGTCCTTAATTTAAGGATACCTTCTTTATAAGGGGTTTCATCACATTTGACATTTCTATTGAGAGTTCATTGTTGTTATGCACCAATTCACTATTATATGGTGTATATACTATCCTTTGGAGTATTATATCATGAATCCATTTATTATCATGATATTATAAAGTTCTGACTTAATGTTATTCCTCAATTATTGTATTCAAGTGTCTCTAATTTTGGTAAAACCCCTTTAACCAAAATATCGCTTTAAATGTTTTAATTTTTTGTTCTTATTAATATCCATGTTTTCAAAATGTTTTTAATGATTTATTTATATGGATATTAATGGTTTAAAAATTTTAAGCTTCAAGGTGGTATGGGACACTTTGATTCAAAAATATCTTTATTAAATGTTTTAAATGGTTTTTTAAATGGTTTCATTTTGAATGGATTCATTATTTTAATATACTAAAATGATATATTGTGATTGAAATGTGGAAATATTATGTTTCCTTTATGAATGTTTTATGTGACACATTTATGTTATGGTTCTTGGGAATTTTTATGAAAATGGGTGGTTCTGTGATAAACTAAGGGCGGGTGATCCCGACATAGCTCTCCAATGCATTGGGTAATGCGAAGGAGTGAAACTTTAAGGTTTCTCCGAAGAGAGTTAGGGAATATACTGTGATGGGTATTCCAAACGTAACCAAGAGGGTTACTCCCTACGTAAGAATGTTATGAAGTCCTCACGTTACCTTTATGTCTTATGTTTTCTATGATTTATTCATGGTTTGATGAGGTATGTTAAAGTACCTATGTTTTATGGGTAAAGTATGATTTCATTCTTATGTATATATGAACTCATGTTTCCTTTCCATATTTTTATAACCCTTACTGAGCTTTTTATGCTCATCCCATGTTTTTGAAATGTTTTTCACAGGTCAAGGGAAAGGTACATGATGTGGTGATAGTGTCAAGGATGTGTCAATAAAGAATCCATGTTTTATTTTCAATATGTTTCTGTTGATGGGAAGAATGAATATTGTCTTTTATGTAACCACTTTGTTTAAATGTGGAATGTAATGCAAGTTTCATGATCTAATTATCTAAAACTCTAAACCTGAAAAGATCCTCAATGTGTAATATTGTAATAACTCAAGATTAAGTAGGGTTTAAGGCTGAGGCCTTATAAAAAGTGTTGTGACCAATCCCCACAGAACCGATAATTGTCCTATAATTTATCAAGGGTTATTATCGATCTGAATAAGAAGTAGTCATATGTGAATCTTCTTTTGGATTTGGATTAAAAACCTTACAGTTTTCTTATTTTAATGATTTAATAAAATGAAAAATTATCATGGACACACGTCACAAATGGAAGCAAGGAAAATAAATTGATAATCTATTAGCCACATGGAAAACAAAACTGTTCAATGAATCTTTAGATGTATGATTGTATTAGTATTGTATCACCAATGGTTATACACCACCTTTTAAAAAGTGGAACATAATTTTAAAAAAAACACCACACTTATATCCCTTAAGACAATCCATATGTCTTTAACATATGTGGCTTCCTCATTCGTCTGTAATAAATAAATTACGCACACATCAGGATAGAGATCACAACTTAGCTTGGGATATTTTTTCTTGATGTCATGTGGAATCTTCCATATCTCATGTTCTAGAATAGATATCTTTTCATCATCTTCCCATATCGATATTGGTGGGGAGAACTCATCATAAATCTCTCCAAGAATCATATACCCACATATCTTGTTGATATCTCACAGTATAATGAAAATTTATCAATGAATATGGTTTAAGTATTTTGTTTGTAGGATCCATCTACTCAGTAGGCCATGGATGAATTATGATTTTTATATACCTATGTATGGTCCTCCCAGAAGGCTTTATAGTATCCCACTTCATTTTACTGGACAATGAATTTTGAATAAGTGTGGTGAAACTCATAAACCAGCTTCAACTAAGGTAAAACACCCCATCCTAGGTGGATTTCATAGTCTCACATCCAACCCTTATAATTATATGTTATGAAAAAATGATGATGGATGGGTAATAATTAATCATTAATTTAGTTGTCTCAAGATTCAAATCAAGGGATCATTGGCTGTGATGCATGACACTAGTTGAGTATATTGTCCAAATATTAATATATGAACCAATAAAGAAGTATTATTATTTGAATATGGTATTATGAAACCCTTAAAATGATCATTCCATATTGGGTTATAAAGATACTCTCAAGGTACCTGTGATGATACTTCTTTTGATGTTCCTCCAAACCTGGTTGAGTAGGTTCTCATACATTGTAGTAGTTAGGCCCTGTAAATTTTACAATCTCCATGAAGCGATTTGAAAGATGTTAAAAAAAACTCCAGTATTTTGAGTGGAAATTGACCCTAAAAAGAAGTATAATGATTTTATTTTTTATCAATCCTTCATTTTTTTTGAAATAAGGAATTTTGTAAAAGTCATGTGTTCACACATGGTTCCAGTGCATGGGACCTCACAAATGGTTACCATGAATGTACCATGTTCAAGGTATCTCACCCAATAGGCATTGTATTGGTCACTCACCTAGATATAGATAACAAAAAATAATGTGTACACTCATTCTAAAAAATACCATGCATTAATAAAAAAGATTTAGGGGAAGGTCTGCATAGAGAACATGTGACTCAAGGATGAAGATATCAAGGAGAGAGGACCACCCTCTTAATAAATAACCATATTTATAGATAAATATTCCAGTATTCATCGATCACATGTGTGCCCTTTGTATGTGATCACAATGTGTGGATGAACAACAAGGGAGACATTCACGAATGACCTCCACTATTACTTGCCCTTTTCATCACTTTATAATTGGATCGGACCATATTCATTTGATCATATGATAACCTGAGTATGGGTGGGGGTTTATTGACACTCTATCAGTCACATAGATAAAATGCATGCAATGAAAAATTATAAAATGAAAAGAAAAGATGTGTATTTAGGAAATAAAATAATTACAACCCCACTAAATGACCTCCTTATTGGTCCAATAAAAAATCATCATTGCACTGGGTACCTATGACTGCGCCTAAGTAATGAGACTACAATGAAAAATAAACATAAGAAAACACATAATAATATAAATTGGACCTATATAAACTAACTATTTCTCCCAGGGTCCTATATTTTACTATTAATATGACGATAAGTATTTTCAATAGAAAGGGAAAAAAATCCTATGAACTCCCTACACTCTAGAAACTATATTACTTCACACATTCCCTCTAAACCCATTCATGAATCCCTCTAAACCAGAAGATGATGAAATTATGGTTGGTTTTGATTGAAACTTTATCGTAGGTTCTCAAATACAATACACATTCACAAGGAATTGTTTAAATATTTATTAAAGAACACTATCCCAAATCCCCTTCACTAAATAGAGACCTACGTGAGCTACATTTAAGAACACTTGTGGTGGCCCATGCATCCTTTGGAAAATCAATTTCTATTAATTTTTCTCTTTTTTTCATCTTCACAAGGTGTCCTCATTTCACGAAGTCCTTCATGATTGAATTCTAGTCATCTCATGCAATAATAAATGCGTGATGCACTATTAGGACATAGAGGAATACGCTCCATTAGAATCCCTTGGAATTATAAGAATATACCAGGTAGAAGAAAATTATCAGGGCCTATTCCTATAATTGAAGGGTAGGTATTCTCTTGATTTGGATACCTTGTTTGATAAGGATCAAAACTAAATCCTCCATTAAAACCACTATACTTACAATACCTTGGAATGAGTAACACCATCATGTATAACATTTAATTATCCATTTCATTGGTCATAGGCATCAATGACATGTCATACTCATTGGGTAAAATTAATATGGTTATTGTGAGTATACATTCCCTCTTTTATGAGGATGCCAACATTTTGGGAGGTGTTAGGGTACTCTGAGTCTTGAGTACTAGGGATAGGACAATGGAATTTCTTTGTTGTCTCTAAGACAGAGAGCCTCTGGTTCTAGTTGGGGAGGGTGAGGATCACAAATACCATTCCCTTCAATAGAAAATGGTATACACACCCCCAAACCAATTTTTGGGAATCAAGCCTCTATCCTTTCATGCATGAAGTATCCAACTTAATTTCTTCCTTTTTTTCATACCCATGGGTCAAAAAGACTATACATGTATATCAAAGCCTTTTCTTCCTCCCATTGGGCCTTGTGTACAAATATAAGATGGAATACAAATGGAAACCAAATCATTTCACTATCAATTTGGAATTGGATCTTTTACATAAGTTGATAATGTAGATTATTTAGTACCTTGATCTAACACATCATATCAATTATCACACCGATCATGACTAACGTGGGCTTAATGGTTGGTGTTGAAAACGGAATCCACTAAATCCCATCACAATATAATCCCTCTCAAGAATATGATCCATAGAATATATTTTACTAAACATTCCATGTTTATTAAAAAACTCAATCCAGGGAATCCTACTTTGTAAAAGTTCTAAACAAGTAATCATGTTACAAAACAATGTGAATCTTTCTTAGTAGTATACAACAATATAATCCAATAAATGGGGAATCATCCTAATGATTGATCATAAAGTGAATACTATAAAAGGTCTATACTATCCTATAATACAAATTTAGAGGATATACATAGTCATGGTTACTAAAAATCTAACTATGTGGGCATAGATTTTGGTCTAAATTGGTTATGATAGAGGCCTACACGAGGTTAAAACACAACACCCCAAATCAAAACTGTTTTATTTCAGTCATAACCTATATGAATATTGTTGAACCCAAGAGTTTATATCATTCCTCGGATTCCTGGGACACTTTGGTCTATGTTCCATATGAAACATTGAATAGGAACCTCCCACCTAGACATAAATAACAAAAAAAATTAAACTACATTGTTTAGTATATACAACCTGTCCTTAAAAATTATAATTTTCCCAATCATGGTACATCAAACTACATGTATAATGATTTGTTTCAATTGGATATGTTTGATGCACATTTGTGGTTCTCATCCTAACATCAGAATACCTTTTATCACCCTATATGGTGAAACACTCTAGAGGGCCCCATTGTATGGATTAAAACCAACAACATTGTAATAAGGATGCAAGAATATCAAATAAATATTTACGAGGATATCATTGATGTAAAACCATGGATCCATATAGATATATCCATTTATCTAGAAACATGGATATATAAGGATGGTTATAATTTCTATACATGGAAATAATTTATTTCTATTTCAAGGTTGACCTACGATTTACTTTGGAATTAATGATATATTCACAACCATATCTTAATTCAATAAGAAATTTATGGAGAGGAAAAAATTACCCCTAATAGGGTGTGATGAGATATACCTCACATCCACTATAAAAACATGAGTTCTTAAGAATCATTGTACATAACACCCAATAAGTAGCTACATTTGGAATGAAGGACCATTAGTGAATACAGATATAGAATCATTGGATGTTTTTGCTTCCATGGACAACTAACCTTGGAAATAGCCCAAATATAGTTATCCTGAAATGAACTATTGCATAGAAATTTAACAAAATAATCAATCATTGATCAGCTATTTTTTTAGGGAAAAAATAATATATTATAGGATGAGACCTATGAATTTTTTTTCAAGTGATATTCTATTCATAAACATTCCACCTTATCGATAGTAATTAAAGATTCATCATTTGAGTGAGATTGAACCATGGTTTATTATTCTATTCAAGGAGTGAATCATTTATTTATGTTTCATATCAAATATTTATTATTATATTCCAAGATTAAATTCAGGATAAAATTCATTATGTCATCTGTATCTTCATGATGAATCCTATATCAGTTTTATGTAGAATTAAATGTAGAAGAGGGTGTTATTTTCAAAGAATTGGTAATTATATATCATGTTTTGTGGGACAATTTTTTTTAAGGTTATTCACTCATTTGATTCATGTTATTAGGAAATAATATTGTTTTACAATGTATACATATGGGAATGAGTCATTGATTCATTTCCATTATCACAGTTTATTTTCAATTCATATTTGATGCTATGTGGATTGATTTTGTACCTGTATAAATAATATTTCCACATTTCTATTTTAATAATGTCTTTATGTAGTGAATGTGTCTATGCATGAGTGTATTCTTCTTTGGTATAATGGTTTTTTTATCATTTTCCCAATTTTAGTTCAATTTGTACCATCAAATATTATAACCATTTGAGTGGAGATTCATTACGAGTATGAAAAAACGTAGAAAATTTCTGATTTATATAATATTTCATTTAGTTCCATGTGTGAATTTGGCAATGATAAACATGGTAGAAATTATTTTCTTCATGAGGAGGATACAACCCACATTTTTATTAGGGTAATGTTGTGATGTGTTAGTGGAAGGATTTATGTGATATGGTTATGTTATTTTATAATTGAAGAGATATTACAGTCATTTAATGTGTTGGTTTGGGATTCTAGGGATGGGTACTATTGTGGTAGAAATTTTAGAGGGTGTACACCCATATATATTAGGTGGAAGGCCAGTGTAAAATATATATTGGTAATAAATACATGATTTTTTGTTTAGGGGAACTATAATATAATGTGGATGTTTCTTTAGAGTTTTTTACTTTTGGAGGAGGAAGGAAATGACATTCGTGGTTTTCCAACACTATTGTGGGTTAAAATAATGTATGGGTCAATGGTTGAAAAAACACATTTGGGTCCATTAACTCCATATTGAAGAAATTATTGAATCAAATTATATTAATATCCAATAACATAAATATTAAAATGTACATGCAACCTGAAAATTATAGATTATGATGATATTAAATATTATTGGTGATCTTAGAAAACAAATAACTATGAGAACTAAGTTGTTTTTAATTTGATATTTTCTGGTAGAACCAATTTTTTTATTTATAGGTTAATAATTTTTATGTCTGTGATATATAGTTAGATTTTTTATCTCATTATATGGGTATGGTCTGTTCATTTTTAAAATAATAAGGTATTGTCAGGTGGATATTGTGATAATGACAGGATGGTAGGGTAGTGGGTTCCATGGGACATTATATAGGATAGTGTGGTAATGATATAAGATATTGTGTGTTATCCTATAGTGTCTCGGTAACATGGTTTTACACTTCACTAGATTAATATTTGAGTAACTAAACTAATTAATAATAAATAAATGTGTTTATGATGTGTCATAAATAATAATAAATTAAATGGGTTGATGATATTAAAAAATGTGGTGGTTTATGAAAAAAATTTAAAATAAATAATTGTTTTTTTTGAAAATCATTTAACATTAAATAAAACTAATTAATTTTTTAGATTTAAAAAATCATTAAATTATAAATGATGACATTAGGTTATTTGTTTTTATATGGTTTTATACAATTTCTATTAGGTTATTTGATATATATTTTTTATTTTATTGTAATGGCTATCAATTTTATGTTGGTGGATTATTTATTTAGTTATAGGAAATATGATTTGTAATGAGTAGTCCCTTAATAATATACATATACGTGAAAATTATATAATATATTTTCTAGTTATTTCATGTATTCCTCCAATTGAATTATGTAACCATACTAACCACTATATTTATTTGTGTTCTAATATTATTCCCCAACACCATGATTCTAGATAAAATTAATGGATGAATACATCATATTACACATTATCTATTAATGATATATTATATAATATAATTAAATGATATTTTGAAAAACCAATTTTAATGGCATGACGATATAGTGATACTATAATATTGTGATGTTATATATTCGACATTTGTTATGATCGGATAAATTGTGGGAGATGGGCATATATAGAGGAGTGATTAAAGATGGTTATATTTATGATAACATTTTCCTAATTTTGTTTGGATTTGATACCTGACTGTGATATGGTGATATGGAATGTGGATGTGGTTGTCAGATAATATTTATGTGGTATACTATATATTATTTAAAATATTTTTTTAATATTGTGGTTATATGGATCTGATGGGGTTATGAATATTAGGTTTTATGTCATTATTAGTTGGGATATAATATATCATGGATAATGTGGTTTTAGGATACTATATTTAAAATGAATTTAAAATGTATTATTCTCATGGTTTTCTTGTTGCTGAAAGAGAATTTGTGATGACAGGAGAAAATGACCCAAGATATTTTCCGTGTCATCCCTATAATTAATTAACAATGAAATTATTTTAAATCATGAACATCAATATGAGTGTATTTTGTAAAATTCTTACTAACTATCATTGTATTCTCATTCCAATTGGTACACAAAAACACACACACTCATATTATTTAATGAAAGAAAATGTTGATTAATAGTTTAATTAATAGATAATTTTGTTTATTGAAGGTGGTCTTAGGTTTCTTCAATGAGAGATTGTATATAGAATACATTTAAGTATTTTATCTTCTCTATCATATTATATGAATTGATGGGATAAATGTTTTATATTATATTTTATATACTTTATTTTTGGTTCTTATTTATATTTCATTGGATTCAAAAGATAGTGTATCCCATATTTTTTCAATATTCATGGCAGGGCTTATGTTTCGATCTGCTTGGTCATCTGGGATATGAGGAACGAAGAACGCAGAGGTATTCACATGTTATTTAATTTCCTCAAGGTTATCTTGCTTTCCATTCTAGAGAAGCTCATTTCTCTTCTTCATAGAGGGATGACGACAACGTCTCTTCGCTTAAATGGTCCGAGCACAGGGAACATGAAGTGGGTTAAGTGGAACCATCCTAGCTCTGGTCTCAAACATAACGTGGACGAATCGTGTGCACAAGGAATTATGAGAGGAGGGGGGATGTTCTAAGACAGAAGAGGATATGTGGTCATTGGATTTATCCTCTTTTAAGGACTGGTCACCCCCATTTAAGCTGAAGCTGGAGACATGCTTAGCGGTATTTCCGTCTTCCATGACCACCACATACCAGTCTCCATTGCTGAATTACATTCGTGCCTCCTTTTCAACTTCCTACTCAATAAAGCCAAACCCCCATGGTACTTATGTTACATTATCATGAAATGCAGGCTCTTAGTGAGCATGGACACTGATATAGAACATGCATTGACGGAGGGAAAATCAGTCACTGATTGCCTTGCCAGCAAGGGGAACCCTGAAAACAGATATATTATTTATGACAGCCTTGGATCTCTTCCCAACGCCTGTAACCTCCTTGTTAGTAACGATTCTTTAGTCTTGTACTACTTTCTTCCCCCCTGACATGGTGGGACCTTTAATAAAAATCCATTTTCAGCAGCAGTTACTAAACAGACTATGTAAATATCATGTACTAAAAATATATCATATTAATAAAAAAATAATGCACATTTGAATAAATAATTATATACAAATAATGAAAATTATTTCATTGACCTTACTATATACAAAAAATATATATTCTAAATATAATAAAAACTTCTAGTCTTTTCATATCATCAACGTATCTCCTCTTGTGGTCATATTAACATTATTCATCGATTTTTAATATAGAACGACCATAGATTATCACCCAAAAACTATGATTTATTTTATAAGATAGATTATACTCAACATGATAATCATTTAAAAAAAATTAAAGACAAATAAAAATACATACATTTCCCAAATAATGATGTGTATATGTAATTCTTCATGAATTTTTACATTTCATACTCATCTACATTACCAAAAATAAGGAAAGCTCATTTATTTTGATGAAACAAATAATATCCTCATCAAATTGTTTTTTATGTTTCCATATCCCATTTTACTGATTTTGTAAACAAATAAATATACTATCATATAAATTTTTTGAGGTGATTAAACACTAATCCATGTAATATTAAACAATTTTTAACATTTTGGTAACATCTATATATGGAAAACAACATATCAAATTAGTAATAAAACATTTTAAAAGTCAATTAATCATTCAAATGATATCATATTTTTTATTCTAATTTTCAACTATTAGTAGAGATGAATGAATCAGATCAATAAAATATAAACTATATCTACTAGTAGATAATATTATTTGATAAATAATGAAAACATAATGTTCTTTATATTACTTAAACACCTCAAGAAAAATTTTCTATTAAAACATTTACTAATTTACTTCCATTTATAGTCATTTTGAATGATAACATCCACAATAGTCTCTATCCATTTCTTTATTATACTTTAAAACATATATATTTGAAAAATAACCATATAATTAGTAGGTGTTTATAATATTTTTATGTTCAAGTCAATGCAATAAATTTTTTTCACCTATTTTTTTCAATAATCTGTGTGTAATGATTTCACATTGGGCTACAGAAACATGAAAAAAATTATGATATCTATGTATAACATGATTGGATTTTCTCAAAACTTTTATTGATATAATTATAAAATTCACTAAATAGATTATATTTAATAATCTAATTTTCAATTGTTATAACACCTCTACAAAGATGAATTAATATTATAGGTTTTTTTTACTACCATAAAAAAATTATTCTTAATTGTGATAAACAAACATCATTACAAACACAAGTATTTAAGTCTATATGTTGGTATCCAGCTATAATGTGTACGGTATCATGTTTTTAAAAAAATTATATGTAAATAAATATTTTATTTTTCAAAAACATTATCATAATATAATTATAAAATTAGTATCCAATGATACCGTCTTAAATCAATGACAGTGATATAATATAATTTTAGAAAAATTATTATCTGACTCAATTTGACATGTTTTAGAAATGATACATGAATAATAACTGATATCAACTTATTATGGTCAAATTAACATACATTAAATACTACAAAAATATATTCAAAAATTCAATATCCTCGTGTTCAATTTATACATTAATATAACATGAAGTTCACTATAAAATGTTCTATTAATGAATTTTATTGTAATGTTTCATATTCTGAAATAAAATGTTTATGCATGAAAAACACATCATTTACTATACATATAATATGGTCTATAATTCAATTAATTTAGAGTGTACAAAATTATCCAAAACATGAGACTTGAGACAAATCATGACCTGGCCTGAAACATGTACATCATTCACAATAGAATTGAATATACTAATATGGAATTCATAATATGGGAAAAAATCATCAATAAAAAATTAACACATCCAATATTATTAAAACGATTTAAAATATAATTTATTTTAAAACATAACATTAGAGAATTTATTTGTCAAAAAAAAAAAACAATTAATGATGAAAATTAATGATTTATCCAAAAAACATGAATAATAAAACTATACAAGACTATCCTAATATCATTCATTGAAACTATAACTATATTTATATAAATGGATTTGTGGTTCGTCACTAATAAATATTCGTTCCATCCTTGTATAAATTTTATTAACAATAATCCATACTTGGAAATCAAATAACCATAGTTATTATAATCTAGTAATTATTATTTCACCAATGACTGTCATATATAACATTGAATATAAAATATTATAATTTTATAATTTTTAAAAAGTAAAGTTCAAATAAATAAAAAATTTATCACAAATATTTAATAAGTAGTATATAAAACAAATAGAATGTTTTTTCATATATATAATAAAATAATAAAATCAAGAAATTCACTATTCAAAAATTCCTAATAGAAAACCTAATGTTTTTGTTTTAAACGAAACATTTTAAATCCAGATTTTGTTTAGATGTGTTAAATAATATTGTAACATAATATATCAAAATTATAAATAAAAATCCATAATACAATTATGAACCATTATGTTAGTAATAATATAACCACTTTTGTAAATTACTAAACATGTTGGTGGTGACTAAGGGTTTAAAAATATTAAATGTTCTATTCAATGATGTAAAAAAATGTTACATGGAAAAAACACTATTGGATTTTTTTATTGTAATAAAATTAAAGAGTCAAGTAATTTCACATCATTTAAAAATAATTGGATTCATCTATAGAGTATACATTTGTAATATTGTGATATATTTATTTCACTAATATGTATTTATTGTTATCTATTTATAGTAGATATATAATACAAATTGATTATAACATAAAACCCTAATATTTATATTTGAACTCTTTCAATATAACTGATTCTTAATCAATCAAATATGTTAAATATTCTTCAAAAAAAAATATGAAATATTAAACCAATTTATCAAAAATATTGAACTTCGTTGTAAAATTATATCTGCACTATAACCCCTAATATGTGTTTTTTATATGTTATTTAATATTAATCAATATTTTTTTCACAAAATTATAAATATCAATATCCATATTTCTATTCACCAATTAAATCAAAACCATTCTCATGTACTTCATAATATATTTATATATTTCCTAAAAAATAAATAATATATGATCATCATGAATGCCATCAATTTATTGTATAAACCTCATGTTATTAACACCATATCCTATAATTTATTCATAATAATATAAAAATTCGAAGAATCATTATTTCCCCAAACATCCAATATCCAAGAAAACATGGCTTCTTTCTCATTCATATGATTTGATAAATGATGAATAAAAAATACCATAAAACATTGATATAATGAAAATAAGTATCCTAAATATCATATTGTTCTTCAATTAATAAAATTAAATGAAATTAAAAATATTAAAAGATAGAATAGAATTAAATCACGTTTTATTGAAATTCTAAAAAACGTGCATTATGATAAAAAAAATTGTTACACCCTACTATTAGTATGGTGTCAAAACCCAAATTCTAAAAATTTCACTTTAAAAAAATTGATTGGAAACATTGATTATTATTAATGTCATTTTATCCTATAGTAACATGGAATTTTATAGTTTAATAAATATATTTGTTTTTTATTTTTTATCCTTAATAAGTACAAATTGGAAATTATTATTTTTCTCTTAGAAGATAACATCAAAGTCATTTTAAAAGGGTCTCATTAATTCTATAGTGTTTTGTTTACATCCAGGATTAGTCGATGATGAAATTTTGATGTGACCTAGAATTGATAAAAAATAATAACTATGAAAATATTCTTCTTGATATGTGAAGGGGTATTTGGGAGGATATATATTTATCTCTAAAATAATGTTCTCGATGGAAAATATTAGGAAGAGATATCATACGAAACACAAACTATTCCCATAATATGGTATAACATTGTTTCATCAGATAATTTGAGTGATTTATATCAATATAAGTTTATATATTATATAAAATATATATGATATTAATAAATTATTAAATATAATATATTAATATTTAATCCATTTAAATTTCATTAATATAGTCAAATTTATCTCAATCACTATGTCTAGTCACAAATAAAATAGGAACTTCCAGTTCTAACAGAGAAAAAATTTTGTAGATTAATTAATTGATCATATGGATTGATGCTTATTGGAAAAGTGAATCTAATACCTTTCAATGTGTGATCCAATTTTGATGTAAGGACAAATTATAATCATATTCTATATTATTTATAGACACATAAAATAGAAATTCATTATAATAATTATATTTCTCATTTATTTGGATTTTATAACATGAATTATTTTTATATTCTCAAATATTTATGATATCTACATTCATTCAATATTGTAAGCTTATTTTTTTCACAGTTCAATAAGAGAATAAATAATTTCTTATTTATAATATTATATTCAATTACCATAACATTGATCATTATGATAATGATGATTGATGGAAATTTTTTTAATCAATATTCTTTCTATTAGATTCAACTTATCTCTCTCTCTATCAATAAATTATATTTTATTAAATTTATATATGAATTATTTCTAGAATAAATTTCATTTCCCAAATTCCAGATAATATTTTGTCTTTATAAGAAAGGTAATTGAATTTTTGGAAAAATTTAGTTCAATGTATTAATGGATGGCCTAGGTGATGAGATTGGAATATTCTTTCTTTGAAGAAAGTCATGAGTTTTTTGATGACCAGTTTCTATCACACCTTAGGGCATACTGATGGAGGGAGAAAAACCATCACAGATGGTGGGGGGTGTGTGGATGGATGGACATAGTCTCCATTAGATTCGTGAATAATGTGACATGACAAATAACATTACTAACATCATTATAATTAGAGTTTTTTGGTTTTTATATTTGGAACTACATGATAAAATGTGGCCTTCTCAATCCACCATTATCTATGAGAGGTGATTCCTATAAATATGGTATGACAAATAAAATAATAGTATATAAAACACCATTGGTTTGTGTTGTTTTGATCTATAGTTTTTGATGTCTATGATCTTATTCTAGCCACATAGGGGAGGTTAGTTTGCTAGTAAACATGGAATAAATTAATGGGAAAATCCCTGTACCCTAGACCATGAGTCTAGAAGACCCACCCCATATAGATTATATTATGGTTGGTTGGGTTAGGTATATACAACTATACCTTCTACAAGGAATGTGGGAACACAAAACATCATTATGGGATATGATAAATAAGTATATGCATAAAATAGTAACCACTACACTGCTTAGGGAAACCATAGGGTTGAATGTTTTTCTTTAATGGAATCAAGATGATTTAATTATTGAGTAACCATTTGGTGGAGTTAAATATTATATCTTCTGTTTTTATTGAAAAAAAATAATATTTTATTAGTATTTAATCCAAATGAATCAATTTTTATGTGGAGATATACTTATTCTTTATTATATCCATTCGATCAATGATAATGTTTAAATGTGAGGATTACAATGTTTAGAAATTTTCTACGTATCTCTAATATTATTTCATCTTCTCCTCTACTATGTGGCAGAGTTTATTTTTTTGTGTGAAACATAATTATACTATATTATATTTCTATAAATCCTCTATCTTTTGATACCCCTCCAAGGATGGAAATGAAGAAAATGAAATAATGACCCACGATCCTGCCTCCAGTAGGTACAAGGATTGTGGATACCACCTGAAGTGAAAAAATCTCACAATATGAGAGACATTATATTTTATAAGAAAAATATATTGGTAGATAAAATGCATCAATAATAATAAAATACATGATATATATAAAATAAATCAAATACATCCCACTAGTTATGTTTAAATGAAAATTGATACATAAAAAATTCTCCAAATGAAATCCCAAAAGAAACAAAATCTAAAGAATTGACGTAACAACATCTCTAAACGTCTGAACTATAAATTTCAAGAACTTTAAAAAATCCTCTCATAGAATCGATAAAAAAAATTTATATGTAGGGTGAAAAACATTTATACTCAGTAGGAATACTGGAGTATGTTGTTCACATGTAAATAGATCATACTAATGCACTCGTGATAAAGTAGAAAAACCAAACAACCCCTAAAATAGTATACTAACAAAAACCCAGCCTCAGAAATGCTCACTCACCAAATAAATCATCTATGTAATATTGTATATAATAAATCCTTAAATCATAGGGTTCCTCCCCAAAACATTGAAACTGATTCGACATTCTCTCCCAAATAGAAAACATCATGGAGATCCAACATATTTTCAATATACCATAACATATATTTTGTGAACATGTGTGGGACTCACAACACATCCCGAACACACACGCAAGGGCCTCGAAAGAATTAACCCCCAAACACACCTGATCCTCACTAAACATATTTTCCCCACACAAATGGTCCCCACAACAAAAAAGATATAATCCTGAAGACACGTGGGAAATCACATCAAAACTCATCCTAAAGAAACCTAGGAAATCACATCACAACTCATTTTGAAGACAATAGGGATTCCACACCGTTAACAAAATTTATTTCACTAACAGGAATCCATCCATCACCAATTGTTCAATACCTACCTCGTAAGGAAGATGTGGCAAGGAAGATTGAGTGTCCAACCTTCAATCATCCCACCAGTATGTATGAGAAAGACACCCCTCACATGAAGGTGTTTGTGTTCAGTACATATTTTTCCATGTTTTTTGGGATTATATAGATATCAAAAAGGAATACAATTGTATATAAATGTATAGTTGTAATAAAAAATCCCATAATATGGGTTTAAAATAAGAACTAACCATCTAACTGAATATACACAATCCCTACAAAATATAGATGTGTAAGAACAAAAAATCAAGACAAAATTTAAAGATCATTCTACAATTTTTAATCTATTTTTGAGGGTCCTGAATTTTCAATAATTTTTATTTTATCAACCACTCTGATTTGTGTAAAAACATTTGTCATAAAACCAAATTCATTCAGAAAAAAAAATCTTATTTCACATTCCAAACCCCTTAGATTATATATATATATTATGTAGTAAATTTACCCAATCCATTATCAATTTACTCCTTAAAAATTAACATTTGATATTATTAATTTTTAGTATAAATTATATTGATACATGGATATAAATAACCAAAATGCATCACACAACATAATGGAATCACCAAAACCCAATTTCCACATCCACATACTTTATAGCCACATCACGTTTCATATCCCCGCTGCATTATCATATCACATACACTTCCCCCACACACCTAACAATATAGCTACTACACATTACATTAATAACATACACACAATCAATAAAAATTACACACATCACAACACAACACATTAGGTTTTTGAGGGGGGGTCTCTTATTCGATTTCACGTCTTTATTTATGTTTGTTATCATAGAATCCAAATGATTCTAGGGAATCCAATTAATTAACTGAAAATATGTGTTTAATCATTTATTTATTCAGGATTGTAGCATTGAAAAAAGAGGATTTCAAACGAAAAATTATGTACCATAATCATGATAGAAATATACTCATTTTTAAAAAGGGGAAAACTCCCATATGATCATAATATCAAAAAAAATCAGTACAAATCAACAAAAAACAATACCATCAAAATTAACATTACCCTACATAATTAAATTTAGTACAAATCGGTTCATTATATTTATCAAATTTGATGAAATCATTTCCAAATGTGCTGAAAATTATATACCCTTCCAACATGATACATATAAAGAGAAACAAACTAAAAACGTACATGGATGAATGATGGTTTGAAAATACTTATTTCCCCAAAATAGGGGTGTGTATATAGAAGGATAATCTCTGAAGAATCCGAAACCAAATGTAGAAACCTGGTTACATGAATCCTATTGGAAGATGGATATGGTATATATAATATATAGAGAAATATTATCTGAAGGAGGATTGGAAAGATATTCTTTTTATAAATATGGGATCCTAATATTTTGAGATTAGATACAGATTCAAATATCCATTAAAGATGTATCTCAACAAAAAAATGGTTTGACCATTTAAAATCCACCGAACATTGCATAAAATTTGGTTATGATTGATATCCTTTTAAGTGGTTTTAAAAACCATTAAATACATCAAGGAACGCATTTTTCTTCAAAATATACAAAAAGGAAAAAAATTGGAAAAACTAAAAAATTATGGAAATTTGGAATGTTATTTGAAATGAATCACTGCCTAAATGACACACATCTATGATGACACAAAAATGGAATGAAATTACACATTAATGACACAATTATATTATTAAACACTACCCTGATGAAATCCTATTAGATTAACACACTATAGCAATGACACACCACCAGGAAGTCATAACATCTGAATGGAGCACCACTAGGATAACCGACTGCATGGATGGAACAACACCATAATGACACAGTAACAGGATGATTTCTTGCCAAACTGAGATAAGGCCAAAATGAGATGCCTAACAAATGCAGAATTGTTAGAATGAGACACCCCCAGAATGACATGCCATTAGAAAATATGTATTTTAGAAAACATTAAGAATAAATCATTATTGGAATGATTCAAATGACCCATAAAAACCCTTAACATTCCTTTCGACACCTCAAAAATTTTATTCCACACAATATAATGGACTATAAGGTATAATCTATTACATCAGATACCTCTCAATAAATTCTCAGACATTATAATTGAAAACCAACCCAGCCTAAACATCCCTCCCACCAATTTCATTACACAAAAAAGCACTGCAATAATCATGGACTGTTTTCCAGAAAGACCACAACAGCTAAAAAAAATAACTTACCCAAACATAGGAATCAGTAATAACACCATATAATTATTTGAAAGCTTCATTAATTATCTAGACCTTCACATTAGTTACCTCTTTGAATTTTTTTCATCAGTTTAAAATAAAACATACCCTAATGGAAAGAGAATGAAGGATTGAACAACCATCCAATGAGATGCCTATCAAAGATCTATACATGTTTGGCACACAACAACCCCTATAAAACTAGATCTTGGGGAATATTCAATTCATAAAAGGATGAAATCATGTATATAGGTACAAAAAATTCAGTATTCATTGGATAATAATCAAACAATAATATTAACACTATAAAAGGTAACATATTTAAAAATAGTTTCTTCATTTTAATTTCTAAAAAATCATTAGATTTTAGATAATATAAACAGGGTTATAAATTTTTACATAAAAAATAAATATTGTACATAAAATTGTACAAATATGTATATATACATTATCCAAATATTCTAATCTATGAACTTTAAATTCAAAAAATGTATATATATATTTCTTAACATATCACGAAGAAAGAAAACTAGAATACTTGAGTAAAAATATATTTAATTCATATCAGTGAAAGAGTTTAAATGATAATAATTATATTTCATGTGATCTATTACATACAAGACATGTATCACAATAGATTATAATGAATCATTTTATGTTTGAAAACATTCCTGTTAAATTATTTCCTAGAAAATACTATATTAAAAAAAATCATTATGATAATGAACCTACTATGAGAAAAACCAATTATTCAATCCATTATATATAATGGTATTTATAAAATTAATATTTTTGAAAATACATGTACCAAATGTTCATAAAAATAATTTGACAACATTTTCCCACTATAACATACATAAATAATAAATATCCAGGCTTTAATTTTTTTTATATATTATACTCCCCGAAAACTATCATATATTTTCCATTATAACATTAAGAAAAATTAATATCAAATTTAGGGAACTAGAATTAACACATGTCATGTGTCACCAATGTGGAATTTTATTAAATGAATCATCTTTTCAAAGCATAAATTTCATATAGGGTTTCATAAAAAAAAATAATGACATGGAACATAATTATGGAAAAATGTGATCATAAATTAAAACATATATCTTCCACAGGTGATATTCATTAGTTGAATTATTTTCTAATATAATTACCTTTCCAATAATAAAAAATATATTTATATAGATGGAGCTTCGTCATGAAAAAAAATTAATCAAATGAATCCATCGTAACATTATATTATCCACATTGGGTGGAAATAAAATACCCACATGGTTTTTGATCTTCTAGTAACATAATTAATCTTGATGCAGGGAGAAGATTCCCTCTATTTATATGTTTGAGGTCATAACATTTGCCATAAATATACGTTAAAACACAAAAAAACCAACAAAAATTATGGTATTTAATGAATATCAACACTTCACCTATAAAAAAAATTTGTTTGGCATGCAAGACCATTTTGATTCATTAAACGATTTCCAAAATGAGAAGTTCATTTTCTTACCAACATTGAGTGATTAAACTTTTAATATGTGGTGAGGTATTCCCTCAACATAATCAAAATAATAAAACCAAAAAATCATCTCTCCCAAAAAACTAGATGTCTTATCCACCAAACATCCTTACCACTACACAACACAACCACTATACAAACATAATATCCAATGAATAATTTCACCAGACATTTGGCGCAACCACATCACCACACCACCAAAGAATCCATTGGATTATAAATTTTTTCACATAACCACAATTAACATATTATCCTCCACAATTATCTAACCAACTATTACAATTCCCAAAGCACAAAAATCAAGTAATCCCTTTCCCCATGTCATGATATTATCCACGTTGAGCGGCATTGAATCACATGAATTTTTGAAGCACGATAATGTTTAATGCCTCTCAATTAGGGATCAATTTCCCCATGTTCTTATTCATGTATTTTTTAAATGAAATGTTACACAATGAATCACAATAATAAAAATCCCACATAACTACAACACAATGCATCTTCAATATTTCTTTTGGGGAATATATTACATCACCTAATTATTTATCATGGGTTTTGTCATACAACATCACAATATCCAATAGAAAAATGGTTTATTAACCATATATACGTTATTATAATTTTAATACATAATGTGTTTAATAAAGTAGTCTCATAAATTTTATTTCACACCATGATAATTATAGATAATCGAAGGATTCCAAAAAACATTTTTCTAACAAGCCACAAAAAAATTCAGTCTAATGATGAAAATTCGACCACAAAGAACCCTCAAAATTTCTAGGATATTTAATGGTAAAAATTATGTCTTGAATTTAAATAGATCTAACATGAATGCAAGGTAAATAAATTTTTTTTCATATATTATATCAAAAAAAAATATTTAATTTGATTAAATATGAAATTCTGTGTTCATATAATTATCAATGAAATACACTTCCATATTCTTTAGAAAAATTATACATGAATTGTCTTTATGTTCAATTCAAATGATACATTACCTGAAAAACATGAAATCATATACATTAAACTAAAACCATCTTCTAACAATGAAATTAAAACTAATTTTTTAATTACAATTTATCATTCTTTTTCATTATTTGATTAAATATAAATTTATCATTTTATAGATCATGAAAACTTGTTTTCTGATAACAAAATTAAATTGTCATAAGTTTCATTACAATATTTCAATATCTATAATCATCAATCTAAACTTCCCTTACACATTATATTTTTATAGAGAACATTCCTATATGGTTTATAAAGGATATCATTAATAATATTCTATATAAAAATACAATATATTAAACATGAACATGCGTAAGTGTTCCATACTAAAATTTTCATATTAATCATACATGATTTAGACATTGGTTGGGCTTCCCATAAAAAACTACTTGTGACATAAAATGTGAGGTATGGTTATTTTAGTAAATAAAAAATTATTATCCGCCATAAAAGAATATATTTAATCATTTAACCATAATTAGGTCTCAACAAGTTACCCCAAAGCATGCTTACCACTTTTCTAAATTTAGAAATAAATTTCATAAGGATTTTTACCCAAACACATGATTACAAGATAAGGATATATCAACACTATTGGAATTAAATCCGGTGAAATAAAGGAGCAAGTTATTCTTGTCAATGATTCGAAATACATAAATTATTAATTATAAATATAGTCATTTTCATAAATTTTAAGAATTTAAATTTTAAAACCACGTTTTTGTATACTTTTATATAAAATTCTCATGAAATATAAAAAATAAAATGTATCCCAAGACATATTATCTCATGTGGAAAAAATAATACTTCTATGAATGATTTAAAAATTATTCATTTTTTTCTGGAAATTTTGAAATATACTTCGAGGTAACATGCTTCATTAGTGTTTCCAAAATTAATCTTTCTATTTTAACAATATACCTGATGTTTGTAAATTTAACAATTTTAAGAATTAGAAAAACATGATTGCAAGATATACATTTCTAAAAAATCAAGATAAATCCAATTCATTATGAATCATGAAATTATAGGAAAAAAACAACACATTGAATAATGAAGAAGGATTGAAACAGAAAATATCATGCTAGTTAACCATCATATTACTCATTTATTTTTTGTTATAAGAATAATTTAGTAAACAATTAAGTAATTTTTTTAGCAATAAAATCATGGTAAAATTAATAGAAACACAAATAATATTTTAGGTACATTTAATTTATTATAACTTCACAAAATCAACCTATTCAAATAAGAACTCATGTCCCAATGAAACATGTACCTCTCCAAGATATCTACCCTACAAGAAGTGCGACGTCACTTTGTAATTTGGTTGGATTAGATTCCATTAATAACATTATAAGGTGTCTCAAAATATCATTTCTTATCTATTTTTCCAATGTTACGTCATGCACCAAAGTCAACAGACATTTTTTCCATATCACCCCTTGTTATCCTCAATATGCCTAACTCGAAATGTCATTCTATATCTCAACTATAACCTTCGATACAAATTTTTTCATAACCCTCCCACAATTGATACCCCTCATAGGATAGAAATAAAAAATGTCATATAATTTCCTCTGACACCATTGAGTCCCACATCTGGTAGGGATTGGATTAGTTACTTGAACCAAGGGTGTAAAAATTTCACAATATGGGAGGCATTACTCTTAACAAGAAAACAAGATACGTTGATTTGATGTATCAACCTTAATAAACTACCTGAAATATATAAAATAAATAACAATAATCAAATAATTAAGGTGTAAATCCGAACTAATAAATAAAATAGTCTCCAAATAAATTCCAAAAAGAATCAAAATCAATGGAAGCGACAAAACAACATCTCAGATGTTCAGAACTAGAAATGTCCAGCATTATCCATAATGTTCTCTTGGAATACTGAAAATAGTTTATATATATTTACCATGATTATATAAGAATACTATTTTTTAAAATTTATATCTCTTATTAAAATATGAAATGATCATAATAATACACATATGATAAATTAGTAGAACCGAACAACAACAAAATAGGTATACGATTCAAAACCACAACCCAAAGGCTCACTCACCAAATAAAAAATCTATGTAATATAATATATTATATGTCACATAAATGATGTGATACACATAAACACATTACCATTTATTAGATTATCTATCCATAATAGTAAAAGTATTGTTGATCCCACCTCTTTAAAATGTACCACATCAAATACTTCCAGCACCTTCCAAGGTCTCACATCACAACCCACCATCTCACTCATGGGCCTTACAACACATCCCTACCACACACACATGTCAATCACAATACTGTTAGGATGTTATGTGACTGAGTATGATATACTCTATAATATCAAAAATAGGATTGAAATAATAATGATAATCTCAGATACAAGAGGCTGGGTGAATTGTACCTTTTAAAAATTCCCTTAAGAAATATTTAGGATGGTTATGTTTAACATGGGTAAACATGATAATTCACAAGAACTCTATGAGTTCTAATATATTTCTAGATTTTGGAAGATTGATTCCGAAAATGGAACATAACTAATGTTAAAATGATTAATATTCTACCTTAATGTATAAAGTATCTAACTATATCAGAGTACAAGGGTGAGGATGTATAAGAAAGTATACACTCCTCAACAATACAAAATGCGGGGGGGGGGGGAAACTTGTAACAAAAAAAGTGACAAGTAATAAGTATTTTTACCCAAAGAGAATAGTATCAAACTACCTTGGATGAAGGTCCCTTGATTTATACTTTCAAGAAAGTCTCTCTTACCCACCCTAGGGTAAGCCCTTGATACGATGACCAGAGTCTATCTTATTTTCCCCGCAAACCCCCAACTATCATGTAATCGGAACCTCTGTCTTCCTCAGAAAGGAATAACTCAACTTTATGGTGTTGGAACCTCTGTCTTCCTATCCCTAGAAGACCTCGATTGTACACAACAACAATCAGAGTTTCACGATGAAAATATGCACAAGGCAAAGTTTGACCATGCTGTTCAATCTTTCTGCACGAATCTTGAGAGTTTATTAGAGTATCTCTGTCTCTCTAAATAACTTCAACAGTATGAAGACACAGATTTCAAAGTTGTGTCAAAGTTATGACATCTTTAGAAATGAGTTTTTATTTATAGGCGCTGCTATAACGGTCGGCTCCCTCCTCGAATAGTCATATTCTTCCTTGAATTTCAGAGGGACCTGTACACATGTCACATAAACAACAAATAGTTAATAACTAAAAGAATGATATCATTTTGTAATAGAAAAAGTGTAATCATAAATAAAACATATATTCAGAATGGAGAAAATAAAAGTTCAGAATGTATGTAAATGAAAGTTCAATGTCTAATGAAAATATGTATTCAGAGTCTATAATACATGGATATTCAGATTCTATTTTTCTATGGAATTTTTATTGATAATTATCCACTAGAATTCGTATTGAGAATTATGCACTATAATTCGTAATGTGAATTCTGCACTAGAATTTGTAATGAGAATTCTGCACTAGAATTCATAATAAAAATTCTTCTCTAGAATTCGTAATGAGAATTCTACACTAGAATTAGTAATGGGAATTCTCATCTAGAATTCCTAATGAGAATTATCCTATAGAATTTTTAATTAGAATTATCCTCTAGAATTCATAATGAGAATTCTACACTAGAATTCGTAATGAGAATTATTCTCTAGAATTTGTCTTTTTAATTCTGCAATAGAATTCATAATGATAATTCTGCACTATAATTCGTAATGAGAGTTATTCTATAGAATTTGTAATGATAATTTTGCAATAGATTTCGTAATGAAAATTTTAGATCAGAAAACAGAATGCATCATATCTAAGTATTATATGATTCCGAGGTTTTAGAAATGAAACCAAATTTTATACTTAGAAAATTTAAGATATGAATAATGAAATATATGAAAGGGTAAATTTACTTGGGAAATGAAATTTTCCTTATAGAAGTAAAATAGGGGTAAAATAAGATTTTCCTTAAAATTAGGTGTTTGTGATTTTCAAAACAAGAGGAATGTTAAAGTCATTAGGAAACCTTGATGACTTAACAATCTCCTCCTTTAATGAAGGAATGGATAATGTCAAAAGGGAAACCTTATGGACTCAACAATATCCCCTTTTTGGAAAGAACAAAAATCCTTATGAAAATGAATGTAATGAATTAGAATAAATTTCAGGACTTTGAAAATTTATAGCTTATCTCCCTTTGTTTATGGACAATGGTGAATACGACTAACTCCCCATTATTCCTTGGAACTCTAAGGATCTTATTCTAGATTTCCAAAATGAGGAAATATTTTTAATGAGAACTCTCCTTTACTTAGGGATAATTCTTCTTTACTTAGAAATTTTTCTTCTCCCTTTTAGTTTTTTCTGTCTCTCCCTTTTAGATTTTTCCTTCTCCAAAATTTGAGTTCTTTTTCCTTATCCCCGTTTTTGATTTTCAAAAATAATTTGAGGTAATGGAAGAACAATAAAGTACCTGAAAAATTAGTAAAGTCATACAAACAACACAATTAACCATATTTTTCATTAATATTGAAAGGATTTTACAATGAAAGGTAATAAAAAAAATATCAGATTGGTCTATTTGTCTTTTTTTCCGTGGGAATTAGATTCGTTAAAAGTATTTTTAGCTTCGTTAAATCTCTATAGTACACCTTAGCTTTATTTTATAAGTCACTAATTCTATCATCTTGGGCCTTCAGAGACACGGACTGAGACTTAAGAACTTTATCATGCTTTACTAGCTTCTCTTCGATCTCAATCTAGAGATCTCTTTCCCTTTTTCAGCATTGAGCAATAGAGTTAAGCTTCCCATTTAGATCCTTCACCTGTTGATTTCGATAATTTTCTTCAAGGGTCATCTTTTCCTGAAGATTCATCATCTTGGAGTCCTCGGTATAAAAAGCGTCTTTTACATCATTTTGAAAGTGATCATGCTCTGCCAAATCTTCATCAATTTTCATTGACCATTTAGTCATTTTGCTACAAGATTTTCTGCGGACCTCATAATTGATATGAAAATTTTTCTATTCTACCTCAATATTCACACAATTATCCATCACCATGGATATAGATTCTGACTTCTGGTCCATGATGTGATGAAGCATCTAGTATCTGGATTCTGTTGTAGGAAAGATCAGAATTGTGTCCCCCAAATTTTTCAGGGACTCAACAACAAAATCATGTCCCAATGCAGATGATTCTGAATGTGACACTTTTCTAGAATATTGTTATTCTTCTTTTTCACAAGTTTCCTCTTAAAAGAACCTCCAAATTACTTCTTCCTTATGATAACTTTTGTTAGGATTTCAATAATCACTTTGTTACCCATGATGATTTTCAGAACGGCCTCTTCATCAAGGGATTCCTGTTTACACTCGGATAGGTGTACAATATTGTCTTCATCAGGTTTCTCCTTCTCTTATACTACCTCAATTAAGTGATTTTCATATCTTTATTCCTCAGATAATTCATTTACTTCCTCTTTATCCTTGTATTCATATTTCTTTCCAGATTTCCCTTCTTCCTTTCCAGGAGTAACAAGCTTTGAGGACTTGACCTCAGAAGTTCGGAGTGGTAATTTTTCTGATGGATTTTCCTAATCTTGATATTCCTCAACTTTTTTAATCAGAATATATAAATCACCACTTTCTTCTTCTACTTATTCTTCTTCATCTACTTCCTCTTCTTCTTCTACCCTTTCACCAACTTCTTTCTCATTAGATTTTTCCGGAGTGAAGACATTCTTCCCCGGAGTCACGGTTAATGGGTCGATAAAGAATGTTTCCGATACTAGAATATTTTCTGAATCCACTTCTATGGCTTTCAAAATATATTGTACAATGCTTGCCTCAGAAATTTTCTTCTTCATCTTCTCCTCCATTGCTTTCCTCTCACACTCTTTAGCAGCTATTTCTCTTAAGTCATGTGCCTTAGCTGGGTCCATGCCGAACTGTGGTTCCCCTTCATTCCACTTTTTTCATATCTTTCATCCATTTAAAAGGCACTTCATCCAGATATTATTTCTATTTCTTGGGTTTGGGAGGTGCGGATTGGGATTATTTAGCTTCAAGGGTTTTATCTTCAATTTTCACTTCTTTAAGTTTCCTTTTCTTCCCAGCCTTCTTGGATGGTTTATCATTTTCAATCTTTTCCAGATTGGCTTCTACCTCCTCCTCTGTATGATCATAGAACTCCCCTGACTGTTTTGAGAATCCAACATTCATTATCTTCAGACTTTCATCACTAATTATCATAACCTTACAGTTTCACATCTTGGAGCTACATGGAATCTTAAATAATTCAAGATTCCAAACAATCAGCCTTGAAAGAAAAGATAGATACATGATGATCTGGGCTCTATGATTTCCATTCTTGATGTTTTGAATCGTAATGAGGATATGTCTCATTAAATTCACCTTCCATAGATTTACCAAGAAATTTAGGATATACATTTCACTCTTCTTCAGGATATCCTTATCACCCTTCCTTGGAACAATGAAGCCTTTTACCCGGAGATGTAGTATCCGATTATTTGTTGAATGATGGGAAATTGTCTTTGCAGTATTGATATGAGAAAGGAAAAGGCACTCCATAGCCATTTCCTTAACAAAAATACACTGAACTTCTGAGATTTTGTGTAAGAAAAACACAGCTTCTCTTTTGTATGATATCCCCACAATGCTTGCAGCCTTGGTGTAAGAATGTTTGTAAGTCTTCCCATAACTCTTAAAGGAATGTTTTTCTCTACCCTCTTCCACGATGAAGCAAACTGATTCATATAATTCGATGAGAAGATCTGGATAGACTACATCTTGGGCTTCTATATTATAAATAGCTATACTTTCCCAAAAATTTAGCTTGATATTCGTGGAAATACGAGGGTTATACATATAGATGAAATTTGGGTGTACCAATCTCTCTCTATAAATTTTCCACTTCGGGATTGGGTAGACTGAAGACGTATCTTGAGAAGGTGCTTCTTCATACATTCAGACTTGAGGAGCTCTGAGATATTCGAAACCATCTTAAGAACTGAGGCAGAGCTTCGAGATGCGAGAGCTTGGAAAACCGATGTGGGACACCATTGGGGGTCCCCTTTATATAGGCAATAGTGGAGACCTTTCATCTTCCAAAATCAATATAGAGGTTGAGAAACACTCTGATCTGATCTAACTTTTGAAAACATGTCCGCAAGGAAATATTGAATATGATATTTTGAGGTTTTTTTAAAAAAAAATAGATTTATAGAAAAAGAAATCTGAAAAATTAAAATATAAGGGAAAATACAGCAAGTAAAAATTATATTTAATACATAAGTAAAAAATTTATACCTTTCGGATTGGCTAGGAATTTTATTCGTAATAGGTGATATTCTTCTTGAACAAACAAACATAATTAAAAAAATAAAACTTATTATGAAATATTCACTATGAAAATTTTGAATATGAGAAAGTTCATTATGAAAATTTTAGTATGAAGTATTTTCATTACGGAAATTTCAGTTCAGAAATTTTTCATTATGAAAAATTCATGTTTTGAAGAACTTCATTACAAAAATTTCAAAAACTAATTACAAAAAATATGAAAACATTTTTTAAAAATTTTTTGAAAAGTTTTATTATGAGAAATATGAAAATATCATTATGAAAAGTACGAAAATATCATTACAAAAAATGTGAAAACATCATTACGAAATATATTAAAACATCATTATGAAAAATGTGAAAACATCATTACAAATAATATGAAAACATCATTACAAAAAATATGAAATCATCATTACGAAAAAGATGAAAACATCATTTTGAAAAATGTGAAAACATCGTAACGAAAAATATGAGAACATCATTATGAAAAAAATGAAAATATCAAAAAAAATGTGAAAACATTGTTACGAAAAATATGAAAACATCATTAAGAAAATTATGACAACAACATTATGAAAAAAAATGAAAACATCATTACGAAAAATGTGAAATCATTGTAATGAAAAATATGAAATGATCATTACGAAAAATATGAAAATCATAAATAACAGATGTAATCCCACTATGAAAAGGAGTTTATTACTGTTAGGAGATTGGTTCAATAAGAAGGTAATGAATTATGATTACCTTATAGTTATCATTACTAACTTTCGTTTAATGTATTCAAATCTCTCGGAGGGTAATGATTTTTTGAAAATATTAGCCAGTTGATCTTGAGTTCTGATTAATTGAAGAATGATATCTCTTTTGTGGGTGTGATCCCTAAGAAATTGATGCCTAATGTCAATGTTATTTGCATGATAGTGATTTTTATGGTTTTTAATGAGGGAAATTGAACTTGTGTTATCACAAAAAAATTGAGTCTTAGTAAAACACAAGCCATAGTTTGTGAGTGTGTGTTGCATCCACAATACTTGAGAATAACATCTTTCAGCTGCTATATATTCAGCTTTAGCCGTGGAAAGTGCTACTGAGGGTTGCTTATTTCAAGACCAAGAAACTAACGAATCAATTAAAAAATGACAAGTTCCAGATGTGCTCCCTCTATCCATTCTACATCCACCAAAGTCAGAATCTGAAAAAGTCTTTAAAACAATATCATTTCTAGAAGTGTAAAATAGTCCTAAATTCACGGTTCCCATTAAGTAGTGAAAAATTATTTTCACTACATTTAAATGAGATTCCTTAGGATTGTATTGATATCTTGCATATAAGAATACTGAAATCATTAAGTTTGGATGACTAGTTGTCAAGTAAAGTAGACTTCATATCATACCTCTAAAATATATTTGATCTATTAGTTTCCTAGCTTCATCAAGATCAAGCGTGTTTGAGGTACCGATGGGAGTACTTATACTCTAAGTGTTGTCATATCCCTACTTTTCAAGAAGATATTTAATATACTTATGTTGGGATATATAGATTTCTTATGGTCATTGAGAAATTTAAAAACAAACAAAAAATGTTAACTCACCCATCATACACATTTTAAACTCAGATTTCATTAGATCCACAAAAGAATCAGTTAAGTATTTCTAAGTTAAAAAAATATAACTTCTTGAACATAAATTTGAAAAATCAGAACATTTTTCTTATCTTTATTTATAAAAAGAGTTGGATCTGCATTTCCCTTAACATAGTTATTTTGAAACAAAAAATCCTATAAATCTATCATACCATGCTCGTGTGGATTTTTATGCCCATAAAATGATTTTTTAAGTCTAAAAACATGATCATGATGTTTTGTATCTTCCAAGGAAGGAAGTTGTTAAACAATAAATTCCTCTTGAACATAACCTTTAAGGAAATATCATTTCACATCCATTTGAAAAAGTTTGAAATTGAATAATGTATCAATGGAATGTAAAATATGAATAGATTCAAGTCTAGATAATGGAGAATAGGTTTCTTCATAATATATTCCTTCTTGTAGATTATTTCTTTTAGCAACTAATCTATCTATCTTTCTTACTATGATACCATTTTCATCACACTTATTTTTAATGACCCATTTTACTCTAAATAAGATGTTTCCTTAGGTCTTTCAACTATGGTCTAGACATTATTCCTTTCAAATTTATTTAGTTCATCATACAAGGCTTTAATCCAATCATCATCACCTAAAGATTCATCAGTTCTTTTTGGTTCCTATTTGGAAAGGAATGCTAGATTCTCTACTTCATTTCTTAAGGAACTTCTAGTCCTTATGGGATGATTGAAATCCCAATGATACTATCACTAAGATGATTCTTTAGAAACTACTAATATGTGTTTTGTAAAACCTATTCATCAACATAGGGTAGTAAATCATCAGGGGTAAATGTTTCAAAAGTATCTTGTTGTGTTGGTCAAATATATCCATATAAACTAGCTGTAATGCATCAGAAGTTGAGACTTCGCCAACTAATTTTAAACTTTATCTATGTTTCATTCCATATTGACAAGGGTCACAAACTTTTGAAGAATCAAATCTAAGATCTGGTAGATCCTTAACTAGTCTCTTCTTAGAACGTTTTCATAAGGTCCTATGGTTACAGTGTCCTAGCCTTCTATGCCACAACCAAGAATGATCTTCCATTTTACTAAGGAAAGGTAAGTATAAGCTCCTAATAACTTCTAAGTTTAGTGTGTAAGAATTCTCTTTCCTATTGGTATAATGAATAACTTTTTCCTTAGAATTGTGTACTAAGCACTTATCATTCATAAAATTAACAAGGTAACCTTTATAACATAATTGTCTTATGCTGATGTGGTTGTTCTTAGGACCCTTAACAAATAAAAAATTTGAAATTTATGATTTTTCTAGAAGAACGATGTTACATATACCAATAATTTCTCCCTGAGCATTATCTCTAAATGTTACTTTTCCTCCTCTCGTATTGATAATATTTTAAAAATAGTTTTTGTTACCAGTCATATACTGGGAACATCCACTATCCATGCACAATGTATTGCTATTGGTACATTCCTAATTTTCCTGAAAATAAGAAAAAGATAGGTTATCAGAATCCAGACGTTCTTGGATCAGTAATTCTCAAAGAGTAAAATTTTGGGAACCCACATATTCTTAAAAAAAGAAGAATTATGAAATCCTAAATATTGGGTATTGTTTAAGGAACAATTATTTTCCCATTGACCACCACATTGACAGTTAGTGTAGAATGGAACACTTTGGGGAATAACATAATTGTTGCTAAAATCTATTTTGAACTTATGTAACCAAATCCAGAGGTAGTCCTTCGAGGATGGATTTGTGAATACATTTTATCAAAATTTTATTTAACTCGGATAAAGTTTGACAAACACTTCCTCAAAGAGAATATTTCAGATTTGAGTTTTATAAATAAGTTCTCGTCTTTAAAAACATTTGAACTAGTGCTATAATCAAAAAAAAATTCGTAGAATTTATGTTTTTTAGATCTTTGAAAAGTTTATTCTTCTCAGAACGTACTTCGTCAAGATTTTTTGAAATACTTTCAAACTCAGCATTTTTATTATCAAGATCTTTAGAATCATCTGATATTTCAATAGTAAGAATAATATTCCTATAATTTTCTTTATCATGTTTTTTCATGAGTATTGAATTCTCTTTCTCAAAGAGTTTGTAAAAACTAGAAACTTCTTCATAGGTAGAAAAAGTAAAATATTCCCCAGAAGAAGATTCTTCATCCGAAGAGTTATAATATTTACTATCATTAGCAATTTAGGAAACACTAGTCATTGATTCTAAATTGTGTACCTTAGCCATGAAGAAATGATTTTCAATTGGTAGCCTGGCTGGAAGACCAAGAATCTTCGGTCCAAAAGATTCATAATCTGAAGATTCATCTGAGAAATATCCACCACAAGAACTCCATGTGTCATTGGATTTCAACACATTCTTAGCTTTGGATTTTTAATACTTCTTTCTATTTTTCACATAATGCCTTTACATTCTTTCTTTTCTCTTGAGCATAGGTCCGTCATGTCTTTTGTGTCCAGCTCATTTTCATTCATATAATGTGACTTCATTATATTTCTAGTATTTCCTTCCCTTCTTCTTGGATTTGGATTGAAAGTTCCTCAGTCCAGCTATCTTGTTCTTCCTTCGAGGAAGATTTTCTAATTCATTTTCTGAGGACTCACATCCACTAGATTAAAAACGGATAAAAAATTTATTAGATCTTGATCTAATAACTCTCTCAAGAGTCTTGGATTTCATATGATTGGAAGTAACAGTAAAATATACACTACCATTTTCATTCTTCTTCTTCACGATATCAACATCTCTCTTCATTCTAGTCTCATGATGAAGAAGAGTTCCAAACAGCTCATTAAGGGTAATCTGAGTGACCATTCTATTTTCATAAATTGAAGTCCTTTTATATTCCCACTCATTTTGAATTATTTCGATGATCTTGTCAACAATATCTTCAATATCCAATCCTTTTTCAACCAATGATAATAAACTATTCACTGTAGTCATGAATCTATGTTGCACTTTGCATATGGGTTCACCATAAGGAAAACTAAAACCATGATATTCATCTCTAAGCATGGATATTCTAGTCTTAATTACTTTGGAAGTTCCAATGTGAGTAACGTCGAGTTTCTTCCATATAGAATTTCCTGCATGACAATACAAAATTTGGATATATATATTTCTGGTCAGTGAACAAAGTAAAGTAATGAGTAACTTATAATTCATTTGGTAATCATTCTTTTCAAGATTTGTAAAGGCACTTACTTCTTTTTTAGGGATCTTGTATCCACCAGTAAGAATAAAAAAAATTCAACCCCTTTGTTGACAATTAATGTTTTCAAGCGATCTCTCCAATATTCGTAATCATTACCATCAAAAATAGGTGGTCAGGTTGGATTGAGATTGTCAATTGATCCAAAATTTGAACCTTCCATTCTTAAGAAAATATTTGGCACACCACCTTGTTAGTACTATGAATTTGCAAACTATAGGAAATATCCTAAGCACAAAATTAGATATTGTAACTCTATAAAAAATTAAATCCGAACTATATGAGTCTGAAAAATAAATTCAGAAAAATATGAATCTAGGAAATGTAATTCTGAGATTTCCCATCTGAATCTAATTGTGAGATTAATTCAGATTGAACCAAATGCTCTGATACCAATTTTTAGGATGGTATGTGATTGAGTATGATATACTCAATAATACCAAACTTAGGATCAAAATAAGAATGATATTCTCAGATATGAGAGGGGGGAGGGATAATTGTACATTTTATAAATTCTCTTAAGAGATTTTTTAGGATGGTTATGTTTAACACGGTAAAACATGATAGTTCACAAGAACTCTATGAGTTCTAATATCTTTCTAGATTCCATAAAATTGAATCCAAAAATAGAACTTCACTAAAGTTACATAGGTTAAGATTCTACCTTAAAGCGTATAGAATCTACCTATATCATAGTACAAGGGTTAGGATTTTTAATAAAGTATACTTTCCTCAACAATACAAAAAGACAGCAGAAAAACATGTAACAAAAATAAGTAACATGTAATAAGTCTTTTAATTCAAATAGAAGGGTTTCAAACAACCACGGATAAAGGTCCCTTGATTTATAATTCCAAGAAATTATGTCATACCCACACTAGGGTAAACCCTCGATACAATGATCAGAGTCCGTCTTGCTATCCCCACAAGCCCTCAACTATCAGGTAGTCGGCACCACTATCTTCCTTAGCAAGGAAGCCCTCAACATGAAGTTGTTGGAACCTCTATCTTCCTATCCCCAGAATCCCTCGATTGTACACAGTAACAATCGGAGTCGGACGAAGAAAATCTGCACAAGGCAATGTTTGAATAAGTTTTTCAATCTTTCTGTATGAATCTTGAGAGTTGATAAGAGCCTCTCTCTCTAGAAATCACTTCAATAGCATGTAGACATAGATGTCAAAGTCCTGTCAAATTTGTGATAGATTTTCAAATGAATTTTTATTTATAGGTTCGGCTGTAACGGTCGACTCCCTCCTCCAATGGTTATATTCTTCCTTGAATTTCAGAGGGTCCTGTACAAGATTCACTTAAATAATGATTAGTTAATAATTGAAAGTAAGACATTTTTTTGTAATATAACAAGTGTAAACATAATAAAAACATCTATTCTGAATGATGGAAATGAATGTTCTGAATAAAGTTAATGAATGTTCAGAGTGTAATGAAAAAATGTATCCAGAGTCAATAATACAAGGATATTCAGATTCTATTTTTTTATGGAATTCTTAATGAGAATTCGGCACTAGAATTCGGAATGTGAATTCTTCACTAGAATTCATAATGAGAATTATTCTCTAGAATTCGTAATGAGAATTCTGCACAAGAATTAGTAATGAGAATGCTACTCTAGAATTCGTAATGGGAATTTTTCACTAGAATTCGTAATGAGAATTCTTCTCTAGAATTATTAATGAGAATTCTGCAATAGAATTTGTAATGAGAATTTTTCTATAGAATTCGTATTGAGAATTCTTCACTAGAATTCATAATGAGTATTCTGATCTATAATTTTTAATGAGAATTTTTCACTAGAATACATAATGAGAATTCTTCACTAGAATTTGCAATGAGAATTCTGCACTAGAATTCTTAATAAGAATTCTGCACTAGAATTCATAATGAGAATTCTAGATCAGAAAAAATAATGCTTCATATCTATGTATTATATGATTCCAAGGTTTTATACTTGAAACCAAATTTTATACTTAGAAAATTTATGATATGAATAATCAAATATAGGTAGGGTAAATTTCATCGGGAAAGGAAATTTTCCTTATCGAAGAAAAAAAGTTGTAAAATAATATTTTTCTTTAAATAAGGTGTTTGTGATTTTCAAATAAAGAGGAATGGTAAAGTCATAAGGAATCCTTGATGACATAACAATCTCCCCCTTGAATGAAGGAATAGGAAAATTCATAACCAAATCAAAATTAACTCAACAAATACATCCTTCCTCGATAAATAATGTCCCCACAACACAACACATCCCATCATCAGGACACATTAGTCTTCACATCACTACTAATCTCGAAGACATCTCAGACATCACATCATAACTCATCCCGAAGTCACCATGGACATCACAGAAAAAATCATCCCAAGGATGTTTGGGATACCACATCACATCCCACATATAATTTAGTAACAAAAATCCATCCATCATAGCCTATTAAATGCCATACTCTATCGTAAGAGGAAACATGAAAGAGTGGTTGGCCACCCATCCATTCACACCATAGATGTTTGTGAAATACACCCCCATGTGAAGATGCAACCTGTAAGAATATAGTTATAAAGGTGGGTGTGATTCATAAAGATATCATAAGGAAATACAAATATATATACATATGTAGTTATATTACAATCCCCATCACATGAGATTACAATATGAAATGACAAAATCATAGAATTTACTCAATAACTACCACCTCTAGATAAATAAAATCACACAAACCAGGCAGAATATTAATATTATTCATTAATAATTAATCCTTTACCTAGAGACTATGTTTATCAATAATTTCCACATTATCAACCAATTCTATTTTTGTAATGAAAATATGATAGAAAACAATTTTTAAGTAGAAAAAAAATCTTATTTTACATTCTAAACCCATTAATTTATATATAATAATTATTTAGTTAGTCCACACATCACATCATAAATTTCCTTATTAAAAATTATGATTTTTATTATTAATATTTAGAATGAATTTTATTAATACATGGATATATATAACATAATGAGACACAAATAAGCATAAAACCACAACCCAATGTCCATATCCACATCACATTATAGCTACATATAGTCTCACAGCCCCACTACATAAATATTTCTCATACCATTCTCCCAAAAACATTACAAAATATCTAATTAATATTTCATTAATCCAATATATAGTAAACACACAAATTAAATACATCACAACACAAAAAAATTGATTTTTGTAGGGGTCTCTTTTTCGATTTCAAATCGTTATTTATGTGTGTTATCATAGATTCACTATGATAAAATAAAATCTACTTAATTAACAGAATATATATGAATAATAATTTATTTATTCATGATTATACCGTTGGAAAAAATATGATTTCAAATAGAACATACTATAACATAATCATTCCAAAAATAAATATATTTTTAATCTTGGGAGAATCACACATGATCATAATATAAAATCCAATCCAGTAAAATCAACATAAGTGTTACCACAACATTTCACATTACCAAACACCATAAATTTTTATTTAAATATATTAATTATATATATTAATTGTGAGGATACCTTGTACATATTTTTGGAAGATAATAAACACATACCACATGATACACATAATGAGAAACCATGGAAAACCCTAATTAGAAGAAATATGGTCGACACAATAGTTTTTCACCAAACCTGTGGTGCATGTACAAGAGGAAACTCTATCAGGAATCACATAGATAGTGCGTGATCCTAGATAAATGATTCATATGGGAAACAGGGATCTGGTGCGTCCTATATAAGGGGAAATCATGCCTGAAGGAGGATATGAATGGTATTTATCTTAAAAATATTATATCAAAATCATTCTAGGTTAGTTTCATCTTTATGTATCAATTAAAGGAAGATCTTCTCAAACCAAATGGTTTGACCATTTAAAATACTACATACATTGGAGAAATATTTGATATGATTGATATCAATTTACATGGATTCAAAAACCATTAATATGTAATTGAAATCAATTTGTTTTGTAAAATTAGATGATAAATAGAAAGACATTGAAAACTAAGAAATCATTTGAATTTGGAAAGCTGTTGTAAATGACATACCATCAGGATGAAACATAGATAAGAAGACAAAAATACAGGATGATATAATATTAAGATGAAATTCAACAGTTATAAAACACTCCTAAGATGAAACAATATTACAATAACACACCAATTAAATAACACACCGATAGGATGATAAACAACTAGAATAAAACACCACCAGGGTGACACATCTACAGTATGACAGTCCAATAGGATTCCACACCGTAAGGATAAAATGAAATTATGAACAATGCCCACCAATATGTGACACCACCAAGATAAGAAACCATTCAAATGACATGGAAATATAAAACATGGATTTTGGAAAACAGATGGAATGGAACCCCATTGAAATGTCTCCAAATGTCCCAAAACACACTGAACATCCCCTAAGACTCCTTACTAATTAGATTTCCCATAATGCAATGGACTAGGAGTTACAATCCAATACATTAGATACCACTCATAATATTCTCACACTCAATAATTCAAAACCAACCTAGCTGAAAGATACCACTCAAGTATGTCATTATACTAGAAGCACAATCATTAAATTATATTTTTATCCACAACACATTCAATATCTAAGAAAACATAATGAACCCAATCATAGGAATCTGTCAGAAAACACTATAATGACAAGAAATGTTCGATAATTATTTGGACCATCAGATTTTGTAGATCTATAAAATATTCTTAATTGAGAAATAAATAAAACCCAGAAAAAATGAGAGTGAAGGTTCGAAAACCCATACATTGAAATACCTCTCATCTATCTTCACATGATTGGTACAAAAAACCACTCAAAACAATCTCTTGGGGAAAATTCTTCCGAAACAAGGACACAGTCACATAGATATGTATAACATTTTTAAATATATTGTGTATAATAATCAAACAACAATATTAAAATCATGAATGAGATCATATTAAAACACCATTTCCTCATAATGATTTTATGAGAAGTATGAAATTTTAGATGATAGAAAACATTATTATACCTTTATTACATTAAAAAAACAATTTTATGTGGCATTGTAAATATATATGTGTATGAATTATCCAAATTTTTCAATACATAATTTTTAAATTCAAAACAATTAAATATATAATTCTTATCATATTAGGTATAAATAATATTAAAATGCTTGAGTAAAATATTTATTAATTCATATTGGTGGAAGAGTTTAAAAGTGAAGAATGATATTTCAAACAAAAAATTATATTCCAGAAATGTATCTAAAAATTTATTTTGAATCATTATCTGTTTGAAATCATCACTATTAAATAATTTCATTTAAAATTACTTTATTAAAACAATTTTCATAGGATAATAAAATCACATTTTGTCAAAACATATTCTTGAATCATTCTTATAGAATGTTATCTATCAAAATAAAACATGATAAAATGTTTGCACACAATTTTCTAAAAAATATCATCCTCATCATGTTTACCACTACATCATCCATAAATTTGAAGGTTTCATGCTTTATCAAAATTTATTCTATTATACTAACATAACTCTATCAAGATTTTTATGAATTTTAGATTAAGAAAAATTAGTAACAACAATTGAATAATCAAATTAATGTATAAAATTCATCCCATACATGGATTGATTATTAAATGAAACATCTTATTGATGTATAGAATTCTTACGAGTTTTCCTCAAAAAATTAATTTCCATGAACATACTTATACAGAATGAAAGGGTAAAATATTTTAATATTCAATTTTCTATAGGATCATGTCATTACACAAAGGAGTTTCTAATAACATTCAATAACACAAAAAAATACGTATATTGAAATAGTAAGTGTTTCTTAAGTTTTAAAAATAAAAGGAACTACTCCACTTTAACATTATATTCTCCTCTTTGGGTTGCACTCACTCACCCACATAGTGTTAAAAATTGTTGTAATATAACATGTCTTGATACATGGAAAATGTTTCCCTATCGTTATATGTTTGAGTCTATAAAAAATTCCATAAATATTTGATAAAACAGAACAAAACCGACCAAAATGGTGGTATTAAAACATTCTCAACACTTCCTTTAAAAAATATTTAATTTAGGGTGGAAAGGCCATTTTTTTGATTTCATGATTTTCAAAATGACTAATTAATTTTATTAAAATCATTAATTAATTGAAATTTTTATGTTTGGTGAGGTATTCCAACAACTTAATTAGAAACCCAAAAAACAAAATTCAACTCTCCACAAGATTCACAGGTGTTAGCGTCCACACATAAATACCACTACATAAAACAACCATATGAAAATCATACTATCCAATTAAAAACATCCGTAGACATTAGGCACAACCACATCACTATGCCACATTATAATCAGTATGAATATAACCATTTTAATATAACTACACTTACCATCTCATCCTCTAAACTTACCTATCAAACTATTATAAATCCCCAAGCACAAAAATCAAGGAATCCCCTTCACCATGTCAATATATTATCCACTTTTTGTGAAACTGACTCGACCGTATATTTTTAATCGCATAAAAGTATAACACCACTAGATTAAGGACTAGGTTTCCAATAATTCATATGCTTAATGATTTTAAATAACATGTCACATAATGAATAACAACAAGAAAATTCACACATATTTGAACCCGATAACATCTTCTATAATTATTTAGGGGATTATATTAAATCTATAACAAGTTTTCAATTTTTTCCATATTTAGTCATTATTTATTACATAAAAATTCACATAATAAATCCAAGAAGATAAATAGATCTAGTTTTATTAGTGACTAAGAACATTATATGACATCTTATGACACAAAATACCAAATCATTATTGAAAACTACTTTTACATAACCACAACATTACTTCAATCATAGCATTACATGGGATAACCCTGGGCTATACATAAGAAAATGGTGATCTATAAATCCCAGTAAGGTCGTAAACAAGGAACAATTTGAAAAATAAAATGCATGTTAGGAAATATAATTTTCAATGACAGAAATGAGTAAAATGATCATTAAGGAATGATTTAGCATGATTAACACATCATTGAAATGTGGTGACTATATATAACATGACAATAGCAAGGGCCATGCCACATTGCACAAAGACTAGCATGAGTAAACCCCCATTTAACATTAATTATCACAATGAAAACCTCATTGTTGATGAAATATCAAGATACTAAAAATTACCCAATGCATTATAGTGCTATAAAGGTCCACCCTTCATAATAATTTCATTTTCATGTATAAATGTGCCACAATGACCATACAACGAGGACCCATTAAACCTAAAAATTAATTCCATGAACACAAAATGTAGAATACATAGATGTATGTTCCAAATAAATGAATATTTGATCATAAATGTGAATACCCTTGATAGATAAATTGGTATGGTATTCAATACATAATGATTTGGGCATGGAAATTTATGTAGAAATTTTAACAGTATAACGATGTCAAATAGAAATTCATTAAATGGGTTGGTGGGAGGAAAAGGTGTATGCAATCATTTATATATGAATTGGACTGTAAGGGGGGTTAATGATAGAAAAATTTCTATATAATCTTTAAAAATAATAATGTTAGTATGGGGGAAGTTCAAAACCATACCTCATAATTATTAACTGAATATAGAGAATGTTACAACATAAGGAAACATGTGAAATGTTTTTCGAAATGAATGATTTCTTACAAAATTTTGGCGAAGTAAAATATTTGGTACTGGTCTAAATGAGGGAGGATATATGATTCATAATTAAAATAACATCAAATAAAAAGTAGTTATTTTATTATAATATAATGAAAATATGATCAATTGCAATTAGAAAGATGAATTTCCAATCTTGTTTTTTAATTGAAAGGAGAAGAGGAATGATATAATCCCATATGAAATTCCAGCATGGTATTTGCTGTATATAAAAGAACATGGATGGATTAATGAGAGTTTAAGGAAAATATAATTAAGAATAAATAATGTGGGATTTAATTGGATTAGTTATCAACATATCTGAAAATATTAAAGATTAAATTAAATTAAATATCACCAAAGGAGTGCTTAATAAGAGAATACAGTGGAAGATCTCTTACGTGGAAGTATGATGCCAAATAATTCAGGGAGGTTTCTTGGGAGATTATGGTAAACTTGGTAGGACACAACAGAGTATGGGGAAGATGTTTTTCAAGCATCAAATGGTTTTACGGAAGTGTAATGCATGGGTATATATAGTTATGTTGGGGGAATTCATTATTATTTTGGTTTTGGACAATATAAAATAAAATATGAAAAACCACACACCATACCATGGATTCTTTTTCATGGTATTAGTATATGGGGTGTGGTATATTTTATTTTAAAATTATATGGTCCAAATATATTAAAATATTTCCCTTTATTTTGTTGATGTGATTCTCCCTTTAAAAGAAAATATTTTAAAATCATAAAATATTGTATATATCTTGGTGGATTCACTAAGGCTTTATAAAATAAATAAATTAAACCTAAAATTAAATTATTTCAAAGGTATATATATATATTTCCAAATATATATTTTATATTATTTTATTTGATCACTATTTTGTCATTATAATGTCATAATACACATTATATATTTAAATGGTATTTAATTTCTTCCCAAAATTTTTAATATCTCATTTGATTTTGAAAAATTAACCATTGAATAAATTTGATGTCCTGATTCCAAAAAATATATTAATATTATCTTAATAAATTTATAATTATTTTAATTTTTAGTTTTAAATAGTATCTTCTATTTATTAAAAATTATTAGTTATTGACAAAAACATTTTTCCAACAATAATGAAAATAACAATTGACTTGCAAAAATTTTATATAATTTATATTTAATAACAATTATTTAATAATAAGATTTTAATATATTATTATGTAATTGAAAATTAAATTAATTCATCAAATTATATTTCATAATTGAATATTAATATTACACAATAATACTATTTATGGTTCATCGTATTAAAAAATATATATATTTTTCAAATAGATTACATAAAAAATTAAAAATTAAACATAATAATAGATAAATATATTAAAATTTTAAATGATTAGTAAATATAAATATCATTACTCTTTGGGTTACATTGATTCTCTTTCATGTCAATATATTTTTAATCATTAAGTATCCAAATTTCTTTTTATCATGATAATTAATATTTAGTACAATTACGATTCATATTGTTGAAAAATTTACTTCAATTTTTTATATAATATTAATAATGATGATTTAAAATATGGAATATATTTTATCAAAATTAATTTAATTTAATATAAAATAAATAATTATTTTGGAAAATAGAATTTTGAAATATAATATTTTAGGAAAATATTAGTTCAATTTTACACTATAATAACTAATAATTATTATTTTATTTTAAATTCATAAAAAAATACTTAATATAAATATGTAATTTAGTTGATTTATCATTTGGGGTTTTTAATTAATTTATAAATGAAGTTACAATATTCCTTTCAAATGAGTTTTAAAAAAAATCATTTTTAATCATAAATTTAATCTTATAATAAAATACAGTATACATATGATTTAAATTTTTTTAATTTATTTTAATATTATTATATAATAATTATAATATCATGAAATTAATTAAAAGTTTTATAATAAAATGAAAAAATTCCATTTAAACTATTTTGTCTTTATTCAAAAACATATATATTTTAAGAAAAATACCAATTTATTAGCCTAAGTTATTTTTGATATGTTGAGACCAAACATTGACTTTATTTATCAAATAATTTATTTTATATTGAATATAAAATAAATATAATAATTAAATTAAAAACATTTTTAAGGAAAAATGGATTGAAAAATAAATAGACATTACTAAAATTTGATCGATTAATCACTAATAATTTATTAATATATTTATAAAATATATATTTGATGAATTAGATAATAATAATATTGTCATTAAATTTAATTTAATGGTTGTAATTATCATATTAAAAAATATTTGTTTTGTTTTGGTTCAGTTTTGTGTGTTTTATAGACTATAAAACATTAATTTCTATTTTAAAAGCTCAGGTCATTACATTTTCCCCCTTTAAGATATTGCCTCCTCACAATTTAAACATTAACTAAGTTCTTCATATTTACATTTATTTTATAGAATAATTGTTAAAAATAAAGATGAATATTTTTAAACAATTAAAAAAATTAATTAAGACTATAATGTCATTAAAGGGATAATATATAACATAAATTTTTCTCTTTAACTTATTAATTTTTAGGCTTCGATCTATGTTATCAATGAACTAATTCTTAACTAAATTTTTTGGGATTTGTTTTCACTTAATAATTTTTATTACTATTCTTATGATTTTAAAAATGTGTATCTCTGTAGTGTGTTGATCTAATAGTGGAGTAATTCCCATTGTTGTGCACCAGTTCCTGTTCGAGTATAGGTCGAAGCGGTATTTTTTGTTTTAACCCAATATAAATTTTTTCTAGAGACACTTTTACTTGTATGTCTCTAGACAGGGATGAAATATCTTGATAAAACACTTATAATATACTAAATAAAATATAGGGATGTTTTCCTATACATAGTCTTATCCCTACAACATTCACATGGAGTTTCTAATCCTAAACCCAAAAATTACTAAAACTCCCCTATAATACCAACTATTACTACCCTGCTCTTTATTAGGAAATTCGACCAGGTTTATTACATGAAAATAAAACTAATAAAACTCAAATGATCAAGAGGACTAGTGTATTTGGTGAATATGAACTTTGTGGGATACCTTAAGACTTCAAATAAAAAATCTTTGTTGAAAATTTATTTTACAAGACCACAACAATCCTTCCTACATAGCATTGCATGGGATAAAATGAGGACTTACAAAAGAAATGGGTGATATATAAATCCCATTAAGGGATTGAAAAAGTAATAACATGAATAATACAATACATTTTAGGAAACATACATATCAATGGATCATAATAGAATCATGAACATAAAGGCATGGTATATCATTATTATCATAACATTGAAATGTGGTAACAACATATGACCTATTATTTTCATGATATAGGGCTCATTAAACATGGATTGGCATTAGTAAACCATAATTTCACCAGAATTATCTTTCGGAAAACATAATTTCATATGGTGTATTATGATATTAATCATTACCCATTGCACTAGAGCACTATCAGGGTTTACCCTTAATAATCATTTTGTTTTCAAATATATGTGTCCCACGTATATCATACAACAAGGATCTATGAAACCAAGGAAAATGTTTAAATTAAAATGTAATGTGTAATAAAAAAATTTATGTCTACAACCAATGAGAACATGATCACAATGGTTAATACCCTTGATATATAAATGGGCATTGTATTCACTACATGGTAATTTTGGAATGGAAAATTGTGGTTCAATTTTGGCAGCATAATGAAATTAAATAGAAATTCATAAAATGGATTGATAAGAGATAGATTAATATAATTAATTATATATATAATACGAAAATTAAGGGGATAATTGAAAATAGTTTCCCAATATATTGGTCGAAACATATATGTAGAATATAAAATAAATTCTTGAATGGAAATGAGAAGTGATAAATACCTTTGGGAATTTCAGCACAGAAATTGGTATAAATAAGAGAGATTAATGATAGATAAATCGGATTCTAATACTTTTAACATAAAAAGGGATGTATTGGGGCGGTTAAAAACAGAAAAAATAAATTAAAAATAAAAAAATAATGTACCAAAATATGTAATCATGCACTAAAATGGGAAAAGAATGAACCCTTACTGAAATTTGGAATAATAGATAAATATTTAGAAGTCTAAATCGGGGAGGATAAATAATACCTCATTGAAATAAAATAAAAAATTAATTATTTAATTGTTTTATAAAATTTTGAAAATTTGACCATTTAAAATTAAAAAGACAATTTTCAAATCTTATTATTGAATTGAAAGGAGGAGAGGAAGGTGAGAATCACATATGAAATTTTGGCATTGTATTGGGTGTATTTAAAGGATAATGGATTGATTAATGAGAGTGGATGGAATATAGAATTATTTGTAAATAATTTGGATAGTAATTTGTGTATGTAAAAATATAACAAAATTTAGGAATGTTTAATTTAAAAAAATTATCACAAAAGGAGTTCTTGATAGAATAGGATAGTTGGAGATCCCTTAAATGGATGTGTGATCCCATGGTCTTGATATATGCTTCTTGGGAGATTGTGGGAACCATGGGATGACTATATAGGGTACAAGGTAAATATTTGTAGAGATACAAATTTTATGTGGGAATAATAATGGGAGATTGAGTGGGTTTATAATGGAAAGGCGGTTGAATTCTTTATTGTTTAGGTTTTTTGGACTATGAACTAAAATATTCAAAACCATAAACCATATCAAGATTTTTGAAGAAAGTGCATTATTTTAATAGGGTAACAGCTGAATATATTAACATATTTCCCATATGTGGAGGTGTGTCACCCTTTCAAGGAAATGATTTTAATGTTCTATAATATTTTATATGTCTTAAATGGTTCCATAAGGCTTTGTAAAATTAATCAACTAAATATGAAAGTAACTTATTTTAATTGAAAAAATATATTTGTCTGAATAGACCATTTATTTTATTTTATCACGTTATAATTTGTTCATCTTGATGTAATAAAATCCAATAGATTTTAATACAGTATTTTATTTTTACCAAAAATTTTGACTCCCATAAAATTATTAAAAATCCAAATTTTATAATTTATACTTCTTAATTCCAACAAAATATCTATTTTATGTAAATAATTTCCTATATATATGTATATAAATTTTTAAAATAAAAACTAATATTTAATAAAAATTGAAGGGATTAGACAAAAACCATTTTCTAACCATAATAACAATTACAATTGACTGCATAAAATTTATACGATCATTTATATTTAATAAAATAATTTTATAAAAAAATTATAAAAAAACTATTTATATAAAAATTCTTTTATTTAATCAAAATATATTTCTTAATTGAATTTTAATATTATGCAGATATCTCATTTATTCTTTATCATATCAAAATATATTTTCTTCAAACTGATTACCAAAAAAATTATTAATAAACACAAAAATAAAATAAAAAATTAAATGGTAAATAAATATAAATATCATTACTATTAGGGTTACATTGATTCTATTTTTTGTAAAATTATTTTTTTACCGTTAATTATCCCATTTTCCTTTTATCATGATATTTATAAGTTTTCTACAGTTACTAATTGTATTTTCAAAATATTTAGTCGACATTGTAAGATAATAAAAATTATGATGACTTAAAATATATAATATATTTTATGAAAATTATATTTATTTAATATAAAATCCTTATGTATTATTGAAAATGGTTTTCATAAAAATAAATATTTATGGAAAATATGAGTTCAAATTAACTGTATAACTACTATTAAGAATTTTATTAATTTAAATTCATAATGATAGATATATAATATAACTATTTCATTTTTTTCATTTATCATTAAGGGTTATTTTTATTATTTAATAATAAAGATTCATTTTTAAATTTAAACCAGTTTTCAGAAAAAATGTATTTTCAATCCTAAAGAAAATATTATTTTAAAATCTAATATATATACGATTTACATGTTTTTAATATAATATAATACAATTATTATACCATTAAATGAAAATAAATCATAATAAAAAATGAAAATATTATATAAAAACTATATAATAACTATTCACAAAAATTTGTATTCCTCAAAAAATACCAAATTATTACCATACAATAATTTTCATATGATGAGACTAAAAATTTAATTTATTAATCACATAATTTTTATATAAGTTCATGAAAGTATTTCAAATTATTAAATAAATAACATTTCTAAGTAAAAAATATTATGAAAAATAAAACTTCATTACTAGAATTGGATTGAATAATCAACGGTAATTTATTAATATATTTATGAAATGTATTTTTTATTAATTAGATAATAGAAATAATATCATAAAATTTAATATAAACGTTAAAATTTTCATATTTAAATAATCGTTTTTTTTTTGATGTCCATTTTTGTGAATTCATATCCTATCAAACATAATTTTCTATTTTAAAAACATTGTTCAATAAAAAATCCCCATATTAATTATCATAGTTGTTGTCACATGACATAAAATTTTCCAATGTAAATCGTTTTCATTTATGATATATACGTGATTACCCTTTTAATACATGGTGAGTTTAATAAATATGTCACATCAAGGATCTCAAAATCTCTGATAATCATAATGAATGAATGGTTTTATATGATTGTTATTTTTCACAAGCCATATCAACAATTTAAATCTAATGATAACAAGTAAAAAAACTCTCAACACTTCCTATTTATTTATAGTGAAATATCATGTCATTCAATTAAATAAATATTAAATTCATCCACGTTAATGAAAAATCTATACACATGTTATATCATAGACTATGTTTATTATGGTTAAATAAGACATTCTTGGTTTATATTATGATCACTCAAATATACATCCAACATCATTAGAAAAATTATACATGTTATGTTCTGGTTTTAAATTAAAATAATATATTACATGAAAAACCTGCTAAAATAATAATCAAAATAATATATTCTTATCATAAAAAATATAAACTAAACATGTTTTACTACTATGTTTCATGACTAATTATTTTTGGAATATTCATTCATTAATCATTTAATAGCACAAGAAAACATGTTTTTTGATGAAAAAAATTAAACATGCATATGTTCCATTACAATATTTCACGATTTATCATTCTCAATAGAAACATTCCTAACTAATTTCATTTGATTGGAAGAACATTCTTATGTTTTATTACTATGATAAGATGATTATAAATTTATAATAAAATACAATATATTTAACATGATCATGCTCAAGTCATTAATTATATAATTTTTTAGTTACCACAATCATGATTTCGACATTCGGAAATCTTCCTCTAACAACCCAACATGACATAAAATGTGTGGTAATGTTATTTTTGTACTTAAAAAATTATAATTGGTCATAAAATAATAATATTTATCATTTATCATTTTTTATTTATCAACAACTTAACACAAATCATGATTATCAGTTTACTAAAATTGGAAATAAACCTAACAAGGATTGTTACCCTATCACATCGTAAAGAGATATGGATATATCAAAATTATAGGAATAAAGTCATGTGAAATAATGGACCATCTAATTCTTATCAATATTTCCAAATTCATTGAATTATCAATTATAAAAATTTATATTTTTATAAAGTTTTTGAATTTAAATGTTAATAACATTTTTGTCAATATTTTAATAACACAAGCTCATGAAAAATTTAAAAATAAATTAAAAACATGAAATATATAACACATGGAAACTGGAACACATATAACCATAGTTTGAAAATAATTTATTTTTATCATGCTAGAGTTAATTCTATTTCAAGGATACATGCTTATGATGGTTTTGAATGTAAAACAGATGATTTTAAAAGGATACACCAAACTTGTTTCACCAAAAACTTCATACAATATAAAAACTATTTGGAATGTTATATACTTAAATTAAAGGAAGAAAAATCCTACTATAGTAAGAATAATGAAATAACATGAAAGTAAACAGCATAATTAAATCCCAAGAAGGTTTCAAACTATCAATTCAAGATAGTTAACCATCATTTTTTTATTATGTGAATAATTTAGCAACCATTAATGAATTTTGTTAAAATATAAGAATGGTAAAAGTAAAAAAAACGAGAATAAAATCATATGATTTATTTAATTAAAATAAACATCACATAATTAATAAAATAAAATAAGAAAAGATGTCACCATAGTATATGTACATATCCTAGATATTTACTCAATATGTATTGCTGCTTCAATTGGTCATTTGGTAGGATTATAGTCATTGAATATGGCCATAGGGGGTCCAAAAATCCTATGTTTTACAGTCTCTACCATGACTATGTCATTGACTAATGTCATCTGAAACTATTATCATAACACCCCATGAAATTTTTATTATGCCTAACTCCAACATCTATCATATATCTCCACCATCACATATGATATTCATTTTTTCATGAACCCTCCATCCATAGATAGCCCTACTTGGCTAGAAATTAAAAAAAGAGGATAATTACACTCGAGTCATACATCTAGTTGGCCTTTGGTCGATGAATAGCGCCAAAGGTGTACAAATATCAATATATGGGAGGTATTACCCTTAATAAGATAAAAATATCGGGAGATATGATGTATCAATCATAATAATCTCCTTAAAATATAGAAATTAAATAAAGAAAATAAAAAAAAAATTAATGTATAAATCTAAATTGATACATATAAAAGTCTTTAAATGAATGCCAAATTAAATGTAATCTAAGGAATAGACACAAAAAAAGATATAAAAGGCCAATCTTGAAATTTCCGTCACCATCAAAAAATTATTAACAAAATCCATAAAAAAATTTTAATAGATGTTGGGTGAGAATATAGGTATAATCATAAGGAAAAAATAATACTCTTTTGAGCATTTGAAGAGGGCATACTAATGAACCTGTGTGAAAGTAATGGAACCAAATAGAAACTAAACCTGTATATTAACCAAAACCTCAACTACATAATGGATCCCTTAGCAAATAATGAATCTGTGTAATGTGATATGTTATAAATTACATTTATTATACGGTCCTCCACACAACTTTCCGATAGATTATACACTTTTTATCCAACATAAAATGTTATGGCGATCAATCCTCTTCCGAATACACCCTAACACATCCTGCCGCACACACATCAGATTCACAACACACACCACCCTCGTACACAAGGTCCTAAAAAATAAATCATTTTTTCAAAAACCTTATCCTAAAAAATCACCCTCCCCCACACATCTCAACCTCACATCAAAGCACATCTCATTAGAAAGACACAAGGGACACCACATCAAAACTCATCTCAATGACACCCTGGACAACACAAAAAAAAATCCCAATAAATTATTGGACATCACTTCCCAACTCATTTAAAAGAAAACTAAGTTACCACATCACATCGACCATATAATGTACTAATCAACCTCTATACACCACAACCTATGCAACACGCACCTCACTAAAAAGAGAGAGCATGTATGAGTGGGTGTTAAGCCATCCATCATCGAACTAGGATTTTCATGGAAAGACACCCACACATGATGATACAGGTGTTCGAAACATAGTTATCAATGTTTATATGGAGACTATTGAAATCACAAGGAAATATTGGATTATACACATGTATATTTACAACACATAGCCCCATCATATGGGTTTACAACAAGAACAGACCATCTCCACGAATATAAACAATCACTATCCCCTCTAGATGAATAAAATTTCACAAACAGGAAAGAAGACAAAGATCATAATTTATACATCATGAAATTATGTAGAGAGTATTTATTATCAATAATATTCACCTTATCATCCACATTGATTTATATAAACATGATTTATCAAGAAACCAATTTCATTTAAAAAACAACTTATTTTATATTCCCAATGCATTGGTTTATTTATGAATACTAACAAGTTAATCAACAAATCCCATAATAAATTACATAATTAAAATCCCAATTTAAATTATTCAGGTTATAATAATAATTCTATTAATACTTGGGTATATATAACCAAACCAACTAAAAATGTAAGCACAACACCACAACCCAATTACAACATCCACGTAACTATACATCCACATCTTGTTTCATAGCCCAACTACATAACAATCTACCATCAACTTACCCCCAACACATAAAAATATATCTACTACACATTACAGTAATTAAATACACACAAACCACACCAATTACACACATCGCAAAAAAACAGATTATGTTTTATAAAAAGGTGGTTCTCTTATTCAATTTCACTAAATTATTTAAGGGTGTTATCCCAAAAGCCACAAGATCTTGGGGAATCCATTTAATTAACTGAATATAAATTGTTAGTCATTTATTTATATATTATTATACCATTTAATGAAAGAAATAGATTACTTAAAAATCACTTTGTCGCAGCATGATAGTATCAAAAATAGACATTGTTTTTTATTAAGGGAAAACACCCAAATTATCGTAATATCAAATCAAATCATTTCCAATAAATTAAAAAATGTACCATCATAATTCATAACCCCCTACCACTTTAAATAACTTTTAAGTAGATTAATTTTATTTCATAATTTGGGTACAAAAATTTCCACATATAGTGACAATAAAAAAATCAACCTGCATGATACATATATAGAGAAATTAAGAAAAACCCTTTTTGAAATAATGTGGGTAAACATAGCTTTATTGCAAAAATATAGGGGTCTGGGTATAGTAGGAAAATCCCCTAGGAATCAAGAAACAATTAAATAAACTAGGTTAAACTAATCCCATGTGAAGAGAGATATGGTACATCCTGTTTCAAAAGCAATAATTTCTAAAGGAGGATCAAATTGATCTTTCCAATATAATGATTGGATCTAGAACATTTAGGATTAGAGATGATTTTAAATTTCTTTTAAATTATGGTCTAACAACCCATGTGGTTTGAAGATTTAAAATCCTCATGATATTATTTCATGTTATTATATGAATAATTTCTTATAAATCTGCTGTTTGAAACATAATATATGTCATCGAACACATTTTACCTCAAAATAGATGTAAAAACGTTAAAAATAGATAAAATAGAAACTTATGTAATTTTTGTAAAATGATTGATATGATACACCAAAAGGGTGAATGTCCGCCCATATGACACATCACATAGATAATGAACAACATGGGTAATAGAATATCATAATGACATGCCACCATGACGACTCAACACCAGGATAAAAGACTATCAAATTGACACACTGATAGGATGACACACCAAAAGGATAATAGACATGTAGAAGGACATGACACCAGTTTAAAGCACTATTATGATTTTGGACCACTAGGATGACCCACATTCAAGATGACATGCCACGAGGATGACAAACATCTAAGATGACACACTACTAAAATGATACATCGTATAAAAATGGATATTCGGAAAACTATTGTAATGAAACACAATTAGAATGAATCAAAAGTCCCCAAAACACCCAATAATTCCCCTGGAAACATCAACCATCAAATTTCTAAATATTTAATGGATATTATGATTTGGGCCATTACATTATATATAATCAATTGGGGGTTTGTGTTTGGATGTATAGTTAAGGGATATAATATCTAAATGGGATCTTAAAATTATTTTTCATGTATACTGATTATAATATATATGGTTTATACATAAGGGGATATCATTTATAAAAATAGGAAATCAATAAGGACATCTATGCTATGTGGTTAATTTCATAGAGTTCAACAACCATTTTAGAGAGTTCCATTGATATAAGATGGATCATTTTCCTTAAATATTTTTTGGGGGGTGGTGTGATGCAATAAATATTACAAATGTTATTGTTCAGAAACTCTAATTTGGGAAAGTCTTTAACTAAACCTTTTCAATTTAATTTACTAAGGGAGTGTATGTTTATTTTTCCTAGTATTCGATCCTATATCCAATACTATTTTTGAAAATCATTTAGACAAGAGACATTCTATGAGGCTAGTGTGTCTAGATTTATAGCATATATATTAATATTTATAATTGTTGTAAATACTACGTTATTCTTGGAATATAAAACTTGAAATGATTCATTATTGAATTTAACATTAAATCCATCATCACACAATTGAGATATACTGAGAAGGTTATACTTTAATCCATCAACGTACTGTACTTTAAAATTTGAAATAGTGTCAGTGTTACCAATCTGGCCAAGGGTGATGATTTTTCCTTTACCATTGACACCAAATGTTACATGTCCTCCAAAAATCATGCTAAAACTTTTAAATCACGAAAAATACCATGTCATATGTCATGAAAATCCATTTTCCAAGTATCACAGCTTTTTATAGGATCTATTTAAAAATTTTACCTACAAAATAGTTTATCCAAGAAACGAATTTGGTACCCACATTTTTCTGGGACCACGTACATTATTGATATAAGCTTTAGGGACCAAAAATATTATTATGAGATTCATATATCCAGAATATATAGTGTTTGAAAATTAAACTCTTTTTGGTCCTAAAGAATTGGATGCAGTAAAAGAATTCTTGAAACTGAGACTTGCTGTAAAATTTGTGGTTTTAAAAGAGGTACTAGATTTTCCATATTTGGTTAAAAATGTGATTTGAATAAATTCTATTTACCTGTTTGATATCCTATTATATATGTTTACATAGAAGATATTTTTTAACCAATCATTTGTATAAGAGTATTTTTACCATTAGTAAATTTGTCTTGTATTTCTTCAATTTCTCATTATAAATTTTTAACTCATTGTTCTTGTTGTGAAGTTGAGAATTTTTCAATTTTTTTGTTGTATGTTCAGTGTTAATATTCACAATAAGAGATTGTTGTTTCTTCAACGATTTATACTTATCTTTCAAATCATTACATGTTTCTTCAACCATGTTTCAGTATTTGAATAATTCATCAACTTATATATTCACTAAATCACTTTAATAATAAAAATAATTATGTACAGGATATTTTATGGTCACCTTAGTTTTGTTTGTCATAAAAACATATTTTCCATGTCATACTTCACACATTGAATAGAAGAAGATTCACTTAAGCTGTCCTCAAAGGCACTCTAGGTGGCCTTCATTGCTTTCTTATTCCTTCTATCCTTATTTTCATTCTTTTTCTTGTATTTAATCTTTGGACAATCATCCTTAACATGCATTTTCATTTTTCATTCTTTGAAAATTATATATTATTACATATCATTTCTCTTATAATCCATTTTCTAATTTCCCTTGTTATCATACATTCCTTTGTAATTGGGATTTTTGAAAATATATTTTTCCTATAAAATTTCATAAATCTTCTAGAAAATTGTGCCATTTATTCATCATTTTCAAAAGCAATGTCATCACTGCTAGGGCTTTCAATATCAGCTTAATCATTCCGATTTTTCATTATTTTAGAAACATTTTTTCTTGAATGATACATAATCTTGTTTGGGTTCATCATCTTCATTATTTACCTTTAATTACTCTTCATACATCATTAATTTTTCCATAAATTCATTCACATGATTTTATCAATATATCACAATTCTCTAATAGAAATAGAAGTTGCACACTATCTTTCTAGTAAAGATCGCAGAATCTTCATAATCTATTGTTTGGATGTTACTTAACATCCTAAAAAATCATTGTATTCACAATTTCATTGAACCTATGAAACATATCTAAAATATACTCATTAAGATTCATTTTTACGTTATCATATTTGATAGTATAAGTATTTAATCTCATTACATTAACGTTAGATGTTTCCTTATGAGAAATTGACAGAGAGTCTTAAATCCCATGTGTTATTTTACAGGAAGAGATATCGTTAAACTCTTCATCTCTTAGTGCACAGTACAAAGCATTCATTTCATTAAAATTATTATCATAGGCAGTCTTGGTAAGATCATTCTATGTGTTTCTTGAAGTTTTAGGAATTTTATATTTACATTTAATAGAAGCCTGGATATCAAATATTGTGCTTTCTAGATATATTTTTATTTTAATCTTCCACTAAGAATAATTAGTTCCATTAAAGAAATGTGGTTTTTCGGTAGCAGCTCTTACTAATCAATTTTACATGATATAGATTTTAGATGAATTTCAAAGTGATAAAAATTTGGAAATAATAGTAATTTTGAGATCTTTTAAAAAATATAATCACAGTTGACATGATTTAAAAAAACTAACAAAAAAATAAATTCAGTATCTCTAATACCAAATGTTGGTCATAATAGATCACTAAGAGTGGGTGATTTGAGTATCCATACAAATTTCGATTAAAATTGGTTCCCAAAAAAATTTCAACGAATAATGTAATCAAAATCATTTTTTTGTGAATTTAAAAATTCCTGAATGTTTAATTAATTTCTCATTAGATTGATTTTTTCTCATCTTTACCAATATAATGATTATAATAAATTTTAAAACTAATATATCAATTCAAAATAGATATAAACACTTTAAAAACTAAATATCAATGTTCATTTTACCTTAATGTGAAATGAATTAAACTCATATTAGATTGAAACAGAAGACAAACATCCCAACGGATTAAAAATGAGGTTCGGTCTCAAGATAAGACATAGTCTTGTCTACTTGGTGATCTCCTGCCACCATGCAGTTTATATTAATAAAAATTTGTTCCACACCCGATATCGGGATTCACCATAGCACACCATGCTATCCAGGTAACACTTGATCTCTTCCACAATTATTTTTGGGAAAACTAACAAACAGATCACACATGACCTCTTCCATAGATCTACATGGGATACAAGAGAGAAAAATTGGTTTCTTGTAAGGATATTTTAGTATCATCCAGTTATGATCAGGATACAGTGTTTTTGAAAGAAAAATATTTACACACAGCTCAAAATGTAAAAACAAGATCACATTAGTGATATAAAATAATAATAGAGTTTATAAATATCTATGTGTTGTGCAGTAAATCTCTAGACGAAATGGATATATTGAAAATGATATTTGAGCCCTCTTCTAGAAGATGGATAAAAAACAGAGTAACGTAGTTTCTATAATATAGATTTCAAGTGTGAAAGGGATATCTAATATATGTAAGGATATTCAGCATGCTTCAATATCTTGCTTCTTGTAATATTAAACTCATTTTATACTAAAGCTACGATTTCATCAATATGTAATATCCTGCAAATTCACATGGCTGGCCTCTTTATTTTTCTTGCTGGTTCTCAGAATGTGTATTTTATATTTGAGCTTCTAGTCATTTTATACTTCATGTTCCTTTAGGAATTAAGATCACTAAAGGATCATGTACCTCATTCAATCTATGGATAGTCCTACATACAACTTCAAATAATGTCATAAACATTAAATTGTCTAAATATGACCGTTAGAAATAAATTTGAATTAGTAAATTACAAATAGTTATTTACCACTATCAGTGAGTCATAAGTATAAGTACCTCATCATAGGTTTGTCACTATCAGTTTGTCATCATTGGTGTTTCATCATCAGTCGGTCAGTATTGGGTTTTCAATGGTCTGTGATCATTAGTATGCCAGCATCAGGTTGTCATTGGTCTATCATCATCAGTTTTTTGGGATCATTTTGTAATTAGTATGTCATCATCGGTTTATTAGTATCAGTTTTTCATCAGTTTTTCATCATAGGTTTTCTATAATTAGTGTTTCATCATCATTGGGTCGAACATAGGTGTGTTGATCATTGGTTTGTCTAGCATCTGTGTATTAGAAATCGGTTTGTCGAACACTGGTGTGTCAACCATCGGTGTGTCGAACATCGGTGTGTCAAGCATCAGTGTGTTTAACATCGGTTTTTAGAACATCGGTGCATGAACTCCGAGAAAATCATGAATATTCATCCTTATACATAACATTACTATATTTAGTAACAACAAAAAATACAAGTAAAAATACACTTGTAAACATATTGTTTCATAAAAATAGGTTATTATATTGTTAAAAAATATTTTTCAATATGAAATAATGAAATCTATAGATTGAAATTATTTTTGAATATGAAATCTACTATATCATTGAGGGTCCAACTCCTAGGTATCAAAAAATTTATGTGGTTGATGGAACACACAAGGGAAGACAACAACTATCATGGCTTTCACAACGCACGAGATGATATCTCCAATAATGGAACAACAATGTTGTCATTTATGGTGGTCCCAATATAAACAATGTGAGTAAAAATGACCATATATTTTGGAGAGGTGGTGTTCCTAGGAATGTATACTATAAGGGTACAATGTGAAAAACTATTTATCTATGCTCACTAGGTCCCAAACCCATGACCCCGAGCATAGATCTTGATGAACCTCCTAGGAAAGTAACATATTGGGTCATTTTTCCTGACCCTACAAATCTAAAGGTCCATGGGTGGAATATTCACAAGGAAGATTATATTTTTTATTCATTCACATAGTCACACAATACTATAATATTCCATATGATACATAATTTTGTCCGTAATAGGGAATACGATATTAATTCCTCTTTTCTTCAATATCATTGAACTTGGGGTCAATTTTAGGCATATAAACAACATATCAACGTTCATATACATGTATAATGAAAATTTGAATTATATATGTCCATAAAAAAATCATTTCAAGGGAGGCATTAAAATAATGGAGTGATTTTACCAAAAGATTGAGAATGGGTTTCCAACATAATGATCATTATGTTTAAGGTTATAGTACTTCTCCATCATATATATTCTACTACTCAACAAGTCTGTGCGACACATTATTATAGTTAACACCATCTTCTATTTTGTGTCATAAAAGGAATAGAATATTATTATTGACAACTCTTAAGAGTTTAAAATCATTCTAGTTGGGTAGTTTGAATTCCTCGAACTAGGAGATGATTGTTCTTTGGAAACATATTAAAAGGAAGCACTTCCATTGGGTTTTTAGAATATTTACTTAAATTATTAATGGTTAATTATTATATGAGGGTTTAAAAATCTCATTATGATTATGAGATATCATTTAATTAATTTTTTATCATTTGGGTTTATAGATTAGCCATGTGATATAGGGAATTGAAAAGTGTGGTGCTTCAGTAACTAAATGAAGTATCATATTGTACCGTGGGTTTATATTAGTGGATTTTAATATTGGTGTGGGAAAATTATTATCGATAAATAATTCTTAATGAATCTAAAACATATATTCACCTTTTGTTTTATTAGTGTGATAAATGAATTTTATACCGCTTAAGAGTATTTGATTTTTTTATTATTATGAGTGTTCTTAGTTCATCATGGATACAAAATTGAAGGACTTGATCATAAATGATTAAGGGAATCTATTAATTTCATATAATTTAACTGTAGATAATTTATGGAAAATATTTACTTATATTACACCTAATTTAAGATAAAAATATAGTTTTAGAGAACTTTTATTTCCGCCACATTTTATATTTTGGGGAATCTTACTCTGTATGTTAATATTGAAGTCGTTATGGGATTTTTTACCAAAAAAATGTTGGATATATGTATATGTCATAATGATAAGATTATTATTTGTTAATTTGGAGTGAGAGAGTCTTGATTAGAGATGAAACTTAATGGTGAACATCTTGGGAAGCAGAATTGGAATTTCTTAGTAGTTCCATTTCTGATAACATTATGTGATATTTATAAGAAGAGTCTTATTTTTTAAGATATATTAGCCTCTTCCATTCATGTGGGATTTCATTTTTTTATGTAGGTGTGTATGAATCCCTATAAAAAACATTATTTATAAATTGGCTGTAAATTTTTTATTGTTTATTTATTTTAATTCTACATATGCATTGTATTAGTTTTATTTATTTATTTTATTTGTTTATATTTGTTAGAGGGTTTGTTTTGTATTGTTTATTATAAAATGTGATCTCAATATGTGATATTTTATAACATTATGAATGTTCAAAACCATTAGAGTAATGGATTTGGGTATGAGGTTGTACACTTAGCTTATCATCTCCCTAGAGGGGTCCATATTTTTTGGAATATCAAATGTCACATGAATTCTCTTAAAATATTACATTAAAATGTCAAAAGATAATAAGAATTTTGTATACTATCAAACAACCTTCCCTAAACTTATTTAAAAAATAAATATATCATAAATATATAAAATAATTGTGATATGTTTTTTTTCTAAAAAATTTGTTTTTTATCTACAAATAAAATTGACTAAATATAATCAAAATATCATAAATTACATAATGTGAATATACATTTTATTATTATATAATATTTATTTATAATAAATTTTAATAAATTTTATAAACTATTATCAAATTTTTTATAATAATTAATTTAAAAAATATCAATAATTTTATTTGGTAAATATTTCCTCAATATTAAAGGTAATAATAAAATATTAATTGAATCATTAAAAAAACAATTCATTACTCTTCCATAATATTTCATATAAATATTTATATACAATCCAATGATTTATAGTATAACAAATAAAATAATTTACCTTTAGATGAAATATAATGTGAATGTCCAAAAAACACCAAGGAAATATGGAAGACTATTATATTAAAATAGAAATGTTTTTGATAATTCAAAATGAAAATCTATTTCGAGTTTTTTATTTATGTTGTTTAATATAAACTAGAATTTTTTATTGTATAAATGATCACACAATAAAACATAAAGAGTCATATAAAAAATAGAACACAAAACACATTTATAAAAATCCATTTAAATAAAGATAGATTTTTCCACATTTTAAAAAAAATCCTCTTTTGAAGTATAGTATAAAATAAAACATTCTAAAACAGGAACACTATTATAATAAAAACCACTATTTGATTAAATTTTGATGGATAATAAGAAATTATTTTAACTCAAAATTATTCCTAAATAATGTATCACATTATATATATGTAGAACGATTTAGTAGAAATAATACATAAAAAATTATAAAAAATATAATAAAATTCTCAAATAAAATTTATATTATAAAAAATAAAATAATATGATGATATTAGAAATATAGACATGGTTCCTTATAATATTAAAATTTTCACCAACCAGTATACCAATAACGCAACAGATATTTCAATTTCAATCAATATTTTATTCAAATCAAGAAAAATAAGTTCATTTCTTTAAATATATATTATATTAAAAATAATATTTCAAATAAGAATTAAATAATAATATTTATCTCATTATTTTAATTAACCAACCATGGTGATCCCTAAATTTATTACACGTGTTGGACCATGGAAACCTCCAAAGGAAATTCATTATCTAAATGATCAACAAAGAAGATCCCGGAATTATATACTTCTAATGTGAATGATTATGAAAATAATAAACTACCCAATAATCAATTAGAATATATAATGTAGATAAAATTCCTATAAAAACTCTGGCATTATAAGTCAAATAATATATTAAAAATAACGGTTTCCAACCAAAATTTTTAAAAAAAATGTATACAATAAAATGAATGACTTGTATCCTTGTGATATATAAGAAAACATCTCACAATATCACCACAAACTTATAACACATCATTATCATAGATATCAACTACCATTATGTGGATTCTTCTCTTTACCAATGTCAGATAAAATAAAATATACTGATAATTTGTGGGATATGAATGGTGTGATCATAAAAAGCATTATATTATCATGTAAGATCAAAAAACAATTGTGTACATGTCCTAATATTAGTATAATTTACTATCATACTCTGTGTTTAATAACAGTTCTTCATAAAAATTGTTTCGCTTTGGATGAAATTGAGAGAAAAATATAACATAGAAGGAATTAAATGGTTGGTGGATAGTTCAGAAAAACCATGAACCCCAGATCAAATAATCTTGAAACCCATATCAACATGTATTTTCATGGTTAGCATATGTTTTGTCAATTATTTTTCCCTTTTATAAGTATTCATTCATCTTTATTGAAGAGGCACATGGTTTGGGTTCATTGCTAGGGAAAACGATGCCCCTTTCCCTAGAAAACGTGTGCCAGAATATAATTCATCTTGTACTTATATTTTAAACAACCCAAACCCCTAAACTCACCCCATTAGTCCCACAATAAACTATATATTTCTCTCACAATTATATTGAATCCTTTATAGATTTAAAGTTTTCCCAACCATATTTCTTCATGATTCAAATCCTAGATTGATGATAAAAAACCTTCCCAATAAGAGAACCATATACTTCATGGGTTTCCATTCCTTATTCATTAATCTACTATACAAGATAGGGTCATTATTAATTTTTGGAATAGGTATATATCAATGATTTTCGATCTATAACTATAATTTAATTATCATTAATTTTTTAATCATTAAATAGGGATTTAGATCTAAATCCCATTCTACATTTTTATGATTCTTACATTTTGGGGTTTTTCAAAAGGGAAATTTGTCATCAACAAATTGAGGTAGGTGGTATATTATTCAAATCACATAGTCCTTGTTTCATCCATGTATATGTAATTTTAAAATTTCTAGTGATCATTTAGAAATTTCAAACTCTTATATTTAATTAATTGATGTGGTCAATTAATTTAATTAGGGTTTGGGGATTTCATTGAATAATATGATATTAGAATGAGGACAATTAATTGAAAAATTTCACATTCTATTATTATGATTGCGAATTTGATTATTTAATTGAGGATTTAATTATTTCATATTGATATAGTGAATTGGAATAATTTATTGTTGAAATATTTATTGGATAATGATATTGATAATTTGGAAGATTAATTGATGAATTAATTATAGAAATTGTATGATTGTATAAATTAAATAATTAATTTAGAAATTAAATACATGATTTGATATGAATAACTAATTGATGAATTAATAATTATGTATATAAGATAAAATATTTTTTTAGTTAAATAATAATATTGAGATAACAAAATAATTATTGAGTAATTAATATGGAAAATACGATTGAATATTCATTTAGTTAATTAATGAGATTGAGATGATTAATTATTTATTGAGATAATTAATGAGATTGAAAAAATTAATTAATTAATTAGTTAATTTTTTATATTTATATTATTAATTAATTAGTGAATTAATTAATGTAACGATGAATCATAACACTAAAATTCATATAAAAATTTCGATTGAGAATTGTAATAATTGAATTATAAGATTGACATACGATATAAATGGTAATAGTTTAATTCTAGAACATGACATCACTTAAGAATAATGTAGACTCTAGATGGGGTTAAATAGGTATTATGGTTTAGGTATCCCAAAAAACCTATGGAATTTATGTGGTTCAAAAAATAATAAAATGATAATGTGACAATAGTTTATTTATTCATAGTAATTATTTCATTATAAAAATTCATACACTAGGTATTGACTAGATATTATCTTAGTTATTGTTGGTGAGGGTGAATTAGTTGTACTCACACCGTGATTAGGATTCCTGATCGGTACCATAATATATTACACGATTGTATGGTAGGATTAGAGAAGGGGCCCTATATTAGTTGGGTGAGCTACGATTGAGGATGAATGATGGAACTGGACATAGTTCGGGTTCCATTTTGTAGTTTTTAGTGACATTATATTGACTTTTATTTCAACCATGAAATTTTTTTATATCATTTCATTTCTACTGTATAGTTTTGTTATTATGTCATCAGTTTGGTTCATTACGAGATATTTCCATCTATTGGTTATGTTTATATATTTGGAAATAGTTTTTTTATTTTTTATTGATGAATTAATCTAACAATGAGGGTATGCTATCCAATATAAATGATATTGGACCGTAAAAGATATTCAGAATCCACTAGAGTATGGGGAGGAATGTTTGAGGTAACACAATAAATCATCTTGTGGAATTAGTGTGAGTAACCCAATTCAGATGTTAAATAGTTGTATCAAAGGAGGTATTCTTTTATTTTTAATTTTTCATACTATCAAGGGATGGTGGATCTAATTCAATAAGAGTTTGGTCTTGGTAATGAGGTCGTATATGGGAGTAGTTAATCCATGTATGGAGGAGAACCCAACATCCTATTGTTGTTTAATTGTTATTATTGTTCTCATTTATAATAGAATTTTACATATCATTAGGTGATGCACTTGTGCTGCTATGTGATTTTTGTTTTTGACATTTCATGAAATTTTAATCATATTCTGATATACATGAGAGTTTTTTTTCATGCCTCTTACTATGTTGTCATTAATATTTTTTTGGCATCAGCCATTGTCAGAATTTGCAGAAAATGGGGTTTTTTAGTTATTAAACATGATGTCGTTTTCCATGATTTTGAAATTGAATTGAAATTGGTCTATAATATGAATATAAATGTGGTAAAATGATAAAAATGAGTATAATTGAGTGTCTAAATGTGATAATTTAATAATGAAAATGAGTACTATTTGTTAACATTGACCTTATATATTTGATTATTAAGGGTAGTGTTAGCACCCCAATTTTGAACATGTTTTAGCGTTGGTGGGTGGGTGGAAGATATATTTTCCCATCATGTGCTTTCCCATAAATGTATTCATGTTAAAAAAATGTATTCAGTGGTGTGTGTTTTTATTGTAGTGTTATTCTACTATGAATAAGTTTCATGAGTGGAAATAGAAGGATATGTGTAGGGATGATCCTCCATTAGTGGAAACTGAGGAACATATACTGCTAGGTGCTGAAATTTGAGAGTAGTTACTTGAAAAATATTCATGATTCATAAATTTATGGAAATGGACCATGTATTGGCCAAGAATAGGATTTTTTACTTGTAAATAAAGTTTCATTAAAGAAACCTATTTTTTATTTATAGAGAAGGTGGGTATAGGAGAGGAAATTTCCAGATTATACCTATCTAGACTATATATAACAACTTGGAGGCTCCTAGTGTGAATAGGGTCAAACTAGTTTTTTATATGCTATATGGATCGGTTCATCAATGGTGGTACCTTCAGGCTCTCACTGGATATGATGATGTTGTTTCATGGATGGTCTTTTTGAAATTATTCTAGTTCATGTTCAATCGAGACACACTGGGGTAGAATAGAGTAGCAAGGTTACTGATGTTGACTCATTGGATTATTTCATTAATGGAATTTGTTGTACTGTTAATATATTTTCATCATTTTTGTACAATATTGGAAGTATTGGAACATATTTTAGAAAATCAATTTCAAGAATAAATTATGATTGAAATTTTTTCTGAGGTTAATATATTCATATTGAAGATGTTTTTTGTGGTGGAGAATCGGGCTCACATAGATAAGGGGATTCTGAAAGTGGATTCTAGTGAAGGACATATGCTTCTTCTAGATAATCAAGTGGTTTGGATTTCAAAAGAAGGAAGAATAATAATGAGAACATTATCCATAATTTTGGAAAACATAGAAGACATAGAGAAAAGTAATCTACACAAACCTTTCTCAAGTTATTTCAATCTCATGTGGTATGGAAGGACAGTATCAATGTCATTTTCCATCCTCTCTAGATAATTACCAATCATGCATCATGATGTAACATATTGAGATGTCTTATGAGAACCCCTCATAGAAAAGTAATGATGGGGTAACAAGTTTGTATCAGATTTTTTGAAGGCATTATTATTCACTATATAATGCTTGATGTTGGATTTTTATTGATCGGTGTGGTAGATGCAATGGAAACAGTTCTTCTTGGAATGGGTGCCAATATTTGCAGAGTGGTGAATCTTATGGGTGTTAGACTACTTCATAAGGTGGAGGAAAAAATATTTTCTAACAGTGCTTCCTATAGTTGTGGATTGCAAGGATGATCCATCGACATTGAGAGACACCATTCTATGGCCTCTAGATTACATATTTCCGTATCTTATATGGGTTTCTATCATTTTATTTTTTCAACACAACATTTGAATTGTTTGAGGAAGTCAATGGAGTTTGTGAGTGAGTTGTTGATGATATATACACCATTTGTAATGTTGTCTTGAAAAATATACATGTTCAGGGGATGGTCTTTCAATGTTGATTTGTATCATTTCCTGTGGGATCCCAACATTGTTGGAACGTCATAATTCAATATAATTGTGGATACCGACTATTTAGTAGTAAACAATCCCATATTTAGTTTTTACAAATGATAGTGACATTTACGTATCCTATGGTTGATATGTAGAAACACTTTAGAGATTGGTATATTCATTCATGATGAGGAGGGAAAACTCATCAGTAATAGGGAGAGATCATAACACAGGTTGGTAGTCTATACATGAATGATAAAGGTGTAATTTTGGACGTCTATCCAAAAGTAGTGGATCTATTTCAAGATGATTTTCCAAAATCATTATCAATGTTTCTGCCTGAGAGAGGGGTGAAATTACTATTGATCTCATGATGGGGTGTAAGAAATATTCTATTCCACTGTTTTAAATGACACTAGTTGCACTTCAGGATCTCCCAACACCACTAGATATGTTTATGGATAAGGGGTTTATCTATTTGAGAATATTTCAATGAGTATCACCAATGTTTTATTTCAAATAATGATTATAGGAGTTTTCACATGTCTGTTGATTATTATATGTTGAACATGATGACTATGAATAACCCATATCGACTTCCATGTATTGTTGATTATTTTCACCAATTGAGAGGATATTGTGTCTATTCAACAATTGAGTAGAGAACGAGGTATCGTCAGTTGAGATATTGGACTTCTAATATATCAAGGAATGGTTTTAGAATAAGGCATGACCTAGATTATTTTTTCATAATTCCATTTGGCTTAGCGAATGAACTGGGTTTGTTTCAGTACATGATGAAAGGAATCTTCATTCGAATCCATGATTAGTCTGTTGTAGTGTTTTTGGATGAAATAATACAGAACTCTAATTCTCATGAAAAAACCAATATCATGAAATCATTTTTGGTACAATAATAGAGCACTAGATATACGTTATGAAATCAATGTTTCATTTTTTTAATGGGAAGTTAAATTTTTTGGGACACATCATATTGGAGGAATATGTGTATATGGGCCCATATAAAGTATAGAAAATGGTTTCTTGGCCGAATCCCAAGGTGGGTTTTGAAATAGGTAGATTTATGGGGTTAGTTGGATAATATTAGTGATTCATAAAAGCCTTTTCACAATAGATACCACCTTGTTTGGGATGGATAATGAAGGAGATAAAGGTGTAATGGATGAAATCAACTGAAAATGCCATCTATGATTTGAAGAAACACATGACATAAACATTAATATTGATCCTACCTAATCAAGGTGATAAGTACTTGGTGTTTTGTGATTATTTTGCGATATGGTTTGGAAAAGAGATGATACAATGAGATTGAGTGGGTTTTTTATGGGTCTCAGCAGTTGGGGACACATGAATAGAAATAACCTACACACGACCTAGAGATGGAATTGATAGATTATTATTTGAATGGTGGGTAGAATTATTAGTTTGGTGAGAATTTTATAGTTCTTACCTATTATAAGACCATAATATATACCACCTTACATGGATAATTGAGTTTTCAACAATAATTATGCATTGAATATATTAATTAATTTGATTTTAAAGAAGAATATATGTCCAGGAGAGGTAATACAGTTTCTTATGAAAAAATAGAAAAGCATAGGCATTGGGTATTCATGTGTCTAGTGGTGAGGGATTATGATAACTCTTTTAGTGGTGTGCATGTGGTGGTTTAAGAGAATTGAATGGAGAGGATTCTAGTATCAATTTCCATGTAGAGTACACATTTTAATGGATTAGGGATATTCAATATGAGTTCCCAAAATGATTATCTTTGAGGAAAATCATTCATGGTGGATTACATCATCCTCTAAGTGGATAGATGAGGACAATACTATATAGTTCCAAAATTGGTTTGATGCGTATATGACCGGGACAGAGAAGTTGATGTGGGAATTTCATGACTCAAAGTGGGTCGTAAATCCATGTGGGACAAATATTTACCATAAAATTTGTGGAAAATTTTAGTAGCTAATTATAAAAAAGAAGATAGCTTGGTTCGTTATATGATGAAATACATGTCAGAATGTAAAGTAAGAGAATAAATGACCAGGTTGTTTACTACAGTCATTTCCAATTCACGAATTGAATTGGGGTGGTGTTAACATGGAATTTTTGGTGGGTCTACCATGGATTCCACCGATGACTAACATTATTTGTATTATTCTAGATAGACTATTGAAGGTATAAAATTTCATTACTTTAGGAGATACCCTCTTAGTGGAGCATGTGAGTCCCCTGTATGAGTTAAAGATATTATGCATACACAAAATTCCATGAACTATTGTCTCATATTATGACACAAATTTTAAAAAATGATTCTCAAAGTAATTACAAAAATCTACTTGTATACATGTTTTAATAGGTACAATATACCACCGAATGATTGGTGATAAGTAGGAGAATACTATATAAGTAATTGATGATATGTTGTGGGTGTGTGTTCTTGACTGTAATGGATCTTGGGAAAGACACATATATTTGGTGGAGTTCATCAAAAACATCAATTATCAGACTACTATAAAAATAGCCCCATATGAGGCTCTTTATGTAGCACATGAAGATCACTACAATGATGGATGGAGGTAAGAGATTTAGAGTTGACGAGACCAAATCTCAGGATGGAATGTTTGGAGTAGATACAACTTGTTCCAAAACATATCGATGTGGATCTAAGTAGAAAGAAGATGTATATTGATAGATACAAAAAAACATTACATTTTATTGTTGGTGATGGTGTATTTCTTCAGGTATCTCCATGTTTGGGCCACCGAAGAATATAGACATAAGGAAAATGGAACCCATTTTCATTGGACCATCTGAGGTAGAGGAGGAAATTGGTCCAGTGGAATACCATTTGTCTCTAAAATAGAAATATAGTGAAATGAATGAAATTTTTTATTCGTCAATTTTTTTTTGTAATCACCTTGACCTTTCTCAAGTGATCTACAATGTAGATTTTTTGTTTGAGATAGATGCACCTTTTTAGGAGAACCTAATAAATGTGATGGATCTCAGTGATAAGGTGTTAATGGAAACGTCTATATTGATAGACCATATATTGTAGAAGAATGACTGTGATCAAGAGGATTTTTGCGAGAGAAAAATAGATATGGGGGAACATTGGATTAATCTGTTTGGTGTGGAATCATAGAAATTATTTGGTGAATGGTTCGAGTAATAGTTTCAATTATGTGAGAGTTATTGTAAGACCCTAACTGATTCTTATGATGTATCAATCTGTGTTTTATGTAATCATTTTCTATGTTCTATGTACACATTTTTTGGTTTTTTAATTATTGTATTTTTTGATAAAAATTCATGAAAAATGCGGGAAAATATATATTAATGGTTGGTTCATTTATATAAAGAACTATTCAATCCAACCATGAAATCTATGAAACCCTAGAATGTTTGGATTTATATGGTTGGTTCATTATCTTTTCAAATAATGATACATTTAATGTGTAACAATGAATCCCCATATAATAGGTTCTTAGTCTATATTCATAATTATAGAATATTGTGTTCCCCTGCTAGGAAAAGTGTGTGTTTGAATTAAATTAAACTAAATATTTGATTATTAATGACCCAAACCATCAAAGCTCACCCCAATTGACCATAGATGCTTATTCCTAATTTTTTATTGTCCCTATTAGATTTGAATACTTCGTGAACTCCGTTCATAACGATTTGAAGCCTAGATCAATGATATACGCCTATCCAGGTATAATAATCCAATCCCAATCAATTTCCTATTCATTTATAATTATAATGTTATCCTATAAATGGTTTTCTTCATTTCAGGAATAGATATAGATCTTGGATTTTCTATGATAATCTATAATTTAATGATCATGATTTGATCAATCTTGATTTATGGTTTTATATTAATATTTCATTTTACGTCATAGTACTGCAAAATTGTTAGGGATTTTCTATTAGGAGATCATTCATTCTTGAATTCAGCTTGATGATCTATTATTTAAATCCCATTATTAGGGACTCATTTATGATTATGTAATTTTAGAATTAGTAAAATAAGTATAGTATGAACAAAATCATAAATTAAATTAATTATTTCAATTAATTATTTAATTATGTGATTGGGGATTTCATTGAATAATGTGATATTGAAATAGGGATATTTAATTCTGAATTTAATTATTGAGTTATTGAAATTTCGAATTTGAATAATTAATTGAGGAATTAATTATATGATTTAGAGATTGTGAAATTGTTTAATTATTTAATTTATTAATTTTAGGACAATGAGATTGAGAAATTGGATTATTAATTGATGAATTAATTGTGGGTTTACTGGTATAGTGGATTTTTATTACATCATGGGGAAACATATTAATGAATTTTATGTGAATAACAAAATATATATTTAGTAATTACATAGTGAATATTTATTAATAGATGATTTAAAAAAACCTATTAAAAATTATTAATTAACAATTGAGTTAATTAAATTGATTTTAGAGATTAATAGATTATTATATTAATTAATTGTATTAAAAAGATTAATTATTTGTATAGTTAATTAATAATATTTAAAAGATTAATTAATTATTGAGTTAAATTATTTATGTAGAGATGATTAATTAATTATAGAATTGATTAATGAAATGGTGAATGGACAAATTGTAATTTGTATGAATATTTAGATCTAGAATGGTAACAATGGAGTTCTGAGATTTACATGTGATATGTAATGATAATAGATGAATTTTAAAACATGATGACCCTTGGGGATAGTGTAGACTCTAGTTTGGGCCATTGAATCTCTAGTGGTTTTGGTATCCTCTGTATTACAGAGAAATTTTGTGGTGAAATAACGAAAAAATTGCTAATGTAATTAATATTAATTTATGAGTTCTAAATATTTCATTATAAAACTATATATTACTTTTATTGACTGTATATTTTTTATGGTTCATTGGTGGTGTCCTATATAGTTTAACTGACAACTTACTATGCCTAATCAGTAGCTTACTATTTTTCAAGATTATTGAAAAGGATTATGGAAAGGGACCTGTATTAGGTGGATGACTTTGGATAGAGATTGGATGAAAGAATTAGATGTTGTTTAGGAACCGTTTAGGAGTTTTTATAGTCTTTAAATGTATTTCCATTTCATAACTGACATTTTTTAGTGTGGAATTCCAATTATTTATTTTTGATATTCTATATTCTATTTTTTTCTTTTTGTTTTATTAGAATCTCTATTGTTATGGTAATATATTCAGTTATTGATTATTTATTTTCCAAATTTTTTTAATACGAATTAAGGGTATAGTCTCCTCATTACTGATATTATACTCTCACATCTAGATGGATTCCTGTAGCATATATGGAAGCAGAATTTATGTCTTGTAGCGAACCATCTTGGGGCACCAATTTATGGCACTCGAGTTAAGATGTTACATATAAAACCATGTTTTTCAAAGGATTTCCTTATAAAAAACCAATTTCTCTCATGTAATGAATGACAAGGAATGATATATTCCTTTTAAAAAAATTTAGTAAAAAATTAAATTCCACTAATTTTGGATAAAAATTTAATATAGTCAGAAAAAAAAATTAAAATAATTTTGTATCAAAAATTTCACATGTAATTTATAAATATTAAATTTAAATATTAAATAATGGATGTTATTAATAATTTATATTATGATGGAGCTAGAAATTTTCATCTTATCTATTTCATAAAAGGAATATGTTCACAAAAATACTTTAAACATTCTCCTAGGTTTGATATAACAACTTGATAATTGAACCATCTATTATAAAAATGTGCTGCTGGAGTTTTTGAATAATTCCATTCATGGTATCCATAAAAAATTCAAGCTTTATAGTCCCAATCTACCCCCTCCAATGTACCATGGGTTATCATTTTCTATTATAAAATCCTTTAGTCTTACAACTCCAATAAGTTCCCATAGTATGATGATTTAATTTTGATAGTTCAAATATTTTCAACAGAATATCACACATAAATAATAAAAATATACCTATTTTACAAATAATCATGATTTGAGATTAATTTACAATTTAATTTAAAATTTTGTAAATAAATTTATAAATGAATTACTACCCCTTAAATTTTACTAATGAAAATTCGTAACATATAAAAATAAAGAAAATATTTATTAAATTAACAAGTGTATAATGTCTTATAAACATGGTCCTTTCATGAAACTATAGTTATCAAACACAATGTATTTCGGAAAAATGAATGTTATCCAAATAAATTTGGAAATAATGGATCATATTTATCAATATAGTGAATTAAAAAATTAAAATAATATCTATAAACATAAATGTAACTAACTCTTGAAAATATATATAATAGAAAAGACATAGAAACACAATTTCATATGAATTTCACAATGATTTAGGTATATCCATTTTCCACAGTTTTATCTTCTTATGTTCCTATAAAAAACAAAATTATTTCAATACACATCCTATAGATCCATATGTAACAAATTACTCTATTAGTCTATCCACAAATAATATAGTAGATATAAGAGAAATTTTAAAAATAAAAAATATTGTGAAAAAAACATTAGGTTTCCAAGATCCAACAACAAAAAATCAATCACGATCACCCCTATAAGAGAATGGATCATCTAAATATCATAATAGAGGATGAACATTTTAGATCCTAGTCCTTAGGAGGACAAAATTTGTTAACATTTATAATATTTTGTTTAGAAGAAAATTTTTTATAAATTAATTTCCAATGTAAGGGTTGGCATCAAAACATAACAAAATGTTCACCAACCAAGAACCAATTTATCTATATTCTATGAGTTTCGTGGATTAAAAACCAAGATTGATTATCTCTATTATAAACCTCTAAAATTTTGACATTCAATCCACTTAATACAATAAGTATTATATGTAATTATTCTTGAATTGACTTGACCATATTGAAACCATTCAAATTCCAGGAAAACTCTAAAATCTTCCATGATCACAAAAAATGAAGAATGGTTTAGCAATAATGAAAGAGATAAATAAATTAATGTTTATAATAATGATATTTACTAGGACAGTTTCCCCAGTATATTTTTTATATCCTTAAATTCCATATTATAGATGGATTTTTAGGGAATATATGAGTCTATTACGTCCCCTTCATCAATTTTTGTTCCCATATCACCCAAGAAACATTTCTATATTTTAGAACTCGCAACCATACATAATATACATTCAACACATAATCATTTAGTGAGAGTTAACAGTTATGACAAGTAATTTGATAATTAATATATATACCTATTAATTCAAATTTTCCAATTTGAATTCATTATTTGCATTGTAGGGAAAAAATCATGTGATAATATATTATTAAATAATCATAGAAATAATTATATTTAGATTAAATACAAGATGAATATTCCTTATTTCAAATCTATTTTTCAATATAGAAATTCCCTGTGAAATATGTATATAATTGTTTTCAATTTCAAATTCATCTATGTTATAATTTTTTTTATATTTTTATGATAAAAATGATAAGAAATGAAACATTATAGAGGGATAGACTAGTGATCATAAAAAGGATTTATAAAAATATTAAACCAGATAAATTCATCCTTTGAATATTTTATTTTTCTTTATATAATTGGGGAAATTCATAGTCCCATAAGACATATTTCACTACCCTAAGTTTAAAAAATTATTGATTTATATGGGAGAGTATAAAAAAATAAATCTAATTAATTATGATGGATCATTGGTAACTATTTTTATATGATAATTAAGCCATTTCCAAATTTCTATCATTAGATCCTTAAAAATCTAGAATTTAAACATTTGTAATACCCTCTAAATTCATAATTTGACAGATTATTCGTCTGTATAACTAAGGATTGTAAGTCATTATCAACTTTAAATAAGAATTGAAAACATTCATAAAGACACTAAAAAATAAAGAAGTTAAATAAGGGTTTCTATCCAAAATAACATAATAAAGAACCATGATTAAGTACATATTATCTTAGACATACAACTCTCTATAATATTCAAATTTTATTTTTGATAAAATCAACATAAAATATACCATATTGGTTATTTGATTTATATCTACCCATTTAGAATTATTTCGTCATAGAGCCAATAGTTACCTAATATTGAAAACCATATATACCTCATCTAATTAAAATATCTGTAATATTATAAGATGATGCAAACCAAAAGACTTATAGTTATTATCCTTATTGTTCAGACATGTATATCAATTAGAAAAAAAGTCATCATTGTCATTTTTTCTAAATTCAACACCAATTTAAATGATTCCACACACAGTACATATTAATTTTACAATAATGACTTAACCATTGAGAATAATCAAAACATTCTACCACATGCATCTATATAGATTATTGAATAAAAAAATTTAATAAGTGAAAATAATAACATCCAAGGAGAGACAGAACATCACAATGATCTGTAATCTAGATAATTATATCTACAAACTCTTCTAATCTTCATAATGATATTACTGTAATGAAAAAAACATGATAAAAGATAACATTAATTACAAATAATATATAATGATTCAAATATCTTCCTCCACCTTATCTAGGTGAATCACAGAAATGAAAAACATATAATTTAATCATCTTTAGATTTTCAAAATACAAGAGAATGAATATTTCATCATATAGTTTTTTCAACAATATTCCCCTTCCATGAGGATAATTTTTTTTATTTTTGGTTGAATGATAACAACCATCTAATATTGTCAACATATGGCTTAAGACAATTTTGTAAAATATGTAATAATTTTTTTGTATGAAAAAATAACAAACATATCCCCAAATAGTTAATGTCAAAAACAATTCATCGAATTCATAGATACCCAACAAATTTCAAATTTTAAATTATAATTACATTTAAATATGTCAATGTGATTCATAGATATATCTATATATAATTTTGAACTAAAAATATACAAAAATTATTTTAAAAAATTATAATATTAATTTGTTATATATAACCCAAACAATATAATTAAATGGAAAGCATTATTGTGACCACAATATTAAATATACTGATAAATAAAATTAGTTAGTTTTTTATATGAATTTAATTAAATTAGTTTAAATAAAATAACTAATCATGTGACATTAAATATTGAAATGTTTATTTATAAATAGTTTCTTTCATTGTGATTAAATTTCAATTTCAAGAATGTTTTATTTAATAATGATAAAATTTATTTCATATGAATAATTGGTTAACAATAACATAATTATTATAAAATATAAATATTTATAATAATGAATAATATTAAAAAAATTCATATGTTCCTATGAAATAATTTTTCATTATATCTCATTTATTAATTTTAAATTCAAATTTCAATAAATATAAATTTTATTTTGATAAACATAAAATGTAACTCAATATAGTAATATTTTCAAAAGGTGATATCCAATTATATTTCTAAAAGGGCATAATTTTCAGAGAAGAATAAAAAATTCATTTTATATAAAAATATAAAATTATTATGTTATTATTATATTAGTTTGAATTTGATATTAATGAATCCAATTTAATGGAAAAAATATCTTTCCATGAAAATTTATGATTCTAAATATTATTAATTAAAATTTTGAACCCATATATTTTATTTTAGATAATAACTAATATCTTCATTAAATAATTATTTCAAATAAATTAAAATTTTATTATATAAATACTAATATTTAACAAAGATATAAAATTATGTAATCCAAAATAATTTTATTTTTGGAACATTCTAATATACATTGTATATAAATGGGTTTTCTAATTTTATTTATAAATAAATTTTCTTATAGGTTAAAAAAGGTACCCTGGTGAAACCTTAAATCAGTAAGTGATATATAAATGGATAAATAATGTGAAAATATTCAAAATTATGTTTCTAATTTAGCAGTTGAGTTATTTTCGACCTTATCATACCATCCAAACTATTCTTTTTATTCTGCATGACTTATTTAACATCTACATCTAATTTATTTATTTAAAATATTAAAAAAATTTATTCTGAAAAATTACAATATTTTTCTATATCTACCATTTCTTGGCTCTCCTAAAAATTGGATTCATTCTAAAACCATATCCTTTTTAACTACTCTATTATAATATTTTAATTTTTTTAGGATTTCAATAAATTATATTATCCATTTCCATTTATTTCCTACAGATCTTCTATAGAAATATAAATATTTTCAAATTGACTATCCATTTATACTTAAACATATTCATTTATATTATTTTATTACAATACTTCTATTAAAATCCAGATATACAGGTATACACATTATTTATAAAATTATTTTTATTATTCAACTAGAATAATCATTATTAACTTTTTTCGATAACTATTTTTATTAAAGATACCTTTATTTTGTGGCTTCTGCGATCTAACAGCCCCACATCAAGATGTACTTAATTTTCCATCACTACAATATAATTATGGTCATAAAACATAATTCAAAAAATATTATAAAATTTATAAAATATTATATATTTTGATAAGAAAAAAATATTATTCATTTCAGCCATTCCATGGAAAATGAAATTATCCTCCATTTTTATGTTTGGACTACTGCCAACATAGGACAATTTATTTTTATTTTTACATTCTGAACTACCATTACTAGTTTTATCATAGAGTTGGTTAAATTGGAAGATATGTTTTTTATGATATCATTAATGATATTTTATGAAAAATTATTGAACCCAATAATGATTTCTAAAATGAATTATCACTAGAAATGATATTGTTTAAAACCACCATTCTAATAAGAAAATTATATTTTCTACCATTGTACTATGAGTTTTCAATTGGATCATTTTATAATTACTTAAAATATATCTATATCACAATAATAATAAAAATGAGAGACCACTATTATGTTGGTATACTTTTATTACACGTAAGGCACATCATAATCAATTATTATTCATGGCTGATATATTATGTTTTTATTTTAAAGACATACTCGTAAAAAACTATGTATTTATATTAGAGAACAAATTGAGAAGTTATTTAAATGTATTATATAAATATCAATATTTAAATAATTTATTTGTTGAGTATATGAAAATTTATATAAACACATAACTCATTAATTATCATTTAGAATCCCAAATTATTAATAGAAAAAAATTTGTTCCATAATATACCAGATACACCAAATCGAGCATAGAATAATAATTGAATATTGTAATTTAAATGTTATAATTATAACATACCCACTATATTGATGACTATGATCATTGTTAACTAAATTATGAAAATATTTTTTAATATTATATATATAACGCATTTACTGGTGACCAATTAATTTTAAAAGAAGATGAAACCCACTTTGAAAATAAAATGGAATATTTTATAGATAACTATTTAAATTTGATGTATTTTTTATACTAGAAAAATAAATAAACAGTCATTTTAATTTATATTAATGATATATATAAATATAGTTATAATTGAATCAATATATTTTTTTAGCATTAATTATATGTGACTTATAGAAATAATATAAGAACAAATAAAAGTTTAAGTATAAAATATATTTTATATAAAAAAACTAGTTTTGTTAGATTTTGATGGTGAAATTTTTTTAAATATAGTTATTAAAACATTTATATACATATATATATGTATTATATTTTAAAAACTAATGTTTTAACTAAAATAATAATATAATAATTTACACTGATTTAATATATTGTTCTTTTTTATATATTTCTTGTTTTGATAGGTAATGAAAATATTGGATTTTAATAGAAATAAATATTTTCTAAATTATTTATAGTCATAAAATTTATTTTTAATATATTTTTAAGTATAATTAGAAAAATTTTATACATTCAATCCATTTTTTGTCATTAGAATAAATTTCATATTTATGATTGATATAAAAACCCTATGATTTTTTGAAAATGATAAAATAAAAAAACAAAATTTCACTCCCCATCAATGGGATAAATTTGAAAATAATTTTAAAAAAAATTTGTTTCAAATTTTCAAATATTAACTCCATATTTGGAATTAGAAAGGATAAATTGAGTAAAAAAATTTAAATTTGCTTTTTAGAAAATAACAATTGTAACTTCAATGTTTTTTTTACCATCTTTAAGGGATATTCAAATAAATAAGGATAAAAATTATATTATAAAAAATAAATAATTACACTAACACTTGTATTAATATTATTATATTAGTTATTATCAACCAAAATAACTGTTGGACATTTTTTTGACCTCTAAGAGTAATTTTGATGACTTTAATACCTTTATCATGTTTTATTTTTAAGAAATGGAATATATTTCATAACATATGTTTTCATAAATATGAAATTTTTAATATAGTGTTATTTTGTAGGTATATTAAATAATAAATATTAATTTGAGAGATTAAATATTTATCTACATCAAGGTAATTTATTTATAATTATTAAGTGATAAAATAATTACCTTAAATTAAAATAGAATGATGATGTAAAATTTTTTTGGGTTATGTAAATATTATCAAAATAAAATTAAAAATATTAAAAAAAATAAAATTATAAATAATTAATTTCATACAACATTTATTATTTATGATAATGACATTTTATTAAGGTGTTAAAAGTGTTTTTCCATAGATATCATGTTATTATATTATTTTTACAAAGTCATGTCAATAATAGTAGTAAAATTGAAATTAATAATATTTTTAAAAAAAATATTTAATTAAAAGACATAAATTTTATAAAAATCATAAATTCATCAAAAAACATTAGGATTAAACTATAATAAATTATTCAGTTTTGATTTTTTATTATTTTATATTTACTACAATAACCATCAACCACATAGTTACTCAATTTTAGTTTAATTGTGTCCCATGTTACAGACATATATTTAATATGATTTCTATTAAATTCTCTTGATTATATATTGATTTTCAAAATCTACGAAATTGATCTTTAAGAAATGATGATTCCATTTACTGATTAAGAGGTATGTTTTTATGAAAATAATTTTACGTATTCTCACCATACTTAAGTATTCCATTACATTATATCACTTAATAATATTTTTATGATCATCCCACATTTTTAAATGTTTTTTATAGTATTTATAATGTAATTGTAGAATTCTAGTTGATAATCACAAAGAGATTTCATGAAATAAATCACATCTTATTTTAATAGTTTTATACTATTAAAAAAATCTTTACTGTGTATAAGTATCCACATGAAATTAATGCATTCACTTTATAATAGTTTTTCCAAATCCTCTGAAACACTACACCAATAATATCCAAAATTTTAAGATAATTATTTTAGGAAATGAAGTTCAATATAATGTAATAATTTATTTCCATGTCCTTAAAGTTGTTATGACACGATAGCTTAGAAAGGTTTTGTGATTAGTATGTAATCTTAAGAGATTTGGATTTAGAAATGGGTTTATAAGTTTAACATGTATAATAACATTAATATCAGATAATTTTTTAATAACTCATGTTATGAAATTATAAGGTGACTAATAGTATTTTTTGAGAATTTTATTTTTCATTTAATTATGATTTATTACATTTTTGGATGAAAAATGAAATGTATGAGATGCCATTTGACGTTAGAAATTTTTTCATAATAATGAATTTATATTATTAATAGTTTTAGTATTATTTTATAGTTTTAGATAATGGGAATCCCTTAATATGAGTGACATACATTCAGTCCCAGGAAGGCCCTAATAATTGCACCCACAATATAAGGGAGACAAGGGTTCATTTCCTACCACCAGCCTATGTGAAATGATGGTTGGTAAGATATTTTATTTTTAGTAAATAATTTTTTTAGTACAATGTCAAGATTATGTTGGGAACATGTGTTTTATCAAACAGATAACACCGATAATGAAAATTATTTATTGATTTGGTGATTATTGTAGTTTTTGAAGACAATCATTATTTTTGGATTCCTATAAGATTAATATAAATTGAATTAAATGGTATTTTATTTTGGGAATATTGGTTGAATAAGATATTATAATAAAATATAATATCTTTTTTTTATTATATTGACTATTTGTATTTGTGTAAATAGATAGAATATCACAGAGAATATTCTATTGTTTAATTTTTAGTGAGAGATTTTGATAGTAATTGATTTCATTTTGAGATTATTTATAAATTTTTTCTCTAAATATTATGGGAAAATATCCCTATAATTTTTTTTGTTTCAATCACTGTATATAATATTTTTTCGTAATATTAATTATATTTATATTTTGAATGATATTGGTAGAACATTGGGTATTAGTTTTGAATTTTTGGATATTAATGTTGTTTTTTGTCATATAAATGTTTATTCATTTTGGAGAATTATATTATCATATAATAATAAATTTAATATTTTTTTATTTATAATTATATAAGAAATAAAAAATTATTCTTTTGTCAATATGTGATTCTGTAGAAATTGATTCTACTTCTTCGTGGATGAAAAGGTCATCTTAAATACTCCACCATAGGATATAAGATGATATTTTTTGTGGAAATAGAATAAGGGAATAAACTATAATATTAATTTATGTATATATTCTTATTTTATCAGTCCAGGAAGGAAATAAATTCATGTAAATATATGGAAACAATCTTGAAACAATAGAATTATTTGTGTACATTTATCAATGACCTTTTAACCAATTACATATTTATGATTTTGTGATGGTTAACATTATAATGACCATGTTCTATATCAACATCCCTAATAAACATATAGTTTTTTCTATTAAAAGTAATTGTTTCCCTATATGTATCTATAGTATGTGTTATAACTATTTACCTTTGTACTTCCCTTTATTTGTATTAAAGTGGAATTTTTAATAATCATTTTTCTGGTTTGGTATTCCAATAATAGTTTTATTAATAGATGAACCCTGATTACCAAGATTGATTTTATTCATTGTAAAAATTAATTAATTTTTATGGTGGGCGGATTTATCATCCATAATTTTGAAAGGAAACACAATTTTCAATAGAATAAGAGATACATTGCGTCCATATTAAGTGAACAACTAAATATTTTTAATTAAATTTAAAAATTCTATACTACCCGTTAGAACATAAGGTATGAACATGATTTATTAAATTATTATAATATGATTTTATTTTATATATATAAATAATTATTTTGTGACCAATTATATTTTGATAGAAAGAAAACCCACCTTGATAATTAAAGTAAATCGTTTTTCTCAAAAACTATTTAAATGCACACAACTATGTTTTATAGAAATTAAATAAAAAAAGCACACATCATGGAAAATTTAAATGATATATATATATATATATATATTCAACATAATTTTTTAGATTCATCCAATTTAATTATACATGAAAAGAACAATTCTAATCTTACGTATTAAATATATATTTTAATAAAAGTAAATTTTAGGCCTTTTGATGGAGAATGTGTTTTAAATAAATTTGTTGACACATTTAAATACTATACATGAATAATATAAAATATTTAATTAGAAAATATACAAAAAATTTACATAGTTTTAGTTTTTGGTATATTTACGAGAAGTTTTAATATTTTATTAATTGTGAAAAATCTAGAATTTAATAGAAAACATCATTTTTATCTATATAATATATAGGGTTCAATAATATTATAAATTCTTATTATTGTATAATTAGAAAAATTTATATAATTTAACCAAAAATATGTAATTTTATTTAATTAAATATAAAAATTGATATTAAATCTATTTGACATTGTGAACATTTTCACATCAAAAAAACATTTTTCAATCCCATCAATGGGATAAATTTTAAATTAATGCTAACAAAATATGTGTTTTGAATATTGAAATATGATTTCCATATATGGAATATTAAGGACTAATTTTATTAAATATCACACATTATATTTTATCGAATAAACAAGTATCTTTACCTTTTTTTAAAATGGTTAATGGTAAATGAAGTTATTAATCTAAGAATGAATATTTTCAATATTTGAATATTAACCTAATACTTTCTCTAATTTTATTGGATGAAATATTATTGAAATAATTAATCCTTTGTCTGATTTTATGCCATCACGGAGAATTTTTTATTACATTAAGGCCTTTTAAATATTTTATATTAATTAAAAGTCAATGTTTTCATACTTTTGTTTTATAAAATATTAAAATTTAAATATATGTTTATTTGGATAATATATTATAACATAAATAATCTTTTTAACTCTAAAATAGAAAGTTACACCATATTAATTTATTTATATTTATTAAGTGAAAAATAATTACCTTAAATAATGGCTTAACAATGATACAATATTTTTTAATTAATTGAAATGTATAATAAATGATATTAAATATATGAAAATAAAAATAAATTTTAATAATTAATTTCGTAAAATAATTTTAAAAATTGGTTTTTTATTTTATATATTTTTAAATTATTTTTATAATATACAATGTTGTTATGTTATTTTTAAAAATTCAGTTAATAAAAACAATCAAAATTGATATTACTAATATTTTTAAATTATTAATATTTTATTAAATGATATAAATTTTATAAAAATCTCATATTCATCCAAATTAATTTATAAGGTTAAAAATTTCATCAATTAGTTATTTATGTTAATTTTGGAATATTTATACGTACTATATTGACCTTAATGAAGTAAAAAGCATGTTGTTTATGTAAGAGTTTGAGATTAAAAAAGGGATAAAAAAAGATAATGACCAATAAATAGTCAAAACATTTATAACATTTAATTCATGAAGGTATTTTGAACCCTATTCATCCTATATTTAAAATAAAGTAGTTTAGAACCATTTTTAACAGAATTTTAATTTATATTAATTTAATATTTTCATTAAATCCAAGAATACCCCTCCCCTCTCTTATAAATTATCAACACTTATTATCTTCTATTACATTTTGAAAACAATTTGGTTCTACCAATATCTACCCAAATACCTTCCAAAATTACCTAAACACGTTCAAGATATCTTATTTTATTCATAACATCGACCTTAGTGGTATTATATTGTTAATAAAATGAGTGTGTTACAAGGAAATGCATTGATTCAATAAAAAATTTCTGTTTTATTTATAATTCCACATCAATAAAATATTCATAAAGAAAAAAGATAATATAAATATATTGTAATAAATATTTATATCTATTATTAAATTAATTTAATCAACTAAATACTTATACAATTCAACGAAATGGACAATAATTTATCGTCTTTGTGTATATCAGACATCCACCACGTGAACCGATTTAAATCATTTTCTATCACCATATCTGTATAATTTTTGTAATGATAAAATTAATGGATATATATGATATTAATGATATATTTCTCATTAAGAAAAGTTAATATATCAATATCATACTAACATTTCAATGCACATTAAAATGATATCCTCATTTAAACATATATGCGAACAATCATGTCCACAAAACGATGTGATTCATTATTAATAAGCATATAACATGGATGATATGTAGAAGTATAAAAAAATTATTGTTATGATATTGATTATATTATGATTATTATATAAAGATATAATAACTCATACCTTATTTCTATCATGGTCATAGAAAAATGAAAATGTTTCTCATGAGTACGTATTGTTTTCTATCTCAATGATTGTAACATAAGTCATTTGTCCAGACCTTATTTAATATATGGATTTAAAATTATGATTGATGTATAATAATGAAAATTATATAATTAATATTATTTTATATATGATTTATTAATAACTATTTTGACTATATACATCCTACCAATGTTATTTTTCACTCACATAACGAGTATCATTAAAATATTAGACAAGAACATAAATAAATTAAATAATTATTATGAAATACAAAAAAGTGATATAAAACAAAATAACAAACATTCAAAAATTACCTAATAGATGTAAATTTTTATCCTATGTTTATTATTCAGGAATATAAATATTGGATGTGATGATTTGTACTCATGGTAAGAGAATTTTAACTGAAACCCTCATTATAAATTTTTTAATGATTTATTCTATTAAATATTTCTATTTAAAATAAATGTTTTATAATTGGTTTTTATAAATGTATTAACTCAGAAATTAATTCTTTAAAATGATAATTTTAGAATTTCATTCAAATTTCTTAATATTAAATGGAATATTATTATTTTAAATATAATTTTAATTATTTAAAATGTGTTTTTAAAATATATTTATTATTTCAATAATAGAAAATATTTTATAAAAAATTAAAATGATATTATATGTGTGACAATTTGAAAACTAAAACATTTTATTTGTTATAAATACAAAATTGACCTTTAATATTTTATGGGTGGATAAATGATAAACCAATGATGGTGGTAAAATAAAAAACCTATGACCCGAGGTTTCATGTTAACCCAAGGACGGGTGGTTACATTAGGAAATACCATAAATTTGGTAAATAAATATAATTTATGGTAATTCCACATATAATAGTGACAAGAATGGAAGAAGCCAAATTTATTTTCATGTTTACTATAATTATGTTCTCTTTCACCTACATATATTTTAGATGCTTTCAAATTAATTTTCGTGAAAATATATGGATTTCTAAATGTTTATAAATTGTTCTTTTATAACATTTGATTCATATTTATGAATAAAATTAACGACTTTATGAAATATTTATTTTGGAGTTTAACTAGACAAACATTTTCTATTATTTTATTTCTCATTATAATCATTTTGTTCTCATCCAAATTTGATAAATTTAATTGATATGATGTGATAGGGAAAAGATGGAATCATGTTGGGAGACATGAAGAGTTTTAATTAGTTAAATCCAGATTCATTATAATAGTTTTAAACTATGAAAAAGAATGGATAATGTGTATATATGTCTGCATGTAATGTACATGTTTACATTGCGAGCGTTTGACCTATTTATCTAAAATTTAAAAAATAAAACATCCTAAAATGCAGGGAAATGAATTCATGACATAATACACAAGATTATGTTATTTTATAAAGTTCGGTCCTTACATAAAAAAACAATATTCATTAATTAACAAAAAACAAACCAGTTATCTATTTTATCATATTTTATCATAAAAAACTTGAATTTCAAAAAAAACTACATTTTTAAAAAATGACTAAAATTCATTTTATTACCCTATATGATCTAATAATTAGGGAACTTGGAAAAATAATTTATTAAATTAATATTTTTATTAAACTAGTAAATTATGGTAATTATTACATACACCTAGTCTTGAAAATATGTAACAACTAAGCTATATTTAAATGATTGAAATAATTATAAATTAGGTATATAAATGGTTTTTGGAAATAATACAGTTATGTGGTATGTAATAAATGAACTTATATTAATTATTAATGATAATTAATGAATTTAATGATCAAATCAGGATAAAAGGTAAGGTATTTTTTATAGATTACAATATTTGAGACTTGTTTAGTATTATTAAACTAAAATAACTTATGTAGGATAAGTAAACAAAATATGAGATGTTATGAAGTTAATTATGAATTAATTATAGTATTTTAGTGTCAATTATATTCCCACTCATTCAAGGGGTTTTCATTAAATTGTTAGTCAAGACACAATGATTCTATGAATGAAACATTAATTCCTTGATATATGTTTGGGTTATAAGCAATGATTTCATATGATTTTTTATTTTATAAACATAGATTTATATTTATCATATATTCTATTTACTCATGGGATATAGGAAATGAAATCATATCATATGAATCAAATGATGGTCGATGCAATCATTGCCCCAATTGTTAGGATTTTCATGAAATCAATTTTAATTCATTAAATTATGATAATAACTTTAGAATTAAGATATGGGAGTATAATAACATCTTATAATATTGTATGGTACTATAGCTTTTCAAAATATTTATATCTTTCAGATAGGAAATATTAGTTAAATATATATTTAACTTGAATGAGATTGTTTACCGTAAATGAAACTAATATCTGTAATAATATTTCGTCGAGTTGATATTTTTTTATTACGATATTTTTTAATAAAATAATCGAATCTACCCCAATTATATTTTATTTTATAATAATTTCTATACCCATGTTTTCAAAATATTTATTAACCAAAATAATATTTGGTTAATTTTTTTAATTGGTGAGTTTTGACATTTAGATTTTTGGAAGAAAAATTCCATGGAAATGATTTGTATTCATATAATATTCTATAAAAGATAAACAATATTCCATTTTAATGATAAATTATTGGATGATCATCTTAAATGTTATTCTTTTAATTCACTAATATCTCATATTCAATGGATATATCTGAAACTGACATGTAAATTTATATTTTACGTGAATAGTAAATAAAATTTCAGAACATTCTATTACTATTTATCTTCAATTTATCTTATCACTTAAAAATGATTCACATTAATGTGGATTATTTTTGTTTTTTGTTTTATATTATATATATTTATCATTTTGGGGATTCAACACATGGTATCAAATAATTTTCATCAAAAACCACCCCAGATACCCTGTTAAACTGATAACTCAGCTAGTACTAACATATACTGAAGGGAATTCCTGATCCCCAAAGGTAAATGACTAGTACATGGAATCATATAAAATTAATTTGGAATGGTTATACAATTAAAAATATAGATCAATATGAGACAAGTTAGTAATACATACAATAGAAACTGTACTAGGTGAACTGTACCAGAAGCCAAATAGGAAAAAAACTCAATGTAGTACCACCATCTACATGAAAACAAGTAAAACAATTCCCGACATACTGACCAAGTCTCAATGGAAAAAAACTAACCATGTATGTTGTTCAATATCCAGAACAACCTCAAAGAGATTCCATTCCCTTATACAAACCTGGAAGGATATTATCTTCAAACAAACAAAGGAAAAAGTGGGGTGTGAGTTAAAGAAAGGTATGATTTCACTCAAAGGTTCCATTACAAAACTACAATATAAAATATACAAGTTAAACTATTTAATCTTTAAAAGAATTTGGATTCTAATTTCAATGAAATATTTAAACAAGTAATGATTAATAATTCAAATGTTTTAAAAACAATTGTAACTCATTCATCACATTAAAAATGATTGTTGTACATTTCAAATGATGGAATTAACATTGAAATGGTACTCTTTAATCAAATGATTCTTTTCATAAAATGTTTTAATATACTCCATTATAAAAAAATAGTTCACATAATAACACAAGGCACATAAAATATTTTACAATTAATTTAATATATACATTTTAAATAAAAGAAGTGAGAAAAATGGTCATATTCCATGTATGTTAGTTATTTAAAAGAAATTGGGATTCGAAACTATGAAATGATAAATATGTACATATGCCTATTAGGCCTCAGTGATAGGTGACTCATCAACTTTTCATACGGGTCATACCATGATGATATGTAGTTTTAGAATTTTTTAGGTCATGAAGATCCCCTCAATATTAATCAATGACTACCTAAGTCTCAGAAATGCTCTAGTACAAAACAACTGTGAAAAATAAATTTCATTAATTATTAAAATATAATTAATCCTAATCTATATTTAAAATATCCCAATTTTAGCATTAAAATTAATAATGGGTTTTATTAAAAACAATTACTTTTAAAAAAGATGAAACACTATGGTTGCAATCAAAAAAAATAATCGATTTTTCATAAATAAATATTTGAAACCAATTCATGTTATTTTACAATCCAATTCACAATGAAATAAAATAATATAATTTTCATACAATACCATAAATTTTATCACAAACCCCCAATGCACATGAATTGGATTGTTTTCATAATTTTCAATAAAAAATATTACAAAAATTAAATTTAAAATTACAATTAAATCAATTTTTATCAAATACAAAATAGAATTTAAATAATTTTAAAATCAAAATTTTCACTAACACACTACAATTAAATGGAATTTTCGGTTTTCAAATTTCATGAAAAATAATAATTTGTTTTCAAAACCCCACTTCATTCGAATTGGGGTTTTATAACAAAAAAATTGAAATGTAATTAATAAAATGAAAAGGAATACATGGAATCATGGAAAAAACCGAGGTTCACAACCCCAAAATAGTTGTTATTAGTTCCAAAATCCAACACTAGGAATCTTGGAACAATAGTTTAGAGAAGAGATACCATATGAGAACGAGAATATGAAAATGAAAACAACTTCAAGAAGACTGAAGGTCATTATTGATGACACTAATCACTTCTAGGATGGATCCCTAGGTCATGAAATAAAACTTAAGAGCTCCATGGAAGGGAGAATTTTTTTGGGTTAAAGTAGGACTATCATGGACCTAAATGGAGTGTCTAATAATTTTTAGTAAATATTTGGATTAATGGAAACCCAGTTCATTTGATTTTCTAGGTAGATGAACATGATTTAGTAATACCATATCCAAGATATTAACCTATTATAAGTAGGATTCATGGTTTCTCCTAAGATGGTGCATAGTCTATTAAACCATGATCATGTTGTATGAATCCCATTACCCAATTTTGAAAATTTGATATAGCATGTCACCCAATTTGGAAAACCAGATGCCAGATGTTGGATAATATTGAACTATCCTAGAAAAATCCAAAAACATTCATAATTTCACACAATTTAACCCCAAATTAAAACTTATGAAATGAACCGAAGGGGGGGTAGGAATAAAATAAATAGTAATAAGATGTTACACCCTCCCCACCATAGAAATATGTTTCCCCCAGATAGAATACGACAATGATTTATTGTCAAAAAGATGATACCACAACTCTCTCACCAGTTTATCCCTCTCCCATATCTCAAAATTATCAGAATTGTGATATCATCTCACACGTATCTAAGGTATCTTACTTCCTCAAATTACCATGGTTTTAGAATAAACTATATTGACTTCTCATTCAGTCAAGTATAAGTCTTGTCAATATTCATGATCTCTCTAGCTGAAAAAATGAGTTGAATCAGATGAATACAATCAAATGTGAGATAAATGAAACATTTTATGTATAGACATCAGTTTTAGTGGAAGTAAAATTGTTTTATACATTTTTTCACCATATAAATAACCTTTAAAGGTCCCACAAAATATGGAGGAAGCTTCCATTTCCTACCAATTCATCGAAGATCGAATAAAGGTGAATCATTCAAGAAAAAATGTCTACCAACTGAGAATTAAAATAACATATGATGAAAAATAGAATATGAATTATATTTTATCTCTGTAGTATTCATTATTTAAAGAATAAAATCAATATTTGATGACTTCTCTTACACCATGATTGATCAAATCAAGGAACACTCACCAATCTCATACCAACCCAATAGGGATTTACAAGGATGGCCATAGAAGACCTCAAATGTTTCCATTCTATCAATAGAATGTTATCTATTTTTATATAAAAACATATCCATCCCCTAATGATTAACCCAATATACACAAAACTCATGAACACATGCATGAATAAATATACTGAAGAGTCTATATAAATTTTTCTATTCATCCATCCTACTTTTGATTTTCCATTTTACTAAGATAAATTTGAGATCCCAGGGCCTCCTAAGGACAAAAAAATGGATATGTATGTATAGTATACCAATAATAGGACCTAATAGATGGAAAACTGTCAAAATGGAAAATCTATTTAAACATAGATATTTCTAAAGTACCTAAATTTTTTTATCACGAATTGGTTTAAAATTTGCTAATAAGGTCAACCTGTTGATCAATAAAATTATAATATTCACCGTTCTCTTGGTATATGGAATCCCAGCCACAATTTCCAATAATATTTTATCCCACTTACATGTAGGGACTGGAAGTGGATAATGTAAAACCAAAGAATTCTAGTTCTCGGCCTTAACCTATCATCATGTCTACCAACATGAATTTTTTTTGCAATGCCATATCTCATATCTAGACACCAGAATATCCAACACATTTAATAGAACACATTCATGGTTCTTGGGTACACATCCTACTAGGAACTATGGAAACCCCCCCATCAGAACTTTTCATATCGATTTCGGTACCACGAAATTGTTTTGAAAGCGTTAAATTACCTCCTCAGAGAATAACCAATCAAACACAGTCCTTCCCCTACAATAGCAGTCTCTAATGATTCAAAACCCATCACCAAGAAAATTTTCTATTATAATCAATTCAATATGGGAAGACATCAACTAAACACTTTCCAAGGAAACCATGGATCTATATTTCAGGAATCTAATATGAAACATTGCAATTAGTGCCACCAAATTATAATATTACGATAATTCATTAACTTATAGAGTCATACGTTTCATAGTGAGATAATCTTCAAGAATATTCCATTTCCATAGGTTAATGGATATATCGAAATTGATTGATTACAGGGTTTCCACCCAACACATATGATTAATATTGAAATATTTTTTATAGATGATATAACTCAAAAACATGTGGTGTGAATACATGTTAATAAATTATCGATAATGGAATTGTCTCTAACTTATAAGAGTGTGCATCATAGCTGCATAACCATGGTTATGGTTTAGAAGATTCTTTTCATGTGTCCTAAACTCACGAGAGATAGGAGAAACAACATGGTAACCTTGAAAAATAAAAAAGTCCAAACCTGAACTCGATACTTCATAGAAGACAACATAGCCTTTCCATGATTATAGAAGATAAATCATTGGAATATCGTAAAAATAAATTTCAGATCAATAAAGGAAATATGACATTTATCATTACAAGAAAACATTACTCTATTCGGAATTAGAGAAGTCATCATATAATAAAAAAATGATTTATCTTTATCGAAGGGGTGATATTAGTCTTCTAGACCCATGATGATCCGTCTCTCAATGAAAATCGTAGGATGTTCCCATTTCGTTACAACATTCACTATCTGTGGGTCAACTGAAATATCATGTTCTAAAAACAGGTGTACCAAAAATTTCACTTCTTAAATCTAGAAGTCACACATTATGGCTTGGAACAATTTTAGTGATTTATTAGAAACATCATAACTATTAATAGATGATGCTAATGACCCCCTTTAAAAAAGGAGTAATCGAGGATTCCATAAAAATGTACTACCACAAATGTGTCCAGATACAGAGTGAAAATACTATTCATTAAATCCATGAGAGCTATAGAATAAATCATTAGAAAAAAAGATAGGATAAGTTATTCATAATGTACATAACTTCTCCAAAATTTGGTTTATAAAATTTTAGATTCATTTATACTCAATTTATGGTCACCAAATTAAATGATAATCATTAAGATCCACTTATCCCCCTTCAATTGATCAAAAATATAATCAATATAAAGAAACAAAATCATTTTCATTACCATTAATAGATTGAGATATCGATAGTAATCACATGTGAAAATTGAACTATCAACCTTTTTACCAAAGTGAACTAACAACAGCCAAGGTGAAATTCTCTGGAATATGAAGCATTTCTATAGAATATCATTCAATAAAGATTTCTACTATTTCAGTTCATCTTGTTCTATTCAGTAAGATGGAATAGATAATGGTTGAGTATCATGAATTAATTTAATTGAAAACTCTACCTTCCTTAACAGAGTAAATCCAGAGAAGTATGAAAGAATCATGTCAGTAATGTTAATGAATATTGGAGGAAAATCACTACAAAAAAAATTATCACTCTAGATCACTGTAAACCACTGATAATGGTAAAACACAATTCCTGATAATAATGTATGGACCTACAATACGTCAAGTATCATTTTATATGACAGACAAGAGACACACCACAGGGTGTGGCAAAGGTGACCCAATAATGAATACAACCATTATGGGATTTATTGGAAATGATCTAGTACACCTAGAATATTACATTATGATTTTTCATGTTGAGAACCAAAATAATCCAATATAGCATGACATCAAATATAGTGATTTCCTATATTAGACTATGGGAATGTATATCTCTCTATGTACCAATGGGTGTCCTAATTTTCATTGCATGAGGCAAATTATCCCTATAAATATTAATCATATTAGTCACAATAGATGAAATAAATGATTGAGATTCACTTGTATCAAATATAGTAGTCACTAACATGGAATTCATTGTTATTGTAACTCTCACAGTCACTGGACCCGTGTCTGCTTCCCCAGGAAAATCTTTCCCTACATAAAAAATCATATTTTAGGATGCCTAAGGGTGGATTTATTTTTCATGCGACTAATTTAATTTCCTTATATTTTTTTAAAGTGAGTATTATATTGTGCCACAATGTGGAGTGGAAAAAATTTGAAATAATATTTGTATGTTTCAAGAATATCCATGTGAGCTACTAATAATGGGTTCCATAGTGCCTACCATCTTGGAATGTCTTGACCTTACATACCGAAAATAGAAAAATAGACAATATCCATGAAGTGAACTGTTTAAAAAGACACTATTATATAGAACTTCCTTGAGAATCATATTTCTTCCCCATTACTTTATAGGATTGAACACATCCACTAGTAGATAAATAGACTCCCCTTAACCCTAACATTCCAAACTTTTTCATTTCAACTCTACCCAATCTATCCAACACATCACTATAAGAATGAATGTTGAACATGAATCATAGTGAAGGAATATTTTATGAAGTACCAAACGATCCTTAGATACTTTATCTTCTCATTCTCTACAATTATTGGTGTAAAATACATTAGATCAGTAAAATAGTTTTCATACTCCATTCTAGTTTTATCGGCCTCATCATGTCTGAATAACTCCATAGACATGGCCAACATCATCATGTATGGATATAAATGCTTGGAGAAAATTACATTGAAGTATTTCCACTAAAAGTAGTCACGATGATAATACAATTCCATCATTTCCCACCATCTCCAAATTCCTCCTTCTAGCTCGAAGGTGTCAAAGTTCACTTTGATTTTTTCGGGTGTGTCTATGAAATCAAACAAACTATCCATTGTGCTTAACCATTCCTCATCATCTTGAGTTTCATTTTATCCTTTGAATGTTATGGAATTAAATAAATTTAAATATTTGAAACTAAATTTTAGAATGCCCCATTTTGGATCCATTGATGGAGCTAAAAGGAGAATTTGAGGGGGTTCTTATCCTGGAGCCTAGATGGTTCACTCATTCACATATTCTGACCTGGAAACACAAGGGGATTCAATTGATTTGGTTTAATAGTACATTCCTTTTAGATATAATTTTCACATCTTCCCAAATGCATGATTATAAAATAGATCTGCAGAAAACATGAAATACATTATGTCACACAAAAATAGAGTAATAAGAGGAATTATTCCCAATAGATATAACAAAAAATATTTGGACTTCAACATATCCAAATCAAAATATGGAAAATACTATAACTACACCACAAGATGCATTTCCATACACAAACCAAGATACATAAGGCTCATTATGTTGAGAGATATCTAATAACTTAATCCTAACTATATCCTAATCTATGAACTGTTTTAAAAATGTATGTTTACATTAAGGCAACATGAAAAACCAGCGCATTTAATAAAATATAATAAAAAACTAGGCCAAGTTCCCTAGTAGAAGGATAAAAGACCTGGTCTCAAAATATCCCAATGTGCAATCTTGATCCCCATGGTTTGACGACTAGAAACTGAATTTATACAAATGAATATGATAACAATTTTTTCACTAACAATAGAGAGGAAAAAGCGACTTGTTAGTAAAACATACAAATGCAACTCAACTGGGAGAACAGTACCAGATGAAAAAAGGGAATAAAAACCTAGTGTACTATATCTATGTTCTAGAAAACTAGTATAAAATTTTAATACAAACAAATCTTGTCCCAAAGGATACAACTCACTATGTCCATGGGTCAACTTCTAGAACCACTTCGAAGAGATAAAGTTACCCAACTCAAACCAAGAATGATATAATCTATAAACAACCTATGGAATTAGTAGGATGTGATCCAAAGCAAGTATGATTTCAACCAATGGTTCCATAACAAGACTCTAATATAAAATTACCCTTGTTGATGATTTTGATTTCTAAAAATAGGTTTGGAATTTCAAATACAAACACACACATATATATATATAAATCCTAAATTGTGATTCAAAAGAAGAAAATTATTTAGAAACCTGTGATTCACATTTAAATATGTTTATATACATTTCAAATCATAAAATCACCTTTAAAAAATTAGTTCTTTACAAAAGGTACACAATTCTAAAAATCTCATAAATGAACACTATTTTTAAATTGTTTATATAAACTCAAATGCAATGAAATATACTTTACAATAATAGAATATATATATATATATTTTTTAAATACAAAAACACAGTAGACGTAGTCATATTCCAAATAGGTATTTTAGTTCCTAGTTATAGGGACCCAAAACTATAAAATAGAAAATATGTACATATAACCCTCAAGGGTTAAGGGAAAGGGGACTCATCATCATCTCCTAAAGGGATTTTATGTGAAAAGATGATGTTTTAATTATGGAAATGGTGTTTCATAGTTTTATATCAACACCATTTCCATAATTAAAATAAAAAATTAAAATAAATAAATTTCTATCAAATCCATAATTTAAATTAAATAATTTATATATCAAAATTTCCACAACCACACTAAAAATGAATAGAATTTGCGATTTTATAATTTAATTCCAAAGTAAATTTTTCATATTTACCCATGTTCAATATAATTGGGGGATACCAAAAAAATAACTGCATTCTATTTAATCAAAGTCATGTAATATTATATATTTAAAATAAATGAAATTTAACAAATAAATTTAAGATTAATTAAAATTTGGAATCATAATGGAACCACCCATATTAGAGATGTTAGATCTAATAAAAATAAATCTCAAATACGGATTTCTTGAGGAAGAATGAAAAAAACATATAATCGAGGGAATAAATCATCAAGACTATGCTTATAACACCAAAAAACTGGTTATTAGATCTAATATCCAAAATAATGATTCATTGATCACTAGCTATGAGAAGAGAGGCCACGAGAGAACGATAATGAAAAAATGAATCTAATCATTAGAATATTTAAGTACGTTCCTCGAGCATTGAATCACTTCATGGAGGGATTTTATGGAACAAAACACTTCTTGGGTAATTTAATTAATGGAGAAATATGTTTACGCCATCCGAGGTTTGTTGAGTGCCTAAATCGAATGATCGTTAAATTTTCTAAAATATATATATTAATATAATACTAATCCGTAGGGGTTTCTTGGAAGGGGGGAATAGTATATGGAAAATGTTTGTAATAGATGTGCCTATTTTATGTGGTATTCACGGTTTAACCTAAAATTTCTTACTTTTTGTTAAACCATGGTTGTCCCATGTGATTACACCTTCCCAATTTTTCTAATTTTTTGTAGCATGGACCACAATTTGGAAAAATGTGATCCATCTTTAAACCAACTATTTAGAACCCTATAAAATATCCAAAAAATTATTATTTCAACTAATTAAACCCAATAGAAAAACCAAATAAAATAAATATTTTAAAATAGTGTTTAGGAATAACTGAATTTAGTAACTGGATGTTATTTTTTTTAGATCTGTGACTTTCTGATACAATTCAAAGAATTGATTTCATATTGTGGATTTTATTTATGTCAGGAAACTAATTTATTGACATCGATTCATTGGTTTATACCCTTTTGAAAAATACAACATCAACCAATTGTTAGATTACACCCATCAAATTATATCATTATCATATTTATATACCACTACTCATTATTTTTTTATATTTAATGGGTCTTACATAAGAAATTAATTCCATTTACTAATTTCTAGACATGTTGAATAAATATATGTATGTTATTATAACATGTAATATTATTTATTACCTTCATATTACTACTTATCATTTTTTAGAAATCCATTTTCTTCCTTAATAAGTGATATAATCATGTTTACATTGTTATTAACATGGAAAAATGTAATGTTTTTTCATATGATTATATTCCAAGATGAATGATTCTGTGCATGTTCATAATTTATTATTTTATGATCCACCTTTTTTCTCCAACTAGAATTTATCAATTTAAAAAAAATTAATTAATATGGGAATATTGATATTATTGATTATTATTAACATATAATACATATTTATTATGTATTGGAATTCATTATTTTTTTATTCATGGATTAATGTTGTTTATTAATCTATAGGTTACATAGATAATTGTACAAAATGTATTTTTAACTCTTATGGTTAATGTTTTTTAATATGTAAAATAATGAATGGGGCATAAAATTATACATCCTTACAATGAAATAATAAGTCTCATGAGAGAAAACAAATTCTATTTTTTTTGTATACCTATATTTATATTGATGTTATGTCATTGTAGAAGGCCTTAAAAATTTTGATTTTTGGCTTTATTGATAAAATTCATATGATTTTTTTGTAAATTATATAAATGATTTTATTTTCATTCATGAAAATTGATTTCTCCCAGTTTTTTGTTGATTATGAAATTAATCACATTATAAATTCATTTCGTATTTTGTAAAAAAACGATTATATATTTTTTAGCTTCATTTTTCCCTTACTAAGATTTTTATATCACCCATTTATTATTGATTCATTTCCAAACCATTGAATAAATTTATTTCTCTTAATATATTAATAATTGTAAAACTATTGATTAAATTTTTAGAAAGGTGAATGATTTATTATATTTTATATTTCTTATTATTTAATAAAGACACCAAATATTTAATAAAGTCATAGGATTTACTTGTTATTTATTTTTATTCTTTCCATAGTTCATTGAACCTAAAATATCAAGGTAATGAATGTAATGTAAAATGTAAATTATGAAATGTTGTTAAAAGATAATTTCTGGAATCTATAGTTTCTATTGATGCCAACATTTAATGTTGGTGTTTCTATCACTATATCCAAGTGGTCTAGTTCATTGAAAATTATAGTTATTTTTAGTGTAGGGTTGAGATATCATAATATATTATGATTCATTTTGAGGATAATATTATGGTTAATAAGTAACCATTTTATATAAATTAATGAGTATATATAAATTTATTATAAAATATATTATTTGGTTTTAGGAAATTAATCCATAATTATTTGGGGGTAAGATTAGATAATAATTGAGAAAAATTCATTAGGTATATTTCAAAGAGATTATTCAAAGCATAGGATTTCATCATTTTCTTATGGTAAATTACATATTTTTGTGTTCTCCTATAACTACATAATTTTATAGAATCAACAAGTGGATGTTGTTTGTAGAAAAAATCTACATATGTAAATAATCTAGGAAAGGATTGATTGGGTAATAAATTGATCATAAAATTATGAATTATAATGTGTCTTAATTGTGCAGAGATGATGTTTTAATTATGGAAATGGTTTTTCACAAGTTTATATCAAAACCATTTACATAATTACAATTAAAAGTATAATTAAATAAATTTATATCAAAACCATGATTTAAATTAAACAATTTATATATCAAAATTTCCACAACCACACTGCAAATCAATGGAATTTATGATTTTCTAATTTAATTCCAAATCATATTTTTCATAATTACCCCTTTTCAAAATAATATGAGTTTTCCAAAAAACAATTGAATTCCATTTAATCAAAGCCAAGTAATATTATTTATTTAAAATAACTAAAATTAAAAAAAAAATTATGATTGTTAAAAATTGGTCATCATAATGGAACCACCCATTTTAGTGATGTTAGATCTAAATAACTCAAACTCAAAAATTGATTTCATGAGTAAGAATGAACAAAAAAAATCGAGGGAACAAAGTTCCTAGACTAAGCATAAAATATCAACATGATGGTTATTTGATCCAAAATCCAAAACAATGATTCATGAAATAGTATCTAAGATAAGTGATGCCATGAGAGAAAGATAATGAAGAAAATAATATAAGAATGAGAAGATTGAATGAAATTCCTCGAGTGTCGAATCACATATATGAGGGATTTTAGGGACCAAATACTATCTCGGAAATCTATGTTACGGAGAAATACTTTTATTCCCTTGGAGGTCTGTTAGTGACCTAAAAGGATGGTTCATTAGTTTCTTTTAAATTATATTAATGAAAAAACAACATTTATGATTTTCATGGGAAGAGGTGAATAGTATAAGGAAATTTTTTGCATGAAATGTGCCTATTTTAAATGGTATTCAAGATTTAAACTATAAATTATCACTTTTTATTAAACCATATTCATGCCAAGTGATTCACACTACCCAATTTTTCTGATTTTATGTAGTAGGGAATATAGTTTGCAAAACTATCCTCCATCCATAATCAAGTTATTTAGTAACCTTATAAATATTCAAAAAAAAATTCCTTATTTCATATAATTTACCCTAGGACCAGAACAAGTGAAAAATAAATCACTTTAATATGGGTTTACAAATAACTAAAATTAGTAACTGGATGTTAATTTTTTTTCTTGATCTATGATTTTCTGATAACATTCAATGAATTATTTTAATTTTTTGGATTTCATTTATGTCATCACACTTATTTAGTGACATGGATACATTGGATTATAGAATTATAAAAAATCCAACAAAAACCAATTGTTGGATTACGACCATCATATTATATCATTATCATATTCATATACCATTAATCATTATTGTTATATATTTAATGGTTTGTTCATATGAAATTTATTCTAGTTACAGATATCCCGAACAGTTGAATAAATATATTTGTATTATTCTGACATGGAATATTATTTATTACCTTTATTTTACTACTTATCATTTGTTAGAAATTCACTTTCTCCCACCATATGGGTTATAATCAGGAATCTTTTTTTTATTAAAAATGATAAATTTAATGGTTTTAAAATGATTGTATATGAAGATGAATGATTTTGCGCATGTACATAATTTATTATTTTATGATCCACTTTATTTCACCAACATGAAATGACCATTTTAAATATTTTAATTAATAGGGAAATATAGAAATTATTGATTATTATTAACATCTAATAATTGTTGATTATGTATAAGGATTTTATATTTTTCAATTCATGGATTACACTGTATTTATTAATCTATAGGTTACATAGGTAATTGTATAAAATGTATTTTTAACTCTTTTGGTGAATGTTTTTGAATAAGTAAATTAAGGGATGGGGCATAAAATTATATATCCTTATCAATCTTTAATAAGTCTCACGAGAGAAACCAAATTATATTTTTGTGTATACATATCTCTATATTCATATTATAAATTTTTATATGGCCTTAAAAAATTTGATGTCCTCATTTTTTGATATAATTTGTAGGTTATTTTTGTAAATTATTTAAATGAATTTATTTTATTTCATGAATATTTATTTCTCCTTGTCTTTATGTACTATTAAATTATGCACATTATATATTCATTTATAATTATATAATCCATGATTATATTTTTTACAATATTATTTATTTTTTCCCTTACTAAGTTGTTGATATCACCCATTTATTGTGGATTCATTTCAAAACCATTGAATAAATTTATTTCCGTTCATATATTAACAATTTTTAATATATTAAATTAATTTTTATTATGGGGAATGATTTATTATGTTATTTATAGCTTATTATATAATAAAAACCCAAAATATTTAATAAAGACATGGGATTTACATGTTTTTTATTTTCCAATTTTCCTAATTCATTGAACCCAAAATATCATGGAAATTAATGTAATGGAAAATGTAAATTAAGAAATATTGGTAAATGATAATTTCTATAAATCCATAGTTTCTATTGATGCTAACATTTAATGTTTGTGTTTTTGTCGCTTTATCGAAATGGTATAGTTCATGGCCATTATATTTATCTTCATTGCAAGGTTTAGATATTATATTATATTATTTTTCACTTTGAGGACAATATTTTGGTTAATAAATAATAATTTTGTATAAATTCATGACTATAGATTAATTCGTTATACAATATATAATTTACTATTATGAATATAATACATAATTGTTTTTGGGTAAGATAAGAGAATATATGATTAAATTTCTCTAGGATATTTCTAAGAGATAATTATATGTATAGGATGCCATCATGATGTTATGGTAAACTATAAATTTGACTGTTCTCCTATAACTAAATAATTTTCTATAATCTACCAGTGGTTGTTGTCTGTAGAAAATTATATATTTGTAAATAATCTATAAATGGTTGGATTGGGTAATAACATGATCATCACGTAATTAATTTTAATGAGTCTTAATTATACACCATGATTGACCATGGATTTATACTATCCTTTTGAACCACTATGGTTAGTATGATTATTTCGAGTTAGGTAACTGGATAGTAATGTAACCATTGATATGTACATTAATAGACATAAATACATTCATTATAGGAACATTATGTCTCAATCAGAGTGGGAGATAGTTTGTGACTCCGATTATGGAAATGATATGTTGTATTTTGATCTCTAGCCCTGTTTTTGGTGGATGAGGGCATTTCTGTTTTTCTTACCCCTTTTGTCGCTCTGATGTACCTTTTTCTTTATTTTTAATAATTAGCCAGAATCTTTGCTTCTGGATGGACTTGTCTAGTGTATGACGTGTTTTAAGTGTATATATTTATAATACTTTTTAGTTTTGAATATTATTCAAATGTTCATGGGAATTTGTGGACTCTATATTTTTTAATTTGATTAAGAAGTACGAGAGACAAAAACCTAATGTAACCTATGTTCGAAAAATAATTATGTTTGATAAATTGGAAATGATATAGGTTGAAAAATATCTAACAGATTTTATGGTTTTTTTATATAAGGTATAATTATTCTGTTATAAGTTGACACATATATCATTTAAATTGTCAATTATAATTAATTATAATTATCCAAAAATATTTACGAGTAATTTTGACAATATTGAGTTTAGTAATGGTTTATCTTTAGTGGACACATATTAATATTGATTTTTATTGAAACTAAAAAATCATTCCCAGTGATAAATCTTCAGTTATATAGAACGTGGTGGGAAATATAGCTTTTTTTCTAAACTAGATATGATAAAATCTGAATAATAATAATACAATTATCTAAATACCTATCCCAACAAAGAATAAAATTATTGATTTTTTGATATGACCAACCGACAAAGATGATGAATGCAATTTGGTTAATTTATCATTATAAAAAATACTGGAACATACATGGGTGAAATTATATAATTAGAACTATAAATTTTGTATGTGTGGTCGTTAAGCTTACCAGAACAGAAAGTGTATGGGAAATAAATAATATTCAAAAATTGATTTCATTAATTGATAGATTGTTGGGGATTACCTAATTCAATTTCATATTCCACTAGAAATCCATGGAAATAGTAACCTTTAATCATGTAATAAAAGTGCATTATGAATCTACTACCAATGTAGTATATAAACAATTTCCACTAACAATTATCTATTAACCCTTTTCATGTATGTTTTCATCATGTAAAGGATATTTCATTATATATAAAAACATCCAGTAATATTATTATCTTATATTTAATTTTCAATTAATGTTGGATTTAATTAGATATAGGTCATGATTTTCATTTCATAGTAATATTATACATGGAATTGGGAATGTGTTATCTCTCTTTAAAAAGCAGTTTTTTCACATAGTTAAATCTCATTCGAAAACATAAATAAACCCATTATAGTATAGTGGTGTTTTTATATAATGAGTTTCGAATGGTATTTTCAACATATTTTATCATCATTGAGAAATAATTTTATTTATGGGTTAAGAATGTGACATAGAAATATTTCAATATATGAATTCCTTTTATTAATTTTATTTGTTAACTTTTATTCTCCATACAACACATCAATAATTAACTAACCCATGACACAATTAATTGAATTGTGAATATTTATGTAGGGTAACTAATTTCGAACATTATTAATATTTGTAATTAATATTAGTAAATTATTTAAGATATATATTTATAATAAAAATATATCAATTTTTTAATGTGAATGAAATTAAATTATTATAACAAAATTGAGGAGTCTGATAATGATATACATTAAATTTTTATTATTAATTTCGAATGAAAATTGATTTTTTATTTCAAGAGAATTATTATTAGTGATAAAAATATATATTTTAAATGAATATATGATTCCAACAAGTTTAAATTGTTAATAATTGGAAATATGTTCGAGAATGTTTAATATTTCAAAAAAGCACATTTGACTATAAAAAATTGTTCAATATATATTAACATCTAAATTAAAAGTTATATATCTAAAAATATTGTTTTTAATATCTCATAATCAACAATATGTTTTTGATTTATTATATTTCAATTCTATTTATATGAATTTTCTTGGATTTTTATAGAATAGAATTTTATAAGCGAATATTCAATATTTTTATTTTTATAAATATCGTGAATTTTATAAAATTTTCATTATATAATTATTTTCACCAAGTATCCCAATTAACCAATATAAATAGTACCAAAACCAATTATGACATATCTTTAACGCAATTTCCACACATCATGGGATGAAGATTAGTTAATGTGTATCAAATAATATCATGTGGGATTTATTTTCCCATAAAATTAACTCATCATGAAAATGTATTAAATATGAATCAATAATGAATTTGTATATGTAACACTATAAAATGGAGTACATGTATTTATATACATAATAAATTCCCAAAAACATGATGTTATCCAAATTAACTACATCAAACTATCATGATATCAATATATGAACTCCTTGACTGAAAATTTATTCACATGTTAATCCAATAACTATAATCTAATAATAAATTACTAAAAAACAATAGCTTCTTCCTCCATGTTCATTATTCCCATTCCCAATTTAAGGAAAATGAATCTGTATAGACTTATACAGAAAAATATATTATGTGACATAAAATATATATAGTATCGAACCATGTAGTCAACACTAAATCCATATCATATAAATTAAATACGTACAATTTTATAAATTACATTTCCTAGAAATATTTTCAAAATTAATAGCAATGTATTTATAAAAAATAATTTATCTAGATAATAACAATCAATTAAAATAGTTATTTTTCTTCACAACTATTTGATATATGCATATTGGTAAAATAATTATTAATAATAATTTCCATCAAAATATACATGAATGAGAAATTCTATGAGACAATTCAATGTATAATCATTTCAAATCAAAATAGTTGGGTAATAAAACTCTAGGTTGGATAGATTTTTTCAGGTGGTTGTTCAAAATATTGATCAAATTCTACTCTATGAATATAATAACTCACATATTATTTAGCCTAGGTTTAATGTTAGTGTATCCGATTTATATACACATAAAAAATAAAATGGTTGTTTCGTTATATTTATCTTGACTATACTATATATCAACATATGTATATTGAATAACCATCAACCAAAATACATTGGAACTATTTTTCATTAATTTAATAATTCATATTTATCTGATCATTCATTTATATAAATCTCAAATAATTTTAATAAATCATTTCATTAGATCAAAATTTTACACTTCCAAAAATGTGCTTTATTTTCTAAAACTAGAATATTTTTTTAAACTCCACTCCATAAAAACATAAATCATTCAATGGGTTTTCATTCAAAAATTAAAAAAAATCATTCTTCAAATCGCACATTTCAATTAATGATATATTTTATGAATCTATACATTATTTTGAATTAAAATAATTGAATTTCATCACACAAAAAATTTCATTCAAAATTTTAATTAAAAATCAGTAAAAAAATAATTGGAAATAATTCATGAATCTATTTGAAATTATGCCTGAAATAATGGTAAAAATGATAGAATTTGATTATAATATAGGTTACATTAATTTACAATCTCAAAAAAAAAGTAATTCATAATGAAGAATCATTAGCCAAAACATACCAATTAAAGATCCCCAAAACACAATTTTCTTAAATAAATATAATACTCATCATTTATATAATATAGAGATTGAGAAAAATATTTTTTAATTAATAAGCTCAATGAATCATATAGAACTCCAAATAAATATTTAAGAAAATAATACCAAATTATTAATTGACCTATATTAAATTAAAATTGAACATTTCAAAAACTAATGATATTGTGTCTTGAACCCCAATATGTGATTTCTTTTAAGAGAAGATGATTGGATTAGAAGATGAAGGTAGAATTAAATGAAACAAATATCTATGTTTTAGAATATTGATGCAATATTCAATGGTCTATTGAAATATTTCCCTGAGAGGTAATGAATCCACAAAATATCTAACAATCTTATAAATTCTGGTAAATTAAAATGGGTACATAATTTTCCCTTGTCCTTTGTCAATCCTTGTTCCAGATTTTCATATACCCATTACCTCTAGCCACAAGTTTTTTCATATTTTTTAACATTTTAATTTCAAAATATATTCCATATTCAAGGCCTCAATCATATAGTACAGTGTTTTCAAGGCTAACTCAGATAGGATTATCTATCTATTAACCTACCATTTATAATCTTGGAAACCTATAAATATTCCAAAAGTTACCCAAAACCCTGGAATAATCCTATAAAATTTTGATCAAAAAATGGAAAAGCTTTACATTAAAGCATCTGATAGTATATTAAAATTCATCCTATCAAAAACTCTTTAATCCCCATTAAATTATTATAAGGTTAAATCATTTAAAATATGATAGAATAATGCTATATTAATAATTCATAAGTCAACCAATTACTAGGTATAAATAACTCTATTTCTATAATATGAAAATCAGAAATATAAAATTTCAATGAAGAAATATTATATGAGAATCAAAATTTATAATTGCATTCACTATTAGTGTTATATATTATTCAACATCATTGTCTTCCAAACTCCTGAAATTTGATTTCACTAAATAATACATCTTGTGTAGTGATATATAAAACACATAATGTATAAATTTTTTCCATGGTGGAAAGTAATAAATATATTCCATCTATCCGATATTATCAACATCTGTACATATTTCAACATATCTCAGATAAAATATCCAATAATTTCAATGTAATAAGTGACCCAAATGAGTTCATTATCTTTATAACACATATTATCCAACCAAGAACAGAAATTTTTATCAATGAGGATCTACATAATAAATATATAATATCTGAGAAATTTTGATTATCTAATTATTTAACTAAATCTATATCATTATCACATTGACCATACATGAACATATAAGGGAATCTTCACAAATCATTAACCAAAATGTTTTAATTTACATGGTCAACAAAAAAAATACCTAAGAAGGTACAATTTTAATTGATAAATAGTATTATTTACTATTTAATGATTTCATGATCCCAAAATAGAAATCTCATTCTCAACCTATGTTCATTTCCTAAGAATGATATATTTCCTCAAAAATATGTATAGGGCATTATGTATAACGATATATTTTAGAATGGTATATAACAATACAATTTATCTTGATCACGTCACCTCTTATAGGCCTCTCAATAAATGATAGTTCAAATTGGAATATTTATTGGAATCAATTGTAGGTATAAATACTTACATTCTAAATATCTATAGAACATACAATCTTCTATTGTCCAAAACATTAGTCATATAACTAATGGGAATAAAGTGTGTAAATTTAGTTTATTAGCAAACTACCACCAAAATCATAGAATCTAGTAATGGTATATATAGTATCCTAATCCTAATGTCCATTGATATATTATCACACATTCCATTTATCCATAAAAGTGGATGACGAAAAGCTGAAGGCCTAAAATTCATTGTTATATTCCACTGATAAATATGAAATGACATAAAAAATAAGAAGTGTCTTCATTCATACCTAACCACTAAAAATAGTAAATAATATCAATAAACATTTTCATAATTTCTATGTCTACATACCACTTGGGATGGATAAAATTCACTAAAATATCTATTCACATAGTTTATAGAACAACATATTAATCCATGATGTAAATGATACACTCGGAAGATAAAGGCCATTAACTTATGTTTTCCAATCATATTGTGAAACCATAATTCCTTAGTTCTAATAATTTTTATAATTATACAAAATAATAATCAAAAATATATTGTTTTACAATTTTTCACACATCAATGGAACCTCAATATCATCCTTATTGTCTACCAAATTCATATCAACGAAGAAATACATCAGATCCTATTCACATGGCTCGAGGATAATGTTTATTTTTTCTTTAGGGAATTACCATCAACATATTTCATACTAGGGGTGTAGGGAATTTCAATGTCTAACAACTAAATGTACTCAAAATGTAACATATAATAATGTATTAAGAATTTACTAGAGGTTATAACTACTGATTTTATAATTGGAGTAGATTGTAATCCTTTAACTGAAATTTTTTTACCAACAACCATTAATATTGTTCATCACAACTATGAGTTTTAAATAAATTGGGTTATAATTCAAATCATTAAGAATAAACAAATTAGCACCATAAGAAATACAATGATGACTATACATTATAATAATAACATCAACAAATTTTATTATATAGTTATCTTTAAATAAATATTTTTTCTTTGATAAATTTCTTTACATGCAATTTTGATTTTACCTGAACAATGATATATTATTAAAATATTACTATCAAATTCACATTTTATTTTAGGGAATGAATTGAAATAAATATATTACTACAAAAATATTGTTTGAAAGTTTATAAACTTTTTCATTGGTTAAAAAATAATTACAAATGTAAATAAAAAATCAGTTGATAATAAAATAGAAATGTTTCCTAAAATATATTTTTATGAATTCTATGGGTTTTTATTTAAATAAATTAATTTAATCACTATTAGTGAATAATTGTAATGAATTTTTTTAATTTATATAAAATAAAATTCTTTCATATTAATCTAATGTTTATTCTTGGCATGCGAGAAAAATAAATCCAGTTTTATGTATAAAAAGGTATTTGTTTCTGAACATACATTTTCCGCCCAATTTGTAATGTTAATATAAAATTACGTTATGACATAAATGAAAATATATTTTTGAACAATATATTGTTGACTGTGTATTTAAATGCCCAAATTTGGTAAATCGATATATTTTTTTTCATTTTTTAAAAATATTCATTGTAAAATTTAAATCTTTTATATATTTTAAATCATGTTAAAAAATGTAAAATATATTTGTTATGGTGGAAATTTTTTATCATAATTTTTATTTTATTAATTTTAATTGATCATTATGACCTTTGACCCTACATTTATTTTTTATGGAAAATTATTCTGTGAATATGGAGTAAATAATATATATATCAATGAAAAACACAAAATGTCAGTGTCATAATTTTATATATCTCTATTTTTTGTTCAAATTGGGAAAATATATTTTTCGTAGAATATAATAATTTTTAAACATCATATTATTATATTATTATTATGAAAGAAATTAATTTTGTTTTTTTAATTATATAATTAACATATATTCATCTACAACAAACACATAAAATTTCTTTAATAAATAGTGAAATTAAAAAAAATGATTTAAATCAAAAAAATGTATCATAATTTGGGTTTTTTAAGAATAAAAATATTATTAAATGGGAATAAAACATATTAATTATGGATTAATATTAAATATTTATATTATATTTTTTCCATTATTTATTAAATGTAATATTAAATTAATATTGTAAAAAATAAATTAATGATATTTTATAAAACTAAAATTTTATTATTTATTAAAAAAAAAAATCACAAAAAATAAGAAAATAATTATATGATATTTTATAAATTATCATACATAAAATTTATGAACTAATAGATATTTAAAATGAAACATAATATCACTTTAATATTTAATGTTTTGTAACCATTATTAATGTTAAAATTGGTTAACTAAGTGGTTAACATAAAAGATAAATGTTAAAATTATAAAAAATAAAAATCTAAATACTAATGGATAATAACATTGGGAAAGTTTTCTCATTAATGTTAATTTATATCAATTTTGATTCATTTTTATTTGTAATTACCTAATTATATTTTGATAATTACTGAAATTCCAAGAGTGACACTCTCCGCACATATGAAAATGATCTTTTTTATCTCTATTAGTAGAAATTATTGCATTATATAGAGAGTAAAATCCCTAAAATATGAACTTAATATATTCATCCATATTATACTATACAATTTATGGAAAAATATATCCCTTAATGAATTAATTTTTAATCCATGCTAGGGTTGATATCGATGATTTAACTAAATACAAATTTACGGTTTTGATATTGTTAAATTTATAATAACCATGTTCTATATCAACATTCCTTAAAAAATGATAGTGTTTTTTCTATTAAATGTACATGATTTCCTCTATGTATCCATAGTATGTGTTATATCTATTGTCTTTTGTAAATCCCTTTATTTCTAATAATGTGGATGTTTTAGTAATAATTTTTATGATTTTTTATTCTATTAAAATTATTTTTAATAGCTGAACCCTGATTACCAACTATGTTTTCAAAATTCGAGTTAAAAATTAATTAAACATTGGGGGGGGAATTATCATCCTTATATTTTAAAAGGAAACATAATGATCAATAAAATAAGATATACTCTAAATCCATCTTAAATTAATATCTAAATATTATTATTTAAATGCTACAATTATAACCTATCAGTTAGAACAAAAGGTATGAACATGACTGAATAAATCATTATAATATTATTTTATCTTGTATATATAAAGAATTATTTGGTGACCAATTAATTATAGAATAAAATAAAACCCTTGGTAATAATTAATGAATTGTTTCCCCAAAAACTATTTAAATGCACACAATTGTGTTATATATCAATAAAATATAACATTACACATCATGGATTAATCCAATGATACATATATATATAACATAAATAATTAGATTTATCCAATTTAATTATACATGAAATAAGAACAAATCCAATTTTACATATAGAATATGTATTTTAATAAATGTCATTTTTATAACTTATGACAGAGAATGTGTTTTAAATAATTTAATTGACACATTTAAATACTATAAATGATTTAATAAAAATATTTTATTAATGAATAAAATAAAAATTTACACAGTTTAATCTTTAGGTATATTTCTATTAAATTTCAATATTTTATGAATTGTGAAAAACAAGATTTTAATTAAAAACATCATAATTTTCTATATAATTTTGGAGTTAAATAACATTATTAATTCGTATTGATGTATAATTAGAAAAATATATATTTTATCAAAATTTAGGTTATTTTATAATATTTTATATGAAAATTGGATATTAAATCTATTTGACCTTTTGAACATTTTCACATAAAAAACCCATTTTCTAATCCAATCAATGGGATAAATTTTAAATTAATTTTAATGAAATATGGGTTCTGAATCATGAAAAATAAATTTGATATATGGAATACTAAAGACATATTTTATTAAATGGCACCCCAAAACTTTTCCTAATTTTACGGGATGAAATATTATAGAAAAAATTCATCCATGGATAGTTTTTTTACATCATAGAGAAATTTTGATTACTTCAAGCCCTTTAAAATATTATATTTTAATGAAATGTCAAATGTGTCATAATTATGTTTTAGTATATTTTAAATTTCCAATATAAGTTTTTTTATATGAGTTATTATAATATAAATAATCATTTAAAATCTAAAATTGTTATTTATATCAGGTTAATTAATTTATAATTATTAAGTGAATAATTAATTACCTTAAATTATGGATTAACTATGATAAAATAATTGTTTACTTAATTGAAATGTAAAATATATGATATTAAAAATATTAAAATAAAAATAAATTTTAATAATTAATTTCCTAAAAAAATTTAAAAATCGAATTTATATTTATATTTTTTATAATTTATTTTTTATAATATACAAGGTTGTTAGGTTACTTTTAAAAATTAAGTTAATAAATACTATCAAAATTTACATTACTAATATTTTAAAATAAGTGATATTTTATTTAATGATATAAATTTTATACAAATATCATATTCATCCATATGTTTTTGATAATGTTTAAAATTCCATCAATTTTTTATCTATACTAATATTGAAATGTGTGTACTTTCTATATTGTCCTTTATAGAGTAAAAATCACATGTTGTCACAATAAGAGTTTGAGGTTAAATAAGGGTTAAAACAATAAGATAATGAATAATAAATAACCAAAAAAGTTATAAAAATATATTAATGAAGGTATTTTGAACCCTATTCATCCTATATTTTAAATATATTATTTTGGAACCATTTAAAAATAAAAATTAATTTATATAAATTTAATATTTTGATGAATTCCAATACTACACCTCCCCTTTATTATAAATGATCACCACATATTATCTTCTCTTAACACAAAAAAACTATATCGACCTAACAATATCTGCCCAAATATATTCATATATTACCAAAACATGTTCTAGAGATCATATTTTATTCCTTACACCGCCCTTAGTGGTATTAAGTTGTTAATAAAATGATAGTGTTCAAAGAAAATGCATTAATTCAATCATGTGTTTCAGTTTTATTTATTACTCCACATCAATAATATTTTCATAAATGAAGATGATAAATTAAATATATTATCATAAATATTCATATTTTTTTAATTTAAAAAACAAAATATATCTACAATTCCATGAAATGGAAAACTATTTATCGTCTTTGCGTACATCTGACTACCACCACGTTAACAGATATAAATCATTTTCCAACACCATATCTGAATAATTTTGGTAATGATAAAATTTATTGTTATATATTATATTAATGAAATATTTTTCATTATATGAAGTTAATATATAATTTTCTCACTAAATTTATAATGCACATGAAAATGATAACCTCATTCATAAATATATGTGAACTATCACATCCTCCAAGAGATAAGATTCATTATTAATCAGCATATAATAGGGATAACATGTATAATTATACATAAATTATTGTTATGATATTTATTAAATTATGATTATTATATAAAGATAAAATAATTTTTACCTTATTTCTATATTGGTCATAGAAAAATGGAAATATTACTCATGAGTACATACAGTTTTCTGTCTCTTTTATTGAAATGTAATTCATTTGTCATGACCTCATTAAATAAATGGATTTAAAATTATGATTGATGTATAGTAATGAAAATTATATAATTAATATTATTTTATATATGATTTATTACTAGCTATTATGACTATATACATCCTACCAATGTTATTTTTCACTCACGTAATGAATATCATCAGAAGATTCGACAAGAAGATAAATAAATTAAATAATTAATATTAGAGGATAAAAAGTGATATTAAACAAAATAAAAAATGATCAAAAAGTTTCTAATGAAACTAAATATTTATCCTATGTTTATTATTCAGGAATATAAACATTGGATGTGAGGATTTGGACTCAAGGTAAGATAATTTTATCTAAAACACTAATTATAAATATTTTAATGATTTAAACTTTTAAATCATTCTCTTTCAGATAAATGTTTTTTAATTGGTTTTAATAAATGGATTTATTAGGAACTGAATTCTATAAAATAGTAATTTCAGAATTTTATCCCTATTTATTAATGTTAAATGGGATATATTTATTTAAAATATATTTTTTCAATTTTTAAATGGTTTTTTAACATATATTTATTATTTAAAAAACAATAAATGTTTTATTATGAATTAAAATGAAATTATATGTGTGAAATGATGAAAATTAAAAGGTTTTATATGTAATAAATACAAAATTGGTCTTTTATATTTTATAGGCGGTGAAACGATAAACTAAGGATGTATGGTTTACTAAAAAACCAATGACTAGTGGTTTCATGTTAAATGAAGGATGAGTGGTTAAATTAGAAAATACAATTCATTAGGTTTGGAAATAAAATGTATGGTAATTCCACATATAACAGTGACAATAATGGATGTAAAATATATTATTATTATTTTAGTATAATTATGAACCATGTCATTTATATAAAAATTATATGCTTTAAAAATTAATATTCATGAAAATATTTTGATTTTTCAAAGAAAAAAATTGATCTTTTGGAACATTTGATTCAATTTTATTAATAATATGTATGCCTTTATGGAAAATTTATTATGGAGTTTAACGAAACAAGCATTTTAAATTATTTTATTTCTTATTATAATGTTTTTTTCTCATCCATATTTATTAAATTTATTTCATAGGATGTGATAGTGAAAGGAGGGAATCATGTTGGGAGAAATGAAGAGTTTTCCTTAATTAAATCATGATTCATTATAATTTTTTTATATTGTGAAAAGGATGGGTACTAAGTATATGTGTCTACATGTAATGTATATTTTTACATTGCAAGAGTTCTTCCTAATTCTCTAAAACTATATAATGAAATCAGCATCAAATGCACAGAAATGAATTCATGACATAAAACTCAAGATTATGTTATTTTATAATGTGTGTTCCTCACATAAATAATAAAAATTCATTAATTAAAAAAAAAACTTTGTCTTTTTTTATACTAATTGATCATAAAAAATGGAATTACAAAAAGGAAAATATTTATAAAAAATTAATGAACCTCAATTTTAGTATTATATAAGATCTAATAGATTGGAAACATTGAAAAATAATATATTACATCTACAATTTTATTATACTATTTAATTATTTTGATGATTACCCTCACCTTGTCTTGAAAAAATGTAACAAGTAACTATCATTTCTATGTTTCCAATAATTGTAAATTAGGAATATAAAATGTTGTTGTAATGAATACAGTATTGCGGTATGTATTCAATGAAAATATTTAAATTATTCCTGATAATTTATGAATGTAATGATCAAATATGGATAGAAATGTAGGTATTTTTCATATATTAAACAATTTAAGATTGGTTTTGAAGTATTAAACTCAAATAAATTGTGAGGGTTATTTAAATAAAATCTGGGATATTATGTAATTATTTATGATTAAATAATAGTATTTTAGTGTTAGTAATATTCCCATTAATTCAAGGGGTTTTGATTAAATTGTTATTCAAGACATAATGATTCGTAGTATGAAACATTAACTCCATGATATATGTTTGTGTTAGGCGCGGTGATTTCCTATGATTGTGTATTTTATACATATGGATGTGTCATTATCATATATTTTATTTATTCATGTGATTTCGGAAATGAAATTAATTTTTATGAACCAAATGGTTTTCAACCTAGACATTGCCCCAATTATTATGGTTTTCATTAACTCAATTTTTATTCATTGAATTATGATCATCCCATTATAATTAACATATCAGAGTATATTTACAACATATAATATTGTCTGGTATGATAGTTTCTAATATATTTATATCATTAGGATATGAAATATTGATTATATATATTTCTAACTTCAAGGAGATTTTTTCCCATAAATGATACTAATATTTGAAATAATATTTCATTTTGATTTTTATTATATAATTACTATATATTCTTCTACAACACACAAATAAAATTTCTTTAATTAATATTGAAATAAAAAAAGTATTTAAAAACTAAAAAATGTAACATAATTTTAGTATCTTTTACAATAAAAAGATTATTATAGGGGAATACAACATATTAATGATTTATTAATAGTAAATATTCAGATTATATTATTTCTATTATTTATTTAATGTAAAATTAAATAAATAGTGTAAAAGAATAAATTATTGTAATTTTATGAAAATAAAATTTCAATAAATTATTTAAAAAATAAAAATTACATGAAATAGGAAAATAAGGATATAATATGGTCTAAATTATCATACTTTTCCAATTTATGAACAAATATATAACTATTAAGTAACATAATAACATTTTAATATTGAATGTTTTGTTTTCATTGTAAATGTTAAAATTGGTTAACCAAGTGGTTAATATAAAATATAAAATCTAATATTTTAATAATCAAAAATCTAAATATCATTTGATGATAAAATTTTGAACTTATTTTGATTTATGTTAATTTATTTAAATTTTGATGTATTTTTATTGGTAATTACCCAATTGTATTTTTATCTTTACTGTAATTCCAAGAGTGACACTCTCCACACATATAAAAATTATTATTTTTTCTATCTATTCATAGAAATTATTAGGTAATATATAGAGTGACATCCGTAAAATATGAACATAATATATTCCTCCCTAATATCCTCTACTATTTAAGAAAAATGTTACCCCTTTATGAATTAATGTGTAAGCCAAACTAGGGTTGATATCGATGATTTGTAACTCTTAACCTTGCCTTTTATTATTATTTCTTCTTAAATATCTTATAATATTTTTGTATACATTACAATGTTATTAAACTAGTATAATTTATATAATAAAATTTTAAAAATATGATGCATCATAATTTACCCAACTTCATTCAATCATAGAGATAGTTAAATGATTATTATTCCATATGTATGGATATAATATCCACATAACATTATAATTTTTTTTCGATCACAACATTACATGAATTATTGAAATGATGTATTTAAAAATTAAAATTTTTATTTAGCTTATTAGAGTGATTTATGAATGTTGAATTATTATTTAGAATTATTTCAATCCATCCATGAAAATATGAAAACCCAAAGCTTGCGTATATATGACCTATAATCTCCATGAATGGTGCAGTTTATTTTTTCTATCTCTATCATTCTTTGATGAATGTAAATATAAATTTAATTAATATATAAAATATTAAAATAAAAATTAATTTTAAATACATAATATATCCATTATTAATATATAATTTATGAGACTTCCAAACTAATACATTGATGAAAGCTGAAGGAGTTAAAACATAGGAAAATGATTTTCCTAATGAATTGATAAAAAACTAGAGATAAGATAATATAATAAAATCAAATATAGTATTATGTAAATTATTGTTAATATTATGGAAAAAAACAAAATATAATAATTATACTATTGTTCTTAATGTGTTAAAATGAATAAGATACTAGAGGTAATGGATATCAAATCTCACATTTATTTACGAGAAACATATGCCATATTCCACACTACATTAATTTTATGGTCTATATAATTCCATTTTTCAAGTTAATAACAAAAATATCATTAATTTCATGATATATAATCATTAATATGATGTTATTATTTTAGGTGAATTATGATTTCAAATTTATCAATTTGTTAGTGGTTTTATATTACAATTTCATTGCATACTGTTATGGGTTATTTCTATTATTCCAATGTTTATAGTGTGTGGCATGCTTCTCAGGAATTAAAATTATATTTCATATCCAATGGTTATTTATTAATATTACTTTTTTCTATTAATTTCACCAAATTAAGTATGTAATTTAAACTATAATGATTTTAAAGAAAAAACATTATTTCCATTTTCTTTAAGAAATATTTTTTCTTTAGTGTCCACTATTTCCCTCATAACATTATTAATATCCTGTGTTTTTCTAAATTATTTTTGCACATTATTAAATTTTATTTAAATATTTAAATGGAATATTCTTATCATATTACTATTTATATGTTTTTTAGTTTTTCACGGTTAGAATGACATATTTTTATTAATTTGTTTTAATTAACGATATTAACTACCAACATTGCCACTAAAAATTTAGACAATTCCTTTAAATTTTTAATTTTTTTAACAGAAAAATAATTCTTAATATATTGAAAATTTATCGTCATTATTTAACTGTTTTCCATGTGAAATTTGTGCTTTCATCATGAATTATTTTGGATAACTTTTATATAAAATTTTCATTATTGATTACATATTTTTATGTTGATTATGTCTTAGTAGGATTATGATTTAATTATAATATCCTTATTATTTCTCATAATATAATATTATTTATATGACGATATTTATAAGAAATCAATTTTTTCAGTAGAAATTCTATAATGATATGATGATTGTTTGATGATATGATGAGTGTGTGATGATATTATGAAATTTAAAAGAATGAATTAATATTATGTGATGGTTGGGTCAATTATAGATCTCTGATGAGTAATTTTTATATCATAGGATTTTATTATGATAATATTAATGTTTATCATTATGAATATATTTCTACATATATTGATATATGGTATCATATCCTTTTAGCTATACACAATTTATAATTCATGGATATATTTTTTAGTAACATTGTTTTTTTATGTGTCTATATGATATCTTTCATCCTATGAACAAAATATAATACGTATACATGATTTCATTTACCATATTCAGGATATTATGATATCTTATGCCTATGATGTCACATTCCAATATTATTAATCGTGGATATTGATTACTACAAAAACACCATTGTTGACCATGAGTCAAGATATTTATTTATTTAAATTTTTATGATATATTTTTTTACAGTATGAATATGTTATGTTGGGATAATAAAAATTAATATGATGGAAAACCCCCATGATCATGTTATCATCTATTGATTAATATCTATAATTGTTACCCATAAATTAGATTTAAAATAAACCATTATTATATTTCTGAACCCTAGAATATAATGATAAGTTCTATTTAGGGTACATCCTTATGAATGAATAACATCATGTTAGGTTTGGATCTGTCTTCGAGTGTTTTGAGGAAAAAGGTAAGAATATGAAATTTTCAAATTACACGTTATGTACTTCTAAGTACATGTCCTATATCATGTTACCGTGTATAGCCATTTCTTATTTATGTAATGAATGAGACATGGTAGTGTGGGGTGACATGGTAAACCGATAATATCAATGTATGGTTGAGGAAAATACACGACGTGCTCATCCACAATACACACCATGTACTTTTTATTTTATTTGTCATATTAGACAAGGGTCACTTAAAACCTTCATTTTTATTTTCTTTTGGCTAAATCGCATGAGGCAGTATACAAAATCACCAATTCTTCTACGAGACATCGATCATTCATACTTTCTATAAATAAAACACTACCAGTTACACTGGAATCTCCATGGTGAGTTCCTCTTTCTTATTGATCCCCTTTCCCAATTCTTCCTCGTACAGTAGTTATTCAAGGATAATCATTTTGATATTTTATTTTATCTACGTCATTATATATTGATTCCATGGCTGACATTGGAGTATATAGATTGTACATCGTTGTGTTAGATGGTTTGTTTCATTTTTTAGATTGTCTGTGACATTATATTCCAACGCGTCGATTACCCTTGCTTTAGTTCTTTCAAGATACAGAAATTGAACCATGTTTTTTCTTCTTTATAATTATTTATGGATTAATGGGTTGATGATGTGATATTTTGTCAAATTTTATTTTAAAAAAGCATCCCATTGGTGAGTTTCTTTGTTTGATTATTTACGTCCATTTGGTTTAGGAGGCCTATAAGGTAGACTTTGATTCCATACCTTTCTGGATAAGATGGAATCTAGAATCATTTACTACATGTTAAATGCTTGTAGCATGCATTATAATTCTTAATCAATGTATTAGTGAGATTAATTTGGGATATTTGATATTGTAAATGAATGATTTAATTACACAATGATGCAGGAACCAGTGTTGTTATTTCACCAGGGGAGTTAATGTTGAGTGCATCCTCAGAGTGTGTGTTTATTTCACGCTAGGAGACAATATGGGGGATTGATGATGAGGGATACCTCAGAGTGTCTATAGTTTAAATTATGATAATTGAGTGGTAATTGAAGTATATTGCATTACCATCGAGTCTTTAGTTATTGTGGAACGACTGTAGGGGATTGACAGTGAGTGATTCCTCAGAGTGTCATTGAATTTTTATTAAATTATTTGAACATATGGGTTAGATTATGTGAACTACCCAGAGGGTAAATGAAAAATATTTAGTTATTGTGATGAGTATACCAACCTAATTCACAAGATTGGATTCAGACCAACTAGGTGGCCTTCTATGATACGTACTTTTGATACTAGTTTAAATGATGAATTATAAATGATAATGAATTTAAATGGAAACTGTAGGATTGTTTACTTTTGGTTACTCAGAGTTTCTTTGATGTATTTCAATTATAATCGTCTATATTTACTCCCTGATAGTTAGGCACAAATCATTTGGTGGATTCTTATATTTATTTATCTCACAACATGTTGGGGTCATGTTTTTTTGACCCAAATAGATTATATGGTTGTAGGTATAGATAAGGGAAAGTGCCCTTCTTCTTTAGGTACATGGTTGTTTTGGAGCTGTAGAGCATGGGACCAAGCTGAGGCTTGCAATTCTGTTGGAATTTAGTTTTTATATTTTTTATATTGGAATAGTACTATATTTATATCATTGTTGCTTGTTTATCTATTTTTCTAGACATATATGACTTGCTTCATTTATTTATGTTCTCCATTTGTTTATTTAATATCTTTCTTACTCTAATTACTTGTTGTTTGGTATTACAGATTCCATTGTTAGTTGTTATTTACAATTCCAATGTGTTACTCTTCCAATTAGGGTAGTATTTTCCCACTATCACACCCAAGACCCTCGCTGCTAGTTGGAAGCCTTTGGCATTTAGGGAAATGTGCTTCAATCCATGTGACCAACAACATATGGTGAACCTTTTAATGGCACTGTGATTGGGAAAATTACAATATCAATGAAGTATACTATGTGGGAAGATATTTGTTAATGTTTTTAATGATATTTTATAAAATAAAAATTTTAATTATCTATATTTTAATAATAGAAAATCATTAAATTCAACAAGTAAATATTATTTTGAAATATATTTTCACAAATAAGTTAAATACCCTGATAATGGGGGTGAATCAAGGTATGACAGAATAATATTTATTCCCCATCAGATCTTATTTTATTTTTAAATAAAACACTCTTCTCTATTTTCACATAGAAACTTATGAACTTAAATGAAATCACACATGAGAAATAATTATTTTAATTTTTTCACCCTCAATGGGATATGTAGAAAGATAATACCACAATGATGCATCGATGTACAAAATCTACTAAGGTTTTCATCCAAAATGCATTGTTTGGGAATGATCACTTCTATTACTAGTCTCACTACCATTAAAATGTTTCATATATATATCATTATATTTTGAAGGGTCACTCCATGATTCCATTAATTTGTAATTCTATTGGTGGAAAGGATCACATATGTTCTATTCCATTTATCACAACTCTATAAGCGATTCACTCATAGTTTATGGACATGTAGTTCCCTTCATTATAAATAATCAATAAATACTATATTTTATATAGATTCACTATTTATGTCCCAAACTCATCCAATTGATGAATTCCACATTACCCCACATGTTCTAAGAAATATCATTACATATTATTTCAGGAGATTCAATGACATTGTGATGATCACCTCTTCCGTCACGCTCATTATCATTCACAACGAAACACGTTTTTTGAAGATCACTTCTTTTTAAATGAAGAACTATCCATTGTGAAACTCACAAGTTTTTTTTAGCATTAACAGCCTTTATAAACAACCTTTATACATAATAATTTTTTTGAGAACTACATTATTTAATGAACATCAATAATTAGTAGCCTCAAAATCATTGTTAGTTCTAGCAACTTTTCTAAAGGGGGTAGACGCCTATTTGTAGGTGTTTCATATATTTCTAGAACATTATATACACATTATCACCAGTTTTTATTATCTACAAATTTTTTACCAATGGTAAATATCTTGATGAAGCACCATTTGAATTTTCCATTCTTGAAGACACTTATTGTCATGGATATTATCGTCAGCTCTTCATGCATTCAAAGTGATCGTTCCTATTTATCCAAACCATCATGAAATGACTACTTGAAACCCATAAATTATGATAATTATTTCTTTTCAATATGTTATCATGTCTATAATGGAAATTAATATTTCCTGATGTTTGATTATCATCCAAATTTTGTCCCCCCAAATTTATGCAAACAATGGGAAACAGTGATCCCATGTGTATGAATTTTTTTTATCACTTCCAGGGCATCTTTTCATTTATCTTGTAAATTTTTCAACATTACACGCTAATAATATCCCTAAAACTCCACAAATTTCTATGTATTCCTTCTTTGTTGTCTAAAACAAATAACCCAAAAACACTAAAATGCTGCCTTGATGGAATTTTTTCCAAAACAAATGAATTGGGAAATTATATATATATAAATATATATTAGGTTCAAATTTGTGGGTATAGTGTGTTATATTTAGTGAACACCAACTATAGTTGGTATGAAAATTATTATTATGAGTTCTGGAGAGTATAAATTTTATCAAATATAATTCTAATGTTTGTATTGAACATTGATATCCTCAATAAAACATAAGGTATAATATATTTTGAAGATGATTTCCTTATTTAAAAATATTATGAATGAAATTTGATGATTATATGATATCGCTTTCAATGTTTTCATATTGATTCATGCATAATGTTTTCATTGTTATTAAACATTTGGAAGAAGATAAACTCATGTAAATTTGTAATGTGGTGTTGAATGCAACATCTCTTCTTAAGAGAATAAGTGTCTTGGTTGATGGTATACAATATATTGTTTATATTCGCACTCAAATTGCAAAATATATGAATAGTAAAATGTATCATTTTTAGCACTTTAATGCATCAAATATTGATCAAAATAAATGTGTGTCTTTTATGTAACAACTCCCATCTTCATTATTAGTGTCTTTTTAATCCAGTAGTTTTTTATCAATGTTTAAATTTTATGGAAAATTACTATTGTCATAATTTACTATTGAGACCGTGGGAAATTTACATTTATAGTCCATCATATGGAAATAGAATCTGATAAATTATTGAATATAATCTATAAAATGGGGAAATATGAATAATAGACCCTACATAATGAGAAGATACTAATACATCGTTTCTCAATAAATACTTTCCTCAAACACTTTGTAGCTGGAATAAAATGAATATATTTGAGATTAAATATATTGATGATGAATCAATTAGAAAATGTGAATAAAATATTATAAAAAATCATGATATTCTTCAATATTTATAATTTACCAAATAAGTAAAATTGATTGGATATTTAGTTGAAAAAAATTATATAGGGGGAATTATTAATATGATAAATTAGTTATTATGAATAAATTTTTCAATAGGCTATTATGGTAGAAATGTAAGGAGGTAACAATAATTATTCATCAAGATTTTCTAAAAATGGAAACTTTTATCTTGTTTGGAACTCATACGATAAATATAATGGATGAATAATATTCCAACTAGCTATATAGTTAACAATAATAGGGAATGATTTCATAGAATTTTCAAAATGGAAATCATAAATTCATAAATTTTTTAATGCTATCAATCAATATTGTGATTCTTTATGGGTGTTGAAAATATAAAAATACTACAAATAAGAAATGATATTCAACTATTCAAGTTAAAATATTATGTTTCACTAATATTTGGAATTTTGTGAATCAATGGCTTAATTCCCGTTCTAATGAGGTTGGTGGTCCTTAATAGCCCCATTAAATAAATAATAAAGTATTAGATATTTCTATTACAACTGAATATGGGTTTTAGAATGATATAGTTAAATGTAAAAATACCACCCATTGTAGAACTTGTAATGACTTCATTGATTACTTATATACACACACACACACACCTACACAAACACTATTGTAAATATATAATTTTTTGAAGGTTTTACAAGACCACATAAACTTTATAATGTTGAGTTATTTCGTAATACTCAAAATTTTATGATGATGATATATAATCAATATTTCTACTCTAAAAATATATTGTTGAGGTAATGTTATTCTTAAATTTTTTATTAATATGCAACTTGTTTAATTTTATGATACTTTTGGAATATATTTCCTCTCTCTTTATATATCACATATTATTTTATAAGTAATTGAATTGACATTTAAAAATATTAATTATCTTATGATAAATTATGAGGTAGTGACTAATATGAAAATCTTATGTTAATTAATTCTACATTATAGTTCATAAATCATATCCATTTTGAGTGACTATCTTTTATGGTAAGTGAAAAACTCAACATTCATTTCTTCCTATAATATAGAATTTTTATGATGTTTTTCATAAAGATCTACATATTCTTCCACAAAATCATGAGGTTGAGTTTCTAATACATCTCTTACCTAGGGATATACATGTTTCGATGATTTATTATAGAAAACCCAAATTGAGTAGCATGAATTGATGAATAATGTCCAAGACTATCAAGATTAAGAATTAATTTGGCATAGTGTTAAACAATGCAATGAACCGGTTCATTTTATTAAGAATAAATATTTGTAATGTATACCCATAATTTTGATGTTGGTATTTTAATATAATTCTTACCTAGGTGTAATTGTTTTTGATAAATCATTATAGAATTACCTAAATTGAGATTCACGTATGCATGAAGATTCTATTGGTGAATATTGATATTGAATTAATATTTACAAGTGTTACTTCATGGGATGAGATAGTTCATTTTAAGATGAAAGATGGATCAATTACTCATTCAATAGATTATTGGTGATTCAAAAACATCAAAATAAGTATAAATTTTCCACTATTACATATTGATGAATTATTTGATGAAATTAATAGATCTCAACACATTTCATAAATTTAAATTCTTGCTACATGTCACCAAATGAATGATAAGAAGGATGATATTTGAAATACATCCGTTCATATGATTATTTTCATTAAAAATTTATACTTAATACATTTCAATATAATAATTCTCATGTTATCATATAGACATAGTGAAAATATTATATAGAAATGACACTAATCATATTTTTTTGACATCTATAGATTATGATTTTATACATTCCAAGAATAAGGTAGAGGATGATAATCGTTTTGTAAATTTATAGTGGAACCCAAGGTAGGACATGTTATATGAAAATTTACAAAGATTAAACATTGGGTACAAAAATATTATTTTTTGGGACATCAAAACTTAAGAGAATGTTTAATGGTTGATCCATGAATGAAGGTGGTTATTGAACACTGCACAAGACCGACCACTATGGATTAGATCCAAAATTCTATTTATTTGTGGTACATTATTGATGCAATGCGTATAATTTTCCTTGGCTTTGTAAACTACTCACTAGGATATCACATAATATTTCCAACATTTATTAGACTGATGAATGTGAGGAATATTTAATGTAACAGAATAGATTTTTCATTAGTCCCCTTATTCACATGGATCCCTTGATTGGTGAATACATTGTAATTTATATTGAATAATCATATAATTTAATGATATGTATCATCCTGTTGAATGATTTGGTTATAAAATATACATCAAAAAATTGAATTTTTATGAAAAATGAACCCAACTAATGATTTCGATTAATAAGTGCTAATAGTTTCATTAATGATATGGGGTAATTATTTTTACAATTATATGGGTGACATTTATATCGAAATTTTAATATTTTAGTGTATAAATTTACTTAGTTTTAGATGATTTCGTTCCAGTGAACATGGATGTATTTTTAAAATTATTATGACATATCAACACATTGCCTCCCTGGTAGTCTAAAATATGTAAGGGATTCTATAACTCAAAAAGAACACTATTTTTTCTATGATTAAAATTAAAAAATATCCAATAATTCATAATTTTCAAAGGATGGAAATAGAAATCCTAATAGGAGGGTAGAATTCACATCTCTCCAAAAAAAAATTCAACCATATTTCAATGTAAATATAAAATATTTGAATAAAAATGATTTCAACATTAAAATGTTGGTTAAATACTCTGACAAGCTCCACCTTGATTTTGATGCATATATATGTTTATTGAACCATGTATTATTTCAATACATTATATACAGGAAGAATGAGTTATTAAATAGTTCTCATATTTCATCATTTTCCATTCATAATTAATTAATGTAGATAAATAGAGATCTAATATAGTATTTATAGTTCGAAAGAATAATATATATATTTCATAAAATGAATCAAAATTCATGGTATTATATTTTTTTAATGTATATATACATATGTATAATGTATCTTTAAAACTATTACACATATAATAATAGAAATTAAAAAATCCAAAACATCAATATTCAGTAATTCCGATGGATATATTATCAATAACATCATGAAGTAAGATAATTTCATATCCATTAAATAATATTTCTATATTGATTATTTTTCAACAATATACATGATGGGAAATATAATATTTGATATAATATGAAATTATATTTTATCTGAAAGGGATATAAGGATTACATCAGTATTATTTAGAAGTCTTTATGAACTCTTCAAAAAAATATGCTTCATCACAATTCATCATCCCTATACTGATGGTGACTCTAAAAGAACCATATATATCAAAGAATATATTATGATATATTTTTATATGGATTGTAAAAGTTTTTAGTATTAAGCGATTCATTTGGTAGAGATTATATTCCATTGTAACATTCAATCAATGATTTAGATGGTTCTATAAAACGGTCTATATGGGAAAAAATTTATAAACCAGCCAATATTATTTAATTTTGGTCAAAAATATCTATTAGGACATCATATATCTATGGAAATAGTTGATAATAAAATATGCATTTAGAAACAAATTATGTATGCTCATAGTCGATATAATATTTTTCCAGATAATAATCTGTGAAATATTAAATTCAATGTTAATTAGAAGGTATTTATATGAATTTATCCATGAAATAAGGTTATGAGAGTAATAAATGAAAACATTTTCCCCCTTTTTATACTATCCCCTTTGAGCTTGTTAATTTTGTTAGGGATGATAGCTTTTCACTGGACACTTAGACTTAACAACTCCCATGTTCACAATGTCTTCCATGTATACCTCATCACATTGTATATACCTAATACACAACATTTAATAAAAAATATGTTGTATCATTAAAGCATAATACTTACTAAAAAACAAATAGTATAAATCTTAGATGATAGATACAATGGGATTTTTAATAAGACAATTCACCTAGTTAAATATCTCAAGAGGGATTAAATATTTAAATAATATACTTATGAACCCAAGGATGTTATTAAATATATATATATCAACATTGTTTTTTAATTTTTTTGTATAATTAAAAAATATATATTCATTTGAATGGGTGAAAAAGGTAACTCATAGTGATTTTATGTTACAGCCCGTTATAAATAAATTTTACTACTTTTATAGTTTTCTATACTAAAAACAGCGAGTTTAAAAAAAATGATAAACTACAACATTATTTTTATTTAATATATGTGTATTTAGAATTTATTATTAATGATAAACAATTTTTTGGGGATTACATTGTTATAAAATTAATTAAAATGATATAATTTAATTATAATAGACAATAAAAACAATTTTTTATAAGGAAGTTGCTTTTCAATATTTTTTTCACACAATTTAATTTTATATTAACACATTAAATTAACCACGTTTGGTGAATTATTTTTTAGAATTATCTATATTATTGATGCATTAATGTTTTTAAAAAATCATCTAATGATTTTTTAATTAATGTATATGAATATATCATGTTTTTACTAAAAATGTGTTTTTCAAAAAAATGATTTCATAAAAAGTTTTAATCATTATTTAAAATTGAATTGAGGACTCATATATAAATTGAATTATTAAAATTATATTCCATATTTATAATCATTTTTACTCAATGTCATAAATTGGTACATTTTTTAGTCCTTACAAATAAACATCATGGAAAAACATATCACCATTACAAATAGTAAATATTGTCAACCTAACATGCCATTCATTAATGTCATTATTTTCTATATTAATTCATACAAGATAAATAGAATTATAACTATATAAACATTGGATATAAATATAATTTATATGAGAAACATATTAAATAAAACATGTTATATAATATTTAAATAGACGAAGAAATTATCAATATCTTATATTTAAGCATCACATATGTGTAAACATTGATTTGAATAGATTTTAAGAATTAATTTTAATATTTATTCTTCGAATAATATAATTATTATCTGGGTGATAATTTAATTATTATTTTTACTAAATATATACTTAAATTTTTATCTTATACATTTTTGATAGGGTATTTCATAAATTAATGAAAAAATAAAATTAATTTTATTGAAATTATTATAATTAATAAAAGTATAGTGAGTTATAAAGTTCCAATAATTTCATAGAATAATATAACATATTATTTATAAATTAATAGATTAATTTAAATTCCATCTTATTTTCAATGCCGTTAACGTTAGATTAAATGAATATTATGAAATATGACATTAATGAAATTCTATGATAATATTATTGTATTAAATTTATTAAAAACATTAAGAAATGAAAAAACATGGGTATAATGAAATTTCAATTTAATCACCCCTTATTAATTTATACACTATTTTTTACATAAAATGGTATATTATAATCATTTTAAATGTAAAAAATTGTTATAATGAATAATGATAAAAGAGTGCAACCCACGGGTTAATCATAATGATAAGGAATTAAATGAAACCAGAACCATTCGAAAATAACATTTTTTCATGTTTTGTTTGTAATATTCAATTTTATTTATGTACTAGAAAAATAGTATAATATTTTTAGTGTCACTATATTATATTTTTATCTGTTATTAATTATATTTATTATACTCCACTAAATTATAAAAATAAACCCCCTCTCCCATTTTTATCACACGTTTTGAGGCTTCTAGATTAGCTACTACCAACCATAATACAAACATATCATCCTTAAATATATAAAATAGTTTTTATATATTTTATAAGAACATCCATTTCTTTTTTAATGAGTATGAAAAATGAGGGTTATCACCAAAGAGATATAAATCTTGAATAATATTATTTATTAATATTTTTTTATATAAATATCTATATACTTTGTATCCAAAATAAAATTTATAATTTACCACAATCAATAAAAAATTAAATTTTATTTATAGATTGAACATTAACAACTTATTTTATAACCTATATAAGTATAAAATATTATATCTTCATTAGTACGGCATTCCTTCTCTACTTAATGGTTTATTTCATTTTCCAAAAGCATATTACGTGGATATTTATAATGATATATTTAATAAATATATCTTTTAATTATATTATTATTATTATTTTTAAATCAGTGTCAAAAATTTCAAATTATTTTCCATCAATAAAAAGGGAAACAATATTCATCTCTAGGTATGACATACCCTTACTTTGAATGGTGTAAATAATTTTTCTATCTTTACCTTCAATAGATAAACAATATATATTTAAAATTTATGATTTTAAAACCATGGTTAAAAGTTTTTTATGTTGTATCTATGTTAAATTAATATTGAAAAACTCTATTAAACTGAATAATGTGAAAAAATGAAGTAGTATTGTACCAAAGAAAATATTTTAATATTCAGTTAAAAAATGGTTGATTATATACTATAATAAAATTATATGTGGTATCATATAAATGAATTTTGTTTGGAAATACATTTATATCAAATGATAATTTTTTATACATGATTTTCAACATGTAAGATTTAAAATATTGAGTTTTTAAAAGGAAACATTGCTCAATAGAATACATGATACGCCAAATTCGGTTTGAACCAACAACTTAATATAATTGTTGAAAATTAGTCTTATATTATATCTGTTATAATTGTTATAATGAAACAGATTATCTATATTATGGATATTTTTTTACACATGTTTATATAATGATTCATTGGATGCAAAATTAAATTAAAAATTAATTAATAACGATTGAATTAAAAGGATTTGTTTTTATGAAAAACTATTTAAATGAAAAATAAGTATGTTTATAACATAATAACACCTATTGAATTTTATTAATTGAATTTATCTATTATATATTGAATTTAATGTTAAAAATTAATTTTACATGATTCATTGACATTATATATGAATAAATTCTATTTTACAAAAAAAAGACTATTTTTCCAAATTTTTTGTTTTACCCCATTTTTATGCAAACTCCATTTTATACAGAGTTTTTCCCTATAAATATGTTATATTTTAAAAATTAATTTTCTTATATAGAATTATTACATCAAAAATTTCTTTTGTTAAATTTAGGTATTTTCAGGATATATTTATTTGTAAATGAATAATGAAAAATACTACATTTTAATTCAATACTACCTTTTCTCTAATTTATTATTATTTTAATATATTCATTTTAAATGAAGTTAATGTATATTAATATTATTTATTTATCATTGAAACTAATTTTTTCCCGTTGGAGGGAATTTCTCGCTGATATTTGATATAAAAAAATGATAATCATTTGAGGGTTGTTACTGTTAAAAAATATGTTCTTATTTTTAAATTGGGAATTAATTTTAAATTAATTACATCATCATATACATTTATAGTTTCTAAAAATGGATTCTATATTTTTAATTACATGGTCTGAATTATATAAATATGTTTTTTTTCTATTTTTGATCATTATAAGAAGTAACGTTAGTAATTTTTTTAATTTACCATGATTCAAGAGTAAATAAAGTAAATAAAGGTAAAAATAAAATTCTAATAATATAAAAATAAAATTAATGATATTATAATCCTATTGGATGTGATATTTACAACTACAAAATCCATTGGGAAGAAGATTTTGGCCTTTGGATGCCACGTGGGTGTGATTATGACACTTATAACATTAAAATTAATGTAATGGAACATATGTTATAAACATATATCTAATTAATAAACCAATTTTAATATGTGCTTTTATAGCATCCCTCATTGAAAATAAATATTCATTGTAGATCAAAAAATATTTCATGAATAATGATATTTTATTTATTATGTTTAGATGTTAAATTATTAATTTTAATTACTTCACAATAATGATGGAGTGAAATTTTTATAATGAAGGAATCAAATAAATTAAAATAAAAATATTAAAATAAATATTATATGAAAAAATTTATTTAATACTAGAATTTTCATGGTGAATATGATTTTTTATATTATTTTTAAATGGATTACATTGATGTTATATCTCTGACTATATTTTTTAAAAATTTAATAAAATGAATAATCTAAAATTTTAAATAATTGATGTTTAATAAAAATTATAATTTATTAAATTTTTTAAAATATTAAAAATAATTCAAAATCACAAAGTGAATATGATAATGTCTAAATTTTAATTAATTTTCAAATTATTGGAAATTTTGGCAATATAAGTGATTTTAATAGCCACTTAATAAATAAAATGTTGTTACCACAATTAAAAGTAAATGAGAATAAGTGAAAACTGAAAAGACAATGTTTAAAATAAAAACAATCAAAGTCTAAAAATAAATTTTAATAGAGGATTTAGAATTATAATAATCTTATATTTAACATATCTCAGGATCGATCAATTTTAATTTAAAAAATTATCTTATATTAATTCAATAATTTAAGAGTTTCGGAGGGTGCCCCTTCCCTATAATATTAAATGTTACTCTATATTCATTAATACTCACACTTGAAAAAACCTTTGATTCATCCATGTCATTCACTAAATATTAATATACTCCATATTCTCATCTTATATACATACCTAATTTCAAAAATACATCTGTGGAAACCGTTTGGTATAAAGCAGAAAAAATACCCGATTAAGAGGTAACACATTCTCTCATGCTTTTTAGATTAATTTCCATTCCCCCCTCCCTAAAAAAATAATTTATAATTACATAATAAAAAATTTATACTAAATATAAAATTATTTTAAATGCTATTTATTTTTATCCACTCACACATACATCCATTTAATTTTTAAAGGACAAACCATTTCAGTGTATTATTAACTACTGCCTCATTAAATGATGATTTCTCAATTTTCCTCTTCACATCTCATAGTATCCATCATAATGGAAAATATTATTAAATATGATATGTATTGTATTTATATTTTTTCTATGATTCTATAATATATATTTATAAAATAAATTTTTGATTTCCAACCATTGTAAATAAGATAATTTTGTTTGAGGAAGTGTGGACCACAACCCCCTCAAAGCGATATGACTTCTTCCAACTATACATGGAAATAATAAATGATGTTATTATTAAATCTATGAGTCAAATATAACATTAATATAATTATGTTTATATAATATATTTTTATATAATTTCACTATTATTCATTTAATTTAACAAATAAATAAAAGTAGCGTTTATGCATTCGTATGAACTACCTTCTCCTTGAACGTTGCATTTCATTCCATACCTACATATAATATGGATTATTTTAAATAAATAAATTCTGAATTTTAGTGAAATTTAAAACATGACTAGTATTATATAGATTATTTAATTTTTACCACAAGGATGGATTACATAAAAAAATTATTTTTTGACTCATATACTGAATATCAACAAAATGTACAATATGAAAATTAATTTCTATGAAATATTTCTAACATGTCAATAAGTTATATATAATAATTAATAAAAATAAAAAATGTTATAAATAATGTATAAATTAACCTATATTTATTATTTAGGAATATAAAGATTTTATATGATGATTCAGACTCATGGTATGGGATTTCTTCTCAATATCCATTCATCGAGGCATTTCACGTTAATATGAACCATTATTCTTTTAGAAAGTGTATATAACTATAGTATGAAATTTCATATTCATATTTTATCTATACTAATGTTATTTATTATATTAGTAAATGTATTAATTCATGGAGATTAGGATTTAAATGTTCAATATTCTATGGGATGCCATGAATGATTAATAATTTAATTATCAAATCTGTTTCTTCATGATATTAATTTTCATATTTTTTTTATAAGGAAATAAAAGTTTTATAGATTATATTTTATGTCTATTTTTAATTTCATTAAATGAATTGTAAAATAATTTTTCTAAATGACGGTTTTTCATTTCATTACAAAACAACAAATGGAATGATTTTAAGATTTGCAGTGATAGTGAATTATCCATCATCCAAAACATTATTTGATATTTGGAATTATATATAAGACTAAATTATTTTAAAAGGAAAAAGTAATACCTTATTCATTTTTTGGTATTTTGGTATTGAAAATTGAATTGAAAGTCAATTGACTATTTGAAAATGTTCAAATTATTTATTATGGTTGATAATGAATATCTTTTGGTTGAAATGTCTATAATGGCATGCTTTTTTTTCAAATGATTATGTTACTAAGAAATTAGATGGGTGGTTCCATGTTATACCATTTATGGGTTTTTACGTTATAACATCCAATGCATTATTGGTGGAAGTTAACCGTGTGGTTATTTTATTTGAAGGAGTGATATGTGTCGAAATCAACTGTATTGTTATTCCATTTTTTTATAGTTATGTCATATGATACATTTTATATTTTAAATGATTCATTCAATGGTTTTTTTGGTGATATTTAAATTATGAAAATATAATCCATGAATCTTATATTATGTGCTGTGTATTTTCTAATTATTAATTGTAAAAATTATTACTTTTTGACAATGTATTCATTATTTAAATTTTATTTCCAGAAAAATAGTATTTCCTTCCTTATGATTCCCATACTGAAAATTTTATAATCTTTCCATGTTTTGAATATTTTATAATCAAACCCTGTTTTTGATTTATTTTTCATAGAGAACAGGTATTGTTATGATAATGGAAGAAGTCAAGAAGATTTTTACCTGTAAAATAAATCATCTTTAATCTTAAGGAGTTTAATTTCATGAAATTAAAGGATAGTTAGTAAAAGTGTCTAATTTTTAATAACTTCATTTTTATATTATAATTATGTCCTAATGCACTAAAAATCTAAAAATTTAAAGACACTCATTATAAATTCTTGATATAACTCAAGATTTTGTAAGGTTTAAGGCTAGGTCCATATAGTTGGTATCAATGAATGGTTTAGAAAACATTATTGATCAAGATAATTTGTATAGAGTTAGGGATATCATCATGTGTTTATAATTTTTTGGCATAATAGAAGTTTATTGTCTTAGAAGTTTATTTTTAGGATTTTTGTTTATAAATATTAAGGTGACTAATGGTATTTGTTTTGGAGACATAAACCTTTGAGGAAATTATGGGTTATTAGTATTTGGGATGAAAATTTTCATATAAGAAATAGAAGTTGAGCATAAAAAAAATTAGATTTTTCTTGAGTTCTTTATTATATTTTTCAATATTATACAAATTATATATTTTTAAAAACGACATCACATAGGATGCATGATAAACTCATCGCGTCAGACAAGGACGTGAGAATCAATCCCACAACAGAAGGACGATAAGTGTGCATCACCAACCACTGCCCCACGTGAAGTCCCTATCATGTATGACATTTTTTTTCTTATAAATATTTATGGAATAAGAATATTTTGTTTTTGGTAACATATTTTTTGTCAAATGGTTATCCTTAATATAGAAAATACTTCGGGGGTTGAGTGATAATTTTTATTTTGGATAACTCTCACCATTTTTGGAACCCAATATGGTCATGTTAAATAGAATGATATGGTATGTAAATAGAGGATAATGGTTGAATTATTTATTTGGATTGAGGTTTTATTTTGGATTTATAGTTATTTATGGAAATAATTAACATATCTGTGAGATAATGTTATTATGAAATTAATTTTCATTATGATACATTATGAGTGATTTATGGAGGTAAATATTAAAAATTACATAATAATATTATTTAAACAAATACATCATAATTTTTGGATTTAATATTAGTTTTTATTATTTATATAAATTTAATGTTCGTTTCGTTATTGAATGTTCAATGTAGAACATGGTTATTACTGATGAATTTTCGATATTTAAAAGTAGTGTGTTACTTTATAAATTATTATTCTTTTTAGTGAAAATATAAAATCATTTACTATATTTTTTTTTTGTTTTTTAGTTAATTTCTAAATATAGGTGAAATTTATAGATCATCTTTTACAGTTTCTATGACTCTCTATATGTTTATTAGAGTGATTTAGGTGTAACCATGTCATCTTTAAAACACATCAAATAGAGAAAAATATGAGTTTAGGCTTGAATTTTATTAATGTTATAAACTATAAATCATATGTATGTATGATCCCATATGTTACTATACTATGTAGTAAAATAAATCTGAAAATTAATGAAATTTATCACAAAGAAATAACGTTTTCGACATAATTTTCGAACTATTATATAAATTTCCTTTTAACCAATAAAAAATTCATGGGTTTGTGATTGTTAAAATTCTCATTGTCATGTTTTAAATGTCTCTTCCCTAGAAAATGAGAGTTATTTTTTCTTCTATATCCATATTTTTTGATATGTAATCCTAGTATGTGTTATATCTCATTATCTTCATTCCTTCTTTTCTTGGTTTTATAGTGGAAGTTATGTTAATTCTTTTTATGAAGTGGGATTGTGAAAAAGGTATTTTGAAAATTCATACCTTAGTTAGAAATTGAAAATTCAAATTCCAATGATGCAATTTCCAAAAGTAAGGGAGAATGATCAACTATGAGTTTTTATAGGAAAATATTATGTTCTTTAGCATACATGATATGTCACATTTAGTATAAATAAACAACTTTATATTATGATTGAATAAGGTAGAAATCACATATCCATTAGAATGGTGGGAATGAAACAGAATAACTAAATTAAGAAATTATGGTTAAGTCATGTTTATATATTTATTAATTGGTTTCCAAATTAAATAGAAAATTAAATTAAAACCAATTGTATATACATGATATATTTTTATGGAAAAACAATTTAAATGAAAAAACTAGTGAGTTTTTAAAATAATAATTTTTTTTACTTTTTAGTTAAAAATATATTTAATATATTCAATTTTATTTTGAAAATTCATCTTTTTTGTTTGTAGACATTATATAAGAACAAATACAATTTTATATATAAAAGGAGTAATTTTCTAAAAATATAGTTTCACTTCCTTTTGATGGAGAACAATTTTTAATTTAGTTTTTTCACTTTTATATGTTTTATTTGAAAAAATAATATTTTTCTAAATAAAAAAGACCTAAAAATTTAATTTGGTTAAATATTGGTATTTTTTGTGAAAATTTATTTTTATTGAATTTTAAAAATGTAATGCATTAAACTAAAAAACATAATTTTTGTATAATTTATATTTATTATTTAATTCTAATTTTAGTTTGTTTTATAATTTATTTATATTATATATTTATAGTTTAATAAATTTATGGTCATTTTAGGTAATTTCACATTGAAATTTGATATAATTACCTGTGACTCTATTGATTGTTTTTACTTTCTAACAAACTTGTTTTCTCATTTTCACAACCGAAAATAATTATTCAAGGATTACTGAAACATATATGTTATGAATTTGGGAAAATTATTTCCATATTTGGAATCCCAAGGTCCAAATTATTTAGATAAGTTTCTTTTATTTTTGGGAATGAAGAATTGTAAACATAGTAATTATTTTTATTTACCACAGTTAAAAGGTAAATCAGGTAAACAAGGGTAAAAGTAATATTATAATGATATAAAGAACCCTAAAAAATATCCAGATCTTATTAGGCGATATATATCCCTACCAAGTGAACACTTGGGATGAAAATATGTCCAATTGAAGCCACTTGGGTGTGATTTTGACACTTGTGAAAATTAATTTAAAGTGATGGAAAGTGTGTTATGAACATTTATCTTCTTACTGAAATAATCATAATATATTTTTATATAAGTGACCACATAAAATAAAACTATTCACTAGAAATATTAAAATATTTCCTAGATCATGGAATTTATTTATAAATTTTAGACATTATATAAGTAAATTTATTTACGACACAATGATGATGAAGTGATTGATTTTTTTTGATAGAATAAAATAAATGACATTATAAATATAAAAATAAATATTATTTTACATAAAATATATCATCCATTATTATAATATGTTAATATAACCTGGAATAAGTTAATTTTATTTTTTTTGGTATTTATATATTTTTTTATATTTATTTTAATTTCAATATAATGAATAGTTTTATAATTGATAAAATTTATGTTTCATAAAAATACTAATTTAATAAATTATTCAAAAATACTAAAAATATTTTCCAGTCATAAATCATTTATTATAAGGTCTAAATTTTTATTTAGTGGAAAATTTGGGCAATTTATCCCAATAATGTACAATTAATAGTCTTTTAATAAATAAAATTTTGTTGCAACAATTAAAATTACAACACAATAATGATGGATAAAACAAAAAGGTAAAGTTTAGAACAAACTAAAAACATGTGTTAAAAAATTAGAATGATAGGATTTAAGAATATCCTCATAATATCATATTCGAAACTCATTTTGGAGTAATTTTCATAAAAAATAAATTTATATTAATTTAATAAATTAGAAGATTCCAAGGGTGCCCCTCCCACTACCATAAAACGGTACTATATCTTCTCTAATAATCACACTTAATTAACCCTTTTTTTAGGAAATTACTTAAAACACTTTCCAGGTCCCCACTTCACACCCCATAATCCTCCCATATGGATGAAATTCTCACAAGGAAGCTATTTTTTATAAACTAATAGATGTTACCCAATAAAGAGGTAACACCTTCTATCATTCTTTATTAGTTTCATTTCCATTCTACACACCCTAATCATTTCATATTATATTATGAAATAACAAAAAGAGTATCATAAATATAATAGAATATTTTTAATTAAATGGAATATATCGTCGCTTACACACACCAACATTTAATGGGTAATAACAAAATTGATTATGTGGACGATGAACTACTGTATCATGAAACAATGATTTTTCAATTATCCAATACCACCTCACATGGTGGCTATTAGAATGGAAAATGATTATATATATGATATATATATTATATTTATCTTTTATATTTTATTAAGTAATTTTTATTTAGAACACACCTTTATGATTTCTATGTTGTCTATATATGACAATTTCGTTTGACAAAGACTGGACTTTCATCCCCACAATGATAAATGACTCGTTCCCAATATTCATGGAACATATAAAAGATTTTTTCAAAAAAATATTATACATAAATTAAAATAAAAGAATTTTAGTATTATTATATACATTTAATTCATTAAATTATTATTCATTCAATTTGACAAATAAATGAATGTAACGTGTAAGTATATGTAAGACCTATTGTCTTTATGAAGAGATCCTTTTATTTATCATATCCAAATAATATGAATTGTTATAAATTTTTATATAATGGAGATATATGATATTTAAATCATGAATACAAATCTAGAGATTATGTAATTGACCACATGGACAATTCACATCAAAACTCGTTCATTTTTTACTCGAGTACTAAATATCGACAAAACATCTCATATGAACTAAAAGAGTTATGTAATTTTCTAACATTTTAATAAGTGATAAAATTGAAATAATAAAATTGAAATGTTTCTAAATAATGAATAAATTAACCTATGTTTATTATTCTGGAATATAAAGATTGCACGTGATGAGTTTTACTCATAGTAAGGGATATCATATCAATATATTTTCATTGATGCATTTCTTGTGAATATTATCCTTTATACATTTATAAATTGTATATACAACCAATATGATATTTCATATCCATATTTTATCAATAATTGTGTTATTTATTTTTTTGTTAAATATATTAATTCTTATAGTTTAACATATCCATTTTCAAAGTGGTATGAGACACCGTGAACATTTAATGATTCGATTATCAAATATTTTTCTACATGATATTAATTTACATATTTATTTTTAGGTATAGAAATTGTTTATAAAAGATATTTTATTAATATTATTAATTAAAATCATTTTTTCAAAATAAATCTTTGTATACAATACATTTTACATTTTGTAGAAAAAAACTAAAGGATCGTTTTTAATGGAAGCAGCGAAAATGGCTTCTTAATGCAACAAATTTTATTTAATATGTTCCACCCTATATAAGGCATAATGATTTAAATAGAAAAAGAAATACCTTATTCCATTTATTTGGTATTTTTTAATGAAAATTGTTTTTAATGTGGAATGAATATTTCTATATCTTTAAATGGTATCAAGTTATTATAATAGATTTTTTTTGTGATAAATGTGGATAATTTAAATCCTTTATTTGATATTATTATGGTAATTGGTCATATGATATGCTTTCATGATAAACCAAAGATGATTGGATGCATGATAATCCAAGGATATGTTGTAATGTTATAACCTCTAATGCATTGGGTATATAAGTTGGTTGTATAACTATTCCATTTGTAAGAATGATATTTATGGAAGTAGACTGTATGATTATTCTAGTTGTGTATGATTATGTCCCAAGATACATTCTATAGGTTATATGTTTCATTCTATGGATTTTATGGTGATCATTTTATTTATAAATTTTATAGGAAAGATCCTATAATTAGTGAAGTGTATTTACAACATCATAATGGATTAAATTATTACAATATGATAACATATTCTTGGTTTACAGGTTTTTGTAAGACTAACCATTTTTCCATAAATTTATTTCAATTATTTTTAAATTGTGAAAAAATGGATTTTGAGTAGAAGTATCTACTGCGTAATATTTTATATGTTGTGAAATAGTTATGACCTAATTATCTAAAACAGTTAACCTAAAAATATACTAAGTTTGAATTGTTGACTTCACATTAGATTAATAAATTAATAATGATGTGAAATATATATGATAAATTACATAACAAAATGTAAAGGAGGTCTTGTATGCCTTTATATCCGGGATACATATGCCAAATTAATCAATTGATTCCATTTTGTGGTGAATATACTTCGACATTGACATGATATATATTTTATATCTTTCAATTCATGATAGTTGAATATTAAATTTATGTTATTCTATAATGTGGCTTTTGATTCAAATGTTACAAATGTTGTAAGGGTTTGATTTTAAATTCTAATTTAAATAAGATTATTTACAATTAAGCTTTTGAGGATGATATTTCGTGATTTAACACTAAAAATTCAAATTGTTTTTATTTAACCCTTATTAATTTTATAGAATATATATATTCCTATAATTTTATGGTCGTTAAATAATCAATAAAATAATTATTTTTTTACAATTTTAAACATTATATCTATATTCGATCAAAAATCAACTTTTTTATATTTCGTTATTTTCTAAATATTTCATCCGAAATGTGTTTCAAATTGTACACTGTTTTTTAACTTAACTTGTACAAATGGGTTAATATTAATTTTTTAAGAGGAATCTTTTTTAGTTTCATAAACTATTTAATTTTTTATTTCATTTAAAATTGAATTAAAGGAAAATTTTCATCTAACTATTTAAGCATGAATGAAATATCCTACCATAAAACTGCGTAGTATTTTTATGATTCATATTCATGATTCCAAGGATCATTTTAAAAAAATCACATTCTTAATATTTATGAAATTTTTTATATCATCATAATTTATCTCAACATATTATTGTTATTTTCATCAAGAAATTTTCTTTTGAACATTTTAATAAATTTTTAAATATAATCACAACTTTTTATATTAATTATAACATACCTATGTTATGATCCAATGATACCATACATATTATTTCTATGTATATTATCTAAAACTGAGTATGATTTTTTTTGAAATCATTTTATTATAAATGGGAAATTATCTGATGTTATAGATAATTATTTCGAAATATTTAATAATTATATGAAAGAATTATAATTACGTTATATTTGGGTCTGTTAGAATCATCTTATGATTTTGGTAAAGAAATATTTATTTCTCATCAGATTACGATGATATGAATGGAAAATATGAAAAAAATTATTTTCTTTAGATATTTATGGGTTCTTGTGATAACATTATTTCCATTCTCATAGGAATATGTGTGTAAATGAACAAAAATGTCTTTTTTAAAATTTTCATTTTAATGTATGATCAGTTTTTATATAAAATAAGGTTATTATGAATTGTAATAATAACATAGGTTTATTTATAGATTATAATGATTAGTTGTACTTTTGATTCCACATTCCTTGTATTTTGAAGCATTTTTGTTGGGTACTACATTGACACATTTATTGATCATTAATCAAGATATGAATTTATTATGATTTATACTATCTATATTTGGGATTATAAATTATATATGCTAAGAACATAGACAAGAATATGTTATCATACCAATATGTTTAAATCAAAATCTAATGATTGATATCTATTATAGTTTTACCTAATGTGTATCTGAGCCCACATAGTAATATGTTTCTGAAGTTCCCAATCAAGATCCATGTATCAATGAGAGGGGGAGGGATGAATCAGTGATATCTTTTTCTTTTTATGTTTCCTTCTAATTGAAAAAAACTTCGCCTCCTGTTAAATATTTTCTTCCATGCTAAACACACAGAAGCACTAGAACACTAGATTTACAAGGTTCACTACTCAACAAGAGTAGCTACGTCCTTGGTATGGTACAGAAATAATATAGTACCACACAATCCACTAGAAAACAATCCTTTTATATGGAATAAAATGAGTATGATATACCCTTACACTCGTGTAGCACTTGGAAAACAATCCTCAAGCACGTGTGCACCCTCATAGCAAAAATATGGTATTATAGTATTTTAGTACTTCTTTACAATTGAACAGTTGCATTCTCTGAAGTACAAATATTCACTTTCCTACCCAGAAGCTGTTAAGAACTCCCATATACACAATTGAATATGTGTGAAGACCCCAAATATTTGACGCAGCCTTTAGAATATCTTGCGCGCAATTCCAATGCACTGCATGTAAAAAATCACTTTTTGTGCAAATGACTTTTTCGCGCAACTCCCTTTTTTCGCCCAACCATTTATCTTTTTGCGCAATTGTCCTCTTTTCGTGAAAACTTCTTTATTTTTACACAACTCACTCAGCATATTATTTTACGCACACCAGAGGTCGGGATTTCTTCTAAGTGTCAAGCATTAACAAATGAGAGGGTTTCACCATATATTTAGAGGCATTTTTGACCTCGTGCGAAAAACACTAATCCGCACATAAAACCCCCTTCATGCGCATAAATACTATTTCCCTTAACTTCATATTTCTCTCCATGCTCCAATATTTAGGGCACCTCATACCTTTGGCAATTTTCAGTCTTCGGATCTCAAAACACTTTTTTCACGAAAAACATCATTCCTCTATTTCGCGCACCACACCAACATTTCATGAATCCTTCATTTTTCACGCATCCCATCGATATTTCGCACACAAATATCTTTTTCACGCATCCCACAGATATTATGTGCATTCTGCAGATATTTCACACAACTCGCTGATATTTCGCGCAACCCGCTTCTATTTCCCGCACTACATTATTTTTTCAAGCAACATGCCTAAATTTCCACGCACTTCATGTCTTTTTCATTTTTTGAGGTTCTGTCCATGAATCGTGCCTTGCACACAAAAATCTAAACCATCTTCAATCTTCTATTCTCCATCCATTGTCAAAAACACATCTTCATCTGGAAAATGGCGCCACCTTAAACTGTGCTTTTGTGCTTCCCCCAGAATGTCCATTGCTTTTTCATTTCTCTCTTCACTACTTCCTATATCCATTCTTCAGATTTCACCACGAACTCCACTATCATGATATATATATCGATTGATAGGTCATATTTAGCATCGTCAGAGTTACAATGGGAAGTACTAAAACATCCCATCTTCCATTAGCATCATTCCTTCCAATCCAAACTGTATAAGATTGGCATCATCATTTCTCCCCCTTTCCTTTATAAGGATTTCATCACAAGTTTTCTTAACTTATGATTATTATGAAATAAAAATTAGAAAAGCGTTGTCTGTTTTCCAAGTCCTTTATAAAGTGAATTGATTTAGCTTCTTTGACAACAAAAGACAACACTCTGTAACATCAAACTTTTATTACTTCCACATCCATCCATCTTGGTCCCAAAAACATCGATTAATTAGGATATGTAGAATGGTTTTTTGTAGGGTTTGTATATGAAGAGTTCTATATATGAATATATTTTTTGGTATATTAATGGCAATTCATGAAATAAAGTGATTATGTGTCGATTATCTCATGTTATTGATCCTTTACATTCCTCAATCATATATTAATGGGAACTATATAAAATATTTATCGACTATTATATAATATTTTCTTATATTATTACAGGGTAACTTTAAAAATGAGCCACAAACACAAACCTAAAGCATAAATGAAGAACACATTGACCAACCTTTCTCCAAAATTATTAATCATTGCAGATTCTGTCAAAATATTTTCCAACTAATCAAATGGATATTAACTATTCAAATCCAATTCAAATAAGATTCTGTTTTAAGTTAGTGAAACAATAGTATAATCTATTATTTATGAATCTATTAAAAACTAAATGCAATTACCTTTCAATCCAAAAAATCTCTAAATATCAAATAAATATAATATTTCATCTCATTTTAAATAATATTTCAACTTTACTTGATAAACTGAAATGACCAGATCAGAAACTAGGATCCAGAAAAAACATAATGACTATAATATATAATAAAAATATAAAAATATTTATATAATGTTAATGATATAAAAATACAATCCAAACTACCTTAAATGGAATCATATGATCCTATTTGGATTTGGAGTAAAAATTTATGTCTTCTAAGAATACTACAACTAATAAATCATTGTAATTACATAGAATCATCTTAATCAAGACCATAATCATATTCGAAGAATTTATTAGTAAAATAGAATAATATTGGGATATTTATTTCCATACATTCCCATAAACTTGTAATTGGGATATCAGACACAATGATCCTAGGATGGTAATAACAATATCGAAGATCAATTTTTGATAGCAGATAATCCGATTCAGATTGAAAATAAATTCTATATATATAATTCACATATTTGTCGCCATTCAAAATGATGAATTCAGTAATTTAAGAAATATAAAGGATTCAATCATCATTAATAGAGAAAACAATTATTACTTCCAATGAGGAAAAAATAATATATATGAATACCATTCCCTTCATATCATCATGATGAGAGTTTAACACCTTTGGTCCGACAAGTGAAATCAGTGAATAGGGTATAAATATAAGATTTGTGCCAATCACCATGCCATTTGATAACATCCCCTATATCATGAGGGGAAAACTAGAAATTTATTATATACGTATACTACCAATATCAATTATTATCATAATAAGATAACTAGGTGAATTTTACCTCATTATAGAAAAAGAAAAACATGTTTTCCATCCTACCTAACTAAAGAAGAGGTGGTATATCCCATATAGACATCATGGACCTTTATCTCAAAAAGGCATCACACACCCCATAAAGGGTTGTAATTGAGTCTCACAATTGATAAAAATCAAAAAAATTGATGTGCGATCATCCACATCATCCTGATAATGAAATTAATTTTTTTATATAATTAACCTAGAATACGTAATAAAAAAAATTATAATGTTAAAAATAATTATTGACAATAGAGGAACATCTATCTATTTATCCTTAGATGTGAAAAATTATGCAATAAACAAGTCCAGAGCATCATATAAATATTCAAAAATTATATAACATTTCTTGGAATTAATGAATTATAGTAACCAATGTCAATTAAAGAAGTCACTTCGGATGAATCATTTGAATATTACAAACACACTTTATGATATCCAATAGTTGATACTAATAGAGTCTAATCTAATATATGAGGTATATTACATATGGGTTCCAGTGGAATGAAACACTATTATTTTGAATAATGTATCTATAATGAAAATATTTATAGGTACAATCAATCTCTCACTACAACAGGAAGTTGTAAAAATTATAATGAAAATATCTATAAGTGAATTGGTAATCTCAATGAGCTACATATCTTCAATTCTACTATGTAAGCACGGTTTGACTGGCCAATATATCTACCATGGTACCATGTTAGTGGTATGTTTCATGATGCATAAGAATATTTATTATATATTTGATTCCAATAAATACCATGATGGTATTCTTAATGAGTCTCAAAAAACATCATATTCACTATAATGGTACCACCCAAGATACTAGTGGGAGTATGAAGAAATCCCATCGAACAAAATATAATTGCTAACTCATGATCCACCATTGAATATCTATATATAGAATCCAAAATATAGGGTGAGATTGATAATGAAAAAAATTGATCACATATATACTCATTTATTTTAATCAGTCAACTATTCAATTAACATCTAATTTGGTTAAAAATAAAGTGAGAAATAAATAATATCAACAAAATGATTGATTTTTTTTATTTTAGAATAATTTTCTAAGAGAAATTAAGTTCTATAAATTTAGTAAATAAAAATTATTATGGACTGAGTTTCTGTATAAAAGTGACGAAAATTATTTTCAAACAAATGAACATATTTATTCCTACTACTACCATTTAATCATAAAACATTTTTCTCGGATATTCAAGAATTATTTTGGAACATGTCACCATAAAATATTCAGACAACTAAATGAACTCCGAGGGTTCTTCAACCATTTTCACCCAATCTATTTCCTATATAATATTTCTAGTAAGCAAATACATGTGGAGCCTTAAAAAATAAAATATAATGAAAAATGATATATGTTACTATCCCTTGCAGGTAAAACACTATAAAATGAATCATAACTACGGAACCTACATTTCCATTATCGTAAAGTATGTATTAAAAACCTTTATATGATTCTGATCTATTGTAGTGTCCTCTTACTGTGGTTCCTCGCCAACAACAACCTAAGAAGTGCATAATAAACTTGTTAGGACTATGGTATATTAAAAAAAGAATATATAAAATGGGATATGACATTCAAGACACATTATATCCTTAACTATAATATTCAAAATTAATCTTGTAATATGAAATATAAATAAAATATTTGTTAAAAATATACAATAAGGTTAAAAAATACATCTATGATTTATTTTCAACATCACATTCTAATATAAAATATTTTTTATGACATATATCTAGTAGTTTCTATTTAAAACCCAATATAGATTAAAATTCATGAATCCAATATACCATGGCATTCCATAAGGAATACTAACATCAATAAAAGATAGGATCCCCAATTTTATTGATTTTTTAAGAACACACCAGTATTACTAACTTAAACGATACAAGAAAAAATATTAGCATGTCTTGAAGTGAATTTACAATCAACAAGTTCTATAAACTAGTTTATAGGAATCCCATACAATCAAGAGATATTGATTTATAAAAATAATATTTCATAAAGACAAAAAAGTTTATATAATTCAATAAAAAATTGATATATCGGAATCTCTAAAGGAATTAATTTTTAAACATATAGAAATAAAAATCTAAAAACAATGAAAATTCAACCAAATCCATCACATCAAAAAATATATACATCATTAAAATATCTCTCCTTAACAATTTCATCACATTTTCTGCTGATCAACCATTTCACATATGATCATAGTAATCACGAACATCTACATACTCTTTGATCTACCATTTCTATCGTTGGACCTAGCAGGTGAGAGTTTAAAAATAACCAATGAAAAAAGTAGTGAGTAAAAAACAATTTTCAGTAGGATCTATTAAATTATCTAATATGAAATCCAAATAAAACAATGAAAATATTCAAAATATTATGAATTGTTTTTCATTAATATAAATTAAAAATTCATTAAAAATATTATTTTAAAACCATTTTAATCACTACTATTGAACTACTAAGAATGATAATTTCAATAAAATTAACAATATATTGGTGTCATTTTCATTTCATTCAGGGATAGTAATTTCAACACATATATTTTTTAAAACAAATTTTACTAAATTTGGGGAATATATTATTGATTTGAATCATTGGGACATTGTAATAAAACTAGAGGAATTTATATTGATGTCAAAAGATTTGATGTATATCCCTCAATGTGAAATCAATACATTGTTCTCATGACAATGGGTAATATGAGAGAATCATAATGAAGAATATACATACCAAAAGTAATGTTTTATTTAATTTTGATCATCTTTACATGACTAGAATTTTTTTTCAAAATGTGTGTTTATCTATCCACATCACTAAATGGGGACCCATGTTCATTAATGAGAAAAATATTACAAGGGGATATAATTGATTTGAATAAATCTCATATTATTTATATTAACCATATTTTTCATTCCTATTCTCAATAATAAAAATATTTAATTACTTTGTAATGAATAATATCTATGGATTTCATTGAAAACGCTGTCCATTAAATTATATTTATTTTATTAAATTAAATAAATCTTTTCTTACCTTTTTATATCAAAATGAATCATTAGTATCATGCCTCATATAACTAATTTCAAATCTATATTTTTTTAAATCACACTATATTATAAAAATTACTTTTAAATGAATATTGACAGAGTCACCATGATATTAAAACATAATTTATCCAAGTTTATAATCATGAGTTAGAAATAAATCTATTAATTCTTTGAAATTAGACAAAAAAACAGTCTCAATGTACATGATGTTCTTAATGAAACAACATACCTCAATTCGAAATACCAATAACCAATAATAATAATAGAACTTCTAAGGGAGATTTAATAGATAGATATAACTAACATATGATTTGAGAAATATAATTCTATTTTTTGTATTATCTAATTGTGTTGATCATCAATAATAGGAGATAGAGAAAATACATATCTCAATGAATCACTATGAACTTACAACGATAAATGATAATTTAGGAATGAAATCCCATATTCATGTTTTCTATTTATGAAATTCAAAGACATCATCTCTAAAAATATATATCTCATATAATCAACCATACTCTATGAATATGTCTAGAAGAATAAATGGATATATAGAATATAAATGAATAATGAAAAGAGAAATCATTATCCTTTGAGAATCTAGATTCAATATTATAAGATCCATCAAAATCATGTAACTAGAGGAATGAATCCCCACATTTACCCTTAGTCTCCTCTATTTAAAGACTATTCAAATGGATGAAGAATGATAAACATTGGGTACATATTATGACAAAGAAATATAAATAATTTTATCATTAAAACACATCACACAGTTTCTTAGAATAATTGGAAAATACATTTTCAACCACGTTCCCCTTTAAAGGCCAATGGAATAGGCATAAGGTTTTTTCACCCACCTTGACCAACCCATCGTAAACCATGAATAACCAACCTATATCGATCCTCATAGATTGAGGGATCACTATCATAGTTATTAGTAACCCTTAGACTAACAAAATATTGTCTTATAGTATTAAAAAAATTGTTACCTATTTATTGGGATGAGCTGTATGATATTATCAAAATTTTAGCCGATATTATAAAAGCACTTCCAACTCAAATACATATATAATTGATAGAAATATCCCATGATATTACTAAAAAATTATGGTGAAAAAATTATTTTTAATACATTGAAGAGAACGACATGATGTTAAATGAATTAATTAGAAATTCATAAAGACTAATTATAAGTATATATATTAATATTATATGTGAAATTATCATTGCAATAAATTTTTATTAACATACAAACAAATATTATAAAATTTAGAACACAAGACATATTTTTCAAAAAAAGAATTTATAATAAATTCTAAATTTATTCTTACGAAAATAATTTTTATAACAAGTAGAAATTTGTTATTAATAAATTTATTTAATATTTATAGGGATCATGGAAAATTATATAAAAAATATAGTTTATATTTATGTATTTTGATAACATTCCTTAGGTAAAACTATCTTATAGAACTAAAAGTTAAAATGGAATGTATAAAAAAAAGTGGTAGATTTTCTGAAAAATTTGAAACAAATTGATCTGATTTATGTGGTTGTGATATTATAAAATATATGTTACTCTCATAATTTTTTTTGGATATAGTTAATAATATTTACATGTGACACATTTTTATTATGTTTTACCATTTCCAAAAATATTCTTTTCACCATATATAAAATGAGGCTCTCACCACCCCATCAATGAACTATAAAAATGTGGATTCCTCCAAAAAAAATGTCTTTTCCCATAAATATAATCATCATTTGAATATTTTAATTATTTAGTCTTATTATATTTTCATATAACATCCATTTCTTTGGGATCATCATATGAAATATAAACATTGTCAATATGAGCACTAGTTTTTACATATCATCATTCATTTATATGTTTATTTTCAGTTTAAAATTTTAATATACCAACATTTTTAATCAATAATTAATATAAAATTATTTTTATTACTCTATTGGAATAATCAGTAATCACCCTACCCTTTATATATTATAAAAACCGAATTTTCCATCCATGTGGTGTGTGGACTATCACATCAACTACACAACATTTTTCATTTTCATTAACCACAAAACTATAGAGTTCATAATGTATTATTTAATAAAAATTAATTATTTCTATTACATATTATATATATAAAAATTTACAAAGAGTTCACATTTCAAAAAATGGTTAGAAATGAAGTCATCATATATGTGAACTTAGGGACTTCTACCTCCATGGAATGAACGATTTCCATTTTTAAGTTCATTACAATTCATTAAAGGTTGGTTATAATAATCGTTTTAATCGATAAGTATGATTTTTATGAAATAATTAATGTTCAATTATGATAAATTCAATATCATATTAATGACATGATTAGTAAATATACATAATTAATTTAATCATTTTAAATAATCATAACAATAGGAAAATGACATCATCTTCTGTATATTATCATTATATAAATTGCATCATATTTATAATTACTTAATATATTTTTATGAAACACTAATAATATTCATAAATACAATTATTCCTATATTAAAATGATTTCATAACTAAAATAACTCATTTTTTACCATTATTCAAGGTTGGTTCTTGTTTGGGTCCATTTGATGACCTTGATGAAGAATAAATTGTATTTTAATAATGGATTAAAATAAGAACTTATGTACTGTTTTAATATTACATAAATATGTAAATAATGTTTTTCTATAATTTTTTTATGTTTATCTCAACATTTAGCACACTAATCCAGAGATCACCCTTTATTAATAACGAATCGTAAAATCATGTTTGTCGCAAAATTTATCAACTATAAACATAATCAAAATATCACTAAATTGAAATTATAGAATTATAAGAAATTCTATAAAATATATTTTAGTTATACAAATTTTTAATTAGTTATTGAAGGTAATAAATAAATGATAAAATCACAAATTTTAGGATAATGGATCAATGTTATAGTTATTACAATAACATGGTTCTGAAAATAAGAAATAATTTATCATTATAATCATGTATTGAATAATTTTATTTTTTTCTTATAAAATATTTTAATTATGAATGATATTTTTCAATGGATTCAATTAACTTATTATATTTATTTTTTTGTTTTTTGAATGTGTAAAATGAATCTAGACTAATGTAAATATGTTCTTCTCAAATTCCACTCTTTAAGAAATGTTTAATATAATAAACCTAATTTAATTTCTATTTTGAATATAAAACCCATTTTTTATCATTTTATGAAAAACAGATTAATGATATTAATTTAGTTTCCATTTCCAAACCCATATTTTCTGTTGTATTGAATAAACTCTTTTATAACCATGATAGGTTCCTTATGTCAAACATTAAATCCATGAGACAATTTCATGTTATAAGCTATTATTTCCTTTGATTAGAGTATTTAAATCAGATGAATATATAATACATTAGTATTTTTTATTCTCAATCAATATTTATGCAAATTATTAATATTTATTTAAAATTATATTATCTTTATTATTTCTCCAAAAAATGTTTTTAGTAACCAAATAAAAATTCATTGATCTATTATCATATCTAAGAAATAAATGGATGGTATATTCCAAATAATTATTATTTTATTTTGAATTTTATTTTTTCCATGACTTTACTTTTTTATGAAATTAGGCACATTTTTAATTTTTTCTTAATTCATAGTATTTGTTTTATTCATAAGGAATATAGATAGTTCGAATCTCATATATATAATTTATATTTTCTCAAGAAGATATTATTTATTCCATTAAATGGTTTAAAAAATATAACATTTTACATTTACATAATTCCTCTACATATATTTGTTATATAAGGTTTTGATATAGAATAATGTTTTGTAAATCCTTTTGGAATATGAGATTATAATAAATGTATTTTAATTAATTAAAATGGTTCTTTCCATTTACATTAAAATGTTCATGTATTCCTTTAATTTTTTCTCCATGATAAAATCAAAATCTATTAAAGGATTCAATATTATAGATTAATAATTAGTGAAATAGTTTTTAAACAATTTCATGCCAAAATTTCAAAAATTAACATTGAAAGATACTTGTAAATTTATTAATTAGATGAATGAAAAAGATTATTCAAAAATAAATTATTTTTCTTTTCATCAATATAAATTATCAATTTCAAATGTATTTCTATATTAAGGATAATGAATCAATATTGATCCTATAATATATTAGTCAACCATTTTGGTTCTTTAACTGAGGTAATCAGAAATATCATTATCTAATTTTAATGATTCCATTCAAAGAATTATTTTTCAATAGTGTATTTCATTTATTTAAATTTCAAAATTATTTTCTATTATCAAATTTTGGTTACATTATTGTCAAACCATCCTCCTTCTGTCAAAGGATGTATTATGATCACGTTATTCTTGAATAAAATTATATATATTCCACTACTCTATATAGTCAATTGTGTGATATTTATACAATAAAATCTATTAAATTTATTAATTTAAAAAACTATTGAAATATATATACATATTATTCCAAAATATATTTCTATTTATTCCCATAGATGATGAAATAGTATTTTATAACTATCTATCTTCATTATCCATATGTTTTATTATCTTGTAATCTCATTTATTGATATATGGAAAAGTATTAGCATATCATATGATTCCATTAGAATATATATGATCATTACAAAGACAAAAATTTATTTTTTGACCGTCCACATTATTTATTTATATGTGTTATGATCATGTCCCATGTTATATTATATAGTGTTTTATTAACATTCAAGATGATTATTGACTACCAACACATGTTTTTTATTTGTTAATATTTTTTATTTTCCATTATATAAATACCTTTGATTTTATTCATTTACATGTTCATAATAAAATTATAAAAAAATTCATATTTACTTTTATGGATAATTATTTAGAAAAAATAATGTGGATGGTTAGCTAAAAAGTATTATAGGACCAATATAGATCAGGCGGTCTCATGAATAAAAATCATTTTTGGTTTTGGTGTATACCTCTCCACATATGAGTATATTGGATTTCCATGAGTCTATGAAATTATGTTTTTGATGCCCCAAATTTTCAATTAATTATTAATAGATTTAGTTTATTTATATCCATTTACTTAAGAATTTTAATGGATATATAAATCACGAAGTACTATTTGATTAATTTATTATAAGTATTACATATTCATTTCTACTTATTTATGAAACTATTATGTTTCTAAAGGAACCAGTTATATGATTCCCTTACAAAGTCATTATGATATTCACATTCTTGTGCTTCAATTACCTAATTTATGAATAAATGTCATACATGTGAAATATTTAGATTAATAGAACATGTCAAATCAATAATAGGAGACAGTTAAAGATTAAAATAAAATTCTGATAAAATTCATATAGTGAAAAAACATTTAAATAATTGAGAAAAATTATAATTATTAGATTATGTTTTTCCGTATTTATAAAAATCCATCGACCTAAAATTTAATTATATTTCATGTAAATGATTTTTGAAATCATGTAGTTATTGTATAGTCATGGCAAGGAATCAAACATGGTAATAAAATATAATATGTAAATAATGTTTTTTTGCTAAATTATATAGGAGGAATTATATAGGTAAAAATAACTACTAAAATTTATAAACCATGGGTGTGTTTATTATTGATTGATCCCCAATGATGATAAAATTTTTTCATTAAAATATTCAATTTAGTATATGAACCAAACCTAAACTTGAAACGTGAGGATTATAAAACACTTAATATCCAATTTTTGCTTCATATAAAATTATCATATCACTGAGGTTATATGTTTCTTGAATTCATCAATTAATGAAAAACTGATAAAATACAATACAAATTATATCCCTTTAATGGAAGAGTTAGTCAATAAATATGAAATCATTCACAATTCCTCAAAACTCATGAATAATTTCCTACTTCACCCATGTGGCAATGAATATCTATGAAAATTTGTGTTTACTACCCAAATATGAGTGATTTGATCCTATCTGGGTAAAATGAAAAATAATTTTCTGAAAACATATATTATAATAAAATAACTGCTGAAAACAAAAAATGAATATTGGATAACTTAGTATAAGTACTATGATCCCAAAAAATATCTAGAATAGATTTTGATTGATGATAATTCAAATTTCATATTGTCAAAAAAAATTCATCTAAATTTCATGAATATTAATTGAGGTGACATTAGTTGTTTTAATTGCTCTTATCAATGAAATAATCGGGAACATTATGTAAACCAATCAACAATAAAAGATACACATTGTGATCATACAAATTATTGATGGGTATCAATATAATATTATATTTATTAACTATATGTTGATGATACCAATAAATATTTTGACTTATGAAAACCAAAATTATTTATTTATATAACCAAAAAATTAATCGATATTGTGAAAAGTGTTATTACTCATTAAATTATCACATTTAATCTTCCCATAACTAACTAAGAAAAATAATACAATAATGATTTTTGGAAAAAGTTACATGGGATTCCCAATGTGATATAACATTAAAAATTAATCATTTATCATTAATTTCATCTAACTATGTTTTATACTATCAATTATTCTTGCTCCATATAATAAGAAGTAATCATTAAAAAATTTCCTTCCAATACCAAATCAATAGGAAACTCAACTTCAATAGTTATAAGAAGAATGTAGAAATTAGTTGGAAACCAAATAATATATTCTATTACCAGGAATATAATATTTCACATATTAGTTTCTTCAATCTGTTATACACTGAATGGGAAGATAAAATTTGTATATGGGGGTAATGTTTTCCATGGTCGACTTGATCTCGCTTCACATACTACCACATCCCATTATCCTAATTCTTGACCACCCTAATGTGTTTTCTTTTCATTTATATATATTAGATAAAATGATATATATAAAAACTCAATTTCATATTATAGATTTGAAAAAATTGATCCTTGTAGGATCATACTATGTTTTTTATAAGAATTATTTATTAAACTGTTTTTTCACAATTATAGTAATACATATCCTGAAATTTTACATAACACAATTTTCAAAAAAAAAAAAAATACAACATTTTTATAAATCAATATAATGTAAACATAAAACCCCACATTTAAATCATAGACCAATAAATCATTTATAAATTCATTTATAAAAATCCTATGTAACATGTGAACCATGTAAACTTATTACACAAGAAATTATGTCTAGGTTCTTTAGGATCCACACACATAAATTATAAAATTACTATGTGTAAGAAAGTCAAGAGAACATTTTCCTCAGTAAGCGAAAACACCATTTTATGTCAACACACTATCATAAAAGATTTTAGTTATATTGGTAGAATAAAATAATTATAGGTATCCTGTAACAGCCCAAGATTTTATAAAAAAATATTCTTTTTATTTCACTAATGTCTTGTGTTGTACGCTACATGATAAGGATCTTGCACAACACGCATCCTTGACTTGCCTTGCATTACACGCAATCGCGACCTTCCTCGATAGCGTGTGTAGTACGCAATAACGAGTTTCACTAAACAGCGATATGCTATTAAAATGTTATTAAAACTAGCCGTTATGAATAGTAATAACCACTTTTTGAAATTTTGTAAATTTTATTTTTCAAAATGGATTTCATTTTTGGATTCGGAGTATCGAATTTAGCCTAAGGTGAAATTTTGGTACTTTTCGGATAACTTTCATATTCTGATGAATAGTGAAAATTACTAAATTATAATTAAAAACAACTTTTTTAATCGAAATAATTAATAGTGATAAATCATTAATTTGAGTGGTTTTAAAGTATATTTAGAATATATTTTTACAATTTAATACAATGTTGGTCATTGGATGTAATTTCACATTTAAACCAGACATAATCAAGTGTCAATCTTTTGATAGATATTGTTTCTTAAAAACACACTATTTGTTTTAACAGCGGGATTTAATTATAAAATTAATTAATGAAACATCTATGTTATGAATATGGTAAAATAGACTTCATTTTTGAATTTGGAATATGAAATATAGCTTAGGATGAAATTTTGGCATTGTTCTGAAAAACATCAATTTTTGATGAATAGTGAAACTACTAAGTGGTAGGTTAAAAGCTGAATTTTGCATTAAACTTAATTTTACCACTTCTGTGAATGGAATTTTGAAAATCCGACAGACACGGTTAATATCAAGGACTAAAATGTGGTTCAATGAGATGAAAATAATTTTTGGTGAATAGTAACTTTTTACTTTTTTTTTACCACGGTTAATAGTAAATAGGATAACTAAGGGTAAATATGATATTACTATTACCCTAACACATGTCCTAATTCTATTGGATAAGTTTAATTCGACCAAAAACAACCTTATGAATAAAATATGACCATTTAGGCCCACTTGTATTAGATTAGGACATTTATTATTATTTAATTCAAAGAAGAGTTAAAAGAGTTAAAATCAAAGATTATTTACTAAAACATTTTTAATATAGGGTTATACATAAGATAAATTAGACTATAAATATTAATTAGAAATCTAAAAAGATTTCCCACATAATGGTATTTTATTTGTAATTTTTAGACATCAAATAAGTTAATTTATTTATGACACAAAGATGATGCAGTAATAATCTTATTAATGAAATATTGACATAATTGATGTTATAAACACCAAACTAAATATAATTTGAGACTTTTTATGAATTCCACTAATTTTTTAGGTTACTATGATATATTAGTGTTTATTTAATCAACTAGGTTCGAACATATAATTCTGTTATGACTTTCACAAAAATCATATATCAAATAGTGTCAAAATTGACACAAAATAGTTTTTAAATCAAATATTATTTTATTAATTGTTATTTTATTCCTAAAAATCTAAGGTTCGGCCAAATGACTTAGATAAGGATATATATATTAATAATAAACAATTTGGGGTTCGTTTGGCATGTTATAGTAAGTTTATTAACCATATAGTAAAAGAAAACAAACAGACACGGTAAAAGTTAAATTATTTAACTTAGAGTTAAATCTAATTGATAAGGTTAAAATAATACCCTAAACTTGTCTAAATCCTATTGGATGATATGATTTCGACCCATCCCCACTTTAGCTTCAAAATAAGACCCTTTGGAACCATTATAAACCGATTTTGACTTTAATATAAAATAATATTTTGAGATATTCCTAAGGTGCCCCTCTCCTCCCTTATAAAAGAGCACCTCCTCCCCCTCCTCCTCACACCAAATTGAGCACTCAAGCTCGGCCATCCCCTGCCAAAATCTCTTCTCCACTTCCCTAGAAACATCCTAGAGGTCCTGGTCTTCTTCAAAGACCAATCTTAGTTCCCTTAGTGGAGGATTCAAAGAGGCGTTCCAAAGAAGAGGTAATATCCATTACCGATCTTTTCAATTTCTTTCTTCTTCCACTTCTTCTTCTTAGGTTGTTTCATTATGAAGTAATAACATCAGTATCACTAATATACTGATATGTTATTATAAGTATGAAACAACCCTATTTCACCATCTATCCATCCTACGGAAAAAGAAATCACTGCGCGTGCGTACGTACGGAATACCGTCTCCACGCCGTGGTGTAATCTATTTTCCACCACCACCTTACATGGATGGGTATAATGGTGTAAAGAATAACTATACATAGTTATTACAACATCATAATGATTCTGATATATTGTATAATCCACTCCAATTCAATTCAATATTTATGGAAATGATATCATCGCTCGTGCGTACGTACGGACTACCGTCTCCACGACGCGATGAGATTCATTCTCCATGTTAACCATTTAAGAATGATTATAAAGTATATATAAGAAATAATAATGAAATATATGACATTATAAAGCTACTGGATTTATGTATATATATATATGTATGTCATCTACTTACTTCCATTCAAGACAATAATGAAAGGAAAACAGCGTTCATGCGTACGTACGGACTACCGTCTCCATGAACGGTGTTTTCATGTCATTTATCTATCTATTATATATATATATACTGAATATATATGATATATAAATCATATTTTATATTCTGGAAGTAAGTAAATCATGATATAAGTAATAATAATGTCAAGAACAACAAGTCAAAACACCTACGATAAATGAAACGATTTTACCCAAAACGCTTCTTTAACATGGAATTTACAAAAGAACGGGTAATATAATGTCATAAGTGAACCATATATGATATCATAACAATGAATATGATTCTCTAATAAGTCAATGACATTATTTAAACGATTATACAGGAGCTTCGGACACGTACAAAGAAAATCGGACCTAAGGTAAGGGAAATATCACAATCTCATTTCTATCCGAGATTGTTTATTCGTAAGTATTTACTGGGGTGTATTTTATCATCCACATCCATGTTCCCTCAATATGTAATATTGTTTCCATCCACTTACAATAGTTTAAATCCAATTTTACCCTTCGGTGAGTTTTTAGTAAAGAATATGAAAGGAATCTTTTGTCGTTTTTCGTACGAGGTACCTTTTTGAATTTTCCGACAAAAGTACAAAAAAATGTTTTTTTAACTTATACGGCATGAATGGATTTTTAAAACATTATTTCCAAGAATCTTCCTTTACAAGTTTTCAAGTTTATTTTTAATCAACTTCTTTTTTTTAAGTTGTATGACATGTTATGAAAGGAAAAATGTTTTTGAAGAAGAAAGGATATTTTCCTCAAGAATGGAGTTCAAGTGTTTTATCAAAATTATTTTCCATATAAGATAATAAAGGGTTCTGTTTTTATCCCTATTATTACATTGATTTGATCATGTTGTGATGGAATTATTTTTATGAATTCCTTTATCTTATATGAATTGATTTATGATGTTATGATGTTTCAAGAATCCCATTTTTGTTACATGTGTTATGCGATCATGTATGTTTTATGATTATGTGTCACACATAGGAAAGGATTCATTATAAGATGGGTGGGACCTATATCTCCCTCCAATGCATTGGGTAAAGATTTTATATCTCATGAGATAGATAGGGCTGGAACGGTAGGTTATACCGGTTCAGTGAAACAGGACTGAAACGAGGGTTACTCGATTCAGAAAGGGACTTTGTCCACTAAGATAGTCTTGGCAATTAGTCTTGACTAACAAGAAATGATTCTCTATGATTATGTGTGTATGCCACAAAGTTTCATGTTCTAAGTTATGATTATTGTGATTTCATTTCACTACTATGATTTATCCCATGTTATGAAATTATGCTCTCTTTTGCAGGTTAAGATTTCCAAAAGTTATGTTCTTATGAATATGGTGTGATTGATTTTTATTTTGTATACCCTTACTGAGCATTTGAGCTCACCATTTTATGTTTTCTTTTCCCCAGGATATAAAGAAAGGTTTTAGGTAAAAAAAAGAAGGGAAGATCGTTATGGGAGATATTGAAGATCTTTCACCACGATTAGAAGATTACGTTCCGAGTTTCCAAAGACACTAAACTATTACGATCCTTGTGTGTGTGCGTTTTTGTTATGTACTAAGTATTCCGCAAAAGTAATGTAAAGTCTATGTACGTCAGGCTTCGGGTCTATACAGTTGGTATCAGAGGGAGGTTTAGTCAACCTTTGGAAACTAGGATGCGAAAACGTTAGTGAGATCCCTAGAGATATTTCTAAGGTATGTCTAGGGATGTCTCTAAGGTTAAGTATACGTATAGTTTATAGTCCTAGAATTGCGCTAACGATCTTCGAATTTAACCTAAGATGTTAGATATTGAGGGTACTACCCCTTTATTATGTTGTTTTCCCTAGCATGATTTTTTCCTCTCATACTATTCTTTTGGGGTTTTAGACGATGGCTAGAACCGGAAGGAACCGTGTTAATGCGGAATGTGATGGGCAATGCAATGATTGTCCCCCTGAGCAACCAAACGATATGGGAGCCGGATTGAAAAATCTTGTAGCCATGCTCACACAACTTTCTCAAGCTATGAATCATGAAGGACTTCCAAACGAGCAAAGGAAGGAGCAACATTCTGTTGAATCCTTCATGAGGCAGCGTCCGCCTTCTTTCAGTGGGTCTACTGATCCATTAGTTGTTGAACAATGGATTAGTACTACTGAAAAGATATTTTCAGTTCTTCAATGTTCTGAACATGATAAATTCATCCTAGCAGTGTATCGTTTGGAAGGAGATGTTGATCAATGGTGGAATCTTATTAAGAATACGAGGCAAAGGGATGAAATTGAGTCTATGGAATGGGACGAGTTCAAGAACTTATTTTTCAATAAGTACCTCCCTCGTATTCTCCGAACAAAGATGGAGAAAGAGTTTGTTGAACTGAAGAAAAGGGATGATGAATCTGTTGGTACCTATGAAGCGAATTTTACAAGACTTGCAAGGTACACTTCTGGTATTATCATCCAACCTGAAAGTAAAGTTGATCGATTTTTCAGTGGCTTAAAACCAAGTCTTCGAAGGGCATTAGCTATAAGAGACTTCAGTAGCTATGAAGAAATTGTGCGTTGTGCTATCAAGGTAGAAATGGAAGTTGGTGTTACATATCCATCTCATGGTTTTGACAAGAAACGAAAGATGGAGTTCAAGGAGAAATCTCATAATAATGGTGAAAAGAAGATGAATGTTTCCTAATGCACAAAGTGTGGAAAGAAGCATGGTGGAGATTGTCTTAAAGGGACTAGAAAATGTTTTAAGTGTGGAAAAGAAGGTCATCGAGCAGCTGAGTGTCGAAGTAATGGAAAATGGGATTCTAATGAAGTGAATAAAGCAAACACTGCAGAGAACGTACAACCAACACTTCAATGCTTCAAGTGCAAGGAAATGGGGCATTATGCTAATAAATGCCCTAATCCAAGGGTTAGTGATGATCGACATGAGCAACCGCTTAAGGAAAAGGACAAAGGGAAGTCACATGCGATCACTATTGGAAATGTTGAATATGACAACGATGTGGTGGAATGATTAAGTGTTTATGTAATGGGATTCCAAAATAATGTTGTATCGTGGAATATTGGAATATTTATGTATTGGTCTAATGTGGTATTCAAAGTGATTGAGATATTATGCACATAATGAAGGGAAAACGAGAAAATGAAATGTTTAACAGTATTCATGAGCTCATGATTGATATAAGGACTAAGTTTGAGTATATAGAATTTTGAGGATTTTGGTATGTGAAAAGTGTTAACTTTTAACTGCATTTATGTTTTCACTAAGGTATTCAATAGAATACACGATTAAGGACTTTGAATGTTTGGAATGTGACCAACAAAACATATCTTATGATATATGGGGATCGATGATGGTGTTAAATCTCTGGTAATCATTTTCACTATATTATGAGAGTCGACTGCAGTATTATGGATAAGCCTAAAAGATTGGAATGGATTATGTTGGACATAAGTTAGTATTGTTTGTTTTTTCAATATTATTGATTGGATGTTATATAGTTTTGGAAAAAGGACAACCTGCAGGACGGGCGACAGCCCATCGCTTCGGACAAGGCTGTGGGAATCGAACCCACAACCGAAGTGCGACTGGCCTTTATCGCCTACCACTGGCCTACAGGAAGTCCCTGTTTAGTAGAAACTAGTTTTATTATATTAAGCAGTATGATATATGAAGTATAAGTCCATTTTAGGAACCATATATGATTAATCTCACTATAGATCGACTTATGCATATAATTTTTGCTAACCTTTTGTTTGAGACAGATGAAATGACCCGTCATTCTATCACATGATCTGCTAACACTTCATGAATAACAAATTCAACTTCATTTATTTAAGAGATGAAGTGGAAATTGTTCAAGGCACGAACAACAGTGAGATTGTACCAAAATAAAGAAAGTATTTATTCCAATTCAAATTTTCAACTTTAGGGAAATGATCTTGAAAACCAAAAATGTTGTCCTAGTGATCTTATACCTGATGAATCGGATGGTACCTTAGATTGTCACAAATTTATGGATTTGTGATTATTGGCTTTTCCATAGCCATGTTCTCTACCACTCTCCATCAGAACATGATGGTTAGATTTCTCTTCCATATCCATATTTTCACCTATGTGGAAACCCAATGATTAGTTTATTTGGGTAACCGTTACGTTTCATACTTTTGTTTTTAAAGATTGGTTTTGATATTCCTTTTTACGATGTGGGTTTCTATTAAAGAAACTTTCGAATTGTAAACCATTTATAACCTCGACGAATTTCGAGGGAGAAATTCATTTGAAGGGGGGTAGAATGTAACAGCCCAAGATTTTATAAAAAAATATTCTTTTTATTTCAGTAATGTCTTGTGTTGTACGCTACACGAAAAGGATCTTGCACAACACGCATCCTTGACTTGCCTTGCATTACACGCAATCGCGACCTTCCTCGATAGCGTGTGTAGTACGCAATAACGAGTTTCACTAAACAGCGATATGCTATTAAAATGTTATTAAAACTAGCCGTTATGAATAGTAATAACCACTTTTTGAAATTTTGTAAATTTTATTTTTCAAAATAGATTTCATTTTTGGATTCGGAGTATCGAATTTAGCCTAAGGTGAAATTTTGGTACTTTTCGGATAACTTTCATATTCTGATGAATAGTGAAAATTACTAAATTATAATTAAAAACAACTTTTTTAATCGAAATAATTAATAGTGATAAATCATTAATTTGAGTGGTTTTAAAGTATATTTAGAATATATTTTTACAATTTAATACAATGTTGGTCATTGGATGTAATTTCACATTTAAACCAGACATAATCAAGTGTCAATCTTTTGATAGATATTGTTTCTTAAAAACACGCTATTTGTTTTAACAGCGGGATTTAATTATAAAATTAATTAATGCAACATCTATGTTATGAATATGGTAAAATAGACTTCATTTTTGAATTCGGAATATGAAATATAGATTAGGATTAAATTTTGGCATTGTTCTGAAAAACATCAATTTTTGATGAATAGTGAAACTACTAAGTGGTAGGTTAAAAACTGAATTTTGCATAAAACTTAATTTTACCACTTCTGTGAATGGAATTTCGAAAATCCGACAGACACGGTTAATATCAAGGACTAAAATGTGGTTCAATGAGATGAAAATAATTTTTGGTGAATAGTAACTTTTTACTTTTTTTTACCACGGTTAATAGTAAATAGGATAACTAAGGGTAAATATGATATTAATATAACCCTAACACATGTCCTAATTCTATTGGATAAGTGTAATTCGACCAAAAACAACCTTATGAATAAAATATGACCATTTAGGCCCACTTGGATTAGATTAGGACATTTATTATTATTTAATTCAAAGAAGAGTTAAAAGAGTTAAAATCAAAGTTTATTTACTAAAACATTTTTAATATAGGGTTATACATAAGATAAATTAGACTATAAAAATTCATTAGAAATATAAAAAGATTTCCCACATAATGGTATTTTATTTGTAATTTTTAGACATCAAATAAGTTAATTTATTTATGACACAAAGATGATGCAGTAATAATCTTATTAATGAAATATTGACATAATTGATGTTATAAACACCAAACTAAATATAATTTGAGACTTTTTATGAATTACACTAATTTTCTAGGTTACTATGATATATTAGTGTTTATTTAATCAACTTGGTTCGAACATATAATTCTGTTATGACTTTCACAAAAATCATATATCAAATAGTGTCAAAATTGACACAAAATAGTTTTTAAATAAAATATTATATTATTAATTGTTATTTTATTCCTAAAAATCTAAGGTTCGGCCAAATGACTTAGATAAGGATATATATATTAATAATAAACAATTTTGGGTTCGTTTGGCATGTTAGCATAAGTTTATTAACCATATAGTAAAAGAAAACAAACAGACACGGTAAAAGTTAAATTATTTAACTTAGAGTTAAATCTAACTGATAAGGTTAAAATAATACCCTAAACTTGTCTAAATCCTATTGGATGATAGGATTTCGACCCATCCCCACTTTAGCTTCGAAATAAGACCCTTTGTAACCATTATAAACCGATTTTGACTTTAATATAAAATAATATTTTGAGATATTCCTAAGGTGCCCCTCTCCTCCCTTATAAAAGAGCACCTCCTCCCCCTCCTCCTCACACCAAATTGAGCACTCAAGCTCGGCCAACCCCTGCCAAAATCTCTTCTCCACTTCCCTAGAAACATCCTAGAGGTCCTGGTATTCTTCAAAGACCAATCTTAGTTCCCTTAGTGGAGGATTCAAAGAGGCGTTCCAAAGAAGAGGTAATATCCATTACCGATCTTTTCAATTTCTTTCTTCTTCCACATCTTCTTCTTAGGTTGTTTCATTATGAAGTAATAACATCAGTATCACTAATATACTGATATGTTATTATAAGTATGAAACAACCCTATTTCACCATCTATCCATCCTACGGAAAAAGAAATCACTGCGCGTGCGTACGTACGGAATACCGTCTCCACGCCGTGGTGTAATCTATTTTCCACCACCACCTTACATGGATGGGTATAATGGTGTAAAGAATAACTATACATAGTTATTACAAAATCATATTGATTCTGATATATTGTATAATCCACTCCAATTCAATTCAATATTTATGGAAATGATATCATCGCTCGTGCGTACGTAGGACTACCGTCTCCACGACGCGATGAGATTCATTCTCCATGTTAACCATTTAAGAATGATTATAAAGTATATATAAGAAATAATAATGAAATATATGACATTATAAATCTACTGGATTTATGTATATATATATATATGTATGTCATCTACTTACTTCCATTCAAGACAATAAGGAAAGGAAAACAACGTTCATGCGTACGTACGGACTACCGTCTCCATGAACGGTGTTTTCATGTCATTTATCTATCTATTATATATATATATACTGAATATATATGATATATAAATCATATTTTATATTCTGGAAGTAAGTAAATCATGATATAAGTAATAATAATGTCAAGAACAACAAGTCAAAACACCTACGATAAATGAAACGATTTTACCCAAAACGCTTCTTTAACATGGAATTTACAAAAGAACGGGTAATATAATGTCATAAGTGAACCATATATGATATCATAACAATGAATATGATTCTGTAATAAGTCAATGACATTATTTAAACCATTATACAGGAGCTTCGGACACGTACAAAGCAAATCGGATCTAAGGTAAGGGAAATATCACAATCTCATTTCTATCCGAGATTGTTTATTCGTAAGTATTTACTGCGGTGTATTTTATCATCCACATCCATGTTCCCTCAATATGTAATATTGTTTCCATCCACTTACAATAGTTTAAATCCAATTTTACCCTTCGGTGAGTTTTTAGTAAAGAATATGAAAGGAATCTTTTGTCGTTTTTCGTACGAGGTACCTTTTTGAATTTTCCGACAAAAGTACAAAAAAATGTTTTTTTTAACTTATACGGCATGAATGGATTTTTAAAACATTATTTCCAAGAAGCTTCCTTTACAAGTTTTCAAGTTTATTTTTAATCAACTTCTTTTATTTTAAAGTTGTATGACATGTTATGAAAGGAAAAATGTTTTTGAAGAAGAAAGGATATTTTCCTCAAGAATGGAGTTCAAGTGTTTTATCAAAATTATTTTCCATCTAAGATAATAAAGGGTTCTGTTTTTATCCCTACTATTACATTGATTTGATCATGTTGTGATGGAATTATTTTTATGAATTCCTTTATCTTATATGAATTGATTTATGATGTTATGATGTTTCAAGAATCCCATTTTTGTTACATGTGTTATGCGATGATGTATGTTTTATGATTATGTGGCACACATAGGAAAGGATTCATTATAAGATGGGTGGGACCTATATCTCCCTCCAATGCATTGGGTAAAGATTTTATATCTCATGAGATAGACAGGGCTGGAACGGTAGGTTATACCGGTTCAGTGAAACCGGACTGAAACGAGGGTTACTCGATTCAGAAAGGGACTTTGTCCACTAAGATAGTCTTGGCAATTAGTCTTGACTAACAAGAAATGATTCTCTATGATTATGTGTGTATGCCACAAAGTTTCATGTTCTAAGTTATGATTATTGTGATTTCATTTCACTACTATGATTTATCCCATGTTATGAAATTATGCTCTCTTTTGCAGGTTAAGATTTCCAAAAGGTATGTTCTTATGAATATGGTGTGATTGATTTTTATTTTGTATACCCTTACTGAGCATTTGAGCTCACCCTTTTATGTTTTCTTTTCCCCAGGATATAAAGAAAGGTTTTAGGTAAAAAAAAAGAAGGGAAGATCTTTATGGGAGATATTGAAGATCTTTCACCACGATTAGAAGATTACGTTCCGAGTTTCCAAAGACACTAAACTATTACGATCCTTGTGTGTGTGCGTTTTTGTTATGTACTAAGTATTCCGCAAAAGTAATGTAAAGTCTATGTACGTCAGGCTTCGGGTCTCTACATATCCATAAACCATCATAACATTAAAATACTAATTTATCCCATTATTATGTACCATAGTTTTTCCATGTTACATTGCCCATTTATAGAGTCTTACAATTTAAAAAAATGATCCATAGTAGGGGGTTCAATTTAACATATTTAAATCATTTTAAGGTAATATCAAACATAAATAATCAAACCACAGAAATTGAAAATAAAATTCCCTTTTAACTCAATTTCTATTTGAAATAAATTAATAAAAATTCATTGATTGAATGATTATCAAACCACAAAATTTCATAAATCATTATTCATCCCGTTATATAATTTAGAAAAAAACATATATAAAAAGATAATGAAATTATGGTATATAAACAATGGACTTTCTTGAACATGTCACCACAAAAACATAATTCTTCAAACAAATGAATGAGATCCACATACCATAATGAAATAAGGCTCCTAGAAAAAAAAATCTGAAAAACAATAAATAAATAAAATTATACACAAATTCAAAAAACAAATATAAATATATGTAATAAGAAAAATATTTCCACAAAAATTTCATAAATATGTATATTAACATCATTATAAATTTTTTATCCATCACACTCTCTCCAAAAATAACAATAATAAATCCCATTAAAAAGGAACAAATCTATAAATACAAAATATATTTCTATATATATAGTTCCCTACATTATAAATAAATGAGATATTGTTAAAAATATATAAAAAATGGATCTTACCTACTGTTAGTAAGATAAAAAAACCAATAAAACATTAACATCTCTCTCAGATAGGGGTTGGTTCTACAAAATATTTATATGGAAGCCAAACATTCATGATCATAGGATACACGAGTATGAATGGGGCCAATTGGATGTGTATCAAATTTGGTATATATATTTTATTAATTAATTTCTATAAATTATTTGGACACCCAGGTTAAAAAATCATAGAAATATTATGCACTCATTACCATCGACAGGACAAACCACATGGTTTGTCTAACTATGTGACACATCATTTCTTAATCCACTACAAGTCACTCAATTATGTATATTTTCAACATGGGTAATTTTAACAATATAACTACTATTATAAATATATCATAAAAAATGTGTTTTTTAAAAATATCTCAGTACAATCGAAAAGTAGTTGCAAAATTCATTAAACACCTGAATATATTTAAATAATAGTGACATCATTATGTAAAAATAATTGTCTAGATCTATATTGGTATAGATTTTATCTGGTAATAATCCATTATATTCACGATAAATATTTATAGACTAATTAAGATTATTCTTAAAATTCCCCATGAAAGGATATAATCCATGTTAAGAATGAAATTATTGATTAACAACCTAATAGTGTTTTTTATTGTCTACTTATGATTGTATAAATTTTTTTAGATAATATTACAAAATGGGAAATCAAAATTAACATCCATTTTATGTAAATGTTCTAAAAATATAAATATTTTGTTCTACAATTCTTTTATTTAAAAATAGTATACAACATCATATTCATATAGTGAAAACAAATCGTACCTGTTCTAAATTTCATTATGAATATATTCAGAAAATAAATAATATTAGAAATTCTAATGAAAATTTTCATAATACATTATGGGATATAGAATTGTTTTTCAAAATATATTTTCAATATGATACATATTCATTATTTTGATTTTATGAAATAAAACTATTGATTATAATTCACGCTAATTAGTTATTGTATTTTTTTATAAAAATTATTTATTTTAAAAATACATTAAAATTTAGTTTTTATTAATTTTTTAATTCAACCAATAATATAACTTATCATTTTCTAGATAAATAGTAAATCACCCAATTTATTGTCAAAAGGAAAAGAAAAAATATTTAATAACATAAAAACATAAAATATAACATATACTATAGAATAAAATTTAAAACTGAAAAAATGATTGATAATTAACTTGGTTCAATAGGTAAAATGTTTATAGGTCATAGATCTAGATAATGTGTTACTAACGATCCTATGGGGGCTAGACCAAATGATCTATTAGTTTCATGATACTAAAATAAAATAATTTTATCACAATTATGGTTTTTAAAAAAATTGTAACTGGTGATGACTATCCAATTTCTAGACATCATCACCCATATTTTCAACCATCCATTAAAAAAGAAAAATTCTCAGTAAAAAAAGTAAATATTTCATTGCTACATAATGAGTAAAAATAATGTCAATAAAGTCAAAATAATATGCTATATTTATATTCCATCATTAATCCAAATTTGTGATACTTACATGTAGATCCCTGATCAACATCAATAGAATACATTCTTCCAGGCATAAATATATCCTTATAAAAATATCACTGAATATATATAATTGAATAAAAAAGATTATTGCATAATACCAAAAAACATATACATTTATATAATGGAAAATGGATTACATGAATAAAGAAATTTGAAAACAAACATCACTATAAAAAAAATCAATGAACAAAGTTAAACATGAATTCAATGTAAACTAGGAAGAATAGAAAAATATAATTTAAAATGAAAATATTGAAATAACTTCAAACACACCTACAAAAATTTCATAGAAACACCATAATAAACAATGTTCATAACCAAATATTGGATATTGTAAACTAAGTCACATTTGAAGGGATGATAAAATTTATATTATAGAATGGACATAAAAATGGATGATGAACCAACAATGTACATGAATATAATAAGTCACTAACATGTGGGAACTAATGGGATTGAAAACAAAAAAAAAAACTACTACCAAAACCAAATATATTATCAACTGTATCTTCTCTTGGAATGAACAACATTAAAAATAAATGGTTGTATTAAATGGGAAGAAGTATATGGTTTTTAAACTATGACCACTAACTATGTTAACATAATAAATTTACGAATTTATGTAACACCACTTAAACAAGGTGGAGAAAAAAAGAATCTTTTCTTCTATGAACATATAAAGGGAAAATATAATCATAATAAATATGAATAAAATAAAATGTAAATAATCCACTACAAATACCCATTGAATCAAATTAATTGGGGTGTTTAATTAAACAAACAGAATGATAAATGAATAAATAAATCTTTGTTACCATTAATGGGTGTTATTTATGAAAACATTAATTCCATAGAGTATTTAATATATTCAATATAGAAATGTGTAGATCATACAAAATTCATATCAATTTCCTTATAAACATAAAATTGAATAATGAATGAAATTGGTATTAATGTTATAAAACATGAAATATAATTAAAATGGACTTATATATTAAATATTATCATAGAAACTTTTTAAGAATGAAATAATTTTATTTTAATTATTTATTATGATAAAAATTAACATAAATAGACATGATATATATACAATACAGCTACAATGAAATAATTTTGTAAATATATTACATTAATAAAGGTTGTTATCTAAAAAAATTATGAACTATAAAAACAATTAATTTATATTACTCTATATCAACCATATTCTTTAAATATATAATATAACAATGTTATATTGATTTAAATAATACATTTATTATAAAGATTTTATTTAATTGTATTTTATTTATTATAAATGGATTTATTGCTAAAGAAAAATTAATATAATATTTTTGTGAAATTAATATTTAGTGATAGATAATAATTCAATGAGGGAAAAATAATATTCTTAATAATATTTTTAAAATTTTCTGTATCATTGTTTATTTTAGTAAGAATGCACATGATCTACTAATAAATATGAATATATCATTATTTTAAGAATATAAAAAATCAAAATAAATATCATTTTGATAATTTAAGACTTAAAAAATAATTAATTTCACTATATGGTAACATTTACTAAAATTTAAAAAATATTATATATATTCTATTAAATAAAATAAAAATTTATAATGTTAATTTAATCATAGAATGATTTCAATCAATGTTATGTAAATTTTTTAAAGATAATTGGTGTCTAATAAGTAATATATAGATATATAAAGTATAATATAAAATATATATTATATATAGATATCATTACATTTATTAATGATAATCCAATAATAATAAGGTAGAACATGAGATTAAAATTACATAATAGAATCATGGAGATTTAAAATAAAAAAAATATCTAGTACATTATAATACAATATTTATTAAATAAAAATATTCATTGTAATGATTTTTAAAAATATGATATAAATGTATCATTAATTGTAATGTCCCCCCATATAGAACACTCTCATGTGAAAAAACATGGTCTATTACATGACCTCATAAATTCCCCCCCCAGGAACTAAAGGGAGATGACTAGAAATAGGGGCGTGAATGACATAGTAGGGAGAATATACACCATGGTAAATGGTTTTATTACAAAAGAGAAAAAAATATTCAATGTAACAAGAAATAGAAGATACATGATATCAAGTAAGATAAAACTAATTATAAATGTGTACTTAATAAATAAATAATACAAAAGATTGTGTAATGATAAGATAAAATTAATCAAAATATAAAAATAAATTTAATATAGTTGAATATACATGAATACAAAAATAAACTCAATAGAAATTGGTTCTGAACTCCATGTCAATCCCATTTCCATACTCAAAACCATACATCCTGAAATGATCAATAACTTTGTGATTTTTCCTTATCCAATCAAGAATCCATGTAATCTGCTCAGGTACCATATAACATCCACAATATGCCATGAATAAAACATAGATGTTCAACACCCCCATGTATAAAAAATAGTTTGATAATAAGTTCATGAAATAACAAAACCATCATGAATTTTAATTAATCAATTAATGTGATAAAAAATTAAACCTTCATTAACATCAAATTTAAATATCTCTGATTTTATAGAAAACCCCCGCAAAACCTACCAATAATTCCATGGAAAAATCACATTATCATATAAATCTCAATAACCATTATAGCATAACTATTCAAATACCCATATATATAAATTTCAAAATAATAATGGAAATCTATTTATATATTAATTTCAGCATTCCTAGGAAAATCCATCTTTGAAGTAGTTTCATAATCATGTGGAAGTGAACATTAAATATTCATTTTAGAAAAACTAGGAAAATCAATGTATATAATAATTTTAGAGTCATTAGATAAATCCAATTATATAGGAATTTTATCATGATCATGTAAATACATTTATATAAGAATTTTAGAAAATTCAAGACAAATAATTCATGATGGTGAGAATAAAAAAAAACATAAAACATTAGAGTCTTCCATTTATCAATTAAATTTTTTTATTTTATTATACAATAATTCTCAAATTATACATTAACTCTTTATAATTATAGAGTATTAACCAATTTGTATAATAAAAATCTTTTATCATTGATTTATCATATAAAAAATTATAATTGTCAATCTATCAGAAGCCATCAACTACGATTTCATGTCATACTTAATAATATTTTATGAAACTAACCAATTTTTTATTCTTTCTTGGTAGACTCACCCTATAGGTATCCTTAAGACATGTCTCGACAGAATTTTATCCCAATGGATCCAAATATTTATCCAAGAACATGATTATCATCACATGTAATTCATTTTATTCTTGTTCATGTTATGTCGGTGTAACCGCATAATATTTCATATACATGAACAAAAAAACTAACTATAGTGGTTAGTTATAGACATCCTATAATTATCTATATATTAAAAAACAATTTCCATTGGATTCAATTATGTGGAAAAATTGATAATGAGATCATAAAGAAAAACCTAGATCACATAATATTAAATCCTAATTTGACAAAAGACAAGTGATTACCACGCGATAATGTTGAAAAAATGGAAAAGAGGGGAAACCAATGTGAAGAAACTCAAAAAGGATTATGAAATTCATAAAGATTTATAGAAATTAATGAATCATTCTAACAATAACTACAGTCTCACATGGTTTTTATTGATTGAAAAATATTTTTTTCTGAAATAATATAATATCTATTAAATAGTTTAATACATCAAATCAAAAGAGATTCATCATGTGAAATGATTTCACTATTCAAATTTACCATTTTATAATATTTTTACAATCTTGTTTCGTTGATTTAATATACACATGTTAGGTAGTTTCATGATGTATAAAATTATTACCAAATAAAAATTTTCTATTCTATAAACTAGTTAATGATATCTACCTTCCAATAAGTTCACACCATTTATCATGTTCACAATATGAGCATGTCTACCAGACATATCTCATCCTATATTATGTATAAATATCTTTATAAAATTGTATACCCATATCTAGTAATTAAAAAAACACATCCATAAAAAATATTTCATTTTCCATAGAAAATTATTTCCACCATGAAAGAGGGACTCAACCACCAAATATTAAAAAAGAAGGAAAAAATAACTACATGTGGATAAAAAAGGGGTAATTACCATTAAAGTTATGTTATCTTATAACCACCCCACATTATAACACCTCATACACCATATACTCCACGAATCACAATGAGTAGTCGATTAACATATATGGGCACTATAAAATAAAATCAGATTCCCTCTTTAATTTCTCATCCAGAACTCTCTCATGATATCTGTACAATTGAAGTATAGTTATAATATTTCTTTATGGATAAATATCACTATGGTTAAAATTATATATAGGATGATCATCAAAGAAAATATCTAGACTACAGTTAATTTAATATACGTCTATAACATTTTATGGTTCAATTTGGCTTAAACTACACCTTAAAATTTTAAACATGTCTAACACGGAACTATAGTGTTTCGTAAGTGAAAATTGGTATGACACTATATGGACCATTTCCCCAATATCACATTGCCTAAAAAACCTAGTAACTAGATTTCCCTATTTCATGATATAGAGGTTCCCTAATTGATGTGAGGCCTAAATAAAACACTTTCCTACCACAAACTCCTAAGGTCATCTAAAAAATTTGGAACATGATTTCTTCATACTCTGTGCAGTCACCAACGACATCAATATCCACTGAACCAATAAATAAATATCATTACAAGACTAGGTCAAAAATATATTGACTCACCTGCCTCCATTAAATAATTATTAAAAATGAATGATCATAAATTGTAATTGTATATTTATCTATATGGATCAATTCATGGATGTTTTTTTATAAGAGACCATCATTAGTTTTAATGGTCGCTCCATGAACAACCAAAATCCTATGAATAGTCTCATAACATATCCTATAGAATCTGATTAGTTCTTTCATATTAGCCATTAGTTATTCAATGCTAGGATGTGATTAGAATAAGAAGGTAACATAAATCATTTTTGATACACTTCCATAACTTTCATAAAAAATGAGGACCTCTATCCAAAATGATACTCATCACAACACAATGGAACCAGAATATCTATTACATATATAGAATAATAATATCATCAACATTGATAGTCTACCTAATATGTAAGAATTTTGATACATTTATCAGGTGATCTATAATCAGAATTACTAAATAATTATTAGGAGTGGTGCTAGTAAAACCAATCATATAATCTTACGTGGAATCATTCCATTTATATTCCATAATGGGAAGAAATTATAATAGATCTTCAACCCTTCATGTGATGACATGTGAAACATCTCCCCCACTGAACGCTATCTAATTATTCATTATGGGTGACCACTATTGTCTACCGATTTCATGATACATCTTTTTCATGCATGTAGGTACCTCCCATCTTGTCACGACCCGACCCTACCCGGGATCGATACGCAACTACCCCAAGCCCGCCTCCATAGGCCAGGGGTTGGAGACTAGCGCCAAATGTACAACAACTCAGGGAGGCCTTTTCCCAAGTACCTGTACACACACACACACAGCCCACTCAATGCAACAGTGCAGAGTAAAAGAAATGATAATTAAAGAAAAGGGAAACTGCTATATATAAACCACAAAGTGCATCGACCTCTAAATAGTACAAGTAATGTGCTAAAAAGGACAAAGGGATAAAACACATGCCCAACCAGAAAAGGTGCCATAACCCGACAACAGGTAAAAAAAGAAACAGCTGATGATTCTCCCACCTGTAACCTGGCCACGACCACCGTACGCGGTCCAAGCTCCCAAGATCCTACTCTCCACTGAAGTCTCACTCCACCTGTCTGTCGTTTGCAAGGGCACACCCAATGCGGGATAATCCCAAGTAGGGGTGAGTATAAAAATACTTAGTAGGATACCCCGAAGGCTCGAGGGAGCAACAAAAGGAGGTGCCGAAGGGTGAGCAGTAGATTGAAAATAGAGTAGAACAGAAGTACGACAGAGAGTGCAGTAAAGAGTCCAACTCAACCCATCAATAGAAATGAGGTAGACTCCTCCAGACACAAGGAGCTGTAAACGGTGAGAAGATGAACTTCTCATCGAGTCTTTGCTACCTATAGAAGAAGAGTAGACTCGTCCAACCATGAGAATATAGACACGGAAAGCACGTGGCATAGCCCTCTCGTCTTCGCCTCCTCTGGAAGGTTAGTATCCAAAACCCAAGGAGTGGGTACTGGAACATGGTATATACATATAAATATTCTCAATCAAGAATCCCAAACAAGATTGTATGGGGATATCCATCCCGCAGCTCAGCCCAAGAAAAACGAGTAGACAACAGTCCCAGAAGTAACACCATCGATGCCCAATATCCCCCATGTCTGCCCCGAATAGCAATCCATGGGGCTCAATCACCACACCTCGACACTATCCACTTTGGGCGGCACTGACTCGCCCACACGGTTTTAGATCACGTCACAAGAACGCATCTCGGTGGGGGAATTTCCCCTTGTACTTGAAAATTCAAAGGAATGTCAAACCACACCTCATCACTGCCCTGCAGTCGAGAGGTCTCCTCAAAGACAAAGTTGTTCCATCACTGACCCGTACAACCAAGGTTCCCACTCTGGTGGTCATGGAGGAATGCCACAGACTAGCCTGGTAGTATGGACTGAGTCTGGAATGTCAATGAGTGACCCACTGCCCAGCCCCGCTGGAGGGTAAACCATAATAGGATATCAGGTGACCCACTGCCCAGCCCCGCTGGAGGGTAAACCATAATAAGATACTTGGTGACCCACTGCCCAGACCTACTGGAGGGTAAACCAAAACCAGATATTGGGTGACCCACTGCCCAGCCCTGCTGGAGGGAAAACCATAAGACATCATCCGGTGACCCACTGCCCAGCCCCGCTGGAGGATAGACCATAACACATCATCCGGCGACCCACTGCCCAGTCTCGCTGGAGGGTAGACCTGAAATAAGTCGATAGGCGACCAACTTCCCAGCCTTGCTGGAGGGTAGACCTGGAACTAGACGATAAGCGACCCCCTACCGAGCCCTGCTGGAGGGTAGACCCTAAGAGGTCGTCAGGTGACCCACTGCCCAGTCTCTGCTAGAGGGTAGACCCAAAGTGTGTCGGGTGACCCACAGCCCAGTCTCTGATGAAGGGTAAACCCTAGAAATCAGTGATCAACCCACTGCCCAGCCCTGCTGGAGGGTAAACCTGAAGGAGTCGATGAGTAACACACTGCCCAGCCCCGCTGAAGTGTAGAACTCAGAACTTCTCTGGCCATCTCTACTGGAGCGTACACTACTGGCCAACCAAACACGCTGTGTGTATCGCGCAACCACCAAACTCCAGAACAACTCACCCAAAAGAGATTATGCACCTGTTCCATCACTAGGTGTAACTAGCACCGCTACCGGCCAATCCATCGAGAACGAAACCAGGGGGAGACCACTCAACCGTGCTGGTCAAACCAACAAGCACCCAGCCAGGGGAAAACTCCACCCTGCTAGTCAAACAAACGAGCACAGAGGGACCCTCTACATCGCGAGAGGTCAAAGTACATAAGTAGAACCCAGCATGCCCGTGGGGCCCACACAATGTCTTCCCCCATCGAAACCCCAACAATGTGCCCAAACGTCTCAGGTATAAACCACGCGTACCTCCAAGCACTCTCGTATACTCCCATAGTATACCACGTCTCCAGCCCAAGGTCTATCGTGCACATGGCACCCAACGTCAACGCGAAGGCGTGACATAACATTTCCTACTTTCCGCCTCAATGACTGGGGTACAGTCAACCAAATCTCTTTAAACCCCAACCTCACTCTCCCAGGAGTGCACACGATCACACACCAAAGTTCTGCTATAAACACGGTAGAAGGGCCGCCACTGGGGCACATTTCACGCTTCCACATTTAACAAGATCGCGTATGAGGCTCCGCACCACCAAATGGATCACACTGTTGTAATCCTTACAGAAAAGCACGTGAGATAGACTACTCATTCACCCGAAACAGTCAACAGGTAAAAAAGGTACTATTCACCATGACCAAACCCGTGTGGGGCGTACCCCAAGATCCCAAAACTGAACCAACGGATCATGCCACTGTAATCCCCTCGGAAAAAGACACGGGATTGTGTACTCAATCGCCCAAAATGGACACCCTGTGAAAATGGTACTATTCACCGTAGCTGGGTCAGGTGGGACCGACACCATGCCCTCGAAAAAGGTCGGGCGAACTGCACCATCACAATGCTCTCGAAAAAACACATCAAATTGATTGCTTACTTGCGTGGAATGGGTATCTATAGAAAAATGATGCATTCCGGTGCACCGCACACGAGCTGTGCCACGTGGGACCCACATCCTGGTCCCGAAACTCAACGAACAGTCCCACCGTTGCGATCCTCCCGAAAAAGCACACAAGATGGACTACTCACTTGTCCAAAACGGTCGCCCGGTGATAAAGATGGAAAATCACCGTCGACACCCAATCAGCCCCCCCGCTGACCCCGCATCATCATGTTGAATTAGAGCGGGCGAATTTTACCATTGCAATCCCCTCAAAAAAAACATTCAGAATTGACTGCTCGCACGCCATGAATGGATGCCCAAGGAAAAAGTTGCTAATATCTGCACGCATCTCATAAGACAGGTCATGGGGACCACGCCTCATATCCAGTCTCAACGCCCAATACCGCCCTGGAAACCTTCGCCCCGGCGCTAGGGTCCCAACGCAAGTGATGAAACTCAAAGCGGACGTCGGATGTGTCCGCGCCGCTCAAAATAAGATTCCCGAAAAAATTATCAATCCCCTCGACATACGTGTCACGCCACCGAGGCCCCTCATTTTGGTAAATTAATTTTCCCAAAACCATCTCAAAGAGTCCGCCTCGTCGATACGGTTCCACCGTCGTAGACGACACTCAAAACGGAAACTCGTAGCTTAAAATAGAGGGGTCCGATGTCCGAGGGGGCAAGGACCCTGGGGCTGGACCGGCCTAGACCGGCCGGTCCGCCTGGCCTGAGCCGGCCCATGGCTTAGCCACGCGGGCCGACCGCGGACACGTGGTCCACACGCAGACCGTCCAAGAGGGCTGGTCGCGCTGCCGCATGAAGACCCACGCGGCGCGGGTCTTTGTCGCCGCACGGGGGTCGCGCGCCGCGACCCCTCTGTCGCTGCACCCTGTCGACCGCCGCCTCTCCTGGCGCTCCGCCTGAGCCCCGGCCTCCTCCAGACACCGCACACCAGACACCCTTGCTGACGCCCGCGGAAACCCCCCATGTTGCCGTTGTGAGCCCCCCGGCCCCCTGACGCTCGGTCAAACCGTCGTGCCGCCCTGCCGATCCCCCCATTTCCCGCAAACTTCGGCGAACATCCGTGAGCTGCTCGGGACTCGGAATTGAAATCCGATAGATGCGTCAGAAAGAGTATAAAATCTACTACAAGTTTATGGTATTTTTTGGAGGATCAAGAAACAAATTGATGCATATAATTGGACTCAAAGGGAGGTTCGTAAATAAAACGCAACAAAAACCTCCTACCTCTTTGACGATGCCCGGAGCTTCACAGGGAGTCCGCCACCGCACCGCGCCTTGCCGGAGCTGCTTCGCGGGAGCTGGAGGAGGAGAGGGAAGAGTTCCTCCTTGCTGCTGTCCAGGTGGGGAAGAAGAAGAGGGAGGGGGTGAGTTAAGCGTTTAAATAGAAAACACTTAACCACCCGCCCGTCGGCCCGAACCCGAACCCTCAACAAGGTCGAGGTTAAGCCTCCCCTAGGGTAGACACCACCTCCCGAGCACAATGGAGGTCTTGGAATTTTAATCTTAGACCCCGTTCAAAATTTATTAAACTTAGCACCCGAGGCTTCCAAATTACTAAAACGCCCCTCGGTCCCTTTTTCACAAACGGCATGCGCCCACAAAACTTATACCCCTCCTAAGGTAAACAACACATTCCAAACTCAACGGTGCCCTCGGTTCTCCAATCTGAGACACTGTTTAAGGGATACCATCATTTCAACATTAAACAAATTAATTAATTTATTTAATCCGTTTAACGTTCCAGAAGCGAGCGAGGGGTCCAAACATCCCACGCTGAGATGTTTTATATCATTCTTAGGGTAAACACCACATTCCGGACGCATACGTACACTCGGATCTCTAATCTGAAGCACTGTTTAAGAGTTATCCCATTTATTTGGTGTTTCGAGTGTGAACGCACTGAAAATTTACTTTCGGCCACTCCGGGGCTCGGAATCGCATGCTGTCCGAAGGCGCTGCTCTGGAATATCATCAAGAATATTCCAAAGTCTTTCGTAGAAAAAACCAAGTTCTTACACATATAATTGAATAAAAAACTCTTACCAATACCTCATGAAAGCCCGAATGAACTCTTAATATACCATGAAAAAAGAACATTGTCACTTTCAATAGACCATCCTAATGGATTCCCACAATATATGATTTCTCATAGTGTTATGTCATCCATCTTAGAGACGTAATCATTTGGGATCCAAACTAGATGATTGGGTATAATAGATGTTGATCACAAATCTTCTCCTCCTTGGTGGTCCTGAATATCTAGAAGCATGTCTGCAATGTATTATTTAATCAGATACAAATCACAACGAAATCAAAATGTCTATTTCTTCATCTTCATCTCAAAGAACATCCAATGATGTTTTCATTACCTTGTTTTCAATATAGTTCACTATTGAAAAACTATTTATACTCAAACAACCTCATCTACCTAATTATTAGATCTTTCTACGAAATGATGTTATTATGGCTCTTATAATCCTTGTACACCATAATGATCTCACTCATAAGACAATGAACCCATCATAATGGGTTTTGTACCACCACATATTACTCTAAATCATGAGTGTGATAATTATTATAATGTGATATTGTTATTCTATAGACATAAGAATACACTAGGTCCTACAACATTATAATCTCTCAAAATCCATCTCAAGATATATCATAGTCCAAAACATATGACACAAACTGTAAAAGTTATTTGTGTATCTGTAATTTGGTCAACATTCCATTAATCCCCACAAAATACACATAAAATAATTTAACTAATAATATTTATACCTTTCTTTGTTATCTGGGACATCAATGCTTCTAGATTGGATAAGTCTTAAATATAACATCAATAATAACTTTCTTAGCCATGAAATCTTCAAATATTTAAGACATTATGAGGTCACTGCCTATACTCCATAGATAAAACCTTATCTTTGCCAAATGAAACTATATCCTTTATGTTGAAATGACCTAATAAGTTCACTTAATAAATCCATAAACTAAATTTTATTTTTTTATTGAAACAATTATGCTATCTAAATGCACATAAGATGTTGTCACAATATTGGGAATGATATTCATATAACTATTTGTATTAAATTATTTAATTAGTGAAAACACAATAAATTGATCCATAAAATGATGAATTATCTAGTTCATCATGTCCAGTAATACCTTGGATGCATTGGTTTGACTAAACAACATCACTATTATGTAATATATGTCATACTAGCTACTGAAAAATATTGATGAAGTTATGATGGTCACACTCTCAAATAATGATACCCTAACAGCAATTAAATCTTGTAAGAAGACTACAAACCTCGAAAAAATTTCAATGATATCATTTATGAGTGAATGTGTATACTACTTTTTTCATTCATTTAGTAGAATCACCAATAAAAAATACATAACTATAAACTTATTTCATCCTTATTATAGAAAACAACTAGAGTACCCCATGGTTGTTTAGTATATTATATAAAATCCATATATTCAATATATTACAATTAATAACTAAATTATCAATTCTCTATTGATTGTGTCATGTATGGTGGTATTGGGAATACTTATTCTATTAACATCAACTCAATTAGGTATTCATTCAAATGCTTATGTGGTAAGTCATATATCATTCCACAAAATATGTCCTAAAAATTAACTAACACTTGAGATAATTTGTCCTAATAAATTATACTATAATATATATAAATACCATCAATATGAGAAATGACATAATCAATTATGCACTAAATTGGTCATTCATTATCATCCCGAAGATGCCACACACTGGGGTGAAAATAGCTACCTCATTATGGAGATAGAAAGGAAATTGTCCTATAGTAAGAGTTGATGTGATCCTACAATAAATATAAAATATCCACACCAAGAATGAAATATAAAACATTTCTTATGTTGCAGAAATTGTTATGAAAAGAATATATAACAAACATTTTTTTGGAATATACATTTCAAAGTATAATGTTTTATGACTGCACCTCCAATGGTGTAATGGTGGTCAAGAAACAATCCATTATTTAGACAATAAAGAACATTTTTTTAAAAAATAGTATATATTAAGGAAAGTGATGATACTCTACCAATAATAATTGGAATGGGTGATAATACACTAATTATACCAATGATGGTAGAAGTTCATACATTTAAACTAGATGGAGTAGATAACATAGAAGGCATATGACTTTACGCTTTTATAGGGGATATAGTACATCTTCCTTGGGCTATTCAATATGGATTTTACTTCTTATCTTGATCTATAGTTTCATGACCCCTCCATAAAAAAAATTTATAGTGGAATAATAGCTAACAGTTGTGGAGGGATAACATTGTACCTCCCAGTTTCTTGTACTAGTCTGAATCCCTAGCTAATGCTCTATGACAATATTCCCCTATAACCCCTCTAAAGGAAGCCTATACCTCCACAAGAATGACAATAAAAATAAAGGATTATGAAAAAATTCTTCTTATAATCAAAAATTTCCACCATGATAATACTAGAACATATCACATTTCTTGATAGCTACAAAATGACATTTCTTGTCTCCTTGCAATTTCCTTGGATATAAATTTCATAATGGAGCTTCACTTCATTGTAAGAAGATATCCCATTTATCCTTAATTAAATTTTTTATCCACTGATCATGGACTCATATAGATTCACATTCATGGTGAAATCCTGATCAATTATGTATAAAATTACACTCAAGATGAATATTTAACCTATGACCTGTTATCATAGTGAATATAATCCACCAAATTCCTCCCCAGGAAAATATCATCATCTCCTATAGATGGGGAAAATCGGAACATTTTATTGAATCTTCTCACACATTATATCCCTAAAATTATATAATATTTCAGATACATAAACTCGTGATCCATCTCATACCTTAATTTTTCATGATAAACAGAAGAAATTACATTTCAATTATATATTTCTAGGATATCTCCTCTTACAGTTTATATTGACCTAAAATGTCACTTCAATTCTTGTATGGTCCACTAATCATGTATATAAAATGATTAACCCTTCTATTTGTGGAGTACACATTTTTAATGTTGATTTTATGGTCTGACTCAATCTAGAAAATTATTTATTTGGTTCCTCCGTCCCTATTGAACAAATGTGGGAGATATAGAATAAACAATATCTTTAGTTGATACATAAAAGGTATGACCTGAATAGTCTATATTTACCTGGATCACATGAACCATCTTATATTATTGGAGAGGTGATAATCCGGAAATTCCTTATTTTATAAACGAATTTATGGATTATATGTTTTTTGTGTGTGTTAATTTCTACAATATTAATGCTCAATTTGAAGATAATGATGAATCTATTCATGATATGAAAAAAATAACTCTATAGAAAAATAGTTAACAACTTGGTAAACCTATATATGTGATAGACAGAAATAACTATTATCTCATATTCTCTATATTGAAGGAATACCAATTTAATTAGAAGTAAATAGTTTTTTATTCATTTTATTTGTCAGAAATAACATGTATCTCATTTTTCATTTGTCATAAATAACATGTTCCTCATTTTATAATTCATATAGGAAATTAAATCACATGAAATAAATACACACATATCAAGAACAATTAATGTCAATATATATCCCTATGTTCCAATCATGATGTATACATACTCTTCTATATTGATGGAATACCAATTTAATTAGAAGGAAATAGTTGTTTATTAATTTTATTTGTCAGAAATAACATGTATCTCATTTTTCATTTGTCATAAATAACATGTACCTCATTTTATAATTCATATAGGAAAGTAAATCACATGAAATAAATACACCCATATCAAGAACAATTAATGTCAATATATATCCCTATGTTCCCATCATGGTGTATACATACTCTTCTCATTAAATACCATCCACATGATGTAATATCATGAATAAATGACATTACAGAACATGTGATTCACTAAATGATAAATAATTTCAAACAAAACAAATGAACAACATTAAAAACAATCTTATCCTTGAATAATGTCTTTTTCCCCTATACGTGGGTATGCTACTCCAATGAACACGCTCAATATATTAACTCATTATATCTGATAGTCCTTTTAAAATTTATTAAATAGTAAATCATTATAAAAAATAGCATGCTCCTTTGATACCACACTGTAACCTCTCCCAATCTGACACTCTCTCATGCACAAAAATGGGTAGAATATTGGACCTCAAGAACACCTCTCCATATTCTCGAGGAAGATAACTAGTTGATGGATTATAGATAATGATGTGGCGATACATCACCCCATGGTAATGAGTTTTATTATATAGTAAATAAATAAATAAATAAAATATTAATATAAAAAATTAGAAACTATACATCATAATGGATGGACCAAATGATAATTTTCAACTGATTAAAAAATAACTAACAAACGATAATGAAATGGGAGGATAAAATGAATCTAAAAATAAAAATGAATATAATAAAGATACAAGAGAATTCTGACATAAATAAAGAAGACAGTTATAATAGTTAACCCCATGTTGGTCTCAATATCCTGGCTCTAACTCATCATGCATATAACTATAAAATGTTTTCCCCTATCTAAATATTAATCAATGTAATCTTCTTAGGTACTACAATATAGACTAAATATGTTGTGAGTAATGTCCAGTAGGTCAACACCACCATTTCAATAAAAATGGATTGATAATAAGTGCATATAAAAAAGAAATAATTTGGACATCTAATTAATAAATTAATATGATATAATAATAAACCTACATAAGATGGATTCTCGAATATCTCTTAACAAGTTGAACAACAATGGGAAAACAAAACATAAACCATGGAATAATCACATAATTTGTCCAATACCAATTATAAATTATAGAATAACCATTAAAATACCATTATATATTCATTTCATTATACAATGGAAAAATATATTATATATGCATTTTAGTATCACCAAGATGAGCAGAATATATATGAAATTCATTATCATCTAAAAAATCCTTATATTTTCATTCCATAGTCACTTGGTAATTCCCTTAATATAATAATTTTTGTTTCATTTAGAAAATAAATTTGTATAAAAATACAGAAACATAGGGGAAACACCATTATATATGAATTTCAGCATCACAAGGAAAATCCCAATATTTAAGAACTTCATCATATCACAAAAGAAATGTCATAATGGATAGTATACCATAGTATAACATAAAAAGTAATATTTATTAGTTTATCTAGTTACCATTTTTATTTTTATTATCCATTGTTTTAAAAAAATTACATGTTGTCATTATTATTATAGGGTTCACACCCATTAATATAAAAACAAATGTCTCCATTTAATAATCTGAGAATATGTTTTATATGTAGAATCTATCGTAGGATATCACCAAAGATTTTTTTCTTAAAAAATCATATTTTTATTCTCTATATAAATTTATTATTATTCTAATGAAGGTTCATTGTATTGGTAACTGTAATCTATGTCTCAAAACTATTACATAAAATGGTACATACAAAGTGGTCAAAATACATGATTATCAACACCCATTATTGAATTTGTCAATGAAAACATTTTATTGGTTGAATCTTACAACATTCAATATAAATATACAAAATAAAATTGATAATAGGATATTTTAACAGACTACCTTACATTTTCATGTTATTCAAGTAACACTCTCAACTGTGGAATCTAATTAGAAAATATGATTAAAGTGCACATAATAGAAAACCAAGGCCATAAAATATCAAAAACAAGTTAAATAGTAATAAATATATAACCCGATGAATATATTGAACATAAAAATGATTGGGTAATTGAAATAAAATAATCTCACATGTTATTAAACACTTAATCAATACATACCTAAAGTGATGAATCCCACATATATCTCATGGATTATCCATATGGTTCTAGAGATATTTACATAGTGTATGAAATAAATTTAAATATGCAATGTTGATTAATAATATTGAACTTGAGAGATTCAAGACTTGAAACACATTCAGGTTGTGAATTTATTAACTTTTGAAGTATACTTAAAAAATAAAAATATAATTTAAGATAAACCATATATTTAGTTTTATAGCAAAAAACAATTTCATGAAATGTAAACAATTCAAGCTCTATTACAATTCATAATATATTACCGAAAACAGTTTCAACGTCCTCCATCATATTTAAAATTTTAATGCTTCAATTAGAAGAAACATTTGTCTAAATAAGGATGAACAAAAACTAATTGGGGGACATAACTGGATAAAATAATGGTTCGTACTATAAATGAAAATAAATATTCATGAGTAAAATTGTTTGAAATATAAATTGTGATGGATAATGAAATATTAATTTTACTAAATTAATATTTAAAAACAAAAAATAAAAAAATTAAAATCAAATGTTTGTGTTTATATTTAATATAATGTAGTAACAAAAATTCAAAAATTAAAAGTAAAACATGTATTGAAATAATCTTTTTAATTTAACACTTATGTGGTTTCATCTAAATTTCATTAATATGGTAAATATAATTTTTATTCTAAATTCTACTAGCATGCACTTAATATTCATGATATACGATATGAGTATTTGATAAAATAATATTAAATTTCTATAAAAAGTGTATATAAGTTTTCAATTAATTTTTTTCAATAGCATTTATAATATTAATTTCATCCTCAATCTAAACTATTAAGCATTGGATAAAGGTAAAAACAATTTACTAAACAATGAGACATAATAAATTTTCTAATGTAAACACCATAAATTCTTCTTATATTAATATCTCAATGACTTATAGCTAATTCCCAATGTTATGGTCATAAATACCAAATAAAATGAATGATTAATTATGTTTTTTATAATTTCTAAAAGGACTGATGGAATCATTAAAGAAAATTTTGTATTAATTTAATCACATTTTTGTATAGTAATGGATATAAAAATCCATATTTATATAATTTAACAATTTAATATTTTTTATAAGATGTTGTCAAATGAATATGGTTTTCAAAAACTATACTTAGGTATTTCTTAATACCTAAAAATTGGTTTTCCTATTATTTCATAAGAAATCACAATAAATAAAAAAATTTCATTACTGATATAAATTTTTACTATGTTTAACAAATAACATATAAAATTAATTGGAATTTTAAACATTTACTTGTTAACAATATGGTGTACTATCTTGTATGGGGAGAATTTTTATAAATTTTAGGAATAGTTTCATGGAAATTGAATTATTACTAACTTATAAATAATCTGGTAACCATATATTTGTTTCTATTTTCTTAAAATATATCAACCATCCTACGTCGAATTAAAAGAACATAAAAAATATTTTAAATTTTATATACATCTCATAAGAATATTTTTTAAATAAGTAATTTTCTCATGCTAAAATAATTATATATATTGTTTAAAATAATATATTTGTATACTCATAATTATTTTACCAGAAGGATATTATGGGTTAATTAACAAATAAGAAAATTCTAAAAAAACACATATAATGAATTCACCTCTCAAAAATTAATAATTATATCCAAATGCTTTTTTAATTTTAATTAAACATTTATTTAAAAAATATTCATATTAAAGAAAATTTATCACTATAAAATTCAAAAAAATCATGGATTTGGAACATAATAATAGAATACTGTAATTTATAAACATTAGAATACTATTAATAAAATAATAATAAGGGATATTATTTTAATTATACATCATTCATAGAAAATTTATAGTCCCTAGTTATATATAAATTAAATGAAATAATATTTCCAAAAAAATGGATTTTCAATAAAAATATCATTTAAATTATTCATGTGGATCACATTATTTTAGATGTAGATAGATTTAATTTATGGGATACTATTAATATAACCTCATTTTAAAAAATTAAAATTATTTTAGTAATTATGATAATTTTATTATATTTATTACATTATATATAGGAAAATTTATATAAATTGAAATAAAATATCATTTTTTTGTTTTCATTATATCGAAGAAGAATGATGATATGATAATAAACCCTTTAAATATAAATGTTACCTCATTATCCATTATTGATTAAAATAAAATCAATTTAAAATGATATGATAAAATCAATTTGAGTTTTATTACATTAATGTGGATAAAATTGATCACTTATGGGACATAGGATTGTGATATTATTTTAATAGTGACATGAATAATCTATATAATCTAGATTATTATTCATATTATTTTGGTTACTCATGTGGTCATCTGATATCCTTAAATGTGAGGTTTCTAAATGGTTTAATTGTAGGGAGTATTATTACCTTTTTGTTTAATTAAAATTTATTTGAAATATGTTTAATATATCATTATTGTAAATTTTAGTTAAAATAATATGAATGACTTTATTAATAATGATATAACTTATCAGCCAACATGATGAGATAATAAAATCACAGTCATAATTTTAATTTATATATATATATATGATATATCAACATGAATTATAAATAAAAATTATAAATAATTCATATTCAACTAAAAAATTGATAAAAATAAGAGGTGTTAGACTTTATTAATATTTTTTTCTCATTCCTTTTATTTTTTTCAAGGAAATAGAAATATTATTAATTGACATATTTCAGATTTAATCATAATGATATAATTTATAATTTGTGTAGCTATGATAGGGTTCTAGGATTCACTCTATTATAATAAATATGAATTAGAGTCATATTTAAAAAAAATTAAAAAGTACAGAATGGCAACACTTTTTTTTATACTAGTCAAGATTATATGATGTAATTTTATTTTTCCATATATTAAAATTCTTATATTAATCCTAACAATGGGATTTATATTTTTTCATTAATAATATGTGGAAAATTATAGTTATTTTATAATTTAAATAAATAAGAATTATGTTATAACTTTATAAACTAAATTTTATTAATTGTATTAAAATGTAAATATATTTTAATAATAAATTCAATGTGATATTTGGAATTTTTATTGATTTAATGGGTCTTTAAGGATATATTATTTGGAAATTAATTATATCACACATTAAGAGTCAATGCAAGAATAAAATTTCAACTCTCAACACATTAAAGTGATTACTTTTACACAGCTCTCGGTGATTAATCAATACAAATCACCTGTAAAAAAAAACATTATTTACATTATTAAAAATAAATAAATATAACGAAAAATGCAATTCTTCTCTAAAATAGTGTATTTTTAAATAAATCAATTTATTTATTTTAATCTATTTTTTAATATATTATCGAAATGGAATCAAGTAAATTAATATATTCACGTTACAATAATGTAAAAAATAGAAATATAAAAATGTGCATTATTTTTAAAAAGAACCATGTCAGTCCATGGACAGTTTAGAATATTTATCCTAGCTTTGTTCTACTGATGTATTGTGATCTCAAATATTCTAAATAAAATGTATAATTAAATATCAATTAGAAAACAACCTATCATATATCACATATATGATATATAGAATAATTTGATATTTAAAATGAGTAAATATTTAAGAATATTTCTAATAATAGAAAATATATATTGACTAGTTATATAAAATTATTGTGTCTCATATAAGTTGGACAAGTTAATAGATAACTCTTCAACTTAAAGTCAATGATCATAATAGCACACAAAATTTTACATTCCAAATTTTTTTCTTTTTCAAGTTAATAAGGTAATGGCAAGATTGGAATTCATATGAAAGAGATTAGTGAGGAAAAATTAATTAATATGGTGGAATAATTTTCAAACTCGATTAGTATAACTACTCATTGTTGATTTTTAATGTGAAAATACTAATGAAATTTAAAAAAACTCAAGTAAATCCTTTTATATTATCAATAAAAAAATTTCATATTATTAATTAAGTAACAAACTACTAATATTATTCAAATTTAATAAAAAAAATTCAATGTAAAATCAATATAACTATATCTAATTTTAGAAAATTTCAATTCCCACTATATAATTTCAACAATAATTTAAGGTTTTATTAAATATAATGAATACTCAATAAATTAATTTATTATATTTATCAATGAAACCATGAAACTCATTGATTTTTATTTATTTCACTAACATAAATACATCAACATATATAATTTGGAATATTTTAATATTATTTAATCTTCATTATTAATAATTAACATTTTTCTATGTTAACCCTCAAAATATTTCTAGGCTTTCCCAATATGTGAAATTTTATTGTTATAGGTAATTATATAACTCAAAATCCTTACACCATCTACCAGTAAAATAGTTGTTTTAGATATATTTAATTTAATGAGTTTCGCCATAGGATCAACAACGTTTCCTAATTTAATCCTCCAAAGGATTTTAAAACATATATATAGGATGCATATAATTGAATGATTGAATCTCCAATTTAGATGAAATTTAATTATGATATACTAGATGTTTGTATTAAAATTTTTATATAATAAGTATAATTTATTTTATTATATAAAACTCTTCAGTTAATTCAGTCTAAAACTCGTAATGCTTAATCCATATTATCATTCCCAGTGTATTATTTTACCATGAAATTTTAAACAATTTATATTGATATATGCTCCAAATCATTTTAATAATAATCTATATATTTTATAAGATACATCAAAGTTAGACATATCATAATTAGTCGTTATAATAATCATAGATTATATATTTTTGTGGAATTAAACATCATATACTAGAAATGTTATTCATTCTAAAAAAAATTAAAATCATGTAACAACATAGTGATATCATGTTGTTTAACTGGATCATTGTTTTTAACATGTTATCTCATAGGTTGAAAAATTTACCTTTCAAATTTATTTTATAAATCATTTCAGTAGATTAATTATCATTATTATTTTTTAAATTAAATTTTATTCAGTTAATATAGGGTAACATTATACAATTTAAAAATTACATCCACATTCAGTGACTATTGATATATTTATTTTACATATTTCAAATTATATTCATAATAAAAAAAATATAATTTTTCTATGAATCAATATAAGAAAGAATTTATTTTTATTTAGTCAATGTAATATAGTGTGGCATTTTAATTATGAAATAAATAATTTTTTTTACTATCCTTGATATATAATTGAGTTCACACTATATACATATGAATCCCATTATTATTCTGTTCATTCTAAATATGATATGGCATATAAGCTGATATTTATGTGTCATTAAATATTATATAAAAGAAAAATAATAATCTCTGAAGATTTGTACTTTTTATTGAATTGCATATATTTTATTCCACTATTTAACAAATAAAAAATGAATATAATCTTAGAATAATCCATAATGAAGAAATATGAAAATATTTAAATTATATGATTAAACCAAAATAACATTGGTTTGAAATAAATTCCAAATTATTGAATGTCTATTGAATATTTTGTTAATGTACTATGGGGTAAAAAAAAGATATGACATGGTAAATTACTATAAAATTTATATATAATAATTCTTTAAACAATTCATTGAACTGTCTTGATAAATGTTCATCATCCATGTATAAATAAATAAGAAATATTATATTATAAATTTTACATCTTATTTTTAGTTATTTTATAATGATTTTATTACGAAATAATATTTTATTGTGTTATCCATGTCATTTTAAAAATATTTTTAGACATTTTAATTTCACATTTTCATAATTTTTCAAAATTCATTCCATGAAATACATTTATCTCACTTCTCCTTAAAGGTATTAGATATAAAATATTCTATTGTTGTGACCCATGATGGGTTTTTCATTATCATGAAATAGTTATTTTTTATTCATTCATGAATCGTGGAATTAGACTATGCATTATGGATTTGTAATAGTATTATACATATATATGTATGAATATTATTGAATAAAGATAATAAAAGTTATAATGATTCAATTAATATTTTCACCCAATTTATATTACATTTTTTATTTATATTTTATTTTGAGAAACACGTTTTGTATCAAAATGGGATATTAAAATTATATTAAATATATTATAAAATTATTTACTATATAATTGAGAGTAAGTGTCAAATATATATTTTTCATTGAGTGAAAATTGTATATTATATTTGTGTTTAAATTTATTAAATTAAATTTCAAAAATAAAATTTTTATATGTCAATCAAATGTGTTTTATCATTTAAAATAAATTTAAAAATCAATTTTCATTTTATATTATTTGTACATTAATCATTAAGATAATATAATAGTTCATATAGAAATATTTTTTTTCTGAAATGTATCAACATTCGAGGGCTGATGAAAAATCTGATAATTAGATACGTAGATGACTAATATATTGTTCTATGATTTAAATGATTCCTTTGGTTTATCATGATGAAATAAAATATAATTAATTATTTTCTATATATATTTTTCTTATTATACTGAAATTGAAATATATTTTTTACAAATAAAAATGATAATATTGGGATTTTATTGCTTAAAATATGAGAAACATGTTTTGATTAAACATATAGAGATGTTTCATAGGACAAACACAATAACATTTATTTATATTTATGGAACTCAAATTTAAAAATAAAAATAACATATATTTTACATTAATAATTATAATTATAATATTATAATGTTTATAGATATAAAAATTTTATATTATGTGATATTATAGAGAGTAATTTAAATAGTTTTTTAGTTTATTTGTTGTCATACATTGATCCTTGGAAAATATTATTACAAATTTGGATTTCAATTCCTTTATATGGGAATGCTAATTACCTTGGATTCCATGGTTTTATTTGGAAAAAAATTATGGGAATCTATATATTTTCTAGCTTTTATTGTTTCTATTGGGTGTTATAGGTACTTCGGTAAAACATCGGAAAATAATTTTTTTAATGTGGGGTTATGATTCCCAATAAATTTTTAAATTTGATCTGTCTCATTTTTTAGGATGGTGAATTATAAAACTTATTATTATAACAGATGGTGGATGATAATGTTATATTTAAGAACTATACATATTGAAATGCCTTCTTATTTTTTGGAATTATGATTTGCATGCTTTAGTTCAATTTTTTTAGTGAAATTGCGGGAATAGGGATAGTGATACTCTGATGCAGGGAATTTTGGTTGTATGATTACACTAATCAATTTCATCATGTGAGATGATTCCCAACATGACACATTAAATTATCATGGAGTGGGTATTGAATTCATATATGGAATGTTTCTATATTTTTTATGTAAGATATCTACAGTTCTAAATCCTATTATTAGTATAATGGTTTGTGAATAAAATTTTTGGTTTTATTTAGTTTGTTAGTTATTATTTTTTCGCGTAATCCAGAAAATTATACAATGTACCTGTATGTTGTTTTGTTTAATAAATTTTATATGGGGTCATGGCATTGGGTTTTTTAATCCAAAGATCCCATTTTATATGTTATTTATTTATAAATTTTATGGTTATGAATAAAAAAATCCAACAATGCATTGAATTGAGTGAGCATAAAAAGGATTAAAAACATATTCAATTGATAATTTTATATAAATTTACATAATATATAATATTTATAAATTATTACATTTTCATATATTCATCATGATTAGACACACCATCAATGTAATTTCCATAGACAAAAGATATTTTATCACCATATGGTTTGTCACGAACAAAGCTTGTTATTCATCCAACCCATCATCCTACCTGGAAAGAGATATGGCCTAAAGGAAGCTCTCGATCCCCATGATATAAATATTTTTTATAGGAATATTAGTAATCACATTGAGAATGATTTTTTTCAAATAAGATCGTATCAATTAAAATAAATTGAACATGTTGAAAAACAAAAAATTACTGAATTCTAATAAATATAAAACTATTATAGATACAAAAATAGATAAACCAAAATAAATAGAAAACAAAATTAGACAAAAAAACTCTATAAAAAATCCCCATGATGTCATAGTCACAACTATTAAGGATACCAAAATCTTCCAATGGTAATATGAAACCAGAAACCTAAACATGCAAAATAGAATGGGTCTACCGACACTAAATGGTACACGTATTATTTTAGATGAATCATATTAGTAGGTAATCATGATAGATTTCATACATTTCCATTATTTAATTATTCCACCAATAGTATTTTTAAAATAAATCTAAAAGGTAGGATTTTAAAAAATTATCAAAAAGTAATCAACTAAAAATTAAATTCCACAAATTCACTTTTAAAAACTACGTACACAGATTTTCCTTGTCAAAAACACATTCACATTCCTTAAACCATTTCATAACAAAAATCCAAATACAATTCAAAAAATGATAACTATTAAAAAAAATTATGTGTATAATGTAATGTAAAAGACACAAATAGTCATAACTATGAAATATAATATCCACCATTCCGCAGAAATAAAAGAAGACACAGATAGTGATCCATTATTATTTTCTGGACATAACAAGAGTGACCACTAGACATACTCATATCAAAGTCAGTAGAAAGAACATGGAGCAACTTGATGGTCAATAGCCAACATTCCACTCTAATCATTTCAAAATAGGGGCAGCTACCACCATTCCCTATCTAGTCAAGGTTGTGTCCACCCATCTAATCAGGGTGAACAATTACCATTCACTCAACCCTCCAAAAGAATCCCAATATTTTCATGATAATAATAATCAGTTAAAGGAGGAAACCCTCACACTTTTGACTCTCTTTACCTACCCCCACTATCCATACCTAACCAAACAATAACACCACATATACAATACCCACTCAATCGTGGTATTAACAAAAGTGGATTCCACCTCACTAGGAGACATTTACATGTACTAATTGGGCCTTCACATCATTTTTTATTCAAAAAAATTTCCAAAACATTAAAAAATTCAAATCGAGTCTTCACATCACATCACATAAGAAATATTTTTCCACAACAAAACCTATTACTTAATGAATGATGAAAATTTTAAATCCAAATACATTTAAATTTTTTTTTAAACTAAAGTGATGTATGAAAATATATCTAATTTTTTAATAAGGAATTTATTATATTAATTCTCCGAAAAAAAATTTAAAACTCCAAATGGGAGAAGCTTAAAAGTAAACATTTGAGTCCACTTTTAATGTCACAAGTATGTCCAAAATAAAATTTAGAAAATAAGGAATCATTTTGATAAAAAGTGGGATAACACTTATGTTTCAAATTAATATGAAAGATCATTTTTTTACACCCAATTCCTCATCAGATGTTCCATCATCAAATGAAATACACCATGTGCCTATGAAATCATCCAAAAATCATTTTCAATAAATACCTGTTTCCCTTAATCCAATATAACAATTCCCACAATTACAACATCACTATTAATAATTTATTATCCTGAAGAATATATCCAATGTTTTTTAATCAAACAAAATTTATTCCACAAAGAAGATTCCAAACTACACATCATGTTGAATTTATAATTTCACCCAAGATATTAAATTATAATAAAGTCCAAATTAAACAACATGTTCTCAAATTCACATTAAATCCTAATTCTCATTTTAAGAAACGCCTTGTGTGTACATAAATACATATATATATATATATATGAAGAACATATTTGAAGACCATTTTGAAAAAAAAATTCACCATCATGAATAAAATGAAATAAATTTTATTATAACACATCTCATGCAAAGTAAATAAATTTATAAATTATTTTAGAAAGCTCAAGTATCTAATAGAATTTTTCAAAAATTAAATTTATAGAAGCACTAACGTCAAGGTTGTGTGAATGTGAAGAAACATAAGGAGAGAGAAGAAATGTGGCCATGAGATAATACAAAAACCCCAATATCAAAGAAAAAACTCATACATCAACACTAAAAATTATGGTTTTGATAGGATAAAACCCAACCAATGATAATCTGTTAAATCAATAGAGTAAGGGATTGAGATAATGAAATTGGACAAAACCAATGGAATTTAACATATAAATTTTTTGGTAGATTCCATAGTAGGGGTGGGAGAAAATTAAGATCATAGAGGACACCCTATTGAGCCTAGGTAGAGTAACGAGTATAATTACTAAAATTGGGTTAAAATAAGAGGGGTAACTGATTAATTTCACATACTTGTGTGATCTTGGATACTCACATGGTCTGTTTTCATTGTTTTCAATGTATTCTGGAATCCATGTGGTCACCACTATCAAAATAAAACAAACATCTTGCACAGTTTACTAAAATATTCCAAAACTTTTTTCAACCCATGAACCATACCCTATATTTCCAAAACAATCCAGATGGTTAATTAAGAAAATCTGCAAGGTTACCCATGACCATTCACTAATCATGTATCCCATGCTTCCTCGAACAAAGCATCCAATTTTTAATAAAAACATTACAATTAACACTCATACCCAACCCAAATAAAAATTAATAATCTATATTCAATATAAGAATAAAATAAAATGATTCACAAGTTTGTAGTGCGACAATTCTACCAACCAATAACAAATCCATCCACCATAAAGTCACACACCTAAAAAGGTAAGAAAAACATTGTCCCAGATCTATAAATATCCAAAAATACCATTTCCCTCAATGTGAACTTCCACCTCAAAAGACACACCTAACCATATATAGAGTAACACAAGCACTATGAACCAAAAATATAATATGAGAGGGTTCTATCTGCCATATAAAACCAACTATCTCAACCAATTTTTAGATCTAAAAATAGAAACATGACCATTGGTAATGAAACATGAATTGACACAATCATTTCTATATATGTTAAACAACACCAACACTAGAACACAAACCAAGAATAGGAAACTCCCCATAAAACCCAAAAAAACCCAACATAAAGGGGAACCCCACAAAATGAATCATGAACCAAATTTCATTCTTGAACAAAAACTACATTCAGTGATCTAAACCGGAATGAATAACTAAACCAATAATTACATAAAATGTGAACAAATTCGCCATAAAGGGTAACCACTACAAGATTCAAATCCATTAAAAAATTTGTTTATAAGAGATAATTATAACTGAGATAGTTACATATTTTAAATTAATATTGTTTGTTAAGGATGTTATTGTAAGAAACCAGTTTTTTTACTGCGAAAGACATTGGAATATTTTTGATGATATTCCAGAGCAGTGCCTTCAGACAGCGTGCGATTCCGAGCCCTGGTGTGGCTGGAATTGAGTTTTCAGTGCGTTCACACTAGAAACACCAAATTAATTGCATAACTCCTAAACGGTGCACCGGATCAGGGATCCGAGTTTACGGATGGGTCCAGAATGGGGTTTGTACCCTAGTAACGACGTAAAACATGTCGGAGCGAGATGTTTGGACCCCTCGCCCGCTTCTGGAACGTTAAACGGATTAAATAAATAAATTAATTCGTTTAATTTTGAAACGCAGGTGTCTCTTAAATGGTGGCTCAGATTGGAATACCGAGGGCACCGTTGAGTTCATAGTGGGCCATTCACCCCAGGAGCGGCGTAAGTTTCACGGGCGCGGCCCGTTTGTGAAAAATGGACCCAGGGGCGTTTTAGTAATTTGGCGCCCTCGGGCGTTGAGTTTTATAACATTTGAACGGGGCCTTGGATTAAAATTATGAGACCTCCGTTGTTCTTGGAGTATGGTTTTTATCCTAGGGTAGCCTTAACCCTGACCCCGTCAAAATTTTGGGTTCGGGGTTGTCGGGCGGGCGTTTAAGTGATTTGTACTTAAACACCCCTGCCCCTATTCATCTTCTTCTTCCTCAAACCCTCCACTCTCCTCCCACTCCAGCGATGTAGCTCCAGCAAGGCGACCTCTGCTGAGGTGCCGCGGTTCCGACGGTCCGCACACGAAGCGTCGGGCTACGCCCATCGAGGTAGGGGTTTATCGTTTTTGTTTTTAATTTATCGCAATCATTGAGCCCAATTTATAGCGTCGAACTGTTATCCGATCGTTGATCGATTCCCATGATCGCGTAGTACATTATCCGAGCTTTCCAACGCTTGTTTTGGATTCGATATCCGACCTCCAAAGCCTTCACAGTAGCCCGTCTAAGATCTGAGGGTTTTTGTGGTTTTTTGGCGGCACGGTGGTCCGGCGGGTTTCCAGCAGTGGCGGCACGGTGGTCCATCGGGTATCCAACAGCCCGCCTAAGATCCGCGGGTTTTTGGGGATTTTTGGCAGGCATGGTGGTCCGGCGGGTTTCCAGCAGTGGCGGCACGGTTGTCTGTTGTGTTTCCAGCGGTGGTGGCGCGGAGGTCCATCGATCTCTAGGTGGTGGCGTGGCTGCGGGTTCCGGCGAGAGGATCCGGTCAGCGGGGCGGCCCGGAGAACGGTCGGCTGAGAGCGCTGACTACGGGCGACGGCGCGAGGGGACGGCTGGGGTCGCGCTGTGCGACCCCGCGGCTGGACAGAGACCCGCGCGATGTGGGTCTCCACGTGGAAGGACAACCGACTGTGTCAGCCGGTCAGTGGAAGAGCCGCCCGCGTGGCGCCGGCCGAGTGACTCGCGGGAGGCGGCTGGGCCATAGTCCCAGCAAGCTAGCCAGAGCCGGGTGGCTCGAGCGGGGCAGACCGGACGGACGGGGCCTGTCCGGCCCAAGAGGGTCCCCCTCTTCTTTTAAAAATCATCGGATGCCCGTATTTCGGTCTACGGCTGTCTGTTTTGCACGCTGTCAGTGGCGTTGGGACCCTGGCACCGAGGCGATGGTTTCCAGGGTGGTTTCGGGCGTTGAGACTGTATTTGAGGTGTGGGCCCCATGGCCCGTCTTTCGAGCTGCGTGAAGCTTTTCACGCCTTTCTCACCGGGCATCCATTCGGGGCGTGCGGGCAGTCATTTTTGGGTGTTTTTTCCGAGGGGATTGCAATGGTGTAATCTGCCCACTCTAACTCTGCACGACGGTGTGGGCCCCATGAGGGCCATTTCGGGGGTTGACGGTGATTTCCAGCTTTATCACCAGGCGACCGTTTTGTACAATTGAATAGTCCAACTCGTGTACCTTTTCGAGAGGATCACAACAGTGCAATACGTTGGCAGTGCTTTGAGACCAGGGGTGTGGGTTCTGTGTGGTACCTCTCGTGCGCGGTAAGCTGGAATGTAACTTTTTCCCTGGGTATCCATTCCACTCAACTGAGTGGTGCTCTTGACTTGTTTTTCTGAGAGCATTGCGATGGCGCAGTTCGCCCGACCTTTTTCAGGATCGTGGTGTGGGCCCCACCTGGGATGGCTATGGTGAATAGTACCCTTTTCGCCAGGTGGCCGTTTTGGGCGATTGAATACTCAATCCCATTGATTTTTCTGAGGGGATTGCAGTGCTATGATCCGTTTGTTCAGTTTCAGGATCTTGGGGTGGACCCCACACGGGTTGGTTACGGTGAATAATACATTTTTCACCGGCTGACCGTTTTAGGCAAGTAAGTAGTCTATCTCACATGTTTTTTCGCAAGGATTACAACGGTATGATCCGTTTCGTTTTACGGAGCCTCATACACGATCTTATTAAATTTGGAATATGATTGGTGCCCTGGTGGTGGTCTTTCTGTTGTGTTTGTAGCGGGCCCTTGGCGTGTGATCGTGTGCACTCCCATATGAGTGAAGCAATGCTTGAATAGATGTGGTGGGTCGTTCCCCAGTCATTGAGGCGGCAGGTTGGAGATGTTACATCACGCCTTCGCAATGACATTGGGTGTCGTGTGCACGATTTCCTTTGGGCTGGAAGATGGTATACTCCTGGGGTATACGGGAACCCTTGGAGGTACGTGTGGTTGTTCGTACCTGAGAAAGTTTGGGGCACTTGGTTGGGGTTGCGATGGGGACACATGATGTGTGGGACCCACGTGGGTACTGGGTTCTGCTTTGCACACTTTGACCTCTCGTGAGGTAGAGGGTCCCTCTGTGCTCGTTTGTTTGACCAGAAGGGTTGAGTGCTCTCCCCCCAAGATTCATCCTCGATAGATCAGCCGGTAGCGGTGCTAATGACACCCAGAGATGGAGCAGGCACTGAACAACTTTTGGCTGAGTTGTTCTGGAGTTGGGTGGTTGCGCGGTACCCACCCCGTGTTCAGTTGGCCAGTGTTGTACCCTCCAGTAGAGATGGCCAGAGCAGTTCTGAATTTTACCCTCCAGCGGGGCTGGGCAGTGGGTTACTCATCGACTTCTTCTAGGGTTTACCCTCCAGCAAAGACTGGGCAGTGGGACACCCGACGCACATAGGGTCTGCCCTCCAGCAGAGACTGGGCAGTGGGTCACCCGACGAACTCTTAGGGTCTACCCTCTAGCAGAGATTGGGAAGTGGGTCACCCGATGCACTTAGGGTCTACCCTCCAGCAGAGACTGGGCAGTGGGTCACTTGACGACCTCTTAGGGTCTACCCTCCAGCAGGGCTGGGTAGTTGGTCGCCCATCGTCTAGTTCCAGGTCTACCCTCTAGGAAGGCTGGGCAGTGGGTCTCTTGTCGACTTATTCTAGGTCTAACCTCCAGAAAGGATGGGAAGTGGGTCACCTGATGATGTATTATGGTCTACCCTCCAGCGGGGCTAGGCAGTGGGTCTCCTGATGATTTATTAGGGTTTACGCTCCTGTAGGGCTGGGTACTGGGTCACCTGATATCTGGTTATGAATTACCCTCCAGCAGGGCTTGGAAGTGGGACACCTGTTGGGATTCCAGGCTCAGTCCTTTCTACTAGGCGAGTCTGAGGCTTTCCTTTGTGATTACCAGAGTGAGACCCTTGGTAATTCGGGTCAGTGTTGTGACAGATTTGACTTTGAGAAGATCTCTCGACTGCGGGGCAGTAACGATTTGTGGTTTGTCGTTCCCCCAGAACACTCAAGTACGAGGAGCGCTTTCCCCCACCGAGACGTGTCCTTGTGACGCGACCTAAAACTGTGCGGGCGAGTCAGTGCCACCCAAAGTGGATAGTGTCAAGGTGCGGTGGTTTGAGCCCCTTGTCTTGCGGTTCGGGACAGACGTGCGGGATGTTGGGCATCGATGGAGTTTACTTCTAGGAATGTTGGCTACTCGTTTTATTGGGCTGAGCTACGGGACGGAGATCCCCTTACGATGTTGTTTGGGATTCTTGCTGAGCATAAGGATATGTATATACATTGTTCGAGCACCAACTTCTTGGGCTTGGTTACTCTCCCTCTAGGAGAGGCGAAGACGCGCGAGGTATGCCACCTGCTTTCTGCATCTAGTTTCTCATGGATGGATGAGTCTACTCTCCTACTGTAGGCAGCAAAGACTTGACGAGATGTTCATCTTCTCACCGTTTCCAGCTCCTTGTGTCTGGATGAGTCTACCTTCTTTCTTTTGTTGGGTTGAGCTGGACTCTTTACTGCACTTTCAGTTGTACTCCTCTACTTTTCATGTTCTCTCTACTGCCCACCCTTCGGTACCTCCTTTTGTTTCTCGATCGAGCCTTTGGGGTATCCTTGTGAGTATTTTTATACTCACCCCTACTTGGGCTTTGCCCGCACTTGGTGTGCCCTTGCAGACGAAAGACAGGTGGAGCGTAGGAGCTTGGGAACTTGGATCACGTGCGGTGGTCGTAGCCGAGTTCCAGGTGGGAGACCCGTTAGCTGTTTCTTTTTGTTTACCTGTTGTCGGTTATTGGCACATTTTGGTTGGGTGCGTGTTTTTTTCCTTTTTGTTTTAGTTTGTAATTTTTATTGTTTAGAGGTCGATGCACATCTGTGGTTTATACATATAGCAGTTGTTCTCTTTACTCTGCATTCTATTTCTTTTACTATGAAATTTTGCATTGAGTGTGCTGCGTGTGTGTGTGTACAGGTACTTAGGAAAAGGCCTCCCCGAGTTATTGTGCCTTCGGCACTGGTCGCCAGCCCCTGGCCTATGGAGGCGGGCCTGGGGTAGTTGCAGCTCGAGCCTGGGTAGGTTCGGGTCGTGACAAAGTGGTATCAGAGGTGGTTCATTCCTTGGGACGTTGTTCGGACATCCCTAAAAGAGGAATTGGTTGGGATATAGGGCAATTGTGTTAATGTGTCTCGAGAGCGGCTCTCAGGCCAGGGAGTCCAGTGATGGTGCAGTGGCCGACGTATCCATTCACCAGGACCTTGATAACCCTCTTGTCGACTCCGCATGCTGAGACACTTGGTGCAGGGAAACATTTGGTTTGTGCATTACATAGGATTGAGTCTTTGACTGTACTTCTTGAGTCATCTCCCCATCATTATTTTTATGGGTATATACATATATGCTCATCTGACCGCGGAACCCCTTGATAATATTCAGGATGTCTCCACGAATACATCCAGCCAAGATACCATATATGGTTCGTGACGATGAACTTGTGAGCTACGAGGCCATAGTCCAGGACCCATCAAGCGAGCCCCTTTCTCCGGGTGGGCTGGTAGCAGCACCCCCACCTATTGACCAGCAGATAGTTTCAGCAGAGCAGGCTGAGCTTGAGCGCAGGTTGATCATGCTCTGTGACTTCCAACGGTAGAGACCGTTGAGGTTTAGTGGTGAGTCAGACCCTCGGGCAACATAGGTTCGTCTCGAGACAGGAGGTTCTCCTTTCCAGGCTTGTGTAGACGCTGACAGATCAGAGAGTGGCTTTGGTAGCCACCTTTTTTCGTAGAGCAGCTTGGCGTTAGTGGAGTCTAGTGACTCAGCTTCATGACGAGTCGTCGCTTATGTGGGGCGACTTCTAGTTGTTTTTTCGTGATGAGTTTTTCCCCTCCTATTTCTCTCCGTTTGTAGTCCGGAGATCCTGCAGTTTCAGCAGAGAGGGATGACGGTGGCCGAGTATGAGACTAGTTTTTCAGACCATGCACGCTTTAACCCGGACTTGGTCCTTGACGACAACATCTGAGCGTGGATGTTTGAGCAGGTTCTCCGCCGAGAGATTCGTGCTGCCATAGTACTATTGGGCATTTCCACATATGTCGGGGTGCTAGAGAGGGCGCTGGTGACAGAGAGATTCCTGTCACACTTCGGAGTTGGTGGTGGCAGCAGACATGTCAGAGCCGAGACATCTGCCGCAACTAGTGGGCATCGGTAAGCGGATCCTCGACGCAGGTGGATTTCTGACAACCAGACATAGGGGCGTGGTCGTACACCACAGTGGCGCTAGAGGGCACTAGGGCAGCCCAGAGAGAGTCGGTGCTATTCTTGTGATGGACGAGGTCACTTGGCACGAGACTGCCCGACTCGAGTTACAGAGAGCTTCGGGCAGGCAGCAGGCGCACCACCACGACAGAGGCAGTGTCGTGATCGAAGTAGCGCATAGAGTGGTGGTGCTAGCAGAGGAGCGTGAGGAGCTGGTAGTGGGGGGGTGGCTTTACGAAGTCTCCCCATCACCACTAGGCGGTCCACGTCAGGCTCTGGGAGCTGACGGTTGGGACCACAAACGGCCGTGAACATTGGATGTCTACGATTCTGTAGGGAATGTGATGATGAGAGGTACCCCTTGCGACTCTCCTACTTTTTGTAGTAGAATTGTTAGGCTCTTCATGTGAATGTCATTTCTCCCTGCTCATTGTTTGGGGTGTTACAAGGGTGACGCAGGGCGTCAGGTGTAACCCTGTGTTGGTAGGGGAAAAAAGCAAGGGACCTTTTCCTTTAGTCGATGGTGTTTACTCCTTCGATTATTGAGTGTGTAAGAGAGTCTTGATTGGGAGACATCGATAGTGGAACCTTACGTGACCAGATATCCTTGGGTTTTTCACCATATGGATATTCTGAAGGAGGGAATCACCAGGCCTTGTCCCAGGTGCGGGTGGTGATTCTTGTCGCGGCGTGCGACATAGAGGTTTGACCGGGGAGGTGAGATACCCCAGAGGGCCCTAGGTCCGTTTGAGACCGTGCAAATGGATGGCAAGGTACCCTACTACCTTTCCCTAACCCCAAATTCTGGAGGAGGTTCACGACGTCATCAAGGGCCAGCCTCCCATGAACGGATCAATCCTTTGTTCTGTGTGTGGTGACGCAGAGCTATGTCTGGGTTCTTCTGGGTATGGGAAAGCCAGGTCTGGGATTAGTACCCTGTGTTGCTCCCTAGTTTTGCTTTTCGGGGATGAAAAGCATGAAGGAGGGAATGATTTAAGAACCATGTTTTTTTTACTTCAAAATTCTTAGAAATATTCTTGATGATATTCCAGAGCAGCGCCTTCAGACGGCGTGCGATTCTGAGCCCCGATGTGGCCGGAATTTAGTTTTCAGTGCGTTCAAACTGGAAACTCCAAATTAATGGGATAACTTCTAAACGGTGCACCAGAGCAGGGATCCGAGTGTACAGATGGGGCCGGAATGGGGTTTGTACCCTAGGAACGACGTAATACATGTCGGTGCGAGATTTTTGGACCCCTCGCCCGCTTCTGGATCGTTAAACGGATTAAATAAATTAATTAATTCATTTAATGTTGAAATGCAGGTATCTCTTAAAAAGTGGCTCGGATTGGAAAACTGAGGGAACCAACGAGTTTGGAGCATGTCGTTCACCCCAGGAGGGGTGTGTGTTTCGCGGGCGTGGCCCATTTGTGAAAAATTGCCCCATGGGCGTTATCGTAATTGGGCGCCCTCAGGCATTGTGTTTTATAACTTTTGAACGAGGCCTCAGATTAACATTCTGAGACTGGCTTTGTGCTCGGAGCGTGGTTTTTAGCTTACGAGAGCCTTAACCCCGACCCCGCCAAAATTTTGGGTTCGTGGCTATTGGGTGGGCGTTAAAGTGATTTGTACTTAAACACCCCCACCCCTCTTCTTCTTCTTCTTCCTCAAACCTCCCCTCTCCTCCATCTTTGGTGAGGCAGCTCTGGTGAGGCGACCTCTGGCGAGGCGCAGCGGTCTTGACGGTCTGCACACGAAGCGTCGGGCTACGACCATCGAGGTAGGGGTTTATCGTTTTCATTTTTAATTTCCCGCAATCTTTGAGCCCAATTTACAGTGTCTAACTGTTATCTGATCGTCGATTGATGCCCATGATCGCGTAGTACGTTATCTGAGCTTTCCAATGCTTGTTTCGGATTTAAAATCCGACCTCCAATGCCTCCGCAGAGGCCCGACGAAGATCCGTGGGTTCTTGGGGTTTTCTGGCCGGCACGGTGGTCCGGAGGGTTTCCAGCGGTGGCGGCACGGTGGTCCGGCGATCTCAAGGAGGTGGCGCGGCTGCGGGTTCCGGTGAGGGGAGCCGGTCAGCGGGGCGACCCGGTGAATGGTCGACTGAGTGCGCCGACCGCGGGTGCCAGCGAGAGCGGACGGCCGGAGTGGCGCTATGCGACCCCGCGGCTGGACAGAGACCCGCGCGACGTGGGTCTCCGCGTGGAAGGCCGACCGGCCTTGTCGGCCGGTCGGTGGAAGAGCCACCCATGCGGCGCGGGCGGGGTGACTCGTGGGAGGCGGATGCGCCGCAGTCCCAACGAGCCGGCCTGAGCGGGCCAGCTCGAGCGGGGAGGACCGGCCGTACGGTGCTGGTCCGGCCCAAGAGGGTCCCCCTCTTCTTTTAAGAATCTTCGGACGCCCATATTTCGGGCTACGGGCGTCCGTTTTGCGCGCTGTCTGCGGTGGCGCAGACCTTACGTCGAGGTGAACGTTATGGGGTTGTTTCAAGAGTTTTAAATTCCTATATGAGAGGCTCGAGGGCACAACACGTGCGTAGAGAAGCTTAGCGGGATTTTCGGGAAACTTGTTTTGAGCAGTGCAGACGCGTCCGACGTCTGAATTGAGCGTCGTCAGTGGCGTTGGGACCTTGGCACCGAGGCGAAGGTTTCAAGGGTTCTTTAGGGTGTTGAGACTGGATTTGATGTGTGGGCTCCACGGCCCATCTTTCGAGCTGCATGTAGCGTTTCACACCTTTATCACCGGGCGTCTGTTCGGGGTGTGCGAGCTGTCATTTTTGGGTGTTTTTCTGAGGGGATTGCAATGATGCAATCCGCCCGCTCTAACTGTACACGATTGTGCGGGTCCCCCGAGGGCCGTTTCGGGGGTTGACGGTGATTTCCAGCTTTATCACCGGGCGACCATTTTGGACGAGTGAATAGTCCAACTCATGTACCTTTTTGAAAGAATCGCAATGGTGTAATACGTTGGCAGTGCTTCGGGACCGGGGTGTGGGTCCCGCGTTCTACCGCTCGTGCACGATAAGCTGGAATGTACCTTTTTCTCGGGGTATCCTTTCCACTCAAGTGAGTAGTGATCTTGACGTGTTTTTCTGAGAGAATTGTAATGGCACAGTTCGCCCGACCTTTTCGGGATCGTGGTGTGGGCCCCACCCGGGCTGGCTACGGTGAATAGTACCCTTTTCGCCGGGTGGCCGTTTTGGGCGATTGAGTACTCAATCCTGTGTGTTTTTCCGAGGGGATCGTAGTGGCGTGATCCGTTTGTTCAGTTTCAGGATCTTGGGGTAGACCCCACATGGGTTGGTTAAAGTGAATAGTACCCTTTTCACCGGTTGACCTTTTTAGGTGAGTAAGTAGTCTATCTCGCATGTTTTTCCGCGAGGATTACAATGGCACGATCCGTTTGGTTTTGCGGAGCCTCATAGGTGATCTTATTAAATTAGGAATATGAATGGTACCCTAGTGGCGGTCCTTCTATTGTGTTTGTAGCGGACCCTTGGCATGTAATCACGTGCACTCCCATGTGAGTGAAGCAATGCTTGAATAGATGTGGTGGGACGTGCCCCAGTCATTGAGGCGGCAAGTTAGATATGTTACATCACACCTCCGTGTTGACATTGGGTGCTGTGTGCATGATATCCTTTGGGCTAGAACGTGGTATACTCCGGGAGTATATGAGAACCCTTGGAGGTACGTGTGGTTGTTCGTACCTGAGAACATTTGGGGTGCTTGGTTGGGGTTGTGATGGGGCCACATGTTTTGTGGGACCTACGTGCACGTCTGGTTCTGCTTTGCGCACTTTGACATCTCGCGATGTAGAGTGTCCCACTATGCTCGTTTTTTTGACCAGCATGGTTGAGTGGTCTCACCCCGGTTTCGTCCTCAATGGATCGGCTGGTAGCGGTGCTAGTGACACCCAGTGATGGAGCAGGCACTGAACCTATATTGGGTGAGTTGTTCTAGAGTTGGTTGGTGGCTCGATATCCACTCCGTGTTCGGTTGGCTAGTGTTGTACCATCCAGTAGATATGGCCAGAGCAGTACTGAGTTTTACCCTCCAGCGGGGCTGGGCAGTGGGTTACTCATCGACTTCTTCTAGGGTTTACCCTGCAGTAGAGACTGGCCAGTGGGTCACCCGACGCACATAGTGTCTACCCTCTAGTAGAGACTGGGCAGTGGGTCACCCAACATCTTCTTAGGGTCTACCCTCAAGCAGGGATGGACAGAGGGTCGCCCGTCGTCTGGTTCCAGGTCTACCCTCCAGCAAGGCTGGGCAGTGGGTCGCCTGTCGACTTATTCCAGGTCTACCCTCCAGCAAGGCTGGACAGTGGGTTGCCTGGTGATGTATTAAGGTCTACCCTCTAGCGGGGATGGGCAGTGGGTCGCCTGATGATGTATTAGGGTTTACCCTCCAGCTGGGCTGGGCAATGGGTCACCCGATATCTAGTTATGAATTACCCTCCAGCAGTGATGGGAAATGGGACACCTGTTGGAATTCTAGGCTCAGTCCTTTCTACTAGGCTAGTATGAGGCATTCCTCCGTGATTACCGGAGCGGGACCCTTGGTTATTCAGGTCAGTGTTTGATGGCTTTGACTTTGAGAAGACATCTCGACTGCGAGGCAGTGGCGATTTGTGGTTTGTTGTTCCCCCATAACTCTCAAGTACGAGGAGCGCTTTACCCCACCGAGATGTTTCCAAATGACATGACCTAAAACCATGAGGGTGAGTCAGTGCCGCCCAAAGCGGATAGTGTCGAGGTGCGGTGGTTTGATCCCCTTGGCTTGCGGTTCGGGGCAGTCGTGCGGGATGTTGGGCATCGATGGAGTTTACTTCTGGGACTGTTGGCTACTCGTTTTACTGGGATGAGCTACGGGACAGTGATCCCCTTACGACGTTGTTCGGGCTTCTTGCTGAGAATAAAGATATGTATATTCCTTGTTCGAGTACACACTTCATGGGATTGGTTACTCTCCCTCTTGGAGAGGTGATGATGTGTAGGGTATTCCACGTGCTTTCCTCCTCTAGCTTCTCATGGTTGGATGAGTCTACTCTCCTACTATATGTAGTGAAGACTCGATGATAAGTTCATGTTCTCACCGTTTCTAGCTCCTTATTTCTGGACGAGTCTACCTTGTTTTTTTTGTTGGGTTTAGCAGGACTCTTTACTGCACTTTCAGTTGTACTCCTCTACTTTTCTTATTCGCTATACTGCTCACCCTTCAGTACCTCCTTTTGTTTCTCCCTAGAGCCATCGCAGTATCCTACTGAGTATTTTTATACTCACACCTACTTGGGATTTTCCCACACTTGTTGTGCCCTTGCAGATGACGGATAGGTGGAGCGTCACTTCAGTGGAGTATAGAAGCTTGGGAACTTGGACCGCATGCGGTGGTCATGGCCGAGTTCTAGGTGGGAGACCCGTCAGCTGTTTATTTTTGTTTACCTGTTGCCGGTTTGTGGCACTTTTTGGTTGGTCGCATGTTTTTCCCCTTTTCTTTTCAGTATGTACTTTGTACTATTTTGAGGTCGATGCACATCTGTGGTTTATACATATAGTATTTGTTCTTTTTTACTTTGCTTGTTATTTCTTTTACTTTGCACTTTTGCAATGACTGTGTTGTGTGTGTGTGTTTACAGGTACGTAGGCAGAGGCATCCCCGAGTTATTGTTCCTTCGGTGCTGGTTTCCTGCCCCTGGCCTATGGAGGCGGGCCTGGGGTAGTTGCGGCTCGATCCCGGGTAGGGTCGGGTCGTGACAGTTATAAAGTGAATATATAAAAATCTATAGTCTATCAATAGACACATAACTGGTCCAAGGCTCCCCTCACCCTCTGTGATCTTCTTATTGTGTGCATATCTTCACTCCACATCTTAGGGCTAGAGCCCAGATGACTAAAAAATATACTAACTTACTATCAAGCGCATTTATCTTCAAATCATAACTTACTCAATTAATAATTCTCTCCAAAAACTTCTCTGCCTGACATAAACATTAACAATGACTGAAAACCTAATAGGATTGCAACAATATGGCTTTGAATGCATAAAATTTCCACTATGAAAGCATATGAATGATGAGTCTATTAGATGAGATGATAAAAATAATGAAGGTGGATACTCAAATACATGTTCTTCTTGCATGAAATCCTTACTAGATGGGGAACCTCCATGAAAAATAAAAGACACTAGATTTCCAAATCCCACTCCAAAAACCAATATTGCAGGGAATGCTTCATCAACCAACATCTTGAAATGAAGATCCATTTAAGGGAAGGATCATTACATAATCTCTAGATGATGTCCCATTATGAAAAGGGAATCCATAAAGTGATCATGAAATGATATCTTCAATGATATGGAAATAACCTCATTGGAGTGGTCATCAATGGTCTTCACGGCCTACATGCCTTGCTATATACTCGTGATCTCTTCCACATTTTTCATCTCATCCTTCGTAGGTTTAAACCATTGAATAAAATTTACTGAAACAATTCCCACATCATCCCATAATGAATTTATGATATAACTATCACCTTTCTATTAGTCAAAATCATGAACCTAAAAAAACATAGAATAGAATACACTCTAAAATAATTGGAAGTTATCAATGATCTAAATCCATGCTCAAATTACTCAATCCCTTCAATTTCTTATAACATACATTAATCACCATGTAAAACAAGAATCCTCTAAGGGAAATAAAAACCTAGGAAAATACCACTTGAAACCATGGGGAAAATTCATGGTGGAATATTCTAAATATAATAAAAACACCGAACTAAAATCGTCATCAACCAAAATCTTATCGAATAATGGATTATCATGAAAAAAAGACAATTTCCCAAGAGAAGAAAACTCAATAACAAATAAAAAACACTTTTAAAAAACCACCACTACCATTCCAAAGTGAATATGAAATTAATTTAATGCCACATTCCAAATTATAAGATACATTTTAAAGGAAGAATTTCTGAATCTATCTTCCCTCTAAAACACCCACTCAAAAAAACCCATAAAAAATAAATTTCAAATACTCACCAATAGAATCTTATGAATCAATATATATGCATTCATCTTCTTCCTCTCATTAAACAAATGAAATTCTTATATGAACTTTCCATACATTTTGACAAATATGTGAATTTACATATAGATTTCTAATGGTTACACTACTAATTTTATCAGTAATCCCAAAAATTTAAACAATTTTAAATCTAAATCATATTTTCTTTTAAATACCAATTTACTTTTTTGTATCTGAATTCATTTGAATGAAACAATTTATAAATAAAAAATATTTTCATATAAAATACTCAATTACACCAACCAAAACAAAAACAAAAAAGTATCCATGGTTCTCGAAACCTAACCCATGTATCAATATCAAATAAGATGACATTGAATCATGCACATGGTCTCTACATGGGTCACTAATCCATGTAATATCAATACATGACACCATATCTCCTCCATTGTAATTTCTCAATCTATTACAAATTCAAAAGAATCTAATAAATATGTACCCCTAGAAATTATAGGATCCAAAAGTTAATGAGTTAATGAAATCCAACCCAAAACAACCACATGATTCTGAAAAATAATAATATCCAACTTACTAACATCTCAAATATCAAGGACCTAATTTGATACCAATTTTTCATGAACTTCTCTTGGATTCCATCAATCATGACATCTAAACAAGTTTGAGACAGTTCCTGAAGGGTGTTCCAGATTTCCATGATCTAGAAACTAATGCCAATAATCAATCTAATTTCTATGTGAATGGTATTTTCCCAATAACCCATGTTCAAATAAAAGAACAAATAAATTGGGAGAACCAACTATAATTGAATAAAAAAAATATTAAAAATAATCTAGATTCAATAACTGATAAACCAAAAAAACAAATAAACTAAGGCCAAATCACACTATATGATATCAACGATACCTCTTATTCACCCCCAATCCTATGAAAAATCTGATACATATGAAAAATTAAAATATAAACCTGATACTAAAATTAATCTTGGGTCTACCGAAACAATAAATGTATATATAGGGTTTCAAATTAAAAAACACAATCAAAATTCACAATAGATTAAATATATTTCCATTCTAAAAAATATCATTAAATAGTAGTTTGAAAATATATCCATAAAATATTTGTTTTAAATTTTATCAACAAGTAAAAAACCAAACACACCATTCATTAATTTATCTTCTCAAAACAACAGAAAAAATTTACTTTTTAAATATAGATTCACAATCCATAATCCTTTTCAATATCATAACATAAACACAAATCCAAACAAGATAAAAAAAAGATGTGATGTGTAAAATTTAAAGTATACCAAACAAGATGAAACAACTAGTAATGATAAGGAACAATATACCACAAAAATAAACTTAAAATATTTCTAGTGGGTCATGATCATTTACTAAACATCCCTAGGGGAACACCATGATGTACTTAGATCAAACAGAGCTATATTCACATGGTTCATCTCTATAGGTTATAAAAAACTAGATTATATAAACTACATAATAAAGTGGAATGTCCCACCATGCCCTATCATGTCAAGGGGTGTCAACCCATCTAATCAGGTACATCAAGTTTACATCACTCAGCCCTCAAGTTGTCTCCCTAGAATTTCTTGATAATAATACATTGTCAAATTAGGATGACCCCACATGTGTAACCCAATATACCAACCTCCACCACACATTCCTACACAAAAAATTGACACCACCTTTGAGATACCCCTCTCTAGGAAATACTCCATATATATCAAAAAAATACATTAACAAGTGAAAATCGGCCCTTCACATCATGCAAAATTCAAAACATTTTCCCATCCAATTTAATATTTCATCCAATTAGTCACATCATATTAATTTAAAACCAACCATTCCAAAAAAATCACAATCTTAAAAACATGAATTTATCATTTCTAATCCAAAAAAATTTACAAAACCATTTCCAAACCATAGTGAAACATGAAAATACATGGGAAGAGAAAATGGGTGTTTATTCCAATAATTCTTCAAAACATATTTAAAATACATAATGGAAGAAAAGTTAATTAATACATTTGAATCCACTATTAAAGTAATAATGATCCCCAACACACCTTTTAGAAATCAAGGTATCATTTTGAGGAGAAGTGGAATACTCTTAATTGTCATCTTCATTTGTACTCTGATCCATATATGCTCCACGTGCACCCATGGATCCACCAAGATTAATTGACATTCATTCTGTGTCCATGGATTCATCGAAAAATACTTTTCAAGAAACACCACTCACAAATAAAACAAAAATATGTAGTCAAAAAATAACAACATCACCAACTAGCATTTAATTTCAGCAACATACATTCCAGAACCTTTTACCACAAATAATTATGCCTTAAATTGGCTTCCAAACTACACACCACACCAAATTTTTAATTCTACTCAGTCTATAAATTATAATACAAATCCATATAACACCAAAAGTTCTCAAATTACCTTTAAAACGGATTTTAATTTCCAAAAACACCTTTTATGCATTCAAATCCTTTGATGGATATAGAACCTCATTAAAACTCATTTCACACTAAAATCACCATAATGAAAAAAAAATATATATGTTAACGCATCTACATGATGGTATGAAAATAGAAAAATTATTTATGATAGATTAATCATATATTGGAAGGTTCTAAAAATTAAATGAATAGAAACAAATACCATAAATATGTGTGAATGTGATGATACATCCGGAGAATGAATAACTGAGCTAGAGAGAAAATCATCTCATGGTACCATATATGAAATACAAACCACACATAAAAACCAAACCATTAGAGTTAAAATAATATAAATCTACAATGTGTAAAGACCATGACATCACGAGAAGAGAGAAGTAATATGAGAAAATCTATAAAAAACAAAAGTAATCTTACCTAAGAACCATTGTGATGCTCCAACGGTAGAATAGAAGAAATGTAGGGTGAGGTTAGAGGACCCCCAAATGTGTATACATCAAGAAATGGTGGAAATCATATAATATGTTTAAAAATATAGTAGAAAAATATTCTTTTTATATTTTTTATAACATAGGTAGCACACACAGTTTGGCCACATGGTTTTCTAAACCATGTATAAACTAGAGGGTCCCAACTATCAAAATAGACAGATCCTCATGTGTAGTTTCCATATGATTTCCCAAAATTTCTATAACCCATGAAACATACCCATATATCCTAAAAAAATCCATATGGATAATTGTGATAATCATCATGGTTTCCCCTGAACATGCACTAGTCATTTTCCCCTGATACCAGCCCAAACAATAAACATTTTAATTAATCACAAATATTCAAACCAAGAATATACCTGAAGCTAAATAAAAAAATAAAAATGTTATGGAATAATAAAATGAAATTATTTCCATTGGAGGGTTTTGACATGGATTTCCTATCATTGGTGACTAATGTAATATTATTATAGTGGTTCTCATATATGTGTTGAAGCATAATGAGTTCTACATGATTAGAAATTTGAGTGATGAATGAAAGACAAATATACTAATTTTCCCATTATTAGGTGATTTTTATGGGTAGAACATGAATATTTAGTCAATGGATGGGAACTATATATATATATTGTTATACATTATTGGGATTAACTCTCATAGGGAAGTATACAGTATAAGAATAGGGGCCATCTGATTAAAAGATCAATATATGATAATTTTTTGTGGTTGCAATAACATTGAGTATGACATAATGTGACAAGGGATGTTTAATCAGATGATAGAATTACAAAAAAGACATCCATTTTTTGTTATCTTGTTGTATGAGTGATGGAATTTGGGGGAATGATATAACACCGCCATTTTTTAAAATTTTTTTGTATGTGTAGTTGTTAATATAAAAATATATTTGAAATGGAATAAACCCAATTTAGTTATATTGATAATCTCAACACATAAAAAATCATATTTTACTAATTTTGAAGAATATTTGTAGATATTATTGTTATAAATTGAGATACATTACAAAATTTTACCGATTAAATGAATAAAAAATTACCTCTACTAAATTAAATATTTATTTAACATAATGTATTACTGAGATGTTTTATATTATATATCAAAGTGAATTTAAATAGTAATCTATAATAATATAAATGTTTAATTTTAATTTATTATTGAATTTTTAATATATTATTAATATATCTAAGAGAAATATAATTATCTACCTAATAAAAAATCTTCTAAAGTAGATATTTTGATGTTGTAGAATATTTAAAAAGTAGGATAATAATGGTAAATAATTAGTGGTGGAGAATATAATTCACATTATATGATGAATAATTATACAAAAAAATAGTTACTAATTATTACATGATAAAAATCTAAAATTATGTAATATTATAATGAAAAACAAAGAGTATACATCATCGAATAATTACTAACTCCCTTATGATATTGTGAAGAAAGTGAATTTAAATAATAAAATAATTATGTTTATTTAATATTTAATTGAAAATATTGATGCATTAATAGGAGATGATTATGGTTTTAAATTTATAATTAATTGGTTGTTATACATAAAATGTGAATTATCATTCGAACATTATAATATTTACTAGAATAAGGAATGTGATATAATTTTCATTTTTTGGTAATTATTTTATCTAATAAATAGTCTATAGATGTGTTATTTTATAATCTTCCCATGAAATTATAATATAAATTTATATGAAATATTTTTAAATGATAATTGAGAATTATGGGGATGACTTGATGAAGGCAGTTAAAGGTTAATATTATATTGGTCCTATAATCAAATAAAAATAGTAACATTTGATGTGATAATAGAATATTATATTAATAATAATCATTAAACATTTAGAGTTATTAGAATATAATGTTGACATGTAGACCATTTATTGACTGTGATGGATTGGGAAATGATCTTCATAAATATGTGTATTAAAATCCTTTAAAATATTTATTATATTAATTTTATGGGTGAATTTTAAAATGTGGATACATTAGAATTGTAATGATAATGTTCATAAAATATCATTTATTTAATAGTTACATATTTCAAAATAGAAGGGTGTATATATATTCATGAATAATTTTTTGATGATATCACATGTTGTTATATGGAATGACTCATATGACTATTATGTAGATCATTTGTCTGAGTGGACTGTGTTTTTTACACAAATATTTTAATGTTGTGGTAGTATAATGTCTTATAAATACATAAAGAAAAAAATTGCATTGTTTTTATAATATTTCATCACCTTATAGTAGGAATATTTGGACTCATGTTTTCTTCGACATTTAGATTGGGTTCATTTTGCTCCTTTTGGGGATATAGATCATTTTCTATAAAATGAAATAATCATTGTGGATGTATAATATTTTGAATTATTTATATCTAGGAATAAATTTTTCAATGGGTATTAAGGATTCCATGATGTCACTTGGAGTTTCTAATGGGGTTCTGTATTTTTTTCTTCTTATAGGGGATATTTACCCAATAAATATCTTGATTACAATATCTATTCAAAACCAGGGATAGTGATTATAAATGCATTGTGAAGTAAATAATTTTATGATTTAATATGTATTTATTTCACAAAACCCATTCTTAGGACATAAAATCATCACCCATGGATATTTATCATAAAGAGACATAATAGTCAACATATATTGGTTATATAATTTTGTGGTGTAATACTATGATTTAAATAATAAATCCCTCATTACCTATAGTCATTATTCATCTATTTTAAATCCCACTTATAATTTTGGGTCTTTTAATCACCCTCGAGGCCTAGGTTTATTCCTTATGAACAAAGAGTTCTTCATTTACTCTAGTTCATTTTAAGGGTGTTGTAAATCATAGGATAAGAGGGTGATATTAGATTGGGTATGTGGGGTCAACATCACTGTGTTTATATTTATTTACCATTTTTTAGAATTAGTGTGCGATCTATTTTTTGGAGGACAAATTACTAGTAAGTGTAGTCACTCGTTCTATTTGAGTTTTCCATATTTGTTGTGTTTCGGTGGCTGATATGCTTGTTTCCAATCCCTTTTTTCTAAGTAGACTATGAATCATCTATTATTGATTTATTTTTATTTATTCAAGTATATAAATCTATAATTTTTCTATTTAAATGAATATTACTTTAGGTTATTCAATAAATGATTTATTTTTTAATTGGACTGTATTTTTTAGGATGAGATTCATGTTTTTATTGGAGTTTTCTATTATCAAGTATTTATTCACACTAAGTGTATTATTGTGTGCAATAAATTGTTGGTTTTTTATTAAATGGGTATTCAATCCTAGAAGTGGAAATTCCCAGATGTGAAAAGTTTTCATTAAATTTGAAGATAGTTTTCAATTGATTTTTTAAAATCCTAGCTTATTGGGCAACCATGGGTGCATTGGGAATAAAATTGTCACTCGTTTTATGCTAGATTCCAAAAAATGCTTTAATGAATCATTATTGTGTGTAATGGAAATATAGGTTATATTGGTTGGATCTAACATTATAATTCAATTTTATATCTCATTTATTTATACAATATATCAATATGTTAAAATCCTAATTTATGTTGTATTTAATTTATGATATAATTTTCATGGTTATTTTCTAAAATCCATATATAATTGTGTATATAGGGATTATTAAATGTTTTCCTTCTAAATATACATACTAATATATTTTTACATATGGTTTGATTTCATTAAAACAATTCTAATTTTTGAACAAATTTATTTACTTTATATAAATTCATTGTAAAAAAGATTTCTTTTATATCTGAAACAATTTAATTCATTATATTACAATATTTGTAGATTCATTCTTGGTTTACAAATATTTTTTTCCCATTACCTATAATTCATATCTGGCGGTCATGGATGTTTTATAGAATGACTCATGTAAATTCAACAGAATTGTGTAAAATGTTTTCCTCCCTGTTTTCTATTGTGATTAAATTAGGATGATGTGGATGTGATATATAGACACAAAAGTACATGTTTAATGATTTATTGTAATTTCTTTTTTGTTTCCCCTTTTTGAATTCCATTAAATTACTCTTAGATATGGTCTATTACAACTATGTAGGACAATATTTTTGTGATTTTTTCAAGCTAATCATATATAATTTTCCATCCCTTTGTTCTACATCACTATATGGTGGGCCATATTGGGTGATTTTACCTGATTATGAGGTTTGGTACATTACCAATGGGTATTATGGGAAATTTCCTACATGTGGTGTTGTTACACTACTTAGGTTTGTTTCAGTTTCATCATAGACCATATTTCGGACTACTATAAGTTAAATAATTCATAAGAATAAAGGGACTTCAAAGATCACTTATGTAACAAAATTAGAGTACAATTTTGAGGTTTTGGATTTTTACCATGCTTAATAAATGGTTGTTGGGGTTATTTTAATAAATAATATTTAGGTTTTATTTCTATTAACATGTTCTAATATTATAGTATTTATTTTAATTAAGGGGCTAAAAATTGATTTAAATTATTAATATTCAATTACTGGATAATAATGTATTAGAAGTGGGTCTAATGATTTGGGAATCATCACTTGAACATTTTTTTATTTCATATCTTTTATAGAAAATGAAACCTAAATTTGATATTCAAATTATGTTTGTGGAATATTTAATGATGGTACTATTGGAAATTCATACAATTGAAACATATTAGTTTGAATTTGTAATCCAAACTTTCTATAATCTAGGTGAAGTGGAAAATAAGACCCTAATATTAGTGGTCAAATTTTGTCATCAAATTTACTTTGAATTATCCACCAATTATTAACATTGTACATAGACACCAGGATTCAAATGAGTGGTTCAATAGATTGATAGGATATAAATAAATTTTTATGAATCCTGAGGACACTAAAGTTGGACTAATATTGCAAATTCAAATGGGATGGTATGGATAAGGCGTGATTTTATTTTTTATAATAATTCAAATGATGATCTTATGTGGTATTCCTTCATGAAAATATCCACCATCAAGTTTATTAGGAAATACTATATGTGATAATTACCCCATAGTTTTTTATTGTAATGACCTATTTTTTTATTAATGAAAATCCCTTCTAATAATTTTTCCTTATATTATAATCAAATTATAAAGCAATAGCATATCTTAACACAAAATACTATGGGACCACTAAACATAATTTTTCCACTTCTGTGTTTAAAATTTTCAAATGGGGTCAACTATATTTTTGTTTAGTATGTTATTTGGAGTCTGATTGAACCAATAAGATTTTTTTTAGAATAATAGCATACCCTTATGAATATTAATATGACCCAATGAATAGTATAATGTATTATTATTTTTCATAATGCATTAAGTTAATGAAATCTTGATTAAATTTTCAATGTAATATAAAAGAATTTATAGTTTTAAAATTGCTAATTTGTGAATTAAGTATGAATTAAATTAAAATTTTAATTAATAATATTATGAAAATTATTATTAAAAATAGAGTTAAATTTTTAATTCTACACGTTGAAAATGGTTAGGTTTATGTCTTGGGGGTTTTCATAAACAATTGAATTTTTGGCGATTTGTAAAAATATTGTTTTGAGTTTCGGTGTGTTTAATGACTTCATTTATTTTGTTATAATTATGGTAGAGTTATTTATAATGAATTAAGATGTTATTTTTCCCATGTGGTTTATATAATGGGAAAATAACATGGGAAATACCATGGGTTTTCAAATACCACTAATGACTTTTCCCTTAGAAATTATTAAAATATTCCCTCAATTTGGAAATAAATATAAACCCATTCATTCATTAAAAATTCCTTATAATTAGTTATATAGACTTATTACCTTCTTAGTAGTCCTTTAATGGTTTCCTCAATCCCCCAAGGTCCAAACCTTCATGTCGATGGAGTTACTCTACAATGTAAGATAATTCTCAACATCTTTCTTTTTTCTATTGAAGTTCACTTTTATGTGGTATAACATTCATGATTCCATACCATTTTATTTTTTTTATTTTATTGTTTCTCTATAATGTAATATTATTCATTCATGGATGGGTGACATTCGTGTCCTCTATTTTTAATGTATTCTATAACCATTATTCCTAACCATTGGGCAACCAAATTTTTGTAAGGAATTTCTCATATATTCTTCATGTTCCACTATATTCCTTTTCTTTCATCACATTTATCTTATCCAAGAGGATTGAAATCTACATAAATGATGTATATTCGTTATCTTCTCATGTTCATCAAAAATTAATCAACATTATTCTCCTCCCCACCCACATATTCATGGAATAAAAACATTATCTGTGATGTGTCAAATTACCGACATCATAGACGATGTGATTTCAATATGATTTAATTCCTTTAGATCTTGTCATGAAAAAAAATTTATGGTGGAATCAGAATATATTATATATTTTATATACTATTTAATCTTGTTGATATAAATTCTGTTCATATTAATAAATGATTAAAAAAATTAATTTCATTGGGGATGAAAAATCACTCGAATTAACCCTAACGATCATCATTAAATATTAACTAATGCTTCAACCACATGGTATATATCATAATTAAATATAAGATCATCTTAAATTCTGGTATATCATTATTAGCATGTTATATGAATTCTGGGAGTTTATCAATGTTCTACATGAACATCCATTTATGAATACTAGTGAACCATTGAAGAAAACCTTAAGTACAATCATTCCAGACCAATAGATTTGAACCCTTTAACTCATCCAAATGATCATAAAATAAACAAATGAAACAATAATGAACCAATTTGATGTTTAAATGGTTCTGTAATTTTTAATTAATTAACTTAATTTTGTCATACTGGACTTTAAATTGAAGAAATCATTTAGATACATTGTAAGTGGACATTATTGAACCCAACATTCATTCTTTGGGATCTCCCTCTTCCACATCATTTATGGTATGGTTACTCCTTAAAAATAGTTTTTATTAATTATCATTCCTATTATAGGATATACATGTTCTCTACCTAAATTCATGAAAACCAAAAGTTTTCCAAACTAACCCTTCTTTCAAGAACACATGTTTTACATCTCACTCAATGTTGATGGTTTTTGTATCAACATTGTTATTCCCTTTTAATTTTGGGAAACGAATTTTTATGAATGTACAATGTAAAACCCATTTCATTCCATGGGTTATTTTATGTACTTGTTTCAATTTCGTTAATGTTTAATACATGATAATGTTAATATTATTATTTGACCGGTGCACCCAGAATTATATAGTGTAATATGAATGGTTGAATGTAACGGGTGCACCCAGAATAATACAGTGCTCCAATGAATTGTGTAAAGTAATAAATCTCATGAGTAAATGGGAAATGATGTACGCACATGACTCTATAATTGTTCACAAGAATGTGTGGTATTTAACCACTAGGACATGATGTTTCATTTTTTATACATTTCCACATTTCATGTATTTTATTAGTGATTCCCCTTATGCTCATGAGACTACACCTAAGTTAAAATTATGCTCACCCCATGTAATATTGTTCATATCTATCCTCTTAATGGGATTTTATCTCATCCATTTTTTATTGTATATCCATAGATGAATACATGTACTAAGGAGAGGTCAAGTTCCAATATGAATCTAGCGAAGAAGGTATTAAAAAAATGTTTATGTATGATGTTGTAAATGTTATGTTTGGTCCTAGTTTTCCCAAGACTCTAAAACATTAGATCCTCTATGTGCAATAATATTATTTTTTTATCTTTAATACTATGTAAAAGTACTGTATGAAATGGAAGGGTCTTTATAGTTGGTATCTGAGACAATGTTTAGTTTATTTGGGAATTAGGATTAGTTAAATAAAGAGAAAATATCTAGTATGAGATTAAATACAATTATGCACTCAATTAGTGTTACATATGGATCCCATAAGTCGTGATTTTAGGGTAATATTTACAAATGAATAAGTTATTTATTCATGAATTGATGACATAGGTTTGGTTATAACATTTTCTATAAAAGATAATTGTGGTAACTAAAAGAAACAAGGACACCAACTTGTGTGAGGGCCAATGCAACAATTGCCTGAATGACATGCCAAATGATTTGGGTTGTGGAGTTTAAAAAATCATGGTGATGTTTACCCAACTATTTCAAGTTATGAACAATAATCTCAAAAATGGATAATATCCTCCATCACCTAAGAGAGTGAAACTGGATATCAAATGTTTTATGCGGCAATGAAAACCGACATTGAGAGGATATTATGATCCAAAAGCAACAAAACAATGGGTCAACTCCATGGAGAAAATATATTATGTGCTTCACTATTATGAGATGAAGAAGGTTATAGAATACATTTATCATGTAAATGGAGAAGCTGATCAATGGTGGGATTTTTTTAAGATTTCCAATCCATGATATGAAATTTAAGAGATAGAATGGGAATGATAAAAGAAATTTTTTCATAATAAGCATTTCCAAAGAAAACATCATGCGAAGATAGAGTGAGATTTCAAAGTGCTCATGAAAAGTGAAGGAGAATTTGTCACGACCTATGAAGAAAATTTTGCGATGATTTCAACGTACAGTTGGGGGTTTTTTATCAACAATGATAGAAATAGTTATAGATTCTTTATGGTAATAAAAAAACATCTCCAAAAAACACTAGAAATTTGAGACTTTGGGAGTTACAAAGAAGTTTTTAGATGTGCTCTCAAAGTGGAGAAGGAATTTTAAGAATGCTTCAATGGCTTTGTTGATATAAAACTAAAGATGGGGTTTTGTGAATTGGGGATAATGATAATGGTTGGATGAAAACTCAATGACCCACATTCCAAAAACGTGGGAATTTGAATCATGGGAACTACCTCAACTGAATGGAGAAATTATTCATGTGTGGGAAAGAAGGACACCATGCTCATGTGTGTCCAAAATACATGAATAAGAAGGATAATGTAGTTGAATTAAAGAGATAACCACCCTTGGTTAAATGAATCAAATGTAGGGAGAAGGGGATTATGAAAGCCAATGCACTAAACCTCGACCTCTTGAGGGTAATCAGCATAAGCAGCCACCAAATGAAAAGGACCAAGTTATGTCATGTGCCATTACTACAGTAGAAGTAGAGAAAGATAATGATGTATTACAAGGTACACTACCTATTCAAAAAATAATGGAAAAATATTTATTTGATTATAGTTCAATGGATTTCTTTATATAAATTATGTTTTCCATAACTATTGAATCAATGCCTTGAAACCTTGAAGTAATGATCTCTGTAAAAACACTAAGTGGAAAAATCTTTGCAACCCAAGTGTTTGTCTCTTCACTTATTGGAATATGTGGGAATATTCTTTGAATGAATCTCGTAATACAAAACTTGGTGGAATTTGATTCTATAATTTTAATAGATTGGCTCACATTATGGTGAGCACATATTAACTGTCAGGAAAAGGAAATATCATTTTGTATTCCAAACAATCTCATTCTACTCTTTAAATGTGAAAAAGATAATAAATCTCCTTTAAATAAACATTCAACAGTGTGGATGTTTATTCCCTATAAATAATCATACCTCGACTTAATGGTTGAGTCAAAAGAAAAGTGACAACCTTATGGAAATCCCCATCATGAGGGAATGTAGTGACGTATTTCTTAATGTGTTACTCAGACTTCCCCCAGACCGTGAGGTAGTGTTCTCAATAAAACTAATTCCTGGAAATACAGTTATCTCAATGTGTCCATATATGATGGATCATACTGAACTGGAGGAGTTAAAGAAACATTTGTAATAACATTTGGACAAAGGGTTCATAAACCATAGTGCATCACCATGGGGTACGCTATTGCTCATTGTGAAGAAGGATGATGAAACAATACGGTTGTGACTTGATTATCAGGAATTCAACAAGATCACCATAATGAACAAGTATCTTCCTCCATGGATTTATGACTTGTTAAATCATTTTAGAGGATCTCAATTCTTCTGAAAGGTGGATATTAGTTCTTCATATCATCAGCTAAAATCGATGAAGAATGATATTCATAAATCTCCCTTCTATACATGTTTTGGGAATTATGAGTATCTTGTGATTCCCTTAGAACATTCAATTATCCTTGAAATTTTCAAGGATTTGATAGATACAGTCATTGGATATTACCTTGAAAAATTTGTGGTTGTTTGTATCGATGATATTTTCATATAATCAAAGATAAATGAGGAACATGAAGAGCATTTTAGACTTGTTTTGGCGGCATTAAGAATGATGAAGTTGTACGCCATGTTCATAAAGTGTGACATTTGTATGAATAAAGTCACATTAATGGGACATGTGATCTCATGTGAGGGTATTTATATGGGCCATTCATATAAAAAGGCAATTGAGGTATGGCATAGGCTCTCTAGAGTAATAGGAATCCAAATGTTTCTTAGATTAGATATGTAATACTAATGTTTTGTGATAAAATTATCATGATTTTCATGCCCGCTAACAATTTTAACACAGAAAGGGGTAAAGTATGTCTCGATGTAATAATATGATGGATGCATCAAGAAGATAAAAATAATGCAGATCACTTCACCTGTACTCACATTACCAAAGAATGGTGAATGTTTTGTGATATACAGTAATGCTTCAATGAAAGGATGGGGTTGTGTACTCATGAGAAATGGTAATGGGATATATTAAACCTCTTGGTATTAAATGATACATGTGAAGAAATACCAGACGCATGATATAGAGCAGAAATCCATGAGTTTTGTATGGAAAATCTAGTGGAACTACCTTCATGGTGAGAAGTGTGGCATATAAACCGACAACAAGATCCTAAAGTATATATTAACACAAAAGGGTCTCATCATGAATCAATGGATATGGTTAGAGCTAATCAAATTCAATGATTTCTCTATTCACTATCATCCAGGAAAGTCGAACAAGGTATCTGATGCTATATGAAGAAAAGAAACTACTATTCTATCAATTTTAATATTAAGAATGACCCTATATTCATGGATATAAAAATTATGGATTTGGAAGTCATAAGGGTAGGGGATACATCTTAACCTACCCAAATGATTTCCCAAACACCAATGTAAGAGAAGATTAAGGAGGCAACAGGGGATGATCTAGAGTTACCAATGAAATTGAATGCAATAAAAGAGAGAATTCTACAATAGTTCCATAGAGACGACGACGATGTGATTCAGTTTGGAACGTAGCTTTGTGTTCCTTCCTCACCCATGATAATGAAGGACTTATTGGACAGTGCACATAGCTCAACATTCTCTATCCATCCTTGTAGCACCAAAATGTATCATGATCTCCAAGAACACATCTAATGGAATAACATAATGAAAGAGATTGGGGAATATATATCAGGGTCTTTGGTATGTTAGAAACATAAAACAGAGATAAAATAGTACAATGAGATGATGAAACCATTGCCTATAACCTTGTGGAAGTGGATGGATGTTACTATGGACATTATCACAGGTCTCCGTAAAACATCGAAGGGAAGTAATGCTATATGGGTTGTGGATGACTAACTCACCAAGGATTCCTATTTTAACAATATTCTAGAATATCTCTTTCCTGACAAACATACGCGGATATATTTGAAGGAAGTGGTGAGACTACATGGTTATCTACTATTAGTTGCCTCTAACCATGATCGAAGTTTCACATCTAAATTATATTGTAGTCTTCAATATACTTTGTGTACATAACAAAATTTCTGCATGGCCTATAACCCCCAATTATATGACCTATCTGAAAGGAATTTTTAGACACATGATGAACTTCTAGGATCCTTTAATCTTGAATTCAATGGATAATGGGATAAAAATATCCCTTCGGTTGAGTTCTCATACAATAATATCTTTCACTCTAGTATTCAGATGGCTCTGTATGAAGATTTGTTTGGAATGAGATGTTGAAATCCAACATGTTGGGATGAAGATGGAGAAAGAAATCTACATGGACCTGATCTTGGGAAAGAGATGACAATGGAGGTTCAAATCATCCAAAAACACATCAAAGCTGCTCAGATTTGGAAAAAGAGCAATAATGATAACCTTTGAAGGGAAATTTTGTTCAATGTTGTAGATAAAGGATTCCATTGAATATAACCATGGAAGAGAGTCATGTGGTTTGGAAAGAAGGGGAAGCCAAGAAAAAGGTACATTGGGCCCTTTGATACCACTGACCACATAGGAGCCATGGACTATCATCGTTCACTTCAATAGAATATGGCTCATGTTGCTGATGTGTTTCATGTATCACTCCTGAGGAAGTACATACTGGACGCCTCACATGTACTGAACAAAGAGGTGGTACAACTAGAAGATGATCTCTCTTATGAGTAGAATCCAGTAATGATTTTGGACCAGAGTGATAAGGTTACATTTAATAATAAAACTCATCTTCTCAATGTTTTTTTGGAGAAACCATATGATATAATAAGAAACATATGAACCATTGGAGGCGATGATGGAAAATTGCCTTCACTAGTTTATTTAAAACACAATTTCGGGGGCCAAATTTCTTAAGGAGGGAAGAATGTGACAACCCAATGTTTTATCAATGAAAATACCTTCTTATAATTATCTATTATAGTATAATAACATTAGTATTAAATATCAAATCATGATACTAAATACTATGTAAACACTAAGCATAATTTTCCCAATTCTAGGTTTTGAATTTCAAAAAGCAGTCATCTACATCAATGTTAAGTATGTTATTCGGAGTTTGATGGAACCTACATGTTTTTTTAGTGAATAGTAACATACAATTATGGAATGTAATATAAAACTAATGAACAGTAAATATTAGTATTATTTTATTCTCATAATGGTTATATATAATGAAATGTTGATTAATTTTTCAATGTAATATATAAGCAGAAGTAGTTTTAAAATTTTTTATCATTAAATTACATATGATTTTATTTGAAAATTATATTAATCATATTTAGAAAATTATTTTCGAAAAATGTTGTTCCTTTTCTGTATTCTACACATCTATAACCTGTTAGAGTGAATTTTTGGGGTTTTTCTAATACATTTTAATTTTTGTGAACAGTAAAAATATTTTTTTTTTCAGTTTCAGTGTGTTTAATTACATCATTATTGATGTAATAATTTTGTAATAAATCTGGTAGACTTGTGTACAGGAAAATAGTATTTGAAGTTTCACATGTGCCTAATACTAAGGGAAAATACCTTGGTCAATCCCTTGGTTTTCCAAATACCACAACGGAGGCATCCATTATAAATTTATAAAATATTCCCTCCATTTTTCGATAAATACAAATCCATTCATTAATTCCATTAATCAAAAATTCACCCTAAACCAATATTAGACCTTATTTACTCCCTATTTGTCCTCCCAAGGAGTCCTCATATCCCCATGGTACAAACCATCTAATCTTTGAAGTTACTCATCAAGGTAAAGGAATTCACAACATCATTCTTTTTCCATCAAAGTTATATTTCATGTTGTATAGCTTTAAGGTTTCAATAATAAGTTCTTATTATCATTTTATACATTATATATAATGAATTATGTTTAATTTTTTTGATACATTAGACTTTTACACTCTATTTTTAATATTTTCTAAAACCATTATGCAGAGTCGTTAGGCTTCCAAATTTTTACAAGAAATTTTCCAACATTTCTTCACGTTCCTTTCCCATCATTTTTCCATAAAATTAATTTTATCCAAAAGTAAATAAATATCAATAAATCATATTGATTCTGGATTTTCTCATGTTCATATAAAATTCATCATCATTCTTATTATCCTTTCCCACATTTTCAACGAATAAAAACGTTGTCCATGATGTGTCAAATTACCGACATCATAGACGATGTGATTTTAATTTTCCTTAATTCTTCTAGTTATGGTCATGAAACCATTTTTATTGTTAAAACGAATTATATTATATGTATTATATCCTATTTAATGTTCTTGAACTTACTTTTGTACATATTACTGAATTATTAAACAAAACAAGTTTCTCGTGGTTGAAAAATATCTTGAATTAACCCAATCAATCATCATTAAATATTTACTAATGATTCATCCACATGGTATATAACATAATTTAGTATAAGATCATATGAACACTTGTATTATAATTAATAACATGTAATATCATTTATGGACGTTTATCCATGTTCTACAGGAACATCCATTTTTGAATACAAGTGAACCATTCAAGAAATCCAAAATAACTAACATTCCCAAAAAATGGATTAGAACCCTATAACTCTTACAATATATCTTAAAATAACCTAATTATTTCATAATAAACAAATTTAATATATACGTTTTTATATAAGTTTTATTTAATTAATCTAATGTGGTAATATATGTCTTTAACATGAATAAATCTTTCGGATACGAGGTTAGCGAAAATTCTCAAACCCAATTTTTTTTTTCGAGTTCTCCCTCTTTCACATCATTTCTTGTATGTTTAATCCATAAAAATAATTTTTTCATTATTATCATTCCTATTGTAGGATATAAATGTTATCTACATGTATTTTCTTAAAATCCAAAGTTTTAAAAATAACTCTTCTTTTAAGAACACACATATTACTTCTCTCTCTAAGTTAATGGTTCTTGTATCTAGTTTGTTATTTTTATATTTTTTAGGAACAAAATTTTATTTTAATGCACTATGTAAAAAACATATCATCACATCTATTATTTTATTCTCATGTTTCAATAATTTATAACGTGGAATGTCGGATAATGTTAATATTATGATGTGATGGGTGCACCCAGAATTATATTGCGCAATATGATTGTTTAAATTTGAAGGGTTCACCCGAAACTATATATCTCTAAGATTCATTGGGAAAAGTTATTAATCTCATGAGTAAATGTGAAGTAATGTTTGAAAATTATTCTATAATTGTTAAAAAGTATGTGTGGTAATTAAAAACTAAGACATGATGTTTTATTTCTTATGAATTGCCACAAATCTTTTATTTTATTAATACTTCATATTATTTTCATGAGCCTATGAACCTATTAATATTATGATCACCCCATGTTTTATTGTTCTTATATATCCTCGTAATGTGTTTTTATATCACCCCATTTTGATGTATATCTTAGGTGACTACATGTAGTAAGGAGAGGACAAGTGCCAAGAAGAATCTAAATAAAAATAAATTAAATAAATGTTTATTAATGATTTTGTAAATGTTATGTTTGGTCTAGTTTTCACAAGACTCTAAACGTTTGGATCATCAATGTGTAATAAAATTATGTTTTTTATCTTTAAACTAATGTATTAGTAATTTATGAAATGGTAGGGTCGTTTTATTGACCAAAGATAAAGGAGAGTGTATCACTCTCGAGTATTCCAACCATTATTATATGTTTTTTCATTTAAAAATGAATGTAATAACCAAATATTACAAAACAAATCTCAATGATTTGATCTGTAAATTATGGATGATATTATGTTGACGGTGATTCTCTTGTTACTTTTGACCATTTAAGATGTAGTCAATAAATCTATAGTGGAAATGGTAGATATAAAAAGGAAATTGTTTTTAGTCAAGATTTGAGTTGTGTTACTACTATCTAGGATGTATTTTCTAGATATTAAAGGAAGTACATATGTTTAGAGTTTTATTCAAGATTAAATAATTTGAAATCATTCGTATAATAAGAGATTATAATCTATTAGAGCATAATGTGTATTACTATCAATTCAAACTATCTAGAGGTTAAAATACTTTTCATCATCAAGGAAAATCATTCCATTTTTGGTGTTTTTGGGAAATAATGTCCCAATGTTCAAGAGATTTATCTATTATCACCCTATGTTATCATGTTCATATTGATTCTTCCAAGGGTGGTGCATCTTAACCTTATATCATGGGGATTTTTCTGGGTTATGAAATCTAAATGTGGAGATGAGACTGATTGAAATTTTGTGGTTGATTATATGACCAATGTATCTAATGTATATGAAGCAATAATAAGTTTTATGATATCTATTTCATATTTGATGTTACATGAATTTTTTGATACATGTGATACACATCATTTTCTAACACTAATGTAATTTGACACTTTTGGTATATTTTGATAACTTATTTCATTCAGGTTAGATCATTCCATTCATTTGGTAATGAGACATGAGCAATGATTCATCTGTCTTATATAATGGGTGAAAATATCCAACAATGAGGTGGAGTGGGACATCTTAGTACTTCATTATTATATCTTCATGATAATTAATGAAATTTATTGGAAAATTAAAGTTATGAAAAATATTGTATTTTATCAAACTCATGTTCAATTTGTAATTCTTAATGGGGTTACAGATGTATTTTAGGGTGATTGTGATATTATTTAATGGAGTGCATGTCCTATGATCTTGTATGGTTGGTGAACTCATCCAAACTCTCAAATACATTTCTTTATATCATTGTCTATTTTATCAGTAGGACACTTGTTTCAATGATGTGTTCTTTCCCTGAGGAATTGAAGGGTGATTTTTTTTGGTTTACCACCTTATAGGGAGGTCACTTTTACAATTGAACTCATACTTTGTATGATGACCATTTCAATTCTATCTTATTTAATGGAAACTACTGAGTTATGGGAACAAATATATTATATTATAATCAATGCGGATATGTTATTTTTTAATCCTAGTTTGTCATAATGGGAATCCAATTTCTACCTTTTTAATAAGTAATATAGAAGGTCAGAACATTCTATTATTTTGAATGGAAAATTAAGTGATCATTTTGAAAATATATCAATATTCTATGATTTATAATGTATTTAAAAAGATTAGAGGGATTAATTTGTTTTCATATACTAACAAACATTTAGGTTACCAATTGTTGAGAGTCTGAGGGGAAGATATTTTTAATATAGATTTTAGGATCTGATATGCTAATTTAATGTTTCTGTACATTTCATTAGGTCCCACAGACACTAAAGTTGTATTTATGACTATGATAAACCATATATTTCCTCGGTTTGTGGAATATTTTATTCTTTTTTATGTGGATATTATTTTTTTACAAAATGTCAAAGGGGGATCGCTTGATTCATTTTGATATCTACTTTATAAGCATTGGGGAATAAAATAATTATGGTAATTCTTCAAAATATTATATTCAAATTCTCTATGTAAAATTTATAGGGAATGTTATATCTGAGATGGGAATATCAGTGGATCATAAAAATATACATTCATTTATTTCATATGAGAAACCTTGAAACTTGTTTAATATCTAATGCATTTTGGGGAATTAAGTTATTACAGATGTTTCGATCATGAAATCTCAAAGATTACTTCTTTAATGACATCTTAAAACCACAAGTGTGAGTTGATTTTTTGGAATGAAATATGTAAATTGATATTTGATAAAATTAAGGTGATTTTGAGTAATGTATTAGTTTAGATCCCTTTATAACTAGGTACTAGTTTTGATATTTTCTATGATCTATCTGATATAGGATTGGGGAGTAAATTGATGGAAAGGAGATAGTTGAATGCCAATTTATCAATATTATTTCATCCTCCTATGAGTAAACACCCTACCCATGATATATAATTTGATTCAGTTACGAGTGTACTAAAAATGTGGATTCAATGCATCATTGGTCAGTATTTTATGGTATACTCTAATCCCAAGATCTAGAAATATATTTCACTAAGATGGATATGATCATGCGACATATATTATTGATTAAGTATCATTAGAAATTTCATTTTTTAATTTATTAGACTATTTTATAAGAAATTTGGTATCTATTATATTGAAAAAGAAATCAATGATAGAATCCTTGATAGAATCAGTGGAAGAGTGGTAGCTGATGATTTTTTTACATAGAAGATCTTATGAGTGTAAAAATTTATTCTGGGGAATAATATACAATAAATAAGGACACATAAGAAATTTATTAAACATGTTTGGCTCAATATGTTAAATAAGAAATAGTTTAAGTTACTGTATGATATTCTAAATGCTATAGAGACCTTGAGTGTGTGGTCTCGATCTCTTTGTGGCACATTTTTTTTCTTATGTATCACAATCATTAATACTTATTTAATAAAGGCGTTGATGGATTGTGAACACTATTTTTTTACATGTATCATGGTATTGCAATGATTTATTATGAATTATTAGATCAGTATTAGTGGATGAGGATGGAAAGATATATTGATGATTTTGTATCATAGTTCCATACATTTGTTTTCAATTAATGTAGAGTGCTTGATGCCATCTTTTTTATTTCATACCTTTCCCCTTATAATATTGAAATGAAATGATATTTTAAAATAATTCCATTGGACGTCCAAGGATAAAAATTAGGAATAATGTGATATATTTATCACATATTGACATTGAATAATAGAGAATTTCATTAATTCATAGAGATGATGAATGTGGATCATCATGGAGACTTTTATGTCTCATGGTTAGTGATACTTCTTGGGTTTCCCACTATAGCCTTTTATATGGTCCTTGGATTCATATACATGATTTGAAAATGGCTAAATTTTTTGATTTAATACTAGTTGAATTTGATCATGAAAATTCATACATAGATAGAAAGACATACAAAGAGATCTATCTATGTTTTTCAGGATATGCTTCTATATTATGATCTTCAATATGGATGTTCATAGGAAAATATTATTTTTTGATATTTCATGTAACAATATTTATTGGCATCCTTAAAAAATGGACTCAGATTTTGTGATATTTAAGAGTCTATATAAATATGCGTTATACATGGAAGAGTAAATTAGGATGTCCTTGTTTGGGGAGATTCATAATATAAAGAAAAAATAAAACGTCTAATAGACCTGTAATAGTTTTATCACAAAAATGGGCCATCTAGTATCTAATGTGGAAATAAGGCCCCAGCCTTAAACGGTACTTAATCTTGAGTTAATTTAATATTAAAAATTGAGGATCTTTTCAGGTTTAGAGTTTTAGAGAATTAGATCATAAAACATGAATTACATTCCACATTTAAACAAAGCGGTTACATAAAGATAGTATTCATTTTTTCCCATCAACGGAAAAATATTTAAAATAAAACATTGATTTTTTCATGACACTTCCTTGACTCTATCATCATATCATTACCTTTACCTTGACCTATGAAAAACATTTCAAAAAAAAAAACTTAGGATGAGCATAAAAAGATCAGTAAGGCATATAAAAATATGATAAGGAAACATGAGTACATGTACACATAAGAATCAAAGAAATCATACTTTACTCATATAACATAATCACTTTAACATACCTCATCAAATAATGAATAGATCATAGAAATCATGATACATAAAGGTAACTTGACTCATTCATAACATTCTTACGTAGGGAGTAACCCTCTTGGTTACGTTTGGAATACCCACCATAGTATATTCCCTAAATCTTTGAAGAGAAACCTTAACGTTTCACACCTTCGCGTTACCCAATTCATTTGAGAGCTATATCGGGCTCACCCGCCCTTAGTTTATCACAGAACCAACCTTCTTCATAACAATTCCCAAGAACCATAACATAATAGTACCAGATAATACATGCATAAAGGAAACATAACATTTCCACATTTCAATAATAAGATATCAATAAAAAAGATAGATATAAAAAACCTTATGAAAACCGTTTTCAAAACCAAAATAAAAGAAAATTAAAACATGGTATTTATTTTTCTTTTAAAAAGAAGGTATGGCTTGTAGAGGAATATGAAACTCAAATAATGGTCATGGCGGTGGAGAAGTTGTTGTCGCTGCATACGTATGACAAAAACATTCCCTTTTGTCGTTTAGTAAAACGCTTCTTATAAAAAAGATTCATTTTTGGATAAACGTAAATGTCAAAGGGGTTTATACTCCGTATAAAATAAGGTTGTGTATAAAGAAAAATATTCCTCAATTAATGGAGATTGGGACGAAGTCCCTTACAAATAGGGTATCCTTGGTTTAAGGATAAATCAATAACATAATTATATGTGACAAACCAATACAACAAATATTAGTGGATATTAAGTGTAAAACAATCAGAGGTTATTCACCCATATTGATAGAACTACATATTCAAGGAGTACAAGTTTATCCCAAAGAATCAAATTTGGCTTAAGAAGTTCCGTTGCAAAAATTTGACAGCCTAACGGCGTCACTACAAAATTCAGAAAATGAGTTGATGAGAGATAAAACGGTATCTCATCACATGGACATAAAATTTAAATCAATAAGGATATTGAAGAACATATCCCAACATAATAGTATGTTAATTAAAAGACATAAAAAAATTAGTCTTTTAAAAAGAGGAGGGTGAAAGGTTCCCTTACCGACATGGCTATCGTTCGAGACATGCTCCCCGTGAAAGAAGGACAATACAACATTGATGTAAATAATCATAAATGAAATTATATTACACATTTAGCAAAATAATGGGTACTACATACACCAATCATAGGATATTGTTGCAAATGTAACATAAATCTCATGGGAATAAAAGTGAGATGAAAAATCCCTTACGAAAACTCGGCAGCCTAACGACGCCACTTAAAACATCCAAAAATGCATTAATGAGATAAAATAGGGTCTCTCATCATATTAACATAATGTTTACAAAAAGATTAATATAAAAGAACATCCCCCAACATAACAAATAGGAGGTTAAAATAAATGAGATAAAGGATAGTACTTAAAAAGAAAGAGTGAGGATATATCTCTTACGAAAATTCGGCAGCCTAACGGCGCCACTCAAAACGTCCAAAATGGATTGATGAGAGATAATAGGGTCTCTCATAATTTGAACATAAAAATTACAGTAAGATTAATATAAAATAACATCCCAATAACAATAAATATGAGCTTTAATAGTAATGACATAAAAGAGTGTACTTAAAAAGAAAGAGAGGAGTAGGATCCCTTACCTCAAGTCCGACTTATCTTGTTTGTTTCTTTATATTCCTGAATAATAATCTTTGTTCAATTTATAATTTCATAAGGACCTCTTTTATAGATTATTATTCAGTTCATATCACATATTATAATGTTATAATAAATTTTTAGTAATGTTAGTTCATATCATATGTTTTTGCCGATGTTTGGTACATGAGTAAAAAATAACTTGTTTGAAAAATGATTTCCCATGTAGTTATAAGTAAATAACTTCCAGAATAGTATTATTGATTAAAATATCATATATATCCAGTACATATTCATTTTATACTATTCCGTATCATTTGGAGAGAAAAACGAAAATCACCGTTCATGGAGACGGTAGGTCGTACGTACGCATGAACGCTACTTTCATTTTTTTTTCATATTAATGGAATTAAAAATAAATGATATATATATATATATTATAATTCAAGTATAATATATATATTATATAGGTCACATATGTTCATTAATTTCATTCTTTATACATTCCATGTATTGCATGTACGAGTCACATCACTTGATGGGGCGGTAGTCCACACTTCCTCATATGAAATTTTCGCATTTACACAACATGAAAAGAATAAATGTATGCTTTAAATATAAAATATATAAGCATATAATAAACATAAATACCATATATATCATATATAAAATACAGTGACATCATAATGGCCGCGTTTAATGGTGTTAAAATAATATTGAACAATCATCGTTTCGTGAGGCAGAAAATCACCATCCACAGAAATAGTAAGTTCTTTAACAATTAGACGATGGTGTGTGTAAGTGTAGCTCGAATCCCTCTTATAACAAAATCCTAGTATATTTAATATACTGTAGTTGTTACAATAGAAATGAATAAAAATATTTTAGGGGGTTGGAGAAGAAAAATAAAACAAAAGGACACAAGTGAAGACATTACCTTAAAATCAGGTAACTCCCTTTGGTTTGAGCTCAAAGGCTTCCTTGGGAAGACTTGTACAAAAAGTGAGGATTCAAGGAGTTATATAAAGATGTGGAGAGAAAAAATGGGTAGGTTTTGGCTGAGCCAAAGGCTTTGGAAGTGTGGGTAAGGAGGTAGAGGTAAAGGCCTTTTATAAGAGGAGAGGAGGGGAACCCTTGGAAAGTAAAGAAATGTTCCTTTATTTTAAAATGAGTTTCGAATTTAAAATGTCCCAAATTGATATAATTCGAAGCTAAGGTGATAAGGGTTCGAAATATACCCATATAATAGGTTTTGGACATGTCTAGGTCATATATTTTACATCATCATTTCATTTTATTTAAATCCTTTATTAATGAGGTAATCACTGCATCATCATGATGTCATAAATAATTTAATTTATTTAATGTCTAAAAATTATAACAAAAATATAATGATGTAGGAAATATTTTTATATTTCTATTGAATATTTATAGTAAAAAATCTAACTTGCATAAACCTATGTAAAAAATGTATTAGTAAAATATTTCATGTTTGTGTCATTTTTACTTTATCATTAAATAAAAAGTTATTTATGCCATTTTCCAAACAAAGTGGCTCCATCGGGTCCCCAAGTTGACCCATGGATTTTATTGGTCGTACATGACACATACAATGAGGTTAGGACATGTGTCTAGGTCATTTCATTTTATTAAAACATTATTCTTACCTTAAACTACATTAATTACCTCTAATCGTGATTAAAAACATAAAAGTTACTACTCCCCAAAAAATTATTTTAATCCCATTGAACCACATTTTACTTCTTAATAAAAACCATGTATGATGGATTTTTGAAATTCAAAACACATAGGTGGTAAAATTTCATTTAAACGGAAAATCTGTTTTTATAAGTACCACTTAGTGGTTTCACTATTCATCAAAAATTGAAGTTTTTCAGAAAAATACCAAAACATCACCCAAAGCTATATTTGATATTATGAATTCAAAAATGATGTCTATTTTACAAAATTCAGAACATATTAGTTTCATTAATTAATTTAGTAATTAATTCCCGCTGTCAGAGCAAATAGCGTGTTTTTATGAAACAATAAGTATCAAATGATTGACACTAGTTTAAGACCAATTTCAAAGTGAAATTAATTCCAACGACCACTATTGGATTAAATGGTAAAAATATATTCTAATTTCATTTTAAAACCAATTCAAAATATAATATAATCATATAAATACAATAGATTAAAAATAGGTTTTGAATTAAAATACAACATTTTTAACTATTCATTAAAAATTGAACTTTTTCGGAAAAATACCAAAAATTTACACAAAGTAAATTTTGATTTGCCAATTCTAAAGAAGAATTTTATTTTGTCAAATATAACACATAAAATTGTCAAAAAGTGGATTTAAAAGTGGTTCTCCTTCAAAAGGCGGTTAATCAACCTTTTAAAGAATATTCGAATGTCTACGCTTAAAATTGGATTCATTCTCATTTTTTATCCGCTAACATATATAATCATTTTGTAGTTAGTTCTGTTCATTCCCTCCATTACAACGTCTAGGAATTAACTACTATTTAAAATAATATTATTTTATTATTAGCGTGCAACGTAAGATTCCCAAAAAACTCGTTGTTGTGTATTGGGTACGCCATCGAGCATAGCATCCCCTTTAAAGTCATATTAATATTGTATTCAGAAATATGAATAATTATAAAAATTTCATATTCTTTATTTACCTGGGGTGTTATATCCTTCCCCCCTTTTGGGAATTGCGTCCTCACAATTTTAAAATTGGGCTTGGAAACTTCATTGAAAATCCCACATAAGAACAAGAGTCAGTAAAACAATCTCTTTAAAATAAAGAAAGATAAGTACAGAGGTCACCCGAGTTAACCCATACTAAGATTCCATGTAGGAAAACATGGACATGGAGGAGAAAACATAGGGTCATGTTCTGATGGAGTGTGATAGAAAACATGTCTTGGAAAAAGTTAACCATAAGAAAATTACAAACTTGTGATGGGTTAAACAGTATTCGATTCCCCAGTAGGAAAAGTTAATAGACAACATTTTTGTTTTAAGTTACATTTTATTGAGGAATTTATTCATAAGGAAACATAATCACTTATCATGTTGACTTTCAAATTTTATTAGATTCCTTACACAAACTCATATTTTCTCTAAAAGACGAGTATTTAAGAATACTTGTTCACATTAAGAGTACTATAATCAACTTCTAGAGAATCACCTAATCCAAAAAAGAGAACTATATACATCCCATGTCTTTAGACATTAGCCAAAACCATAACCAAATAGGTTAGTACAAGATCAGATAAACTAGAAAAAGATAACCCTTTATAAAAAGAAAATCTATTCTTAATCTTCAAAATTTGTCCAACAAAACCCAAAGTTCAACGAGGACCATTCGATAAACAATTTGTCCATAAAATTATTCAATGTGAACCAAACTAAGATTGAAACCCAAATATTTGAAGGATTTAGTCACATAGTCTTCCAAGTTAAATCGTAAAATTTATCTCCAAACAACATCAATTTCTCTTCATGTCTCGTATTGAAAAGTAAATAACCTAATCACATATCCTCCATGATATGTTAATAAATTTCGAGAGATAAACCAAAATAAACTTAATCTTAATTCATAAAATCATCTAACTAAAAAGAACCAGTCAAACTAACCAGGGACTTCACGTAGTCCAGTGGTAGGAGATAAATACCAGTCGCACTTTGGTTGTGGGTTCGATTCACTCAGCTTTGTCCGACGCGACGGGTTGTCACATGGTCTGCGTGTTGTCCTGTTCATAAAACTCTAAAAATAACCCTAATATGTTTTAACCTAAATAGTTTCCTTATACCTCTCATTTTCATCAAAATTCGTTTCGATCTCAACATCTTAATTCTTGAAGTCTTATTTCACCACCATAAGATAAAATAAAACGATTCACAAAATGAATAACATCATACCTTGATCATAGTGTCCACTTGGTTTCATCGTCATCTTGCTCACATAGGTAGAAGTCCCATGCATTACAATAATTATTTAGATATCTTTCAAAATCATTTGATTCCTCCATCCAAATACACCTTGTACAACATGGGTCATATGGGTGTTCACAGAAAAACAATTTACGAAAATAATCATGTATTACATATAATTCCAAAACATCCGATAAAACATGATTTCTATAAAATAGTCGTACAGATTTTGAGTTGAAACTTTCTATTACTGGTCCTTTTAAAGTACCATAAGTATGTGTTGAGAGACTATATTTTAAATGCAAATATAAATAGGTTGCACACTGGTCTCCTTCCTTAACAAAATTTTTAAAATCATAGTATGCTTCAAATTCTTGTCATAAGGTAAAATATTTGAAAATACATTGATAATATTTACCTTTATTGAAAATATGGGAATATTGTGAAAATAGTGTTTGTTTAAAAACAACCCATGATCCACGATGATAACGAGGTATAGTGGAGGTGTTTGATATCTCAAATAACTGCTTGCAAGTGAGTTGTATGCTAGAAAACGTTTCACAATCATCTGAACATGATTTTGCAATAATTATTGCAAGCGTGTCATCAGGAAGAGATAGGAATGTTGTTTGAGATCCTTCTCCTTCCATTTGTAACCGACTTTACCTGACCTAAAAAAAGTTATAAAACAAGGATTTAACTGAAATAATAGATATAGGGGCTAATCATGTGTCTAACAAAAACTCCTAATCCCTAAAGTTGTCTAAACCGTCCGTTGATACCAACTATAAGGCCCCAGCCTTAAACCTTACTTAATATTGAGTTAATACAAGATTACACATTGAAGATCTTTTCAGGTTTACAGTTTTAGAGAATTAGATCATAAAACATGCATTACATTCCCCATTTAACCAAAGCTGTTACATAAAGATAGTATTCATTTTTTCCCATAAATGGAAAAATATTTAAAATAAAACATGGATTATTTCTTGACACTTCATTGACACTATCAGCATATCATGTACCTTTCCCTTGACCTATGAAAAACATTTCAAAAAAAACTTGGGATAAGCATAAAAATCTCAGTAAGGGATATAATAATATGTAAAGGAAACATGAGTACATGTACACATAAGAATCATTGAAATCATACTTTACTCATAAAACATAAGCACATTAACATACCTCAACAAATCATGAATAAATCATAGAAATCATAAGACACAAAGGTAACTTGAGGCATTCATAACATTTTTACGTAGGGAGTACCCTCTTGGTTACGTTTGGAATACCCACCATAGTATATTCCTTAAATATATTTGGAGAAACCTCAACATTTCACTCCTTAGTGTTACCCAATGCATTGGAGAGCTATATCGGGCTCACCCGACCTTAGTTTATCACATAACCACCCGTATTCCTAACAATTCCCAAGAACCATAACATAATCGTACCAGATAATACATGTATAAAGGAAACATAACATTTCCACATTTCAATCACAATATATAATAAAACACATTGATATAAAAGTCCTTATGAAAACCATTTTCAATACAAAAATAAAAGAAAAGTAAAACATGGTATTAGTTTCTTTTAAATAAATGGTATGTCTTGTAGAGGAAGCCGAAACTCAAATAATGGTCATGGCGGTGGAGAAGTCGTTGTCGCTGCATACGTACGACAAAAACATTACCTTCTGTTGTTTAGTAAAACGCTTCGTATAAAAAAGATTCCTTTTTGGATAAATGTAAAAGTCAAAGGGGTTTATAAACCGTATAAAAGAATATTGTGTATAAAACAAAGTATTCCTCAATGAATGGAGATTGATACAAAGTCCCTTACAACGATAGTATCCTTGGTTTAAGGATAAATATATTACATAATTATGTTTGACAAATGAATAAACTAATTATAAGTGGATATTAAGTGTAAAACAATCAGAGTTTATTCACACATATTCACAGAACGACATATTCAAGGAGTAAAAGTTTATCCCAAAGAATCAAATTTGGGTTATGATGTTCCCTTGCAAAACCATCAAAGCCTAACGGCGTCAATACAAAATTCAGAAAATGAGTTGATAAGAGATAAAAAGGGTATCACATCACATGGAAATAAAATTTAAATCAATAAGGATATAGAATAACATATCCCAACATAATAGTATGTGAATTACAAGACATAACAAAAGACATGTTTTAAAAAGTGGAGGGTGAAAGATTCCCTTACCGACATGGGTATCTTTCGAGACATGCACCCTGTGAAAGAAGGACAATACAACAATGATGCAAATACTCATAAATGAAATTATATTATACATTGAGTAAAATAATGGTCAGTACATATACCACTCAAAGGAAATTGTGGCAAATGTTTCATAAATCTCACGGGAATAAAAGTGAGATGAAAAATCCCATACGAAAACTCGACAGCCTAACGACGCCACTTAAAACTTCCAAAAATGGATTGATGAGATAAAACATGGTCTCTCATCATATTAACATAAATTTTACAGAAAGAGGAATATAAAATAATATCCCCCATCATAACAAATAGGATCTTAAAATAAGTGACATAATGGAGAGTACATAAAAAGAAAGAGAGTGGATAGATCTCTTACGAAAATTCAGCCGCCTAACGGCGCCACTCAAAACTTCCAAAATGGATTGATGAGAGAGAATAAGGTATCTCATCATATGAACATAAAAATTATCGTATGATTAATATAAATGAACATCCCAATAACAAGAAATATGAGCTTTAAAAGTAATGACGTAAAAGAGTGTACTTAAAAAGAAAGAGAGGAGTAGGATCCCTTAACTCAAGTCCGACTTGTCTTGTTCATTTATTTATATTCCTGAATAATAAACTTTGGTCAATTTATAATTGCCTAAGGACCACCTTTATAGATTATTATTCAGTTCATATCACATATTATAATGTTATAATAATTGTTTAGTAATGTTAGTTCATATCAGATGTTTTTGTTGATTTTTGGTACATGAGTCAAAAATGAACTTGTTTGAAAAATGATTGCCAATGTCGATATAAGTAAATAATTTCCAAAATATTATTAATGATTAAAATATCATATATATCCAGTAAATATTCATTTTATACTATTCCTTATCATTTGGAGATAAAAACGAAATGCACCGTTCATGGAGACGGTAGGCCGTACGTACGCATGAACGCTCATTTTTTTGTCATATTAATGGAATTAAAAATAAATTATATATATATATATATTTTATAATTCCAGTATAATATATATGTTATATAGTTTAAATATTTTCATTAATTTAATTCTTTATACATTCCATTTATTGCATGTATGAGTCACATCACTTGAGGGGGTGGTACTCCACACTTCCTCATATTAAATTATCGCATTTACACAACATGAAAAGAATAATGGTATGCTTTAAATATAAAATAAAGAAGCATATAGTAAACATAAATACCATGTATATCTTATATAAAATACAGTGACATCATAATGGACACCTTTAAAGGTGTTAAAATAATATTGAACAATCATCGTTTCGTGAGGCAGAAAAACGCCAACCACAGAAACAGTACGTTCTTTAACCATTAGAAGAAGATGTGTGTAAGTGTAGCTCGAATACTTCATATGAAAACATCCTAGTATATTGAAGATACATTATTTGTTACAAAATAAATGAATAAAATGATTTTAGGTGTTTTGAGAAGCAAAATAAAACAAAAGGACACAAGTGAAGACATTACCTTAAAATCGGGTAACTCCCTTTAGTTTGAGCTCAAAGGCTTCCTTGGGAAGACTTCATCCTGAAGTGAGGCTTCAAGGAGTTATAGAGGGATGTGGAGAGACAAAATAGGCAGGGTTTGGCTGAGTCAACGGCTTTGTAAGTGTGGGTAAGGAGGTAGAGGTGGGGGCCTTTTATAAGAGGAGATGAGGGGCACCCTTGGAAAGTAAAGAAATGTTCCTTTATTTTAAAATGAGTTTCGGATTTAAAAGGTCCCACATTGATATAATTCGAGTATAAGGTGATAAGGGTTATATATATACCCATCTAATAGGTTTTATACATGTGTAGGTCATAGATTTTACATTATCATTTCATTTTATTTAAATCCTTTATTAATGAGGTAATCACTGTATCATGATGATGTCATAAATAAATTAATATATTTAATGTCAAAAAATTATAAAACAAATATCATGATGTAGGAAATATTTTTAGCTTTCTAATCAATATTTATAGTCAAAAATCTGACTTGAATAACCCCATGTAAAAATTGTTTTAGTAAAACATCTCCTGCTTGTGTCATTTTTACTTTAACATTAAATAAAAAGGTATTTATGTCATTTTCCAACCAAAGTGGCTCCATGGGGTCCCCAAGTTGAGCCATGGATTTTCTTGGTCGGCCATGACACATAAAATTAGGTTATGACATGTTTCTAGGTCATTTCAGTTTATTAAAACATTATTCTTACCATAAACTACACTAATTACCTCTAATCGTGATTAAAAACAAAAAAGTTACTATTCACCAAAAAATTATTTTATTCCCATTGAACCAAATTTTACTTATAAATGACAACCATGTATGTCAGATTTTTTAAATTCAAAACATAGAGGTGGTAAAATTTCATTTAAACGGAAAATCAGTTTTTATAAGTACCACTTAGTGTTTTCACTATTCATCAAAAATTGATGTTTTTCAGAAAAATACCAAAACTTCACCCTAAGCTATATTTGATATTCCGAATTCAAAAATGATGTATATTTTACAAAATTCAAAAAATATTAGTTGCATTAATTAATTTAATAATTAATTCCCACTGTCAGAGAAAATCGCGTGTTTTTATGAAATAATAAGTATCAAAAGATTGACACTAGTTTAAGTTCAATTTCAATGTGAAATTAATTCCAACGACCACTATTGGATTAAATGGTGAAAATATATTCTAATTTAAATTTAAAACCAATTCAAAATAAAATATAGTCATATAAATAAAATAGATTAAAAAGATGTTTTGAATTAAAATTCAACATTTTTAACAATTCATTATAATTTGAACATTTTCGGAAAAATACAAAAAATTTACACAAAGAAAATTTTGATGTCCCGATTATAAAGAAGAATTTTATTTTGTAAAATATAACACATAAAATTGTCAAAAAAGTGGATTTAAAAGTGGTTCGCCTTCAAAAGGTGGTTACTCGACCTTTTAATGAATATTAGAATGTATACGCTTAAAATTGGATTCATTCGCATTTTTAATCCTCTAACATATATAATCATTTTGTAGTCAGTTTTGTTCATTCCCGCCATTATAACGGCTAGGCGTTAACTACTATTTAAAATAATATTATTTTATTATTAGAGTGCAATGTAATATTCCCAAGAAACTCTTTGTTGCGTATTGGGTACGCCATCTAGCATAGAATCCCCTTTAAAGTAATATTAATATTTTATTCACAAATATGGATAAATATAAAAATTTCATATTATTTATTTACCTGGGCTGTTATAGAGGATGATCATTGTTTAACACTAGGTTTTGAGATTGGTGAATATGATTTTCTTATAGTTTCCCTTTACATGGGGAAATGTATGTTTGTTATACATGGAATGTTAGATCTAATGTTTGATAAAACATTGATATTATGGAGTATCATGGAAGCATAATTTAATTTTTGGAATGAACGTCTCATTTGACTTCCATTCATGACACGTTTCATGTTTCCCAAATGAGGATGTATAAAGAAGATCATTAAAATGTGATTGAGTGGGAGGATGATGTTCTTAATCCCAAAACCACTATGGTTGGGCACCAATTTATTACTTTGGATCCCCAGCAAATTCTGATTTGGGAAAAAATTATTTATTCCATGAACAGTGTTTGTACAAATGGGATTGCATTGAGATGTGGTAGCTTGAATAGTTAATGAATAAATAGTGGAATTCATATTTTTAGAGACTATGAACTCATGGAAAATTTGGGGATACAATATATTTATGGTGGGGGATTCTAACATTATGTCCTGGATTTTAGGTACTTTTTACTTGTTTCTTTTTTATCTTTTCGTATTGGTGTCTTTCATTCATTTTGTGTTTGGTGATCAATTTTCATGGAAATGGATCAATAATTTTTGGATGAATGTTTTATTAATTTATGGAGTTTGGGTATAAATGTATTATTATATTTAGAGGCCATTAGGATGGTTCTAATTGTTTTCATCATGTGTTTGTATTTGATATTTAAAACACGAGATATTTATGCCACAAATTAATTGAGTTGGTGGGAAATTCATCACTATGAACAATTTGTGGAATCTATTTTTCTATAAAATTATTTTAGTACATAAAATATTAATATGCTTAAAACCCAATTCATACAATGTATTATTTTCACTCAATAAAAATAAACTTGTGTGTTTTTTTCATTTAACATCATGTATATAAATAATATGATCTATGATTTACACTCTAATTTTAAATACCCCATTCCAAGTAGTTTTTCATTAAAATTAAATAAAAATAATTATTTTTTCGGTCATTCCTTCTCCATCTGTCCCATATTATCTTCCCGGTGTGTTTGGATTATTTTATTCCCTCAAAACCTGTATGATTAGTATAGTTGATGATTAGTGTTGTGGGTTTTCTTCTTTATGGTATGTGTGATCTCCCTCTCTATTTTCATAAGTACTGATCTCTTTTTAAGTGGAGTATGTTTTATTTTTCAATTTTTTAAAAACCATTTTTCTATCTTAGTCGATAGTTTGAGGTTTACGCCAATCCTTTACTTTTGTAGTATTATCTTCTTATTTCTAATTTCTACTGTCGAAAGAAACTGTGATTAATTTATAATTAACGTGGGTGTCTCTATTCAAGGATTTATTTTAGGAATTGTTTAATCCTTATATCAATTAACATGGTTTTTTCAACAAAAATTTATTATTTGAAATTTAATTTTTTTAATATATTGACATCTTCAAAGGAGGATTATTTAAAAAATATTTTTCTAACAGAAAATGTTTCATTAAATTCATTAATTTGTATTTTATATTTAAAACCTGTATTAAATCTATGAATTATAATTGAATTTAGATGAAAATGATTTATTAACTCTGATCATGTTTTTTAAAAGTATTTTCTGAAACATAACATATTAGGAAACCTTGGGTGCATTGATAATAAGCCTTACCATCATTGGGTGCATGATTTCAAAAGATGTTTTCATCACATTATTGTGTGTAATTCAAAAAGATGTAATATTTTCTATATCTAACACACACCAAGATTTTGTATTTCAATTAATTTATTGTACATATACCCATAGGTTAAAACCCAAATAGTGTTCTTTTTTATTTTTTACTAGTTAAGTACGTAACGTTATATTAGTAGTAATTTTCTTACATGTTTATAATATGGTGCATTAATGGTTGCGTACATAGTTAAATTACTATTGGAAATATTCCAAGATTTCACTAGTGTTGAATTATTTTATATAATTTAGTAGAATGTTTTTTAAAATTTATTTACTTTATATAAATTAATTTTAAACTATATATTTTAATAAATAATAATTTTATTATGTATATTATAAAATTTTCAGATTCATTGGGGCTATCGCTGTGATTTGTTATCCAAATATAGTTTCTCCATTAGATGTTTTTTATATGACAATTTTCATTCCTTTGAAAAAGGGAAGGCCATTATGAAGCATTTTAGCATCTCATATTGTCCTAATATTCATGGAAGGACGGTGAGGATGTGACAGATCATCACACATAAACGTGATTATTATTGAATACTTTATCATCCTATTTTTTCTATTTTTGCCACTATATTGTATGTATTATGTGTTTTCTCTCCTGAATTCGAATTATACACTATTGGTTTTCGTCAAACATGCTTCTAATGAGACATATTTATTCCTCTTTGTTTAAATTCAGTATATGGAGACCTTTTTTAGTTTCATTTTTAGCATTCATGGGTTGGATCATTACAGTCCTTCTTTATAAAAATATACAATCATCGGCATTTACAATTCTTTTTATCTTCCCTTATCACCAATAATTTTTGCTGAATATTGTAAATAAACTTAATAAGTATTAATTATGATTCACACTTATTGTTCTCTTATTCAATGATGACATACATTGGGATTTCAAGGAGGAATGGAATTATCAAGTGCATACCCTATTTCACTTTATTGAAATTGTGTTAAAATTAAAAAAAAATGATTAAAATAACTATATTTGTTATACCATATTTATATTTTTATATAATTCTATAAATTGGTTTATTCTTCATCACCCATAGATCTAGTTTGAGTTTGGATGGACACTCACTTACGATAATGGTTTTAGATGATTAAGGTTATATTCCCCTAGTATCCAAAGATAGTATATAACGAATGGCTAGAGAATTAAAATATTTATATCATTATCAATTTTAGATTATATAAATCATTTAAATCCCCATTTTATTTTTATATACATTTATAAGATTATATGGTCTTGATCCTATAATTGTCGGGAGGGGATCATGTCTATATAGTGAACACAATACTTGAGGGCCTTCATATATTGTTAATATATAAAATAATGGATGATATATGAATATATATTATGAGTTTCATTGAAATTAGATATGGTTAACTTGAAAAGGATTGATCATGAATATCATTCTTATTGATGATGAAATTCCTTGATTTTTCCTTTTACTACACTTTCGTTAGTATTGTTTCACATATACAATTGTATATTATGATGTAACTACATGGGATGAATATACATTGTATTATTCATTACCCGCTACACCCATAGTCATATGTTGTTTGCTATTGTGTTAATGAGGATTTATGCAATTAAATCATAGAATATCTCAATGGTTGGAGAATTATGATAGAGTTGATTCCTTCCTCTATGTATTTTCTCCCATGATGACGAGACTGTTGTTTTTAGTATTTATAAATATATTAATTTTTTATTTATTTCTAGTATAAACTGATTCCCTTGATTACATTAATAAAATTATTATATATATGAATGAGTTATATTTTTCAGTTAATGGTTCATTATATTATAGTGGATATTGTTTAATTATATATGGGAAAATTTTAGATATATATGTACTACCTCTCACCACAGTATTGAAAATATATATTTCTATGTCATTTTTTTAAATATTATATTTATTTTTAAAATCTATTAAATATAAAAATGTGGAAATTTATTTTCATAAAATGATGTGGAAATTATATATAGATTTAATTTTTAATGTAAAAATTACATAAAAATGTAGCATGTATATTTTCATGTTTTTTTAGAATTACTTATATCGAATGAAAAAAAAATTAATTGGGAAAAATTCTATTATTTTTTATATCAGTTTTTAACAAAATATTGCTGTAAAAAACCTTAAATGTTGGTTCTAACAATGAACCAACATTTAATTTCCAAATAAAATTTTTAAAGGGTATTGAAAATACTTTCATATATAAAGAATAAATCTAAATTGAATTTTGATGACAGTATTTTCATAAAAATGAAATTGAATGTCTAACTCAAAAAAATTCAAATAATTTTCATCAATGATTTTATATTGAATCCAATGATTAACATAATTTTCAAATAGGGTTTTATTTAAAAATAAATTTCATAAGCCAAAATAAAAACCATATAAATTATATCAAATTATTGTTTTAAAAAAGTAGCATTGATTTTCGCAATGGTTTATTTTCAACATCAATTAATATGTAAAACTAATATTTAATTTCGTCCTCTTTTACATTCAACATTTGAATTAGATAAACTGGGCGGGAAAGGTTAACTGTATATAAAAAAAATAAAAATAAAATTTCCTAACCCAAAAATCTAAACACCTGTAAAACAAGAGGAATAAATACTAGTGAATATATAATAATGACTAAATAATAGTAAAATAACAAATTGAAAAACATAAATTCCTCAAAACATATTATACCTTGAAATAATATGTGATAAAAAATATATTCTATATATTATTTTATTAAATATAGTAATGTTCTAAAATCTATGAAAACAAAAATAAAATCAGGTTTTTGTTATATTGGGAGTATATTGAAACAATTTAAAAAATTATATATTTTTTCCTATATAATATCAACTCACAATTATGATGCTTTTTTTATTATAAAACACATACCATACTTTTCTATGTAAATAATTTAAATTGAGTAATTCTGATCAGTCACTAGTAGTTATACTCAATATTTTATGGATTACAAAATTATGTTAGATAATCGATTATGTTAATTAATAAATCCTAATAATAAAAAATTCCAGAAAAACTTTTTAATGGTCTAATAAAGTAAAAAATTAAAACATTCTACTGCATATAGGAAATGAATTGAAATTTTGACTCCAATTATTTCCATAAAACTTTTCATCTTTTTCATGTATGTGTGACATTAATGATAATAAAAATTATATGTAATTTTATTTTTTTATTTTTTTCTTTGTCAGATTGAAAATAATATGAATGGTGATTTTTATGCTTCAGTAAAAATTAAAAAATAAAATAAGGATAATATAATATTTTACCAAAAAATTTAAATCATTAAAAAATGTTACTTGATGATAATGATCTATATCATGAATTGTTTTTTTGTTCTGGTAAAATATAAGAGGATTTAAATTAGTACATAGTGTAATTCTAGGAAATTGAATTTCTCATGACCTGATTGATGCGATATTTATAATTAATTAATATGTAATATTATACATAAAACACTTTTATAACGAAATACATGAAAAATGTGCCACATCCAATATAATACAATTATATATTACATTCCTTCGTGATGCTAAAAATTTCTTTAATGGATAAAAATATGAAATTGAATATTATAGACATATGAGAATATTGTTTTATATAAAACATGAGAAAAAAAAGTTAAAAACATAATATATGTCGATCTAAACAATTCTCAGAGATTTACATTAAATACATATATACCCAATTCAATAGTCGAAATTGAATTGGTATTATTTTATTTAGAAAAAAACATCCATAAGATAAACGTATAATATATATTACTTATCAAATAAAATTCATCAAAATTTTATATTGTAATGATATCTATGATTGTAAAATAACTTCACCCTTCTTCAAATGTATTAACCATTTTTCATACTATCATTGGGAAGATTTCTTTCATTAAAAATATCCATTGAATTCCATGAACAATGTGTGAATAAGAATTTTTCATTAAGAGAAATTATACTTCTAATTCCAAACAATGACAAGAAATTTTAATAAATCTCAAACATTATATTACCCGATATTGTAATTTATATAACCAATTTCACCGACCAACAAGGCACATGTCTATTGTGTGAAAATTTTAAATTAAGAAAATCATGGCTAGTATTTATCAAAGTAAATGATAAAAAAATTTACCAATATTTATATAATATAGTTATTAGATACTAATATATAAATTTAAAATCATTTAATATTATATTTTTTTATTTTAATTAACATTTTAGAATCAACAAATTACCTATATGTCATATAAAAAATAATCTTATAATAGAAAAATACAAAATGGCACATATAATCTCCAAAATTGGTGACCACCTTGTTATGAAATGAAAATAGATTATTGTAATCAAGAGTATACTTTTTTGATTTTGATTCATGACCCGACTTCATAAAGCTGGGGATGTACATAATCCCCAAAAATATGTAACACTCTATATGATAAAATATGTACCTGGGGATCTACTACATACAGATCAATGTATATGAGAAGGGGAGAATACAGAGGTGGATATTTAGAGTAGTAAGATTTCATAGGACAAGTGTCTTGGAAATGATCAGAAGCCTTGGTTGGTATAATATTTTCAATAGTTTGTCATTCAATTATTAATTATTCAATGGTAGCCTCCATAGATGTTTAACTTATAAATTGTTCAAACATAATGTCCCATAAATTTATTTACCCAAAATTTTGTTTTTAAGTAATAAAATAAAATAGTATAATATTATCGTTACATACAAAATACAAATACTATTTGAAAAATTTAATTTTTTTAAAAAATTCACATACTGCTATAAATTTCGCTATGAGATACTTTTTATTTTTTTCTTCTAAATATTTTCCATTTCTCATATAATGTGGGTGGAGAGGGAATACTAATCTTGATCTCTTTTGAACCACGTATATATTGAGCTCAAATTTTATCATATATTTTTTCATTTATTATCTTTTCTTATAACTTGTACGCTCAATTTTGTAACTTAGAATATTATATTTCTTGCAACAAGTTGTCCTGATGAGATATCCAAGAGAAAAATCATTCAAAAATAAAATAATATTAAAAAATTGAATATAAATAGAATTATAAAATATAAATTAATTACAATATAAAAGCTTCTACATCATTTTTGTAAGAGAAAAATTACTTCTATGTATATGTGTCTAAATAATGATACATGAGGTATGGGTTTTTTATTTTGTTACATCCCAAAACAAATATTATATCATTACTATTTTAAAATCACTCCATTTATGTAAATATAATTATATAAAATGTTTCATAATCTCATTTGATTCATTAATATTGAGTTTCATCTATAATTGAATAAATAAAACATTAGTCATTTGAAATATATAGTTTTATAAAATTAAATAAAAATAAATCAAATGAAATATTTTAACATTATATATTCTTGAAACATCTCATCTGATTTCTTTTTGATGGACATCAAACGAGGTTATAAAATTAATATATTTTTATGGCTATACATTGAGATATAACTGGTAATCTACATTTCATTTGGATAAATTGAGCTGTTATTATCATCAAATTTAATTAGTATTATTTGGTCTCTGCAAACTAGTGAAAATTTTGGAAATCATGTAATCCCACATTTAATATCTCTAGAAAACAATTATCAATAGAAGATTGAGAAGACTCTTCTCTATGAGGCACATCAGTATGAGTTGAATCAGTAGTCCATTAATTATTATTTTTTAAATTAAACAATTTATTACATTAAAAATGATATTAATAAATATTTAATAATAAGAAAAAAGTCATATACCTCTATAAATTTTAAAAAACAGTTGTGTTCATCATTGAAATATGAAAATATAATTAAATTAAATGTGCTTTAATATTGTTAAATTAATGAATTGTTTAAAAGAAATATTATAATAATTTTATTTTTAAATTTTTATAACCCATGGCACATCATTTAAATATGAAAATGTTATTAAATTAAATGTTCTTACATATTATTAAATAAATGAAAACATTAAATTAATTATTATAATAAATATATTTATAAAATGTTATAACACATGGCATGGATTTAGGAAACAATTATGTCATGGTCCACAATAGAAATATATACATATTAAAATATTATATAAAAACAATAAATCTAAAATGGTATATACATATACATATCAATGTCCTAAAAAAGAGTGTTTAGTTGTATAAATTTAACCAAAACATAATGATTTACATGAGTATTTCTATTCAAAAAAGGATTTTCCATATTTTTTTAATTTTAAAAAAAAAATAAAAAATCATATAAATTGAAAAAATATATATATTCAAACATTCAAAAATTAATAAAAATTATATTTTACACATGTTAATTTTAAAAAGAAATATAATATAAAACTAAAAAAATATGATGATTAACGTAGTTTTATCCCATATCCCATCATCTTGTTCATTTCATTTAGAATATACTATGTCCACATTATATTCATTTTTATAATCTATAAATTTTTTTATTATATGAAAAAAACACATATAAATATATAACATCATCCCCACCCTCATTGCCAAAAAGATTTATTTTTCCCTACAAAATGATGGACACTTGATTATTCAATTAATAAATAACTTTTATTGTTTTCATCTAATGTGTCTCCATGATAATTAGTTCCCCATTAGAACTAAATATTTTCAAATCAACAAGTGTAAAGCTATAATTATCTTGTTTCACTGAACTATTATTATCAGTCTAGTTGCAATTATATAGTGTGTAAAGACCCGCAAATTTCAAGGAAATTTTTTTCTTAATTTTCTTTGGAATTTTACAAGAGCGCAGCTTCAGACGGCACCTGATTCCGAGGCCCGGTGTGCCCGGAATCAATTTCTGAAGTTTGGCTCGGGTACGTTCAGTGAACGGACGAGCGGGTTTTTCTATCTTTTGAACCGGTGCCCGGAATCGAATTCTGAGGGCACCGATGAAATCGCAGCGCCGGTATTTTCATAGAAATGCCTCTTCCGGAGTTGCGTTTGCTCAGGAGTGGTTTTTAAATTTTGCGGCTTTAAGTCAGAAATAAAATAAAGTTTGTGCGACAACTTTATTTTATTTCACTCAAGCTGCTTGGAAGCCACTTGAAGCCACTTAAAGGCGGCTTGAACTGAGTTGAACTGGATAGGATGCTATCCAGAAATATCCTACCCCCTTGGTAGGATATTTGTGAGGCAGGGCCCGCACGAGCCCCGCCGTTTCTTTCGCTAAGTAACGCACCCGCGAAAACCCGTCAAAGTAACTGAAAAGTCAACCGACGCGTTTTCTTTAATTCTTAAACAGACCATTTAATTGGGCGGTTTATTTTGTGAATTAAATGGGTCGTTTCTTTCGAATTGATGGATCGTTTCTTAACCGGTTTCGTGTGTTGGCATATTAATAAAATAAGACCAACCTAAAAATCCTTTGAAAGGATTTGAGAGGATCTTTGTTTCTTCATCTCCCCGTGAAGAACGCGAAGAACGCGAAGAACGCGAAGAACGCGAAGAACGCCGGCGACCGGAATTCGACGACGCACACCGAGATCTGCGACGTCGACGAGCTCTACCCGCGACGTTCTTCGGCGACGCCTCTTCTTCCGCGGCCGATCCTCGTTCGGCAACTAAGGTGAGAATCGGATCGTTTAAATTCTCCCTTTTTTTAAATTTCATGACAACGGATTTAATTAATTAAATCCGTTTGTTCTTGATCCGGAGATTGGCGACGCGACGCCGGATACCGCGACGACGCGACGATCTCCTTCTTCCGCGACGAGCAATCCCGCGACGATCCCCCGTTCGGCAACGACAGCTGCGAGGTAGGGGTTTATTTTCTTGATGATTCTTTCCCGTGTTTATTCTTTGAAATAAAGGACCCGATCACGGAACAATTTTAAATATATTTAAAATTGTTGATTGGTTATTTCTTGTTTCTCCCGTTGTTTATGACTAACGAGGAGGGTGCGGGTCTAACGAACAAGACCCGGCAACCCTCCGCTGATCTTCCCTTTTTTGCGGATTTGGCGGACGACGACGAACCGCGCGGCAAGGGCGATCCGTTGATCCCGCAGTGAAGATCGGCCCCCGGGAGGAACAACGGCGCATACGGGAGGCAAAACGGGCCACCGGAGCAACACTGGCGGCCGGCGGAAGGTGGCGGCGGCGCCCGGCGCGCCGCCGGAGGAGTCCGCCGCGGCCGAGCTGCGGCGGCGGCGAACTGCCGGACCGCGTCCGCGGTCCAGCCACCCAGCACGCGGCCCGCGCGGGCCGCGTTTCTCCAAAGCCGCGGGTCTAACTCGCGGCGGCTCATTCGGCCGCTCGGCCGAAGCCGAGCCGGTTCGGGACGACCCGGTTCGGCCGACCCGGGGGGGGTGGGGTCGGGCCGGGTCGCCCCGGGCCAAGACCCCCCGTTATCGGGCCCTCTTCGGTCTTTTGCCCATATCTTGGGCATGGGACCTCCGATTGACGAACCGTCAGCGGCTACGCGATCCTTGGATCGAGACGGTCGTTTCGGTATATTACACTCAAGGTTTCGGAAGACTTTGGGTTCGGCCGGGTTGGTTCGTACACGAAACCAACCGGGCCCTCGGAGCGGAAACGCTCATAACTTGAGCTACGGACGTCCGATCGACGTACCGTCAGCTGTGGTAGTTTCCTCTAAGTGAGACAGAACTTTTGGCATACTCCGCCCGAGGATCGGATACAGGCGGAGTACGGTCGAGTTGGTTTTGCCCTAAAAACCAACCGGGCCCCTGGGACGAAAATGCCAATAACTCTCAGACCGGGCGTCCGATTGACGCGCCGTCTGTTGCGTTGAGATCCTGTTGTCGATACGGAACTTTTGGATACATCAACTTCGGACTACGTGTCAGTTGATGTATCAGCCTCTCGGCTCGTGGAGCGGACCCTCCTAAACGAGCTCGCTATGTGCGGGAACCCTAGCGCTGGCTGTGACTTCGACGACAGAGCAGAGATCCTCCGTGGACTGCGACGACGGCAGAGCAGAGATCCTCCGTGGACTGCGACGACGGCAGAGCAGAGATCCTCCGTGGACTGCGACGACGGCCGAGCAGAGATCCTTCGTGGACTGCAGCGACGACTGTGCAGAGATCCTCAGTGGACTGCGTCGACTACCGCACTCAGCGATCCTACGTGGATCAGTGCTACAGGTTCTGTGTGAGCCCGATCCTATGTGGGTCCTTACTACCGGTTCTGTGTGAGCCACTGCCTACAGGTTCTGTGTGAGCCCGATCCTATGTGGGTCTTTTGCGGGGGTTAGTACCTATCGATCCTTCGTGGGTCCGACGACTTAGATGGATCAGTGATCATCCTTGACGTCATCTGAAAAAGTATACCTGGTTGAGCTGAATCTTATGTTACTCTCCTTTGTGGATTGTGTTGAACTATCCTATGTGGATTTACTGTTTACTCTCCTTGTGGATTTGAGTCTTGCTTTCCTTTGTGGATTGAGTTGTTCTTGAGCTCGTGAGCAGAGCTAGAATTGGGGACTTAGGTATATGTATGGGCATATACCTAAGTCGAGTCAGATGTTACTTCGTGATTGCATCTTTGTTTTGTGCTATATCCTTTGTGGATTTCGGGAGACCTTCGGGGGTCTCGGGGTCCTTACTGAGTAGCTTATACTCACCCCTGCACGGGCTATGCCCGCATCTTGTTGTGTTGGATGCAGACGACGGACAGCGCTGATCGCGGTTGGGGCGTGGAGTAGGACGGTACCCGGAGGTGGACCACTGGGCGGGACGTGCTCGGAGCGGACGTGGGACCCGAGGAGCCTGGAGGCTATCTGTACCCACCCTTCAGGTGGGATTGCCAGTGGACGACACGAGGCCGCCGTCTTTTCTTCAGTTGCTGTACTTTACTTTTCAGTTGTACTTTCAGTTGGGCTTGTATTCCGGCCCCCTTTACTTTTCTGCACTTGTAGTTACTTCTGCTTGCTGACTCTGTGGTGGTTGTTACTTATAAAGGCAATGCCTTCCCTGTTTACCGGGAATTTACGCCTTGGTGCTAGTCGCCAGCCTCTGGCCTATGGAAGGCGGGCTTGGGGTAGTCACGGCACGGGCCCTGAGGACGGGTCGTGACAAATTGGTATCAGAGGCGGTCAGTTCTACCGCAGACTCTGATCGTCTTTTCTTTCTATATGAAGCAATAGTGTTTAGTGTATTGAGTGTGGTTATCAGTTCAGGGAGCCCAGTGTTGGTGCGGCGGCCGACGTATCCGTACACCAGGACCCTGACTCCTGATTTCCGACTTAATGCATGAAAACATTGATTGCGTGTGTGTTTCAAGTCTTCTTTGTGATTACTTGTGTCAGCTCACCGGGTATACTGATCTGCTTTATGAAAGTCTCAATTTTTCCTTGTGATTACTTGTGCCAGCTCACCAGGTATACTGTTCTGACAGTAGGTGCTCTTGTTCTCCTTTTCAGGATGGCCCCGCGACGACAGCCAGCTAGGGTTCCGAGTGTAGGGCGCGACGGCAGCCCACCGAGCGACGAGGCCTCGGTGCAGGGCCCTTTGCCAGCAGTGGCACCGGCGGTAGCTTTACCCGCCGAGCCACCGATGCTTCCAGTACCAGACGCTGACGATGCACGTCGCCTCAGGGCACTGCATGAGTTTCAGAGCCAGCGACCGCCCAGGTTTCGTGGTGAGGCGGACCCCCAGGCTGCCGAGGACTGGCTAGAGGCGGTGGTACGGATCTTTAGGCTAGTGAGGACACCAGCGGATCTCATGGTGATCCTCGCGGCGAGCCTCCTGCAGGCGGCGGCAGGACGATGGTGGAGCTTGATGCTCCAGGTTCACGATGAGGCATCCTTGCTCTGGGCGGACTTCGAGAGCCTCTTCCACTCTGAGTTCGTCCCGGCCACCCTCCGAGCGGTGCGCATCCAGGAGCTTCTCCAGTTGCGCCAGGGCAGCATGACGGTCGCTCAGTACGCGGCGAGGTTCACTGACCTATCTCGCTACTCGACCGACATGGTACGGGACCCCTTCTTCCGGGCCCGGACCTTCGAGCAGGGATTGCGACAGGAGATTCGGGCGTCGCTGATCTCCCTCAGCATTCCGACCCAGGCGGGAGTGCTGGAGCGAGCCCTCCTGATCGAGAGCTTCCTGGCAGAGCCTTCTTCAGCGGCGAGACCTAGCGCAAGGCGGAAGGTAGCTGAGTCTTCGGCAGCAGGTAGCCGACGGATGACTCTCGGGTCCAGGAAGACCAGACCCCCCACGCAGATGGCCTCAGGACACCGGCTCAGCAGTGCGAGGCACACAGCGGAGTGCCAGCCTTCCGAGAGGCAGGCTGTGCTACTCCTGCGGCGGGCAGGGTCACATGGCTCGTGACTGCCCGAATCGCCGACCAGAGGAGCAACAGACGGTGGAGGGGCCACCCAGGCAGAGGCAGAGGGTCGACCGTGGCGGTCCGCAGGGAGGAGGCGGACGAGGCAGAGGAGCTGGCCGAGCAGCGGGTGGTGGGCGACGCTTCCAGGCTCTACCCCCACCACCACCAGGAGGGCCACCTCGACCACAGGGAGCTGGCGAGCAGGGACAGGCCCAGCTCCAGGCAGTGGAGGCCTACGACCCCGACATGCCAGAGATGATTCGAGGTACGATATGTGTCTATTCCACCCTTGCTGCAGTACTTATAGACACAGGAGCGAGTCACTCTTTCATAGCCTCTGCCCTTGTTCGTAGCTCGGAGATTCCGACTGAGCCGTTGGCTCGATCCTTACGGCTAGAGACTCCTACGGGAGCAGACTCGACGATTACGCACTGGTGCCGGCAGTGTGAGCTTACTCTAGGAGGCGAGAGCTTCGGCTGGGATCTCCTTGTAGCGGCGTCGAGGCCTTACGACGTCATCTTGGGCATGTATTGGCTATCCACGGTTCATGCCCAGATCGACTGTTTTAGGCGCAAGGTGCGATGTGTTCGCACCGACGGGAGCAGGTTTACCTTCACTGGCGAGAAGGGAACCTTTGCAGCACAGGATGGAGTTCCGCGGAGGAGAGTGCAGCCCATCTCTCATCAGTTGGCTAGCCTCATCCTAGGAGCAGTGGACGTGCGGAGTCCAGCTTTTCCTGCAGTGGTGGACCTGTACGTGGACGTCCTTCCCGACGACGTTCCAGGGCTACCTCCTCGTAGAGAGGTAGACTTTTACATCGACTTGTACCCCGGGACAGCCCCGATATCTTCTCCAGCATATCGGATGGCCCCCGCCGAGCTTCGGGAGCTGCGGGTACAGTTGGAGGACTTGCAGAGCAAGGGGTTTATCCGACCCAGTGTTTCACCCTGGGCTTCCCCGATTTTGTTCGCCAAGAAGGCGGACGAGAGCTTGCGACTGTGTGTCGACTATCATCGCCTGAACCAGGTGACAGTGAGGAACAAGTATCCACTGCCACGGATTGATGACCTCTTCGATCAGCTCAAGGGAGCGCGGTGGTTCTCGAAGATAGACCTCCGGTCAGGCTATCATCAGCTCAGAGTTCGAGACGAGGACGTGCAGAAGACGGCCTTCAGGTGTCGGTATGGCCATTATGAGTTCTTGGTTATGCCGTTCGGCGTAACCAATGCTCCAGCAGTGTTCATGAGCCTCATGAACAGGATCTTCCAGCCATACCTCGACCGATTTGTCGTGGTCTTCATTGACGACATTTTGGTATACTCGACGACTGAGGAGGAGCATGCCTACCACCTGCGAGTTGTGCTAGACACGCTCCGAGAGCACCAGCTTTATGGCAAGCTCTCTAAGTTCCAGTTCTGGTTACGTGAGGTCCACTTCTTGGGGCACGTCATCTCTGAGGCGGGAGTTGCAGTGGACCCCGCGAAGATCGAGGCAGTGCTAGCTTGGGAGCCACCCAAGAGCGTGACAGAGGTGCGGAGCTTCTTGGGCCTAGCCGGATACTATCGGAGATTCGTGCCAGACTTCTCCAAAGTTGCAGCACCACTCTCAGCCCTGACAAAGAAGGGGAAACCCTTCGTGTGGTCAGACAGATGTCAGCAGAGCTTCCAGGAGCTGAGACAGAGATTGACCAGCGCACCTATCTTGAGGTTGCCTGAGGAGGGAGTTGGATACGTAGTTTACTGCGATGCATCAGGGACTGGACTCGGGTGCGTCCTGATGCAGGAGCGGGCCGTGATCGCCTACGGATCACGTCAGTTGAGGCCGCATGAGCAGAACTACACCACTCATGACCTGGAGTTAGCAGCAGTGGTCTTCGCTCTGAAGACTTGGCGGCACTATCTGATGGGCGAGCACTTCACAGTCTTTTCTGACCACCAGAGTCTCAGGTATATCTTCTCTCAGAAGGAACTGAACCTGAGACAGCGGAGATGGCTTGAGTTCCTCCAGGACTATGACTTTGAGATAGTCTATACTCCTGGGAAGGGGAACGTGGTAGCCGATGCCCTCAGCAGGAGGACGGGCATTCAGCTACTTGAGGAGGCGATGGAGCAGCTAGCCTCCTTACAGATATCCTTTGTGGGTAGAGACGGAGCAGCCTTTCTTCAGTCTCTCATAGTCTCTCCTCCACTTCTACAGCGGGTCAGAGAGGCTCAGCGTGAGGACGCTGACTGTGAGACCCGGCGTGCACTGATATCCTCAGGTCAGGCGCCTGATGGTTTCTCCCTTGGAGCAGAGCACGACATCCTTTACAGAGGACGTACCTTCGTACCAGTCGCTTTACGAGAGGAGGTGCTGAGAGAGTTTCACACTTCTCCCTTGGCGGTACATCCCGGAGTGGCAAAGATGTACCAGGATCTCAGGCGACAGCGCTGGTGGCCGGGCATGAAGAAAGCTGTGGCAGAGTTCGTTTCACGATGCCTCACCTGCCAGCAGGTGAAGGCAGAGCATCAGGTACCAGCAGGCTTGGTACAGCCCTTGGAGGTCCCGGAGTGGAAGTGGGATGGCATATCTATGGACTTCGTTACTGGACTTCCACGCACTTCCAGAGGTCACGACTCCATTTGGGTGATTGTCGACCGACTCACCAAGTCGGCACACTTCTTACCCATCAGAGAGCAGGGCTCAGTGGAGAGCTTGGGACGTCTTTACGTCCAGGAGATCGTACGGCTTCACGGTGTTCCATCGTTTATCGTCTCTGATCGAGATGCTCGTTTCACTTCCCGGCTTTGGAAGGGGTTGCAGGAGGCGTTCGGGACGCGGCTCCATCTGAGCACAGCCTTCCACCCTCAGACGGATGGTCAGACGGAGAGGACCATACAGACACTCGAGGACATGCTCTGTGCATGTGTTCTCGACTTTGGTCGCAGCTGGGAGGACCACCTACCCTTGGTGGAGTTCGCGTACAACAACAGCTACCACTCCACCATCGGGATGGCACCATACGAGGCGTTGTACGGCAGACCCTGCAGATCACCGTTGTGCTGGACAGACCCTGGGGAGTCAGCACTCGTGGGACCAGAGATGGTCCGAGCCATGACAGAGAAGGTCCAGATCATCCAGGAGAGGATGAGGACAGCTCAGAGCCAGCAGAAGTCATATGCTGACAGGAGGCGGAGGCCACTAGAGTTCGAGGATGGCGACCACGTCTTTTTGCGTGTCTCATCTCGACGTGGTTTACGGAGATTTGGCCGAGGCGGCAAGTTGTCTCCACGCTTCATCGGGCCTTTCCAGGTCCTCAGCAGGATAGGAGAGGTGGCTTATCGCCTGGCTCTACCACCTTAGTTTCACCGGGTGCACGACGTCTTCCACGTGTCTCAGTTGAGGAGATACGTGCACGACCCGACGCACATCATCGACTTTGGGGAGGTGGACGTGGACGATGGGGCGACTTTTGCGGAGGTCCCAGTGGAGATCGAGGATCGACAGGAGCGGGTCCTACGTGGGCGGTCGATTCCTCTTGTGCGCGTCAGATGGCAGCATGGGAACCTCCAGGAGAGCACTTGGGAGCGGGAGGCTCAGATGCGTGCTCAGTACCCCCATTTGTTCCCCTAGTTTTTGATGTATCTTTACGGGGACGTAAAGCCCTGAGGTGGGAGTAATGTAAAGACCCGCAAATTTCAAGGAAATTTTTTTCTTAATTTTCTTTGGAATTTTACAAGAGCGCAGCTTCACACGGCACCTGATTCCGAGGCCCGGTGTGCCCGGAATCAATTTCCGAAGTTTGGCTCGGGTACGTTCAGTGAACGGACGAGCGGGTTTTCCTATCTTTTGAACCGGTGCCCGGAATCGAATTCTGAGGGCACCGATGAAATCGCAGTGCCGGTATTTGCTTAGAAACGCCTCTTCCGGAGTTGCGTTTGCTCAGACGTGGTTTTTAAATTTTGCGGCTTTAAGTCAGAAATAAAATAAAGTTTGTGCGACAACTTTATTTTATTTCACTCAAGCTGCTTGGAAGCCACTTGAAGCCACTTAAAGGCGGCTTGAACTGAGTTGAACTGGATAGGATGCTATCCAGAAATATCCTACCCCCTTGGTAGGATATTTGTGAGGCAGGGCCCGCACGAGCCCCGCCGTTTCTTTCGCTATGTAACGCACCCGCGAAAACCCGTCAAAGTAACTGAAAAGTCAACCGACGCGTTTTCTTTAATTCTTAAACAGACCATTTAATTGGGCAGTTTATTTTGTGAATTAAATGGGTCGTTTCTTTCGAATTGATGGATCGTTTCTTAACCGGTTTCGTGTGTTGGCATATTAATAAAATAAGACCAACCTAAAAATCTTTTGAAAGGATTTGAGAGGATCTTTGTTTCTTCATCTCCCCGCGAAGAACGCGAAGAACGCGAAGAACGCGAAGAACGCGAAGAACGCCGGCGACCGGAATTCGACGACGCACACCGAGATCTGCGACGTCGACGAGCTCTACCCGCGACGTTCTTCGGCGACGCCTCTTCTTCCGCGGCCGATCCTCGTTCGGCAACTAAGGTGAGAATCAGATCGTTTAAATTCTCCCTTTTTTTAAATTTCATGACAACGGATTTAATTAATTAAATCCGTTTGTTCTTTATCCGGAGATTGGCGACGCGACGCCGGATACCGCGACGACGCGACGATCTCCTTCTTCCGCGACGAGCAATCCCGCGACGATCCCCCATTCGGCAATGACAGCTGTGAGGTAGGGGTTTATTTTCTTGATGATTCTTTCCCGTGTTTATTCTTTGAAATAAAGAACCCGATCACGGAACAATTTTAAATTTATTTAAAATTGTTGATTGGTTATTTCTTGTTTCTCCCTTTGTTTATGACTAACGCGGAGGGTGCGGGTCTAACGAACAAGACCCGGCAACCCTCCGTTGATCTTCCCTTTTTTGCGGATTTGGCGGACGACGACGAACCGCGCGGCAAGGGCGATCCGTTGATCCTGCAGTGAAGATCGGCCCCCGGGAGGAACAACGGCGCATATGGGAGGCAAAACGGGCCACCAGAGCAACTCCGGCGGCCCGCGGAAGGAGGCGGCGGCGCCCGGCGCGCCGCCAGAGGAGTCCGCCGCGGCCGAGCCGCGGCGGCGGCGAACCGCCAGACCGCGTCCGCGGTCCGGCCACCCAGCACGCGGCCCGCGCGGGCCGCGTTTCTCCAAAGCCGCGGGTCAAACCCGCGGCGGCTCATTCGGCCGCGCGGCCGAAGCCGAGCCGGCCGGTCCGGTCGGCCGGGCCGCGCCCAGGCCGGACCGGACCCGGCATAGCCGGGTTGGGCCGGGTCGGGCCGACCCGGTTCGGGCCGACCCGGGTCGGCCGACCCAGGGGGGGGTTCGGGCCGGGTCGCCCCGGGCCCAGAACCCCCGTTATCGGGCCGTCTTCGGTCTTTTACCCATATCTTGGGCCTGGGACCTCCGATTGACGAACCGTCAGCGGCTACGCGATCCTTGGATCGAGACGGTCGTTTCGGTATATTACACTCAAGGTTTCAGAAGACTTTGGGTTCGGCCGGGTTGGTTCGTACACGAAACCAACCGAGCCCTCGGAGCGGAAACGCTCATAACTTGAGCTACGGACGTCCGATCGACGTACCGTCAGCTGTGGTAGTTTCCTCTAAGTGAGACGGAACTTTTGGCATACTCCGCCCGAGGATCGGATACAGGCGGAGTACGGTCGGGTTGGTTTTTCCCTAAAAACCAACCGGGCCCCTGGGACGAAAATGCCAATAACTCTCAGACCGGGCGTCCGATTGACGCGTCGTCTGTTGCGTTGAGATCCTGTTGTCGATACGGAACTTTTGGATACATCAACTTCGGACTACGTGTCAGTTGATGTATCAGCCTCTCGGCTCGTGGAGCGGACCCTCCTAAACGAGCTCGCTATGTGTGGGAACCCTAGCGCTGGCTGTGACTTCGACGACAGAGCAGAGATCCTCCGTGGACTGCGACGACAGCAGAGCAGAGATCCTCCGTGGACTGCGACGACGGCAGAGCAGAGATCCTCCGTGGACTGCGACGACGGCAGAGCAGAGATCCTTCATGGACTGCAGCGACGACTGTGCAGAGATCCTCAGTGGACTGCGTCGACTACTGCACTCAGCGGTCCTACGTGGATCAGTGCTACAGGTTCTGTGTGAGCCCGATCCTATGTGGGTCCTTACTACCGGTTCTGTGTGAGCCACTGCCTACAGGTTCTGTGTGAGCCCGATCCTATGTGGGTCTTTTGCGGGGGTTAGTACCTATCGATCCTTCGTGGGTCCGACGACTTAGATGGATCAGTGATCATCTTTGACGTCATCTGAAAAAGTATACCTGATTGAGCTGAATCTTATGTTACTCTCCTTTGTGGATTGTGTTGAACTATCCTATGTGGATTTACTGTTTACTCTCCTTGTGGATTTGAGTCTTGCTTTCCTTTGTGGATTGAGTTGTTCTTGAGTTCGTGAGCAGAGCTAGAATTGGGGACTTAGGTATATGTATGGGCATATACCTAAGTCGAGTCAGATGTTACTTCGTGATTGCATCTTTCTTTTGTGCTATATCCTTTGTGGATTTTGGGAGACCTTCGGGGGTCTCGGGGTCCTTACTGAGTACCTTATACTCACCCCTGCAAGGGCTATGCCCGCACCTTGTTGTGTTGGATGCAGACGACGGACAGCGCTGATCGCGGTTGGGGCGTGGAGTAGGACGGTACCCGGAGGTGGACCACTGGGCGGGACGTGCTCGGAGCGGACGTGGGACCCGAGGAGCCTGGAGGCTATCTGTACCCACCCTTCAGGTGGGATTGCCAGTGGACGACACGAGGCCGCCATCTTTTCTTCAGTTGCTGTACTTTACTTTTCAGTTGTACTTTCAGTTGGGCTTGTATTCCGGCCCCCTTTACTTTTCTGCACTTGTAGTTACTTCTGCTTGCTGACTCTGTGGTGGTTGTTACTTATAAAGGCAATGCCTTCCCTGTTTACCGGGAATTTACGCCTTGGTGCTAGTCGCCAGCCCCTGGCCTATGGAAGGCGGGCTTGGGGTAGTCACGGCACGGGCCTTGAGGACGGGTCGTGACATAGTGTGACCAAAAAATTTATTTACCAATATACCTTATATATAAATGAACTCTAAAATATTCAATTGATGTAGAAGTTGGTTTTTTATCATTTTCAGTCTATAATGTAGTATTTTAGTGATGTATATTACCTTTATACTTTAAATGGTGCATTTTCATCAAATTTTTTTCAAAATGAATAACCATTAACATTAAAACCATACAATGTGATACAATTAAGAGATCGTTCCCCATCCAACCATTAATGTGTTTCTAATTCATATATATTGGCAATGAACATCTCTATAATCAATGACAAAAATGTTTTTTCTCAATCATCCACCACTCTTCATTTCAATTTATAAAAAATTCCTTAAATTATTTAATATTTCCTGATATACATGGCATAATATAATATATGTTGTTTAAAATGTATAAATGTATATATATGACTTATTCACATGTGATTATCAATAAAATTAAACCTTATATCTCCCTAACATCATTTTAAACACTCTTATGTTAAGATATAAGAAGACTAATATTCTCCACTTTATATGAATAATCAGTAGAAAACCCAATTACCTATTCTGATAAAAATATTTTATCAATATATGCTAATGGTAAATGATTATTTTTAATAAATACCTTCATAATATTTATATATGTCTCAATAGGATACATCCAACCAAAATAAATAGTCCCATGTGTTAATATATAATGCACTATATGAATCACAAGATTAAACATTATATCAAACAACCTATTTGGGAAATATATTTCTAGGTGAAAATGTATTAGGTGAGATTGATTAACTAATACATCTCAAAACTGTGGATCATGAACTTTCAATAAATGTATGTCAAAAAATTATATAACATGATGATATTATTTCATAAAGGAGTCAGCAATATACTAAATATTGTGACTAGTAACTATTGTTGATTCAGAACATATCAATTAAGATATTTTTTACCTATTAATTTATAATCCATCAATAAAACAAAATATTTACATTTAGAGAATATCAACTAGTTAATTTAGTACCATAAATGTTGTGATAAAAATCCATCTTATCATTATGGGTAAATGTGAGATTAGATTAATTAAAATGTGTTATATTTATATTCATTAAAATAGATACTTCCAAACTTATTCACATTGTAATCATGTCCAGTCTAGCATGAAAACAATCTTTTTATTTTATTTTATATATAATATGCTTCAAATAAATCTGAAACATATTTTTTTCTCCACATGCATAATTTTAATTTTATTTTTTTATCTCCAAAACTCTCCAATATGGTAGTTTGAATAAGATACACATTTTATTCCTGATATTTTGTATTACCAGAACATCCTTTATCTCGAAATGAGAAATCAATATTTTTCACCTTATCGAAATATTTTAAATTGGAAATGTTTTTGGTGAATGATTATAATTTTTTAAACCAATAAATAGTGTTTTAAATAATTGATTAAGATGATCAATTAGATAAAATCATTGATATACCATGTACACTTTCTTCTATCCACTATTCAAAAAATAATATGATGTATATTTGTTACAAATAGGACTTGATTTAAGTACCTTGATAGATTATTTAGAGAGGTTTCCATTTTTATGAAAATATTTTATAGTTAACATTTTCATAGCACGCAAAAGAAAATTTAATTTATTTTATACGTCAACAACTATAACACATGTCTACCACAAATGATAGAATTCATCAACCAGTGGTTATGATTTATAAGAATATCATTTCATCAGTGCTTCAGTTTGTAAATAAATAGGCTCATCAGAACATTTTTTCCATTATACATATATATGGGTAAATATTTGAACAACTAAAAACACATGTCATGAACTATGTTTCTACATTAGCTTTGATTTGGGTTCATTCCATATTTTTCAGTACCATATTGATATCTCAAACAACACATACAAAATATGGATTTTTTATCAAATATATTCTAATATGGTGATTCTATGTGGTTTTGTATGTTAAAATCATATATGTTCCTTTATGCATACAATATTATCATTTTTTCATCAATTTTATTTGAAAATATATTGTTCAAATGATGAATTATAAGAAGCAGAAATATTTCATTAACGCAAGGTTTAATTTTTCTACTTGATAATTGATCATGGATGAATTAATTATATTATAGGAATTAATTATTAGAACATACAAAAATTATCAAGTAGGATGCCAGATTCAAGTTCTTATGAATGAATTAGTATTGAATTATTCAAGGAAATTATAGCCGAATGTCACTCATTTTATCAATTATGATAAATAATGATATTTTTAACTGATAAATAAACAACCATTTTATAGTGAATGTATATTTTTTATCCCAAATCTCGGCATAATATTATATTTTGTCACAATTTTATTTTGTAAGCTCATTGCATTCTATAAGAATAATTATTATAGTTCATTTCAATTTAAGAATCTTTTATACCTATGCCCATTTATTTAATTTATGTTAACCACTATTAGAACTATTGATAATAGAATATATTTAGTCAAAACTGATAATAATGTTTCTCATCACATCCATAAAATTTTTCAATTGTATCTAGTTTATGTTTTTTAATTCATACATCATGAATTAATTCTTCAATGTAATCCATTGTCTCATTATGAATATCATAGTCAAATTTAGTAGTTAATTTTTCTATACTATACCCATTCTAGATCTAATGTGTATACTTATCCATAAAACCATGATCAATGACTTCCATAGAATTAATCATTCTCATATTCAATTACTTCACAGATGAACATTAAATTTAATCATTATTTTAAAGTTTTAATTTTTAAAATTTAAAAATATTCAAAATTGTTCCTATTCAATTATGGTTCATTTTAAAATTTTCCAATTACTATACATTAAATAACAATGATTACATAAATTATGTGAATTTATTAAAAAATAAAAATAATTACATATATATAAAAATTGATAAAAGTTACATAAATAAATATTATTTATAATATATAAAACATAACAATTTTATAAATAAATGATATAATTATTATAAAAATAAACTATCATAAACAAGAAAGAATGATTATAAAATATCATAAAATTATTATAGACATTAATCGTAAAAAAATTATCATAATAAACAATTAAATATAAAAAAACATGTTATACACAATTATAAAAAATATGTCATTAATTTGGATCAATTAAATAATAAAATTAAAAAAATAACCTACAAAACAATTATATTAACAATAATATGAAAAAATAAATAAAAATTTATAGAAAAAGTTCAACATAAATACCAAAAAAACAATCAAACAACAGTTTTGAAAAATAACTCAGAATGAATTATTATAGTAAAAAATTATCTGAAAAAATAGTGAAACATAAAAAACTAATATATATAAATATATTATTTTATATTAAAACATAATAATTAATATTCACAAAAAATACCCCATATAACATATGTAAATTTTATTCAATTATACTTTCATATCCTTTACATTTTAGGCCAATCACTACATCATACATATTCCATGCTCGGGGAAACCTTTAAGAGAAATCAAATTTAATTAGTGTTGTGGGTGAATATAATATTACAAAAGTAATTATTTTTCCACAAAAATCGTTTCAATGTAAACATGTGATTTGTTTAGAGTATGAATCAATATTATTGTATTGAATTCATCATGCTAGATTTAAATAAGCATCCCCAACCTCCTAAAAGTTTGTTAATCTAAATAAATGAATTTATTATTATCATAATGAAATAATATTTCATTTTAAATTATTATTTTATGATAACCCATACTAATAAAAATATCACCATTATCATTGTTATAAAAATTAATGATTATGGTTATTCAAATATATGTAATGTGTCAAATCTTTTAAGATATCACTTGATATGTAATCAAATGAATATATTTTGTATTTTTCTAAATATATACATCATGTTCTGAAATGAAAACCAAACAACCTTTTAATGAAAATCATATATGTATAATCAATCCAATGCGAATCTCTATTGACAACATTTCATCTTTTGAACTCATGATTCAACTATAAGGAAAATTCCCTAATTTAAATGGTATTCATAAATGTGCTATCATTATATAATAACGATCATTAACATAACAATACCTCACATGATTCGTCAATAATATGAATACATTGCCTACCCTAAAAGAATGAACATATCCAAAACATCACAATATTGGATTTAATTTCTTATGAATCATAAATCCATGGTGTGTGGGCACTTATGTTTTGTTATTTTCCGATAAAAATTAATAATATTTGATATCATTTAATTTCATTATTTTCAAACATATGCAAGTCGACTTATAATTGATTGATATTTTATAACAAATAGTTAAACATATTATCACTTAACAAAGTACTTATAATTATGATAATAAATTCTATGGCATCATTTGTTTTCAGAAGGAAAAAATTAAAAAAATTTCAGCAGGACAATAAAAATGATTCCCAAATTCTAATAAACACAATAAATTTCTATTGAAAAAAGCTAATGTTTCAATATTCATGAATAATTAGTGAAATAATCTATTAGAAACACATAAATCTCTCATATAATGGTTATGGGTAGAACATAAAATCTCAATTGTCATTGAATATGATTTAATGATTAATGGCATAATAGAAGTATGGTTAAATATTGATACAATTTGACTTCATGATGGATCCAATTTTCATCAATGATCCTCAATGGTGTTTGTAAAATCATCAGTTGAGAGTCTCATGGGAGAAGATAATGATCAAAATAAGAACATGATAAGTGGATTGAAATTGACCTGAAAAGAGAATTGATGGTATAAGTGATTTTTTATTCAAATGTTGGTCAATATATATATATTAGAGAGAACATAAAATAAATCATTTATTATTTTGTATATAATTTTAAAAAGCATAATTTTTCTCTTATTAAAAATTACATTAATACATTTTTTAGATTTAACTCTACCACCAATTGTTTAAAAAATTGATATAAAAAACAAAATATTTATAGAAAATTTTCTGAAAAGTCAATATTAATTTTTTTTATTAAATTGATATTTAACGTCACTTATTATAAAAATTGACATTAAAATGATAAACTAATTATTTTTAAAGTAAATTTTAAATAAAAGTGATGGTAAAAATATATTTTTATGTCATTTATCATCTGTTATTATGTAAACTAATATTGAAAGTTATGCCAAATTATTTTTAACAACCATTTAATTAGAAATTGCTCTTATAATTTCAGCCCTATTAATATTAATGCATTTTTTTAAAAACCAACATCATAATTCAAACTCTAAAAAGAATATTTCTACAATTTCCATTTTATTAGATTTTTTATCATTTTTCAATAATACCATTCATTTTATATTCAACCATTGTGGGTTCACATTATTGTTTGTATGGATGTGACATATTGATATTAGAGAAATATGTTTTAATTTTATTTAGTTTTATGGTAGGTTTTGTGAGGATTGGGATAATTAATGTTATTAAAGAACATGAATATATGTAATAACAATAGAAATCCCAAAAAAGATTTTTTTAGAATATATATTTTTATGGAAAAATACTACAGGTGACCCATGACTAAGAAAACATATTATAAAGATATGGTGTGTTGGAATGGAATTAGAATTATATATATCTTTTGTGATTTTTAATAATTATTTTTTAAAGGTTTTCTTTTTTTAGTTGGTATAATTTATTGAATTGGTTGATATTTCAACAATTTATGTTCACACCATATGCTGTATTTCCAATACATTGATGTTACCATATAGAACAAGTTGTTTTTACTCTACCCCGTTGAGAACTGGCTTAAGCCCAAGGGCTAGACAGCTTGTGGCTCACTGGGGGCATGTGGCATGTAGGTAGGGAGGCTTCCCTAATACCACATTACCCAACAACATGTTTCTTTAGTTTGGATTAATGGTAATCACACTATAATCCTACATGAAAAATGGGGTTTCAAAACTAATTGGGCTCAGGAACTATAGCATATTATAGCAGTGGTGACACTATATCAATGGTGAGAACTGTAGAGGTGACATGTCACTGTAGCGGTGGTAGTGAATTATATCAGTGGAGGGAAATGTGTGGTACTATAGCAGGTAGGTACAATAGAATTACTATTAACATAATTGGCCTTGGGTCAAATATTTGGGCATACAGGCCATGTAATGGGATAAATTCCCACTGGACCTTAAGGATATATAATGGGTCACCCTATACCTAGTTAAAAGGGACTATTATTTTCTTTTAATAATAAATTAGGCTTCGGCCCCAACCTTTTAAAAAAATATATAAAATAACATCACTTACTCTTATTAGGATGATAAATTTTATTTTTTTGATAAGATAGTGAAATGGTTCTATGAATGGAATAACTGAAATAAAGAATAATTTATGATAAGAGTATCCCAATAATATTATAGTGGGAAAATAATATATTTCTAGGTGGATAATAATATTAAATTATGTTCAATTGATTTCTATGTGTATAATTACAAATGAATAATAAAAACAGAATAAATCTTCAACAGATAAAAAAATTGTTCTAAATTCTTATAAGGTCCCAGATCATTGTATAATATTATATTTTTTGTTTTTTATGTAGATGGATCTCTATAAGTTGTAGAGGAGGAATTGCAGTAGATATCCATAAATTTATATTGAAGATATAGATTTATTATTATAATACTTTATCCCAATGGTCCATATGTCTTTAGTTTTCTATACCCTCTAATGATAGGCCAAGGGATATTTACTAGCAAGGAGTTGGAATATCCAACAAATGGGAGGCATTTTCTATGGTACCATTTAACACGCACACATATCCAACCCCAAAATTATGAAAAGTGAATCTAGTAAGTAGAAAATTAATATATACATTGAGATAGAAACCAGAGATTATGAAAATAGAAAACTAGATATTAAACACTACCATAACAAAATACCACCAATTGAAATAATCAATCAATGTGAATAAAACATGTTCCTAAAACTCATCCACAGAAATCCATACATGTTTGTTAGGTGTAAGGGAGTTGTCTAAATACATAGAAGCATACCTCATATGTTAGAGAATTCTAACCATCACCAGGTCCTGGTCCACCAAGAAAAATGTCAATGTGTTGATCATCTACAGAGGACACAACACATGCTGTAAATTCCTGTGTATGGGTGTGTAAAACAATACCCATTTGGAATACCCAAAACCACAATGGAATACCATTATGAAATACACAATGTAAAATAAAAATAAATACATTAACTACACCATCGAAAAATATATGAAGTATACCAAAAGTTATAAATTGTTTACCACAAAGGAAACATACAATGTATAATCATCTCACACATGTATATGTATATTCTATAAAAAATAGGGATATCAGACAAAATACATATAAAAATCTTTATTGGAAACACCTACAATGTCGATAACACATAGTGTAAAAATTAAAACAAAGTGTCAATAACACAAATAGTATTGATAACACAAGGTGTGTCAATAACACATAGTGTTTTGATAAACCATTAAACTTCGATAACACATAGTGTGTTGATATATAATTCATCCCCTATGTTATGAGGACACCAAGTCACATAGTAACATCCACCCATAGAATTCCACTAATATCACACATGGAGTAGGATAAAAAACTATTCATTTCATTAGGTATTATTCCAACATCCATAAAAACTCACTTAGAGTATCTCTAAAGTACTAGATTATCATATGGTTTCCAACAAGACAATGAACTTGTCAAATAAACACACATTTTAAAAGTTACGGTCAATTTTTTTAAACGAACATTCTCAGTTTACTAGACCTAACCTATACTGGACCAACACATTGGACAACTGTGTCACTCAGTCTAGCCCACCTGGCCACCAGAGTCGCCCGACCACCCTATTCTAGCTCAATTCATGTGGTCTTATTTTCTCCAGTGGACGCAGCCCGCCTTTGCTGCAACCTAGGTCCACATGGTCCAACCCGACCACGTGACTCCCCCATGTATATTGGTCAACATGGAACTTAATCATTCAACATGGCAAGACACAACATCCTGGGTCCCCATAACAACTCTATGAGGTCTAGATGTGTCGTCGATGTGGTGCAGCTACCGCCACAGCGGGTAGCTGCCATCCTCCGTGGCACCTACACATGGTCTCCCTGATGTGCCATTATGTACCATCATTCACCACCATCTCTACTAGCCACCATCATCCCAAGTTCCATAGGTCCCCCCATAACTCTGGTGCTCTATTTTTCAAAATGGATCCACATTCATGATATACATGTCGCCACCTTCACTTAATTTTTATTTGATCCATCATGAACGAATCCATTGGTCTAATAACATTTATATCCTCCGAGAATTGTTTTTTCATTCCCACAAGGGTCTAATGGAGACGAAATACATGAATAGGTGTATGAATAACACATAGAACACCCCACAAATAAATCATTTCCTTTCCCATCTCGTCCTTGATTTTTCCATGTTAGAACAGAGAATGATATGATAATCAATTCAATCTATCACCCAATAAACCCCATGATAAATTAAATATCCCACAATAATTATTGAATTGTTGATCAAACATTACAATGGATGGTCTATGTTTTTACATAGAATTAAGAGGTCATGAAGAAATTAAAAAGAAATCAACATCCTTCTTAGTGTTTGGATTATTTTGAAGATGAACCCTAATGCTTTACCACCATCAATCGATCTATTGATCTATAATCAATGTTCTAGCCTCTAATTTGTCATCACAAAATCTCAATCCTTCTACAGTTGTTGGGGATATATTTTTCTCTAAATGTCATAAGAATTACTAGGTTATAATGATATACATAGATTCATGGAAATAAGTAAAATTTCAATGAAACCAATGTAGTGTCAGATAAAATAATTATATTAAATATTTTAATGATTTTTTTTTGAAAAATATATATTTATCATCTAGACCACTATAAACAATTATATTCTTCAACTAAAATAAATTAATTTCTCTGAATGCAACGGTTACCTCACAATTCAAATGTAGGCACCTGTTTAGATGATATTTCATTTTTATGGAAAACGGCCAAAATGCATTATTAAAAATTAATCATAGTTCAATGACCTATTCTGAATACACTGGGCCTCATAATCACATGTCTTATTAAAAAAAAATTCCATAGTTTTCCCAATTAATTTATAGAAATTAAACTATAGAAAGTTTTATTTAATACATACTCCCTCACCATAGGTATTTACATTCACTACAACCCAAAAAATTATACTCAACTAAAAGGTGAGGGTATTGATAATAAATTTAAGCCACTTTCTCCAATGTGATATCATAGAGATACCCATGCTACCACCAAATTCTCCCCAGATGAATCAACCACCCATAAAGGATCTCCTCTTATCAATCATCAATCTCTATGGTGTACTTATAAAATGTCACACCATCATCACTGTTCTGCTCAACCCTGTTGATGATGAGTTATGGATCATGTAGGTACATATTCATCTACCAAACCTAAAATAAATCATGCACCTAGTGCAACTACTAGGGTAGAGCTAGGTGATAAGCCACCACAGCAACTCTAAATATAATCTAATATGGGACCATGTATTTTAGAGTTATCTTATCATGCTTGATAAAGTATATGTAATCCATGATTTGGTTAAACTCAAAGGAACCCATGCTTTACCTTATCAATCAATAGAGGCCTCTTCCTCCTAACAACATACGACTTATGCCACTTGTATGCAGTCCTCATCTACACCTGGATATTCTTAACATTCTCAGGGTAATCCCATAACTACTCTCATACCAAGAGTGGTGAATCCCCTTTATTCATCTAGAAATGTGTTTCCATGCATGGTCGACCATATAGGGCTTCATACATTTCCATACAAATGGTAGAGTGGTATATTTCGGCATACTAGAGTTAGGTTATCCTCCAAAAAATAGCCAAAGTCTATGATGAAAGCATATACCATTTCTTAATGAACCATAATGGTCCTCTCTTTATGGACATATATCTGCAGATAAAACTTCATTCCCAATAAATGAGTCCCAAATGCCTCCTAAAATCCCTTCCATAACCACGATATGAAAAATTAATCCCAGCCAGCAACCTTCATCTATAAAACTCGATGAAGATAAAAAATATTCTACATACATATGCATCCCAAGATCCTTATTGTACACTACTCTCACATTGGATGGAAGTGGGATGACTGTATGAGTCAGTCAATGATCACCAAGAATGTATCATGTCTCATTGTCATGTGTGGTAAACCTGACATGACTTAAAATGATATCCCATCCCACATTCACTCTATAACCTCAGGTTTTTAGGTCATGCCCATGAGAACCTGGTTCTCAGTATTCCCTTTCTAGTAAGTAAGGCATAGAGAAACGGACATTCCCTCTACCTTCTTCATCCATATACACTAGAATTGACATCATAGTTCTCAATACATCATCGCCAGAATTGGATATAATGCCAATGGAGATTTATTGAACTACCTCGTAATTTCTTCCCCAAACTCCACATGTACATCTATCTTTACATTGAAGATAATTTCATTCTACCCACATATCAAACATCAATAAGGGGAATGTATTGTGTAAAATTGAGCACATCGTGTTTTTTAGTTGATATCCCTAGGAAATTTCTCCCATACTAGCTGCATGAGTAGAGGGGTGAAAACCATCAAATGGAGGTATGCTACTCCATTTCCATCCAAAATGGATATCTAAAACATGACCAAATAATTCGACGCCTCACTCATCGTCAACAAGATGGATATCCTAATGAATGTGTCATAAACTATGTTCCCCTTATAATGAGTATATAAAATCTTAAATTAATAGTCCTATTATAAATATATAAATCACCTATGTATCATGTTTAGATCACTCTAAGAAAATATATACGTGAGACTCTTGTGGTCTGAGTAGATAGTAAACCATTCGTGAATCAGGTAGTGTATCCATATCTTTAACGTGATGATTACCACAACTAGCTCAGGATCATGTGTCAAATGGTTCTTCTTATGTGGTCTCGACTAGCTTGAAACATAGGAAATAACTTCTTCCAACAACACCAGGACACAACCCTAAATGGTCACTGATGTATCACTAAAAATTAAATACCTGATTCCCTCAACTAGTTATCTTAATATGGGAACACTCATCCACCAAAAACGCATTTCATGAAATCACTAATATCACATCTATGTCCACATGATGGAATTCTACTTCATGTTTAATGTTTTCAAGGGTTTATTCATACTATAAAGGTTAGATAAAAACAACCAATAGTACCCATCCAATCTATGAAAACTCTACAGACCTGTAACATTTTTGGGTGGTTCTAAATCATGAACTACCACAATATTTATAGGATACACAACAAATAAAGCCTTTAAAATGATGTATCTCATAAAGTGGACCTCCAAAATCATAAACTAAAACATAGAGATATCCCCATAAAGCAGGTGCCCTCGGAACGTGACCAGGACCATCCTCTAGTGTTTTGAGTGCTCCAACTCAGTCAGTGAGTACACTATGATGTCTTCAAATAATTCCATGAAAAAATATTCTATGTAAGGATTCACGATAGATATCATGACTCCCATGAAAACCATTTTGGTTTGTCATGCAAAAATTTATCACCAAGTAAATGTAGTGGTTATACCAATAAATAATGGTTGTCTTTGGTAGATCCTCATCCCATATACAATTATGGTGATAATGAGATATTAGATAAATATTCTAGAACCACCTTGATTCATTATCTAATAAGAGAGATCTCCATTCCTTGGTATTGGATACATATTTTTCATGGGGACCTTATTCCACTGTAGGATGTCCACTAATAACCTCAAGCTCATGCCTTCCTTCTTTGAATACAAAACTGGGGCCACCAAGGGTGAAATACTGGGTCTCATGAATCCCTTCATCTTTATGTACACTTAGTGTACCCTCAAATCACAAAACATTGTAGGAGCTATCCAAAATACACGTGTACATATTAGTGCCATACTAGGTTATTGATAAATTTTGAAGTCAAAATATCTATGAGGAGGAAATCCTAGGATATCATTTTGATTGATGTACATACTCCACTACCACATCATGGTTAAAGGGATCATACCATTCACTGCACTAATGGTGAGACTAGACAATTGATTAGTAATCTACTGCACCATAATATGAGTAAGTCTATCCTACAGATCATGCATTTCCTCTTCACCAAAAATGGACATCCTCGTCCCATTACCACAGAAAGACAACACTCTCAACCCAAAACAGTTAATGTGATCATGGACCGTGGATAACTTTTCTATAAAAAAAATGACATCATAAGACCCCAATGCCACGACAAGGATTTCCAATGTGAAATTCTCACCTCCCAGGGTAAGATGAAACTTTTAGTATCAGTGTGTGATCATCGAATCCCCTCTCGTAGTAGTATCTAAATGTAAGAGTTGAGTAAAAGCCTCTTCCTAAAAATTCAATCCTTAAATAACGGTCATGGAAAGATGATAATGACAGGAACATGCATATATTAAAATAGAAACAAATTTGGAAAATATAGAGATCGTACATATAATCATCCATTGATAACCAATATCATAAGACTCCTTCACTTGTAGATATCTCTATCCCTTACAATAAGCTCCTTATGCATTGTTTCACCACCTAGGTGTGGTAATATGAGGAACTCAATCCCCACCACCTAATACTCTACCTACTCCTCATCCACATCAACCACCCAATAGAACACCTTACACAAGCCTCCTCCTCTTCCTCAACAGTCCCTCTATGGTCTTTTGATTGATTATATAACTGCCGAGGGAATCTCGTTTCAGTTTTCCCCAACTGCCGCATGAGTACCATAGATTGTCCATTAGCATACTCACATTGTCTTGATATACTCTCAGACATGCTATTCTGTCTTTGGGACATTGTTTCCGACGTTTTCTCCGGGGTGCGCGCATCCGTATGTGCGGAGGACGTGCTGCTTGTTACCCCGCATTCCCACTTTCCAAAGGCGGGTGACATCCTTTCCTTGTTCAGGGACATCTGCTCCATGATCGAAACCGGGATGATGTGATGTCAGTTCTTCCTTCCATGGATTCCTCCTCGGAACTCGTCACCTAGTCCGAGTCTCCCTCATAGATTTAAGTCATGCTCATGAATCTCATTCCTAGTGCCATATCTTCATGGACGCTAGTTAATTACACTACTTCTGCCTGGACATTCCATGGGGTCCTGACATGGTAGTGACATTCGGTCAGAGTAGACGACAACATCAGGCATGTCGAGGCATCTCTGGGCGCATGGACATAAGGAAACCTGTATTCGTCCTCATAAGATGGCATCTCAAGGGTACAAAACCCGAGGCATCCCGCATCGGATGCAGGGAATCATATACCAATGACATGTCTCTGAGGTTTTCCTCAGCTTCCCATGATTAACACGGGGTATGCCGCGAGTTTAACATCTTGCAGCGATGGCTACGCCAAGGGCGTGTTTTTTGAGGTTTTCCGCAGGCATCTCTTGTTTAACACGAGGTATGTCATGAGTTTAACGTCTTGAAGAGACGGAATGAGAGTGATCAGAACGTCCCATAGAGACGGATCAGATTGGTACATCCAAAGGAGGGAACTCCTGGAAGATGAATGGATCAGAACACACAATGAGGACGGACCCAAGGTGGTGCGCCCCATGTAGGGGAGAAGTCACATGGTGTATGATCTGAACACCACTGAGGGTGGATCAGGGAGAGTGCACCCTAAAATGGGAGACACCAGGGTTTACCATTGGATGGGATTGAGCCTCATGGAGGTTTCCTACGTACCCTGTGTAGAGGACAGGGATCAAAACCCACGTAGTTCGAATAGGTGATGAAACGGGGTGTACACAGAGGACGACAGCCCAGAGACATGATGGGGCTTATGCGTGGATAGCGGCCCAGGTACTGCTAGGAGCAGCGAGGAGGGTGGATGGCATGATCCCACTAGGATGTGGCGGCCCGGGTAAGAATTAGGGAGGATGATGGATGGATGAATGAAGTGGAGGGGGAATGAAATGGGACCATCACAAGGGTGATGGTGAAGTTGGGCTTGAGCCTCGAAGAGACTTCCTACATATCCCTGTGGCAGGGAATCAATGTCCATGTAGTTTGATGGATTGGGGATTACAGAAGGGTGCTACCCAGGTGCTGCTAGGGAGCGAAAATGGTGGTATGGGGCTTAAGTTCTGAGGCATCCCACGGTGGATATCAGAATTAAGCTCTGAGGCGGCCCACGTTGGTATGGGGCTCACGCTCTGAGGCGGCCCAAAGTGGATATGGGGGTTACACTCTGAGGAAACCCATGGTGATTTGGGGCTTACGCTCTGAGGAGGCCCATGTTGGTATGGGGCTTACTCTTTGAGGTGGCCCATGGTGGTTGGTGAATCGATGTGAAGAGGTCGTAACAACCGGGTGGTGGGCTTGAAACTTGTGGAGGCTTCCTACGTATCCCCGGGGTAGGGAATCAAAGTCCACATAGTTCAGGATGGATTGGAGCTTACGCAAGGGTGCTGCCCAGGTGCCGTTGGGGAGCAACAATGGTGGATGGGTCTTACACTCTAAGGCAACCCATTGTGTATGGGGATTACGCTCTGAGGAGTCCCATGGTGTACGGGGCTTACGCTCTGAGGCGGCCCAAAGTGGATATGGGTGTTACACTCTGAGGCGACCCATGGTGATATGGGGCTTACGCTCTGAGGCAGCCCATGTTGGTATGGGGCTTACGCTCTGAGGCGGCCCATGGTAGTTGGTGAATCGACGTGAAGATGTCGGAAAAACCGTGTGGTGGGCTGGAAGCTTGTGGAGGCTTCCAACTTATCCCTGTGGCAGAGAATCAAAGTCCACGTAGTTCTGGATGGATTAGGGTTTTCACAAGGCTGCTGCCCAGGTGCCGCTAGGGAGCGGCAATGGTGGATGAGGCTTACACTCTGAGGCGGCCCACAATATATGGGGATTACACTCTGAGGTGGCCCACAGTGTATGGGGATTATGCTCTAAGGAGGCTCACTTTGTCTTCATCATGTCTGGCCATGAGGGCATCCCAACTCACTAGCGGGTCGAGGTAATCACCTATGCGCTAGTGCACAAACGGAATAACGCCAAGGGAATTGGAATCTATCCGAACAAAGGGAGACGAAAAGTGTATATCACATGCCCAATATTCATAACATCGTGAGAGTGGTGTGGTGATGGAGGATAACTATTGACCATGGGGGAAACACAACATCCATATCACGTTAGCCAGAAATGAGGACAAACAAATGAGGGTCGACTGCTGACCGTGTTCGAAATACAGGACCTGACTCAATGTGTCGCCCAAAGTATTCCAGGGCATTGGCCCAGGACAGCAGGCTGACCAATGGTCTATCATCCATACAGTTATAGCAGGCGGACCGTAGGTCTATCATCCGTACTGTTATAGGGTCCCATTAGACTTGGAAGTGAGTGACGATCCGAATGAAGGACACGCAAAGTGTGAGGTGGAGTGATGGAATGTTTGAATGGATTCCAATGCTCTTGATATTACGCCACTGTGATCATGGCATAATGAATCTTATACATGTAGCATAAGGCATATCTTATTTGGAAGAAGAGGCATCCTATGTTTGGAATATAAGGATTACTACAGTTTATAGTCATGTAGATGGGACTACTGGCATCTCATGATTGGAGCACAATGCATATCTCATATAGAGTAAGAGGCATCCTATCATTTGTTAGATAGGGAGTAATATAGTTTAAAGTCATGTATATAGGACTACAAGCATCTCATTCTTGGAGAATAAGGCATCTCTCATTAGAAGCAAGAGGCATCCTATGTTTGGCACATATGGATTACTACAGTTTATATTCATGTAGATAGAACTACGGGCATCTCATTCTTGGAGCATAAGGAATCTCTCATATAGGGAAAGATGAATCCTATGTTTGGAACATAGGGATTACTACAGTTTAATGTCATGTAGATAGGAGGGCTGACATCTCATGTATGGAGCATAAGGCATATCTCGTATAGGGCAAGAGGCATCCTATATTTGGAAGATATGGATTACTACAGTTAATAGACATGTAAGTATGACTACTCCCATAAGGCTCCTAGAACGGCTGGTGTTGGGTCTTACGGAAGGGCGGCACATCCTGGTTAAACCTGACATAAGAGCCAGGGGATAGGGTTTGACGGAGTTTCTTGAGGAATGGTTCAACTCAAGGTACTCGAGGAATTGATGATTAGAAGCTCAACTCACGACATAGGAAACAAACTAAGAGGAATACATAAACTCAAGGTGTTTCATAGTGTATGGAAGAGTGTCTCAAATCATGGTATCCCATAAGTGTAAAGAGGTATGCACGCAATTGAGGCTGTTGCGCGGGAAACACCGGTTCAGCGCGCAATAGGTGCGGCAGGCGCGTAAAACCGAATGCGGGTGCCAAAAAGGGGGCGGCACGAGCAATATCGGGGGCGGCGCGCGCAATACCAGATGCGGGCGCTCAATAGGGGCTGTGGGTGCGCAATATATGGCGGTGCACGCAATCCCAGATGCAGGCGTGCAATAGGGGAAGTGGGTGCACAATATGCGGTGGCGCGTGCAATAGCGGCGGTGCGCGCAATATGCAGCGGTGTGCGCAATTGCGGATGTGCACGTGCAATATGTGGCGGCGTGCACAATATGCGGTGGCGTGCGAAATGGAGGCTAGGTGCCCACAATATGCGGCGTCACGTGCAGTAGCGGTTGGGCGTTCACAATATGCGGCGGCACGGGCAATACTGGCTACGGGCGTACAAAAGGACGTGATGCGCGCAATAAGGATGGCTTGCGCGCAATAGCACCGGTGCTGCACTGGATCGCGAAGAATCTGGATCAGTGGCACTATTGCATGCAAAAATTATGAGTTGCATGGAAAACTAGGCAGGTTAGCCCTTTTCCACGCAAAACTAATGTTTTGCGCGCCGGAGGGGAGTTTTCCGTGCCGGCGCAGAAACTGCAGACTTACACGGATCAGAGCGGCGGCCGACCTCCGGGGATCCTCTTCCAAAGGGGGGGGGGGGGCTCGTATTTATAGGCAGAACACGGGTGTCAGTGAACGGAAAATTCCGCACGCGCAAAGTGTTTTCCGCGTGCCAGGCAGTGCACGTAGAATTCCGTGCAGGCAAAGGTGGTGCACGGAAAATTTCGCGCGGGCATAGTGCTGCACCGAAAATTCCGCGCCTGCAAAGATGGGCACGTAATATTCCGCGCGTGCATATGGTTTTCGGACGGAACTACTTTTTTACGTGCAAATCCATTCTTCGCCCCAAAACCGTCTTGGATGGCCATCCCCAGCTGTCCAACTTCAAACAGCCATAACTTCTAATCCGTAACTCCGTTTGGGCTCCATGACCAGTCAAATTGAAGCTTGCGGAATGAGATAAGCTCCTGAATCATCTATGGGGACGTTTGGCAAATTTTGGGGACGCGTTTTCAGGGGTCAACAGACATCTCCTATTATGCATGTCCTACTTGGGTCCATGCATCTGATGTCAGATACCTACTATAAAAGACTCAGCTAACTGGTTCTTACCGGTAGCTCCCACTACTAGCATGTGCTCTTTCAAAACGTTCATTACTAACAGATCTCACTCCAGTACCCCAACATACATATGGATGATATGGGGTATCATATAGGCCTTGATCTCTCGGTGTATCTCCTTCTCAAAAATTTGAGTCCTAAATAAAGGGTCTCATAATATCTCTTTGGTGTAGTGATAAAAATATTTAAACCTCACTTTGTATTCAACTACAATTTTACTATCCAATAATAGATGCATAATCTAATGTTTATTCACTGAGAATAATTTTACAATAAAGAAATTATAACTAAAGTGTCACTCAATGTCTTCTCAATAGATATTCACCTCATCATGCATCTGGGTCCCAATGATACACCAACACCCAGCTGTGCTCTGATGAAAACTCGCAACTATGAATGTTATCTGGTCGACATGTGTAATAAAATGGTGGAATACATGTGTAACTGATTCCATCCAATTCTCATCTACATAGGGGTCCTGAACACATATTAAAATGAGAGATCTCTACCTCTATAACTATTGAAACATGATATGTTTTCATGCATCCACCACCAGTAGTGTTAGTATTAACTGCAGCTTGACGGTTTGGGGAACCACTGGAAAACTGCCCTGAGGTTCTATCTCTGGAATAGGTCGTATCTCTGGTACATGACCATTTACTAATGCCTTATTGATAGGTAGAAAAACCCCATGATCATTTTATAGAATCTGGGATTTCAATATTTGTGGACAAATTCTAAAATTCATATGGATGTACCATAGTGAATATAGTTTACCTAGTGATTACACTCAAGAAGGACATGAAAACCCAAAAAAATACTATATTATTCATGTACAATTGATCCAATGAAGCTAATGATTTGATGTGATGAGTCAAAATATAGGTATCTAGAGTCTCAGTGTATGGATACGTCAGCTGCTACAATAATACTAGATTCCCTGGCTTGAAATATGAAAATGTTTCCAGGAACCTACCACACAGAATCCCTATCCTTAAGTAGAATTGACCACCCATTGATACCACTATTGACAACCCATCCCAGAGTGGCCCATTTCGTGACTACCCAAATCGTGCATCTGATAGGAAAGGGGTTGAAGACTAGTATTGATTAGGGGAATCCATCCAATAAAATAATTTTTATGAGTACCTTTACACACAGACATCTCCAATACAAATATTCTAAAAAATGAAAACACTCTATGGACAATAATTTCATACATTATAATAGAAACCACATGGTAAAATCGTATAAAACTAGAATGTAAATAGGGCTAGAATACAAGACCGTCACAAAATGTCTCTCTCAAAGTGAATACATCTGTTCCCTAAACTCCTAAATAAGAAAACCAACCTACATTGTAGGTTTTATAAAACTCCTTTAAGTCATTGGATCATACCTCATATGTCTGAGCACTATAAGAACCACCGGATCCTGGTATACCTATAAATCCATCAAATCATTGATTGTATTCACAAGACATGAAACATGTTGGAAAATACCATGCATGGGTGAGTAAAAAAATAATTAGTACGACACCCATACATAACAAAGGAATACTACTAAGAAATACATGAAGTACAACAGAAATAAATACACAAAGTATACCATAAATAATATAAATGAATATTCCAAATTATTTTAATTTATTACCAAAAAATAAAATATACAAAGTACAGTTATCCAACATAGGTATAACCCTATAGCACAAAAAAACATGACAATCACATATTTTACACAGAACACCAAGTATCAGTAAAAGACAGAGTGTTAATAACATAATGACTATCGATAACACACAGAGTGTTGATAACACACAGAATATAAAAAAATAGAGATTAGATAACACATTGAGTGTCTATAACACATATATTTTTTTATAATTCATGGAACCCCAAGTCACATAGTCACCAATTCACATAGTCACAGTTAGCTACATGATTTAACTCGTCGTGATATTGTACCAGGATAACCTACTCCTCAAGACATTAGTTTTTTGGGTAAATTCCACAAAAACTCACATAATGTATCACTAAAGGCATGTCTCGTCGCAAGGGTCCCAACACAAGAAATGGCTGCTCATAAGAACATACAGTTTGAGTGTTATGGATATTTTTTAAATGGTATGACAAGGGTCTGACCCGACCCCCTAGACAACCCAACATGGTCTTCTCGACCCAACATAGTCTAGACCAATGGCCCACTCAGTCTATCCCACTGGGCCACTATAGCAGCCAGAAGACCCTAGACCCTCCTTCTGCATGTGGGCCATCTTATCTGCTAAACATGGCCCGGTGCAAGAAAGCAGGTTTTAGTCCACCCGACATGGACGACATTAGACTTTTCCCATGGTATACATGATCCTCCCCGACCATGTTGCTCCCCCAAGTCACCAATCCAAAATGGATTTGTCGTGTTCATTATGGTCACCTAATGCATACACAATCCTTATTGTTGCCCTAGTCTTTGCAGATCCACGTGGTACAGTCATGTTGGTGGCCCTATTCCCACAGGCCCCCATGTTGCTCTGGTTTTCAGTTTCTTAGAAATGAACCATATCATTGATCCTTGATTCGTGACCTACACTACCATAGCCTTTGATCCTACATTGTAGTATATTTGTTTTTGATGGAAATAAATGCCTCTTAGAATAATTGTGTAATGACAGTGAGGGTCCAACAGTAAATGCCACCAAGAACAGGGTTATTAAGAACATATATAACCCTAGAAGAACCAATCATGTCCTTGTTCAAGTAAGACACGATTCTTCCGTTTTATATAGGAAAATGGGGTTGATAAGAACTATGATCTATCACCCAAAACCCCCCCGATAAATTAGACATTCCACATGAATGATTGAACCGTTAATCAACCAGTTCATTAGTTGTTTAGAGTTCATAATTGAATAAAAGAATGGATGATGAAACAAAAAAGTGATCAACATATTACATGGAGTTTGGATATTATTTTTTATGAATGGTTATGTAATGTCATCAATCATCGGTCTGTCAGTCTTTGATCAATGTTCCAATTTCCAATATGTCATGGCTGATTCTCTATCCATATGTGTTTGTTAGAGATTGATCCTTCTTCACTTGTCAATGGAATTCGTTTGTTATTATGATATCCTTAGATTATTTAAAATTAGTAAAATTTAAATGAAAAAATGTAGTATAAAATAAAATTGTATTATTAAATAGTTTCATGACATTTATATAAATAACCTATATGTTTGGTTTGGTCCATACTAGAGGATTACATGCCCCACCTATGGTAAGACCAATGTTCTAAACCCAATGGTGCCCTAAATTTTTTAATTTGGGCTCCAATTTATGTATTAGTTCAGTTTTATATATAAACACACTCCACACATTATAAAAATTGAATATAATTCAAAAAATTGTTCTAGTAACACTAGGCCTCATAATCGCACGTCCTCTTATCACTTTTTCATAGAATTTTCAAAATTAATTTATAGAAATAAAAATGGGAAAAATTAGAGTCATTAAATATATTTTTAATACTATTGTATTCTCAAGAGTCATGATGGGAGTTGTGGAAATTGCATAGATATTTATATGTAGAATAAGTTCTCAAAGGGACGTTTGGGTTATTCTCTTGATTTTTATATACCTATAACATGGGGGTATAATGAATTTATGAATCATATAATTTATCTTATTATGAATCTATATTTTTTAGGGCCACTACTCCATGACTCTAAGGATAAACATACTCTTCCTCTTGGGGAATTATTATTTTTTGAATTGTAGATCCCTTTGCACCATGATAAATTTTATTCTTTTTATGATATATACTATGAAATTTACATCGTATTTATAATGTGCAATTTATGAGGCATTTCGTATCAAAGTCACATTCCTTATTCCATTGTTTTTCCTTGAATTATTTTTTTCACTTCTGTTTAGGAATCTCTATTAGGTAATCTAATATACATATTTCTTATAAATTAATGGACAATAATCAAACTAAGATATCTATAAACATTTCCTCTAAAAATTATGGCACCATAGAGAGATTTACCAAAGACCATTGAATCCGATTTTATTATGCCCATCCCATTCTATATAGGGATGGATATTTGGTGATCAATAGTGAGTTTTCACAATTTATATTGTGAATTATTTTTTATTCGGTTTAAATGGTTCAAGTTCTACTATTCCATTCTATAGTATTTTTGTCTCCATTATTCTTAATAAGTAATTTTTTTGTTTTTCATTTCAATTTTTATGTGAAATCCATGGAGGGATATAATTTCAATTTGGTAAGGGATTTCATAGAGTCACACATATTTTTTATTTCTTTGACAACATGGAAATTCATGTGTTAGTGGTTTTATTTCATGTCATTATCTTGATGAGAAATTAATATTTTATTCATTCCTTGTATCATTATATAGTGGTTTAAATAACATAAATAAATAATAAAACAAATTAAATGGGATAATTTTAATTGGTTTGTAGATATCATAATATAATGTTCCATTTTATTGGTTTTCTTTATTTTTATAAAGATATTTTTCTATATTCTTCTTAAAATATTGTTTATCATTGTTCATATTCATCAAAATTGGATAAAGCATTTAAATCTGATTATGCTTATTGGCTAAAATAATAATGGATTTTATTATTTGTATTATTATTATAATAAATAATGAAACTGTAAGTTATTATTGATGAATATATAAATAATTTAATCTTTTTTTGTTATATATCTTTTAGATTAATGTGGTTTCAAGTTATGTTGTGTTTATAGATTAATTCATGATGATCCAAAAATTTTATTTTGATAAATATAATTACTCCAAGCCAAGGGATAATTTTCTCCTATGAACGAAGGATTCATTGGTACTTTATAATCTATTTTTTATAAACTATATTTTATGTTATTTTTTCCCTATTTGAATTATTTGGTGGATTTTCCTTACAATATGATATGATTATTGCCTATAGTGAATGATAATTTAGTGATAATTTGTTTTGGGATTCATGTATTTGTTATGGAAGTTATTTTATATAATGAAAATATGGATGGTGATATATATAGTGAATAATGTTATGGCTTAGGGTATTATGGATCATGATTTTCATATATAGATATTATATCTTTTAAGATGAGTATTCAACCCAATTTAAAGATACATTCCTATGGACCATATCATTTTTGAGCATTTGGAATATAGATAATAAGTCTTATTACCTCAAGTTTCATATTCAATATCTTTCATAAATATAATCCCATTTAGATATCATCTGAGACATACTATATATAAAACCATTATTCATGTCCTGGGGAATTATAACATAATAAAGGATGATCTCATATTCTCAGATAGGGTATGTGAGAGGGATATCTATAATGACTTAAACATCACATTAGCATAATGATGTGATAAAATGAGGATAAAATTGGAAAATTGAAAAACACATATCATAAATTGCCACAGAATAAATCTTGTATGTTCATAAACCATGAATAATAATTACAATTAATGAACATAAAAAACATAACATTTAAATAAAAGTAAAACTACTTGAAATATAATAATATTATATCAATTTAATCATGTATAAATTGGTATATATTAAATTGTTATGTTAAGGACATGAAATCATTCCCTCATATAAATTAATTATAATGAAATCTAGTTCCACTAATAATCTTGTAGATATGATAATTGATCAAAATATAACTTTATATTCATAATCCTAGGCCCACACATAACCATTTAAACCATAAGAGATGTTGACAAATAGAATTGGGAAGATAAAATCAGGTTCAATAAAAGAAAAATTAAATAATAATTAATCTTTATTTAATTAACTATATAAATGGTTTAAATATAACTAACCACCAAATAATAACAACACTTTAAAATATTTTCCACAAAATATTAATCACATTCGTAAAACATGGTAATAGATTATGTTTCATAAACAATTAAAAAATTATCATAGTATTTCCCATGTAATATAAACAGGTTTCATATTCAAATATTCATAATACTATAGATATTCATTCCAGAAGAAAATTAATGTTGGAAAATTGTTATCATATCAATAGTTAAACATATGCTACACCAATGGTTATTATAGATGATGATTTCAAAATCAATTAAATGTTCATTAAAACATTATTGAGTAAAATATCCTTCAAATTATTGATCAATTATTTTATATTTAAAATTATTATATTAATATAGAAAATATTTTCTTCCAAATGGCACTTTAAAACATGTAATGGTAGCCTCAAATAATCAAGTTATCAGGACTGTATAATAAAAAGTATGTCAAAACAATGATTCCATTCATATTTTTCATAAAAACTAAGAATGAATTCATTTAGATCGGAGATGAATATTCATTTTAATTCATATTTTCAATAGTTATAAATGGCTAAAAAATCTTTAAAAAATTTTACTTGTAAATGATTCCAATAAATCAGGTTCATAAAAGATGGATATTTTAGAAAAAATATTATTTATTAAAGATAGAAATAATGTTGATTTTTTAAAAAAACATTCACTTTTAATAATTATTTATTAAGTAAAATAAAATATAAAGAAACAATTTCATTTTTAAAAATTCACATAATTATATGAAAATCCATGATTTTTTAGAAAGGTGGATTATAAATTTTCATCATCAGAAGCATATTCATGAACAATCACAATAAACGATGAGATTGTGTTATAAATCAATTAATTCTTTTATAGATTTGGAATCATATCCCCCATAAATGATATAAACTAAGATGGATATATATCTCTCAATAAATTCCATATTAAGAAATATAATATACATTCATGGGTACAATATACACAATATAAAATATAAATGTTTTTAATATGGAATGTGTCTCACAGAAATAAATGTGAGTTGAAAATAATATACCAATTCGGTGACTTATGAATCATACTGCCATGAAAGTCTAAAATAAAATGAATATTTAATTATAATTTATAATAATAAATTCATAAAATAAAATTTCAAGGAAAATTTATACATCATACAAATGTGTATAAATTAATAATGACATATATATTAAAAAGATGAAGATTTTAGATTATAAAATCATTTCTTGTTTCAAATCTTTTAAATCATAATCCCATTCAATAATAAAATATATTGAAACATTAAATATATTCATATGATGTTTATAAATGATGTTAAATTCCAATGATGGAATACATATACACCACGCAAAATAAATAAGGAGTGAAAATAAAATATATGTCATTATAAATAAAAGATGGACTAGAAATCCAATTAATTAAGTCTCATTTTTCATTGTAAACATTGGAAAATCATGTATAATAAATATAGGAAAATTATAAATCTTTTATAGAAAAAATCATATTAAAAATACCATATATGATGGAAATTATTGATTTTATATCCCATTTTTTGACAATTGTTATTTTAATATCACACTTTCAAGAAGATAAGTGACTCATTTTTCATTTATCTTTTAATTGTAATTTTTATAAAATTCATTTTTTTCATGATAAATTCTTATTGAAAATGATAATATTAGTATAACAGTTATATAAATTCTCTTTAAAAATATATATACTTATCCATAAAATTAATATATTGAAAATTTTGTTATTCCATTCAGGGATGAGGTCGACTGTATATATTCCTTTATTTTGTTTTCATTTCACCGTAGTTGGAATAGAGTAATGGAAAATTTTAAATACCCTTTATAAAATCATTTTTATATCATATAATAAATATAAATTAATTGAACATCTCTTTATTACTATGCAAGTAATGAGTAAAAATATATATATAATATGATTGTGGTTTTAGTAGTGGATAAGTATGCATACACAACATTATCATTTTCCAATGGCATTGAATGTATAAATATATATATTATATTATTACTCCATAATTATAATTACTTGATAAAAACAATAAAAATATGTAAAATCTGTCATTATATCTCATCAATAGTGGCTTTGATATAATTTGAATTACATCTGCTCGCGTGGTTGTATTCGATTGTACACACAATCAAAGGTTTGGTTTCCCATATGATAAAAGATGATATGTATGAATTTTATGATACAAACTAATAAAATATAAATGTATGTGATATAATGATTTTATTATGTCATAATATTTATATAATATTTGATGTATGTGGAAGAATCAATAACTAAAAACGATTTTTCAATAAGGATACCTCTTCTCCGGAAAACCTCATTAGGTTATCACCAAAATCCTTTTTAGGATTGTTTAATAACAAATATAGTTTCTCTAGGTATATTTAATGGAATAAAGGGAGTTTAGTTTTTCATTTACTATCCAATTTAAATGTATCCTTAAATGTGTATAAGATAGTAGACAATACATACTTTTAAATTTTGGGAAAAGACCCCATATTAAAACTACTTGACATTTCCTAATAGAATCTATATTTATAAGGTTATTAACAATATAATATCATATATATATATATATATTAAAATTTGGGATATTATAATGTTTAAATAATTTCATAAATAAAGTATTTAGAAATTATTTATTGAAATACATACTATTATATATCATATTTACCCCTATTAATCACATTTTTAAAATAAATATAAAAACTAATTTATATTTTTTAAAGAAAGTATTTAGGAAAAAAAATTCAAAATTAAATATTATTAATTATGATTATTTAAATAATGGAATAAATTTTACATAACACATTTTAAATAAGTGGAAGAATATAATTTAAAATGAAACTGGATTATGTGAGGAGAAATTAGTATTCACAAGATATGGTTTCTTTAAGTATAAATTTTTTATATCAATGATTTATATAAAAGGTATTTAATTGAAATAAAGTACAATATTCATAATATAATAGAAACAAAATCTTTTAAAACCATTTATGAATATAATTTATCTATTTATATACATTAAAAAAATATATATTTCTTTAATTGAAATCATTATTTTTCACAATTCATATAAAATTCATTTCAAAAAATTCTAAAAACCAAAAAATGTAATATATACTTGTTAAAATTATTTTAGAAATTAAATAAATTTATTGAAATATATTTTCTAGTTTGTGAAAACAATTATTTTTTTAAAAAACATTGAAGAATGTGGGGAATCCACTTTTTTGGAAAATTGAATTTTCATAAAAACAATGGCATTATTCTCATCCTATGCTTGGAAAAAATATTAGAAGAATGATAACAGAATTGATTTATTATATAATATATTATTTCAATAAAAAAATCACTAATGTGGTCATAATAATTAATTTATAAAAAATAAATTACTATGTTTAAAAATATTATTTCTCGAGAACATTTTTTTGCATTCAAATAATTTCTCTTTTCATTTATAATCAATTGATAAAAAATAAATTAGTTTACTAATGAATAAACCATATACGTTTCATTTTTTATTTTTCAATATTTATATATTCTAATTCAATGGCTGTATTATAATGGTCGGGTTAAATTAATAATGCCAATATTATATTGTGGTTTTCTAATCCTATTGTTGCTTGTAACATAAGATATCAAAAAATGTGTTTATTTAGAAAAAATTGTGATAAATATGGGTTTTACATTTTCTCTCATAACATTAAAAAATCCCGCTTGCAATTTGAACATTTTCTCAGTGGGTTTCACATTTCAAAATTACTTCCTGGAAAAATCAACTTCTTGTAAATGATCGATAAATAATTCTCTTAAAATTGGCAAACTGAAATTATAAAGGGCATATATGAGAACTAATTACTAGGATTATAATTCGAATAATAATTCATGGAAGTAAAAATATTGACATTTAATAGAAAAATATTGACCAATTACTAATGGAGAGTTATAGAGATCCCATATAAGAGAATGATAATGATGAAAAAGTAATTATAATTTTATGGTAAAAAGACTAATAATTAATTATATATAATGGTAAATTTTTAACATTTTTATTTCATGGATATTTTTCTATTTTTGAAAAAATTTCATGAGAAAATATACATTCATAATTTCATTAATTTTTTAAGCCACAATCTAATAATTTGTGTTTCCATTTTTCATCTTCCTTTTCATCTCTTAATCATTTTAATGTGTATTCTAGAATATATTTTTTCATAACTCAAGCACTAAAATTAAGATTTAATGTAACATAATATATATAAAAAGATGATATATTTTTACTCTTATTTGTATGTAATTACTCACATAATAATTTTTTTCACAAGTTATAATATAAAGATAAATAATATTATGATGAAATAAAATATGAACCTCTAAAACCTCATCAAATTATCAACTAAAATAATTAGATAAATTATTAACATTAATATGATTAAAAAAGGAATTATAAAAAAGGTCACCATTTTTATAAAATGACATTGATATTAATCCCTAGAATATCAAAAAATAACTCAAATTTTTATAGAATCAAATTTTTAAATAAAATTGATATATATTCTCCTAAAAAAGGTAATAACCATAAATTCCATAATACCTCTTTGAGGACATACATTCAACCTCATTACATATATGAAGTCATAAATTATTATTTACCTTCTATAAATACCAAAAATCCATATTATCCATCATTTATACGATAAACCACATAGTAATCATGCCATTATCTATTATCAAAATCCCAAATACTATCCAATTTAAATTATCATAAGAATTTATCAATTTATTCCAACAAATCACCATTATTTAATAATCATGAATATATTATGGTTTATATTTCTCTTTAATCATGTGTTTTTTATAAAATATCACCTTTACATTAAATCTATTTTTTCATCGGTACTATTCATCATATTCATTGAAATACCTAATAAAAAATTGTAATTAGACAATATGTTTATATTTGAAAATTCATTTAACATAAATCTATAGTTCAGATATATATACAATTTATTTAATACACTTCATTATTATTCCATTAACTACAATTAAACATCTTATTTATTAATACCTTAATCCTTTTATATTTAACATATAGTCTATTTATCATAAATATAAATATGTTTAATCATATAACAATTTTGATCTTCTTCATTAGCAGTCCCCATAAGAATTTTATTTTCATAATTCCAGTAAATTCCATATTAAAAATGTTCAACCACTGATTATTCCTTAATAAAACTATTAATATCATCAATTTCAATAAATGAACATTTTATTATTTTGAAATAAATATCAAGCACTATAACATTAATATCAATACATAATATATTATTTTGAACCTTTGAGACATTCCCTTAAATTATGATTCCAACATTCACAAAATTTAGGAAATTGAGTATTCATTCCTCCATGTTCTTCATAACTCATCATATAATCAACTACTATCTTTTTCTTAATTGGTGAGTATAATCATTGGTTATGGAATAAGTTGTTAGACATATAACATTATAACTAATTAGGAATTATAAAAATATCGTTCACTACAATAAATATGTCATTTGGTTTGTCATTAAAATATTTTATATTAAATTCTTCATTAACACAACCCATCAAGATAAAACCATGAATAATAATAAATAATCATAATTTGAGAAACATTATTTATACATGGAAGCCCGATAATCCTAGAATATAATTTAAATGATATATAAAAATTGAAACATTTATCTAATACTATTCTAGAATATGTTTATCATGGGACCACCATAATCATAACCTATTTATATACTTTATAATGGTTTGCAATGATAACATGGATTTACTAATATATATCCCTTGATAGGATAAACAATGTCTATAGCAAGGATCATTGTCATTCACCAGATGATGAAGTTTTAAATATCAATGATAACATTGCTAATTAGTTAACCATTGGTATTACGATCTTAGAGACACATCCACTTTTAATATCCATAGTGGGAAATAAATTCTTGTAAAATACCAAAAATATCAATCTATTAAAATATTTAATATCTTATCATCTACATAAACCTATATACAATTTTTTCTCCAATATTTTATAACCATAATCTATAATAGTTGACTAAAAATTTTCTCTAACACCTACATTAATTAAAATCAAATTTCATACCTTGAAATTAAATAAATTAATATGTATATTCAATTAAATTCTCAAATTAATGACTGAAGTCCATATAGTATTAGTGTCATTTAGGAAAAATAATCAGTTTGGTGTATGTCAATGAATGCCATTAACATATTAAATAACGTTATTCCAATTTATTAATATGCATATTCACCCTCTAAAAAAACCTTCATCATCACATATGGAAAGGTAACAAAATAATGGGTGATGTTATATCGTTGTATGTGTATGTGAGAATAATATAATAAATAACATATACAAAATATGGTCATAACGGTCTGCTAAAATAACCTTAAATTTTGAAAAACAATAAAATAAATGACACAGATCATACTCTTATTTGTTGATATAAATCATAAAAGTTAACAATACATGATTCAGAATTAAAATAACTCAATAAAATTACACATTAAGTTAATCATAATAAATTAGTCCCATATAAATATTTATGAGTAATAAATCATGTTACACATATAATCATATGGAAAAGAACAAGATACCAGCATATCCTTATAATCATGAAACCAGGTCTTCACTTAAACTTATAGATATGAAGCCACATCCAAAAATAGAATTGTAAACATTAAATCAAGATAATGAATAACATAACTAACTCAAAATTATTCCATAAAATTTTAATTCATTATATTTATTTATTAAATCTAACCATTATAATATCATATTCAATTCATATAAATTCCATAATACACTCACAAAAATCATAAACCATGAAAAAGAAATTAGTTTCATAAACATTTTAATATTTCATTATAGAATAACCCATGGATTATAAATAGGTTTCATAAACTTGTCATAATCATAATATTAAATAGATACCATCAAAACAAATAAAAATTATTGTATCATTTGATCACTTACTCTCAAAATAATAATAAATCCCGACAATTTTTTTATTCTTTCATTTAAATGTTATATAAATATAATTCAAAAATTCATGAGGAATACATCACATCCATTTAAAAAATAACTTTTAAAAAATATAATAGACAACCAAATATCAATGTAAATTTTTTTATTGTAAATAACCATGGAAACATGTAAATTAATCATATTATTCATGAAGGAAGAAAATTAAATTCATTATGATTACAATATAATAATCATTCCTTTTAAATTTTCGATAAATATTTAAAAGTACCACAATCAAAAAATGAAATGAATATTCATTTTAAACTGTTTTATAAAATTTCAACCCACATTATAATATTAAATAATATATTTTTATAATATTACTGACATCGTTTTAAATGTTTTTCTAAAACATTTATTTGATGAAAAAGTTTTTCTGATCTAAGAGACAAATAACGTTGATTTTTTATGATAAATTTCTTTTTAAATGATTATTTCTTAAATATTATAAAATAGGGGGAAAATATAAATTTTATATAAATTAAAAAATGATAAATAATTATTTAATTTCTATTGGGACATAAAATAATTATTCATCACCAAAAGCATAATAAAAAACAAACATGAGAAATTGAATTATATTATATAACCATTACCACCATGGTATATTTTGAAATTTAATACTTAAGAATTAAAAAACATTATATGAATATTAAAATACTCCAAATATCTATTATAACAAATATAAAATTCATTTATGTGTTGTATATATAGAACATAAAAAACATGTGGTGAATATTGAATGCGTCTCAAAGAAATAAATGTTTTGTGAAATCCCCTTAATATTTTAGTGACATTTAAATTACAATCAGCATGATATAATAAATTAAACTAAAAAATTTAATGTCATTGGAAAAAATAAACTCATGATATAACATTTTAAGGGACTATATATGTTATATATATAATAATATATTCTCAAAAAATGTCCCAAATAAGATAATTTGATATCATATATCCCTTACCACTTTGGAAACCTTTGGATTGTACACTCAATTAGTGACAAAAATAAAATCAGTCCTCAAATAACATGAAAGTAAGGATGTAAATTATGAAATTTTTTAGATGGAATATATATACAATACACAAAATAAACGACTGGTGAACATGGTATATGTATCCATGAAATAAAAGAAAGTCTTGAAATCCCATACCTAGATTATTAATATACTTTTTTACAAATTAATACTTCATGTATAATAATTATATATATAAGAATACATTCAATAATGGTAAACATATATATTATATGGTTTTTAATTTAGGTAAAACCTTTATCACAAAATTTTCAATATTCATTATTAAAATATTTGTTCTATGAGATAACTACTTAATTTAGCATTGATATTTTGGTACGATATATCAGGTTCATTTACAATTATTATGGTTTTTAATATCCCTATTGTTAATCATGATATAAATAAAATTTAAATTAAATATAAAAACATTTTGAGTCAGCCAAAAAAGTAAAACATACAAAAATTATTTACATTAATCTGGGAGATAGTAGGTTATGCATATGCATGAATACTATTTATTGTTTTCAATGAATGGAATAGAGGAAATGTAAAAAAACAATTAAATAATATTTTTTAAATAATATATTCGACATCTATATAAATATAAATATATTTTATTTTATTTTATTATTAACATCCATGTCAAAATAAAATGAAAACTACATCACATGACTTTATAGAGGCAACAATCCACTTGTACAAATGACCAATGTTATTATTTTTCAATGTTTTGGAATTTAATATAGAATATGATATATTATTACTAAAAAATTAAAATTATATTATAAATGTGGTATAAATATTTTAAATATATCAATATATATATCTGTGAGGGATGGTGATTGAAAACGAATTAAATCACTTCTTGGGGAGATAGTCTGACATATACATGATTAATGGTTTCATATCACTTTTTATTTAAGAGTATATAGATATAGGTCATGATAATAACATAATAACAAATAATTTTATAGAAAATAATATTTATATTATATAATATATTGTTTTATTTTGTGAATGAGGTGGGAACAGAATTAATGATTTATGATCCATTATGTACAATACCTCTTCTTCAGACAGGTTCCTTAGGATTTCACCAAAATCCATTAAATGAGGTTTTATTAATCAACAAAATTCCTCCTGGATATGAAAATGGAAGTAAAATTGTATTTTTTTAATTAATTTATAATCGAAAGGGATATTTAATTATATATAATAGAAGAGATTATAATTACTTTTATAAGTGGTGAATGGGTCCTACATTAAAACTACTGAGAAATTTCCCAAAAGAATAAAAATAATAATTTCATTCCAAATAATAATAATATAATAGTATCATAGATTATATCATTAGTTTTATATAAGAATTAAATATCTCCATAAAATATGATTTAGAATTTTTTTATTAGAAAACATACGATTATCACTTGGTTCACCCCCAGGAATCCTATTCTAAACCTAATTATAATAATAAATTATAATTATTTAAAGTATTAATTATGATGACTTATTATATTTAAAATATTAAAAAATATTTTTAATGATAATTCCAAATATGTAATAAAGTTTTTCATAATAAATTCATATAATTATCAGAATATAATTTAAATATAATTTGGAATACATGATGACAAACAAGGTTTCAAATGAATGAAATTCTTTAAATATAAAAGATTTGGTATCAAATATAGAACAAAAAATATATTATAATGAAATAAAATGGAATAATAATAATATAATTGAACTAATTTTATTTTTAACCCATTTAAATGTTAAACATATATTTTCAAATACAATAAATTTAATAGTAGTTTTTAATAAAAATCGATAATTTGTAATATATATCATATAATTAACACTTTGTGAATTTTTTTTTTAAACACAACTCTATATATTTTCATATTCAATAAATATAAAAAATGAGAATAATGGTAAAAAAAATTATTGATTACATAATAAAACATACAATAAATCAATTAGTAATAATGACTAACTTAATATATATATATATATAACTCTTCATGCACAACACTTGTTTTTTTCATAATTTATTTTCATTCATATAAATTTTTTGTATTCTTAATGAATTGATAATAAATGTAATTATTTTCATATTTTTCATGCATGTTTTTTAGTAATATATTTATTCATATTCATAGTATAATATTAAAAAGATAGGTCATAATTTTTATGTTGAAATAATAATATTATTATTATTATGTAGTTAGCTTAAATATTGTTACATGTAATTAAATCCATCGAAGAATTTTATTTTATTTGAGAAAATAATATTTCCTAAAATATTTCAGGTTTACACTATGATTTCCATAGTCCATTGAGGTTGTGGCTTCCCATTGTCTCATCAGGTAAAATTTAGAATACATGATTTATAATGAATATGTTTTAATTGTCTGATAGTTAGGTTGTTTATTTAATCTTTTACATTCCCCACCTCAAAATGGAGGTTTAAGGAGAAATTTTATGCATCATATATTGAATATTATGATTATTTCTACTGTAATAATAATTATGGAATGATAATAAATGATAAAAAAATATAATCCATGGGGTTTTGGATTGAATGAATACTGAAATAATGATAAATCATAAAAAATAATAGAAAATATGATATTACAATTTATTGATGTAAAAATGAGTTAGATAATAATACAATTATAATGTTTCTCTGGAATGAATGAAATGGGGTCTCTTGAACTATTGGTGCACTCATATGATATTAGATACATAGAGTTGGAATCAAGGTGTCCAAGAGGTGATAATTTCAATTACTGTTATAGCTACTTTGTTACCGATAATTTCATACTAAGTTATATATATATATATATATATTAATTACTATTCATTTTAATATACTATACAACCCATGTCAATAGGGAGACTAACATTTAGTGGACTATAGGTGTTTTTTATATAACATCCAGTTTTGCAATGAATGAATGGATGACTACATGCTCTTTTACAACTCTCATATCCCTGTAGTATTATCTGATGGTATTCATTGTTGAAATTTTTTCATATTTGAGTGTATAATTCTTTAATGGATTGTTTTTATCTTTAATCACATGTATAAATAGATGTAAAAACCAAAATATTATTTGTGGTATGTTGTTTATGGTTTGTGGATACTTGTGGGATAATACATGACATATGATTTATGTTTCCACTTAGAAAATTACTTTATTAATGTCCTAAAATGGTATTGTATATAATTATATGATTTTATTAATTTGGATAATAATTTCATAATATTTCACCAATGTTTTCTGGTATTTATGGAATATACCATACCCACAATCCTATAACTTGTTCCATAAAAACATACAATTCATATTTTATTTGATACCAATAGAAAAATATCATACAATAAAATCCATAAAAAAATGATTGTTTCATATCTATTTTATCATGGATATTTTAATATATAATGAATTAAATATTCATTACACATCATAAACAAATAAATCCCATATAATTCATTAATATAAATAATTTTCCTCTAATATATAAGAAACAAAATTCAGGGTGAGTCGGTAATGTCTCCAAAACATTATTTTACCCATTATTTCCACTAAAACATCTCATGTGTACCAATTATTCATAACCATGGTAAAATTTAACATAAAAATCTGTTATTATAGTTATTTTTATAGAAAACAATAATACTAAGGATATCATTTCACAAATTAGGGTAAATAATATGGTTGGAGAATATAAAAAAACAATCAATAATAAGAATAAATTAATAAATTTTACATACATGATAATAAATAAAAACCAGGATATCAATAATAATAATCTCGTACTAATTGAATGAATAATTTGATAACACATAAAACTCTTTTGAAGGACCGGTAAAATAAACTGTTCTCTTTTATGAATTTATATACACATTAATAAAACATGTTTGGTATCATCAGACCCATCAATGTAATGGGGGGATATATAAATTTGTGACTCAATTGTAACTTGTTGATGTCCAACTCATTCAACATAATTATCAACATGTATATTCATAAATTTCCCTAGTTAAAAATTTATTCAACAAAACACGGCTATAAATGTAATGAAATATATGGAATGTCAATACATAATCTACTTGTATTGGTAGTAATTTGTATTTATTAATATCTGTACACTCCCCCATGTTAGATAAAGGGATATCATTGTCATAACCCATCAATAGAACTAATTTTGATTGTAAAATAATACATATTAAGCTTTCCAAAATTCCTACATTTTTGAAATTAATCATTACTAATTCCAATACATTTCCACATGTTAAAAAAATAATATTCATTCTCTTTGATCATCACGCAATATTAATTATATTAAAATGTGTTGTCAATTACATTTAGAGAAATTAATAAACATATAATTCAATACAGTAATAATATAATTAATGTTATCCATATAAAGTGGGAAGATGGTTTCAATGGAACATAACCCATGTATTATGAATGATAATGATAAGGATGTTGACATAATTGAATATAATGATCATTTTAAAAAATTAATAAAATTGATCATGAATAAAATTAATTGATATCATAGGTTCAATATACCAAATGATAATATATATATATATATATTAAAATTAATCATGAAATTTAAACCCCGAATGGGTAAATCACTTCGAAAATAAAAAATAATGTGTTATTGAAAACATAATATGGAATTTAGAAAACATTTATAAAAATAATGTAAAATGAAAAATTATATGTCATGTTAAGGGGTTACTTTTGAAAAAATTATGTGAAAAAATATAAAAACATAAATTAAATAATAATCAATAATAATTGTTCTCGGATAAAGAATAATATTTATAATGGAGATATAATGAGTGTGGGATAGAGAATTTTAATGTGAATGGGGAAAACCATCTTATTATTTTCAAATTAGCATTGTTAAAAACTAATATTATATTAATAATAAAAGACTATTTCTTTATATCAAAAAATTATTTTCCAAATGGGGATTATATAATAATATGTAATATAATAATATGTCTGGTGAAACAAAAAATTTAACAAAAACTATCATTGGAAAAAAATATAGTTTATGGAAAGGAGACTTGAGATATCAATATCTATAATGTGATATATAATCCATAATATTAGGAACATTTAAAAAGTTGTTAATTTAGTAAAAATTTAATATAAAATTAAAATAATACATTATATAATAAAAATAAATATTTTACCCATATTATATTTAATAAGATTAAGTAAAGAAAAACAAATCATTGATTGATTATTGAGTCACCAAAACACATTCCACTATTCTAATAAATTATTCAAATAAAATTTTAATAATAGAAAATTTATTGGAATATTATATCCTATATATTATATGGAAAACTTGTTTTGAAAAATCATTGAAAAATATGTAAATATAACTCTATAAAATGGAATCATAGTTATTTACATGTTACATAACTCAGTGAAAAAAATGGTACCATTAAAAATATGGGGTGCAATGTAACACAATAATAAAAAACTCATGATTGTTTATTATCGCAATTAAATTTCAAATACATTAAAAATATATAATTCATAATATGATTTCATAAATGGGTATTATATAAACAACACAAATGAAATTAGTATCAAAATACAAAATCTGTTTGTAAGGGATGATTTTTTGAGGAAAACCATTAACTCAGTCCATATTTGATTTATGATTCACCAATAGACATAAATAATTAAATTTATAACAATAATTACATGCCCAACAACCATATTATAAACACAATTAATTCATAGTGAACATTTAAAATTACATTATATATATAAGATATCATTAAACTATTTTTGTCTCTTCTGATTTTAATTTTAATTGCTTTTTAAATTGAATTTTTATTCTTTATTTATAAAAATATCATCATTTGAAGATAGAAATTAGTGATAAAAAATTCCTGATATTAATTTTTAGATAAATTCATTCCATATTAGTTTTCATTACAATCCATGAAGATGATTCTCATGATGTTCTTCATTTAATGATTTAAAATAATAAAAAAATGTTTTCAAAATTAATGTTTTTATTGTTGATATAACATTTCCATAAAAATTTATTTTCATATTTGTATATTATTATAAAAGTTAATTGTTTTTAATATTATATTATTATTATAAATGTATAGTATTATTCATATAGATAGTTAAATTGAAAATAACAAAATGCAATCATGTGTAATAGATTTTAATGAAATGGTTTAGTTGTAATATATTTATACTAGAATAATAATAAACATATTTCATGATTTTTAGAATGATATCTATGAATTTTGAAAAACACTATGATATTATAGTTTATATAAAGTCAATAGATCCTAAAAATTGATAATAATCCTCTAAGATCTCTATTTCAAAACAATTTAACATAAAATATTATATTATTTATAATATGAATAATAGTTTCTCAAATTTTCCATAGCAGAACCATATTTATATCATAAAAAAATATTTATCCAATAATTCCACACATTTGAGGATCTATCTATTATAGGTATCAAAATATAAACAAGAATCAATCATTATAGGATTGTCATAGACAATATGTATGCATGGATGAAAATATAATTTACAATAGAATGTGAGAAATGAGAAATATGGAGTATTGTTTAATAATAAAAAAATCATATAAATTTAATAATAATTTATTATATTGCCATTTACTACCATCCTTGTATGTTTCTGATCTAAAATTGAATTAATTGAGTCATTGAGGACCTAGTATACACAATACGTGAATTACAGTCTCTTTTTTATATAATATAAAAAGTAAAAGGTGACAAATGATTATTCACATTGAATAATATATTTATTTATATAATAAAAAATAATTTTAATACAATGTTATTAAAATAATATAATTGGATGTGAAAAAAATTGATGAAATATTTTATGTAAAAATGATTAATCACATTGATCACATTGTTTTCTAATTGTAATTCCCCATAAAATTGATGAAATAAGATCTAATATGGTGACTATAATCTCAATAGAGTTAATTTATATTATATGTTACATAATGAAGTTAGGTTTGTTTGACTAATGATATATTTTTGTAGTTACACTAAGTGATAAATAAAAGCCCCATTTTAATGTGGTGTGAACGAGTTTATTATAAATACATCAACATAATATAATTGGTAGACATGGAACAGATGTCACCATGATCCATAATTGAAAAATAATAGAGTATTGAAAAAATAAAGCTGATAAAACAAACAAAAACTATATTTTTGACACTTATTATCATGGTTCAATCCATTTAACATCAAAAAAATTACTTTTATCTTTTAAGCATTTACTATGATAACCAGTTTCTAATTACGTTATCTATATTATTATTAAAAAAAATATCATTGTTATATAATATAAAGAAACATATTAAAATTTAAAAATATATCTTATTTCAATAAACTTATAAAATAGGACAAAGAATATATATATATATATATATTAAGAGGGTATTAAATAAAGATTTTCAGAAAATATTATGTTTGTTCTAAAATACTAAATAAGTGTTTATAAATAATAATATATGTATTTGAACTTACAAACACAGACACACACACAAACAGACACACACACACACACATAATCCCTAGAAAATTTATTTTTGAGTTTTCAATTCAACATAATTTTTTAAAAATTTCATAAAATTTGTGTTGTTTGTAAAAACTATATTTTTGCATTAAAAATATTATTTTTACAATCATCAAAAAAAATTATATAAACTTAATATCCAATTGAACCAAAAATAATTTTTATTTTTTCTAATTAAAAATTTAAATTTTAAAAGTATCAGTTTTCAATAAAAAAAGAGATATATTCCAAAAAGAAAACTGTATTAAAAATTTTAATTGTATCAATATAAAATGTTATCTTTCATATTTTATATTATTTAATAACTAAATTATTATAAAAAATTAATAATATCAAATATATTTTATCATAAATAACAAAAATACTATTAAAATAGAAATACATATCACATTAGAATGATATTTTTATAAAGATAAAATTTTAAATTTTAAATGACTTTATTAATCATTAAAATTAACCTCTTTTAATTTGATTCATATTAAAATTAAGCTTTATTTTTAATATATATATATATATATAATTCATAAATTCATTTATACAATTCATATTCGGATAAATGAAATTCAAGATTTTGAATTTCATAATTAATTATTTATATGATTTAATTTAATTTGTTATTTACTTACTTTCAATATTTGGTGTCAGTATTTTTATCATCATATAAAATAATTCAATGATAATCATATATTTATATTATTTAATCCACCAAAAATATATTCCTTTCAGGAATTTGACTCCTAAGATCATGTTATTATCTATATAAATCTCATAATTAATCATATACCACCAGATTTACACAGATATATAATGTATTTTGGATCGTATTGACTAATATAATAATGTTATAGTTCACTACAATGGAATCATAAACATTCCCAATTTCATATTGAATTCTAATTATTTAAAAATATCTGTAACTATATAGAATAAATTTACATAATACTTGAAGATTATTATATGAAAATAATAGTAATATGCGGTTAAATATATATATATATATTTCATTAAGCTTTTGATAAAAAAATTGATATACGAAATCATAAAATATAGCGTGAAAACTCATTATCCAATTTATTAGAATTATTTTAGTGGGATTTTCAATTTTTCATGTTTGTTGGTGGTTATTTCCTTGATTATCCTATGTATTTTTACAATATTTCACATAGTCCACATCTCATGTGAAATTATAGTAATAGAGTTATTTTTTCTTCTATATTTAGTTTTCACTTTTTGGTATTATTTTCATTTTCTCCATACATATAGAATATTCACGTCCTATTAAAAAATTATTCCCATTCAATTTACCAAAATATTGAAATATAAGAAATTTAATCTTCATTCCATTATCATCATGGTCACTATAATTGAAATGGGATTTCATCCAATTATTATTATTTTCTCCCTTGGGATTTTAAAAATATCACAAATCAAATTTATATTCAATATAAACAATTTGGATTAATCACAATATTTCTAACCCTAAAATGTATTATTGTAAGATATTTGTTTGGAGGGTTTCTTTATTGTCCATGGAATCAATTTTTATCAATTTTCGTTATATTTCATCCACTACTAAAATAGAATTATTTAACCGGTTTAATGATCTCTAGAGTAGAAATATCATATATTAATATTGATATATTTCATGATATGTTTTCCCATTTAATAAAAATATCATGTCTGCCAATAATTCACACAGAATAATATATATTAGAATCATTTATAACTATAATTATATCATATTAATCAAGGGAACTATATATTGGTTGAAATAATTCACATAAACAAAATCTGAAAAATAGAGATCCCATATTTCTGTTAACAACATTAAAATATTCTGTATACAAAAATCATAGAATTATATTATATAAATATCCAACGCATACCATATTCCAATAATATAAAATTCATTAATATATAAGATAATATATGAATCACTATGAATTAATTTATTTTATCCCTTGACACATTAATTATATGTTACATATCATAAGAATATGCATTTCCATCAATGTGGGTTATAATGAGAATGTGGTTGACTGAAAAATAACCTTTGAGATTATATATCAAGGCATAATGACTTCTCTTCAAAAAATATACAATAATGTGAAGATAAATTCAATTATAAAACAAAAATTTTAAAGGTTATTTTTCCTTGATGAATATTTTCAATAACTATATCAATATTCTATTATAATGTAATTATGTATTATTAACGAAGAATCCTACTCAAGATAATAGAAAACCTCAAAATGTTATCATATACCCAAAACTAACTACTAGATATTTCAATACGTTATTCACTAATAAATTATTATATATTAATAACAAAAGGAAATTTATAACCATGATATTAAATCATACACAAATCCCGAAGGGCTAGCTTTAATGTTGAAATTATGTTCAACTATAATGTCTGGGTACAAAAACAATCCTCAATAAAAGACATAATCATTATTATAAACTAAACAATTTCGATAACACCAATTGTGATGCCTATGAGCTAAGCTACTATATTTTTTTCATTAAACACATATATTATATAATAACGTTGATACCATCGATAAATTTCTATATAATACCATATATAACTTGAAAAAATAATATTGTATCTGTTATATATTTGGGATATTTTCCCGTTTATAGATTTAGAGAATTCAAAGAAATCGATAACTAATAAAACTCATAAATTTCGAAACTAATTGATATTTTATCAATTAGATGAGAAAATAATTAAATATTGATGACTCTCCAAAATATCATGTAAATTAATTCACAAGTTCTATCCTTATAATCATGTGATGTGTAATACTGTTTTCCTTATCTCGGGGAAATGGAAACATCGAAATATTTTTCATATGTCCCCCAATGAGGAGAAAAATAAAATTTAGGTAATAAGGAAATAAACATTGAAAATTTATTATAGAAAACTATGTGAAAGAAATGAATAAAAAATAAACTAAAACAGTGATCATTGTATATCCATTATAATAAATATAAATACATGGATAAATAAAACTAATATCCATTTGATGGAATTTATATTTCTTGAAAAAAAAACATATAATTATGTCTTTGGAAAAGTATGTTCTATGATATTCTCAAGAGGTGTATAGTAAAATAACATCTTCTTTTGTTTCATGATATAGGTTGATAAATCAAGAGGAAATATAATAACGGGTCACACAGATTACATGATTGTGTACAATTAATTTTTAAAATCTATTAAAATGAATTTTCAAAAAATTCTATAAATAAAATAATTATAATACCACAAAATATAATATATGATTATCTTTTCATATGAAATTTTGATCATTAAAAATCACCACACGGATCACATATAATAATTTAAATTACGATATATATATAAAAAAGTATAAAAATTAAAAATTAATTATAAAATCAATCCATTGAATTAGTTGTATTCAATTAAATTAACGTCACTATATAAAATATTTATAATATAATTAATGTTTAATTTAAATATGAATTAAATATTATTCATTTACCTAAAATATCTAATAATTTCATATATTTCATAGAAATTCATTAGTCTAAAAGTTGATTTATTATGTGATAAATATTCTTAAATATAGAAAAAATATTAATGATTATAAATAATGTTTGATATTAATTACTGGTTACCATCAATTAAGTTCTATATAAAATAAAATAATAAAAATCTATGCTAATATTTGAAAATTTTATATTCCAATACAGACAGATGTATGATTTATTCATTTTCCGTGTATTCCACTCTTTGATTTTTATGCTAACTATTTTTTTTTGGGTTCACCTTTATAGTTGAGCTTTGGTAGATATGTCTTATTTAGATATTGAGAGACTTTTATTTAGTAAATGGAATAAATATTAGAGATATTTATTGTTTAAATTAATGGAGTCATTGTATAAATGAGTTAAATGGATTAATGAATGTTTTCCAATCATTGAAAATATTTAATGGTTTTTTGGTCCATTTTATATAAAAAATATCAATGTTTTTGGGCGGGATATTGCATTTCATGTAAATGGTACATAATTTTTATCCCCCCATAATGAATTTTTTGTGAACTAGTACAGTTTTTGAAATGGTTAAACATCCCATAAACTGTTCACATTGAGTAACAAATTGATCACGATAAATAGTAACTCGTGGTGATATGTTTTTCGGCTTATAATTCTAAAAATAAATACATAATGTGTAATTGAGTTACAAGTCATCCAATATCATAATGAGATGTTTTAAAGGTTTTGGTACACTGATTGTTACATTCAATATCCTATATAATTCCACTTATCAACCCTAGAGCGGATCTGTAGAAATTTTGCAGTTCCATACTACATTTTGGATATCTCATTTCTGTGATTCATCCATGGTAGGTATATCTCATTAGTTTTCCCTTACTCTTATATATATTTTACATAAGGCTGGTTGATCTTTTGGACGACGTTAGTGGTTGATTTTAATTATTATTTTATTTTTTCAAGGTTTCATATATTTATAATCTATGACATCGTTCAATTTGAAATTACCCTTTGGAAGTTCTATTTTTATCACTAGTTAATATTTCAGCGACTAATCCTTAACCTATGGTCTATTTAATTTCAATTATGTGTAATTTTTTTATTCTTCATATAATAAATTTTATCAACTTATGTAATCAATGAATTATATTTTTCAATATAGTCCCTCTGGATCTAATTGTTACTAAACATTCTTATTGATAACATTTGGGTGAGTGGGTCATTTAATATAAATGAATGGACAAATTGATCTATGTGTGTTTATCATTTCATAAGGATTGGGTTATTTATTGATATAGATTCACCTTTCTATGTCATGATTATTTAAATTACTAGCATGTTATTGGTTTATGAACAAATGATAAATTTAATGCTTAATTAAATAATAGATGATAATATTCTTAATTAACATTTGAGCGTTTTGAATTGATTTTTTGATATCCTTTCCTTTATGTCTTGTTATTTATGCTCCATTTCTTATATAGTATGAAATTCCAAGTGATTCATGCTGAAATTCTAAAATTGCTGGTCATGACTTATGATGCATGATGATGTTCTTATATAATGATCATATCCTTGATTCTTTTTCTCATGATTATATATAGATATTAGACATCTATAATGTTGTAATTATTATATAAAGGGGTTATCCTTGATTCATTACTTAATAATAATATTCCATCATCATGTTTGATTTGTCGCTGAAATGCTAATATAGTGGGGTTGACCTTGAATTTTGAGATTTTTACAATGTTTATATTATTATTGTTAACTTGGTTGTGAGGAATCCATATAGTCATTACAACATGATTTAGAGAACGATTATGGTTTTCTAAGATTATATGATTATTGTTGGAATGGTTATTAGAAATAATCTATGATATTTCAGCACGGTACTAATATTTTTTAATATTGTACTAAAGTAATTATTTAATTAATTCTTAGAGATTTTTTTAGTATTGAATGAAATTATTATCAGACTGCATATGTTTAGAATTGGTGATGTTGACATAATTATTTATACAATCACCATTTATAGGCCTCCATTTTTTATCTAAAAAGATTACATGGATACAAGATTAGAAATGTGAAAGGGACCTTGCTATTGAATTTTTCTTGTTGGATTGTATAGAGTTTGGAGATGGGACAGACATAGGGTTCTGGACGACAAAATTTTGAATCATATCATATTTTCTTACATCTCTCAATACAATTATTTAAATTATAGTATAACATTTAAAAATTTCATTATTATTTATTGGACTATTCAATTGGAATATTTGTTATATTTTCAGCTATATTGTATTGGTTTTTATTCTTCACTCTCATATATATTTAATGAATTATATTTTTTTCTGTTATTTTGTAAGTATGTTATAGGGTGTTATATATATCCACAATAGATATCACTCTCTGTCTATATATTGGTAGCCTATGGAATTTGGGGAGTACGATTTAAGCCCCTTAACCAACACATTATTTTCCATGCAGGATTGTTCCAGATTAGGGGATAGTACATTGTGTAATCACAAAAAAATTTCTTTTCTAATTCATTAATATTATCATAAGTTAAAAAGGGTTACATGATCCTTTGACACATGGTAATGATCTTGTGTATTTTAGTACCTAAACATTTTATAGGGTAAAATATCAATAGCATTCCATGGGATTGTTGTTTATATTGTTCTCTTTTTATTGCTGATGTTGTTTCATATTAGGTAATTCAACTATTTTGTATTGTTATTACTTTAATATTTTATATCTTTTCTATATTTAAACTCATGACCCGATGTGGTCCAATATGAGTAATCATATGGTAGACACATAAGATATATATTCGCATGAATCATTCAAGGTACGAACATATTAATTGAATTTGATAAATACTTTCCCATATTAATTATGATATAAAATACTTGTTATATAAACAAAATAGAACTAAATGAAGTATTTGGTATTTTTAAATTTCATATAGTAAATGTTTATAATGATTTAAATAATTTCATTGACTTATTAATGAATCATATTCATTGTTATTATATCATATATGGTTCACTTATGACTTTATATTACCCATTATTTTGTAAATTCCATGTTAAACAGTGTTTTGGGTAAAATCATTTCAGTTGTCGTCCGTGTTTTGACTTGTAATTAATAATATGATTACTTAGATCATGATTACATAATTCCATAAAATAAAACATGATTTATATATAATATATATTCATAATATACATATATATAATAGATCGATAACTGGAAAGAAATACACCGTTCATGGAGACGGTAGGCCGTACGTACGCATGAACGTTGTTTTCGTTTCCTTATTGAATTGAATGGAATTAAGTAGATGACATAAATATATATATACACAGATCCAATAGCATTATTATGTCATATATTTTATGATTACTTATTATATATACATTATAATCATTCTTGAATAGTTATCATGGAGAATGAATCTCATCGCGTCATGGAGACGGTATTCCGTATGTACGCACGAGCGATGATATCATTCCCATGATCGTCGAATTGTATTAAAGTGTATGTATAATATTAAATAATCAATATCACATTACAATAATCATATATATTCATTACTTTCACCATTATAGCCATCCAAGTAATGTGGTGGTGGAAAATAGATGACACCACGGCGTGGAGACGGTATTCTGTACGTACGCACGCGCAGTGATTTCATTTTCCATAGGATGGATAGATAGTGAAATATGGTTGTTTCATACATATAATAACATATCAGTATATGAGTGATACTGATGTTATTAATTCATAATGAAACAAATAAAGAAGAAGACGTTGAAGAAGAATGAAAATCGAAAGAATCAGTAATGGATATTACCTCTTCTTTGACACGCCTCTTTGAATCCTCCTCTTAGGGTACTAAAATTGGGCTTTGAAGAAGACCAGGACCTCTAGGATGTTTCTAGGAAAGTTTATAAGGGAAATGGGCAGGGTTTGGCCGAGCGTAAAGGTTCAAATTGGTGTGAGGAAGAGAGGGAGGAGGTGCCCTTTTATAAGGGATGAGAGGGGCACCTTTGGAAATCTTAAAAATATTAATTTATAATAAATCTAACCCCACTTAAAAACCAACAAAATGACTCACATTAGAATATTAGATGAGATAGGGTTGTAATCTCATCAACCAATAAAATTTAGACATGTTAGGAATTTATTTTAAACATTATCAACTTGATTTATCCTTACTTAATCAATTTAATTTAATTTGTTGTAATAAAATTGTAAATTTTAAATTATAACAAATAATTACTTATTTTTTGTGAATTGTCCATAATTGGATACTTTATAACATTTGAGACCATATAAATTTAAATTTATAATTTTGAAATATTTTTGTGATTTTTAAACAATTTTATAATATGTTATTTTTATAAAATAACAATAGTGTCAATTTTGACAGTATTCATTTATTTGAATTTAAATAAAATATATACAGAAGATATGTTAAAAATAAAATCATAAATAGATTCATAAAAGGTCATATGTATCTATAAAATTATTGTAGAACATTAAATAGTCATATAATATTTATTTTGTTAATTTTAAATCCAATTACTACAACATTTTTTTATAATTATTTAATATAATTATTTGTTTCATAAAAATTAAAAGTAAAATCCTATGATGAAGATATTCTATTACCTTTCACAATAATTCTTTTACTTAAATTTATCATCTTAAAATCACAATATTTAAATTTTTATATTTATTAAATTATGAAGGTGACTACTTTGGAATCATTTAAAATAAAATAATATAAGTGTCATAATCACTTTTCTAAGACTCCAAACGGTTATATATTAGGTCATTGGATTATTATGGTATATATATATACTACCAATAAGTTTTGGTCAGGTTTGTGCTTCTTTTAATGGGTATTATTATTTCAATAAAAACTATATTACTGATTTTTCAATTAATATATAATTTCTTCATCATTAATGTATCACCATTAATGACACTTATTTAATCCATAAAAATTCTAAATAAATTATCATGATGTAGATATTTTTATTATATTTCTGGAGACTCTTCATGTTCGATGTTTTATGATGTTTATCACTAAATTAAGATTATTATACTTATAAGATTTAAGAGAGTGACATGTTGTCACATTCTTTGGTTTTAATAATAATTAAATTTTTTTCATAGTCAAGAATCCATAAAATGAATCTAATCCATCCATTAGGTGATATGGGTCTACTTTTAGCCATCCAATATTATTTTGTATTTTTTAGGGTAATTTTATAATATTATATTTACCATTAATTATTCGATTTACCTTTAACTATGGTAAATAAAATTTACCGTAGTTACTATTCATAATTTCCAAAAATAAAAAGTAGCATATTAACATAATTTGGACCCAATTATTCCAAATATTGAATCCATTTTTTAATATTAAATACAAATAAGTTGCAGAAATTAAATTAAAATTAATCCCGTTGTCGAATGAAAACGAGTTTTTGTTTAAAACATTGCAAAATATTGAATTGATTTAACCTACGAATTTATTGTAAAATCAATGATAATGACATACATTATATTAACTTTTAAAAATATATTCTATTTATTCTTTAAAATCATTAAATATTATAATTTAACCATATAAATTATTGCGATGAAAAAAGTTGTTTTTAATTAAAATATAGCGTGTTTTTATTATTCATCAAAATATGAAAGTTACCAGAATTTTATGAAAACTTTATCCAAAATACATTTTTATTTCTTGATTCAAAAGAATAATTTTATTTAGTCAAATTGAACTTATAAAAATGTCAAAAACTAGTTTTATTGCAGGTGTGCCATCAAAAGGCAGCAAAACTGCATTTTTTGAATAATACTTATTTTACCGGAAAAAATTATTTTGTTCTTATACCATATTCTAAAAAATGTGTAAGATGAATAATAATGTTATAAAATTCAAAATTTAGTTAATACTATTCATAACAGCTAATTCATTATAATATTATAATAATATATCGTTGTTTAGTAAAACCAGGTATTGCGTACAACACACACTATTGAGGAATGTCGTGATTGCGTGTAATGAAAACCAAGTCAGGGTTGTGTGTTGTGCAAGAATCCGTCGTTGTTTTTTATAACAGAATCCAAACATATTTCATTTATACATTGAATATATATATATATATACTCAATGTTGCGTAGAATAACAATTATCATAATTGTGTGTAACACGATCCAAGAATAGTGTTGTGTATACTACAAGAAAATACGGTGTTGCGTATTGTGCAAGGTAATCTTGATGTAGCATACAACACAAGACATTAATGAAATTAAAAGAATATTTTTCATAAAATCTCGGGGTGTTACATTCTACCCCCTTAAAATGAATTTTTCCCTCGAAATTCGTCGGGGTTATAAATGGTTTACTACTCGAAAGATTTTTTAATAGAAACCCACATCGTAAAAAAAGAATACCAAAACATAGATTTAAAAACTAAAATATGAAATGTAACGGTTACCCAAATTAACTCATCACTGAGTTTCCACGTAGGAGAACATTGGTGAAAATATGGATATGGAAGAAAAATCTAACCATCAAGTTCTGATGGAGAGTGGTAGAGAACATTGCTATGAAAAATCCATCAATCACAAAGCCATAGATTTGTGATGGTCTAAGGTACCATCTGATTCATCAGATATAAGGGCACTAGGACAACATTTTTGGTTTTCCAGATCATTTCCCTAAAGATGATGAAATTGGAAATAGAAGAAATACATTCATGATTTTGGTACAGTCTCACCGTTGTTCGTTCTTTGGAAAATTTCCACTTCATCTCTTAAAGAAATGAATTTGAACTTGTCATTCGTGAAGTGTTAGCAGCTCATGTGATAGAATGATGGGTCATTCCATCTGTCTCAAAGAAAAGGTTATAAAAGTTATCAAAAATACATAAGTCCATATATAGTGAGTTTAATCGTATATGGTTCCTAAAATGGACTTATACTTCATATATCATTCTGCTTAATACAATGAAACTACTTTCTACTAAACAGGGACTTCCTGTCAGCCAGTGGTAGGAGATAAAGGCCAGTCGCACTTCGGTTGTGGGTTCGATTCCCACAGCCTTGTCCGATGCGATGGGCTGTCGCCCGTCCTGCAGGTTTCCCTTTTTCTAATACTACATTACTATAATATCCCATCAATAATATCAAAAAAAGTTTAATCCTTAAACAATACTAACTTATGTCCAACATAATCCATTCCAATCATTAGGATTATCTAAAATACTTTTTTCCAAGCTCATAGTATAAATAAAATGATTACTTGAAATTTCATCAATCATGAATGTGAATACCATCATTTATCCCCCATATATCTTGTTGGTCACATTCCAATCATGTGAATACCTTAATCACGTATTCTCTTGAAAAATGAATACCCATTAAACCTTAGTGGAAACATGAATGCTGTCAAAAGTTAACTCTTTCCACATACCAAAATCCAAAAATTCTATATACTCAAACCATGATATAACCTTCTCCTTATATCGGTCATGATCTCATGAATACTATCAAACATTTAATTTTCTCCTTATCCCTTCATTATGCACATATCATCTATAGTCCAAAAATATCTGAATAACCTTTCATGGATACTGGTACCATTAATCATACACTTTCAAATCTCAAGGAAAGACAATAGTGTAACATTCCTTAGATGTATCTTTATTCCATAGTACCATGAGATTACTTATACAACATTACACTTGATAAACATGTAATAATTCCACTACCTTCTTAAACCATTGACCGAGCTTCAACAATTCTTTCATCTCACATATCATTTGTAGTCTCTTCATCATCATCATCATAAATACTACCCATACGACTGTACTGATTTTCTTCATGAGACTTTCCCTTAGGGAATTGGTTTGCATAATTCCCGTACATTCCACATTTAAAACATTTAACCATTGTTGATGTCGTAGCTATACCATTATCCTCATCCATGGTGTTAACTGAACCTTTTCATTTGCACTTACTGGATTTGTGTCCTTATTTTCCACACCCAAAGCATCTTCCAGTTCCCTTGAAAAAATCTCTCTGATGCCTCTTCCCATTTGATTTACATGAGGGAAATTGAACTTTCATTCCTCTATTATCATCATGAAACTCTATGTTTCTCTTATTATCTGAGTCGGGAAACATACCAAAGATTAGATTATTGATCATCTTATGAGATTTCTGATTAGGCATAATAACAATGTTTGGACTTCCAAATCCCATTTCATTTGGGTTCTCATGAATAATATCATTCCATTGTCTGTCATATCCTCCATTATAATGAATCTTCATGTTTCCATCCATTTTCTAAAACCCAAAAAGAATAGTATGAGAGGAAAAAATCATGCTAGGGAAAAAACATAGTAAATGGGGAGCACCCTCAATATCTAGCATCTTAGGTTAAATTCTATGATTGTTACTGTAGTTCTAGGACTATATCCTATATGTATACATATCCTTAGGGACATCCCTAGACATACCTTAGAAATATCTCTAGGGATCTCACTAACATTTTCGCATTCTAGTTTCCAATGGTTGACTAAACCTTTCCTATGATAACAAATGTAGAGAACCAAATCTTGAAGTACATGAACATTACATTACTTTTTCAGAATACTTAATACATAACAAAAACAGACACACAAGGACCGTAATAGTTTATTGTCTTTGGAAACCTGGAACATAATCTTCTAATTGTGGTGAAAGATCTTCAATATCTCCCTTAAAGATCATCCGCTTTTTTTTCTTACCTAAAACCTTTATTTATATCCTGGGGAAAAGATAGCATAAAAAGGGTGAGCTCAAATTCTCATTAAGGGTAAACATGAATAAAATAAAACATACCATATACATTTGAACTTAAAAACATGAACATAATATTTAAACATCCCAAGCTTGAGCAATGACATAAAACATGGAAGTACGCATGGAATAAATCATAAAGAAACATTAAGAATGATAAAATAGCATTGGAATAAAACATTTAATTGTGGCAACCATTAAGCACATGATATGATTTCCATATTAGCCAAGGCATTGCTGCCAAGACCATCTTAGTGGACAAAGTCCCTTTCTCAATCGAGTTCACTCCTCATTCCAGTCCTGTATTACTGAACCAGTTTAACTTGACGTTCCAACCATGTCTATCTCATGAGATATAAATTTTTACCCAATGCATTGGAGGGAGATATAGGTCCCACCCATCTCATAATGAAATCATTCTTACTTGTGCCACAAAATAAACTTAAAACATTCATCATAACCCAAAGAATAAAATGGGTTTATTAAACATCATTCCATCATAACATAATCCATATAAAACAAATGGATATCATTTCATCATAAGAAAAGTGAAACCATGTAAATCATAGAGACATTATACTTGAAACATACACATATGAAATAATGTCATTTAGATGGAAAATGGTTTTGATAAAACACTTGAAATGAATTCTTCAGGAAAATATCCTTTCTTCTTGAAAATCATTCTCTTTTTAAAAAATGTCATGCAATTTTAAAATAAAAAGATTTTTTTGAAAATAGTCATGAACTATTTTGGAGGATTCTTCATAAAAATAAGGCTTTATAGAACCATAAAAATCCATTCGTTCCATATAAGTTAAAAAACGTTCTTCTCGTACTTTTACCAGAAAAGTCAAAAAGTACCTCATAACGTAATAAAAAGAAAGAATCCTTACATACAATGTAGTAAAAGTTTAAATGGGTAAAAATGAAATTAAACATACATAAAAAACTTTTATAAAACATGTACATGGATGATAACAATAACCCCAGTAAATACTTATGTATAATCAATCTCGGATAAAAAAATGAGATTTGCAAAATTATCCCTTACCTTAGGTATGATATGCTTCATACATATCCAAAAATTCTGTATAATTATTTAAATAATGTCATTGAATTATTACAGAATCATATTCATTATTATAATGTCATATATGGTTCACTTATGACTTTATATTACCCGTTATTTTGTAAATTCCATGTTAATGAGTGTTTGGGGTAAAATCGTTTCATTTGTCATCCGTGTTTTGACTTGTAATTATTCATATGATTACTTAGATCATGATTACATAATTCCAAAATATAAAACATGATTTATATATAATATATATTCATAATTTAAATATATATAATAGATCGATAAATGGAAAGAAATACACCGTTCATGGAGACAGTAGGCCGTACGTACGCATGAATGCTGTTTTCGATTCCTTATTGAATTGAATGGAATTAAGTAGATGACATAAATATTTATATACATAAATAACGTAGAATTTTTATGTCATATATTTTATGATTTTTTATTATATATACTTTATAATCATTCTTGAATGGTTATCACTGGGAGTGAATCTCATCGCGTCGTGGAGACGGTATTCCGGACGTACGCACGGGCGATGATGTCATTCCCATGATCGTCAAATTGTATTAATGTGTATGTATAATATTACAGAATCAATATCACTTTACAATAATCATATATATTCATTACTTTCCCCATTATACCCATCCAATTACGGTGGTGGTGGAAAATAGATGACACCACGACGTGGAGACGGAATTCCATACGTACGCACACGTGGTTATTTCATTTTCCATAGGATGGATAGATGGTGAAATATGGTTGTTTCATACTTATAATAAAATATCATTATATGAGTGATACTGATGTTATTACTTTATAATGAAACAACTAAATAAGAAGAAGTTGAAGAAGAAAGAAAATTGAATGAATCGGTAACTGATATTACCTCTTCTTTGACATGCCTCTTTGATTCCTCCTCTTAGGGTACTAAAATTGGTCTTTGAAGAAGACCAAGACCTCTAGGATGTTTTTAGGGAAGTTTAGAAAGGAAATGGGAAGGGTTTGGCCGAGCATAAAGGCTCAAATTGGTGTGAGGAAGATAGGGAGGTTGTGCCATTTTATAAGGGAGGAGAGGGGCACCGTTGGAAATCGTAAAAATATTAATTTATAATAAATCTAACCCCACTTGAAAACTTCCAAAAATGACTCATATTCGAATATTAGATGATATAGGGTTGTAATATCATCAACCAATAAAATTTAGAAATGTTAGGAATTTATTTTAAACATTAACAACTTGATTTATCCTTAATTAATCAATTTAATTTTATTTGTGGTAATAACATTCTAAATATTAAATTATAACAAATAATTACTTCATTGTTTTTAATTCTCCATAATTGGATACTTTATAACATTTTAGACCATATAAATTTAAATTTATAATTTGTAAATATTTTTGTGATTTTTAAACAATTTTATAATATGTTATTTTTATAAAATAACAATAGTGTCAATTTTGACAATGTTCATTTATTTGAATTTAAATAAAATATATACAGAAGATATTTTCAAACTAAAATATTTAATTGATTCATAAAAGGTCATATGTATCGAGAAAATTAATGTATCACATTAAATTGTTCATATAATATTTATTTTATTATTTCTAAAACCAATTACTACGACATTTTTGTATAATTATTTAATATACTTATTTGTATCATAAAAACTAAAAATAAATTCCTATGATGAAGATAAATCTATTACCTTTCACAATAATACTTTTACTCGAATTTAACATCTTAAAATCACAATATTTAAATTGTTATATTTACTAAATTATGAAGGTGACAACTTTGGCATCATTTAAAATAAAATAAAATAATGTCATAATCACTTTTATAAGACTCCAAACAGTTATATATTAGATCATTGGATTATTATGGTATATATATATACTACCAATAAGTTTTGGTCAGGTTTTTGGGCCTTTTAATGGGTATTATTATTTCAATAAAAACTATATTACTGATTTTTCACTTAATAAATAATATCTGCATCATTAATGTATCACCATTAATGACAATTATTTAATCAGTAAAAATTATAAATAAATTATCATGACGTAGATAATTTCATTAGATTAATGGAGACTATTCATGTTCGAAGTTTTATGATGTTTACCACTAAATTAAAATTATTATACTTATAAGATTTAATAAGGTGACATGTTGTCACTTTCATTGGTTTTAATAATAATTAAATTATTTTCATAGTCAAAAGTCCATAAAATGAATCTAATCCGACCCTTAGAGGATATGGGTTTACTTTTATCCATCCAATAGAATTTTGGCATGTGTTAGGGTAATTTCATAATATTATATTTTCCCTTAATTACCCGATTTACCTTTAACTATGGTAAATAAAATTTAACGTAGTTACTATTCATAATTTCTGAAAAAAGTATCCTATTAACATATTTTGGACCCAAAGATTCCAAATATGGAATCCTTTTTTTTATATTCAATAAAAATAAGTTGTAGAAATTAAATTAAAATTAATCCTGTTGTCGAATGAAAACGGGTTTTTGTTTGAAACATTGCAAAAGATTGAATTGATTTAACCTACAAATTTAATGTAAAATCAATGCTAATGAAATACATTATATTAAATGGTAAAATATATTTTATTTATAACCTAAAATCATTCAATATTATAATTTAACCATATAAATTATTTCAATGAAAATATTTGTTTTTAATTAAAATATAGCGTGTTTTTACTATTCATCAAAATATGAATGTTACCAGAATAATATGAAAAATTTATCCAAAATAAATTTTTATTTCTTGATTCCAAAGAAGAATATTATTTTGTCAAATTGAACTTATAAACATGTCACAAACTAGATTTAAAGTGGGTGTGCAATCAATAGGTGGCAAAACTATATTTTTTTTAAAAATACATATTTTACCAGAAAAATTTATTTTGTTCTTATACCATGTTCTAGTAAATGTGAAAGATGAATAATAATGTTTTAAAATTAAAATTTTAGTTAATACTATTCATAACGTCTAGTTCATAATAATATTATAATAATATATCGTTGTTTAGTAAAACCTGGTATTGCGTACAACACACGCTATCGAGGAAGGTTGTGATTGCGTGTAATGCAAGCCAAGTTAGGGTTGTGTGTTGTACAAGAATCATTCATTATTTCTTATAACAGAATCCAACCATATTTAATTTATACATTGAATATATATATATATATACTCAATGTTGCGTAGAATAACTATTATCAAAATTGTGTGTAACACGATCCAAGAATAGTGTTGCATATACTGCAAGAAAATACGGTGTTGCGTAATGCGCAAGGCAATCTTGGTGTAGCATACAACACTAGTCATTAATGAAATTAAAAGAATATTTTTCATAAAATCTCGGGCTGTTACATTGTACCCCCCTTAAAATGAATTTCTCCCTCGAAATTCGTGGGGGTTATAAATGGTCTACTACTCGAAAGTTTGTTTAATAGAAGCCCACATCGTAAAAAGGAATAACAAAACATTGCTTTAAAAACCAAGGTATGAAATGTAACGGTAACCCAAATTAACTCATCACTGAGTTTCCACGTAGGAGAACATAGGTGAAAATATGGATATGGAAGAAAAATCTAACCATCAAGTTCTGATAGAGAGTGGTAGAGAACATGGCTATGAAAAATCCATCAATCACAAAGCTATAGATTTGTGATGATCTAAGGTATCATCTGATTCATCAGATATAAGGGCACTGGGACAACATTTTTGGTTTTCAAGATCATTTCCCTAAAGATGATGAAATTGGAAATAGAAGTAATACTTTCGTGATTTCGTTAAAGTCTCACCGTTGTTCGTTCATTGGACAATTTCCACTTCATCTCTTAAAGAAATGAAGTTGAATTTTTCATTCGTGAAGTGTTAGCAACTCATGTAGTAGAATGATGGGTCATTCCATCTCTCTCAAAAAAAGGTTATAAAAGTTATCAAAAATACATAAGTCTATCTATAGTGATATTAATCATATATGGTTCCTAAAATGGGCTTATAATTCATATATCATACTGCTTAATATAATAAAACTAGTTTCTACTAAACAGGGACATCCTGTAGGCTTGTGGTAGGAGATAAAGGCTAGTCGCACTTCGGTTGTGGGTTCGATTCCCACAGCATTGTCAGACGCAATGGGTTGTCGCCCGTCCTGCATGTTTCCCTTTTTCTAAAACTACATTAAAATAATATCCTATCAATAATATCAAAAAAAGTTATATCCTTAAACAATACTAACTTATTTCCAACATAATCCATTCCAATCTTTAGGCTTATCTAAAATACATCTATCCAAGATCATATTATAAAGAAAATGATTAATTGAAATGTCATCAACCAAGTATGTGAATACCATCATTTATCACCCATATATCTTGTTGGTCACATTCCAATCATGTGAATACCTTAATCATGTATTCTCTTGATAAATGAATACCCATTAAACCTTAGTGGAAACATTAATGCTGTCAAAAGTTAACTCTTTCCACATACAAAAATCTAAAAATTATATATACTCAAACCATGATATAAACTTCTCCTTATATCATTAATGAGATCATGAATAATATCAAACATTTAATTTCCTCCTTATCCCTTCATTATGAACATATCATCTACATTCCAAAAATATCTGAATTACCTTTCATGGATACTGGTACCATTAACCATACACTTTCAAAACTCAAGGAAAGACAACAGTGTAACAATCCTTAGATTGTTTCTTTATTCCATAGTACCATGAGATTACTTATACAACATTACACTTGATAAACATGTAATCATTCCACTACCTTCTTAACCATTGACCGAGCTTCAACAATTCTGTCATCTCACATATCATTTGTAGTCTCTTCATCATCATCAACATAAATATTACCCATACGGCCGTACTGATTCTCTTCATGAGACTTTCCCTTAGGGAATTGGTTTGCATAATTCCCATACATTCCACATTTAAAACATTTAACCATTGTTGATGTCATAGCAATACCATTATCCTCATCCATGGTATTAACTGAACCTTTTCCTATACACTTACTGGAATTGTGTCCTTCTTTTCCACACCCAAAGCATCTTCCAGTTCCCTTGAAACAATCTCCCTGATGCCTCTTCCTACATGATTTACATGAGGGAAATTGAACTTTCTTTCCACTATGATCCCCATGATACTCCATCTTTATCTTATTATCTGAGTCGGGAAACTTACCAAAGTTGAGATTATTGAACATATAATGAGATTTCTAATTAGGCATAATAATAATTTTAGGACTTCCAAATACCGTTTAATTTGGTTTCTCATGAATAATATCATTCCATTGTCCGTCATATCCTCCATTATCATGAATCTTCCTGTTTCCAGCCATTTTCTAAAACCCAAAAAGAATAGTATGAGGGGAAAAAATCATGCTAGGGAAACCAACATAGTAAAGGGGGAGCACCCTCAATATCTAACATTTTAGGTTAAATTCAAGGATCGGTACCATAGTTCTAGGACTATATCCTATACGTATACTAATCCTTAGGGACATCCCTAGACATACCTTAGAAATATCTATAGGGATCTCACTAACATTATCGCATCCAAGTTTCCAATGGTTGGCTAAACCTTTCCTATAATACCAAATGTAGACACCCAAAGCTTGACGTACATGAACATTACATTAATTTTTTAAAATACTTAATACATAACAAAAACAGACACACAAGGACCGTAATAGTTTAGTGTCTTTGGAAACATGGAACATAATCTTCTAATTGTGGTGAAAGATCTTCAACATCTCCCTTAAAGATCTTCCCCTTTTTTTCTTACCTAAAACCTTTCTTTATATTCTGGGGAAAGGAAAATATAAAAAGGGTGAGCTCAAATGCTCAGTAAGTGTAAGCATGGATAAAATAAAACATACCATAAACATTTGAACATAAAAAAACAGGAACATAATGTTTAAACATTAAAATCTTGAGAAATGACATAAAACATGGAAGTATGCATGGAATAGATCATAAAGAAACATTATGAATGAAAAAATAGCATGGGAATAAAACATGTAATTGTGTAAACCATTAAGCACATGATATGATTTCCATATTATCCAATGCATTGCTGCCAAGACTATCTTAGTGGACAAAGTCCCTTTCTGAATCGAGTTCACTCCTCATTCCAATACTGTATTACTGAACCGGTTTAACATTCCATTCCAGCCATGTCTATCTCATGAGATATAAATATTTACCCAATGAATTGGAGGGAGATATAGGTCCCACCCATCTCATAATGAAATCATTCTTACTTGTGCCACAAAATAAACATAAAACATTAATCATAACCCAATGAATAAAATGGGTTTGTTAAACATCATTCCATCATAACATAATCCATATAAAACAAATGGATATCATTTCATCATAATAAATGTGAAACCATGTAAATCATAGAGACATTATACTTGAAACATACACATATGAAATAATGTCATCTGAGATGGAAAATGGTTTTGATAAAACACTTGGAATGAATTCTTGAGGAAAATATCCTTTCTTCTTCAAAATCATTCCATTTTTAAAAAATGTCATGCAATTTTAAAAGAAAAGGATTTTGTTGAAAATAGTCATAAAATATTTTGGAGGAGGCTTCATAAAAATAAGGCTTTATAAAACCGTAAAAATCCATTCATGGCGTATATGTTAAAAAAACATTCTTCTCGTACTTTTACTGGAAAATTCAAAAAGTACCTCGTAACGTAAATAAAAGAAAGATTCCTTACATAATAGGTAGTAAAAGTCAAAATGGGTAAAAAGGACATTAAAAATACATAAAATAACTTTTATAAAACATGGACATGGATGATAACAATAACCCCAGTAAATACTTATGTATAAGCAATCTCGGATAAAAAAAATGAGATTTGCAAAATTATCCCTTACCTTAGGTCCGATATGCTTCATACGTATCCAAACCTCATGTATAATGATTTAAATAATGTCATTCACTTATTACAGTATCATATTCATTGTTATTATATCATATATGGTTCATTTATGACTTTATATTACCCGTTCTTTTGTAAATTAAATGTTAAAGAGTGTCTTGGGTAAAATCGTTTCATTTGTCGTCCGTGTTTTGACTTGTAATTATTCATATGATTACTTAGATCATGATTACTTAATTCCAGAATATAAAAAATGATTTATATATAATATATATTCATAATATACATATATATAATAGATCGAAAAATGGAAAGAAATACACCGTTCATGGAGACAGTAGGTCGTACGTACGCATGAGCGCTGTTTTCGTTTCCTTATTGAATTGAATGGAATTGAGTTGATGACATAAATATATATATACATAATTAAAGTATCATTATTATTTCATATATTTTATGAATACTTATTATATATACATTATAATCAATCTTGAATGGTTATCATGGAGAGTGAATCTCATCGCGTCGTGGAGACGGTATTCCGTACGTACGCACGAGCGATGATATCATTCCAATGATCGTCGAATTGTATTAAAGTGTATGTATAATATTACAGAATCAATATCACTTTACAATAATCATATATATTCATTACTTTCACCATTATACCCATCCAAGTAAGGTGGTGGAGGAAAATAGATGACACCACGGCATGGAGACGGTATTCCTTACGTACGCACGCGTGGTGATTTCATTTTCCATAGGATGTATAGATGGTGAAAAATGGTTGTTTCATACTTATAATAACATATCAGTATATGAGTGATACTGATGTTATTACTTCATAATGAAACAACTAAATAAGAAGAAGGTGAAGAAGAAAGAAAATTAAAAGAATCGGTAATTGATATTACCTCTTCTTTGACACGCCTCTTTGAATCCTCCTCTTAGGGTACTAAAATTGGTCTTTAAAGAAGACCATGACCACTAGGATGTTTATAGGAAAGTTGAGAAGGGAATTGGGTAGGTTTTGTCTGAGATTAAAGGCTCAAATTAGTGTGAGGAAGAGAGGGAGGAGGATCCCTTTTATAAGGGAGGAGAGGGTCACCTTTGGAAATCATAAAAATATTAATTTATAATAAATCTAACCCCACTTAAAAACCTCCAAAAATGACTCATATTATTATATTAGATTATATAGGGTTGTAATATCATCACCCAATAAAATATAGACATGTTAGGAATTTATTTTAAACATTATCAACTTGATTTATCCTTACTTAATCAATTTAATTTCATTTTTGGTAATAACATTCTAAATTTTAAATTATAACAAATAATTACTTATTTGTTTTGAATTTTCCATAATTGGATACTTTATAACATTTGAGACCATATAAATTTAAATTTATAATTTGTAAATATTTTGGTGATTTTTAAACAATTTTATAATATGTTATTTTTATAATGTAACAATAGTGTCAATTTTGACATTGTTCACTTATTTGAATTTAAATAAAATATATAGAGAATATATGTTCAAACTAAAATATTAAATAGATTCATAAAAGGTCATATGTATCTAGAAAATTATTCTATCACATTAAATAGTTCATATAATATTTATTTTATTATTTTTAAAACCAATTACTACAACTTTTTTGTATAATTATTTAATATACTTATTTGTTTCATAAAAATTAAAAATAAAATCCTATGATGAAGATAAATATATTAAATTTCACAATAATACTTTAACTCGAATTTATCATCTTAAAATCACAATATATAAATTGTTATATTCATTAAATTATGAAGTTGACATCATTGGCATCATTTAAAATAAAATAATATAAGTGTCATAATAACTTTTATAAGACTCCAAAAGGTTATATATTAGGTCATTGGATTATTATTGTATAGATATATACTACCAATAAGTTTTGGTCAGGATTGTGGGCCTTTTAATGGGTATTATTATTTAACTAAAAACAATATTACTGATTTTTCACTTAATAAATAATTTCTGCATCATTAATGTATCACCATTAATGACAATTATTTAATCCCTAAAAATTCTAAAGAAATTATCATGATGTAGATAATTTTATTAGCTTTCTGGAGACTATTCATTTTCGAAGTTTTATGATGTTTATCACTAATTTAAAATTATTATACTTATAAGATTTAAGAGAGTGACATGTTGTCACGTTCTTTGATTTTAATAATAATTAAATTATTTTCGTTGTCAAAAGTCCATAAAATGAATCTAATACGACCCTAAGAGGATATGAGTCTACTCTTAGCCATCCAAATAATTTCGGCATGTGTTAGGGTAATTTTATAATATTATATTTACCCTTAATTACCTGATTTACCTTTTACTATGGTAAATAAAATTTACCATAGTTACTATTCATAATTTCCAAAAATAAAAAGTATCCTATTAACATAATTTGGACCCAAAGATTCCAAATATGGAATCCATTTTTTCATATTCAATACAAATAAGTTTCAGAAATTAAATTAAAATTAATCTCGTTGTCGAATGAAAATGGGTTTTTGTTTAAAACATTGCAAAAGATTGAATTGATTTAACCTATGAATTTAATGTAAAATCAATGCTAATGACATAAATTATATTAAATGGTTAAAATATATTCTATTTATAATTTAAAACCATTAAATATTATAATTTAACCATATAAATTATTGCGATGAAAAAAGTTGTTTTTAATTAAAATATAGCGTGTTTTTACTATTCATCAAAATATGAAAGATACCAGAATAATATGAAAAAATTATCCAAAGTACATTTTTATTTCTTGATTAAAAAGAAGAATTTTATTTTTTCAAATTTAACTTATAAACATGTCAAAAACTAGATTTAATGTGGGTGCGCCATCAAAAGGCGGCAAAACTGCAGTTTTTTTAAAATACTTATTTTACCAGAAAAACTCATTTTGTTCTTATACCATGTTCTAGTAAATGTGTTAGATGAATAATAATGTTATAAAATTCAAAAATTATTTAATACTATTCATAACGGCTAGTTCATAATAATATTATAATAATATATCATTGTTTAGTAAAACCCAGTATTGCGTACAACACACGCTATCGAGGAAGGTTGTGATTGCATGTAATGCAAGCCAAGTCAGGGTTGCGTGTTGTGCATGAATCCTTCGTTGTTTTGTATAACATAATCCAAGCATATTTCATTTATACATTGAATATATATATATATATATATATACACTCAATGTTGGGTAGAATAACTATTATCAAAATTGTGTGTAACACGATCCAAGAATAGTGTTGGGTATACTGAAAGATAATACGGTGTTGTGTATAGTGCAAGGTAATCTTGGTGTAGCATACAACACAAGACATTAATGAAATTAAAAGAATATTTTTCATAAAATCTCGGGGTGTTACACTCATATCCTTGGGAATATCCCTACTGGTTAATCATACTATACTTCTTCATATCCTATGGAAAAATAATAATAATGGGTGAGCAGAGATGGTTAGTAAGGATAACAAATATAGCAGAAACTATCATTAATAAGCATAAACATTTAAAGAAATGTATAATAATAAAAACATGCCTTTTAAACATAAAATTTAGTATATTATGGAAATGAAAAATCAAATAATTCAATTTACTTATTCAAATGTATATACTACTAGTTCAATAATAATATGTAATATCAGTAGATAATTTCATAATGATAGAATACATAATGTCTGACATCATAACAACATAGGTAAGGCCTCATGCTAAGAATAAAAACAGTATTTTGTCATGTAATTGTTCCAATACACTATCTTGTCTCAAGATACCTACTGATTCATTGAAGAGATATTGTGGGCTCCTCCCATCAATTACAAATCCCATTTCATTCCTCATGTGAAATGGTTGCAACAAAAAAAATCATTCGTATTAAAACAAGCATACGAAATGTTAATACATTAACCATAAACAATGGATGGTATAAAAATAAAACATCCATAGTCAAACATATCAAAAAAACCATCAAAACAATATAGAAGATTGTATCATAATAAATAAGATAAAAATAATTGTAAATTCTATCAAAGGATTTAGACATATGTGAAATCAAAAATATTTTAGAGAAATATCTATTTCTATTTTGAAATCATTTGAATGAAAAATAATTATAAAATATAACATTTATTTTTAAATTAATCTTATAATCACGTAAGGGATGCTTTGATGTTTTTGTAGAGACACAAAATAGCTTCATCCTCCATATATGTTAAAAAACATTTGTGCCATAATTTTTCAGATAGTTCATAAAGTGGCTTGTTTGGATAACGATGGAATGATTCCTTTCAAGAAAATTATAAAAAGTAAAATAAGAATATAAATTATATAAATCCATATTCTACGAAATAATTAAATGGTTTTGAAATACATTTTGATGAAAAATAGATGTGGATGACAATGAAGTCCTAGTAGATACATTCGTAAAAACAACCTTGAATAACAAAGAGATTGTTAAATTTACACATACCTTGTACTTTTACACAGTAAACGGTATGTTAAAATCTTGTATAAAAGTTAAATAATTGTTATTAAATTATACAATAACCAAATACATATATATGATTTCATATATGACCATATAATATTTCATTGTTAATAATATTTCAGTAGTATCATTGTCTCGGGTGTTAACAGATTCGTTTTTCATTGTATGTTTTGTTACGTATGTATTTTTTGTTATGAATAGGATTTATTTAATCCATATATAGAATGATATTATGTTCTAAAACATTATTTTAAATCATAAAATTAATAATTTTCACGAATGGTTATGATGGGGAATTAATCTCATCACGTTCGTGGAGACTATAATCTATAAGTACGAACGAGTAACAATATCATTCTATTGAAGGTGAAATATTATGTAGTTGGTTGGTCAATTATGTATATAGAATAACTAAAATGTTATATTTATTATTTACAACAATTATGCACATTATTATACAAATCCAAACAATGAAGTGTTGTATAACAAACTACACCATGACGTGGAGAATGTAATCCATACGTATGCACATATAGTGGCCTTTTCATTCATAGGATTGATAAAATAATGAATCTTTTTGTACCATATTTTTAATAACATCAATATATTTATATGGTACTAGATTTAATACTTTTTTATGTAAAAAACATAGAAATGGGATGTGGAAGAAGAAATGAACTTTGAAAGAGGTGATGAAATTACTACCTATTCTTTGGGTTCTTCCTTTTGATATGATCAAAAGGGATCCATAGGACTGATTTTATATCATAATAAGTAATATAGGTTGATGTGAGGTTAGTTTGGAGGATATTTGTGTAGGGTTTTGCAGGGCCAAATGGCTTTTGAATTGTGATTTTGAGAGAAGGGGTTGTGCCCATTTATAAGAGAGGTGAGGATCACATTAGAAAAATATTGAAATATTAATTTATTATAAAATAATTTTCGGTTTATAATGGCTCCAAATTAAATTTTATCTAGGATAATGTGGGTATGGGTCTAAATCCGATCAGAAAAATAGGTTTTAGAGAAGATTTGGTCACCATCATTACCTTATCTTTTAGGTTTTACTCTTAGATAAATAGTTTACCTTTTACAGTGTTTTATTGTATTTTTAAATTACATGGTTAATCAATATAAAATAAAATGACTGTAGAACCTAAATAGGTTCATTAATGACATATCTATCATTATTTAACTCAATTCACTGAATCATATAATTTTAAGAATATTATATTATTATTTAATATAGTTTTTTTTAAAAACTCATTTATGTACATTTTGACACTATTTAGTATTTGGTTTTTGTGGAAGAAAAAAAAACAAGATTACTAAGAAAAAAATACATTAAATAGTTACTAACATGTCACATTAACCAAGAAAATTATTGGAATGTATCAAAATTCTCAATTTTAATTTATTTGGATATTTATTATATAAATTATTTTAATCTTCCATTAATAATGTAATTACCGCATCATCATTGTGTCATAAATAATATAAATATTTAATGTATAAAAATTATAAATAAATAATTATTATTATGGGAATATTATTATCTTTATAATAAAAATTTATAGTAGAATTTATTTTACTTATAACCCAATATTAAAAATGTTGTATTTATTAAATTTTGAATTCATCACTTTTAACTCTACATTAAATAAAATACTGATAAATTTCATAATCTAATCTTAGTGGATCAAAAAGGAATATATTTAATTCTTAAAAATAATTTTTGTTCAAATACACTTATCCAATATAATAAAAAACATGTGTTAGGATAATTATTATATCATTATTACCATAAATTAACATATTTACTTTTAACCATGGTAAATAAAATTTGACATTTACCATTCAAAAAAAATTATTTTCATCTTATTGAACCACATTTGGCTTACTGATATCAATAGTGTCTCATAGATTTTTTAAATTCAATTCACAGAATTGGAAAATTTTCTTTTTATGCAAATTTGTTAATGTGCCGAGAAGATGGGTAAAAGATGTTTAAAAGTTCAATAACATTTATATATCTATTTTTATTATAAAATGGCACAAATGAATTACAATGAACTTATATATATGAATTAAGTATATATTTTCATTAAAACCAAATTTAAATAAAATAAATTATTAATTAAATATAAAGTCAGGTTTAAACAATATGGTAGTGTTTTTCACTATTCATTAAAAATTGAATGCTTTCAGAAAAATACAAAAAATTAACCCTAAGTTAATTTTTATATTCTGAATCCCAAAATGATGTCCATTTTGAAAAATAAAAATTATTAAATATAAAATTTTTTGTTTTACTATTCATAATAGCTATTTTGATTGGTTGTGGTTGTTATAAGTTGATGTTACGTACAACGTTAGATATTATATTATTCAATGAGAAGTGCATTGTGGAAGATTGGGGTGTAACATTATTCCCATATTCAAATAATTTTGTTCTCAAAATTTCTAGGATATTACTTCATAAAAATTTTCAAGTGGTTCATCATTATATGTTCCTCGGGTTTCCACATTGCCTATTCCATCTTATAGTATCTTCAAAGAACATCTACGAGAAGAGTCATCTGATTTCTCAACACTTGTTCTCTGGTATCAAGACTCTTGATTGGATCCTCACAATAAGAATTGTTGGGATCATGTTCTATTTCTTCATTGGTTAGTACATGCATTAGGTCAAGCATGTATTTTCTCAACAGTGATACGTGGAACACATCATGATCTTCAGAGAGACATGAAGGAATTTTAAATTAGTATGTTACAACTCCAATTCATTATAAAATTTTGAATAGTTTGATTTACCTGGGACATAATTTACCCTTCTTAGAGAATAGAATAACCACCTTCCATAGATATACCTTCATGAAAAAATGAACCCCTACCTAAAATTCCAAATCCTACCTTCAGTTATCGGCAAAGATCTTTTTCCTACTTAGAGATTATATAAAATATGTTTGAATAATAATCATGTTTTCCATTGTTTCCACAATAGGTTCTGGGCATATGAGTTTTCATTAATCAACATCATCCCATCATGCTGGTGTACGACATCTCTTTCCATATAACGCTTTATATGGTTCTATATGAAAACTTTAATGGAAGCTATTGTTATAGGAATATTCTACTAGTGGTAAATATTGAACCCACATACATTGAATCTCATGTGAGAGAGATATTAACATGTCTTCTAATGATTAAATAGTTTGTTCTGGTTGTCCATCAGTTTAATGGTGGTAGGTAGTGCTTACACATAGTTCAATATCTAGGCCATTCTGAATAATTTTTTAGAATATTGATGATAAATGGGGATCACATCATAACGAATTTATAGGGGTACACCATGAGGTATTAATAATTCATTAATATATAGTTTTGCTAAATTTTCAAATGGTAAATCTTCTCTTATAGATAGAAAATTTGATGTCTGGGTAAGATGATCAATAATGACCCATATTTAACAATTCCGTTTACGAGTCTTTGGTGTCCCCATGACAATGCCCATCGAAATATTATCCCATTACAACTCAGGTATGGGAAGAGGTTGCATGACTCCTCTAAGATGTTATCTTCTATCCTTAAGGTCATGAAAAAACATTCATTTTGACATATAATCAGCAATCTCCCTCTTGATGTTATCCCACAAAAAAAATTCCTTAACATCTCTATAAATCATATTACAAACATGGTGTATAGGGAAATAGGATCCATAAGCAGCATTCAACAATTCTATTTTCATATAAGGTATGTGAGGAACACAAAATATCTTCCCAAATTTCAAAATCCCATATTCATATAAGTAGTCAATCAAAATACCTTCATTCATAGATTTAATTTAATTTTGATACTCATCATCATCGGTCTGAGAAATTTTCGTCCTTTCTAGTAAAGATGGATTGGAAAACATTTGAAAAAATATTAATGTTTCACCTTAAATGATTAATCCCTTATCTTCTTATAGTATATCCATGAACATAGGATCCCATTCAACACTCATCATGTTCAAAACTCCATGTTCCATTCTGCTCAAAGAATATTCCACCTTATTTTCCTTCCCCGAGTGTTAGTGTATAGTGAAAACAAAATCCTTGAGTAGTTTGATCCATATTTGTTGCCTCATGTAGAGTTATTTTTGTAAGAAAATATAATTGAACCTCTTATTATGAGAATAAATCTCAAATATCTCACAATAGAGATAGTGTCTCCATATCATCAGATCAGGGATTACAGCTACAAACTAATGATCATGTGTGGGATTGTTTTGTTCATAAATTTTTAGCTACTGTGATGCATATGAAAAAATTGTATCATTGTGAATAATGATAGAACCCATCCCTTTCTCTGAATCATCACTATAAATAAAAACCCCATTATTCCACAATGGTAGAGTCATGATAATATCATTGACTAATATTCTATTCTATTTTTCAAAACATTCTTCACACTCTTTTTTCCAAACTAATTTAAACCCTTTACGTGTGAGCTTGGTTACTAGGTTATCCAATCAAGAAACATTCTGGACTACAAACAAGTAATAACCTACAAAACCAATAAACTTTATAGCCTAGTTATACATGTCGGTTCTTTCAATTCTAGGATTTACTTGTTTTTTTTTGAATGATCGATAGAGATTCCTTCCTTATAGATAATATGGACAAGAAAAAAATTATTAATGCCAGAATTCACACTTGAAAAACATCCCATATAATTCATTTCATCAGATGGTTTTCAGAATATTTTGCAACTGATTTTCCTGATCTTCGAAGAATTTTGAGTATACACAAATATCATCAACAAATACCACTAAAAAGTCATCAATATATTCTTTGAGAACTATATCCATTGGATATATGAAAGCAGTGGGTTCGATAGTCATTCCAAAATCCATTACTCTAAACATGGAATGCTCGTACCTTGTTTGAATTGATGTTTTTGGAATGTCTTCCTTCATCACACACAACTGATGATATCCAGATCGAAGATCAATATTTGAAAAATATTGAGATCCATGATTTCAATTGAATAAATCATCAATGTGAGGTAAGGGATACATGTTCTTTATTTTTAGAGATTTGATCTGTCTGTAGTCAATGCACATCCTCAAAGATTCATCTTTCTTCATAACCAAAATAATAGGGGATCCAAACAGAGAAACACTAGGGAGAATAAATATTTTATTACTAAATTACTATAGTTGATTCATTAGTTTCAAAAATTAAAAAGTGTCAGTTAATTAATGGGTATTTGATACGGGCCTTGAACTAGAAATTAAAACAAATGAAAAATCAATATCTCATTTAGGAGGATGCCCAGGTAAATCCTATGGAAACACATTGACATATTCTTGAACAATAGTTACATTCTATATTTGAACAGTACTTTCTTCACCCATAGTTATTTCACTCTCTTCCTCCCCAATAATTGAATTCATTAGAGCTACTATGAGTAGATCTAGATAAGAATAAGATTGTGAGATTTTGATACAAATATAAGATATTCCTAATCGTCATAAAAAAGTATAACCTCCTTGTTCTTATAATAAATTTTCACATCATGGTCTGAAATCCCAATAATTATGAAAATTAAATAAAATTAAATCATTGGTATGACGATTATATCATCAAATAAAGCGTGTTTATATAACCTAATGTGAATTGATACACAAAATATTGTTGCAATGATACATCCGTACAGAGTTTTGACTAAAAACTCCCATGTTAAATAAAATCTGAAATATCTAATTTTATTAGTAAACTGGGAAGATATTAAACAATGTGATGATCCATAATCAAATAAAGCATTGTCTAAATTTTAGGAAACCATTAAAGTACCTGCCACCATGTCATTATGAGATTCAACCTCAACAGTAGTGATCGCATAAGCTAAGCATTTCTCACATGGCCTGTTCAAATGTATGTTTCCCCACCACGTAGAAAATAATTTTCAGAATTCCCCATCTCTCTACAATTATATTATTCCACATTGACACCCCTTTCTTTCTCTTTCGATCATGTGCTTGGTGTCCTTTTTCACCACACATGTAACAAACTCCCATTCCATTCAAGCAAGTACTAGGGTGTTTCTTCCCACATTTACTCCCATATAAAAATTTAACATTTCCCTTCTTCCCATTATTTTTATTTCCATAGTTTTCAGAAGATCTCTTCCTCTCTTACTTCGCCTTAATGTCATAATACTTAGAGAATATCTATTCATTCTTGACTGCATAATATACTATATCAACATATGATTGGAACGAATGTGAGACTAATTATCTATGGATAAATGGTTTTAACCCATCAAATAATCCATCAATATTACTCCATGGGTTACGTATATAATTGGAAACATGCCTTTTTGTCCTTTTAATGATAGTCACCTATATTGCAACTTTATCATCCTTTTTTCATTAGACTCAGAAATTGTCTTTTTCTATCTGATATATGGTCATGAGGAATGAATTTCTATAATAAAATATCATTAAAATACATCCAATACATATATTATACTACTTCATCCCACTTTTTGTTTTTAATTAATGACCACAATTAATATGTATCACCTGTGAGGCAATAAACTGCAATAAAAAATTTTGATCATTCGCTACATAACAAGAATGAAATATTTTCCCTTAAAAAGTTATCCATTTCTCATCTACAAATTTATTTTTAGTCCCATTTAATGTTGTTTATTTTTACCTCATGAATCAGCCTATCATTGATCCTCCACGTTGTGGATCGGGGGTGGTCTATACGTGTATGGTTATTATTAATAGCTAGAGTGAGTTGTCCCAGTATGGTTATAAGTTGTTTCACACCTGTGGCATCACCAACTCCAATATAATTATATTGAGTAGGAGGTAATTACCTACATTGATTATGTTTGTTTATACAATTTCCATTACTTCCACTAGGAACCATTTGTAAAAAATGGAATACACTAGATTAGGTTATGAATCACAATACATAATTCCAAACTAGTAAAATATTAAACAAAAATTTAACAATTTTTGCATATATACATAATCAACCAAAAAAATGTTTTCCTTGAAGAAGTATCTACTCATAAATCCTTCATAATTAATTATAATGAAATTTTTAATTATCATAATCCTATCACCTAGGAGTGTCATAACCTAGAGTGCAGAATGTCCCATAGTCATGTACCAAGATACCCAATGTTTTGCATGAAACTCATTTCCATAGTTTTCAATCTAGGTACATATATCCCAGAGCTGCCTCTACCTACTCGTATCCAGACATGGATGTATTTCTTGGAAAAATCACCAAATTTCATCATTCACAAAATTCTAGGATGTTCCATTATATCAATCCTCTATGTTTATCTTTCGATAATATTCTCTAATCCTTGTTTTTCTAAATATAGTTTCCAATATGTGTTCTTAACATCCACTAATACTATCTATTAATCCCCAGCCCTGGTTACCCAGATTCAGTTCAATATTAAATAACATTGGCATGATCACAAGGTTTATAGTCTCGAATTACTTGTTAGTTTAGTTTCCTCGAAAGTACTAGATACGTACATAAGTTTTGTATTACATTATGATATAAATAAAAACAACATCATGTATCCTTTGAAAACATTCATGTCATTTGGTTTATCCATGTAGGTTAATAATAATATTATTATTCACATCATGGGATAAAGAAATATAAATAAATGGGTGACCTCATATCCTCATTAAGGATAAAAATATAAGAGAAACTATAATAAATAATCATAAACATTTAAGGAAATGTGTATGACTAAAACACAAACCATATAAACATAAACATCCTCATAATATGGCAATGATAAATCAAATAATTCAATTTACTTATTCACATTTATATTCTACTAATTTAATAATGAAATGTAATATCAAAAGTTAATTTCATAACAATATAATTAATAATGTTGGACATTATAACCACATAGTCAAGCCCTCATCCTTAGACTACAAATAAGGTATTTTCAAAGCCTTTTGACATGACACTACATTGTCTCATGAGACCTAGAAATGTATCTAGGAGTTATAGAGGGCTCCACTGATCAATTACTATGTCCAATGCATTCCTCATATGAAATTGTTGAAACATAACATAAAATTATTATTAAAACTGTAATATGAAAAATAAACACACTAACCATAAAGCAGTAATGTCAAATAAAAAACGCATTCACAGTCAAACAAATCACGAAACCAACAATAAAATATGGAATATTGTATCATAAAAAATAATCTTCAAAGAAGTGTAAAATCTATCAATGGTTGCTGACATATATGATATCTATACTATTTGAGAGAAATATTTATTTCTATTTTTAAATCATATAAAAGTCACATAATTATAAAAGAAAAAAAATTTTGAATATATTTTTATAATCATTGTATGGTAAGATTAGAAGGTGTTTTAATGGTTAAAAATAGCCTCACCCTCAGTATATGTTAAAAAACATTCTTACATTAATTTGGAGAAGAGGACAAAAAGTATGTTGTTTGGAAAATGATAGAAATATTTCATTCAAAATATTTAATAAAAAGTCAAACCAGGGTATAAATTACTTTAACCAATATTCTAGTAAATAGTAAATGTGTTTTGAAATTCATTTTTTGAAACCCATCTGTGTATTATAAAGAAGTCACATAAGACACATTCATAAAAAGATCATCAAATAATAAACAGATTGTAAAATTAACCCTTATATTGTACATTTCCTTAGTCGAGGGGACTTTAAACTCTTATACAGTAGTTAAATCATTGTTTTTAGATTATAAATTTTCCACATATATAAATATGATATTGTATATCATCTTTTAATATTTCTTTGTCAACAAAATTTTAGAAGTATCATTGTTTTGGGTGTTAACAGATTCGTTTTCCTTTATATTCTTTGTTATGTAACTCATGTTTTTTAAGGATATGATGTATTTGATTCATATCCAGGATAACATTATGTTATTAAATATTATATTAAATCATAAAATAATTAATATTCTTGAATGGATATGATGAGAAATTAATCACATCACGTTCATGGAGACAGTAATCTGTACATATGCAAATGTAAAAATATCATTCTATTGATGGTGAAATCGTATCTAATTGGATGGTATATTACATAAAATCAATCATTAACATGTCATATTTATTATTTCCATCAATTATATTGACTATTATACCTATCTAATTAATTATGTTTTTAATAAAAAACAACACCATGATGTGGAGACGGTTAGCGATGCATACCCATGTATGGTGACATTTTCATTCATAGAATGGATACAATAATGAATATGGTTGTACCATATACGTAATAACATCACAGTAGGTAGAAGTTACTAATGTTATTAATTTTTTTGGGAAACAAAAATTAAAGATGATGTCGAAGAAGAAAATAACTTTGAATGAGGTGATGGAATTATTACATATTTTTCGTGTTATTTCATTTGATTCGATCAAAGGGGATCTTTATGATGGATTTCATATCAGAGTATGGCCTATAAGATGAATTGAGGGTATTTTTAGGATATTTTAATAGGGTTTGGCCTATCCAAATAGCATTGGAGTTTTTATTTTGAGATAAGTGTAAGTACCATTTCTGAAGAGAGGTGAGGGTCACTTTTGGAAAATCATGAAATGTTAATTTATTTTAGAATCAATTTTGATTTATAATTGGTCCAAATGAATTTATTTCTAGGATATGGAAGGTATGGGTATGAAAACTGTTATCCAATAGGTTTTAGATATTTCTAGGTAACCATATTAACCTTATCATCTAGATTTAACACTTAGTAAAATAGTTTAACTTTTACAATTTCTTCATGTATTTTTATCTTGCATGGTTGAAAAAAACAATATAAAATTACAAGAGAACCAGAATTTGTTCCTTAATGACATATATATAATTATTTATGTACATTTTCATAACCTAATATTATTGATAATATTATATCATTTAATAATATATTATTTGTTTTAATAACTCATTTATGTCAATTTTGACAATATTTAGTATTTGATTTTTGTGAAAGTCAAAAAAATCATGATTAATTCTAAAAAATACCATAAATCAATCCTAACAAGTCAAATGAACCTTAAAAATTAGTGGAATGCATAAAAAGTCTGAGCATACATTTATTATTATATTTATAATATAAATTATGTAGGAAATCGTTTTATCTTTCTAATGAATATTTATAGTTTATTTTATCTTATGTATAACCCAATATTAAATTTTATTTACTTATTAAAATTTAAATTTAACACTTTAACATTTCTTTAAATAAAATAATAATAAATTTCCTAATATTGTCAATGTGGATTAAAGAGTGTCATATTATTCCATTAGTTTATTTTTATCGAAATACTCTAATCCAATAGAATTAAGACATGTTTTAGGGTAATTATAATATAATTTTTACCTTTAATTACCTTATCTACATTTTACTGTGGAAAATAAAATTCAAAAGATTCTATTAACCAAAATTTATATTCTTCTTATTGATCCAAATTTTACTTACTGATTTCAACCATATATCTCAGATTTTGTAAATTCTATTCATAGATGCTGTAAAATTATGTTTTTTTTCAAATTTGCAAATGTGGATGAAAGATGAGTAAAATACCTTAAATAGTTAAATAAAAATTTATACATTTTATTATTTTTATAAAATGACTCCAATGAATTTATTTGAACTTATATATTTATTATATATCTATTTTGACTTAAAATAAATTTATATAAAATAAATAATTATTTAAATAGATGGTCGGTTTTAAACAATAACATTGTGTTTTTCATAATTCATAAAAATTTGAAAGATTCAATAAAAACACTATAAATTCTCCCTAAGAAAATTTTGATATTTTGAATACAAAAATGAATTCAATTTTTTTAAATAATGCTTATAAATTTTCAATAAGTGGGTATTACTATTCATAACCTCTATTTTTATTAGTCGTGGGGGGTTAAAATTCGAAGTTGTGTATAGGGAAAGATATTTTATTTTTCAAAGAGAAGCATTCCATGTATTCTTGCGATGTTACCAACAAATAGATAATTAATATTGGATATTTTATTATGGGTTATGATATTGTAATTGAGATAATGAATTTTATTGGGTTGGATATAATTAAAATTTAGATTAATAATGAGATTAGAATCAGCTATGTGAGATAATTAATTATGGATTAATTAGGTTCCTTCATTTTTCATTATGATAATTAATTGCGGGATTAATTATGAGATGTTTTTATTTTATTTTTATAATTGATTGTGATGAATTATTTATGAAATAAGATTTGTGTTTATTGATTATTTCACCGATGAATTAATTAAGGTGTTGTGTACATAGATATTTTATAGGATAAAAAATGGACTTTCATATGTTTAAATAATAAATGTATTAGTAAGGGATTGATGTGGTTAACGACTTTGAATTAATGAATGATTTAAATGATTTAGAATGTGGGTGATGAAATATCATTATACACTGATTGAGAATTTTGGACTCGGACATGGTGTTAATATACAATAGTTATCCAAGAACATGTGATGTGGGGTGGTAGATATGGTGGTCTACATAGAATGTGATGAGGGGTGTTAAACATGGATATCTAAACTGAATGAGATTTGGGGTTCTTGACATGGCGTTTTACACCCAATGAATGTCAATAATGAATAATGATCTAGTTGCGAGACAAGAATTGAGATAGGGTCAAATATTATGAATAAATAATGAATTACAAGTTCATAACTATTTAAAAATGTTGTGTATTTATTGCTCCATATAATTTCATACACATTCTTTTTACAGGACATGTTTTAGAAATCATTGGGGGTATCCGACAGAGTTGTACTCACACTCTACTCGGCCCACCTGATCAGAACTCAGGTAGACTTTGTTATTGGAAGAAAAGACAAGGCTAAGCCCTTAAGATGGATTTCTATTTGGGAATGGAGAATGGGTGATGGAAATAAATGTGGTTCAGGACCCGAATTTTAGTCATTCTGGCTTTACATTATGTTTCATTATAGACACATGAAATGTGAATTATCTTGGAATGTTTTTCATTTCAGTTGAGTATTTTATTTCTTGTTTTGAGTATCATGTGACCTGATATTTTTCTTATTATTAATATGCTTCCATAATTATTTATATTTCTTTATTTTATTAGTGTTTTATTATGAGGAAAATGTGTTTAGTCTCCTTATGACTGATGCACCATGCGGTCACTACTAGCATGAAACTTCTAGTTTATGGGGAGGAATCCTTGACGACATTAGACCAATAGGCATAGTGAACCGTTTAGTGGAACCTAGGATAGACTGATTCAATGTGGTATTTGTGTAATCTTTCATTTTCATTATACATCAATTATATTAATATTTTCTTAAAGGTATTTAAGAGACTAGGATAAGTTGGGGCTTGGTAATGATCTCATTCATGGGAGTAGCAAACCCATGTATGGTGGTAAATCTGGTTACATTTGGGGGGATTGTTGTGATTTTAGTTTATTTGTTAAAGATATATATAATTTTACCTTTAGTGTTGCACTTGTGGTGTGATATGAAATTTATTTTAACAATTGTTTTTATTACTGAAATAAATAGGCCCTAGTGTTTATTATTCATGTATCATTATTATCACATAGGGTTATTGGGAAATGCATCATCAAAAGCATGCATAAGAAAAAGTGTAATAGGAATGTTGTTCAATATGATTTTTTCCTTATTTTGATATTGAAAAAATGATGTAAAATTTGAATAAACTTGTGTATAAAAACAATCGTGGTCAATTCACTGAGTATTATAAATTAATTATTTATTTGAATTAATTAATTTGAGATAATTATATTAACTAATGGTTAAATTAATTAATGAAATTTGTGTACCACTATTTACCATCACCAAGGAGTAGAATGGTTAAGGGTAGTGATTAGGCCCCAGGGGTGACCATATGGAGAGAAATGGAGGAATCTACATGATGGAAGATGTTGTGTTTCTTTATCCTCATACATAAATGTTAAATGGTTACACTATGAGACCTAATATTTGTGTTTAGATATGTTGACATATGAATACATGACACTTGTTGAGAGGGAGACTAAATAGAATGGCTTGGAACAAACATCCAAACATTGTAAATTGATGTACCTTTAGTGCAATCATAAGAGGTAGGGGAACATTTCCAAGAGAATATTTCTCATTTCTTGAAATTCATGGGCAGAGACTAATGATAGGTTATGAAAATAATATATGATTTTAGAAGGTAGTTTCAAAATTTGAACACAATAACTATTACTAGAGAGGGTTGTCCTGATAGGGAAAAATTATAGAGTTAATCCATAGATATAATAATTGACCATTTGAAGACTCTGGATGAGATGAAGGTTCTTTTTGATTCTTATATTCTACAATGGTCAATGAAGCACTGGTTGGATATTCATGTATTCTCTTGAGAGAATAATTATATGTTAAGAAATAAAATTCTAGAGAAGTTCATGGAAGACTTCTATCTAGAGAACCAGATACAATACAATTCTTATTTGCTAATGCATCTGACCTAGTTGAGCATATTCATAATGGGGTATGCTTAAAGTTTCATATATTTAAATCGTTTGGATCTAGTGTTGATAGAAGATGTGGCTTCTTTAAGAAAACATCTTCAAGACGGACATATGTATGTAATTAAGACTAAGGAGAATATATTTAGGATGAAAAAGTTCTCAGAAGTAGTAAATGTGGGTATCCTTTTGGAGGGGAACCTCAAGGAGGATTCTATAACTGTAAAGGTAGTTTTCCCAAGATGATTATGGAGTTGTAGGCAGGACATCCTTACAATAGTAGTAGAATAGTTTTAGGATATTTTTTCTGAATACATATCAGGGTTTCCACCTAAGATATAGGTGGAATTCACTATTGAACTCGCGATGTAGGATGAGACGATATATTCCACCTTACATAATGGAACTGATTGAGTGACAAGAGATTAATATATAGTTGGAGGAGTTAGTGGATAAGGGGTTTATCCATCCATTTATATCACCTTAGGGATCATCAATCTTATTCTAACTAGAGTCCTAAATGGGTTTATGATTGTGTGTCAATGACCAGAAGCTCAACAAAATTATTGTGAAGAACCAATGTCTGCGTTTTCAAAACAATTATCGGTTTGAAAAGATAATGGTAGATTAGATCGAATTGAGATCAGGGTATCGTCAAGTTAGAGTTCAGACATCTGATATACCAAAGACTAATTTTGGGACTTGGTATTGGCTTTTTGAATTTTTTATAATTTATTTTTGATTTAAAAATACTCTTGTTTTGTATACGGATTTAATGAACATGATAATTCATCCATACCTAGTGCAGTTGTTGGTGGTTTTTGTGGATGACATCTTGGTGAACTCTAAGACATGTGACGATCATGCCCATAAGCATGACATTTCCATGAGTATAATGATAGAGTATCAGTTATACACAAATATATATAAGTGTTAGTTTCAGATTGACAGGTAAAACATTTGGGGGAACATTATCATATAAGTTGGTGTGGTAGAGGACCCAGAGAATGTTCAAGCAGTTGATTATTGGATGTATTGTAACACCCCGGGATTTTATGAAAAATATTCCTTTTAATTTCATTGATATCTTGTGTTTTACTCTACACCAAATGGAGCATGCACTACATGCATCCCTGGCTTGGATTGCATTACACGTAATCGCGGCCTTCCATGATAGCGTGTGTTGAATGCAATACCGAGTTTTCTAAACAATGATATGTTATATAAACTAGCCATTATGAATAGTAATACCCACTTTTTGAAATTTTATAAATTTTATCTTTCTAAATGAACTTCATTTTTTGATTCGGAATATCAAAATTATCATAGGGTGAATTTTTGGTATATTTCTGAAATCTCTCAATTTTTTATGAATAGTGAAAACACTAGGTTACTATTTAAAAACTGAATTTTTATTTAAATAATTATTTATTTTATTTAAATTTATTTTAGGTCAAAATTGATACATAATACCTATATATGTTCTATGTAATTCATTGGAGTCATTTTATAATAATTTTATATAAAAAATATTTATTGAACTTTTTACCTTCTTTTACCTACCTCCTAGGAGCTTTTTGCAAACTCACATAAAACATAATTTTATTTCTTATGTGAGTGAAATTTAGAAAATCTGAGAGTCATGGTTAATATCAAAGAGTAAAATGTGGTTCAATAAGATAAAAATAATTTTTTGTGGATAATAACTTTTTACTTTTATTTACCACGGTTAAAAGTAAATAAGGTAATTAATGGTAAAAATGATATGATTATTTCCCTAAATCAGGTCATAATTATATTAGATAACTATAATTAAAAAAACAACCTTAGGAATAAAATATTTCCGTTAAGGTCCACTAGGATTATATTAGGACATTTATTATTATTTTATTTCAAGAAAGGTTAAAATGGTAAAAATCAACGATTATAACTAAAACATTATTAATATATTGTTATAAACACTATAATTTCGACTATAAATATTCATTAGAAATCTAAAAATATTTCCCACCTAATGTTATTTTATTTATCATTTTTATACCTTAAATAATTTATTTTATTTATTACACAATGGTGAAGTAATTACCTAAATAATAAAATATTAAAATAATTGATATTATAAATACCCAAATAAATGTAATTTGATGATTTTTATAAATTAAACTAATTGTATAGGTTAATATGACATGTTAGTATTGATCTAATTATCTTTTTTAGAACTAATCATGCTGTTATTATTTTCACAAAAATCAATTACCAAATAGTGTCAAAATTGACATAAAATAGTTTTTAAAACAAATATTATTTTATTAATTGTTATTATATTCTTAAAAATATATGGTTCAGCCAAATTACATATATAAGGTTATATATATTAATAATGAACCACTTGGGGTTTGTTTGACTGGTTATAGTATGTTTATTAACCATATAGTGTTATAAAACAAGAAGACACGGTAAAAGTTAAATTATTTAACTTATAGTTAAATCTAAAAGATAAGGTAAAAATAGTAACCTAAACTTGTCTTAAACCAATTGTATGAGAGTATTTCGACCCATACCCACATTATATTCTAAATAAATCAATATTCAGCTATTATAAACCGAATATGAATTTATTATAAATAAAATATTTTATGTTTTTCCAAAGGTTCCCGTCTCCTCCCTTATAAAAAGGGCAACCCTTACCTCTTATTTTCACACCCTTTTGAGCCTTGATGTTCGGCCAAACCCTGACCATTATTCTTCTCATCTTACCTAGAAACGTTATGGTTGTTCTGGTATTCTAAAATGTCCAACTCTATATCCTTAAGAGGAATCTTAAAGGAGGTGGGTCGAAGAAGAGATAGTCTTTTCTTTTGATTCATTCAATTTTTCTTTCTTCTTCAAATTCTTCTTCTTTAGTTGTTCAATTATAAAGTAATAACATAATTATTAATTATATACTTATATTTTATTATAAATATGAAACAACCCTAATTCACCATCTATCCATCCTACCGAAAATGAAATCACCACGTGTTCGTACTTACGAAATACCGTCTCCAGGCTGTGGTGTAATATGTTTTTTCCACCACCACCTTACTTGGATGGGTATAATGGTGTAAATAAAAACTAAATATAGTTATTATAACATCATAATTATTCTATGATATTATATACTCTACTCCAATTACATTCAATAAATATGGGAATGATATCATCACTCGTTCGTACATACGGATTACCGTCTCCACGACGCGATGAGATTCATTCTCCATGTTAACCACTAAAGAATGATTATAAAGTATATATAATGAATAATAATGTAATACATGACATGATAATTCTACTGTATTTATGAATATATATATATATATATATATATGTCATCTACTTACTTCCATTCAAGTCAATAAGGAAAAGAAAATAGTGTTCATGCGTACGTATGGCCTACCATCTCCATGAACGGTGTATTTAATTTCATTTATCTATCTATTATATATATAAATACTGAATATATATGATTTTTAAATCATGATTTACATTCTGGAAGTAATTAAACAATGATATATGTAATAATAATATCAATAACAACAAGTCCAAACATGTACGATAAATGAAACGATTTTACCCAAAACGCTGCTTTAACATGGAATTTACAAATGAACGGGTAATATAAAGTCAATAGTGAACCATATATGATTTCATAACAATGAATATGATTCTATAATAAGTCAATGACATTATTTAAATCATTATATAGGAGGTTCAGATACATATGAAGCATATAAGACATAAGGTAAGGGATAACTATTCAAATCTCGTTCTTATCTGAGATTGTTAATCATAAGTATTTACTGGGGTTATTTTTATCATCCATGTCCATGTTTTCTAAAAATGCTATCATATATTTTATAAATTCTTTTTTACCCTTTTTTGAAATTTACCTCATGTTATGAAAGGAATCTTACTTTTTTTACCACACGAGGATCTTTTTGACTTTTCCAACAACAGTACAAGAAGAATGTTATTTTTAACTTATACGACGTGAATGGATTTTTACAGTTTCATAACGACTCATTTTCATAAAGATTAATCTACAGTACTTTTTGGATAATTTCAAAAAAAATAATTTTCTTTTCAAATTGCATGGAATTTTGTGGAAAGAAGATGATTTTGAAGAAGAAAGGATATTTTTCCTAAAGAATTCATTGCAAGTGTTTTATCAAAACTATATTCCATCTAAGATGACATTTTTTAGCATGTTTATGTTTCAAGTATAATGTATCTATTATATACATGGTGTGATTGTTCTTATGATGAAATGATATCCATTTTTTATATGGATTATGTGATGATGTGATAATGTTTATGAAATCCATTTTATTCTTTGGGTTATGATGAATGTTTTGAGTTTATTTTGTGGCACAAAAAAGAATTATTTCATTATTAAATGGGTGGTACCAATATACCCCTCCAATGAATTGGGTAAAGATTTATATCTCATGAGATAGACATGGCTGGAAGAGTAAGTTAATCTGGTTCTGTGTTACAGGACTGAAATGAGGAGTGAACTCAATTCAGAAAGGGAGTTTGTCCACTAAGATGGTCTTGGCATTAATGCCTTGGCTACTATGGAAATAATATCATTTGATTAATGTTTTTCCACAATTACAAGTTTTTTCCAAGCTATTTTAGCATGTTTTATGTTCTAGTATGATATATGCCTTACGTACTGCCCTGTTTTATGTCATTGCTCAAGATTTTGATGTTTAAACATTATATTCATGTTTTTATGTTCAAATGTATATGGTTTGTTTTATTTTATCTATTCTTACCCTTACTAAGAATTTGAGCTCACCCTTTATATGTTTTCTTTTCCCTAAGATATAAATAATGGTTTTAGGTAGGAAAACAAAAGAGGAAGATCATTATGGGAGATGTTGAAGATCTTTCATCACGATTAGAAGATTATGTTCTGAGTTTCCAAATACACTAAACTATTACGGTCCTTTGGTGTCTGTTTTTGTTATGTAATAAGTATTCCGCAAATGTAATGTAATGTCCATGTATGTCAAGCTTTGGGTATTTATAGTTGGTATAAGAGGAATGGTTTAGTCAACCATTGAAACTAGGATGCAAGAATTTTAGTGAGATCCCTAGAGATATTTCTAAGGTATGTCCAGGGATGTCCTTAAGGTTAAGTATCACTATAGGTTATAGTGCTAGAATTATTTTGACGATCATGAATAATCTAGGGTGAACCTAGGGTGTCATGGATTAAAGAATGTGTGTTAAGGTATACACCCCATAAGTGAATTTTTATGATTATGTGGTTACTTATTATTTTAACGGTTTCTTACACATTGGTTTTTGGTTTTCGTCAATGGAGAGACCCAGACGGAATTGTGTTAACATTGAATCTGATGGAAGGAAATTTTGTAATGCCTAGAGAGAATGATATTGTGATTATGTCGAATCAGTAATCTCAATATATGATTAAAAAGGTGAACTTTAGATTTATTCCTAAGTCATCAAATAATAGGAAGATGGAATTTTATACTTGTTTGCATGGTGGGGAGCACAAGGAAAGGGAGATTGATATTTCTAAAGAAGGGAAGAAGAACCATGATGAATACATCAAATGGAGGGGAAGATGTTATCTATGTGGAGAGAAGGGGCATAGGGTGACAGATTATTATAGAGTTCAATGTCTTGTCTGTGGAGAACACATGCGTTACCCAACTAAATTCCCTAACAAAAGTGGTTACTTCTATATCCTGGAAGGACTTATTCCATGAAAATCATTGAAGATGATCAATATAAGTTTATATGTATTGGTATTCAAGAATAATGTTTTTCAGTTGCTTTTATGGTATACTGGAATATCTATGTATTGGTCCATTGTGGTTTTCAATAATTTTATGGTACAAGTAACCATGAAAAGTAATTGAAATATTTTTGGAAATCATATGAAATGCGCATAATTAAGTTATAAGGAGAGAAAAATATGTATGATAGTATTCGTGATCTCATGACTGATATAAGGACAAAGTGATATCATGGTTTGAGTATATAGAAATTTCGGGATTTTGTTATTTTGAAAGAGTTAACTTTTGACAGCATTCATGTATTCACAATGGTGCTATGGAAATTCATGTTCCCAAACAATACCTGATTAAGGATACACATGTTTGGATTGTGATCAACATGATATATCTTATGAAATATGGGGGATAAATGATGGTATTCATGGGCTTGTTGTGTGAACATTCTAGTAATCATTTTCTATATACTACGAGATTAGACAGATGTATTTTTGATAAGTCTAAATATTGGAATGGATTATGTCGGACGTCAAATATTATTTTTTAAGGCTAGAACTTTTTTTTGATATTATTTCTGGAATTTTGTAATAGTACAGTTTTAGAAAAAGGACAACCCATAAGATGGGTTACAACACGTCGCGTTGGACAAGGCTGTGTGAATCGAACCCACAACTGAAGTGCGACATGCCTTTATCGCCTACCACTGGCGTACATGAAGTACATGGTTAGTAGAAGATAGTTTTATTATATTAAGTGGTATGATATATGATGTATAAGTCCATTTTAGGAACCATATATGATTAATTTCACTATAGATGGATTATGTATATTTAATAACTTTTACAATCCTTTTGTTTGACACTGATAGAATGACCTATCATTCTATCGCATGATCTGCTAACACTTCACGGAAGACAAATTAAACATCATTTCATTAAGAGATGATGTCGAAATTATTCAACGCACAAACAACTATAAGATTGTAACAAAATCAAGTAATTATTTATTTTAATTCAACAATTCTTCAACATTAGGGAAACGATCTTGAATACAAAAAAATGTTGTCCTAGTGTCCTTATATATGATGAGTCAGATGGTACCTTAAATCATCACCAATTTATGGCTTTGTGATTGTTGGATTTTTCATAGCCATGTTCTCTACCACTCTCCATTAGAACATGATGGTTATATTTCTCTTCCATATCCATATTTTTAGATAAGTTCTCCTATGTGGAATCCTAGAGATTAGTTAATTTGGTTAACCGTTATGTTTCATACTTTATTTTTTAAAAAAATGTTTTGGTATTCCTTTTTACGATGTGGGTTTCTATTAAGGAAACATTTGAGTAGTAAACCATTTATAACCCCGACGAATTTCGAGGGAGAAATTCATTTTAAGGGGGGTAGAATGTATCACGCTGAGATTTTATGAAAAATGTTCTTTTTAATTTCATTGAGTTCTTGTGTTGTACGGTACACCAAAAGGAGCTTGAACTACATGCATCCCTGACTTGGCTTTCATTACACGCAATCACGACCTTCCACGATATCGTGTGTTGTATGAAATACCGAGTTTCGCTAAACAAGATATGTTATATAAACTAGTCGTTATGAATTGTAATACCCACTTTCTGAAATTTTATAAATTTTATCTTTCTAAATAGACTTCATTTTTGTATTTGGAATATCGAAATTATCCTAGGGTAAATTGTTTGTATTTTTCTAAAAATATTCAAGTTATGATGAATAGTGAAAACACTAGTTTACTATTTAAAAACCTACTCTTTATTTAAATAATTATTTATTTTATTTAAATTTATTTTAGGTAAAAATTGATACATAATACCTATATAAGTTCAATGTAATTCATTGGAGTCATTTTATAATAAATTTAGATAAAAAAAATTATTGAACATTTCACTGTCTTTTACCTACCTCCTATGAGCTTTTTACAAACTTACATAAAACTTAATTTTACCGCTTCTGTGAGTGTAATTCCAAAAATCTGAGAAACATAGTTAATATAAACGAGTAAAATGTGGTTCAATATGATAAAAATAAATTTTGGTGAATAGTAAATTTTTTACTTTTATTTACCATGGTTAAAAGTAAATAGGGTAATTATGGGTAAAAATGATATTATTATTAGCCTAAAACATTTCTTATGTCCCGAACTGTCCTCGGGTCCCATGCCGTGACTACCCCAAGCCCGCCTTCCATAGGCCAGGGGCTAGCGACTAGCACCAAAGGCGTAAATACTGATAACTAGGAAGGCATTGCCTTTATAAAAGTAAACAAACACTACAAAGTACATGGGGAAGTAAAACTCTATGTACAAAAGAAAGTGATGAATAATAAAAAAATGCCAGAATACAAACCCAAATGAAAAGTACAGCTACAACTAAATGGAAATACAACAGAAAAGAAACAGCTCCTGGGTCGTCCACCTCGGATCCTACCTGAAGGGTAGGTACAGATAGCGCAACTCCTTGATAATCCACCAATGATCCTACCTGAAGGGTAGATACAGATAGCGCAACTCTGGAATCGTCCACCATAGATCCTACTTGAACTGTAGGTACAAATAGCCTCCACAAAGCTCTCACCCGTCAACCTCCTCCGAGTATCGTCACGTCGTGAAGTCCACCTCCGTATACTGACTTGTCGTGAGATCCACCTCCGGGTACCATCCATTCCTCAAACACTCGGCCACTATCAGCGATGCCCGTCGTCTGAAACCAACACAACGAGGTGCGGGCATAGCCCGTCCAGGGTTGAGTATAAAAATACTCATTACGGACCCTGAGACCCTCAAGGACTCACTAAATCTAACAAGGATAACCACAAAGAAAGATCTCAACAGATAACCTCTACTTAGGTATAGGCCCATACATATACCTATGTTATCAAGTAACCCATCTCAATCGTGAGTAAATACAAAGATTATGAAATAAACCGATAACCACTACACAGTTATATGCCCATACATATACCTATGTTATCAAGTGACCCATCTCAATCATGAGGAAACACAAAGATCTTAGACTAAGCTCCAACCAGGATTTTCATTATCGAAACCATAACTGCTGAAGAGCCCTGTCTCTGGAGTGTACAGTGGTCCTTTCCTGACTCTGAGGTACTGCTCACTAACCTAAGACTACTGAGGTACTCCTCCTGTCGAGTACCGCGGGTCAGCCACCCAAACACAGTAGTGCTTCCCGCCAGGGTGTGCCACCCAAACACAGTAGTGCACACCCCCTAATAGCCTGCAGAGGTACTCTCCGGACGAGTACCACAGGTATGCACCCAAACATAGTAGTGCTCTATCTTCCATGGGTCTGCACCCAAACAAAGTAGTGATCTGTCCACTGGGTTAGTCGACTCACTCCAAGTCGGGTCGGTCAAGTAGTCGCCAGGTCTCAGCCGGCTACATGGTCTCCGTACTCCATACGCTCGTCTCCAGGAGGGTCCAATCCATGATCTACTGGTCAATACTCCAAGTATCAAAAACTCCCATGACGAAGTATCTCAAAGGACCGCCTCTTCAAAGGGGTCTCAACAAAATAGACGACACGTCAATCGGACGCACGGTCGGTGAGTTATTAGCCTTTTTGTCCCAGGGGCCTGGTTAGTTTCGTGTGCGAACCAACGTGGTCGTAACTCATCTGTACCCCTAACACTCATAGGGTATACTCCTAGGTAACTCTTCTCAATGTGATCACCAATGCCGCTGATGGTTCTTCAAACGGACATTCGGTCTGAAAGTTATCAGCTTTTCCGTTCCAGGGGCCTGGTCGGATTTCGGGTACAATCCAACACAGCCACTATCCAACTGTAATCAAAACTCATTATAAGTATCCCAAATGTTCCGTCTCATCAAGAGGAATCCAACAAAGTTGACGGCACATCAATCGGATGTCCTGAACGCAAGATATAAGCGTTTCTTCTTCGAGGACCTTATTGGTTTCGTATCTCAACCCATCTAGCCGTACTGAAATTCCTTCGAAATCTTGAGTGTAATATATAGAAAAAATCATCTCGATCCAAGGATCTCATCTCAATTTATGGTGCGTCGATCGGAGGTCCGTAGCCCATGATATGTGTATTTGAACAAAAACTGCCCGAGAATAGGTGGTCCGGGCCCGGACCGACCCGACCCGAGACCCCCTGGGTCAGCCCGAACCAGGTCGACCCGACCCGGGTCCAGGTCCGGCCCTCTTGGACATGGCCCGACCCAGTTGGCGCGGCCTGGAACGGCTTGGGTGCGGCTTGGGCCGGTCTGGGCGGCCCGACCCGGTGCGCTGGCGCGCCGGCGGTCCGCTAGCCAACTCGGTGTAACCGAGCTGGCTGTCGGGGGGGGGGCGTGGATGCCCCCCTATTCAAATAAACGTGGCCCCCCACATGGGGCCGCTGCTGTTCGGACAGCCGGGGGTTAGGAACCCACGGCTTCTATCCTGACTGGCCTGCCCACTCTAGCCGGCCGGCTGCTGCCGCCATGGGACCTTCCAGTCTGGTCCCCCTGCTCCGACGCCGGCGGCCGGAAACCAGTCACCGCTCCCTGCTCCGCTACGGCCTTTTCCCATCCGGTGCGGAGAGATGGAATCCCGCCCCTCCACCGCGGCCGGGGTGCTTTCATAATTCTCCGCCGCGGCGCGCCGGCGTCGCGACCTTGTTCGTCTTCAACGGTGCGGCGCGACGGTGCCAATTATCCATGCCACATGATCCCACGCGGTGCAACGGCACCACGCAATCTCCATTCCAAACCCCAACAAGGTTGATCAATAGAATTAAGGGAGGAGGGTCGGTCATGTTTGTGCGGTCTGGACCCCTCCCGTTAATTGATGGCAAGCGGTCCAATTTGAAACGAGGAAAGATGATAGAAGAATTCATGAATAAAAACAATAAAATACCCTACCTCGATGGATTTGTCGATCGACGTTTCTTGCGGAAAAAGACGTCGCTGAAGATTGGTGCCGATTCCGTTGACGTCGGAGGAGGAGAAGGAGTCGATGGAGACATTCCTGACGGTGGTGTCTCCTTCCTTGACGCGGAGGAAGAAGAAGAGAAGGCACATCGTCAGTGTTTTCCCGATGAAGAATGCAGTGTCTCGCTTCCTTTGGCATGGAGAGAAGATGCAAGATGAGATGGCATACTTCATTGAAGCTTCGGCATTCTTCGCGTGCTTTAACAATGGAGATGAAGCGTTCTTCTTCAGAGGAAGAAGTTCTTCAAAACTAAAGAGCTCTCTTCCCTTTCTCTTAACACAACAATTCCAACCAAAATAAAATAATGGTCCACCTTATTTTATTTACCCATGCCATGCACTCAAATTTAAAATATTCAAATCCATTTCACTTAATTAATTAAACCATGTGTTGTTTAATTAATCAAGAGGTAGGTTGGAAAATTAAATAAGGAATTGGAAGAGTTACTTAGTTTAAGGTAGTTAACAAGTTTAAAGGTGAGTTTCAAGGGGTTATGGGAAATGTTAAAAGGTGGGGGCTCATGTGGACCCCAACTCTCATTTATTCTTCCAAAGGTAGTTACTAACCCAAATCCACACAAAGGACAAAAATACATAGAAAAAAATAAAATTATATTACAAATTTTATTTATTCTTCACTTACACCTCATAATTTAAACAACTTCTCCTGAGAAAACGCCCCTTCCGAAAAGGTCTTCTTAAGAAAATACCGGCACTGTGACTTCATCGGTGCCCTCAGATTTCAATTCCGAGCACCGGTTTGAATGTTAGAAAAACCTGCTCGTTCGTTCACTGAACGTACTCGAGCCTAACTTCGGAAATTAATTCCGGGCACACCGGGCCTCGGAATCAGGCGCCGTCAGAAAATACGTTCTTGTAAAATCCCAATGAAAATTAAGAAAAAAAATTACCTTGAATAGTAAGGGTATATACATTACTCCCACATCAGGGATTTATGTCCTCGTAAATCTTTAACACAAACTAGGTATACAAAACAGGTATTGAGCACGCACTTGAGTCTTCCGCTCCCATGTGCTCACATGGAGGTTCCCGTACTGCTAGTGAAAGCGCACCCATGGAATCGACTTTCCTTCTAGAGGGAACCCTTGGGGATTCTATAATTATTCGTTGGGATTTAAATCCTATATTGAAGATATGCTCTCTTATCAATAAATGGATTTCATCTAGATGATTTTATCCTTCTTTTCTCTATTTTTCTTTGATCTTTTCATGCAAGATCTCAAATTTTTCCATGAATCACAAAATTTGAGTTGAGATCCAGGAATAGTATTTGAGATTTATTTCAATATTTTCTAGGCCTTGATGGTTTTGATCGTAATTTGGGTTTAGGGATTTAAATCTGGATCTTAATGGACATCGTTTTGTCAATTGAATTATGGGGATTTTCCATTGGTCTAACATTCATCAACAAACTATGATAGTTGGTTATTATAGAACTACCATATTCATTTATCTGATATGTGTATGTTCTATTATTAAATTATATATATCTGTTAATAATTTATTTCTTAAATTTAGATAAATTAAGAATGTGCTTTCAATTTTTGAGGATTTGGAGATATAAATGATTAATTGATGATTTATTCGTGGAACTGTGGGGATTATAAATAGTTAATTTATTTTGTGATCTTTTTTATTTGATCATATTTTGTAAATGAGATATTGAATATGGTTGGGATTGAGATAATTAATCAGGTGGGTTATTTATAAGATGAGGATTGGCTATGCGAGATAATTAATGGTGGAAAAATTATGTTCAGTGATATTTCATTACGTAAATTTTTTTTGGAATTAATTATGATAAATTATCATATGATTAGGATAATTAATTGTGAATAATTAATTATGGAGTAAGATTAGAGATTATTTATTAATTAACTAAAGAATGAAATACTGGGTTGTGTACTTAGTAAATAGTTTGGCTAACTAATGGACATTGATATGATTAAATATTCATATGATTAGTTAGGGAATTATTTGGTTAATTGTTGTGAATTAATTAATTACTAAAATGGATTAGAATTTGTGTTCTAGACATGGTGTTGTAGAAAAATTGATATTTTGGGACTTGGACATAGTGTTCTTCCCCATTACATATCCAAATGCTAGTGATATGGGGTGGTTGACATGGAGATATGAATCAAATGTGATGATGGGTGTTAGATATTGCGATCTACACCCAATGAGATTTTGGGTGCATAACATGGACTTCAACAACAAATTAATGTCAATAATGAATTACCATATAACAGAGAGACTTGAATTAAAATTGGGTCCAATGTGATGATTAATGAATGAATGAAAATTTGATAGTTGTTTAACTATGCACTATAGTTATTTCTTCAGATAATTGCATACATTGTCATTTTAGTGGACTTGTTTTACAAAATTGGTGGTGGCCTACAGATTAGTACTCACACCTTACATGGGCTATGAGAATATCACCCAATCATACCTTATTACTACAAGTCAGAATAATGGCATGAACCTTTGATAGATTGTTGTTTGGTAATTGAGCATGAGTGGGAAGAAATGGATGTACATTGGTTCCCACTTTGAAGTCCATATGTATTAACTTTTCGTTTCACTATAGATACTTGAAACATGAATTATCTAAGTACATTTTCTATTTTAGTTGACTATTGTATTTTGTGTTTTAACAATCATTTGGCTTTTTATTTTTATTTTTATGTATATAATTACACACATTTATATTTTTGTTTTCTTTTGTCGGTGATTTATTATTATAAAAGAGGGTATAATGTCCCATTACTGACTTACTAGACCCTCACTAATAGTTGGGAACTTCTTTTGAATGGGGAGGCAATCTTGAGGGCATAAGACTGACCGACTCGGGGAACTAGTTAGGGGTACACGGGTTGGGATGTAATAATTTTGGATTGCCTCAGAGCTCAAATATTTTATATATATCTACATAAAGGTGGGATTTATTTTTATTAGATTATTATATGGTTAAATATTTATATTATATGTTCTAGATGACTTCTAAAAGTTCTGTCAATATCCAGAGATCATGTTTACTATAGTGTTGGATTGGGGTACAATGCAAGTGTTTAATCAAACATATATAATGGAACCATATAAGTTTCAAGTGATGAATGTTAAGTTACATGATATTGATACATAATGTTTCTTATGTTCTAGTACATCCCCATGTTGTTCCCTAGTCCTCATCGCCAATAAGACTGATGATACATTATTCTTATGTCTGGATTATCATTGATTAAACAAGATGAAAATTTAGAAATGGTAACTTGTACCATACATCGATGATATCTCTTATAGTATCACATATAATACCTTTTCAATTACATATTTATGTTCAAGGTAATATCAGTTGATTTTGAGTCCACCAAACATAAAATTGAATTTTTTATAGCAGGTATTGATTGAATGAGTTCATAGTGCTACTGTTCGGTTTTACCAATTCACTCGCGGTATTCATGTACTTATAAAAAATTATAATTCAAAATATTAAATACAACATTTTAGTGATATTATAATTTAAATCCAATATTTATATGATCATGAAAAATATATAGGCATATTTTTTAGTATAATATGAGTTCTTTATCTTTAAATTAAGATAGCCAAATATATTTTTCGGATTTATAAAGTTCACTTATTGGGTCATGTCATCATAGTGGTAAAAGTGAAACTAGATCGAATGTTGGTTTCGACCATAGTATATTGGGATCAGCCAAAAAATGTATCCATGAAATAAATTTTTATTGTTTAATCATGTTATTTTCAACAGATTATATATGAATTCTTCAATATGATAGAACCAATATCAAGGATAACCATATAAGTGGTGACATTAATTTGGTCTGATGCTTTCGATATATATTTTTAAGAGAATAATCGAAGGATGACCGCAATACCTATCCTCACATTACCTGTAGAGGGTAGAGTATATATCATGTTCTCTGATGCATCTAGAGAGGGACATGGACCAGTTATAAAGTTAGAGGACTGGGTGGTATATTATAACATTAGATATTTGAGAACCCATGAAAATAATTAAGCTACACATTATTCAGACTTAATTGTAGTTGTATTTTCCACGAGATGATGAATATATTATCTCAATATTGAGAGAATTTCAATAAAAATTGACCATATTAATCATACATTAAGACTCTCTTAATAGGACTCGAACCTCCTATAGATGAGGTTGCTTGAGTTTCTGTAGACTTTTGACATCAATTTCTGTAATATATCTTGAAAGTAAAAAAGTCAGTGATGATGATTTGTGCGAGAATTTGAATAATAAGGTTGTACGAGAGTCATTAAATGCATTGAAGATGAAGATACTATTTTATGTAATAAATTTAGAAGTTATGGAGTCTTAAAAATGAGTAAATATGAAAATAAAATCTATTACGCACATGATTTTTTACCAGATCAAGACTAACTAGAAATTTGATACATAGCGATTAGTTCTGAGAGATAAAATATATTGTTAAGTTACACCATTGACATAGTCTCTTCTAAGTGAAAATTATTTCATATATTGTAGGTGACTATGTGTTCCAATATTCTTGAGTAAAGATGTGAGGAGAGTGTTTAATGCTTTTATATAGGCGGTATATCAAGCTTTGAAAGCGTGGTATCATGATTTATGTAGAAATTACTAGTTCTCAATAATTAAGAAGAATGTTACAAGATTCATGGCTATATATTTCACCTGTTTTAAGGTAAACATCATGTATCATAGTTATAAAATTATTATTCACCATTTTCCTATTACAGAGTGGAAATGTGATGATTCCGTGATAGATTTTGGGATATGAACGCCTAGGGAAACCCATAAGAATCATGTCTTATTGGTGATTATGGATTCAATGCTAATGGTATCCCACTTATTACCACCCAGGGATACGGTCATAGTTTATGATTTGGATAGAATTTGTTTATGTGAGATATTTTAGTTACATATAGTTATGATGATTATCATTTCATATAGAGGTCATAATTTCACATCAAGGTTTAGGATGGTCATTTAGAAGGTTATGTGATCGAAGGTTATGTTGTGTTTGACCAATCATCCTCAGACTAATTTTTAATATAATATGGGTTTTTAGGTTCTATAATATATTTTGTGTCCTATTTTATATATTTCTATGGTTTGTGTGAGATCTTTATGGAGATCACGTGTTTTCTATAAAATAACAACTTTGAAGCATCAATCTAAATAGAACATTTTCATGTATTGTCTGACAGGACATGTCATTCCACTCCATGTTAGATAGAGGCTTATGAGTCAGTGATCATTGGTCTTAGTGTCATCCAAGTGACATATGAGCTTGTTTAGGTCATTAGGTGGTGTTTGGTGTCTTGGTAAAGATGACCTAAATCATATTTTATTCATCAGAGGTGATCTCTAGAATTCGAGGATAGTTATCAATTTTTATTTCGAGTGTCTCTAATGTTGGGGAAATGTTGCATGATGAAATAAAGAAAGTTATTTAGTTGTTTTGGCATTAAATTTAATCTACTGGATTGTTTCCACCCACTGGTATAATTAAATTATCTTAAATAATTTGATATTTCTATGTATGACATCTTTTAGAAGTCATATTATTGAAGATATCATCCAGAAACATCTCATGTAAAAGACATAGCAGAATTTGAGGTTGGTGTAGATGTGTACATTAAGGAGAATATAATATGAATTTTGGAAAATTTTTTGAATTATATATAGGTTACTACAATACAATAAGATCAATGTGAAGTCGTTGAATGGGGAATTCAGGAGACTTGGGAGAGGGAGTCCGATATTTGAGCATAGTGGCCAGACATGTTCACTGAGTCACTATAATAATACCTAGGGGACCTTAGGGTTTATCTATTATATAGTTAGTATTTTTTAGTGATTTCCATATTTTAGTATTTTCCCTAAATTGTTTTTTTTGTGAAGAAATTTCTTTTATCCTTGGAAGCTAATTCTTCAATGGTTATGGAGAGACTTTTTTAGGAAATTCACCTAATGTTAAGATATATAAATTTTTTAAATTAATGGATTCTGAGTATAAAATTTTCAAATGGTTATAAAAATTTTCATCCTATTTTTTAAGGTTTTTAATGGTTTATTTCCTTTTATAAATAAAGAGTTGAAATTTGTTAGTTGGGTGATTACACATCGATTACATGATATATGATGTGTCACTCCACCATGCACTATACTCAAACTAGTATATGGAATGAAACCATTACAAATCATATAATCCATTATCATTATATAAAAATTGATCGAGATATACAGTAAAGTAAAGGGACATGTAATTCACCTATCCCTCTAAAAATCAACACATAACATGTAAATGAGTTTCTTGCTAAGTAATAACCTGAGAAACAGTTTTATGGTGTAGTGTGGCTTCAGGTTTCATTTATTCCATGAAATCATTCCACATCTCATTATGAGGTAATATTCCATTTTATTTTAGATCCTCATACTCTTTTATGGTGGTATTTTTTCTGTAATGGATCATGGGATGTTTTTTACCATATGATTTTCCCACCTCTAATTTTGTTCCACATTAGAGTGGGGGGTCCTTTAGACATCATTTGGGATTTACATAAATCTAGATTTTTATTTGACCTATGTATCTTATCCTGGACATATATTATGTTATATCCATTCGAATTGACTACATGAAGTGATGTTTTAATCTTTGGTTAAAGGTAGGGGTCAAAACCATAACCATATAGTCCTTTTAATTCAACTTATCATCAATAATAAGAGTTTTATTACATAAATTTCTCCTAGATAAATTATGATATGAATTATTCTATTCCTTGGAGTCCCATTGGATCTAATTTCATATTATACTAGATTATGGATATATTTATACTAATATAATCCTTAATTATAAATGAACGGAAAAAATAATTAATGTTTGATTAGGATGACTTGGGATTTGGGTTATTTTTTTGATATAAATTCACTGGTGATAGGCTTGATTATTGAAATAATTGGAATGTTATATGATTATGAAATAAATTGATAAAGGAAATGTATAATTTAATTATAAATGTAAATTTTCATAATTAATAATTTAGCCTTATGATGTGATATTATTATATCTATGTTGCTTTGCTATGTGATTTTTTGTTATAATCCACATAATCATGTATATTCTAATTAATTAGTGCTCAAAAAATTATTTAGTGAGTTATTCCTTGTGAATCAATTGGAAATGAATATATACAGGTCTTGGTACTTTTTTATGATGGAATATATATATACAGGGCATGTCAATGATTCTTTATTGTATTGATTGTGTATCATGATCTTCCCTAATTCAATAACTAATGATTATATGATTGGATATTCCATGTTTTTTATAATATTCATATAAAGTGGATTTAACGTAATTTTTTGTGAATTATTTAATGGGTATATGGTAATGGTTGGCATGGTTGTGAGACATGTTATGAGACAATTCTACATGGCACCGAGGATGGGTATATTTTATAATGGTTGTTTGTTCATAGTAGGACATGATGTGAAACATGATAATATATATTATTTCATGGTACCAAACAAGGTTTATGTAGCATTATATTATATGATTAGTTAAATAAATCTTCTATTTATATAAATTTTTCAACCAATTAATTAAAGACATATTACATTTATTTAGGATTTTTTCTACCAAATGATTTATATACATACCCTACTCTGGCATCTATTTGGTAATCTATTAGATTACATGGATTCATGATTGGATAAGTGAAATGGACATTGCTATTGAATTTTTCTCACATCATGTGTTGGAGTATTGAGATGGGACTGACATTGGGATTGGGATAGAGGTATTTTGAGTCATCTTGTAATTTATTTTTATTATTTATATCATGTAATTTATATATCTTGCGTCATAAAATTAAACATTACATTATTATTTATTGGGTTATTTAGATTAAATTATTTTATATCTTTTTCACTATATTATTGTTTTCTTATTCCACACACTAATATTGATATATTTTTAATGTTATATATGTCTAAAATGGTGTATCTTTGTTAGTGGGGGTATAGTATACACAATATTCAAATCATAACCTCACTACTAGTTTTAAGAATTTGGATTACATGGAGGAATGATTCAGGACTAGGAACCAACCCATATTTTTCACACGAGAGAGTTCCATATATGAGGTTTTACAATAGGTCCCCATTACATCATTTGGATTTTCATAAAAAATTCAATTTATAAATTGATAATTTTGATATTAATAAAATTTAACATCATCAATATTTTCATCATATAATAATTTATTTGTATTTATTTTTGTATAATTTTATGAAAAGGTTATGTTTTAGTGGAAAAATATAGGTGTCTTGAAAAATTTATTTTTTATGTCATTACCATTATATATAAATATACTAGAAATATTGAAAACCATTTTTAAAAATAATATAAATTATAGTTATAACATTATTAATTGTAAAATATTATATATACTTTCAAAACTTATGGATATTGTTTTTATAACTAAAATGTTGTTATTTCATTAAAAAAATGATTTTGGTGTTTTTTAATTTGGGTATCTTCATAAAATATTCAATTTTATCATTACATTAAAAAATTATAGTAAATAATTTTCAATAATAAACCATATTATTTAAAAATAGTCTATATTCATACTAATTTTATCATATATATAAATTTTATTATTAAAAAAATATTTTTCTGCAAAATGTTTTCCTATAATTGTGTGTATTCATTTTAAAATAAACATTTCATAAAAATTAGGATTTTATTTCATAAAATTATTTAAATGGATTGAGTAACATCTATCAAATTATTTAATAATAGTAAATCACATTATTCATTATTAAAATTAATTACAGATGTCAAATTATAGTTTGAAATGTAATAGTATATTAGTGAAAATGTTATAATTATAAAAATAATTATATAATATAATTTGGAAAAAAAATTAGTTACGAGGTAATTTTGAACTCTAAAACAATCTATTAACCTATCATGTTCTTTTTGGGAACATTTTTTACATGAATATTAACATTATTACTTTGAAAATGTATGGTTTACTCCGAAAACTACCCTTCTCTTCGTTTAGAAGAGGGTGACAACTCCACCACATGAATAATTTTTTGTATATAAAATAAATTCACTAAATTAGTCATTATTTATCCACTTATATTCCTATTAATATATCAAAATCTTATATATAACAATCATTTTCATAAATCCATCATTTCAATAGAGATTGGAAATGAAAATTCAGGTCTCGAGTTTTACAACAATCAATTAATTCGGTTTATTCTTAATTATATTCAATAAAATATATTCAAGACACCCTAGTATAATAATATTATAAATAATTATATATATTATATTAATAGACTACGTTAATTTTAAATATTTAATATCATACCCTGACATTAATAAAACAAAACTGTTGTTTATGCATTATGTGGAATACTTCCTCCACGACATAGCATGTTTTATTTTCCATAACAACCATATAAGGGTAGATCAACAGATTGTATTAAATAATAGATATTATTTCTTAAATATCTTAATTTTTAAAACAAATATTAAAATTATAAAGAAAATTATAATCAAATTAAGAATATTAAATTGATATTTTCAAATACGAAAACTAAGACAATAACAATCATATTATTTTATATTATGAATTCATATACAATATATTCACGTAAAAATCATTAATTTTTTTTGTATTTGATTTATAAAAAATAAATAAATCATTTTTAATTTGATATAGTTATATAAATATTAATCCCTCTCATAATCATATGTCATTCATTATACGTCCATGTTTAAGCCGGTTTTACCACCTACATGATCAATAATATACAATTATGTTATTGATGACTATGAGATTGTAAATAATCAGGTAATATGATATAAATATGATTATATTTTAAAAATATTTCTATTCTGGTTATATAAATTATTAAATATTTTTTACAAAACACCATTTGTTTATTAAGAACCAATGAAACATAGTCATCTTCAATCTCATCATCATAATTCATTACACACTCTAACAGGAAATAAAATTCTAGATTTATTTAACATTAGGGAATGAATATTAAATTTTATAAAGTGATATGTTATTGATTTATTTTAATATAATAATATATCCAATCAACTCTCTTTACATAATAATTGAAATAGATAAACATTACATACACAAGGTGTTTAAAATATAAAAAGACTATCTGATATTTAAATGTACATACTGATTCAAAATTAGTAGTATATATCCTAATAGTTATGAATAAGGTTATTGGGTTATTATTTAATGAACATAATTTAATTACATAGGATATTCGGTGAAACTATAGAAAAACATTTTCCAGGTTAAAGGCCTTTAACCCAAATTCCCCACTTTGAGAGATATTTTTTTTTGAATTGTGAACAATAGTTCATTATTGTAATATATACATATTATTTGAGATATAATATCATGAATGTAATTTTTATCATTTTATTTCATGTCTTATTATATAAAATCAATTTAGTTGTATATTGATTGATGTTTTTTAAATCCATAAGAGTTTCCAAATTCTCAATTATAATTCTTTGAGGGATAATAAATTTTTAAACATAATTACATTAGATAGAATAAGTTCTACCTAATGAAGTATTTTTACAATAATACCAATATTTAATGTGATTCAGAGGCCAAATAATGTCTCTATATTCATATGGTAATTGATATATGTTTTCTGAGATTGATGAAAATTAGGTAACTCAATTTTCATTCATTGAGATATGATCAATTTTAGTACTTATTTAATATAAGTATTGTTAATTATTCCCCTTGATTATATTATGTTGTATTGTATCATCATTTAATAAATTTCTACAAAATTATCCATTAAAAAAATTTATATCTTGTTCGGATGTATTCATTTGAATCAATTTACTTACATTCTCTAACTGTATTTTGATCATGTTATTATTGTATTGACTTAGTTGTATACTCAATTTTTTATGGATTGAATATAAAATTGTACATAAATTAGATTGAATTATGTAACCTATATATTATGATATTATATATACATAGGGATAAGTATATGTTTATAATATATTTTTATCCAAAAATTAATGACTAGTATGAATTGGACATTGTAATGTGTCACCATAGAACATAATTATCTATGCCAGAAATGATCAGTTAATCCATTTGATAAATATAGGGGATATTTGTTACATTTTTTTAATGATTATTGACTACTAAATTTTTTTATTATTGTAACACCATAAGATTTCATACTAATTTATTTTCATTAATGTAATTCAATAGCTTTTATTACACGCAACATTGAGTTTGAGCACCCCATGAATTTCCAAACTATCCGTTAAAAAGTGGTTATAAATAGTATTAACTGGATTTTGAATTTTATATAATCCGTATAATTTTAGAATCTATATTATGAGTTTCTTAGACATAATTTAAGAACAAATTCATTTTTTACATAAAAGAAGCATTTTACAAAAAATGAAATTTTACCACCTTTTAATGGAAAACCCTTTTTAACACCAATATTTGACACTTTTATATATTCAACGTAATGAAATTAATTTCTTCTTTAGAATTGGGACATAAAAAATTATTTTGGTTAACTTTTTTTCTAATAACATTCATATTTACATGAATACTGAAAAATTCTAAATTTTATTTGAAAACAAAATTTTTAATATAAATAATTTATAGGGTTAAATTATGAATTTGAATGGTTTGGAAGTATAATTTTATTATATTATTATCCTATAATTCAACATTTTTCATTATATGTAATTTCACATTTAAATGTGACATAAAAACTCGCCAATTTTTTGATCATTTTTACTTTTTAAAAATCCAATTTTCCGCTTTGAAAATGAGAATTAATATTAATGTAATTAAGGCAACTTCTATGTTTTGAATTTTGTAAAATAGAATTCATTTTTATTATTTGGAATATCAAAATTAGCAGAGGGTAAATATTTTTTATTTTTCTAAAAACATTCAATTTTTTATGAAAATTGAAAAAACACAGCGTTATATTTAAAAACAGACTTTTTATTTAAATAATTAATAATTTTATTTTAATTTATTTTAATTTAAAATAGATATATAACTCATATATAAGTTAAATGTAATTTATAGGAGTCATTTTATAAAAAAATTATATGTATAAAATATTATTGAACTTTTTACCGGTTTTTACCCACCTTTAATGAGCATTTGAAAATTTTCATAAAAACTAATTTTACTGCATATTTCAAATGAATTTCCAAAATCCAAGAGGCATGGTTAATATCAGAATGTAAAATTCTGTTCAATAAGATGAAAATAGTTTTTGGTGAATTTTATCCTTTGATTTTTACTTACCACATTTAAAATTAAATAGGATAATTAGAGGTAAAAATTTAATTATAATTAGCCTAACACATGTTCTAATTCTATTGGATATGTATAATTAGACCAAAAAAACATTTGGAATAAAATATGATGCTTTAGGTCCACGTGGATTAGATTAGGACATTTATTAAAATAATTTATTTAAAGAATAGTTAAATGTTTTAAATTCAATGTTTAATAACTTAACTATTTTTAATATAGGGTTATACAAAAGAAAAATTAGAATATAAATATTAATTTGAAAGATAAAAAATTTCTTACATAATGGTATTTTCTTTATAATTTTAAGATATTAAATAAATAAATTTAATTATGACACAATGATGACGCAGTAATTACATTATTAAGTAATGATTAAAATAATATGTATAATAAATATCCAAATAAATGTAATTTGATACTTCCAATGAATTAAAATAGATATATACGATAATGTGACTTCTTAGGTTTGAGTATATACTTTTTTTTGATTTAATCAGGCTGTTATGATTTTCACCAAGTCCAAATACTAAATAGTGTCAAAAGAAACATAAATGTGTTTTTAAAACAAATATTAAATTATTAGTTGATTTAATATCCCTAAAAATATAATGTTACGAAAAAGGTATTAAATGAAAAAATATAGTTCATTAATGAACCACTTTAGGTACTCTTTTACATTTAGTGTATGTTTATTAACCATATAGTGTAAGAATACAAGAAGACATGATAAAAGTTTTACTTGATAACTACTAGTTAAATCTAAATGATAAGGTTAATATGGTGACCTAAACTTATATAAAACATATTGGTTGAGTGTTTTTTCACCCATATCCTCCTTAAAATCGAAATAAATAATTTCTGAGCAATTAGAAACTGAAATTGAGTTTATTATATAATAATATTTCATGATTTTCTTAAAGTTACCATCACCTCTTTTACAAAATGGTACTTCCCTTTTTCTTTATTTCACACCCCCAAAGCCATTGGGCTCAGCCAAAACATTCCCAAATATCTTTCCAAATTCAAATTCTTCAGCCTAGATTACTAAATTTTATCATAAATCCATCCTATGAATCCCTTTTGATCAACTTAATAGGAAACACCTGAAGAAGAGTTAAACATTTCACCACCCTCTGTCAAGTTCTTTTTTTCTTCCACTTCCTCATTATTGTTTTGTTACCAATCAAAAAATATAAATCCATTAAATTCTAGATAAATTGATGTTATTATAAATATGGTACATCCATATTTATTATTCTATCCATCATATGAATGAAAAAATCACCATACATGCATACATACAACTTACCATCTCCACGTTGTGATGTGGTTGTATTCAACACTTCATTATTTAAATGTGTATAATAAAGATTTATAAATAAATTAAATATAAATTGTAAAATTTTATTTATTATTTTCATTGGATATAAAATCTATTTATATATGTTCTCACCTTCAATTGAATGATATTGTCACTCGTGCATACGTTTGGAGTACCGTCTCCACGAACGCGATGATTTTCATTCCCCATCATAACCATTCCAGAATAAATTTCATTTTATGACCAAAATTAATGTTTAAGAACTTAATATAAATTTGGATAGGAATAAAAAATATCCTATGCATAATAAACATGACTTATGTAACAAAACATATAAAGGAAAAGGAATTATTTAACCCATAAAACAATGGTACTACTAAAATATTAGTAACAATGAAATATTTGAAGATCATATATGATATCATATTTATGAATGTTGTTCTTTTATAATTTTTAACAATTATTTAGATATTATATAGTAGGATAACATATCCTCGACTAAGGAAAAGTACAAGGTTGGGGGTTTTCATCACACTTATTGCTTCCCTGAGATTCATGTCTTATTGGAAATATTTCATTTTGTGTGATATATGTGCTACCCATGATTGTATTATTTTTGTAATATATTTTAATTTAGGGGTATTTACATCTATAATTTATGATACTTCTTTCATGGGTTGTATGTTTTTTATGTTACCGAATCAGAAATTGAATTTCAAATTTCAATTTCCACTCATTGCGCTTTATGAATACTTCATTTATTATTTTACTCCAAGTTCATGTGTGAAATAATTATTTATTATTTATATAGTAATTTCCACTCTCATTTAGGTGGATACTCCATTGATACACATAATAATTCCATTGGTAAATTCATATTCCATTGATATGATCTTTTAAGTGTAACCATAACTCAATTTCCATTCATTTAGATTAATATCCGAGTCATTGATTTTATTTTTACAAGAATATGTGTGAATGTAATCTGATTTATTTACCCTGAATATCCAATTATATTGAGTGTATTTATATTTTTCACACATAATTATTTAATTTATTTTTCCTTAATATAAGGATACAGTCATTATAAGGTATTTCATCTTAGTTTACATTCATTTGAGACCTCATTGTCATTATACACAAATTCACTTTTGTAAGGTGTATATACTCTCCTTTGACATATTATATCATGAAAACATTTATTATCATGAGATTATAATTCTTTGATTAATGTTATTCCTCATTTAATTTTATTCAATGGTCATTTATTTGGTTAGAACACTTTAACAAAAATATTGTTTTAAATGTTTTAATTATTTATTCTTCTAAAAAAATTTCATTAATGTCTGTGTTTGAAAAATGTTTTTATGTATTTCTTTATATAGACATATTTGTTCTGAAATTAAAACTCCTTTTAAAAGTATAAAAGTGGTTTGTGATAATTTAATTAAAAAATCTATTCTAAATGACTTCTTTGAAAAATAGAGCGACATTGAAATGTTTTCAAGAAAAAAGTGACATTTCTCTAAAATAGTTTTAATGACTATTTTCATCTTTGTCAAAATCCTTAAGATTATTTTATTCTTGATTGAGGTTTATTTATCATAATGAAATCATCTATATTGCATTGAATTAGTTATGTTTGACTCTGTATTTTCTATTTTTATGTCATTCATGGTTTGCAGTTAAAAAATAGACATTTCTTATGCTGGTTTCAATACAAATGTTTATATTATGTTTAACCCCTTTCATATGAGGAATGATTTGGACTTAGTAAGTGATGGGTGGAGCCCTCTATATCTTCTCAATGAATCAACAGGTCTCATGAGACAATCTATTTTCTTAGCACATGGTGTTGACAAAATCTTATTTGTAGTCATGGAACAAGGCCTTGACTATGTGGTTATGATGTCTGGTATTTCAACATTATGAAATTTTCTATTGATAATACATGTGTTTATATCACATGTAGAATATCCATGTGAATAACTAAATGAAATTATTATATTTATCTATTACATATTTTTAGGAAGTTTGTGTTTAAAAGGATTGTGTTTTATTCTTATACAATGCCTTAAATGATTATTCTTATTCCCGAAAGATTCAGCTCTATTTTTATCCTTACTGAGCATCTGATCTCACCTCATTATATGTTCTATTTTCCCAAGATGAGAAGAGGTATATTATGAATGCCCTACATGGATATTCTAAGGGATGAATGTGGTCAATGGAGACAATGTGGTTGTTGTTATTAATTTTATATTGTAATGTAATACTTATGAATATATCTAGTATATCTGTGTCTAATAATCTGATTGATATTTCAGGATTTTAATCCCTTGTGATCATTCCAATGTTATGTAATAATGCATTGTCTCTAGGTAACTGGGGTTTTGGTATAAAAATTATGAATTTTGTGTCCAAATTTATCACTATATATATATCATTGTTTTATTAAGTAATAAATTCCACATAGAATGATATGAATGGGTTTTTGGGATTTTATGGTGAAGTTATTGAACATATTCAGGTGATAGGATGTTACTGATGTTTTGTATCCCTATGATTCATTCATAGGGATCATGTGAAAATATATGTTTTTCTATTTGTTGTATTCCTTCAAAATTATGTCATGAATCATTATTGTGGTCTAAAAACTAATTAAATTGTCTTTGGATATGTCATTAACAAATTTGTTTTCATACCTGAAAATATTCATTTCACATGAATGAATTTAGTATTTCTGATATTCACATTTTTGTTTATTTTCATGGATATTTAATACATCATGTATCTTGTTGATTATTAAATCATGTTTTAAATATTATATCATTAATGTTTATTCCATCCCTATGTCATGAATTCATTAGTTATATATTTCCCTTAACAGGTGTTTGATCTCACCTCTATCTAACCATTTCATTCTCTAGGTAATAAATAGAATTAGTAAATGTTACCTATTTAGAGAGATCATTGGTGTTGAATAATGTATGTGAAATATTGAAAACATGTCATGATTTATGTATTCTCATATATACATAAATATAAAAAAATAACCACTATTTTAGAATGAATATTTATTTATCAATTTATGATGTGTTATAATTATTTATATTTCTAAAAATCAAAAGATACATTGAATTTATTAGATAAAAAATTATTATTGATTTTCAAATTAAGGAAAATTATATCTAGACATTCACTAGTTTTATACATTCTAATTTTTAATGTATGTATATATTGAAAAAATATAGAAAGGTGTAGATCCATGTAATCAAATTTGGTATAAAACGATTGGTTTATCAAACATTATATATTTTTATTTTTTTAGGATAATTTAATTGTTTAAATTTAATGGTTGTTAATAATTTCAATGGAATGTATAAAAATTATTGGTAGTATATTAATTACTTATAAGTTAGTAAAAACATTTTATTTAGTGATATGAGTTTTAAAACCAACGTGAAAACCATAGAGATATTTATATGTATATAATGATGGCGTGAAATATTGTAAAATTTTAATTATGTGTCTTTCCTAGTAATACATTCTTGTATGGATACTAATAAGTGGATTGAGTTTTTTCAAGGATGAACCATGAGGTAATAACTATGAAAAGGTTTTCATTATCAATGAGTCAATCATCACTCTGTAGCATAATGAGCAGGAAATGTATTTCACACCTAGTATGAATTCCTATTGGATATAAATTGAAAAATATAATTATCTTTAAAAATCATTATGAAGTATTTTTTAATGATCACAGTAATTTAGATATATAACATACAAGAATAATTACCATGGCTAACCAAAGATTGAATTTGGAGAGTCAAATGTTGAAAAAAAATTATCACATGCTAAAAACTTTAAAATATAGAATGATATATTGAATTTTTTGATTTCATATAGAAATTTTATATATTATCAATCCAAATCACTTCTAGTATTTTTTTGAAACATAACCACGATGATCAAGCTGATAATGATATACATCTAGAAAAATATATGTTTAATAACTAAATAAGTGATCATACATAAATAGTGGGTTATATTATTGTATTATTATTATTTCAAATATAAAAGTATAGGTCTTCAAAAATGTTTTGTGGTTAATAAATTAATACTAATTAAATCTTAACTCTCTTAATTATTTTAAATAGTGTATTGATTTTTCTAGAATTCATTGTGTTAAATTATAAATGTTATTATAGATTATGTAAAAATCATAAGGATAATTCATCATTATATTTTAATTAATGGCTGAAATCATATATTTTATGGTATAAAATAATTGAGAAATTATTTTATGATTTGAAGGTTTTGGGGGGATAACTACCTGAGGACACATGATTGAGGTATGAAAAACCCATTGCATTTATACATTCCTTATTTTATGGACAATAAAGAGTTGTTTAATTTTTATGAAGTATTATATATATAATATTCTTAATATATATATTTACAATGAATACTTTTTTAATATGTACTTGAAACATGAACAATAGTTTAAGTGAAATATGATAGACTATGAAATTTTTTTTACATAATGTGAGAATTATCACTTAAAAATTTATTTAGAGGGTATGATTCATATTAGTAAAATTAAGAAAAATATATAACAAATATACTAAAATGAAAATCTTCGATTAATGATTATGTAATATGTTCACATTCCTTAGTGAATTTATTTTATGCTTTAGAAATACAATTTTCTAAATAATTGTTTTTGGTTTCATTCTTAATAAAATTATATATTTAATTTAATAATATTGTGTTATATTTTTAAAATTTTAATATAAATTTATAAATAATTTTATAATAATTTTATAAATGATAAAATTTGGAATTTTCCCAACAAAGAATGATTTTATAGTGACTGGTATAAATTCAATGTGATTTTGAAAACAACACATTTATTTAAAAAAATTATATCATAAGAATTTATTAAACTAATAAAAATCAAAATTTATCAATCATATAATAGAAATAATAAAATTCTGTTCATTGGAATCAATGTAATAAATTATTTACATATGAAACAATTTATTTTCAAAACAAAAATCCTTTTTATTATTATTTTTTCATTTTTCTTTTTCACATTAAATTTAGTATTATAAAATATATAATTTAAATAATAGAAAATTAAATTAATATTTATACTAAATAAGTATAATTTTTTTAAATATTACCCTTTAAATTATTATATTATTAATATTAACCATATTAAATACTTGTAAATATGGTAATGGTTAATCTAGTAATTAAGGTCCAAAATAATATGACAATGATGAGAAAACGACCCAAAAAATATTTTAATATCATTATATGAAAAATTTAATAAATATTAATTTATTACTTTAATATATTTTCTTTCTTCAATTTTTCTTTGATTTTAAAATTTATATTATTTAATTGAAAAAGTAAAAAACATCACAAGTCTTGTTTTCATAACATTCTTTTTCAACATAATGAAAAATGATCTATTTGACTATAAATTGATTTTTTAAAATTAAATAATTTTTTAATAAATGATATTTTTTTATTAATTATAGGTATAAAATAAAAACTAGAAATTTGGACACAATACTTATATAGAATTTATTCTATTTATTGAAAAATTAGATAAATGAAAAATATTGTATTAAAAATGATTTCATTTGATTGAAATAATGTGTTAAATTAATTTTTTGCAACAATATTACAAATTCTTGAAGTTTTAAAGGACGATATTCAAATTACCACTTCTAAAATATTTATAGAAACTCATATTAAATTAACAGATTTGAAAATTACAATAATAATATTTCCGGATAAATATTTTTATTAATAATTGATTTAAAATTATTAAATATAACAAATTCATTAAAAGTTAAGTTATAGTGTTGAAAAAATAATCCATTGTTCCATTATGGATTATTTTTCCATATATAGTAACATTCAATACCCTTCAAGGATAGTGAATTTTAATATTTCCTAAATTGTCAAAAAAGATAGAAAATGGTTAAACTAAATCATATGTGCGAAAATATTATCAAAACATGTTAATTTTTTTGAATAATATTAGTTACCATCAAAATCATAATATATTTAAATTATATGAATTTTCAGACATTTGGGATTGAAAAAATTATTTATATTAATTTTATAAATAAAAAAATTATAGTGACCCCCTCCTCTAACATATAAAAGGTCACACATCCCCGAAAATCCTTAAAACATGTTTTGCAATATCAATACACCATAACCCACCAAAACATTGTGTTAACTTCATAGACACATTTTAGTGGATTTTTAATCCACTATATTAAATACCATGGTTATAAAATAAATGATCAATAAGAGGTCTATCAAAGAAGAGGAAATCATCATACAAAAGATCACTCAATATATTTATCTTTTACCCCTATATATAGGTGGTATAATTTAAAAAAAATATTTTTATCATCCTTAATAATATTAATTTCTTTTAATATTATTAATGAACCATTATAGATCATATTTACAATTAAATGGGAAGTGATTATATCAGTCATTATGAAGTATAGATTACTATATATATAGATATAAAATTTAATTTTATCACCATATGTTTTTTATAGGTATTATGATGGGTATAATGATTTTATGTTATTTATGAAATAAAATTAATTTATTAATTAAAATATCACAACTAACTTATTCCCTTCCCAGCCATTGTCAAACAATAATATTGTATGTCACAATGTGTGGAGTACCACCTCTATAATACAATGTGATTTTTGTTCCATTTTCATTTTACATGGTCTGTAATAATGATATATTATTTTAATAATATATATTCTAATATAACTATCCTATAATGGTGAATTCTTATTTACATTTCTATTACTCCATCAATTTAAATGTGAAAATAATATCTCTAAAAATTTATGATATACCCTCACCATGAATGGTGTAATACATTTTTGTATCAATAACATTAAGGGAGTAAGGTAAATATGTAAATAAGGAATAATTATGATTAAAATATCATGATTAAAATTTCGTACATGTTGGATCCATTAAAAACCATCCTTGTTACCCTAGTAAGCTGATAATCTGGACAGTTCATACATAGTCTGATGGGCATCCCAGATCATTTTGAGTTGGTGATTAGCAAATGATATTATAAAAATGATAGTGGGAATAGATTTTATGAAAACATTGAATAAATAAGATAAAAAATTGGATACTAATGTATCTTATTAGAGGGGTGTATAAAATTTTTTAAAAAGGTATAAACACTATATATAATAATGAAAAAATCAAAAAAGATAATGAAAATCCCAATTCTAACTAGAATCAACACTATAATATGAAAGTTGAACAACTATAACCACCTTAAAGTCGTTTTTTCTAATGATAAGACTAAGAAAATGATAAATTACAAAAAACCCAAAGGCACATGTATGGTGTGATCAAAAATCATAGTAGGGTTTTAAAAAGAATTCCATATGAGATTCCACATTTAATTTAGAAAATAAAGATTTTAAATTTTAATTAATTGGTTTTTCACTTTAATAGAATATTTAAAAAACAATTACATACATTTAAAATTTTTCATATTTATAAACTATTTACTTAAAATTAGATTATATAAAATATTATAAATTCTCAAGGCTTGTAAAATAGTTTTCAATAATCAGTGGTGTTTATTTTTAGTACAAACAAATGAGCAACATAGTAATCTTCCATAAAGTATGATATTCCCTAGATGTGAGATTCCCTAACACCAAAATTTACTTAGTATAATGTGTACAAAACATAACATTGACAATTTTCAAAAGGACATCCTCACTATCTTATTAGGGATGTGACATACTATATTTACATTGTGGAACATTATAAATAATAGATTGTTATCCAAATAACCCCCAAAATACCTATGATTTTATGTAAAATAGTACCAAATAAATGGCAGGAAATTTATATTAAAATGATTAAAATAAAACTAATCTCATTATCCATGCCAAATATGCCGATTTACATTTCAAAACCAACTGAATACTTTTAAATAAAAAATGAATTCCTTTTTCTAATAAAGAACCTAATATTTTAATTCAAAATAATTCTAATACCACTTAATATAAATAGACATTGAAATATATTTCAACAAATTAATTTCTCAAATTGAAATTCCACCATTATCTAGAACAGAAATTTTACTAATTAATTACAAGAATATAAATTTCCCAATTTCGATCAATATCAAAAACAATCCCTAATTCAATGGAATATGGGGTTTTTTCCAATATCATGATAGAAATAGAAATTCAAATATCAGGTCCAAAAAAATAGAATTATGTTTTTTATCAATCAATTTAATTAATTTTCTTCAATGATAATAGATTAAATTTTAATCAATCAAATGAATTTAAATCGATAAATATAGTGTTAATCAAAATGACCAATAAAAAGATAACAATATACCACGAGACATTTGAGCTTGAATCACAAATCCTTAATCGGTATTCACTAATGATAATATTATGTAATATGAACCAATAATAAATTCATAGATTCAGGATCCAACCAGCATATATTATATCCAAAAATGAACCAGGAGATCCAAGAAAACCATGGGGTGGAAATAAGAGAGAGCATAAGAAATAGAAAGATAAGAGGAAACTATCTAGGAGAATATTGAACATCATTCTCCTAGTTTATATTCTCTTTATTAGAGGTCTAAAGGGTTACGAATTGATATTAGAAGCCCCCAAGGAATAAGAAATTACTATTGGTTTGTAGAATCTCATTGGTGATCAGAAATAGGTATTTTGGTATTTTAAACATAATTTCTTATTAAACCACAATATTAATAGTTTTTTTGGGTAGAACTACATTGTTGGAAAATATCATTCATCCTATCCATTAAACTCTTATTTATAGGTTGATATTTATACTAAGTGGGTGAATTATTATGCTACCCTTGCAGTAGTAATGAAAAATACCACAGACTTGGTTTGTATGGTTTTTTCTATTATGATGAAAATTTTTGGACAACCATGCACCAACAATGAAAGGTTGAATAACATTAAAAATTTACAAATATTTAACCAAAGATAACTAAAATTTATCCCAAACAAATGTTTATTTCAAAATAGGTTGTTATCAACACCTAAAAATAGTAACCTGATGTTATAACCTCCCCACTATTGAAGCTTTCCATCCCCAGTTATCCTACTATGAATCATCAAATACAAAATGATGAGGACACTACTCCCCCATCAGTGACTCCATCTCCGTCATCTCATGAGAATCGTGACTATGCTACCTCAAAACATGATTCATTTTTCCATCCTCCCATGAAGTACCTTGGTTAAAAAAAATCCCTAATCGATGTTAATCCATGGATAAATCCGGTTCAAACTCTAGATAACATCACCATAGAACATGAGATGGCTCTGATAGATAATTTCATAATTGACATACATGAGAATGATAAAGTATCATCTTAAACTATGGTTGAAGTGAAAACCGATATACTAATTTATCAACATACAAGACTACCTCAAAAGACCCCCAAATATTGAGAATAAAGCTTCTCATCCCTCATAAAAAATCAATGAACCAAATAAAGAGAAACCATTATGAACATTATGTAACTAACTAAAAATTTTAATGAACTATAACAATGATCATCATATGAAATACACCAAATATATTCTGTAAACATTATAATTTGAATAAATAGAATATTTTATGTCATCTCATGAACCATGTATGGTATAACCAATGATATTTAACCAATCCATGAAAAAAACAATGGATATCTACAAGGAAAACAATTCAAGGCCTCAATAAGAGCCATTATAATCACAAAATTGAACTATTATTATGAGAAAACTCAACCATCATGAATTGATCATCCCATGCCAAACCAAAGACATGGATACAAACAAAGCATATCCCCAGGAATATGTATAGCTCTTTCTATTGTTCCATCCAACTGTGCATGGTATGTCATATGAAAAAGTACATGAGATCATAGAGACTCCTTGAGGACTCCCAAAAAATGGGACATAAACAGAGGATCCCTATTAAAGACTATTGTATATAGGACACTGTAAAAATGAGAAATAATGTTCACTAAGATATTTCTCAACTCCTAAAATATTTTCATATCACAAATGGGTATATAGTGTACCAACAAAGTTATCATTTTGATCATATTCCATGTTGAATTCTTCTTTATTTGGGTATGTGGAAACATAAGCAAAATGTACATTGAGATCTCATCCCAATTCCATGATTGTACAATATGTGGATAACGAAAATCTTATTTTTTTGGATCTTGAACATGACCTATTAGAATTTTTAGAAAAGAGAGAAAAGATCCACAATACCATATCTCATACCTAGCCACTATAACTACAACCTCATTTCATAGATATTATTTACTATTCCTAGGTGCATAATGGAATAAGAATTTTTGAAATCCTCTACATTAGCTTTTTATACTACTAACGGAGAAAAAAGTGCTTCTGATCATATATAATCTCTTTGTTGGAGAATGATCATTCATGCCTAGTCTCCCCACCATAAAAAAATATATAATTCTATGGAACATCATCAGTCTACTGATCCTTATATACCCTCTCTATAATATTGGATGAAAACTGAACACATGCCAAAGAATCCTTGGCCCTTGATTCACAAACACCACTATATAACAATGTAAAAATATCCATCAATTTACACTGTTCTATTAATTAATTAACTTCTTGGTTTAGATATCTCATACTCAAAGCATTCATGATGAAATACAAATTCTCTAGGTTATAGGTTATGTCAATAAATAATGCGTGCAGTTTTTTCAAAAAATTACTCTGGAAAATATTTTATTACTTTTGAGAAAAGTTATAACTCAAGATTTTGTTATATAAGAAGACATTAATCCTTTATCCATAAAGGAAATTCCCCCAACTCTTATGTGTGTGTGTAAAAACAACATGTTCAAGGTCATGGGTTGAATGATTATTATTATTCGGTCTAATATATTGAGACACATCAGTAAAGAAATTATCATATTTCATAAAAAGGTAGCCCAAACATGATATCAATGCATCATATAAGACCACATAACCATTACTAGCCTCTAGAAGAGTTATTGAATTCATAAAATAATTTAACAAAGAGATTTCATTTAGAAATAACTGATAATACACATATAAACTCAAGAAAATAAAAATCTTGATAACTTTTTGTGGGTTATACCAAGCCATAACAACATTCACCTTCTCAAGGTCAACTATGATTCTATGTTATGAAACGATTGGTCTCACAAATTTTACATACTGAATCCATAAATAACATTTCAAAATCATGTCTTAATGTCGCTGATTTGTGAACTATTCTAGAACTAGTTTATGATGACAAACTCGATCCTCGTCAAACAAATATTTAAAAAGGATTACATCCAATAATATCACGAAAGATGTTAAGACACTTATTTAATATAATTTTTATCCAATCAATAAATTATTCCTGATCATTATTTTGAAAAAAAAACATGAGAATGTACTCAAAATGCACATACCTAATCCAAAAGGTGTTTTCATAATGTCCTATTCTTATATCCTCATCAAATGGAATTCTAATTAAATATCAAATCTTTGTAAACCACATCACCCATTTCAAATTGTCAAATAAATCATTAATATTCGGAAATAGATGTTGTACCCCACACTCTTTGATTTTCATGATCACAATCACTTTCATATGTGTTTAACTTTGTTTTTAAGTGTTGTGGATGATAGGCAAAAGATTGCCAAAGGATTGGCCCAAGAATGGACAAGAAGTGGACTGAAATTCAGTCCACCGGCCAGCCGGTGGCTTCCCACCGGTTGACCTGTGGCATCCAGCCCAAATAGTGTTTGCTACTGTCCTGCCACCGGCCAGCCGGTGGCTTCCCACCGGTCGACCTGTGGCATCCAGCCCAAATAGTGTTTGCTACTGTCCTGCCACCGGCCAGCCGGTGGCTTCCCACCGGTCGACCTGTGGCACCTGCACAAAGTGGAAAGCTACTGTCTTGCCACCGGCTAGCCGGTGGCTCCTCCACCGGTCGACCGGTGGAGCCTGGACCAGAATTCTCAGCCACTGTCAAGGCACCGGCCAGCCGGTGGCCATGCACCGGCCAGCCGGTAGACCAGTCAAACTAGCCGTTGGCTTTGACCAGTCAACTCCAAAAGCCTCCCAACGACTCCGAGGCCTTTTCCAACGGCTCCAAAGCCCTCCAACGGATACTTGAGGGTTCCTAGCCTATAAATAAAGGCCTAGGAAGCACCGGATCAACACTCAAGCCACCGGACACATTGTTGAACATTTGGCGAACCTCCGGCGCTCCACCTTCAAGGATCCCCAAGTGCTCCAACCATTTTCCAATCCAAGGAGCACCTCAAGAAGCTTGGGAGAGCACGCTACATCAGCTTCACCAATCCAATTGGCGCCCAAGTCTTCCTAATTACGGGTTTTATTGTTTTATTTATTTTGAGCTTAAAATTGGGTTTGTGCCTACAAACCCCAACCCTTTTCTCAACCTCCCTTTCTTTGGGTTCTCACATCACCACTAAGGTGTGAAGAGGTTGTCAAGCCTTACCTTGTAAAAAGGCTTGAGATCGGTGAGCTAGTCTTCACCCGTAAAAAGACTAGTGGGTTATTGCTTAACCATTAAAAGCATTGGGTTCTTGCTAAACCAATAAAAGCAAGCTGTAATAGGTCCTAGTGCTACCTCAAAGCCTAGTGGGTTTCTTGCTAAAACCATTGAAAAGCAAGCGGTAGGAATCTCTCAACGGTTGAGTTGGGAGCGGAGACGTAGGCCGGGTTTTGGCCGAACTCCGTTATCAATTTCGTGTGTCTTGCCTTCTTTATTTCCGCTGCATCTTTCACTTTGATTTTAATTTGTTAATCAATTTTTTAAAAGTCAATTCACCCCCCCTCTTTCCATCATTCCCTTCTCGGGGTTTCTTCCGACCCAACAATTGGTATCAGAGGGAACTTTGAATAAAATCCCTAACCCGGTTTCAAATTTAAGATCCATTTAGATGGCATCAACTTCTTTCGCCCCCGAGGGCTACTCATTGGGTCGGGCTCCATTTTTTGATGGGACCGACTATAATTATTGGAAAAACCGCATGACCTCCTTTTTGAGAAGTATAGGATATCCCATTTTTAAAATAGTCATGCAAGGTTACACTCTCTCTTCCCCCGACGAATCCAAATGGACCCCCGCCGATATTAAAAATTTTGAGCTTGATGGCAAAGCCATGAATGCTCTTCATTGCGGGTTAGATAGAAATGAGTTCAATCGAGTGTCTACATGCACCTCCGCACATGAAATCTGGAAACTTTTGGAGGTTACCCATGAGGGGACCAACAAAGTAAAGGATACTCGATTGGACATGTACCGTCAGGACTTTGAATCTTTTTCCATGCACCCAAATGAATCTATTTCTGAAATGTTTACTAGATTTACTGACGTGTGCAATGGTAGAAAATCTCTTGGAGATGACATTTCTGCAGAAACTATGGTGAAAAAGATCCTATGGGTCCTTCCGAGCTCATGGGCACCTAAAGTGACGGCGATCCAAGAAGCTAAGGACGTCAAAATTATGCCGGTCGAAGAGCTCATCGGATCCCTAATGACGTACGAGATCACGATGAGGAGGCAAGCTCAAAAGGAGGGCACACCAATCAAAACTCCAAAGAACATCGCCCTCAAGGTACAAAAGGAAGTAAGCTCCTCCTCATCCTCTTCCTCATCATCAAGCGGCGACTCGGAAATGGAGTATCTCGCCCGCCAAATGCACAAGTTTATGAAGAAGCACAAGAAGAAGAAATCCCGCAAGCACCGAAAGCAAGAACCCACCGAAAAATCCGAGCCCAAGGTGAAATGTTACGGGTGCGGCGAAAAGGGTCATTACAAGCCCGATTGCCCACTCAACAAGAAACGGGCCACGCCAAAGGAAAAAGGAAAGAAGAAGGTCCTCAAGGCGACATGGAGTGACACCTCCTCTTCATCATCCTCCTCCTCCTCCTCAAGCGACCAAGGTACAAAATGCCTAATGGCATTCCATGAGGTAACTTCTTCCGATTCCTCTTCCTCATGTTCTTCAAATTCAAATTCTTTAAATCATCTTTCTTATGAAGAACTCTCACATGCTAGAGATCAATTAGAAAATGGTTTTCATGAGCTTTCATCAAAATTTGTCGCTTTGAAAAAGAATCTCAAAAAGATTTCCTCCGAAAAAGACCAACTTCTCAAAGAGAAGGAGGAACTCAACCTTAAAATCCAAAATTTTCCAAATGTTGATTCCATGGAATCAACCATCAAAGACCTTAGAGAGACCCTAGCTAAGTTCACCCAAGGGGAACAAAATTTGAACAATCTCCTAGGTTCCCAACGTATATCTAGAACCACCCAAGGGCTAGGATACACCAACCGAGCTTCCTCCTCCCATGCTCCAACTGTTTTTGTAAGGGGGAGCTCTAGCTTTAAATTTTGTAATTATTGCAAAAAACCCGGGCACCTTATTTATGAATGCAATTGCAAAAATGCCCGGTACGGTCAACCCAAATCTTTTTTCTTTTCCGATGAATTCTATAGGAGAAGACCCGCCATGAGACAAGTTTGGATTGAAAAATCCCTTCTATCGAGTCTCTCCGGGCCTAAAATCATCTCTTTTCAAAATCCCTCTCCCCGGTGACTTTTTGTTTTTATTTAGGGGGAGTTAGGATCTTTTAAGCTTTTTTGTGTATTCAAAATTTTTCCTTTCAATTTCAACACTTGGTTTTAAAACTCTCAATTTCAAATTTGGTATCCAAAATTCAAATTTCAAATTTCAATTGGTTTTTGATTCAAAACTTTCAATTCAAACTGTTATTCAAATTTTCATTTCAATTTCAAAAATCTCAAATTGATTTTCAATTCTCAAAATCTAGTTTTTCAAACCCTATCCCTCAATCAAGTTTTATGCCCCATTCTATTTTGATAATCACAAAGGGGGAGAAATTTCTTGATTGATTGGGGGAGAATCTTTTCTCTCATACTTAGTATTTATTTTCAATTTATCATTTAGGCATGCCTTTCATTTAAGTTTTTACATTGCTTTGATAAGTGATTGTGATCATCAAAATAGGGGGAGATTGTTGTACCCCACACTCTTTGATTTTCATGATCACAATCACTTTCATATGTGTTTAACTTTGTTTTTAAGTGTTGTGGATGATAGGCAAAAGATTGCCAAAGGATTGGCCCAAGAATGGACAAGAAGTGGACTGAAATTCAGTCCACCGGCCAGCCGGTGGCTTCCCACCGGTCGACCTGTGGCATCCAGCCCAAATAGTGTTTGCTACTGTCCTGCCACCGGCCAGCCGGTGGCTTCCCACCGGTCGACCTGTGGCATCCAGCCCAAATAGTGTTTGCTACTGTCCTGCCACCGGCCAGCCGGTGGCTTCCCACCGGTCGACCTGTGGCACCTGCACAAAGTGGAAAGCTACTGTCTTGCCACCGGCTAGCCGGTGGCTCCTCCACCGGTCGACCGGTGGAGCCTGGACCAGAATTCTCAGCCACTGTCAAGGCACCGGCCAGCCGGTGGCCATGCACCGGCCAGCCGGTAGACCAGTCAAACTAGCCGTTGGCTTTGACCAGTCAACTCCAAAAGCCTCCCAACGACTCCGAGGCCTTTTCCAACGGCTCCAAAGCCCTCCAACGGATACTTGAGGGTTCCTAGCCTATAAATAAAGGCCTAGGAAGCACCGGATCAACACTCAAGCCATCGGACACATTGTTGAACATTTGGCGAACCTCCGGCGCTCCACCTTCAAGGATCCCCAAGTGCTCCAACCATTTTCCAATCCAAGGAGCACCTCAAGAAGCTTGGGAGAGCACGCTACATCAGCTTCACCAATCCAATTGGCGCCCAAGTCTTCCTAATTACGGGTTTTATTGTTTTATTTATTTTGAGCTTAAAATTGGGTTTGTGCCTACAAACCCCAACCCTTTTCTCAACCTCCCTTTCTTTGGGTTCTCACATCACCACTAAGGTGTGAAGAGGTTGTCAAGCCTTACCTTGTAAAAAGGCTTGAGATCGGTGAGCTAGTCTTCACCCGTAAAAAGACTAGTGGGTTATTGCTTAACCATTAAAAGCATTGGGTTCTTGCTAAACCAATAAAAGCAAGCTGTAATAGGTCCTAGTGCTACCTCAAAGCCTAGTGGGTTTCTTGCTAAAACCATTGAAAAGCAAGCGGTAGGAATCTCTCAACGGTTGAGTTGGGAGCGGAGACGTAGGCCGGGTTTTGGCCGAACTCCGTTATCAATTTCGTGTGTCTTGCCTTCTTTATTTCCGCTGCATCTTTCACTTTGATTTTAATTTGTTAATCAATTTTTTAAAAGTCAATTCACCCCCCCTCTTGCCATCATTCCCTTCTCGGGGTTTCTTCCGACCCAACAATAGATACTTGAAAATTAATGTAACTTAATTGAGATTTTTATAATAAGCATAATTGAAAAGTGAACCACCATATATCGTAGCAAAGAGAACTGTTACTTCTTTAGGTGACACACATGGGAGTATGTAACCCTTTTCTATGAGATCATCCAAAAAAGACTATATCTCATTAATTTTAGAAGTTTTTATATGGTTTGAGGGAATAGTCACAAGTTGAGTACCGTACACTATGTCGATAGAATAATCCCCCACTTTTATCGATTTAAGACTAAAAATGTCAAAATGAAAGACAATAGGAAACTCAATGAAAATAATATTTGGATCACCCCTTAAGTATTCTCTCTCCAGATCAAAAGAAAACATAGATATCACATTCCCAAAATCTGGATAAGAATTATTGGGTCTGCTCGACCTCAGGTCCCATTCACCTTAAAAGATTCAAAAAACACAATCAGATTCATTAAAGGATACCCATCGAAGATAAAAAATCCATCTGGTCATTATTTGTAATGATCCAATCCATCAAATATTTACATCAAGTAATATCATTTATAGAACTAGAAAAATCCATAAAATTTTAGCAACAAATATAGAGAGAAAACAAGTGATACTATGGGGACAATGAGGTATCTTTGTACTAGTGATTGTAAGAATATCCATCAAATAATATATAATATCTATAGAAAAATATTCTATATAAAAATGGAAGTATAATTAAAAAACATAATTTACTATTATCAAATAAATCATTCCCTAGTAACAATTATATATTAATGGAACATATCACTATCACAAGACTGATATATGATTCCTATATGGACTCTTCCACTATGTAACGAATCATTGTTCTATATGATTGTAGTGGGAACCACTTTTTCAATGAATCAATATATTGAACCATTTTTATAAAAAAAAATAATGATGCCATGACACTACAAGAATTTTAATAAACAGGGAATAACTTTTTTAGGTTTCCTGAGAATCCTGTTGAATCGTATTCATTGGGTTCCTCAGTGAAGAATCTCTTTGAATTCCTTGGAATGTCACTCTAGTAACAAATCATAGGGCCTCTTTCATTCACTGTGGGAGGACTAGAATTACTCTTATATTGAGAACTAGAACTACAATACTCACACTTCATCTTTCTTCTAAAGGAACTCACGTTTAAACATAGATAAAAAGAAACAACTTATGACACTAAAATGTCATCCAAGTCCATTTGGACAATTATTGATCTTTCTAGAACATCAATATAAGAAGGATGTATCAATATCAAAATTTAGTATAAATATCATTTCAATGTTCGAAATTGAATTTTAGATCCTTCATATTCTCATTCGAAAATATCTCAGGTGAAAGATACACAAGCTCACCAAAACTTCTTGTCTTTTATGCATTGGTATTCTTATCCATATTGATATTTAAAAACACATCATCATAGGCCAACAAAAAATGACTTTTGATATAACTTATTTAAGGATAGAACATAAATATTATTCTAGTATAAAACACTTTTGATACATCCCCATCACCATCATTTGATACCATGCACTGCATAGTCTTTTAAAAATGAATGTGCCACACTTAAAATTAATCTTGTCATACTTATTCAAAAAACCAAACAAACTATCAAAACTACCCAACCATTCCTCAGACTGTTGATGTTAAATTGATGAATTTTCTACTGTTGGCTTCTAATGAAGTAACTCTGGAGAAAAATTCCACATATAATTCCTTTTAGGATCAATAACTAGAGAAGTAATGAGAAATTTTTTTGATTATTGTACTAGATTATAAAATGTATTCATGATCACCTCAACCAGATAAATTTCCACAAGAGGATATTATCACAAAAGTTTAGTATAATCTACCTCCTGGATCTAATTCACAAGTATTCTCGATGGAAATATTCTATAAAACATTGCCATATAGCATTGAAGACATCATGTTAAAACCAAAATAGTCAAATGAGGGATTTTAATCAAAAAATTTAGGGTAAAAAGATTTTTATTTAAATATATCCAAATCAAATATGGATAGAAGATTAAAAATAATCCTGAAGACATATTTCCCAAAGAAAACTATCTGAATTAAGCCTCAATGCATTGACAGATGGACATACACTTAATCAAAACTACTTCTAAATTCCTTATAGAATTACACGACTACATACATGCACTAAAAAAGATCAACTTGGAGCTCTAATACCACATTCCATGAACTATATCGGGTACCCTAGTTACCTAATTATCATAGTTGATCTGACATTTTATGAATGGGGTTCACGATCCCCATGGGATATAGACTATCACCTAACATCATAAAAAATGATTGTGGGAATGAATTTTCCAAAAACAATAATAAAGAATGATAAAAAAATAATTATTCATACACAGTAAACTCCAATATGAAAATTTTATTAGAAGTCAAATAGGTTTAAACATCCCAATGTTATAGAAAAAATACCAGAAACAGAAAGAAAAACCCAAGTCCGAGTGGACTCAGCTCTCCAATCCTAATGAACATCCCCTACAATTGCCTTAAAGTGGGGCTTTTACCCATAATGGACAAGGAAAAAAGATATTATATAAAAAGCCAAAGTTATAGGTAGGTTGTGAGATAAAATATCAGTAGGGAATCAACATAGATCCCATAAGATATTCGACATTGTTTTAACAAAATAAAAATTTTAATTTTATATAAATATGTTGGTAATTTCCAATGAATATTTAAAATAATCAAGATTTACATTTCTAATGAGGTAATATTTCTAAAAAAATTAATTTTTTATATAAAAAAGATTCAATAAATTCATAAGCCATGAAAGTGGTTTTGAATGATAAATGGAACATATTTCAAATAAAAACATGTGAAAAACATTGTCATGATCCCATGGGTATGATAGATCCATGAAACAAGAATGTATCACGCTCCAAATAATATGAAAATATGTGTATGCACACATTTATTTGTTACTAGTAAAAAATACATCATCTCCATCTAATCATGGATGTGACATATAACCTTTTTATTTTGTAACATTTTATACATTACAATTCTATCCCCATAACTCAGTAACTACCTAGTTTTTTGTGATAACCTGTACATAATCAATAGTGAATAATTTATTTTAAAACATTTTAAAATAAAATTAACCACATTCATCATTTCAATTATGCCAAAATCCTCTTAGAAAACAACACATGTTTCATTAAAAAAACCTCGACTTTTTCCAAGAAAATAGCAGATGATTCTATCAAAAATATATTGATTCCATTGTCATAAAATACAACATTGGATTCAATTCCATCCAATCAATTTCATGAATTTTTCATCAAAAAATTTCATAATTTAAATACAACAAAATAAATATCACTCATTCCAATCAATTTATCATGCACAACAAAATTAAATTTAATTGTGGGGTTTTCCCCAAATCATTCAAAAAAATCTATTTTCACAAATAAAATCCATTAATTTAATAAAATTGTGGATGTAATTTACCATTTTAGATAAAATTTATCAAATTCAAGAGAATTAATTAAAATCAAATCATTGAATTTAGATCACACAATTTATAATTAATCTAATTGTCCAAACCAAATGGAACTACCTATATTGAGATCAAGGGATCTTGAATAAAAAATCCCTAATTGGGATTATCCAATATTGATTAGAGAAAATGAGAAACAATGAATACATCCCAAGAATTAATATCAAATCAACACTGATTAGATAAAAAATCAACCTGGCGACCAAAAAACAACAGGGTGGAAAGAAGAGAGAGTGGGAAGATGAAACCTACTATGAGTAGATCAAACGTCATTCTCTTTCTTTGATTCACCTACCTAAGGGTGTAGAGGGCCCACAATTTTCCCTAGGGATCCTCAATAGATGAAAAAATATCTATGGAGTATTAGAATCCTATTAGAGACCAAATGGAGGGGTTTCATGATTTGAAAACATAATCTCTTATAAGAACACCTGTATGCATGGTTTCTAGGTAGAACTGAATAGTTTAGACAAACCAATGGCCCTAGAAATGATTCACTTAATTATAGGTGATTGGATACTACTATTTGGTTGAAATGTTTTTCAAACCATTCCAAACTATTTACAATATGACTACCTTGGTTTTAAAAAAATTCTCTATAAGGGTGCATGGCCTGGGTAAAACATGAACTAACACTGCACAACCCTAGAACATTCAAAATATCAAAAATTTCACCCAATGATAAATCAAAAATATCTAAGCCAATAGTGATTATTAAATTTAAAAAAACCTGAAAATAGTGACATGACGTTATAGGATCCATTATCAATGTACAAGGATAAAAAAATCTAAATACATACATGAAAAATGAAGGACATATCTCCCAAAAAAGATATTATAAACAAAACAATAAATTTACTAGTGAAAATTTATATAAGTAAATAATATATGGTATGGTATATATGAGTATGGATATAAAATTTATATATAATAAATTCTAATTTATTTTATAGTATTTTTTTATACATACGGTTGAAGTCGAAGATGAGGAAAGAGATTATCATAAAAAATTGTATTATTTGAGATATATATAATGAAATGAACCTATATAAATTATTATGGTGTGTAAAAAATCAAATTTACATTTTATATGTACATTATAATTATTTATGTTAAATAGAATGGTTTATTTGATGTTATACTTTCATAGGTAATATGACTCAATGGATACAAATGCTGTTTGGGTTTATTTCACAATCTCATCATTATTCAGTATTTTGTTGATAAATTATATACATGGGGATTTATTTGATCTTTATATATTAAAACAAATAATTTTTTTTGTAATAATTTTAATTATGTAAATAAATATTTTCATTTTAATTTTTTACTCTTTAATTATGGTACATTTTAAAACTATGTTTTAAGGAAAATTGAGATTTGTTTTAAACTCATTCATTATTTATTTAATTCAATAACCCTATAATTCATAAAATAATTTAAAAATTATTTTAAATATTCTCAAATAATTATTTTTTGAAAATTTTACCAATTTTTTAATTTATGAAATAAAATAAATGATTCTGTTTTCATTTTATAATAATGTACATTATTTATTTTCATAAAAAAAAAGTATTCATTGACACATACATTCCCAATATAATATTTTTACCCTCAGAGCCACGAAATTAATTGATACCCAAATTAACATGTTTCGATGAATGATTTGAATGAAATTTTTTTTCATAATATTATTGAGTTTTGGTAGTTATTAAAATTACATTCAAAATTTGAAATTATATATTCATCATGAATGTTCTAAATTTTCTTTTAATATTATTTATATTCATCAATTATAAAAATAATTTATTTATCACATGAACCACTAGTGAAGTGTTGAAATTATTACATATTTATTATCTCCCAACATGAATTATTATATTATTGATTATAGGATTATTAACAAATTATATTATGGTTATACAATAAGAATGTTTATGTTGATTATGAATTTAATTCATATTCTACCATTTCATATGAAGAATCTATATTCACCCAGATTCAAGTTTGTAACCATTTATTTATTATTTATAAGTACATAATTATTATGGGAGGGGTTTTAGAAATATTGGATAGATTTTGAGATGTTTTTGGGAATTTTATAATGGTTCAAATTTGTTTCATGGTTTGGGAAAACAATCCAACACCTACAAGAATCCATGTAAAATGAAACATTCTCATAGTGAATGTTCACTAGTTGTGCACTGATTATCCATACTATGCAGCGGAGTAGGATAAACTATGAATCATGAGATAGTGGGATTTGGAATGACTAGAAATTTATTTTGAATCTATGTGAGACACTTGTGTAATGTTTTTATTTGGGAAAAAATTTATTGCATGGTTAGCACATGGTTTTCCTCACATAGTTTTCCTGACCTTGTGAATAACAATACATGAGATAAAAGTCTGATCCTAAAATTTTGGATCTTAAAATAATTGGTCTCTAACTAACTAACATGGGATTCTATCTTCCCAAAGTCTATGGAAGCTTCTCCAACTAATCTAGAGTTTTTTCTATTGTTTTATTATAGTGCATTGAAATTGTATTATCACTATATATGATCATTCTTGATTTTTCGTGGATGGTTTGTATAAATCTACCTCACTATCATTGTTTCATTCATAGATATACAACTATTGTGGATAGGTCTACGATATTTGGTAGAAATATGATTATATTTACCCTTGTTTATGATGTGGAAGATATCTAAGATGGTTTTATTGGAGTTCTAAACCATATTAATTAACGTTTTTTTTGTCATTTATCATTTTTTCCATATTCATAATATATGGTGAATCAATCTTCAATCATCTTTTTAGAATATGATGTATTGATTTCAAATCCACTATTTTGATTATAATTATTTATGAAATTTATCTCAATATCTTGTTCAAACTCATTTTTTCGACTGTTTATAAATTATTGAAATTTGGCCGTTTGTGGAATGTGAAAATGATAGCTTGATTTTAAAATTATCATATCAAAATGATTATTTGGTTTTTATTAATATAAAAATGTATTCAATAAATTTATCATTATATTAAAATGGTTTTTAAATTTTTTATTTCATTAAAATGGTTTTATTGAAATGATTGAAATACTTTTTTGGAAGTTTTTTTTGGAGTTATTGCGTGGAATGTTTTTATATGCATTTGGATGTGTAATTTAAAGATGTACCCCCATAAAAAGGTATGGAAAGATATTGGTTTTTATATACCACTTCTCAAAGTGGCCCTCTGAGTGATGACTAAGTGGATAGATGAGTCACTACTCATGAAAATAATGATGTTCATAGGTTCTTTCATAGTTGGACGTGTGGTTATGTGGAAAGGAATAGATAATTACAAAATGATATTTGCGATCTTTTTTGAATCATTGTTTGGTTTCATTCCTTGGAACATGATTTATTTTTCTAAAAATATCTTAGATGTGGAACCTGGTTACATTTAGATATAAACTATTTTTAGAAATTATTCTATATAAAATATTTTTAAAAAAATTGATAACATGATATATCAAAGAGGCTTGATTATGGAATTCATTTTGGGAAATCCTATTCAGTTTTATTACTCATGCCAGCTATTGATATCTGGTGCTTTTGTATATATAATTTATCAAGAAATTAGAAGATGGATGGTATCAAATATCATTAGTAGTGAATGAGGATACTTGGGTTCTTGGTAGATTTTTAGCATGGATCATATTGAATCATTTCATATTCACTTTGGATTTTATTGTTTTTTTTATTTCAAATTCCACTATAAAACTTAATATTTGTAGTAATCCAATGTGGAAATTTATTATAGATTTTTTTAATACAAGTGGGATTCATTTTATTTATCTTACATTTTTATCATGCATGATGTATAAATTTTTAGTTTAGGTGGGTTTAGATTAGTTTTTTTATTCCAATTGGGAATATCATCTCGAATGTGTATTGAAGAGATTAATTATTTACTTATAGCCTTTGATGTCTTAGGAATGTCTCTTAAAGAAAAGTATTTTCCTTCCATTTTCTCAAGAAAATGAAGAAGGTTGGATGTTACAAGTGATATAATCTCAGAACATCTAAATATCTTTTGGTACAAGTGGAAATATAATTTGTTTTTTCTCTTCAATTGGAAATTCACAATGATATATTATTTTATTTGGTTATCATAAAATGGAGTAGGATTAACAGGTCCGAAAATAGAGAGCATAAAAAATACATATCTAATATTTTTTTGAACATCAAGTTACCATGGAGTTTGGTAAGAAAATATTTAGAGAAATTTATTGGAATTGGAATCTCATTGTCATTGGAATAGTCTATGATAGGACCATTAAATGCATTAGAGGAATTACTTCACAATTGTATTTCATTTTTCATTTTGAGTAATGATTTATTTTTTTGCAATGTGTTTATTAAAAAAATTGATAATTATTTTTTCAAATGTAATATTTTAAAATTAATAAAATTTTATTTTGTTATTTTTTATCCAAAAATGATGATAGAAATTGTCATAAAATGGATGAACTTCAAAAATCTATAAATTTGAAATTTAGGTATGAGATATTATGATGTAATGGAATATTGAATTTATTAAGCTGTCAGTAAATTGATATTGAGATTCTATGAATGTGTTGGAAATTTTGAGATATCATCATTATTATGCAAAAATTACAAGGTATGATTTTTGGATAATGTAGTTTCACTTTATTTCCCTTGTTATTAATGAAAAATGTTTTCCTACTAATCTAGAGAAAATAGAACACGTCATATCATGATTACCCACAAATAATAACTTTTAGTTACATTGATTCAATATATTTGTGGTTTATTACTAAGGATTTGGTCAGGAACTCTCCTGAATAGCTTCACCTATAACATACTTAACATAGAACACTGGTCCATTCCTATGGGATGATGAATGTAATAAGTGTTTTCAATAGCTAATGGTTCTCCTTACATCAGCACCTATCATGATACTACAATAATTAAAAAACGGGTACGTGGTGGTTTTTTAGGATTCATGTTTTTGGTTTGGATCGGTTCTCATGAAAGGAGATCTTGTTTTTTGTTTATAGATCAATGAAGTTTTTAGTTCTTGAGAAGAATTATCCAAAGAATGATATGGAGTTATATTTCATTGACCATTCATTGAAGACTTGGAGTCCTTATATATTTAATGAAGAATTTAGTATGTTTATGGACGAAAAATTCCGGAAACATATATTCCCAAAATTTGATTTGAAATTTGGATGAATAATATGGATGGAGTATCTAAAAATGGTTAAAATTGACTTGATGTATACACTGGGTACAAGAAATTCATTTGTTAATGCGTTAAGAAAATATTCATATGCTCAGTAGGAAAAATAATTGTCAAATGAGTAGCAGTTGATGATATAACTAGGTGAAATGTGCATGGAGAGTAGAAACTAAGGTGAAGTTGTAACATTCATTACAATCTAATTTGTTTTTGATTTCATAGATATGGTTAAAGAGACACTAACATCTGATACAGAATGTGTTTCCAGTAGGTCAAAAATCAATGGTGGGTGGACCATTGAGGGAAGGATAATTGATTGGAGTTTCACATTGTGGTTCCTAAATTGGATGGGCGTAAATATGGATTTTAAATAACAACATCTTCATGTTGAACACCATTCAAAATAGGATGTCCATCATTGAATACTTAATATGTATATTGAATTAGAAGATCTATTTTTGTGTGTCTATATGAAACAAAATTATTATTAGTTAGTTTTATGATATATAACATGTGACGACATTAAGGAAGAGTGTCAGTAAGAAGAATTTCTGTGTAGCCTTTGTATAAAATTATTTTGAAAAGGGTTTTATAAGATATGGATTTTGTAATGGGAATCCAAATAATGGTTCAAAAACATGATACCATATTGGTGATAGTGGAATGATTCACATAGTTTTATAATTTCATATATTCTCTTGAATATCATATGGTGGTTGAAATGTGATAAATCTCTATTTAATAAGTGGATAACTGGCATGCAGAACCAATTTCGATCATTCCAGGAAGAGTTTCAAGGACTACATCTCTTTTCTAGAAATTCATATAAAAATTCCATTGGGGTCAGTTTACTATGAGTACGGGGTATCACCCTCATACATATGGAAAATATTATAGGATGATAAGAAATATTGGAATACATGTTAGGGGATTGTATAATATATTTTGTTTACTCATTGGAAGAGCATGTACTATATCCAGAGTTCTTCTATAACCACAACTACGAAGCCATGATACATGTGGCTACTTTAAAATAATTGTATAGGTGTACCTATTGTTCTTCAATTTGTTGCTGTAAAAATTTGAAACTTTCTTAATAGGGCCAACTCATATCCCAAAATAAATTGAGAAGATTTTTTTGATCATGATATAGATAGAGATGGTTCAGAGACATCAGAATTCATTGGTGGATCATTGTCAATGGCCATTGTCGTTTCAGGTGAGTGTTCATGGGTTCTTTAAAATCTTTCCAATGCTTGTAAATCATCATTTTGGGATGTATATCCTATTATATGTTTGATACAGAGGCCCTTTTGAGATACTAAAATAGGGTTGTATGGCTTCATATTAGTGGAAATTTCAACCATGGATCAAAGAAGTGGAAAATCTGTTCCTTATATATCAGTCGAAAAATTATCATCTATATACAGGCCCTATGATTCAATGAAACCATGTTGAGCTCGAGACAGATTCTTTATAGGATCTCATACCAGTGTAGATTATGGGAAGGCAAGAGAAATTCATCTATTAAATAAGCATATGTATAGTGTGGGTTCTGTGGAAACATGGGCAGATTTAGGGAAAGGCATGGAACATGTGAAAGAAATTATCTATAAATTTTCAAAATAATTTATTACACCACTAATTATCTATTTTTCAACAACGGAAAGGAAAATGGTGTAGAGAAGATACCCCCTATTTCTTGTATTTATCCTTTTCATTATACTTTTTATTTATGTAATATTTATGGTTTATTTTTAGAAGATTCTATAGAAATTTTTATATGTTTTTGGGCTTATTAGAAATTGAATAGTTGGTGAATTATATGTGAATACCTAGATGCACATACTGAAAACCATGAGTTAATAATCATGGGATAATGGGAAGGTGCACCGGTAGTGCATGGTTTGTCCCAATAATGCATCAAATGAGGAGAAAATATGAATCATGAAAATGTGGTGTTTGGAATAGTAATCACAGTTTTTATAAAATGTTTGATCCAATGATTTGAGTTCATAGTTTGGTAAAAAAGTAGGAACATTGTTAGCACATAGTTTTACTAACACTACATGTAAAGACCCGTAAATTCCAAGGAAGGTTTTTTTTATTTTCTTTGGAATTTTACAAGAACGCAGTTTCTGACGGAACCTGATTCCGAGGCCCGGTGTGCCCGGAATCATTTTACGAAATTTGGCTCGGGTACGTCACTGAACGGACGAGCAGGTTTTTCTAACATTTGAACCGGTGCTCGGAATCAAATTCTGAGGGCACTGATGGAATCACAGTGCCGATAATTTCTTAGAAACACCTCTTCCGGAGTTGCGTTTGCTCGGGTGTGGTTTTTAATTTTAGGGATTAAAGTTATGAAATAAAATAAATTGTACGACAAACATTATTTTATTTCACTTAAGCCGCTTGGAAGCCACTTGAAGCCACTTAAAGCAGCTTAAGCGGAGTTGTTGCAGATAGGGTTCCATCCAAAAATATCCTACCCACTTGGTAGGATATTTGTGAGGTGGGACCCGCACGAGCCCCACCGTTTCTTTCCGCTATGTAACGCACCCACGAAATCCCTTCATTATGAAAGTGAACTGACGTGTTTTCTTAATTTCTTAACACACCAATTAATTGGGCGGTTTTCTTTGTTGAATTAATTGGGCGGTTTATTTCGTTGAATTATTGGGCCGTTACTTATCTCTTTATTCGTTTCTTAACCGGTTTGAAATCTGTTGGTGTAGTAATAAAATAAGACCAACGCCACATCTTGAGGATTACACGTTGGGAGGCCTTTGACAGAATTCTTGTTCCTTCACCCTTCTTAGAGAAGAAGGCAAAGAACGCAATGAACGTGAAGAATGCCGGCCTCCGACGCAGAACGCTGAAACCACGGAAATCGACGACGTGATGTCGTGTGCCGCGACCCCGAGGTTTCCTCTTCTGCGACGTTCCTTCCTCAGCAATGAAATCTTCAATCATCTATTGGAGGTAAGAGATTTCGGGTTCCTTTTTAAAACTCCTTTGTGGTTTTTATCAACGCACGGATTTATTTATTATTAATTAAATCTTTTTGTTATTGACCCTCGGAGTTCGTCGACGCGACACCCATCCGCGATGATGCGACGCCTTCCATGACGCGACGATCGCCTCCTTCCACGGCGATCAATTCCGCGAAGAACGCGCGTGCGACACATGACGAGGTAGTGATATTTATTTTGGAAATACCCCCTTTTTTATATATATTCCCGTGAATGGTTCTTTAAAATTAAAGAATCAGATTCATATGAACAATTTTAATTTATTAAAATTGTTGTTTCATGTGTTGTATATAATTCTCCCATTTTTTTATCTAACGCGGAGGGTGTGGGCCAAACGAACACGGCCTGACAACCCTCCGCCGTTCTTCATTGTTGTGCAAATTTGGCGGGTGACGGAAAATCATGACGCAAGGGTGTTTTGATGATCCCGTAGTGAAGAATGGAACCCGGGAAGAACAATGGCGCAGACGGGAAGGAAAAAGGACCACCGGAGCAACTCCGGTGGCCCGCCGGACAAAGCCGCAGCGGCTTCAGCCGTGTCGGTGGTGTCCAGTGGAAAAGCGGTCGCGCGAGTCCGGATCGCCCGCACGGGACTTGGCGACAGCCGCGTCCGTTGCTCCAGCGCGGCCCCAGCGCGGGGTCGCGGCATCTCTAAACCGCGGGGGGGGGGGGGGGGGGGGGGGGGCGCCCCACGGAATCCAGCTGCTCGGCCGCTCGGCTGAGCCGAGCCAGGCCGGTCCGACTGGCTTGGCCGCGCCCTGTCCGGACCGGACCGGGTCCAGCCAGGTCAGATCGGGTCGGGTCAACCCAGGGGGGGTCGGGCCGGGTCGGCCCGGACCCGGACCCCCCATCTTCGGACCGTTTTCGGTCATTTGCCCGTAACGTGAGCTACGGGCCCTCGAACGATGCGCCGTCAGCAGCAACACGATCCTTGGATCGAGACGGTCGTTTCGGTATATCGCACTCATGGTTTCGGATTACTTTGGGTTCGGATGGGTTGGTTCGGATACGAAACCAACCGGGCCCTCGGAGCGGAAACGCTTATATCTTGAGTTCTGGACGTCCGAATGATGTACCGTCGACTTTGATGGATTCCTCTAGTGAGACGGATCTTTTGGCTTACTCCACTCGAGGTTTGGATGCTGTCGGAGTGTGGTCAGGTTGGTTCGCTCACGAAACCAACCGGGCCCCTGGAACGAAAAAGCCAATAACTCACAGACCGGGCGTCCGATTGACGCGACGTCTATCTCATTGCGTTCCTATTGACGATACGGAACTTTTGGCATCCTCCGCCCATGTTTTGGATGCATTTGGGTTATAGCCGGGTTGGATTGTACCCGAAATCCAACCGGGCCCCTAGAACGGAAAAAGATGATATCTTTCAGACAGGACGTCCGTTTGACGAACCGTCAGCGGAATTGTTGATCTCATCGAGAAACGGTCCCTTTGAGTATAACCTACGAGTGTTCGGGGTATAGTTGAGATACAGATGGGTTGGTTCACTTACGAAACCAACCGGGCCCTTGGGACGAAAAGGCTAATAACTCACAGACTGGGCGTCTGATTGATGCGTCGTCTATTGCGTTGATACCCCTATGACGAGGTGGTCCTTTGGGATACTTCTTTGTGGGAATTTGAGATACTTGGAGTATAGACTTGATGCTCATGGATCAGACCCTCCCAGAGACGAGTGTACGGAGTACGGAGACCGTGTAGCCGGCAGAGACCTGAAGACTGCTTGTCCGATTCGATTCAAAGTGACTTACGTAGCCCAGTGGGGAAAACTACTTTGTGAGGTGGTAGACCCACAGCGGAGGAGCACTACTGTGAGAGGTGGCAGACCCGCGGTACTTGACAGGAGGAGTACCTCTGTAGGCTATGAGGGGGGAGCACTACTGTGTTTGGGTGGCAGACCCCGGCGGGAAGCACTACTGTGTGAGGTGGTAGGCCCGCGGTACTCGATAGGAGGAGTACCTCAGCGGTCTTAGGTTAGTGAGAAGTACCTCGGAGTCGTGACAGGACCAATGTACACTCCAGATATAGATCTCTTCAGTAGTTACAGTTTCGATAATGAAAATCCTAGTTTGAGCTGAGACTTTTGACCTTTGTGTTTACCTCATGATTGAGATGGGTCACTTGATAACTTAGGTATATGTATGGGAATATACCTGGGTAGTGGTTATCTGTTGATTTCACAATCCTTGTGTTTCCTCATGATTGAGATGGGTTACTTGATAACTTAGGTATATATATGGGAATATATCTATGTAGAGGTTATCTGTTGAGATCTTCTTGTGGTTATCCTTGTTGGTTTAGTGAGACCTTGAGGGTATCGGGGTCCCTACTGAGTATCGTTATACTCACCCCTGCACAGGCTATGCTCGCACCTGATTGTGTTGGTTGCAGACGACGGGCAGTGCCGACGGAGGCCGAGTGTTCGAGGACTAGTCGGTACCCGGAGGTGGACTACACGACGAGTCAGTACCCGAAGGTGGACAACACGATGAGACGACACACAGAGTAGGTTGACGGAAGAGAGCATGGAGGAAGCTATTTGTACCTACCCTTCATGTATGATCCGTGGTGGACGACCAGGAGTTGCGCTATCTGTACCTACCCTTCAGGTAGGATCCGAGGAGGATGACCCAGGAGCTGCATTTTTCTTCCAGCTGCTTGTATTTTTGATGTTGTACCTTGTTCAGTTGTACTTGTACTTTCTTTGGTTTTGTATTCTGGCTCATTTACTTTTTAGCATTTCTTTTATACTTAGTGTTTTTCTTTCTCTTGTACTCTATAGTGCTTGTTTTCTTTTATAAAGGCAATGCCTTCCCAGTTATCGGGATTTACTCCTTTGGTGCTAGTCACCAGCCCCTGGCCTATGGAAGGCGGGCTTGGGGTAGTCACGGCACGGGCCCCGAGGATGGGTCGTGACAAATTGGTATCAGAGGAGTTCGGTTATACCGCAGAACGTATAACTATGATGATTCTTTCTGTGAATCAATAATGTTAAGAGTACCAAGTGTGGTTTTCAGTTCAGGGAGTCCAGTGTTGGTGCGGGCAGCCGAAGTATCATTACACAAGACCCTAACAACTGATTTCCGACTTTGTGCACGAAAACACTGATTGCGTGTGTGTTTTCCAGAAGTTTTATTTAAATGTCAGCTCAAACCAGGTCATCTCACCATGTATAATCGTTTGATTGTGTCACGTTGTTTCTTTTAGGATGCCCTTTCTCAGATGACCGACTAGAGCCCAGAGGGACGTGCGTACTGACAGCTTACCGAGCGACGGGGCTTCGGTGCAGGGCCCTCTTACAGTAGAGGCACCAGTGGGGCACCAGCGGTACTACTATACATTGGGCCACCAATGCCACCAGCCCTAGCAGTAGGCGATGCACGCTACTTGAGTGCGCTGCACGGGTTCCAGTGCCAGAGGATACCTAGGTTCCGGCGAGAGACGGACCCACATGCGGCTGAGGATTGGCTGGAGGGTGTGGTGAGAGACTTCATGCTAGTGGGGACGCCGACGGACATCATGGTGATCCTTGCTGCCAGACTCTTTCAGGCTGCATCAGGCAGGTGGTGGAGCCACTTGTTTTAGTTTTGCGACGGGATGACCTTCGCATGGGCAGACTTCGAGACCTTCTTCAGGGTGGAGTTTGTGCCAGTATCTCTACACCCCGAGTGTGTACTGGAGCTTCTGCCTTTGCCGCAGGGTTTTCGATCTGTTGTCGAGTCATCTGTGGGCAGTAGACAGATGATGCAGAGGTCCAGGAGGACCAGACTAGTAGTTGGACGATCGCGGGTTTTAGGGTCAGTGGTGTGGGGAACCCGGGGTTGGGTTAGAGCCAGGCGTGCAAGAAACGGACAGTGTTTCTACTACGGTAGGAACGGTCACCTAGCACGTGACTGTCCGACTCCTCATATAGTTGATCCGCAGGCGTTGGAGGAGCCACCGAGGCAGAAACAGCGACGAGTGCTTGAGAAACAGCCGAGCAGTGGACAAGGCAGTAGAGCTCCGAGAGCAGGTGGACAGGAGAGGAACTAGTGGATACATCCTTTGTACTTCTAGTTCCATGTTGATTTTGTATTCATGTCTTTGAACTATGAGATGCAATAATAATAAGACACTTATCTTGTTTGCTTTCCTGTCCTTTTGTTTGGTTGATACTGAGTGGTCCCGGTTAAACTGTTGACTTGACCCTTACTTTCAAGATTTATACTGGAGGAGACCCATTTACCTCAAACTGATACCGACAGTGTGACTCGACCCTTGGAGGCGAGAGTGACAGTTGGATCTCTTGGTTGTTACATCGAGGCCTTACAATGTCATCCATGGCATGAATGCATCATTCATGTCAGGATTGACTGTATTAGGCAACGAATGTGGTTCATATAGGGGATGAGACTGGGTTTCTCTTATCAGCAAAGAAGAAATCATAGCAGCTCTTGTGAGACTAAAGAAGGTCCAGGTCATCCAAGAGCAGATGAAGACTGCACATTGCAGTAAGAAACAGGAAACCGGTGCCGGTCTTAGAGACTCAGGAGTGTTAAATGTTTCAAGAAGTGGAAGCTTTAAGGATAGATGAGTCTTCGAAGAAGCAGACGTGGAGGCAGATCTAGGAGAGCAGTATGAGGTGGTGTACATCTTAACATGCTATAACCACCCGCCTTAGTTATTCCCGCCAGGCTCAGGGAGCTGGAGGGCGGAGGAAGAGTGCGGCTGCATGCGGTCAAGGAGTGTGACCCAATGGATCTAGAAATGAATCAAGGGAGAATCTGTGTCCACTACTAGCTGCTGTAGTAATGGACGTCGATATGAATCATTCCTTGCTTTCACAAATCTTGTTCCAGACCTAGAGTTTCCGGTAAGCCGTGGACTTGACCCTCACGTCTGGAGATACCTTGGGAGGATACTCGATAATCACACTTACGCCGACAGTGTGGTCAGATCCTCGAGGCGGGAGTTTCGGTTGGAATCTCTTGGTGTCAGCGTATAGGCCTTACGACTTTGGTTTGAGTATGGACTGGGAAATCACAATTCATACAAAAATTGACAGTATTAGGCAAAAAGTATGTAGTTTAACTACGACGTTGGGATAGGTTTTCCTTGGTCGGCGAAAAAGGAAACCCCAGGCAGCGCAAGGTAACTCTTGCACATGAGGGTGTGACCGATCACTCTTTAGTCGGTCAACCATTCCCTCATAGCAGTAGTCATTTTGAGTTTCAGTTCTAACAGAAAATGGAGACCTCTGGAGTTCGGGGATGACAACCACGTCTTCTTACGGGTCTCACCTCGACGAGGTTTACGAAGATGTGGCCAGGGAGGAAAGTTATCTCCGAGGTTCAAAAAACCTTTCTAGGTACTCAGATGGGTAGGTGAGGTGGTTTACGGCTTGACCCATCCACCTCAGTTGCACTAGGTGCACGATGTTTTCCAGGTATCTCAATTGAGGAGATACATGCTCGACCCTTCGTATATCATCTACCATGAAGATCAGGACAATGGCGATGGGGTTACTTCCACAGATGTTCTAGTGGGGATCACGGATCGAAAGGAGCGGATCCTACGGGGACGATCGATTCCTCTGGTGCACTTTCTTTAGTAGCACAGGAACCTCTAGGAGAGCACATGGGTGCGGAAGGCTCGGATGCATGCTCAGTACCGCCTTTGTATCCCTATGTTTGTGGTGAGGCTTTACGGGGACGTAAAGCCCTATGGTGGGAGTAATGTAATGACCCGTATATTCCACGGAAATTTTTTCTTAATTTTTTTTGGAATTTTACAAGAACGCAGTTTCTGACGGCACCTCATTCTGAGGCCTGGTGTGCTCGGAATCTTTTTCCAAAGTATGGCTCGGGTACGTTCAGTGAACGGACGAGCGGGTTTTTCTAACTTTTGAACCGGTGCTCGGAATCGAATTCTGAGGGCACCGATGGAATCCCAGTGCCGTTAATTGCTTAGAAACGCCTCTTCCGTAGTTGCGTTTGCTCGGGTGTGGTTTTTAATTTTTGGGCTTAAAGTTATGAAAAAAATTAAATTGTACGACAAACATTATTTTATTTCACTTAAGCAGCTTGTATGCCATTTGAAGCCACTTAAAGCAGCTTAACCTGAGTTTTTGTGGATAGGGTGCTATCCTAAAATATCCTACCCTCTTGGTAGGATATTTTTGAGGTGGGACCCACATGAGCCCCACCATTTCCTTCCGCTAAGTAACGCACCTTTGAAAACCCTTCATTATGAAAGTCAACTGACGCATTTTCTTAATTTCTTAACGGACCAATTAATTGGGCAGTTTTTTTCGTTGAATTAATTGGGCGGTTTATTTCGTTGAATTAATTCTACGAATTATTGGGTCGTTACTTATATATTTATTCGTTTCTTAACCGGTTTGAAATCCGTTGGCGTAGTAATAAAATAAGACCAACGCCACATCTTGAGGATTACACATTGGGAGGCCTTTGACAGAATTCTTGTTCCTTCACCCTTCTTCGCAAAGAACGCAAAGAACGTGACGAACGCGAAGAACGCCGACCTCCGACGAAAAACGCCGAAACCGCGGAAATCGGTGACACGAGGCCGTGTGCCGCGACGCCGACGTTTCCTCTTCTGTGACGTTCCTTCCTCCGCAACGAAATCTTCAATCATCAATTGGAGGTAAGAGATTTCAGGATCCATTTTAAAACTCCTTTGTGGTTTTTATCAACACACGGATTTAATTATTATTAATTAAATCTTTTTGTTCTTGAACCTCGGAGTTTATCGACGCGATACCCATCCGCGACGACACGACGCCTTCCACAACTCGACGATTGCCTCCTTCTGTGGCGATCAATTCCACGAAAAACATGCGTGCGACACTTGACGAGGTAGGGATTTTTATTTTGTAAATACCCCTTTCTTTTAATATATTCCCGTGAAAGTTTCATTAAAATTAAAGAACCAGATTCATATGAACAATTTTAATTTATTAAAATTGTTGTTTCATGTGTTGAATATAATTCTCCTGTTGTTTTTATCTAACGCGGAGGGTGCGGGCCAAACGAACACAGACCGACAACCCTCCGTCGTTCTTCGTTGTTGTGCGAATTTGGCGGGCAACGGAAGGACATTTTGGCGATCCCACAATGAAGAATGGAACCCGGGAGGATCAACGGCGCAGACGGGAAGGAAAACGGACCACCGGAGCAACTCCGGTGGCCCGTGGAAGCGGCCGGCGGCGCGGGTCGCCGGCGCCCCGGAGCGACGCCGGACAGAGCCGCCGCGGCTTCACCCGCGGAGGCGGCGGCTAGCGGACCAGCAGTCGCGTGGGTCCGGCTCACCAGCACGGGACGCGGCGACAACAGCGTCTGTTGCTCCAGCGCGGCCCCAGCGCGGGGTCGCGGCATCTCCAAACCGCGGGGGGGGGGGGGGGGGGGGGGGGGCACGGCGTCCAGCTGCTCGGACCGCTCGGCCGAGCCGAGCCAGGCCGGTCCGACCGGCCGGGCCGCGCCCTGGCCAGACCAGACCGGGTCCAGCCTGGTCGGACCGGGTCGGTTCGAACTGGTTCGGGTCGACCCAGTTCGGCCGACCCAGGGGGGGTTGGGTCCGGTCGGCCCGGACCCGGACCCCCCTTCTTCGGACCATTTTCGGTCTTTTGCCCATAACATGAGCTACACGCCTCTAAATGACGCGCTGTCAGCAGCAATGTGATCCTTGTATCGAGACGGTCGTTTCGGTATATCGCACTCAAGGTTTCGTATTACTTTGGGTTCGGCCGGGTGGGTTTGGATACGAAACCAACCGGGCCCTCGGAGCAGAAACGCTTATATATTGAGTTTCGGACGTCTGAATGACGTTCCGTCGACATTGATGGATTCTTCTAGTGAGACGGATCTTTTGACTTACACCGCTCGATGTTTGGATGTCGTCGGAGTGCGGTCGGGTTGGTTCGCTCACAAAACCAACCGGGCCCCTGGAACGAAAAAACCAATAACTCACAGACCGGGCGTCTGATTGACACGACGTTTGTCTCGTTGCGTTACTACTGACAGTACGGAACTTTTGGCATCCTCTTCCCATGTTTTGGATGCAGTTGGTTTATATCCAGGTTAGATTGTACCCGAAATCCTACCGGGCCCCTGGAATGGAAAAAGATGATATCTTTCAGACAGGATGACCTTTTGACGAACCATCAGCGGCGTTCTTGATCTCATCAAGAAACGGTCCCTTTGAGTATAACCTATGAGAGTTCAGGTTACATTTGAGATACGGCCAGGTTGGTTCGCTTACGAAACCAACCGGGCCCCTGGGACGAAAAGGATAATAACTCACAGACCGAACGTCCGATTGACCCGCCGTCTGTTGCGTTGAGACCCCTATAACGATGTGGTCCTTTGAGATACTTCTTCATGGGACTTTGAGATACTTGGAGTATCGTCTTGTAGCTCTTCGAGCGGACCCTCCCAGAGACGAGCGTACGGAGTACGAAGACCGTGTAGCCGGCAGAGAACTGATGACTGCTTGTCTGATTCGATTCGGAGTGACTTACGTATCCCATTGGGGAGCAGTACTTTGTGAGGTGGTAGACCCACAACGGAGGAGCACTACAGTCTGAGGTGGAAGACCCACAGTACTCGACAGGAGGAGTACCTCTGTAGGCTATGAGGGGGGAGAACTACTGTGTTTGGGTGGCAGACCCCGGTGGGAAGCACTACTGTGTGAGGTGGTAGGTCCGTGGTACTCGACAGGAGGAGTACCTCAGCAGTCATAGGTTAGTGAGTAGTACCTCGGAGTCGTGACATAACCACTGTACACTCCAGAGACGGAGCTCTTCAGTAGTTATGGTTTCGATAATGAAAATCCTGGTTTGAGCTGAGACTTTTGACCTTTGTGTTTACCTCATGATTGAGACGGGTCACTTGATAACTTAGGTATATGTATGGGCAAATACCTGGGTAGTGGTTATCCGTTGATTTCACAATCCTTGTGTTTCCTCATGATTGAGATGAGTTACTTAATAACTTAGGTATATGTATGGGCATATATCTATGTAGAGGTTATCTGTTGAGATCTTCGTGTGGTTATCCTTGTTGGTTTAGTGAGACCTTGAGGGTCTCGGGGTCCCTACTGAGTATCGTTATACTCACCCCTTCACGGGCTATGCCTGCCCCTCATTGTGTTGGTTGCAGAAGACGGGCAGTGCTGACAGAGGCCGAGTGTTCGTGGACTGGTCGGTACCCGGAGGTGGACTACACGACGAGTCAGTACCCGGAGGTGGACTACACGACAAGACGAAACCCAGAGGAGGTTGACGGACGAGAGCGTCGAGGAGGCTATTTGTACCTACCCTTCAGGTAGGATTCGTGGTGGACGACCAGGAGCTGCGCTATCTGTACCTACCCTTCAGGTAGGATCCGAGGAGGACGACCTAGGATCTGCTTCCTTCTTCCAGCTGTTTGTCTTTTTGCTATTGTACCTTGTTCAGTTGTAGTTGTACTTTCTTTGGGTTTGTATTCTGGCCCATTTACTTTTCAGCATTTCTTTTGTACTTAGTGTTTTGCTTCCGCTTGTACTCTGTGGTGCTTGTTTTCTTTTATAAAGGCAATGCCTTCTCAGTTATCGGGATTTACGCCTTTGGTGCTAGTCTCTAGCCCCTGGCCTATAGAAGGAGGGCTTGGGATAGTCACGGAATGGGCCCCGAGGACGGGTCATGACACTACAACTAATTGTGCAATGTTAAAAGCGAGATCCTAAAATTGTGGATCTCACACATATTGAACTCTAACTACCTTGTTTTCTAACTATGTGTCCCTTACAGGATTTTATCTCTTACCAATTCCAATGTAATATTCTCCCTCAAGTTTGTATTCATTCTTAAGGATTATATTTCTCTTTTTATTATAGATTCACATGGAATGTGATCATTCAAGGTAGTTCTTGGTTGGTTTTCTTATATCTACTTATCTATATCTATCATTTTCTTAGATCTACATCATATGTAAATATATATATAAGATATATAATTACATGTACGATTATATTTTTATTTATGTGTTTGATAGGGGAAGATATTCGAGGTTGGTGTTTTATTGTTTTGACCCATTTTCATTGATTTTTTTCATGCTATTTACTTTTTTATCCAAATTCTCATGGTATAGGGATTCACTCTTCAATCCTCAATACAATGTAAGAATGTTTATTTAAAATAAAATATATTCATTTTATTTTTTTAATTTGATTTTAATATCTTATCGGAAACATTCTTTGGTAGAAGATTTTAGAATTATGGAAATTGGTCATTTTGGGAATGTGGAATTTATAACAGGATTTTAAAATGTTGATTCTAAATATATTACTGAGATTTGATTCATAGAAAAATATTTTCAATAATATTATGGAATAATTGAAATGGTTTGTTAGAAATCATTTCAATTAAATCATGGTATTATTGAAAAATTTTACACAATTTTTTTGTATTGAATATGGCATGGTGATGTTGGATGTGTTCATAGGAATTACAATGAATGAAGAGAATGATGTATCCCTGTAAAAAATATGGGAAGCACATGTGCATGAAGTACCTCCATAAAGTTGATACTATTTTATGGATTAGTGGAAGTATGACTCACCACTCCGGAGTATAGGGTGGTCCATGGTTTCACTCATGGTCAGATGATTGGTTATGGGGAATGGATTGGATTATGCCAAAATGATATTTGGGAAATGTTTTGTTAGCATTTTTTGGTTTATTTTCTTGTAACCTTGTTTGGTTTTATGAAAACATATTTTCAATGTAACTTTTTTCTATTATGAAATTAATTTTATTAATAAATTATTCTATATAGACAAAGTTATATTAATGTGCTAAAATTTTTAATCCTTATGGGATGATTAGGGAAGTAATTTGGGAAGACCCACTCAGTTTCATTACTCACCACAACTTTGGCACATTTTTGATTTTACAGATAGAGTTGATTAAGACACAATAAAAGGTAATTTATCATAAATTCTTTGTAGTAATTTATGTTATTTGGGATGTTTTTGGATTTGGAGCTAGGAGAAAGTTGGATCATTTGATTTTTTTCTCTAGTGTATGTTGGGTTTTTTATTTCATCTTCCGCTGTGTACTCTGATATTTGTAGACTTATGATGTTATTTATTATTATGGTTTATTTTATAAATAAATGTGATTATATTGAGTTATTTTACCTTTTTATCAATCCTATTTATGATATTTCTACTAATTCTATGTTTAATTAATTTGTCTTATTATTAATGTAAAAATTGTCTTGCAGGATGATTGAAATACATAAGCATTAATTTCCATCCTACGGCATCATGGTTATGTCAATTGTGTCTAGGAAACATATTTAGATCTTTTAAATCCAATATTAAGGGGTGTGACGTTATATAATTCATTTGAAATAGAATTTGATAGTAATGAATCTCTATATCCCTTAGATACATCTGTGTGTATCATGAGATTAACGAGATTTGGTGTTTGGGGGATGAACTCTATGATTTTATATAATTTATTCTCACATGTTCATGAATGTTTTTGATTATGTCTAACATTATAAGTTCCATTGTTATTCGATTATATTTTTTATTATTACATTATTTCTATTTATATCCATTGAAATATTTCATGATCATCTGATTTTCTTAAAGAATTATTTTATTATCATTTATTCATTCCAATTTATTCATCAAGACCATGTTATTGATTAATATGGTTCCGTTATTAGTTATTTACAATGATTTATAGACTATTAATTATTTATTCATGATAAATTCCACTATTTTAATACCATTAATCAATAGCTAAGATCACACATTTCCGGTGATTTATTTCCCCCAGATGTGAGGAAGTGTACTATGATTGATTTACAAGGATATGAAATTTTTAATTATGGAGTGCTCAAAAAAAATATTATGTTCCAATTTATTTCATCAAATAAAATTTTATATTATAATATTTATATAGTTTTCAAACAATAGAAGAGCGTTTGACACATTATGATATAAATTCATGTATCTAGTAACATTGTAATAATGTTACCACCACCTCTAGGATTACGGGGTAAAGATCATTACATTTAGTTTTATAAATTTTTAGTAAACTAAATTGGAACATGAATAATGAAAACATATATTAGGGGACACTCACCTATGAAATAAAATAAATAATATTCCCCAATAATCCTATTTTATTATTATGTGATTATCTATACATGAATTTTAAATTTAGAAGATGTATTCAGTAGTCATGAAATTATAAAATATGATTCAAAATGTTAAAATATAAATAAATGTGTTCCATTGTTCAAAAATAGTTCCTAGAAGAATATATTGAATCCAAATAAATGGACACAATATTAATAAGGATATCCCTTTCAAAAATGACAATGAAGTTATAAAAATATTTGTAACTTGATCTGATCAAGTTATTACTATATTGGGGAATATGGATCTAATTATGACAAATATCATTACCCATATTGAGTATCTCACAGATCCAAAAGACTGTTAAAAAATTTTATACATCTTTATACATAAACATCCTATATTACTAAAAGGGACTATAAATACATTTGTATCTTATAAATATTTATACTCCAAGAAATAAAGCATATTCAATGAAAGGGAGAATGTAGACATAGAATTTTATATTATATCATGAGATGCATATAAATTAAGTTATTTCATATGAAAAAAATATCTTTTTTTAGAAAAAATATATTGATTGGATTTATTTAATAGAGTTTTCTAGTGAGAAATATATCCTTATTAACAACAAGAAGATATGTATATAAAATTATTTAGTATAAAAAAGAAAGACGGAAATGAATCTATAAATGAAGAAAAAATTTCATTACTAGAAATGATTATTTTGGACAATGTATGTAACCTTATAGAATGGTACAATTTTTATTTTATGGTATTAAAAATTTCATTCAAGTTGTACAAAATTCTTACATCTTCACATCGTATGTTGATATATTATCATGTTGTATCAATATAGTGAATAATTTATTTTTTTATATGGATATGAAGTGAGTCACGGTAAGAATAATATATAAGATAATGAAATATATATTGGTATGAAGAGAAAGGGAGGTTTTGTCACATGTTATTAATTTTTAAAGAAGCACTATGATACTTTATTGAAGGGAATGAATATTTGTAACATGTTTGGAGAGAAATACAATCATGATTACAAATTAAATGGTAATAAAATAACCTTTTCTATTAAATGTTTCTATTGTAATGTTGTTGGGAACTATAAAATTGAATGACCCATAGAATTTTGAAAATATGACATAAAAGAAGATAAGAGAAATTTTTTTTGCATATGATATTAGTAAGGGAATAGTGAAATGATTAACGTTTTTTAGTGTTTTGATTAAAAAATTACATTTGTAAAATTATTTTATAAATGATATTCTGTTATCGGAATCATTAAACATATACATATTGTACTGAAATAGTTTTCCTTTAAGGGTTTTAATTTATATGTAAGATTTTACTTATAAAAATGAAAATTTATTAAGATGTTAGTTGATATTTTAGGAAAATGTTTGAATAATGTAATGATAAACCTAAATTTATTCAATATTTTAAGTTAATAATGCCTTTTTTGTGAAAATGGAAGTCTTATATTGATGAATTAAACAGGATAGTATTTTTTATCATTAAATTCCTAGAAATTTTATTACAAAGTGAATTATATTATAATTAATGGATTTAAGACTTTTTTATAATTATTGAATACATTTATTAAATATTAACATTATTTATTGAATGAAAAAACGGTTATTTATTTTAAGAATACATGATTTCATTGAGGTTTTAATGTCATTTTTACTATTACTATATTTCAAGAAAATAAGTGATCAAGGTATTCAGTTATTTGGTATGTTGAAATTCTGAGAGAAATAATATTATTTGTAGGATTACTGTTATGTTTATTGAGTAACCATCATTTAATTTATTTTTCAATTTTTTTATGGAATGATATATTATTGATTGTTCTTACGGTTAACCATTTTTGAAGGAATTAGGTTGAATATTATATGTTATTGTTGAAGTGTTATAGTTGAATTAATCATTTGAAGAATTTAACATCAGAATTTGGTTTTGGAAAATTTTATAGACAATAGAAGAACAAATTTTCATTCGCTTGTGTATCCAATGATTCATTTCAAGATAATTTAATTTAATTAAGAGAAAAATAATTCATCCTGATTATTCATTCATAGGAAAGATTGATGACGTTAGAAGATATAAATACACAATAAAAATATGGAATTCCTCATAAAAATTAAAAAATTAAATAATAATATTTTATAATGTACATTACCATGAAATAGACAGTATTCAATTATATAGGGAATTACATCTTGAGATAATTATTTTTCAGTTAAACTTCATTATCAATGAATTTATGGTCTCTTTGGCCCTTATTTATTTATGGTTTTATGGTCAATAACATTATCCATAACATACTCTATATCCTTCTATATTAGATATTGGTTTTTATTCTTCTCTTTTATGTATATTTGTTAACATTCCCGGAATGTTATCCCATAGTGTGAGCACAAATATGTGATAATTCTGGTATCCTTTATTTAAGTGATATTTATATATTAAGAAATGTTTTATTATAAATCAATATGGTGTGGGGTTTTAAAATTCTTCTTAACGATAATTATAAATATTAAACGTCATGGTAAAAAATTATTTAATGGTTTAGATTATAATATAATGATATTTTGAAAAATGTATATCTGATATCTGACATTATACATGTAATGTCCCAAATTTTTCCATGTATTATATTAATATTATATGGGAATTAATTTGAGATTATTTTCTGAGACGGCGTGTAATTTTGAGTCCCGGTTAGCCCAGAACAAATGTTTGTATTTTATTTAAGAATTAAATAGCAAGCACATGCCGTTTTCCTGAAAAAGTGGAATAATCCCAAACAAATGCTCAGATCAAAAATATGAGGGCACTGTTGTGTTCGGAACAAAATTTTTACCTTAGGTGAGGCCTAACATTGGCCGGCACAGGTCGGTAGTGAATTCTAGTTATTGGAATGTATGAGTAATAAATTATTTAATTGATAATATTTTATTCTGCAGCGAAATATTTTAAATCTGCTGCAATAGATATCCTTTAACATTTTGATTATAGGTTGGCGCAAGGGTCCATGGATACAATCCTCATAACCATGAAACCCTTGGCAGCTCTGGAGGCTCTGGAGAAAACCTCCCAACATGGCGATGGCGACGCAACGACCAGATCATTGCCGACGAATGCCATAGAATCCAGGTAGGATGTTTTAATTATGATTTTCTTCCCCTTTATTGATTTCTACGACGAATGTGGGATAATACACGAACATATTAGTCCGTGGATCGATCGTTCTTACGGGTTGGGATTTTTGCGGGGAATTATGGGAGATTGAATCCATGATAATCCATTGTTGTTGATTTTATTTCTCCATTTAATACCATTAATAGGAGAGGATCAACGCTGTGATGAACGACGGTGGAGTTTCGTACCTCAATTTCATTTCATTGTATTTCTCCTTTCTATTTTCTTCGCTTTCTTCATGTTCATCATGGGGCGATGAAAAACGGATCATTGTGCATCCGTTCTACAACGCAACGATCCCAAACTGCCGATCCAACCCTAGAGGGGTGTCATGGAGGTCCGACGGTGATATCGGAAGATGATTCGTAGCGGATCGAGGGTTATGTGTTTTCGGGTGTTTTTCTTCGAATGGATCATTTGAGGCTTATGATCCATTTTAAATGAATAAAACACTCATCGTGGTTTTCATATGACGAAATGAACCGACCCATGGAGTATTAGGATAAACAGACGAGAGATCGTGGATCTGGAATATTGGCCGAAGCAAGAGGAAGAAGACGATGTTCTGGAAACTTTTGCGACCACACGCCATGTAGTATGGGCTACAAGGCGTGTGTTCGTCAGCAGGACTACATGTCGTGTACATCATGTGTACATGGACACAGGAAGGGTACACGGCCCAGGACATGCCATATATACCCCGCCCCTACCAGACCCAACCAGATACACAGGATACCCTGTGTACTGGTACGCGGGTAGGCGACATGGACACGGGCAGAGACCGTGTACGGGCACATGGCCTGCGTACACGGAGAGAGCCCCAGGTGCTCAGCCATGGTGTGTGATTCTTCTACACGTTGTGTAGTTTCCTTCTATCCGACAAGCCAAATGACACGGGCTGGTTACACGGGCAGCACACAGAGTTTGGAACACAGTGTGTACTATTTTACATGCCATGTAATTGATTTTTACAGTGCTCGGACAGATGACACAGTCCATTTACATGGGTAGTACCTGGGGTCAAGGAACACGACGTGTAACCATAATACATGCCGTGTAATAAATTCTTCAACTCTTGGGCCAGCTTCTTTTTGTGACTTGGGAAAGTTTCCTTAGGTTTCGTCCCCTTAGTCTTTCTCCTGAAGGTTCTGGTATAATTTCCTTTACAAAGGAGTATGATCCCTTGGATAGAGCTTCCTGAATAGAGTTATTGGAATCCCTTCTGTGAGACTTAGTTCCGGATCCTCTATTCATTACTGGAACCCTAGGTAGAGTTCTAAGTATCGACGTGACCAAATTTACTCGGGCGCCGATCCCCTGCATAGTAGATTAGCTCAAACTGAGTTGTCAGAATCACCCCATGACTTGGCTATGATCCTCATTTGAGAATCATGTTCTCAAGGTACTTGTGGATTGTTTTCTCCCAGAATGATTACTTCGTATCCCTCTTTCCTCAGACCTAGGAGTTTGTACTCATTGTTATATGCTTAGTGGAAACTCCGAGATGGATCCTAGTGGCGGTATCATGAGGTTATTTTTTGTATGAGAATATCTAGATATTCTTGTTATATGTTTAGTAGACATATACGGTGTAGAGCTGAATGTATCTCTTCTTTGTGGCATTTTTCCCTTGTTGTATTTTTCTTTCTGGTTTTGAGGTGTGCTACTGGGTATTGTTATACTCAACCCTGCCTGGGATTTGCCTGCACGTGTCGTGTCATGTGCAGATGAGTGGGCCTTTGATAAGATTCTACGCGGACCAGGACCGGACGGTAATTAGTGAGATCAGACAGGCTGAGGTGTGTTCCTACGACTATAGACTACAGTCCCAGCACCTTTTCCAACAGGTTGGACTTTGTTACAGACTTTTTTTTGGTGGCCTTGTACTATTGGCCCAGTGTTTTACTTTATTTCACTTTTCATCCTTATTGTACTCTGTGGTTGGGTTTTAATGTATGCATGAATCTTTCCCTTTTTAGTATTTTTTACTTTTCAGATTTTTGTGCTTGGAGATGTGGGTGTGTGTTTACAGGTTTATAGGAAATTCCTCCCTTGTTAGTAGCATGCCTACTCGGTGCTAGTCACCAACCCTTTGTCTATTGGAGGCAGGCTTGGGGAGTTGTTGTTTGGGCCCCACTAGGACGGGTTGTGAAAGAGTTGTATCAGAGTTGGTCAGTTCTACCTTAGGACCGAGAGTCTGTGAGTTGGATTGGGGCAACAGTGTAATGTGTTTCGAGTTCGGCTTTCAGGCCAGGGACCCCAGTGTTGGTGCGGGTGGCCGACACATCCATACACCAGGACTCTAATATAATATTTTTCGACTCGAAACATGAGAAAACTAGTTGTAGGGGTAAAATTGTACATACATCATATAAGAATGGGTCATGGTTTCCATGTTCTTATTGAGTCAACTCTCCAAATATACTCAATGACTGAGATACATCTTGTTTCCCTATAGGATGCATCTGCGACACACACCCGCTAGGATCTAGCAGCTCGATCATGAGGATGACCCCTTCAGTGATGAAGCCTCGATACAAGGACCATATCCCACAGTTTTACCATCAGGTGGTGTGCTAGTTATCCCGACACATGTGGAGCATGGTTTAGTGCTTGTTGTACTAGTGTAGGAGGATCACAGGCTGTGCACACTCCACGAGTTATAGAGATAGAGACCCATCATGATTCTAGGCGAGCCTGACCCTCAGGCAGTGGAGGACTGGCTTGAGGCAGTGTCTAGAGTCTTCCGTTTGGTCAGGACACCAGCAGACCAGATGGTGATCCTGGCAGCGAGCCTTCTACAGGGCTCGTCAGGATGATGGTTGAGTTTCATTTTCCAGACCCATGAAGAGGCCACGCATGCATGGTCATAGTTTGACCATCACTTTAGAGTGTAGTTTTCACTGGTTACCATGAGAGAATTACATATATAGGATCTCCTTCAGCTCCATCAGGGAACCATGTTAGTGGCTGACTATTCATCGAGGATTATCAACCTCTCGCGGTACTCGATGGATATGGTCAGAGATCAATACTTCATAACTCGGACTTTTTAGTGGGGATTGCTTAGAGATATCCGAGCGAGCATCATCCCTATGAGAATCCCTACTTCTGTTGGGGTTCTCGAGCGAGATTTGGTGGTCGAGAGCTTCTTGGCAGAGCAGAGACAGCCGGAAGTTTTCAGTAGTGGGTGAGCTGGAGCAGAGACCTTAGTAGTACAGAGCCGACGTCAGGGACCCAGGTATGGGAGACATTTCTAGAGAAGATCCCAAGATATGGGATCAGCCGTATAGGGTTCGCAGGGCGCATCCATCCAACCTTGAGAGATGCGATGTTACTCATGTGATGGTCGGGGACATCTCGCTCGATATTGTCCGACCCACCGTACCACTGACACGGGAGTAGTGGATGGACCACCGAGGAAGAGGAAATGTGTGGAGCAGACAGATCCATGGGGAGGAGGACATGTCAGAGGAGTTGGGAGAGTAGCTGGAGGTGGTCTGCGTTATGACCCTTTGCCACCACCACCCACAGGAGGTCCACCCCAGGCTCAGGGAGCTGGTGGACAGAGGTACGGACAGCCGCAAGCGGCAGAGGCTTACAACCCTGGCACTTCCAAAATGATTAGAGGTACTATATGTGTCTTTTATACTTTAGATACCATATTAATAGACACATGTTCTAGTGATTCCTTTCTAGATGCTTATCTTGTTTGAGACCTTGAGATTCCGGTTGAGTCATTGACTCGACCCTTACACATAGAAACACCAACTGTAGAAGATTCAGAGATCACACACCACTGTAGATAGTGTGACCTAACCCTTGGAGGTGAGAGTTTTGGTTGGAACCTATTGTGGTATCGTCGAGGCCTTACGATGTCATTCTTGGTATGGATTGTATATCCACAGTTCATCCCTAGATCGAAAGTTTTAGGCGAAGGGTGTGGTGTGTCTGTAGTAATGGAACGAGGTTCTCTTTTTATGGTGAAAGAGAGACCCAATAGTGCAGTATGGACACCTGCTTAGGAGGGCACAACCGATTTCACATCAGTTGGATATCCTAGCCCTTGGCGTAACAGATGTTATAAGCTTCCAGTTTCTAGAAGTAGTGGCGAGTACGAGGACGTCTTTCCGGAGGATGTCCCTTGGTTACCTCCCCATCGAGAGATAGATTTATGCATTGATTTTAAACCCGGGACGACACCGATATTAGCATCATCATATCGTATAGCTCCTACAGAGCTTCGTGAGATGAGGGTGTAGGTGGACGACATATAGAATAAGTTCTTGGTGATACCCAATGTTTCACCCTGGGCGGCCCAGTGCTGTATTCCAAGATGGCAGATAGGAGCTTAAGGCTATGTGTGTATTACCGGCGCATGAATCAGGTAACCATGAATAACCGCTATCCACTGCTGAGGATCGATGACCTCTTCGACTAGTTTATAGGGGCATGATGGTTCTCGAAGGTTGATTTATGATCAAGCTAGCACCAGTTGTGAGTACGGGATGAGAATATACTGAAGATGGATTTCTGATGTCTCTACGGTAACTATGAGTACTTGGTGATGTGCTTCAGTGTGACGAATGCCCCAGCTGTGTTCATGGGACTCATGAACCGGATCCTTCAGCACTACCTAGACCCGTTTGTAGTTTTCTTCATCAATGATATCCTTTTGTACTCTGCTTCTAAGTAGTAGCACATGAGACACCTAAAGATGGTTCTAGACACACTCCGAGAGAACCAGTTGTATGGAAAACATTCAAAGTCTCATTGTAGTTACAGGAGGTCTACATTCTATGACACGTTATCTTGGCATATGGTGTAGTAGTGGACCCAACCAAGGTGGAGGCAGTGATAGCATGGGAGCCACCCTAGAGCGTGACAGAGGTGGTGAGTTTCCTTTGGTTGGCATACTACTATCAAAGATTCATCCCTGATTTCTCCAGGATTGCATCACCCATGACAGCTTTGACCCGAATGGGACAACCATTCGTGTGGACTGAGAGATTCCAGTAGGCTTTCCAGCTGTTGAGATAGAGTTTGACGAGCGCCCCAGTCATGAGATTACCAGAGGAGGGTGTCGAGTACGTAGTGTTCTATGACGCATCAGGAACCAGTCTTGGTTCTGTCCTGATGTAGAGGCGAGCAGTGATTGCCTATGACTTGAGTCAGTTGAGACCACATGAGAAGAACTGCGGGGACTATGATATTGAGTTGGCAGTTGTAGTCTTTGCATTGAATATGTCATAGCACTACCTGATGGGCGAACAATTTACCGTCTACTCTGATCACAAGAGTCTCAGATATATCTTTTCTTAGAAGTATTTGAATTTGATATAGATGTGATGTCTTGAGATCCTCCAGGATTACGACTTTGAGATCGTTTATACTCCTGGGAAGGGGAACATAGTGGAAGATGCTCTCTGTATGAAATCTAGTTCGTAGTTGCTAGATGAGGTGATGAGGCAGTTGGCCTCCTTACAGTTATCCTCCGTGGATAGATATGAGGGAGATTACCTTCAGTCTATGGATGTTACCCCTCCACTCTTACAGCGAGTCAGGGAAGCACAACATGAGGATGCTAGCTGTGAGACTCTGCGTGCACTGATATCTACATGTTTCGTGGTTGATGGATATTTAGAAGTTAGAGAGAACTTTTTTTCTTCAAAGGGAGAACGGTAGTACCAGGGACGTTGCGGTAGGTGGTTCTGGGGGAGTTCCATAAATCTCCGTTGGTGGTACATATTGGCATGTCGATGATGTATCAGGACCTCTGACATCATTTCTGGTGGCCAGTAATGAAGAAGTGTGTGGCAGAGTTTGTTTCTCGGTGCCTTACTTGTCAGCAAGTAAAGGCTGAGCACCAGGTGCCAGTAGGATTGACTCATCCCCTTGAGGTTCTAGAGTGGAACTGGGACGGGATATCGATGGACTTCGTGATGGGTTTACAACGTACGTCCAGGTGACATGATTCCATCTGGGTTATTATTGATCAACTCACCACGTCGGCCCACTTCCTAGACATACAAGAGCATATTTCAGTAGAGAGCGTGGGACGCCTCTACATGCTGGAGATAGTTCGACTTCATGGAGTTCCATCCACGATTGTCTTAGATCGTGATTCTCGTTTTACATCCCGGATGTGAAAGGGATTTTAGGATGCTTTTGAAACTCAATTTCACTTGAGAACATCGTTTCATCCCCAGGCTGACGGTCTTATAGAGCAGACCATCTAGGTGCTAGAGGATATGCTTCGATCTTGATTTCTTGACTTCAGTCGTAGCTGGAAGGATCAGCTACCACTTATGGACTTTTCATACAACAAAAATTATCATTCCACTATTGGTATGGCACCGTTCGAGGCTTTGTACGGGCGACCTTGAAGGTCACCAGTTTGCTAGACAGACCAGGGAGAGTCAGCACTCTTGGGCCGAGAGATGGTGAGAGCTAATACAAAGAAGGTGAAGGTCATCCAGGATTGGGTGAAGACTGCACAGATTCGGTAGAAATCGTATGCCGATAGGAGGAAGATACCCTTGCAGTTCGAGGAGGGAGACTATGTGTTCCTTTGGGTATCACCTTGACGGGAATTGAGGATATTTGGTCGAGGTGACAAGCTATCTCCAAGATTTGTTGCCCCTTTTTGGATTTGGAGTAGAGATAGTGAGGTGTCGTATCTCTTGGCTCTACCTCCTCAGATGAAACGGTTACAGAAATTCTTCCATGTGTCGCAGATACGGAGGTACGTGCATGATCCATCACACGTTATCGATTGGGGAGAGCAGGATATCGATGATGGGGTGACCTTCGAAGAGTACCCAATAGAGATCATGGACCGACATGAGAAGATCCTTCGTGGATGAGCTATTCTATTTTTCTGTGTCTTGTGGCAGCACGAGAATCTCCAAGAGAGCACGTGGGAGTGGGAGGCTCTGATTCGCATGCAGTACCCATATCTTTTTGAGTATCCATTGTTTTGGATTTTGAAGAATGTAAAAGCCCTAAGGTGGGTGTGATGTAATGTCCCGGATTTTTCCATGTATTATTTTAATATTATATTGGAATTAATTTGAGACCAGGTTCTGAGAAGGCGTGCAGTTCCGAGGCCTGGTGATCCCAGAACAAATGTTTGAATTTAATTTAATAATTAAATAGTGTGGGCGTGTGGTTTTGATTAAAAAGTTGAATAACTCTTGAATGGGTGCTCAGATCAGAAATCTGAGGGCACCGTTCCGTTCGGAATATCATTTTTACCTTAGGAGATGCCTATCTTCGGTCGGTGTCGATCGGTAGTGAGATCTGGTTTTTGGGACGTAAGATTAAAAAAATATTTAAATAAAAATATTTTATTCTGCCACAAAATCAATTAAATCTGCTCCAACGGATATCCTTTACATTTTGGATTAAATTTTGGTGCAAGGGTCTATGGTTAAAATCCTCATAACCCTGAAACCCTTGGCAGATCTGGAAGCTCTGGAGAAAACCTCCCAACGCGGTGATGACGACGCAACGACCAGATCATTGCTGATGAACACCGTGGTATCCTTATAGGATGTTTTAATGATGATTTTCTTCCCGGTTGTTGATTTCTATGATGAACGTGGGCTAATCCACAAAAAACGTTGTCCGCAAATCTATCGTTCTTACGGGAATAGCTTTTTGCGGGGATTTATGGGAGATTGAATCCATGTTAATCCATTGTTGTTTATTTTTCTTCTCCGTTTAATCAAATTAATAGGAGCGGATTAACGCAGTGAAGAATGATGGCAGAGGTCCGTTCCTAAATTTTGTTTCATTGAATTTACCCTTTCTCTTTTCTTCGCGTTCTTCACGTTCTTGACGGGGCGATGAACGACGGATTGTTGCACATCCGTTCTGAAATGAAATGATCCCAAAATGTGGTTCCAACCCCAGAGGGGTGTCATGGAGGTGCGACAGTGATATCGGCCAATGATTTGAAGAGGATCGAGAGTTTTGAGTTTTCGGGTGTTTTTCATTGGATGGATCGTTCGAGGTTTATGATCTGTTTTAAAGGCCAAAAACACTTGTCACATTGTTCATATGATAAAACTAACTGACCCCTAGAGTATTGGGATGAATGAAAGAGAGATCAAGGATCTGGAAGATCTGCCGAATTGTGAGGAAGAAGATGGCGTTCTGGAAAATTTCCCAACTACACGCCATGTAGTATGGGCTACACGGCGTGTGTTCATCGGATGTACTACATGGTGTGTACTTTGGGTGTACACGTTCACAGGAATGGTACAAAACCAAGGACACGCTGTGTATAACCCTCCCTAGCCAGACCCGGCCAGATACAAAGGATACCTCGTGTACTAGTACATGGACAGGTGACACGGACACGGGTAGAGACCGTGTATGGGCACATTTCTAGTGTACACGGGGCAAGCCCCAGGTGCGCGGAAATGGTGTGTGACTCTTCTACATGCCATGTAGTTTCCTTATATCCTACAAGATTAATGACATGGGCCAGTTACACAGGCACCACCCGGAGTCAGGAACACGGTGTGTACTTTTCTATACGCCGTGTAGTTGAGTTTTACACAGCTCGAACGGATGACATGGGCCGTTTACATGGGCAGTACCCGAGGTCAAGGAACACAGTGTGTAACTATACTACACGCCGTGTAATAAATTTTTCAAGGCTTGGGTCAGTTTCCTTTTGTGACTTGGGCTAGTTTCCTTAGAGTTCGTACCCTTAGTCTTTCTCCTGAAGGTTCTGGTATCATTTCCTTTACACAGGAGTATGATCCATTCGGTATAACTTCTTGAATAGAGTTATTGGAATCCCCTCTATGAAACATAAATCCATATCCTCTATTCTTTCCTGGAACCCTAGGTTGAGTTCTTGGTATCGACGTAACCAACTTTAATTAGGCACCGATCCACTGCTTAGTATATTAGCTCAAACTGAGTTTTCAGAATCACCCCATGACATGGTTTTGATACTCATCTGAGCATCAGGTTCTCAAGGTACTTGTGGAGTGTGTTATCCCGAAACGAGTACCTGGTATCCCGCTTTCCTCAGACCTAGGAGTGTGTTACCGTTGTTATATGCTAAGTGGAATCTTCAATCTGGATCATAGTGGTGGTATCACGATTGTCATTTGTGTATGAGTATATCTACATATTCTTGTTATATGTTCAGAATACATATACTATGTAGAGCTGACTGTATCTCTTCTTTGTGGAATTTATACCATGTTTAATTTTTCCTTTGTGGATTCAGGGTGTCATACTGGGTATTGTTATAATCAGCCCTACACGGTCTTTGCCCGTACGTGTCGTGTCTTGTGCAGACGAGTGAGCCTTTGATAGGATTCTAGGTGGACACGGACCGGACGGTACTCAGTGAGATCAGACAGGCCGAGGTATGTTCTTACGGCTAAAGACTATAGTCCCAACACCATTTCCTACAGGTTGGACATTGTTACAGACTTTCTTTTTAGTGGCCTTGAACTTTTGGACCCGGGTTTTACTTTCTTTCACTTTACTTCCCTGTCATTCTCTGTGGTTGGGTTTTAGTGTATGCATTCATATTTTACTTTTTAGTAGTTTTTACTTTTCATCTTTGTGGGCTTGGAGATGTGGGTGTGTGTGTATAGTTTTATAGGCAATGCCTCCCATGTTAGTTGCATGCCTACTCGGTGCTAGTCACTAGCCCCTGGCCTATTGGTGGCGGGCTTGGGGAGTTGCGGCTCGGGCCCAACTTGGACAGGTCGTGACAATACACAAAAATATGTTTATGAAAATAGTAATATAAAATTAAAATATTATTATATAATATTAAATTTATCTCCTAGATATTGAATTAGAGTGTATGAATATTATTAAATGAATTAGTGAAAAATATATTTTGTACCTAATAATTGAAAATTCAATGTTTACGTCTTTGGAATTATGTAATAAATATATTTTAATGTTAATTAATTCAATGAATTTTTTATATTGAATTTTTTTATTTATTATGTCAAAAAATATTATAATTAATAAAATAATATTATATAAACTAAATTTTGAAATTATAATAACAATAATATTATAGGATTCATAATTTTAAAATTTCATAATGATTAATTTTTCATAATTTTCTAGTTATATTTATTTTGTAGTTTTTTATGAAAGAATATAGTTTTTATTGATTTTGTTAAAAAATTTATAAAGATACACTGAGTATTAAAATTATATCAGACTAAAATTACTACATTTATGTTTTTAATAATACATGTAGTCTTATTGGAATCTATTTTATGATTGGATTTGGAATTAAAAATATTATACCCAAAGAATTTTTTGAAAAAAGTATTCTTTATTATGTTTTGTGTTTTAAATTTAAATTAATTAAATCTATAAAAATGAATTTGGGAAAATTTATTACATGATTTCAATTAATAGGTAAAAATTCAGCATATATTACTCTTTGAATTTTGATCTTTATAATTTCTAACCATAGTGAATAGTTAGCACAAAGGGAAGGCTAAATTAGATAATTATGGTTAAAAATAATAGACATGGACCATAACAAGACCCTAACACGTACCTTAAAAACATTGGTTGAACCCAAGTCATCCATACACTACTCATAATCAATATTATGATATATGTTCCATTTTTATTTGATTATTACCATTAAATTATTTTATTTCATGTATTGTCAAAAATTTCATTCTATTTATTTGATTATATTCAAATGTTTCAAATTAGAATAAATAATGGATTTCTTTGGTTCAAAATAAATATGTAATGATAAATAATTATTTAATTAATGTTATTTGTTTATATATATAGTGAAGATATAATTAACCTAAATCTTACACAACACCAACATATTATTTATTAAATTAACAGAATAAGAAAATAAATTATTGATATAAATAATAAAAATGATATAATTAAAATTAATTAATTTTTCGGGAAAATTTTTTATATTAGAAGGAGGTGTTTTTAGATTTTTTATATTATATTATTGTAATTCCCCCATTTTGTTTTTTTATTTGAATTCATTTAAAATTTATATAGTAAAAATAAAATTAAATAAATTTTATATTAAATATTATTTTATTAAATGGTTAAATATTCAAAAATCATAAATTTAGCTATATTATGGGTATATGGTTAAAAATTTTAAATTCGGTCTATTAATGGGTCATTATTCCATTTATGGAAATATATGAGACTCTTAAAGTATAGAGAGGAATACAATTATAGAAATTTCCATAAGGGATAATAAATGGCTAAAATTAAAAGAAAAAGGGTTAAAAATAGCCACAATAAATTTGAGCATTATATTATAATATTATTTAGACTCATCATCATATTATATTATTATTATATCAATCAGAATCCATTTTTACATGAAATATACTTTTATATTGATTTATTACTTTATGAAATACTATGAATACACCTCCCCCAACATATAAAAGAACAACAATTTGGTATTCTCCTTACAACACATTAGTCCATATAGATCATCTATACGAGGAAAAAATTATATATAAATCTAATTCACCACATTCTAGAGGATTTTATGTTATTAAAATAGCATCTCTATGCACTAATAGTAATTATCTAAATGGGTCTCCCGAATAAGAGGTTATCATCTAAAACGACCTATTTCAATTTTTTATTCTTTTACCTTCAATTAATATATTTAATTTATCATTAAATTATAATTTATTTTCCCCCAGTATACTAAAATGTTTTTATTATTATGAAACCTCCAATATACATCATATTTTTAACCAATTTTGATGTTAATGGATACCTCTTGATAACATGCAACTTACCATTTCCACATTTTGAGAAAATTCATTAATAATTTCCATATTTTATGGATGGGAATTCTGACGGTTTTAATGAATAAATATATAATATTTTTTGAAAATATACTTCTAAAAATATAATATAATATCTACATTTTTTCATTTCAATCTTTTGGGAAATTAAAAATGTCGCTCATGCATACTTATGGGCTACCACCTCCACAAAATGATTTGATTTTTTTCAATAAATTTTTTATGGAAGGTAATATTAATATATTTAATTAATTTTATATAACAAATAACAATTACTGTATAATTTTTAAATAATTTTACCATTATATGAGCACATTACATCAAAAATATTAAAACAAATTTTATGTGTCTGCACGACACAACATCTCCTTGAATGGTTTAATTAATTTTTAAATCTATATATTTTATGGGAAACTATAAATATATATATATATATTTATATATATATTAAATGTTTATTAATATTTTATTAAATATGGATTCCAGATGATTGAAATGTGATTAAAACTACCCAAACAAAACATACATTTAAAATTGTATTAGTTATCACATGGAACGATGATTTTAGTGATGAATTATTAATAAATTGGGGAAAAATATAGTAAAATTATATATAGTAAAATATATAAATCCTTTTATGTGTGTCTGTGTTTGTAGTATTCATTTGATATAAAATTAATATATATTTAGTATACATTATGTATGGATGCATATCAATAAAGTAAATCCTCATGTAAGTAATTATTATCTCCAATTGTCTTATATTTGATATTATTTATGTTATGCCCACATCTCTATTTTGGATGTGTATATAAATCCCCTTTCACTTTTTATTTCATTTATCTCCTTATGGTAATTATACATAAATGTTTACTTGATTATATACATTCACAAGGATTACGATTCAAATTTTTACAAAGAGGTAATTATTTATTCACAATGACCACAATATTTTGGATAATTTAGGAAAAATTGTATAATGGGAAAATCATTTTATCATTCTCCATAAAAACCAATATTTTTTTCTGCACTATTTATTTATAGTAATAAAAATCACTCTAATAATTTTTTACTCTATTAGTAATATTGATACTGAATCCATGAATTAATGCAAACTGATATTTCTTTTATACTTGATCTAGAATGATTTTTTCCATATTAATTTTATTCAATAAATATTATAAATAATATTTCAATATATCTAAAATTATTTATATAATAAAATTAAACCCATGATTAATGTTATATATGGGTTTAAAATAAATATTCTCATTATGTTCCAAATAAAGTGAGTTTTCATTTTTCTTAATATTTTTGTAAAATAATGGTTTTCATCTTATAATAAATGCAGAAAATTTTATTCATTATATCCTTAAAATTAATTTTATATTTCATTACATGTTTAAATCATTATTTTAATTTAATACTTTATTCTCAATATCAGATTCATATTGTGTTTCTAAAACTAATTTTCAAACTAAAAATGGTTATTTTCTTAAATAAACATTTTGCATGATGTTTTTATGGTATTTCAATTTCTCAATGATGAGCTTTTATTTAAATTTTGATCCACTAAAAATATGTTTTCATATTTGCATCCCTATTAATTCCATTTTAGGTTTTATAATATCATTTATTAGGGAATATATTAATATTTAATAATTTAGGTTTCCCAATATATTTTCAATGTTTATTTTATATTAAATTCGTATTCTCTAAAATGATATCTAGAATACATTGGACATATTTAGTGACAGTTCGAGCCTACTCCAGCCCATCGTTTCATATGTTGGTCTCATGAGACTAAATGAGATACATATTTGGTATTAGTATTATATAATTTATATATGAAATCTTAATTATAAACCTTCATTGTAACAATATAATGTCTGATATTATGGATTATAAAGTTCTGAGATTAGTTTTTCATTTCCATTTATTGTATGATTTGTTATGATAACTGTTGAAATGTTCTATGATCAAGTGATAATTTATGTAGAATTATATTATAATAATTTTTCGTACCGTATTATTCCTCATGATCACATTATTAATGGAATGAAATGTGTTTCTATTCATGTACATTTTATTATTGATCAATGAATTTGTATTTAGGATAGATTCAATGAATTTGTATTTAGGATAGATTAAATTGTATCCATACACTTACTTAGAATATAAAATATAAAATTTCTTATTTCTTCCCCCAAGATTTTGGAATTGTATTACAATTTATTTTGAGGGATATTATTAAATCAAAAATAGTGTTCCATAACAAAATGCAATGATTTATAATGTATTCAAATTTAATGTTAGATTCATGTATAAACCCTAATTTTTTGGTGGAACCCAAAAATGTGGTGCTCCATAATAAAAGGCCAGGATTTTTGGTGGAACCCTAATTTTAATGGGGTCATAGAAGGGGTTGTGATATGAATATTTCAAAATTATTAAGGTTGAAATTTTGTAAAAAATTTAACGTAATATAAATACAAAACATTTTATAAATTTTTAGTGGTTCAATAATAGAGAACCTATAGAAAAGTATTAGATAAGTATGATAATGTCTTCCGAAAATAAATTATTTAATTCTTATTATCTTGTTTCAATATCACTACACCTAGATCATTACTTTTACCATTAATTTTTTACACTTCTAAATAGTTCATAACTAAATGGTCTAAAAATTGATGTCTAAATATATTGTATTCCATATTATATAACTTCAATAAACTAATTATATACATGAAATCCATTTATTTTAATTCAATTGAATGACATGAGAATTAATTTTAAAATAAAAAATAGCTGGGAATAAAGTTGTTTAACAATTCGTTCTTATGTTATAAAATATTAAATTTGGTTTTGTAAATTAAATATATCATGTTAAAAATTATTAACTAAAATATATTATAAATATTAGTATATAGGAAAATGGATCGTGAATTTCTAGTTAATAAAAATACATATTTAATATATCATAATCGTCATGTAAACAAGAAAATGGAATTTTCACATAATATCATTAATTTGATTAAAATCATAAAAAGTATGTTATAAAATTATTAAAATTACGAATATGAAATCAATGATAGTTATTTAATATTAATATTTAATATTTTTAAACTATTTTATTTAAATAAAAATTCATATATAATGAAAAATTTTATTTTAAAAAAATTTAAGAATATTATGAATTATTATTCATATTTCTTATTATTTACTTATTTATTTAGTAATAAGAGTTTTTTTGTATAAAATATATTTTATACTCCCAAATAAAAAGTTTCTAAAAATAATAAATTTTATCATAGAAAATTGAATTGTTTTTGAAAAATAAATTTTTAATAAAATAATCTATTTTATTTGAAATTTTAGGTAAAACAATTTAATTTTAATAATAATAAAACTGTATTTTTAGACTATATATATATTAAAGGAATAACAATTTTTCAGTCACATTAATTCAATGGAAATGAATTAGGAGTCATATTTAAAAATTTATATTTTATCTAAAAAAATAACATATTTTATTATTTTAATGTTTTAATGTCACGTATTTTATCATGAATATCGAATTATTTAATTTTTATGATATATATATTTCTATATAATTGAGTTACATACATTCACATAATTAAATTTCATCATTATTATTTTATACAGAAAATTAGATTAATATCCAATGAGAACAACTAATTTTATAAAATCAATAAGATAAAAAAATCAATAAATTAATTATATACATGATATCCATTTATTTTAATTAAATTGAAAAATTTGGAAAATAATTTTAAAATAAAAATAAGTGTGCAATAATTTTTTTTAACAAATTGTTCTTTTTTATAAAATATTAAATTTGGTTTTGTAAATTTAATATAGCATGTTAAAAATTATTAACTAAAATATAATATAAATATTAGTATATAAGAAAATGGATCGTGAATTTCTAGTTAATTAAAATACATATTAAAAATGTCTAAATTTTCATGAAAACATGAAAATGGAATTTTCACATAATATCATTAATTTGATGAAAATCCTAAAAAATATGTTATAAAAATATTAAAATTACGAATCTATAATCAATGATAATTATTTTATATTAATATTTAATATTTATAAAATATATTATTTAAATAAAATTTCATATATAATGGCTAATTCAGTGTCAACAAAAAAAATTCAAAAAAAGCCCCATGCAAATATCAAATCAATGAATTGATAGTTAGTCAAATGAATATATTATGTGAATAAAAATAAAAATTAACCTAAATATTTATAAATTAAACATAATATAATTATAAATAAGTTCACACATAACCATATCATGAAAAACTCTATGAAGTAGATGTTCAACCTAATGAATGGAAATTGAGTTAAAAAATACTTTACCGTGTGTCTAAATCGTCAAATACGTCTTAAATCATTATAAATAATTATGAAATAGTAATTATTTAATTTATTTTAAACTTATAAATTTATATTGTACCTTTTCATTAAGATATCAATTTTTTATAATAATTACTTAATTATTTTAGTTCATGTCATACACTTTGATGGTATTTGATTCATATGTCCAGAATGAATTCTGTAATTTGAATATAGACTAAGTGTTCAAGATTCCATCATCTCTAAAATAATAATATATTAATATATATAATATTTTTTTGATAAATATAATTTAATATATCATCAATGTTTTGTTTTTAGGGAAATATAATCACAACACTTCCTAGAGTAAATAGTTCAAACATATGCCTGAAAGATATTTTTTCAGTCACTCGAAGTGTATGAAATAATTCAGTATGATTTATTAATTACAAAATATATGTATTAAATATAATAAACATTTAATTTAATCAAATATAATAATAATGTTCCATATTACCTTCCTTGTAATCTCGTAGTTAAAAATGAATCACAACGCTCTATATGGAATTACTCCACCGTACACACGATAGACATTGTATTACCCTCCACTAAATTGAAAATAAGAATTTATATGAAATATAATGACTCAAGAAGAATAAAATAATACAAACAACAAATAAATAATTTAAATCAATCATTAAATAAATATGTGAGAATCAAAAATGGAAAATGGAATACATCAGTTCGTGAAGAGATTGTCCGACATACATATGAATGATGATTTTGTATCCCATTTTCTTATTAGGGATCTAGATTAATTTTATTATAATAATACAATAATATAATTAATACAATTATTATACTAAATTTATTACATTATAATTGGTAAAAAACATTCATATTAAGTAGAATAAAAAAATTGAATGACTTGGTATGACAATAACCTTCTATTAAAGATTCCTTCATTGAATATCCTCTTTGGGAAATTAAGTATAAGAGTTTTGAATACAAGGACCTATAGAACATAGAAAGGTTGGGTGTAAAGATAAATGTTATGGTATATGTTGATATAGATTGTTTACTGTGGTGTTAATAAATTAGGAAGGAATGTGGAGTATTTATTCTTGAGGAGTGGTAGTTTTTAGTAATTAAATATTGATTTTTTATTAAAAAGAAATTAACTTTTGGTGTAAGTAATTTCAACGAATTTGGTTAATAATTAATTCTTTATAAGATATATATGGTAATGAAAATCATATATCACACATTTAATTTTTTATAATTTAGTTGTTGTAATATTTTATATTTATCCTCAACATTCTATATTATTTTACCTATACTGTTGAAAATACTTTTTTACCACGAATGATTTTTTATTCATTAAAATGAAAATGGCCATATAACGTAATTTATACCAAATATATCAAAATATAGAATCCATTAATTATATTAAAACATATTAGTTCGGATATTAAATTTAATATAAAATATGAATAATTAATTAAAATTTGTTATTTACAAAAGTGTGATATTATAATATAAAATGTTTTTATTCTCAATTAAATTTTAAAATTGATTTAAAACCCGTGAATGGAATGGTGGAAACAAAAATTAAATAATTAAAATTCTATGAAATTCCAAATAATAATATAACCATGTATATAAAATATTATTTTTATGAAAACCTATTATTTTTCAAAATTCATTGATAAAAAACTGTTCTAAAAATTAACAAAATTCACTATGGGATAATTATGATATTATAATTTCAAAAATAAACTCAATTTTATTTATTATATTTTCTAATTGTTACATAAAATAATTATATAATATGAATGTAAGAAGAATTAAAAAAATTAAGACAATTTAATATTTTGATGATTAAAAATAAATTCCCAAAAAATTATCTATTTATTTTATATTCATATAAGAATACATTCATATTGACTTTTACAAATATAATTATTTCATAAATGAATTATTCATAATTACAAACACCATATTAATGGATGGGTTAGATTGGTCACATTTACTGTAACACCCCGAGATTTTATGAAAAATATTCTTTTTAATTTCATTAATGTCTTGTGTTGTACACTACACCAAAGGGAGCCTTCACAACACCCATCATGGACGTGCCTTGCATTACACGCAATCACGACCTTCCTCAATAGTGTGTGTAGTACGCAATACCGAGTTTCATTAAACAATGATATGCTATTAAAATATTATTAAAACTAGCCTTTATGAATAGTAATAACCATTTTTTTGAAATTTTGTCAATTTTATATTTCAAAATGGACTTCATTTTTCGATTCGGAATATCTAAATTAGATTAGGGTTAAATTTTGGTACTTTTCGGCTAACTTTCATTTTCTGATGAATAGTTAAAATAACTAATTTTTAATTAAAAACTACCTTTTTAATCGAAATAATTAATAGTGATAAATTATTAATTTGAGTGGTTTTAAAGTATATTTAGAATATATTTTTACAATTTAATACAATGTTGGTAATTGGATGTAATTTCACATTTAAAAAAGACATAAACAAGTGTCAATCTTTTGATAGTTATTATCTCTTAAGAACAAGCTATTTGTTTTGACGACGGGAATTAATTTTTAAATTAATTAATGCAACTGATATGTTTTGAATTTGGTAAAATAGACATCATTTTTGAGTTCATAATATCAAATATTGATTAGGCCTAATTTTTTATATTTTTCTGGAAACTTTCATTTTTTGATGAATAGGGAAACCACTAAGTGGTAGTTAAGAATAATTAATTTTTCATAAAACATAATTTTACCACTTCTTGTGGGTAGAATTTAAAAAATCCAAGAGACACGGTTGATGTCAGTATGTAAAATGTGGTTCAATGAGATGCAAATAATTTTTTGTAAATAGTAACTTTTTATTTTTTTTCCAAGGTTAAAAGTAAATAGGGTAATTAAGGGTAAAAATGATATTATTATTACCGTAACACAAGTCTTAATTCTATTGGATAAGTTTAATTCGTCCAAAAACAACCTTAGGAATAAAATATGACCATTTAGGCACACTTGGATTAGATTAGGACATTTATTATTAATTTATTTAAAGAAGGGATAAAATAGTTAAAATCAAAGTTTAATAAGTATATCATTTTTAATATAGGGTTATACATAAGATAAATTCGACTATAAATTTTCATTAGAAAGATAAAAAGATTACCTACATAATTATATTTTATTTGTAATTTTTAGACTTTAAATAATTTAAGTTATTTATGACACAAAGATGATGCAGTAATTATCTTATTAATGAAATATTGACATAATTGATGTTATGAATACACAAATAAATATAATTTCAGACTTTTTATGAATTCCACTAATTTTATAGGTTAATGTGACATGTTATTATTTATTTAATTAACTTTTTTTGATCTAATCATTCTGTAATTATTTTCACAAAAATCAATTACTAAATAGTGTCAAAATTGACATAAAAACGTTTTTAAAACAAATATTATATTCGTAATTGTTATTTTATTCCTAAAAATCTACGTTTGTGAAAAATGACTTATATAAGGCTATATATATTAATAATAAACAACTTGGGGTTCTTTTTTCTGTTTACAGTAAGTTTATTAACCTTATAGTATAAGAACCAAAGAAGACACGGTAAAAGTAAAATTATTTATCTTAATGTAAAATCTAAATGATAAGGATATAATTGGAACCTAAACTTGTATAAATTCTATTTTATGAGATTATTTCGACCCATACCCACATTATCTTCTATATAAATTAATTTTTAGCTATTTATAACCGAATTTGACTTTATAATAAAATAATAGTTTTAGTTATTCCAAAGGTGCCCCTCTCCTCCCTTATAAAAGGGCACCTCCTCCCCCTCTTCCTCACACCACATTGAGTCTTCAAGCTCGGAAAAACCCTGCCAATTTCTCCTCTCGACTTCCCTAGAGACATCCTAGTGGTCCTGGTATTCTTCAAAGACCAATTTTAGTGCCCTAAAAGGAGATATCAAAGAAGCGCTTCAAAGAAGAGGTAATGTCCGTTACCAATTCATTCAACTTTATTTCTTCTTCCACTTCTTCTTCTTTAGTTGTTTCATTAGTAATAAATAACATCAGTATCACTCACATACTGTTATTTTATTATAAGTATGAAACAATACTATTTCACCATTTATCCATCCTATAGAAAACAAAATCACCGCGCGTGCGTACGTATAGAATACCGTCTCCACGCCGTGGTGTAATATACTTTCCACCACCACCTTAATTGGATGGGTATAATGCTGTCAATAAGAACTATATATGACTATTATAAATTTATATTGATTCTGAAATAGTATACATACACTCCAATACAATTCCACGATCATGGGAACGATATCATCGCTTATGCGTACGTACGGAATATCATATCCACGATGTGATGCGACTCGTTCTACATGATCTTCATTTCATAATGATTATATAAATGAATTGAGTGAATAAATATGATATATATTACACTAATACCATTCTGGAAATGAGTTATCTATAACCTAAAAATAAGTATAATAATTTATTCGACCAAACACGCATAAGAACAAAAAGTAATAAACACCCGAATAAACAAGTAGTAATGAAATATTACTAATAAGAAGCTAATAATATGACTATATATGATATAATAAAAATAAATATAATTCTGGAATAAGTAAATAACATTATTTAAATCATTATATAGGAGGTTCGGACACTTACGAAGCAAATCGGACCTAAGGTAAGGGAAATATCACTATCTCATTTTTATACAAGATTGTTTATACTTTGGTATTTACTAGGGTGTATTTTATCATCCACATCCATGTTTCCTCAATATGTAATCTTATTTCCATCCACCTAAAATTTTTTAAATCTAATTTTACCATTTGGTGAGTTTTTAGTAAAGGATATGAAAGCAATCTTTTGTTGTTTTTCGTAGGAGGTACTTTTTGAATATTCTGACAACAGTACGAAGAATTTTTTTTAACTAATACGGCGTGAATGGATTTTTAAAACATTATTTCCAAGAAGCATCCTTTAAATGTTTTCAAGTTTATATTTAATAAAATTCTTTTAGATTATAATTGTACGACATGTTAAGAAAGGAAAAGTGTTTTGGAAGTAGATAGGATATTTTCCTCAAGAATGGAGTTCAAGTGTTTTATCAAAATTATTTTCCATCTAAGATAATAAAGGGTTTTGTTTCTATCCCTATTATTACATTGATTTGATTATTTTGTGATGGAATTATATTTTTATGAATTCCTTTATCTTATATGAATTTTTTTATGATATCACGATGTTTACGATTCCCATTTTTGTTACATGGTTTATGATATGATGTATGGTTTCTGATTTTGTGGAACACATAATAATGGTATCATTCCGAGATGGGTGGGACCTATATCTCCCTCCAATTCATTAGGTAAAGATTTTATATCTCATGAGATAGACATAACTGGAACGGCATGTTAAACCGTTTAAGTGAAACATGACTTAAACGAAGAGTGAAATCGGTTCAGAAATGGACTTTGTCCACAAAGATAGTCTCGGAAATGAGTCTTGACTTATAAGAAATGATTCTCTATTAATATGTGTGTATGCCACAAAGTTTCATGTTTTATGTTATGATTATTTGGATTACATTTCTCTACTATGATTTATCCTAAGTTATGATATTATGATCTCTTTTGCAGGTTATGATTTCCAAAATGATATGATCTTATAAATATGATGTGATTGATATTTCTTTTGTTTACCCTTACTGAGAATTTGAGCTCACCCTTTTTTTGTTTTCTTTTCCCCAGGATATAAAGAAAGGTTTTATGTAAACAAAAGGAAGATCATTATGGGAGATTTTGATGATCTTTCACCACGATTAGAAGATTATATTCCGAGTTTCCAAAGACACTAAACTATTACGGTCTTTGTGTGTGTGTTTTTGTTATGTACTAGGTATTTAGAAAAAGTAATGTAATGTCCATGTATGTTAAGCATCGGGTCTGTATAGTTGGTATCAGAGGAAAAGGAGGTTGGAATGTATCCGATCCTTGGGAACTCTCACATGTGAGCATTGGACGAAGCATGGCTCTCCGCCTAAGGGCGTCATGAGGAAATGGCTGACACTGGGGATGGTGGTGTGTCCCGCCCATGGGGTGTAGTCGCCCAAGGAGTGACCTGATAGGTATCAATTATAGTCCACTGGAAGTAATTCCAGACCGCTATAGTTGGTATCAGAGGAAATGTTTAGTCAACCTTTGGAAACTAGGATGCAAAAACTTTAGTGAGATCCCTAGAGATATTTCTAAGGTATGTCTAGGGATGTCCCTAAGGTTACGTATAAGTATAGGTTATAGTACTAGAATTAAAGTAACCTAGGATGTTAGATATTGAAGGTACCCCCCCCCCCTTTATTATGTTGTTTTCCCTATCATGATTTTTGCCTCTCACACTATTCTGTTTGGGTTTTAGACGATGGATGGAACCCGAAGGAACCATGTTGATCAATGTAATTTACAATGCAATGATTGTACTCCTCAACAAACAAATGTTATGGAAGATGGAGTGGAAAATATTATTTCTATAGTTACATAGGCTATGAATCATTCTGTACTTCCAAACGAGTAAAGGAAGGAGCAACATTCTCTTGAATCCTTCATGAGGAAGCGTCCACATTCATTCAGCGGGTCTATTGATCCATTAGTTGCTGAACAATGGATTAGTACTACTGAAAAGATATTATCAGTTCTTCAATGTTCTGAACATGATAAAGAAATATTAGCAGTGTATCGTTTATAAGGTGATGCTGATCAATGGTGGAATCTTATTAAGAATACAAGGCAAAGGGATGAAATTGATTCCATGGAATGGGATAAGTTCACGAACATATTTTTCAATAAGTACTTCCCTCTTATTCTTCGAACAAAGATGGAGACGGAGTTTCTTGAACTAAAGAAAAAGGATGATGATTTTTTTGGTATATACGAAGTGAATTTTACAAGGCTTGCAAGGTATGCATCTGGATTTATCATCCAACCTAAAAGTAAAGTTGATCAATTCTTCAGTGGCTTATAACCGAATCTTCGAAGGGAATTAACTATAAGAGACTTCAGTAGCTATGATGAAATTTTGCATTGTGCTATCAAGGTAGAAATGGAAGTTTGTGTTACTTATCCATCTCATAGTTTTGACAAGAAACGAAAGATGGAGTTCAAGGAGAAATCTCAGAATAATGGTGAAAAGAAGATGAATGTTTCCTTATGCTCAAAGTGTGGAAAAAAGCATGATGGAGATTGTCTTAAAGGGACTATAAAATTTTTTAAGTGTCGAAAAGAAGGTCATCGAGCAGCTGAGAGTCGATGTAATGGAAAAAGGGTTTCTAATGATGTGAATAAAGAAAAAAATGCAGAGAACGCACCACCAACACTTCAATGCTTCAAGTGCAAGGAAATGGGGCATTATGCTAATAAATTTCCTAATCCATGGTTTAGTGATGATCGACATGAGAAACCACTTAAGGAAAAGGACAAAGGGAAGTCACATGTGATCACTATTGACGATGTTGAATATAAAAATGATGTGGTGGAATGATTAAGTGTTTATGTAATGGGATTCCCAAATAATGTTGTATATAGTATCGTGGAATATTAGAAAATTCATGTATTGGTCTATTGTGGTTTTCAATGGTACCAGTAACCATGGAATGTGACTGAGATATTTTTGGAAAAAAAGATGATATGCGCATAATGAATGGAAAATGAGAAAATGAAATGTTTGACCATATTCATGAGCTCATGATTGATATCAGGACTAAGTGATATCATAGTTTGAGTATATAGAATTCTGAGGATTTTGGTATGTGGAAAGTGTTAACTTTTAACTTCATTCATGTTTTCACTAAGGTTTAATGGGTATTCATTTTTCAAGATAATACATGATTAAGGTATTCACATAACTGGAATGTGACCAACAAGATATATGTGGAATAAATGATGGTATTCACATGCTTGGTTGACGACATTTCAAATAATCATTTTCTTTATACTATGAACTTGGACCGAAGTATTTTAGACAAGCCTAAAGATTGGAATGGATTATGTTGACCATAAGTTAGTACTGTTTAAGGATAGAACATTTTTTTGATATTATTTATGTGATTTTATAGTAATATAGTTTTAGAAAAAGGACAACCTGCAGGACGGGTGATAGCCCATCGCGTCGGACAAGGCTGTGGGAATCGAACCCAAAACCAAAGTGCGACTGGCCTTTATCACCTACCACTAGCCTACATGAAGTCCATATTTAGTAGAAACATGTTTTATTATATTAAGCAGTATTATATAAAAAGTATAGGTCCATTTTATGAATTATATATGATTAATCTCACTATAGAAGGACTTATGTAAGTTTTGATAACTTTTCTAACCTTTTGTTTGAGACAGATGGAATGACCCATCATTCTATCACATGATCTGCTAATACATCATGAATAACAAATTCAGCTTCATTTCATTAAGAGATGAAGTGGAAATTTCCCAAAGAATGACCAACGGTGAGACTATACCAAAATCACGAATCTATTTCTTCTAATTCCAATTTCATCAACATTAGGGAAATGATCTTGAAAACCAATAATGTTGTTGTAGTCCTCTTATATCTGATGAATCATATGGTACCTTAGATCTTCACAAATTTATGGCTTTGTGATTGCTGGCTTTTCCATAGCCATGTTCTCTACCACTCTCCATCAGAACATGATGGTTAGATTTCTCTTCCATATCCATATTTTCACCTATGTGGAAACCCAGTGATTGGTTTATTTGGGTAACCATTATGTTTCATACTTTTGTTTTTAAAGATTGGTTTTGGTATTCCTTTTAACTATGTTGGTTTCTATTAAAGAAACTTTCTAGTAGTAAACCATTTATAACCCCGAAAAATTTCGAGGGCAAAATTCATTTTAAGGGGGGGTAGAATGTAACACCCCGAGATTTTATGAAAAATATTCTTTTTAATTTCATTAATGTCTTGTGTTGTACGCTACACCAAAGGGAGCTTTCACAACACGCATCATTGACTTTCCTTTCATTACACACAATGACGACCTTCCTCGATAGCGTGTGTAGTACGCAATACCGAGTTTCACTAAACAGTGATATGCTATTAAAATATTATTAAAACTAGCAGTTATGAATAGTAATAACCACTTTTTGAAATTTTGTAAATTTTATTTTTCAAAATGGACTTCATTTTTCGATTTGGAATATCGAAATTAGCTTAGGGTGAAATTTTGGTACTTTTCGGCTGACTTTCATTTTCTGATAAATATTGAAAATAACTAATTTTTAATTAAAAACAACATTTTTAATCGAAATAAGTAACAGTGATTAATTATTAATTTGAGTGGTTTTAAAGTATATTTAGAATATATTTTTAAAATTTAATACAATTTTGGTCATTGGATGTAATTTCACTTTTAAACAAGACATAAACAAGTGTCAATATTTTGATACTTATTATCTCTTAAGAACACGTTATTTGTTTTGACCACGGGAATTAATTTTTAAATTAATTAATGCAACTAATATGTTTTGAATTTGGTAAAATAGACATCATTTTTGAGTTCATAATATCAAATATATCTTAGGCCTAATTTTTGGTAGTTAAAAAAATGAATTTTTCATAAAACAAAATTTTACAGCTTTTGTGGTTGAATTTCAAAAATCCAAGAGACACTGTTTATGTCAGTAAGTAAAATTTGGCTCAATGAGAAGAAAATAATTTTTGGTGAATAGTAACTTTTTACTTTTTTACCATAGTTAAAAGTAAATAGGGTAATTAAGGGTAATAATGATATTATTATTACCCTAAAACATGTCATAATTCTATTGGATAACTGTAATGCGACCAATAACAAGCTTAGGAATAAAATACGACCATTTATGCCCACTTGGATTAGTTTCGGTTATTTATTAATAATTTATTTAAAGAAGTGTTAAAATAGTTAAAATCAAAGTTTAATAAGTATATAATTTTTAATATAGGTTTATACATAAGATAAATAAGTCTATAAATATTCATTAGAAATATAAAAAGATTTCCTACATAATGATGTATTATTTGTAATTTTTAGACTATAAATAATTTAATTTATTTATGACACAATGATGATGCAGTGATTATCTTATTAATGAAATATTGACATAATTGATGTTATAAATACCCAAATAAATATAATTTTAGACTTTTTATTAATTAAACTAATTTTCTAGGTTAATATGTAATGTTATTATTGATTTAATTTACTTTTTTTAACTAATCATTCTATTATGATTTTCAAAAAAAAATTACTAAATAGTGTCAAAATTGATATAAAATAGTTTTTAAAAAAAATATTATATTAGTTATTGTTATTTTATTCCTAAAAATATGAGGATGGGCCAAATGAATTATATAAGGTTATATATATTATTAATAAACAACTTGGGGTTCTTTTGTCTGTTTATAGTACGTTTATTATCCTTATAGTATAAGAACAAAAGAAGACACGGTAAAAGTAAAATTAATAATCTTAATGTTAAATCTAAATGATAAGGTTAAAATTGGAACCTAAACTTGTCTAAATTCTATTTGATGAGATTATTTCGACTCATCCCCACCTTAGCTTCGAAATAAATAAATTTGGATCTATTTAAAACCGAAGTTCACTTTATAATCAAATAATAGTTTTAGTTATTCCAAAGGTGCCCCTCTCCTCCTTTATAAAAGGGCACCTCCTCCCCTTCTTCCTCACACCACTTTGAGTCTTCATGCTCGGCCAAACCCTGACAATTTCTCCTCTACACTTCCCTAGTGACATCCTAGAGGTCCTGGTATTCTTCAAAGACCAATTTTAGTGCCCTTAAAGGAGATCTCAAAGAAGAGCTTCAAAGAAGAGGTAATGTCCATTACCAATTCTTTCAACTTTATTTCTTCTTCCACTTTTTCTTCCTTAGTTTTTTCATTATGAAGAAATAACATCAGTATCACTAATATACTAATATGTTATTATAAGTATGAAACAAACCTATTTCACCATCTATCCATCCTACGGAAAACGAAATCACCGCGCGTGTGTGCGTACGAAATACCGTCTCCACGCCGTGGTTTAATCTATTTTCCACCAACACCTTTATTGGATGGGTATAATGGTTTAAATAATGACTATATATGACTATAATAATGTGATATTGATTCTGAAATAGTATACATACACTCCAATACAATTCCACGATCAAGGGAATGATATCATCGCTCGTGCGTACATACGGGATACCGTCTCCACGATGTGATGCGACTCGTTCTACATGATATTCATTGCATAATGATTATATAAATGAATTGAGTGAATAAATATGATATATATTACACTAATACCATTCTGGAAATGAGGTATCTATAACCTAAAATGGATTATAAGAATTTATTCGACAAAACACGCATAAGAATAAAATGTAATAAACACCCGAATAAACAAGTAGTAATGAAATATTACTAATAAGAAGCTAAGAATATGACCATTTATGATATCATAAAAATAAGTGTGGTTCTGGAATAAGTAAATAACATTATGTAAATCATTATTCAGGAGGTTTGGACACATACAAAGTAGATCGTACCTAAGGTAAGGGAAATATCACAATCTCATTTTTATCTGAGATTGTTTATACTTTGGTATTTACTAGGGTGTATTTTATCATCCACATACATGTTTCCTCAATATGTAATATTATTTCCATCCACATGAAATTGTTTAATTCCAAATTTACATTTCGGTGAGTTTTTAGTAAAGGATATGAAAGGAATCTTCTGTCGTTTTTCGTACGAGGTACTTTTTGACTTTTCCAAAAAAAGTACAAAGAATATTTTTTAACTTATATGGCATGAATGGATATTTAAAACATTATTTCCAAGAATATTCCTTTACATGTTTTCAAGTTTATTTTTAATAAACTTCTTTTAGTTTAGAATTGTATGACATGTTATGAAAGGAAAACTATTTTTGAAGTAGAAAGGATATATTCTTCATGAATGGAGTTCAAGTGTTTTATCAAAATTATTTTCCATCTAAGATAATAAAGGGTTCTGTTTCTATCCCTATTATTACATCGATATGATTATGTTGTGATGGAATTATATATTTATGAATTCATTTATCTTATATGAATTGTTTTATGATGTCACGATGTTTAAGATTCCCATTTTTATTACATGGGTTATGCTATGATGTATGGTTTCTAATTTTGTGGCACACATAAGAATGGTATCATTGTGAGATGGGTGGGACCTATATATTCCTCTAATTCATTGGGTAATGATTTTATATCTCATGAGATAGACATGGCTGGAACGAAAGGTTAAACCGGTTCAGTGAAGCAAGACTGAAACAAGGAGTGAACTCGGTTCAGAAATGAACTTTGACCACTATGATAGTCTTGGCAATGAGTCTTGACTAATAAGAAATGATTCTATATGATTATGTGTGCATGCCACAACGTTTCATGTTTTAAGTTATGATTATTGGTATTACATTCCACTACTATGATTTATCCCATGTTATGATATTATGATCTCTTTTGCTGGTTAAGATTTCCAAAATGTTGTGTTCTTAAGAATATGATGTGATTGATATTTCTTTTGTTTACCCTTACTGAGCATTTGAGCTCACCCTTTTATGTTTTATTTTTCCCTGGATATAAATAAATGTTATAGGTAAAAAAAGGAAGATCTTTATGGGATATTTTGAAGATTTTTCACCACGATTAGAAGATTATATTCTTAGTTTCCAAAGACACTAAACTATTACGATCCTTGTGTGTGTGTTTTTGTTATGTACTAAGTATTCCGAAAAAGTAATGTATTGTCCATGTACGTTATGCTTCAGGTCTCTACATTAACGTAAAAAAATTTCATTATTCTATTATGTTGATGTTCCATATCCTCTATGTAATCAGATATAGTATTTTTTTTAAATCCTCTGATGTTACAATTATACATTATAAATTAATTTATTAGTTTTTCAAAATTGAGAGGATGAAATTTATTTATCTGAAATAAAAACCATTTATTTATAATATATTATCTTATTTACATAAACCAATGTGTACGATATCTTACACCACACACAACTACAAATATATATGTAACAATGATAAGTTTGTAAAGAAGCTAAATATATAAGTATTAATTCAAAATCAAGTCACTAAATAATGTATAATGAATATGAGAAACCACAATGAAAAATATGTATAATGAAAATAAAGGATCTATTTAATATGAATGACTTATAACTATTTTTATCCTAAATGAAAAAGGATATCATTTTTTTCCTAGAAAAATATTTTTCTAATATAATTATTTTTAGGGAATATACACTTTTCATTGAAGAAACAAATAACTAATTAGGATAAATTAGGTTTTATACCAATAATTATTGAACATCCATTTAATATTTAAATGATATTATGTATTAATAATAATATTTAGTATTTGAAATTCCAATTTCGAATAAAAATAGTTATTCATTATATTATAGGATTTTATCAAATAAATGAAAATATAAATATTATAATTTTAAATTAATAAAATTGATCATAATTTTTGAATTTCTAATTAAAAATTAACTTGTTATAATTTTAATATATTTTTCTTAAATGTATATTTTTAAATGAAAAAGTATAATTTTCACAGTGCCTATATTTTTTATTAACATACAATTATTTAAGAATGATCTATAAATTTTAAAAAAATTATTTAAGTAGTGAAATATGTATTTTATGAATTACATTAATATTGTAATAATATTTTATGATCCTAGAGAACTTATGGAGATATTTTTTATAATTAATTACGATACATTAATATAAAAACTATTTTTATCATATTATTAAATCATTATTTTTATTGTTGTTTGAATTGTAATATTACTTCAAATCCACATGTAATTTCTTTTTCTATAATATAGTATTTTATTTAACTAAAATGAGTATCCAAAATAGATATATCTATGAAATATAAATTTAATGATTAAAAACCTATTTCATCTAATTTTTTTACCTGATTAGTTGTATTTATTTGAAAATTTACATTTCCCAAATATAATGATGTAATTTGATTTTAAAATTTTTATTTATAATAATAAAAATATATAAATTTTTTATCCATATATTTTTTATTAATATTTATTACAGTGTTCTAAAAATAATTAACATATTATGTGTTAATAAAGACTGTAGATTAAAAGTTAAATCAAAACCACCCAAAACTCAAAATTGTCACTAAAAATGTTTTTCGGGATATTTTCAACCAATAATCATTTTTTCATTACGATTTTGTACTTTTTTTTATAATTTTTCAATAGCATTGTACCCATAAATTATTAAAAATGTCCAGGTTACTCCCAAAACTACACATCCCTTAAATTATAAGAGGGTAAAATCTAAACCATTTATATCTAAAATATAATTGTTAATTATACACAAAACTATTTCATTGTTATTCTATATAAATTATATTATTCATTACAAATATTTTCATGAATATAAATATCTTAAATCCATAATTTAAAAAGGATAATTGTAACAAAAATTGAAGTCCTCAACATTCGTGTTAGAAACTAAAGTGTTTTCTTCTTAATTATATTTACACAAATGTGTTATAAGTATAGTGATATAATTATACTGTTATCATTTATAAAATTTTGTGTCACAATATTATTGGTAGAATCATTGTATATTCATATATACCCTCCACTATTAAAAAAATTAGTCCATTATTCATATGTTATGTCAACTAAAGTGTCAACATGGAAACTATTTCATTTTCTTTTATCACCTTACATTTATGGATCTATGTATTTAATTAACAGATAATAATTATTTTTACTTTATAATTTATCATCTATCATTGGGTATTTAAGATCTTATAAATGAAATGATAATTCTAAAATTACCATTAACTCAGTCATTTTAAAGAAGTAAAATAAGATCAAAATCATCTATTTTAATATTTTAATTACATTATATATATTTTTGTATCATTAGTATTATTTAAAATTATGATATATCACACTAAAATGGACTAAATACGATCATAATTAGTTTTTTAATCATATTACACGTAAACTGTCTCATAATCATTCCATTATCACGATAGGTTTATATTTGGCTCGGTTTAACATTCTACATGAATGATACTATTAAAATATGTATTGCATGACTATGTTAACATATTTTGAAGTGTAATATGATATAAAAATTTATATGTTTCTTTTTTCCTTTAATTTGGGTCTCATCATTTCCCTCATTTATTATTGAAATAATCCATTATTCATTAAGAATCATTGAACCATGATAATCCTAATTTCATCTTCAGGGTTCTTATGAATCATACATGAATTGAATTTATATAATTATAATGCATCATGTAACATATTTTAATATATTATATATAATATAATTGTGATACACAATATAAAATAATATATACCAATACTTTAATAAATAAACTAGCATAATGATATGAAGATAACTAAAATGGTTGATGAAAATATGATACTTCAAACAAATATATATATTTATTGATGTATTATACTTCATGAGAACATATTATTATTTTATTTAATAATTTTTTGGTGTATTTATTTCATGATCTTATTCTCATTATTAAATTATTTTTTTTTCATGTGAAACATAGATCAGTTCAAGGTAACAATTATCATCTCAAATTATTTTTCATTGGGAGAGGATTCATATTATAGACATAATTTGAATTTTATCATGTTTATAATGTTTATTTTAGATATAATATCATGAATTAATTTTTACTAATTCTATATAATGTTTAATTAAAAATAACATTTTAAATGGCTTATGATTTGAATGATTCTAAAATAGTAAAGGATACATAGGTCTCGATTCCCATTCATTGTGTGATAATACATTTTGGATTTTATGAATCATTTTTGTGGTGAATTTACATATTATGGAATCATTTTTATTATAGTCCATGTATTCAATGGATTTTAATTTCTAAACAATGGGACTCTAATAAAGTTTTTATTGATTTTGTTTTTTCCATAGTAAAGATGATTTTTGGTAACTAAATTTTAATTAAATAAGTTATAAATGTTATTTTTATTTATTTTATACAATTTGAGTTCATTTTATGGTATGATTATATGATATCATATTATATAATTTTTTTTATTGATATACATTCCATCAACAGAAACACTTTGAAATATATTCATATATTTATGGGATATATTCTATTTAATCCCTCTACATTATTTATTTAAATAGATTTTTACAATGTTATACTGGAATTGATTTTTTTTGTACATTTAATTTTCACTACAGTGAGATTTTAACATTCTATATTATTCATATTCGATATTATTTACTGAGACACAATTATATTCTATTGAAATGAAGAAAATTACTATCTTTAAATATATTGGGTTTTTAATACAGAATTTTATTTGCATGTTGAAATAATAATATTTTACAATCCATCAAACTTCCATGAACTAATTATGACAATATTTATATTTGATTGTGTTTTGGAAAAATATTTTCATATTTTAGTATTTAATAGTAGTGATGTTTAATTATTTATTTTAATTATGGATTTATTATTTTATATTATGAAAAAATTTTCTAAATGTTTCATAAGTGAATAATGTCAAAGATCTAATTGACTCTCATGGTAAAACATCTGGATACAAATTGGTGAAATTGGTTATTGGAATTATATATCCCGTTAATGAATCAATATTTATCATGAGATTATTTTTTGTGTTTTATTTTATGGATGCACATTTCATTAAGATGTACTACTACATTCTAAAGGAAATATAATGTGTCATGTAATAAATCCTTTTAAATGGTTTGTTTATATATGTAAATATATATTGGATTATTATTATTTCAATATTATTTATATCAATGATTTCATTTTTCATCGATATAGCATAACCCTATTTTAAAATTGACTATGTATTTAGGATGTTTATCTATTCAAATCGTAATATATATTCATGGATTATATCATGATTTACGTAGTTACATGTATTACGTAATGAGAGTTTGAGATCAACCCTATCATATTTACTCATTCCACAAAATATAAATAAATTTTCATTATGTGGCATGTTTTTAAGTGTTTAAAAAGTGGAAACATTAATGGTTGATGTTGATGAATTATCATGAATTAATTAGTGTCAAATAGATATTGGTAAAAATTAAATTATTTGAGAAAGAAAATTTGTTTCATAGTCTGTGATGTATCATAATTATATTATTATATTAACATAAAAAAACCTTTTATATGTTAGATATATGATAGTCATCAATTATTTTTTAAATATGTATTTTTGTTACCATGTTTTTACAGTTAGTTTCAAATAGAATATTTAATATATATTATGTTTACTGCTAGATCTGGTAGTGTGGGTTTATGAAATCACATTAACACTCAACAAAACATGGTTCTTCGTAGAATTATTGATATGATATTTAATTTCATAATACTTCTTCATAAATAAATAATTATTCTGCATTATCCATCAGTAATGATTTGGAATACCAATACATGTATCAATGTAAAATAAATTTATAACATTTCTAAAATCTAGCTAGATAAAATTGAATATGGTTAAAAAATATATAGTCAAAAATCCAATAATCATCAATATAATAATAATAACATAAAATTTTATAATTCAGTTCCCCATGATAAAATAATAAAATTAGTTTTATGTGAACTTAATCCAATATGAAATAACAAAAAAATAAATTTTCAGACTATATATTGTAAGGTGTTCATAGGTAAGTTGATATTATAAAAAAAATGATCATACTATATCGTATGAAATAATGAATATGGTTTCAAAAATAATTATCAATGGTTAAAAAATAATATTATAAGGATCATGATATTGGAAAAAAATTATTTTATATATAGTTCCTATAATTGTATAACAAATGATCATATAGATAATGGCATTTTGTACCCCGTGAGTTCATTACAAAAATTGATATCATATATACATTTTATGATAAAATATGAAAAATAATACTTTTTAGTGTCAATTAATCAAAAAAATGATAGGGAAATTAACGCATACTGTATTTATTCAAAAAAATTTCTTTCATAGGTTAATATACAACATTACATGTCACTTTGAATGGTAAAATTTTAAATTATGTTGAGAATGAATTTGAAAAAAATTGAATTTTAATAGATTATTTAATAATGTATAAATTAAATGGCATAATGATTATACTGGAAAAGTGAGTCTATAATAGAAAAATATATGTATGATAAATAAAAAACTAATTTTTATATTTTAAAAATATTATTATTTTAAAAAATTATTAAATGATAAATGAAAATATATTTTTTATTTAAATATATTTTAATAATGGGGATCATAAAATTATATTTAATAAAATAATATGGACAGATAATACAAGATTTAATGAAAGAATATCAAGAAAAGATATATAACTCATGGATATAATACTTGAGTTATAAATGTCCCATACAATTAGTGTACTCCATGAGATTTGAGACATTTCAGAATAATTTTATATAGAAAAAATATAAACAATAAGAGAATAAAGAAAAGTAATATGAGATGAAATATTTTACTAAATTGATATAACATATGTTAAAGTGAATGATTATATTACTATGGATAAATATTTATTGTCCAAAAACTATAATGAATGGTGTAACAGTTGAGTTAAAATACATTTGATGAAATTTAATTGATCTTGGTCATTTAATGAAATTAAATATAAGAACTGAATTTCAATAAAATTCATAGGATTTTATATCAATAGAACACTATATAAAGGAATAATTGTTCGTAACATGAAAAGTTTTTAAATTTTATAGAGTTGAGACCATTAAAACTTTTATGGGTTGAGTAATACATTAACGTAAACCCCTTTAAAGAATGTACATATAATTAAACGTCATATAACACGATTAAAATATTTTTCATGATACGATATCTCAAATAGGTAGTATATAAAATACAATGAAATTTTGTTGGAAATTAAAAATAGTGACAATTATTCAAATCGTAGAGTAAACCAATAACATGTATCTTATCTTTTTACTATTTACACAAAATTTCTAAAAACAATATAATTAATTACATTATAAAAAAAACAAAGAACCATAATCAAAATTGTATTCATTAATTCTCATTATTTATAATCACTCTATATAGATATATATATTATGGGTTTTATATATTTTATTGATAATTAATGGAACTAGAATAAGTGACATGTGAAATTTTTTAATTTATAATTTCAATTCTGTGTAGTTTATTTAACATATCATGAGGATGAAATTGGTGATGATCATGATTCATGTGTTCATAAAAAATTGATAGTTTTTCATAAATAATGATCTTAATTTATATATATTTATTATATAACAAAACATTTATAATTTTCATTTTTATATCATATTATACAAATAAATTAGTTGTTACAAATATTCAAGAAAATTATTCATAGTATTGTTTTTGTAGGTGTTTAATACAAAAAAAATTATAGATCTATGATTAAGGGATGGTTTAGTTGTAATATGATTCTACAAAATATTAAAAATGATATTATTTAGTGTCTATTAATATTATATATCTTGTAATTTATAAATTATAATGTGAATATCACTTCTATAAAGTCATTATATTGAATGAAGTTATTATAGTCCATTTATTTATCTTAATTTAAACAATGTAATTAAAAATAATTGTTAGTTAATAATATAATTTATTATTCTTCTAATATTTTATACAAGAACCATAATGATATAATAATTATACTATTATTTTTTAATTACATCTACATGACTTAACATGTATGGTTGCGATGAGAAGTAAAATAAAAATTAATTATTTCGGGATAGTGGTAGTCCATATAAATTCAAGTTTGAATTTTTTTCTATATAATATTGATAATGAGTAATTAGATATACAATTTCCAAATTATTTATATTATATACATAAAATAATTATTTATTAAATTCTTCATTTATAAAAGGATTTTAAATAAGTCAATTAAATCATTAAATTTTGATTCATGGAGGTGGTAGTCAGTAAATTATATGAAATTATTGTTGTATTTATCTTCATAGAAATGATAAAATATAATAAATATTATTTTAAAATAATCTTTAATTTCATTATACATCATATAAAATATTTATATGAAGGTTATAATTTTAAATTCTAAAATGAGAAGAAATATGTTCAAAAATATGTTCTCTCACTTTGATCACATTGAGGATTCTTCGGAATATCTTTTTCAAATGGATCACATTGAATAAGAACATATGACAAGAACATAATTATATTGGAAAATAATTCTAGGTGATATAAAAAGGTCATGATTTTTGGTGGAACTCTAATTTTAATGGGATCATAGAAGTGGTTGTGATATGAATCTTTTAAAAATATTAAGGTTGACATTTTGTAAATAGTTTAACATAATATAAATACATCACATTTTAGAAATTTTTAGCAGTTAAATAATATAGAAACAATGGAAAATGATTAGATGAGTATTATAATGTCCTCCTAAAATAAATTATTTAATTCTTGTTATCTGGTTTCAAACTCACTACACCTAGAGTATTTACTTTTTCCATTTTTTATTTTACACTTCTAAATAGTTCATAACTACAGGGGCTTAAAATTTATTTCTAAATATATTTTGTTCCATATAATATAACTTCAATAAACTAATTATATACATGAAATCCATTTATTTTAATTCATTTTTAAAATGTGAGAATTTATTTTGAAACAAAAATGAGTGCGGAATAAATTTGTTAAACAATTTGTTGTTATGTTATAAAATATTTAATTTCGTTTTGTAAATTATATATAGCATGTTAAAATTTATTAACAAAAATTTATCATAAATCTTAGTATATAGGAAAATGGATCTTGAATTTATAGATAATGAAAATACATATTTATAATGTCATAATAGTCATGTAAACAAGAAAAATGGAATTTTTAAATAATATCATTAATTTGATGAAAATCACAAAAAAAAGTTTTAAAATTATTAAATTTGCAAATCTGAAATCAATGATAATTATTTAATATTAATATTTAATGTTTTGAAAATATTTTATTTTAATAATATATCAGATATTATGACAAATAGTATTTTTAATAATTTTAAGAAAATTAATAATTGTCAATCATATTTCTTATTATTTACTTATTACTTTAGTAATAAGAGTTTTTTTGGAGAAAGGATATTTTATACTCCAAAATAAAAAGTTTCTAAAAATAAAAAATTTCATCATGGAAAATGGAATTGTTTTTGAAAAATACAATTTTCATAGAATAATTGATATTATTAGGAATTTTATGTAATAAAATTTAATTTTAATAATATTAAAACTGTATTTTTTAAATATATATATATTAAAGGAATAACATTGTTCCAATCACACTAATTCAATGGAAATAAATTAGTAGTAATATTTAGAAATTTATTTTTTATCAAAATATATAACAATTTTTTTTTCAGGTTTTAATGTCGAGTATTTTATCATGAATATCGAATTATTAAATTTTTATGATAAATAATTATAATAAAGTTACATTCTATCACATAATTAAATTTAATCTTTATTATTCTAAAAAATTAGATTAATATCCAATGGGAACACATAATTTAGTAAAATCAACAAGATAATAACACGTTTAATTACTATGTTGAATGGAATTTAAAAAAATGAAAAATTATTTTATTCACAATATAGATGGATATATCCAATTACTAATGGAAGAAAAAAATTTAGTAAGGGGAGAAGATATATATCCATAATAAATTACATCCAACATACCATGGAAATAATTTTATAATAATCATAAGAGAAGGGGTTTATATTTAACACAAAATATCAATTACTGTGTTAAAATAATAAAGATATAGAAAAGTAGAAAATCATGAGTGAAAATTCCGAATCTGAGTCATTATTAGTTGTTTCATAATATTTTCATGGTTCATATCATTATAAGTGAAAATATCCTTTATTATCCAATAGACAATGGATTTGATTTTAATAATATACAAAACTTTTGTAAATGATTTAAAATATTTATGACTTTTCACTATTCCCCTTACAATTTTATGAAAAATGACCTTAAAATCTTAAATTATTTCATTTTCCAATTCCATTATAAAATTTTCCAGTATATATCATCCAACATTTCTGACTACATGTAAATTGAGTCATCATTCCAAAAATAAAATTCATCACCAAAATTTTTGTAAGATTCAATCCTTCTCTATTTTTTTGTGTTTTATATATATACTATATTATCATTGTAAATTAAAATTATTTAATTTAGTTTTTTTATAATAACATTACATCTAAAATAAGAATTTATCCCCTTAATTTTTTTATATTGATGTTTTTTGTATTGTTAATGGCTTTCATTATTAACATGCCCCTTTGGAGAATCCCCCATTACCAAAACTAAATTATTTGAAATGAGGGTTGATCATTATAATATAATTATCATAAATAAACTTATAAATAATTAACGTCAATATTACTCACATTATAATACTATAATGATGTCATATATTTCATACAGAATGTCCTACATTAGTCATATTTCAAACTTTATAACATTTATTTCATCCCAAGTAACATTAGTATTTGTTTTTTGATACTTATTTTCCAACTTCTCAAAGTCATGATCTCAAATTATCATGACCTTTTGTAAAGTGTTGTAGATAAAAAAATGTTGAAGTAAATTTTCTGAAAATATAACATACTAATTATTTTTGGAATTATATATCGACACATATGTTTATAATCATATGTAACTCTATGTTTCAATATTTGTTATCCATGATTTAATTACTATTCAGATATATAACCTGATTATATTCAAATCACTAATAATGGTATATTAGATAATTAATACTCCAGATAATATCCCCCAAGAGTGACTATCTAGGTGGTATTTTATAGGCATATTCACCATGTATGAGATAGAAGAACAAGATAGTTTTTAATGAATCTTTTTTGTGTGATTATACCTACCTGATCTGCTATGTAGTTGTTTCTGAATTACATTATGATAGAAATAAATTTTTTCTATTAAAACAACATACATGAGAATGTGATAATATATCGTGATGTTATCATATACTATGAATTTTTATGAGTATTTTCCCTAGTGGTTCACTAAATATATACAAACATAATCCAAATTTATATTTTCAGTGTTATCATATAATGAAATCATATACTTATCTAAATGGATAATCTATAAATATAATAAATTGATCAATAATAACCTATTAATAAATAAATTGACCTCAAATAGTTAAGATATTCTTCATAATGATCTTCATCATTAAATTGAAATATGATTTGATTCCTTATACCCACATATGAATATTCAATTAATTAAACCCAAAAATTTATCATTCAATTTGATTGATGTTTCTAATAAAATATATAACCTCCCATAATAAAAAAAATAAAAAATTTTATTGTATAACTTATATCATAATGACATATATATGATTAATGTTTTTGTAAATTTGGGCACATCATAAATTAATAACCCCTATGTATTTTAAATTTTATAGAATAAAAACATTCATTAAATATGAAAATACTTAAATTAAGGATTAATTGTCACGACCCGTCCTCAGGGCCCGTGCCGTGACTACCCCAAGACCGCCTTCCATAGGCCAGGGGCTGGCAACTAGCACCAAAGGCATAAAATCCCGATAACTGGGAAGGCATTTCCATTATAAAAGAAAACAACCACCACAGAGTACAAGCGGAAGCAAAACACTAAGTACAAAAGAAAATCATAAAAGTAAATGGGCCAGAATACAAACCCAAAAGAGAGTACGACTACAAAAGAACAAGGTACAACAGCAAAAATACAACAGCTGGAAGTAGGAAGCAGCTCCTGGGTCATCCTCCTCAGATCCTACCTGAAGGGTAGGTACAGATACCGCAGCTCCTGGTCGTCCACCACGGATCCTACCTGAAGGGTAGGTAAAGATAGCCTCCTCCACGCTCTCATCCTTCAACCTCCTCTGTGAGTCGTCACGTCGTGTAGTCCACCTCTGGGTATTGACTCGTCGTGTTGTCCACCTCCGGGCACCGTCCAGTCCCCGAACACTTGGCCTCCGTCAGCACTGCCCGTCGTCTGTAACCAACACAACGAGGTGCAGGCATATCCCATGCAGGGGTGAGTATAACTATACTCAGTAGGGACCCCGAGACCCACAAGGTCTCACTAATCCAACAAGGATAACCACAAGAAGATCTGAACATATAACCTCTACTTAGATATATGCCTATACATATACCTAAGTTATCAAGTAACCCATCTCAATCATGAGGAAACACAAGGAGTGTGAAATCAATGGATAACCACTACCTAGGTATATGCCCATACATATACCTAAGTTATCAAGTGACCCATCTCAATCATGAGGTAAACACAAAGGTCAAAAAGTCTCTGCTCACACCAGGATTTTCATTATCAAAACCGTAACTGATGAAACGCTCCGTCTCTGGAGTGTACAGTGGTCCTGTCACGACTCTGAGGTACTGCTCACTAACCTAAGACTGCTGAGGTGCTCCTCCTGTCGAGTACCGCGGGTCTGTGGCCAACTACTGGGTGCTCCGTCCGCTGTGGGTCGGTCGCCAAATATCGGGTGCTCCCCCCAATAGCATTCAGAGGTACTCCTCCTGTCGAGTATCGCGGGTCTATGGCCAACTATTGGGCTCTCTATCCGCCGTGGGTCGGTCGCCAAATACCGGGTGCTCCGTCTACTGGGCTAGTCGACTCACTCAAAGTCGATTCGGTCAAGCAGTCGTCGGGTCTCAGCCGGCTACACGGTCTCTGTACTCCGCACGCTCGTCTCCGGGAGTGTCTACTCCATGAGCTATTGGTCGATAATCCATGAATCAAAAAGTCCCGCAAAGAAGTATCTCAAAGGTCCATCTCGTCATAGGGGTCTCAATGGAACAGACGGCGCGTCAATCGGATGCCCGGTCTATTGGTTATTAGCCTTTTCGTCCCAGGGGCCCGGTTGGTTTCGTGTGCGAACCAATCCGTCCATAACTCAACTATACCCCGAACACTCATAGGGTATACTCATAGGGACCGTTTCTCCACGTGATCACCAACGCCGCTAACGGTTCATCAAACAGACGTCCTGTCAGAAAGGTATCAGTTTTTCCGTTCCAGGGGCCCGGTTGGATTTCGGTGCGATCCAACCCGGCCACTACCCAACTGCATCCAAAACTCGGGCGGAGGAAGCCAAATGTTTCGTCTCAACAAGAGGAAAACAATGAGACAGACGGTGCGTCAATCAGACGCCCAGTCTGTGAGCTATTGGCTTTTTCGTCCTTGGGGCCCGGTTGGTTTCATGAGCGAACCAACCCGACCGCACTCCGATGGAATCCAAACCTCGAGAAAAGTAATCCAAAAGATCCGTATCACTTAGAGGAAAACAAAAAAGTCGACGGCACGTCATTCGGACGTCTGGAACTCGAGTTACGAGCGTTTCTGCTCCGAGGGTCCGGTTAGTTTCGTATCCGAACCAACCCGGCCGAACCCAAAGTAATCCGAAACCTTGAGTGCGATATACCGAAATGACCATCTCGATCCAAGGATCGCGTTTCCGCTGACGGCGACTCGTTTGGAGGCATGTAGCTCAAGTTACGGGCATTTGACCGAAAGTGGCCCGAAAACGGGGGTCTGGGCCCGGGCCGACCCGGCCCGACCCCCCCTGGGTCGGCCCGAACTAGGTCGACCCGACCCGGGTCCGACCCGGCTGGGCCCGGCCCGGCCCGGCCCGGTTCGGTCCGGCCCGACTGGCCGGCCGCGGCTCGGCCAGCGTGGCCGAGCCGACACGCGGGCGGGGCGCGCGGATCCCCCGCCCTTCTCCGGTGATTGAGGCCGGTGGTTCGCCTGCCGCCCCTTTTTCTGGTCACCGGTGCCGCCGCGCCGGTGGGGCGTGCCGCCGCCGCCTTCCGCGGACCACCGGATGCGCTCCGGTGGTCTGTTCTTCCTACCGTCTTCGCCTATGGTACCCCCGGGACCCCATCTTCACTGCGAAGGGATTAAAACGCCCAAACATCATGCTTCGTCGTCGCCCATCAATCCACACATCAATAAACAATCTGCGGAGGGTTGTTGGGCCGTGTTCCTTTGGCCCGCACCCTCCGCGTTTGATTATAACAACGGGAGATGTTTATTCAACACATGAATACATAACCAAAAACAATTTTAATGAATTAAAATTGTTTTTATTATCCGGGTTCTTCACCTTGAACGGAAACATTCACGGAGTATAGAACATTCAAATAAAACCCCTACCTTGGGTATAAGCCGATCGGAAGGAGGCGTCGTCGTTCATGGTTCGTCGCGGTATGGTGTCGCGAGGATGACGACGTCAAAGGGGTACGTTGGCGTTCGTCCAACTCGAGGGAAGGCGAAGCCATCGTCGCATGCTACCCGATTTCGCTTCTGAGCTTGTTTGTCGAACTCCAACTGATGATTGAAGGTTTCGTTGCGGAGGAAGGAATGTCGCAGAAGAGAAAACATCGGCGTCGCGGCACACGGCGTTGCGTCGTCGATTTCCGCGGTTTCGGCGTTCTTCGTCGGAGGCCGGCGTTCTTCGCGTTCTTCGCGTTCTTCCCGTTCTTCACGAAGGAGGATGAAGAATTCTCAGAGGTTCTTCAATGTTTGACACAACATTACAAAAAAGAGAAGGGTGTGTTGGCCTTATTTTATAACTACGCCAATGGATTTCAAACCGGTTAAGAAACGAATAAAGAGATAAATAACGACCCATTAATTCGTTGAATTAATTCAACGAAATAAACCGCCAAATTAATTGGTGCGTTAAGAAAATAAGAAAACGCGTCAGTTGACTTTCATAATGACAGGTTTTCACGGGTGCATTACTTAGCGGAAAATAAGCGGTGGGGATCATGCAGGTCCCACCTCACAAATATCCTACCAAGAGGGTAGGATATTTTTGGATATCACCCTATCTGTAACAACTCATCTAATGCTGCTTTAAGTGGCTTCCAAGCGGCTTAAGTAAAATAAAATAAAGTTTGTCTCACTATTTATTTTATTTCGTAACTTTAATCCCAAAAATTTAAAACCAAACCCGAGCAAACGCAACTCCGAAAGAGGAGTTTATAAGCAATTACCAGCGTTGTGATTCCATCGGTGCCCTCAGAATTCGATTCCGAGCACCGGATCAAAAGTTTGAAAAACCCGCTCGTCCGTTTACTGAACGTACCCGATCCAAACTTCGGAAATTGATTTCGGGCACACCGGTCCTCGGAATTAGGCGCAATCAGAAACTACGTTCTTTTATAATTCTAATGAAAATTATGAAGAAAAATTCCTTGGAATTTATGTGTTTTTACATTACTCCTACCATAGGGCTTTACGTCCCTGTAAAGCTTCACCACAATCTTAGGGAAACAAAGGCGGTACTGAGCATGTATCTGAGCCTTCCGCTCCCATGTGCTCACCTGGAGGTTCCCGTGCTGCCAAAGAAAGTGCACAAGAGGAATCGACCATCCTCCTAGGATCCGCTCCTGTCGATCCTCGATCCCCAAAGGAACCTCCGTAGAATTCACCTCATCACCACCGTCCAGCTCATCAAGGTCGATGATATGTGGAGGGTCGAGCACGTATCTCCTCAGTTGAGATACGTGGAAAACGTCATCCACCTAGTGCAACGGAAGTGGATGGGTCATGCGGTAAACCACCTCGCCTACCCATCTGAGGACCTAGAAAGTTCTGTTGAACCTCGGAGATAACATGCCTCGCTGGACACATCTCCGTAAACCTCGTCGAGATGAGACCCGTAAGAAGACGTGGTCATCATCCTCGAACTCCAAAGGTCTTCATATTCTATTAGAAATGTAACTCAAAATGACTGCTGCTATGAGGGTAAGGTTGACCGACTCAAGAGTGATCGGTCGCACCCTCCTGTGCAAGAGTTACCCTGCGCTGCCTGGGGTTTCCTTTTTCGCCGACCAAGGAAAACCCATCCCAACGTCGTAGTTAAACTACAACCTTTTTGCCTAATACTGTCAATTTGTGTATGAACCGTGATTGCCCATTCCATACTCAAACCAACGTCATAAGGCCTCGACGCTGCCACCAAGTGATTCCAACCGAAACTATCGCCTCGAGGATCTGACCACACCATCAGCGTAAGTGTGATTATCGAGTCTCCTCCCAAGGTATCTACAGACATGAGGGTTAAGTCCACAGCTTACCAGAAAATCTAGGTCTGGAACAAGATTTGTGAAAGCAAGGAATGATTCATATCGACGTCCATTACTACAGCAGCTAGTAGTGGACACAGACTGTCCCTTGAATCATTTCTAGAGCCATTGGGTCACACTCCTTGACCGCAAGCAGCCACACTCTTCCACCGCCCTCCAGCTCCCTAAGCCTGGCGGGGATAACTAAGGTGGGTGGTTATAGCATGTTAAGATGTACACCACCTCATACTACTCTCCTAGATCTGCCTCCATGTCTGCTGCTTCTCAGACTCATCTATACTTAAAGCTTCCACTTCATGAAACATTTAACACGCCCGAGTCTCTAAGACTGGCACCAGTTTCCTATTTCTTACTGCACTGTGCAGTCTTCATCCGCTCCTGGATGACCTGGACCTTCCTTAGTATCACAAGAGCTGCTATGATTTATTCTTTTACGATAAGAGAAATCTGGTCCCATCCCCTGGATAAACCACATTTGTTGCCTAATACAGTCAATCATGACATGAATGATGCATTCATTCCATTGATGACGTCGTAAGGCCTCGACGTAACTACCAAGAGATCCAACTGTCACACTCGCCTCCAAGGGTCGAGTCACACTGTCGGCATAAGTGTGAGGTCACTGGGTCTCCTCCAGTAGAAATCTCTAAAGTGAGGGTCAAGTCAATAGTTTAACCGGGACCACTCAGTATCAAGCAAACAAAAAGGACAGGAAAGCAAACAAAGATAAGTGTCTTTTTATTATTGCAGCTCATAGTAAAAAGACACGAATACAAAATCAACATGGAACTAGAAGTACAAAGGACATATCCAATAGTTCTTGTCATGTCCACCTACTCTCGAAGCTCCATGACCATAGTCCTAATCTTCCTGAAGAAGAGCTCTCCCATGTCCTCCTACAGCTGCACGGCCAGCTCCTCTGCCATGGTCACCTACTCCTTTCTGTCCGCCCTGATCGAACCTCTACCTTTGCCTCGGAGGTTCTACATTTAACTGCTGGTCATCTGCATGGTGGGTCGGACAGTCACGTGTCATGTGACCAATTCTGCCGCAGGAGTAACACTGTCCACTCTCGGCATGTCTGGCTCTGACTCCACCCCGGTTTCCCCACACAACTGAACCTGAGTCGTGCAGTCGGCCACCAGTAGGTCTGGTCCTCTTGGACCTCTGCGTCATCTATCTACTTCCTGCTGCAGAAGACTCTGCCGCAAGCCGGCTAGTGGTGGGTCCTGCTTCTGGAGACTGATCAGCAAGGAAACTGTCCACTAAGAGGGCTCTATCCAACACCCCTGTCTACTTCGGAAAGCTGTGAGAAACAACAGACGCTCTAATCTCTCACCTGAGCCCCTGCTCGAAGGTTCGGTCCCTGAAGAACAGGTCTCGTACCATATCTGTGGAGTAGGACGAGAGGTCTATGAATCTCGCTGAGTACTGCGCCACTGACATGCTGCCCTTCCGCAGCTGATGTAGCTCCTGTATACGCACAGCTCAAAGGGTGAGTGGTACGAACTCTTCCTGGAACAGGCTATCGTAGTCTGCCCATAGAAGTGTTGCCTCGTCATGAATCTGAAGCATCAGGATCCACCATCTGCCTGTTGCTTCCTGAAGAAGGCTGGCAGCTAGGATCACCATGAAATCTGTCGGCGTCCCCACTAGCCTGAAGACTCTCACCACAGCCTCCAGCCAATCCTCGGCCACCTATGGGTCCGTCCCTCCCTCGAACCTAGGTGGCCTCTGGCACTGGAACTCATGCAGTGCACTCAAGCGACGTGCATCCTCTACTGATGGGGCTGGTGTCATCGGTGGCCCAACTGGTAGTAGTACCGCTGGTGCCTACGCTAGTGCCTCAACTGGTATAGGGCCCTGTACTGAGGCCTCGTCGCTTGGCGGGCTTTCAATACGTACCACTCTCGGGGCTCTACCTGGTCGTCCACGGGGAGGCATCCTGAAAGAAACAATGTGACACGGTCAAAAGATTATACCTGGTGAGCTGACCTGGTTTGAGCTGACATTTAAATAAATCTTCTGGAAAACACACACGCAATCAGTGTTTTCGTGCACAAAGTCAGAAACCAGTTGTCAGGGTCCTGGTATATGGATACGTCGGCCGCCCGCACCAACACTAGACTCCATGAACTTAAAACCACACTCGGTACTCTTAACACTATTGCTTCACATATGGAAACATCAGAGTTATAAGTTTTGCAGTAGAACCAAACTCCTCTGATACCAATTTGTCACGACCCATCCTCGGGGCCCGTGCCGTGACTACCCCAAGCCCGCCATCCATAGGAAAGGGGATGGAAACTAGCACCAAAGGCGTAAAATCCCGATAACTAGGAAGGAATTTCCTTTATAAAAGAAAACAAGCACCACAGAGTACAAGCAGAAGCAAAACACTAAGTACAAAAGAAAAGGCTGAAATGTAAATGGGCCAGAATACAAACCCAAAAGAAAGTACGACTATAACGTAACAAGGTACAATAGACAAAATACAACAGCTGGATGTAGGAAGCAGCTCCTGGGTCGTCCTCCTCGGATCCTACCTAAAGGGTAGGTATAGATATTGCATCTCCTGGTCATCCACCACGGATCCTACCTGAAGGGTAGGTACAGATAGCCTCCTCCACGCTCTCGGCCGTCAACCTCCTCTGTGAGTCGTCACGTCGTGTAGTCCACCTAAGGGTACTGACTCATCATGTTGTCGACCTCCGGGCACCGTCCAGTCCTCGAACACTCGGCCTCTGTCAGCACTTCCCGTCATCTGCAACCAACACAACGAGGTGCGGGCATAGCCCGTACAGGGGTGAGTATAATGATACTCAGTAGGGACCCCGAGACCCTCAAGGTCTCAGTAATCCAACAAGTATAACCACAAGAAGATCTCAACATATAACCTCTACTTAGATATATGCCCATACATATACCTAAGTTATCAAGTAACCCATATAAATCATGAGGAAACACAAGGAGTTTGAAATCAACGGATAACCACTTCCCATGTATATGCCCATACATATACCTAAGTTATCAAGTGACCCATCTCAATCATTAGGTAAACACAAAGGTCAAAAAGTCTCAGCTCAAACTAAGATTTTCATTATCGAAACCGTAACTGCTGAAGAGCTCCGTCTCTGGAGCGTACAGTGGTCATGTCATGACTCTTAGGTACTGCTCAATAACCTAAGACTGCTGAGGTGCTCCTCCTGTCGAGTACCGCGGGTCTTCGCACAACTACTGGGCACTCCGTCCACTGTGGGTCTGTCACCAAATACTGGGCGCTCCCACCAATAGCCTACAGAGGTACTCCTCATGTCGAGTATCACAGGTCTGCGGCGAACTACTGGGCGCTCCATCTACTGTGGTTCTGTTGCCAAATACCGGGCGCTCCGTCCACTGGGCTAGTCAACTCACTCCAAGTCGAGTCGTTCAAGCAGTTGTCAGGTCTCACCCGGCTACACGGTCTCCGTACTCCGCACGCTCGTCTCCGGGAGGGTCTTCTCCATGAGCTACTGGTTGATACTCCAAGTATCACAAAGTCCCTCAATGAAGTATCTCAAAGGACCACCTCGTCATAGGGGTCTCAACGCAACAGACGACGCGTCAATCGGACACCCGTTCTGTGAGTTATTAGCCTTTTCGTCCAAGGGGCCCGGTTGGTTTTGTGTGCAATCCAATCCGGCCGTAACTCAACTATACCCCAAACAATCATAGGGTATACTCATAGGGACTGTTTCTCAACGAGATCACAATGGTCACTGATGGTTCGTCAAACGGACGTTCTGTCTGAAAGGTATCAGCTTTTCTATTCTAGGGGCCCGGTTGGATTTCGGTGCGATCCAACCCGGCCACTACCTAACTGCATCCAAAACTCGGGTGGAGGATGCCAAAAGTTCGGTCTCTACAAGAGGAAAACAACGAGACAGACGGTGCGTCAATCGGACGCCCGGTCTGTGAGTTATTGGCCTTTTCGTCCCAGGGGCCCAGTTGGTTTCGTGAGCGAACCATGCTGACCGCACTCCGACGGTATCCAAACCTCAAGAAGAGTAAGCCAAAAGATCCGTCTCAGTTAGAGGAAAACAACAAAGTCGACGGTACGTGATTCGGACATCCGGAACTCGAGTAACAAGCGTTTCTGATCCGAGGGCCTGGTTAGTTTCGTATCTGAACCAACCCGGCCGAACCAATGTAATCTGAAACCTTGAGTGCAATATACTGAAACGACCGTCTCGATCCAAGGATCGCGTTGCCGCTGACGGCGAGTCGTTTGGAGGCCCGTAGTTTTTGTTACGGGTATTTGACCGAAAGTGGCCCGAAAAACGGGGGTCTGGGCCCGAGCCGACCCAGGCCGACCCCCTGGGTCGGCCAGAACCGGGTCGACCCGACCCGGGTCCGTCCCGGCCCGGCCCGGCCAGGTCCGGCCCGACCGGCCGGCCGAGCCGACACGCGGGTGGGGCGCGCGGATCCCCCGCCCTTCGCCGCTGTTTGAGGCCGGCGGTTCGCCGAATGCCCCTTTTTCCGGTCGACGGCACCGCCGCGCCGGCGTGGCGCACCGCTGCCGCCTTCCGAGGACCACCGGACGCGCTCAGATGGTCCGTTCTACATTCCGTCTTCGCCAATGGTCCCCTCGGGACCCCATCTTCACCGCGAAGGGATTAAAACGCCCAAACGGCATGCTTCGTCGTCGCCCATCAATCCAGACATCAATTAACAATCTGGGGAGGGTTGTTTGGCCGTGTTCGTTTGGCCCGCACCCTCTGCGTTAGATTATAACAACGGGAGAAGTTTATTCAACACATGAATACATAACCAAAATCAATTTTAATGAATTAAAATTGTTCTTATTATCCGGGTTCTTCACCTTGAACGGAAACATTCACGGAGTATTGAACATTCAAATAAAACCCCTACCTTGGGTATAAGCCGATCGGAAGGAGGCGTCGTCGTTCGAGGTTCGTCGCAGTATGGCGTCTTGAGGATCACGACGTCAAAGGGGGACATCGGCGTTTGTCTGCCTCGAGGGAAGGCGAAGCCTTCGTCGCATGCTACCCGATTCCGCTTCCGAGCCTGTTCGTCGAACTCCAACAGATGATTGAAGGTTTCGTTGAGGAGGAAAGAATGTCGCAGAAGAGGAAACATTGGCGTCGCGGCACACGGCGTTGCGTCGTCGATTTCCGCGGTTTCGGCATTCTTCGTCGGAGGCCGGTGTTCTTCGCGTTCTTCGCGTTCTTCGCGAAGGAGGATGAAGAATTCTCAGAGGTTCTTCAAGGTTTAACACAACATTACAAAAAAGAGAAGGGTGTGTTGGGCTTATATTATTAATACGCCAACGGATTTCAAACCAGTTAAGAAACGAATAAAGTGGTAAATAACGAACCCTTAATTCGTATAATTAATTCAACGAAATAAACCACCCAATTAATTGGTGCGTTAAGAAAATAAGAAAATGCATCAGTTGACTTCTCATAATGGAGGGTTTTCGCGGGTGCGTTACTTAGCGGAAAAGAAACGGTGGGGCTCGTGCGGTTCCCACCTCACAAATATCCTACCAAGAGGGTAGGATATATATGGATAGCACCCTATCCGCAACAACTTAGCTTAAGCTGCTTTAAGTGGCTTCCAAGCGGCTTAAGTAAAATAAAATACTGTTTGTCGCACTATTTATTTTATTTCTTAACTTTAAGCCCAAAAATTAAAAACCAAACCCGAGCAAATGCAACTCCGAAAGAGGCGTTTCTAAGCAATTAAAAGCGCTGCGATTCCATCGGTGCCCTCAGAATTTGATTTCGAGCACCGGTTCAAAAGTTAGAAAAACCCTCTCGTCTGTTTATTGAACGTACCCGAGCCAAACTTCGGAAATTGATTCTGGGCACACCGGGCCTCGGAATCCGGCGCTGTTAGAAACTACATTCTTGTATAATTCCCAAGAAAATTATGAAAAAAAATTCCTTGGAATTTACGGGTCTTTACATTAATACTAAAAATAAACCATATGTTCTTACAAACGTGTTATGCTTCATAAAATGTCCATTGTTGTACATTTCATCATAAATTATGAGATTGAATAAAAAGAATGTGTGTACTAGAACACTCAGTTATTGATAGCATAATGACGAGGTAGTCAAGTCATAAATATTTAAAAAATTCTATGATAATAGTTTATATACAACAAAAAGATATATTCTACTAAATGGGACAGAATAATATATCCATGAAAATGTAAGATCAATTTTATTTGAGTAATAATAATCTCATATAGATTGAATGACAACCTTGATCATCAAAAAAATGTTATTGAGGCCATATTCAAAGATACTCTCTTATAATGTGATATGGTAAATACTAAAATCAATCATTTTTCATATCATTAGAATGGTCAATGCACAATGGGGCAAAATAAATTCAGGCTCCACTAATTACATTTTTATTCCCAATGAATTCCCAATAAGAGTCAACAAGACTTTTTATGTCATTAATCAAGGAACCTACAATAGAATAATCCTTGAAAATCTATAAAATTATAGAAATAGAATTGCCTTACATAATCAACCAACATTAACAATAAATAATCTTAATGAAAATAAGAACATTTTTACCCACTCACATAACGGGAAAATCATCATATAGAGACTTGTTAAATAAATTATAGTGTTCAAATAATATTACAAAACATTATAATATTAATCCTTTTCGAAATAAAAACTTATATAATGATAGTAATTACACCCATGTTATTAGAATAACATTGTTTCATGGGGAAAATTGTTTAGTCATCAATATGATAAAAATTAGATGTTCAAACAACATACAGAAATGATAATTAAGTTGTATTAATACTATAATTACATCATCATAAGCTATCTAGAGATTTATGGTAGAGTATTTCAATACAATAAACTAAAAATCTAAAAAATTAAATAATGAATTATGGTACACATGAATATCAAAGTTGGAAAAATAATTCACTGAACTGTATAATGAATAATTGGTTAATGAATCTAATTATTTGAAAATGTGAGTTTCATCCACCAAATGATAATATTATTAAATTATTGGATATTCATGAATGATAAAAAATATTTGGATAAATTAATTTCAATATTAAATTAGATCTATAAATAAATACAATATATTCTATTTAGAAAAAAAAATTAAACTTTTAAGTAAAATAAAATTTTATATGTAGCATTGAAATGATACTTTTTAAAATATATCGTGAAATAATTGAGTAATCATTAAAATTAAAAATGATATTCAATATTATGTCTGTGAATATAAAACACCACTATCAGAAAGAAATGACGATAAGAGGGAAAATTGATATATTTGAAAGGAAAACCCAATTTTCTAAATTTTTTAGAAAAACATTTTTTTATCATGCATTTTATGAAGAGTAAAAAATGCATTTATCTGTATGAAAAAAAGTATTTTCTAAATAAATATTTTAAAATAAAAATATATAAAATAGTTTCTTTATATTACCTAATAATGAAGTAATTATGTTTGTGATAATAAAAAATATCTCAATGAATGGATACATGACATATAAATAACCTTAATGAGAATCATACTTCATTAAGAATAAATCACAAGAAAATGAGATTATGTGGGGAAAATTAAAACATGTAGATTATAAAAATTACTATAAAAAATGGAATAATGATCTATAAATATATTATATTAGATAAATTGAATCATCAAAAATAGAAAAATTGATATGGACTCCTATGAAAATTTTCTAACTTGGGTAATGGATTTGTCAAACAACAATTGTTGAAATGAAATTGAATTATTATGAAATATAAAATAAATTTCATGGAAAAAATGTTTAGAAAATTGATTTTATATGAAATAAATATATCACTATATAATAGAAAAAATTGGTATAACATGTAACATGTCTCAGATAATAAATTTTTAGACAATGAAATCTTTTACAGCTTGAGTAACACATTAATTGAAACCATTGAAAGATTTCTCTTAAAATTGAACATTAAATATCATCAATAAATTTTAATAAATTACATTATATATATTATACGAATTATATAAATGAGAATAATAATTTTCTATGAAAAATACTAATGATGTCTCGATGATAGGTATATTAGAACAAAACACTTACCTTAGTTTTGATTTCTTCTACACTTTCAAATAGAATCCCAAATAATGTAAAAAAATATTATAACATACCCAATAAATTTATTCAACCCTATAATCAATCATATTACCCATTTAACATCATTATATATATATATTAGTTAGTTTTAACCTATTATGAACAATAAGTTTAATACATATTTTACTCCTTGTAAAACCATTGATGGAATTCATTTTTGTTTTCAAATTTCGTCATTATAATTCTATTATAGTTACATAAATTGGTTTTACATGATTAATATAAAACAATATTTTCATTGTAGAGTAATGTTTTTTCTGTTCATGATGTTTAACTCCACGATGATCATGTTTTAGTTTTTATTAATCAATTAGTGGTGTTTAATTAATTAATGGATTTAATGTAGACAACATTAAAAAATAAATTATTAATATTAATATATGTATATATAACAGAATTAATAATTAATAATGTTTTTGTAGTCATTAATGATAAAAATACATGTTATTTTTCAAGTGGATGATTAAAATTACGATATCATGAAGCTATAATGATTATTTGGTTATTATTTGATAATTTAGTTATCCTATTAGTATACAATAAACATAATTATTATCGATTATGGGTATTATTGAGTTAAATCTGAATTTGAAAACAATTTAATTAGATTTTTGTTTATATAATTTCACAACAATGAAAAATTGAATATTTTTACTTATTCCCCTTTTTTAATTGATTGAATTACCAATATTTATTAAATGATAATTTCAATAAATGGAACTCATCATTTCCATAAAAAAACATTATGATATATTAACCATTATATTTACCCTTTAATACCATAATCATGGCCTTTGATTTTAGATGGTAATGAAAATTAAAATAGAAATAAGTCATTCCATGAATGAGGTATTTCACATGTATATATAGGTGATTATTTTTTTTCAATATAATTTTATAGAGGAATAATATGTTTTAATAACATATAACTATGAAAATTATATAAATCGGTAAATTATATATCTAATTAAACTTTATGAACAACCATGTAAGGTGGTCAAAGAAAAAGAATCATGGTTTTCCATATGAGAGAAATAGACACAACAGAAGAATTATCATTTCATTTTACTAAATAGAAAAGGAAAATATCATTAATAATTATTACCATAGATTAATGATACTCATCATATAATAAATATTTATATAATTACATAGAAATATAAAAATTACAATTTGAAAAATAAAAATACAACGTAATAAATTTAAGTAATATTTATTACTCATTTTGGATCTTTGAGATTCCATGGACGATCCTACGAAAATGGATGAAAGAAGATAATATTTTACTATATGAATCTCAAAATACTAAAATATTATTATAATAAATGTATAATGGTTTATTTTAAAGTGGAAAATTATGTTATAATTGTTCATCAAGTGGGTGGTGAGAGGCCCATTTTATAATTTTTTATAATTCCATTTTTATTAATATAGCATCTTAATATAAATAGATAACATTTTAATCATGTGACATGGCTCTAAACTTCATAATGAATATATTGGGGAAGAAATAATTCTAATCCAATACTCATCCAATGAATGCAATATTTTTTATTATCATATTTTAAGTATTTATTCCTTGAATTATGACTATGTATTTTATCTTTTTACAAGTTAAATGGTTTTTTAAAAACTAAAAATAATTAAAATCCATGAAAATAATTTGGTTCTTATTATGTAATTTGAACCAAAAGTTTATAAATATTAATTTACATTTATTTGAGGAGGATTAATAAAGTGAAAAAATTAATGTTAACTTGAAAATATAAAAGGTATTTAAATCATTTTTTGATAAAATATTATGTATACTCAAAAATATCAATTACGGGTTTCTAAATAAAATCATAAATGATTAAAATGAATATTTATAACATAAATTAAATATATAATGAAAAATTATTCTTAAATTTATAATTCATTTTCATATAATTTTAACGAAATAACAATAGTATCAATTGTAAAAATATTATTTTCACCAAAAATTATTAATATATAGAAAAATAAAAATAATTAATACTATGAATATTTAAATTGTTGACTCCAAACATGAATTTAATATTTAAAAATTAATATTATAAATTATAGAAATGTTTCATTGAAGTTAAATCATTATAAATAGTTAAAGAAATTTATTAGAAATTTTATAGGAAAATTAACAATTCTCAATTATATTTACATTAATTTTATATATAATCTATTTTTTTAAAAATCTTATAATATTCATTTTATCATATTTATTCAACATTACCTTGAAATTTAAATTCATATACCATAAGAATAAAATTTTATACATATCCTTATTATAAATAATGAATTATTTTGTTAGTAACTTTTTATATACATGATGGATTTAATTAAAATTAAATACATAAATAATATTAATAATATACATATAATAAATTGTTTTCTCTTACTCATTCATAGTAATTCAATATTTGGGATTTAAATATAATTTTTATATTTTTATATTTTTCATGATTTTATGTGGTTACTTTTAAGACATGTATTGCATGTTGAGCATTTTATCAACAATAATATATGTTTATAGTTACTCATATATAACAATTTCATAGTGTTCAAAGGATCATTTATTAGAGAATGATTTATATGGACGCATAGTGTTGTGGTGGAGTGGAAAACTAGTGGGTAAGTGGTAGTGGGATGCCGTCATTTTATATAATATTATTACTTGTATGACATACTTGTTGAAAAATCAATGGTGAATAATCAAAAATAAAATATTTATTTAATATTTCAGTTAGCATCACGTGTAAATTTAGTAAGAAATAGTATTATTTTATTATCATTTTTAAAAGAGGCTATGTGGCAGAACATACTAATTTTATGTTTTGTTCTCACTCTACAACAATATTAATTGATTATCTAGTCTCCTGGAGGTGGTTGGTCATCAAGAATGTTATTATTATCTCCTACTATTTTTCCAGATCAATTTGGGAGTTAGTGACACTTTTGTGGTTTTCATTTTGGAACTATTAGTTCATTTTCAATATTTTTACTATTTTGAATTACATTTATTTATTGGGAAATTTTTTTGTTAATGAGGTATAGTTGTATTGTGATTTTGTCTTATCCATCACCCACTCACTCAATAATAATTTTTTATTCAATCATTCATGAATATTAGCAGGTTATTTCTAGTTATGAATTCCAAAGTCATCACTAATAATACTAAGATTACAATAATGTGTTATAGACCCAAAACATCAGTATAAATTATGTCTTTAACTCTTAAAACATTTCATATAGACAATGTCAGATTAAATGTTCCCTTTCTCTTAACTAGGGCTAAATTCTATGACCTTTTGAATGACAGTTCATCACTTTTGGATATCATAAGTTAGATTCAATGGGGTTCCAAAATAGTATTTATTGAAAAAAATAATAATTCTTGCAATAGATTCAATCGTATATATAATAATGTTATAGACTATTTATAGTTAATGTCCAATGTCCATTACCCATTTCTATAACCTTAAGTAGTTACCAGCTTCATAGTAGGCTCTAAATCAATGTATTCTGAAATATTGAGCATATCACGTAAACCCTCTAAGAATTATTACCACTCTCAATATACATGATAAATAGAAATTCATTTTTATACCAAAATTCGGTGGTTTCCATTTAACCCACCACAAAAGGGTTCTCGTGCAACCTCCTTCTATGACTAATGAAGTCCAAAGAAGACACCCTAATATAAACTGATTCCCCTACCTGTAGTAAAACTAACACAGACCTCCATAAGTGACTGATTGTGGAATTAAATTACTATGTTGGAGAAAAACTAAGAATCTATTATATTATTCGATTACTTTGATAACATCATACACACAAATACCAAGAAACACGTCAAGATAATTAACTTTTATATCTATGTTGATCAACACACATTAACCACGATATTGTAATTTCTAAAAATGTATCCCCATTCACTCCATTCCTATTGATCTTTTATGTACACTCACAAATTTAGTTCACTAATTTTTCATTGAAAGGTTGCGTCAAGATGATTCCAAACATTGAATTTAACAATATAGGGAATACCTAGAGAGGAAGATCCTCATATTTTATACATTATAATCCATGGGTAAGTATTTTTTTCACGGTAAAAATAAAAGAACTTTTTTCCCAAATAGTTAATAATTTTTCAAAAAATTTCTCTACCACTCATTTGGCTCCAATTTTTTCTCACCCCTCATTCAAGTTGTTATTCATATATTTTAATGCCCCGAAATAATGTGTCAAATAATATCTTGGTGAATGTATCCAACACATTCCATATTGAATGTTGTATTAATGAATCATTATATATCATCATTCATTGTCGTAATATGATGGGAACTATTAGGTGAAGGGTCATGATAGAGTATTGTTATATGGAGGTTCAGGTTTTGCTACAAAATGTTGTTTAGAAGTAATCACTATTGAGGAATATATGGCTTGGTTGTGAAAAAAATTTAGTTGAGTTTTGTATGTGATGTAAACAAGGAAAACTATCATGGAAAATGAAATACGGGTTCTCCACTTATATCAATTGTCGAACATCTAGTATTAAAAGAAAACATAGTTTTCTGATACTAGTTATGTTGTACTTACCTTTGAATAGATTCGTTATCACTAAAATTAGAAACTATTATCGGAATGGGTTGACCATGGGTCTTGGTTGAACCATAATTAACTCCTCTATAATATTCTATATGTAGGAGGTAGGATTATCTTACTATTTTATATTTTTTTGGTTTTGTTATTGGTCAATTCCCTCTCGATATTCATGATTAATGCATTCATCAAGATATTCCCACATACCACCGTAGAGGTTTGTTCGATGTTGATGTAACATGTCGTAGGACACTCCATGATTTTTTCCTAGTATATTTTATATATATATGTGGGATCTATTTTTTATTTATTCAAATATTCTTGGTTATAGTAGGTATATATGTACTTTTATTTTAAATGTTCTTATATGGATAATTCGATTTACTTGGTGACAATGATGATGTTGGAGGGATCCATGTAGTGGTTATTCGTTTTTCTCAAGGATCATGAAGAATATAAATTCTCTTGTGAAATGTTATGAGATCGGTTTTGAGATATGTTTTTTCTTTGAAAATAGATGATATTTTATATGTATAGTAGCATAACCATCATTAGGGGTGTTCAAACTACTGGGAGTTTGAGATTAATTTCATGTATCTTCTCTAATATGCTTTATACCTGATGCAATTTGAAGGGGTATGTCATGGAATTTCAAAGAGGATTTTTGTTTATAGATCCATATATTGGTTATATCTTTTTTGTTAGAAAGATATATTTGCATACTGTATAGAGAATACGTTATTCCGAGAATACTGGCTGTGATTAGATATCCACGTGAATGGTGTCCTTGGTATTATCCATATTGTATATGCATAATCTATGGATCATAGATTCGTCAAATTTTGGGTTTTCAAAGAGTAGGGGAAGGTAATATACCACATTATATCATTTCTATTTTCTAACGGACACCTATATCCCAACCGTCGGATCATATTTTTTTTCTTGGGGTGGAAATGGTTATCAATGAATAGAGTTCTTCACCATTCTAAAAAAAATGTATGGTTGTTCATAAGACTAAGGTTCCACCATTATAGTAATTTAGGATAAGGAATAAACTAAATGTATCACCATCATTTGATATCTAGAAGGGATATGGATCATTCCATAGTAATATCCATGATGCTCCTCATTATTATAGATTATACTGTATCCATGGAGGAGGTCACCACTGTAACAGCCCAAGATTTTATGAAAAATATTCTTTTTTATTTTACTAATGTCTTGTCTTATACGCTACACCAAAAGGAGCTTGCACAACACGCATCCTTGACTTGCCTTGCATTACACGCAATCACAACCTTCCTCGATAGCGTGTGTGGTACGTAATCCTGAGTTTCACGAAACAATGATATGCTATTAAAATATTATTAAAACTAGCCGTTATGAATAGTAATAACCACTTTTTAAAATTCTGTAAATCTTATATTTCAAAATGAACTTCATTTTTGGATTCGGAGTATCGAATTTAGCCTAAGGTGAAATTTTGGTACATTTCGGATAACTTTCATATTCTGATGAATAGTGAAAATTACTAAATTATAATTAAAAAAAACTTTTTTAATCGAAATAATTAATAGTGATAAATTATTAATTTGAGTAGTTTTAAAGTATATTTAGAATATACTTTTACAATTTAATACAATGTTGGTCATTGGATGTAATTTCACATTTAAACTATACATAAACAAGTGTCAATCTTTTGATAGATATTGTTTCTTAAAAACACACTATTTGTTTTAACAGCGGGATTTAATTATAAAATTAATTAATGCAACTTTTATGTTATGAATTTGGTAAAATAGAAGTCATTTTTGAATTCGGAATATGAAATATAGCTTGGGATGAAATTTTGGCATTGTTCTGAAAAACATCAATTTTTGATGAATAGTGAAACTACTAAGTGGTAGGTTAAAAACTGAATTTTGCATAAAACTTAATTTTACCGCTTCTGTGAATGGAATTTCGAAAATCCGAGAGACACGGTTAATATCAAGGACTAAAATGTGATTCAATGAGATGAAAATAATTTTTTGGTGAATAGTAACTTTTTACTTTTTTTTACCACGGTAAATAGTAAATAGGGTAATTAAGGGTAAATATGATATTAATATTACCCTAACACATGTCCTAATTCTATTGGACAAGTGTAATTCGACCAAAAACAAACTTAGGAATAAAATATGACCATTTAGGCCCACTTGGATTAGATTAGGACATTTATTATTAATTTATTTAAAGAAGGGTTAAAATAGTTAAAATCAAAGTTTAATAAGTAAATCATTTTTAATATGGGGTTATACATAAGATAAATTCGACTATAAATATTCATTAGAAAGCTAAAAAGATTTCCTACATGATGGTATTTTATTTGTAATTTTTAGACATCAAATAATATAATTTATTTATGACATAAAGATGATGCAGTAATTATCTTATTAATGAAATATTGACATAATTGATAATATAAATACCAAAATAAATGTAATTTAAGACTTTTTATGAATTCCACTAATTTTCTAGGTTACTATGATATATTATTGTTGATTTAATCAACTTGGTTCGAACATATAATTCTGTTATGACTTTCACAAAAATCATATATCAAATAGTGTCAAAATTGACACAAAAGAGTTTTTAAATCAAATATTATATTATTAATTGCTATTTTATTCCTAAAAATCTAAGGTTCGGACAAACGACTTAGATAAGGATATATGTATTAATAATATACAATTTGGGGTTCGTTTGGCATGTTATACTAAGTTTATTAACCATATAGTGAAAGAAAACAAAAAGACACGGTAAAAGTTAAATTATTTAACTTAGAGTTAAATCTAATTGATAAGGTTAAAATAAGAACCTAAACTTGTCTAAATCTTATTGGTTGATAGGATTTCGACCCATCCCCACTTTAGCTTCGAAATAAGACCCTTTGGAACCATTATAAACCGATTTTGACTTTAATATAAAATAATATTTTGAGATATTCCTAAGGTGCCCCTCTCCTCCCCTATAAAAGGACACCTCCTCCCCCTCCTCCTCACACCAATTTGAGCACTCAAGCTCGGCCAACCCCTGCCAATTTCTCCTCTCCACTTCCCTAGCAACATCCTAGAGGTTCTGGTCTTCCTCAAAGACCAATTTTAGTGCCCTAAGAGGAGGTCTCAAAGAGGCACTTCAAAGAAGAGGTAATTACCGTTACTAATTCTTTCATCTTTATCTCTTCTTCCACTTCTTCTTCTTAGGTTGTTTCATTATGAAGTAATAACATCAGTATCACTAATATACTGATATGTTATTATAAGTATGAAACAAACCTATTTCACCATCTATCCATCCTGCGGAAAAAGAAATCACCGCGCGTGCGTACGTACGGAATACCGTCTCCACGCCGTGGTGTAATCTATTTTCCACCACCACCTTACATGGATGGGTATAATGGCGTAAAGAATAACTATACATAGTTATTAAAACATCATATTGATTCTGATATATTGTATAATCCACTCCAATTCAATTCAATATTTATAGAAATGATATCATCGCTCGTGCGTACGTACGGAATACCGTCTCCACGACGCGATGAGATTCATTCTCCATGTTAACCATTTAAGAATGATTATAATGTATATATAAGAAATAATAATGAAATATATGAAATTATAAAGCTACTGGATTTATGTATATATATACATATGTATGTCATCTACTTCAATTTCAAGACAATAAGGAAAGGAAAACAGCGTTCATGCGTACGTACGGACTACCGTCTCCATGAACGGTGTTTTTCATTTTATTTATCTACCTATTATATATATATATACTGAATATATATGATATATAAATCATATTTTATATTCTGGAAGTAAGTAAATCATGATATAAGTAATAATGATGTCAAGAACAACAAGTCAAAACACCTACGATAAATGAAACGATTTTACCCAAAACGCTTCTTTAACATGGAATTTACAAAAGAACGGGTAATATAATGTCATAAGTGAACCATATATGATATCATAACAATGAATATGATTCTGTAATAAGTCAATAACATGATTTAAATCATTATACAGGAGGTTCGGACACTTACAAAGCAAGTCGGACCTAAGGTAAGGGAAATATCACAATCTCATTTTTATCCGAGATTGTTTATTCGTAAGTATTTACTGGGGTGTATTTTATCATCCACATCCATGTTTACTCAATAGGTAATATTATTTCCATCCACCTAAAATTGTTTAAATCCATTTTTACCCTTCGGTGAGTTTTTAGTAATACGTATGAAAGGAATCTTTTGTCGGTTTTCGTACGAGGTACTTTTTGACTTTTCCGACAAAAGTACGAAGAATGTTTTTTTTAACTTATACGGCACGAACGGATTTCTACTGTTTTATAAAGCCTTATTTTAATGAAGCTTCCTCTAAAAGATTTCATGACTATTTTCAATAAAATCTCTTTCTTTTAAAATTTCATGATGTTTTGTGAAAAGAAATTGATTTTGAAGAAGAAAGGATATTTTCCTCAAGAATTCAATTCAAGTGTTTTATCAAAATTATTTTCCATCTAAGATAATAAAGGGTTCTGTTTCTATCCATATTTTTACATTGATTTGACTATGTTGTGATGGAATTATGTTTATGAATTCCTTTATCTTATATGAATTGATTTATGATGTCATGATGTTTCAAGAATGCCATTTTTGTTACATGTGTTATGCGATGATGTATGTGTTATGATTATGTGGCACACATAAGAAAGGATTCATTATAAGATGGGTGGGACCTATATCTCCCTCCAATGCATTGGGTAATGATTTTATATCTCATGAGATAGACATGGCTGGAACGGAAGGTTATTTCGGTTCAGTGATACAGGACTGAAACGAGGAGTGAACTCGGTTCAGAAAGGGACTTTGTCCACTAAGATAGTCTTGGAAATGAGTCATGACTAACAAGAAATGATTTTCCATGATTATGTGTGCATGCCACAAAGTTTCAAGTTTCATGTTATGATTATGGGGATCTCATTTTCACTTCTATGATTTGTTCCATGTTAAGATATTATGATCTCTTTTGCAGGTTGTGATTTTCAAAAAAGATATGATATGATTTTTATTTCTTTTGTATACCCTTACTGAGCATTTGAGCTCACCCTTTTATGTTTTCTTTTCCCCAGGATATAAAGAAAGGTTTTAGGTAAAAAAAAATTGAAGATCTTTACGGGAGATATTGAAGATCTTTCACCAGGATTAGAAGATTATGTTCCGAGTTTCCAAAGACACTAAACTTTTACGATCCTTTAGTGTGTGTTTTTGTTATGTACTAAGTATTCCGCAAATGTAATGTAATGTCCATGTACGTCAGGATACGGGTCTCTACAACCACCAAGGTCAGAGAGGTCATGGTGTAGGTATAGGTCAGATGCACTCTCTATAGGTATCAACTATTGTATATCTTTATATCATTCATGGTACCATTTTATTTTTTTCTATATTAGTGTACACCTTATATAATTCATGACCTACACATTCCTTCATTTCAACATTGAAGAACTATTATTTTTTAATTATTATGGAGGGGATTCATGTAAAATTATCTTTTACTATGCTATATAGGGTTTCAGATAATTTTTATGATAAATTATATGAGTGTGATATATTTATGTGGTAGTACCTCTCTTGGGTAAAATTATTGATTATGTTGATGAAACCATGTGGAATCATCCAAAAAATTAAGTTTTTAAATTTTGTGATAGATCAAGCAGACCTCTTAAGGATATAGATTGTATTATAAAATACATTCAATGATTATTCATTATTTATTATAAATAAATAACCTGAAATGTTTTTGAGTAATGTTATATTAATATCACTACTATGATCATGATTATATTAATTTCATCATAGGTTCATCCAATTTTCAACTAGATGTGATTCCCAATAATGTGGAGGAGTATCTTGGTTTCATTCTTAAAGAGGTTGTTGAATTAACCCGTCAATGGTGGTGAGATTACTGCATAGAGCTCTAGTTTGGGTTATCAAAAATATTAATGTATACATATAGGATGAAATTTGTAGTGTCTTAATATATGTGAATAGAGTTAGATATTCAATTTTATTGGTGTATTATTCATCCAGGTGTGTCACATTGGGGGCTCAAAATTTTTTATGAAATAATGATAAATGTGTTTAGATTATAATTATATGTTATCATTATTAAAAAATATAGATACTAAAAACATCTCCATGCTACTATATATTTATTATTATTTATATATTTTAATGAAATATATATATTTTTAAACAATTTATCTATGATATGGATATCACCATATAAAGGTTAAGGTTAGTGAAATTCTTTAGTCAATGATGTCATTTTTTAATGTTAATATTGTGTCCACATAATGTTATTTTTGATGAAATTACACTCAAACTATTTTCATGGTAATAAATTATTTAATATTTTGATAGTATCTTGACCATATTATTATATTTTTCATTTATTAATTTCTTGTGTACATCGTGTTTGGGGAAGGGAATGTAGATAATTTTTTATTTTATTTAATAGTTCATCTCCATTAGAATCATTTCTGGATTCTATTAAACATCTTGTTTTCTAATTATGAATCTTATTTCTTATGGAAAGTAATCTCCAATAATTGAATAGTAATTAGTTTATTGAATATTATGGAATTTATCACTTGGGAGTCTCTTATAATGGTTACTTATGTTTGGAGTTTCTTAGGTATAATATTCTATTATAGTTGTTTCATAACCATCACATCTAGTATTATTTCTCCATTAGGATTCAATAATTGAAAGTATTAGATTTTATTTTTCATTATAAGGTTCCTTTTTTTCGTCAAGTCTCTAATGATGAAGTTATTTAGAACCCCAGTTCATTATTTTTTAGAATTGGGATCCTAGTTTAAGGTTTTATGAAAATATTCAAATCGTTCCATGGGAAATTTCATGATTTAGAAAGGTAATATAATTTATTATTGATATCTAATGTTTTTACACTGAATAAAAAACATTTATGCCCATGAAATCATTTTAGAAGCATTTTTCCTTCCCTAGGTATAGATGTGGCACTATATCATTAGATAATTATTTATTGTTTTATGTGATGATAGGTTTCTGAAGAAAGTCTTCCTTTAGGGTGACATGAGTTTATGACAGTTAAGTAGGATGAAATTCCAAGAGTATTGTGATTTGGAGATTCCTTGTAACCCATTTAAGGAAACATTATAAATGATTCATAAAGAATAATATCACAATGTAGTTTTTTTCATGTTTCTTAGGATTCATGGATTTTGAAATAAGACCTATCCATGATAGATAATTACATTGGAGAGTTTAGTAGAACATGATTACTATTTTAAATGCAAATGTAGTTTTATTTTTGTATTGTAAAAAAGAATATTCTTAGAATGGGGATTCTGAGGTGGATTTTTTACATGATCAACTTGTGTGTGATGTTTCCACTAATGGTGTTATAAGGATAATAAACAAGGTGTGTTATTTTATGGAGTATTTTCTACCGTATCAGGAATGTTTGTGGTAGTTCTCCAAGAGTTACATTGATCACCATAATTGTAATATACTATCATGAAAGTTATGTCCCATTATCTATAATATCAATTTTGGTGTCATAGGTTAATGAACATAGTAAAAATGATTTTTTCAAGGTGTCTTAACTTCTAAAATAAATATGTTAAACACCTTCATACCAGTGCGTTTCTTCTTCTCTTAGATTTTATTCAGTTTATATGGATTTAAATTTTAATAGGAACATACACTGGTTTACATTGTAATATTATAGCTTATGTTGTTATATGTGTAGTAAAAGACCTTTTAAAAAATATTTTAACTTATTACTAATGAATGTGTTGAAATAATTAGAGGTTTTATCAAGGTAGTATATAATGGATTTTTTTCTGGATTTATTTATTCCCAAGGATAATCATATCTAATCATGGTCTTTATTTCAACTCTAAGGAATCATGAGGTCATGAATATTCTGTTGATTCACAATTGTACCTCATCACAAATTTTCATCAACACAAAGATGGTTTATAAGAGTAGATTATCCTAATACATAATGATATGTTTCCAAAACGAGTCCATGAGTTTAGTGTCTTTTGGTTGAGGAACCTACAATTATTAAATTTTTCATACAATCATGTTTCCACTCCACCACCATTATGGAACTATTTTATGAATTCTATTACTATCCTTGCAATTTTATTTTGAGTTGGGCTAGGATGGATAGTAAAAAAAATTATTAAAAAACTATTGAAAACAATAAAATATATGGTTAAGGTTAATCATGTGAAGATTAAAGATATAAAATATTTGATTTATTTATATGATGATTGAAGGATGAGGAACCAATGTTACTCCATAAATATCATGTTTTCATAATATTTTATCAACATATTTTATTGTGAATCATTTTTCATATAAGTATACATTGTCTTTGTTTTGTTATTGTTTTAACGGTGTTGGAAAAAGATAGAGCCACTATATACTAAATAAAACATTCCATATTTGTTTTATGGATTTGTGATAATATTCTTGTATCGCTCCATCCCCAATATCATCTCGATGATTTCCACATTATCAATTTGGTAGATTAGGGTAATGATAATGATTAATCATTTACGGAATGATCATGGAAATAATAGAACACCCTATGAATTGGTGTCAAATTCATATTATATTAATTGGTTATTTACATTGTGAGAATATTGGGGAGGAAATGAGCTCCCATGAACATGGGTTATAGATACATACTCAGTTTATTGATTTGTTTTATGATTTTCAATTATTTACTAAATATGATTTATTAGTCTGAACTTTTTATATCATATTGTATGGTCCTCTATTTTCAGTTAACTATATTTTTTAATTTCCCCGTTTTGAGATGAATCTTTCTCAGGGGTGTTTTTTATAACATTAAGAGAGTGCTGCTTAGTTTTCTATCATTTTATCTAGGGGTGATGGTTGTTCTCCCATAGTATATATATTGAGGAGATCTCCCACATGTGTAGGTAGTTCAAACCACAATAATCGATTTCTTTCTCTATATTCAAATAATGATTGGAATTTCAAGGGAAATAATTTTTTACTCTCAAAACATTTATAATTATTTACATTGAAAAATAAAATTAATTAGATATCATTATATACATGATGAACTGAGTAAATATGAATCAAGATATAGTAAAACATTATAAACATGTCATTAAATAAGACGGTATGTATATTAATAATCACTTTATTAAATATATATAATGATTTTATTAATACAAATTTATGGGTTAATTCATAATACATCGGTACTTGATTATTAGTAAAATCATTTATGCATTGAGAATATGATTTCATGGATAAGATTTATCTATTTTTTGAATTTGAACATTATATATTATTTATACATGTTTTGGGAATTTTTATGATGAATTCTATATAAATTCTAAAATTTTTATTTTAATATTATATTCTTATTAGTTTTAATTATTTTAATAAAATAAGATATATTTTCAGTTAATAATGAAAAATAATGATTTTTTTAAATAATAATTTATTTTTATATAGATATCCTATTATTTTTAAAATTTTACTTTAACTTAATCATTGTCTTATTTAATTTTATATAAAATAATTAGTTAAATTTGAATGAAAATTATTCATGATTTTCGAAGAAGATTACTTTTTCACATAAACCACAATATATAAAATACATTTTTTATTTATAAAATGTGTTTAAGAATAATAAATCAAATAAATATCTATTTATTTATAATTATAATTAATTTTATAAATTATTTATCTAATAAATTATTCATTCATTGTTTTATTATTAAAAGGTATATGTTGGAATTATATAATGTATATTTTTACATATATATAACTGAAAAAATGTTTTCATTGTGATTTCTAGTTTTAATTTAAATCAAATTCATCCACATATAGAAATATATTTTATTATAATGGATTAAATACTTCAAATCATTATAAATATTAAAATTTAATAAGGTCATGTTCATTTTTGGTCATATTGACTACAAAAAAACCATAATTTTTTTTATAATCAATAATTTCAAAAAAGAATTATCGGGGTTAAACAATGATATGAGGGTATAATTACAAAAAAAACTAACAAATTATTATTTTTTGGTGATATATCTGTAATGACCTGCAAATTCCATTGATTTTTTTCATAAATACATGGGAATTTTACGAGCCCGCGAAAATTGACAATACATTATTCCGAGGCCCGATGTGCCCGGACTCAATTTCTATTGTTTTGTTTGGGCATGTTCAGTAAATGTAAGAGTGGGTTTTTATAAATTTTGAACCAGTTCTCGAAATTGAAATCTGAGTGCAACGTTGAACTCACATCGCTGTTATTCGCTTTAGAACACTTTCACTTCGATGGAGTGGGTCGAGTTTAAAAGATAGTTTTTGGGTATTCATGGAAAGTAATAAAATAAAGTGATATTCACTTTCTTTTTATTTGAGCCTCCATGTGGGTGTTTTGTGGTTAAAATCTCCTAGTGGATGTTGTTGGTGGTACCACCACACCTTAACCTCTCATGAGAGGTTATGGTGATGGGGCCCACTCGAACCTAACCTCCTGTAAGAGGTTACGATGTGGGGACCACACAGGGCTAAACCCCCCATTTGATGGAGGAGATTAAAACCTATCAACTCTCCCTCATTAATGAGGGAAAGCCTTTTGACCTCCCCTTAAATTAATTGGTGCCAACTCCCTTACATAATTTGTTCCAACACTCATTAATTAATTAGGGGAGCCATGTTTTTAATTCACCAATTTGACCTTTGTGTTAGCAACAAAATAATAGAAAAAATAAATCTATTATTATTTTTTCTTGGCATTTCCCATTTGGTGGAGCTTGGGAAGAGAAGTGATTGGGAGAAAAGTTATTCTAACGAGGAATGCTCCACCGATAATGAATGATGACCTCCGTCGACTTTCTCCCTCAAATCCTACCGATGAGGGGCATATTCAACCGACCTACTCTCCTCATCGTCGTCAATGAGCTGATGCAACTCAAGATTGGGAGTGTTTGGAGGACGTGACGAATGACAAACTCCATTGTATTCTTCCCGCGACATCAACATCAATGACAAACAATCATAGATAGGGGGGTTATTTTTGTGCAACTTTCATTTTCTTTTTCTCTTCTTCGGATATGAAAGGAATATTTGTGTGGTTGTAATTTTTTTTTTCATTTTTCATAATCATTGATTAACCATGTGTTACCAACCTAAATGCAGAGGATTCATGCCAAACCAACATGAACTGATCCCTCTGTTGTTCTTTATTGTGTTGTTTCCCAGCATTGCGACGAAGTAGCGTTGAAGGCAGTGAAGGCACAGGAAAAGGTCATGCTTCTCTCGGCTTTCGAGAACTGTGCCGCCCCAAAAGCGTTATGATACCATGACCGAGCCAACTCTATGGGGAAAGCCACCTCTATCCTCCCGCGTGCCCGGCCGCACCACCGCCTGCACCATGCGTGCCTGGACACACTTTCACCAGCAACCCGCACACTGAGCCGCCCCTCCACCGGTCTCCCGTGCGCCCTGGCCGAACCCCTTCATCCCGAGCCATCCCAAGCCGCACCAAATGGAACCGGACCAGACCACTCTGTCCTTGCCTCCTAGCCGCTAGCCGACATGTTCACGCCCTACAGGGCCGCCTGCTGGTCGTCCTAGCACCCTTCCAGGCCGCCTATCGGCATGGCCACACCATGCTCGGCTACCTGCGGACCTTCTTCATGCCCTAACCAGCAGCCTCCCATGTGCCTAGATGAAACATGTTGGCCTACGTGCCCCATGCTCCCAATGCTACCTACGGCCCCCTCGCAGTGACATGGCCGAACCGGACCGACCTCTCCCACTGAGCTGAGTCGCGTCCTCACGATGCTTCGGGACAAACTGGCCCCGAGCCCAGGGCGAACCGCCCATGCGGCCTACTGGGCTGGGCCCAGTGGGCCAAGCCAAACCTAAAAGCATGGCCCATCCAATGGGTCGGGCCAGACCCAACAGTTCTGACTGGATCAACCCAGATCGGGATCGGCTTGTAGAGGTTGGGTAGGGTCGGTCCGACCGGGTCGGACCAGACCTATGACCTCTATCGACCCATTACATGCTTTTGGACATATATTTGGAAACATAAGTCCATTTGACCAACTATCAGTGGAATTGTTTTTCTTTGAGCATGAAGGTCCCTTTGAGTACACCCTACTCTAGTTCATGGTAATGTTGAGATATGGTCATGTTGGATCGTGCACGAATTAAACCGGGCCCTATGACTAATAGGCTAATAACTCACAGACCTGGCGTCTGATTGATGTAATTTCTATTGAGTGGAGACCCCCTATAATGGGGACATCCATTGAGATACTTATACATGGTACATAAAGAGAGTAGTAGCATCGACTAGTAGCTTTTGGAGCGGATCCTTCCAGAGACGAACAAGCATAGCACAGAGTCCTAGTAGCTGGGTGAGACCTGATGACTGGGGACAGATTCGACTTGGTGTGACTTGACTAGCCCAGTTGGGGCGCCTTGGTGTCACGGTAGACCCACACTATGGAGTTCCTCTGTGTGTCATGGAAGACCCATGGTACTTGAAAAAAAGAGTTCCTTAGCAAACTATGATGGGGGGGGGGCCTCTGTGTGACATGGCAGACCCACGGTGGGGAGTGCCTCTATGTGACATGGCAGACCCACAGTACTTGACATGAGGACTACCTAAATAGTATGAGGTTAGTGGGAAGCACCACTGTGTGAGTGCGGTAGGCCCACTGTACTCGATAGAGGAGGAGTTCTCTAGTAGCCAAGGTTTCGACAGTGTGACTGGGTATGTTACATGATACTACCCCTATATTAATATTCTGGTTTGAGCTGAGTCAGTAACATTTGTGTTTACCTAATGACTGAGATTGAATACTTGAAAACTTAGGTATATGTATGGGCATATACCGGGTTATCTATTGAAGTAATAATTTGTTGTTTATCCATGTTGGTTCTATGAGACCTTGAGGGACTGGGGGTCCATACTGAGTATCATTATACTAACCCCTACATGGACTATGCCCACACCACATTGTGTTGGATGCAGAAGATGAACAACATTGACCGAGGCAGAGTGTACCAGGACTAGATGGTACCCGGAGGTGTACAACATGGCGTGATGGTACATGGAGTTAAAAGACATACGTGTTGTTATATGGAGACTATATATAACTACTCTTCAGGTAGGATGTTCCCATGGAAGATCCAGCAGTTGTTTACCATTCTTCAGTTGTACTTGATTTTCAGTTTTACTTGTACATTCCTGTAGTGCTTGTATTCCAGCCCCATTAATTTTCAGAAAACTTTTTATACCGTTTTACATAGTGTTCTTCTTCCATATTGTACTCTATTGTGTACATTTATTTGTTATAAAGACATTTCCTTCCCAGTATTTTGGAATTACACCTTTGGTGCTAGTCGGCAGCCCCTAGACTATGAAAGGCAAGCATGGGGTAGTCACTGTAAGGGGACTAGGGGATGGGTCATGATAAATTGATATCAGAGGATTCAGTTCTGAAGTAGAATGTAGGAATCTGATCTTTCTTTACTATAAAGCAATATTATTAAAGGACTGACTGTGGTAATCAATTCCGAGGGTCTAGTGTTGGTGTGGTAGCTGACGTATCCATAGACCAGGATATTGTCTTCTGATTTCTGACTTAGTGCACGAAAACACTTATTGCGTGTTTATTTTAAAAAAAATTCTTTAAGTCTTCTCAATCAAGTATAATCATTGTCTATGTCGCATCTTTTTTTTTTCAGGATGCCTCCCCGTAGATGACCGGCTAGAGCCTTGAGATTTGAACCTACAGATAGCCCACTGAGTGATGAGGCCTGGGAGAAGGGACCTTTACCAGCAGTGGCACCAGTGGCACCAATTCCAGTTGGGCCATCGATGCCACCAACCCCAACAGCAGGCGATGCATGCCGCTTGACCGCATTGCACGTGTTCCTGCCCTAGAGTCCACCCAGGTTCAGGGGAGAGACGGACCCACAGGCAGTTGAGGATTGGATGGAGGATATGGTGGGAGTCTTTAGAAAGGTACGGACACCAAACGACTTCATAGTTATCCTTGTCTTCATCCTTCTAGAGGATGTAGAGGGAAGATAGTGGGTCCAGATGCTCTAGGTGAATAATGAGACAACCCTACTCTGGGATGGCTTTGAGATCCTGTTTCTGGTGGTGTTTTTCCTAGCCACCCCATGTGTGGTATGGATAGGGGAGCTAATTCACCTGCAATAGGGCAGAAATATGGTGGCTCAGTACTCAGCGTGGTTCACCGACCTCTGAAACTACACCACAATTATGGTGTGGGACCAATTTTTTTGGGCTTGGAACTTCGAGTAAGGACTCAGGTGAAAGATCATGGTTTCAATGATCTCCCTCAGCATCTTGACACGTGTGGGGGTGTTGGAGTGAGCCATCTTAGTGGAGTGTTTCCTAGCTGAGAAGTCTTCAGTAGAGAGACCCACAACTTGTTGACATGCATCAGATTCATCTGCAAGTGGTAGTAGATAGATGAGACCAAGGTCCAAGAGTATATGACCCACATGTGGATGACTATGTGACATAGGATCTATTGTATGGGGTTCCCAAGGAAGAGACACACATGCCAGGAGAGGGAAGTATTACTCAAGCATCTCGCATGGACATATGGATCGTGACTGTCCGACCCGCCATTCGGATGATCAACATATGGTCAAAGGACCAACCAGTAAGAGACAAAGATTTGATCGAGGCAGTCCACAGGGAGCAGGCGGACGTGGCAGAGGAGCTGGTCGTGCAGCTAGTGGTGGAAGACTTTTCGAGGTGTTACTGCCACCACCACTAGCAGGTCCACTCCGACCGTAGGGAGTAGGTGAAAAACTGAGAGATCAGCTTCGGGCAGCTGAAGCATACAACCATGGAACTATATAGATGATTCGAGGTACGATCTATGTCTACTCCACCTTAGCTGCAATTCATATAGACATAGGTTCCAGTCACTCATTCATTTCCAATTCCCTCGTTCGGATCTCGTAGATTCCAATGGAACCGTCGGCTCAATCCTTACGGCTAGAGACTCATACATGAGCAGACTCGATGATTATGCACTGGTACAGGCAGTGTGAGCTTACTCTAGGAGGGGAAAGTTTCGGATGGGATCTCCTCATAGTGGCGTCGAGGCCTTGAGACGTCATCTTGGGTATGGACTGTTTATATATATTACATGACCAGATCGACTATATTAGGTGCAAAGTGTGGTGTTTCTGCATGGATGGGACAAGGATTACCTTCATCGGCAAGAAGGGATCCTTTGCAGCACATGATAGACTTATCAGAGGAGGGTTCAACTGATCACCCATCAGTTGTCATGTGTTACCCTCAGAGGATTTGATGTGGAGAGTCTGATTTATACTGTAGTTATGGAACAGTATGCCAAAGCTTTCCCTAATGATGTCCCCGGTCTACCTCCTCTGAGGGAGGTGGACATCTACATTGACCTATACCCTGGGATGGAACCGATGTCTACACCATCATATCAGATAGCTCCCACTGCGCTTCGTGAGATGAGGGTACAGTTGGAGGACTTGCAGGTGAAAGGATTCATTTGGGCCAATGTTTCTCCCTGGGTATCCCTAATTCTATTCGTCAATAAGGCAGATAGAAGCTTGGGGCCTTATGTTGACTACCGTCACCTGAACCAGGTTACTATGAAGAACATGTACCCATGCCTGAGCGTCGACGACCTTTTGTATCATTTGAATGGTGCACGATGGTTCTCGAAGATGGACCTTGGATCAGGCGATCACCAGCTTAGAGTTTGTGACAAGGATGTTTAGAAGACGGCTTTCGGATGTCGGTACGACCACTATGAGTTCTTGGTTATGCATTTTGGTGTAACCAATGCTCTAGAAGTGTTCATGGGACTCATGAATAGGATCTTCATACCATACCTTGAACTCTTTGTTGTAGTCTTCATCGATGACATTGTGATCTACTCCACTACTGAGAAAGAGCATGCCAACCATTTGTAGGTAGTACTAGACACACTTCGACAGAACCAACTTTATGGTAAGCTCTCGATCTGCCAGTTTTGGATCTAAGAGGATCACTTTTTGGGACATACCATCTTTGAGGTGGGATATGCTATAGATCCAAAGAAGTTTGAGGTGGTACTTTCTTGGGAGCCACCGTCGAGTGTGATGGTGGTACGAGGTTTCTTGGATTTGACAGGTTACTACTGGAGGTTCGTGCCAGACTTTTCCAAAGTTGCAGCTCCACTATCAGGCTACCTGAAGAAAGGGAAACCCTTCGTATGGTTAGAGAGATTCCAGCAAATGTTTCTGGAGCTAAGTTAGAGGTGGACTAGTGCCCCATTCTTGAGGATTCCATAGAAAGGTGTAGGGTACATAGTCTATGGCGACGCGTCAGGGACCGTACTAGGGTGTGTCCTGATGTAGGAGTGAGCAGTGATCGCATATGGTTCTCGGCAGCTGAGATAATATGAACATAACCGTGATACCCATGACCTAGATTTATTAGCAGTGGTCATTTCCTTGAAGATGTGGTGACAATATCGGATGGGTGAATGTTTTACCATTTTCTATGATCACAGGAGTCTTAGGTATATCTTCTCTCAGAATGACCTCAACTTGAGACAATGGAGATGGCTTGATTTACTCTATGACTACAACTTTGAGATAGATTATAATCATGAAAAGGGAAACGTTGTAGAAGATGCACTCCATGGGAGATCTGGTATACAGGTTCAAGGTAAGGTGACAGAGCTGTTGGCTGGTTTACAAATATCCATTGTAAATAGAGATGGAGAAATTTTCCTACAGTCTCTTCTAGTAACTGCCCCAATACACCAGTGAGTCAGGGAGGCATAGCATGGGGACGTTGAATTCAAGACACGAACTGCTTAGATATCCAAAGGTCAGGTACATGATAGATTTTCTGAAGGTGGGGACCACGTAATCCTCTTCATAGAATGCACTACAATAAAAGTGTCATTTCAAGAGAAAGTGTTGAGTAAGCTTCACACATCCCATCTAGAGGTACATCCTGGAGTAGTGAAGATGTACTAGGACATTCGACAATAGCATTGTTGGCCATTTATAAAGAAAGCAGTGGAAGAGTTTCTTTTTCGATGCCTCACTTGTCGGCAAGTGAAGGTGGAGCACCAGGTACCAGCAGGCATGGTTCAACCTTTGGAGGTTCCAGAGTGGAATTGGGATGGGATATCCAAGGACTTTGTGATGTGTCTTCCACATACATCTAGGGATCATGACTCTATTTGGTTGGTTTTTGATCGACCCACCAAGTCATTCCATTTCATTCTGATCAGAGAGAATGGTTCAGTATAGAGCTTGGGACGCCTCAACAGGCTAGAGATTGGGTGGCTACATGGAGTACCATCAAGGATTTTCTTCGATCATGACACACATTTTACTTCTCAACTATGGAAGGGGTTGTAGGAGGCTTTCGGGACATAGCTTCGTCAGAGAACTACCTTCTATCCTCAGATTGATGGTCAGACTGGGCGAACCATTCAAACCCTTGAGGACATGCAATGTGCTTGTGTCCTTGACATTGGTTACAGCTGGGAGGACAGCTTACCTTTTTTTTAGTTTACATGTAACAATAGCTATCACTCCACCATAGGGATAGAACCTTTTGAGGTGTTATATGGGCGACCTTGCAAATCACCCATGTGCTGGACTGACCATGGGGAGTCAGCACTTGTGGGACTATAGATGGTACGAGCTACCATGGAGAAGGTAAAAATCATCCAATATCAGATAAATACTACACAGAGCAGACATAATTCGTATTCTAAAAGGAGATGGATACCTCTAGGGTTAGAGGGTAGAGACCACGTCTTTCTACGGGTGTCACCTCGACGAGGTCTACGAAGATTTGGTAGAGGATGGAAGTTATCTCCAAAGTTAATTGGACCTTTCCAGGTCCTCATCAGAGTTAGCGACTTGGCTTACTACATAGCTCTTCCACCTCAGTTGCACCGGATGGACGATGTTATCCAGGTATCACAGCATAGGAGATATTTGCTCATCCCTTCTCACATCATCAACCATGGAGAGATAGACATCGATGATGGGAAGACTTTCACCGAGGTTCTAGTAGAGATTGAGGATCGATTGGAGCGGATACTATATAGACCATCGATACCTCAGGTGCGCGTTCCCCACCAGTATGGGAACATCTTTTTGAGCACGTGAGAGTGGGAGGATCAGGTGCATGCTCAGAACCCCAACTTTTTCCATTAGTTCGATTTGTATCTTACATGGATGTAAATATCTAAGGTGAGGAGAATGTAAAGACCTGGAAATTACGTGGAAATTTTCTTTCTTAAATACATATGAATTTTACAAGTCTGTGAAAATTGACGGCACATGATTGTGAGGCCTAGTGTGCTTGAAATAAATTTCTGATGTTTGGTTCAGGTACGTTCAAAAAATGTATGAGCATGTTTTATAACTTTTTAACTGGTTCTCAATATTGATATCTGAGTGAACCGTTGAACTCGCATTGCCGGTATTCTCTTAATAAGTCTTTCACTTTGAGGATAGTGGGTCAAATTTAAAAGATAATTTTTGAGTTTTCGTGGAAAATAATAAAATAAAGTGAGCTTCACTTTATTTTTATTTGATCCTCCATGTGGGTGTTTGGTGGTTAAAATATACTAATAGAAGTTGGAGGTGGGGCCACCACACCTTAACCTCTCATGAGTGGTTATGGTGGTGGGGCCCACCGGAACCTAACATCGCATGAGAGGTTACGACATGGGGACCAAACGGGGTTAAACTCCCCTTTTGATGGAGGATAGTAAAACCCCTCAACTCTCCCTCATTAATGAGGGAGAGTCTCTAGACCTCCCCTTTAAAAACATTTGTGCCAACTCCCCTAATTAATTTGTGCCAACATTCCTGAATTAATTAGGGTAGCCAATTTTAAAGTCACCAATTTGATATTTTTGTCAGCAACTAAATAATAGGAAAACTCAATCAATTATTATTTTTTCTTAACATTTCTCATTTGGTTGAGCTTTGGAAGAGAATATATTGGAAGAAAAGTTCTTTCAACAATGAAAGATCCACCGATGAAGAAATTCATCCTTCTTCGACTTTCTACTACATATGTGGGGCATCTTCAACTGACCTACACTCCACATAGTTGTCAACAAGCCGACACATCACCGGATTGGCAGTGCGTAGCAGATACGATGGACGATAAACTCCTTCGTTTATTTCCCGTGACTTCAATGTTGATGACTGACAATCAATGGTATGGGTTTTATTTTTGTGTAACTTTACTTTTCCTTCCTAATTCACAATATTACAAAGAGATCGTTGCATGGTTGTAAAACAATTTTTGTTCATCTTTCTTAGTCTTTGATTAGCCATCTGTTTCCACCCTAAACATAGAGGGTGCGGGCCAAACCAACATGGCCCAACCCCTCTGCCATTCTTGTTTGTGTTGTTTCATAGCATGGAGACATTGTGGCGTTTAATGAGAAGATAACATAGGAAAACATTGTGCATCCCGTGGACTCTACAAATCTCGTTTCCCCCACGACGTTCTGGTTCCCCGACGGAGCCGCCCCCATGGGTTGAACCACCGCTGACCTCCCCTATGTCCGGCCGTACCGCCCTCGGTGTCCCGTGTGCCCTGGCCAAACCCCGCTGACCCATGTTGTATTGAGTCGCACTGAACCATGCAGGCCTGAATAGCACTGGCCTAGCCACCCGGCTTCCTTCCACATTGGTCACGCCCGACCCGGCCACCAATCGACACGCCTAGCGCCCTACCCGACCGCCTCCCGTGCGCCCGGCCAAATCGCTCCTGCCAGTGTGCCCTCCATGCCTCGTTCTGCCCATGTCCCCCCTCACAGTTCCCTATCTGGACCGGCCTGGCCACACCCTCCTGGACGAGCCATGTTAGGTCGCGCCCTCATAACGCTCCGGGCCGAACCAGCCCCGAGCTCGGGCAGAACCGCCCATGCGGCCAACTGTACTAGGCCCAGTGGGCCGGGCCAAAACTAATAGGATGGCCCATCCAATGGGTCTGGCCAGACCCAACAGGTCTGACCGGGTCAACCCAGACTTGGTTGGAATAGACGAGGCTGGGACGATTCTATCCGACCGGGTCGGACCGGACATGGGCCCTCTACAGACCCTTTACTTACTTTTAGCCATATCTTTTGCACTGGACATTCATTTGACGAACCGTCAGCAGAACTAGTTTTCTTTGAGTGTGATGGTCCCTTTGAGTACACCCCACTAGTGGTTGTTGTAATGTTGTGATACGATCAGGTTGGATCATGCACGGTTCCAACCGGGCCCCCAGGACTAAAAGACAACTAAATCATAGACCAGGCATCTGATTGATGCATCATCTATTGAGTTGAGATGCCCATGACTTGGAAGGTCAATTAAGATACTTCTATATAGAAATTAATTACATTTAGACCATCAAAAAGATGTTTATCGAGCAGATCCTCCCATAGACGAGTGGGCATAGCGTAGATACCTAGTAGCTGGCTGAGTCCTGATGACTGATGACCGTTTTGACTCAGAGTGACCCGAATAGACCAGTAGGAAGGTCCTTGGTGTCGCGGAAGACCAACAATGGGGAGAGCCTCTATGTGACCTAGTAGACCCATGGTAATCAATATGAGGGGTACCGTAGGAGGCTACGAGGGGGAGTGCCTCTGTGGGATGCGGCATACCCAAGGTAGGGAGAACCTCTGTGTGCCGCAGAAGACCCATGATACTCGACTGGAGGAGTATGTCTGCAGTACAAGGTTAGTGGGAAGCGCCTCTATGTGAGCACGACAGGCCCACTTTACTCGATAGAGGAACATTTCTCCAGTAGCCAAGGTTTCGACAGTGTGATAGTGTATGTTACTTGATACGACCCATAGAATATAATCATGGTTTGATCTAAGTCAATAACTATTATTTTTACCTCATGATTGAGATATATTACATGATAAGTTAGGTATATGTATAGTCATATACCTATGTGGGATTATCTATTTATTTCATAATTTGTGGTTTATCCTTGATGGTTTTGGAGACCATGAGGGTATCAGGGTCCCTACTGAATATGTTTATAATCACCTTTGTATGGGCTATGCCCACACATCATTGTGTTGGATGCAGAAAACAAACAACATTGACTGAGGCTGAGTCTACCAGAACTAGATGGTGTCGAGAGGTGGACCACACAGCATGACAGTACACATTGGAAATGGATCGATGTGGAGTGATGTGGAGGCTATCTGTACCTACATTTCAGGTAGGACATCCCAGTGGATGATCCAGTAGTTGTTTAATATTCTTTAGTTGTGCTTTTTTTAGTTGTACTTTTACATTCCAAAAACTCTATGTTTAGTGTATTACTTAGTGTTTTGCTTCTAGATCATACTCTGTTGTGTGTGTTTACAGGTTATAAAGGAATTCCCTTCGCAGTTTTAGTAAATTACACCTTTGGTGCTATTCTCCAACCACTGGCCTATTGATGGGGGGATTTGTTTAGTCCCAACACAGGCCTAAGGGGACAGGTCGTGACAATATGAATGTTATATAATGAATATTTCGATCACATGTCTATTTGGATCCAATTTCACATTAAATTGACCACAAATCCTTGGAATCATTTATGAAATTCAATGTTTTTTATCCATTTACATATAAATAAACACATCCTCTCCTACCCTATTGACATAATTTTATCCTTATTTATGGAAATTTTCATGCCCTGAAACCGTCACATAATAATTCACGTGGAAATATTATTTTTCAATTATCATAATAGAAATACACCAATGATTATTTATTATTCAAAATCAGTCCATTCAAATAACATGTCTTGATCGTAACTGTATGGTCCTGTGTTTTTGAACTAGGTTAAAATACTATGGTTTTAGATTTTTTTCATTTTATCTACAGGTCAGTTTTTAAACTGAGCTCTATAATATTATTCCTTTCATGGAAGATCTGAATGTGTCATTTTTGGACTTGTGTAATTACCCTCTAATTTTAGCGGGATTCCCAATGAGTCATGGGAGTACCATATTCAAAAAAGTCCACATTAATGGATCTACACGGGAAAAACATAGTTGTGGTCCAACCCATCAAATTTACCATTTTTAATAAATTATTTAATTTTAAAAATTAGGATTATAATATAGACAGTGAATAATTAAATTTATGTTTTAATATTAATAATAATGAAGTAATTATTATTATTATTGATGTGGTTGATTAATTAAATTAATGATAAAATATTAATTAAATTTCTTTTAAAGAAATTAATGTAGATTTGGGTTTTATCAAAGAAATTATTTATTTAAATAATTCATTTCATAATTATTAAAGGAACTTTTATTATAAAATGGAGGAATGTGTTAATAATAATAATGTTATTATTATTATTATGGTGTCATAAATAATTTTGACCCATGGGGATTTTAATTTCATTTTAAAGGAGTGTATCATTTATGATAATTTAATGTCGCTTTTGATCTTCTCAAAAAGCGTTTAATTAAATGAGGAGTTGCATATTTAATTATGTGTTGTTATTAAATAGCGGGTAGTGTATATAAAAGGTTTTCAAAAATATTTATGATGATATTATTATTATTTTAGTTTTATGAGTGTAATAATTTTTATTATTATGGGAATTAAATTAGAGGTTATAGTTATGATATTTTATCATATTAATGAAATTGATATAAATAAACGGTTTCTGTTTTATAGAAAAGGATGTTAGAATAATAATAATAATAATGTTAATATTATTTATTGTGTATTTTTATTTAAGGAAATGTTATAAGAATTTAATTATCAACATATAGTTTCATATTTAATTATGAATCATTTATTAATAGAATATTAAATGAAGAAGCATTTTTAATAAAATGGTGAGTTTCTAACTAATTAGATAAGTTTTTACTGTCTATAATAATAATACTTATAATAAAGTGAATATTAATATTTTAATTATTACATTCAATTAAATATATTAGTATAAGGTTGAAAACAAAAATTGGAAGGGTAGGTGCGACATGCATGTGGTGTGACCCCATGTTCATCCTCCTCCATGCACGACACAGAAGCATCTTCAGCCTCCTCCACCCAAAGGTCCTCCTCATCAGGACCTCCAACAGTGTGCAACCCCCGAGAAACACTACATGCTGCAGTGCAATACCCAATCAGAGCTTATACAGCTTGCGACCCCCGTGGCACAACCCCCCTTCTGAGCAGTAACCTGAGGCAAACCACCCCCTCTCATGGACTCTAGATTGCATTCTACGATTCCACTAGGACTCTTCACAAATTATTTACACCTTGTTAAGATGTCTTTTTCTGTATATAATCATGGTTCAAAACATCCATTTGACTCCCCCATTCTCTCTCGCAACATTTTCTTGGCAAAAAAAAAAGGTTCAGGTTTAATCTTATCATCGAGTTCCTCTATTTTTAGGACATGTAAATGTTGACTCAGGACCCATTCTTCATTAATCCTGCATTTACCGCCATGGAGAGGTAGATTGTCTCGAATGGTTTTATTATAATTTTTTAGGTAGGATTCTAAACCTGCGGTTTGGTTTTCAGCGGTTATATTAAGGCCTATTATGTTTTTTATGATTTACTAGTACCAATTTAGACATTCATGGTTTATTAATACATTCATTCTGGGTACCAGTTTAATATATTTAATTTTTTATCAATGTAGACAAATCGCACACGTGTGTGTGTGTGTGTGTATATATATATATCATTCTTTTCAAGAATGTGAATGTGGACCAGTGGTGGATTGGTTACCGCCAAGTATATTCATGAATTTCAGAATAAAAATGGTACCACCCCGAGGTATCCTTCCAAAATCTCTCACAACATATAAGAAATATAACATAATTATATAAATCGAGATTTTGAGTTTCTTTGAATATGTAACTTCTATGTTTTCTTGAAATTATGATTAAAGGTAAACTGCTGGTTAGTGGTAATGTCATATCATGCTTAATTTGGTTTGAATTTTCCGGTGTCTACTTACTGGTGTTAATATATGATATGTCGATGCATGACACTTTTGATGTTATTAAACAATGTCTTAAACATGAAATAAATGAGGACTTGATCATGTGTTGGTTATATGTATATATTTCTATTTTTTACAAAGTGATAATATTAAATACATAAATGATTTGAATGAGTAATAATGGGTAAGAGAGTAATTAATTGAAGAATTAATTATCAATTCACGTGTTGGAAAAATTCTTGCATTTTAGGAATATTGATAATATTGAATATTTTGACATGATCGAAAAATAAATTGGAAACTGTTATTAATTAAATGATTGATTAATTATTTTATAATAATGGTTAAATTTATTAATAATTTATGAACTGGTTAATGAGATATTATCTAATAAATTATTTGTTGAATTTATTAATTTTCACACAATAAATTAAGATTGGGAATTGACTGATTGTCGCGACTATTGGCCAAAGGTACCTTTTGATGAGGGTTTGTATTCCATGCCTTAAGTTTATTTGGATGGAGTTTTTTAAAAATATGATATTTTGTGTGAGATGGTTTATAAATAATTGGGTCTTGTTTAGAATGTTTTGAGATTATTATATCATGCATGTAAATTTATAGAGGTCTGAACGAATAACAGTTTGAGTGGACTAGTTCATATTTGTTATAGAATTGGGATAATTAAATGTTGACATAATTATTTATTTATTTTTTTAAGAATAATTAATTGACAATTAATTATTAACATTTAAGATGATTAATTTTTAATTTATTTTTAAATAATTTGACAGAAGATTTATATTGTTAATTAGTTGTTGAATTAATTAAAGGAATGAATTAATTAATTTACAAATTTATTAATGGATGGTTTTGGGGTGTTAGACATGGAATTCTACATCTATGATAAATATAAATGTATGATTGATAAATGGGTTGTGAGATAGGAACTAATACTCCTAATAATCATGGGGTGCTAGACATGGCGTTCTACACCCAATTTGCATGAAACTATTTTTTACGGGACATTGAATGATTCTCCAAATACCCATGGGTTGTGAGATATGGATTTATGCTTAAAATACTCACGAGAGTGCTAGATAATATGTTCTACACCCATTAATTATCATTGAATTTTGGATCCAATTGGTCATACATGAAATGAATTAATTGTTAATGAAAATTGTTGTGAAATAATGATTTGTGAATTAAATATGAGATAGGGTTCAGACTTACTAATTAATTTGGTGAATCCCTGGTGGTGGACATACCCATGAGTGAATCACAATTTTTAATAGATGCGATTGGTTATAGTATATGAAAGATTTGATTGAATAACATATGACATGTTAACTAAGCCCAAAACCGTGATTGGATTCAGTCTTTACATTGAGTACTTATATTGTCTTTAGGGACATCTCTGGTGAGTGAATTATATGGGGGATGTCAGGCATAGGATGAATCTAGAGACTTTAATATTTTAATGTGGTTTGAATAATTGATAAATGAAAATGTTCTTGTAATGACTGTTGTGTTTTCATGAAAAATGTATAATGTAGGTTCAGACACAATCTGAGTGTAGAAGCAGGTACTTGGGTATATAGTAACTTCGTACTACTTACTTTATTTAGGAATGCATTCACACGGTTTGAATTATTTATTAAATATATAAATTTGCGAAAGCCAACAGAGGTCCTAGCCTATTGATATTTATATAACAGACCCTACATGGGCCACACTTTCATAGGTTTAACCGAGTAGATTCTATTTGGTTGTAGGATTGTGATGCTTTCATTTACTTGGGAGATATGAATAGAGGACTAAGAAGAAACTCGGGATACTTATGGAGACCACCCTTGGGCATTTCAGTCACTGTATATTTATTTACGTATTGGAATGTAATTTTTTTTGTTTTTTTCATTGTTTTACTTCTGTTTCATTTGCATGTCATGCTTGCAACCGCTGTATAATTGGCATTGGTTGTTTGGTTTGTACAAGATTTATAAAATCTCCCTTCTCTTTCTTTATCATTTATTATACTGCATCAACTATTAATTGTCATTTTTTATTAATGAACACTGATATGAGTTTATAGTCTCCCCAATGACTATCCATAGACCCCGGATACTAGTCGGCATCCTCTTCCCTATATGGAGATGTAGTTGAGGTAATGTGGATACCAATCCGACCTCCGATTCAGGGATGAGACGGGTCAAGACATTACAAAGTAGTATTAGGGGGATCATATCCTTTTTTTATTTCTCTTTTCAGTTGGTAGAAAGGATACGAGGAATGTGTGGGTGCTTGGGATAATATTTGTTCTTTGGATTGATCAACCCATGTACAGAAATGACCAAGTGTCTAGGGATGAGAATTAAAGATAATGATTTTCAATATTACATTAAATATGATTTCACCTTGAGAGAATGGTGTATTCTCCAATGCTTATTGATTTTCATAATCCTGAAAAGTAATTTTCTTGGACTGAAATGGAAAGGTAGTGTCATACATGAATCATCTTAGGTTCGTATAGATTCACATGTCATGCATATAACATGCCACGTAGTTGCATTAATATGTTGGCTTTTAATTTGGATTGTGTTCCTTGGGTGTAATTCTAGGGTTTGATCTGCTTTATCATGCCTATGTTGATAGAATTTTTTAGTGATGGATATAATATGCATGAGTTGTTATATTCCATACTTATTAGTATTTTTTGTTATTGTTCTATAATTCAATGTTATAGATTGTTATTGTGTTACATCTTGTGATAACATGACTGAGATGTTTTGTTCTGTGAATGGGCTACTAAGGATAATATGTTAAATAAATATTGATTTTGATAAATGGGATCCAATTCAAAGAGATAAGGTGTATGGGTTCCTTATTAATTGGTAGATGGCCACCCCTATGATTGAACCTCATATAAACATTGAAAGTTGTAAAATGTTTAAAAATCTAATACTACTGAGTTTTTATTGAGATGAACTATTGTTGGGTTGCTTTTTGAGGAACCTAGATTGTATAAATGGGCCCTCAGGGGTTTCCTTCATGGTAAAAGTGATTAAATTCTAAATTTCCTTATTAAATTTGAATAAAACTGAATGTTAAATGATTAAAAGGATATTTTTGATACCATGCCTATTTTTCATAATAATTTATTTTGAAATCCACGTTACTTGTTGTGAAAAGTACTTGTTTTTTTGTTGAATTTATTAAAATGATATAAGGATAAAATGAATTTATTAATATTCATAAAATTTGGTATTTTGAACATCATTATTTCTGTTTTATTTGACCAGGAGAGATGGTCGACTATTATGTAACATAATGATGTAAACCATGGTAGGGAGTACCCTTAGAATGTTCTAGGTTGTTAAGGTATGTTAGTCCCACTTCATGGGAGGATTTCATGGTAATCATGTGTTATGACATGTTGATAGTTTTATTATACAAGTTTTATGAACAATATTTGACATAGTGATCGTGGTTCGCGGAACATCACATGCCTGCATTAACTGTTCTAAAATAGCATGCTAGTGAGCGTCTGATATCCTATTTCGAAATCTTGGACAATCTTATGGTGGATAGTATCACATCATTATTTTGTAAAAAAGTCGGTTGGAGATGCTGATCATTTAGAATAGATTTGTCTGGTAGTAGTTTGACTGATCTTCTTAATGACCTTCGTTTTCTATTAGTTCTCTCTTCGGAATATGATGTGTCGGACTCCTATATTGACCTTGTAGACACTAAGATAATGTCATTAATATAATTCACTAAATTTTTAAATGTAGTTTGTCTTATTTTGTGGTTGTTATCTAGATTGTACATGAGATCTGTGGTTTCTTTGGGTTACTTCTATATTCATGTTGGGGCATTATTATTTTTAAAATATCCTTGTGATACATTTACATGGAAATTTCACCAGTGGTCGGATAAGGATATCATTATTCATGAGTATGGTTTGGAATAGTTTTATAGGCATCTCATCAGATAAAGGTATATTGTGGGTTTTTGGTTCACTACAACTTTCGAAGGAGTCATGTGCATCATGTTCTGTTTTTTGATCAATATTCAACCGTTTTCTTTGATGATGTCCCAATAATGGCCTCATATATAATTTTTTTTCAATATTTAAGCTATGAATTGATCTTTGGATCTGGTTTTAAAGGAATAGTAGTTAGGCTTGTGAAGGGTTAAAGGTGAGTGTGGCATTGGAAATGCAACACGTCAGTTCTGACTATATTAATTGACTGTGGTTGGTCAGTTGTTTTACTAGTGGTTCCTGATGGCTTCTTAAGGATGGGATTTTTTAAGGGGGTAGATTTTAATCCCCTTGTTTTTTAACTAGGTTGGAATATGAAGGTTACCGATTTGTTTCGATTTATCTATGGGCCGATTTTTAAACTGAGATCAATAATTTTTTTATGAGTGTTAAAACACCTAAAAGTGTTGTATTTGGGCTTGCGTAATTACACTATAATTATAGCGGGTGTCCTGATGAGTCTCAAGAGCACCTTATCCTAAAAATTTCACTTCAATGTATCTGCATGGGCAGTGCACGGTTTCGGTCCAACCCATAAATTATAGATTGATTAATAAATTTTTTATTTTAATTAAATAATATTATATGATAGATTGTGATTAATTATAAGTATGTAATAAAAATATTAATAATAATGATGTTATAATTATTATTATTTTGGTTTTTTAATTAAATTAATGATAATGAATTAATTAAATAATGTTTGATGAAATTAATATTGATTTGGGGTTTATCAATGAACTGTTTTAATCAAATAAAGTGTTTCAAAATTATTAAAGGACAATAAATTATTAAATGGACGAATGTGCTAATAAAAATAAGGTTATTATTATTATTATGATGTCTTCAATTATTTTCATAGTTATAGATTTTAATTTCATTTGAAAGGATTGTATCTATTATGGGAAATTAATGTGGATTTTGAGCTTCTCAAAAAAATAACTAAATGAGGAGTCTCAAATTTATTGAAGCGTTGTTATTAAATAAATAAGTAATGTATATCAAAGGTTTAAAAATAATAATAATGAAATTATTTTTATTATAGTTTTATGGATGTAATAATTTTTATTACTTTTCCAATTAAATGAAGGGTTTTGAGTTGGAATTTTTATCATATTTATGATATTGTAATAAATTGGGGGATTGGATTTTATGTAAATGGATGTTGGAATAATAATAATGATGATTTTATTATTATATTTCTTTTTTTAGATAAATAAATCTTACAATAATTTAATGATCTATAGGGAATTTCAATTTTAATTACGAAACATTTATTAAGAAAATAATAAATAAAGATGAGTTTTTAATTAAATGGGGTGTTTTTCATTAATTAGAAAACTGTTTAATATGTAGATTAACTATAATAAAATGGGTATTATTATTTTAATTATTACACTTAGTTAAATGGAATAATATAAGGGAAAAAATAATATAGAAATGGGGGGAATGACCTTCATGTGGCACTACCCCCCCATGTTTCTCCACCTCCATGTGCGACGTAGAAGAAACTCTGGCCTCCTCCTCCACACGACCCTCCTCCTCAGGATCTCTAGCTTCACACAAACCACAGGAGACCCTCTCAATAGCAGCATGAAACCAGGGTAGAGCTCCGGTTGGGTGCGACCCATATGGAATGAACCCCCTCCGGGCAGTAACCAAATATGCACCACGCCCTCTCCCAGAATCAACTTTTCGCAGGACGATTCCCCTCAAAATCTTCACGATTTATTTCCACATCGTAAAGGTGATTTTTTCAGAATATAACTCTTGATTTTCATCATCAATTTGAATACTATATCTCTCACCATGTTTTCTTGGCTATAACCATATGGTTCGGGTTTAATCCAATTGGTGAGTTCCTCTATTTTAGGATATGTGAATGTTGACTCTGGACCCATTGGTCAATAATCTAGCTTCCGCCGCCACGGGGGAGGTGGATGGTCTGAAATGTTTTTTTTTCATCGTTCATTCAGGTATGTTTCTAAACTCTGTGTCTGGTTTTTCAGCAGTTATATTCAGGGCTGTTATATTTTTATGAGTTCTTGGTACCATGAAAGACGTCTGTGTTATATTATTACTTTTATTCTAGTTACTAGTATAATATATATAATCTATTTATCAATTTAGAGAACACACACACAAACACATAGACACACAGACACACACACACACACTCACACACACTCACACACACAGATATATATTTATATGAAGTTTTGCGTTCATGTGACTGCGGACTAGTTGTGGACACGTTTACGCTATGTACATTAATGCATTGTAGAATAAAAATGGTTCCACCCCTAGGTAGGATCCAAAAATCATTATCATGTTGCTTAAGAATTATATCTTCTTTAAAAAAATGAGAATGTGAGTTTCTTTGATAATGGAACTGCTATGTTTTCATGAAATGTTTATTAAAGATAAACTTCTGGTTAGTTCTAATTTTGTATCATGCTTACTATGGTTTGGATTTTCATATGTCTTCTTACTTTTGTTGATATATGATATGATGATGCATGACACTTTTGAGGATATTAAAGGATGCCACCCACATGAGACAAATGAGGACTTGATCGTGTCTTGGTTTTATGTATGTATTTCTATTTTTGATGAAGTTATATAATTAAACAGTTAAATGAATTTAATGAGGTAGTATGGGTAATAGGGCAATTAATTGAGGAAATAATAATCAAGTCACATATTGGAAAAATTGTGTCATTTTTTGAATAATGAGAATATTGAATATTTTGACATGTTCAAAATATAAATTGGAAACTGGTAATAATTAATGGGTGGATTAATTATTTAATAATAACTTTTAAATGGATAATTAATCTATGAAATGGTTAAATAGAAATTATTTAAATAATTTTTTTGGGATAAATTAATTTGCACACATTAAATTAATATTTTTAATTGATAGGATATTGCGACTGTTGGCCAATGGAATATTTTGATGCGTGTTTGTTTTCCAAGCCTCATGTTTATTTATATATAGTTGTTTAAAAATATGATATCATTTTTGAGATGGTTGCTAAATAACTGGGCCTTATTTATCATGTTTTGAGATGATTATGAGGTGCATGTAAAATGCTAATATCTTGGAAGAATCACAATTTTAGTGGATGGGTTAAGACTTGTTAAATAATTTTGACAATTAAATGTTGGTTAATAATTTAGTTGTCATGATAATAATAATTAATTTATTATTAATTATTATCTATTGAGATGTTGAATGGTTTATTGATTGTGGAATTATATGATGAGAGATTGATGTTGTTAATTAGTTATTTATTTAACTAACAAAATGAATTTATTAATTTATGATTTATTTAATGGATGGTGTTGGGTGTAAGACATGGCATTATACTCTAATGATAAATTTATATTTATGATTTATAAATGGTCTCTGAGATTGAGACTGATACTCCAAATACTAATGGAGTTCTAGACATGGATTTCTACAACTTGTTTTCATGCAAATATTCTTTTATGGGATAGAGACAGATGCTCCAAATACTAATGGGTTGTGAGAAATTAACTAATTATCTAAATACTCAAAAGGGTGTTATAAATGTTGTTATACATCCATTAATTGACACTGGATTGTGGGTTCAATTGGTCATACATGAAATTAACTAATGGTTAATGAAAATTGAAATGACATAATGATTTGTGAATTGAATATGAGAAAGGGTCCACACTTATTAATGAATTTGGTGAATCACTATCAGTGGACGGACCCAATAGAGAATCACTATTTTTAATGGATGTGATCTTCTATAGTTTATGAATGGATAAGTTGAATAACTTATGAAATTTTAATGAAACTAAATCAAAATCTTGGATTTGGTCTTTACATTGATTACATAGAAGGTCGTTAGTGACATCTGTAGTGAGTGACTTATACAGGGGATGTCTGGCATAGAATCAATATCGATATTTTAATAATTTATTATGTTTAGAATAAATGTTAAATAAAAATATTTGTGTAATTATTGTTGAGTTTTCATGACAAATATATAATGCAAGTTCAAACACCAGTGGAGGTTTGAACCAAGTACTTGGGTATATAGTTACATTGTACTGCTTTATTTATGGATGCTTTCACATGATTGAAATTATTTATTAAATTCCTAGATTTGGGATAGACTCTGGTGGTCTCGGACTACTGAGATTTATATCTCAAACCCTTATCGGGCCACCATTGCACCGAGTTACCGGATTAGATTCTATTTTGTTGTATGATTATGGTGTTTTCATTTAGTTGGGAGATAAGAGTAGAGTACCGAGTGGATACTCGGGATTCTTGAGGAGACTACCCTTAGGGAATTGAGTCATTGTTTATTTATTCATGTATTGGAATGTAGCGTATGTTATTTTGTTCATTGTTTTCCTTTTGTACAATTAGCATGTCATGCATGCACCTACTATATAATTAGTTTCAGCTATTAGGTTTGTACAACATTTATAAAATCTTCCTTCCACTGCTTTATCATTTTTTAAATTTCTTCTTCTATTTATTAATATTGTAAATTAATGAACTTTCATATGAGTGTATAGTCTCTCCACTAACTGTCCATATACCCTTGATGCTTGTATACTGACATTGGCAATGGAGAGATGTTCTTGAGGTCATGTGGCAACTGGTCTAGCCACTAAATCATGGGTGATCCAGTTCGAGATGTTACAATAACAAAAATCAATCCAGTTTTTCCTCACTAAATTTTTTAAATTGTTTTTTATTGAAAAAAATAGAATAAAAATTTTATCACAAATATTATAGTATCTTATTATGTATATTCATAAATCATTACCATAACATCTAATTCCATCATGTGACGAAAGCTACTATAATTTGTAGTTATGGACTACCAACTCAATGGAGTGATAAAACTCATTTTCACCTCCATAAATCAGAGATGGAAAATATTATAGTGTAATTTTTTTAATATTTTATTTATTTTTTAATAAATATTCATCAATTCTGAATTTTATTTATATTTCATTTTTTTACCCAATAAAAAATAAAAACATTATTAATACATACATATAGAATACTGTCTCTAAGTAGTGATGTAATATAATTTTCCACAACGCATTATATGAATGTTTGTAAATATTTATATAATTAATTTATATTATTTTAATATCCATATCAAAATTGTTGTGATAAATTGTCCATTATCAAAATTTATGGACCACTACTACAAAACAAAAATATACTTGAAAATTATATTATGATCACACAAAGTTATAAAGATAATGAATGATTACAAATAGATGGTAGATATGATGTAATATGTATATCATTTATGGTGTTATTCATATGATAATTGTTTTCATTTATTTATTATTAATTTAAATTAATTAAAAAAATTAGAAATGTATTATGATTAAATATTGGCTTGAGTAATGGGTTTTTCAATTATCATAAATTTCAGAATGATATGTAATGTATTCAAAAATAAATTTCATAATGTGGTTTATTTAATGTATATAAGTTAAATTATATAATAAATTTAATTATATTATATATAAATTATGATACATTAATAATTATTCTATTAATGGGGGAATGATTCAATACTAAAATCAACTATACGTGTCTATGATAAAATTTCCTTTCAATTGGTATTTTTTATGATTACATTATCTGATGAAGAAATTTAATTATATATCTCTCTAATTTTTTTTTTATAATACTCTATATAAATCAAGAAATTTTATGTTTTTCATTCATTTCTCTCTGTTTTTGTAATCCATAGGCTGAATGAATGTTTTTAGGGTTACTATACTAGTTTTTCCCTTTGGTAATTAATAAATTAATATATGTCCATATATTTTTTAAAATATTTTCATGAAATGTTTTACTATTCTAAAAATATTTATAAGAAACATTTTTACCCATTACTGATTTTTAGTTTTTATAATTGATTCTTCTTATTGCATTATGAAAAATGTGAATTTGTCTTTTTATGAACTATGTGTAATTATTTATTGTTTTATATTATATTGTATGATTGAGTTTATAAACCATTTAGAAAAATTTTTTATTTAATAAATATTTTATAAGATTATAATTTTGTTTTCAATGAATTTTTTTTATAAATTTTTGTTTTAATTTTTTATCTTCTTAATAAATGATTATATGTTATATTATATTTTCTTCAAGAAATATTTTGTTGACTATTAAAATTTATTCTCATATATAACAACATATTTTGGGGGTTAACATGATTTAATAATGATACTAACCAATTTTGCAATATTTTTTCATCCTCTAGATCCTATATATTTTATTACTAAAAATATAGTAATAACCTTATACATCCGATGGGTTTAGATTTGAAGATATTATTATTGTTATATGTACTTTTAGAACTAATATGTATAGTTTACATTAAGTGACTTATTAGAATGAAAATATGTTGCTCTCTAATGAATTTTATAATGATGCATATATCATGGGATAATATTGATAGGTATTTGGGGTTATCCAAATTAAATAAAGGTTATTGTGAAATAATATAGTCCTCGATGTGAAACATGAAATAAGAAATGATGGAATTATGATTGAAACAATTAAACTTTGTTGTTGTTTTTCATAACCCCTCACTTTTGAAATTATTTTCAAAATTTTTGAATATTACACAAATGGGTTCCACATTCATATGTTATATTTTCCATTATCATGAACAATTAGTGAAGAATGAACAATTTTATATATTAAGTATTTTTTTAAATAAAACACAAAACATGTAACACGATTTAATATCATAGAAATTTTGGGTATGAAAATTGTAATAATTTATTGTTTTATCATAACCTTATACATATATTATTTCCATTTTTTACCCTTGATTTTTATCTTTTATGTATTAAATTACTGAGGATATTTTCACATTCTTTCTATTTTTTCCATCACCTTGTTATGAAGAATGGTTTCGTTTATGATATGTCCATGAAGGGTTATATTTTTTATGAATGTGATAATAAATAATGAATATATTATATGTAACAGTTTATTACATATCCATGTTTCTGTTGACACTAAACCTAATTAGTCTTCTTTCATGTATTATTTTGAAATATATTGAATATTAATTTAAAAAGTCGTAATATTTATGTGTGAAAGGTATGTGTTACTATTGGGATTGCTAAAGGAAATATTTATTAGAATTTTGGGAAAATGTATATAGAAATATTATTGTGAACCCCAAGGATAAGCCTCTATATTTGAGAAAATCATGTTTTATAGTGAGGAATATAGCATTGTTTCAGTAGGAAAATATATCCCAATAAGGTTACTATAAGTACATAATATTATGAAATAGATGTATCTATTGTAATATCCATAACCCAAATTTGGTTGGGTATATCATGGACATCATTTTTATAAATAGATAATTGTTCCTTATATTTAATCCATTTTAATACTCCCATGGGATACGTTTTGGATAATTTTCATTTTTATTCATATAAATTATAATGGATTTGATTTTATTGTGCTAATGGATGACCTAGGTTGAAGATATGTTATCTTAGAATAAAATGAATATTTCATTTTTTAGTTATCCAATATATGGTTTACATGAATAAATGATTTTTCACTAAGATTATTTTGTCTCATTAAATGGTTTTTGGATTTTCAATATTTGTAGAACAAGATGGAACCCTATAAATGCCGAATTTGATAAAAATGCAAATAATAATCCCCTTAAAAATTTAGTTTTATAAGATTTGGAATAAAAACTATTATTTTTATGATTTTATATCATTCAAAATCCATGAATAATGTTGAATATAAAAAATAAGTGATTTATGGATTAATAGACTATTGATTCATTCTTAATCAAACACCCAATGTATTTTAGTGGGTCTTGAAACAAATTGATTGATAGAAAATGGATGAGTATCATGAAATACATATTGTAAATTTTAATTATACTCTTATATAGTTAACATATATGATTCTAAGTGGGTTAATAGTGAAATATTGTTATTAATATTATACAATGTGTGGAAATTGACTCAAGGTAGTGGAATTAGTATAGGGGATTATTTTTCAATACGTGCATTGTGTATAATTATATTTTGAATATGGGGAAGGAATTATTTCCTAAAAAAGAAAAATATGTTGAATTCATTATAACCTATGAGGAAATTTTTTTAGGAGATATATGGTACTCTTATGGTATTATTATTGATAAAAACAAAACTCCTCCGGTCATTTAGTGGCCTCTAAAAATTTCTTAGAAGTGTGTTTGTAATAACAAATATCGTTAACTATACAGAATTAATTTTATTTCATATAATGTTGGGAATGGTTATTTGGGTCCCCCATATATGTCATTGTTTTGAAATAAATTAAATTTGGATATCAAACAAAATTCAAATAAAAAACAAAGTAGTTAGAGATATCTGCTTTCCATCATTCCATTTATTTAGAAAGAAGCATGTAGTGAATTTCCTAATGGTAATTAGTAAATTTTTTTGTTTAAAATATTAATACATTAGAAAATAAAATTATTTTCAAGTATTCAAATATAATATAATAATGAAAAAGTAAGGAAATCACTAATTAATTCAAGACCCAAAATCTAATGATATAATTTAATTGAGATTAAATATTATACTATCCAGTTCATGAATATAATAGTTTACAAAAATGATCATCATCATTAACCATTTATGCCAAGAGACAATGGTAAATCTCATGTGTTTGATCTTTAATATGCGGTTTGTGATAATGATGTGGTGAAAGATGCACAAACCATCAACTCTATTACTATTAATGCATTATTTTGTTCTAGTTTTCCCATTTATTTTGATCTAACATATTTTATATTAGTATCAAAATATTAAAAAAACAAATAGATATTGTAATATCATTAAAAAATCAATTTTTTATGATACTGAAAGCACATTTATTTGAATCATACATCATTAAAAATATATGTATGGTGATTCTTAAAATTCATTATATTTTTCATACAGATGTATTTTATGAGAATTTGGGAATTGAATGGATTTTCTATTATAATTCCCATATCAATTACAACAGATGTGAAGATACATTATAACCTTAAAGAAATTATATGATTTTGTATTATTATGTGGATAAATATGATAATAAATGGAAAATTACCTTAATTTCATATAGTTTTAACACCACGAGTTTTTATGTAATATTTTTCTCCATATAAATTTAATTTATCCGATACATTCTGAAACATGAAATACACAATCTTAATGAACAACGATAAACTATTAATATTATCATTTGAAAATAAATATCACTAGATAACTATTAAAATTACATCTATATAGAGAAACAATTATATAAATATTATTTATAATGGTTTTATATAATCAAAAAAATTATCTAAAATTACTTTCTTTTCTATGAAATAAATATTGGTTCTAAAAATAAAATTTTCATAAAAATTTATTTTATTTATTAATTTGAATAATAAAAAATTGAATTTCTATTTTTTATGAATAATAATTCAAAAAATTTATAATAATTTTTATAATCATCTCATAAGTCACATTTTTAGGATTTTCTTAAAAAATAAAATTTCCAATTTTTTGAGAAAAATATATGTTTTTAATTAAAAATATACTTTTATATTGAATAATTTGTAATGTTATTTTTTGATAAAAATGTTGAAAAATTATATTTTTTTATATAAAATTTCTATTAATAAAATTCAATTTATTCATTTCAATTTCATATTTATTTTTCATATAAAAACAATTTAAACAGATGAAAATGTTCTCTTTCAAAAACCACTATATACATAAAATTGCGGGATTAAGATTAAATTAATTTTTTATCATTGTGATTATAATTTGATAATGTTATTAAATAATTAGAATAAAATTAATTTATACTATATAATAATGGTATCTTAACATTTGACAATAATGAACAATAAAAATAATATATAACTTATTTAATGTTATTAAGGTATAAAGAAACCTTAGTATTGGTTATAATAAAACTATAAGGGTTAAAATGACTATAAAAAATGGAAAAATTATATTTTCTGGAGTTTTTTCAATTTTATACTTCCTAAAACTGTATATATTTTAATTTGGGATATTTTACCTTATGAGTGACTTAATTATTTTTTTAGAAACTTATTTTTAATTTCTGTGTGGGATCATTTCCCAAACATTTAAAATTCCACGAGAACCCTAAAAATAATTACACATGTAAATCCATGTAGTTATTCATACCCATACTAAAATCCTTCTCAATAATCCATATTCATATTCTGGATAATTTTAGTCCTCTCAAAGGACTATCACTAGGTTCATTAATAACAGATATAAGGAGGTGCTTCCAAGAGAAGATAATTATCATCATCAGGATCTGTCTTTTTATTTTATACTCTTATTAATTTAATTATGTCATAAAATAGACTGTACAAAAAAAACATGATATAATATATAAATAATATTAGTTATGTTAATGTAATACTGAATACAATCTCTCCTTCCATAATATTGAAAATGATATAGTCCATCATGTGTATGGAGAACTATTACCACACAAACTGATGTCATTCATTTTCAATAAAAAACATCCATGGATTAATATCATAAAACACTAAACATATTTATATTATATTTATTATATTACTACACTTATGGAATTATAATAACATTGATTTCTTATTTCATTCTATTTCATGGGTGATATGATAGCATCACTCTTGTATATGGGGGACTAATGCCTCTCAAAGGGATGTGATTCATTTTCAATTATGATTTTCAGGGATGATAGTTATGATATATTGTATCAATATAAATTACACAAATGAAATAATAAATTTTTATGAAGGATATTATGTTATTTATAATAGATTTATTTATTTTGTTTAGATAATAAAAGGAACATTCACACGTGCATATGACAAAATGCATCCATGAGCGGTGAATTTTATTTACTTCACCTAATTCATTTTCATTAGATTATAAATATATATATAAAATATAAATGAAATTTATATTATCGAAAAAATTATATAGATTATGTAACCATTATCAATGTAATAATGTGGAAAATAAAATATCAAAAAAATCATGGAAAACACAGTTGTTATTCCCCGAAATAGGATTATACCTTGATATTATTAATAAAAAGGATATTAATTTTGAAAGGTAAATCATATCTGATAATATATGTATATAATATTTATTATAATTTAATTTTTAATGTGTAAAATGAAAATTGAGACATAATTTAAAGGGGTTTTATCTATATTTTTAGTACCTAAAACATGTGTTATGTTATAAACCAATATTTTTTGTTCATATGTATATGAATCCCAAATTTTATTTAATATAAATAATTTTTTAAATTATATTTTTTGTTTCCAATAATTTTATTCCATCACGGGGCTTACAATTTAATGTCACAAATTAGAAAATAATTTATGTCCCAATATCTTCTTTTATCAGGATAATTATGATTCTGTTTTTTATAAAAAAAATTTATTATCTATATACCAATAAATTGATGAAATTATTTATACTTTGGATAGCTCTTGAGAATAAAATATTTCCCATTATTTTATTATATTTATGTACTCAATATTTGAAAATAATTACATTAATAAAATCCACCATTAATTATATCATTTTTTAAAACCCATTTCTCCATAATAACATTTACTAAAATATTTAAAACTATTGTTAAAAGTTTTATAATGAATAATTAAAGAAATTTTATCAATTTTTTTTCTTTTTAGATAAGAATATGAAATAATCACCAGGTCATTTTCTAAACAAGTCCCATTTATCTTATTTTGAAAATGTTAAACGAATGATGATTTAAATTTGTATGGAATGAATGACATTCTCAAAATTTAAGGCCAATAATTTCATTGAATATTTATTAATAAAATTCAAATGTGATTTTCATATAAAATTATTTTGAAAATGATTAATTTTATATGTAGTGTTTTTTAATCTCAAATCGAATTTTTCCTACTAAAAATCAATAAACCAATTTTCTTGATTCAAATTCTAATTTTTCAATTTAATTTTCAATATTTAGTATTTTTAAAATACATTATGAATTTTTATTCGAAAATTTTTATTTTAAAATTCAATTTATATGTCTTATGAAATTTTCCATTGGATATTTAAAAATAATTTCCTATAAAATATGAGATTGTTTAATATTACATATCATTTTCCTTGTATGTGTTCTATGGATAACATTCTTATTTTTCCTCTAAATTGAATTTATTTATAATTAAAAAAATGTTTGTAATTTTTTTTTCTACAAAGGTTTATCAATTGATAAAAATATAATGAAAGACAATTCATTTCACAAGTTATTATATGATTTAATGATTAAATGATTATGAAACATGTAACTATTCAACGAGTTGTGATATGAAAAATTTTATAGGAAACCCGTTTGATTTCATAAATGAATAAATGATTTAATTTTAATAGAATTTTTGAAATCAAATGAATTGTTTTCATTATTTTATGGGTGGAAGCTATATCTCCCACTAATTCACAGTGTAAATATTATTTAATTCCAAGATAGATAGTACTATAACCTGAAATGAACATATATTTATACGAGAATTAGTTTAACATGTTTCCCTTATGAGTGATCCTTGAGTACTATATTGGTTTTGTGAGTGAAACCATTGAACAATGATATCCATTGGTCTTGTTCCTTGTATACTATGGAAATTATTTTCTATGATTATATACATTAAAAAATTATATATATTATTTTATTATTATTCTCTCGTGGATTATTTACTTGAATTTCATTAGTATTTATATATTTTAATTTTCTAAAAATTATTACATGACTCGTGATTTGGATATATGATATGTCAAGTAAATGTTTAATATATTATTATGTTGTTATCAGACCCTTATTTTCATTTTACGATTATTTTTCTCCCTTTATTACCCATACTACACATCTAATCATTCTCATTCTTAATATTATTTTCTCAAGGTTATGATAAAATTTATTATGAATTTTAAATCTATAAAATGTTCTATTTTTGATGATCATAATGCGAGATGACATAATTCTCATATGAATTGGTTGTTTATTATTACATTTTATCAAAGTAGCAAACCATTTATGATCCCCAATCTTGTCATTGTGAAATTAAATAAATATTAATCTAAATGATATAATATCCTTGTATTAAATATCCATGCTCTATATAGAAGGTATAAGTGGATAGTTTTTGGTAAGATTTAGAATATTATATGATAAAATGTTACTAAGATCCCTAAGTATATGTTTAAGGATATTTTTCAGGATGATTCAATTTATAATATATTTTCCTTGATTATTTTAAAGGATATATTGAATTGTCTCCAAATAATTACATCATTGTATATATAATTCATGTGGATGTGGCTCGATCATATAGGTATCTATAGTTAGCCACAATAAAATTGGTGGGATGAGAACCACTCAATCATGACCTTGTGTACGATAATGATCTTTATTCCACACATATTTTTAATCTCACATGGTATATGGTATGGAAATTCACAAACTATCTATGAACTATCATGGAGGAATTATATAATTGATAACAATGAAAAAACCAGGAAAAAAATATGGTCTCATTGATTTAAAATAATGTTTAATGATTTATTAATCATGTTTATTATTATTAATGATTACTTGGTTCCTCAATCTTAATTTTATTGGGTACAAAATGATTTTTAGTTTTACACTATAGTTGGGACAAAAACTAACTGTGTATTTTTTTGATGTTTAACATGTAAATATCTTCCTCATGGTCACCCAAAAGATATCATAGTTATAATTAAAAATATCATTTATATGTTTAATAAATATACATAATCAATGAATCGTGCTAATAATCCAAACAATAAATGTAGAGAACATCATTTTTTCAATTAATTAATTTGGAAACATGCAATTAAATTACATTATCTACCGATCCGAAGGTTGTTGACCAATGGAATCGTGCAAAAAGAAGATATATTCTATTATATAGTGTTTAGATCATGAAATATTCTTATTTTTTATGTAATCTAGTGCATGAATTGGACCAATAATCGACTCACATAAAAAATATAATGGAACAAGATTATATTAAAATTATATATCAGTATGAGTTAAAATAAATTCAAAAAACAACAATATTCATTTTCTGCAGTTGAATTTGGAGAAGGTGTTAATTGAGAAAATGTAAAATGATAATGAATAAATTGTTACAAATGAGTAAAAAATAATAAGTCATGTTATGTTCTTTTTGGTATTATCATCTACCTAAATGTAAGGTTGATTGAGTATTTAGAGAAACAAAATTATGTCTATGAAGAGGTTTATATATATAAGACTTCAATATTTATGACTGGATTGTTAAATTTTCTATTTTAAATCAATTAAATTATATAATCAGAAATTTTATTTTATATTATGTATGTCACGTAATATAAAGTATATCTTGTAGTACATATAACACGCATGGTTTCTTGGATTACTATAAATAATAAATTTCATTTATGGTATTTTTTATACAAAAAACATTGTTTTATCGAATACAATTAATATTATTATTTAAAATAATATTTTCCTAAAATATATCACGTTATAAGAAATAAATAGAATGAAATAACATTTTAAAATATATTTTTAAATTCATTGGTTACTAATTAATTAAATATTAATCGGAATACCATTTGATTATAGGGGAAATGGTTTTTTAAATGCACCAAACAGAGTTTTATCATAATAAATTAAATTAATTAATATGTTTGAATGATAATAACGAAATATATTTTTTATATATGACAATAATAATTTTTTATATTTATCCAATATTTTATATACGGATAGGATAAAAACAAATCCAATTTTAACAATAAAAACTAGTATTTTTCAAAAGGAAATTTCCCAACATTTTAATGGAAACTAAATTTTGACACTTTGATTAATTACTTATATTATAATACACATTATTTATGAAATAATAATATTAAAATTTAGTTTGGGTTATTTTTTGATTTTTTTTATAATGTTTCATTTTTTATAAATAGTTAAAAATATTGATTTTTTATTGAAAAATGACTCTTCATATAAATAATTTGTAATAAAAAATTATATTGTTTTTGTCACGACCCATTCCTCACAATGTATACCCCACCTAGGCCAGCAATGTGAAAAAGGAGATAATGACCCCTGAGTCCCACCTCTAGTAGGCCACGGGTTGGCACTAGCACCGAGGTTATAATAAACACACAAATGGGAGGCATTACCCTCAAAGAGAACACATGCAGAAGAGAGAGATAAGATAGAAAACAAACAACTCCAACTCAGAACCGAAATCTAAAAGAAACCCTAGAACATATATGAAATTCCATGAAAAAGTACTAAAACATAATGGGAGAACTACAAATACCCAAAAGAAAGTAAAACGGCAGCGACCACTAGCCCGAACAACTCCTCCAACCACAAGCTAGTAGTAACCGGCTTGATCTCTAACATACTCCATGTTACCTGAAAAACATTTTATATAAAAATAGGGTGAGTATAACAGTACACTTAGTAGGATCCTCCATGAAGCCTTTCACGAAAAGGTAATGACAGAATGCTAAAGCACAGTGAACAACAAGTGAAACTAACTCATCACCTAAAGAGGTATACTAAGTTCCCAACATCACCATGGATACTCTTACCATGTAACACATACAAGAGTATAGCATATAGTAATGAATATCAAGGGTACCCCACTACTACTCCCACACTGGTTTGCTGCTTTTCCCCAACGAAACACGTCCTGTGCATCTCTCTCCAAAGTCTCGCCCATATACACCTGGGATAAGGTCCCCAAACTGCACCACGTGCACCACAGAGGCTTGCCCGCAGACACCTGGGATAACCACCACACCATACTCACAACAAAAAGTAACCAGGTAGTTCCCAAGATCCACCACAGCTTGCATAACGTGTATCATACATCGGGTATTATACCTCAAGACATTACATCTCATACCCCGAGTAATGATCCTCTGGACATTACAGCTTATACACGTTACACCTATAGTAGTCCATAGGTTACTATATCCAGAATATATGTGTGTGAATAACCACAAGCCATCACAGCCCTCTACAAACATATATGGGGAAATTTAACTAATGATCCTCATGGAACTAGTATCTTCCAAGAGAAGAGATCGGGGTCAAAGGGGGTAGTCAGCCATTCATCCTCCCACCAGAATGTTGGGGAAAACAACCCTCAGGGATCAGAATCCCTGGGGTTTCAGTTTCCCTTACGGATAGGGTGGAGTAGTGTATAAAAACACAAAATGAATAGAATATATTATAACTCACAACCACATTATGGATATAACCTAGTATTAGTTTCAACTGAAGCTAACGTCTCTCGGACTCCGGGCTACTATTTCTAAGACTAGGTAACCTATAAGCACACAACCAATTAAAGAACATAATTAGATTACTTCATCCCCTTTTTTATCAATTAAACTATAAATTAATTAATTCTTTACACATTAATTAACTATGAACAAAACCACATTAAATTCATTAACATCACATCCAATGTAAAATGTTCCTTCATTGTTACAATCTCATCATTATATTCGAGCATCTCCATCATTATGGGTTAACATCAATTCTTAAAAAATTCATTAACGAATTACATTCCCACATTCCCAGGCATTGTAGAAAATCATCCTATGCTACTAACACAAGGGGCTCAACACGGTGAGTAGATGACTACCCGTCGAGTCGGTGCCGCCTATAGAAAGAGCGTATACCCATTCTCCCTGGAGAGGATATACATGGAAAGCATGTGGCATACCCCGCATGAATTTTCCCCTTTCGGAAGAAGGGTAAGTAATACCATCTCCCTGGAGAAGTGGGGAAATGAAAAGAAGATAAACAACCAAAGAATCCACAAGCATCCAACAACCACATTCAACCCCATTCATCATCCCTGGTATCCTCCTGGACACCCACCTACATAAACTGATGCATCTAGCCACTCTAGGCGTCATCCACTACCACAAAAACAAGGACTCCATGCTCCTAAATATCACAACACCCTCCTAGGGTCACATCACAACACAAGAATTAGAAAAACAAACATTACAACAATTTGGGATATTTGCTCTTTAGTAAGGCATTCAGCCTTCAAACAACAAGCACCAACAGATTTTAGGTTTACCATCCAACTAAATTAAACACATCATCCGCCCCAATTTGATCAACACCAAGTTGGAACAACATATACAACAAAACAACCAGATTCATTTACATGCCTCTTTATCTTTATCCAATTAATCATAAATTAATTCCGGCTTTACGTTCTTTATCAATTTCATTAAGAGCAACATGCTAACAAGCAAGGCATATATATGTATATCACACTATCTAGAAAATCAAGAGGTGAACCATTATCACGGTACAAAGAAAAAACATGCGATAAAACCAATTATTTTAATATGGTTCAAGTATTTAATTAGGTCAATTCTTATGTGATCCAAAGGGATAAATCATGCTAACTCTACGATTGCACATAAACAATTAGAGAATCCATGAATCCCCTAACTCAACATTTTTGACAGAAACCACAACGGTCAAAGAACTCCCAAAGTGAAAAAATATAATGTCAATTTTATTAATTTTCAATAACACATTGATTTTAAAAAATATCACACCATTAAGATGCTCATGGAAATAAGAGCAGGATATTCTATTCACCTTCCTCAATTGAACATCCATTGAAAAAGTAAAATTTCACCACATATGGAAAAAACTGTTTTCTGTGTTACCGGATCATGAGTCCAAATTAAATAACAAATATTTTAAATGAAACATTCAACTTGATTTTAGGGACACAACTCCATAAATAGTTTTTCATTTTTTCATTGTATAATGATGTTATGTCCGATACAAGATTCAACAATAAAAATAATATTTTTATTATTGGAAATTTGGGGGACCTAAGCCACCATTCAAAAAAAGGAATCCAACCTTGGTTGTAAAATGAAAGTCTTAATTATAGTGTCATGATGTCCATAATGATTCATCAACATCATGTCATTCTTAAGAGTTATCTTTTAAATACTTTTTTAATATCTAATGTATAAATAATAATGTATTATATTGGTCTTATTTAAAAAAAATAAAAGTGAGTATCCTCAATCAAAAGTCTTTACTCATTTTCATTCACAAACCCCATCACCATATTTCATCACATAAAACTCAGATATTTATTCCATACATAATTTTCAATTTTATTTATATATTTACTTAAAATGATGATGGTGGAAACACAAGGCCCATGAAAGAGTCATTATGGTCAATTCCACCTCTCTATCTACTGTAATTATTATTATTAATAGTTAAACCAAAGGAAATATATGCCTCCACCCTCAATCGTCCCAATTATTCATTTATTTCAATGAAATCTATATATATATATAAATCAATTAATTACAATTATTTTCATTTATTAAATTGAAAAAATTTAATTTTATTAAACAACTCAATCAAATTATGCAACCATTATTATTATTATTTAATATATTGTTAATAACAAAACCACCCTTAAATTTTTGTTAACTCCTATCAATTGTTAATAATAATAGTTATTAGTATTAGAAACCCCCATGTTGTCCATATTTGATGGTCGCATTGAATAATTGTGTCAGAAAACTATCGTGTTCTCACCGAGAAGCCTCCACCATGAGACACTATGCAAGAACTACACTCAGAACCGACCTCATTGTTCCACATGTCATTGTTTCATGAGAATTGAGGTAATAGAGATTATCCACATGATCATGAAGTATATCGAATCCTAAAACATTTCCTACAATACCAAATAATTAATTTTTCAGGAAAAAATTCCATTCTTTTATCAATACATCATCAGATTATATATTTTATTGTATTTTTTTCCACCGCAAAAAATATAGGGGTCCAATTATCTTCGAACACACCCCGGAAAAGTTGAATCATGACGACATGATCCAACAATGAATAATAAGAATAAAATTTGTTGTAAAATCAGTAATAAAAAAGGTGATAATAAAAATATTCCAAATATTCTTGGATGATGATTTTATATAGGGGAAAATGGGGTGAAAACATGGTATGCATAAGAGAAAAACTAAATGAATAATTTATTTCTATACATGGGATCCTGTGAAGGTTCAAAATAATGTTGATAAAATATATGTGATTGAACAAGATTAATAATTTAATTAAAATGGTAGAAAATAACATATACTGAGTCATAAATCAATTATTGATCAATTGATAGTGATGAATTCATCCACTAATATTGGGGAAGACTCGCTTCAATCACTACCCATTGATCCACATAAATTTGATAACTGATTGTGGTCTAATTTCAATCTACCAACAATGAAAACTATCTTTATCTTATTGGATCTAGAAAGGGTTATGTGGTTATCCCTTTTAAAATATACATAATAGGGTTTTGGTAGAAGGTTTAATTAGAAAATTTAATAATATAAAAAATTGAATTATTTATTTATTTCCATTAAATATACCCATCAATGACTTCCTTGTTCGAACGTCCTATGCCAACCAATGTTAGGTCACACCTAGGGTAAAATCCACCTTCCAAATTCATCAATGTTATTATATTTATTATCCAAGAAACTATTTATCAGATATTTGACTTATTCAGAATCTATTTTTTCTGAAATAAAAATATATTTTATATTTTTATAAAATTAATTATTTATTCCCCGGGACATGAACTCACACTCCACTTCAATTCATCTATCCATAAAAAATTATGGGAATATTCCAATATCATAAAAAACCCGAAGTCTCTATATTATTCAATTATTTATATATTTTCACCACCAAAATAATAAACTAATGAAAAATGTGGCTATACTGAGGTAGCATATAGATTTAGCATAAAACATCTATACACTATGATTTTAAACCCATGGTGAAGTACGAAACTCCATCATCACATCCTCTCTTAACTTTGATGGAATCACCATTCATTCCTTATATAAGATGACGTGATTAATTTATTATGAAAATACATTAGTTGACACACTAAAGGAAATATTTTCGTGAAATACCTCACAGTCAATGTCCCCTAGATGGTATTTTCTCTACATCATCAAGTCAAAGACTGCAACTTCCCACTCTAGGAATCAATTCACAATGTTTTGTTCATGTGGTATTAACTAGATCCACCTGTATGCGATAAATTCATACCACTGCATCTATGTTCTCATTGAGAATGCATTGGTGAGTAGGAATAACATAACCGAGTAAACTCATCTGTCCACAAGAAGAAAAACATGGAATTCACATGGAAAAACACATGTGTATTCTACTCAATTAGAAGGAGAGTAACCCAAAACTGGATTCCCTACCACACCCACTAGTACAACCCCATGAAACTAGGGTCACGAAAAAAACACTGTGAGTGATATTATCTTATATATCACTCTATTACACATATATTCCTTGAATGCACAATTCTAATTAACATGTTCGCCACAATTAATCATTGTCTACTATGGGTATCACAGACTCACCCTCATGATTAAAATCATGTCAAAAACTCATCTTATTTGGGGAAGTGTTTCCCTTCATGGTGATTCCAAATTTAATTCAAAATACATCACATCAACTCTGATTTCCATTCATTCTAAATGTATCCAAGAATATGACGGTACTAAGAAACAAAAAATGGCTTCCCAATCTACCTACCAGTTATTCCATGACCCTATTTTTGAAAACCACAATATGTAAGCCTTCCATGAACACATTTGTTAGAGGGACTTGTCCACCAAACCATGAAACTATCTTCATTGGGTGGAGTAGACTCACCCTCACTATTTTTCTGATATCTCCAAAATAATTATTATTGGGGGAAGAACCCCTCATATTCATGATTTCAAAAATTCATCATATAATTCTGAAAAAGGGTTGCACCGATAACCCATGTCACCTGAGTTTAAAGCAATATCATGATGATAAATTAAAATAATTCCTCATACCACTACTATAATTTTAGGTATTTCTGACGGGCTCATTGCAAAAAATCATGTTTTCGACGGGAAAGGGCACATTCGCAAATATTCTTCTGATTATATACATTATATATATAAAAAACCTTTCACGACAGACCATCGTAAATACTTTTTGTGATGGCGAAGTTCCTCATCACAACTTATACATTGATTATATTAATTATATATATAATAACCTTTTGCGATGGGCCCATCGCAAATACTATTTTTCACAGTCCTGTCGTCATGTCACAAATACTGTTAATTAAAAAAAAATTATATTATTTGCAATGGGAGTCTGTCGAAAAAAGCCACATCACAAATAATAAATATAATAAAAAATATTTTATAATATTATTAATAATGAAAAATTTATATTAATATTATTAAAATAAAAAAAAAACAATTATTATTATGAAAATAAATAGGCAATAAAAATATATAATACTAAAAATATATATTTAATAAAATTATGATTAATAAAAAATTAATATTAATTTTATTAAAAAAATTAAAAAAATAATTATTATAATTCTCAATATTCAAAAATAAATTTTCATAAAATTTATAAAATTTTATTATTATTAGTAAAATAAAAAAATATTAAAAAATATAATACTAATAATAAAAAATAAATTATTAAAAATAAAAAAAATATGCAATATTTGTACCAATATAAAAGACAGAATCTATAAATAGTTCATATTATAATAAATCTTAAATTCAAATGTTTTTAACATAATAGAAATAACTGGTAGTCATCTTCTTGAGTAGGTGATGGAGCAGTAGGAGATGGTGGAAAAACACCATCCCTAAACTACGAGTCAGACATCGTATATACTCAATCTGCTCATGATGATATTGTTGCCATCGACACATCTCCTCCTCATGCTGTTGTTGATGCTGTCATCGAAACATCTCTTTATATAACTTCTTGAAAACCCTCTATAAGCTCGGACTGAGTTTGCAACTCCTCTTAATATTATGAGTTTGAAGATGATGCCTCTACATGAGCTCCTCTCGAGTTGGATGCTGACATCCCAACAGTACCATACTATGTACCAGAAGTCAAATCAAATTTGATACCAACTACTCATCCCTTCTCAGAGCCATATTGTGTCACCTAAATCCTTGCCGCCTCATCGAAATGGGGGGCACTAGTGTGCTCAGTCATCTCATCCTGAATCTCAACCTTTGTCTGAGTGGTTGCAGCCTCATATGAGTTTTTCAATTCCAATTTGAAATTAAAATGGTGAGAATATTATATCCAGATATTTTTCAAACTGAAAAAATAATACTAACCATAATCTATCGCTGACGATCACCTCTAATCTCTCCATTGGATATATCATAGTACATCCTATGATAAACGTTTAACTCTGAAATATCGGGATTCTCGAATGCCTACAAAAAAACAAAATAAACTCTTTATATTTAATGTTATATTTAATATTTAAAAACATATAATTACATGATGACCTCTATTCATACTGAATGTACAACTACCAGCCTGACGCGTCACCTCCTGTCTCCCCCGACTCTGTCGTCCCACTGATGGTATCCTCTAAAATCCACCACCCACCTATTCTAAACATAATCAATCCCAAACGTGAGATGAAATTTACTCTTGTTGGTGGCCTCTATAATACTCATCAAATTATGTCACTCCTTCTTTCTTAATGGAAGTTATTCTCAAATTGTGCAAAAAATGACGGACACGGTCAAACATAGACAACTGCCATGCAATGTGGATAGCGTCACACATGCTATCATCAATGGGATACCATAAACCCGAAAAATAATTTATAATATCAAGTTATTAATAAAATAAATTTTAGATTAAATATTATTTTTTTACATACCAACCAAAGATGGAACATATCGTTCCGTACATCAATAGGAATCTGTTCCCATGTAATCTATTGCTGAGAAAAATAATTGTGTAATATAGTGCTTTGTTGTCCAATAGATACATATGAAAAACTATGGAAAACAAATTAATAATCATACAATTTATATATATATATATATAAATTAATGAAATCTAACTAAAATATATAGGTTACCATACCTCCATGTGTGTGGATCAAAACCAAAATGTGGACATCGCTCGAGGATAGGGTCAGGAATAAAAAATCATGCAAGACCACGCCCCCTCTGTGTACCCCCTGAATACTGACTACAATAAGAACCAAACAAACAGAAACTGTCAGTATAAATACCCAATCGCACGTTTCAGGATTCTAAAGAAAAATACAGATGCATATGGTCAAATTGATTCCATGAATCACCATCAGATAAATGATTCAATCTTTTATTAGTTGAATTCTTGGTTTTGTTCCATGACATCATTGAAGACGTGTTTTGAGATATAAATAAACATTGAAACCTGTGTGTAAGTGGTAAATATTTGAACTATTTTACTGGAATTGATCCAGACTTCCCTGGTTGAGCTTCTTTATACCTCGATTGTCCACATATGGGAAAACTATCCAATGAATCATTTTCACCAGAATAGATGATACAATCATTTGTACATGCATGAATCTTCTGATAACTAAGGCCCAGATTACGAACAATCCTATTTCTCTCAAATTAATTTGTGAGCAACACATATCCTTCATGTAATAGGGTCTTAAACAAAGAAAATATCTAATCAAAATAGTTGATTGACATTGTATTATCATATTTAATAGCCATAAATTTTGCGGTCGTTTCTAATTTTCTTATCTTGCAACAAGGGTATAATGCATCCTCTTCAGACCTTAACAACTCATAAAATTTGGAAGGTTCAAACTCAAGAGTTAAATCAATTTCAACTGGAGATTTAGTTTGCTGAACACATGGACCTGAAACATCAGGTACTATATTTTGAAACTGTTATTGATCCAGAAAAAAGTAGTTATTATCTTCTTTGGAACTATGTTCTCTGTTTTGATATCAAAAAACATAATCCAGTTGAAAACCACACTTCAACAGATGTCCCACAACCCTGTCAAATGTTTTACATGTTCTCAGAGCACATTTTTTACAAGGAAAATATGTTGTTCCTTTTGAAACATATTCAGGTTATAATGATGCAAATGATAAGAAAGCTTCAACACCCTTAATATATACTGTATTAAACCCGAACTGCATAGATTTCTATGCTGATTTATCAATGTGTGATCTTATAATAATGAATGTTGTTTACATCCTTGTTATTTATTTTTCAACATAATATAAAATCATTTTTATTTTTAAATAATTAGAAATTATAAAAACACTATCTAGAAAAAAATATAAATAATTATAAATACTTCTTAATAATTACCATTACTTACGGGCGACAGAATTTCCAGTTGATTGACGACTACCATTTTGGCAGACATCACATTTACTTGCAACATTCTCACACAGAACTGACAATGGTGAATCTTATCGGAGGTATGCATAATCATTCTCGTATGCACGAGAATGAATATTCGTACCTCCGAGCAGATTCTTCATTGTGATTTTTTCATAAGAAAGTTGATGTAAATGATCTTTTTAAAAAAAGAGCCCACTTTTCATCGACAAAACACCTTCTTGCAACTGTCACCGCCTGAACAAATTATAAAAAATGAGGTCCTATGAATTCATATTCAAACTCGTGCATATGATATTGGATATGCAAACATAGAAGCATACATTCCATAATGATTTCAGTAGGTGAAATATGAAAAGAGAAGTCTTATTGAGCAAATGGAGTGTTTTTAATCCACTAGAAATTGGAACAAGTTACAACAAATTATTCAAATTTATTCAAATTTATTTTCTTCATAATTTTTACTATTTCTTACAAATTGATTCTAATTGTTACGAATTTTTACTATGTTTTACTATTTTTACTATTTATTAATATTTATTACTATTTATTACTATTTATTAAAGTTTCATACTATTTATTATTATTTATTACTTTGTTTTACTATTTATTACTATTTATTACTAATTATTACTATCTTTTACTATTTATTAATATTTATTATTATTTAGTACTATTTATCACTATTTATTACTATTTATTACTGTTTATTAAAAATTATTACTAATTAATATTAATTATTATTAATTATTAATATTTATTACTAATTATTACTAATTATTATTAATTGTTACTAATTATTACAGATTAATACTATTTATTACTATTTACTTCTATTTATTACTAATTATTACTAAATATTACATAATATTACTAATTATTACTAATGGTTACTAATTATTACTATTTTTATTATTTATTACTATTTATTACTATTCATTAATATTTATTACTATTTATTACTAATTATTAATAATTACATCTAATTATTACTAATAATTAGTAATAATTTCTAATAATTACTATTTATTACTAATTATTACTAATTATTACTAATTATTACTAATTATTACTACTTATTGATAATTATTACTAATTTTTACTAATTTTTAATAATTATTACTAATTATTACTAATTCTTAGTAATTATTACTGATTATTACTATTTAATTGTATTTATTAATATTTATTACTATTTATTGATATTTATTAATATTTATTACAAATTATAACAAATTATTATTTATTATTACTAATTATTACTAATTATTACTAAATATCGCTAATTATTAATAATTATTACTAATTATTGCTAATTGTTACTAATTAATCCTAATTATTCTTATTTATTACAATTTATTCCTATTTATTCTTATTTATTCATATTTGTTACTATTTATTAATATTTTTACTAATTATTTCATTTTTTATTAGTTATTACAATTTTATAATAATAATTACTATTTATTAATATTTATTACTATTTATTATGATTTATTTCTATTTATTACAAATTATTACAAATTATTACTAATTAATAAGAATTATTACTAATTATTACAAATTATTTCTAATTTTTACTTATTTTTACTAGTTTTTACAAATTATTACTATTTCTTAATAATTCTTACTAATTCTTACTAATTCTTACTATTTATTTCTATTTGTTCCTATTTAATACTATTTGTTCCTATTTATTATTATTTGTTACAAACCCTTACTATTTGTTACAAATTATTAATATTTTTTACAAATTATTAATATTTGTTACAAATTATTATTATTTGTTACTAATTATTACTAATTATTACTAATGATTACTATTTATAACTATTTATTACTAATTATAACTAAATATTACTATTTATTCTTATTTATTTTTATTTATTACTATTTATTACTAATTATTACAATTATTACTATTAATTCCTTTTTATTGCTTATTATTGCTATTTATTACTATTTGTTTCTAATTATTGGTACTCATTCCTATTTGTTGCTAATTATTGATATTTATTCCTATTTGTTTCTAATTATTAATATTTATTCGTATTTATTCATAATTGTTCCTCTTTATTACTATTTATTACTCATTTGTACTATTTATTACTATTTATTAATAATTACTACTATTTATTAATAATTACTACTATTTATTACTAATTAGTACAATTTATTCTAATTATTACTAATTATTCCAATTTATTACTAATTATTCCTACTTATTCCTATTTATTACTAATTATTACAATTTATTACTATTTATTCTTAATTATTACAATTTACTCCATATTATTACTATTTATTCCTAATTATTACTATTTATTTCTAATTATTACTATTTAATCCTAATTACTACTATTTAGTACTAATTACTACTATTTATTACTATTGTAATACTATTTAATAAGAAAATACAGATAAAAAAAATTTAAATCTAATTTCATTACAACTAATCAAAAATAATTAAAATTAACATAAAAAATTACAGAAATAAAAAATTAAATAAAATAAGAATACCATTAAATTTGATCTTCGATTGATGCACACGCCTTCACAATTTCTCTGAAAAAAAATTAATTGGGAAAAAAGTTCACTATAAAATTTGAGTTTAGAGAGAGAGAGAATGTGAGAAATGGGAGGAAGAGAAAGAAAAATAGAGGGGGTATATATATATTAGATTAGTTGCGACGACACTAGTTGCGACGGGTTTACCGTTGCAAAAGATACTTTTTCGATGTGCCCCATCACAAATAACACTACCCGTATTAATTTCTGTCTGTGGTAAAAAGTGTATTTGCGACTGGCCCCATCGCAATAGGTGACCTTCCTACACACCTTTAGTGACGAGACAACATCCTGTCGCAAAAACACATTTACCGATATCGGTATTTGCGATGGGTCTCGTCGCAAATACCCTCCAACCCACACACTGTTTGCAATAGGGGGGATCCCCCCATCGTAAATAACTTTCTCGCGATTTGGCGCAGGACCCGTGCCAAATCATTCTTTTCCTTTTGTGATGGGATGAACACCCCCCCCCACACACAAATAACCCATGGGATGGACAATTTTCTAGGGTTTTAGCTTCCATCCCAAATACCCCTTCGCAAAAGACTGTTTTTCCCTCATTTACAATGCTGGACATGACATGGGTGGAACTATAGGGCTCCATGTTTTCCCCACCCCAGAATTTGAACTCGAGCTTGGGCATTGCTAATTAGGTGACAAAATGTATGTAGTACATGGGGGCAGTTCAGTTCAAGGTTTTTCCTCTGCTTATCTTTTTGTGGCTGCCTTGCAGAAGGGATGTCCTCTAGGTTGATTATACGACCAAACAACTATATCGTACGGACATGGTCCGCATACCCATCCTAGGGTAGGTATTTTTATTTTAGATGACGATGAGTCATCCATATAATGAGGCGAATGTAATGCGTGCATTACCAAAAAAATTCTTCAAGTATGTCAAAGTGAGAGGTGGTCATGGGCCAATACTTCACTGGTAGATTATCCTTAGCTTGTTATCGTCTCCCAAGAAACATATCATGTCATTGTTCTTTAGGATGATTGTCCACCTGCTATGCCCATCTTGACGTCTTATTAATTATTTCATTCCAATAAAATGGTTGTTGGGAGCCTTTTTTGATTTCCGAACAACATGAGGGTGGCTTAGATGATGAGACTGGTCCTGGTCCATCCGCTGGTTGAGAAATAATATCAGGTGTTGTAGACAAATTTCCTAATATTTATGACTCTATCATTCATATTTCCTCGACATAGGATGGCATTCTCACATTTTTTCTTTCTATGGGAGGACGTTCTTTCCATCATGATTATTGATTGCGGGGAGGACCTTCACAATTGGTGTTGTAATGGAGAGAGCTACTATTGCAACCGGATGCCTGAACTCAAGAAATTTCTTTACTACTTATTCCCCAGGGAGGACCTTCATGGTGGGATAAAGTGAGGTGGAGTACCTAATTAATTTTTTATGTCACTATGGGGGGGGGGGCTTCACAACAACTGATATTGCGGTGAGGGCCTTCGCAATGATCATCATCATGGCATGGACAACCATCATTACGTGATACATGGAGGCATGGAGAATTTATGTAGTGAACATCTTGAGGATGACCTTCAAGATGTACTTTAGTGAGGGGAGGACCTTATCATTAATTGAAATAACTATTGGTATGACCTTAATAAAACATTCATTGTTGGGAGGGCCTTCTCAATGACTATCATGATGGAGAGGACCACCATCATGACTTGATGTCCAACTACATAGAGAAGGATAACTATAGTGTATACCCTAGGGAAGACCATCATGGTGGATGAAATCTAGGTGTGGAACTTCTAACTATGTGATCATTACTTCGAGGGATAAGATACCCCGACAAGAATCAAGAGATAGGCTCTAGTGATCAAACATTTATGGCCCATTGAGTGATCCTCCATGGGTTATCTATGGAGTACCTTCAGATCAACAGGTAGAAATATTTTAGGGAGGGCCTTAGATACTACTACATTCACATCCATAAATTGGTAATGTAATTACATGGTCTTGATCATTCATTGAAATATTCTTGAGGGCTTCAAGAACTCTAGTGTTGAGAAATACTGGATCATATATGTGCTATTCATTTTCTAGTAGCCATTGGTGATTTTATTTATTGGGAACTGTCTTGTGGATAACCAGGGCCATATGATGTTGGTAATGGCCTTCAAATACGTATCCCTATTCTATTGGTTCTTGTGATTTCATTGAGATATGTCAAAAAGAATCTTCAGTTTTGGTAGGAATATATATGTTCCCTAGTGTGGCCACCACATTGGACAGGCGTCCCCCCATTTGAACAACTGTATTTACCTGATCCAACTGTCTATTTATCGCATGATATTTCATTATAACTTCCAAGACATGAGAAGAGATGTATAACTGTTCTGGAGTGACATACTCATTTTGTGAGTGAGTCATTTTGTTCGAGAAAGTCTGGTCGTGGGCCCAATTTCTTGCATTTGCTTATGATGCAATGATATCTTTTCATGTTTGGAGGATATGGTCTGAAATCGACCTCTGATCATCCACAATTTCTTGGATGTTTCGAGATACATCATTTCTTGTAATGTTTATGAAGGCCCATTTTGAGGTCAGAGCAGGAGTTTTTGACTGCTCTGGTCATCCATGAGTTACTAGTAGATACTAGTAGTTCTCTTGTGTCAGGGAAGAGGAACGAGTATGTCACCTGTTTTCTTCTTCACATTCCACCTAATTTCAATGGTGGTCTTAATATTGATGAGGAGAGATTTTCATCTACTCTCTTGCAGCTATATTTTTCTCTAGGTATTTGTATTCATTCGTATGAATTTGACTCTGCCAATATTTTCATGCCACCCTATTTGGATGGTAGGTTTAAAATTCTTTTGTAGGTATTTTTAATTCTATATATACAATTGCTGCCCAATTTAGATTGGAGACTTGATGTGAATCAGTAGGAGTTTGTTCTTGCATCTAGTTGAGGGAATCCCTTTTGGGATAAATTTCTTGTAGTGTAACAATAGATATATATATATATATGCATATAGTTTGCAGCTCTAGCTGCACGGCGGGACTAGCAAGCACTATCAGAAACGTGCATGTGATCGTATCATTCTTCCCTATTTTGGTGGTGGGATTGATTAGAGGGGGTAATATTGTTTATCTTCCTAGTAAATTCCCCCATGATAGTACGAGATAGATTCTCATCAGGAATAATGGTTATATCATTTTCCTGATTATATATTTTTCTCCCTTGCTGGGCAGGCCAAGCGACCCAAGTCTCTTCGCTTTTGGAAGGTGCCACCAGAATAAAATCCTCTTCGGTGGGAGGAGGCCATGTCGTCTGTCAACGGTGAAGATTCTCTCTAGTGGGGGCCCATTAGTAGGGAACCTATGTTGTTCAGATGAAGCTACCAAGGATGTTTTCAGCTACCTCCCTATGTTAATGGTGGTACTCAATGTCACGTACTGAGGATAGCCTCTTGGAATGGTTTGAGATGACCAATAGAGATTCTTTATTCTGTGATGCTGGTAGTGGTGAGGAGGTGGTTGGTGGACCATTACAGGTTGTAATTATTTTATTGTAGCCTCTAATGTGGATAGGGTACCATTTCATTGGTACTCCTTTATCAGTGTGTTGGATACCCATCAATGAAGATGCTGGGTAGACGAGGGGGTCATGCTCTTCATTGAGGCCCGACCCCATGTGGGATCGCTAATTTAAGTGTATTCATGGGTCGATGGGTTTTCATTTTAAACATAATTTTCTCTTACATAACCTACAGTAAACATATATGACATAAACACCAAAAACCCTCATCAAATGGGGTAAGACCGCCACCTTGGTTAAGGTATTAGTGGCTTGAGATGGGTAAGACTGACACCTTGGTTAAAGATTCACTTTTGGATCACAAATTTTGATCCACCTCCAAGGTGGCGTATTTTTCACATACTAGGGTGAAGAAAGTGTGCCGAAATGGAATGACCTTCTTGTTTTTATCAATTGGGTTGGACCGCCACCGTGGAAAAGGATTCATATCTAATTCACCATTTTTGTTCCTCCTTTGAGGTGGCGTGTTTCTGGGCAGTGAGGAAATGGAACGATGATGATCATCACTCTTCCCCATTTCTATAGACAGGTTCTCATCGAATTCTCTTTCCTTTTTTTATTTGTTCATTATTATTATCTTTAATGAATTTTGAATTATACAAGTAGGATATTTTGGTCCAAGTGGGTGATTACATGACGGTCGACCACTTGTGAAATTATTACTTCTCAGGTATAACATCCATGGTTGGTCTCTAATATTCTTATTCATGGATCCCTTATCTCCAAATATCCCTGTTAACCATTATTCATAGAAATGATTTTCAAAGGCAGGCACTCATTGGCTAACGATTTGGTCAATGACACAAAAGGACTCCATTGCTCGAGAGGATGTTAGTTCAGGCTTAGTGAACACTTCTAGGGAAGTATTGTTTCATGTTATGATATTCTCTTATAGATTAAAATTATTTTCATTTGATCATTAATCCATGGTTCATTTACAAAGAGTGTTTTCATGGGATTCCCTTGGTTTGTAGTATCATTGTACACATGCTTATATTTGATGCTATAGAGGAGAAGCTGATTTGAAACATATTTTATATTGATCTAGAGAATATCTCTATCTAGGGGGGATTAAGGTGACATGATGTTTGGATCGATCCCATATGAAGGGTTTCTTACGTATCCACGAGAGAGAAATCAGAACCCACATAGTTCAGATTGTGTGGGGATTATGCATGGGATATCCCCATTTTAGGGACATGATGGGGTGTTCCCTTCAAGGGAGAGAACCCTTTTGATCTAGAGACTTTTGTAAGGCATCCTAAATATTATAATTTGGTCAATAATTAGAGTTTTCATAGTTCATATTCATATGTATATTGTAATCCTCTCAAATCACTATGCCTTCATGAGTCTTGCATGGTGTGAGAAACAAAAGGATGTGAAAGATTCAATAATGCACTTTCATCATCCCCTATTGGTGATGGAGGGAGATCTCATGGTAGAAGAGCCCGGGGAGACACTGGGTGAGGGAACATAGCAACTATCCCTATAATGTGAGATGACATTCAAGGTCATGCGACCCAACCTCAGAAGATAGAGGACATGCCTCAGTGGGAGGTCCCCAAAATACATAATGGGAAGGGGTGGAATATCATCCTCATAAAAGGGGGAGTGAAGAAATCCCCTTCGACTGATCACTATTAATCAATGAATATAAAAGCAATTGATCTCCCTTTAAGCATAGAACATGGTGGTTCACATTCGCAACCCATGGTTGGACTATGTGTTATATTGAGAATTTAGACCTTTAGACATTCACGAATCATGAATTGTTGCAGGGAGATCCATCATGAATCCACTTACCACAGGTGTGTAAACTCAATATGACATGTGGATGCACCCGAAGATCTTATCATATAGTTCTGGTGGCTTTGGATGAGGCATTGGCCTAATGTTAGAGTACTATATAGGGGAGGTATCTTGGAGGACTGGACGGTAATGAAAGGGTGAAATTATAATCGGAGTAAATTATACACAAAACACCTCATTCTCTGTACTGGTGACTTATGCTGGATGGGAGTGGCTCTGCATACTATTATGGTATGTAGGAAGAAGGTTCATCTGTGTTTATATGTGGTATGTGGTTATGGGTATATTACATCACTTACCATAGTGGTGCACGACTCACCATTCCTCTTAGGGTTCCATTTAAGCACTAATGGAGTACATATCACCGAGTTCAGTCTGTGTAAGAGTGCACTACGTAGAGCACCATATTGGAGGAGGGAATGGTGAATTACTATTCCAGGGAAATTTATCTATGTGAGGTACATGGTTTGATGTCCACTAGTTATGTTTGTGGTTCTGTTATTATTATTCAATTCCCCAATTTTATGGTTCATGGATGGTTGTACCTATAGAGGGTGCAGTTAGCGATACAGGCTCCGTCGATGAATCAAGACTAAAGCCGTAATCTTATCTAATATCTTTCCTCCAAACTCTGACTTCCCATCAGGGTTTTTTCTTCAATATTTAATCTCTCTAATGTTCTCCATTTTATTGAGAATCCAGAGACATTTACCTATTAGGAACTTGAAACAATTTACGGAGGAAATATAAGATATTCTGACCCACAGAACATGTATTCAACTGGGGCTTGCAGGTCGTTGGTTCTCAAAAATGGTTCGTGTAACCCTTCATATTCATTTCATCTGTGAACTAATCAGTTTTCCATATAGTATTTTGATTAACATCATGTGAAAAATTCCTTTCAGGGACATGGACCACATTCATCATGTTCGCTAGTCATCGCCTCATGGTCCAGCAGTTCGCAGATGGTTCTGTATACCTTTTGGTTTGTGATCCAGTTGGTCGGCATACCTTTCCTAGTGATGGTACGCAGGCCACTCAAATTTATTTGAAAACGTGAATTACTTCTAATTTTATATGAAATTTTCCATTTTTTAAGTCCATTAACCTTTCCATATATATAGTTGTTCATGATTTCTTATAAAAAGTGATTTTGGGGTATTTTTCCAACATGGGAGAATTTTTTGGGCCTTACAAACTCACTTCATTTATGGGGTGCTTCTATGAAGAAGTGGTTAAATAATTATTATATGTTTTTATTTTCCATGTGATTTTATTTTTAGAAATATTTATCAAACCTGTGTCATTTAATGTGTTATGATAAGATGAATGTTTTATATTTTTTATGACATTTACATATGATATTAATTATGTGAGGTTTGTGACCTATATCTCCCTCTATTATAGTTTTTAATGATTTATATATATATATATATATATATATATATCACGTGATTGATATGACTAGAACATCGAGTGATCATGGTGTACTTAGGGACATTGATTACATTGGTTTTCTTTGGAGTTAACATGGACTACTATGATGGATTGCGTAGTAAACCCATTCAACTATGATATCCTTGGTTGATATCATTGCAACTATGAAAATGATTTTCTATGATTATGTGTATTTCAAAAAATACTATTTCTTTTTCAAATGTAATAAAATCATAGATCATGTTCTGATATTTCCTTAGGACTAATGTCTTAAAAAATTCAAATCATTATTCCATGAATAAATATTTTGATCATTAGTATGCAGGGTATAGTTATCACTTGTTTTTTCTGAAGTTATCACACCCTTATAGTAATGTAATTCTTACATATCTCATTTTTTTAATCTTTCTGAGCATCTGAGTTTACTCATTCATATTTCTCCTTCCTAAAAGGTTTTGAAAAAATATATTCTGAATTTATATGTTCAAGAAGGGTTATTTTCATGAAGTAAATATTGAGTGATGATGTAGTTCACATATTACAGTGTTTTTCAGAATTCTATGATTCCAAATGCACTATACCATTATGATATTCATGAATTATTTTGTGTGATTTAATGATTATTCATCTAAATTTTGTTATACCTAGACATGATTTTTTTTTGTTACTGTAGTTTTTCTTCATATTCAAAGGTGGTAAATATATTATATGGTTTTGGTGAAACTCAAAATCTACATTATGCCCATTTTACACAGATTTTTTGATGTTTTTCTCAAGAAGTTATGCTTCTTCTCCTTAATGGGTAGTTGAGTCATCAATAAAAATAATACCCAATGACACACTTAATTTCATTAATCAATATTTGATTTAATCTTTGGTGTTTCAGGAATTCAAATAAATAATTCTAGGATAATCTTAATAAACAATTCATTTAGATGGGTCCATCACCATGGGGGGAACATGTTCATTTTAAAAAGAAATATGGATCAATGTGACTATACACTGATTATCTAAAACATAAAAATATCAATATTAATAATATGTATCATCTTCCCCATGATCATAAATATGTTTGACCACTTTATAGGATCATGATATATTTGCATGATTAAATTTTAGTCTTGAAACTTATAGTAGAGGGTTAAAAGTAATGACTCACCAAAACAACATTCCATTTATGGTATAGACAATATGAATTTATATTTATTCCCTATGATGATAATAATTCACCTTTTATATTCATTGATTTAGTAAATATATTGTTATAATAATATAATGATTAGTTTGGGAAAATCATTAAAGATTATATTCATTTATATTACAGGAGAATTAATATCAGGAATATAACATGAGAAGTATACAGAACACCTTAAGGAAAGAGAATTTGTATTAAATTTTTTACATCGTTATTATTTCGGAAACATAATGTTTCATAATTGGGTCATATAATATCTATTGTGGGTATATTTGTACGTCTAATAATAATGGAAGATGTTGATCAGTGGCCCCAACTTACCACTATGACTAAAATCTATAGATTTTGTCAATTTGTGGGATATTATGGAGGCATTGTGATGGACTTCTCATGGTTATCAAATCCACAAAACAAGTTACCTCTGATGGGTTTTCTGTTCATATCTAATAATGAATGTGGAGAAAATGTCTATGATTTTGTTCAAATGATGGTCAGAGAACCTGTGCTAATACTACCCTATAGTGTTGAAGGGTTTTTGAATCAACATAATGTAATTAATAAACAGAAGGGGTGAGTTCATATATAGAATGAAATTTTGATTTCATATCTATCACATCAATTTTGTGTTTAGAAAAAAATTAAACGAATCGTTATTTAGAGATAGTAGTGGTTATCCTTTAATTAAATATAAAGAGGAATTATGTTTACTGGGAATGGTGGGACACATATACTAATCATAAAATAATATAGGACATTTACCCACATATATAGTTTAATATGTTATGTATAAGATGAATGCAGTTTATTAATGATTTTGAATACTAAGTACCGTAGAAACAAGGAATATCAAACACGGTAGATTATTAATTTGTGTTGAATGGTTCATGTTATATTATATACAATGATGATAAACGAAATCTAATATTTATGTATTTTTAATAAATACTCCTTGAAATATTAAATGAATCGGATAAATTTATCATGATCAAATTGGTGTTTGATAATCTGTCTATTTGAAAATTACAGGGGTATAAAGGAGGATGTGGAGCTAAAACAAATGTGAGAAATATTCCTTAGATAAACCAATAAAATAATGTAATGTAAATGTTCTATAACTATTATAGTTTCCAATAAATAATAGGCATGATAATGGATCTCATGGATAAATCTCATATGTCATCATTTTCTATGCATCCTGGATATACAAATATGTATGGTGTTCTGAAATATAATTTATTTTATGAAATATGTGGAGATATATTATAGATTTTCAATCTTGGAGCTAGGCATGTCATCATATCGATTGTGAGAGAGATAATTATATGTGAATGTTACAAACAATACCTTTCACACCCCCTACCTATAATATGTACCCCTCTTAGACCAATAATGAAATAAGATAGATTTTGATGCCTGAGTTAAGCCTCCAGTAAGCTCCAAGTTGGATACTAGCATCAAGTGCATAGTAAACACCTATTGGGGAGGTCTTTCCCTCAAACAAAACACATGCGAAAGAGATTGATAAGGTAGATACCAAACAAATACTACTCTGAATTCAATAAAAAAGAAATCTAAAGATCAGATATGTAATGATTTATAGAACTACTATAACTGAATGTTAAAGTTCATGCACCAAAAGAGGGGAAATGATGGAAGCAACGAAAAAGCCCAAAAAACTTCTAAAACCCCCCCAATTAGTGGTAACTAGCCTAATCTCCAACCATATCCAAATTTCATGAATCAAATGTTACATATATATATATATGGTGATTATAACATCATAATCAGTAAGATCCTCCCCAGTTACAATCATGAAAAATGTAAATAAATAATTATAAATCATAATGAATCAATAAGTGAAACTAACTTATCACATAAGCACGTATACTATGTTTTAAACCTCACTATGGATAATCTCACTATGTATTGAATTCAAGATTATATAATATATTAATGAATCTCAAGGGTACACTACTACCACTTCCCAACTCGTATGATGATTTCCCCCGATGTCGGATGCCTGATAACCTCTCTTCAAAAGGCTAGCCCATAGACACCTAGGTGAAGCACCACAACTTTCACCTCATGAAACAAAGTGTCGTGTCTAAATAACCAAAAGTAACCTTGTATATTATAGGAGCCACTACATGACATATAATGTTTATCTTACATCAGCTATTATACCTCGAGCTATCAAAACCTATACACAAGGTAAGTATCCTAAATCCATCAAAGCCTCTACCAATTATACCATTAGTAGTCCATAAGATATAATATACAGAATACATGGGTTTCAAATAATGACAAGATATTACATACCTCTACACACATATATGTGTAAAACTTACTATCGTGCATAACAACACATGCATCTAACAAGAGAAGAGCGCATGGCCATATAGGGTAGTCATCAATCCATCCATCAATAGGTATATTTGGGACCACACCACGAGGGATTTGAATCCTCAGGGATGTCAGTTTCCCTAACTGATAGGGTGGAGTATAAAATAGAAACAATAAGTGTACATGATATAAAATAGAAAACAACCACTCCAGGGTAATAACCTAGCCACATACCCAACAACATCTCACTTTTCTTGGACTCTCGATTGTCATTGTGAATAATAGATATCATACACACACACAACTATTTAATGAGATACACTATGTTACATTATTATTTTTCATCTGTTGTGCTATAATATAATTAATTCTTAATAATTAATTATGTATATTTATTTTCTGCAGTATATTATAGTAGAATCACAAAGAAGTTTCATTCCCTTCAAGAACAAGAAATAAATGTCCACAACTTATCAGAATTATCACCACATAGTAGTATCCTAGCAGGATCCAACACCATGGGTTAAACATTTATTCATTTATTAGAAACATTGCTTTTATCGTTACATGTTACTCTATTAAACATAATAGCCTACCAATAAAAGTAACCAAACACATCCATCTAATTTATGATGTGGAGAAATTAAATGAGATATAAAAAACTAGTCATTGGCCAATCAAAATATTCAATCAAGAATCTAAATTTCATAACAACCAGTAATCACATATTCAACTGATTCCCTTATCCCCAGTTTCATCCTCGACCCCAACATTCCTAAACCATTGAATCTCATCTCTCAAGTCGTAAACTACTACCACAACATCTCATAATTTCCTCCCCACATTCCATAACACCCTCCAGGATCATCCATCCCAGGCTTTCATCAAAACATGGCCTCCCAACCACCCATACCACAGAAATCCTCTATTCACATCTACCCTAGTCTCATTTCACATCACAATAATGAGGTAGCAAACAAGAAACTGTGATCCTGGACCAAAAACAATGAATGAAGTCATAAAAAACAATGATATCTCATGGATCCATATAATAAGGAAACATGGAATTCAAATGAATGTGGGAAACTGAGACCCTTCAATGCATCATATTTTATCACTCAACTTATTTTTATTCCTTCTTGAATTATCTCATTCATTAACCAAAGGGTCCAACAACCGGAGAACTATGCTACAAAATATCTTATGATATCAAAAAATTAAGGAAACAATAAATTTAAAATGCCTTCAATTCCACTATCAACAATTATCAACATGATTCGTGTTCATTATCCAACTCAATTAAATCTTTTCTCTTACATTAATTTGATAATAATAGTATTATAACAAAACAAAATAACCATAAATTTTAGACAAGCCTCTTTAGTTCCATTACCATTTTAATTATCAATATATTCTTGCATTTTGTGACATAAAAATTCCACTTAAACTAAATTATAAACCATGATAGTCATATATATATGAAAATATCTATAAAATCAAGATGCAAACAATTATCCTAATATAAAACAACAATATCACTATGTGATCAATACCAATTTTTATTCTGTATCAAATAATTGTTATGTTAATTTCATCCTGATCCAATTAGATAAATCATTCTAGATCTATGATTTTACATAAATAAATACACTAGAATAAAATCCCCTACCTGAAGATTTATTTGATGTTCTTATCACAAGAAGGGGCTATGAAAAGTATATAGTATCAAATATCTTGTAAGAACTACATCCACCGGAGGATACCCTTAAAAAACATCCCCAACCATAAACCAATTAAACTCTACTAGAAATAATGAGATCATTCTTCTAGAAGCTGCACTGAAGTTGACACCACCATCATCTAAACAATTCAACCTATACCCCATATTCTCCCATATCTATATGTAATTATGAAAATTATCCTTTCACCCTTTAGAAATAACTATATTCACACAACTCATCACTATACAACATTCGACATAATTTATTGGACATAAAATTACCCTTAAATGGTATATATGATATGTTTATATCATGATCATATAAGAACACCATTAAATGATGTTGTAGAAAGTACATGTCACATTGTTAGAAATCATACTTATGGGATTTTATGATCAAGTAAGACCATAAAATTCTCACTGATGAGTTAATGTCTCCAAAAATTTCGGGAAAACACTACCAGCATTAAATCAAGATCGTGGGTGTCATAGTTATTCCCATTATAAAGTATCTTCAGTGACCCATAATAATTGAATGATCTATACTAAATCAAAACACAAACCAAAACAAGATACGAAGTGTCACAGAAAACCTAAAACTATAATTTTTCTATTGGTAGGAAAAGAACAAAAGAACATACAAGCCTCTAAATCATCTATTAAAAATATACTTATCAATGATCAGTCCACAAAAACCCCAAATCCTTTCCAGTCAACATCATCATAAGAGATAAAACAAATTATAAATGTTCTACGAATCTCATATAACAGTTAGCTTGATAAAGGGAACATAACACCTCTTCCACTATCTTTTGGGACTTCCAAGACACAAATTCATATAAATGATGATGGAGGCAAAGATACTAACTATTTAAATACATCATTTCTGATGAAACAACATTCTCGAGAGAAATACTCAAATTTTAGAATCTTTCCAAACAACTTCACATTAACCCCATGAACAGAGTTGGAAAATTTTCCTCACCATTTGATATCAAAACAAATTCGTAATTACCATGATGACAATAGAAAGTAGTTTTTAGGATATCCCCAACTTTTGCAATCATAAAATGATATAATTACTGAAAATATATTTCATGAAAAAACAAAAAACATCCAAATTATCAAATAAGTCATCAACATATGGAATTAGATAGTGGTTCTTACCTATAACATGGTTTATGTAATGATAAATGATACGCAACTAAAAACATACATTGTCCCTCATCCAGGAAAAAACCAGCGCACCCCATGATTTCACACTAAGATAAATAAAAACCTCAATGAAATAGACCATCATGATATATACCCAGCTATCACAACTCATAATACACCATCCAATACTGATACATCACGATAGGGGACTTTCCCAGATATTGTTTTATCCCGAATGATATCTTTTCTTGAGGGGGTAACGAGAAAACCTCCTACAGAAAGATATCAAGGTACTATTATATGGTACTAATAAATAGTTACTTCTAAACATCCAAAAAGATTATAATCCTCCCAACCATCATCGATGATATTGATGAGACATGTCTCTGGCCCATCTGAGGGTCTCACTCACAAATAAACACTACTGTCTCACCATCAACATTAACAAAAAAAGCCTACCTATTAAAGAAATCCATGATATCCTACACTAACTATAACCAATCCATGTTGTGGATTATTTCATATGGTTGTATCCATACGGATACAAAATCATCCCAAAAGTGGTTATTTCCTAGAAGTAGCTCATAATCTCTACATACTACACATAATTTATCTCAACCTCCAACTATGGTTGTCAAGGCCAAGAAAACTGGAAGTACCTTAATATCATGTCCCAAAACATTGATAATTGTAGTTTACATAAAAAAGTCTATTTATTCAATAAAAAATGTAATCTATATAAGAATAAAATAATAATATAGTACCTTGAACGATGAATATGTCACCTAGTGCTAACAACACTAAAGCATGGAGCTAGCCATGATCTATTATATGGCATCTCTGGACATAACTATGACTACTATAACACCCTCTCTATGCTCTATATGTATTGGGAGAATCCCCAAGATTTCATATATCTAACCTATATACTCTCTTCTGATCCAAAAATACAGCAACCAGCTGGTGCTTCCTCGGAATGAACTTCTTCAATAGAGGAACCTGAATCAGAACAACTGACACACATTGACTACTCACAAAGGGTAGAAACTATATCCACTGATGAACTTAACCAACATAATAAAAATATGTTTAAAATACCTTGTCTTAGGCCTATGATCCGATGCCACCATAGAAATTAAATATTGGGAATTGGGACCTACTCTCAACTGATCGAGAGCTCTTCTGTCCTGAAAACATGGAACCCTTGAAAACATATTTTCCTCATGAGGAATCATTGAGACACCAATATTTTTGTAAACCATTTATGGGTAACATCCACTAAATGACCTAATCTCTTACTAGAAATCCATGATGAATATTTAGCATAAATTAGGTGACTATTTCTAGATCTCTAGATGGAAAGCCTTCTCAAAATACTTATCTATAGCCTCCCCATCTAGAGGGAAGTGTGAATCATATTGACGATGGTTCCCAAAATTGGCCGTAAAAACATTCAAACTAGAGATCCCCTGGTAAATGGTAAGTATATCTTGGAGTCTTTTCCACTTCATAGGCAAAGAAGGAAACCTGGATTTTAACTATTCATGGAATTATTACCATAATAATATAAAATCCTCAAAATATATGGGGAATGAGAAACAACACTTCTTCTATTCCACATGCAACATCCTCAAATTAAATGATACATATTTCTCCATCCGAGAATAGATCAAACTGAAGTCTATCTAATCATCCTGTAACTAGTCTACCATGGCATCATCTAAAATTCATCCATCATACCTTTGCAAACCTTGGCACTAAAAGTCATAGAGTGTACCCTTCTATGTGTCTTTGTCATCAACCATTACTCTATTATGATCTACTAGAATAACATGAAGAACATATTCTATGAAAACCAGATGTGGAAGCTGACATGGAGTAATACATTAAAAAGAAAAAGTAATTAGTGATCATAAATATGTAATAAGGAAGTCAATAATAATGATTTATTTTTTTTCACTTATTCATTTTAAATTAACCTTTCTTAAGTTATACCCTTTGAAACATAGGTGTGAGATGAAGAACATATGATTATTTCCTATAACTCTTCCCTTCATCCATTGTAACATTATTTAGTAGTAGCTGTAATCTTAAATTCCAATGTATTAGATTAAAGGGGTACCTAAATACCCATCCCTCAACCGGCCTCCCATGTTTATAGTTCTTCATAAATGTTTGTCGGAGTGGACACTCAAGAGGGGGGTGAATTGAGTTCCAATTAAAATTTATGTTTAAAAACCTTGTCTTAAAGTCCCCCAAAATAAACACAGAATTAAATTGTAGTGAATTTATATCAAAATAATGGTTCTTGTTAGGTTCTCAAAGGATTGATTATTTCCCAGTTAATCAAATCCAGTGAATTGATTAACTATTGAAACTAACTTATTTATTTACAACTTATATAAACCCTTGAGAGTTTAATTATCAATGTGACTTTAAAAAAGTTTTGGTTTTAAAGTAGTTTGGAGAAAAATAAAAATAACTTCGAAAATAAATAAGCACAGCAGATTTAACCAAGAGGTTCAGTCTCAAGATGAGACTTAATCCTCTAAAAACATTATAAAAAAGTTATCCACACGGTGGATTAGGGATTACAACAATATAAAACTATCCAGGTCCAAGACCTCTACCACTGTTATCCGTGGGGAAAAAAACAACAGCACCAGCTATCCAGGTCACACACGACCTCTACCACTATTATCTATGGGAACAAAAACAATAGCACCGGCTATCCTGGTCACACATGACCTCAACCACTATCATAGTGCAGAATAAAAGGTTTAAGAGTTTGAGTAAGGATTTACAGATCCTCTAGTTAATGTAAAGGAGACATTGAGTGTGTAAATTATAGCAGATAACACACACTACTTGAAATGTAAAAAGTAAATCACAGAGGCGAATATTTATAGTTTAGAAATGGATCTAGTGATTGCAGTGAAGCTCTAGACTCCTTTGGATTGATTAGAATTGGTTCTGAGTCATCTTATGGTTTATGTCTGGAAAATAGAGTATCGTCTGCTTCCTTAACTTCCAGGTGTTGTGATAGAGGAGAAAATAGACGATGAAGTTCTTGTGTGGATGTTCTCGTTCTTAGCTCTTCACTGGTATGAGGTAATAAATGAGTTCTTCATGTAAGTTTAGTCGTCTCTTTGCATTCACACACGGATGTTCTTCCAGAACACCTCATGGTATATATGTCTCTGTGTATTCGTCTATTCATTCCCCGTTTTTAGTAGCACATCTTTCATTCATTTAAAGCACTATCTCCAGCAAAATAAATGATTTCTTTATGCAGGTATGAGGTACAGTTTCCTGACAGCCAAAAAACACCCATTAAATAAATGTCAGTGCATTAAAATATACCTAATATTAACGTTGGTTAGATTAAACAATGATAAAGAAATTAAAGCAGTATCGAGTTCTGTCTCTAGAACGGTAGCTTTTATATCGGTAGGTAGATGCCATGGTAGGTCTGAGTATCAGTGACTTTTTGTATAACGGTAGACATATGTTACGGTAGCATTTCTATCAGTAACCTTTTTATATCAGTAGGATTAGTATATCGGTAAGCTTCCGCGTATCGGTAGACTTGCATATCGATGACCTTCGAGTATCGGTAGGCTTTGATGTAACGATAACCTTCTTATATCGGTAGTGGTAGCTTTGTCTTGTATCGGTAGCTCTATATCGGTAGCGGTAGACTTTGATGTATCGATATCTCTATATCGGTAGCGGTAGAATTTGATGTATCGGTAGCTCTATATCGTTAGAGGTAAACTTTGATGTATCGGTAGCTCTATATTGGTAGCGGTAGACTTGTCTTATATCGGTAGCTATGTATCGGTAGCGGTAGACTATGATGTATCGGTAGACTTCCATTGATAATGATAGCTTGAACATATCAGTGGACATGTGTGTAACGGTAGCAAGTCTGTATCAGTAGCTCTAAGATGTAACCGTAGCTAGTTCTGTTTAACCATTCCATTGGAAGAATAGGTTAAGTCAGAGTGTACAAACATCCAGTAACCGAAAGACTAATATTTAAACATAAAATAATAGAACAATACTTAATGCAACCAGATTCCCAAATAAGTAATTAACCATTGAGAAAATAGAGATTATCAAAATACAAATAATCATCATTGGGATTATCAAAATATAATAAATCAACTAGATTCTCAGAGGGTTCAACAATCTCCCCCTTTTTGATAATCACAACTTATGCCAAAAAATGAAAAAAAATATCAGAGGAAAAGGGAAAAGAAATTAGCATCAGAGGAAAAGGTTTGTTTTGTTTAGAACAAAACTTCCATATTCATCTCCCTTTCAATTGTACTGCAAGATTATCTCTTAAGTCTCATTTTCTCAAGTCTCAGTTTCTCATTCCCCCTTTGTGTGTTTCTCCCCCTTTGTTAACTTTTAGGTCTCATTTCTTATTTTCTCTCATTGGCTCATTTTCTCATTTTCTCCCCCATTGTGATTTTCAAAAAGAAGGGAAGCAGAGAGAAGATAAAGTAGAGAATAAGTGTCAAGGCAACATGAACAAAGTAAAGTATAGAATACAAGAGAATTATATTTAGGTTACAATAGATGCACGAAGAAAATTAAAAGTTCAGAAATAAAAGGGAATCATATCAAACAAGAACTAGAATCCCTCAATCCTCCTCTGGAATAGGTTTCTTTCCCTTAGGATCAGCAAATGATTCTGGTGCAGGGTTAGGAAAGGGTTTTGGAATAGAGGAAGGCACAACTGGTGGTTCATCTGCAAAAACTGTACCGGATCTGAAATCTGTGCTCCTTTGAGTGATCATTGGTGTCAAGATCCTAATGGATTGAACTAGAGTCAATTGAGGGGTACTCCCAGAGGCAGAAGCAGGAAGGGCAGGACGTGCAATCACTGTCCTAGCATCCACATGCCGGAAGGGCAGCAACTGGTTCCTGAAATCCATTATAATGTTTCCTCCTCTCTCCATTGCAGACACAAAATCTTCTCGATTTTCAACAAATTTTTCCAAGGCAGGAGTAGGATCCCTGAGCTTACTGACTTGTTCGTTGAAGTCCTAAGTTACTGGAGGTAACTTCATATTCTCAATAAAAAGATTGAAATGGTTTGTCATTTGTTTCTTGGTATAAACGTGCTCGAAATAAGCATCCACCTTATTCTTGATTCCTTCTTGAGAAGCAGTAGCTGCCCGCAGGTGATCACAAAAAAACTACTAACTTCCTTATTGGTAGAAAGAATCTGAGTATCTGATCCACCATTGAGACTGGCATTAGCCAATTCATCCTGAATAATAGTGCGGAGCTGGTCAAGTTTCACACTAGAGCTAGATGAGGGAAGAGGATTCATTGAGAAGGCCACTGCCTCCATGAAGGATTGAGTCAGACTACTAACTACCTTCTGAACAATTTCATCATGACTGTTCAGATGTTCTTTGACTGAATTCTTAATGGCCTCAAAAACATTGACAAATTTCTTGACCACTTCTTTGATAAATCGAATGTCAGAGTTTACTTGAGTTTGAGACCTATGCATGGTAGTCAGAGAAGCGATCGATTGTCTCAAAGCAACTACAGCTCCTATCCAACTCTCAATCTCAGTGTGGAACACTTTAATTTCATCCATCATTTCTTTCACAGGACTGGATACACTATATCCAATGGATAACTAAAGGGATTTCTCCACGCTTTTCATCTCTTCAACCATACTTTTCTTCTAATCTTCCACTGATTCCCTTATTTCTTTATTCAATTCAGCATTTAAGGACTCAAGGTCCTCCTTGGATGCCACATTTTCAGCCACAGTGGGTAGGGTAACTGATTCATTTTGGGACTGGTCTTCCTCATTAGAATATCCATACAAAAGTACAAGAATCATATATCATCGATCTGATGTCCATCCTTCAATGTCATATAACACTGATACTGATCCAAGATTCTCCCCCTCACTTGGAACATTCTTCAGAGGTATCTCCTCCAACCGTTCTGCTTGATGTAATTCGACAACTTCCTCTACAACTACAGCAGATTCAATAGCCATTTGTTCTGAGTCATTAATGACTCTCTCATCAACAGGTGCTACTACTGCTTCTTCTTGATCAGGCACTATCCTGACTGTACTATCTATCAGAGGGCTCAAACTAAGCTCTTTTTCAACATTTTCCACATCATCTGTTTCACCAGCAGCCTCCTTTTCTCCATTAACATCATGATCAGATTTGGTTGCCTCATCCTCCTCAGAGGTGTCCTTGACAACATACTGGCATGCTTCTTCTCCTTCTTCTGTAGTCTCTGTATCACTGTCCTTCAAGACAGTTTCTCTCTTTGGTAGTTCTTTTGGAGGGCTAGCTGCTCTATAAGAAATAACATGATGCACAATACTAGGTGGTAAGTCTTGGACTCCTGCTTCCTCTACTGATGCCTCTTCCTCCCGAGCTTCAGCTTCATCATCACTGTAGACCGGTTCTGACTCATCTGGTCCAAGACCAGGATCCCTCACATCCTTTGGTCTAGAAGGATGACCCACATGAGTGAACTTATCATATATTCATTCCTTCATCATTCACCCATGATTTTCTCCAAGGATTCCAACTGACTTTCATACAGTTACAGACAGTCCTGGTGATGCAGAAGTTATCCTTAACTACTATCATTTCATCTTGAGGTCCAGCCACTTCCTTTTCTTTCATCATGCCAGAAATCAACTTTGAGAAGAACAGTGCATTTTACTTTGACTTCGGTCTAGTCATTTCTTCAATCTGAATCATAATCAATCTACATAGATTTACCATAACTCCATGCTTCAATATATGTAACAAATAAATGTCCTGGAATATCAGTATAGAAAAGTCTCCTCTCCTTGGACTAATTACATGTTGAATAAACTTGAACATAATTTTATCTTCTCCTACCATCTCTGCAGCTATTACTTTTTTAGGGGTCTCATTCCCTATTATCTCTAATAATGCATCTTCATACATAAACACATCACTGGTTGAGGGAACAGATTTTGAATAGAATGCACAATCTCCTTCATGTGGAACTCTTAAGTTCCCAGCCCATTCCACTGAAGTAAAAGTAATTTCCTGTCCATTCACATAAGAAATCATTCTTCTTTCTTCCTCAGAATTTTTAAAACAAACGAATTCGTAGAACTCTTTTACCAGCTCTGGGTGATAAGGTCCATTGTTGTTCGTGAAGCACTCAGTCCGACCCTGTTCTTCTAAAACTTTAATAACCAAGTACTTGTTGTCCATGAGCCATTCTGCACACACCTCTTTCTCAACGACAATCTCTCGCCTTTAGAGATGCGGGTTTACTGGATTCCTTCGAGCTACACTTCTTCTTCCACTTCCACTGGTACTATCATTCGTTACTTTTTGTCTTTTCGCTTGCGGCTCATCACTCCCATCTATAACCTGAGGTCTATTGACGTGGGCCATTACAGATTTGAGGTTTAGGGTTTTGCAGCTTGAGAGGGTTAGGTTGGAGGGATTTGAACAGACGATTTCACGGTGAGATTGAGTGAAATCTTGTATCAGTTTTAATATCATTTAGGATCCATAAATAAAATAAATCTTATATATAATTTTTTTTTCGAATTCTCGGCCTTAAATACCGAAGTTTAAAATAGCGCGAGATGCACCAATGGTGAGGTCTCCTAACGATGAGGTCTTTTAACGGTGAGGATTCTCTAACTGTGAGGTCTTCTAATGGTGAGGATTCTCTAACGGTAAAGTCTTCTAACGGCGAGGATTCTCTAATGGTGAGGTCTTCTAATAGTGAGGATTCTTTAACGGTGAGGTATTCTAACGGTGAGGATTCTCTAATGGTGAGGTCTTCTAATGGTGAAGGTTCTTAACAGTGAGGTATCCTAACGGTTTAAGAATAAGTTATCATTCCTAATTCATGTCTAATGAAATGTAATCTTTCTGAACTTAATGGCTTAGTGAAAATATCAGCTAATTGAAGTTCAGGGCCTATAAATTCAAGTGTTATATCATCTCTTTGATAATGATCTCTTAGAATGTGGTGTCTAACATCAATGTGTTTCGTTCTAGAGTAAGACACAGGATTCATTGAGATGTTGATCGCACTAGTGTTATCAAAATTGATTGAAACATGTTTAAAATCAAATCCATAGTACAATAAAGTGTGTTTCATCCACAGAATATGTGCACTACAACTACTAAAAGCTATATACTCTACTTTAGCAGTAGATAATGCAACTGAGTTCTGTTTCCTACTACACCATGATACTAGGGACTTTCCACGTAAATGACATGTTCTAGAAGTGATTTTTCTATCTAACTTACATCTAGCAAAGTCAGCTTCTGAATAACTTATTATGCCAAATGATTGTCCTTTTGGGTAAAACAATCCCAAATTAGCAGTGTTTTTAAGATATTTGAAAATCCTTTTAACATCAAGTAAGTGTGACTCTATAGGGTTAGCATAAAATCTAGCACGCATACATACACTAAACATAATTTCAGGTCGACTAGCAGTAAGATAAAGTAAAATCCCAATCATACCTCTATAATTAGTTTGATCTACTGGTTTACTAGTTTCATCAATATCCAACTTACAGGTGGTACTCATATGTGTATCACTTCCCTTAATACTATCCAAACCAAAACGTTTTAATAAATCCTTAGTATATTTACATTGATTTAGAATAATTCCATCTTTTGTTTGAAAATTTTGAAAACCAAGAAAATACTTAATCTCTCCCATTAAGCTCATTTCAAACTCATTTTGCATAACCTTTAAAAAATCAGTACATACAGAATTTTTCAAAGATCCAAAAATAATATAATCAACATATATTTGTACTATTAAATCATCTTTTGAAATTTTTTTTATAATAAGAGTGGGATCCGCAATTCCTTTTGAAAATCCTTTTGAAATAAGAAAATTTGTATGTCTTTCATACCAAGCTCTTGGAGCTTGTTTTAAATGATATATAGATTTAGAAAGTTTAAAAACATGATTTTGAAAGTGAGGATTTGAAAAATCAGGTGGTTGTTCCAAAAAAACATCTTCAAAAATAAAACCATTTAGAAAATCACTTTTCACATCCATTTGATATAACTTGAAATTCAGATGTGATGCATAGGCAAGTAAGATCCTAATAGCCTCTAATCTAGCTATAGGAGCAAAGGTTTCCTCAGAGTCAATTCTTTCTTCTTGATTGTAACCATGTGCAACTAACCTAGCTTTGTTTCTAATGATGTTTCCCGATTTATTAACTTTGTTTCTAAACACCCATTTTGTGGCTATGGTCAATGGGTCCTTAGGTCGTTCTACTAATTCCCATACATTGTTTCTTTAAAATTGTTTTAGTTATTCTTGCATAGATATTAGCCAAAATTCATCATTGATAGTATCATTGATATTTTTAGGTTCTAACTGTGAAAGAAAAGAATGATGTTCAACCTGATTTCATAGATAAGCTATAGTATGTGTTCCTCTATCTAAATTAACTACAACAACATATAAAGGATGGTTCATTAGAGTCCTAGTTGGTCTTGAAAAGGTAGGTCTAGATATTTTAGATTCATCAACAGGTTGGGAGTAGACAGAATCAGGTTCTAGAACATTTTCAGAACTGGATGTTTTAACTATGGGTCCACTGTCTTTATCATTAGGGTTCAAAACAAAGAGATCATCTTCAAGATTTTCAAGAGAGGTCTTAGGATCATGTGGATCTGTTCCATCAAAATTGATGTGAACAGATTCCTCCACACATTTGGTTCTCTTATTGAAAACTCTATAGGCTTTACAAGAAGTAGAGTAACCTAGGAAAATTTTGTCATCACTCTTGGATGCAAACTTGTCAAGATTATCTTTAGTATTAAGAATAAAGACTTTTCAACCAAAAACTCTGAAGTAGTTAACCTTAGGTTTCCTATGGTTCCACAACTCATAAGGGGTTTTCCTAAGAACAGGTCCTATAAAGACTCTATTGATAATATAACAAGATGTATTGATAGCTTCAGCCCAAAAATAAACAGGCAGGTCATACTCATTAAGCATAGTTCTGTCAATTTCCTGAATAGTTCTATTCCTCCTTTCTACTACACCATTATCCTGAGGTGTCCTAGGGGCAGAGAAATTGTGACTATAGCCATTGTGTGATCAGTAGGATTCAAACTCATGATTTTCAAAATCATGGCCATGATCACTTCTCATGGTTTTAATCTTAAGTCCACATAGGTTTTCTACAGACGTGGAATATTTAACAAAGTAAGAACAAGCTTCACTCTTGTGAGCTAGAAAATATACCCAAGTATACCTAGAATAGTCATCTACTAGAACATAGACATAGTGATTCCCATTTAAACTAGAAACTCTAGAAGGTCCAAACAAATCCATGTGAACCAACTCGATAGGTTGAGATGTTGACACTTCTTTCTTTGATTTGAAAGAAACATTATGTTGCTTTCCCTTTTTACATGGATTGCACACTTTATTTGGTGGGAATTCATGTTTTGGTAGGTCTCTAACTACGTTTTTTCTAGTAAGTTTTCTAAGTGAATATACATTGCAGTGTCCTAATATTCTATGCCAAAGACAAGATTCTTTATGAAAAGCATTTAAACAAGTAATATTTTGCATAACTAAAGAATTTAAATCAACAACATAGAAATTTTCATTTCGCAAAGCAGAAAATACAAAAGAATTTTTCGAATAAACATTACAAGAATCATTTTCAAATTTAACATTAAAACCATCATCACATAACTGATAAATACTTAGTAAATTATACTTAAGCACATCAACAAATAGAACTTTAGAAATTTATACTGAGTTAGTGTTACCAATATGGACTAGGCCATTGATTTTTTCTAATGAGTTATCACTAAAAGTGACAAAACCTCCATCAACATTCACTAGACTCTTGAAGCATGAAAATTCTCCAGACATATGTCTTGAACATCCACTTTCCATGTACTAGGTCTTTCTATAGGAGATCTTTAAGCTAGTTCCCTACAAAACATATTTAAACAGTAAATTATTTTGGTACCCAGATTTTCATGGGTCGAGACAGTTTGGCCAATAAAACATTAGGTTCCAAAATTTGTCTTATAGGTCTCATAAAATTTCTAGAATCAACATATTTTTATAGATAAAATTTATTAGATCCGTAACTTGAATATAACTAGTTGAAGCATATGAACCTCCAGAATTATAACTATCTACACGCTGTCCAGATTTCGGAATAAATTTAGTTTTGGTAAAAAAATTTCTGTCCTGGTTGGTATCCTATACCAGTAGTATATCTAGGTTCAATCTACTTACCTAGCATTTTAGTAAGAGTATATTTTCCATTTGTGCATGTTTCTAAATCTTTCTTAAGTTGCTCATTAGATAATTATAGTTCAGTATTCTCTTTAAGCAACTGAGAATTCTTTTCTATTTCATTATCAAGATCATATTTATGTTTAACAGTTAAAGCATATTGTTTCTTTAAACCTTTATATTTCTATTTCAGCTCATTATAGGTTTCTTCTATCATATCACAATATTCAAACAATTCAGATTTTGACATATTTTCAGAATCGAAATCATCTCCAAGAATAATATGAATTTAAAGAAGGAGTTTCAGATATTACCTCAGATGTGTTTGTCATGAAACACATATTTGCCTTATTTTTTAGTTCAGTTTCAGAAATTTCAGACTCACTGGAGCTATCCTCAGAAGCACTCAAGGTATCCTTCATGGATTTCTTTTACTTATTCTCCTTGTATTCATACTTCTTCTTGTACTTCATCTTTGGACAGTTCGCTTTTATATGTCCTTTTCTTTTGCACTCATAGCAGACAACTTCATCTGTTTTGTCTGATTTATTCAAATATTTTTTCCAATGACCCTTACTGTCATACTTACCTTTGTAATTTGATTTTTTAAAAATCTTTTTCTTCCTATACAACTTCTAAAACCTTCTTGGTAATGTGATCCATCTCAGCAACACTATCAGAAGAACTTTCACTGTCTTCAAAGCTTGAACGCTCGTTTATAGCTTGAAGTTTCTCCTTATCCTTGTTCTTTGAAGTTGAAGATTTGAAAGCAACAGAATTTCTTCTAGGTTCATCTTATTCTTCTTTGTTCACCTTAATTTCTTATTTATACATTATCAAATTTCCAATTAGTTTTTTGACTAGCAGTTCACCTATATCACACGATTTCTAATTGAGACAGATGTTCCTCTCCATCTTTCAGGTAGACATCTCAGAATTCTCATAAATTGTTCATTTGATGGAACACCCTTTCCCAGAGGGATAATTCTGTTGAAAATTTCATTGATCCTGAGATATATGTTAGAAATGGGTTCATCAGGCTTCATCTTAAAATTTTCATACTTAATAGTATAAGTGTTCAATCTCATTTCCTTAACATTAGTTGATCCTTAATGAGAAACCGCTAAGGTATCCCAAATTTCATAGGATGTTTTACAAGAAGATATTTTATTAAATTCATCATCTCCTAAATCATAGTACAGAGCATTCATGGATTTATAATTATTATTGTAGGCTATCTTAGTTTCTTCATTCCAAGTAGATCTAATAGTAGTAGGAGTTTTATATTCTGATTCTATAGCATTCCAAATATCAAAACCCATGCTCTCTAAATGAATTTTCATCTTGATTTTCCACTGAGCATAGTTAGTGCCATTGAAAAAGGGTGGTCTTTTGGTAGAAACACCTTCATGTCTATTATCCATGATAACTTACTTAAAGCAATTATTTTAAAGAGATAAAAATTTAGAAATAACAGAAATTTTAAGGTCTTTACAATACAACTAAAATCACAGTTGAAAAACAAAGTGCTTTATAAAATATTTTAACACCTTTGATACCAAATGTTGGTCATTGTGGACACTCAAGATGGGGGTGAATTTAGTTCCAATTAATATTTCTCTTTAAAATCCTTGTTTTAAAATCCCCCAAAACAAACACAGAATGAAACTATAGAGAATTTATATTAAAATAAAGGTTCTGTTAGGTTCTCAAAGGATTGATTTTCTCCCAGTTAATAAAATTAAAAGAATTGATTAACTTTTGAAACTAACTTACAGATTTACAACTAATATAAACACATGCAAGTTTAATTATCAAAGTGAATTTAAAATAGTTTTGGTTTTAAAGTAGTTTGCAGCGGAATAAAAATAACATTGAAAATAAATAAGCACAGCAGATTTGACCAAGAGGTTTAGTCTCATGCTGAGACTTAGTCCTCTCAAAACTTTATATAAAAGTGATCCACACCCTGGATCGGGGATTAATACAGTATACAACTATCCAGGTCCAAGTCCTCTACCACTGTTATCCATGGGAACAAAAACAACAGCACCAACTGTCTAGGTCACACACGACCTCTACCACTATTATCCATGGGAACAAAAACAACAGAACCAGCTGTCCAGGTCACACACGACCTCTACCACTATCCTAGTGGGGAATAAAAGATGTAAGAGTTTGAGTAAGGATTTCAGATCCTCTAGTTAAAGTACAGGAGACAATGAGTGTGTAAAATATAGTAGATAACACACACTGCTAGAAATGTAAAAATTAAATCACAGTGGCAAAGATTTAGAGTTTAGAAATGGCTCTAGTGATTGAAGTGCAGCTCTGGACTCCTTTGGATTGATCAGAATTGGTTCTAAGTCATCTTCTGGTTTTTGTCTGCAAAACAGAGTATCGTCTGCTTCCTTGACATCCAGGTGTAGAGACAGAGGAGAAAGTAGTCGATGAAGTTCTTGTGTGGATGTTCTCATTCTCAGCTCTTCACTGGTATGCAGTAATGAATGAGTTCTTCATGTAAGTTCAGTTATCCTTTTGAAATCACACACGGTTGTTCTTCCAGCACACCTCGTGGTATATATGTCTCTGTGTATTCATCTATTCATTCCCCGTTTTCAGCAGCACATCCTTATTTTATTTAAAGAACAAGATCCGACAAGAGAAATGATTTATTATTGAAGGTACGAGGTACGACTTCCTGACATCCAACAAACACCCATTAAATAAATGTCAGTGCATTAAAATATACCTAATATGACTGTTGTTTAGATTAAACAATGATAATGAAATTAATGTAGTGTCGAGTTCTGTCTCTGGAATTGTAGCTTTGATATCGGTAGGTAGATGTCACAGTAGGTCTGAGTATCAGTGACTTCTTGTCTAATCGTAGACTTAAGTAACGATAGCCTTTCTATCGATAACATTTTTATATCGGTAGGCTTTGTATATCGGTAACCATCCGCGTATCAGTAGACATGCATATCGGTGACCTTCTAGTATCGGTAGGATTTGATGTAACGGTAACCTTCTTATATCGGTAGTGGTAGCTATGTCTTGTATCAGTAGCTCTATATCAGTAGCTGTAGACTTTGATGTATCAGTAGCTCTATATCAGTAGTTGTATACTTTGATGTATCAATAGCTCTATATCGGTAGCGGTAGACTTTGATTTATTGGTATCTCTATATCGATAGCAGTAGACTTGTCTTATTTCAGTAGCTCTGTATTGGTAGCGGTAGACTTTGATGTATCGGTAGACTTCTTTTGATAATGATAGATTCAACATATCAGTGGACTTGTGTGTAACGATAGCTAGTCTGTATCAGTTTCTCTAAGCTGTAACGGTAGCTAGTTTTGTTTAACCATTCTATTGGTAGAATAGGTTATGTCATAGTGTAAAAACATCCAGTAATCGAAAGACTAATATTTAAACATAAAATAATAGAACAATACATAAATAAACTAGATTCCCAAATAAGTATTTAACCATTGATCAAATAGGGATTATCAAAATAAAAATAATCCTAATTGGGATTATAAAAATATAATAAAGCAACTAGATTCCCAGAGGGTTCAACAATAACCAAAGATGAATTTATTTAACTACCATCCCATGAAACAAAACCTATTACTCAATCTAAACTCTATACAATCCCCCCAACTAGAGCACGAATACCACTCTATCATGATGTCCTACTCGAACAATTACACAGCACCTAGGCGTTCAAAGGGAGAGGAGATGTAATGATAACTGATTGTAATCTCTTGTAGTCCCTGAGAGGGAAACTAGAACAAAGGGTATAGTAAACACATATATGGGAGGTATTACCCAGTAAGAGAACACATGTGTAATAGAGAGATAAAACCAAAAATAGCCAAATCCTTCTTAGACTACAATACAAATAAATTGCTATTTTCACATATGTAGTTACTTTCTAGAACTTCTAATATTGAAAGGAAAATATAAATTACAAAAAAATGCAATGACGATAGAAACAACAAATCCCTAAATTCTAATGCAAAACACTAAGGTAGTATTAACTAGCCAAATATCAAACCTATTCCATCATACTAGAAAATACATTATATATACATAGAGTGAGTATAGAAATATAATCATTAAAATCATACATGGAGCCTCTCATGCCAATGAAAATTAAATCACGCTAATTCACATTGAATCAACATGTAAAATTAACTCATGGCCTATAAAGTTATACCATATTCCCCGCCTCACCCTGGATACTATCACCAAGTTAAAAATATAATTGTATATAATATATTAAAAAAATATCAAGGGTACGCCACTACCACTTCCACATTTTTCATCCGTATTTCACAATAATCACACATCCTAAGCATCTCTCCCCAAAATCGGTAGCTCGTAGTGAGCTTAAAAAAGCACCACAACATGTACCATGTGAAAAAAAACCATTTATACATAACCAAACGTAACTATGTTATTTTTGGGAACCAAAACAACATGTATAAAATGTATCATAAATCATTAATTTTACATGAATCCAACACATCGTGTACACAATGAAAGAATCATCAAAATGTCACAGTCTATTCATGTAATACCTATAGTAGTCCATAAGAAACTATATCCCAAAATCATGTGTGTTCAATAAGAACAAGACATTAAATCCCTATAAACACATATATGGGGAAAAAATAATCCATGCATATGAGCACATGTAACTACCAAAAGAAGGTAGAAGGGCGAAAGGAGATAGTCTTCCACCTATCCTCCCACCATGATGTTCGAGAAAACACCCAGTAGGGATCAGAATCCCCATGGGGTCATTTTGCGTAATATAAAAGGCTGGAATATCCTATAGGAACAAAAAATTTAAATGATGTAATATTTCTCAAAACTACACTATTGAAAAAACGTAGTATCAGAATCAAATACAACTAACATCCCTCAAACTCCTTACTACCACAATAATGAATTGATATCCCATAAGTATAAATCCATTTAATTATCTTCATAAAGTCACATTATTCAATTTAATCAATTTTACATTATAATAAAAAAATATTAACCAATTTCGGAGCTAAAATTCATTCCTAAATGGAAATTGAAAAAAATATCATCAAAGGACCTGCCTCACGATGCTCCGTTCCAATGACCTATAAGAGAATAAACAGTTTGATGTCAGGATAATTAAGTCATCTACGACCACCATGGGGAAATATTGGATGTATACGAGATCAAAATAGAAATGTTCATTACTACCTTAATGAAATGATGGAAGCCTCTGTTATCCCCATAGATATATTCATGAATGCTATAAATAAATAACATAATACTCATTGAGACCATCATTGTGACATCTGATTTTGATGTTCCATTTTATTTTAATCATTCCCTTAGACACTGTGATTCCTAGTTCTTATAATTATGTGGATAACTACCCCTGTTAAAGGATTGGTACCCTAAACATTCCCTTTCCAATCCATTTATTTTCAGGTCACCCTTTACATTATAAACAATTGAGAGAATGTATTATTCAACATACCCGACCAATAAAAAATATCATTCCCTTTGATTAGATTATCCTCCCCTTAATGATGGAATTATTTTCATGAATTCCTTCTTCCACTGTGAAGGTATTAGGACAATTTGGGTACTTAGGTATTTTTATATCATTCAACCCTCACAGAGCACCATCCAAGTACTTTATGACTCTATGCCTTAGTTGTGTAATGAAGCTTCACAATAGTAATCTCTCTCTAAAGACACTTTTTATAATTCTTCACAATTCACTTTACATTGTGAAGTCCCTTCCCTTCTTGAAACACTATATCTTCATGAAGCTCCTCTATATGAGGCCATTTGTGTCATGATATCTTCTCCCATGCATTTATCAAGCCTTGTACAAGGTGATTTTTGGTTTCCCAAATGGTGTTTCACATAGAAATGTGTTGAATTATGCTTATTTTTAAAGGAAGGCAAGTGGTTATTACTTTTTCATATATCTAGGATATCATGTTCCCCTCATATGACCATTACATCACCCCATCATGCCCAAACATTTCCTATTTGTTTCTATCAACAACTGTGGGTTTTTATAATTTAAGTATGTATCATGGGTGAGGATTGAGTCATCCACATCTGAGCTTCCAGATGATAAAATACAAAGAGAACCCATACCTAAAACATGGATCTAATCATTGATGTTTCACATGTGTGGAAGTACGGTGTATATTGAATGGAGAACGATCATCATTTCTCTCTTGAACCTCTCTCTCTAGAGAGTTTGTTTCCATATACGTATCGAATAACAATTATGTTAGCCCCGACTAACATTGATAGGGTGTTCCCTATACGAAGTCCATATCCTAATCATACATAGAATTACCCACTTATGGATTCCCTCCCGGAGTAAGTCCCAATATCCATCTCCCTATGTCATGTTCCATGCATAATCCCAGCACAATCCTTTGTAGCCAACTCATTAATGACACGATCATTCAGTCTGTCATTGCCCCATTTTTACCACAGCAACCATGACTCACCATGTCTTAGAGTATAGAGCAACCATGAAATACTCTATGGTATACTAGCCATTTATAAGCCCCTTTCCCCATCGTCATGAATTATGTCAAACTGTATGCACCATTGAACTATTTGGACAATGATCAATGTCTTTAATACATGTTTCATAATAATACTCTCCAAAGATCCATCCCATCAATCCCAAAAATTCATTATAGTCGAGTCATTCAAGCCATTTCATTCATCTTGTATCACATTAAATTGTATATCTTTTTGAACTACAAGATATTTGATGTGTATCATCTACACATGGTATATAGAAAGCCTATTTGAAGTCCATCACAAACTTATGGTAAACTCTTGTACTCTCTTCTAATGGATGTAGTCTCAATATGTGATAATTTTCTATTTAGGGATGTATCACACGAATCAGCTTCTCAGGGGTTATTTGATACACCCGAAAGATAACCATGCATAAGACCCAATCATGTGATGGGATTATAAATAGTTATATGTCCTAGAATATCTTAGGGTTGCAGTACTTTATGTATTCCCCAATTATATATGGCATCCTAAACTATGTGTACATTGGCTCCCTAATACGGGGAAACATTGGATGCCACCACGAGGATCATTCCTATCATCCTTTTCCCATACATGTATCTCCCTATAACCATTGAGTCTCAGGACAGTAAAGACCCATCCCGCAGGATATACATCATTTGGGTCCCCATCCATGCAATCCATCATCATAAAATACATCCTCATGTGTCTCAACACTATATATCTGAACTATGTGGACATTGATTACCCTTCACGAGGGTACATATGAAGCCTCCCTAAGGTTCAGTATCAACACCCACCTTCTTCTTAAAATTGGTTCAATCTCATTTACTCTCACCCTATGACACCTATTCTATATCCATTTTAATTTTACACAGGATTACACATCCTGGTGAGATTATCCCTTCCATTATTGATGCTCCTTAGAGGCGCCCAGGTAGAAAACCATGCATAAGCCCAAGCCACATGCTCTATCACCTTTCCCTTTTGTCAGTAAGGTCATCCATTCAATTCCTTATTTTTGATGAACATAGACAACTAACCAAGTGTATGACTTGAATCAAACATTCTACAATGTTGGATTGATCCCTATCATTGTAATAGTGTATGTTGAATGCCTCTTGGAGGTTCAATCCCTTCCAACATTAATTCATTATGTCCCGTTTTCTGGGACCCATTTTTCTAATCCACCCATTTTGGTGTCTAGATCAGCCTTTATGGTTTGAATTATTTCTTTTTTTTAAACTCCATCCATGATCTGTCCACATTGGGAATTTTGATCTATCAATCTGGTAAATATTCCAAGTGTTCCCTATTAGGGATGTATCAATATGATCAACTCTCATCAGTGTCCTGATCTATCTAATCTATCTATTATAGACTTGAAAATCACAACATGACCCCTTATTAAATAGGGAATGATGAGGAAATTCTCATAGACATTCCTCTGGTATAATATTCACAACATTTTATTTGGGATTCTCTAGATTTCTTCACCCTCTTGATGCCCACTTATAAAGGAAAATTTAGGTGTATGATGGTTCCGAAATACAGAATTGCTAGTGATGCCCAACGTGACTACTTCCGTTACTTATGTTTTCTTCCCAGACATTACCCTTAGGAATTTCATAATATATAAAATGAAATTATCCATTATCCACAAATATATGGAACGAAGTATGAGGTTCAAAAAAACATCATAACTTATAAGGGAGACATAGACTATGAGATGAATTTCATGGCGGAATCCTTGGAAGGATAGAAAAACATCACATAAACATATTTTGATCAAGGAGAAGAGATATCATTAGAAGTGATAAATGATCCCCCCCTTTAAATGAAGAAATGTGTGATAACATACTTGGTAATCATCATCATTGACGATGCAAGGCGACATTCCCTGATGAATATGTTAGAAACAGAATAGTTGAACATGATGTTAATGTTTTCTCCTTCAATATTGGTGGTTAGTAGCGTTCTAGTCAAAAATTGATGAGCATGTCGCCTGATCAAGTCATCCAGCACTAGGTCCCATCAAGCTAATAGTGGGATTATCATTGAAATCTTCAGAATTTGGGGCTATTAATTGTTGGGCATTCTAGTCTGTGACATCATCAATTTGATTCTTTATATCCATCTATGGAAGATGGAACGGTTTTGGGGAACATGACACTGAATTCCTACTATCTATCATAATTGATGAATCATCTAGAATTATCGGACCCAAGCTATAGGAACAACGTTTCCTCCTTAAAGAACACATAGGAGTTGGGGGAATTTCTTTGAGGCATTCCCTCAGGGATCCACCTCCATCGGCAGGTCATCAACAACCACAAATTCTTGGATCCCATGCCATATCTCACCCACCAAGATCATCCAATGGATGGGGATTGCTAGTTTCATTTGATGATGTGACCACGATGGGGTTATCTCAATGAGTGACACAGAACATGAATATTTGGAAGCTTTTATTCCCCATTGTCACTACTTCCCAAAAGGTCCGCGCAGGGATCCACTACTCCCCAATCTATTGTCCACTCATTTTTTATGCCTCTACCAGGAACATTCTGACAACTCGTTCCCTTACACCGATGAGGTATGGGACATTCATGATTTCCCAGAATCAACCGTCACCAGAGAGACACCATGGACGGATCCCACCTTGATACGTCGACACCATCAGTCTATCTCTGGGGATGGGGAATAGGTGGTCTCTATGACTACATTTTCTTCTGTAACATATCTAACAAGACACCAACATCAGGTGAAAGATCAGGAAGACATCTGTCAGGGGGATTCATCTTCTATGGCTATCATGGATCATTCCACCAATAATGAAAGGTGTAATGTCCCTATTCTTGCATATCTAGGGAATTAATATTCATGATCCATATTAAGACCCTGCCCACCCATTGGTTATGCTGGGATGACTCTTCTAGTTCTCTGAGTGAGTTAAATTCATTGTATGCTAACCCATGACATCCAGATCTAGTATAGTCATCCTCCTCGAACTATTGGAAGCATGGATGGAGGTCATCCTCACTATCGCACCTAGGATGGATTCCCCCCCCCTATTTCTTCATTTCTACTCTAATATTAGGTCATAACCATCTTGTATATGTTAATCATGGATGTACTCCCCATTCTCAAGTTCCTATGTACTAATATTTTCCACTTATTTGTTGATATAAACACGAATGTTATCCTCAGCCCATAACACATCATAACATACGTCATACCCATTTCTGGATTGAAATGTTAAAAACCCTCCCATACCACCACTTCCAAATATTGTGGAGGTCCATCCCATTCTAAAGGTGTAAGGTATGGAACTTATCCCATTGTTCATACCCGCTCCAGTGAAGGCCCTCCCTACTCCAACACTGCTAATTGTGTAGGTCCTCCCCACTCACCTTGAACTCATCAAGGGTTCCTCCCCTAGTTTCATTCGATATCTATATGGGTTACCCTTGCACCCATCACATCCAAGTGGAGATCTAATCACTCTCTCATCCATCATGGAGGACCTCCACATATCATTACATGTAGAAAATGTAGATGTATTTCCCAATATGATGACACCAGGCATGGAGGTTTCCCATGTGTCCATACCAACTATAGAATTGGACATCCCCACTTCTTCCCCATCCCACACAGAGGTCCTCCCAATGTGAAATATTTACCCTGCCCTAAGGAACCATCCCGAGGTAGATAGAGGAACTATTACTATAGAAGGAAAATTCTAACATATTGATAGATAATTTTCATTCCATTCCTCTCATCAGTATTTGAGTCAGAGGTTGATTCGATTATAGAGCCATCGCACTTATCCTATACATCATATTCTGGGGAAGAAGCCATATGTGCATTTATAATCCTATTGGAATGTGAAATTCACCAGATCTCTGATCCCATATGAAGATATATGCAGGAGGAGTATGAATAGGATCCCTTTAGGGTTTATCAACTCAATCCACAATGTCGTTACCAGGATCATTCACTACCTTGACTAGAGATCATAAAGAGATGTTCTGAGGACTGATGGATGACTATCACCACCCAGATTCCCCACCAATGATCATCATCTTGATACAAGAATGGACAGTCGATTCCCCATCATACATGGATGCGTTGATGCTATTATTATAGTTCTCATGTTATAGAATAGTATGTACTCATTTGACATCCCACATACCATATAGTCCACCGACTAGCCCTCAACCATATCAATGCATGTCAATACACTTACTAGTTCCACATCCACCCCAATTTGATAAATATGGAAACTGAGGGCTAGGCCTAGATTCCAATTGAATGATTTTGTGGGACATTCTCATAGGGGACCATATCCCCATGATTTTTTGGAAAATATCTACATCGTACTTTAGCATTCTAGAGCCTCCTACCCGGGATGAAGTAATGGGTTTTGGAATAACTCTTGGGACAAGAAACGTCTATCTTCATAATTATCGATTCGCTTGTCCAAAAGTTATATGTTCACTATAATGACAACCTCCAACAATGCTCTTGGATTAGTTCATCATGCTTCATGTGGCTCAAGAAACCTATGTCACCTGATCATCACAAGGATCTTCAGAAAAGATGTGTTCAATGATTCATTTTTCTCCACATTGTTAATGAGTGGTTGTCTACAAACATACATACATATATGGATAGGGAAATTATACTACCTTCTATATCAGCATGATCTAGTAGAAACTGGACCTACTCATCGATATCGAGGATATTCTACCAAGGGGGATCAACATTAATATGTAATATCTGAAATAAAAGAAAAAAAGTAGTGATGATCGATGAAAATATATATTTAAAAATAGAACAACATCTTTTAGATCCTCCGCGTGTGGTTACTCACCATCATAGAAACTTAATTGGATTTTCTGAGCCCACATAGTTATTATACCTTGGTTTGGACCCCAATAAGGGAAAATTTTACAATTAGACTTCTAATCACACTGACCCATCAAGTTTAGTTTATTATATAGAGGATGATCTCGATAAGGCTTCATTTCTCAAACTACATGAAAAACAAAACAAATTTGTTGATCATCTCCATTACAAGTTTGTGGTAGAGGAACACCTAGAAGATGGTGATCACTAGTGTGATCCCAACCATCCTCTACTAGGGTAGCATGGGTAGGTAAAGGCTCTCCCAGATGAGTTTCCTCTGATTGATGTCGATAACCCAACATATCATGATTAGATAGAGGCTAGAGCTTATGAAAAATGGCCACAGTATGCATCACCGAATCTACTAAATCTATGAAATAATCTTCCCCCAGCTGCTCCATAAGACATTCCATTATAATCCCCCTAGGTTTCTTTTGAGTTTATCACTCAAGCGTCTCCTCATTTCATTCCACTAGAAGCTCCATGAGTTGTTGTGACTGATTATCATGATAAAGAACCCAGAAATACATTAATGGTTAGGGATACATGAACGGTCATGAATCCCTAATATGATGATCTCATGGATCAGTTCATTTCTTTTCTTGGGACACATGAATCCTAATATGTTACCATCTTATCCAATTTCAATCCATATCCTATATGGTTGGATGATATTATAGTTCCCTTGTTCTTTGAGAGTCATTCATTATGCCCAATCAATGAGACAAGTGACTCCTTATAACAACTAATATACATAATATCAAGGTGAGAACCCATGATGGGAACTCCAATGTTGTAATTGTCCACTGAGATTCAGTGGTTTATAAATCCACTAGATGGGCCAGTGTTCATCTCGTACAACCAACTACCCATCAGGTATGTAGCTTGTTTGGATGATCATTGTATAATGTTTATGTACTAGTTCAACTCCACAATTCAAAATAATAGTTTCTCCAACCTCATCAAGTGTAATAAAAATACATATGAGTGGATCACATAATTTTTCTATAGTTTTAAGGGACTCTCTTGATCACTCGATATGCCGCTCACTCAAGAGAAGTTGTTGAAAATGTCCATAGGGATGGTAAAGACTGAGCTACTCCCCACACTCATCAGTCAAAACATCCCGTCTGGATTCCGAGATTTATATTAATAGAAATAAAACATAGAGTATTATTCGTTATATTCCAAATAGGAATGCATGTTTCCTCATACCGCCTCTAGAAAAAGAGAATCCATGGCCGATAAAGCTATCATTTCACAAGTAGTGGCCACTAAGGTTGCTACCAATAGAGTTATCTATATATCCTCACTGAGAGATCTAGCCTCAAGATATCTCTCAGGATCATCCTCACCCAACTCAAAATCATATGGCACCGCCATGTAACGCACCACAACTACCAATTTGATATAATTAGTTCCCACCTCATCGTTAGGCTTCATCCATCATTAGGGCTAAGAGCTTGTGGTCCCTTTCCCAAAAAATCAAAATAGACCTATTCATTTGAAGATGGTCAGGTCCCTATTTATTTTTGGATGTCTTATAGATAATTGAATCCTCCAGTTTCTAGAATTTTGAAGACCCCTTGGGGATGATCTCACTAATAACCCCAACTATTGCCCCTATCAATGATTCATTTGACATACCCTCAAAAACGTGGTGTGGTCAAGGAATGGTATTAGGAATAGGTCAAAAACATTTTTTCTAGGTTTGGTATTATCCTAGAATAGGTGGTGTGAGTATCTGAAAATATAGATAATGAAATTGAGGGAGAATTACAGCCGGTCTTCATCCATGAGTGTAAAAATAAAATGGATGGATGGATCATAAATTAGTCACGGGTTCCAACAACATCATTTGTGCCTTCATGATTCAGCCTGATCCTCCAAAATCCACCATGCCTCCCCTAGTTATCTTTTATACATCCACATATCTTCCTTATTCATATCCGAATAGATAATTTTGATTAATTAAGGGAAAGAAAACTCCCCCACTGAAGCTGAAACTATCTTGTATGCTTTACAAATTCATGCCCCCATGAATGGGGATTTCCCTACAAATTCTCCAGGCAATGGGTGATTACTATTGTGATTATCATGAGTATTCCTTAGTACAAACCATTGATATGGTGGTCCCATATATTGTTCATAGTGATGAGAAATGCTAGGAAGATCCTCATAATGTTCCCAGTCGAAGATATTGATGAAATAAATGTGGATACACGAATCATAGGGTTTATTAGGCCAGAGTCTCTGTATAAGAAATTCAATACAAAAATAATAGATAATATGTTTATTTAAAATTTCATCATGAATATTCATATTTTTTTGTCATTTTCATTTGTGCTCCCGGATCAGGCAGGGTGACTGCGACCACATCACAATTGGCTGCATTTACCTACAGATGATCCTTAGTTGTCTAATAATCATATTTTAGTTATCATTAATGGTTCATCTAGTGTCAATAAAAACATACACCTAGAAAGGATGTATGATTTGAATAATCACATTTCCAGCATCCCTGAAATCCTTGAAATCCCCAAGGCTCTCTGCCTATCATAAGAGAACCATGAATCCATAACAGAGGAGTTGAGATACCCTCTCCAGTTATAACTAATGGTTTCAGTCATGTAATAATTCCACGATGAGGAATCCATGTATGAAAAATTCATCCACCATCTAATTCCCATGAGATGATGATGGATCCCTAGTGCATGGGAAGATCCACCCATTCTACATAATACACCATCTTTATTCCAAGGATGTCCTCCATTGTTGTGTTGAAATAGGTTATGAGATAAATTTCATCCTAACCTAGATACCCCACAAGATAGGGTTGTCAGATTAAAATATGTATCCCTATGACATGATGATTTAGGGTTTGACAGGACCAAAAAAGGGCCATTTGCGAAGAATCGTCTGAACACAATGTCTGGTGTCATGAAGGACATCACTGAGTTCATAGTCATCTTATATGAAAACTCCTATAATGCATTTATAGGTACATAGTGGCACAATTTTCTTGTGGTAGTTCTTTACTCATATCATTAGTTCATCATGTACTCCTTTAATGTTTTGGTGGGTATAAATAACACTGATAAATCTCCCTTTACCTCTTCCAAAGCCATCTTTTTAGATGCCCCCAATTAAAATAAAAAGTAAATTTATGTTAAATCCAATGAGGTTGACACACTACTCATTCTGATGACCTGTGGATAGACATGGATGATCAATTTGTCCTCCCGATTATCTAATTGGAATCAACATCCTTAGAACAGAGACATTGCTTTGTCATTTTACAGACAAGGTGATATCTCATTAGAAGATACCATGAATTCTAGAGGATTACAACATATTCCAATACGAACTAGGATTAGGTGACCCCATTACCCCAACCCCTATACTATATCTTGAGGTCCACCTTATCGAAATAGTAATAAGAAATACCTACACATTCCTCCAAGATGAGTTGAACCGGTGCATGCCGACATGTCATTATTACTTTGATATTTTCTTGTGAGGCCCCCTATGATGATGTACTGATGGAATTGGATTGAAATATTTTTTCCACGGTTTCAGCTGTGCAGGGGTCTCCCGATGAAGATTCCATTACTGCTCCGGCCCGAACTAGCATACCATAAAGATTATTTAACCTATAATAATTTACCCTTTTTAATGATCCTTTTATACAGGATGATGAAGAGTAATGGGAGTATTATTATCATTCATTTTTTGAAGGACTCTAAATCACCATCAATGAGTCTATAGATTGGAATCATGATACCATGGTTGATCCAAGACCAATAATGATCAGTACAAAAATACATGGTGAAGAGAAACAATAGTATGTGTATTTCTTGAAGATGACTTGGATTTATTCATCTGGATATATGATGAGATTCCATGAATGGATCCGCAGGTCACCATCCACTGGCTCGGTCTCTAAATATGTCATCGTAGGTTCAAACAACCACCTGTAAAGATGAACTCTTTTCATCGTTCCATTCTTGTGGCTGAAGATGATAAAATCATCAATTGAAACTTCAAATAGGAATTCCAGTACCCTATGTGGATGTCTCTTATTATTAAAATCAGAAAGTAGATATAAAAGACCAGGGTCTGTATCAACATATAGGATCTTAGCATTCACTATTTGAAGGATGATTTTCCTCTTATCATGATAGATCTGTTTATTGATCCCACTACTAGATTCCATGATCTCTCTTTCATGATTGGTTATTATGGATATAGTCAAATATGAATGGACCCTAATGATCAAGATTCAATGACCTTCAAATGACCACAAGTCACCTTTTGTTACCATGTAGTGCATGTAGGTCTATAGAATAGAGGATCCACCTACAATCAAGTTATGCACCACATATTCTAGAAGAATATCAAACAAATAGTGTAATACTACATGGAAGACGTGGTTTTTAAATCCATAAAGCATTAGGACCATCTTAGAGATATTTTGAAAGTGTGTGGCTCCCTTTGGTCACACAATATAAAGATAAACCCCTTGACGCCTGTCTTCTGGGATACGTACAAATTTTTAATGGGATTCTCATTAGATATAGAGGCATAGAGATCCATCAACGGGTTATCAAGGATATTAATCAGATGCCTCCTCCAAAAAACCTATTACAGATCCGACTCATTCAAGGACACTTTTCTAATAAGTGTCGATTCATTTCAAATTTTTATGGAATGTGTAATCCATTATCCTATATCATGAACAAAGGTGTTTTCTACCAGTGGAATGAATAATTTTATACCACATATGTGGAAATCAGTATGTAACTTTTTATCCTTTGGTTTAGATGCCACCCATATCTAGTAAACTATATGTCTATTACGTGACCACCCTTGAATGTTACCCTGATGCCTTTTTGTCTCAAAATAATAAAAATGGGATGTATAATATTTTATACAATCACAGTCGAATGTTCCACGACACTAAGGCATGACATTCGTATATCTAAAAGAGCTTCCTTGTATTGTTTCTTACAGTACAAAAATTGCTTCACAACATGAATCACCAAGAGAAAAATCCGGTGTCCCACATGGATCTGCAAAATTATATTATAAACCAGCTAATTTTGACATGCTCTCTTGATTGGTTGGTGATGACCCTTTAGTCGTTTTACATCATATTTTTCCCCATAAAGATTTCATGGGTCATGCATTAGTAAAATTTCTAGCCACCCATGAAGCCCCTACAGAGTATTCCCTATATCTTGAAATCCCTGATGATCTTATCCTCTTTGTGGATCTAATTGTTCCATGTTGGTAGATGCAGTAGTACGTCACTACATGGAGCCCCACTAGAAGAAGATCAACAACCCAAAATCGATAGAGTCCTACTAGGTATCATCTTCATTATGACCACATATGCAGTATTGAACTACTCATTCACATTTCAATAAGTCTAAAACAAAAAAAATTAGAGTATTAGTACCTCATCACTGATCTTTAGTTGACCCTTAAGATTGATGTTCCCAACCAACATGTGTATGGGGGACTTTGATCTTATCATCAAGAAAATCATTTGTGAAAATGACATTACAAATCCCTATCTCATTCCCCTGTTAGAGTGTTCTATCCATTTGATGGAATGAATTCCTTCTAGTCCAAATTTCAGTTACATACCAAGGTCAAAAATAGGTAAAGTCGATGTCATGGACAACCATGACACATCTCACACTGAGCCATCCCATAATGGCATGTTTATCCATGTGGGATATTGAATGGTAATCTATCACATCATTTCAGATGATGAATATATCCAACAACTAGGCTATCATACCACAGATGCCTCTACATTGGTACCCCCAAATATCCCTTCTATAGAAGAATAATACCCTAGTTGGTTGGCTCTATATTTTAAATTCATCCATATTATAAATCTACCAATAGAAAACACTGAAAATGATTGAATCTATCAGAATATATTTCAATTATCCCTTTAGGGTGGTCTCATACTTGAGAATATCCTCTAAAAATGTGGATTCAATGGATTGATCCTTTATTTTGTTCATGGAGGTGAGACATACCATGTTATGAAGTAATTCCATGATAGTTCATATAGTTCTCATCCAACTTGGTTAAAACATTCCCTCTATATATGATGGTTGGGATTTTTCTTTCCCACCATGGTGCATGATTGTATCGAGTTATGCAAGAGGTTTCAAATGTACCAAATCGTATCTAACATTATGAATTGGCCTCCAAAGACCCCTATACTATCATGTACTTCATTTCCCTTACAGTCTGGGGACTCGACATCATATGACCACATCCACCAACAAAACCGTGCCATTATAGGTTCATTCTGACTGCCACATATTTATTCTCAATGAAGGAAAAATTGATTATTCTCCAGGATGTCAAGGAACATTTAATCATTGATTTCATCAGTTCCAACATCATCCACAAATTCAGAGTCTTGCATGTATTCCTCATCAACAATGGAACCAAATTTCAAATAGCTGAGCTGATAAATTAATACATTTTGTACAACATATGGTTGAATCACATTTATCACGATCATGATCATGAAAATTGGAAGATCAAGGAAGTCAGCAGGATTTTCTCAACCATTATGTAGAAGATGGATTGCCAGAACGAACATTTGATATGAAAACCACCCCAACACTCAATGGTCTTATCAGACGATAAATCATAATTCTAACCAGGTGACCTCATATTTCATGGGTATGATGAAGAGTTTTTCAATCCCATCAAGGATTCATTTATCATCACCCCAAAAAACTATTTATGCTCAAGAGATGTCATTCAAGATAGAAGAAGATCATCTGGATGATATATAATACCTTGATAAGAATCATCTCCGAGCCATACAAAATCTAGAGTGACCCTAGAACTGGATATCTATGTATTTCACCAATAATGTTCATCTTTACACAATCTTTTCAGGTTCCACAGTAATGTCTCCAATACTACCGATGATATTCGGTAGGAATCCACTAATGTTAGAGCCTAAGTTAAAGTATAAGGATTCGACCTTATTAAATTACATAATCATGAATTTAGTCATTAAATTACTTCCTTTATCATTAAGGATATTTTCATTTATATATCATTAGATAATTGGGACATAAAACATTCATATCATTCAACATTAATATAGAGTGGATACTAGAAAAAAGTATTCATTTCTTCCAAAATATAAAACATTTCAAATAAAATTTGATTTCAATGACAATTATTAAATATTTAAATTGGATTCCATTTAAACACAAGACATATTTTTAAACTGTGAAAATAATTAAAAAACATGGGATTGGAAGAAAAATCTCAGTAAGGGATATAAAAAGATGGAAAGAAAACATTATTCCATGAATACATGTGATGTATGAAATACTATTCAAAAGGCATATTTTTCACACATATATAAATACATTTTTATACAATATATTTCCATAAGAACACCACAAAAAATTAGCACATAAATAGAATCATAAAGGTATCTTGGGAAATACATACATAATCTTGTAACCCTCTCAGTTACCTTATAATTTGTAACTCTCGCGACTACTTTTCAATTTGATTAACCATCACAGTTACACCTTGAGTAAACATACAACAAACCTCCTACATACACATACCCAATGCATTGGAAGCAAATATAGCTCCATGCCTTTATAATAAAAAATTCCAAAGAACCAGAACATAATCATTCAACATGAATAATTCAATAAATACATTGCTTTTGATTTTTTTAGGATATATTTTAAATTAGTATTTTAATGTAAAAACCCCTTAAAAATATCATATAATTTATGTGAGACTTATTAGAGTGTAAGGAATATTAATATAAACTATATATACCCATAATTAAATGTAATTTGAACAATAAAATTCAGAAAAACAATTTTAATACCATATAAATAATGGAGTAGAATGTTAACCCAAAGAATGGAAATCATGTCAATAATTATGTTCCCTTGGGTTTGTATTAATTCAAATTTGTTTTAATCCTTATGTATAATGGTTATAATGTTGTTATTTATTTACAATAGAGACATATTCAACTTTATAATTACTTATATGGTTATTTCATTATATCATTTCTCCATTTCATTGATAGTATTTTGTTCTTTCCATTGTTTTGGGTGTGTTCTTTACCTGATATCAATTGATCAGTTCATGAGTAATATTCTTGTCGATAGGAAGTGAAATACCAAAATTGGAATGGAGTGGTATTTAAATATATCCAGAAAAATAAATTATACCATTTATCATTTTCAATTTTGAGATGATTATGATTCATATGGTAAAGCATTATTTATATCTGTTTTAGTCATTTTGGAGATTATTCTATTCTAAGAAACCAATTTTGATTTATTTATTAATAACAAAGGTAAATAATGATTCTGAAAACCTATATATGTTATAATACATAAATTATAATCTGTTTAAACCATAATAATAGTTTCATGACTAGTGGTTAAGGAATTAAATAAATTTAAATCACATTGTCCACGATGTCGGTAAATCAACACATCACATACAGTGTGCTAATTTCTTGAATAAGTGGAATATGGGAAAGAATATAATTGTGAGACTTAAATAAACATGATGAAATAAAGAATATGTAAGATACAAGATTATTCATTCTTGTTGTATACTGGGTGGTGAGGAAGTATAATGAAATTAAATTATTCTCTAAATAATAGAAAAACCCCGAATCAAAATTTGACAGACAAACAGTGTCGTGTAAAATCTCATAAAAAATATTGTTGTGAAAAAAGGGGTCTCTAATCATTATAACATAATATAGGTAGTAATGGGGATATTTAATGACATATCCCAACATAATCCAATGGAAACTAAAAATTATAACACAAAAGGAAAGCTTGAAAACGAGATGGATGGTGGATTCCCTTTTTTTTTCGAGTATTTTTAAAAATTAAAGGATGGGACATTGCAGAATAAGGACTCATTCATAGGGCTACTAAGGAGGTAGGATGACCATATATTCGTTGTGGGTAAATTTTTAATGAATGGAATTAAATAGTGGGTTTAAATTTATATCAAACATTGGTGAATATTTTATTAATTTCCTAGAGACACCTCACTAGTGGTATTTGCAAATCCAAGGGCTTGCCTATGGTATTCTCCCATGGTATTTTCCACCTAGGACACATCATAATGATTATTTTTCTGTAAAAAAGTTGACCTGATTTATTTCATCATTATTACATCATTAATGATGTCATTAAACACACTGAAACTGGAACTGTATTATCAATGTTCACCGAAAATTCAATTGTTTCGGGAAAAATCACAAAAATTCCCCCAAACTATTTTTTAATGTTTAGAATTCAAAAATGAACCCCATTTTTTTAAAATAATATATATAATATTATCAATTTCATTTCTAAATAAAATAATAAATTATAGTAAAATAACAGTTTTTAATCAATAACATTTTTTAACACCTTGATAAATTAATGGACATATAATTATCTTATATCTTTAAAAAAAATAATATAACAATATAATTTACTATTCCCAAGGTTAATATTATTATTTGTATTAATATTTATAAGGTTATTTTACTATTCAATAAAAAATAAGTTCGTTCTTTCATATTTGAAATAAATTACTTATCATAATTGTAGATAACTATTTCATAAAATTAAAACAATTATGTAAAAAAATTATGTTTAATGGATAGTTATAAATATATACATAAATCAATACATTATGCATTTATATTTACTTTTATGAAATCTTGGGGTGTTACATTATCCCCACCATATGGAAATTGTGTCCCTATAATATTATTTATTTATTAACCAAGTGAGGGTACCTTTCCCAAATAAAATTTTCAGACTCTCATGTTGCTTCTTCAACCGTGTGGGTTCTCCACAAAACCATTACCTGGTAGACAAACATATTATACTATACATGTTCCCTTTGATCAAGAATCTTAAATGGTTTCCCTTTATAATAATGGTTCCCTTCTAGTTTAACTGCTTCTTGTATCAAAACATTAGTTGATTCTAGAACATACTTTCTCAATAATGAATGATAAAAAATAGATTCTACCATAGACTAACTCAGAGGAAAAGATACTTAGTGTGGAACTGGCCCAAATTTCCCCAGGAATTCAAAAGTACTAATGAACTGTAGACTTAGCTTTCCTATATTACTAAATCAAATATCTGTTTTCTAGGAAGAGATTTTACGGAAAAAATGGTTGCCTACATCGAAATGGAATTATTTCCTTCCATTATTGAAACAACTTTTATGCTTTATCTGAGATATCCTCATGTGATACTAGATCATATTCATTTTTATAGCCACTTCCTCGACTATTTCTGGTCCCATCAACATATATTCTGAGACATCATCCCAGAAAGCTATAGTTGAACACAGTTTCCCATACAATTCCTCAAATTGTTCCATATGTATACTAGAATGAAAACTATTATTATTAGAAAACACAACTAATGAATGATGTTGATCCAAAATTCCCTACTAGTCCATTGAACTAGATCAATTCAAATAATCTAGAGTCCTAATCATTATTTCAGATTTCTTATATGATATTGGATAAAAAGCTATACTCAAATATAATTTTGTTCACAATGACTACTGAAGTCCCGTCCAAATATTATAAGTTATGCTGGGATCCTGATCAGAATCAATTGAAAGAGGAACACCTTGTCACATGAAAATAACATTTAGGTACTATAGAGAATGATGATCCAATGAAATTATATCTCACATACAAAGAAAATGTGCAGATTTTTATATTCGATCCACAACATCCCAAATTTCATTGTTACTTCAAAATGTCTTAGGTAATATCATGACAATATCTACTGATACATTCTACAAATTACACTCTTGAACTGGAAAATTCTAAATCATCCCCATTTTTATCATTTACTATTCATTAACATATTGAGAAGTCAAATATTTCCTGGTAATATCAGAAATATTCCATTTCATTTCATTCCAATTGATATACTACTAAGGTTCTTTGTACATCATAGTGCATCTGGGATTAACTGAAAATGGAGTAATATGAGATTAAACAACAATTCTTTCTTCTACTGGGAAACACATGGCACACACAACCTTTTCGAAATCTAAAAACTCAATCTTTATTATGGTTATATTATGGAAACACTCCCATTTTAACCAGTTCTTAATTTTTCTACAGGTCACGTTCTTCCTTCTACGCTTTCTTAATTATGTCTAATTACGTTGACTACACATAATCCTGAAATAAAATAAAGGTATTTTCAGCACCATAATCTTCTTATACCAAAATTCATCAAATCAATAATCAAGGGATCATGTTCCAAATGTAACATGGTTAATGATGAACGATGTTCTCGACTTAAGGCATCTCCACAATGTTTGATTTTTCTAGATGGTAATTGATCGTAATATCACAATCCTTTAATAGTTAAAGAAACATCTTCTCCCCCATTTTTATTTCCTTATGATTGAATATATAATTCAATATTTTATGGTCATAATATATTTTACATTTGGATATTTATAAATGATGCCTCTAAATATTCAAACAAAACCCATAGCTTCAAATTCTAAATCATGTGTGGTATAATTTAATTCATGGGGTTTTATTTGACTTGATGTATAAGAAATTACATAGTTATTTATCATCAACACACTTCAATGTCCCTTCAATGTAGAATCACTATAGATTTAAAACTCGCTATTTCAGAAAGGCCAGGCCAAAATAAGAGAATTCACCTATTTCTTCTTTAGTTCCTGAATAAAAAATTCACATTTTTCTGCCAAAATAAGTTTAACCCAATTTTCCATTAACTATGTTAGCATTTTAGATAACCATGATTTTTTTTAAAAATATTAGTAATAAGTTGATAATAGAATAAAATTATGAATCATTGTAACATTTGTGGGTCTTGGCCATTCATCATCACATTTGATTTTGCAGGATGAACTATTATTCCATCTTTATTTACAATATTCCATGAAAAGAAATATGTTGCATCCTATAATCACACTTTCTGAATTTTCCATTCATTTTCTTTTTTATTATGGTTTCGAAAACAACACATATATGTTTATAATTATTTTATTTAATTTTAAAAAATTCTAGAATGTGATCATAAAAAAAAACCAAAAATTTATCCAAGAACACACGAAATTTACTATTCAAAAGATTCATGTATACAACAAGTGCATTATTTTTTCCTGTTGACATAATTGTCAATTTATAGTGCCTATATCTATTATGAAAATCTATTTTTAAGATGTCATACTCATTCACCATCAGCTAATGGTATCCAAATCTCAATTCAATGAATGAAATTTACTAATGTGAAATCCTAATTAAATAAATAATATGGTGTTTTTCATATTTATTAATATATATAAATTAAATATTTATATATTTTAAATGGATTTCAAGGTTTTTTGGAGTACCTGATACAAAACAATGGGTTTCTTTGAAAACATACGTTGCATACAACGTTGAGTTATACTAAAAAATAATATGAAAATATTATTAATTTAAATGGTTGTTAACGCCTAACCATTGTATTAGTGGGAATGAATAGAACTAACTACAATATGATTATATATATTTTTTACTTTTTTTCATTTAATCAATAATTTTTAGAGGCATAAAATTTGAATGGTTACAATTTTCCATATAAATACTATAATATTCTTTAAAAGGTCGATTTACCTCCTTTTAATGGAAACCCCGCTTTAAATCTAGTTTTTATCAATTTTATATGGTATATTTGAAAAAAATAAAATTCTTATTTATAAAAGTAACATCAATATTTACTTGGGGTTATTTTTTGGTATTTTTTCTGATAAAGTTCATTTTTAATGAATTCTGAAAAATACTATTTTTTAATTCAAAACCGTATTTTAATATAATTTATTTTTATGGATAAATTATCTTTGTATATTATTTTAATGTTTAATTAGATTATATTTTTACAATTTAATTCAATTTTAGTCATTGGAAGTAAATCCACTTTGACATTGGACATAAATAACTGTCAATCATTTGATAGTTATTATTTCTAAAAAACACTCTTTTTGTTTTAACAAATGGAATTAATTTTAAATTAATTTCTTCCAGTTATATGCTGTGAATTTGAAACAATGGAATCCATGTTTGGAATCATGAGTTCGGAATTATGTATATAGGTAACATTTATATTTAGAAATTAGGAATAATTATTTTAGTAGATATTTTGTTTACCATGTTAAAAAGTAAATATGGTAAATAAGGGTAAAAAATAATATTATAATAATATTAAATTACCCTAACATGTGTCGTAATATTATTGGATGAAACATGTCCCACCATGGGAATCCTTGGGTCGATTTTGGGACCCATGGAGCCACATGGGAGGGAATATAAAACTTTATATTAATTAATTTAATGTAAATACATAGATGACTTAAACATATATCTTTTAGTAAATCAATTTTTACATGGGGTTATATAAGATAAATATTTTAATATAAATATTAATATGAAGGCTAAAACAATTTCCTACCTCATGGAATTTTTATATAATTTGTAGACATCAATTAAATATATTTACTTATGAAACAATATTTATGTTGTGTTTTCCTCATCAATGAATGATTTAAATAAATAAAATTATATAAAATAAAAATTATCATAAAGCTTTAATATTATTATTTTATGATTTCAATTAAAACATTAATTATCTTATATTTTATTTTAATTAGTTTTTTAGCTTTAAAAACCGAAAATCAATATATAATAAAATAATATTTTCAATCATTCTTAAAGAGCCCCTCCTATCCCATATAAAAGGACACCACTTCTAACCCATTATTCACATTACTCAAGCCCCTTGGCCCATCCATCCACTTCCCAATTAATCTACATACATCCCTTTAATCCTCGTATACGCCTTACCATAGTTATAAGGCATATCAAGTAATCCCTTTGGTTCAAACCAAACAAAGTTACCAGATTTAATGAAAACATCTTCTCTTAAGTTTTTTCTTTTATTTTTCTTTTCCAACCCCCTAAAATATCATTATTAATTAATTTTATATAAACATGAGTATCTTACATAATAAAAGTTGTTGTTATGAAATTTATTCAAACTACACTTCCACAATCCTCAACTTAATTATTTGAACATATTGTTTCTATGGACGATGAACTATTTCCTCGCAAAACGATGATTGTTAAAATATCTCCAACTTCCTCCCATGTATGGAATTATGATGGAACTATATTTATATGTGATATATATTATATTTATTTTTTATATTTACTTCTGTATTTTTCATTTATTTCATAACTTTATGGTTTCCATAATTGGTAAATATGATAATTTCATTTCATAAAGTGCGGACTACCATCCCCTCAAAGTAATATGACTCGTTCATGCCATATATGGGACATATAAGGATGGATTTAATGAAAATATATATGACAATTATAATGGAATTACAATATACCTATTTATTATTAATATTTCAATCCATTAAATACGAAATAGAAATGAAAGTAGTATTCTCTCATAAATACGGCTTACCATCTCCATGAATGGTGCATTTCATTTATTATATCCAAAGGTTAAGTAATATTATATATAAAAATATATATAGGATTTATATTATATATAAGATATTTATGATATGAATATGAATCAAGAGATAATATACCTTTTAACACATGGTCAATTTATAATTATAACAAGTTCATTTTTGACTGAAGTTCCTAACATCGACAAAATGTCCTATTTGAACTCAAATAATTAACTAATTGCTATAGGAAAATAATAAATGATATAAAAGAAATAATAAAATGAGAAAAATGTTCTTAATAATGTATAAATTAACTTTTGTTTATTATTCTGGAATAACAAGGAACATACAAGAGAATTCGGACTTGGTTTAAGGGGTTTCTTATCTTAGTTTTAATTCTTTGAGATTTCAGTTGTTCACCACTAATTTATTGCATGTGATGTATTATGTACTACTATTTGATATATATTATCATGATACTATTAATACTAATTTTATTATGTGATTCATATGTTGGTTATTAACTTTTTTTCACATGACTCAATTGATTAAAATGTGGTAAGGGGTTTCGTATCTCACTTTTAATTTGGTGAGATTTCTATTTTTCACAACTTATTTATTGCATGGGGTGTATTATGTACTACCATTTGATAGATAATAACATTATTTTAATTATCTTCATGGTATTATGTTATTCATTTTGTGGTTATTATCTTTTGGTCATACGACTCAATTAAATAAAAATTTGTAAGGGGCTTTTTATATTATTTATAATTATGTGAGATTTCTATTGTTCAATACTTATTTTTTGCATGTGGTGTATTTTGTACTACCATATGATATATATTATCACAATTCAAGTTATATACATGGTATTTTGTTATTCATTTTGTGGTTATTAACTTTTGGTCATACAACTGAATTGAATTCAATGTGGTAACATGTTTCTTATCTCACTTTTTATTCCTTGATATTTCCATTATTCACAATAAATTTATTGTATGTTGTGTATTGTGTACTGACATTTGATATATATTATCATGATTATATTAATATTAATGAAATTATGTGATTTATTTGGTGGTTATTAACTTTTCCTCATATGAATCAATTGATTACTATATGGAAATGGGTTTTCATCTCACTTCTTATTCCCAGGAGATCCATACTATATTGCCACTATTTTCTTTTGTGCGGTTTTTATACAGCCAATGATTACATTCATTTTGTAAAAAAATTTAATTTTTGAGTATTTATAACTTCATTGTATGATCCTCCATTAATGGGGTGTGTGTTTCTTATGTTACCAAATCGGTAAAGGAATTTATTATTTCGATTTCTAATCACTGGGTTTATAAGGCCCCAACCTTAAACCTTACTTAATATTGAGTTATTACAAGAGTACACATTGAGTATCTTTTCGGGTTTAGAGTTTTAGAGAATTATATCATAAAACTTGCATTACAATCCACATATAAACAAAGTGGTTACATAAAGATAGTATTCTTCTTTACCATTAATGGAAACATATTTAAAATAAAACATGGATTCTTTCTTGACACATCCTTGACACTATCATCATATCATGTACCTTTCCCTTGACCTGTGAAAAACATTTCAAAAAAACATGGGATGAGCATAAAAAGCATAGTAAGGGATATACAAATATGGAGAGGAAACATGGGTACATATATACATAAGAATGAAATCATACTTTACCCATAAAACATAAGCACTTTAACATACCTCATCAAATCATGAATAAATCATAGAAATCATAAGACATAAAGGTAACTTGAGGCATTCATAACATTCTTACGTAGGGAGTAACCATATTGGTTACGTTTGGAATACCCATCATAGTATATTCCCTAAATCTCTTCGGAGAAACCATAACATCTCACTCCTTCGCATTACCCAATGCATTGGAGAGCTATATCGGGCTCACGCGCCCTTAGTTTATCACGGAACCACCCGTCTTCATAATAATGCCCAAGAACCTCAACATAATCGTATCACATAAAACATGCATAAAGGAAAAATAATATTTCCACCTTTCAATCACAATATATCAATTCAACACATTGATATAAAAAATTATCAAAACTATTTTCAATACCAAAATAAAAGAAAATTAATACATGGTATTTATTTTTCTTTAAAAAAAAAGGTATGACTTGTAGAGGAAGCCAAAACTCAAATAATGGTCACGGCGGCGGAGACGTCGTTGTCACCACATATGTATGACAAAAACATTCCCTTTTGTCCTTTATTAAACACTTTGTATAAAAAATATACCTTTTGAATAAACGTAAAAGTCAAAGGGGTTTATACACCGTATAAAAGAAGGTTTTGTATAAAACAAAATATGCCTCAATGAAAGGAAATTGAGATGAAGTCCCATACCTCGGGTCCGACATGACTCGGTCGTTCATTAATCTCATGAATAATAAAATTGAGTTAATTTCTACATGTTTAAGAACCTTTATCAAGTTCATTATTCCTTTTATATCACTTATTTCCATGTCATGAACACTATGTAATTATTTAAGTTAATAATGGTCGTTTTAACGATCATTGGTACTTGAGTCAAAAATAAGCACTTTATAATTATAAGTTGTTCATGTATCCATTATATCCAAAATTTTATTCATGATGTAGATATAATATATGTAATATATATCCAGTACATGCATGCATTTATAATATTACATAATCATTTATAGGTAAGAAATGAAATGCACCGTTCAATGAGAGACGGTAAGCCGTACGTACAAATGAACGCTACTTTCATTTCTATTTCGTATTTTATAGATTGGAATCATAATGATATGAAGTTATATTATAATTCCAGTATAATATCATATATAATATCATTTTTCAATCCTTTATACGTCCCGCATATGGTATTTAACGAATCAAATCACATTGAGGGGGCGGGAGTCCGCACTTCCTTAAATGAAGATATCGCGTTTACCAATAATGAAAACCATAAAGGTATGCCCAAAATGAAAAATAAAGAAGCTTAAGGAAAACATAAACATATTATATATCATATATAAGTATAGTTTCATCTTAATGGCCACCTTTTAAGGTGTTAAAATAATGTTGAACAATCATCGTTACGGGAGGCATAAATTCACCATCCACGGAAACGGTATGTTCTTTAACCATTAGATGTAGGTGTGGGTAAGTGTAGCATGAATCCTTCTTATAGAAACATCCTAGTATATTGATGATACTGTATTTGTTACAAATTAATTGAATAAAATGAGTTTAGGGGTTGGAGAAGTAAAATAAAACAAAAGGACTCAAGTGAAGACATTACCTTAAAATCGGAAACTCCATTTGGTTTGAGCTCAAAGGCTTCCTTGGGAAGAGTTCTGCCCAATGTGAGGCTTCAAGGAGTAAGAGAGGGATGTGGAGAGACAAAATGGGCTGGGGTTAGCCAAGCCAAAGGCATTGGGATTGTAGGTAATGAGGTAGAGGTGGGGGCCTTTTATTAGAGGAGAGGAGGGGCACTCTTGGAAAGTAAAGAAATGTTACAATTTTTTAAAATGAGTTTCGGATTAAAAAGGTCCCACATTTATATAATTCGAGGGTATGGTGATAAGTGTTCGAAATTCACCCATCAAATAGGTTTTGGACATGTGTAGTTCATTGATTTTACATTATCATTTCATTTTATTCGAATACATTATTAATGACGTAATTGATGCATCATCCTGATGTCATAAATAATTTAATTTATATAAAGTCTAAAAATTATAAAAAAAATACTATGATGTATAAAATCTTTTTATATTTTCAATGAATATTCATAATCAAAAATATGACTTGTTTAACCCCATGTAAAAATTGTTTTAGTAAAACATCTCATGTTTGTGTCATTTTTACTTTAACATTAAAAAACTTTATTTATGTCATCTCCCAACCAAAGTGGCTTCATAGGGTCCCCAAGTTGACCCATGTATTGTCTTGTTAGGAAATGAAACATCCAATGAGGGTAGGACATGTGTCAAGCTCATCTCATATTATTAAAACATTATTTTTACCTTAAACTACACTAATTACCACTAATCGCGATTAAGAACTTAAATGTTACTATTCACCAGAAAATTATTTTAATCTCATTGAACAACATTTTACATCTTAATGAAAACCATGTATGTCAGATTTTTTAAAATAAAATCACAGAAGTGGCAAAGTTTCATTTAAACGAAAAATCAGTTTCTTTATCTACCACTTAGTGGTTTCACTATTCATCAAAAAATGAAGTTTTTCAGAAAGATACCAAATATTCACCCTAAGCTATATTTGATATTCTGAATTCAAAAATTATGTCTATTTTACAAAATTTAAAACATGTAATTTTCATTAATTAATTTAATAACTAATTCTCACTGTCATGACAAATAGCGTGTTTTTATGAAACAATAAGTAACAAAAGATTGACACTAGTTTAAGTCCAATTTCAAAGTTAAATTGATTCCAATGACCACCATTGGATAAAATGGTAATAATATATTCTAATTTTACTTCAAATACAATTCAAAATATATTCTAATAATATAAATAAATTAGTTTAAAAAGAGGTTTTGAATTAAAATACAACATTTTTTACTATTCATTAAAAAAATGAACTTTATCAGAAAAATACCAAATATTCACACAAAGTAAATTTTGATGTCCCAATCATAAATAATAAGTTTATTTTGACAGATATAGCATATAAAATTGTCAAAAGATAGATTTAAAAATGGATTGCCATCAAAAGGCAGTAAAACAATCTTTTATGAATATTAGTGTATTCCATGCATAAGATTGTATTAATTTTCATTTTAAGACTCTAAATAACTATCTTAATCATTAATAGAAATAGATAAAAATATCTATTATTCATTACTTACTTGGGATGTTACATGTTTACCCCTTTAAAAAATTACATCCCAGCAATTTATTTACTTATCAAATAAATGGGGGTACTTATCCCTCATTGCATTTTCAGATTCCCGTGTTGCTGCTTCCATCATGTGGTTTTTCCACAAAACCTTTACCTGATTAATCACTTTATTCCGAAACACATGCTCCCTGTGGTCAAGAATTTGGACTGGTTGTTCCTCATAAGATAGGTTCTCTTCCAGGTGAACTACCTCTGGACTCAAAACAAGAGATGGATCTGGCATATACTTTCTAAGCATCAAAACATGAAAAACATTGGGTACCGGAGATAAACTCGAAGGTAAAGCCACTCGGTAAGCAACTGATCCAACTCTCTCCAAAATTTTATATGGTCCAATGAACCTTGGACTTAGCTTTCCATTCTTACCAAATCGCATCACACATTTCCATGGTGATACTTTGAAAAAAACAGGATCACCTACTTCAAAAGAGAGATCCTTCCTCCTGTTGTTTGAATAACTCTTCTACCTACTCTGAACTGGTCTCATGTGCTTTTGTATAAGCTGAACTTTTTCTGCCAAATCTTTACCAATTCTGGTCCCATCAACTTCCTTTCACCCACTTCATCCCAGAAAACTGGTGTTCGACACCGCTTCCCATATAATTCCTAAAATGGTGCCATCTGTATACTAGAATGAAAACTGTTATTATTTGAAAATTCAACCAAAGAAAGATGTTGGTCCCAACTTCCCTGATAATCCATCGAACAAGCTCGTAGCATATCCTCCAAGGTCTGAATTTTTCATTCTGACTGCCCATCTGATTGAGGATGAAAAGTCGTACTAAAATTTAATTCAGTACCCAACGACTACTAAAGGCCTTTCCAAAAGTTAGAAGTGAACCTGGGATCACGGTCAGATACAATGGAGAGAGGAACTCCACGTAACCTGACTATATCTTTATGATACAAATGGGAAAGTTGATCTCGGGAAAAATTATCTCGTATAGCATGGAAATGAGCAGATTTAGTCAAACGATCAACAATAACCCAGATTGGATTATTACCTCGAGATGTCTTCTGTAATCCCACAACAAAGTCCATGGATATATTCTCCCATTTCCACTCTGGCACTGGTAATGGCTGAAGCATCCAATTCGTTAAATTCCGCTCTGCTTTAACCTACTGACAAGTCAAACACTTCACAGTAAAATCAGAAATATCACTTTTCATTCCATCCCACCAGTAATACTCCAGCAGATCTCTGTACATCTTAGTAGTGCCAGGATGAACTGAAAACGGAGAACTACGAGCTTCACATAATAACTCTCTCTTCAAATTTGAATCACAGGGCACACACAATATCTTCCCAAATCTCAAAACACAATCATTATCAATGTTGAATTCAGGCAACATACCTTTCTGAACCAGTGCTACCTTTTTCTGCAACTCAATGTCTTGTGTCTGTGCTGGCTTGATTCTATCTGATAGAGATGATCTCACTGATACCTGAAACAAAATAGAAGAACTTCCTGCACCAAAAACTTCTATGCAAAAGTTCATCAAATCTTTAACCAAAGGATCACATTCCAAATGCAACATTTCTAATGAAGCATTACTTTTTCCACTCAAAGCATCATCCGCTTTATTTTCTTTTCCCGGATGGTAATGGATTGTACAGTCACAATCCGTGATTAATTCCAGCCATCTCCTCTGTCTCATGTTTAACTCTTTCTGAGTGAATATATACTTTAAAAATTTGTGATCAGTATATATTTCACACTTTACTCCATACAAATGATGCCTCAAAATTTTTAAAGAAAAAACAAAAGCAGATAATTCCAAATCATGTGTAAGTTAATTTACCTCATGAGTTTTCAACTATCATAAATCATAAGCAATTACCTGATCATTCTGCATAAAGACACAACCATGTCCTTTCAAGGAAGCATCACTGTATATAAAAAACTCCCCATTCCTATAAGGTAGTGCCAAAACTGGAGCTTTCACCAAACTTCTTTTCAATTCCTGAAAACAACTATCACATTCTTTTTTACAGATAAACTTAACACCCTTCCGAGTTATCTTAGACATTGGACTAGTTAACCGTGAAAATTTTCTAACAAACCTTCGGTAATAGCCTGCCAAACCAAGGAAGCTATGAATCTTAGTTACATTTGTGGGTCTTGGCCAGTCTTCCACAACTTTTGTTTTTGCTGGATCAACAGTTATCCCATCCTTAGAAACAATGTGACCAAGGAAAGAAATTTGTTGCAACCAAAACTCACACTTGATGAATTTCCCATACAATTTATTTTCTTTTAAGGTTCGCAAAATAACCCTTAAATGTCTTTCATGCTCCTCTTTACTTTTAGAAAACACAAAAATATCATAAATAACACAACCACCATTTATCACCTGATTCAACTAAGCCACCACTATAGTAAAATTCTCAGTTTTGATTCTGACCATCTTAGGATACAGATTTGAAAGGTCATTTCCCTCTGTATGCCTTCTCAGAAAATCTGTTCTGTTTCCTCAATGAAAAACCATTATTAACATAAAAATATCTTAGGAGAAGCAACATGGTAATCTTCAAATGCTATTTCATTTAAATATGACCATAAAAAATATTTTTGGATAATCATTTAGTATAATTATAACTCCTAAAGTTGTCTAAACCGACCTCTGATACCAATTATAAGGCCCCAGCCTTAAAACTTACTTAATCTTTAGTTATTACAAGATTACAAATTAATATCTTTTCGGGTTTAGAGTTTTAGAGAATTAGATCAGAAAACTTGCATTACAATCCACATATAAACAAATTGGTTACATAAAGATATTATTCTTCTTTACCATTAATTGAAACATATTTAAAATAATACATGGATTCTTTCTTGACACTTCCTTGTAACTATCATCATATCATGTACCTTTCCCTTGACCTATGAAAAAAATTTCAAAAAATACATGGGATGAGCAGAAAAAGCTCAGTAAGGGATATAAAAATATGGAGAGGAAACATGGGTACATATATACATAAGAATGAAATCATACATTACCCATAAAACATAAGCACATTAACATACCACATCAAATCATGAATAAATCATAGAACTCATAAGACATAAAGGTAACTTGATGCATTCATAACATTCTTACATAGGGAGTAACCCTCTTGGTTACGTTTGGAATACCCATCACAGTATATTCCCTAAATCTCTTCGTAGAAAACTTAAAGTTTCACTCCTTCGCATTACCTAATGCATTGGAGAGATATATCGGGCTCACCCACCCTTAGTTTATCACGGAACCACCCATCTTCATTATAACGCCCAAGAACCTCAACATAATCATATCACATAAAACATGCATAAAGGAAACATATTATTTCCACCTTTCAATCCCAAGATATCAATACAACACATTGATATAAAAACATTTTTAAAACCATTTTCAATACCAAAATAAATGAAAATTAAAATATGGTATTTATTTTTCTTTTAAAAGAAAAGGTATGGCTTGTAGAGGAAGCCGAAACTCAAATAATGGTCACAGCGTAAGAGAAGTCTTTGTCACCGCATACGTACGACAAAAAAATTCCCTTTTGTCATTTAGTAAATGCTTCCTATAAAAATGATTCCTTTTTAATAAACATAAAAGTCATAGGGGTTTATACACCGTATAATAGAAGGTTGTGTATAAAACAAAATATGCCTCAATGAAAGGAGATTGAGACGAAGTCCCATACCTCGGGTCCGACTTGACTCGGTCGCTCATTAATCTCCTGAATAATAAAATTGAGTTAATTTATACATGTTTAAGAACCTTTTTCAAGTTCATTTTTCCTTTTATATCACTTATTGCCATGTCATGAACACTATGTAATTATTTAAGTTAATAACGGTCGTTTTAACGATCATTGGTACTTGAGTAAAAAATAAGCCCTTTATAATTAGAAGTTGTTCATGTATCCATTATATCAAGAATGGTAATCATGATGTATATATCATATATGTCATATATATCGAGTACATGCATGAATTTATAATATTACATAATCATTTAGAGGTAAGAAATGAAATGCACCGTTCATGGAGACGGTAAGCCGTACATACGCATGAACGCTGCTTTCATTTCTATTTCATATTTTATAGAATGTAATTATAATTATATATAGTTATATTATAATTCCAGTATAATATCATATAGAATATCATATTTACATCCTTTATATGTCCCGCATATGGAATTTAACAAATCAAATCACTTTGAGGGGGAGGTAGTACGCACTTCCTTAAATGAAGATATCATGTTTACCCATAATGGAAACCATAAAGGTATGCCCAAAATGAAAAATAAAGAAGCTTAAAGAAAACATAAACATAATATATATCATATATAAATATAGTTTCATATTAATGGCCACCTTTTAAGGTGTTAAAAAAATGTTGAAGAATCATCGTTTCGGGAGGCATAAATTCACCATCCACAGAAACAGTATGTTCTTTAACCATTAGATGTAGGTGTGTGTAAGTGTAGCTCGAATCCTTATTATAACAACATCCTAGTATATTGAATATATTGTAGTTGTTACAAAAGAAATTAATAAAAAGAGTTCTGGGGGTTGGAGAAGCAAAATAAAACCAAAGGACTCAAGTGAAGATATTACCTTAAAATCAGGTAACTCCCTTTGGATTGAGCTGAAAGGCTTCCTTGGGAAGAGTTCTGCCCAAAGTGAGGCTTCATGGAGTAATATAGGGATGTGGAGAGACAAAATGGTCAGGGTTTGGCCGAGCTAAAGGCTTTGGGAGTGTGGGTAAGGAGGTAGAGCTGGGGGCCTTTTATAAGAGGAGAGGAGGGGAACTCTTAAAATGTAAAGAAATGTTACATTATTTTAAAATGAGTTTCGGATTCAAAAGGACCCACATTGATATAATTAGAGTGTAATTTTATAAGGGTTTTAAATTCACCCATCAAATAGGTTTTGGACATGTGTAGTTCATAGATTTTACATTATCATTTCATTTTATTTAAATCCATTATTAATGAGGTAATCACTGCATCATCATGATGTCATAAATAATTTAATTTATTTAAAGTCTAAAATTTAATAAAAAAATACTATGATGTAGAATTTTTTTTTATATTTCCAATGACTATTTATAATCAAAAATCTGACTTGTATAACCCCATGTAAAAATTGTTTTAGTAAAACATCTCATGTTTGTGTCATTTTTACTTTAACATTAAATAAAAAATTATTTATGTCATTTCCCAACAAATGTGGCTCCATGGGGTCCCCAAGTTGACCCATGTATTTTCTTGGTAGGCCATGACACATACAATGAGGGTAGGACATGTGTCAAGCTCATCTCATATTATTAAAACATTATTTTTACCTTATACTACACTAATTACCACTAATCGCGATTAAGAACTTAAATGTTACTATTCACCAAAAAATTATTTTAATCTCATTGAACCAAATTTTACTTCTTAATGACATACATGTATGTCGGATTTTTGAAAATCAAATCACAGAAGTGGAAAAGGTTCATTTAAACGAAAAATCTATTTCTTGAACTACCACTTAGTGGTTTCACTATTCATCAAAAATTGATGTTTTTCAGAAAGATACCAAAACTTTACCCTAAGCTATATTAGATATTCCAAATTCAAAAATGATGTCTATTTTACAAAATTCAAATCATGTAAGTTAAATTAATCAACTTAATAACTAATTCCCGATGTCATGACAAATAGCCTGTTTTTATGAAACAATAAGTATCAAAAGATTGACACTAGTTTAAGTCCAATTTCAAAGTAAAATTGATTCCAATGACCACCATTGGATAAAATGGTAAAAATATACACTAATTTCACTTCAAAACCAATTCAAAAGATAATATAATCAAATAAATAAATTATATTAAAAAGAGTTTTTGAATTAAAATACAACATTTTTCACTATTCATTAAAAAATGAACTTTAGCGGAAAAATACCAAAAATTCACACAAAGTAAATTTTGATGTCCCAATCATAAATAATAAGTTTATATTGACAAAAAAAGATTATAAAATTGTCAAAAGATAGATTTAAAAAGGTTTTGCCATCAAAAGGCAGTAAAACAATCTTTTAAGAATATTAGTGTATTCCATGCATAAGATTGTATTTATTTTCATTTTAAGCCTCTAAAACACTATCTTAATCATTAATAGACATAGATAAAAATATATATTATTCATTACTTACTTGGGATTTTACATCCTTATCCCCTTTAGAAAATTGCATCCCCGCAATTTATTTACTTATCGAATAAATGGGGGTACTTATCCCTCATTGCATTTTCAGATTCCCATGTTGCCTCTTCCATCATGTGGTTTTTTCACAAAACCTTTACCTGATTAACCACCTTATTTCGTAACACTTGCTCCCTATGGTCAAGAATTTGGACCGGTTGTTCCTCATAAGATAGGTTCTCTTCCAGCTGAACTACCTCTGGACTCAAAACATGAGATGGATCTGGCATATACTTTCTCAACATCGAAACATGAGAAACATTGTGTACATGAGATAAACTCGGAGGTAAAGTCACTCGGTAAGCAACTGATCCAACTCTCTCCAGAATTTCATATGGTCCAATGAACCTTGGACTCAGCTTTCCTTTCTTAACAAATCTCATCACACTTTTCCATGGTGATACGTTGAGAAAAACATGATCACCTACCTCAAAAGAGAGATCCTTCTTCCTATTGACTGCATAACTCTTCTGCCTATTCTGAGCTGTTCTCATGTGTTTATGTATCAGCGGAACTTTTTCTGCCAAATCTTCTACCAATTATGGTCCCATCAACTTCCTTTCACCCACTTCATCCCAGAAAGATGGAGTTCAACACCGCTTCCCATATAATGCCTGAAATGGTGCCATCTGTATACTAGAATGAAATCTATTATTATATGAAAATTCAACCAATGAAAGATGTTGGTCCCAACTTCCCTGACAATCCATCGAACAAGCTCGTAGCATATCCTCCAAGGTCTGAATTGTTCATTCTGACTACCCATCTGACTGAGGATGAAAAGCTGTAGTAAAATTTAATTCAGTACCCAACGACTTCTGAAAGCCTTTCCAAAAGTTAGAGGTGAACCAGGGATCACGGTCAGATACAATGGAAAGAGGAACTCCATGTAACCTGACTATCTCTTTAAGATAAAAATGGGAAAGTTGATCTAAGGAAAAAGTATCTCGTATAGCAAGGAAATGTGCAGATTTAGTCAAGCGATCAACAATATCCCAGATTGCATTATTACCTCGAGATGTCTTCGGTAATCCCACAACAAAATCCATGGATATATTCTCCCATTTCCACTCTGGCACTGGTAAAGGCTGAAGCATCCCTTTTGGTAACTGCCGCTCTGCTTTAACCTGCTGACAAGTCAAACACTTCATAGTAAAATCAACAATATCTCTTTTCATTCCATCCCACTAGTAATACTCCTGCAGATCTCTGTACATCTTAGTACTGCTAGGATGAACTGAAAACGGAGAACTATGAGCTTCACATAACAACTCTCTCTTCAACTGTGAATCACAAGGCACACACAATCTCTTCCCAAATCTCAAAACACAATCATTATCAATGTTGAATTCAGGAAACTTACATTTCTGAACCAGCTCTACCTTTTTCTGCAACTCACTGTCTTGCTTCTGTTCTTGCTTGATTCTGTCTCATAGAGATGATCTCACGGATACCTTAAACAAAAAAGAAGAACTTCCTGCACCAACAACTTCTATTCCAAAGTTCATCAAATCCTTAACCAAAGGATCATTTTCCAAACGCAACATTGCTAATGAAGCATTACTTTTTCGACTCAAAGCATCATCCGCTTTATTTTCTTTTCCTGGATGGTAATGAATTTTACAATCATAATCCTTGATTAATTCCAGCCATCTCCTCTATCTCATGTTTAACTATTTCTGAGTAAATATATAATTTAAACTTTTGTGATCAGTATATATTTCACACTTTACTCCATACAAATGATGCCTCCAAATTTTTAAAGCGAAAACAACAGTAGCTAATTCCAAATCATGTGTAGGGTAATTTACCTCATGAGTTTTCAACTGTCGTAAAGCATAAGCAATTACCTGATCATTCTGCATAAGGACACAACCATGTCCTTTCAATGAAGCATCACTATATATAACAAACTCCCCATTCCTGGAAGGTAGTGCCAAAACTGGAGCTTTCACAAAACTTCTTTTCAATTCCTGAAAACAATCATCACATTATTTTGTCCAGATAAACATAACACCCTTCTGAGATAGCTTAGTCATTGGACTAGATAACCGTGAAAATTTTCTAACAAACCTTCGGTAATAGCCTGCCAAACCAAGGAAGCTACGAATCTCAGTTACTTTTGTGGGTCTTGGACAGTCTTTCACAACTTTTTTTTGCAGGATAAATAGTTATCCCATCTTTAGAAACAATGTGACCAAGGAAAGAAATTTGTTTCAACCAAAACTCACACTTGCTGAATTTCCCATACGATTTCTTTTCTTTTAAGGTTCGCAAAATAACCCTTAAATGTCTTTAATGGTCCTCTTTACTTTTAGAAAACACCAAAATATCATCAATAACACAACCACCATTTATCACATGATTCAACTGAGCCACCACTGTAGTAAAATGGTCAATTTTGATTCTGACCATCTCAAGATACTGATTTGAAAGGTCATTTCCCTATGTATGCCTTCCCAGAAAATCTGTTCTGTTTCCTCTATGAAAAACCATTCTTAACATAAAAATATCTTAGGAGAAGCAACATGGTAATCTTCAAATGCTATATCATTTAAATTTCACCATAAAAAACATATTTTTGGATAATCATTTAATATAATTCTAACTCCTAATGTTGTCTAAACCGACCTCTGATACCAACTATAAGGCCCCAGCCTTAAACCGTACTTAATATTTAGTTATTACAAGATTAAACATTGAGGATCTTTTTGGGTTTAGGGTTTTAGAGAATGAGATCATAAAACATCCATTACAATACACATATAAACAAAGTGGTTACATAAAGATAGTATTATTCCTTCCCATTAATGGAAACATATTTAAAATAAAACATGAATTCTTTCTTGACACATCATTGACACTATCATCATATCATGTACCTTTCCCTTGACCTGTGAAAAACATTTCAAAAAAACTTGGGATGAGCATAAAAAACTTAGTAAGGGATATAAAAATATGGAGAGGAAACATGTGTACATATATACATAAGAATGAAATCATACTTTACCCATATAACATAAGCACTTTAACATACCTCATCAAATAATGAATAAATCAAAGAAATCATAATACATAAAGGTAACTTGAGGCATTCATAACATTCTTACGTAGGGAGTAACCCTCTTGGTTACGTTTGGAATACCCATCACAGAATATTCCCTAAATCTTTTCGGAGAAACCATAATGTTTCACTCCTTCGCGTTACCCAATTATTTGGAAAGCTATATCGGGCTCACCCGCCCTTAGATTATCACGGAACCACCCGTCTTCATAATAATGCCCAAGAACCTCAACATAATCTTATCACATAAAACAAGCATAAAGGAAACATAATATTTCCACCTTTCAATCACAAGATATCAATACAACACATTGATATAAAAATATTATGAAAACCATTTTCAATAAAAAACTAAATGAAAAATAAAACATGGTATTTATTTTTCTTTTTTTTTAAAAAGGCATGGCTTGTAGAGGAAGCCAAAACTCTAATAATGGTCACGGTGGCGGAGAAGTCATTGTCTCCGCATACGTACGACAAAAACATTCCCTTTTGTCATTTAGTAAATTCTTTGTATTAAAAATATTCCTTTTGAATAAAGGTAAAATTCAAAGGTGTTTATAAACCATATAAAATAAGGTTGTGTATAAAACAAAATATGCCTCAATGAAAGGAGATTGAGACGAAGTCCCATACCTCGGGTCCGACATGACTCGGTCGTTATTTAATCTCCTGATTAATAAACTTGAGTTAATTTCTACTTGTTTATGAACCTTTTTCTAGTTCATTATTCCTTTTATATCACTTATTTCAATGTCATGAACACTATGTAATTATTTAAGTTAATAACGGTCGTTTTAACGATTATTGGTACTTGAGTAAAAAATAATCCCTTTATAATTATAAGTTGTTCATATATCCATTATATCCAGAATTGTATTCATGATGTAGATGTCATATATCTCATATATATCCAGTACATTCATGCATTTATAATATTACATAATCATTTAGAGGTAAGAAATGAAATGCACCGTTCATGGAGACGGTAATCCGTACGTACGCATGAACGCTACTTTCATTTCTATTTCGTATTTTATAGAATGGAATAATAATGATATAAAGGTATATTATAATTCCAGTATAATATCATATATAATATCATAGATACATCCTTTATATGTCCCATATATGGTATTTAACGAATCAAATCACTTTGAGGGGGCAGTAGTCCGCACATCCGTAAATGAAGATATCGTGTTTACCCATAATGGAAACCATAAAGGTATGCCCAAAATGAAAAATAAAAAAGCTTAAGGATAACATAAACTTATTATATATCATATATAAATATAGTTTCATCTTATTTTCCACCTTTGAAGGTGTTAAAAAAATGTTGAACAAACATCGTTTCCGGAGGCATAAATTCACCATCCACTGAAACAGTATGTTCTTTAACTATTAGATGTAGGTGTGTGTAAGTGTAGCTAGAATACTTCATATAACACCATCCTAGTATATTGAAGATACTGTAGTTGTTACAAAAGAAATGAATAAAAAGAGTTTAGGGGGTTGTAGAAGAAAAATAAAACAAAAGGACTCAAGTGAAGACATTACCTTAAAATTGGGTAACTCCCTTTGGTTTGAGCTCAAAGGCTTCCTTGGGAAGACTTCTGCCCAAAGTGAGGCTTCAAGAAGTAATAGAGGGATGTGAAGAGACAAAATGGGCAGGGTTTGGCCGATCCAAAGGCTTTTTTTGTGTGGGTAAGGAGGTAGAGGTGGGGGCCTTTTATAAGAGGAGAGGAGGGGCACTCTTGGAATGTAAAGAAATGTTACATTATTTTAAAATGAGTTTCGGATTCAAAAGGTCCCAAATTTATATAATTATATGGTAAGGTGATAACGGTTCGAAATTTACCCATCATATAGGTTTTGGACATGTTTATTTCATAGATTTTACATTATCATTTCATTTTATTTAAATCCGTTTTTAATGAGGTAATCGCTGCATCACCATGATGTCATAAATAATTTAATTTATTTAAAGTCTAAAAATTATAAAAAAACTACTATGATGTAGAAAATATTTTTATATTTACAATTATTATTTATAATCAAAAATCAAACTTTTATAACCCCATATAAAAATTGTTTTAGTAAAACATCTCATGTTTGTGTCATTTTTACTTTAACATTAAATAAAAAATTATTTATGTCATTTCCCAACCAAAGTGGCTCCATGGGGTCCCCATGTCAACCCATGGATTATCTTGGTCGGCCATGACACATCCAATGTGGGTAGGACATGTGTCAAGATCATCTCATATTATTAAAACATTATTTTTACCATAAACTACACTAATTACCACTAATCGCGATAAAGAACTTAAAAGTTACTATTCACCAAAAAAATTATTTTAATCTCATTGAACCACATTTTACTTATTAATTAAAACCATGTATGTCAGATTTTTTAAAATCAAATCACAGAAGTGGAAAAGTTTCATTTAAACGAAAAATCAGTTTCTTTAATTACCACTTAGTGGTTTCACTATTCATAAAAAATTGAAGTTTTTCAGAAAGATACCAAAACATCACCCTAAGATATATTTGATATTCCGAATTCAAAAATTATTTCCATTTTAAAAAATTCAAAACATGTTTGTTTCATTAATTAATTTAATAACTAATTCCCGCTGTCATGACAAATAGCGTGTTTTTATGAAACAATAAGTATCAAAAGATTGACACTAGTTTAAGTCCAATTTCAAAGTGAAATTGATTCCAATGACCACCATTGGATAAAATGGTAAAGATATATTCTAATTTCACTTCAAAACCAATTACAAAGATAATGTAATCATATAAATAAATTAGATTAATAAGAGGTTTTGAATTAAAATACAACATTTTTCACTATTCATTAAAAAATGAACTTTATCGGAAAAATACCAAAAATTCACACAAAGTAAATTTTGATGTCCCAATCATAAATAATAAGTTTATTTTGACAAACATAGATTATAAAATTGTAAAAAGATAGATTTAAAAAGGGTTTTCCATCAAAAGGCAGTAAAACAATCTTTTAAGAATATTAGTGTATTCCATGCATAAGATTGTATTTATTTTAATTTTAATCCTCTAAAAAACTATCTTAATCATTAATAGACATATATAAAAATATCTATTATTCATTACTTACTTGGATATTACCGGGTTATTCGCAAGCTTCATTGATTATTTCAACTCCAAGATTATATGTAAAATCAATATTTATTTTTATATAGTAATTTACAATCACATTTTTATGGGTATATTTTTGGTACACATAATAACATAATTGATATTTTCTGAATTCATCGATATGAAATTGATAATATTAATCTTAACTCAATTTCTATTCATTGAGTTAAACATCCACATCAATGGTGTTGATGTAACAAGAATATATGTGAATGACATCTGATTGATTGACCCTAAATTTCTAATCATTATGAGTTTAGTTATATTTTTCCCTCATAATTATGGCATTGATTTATCCTTAGCCTAAGTATACGGTCTTTAAAAGGTATTTCATCTCAATTTACATTCTATTGAGACTTCTTCAACGTTATGTGTTGATTCACATTTATATGGTGTATATACAATACTTTGACATTGTATATCATGAATCCCATTATTCTCATGATATTAAAATTTTTTGATTACATAAATTATTTGTATTCAATAATATTTCATTTGGTTGGGATCTCTTACAAAAATATTAGTTTTAATGTTTTAATGATATATTCTTCTAAATCATTCTCATTAATGTTCATGTTTGAAATATTGTTTTAAGGATGTGTTTATATCGACGTAAATGTTTTGAAAATAAACTTCCTTTAAATTTTTTCAAATTGTTATGGGACTCATTTATTCAAAAATATATATTTAATAGCTTCATGATAAATAGTTAGACAATTGTATGTTTTAAGAAAATGGGGATATTTCCCTCGAATAGTTTTACAGATTATTTTCATCTATATAAATATCCTTTATCATTATGGATTGAGGTTGATACAATCATGCATATTTAATTGAATGAGTTATGTTTGACTATGGAAGTCATATTCCTATACCATGCATGGGTTGTGGTCAAAATATTGACATTTCTTATTCTAGTTTTAAAATTAATGTTTATATTTTAATTCATCCTTTTTATATGATGAATTCATTGGACATAGTATGAGATGGGTGGAGCCCACTATATCTCCTCGATGCATCGGTAGGTATAATGAGACACTCTTGTGTCTTGGCACAAGGCCTTGACGAAATATTATTTTTAGTCTTGGCATGATTCCTTGACTCTGTGGTTAGGATGTATGTCATTATGCATTCCATTAATATGAAATTAGTTTATAATATTACATGAAATTATTTTACTTTTATATTTTCAATGTGATTATGTAAATGGAAATATTAGATTTATATTTTCCATATTATGCTGAATGTTTATGTTTAAAAGGGTTGTGTTTTTGTCCTATACATTGGATTATATGTTTATGATTATTTATGAATGTTTCTGTTATATTATTATCCTTACTAAGCACCTGAGATCACCCCTTTCGATGTTTTATTTTTTCAAGTATGCGAAAAAGTATATTATTACTGACCAGTAGGGATATTCTAAGGGATATGAATTTGTTCAAATGAGATAATTTTGTTTTTTTTCATTTTAAATGTAATGTATAACTTATGTATGTATTTAGTACTTCCAAGGCTAATAAAAGGATCAGTTTTTTGGGATTTTATCTCTTGCGATCATGACAATGTTATGTAATAATGCATCGACTCTGGGTAACTGGTGTAGGGGAATTACAATTGATATCCCAGGAGATGATCAAACAATTCATAGATAAGATGAAAAGGATAATAGTTTATAATATTGAGGTTATTTAAAGTTATATAATAGATGAAAAGTCTCATAGAACCATCATTCTGTTTAAAAGAAAATATAGGTGCACCCCATGGTGATGTGCTAGGAAAAATGAAGCCTTTATCAAGAAAATCATGAAACTGATTTTTCAATCAAATATGTTCCATTTTATCCATTCTATAGGGCATTTAAAAATGGTTTATCATGAGAAACTATGCCAATTGTGAATTCGACACCCCGATCTAGTATGAAGCCAAGTAACTCATCTGGATACACGTTGAGGTAATCATTTACCACTGGAACATCTTTACTCACTATAGTTATCTAATTTTCAACAATTTGAGCAAGTTATCATTCATTTCCATATTTCAAATGTTTCTCAGCTTCTTTATATGTTATCAATTGTGTTGGTTCAATCGTGTATAAAAAACTCTTTCTGAAAAACAACTTATTTATATATACCGTAAATTTTGGCATGATAAATAGAAATCCCATTCATTCACAAAAATGACATCAAACAATATAAATGGTGAAAAAGCAAAATTTCCATGTAAATTGAATCCACATTCGATAATGTAAAGACTATTATAAATCCTATTTCGTTTAATATTTCAACCGGTGTTTTAAAAATAATATTTGGTCCAATAAGTTCAGGTGTTTTTTCTAATTTACCTATTAATTTCATAGAAATAAGGGAATGTATAGACCTTGTATCAAACAAAACATTATAAAAATCTGAGTAAAAAAACTAATTACATGATACAACGTCATTTGATGGACTTACGTCTCCTAATGTAGTCTTATAGAATCTCACTACACTTTTTATGGCTTCTTTGACTCATATGAATCTCTCAATCGGCAGGAATTTTTATAATGACTCATATATCAACATTTAAAACACATAATAGTTTACTAATAATTATTAGTGTTGGGAACATTTTCATTACAATATATTCCAATAATTCCAAATATTCCACATTGAAAAAATTTCCCAAATTTGGTAAGGCAATCCCTAGGGTGCTTCCTCCCACACATTAAACAAACTGGAAACAAGATTTACATACCATCAAATTTCATTTATTGATTCATACATATTACATTCAATCTAGACCTATTCTTCTCCTTGTTTTCAAAATGCATACAATTATCAATAAAATCAAACTCTACCCTCTCAGCATATTCTACAATATTCTTATAACTATTGAATTCATGGGAGGCCAAAACCCTTTAATACCATGACTTTTATCCATAGTAAAATTGGTTTTTTTTCCTATCAATATCCCGAATAAGATTTGGAGCATACCGCACTAGTTGGTTGAAGTTATATTCACACATAGCCACTGAATCATCCTCTATTTTCTTCAATTCATGTAATTTCTTCCTTATCCTAAGCATAACCACCTTTTGAAAATATTTTCCAGGGAAATAAAATTTAAATTCATTCATCTCTAAAGAATAAACATCCTCTCTACCCCAGATATTCATGACCATTTACAAACAAATATTAGCTTCACCTTCAAAATGATAAATGGGAAAAAATTGCTCTTGATTATTAGATCATCCCATAACATCGAATTTCAATTCAATGTATTTAATCTATCCTTATGCCTATAATGGGTTGTAATATCCATTGAAACCAAGAGGGTGTTGTCTCATAAAATGATCCACTAATGTCAAGACCCATTTTTGTACTTTGGTTTATTCTCTTGAATATGTACCACCACAATTTATTGTCTATATCATATGAGCGATTATTATCACTAACTTCTCGGTTCCAATCCCTACTATTCAAGGATGTAGTTTCAGAAGGATATTTTTCTGTTGGTTCCACTCCTCTTTAGCTTCCCTATTACTTCTACAGAAATCCATCTAGAACAAACATATTTACGTCAATGAAACATGTTAATCCTTAAACTCAATATAATTTCAAATTAATCATAGATTAATAATCATTTATGGTATTAGATTAATATCCCAATGACCACTATTGTTATATAAACAATTCAATGATTCCTACTATTAGTAAACGACATTATACAATACAAAATCTTGAATTTTTCCAAGAAATCACTTAATTTCACAATGAGGATATTTTTGTTTTTAGATAATTATAATCTTTAGACATAATATACTCATAACATTCCACATTAATACAAAGTGGATTCCATAGTGATAAAAATTAGTTATTTCTTATAAAATATAAAACTATACAAATAACAAAATATTACTTTGAAAATTCTACTAAAACTTATATTGGATTCCATATTTAACTTTTACATCCTTTTAACCTTTTAAAATAATTTTAAAATTTGGATGAGAAAAAATGATAATTAAGGGATAAAAAATGTGAAAGGAACACATTACTCTATGAATATTTATAACGTATGAAATTATTAATAAAATACATAATGGTCACCCATATATAATTAATTTTCTAATCATGAGATTTACACATGATCCCCAAAAAATAGAAGAACATTAATAAATCCATAAAGTTATCTTTTGTAAATACTTACAAAATCTTCTAACCCTCTCAGCTACTTTTTAATTTGTAACTATCATGGCTACCTTACAATTTCTATAACTATCACAGTTACACTAGGAGTAACCATATGACCAACATCCAACCAAAGCATACCCAATGAATTGGAGGGGTATATATATCCCAACATTCATCATAAATAATGACCATGTACCTGAACATAAACTATCAACATCAATAATTTCATACAAACATTTCTTTTGAATTTGGTTAAACATAATTTTAAACGAAGAATTTAAAAGAAAAATCCCCATACAAATATCATAAAACTCAAGTGAGTATTATTAGAATAATTTTAATATGTATTTACACTCTAAATTAAAATCATTAAATGTATTATAAAAAACCATCACACAAACAATTTTTGATACCACATAAATATTGAAGCTGAATTTTGACCCAAAGAAAAGAAATCGTGTTTAGAATTCCCTCACCTCAAGTTTTTCATTATTTAAACTTGTTTCAATCCTCCTACATAATGGTTAAAAGTGTGTTATTAATTTATTACTTGATATATATTCATGATCATAATAACTTATATGACAATTTCATTGAATTATTTATCCAATTAATTGTCAGTATTTTGTTACATCCATTGTTTTAGGTGCGTTCTTTACATGATTTCAATGGATCAGTTCATGATGGAAATTCTTGTCGATTGTAAAAGAAACTCTTAAATTGGAATGGAGTTTTATTTTAATGATTATAGAACCATAACTTATACCTTTTATCATTTTTAATTTTGATGTCAGTATGATTCATAAGATAACGAAAAATTGATATTTTTTTTTATTTTTTGTGATTCTCCTATCATGAAGGAAAAATTTTATTTTGTAAACTAATATCATGTGAACAAAATGATTCAAAAACCTTATATATGTTATTATCCATAAATAATAAACTTTTTAAACAATAAAATTGGTTATATGTCCAGTCTTGAAGGATATAAAAGAAATTAAATTCACATCGTCCACTATGTTGAGAAATCCACACATTTCAGACGATGTTTTAATTTTTTCAATAAGTCAAAATGGAGAAGGAACAAAATGGTGAGTATTACATATAAATTATTAAATAAATAATATGTATTATAATTGATAATTAATTGTTTTTTGGATAATTTTAGGTGAGTAATTAAATATAAAATAATGTAATCTCAAAATAAATAAATCATTGAGAAATCCATTATGAAAATTTGGCAGCCTAACAACGTCAGTTAAAATTTCAAAAAATATTTTTATGATGTAAAAGGGGTATATAGTCATTATTACATAATACGGGATGTAATGGGAATATGGAATGACATATACACACATATTACAATGTAAATTAAAAATAATAACATAAAATGAAATATTGAAAATGAGAAGGGTGGTGGATTCCTTTACCATGTAGAGTAAATCATTAAAATTGACTATTGGGACAACGAGGGATTGAGGACACCATCGAAGGACAACTAGGGAGGAATAAAGACCATATATTCATTGAGGAGGAATTTGGAGTCAATGGAATAATGGAATGGGGTTGTATTTATAGAGAATTTGAGGGAATATTTTTTTAATTTCCATGAAACACATCATTAGTGGTATTTGCAAAACTATAGGATTGACCATGGTATTTTCCAATTGTATTGTCCACTTGGGACACCACATAATATTTTTACATTATAAAAGTCAACCAGAATTATTACGTCATTATTGCATCATTAATATTGTCATTAAACACACAGAAACTCAAACTGTATTTTCACAATTATCCAGAAAATAAACTATTTCAGAAAATCCTAAAAAACTAACCATTACCATTTTTCAATTGTTAATAATTCAAAAGTGAAATCAAATTATTGAAAATAATTTCCTAAATATTATTAATCTACCTTCTAAATAAAATCATAATTTATTGAAAATTAACAATTTTAAATCTATAACTATTTTCTAACATCTTGAAAAAATAATCAATTTCTCATTATCTTATGTCCTGATGTAAGGAAATTAATAATACGATTTACTATTCATAAGATTTATATTACTATTCACAAGGGCATGTAACTATTCAAAATAATGTTGGTTCTTTTAGATTTGAAATTACTTATTGATAAAAATTGTTGATGATCGTATCATAAAATTCAAATAATAGATGTCGAACAATTATTTTTAATGGATAGAAATAAATATCTACATAAATTTTTTTCATATACTTCAATTTATTTACATAAATCCTTGGAGAGTTGCATTAAACGCTCCATCTAGAAGTCACATCATTGTAATTTTTTATAATTATCAAACATGTGCGGGTACCATTCCCTCATTGAATTTTTAGACTCTCATTTTTTGTTTCTAACATGTGGTTTCTCAACATAAACATAACATGGTGGTTTACCTTATTCCATAATAATTATTCCATTCGATCAAGAATCTTAACAGGTTTCTCATCATAAGAAAGGTTCTCTTCTAAATGACTGGCTTCTAGTCTCGAAACATGAGATGAATATAGAACATAATTTCTCAGCATTGAAACATAAAAAAAATTGTGTATCTCAGACAAACTCATAGGAAAATCACATCTGTATGCAACTACTCCAAAATTCTCTAGGATATTAAATAGACAGATGAATGGCATGCTTAACATTATTTTCATACCATAGGCCATAAAACTATTCCAATGAGTGATTTTAAAGAAAACATGGTCACCTACCTCAAAATATAAGTGTTTCCTTCTATTATCTACACATCATTTCAGCCTACTCAAAGCTATCTCCATGTTCTATTAGATCATCTTCACTTTTTCATCCACATCATCTACTAATTCTTGTACCATCAACTTCTTTTCCCTGATATTCTAACAAAAAATTGAGTTTGAAATCACTTCCCATTAAATTCTTAAAAATGTTCCATCTGTATACAGGAATGGTAAATATTATTATATGAAAACTCAACTAATCAAAGATGTTGATCCCAACTTCCCTGGTAGTCCATTGAACAAGCTTGAAGCCTATCCTCTAAAGTCTGAATAGTTCTATAAGATTTCCAATATGATTGAGGATGAAAATATGTATTGAAATTTAATTCTATCACAATGACATCTGAAGGACCTTTTAAAAGTTGGATGTGATCATAGGTTCCCTATCAGATAAAATGGAAATGGGAACACCATATTACCTAAAAATAGCTTCGAATAATAGTTGAGATTGTGGATCCAGGACATTGTATCTTGAATAGAAAAAATGTTTAGATTTTTACATTTGATCAGCAACAACCCAAATTACAATGTCGCATTGTGATTTCTTAGGTAGTACCAAGATAAATTCTCCCATTTCCACTCTGGCATTGGGAATGTGTGAAACGTCCCTTTCTATAACTGCCACTCTTCTTTAACCGGTTGACATGTAGAACATTTAATAGTAATATAATCAATAACCCTTTTCATTCCTTCCCTCTAGTAATACTCTTGAAGGTCTATGTACATCTTAGTACTTCAAGGATGAATTGGAAATGCTGAACTATGAGTTTCACACAATAATTATTTCTTTATATAGGAATAAAAAGGAACACACAATGTTTTAACAAGTCAAAAAACACAATCGTTATAAATGTTAAATTCTATAAACATACATTTTTTAACAAATTCTACATTTTTCTATAGATCATGGTCATTCTTCTACACCTGCTTTAGTTTTTCGGATAATGATTACTGCACTGAAACCAGAAACAAAACAGAGATATTTCCTACACCAACAACTTCTAATCCAAAATTCATCAAATAATTAATCAAGGGATCATGTTACAAATGTAACATGGTTAATGATGCCTGATGGATTTGAATAAAGGTTTTATCCCCATTGATTCATTTTCCCAAATTACAGTTGATCATAAAATCATAATCCATAATCAGTTCAAGCTATCTTCCCAAGCTCAGGTTTAATTCCTACTGAGTAAATATATACTTCAGACATTTATAGACAATATATATTTAATATTTGGATATTTATAAATAAAGCATCCAAATTTTAAATTAAAAAATGTATCTAATAATTAGAAATCATTTGTTGTATAAGTTAACTCACAAGGTTTTAGTTGTCTTAAATCGTAATCAATTACTCAATCATTCTGTATCAAAAAACAACTATGTCCCTTCAATTAGGAACCACTATAGATGAAAAACTCAACATTTCATGATGGAAAGTCCAATACTACATCATTCTCCAATTTATTATTTTGTTCCTGAAAGCAATCATTTCAATCTTCTATCCAAATAAATTTAACCACTTTTTAGGTTTACTTATTTAGCAGGCTAGTAAAACATGCAATGTTTATAACAAACCATTTTTAATAACCGGTAAATAAAATAAAACTACAAATCTTCATAACATATGTGTGTAAATTCCATTCATCATCTAATTTTTTTATAGGAGCATCTATTATTCTATTATTATATACAATGATCCCATGAATAGAAATCGGTTGCAACCAAAAAATCACACTTTCTGAATTTTCCGTACAATTTCTTTTCCTCAATGGTTTTGAAAACAACCATTATATGTTTTTTATTATCTTATTTACTCATATAAAATACCAAAATATAATCAATAAAAACAACAAAAAATTTATCCATGAACTCATTATATATTCAATACAAAATATTCATGAATATTGTAGGTGCATTAGTTAACCCAAACAACATAAAACAAAATTCCTAGTGCCCATATCAAGTTCAAAAAGCTGTTTTTAGGATTTCATCCAACATCACCATAAGTTGATGGTATCCGAACATCACCTCAACCATGTAAAAGTACTGATCTCTCTATTACTAATCAATCAAGTCATCGATATGAGAAATATGATATTTTTTTATAGTGAAGTTATTCAAGGATCTATAATAAATTCAAAATTCACATGGAACCACCTGACTTATTAACAAACAAAACAGGATCACACCATGGTGAAGTGCCATGATGAATGAATAATTTATCAGGAAAATCCTACAACTATTTTTCAATTCAATAAGTTCAATTTGATCAATTTTAGATGGGGGCTTTGAAATTGGCTATGTATTGGGAACTAAGTCAATTGTGATTTCGACTTCCTGAACAGGTATGATAGGATGTAACTCATCAGAAAAAATGTCATGGTATTTTTTTACCACTGGCACATCATTAATTTGAATAGTTACCTTGTTATAAAAAATATTATCAATTTAACATTCATTTCCATCTTTCAATAGTTTCTCTGCTTCTTGATATGTTATCAATTATATAGGTTCATTCATTTATTCAAACAAAAACACATTCCGGATAAAAACATCTTTTGATCTTAGAAAATATTACCATGTCATACTAAATGTAAATCTATTCCCAAGAATACATCAAACTCTATGAAGGGTAAAATAAGGTTTTCAGGTAAATTTTATAAAAAAAACATATTGGAAATATTCGTATAATTCCTATTTTCTATAATATTTCAACATCATGATTTAACAATAAGCTCCTATCTCATTTTTTGAGGTGATATCACATTTTACCAGAACGTTCCTAAAAAATAATGGAATGTATTGACCCCGTACCAATAAAATTAGAAAAATCTGAGTAATCAAAAACATATATATTTCAAAATAATTGAATGGACATACATCTACTGAAATTGGTGCAAAAGATCTCACTACACTTTCTTACCTATAGTCTGGCTTCTATGAATCATTCATATCTCTCTTTGCATAGTAATTTTCAAAGTAACCCATCTATAAACATTTAATACACTTAATATTTTTCTTATCATGATTAGTCATAGGATTGGTTTCATTACAATCTTTGTCCATTTGTCAAGAATTTCAATGTTAAAAACATTTCCCAATTTTGGTAAGGCATTCTCCAGGGTTCTTCTTAGCCTAAATTTCACAAACTACAAACAGTATTTTTGGAGCATCAAATTTTTTTGGTTGATTCATACCCCTCTCTTTCCATATAAACATCTTCTTATACTTTTTCTACAAATGCATCATATCATCAAAAAAATAAATATCCTCAAACTCATCACATCAGAATAGTTTCCCAAAAAATTTGAATTCACAGGAGGCCATCCCCCTTTGATACAATGTCATTAATCCAAATTAAATGCTATTTATTTTTATATAACGATCCAGGATAAGATTTGGAGAATAACATTCAACTTTGGTGATGTTTTCTTCATAAAAGGACACTGAATCTTCCTCTATTTGTTAATTTCACATAATTTCTTATCCATCCTATGTTGAACGACCTTTGGAATATATTTTTCAAGGAGAAGACTTTTAAATTCATCCCACTCAAAGGCATTATCATCCACTCTGTCCCTGATATTCACAACCATTGACCACCAATAACCAGGTTCACTATGAAAATGATAATAGGAATGACATACATTTTGATTATTTGAACATCCTATAACAACTAATATCTTTTAAAGGTAATTAATTGAACTTTTAACCACTACTGGTTCAGAAGATCCATTGAAAGCAGAAGGGGTTTGTCTCATAAAATGTTCCACTATTGTCATGTTTTATTGTGGCACCTCTGGTTGTTCAATTGCATAGATACCACAACCTATTATTGCATTCATTACATAAACCATTACTGTCACAAACTACTTGGTTCCATTCCTTATGAATTCAGGCTATAGATTCAGAAGGATATCGTTTTTTCGATGCCTCTCCTCTTCAACTTCCCTATTTATTCAATGGAACCATTCATAAAAAACATATATTAGTTGACGAAACATGGTAATATTTAAATTCAATAAAATTTCAAATTAATCATAGAGTAAACATCATTTATGGTATTCTATTAACATCACCAGAACACCTAAAGTTATATAAACCATACTCTGATAACAACTATAGGGACCTGACCTAATTACAATACATAATCATAAATTTAGTCAAGAAATCACTTAAGTTCACATTGAGGATCATTTCATGTTTAGTGAATTAGATAATTAGGAAATAATACATTTATAACACTGCAAATTAATATACAATGGATTCTATAAAGAAGAAAGTATTCATTTCTCCCAAAATATAAAAATTTTCAAATAAAACATGATTTCATTGACAGTTCACCAAACATTCAACATGGATTTATTCTTTATCATAAAATACTTTTTAACATGTGAATATCATTTAAAAATTTTGGATGAGTATAGGAAGATCAGTATGGGATATAATTTGAAGTAAAGAACACATTAGTCCATGAATACTTATAACAAATGAAATCATTTTCAAAAGACATACATGTCACCCTTATATACTTACTTCGTGAAACATTATAAATCAAACATATCCAACAATAAAATAAGAACACAAATAAAACAATAGTGGTATCTTGGAAAAATACATACATAATCTTGTAACCCTCTCACATACTATATAATTTGTGACCCTCATTTCTACCTTATAATTTCTGTAACCATCACTGTTACACTTTGAGTAACCATATGGCCAAAATACAACAAACACATACCAAATCCCTTGGAGGGAATTATAAGTCACAAAATTCAATATAAATAATTCCCAATAACAAGAAAATAATCATGCATCATGAATAATTTGATAAAAACATTTCTTTTGAATATTGTAAAGTATAATTTTAAAATAGGATTTTAAATGAAAGGTACCCTTAAAAAATAATATAAATAATGTGAGGACTATTAGAGTGTATTGAATATGTTTATTCCCTGTAATAAACATAATTAAATGTTATATAATCAAAACATATCCCAAAAACGATTTTAATACCACATAAATAATGAAGTAGTATTTTAAACCAAAGAATGGAAATCGGGCAATGAAATCCCATACCTCGGGATTGTCTTACATCAAAATTATTTTAGTACTCTTGTATAATGGTTAAAATATTGTTATTATTATGATCTAGAAACATATCCATATTTATAACACCTTATATGATCATTACAGTACCTCATTTATCCCTTTAATTGTTAATACTATGTCCCTTCCATTTTTTTTGTGCGTTCTTTACATGTTTTCAATGGATCGATTCATGATGGATATTTTTGTCAATTGGAAGTAAAAAAATTTAATGGAGTAGTATATACTTATTTAAAGATCCAAAAATTATAAATTTTATCATTTTGAATTCTGACATGGGTATGATTCATAAGTTAATGCATTATGGATATTTTTAAGTCATTTTGGTGATTATTCATTCGTAAAAAACACATTTTGTTTTAAAAATATATAAAATGATGTAAAAATGATTCAATAAACTTATATAAGATATAATACACAAATTTTAATTGGAATAAACCATAAAAAATGTTTCATGACCTGTATTTAAGGATGTAAAAGAAATTAAAATCACATCATCCATGATGTCTGTAAATTAACACATCAAGGATGATGTTTCAATTTTTTTAATAATTGGAATTTGAGAGGAAATATAATGGTTATTATTCCATAAAAATTATAATATATAGAACATGTGAAATTATGGATCATTCATTCTTATTAGATAATTGGAGGTGAAGAACGAAAATGAAAATAAAGGAATCTTGAAATATAGAAATGTTTAGAAAACCATTACGACAATTTGGAGGCCTAACGACATCACATAAAATATAATAAAAATGTGGATGTATGAAAATGGGAATCTAATAACACATATATAATATGGGACGTAATGGGGTTATAGAATGACATATTTCAACATAAACCTATAGAAAAGAAAAAAAATAACATTAAATGAATGCTTGAAAACATGAAGGGTGGTCGACTCCCTTACACTGTAGAGTAACTCCAAAAGTTTTATGGTTGGGCCTTAGGGGATTGAGGACACCAATAAATGACCAATAGGTAGGTAATAACACCATATATTTTTTAGGAGGAGTTTTTAATAAAATTAATGAACGAATGGGTTTGTATTTATAGCAAAGGTGATGTAATGTTTTATTAATTTCCATGGGACACAAGATTAGTGGTATTTGAAAAACCACGGGATTTCCAATTGTATTATACCATTATATTGGACAAATAGGACACCTCATAACATTTACTTATAATACAATAGTTTACCAAATTTATTACGTCATTATTAGATTGTAAACAATGTAATTAAACACACTGAAACTAAAAATTTATTTTCAATTTTCAATGAAAATTCTACTGTTTTAGAAAAATCCCAATAGTTCACCCTAACCTTTTGCGTAAGTGTATAATTCATATATGAACTCTTTTTTTGAAAATAAATTTATAAATATTATTAATTTAAATTACAAATAAAATAATACTTTATTTAGAAATAATAGTTTTTAATCTCTGACTCTTATTTTAACAAGTTGAAAAATTAATCGACAACTCATTAGCTTATATCCACAATGAAGTAAAATAATAATATGATTTACTATTAATAAGTTTTATATTACTATTATAATGTTCCTGAAATTCCGTATAATTTTTTAATTATATATAATTATTTCAAGACCAAGAAATCTGACGGCGTGTGATTCTGAGCCCCTGAGTGCCTGGAATGATCCATCAATGTTTTGTTATGATTTAATTAGCACGAGGTAAGAAGTTTTCCTAAAAAAGTTCAATAAATCATAAAATATTACTCTAATTAGAAATCTGAGGGAACGATTGCACTCAGGTTGGCGGGTTTACCCTAGGCATGACTTAAGCTTAGGAGGTGCAGGGCTCATTGAGAAAATAATATAATGGTAAAACTGTAAATAATATAATAAAATAATGTTATTTTATTTTTCAAATTCTTATAACTCGAAAAAGAAAACTGAGATTAAAAATCTGAGACCACCGCAGAACTCATTAATGAAATTTTTTCTTTTGGATGATACTAACCTTGGCTGGTGCAGACGACTACTGAATGATAGTTTTTGAAAAAAAAAATTAATTAAGTGAGAATTATTTTATAGTAATATAAATATATTTTAATTGGTAACTCAGAATGAAAAATCTGAGTGTATAATTGGGTTCGCTGGGGCATGTTTCACTTAGGCAAGGCCTGACCATAACCACTGCGGGTTGAGGATGACTGTTATTAAATATAAAAAACAAAACGGGAATGTTTAGTAAACACAAATGATGTATTTTTTAAAATTTGAACCAGTGCCCAGAATAAAAATCCACGGTCACCATTGAATATGTAGTGCCAGGATTCACTTAAGAGACTTTTTACTTTGAGCACAATAGGTCCGGATAATATATCTTTTTTTTTAATTTTAAAAGGAAATGAAATAAAATAATTTCACTATTTTATTTATATTCTGCCAACAAAAAAATGGTAGTGTGGGGCAATGGTGAGTCAAGACATTAAATGGATTGACCATTCAAATATGAAGTAACAATATCATTGGATTTTAGGAAGGATCATATTAAAAAACCTTCAAAAATTCAATGATTGTTACTTACCCTCCCACCTCTTTTTTATATGGTGCTTGGGGAGAGGAATTGGAATGGAATCACCAAGCGATGAAGCTCTAGTAATGTTTTACGATGCCAAACACATGGGGGACATATGTGGTTCTAGCGGGCGGTGATGACTGACCCCGATCCATGAACTGAAGAATGATGATCGAGCGTTGTTGTTGGAGGATGGTTGCTGGGACAACTAATGCCAACACTTCCTCAAATCCAGACACTCTCCAGTGATCTTAAGGTAGGGGTTTCTACACGTTGAAGTTATTCTTTTGAATCTTTATATCAAAATTCAAGACGACTAAGGCCAGATGAACATGGAAATCATCCTACACATTAACCATTCTTCTCTTCCTTTTATTTATTTGTGCTTTTTTCGTGCGTTCTACAACCCCCAATTTATTATTGATTTTGGAAAAATAAAGTTTTATTGAGCGCAATATAGGGACATGAATCCCTCGACACAACGTTCATGAAAATGCTATCGTTTAATTTTTTGGGTTTGAAATGAAGCCGCAGTGGCTTGTGGAAGAAGGTGATGGCCGACACCCGACCGAAAGCATGGAAGGAAGGGTGGCGTGCGTATGCGCCGCTTGTTGAAGAGGACGTTGCGACCTCTTAGCCATGGCGGGCAGAATGGGTACCTACAACTGGTCGACCACATGGTGGAGAGCAGGTGCACATCTGCTCCGCCAGTGGAGCAGGAGGTTGTGGTCACTTGCCCACGATGGAGGCAGACGATGACTAGATCTTGGCCGGCCACAGGTGGATAGCGGCGCCGTCACGTTGCAGGAAGGAAGATCATCATGTTGTGGTGCAATGTGTGAGACTGTCGAGTGGTCCCGCATGACAGCCAAGTTGCACTGTCAGCAGCACTATGGGCCACAACGTGCGCCACACCGGTGCCGCACCACGGGCTACACAATGGGCCACACCACGGGTCGTGCTAACGGGTCACGACATTCACGGGTCGGGCAGGGCTGCCCCATATGCAGGCCGGTCCAGACCACAACCTAGTAGGCCAGGCCTGCTGAGCCCCAAGCCATCCGGGCCAGACCCAGACTGGGTCAGACCAGACTCGGGCCCATCTAGGCCTAGTATTACCTTTTTGGCCATAACCTAAGAACTGGGCATCCATTTGATGAACCGTCTATGGTGACAGAATACATGAATTGAGACGGTCCATTTTATATATTCCACATGAGATTTCAATATGGTTGGAGTATGGTCGGGTTGGATCAGACCTCGAATCCAACCGGGTCCTCGGAGTGGAATCTCTAATAACTTACAGACCGTGCGACTGATTGATGCGTCGTCTATTGCGTTGGGTCCCTTTTGATTTGAAAAACCTTTGGGATACTTTTTTTTAGAACTTAATGGTGGTTGAGGTCTGAACGAAGGCTTGGGGAGTAGTTCTCCCATGCGTGCTACGTACGAAATGTTGAGTCAATAATGTTTTCCTTATGACTTTTCCATTCCTTCTTGTTTTGAAAATCACAAACACTTACACTTAAGCAAATCGATATTGTATTATGTAAAGAAAATTTTCTTCCATAAGTAAATTTACCCTAACTTAGATTTCCTTACACATATCAATATTTTTATTAAGTATAAAAATCGGATTCATACCTAAAACCTCAGAATTATATAATACATAGATATAAATCATTCTGTTTTAGGATCCGAATTCTGGATACGAACTCTAATGAAGTCCCATTCCAAATTCTGGATACAAACTCTAATGATGTTCCATTCCGAATTTTGGATACAAACTCTAATGAAGTTGCATTCCAAAATCTGGATACGAACTATAATGAAGTTCCATTCTGAAATCTGGATACGAATTCTAATGAAGTTCCATTCCGAATTCTGGATACGAACCCCCATATAGTTCAACTCCGAATTATGGATACGAACCCTCATGTAGTTCCACTCCGAATTCTGGAGTTCGAACTCTTACTAGTTTGACTCTGAAATCTGACTAGTTCGACTCCGAACTCTTACTAGTTTGACTCCAAACTTTTACCAGTTCAACTGTGAAATTATATGAGTTCGACACCGAACTTCTATCAGTTCGACTCCAAACATTGTACGTCCAGATTTTGAATTCTAGTGCAACCAGAATCCGAATTTCCATAGAAATTCAGACTCTGGATTTCCACATAATTCAGTTTCTGAATTCCTACATAACAAAATCCGAATATCTCTTTATTATAGACTCCAAATTCCATTTTGGTTAGACTCCGAACTATTATTTTCATTCATTCTGAACATCATGTTTTCTTTATACTTGTTTCATTACAAAATGATGTCGTGCTTTCAGTAACACATGTTTTGTTATAAAACAATGTCTTCAATTCTATTTCTAACTAACTGTTTGTTTAGTGACATGTGTACAAGTCCCTCTGAAATTTAAGGAAAATATGACCGTTGGGGGAGGGATCCAACCATTTCTACCGAGCCTATTAATAGGATCTCATTTGAAAGATCTCAAATACAATAAGTTGATCACTCTAGGGGCCACATGCCGTTAAGGTGATTTCTACAGAGATGAACTATTCATGCCTTGTGCGTACTGAACTGCTCATTCATATTGTTTTGTGCGACTTTGAAGGTTGGTGATTACATTTGAGGGCTTCTTGGGATAGGAATACAGAGGTGCTGACTACCTTGAAGTTCAAGGGATTCCTTGTTGTGGAAGACAAAGGTTCCAACTACCTTGAAGATGATGGCTTGCGGAGATAGCAAGACAGAGACTTCGATCATCCTATTGAGGGATTACCCTGGTGTGGGTAAGAATTACTTGCTTTAAATTATAAATCAAGGGACATTTATCCAAGGTTGTCGGATACCCTTCTATTTGGGTTAAAAGAGTTATTGTTTTTTACATGTAGTTTTACTACTTGTTTTTCTGTTGCATTTTTTGTATTATTATGGAAAGTATAAGTTTTTTATTCTTCCTTACTTGTAATCTGATTTAGTTAGATTCTATACTCTTTACGGTATAATCTCATATTGTAAACATTGGTTAATTTTCATTTTGTAGATCAATATTTTCGGAACCAGTTTTTCGGAATCACATATCATATTTAAGAAAGTGCATAGAACTAGAAGTTTGTAACATCATACATTGTCTCAATCTATCATTTGGTGTTAGAGGTGTTGTGAATTTTCATAGTTTAACATTGCTAAACTTGGGTATTTCCTTGTTTAAGGAAAATTTTAATGTATACAATTCACCCCCCTCTTGTATATTGATCATCTACATCGTTATTTTGATCCTACATTTGGTATCAAAGTGGGTCCTTGAAATACTTATACTCACATATATGTATTTCTTGCTCTGTTTTTCATTGTTCAAAATTTTTCGTTCTTAGTTCCTTGAATATAAACATTTCATATTAACAAGTGTTTGTACAGATAGATTTTTCTTTAGAATGGAAGGTTAAAATGTTTGTTCCATCGATAACCTAAATACTACAAAACCACCAATATTTTATGGAAATGATTATGAGTACTGGGGAGAACGAATGAAGACTTTTATTATCAATACTTGGGCAGATAAATTTGTTTTGCTTACTGGAAGTTATCAAATTCCAAACAAGGAAGTTAGTGCTTTCTCAAACCAAGAGAAGCATGATTATCAAATAAACTATATGTTATGAAATACTCTATATGTTCAATGACTAGGAACATATATAGCCAAATTTCATCTTGTGAAATAGCTAAATTTATTTAGAAGAAACTCTAAGTTCCACATTTTGGTACATCCAAAGTCATTGAGACCAGAAGAGCTATGTTGAGAGTTGAGTATTATGGTTTTAACTTTCCATATGAAGAACCCATTTGTAAGGTGAAACAAAGCTTTATGACTATCAAAAATATCATACAATCTATGGGAGAGAAAGGTCAAGATGATGAAGCTCTTGTTGACAAGATTATAGATATTATGCCCAATGAGTGTGAATCATAGAGAACAGCTATTGATGAGAACATGAAGGTTACTCAAATATTATTAGATGAGCTATTTGGAACTCTTCTCCAACATGAAACAAGGATGAAGAGATATGCTGACAACATCAAAAAGAAGAATGGGAATGGTACTGTTGATTTTAATACAACATCAAATCACATGAATGTTAAGACTCCTAAGAGAGTAACTAGTTCAAATTCTAAGAAGTTTACTATCCAATCCAAATATAGTGAGAGTTAAGTCTCATAGAATGATTTAGTAAATCTTTCTCGAAAAATGAACAAGATAGCTAGTCAAAGAAATTTCTAATCCAAGTTTAAAGAGAATGAAAGGAATAATAAGAATGATTTAGAGGTCACATGCTATGAATTTAGGATAAGTGAAAAAATAAGACTTAATTTCCCTATGCTTAAAAATAATGAATGGAATGAGAGGCATTCTGAAAGGAACTGGAAGTAGTTTTACAGAGCTAATGATAAGAAAAGTCTAAAAGCTAATGTTACTAGGAGTGCTAGCTCTGGAGACTCTTCAAAAATCTAATATTCAGAATATGATTCATCAGCTCATGAGAATATGGGATCCATTTCTAATACTTATTTTCCACATACATGTCTTATGGCCATGGTACGCTCTACCAAGGATTTTACAAATTTATCACATGATAAGAATTACTATTCCAAAATTAATACTTCTAATTAAGATACATCATCCTCAGAAAATAAAGAACCATCATATGAAGAAGTTTCTAGATTTTCCATGTTACTTGAAGAAAAAAATTGTAAAATTTCTAAGAAATTAGACAAGTAAAATACTAGGGAAGAAATTCTTACAAAAGAGATTTCAGATCTTCCATCAGATCATAAATATAAAGATGAGATTTTAGAAAAACATTCTAAAGACCATTAGAAAGAAAATTCTGGTATGGAATAACATTATAAATATCTTAAGAATGCTATTTTAAAGATGAATGTTTTTGAGTAAAAATCTAACTCTAAGGAAATGATTCCAGAGGATAGGAATTTAGTCATTAGAGTAATATCTGAAATATTTTCTCTTAAGAAGAATCTTGAAAAATTTACCTATGGGAAGGAATTTTTTGACAATATGTATTCTCAAATTAAACCTCATGAAAACACTTATGGATTAGGTTATACTCACCAAAAACCAGTTTTCAAAAACAACTAGTTTGTTCCTTCAAGAACCCCTTTTTGCACTAAGTGTCAAAGTGGTGGGCATTGGAAGAAAACTGTTCTTTGAATAGAGTTCAATATCTTAGGTTTCATAAAGAATATTTTTCTAAAGAAATTAGGATACCCAAAATTTTTATTTCTAACAATTGCATATCCAAGAATGTCTGGATTCCAAAATCCCAACTTCTTTCTTATTTTCCAGAAAATAGAAAAAGTACCAACAACAATACTTGGTACATGGATAGTGGATTTTCCTGGGATATGACTGGTAAAAAAATCTATTTCGTAAATATTATCAAGACGAAAGGAGATATCATTCGTCAGTCTATCGAAACACAAGATCAACTTGCTGAAATTTTCACAAAATCATTACCCACCGATAGATTTGAATACATTAAACAGAAGATATGAATGATAATCATGAGGTAATATTCCTTCATTAACTTCTTGATGAATCATTCTCCTTACAGTAATAAACTCCTTTTCATAGGGGGTACATTTGATTTTGAGTTTTTCAAAAAAATTCGTAATGAGTTTTTAAAAAAAAAATCTTTTTGAGCCTTTCAAAATTTTTAGAATCCAAATTTTGTACTGAAATTTTCGTACTAAAACATTCGTAATGAAATTTTTGTACTACAACATTCTTAATTAAATTTTCATACTGGAACATTCGTAATGAAGCTTTCATACTAGAAATTTTTGTAATAATGTTTTCGCACTCGAAAATTTTCGTAATGATGTTTTCTTAATGAGAATTTTTGTAATGTGAATTTTCATACTTGTATTTTTCTTACTCATATTTTTTTCAGTAGTGAGATTTTTGTAATGAGTCTTTAATAGTACAAATATTCTTCCAGATGAATATTACATATTATGAATAAAATTCCTAGAAAATCCTAATGGTATGTCTTCCTTACTCATGTCTTCGTATTCAATTTTTTAGATTCTCATAGTTTCATTTCTTTTAAAAATTTCTCAGATTCGTTTTTTCTTCTAAAATATGAATGTTTTTAAAGCCTCAAAATATTGGATTCAAGATTTTCTTGTGCATATAATTTCAACTGTAAGATCAGATCAGAGATTTTCTCAACCATTATATTGTTTTTGGAAGCTCAAAGGTCCGCTCCATCGACTATATAAAGGGAACCCCTATTTTGTGTCCCATGTCGTTTTCAATGCTCTCACGTGCCGACGCCCTGCCTCTGCTCTTATAGTCCGTTCCAAATACATCCAGAGCCCTTCATTCAGAATTTATGCTGAATCTACCTCTCAGGATATGTCAAATACGAAGCCAATCTCAAAATGGATAGTTTACAGGTAGAGGTTAGTGAATCCGTGTTTCTATAAGTATGATTCTATTATATCTAAGAATATCAGATTGAAAGGTTCGGGGGAAGTTTGGTTATAATGTCCAAAGAAACAAGATCCTCTTTATACAGATTTTCTTGTTGAGTTTTACGAGTCTGTTTCCTTCCTTATGAAAGATGGAAGAGTTATGTTTTCATTCAAATCTTATGAGAAGCCCTATATGCTTTCTTACACGAAGGCTTCAAGCTTGGTGGGTCTATCTTATGAAGGTGAAGTTGAGTATTTTCACATTAGCTTTCAGATGAGCAAGGAAGTTTCAACAAAGTGAAGGCCTTGAAATGCCTTGGAATTAAAGATGCCAAGACTACTAAGATTTCTCATCTCTCGTCGAACAATCAGATTCTAATGTTTTGGGTACAAGGATTTCCGTACCAAGAAGGGGTGATAAGAATAGTCTCAATAAGAGTGATATATACATCATATATTTTTTTGGTAAATCTAAGGAAGTTGAATGTGAGGAGGCATGTTTTGATTACAGTTAAGAATATTAAAGAAGGGAATCTGAAAGCTCAGATCATAATGTATCTGGCTATGCTTTCTAAGCATATTATCAGAGAGTGAGGAAGAATACCCAGATGATCAACCCATTCTAAAATCTGATAATGGTAAGCATGTGCTCAGGGATACACCAACAAGAGATGTTATAAGAAAGAAGGAGGTTGGTGGTTCTTCTAAAAGGAAACTGATGAAAATTGAAGAAGAACAATCCCGAAGCAAAATGTCAGATTCAAAATCATCTGCACAGGGTCATGACTTTGTTGTTGAGTCTCTGAAGAAATTGGTGGAAACCATTCTGATCTATTCTACTATAGACTCCAGATGCCAGATGCTTCGACACAGTCTAAATCAGAAGTCATAATCCTTATCTATGGTGATGGATATGTGTGTGAATATTGAAGTAGATCACAGAAATTTCCTTATCAATTATGATGTTCATAGGAAATCTTGTAGCAAAATCACATTGTGGTCTAAGAAAGTTGATGAAGACATGGATGAGTTTGATCATTTTCATAATGATGTTAAAGATTCTTGTGATACTGAGGATTCAAAGATAATGAATCTTTAGGATGAGCTGATCATTGAGCGATGTTCTCAGAATCAACAAGTGAAGGATTTGAATGGAAAGGTTAACTCTCTTTATCAAAATTTTAAAAGGGATAGAGATCTCCGAAATTGAGCTCGAAGAAAAGCTTCTATAGCAAGATGAAGTCCTTAGGCACAATCTGAGGCCTTGAAACCTCATGATGAAAGGTTAGAAGCATTGGAGAAGCAAGATAAAGAGGATCAGAAAGATATGAAGAAGTTGAAAACCCTTTTGAAAAAGTTGATCCCAATGAAAATAAGAAGATAAATAGAGTCAATCAGATATTTTGTTGCATTTTATTTTCCTTGTAAAAATTCTTTCAACCCTAATGAAATCTTTGGATGGTTGTATATTGTCTTGTTATGTACTAATGTTTCAGGTACTTAAATCCTTTTCCATTCCCTTCAAATATTTATTAAATCACAAAGGGGGAGAAAGAAAATAACTACTCAAAAGGGGAGAAAGAAAATATTAAATTGGAGAAAAAAAATTTCTATGTTGAGAACCATCCCTAAGTAAGGGGGAGCTTATCTAAGGGGGAGATCCTAATTACATAGTTTTTCATTTCCAATGATAATGAAAACTCCACTCCCGAAATTCAAAATAAAATCCTTAGAGTTCCTATGCCTAAGGGGGAGTTAGTTGTATTCATTGTCATCCATGAACAATGAGAGATAATTATTAATTTCATAGTCTAATGAAATATTTCAAGGTCCTTATATTCTTTTTCGAAAGGTTGTTTGTGCTTTCCAAAAAGGGGTAGTTTTTTGAGTCAATAAGGTTTTCCTTATGGCTTTTCCATTCCATCTTGTTTTGAAAATCACAAACACCTTACACATAAGAAAATTGATCTTTTACTTTTATAAAGAAAATTTCCTTCCTTAAAGAAATTTACCCTGACCTAGATTTAATTAAACAAATCAATATTTTTCTTAAGTATAAAAATCGGATTCATACCTAAAACCTCGGAATCATATAATACTTAGATATGAATCATTCTGTTTTAGGATCTGAATTCTTGATACGAAATCAAATGAACTTCCATTCCAAATTCTGGATACGAACTCTAATGAAGTTCCATTCTGAATTATGGATACGAACTCTAATGAAGTTCCATTCTGAATTCTAGATTCGAACTCTAATGAAGTTGCATTCTGAATTCTGGATATTAAATCTAATAATGTTCCATTCCGAATTCTAGATATGAAATCATATATTTTTCGACTCTGAATTATGTATACAAACTCTCATATAGTTCCACTCTGAATACTGGACTCCAAATATTACTAGTTCAACTCTGAACTCTTACTAGTTCGACTCTGAACTCTTACTAGTTCGACTCTAAACATTTACTAGTTCGACTCCGAAATTTTACTATTTTGAATCCAAACTTCTAGGAGTTCGACATTGAACTTCTATCAGTTCGACATCGAACATCTATCACTTCGACATAGAACATTGTACGTTAAGATTCAAAATCTAGTGAAACCAGAATCTGAATTTCCTTATAAATTCAGACTCCAGATTTCCACAGAATTCAGGTTCTGAATTCCTACAAAATAGAATCTGAATATCTCATCATTATAGACTCCGAACTCCATTTTGGTTAGACTCTAAACTATTATTTTCTTACATTCTGAACATCAATTTTTCTTATACTTGTCTCCTTACAAAACGATGTCGTTCTTTCAGTTACACATGTTTTGTTATAAAATGATGTCATCCATTCTGTTTCTAACTAACCGTTGGTTAAGTGACACATGTATAGATCCCTCCGAAACATAAGGAAAATATGACCGTTGGATGAGGGAGATGATCATTGCTACCGAACCTATAAATAGGAGCTCATATGAAAGATCTAAACTACAAGAAGTTGATCACTCTAGAGAGAACATGTTGTTAAGGTGATTTCTAGAGAGAGGAACTTTTCATTCCGTGTGCATACTGAACTGGTCATTCAGATTGCATCGTGCGACTCCTAATGTAGGTGATTACATTTGAGGTCTTCCAGGTATAGGAAGACAGAGGTGCCAACTACCATAAATTTTGAGGGTTTCCTTGCTAAAGAAGGTATAGGTTCTAATAACCTTGAAGTTGAGGGCTTTCTGGGATAACAAGACAAAGACTTTGTTCTTCGTATCGAGGGCTTAACCTGGTTTGGTGAAGACATAATTTCTTGAAAGTATAAACCACGGGACCATTATCCAAGGTTTTTGGATACCCTTCTCTTTGGGTTATAAGAGTTATTATTTGTTACATGTAGTTTTACTACTTGTTTTTCTACTTCAATTTTTGTATTACTAAGGAATGTATAACTTTATTATACTTCCTTACATGTAATAGGATTTAGTTAGATTCTATACACATTCATGTAGAATCACAGATTGTAAACTTTGGTTAAGTTTCATTTTCCGGATCCATATTTCTGGAACCAGTTTTTCAGAATCACTATTCAGATTTAAGCAAGTGCATAGAACTAGAAGTTTATGACTTCATACTTTGTACCAACATTTCATTTGGTGTTAGAGGTGTTTTGAATTTTCTTATTTTAACTTTTTTAAACATAGATAATTCCTTGTTTAAGGAAAATTTTAATGTATACAATTCACCCCCTCTTGTATATTGAGCATCTACATCGTTATTTAGATCCTACATGGAACACTACAACTGGCTTAGAATTGATGACTGCTGACCATTACCACTCATTGTGACTCGACAGTCCCAGTGGGGAGCACCTCTATGTGATGCTACAGACCAATGTTGTGGAGTGCCTCTGTGTGACACGGTAGAATGATGATACTCAACATGAGTTTTTCTTTTCATGCAATGAGGGGGATCGTCTCTGGGAGATGTGGCAGACCCATGGAGGGGAGCGCCTCTATATGATGCGGCAGACTCACAGTACTCTACCAGAGAAGTACCTCAGTAGTCCAAGTTTAGTGGGAAGCACCTCTATGTGACCTCGCAGGACATCTGTACTTGATAGAGGAGGAGTTATCCTGCAGCCAAGTCGTTTGACATTGTGACTGGGGATGTTACTCGTTACTACCCCTAGAATAAATAATGGTGTGAGATATCTTTGACTTATGATTATGAATGTGGTGATATCTGTGCAGTACTTTTATCATCATGGTGTTACCTATGTGGTACTTTTGCCTTCGTGGTTTTACCTTCGTGGTGTTAGCTTTGTGGTATTCCTCACTCTTGTATGAGATGTGTACATCTTGACAAATTAGGTGTATTTATGGGAATATACCAATGTAGAGTTGATGTCTTGCTTTGTGGTTTGCTTTTGTGTAACTTTAGGATAGCTATGAGGCCTTGGGGTCCCTAATTTTCATCTTTTATACACACCCCTTCACGACCTTCGTCCACACGTTGTTGTGTCTTGGGAAGAAAATGTTAAACATTGATTGAGGCTAATGGAGCCATGAATGGATGATGTGCGGAGGTGGACCATTCAGCGTGCTGTGACACAGAGGATATGGATTAATGTGGAGTGTTGAGGACGCAATATGTACCTACCCTTTTGGTAGGAACCTCGGAGGACAACCTAGTGGTTGTTTTCCTTTTTTATTTAGTTGTACTGTATAATTAGTTGTACTTGTACCATTACATTTGTGCTTGTATTTTGGACCCTTTTACATTCAACACTCTTTTAATACAACAATTTACTTCACAATATCTTCTTGTTGTGTTCTTGGCCCATGTGTTTATTCCGGATTAAAGTAAATTCCTTCCCATTTTTGTGAGTATGAATTTAGGTGCTAGTCGCTAGCCCCTGGCCTATAGAAGGCAAGCTTGGGGTAGTCATAGAAAGTTCCCTAGGGGATGGTTCGTTACAACTATTCTTATTACTATTCATAATTGCATGGTTCTATAAAAAAACCCATGTTGGTTCTTTTAGATTTGAAATAACATATTGGTCACAATTTTACTTGAATTTTTCTTGAAATTCAATACCGAAAAGTAGAAATATTATATTTGAAGGATAATTATAAATATCAACATAAAATGAAGTTTCATGCAATTCAATTTAATTGATAAAACCTTGGGGTTTTAAATTATCTACACCTTCTAGAAATAGAATATTCACAATTTTTATTTACATATTATTAATGTAGGGATAATATTCCCACATAGCATTTTCAGACACCCATGTTGCTACTTCAAACATGTGGTTTCCCCTCAAAACATTTACATATTATATTACCTGGATCTGCAATACATGTTCCCATTTATTATGTATCAAAAAATGTTATTCTTTATATGAAAGGATCTCTTCCTACTAAACTGGTTATGGGCTCAAAATATTAGTTGAATCTGGAACATACATTCTCAACATCCAAATTAGAAAAATATTTTGTACATCAGAAAAAATATGAGTCCGAGTTACTCTGTATAAAATGGGTCCAACTATCTCCTATATTTTAAATGGACCGATAAACCATGGGCTTTACTTTCTTTTCCTACCAAAGTGCATCACACTTTTCTAAGGAAAGATTATAAGGAAAACACGGTCCCGTAACTAAAAAACGATGTCTGTCTTTCTGTTATCTACAAAATGTTTTTGCTTAATCTGAGAGTTTCTCATGTTATGTTGAATCATATTTACTTTTGAGCAACTTACTCTACTAATTCCGGTCATATCAACTACCTTTCCACGACATCATCGCAAAAAGTTGGAGTTCGACACAACTTCCCATACAATGCCTCAAAAGGATCCATTTGTAAACTAGAATGAAAATTTTTATTATATAAAAATTAATCTAACAAAATATGTTGATCCTTACTTCCCTAGTAGTCCATTGAACATGCTCAAAAAATACCCTTCATGTACGGATCATTTTCTCTAACTACCCATCTAATTGAGGATGAAAAGATTAAATGAAATTTAATTCTGTGACCAACTACTTCTGTAGGAAATTCCAAAATTTATAAGTGATATTGGTATCCTGATAAAATATAATGAAAAGAGGAACTCCATGTTATTATGAAATATCTTATAGGTACAATCAAGAAAGCTATTCCAACAACATTGTATCTCGATTTGAAAAAAATTGTTCATTTTTTGATAGATGATCAACAACAAACCAAATTGCAGTGATGCCTCGAGAAATCTTTGGTAGTCCCACCAAAAAGTCCATTGATAAATTCTGCCATTTCTACTATAGCACTAGAAAAGTTTGAACCGTCCCCTTGGGTAAATGTCACTCTAATTTAACTTGTTGACACATCAAACATTTCGTGGTGATATCACCAATATCCATTTTCATTCCATCCCAATTGTAATACTCATGCAAGTATTTTTAAATATTAGTACTTCTATACTGAACAAAAAATGGAGATCTATGAGCTTCACACAACAATTGTTTCTTCAATTAGGAATCACAAGGAACACACAACCTTTAACCGAATCATAAAACACAATATTTATCATGGTTAAATTCTGGGAACATACCCATTTTAACCAATTATACCATTTTCTATATCTCACATTCTTCTTTTTATGCTTCCATAATTCTTTCTGATTACAATTACTGCCCTAAAACCTAGAACAAAATAGAGGTATTTTCTGCACCAATAACATCTAAGTAGAAATTTGTGAAATCATTAATCAATGGATGATGTTCAAAATTTAACATGGTCAATGATGCATGATGTTTTCGACAGAAGTAATCCACTACATTATTTTCTTTTCACAGATAGAAATTGATTGTCAAACCATAATCCTTTATCAGTTCAAACCATATTCTCTTCCTCATGTTTAATTCATTATATGAGATTATATAATTATGAATTTCCCAGTTAGTATATATTGGTCATTTGGATCTGTATAAATGATGCATCCAATTTGTCATAGAAAAAACCCTTTGCAAACAATTCAAAAACATGTGTGTGAAAGTTTAACTATTTAGTCTCTAGCTGTCTCGAAGCATAATCAATTACCTATTCATTCTACATTAAAAAATACCAAGTACCTCCAATGAAGCATCACTATAGATGAAAAACTCACCATTTCGGGAAGGCAAGGACAAAACTAGAGCATTCACCAATCTCTACTTCAGTTATTGAAAAAATATATCTCATTCTTCTTTCCAAATAAAATTAACACCTATTCATGATATCTTATATAGAGGCCTATATAACCATCAAATATTTTTAACAAACTATTAAAAATAACATTATAATAATATGAAACTATGAATATATAAAACATTTGTGGGTCTTTGCCAATCAAAAACCACTTTTGTTCTGGTAGGATCAACCATTATTTAATCCTCATTCACAATGTTCCAATGAAAAGTAATATGTTGAAACCAGGAAACAGACATTCTAAATTTCATACATTTTCTCTTTTTCTTTAATATTTTCAAAACATCCCTTAGTTGTTTTTCATGCTCTTTTTTACTCATAGAAAAATTAATAATTTAATATATAAAGACAAGCAATTTTTTTTCAAATAAATCCTGAAATATTATATGTAAAAGATTCATTAACACTACAGGTTCATTAGATAACCCAAACAAAATAACAGAAAAATCATAGTTCCCATATCAAGTACAAAAACTAATTTTGGGATGCCATCATCCTTCACCATTAGTTAATGATATTCAGATCTCATTTAAATTATGGAATAGTACTAAGCACCCTATATATAATCAAACAATTCATGATATGAGGAAAATGATACTCTTTTTAGAGTAATGTTATTAAATGATTGATTATAAATGAAGAGGATCATGGAACCAAATTTTTTTCTGAAAAATGGGACCACACAATGGTGATGTGCTATGATGAATGTAGCCTTTATCAAGAAAATCCTGCAACATATTTTTCAAATCATTAAGTTCCATTTCATACTTTCTAAATTGTGGTTTTGAAGTCTTCTTAGCATCAATAACAACATTATTTCTGAATTAAAATTCACAATTAGGTATGATAGTAGGAAACACATTAGGATAAACATCAAGGTTTACCATTCCCACTGGTACATCATTAATCTAAACATTTCCCTCGTAATAAAAAATAAAATAATGATAGCATTCATTTCCATTTTTCAATATTTTATCAGTTTCCTGATATATAATAAATTTTATGGGATGATTCATTTATATAAAAAGAAACTCATTCAAGAAAAAACATCTTCAACTCTATGTCGATATTAGAAAGTAAATAGAAAGCCAATATATTCCCATAATGACATTAAACTCCACTGAGGGTAAATATTCATGGATTGTTGGTAAATTCTACCCATTAACCATAATGGAAAATTATTATACTTCTTATTTTCAATAATATTTCTACATTGTGTTTTAATAATAATCTCTAGTCTCATTTTTAAGGTGATATTTTCAGTTTACCAGAAAATTCTTAAGAAAAAAACTAATGTGTAGACCCTTTATCAAACCAGACATTATCAAAATCTGACTAAACAAAAAATATACCTGATACAACTTCATTATATGGACCGACATCTGCTGACATAGTTTCAATGTATCTCACTACACTTTACTTCTTATAGTGTGACTTCTTGGAATCATTTTGATCTCACTTTGGGTAGGAATTTTGATAATGACCATTCTATCAACATTTAAAAAACATAATAATTCTCCTTTTCAGATTAGTCTTAAAATAATTTTCAATAAAATCTTTGTCCATATGTCAAAACGTATCACATAAAAATCATTTCCTAGTTTTGGTAAGGCATTCCTCCAGGTTCTTCTAACCTCACTATTCTAAAATTTGGAAAATGGTTTTCCTTCCATCCAATTTCTTTGGTTGATTTTTACCCATCAATTCCCATATACACCTCTTATTCTATAGGTTTTCTAAATGAATAGAATCATTAGAAAAACCCATATCTACCCTCTCATCACAACTGAAATGATTCTCATAATAATTGAATTCATGGGAGTCTAATTCCCTTTTATTCCTCAGATATAATCGTGAGTAATATCAGTTCATTTTTCAATCAACATAAAGAATAAGATTTGGTTCATATATCGCTAGCCATGGAAATTTTTCTCCCAAAATGTCCACTAAATCTTCCTCATTTACCTTCAATTAAAGTAATTTCTTCCCCATGCAATGTCAAACCACCTCATTAAAACAATTCATGGAAAATACTTTTAAATTAATCCCACACTATGTCATTAATATCCTCTCTATCTTTAATATTCTTGACCACTGGTCACCACTAATCTACTTTACATTCAAATTGATAAATGGAAAGTCCTACAATTCAATTATCTAGACATACTATAAAATCAAATATCTTTTAATGGTCATTAATCCATCCTTTAACCACAACCGGTTCAATATATCCATTGATAGTAGGAGGGTGTTATCACATAACATGATACACTATTTTCATGTTCTGTTGTGGTACCTCTATTATTATATATGATATGTACCACCACCATTTATTTCCTAAGTTAGATGAGCTATTACTATCACAAACTACTCGGTTCTAATCCCGACTATTTCGGGATGCTGATTCGGAAGGATATCATTCTGTCGGTGCCTCTCTTCACTAGATTCCCTATTTCTTCGACATAAAACCATTATAAACTAATATACCAAAGATTATGTAACATGATAATACATAAATTCGATAACATTTCAAATTATTAATATATTAAATAACATTTATGTTATTCTATTAACATCACCATAACCCCTAAAGTTATCTAAACATTACATTGATACCATCTATAAGGGGAAACATTATTACATTATATAATCTTGAATATAGTTAAAAATTATCTTACATGAACATTGATTATTATTTCTTATTTATAGTTTTATATAATTGTGAGATAATACATTCATATCATTCCACATTAATACAATGTGGATGCCTAAAAAAAGTATTCATTTATTTCTACATATAAATCATTTCAAATTAAAGATGATTTAATTGACAATAAATAAAAAATTTAACATGGATTCTTTATTTTCCTTACAAAATATATTAACATATTAAAATAAATTAAAAACATGGTATTATCACAAAAAGATTAGTAAAAGATATAAAAAAATAAAAGGGAACATTAATCCATCAATACGTTTAACATTTGAAATCATTTTCAAAATAAATTCTTGTCACTCGTATATACTTAGATTGTGAAATTTAATATATTGGAAAGATCACCATGAAATGTAAGAAATAAATATAACCACAAAGTAATCTTGGGAAAATACATATATAATATTCTAACCATCTCAACTACCTTATAATTTTCAACCCTCACAACTACCATACAAATATTTTGACCATCATAGTTTCACATGGAGTAACCATATGGCCGACCTCTAACAGACCCATATCCAATGCATTTGATAGAAATATAGGTCTCGAATATCATCATAAACAATTCCCATGAACAATAACATAATCATACAACATGAATAATTTTATACAAATCATTGTTTTTTGTATTTTGTAAATCATAATTTTAAAATATGATTTTAAAAGAAAAATCCCCTTATATATATCATATAATTTATGTGAGACTAATTAGAGTGGATGGAAAATGTATATACAAAATAAATAAAACTAATTTGATATAATATTAACAACAACATTATTACTACCAGATAAATAATTATGTATAATATTAACCCAACGGATGGAAATGGGGTTAAGAATTCTTTTACCTTGGGTTTATCTTACATAATAGTTATTTTAATCCTCTTGTATAATAGTTAAAATTATTTAAGAATATTGAAATGTAAAATATTATTGTTTATATTATATTATATGATCAATTCATTACATCATTTCTCCTTTAATTTGTTAGCATTTGGATCCTTTAATTGTTTTGGGTGTTTTCTTTACAATATTTCAATGGATAGGTTCATGATGGTTATTCCTGTAAATTGGAAGTAAAACACTAAAATTGTAATGGAATGGTATTTACATGTTCTTGAAACCTAAATTATACCATTTATCATTTCAAATTCTGACATGATGATAATTTATAAGTTAAATCATTATTGATATTTTATGTCATTTTGGAGATTCTTTAATTGTAATGTAATCACATTATTTTTTAAATTAATAAAATGTTTAAAAAAGATTGAATAATATTATATAATTTATTATACATAAATTATAATCATTTTAAAAATAGAATTGGTTTAATGACCTATCATGATGAAAGTAAAATAAATTGAATTGACATTGTCCATGCTGTCGGTAAATCGAAACATCACAGACAGTGTCTTAATTTCATGATTAATTTGAATTTGAGAAATATTATAAGGGTTATTCATCCATAAAAATTATGAAATATAGAATATATAAGAAACTAGATCATTCGATCCTATTGAATAAGAGTTGGTGAGGAAGGAAATAGAAAATAAAAGAATCTAGAAATAAATGAAAAAGTTGGAAGTCACTTACCAAAATTTGGCATCCTAAGGGATCACAGAAAAGTTCATAAAATATTTTCATGAGAAAAAAGGGGTATTTATTCATTACTAAAAAATATGTGTTGTAATGGGGTAATTTAATGATATATCCGCACATTATCTAATGGAAATTGAAAATAATAACATTAAATTAAATCTTTAAAATGAGAAGGGTGGTTGATTCCCTTACCATGTAGAGTAACTCCAAAAAAATGATGGTTGGGACCTTGGGGGCTGGAGGAGACATTGGGAGGACTACTAGGGAGGTTAGAAAACCAGATCATTGTTGAGTAGTAATTTTTAATGAATGTAATGAAGGAATGGGATGGTATTTATAACAAAAGTGATGAAATATTTTATTAATTTCCATGGGATACCTCATTAATGGTATTTGGACAACCATGGGATTTCCCATGGTATTTTCACATTATATTGGCCACATGGAACACCTCGTAGAAATTTTTAATGTAGAAATGTATATGATAATTATTACACCATTATTTCATCATTAATGATGTCATTAAACACACCAAAACTCAAATTGTATTTTCAATATTCACGGAAAATTCAACTATTTCAGAAAAATCCAAACAATTAACCCTAACCATTCATCAACATGTATAATTTAAAAAGGAACTCCATTTTTTTAAAATAATATTCTTAATATTATTAAATTTACATCTAAATAAAATAATAATTTCTTTAAGAATAACAGTTTAAAATTATTAACTATTATTTTTAATGCTTTTAAAAATTATTCGACATTTAATTATCTTATATCCATAATGAAATAAAATAATAATATGATTTAATATTCATACGAGTCATATTAATATTCAAAATTGTTTGTTACTATTTAACAAAAAAAATTGGTTCTTTCAGATTCAAAATATCTTACTGATCATAATTGTAGATGAACGTTTCTTGAAATTCAAAACATAGAAGTGGAAATATTATTTTTAAAGGATAATTACAAATAACTACATAAAAAAACGTTTCATGAATTATGATTTATTTTTATAAACTTATGGTGTGTTATACTTTCCCCACCTCTTATAAATTGTGTCCTCAAAATTTTATTTACTTATCAAAAAAATTTGGGTACCTTTATCTCATAGAAATTTCAGAGCCGTTTAATCTCCAATCATGTGGTTTCTCCAAAAAATCATTACCTGGTAGATTACCTTATTCTTCAATATATGTACACTTCGATCAGAAATATAATCTAGTTTTTATACAAAGTAAATGTTGTCTTCCAATTGAACTGCTTCTTGTCTCAAAATATCATATGAATCTCGCACATTATTTCACAACATCAAAACATGAAAAATATTTTTTACGTGATAAAACCCCATAAGAAAAGATCCTTGGTAAGAAACTGGTACAACATTCTCTAAGATTTCAAAAGGACTCACGAACTGGGAACATAGATTTCATTTCATACAAAATAACATCACAAATTTCAAATGAATAATTATAATGAATTCATGGTCACCAACCTCGAAAGATAAGTCTTTCATTCTATTTTTTTCATAACTTTTTTGCCTTCCTTATTCTGTCCTAATGTGCTGGAGGATCATTTTCACATTCTTAGCCACTTATTCTACTAATTCGGGTCCCATCATCTTCCATTCCTCGACTTCATCCAAAAAAGCTGCAGTTCAACACTGTTTCCCATACAATTCGCCAAAAGGATCCATTTGTATACTTCAAAGATAAATATTCTTATAAGAACTTTCTACTAATGAAATATGTTGATCCCAACTTTCCTATTAATTCACTGAACTTGATCGAAGCATATCCCCTAATGACTTAATTGTTCCCTCGGACAGCCCATCTAATTTAGGATGAATAGTAGTACTGAAATTTAATTCTATGACCATCGAATCTGAATTACCTTCCAAAAGATAAAAGTTATTTTGGGTGTAAAACCCCAAGATTTCATATTATGTACCTCTTCAAAACAATTCAATAACTTGCACTACATGTAACACCAAGTTCAAGCGCACTATGACTTACCAAACAAGCCGTTCAAAAGAGGTTATGAATAAAATTAACTAAATTTTTAACCATATATAAATCTTATAATTTTAGAATCCATATTATGAGTTTCATAGACATAATGAAATACCAAATTATTTTTTTCAGATAAAAGAAGTATTTTTCAGAAATGCACTTTTAATAACTTTAATAGTGAACCCTTTTTAAATCCAATATTTTAATCTTTTATATATTCAATTTGAATAAATAAATTTATTCTTTAAAATGGGGACATAAAAAATTTTACAATGTAACACCCCAAGCTTCCACTGTATGATTCTCTTTGAATAATACAGTAGTGTGTGTTGTACGCAACATCGAGTTCTAACACACATCACAACCAATCAAACTAGCCATTATGAATAGTAATTCCTACTTTTTAAAATTTTATAAATTTTATCTCTCAAAATGGACTTCATTTTTGGAGTTGTAATATTGAATTTATCCTAAGGTAAAATTTTGGTACTTTTCGGATAACTTTAATATTTTGATGAATAGTCAAAATTACCAAATTTTAATGAAAAACAACTTTTTTAATCAAAATAATTAATAGTGATAAATTATGAATTTGAGAGGTTTTAAAGAATATTTAGAATATATTTTTACCATTTAATACAATTTTGTTAATTGGATATAATTTTACAATTAAACCGAACATAAACAAGTATAAATATCTTGATAGTTATTATATCTTAAAACACACTTTTTGTTTTGACAGCGGGAAATAATTTTAAATTAATTTCATCCACTTCTGTTTTTTGAATTTGGAAAAATGGATTCCATATTTGGAATCATGATTTCCAAATTTTGTAAATAGGTAACTATTATTTTTAGGCATTTTGAATAATTACTTCGGTAAATATTTTATTTACCATGGTTAAAGGGTAAATCTGGAAAATAAGAGTTAAAAAATAATATTATAATAATACTAAATTACCCTAAAACGTGTCCTAACTTTATTGGTAGATTAATGACCGACCATGGGAATCTTTGGGTTGATTTTGGGACCCCATTAGGCAACTTGTAGGTGTTAGGGACACTTTATTTTAATTAAGTTAAAATAAATAAAAAAATGACATAAGCATATATCTTTTTGAAAAACAATTATTATATAGGGTTATATATGTTGGATTTTCTACTAAAATTATTCATTAGAAATATAAAAATATTTTCTACATAATGGTATTTTATTTATCATTTTTAGACATTATATAATTTAATTTATTTATGACATAATGGTGGTGGAGTAATTACCTAATTAATGAAAAATTAAAATAATTGATATTATAAATACCCAAATAAATGTAATTTGAGACTTTTTAAAAATACCAATAATTTTATAGGTTAATATGTAATGTTAGGATTTATTTAATTAATGTTTTTCGAATTAATCATTCTTTTATGAGTTTTAAAAAAATCAATTATTGAATAGTGTCAAAATTGACATAAAAGAGTTTTTAAAACAAATATTATATTATTAATTGATATTAAATTCTTAAAAATCTAAGGTTCGGCCAAGATACATATATCATGATATCTGTATTATTAATGGACCACTTGGGGTTCTCTTGTATGTATATATTATGTTTATTAACCATATAATATAAAAATACAAATAGACATTGTAAAATTGAAACTAATTAACTAAGAGTTAATACATAAATATGATTTTAATATAGTGACCCAAAACTATCTAAATTCTATTTTTTGAGTTTCTTTCGACCCAAACCCACCTTAAAATTTAAATAATCCACTTCAGAGATATAAAAAACAAAAATTATTTTTATAGAATAATATTTCTAGATTTTCCAAAGGTGCCCCTCACCCCTCTTATAAAAGGGCACTCCCCCTTCTCACTAATTCACACATTCAAAACCTTTTGGTTCAGCCAACCCCTGTCCAAATACTCTCTAAACATCCCTCACTTAATCCTAGTGGCCTTACTTTTGTCATAAATACAACCTAAGGTGCCATTTTGATAAAATCCAAAGGAAGAACCCGATGAAGAGGTAATGATTTCACCACCCTTTTTCAAGTTCCTTTCATCTTCCACTTCTTCTTTCATTGTTATTACCATTATAAAATAATAACTCCAGTATATTATATATATTTTTATGTTATTATAAACATGGTAAAACAATATTTCATTATTCTATCCACACATTGAATGACATGTCACCATACGTGCGTACGTACGGCTTACCGTCTCCACGTCGTGGTGTAATTGTTATTCATAACATTATTATTTGGATGTGTATAATAATGATGTGTAATTCATGTATATAATAAATATAACATGATAATTATTCTGTAGATATGATATACAATCCAATTATATATTATTTTAATATCAAAAGAATGATATTGTCGCTTGTGCGTACGTACGGACTACCGTCTCCACGAATGCGATGAGATTCATTCTCCATCGTATACATTCAAGTATAATTATCATTTGATGATTTAAAAATAATTTTTAAGGACTTGATATCATTCTGGATATGAATAAGATACAACCTATCCTTGAAAACCACGGCTTACGTAACAAAACATATAAATGAAAATGACTAAGTTAACACCCGAAACGATGATATTACTAAGATATTATTAACAAAGAAATCTTAAAAGATCATATATGATATCATATTAATGTATATTATACTTGTATAATTTAATAAAAATTCTTTCACCATTATACAGGAGGTTAACCTACCCCCATCCATGGAAAAGTACAAGGTAAGGGTTTTTTGACAATCTATTCAATATCCGAGGTTGTTTATACATAATTATCTACTAGGACTTCTTTATCATCCACATCCATGTTTCTTAAAAATGTATTTAATTTTTTTTTAATATTTACTACAATATGGGTTAAAGTCATTTATACACTTGTTTGACTTTTTATAAGAGGTATATAAAGGAATAATTCCTTCACTTTCCAAACAAGGACCTTTTTATCCTTTTCGACAGAATTAATGTAAGAATGTTTTTTTAACATATACGACGGGTGTGGCTATTTTCCGCCGTTGTAAAATCTTAGAAGCTTCCCTTACCATATTAAATGGATATTTTCAAAGAAAATGTTTTATTGTATAATTATGTGACCTTTATCTGATTTCAAAAAAGAGATATTTCCCACAAATATATGAAAATCCAGTGAAAATGTATATGTATTTAACGCAAGCTTAAAAATGTTTTCAAAAAACCCGACTCTTGAGTGTGGTAGACTAAAAGTGATTGGGAGTGGACCCATCATGGCTTTTAATAAGTCGAGAAGTCTCAGAATTATTTATTTTGTTTTCAGAACCTTGCATAATGTTTTCAGAAAAATAATGGAGTATATTTCAGCAATTTTAAACATAAGTATCTTATAAAACAGTTGCATCAGTAGGTCTAATGAGAAAAAATAGTTTCTTGTCACAAGGGCATGGCAAAATCTTATTTGTATTCTTGGAAAGAGGCCTTGGCTATGTGGTTTAGATAGTCTTGCATTGTGCATTCCATCATTGTGAAAGTGGTTATTGATATTGCATGTGATTATTCGATTAGTAGAATATCCATGTGAATATGTAAATGGAATTATTTCATTTTATTTTTTCCATACTATTTTGAAGTTCAAGTTTAAAAGGCTTTTGTTTTAGTTATACATTGCCTAAAATGTTTATGCTTATTTATGAAAGTTTCCGCTGTATTGCTTACCCTTATGGAGCATTTGAGCTCAACACTTTCTATGTTTTATTTTTCCTAGGATTCTAAGATGTAAATTATGAATGACCTACAGGGATAGTATGAGGGGATAAGATTTTGGACTATGGAGACTATGTTGCTGTAGTTTTCTTTTTTATGATGTAATGTAAATCTTTATGAAAATATCTAGTATTTCCAAGGCTACTAAAATAATCGTTCATTAGAGATTTGATCATTCTTGTGATCATGCCAATGTTATGTAATAATGCTCCAACTCTGGGTAACTGGGGTCGGGGTGTTACAGTTGGTATTAAGGGAAGTTTAGTACAAACCTTGGAAGATAGATTTAGATAAACATTGATTAGAGAACATAGAACTAAGATGGACTTTGAGGATTAGTATAGAAGAACTTCCTAGAATTTTGGTATTGTAGAGATTTTGTTAGTTTTCCTAGAAATACATCCCTTTCTAGATAGGAGCAGGTAGAGGCGGCTCTGGCACAGATGTACCTAGGGGTAAAACCCGAAAACACTGCTTTGAGCTAGACTCGAATGGGAACTGGTGAATGACAACAGGCCTTGCTGCACTCTTGGTCACGACTCTCCCGGGGGATATGCTTAGGATAACACTTATTTTCTTTACAAATCATTATTATGGGTTTATGAGTATATAATTCCTCCAAGAAAACATTTTTATGATTATGGATTATATCCATAAATAGTTAAATTTATTTTAAGTGTTTTATAAGTATGGAATTATGTATTTTGATTCATAAACTGATCTAGTTTATGACATTGTTTAGAAATGGTTCCCAATAGAAGGAATGAGAACTCTAATAATATGCATGATCCAAAGAGTAAGGAGGATCATATCTTTCATAGTCTTAATCTAGAATTTATAAGGGAAATAGGCTCCCACGTAATATCATCAAATGAAGAAATAATATCATGTGTTGATAAGATAAGTAAAGAATTCTCATAGTCATATGGCAATGAAGAGAAGTCAGTGAATGAAAGGATGGTAGAGAGAAGGAAAGATAAAAGGAATAAGCTAAAGAAGGATTTTCCCATATGTGATAACTGTGGAAAGAATCACCTTGGAAAATGCTTGAAGGGAATGGGAGTATGTTATAAGTGTGTAGAAAAAGGACAAAAATTATGTGACTGCAGGGGTAAGAAAATGGTTTCAAATGTACAATGCTTGATTTGCAAGGATTTTGGACACTACGCGAACCTATGTCCCAGTCATCCGACTATTCCACAAATGATGCTATTGGATGACAATGAAGTTATGATACTACCACAGATGAATAGGAATGATTAGAGTTCTTATGATTATTATGTCATTTTAGTGTTGTATCAGCAATGTACTTGTTATAATAATTATGGAGTATATAAGGATGCACTACAGTACTATTTCATTAAGGATTTAAGATTTTATGGTACTAAGAAAAGTGACTCTACAGCAAGTTAATATTTTTTGGAATTACATGGTTAAAGGAACGATAAACCTTAATATGGCTTTAATATTGAGGTACTTATCTTGGAATAAGATATGGTTGATTTGGGTAAATTATATCGGATATTCTTGACTGCCTTGAAACTGATTAAAGATATGTATATACCATAATTTTTGGAGTTTACAACATTTTTTGGATCGATGAAGTATATCCATCATTCTATATAGAATAAGGGAGCATGAATGTAATCAATAAAGATTATGGTAATTCCGGAAGTTTCAGTGTTTTAAAAGAATACATGATGAAGGTATTCATATGCTATTACAGGGTAAAAAGGATATATATTATGTTTACCTTCCTTATAAATCTTGGACTGTGAGTTTGGACATAAGTACATTGGATAATTCTAGTTTGAGATTAATTTTGGATTTCCATAAAAGGACAACCCGGAGGTCGGGTGGAACTCGTCGCGACCGGCAAGGCCGTGAGACTTGAACCCGCAACCGAAGGGCGACAAGGGTGTATCACCTACCACTGGCCCACGAGATGTCATGGATTAAATAATGTAGTTTATTTTAAGAAGTTCTAGTAGATGAATTAGAAATTCATTATTTTTAAACCCAAACGAATAGGATAAATAGAATATTTTTTTAAGTTCTATTTTTATTTAGAGTAATATACGAGTTTGTGGTAGAAATTAGTTAAAAGAAGGAACTCTACTTTTCAAGTATATATTTTTCTTCCCCTCTTATTCTATGAATAAATTAATTATTATACTTTATTTAAGTGATCTTAAAACCAAAAATGTGTTATCCTAATACCTTATGTTTTGTTGAACCGATGGCATTTTAAATCCTCATAGATTACTGAATTTAAGGACCTCAATTTTAAACTTTTTAAAGATTGATGACCTCAATCACCACCTATATTTATTCAAGTTTTTCATCCAATTATATGTCTCTAATTTCCACCACTGTTCTCTTAATCAAGATCATAATTTTGTGGTTACCCTTTCATTTATCTTTTCCTCTTATTAAGACTAAATTTTATTAACCAAATTTCTGATGTGGGTTTTCCCACAAAGATATTTTCTATTTTCAACCTTTATTTTCGAAAAAGAATATAAAATTCCGATGATGCAATTTATTGAAGGAGGGATGAATGTAACACCCCAAGATTTCATAGTATGTACTTCTTCAAAACAATTCAATAACTTTCACTACACGTAACACCGAGTTCAAATGCACTATGACTTACCAAACAAGCCGTTCAAAAGAGGATATGAATAGTATTAACTAAATTTTGATCCTTATATAATCCTTATAATTTTAGAATCCATATTATGAGTTTCTTAGGCATAATTTAAGAACAAATTCATTTTTTCAGATAAAAGAAGTATTTTTCAAAAATGCACTTTTACCAACTTTAATAGTGAATCCTTTTTTAATCCAATATTTTAAACATTTATATATTAAATTTGACTAAATAATTTTATTATTTATAATGGGGACATAAAAAAATTTACAATTTACCACCCCAAGCATCCACGGTACACTTCTCTTTGAATAATACAGTAGAGTTTGTTGTACACAACATCGAGTTCTAACACACACCACAACCAATCAAACTAGCCGTTATGAATAGTAATACCTAATTTTTAAAATTTTATAAATTTTATCTCTCAAAATGGACTTCATTTTTGGATTTGGAATATCAAATTTATCCTAAGGTGAAATTTTGGTACTTTTCGGATAACATTAATATTTTGATGAATAGTGAAAATTACCAAATTTTAATTAAATACAACTTTTTTAATCAAAATAATTAATTGTGATAAATTATGAATTTGAGTGGTTTTAAAAAATATTTAGAATATATTTTTACAATTTAATACAATTTTAGTCATTGGACATAATTTCACAATTAAACCAAACATAAACAAGTATCAATCTTTTGATAGTTATTATATCCTAAAAACACGCTTTTTGTTTTGACAATGGGAATTAATTTTAAATTAATTTCTGCCACTTATGTTTTTTGAATTTGAAAAAATGGATTCCATATTTGGAATCAGGATTTCCAAATTGTGTAAATAGTTAACTTTTATATTTAGACATTTTGAATAATTATTTCGGTAAATATTTTATTTACCATGGTTAAAGGGTAAATCTGGTAAATAAGGGTTAAAAATAATATTATAATAATACTAAATTACACTAAAACGTTCCCTAACTTTATCGGTGGATACATGACCGACCTTGGGCCTATTTGGGTCGATTTTGGGACCCCAAGGAGCCACTTGTAGGTGATAGGGACACTTTATTTGAATTAAGTTAAAATAAATACAAAAATGACATAATCATATATCTTTTGAAAAAACAATTTTTACATATGGTCATATATGTTGGATTTTCGATTATAAATATTCATTAGAAATATATATATATTTCCTACATAATGTTATATTATGTATAACTTTTAGACATTATATAATTTAATTTATTTATGACACAATGGTGATGCAGTAATTACCTAATTAATGAAAAATTAAAATAATAGATATTAGAAATACCAACCTAAGGATCCCATTTGATCAAATGAAAATGAAGAACCCAAAGAAGAGGTAATGATTTCACGACACTTTTTCAAGTTCCCTTCTTCTTCCAATTATTCTTTCTTTGTTATTACCATTCTAAAATAATAACTACAGTATATTATATATACATTGTGTTATTATGAACATGGTACACCCATATATCAGTATTCTATCCATCCTTTTAATGACATGTCACCATACGTGCTTACGTACGGCATACCGTCTCCACGTCGTGGCGTAATTGTTATTCAAAACATTATTATTTGGATGGGTATAATAATGTTTTGTAATTCATGTAAATAATAAATATAACATGATAATTATTATGTATATATGATATACCATCCAATTATATATTATTTTAATATCAAAAGAATGATATTGTCGCTCTTGCGTACGTACGGTCTACCGTCTCCACGAACGCGATGAGATTCATTATCCATCGAATCCATTCATGTATAATTATCATTTGATGATTTAAAAATAATGTTTAAGGACTTGATATCATTCTAGATATGAATAAGATACAACCTATCCTTGAAATCCAAGGCTTACATAAGAAAACATATAAAATAAAACGACTATGTTAACACTCGAAACGACAATATTACTAAGATATTATTAACAAAGAAATGTTAAATGATCATATATGATATCATATTAATGTATATGATTCTTTTATAATTTAATAAAAATTATTTAACCATCATACAAGATGTTAACCTACCCCCATCCAAGGAAAAGTACAAGGTAAGGGTTTTTTGACAATCTCTTCAATATCCGAGGTTGTTTATACATAATTATCTACTAGGACTTCTTTAACATCCACATCCCTGTTTCATAAAAATGTATTTCAAAACATTTATACTATTTACTACAATATGGGTTAAATTCATTTATAACCTTGTTTGACTTTTTATAAGAGTTTTATAAAGGAACAATTCATTCGCTTTCCAAACAAGGACCTTTTTATCCTTTTCGAGAGAAGTAAGGTAAGAATGTTTTTTAACATATACGGAGGGTGCGACTATTTTCCGTCGTTATAAAATCTTAGAAGATTCCATTGCAAGATTATAAGGATATTTTCAAAGTAAATGTTTTATTTTATAATTATGTGACCTTTAAATGATTTCAAAAAAGATATATTTCCATCAAATATATGAAAATCCAATGCAAATGTATATGTATTTAACGCACGCTTAAAAATGTTTTCAGAAAACCTGATTCTCGAGTGTGGTAGACATGAAGCGATTGGGCGTGGACCCATCATGGACTGTAATTAGTCGACAAGTCTCAGAATTATTTATTTTGTTTTCATAATCTTGCATAATGTTTTTAGAGAAACACTGGAGTATATTTCAGCAATTTTAAACATAAGTATGTTCTAAAACAATTGCATCAGTAGGTCTCATGAGACAAACTAGTGTCTTGTCACAAGGCCTTGGAAAAATATCATTTGTAGTATTGGCACGAGGCCTTGGATATGTGGATATGATAGTCTAGAATTATGAATTCCATCATTAAGAAAGTGGTTATTGATATTAATGTGATTATTCGATTAGTAGAATATCCATGGGAATAAGTAAATGGAATTATTTCACTTTATTTTTTCCATATTATGTTTAAGTTAAAGTTTAAAAGGCTTTTGATTTAGTTATGCATTTCCTTAAATGTTTATGCTTATTTAAGAATGTTTCTGCTATATTGCTTACCCTTACGGAGCATTTGATCTCACCCCTTTCTATGTTTTATTTTTCCAAGGATTCCAAGAAGTAAATAATGAATGACCTGTAGGGATAGTATGAGGGGATATGAGTGTGGACTATGGAGACTATGTTGTTGTAGTTTTCATTTTTATGATGTAATGTAAATCTTTATAAATATATCTATTATTTCCAAGGCTACTGAACTAATCGGTCTTTCGAGATTTGATCTTTCTTATGATCATGACAATGTTATGTAATAATGCACCGACTCTGGGTAACTAGGGTCGGGGCATTACATTGGGATCCTGATAAGATACAATGGACATAGGGATTCCATGTTACCTAAAAATATCATTGAGTTATAGTCGAGAAAGCTGATCCAAAGACAATGTATCTTGAATAGAAGAACTTTTGAAAAAAAATCAACAAATCAATAACCACCCAAATTGAATTGTAACCTTGAGATTTCTTATGTAGTCCCATCACAGATTCCAGGGGTATATTCTCCAATTTCTAATTTGGAAATGGAAAAGGATGAAGTATCCCCTTCAGTAACTACCGCTCTGCTTTATCCTATTGACATATCAAACATTTCGTGGTAATATTAGCAATAACCATTTTCATTCCATCACACTACTAATACTTATGATGGTATATGTAAATAATATTACTTCTTGGATGAACTGAAATGGATAACTCTGAGCTTCACAAAACAATTCGTTCTTCAACTGTGATTCACAAGGAAGAAACAACCTTTTATCAAATCTAAACACACAATCTTTATCATTGTTAAATTCTAGAAACATTCACATTTTAACAAATTCTAATTATTTTCCTTAACTCATGGGTTTCCTTATGTGCTTTCCTAATTCTATCTTATAACATTGAATGCATTGAAACCTCAATCAAAACAGAGGTATTTCCTATAAGAACAACATTTAAGAAATAAATTGTCAAATCTTTAATCATGAGATCATGTTACCAATGTAACCCGATTAATTAAGCATGATGCTTTTGACTCATGGAATCCACCTCTTTGTTTTTTATTCTCAGATGGCAATTGATCATAAAATCATAATTCTTTATCAGCTCAATCCATCTTATCTTCCTGATGTTTAATTCCTTCTAAGTGAATATATATTTCATAACTTTTTTGGTAGTATATTTTTTACATTTGGATCCATTTATATGATGCATCCATATTTTCAAAGAAAAAACCACAATAGGCAATTCTTAATAATATATGGGATAATTTAACACACATGGTTTTAGTTGTCATGAAGAATAAGTAATTACCTTATCATTATGCATCAAAACACAACCATGTCCTTCTACTGAAGCATCTCTTTAGATGAAAAACTCACCATTTCAGGATCGGAAGGGAGAAACTGAAGCATTCACCAATATCTTCTTCAGTTACTGAAATAAAAACATCAAATTCTTCTGTCGAAATAAATATAACCCCATTTAGCGTTAACATAGTTATTAGGCTAGGTAACTATGAATAGTTTTTAACATACCATCGGTAATAACCTGCTAATCTAATAAAATTACGAATCTCTATAACATTTGTGGGACTTGAACATTCATTAACCAGTTTTTTGGGAATGAACAATTGTTATTCCATCCTTATTTATAATGATCTGATGAAAAGAAATTAGTTGAATCCAAAAATAACAATTGATGAATTTTACATAGATTTTCATTTCATTTAAGGTCTAAAAATATCCATATAATGTTATTCATTCTTTTATATACTATTATAAAATCATAGAATTTGATTATTAAAGACAACCCCCAATTTATCAAAGAACTCATGAAATATTATATTCAAATGATTCAATAATACAACTGGAGCATTGGTTAACCCAAAATAGTGTAACAAAAAATTCATAGTTCTCATATTTATTATGAAAATATTTTTTTAGGATTTGATCCACCATCACCTTTAGCTGATGGTATTCAGATATCAAGACAACATTGGAATATTACTAAGCTCCATAGAGCTGACCAAACAATTCATCAATATGATGAAAATGATACTAGTTTCTAATAGTGATGTAATTCTAGTCTCAATAAAAAATGAAATGTTTCATGGAACCGTTATTATTTTAATGAAAAAAATAAGGGCACCCAAAGGTTGAATGCTACGATGAATGGATCCTTTATCAAGAAAATAATGCACTAGAATTTTCAATTCAAAAAGATCCATTAGTGCCATTATATATGGGGGTTTTGAAATTGTCTTAGCATCAGTAACTAAGTCAATTGTTAATTTTAAATCCCAATCATATATGAAACGATGTAAATCATTAGAAAAAATGTTAAGGTATATATTACCAGTGGCACATTATTAATCTCAATTATGCCATTTTTTTTAAAATAATGGAAAGGTAAAATTCATTTACAAAATTCAATGGTTTTCAAATTAATGATATGTTATCGATTTTATGGGTTCATTCTTGTATACAAACTGACGCACTTTATGAGAAACCTGTTATTTCCATCTACTGCCAATATTAGCATGATAAATAGAATGGCATTCTATTCCTAGAATGACATTAAACATTAATATGGGTAAAAAAATTAGGTTTTGATGAAAATTATATCCAAATACCATAGTTTATTGATTATTATAAATCCTCATTGGTATAATATTCCCACCTATTGTTTTAAGCAAAAGCTCCAATCTCATATGTAGAGGTAATATTTCTTATTTTCCAGAAAATTCATCAGAAATAAATGAATGTGTAGACCCAATATCAAACATTACATAAAAAAATATGCATAAACAAAAAATGTATATGTCAAAACATTATTTGATGGCCTGAAATATACTGATAGGGTTTCAAGGGATCTCACTACACTTATAACTTATAGTCTGGCTTCTTTGAGTGATTCAGATCTCTCATTAGGCATGCATTTTTATAATGAACCATCACTCCACATTTAAAACACTTCACTGTTTTCTTATCAGGATTAGTCTTAAGATAAATTTCATTACAATCTCTATCCATATGTCCAAACATACAACATCAAAGGAATTCCCTAGTTTTGGAAAGAAATTCCCTACATTTATTTTTCCATACTTTTCACAAACTAGAAATTGTATTTTCATACAATCAAATTTATTTAGATGATTCTTACCCATCAATTGACATATAAAACTATTATTATCTTTTTTTTCAAAATTATTTATGTTCATCATCAAACTAAATCTCTACCCTCTTAGTACAATGGAAAAATTTATCATAACTATTGAATTCAAGGGAGGCCAACACCCTTCTATACCTTAGCTATAATCCTAAGTAAAAGAAATTGATTTTTCTATCAATATCCGGATTATGTTCAAGAGAATACATTTCCAGTTGGGTGATTATTTCATCATAGAATGCCACTAAATATTACTCATGTTTCTTTAATTCATGTAATATTCTTTACTATAGTATCTTGTGCCACCTTTGGAAAAAAAATTCAACGAAAAACTTGTAGATTTATCCCACCTTATGGCATCAACATCCTCTCCATAACTGATACTCTTGACCATTGACCACCACTAATCAACTTTACCATCAAAATGATAAATAGAACGACTTGAATTTTGATTATCTGAAAATCACATAACATCGAATATAATATAATGGTATTTAATACATCCTTCAGCCAATACTAGGTCTGTTGATCCATTGAAAACAGGAGGGTGTTGTCTCATAAAATGTTCCACTTTCGTCATGTTCTATTGTGGTCACTCTGGTTATTCTTTTTCATGGATACAACCAATGTTTATTTCGCATGTAAGCTGATCCATTACTTTCACAAACCGGTCAGTTCCAATCCCTACAAAAATATGCTGCTGATTCGAAAGGATATCATTATGTTTGTGCCTCTCCTCTTCATCTTTGCTATTTATTTTGCAGAAAACCATTCTAAACAAACTTATATTAGTCTATAGAACATGATAATCATTAAATTCTATAACATAAAAAATTAATCATATAGTAGAAATAATTAATTGTATTATATTAACATCCACATAACCCCAAATGTTATCTAAACCATAATCTGCTTCCAACTATAAGATCCTGACCTTATTACAATACATAATCTTGAATTTAGTCAAGAAATAACATCCTTTTACATTGAGTAAATTTTCATGATTAGATAATTAGATAATTGAGACATAATAAATTCATTAAATTACACATTAATATAGTGTGGAAACCATAATGAAAATAATAATTCATTTCTTCAAAAATATAAAAATATTCAAATGAAAAATTATTTTATAATTTTTTTTTAAAAATTTAACACGGATTTCTTCTAATTTTACTCATCCTTTTAAACTATTAAAATCGTTTAGATAATGGAATTAGAAATAAAATATGAATAAGTGGTTTAAATAGAAAGAATGAACACATTAGTCCATGAAAACTTGTAACATATGAAATCATTTTCCAATGACATACTTTCCCTCCCATACATACATACTTTGTGAAACATGTTAATTCCACATGATCCCCACAAAACAAAAGAACATAAAAATGAATGAAAATTTTATATTGGGGAAATACATATATAATTTTGTAGCCCTATCTGCTACCTTATAATTTGTTTCCATCACGGTTACCTTAGAATTTATGCAACCATCATAATTACACATGGAGTAACCATAAAACAAACCAAAAAAATAAACCTAAAAATTCATTGGATTGAAATATATATTACAATATTCATCTTAAATTAATTCCAAGAACAATTACATAATCATAAAACATTAATAATTTAGTAAAAACATTGCTTTTTAATTTTATAGAATAAAATTTTAAAAAAGAAATTTAAAAGAAAAACCCCCTTAAAATATCATATAATTCAAGAGAGTCTTATTATATTGGAAGGAATATGTATATACACTATAAATAAAAATAATTTAAGTTAATATAAACAAAACCAATCTCAAAACAATTTTTAATACAATATAAATATTGAAGTAGAATGTTAACCCAATGAATGGAAATCAGGTTCAGGATTCCCTTACCACTGGCTTGTCTTGCTTCAAACATGTTTTATTACTCTTGTATAATTGTTAAAAGTGTGTTATTTATATGTTTCAAAAAAATATTCATGTTTATAATACCTTATATTATAATTTTATTTCATCATTTCCCCCTCTAATTATTAATTTTTTGGTCCTTCCATTGTTTTGGATGTGTTGTTTATATGATTTCAATGGATATGTTCAACGTGGATATTCTTGTCGATTGGAATTGAAACTACAAAATTCTAGTGGAGTGGTATTTAAATTTATCTGGAACCATAAATTTTACCTTTTTCATTTTTAATTCTGTTAATAGGATCATTCGTATGTTAAATATTTATTCACATTTTGTATGTCTTTTGGCGATTCATCATTCGTAAAGAGCATTTTTAAAAAAAATTATAAATTAGGTAAAAGATGATTCCATAACATTATATAATTTATAATAAATAAATTATAATCATGTTATACCATAAAAATGGTTTCTTGAATAGTCTTGAAGGGAGTAAAAGAAATTTAAATCACATCATCCACGATATTGGTAAATTTTGAAATCACGAGTGATGTATTAATTACATGAATTACTAGATTAAGAGAAGTAATATATTGGTGAGTATTCCATAAAAATGATGAAATACAAAATATCTAAGATAATAGATAATTCTTGATATTTGGATAAGGGGAGGTGGGGAACAAAAAACAAAAAAAAAGGAAACTCAAAATAAATGAAATGTTGAGAAATCCCATACGAAATATTCATAGCCTAACAGCGTTTCATGAACATTCATAAAATGTTTATATGAGAGAAAATAATTTTCTAAAAATTATTACATAATATGGGAATTAATGGGTATATGTAATGACATATCACAACATGATCTAATGGAAATTAAAAAAAATTACATAAAATGGATTTTTTAAAACGAGAAGGGTGGTGGACTTCCTTACCATGTAGAGTAACTCATAAAAATTTAAAGATGGGACCTTGGGGGGATGTGGATAGTTTCAGAGTACTAAAATAGAGGTAATAATACTAGAGATTCATTTAGGAGGAATTTGGGATTAATGTAATGAAATAATGGGTTGGGATTTATAGCAAAAGTGAGGAAATATTTTATTTATTTCAATGGGAAACCTCATTAGTGGTATATGAAAAAACATGGGCCTTCCCAATGTATTTTCACAAGGTATTAGCCACATGGGTGACCTCCTATCATTTCTTTACTATGTAAATGTAGTCCAATAATATTATATACTAATTATATCATAAACGTTTTCATTAAACACACCAAATCTAAATCATAAGAGTGAATCTTCTCTTAAAATTTAACTCATCCAGAAAAATCCCAAAAATTTACTCTAACAATTTTATGACCTATAGAATTCAATAATGAACTTCATATTTTGAAATTGATTATATAAATATAAAAAATTTAATTACTAGATATTAGAATAATTTAATTAAAAATAATAGTTCCAAATATATATGTATTTTTTAACACCTAAAAAAATTAATCTCCATCTAATTAACTTATATACATAAAAAAATTAATAATATGAATCACTATTCATAAGTGTCATATTACTAATCATGTTACAATTCATAAGGGTATGTTATGATTCACCAAAAAAGTGGGTTCTTTCAGATTTGAAATAACTCACTGACCACAATTATAGATGGCCCTATTGGAAACTCAAATCATAAAAGTCAATAAATTATGTTTAAAGTATAGTTATAAATATCTATGTAAAACAATGTTTCATGCATTTTAATTTATTTTTAGAAAATCTTGTTTTTTTATAGGGAGGTACCTTATATCATTTACAAGGATAACCCCAATGGTGCACACACTTTGATAAACCTTTATAGAGATAATATAACTCCTACCACCAATGCTAAATTCCAAAATAAGTTCTCCACATGAAGAACACCTCCATCCCACATCATGTTAAACTACTCCATCCAGGATACAAGATGTAAAACTGCCTAGTATCATTAACCCACATGACGTTAAAATTCCTCAAATATCATTTATGACATTAAAATTCATTCCTTGTTTTCCATTACATCATCCAAAATGACATCAAATAGTTACATTTATCCTTGAAACATTATGTTAAACTGAACAACATTCATGAAATTTATATGGCTTCATTCATTCCCTCATGGGATACATAGGAACACCTGATCATTTTGTGTTCCAGTCTAGTCTGAATTTCCCCCATTTTGTCTCACAAGACATGGATTCTTCTAGGACTACATGGTCTATGTGAGACCACATTGGTTATCATTAACATCAGTCTTAAAATAGCAGCAATGTGTTCCACCCATATGAATACATATTCTTCTAAATTAATCCTTACCAAAGACATTTAACTAGATGGAATTGTAGAACTTCATATGGTGGGATTCCCACCCACATAGGGTAATTAGGAATTCCAGGACTTTTCGTCTGCGGGTCCAGCCCCTTGTATCACAAATCCTATCGTACGACTAGCCTCATGACCAAAGTGTTCCGGGATCACAGGTTGTTTTGTATGATTCTATTGTCCTCTTTCATGATGGTTTTAAAACTAACACATCATGTATTCCACTCATGGGATCATTCACATTACTTATATCCTTACCAAATGACATTAAACTGCATGGAATTTCCAAACTATGTATGGATTGATTCTCATCCTTACGAGATACGTAAGAACACAATGACGTTTTATCAATGGGTCAAGCCCCATGTTTCTCAAACATTATACCCATATCCGGCCTTAAATCATTTATTGAGTTCCATGACCATAAAAATGGATCTCCCCCATTCCACATGACTTTAAACTACTCCATCTCGCTTGTGCGATATTAAACAACTTTGAATTAATGGAATTTATTAAATGGACTTTAAAATAATGTGCCCCTTATGTCATGAATTATGAATTTTGTGGTATGAGATATAAGTTGTCCTCATTCAATTCAACATAACCTACCACTCTATACACATCTCCATTAGTATTACATCAGTACTACCTGATGTAAAACCGCATGGCATTGATGAACTATGTGTTGATTTATTCGTACCATTGCAGAATATGATGGAATGCCCGAACAATTTTTATTTAGGTAAATCCCCATGTAATATGAATTTTATAATCCTTTCTCACCCATGTAATGTGTTTCCCAGGATCACATGGTGTAACGTGAGTGCACATTGGTTCTCATTCACCTTGGGTTTTTACAAAAGATACATCATGTACTCCATCCTCAGAGACTGCACCCTCTTCTCATTCCATGCTATAAGATGTAAAACCTCCCAAATTAATATAAATTCATGACACTAAAACATACCAACTTTCAAACATGATGCTAAACTATTCATATATCTTTACTGAATGATGTTAAAATACCTGACATTAAAGAACTATGAGTGTCCCGATTCTTAACCTATCAAGATACAATGGAATAAAAAGCCATTTTCATTCAGATCCATCCCTAGGTATTAAGAATAATTTAATATTTTTCTTTTATTTACCAAGACGCCTTACTAAATCATGTACTATAGAGTGAGGCCTCATTGGTTCGCATTAATGTTAGGTTTTCAATGGTCTCAGCATGTTCCTCACCTAAGGGCATCCCTTACATTCCCCATTCCTGCATGATGTTAAAGTGAATGAATCTCTATAAATACATGTGGATTTATTCCCATCCTAGTGGTTACATAGGAATTCCCACACATGTCTACTTCGGGTCCATACCTTGATTCTCCTATTTATCTTTTGGAGCATCGGAATGAATTCTCATCCCCAATTTTGAAAGGTGTATTGTGAGACCTCAATGGCCCCTATTCACATCATGTTACATTAACAGTCCATACTAATTTTCCACTATGAGATAAATATCCCTTATTGATTCATATCTCATTACATTAATGTTCATTGAATTCCAAAACTATGTATGTCTTGATTTCGATCCTTATAGGATACGTTAGAACGATCGAACATTTTTGTCTTTAGGTCTGGCCATGGGTTTATCTACCCATATTTCTGCTTTCCTCCACTCATCAATTCAATTCATCTTCCATAATTAGATCTCACTACCTTTATTGGTCCTCATCAACATAGTCATTTTCATTGTGGTCAAGGGATTATGTTGTTTGATTATTTATATCAATGATATCCTTCCATTTCCATACTTTATTTGACCCTTTTTTTGATCTCCAATGTAGTTCACAACCAAAAGGAACCCCAAATGGTGTAGATGCTTGGAATTTTGGATCACCTAACATTTTGGTCCTGCAACCCGGATGATCTTGAACAATATTTTGATCCAACATCCACATTTTGAATACAGATTGTGGTCGATCCTTAGGTGTTTGATCCCATCCCGTACTATGTGATATGGATATTGTGACTCAAATATGGTAATCCATTATCCTTCACATTTATTCCACCCTCATATTGTCCTAAATATAGGATCTCCTGATGCACATCTCTCTTAACATCCTCAGTTCTAGAAAGAACATTAACTCTCTCTGTTTTATCCATCTCTTCTCTTTTTCATGTTGACTGGGTGTATCAGTTTCAGGGGGACATTCATAACTCTTCATTTTCGTTCCAACTATCATGTGACTCTATGTGTCTCATGATATGTTTCCCTTTTTCCCAATATAATAATGTAAAATAGAGTCATAGGGGCGTGGGTTTGATTTTTATCAACATGGGAGAATGGGACCACCTAGATGTCCAAACCCTACGACCATAAATTATGAGTTCGTGTTTCATGGTCCAAGAATCATAGCCCTAAAAAATATGATTTTTTCATCAGGAATTTGTGGGTTGGTGTAGGTCATTATGGTCATCACTCATGTGATCTGACTTTTTGGTTCCACACTACATATTTATACATTGAAAGTCACACCTTATCATCCTAGCCCTACGACAGTATACAATGATCTCTATAAACCTTATTATATAACATTAAGCTACACATTTTTATATGATGTATTTGATGATAAAATACCCATAACTACAATGTCATCATCCAAGAAGATTCTTCCCTTTATGATTCGGTCATCTACTATTCCATCTTCTAAAACAACATGTGTCGTGATTATTAAACTATTGGAATACGTAGTGATGCCCAAACATGTTGTCCATAGGTCTTTCTGTAGTGTTACAAACCTATGTGTCCCCTTTTGTAATTTTTTATCCCGAAAGTATGTGGTGTGTTGTGGAACCTCCATTGTACACATTCATGTCCATTTTAGACTAAACTACACTATCTAACTCCCTTGAGAGTATATTCCTCTCCTCGATACTTACTGAATGATGATAAACTAGATGGGTACATTTCTACTTTATGCATCCCCATTATTTTGGTTTCATTATCTTATTCATTTGAAAGGACCATCTAATGGTCTAGAATCTTATCCATTAACCTTACCTACTAATTTAGGACAACATCCCACTGGATCATGAATGAAATTTTTAACCAGGTTCCCCATTTCAAATATGGTCAATGATTGACCCTCACTTGTCTATTCACATCCCAAGCTACACAATATAGAAAATGTGTCTCAAAAACGGTAAGTAGTTCTCCCCCATCATTATACCACCCTATTTGCATCCAAAATATCAGTTGTCAGGATTAACAATTTTCTTCCCTTTCATGTTATTATGGTCCGCAGACACCTATAGTTTTATTCCACTATACATCTGTGAGCATCTAGTATGAATCTCATCCTTGTTGGATTTTTTTTCAACTTACATATCTTTTTCACTTTTTTTCACAGTCTTGTTATTTGAAAATCCCTAATCCACCCCAGGTTTCATACAATGATCATAGATCATATGGGCATTGGATTTTTGGTATAGCAATACCCACACATAGGACTGTGCAACCTCATGGTCGGAGTTCATGAAAATAAAATATTGTCTCTCTCATCCCACAAGACATTAAAATGATGATTTCTTACGAAATTACAGAAAATTCCATGTACTATTCCTATCATATGACCATAAATTGTGGAATGATCATCCTGATCGTACGATGAAAAACAACACTGCATTGTGGTATTCTCACAAGATATGGAATGACCATTGGAACTACTCATCCACTATGCTAGTTTTCATGACCATCATCCATCTTGATTCCAAAACACGAATCCATTATTTTAATCATGTCATGGTTTCACAAAAAAAAGCACCACAAACAATAGAAAAAACAAGATATAATAAATGCCTATTTTTCCCTATGTATGGGTCAGACCTTCATGATATTATTATTCTAAAAACTATGTGTCGGTCTATTGCGTCCATCGCAGGATATCTAGTGACAACCAGATGTTTCATCCCTAAGTATTTTTGTTGAATAATAAACATCCCGTTTTAATATTCATTAGCATTTTCTTCCTTTTTGAAAATTAATGGTTTTGTGCAAGTCCAATTTGGTTATCATTCATGTTGAGTTATGAACCTCACTCCAAAATGTATCTTGGGGATTCCCATGTCCTAGCCACATGACAATTAACTACATCACAAAATTCATCCTTACCTCATGATGTTAAACAACACAACAATATAGAACTAATTAAATATTGATTCCTATCCATGTGGGATACATAGGGGTGCTCTGGAATTTTTACTCAGACCATCCCTATGATGATCATCCATCTTGGTCCTCTGGTCCTAATTATAGTCCCAAATATATAATCTTAAACCAGTTGCCTCTAGTCAACACAACATGAATTTTAACTATTGGACATGGTCCATGAATTATGACCCTAAACTATGTACAACGTCTTATCCATATGAGGTTAAAATTTTTATACAATGTCGTCAGTTTCACAACGTAGAACGACAAAGAGTCCTAGACTCTATTCTTGAGTTGTCCCCTCCCATTGTTTTGTCCATCTACCACATTGTTCACTTCTTTTTATATTAGTCAAATTCCATGATGATGCCCATAGAATATAGGTTGGATCTTCGTTCAGACTGATATGCATGTACCAATGTTCTTTAAGCCACATTTGTGTAATTTTAAGAGTTTTTCAATACATTCAAACATTCCATCACACAATATCCACTTTTTCTATTCCCCTTATTATGATCCCCATATTATCTCACGTCTAATGGAACCCCTTTAGGGTATTAATGCTCCATTATTAGGATCTACTACATTTATGTGACAAAGTTCTTGATGTCATCGACTGTTATTTTGTGCGAGGCCCCATGTGTAAGATCTTGGTTTTTGGAAAGGTATGTTTTTATGGTGTTTTGGGTTTGACCCTTTGTTTTTGGGGCATTCAAATCTTTCTTGAATGTGTGAGAGGCATTAGGTGTGTTCTGGGGGATCAGGGCAAAGAATAAAGGAGATTTGGGCAAGACCGGCCAGGTCGCATAGCCTGCGCATGACCAGGTAAACTGTGCAGCCTGCCCAGGCTAAACCGTGCGACCCTCCCCCTCCGTATAGAAGCATGCACATGGTTTTCACAGGGTTTTCCAAACCGGGTGGCTAAATCGTGTGACACCTCCCCCTACGGGAAGTGGCAGGCGCACGGTTTGCACATGGTTTTTTAAACCATACGGACAAACAGTGTGGCCACTTAATGTTGGAAAAAATTACAAGTTTGCTGCTCTGGGATTTTTAACCCCAACTCGGGATTTTCCACATTTCTCCTCACTCAACCCTAGCGATGAACTTGGCCAACCCAAGCTTTCAAAGGGTAGTTCTCCTTAAATTCTAAGGCATTTTTGGTGCTGTTGGATGCGGATCGAAACTCCAGGTAAGGCTAATTCCATCCTTGCTTCTCTTTTTGGTTTAGGGATTGAATCATCTCCCCCTCTCGTTCCGAAGCTCTAAAGCCCTAACAGTTGGGTGAGTTTTAGGTTGAAGCTCCAAAGGTTGCTTGGATCGAGGTCTAAGGACTCGACTGAGAGTGCGTTCAACTGCGGTTTCGAGGTAGGTGGTCAACAAGTGATATCTCATAGTTATTTTGGTATTTTTGCATGTTTAGTTATGTTCTTGATTTACTTTGGTTATGTTTTGGAATAACCTTGGAATGTTTGGTAATAATGGTGTTTGAAATGGAAAAAGGGAAGCCTCACGATCCCAGTGGGATGTGTTGGGATAGACTTATCCTAAATGGGGCAATCCATGGGATGTGCCGGCATTTCCAGGATTTAAGGATTGATATTAAACAAGTTACTTTATTTAATTGAATTGTAGATCCCTTTATAAATGTGTTAGCATGATTGGTTGAAATTGGATTAGATTTTAGTTGATTCACCAAGACTTGGTAATAATATAAGGGTTAAGGTGTAATGGGTTAAATGGATGATTTATGGGAAGGATGAACAAGTTAAATGGGTTAATGTGTAAACTGATTAATGAACAAAATTGGATAGATTATGGGTTTAATGTAAAATTCTTAGTGAGATTGGAATAACTCATGGAAATTGGGTGAATGGTTAAATGATGTCAAATGGTAATCTGTTAATGTGTAAAGGCATGATGTGGATTCCCATGTGGGTTGTTGTGAATAGTTTTTTCCGAAGGGTAATGGTTTTGATGGTTGATAGTTACTTATATATAAGCATGTTCACATGGCTTCATAGAGTTGGATATGACTTGAGGATCTACATCTAGAGGACGAGTGAAGACTAAAGTTCTAATCTCCACCCTCAATGCACGGGTTAGGAAAGTATACTGAGGGTCTATTCTCCTAACAGTTGCATCCACCCGGACTGAGGCTTCAAGGTGAGGTTATGGTTTCTATGAGGGTTTATTCCTAGTGAGATAAGATAACTATGTGTTTACCCTCTTGCATGTGATTGTTGGACTTAGATCTATGTAACATAGTGTATGTGATTAACCCATTTAAATGTGATGAGATAGTAAATGGTGATAACGGGTGTGTAATGAATTGTAATGGATGTGGCATTGACTTGGATCTAAACTTGTTAATGGAAGATTAATAAACAACATGTAAATTACCATTAATATTCCTTTTTCATGCACTACTTATTCATACTGGATGTTTTGTAGACACCGTTGGTGGTGGCCTACAGATTTGTACTCACACCCTACTCGGGCCACCATTGGGTACCCGAGAAGACTTCATGTTTGGATTTCAAGATAAGGGAAATGGTCCTTTCTAGATAGTTTAGTGGACATGGGTAGCACTTGGGGAAGGATCTAGACTTGGAGTCAGGACCATTTTGGGGATTTTGGCTGTTTTCCTCATTTGGGGCCTTTGTTTACTTTTTCACTTGTAGTATGATATGACATATTTTATTGATGGAAAGTCTTGTTATACATGTTACTTAGTGTTGATTACTATTTCTGCTATTGGGTTATTTCTTTTTTTGGCTTACTTTGATAAAAAGGGGTTATAGTCTCCCCACTTGACCACATAGACCCCCGCTACTTATCGGCAGATTTGGCGTATGTGGATGTGCAATTAAGGTCATGTAACCACCCAGATCGGAGCACCGGTTTAGTGGCTTCTATATTAGGGATGTTATAAAGTGGTATAATTGGAGGTATTTCTTCTCCTTCTCTGAAGTCCTGTTATTTGGGATTGGTAGCCAAGGGTTAAGATGCGTCGGGCCATGGTAATGAGCTCGTGCTTGGGAGTAGCTAACCCATGTATGGGGGAAATCCCAAGTCACCCAGGGTGGTAAATGATATTCTTGATTGTGTGAAGTTTAAGTTGATGATATTTCACCGTTGGGTGATGCACATGTTGTTTGATGTGATTGTTTTATGGCTTTTGGATCATGGACTTAATGGAATGAGGATTTTCATTCATGTATCATTGTAGGAACCTAGGGATAATGGTGACATGCATTGTGTTATGCACACGCACGTGATGGGTGTGTGAGGCATGAATGTAGGGTGCATCATGCAATTCATGCGTCAAAGAAATAATGAGAAGAATGAAATAAAAAAGAGGTTAAATGATGTTTAATGGAATAATAGGCTTTGAAAAAAGGTGGAAAATGTCATTGGGTCAGTATATAAAATGGGTTGTTGTAGCTCGTAAAGATCTTTTTATGGATTCATGAAAGTTTATTGTATGCGTGCTAAATCTCGTGCTAGGCATTCTAGAGAAATACCGCCACAACAATGGTTACCAGTGGGGAAACATGAGGGTGTTACTGAGAACACTCTTCTAGTAGAGGAGCAAGAAAATGTGGCGATCAATGAAGGTAGAGAAGACTAGTTCTGAGAGGACATGACTCTCCTTATGCAGATGATGGATTGAGACCCAGGGTTGGTTACACTGAGGGTGTTTGAGCTGACCAGGGATTTCCAGCAGCTGCACCCTATGAATTTTACCGGAGTGAGTGAGCTAGAGCCAGCAGAGTACTAGTTATAGTCTGTCCAGAAGATACTGGATCATTTAGAGACCCCTGTCAAAAAGAAGGAGAAGTTGTCCAGTTATATGTTATGTGCCCAGGCAAGGCATTGGTGGGAAATTCATGCTCAAATCCAGCAAGCTAAGGTAATGTCATGGAAGGTGTTTCAGGAAAAGTTTCTTGAGCATTTTTACCCAGAGAGCTTGAGACAAAAGCGAGATACAACGTTTATGAGCCTGACTCAGGGATCACTATCGGTGATGGACTATTCTAGGCGCTTCACTTATTTGAGACGCATTTTCCCAATGTTAGTAGGGGATGAGGCAGTAGTAGCAAGGAATTTTCACGATGGGTTGAGACATGAGATCAGTTCTCAAGTAAACAACTTCCACTTGAAGAGGTTTGTAGAGGTAGTAGTTAATACACTGATCTCGGACGGAAACCTGAAGGGAGCTTTAGGTTTTGGGCTTGTGGTGCAAACAGGGAAGACGAGCGGTGAAGCTACTGAAAGTCAGAAGCGACGCCATGAGAGCCCACAGCATGGAGGAAGTGTAAAAAGTGGATGGAAGATAGGGTCATCCTAAAAGAGTGGAAACATGGTGTTCTGCTATCAGTGCGGTAGGATGGGGCATATGCGTGGTCAGTGTCCTTGACCTCTAGTTGAGTGTCATTCGTGCGGGCGAATGGGACATGTGTAGAAGTTTTGCAGGAGACCTCAGCAGGTGGGTGAGTATGATGGTGGAAGGTAGGTACCTGATACAGGAAAGGGATCAGTTGCCCCATATCAGGCAGGTAGTTAGATCTCCATGGGTCGTACTCTTAGGGGCGGTGGGCGTTGAACACCAAGTCATGATTTCTCATGCGAATAGGGTAGTGAATCGCAGGGCGTTCAGGCAAGAGCCCATGGTAGAGGGGCAAGTCAGCTTCAGGTTGTTGTCTTTATGCCTGGTGATAGAGAGGCTGGACCATCGACTTTTCGAGGTACGATCCTTGTAGCTTATAATTTTTCTAGTGTGTTGTTTGACACAAGTACCACACACTATTTTATCTCTGCTCAACTTGTGGTAGCACTGGGTATACCTATGGAGGGGGTGTGTGGGGTGATGTCAATTGACACTCTGTTGGGGGTTCGGGTTGAGGATATCATGCAGTGAAAGGGGAGTTCCTTGGAAGTTGGTGGGTATCGTTTTCTGTGGGACTTGTTCATTATAGAGATGTCAGGGTTTGACCTAATGTTAGTAATGTATTGGATGGTGTTGTATCGGGAAGACATAGACTGTTATCATCGCAGAGTATTGTTTAGGTTGCTTGATGGTGACTCTTATGCCCATCATGGTGAATGGGATATTCCAGCAGGGCGTGTGGGGTCATTTTGTCAACAAATTAGTGGACTCACGGCTCACGTGGCTTGTCTCATGCATGATGATGACGAGGGAAGAAAAAAACTAATTTCCCTCCTGTAGTGGATTGATATCAGGACTTTTTCTTGAGGATTTATTAGGGTTACCCCATGAGAGGGATGTTGAGTTCACCATCGAGTTTTTGTCAGGAGCAGAGCCAGTCACTATTCCTCCATACTGAATGGCAGCGACATAACACCAGGAACTGAAGGTTCATCTTGAGGAGTTGGAGCGTAAGGGGTTTATCCATCCTAGTATGTCTCCTTGGGGATCTCCCATGATTTTTTCAAAGAAGGTCGATGGGTCGTTAAGGCAGTGTGTTGACTATAAAAAGTGGAATTAGATGACGTTGAATAACCAATACCCTCTTTCTAGAATTGATGACCTATTTGATCATTTTAGGGGTGCATCCGTGTTTTCTAAGATAGATCTGAGGTCTGGTTATCCCCAGTTGAGGGTGAGATCTTCCGACATACCACAGACAGCTTTCCAGAGTCGGTACGAGTTGTTTGAGTTGTGATAATGCCTTTCGTCTTGACCAATGCACTGGCTATGTTCATGGATTTGACGAACCTTATCATTCATCCCAATCTAGATCAGTTTTTGTTTGTCTTTGTTGAATATATCATAGTGTACTCTAAAACACATGACGATCATGCCCAACATCTTGACATCCTCTTGGGTATGCTAAGAGAGCATCGGCTATACGCCAAGTTATCAAAGTGTCAATTATGGATAGGTGAGGTATATTTTCTGGGTCACATCATCTCAGAGGTAGGTGTGATAGTGGATCCAGAGAATGTGCAGGCAATTGTATCTTGGGAGAAGCCCAAATGTGTTTCTTATGTTCGGAGTTTCCTAGGTTTGGCCAGGTATTACTGAGGGTTCATTCGGGAGTTTTCTCACTTGTAATCACGAATCTCTGGCTTGAATAAGATAGGAATCAGGTTAAAATGGTCTTAGGCTTGTGAAAATTCCATCCAAGAGATGATGAAGCAACTGACAACCACACCTATCTTGATCATACCTGAAACGGGAAAGAAGTACATCGTCTTTTGTGAGGCATCTGGAATTGGACTTGGGGCTGTGTTGATGCAAGATGAGTGGGTGATGGCTTACGTTTCAAGGAAGTTGAGACCCCATGAGCGGAATTATCCCACTCATGACCTTGACTTGGCTTCAGTAGTGTACGCCTTGAAGTGTTTGAGGCACTATCTTTTGGGGGAACAATTTATGTTGTTTACCAACCATAAGAGTTTAATGTACATCTTACCACAGTGGGATCTGAATCTTCGGCAGTGAATATGGGCTGAATATATCAATCCATTTGACTTTGATTTGGTGTACATGCCGGGAAATTGAAATAGTGTTGCTGATCCTCTGAGCAGAATGGTTCAGAATCAGGTGCTTCAAAAATCCAGTACCGAGTGTAAGGTGATGGCTTTGTTTGTAGAGATGCACCTAGAGGTGCAAGAGAAGAATGGTTAGGTAACTCTTGATTATTTAATGATGGAGTCGATTCATTTAAGTCTAGTTAAAGAAGGTCATCATGATGATATTGAGTGTTAGATCTTGAAGGAAATTCTTAAAGGTGGGGAGCTACCTTCTGGTTGGGCCATCAGTGTGGACGGAGTTGCTTGTGTCCGTGATCGTGTGGTTGTTCAAAAGTGTGTGAGAGAGGATTTGATGTGTGAGCTCGATGAATCAAATTGGGCCATGCATCCTGGTTTGACCAAGATGTACCGTGATATCCGAAGGCAGTTTTGGTGTCCTGTAATGAAGAAGGATGTTGCGCGCTTTGTGGCACAGTACCTTACCTGTCAGTAGGTGAAAGCTGATCATCAATGCCCTGGTGGTTTATTGCATCCTTTTACCATTTCGGAATGGAAGTGGGATGATGTGATAATGGATTTTTTCGTGGGTCTTCCGGGGATTCCATGGAAGAATGATGCAATTTGGGTGGTTGTGGATCAGTTAACGAAAGTGGCTCATTTATTACCGATTCTAGAGACCCATACAGTCAACCAGTTGGGTGAGAAATATGTTCGAGAAATAGTGTGGTTGCATGGGGTGTTGCGAACCATAGTTTTTGACTGAGATCCTTGTTTCACATCACGTTTCTGGAAAGGGATGCAGAAGGCACTTGGTACACATGTGTTTTTGAGTATGCCTTTCCACCCGCAGACGGCCGGGAAGTCGGAGCATACGATCCAAGTGTTGGAAGAAATGTTAAGCGCTTGTGTATTGGACTTCGATGGTTCTTGGGAGATACAACTATCATTAGTTGGGTTTTCCACCAACAACAGTTTTTAGGCTATGATTCATATGGAACCATTTGAGGCACTCTATGGGAGGCCATGTAGATCTCCGTTGTGTTTCCTAGAGAGTAGTGAATCTGAGTTTTTGGGGCCATGTCTCGTACAAGAGACATCAGAGAGAGTTGAGTTGATCAGGAAGCGGATGGCTATGGGTCAGAGTAGGCAGAAGTCATATGCAGATCGATGGTGTAGACCTCTAGAGTTTGTGGTGGGTGATAAAGTGTTCCTCGGGGTCTCACCAAGGATGGGTCACCGTCTGATAGGAAAGCATGGTAAGCTGGTGCCCATGTATATGGGACCTTTTGAGATTGTGGAGAGGATCGAACTAGTGTCTTATTGATTTTATCTTCCATAGCGGTATGGTGGGATTCATGATGTTTTTCATGTTTCGGAGCTTCAGAGGTATCACCCAGACCCATCTCACGTTGTTGATGTTGGTGATGTGAAACTTGAGGCTGATGTGTCCTTTGAGGAGAATCTGGTTCGTGTGGTGGACCATAGTGAAAAGGACTTGTGAGGCAAGTTTGTGCTATTAGTGTGAGTATTATGGCAGCATGAGAAAGTTCAAGAAGAAACATGCGAGTGGGAATTAGATATGAGGGCTTAGTAGCCCAAAATATTTTCTTAGGTGTAGCAATGTTGATTGGGAACTCGTCTCGAGGATGAGTCATTATAAGGTGGGAAGATTGTAAGATTCATATTTTTGGAAATGTATGTTTTTATTTTGATTTGGGTTGAACCCTTTGTTTTTGGGGCATTGAAATATTTCTTGAATGTGTGAGAGGCCTTGGGGGTGTTCTGGGGGCTTGGGGTCTGGATGAAAGGAAATTTAGGCAAGAAAGGCCAGGGTGCACGGCCTGTGCATGACCAGGTAAACCGTGTGGCCTGCACAGGCTAAAATGTTCGACCCCTCCCCCTTCGGACAGAAGCATGAGCATGGTTTGCGCATGGTTTGCCAAACCGTGTGGCAAAATCATGTGACCCCTCCCCCTCTAGGCAGTCACATGCGCATTGTTTGCACACGGTTTTCCAAACCATGCAGAAAAACCATGTGGCCACATAAAGTTGGAAAAAATTACATGTTTTCTACTCCGGGATTATAAACCCCAAATCGGGATTTTCCTCATTTCATCACCTCTCAACCCTTGTGACGATCTTGGCCGACCAAGAATCCCAAGGGTGGTTCTCCTTTGATTTGATGCCGTTTTTGGTGCCTTTGGATGCGGATCGAAGCTCCAGGTGAGGCTAATTCCATCCATGCTTCTCTTTTTGGTTTGGGGATTCCATCTTCTCTCCCTCTCGTTCTGAATCTCTAAAGCCCTAATTTTTTGGTGAGTTTTAGGTTGAAGCTCCAAAGTTTGGTCAAATAGAGGTATAAGGACTCGATTGAGAGTGCGTTCAACTGTGTTTTCAAGGTAGGTGGTCTACAAGGGATATCCCATATTTATTTTTGTATTTGATCATGTTTAGTTGGGTTCATTCGTTTCTTTGGTTATGTTTTGGAATAACCATGGCATGTTTGGTAATAATGGTGTTTGAAATGGAAAAATAGAACCCTCATGATCCCCGTGGGATGTGTTGGGATATACTTAACCTAATTGGGGCCATCCATGGGATGTGCCTGCATTTCCCGGATTTAGGGATTGATATTAAACAAGAGACATTGTTGTATTGAATTGTAGAGCCCCTGATAAATTAGTTAGCATAATAGGTTGAACTTGGAATAGAAGTTAGGTGATGCACCTAGACTTGGTAATAACGTAATGGTTAATGTGGAATGGGTTAAATGGTTGATTCATGGGAATGATGAATGGGTTAAATGGGTTAATGTGTAAACTGATTAAAGACCATAATGGGATTGATTATGGGTTTAATGTTAAAAGCTTAGTGAGATAGGAATAATACATGGGAATTGGGTGAATGGTTAAATGATGTGAAATGGTAATGTGTTAATGGGTTAAGGAATTATGTGGATTCCCATGTGGGATATTGTGAATAGTGTTTGCCGAAGGGAAATGGATTGGATGGTTGATGGTTACATATATATAAGGATGTGATCATGGATTCGTAGAGTGGGGTATGACTTGAGTATCTATGCCCACGGGTCGAGTGAAGACTGAGGTTCTAATCTCCACCCTCAATGCACGGGTTAGGAAAGGGGACTGATGGTTTATTCTCCAAATGATTGCATCCTCCCGGACTGAGGCTACAAGGTGAGGTTATGGTTGTTATGAGGGGTTAGTCCTAGTGAGGTAGGATAACAATGTGTTTACCCTCTTTCATGTGATTGTTGGCCTTAGACCCATGTAACATACTGTATGTGATTAAACCATTTTAATGTGTTGAGATAGTAAATGGTGATAACAAGTGTGTAATGAATGGTAATGGAAGTGGCATTGTCTTGTCTCTAAACTTGTTAATGGCACCGTAATTAAATACGTGGAAATTATCATTCATATTCCTTTTTCATCCATTACCTGTTCATACTGTATGTTTTGTAGACATCGTTGGTGGTGGCCTACTGAGTTTTACTCACACCATACTCGGTCCACCATTGTGTACCCACGCAGACTTCATGTTTGCAGGTTAGGAGAAGGGCATGGGTCATTTCTAGATAGTTGAGTGGACATGGATAGAACTTGGAAGAGGATCCAGACTTGGAGTCGGGACCATTTTGGGGATTTTGGTTGTTGTCCTGGTTTGGGGCCTTTGTTCTCTTTTTTACTTGTAGTATGACATGAAAATTTTATTGATGGAAATGGTTTTTATAAATGTTACTAGTTGTTGATTACTGTTTCTGCTATTGGGTTATTTCTGTTGTGGATTACTCTAATAAAAAGGGGGTATAGTTTCCCCACTTGACCAAATAGACCCATGCTGCTAGTCAGCAGCCTTTCGCGTATGGTGAGGCGTGCTTAAGGTCATGTAACTACCCGGCTCGGAGAACTAGATTAGTGGCCTCGGGGTCAGGGACGTAACAACATGTTTTTTAATATTTTCAGTGATTGGCTTTCATTTTTTGGTTCCTGTTTCAGGCTAACGTTATATAAATAATGTGACTCAATCATTTTCTATAGTTATCCACTGTCATCATTACACCCTCACGAAATTACAATTTTTATGTACTAGGATTAACATTTGAAATTACCTTTTATCGGTTTGATTAGTACAACATTTATGTTTCTTTCATCTTTTATTAGTGTACATTGGGAAGGAAAACATGGATTCTCAAAGGACCTCATTCTCCACTAATAGCCCATTTTTTCAATCTGGAATCTATGGATGGTCAATAAGTCCCTGAGTATAAAATGGTTGGATGGATCTCTCATATCAAAGGTGAAAAATAACATTTTCTCCCTTGTTTCTCACACTAGTCAGGACCCCCATGATTATTGATATTGATATTTAGTTATTTAACATATACAATTGAGATGTAATAATCAATGAAAGGAGAAAAAACATTTCCATACTCGTATCATATTTGAAAAAACATGGATAAAAAATGGGTTGGTGAATTTTTCAATTAAAATTCCTTAGGGATTGACTCCATTAATGGAGCATCTTAGCTCGAATGGTCATTGTCATGTAATATCATGAACTTTTATCACCACCTCACTTAACTTCACTCTTCATGTGCCTTGGGGGAAGTTAATATGCTCTAATCTAAACTCGGTCTTTGACCTCTGAGATATCGGCCACTTCATGAGATAATATACATTTTCTCATCATCTATCTCCTAATGAACATGTAGTCATGATATGTGTTCTAATTGATTATTGATGAAAGAAGGTAACTCCTTAATCAATGTTTCTATGAGTTGGATATCTCTTCGGAATACAAATGATTTTGAATGACAAAAGACTTACTCAACTAGTAGGTTATACTTAAATCATAGTCAACATCCTGTACCTTCTCAGTATGGTAATACTAGATGAGCAACTATTGTATTTGTATATCTAACCCTCTGGGGAATAGGTCATGTTGCTATGAATTATGTCTCCCCATAGGGATTATTTACACCTCATATAGGTTTTGAACGATGAAGCAGTTGAGCATTTTCAATGACTAGTGATGAATAGTGGGACTATCATACACATTAGATACAACATCATCTTGCTCTTCGAGATTATCAATTTCATATTCTAAGAATAACTCTAAAATCTCGGTAGTATGTTCCGCTTATTGAATTTTATTATATTATTTGTGTTATATATCCCATGGTTCTTCTTCATCACATGATTCCACCACAATAGGTTATGGTTTTGTCTCACCAACAGTTCTACCCAATGTTGTTATTATCATTTTATGGTGAGCTCAGGCATCTGATTCCATGTTGATCAGCAATCCCCTATGTAAATGATCTTTGAGAACCATATCCATCCTCATTGGAATTATGATTTCAGCATGAAGAAGTATTCAAGATGAGATAATTTTAGTTGGACTGATTGGTAGGATGATACTTATAACTCAATAAAGAGAAAGACATACAAATGTCGAATATTTGACCATGTTTTTGTGTTGTAACTATTATCCCCAATACATGGCTCCCTATATATTATTAATAACTCTGAAGAATCTAGAATTGTTTCACAGGATTCCACAACCCTGTTGGACACTATTCAAACCATCTCTCCCAACTTAGACCCTATAGTATGTCCCTCTACATTAATTTCCACACAGGAAGAGGCCCTTTCTATGAAGCTATCCTAGAATGATCAATTTTTATTTGAGCAACCTATAAAACCTAATTAAGTAGCACAATAGAATGGTTTATAGCCTACCTAAAGAGTTTTGGATTATTGTAATTGATCTTAGGTATGAACCATTCATTCAATTTAAGGGATATTTTTGTCAGTATCTTCCCCCCTAGGACCCTTTTGATTAATTGGGAATCTATAAGTGATCTGTCATCTCAAAAATAGATAGTTGTGGTGGTAATGATCGTTTGAGAAGTAAATTCATCGAATCAATAATTTGATGTGGGTGCCCAGATAATGAACAAAGTCTTCTAGATTAACTATGTATTTCTCCCCCTCTACATGAGATACCTGAAAATCAGCACTAATGTGGCCAATATTCTGATGATCCATCCCAAACTGACTATGAAAAAATCACATCTCATAAGTAATAGGTAATTTACAATTAATTTCTATGGATTCCCAAGCCTTAGTATATAAAACATCTTCAGGAATGTCCAGACAGCGTATCTTCTTCCTAGGTGATTGGGTAGGTATTTTACAGAACACCCTCTGTGGACACCCTTCATCATGGAACTGACCTGTTAGATCCACTAGATCTACTATGTATGTTCCCTTTAATATCCCACCAAGAGAGGGCCATGGAATAACCTTCCCTACCACTACAGAAAATTCATCAACATGATGTTTACCATCTCTTCTTCCATGATGTGCCCATTCCATTGTCTATCCATGACCTTGGGGTTAAGGTGGGACCCCATCGACAATGTGGATAGTCCATTAATTCACCATCTACCACATGTTAGATGTCTCTAAACAATTGTAATACTCCTCAACTGGACCATAAGAAGCAGTAGGATGAGGCAGATCATTCTACATCATTCTATCTTCTTGGGTGAAGATGATCAATATATTCACCATCACACATGGATATTTCTCATGATGTACTCCCAGGTCGACAATCGGGGTCAACCTCTATATCAACTATATTTATCATTCAACGCAACACAAGGTATATAGACTGTATATATGCTAGTGATCTAAACATGAAAAAATAACTTCACCCCAGATTCCCATGATATATGAATGATGTTCCTCAATTCCTAGACCATAATCAATGAATAATCTCTTTGGAAGCAGAAATGGATTGAAATTGATTTTATCTTCATTTTAGTCACTATTCATCAATATCGTTGAAGTGAACATGATAGGGAAACGTCCCACTACATTCAGAATAGCTAGTCCAAAGTATGATGCAGTTGGGTTAATGGGGTTCAACTATTCATAAACTCTCCTATGCACCACTATGTATCCATACATGAAGTGCGATGGTCCACATACATAATGTGGCTCCTTACCCTCCAATAAATTCCACAAGACGTTGCAAAAATTCACTAATATTTAGATCCCAAGGTTGATGTACTGCCCCAGAGCCTACATGGACACAATGATAAATGTGCTTGTCCACACACCCATGTGTGCATTCCTAATAGAGAACATACATCTGCAAAAGTGTTCGAAAATGAATCTTTCTAACCAATAAATTAGTTGACGCTCATGGTTAACACTATACCCCCATATATTACATTTGTTTCCTCCAAAATTATTTTTTAGGACACTTATTTTTTACTATGATCAGTACATGGATTGGTGGGGGGCCTTGCTCGAAATGTTATAGGTGCATCTTCTCCCTCAGCTGGATGTGTAGGTTGGAAGTTGCAGAAATTTCTGAACCACAGTTGGAAGTGGACTACCATAACCAAATACTTGTCATCACATGGAAAGAGATCTATCAGCACATTCAGCGGCCATACATTCCACTCCATATCCTCCCACATATTCATTATATTGAGGAATTCATCAAACATCACCCCAGGATGGGAATCAATAAAATTTTGTGTAGGTCCCAGTGGCTGATGTTGACCTCTTAATAGAGAAAATAAAATGTGTTGGTCCTCGAGGACCACATACACAACAGCTCTAGCATCATTTGGTTGGGTTGTTATAAGTGGTATTGAGAGTCCCACACATCCTCATACAGTCCTACTCACCTCTCTCTACCCCAAATTTGTCACAAGATGCACATACCAAGTAGGTCAAGGCCGATTCATCGATGATGTTTCCACCATGGTGTAGGTCCCAACAATCGGTACACCCTTTCTATGGATTCCCAAAATCATTTTTTATAAATGGTGTGGTATTGTGGATTAGATACCTCTAGTTGAAAGACATTCCCATCAACATTGTTGAAATGGTTTTAGAGGCATTTAGTAGTGACATGCATGTGATCCTTTCATGTATGGACAATGATAGACCACAACCATTTATTTATTCCCAACATTCCCCTAGACCAGTAATCAAGTACTTCCCTTCTATCATTGGGGATACAAACATCGTCCCTCTAAAAGAATCACTACAATAGTAATCTCTTACAAAGAGGGTAATTTTTATTCCCTTCCATCAGCTTCTCTACTATGAAATCATAGTTAGAATGACTCCACACATACTCTCAATGTTGAAGATTGTTTGACATATATTCCCTTACAGTGTAATCCGCATAAATCTACCATGTAGCTTCTTGATATGGCTTTAGTTTCATGACATTAGTGTTTTTATTTTCTGTTCATGATTCCTATTCACACAGTATGTTCTCAAAGAACGACCTGTGGATCACACTGACGTAGAACCGAGAGGGACTCGACATGCTTCATAGAGAAACAAGGATCACATTGTGGGGATTCTATAATAATAATTAATAAACCATGAATCTATGGAACATGGTTCTCAAAAATCATTCACATGTTTTACAGGAGCATCATGATTCGTGTGACTGAGAAAAAAATTAAAAATACACCAAGAGTTATAAGGGGTACCTTTTACTAAATTTATAACAGATAGCCTTACGAGATTCATGTAACCCATGGATGCCCCTTTTATCATAGAGATCTCACCCTACTCTTCTTTCATATTCATCGTGATCCATCTTCATGATGTACATATCTTCTGCATTCTACCCTCAAAATATGACTCTCATTTTCTCACTGGATCCAATTGCGAGGGGGGATTTTTTGGAATTTAAATCCATTAATAAATGAAAACGGGCATAAAAATCACCAATGGGACAACCTAGTGATGCTTCACTGCACTTCCCTTCAACACCATGAACATTGAATAACCTGTAGAATGAATAACCCTATGACTTAAATGAAGAAATAACAGAAGCATCCATGATCCCCATCGATATGTTCCTGACCACTACAATACATTGATGGAAGCCAATGCGGGTCTGGTGGAGTGCCCTCCGATTTCAAATCTCTATTTCCCTTACATCATTCCATCAGAACAACGTGATTCCTAGTTCCTATAAATAAACAGCTCACCCAACCCCCTCTCAAAGGACCAGTACCTTTACCATTCACGTTTTTATATCTCGATTCATGAAGAAACATTTTCTCTACGAACTAGTGAGATAATGAATATCCCAACATATATGAGCACTACGAAACAACCTTACCTTTTCTCTACATTTTATTTGATTTAAATGGGGATTCCCATCATAAATCCCCATGACAATAAGGAATGTACAAGTCCCTTTTGGGTACTTGGGTCTTCATAGGGAATTTAGCCTTCTTGAATCACCATAAAAGAACATGTTGGATCTATGCCTCATTTGGGGCATCATGCTTCATGAAGAATCTCACATTACATAGAGCCTTTTTTTATGCTCCATGAATCAATTTCCATTGAAATGTAACTTCCTTTCGCAAAACACTATAGCTTGACAAATCCCCACTATGCGAGGCCTTCTACATTGAAAACCTCTCCCTCGTGCGGACCTCTATTGTTGTACAATGTGATTTCATAGTCCCTCGAGGTACATTTTATATATAATTTCTTTTCCTCAAGATTCATTGTATATGAACTATAATTAGTTTTTCTTCATCAAAAGTCCATGCTATTGTGAGCCACTCATGTGGCCATTCCTACACCCCATCATTTCCTTGAATTTCATGGGCCTTACATACCCCAATTGTGGGTTAGTATAAGTTATTTATGTCCTAGAAGGACAGTGATAATTAGTTTTCTCCCACTCCTCTCTCATATTGGAATATGTGACCTGATGAGGCACATGTAGTCTTCCCAAAATCCCCAATACACATTGATATGGTGTTCCTAATATGATTTCTATATCCTCCTCGTGCATCAAATTACCCACTTCAGGATTCCCCCTGGAGAAAGTTCCAATCTCCATCTCCTAAGGCAACTAGCTATGAATAACCCCACCCCATCCTTCATGGACATACCTCTCATGAAATGATCGCCATTTCATCTATTTCATCATGGTTCTCTCATAACACATGACTCATTTGGGATAAGAGTAACCAATGACTATTCCATCCTCTTTAGGAATCTAACTAGTTGTAAGACCAAAGCCCCCTCATCCAGTATGACGTTAAATTTTATGCATAAGAGAACTATGTGGAAATTGATACATTTTATTTAGATAGGGTTTATAGAAAGTCTATCCAATGTCTAAGACCATCATTCCCTAGAATCCAATTGTCCAAAATCATTCATGTCATTTCATTCCTCCTTTATGACATTAAACTATATTCCTTTTCAAAATACATGGGTTTGATCACTTTATACTACATAGGATAAATGTAAAGAGAATTTAAGCTCCAAACACATCATAATGTAATCTCTTATAATCCCTGCTAATGTATGTACCCTCTTGATGTGATACATTCCATATTTAGTACATGTCACTCGGATCTGCCTATCTAGGGTCCTCTGATCCACCTTGGAAGATAACCATGTATAATCCCTCCCCCCACTTCTTCATAATCATCTATCCAAGAGTGTCCCTCCTATAATGGGTCACTAACCATGCATTTTCACCATCATGTATCTGTGTTGTAGTTCATTTTGTACACTCAAATTACAAACCCTATCTATATCTACATGGACATTAATTACATGCTATAGTGATACGTAGGAAGCCTCCCTAAGGATCAAGACCACCATCCATTTCCCATACAAGTCTATCGCTCGAGCATTTTCATCTCTGGATGATCATCCCCCAACCTAGATGTTTTATTTCCATTGGGTCCACATATATTTGTTCCATACCCATGGGTTGCCTCCTCAGGTGTCTCATCACTCCATCTCTAAACTACATGTACATGGATTACCCCATCAAGATAGTACATATGATGACTCTCTTTGGTTCAATCCCAACATCATATTAATTTTCACTTTGGTTCCATCCCATTCACACTTATAGTCTCAAACCTCCTACATATCCATCATGGTTTACCGGGACGTCCAAATCCTAGTGAGATCAGTATATATTTCATTTACACTCCTCTATACCTCTTGGGAAGCAAAAAATTCATAAGACCCAACCAAATGGTCCATCACCAATCTCGTGTCACGCAATGGACATACATCCCGTTTTATCATTATGTTGTATTTGGAAATCAATCCACATGTATTAACAAAATCAAAACTATGAACAACATGTTTTTTTATCCATTTCTTCAAAATACGGTGCATAGGATGGCACTATGAACTTAAATAAATACTTTGGTAAACCATGGTTTCCCTTTTCTAGGAACCCTTTCACTGATCCTCAATATGTGGTGTCCAGATCAGCCACGATGATGGGATATCTTCTATTTTTCGGAAATTCCATCCCAGGTCCATCCTCATTGGGTGTCTTGAACCATCCATTTGGTAATACTTCTAGGGGATCCACCATATATATTTACCAATCTAATCCACATTCATTATTGTTCTGATAAGTCTAAACCATCTATAAAAGACGTTAAACTTCTAGAGGACCCCATGATAATCACGTGATGCTGAGGGAAACCAACAAGAATTTAATCTATCATAATATTTTCTACATTCAATGTGGTATTCCATGGGATTTAGCGATCTCAATATTCCCTATTATAATAGAATATTCAGTGGTACCAATGTTACAACGTTCAGAAAAGACATTGATTCCCAAAAGGACTACTTTATTAATAGATGGTTGTTTCCCTTACATTACCTGTTAAAATATCCTGACGGAATCAGTATAATTAACCAGTCTACATAAATAGATGTAATTGGAAATGTGCATCATGAAAAAAGTTTTAATCTATAATGGAGACCCAGTATATGAAATTAATAATGTGAATAAATCCCCAGAAGGACATACCTAAATCCCATCATCTTGTTTTAATCTAAGAGAATTCATATCTGAATAACTAAAGAAGGTCGCCCACTATTGGATAATGGTAATGTGGGAAAATATCCGTGATTGTAAACATGAATGACAACACAAGGCAGTGCTCCCCAAAGAAAGCATCAGAAAGATCCATTTTCATTTTAAACAATATTTTACATTAGCACCACATCAAATTAGCATTCCCTCCAGGAAAAAGAAAACCAAGTCCATAGTTTCTCAGAATTATATCCTCAGCATTGAATCCTAACAATCTCAAACCACATGGGTTTATAATTTATTAATTAATTTAAAAAATTAATTTCTATATTACTAGGTACTCTTGGAAACCTCGTATGATACCATCATTATATAAGCCATGATAATATATTTGCCTCATGAATTGGGGAATGGAAAGCTGATAGAAAAAGGACCACACCATTATCCAATGAATATATTCAAACAAGCATCAAAATTTCATAATAATGGGTAATAATTGATTCAACATTTTAAATCATTCCCAGTGTCATCTCCCTAACCCATTATCATAAATCGATGAATCTTGTCACTCTATGCATCATATATTGTCATACAACTTGAGCCTCCCTGCCCCACATACACCAACAACCCTATAGAATCAGGCATTCAGTCTTCTATCACAACCACACCTCCCCAACACACATACCATAATATCCCTCTAAAATTAGTTATCCTAGGTTGATGTCATATCAAAAGTATATGGAAACAAACAATAAATGGATCTCTTATACATAAAATAATACATTCATCCTTTATACACATTGATATATCAGGTTTCCAATGTAAAATTCACTTGTCCTTAATTAGAAATCGAGAATATCAGGACCTACAATGCCTCATCTATTATCAATAAACCAATTCATATTCTATATTGAATTAAAAGATTCATTAACCATATTTTATGACTATGAGAAGCCTAAGAAAAAATATCTCTCAATCTATAAAAAGCTAATTTAAAAATAAATTTGACATGTCGTTACATAAATTATCAAGAGGTATCAAAATGATTTAGGTTCATTAACTAGTTTAATTAAACAATCATACACAATTGTACATGAAAATTTCAAATTACAAAAAAAAACAATCAGATTCCTTAAGCATGCCTATTCAATTACTTTAGCTAACTAATTATCAATTAATTATGTCATTACATTATTTTACAATATCCATCATAATAAAATAATAAAAATATCATGTAATACATAACACACAATATAATAAATTAATAGGAAAACTGTTATAATGTTAAAAAGAAGAAACATCACTATGATATCGATTCCAATTCTTTAATATGGTTTAATAATTATTATGTTTATTCCAAGATTAATAAAATAGATAAATCATGATAACTCTATGATTTCTTTAATATAAATAGAAAAACAATGAATCTTTTACCTGAAATGGTTATTAATGATCTTCAAATAAAAATAGACCACACAACAGATCTTTGATCACCTATCCAACATGAACTTCATCCACTCGAGGACATCGCATCACATATTCACCAAAAAAACGCAATAAAACCCCATTTTAAACATGGAGATCAGGATCCATCAGATAGAAAAGAGAAACAATAGAAAATCGATTGAATAAACAAAAAAAGAGAGGTAGATCTGATAAAATATTGAAGGAGGGAATCTAAGAATTAATCATTGAAAAAAGAATCCTAAAAATGTTGAAACGTGGGTATTTGGGACTCTGAGTATTGAGAGAGAGCCCTTGTATCCCCAGGGTTTGATAACCCAAGCTGGTAATTTTTTGAATCATACATCATTGGAGAATTACATGATGTGTAATCACCTTTAACGTTGTGTAATCATCAAAATTTGGTTCTTGAAGAAAAATGCATTGCATCTATAATTATTTTACAACCCCCATTTTATTATACATTATGAATTACACTTTCAAATCAACTAGAAACATTATAAATTTTGAAATCTACATGATTCCATATTAATGAAAGGAAACAACTCTATACATCATCAGAGCCTCCTTTGATCACTTCCATCATTGAAAAAATGTTAAAATTTGATCAATGTGTATTTGGGCACTTAACTAACCTATAATAGAATTGACATGGAAAAAATATCTAGGTAAAGATACATTAGACTCTCTAAAACAACTAATGTTAATAATTGAATTTTCTTAATTCATCACCTGAAGAGGATGTGATACATAATTACTATAAGAGTGTAATTATCTATTAATAATCATTATTTGATATACCTTTTGCAATTTATAAGTAAATAAGGGCTACCACCATTTAATTTAAATTATTGGGAAGGGAGGAGTAATTACAAATTTTGGAGAATCCTTAATTTATATCTTCATAGAGAGTTGTGTTTCTGTATTAATTGTTATCTTCAGAAATTTGATAAATTTGAGAGGTCCATTGAATCGCTAGAAGGTTCTTTCAAATTAGGTTCTAAATATTTAAATGGTGGTTTGGATCTATAATATATTCTAGATATGTTTTCATACAAAAACGTCATTCAATCTTGAATTATTATCGATCCTTATAAAAATATATATTGATGGAAGTTTAGAACTATGAATTTATTTTATAATATTTTAGATAGAATGATCCTAGTACATGGGCTATAATAGAAATTGAACGAAAAGGTAAGAGCCATTTTGAAAAATATTATTTTTTTCATTGAGTTGAGTGGAATAATTTAAAGATAGCAATTCTATGATATGTGATTATATGTTATTTATATAATTTTTAATAATATATCAAAATTAATGATGTTTTTGAGATTTTTAAAAACGGGAACAAAAATATAATGGTATATTGGCTACCTCAATACTCTTAATTTAGTAGAAAAATAACCTAGCACCTGACCCTCTAACCAAACCTCTCTCATTTTCATGATGTATTTGATTTATATAGCTTGTATAAGTACATAACTGATCTATCACTTGTACTTGACTAATAAATTCTACACCTATAATGTGATATTATTTATAAAGAAACCTAGGTATAAATTTTCTATCATATAATTAATTTTATATGAATGTAGTCCCCACACCATGATAAACTTCTTTTGAGAATAATTGTTTTTTATGTTACATGGGATCCCATAGATGCGATAAATAATGAATTTAATCCTTTTTTTGTATCATGGGGTTGTAATTTCTATGTAGAAAATTAATTTTAGGGATTAATAATGTATCACCAAATGATTCTCAATGCACTTATTTTGAAATAATACATGAAGTGCTTGATAAAATTACTTACACAAAACCCTATGATTATAAAAATAATAAAAAGAATACCATTATAAACTAGTCATTAAATTGATATGTTTGAATAATAATAAAACTATTTATAAAAATATATGTATGGTATCTTAGTAATGAAAATTTATTGATTAATTAATAATTAATAGTACTAAATTTCATATAGTGTCATTTCTCTCTTCAAAAATTAGATATTATCTCATTTGAGATTTATCTTAATTTATCACCTTTTTATACGAGAAAAATGTAACACCCCGAGATTTTATGAGATATATATTTTTTAATTCATTTTATGTCATCTATTGTACACCACACTATGATTAGCTTGTACTATACGCATCACCGTATTAGCTTGCAGTATACACAACACTATTCTTGGTTCGTGTTACACACAATTTCATGTTCGTTTTGTGGAAATTATTCTACGCAACATTAAGTATAGATTTTGTTTAATGTATAAATGAAATATGTTTTTATTATGTTATATGAAATGCCAAGGGGATATTTCACTACACAAAACACTGACTTGGCTTGCATTACACATAATCACGACCTTCCTCGATAGCATGTGTATTACGCAATAATGAGTTTCACTAAACAATGATATGTTATTAAAATATTATATAAACTAGCAGTTATGAATAGTAATACATACTATTTGAAATTTTATAAATTTTTTCATTCAAAATGGACTTTATTTTTGGATTTGGAATATCGAAATTAGCCTAGGGTGAATTTTTGGTATTTTTCTGAAATCATTCAATTTTTTATGAATAGTGAAAAACACTGAGTTCTAGTTTAAAATAGAATTTTTATTTAAATAATTATTTATTTTATTTAAATTTATTTTAGGTAAAAATAGATACATAATTCCTATATGAGTTTAATATTATTATTTGGAGTCATTTTAAAATATTTTTAGATATATGAAAATTTTGTTGACATTTGTTCCGTCTTTTATCCACCTCCTAGGAAAATTAGAAAATTTACATAAAACGTAATTTTAACGCTTCTGTGAGTGAATTTATAAAATCCAAGAGATATAGTAGAAATCAGTTAGTAAAACGTGATTCAATAAGATAAAAATAATATTTGGTGAATAGTAACATTTTACTTTTATTTACCACGATTAAAAGTAAATAGGTAATTTAGGGTAAAAATGATATTATTATTACCCTAAAACATGAACTTATTCTATTGGATAAGGGTAATTAGACCAAAAACAGCCTTATAGATAAAATATGACCCTTTAGGTCCACTTGTCTTAGATTAAGACATTTATTATTATTTAATTCAAAGAAGAGTTAAAAGAGTTGAAATGAAAAAGTTTAATATGTAAACCATTTTTAATATAGGGTTATACATAAGATAAACTCTACTATAAATATTCAATAGAAATATCAAACGATTTACTAAATAATTAAAATTTATTTATAATTTTAAGAAATTAAATAATTTAATTTATGTATGACACAATGATGAAGCAGTAATTACCTTATTAAGGAAATATTAACATAATTTATATTATAAATACCAAAATAAATGTAATTTGAGACTTTTTCTGAATTATACAATTTTTCTAGGTTAATATAACCTACTAGGGTTAGTTAGATGAATTGTTTTCGAAATAATAATGCTATTATGAATTTATAAAAGAACAAAAAACCAAATAGTGTAAAAATTGACATAAAAGAGTTTTTAAAACAAATATTATATTATTAATTGATATAATGGTCCTAAAAATATAAGGATCGTCCAAAAGACTTATATAATAATATATATGACATTAATGAACCAATTGGGTTTATATTGGTAGTTTATTGTATGTTTATTAACCATATAGTGTAAGAATAACAGAAGACACAGTAAAAGTTAAATTATATAACTTAGAGTCAAATCAAAACGATACAGTTAAAATGGTAACCTAAACTTGTCTCAAACCTATTGGTTGAGAGGATTTCGACCCATCCCCACCCTATCCTTGAAATAAGTCACTTTGATCCATTAAAAACTGAATATGAATTTATTATAAAATAATATTTTATGTTTTTCCAATGGTGCCCCTCACCCCTCTAATAAAAGGGCACTCCCCCTTCTCTCTAATTCACACCTCCAAATCCATTTGTCTCAGCCAAAATATGCGTAAATACCCTCTTGAAAGTTCTACCTTCATCCTAGAGGCCTTCTGTTAGTAAACAATCCACCCTAAAGAGCCCTTTTGATCAAATCAAAAGGAAAAACCTGAGGAAGAGGAGTTTCAGACACGCACGGAAGAAATTAGACCCAAGGTAAGAGATAATTATTCCAATATTGTTCCTATACGAGAGTATTTATTCATAAGTATTTACTAGGGTTATTCTTATCATCCATGTCCATGTTTTTCTAAAAAAGTGTCCATAAAATGTTTAGTATTCTTCTATATATGTTTAAATTCATGTTTACCCCTCTTTGACTTTTACTATGTGTTATGGAAGTAATATTTCTTTTGTTTATCATATGTGGTACTTTTTGAATTTTCTGTTAAAAGTATGTGGTGAATGTTTTTTAACTTATAAGGCATGAATTGATTTTTACAGTTTCATAACGACTATTTCAATGAAGCTTCCTCTATAAAATTTCATGATTATTTTCAACAAAATCCTTTTCGTTTAAATTTTCATGACATTTTGAGAAAAATAAAATGATTTTTATGAAGAAATGATATTTTCCTCAAGAATTTATTTCATGTGTTTTATCAAAACTATTTTCCATCTACAATGACATTATTTAGCATGTTTATGTTTCAAGTATAATGTCTCTATTATATTCATGGTTTGATTTTTCTTATGATGAAATGATATCCATTTATTTTATATGGATTATTTTATGATGGGATTATGTTTAGGAAACCCATTTTATTTGTTGGGTTATTATGAATGATGTATGTTTATTTTGTGGAAAATGAAAGAATTATTTCATTATGTGATGGGTGGGACCTATATCTCCCTCCAATGCATTGGGTAATGATTTATATCTAATGAGATAGAAATGTATAGAATTGAATGTGAATCCGGTTTAGTAATACAGGGCTAGAACGACATGTAAACTCGGTTCAGTAATGGAAGTTTTCCACTATGATGGTCTTGGAAACAATTCCATGGTTATTATGGAAACCATAACATGTGATTAATTTTTTTCAACAATTAAATGTTTAATTCCAATGGTACATTATCATGATTGATGTTACTTTATGATTTATGACTTAAGTAGTGCCAATATTTATTTCACAACTCAATATTTTGTTGTTTAAACTTTAGGTTCATGTTTTTATTAAGTTAAATTGTGTATGGGTTGTTCTATTTTCTCCACTCTTACCCATACTGATCATTTGAGCTAACTTTTTTTATGTTTTCTTTTCCTATAGATATAAAGAAAGGTTTTAGGTAAGAAAACAAAATTGGATGATCATTATGGTATAGGTTGAAGATATTTCACCATTATTAGAAGATTATGTCCCGATTATCCAAAGACATTATACTATTACGTCCCTTGGGTGTCTGTTTTTGTTTTGTATTATGTATTCCTAAAAAGTAATGTAATGTCCATATACTTCATGTTTGGATCTCTACAGTTGGTATCAGAGGAATGGTTTAGTTATCCTTTTGAAACTAGGATGGAAAAACATTAGTGAAATCCCTATAGATATTTCTATGGTATGTCTAGGGATGTCTCTATGGTTAAGTATAAGTATAGGTTATAGTAGTAGTATTATGGTAGCTATCTTATAATTAAACCTAAGATGTTATATATTGAAGTTACTACCCCTTTATGATGTTGTTTTACTAGAATGATTTTTGTTTCTCACATTATTCTTTTTGTGTTTTAGATGATGGATGGAACCTGAAGGAACTGTGTTGATCAATGTAATGTAAAATAAAATTATTTTCCTCCTGAACAAACCAATGTTATGGGAGATGGAGCGAAAAATATTATTTCTATACTTACAGAATCTAGGAATCATTCTAGACTTCCAAATGAGTAGAGAAAGGAACAATATTCTATTGTGTCCTTCATGAGGCAACACCCATATTATTTCAATGGTTCTTCTGATCCACTTGTTGGTGAACAGTGTATTAGTAACATTGAAAAGATATTTTTGATTCTTCTTTATTCAGAGCATGAAAAAGTCATTTTGGATGTCTATCGGAACGAAGGTGAAGCAGACCAGTGGTGGGCACTAGATAAAAATACAAGGCCCCAAGATGGAATTGAATCCATGGAATGGGACTAGTTCAAGAACATGTTTTTCATTAATTATGTCCCTAGTATTCTTCAAAAAATACCATAAATGAGTTCTTTAAGCTTAATCAAAATGATTATGAGTCTGTTGGTATATACAAGAAGACTTTTATAAGGCTTTCAAGGTATGCATTCAGATTTATCATCCAACCAGAAAGTAAAGTTGATTGATTCTTCTGTGGCTTAAAACCCAATCTTATAATGAAATTAGCTAAAAGTGACTTCATTAGAAATGAATAAATTCGGAATTGTGCTATCAATGTAGAACTGGAAGTTGGTGTAACATATCCATCTCATGGTTTTGACAAGAAACGAAAGATGGAGTTCAAGAAAAAATTTCAAATCTATGGTTAAAAGAAGGCAAATGTTTCGTTATGCTCAAAGTGTGGAAATAATCAAGGGGGAGATTGTCTTAAAGGGACTAGAAAATGTTTTAAGTGTGGAAAATAAGGTCATCGAGCATCTGAGTGCTGATGTAATAGGAAAAAGGTACCTAATGATGTGAATAGAGAAAAGACTATATAAAATGCACCACCAACACTTTAATGCTTCAAGTGCAAGAAAATGATGCTTATGATAACCATTTCCCTAATCCAACGTTTAATGATGATTGACCTCAACAACCTCTAAAGGCAAAGGACAAAGGTAAGTCACATGCAATTACTATTGGAAATGTTGAGTATGAAAATTATGTAGTGTAATGATTATGTGTTTATGTAATGGGATTCTGAAATAATCTTCTAGAATCTCATTTATAGTATTGTGGAATATTGGAATATCTATGTATTTCTTTATTGTGGTTTTCAATAATTATATGGTACCAATAACCATGAAAAGTGATTGAAATATTTTTGGATAACAGCTGATATGCGCATAAAGAAGGTATGAGGATAAAATAATATGTTCGATAGTATTAATGAGCTCATGACTGATATAAGGACAATGTGATATAATGCTTTGAGTATATATAAATTATTGTATTTTGTTATGTGGAAAGAGTTAACTTTTGAAAGCATTCATGTTTTCACTAAGGTTCAATGGGTATTCATTTTTTTATAAGAATACATGATTAAGGTATTCACGTGTTTGGTATGTGACCAAAAAGATATATCATGTGATATATGAGGTATATACGATTTATTCACGTGCTTATTATATGACATATTTAGTAATCGTTCTCATTATACAATGAGTTTAAAAAGAATTATTTTGGATAATTCATAAGGTTGGAATGAATTAAGTTGAACATCAGATAGTATTTTTTAGGCTAGAACATTTTTTTGATTTTTTTTCTGGAATGTTATAGTATTACAGTTTAAGAAAAAGGATAACCAGTAGAACAACCGACAACTCATAACGTCGGAAAAGGTTGTGAGAATAGGACCCACAACTGATGTGCAACATGCCTTTATAGCCTACCAGTGGCCTACAACAAGTCCTTGGTTAGTATAAATTAGTTTTATTTTATTAAGAAGTATGATAGTTGAGTTATAAGTACATTTTTGGAATCATATACGGTTAATCTCATCATAAGATGAACTTATGGATATAACGTTTCCTAACCATATGTTTGAGACAGATGGAATGACCTATCTTTCTATCGCATGATCTGCTAACACTTCACGGAAGAAAAATTAATCTTCATTTCTTTAATTTATGATGTAGAAATTGTTCAAGGCACAAAAAATAGTGAGATTTTACCAAAACAATGTAAGTATTTCTTTTAATTTTTCAAAATTAGGGAAATGATCTTGAAAACCAAAAAGGTTTTACTAGTACCCTCATATCCAATGAATCAGATGGTACCTTATATATTCACAAATTTATGGCTTTGTTATTGTTGGCATTTTCATAGCCATGATCCCTACCAATCTTCATCCGAACATGCTGGTTAGATTTCTCTTCCATATCCATATTTTCACCTATGTTCTTCTATATAGAAACCTAGTGATGAGTTTATTTGGGTAAACGTTAAGTTTCATACTTCACATTTTAAAATTAAGATTTAGTATTCCTTTTTTATGATGTGGGTTTCTATGAATGAAACTGTCATGTAGTAAACAATTTATAACCCGAGTGAATTTCGAGGGTGAAATTAATTTTAAGGGGTGTAGAATGTAACACCCCGAGATTTTATAAGACATATTCCTTTTAATTTCATTGATTTATTCTATTGTAAACTTTTCCAAGATTATCTTGTACTATATTCCACTCTATATTATCTTGCAAAATACACAACACAATTCTTGGCTTGTGTTACACACAATTTCAAGTTCATTTTGTGGAAATTATTCTACGCAACTTTAAGTATAGATTTTGTTTAATGTATAAATGAAAAATGTTTTGATTATATTATATGCAACACCAAACGGAGTTTAAACTACACGCAGCCTTGACTTGGATTTCATTACACACAATCGCCAGCTTCCTCGATAGTGTGTGTAGAACACAATACGAGGTTTCACTAAAAACGATTTGATATTAAAATATTATATAAACTAGCCGTTATAGATTTTAATACCCACTTTTTGAGATTTTATAAATTTTATCTTTCAAAATTGACTTCATTTTTGGATTAGGAATTTCGAAATTTTCTAAGGGTGGATTTTTGGTATTTTTCTAAAAACATTCAATTTTTTATGAATAGTGAAAAACACTGAGTTATAGTTTAAAACTGAATTTTTATTTAAATATTTACTTATTTTATTTAAATTTATTTTAGTTCAAATATATACATAATAACTATATAAGTTCAATGTAATTAATTGGAGTCATTTTATAATAATTTTAGATATATAAAAATATTATTGGACTTTTTATCGTCTTTTAACCACCTCTTAAGAGAATTTTCAAAATTACATAAAACCAAATTTTACCGCTTCTGTGAGTGGAATTTCAAAAATTTGAGTGAAATGGTTGATATAAGTAAGTAAAATTTTGTTCAATATGATAAAAATAATTTTTGGTGAATCGTAACTTTTTACTTTTATTTACCACAATTAAAATTAAATAGCGTAAATATGGGTAAAAAGGATATTTTTATTACCCTAACACATGATATAATTCTATTGGATAAGTGTAGTACGACCATGAAAAATAATTTGGGATAAAATATGACCCTTTAGGTCCACTTAGATTATATTAGGACATTAATTTTTATTTAATTCAATGAAGAGTTAAAAGAGTTAAAATCAAAGTTTAATAAGTAAAACATTTGTAATATAGGGTTATACATAATATAAATACAAAAATAAATATTCATTAGAAAGATAATGGGATTTCATACATAATGGTATTTTATTTATAATTTTTAGACTTTAAATAATTTAATTTATTTATGACACAATGATGATGTAGTAATTATCTTATTAATGAAATATTAACATAATTGATATTATAAATACCCAAATAAATGTAATTTGAGAAATTTTATGAATTAAAATAATTTTATAGGTTAATATTACATATTAGGGGTTGTTATAGGAATATTTGTTTTATTTAATAATGCTGTTATGAATTTATTGAAAAAAAAATTACCAAATATTGTGAAAATTGACATAAATGTGATTTTTTTAAAACAATTTTATATTATTAATTAGTATAATGGTTTTAAAAATTTAATGTTCTGCCAAAATTCTTATATAAAAATATATATGACATTAATGAACCAATTGGGGTTCAATTGGCAGTTTATGGTATGTTTTTTAACTATATAGTGTAAGAATACATGAAGACACAGTAAAAGTTAAATTATTTAACATAGAGTTAAATCTAAATGATAAGGTTAAAATGGTAACCTAAACTTGTATAAAACTTATTGGTTGAGAGGATTTCGACCCATCGCCACCCTTGCATTGAAATAAGTAACTTTGGAGCCATTATAAACAGAATATGAATTTATTATAAAATAATATTTTAGGTTTTTCCTAAGGTGCCCCTCACCCCTCTTATAAAAGGCACTCCACCTTCTCTCTAATTCACACATCCAACACCATTTGGCTCAGCCAAACACTACCCAAATACCCTATAAATTGTCCTCCATTCATCTTAGAGGCATTAATTTAGTCAAAAAGGCATTTAATAGATTCCTATTGATCAAACCAAACAGAAGAACCTGAGGAAGATGAGTTTCGGACATGTACGGAAGAAATTGGACATAAAGTAATGGATAATTTTTCCAATCTCATTCTTATCCAGGATTGTTTATTCGTAATTATTTACTGGGTTTATTTTTATAATCCATGTCCATGTTTTAATAAAAAAAATTCATAAAATGTTTAATATTCTTCCATGTATGTTTAATGTCATGTTTACCCCACTTTGAATTTTACTTTGTGTTATGGAAGGAATCATTCTTTTGATTACCATACGTGGTTCTTTTTGAATTTTCTATTAAAAGTATGGGGGGATGTTTTTTATCTTATATGGAATGAATGGATTTTTACAATTTTATAACGACAATTTCAATGAAGCTTCCTCTAAAAAATTTCATGATTTTTTTCAACAAAATCCCTTTCCTTTAAAATTTCATGGAATTTGAAAAAAAGAAAATGATTTTGAAGAAGAAAGGTTATTTTCCTCAAGAATACATTTCAATTGATTTATCAAAACTTTTTTCAATCTAAGATGACATTATTTAGTATGTTTATGTTTCAAGTATAAGGTATCTATTATTTTCATGGTTAGATTTTTCTTATGATGAAATGATATATATTTCTTTTTTATGGATTATGTTATGATTGGATGATGTTTATGAAACCCATTTTATTCGTTGGGTTATTTTGAATGACGTATATTTTTTTTGTGGCACACTTAATAATAATTTCATTATAAGATGGGTGGGACCTATATCTCCCTCTAATGCATTGGGTAATGTTTTATATCTCATGAGATAGACATTGAAGGAATGTCAAGTGAATCATGTTTAGTAATACAGGGCTGGAACGAAATTTAAACCCGGTTCAGTAATGGACTTTGTCCATAATGATGGTCCTTGAAGTAATTCCTTGGGTACTATGGAAATAATAACATGTGTATAATGGTTTTCAAAAATTACATGTTTTATTCCCATTCTACTTTATCATGATTGATGTTCCTTTATGATCTATGCTTTATGTACTGCCAGTATTTATTTCACAACTCAATATTTTGATGTTATAACTTTATATTCATGTTTTTTTTAAGTTAAAATGTATATGGTTTGTTCCATATTCTCCACACATATCCTAACTGAGCATTTAAGCTCACCCTTATTATGTTTTCATTTCCCCAGGATATAAAGAAAGGATTTAGGTAGGAAAACAAAAGTGGAAGGTCATTATGGGGGATGTTGAAGATCATTCACCATGATTTTAAGATTATGTACAATGTTTCCAAAGACACTAAACTATTAAGGCCTTGGGTGTCTGTTTTTGTTTTTTATTAATTAATCGTCAAAATAAATGTAATGTCCATGTACTTCATGCTTTGGTCTCTAAAAAAAATGAATAACATTTGTAATATAAAATTTTTATCATTACATTCTTGTTATTTTTTAGTGTATTTTTAAAAAGGTTAATGTTTCAATTAGTCATGAATAAATAATTTTTTTTCTTTAGAAATTATTATCTCATATAAAGTAACATTTCCATTGTGTGATTAAGTTTTCCAAAATATAACATACAAATTTTAGAATTATCAATATTCTCATTAATTATATATGACTTTTCATTATGTTTTTCGAATATTTAAATTTTTAGACTTAAGAACACATTAATAAAAAAAACATTATATATGAAGTGTTTTTATCTTAAAAAATAAAATATAAATTACCTATTTAGTTTTTTTAAAATAATAAATTTTATTTTATATATTTTATTTTAACAATAAATTTATGTTTTTAATAAGTCATATAATCAATCTAAATTTTTTTTATGCATTGAAATTAATTTCTTTAAAAATGGTTATTCATTGTCCTTTTTGTGCATAATAAAACATATATTTCAATAATTATAGAAAATTAATCTACAAAAAATGATTCTATATTTGAAATTAGATTATATAATATAATATTATATGGAAAATGAAATTCTTAGTCATTGGGAATAGTAAACACAGTAAAATTTGTTATAATGGTTAATGTATAAATCAGTTTACCAGTGTTTAAAAAAATGAAATAAGTGTATGACTTCCCCAAAAATATTAGAATTGTATTTTTTAAGATATTTAACAACTTTGGTACCCTAACATCAAATCTACGAACAATTAGAGCGATATTTCAATCAATGATAACTCTTGTCATAGAATCCTTTTAAATAATCACGTTATGTCATTCCCTTAACTTATAAAAGTATCCTCCTATTACCCATTCATAACACCATTTGAATCAATAATATAAAAAAAATAAATTTTTTAAAATATTCCATGATCCATTCCCATTATCCTACTACATTTTTTCTTAGGTAATGTATTATCCTTAATGTGTTTATGAGTAATCCAAAAAATCTCTCTAATAAAATATAAATATATGTTAACTATGATCTATAAATTTTATTTCCTCTTCTATATAATATAATCATTTATTATTAATAGATATTGGATGTGTCCTATATAGGAAATATATCATGAAATAATTATTGTTATTTAATGAAAATTTACTACCAGTTCACATTCCAATGGGTGGTTAATGTATCACTAATTTACAGTTAAGGGATACCGCTTACAATTAGAAAAAATTCTAATATTCAATATATATAACCTATGGATAGTTATATTATATATTTATTGTCTCTATATTATAGTTTTTTATATCAATTATTTTAACGTGGAATAATTTTTTATCCATTCTTTGATTCCATCCATCAAAAAATATAACCATCACATATGTGTTGTTATGGACTATCATCTCCCCAAAGTATTTTAATTCACTTATCCAATATTGATTATAGATAATGATATATATATATAATAAATATATATGTTATTTATATCATGATTATAATTCTAGTGATTATTGATCCATGATCAATTTTCAACAACAATATCTGTTGAACAAGAAAATATATTACAAATGAAGTAGTTGATAACAAAAAAGTTGATGATAATAAATGATATTTCATGAACTGGTGATAATATATTATAAGGAAATAATTCATGAACTATAGATATGATTATTATTTTGTTATATAGTAATATTAAATATAAATATATTAAATATTATTTCATATTTTTCTGATGAAAAATAAAATTTAGGTAGAGGTTTCTCATGTCACTTTTATTTATGTGAGAGATATGACAAATTATGTACTTCTCTCCATAATGTGGCATATATAAATCCTTGATGATATATTATATATATAATATTTTCTTATATTTAATTATTCATTTAATATTATTAATTTCAAGGGGTTTAGGATTTAAATTTTACCAAATTTTTAAGAGTTTCTTGATACAGCCTAATTTTAATTTTTTTTAAAAATATCTGATTATTATATTATAGGATTTATATTAACAATTTATAACAAACTAAAAATAATGTATTTATTTATAGTGATTTTTTATTTTAAATTAATATTCTCCTCTATATAAACTAAGTAGAATGATTGAATGTTTTTATGAAAAATCAATCATGGTTTTCACTTTTATTAGAAATGTTTTCCCAAATGACCAGTTTTTCATTGAAATGTTATGTAAAAACATCATAAAATTAACAAATGATTTATAAAATAAAAAATTTCCATATTTTATATTACTTTATTATTTTAATGTATTCTTCTTATCATTTTCTAAATATGGTTGTTATTTCCTCTTATTGACAAGGGAAAAGTAAATTTAGTTTTTAAAAACATCTGAAGAACATCTTTATCCACTATAATCAATATTATTTTGTTTAATTTTTCCAATATATTTTTATTAGATAAATTTTTGTTAAAAATATTTCATTAATATTTTTTATATTTTATATTCTAAAAAGGATGTATAACATTTAATGGGTATTTTACTTAATAAATTTTATAGTGAACTTATAATTATAAATTTACCATTAATAATATCCTTTGATGTTTCAAATTATTTAATAGGGATATGATCTAATGTCTCCATCATTATTCCTAATCTTGGTGGTTTATTATTATAATAATGAAAATATGTCTAAACTTATATCATTTATAAAAATTATTATTTAATGATATGATGAATGTGTTTTCTTCATGTGTCACATATATGTATGGTTTTCCGTGTGTTGTGTATATTGATAAAATTATATATATATATAATATAATAATAAATGAGGAATATATGATGAGATAATAATTACTAGAATGATGAGTTATCCCATTTTGTTAAGAGATATTATCCAATAAGATAGTCTTATGAGAGAACATAGATGTTAGAGATGATGTAATGGGTTTTAAACCTATCGAAAATGATAATATTAGAAGTGGACCTTGACTGAGAGAATGATTTTCTTTTTAATGAGCCTTCATAAAATTAATGTCTTAGGATTATTATATGTCCTCGTGTATCATGAATGATTAGTATTGAACCATCACTATAATTTCATATTTTATTTTTTAACTATACCCAACTCAATGTTTCATGGTTAGAGATCATTGAATGATTTGGAATAATTATTATTCATCTATATATTTTTGATAATACCTTTAATATTATACAATTCTAACAACTATTAATTAATTGATATATCTTCTTTTTTATCATTATGAGCATCTTAACTCATCATTTATTTTGTTTCCCTTATCTAGGTGATGAAAGAGGTTTTTCTAATTAATATTTCTAAAAAGGGTGTATGTTTTTATGATGATAATTAGAAATGACGTCGATATATTATATAATATTATTTTATATATCAATGTTTCTAAATACCATATCTTTTAAAGTCCACATGATTGTTTTAATTTGAATTTATTAAATATATATTTAAATTTATATAATATTTATGTATGAAATGTATCAGTCAATACAGGTTATTTAATGTGTATTATATAAGGTAAAAAATGATTATATACCATTAAATGTTTTAGTCGATATTTTGGTGTGTTGAGAGAATTATCAAAGTCTGAAGGAGGGGAGTAAAGATGAAATTTCAGTTGTATATCAAGATTGTATAAAGGAGGATTGACCAATGCCCAAGAGAATAGTTTAGAGGTGGGGCGAGTACAAGGAATATGATTAGTGGTTTAAAATGTCCGGGGGATGTTTTGGGGAATCTATAAATTAATTTAACCATACAATATGGGTGTTAGAGTACATAATGTATTCCCAGATGGTAGGCTTCAATTGTTATTCTTTATTGATGATTATCTCACTATGGTTCCATGTTGTATCTCATCCTAATAAAAATAATGAATGAACTGTATGGTTTCTTGGTCCCATTTCATATGACCATTTGTTAGTTTATTGGATCTACTGTGTGGAAGGAATCAAGTAACTCAGATGTAGAATTAAACAGTCATGATAAATCATTTTCTCATGCCTTAAAACACTATTTTTCTTTGTGTTAGATCATTTGGGGCATGGAATATGGAACTATTCAATGATATTATGGTTTCATGTTTTCATATTAATTCAGATAACCTCTTCTATATTTCATTTCCCTCAACATTTTCACTCAAACCAATTACCATTGGGTGATCTATTTTATGTTCATTATGACCCTTTAACCAAATTCAACCGCTTTATTTTGGGTATTGATCTCTGGAAAATTGAGGTGAGTTTTCCATATTTACATTTTGTTTCTTCTCCATTCAATTTAATATTATCATATACATTCTAATCATTTTATTGTGTTTTTTATACTTCAATTTCATGTGTTAAATTTTATGTTTTCCAATACATTCATGGATAATTTTCCATGAATGTGATAGGTTTACTTATGGGAGAGATGATAAGAATGTTTTTCATTATTATCTATTCTGAAAAATGGTGTACTTGTTGATATAGGAGATTCATTTTATATTTTTTATTTTATATATAGTTATTATTTTATCATTATTTACATTATTTTTTAATAATTTAATTGTCCTTAATGAATATTAAACAATTATTATTGGATGAAATGGTTTATTGTTGTTGTGATCACATGTGTTTCCCCCTTTTCCAGATAGTGTGATTTAAAATGTTTAAGTTACAGTTTAGAATTTTTTTTATGATTTTAAATTAAATAATGAACCTAAATCAAGTAATTTGTATTCACTGAAATAATTTCTTAATGATTATCATTCTTACTAGAAAATATGAATCATTATTTTATTATTAATGAACTTTCAAATAAATTATAACTGTTAATAGATAATGTTTAGGGTATAATATTCTTGTAACCAGTGATATATAAATTAATGTATTAATAATGGTAAGGTACATTTTTTAATAAATATATTTGTCTTCTAGGTGAGTCTATCCATTTTCAAATGAACGATGAAAACCTCAGCTTTTATCATGACCTTGCCAATTTAATACATGATGATTTATTATGGAATTGTGTGATTATTATAGATGAGGGATGTTGTTATTTGTCATGATGGGAGCATAATATCGCTACTTGTTTAGTGAGGAATCAGTAGTGGTGCCTCGTCTTTTGAATAAATTGACCATAATGCTGGTTAGATGGATGGTTATATTCATAGTGTTGTCCATAATAGCACAATTATTAATAGTTTTTTTTAATATGGGTTATTACATTGTGATATATTTTTAATGACTAGTTTTATTTTAAATAATGAATTTTTTGATGTACTCCCCTTTTTTTAATTCTCAGAAATCATGGAAATTGTGTAAACCATGTGATTAATTTAAATCATGTAAATCAGGTAAATAATGTAAAACATGTAATACATGTAATACATGTTTAAATCATATAATTAATTATTAATCTCGTTCAATTATGTTTTATTATGATAATGTTTAACATTAAAACACTATGTGAGTTTTACTTCTTGAAACATATCTTAGATATTTTGAAAAGAATGAGATGATATTTCAATGATCATACAATCTCCCCAGTTAGTATGAAAAATCAGCAAAGAATGAGGCACCATTTCTCTACACAAATGGCCTAACCATAATCATTAGAAATTGACATTGTCACAAATATATTTTCCATGAAACCATTACTTATGATATGGTTTCTCACAAAGTACATAACCCTATTGACTCACATATTATTATGTACTTCTCAAAAAGTCTATAACACTGATTCAATGACACCATAGCAAGTCATCATTCAGAATTTTGACAATGGACAAGATATCGTTTCTCTAACACAGCAACTGTGCTACTAGTTCCAAAAAAAGAAAAGGACCAGAGACTGTAACCATGCTACCAGTTCCAGATCTAGCGAAGGATGTCACCACTAACTACATCTCCACTTATGACTCACTGTGATTATGGGAATGTTCTTGTCTCACCACCAATTTTTACATCATTTTTTATGTAACATTTTTACTATAGATGTGAATTCAATTTAAAAGTATTATATAAGTGTAATATTTGATTATTCTAAGAACATTGACATAATAAATGATTTTTTTGTATAATTTACACCTAATAGTATGATCACTAGTGCAGAAAACGTTTTTTACGTCGGTTTCTAGCCGACGTTAATATGTGCGACGTTATAAATAAGGTTTTTGATGTCAGTTATTTAAAAACCGATGTCAAAAACATAAAATCACGATGTTTATCACGTCAGTTATTTTAGAATTGACGTGATAAAGATAATGGGAAGGGTTTATCACGTCGGTTATTTAACAACCGACGTGATAAAAGGCCTGGAAAATGGTTTATCATGTCGGTTCTTAAACGACCGATGTGATAAATAGGGGCGAGGGGGGTTTATCACGTCGGGTCATATAGAACCAACCTGATAAAACGGGGTGTGGGGGGTTTATCACGTCGGTTCTATAAGAACCGACTTGAAAAACCGGTGGAGGGGGTTTATCACGTCGTTTATTCAATAACCGACGTGATAAACCATTTTCCAGGCCATCTATCACGTCGGTTATTCAATAACCGTCATGATAAACCATTATGCATGCCATTTATCATGTCGGTTATTCAATAACCGACGTGATAAAACATTCTCAAGGCCCTTTAACACGTCGGTTATTAAATAGCCGACATGATAAACCATTCTCTAGGACATTTATCACGACGTTTATTAAATAAATGATGGGATAAACCATTCTCCAGGCCTTTTATCATGTAGGTTATTAAATAACTAACGTGATAAACTATTTTCCAGGAATTTTATCATGTCGGTTATTAAATAACCGACGTGATAAACTATTTTCCAGGCATTTTATAATGTCGGTTATTTAATAACCGATGTGATAAACCCAATTTTTTTTAACAGAATGCAGTCATCTTTTCTCCACCAGAAACAACTAGAAAACAAATCAAGAAATCATACCATAGAAACAGAAGTAGATCAAAATTAAGCATGTGCATAGATAACATATAAAACATACCACCTAGACAGCCCCCACCCTCATTTATACCCCATGGAAAACCCTCCCCCACCCCATTGGAGCCCTCACCCTCATGTATACCCCCTGAACAGCCCTCCCCCACCCCATTGGAGCTCCCACCCTCATGTATACCCCTTGGACAAACCTCCCCCACCCCATTGGAGCCCCCACCACACTCCTGGACTGCCCCCCGACCCCAGGACACCCCCAAACACCCCTCGACAACCCCCCACCCGCCTGAACAACACCCCCTCACCCCCTCACCCCACTTGACAGCCCCCACCACACCCCCGGACAGCCACAAACACCCCTGGACAACCCCCCCACCCCTGAACAACACTCCCACACCCCTGGACCGCCATCCCACACCCCTGGACATCCTTTCCACCCCCCAGGACTATCCCCCCACCCCACCGGATAGCCCTCCCAGACCGCTGGACACCCCCCAACCCCACTGAACACACCCCCACACCCTTGGAACCCCTCCCCCACAGACCCAAATCCATACCAGAAAAACCATCAAAAGTATACCAAAAAAAGAAGTAGAGTAAAATTAAACATTCACTTATATAACACTCAAAACATACACTATCAACTTAAAAAAACAAAATCCAACCTAAAAAACTACCAAATACACAATTAAAACGACAATATTCAAAATTACATTTTACATTACAAATAACTAAAATTCAATCAAACCTGAAAAATAATTTGACCACTCCACTTGTATATGTTTGATGCCTTCAGCAGTATAGGGTTGAGGGTCATCAAAAAGCTACAAATGAAAAAGAAGATAGTTAACGTGTATAATTAACAAATCAAATTCAAATATTATGCCAAAGTTTAAGAGGAAATCGTACCAGGTCAAAATTCACAACTGTCCCAGTTGTGATTATTTCATACATAAATCTTAACATATAATATCCGCATTCGATGATTCCTTGTTGTTCCTGACAATTCTGTTTGAATGAGTGTAAATTCAATATATTATTTTTATGTAATAAATCAAAAAGTACAAATTATAAATGGAAATTTACCTTCGCATTTACATATTTGATCTTTTCATTTCTTTTCTTTGTGTTTTTTCGAATGTAAACTGATGCACTGTTAGAAAATAATACGAATGGGGTAAATTTAAAATTCATTATAATATATAAAACTATTGAGAAATTGAAACTTACTTTTCCAATATATTCTTAAAACATTCATTCACATCACCATGAACAGAGCATATCTAATAAAGATCTTTCTCCATTGAGAAAAAAATCCATAACATCCAATGATCACTGATAAAAGGAAATTTAATGTTAGTGGTTTTTTATATTAAAAGATAATTAACTGTTTGAGAGAAATTTGTTTCATACCTCTCACAAAAAAGCATCATCCAACATTGTGTGATTATATTCTTTTCAAATCTTTCAGCAACATAAACCATTCTTTGTTCCTCATTCAATGCACATGCTTCAGGGGAAATCAATTGCGGGTCCATGAATCCATATACTTCTGTCAGCTCATTCCTCTCACAAATTTTATAAAGATACCTAATAAAAAACATACATAAGTATACATTTTTAATAAATATAATGCAGGGAAAAGGTGTTAAGACTTACATGGAAAAAATTTGCACCACATTGATTCCCAACTTATCTCCAGTAAAAAGCTCCATGATATCAGTTTTTGTAATCCCCACACTTATTTCACATCCCCAAACATGAAATTCCATTGTAACCTCATAAAAACCCAACAACAAATGTGAATATCTTGACAATCTGTCAAGACCACTGGAATCATTATTTGATGTCATAGCCTGTTGTCTTTGTTGTTGTCTATACAATATTTCTTTACCTTTGAAGTATTCCTGTGAAAAAAATTGAAAAATATAGTAGTTTTCAAATGATAAAACAACTTTAATAAAAAAATAAAATAAAAGATATAACATTCATACCTCTATGGTAATGAGTCGAAGAAGTTTGGATGGCCAAACTAAAAAATGGCCGATACTCTATCCAACTGTCGCCACCTCATCTGTAAGTATTGGTACCCTAGCTGATCTATCTATAATATCCTGTACAATGACCCTCTGATTCTCTACCTCTAATTTTTGATGACGATCTGTATCTCCTATACAATATTCCAACCCATATGCTACTATATGATGTTGAGAATCATCAACATACAACTCGCAATATGTTGGAAGATGCGGCGGAGGCGTAGGATAAAAAATGGGGTCTGCAGGCTGAGGTGGGGGAGTGGGAGCTACTGGTAGAGGTGGAGGACAAATAATGGGGTCTGTAGGGGGAGGTGGAGGAGTGGGAGCTACAGTCTGAAATTGTCTTTTCATTTCTGCAAACATAGACTGAACCGACTCTCTAATCTTTTCAACCAACATCGCATTAATATTTTGAACTTCAGCCTCCAAGGATTCTATTTTTTTATAAACCCCCACAATATTAGATGTTGAAGAATGTGGAAACACTTTTCTTACCAATACACCTGCTGGATATCCTCTTACACGACCAGGATGTTCGGGCCATCCCAATGCTACGAATAAAATATATTCCCTCCCAGTAGCTATAAATGGCCCCTCTGAACTCTGCTCCTCAAGAGAGTCCTGTATTAATTAATTGAACATTTCTATAGTGATTGAAACTTATATGAATAAAAAAGTTAACTTAAATAAATTAAATAGATATCTTGCAATCCTCTCATCTACGATTCTCGATTCTTCCGAAAGATATTGCCCATTTTTTTCCTTTTGAGCTCTCTTCCATTTTTCATGTCTAGATGGAGGGGATGGAGGGGCCACCTCTGCAGAGCTTGAAGACTCAGCTCTTAGTTGTTGAAATTTTTCCACCATCATTTGTTCTTCTAATAATGCATACCCTCCTCGAGATAAACTATGAGGGTATACATTTTTAGATTGGGTCTCCTGATGAGCTTTCCTTGTTTTCTGTAATTTAAGAATAAGAAATAATTAACAAAACATTAATAAAATCATTTATATAAGAATGTTTATAAAAGTTTACATTGCCCTTACCAGAAATGACTCTTTTTTTCTATATTCAAAAAACTGTCTCCATGTGTCTTCATCTATAAAAGGATATATATGACATGGATTGTTGTGACTCCAATGACCATAAATGAAATCAGATGAGTGGGTTGATTTGAAATCCCTCCATCTCCTGGCAGCCAACGATAAGAATTTCTTCTTGACTCCTCCAGTGTCAGGAATATCAAATGTCATCTGATAAAGAAGAGGGTAAACATATTATATATACTTGAAACATTAAAAGAATGGTCAAATAATGACAAAATATCATACCAAAATCGTCTCCCACAACTGAGAGATAATCTCTTTATCCACACCTCTCCAATCATCATACAGAATCCTTACTTTGGTCTTAGCCTGAGTTGCAACAAAACTCTTAAAATCTTTGGCTTCGGACTTCTAGGAATATCATCATCATCATCAAACTCAACGACTATCCTCTGATCCTGCGTGCGGGCAAGTGATAATTTTGGTAAACGTTTTCACCCACGTTTACCAACCTTTGAACTCTTTTTCGTAATAGGAGCATGTGAATGTTCATCCCCAGAGGTATGACCAGCAATATGCTCCTCTCAAGAATCATGTGGTTGATCATCTGAATGAGCTGTCATTATCCTTCAAATCAAAAAAACAAACATTAGTTCACAAATATACAAATTCAAATATTTTAATACTGCTGTAATCAGAAAATAGAAAAGTGTACTAAGTTACATAATAGTAATCATTGGTAATATGGTAAGCATGTTAAACAATGGTAAAGATGGAAAAGATGTTCAAGATTGTCATGATGGTAAAAATGGTAAAAATTGTAAACCTGGTAAACATTGTAAACTGGGTAAAGTAATCGTCAGTGAACAAAAATAAGAATTTTAAAATTAATTTAATGGTTATAAACATGATAAAGTAAACTAAAAAAACTTAAAACAAACAAAAACAAATACTTATTTTATTTTAAAACATGTTTTAATAATTAAAAAACTTACAATATCTAACATTTAATTAAACAATAAATGTAATCAAGAAATAAACATATGTTGCCTGAAATTTTAGGAATGTACAAATGGATTTTTTTCCCAAATTCCTTCGTCTTGATCGTTCCTTATAGAACAAACTATGTATTCAACATGATCATCATTATGTTCTATTAATATTTCCATGGAAGTAGGTATCTCACATAAATCATCATATTCATCATGTTCATCCTCACCATCATATTTTTTTATATTATAAAACAACAACCCACTGCATATCTGATTGATCTACTTCATAGAAAATTTGTTTTTCATGTGTTGACATTATAATAGAATCAGCCATGTCTTCCAATCTATTCAGATTAACAAGTGTCATTCCAAATTGATCGTGTCTGACACTGTTGTTACCATTAAACCATTTACAGTTAAAAACAGGAACTTTAATTTTAAAGTAATCAACCTCCCATATGTCTTCAATCACTCCATAATATGCACTTGATGGAGAAATTGGGTTTTTTTCCTTAGCACTCGAATAATGCATTGCTTCTGCAAACACCAATAAACCACTATTCTGAAATGCACTTCTGTTGTCCTGAGCATTTGTATGAAATGTATAACTGTTAATGTCATAACCGGACCATGTTATCACATTTAAACATGGACCAACCACTATCCATATTAATGTCTCTGATACATCTGATCTACCAAGAAAAGTCTTTTTAATCCATGACAAAAAAGTTTTGTTGTGCTCAATGAAAATCCACATTTCTTTCTTATTTGGATGACATTGTTTCAAATCATTAATATGCAATGTGATATACGGTTGAGCATCAGCTATGTTATTCAAGATGTATGATTCTAACTTCTTCATCTGTTCAGCTGACAATGATTTGACCTTGAAGCCGTGAATCCCCTTTCCCTCATTATTAACTCGTTCATGGTGAGATGGAGGCAAACCTATGTGTTGCACCACAGCCATGTAGCTCATACAAAACTATGCTACCTCCTCAGAAATATACTCTTCAATAATGGAGGCTTCAGGTCGATATGGATTTTTAACATACTGCATTAATATTTTCATATACCTTTCAAAAGGATACATCCAAGGAATATATACACGTCCACAAAGCTTTATTTCTCGAACTAGATGAATCATTAAATTCACCATTATATCAAAAAAAGTTGGAGGAAAATTCATTTCCAATTGACAAAGTATAAAAATTGCATCCTTTTCCAATATGTTCGAAGCATTCACATCAATCGCCTTGTTACAAATTGAATTGAAAAAATAACACAACTTCATTATAGTCTTTCTGACACGAATGGTAAATATTCCATGCAATGCAACTGGTAGAATTTGTTGCATCATGATGTTACAATCAAGTGATTTCATACCTATCAACTTCAAGTCCTTGAATGAGACAAAAAAATTTACATTAGAAGAATAACTTTGAGGCACTTTGGTATCATGAAGACACTGAAAGAAGCTAATTTTCTCCCTCTTCGATAATGTATGACAAGCCGGGGGAAGAAATGTTCGTCTTCCTTTAGGAGTGGTAGCTAACTCCAAATGTATTCCCATTGATAGTAAGTCTAATATTGCATTAAACCCATCTTTAGATTTACCTTTAATATCTATAAATGTTACAATCAAATAATCACATATATTTTTCTCCACGTGCATGACATAAATATTATGTTTAACTTCATGATACCTCCAATATGGTAGGTCAAAAAAAATTGACCTTTTCTTCCAAATATGTCTATCATTACCATATTTTGGTGTCTTTCCCAATGTCACGTCAAGGATTTTCACCCTCTCAAAATATAGATCAGGGGATAAAGGTTTTGGAGAAGTATCAAATTCTTGTGAGCCATTGAATTCCTTTTCAGTCTTCTATAAGGATGTTCCATAGGCAAAAACTTTCGATGACCCATGCACACTGTTTTCCTCCCATGATGCAATTGACAATATGACGTCTGTTGTTCGCAAATTGGACATGCTTTATGCCCTTTAACACTGTATCCAGACAAATTTCCATACACTGGGAAGTCATTTGTAGTGAACAGAATCACTGCATGAAGTTGAAAATATTCATTTTATAAGAATCATAAAACCTAATACCATCAGCTCATAACAGTTTCAAATCATCAATCAACGGTGACAAGTAAACATCAATATCATTACAGGGTTGCTTTGGACCAGAGATCATTGTACTCAACATGAAATATTTGTGCTTCATACAAACATCATGAGAGAGGTTTTAAATTACCAATAAAATAGGCCATGAACTATGTGTACTACTGAGTGTTCGGTATGGATTCATTCCATTAAGGCGCAACCCTAGTCTGAGATTTCTAATTTCATTTCCAAAAGTAGAATATTGTGCATCAATTTTAATCCATTGTGGACAATCAGCTAGATGAGGTATTTTTACATCACATACCCGCTCTTTAGCATGTAATCTTAACCTTTTTGCATCATGTGAATTAGCAAATAAACGTTTTAAACGATTAATTATAGGAAGATACCAAAATACCTTTGATGGGAGCTTTGTAATCTCTACATCAGCCTGTGATTTTTCTTTCACCTTATCACATGATGTCCCACATTTAGGACACTCTGACAAAAATTCATATTCCTTCCTATATATAATGCAGTCATTCAGACAAGCATGTATTTTCTTGTATCCCAATCCCATCGGGCATAATATTTTCTTGGCTTTGTAATGTGAATCTGGAAGATCGTTATCTTTTGTAAAAATGTCTTTCATCAATTGTAGCAGCTCTGTAAAACTTCTGCCACTCCATCCATTGTTCGCCTTTAGGTTAATCAATCGTAACACCGCCCACAAAACCGTAAAATCTGTACAACCAGGATATAATGGGTTTTCAGCATCACCATATAGATGCGCAACTGTCGGTTCTATCTCAATTTGTTTTGCTACAATATCGTGAATCATTTCTTCAAATCCATAGGAGTTACCATCTTGCGAATCATCATCATCAGTGACATTCCGTCCGGTTTCACCATGCCAAATCCAAGGGCTATAACTCGAATTAAAACCATGACAAATCAGATGATCTTTTATCTATCTATTTTTCAACTTCTTCATATTCAAACATTTCAGGCATGGACAGAAAAAAATGTCACTACTTGGAACATTTCATTTTGCAAATTCCAAAAAGGCATCAACACCTTCCTCAAATTCATTACTCATTCGATGTGCCGTAATCCAACTTTGACTCATTATTACGTATAACAAATATCAACAAAAAATACATATTTTTTAGATAAGACAAATATATGTTTATATGAAAAAATTCATAATTTGAATGTAAAAAAATTTAAAATATAAAACAAATCTATAGGTATTTAAAAAAATATGCTTGAATATTATTTTTAAATCAAAATATAGTTAGATATAACTGTTTTAAATTTCATTGAATCAATGAAAACCATGACCCCTACATATATTAATATTGATTGCTGTTTTTATGTTTTAATACATTAGATAAACTACCTATTTAACATGTTATTACTGGTTTCTGTAGACCCTAAATCCATTTGGTAAATATTTTCACACAATTATAAAAATCAATGGAAGTGTTTTTGGGAGGAATATGTTCAATCATTTGATTTTGATGTCCCATATTCTATAACAAAATGCAATGTGGATACCGAAGCCCTTAGTTTAGTTTTTTTATTCTCAAAGGGTTTGTGATGAAAAAGAAGAGTATAAGTTGATGTATATGATAAATAAAATACAACTATATTTTATTTATGGTTATGATAGAATGAATTCATACCATATCATTTAGGATCTTCTCCCACCAAAAGTAACCCTCCTCAGTTCGAAATGAATAAATTTAGATAATTATGCATGAATTCATATATGTATTGTTGTACATAAACCAAAATGAAGATTATTAGTACTAAAAGTAAAAGTAGGAAGAAACAATAAACTCTATATACTCATTAAAGCTACTCCACATCACTTCCATGCTACTAACATCTATAAAAAACTACAAATTTCTTTAAAAACCCAAAAAAATTGTTTATATTTATGTATGGTGGGCATAACATGTATACATAGTAGGATCCTCCCTAAAACATCTCATGAAAATCTTGAGGAAGAACACTACATCCCTATGAAAAAGGAATCTAAATCATCAACTAAACAAGGAAAAATTGTTTCATATAATCACTATGGATGACTCACAAAATAATTCATATAAATAAACCTTTTCCTATAAATAATTATATATATATATATATATATTAAATTTAAGGTTCTCGGATACCACTTCTCCACTAGTTTTCCTCTCACACCCCAATGCGCTACTCCACAACACTTCCATGCTACTAACATCTATAAAAAACTAAAAATTTTCTTTTAAAAACCAAAAAAATTATTTATATTTTTGTATGGTGGGCATAACATGTATACATAGTAAGATCCTCCCTAAAACATCTCATGAAAATGTTGAGGAAGAACCCTAAAGCCCTATGAAAAAATGAATCTAAATCATCACCTAAACAAGGAAAAATAGTTTCATATACTCACTATGGATCACTCACAAAATAATTCATATAAATAAACCTTTTCGTATAAAAAATTATATATATATATATATATATATTAAAATTATGGTTCTCGGATACGACTTCTCCACTAGTTTTCCTCTCACACCCCAATGCTAATGTCATGGTCTCACCCTGCCCATAAATCATCCTACACCATGTGAAATTGTATCACTTCCATCAATGAATCGTATGTATCTTAGATTATATCATCACCATCTTATCAAAATAGTAATGAGGTGCATACTTTGAAACCACTACATCTTGTTTACATTAACTGTACAAAAATCGCAAAACATAATTATAGAATATCCGTGAAAAAAACGAACGAAATAAATTCAGGGAAGGCTTACTTGAATGTTGCGAGTTGAGATGATAGATCCAAGAGGATTGAAGAAGATAAAAAATGAAAATGCAGGTCGATCGACGAACCGATTAGGGTTTACCGCGCGAGAGAGACGAGCCGACAGACTGTCAATCGAAAAATCGTAAATTACAGTCCTCGGGGCTTTAATTTCATTAAAAGTTTTATAACGTCGGTTATTATATAACCGACGTTATAAATTATTTTTTAAATTTATAACGTCGGTTATTTTAAAACTGACGTAAAAAATCTCACGTGCTTTGGTTTTTTACGTCGGTTATTTAATAACAGACGTAACCCCCCCCCCCTCGTGCTTTGGTTTTTTACATCGGTTATTTTATAACCGACGTAAAAAAACGAGTAGATATCTCGTTTTTTACATAAATTTTAAGATAAATGATGTAAAAAACCAATGCTATGGGGGTTTTTTACGTCGGTTATTTGGAAACTGACGTAAAAAGCCCGATATCTACGCATTTTTTACATCTGTTATCAAATAACCGACGTAAAAAACCAAAGCACGGGGGGTTTTTTTACATCGGTTATAAAATAACCGACGTAAAAATGCCGTATATATCTCTTTTATTACGTTGGGTATAAAATAACCGATGTAAAAACCCCCGCGCTTTGGTTTTTATGTCAGTTATTTGATAACCGACGTAAAAAACGCGTAGATATCGGGTTTTTTATGTCGGTTTCTAAATAACCGATGTAAAAAACCCCCCGCGCATTGGTGTTTTACGTCGGTTATAAGATAACTAACGTAAAAACCAAACAGACGTGATTTGTAACATCGGTTATTAAAATAACCGACGTTAAAAATCTACTCGCCGCATTTTTACGTCGGTTATATATAACCGACGTAAAAAATGGTGACGTAAAAACGTTTTCTGCACTAGTGGATGTACAAGGTGTAAAGGGATTGTTTTCATGGTTGTCGATAAAAAATACCCTTAAAAATAAAATACATGGTGGAACCCAAGTTTGAAGGTGTGGATAATGAAAGATACATTAGAGTAAACAGACATGCATGCATGAACACATAAAATAAAAACACAAATAACTCATATTTTCGTCTATATGTATTAATATAGATCAAAATGTAATATATACTTATAGAAACAACAAAAAGAAGTGAAGAAGAAATACATGATAAAATGAAAACCAGAACACCAAACACATGACACTCTATTTATGATTCTATCTTCAGAAGACGACCAAAACATCAAAAATTCTACAAACTAAAAGTCTAAAGCTTCATAGAACAACACTCAATGCATCACTAATCCTTTCTCATTATATTCTTCCCTACTGTGTATAGTTTTATTAATCATTCCAGACTTATGTGTATCTTTCTATTAAACTCACACCATCTCATGTAATAATGTAGATGATACAAGATATCCTCTCACTATTTCACTATAACACCATTTTCATCCAAATTGAACATTGGAATATGACATTGTGTGGCTTGGTAGTTTAAATTTTCCACATAGAAATGTGGTAGAGGTCAATTGACATGGAAATATTTGTGTTCTATAGTACACCCTGATCTAGGGTGATGATCAATGAGTATTAATATAATTTTCTACGCATTAGGTGATCACCAAGTGTAGTGGATTAGTTCTCTAATTGAGACTGATCCACTGGATATAATCTAGTGTGTTTTTTAATTTAGTTTTTTTCTTTTTGAACTTATATTTCAGAAAACTATGTTTCAATATGATATTTAGTATTAGATTGTATTTAAAACTACTTTGTTTTGTAAATTAGTTTCAAAAGTTATATTAATTGCTAATATTTTTATAACTTAGGAATATTCAGTTATCTGGGAAATGAATTGAATCGAAAGACTATTATAAATATCGTACATTGATTAATAGGTATGTGTCTTTTTAATTGTGGTATCTTCAAATAATGTTTTTAATAGAAATTTTTATAGCAACGCAATGACCCACTCACCCATTAATGTCCAACTATGACCAATTTTTGGTGTCATTGGTTATTTTGAAACTGATATTTTTAAATATTTGAAATATTTTTCAATTCCATTATGGACGCTACTTTTCGTCACATTGTCTAAATGAATGGAAAGGGAAATGACTTAGCACAAATTGATTCATATTTTTAAGAAAACATAAAAAATCGACAAAGGCATGAATACGGCTTTAAATGCATAAGGGTCGCACAAGTTCTATCACTATCGTGCAAGTATACGTGTGCGACACCTAATGGTTGTACAGGTGACCTGCGCACCGTAAAGGATAACTACTCAGGGTCTTCTCCAGCCTATAAATATACCCTGTGGGCCCACCATTTGAGAGTAATTTTTCCAGATTTCACAAATAGAGCTCTGAACGCCCAAGTCTCTTCTCCAGGTCTTCTGAACACTTCTAAGGTAATTATTTACCTAGAATGGAAGGTCTAAACAAGAGGAGTAAGGTCTAAGTGTTAGAATTCACTAAAGCATGTGCTCCTAAGTGTTTTACCCTTAAGGGAAATAAACACACTTGCGTGCCGTCCTACTACTTCATCATATCTTTCGTGCCATCTTTTGGAAAGCCTATAGGGATAATACCAAGGGTTTGAGCCATGTCTCGCCCAAATATTATCTTAAGGGATGGAAATCGCGCAAGTACCTGCGCGCCTGCCAGGACTTCTGCACCCCTACCTTTTTGGGTGCCTTTCAGCCCATTTGAACCCCTCTTATATCTTTCCACCTCTGCTATTCAATATTTAGTCTTCAAGACATCCCTAAAAGCCATTTATGGAATGTTTTCTTGATTAAACTTCCATATCTGAAAGTAATTCATTGGAATATCTCTCCAAATATAGTGATTTGCATATCATTATATCACTAAAGATTGTTATTTCATTCATTCATCCTCATCATTTAAGACGATAGAATCCTTAACCTAGGCTCCCTTTTCAGGAGTAAGCCCCAGTCTCAAATATGGGCATCCTCCTTAGAAGTAAGCCCCAAGTCCTCTTTTAACCTGGGCCTCCTTTCCAGGTGTAAGCCCCTGTCTCAAATATGGGCATCCTCCTTAGGAGTAATCCCCAAGTCCTATTTTAACCCGGGCCTCCTTTTCAGGAGTAATCCACAGTCTCAAATATGGGCATCCTCCTTAGGAGTAACACGAAGTCCTCTTTTATCATGGGCATCCTTTTCAGGAGTAAGCCCCAGTCTTAAATATGGGAATCCTCTTTATGTGTAAGCCCCAAGTCCTCTTTTAACCTAGGCCTCCTTTTCAGGAGTAATCCCCAGTCTCAAATATGGGCACCTCTTTAGGATTAAGCCCCAAATCCTTTAATTTTTTATGTCCCTAAAACTGGGCCTCCCTTTCAGGAGTAAGCCCCAGTTTTAATTTCTCTTAACCAGTTCTAATTCCTTTTTATCTGGGCTACCTTCTTAGGAGTAAAACCCAATAATAATTCCCCTCCTAACGTGGACATCTTCCTTAGGAGTAAGCCCCGAGATTAGAGTATCAAAATCTCCATGAAGCACATATACCTTTATGGGCACTATTCATGGATTTCTTCCCTGATGTAAATCATAATCCTCATCTATTTTGGGCATTCATAAACACATAAGCCCCACAACATTTCATCTTTCATGGCACAATTGTCTGGTTTCACCAATACCTCTTGTTTCTCACACCGATCATGAAACATGTGAGCTTAGAGTGTAAAAGTAATCATGAATTATTTCTTTGATCCATCAATAATTCATAAGTATCATAATCCCATATTCGAACTACCTGGGTTCTGATTCCTTTTCCAAAAAAATGGATCGTATGTAGCCCATCAACTGGTACGATCCCAATTCTGAAATAATCCATGTCCTCCGGAGTGACAATAAACATCATGTGCCCCACTAAGTGGATTTAAAACCAATATGGTCATCATAATGACCAAGAGACTTTTATGAATTTTAAGGATACCATCAACTAAGAATCTCTAACCAATACAGACAATTCTTCATCGATGAAGAACATCAATTAAATATAAAATATTCTCTAAATTTCATACATATAAATCATTGATTGTCAGATGTAAAGGATAGATCATTTTATACTTGGTAATGTAATAAGGATTCACGAACATAACTTAAATCTATAAAGAGAGTCCTAGAGTAGACAATAATTCCCCTAAAAAATGTGTGATGAGTCTGACCTCCCATCCTCTCTACCAATAAAAATTCCTATGCCTCATCAGTCCACAACTAATGAGCGCCTACCATTGGAATGTAGGTCCAAATGGATATGGAATCATTGGAGGTTTCCGGTTCTATGAACAAACCCGTTAGAAACCGTTTGGATTGTTTGAACCATTAATGAATGAGGTTATCCCAAATTCCAGAGGGAAAAAAATGGAGAACCCGACGTGAATCGTTAACCAAGTTAAAATAATGTTTTGCTAATTTGTTAGGCCCCTATTTTGAACTCAATGATAGGGAAAACAAAACAATCATTGAAATATGTACTCATCCAAAAGATGTAGTGGTTGAATTTACCTTGATTTCGTCTGTTACATCAAACATGCACTATTTTTCAGGATTTTCTGCATTCTAAGAAATGGCTGCTCTCAAGTTCACACATATGAATACCACTTCTATAAATACCGCTGCTGCAAATGCCACTGCTGCTAATCCTTCTGGATCGTCATCCTCTCTGAGGATGACATGACCTACTCAGAATCTTCAATGATGGGTATAAAATGCACTGGTCAAGGAGTACCATCAACACGGTACCATTCCATCTCTGTAGGCTGTTCGACAAGCCCTCCAAGTGAAAAATACAACCAGGTCATCCAGACAACGACAACTAGCGATCATGAAAAAGGCAGTGCTAACTACCATCTCCAACCATTTCAGGTCATTATCCTCGGAACACAATCACTATTTACTCCCATATTCTGGGGAGGTGAATGAGAAGGTCCCTCAGTGCCTTAAATCAATGAAGTAGGAGTCCTTCCTGAGGGATCCTATCAACAATCACCGCCAGAATCGTATGATAGTACGCCCTCAACATGATGAGGGTACCGACTCCAGGAATTCAGCTCAGGTTCCTCGAAGCCGAGCAGCCAAGACGAACCCCCCAGAGGAGGAATCTGGTCAACAGTGAGTAGGTTCCCATCTCTACCATCTCTGGAGAAGTCCATCAACCTAACATGGTGGCAATCAACGATAGGGAACATACACCTACCCGTTTTAATTCTGCTGTCCAGCAGACACGTCTGGTAGCATCACATCAATCTCGCCAGGAAATTATAGCATAGTACTATAGATAGGAACATACACCTGTTAATACATCACTAGCTAGTCAACAGGCTCGTCTGACTACATATTACGGAGCTCGTCAACCATGTTCGGAAAAGTGCAATTAGCAGGCACATACACCTGCTAGTATTAATCATGCCTACCAACAGTCTCACTTGGTAGCACACATAGAAGTCAGTCGGAATGATTCGGCGAAAAACAGGAGGAAGACTCAACTCTCGGCCCCCACACGTGAGTACTGTTAGGATTCACTAATAGGAAAAGGAGGACATGAGCAGGCACATATACCTCTTCCAAACATGAAATGGAAGTATATCCCTTTTCCGGCAGCTGAAGTCACCAATCATATTTAATCAATTGTGAAAGAGCAGAAGAAAATCCCTGCGCATATTCTAGATGCTAGCCAGGATAATATAACAGCTTCATTATCATCTAGGGAAAGACACATAAATCTATCCGTACTAGTGGAGTGACACATCAACAGTTCATTTTGGAACAGACACACACGTCTGTTCCAGTCCAAGAGGGTTGTGCGGTATACTCTGCCATATCATACGAACAACCAAGTTAGGAACATACACCTGATTTGAGTGGAGATCGTCAGACTAACCTGGCCATATTTCATGATCATGCACATACACCTACTCATAGAAGCCACTTTTGTCAACAAGTGGTTTCCACGGTGAGTAAGAAAGGCATCTAAGAAGAAGACCCACCCAGCACAGTAAGGATATCAAGAGCCAATATGTAATAAAGACATGATCGATGCTGGAGTTCTTGAAGCCCTCACACAGTTATATGTTGGAATTAATGATTCTACTCCCTCACTTCCCAATAGTGGGAACATTAATTCTTATTGTCTTCAATATACACTTCCTCATGAAGTCTTGCTTCATGAAAATTCGGTCTATCTCGATGTTTCATGTTCTGATGAGAGCCACAAGAACCCTATGTGTGGTCAAAAGACCAAGGAGCAAGATATCTCATCTTTTTCTATAACCCATCATGGTGGTCCTCCCCATGATAATGAATTTTTCTGCGAAAGTCCTCTCCACAGTAGTGATTCACATTTCACAAAAAATGCTCTAGTGGACAATGTAGTGCCGAAAAAGACCTCTTTTCTTGTGGATCTTGCAAATGCAAAACTAGTCATGTATGATGATTCATCGCCAGCAGGTGAAATACTTTCTCAATCGGAAGATAGCCCAGGGTGTAGTTCGTTCTCCGAACCACCCCTAAGTCATGCATCGTCTAGTTTGATCAGTGATTTATCTACCAATCTTGTTGAATCTGATGAAGCAACAAGGAAGCACCAACTCTGGTAAAATCAGGTAGAAGAATCATCATTGAATGATAAATATGAAATACTAAACATGATAAAACCACTTCCAAAAGGTGAATTTCCAGTTATGTTTTGGCCTCTGGCTGACTCTCAGTATGACATTATAGAGATGTTAACGGAAGAAGGGATTCATGATATTCATCTCAACATATGAAAAACTATTTGTCAGTTGAAAAAGAAAGTATTATCTTATGATGAATATGAAAACCATCTTAAGAAAATATAAGGGTTACAACTTCAGATTGATTTGGAATCTCTATCAGTCTCTCGATATCCAAAAGCTGAAAAGCAGCAGAGAGCACTTCAGCGTTCATGCCTTGGCGCACTAAGAAGATTGCACCAGTTAATTTCCAATGTCCCATCTGGTATTCATGTAAGAGGATGGGGTGTTCATGGATCACTACATTTCACAGTGCTCTCCAGTCATAAAATCCCACCTAAAATGGTCTCAGGCAATGTTATTGACCATGGCCGGCCACATTCAATGGGCTTTGTTTGTAATCAAAAGTTTGCCCAAAAACAGGCCGAAAATAGTTCCTCTCAAAATCAAGAATACAAATAACGAGTTGTTGAATTACCCCTGCATCAAGAAAACATGAATATTGAACATGCCTCTCATATGGAGAAAGCACATCATCAACTGACAAAAGTGTCATAAATCATCCAATGGTCTTTCAAACTAGGTGATAAAAGTGGATACAAGTTGATGCATCCAGCTAATTTCCGGACTAAGGTCTGATAGATCAGGTGGGATTTTAAGAAAGTCTCAAACATAGGATGTCAAGAGCCACCCCAGCTTGCCAAACAGGGGACTCTTTTAATCCAACCCTTGGAATCAACAAATAAGATTCAAGGAGTTGAGTAAAGACAGCATGAACAGCCCCAGTCCACTGGATTGGGGTCTTTTTCAAATCATTAATCCCCTTCTCAGAGAAAGCCGATCTATTCTCGATTGGGGAAGAAGTTTCATGAGGAACGAAGATCCAAATTATCAAGAGATTCTATGCAAATTACGGTTCATCAAGATGTTCTTGAGTGATTGAATCAACAAAAGGCAACGTCACATCAAAGACATGGATGAAGACAATATCCCAGAAATGCTGATAGAAGGGATGGGATGCGTTATGCATCAATCAATGTCATCAATGCAATTGTTACTGTTCCACCAGATGAGGCCCACTCAGGGGACTCAGATGATGAGTTTCATGCTCATGAAATTGTATGCACAGACACAAATGAAGAAGGTGTGAGTACACGAAATCAAACGTTTACCCAGAATCCAGGTGTTCTTTCAAATAAACCACTTCCCACTCTCCGAAGGGATCAAACAAGGGTAAGGGAAAGAATAAGGTTACATATCCTTCCTCTAGATATGGACAATCTCTCTCACTAGAGCAAAGATTTGTGCAACAGGAGGAAGAAATGAACTAATTGAGGAGGTTGAATGCAGAACTACTTCAAGGTTGTCTTCCTCAAAAGCGTGATGGAGTCATTCAGCCAAGGGAGATTGTTACAGCTACTGATATGGATCAAGAATATCCTCATTTATCAGTACACCCTCACATGTCTAAACCTACGGGTCAAGTGCAACAACAATTAGCAGTGCTACCATCAGTTGCAGTACCATCTGCCATACCTGACCAGACTCCAGTCATTGCACCTTCCCAAGTCCAAGTTCAACCATATGTTTCTCAAAAGTTAGTAAATACAATTGAGTCATTAACAGGTCAGTTAGAGACTATGGAAGGGAAGCGTGCACTGGTTCAACCAGGAAAGAAAGCTTATCCTAAATGGCTAGATTCAATATCTCCTCCATCAAATTTTGGGAACCCTGTATTCCCTATTATTAATGGATCAAGCGACCCTGAACAACATTTGATGCATTAAGTGTCTTGTTGTGATCCTATGATGGGAACTCTGGAGCAGCAAGAAGCAGTGAAACTCAGATGCTTCGTGCCATCCTTGTAAGGACCATCCTTTGTCTGGTACACAAGCTTGAAATCCCGGTCAATTACCGGATGGGAATATCTCCTCCAACGATTTCTTTTACAATTCAACTCATATTTTCCAAAGACTACCGTTTTCGATCTTACAATCTATAAGAAAAGGGAGAATGAAAGATTCTCAGATTTCATTGATCGCTGGAAGGGGTTAACATAATCCTTGAGCTTAGCACTCCCTCAAGAGGAACTGTTGCCAATATGTGTGCCAAATCAGCGTGATGAATTACGCACACCACTAATCCCTGTGAAATACATAGGAGGGTTTCGATACCTTACTTAAATCTCTCAAAAAATTTAATATTATCTTATACAGACTAAGGCTAAATCTTATGTAATTCCATTAGGTCCAAAAATAGAATGGTTAAAGTAGAAATTACAACTGTTATGCTTAAACAAAAACCTGTACCTGCTTCTACCTCAAAAAATTCATCTTTTCGAAGGGCTCCACCTCCTGAGTGCCAACAAAAAAGGTCGTTTCATCAAGAGGATAAAAAAGATCCAAGATGAAAAAAATTTGATGATCTGAAGAGGAAAACATACTCTTTCCGAAATGAACAAGTTCATGGTTCCTTCATTTCGTCCCAAGATAATAATTTTGTTCAGCTGCCAAAGCCCAAGAGGCCAAACAATGAAGGAGTTTAAGACCGTCCCAATTATTTCCCCATTCATCAAATGTTGGGGCATCCCATCAAGGAGTGTGTGGTCTTCAAAGACATCCTGCAAAAGATTTTTGACTCAGTACAAGTCAAACTGAAAGGCTCTTCAGCCCATGTAGAATGTGTCACTACTACAGTTCCAGAGGAGGAAGGTGATTGGCAAGAAGTCCAAAGAAAAATTAACAAAAATAAGATGATTGGATGGTTAAAAAAATGATCCACCGAACCCATTCTATTTTGTGAACACAATTGAAGAAATCAAATGTACCTTCTGCCATGAATGCCGCAACAAAATCCCCTTCAGAGGGAAAATCCAAAAAAGTGAAGCATAATTACAAGAAATAGAATGAATCAGAAGAAGATGACTATGTGTCAAATCATAAGTTGTATTTGACTCTGGTGGACTTCATACCATCTACATCAAATCAACGAGCACCGCCCCACCAAACGGCATAGACTAATTTGGCTAGTAAGATAGAATCATCATCAGATGAAGAGTTGATTTTCGGTTTTGTTAATATGATTCAATTAATAGATCCATATGCCAGTCACAGTTTAGATTTCGATAAGCCTGAATTCCCTGTATCAAACTGTGGAATCAGAGGAAGTTCCACAGGCTCAGGATATAGGGGAAGACATAGATCTTTCAAGATCCACTATTCCAATTCTACCCCTGCTAGAACAATGTACGCAGTAGAAACTCCTGGTAGATCCCTTCAACAAAATTAGCAAGAACATGCAAGTTCTAATACCAATAGTAAATTCAGTCCAGTCACAGTTATTCTGGAAGACCGGTTGAAGGTTCAATCTTCTTCCTCTCAGAAAGAGAATGGATCTAATCAGTCTAATCTTCCAAAACTATGAATATTGCCAACTCTTATCCCAATACAAGATGCATCAACATCCAAAGCATCTGCTTCCAAGGAACCTGCTAAACCACATGTTCCTGTAGGAATACGTAGACCTCTGGATCAAAAGTATGATGTACTGAAACTCTTTTCCCATGTAACGGCCATGTTATCAATTCTGGATGCTTTGAAACTGTTAATGGATCTTCAGGAGGCACTCATCGAGGCTTTGTCAAGTCCTCAGGAGTTTGAAACTGAAATTTCTGCATCTTAAGACTATCACATAGAGAATAATCTTACAGAATTCCATGCAATAATATCTTTCTATAATGAAGATGAAGATGATGTTGTGCATGAGAATATTAGACCTTTGTACTTATCTAGCAAGGTCAATTGCGTAGAAGTCTAAAGATCTTTCATTGACAATGGTTCAGGAGTCATCCTGATGCCCATTCATACACTTCGTCGATTGGGCCTCACGAAATCTGATTTATCTCCTTCTAACATGATGATACAGGGATATGGTAAAAATGAACAAGGACCACTGGGCGAAGCCACACTTAGAACTCAGTTTAGAGATCTTGTATCCAATTCAGATTTCATGGTTGTTGATCAAGACTTAGCCTTCAACATCCTGCTTGGAAGACCCTGGCTACATCAACATGCGAATATCCCTTCATCATATCATCAATTTCTCAAATATTGTTTCAAGGGTCAGGTTGGGACATTGTATGGTGATAAGACCCCATTCAAGGAATGTGAGTCTCAATACATTGAGGTGCAATTCTATCACATGAAGTAAAGGGAGAAATCCACAACAAAAGAGATTACCAAAATTAATGCTCCATATGGTTTGGAAAAGATTCCAGTAAATCCATTTGCGCATTTGAGTAAAGATTATGTGTTTCATATTAGTCAAATTGAAAGGATATACCCAAATAAAAATACACTTATGGAAAGATCCATAATGTCAATTACGACAATAAAGCCAGACAACATGGGATAAATTGGTGATTCTCTAAGCAATGATGAAAGCCCAAACTGTGACGTATTCATTTCATCTGCTGAAATCCAACAATTCTATACTTTTTCAATTAGTCTAGAAGAAGTTATAGCTTCATCAGAGGTGAAAAATGATTTCGATTTTCAATCCATAATCTTCACTTTATTACCCAATGAAGACCCTTCATCATCTATCAGGTCAGAAAGGGATGATTCTTCTTCTAGATGTGCAAATTTTGACATCTCTTCTGATCATGAGAATTCTGCTTTATCATCTACACTGCAAGTAAAAAGGGAAGAAATAACACATGATGAAGAATAAGAGGATGATCTCAATGAAGCTCCTCCAACATTTGAAGAGTGTATCTCTACAACCGTTGATGAACTCAGCGAAATAAATCTTTGTACAAAAGAAGATCCACACCACACTTTAATTAGTGCGGCCATGACTCTTGAAGAGAAAGAGATGTATATTTTCTTTCTAAAGAAAAATAGAGATATTTTTTCTTGGAACTATAAAAAAATTCTTGGGCTTGATCCTGGTGTTGCTACTCCGCATTTTGGTTTACCAGAAGAACATTGAGGATTTAAGCAAGCCGTGAGAAGAACACACCCAACTTATGCTTCCGAAATTGAAGCTGAAGTTGATAATATTATCACATATATCTTCATCAATGAATTTCAAAATCCCAAGTGGTTGGATATTATTGTCCTTGTAAAGAAGAAGAACAGAAAAATTAGAGTTTCCATCGATTTCAGAGATCTTAATCGGCATTGTCCTAAGGATGATTTCCCAGTTCCGATTACAGAACTTTTACTTGATGCAACAACTGGCTATGAAGCACATTCCTTCATGGATTGATATTCCGAATATAATCAAATATGAATGGCCCCAGAAGACGAGGAATCCACATCCTTTAGAGCCCCTTAGGGTGTGTTTTGCTACCAGGTAATGCCCTTTGGCTTAAAGAATACTGGTGTAACATATCAGCGCTCCATGGATCGTATCATCATACACATTTTAGGGAAGTTTGTTGAATGCTATGTAGATGATTTTTTGGTTAAATCCAAACAACGTTCTAATAACATGGCTGATTTTGAAGTCATATTCCACAAGCTTTAACAACATAATTTGAAGATTAACCACTTAAAATGTTCTTTTGGGGTAACCTCAGCAAAATTTCTCGGCTTTGTTTTATGCCATCGTGGTATTAAATTCGATCCTGAGAAGACAAAGTCAATCCTTGGTATGTCACCACCTCGAAATTTGAAAGAATTAAGAGGACTTCAAGGACACATAGCCTATATTCATCCTTTAATTGCCAATTTGGCAGGAAAAAGTTCACCCTTCACCAAATTGATGAAGAAGGGAGTCATTTACCAGTGGATTGAAGAATTTCAAGAAGCAATCGATATTCTCAAGAAATACCTCTTGAGTCCACCGGTACTCATGAAACCTGTTGAAGGAAGACCACTTATCCTCTACGTGACATCTTGAGAGTGACCGTTGGGTGCATTTCTTTCTCAGAAGAATGATGTTGGGAATGAAAACAACCTCTAATACCTCAGTCAGACTATTCTTGAAGCAGAAATTCATGTATTGAGAAGTGCTGTCTGGAATTAATCATTGCAGTTCAGAAGTTGAGACACTACCTGCAACATCACGAGGTCCAATTGGTATCTCGCAATAACCCACTCAAATTCATCCTTAGTTGTCCAATGCTTACAGGATGTCTGGAAAGGTGGGAAATCATTTTCCAGCAATTCGATATTCAATATGTGTCTTAGAAGTCAATAAAGGGCCACACTCTGGCTGATTTCTTGGATGAACACCCTTTAGTGGAAGACACATCTTCAGATATTGAACTCCCTAATGAGGAAGTATTCTATATTCAAGAAAGTCCTCAGGCATGGGAAATGTATTTTTATGGTGCTTCTAGAAGTCCAACAGGGTGGAAAATGGAAAAATACTAAATTCAACAAAGTTGTCTTAGGAATTGTGCTCATTTCTCCAGAAAAGGTAGTCTTACCTTATTATTTCTTATTATGGGAAGGGGGTACCAATAATGAAGCAGAATACCAAGCTCTCATCACAGGCTTGGAATTGGCACTTCAAGCACAAGCGAATCACTTAAAGGTGAAAGGTGATTCAGACATGGTAATCAAACAAGTCAATGGGGATTATGCCATCAGAAAAGAAGAACTAATCCATTTGTATTATTACGTCAGAGAGTTAATAGAGGAATTCCCTTCGGAACTGATATTTTCTTATGTCCCTCAATCACAAAATTCCCAAGCTAATGCACTGGATAATATAGCCACAGCTCTGGAAGATCCAAATCGGGACGAGACAACCATCAGTATTGCCCACCGTCATGCAATTTCACCATATGATCGAATCTGAACAGAGGAAATTAATGAAATTTGTCCCATTCCGGAACCGTATGGTCGTATTATAGTATGGATGTCACCTATCAGGGAATACCTTCAAAATGGACCACTTCCACCTGATAGAGCCAAGAAATAATAAATCTGGCGATGTGTGTTCGATTTTACTCTTTATAATAGGCCAGATCACCTATAGCAAATTCTCTACAAATGTGGTTTTGATGGAGTTCTCTTCAGATGCATTGATGGTGAAGAGACAATGGATGTCATGAAAGAAGTGCATACAGGAGTATGTGGCGCCCACCAGTCTGGACATAGACTATCTGATCAGATTCGACAGTTTGGATACTTTTGGCCTTCAATGATACAAGATTGTATTGATTTCACAAAGAATTGTCATTAATGCCAAGTACTTGCCAACTTCATTCACCAGCCTCCGGAGTTTCTTCATACAACTAACTATTCGTGGACATTTTCCACATGGGGAATGGTTGTCGTGGGACCATACCCTTCTGCTACAGCCAAGCAGTTTAAGTATATTCTTACTGCTACTGATTTCTTTTCCAAATGGGCAGAGGAAATACATCTCAAGGAAGTCAGTTCTAAATGCATTGTTAGCTTCATCATGTCGAACATCATTACCAGATTTGGTGTCCCTCATACCATATTTTCAGACAATGGCACCAAATTATTTTCATCTGAGGTGAATAAATTGTATCAAGAATACAACATCAAATCCAGCCATTCATCTCGGTATCATGCAGCGGCCAATGGACAGATAGAAGCTTTCAACAATACTCTGTCAAGTATACTGCAAAATATTGTGGATAAAGATTAGAAATCATATCCTGATAAACTCTTTCATGATTTATGGTCTTATCGGACTACCATCCGCACTGTAACTCGGTCAACATCATATTCATTAGTATATGGAATAGAAGAAGTCTTGCCAATTGAAGTTCAACTACTCTCGCTCAGATTATCCATTTGTGATCAATAATCTACAGATGAAAAATCTCAAAAGTGATTGAATGAATTGGATTAGTTAGATGAGAAAATTTTGTGCACATTGCACCACATAGAAGTCTATCAGAATCGAATAGAACGAGCATTTAACAAAAAGTTTCGTCTTCGTTCATTCACTCAGGTAGAATTTTTTATCAGTTCTTAGAACTCCAATGATACCAGGAAAGCAACCTCCCAAGATTGAGAAAAAATGGGAAGGACCTTACTCAATACATAGGGTCTACTCCAATGGAGCATATTCATTAATCTCGATGGATGAAGAACTCATCACTACTCCAACCAATGATATATTTTTTAAAAATTATTTTTTATAGACACAAAATATGTCATCCATGGTCCAGTATGTCCTTAAAATGCACCACCGTCCAGTAAGACGTTAAACTGCATCATCATCAGTCCATGAATATGACCCTAAACTATTTTCACATATTTCTAACATGAAGTTAAACTGTGTCCCCTTCATCGTCCTTGCTATATGATGTTAAACTATATAGAAACGGTCCATACATGTGACTTTAAACTATTTGTATTCCTTTCGTCTCACATGACGTTAAACTGTAACGTCCTAACTACATGATTCTAAACTGTACAGAAGTCCCTTACGTCCTGCATGACATTAAACTGCACCATCCACAATCCATTCATATGACCTTAAACTATTCACACTCTCATCCAACATGACGCTAAACTATATCATCCCTTTTCCGTCCAACATGACGTTAAACTGTGAAAATGCCCCTTACGTCCAGCAAGACGTTAAACAGAATCATCAATGGTCCATACATATGACCTTAAACTATTTGTGTTACTTTTTTCCAACATGACATTAAACTATGAAAAAAGTCCTGAATACGTCCAACATGACGTTAAATGGTGTACTCTTTTGTCCTTATTGCATGACATTAAACTGCACATTCATCTTTTTGTCCAACGTGACGTTAAACTGTGTTGTCTCCATCATCCAAACTAGATGAAGCTAAACAGTACAAAATGTCCTTTGATACATCCTATATGACATTAAACTACAATTTTTCCTGCTACATGACACTAAAATGTGCAGCACCAATTAGTCCTAACTGCATGACTTTAAACTGCATAGTAACTTTATATGTCCTACATGAAATTAAACTATGCATCCTTAAGATTTTTGATACCTCTTGTTTCTCACACTGAATATGAATCACGTGAACATAGAGAATGCCTTAACCATAACACTCTCTCTGGGCTACTAACCAAGTATATGTACAAACAACATCATTTTTTAGGTCGTTTTCCCCAAGAACAACATGATTATTAACTCAGACATTAATTGGAATACACAGACTTTTATCCTTGCCTTCCATGGTGGGTACGTAGGTAATATTCCAAGGTTCAAGCCCAAAACCAATCTCTTCACATCGGTTCACCTCTATCTCAAATGATGTTGATTCGTGAAATTTCCCCTAGAATCAATATCTTCACATTGATTCACTTTCATCCTTGCTATACGACATTAAATTATAAAACACTGTTTTGTCCAGTATGAAAATAAACTACAAATATTCATTGATACCCTCACCTGAGAGGGAACCATTATTTAAATTTATTTTTCAATCATGTTTCATTTCAAAGACTACATGAATACATGGCAATGCCCAAACCTTTTATCTTGGGATAAACCCTCATTGCATTAAAGTCCCTTTTCACCCTTCATATGTACGAACCAAATTTTACAGAGGGTATTTATAGAACTACGTGGGATTGATTCCCATCTTTATATGATACGTATGAACGTTCGAGTGTCCCTCGAATCCAGCCCCAAGTCTTTTGGGCATAACCCCAAATTCCACTTTCAGTCCATTGGCTGAAAAGTCCCCATGAAAACACACACAATGTATTTCTTATAATGGTCCAAGATCTATGACCCTAAACTAAGATCTCTAATCCTTTTATCCAACACGGAGTTAAACTGTAGTTTAAGAACTACGCATGGATTGATTCCCATCCTTATGGGATACATAGTGAAGTCCAACATTTCCTGTCAGGATCCATCCACAACATGATTATGGTTTGCATTGATCTGTGTATCTCTGTATACTTCGGACAATACCCATATTTATGTGTCATAATTATAACCTTAAATATTTTTAGAGCTTCATAACCCTTTTCTTGACTTTTAATCACAAAAATGTCAAATTTCTAAGAGTTATTTTACCTGACTATGAAGTATACGCCCTTAGGTGGGCTTTCATAAATAGTCTCCATAACAGATTTCTCAACCAAAAGAAACTATTATTGGACTGTGTAGCCAATGCCCTTAGGTGGCCCTGCATAATTCAACCCCCTAACGGGTTTTTTGGATACTTGTAACTTCATTCTTAGGAAGAAATCCTCTTTTTCCCTATTGGTCTTAAATGATAGTATGTTGGGATCCGAAAAAATAGTCATCCTTAACATATTTGTCCCATATCCTTTTTCAAGATCTGAATGTATTTCAAGTCTATGGTTTATATTCTCCTTCCCTGTGTTTGGGTCATACCTCCGTAGGAGTGATATCAATCCATTTCTTCGATAATATTTTTTAGAAATATCTTCTCCATATTCAAGTACCTCATTCTATACAAGAAACTCTATACTTTGGAAAATTTGAATCTCCATAAACATTCACTAGATTTTTAGCACTAGGAAAGTAATATTTCGATAGTTCTTTTTCATGACTATTCAGCACATTCCCTTAGGAGGCCTTGCATAAATAGTCTACATAACAGACTTGTTATCCAAAAGATGCCTTTTATTTGACTGTGCAGCCAATGCCCTTAGGTGGCCTTCCATAATTCAACCCCTGAACGGGTTTGTTATATAATAGTAACTTCATTCATGGAATCTACTTCTTCTGATGGATTTTAGCTCTTTTTCATATCATTGCTCAAATTCAAATATTCTTAACCCATTGTTTACATATTTTCCCTGACACTTGTGTATGGTAATGTGTTTTCAGATAAATTTTCAAGGAATAGAGTCAATTCTAATTCATTCATTCAAAGCTATTCTTCGACCTTAAACATTAGTCTCCGTATGTCCGACGTGCATGACTTTAAAATTCCCACAAAAGACAAAGGAACTCTGAATAAAAGTTAAGTCCAGCTCACTAGACATACATTTTGTATGATTTAGGTAATATTGAGAAATTAAAAGAATCAAAGTTTGTAGGGTTATTTATAATAATCCTAGTAAAAAACAAACTATGCTTACTAGGCCCATTGGCTTAGGAAAAATTTAAATCATGTAGAAAAAGAATTCAGGTACAAATGATTGAAGATGAAAGTGTTTTTCATTGATACACAGGAGATAGAAGGATATCCACAAACAGGAGTCTCTTCTCTTTTTCAAGAATTACAAGAGGCTTTCAGCATAACTCTTCATTTTATTTACGACATACCGCGCTTCATCAGCAACAAAATGGAATTAATTAATTCAATTGGATACAATAAGAGATGCAGTGATACCATCTATTCTTGGAACAATTGTAAAAGGATGTTCTTGAGTGCAGTTTGAGAAAATTTTATGCTGATCAAACAGTGAATCTATTTCTTTCCAAGAGACGTGGAAGATGGATACATGGATTTGATAATGGAGCATTGGAAGCAAAGATCCATTTAGAGAGAGTACTTTTTTCCGATATTGCTCTAATTCCATGTTTGGCTTCTCTCCACCAACCGGTGGTGGAAAACATTTCAGCCTATGGGTTTTCCATTTTCATTTCTGCAAGGAAATTCCATGGAAGGAAAATTTGAAAGTTCACACCATTGTTGTTGCTCGTAATGCATAGCATAACTGAAAATAGAAGAGTAGCAGTGCAGCTGCATATCAGGCATATAATTCTTTGCACCTGAAACATTGACTCCTTGCAGATGACCATGACCATACAGGGATAGGTAGATTCTCTGTGGGAAATTAAGATGATATTTCTTCAAGTACTTAGCTAAATTTGGGAGAGTGTTGTCGAATATATCATAGTAATCATGGCCAACAATGTTCATCATGTCATCAATCCACTTGCTTTCCAGTTCATCAGCCGTTCCATTTCCCTTGGGAGCCATTGAATCTACACAAAATTTGAATAAACTAACTCTTAAATGGGTTTATATTTCATAAAATTTGTGAAGGAATTCAGAAAAAATGGAAAAGGAATTAAGGCATGAAAGTCTAAACATGGCATGCAAGTTTCAGTGTGTCGCGCTAGTTTTTGACGAGCATGTATAAACTGCACAAGTCTAAAAACATCTACAGCAGTGTGACAGAAACGAAACAGCAGAAAACAGATCAACCTGCGTGGGAAAGACAACTTGCATGGAGAGAGCTCGAAAGATTGAAATATGGATGCTTTGTATTGAAATGGGGACACATATTTATAGGCCAAATTCGTACCCTGCGTGCCGAAGTCTGTCCAGTTGGAAGTTGCGCACCACATCCTTTGCGCCAAGTGTTGGTCCCTGAACACTTGTGTGTCGCCTTTACTTTAGTTTTCTTCTATTCCTTATAGTCACATCCTCATTTATTTCATATCCAACTTTGAGGGGGGACTTTTGTTGACGCTCATTTTAATTACATTGTCTTAACGAATGGAAAGGGAAATGAATTAGTACAAATTGATTCATCCTTTCAAGAAAACATCAAAAATCGACAAAGGCATGAATAAGGATTAAAATGCACAAAGGTTGAGCAGGTTCCATCACTGTCGTGCAAGTATACTTGTGCACCACCTAATGGTCGCACAAGTGACTTGCGCGCGCTAAAGGATAAATGCACGGGGTCTTATCCAGCCTATAAATGGACCCTATGGGCCCCCCATTTGAGAGGAATTTTTCCAGAATTCACAAACATAACTCAAAACGACCAACTATCTTCTTCAAGTCTTCTGAACTCTTCTAAGGTAATTCATTACCTAGATTAGAAGGTCTAATCAAGAGGATTAAGGACTAAGTGTTAGAATTAACTAACACTTGTGAGCCTAATTGTTTTACCCTTAAGGGAAATGAACAAAATTTTGTTCCGCCCTACTTCTTCATCAGAACTTGCGCACCATCTTCTCGAAATCCTATATGGATAATAACAAGGGTTTGAGCCAAGTCTTGCCCAAATATTACCCTAAGGGATGAAAATCGCGCATGTACCTGCGCGCCTGCCAGGACTTGCGTTACCCTAACTTTTGGGTTCCATTTTCCCATTTTAACCCATCTTAATCATTACACCTCTCCTATTAAATATTCAGTCTTCAAGACATCCTTCAATGCCATTTATGGCATGTTTTCTTGATTAAACATCCGTATCTGAAAGAAATTATGTGGAATATCTCCCAAAATCTAGTGATTTACACATCTTTATATCACTAAATGGTGAGATTTCATTCATTCAACCACATCCTTTAAGATGATAGAATACTTATCCAGGGCTTCCATTTCAGGAGTATGCCCTAGTCTCAAATATGGGCATCCTCCTTAGGAGTAAGCCTCAAATCCTATTTTAACCTGGGCCTCCGTCACAGGAGTAAGCCCCAGTCTCAAATATGTGCATCCTCCTTAGGAGTAAGCCCCATGTCCACTATTAACCTGGTTCTCCTTTTTAGGAGAAACCACAGTCTCAAATATAGGCATCCTCCTTAAGAGTAAGCCCCAAGTCCTCTTTTAACATGGGCCTCCTTTTAAGGAGTAAACTCCAGTCTCAAATATGGGCATCCTCCTTAGGAGTAAGCCCCAAGTCCTCTTTTAACATGGGCCTCCTTTTCAGGACTATGCTCCAGTCTCAAATATGGGTACCTCATTAGGAGTAAGCCCCGAGTCCTCTAATTTTTAAGTCCCTTAAACTGGGCCTCCTTTTCAGGAGTATTCCCCAGTCTTAATTTCTCTTCACTAGTTCTAATTATTTTTGATCTGGGCTTCCTTATCAAGAGTAAAACCCAATCATAAGTCACCTCCTAACATGGGCATCTTCCTTAGGAGTAATCTCCCAGATTAGAGTATCCAAATATCCATGATGTTCATATACTTTTATAGACCATGTTCATGGATTTTTTACCTGAAGTAAATCTTAATCCTCATCTATTTTGGGAAGTCATAAACACATAAGCCCCACATCATTGCATCTTTCATGGCACAATTGTCTACTTTCACCAATACCTCTTGTTTCTCACACCAAGCATGACTCACGTGAGCATAGAGTGTAAAATTAATCATGACTTCTTTCTTTGAGCCATCAATCATGCATAAGAATCATACTCCATTATTCGAACTACGTGGGTTCTGATGCCTTTTCCAAAAAAAAGGATACATAAGTAGCCCATCAACGGGTACAATCCCAATACTGAAATAATCCATATCCTCTTGAATGACAATAAACATCAAGTGCCCCACTGAGTGGCTTTAAAACCAGTATGGTCATCCTAATTACCAAGAGTCTTTTATGTATTTTAAGGATACCATCAACTAAGAATATCTAACAAATACAGACGATTCTTCATCGATGAAGAACTTCGAATACATATAAAATATTCTCTGAATTTCTAACATATAATTCATTGATTGTCAGATCTAAAGGAAAGCTCATTTTATACTTGGTAATGTAATAATGATTCACGAAAATAAATTAAATCTATAAAGAGAATCTTGGAGTAGAAAATAATTCCTCTCAAAAAGGTTTGATGAGTCTGACCTCCCATCCTCTCGACCAATGTAAATTCCTAATCCTCATCAGTCCACAACTAATGAGCGCCTACCTTTGGAAAGTATGTCCAAATGGATATGGAATCATTGGATGTTTTGGGTTCTACGAAAAAACCCGTTATAAAGTGATTGGAATGTTTGAACCTTCAATAAATGAGGTCATCCCCAATTCCAGAGGGAAACATCCGCTAAACATTGATTTAGTTATGTTTTACTAAAATCTATATTTCAATTAGTTCGAAATTTCTAGGCCTATAATATCTATCCATTTTTTGTTATAGATAATATATAGATGGTTATTGCTACTGATTGTCCTACCTACATTAATAAAGTATTCTCAGTAGAAAATTAAAATGAAAATTCACATTGAAAGACTGGTCATAGATATTTGGATAGTAAAAGATGATAAACATGAAATACATAGAACTCAATGAATTATAAGGAGTGAATATTGAAAACTGATTAATCTAGTAATTATATATCTATGAGATCCTTGTTTTGTGCTTTAGGGGATAAATAATTAAAAATAATTCTTGCATGTAAATATGATTGTGAAATATATGAAACATTATCTATTTCACATGAATAAAATACAAGTGTTAAAGAAATAATAATTAATACTAATACTATAATGTATGATAACTATAAGATGAGTATTTATGAGCCAATTTCTAATATACATATATCAGTTTTAATGAAATATTCTATACAATGAGCTCTCTAGGAAATGATGTGGATGCCAAAAAAATCATGCAGCTACTCATATGTCTACAAAAAAGGTGGAGAAGAAACCTAGTATCAATTATACAATCTTGTGACATTAATATGATTCTATTCAAAGAGATGATAGGTAATTTTAGGATGTATGAGGAAGAGTTAAAGTCAAAAAAATTGGAAGAGGATGAACCAAAGACAATGTTATTGGCTTTCAAAGCCACTACATTTAAAATTAACCAAAAGGAAAGGATACAGAATCAATATAAATGTACAAGTAATGATGATTTACCATCATAAATTTGTGAGGGAATTCATAAGTTATCCTTAAGGAATATGAAATTTTATAGGAGGAATAAATTTTTCAGGATGCTAATTTACAAAGGTAAATATGACAATAAATGAAATTAATAGAAGGGCTAGAAAAAGAATAAAAACTGAAATGACATAATATTATATAAATGTAAGAGAAAATGAGATATAAGGTATAATTTTACATGGTGAATATATAAAAAAAATTTGATTTCAAGGAAAGAATGAAAAATGAAATAAAATCAAGATGGAGTTTATCTACAGAAATCTCAATTGACTTAGAATTGTAAAATGATTAAAAGGATGGTAAGGCCAATATGTGTTTCATGACTAACACATATGAGGTAACCCTTGAGTATCAGGTTCAAAATTCCTATAACTATACAAATGAAAGTGATTTTGAAAATATTACTAATGAATAAATTATTGAGTAAGGTAAAATGCTGGAAAATAAATATAATGAATTAAAAGATAAATATTAATCACTTATGAAATAACATTCTTTTAAATTTAATGTTAAATATTAGATTACTATAAAATAGTAATATAATGATCAACTACATGAAGATAATAATGAATATAAATTATCTAATGAGAAATTGAAAGGGGATTATGAAAAATTTACAAATGGAAAGAACACTATAACATAAATTCTTGGTAAAAAGGTATCTCATATGCATAATACTGGTATAATATACCAACATTGATAAAGACACATAAATAATTATCATTTTATAAAAAATTATGAAAATGCGGTTTTCATAACCAAAATATAAAAATCAACTAGTTCTAGCTCTGGGATTTCATTTACTACATCTAGTTTTTTAGGACTAAACAATGCTTACATTTCCAATACATTAAATAATTGGTATAGGAAACCAATTAATCAACTATGGTTTCCCAAATAACATATAACTATTATTAGAGGACCCATACAGATTTTAGCAACCAAATTATATCTTTCTTAATTATTTTGTAGCAAATATATTTGTTGAGATTTTATATAAGTTTATGGTTTATAGATTGTGGATGTTACAGACACATGAATGGAGATTACTCATTCATTATGAATCTGATAAATATTAATGGTGTACATGTATATTTTGGTGACAATGCTACAAGAAAAATAACGGGCCTTGTCCAAATTAGTATCTCTATCTTATATTTAATTTAAAATGTAAATTTTATTGATGGATTAAAATATAATTTTTTAGTATTTCATTATATTGTGATGATGGTTTCAATGTTAAATTATAAAATGATGATTTAATTTATTTATTTGAAAAAATGAATTAGTATTATCTTCTTTTAGAAAAAAAATGTCTATTCAATTAACTATAATTGTTTAGTTTCTCAAAAATCATCATTATTAAATTTAATTCTCTACGAGTCTTGGATTTGGCATTGTAGATTAAGACATTATAATTTTTAATGCCTTATAAATCTGACTACAAAATTCAAGTTGAGGATCAACCCAAACTTGTGTTTCCAATTAACAATTCATGCAATCCTTGTTAAAAGGGAAAATGTCCCAAAATCAAATTCTATCCAAATAAAAAAGATTCTACTTCGCAACCTCTTGAGTTGGTTTAGTTGTAATTTTTGGACTATCAATAGTTTCTTTTATAAATGGGATGCACTACATCTATTTTCTCTATGATTAAAATTATACATATACTTGGACATTTTTATTATCACAAAAAAGTGATTCTAGTAATAAATTTTCAATGTATTTTAGAACAATAAAAATACTAAGTGGTCTTTAAATTAAAACCCTAAGAAGTTACCAAGGATGTGATTTTTGAAACCATGAGTTTGAATCTTTTTTCTCAAAAAATTTCTATTTTCATAAATTCTATTCTACTTGGACTCCTTGACAAAATCAGGTTATATAAAGAAGAAATTGAATATTATAATAAATATTTAGAATGATTCTTAATGAATTTGATCTACTTGTCAGCTTTTGGGATGAATCTATGAATGTTGATTGTAATATTATTAATAAAGTCCTAATCAGACCAAAATATAAGAAAAACCCAGATGAGTTGTGGAAAAATATGAATCCCAAAGTTAATTACATAAATTCTCTTAGTTGAGAAAATAAAATTATCAATACTATGGTCAATAAAGGTATATTTTCATCCAAAAGTGATGAATCAGATTTCCTAGGTTATTCAATATCTAAGAAAGCTAATATATTATATAATAAAATTAAAAAGTCTATAAAAGAATCTATAAATTTATAATTTTATTGAATAGATCCACATTAACCTATTACACCCCAATAGAACATCGATAATGATTGGTTAAATATGGAAAAAAATGAAAAATCGTCTGACCTTGATGTTAAGAAGTCTATAAATTCATCCATTTCTTGAAAATATCCTGATTCATATCCTGATGAACATGAACCTGTGGAAGAAGCTGAAATAACAAGCCCTTTTTTCTATATCAGTTAAAACCCATAACATACACTCTTTAGATGCTATAATAAGATTAATAGATAAGGTAACTCAAACTAGTGATTCACAATGAAATCATATTGATCATCATGATTTCATGTAAAAAAAATTCCATTTTAAATTGATGAGGCAATCATTGATGAATTTCAGTTAAAGGAAACGCATGAAAAATTTATATAGTTTGAAAAAATAATGCTTGAAAACTAGTGAATATACCTAAAGACGCATTGACTATGGGAAATAAATGGGTGTTTAGGAATAATGTTGATAAATATGGTAATATTGTAATAAAAAATGCCATATTGTTTGCATGTGGTTATAATAAAGAAGTATGGATTGAATATGGGAAATAATTTCTCTAGTTGCAAGACTTGGATCCATTGTAATCTTCCATTCATATAAAAAACATATAAATTTCATGCCATATCAAATAGATTTTAAGAGTGTATTCCTAAGTGGTTATAGAGTTGAAGGATTTTTTATAGAATAACCCCCTTATTTTACAAACCCCTATTCTAAATTATGTTTTTAAATTAAAAAAGTATTTATATAGTTTAAAACAAGCTCCATGAGAATGGTATGATAGACTAAGTTGTTTTATTATTTGTAAAGTCTATAAAAAAGGTATAACTAATCACACTATCATTATAAAAATAATTTATAAATATTTATTTATTCAAATCCATGTTGATGATATTATTTTTGAATCATCTAAAACTTTTTATGTGTTGGGTTTTCAAAGACGATATAAAATGAATTTGAAATGAATTTGATTGGAGAACTAAAATTCATTCATGGATTTCATATATTTATAAATAAATAAGCTATTATTTTTATTCATATAATATATTCTAAATATACTCTAGAAATTGTAGAAACATATTTTATTTTATCTACTAAAGAAATAATTGAGAAATAATTTCAATTAGTTAGATAAGTGGATGAATCTTATAGGCTGGAGTGTCTGAAAAGTGGTCCATAGATTAATTCTTGTAGTCCTATAATATATTTGTCTATTGAGTGGGAGAAAACCCCCAATGTGGAAAGGATTAATGTTCCAAATCCTACTAACTCATTTTCTATGGATATATAGTATTGGATTCTTTGTTATTTTGATATTGATGAGTCTCAAGGAACATGAGTTCAAGGATTTGAACTTTCAACCATGTTTCATGTAAAACATGGTTCTTCTATATAATTTGTGACTATATGGAACTAGAGTCAGTCTCTATTCAAAATTTTGGACATGCTAAAAAAACTCTTAATTATGAAATTCGTGATGATTTTAAAGAGTTTGGAGGAAATATGTTTTCTAGTTTTGAGATGCTCAGGAAGTGCCAACCTTATACCATAACCTATCACAGTGAATTGGATGATGCTTTAATTTTGGAGAAAATGATATTGTAGAAAAAACAAAAGATGATTAATGAAATTCAAGAAGTCTATATTGAGAACATGTATTTGAGTGACGAAGAAAAGTATGTATGATATATGGTTGAATAAAAGTGGAAATACTTCAGGTTTTGTAAGGACATATTTCTCATCTCATTGATGATGATGCTGATAATATCCCTAAAGAGTATGTATATATTATTCAACAAAAAATGATCATTTTGTATGAAAATGTGTTTGAGAACAACTCCCAAATAAAAATTTTATTTTGTTGAATTGAATCCTAAATCAATAATCTTACCATCAGATATAAAGGATGTTTAAAAATTGTTCTAAAATAGCTTAATTCCCTCACATCATCTGTTTCTACTCCATCTACATCTTCTCATCCATCTCATCCCATGGATAGTGAAAGAGGTTGGTCCATAATTTCAGAAACATTCTAGTAATTTATTGAGGGTTTTTATAAAGAATATTTTGATAATATTTTTAATAACAATGACCATGTTCATGACATAACAGGTGTTCGCTAAAAAATTATACTATTTTTCAAGAAGAAATCTCTATGAATATGGAATTATATATCTGGAGTATCTATTCTAAGAATGATTTGAACCCCTATTTCAAGTATCGAGTGGTGGTTTAAATGTTTTCAATTCTAACTCATGCTTTCAATAATCATGTAAAAAATCTACAAGACATCGCACCTACTATGGATAAATTCATGGAAAATAAAGATGACTTTATAAGGTCCATATAGTATCCTAGAGAAATCATCACATATTTAATAAATTTGTTGATGACTTATCATCATGTTCAAATAATAGATGTCATGGATCCTTTAATGGATCCTTTAAGGATTAGTCAACCTTGTTCACCGTTTCCTTATTCCTCATATTCTTTTTCGCTGCTACATTATCAGTTGCTCAGGCTCTGGCCTTGAACAAAATTGTATTGTTGAGAAAACATTGTCCTAGTTTTCCACAAGACAAACCCTTACCACTACTATAATTTATTAAGAGACTTTAACATCCCTAACTATCTCTTCTGCCACTACCAATTTTGCAAAAATTTCGTCAACTCTTTGTTTTCTATGACAAAGATAATGTCAATCCTTTTTAATCTGATGAGTAGTGAAGGATTATTTTTTATAGGGAAATAATGTATTTTACTTTTGTGACTGTAAATCTACTCTATATTTTTTTTCCATGAAATGTGTTATGATACCTCTTATTCTAATATTGTTTTCCCTTAGTGGTTTTCCCTTTCTGTTATTCCATTATTGATAATCCCAAAAGAGGGATAATTAAGAACTAGATTTTAGGAATTTATGGGATACGAACTACATTTATGATACTTAAAAATTTATTCTCCAATACCTTATTATCATAAAAAAACGTATAGCTTGAAAATGAAATGTTTTTTTATTATTAAAAAGGGGGATATTGTTAGAATCCCCATGTATTAATTATCTCAAAACATTCAAATCTTGTAAATCTTGTAAATCATATAAATCATATTTAAGCTTTATAAATCATGATTACTTTAGTTCTATTATGTATTATTATGAATATATTTCACTATAATTCAATATAGGTGTATTAATTCTTAAGATAGATGGTAGATATCTGATAGTGTATGCGATACTATTTCATTGATCAAATTGTCTCATCGGTTAGTCTAAAAAAATGAAAAATTAGGAAACATTGTTTCTCTTCCCAAACATGCTCACAGTTTACTCTAGAAATCTGTAAATTCAATGAAACTGTTTCCCTGATTCCATTACCAATGATAGAATCAATTCCAATGGACATGGAATTGTTGCATCACCAACATTTCAATACTTCAATGCATAGTTAGAAACCCTGGTTTTGTGATACCATAACAATAATACATTTATAAATTTGATAAAGGAGATGATATTGTTTTATGAAACTATAACAATGTTAATGGTTCATGAAATTACAAGCAACCAAACTTCATAATCTTTTTATCGGTTCCAAAACTAGAAAAGGACATCATCACTGATTGTGGAATCACTTATGACTCACCGTGACTATGGAACCATTCTTGTCTCACCACTAACTGTGACACAATTCCTTAAAAAAATTTCTATATTTTTCAATTATATTTTTTGTTGATTCTAATTTTTATATTTGACGAATTTAACTATGATTGTATACTAAATATTTTTATGTAGACATGGATCTTGATAGTATGAGGTGTGATGTGTGAAGTGATCACGATCCTAGTCGGCCATAAACAAATCACCCAGGATAAAAAATCACACTGTATTATATGAGTTGGAAGGTGTAGAGGTAGAAAGAGACGTTAGAGTGATCTTAAATTATTACAAGAACACACAGAAGAACACATGAATAATACTAATTCTAAGATAGATGTATTGATGTGGTTAAAAACAGAGAACATATTTGCAGTAAAAACATAAATAAAGACAATAATCAAAACTCACAGAACTGAAAACCATAACACATATCTAACGACAATATATTTATGAGAATGTTTTTAAAAGAGGGAAGGAATAAAAAAACTGCTACAACCTAGATCTACATGGGTATATAGAATAATAATTAGATCATCTTTATTCCCTTTTTATTATATTCTTCTTTATTTTGTACTATTTTATTAATAATTTGAGCACTGTTTGAATCTATCTATTAAGCACACATGGTCTCATGAGATAAACTATTGTATATAAGATATCCTGTCACTACTACACTATTACACCATTTTCTCCCACATAGAACTGTGGAATTATCTCTTGTACAAACTATTAGTATTAATTTTCTACATATAACTATTTTAGAGGTCATGTAACCTCGACCACTCTATATTATATTGTATACCTAGATGCTGGGCAAGGATTAATGACACTTAATATAATGTTCATGGTTGTAAGTGATAAATATGTGTAGTGGATTAGGTCTCGACAAGAGACTATACCACTAGTTTTAATCCACTGTGTTTTCCATTGCAGTTGTTCACCAATATAACTAAAATATTTGAAAACAATGTTTAACATTGATATTTAGTCCTGAATTTTATTTTTAATTTCCTTGATTTAGTATATTAGTCTCAAAGTATATATCAATATGAAATATTTTCATAATGATAAATAATATATCTTATATGAAATTAATTGAACTGTAAGGCTATTAAAAATTTAAAACATTGATTAATAGTGTCATGTTGTTTTTATATTAGAGGATATTTAAATAAATGTTTTAATATAAAATTTTTTAGGAACTCAATTCACCTACTCTTTAGTGTCCTACGCCAACCAACAACAGTTTTAAAGGCTGAATGATTGTGATTTTTTTTCACTTTTCTCTTCCCCACTACTTATTTTAACTTTATATATATGGTTAATGAATATTTATTGAAATCATATAATGTATGACTACAATATTTTATAAAATATATATCTTTAAAAAATTTTTTCAGCAATAGCTTGGGTTCCACATGACATCGTGTTTAGAAAAAACATGAAACATTATTACAATAAATGTTTTCCATTATCATCTAGTAATTGGATTCGATGGTATGTGTAGTGATAACAAAATTATGAAACATATATGCCTTAATAAAATATTAAATCAATTAATTTTTAAAAAAAATATTAGAATTATTTAAAATCATGTGAAATTAAATGTGATGTTTTTTTGAAAATATTTTTAGGTGTATAATAAATAATTATATTAATAAAATAAATTAAAAAATATTGATGAAATATTTAAATTATAAATATCTTTTATTTATTTTATTATTAGTTTAATAAATAAATAAATTACTTTTTATAAGAATTGGATTAAAATAAATATATTTTAATTACTATATATTTTATTTCTCAACAGATTTTTTTTTGTATTTTCAAATTAAAATTAAAACTATTATTCAAGAATAATAAGTGATGAATTATATAAAATTAATTGTATTGTTATTATATATAAGATTACATTTTTTTAATTATACCTATTTTATATTTTTTCAATACTAATTGAAACTATAGAAATATTTATCAACTCGGTAAGTGGTAAATCAAGTTAATATAGGGTAAAAATTGTATAAAGAAATACCTTTTTCTCCTAATTCTTATTGAATGAAAGAAAGAATAATATTAACACTATATGTTTTTAATTAATATGATTGATGGAAAATTTTACAAGAAAATTACTTATATATTATATAAATTAAATAAATTTTAAAAATGAAACTCTTTGATTTTTTTTATTTCTTGTATTATCATATTGGAAAAAATATTAAGTTATGAATGAATATAAGTTTTAATGTTGGGATTAATATAATTATATACATGATAGAGGTATATTTTAAATTTTTATTAATTATATAATTATTTTAATATTATTTTAAACAACAATGCATTATTTCTTCATTTAATAAATAGAATATAATAAATGTTTTTAAATACATTAAAAGAGATATACATAAAATGAATTAATGTGTGAAGATAATTTTTTTATATCAATTTGAAATATTTTGGAGGATTGAAAGGATTATTTTATTATTAACCCTTTTTCTTGATGTATGTAATGTTATATTAAATTATTAGTATATAATTTAAATTAATGACATTTTATCGGTTATTATTTTGTAAATATTTTAACAATAATAAAAATCATGAAATAAGAATGGGTGGATATTATATGTATGAAAATGTCATTAATTAGTCATTTATTTTCAAATATTATCCTATTAATTTATAATTTCTACTCTTTAATATTGATAATATTGTTACCATTGTGAAAATTTATTTTAATGAACTACGTTTTAATAAAAATTATTATGATTAAAAATATAATAAATCTTGTATAAATTATATTTTCTGACATAATATAAACCCTATAACACAATATCATTGAATAAATTTCCATTGGGAGGAATATTACTAGATAATGAATTTATTATAATTTAATCATTTATAAAATTCTAGATGTTCTCCTCATCTAAATTATAAATGAAAAATTTATCCCTCAATTATTCACACCAATTTAATCTTTATACCTTCAAAAAATAATTCAAATATCCATTAACAACATTACATCCACATTATATACGTTTTTTTCCAAAATAATAGACCAACCCTATATCTTGTTAGAGGAGATATAATTAATTCTTTTAAATGAAGAAAATTATTGATTATGGACTAGGAAAGAGAAGACACAAGGAAAGAGATTGTTATCTAAAGTTTATTTTAGTGGGACACATGACCAATTAATTATATATTTATAACCTATGGTGTATATATCTCCCATGAATGTATTTTATTATTCAACTTCATACAATTTTTAAATATAATGAAATATTTTTTCATCATTATTTTTTGTGTCTTATGAATAAAAATTTAACAAATATGCAAGGGTATTATTTTAAAATGTCATAAGTATTAATGATTTTTTAATTTCATGTCTCTGATGGGAAATATTTCACTTCGATATCATTTAGTTTCTAAAAAAATTGATATATTTTTCTATAATTATTCTATTATTATATAATTTTAATTTTACGAATCATTTACTTTATGAAAAGTATTTGGAAGTTAATCATATTTTTATTTTATGAATGGGATTATTTTTTACCATTTTATGGTGGTGTTAATAGAAATTTTTTTATCTCATAATCCATGGATGGATGTTACCTCTCTATTTAATAATATTTGATTGGAATTTTAATTTACATGTTTATTTGGTTTAATTAAATGAAACGTTTCTGGTTCATAATTTCTAAATTTATTGAATTATTTTCTTTCAATATAGAATGGTATTTTTCACAAGAAATGTTCCATAAGATTAAAAATGGTAAATTTCCATCAAATAATGCATAATTTTATTTTACATATGATTTAAGGGAGATATAATCTAATGATACCATGTTTATTCTTTTATTGATGGTTTATCAATGTGATAAACAATGATTATGAACCCCATTTAATTTCATTGAGTAGTGATATGATGAAATGTTTAAGAAACCCATTTCATTTCATGGGTTTTAATATGATGATTATATTGAAATATTGTGTAATGCACAATATTTAATTTCATTATCTAAATAAGGGGCCATTTATCTTCATTAAATGAATTGGGTAATGACTATTGTTCATCTATATCAAGGGGCACACTAGGGGTTATCCCAATTCCCAATTAGGGTACACCATATGCTATACCAATACTGAAGAAAGTAAATTAGTGGTTAATCTAATCCTAATATTGTTTAAATATTTTGGTCGGTATCCTTGACACGTGGTTTAATATTCTTATGAGCATACCAAAATCAATTTCTTATTACATTGTTATGATCTCATAGATCATATTATTTGATTTTTTATCATTCATGATTATTTAACTAACAATATGTATCCCATTGATTATGTTTATGATCATATATAATCAATTTATAGTTTTGAAAAGTTAGTCTCATAAACATATGATCATGGAATTATTATGTGATTCCTGATATCTCCATTCTCTACCCTTACAGATCATCTAAACACACAAATTATAATGATTTCTTGTATGTGTTATGAAAAAGGATTAATGTTTGTTAATTTAATGATGTTTTCTATATATTAGTATATTAGTTGGAGATGAAGTAGTTCAACTATGATTCAGTATTTTATGTGCACATGAATATAAATAAAATAGAACTACGTGATGCCAGCATTGATATAAAAGTAAGGTAATTAATATTTATTTTCTAAAATGTAATATTTATCATTTATATGTACAGGTGGAAATAATTGGTATCAAAGAAATGTTTATTTAACATATAAAAAAATATTGAGTATAGGATTTTTATAAGTATATGATAATATAAATATATTTTCATATTGATCATGAATTTCTATAGAAAAATTTAATATTTTAAAGAATAACGTTTCATGGTTTTGATATAATATTTATAATTTTTTATTATTATATAATTTCCTATAATGAATGATTTACCTCATAATACTCATTTTTTATTTTCTAGTTTATCATAGGGAAACCAAATGATTTATGTTAACAGTAAATTGGATGGAAAATATATTTATTTTTTAATAAATCAACCAAATTTTATATGGGATGAAATCAAAATCATGTTTTAAGCCCATGCATCATTATAATTCAACAAATCATATAGAGTCTGAAAAGGGAAAATGATGGAAAACAATTCAATAATTCAATCATGGGGAATATTATAACTTATTTATGTGAATATGATGAACCACTAGTTTTTCCACATTCAATCATTTGGACTATGAAGATTTTTTTTATTTATCAATGTTCAAATCATCAAATTTATATTTTTTCTATTAAAAATTTGGAAGGTGATTAATATTATTAGTTATATAATATTAATAATAATAGGGGATAAGATTAAATTCAACCCATTTAGTGGGATGTATTTATGTTCTTATTTATGAACACTTATTTTCCGTATATTCATCACTCAAAAATAGAAAAGGAATAGCTTGAGAAGATATTGATGAATGGTGAATTTCTTGGAACCTGGGAGGAAAATTATACATGGATGATATTGATCCCATATTTAAATAAAATTTAGCATGAGAGTATGAAAGATCAATTATTTATTATAATAAAATTAATTCTCTAAAGGGTGTTACCCATATGGTACTTCCACAACTATAAACAAATCATGCTTTGTGTTATCAAATTGGATGTTGAGATGGAAGTTATCCATTAATATAAGGGTATTGATTAAATATGAAATATGTATTTTTAAATGTACTCTAATGACTATGGTCATAAGAATATGAGGCATCCCTTATACTCGATTTGTGGAGGGAAACATAGGGGGGATTTTCATTATGTTTAATAACAGTTGTTTTTTGGAATAAAATTACATCTATTAACATAATAAAGATGTTATTGGAAGATGTTTCATAATGGGATATATATATATCTCTCTCTCTCAATTATCTACAAAAAACAATGAATTAAAATTATGTGAATATGATATTATGATAACTTGGGACAATATTTTAAGGATAATGATTACGATTTTCATCAACCACCTATAATGTTTATATAAAAAGTTAAATTTCATGCGATAATTATTTTTAGGAAGGCTATGATAATGATGTGGTGAATGGTATAAATATCATCCACAATAGATTTAATAATTTATTATTTGATTTTATATACCCACTTTTTATTTCAAAATAAATTTTTAAAGGTATCCCAGTATAAAATCAATAATTATAGGTTGAATTAATATTAAAGACACATAATAGTACCATAATCACATCCTATGTCAACGATGATTCGATAATTTTTTTTTTAATTTTCCTCATAAAAATATTATTATTATACATTTAGTTTATTCCAATTATAATTTGTGAATTGACTAGAATTATATATATAAATAATACATCAATTAAATTGGATATGAATTCAGGATTGATATTCCAATAAAACGTATCATCTTACATTATTGTGATGATAAATATGAAATTATAATATAAATAAAATCCATTGAATGGGTCTTAATACCTATTCAAAATTTAAATTTCTAATAGGCAGTTTGGTAAAAACTCGAAGAAGAAAATATTCCTATTGTGAGGGATTTTTTGGACTGCTTTTCCAAAAAAATGCATAGTCTTCCACTGATTCATGTTCTATAGTATTTTATAGAACCCATACCAGGTGCAAAAAATATTCACAAGACACCATATATAATAGACTAAATTGTGTTACATGGATCTAAAAATCAACACTGTGAAATATTAAATTGGGATTTATTTAGAAATTTGTGTCCTCAAAGTGTCTACCATTACTATTTGTTTTAATGAAATTAGGATCAACGCAGAAATAAAATTATTATTTATATAATAAATATATCGCTGTCAATAAAAAGTAAGATCTTCCCTATATTGATGATTTGTTTGGTTAACTATGTAGAGCTCAAAATATTTCCCTGATTTATATTCATTAGGGATATCATCAATTGGGGTCTAAGAAAGAGGATATTCTAAACAAAGTATTCAATTAAATGTATGAAAATATGTATTAATAGTGATTCCATTTTGAATTTCTTATTCCCTCACTTTATTAATGGATATAATGAATATAGACTATTGAGACTACCTTGATCTATTGTGGATATTTATAATAGATGATTTAATTTCAATATGAAATTTGTAACGATGAGTATGAAGACATCTTAAGGATTGTACTAAATTGCATGGGGAATGATAATAATTATGAAATATTTACCAAATATGAATTTTTTATTATATATTTTCATTCATTGTTCTTATAATATCATGTAACGTTATATATATATTCAATTCGATGAAATAAGATTTTGATAAATGTATATTGATAAACATGGGAACTAAAATCCTTACTCTTCTTGTGTCAGTTGGATATTATTGTCTTTTTATATATATTTATAATTATTATATAATCTACTCAAAAAGAATATTTATAAATACGTTATGTTATATAGATATAGGAATGTAGAAATAATTTCAATGAGTTGAAAGGAAGGATGGTCAGGGCATCTAAGATCATTCAACCATGTAGTGGATAATTTTTTATGACCTATAATGATGCATAAAAAATGTGACAAGGTTGTTTTCTTAAGGAATATGTTACGGTGATTAATTATTACTCACATTATTTGACACTCATATGACTCATTACTCAACTAATGATTTGGAGTTAACTATGGTAGTTTTTTTTAGTGACTTAGAATCATTATGTCAGTGGAGATAAGTTTTACATTATAATACATTAATAAAAAAATTATAATGTATATTATAACCCAAAAATAGATAAACATGGCCCAAAGATTCTAGTTGAATATGACTAATGCATATGAATTATCAACCAGCTACCACCTTATGCATGAAAACAATGTGGAATATGCACTAAGTAAAAAGGGTCATGTAAGCTTATCTACAATGAGGATCACTAGTGATATATTTTTCTATTAATATTATGGATATCTTAATAAAACATTGTTTAAGGGGGAAAATATTATCACCCCCACATGAGTGTTCATATAAAAATTAGAGTAAATATTAAAGGGTAACATAATGAAGAGATAGATTTGAAAAAAAAATAATGAGAAATTATCCCAAATTCAACATTAATTATGATTGTATAATATTGATCAGGAATAGTGTATGTGTTCCATTGATGGCATATTTGAAGAAGGAGATTATGGATGAAGCCCATAGTTTTTCATTCTATATTACTCAATGAAGATCAAACATGTATAGAGAAATAAAAGAATTTCTAGAATAATTTATTCATTATAAATATTGGAAATAATTTTCTCGATGCTAGGATTATTTAAAAGTTATGGTTCGAGGAGAGAAGTCTAATGGAATTTTGAATTATTTTACCATACCTAAATGAAAGTGGTAAGACACCACCACATAATCTGTCTTCAAACAAAAAAAATTAAAATGGAATATTCTATTTGGGTTATAGTATATTTCATTAGGAAGTCAAAAATCATCCTTGATATTAGATAATATTTATATCTTTTTCAAATTTGTAAATATATATATTATAGAACATGTTATATTACATAGAGAACCACATTCCATATTTTCATATCAATATATAAGTTATACCTTTATGACATGTGTTAGTATCGTCTAGTTTTATTCATGTTTTAATGATAAGAAATTGTTTCTCCTATTTAATCTATCACATATCATGTGTAGAAGTGACATGAATCATTATTCATTAATTAAAACTACCCAAGATCTTAATTTCAAAAAATCATGTTTGATTATTGTAAACTATATTTAATAATGGTCTATAATGATTTCATTTACGAATGATTAATTCTACATCATTTGGTGAATATTATTTCTTATGTATTTGATATGTTTGAGAAACCTTGAGTCTGCCACCGGTTCTTATTTTCCGGAAAAAGAATTAGACACCATGATCGAGACACCATACACCAGAAAATGTGACCTAGACACCATGACTAGACATAGTAACCCAGACACTGGGACATACACACTGTGACTAAGACACCTTGACCTGACACCATGACCATACACTGTAACTAATTTGATATCTACTGAATTATGTGGCACAAGTTACTTGTGATGACACTATTCAATGATTGGACAAGGTCAAGATACTGTTATCCCAACACTGTATATGTGCTATTGGTTCCCAATCTCAATAAAAATATGGAATCATAAATTTCTCACCACTCAAAGGGAATAAATAATAAACATTTTCATGGTGACACTATTTCCTTGTGACACTATTTCCGGACAGACTATGACACTGTCCTTTTATCTATTTTATCATTTTAAATCTAATTTATAACAGTCATAATTGAGTCTTTTAAATGCACTAACATAATTAATATTTCTTTGTAGACATGTCACATGATAGTATGAGGTACAAGGTGAAGAATACATGCATCATGATGGCCTCATCACATTCACTCCAAGAATAAAAAGAAACGCATGTACCTAAAACAAAATGGTAGAAGAGCAGTAGAAGCACGAGCATTCTTGGGAAAATAATCGACTCATGAAACAATTTTCATACAAATAACTCATGAAGCATTCATGAATCCGAACATTGGGATACCATAGATCAGAGTTGAGAACATATTTGATATATATACCTCTTGAAGAACATGAGCTATATCTTACTAGAAACCAAAGAACCAGACCTACAATACTTTGTTTCTCCCTAGAGTACTTGATACTTTTATATGCTTTATCCTGTAAGTCTAGATATGCATAGAATAACAATCAAATAACTTCTAAACTTATCTTTTCATTTTTTATCTATTGTGTAATGTTTTTAGGTTTTGATTAGTGTGTGTGTGTCTTTATTAAAACATACACCATATCCTAAACTAAATAAGAGGATACAAGATATCCTTTCCCATATATCTTTTCACAGTTATTTACTGTAACAAATAAGTATGTAAGAGGTCTATCTTGGACCTGGTAGTTTATCCTCAGGAAGGACTATGGATGATGTCGAGTGACTTGGAGAGTCCTCTGTACAATTGATTACCCCGATCCTAGGTATGTATTATATTTTTTAATATAAACCACTTTGTGTCGGTGATCACCAAGTGTAGTGGATTAGGTCCCAACTTGAGGATTAACAAATTTTAATTTATATTTACTATGTAGTTTAATTTAGTTTTCTATGTTTTACTATATAATTTAGAAATCAATAGATTTACATTGAAATTTTATCGAGGACAAAATTTATAATTTTTTTCATTATTAGAATACCATCAAAAGTAAATAAAATAACAACTATTGAGATTACTGGTTATTTATCAATCTTATGAGAAATTATTTGAATAGTCAAACATTTATAAACATATTACCTTGATTAAATGGGAAATATTTATTGTTATTAGGGAACCTTTTAAGAAAAATTTTCAAAAAGAAATTTTTATAGATACTCTATTCACCCCCCCTTCATGAGTACTCTACTCCAACCAACTTCTGGTATCATATGACCGTGGTTATTCCTGTTAAGACTCTATTTTTGAAACTATTCAACTGTAATTTTAGTTTTAATTTTAATATTTTTTAATTTATATTAATTCAAAATTTCTATATCGTTCAATGTATTTCATTACTCTGGATAGTATAAATAAAGGTTCTGCAAAAAATAAACCACCATTATTTAGGGATCCAATTATACCCAGTGGAAAATTAAAATGAAAATAAATTATAATGGATGGGTTTTGAAATTTGGCATTCAATTATAGATGAGTATAAGATTCCAACAACAAGTAGAATCACTTGAAATGACCCAACCTTGATTGCATAAAATAAAAATTACAATTCCATGAATTCTCTATTTTTCTCTATAAGTGTTGAGGAATTTAACATAATTTCATCATGTAACACTTCCCATGAAATTTGGGATAATTTTTATTTTTCAAATGAATGAACATCTAGTGTGAAAGACATGAAAATTAATACTTATACAATTAAATATTATAATATTAAATTGAAACTAGATGAGGTTATTTCTAATATGTATATCAGGTTCAATGAAATTTTCAACATAATCGTTTCTCATGGAAGAGAAGTTATAGCCGAATAAAAAATAAAGGGATTCACAGATGACAACCAGATAGATGGAGTGGAACCTCGGTCTATATTAGAGAGTCATACAATATCATCAAGTTACCTTTAAAAGAACTCACTGGGAAACTAATGATTTATCAAGAAGATCAGAAAGTCCACAGGGTATAGAGGATGGACCCTAAAAAATTATGTTTCATTTAAGACCACCACCTTTAAAAACAAATAAAAACATAAATTGGAAGTCACTTTAGAATGTTCCACTACTGAATAATAATCTCCTGACAGTGATGAGGAGTTGGCTCAATTATGCATAAGTTTTAAGAGAATTTACTAGAAGAAGAAAATTTTCATAAATCCAAACATCAAAAGAATATTTGATAAAAAGAGAAGATGGAATAAATATTGGAAAAGAATTGAAAAGTCTGATTAGATAGTATTCTAGGAATGTAAGCGATAGATACATGTAAATATTGATTGCCCTAAGAGTATGTACAAAAAATGAGGACAATGATAGAACGTATAAAATGGAAATGAAAGAAACATGTAATGCTTTTGAGGATAGTTCAAGTGACTCATAATATTCGCAAGGTGAACATGATAACAAAGAAAATATGTGTATTAGGACCAACACATCGGAGGTAACATTGGAATATCCAAAACACAATTACTATTATTCTAGAGATAAAATTGATTCTGAGAATATGTCTAAAGAAGAAATGTTTGATTGCTATAATATAAATGGAGATACATGTAATGAATTCAAAGATAAATAAAAGTCTATAAAGGAACAATATTCTTTTACCTCAATAGTTAAATATGAGCTAACTGTATAAATAGAGAAAAATAGTAAATTACTCCAAAAATACCATAAACTAATGTTATCTAACTATAAATTGAAAAAGGATGTTGATATGTTCACAAATGGTAAAGAACCATGGGTAAAATTTTTATTTGAATAGATTTCTCTTAAATATTCTACTGGTATTGGTGTTCAACATGGTAAAAGAAATTTTGGAACAACCATTTTTTCTAAGTCTAGGACATACAAAATTACCCCTAGTTCTTGAAAACATTCACCTATTTCTAAATATGTTACATTGTCTACTATTTCAAGCTTTTGTAGATCAATTTGAGTTTATTTCTCAATAAAATTACATAATTTATATAGGAAAAATGTTATTCTTATATAGGTTCTTAATGCACTAGTAACTAATATTAGGGGGCCCAAACAAATATGGACACCAAGGTCTGTTTTTATTTGAATATTTTGAGGGAAAATTTCTTAAAGAGTTCTTGTAATTTCTTATGGTATGTGTGCAATGGGTGGTCATGGAAAATGATAGGTTAATATTCATTCTCCAAGAACATAATAAAAATTTATTGTGGACATGTTACCTTTGGTGACAATTCAAAATGGAAAATCATTGTCTTTGCCCAAATATGTGACTCAAACTCTATTTTAATTTATATTGTACTTTTTATTGATGGATTGAAATATAATCTTCTAAGTATTTCACGACTATGTGATGATGTATTTCATTTAATATTTCAATATTATGCTTTTAATATTTTTAATTCTAAAAATTAATTAGTGTTTTCTACATTGAGAAATGAAAATGTATACTCCGTTAACATAGATTCCATAGTTTCTCAAAAGGATTCATGTTTAATTTTATTTCCCAAAGAGTATTATCTTTGTAATATGTTACTAGGACACTCTAATATTCACTCCCATAGAAATATAAGTAGAAAAATATTACTCAATGATCTACTCAAACATGTGTTTCAATATGATAAAGTGTGTAATCCTTGTCAAAATTGAAATCAACACATAATTTCCTTCAAACCATAGAAATAAGTGTCAACATCTCAAGCTCTCAGATTTACTCACATGGATATGTTTGGACCATCTAGAGTATTCAGTTTAAATCGGAAAAGGTATATTTATGTTCAAGTAGATGACTATTCAAGATATACATGGACTGTCTTTTTGCCTCAGAAAAGTGAATCATGCTCTCATTTCACCAAATATGTTAAAACTATAGAAAATAATATTAGAAATATAATTAGTTATTTAACAAGTGATCATGGTCTTGTGCTTAAAAATCAAGAGTCATTATCCTTTTGTTCAAAAAATGGCTATATTCATAATTTCATTGCCCATAGAACACATCAACAAAATGGAGTTGTATAAAGATTAAATAGAACCTTGTAAAATATTTCTAGAACCATGCATAGTGAATATGAATTATTTATTTATTTTTAGGCTGATGTAGTAAATACAACATGTTATATTATTTATAGTGTTGATAAGATCCATTCATAAAATATTTCCATATGAGTTATTTAATAATAGAAAACCCAATGTATGCTACTTCAATGTTTTTGGATGAAAAGCCAATATCCATTATACTATGGAAAATCATGACAAATTTGAATTCAAGAATGATGAAGGAATATTTCTATGACATAAAATTTCTCGTAAAACCTATAGAGTGTTTAAGAAAAGAACAAAATATGTGGAATAAACTATTCATTCCATTTTTGAAGAGACAAATCCACATTAGCCTAAGTCCATTATAGAGAACCAGTAAGATGATGTGACAAATCTAGACATCAATTCCAAATTCCGTAACCATATTTTAGCAGAATATGTTAAAATTTTCAGTTCTAGAAATAATTCATATTCAAGTCATATTTAACCCTAACCTACCGAGGAACCTAAAATCACAAGTCTTTCTTTTATTAGAGCTGTTATAACCATTAAGAACAATCCTTTAGATTTTTTTGTAGAAGATTTAGATATATTATCTCAAACTAGAACTTCTCTTAGAAATCATTTTGAACATCCCTTTATCTTGTCACAACATGAACCTAAAAAACATTAACAATCCTATCAGTGAAGAATTTTGGGTGATGGATATTCAAGAAGAACTATATCATTTTGAATGAAAAAAAAGCTTGGAGACTTGTTGACATACCCAAAGACATATTTAACATAGGAACTCAGTGAGTGTTTAGAAATATGTTAGATGAAGATGGAAACATAGTTAAACACAAAGAGAGATCAGTTACACAAGTATATAATCAAGAAGAAGCAATTGACTATGTGAAAACTATTTTACCTATAGCTATAATAGAAGCGATTAAAATCATATGTGATTATGTTGAAAATCTAAAATTCAAAATATAAAAATGGATGAGAAGAGTGAATTTCTAAATGTTTATATAGATATGGATATTTTTGTTGTTCATCCCTCTAGTTTTTCATATCCTCACTTTCCAAGTCATGTTATTAAATTAAAATAATATTTATATGGTTTAAAATAATCTCCAAGAGATTAGTATGATAGATTAAGTAATTTTCATATTTCAATAGGTCTTACAAAAAGAATATCAAAACCTACCCTTTTTATAAAACAAATTTACAATGATGTTTTAGTAGTCAAATTAATGAAGATGATATTGTATTTGAATCTCCAAAAAATTATTTATTTATTGAATTTTCTAAAATGGTGACAAATGAATTTGAAATGAGTTTAATGGGTGAAATAAAATTATTTATTGTATTTCAAATCATTCAAAATAATCATTGTATTATTTTAAATCAATGAAAATAAACTATAGATACTCGAAAATATAATAGTAAGGATAGCACTAAAATTAATTACACTCCCATGAGTACTACATGTAAGACGGATAATAGTGAATATGGGAAATATATTGATCAAGCCTCATATATTGGAATTATTGGAAGAATATTCTACATAAATTCTAGCTGAACTAACATTATGAATAGTATATGTATGTTTGATCGTTTTAATGAAAACCGTATGGAATATCATATAAATGGTGTTAAGAGAATTTTAAAATACCTCAAGAATATATGCAATCATGGACTTTTCTATCTTAGAGGACAATAATTTCAATTATTTATTCATTTTGATGTTGTATTCGGTGATGATAAGTTAGATAGAAAGAGCACCTCTGGAACCTATCACTTTTTATGAAGAGAACTACTATCATTTTATAGTATGAAACAAAACAATGTTGCATTATTTACTGCCTAAGATGATTATGTAGCTTTTGGTACTTGTTGTGCAAAAATTTCATGGACAAAACATAGGTTACTATATTATGGATATCAATTAAAGCATGAACCTATAAATTGTGACTATAAATGTGCTATTAACATATCAAAATATCATTTTTCCTACTCTATCACAAAAAAAATATTAATGTAAGATGCTCACTTTTTGGATACTATTATCAAAATTTGGATATCACGTTGGAATTCATTGGATCTGTATATCATCTAGTTGATATAATCCCAAAAAATTATATTCTGAAGTAATATGTTAAATCATATATGAATTTTGAATAATTAATCTTATTAAGTAAGTGTACTATTTCACAACTTATTGTTTCACAGTTTACAATTTCACAAGTCACATTTTTATGATTACTATTAAACTATTATAGTAGTATAGTTTTCTATCATAAAATTTGGTGTTTCATGTTTACGATCACATAATTACTATCTCTATATTACTTTATGGAATATTTTGTTTCATTGCTTAAAGTCACACTATGAAAACTTGTTCTAGCCTCACCATGAATGTTAGTTCTTGTTTCACCATGAATGTCAGTTCTGGTCTCACCGTGAAAGTCTATTCCTGTCTAACTATAAAGAAAATTTTTCGCTTTATTTACATATTATTACATGTATCGTTGTAATTTATTATTTTATTCTTTTTCATTCCCACTCATTTTAATTTTCAATGCTCAATATCCCTAAATGATAAAAACTAATGAAGTTTCACTCTTTTCGTCACTTGATATTTCTTCTCTCAAACCATATGACCCTTTCAATCTTTTGTCTCTCTTTGGAACCTTTTTTGGAATGCCCAGGATGAAGTGCCCATATTCTTCGACTCTTGAGAAGTGCATATCTCACAAGAATCTAAAAAGAGCACCAAATATAGCACCAAAATGTCCTATGAATCCAAACCATGTTGACAGAATAGTGGTACCAGATAAAGAAAATCATCCCTAAGTGGATACTATCAAGTTAGTCTCTAGTGTCGAAAGTATTAAAAGAGTAGGGAAGTTTTGTTTCGTTCAAAAATGTCACAAGGTCGATTTTCCCAAAGCTAGTTGCTCGGTTTTCTCAGTTCCTTCAATTTTCATTTGATTTAGAAGATGGTTAGGTTGTAAGTAGTTGGATTAATGGCCAAGTATGTGCCTTTTATATGAGTTTATGAGCTACCTTCATAAGGATACCTCATGATGGAATTTTCGAGGACTAAAAGATTGGTACTCCTCCTCCAAGTGAGATAATTGTTTTATAAGAAGCCTATTCAAGATTTAGTGGAAATAAAAAAAAAGATAAGAGTTATTATTGTTGAGAAAGATGGTGAAACAAGATTATTTTTTATGTTTTCTTTGAATCTAATTAGTCCAAGAAAATGAGATTTTCCTACAATCATGTATCATGATGTATTTTTGATACATCTTATGAATAATAGACACATGATTAAGCAAGTAACTATGTTATTATTCATATATGTGAGTTGATAAAAACAACCTCAATGTGAACCTCCTTGTTCTACTCATGGATTAGAACTACTATGATTCATGGTAAAGGGTTGGTTGGACCAGATGAAGAAGTCATTAAGGACTATTAATTTTGTATGTCAAAGGTGATTGTAAAAAGAATGAAAATCAGTTGGAGTATATGGATAAAAGAATGGATGGATGATAATGATGAGGTTAATGAAATGTTCAACCCATTTGATTATTCTTAAAGATCTAAGAACATCATTGATCCTAGTTTGGAACTAGATGAAATTATTTATTATCCTTCTAAAAGAAGAATATGAAGATGTTTTTTCACATATTGTTCAAACTGTCATGTATAAGAAAGGAAGTGGACCTGTTCCCCATGTCATAGATGAGAAGGAAGTAAATGTTCCTCAATGAACTACTGTTTTTTGATGAACAAACTACTTCTAGAGAAGAGTTTGTGTTTATTATAAAGGAAAAGACTGTTCTGGAAGAGCATCATGAAGAAGATATTTCTCTTGAGAAATAAGTTTTTTTAGGAACACGTAGTGGAAAAAGTTATTCTTGATATTATCCCATCTTCTGAGGAAGTAATTGAGAAACAATTTCAGTTGGACATAAAAGACATGGGTGAATCTATTAGTTTTGACATTTTGGAAATAGTTAAAATAAATATAAAATATTCAACATTTGAGAGATGCACTGGTTGAGGGGGAGCATCCCCAAATCTGGAGGGTCCTGAAATTACTAATCCAGTGGATCAAAGCACTATAGATAAATGGTCTAAATTCCTCAGATAAATTGATGTGAATGATTCCCATGGTGCCTAATTTAATGTTATTGATCTGTCTAATGTGTTTCAATTGGAACTGGTTTCTGCTCTTGAATATATCATTGCAAAGGAACCTATGCTTGTCTCTACTCATGTTCCTTAACCTTCACAAGAACCCTCTAAATTAGTGATTAAGGATGATTTGATAGCATTTTGAGCTACATTATTGTCTTGAGTTAAAATCCCATGTGCAGTCAACCATCTCCTATAAAAAAACTTAATTGAAAGAGACGCTTACATATGGTCAGATAAGATCTTATGGAAGATTCATCCAAAAATACTTCATAAAATTCAAGAGGATAGAATTTAGAACAAACATCTACGTGATTATGTGGAGTATCTCAAAGCTATGTTGGAGATATGTAGAGAGTGTGGAAATCAAAACTAGATCTTCTTTCTCATCTTGTTGAGTATGTTAGTGGTTAGATTCAATATGAATTTTTCATTCTTAATCAACCTAACCTAATTCCATTATATGTCGAGATAGATGAAAGAAACAAGAAAACATTTCATGAAATGTGTTGGCCTGCTATTTTCTCAAAAATTTACTGACGAGTATAAGGGATGTCAATAGAAAGATCATAATCAAATAAAGTCCCTTACATCATCTGCTACATCTCCTAGTACCTCTGGAAAGTCATCTCAACCCTTCTTGGACAGTGATATTCTCAAAAAAGTAGTTAAGGAATAACATTAATCAGTTCTAGGTGGATTTGACAAAGAATCTCTATATATGGTTTTCAAGAATAATTACAGAGTTCTTGATTTGTTATGAATTCATTCCAAGATTGAAAATGATTATCATGAAGAAATTAATATGATGGTGTATTTATACTTCAAAAGGAGTTTCACGAATCCTAACATGACAAACCATTTAAGGTGCCTTGTAGAAAATCAGAAAATCCCTCATGTCTCTCAAAAATTCAATACACATGTTCAAAAGATGAAAGATATCACACATTTGATGGAAAAGATCAAGGAGAACAAAGATGATTTTAAGAATGTAATGTAGTATGGTGGTGAGATTATAGGAAAATTCATCAAGTTATTGACGCCTTATCATCATGTGCATAGCACTGTTATTGCCGCTCCTACAGGTGCACTATTGCGACCAGGTTTTCCTCCTTCCTCATTCACTGCTTTTTATTATACATTTATGTCTATATCTGTGGCTCTAAATCAGATCAACCATGTTATCCTTGACAAACAACTACCTCATTCTTCCATCAAACATACCTTGGCCCCTTTTATTTTTGAAGTACTCCCTTTTATTTCTCTTACAGTTGGTTCACCATCCTTCTTCTACATATACCTCTACATCTATCGCTTCACTTGATACTGATTCCAACAGAAAAGAGAAGAAAACCGGTGTGGAAGAATAGTGAACACAATCTTTTGAATGGAATAATTCATTATTATTTTTTCCTAATCTTTATAATGACACATATTTCTGGATCTAATGCACGGTAAACTATTATTTTCTATTCTCTTATTTACCGTTGAACTGTTTTTTTAATCCCAAAAGGGGGAGAGAAATGTACCCCAAAGAGACACACTACACACTAAGAACATATATCTCACTCAATTAATTTATGATACTCAAATAGAGAGATATTGTTGGACTACTAATGTTTTAATTAGGATTTAATGATCACAAATTGTTACTCTTGTTTAATATATATCATATCATGTGTATATGTGCTTGGTTTCTATATGATTTAAATAAACCTACCCTTGATTTTAATTGCTATATATAATTTTAGATTATTGTAAATGATATTTAACATTAGTCTACAGTAATTTGTTTTAGGAATGATTAAGTATTCTTCATTTAGAGAATATTACTTCATATGTCAATAAACAGATATTTGGATATAAATGAGAAACCAGGAGTCCTCTACGAGTTCTGGTTATCAAAAAAAGGAACCAGACACAGTTACCCAGAAAACATGAACCAGACACTATGACCCAGACATCGTGACAAGACACTGTGACATTGACACCATGACCCAGAAACAATGACTAGAGACCATAACCATACACCAAAACTAGTTTCATATCTCTTGATGTTTGGGACACTAGTTCCTTGCTAGGACACCATTCAAATATTGGAAAAGGACCATGCACTGTGATCCCAACACATCATCTATGGTACCAGTTCATGATCTATATACAACTATGCTATCATAACTCTCTCACCGCTAAAAAAGACCCTATTTCATGTTGACACCATTTCCATGTGACACCATTTCCAGACAGACGGTGACACCATTCTTTAATCTATTTTGTGTTTTTGAATTTAATTTTTAATGATCTTCTTTGATAGTTTTAAATGCACTAAACTAATTAATATTTCATTGTAGACATGTCACCTTACTGTACGAGGAATTTGATACAGAATTATTGCATCTTATCGGCCTCAAAACAGGAAATCCCTGAATAAAAATAAAATTTTGGCCCTGAAACAAAAAGGAAGTACGATAGTAGAAGTGAGAGAATACCTGATAAAATAATTGACACATGCCACAAGTAACATATAAGAATGCATCCTTAAAACATTACTTAATCTTGAATTGAATGAATAATTCACATTATGGATTTTTTCAGGTTTTGAGTTTTAGATAATTATTTCATAACTATTACATCTCAAAAGTTACAAAGTAGACACTACTACTCAGTTTCCATTTTTTCATAAAATAAAAACTCTTAAAAAAAATTCATTTCTAGTTCCATGTTTTAGACAACATGACTTTCCATGATCCCATACATTACCCTATTACACTCTATTTCATGTAAAAAACATTTCAATAACTTGGGATGAGCATAAAAAGATCAGAAATGAATACACAAAGAAAGAAACTGTTAGTTTTTTAAAAAAATTATGTAAACAATGAATACCTAATCATAAGTAATAATTTTCACCTATATAAAGTTGTAAATATTATTCACTAAATAAAATATCATTTCTTACCCATTTTTAACCAAAATATCACCATAAAACCCATATATAGAACACATAACAAATAAAGGTAACTTCGCACATAAACACACATAAATGGAATAACCATACGGTCGACTTCCAAACATGTTACTAAAAGATATAGACATACAACCGACATCCATACCCAATGCATTAATGGTTCTAATGTAACCAACCATCCGGGATTATCATGGAACCACCAATCAATTTTTTTATCACATAACCACCAGTCAAATGTCCATGTACTATTATAAAATCATAACACATAAAAAAGTATAAATTAAAGAAAAAATATCCACATTTCAATCACAATATATCACTTAAATATATTGACATATAAAATCCATTATCAAAACCATTTTCAATACCAAAATACATAATAGAGTATATGGTATTTATTTTTCATTTTAAAAACATTATGACATGTTAAGGAAGCCAATGATCAAGTAATACTTGTGGCAGCAGAAAGGTCGTTTCCACCATGTACATTAAAAGAAAAATTCTTTTTTGTCATTTAGTAAAACTATTTATAGAAAAATATTCCCATTGAATGAAATGAAAAGTTAATGGTGTTTATACATCGTATAAAATAAAGTCTTTTATTAAAACAAAATATGCCTCAATGAAAGCAGATTGAGATGAAGTGCCTTACCTTGTGTTTGACTTGACTCCATCATTCTTTAATCTCATGGATATTAAAATAAATTTTTTCTCTACATTCTTATAAACCTTTTTCATGTTTATTATCCAATTTATATCACTTATTAATATGTTATTATCATCATTTAAACATTTATGTTAATAACGTTTGTTTTTTCAATATTTGGTAATTGAGTCAAAAAATAAACTTGTTATTATTACAAATTATGCATGTGGTAAAATATCGATTATCTCTACAATGATATTAATTATTTAGTTATCATATATATCATATATATCTACTAAAATATGTTTTTATAATAGTACATAAATTTTGAAGGTAATAAATGATATGCACCGTTCATGGAGACGGTAAACCGTACGTACGCATGAACGCTACTTTCATTTCTATTTCGCATTTAATGGAATGAAAACATAATTATATAGAGGTAAATTATAATTACAGTAAAATAACATATTTAATATTATTAACTTCATCCTATATACGTCCGACATATGGCATTAACGATTCAAATCACTTTGAGGGGCAGTAGCCCGCATTTCCTAAAATGAAATTATCGCGTGTACCTATTATGGAAACCATAAAGGTATGCCATAAATTAGGAATACAGAAGAATAAGGAAAACATAAACATAATATATATCATATATAAATATAGTGATATTTTAATGGCCAATGAAAGGTAGTAGGAGATAATTGAACAATCATCATTTCGTGAGGCAGTAGTTCGCAATCCACAAGAACAGTATGTTCTTCATCCATTAGATGGAGGTGTGTGTATGTGTAGCTCGAATACATCTCAAAAAAATCCTACAATATTTGAGATACTTAATTTGTTTCAAAATAAAGGAATAAAAAGATTTTATGCGGTTGGAGAAGCAAAATAAAACAAAAGAACATAAGAGGACATGTTACCTTTAAATCGGGCAACTCCCATTGGTTTGAACCAAAAGGTTTTCCTAAAGTGCTTTATGCCTATGGTAAGGATTCTATGATGAAGATAGGGATATTGGGAGATTATTTGAGTAGTGTTTGGAGGATCCAAATGGCTTGAGAAGTGTGTTAAATGGGTAGGAAGTGGGGTCTTTTTATAAGGGAGAAGATGGGATCTTTTGGAAAGCTTGAAAATATTATTTTGTTATATAATGATTTTCGGTTTATAAAGGTCAAAAAATCATTAAATTATAAGATAAGGTGGCCCATGTTCGAGATAAAATTATCCAATAAGAATTTGACAATATTTGGATAATTGTTTAAACTTTAACTTCATATTTATTTAAATTATTCAATAATGACATAAAAATTACATTATCATTGTGTCATAAATAATTTTAATTGTTTGATGTCTAAAAATTATAAAATAATTACCATGATATTTGAAATATTTTTATCTTTATAATGAATATTTATAAACATATATATAAATTGTATAACCACATTTAAAATTTTTTTTCGTAAAACAATACATGTTTGTGACATTTTTAATTTTACCTTAAATAAAAGGGTATTGATATCTTTATATTACCCAAGTTGCTCCATGGGGTCCCAAAATTGACCCCTTATTTGTATTGGTTGGCCATGACTCATCTCATATTGGTATAACATGTTTAAATGTAATTTCATATTATTATAACATTATTTTTACCTTAAATTATACTAATTACCTTTAATCATGGTTAATAAAAGTCAAAAGTTACTATTCACCAAAAATTATTTGCATCCCAAAGAACCAAATTTTACAAAAAAAATGAAAACCAAGTATATTGGATTTTGGAAATTCAATTCACAGAAGTGGTAAAAGTTTGTTTAAACGAAAAATTAGTTTTTTAACTACCACTTAGTGGTATCACTATTCATAAAAAATGAAGTTATTTAGAAAAATACCAAAATTTCACCTTAAGCTATATTTGATATTCCAAATTAAAAAATTATGTATATTTTACAAAATTAAAAACTTATAAGTTTCATTAACGGATTTTATAATTATTTTCTATTGTCAAAACAAATAGTGTGTTTTTAAGAAACAATATCTATCAAAATATTGAAACTTGTTTAAGTTTAATTTCAAACTGAAATAAATTCCAATGACCACCATTCGATTAAATGGAAAAAATATATTCTAATTAAAAATTAAACCTATTAAAAAGATATTATAACTATATAAATAAATAATATTAAAATTAGGTTTTGATTTAAAATACAACATTTTTCACTATTCATTTAAAAAATGATCTTTATCGGAAAAATTACCAAAACATACACAAAGTAAATTTTGATGTCCCGATTGTAAAGAATCTTTTTTTGTCCAATAGAATGTATTAGAGTGACCAAAACTATATTTTAAGAGCTTTCTCTATCAAAAGGCGATAAATCGACAATTTAGTTAATATTAGAGTATTTATGTTTAATATTGGATTCAATTATATTTTAGGCCTCTAGAGTTAAGTGGATAAATGTAAAAAAATTTAACAAACATATATAATCATATTTTATTTATTTTTATTCATTTCTTCCAATACAACATCTAGGAGTTAACTACCATTTAAAATAAAATTATTATATTATTAATGTGCAACGTAAGATTTCAATGAAATCTGTTATTGCGTATCGGGTACACCATCGAACAAAGAAACCCCATTAAAGTAAAATTATTATATAATTCACAAATATTAATAAATATGAAAATGTATAATTTTTTATTTACCTGGATGTTACATCCTTCCCTCCTATTGAGAATTTCTTCCTCACAATTTTATTCACTTATAAAATAAATGGGGGTATGTATCCATCATAGAATTTTTAGATTCCCACATTGTCTCTTAGACCATATGGGTTTTGAAAAAAAACTTCACCTGATTAATTACCTTATTCTGCAACACATGCTCTATACAGTAAATAATCTGGACTGGTTGTTCCTCATAAGAGAAATTATCTTCCAACTGAACATTTTCTGGGCTCAAAACATGAGATGGATCATGAATATACTTTCTCAATATTGAAACAAGAAAAACATTTTGCGCCTGGGAAAAACATGGTGGTAAATCCATTCTACATGGAACTGATCCAACATTCTATAGGATTTCATAAGGTCTAATGAACCTTGGAATCAACATTCCCTTCTTACCAAAACACATCACACCTTTACATGGAGAAGAATTGAGAAAAACATTATCACCAACCTCAAAAGAAATATCCTTCCTCCGGTTATCCGCATAACGTTTCTTCCTGCTCTGAGCTGTTCTCATGTTCTTCTGAATAAACTGAACTTTTTTTTCCATCTCTTCCACCAATTTGGGTCCCATTCCCATAAATTCCCCTACATCATCCCAAAAAGTTGGAGTTTAACACCAGTTTTCATATAATGACTCAAATGGAGCCATCTGTATACTAGAATGAAAACTATTATTATAAGAAAATTCAACCAAAGAACTATGTTGGTACCAACATACCTAGTAATCCATCATGAAATCACGTAACATATCCTCCAAGATCACAATTTTTTATTCTGACTGCACATCTAATTGTGGATGAAAAGTTGTACTAAAATATAATTCAGTACCGAACAACTTATGATGGACTTTCCAAAAGTTAGAAGTAAACCTAGGATCATGATCAAATACAATGGAGAGGGGAACACCATGAAACTTGACTATATCTTTAACATAAAACCAAGACAGCTGATCTAGAGAGAAAGTATCTCGAATAAGAATGAAATGAGAAGATTTAGTCAATCGATAAAAAATAATCGAGATTGCATTATTACCTCGATATGTCTTTGGTAATCCCATGACAAAGTCCATGGATATATTTCATCATTTCCACTCTGGAACTGGTGAAGGGTGAGACATAACTATCGATAACTTCCCCTTTCTTTTAACCTGTTGACAAGTTAGACACTTCACAGTGAAAGTAGCAATATCTCTTTTCATTCCATCCCACCAGTAATACTCTCGCAGATCTCTGTACATATTAGTACTGCCATGATGAACTTAAAATGGGGAAATATGAGCCTCACATAATATCTCATTATTCAACTATGAATAACAAGGAATATATAATATCTTCCCAAACCTCAAAACACAATCATTATCAACATTAAATTCAAAAAACTTACACTTCTGAACCATGTCTACCTTTTTCTGCAACTCACTGTCTTTCATCTGCACTTGCTTAATGCTGTCTGATAGAGATGATCTCACTGACACCTGAAACAAAATAGATGAACATCCTACACCAACAACTTATATTACAAATTTCATAAAATCAAAAACCAAAGGATCTCATTCCAAACGTAGCATGGTTAATGAATCATTACTTTTTCAACTCAAATCATGAACCACATTATTTTCTTTTCCAGAATGGTAATGAATTGTACAATCATAATCCTTTATTAATTCCATCCATATCATCTGTCTCATGTTCAATTTTTTTTCTATGTGAATATATTCTTTAAACTTTTGTGATCAGTATATATTTCAAACTTTAATACATACAAATGTTGACACCAATTTTTTAAATCAAAAACAATAGAAGCTAATTCCAAATCATGTGTATGGTAATTTAACTCATGATTTTTCAACTGACATGAAACATAAACAATTACTTGATCATTTTGCATAAAGACACAACCAAGACATTTCAACAAAGCATCATTGTAGATGACAAACTCACCATTTTTGTAAGGTAGTGCGAAAACTAGATCATTCACCAATCATATTTTCAATTAATGAAAACAATAATCACATTCTTTTGTCCAAATGAACTTTACACCTTTTATAGTTAACATAGTAATTGTACTAGATAACCGTGAAAAATTTTCAACAAACCTCTAGTAGTAACCTTCCGAACAACTAAAACTACAGATCTCGATTATATTTGTGGGTCTTGGCCATTATTCAACAACGTTGTTTTAGCAGGATCAACAGTTATGCCATTTTTTGAAACAATGTGACCAAGGGAAAAAAATTTGTAACCAAAACACATACTTGCTGAATTTTCCATACAGTTTCTTTTCTTTAAAGGTTTGTAAGATAACCCTTAAATGACTTTTATGTTCCTCTTTACTTTTGGAATAAATAAAAATATCATCAATGAACAGAAACAAAAACATATCCAAGAAATCATAGAAAATTCTATTCATTAGATCCATGAATACAGTAGATGCTTTGGTTAACCCAAAAGGAATAACTACAAATTCATTATGGCCATATACAGTATGAAACATGGTCTTCGAATCGTGTACATATTTTAATTTCTACTAATGGTACCCCAACCTCAATTCAATCATGTAAAAATACTGAGCTCCTTGGAGCTGATCAAAGAAATCTTTGATATGAGGCAAAGGATACTTGTTCTTAACAGTGATGTTATAAAATGATCTATAATCAATGCAATTTCTAACTGAACCATCTTTATTTTTAACAAAAAATACAGGAGCACCCCATTGTGATGTGCTAGGTCAAATAACACCTTTATCTAATAACTCCTACAATTTCTTCTTTAACATTAAAAGATAATCTTGAGCCATTTGATAAGGGGGTTTTGAAATTGGATTAGAATCAGGATATAAGTAAAAAGTAAATTCAACTTTTTGTTCTTGTATAATACCAGAAAACTCATCAGGAAAAACATCTAGATACTCATATACCACTGGCACAACATTAATATGAACAGTTCCTTTTTTTCAACAATATGTTCAAGGTAACATTCATTTCCATCATTTACTAGTTTCTCAGCTTCCTGATATGTTATCAAAAGTAAGGGTTCATTATTGTACAGAAACTAAAAATCATTCTGAAAAGAATCCTCTTTAGCTTTTTTAGTCAATATTACCATGATAAACAGAAATCTAATCCTTTCCCAAAATAACATCAAACTCTAGTAGAGGAAAAACAATAAGGTTTGCTGGTAGATTCATTCCAAACAGAAGGATAAAAATGTTCGTATAATTTCTTTTTGTCTCAATGTTTTATCTAATGTTTTTAACCTATGTTCAGGATTCATATCTTGAGATGGAATTCCCAATTTACCAGAAAAGATCTTATAAATGAAAGAATGTGTAGACCCTAAATCAAAAAACACATTGGCATAATCTGAATAAACAAACAGTGTACCTGATACTACTTCATTTTATGGACCATCATTTGTTGATGTAGTTAAAAAGTATTTCACCACCCCTTTTTACTTGTATTCTGGAAGTATTACCTCATTTGAGTTCTTTTTTACACACTCTATTTCATAATGACTCTTTTTATTAAACTTAAAACATCTTACCACTAGCATTTCATTACCTGGTTGACTATCTTCCTTACAGTTACGATAAATATGACCAGACTTACCATACTAATTGCACATTCCAGACTTGGAAAAACATTCTATAGGATGCATTTTACCACACTTCTCATAGGATGGATAATTGGTTTTCTTACCTCCATGCTCCTTTGATGAATTATTTCCCATTGTAGGCCATCGAGACCTCTTATTCTATTGTTTTTCAAAGAACACATGATCATCGGAAAACTACATTTCCACCTTCTCCACACATCGATGAAGTTTTTCATAAATTTTTTACTCGATAGAATCTAATGAACTTCGATACTTTGGCTTTAAACTTGATTAAAAATGGTTTATTTTACTATAAATTTCTCATATGAAATTTGGATCATACCTTTCCAGTCGAGTGAACTTTTCTTCAGAAGTAGCCACTGAGTCATTCATCTTCCACAATTTTAGGAATTGTTTTTCCATCCTATGACGAACCACCATAGGAAAATATTTCTTAAGAAACATACCTTTGAATTCATCATAGACAAGATCATCAATATCGCCATTATCCCAGATATTTTTCACCATTGACCCCCACTAATCAACTTCACCTTCAGAATGGTAAACAGTGAGACTAACCTTTTGATGTTCTGAACACCCCATGACATAAAAAATCATTTCTAGTGCTTTAATCAACCCTTCTTCTAGAACAGTGTCTTATGATCTTTTGAATGATGGGGGATGTTGGCTCATAAAATAATCCACTACTGACATTTTCCTCAGTGGTTGACCTGGCTGATCTCGTGTGTGGATAACACCACACTTTATAGCCTGAGTTAGTTGTTCCATCACTACAAAAAATTGTTTAGTTCTAATTCTGACCATCTCATGTTGCTGATTTGGAAGGTTGTTTACCTTCCGATGTCATCCCAACATAGCTGCCTTGCTTCCTCTGTCGAAAACCATTCTGAACACAGAAATATCTTAGGAAATAAAAAATGGTAATTTTTAAAATCTATATCATTTCAATTATACCATTAATTAATTTATGGACATGAATTCAACAATATTCTAACTCATAAATTTCTCTGAACTGTCCATTGATACAAAATATAACGACCCAAACTTAATACATTTTGTAATATTGAATTAAATGAATAATTGACATTGGGGGTCTTTTTAGGTTTAGTGTTTTGGGGAATTATTCCATAACTATTACATCTCAAAAGTTACAAATTAGACACTTCTACATAGTTTCCATTTTTTTATAAAATAAAAACTCTTGAAAAAAAATTATCATGTCTAGTTCCATGTTTAGACAGCATGAAATTTCTTTATCCCGTCCTTGATCAAATTCCACTATATGTCCTATGAAAAAAATTTCAAAAACATTGGATGAGCATAAAAATCTCAATAAGGAATACACAATGAAAGAAACTGTTATTTTTTAAAAACAATATGTAAACCGTGAATAGCTAATCATAAGTAATACTTTTAACCTATATGAAGTTGTAAATACTCTTCATTGAATAAAATATCATTTCTTACCCATTTGTAACCAAAATATCACCATAAAACCCATATATAGAACACATAAAATATAAAGGTAACTTGGAAAATAAACATACATAAATGGAATAACCATACGGTCAACTTCCACACATCCCACTAAATGGAATACACATATGACCGAATTCCATACCTGATGCATTAAAGGTTATAATGTAACCACTCGTCTTGGTTTATCATGGAACCTCCCATCATTTTTTTGTCATGTAACTACCCGTCAAATGTCCAAGAACCATTATAAAATCATAGCAAATAAAAAAATATTAATTAAAGAAAACATCACCACATTTCAATCACAATATATCACTTAAATATATTGAAATAAAAAATCTATTATCAAAACCATTTTCAATACCAAAATACATAATATATTATATGATATTTATTTTTCCATTTAAAAACATTATGACTTGTTAAGGAATCCAAATATCAAGTAATACTCACGGCGGCGGAATGTTTGTTGTCACCACGTACGTTAAAAAAACATTATGTTTTGTCGTTTAGTAAAACAATTCGTAGAAAAATATTCCTTTTGAATGAACTAAAAATTCAAAGGTGTTTATACATAATATAAAAGAATGTCTTGTATTAAAAAAAATATTCCCCATTGAAAGCAGATTGAGATGAAGTCCCTTACCTCGTGTCTATCTTGACTCGATCGTTCTTTAATCTCTTGAATAATAAAATAACAAAAATTTATACTTTATTAAGAACCATTTCCAAGTTCATTATTCCTTTTATATCACTTATTACCATGTTATGAACATTATGTAATCATTTATGTTAATAACGGTCTTTTTGTGGATATTTGGTACTTGAGTCAAAAAATAAACTTCTTATAATTACATGTTGATCATGATGTAAAATATCCATTATCTACAGAATGATATTCATGATTTAGATATCATATATATCATTATTATACATTATAATATGTATTTATAATAGTACATAACATTTGATGTTATGAAACGAAATACACCATTCATGGAGACGGTAAACTATACGCACACATGAACACTACTTTCATTTCTATTTCAAATTTAATGGAATGAAAACATTATGATATATGGGTAAATTATATTTCCAGTATAATTTCATATATAATACTATTAACTACATCTTTTATACGTCCCACATATGACATTAACTATTGAAATCACTTTTAGGGGACGGTAGTCCGCACTTTCTAAAATGAAATTATTGTGTTTACCCATTATGGAAACCATAATGGTATGCCATAAATGGCGAATACAGAAGAATAAGGAAAACATAAACATAATATATATCATATATAAATATAGTGACATCCTAATGGCCAACATGAGAGGTGGTAGTAGATAATTGAACAATCATGGTTTCAGGAGGTAGTAGTTCACTGTCCATAGAAACAGTATGTTCTTCACCCATTAGATGGAGGTGTGTGTAAGTGTAGCTCGAATAATTATCATAAAAACATACTAGTATATTGAATATATTTATGTTGTTACAAAATAAAGTAATAAAAATAGTTTATGAGGTTTTAGAAGCGAAATAAAACAAAAGAACATAAGAGAAGACATTAACATTAAATCGGGTAACTCCCCTTGGATTGAACCAAAAGGGTTTTATGAAGTGCTTCTTGCCTAATGTGAAGCTTATATGATGAATATAGGGATATTGGGAGAGTATTTGAGTAGAGTATGGATGATCCAAATGGCTTGAGAATTATGTGAAATGGGTAGGAAGTGGGGTATTTTTATTAGGGAGAGGTGGGGATCTTTTGGAATTCCTGAAAATAATATTTTATTTTATAATTATTTTCGGTTTCTAAAGGTCCAAAAATCATTAACATCGAATATATGGTGTCCCATGTTATAAATATAATCCTTAAATATGAATTGGACACGTTTTGGATATTATTTTAAACTTTATATTATTATTTATTTAAATTATTAAATAATGACAAAAACACTGCATCATCATTGTGTCATATATAATTTTATTCATTTGATGTCAAAAAATTATAAAAAAATTACAATTATGTAGGAAATAATTTTAGTTTTATAATTAATATTTATATTTAAATATATCAATTATATAACCCCATGTAAAATCCGTTTTAGTAAAACAAAACTTGTTTGTGACATGTTTATTTTTACTTTAAATAATAAGGGATTATTGTCATTATCTTACCCATGTGGCTCCATGGGGCCCCAAAATTTACCCATGGTTTTTATAGGTCTTCCAAGACTCATACAATAAGGTTTGAATATGTTTAAAGGTTATTTCATTTTATTATAACATTATTTTTACCTTAAATTACACTAATTAATGTTAATTGCTGTTAATAAAAGTCAAAAGTTATTATTCACAAAAAAATTATTTTCATCCCATTGAACCAAATTTTACTTAATAATGACAAACAAGTATGTCAGATATTTTAAATTCAATTCATAGAAGTGGTGAAATTTTATTTAAATGAAAAATCAGTTTTTTAACAACCACTTACTGGTTTCACTATTCATAAAAAAATTGATGTTTTTCAGAAAAATACCAAAAATTCAGCCTAAGCTATATTTGATATTACAAATTATAATTTTTTGTCTATTTTAAAAAATTCAAAACATATAAGTTGAATTAAAGAATTTTATAATTAATTACCATTTTTAAAACAAATAGTGTTTTTTAAGAAAAAAAACCATCAAAAGATTAACACTTGATTAAGCCCAATTTCAAAGTGAAATTAATTCCAATGACCACCATTGGATTAAATAGTAAAAATTTATTTTAATTTAACTTTAATACAACTAAAAATATAATCGATCCATATAAAAAAATAAGATTAAAATTTAGTTTTTGAAATAAAATACATCATTTTTCACTATTTATTTAAAAAATGAACTTTATCGGAAAAATAATAAAAACATACACAAAGTAAATTTTAATGTCCCGATTCTAAAAAAGTATTTTATTTAATCCAATATAATGTATAAGAGTGACAAAAACTATATTTAAATAGGGTTCTCCATCAAAAGGTGGTAAATCGACCTTTAAGTTAATATTAAAGTATATATGCTTAAAATTGGATTCATCCGCATTTTTGGCCTCTAACATTTATTTGATAAATGTAAAAACATTTAACAAAAATATATAATCATATTTTTGTTATTTCTATTAATTCTATCCAATACAACGTCTAGGCGTTAACTACCATTTAAAATAATATTATTATATTATTAGTGTGCAACGTAAGATTTCAATGAAATCCGTTGTTGCTTATCAGGTATTCCATCGAACATAGAAACCCCATTAATGTAAAAATAATATTTAATTCATGAATATTAATAAATATGAAAATGTCATATTCATTATTTATGTGGGATGTTACATTATATCTGAAGAACTCAAGAAACAATCCTGAATCCAAATTCTAGGATACCATAGATTGGAGACATGAAAATCTTCTCAATAAAAACTCTATGAGGAACATGATCCAGTTATAACTGCAGACCAGATCACTAGACCTGGGATACTCTATTTCTCCTAAGAAGATTAGATACATGCATCTGCTTCATCCTAGATGTATTGAGTGGCATATAATAACACTCAAAGTACTTCTAAACATATATCATTATCTTTTCGTTTATGGGTATTGTTTTTAGATTTCGAGCGGTGTGTGTATGTTGGTATTAAAGCAAACAATATCTCCTACTCAAATATGAAGGATTCAAGATATCATTTCTCTTATAACTTTTTACACTTGTTTACTTACATGGTTATGAGTGAATGTGGTCCCTATGTGAACTGGTAGTTTAGACACATGAAGAACTGTTTATGTGGTTAGATGACTTGGACTGTCATGTGTACTATTCCATACCCCAATCCAGGGTATGGATCATGTTTATTAAAATCAACTCTTTGGTGGTAGGTAATCAACAAGTGGAGTGGATTAGGAATTATCTTGGGACTGAACCACTTTTTTTATATCCACTGTGTTGTTTAATTTAGCTTTCACTCTTTTACTGTATAATTCAAAAATCACTAGATTTACATTAATAGATAATATTATAAAGAAGTTATATTTGTATTTCCTTATAATAATAGTTTCAAAATTAATATCAATAATTGATATTGAGATTAATGAGAATTAATCAATCTTCTGATAAGTTATTTGAATAGTCAGACATTCCAAACCATATTACCGTGATTAATTGTGTTGTATTTATTGTTACTAGGTAACTGTTTATTAAAAATATTCAAACAGATATTTTTATAGATGCTCAAACCACCCCCAACATCATGAGTACTCTACTCCGACCTACATCATGTATATGTCTTCTATGAGATATGCATACATAGGTGAGTTTTATTATTGACCATCATCTTTAAATAATTGGTATATATTAAATAAACATTATAACCTTAGAGGGTATAGAGAGATCTTTCTCAATAATGTTTAATGGGGGTTGGTGTCAATATCTTCCAATATTAATGTTTTATTATAAAAAAACATTCACATAGTCATTTTGATGAACCTATATGAGTCCCACTATATATATATGTTTAAAAGTCAATGGTGTTTGGTTGAATATGGAGAATCCATTCTATATGGACTTGAGATAGTAGAAAAAATGTCTGTGAATGTTTTAACAACTTATAAGAACAACATTGAAGGTTAGAGTCAACAAAAGAGTTATACCGACATCAGTTAAGTGATTTGGATGTTTATATTTCACATAATATTTTTTGGAATTTCACCTTGAAATAAAGATATTTTTTTAGGAATGGTATTATTATATCTAGTTATATTGGCCCCAGTGAGTTTCTTGATCAAGTATATATAGTATCCTATATCTTCAACCTAACCATTGTAATCTTCATGACGTGTTCCATGTATCTATCCCATTAAAGTACATAACTAATCCTTCACATTTATTGAAGATAGTTGTTTTAACAGTATATAATGATCTTTACTATGAGTAATATCTAGTATAAATATTAAATTATAGTGACTGAGTGATATTGAACAAGACCACTTTCCTTCCTAATGTTCGATGAAAAACACCAAATTTGATGAATCATCATTTGACCTTTACATGTAATAAAATAATTATATCCTCATTTTTATATAACATACTAAAAATATTATTGGAATAATTTAATATTATGGTTGTTATAATGTGTCAAATTATTATTGCATGAAATATTCCCCCTTAAAAAATTTATTTGTTATGTTTCATGTGTTACCCATAATAGCAAGTTCAAATGAATTGTAAAACATCATTAAAATATTATTTTTCATTTATCACCCTAAAATATGATTGGAATGTTTCAATAAAAATAAATAAATCATGAAATATATATGTTCTATACAATCATAAAATAAAATAATCAATTATCATATTACTAGACTAGAAAACAATTTTTTTAAAAAAGTAATGTTTTTTTTTCTGAAAAACTATTTTTATGATGGAAATGTCCTTTTATACTAATTAATTAAATTAATAACAATTAGTGAATTTTTTGAATAAAATATATTTAGTATTTGTTTGAATGAATTCTTTAATTATACGAAATTTATTTTGACTAGGAATAGGATTAGAAGAAATGTAGTTGTTCACAGACAAAATTATTTCATATAAAAAGGTGATTTAATCTCATTTTTCAAATTTAAATTATAAATATTATTTCCTTTTATAAGTATTTATTGAGTTAATATTAAAAAAATTAATATCAATAATTTCAAAAATATTATTTACTCCTTTTTTATTTATTTCTAGATGAATTGTAACTGCGTTAATTTCTATTAGCTCTGTATAGGGTAAATCAGGTAAGTATTTGTTAGATATATGTTACAAGGGAATGATTTTTCAACATAATAATACAAGATTAATTAAATTTAACCCTCAAAACAAGAGGTTCTTAATTGAGTTGTTTAATATACACTTTTTCCTAAAAATGAATTATATATTTATATAATCAATGAATGTTGAAAAATGTCATCCTATTTATTTTTATTATATTTTTAGTGTCCACAGAGGGAAAATGTAATTTATGAATTAACAAACCCATTAATTTTGAGAAAAATAAAATTAATTTCAGGATATTAATATAATTTTATGTTTGAGTAAATATATAATGACCATAATTTCAGGTTCTACTTTGTTGGAGTTTTTATTCATAAAAAATATAATAAATGATTTCAAAAGAATTAAATGTGATATATTATTAATGAAATATTAGGACCTATAAATGTTATAGATCAATATGACATATTAGGGAGGTGTGGCTTAATTATATTCAAAGTCCTAATTCATTTTAATATATTTAACGATAAATTAAATTATTATTGTCTGAATTAAAAAATGATATTTTATGAAATTAGTATTTTTTTAAAACTATTTAAAAATAATTAATATCTTGAAATAATAAATTTATTATATGATGTGTCCTAAACATCATTAAATTTCCATTTAATATCAATTTACCTCTTTATAAATATATTTTTCATCCTTGTAATATTTATTTATTTATTGTCACTATTACAAATTATATTTTCTTACTATGTCTTAATCAAAATGAATAAGTTTAAATTGAACTAAATAATATGTAAATTATATTTCATGATTTTATTTCAATGCTATACAAATATAATACATCTCCATTTCGATGAATTTGTATTCAAAATTAATTAATTAAAATATAATCTTTATAGAATGTTCAAAAGTCCCTTCACATCAATAAAAAATGTCCCCCTCCCCAACTACAAAACACCACATTGAATATTCTAGAAAGACTAGACTTATAAATTTATCTCCTCACCATACCCATAACTTTTTTGGGGATGTGGCCTTCCTAGATGGCCAAATCAATGGCTTTTTAGTGGATTAAAATGAGTTGTTTCTAAGAAGAGGAGGTATGAACGATAATAATGAAAGTAGAGACTTGATGTATGTGATCTGTTTCACACATTTTCCATGGAGGGATTGATCTCATGTTGAAATGTGATATTTTCAGTGGTTTATCTAATACCATGAATATTTTTCGTGATTATTATTATGAAAATTATGTGATATACATAATTATCACCAGATTCATTCATTTATTGGGATTATAATTTAAATCTTAATAAAGTGTTTAGTGTTTATTTCAAATTAAAATCAATATTTTGGATTATATATGTTATATTCTCAACTGGGGAATATATATACACCATATCAATGGTTTCATGATTTTTTTTTAATTTTTTAACAATTATTCTACGATCTTTTAATTTAATTTTACAGAAGTTTGACATTATAAAAAATGGTTTGAAATTAATATTAATATTTTTTTATGAATGTGGTAGTTCTTATTATTTTTATAATTGAGTGAATATATGTTTTAATTATGTTATATGGTGTGAAATAGTTTTCTAAAATCAAGAATAATTATTTATTTGAAGGATGCATTAAAATTTCACGTTTTTATTTTATATGAAATATTATCAATTTAAGTTATTATTTTTTTAAATAATTTTCTTCAAAATGGTAATCATTTTTCCTCAAGAAATGTTCATAGTGATATTTTAAAATTATTTTCCTTATAAGATGTAATAATTTAAAATTAAATAATCATTATTGGTGAAATGAACCAATGATACCAAATTTAGTTTTTCACATTATAGATTATAAATATGATAAAAAATTATGAACACAAATCATTTAAATATATTTTTCTATTATTAAATGTTTATGAAACACATTTTTTCCCCAAATTTGGTGTACATAATGGTTTTTGATATTGCGGCACAAATATATATATGAATATCATATTATATCATGTGGTGAAAAATTCTCCCTATAAAGAATTATTTAATAATATATTTTATTTGATTTCAAAAAGAATAGGAGATGTTTTTCCTTTCATTAAATTTAGTAATTGGAAGGTTATTACGAGCCTGAAGTAGGTAAATCAATGGTCATACCAATTTTAATATTTTATGAATATCATTTATTGTAGACTTTACAAAAGGTTTTATATGAATATATGAATTCCACAATCTATGTATTATTCAAATGTTATGATCTTAAAGATCATGTTATGTGACTCCATTAGGATTCATGTCTCTGGAAATGGACATTTATTTTACTTAACTACTAGTTAGGATATATGATATAGAATGTATGGTTTTCAATTCCTAATCTCATATCCTTATGATAATATTTTTCATATATGATGATTGACATCTATCTTGTTTACCCTTATTGAAAACATGAGCTCACCAATTTATATATTTTCATCTACAGGTTATGATGAATGGATTTAAGTATGATTGTTAAATTAGGCATTATACATATAAAGAACATAGTTGAAGATTATCTATATCACCTATGAATCAGTTGATAATGTTTGTTTGTTTTTAAAGGTAATATACCAAAATTATTTTTGTCTAGATCATTATGTTATATAATTAATATTAAACTGTTATGATGTTTGATTTCTATATGAAATGATTGGAATTATATATTGTATGATAAATAGATTAAAAATAGATATGGGATTGTTATACCACTATATTCATATGTGTTTCATTTACAAAAAATTAAGTATTCAATAGAATTATATAAAAATAATATTCATTCAAAATAAAAATAGATATAATGAAACATTATAAATTTACATTAAGTCATAAGTTATTAATAGTAATATCCACAATAAAAAATTAATAAAGTTAATTTATTTAACAATATTTATTTATTTATTATTTTATAATTTACATTTCAAATTTTTTACTGATGTCATTTTACACATAGAAAAATGAATCTTATTTCAATTTTTATGTGAAATTTATAAAAATTATCTAGAAATTTTAGAAACACCCCATTTGTAAATTTAAATTAATTTTAAATTCATCATGTCATTATATTTTTTCAGGTTATTTTTAGTGTTTTATCAATTATGGTTATTTTTCAATGAATAGTGAAAAATAATATTTTTTTAAATATTAAAATTTATTATAAGAAAAAGTACCAATATTTTTTTTGAGTTTTATCATAAATTTACCATCATCTAATTTAATTATTAATAATCAATTTAATTATATAAGAATCATGTTTTTTTGGGATAAGTATAAGTTTATTCTAAAAAAAGTATTTTAAAAATACTATTTTATACCTATAATAGGTTTTTATCTTAATAAATTTTATTAATATCTATTTATTCGTTTTTTTGAAAAATATATATTATATATTTAATAATAATATTTAGAAATACATTGATGTGTTATATAAAGATTACAATATATGTAAATTTTGTTGCATATATAAATATTAAATTCTTTTATAATGGGTTTTCATTGTAATATTTTAATTAATTTAAAATTATATTATGAGAACAATAAAACATTAATATGTAAAAACATTATTCAATATTTTGAATAAAAATGATTAATTTAATATATTTCACTCAAATTTTTTAGTCATGGCTTATAGAAAAAACAATTAAATTTTGTTGTCATATAATAATATAAAATGGGTTTACCAATGGAAAATCTATTTATATGGACATGATATCCACCCAAAAACAAAAAATTATTGCTTTATGAATATGTTATAAACATATATTTTACTTGAATCTAATCCTGTATAATTTCAAACTAGTATCCCATGAATGTGACCTAAAATTATTGAGATCATTTAAGAAATACAATTTCTGTTTATCTTGTCAATTATAAAAGGGTGCCACTTATCCTAAAATTATCACACCACATATGATTTATATATTGTAAAAAACCAATTATAATTATTTTATATAATATGCCACTTAATACATGGGGTTTTGGATATCCTATATTTACAATCATTAATGTCAAAAGTGGTAAGACATCTTAGTGATTTTAAATTAGAGACATAGATCTTAAATAAGCTCTTTATATTTTATTTCAACTTATAATTATTCTACATTTTTTTATAAATAAAAAATGAAGAAACTATTATAATTAATATATTTATATGTTATTTCTTTGATGTAATAACCATCTACAATATTTTCACAGCTAAATGTGAGATGAAAGAATCACTTGTGTGTACTTGTATACTACCACCTCGAGGAAGAAATATGAATCATTTTACAAAAACATATATCATTATTGGTTAAAATATCAAATTTTACATTTATATATGTTATTTGTTTTATTATAATGATTATTAAATTGTTCATTAATATTTACACTCTTTTTTATATCCTTTAGAAAATCAATATGTTATATGTGGTAACATACAGACTAAAGTATCCAAAGAGTTTTTTAACACAATTTTCATCAATTGAATATAGAAATTGTTTAATATAAATTTATAGTGAATATATATGATATTTATATCATAACTAAAATTTTTGACATTAATGAATCATCATAACTGTGAATGGAAATCAATAAAATTCTAAAACAAACCTGACAATCATTGAAGATAAATCCTGAAATAATGATGATAATGATATTCTCTTACTCAATGGGGGGTCAGATTTAATAAGTATACCATGTTTGGGAATATGTGTATGACAAATGTTTAGGAATATAATTATAATAAAATTACAATTATCATAATAGTGGATATTTGTTTTTACAATTCACAATAAAGCTGAGGTAGGGGGTTTTCATCTTTGTATTTCATCATTAAGACATGTTTGTATATTATGAAAAAAATTATTATTTATTAAAATTAAGTAGAACCCAATAATGAGTTTTTGAAAAAAACAAATTTATATTCATTAAATTTATATATTCATAAAATTTTCATTAATCTATTGACATTTAATTCAATGATTATTAATGTTGTATGAGTTTTATGTTACAAAGATAATTTTGTAGAGATAAAATTTTTTAACATCTAATTATTTAAATTATATGATATTTATCTTTATAATATTAGTTTTTTTCATCTTTAATAATTATAAATATGAATTAGATTTTAATTTAACAATTGTTTTAGATATTAATTTTTTAATATAAATAAAAAAGAATTATTTTAGCATACACCATATGAATTTAAATCTAGGATATTGAAAATACCTATTAATTAAATCATCGATTTACTGATTCATTTTATATTACCAATAATGTTTTTTATCCAATGTGTTCGATATTTTTATATTTTATTCAATTTATTTCGAAAACAAAATTGTGTATCCCTTCGGAATTGTTTTATTGATCATTATAATGTATTTATATTTATAACCACATAATTATTTTTATGCCTGACCAGTTATATTATCTACTCTAATAATCCTCATTGTTTAAATATATTATTTATGATTATATTTATGAAATATTTATAAAGCAATTATTTTATCGATGCTTTATGAGATGATTAGTTGATGAATGAATTTTTATTTTACACCTCACATTTTTATGATTATATTAAGTAATTATATGGATCCATTATATTCCAATGATTTGTGCTTATGTTTAAAAATATGTTTTTGGGATAAAATTATACCTAAAATAAAATTTGAAATGATATATATCACATTTGATAATAAGGAATTGAATTGATACTGAAGAATGCTCATTAAAGAAATTTTTCTAATAATAGTCTTTAGTGTGCACTTTGACAGTTAATATAATGGGATGGGAAGTGAACTAAAACAACTATGATAGACTTGGAGAAAATCCATAAATATGGAATTGATTTTATATTCTTATGTGTATTTCACAAAATAATATATTTTTCTTATGATATGTTTTCATTAATCATGATTGACTATTGGTGATTCCCTGGTCTTATGGAATATGTTTTTCAATTAACAATGTTTTGTTTCATGTTTTGATGATTATGATATATGAATTGAATGTAATGATTTTATAATAAATAGCTTATTTTATCATTCCATTATTCATATTTTATGTTTAGTTAGGATTATTTATTAATATCTATTATTTTTAACCTTACTAAGAATATAGGTCCACCCTTTCTTATGTCTCCCTTTCCCAAATATTAAATAATGGTAATAAGAATGATATATCTTAAAAGAATGCTAGTTACGATGAAATAAATGTTTTATGATATAGATGATTTATATACCATTTATTTACAAATCCATGTTTCCAATGATATTAATATTTTATTTTCCATAGGTAAATATTATTATGAAATTCATTAAATGTTATTTTAAATTATGACTTCATTATGAAAAAAAGTTATGCATCACTATATTTTTTATTTATATAAATTTTATGTATCATATGGATTCTAGGATGGGGAATGTTTCCTAAAAACATGTATAATAATATTATTTGTAGGATATAATCATATATAGAGAAAAAATTTGAGTTCGATTTTCCAATAAAAATATATCATTGTCAGGATAATTTTAGTGGTTATCACATAGGCTTGATGCCTCCATGGGTAATAATCTAGAAATAATTTTTTCAAGTGCATCATGACCATTATTACAGTGCATAGAAAATGATAACATACTTTAAAACTAGTTTGAAACTTTTAGTGGTTATCTGTAGGTTAATTTATATTTTCCTTAAATTTTTTGGGAAGGATATAAATAAATAATGGCCATTGATCACCATTGTTACACCTAAATTTTCATATATTGAAGAAAATGTTTCATTATTTAGACATTATATAAATTGTTTTCTTGATTTCATAATTCCATAATATAATTATTGTTACCCACACAATGGATTTTTGTATTAATTAATGGATAGAACCCAAACGAAATATTTTAATACTAAATTTGAATGAAAAATTCAATCATTTACATCTTGATAAACTATATTATATATTATGTATAAGGTGAAAACATAAGATTATTCATAATCATATATCATCATATATGTCTAATAAATAATCATTAATTAGTTTCATAACAATATAAATAAAAATGACGAATTTAAGAAGGTTTATTTTGAAATGACCATACAAGAATAATGTTTTCAATTTCCATCATGTTGATACAGTTGAATGATCCATCCTACTGTCAATATCAAGGAAATGGGAATATTTCTTCAATGTCAAAATGTAAAGATCATAGAAAAAAATTTCCAATTCAATATATTGTATATGTGAATCATGGGAATTATTTATGTTAAAATCCTAATTCCATTGGATAATTCATAGACCATGTAATTGTCAATAATGTGTCAGCCGCTTATGTGAATCATGTAATTTAGGGTACATTTATCCTCCACTCCATCTATAATGGTATTAGGTTATTGATTGATATAATGTTCCCTATAAAAATTATTATTGTTTTTTATGAATTTGATATTGTTTAAACCATAATTAGCACTTTGTATATAATTCCCATATAAACTGGAAAAATACCATATCATACTTGATATCATAGTCCAACTATTATATTATATAATTTTGTTGAATAATATAAAAATAAAATTGAAATAACATATATTACATAGTATGTTATGTAAATTTAATGCCAATATACATCTTAGATCGATGGAGATAAACTCAATATAAATGATATACATTCTATATGATAGTTTTGGGATTCCCTTCCAAAATACATTCCATCTTTTCATCAAAATTTAAAATTATATTTTTCAGTATAACTCATACCAGGTGCTAAAAATATTTCAAATAATCCTTATATAATTTCAATAATTGAGTTGTAAAAATTTAATAATTTATTCCACAAGATTCTAAATTTGGTTTTCATTCAACCTGGTACGTCACAATGGTGAGATCCAGTTTTTTATAAAGATCGATAGATCAAAGTCACCGTGAAATGATTATTATCATCATAAAAATATCATGATCATGAATATTTATTTTTAAATAAATTGATTAATTGTTTTATTACATACATATATGTCAATATTTGTCCTTGATTTATCGCTGATCAGGATGATATGAGTTACGCATAAAAACTTATTAAATAAACAATAGAATGTTTTATTAGTGATATGAAAAATATTAATTTATAGTGAGTAATTTTTTTATGAAAAATTCTATACCTATATTTAAATATTTATAAAATATATTCTTTATATATAACATCCATTATTTTGTTATTTTCTGTAGATTTAATGCTCATATATACTAAGATAAATGAATAGAATAAATATTTGTTAAGTATTGTATTTATAAAATAAAAGTTGGATATGATTTTTGAACATTTTACGATGTCTGAATTTTGATTGTAGATCATTTCATTATCTATTCCTATAATCACATAGGTGGGTATTCCAGTAGATCCATCAATGATGGATGTAAAAAACATTTTCCCGAAACCATCCTCTATGACTAAAATCAATATAATTCTTGTATTTGATGGTTATCATCGATTCATTTCAATGTATTTATTATATTTATCTAATCTACTCACAAATATTACACAAATGGGTGTATTATTCCTTTGGATGTATAAATGTAATATAAATTTCAAGATATTTATGATAATGTTGGACACCTACACATATTCTCACCCTACCCTATGTAGAGATGCGATTATGAATTACAATGTTTCATCCATGAAATGAAATTTTATTTTTTACCATGAATGTTGATATGGGGTTAGCTTATACATATTTTCATTTGATGATTAATGATTAAAATTATATGAATACTAATATTTAATGGGAACTTGTAATTATTGAATAAAAATATTAAGGAATTATCATCAATGAAATTGTTTTCATATATATACAGATTAGTCATAATATTTTAAAATTTATATTCACCTATATGTAGATGACAATAAATCAAATAATATTTTATCATTTGATTAATGGTTATGACTATCCAATAAAACACAAACCCAGTTAATTAAATAGGGTGGATTTTTCTTTGATTTGAAATGATGTTGATAAATTATATAATATGATAATCATAAATGATATAATATTTTTTTATTTTCAATGTATATTCCCTGAAATGTGGTTGCTAGGGGATACTTCCCTGTTACTGAATTACAATTCAACAATCTATAAATGTATTAATTAATCAAGAATAAATTGAAGCTATGGAAATACAAAATATGGTGATAAATATACCCAATTTAAATCATAATTATGATTTCATGAAAATGTTTAAGAAATAATTATTTTTCATGTCAAAACCACTGTCACGATCAGACCCACTAATGCTGCACTAGCTGGCGATATGCCAAGTTAGACCACCCCAAGAAAAAATTAAATGGCCATGGCCTAGAAACTAGCACATATAAGTCATATCTTAGGTATACGATACATTAGAATAATTTTCATGCATACATGGACATATATCTAATCCAATTAAATGATAATAATTAAAAATAAACGATATTATAAATTCTTGAAGAACATGTATCATGCAATAAAAGTATAAAAATACATACATTAAGAGATTAAGGGTGAAATTATCTAAGAACCAAAACTGTAAAGGTGTCAAACCATCTTAAAATGTGCAGAATAAATTCTATTTTACACTAATTTGAAACAAAGACTATTTGGAAAACCATGAACAGAACATGATTTTCCATCTAGAGAGTGTATCCGTTATCATTTTATGGTGTTCACAACAATATAATAAACCATATCATGTAACGATAGAGGATCATACCCTCATCCCATTGGGGGATACACCAAATTCTTTCTTATAATGAACTTATTGATAGGATCAAAATCATATTTCATAGATGTTATAATTCAATTTACTCATTTGGGAAGGAAAAACATTATCATACTCAACTAATTTATCTCTAAAATATGGTAATAATTTATTCCAATCACATTCATAATGAGTACATGACCATGTGAATTGAGTTGTTCATGTTTACATCAAGTTTTATAGGAGTTCACATATTATTATATATGAAGAACCTATGTGTATCCCCAAAGATACAATTTATACATGAAACCATAGGTCACATGTCATATGGTAGGGACCACACATTTATTAATCATTGATTTTTTTGGAACCATAGATCCATAGCTAGGGCTGTTACATGATGTATATCACCAGATTACGTGACTAGTATTGTGGGTATTGAAAAAACAAGAATATACTTCACCACATTCTCTCAAACCATCTACACCATCGATTTCACCACCAAATATATTGTGACCAACAGATCCTGGATCATATGATCCTTCTATTACATGTGACCATATTCCAGCATCTGATTATGCTAGAAATCATACCATGTTGTTCATCATAATATAAATATATTGAAAACCCCTTAATCATATCATCCAATCCAGTATCGATCCTCACTCAATCACCATACATTGCTGAAACATGGAAATATCACCAACAATCATGAACTGAAACCACATTGTTGATCCATTACTTCGAAGAATTATTATTCAATGATCTACTATCATGTATTCATTGATTTTTGGGCCAATGATATTTCATATGATGAACATGTAATGATGATTGGGAGAAATATATAATTTGATAATGTGATGAAAGAATCATGTCCATTTTTTTGCTTGATTATTTTTCATATAATTGTATATTTTGGAGGAAGAAACTAAAAAATAACAAAATAATTTCCCCAATATCAAGCATGGTTTCACATATAAATTCTTGTTTGTGGAATTGAGTTGTGTTCAACATGGAAAAAATTATGGAAGATAAATACAAAAATTCAAATATCATACCTTTGGTATTGATCAATTTATGACGAGGAATGATCAAATTTCATTGTATTTGGATAAATCCATAGGCTCTATTGGCATAGATGATTCCCACATCAATTATCTAGTCCCCTAATCCATTTTCATTCACAAATGATCTTAGGAAATATCTCCACTTCATTCTCAATGTTATTAATCTAATCTTATGAACTACATATATTAGGATTGATATAGGGGAGGGAAAATAATTTATGCCAATACATAACAAAATAAACAAAGAAAATATTTTATTTAATATTTAATCACGTAACAACATTTTCACAATTCTCCAATGATGATAAATATCATGTGTCATATAGGGTAAAAACACATTTTCAACTATATAAAATCAATAAAATTTTAGTCTACGATGCTTCTCTATATATGTTCATATTTTTATGAAAAATGTAAATATTTATTATTAATTTATTTAAATTTTCAAAATATCAATTTCGGGATCATTGGGACTCTTAATATCATACCATCTTACCTCCTAGATCAAAAAATAATACATGATATTTTTCAAATATTCATGTGGAAAAATATATTGATTATAACCATTACTAATGATGGAATATTTAGATAATCTTATATCTAATTATAATCTATTCCTCATGGAATAATGAATCTTTATTAAAATATATAAATGCATTTTTTGGGAAAATAGATTGAGGGATATTATGGTATATGTATCACCACTCTTGATATTTCAACACAATATATATGAAAGATAAACATCCATGGGGATTCCTGAACCATTTCCATTACCAGAATATTAATTATAAAATTACACCTTGTAATTCATCAATGTACTACCCAAAAAATGAAAAATTAAAAATGATAATTGGGTTATTTTTTATCTACTTATGATGTTAGTGAACGTTACAATAATTACATATATTTTATCTATTAATAATATTTTTAGGTTATAAAATATGAATATTGTAGTGTACCATGGGTTGCATAATTATTTTGAATATGATCAAGATATGATGTTTACTATCATGTTCTAGAGAAGGGTTCATAAATATTTAGATATAGAGTTTTGATTCATTAAGTCTTATCATATTAAGACATATATTCGGTTTATGTGGATTATTATACTAATGGAGTGTATTTTTTGGATTTGTATCTAGATTTATAAGTTGGTTGTGATCAATACCTTCCTCTAGGGGCGTTTTTCTACCCAAATTGGATTCACATCAGAATTACGATGAATCCTTATAAGGAAAACTATTAAATGATGTATGAAACTATAACATATTGAAATGGAGATGGAGAAAAACAAAATTTGGACCATAAAGAGCTATGAAAGTGACAAAGCATGTTAGGTACATTAAGAAAAACATCAAGTCAACATAGGGTAGAATGAATAATTAAGATAACAATTGTCACTGATATCACATGGAAGATAATACTGAGAATGTTTTCAATTATATTTCATCAATGAATATGGTAATCAGATTTAGATAAAATTTATAACATATCTATAGGAATATTGATCAAATTGTTATTAATTGTTTAGTAGGGACTGTAGATTATCACATTACACTCCCACTAAATGAATATTAAGTACAAGACATGTTTCCCATATCTATGTTTTGGATGTAAATATCTAATCATTCATGCGTATTGTAATACAATGTTATACTCCTAGGGAATTAAATTTCCTATTTATATAAAAAAATATATATAATTGATTATATATATAACCTTATATTCATCAATTATACCCACATGGAAACAATACATTGGAGGAATAAAAAAACTAAAGGAACAACATTAGAACACATGGATATGATGAAGATATATAATTTTAATTAATTTTAATATATTCATAAAAATTAGTGGGATAGAGTAGTTATTGGGGTGGTATAATGTAACCCCTAATGATAATATATATTTTTCTTCTTAAATAAACATTCATTATTCAATGGATTATTTTTCATGCAACACCATTCCAAAATATAATGTGAAATTAATTACCATTATATCCAAGACATTGTATTACTATTTATTATTATTAATAAAAACATAATGTAATTTAATTATAAATTGTATTGAATAATTAATATCTATTGATTAATTAATAAGTAATAAATTAAAAAACTTTAATGTCATTTTAGCTTCAAAAAATGCATTTTATTCAAAATTAAATTTTTCCCATCGTAAAAAAGATATTATTTTATTATAAAATAATATTATTAGAAAATTTATTTTATGAAATTTAAATAATTTTTAATTATTCATTTTAGAATTATTTTTGTCTGGTTTTTATAATTTTTTAAAAAAATATTTATTTTTTAGTGAATAGTGAATGTATAATTTTCTATAAAAATTTTCCTTTATTTAAATGTGAAATGAGAAAAATATATTAAATTATATATTATGAAACCTATGTATTCTTTTTTATATTTAATATAATTATATACATATTAAAATTAATTATTCTTTAGTTTCATATAATATACTATTTGGTAATACAAATAGATTTTTCTAGAACATGTTCTTCTGAAAAAATTTAGCTTTTATGTTCATAAAGTAAATTATTATTTATATATTAAATTTTTATGATATTTATTTATTATATAATAAACCATAAAATTTAATACCTTTACAAATAAAAATGGATAATTTGTTATATAATAAAGAAAATTTTAAAACATTCCATTAATAGAGACCATAAAAAATGAAGCTATATAAATTAGTTGTGTTGTTTGGTCTAGGCTATTAATGGACTACCATTGCCTTTATATGATTAAATGAGATCCCATTCATGGGGAAAATATATCCTCCAAACGAATAATCATGATTCTATAAATTAATATTAATACATTTATTATATGAAATATTTGTTCTATGAGTCACAAAAATGTCCTTTAAGTGATTCACAGGGTCCTAATATATTTAAAATTAACCAATATAAAATGAATTAAAATAATAAAAAATCTTCATGATGTTCTTTGAGTATTCTATTAATTTTTTCCTTAAAAATATAGTTTTATAGTGAATGCACATGGTATTACTATTAACGTGTATGATTATATGTCATTTGGAATGGTTCATTTGGAAGTATTACTTATTTAATCATTTATTATGAAAAACAGAATAATGATCAATATATGTAAAATATTATGATCATCATATTTTATTGAATAAATCATCAATATAAGGGAAATGATACATATTCATTATCATAATAGCATTTTATTTTATATAATAAATTACTAGACTCATTGATCAATGTTTATTCTTAATTAAGAAAATATGGGATCTGCACTATGAATAAAACTGGATAATAGTTGACTTAAGATAAAAATGATCTAGTTGATTCTTCATCTCTACAAATTATTTTACATTCCATTACTTATTGGGAATTTCAAATTGGTTTTTAATCATGTATTAAATAAACTGAAAACTCAGATCCATGCCATTGGGGGTATCTATATATGTATCTAAGAATAACATCAATATATTCATGTATTATAGGTTCAACATGCACTTCAATGTCACCTACATCATTAATATATAATGTCTTCTCTTATTTTGTAGGTCAATTCAAAGATCTATTGGGAGTTGATTAAAAAATTGCTCAGATTATGACACTTATATAAAGATAAGAAATCCCCATCTATATAATGAATTTTTCTTTCCTTTCCATATAAATAAATGTTATCATCATATTTTTAATTCCAGTCCACAAAAAAATACATTATAGTCATCCAATGATATAATAATGAATTCTATGAATAATTATTGTTTATGATTCAATATGGGGACTTCATAAAAAGAACTTATCGATGTAAACATTCAACTACAAGTTGTGAATTAAATTTATTTTCATATATTGTGACTTAAATATATATTTTTTATAGAACCCATATAACTAATTAAGGAGAATGAAGATTCATAATAAAATAAAAAATTGAATAAATTTGGGTATTTGATTCATGTACCTTCCTCCTCCTCATTGGATACGTCTAACATAACTATATTGATAAAATTGTCAAAGAATTATCCCCATGGAATCTTATGTGATAGAATACCTTGATGGATTTGAAATTGATTTGAATAATGTACCACATATATTTTATTTTTTCACTGGATATAATTTTTTTCATTCATCAAATTTAACTATTTTCATGATGACCCTAATCAATAAACTTATAAAAAAACCCATGTTTGTATGTCCCCTCCGAAAAAAGATTCCATACATAAGGGAGATGGAAGATCATGTTTGGTGACTAGCCCCGATGGTATAGAAATCCCATAAATTTGAGTAATTAACCTTAATACTATAAAAATGATTAGGCTATAAGATTAATCTTACACAAATAGTCCATGATGACCTCTGGGATGCTGAAAAACTTTTTTATGTATGTAGCGTCATAATACAGGTATAATTAGTAGGAAACCCAATGTATCTCTTGAATATGTAAAACAATATTTCTAATTCACCTTTAATAAAAATGTTAAAACAAACATGACCTATATAGGTGTACAAATAAAAAAATCACTATGTATCTCTCACCAAATAACTCATCATGTAAAATAATATAATATGAAGTATATCGATGAAGGGTATCCCATATTTCATTCCTAATAATTATCCAATATAACACTTCAACTTCATATGTCCTAGAACTCTGACATATTCTTAATATCACCACATCACATCATATCCCACCCACAATCACCTAGGATATTACATCAATCACATCTCACATATAGACACATTGGAATTCTCTTCCCATCACATCTCTTAACAAGTTTATTAAGTTACTGGTAACCAAAAGGATGTCAAACTCACTCATTTCCCAAAATTTTCATGAACCCCACTATAATACATCCCATTAAATATAACCAAAACAATCATAGGCCATCACATATTATCACATCACATATTGACAATGAAACTTTTAGCTTCAGACCAGCACATCCCATGCATATCCCAAATGCATGGAAGAGGAATTGAGGTTGAGTAGTTTCCATCCATCCATACTCCCACCAATATGTTAAAGAAATCACCTCCATGTATATGTATATATATTGGATTCATCACATGGTGACTGACATGTGTGTGAAATATTATGAAATCACTAGGAAATACATTTTACATATAATAACTAAACAGGATCCCATCCTAAGGGTTCACAATAATGGTACCAAGTAAATCAAATCATTCCCTCATATTGTTGTTCTGCCTATATTCATAAATTTGTATATAAATCCATAATCCAAAAACCATATTCAATGAAATTCAATTTATAGAGTATCAATTATCAACCCATTTCATTTTAACATAGCATCTACATTAATTTGATTCCTTCTCATAAATTTATATTAAACATCTCACCATTTAAATGATAAAATATGTTATTGAATAGTATTATATTACAATATATTTTTTAATTCCCATATCACTTGAGTAATTTACACAACACATCACAATATTGGAATTAGAACTCAATATCTAAATAACCACATCCAACTACCACAATCCATGATATCACTACAACTTTTGAAACCACACTACATTACCACATTTGATAAACCATTAGATCCCCACTTCATAACAACATCACATCCAATTCCCCAAGACACATGAAAAAAAGACACATCTAGGGGCTCTTATAAACACAGAAAATCCAAAACACATGAACACATACATAGAGATGTTACAAGAAACACATACGATTTTCATTATTTGGCATATGGGATTTCATCCAATTACATTTAATTATTTTTGGGCATTATCAAAAATTCCATATTTCATAGTTCATGAAATTCCTTATCTAACTATAATTGGGTAAGAATTTAATTATTGTGGTTTGAAAAAAAAATACACAAAATGGGCATAAGAAAATCTATCGAAATTGAAAAAACATTTGATAACAAGGCCATGGTTTTCAATGATTAATCAAACATAGATAATTCAAATATATAAATATCAAAAAGTTATAATGGATTGTTAATAGTTACATTTCACAAAATAATTTCTTATAAAATAAGTCATTATCATTGTTATTCTTGTCGCCACTATCATTACATGAGATAATATGGGTAACTCATCATTGATGATTCCCTAAAAATTGAAATGAGGGACACCATACATGGAAGAAATAATCATTACACAAATTTATTTCTCCATAAGTATGGGGTGAATGTATAGGGGAAAACATCATTGGGGGAACAAGAACCAACTACAGAAACAACATTCCATGACTCCAATGGAAGATGGATTATTAACATATCATCTTAAGAAAATGTAATCCCAAAATACTGAACAAATCATCTTAATTTTATAAATATAGGATCCTTAACCAAATAGATTAGATATATATTTAATTTTACATTGATGTTATATGTTATCAAATTAAAAAAATTTATCATTTAAAAGTTATCTATTTTTTTTATAATTTTATATAAGATTAATAACCACTAAAATTGCTTTAAATTCTATTAATTAATGCAATGAAAAATATTTTATAAAAATTTATTGAAAATTAATGAAATTGAAATTTTATAAAACCATTTGAAAAATTCAAATTGATCCACAACTTGTGTTCAACCATTTGTTCAAAATTATATACTATTGGTGATCCAAAATTAAAGATAAATGATCTATAGTAGGTGATCAAATTTATGTTGAAATTGATCCTCCCTTGGTGATCCACCGTTGGTGACCCACTAATGGCTCAAATTGATCCACCATTATAGATAATTCATTAGTTTAAATTGAACCACGTTTGGTGATCCACCATTAGTTAAAAATGATCAACCATTGGTGATCCACAGTTAGTTCAAAATGATCTTATATTCTTATAAAATGATCCATCATTGATGATTCATCATTTTTTCAAAAATTATCAACTATTGGTGATAAATTCTTTGTTCAAAATGGTAAATCGTTGGTTATACACTATTAGTTCAAAATGATCCACCATTAGTGATCCACCGTTTATTATAAATGATCTAGTTGTTGTGATCCCCCATTAGTTTACAATGATCCACTGTAGGTTGAACATTATCCACCATTGGTGATCCACCATTAATTCTAAATGATATACCATTAGTGATCAAGAGTTAGTTGAAAATGGTCAACCATTGGTAATCAAATATTTGGTCAAAAAGAACCATGGTTGGTGATATGATATTTCATAAAATTGATCCATAATTTTTTATCCACCGTTATTTCAAAATTATCCATCATTTTCATTACACCTTTAATTATAAATGTTCCACTATTGGTGCTCCCCCATTACTTCCCAATGAAACACCATTGTTTATCCACCGTCATCCCCTAAAACACCAAATTTTCCTCTTAAAATTTTCATAAAACAATTTTATTTTATCATAAATGTTTTTATGATTTGATCCATTACATCATATACCTCTAAAAATGTTCTTTCATGTAATAATTAAATAACAATGTGAATAAATGGAGATAAAAGGTTCGAACAACCATCCCCCAATATACCTTTTAGAGATCCTGTTACACCAGAAACACTACAACAAACCGAATGTTCTAACACAAATTCCATGAAAAATTAAACATAGCATACTAACCCAAACATAGGAATTAGGGAATTCCACCCCTTATGTCAAGTTTTAATCCTATCTTGGTTTTAAAAACCCACCGATAGGTGTTTTATTGAATTGTTTTATAATTCATCTGGGTAAGGAATTATATCTTCATTTTTTCAATGTTTAAGAAATTATAATACATTAAATATCACACATCATTTATAGGGGAAATACATATCATAAAAAAATGTTCCAAAGAACAAATCAGAAATCATAACAGAGTAAGGAAAAAATTAAGATAATTCTCTATGTATTGAGAATGCATTTGTGTCTCATGCTCCCCAGTACAGAACCCCATGCCACCATACCTCCATATATAAAGAACCAAGGTAAATGATTAACCACATAAAACCTTATAATGATGATATTGAATGCACAATTTCCACTCTATTAGTATCGTGTTATCCTAGATATCCCACACTCCCATGCAAGGACATGGGATTCATTGTGATGATAATAACATAGATGATGAATGGAAAACATCATTGATTATATCTATCCATGGTGGATATTAAAACTAATATTCTACCTCTCCAACACTCCCCAACACCTTCAAGGGACCAACAACCTAGGGATAAAGATTACTCTCACTGTATAACCTCCACTTCCCACATCAATGTGAGACTCCCAAGAATACATTATTTCTAAACTCGAATTATAGGGGCCACCTCCTATGAAAATAAAATTATTTTTGTGGCCCTACGCTGGTTTTATCATCTATTGAACCAACTAAACCTTCTCTATTATGATATACACCATATAAGAAAGAAGACAATGTGAATCCCCATTGTTTATCCAACACACTGAAAACAACATGACCACCCATAAAACACCTATAAGAGGTCCCTAGAAATGGATGAGTGAAATATGTTATTATATGAAAACCCATCCAGGGGAATGTGTTTTCCCCAAAATCATATGATATCCAAGACACATGCTCACAAAATATCATCCAATAATGTATTGTCTACTCTTTTTTCCCATCTATATGAGGGTGGAATGAAAGGCTGAGGGGTATCTGAGTTTCAAAAATCATGGTACAATCCCATAAAAACATATTAGGTAAAAAGGTGGATAATAATATTATATATTGGACTTTAAGAATCCTGTATAATTATAAACCTCATCAAAAAAACCTCTTAAAGAAAGACTCTAATCCAAATGACACATTGATCTCTATGAAGTGAGATGATTTCATCAACCAATACATAGTTACTTATATTAAATCCATTCATCCGGGAGAATGAGGAATCCATTTTAGAATTTCAATTAATATATCATACCATTTATACTATAGGGATTTTTAGAAAACATCCTCGAACACTATGATTGGACTTTACCAGATGAAAAAATAGACACCAAGTCACAAACTCCAACACTTCTCATTTAATTAAACAAAAATAAACCATGTTCTAAAAAAAGTGTACATCATCCAAAATAATGGTTTTACAAAAAATGTAGAGCTATGAAACACATGAATTAATCCCTCACTAATAGTTTCTAGTAAATAAAATCCCTCCTAAAACACCATAAGGTCGTGATCATCTTATAACCATCTTTCATATCATCACCACTACAGACATGAATTCGCATCACCTTTACCTTAGAGCCTCCCCACTGGGACTCCTCCACTATCAATATTAGGGAAGGACACAGTACCATTTAAAACAGTAATCATCCTCTATAAATGACCACCATGTCTGTGTTCATGGTTATAATCTCTTCCAATACTCTCCAATAATTTTCCGACTCTTGAATATCATTAATTTATGAGTTACTACTCAAATCATTAGGCACAGAGAAAAACATTCCTGAGGTGTAGGTAATCTTAAAATAATAATCCTATAGACACTCCATACATCTACCTTATCAATGATTTTTATAACATTTAGAAAATTTATTCCTCATACTATGGAGATCTTGAAATAATGCACAACGCACCCCAATGATGTTATGACATCATGTATTTAGGGAAACACAACTTCTTATAGGTCCACATAATGGGTGAAATAGTAATGTAGATCGGGATGTAATGTCATAGACCTGAACGAGATCACCTCATTATTTTACAATAATAAACATCATATTAAAAAATTGGAATAATCAAAAAACACCTGAAACATTACCCCTGCCTATGAAAATTGGAGAAATGGGGCATTATCCAACATTCTCTTTAGGTAACAACATCGGGTAGCACTATTTTGTACACACAAAATGTTGTTGCTTTGTAATAAATTTATTCAATGGGGATGAATATTGAGATAAATCATGGAAAAACCATTGATAATATACTGAAAGTCCAAGAAACTTTTATCCTCAGCCAGATTATTAGGTTAAGTCCATCAAATTACTCCCTCAACCAACATCAGTTATAGTGCAACACTGCGATGAGAAACCACATGTCTAAAGAAATTCACCTTCCATGTACAAATGATACACATGAAAAAATTTCCATAGACCTGGTGGTGTTATCGAATGGCAATACCACTCTCAGATTATCAGCAAACTCAACCTCCATCATTTTCATTATCAATACGAAATTAATGTATATGATAAATAACCAATCCATAATCTAACATAAATTTTTTTATGATCCCCATGAACTAAAATGATGAATTCATAACACTAAACTACAATACTAGAACAGTAATGTAAAATACCTACAAATGAATGAATGTTTTAGGATAAGAACATGCATTACCTAAAACTGGTGATATACATACAACAAATCAAACATATAAAACATCTAGACCCTTTTAGCTGGTTTAAAAGATCATATATCATTTGATGAGTATAGATATGTTTTATTGGAACATGATTCAATAATCAGTAGTCCATATACAACCTCATACTTCCGTCCTCCTTTTTAGAGAACAATACTATTGCACCTCACATTGTCCCACGTTGAGGTATAAAACCATCCCATGTCTGATCATCTATCATTATCCACAATTAAGTTATCATTATGGGTAAAATATGATATTGAAAAATAGTTATGGGATATGCACCGGGATATATGTCTATCATAACCTCAACATCACATTGAGGGGGTATTGCAACAATCTGCTCTGGGAAAATGACCATGTACTCTCTAATAACCATGGTAACATTAAATTTCAATGTTTCTAGTGATCCCACATATACCCCATCTATCAATATAATAAGAGGATATGCATGTCTACATCCAACATTGAAAAATAACTCTCCAATGAAAACCTAACGATGACCATCCACAGATGTCAACATGAATCCATCCCATAGGAATTTAATATTAAAATCGATAGAATATTTCCTTTTGATGCAAATAATAAAATTATATGGTTTCATATGATTCATGTAAAGGTCCCTATGTGACATATGTTGTCCCCTTATAAGTCTATACACATGGTTCATGTCAACTAAAAAGTCAAAGACTCTGACTGTAATAGTCAACACCAGGGGAATGGGAAACACCTCTATGTATATTCTCAAAGAAAAGAATAATGTGGGTGAAAGAAATTATTATGAATCTCTTAAATAAAATAAAATATATTAAATGTTTTATGATAAACTGATCATACATTAAAAAACATCAGGATGTAATTGTTTTTTTCCTATAATGAATACATCTTCCATTAACATATCCTATACCTCTCTCCAGCTAGACTACATGGCCATGATTTGAACATGGCCCCTGCATTTTTGAAATAAATTAAATTTGGAAACAATATTCCTCATATGATCATTATATAGAATGAACATACATCCCTTAATATTGTAATGACCTCTCCATTAACTACTTCCAAAACTGATTCAGAAACAATCTAAACCTAACAACCCGAGCTTGAGTAATCAATGTAAACTAATACTAATGATGGTAATTAAACCCACATACAAAACACAATATATTGAATTTGTTTGGGTGATTATCAAAACCACATTCCTGAGAAGGATAGAAGATGATATAGTGATGTCGAGTCACTATTGGTTGTATCCATGAAGGTCATAGTGCATGATACGTACAGTTGTAAACTCTCCTCATTGATGAAGCCTACATGTTACCCTGTCATTTCCATCCTCCTCATGAGTGGATCCACATGATCACTTCTTCCTTATTATGAAATTCCAGATTCAATAACAATGTATAAGGAGTTAATGCATACTGGATTGAAATATGAAGTGTCACATCAAGGTACCCCACTTGAGACTCCTCATCAAAGAATATATCAATGCAATATCATTGAAAATAAATAATCATGATCTGATGCTACACATAGACATAACCCATTACTGATGGGATAAAATATCCTCCCTATGAACAACCAACATGGTAGAACTAATCAAATCCAGCTAGATCTAAATATAGAATCATACCCATGAATTATCTTCCTCCTTCTACACACGGATGTATATGATCCACTACTGAGGAATAAATCCTCTGATATGATTAAAAATCATGTTAACCTCATTCTCTATTGGGGAATGAATCCAATTGAATGTATTATATAGATCCCCTAGCCAAATATATATCATAACATAAGTAAAATTTCCCTTATACATCCCCAAATCCTACTATTACAAATAATGAATCATCATCTACCACTGATAGTTAAACTCATCTATATCATCCCAACATCACTATTCTGGTTCTGACTACTAAACATCCACTTCCCAGGCTATTGAAATTTGATAACTAAGAGCCACAAATAAAAATGGAAGAAACAATTTTCTAATCTCCATAGGAGGTAATATTATTATGTCTTATATAATTCATTTTATATTATATGAAAATTCACAAATACTAAAACATTGGATTCAATTATAAAAAAAATCATCACGATGAATGTAACACCACTAATTCTCAACCCCTCAAGAATTTCCACTTCAAATGGCCATTCAATAATATCAGACATCATTCAGATGATCCTGGTGGGCCCTAAAATCTAATGTCCTAGTCGGTTTCATAGGTATTGGTCATGAAACAAGGTAAAGTAGAATTATATCTATAAAAACCCTTGAAATCCATACTTTAACCCACACTAAACATCATCTTATCTCTCAACCATCATCTCTAATATGACTTGTTCGTGATACCCTTCCTGCAAAGATAATGCAATGAGATGAGAGAGATAATAATCCATGAGACCCTTCACCAGTTGTCCATGGTTTCATGGGTATCAATGAGGCTATAAAAATATAATATATGGGAGGCATTACAGGGAATAATTTAAATAGTATCGATATATAAGTCAAATAATATGAAAAAATTCAATGAAATCATATCCAAAGAATCCAAATCATCCCATAATGGGTGAATAAATGAAATTAATGTAGTTAAAATTATCCCATCATAATAGCAAAAAATTATATAATGAGGTCACAAATAAACTATCCAAAACATCATGCTAGTGATTTCTAGCATGGTCTGTGATTCCCTCTTAAAACCTAAATAATTTTTTATATATGTAGGGTGAGAATATATTTATACTATGTATAAAAATTAATATCTCTTAAGAATAAGTGAAAAGAGAATACTAGTACACCATTTAGAAAACAATAGAACCAATCATGACCATAAAATTGTACTAAGAAAAACCCGAGCATACAATATCCAGTTCACCAAATAATTCATCCATGTATACTAATGTAATATAATACATGTCATTGATTGGTTTCCTACACAAATTTCCACTGATCTTCATATCTCACACTCAAGTGTCATTCATCCTGAAACTCCAACCTCCTTCGAATAACACTATATCGAATCAAATACTTCCCACATATTCCTAGACATTACATCAGAAAATATATCACCCATAGATATGTGTTCCATTTCATCACATCACATCTCATAACAAGTTTACTATCCTATCATGGACACGAAAGACATCGACCTTATAACCTCCTATGACAATTCTTGACACACAATACAATCCATATCATTAAATATCCCTTGATGACACCCATGTCATCACATCACATATAGGTAGCTGTCCTATTATTGCAAGCAATCACAACCTGTACAAGTCACCAATGCCTAGAAGGGGGAACATAAAATCATGGGTATCTAGGAAGCCATCATTCCAATGGGATGTTGGGGGAAACTCCCCACACACAAACACATATATTTATATATATATCTATGAGTGTGTGACTGTGTCAAAACATGGTTCCATACATGGGTGGGATGAATAATGAAATCAAAAGGAAACAAAAAGGGTTATATAATTGCTAAAGAAAATCCAATAATAGGGGTTCATAGAAATGATACTAGTAAACTCATAACTATCCATTAATTTTCTAATTCCTCAAAATGCATAAAACCAAAAAATGATCGGTAATCTAAAAACCATTAAAAATTGATGAAAATTTCATGATTATCAGGTATCAAACCACTTCAATTAATATTAATCAGTGAATTGATCCCATTCCATATCCTTAATTTAAATTCATCAGATAAACATTTTAATTAGACATTATATTATAGTTAATTATTTTTTTATAAAATCCATGTTTGATCCAATAATAGTATGGAATTATTCACAATACAACACAAATCATTCATCATAAATTAATATCACAAAATAAAAAAACAACAACCACCATCCATCATCTAACAACCACTTTTTAGACATCAATGAAAACCACCCCAAAAACACCAATACATACAAGATAAAAATACCCAACAAATACATTACCCCACAAGTATGTCAAAAAAACCTCCACCTTAAAAACAAATTAAAAAAAACTTCTCAAAAAAACAAAACATCTTCCATATACATATTACAACAGAGATGTAACATTTTCCATTATGGGGATAAGGAAATTTATTAAATTGAACTTCATTATTTAGAGGAGTTATCTTAGAAGTAATATGTCCTAATGTAATAATTTTATTAGTTTATTATAATATGTTAACAATTTATTTACATTATTGTCCCAATGAAAATGTGTTTCATATCATATATCAAAACAAAAAATAGGGCATTAAAACAACAATGGTTTTATGTGATACAAAAATATTAGATAATTCAATATCACAATAGAAAAAATACATAAAAAAGTTAAGTATTCCCCAACCCCATTAAATATAATTTAAACTTGTTAATTGCTTCTTACAAGACAAATGACATTATCTTACTATTAGATATAACCGGTAATCTATCCCACCTAATACATAGAATGGAGAAAAATGGCGCCCCTATTATGAATAAAAAATATTCACACCGTCTTTAAAAACCAAATATCAATGGTGCAAATATAAGAGGAAACTTATTTAGTAGAACTCGAAAAAGATACAACATAAAGGTACTATGACTCCAATGGAAGATGGATATGGAACAAAAAATGTCAAGAGAATTTATCTCCAATGGAACAAAATAAAAAAACTTGTTATTTGAAATATTTGATCCTGGACCCCTGATATTAAATATTTTTTTAACCGTCCATTCTAGTCATATGTTATTAAATTTAAATGATTTAATGTTTTAATATAGCTTTAAATTTCTTATAAACTGATTATATGATTAATCACCATTTAATGTTCTATGACTACCATTATTTAATTCAATATAATAATTTTTTTCCACATGGATTTCCAAATGGAAGAGCTAGTGATTTTTTAAAACTAAAATCACTATTCAAAATGATCAACCATTACTGATCTATTTTTAGATCAAAATTATCCACCATTGGTGATCCACTATTAGATCAAAGTGAGCCATAATCGGTGATCAATAGTTTTTTGATCATGAAACACCATTAGTTAAAATTATCCACAATTAGTTAAAAAAGTTTAGGCATTGTTGAACCACTGGATAATTAAAATGAGCTGTTGTAGGTTCTATACCATTTGTGTAAAACAAGTGTCTATTGGTGTTCCATCATTAGTTCAAAATTATCCAATTTCTTGATCCACCATTTCTGAAAAAAAATTCCACCATTTTTGATCAATTGTATGTTCAAAATCAACCACCATTTAGTTAAATGTTATCCACCATGGGTGACCCAATTATAGGATAAAATTATCTTCCATTGGTGATCAACAATTATTTCAAAATGATCCACTTTTGGATATCCATCAATTGTTCAAAATGATTCACTATTAGTGATCAACTAATAGTTCAAAATGATCCCCAGCTAGATATATACCATTACCTTAGAATGATCTACTATTGGTGATCTGTCATTATTTCAAAAATATCAACAATTTTTTATCCACTGTTAGATCAAAATGATCTACCATTGGTGATTAACTGTTATTTCAAAATTATCCACCATTGGTGATCCACCGCTAACCTCTTCAACACCCCTCTTTCATCTAGAACACATCAAAACCCTAATTTACATAACATTAGTGGGATAGAACGACATGGTAATTACACACTCTATTATAGTACATCCCAGGATGATTCATTAAATTTTTTTTAACACAGAAATTATTTTCTCATATTATTCTTCATTGTAATAATCAATATTTTTATCATTTAATCATTTGTTTCCATGATTTCACATGATCAAATATTTTATTTACGAATAATTATATATTATAATGAATCATAAAAAAGATAAATTTTATGTTGAAAAATAATTTTAGAAAATCACTCTTCTAATACAATGTAAAATCCGTTCAATGAAATTGTAAGTCTTGAAATATATATTATGTATGTATTCCATAAATTACTAGGATATCCCTATTAATGTATCCCAATCCAATGAACCAATTTTTCATTCCATTATAATGAATCTATGTTAAATTTTATTCTTTTAATTTTTCCCTTAAGGGTTGTATTTATTCCATAATGTCTCTTAAAATTATTTTTATCCCATCTGTTTTTCCTCCATATAAAAAATATTTTAAATCAATGAAAAATATTTATAATTATAAATATTGATAAAACAAACTACATGTTTTTCATTTTTGACTTCTAATACCTTCAAAAAAATATATATCTTTTCACTGGACATCACATTTCATCAGCTACCTCCTGATTTGAAATCACATAAAATGATGGGGGATTATGTCACATTAAAACATCTAATAGGGGAGAGTAACGATGTCAAAAAAGGTAATTCCCTAGAAGAATAATTATTTTAAAAATCTTATCTTCACTCCTGATGAATAGGTATTTTTCATTAGAATAAATATTATAATTTCACATAAAAAATTTAGTATAACATTGACCACAATATTGTCTAATGATGAGGTTGCAGACTAAGCTATAATATTATAAATTTGTGTTTTGTTAATGTTAATGTTAAAATGAGTTAATATAAAATTTTGGGATTGAAATTAGTTAGAATAAATAAAATATTTTATAATCATAATAATTCAAGAAATCGACATCAATGATTATAAATATTAATAAAACTAGATATAAATCAAAAAAAAAAGAATCTATGGTCAAACATTTCTCGCCAAACACTCCATTTATAATTTTCTAATTGAATTATACAAATTAATTTATCAGTTAATACCCCACGAACATAAATTAAACACCCAAATTTTATAGATATCATATTAAGACATCAAATATGGCTGATGATATTGTTATCAATGTGATTTGATTACTGGAAGACCATTTAGAAAATGAATCAAATTAAACTCAATGTTCTCAATGTCGATAACTCACCAAAAATATTAAATAATTACAATACAAAAAATTTCATTATTATATTTAAAATCATTCCATTATATTTTAAAATAAATTTAATTCTAGAAATAAAATGGCACACTTCATACAAAAAATAGATTCTAGATAAATAAAAAGGCAATCAAAGAATAAAACCCAACTGAGAAGGGTCGTCTGATATCTAAATCCCACCAACATTTATAGGAAATCCCATCCTAGAAAGACAATATTCCATGAAAATATTCTTCTCCATGAAAAATTCACTATCATGTTAAAATCATTAAATATACCAATACATTTAAATGAATTACTGTTGTGAAAAAATACATAAAATGTGTATCGAATGTCATGTATAATTTCTATCCTCTATGTATTGTATCTATCTTATTTTATTTCTAGGAAAATTCATGTTTATGTCTATTAATTAATATTTTTCACATGCAATATATATTTCCCATAAAAAAGTTGGTTTTATTTTGAGAAATGCTTAAAATTTTATACTGGATATACAAAAAATAACTTTCTTGTTGAATTGTATGTTCAACTGCATTCAATTAAACATACCTTAGGAACATCATAATGAATGTATTTAAAGCTATGATTTATCATAAATATGATCCTCCAAGTTTGTTATCTTTTCTTTATATATGTACTAATTTTGGTTTTATTTGTCATCATTCATTCCTCAGTTTATGAATGATTTTTAATACTATATGAAAATGTGTTTGAAACGTGAGTGAATTTTTTGGCCCCCAAATGATCGATTCAAATTTTGTCACAATGATTATTTTAAAAAAATAACTCAGGGGTTCCAGAAAAATGAATTTAAAATTTTAAATAAGTATTAAATTATTTCTTCTCAAAATATTAATGTAATGAATAAAAATATAAACTATTGAATTAACTGATTATTCTAATATAGATTGAAATAATTAAATATTCAATAAAATATTAAATTTAATATAAGATTACAATTTTGTGGGGGTATAATAAATCCTTTGATACTCAACACTTGGACTTTATGATAAGTGATAACTAAAAATAAACTTCCAATTAAAATTAAAAGTGATGTTAATTAAATTAATATTGATAAAAATAAAGGAACCCAACCTAAGATTAATATTTCAAGAATTTATTTTAATTTCCATCAGTATACTCAATAATTCCATTAATATTTATTTCTATATTTCCTGAACAAGTATGGATACATCACAAAGCTTCCCTTTAAACACATGGTTATGATTTTGAACAATGTTTTCCTCATCCAAATAAATGCAATGGTCACCAAAGATAATAGAAATTTCTAAGTATCTACATAAATATGTCAATTAATTGTTTCAATCATATGGAATTATAGAGGGTTATTCTATGTACTCATGGATAGTGAATTTAAAATATGAAAATTAAAACTAATACAATAACTGATGAATTTTCATTTTGTTAATGAAAATTTTCCAGATTATAATTTGTACTCAGGAATAGCTTTATCCTATTTAATATGTTATTATAATAAACTACAAATATTCACAATTTCTTTCATGTATTTCTCAAAAAATATCAAATTTAAAATCATTGTCACACCAATTTCATCATAAAACATTAGAATTAATTTTTCATTTTAAACCTCTAGAATTTCACATCCTTATTATTTTTTTCATTAGATTCACAATAAAGGAAGTGATTTATGTAATGTTTTCTATTTCCTTGATATATCCAAAAAAATTAGCTTCGTTTTCCTTTAAAGATCCTGATAGAAACAAATTTCATTTCCAACAGTTATATTTCTATACACTAAAATTTTTCGATATAAACATCGATCAATATGATGTAAAAAATTATAAATCATCTCCATGACAAATAATTTTAACAAAAATAATAAAATGTATTTAGAGATTTGTTTGAGGATATAAACAAGATTATAATGTGGCTATTTAATTGGAAGAACATGGATAGTGAGGGATCTCGAATATCTAATATATGTGACATGATAGATTAAAATGGATTCTCATGAAGATTTATTATTCAATCATGAACAAATTGCATCAATAATTTTAAATCATGTTATTTAAACCTCATTGTTTTTGAATGAAAAATGGAATGGTCAAGTAAAAACAACCATTTTATTTGTCACATGTATTGTCAAGTGAATGTGATGATGGATTATAAATGGGTTTAGATTCATTTTTAGGATGTGATTTTCATTATAAGGTAACAATCGTGACATTCAATATTTAATTTAAATTCATTTTAAAGAATCTCCACAATTGTAATTTAGAACACTACAAATTTAAACAATCATTTCCTTTTTCTTCCATTATTCTAGTTCGTTCCTTTCATTAAAAATAGTTTTCAATGAACAACGTATATTACTTTAATGAGGAAAATATTTTTTAATAGAAACTTTAAAATGAATTATACCTAATTTGAAAATAATGAAAAAATAATATTAATATTCCCATCTTGTTAATCCCTATTTCATTTCAATTTCCCCATTATGCATAGATGTTCAATTTGAGATTTGAATATCAAGAAAATAACACAATACAAAAACATGTATAGAAGAAACACATAACCTAGTTTCTATTTTGTACCAGCTTACATAAGATATCATCTTAAATGTTTTCACATAAAAACCTATATAAAAAAGCCTCAAAATATTAATGAAATTCCAGATAAAAAAATAAAAAGGAAGAGAAGGAAAAAGTAACATAGTTTAATCACCCATGTGGGCCCTAGAATTTATCTACTATACGACATGATGTTATTAGTGATGATACCAAAAATGTATTTGTTTTTAGTTTATTCTTAATGAACTATCAAAATAAAATTTATCTAGTTTTCTTTACCAGACACATCTTGTAGAATATGTGAAAAAATTATTCTCCCAGGTTTCACTCCATTAAAAATAGATTCCATTGATGTAATGCAAGTGGTAAAAAATGTAAATGAAACATCCCAAGACTATATCCTCACATAAATAATCCTCTAGTTGTTGAAATTCAATTCCAGGATGTGGTTGATATTCAAATTTAGTATCAATTTTTATATTAAAAATATTCCTTAGTACCACAATCATCATCGAAATCACTGTGCTCTCATATTGGACATACAAAAATTTATTCTATTTTATCCAAAACTATTATTCATATAAAAATGTAATTTACTCTAAATAAATGGGTTGTAAACTAGAAAATGGAGATGTATTTAGGATCTTATTATCAAGATAATATTGAAAAAATGGATAAAAATTTAAGATTCTCCATGTGGATTACCATGTTACATTTTTTTAAGTGGATAAAATTTTTGTTAAACAATAAAGAATCTCAGATTCATATATATGATGTTAAAAATTTAATGAATAATGTTTATCTTCCCCTTTTGTAAAAATATTAATACAAGGTATTGGAATATTCAATTTCATAAACTAGGGTTTCACATGAAAATTAATTTTCAATAGTGTCATCTAAATAATTTTCTGAAAACCCTTGATTTACATAATACACATCAGCTAGTAAATCATTTATAATTCTGTAACGTCCCAGTTTCGGGTGCCACACAATGGTTCCATCTGCCCGGTTATTGACATGGTCTGAAACACATTTCCCCGGATGCTAGAGGTTTTTGACTAGCAGCGATGTTCTTAAAAATGATTATGGGGAAACTATGCCGTCAACAATAGAGTAACACAATAGAAACAAATAGATAATAGTATATTATGTTTTAATAACATACAATGAGTTATCAATGGATGACTAAAAGTAAATAAACAACTAAAGAACATATATAATTGATGCATGTCCCATATGTCTTGGAAAATAGCCAAACATTTCACAATGCGGGATGTACAGTAAAAAACCATAGTACAAAGAATGAAATTAAACCCATCAGGATCTCAAGACTTAGAACAGTCCCATTCTCTCCATATCCACAATAATCAAGTACTTGAAGTATATGTACACTTTACCTTCTCTATACATGCTACAATATAATTTGTTTGGGCACAAAAGCCTGACCCAAACACGGTGTAAGATGAGTCCCATTAAGAAAACACCCAATGATATGTTCATAACTATCAGTGAATATATATGTTGGTAATTATTCAAAATGATGTATTAAAAAAAGAAGTACTCAAAACTAAATAATCCTATAATTTCAACTAAATTCATTTACATCCATTAATTATTCATCGAATCATTCATAAGTAATCCTCTAGGAATTTCCTCACAGTTTATCCTCTCTTGTTCATGTTATCATTTAAATCAAGAAGTTATAAAGACCCTCTAAGAAAGCTCACATCGTTTTACCCCTTTGGACACTTGCAAATAATGACTCTCTGATGATGCTCTCAACATCAATTTCCCCATTGATCTTTTTATGATAAACTACAAACTCTCTGAGAAATCACTCAATGTCAATTCCCACTATGGTATTATAACATTGTACAATATAAACTTCATGGGAGAACACAATATAAATCCCACCAATAGTCTCATAACATGAAAAGTATAAAATACACTTTAGGGAATCCCTCAACATAAACTCCACCTACGGTCTAACTACACCATGTTCTCACAACCCTATGTAATACTATTTTTCATAAATGTTATTGTAAAACCCCAGGTAAATAAAGAATATGACATTTTCATATTTATCCATATTTGTGAATAAAATATTGATATGACATTAAAGGGGACGCTATGCTCGATGGCGTACCCAACACGCAACAACGAGTTTCTTGGGAATCTTACATTGCACTCTAATAATAAAATAATATTATTTTAAATGGTAGTTAACATGTAGCTGTCTTAATGGCGGGAATGGATAGAAATAACTAAAAATTATTATATATGTTTTTAAATGTTTTTACATTTATCCAATAAAGGATAGAGGCTTAAAATACGAAAAGAATTCAATTTTAGGCGTATATGCCCTAGTTTCTCACTAAAGGTTCACTTATCACCTTTTGATGTTGAACCATCATTAAATATAGTTTTGTTCACTCTTAAACATTCTTTTGGACCAAATAAAACTCTTATTAAGAATCAGGACATCAAAATTTACTTTGTGTAAATTTTTGGTATCTTTCTGATAAAGTTCATTTTTTTAATGAATAGTGTAAAATGTTGTATTTTAATTCAAAACCACTTTTTAATCTAATTTATTTATATGATTAGATTATCTTTTTAATTGGTTTTAAAGTGAAATTAGAATATATTTTTACCATTAAATCCAATTGTGGTCGTTGGAATTAATTTCACTTTGAAATCAGACTTAAACCAGTGTCAATCTTTTGATACTTATTGTTTCATAAAAACACGCTATTTGCTCTGACAGTGGGAATTAATTATTAAATTAATTAATGTGACTTATATGTTTTTAATTTTGTAAAATATACTTTATTTTTGAATTCGGAATATCAAATATATCTTAGGGTGAATTTTTGGGATTTTTCTGAAAAAAATCAATTTTTGATGAATAGTGACACCATTAAGTGGTACTTATAAAAACTGATTTTTCTGTTTAAATGAAATTTTGCCATCTTTGTGTTTTGAATATCAAAAATCCGACATACATGGTTTTCATTAAAAATTAAAATGTGGTTCAATGGGCTAAAAATAATTTTTTGGTGAATAGTAGCTTATTATGTTTTTAATCGCGATTATAGGTAATTATTGTAGTTTAAGGTAAAAATAATGTTTTAATAATATGAAATTAACTTGACACATGTCCTAACCTCATTGGATGTGTAATGGCCGACCAAGACAAGACATGGGTCAAATTGGGGACCCCATGGAGCCACTTTGGTTGGGAAATGACATAAATAACTTTTTATTTAATGTAAAAGTAAAAATGACACAAACATGATATGTTTTACTTTAACCATTTTTAAGTGGGGTTATACAAGTCAAATTTTTTATTATAAATGGTCATTGGAAAGATAAAAATATTTCCTACATCATAGTAATTTGTTTATAATTTTTAGACATTAAATAAATTAAATTATTTATCACATCATAATGATGCAGCGATGACATCATTATCTGACGATTTAATTAAAATGAGAAGATAATGTAAACTCTATGACCTACACATGTCCAAAACATATTGTATGGGTGGATTTTGAACCCTTATCAACTTATCCACGAATTATATCAATGTGGTATCTTTTAAAACCGAAACACATTTTCAAATAAAGTAATATTTCTTACTTTCCAAAAGTGCCCCTCCACTCCTCTTATAAAAGGCCCCCAACTCTACCTCATTTCACACACTTCTCAAGCCTTTGGGCAGAATCCTTTCAAAGTAAGCATTTAGGCTCAAATCAAAAGGTGTTACACTTTTAAAGGTAATTCATTCTCTCATGTTCATTTGTTTTATTTTTCTTCTCCAACCCCATAAACTCTTTTTATTTACTTCTCTTGTAACAAAAAAAGTATCTTAAATATACAAGGATGTTGTTATAAGATTTATTCGAGCTACACTCTCACAAAACTACATCAAATGGTTAAAGAACATACGGTTTCTGTGTATGGCGAAATTCTGCCTCCCGAAATGATGATTGTTCAATACTCATTTAACACCTTCAAAGGTGGCCATTATGATGTCACTATTTTTATATATGATATATAATATGTTTATGTTTCCCTTATTCTTCTGTTTTTTTTCATTTTGGGAATACCTTTATAGTTTCCATTATGGGTAAATGTGATATCTTCATTTAAGGAAGTGCGGACTACCGCCCCCTCAAAGTGATTTGATTCATTAAATACCATATGTGTGACGTATAAAGGATGGAACTATGATATTATATATGATATTATACTGGAATTAGAATATACCTTTATATCATTATTATTCCATTCTATAAAATATGAAATAGAAATGAAAGTAGCGTTCATGCGTACGTACGGCTTACCATCTCCATGAACAGTGCATTTCATTTCATACCTCTAAATGATTATATAATGTTATAAATTCATGAATGTACTAGATATATATGAAATATATGATATCTAAATTATGAATACAATTCTTTATGTAATAAAAATTTGGCCACACGAACAACATGTAATTGTAAGAAGTCCACTTTCAACTTAAGAACCAAATATCGGCAAAACAAATATTATTAACTTAAATGATTACATAATGTTTATGACATGGTAATAAGTGATATAAAAGGAATAATTAACATGAAAAAGGTTCTTATGGAAATAGAAATTAACTCAAGTTTATTATTCAGGAGATTAAAGAAAGATCGAGTCAAGTCGGACCCGAGGTAAGGGATCCTACTCATCTCTTTCTTTTTAAGTACACACTTTTATGTCATTCCTTTTATAGCTCATCTTTCTTGTTATTGGGATGATATTTTATATTAAACATACTTTAATTTTTATGTGCATGTGATGAGATACCTTATTCTCTCTCATCAATACATTTTGGATGTTTTGAGTGGCGCCGTTAGGCTGCCGAACTTTCGTAAGAGATCTAACCTCTCTCTTTCTTTTTAAGTACTCTCCTTTATGTCACTTCTTTTAATCTCCTGTTTGTAATGTTGGGGGATTTTCATTTATATTCCTCTTGCTGTACATTTTATTTTAATGTGATGATATACCCTATTTGATCTCATCAATCCATATTCGGATGTTTTATGTGGCGCCGTTAGGCTGCCGTGTTTTCGTAAGGGATTTTTCATCTCACTTTTATTCTCGGGAGATTTATGCTACATTTTCCACAAATTCCATTGAGTGGTGTATGTACTGCACATTATTCTACTCCTTGTGTAATATACTTTCGTTTATGAGTATTTACAATAATGATCTATTGTCTTTCTTTCATGGGGTGTATGTCTTGAAAGATACCCAAGTCGGTAAGGGAACCTTTCACCCTCCTCTTTTTTAAAAGAATTCTTTTGTTGGGTCTTTTAATTTACATATTTTTATGCTGGGATATGATATCATATATCCTTATTGATGTAAATTTTATGTCCAAGTGATGAGATTCACTTTTTATCTCTCACCAACTCATTTTGATGTGATGTCGTTAGGCTGTCAAGGGAACTTTTTAACCCAATTTCTATTTCTTTGGGTTCAACATGTAGTCATTGAATATGTCATCCTTTGAATATGTGTGAAGTTCCTTTTATTGTTTTACACTTAATATCCACTTATATTTGGTGTATTTATATTTGTCACACATATTTTTGAGATTGATTTGTCCTTAATTTAAGGATACCTTCTTTATAAGGGATTTCATCACATTTGACATTTCTATTGAGGGTTCATTGTTGTTATGCACCAATTCACTGTTATATGGTGTATATACTGTCCTTTGGAGTATTATATCATGAATCCATTTATTGTCATGATATTATAATGTTCTGACTAAATGTTATTCCTCAATTATTGTATTTAAGTGTCACTAATTTTGGTAAAACCCCTTTAACCAAAATATCGTTTTAAATGTATTAATTATTTGTTCTTATTAATATCCATGTTTTCAAAATGGATTTATGGATTTATTTATATGGATATTAATGGTTTAAAATTTTAATCTTCAAGGTGGTATGGGACACATTGATTCAAAAATCTCTTTATTAAATGTTTTAAATGGTTTTGGAAATGGTTTCTTTTTGAATGGATTCATTATTTCAATATACTAAAATGTTATATTGTGATTGAAATGTGGAAATGTTATGTTTCCTTTATGCATGTTTTATGTGATACATTTATGTTATGGTTCATGGGCATTTTTATGAAAACAGGTGGTTCCGTAATAAACTATGGGCGGGTGAGCCCGATATAGCTATCTAATGCATTGGGTAACACGAAGGAGTGAAACGTTAAGGTTTCTTCGAAGAGATTTAGGGAATATACTGTGATAGGTATTCCAAACATAACCAAGAGTGTTACTCCCTACGTAAGAATGTTATGAATGCCTCAAGTTACCTTTATGTCTTATGTTTTCTATGATTTATTCATGATTTGATATGCCTATGTTTTATGGGTAAAGTGTGATTTCATTCTAATGTATATATGAACTCATGTTTCATTTCCATATTTTTATAACTCTTACTGAGCTTTTTATGCTCATCCCAAGTTTTTGAAATGTTTTTCACAGGTCAAGGAAAATGTACATGATGTGATGATAATGTCATGGATGTGTCAAGAAAGAATCAGTGTTATATTTTAAATATGTTTTCGTTGATGGGAAGAATGAATACTGTCTTTTATGTAACCACTTTGTTAAAATGTTGAATGTAATGCAAGTTTCATGATCTAATTCTCTAAAACACTAAACCTGAAAAGATCCTCAATGTTTAATCATGTATTAACTCAAGATTAAGTAAGGTTTAAGGCTGGTCCCTTATAGATGATATCAGTGGTCGGTTTAGGTAACATTAGAGGTTAGGGTATTCTTTAAGCATAAGTGACATTACCATAATGGTTAGGATTTCATAAAGAGTCCTAGTTTTAGATAAAGTGAATGAGTAAGTATATATTAGTGTTTATCTTACTCAGTAGTACATGATGGTTTTGCTGATATACTCACACTGACCTTTTTGGTTTTAGTGAATGGATGGATCTAGAAGGCACCAAAGTAACAGTGGTTGTGAAGGAAACTGTGATAGTTTTTTGAGCAAGAAACTGAATGATATGGGAGCTGCAATAAGAACTCTTGTGATTATCCTCAACCAACTATCTGGAGTCATTATTGACCACCTAAACCTTGGATATTTCTCTAAGGCATCATATATGCAAGAAACAAATCCCTATGGAATTACAGGTAATAATCATAAAGGTAAGTGTGTTAAAAAACCTATGTGTCAAAGATGTGGAAAGAAACACCTAGGAAAATGTTTCAAAGGGACATAAATATGATATAGATGTGGAAATGAAGGTCATAAAGCAAGAACCTTCCATGGAAAAAGGATGCATCCAGTTGACTCGAGGAAAGGGAAAGAAGTTCTTTTTGAGGGATCAATTGAATGTTTTAAATGTGGTGTGCATGGTCATTATGCAAACACATGTCCTATGAAGAAGTTTCGTGAATGGGGTCACCAAGAGCGTACCAATATTCGTTTACCAATACCTAATGCCATTCCGATTGAGGATGAAGAAAATGAAAATGACCAATCAAAGGTATGTACTATTTCATGACTATTGTTTTCCTATTTTGGAATCTTAGGATATGATTCATGATTTTGTTTGTAGGAAAGAGGTATTTCGGAATAATTTGGAAAGGAATGGATAATGGATCATGAAGAATTTTGAATTAGTAAGATGTAAACATATAAGGGCTTCAAGAGTTATAGTGAAATTCTTAAGAGTATTAAGTCTCTTTTGATGATGGGGTTACATTAAAAGACTTTTTATATTATGTGTGACCCTGATGTCTAATATAGGCAAATTTTATTAAAGTAATAGTTATCTTTTCTTTTGTGGACATAGTTATAAAGAACCATTTGGGTTTATATGATCCTTACTTTTGAGTTAATTATGGGTTACTATATGTTATGATTGAAGTGAAAGGCATGAGATAAAATTGTGGTTAAATTATGTTATAGTTATTTTTGATGACTTTATCCCTTTTGGAGAATGATTTGAGAATTATATAGTTTTGGAAAAAGGACAACACGTAGACCGTGTGACTACCCATCGCGTTGGATAGAGCTGCGGGAATCGAACCCACAATCAAAGTGCAACTGGTATTTATCACCAACCACTGGACTACGTGAAGTCCCTAGTTAGTTTTACTGATTCTTTTTTTAAGAGTAAGTTGATTTTGGGTTATTTATCAATATGATTAACCTATCATAGAGGATATGTTATTAGGTTAATTACTTTTCAATACGAGACTTTAGGAGAAACTAATGTTGTTTGGAGATAAATGTTACGATTTAACTTGGAAGACTATGTGACTAAATCCGTCAAATATTTGGGTTTCAATCTTATATTGGTTTACTTTGAATAATTTTATGGACAAATTGTCTATCGGATGGTCCTCGTTGAACATTGGGTTTTGTTGGACAAATTTTGGAGATTAAGCATGGATTTTCTTTTTAATGGGTTATCCTTTTCTGGATTATATGACCTTGTACTAACCTTTTTGGTTTTGGTTTTGGTTAAATCCTAAAGACAGGGGATGTATATAGTTCTCTTTTGTGGATTAGATGATTCTCTAGAAGTTGATTATAGTACTCTTAATGCGAACAAGTCTCCCTAAATACTCGTCTTTTGGAAATAAATATGAGTTTGATTAAGGAATCTAGAAAAAGTTGAATGTCAACATGATAAGTGATTATGTTTCCTTATGAATAAATTCCTCAATAAAAAGTAACTTAAAACAAAAATGTTGTCTATTAACGTTTCCTACTGGAGAATCGAATACCGTTTAACCCATCACAAGTTTGTGATTTTCTTGTGGTTAACTTTCTTCTAAACATGTTTTCTATCACTCTACATCAGAACAAGACCCTTTGTTTTTTCCTCCATGTCCATATTTTCATACTTGGAATCCTAGTATGGGTTAACTCGGGTGACCTCTGTGCTTATCTTTCTTTATTTTAATGTGATTGTTTTACCGACTCTTGTTCCGATGAGGGACTTTCAAGGAAGTTTCCAAGCTCAATTTTAAAAATTGTGAGGATGCAATTCCCAAAAGGGGGGAATGATGTAACACCCCAGGTAAATAAAGAATATGAAATTTTCATATTTATCCATATTTGTGAATAAAATATTGATATGACTTTAAAAGGGACGCTATGCTCGATGGCGTACCCAACACGCAACAATGAGTTTTTTGGGAATCTTACGTTGCACTCTAATAATAAAATAATATTATTTTAAATGGTAGTTATCATGTAGCCATTGTAATGGCGGGAATGGATAGAAATAACTAAAATATGATTATATATGTTTTTAAATGTTTTTACATTTATCTAATAAAGGATAGAGGCTTAAAATACGAAAAGAATTCAATTTTAGGCGTATATGCCCTAGTTTTTCACTAAAGGTTCACTTATCACCTTTTGATGTTGAACCATCATTAAATAGAGTTTTTTTCACTCTTAAACATTCTTTTGGACCTAATAAAACTTTTATTAAGAATTGGGACATCAAAATTTACTTTGTGTAAATTTTTGGTATCTTTCCGATAAAGTTCATTTTTTTAATGAATAGTGTAAAATGTTGTATTTTAATTCAAAACCTCTTTTTAATCTAATTTATTTATATGATTAGATTATCTTTTTAATTGGTTTTAAAGTGAAATTAGAATATATTTTTACCATTAAATACAATAGTGGTCGTTGGAATTAATTTCACTTTGAAATCAGACTTAAACCAGTGCCAATCTTTTGATATTTATTATTTCATAAAAACACGCTATTTGCTCTGACAGCGGGAATTAATTATTAAATTAATTAATGTGACTTATATGTTTTGAATTTTTTAAAATAGATTTCATTTTTGAATTATGAATATCAAATATAGCTTAGGGTGAATTTTAGGGATTTTTCTGAAAAACATCAATTTTTTGATGAATAGTGACACCACTAAGTGGTACTTATAAAAACTGATTTTTCCGTTTAAATGAAATTTTGCCTCCATTGTGTATTGAATTTTAAAAATCTGACATACATGGTTTTCATTAAGAAGTAAAATTTGGTTCAATGGGATAAAAATAATTTTTTGGTGAATAGTAACTTATTAAGTTTTTAATCGCGATTAGAGGTAATTATTGTAGTTTAAGGTAAAAATTATGATTTAATAATATGAAATTAACTTGACACATGTCCTAAACTCATTGGATGTTTAATGGCCGACCAATAAAAGCCATGGGTCAAATTGGGGACCCCATGAATGTCACGACCCGCCCTCGGGGTCCGTGCCGTGACTACCCCAAGCCCGCCTTCCATAGGCCAGGGGCTGGCGACTAGCACCAAGGCCTAAATCCCGGTAAAAAAGGGAAGGCATTGCCTTTGTAAAGTAAACAAACACCACAGAGTAAGCAAGTGGAAAATAAACACTAAACAAAAGCAGAGTACAACTGAAAGTGCGGAAAAGTAAATGGGCCAGAATACAAACCCAAACTAAAAGTAAAGTACAACTCGAAAGGGAAAACAACAACTGAAAAGTAAATGCCGCTACACCGAGCTGTCCACTGGAAATCCCACCTGAAGGGTGGGTACAGATAGCTCCACTGCTCCACGGGTCCCGCCGTCCGCTCCGAGCATGTCCCGCCCAGTGGTCCACCTCCAGGTATCGTCCCGCTCTGCAAGCCTCAGCTAAGGTCAACGCTGTCCGTCGTTTGCAACCAACACAACGTAGTGCGGGCAAAGCCCGTGCAGGGGTGAGTATAAGCTACTCAGTAGGGACATCGAGACCCCTGATGGTCTCTCAAATCCACAAAGGATAAACTACGAAGAAAGGAACAATCACGAAGTAATAACAGACACTGCTTAGGTATATGCCCATACATATACCTAAGTCATCAATTTCAAATACGCTCCAACCTCCAAGCCCAAGTACAACTCAGTCCACACAGGAAAGTAAACGTATTCCACACAGGAAAGAAAAACGTAATCCACACAGGATTGCACAACACAATCCACACAAGAAAGCAATAGGATTCAGCTCACACAGGTATACTTCTTCAAAGGACGATAAATATGATCACTGATCCATCTAAGTCGTCAGACCCACGAAGGATCAAAAGGTAACTAACCCCCGCAAAGACCCACACAGGATCGGGCCCACACAGGACCTGTAGGCGCTGGTTCACACAGGACCGCTGAGCGCAAGGACCCACACAGGATCGGACCCACACAGGATCGGGCCCACACAGGACCTGTAGCACTGACCCACGTAGGATCGCTGAGTGCTGTAGTCGTCGTCGTCGAATCCACACAGGATCTCTGTACTGTCGTCGTCGCAGTCACAGTAGCAGTAGTAGTAGTAGTAGCAGTCGCAGCCAGCACTAGGGTTCCCGCACACAGCAAACTCGTACAGGAGGGTCCGCTCCACGATCCGAGTGGCTGATACATCAACTGTCACAAAGTCTTGAGTTGATGTATCCAAAAGTTCCGTATCGACAACAGGAACTCAACGCAACAGACGACGCGTCGATCGGACGCCCGGTCTGAGAGTTATTGGCTTTTTCGTCCCCGGGGCCCGGTTGGTTTTTAAAGCAAAACCAACCCGACCGTACTCCACCTGCGTCCAAACCTTGGGCGGAGTATGCCAAAAGATCCTTCTCACTAAGAGGAACACAACACGGCTGACGGCACGTCAATCGGACGTCCGTAGCTCAAGATATGAGCGTTTCCGCTCCGAAGGCCCGGTTGGTTTCGTGAACGAACCAACCCGGCCGAACTCAAAGTAATCCGAAACCTTGAGTGCAATATACCGAAATGACCGTCTCGATCCAAGGATCGTGTTTCCACAGACGGTTCGTCGATCGGAGGTCCGTGGCTCACGTTATGGCCAAAAGACCGAAACTTCTTCGAAACGGGGGGGTTCGGGTCCGGGCCGACCCGGCCCTGCCGGCCGGCCGGCCGGCGGCACGGCGGAGCGGCGGCGCGGGGGCCGCGACGGCCGGGCGCCGCACGGTGGCTGCACGCGGGGGGCAAAGCCCCCGCTGATTGGGAAAAACAGCGCGGCATATAGCCGCGCCCCTTTTTGCAAAACCGCCCCCCCCCCCCACGTGGCGGGCTTGATTGGCAGAAAACGGGGGGCTTTGCCCCCCACAAGGAAACCGCCCCCTCTTAAAGAGGCGGGTTTCATGAGTTGGTCGGGGGATTAATTCCCCCGGTTTACTAGCATCCGGCCGGCCAGCTGGCCGGCCGGTTTTCTCCAACGGGACCGGAAAATCCGGTCCCCTCTTCGGCTTCCGACGCCGGCGGCCCGGCTGCCGGTCTTCTCATCCCGCCGCGGCCCGGAACCGGCCGCGGTCTCCTCGTCCCGCTGCGGCCCGGAACCAGCCGCGATGTTCGTCATCCGGCACAGTGCGACGGCACCGCGCCCCTTCGCCGCGCATTTGATTTCCTTTGACGCGGCGCGACGGCGTCGCGTTCCTTATGATTCTTCCATGGCACGGCGCGATGGTGCCGCGAAATTTAATCATATTACTATCCGCGTGGTGCGACGGCACCACGCCACTTTGCTTCCACCCTCAATATTGAACAATAAGAACGATGGAGGGGGGTTCGGCCGTGTTCATGCGGTCCGGCCCCCTCACGTTAAATAATAACTCAACTTAAATATTCAAAGCCTCATGTTAGACATGCGAGATCCACGATCAAGAAATAAATAATTAAACAATAAATTAACAACCCCTACCTTGGGTATACGTTCGAGGATTTGCCAACGTCCGCGGAAGACAACGTCGCGGGGATCGGGCGTCGCGGTCGTCGTTCGTCAAATCCGTTGACGAAGAGATGCGTCTGATGCGATACGTCGTTGGCGAAACTTCTTATGTCGACGAAGGGAATCCGAGGAGGAAGCGGCGTTCCCTCTCGTTGACACGGAAGACGAAGAAGAGCGGAGCGGCGTTCTTCGTCGGAACTTGAGCGTTCTTCGTCAAGTTGAGTGTTCTTCGTGATCTTCGTCAGAGTTGAAGAAGAAGAAGGAAAAGCTCTCCATATCTCAAGAAGACAAACAATTAACCCAAATAAAATAAGACACTATCTTATTTTATTATCACATCAACACACTAGAATTTCAAAAGTTTGAAATTCAAAAGGATTAACTCCAAAAATTAAATAACTCATGTCATTTAATGAGGTGTTAAGGAAGTTGAGAGAATAAGAAAGGTTTAGGGGTTCGTGTGGGCCCCACCACACTTAATCCCCCCAAGGGAGGTTAAGTGGATGTGGGTCCCACTTCCAACTCCCTTTGGTAGGATTTAACAAGTTAAAATAAATTTTGTTCTTCACAAAATTTTATTTAACTTAAACAAAAAACCCAAAAACTAACTTTCAACCCGCAACCAACGCAACTTCCGAAAAGGTCTCTTTAAGCGAATATCGGTGCTGTGAGTTCATCGGTTCCCTCGGATTTCAATTCCGAGCACCGGATCAAAAGTTAGAATTCCCGCTCGTTCGTTCACTGAACGTACCCGAGCCAAACTTCGTAAATTGATTCCGGGCACTACGGGCCTCGGAATCAGGTGCCGTCAGAAACCGCGCTCTTGTAAAATTCTTAAGAAAATTAAGAAAAAATTTCCCATGAATTTTACGGGTCTTTACATTACTCCCACCTCAGGGATTTACGTCCCCGTAAAGATAAATCAAAACTAGGGAAACAAATGAGGGTACTGAGCATGCATCTGAGCCTCCCGCTCCCAAGTGCTCTCCTAGAGATTCTCGTGCTGCCATCTGATGCGCACAAGAGGAATCGATCTCCCATGCAGGACCCGCTCCTGTCGATCCTCTATCTCTACTGGAACCTCCGTGAAATTCGCCCCATCGTCGACGTCAAGCTCCCCATGGTCAATGATGTGTGACGGGTCGTGCACGTATCTCCTCAGCTGAGATACGTGGAAGACGTCGTGCACCCGGTGCAACTGAGGTGGTAGAGCCAGGCGATAAGCCACCTCACCAATCCTGCTGAGAATCTGGAAGGGTCCGATGAAGCGCGGAGATAACTTGCCGTCTCGGCCAAATCTCCGAATACCACATCGAGGTGAGACCCGCAAGAAGACGTGGTCTCCATCTTCGAACTCCAGTGGCCTCCGTCTCCTGTCAGCATATGACTTCTGCCGGCTCTGAGCTGTCCTCATCCGCTCCTGGATGACCTGGACCTTCTCTGTCGTGGCCTGGACCATCTCCGGTCCCACCAGTGCTGACTCTCCAGGGTCTGTCCAGCACAAAGGAGATCTACAAGGTCGGCCGTACAATGCCTCGTACGGTGCCATCCCGATGGTGGAGTGGTAGCTGTTGTTGTACGCAAACTCCACCAAGGGTAGATGGTCCTCCCAGCTACGACCAAAGTCGAGGACACATGCGCGGAGCATGTCCTCGAGAGTCTGAATGGTCCTCTCCGTCTGACCATCCGTCTGAGGATGAAAGGCTATGCTCAGATGTAGTTGCGTCCCGAACGCCTCCTGTAACCCCTTCCAAAGCCGGGAAGTAAAGCGAGCATCTCGATCGGAGACGATAGATGATGGCACACCGTGGAGCCGCACAATCTCCTGAACGTAGAGACGTCCCAAGCTCTCTACTGAGCCCTGCTCTCTGATGGGTAAGAAGTGTGCCGACTTGGTGAGTCGGTCAACAATCACCCAGATGGAGTCGTGACCTCTGGAAGTGCGTGGAAGTCCAGTCACGAAGTCCATAGATATGTCGTCCCACTTCCACTCCGGAACCTCCAAGGGCTGTACGAAGCCTGCTGGTACCTGATGCTCTGCCTTCACATGCTGGCAGGTAAGGCATCGAGAAATGAACTCTGCTACAGCCTTCTTCATGCCCGGCCACCAATGCTGTCGTCTGAGGTCCTGGTACATCTTCGCCACCCCAGGATGTACCGCCAAAGGAGAAGTGTGAAACTCTCTCAGCACTTCCTCTCGCAAAGAGACTGGTACCATGGTACGTCCTCTGAAAAGGATGTCGTGCTCTACTCCAAGGGAGAAACCATCAGGTGCCTGTCCCGAGGATATCTGTGCACGCCGTGTCTCACAGTCAGCGTCCTCACGTTGTGCCTCCCTGACCCGCTGCAGTAGTGGAGGAGTGACTGTGAGAGACTGAAGAAAGGATGCTCCATCTCTATCCACGAAGGATATCTGCAAAGAGGCTAGCTGCTCTGTCGCCTCCTCAAGTAGCTGAATGCCCGTCCTCCTACTGAGGGCATCAGCTACTACGTTCCCCTTCCCAGGAGTATAGACTATCTCAATGTCATAGTCCTGGAGTAACGCGAGCCATCGCCGTTGTCTCAGGTTCAGGTCCTTTTGAGAGAAGATATACCTGAGACTCTGATGATCAGAAAAGACTGTAAAGCGCTCGCCCATCAGATAGTGTCGCCATGCCTTCAGAGCGAAGACCACTGCTGCTAGCTCCAGGTCATGGGTAGCGTAGTTCTGCTCATGCGGCCTCAACTGACGTGATCCATAGGCGATCACGGCCCGCTCCTGCATCAGAACACATCAGAGTCCGGTCCCGGATGCATCGCAGTAGACTACGTACCCTACTCCCTCCTCATGCAACCTCAAGATAGGTGCGCTAGTCAATCTCTGTCTCAGCTCCTGAAAGCTCTGCTGACATTTTTCAGACCACACGAAGGGTTTCCCCTTCTTCGTCAAAGCTGTGAGTGATGCCACAACTCTAGAGAAATCTAGCACGAATCTCTGATAGTATCCAGCTAGTCCCAAGAAACTCCGAACCTCAGTCACACTCCTGGGTGGCTCCCAAGCTAACACTGCCTCAATCATCGCGGGATCCACTGAAACTCCCGCCTTAGAGATAACATGTCCCAAGAAGTGGACCTCACGTATCCAGAACTGGCACTTCGAGAGCTTACTATAAATCTGGTGCTCTCGGAGTGTGTCTAGTACAACTCGCAAGTGATAGTCGTGCTCCTCCTCTGTCGTAGAGTAAATCAGAATGTCATCGATGAAGACCACGACAAACCGATCGAGGTATGGCTGAAAGATCCTGTTCATGAGAGCCATGAACACTGCTGGAGCATTGGTTACACCGAAGGGCATAACCAAGAACTCATAGTGGCCATACCGACATCTGAAGGCCGTCTTCTGCACATCCCCGTCTCTGACTCTGAGCTGATGATAGCCTGACCTGAGGTCTATCTTCGAGAACCACCGTTCTCCCTTGAGCTGATCAAAGAGGTCATCAATCCTCTGTAGCGGATACTTGTTCCTCATTGTCACCTGGTTCAGGCGACGATAGTCAACACAAAGTCGCATGCTCCCGTCCGCCTTCTTGGCGAACAATATCGGGGAAGCCCAGGGTGAAACACTGGGTCAGATGAACCCCTTTCCCTGCAAGTCCTCCAACTGTACCCGTAGCTCTCGAAGATCGGCGGGGGCCATCCGATATGCTGGAGTGGATATCGGGGCTGTCCCGGGGTACATGTCAATATCAAAGTCTACCTCTCTGCGAGGAGGTAGCCCTGGAACGTCGTCGGGAAAAACGTCCGCAAACTGATCCACCACTGCAGGAAAACCAGGACTCCGCACGTCAACTGCTCCAAGGATAAGGCTTGCCAACTGATGAGTGATGGGATGTACTCTCCTCCGCGGAAGTCCATCCTGTGCTGCAAAGGCTCCCTTCTCGCCGGTGAAGGAGAACCTACTCCCGTCGGTGCGTACACATCGCACCTTACGCCTAAAACAGTCAATTTGTGCATGGACCGTAGATAGCCAATCCATGTCCAAGATGACGTCGTAAGGCCTCGACGCTGCTACAAGAAGATCCCAGCCGAAGCTCTCGCCTCCTAGAGTAAGCTCACACTGCCGGCACCAGTGCGTAATCGTCGAGTCTGCTCCCGTAGGAGTCTCTAGCCGTATGGATCGAGCCAACGGCTCTGTCGGAATCTCCGAGCTCCGAACATGGGCATCGGCTATGAAAGAGTGAATCGCTCCTGTGTCTATAAGAACTGCAGCAAGGGTGGAGTAGACACAGATAGTACCTCGAATCATCTCGGGTGCACCGTGGTCGTAGGCCTCTGCTGCCTGGAGCTGAGCCTGTCGCTGCCCGCTAGCTCCCTGTGGTCGGGGTGGACCTCTTGGTGGTGGTGGTGGTAGAGCCTCAAAGCGTCGGCCACCACCGGCTGCTCGTCCAGCTCCTCTGCCTCGTCCGCCTCCTCCCTGCGGACCGCCACGGTCGACCCTCTGCCTCTGCCTCGGTGGTCCATCAACTGTCTGCTGCTCCTCAGCACGGCGGGTCGGGCAGTCACGAGCCATGTGGCCCTACCCGCCGCACGAGTAGCACTGTCTGCCTCTCGTAAGACTGGCTCCGCGCTGTGTGCCCCGCACTGCTGAGCCAGTACCCTGAGATCGTCTGCCCGAAGGTCTCGTCTTTCTGGACCCCTGAGTCATCCGTCGACTGCCTGCTGTAGATGACTCTGCCACGTGCCGCCCTGCGGTGGGTCTCTGTGCTGGTGTAGACTCAGCAAGGAAGCTCTCTATCAGAATGGCCTGCTCCAGTACTCCTGTCTGAGTCGGTATGCTGAGGGAAATCAGTGATGCCCTGATCACGTGTCTCAAACCCTGCTCGAAGGTCCGGGCCTGGAAGAATGGGTCATGTACCATGTCGGTCGAGTAGCGCGAGAGATCGGTAAATCTCGCCGAGTACTGAGCGACCGTCATGCTGCCCTGCCGCAGCTGTAGAAGCTCCTGGATATGCACCGCACGAAGGGTGGCTGGGACGAACTCCGAGAGGAAGAGGCTCTCAAAGTCCGTCCAAAGTAGTGATGCCTCATCATGTACCTGGAGCATCAAGCTCCACCATCGTCCTACTGCTGCGTGTAGTAGGCTCGCAGCGAGGATCACCATGAGGTCTGCTGGTGTCCTCACTAGCCTAAACACTCGTACTACCGCCTCCAGCCAGTCCTCTGCTGCCTGGGGATCCGTCTCCCCACGAAACCTGGGCGGTCGCGGGCGCTGAAACTCATTCAGTGCGCTGAGGTGACGTGCATCGTCAGAGGCTGCTGCTGGAAGCATCGGGGGCTCGGCGGGTAGAGCTACCGTCGGTGCCACTGCTGACAAAGGTCCTTGCACCGAGGCCTCGTCGCTCGGTGGGCTGTCGTCACGCTCGACTCTCGGAACCCTAGCTGGCTGCCGTCGTGGGGCCATCCTGAAAAGGAAACAGGTGCGCCACGGTCAGAACAGTATACCTGGTGAGCTGATATAAGTAATCACAAAGAAAACTTTGAAACACACACACAATAAATGTTTTCATGCATTAAGTCGGAAATCAGAAGTCAGGGTCCTGGTGTACGGATACGTCGGCCGCCGCACCAACACTGGACTCCCTAGACTGATAACCACACTCAATATGCTAAACATTAGTGCTTCACATAGAAAAGATCAGAGTTTGCGGTAGAACCGAACTCCTCTGATAACAATTTGTCACGACCAGCCCTCGGGGTCCGTGCCGTGACTACCCCAAGCCCGCCTTCCATAGGCCAGGGGCTGGCGACTAGCACCAAGGTGTAAATCCCGGTAAAAAAGGGAAGGCATTGCCTTTGTAAAGTAAACAAACACCACAGAGTAAGCAAGCGGAAAATAAACACTAAACAAAAGCAGAGTACAACTGAAAGTGCGGAAAAGTAAATGGGCCAGAATATAAACCCAAACTGAAAGTAAAGTACAACTCGAAAGGGAAAACAGCAACTGAAAAGTAAATGCCGCTACACCGAGCTGTCCACTGGAAATCCCACCTGAAGGGTGGGTACAGATAGCTCCACTGCTCCACGGGTCCCGTCGTCCGCTCCGAGCACGTCCCGCCCAGTGGTCCACCTCCGGGTACAGTCCCGCTCTGCAAGCCTAAGCTAAGGTCAACGTTGTCCGTCGTCTGCAACCAACACAACGTAGTGCGGGCAAAGCCCGTGCAGGGGTGAGTATAAGCTACTCAGTAGGGACCCCGAGACCCCTGAAGGTCTCTCAAATCCACAAAGGATAAACTACGAAGAAAGGAACAATCACGAAGTAATAACCGACACTGCTTAGGTATATGCCCATACATATACCTAAGTCATCAATTTCAAATACGCTCCAACCTCCGAGCCCAAGTACAACTCCGTCCACACAGGAAAGTAAACGTATTCCACACAGGAAAGCAAAACGTAATCCACACAGGATTGCACAACACAATCCACACAGGAAATCAATAGGATTCAGCTCACACAGGTATACTTTTTCAAAGGACGATAAAGATGATCACTGATCCATCTATGTCCTCAGACCCACGAAGGATCAAAAGGTAACTAACCCCCGCAAAGACCCACACAGGATCGGGCCCACACAGGACCTGTAGGCGGTGGTTCACACAGGACCGCTGAGCGCAAGGACCCACTCAGGATCGGACCCACACTGGATCGGGCCCACACAGGACCTGTAGCACTAACCCACGTAGGATCGCTGAGTGCAGTAGTCGTCGTCGTCGAATCCACACAAGATCTCTGTACTTTCGTCGTCGCAGTCACAGTAGCAGTAGTAGCAGTAGTAGCAGTCGCAGCCAGCACTAGGGTTCCCGCACACAGCAAACTCGTACAGGAGGGTCTGCTCCACGAGCCGAGTGGCTGATACATCAACTGTCACAAAGTCCAGAGTTGATGTATCCAAAACTTCCGTATCAACAACAGGAACTCAACGCAACAGACGGCGCGTCGATCAGACGCCCAGTCTGAGAGTTATTGGCATTTTCGTCCCCGGGGCCCGGTTGGTTTTTAAAGCAAAACCAACCCGACCGTACTCCACCTATGTCCAAACCTCGGGCAGAGTATGCCAAAAGATCCGTCTCACTAAGAGGAACACAACACGGCTGACGGCACGTCAATCGGACGTCCGTAGCTCAAGATATGAGTGTTTCCGCTCCGAAGGCCCAGTTGGTTTCGTGAACGAACCAACCCGGCCGAACTCAATGTAATCCGAAACCTTGAGTGCGATATACCAAAATGACCGTCTCGATCCAAGGATCTCGTTTCCGCAGACGGTTCATCGATCGGAGGTCCGTGGCTCGTGTTATGGCCAAAAGACCAAAACTGCTTCGAAACGGGGGGGTCCGGGTCCGGGCCGACCCGGCCCGGCCGGCGCGGCGGCCGCGGCGGCCTGGCGCTGCACGGTGGCTGCACGCGGGGGGCAAAGCCCCCGCTGATTGGGAAAAACGGCGCGGCATATAGCCGCGCCCCTTCTTGCAAACCCCCCCCCCCCCCCACGTGGGGAGCTTGATTGGCAGAAAACGGGGGGCTTTGCCCCCCACAAGGAAACCGCCCCCTCTTAAAGAGGGGGGTTTCATGAGTTGGCCGGGGGATTAATTCCCCCGGTTTACTGGCATCCGGCCGGCCAGTTGGCCGGCCGGTTTTCTCCAACGGGACCGGAAAATCCGGTCCCCTCTTCGGCTTCCGACGCCGGCGGCCCGGCCGCCGGTCTTCTCATCCTGCCGCGGCGCGGAACCGGTCGCGGTCTCCTCGTCCCGCCGCGGCCCGGAACCGGCCGCGGTGTTCGTCGTCCGGCGCGGTGCGACGGCACCGCGCCCCTTCGCCGCGCATTTGATTTCCTTCGACGCGGCGCGACGGCGTCGCGTTCCTTATGATTCTTCCATGGCACGGCGCGACGGTGCCACGAAAATTAATCATATTACTATCCGCGTGGTGCGACGGCACCACGCCACTTTGCTTCCACCCTCAAGATAGAACAATAAGAACGATGGAGGGGGGTTCGGCCGTGTTCATGCGGTCCGGCCCCCTCACGTTAAATAATAACTCAACTTAAACATTCAAAGCCTCATGTTAGACATGCGAGATCCACGATCAAGAAATAAATAATAAAACAATAAATTAACAACCCCTACCTTGGGTAAACGTTCGAGGATTTGCCAACGTCCGCGGAAGACAACGTCGCGGGGATTAGGCGTCGCGGTCGTCGTTCGTCAAATCCGTTGACGAAGAGATGCGTCTGATGCGATACGTCGTTGGCGAAACTTCTTATGTCGACGAAGGGAATACAAGGAGGAAGCGGCGTTCCCTCCCATTGACACGGAAGACGAAGAAGAGCGGAGCGGCGTTCTTCGTCGGAACTTGAGCGTTCTTCGTCAAGTTGAGCGTTCTTCGTGATCTTCGTCAGAGTTGAAGAAGAAGAAGGAAAAGCTCTCCACCTCTCAAGAAGACAAACAATTAACCCAAATAAAATAAGACACTATCTTATTTTATTATCACATCAACACACTAGAATTTCAAAAGTTTGAAATTCAAAAGGATTAACTCCAAAAATTAAATAACTCATGTCATTTAATGAGGCGTTAAGGAAGTTGAGAGAATAAGAAAGGTTTAGGGGTTCGTGTGGGCCCCACCACACTTAATCCTCCCAAGGGAGGTTAAGTGGATGTGGGTCCCACTTCCAACTCCCTTTGGTAGGATTTAACAAGTTAAAATAAATTTTGTTCTTCACAAAATTTTATTTAACTTAAACCTAAAACCCCAAAACTAACTTTCAACCCGCAACCAACGCAACTTCCGAAAAGGTCTCTTTAAGGGAATATCGGCGCTGCGAGTTCATCGGTGCCCTCGGATTTCAATTCCGAGCACCAGATCAAAAGTTAGGAATTCCCGCTCGTTCGTTCACTGAACGTACCCGAGCCAAACTTCGGAAATTGATTCCGGGCACTACGGGCCTCAGAATCAGGTGCCGTCAGAAACCGCGCTCTTGTAAAATTCTTAAGAAAATTAAGAAAAAATTTCCCTTGAATTTTATGGGTCTTTACAATGGATCCACTTTGGTTGGGAAATGACATAAATATCTTTTAATTTAATGTAAAAGTAAAAATGACACAATCATGATATGTTTTACTAAAACAATTTTTAAGTGGGGTTATACAAGTAAGGTTTTTTATTATAAATAGTCATTGGAAAGATAAAAAGATTTCCTACATAATAGTTATTTGTTTATAATTTTTAGACATTAAATAAATTAAATTATTTATGACATCATAATGATGCAGTGATGACATCATTATCTGACGATTTAAATAAAATGAGAAGATAATGTAAACTCTATGACCTACACATGTCAAAAACTTATTGGATGGATGGATTTAGAACCCTTATCACCTTATCCAAGATTTATATCAATGTGGGACCTTTTAAAACCGAAACACATTTTCAAATAACGTAATATTTCTTACTTTCCAAAAGTGCCCCTCCTCTCCTCTTATAAAAGGCTCCCACCTCTACCTAATTTCACACACTCCTCAAGCCTTTGGCTCGGCCAACCCCTGACCATTTAATCTCTCCACATCCCTCTCCTCATCCTATAGTATTCCCTTTGGGCAGAATCCTTTCAAAGAAATCCTTTAGGCTCAAATCAAAAGGAGTTACACTTTTAAAGGCAATTCATTCCCTCATGTTCATTTGTTTTATTTTTCTTCTCCAAACCCATAAACACTTTTTATTTACTTCTCTTGTAACAACAACAGTATCTTAAATATACTAGGATGTTGTTATAAGATTTTTTCGAGCTAAACTCTCACACAACTACATCAAATGGTTAAAGAACATACGGTTTCCGTGGATGGCGAAATTCTGCCTCCCGAAACGATGATTGTTCAATACTCATTTAACACCTTCAAAGGTGACCATTATGATGTCACTATTTATATATATGATATATAATATGTTTATATTTTCCTTAATCTTATGTTTTTTTATTTTGGGCATACCTTTATGGTTTGCATTATGGGTAAACGCGATATCTTTATTTAAGGATGTGCGGACTACCGCCCCCTCAAAGTGATTTGATTCGTTAAATACCATATGTGGGACGTATAAAGGGTGGAACAATGATATAATATATGATATTACACTGGAATTTTAATATACCTTTATATCATTATTATTCAATTCTATAAAATACGAAATAGAAATGAAAGTAGCGTTCATGCGTACGTACGGCTTACCGTCTCCATGAACGGTGCATTTCATTTCTTACCTCTAAATGATTATGTAATGTTATAAATTAATGAATGTACGGGATATATATGAAATATATGATATATAAATCATGAATACAATTCTGGATATAATAAAAATTTCGCCACACGAACAACATGTAATTGTAAGAAGTCCACTTTCGACTTAAGAACCAAATATCGGCAAAACAAATATTATTAACTTAAATGATTACATAATGTTTATGACATGGTAATAAGTGATATAAAAGGAATAAAGAACTTGAAAAAGGTTCTTAAGGAAGTATAAATTAACTCATGTTTATTATTCTAGAGATTAAAGAACGATCGAGTAAAGTCGGACCCGAGGTAAGGGATCCTACTCGTCTCTTTCTTTTTAAGTACACACTTTTATGTCATTCTGTTTAAAGCTCATCTTTCTTGTTATTGGGATGATCTTTTTTATTACACTTACTGTAATTTTTATGTTCATGTGATGGGAGACCCTATTCTCTCTAATCAATCCATTTTGGACGTTTTGAGTGGCGCCGTTAGGCTGCCGAACTTTCGTAAGAGATCTAACCTCTCTCTTTCTTTTTAAGTACTCTCCTTTATGTCACTTCTTTTAAGCTCCTCTTTGTAATGTTGGGGGATGTTCTTTTATATTCCTCTTTCTGTAAATTTTATTGTAATGTGATGAGATACCCTATTTGATCTCATCAATCCATATTCGGAAGTTTTATGTGCCGCCGTTAGGCTGCCGAGTTTTCGTAAGGGATTTTTTATCTCACTTTTATTCCAGTGAGATTTATACTACATTTTCCACAAATTATATTGAGTGGTGTATGTAATCACAATTATTCTACTCTTTGTGTAATATAATTTCGTTTATGAGTATTTACAACAATGATCTATTGTCCTTCTTTCATGTGGTGTATGTCTTGAAAGATACCCAAGTCGGTAAGGAAACCTTTCACCCTCCTCTTTTTTAAAAGACTTATTTTGTTGGGTCTTTTCATTTACATATTTTTATGTTGGGATATGTTCTCATATATCCGTATTGATGTAAATTTTATGTCCAAGTGATGAGATACACTTTTTATCTCTCACCAACTCATTTTGATGTGATGTCGTTAGGCTGTCAAGGGAACTTTTTAACCCAATTTCGATTTCTTTGGGTTCAACATGTAGTCATTGAATATGTCATCCATTGAATATATGTGAATGAAATTTTATTTTTTTACACTTAATATCTACTTATATTGGGTGTATTTATATTTTTCACACATATTTTTGAGATTGATTTGTCCTTAATTTAATGATACCTTCTTTATAAGGGATTTCATCACATTTGACATTTCTATTGAGGGTTCATTGTTGTTATGCACCAATTCACTCTTATATGGTGTATATACTGTCCTTTAGAGTATTATATCTTGAATCCATTTATTCTCATGATATTATAAAGTTCTGACTAAATGTTACTCCACAATTATTGTATTCAAGTGTCACTAATTTTGGTAAAACCCCTTTTACCAAAATATCGTTTTAAGTGATTTAATTATTTGTTCTTATTAATATCTATGTTTTCAAAATTGTTTTAAGGTTTTATTTATATGGATATTAATGGTTTCTAAATTTTAAGCTTCAAGGTGGTATGGGACACTTTGATTCAAAAATATCTTTATTAAATGTTTTAAATGGTTTTGGAAATGGTTTCTTTTTGAATGGATTCATTATTTCAATATACTAAAATTTTATATTGTGATTGAAATGTGGAAATGTTATGTTTCCTTTATGCATGATTTATGTGATACATTTATGTTATGGATCTTGGGAACTGTTATGAAAACGGGTGGTTCCGTGATAAACTAAGGGCGGGTGAGCCCGATATAGCTCTCTGATGCATTGGGTAACGCGAAGGAGTGAAACGTTAATGTTTCTCCGAAGAGATTTAGGGCATATACTGTGATGGGTATTCCAAACGTAACCAAGAGGGTTACTCCCTATATAAGAATGTTATGAATGCCACAAGTTACCTTTATGTCTTATGTTTTCTATGATTTATTCATGATTTGATATGCCTATGTTTTATGGGTAAAGTGTGATTTCATTCTAATGTATATATGAACTCATGTTTCCTTTCGATATTTTTATAACTCTTACTGAGCTTTTTATGCTCAGCCCATGTTTTTGAAATGTTTTTCACAGGTCAAGGGAAAGGTACATGATGTGATGATCTTGTCAAGGATGTGTCAAGAAAGAATCTGTGTTATATTTTAAATATGTTTCCGTTGATGGGAAGAATGAATACTGTCTTTTATGTAACCACTTTGTTTAAATGTGGAATGTAATGCAAGTTTCATGATCTAATTCTCTAAAACTCTAAACCTGAAAAGATCCTCAAGGTTTAATCTTGTAATAACTCAAGATTAATTAAGTTTTAATTCAGGGGCCTTATAGTTATCCAGCAACCAAAGTAAACTAAAATACTACTTGGAAAAAAAATACATAACAGAAGAATATCATATAATATCTACACCATCCTAACAGAATGAGGCATATGAAAAAACATTAAATAACAAGATGTTCTAGATCCAACAGCCAATATCAAACGCACATGGGAAATACATCCATAAGATAGGTAATAAACCATATTCACAATCAGAAACCTTACTCAAGAAAAAAACAATAACAGGCATCATCGGGGTTAGATTTCGAAAACATGCAATACATAAACTATGTTATTCATCAATTTCTGAACATATAATTCAAAGACAAGTGCAGAAAGAAACAAACCACCTACCATGGCATTGTATGATCAATATAGTTGAACCTCAACCTTTTAATTGACCTAGTGCTTCATAGATCTATAAAAACATAAATATTGATCAACCTATAATATCTCATGTAAGAAGAGAAATTAAGAGGATATGCTTTAGAATATGGTATAACTCATTGTGGATGTTCCAACACAATCAATACTGTTTGATTCGGTTAACAAACATCCTAAAGGGGGCTTAGAGAATAATCGATGATATCAATCATTCCTTGAAGAGACATGTTTTGAAGAAGTTATTTCTGTAAATGCGACGTTGTTCGAGTTCGATTTATAATTAATAAAATAAAATTTCATGAATTTTTCATTAAGGATACACTTCATGTATATGCCTTTATTGGGCCCCAAATTTAGGTGGTCACCATGTCACCTCACACAGCTATGTACTCGGCCATTAAATAACTAAGAGAGGAATATACCTAGAAATCCGGTACAAGGTGTGAACTCTTAAGTATACATCATGTACACCTAAAATTTCCAAAAAAAATCATTTTTCTTAAAAACACCATAAAACAAAATATGTACATAAAAATAAGATTCTAGTTCTTACAAACATCCCCCCTAAAATAAAATTCTCCACGAATTTCTCTTCGAATTTGGTGAAGTTGAATCTTTAATATGCTCCAACCACTATGATAGCACATCAGTCTCCCCTCCCAAGTCTCATCTTATACTCACGTGTGCTTCCATATCACCCATACCAAAGGAATAGAACATCCATGGAGAACCTTCTCATTGTGATCAATAATCCAGATAAGATTCTCCTTGAATGATGTGTCGACCTCTATCTCAACATAATCACATTGAAACACATGAGAAGTATCATAGAAGTAATACCGTAGGTGTGAAACGTGGAAGACATCATTCATTACCTTGTACATCTAAGGTAAATGAAAACTATAGGCAAAAATCCCGAATCTGACCAAGACATAAAATTGGGAAACTTATCTCGGTAAAAGAATTCACTGCTTCCTAATCATCTTGTGACCCAACCTCGGTTTGAAATGTATGAAAACCTGATCTCCCACCGTGAACAATAGAGTTAACCACCATATATTAGAATATGAGTTTATTCTTTAATGTGTAGTAGAAATCATCTTTCGAATCAACTCCACATGCTCTATGGTCTCCTGGACCATACGAGGTCCCTAAAAAGCTTCCTCTCTTACTTCTAGCCAACATATGGTTAATCGGCATGTTCTATAGTAGAAATCCCGCTATGGTGCCATATGAATTGTATCTTGTAAACTATTACTATACTAAAACTCCACAAAAGGTATGTGCTTCTCCCAATAACCTCCAAAATCAAGGATGCAAGCTAGAAGCATTTCCTTCAACACTTGAATCGTACACTCAGACTATCCATCTATCTCGGGATTAGAAGCAATATTTAGATGTACCTGTGTACCCAAAGCCATATGTAGACCCTACTAGACTCGAGAAGTAAAATGTGAATCCCTCTCTAAAATTATGGAGTGTATATCCCCATATAAATGTAAAATCTCCCTTATGTACAACTATCTCATCTCATCGTCACTGAAGGTCTCTTTTATCAGAAATAAGTGTGAAACCTTCATGACACTATCAATGACAACACAAACTGCATTGTCCCCTTGAGGATACCTCCATAAACCTATCACGAAGTGCATCATGATATCATTCCACATCCACTATATAATGGGTAACTACTGAAAAATCCATGTCAGTCGTTGATTTTCTACCTTCACCTACATATAGGTGGAACATCTCATGAAAAAACTAGAAACATTTCTCTTCATACCCGGCCATGAATACTGAGGAAGTATATCTCTATACATATTCGTGACACCATAATGAACTACCCAAAATGATGAATCAAAATCCCACATCATCACTTTGTGTATGTATATAGACACCCATACGTGACCATGAAAATGAAATATCTCAACCTCACCTATGGTCTATCTAGGAATATGGTCCTCTCTTGACTCAGTCCTCTGTTGGACTGGGCCTCCAGAATCTAATAGCTACCTCAATCACACTCTCTCGTGTGTAGTAGAGTTAATATCTATAAAATAAAAGAACATATACCATGTCTATCATTCAACTACAAATGAATCTATGAGAATATAGCCATAAGCTACCACTCAATGCTGGCCTCCTGAACTACGTGTATATAAGTCCTTCTACTCAACCCATCTGCTACTGCATTGCCTTTCCCAAGATTGATGGTAAGATCGATGTCAAAGGACTAAAGGTACTCTACCCAGTATCAATATCTGAACCTCATATCACACTGATTAATAATAAACTTGATACTTTTGTGGTAATTGAAAACCAAAAAGTGCTCTCCCAAGAGATAAGACCCCAACAACATAGATAAAAAACAACTACAGATAACCCCAAATTGTGCATCAGGTAATTCTTCTCATGTGGCCTCAATAGTTGTGACCCATATAAAATGATTCCTTCCCCTTACATAAGAACTACTCTCAACCATGTACCATATGCATCATAGTAAATAGTATAACTCTAGCATGATCCCAATTCCTAGTTGGTCACATGGCGTCAATCACATTTCCTTGAATGCCAAATGATTTTGAGTAGTAGTGAGGGCCTTTGGTGTGATAGTGGGGAAAAAATTCCATCATTAAAAGAGTTACATAGTTGAAACCAATCGATAATAGTACCATAAATAGTAATACCATATTGTATGTAATGAATTGAATACTAAAAGTAAATAAACAACTGTAGCCCATATATTAATGATGAATATAACATATGTCTAGTGAAACAGCCAAATAAGTCACAATGAAGGAAATAAATTATTAAATCCTAGTACAAGGGAAGAAAACTCTAGTAGCATCTCAAGCCTCAGCTTGGTCCTATGCTCTTATTCTCCACAACAATCAAATACCTAAAATAGAATGGTGACCACCCTTATATATACCTGAAACAGTATAATATTTTTGGAAATAATGCCTGAACTAAATATTGTGTAAGATGAATCCTAGTAGGCAACCACCCAAAGACATCTATCTAACATTCAGTTAATATATATTGTGGGAAATATGAAAAATGAAGTATTAAACATGAAGTAATCAACATTAAACAATCATACAATTTCATCTACATTTATTTATTTTCATTAAATATTCAACCCATCTTTCATAAGAAACACTCTAGGAAATTTCAACAGTCTAACACCTCTAGTTCATGTTATCATTTAAATAACGAATATCTAATGACCCTTTAGGAAATCTCACATAGTTTAACCCCTTTATTCACCTAAAAACAAATAATCAATGAGGAAGCACTCATTATAAATTCCCCCTTTGACATTTTAATGATAATATTTAGAATCATTGAGGAAGAACATAACATCAATTCCCCTTATGGTATTGTAATGGTATAATATTGACAGTTGGAGGTAGCACTCACCGTCAATTCCCCCAATGGACTCACAACTTGAATATTGTAACAAGAATTTTAGGGAAGTCCTCAACTTCAATTCCCCCTATGGTCTACCTACACCTGGTTATTACTACCATGTGTAATATAATAATTCATAAATGATATCCAAAAACCAAATTAAACTCAAATTATACTAGTTTTAACAGAACAATGAATAACAAAAGATTATCATATAATACCAACTCCATCATAGTAGTATATGTAAAAGAAAACAAACACATCCAAAAAATAATTTCAAGACCCAATGACCAATATTAAAAAAATTGGGAAGAAACATCGATAAAAAAGGTAATAAAACCAATTCATAATGAAAGACCATACCCAAGAAGAAAAACAATATCAAGCATCATCAGGGTTATATTTCCAAATCATATGATGTCGTAAACTAAGGTATTCAACATTTTTTCACATATAATCAAAAAAACAATGGAAAGGCATAAACCACCTACCATGATGTTGTGCAATTTATATAGTTGATCCATACCATTTGAATCAACAAATAATGTTGTGGATCTAAAAAATCTTAAAAAATGATCAACCATGAATATCTCATGTAAGAATAGAAATCAAGAGGAGAGGCTCTAGAAGATGTAATAAATCACATTGGCAATTCAAACGCAATCGATGGAGTTTGATTATGATAAAAAATAGAAAAAAGGGGAATCAATGAAGAATTGATGATATTCACCACTCCAGGATGAGAGTGGTTCTGATGATATCATTTTTGTCAATGAGATATAGTCCTAGTCAAATATATCAATTAAAAATTAGAAACACATGGCGTATTCTTTATGGATACACGGTGAGTATATGCCTTTGTCGGGCCCCACATTAGGCAGTATCCAGGTCACCCCACATGGCATTGTACTCAGCTATTACATGACCAAGATACAACTACCAGTGACAACTATGTACACAACGTGTACTCTTAAGTACCCAGCTTGTACTCATAATTTTTTCAAAAACTCTTATTTTTCTAAGAAACACCTGAAAACAGGATCTTTACATGAAAAGAAGATCTCGGTTCTTATAAATTTCAACCTTATGATTTGAAACCCCTAGTCACATGCAATTTTTTAACTCACTAAAGTAAATTCATGAATTTCAGAAGTGGGGGGAATTTATTTTCCATTTCATCAGCATCATTTTGAGATTTCAATTGTTTTAATTTTTTTAAAACATTTTAATGAATATCTGTATTTATTCTTTATTTTTGAATCAATTAATAATACTGTTGAAGAAACATATCAATTTATATTTTAGTAAAAATTAAAAAATTCATACTGGACTCCTTATGTTGTAGATAATTAGGACATTCATTTTATTAGTCTCATTGAAAATAATTTATTTTTAATTTTTATACTATTAATTAGTGGATACAATCATTTTATATCAAAAAAATAATAATTTCAACATTGTATAAATAATTATAAAAGATACAATATTAAAGATGAGAATTTTTTCATAAAAAATTACTTAATAAATTTTACATAAAAATGTATCATATTGGTGACCATGAGGATTTCTCATGAGGTGGTTACAAACTGTGCTGTCAAAATTTATAATTTATAATTTTATTTTTTGAAATAATTATTAATAAAGCAATATTAACATAATTTTGGATTTAAATAAGAAAATATATGTTACGTGAAAAAATTATAATAAGATAATAAATATAAATTAATTATTAGAAATCAAATTTAACCAAACATTAAAAAACAAAGTAATGAAGAATGTGGTGGAAAAACAATGATATTTGGAAACAGTAGTCATCTTAATATAATTAAAATATCTTATTTTACATAATAGTTTATAACTATATATTTCAAGAGATAAATCATAGGAACATAGGAAACACGTTAATTTCTCAAATAATTGTATGGATACCCTTATCAAAATGATCTGATTACCAGAAGACCTCCAAAAATTGAAACAGATGAAACTCATCATGCTAAAAGGCGATACCATTCTAAATAAATTTAGACATTATGAATAACTACACCAGTTAAATATTTTGAAAGAAAAAATAAATAATAAATTATTATAATATTAATTTAATAAATTAAAGGACCCTCTTTATTTATGAAAAATAGTTTCTAGTGAAATACATTAGACAACAAAGAAAAGTATAGACTCCAAAAATAAAAGTCTTTAGGTCTCCACATCCCAATGACACATCGAGTATAGAAAATAGACCATTATTTTTAATTAACATAACTCATCTTATAATAAAATATATTATCTATAATAGTACACTTAAAAAATATAATAATCAATTGTAATGAATTAGAGAGGGGAATAACTAGTTAAATAGGGGTTCTAGAAGTACTTTGTCATTTTAGTACCCTGATTTTTGGATGTATTTTATCATCCTTACCTACCGAATCATGCATAATATTATTCATAATTTTCATCATCACAATATACTCTTATTTACAAAAACTAAATGTGGGATAATTTTGAATAGTTTTTATAATTTTATACTAAAGATACTAATTTTTTTGGGAAAACTATCTATTCATGTTAATCCAATTTCACACACAACATGGAAATATAAATTAATGTTTATAAACATTCTATTTAATTATGATATGAATATCATATAAAACTATTCTTTCCAGTTATAATCAATCAATTTGGAATCATGTTGTTTTTTTGTTTACTCAATTACTAATTTAGATTTAATTCTATCTGATTTTTTTTCCAGTGTATGGTATATTTTTGGACCCCTAATGATCGATTCCATTATTTTAACAACAAAAAATAAAACAATATTATAATGGATCATAAAAAAGAATTTCATAAATAATATTAGCATTAATTATAATTACCAAAATAAAAAACGTGATGAGAAACTATTAAAAATTCAGAAATATAGCATTTAATTAATTTAGCTAAAAATATTTCAAAATTTAAAAAAACATGCATTTAAAAAAAATTACATTATTGGGGGACATAATTACCCTAATGTGTATTTATAATATATAAAATTATATCTTTATTATATTCCCTATTATAGCCATGACCTTCTTATTGGCAATACACACTATAATGGATTTCTATATAAGAAAATATATATATAGAAATAAGTAATGATACCATTCCTTCATGAAAAATCCATTTATGAACAATTGAATATGCTATATTTTCTCATAAATTTTTTAATTCTAAATCAAAAATTATAATTAATGATATATTGTAACATAAAATATAATTCCAACATTTATGCATTTATAATATCAAAATATTATACATTGTTTCAATGGGTATATATTTATATTCCAAAAATTCATAACCGAATATAATGGAAATGTAAATTTTCATAGGAATATCCTTTGTGAGTGTCAAAACATGTGAGTACTATGTTCTATTTTTATGTTCCATGTAACGATAACGTCTAGATTGACATTCCTTTTTTAGAGTTGCTACCAATAGATAAATATTTTCATATTAAATTTCAATATATAATATGTAGAGAGGATATTTTTTCTATTGTAACCTAGATAATCTATTCCATAAAAAATAATTAGTATGTTATTATATAAATACACTCAATTTATTCTATATGGTTATGGTTCATAATCAATGTTTCATTAACATAGTTCCAATGGTTTTTACTATACTTCCCCAGATATGAACTGTGAAAACCCAACTCCATTAATTCCGAGTTCGTGTCTACATTATTAAATTTTAAAATAAACATGAGTTCAAATACATAAAAATTGTGGAGAAATAAATTCAAACATGATTCACATTTTACAATGGGGAAAAAATATTAACATAGTAATGGGAAAAAAATTTATCATCGAAGTCATTCTAGGAATTATTTAACATTTATAGGGGAAATGAAACAAAATAATGGTAATGAAGAATTATTAGTATAAGGTAATTATGTTTGATTATATTTTGATTCAATATTTAATATCCAATGTTTGGGGTCAAATCAATGAACACAGATTCAATTGAATCCATAACCTAATCAATATGATTAGATAATGAATACTAAATATGGAATGGAGAATAACTAAAAACACATTCAATTTTATCCATAAAACAAAAATAAAATAAACAAAAAAATATATCATTATAATGACATCAAATATAATAAAAAAATTATTTTTTTAATTAATGAAATAATTAATTATTGGATGTCAAGAACTCATTCATAAAGACACCTCTAATATCATGAACTTTCATAAGAAAATATACAACTATGTGTAAAAACAAATGTTACTTGGACAATTGAATTGTCCAATTAGAACATTCGATGCATATATGAAATATATAATTTGGATCCACACCCATAACTATATATCCAAATTGTTATTCATATATCTAATCATCAATTTAATTCATTATACAAATATGATCCTTCAATAAATATCTATATTGAGTTAATGATATGTATTTATAAATAATACCACTATAAATAAAATTAAATTATATGTAGAAACCATATGTAAAAATGGTAAATTATTTATGGAATACTAAAATCCACAATAAAATGAATAATTATATTAATATTATTGAATCTAATAATGAATAAACTTTTAAATTCATTCAAAAAAAATTAAATCTATCCCAATATAATATGATATAGTCTAATAAATTCTTACATATTTAGTAACATTTAAACGTTAACCTGCTAAAAAAATATACTTGAATTGAAACAAAAATCATAAGGAATAAATTATTTTTAATGTCAAATAAACAAATGGTTCTAAATATACATCAGATAATAAATAATTTGATGTTTATAACATATATTCCGCAATGATATGGAAATTGAGATGAAATCCAATGATATATGATCTCCTTTGGTAAGATGGAACTTAACATCATGTATAATTGTTTTATGAATGTTATTAATTTCTAACATAACTATATTTCTATATTTAGTAACATATATTATCCAATTATATCATTTTATCACATTTTTGTATATTATATTTCATTATTTTCATTGTCTCATGTTTTAATTGACTAGTATCTTCTTGATTTGTTTTTATTGAATGATCTTATTGATATACCTTTAATATAAATACACAATATATAATATTATAAAAACATTTTAAATATATCATTAATAAATTTGATACAGTATTATAATCATTTTTAATGTTTTATATGAAAAGTAATTCTTCTCACTTTCTGGAGACAGTAGTTCATACATATGAATTATTAATTAAAGAATTCCCATAACAAATGAGAGGGTAGGCAAGTGAATGGAATAAGTATTTAAAATAATAAATATATTGTCATATATTTCACATATATTAATTTTAGTTTTCATTATTAATATCTATGTAATTTTTATGGGGAAAACCAATCACATTTCTTTGCAAGGAGGTAGTCCACTTTATAGAAGAGAAATATAATCATAATATAAATGTAATAGAATATTGAATGGTATATGTGATATTATAATACAGTAAAAATAATTATATCATAATATATATATATATATATATCTTAAATAATTAATTATATCCTACTATGTGTGGTCTATATTTAACAACTTCTCATAAGAGATAAAAAATTGTAATTATAGTATCATTATTGAACTATACTTTACTAAGGAGGAATATGAAATAAAATATAGACGCTCGTTTAAGAACATTACCAATTCTTCAAAAAAATTTATTATATTTTTAGAAATACCATTACTATCATGGTTTTATGATTAAATCAAGGCCTATAGGATATTATGAGGGATGTAATAAATGGATTTTTTATATTTGATATTGAACTAAATAGATTTGGAAGTGTAAGAGAATAATAGAGGTGGTATCATTTAAAAATTTTGAGATAGTAAACACATGGAATTTTTTTAAACGAATGCTTTTCACCAAAATTATTTATAAAAAAACAAGATTAAAATATGGAAATTTTTCTTTACTTTGAAAAACTATTGTCAATATATAATTATCCAATAAAAATTGAGCATGGTTTATGTAATATTATCTCATATATTCTTAGTTTAATCTCTCTTAAAACATTTTTAACATTAACTATTATCATTAATTTTTACATTTAGGGAAATTAATTATGGTCCAAAAATAAGTTCACCATAATGGAAAATATTAAGATTTATGATTCCAAATATGAATATTATTTTAAAAATTCAACTCAATGAAGTGGTATAATCATAGTGAAAAATTGTATACGTGACCCAAAAAATTATTCCTATGGAAATTTTTTCAAAAATATAAAAATACTTTATATAAAAATAGAAACAAATAATTGATCCAATAACCCAAATATGAATAATTACAGTATAAGTAATCTAATTTTTAATTTCAAATATTTATTTTTAAAAAGATACAACTTTTAATTTATTTAATCTAAAAGGAACTGATATATAAAAAGTATTATTTTCACTCTTCAACAATAAAAATATCTATTATTGAAATTTTTAATAATTCAATTTATGATTATTTTTATATGACGATTATAAAAAATATATTTTCATATAAATATTCAATAAGAGTTAAAAATTTATTCATTCATGTGTTCATAAATTGTGGTGAAATTATTATAATTAAAATAGATAATTTTTCATAAAGGATTATTATAATTTGAAATTATTTCTGTTTAAATTTATTATCAATGGGAAACCAAAGATATTCTATAAACAATATATTCTCTTAAATTTAATTCTTCCTCTTAATAGAAACAAACATAACAACAACGTTATAATTGTCTTGTTTAAATAATAATATGATCATAATGTATATTATTTTTTTAAACCCAATGTTGTCAATATCACAAGCTACCAAATAAAATGAATTTATTTTCATGTAAATAAATCATAAAGAATCTGGGTGCTATAAGTTTTCATGAAATAAACAATTATAAATGATGGAACTACAACTAGAATGTAATGTAATTATTCTACATGTGTTCTAGATTTTGTTAATTTTTTAGGTCTACATACTTATTGGGAATTATCAATATAGGTTAATGTGAAGGATATACCACGTTATGTAATGGGACCGTAAATATCATTATTATTATTTAACTATTCATGTTAGGTTATATTTTACATCTCAATGAGATCAATTATATTTATCCCCCTATGGATTGTTCTATCCTTTTTAGTCATATAATATTTGAATCATTAATAATTTAAAATTATATTAAATAGAAAAATTTTGATGGATGTAATGAATGAAATCCTTAACAATAGTTACATTTGTTGAATATTAGTTAACAAAACAATCCAATTCTTAGTTATTAAAAAAAATATTTTCATACCACGGTCTATGTCTACTATCATATTTATAATGTAATATAATATGTTTCTATAAGAAAATTGGTCATTTATTGATAATGTGATGATGCTTGGAAATGATTGTAAAATTGTATATATATTTAGTATAATTACACAGATGATTATGTCTCCATTATAACAAGTGGGATAAATTTTTAAATACATTAGAAGTAAAATTATTTTTCATCATGTAATGGATCGATGATAACAACATTTATTAAATATTATTGGATGTAAAAAATTTCTAAGTTGATTCAATGATATTACTTTACTTTTATTTTGTTTATATGTGAAATTACTCCGGGATATGATCTAAATTTAAATGAATTTGTTACTTGTATTATTATATCAGTAATAAAATAAATGGTCTATTATAGTGGAAAATTAATAAAATAGTTTATTTGAAAATAAATCAAAACACTGTAGTAATTTCCATATAAAATCAAACTCTTTAAAATTTTTTGAACAAATTATAGTAAGCTGAAATGTTTTATCCATAAACTTGTTAGAATTTTAATATTAGTTATTTTTAAAAAACAATAATACAATGTTATTGAGATACTAAATATATACTAAGACTTTAAAATGGAATGAGGATTTGATATTTCTCATTAAAAGGGAATATATATAATATTTACTAATGATGGGATATTATGAAATGTCTTTTTGGGGTCACCTCTAAAATTTAAATATTTTTTTAATAATGAAAATTATAAATATTCATATCGGGGTTTTATGTTATTTCTTATAAAGATTTATCTATTGTGGATTTATTGTGTATTTTTGACTATAAGTTTTGTTATTTTAATTTATTAAATGTTAATTGATGATTTTGGTATTTATCATATTTAGTTAGGTTGAAAAAATTGATATATAAATGATGTTAGAGATCATTCCATTATTTTCATTGAGTTATGGGAAATGTTCTCGTGAATTATTTTAAAGTGACGAGGAACCATTAGACATACAAAATAAAATATTTTGGGCATGGTTAATATTGATATCAAGATAACTGAATTTTCCGATATTATGAGTGAATTTATTAATCTTGTTAGTTGTGTGAGTGTTTTTAAAGGGATAGGTCAAGTGATAAAGATATGTTAATCATTTTCCATGTATTATTAAATTATTTTATTTGTATATAGATTGTATTAGACATATACTTTTTTATTGAATAATTTTTTTTCTGATTTAACTAGTCAAATGTGGAAACACATGGTATGTATGGATTAATGGTGTTATAACTCCAAAGAATAATTCAATAATCACTCATTAGTAATTTTTAGCATAACATATACTAACAAAGAGGGGTAATCCACAATAAACGAGAAATTTTCTAAAAAATATATAAAAATTAATATATAGGTTTTTTGATATCACTTAAACAAAAGAATATTTGATATCGTATTCAAGAAATCAAATAACAATCCAAATAATTCTAAATTATACACCTCTCAATAACATAATCTAGAAAATATAGAATAATGGGGTGCATCAGAAGTTTGTTATTTGACCCGGACATAATATTGAATTTATAATATATTATTCAACTTTCTCATTTAATGTGATATGCCCATATTCCCAATGTTATGTAAAAATATCGAACTTGTTATATTTTTATATCTCTGAGTTTGGACATGGATCAATATGTTTTTATCTTTGTGTGGTACATTAAACTAGTGAGTTTTATTTTATAAATTGAGGTACCCCATCTTATAAAAAAGTTTTTTTAATATTTTTATATTAGGGAATAATAGACATGATCTATTAATATTTGATTTGTTTTCATGTTGTTTAAACAAGATGATTGAGAAAAATACTAACTATATAGTCAAAATATATAATTCTAAACTCAATAGTATCATTTAATTCATGTGTAAGTTGGAGAAACATATTATGTAATTCATATGAAGTCATTATTTTTTTGATTTATATATAGTAATATTAATTAATATTTTTTTTGTTCTCCTAATAATTAATCCATAAACATTAATTTTTTGAGGCCATATTATATTCAATATTGAAATGACTTCATATTTAACAATGGTGATTCTTTAGTAAAAACACAAATAGCTTATGTTTGGACACCAATGACTGGATAAAATGTAATATATTAAAAATTCAATATATATTGAATTGTGTGTTTAAATTCATGTGATTTATCCATCCTTAAAAATTAGTGAGATGAAAAAATTATAGTACTTATATCCTAAAATAATAATAAACTTTATAATATAAAAATATATGTTGAAATTATGTAATAAGTAACATAATGTGATTTTATTCTATGAGAGGATGATATGACCACTATATATTTTAATTCATTAATTATAAGATGAATAAGGTGTAGTTTCATTAATTTAAAAAGATATGATAGGATATTTCAAAAAAAATCACTGGATTGGATTATTTGGAGATCCATCTCTTATCTACCTGGAAAATAGGAAAGGAATATTACAATAATATTTTTAAATTTTGGAGCCCTAATTTTATCCATAATAAATTATTCAATGCCTCATATAATTTCATTTCAAAAAGTAATATACAATATGTTGAGATATTTTAGATTAAAATTAACCATTTGAATATTTGAATAGCTTGAGGTTGGAAAATATTATATGTAATTATAGATTCACTATTTAATTTTATGTCATGTTATTAATTATGGCATTCTGTATTCTATTAGTGATATTTGAGACTTCATTATTAGATTTTATATCATTAGATTCATGAATTCACTACATTTTTTCTTCATCAAAAAATATTTTACCTATCTAATTTATAATTATCAGACTAATTATCCAATGAAATATTTCATTCATGATTTTATTCAAAACTCTAAATTAAAACCTTTTTAATCACATAAATTTAATTATTTCAATATAAAAACTATCAATTATCAAGTAATAGAGTATTTAAGGGGAAATAAATCTCACGTATGATATTTTCATTGACATTGAATATAAGTAATATATAAATTTTTTTTTTATTATCCACTATATGGAGAAAATATATGAATGAATTTAATGATGTTCGGACCTAATTATCATATAAAACACATATTTATATAAGATTATGATAATCTTCCAGTAATTTTTATATCCTCCTCAATTTTTTATTTCTTTTAGTGGTATGTGGATTGGATACACAGGGTATATATATCCTTTTTGGAATGGATTACCCATTTCCCATTGTATATCCTTTGTTATTAAATACATGTCTATAAAAAATAGAAATCATTAAATGAAAAACTTCCCAATATAATGATTCAAATATTAATATGAATGCTATTTTATTTTAAATATTATTTTAATGGTTGATTTGTATTTGTTGAAAAATATATTTATAATCATCATGGGATCTCAATTGAAAAATTTATAGTATATTTAACTGAGAATCCATATTTATTTTGGGAAAAATAGTAGAATAAATATTGAAACAAGCTTCCCCTTTAGAATAATTTTATTATTGAATTAATGGTTATATATTGACAAAAAATATCTCAAATTTAAAAATATGGACATGAAACTAATCCATTAATGAATATAAACTAATTAATTTTAGTTATAGTGGAGGAAAAATACTATAATATTTTCAATTGTGTAAATAATTAACTCTTATATAGTAGAAAATTTAATTTATTTTTAGTATTTATTTCACCTCTTAAATTCCATAATCATTTGATTTTGAAAGATTTAAAGGCTATTAAAATGTCCCTAGAGTACTAGTTCCAATTTTTTTTCCTATGGTTCCTTATTGGATAAGTTTTACATTTCGACCATCATGAATTGAATTACCCGCATAGTGTATAATGGTGTTATGAATGTACAAAAATTTATAAAACTATACCTTTGATCCGTTTGAATCCTAAATGGTATTTCATGGAATGTGAACTATACTAGACAAAATTTTCCATCACTAGCATCATTCCATATAATGCCTTACTTTCAAGGATTCAAATTTTCTTACACACTCTCGCAACTAGTATATTGTAAATATAGGGTTGATCCATAGAGAGATTTAATTTTTTATCTACCTTTATTCATGATTTACGAGCTGGTTGTTTATTTAATTTAGAGTTGGTATTTAAGGGTTATTATATTTTTAGATTGATGGGTTATTTAGTTTCCAAATGATTATAGGATAAAAAAATGAAATATGTTATTGAATCGGTTTCTCCAATCAATATAATAAATTATACAAAGATGTGGATGGTTATGAATATCATTTAAAATCGATGACATTATCATGTTGTGTAATTTAAAATGACTCAAACCTATAAGGCACAAATGTGAATGAACTACTGTGGTCTGTGTGAGTTCTCATTATGTTAATCGAAATAATTTTCATTGAAAGATAATTACTGTTTAAGAAACATTATCAAAACAAACAGATTTCTAGAAAATGAGTTTACTCAATGGTCATGGTATTACACTATGTAATTATAATAGAGATCCCTAGTATCTGCGTTCATGTTCGGATACATTGTTTATAGTATGGGAATGAAATAATACATAAGATTATTTTGATTGATAAAATTAACAAACAGAAACACATTATGTGGATTCAATTATAAATAATATTCATTACCAAAAAAACTAACAAAAAATAGGAATTAACTACTCATTGAATAAATTATGAACCCCAAGTCTTGATACATCTATTGGTCATAACATCTGAGAATAAATCACAGAAAATAATAATATAAAAGTGAATAATCATAAAAAATTAATATAATGAGTTTCATGCTCCTCCAACACCATGATGTATCTCCTCTAGATGATGATCCTCCTATAAAATGGTATAGGTAACATTTATTGGACATCCACCATTGTGTAGTGGTTTTTAGAGGTACAAATCCCATGTCAGTTTGAGGATAGGAAGGGTGGATAGCAAATAGGTGGCATTATGTTGGATTATTCATGAATTAGGTGCACTGTTAGTTTAACCCTTCCCCATAAATTCATAACGTATTTCCTTACTAATTATAGGTTCACAATTTCCTATAATTATCCTAAAAATTTGGCTAACCATGTGGAAACTATGTTATAGTAAAATTCATTATTTCTAGTATTTTCTCATAATGTCCTAAAATAACTTCATAGTTTGGTGAACTATACGAAGGCCATGAAATCATATATGTCTCGAGTGTCCTATCTCTATATAATTATATAGGTTGGTATTCATAGATTCATTGAATTTGAATTAATTGTGCACTATGTAAAAATAGAACATATGCCTATAATTTTCATCCAAATTTCCTCGTTTATTCTATCCCTTCTTGGTCACTCCATTGATGTCCAAATTCCACTAATTAATGAAATTTTAATATCTAAAAATATAAAATTAAATCCAAAAAACCATTTTTAATATTTATAAAATAAAATAAAATATATATGGACAAAAATGTATCAACATTCTCCATTGTTTATTAGTAATTTTTCCACAATAAAATACTAGAAAACAATATTAAAGGATTCACCAAATCAACATGTAAATTTTTTTCATGTTATATCAACTATATGAATGTGAATTTTGGATGAATATTTTTTCAAATTATGACATAAATTATTCATTTATAACCAATATTTAAATTTATCCAACTGTGTAATCTCAACTCAAAGCACAAAAATATTTTTTTTCATAACTCATAATTGTTTAAAAAATAAACATTTCATATTTTTTCAATGAATTATTCATCCTTTACAACAATATTTTCGCTGATTTTGGTAGGATAGGGAAATATATCATAGACACCAAATGGACTCTTGTCACTTTTTTAGGTTTGTAAATCTCATTGACATGCTCCATTGAACAATTATGAAAATACATCATCATTTCTATGAAAAAAAATTTAATATCTACTTTTTTTATTTTGGTGGGGAACAAAAAATGAAATTTAGTGTCTAATTTATCAATTTTTAATCTTCATGAATTGGTACATAATTTCATGAGATCGTGAAATTTATACTGTATAATAACCACTGGTGAAAAATTAGTAATTTCCATAAATCACATACAATAATTCATATAATAATTTCTATTTAAGGGGTTTATTAATTTAAACTACATTATCATTATATTCCTTACTTTTTTTCTGAATGAATATCTACTATTTTCTCCTCAACTATTACACATCTAATTCCAATCAAAAATAGTTTTATCAAACATGTCATTTTAGGACATTCAAAAATAAGACTCCAAAATTCATTTTATCCAGTTGATTTTATTGTGTGAAATGTATAATAACCCTAGATATTTTCCTTATGAAAAATTTTCAACCTAGTTATTGTCAATTCAATGAGAAAATGGGGTGATAAAAGTCGGCACCCTCCCCAACACATACAACTGAGCACATTTCCCCATTATCATGACAAATTGGAGAAGGGTGGGTAGAATATTTCAGGCATGTTTATGGAGAAACAATGAAAAAAGAAATTTGAATTTATCACACAATAACTGTAATGTAAAATGGTCAATGAATAGTTATTAATTTGTGTGTGAGATCTTACTATGTGGAAGAATCTCTTTGTGCTCAAAATAAATTACAATATGTTATATTGAAAATGTAACATGAAAAAGTGAAGTAGTAATAGAAAAATAGAAAAAATTGGAATGAAAAAAGGCATAAAATCACAACATAGAATAAAAAATCTGTATGATAAGGCACATTAAAAAATAGTCACAATGAATAGAAACTAGTAAATGTAGCAGAATATGAAATAAAATTATTGAGAACCCACAGAGCGATAAACCCAAAATGGATCTTGAAAATTATTGTGTGAGGCATCGACCCATATGGGATCCGCTAATGCCATATCAAGGTGCAATTTTTTAGAAGAAGGTACTCCTATTGGGATCACTAGAAGAGGGGAACCCCAAGAGGGATTCAGGAAAGAGGTTGTATCCCCATACATGTTGTTGGAAGTGGGATGAATGGGTATAAGACGTTAGAGTTCTGCGACAGTGATATCCACCATGTTGTGCCCACTATCTGGCACATAGTGGACACCATATCTTAGTCAAACATGATATATACATCTTAATCCCATATACATTAGAGATATGGGTCTCCATGGGAGGGGACCTAATGGTTTGAGTAAGTAGAATATGATAAGTAGTGTGGTGGCTACATAGAGGTGGTGGGAGTGGTAAGTTTGTTGGCCTCATCATATGGTGAAGAGTGGTCTGATGCAGTGGGTGAGTTGGAGGATAGATTTTCTTCATCCTATGATTCCTCTTGTTTTCCAAAAAAAACTAATAACAAAGGTCATAAAATTAAATCATTTTCATTTGATGTAGCACAGGGAGATATAATGTGGGGCTAGGGGTAACTCAATGAAGGAAACACCATCAAATTGAATCTACAGTTTATCAACAAGGATAGTGATATTGGAGTTGTTGAAAATGCCTCCGTTCAATTTAGGGAACATATGCTGGTGGTATTAGGTGAGGATGATGGAAATATTGATGTGTGAAATGGTAATAATTGATCATAAAAATGAATAAGTCCTATAATATGAAATTTCCCTTGAATTTTGACTATGTAGTGAAATATGTGGTGATTATATAGTGGAGAATTTGAGGGATGATGTTCATGAGTTGGGACACATTGGCAGTTTGAGATACATATGGTGGTTCATGATAGAATACGGTCTCCAAAAATTACATGATGGTAGAGGGTTCCTATCATATGAATCCATAGTATAACTAAACTTTTAAACACTATCATGATCTTAATGCCTCAAAATTGATGAAAATTATCCCATCCGAAAACTATCGCAAGAGTTCTTTAGGTCGAATGTGGAATCACCTATATAATCTCCCATGTACACCTTTTCATCTATTGAATATCTATAAATACACCAAAATGTGGAATAGAACTCTAGAACTAGTTCTATATAATTAGGTTGGTGAAAATCATGTTTATTTGTAAGGTTCCCGTAAGTAATCTGCCTCTGTAGTTTATCATAAATGCTCAATTCCACAAGATGTTGTGGAGAAAAATGAATAGTGAGTGTTGACCTCATTAGTGAATAAAACTCGTTAATTCATGTTTGTATCTATCTTGTGAAATTCAATATGGGTAAATATGATTTTGGTAGATTCACAATCATGAATATATTTTGATGATTCTATGAGAATTGGAATGGTTTTCTAATAGGAAATATAAAAAAGAGAATAGAAATTTCACAGATGATAAAATGATAGAAATTAAATTTAATTCCTTATATAAAATCCTTATTTAACCAACAGAAACCTAGCAATAAAATAAAATTACTGATAAATGTTGGTTTTTCTAGAAAATATGAATTGTGAATCTGTGTGGTGGGTGTTCTGACCAGAATTGGTTTGAAAGAGAGTGAAAAACTCTATTAATGGAAACTAAATACAAATTGAAAGGGGGTATGGGGAAAATCATGTGGTTTCTCATACCCTATGGGAATCGGGGAATGGAAATAGATACTGTGATGATGATGGGGGAAGAGAATAAGAGATTTAATAATGTAGATGAATTGAAAATAAGGGAGGGAAGCTTGACGGTTGATAGAGAGGGAGGGTTCAGGGGTTGTGCATGACTTATAGAGTGAGTTGGGTGGATTTGGTTGGTTAAACTAGGGGTTTGATTATTTGGGTTTTAAATATTCATTAATTTTATAATGGGCCTAGTTTTATAAAATGATTTATTAAATTTTGTGGTGACTATGCTCCTACAAATTAAATATATTGTCCTTCCTACATGGTCTAACTTCATGGTTTAGTTTCCCATGGTTTACCCTAGCATCGACCTCTGGAGTGAGGTCTCAATTGCACACTATTAATGATCACTTTTTGTTTAACGACACAAATACCTAGTGTATGAATTTGTATTTGAAACTAGTTGGATTCTTCCATAATTTAATGAATTTTAACCCTAAAAAATAAAAATTTGGTCCATAAGCATTTTAAATGATGATTGAGATTTCTATAGGACATCTAATTATAGAATAATGATGATTCAATTATACATATATATTTTTTAATGAATCCAATAACTAAAACACAAAAACATAGATAAAAACTCTCTTTCCCCCAAAATAGAATACAGAAGAGAAATGTTTTTTATATATGTTTTAAAATTATGTGTTACCTTCTATTTAGTGATACTTTTATTATCTCGAGATCAAAATACCCGAGCCTCTTGATTACCTGAATTGAATGGTGAAAATTATTCCAGCCATTTCCTCAAATTGTTCATATGGTTTGTGTCATTTTATGTTCACCTTGAATTTTTATCCATCATTACACTCAACTTCAACTAAATCATTGTGGAAATCATAGAAGAAATTTAATGGTATGGGCCATTGAGATTTTATCTTACTTGAGAAAAACCTTAACCTTGAGATAAATAATAGTACCTGATTGCTGGGCTAGAATAATTTCAAAGAAAGCATGAGGCCATGAGATCCCATTGTATTCTCCTTATAAAGCTTGTAATTTGCATATGCCTCTTGCTTAATCATATTGATCTCAAAAAATTGGAATTTCCATCTTTCAACAATTCCCTTAAAATGAAAATTCAGTACTTTAACATCCAGTTACATCTTATAGTTGACATTGATTTGTAGGTGGAATTTATTTCTTTTGACTATTATGATTGGAAACAATCCTAGAGGAGTTTTTATAGAAGCCTGCTAATATCGTAGTGTATCATCTATATATTTAGACCATTACTTCCTCAATTATCACATCTTGTTTGGAAATATTTTTCATCCTCATTATATGAACCATATACATGACCTCTACATTGGGGTTGCTATTGTGTACCCATGTTTATGTTTACCCCACCTTTTTTAAGATCATTAAACATCATTTAATTATTAACATAGGACCCCTATAATTATTAGGTCCCTGGGAACAGTGAACCTAATGAAAATATGATTCCTTAAAAAATTGATGACAAATGTTAGTGTATTTTGGGACATTGTCATAGCATCCACCCATTTAGAAACATAATCCACATATATAATAATTTATGTTTTATCATTTGATGGTGGAAATGGACTCATTATGTCAATAAGCCAAATATATAAGACATTTACCTCAAGGATGTGGTTTTGAGGCATCCCATCATTGCACCCAATATTATATGTCCACAGGCCCATATCACAACATTCCATGAAGTTCTCAAAATCAATAGGCATTGTTGGACAGAAAAATAAAAATTTCCATTTTTGAAAAATCTGTGGTCTAGCCTGTGATTCCCTCTATTTGGAGGTAAGTGTAAAAATTCTAGAACATCATTGATTTCAACCCCAGTCACACATCAATAAATTATGTAGTCTCTTAATGATATGTGGAGGTGTGGATCCTACCAAAAGTACTTCAAAACCTCGTATTGAAAATATTTAATTTACATGTATGTGATATTAGGGTGGACTACTCCTATTTGAAAATTATACGGGATAATAGAAAACCATAGACGATGTGGAAGAGTTGTTGAGAATATTTTTTCATCATGAAATTATTCTTTTTTCTCTCTATCATCATCATTATCTATGTGGGGAAACTCCAATCCTGGGAGATGATTAGAAATCAGGTTTTCCATTCCCTTATTTTCAAAAGTCACCAAATCAAATTCATTTTGAATATGATTGAAGACAATCAACCATGGATTTTCTTTATTCTTTTCTAGATACTACCGTAGTGATCTATGGTCATTATAAACAATGAATTTTAACATAAGAAAATATGAAAATAAAATAAATCAAAAGTTACAACCACCCTCAAAAAGTATTTCTCTATTGTTTTTTAATTGATTTGAGATTCATTCAAGGAAAACCTATCCTAGTAAATAGGATTAAATAATCTATCATGCCACCTCATAGGGTCTACTACCACATCAAAATAGATAGCATCAAACATGATCTCATAATGATCAATCCAAATTTAGTGGAATCAAGATATAAGAATTCACCAATATATTTTTCAATAGATTAAATGGATGAATGTATGATTCATTGAATTAAATGATTTATTCTTTAGAAACAAGATTAGTTAATGGATGATATATGTTTTAAAAATAATTCACAAACCATTTATAGAATTATTAATTCTCAAGGAAGTTCTGTATATAATGGAAAAAAGTCAGATTAGGCTAGTTTTTATCACATATATCTTCTCGTGATCCACATAAGTTCCTTTATCTAATAATTTGTGGCCCAAGACATTACCAATTGTCTCCGTAAAATGGAATTTTTTCCAATTCAAAATTTATATATATATACTCACAATATTGTAATCCCATTTTCATGTTTTTCATACATATTTCAAATAAAATTTCATAGATTGAGAATTATTCTATGAAAACATACATGATCTTCTCCATCATAACATAGATTATAGATATCATAATATGTTTTAATGTGGATAGAGCATTACATATACGAAATGACATACAATAGTGGGATAATTATATATATGGGAATGTGATGGCGCTCTTTTACTATTCTTCAGGGGAAATTGATATTGAATTATATTAAGAATAATCATATAAGAACTAATATAATAAATTCCCTACCAAATTTTATAAAACCTAATCCATGAATGGGAATAGGATGTGATCCTTTTTATGGAATAATTCAACTTTTGGTAGTCAAATAACACTCGCCGTCACATAACTATCACATTTAGGATGAATCATTTTTCTTGTTTGAAATCATAATGTTACATGCCTTTTAGTTTAGAACATGCATGGGGATTACCCATGGATTGTCAAATATTGGTTATATAATTATAGAATATAATAACATAAACATTTCTCTTTTCACCACAACCTTTATATGAAGATTTATCTATAACTTCATTTGTTGAGATTGTTTATTTTTTTATTCTATAAGTAGATTATTTTTAAAAATAGATAGAATAATTCCCATAATATCAACTACCATCCCACCAATATATTTTTTATTCTTCTTGTTACCATAAAAAGGGAAACATATTTATCTTATGTACAGGACAAATTTAGAATAACATATAGTGTGTCCTTTTTTTCGAAAATACTCGTACATTAATGATCATGGAATGGAAATCATTCCATTTTTAGTTTCCTTATTAATTGAGGTGAAATATAATCAACTCCTTCTATTTGAAAACATTTTAGGACTACATCTCACTTACAATAATGAACTGCCTGGATAGAAATATACTACTGATCTACTTGTTCATGTATAGGGTGGATGTCCACTAAATCTATCACATCGATAAAAGAAAAACTACACACATAAATTACCATGAAATAAATATGATCTATAATTATGGTTAATATGAAATAGTTATCACATTCCACAGATAGAGATTTTTTATTGTTTTATTAACATTATAGGATTCTCTTTCATGCCCCATATGGAAGATTAATTCACCTTGAGGGATATTAATCAAATTATTTCTCATCATTAATAAGGGAATCTTAATATTCAATTGAACTTCTACATCGTCATACATGTCATGAGTAATAAAATAGGCTAGCATTTAATATCAAAACTATAAGAAATCCATTATGGTATTTTGTTAATCAACTAGCTAGTTGTAGCACCACATGAGTAGAATTTAGTTTTTTTATTCCTAACATCAAGAATAATAGAAATTGAAATAAATTAACACCCCTCCCCATCAAAATAAGAATTCCCAAACACTCATGAACTGAGTAATATAAACATAGAGAAACTCCTTGGATCATAAATATTGTGTGGAATTGAATGTTCAACCACTACATATCACTCTATATTGATACAATGGTACCAAACTCTTCCATTTTAATTTTAATCATTGGAATTTCATTCGTGAACATGTTTTTTCTAGGAATTTGAGTAAATTCCTCCACAAATGGAATTTTTATTTGAATTATCCAAAAAAACCATGATTCGTTTTAACTTTTGGTACAATTTCATTAGCACAATATATTCGCAAAAGAATAAGGTAGGATCATGAGGTTTGAACGCCCCCGTTTATTTTAAATTTATAATTATATTTCTTATGAATAAATTATTCAATGATGGAGTATCTTGTATGCCATATTTTTTTTTAAAATATGGTGTGGACTTATTTTTATTTTCAAATTCAACTCCCCATTGATTTGCAGAATTTGTTTATGAATCTCTTTCCCACTTTTCAATGTTACTGCATTGGCCACCGCCAACGGGTTCTTTCAATGGTACATGGTAGTGTTAGGGATCCCTCATAGATAGTGATATAGAAAGAAATTAAACCTGATTGTCAATAATTAAAATTGATTCATATTTATTTTGGAATCTAATTGTATTAGTGGTGATGAAATTGGACATCATCTTTTCTAACATTGATGGTTGTTCTTATTAAGGTGTATTTTTTAAAACATTATGCAATTTTTGTAATCATTGAGTTTGTGAGGGATGAGGGTTTTGATATCCTTTTTGTTGAAATGGTCATTTTTTATACTAATTTTTTAATTGTCATCTCAGATATGTAATTTTGTATTGTTGTTGTTCATTACACAGAGGATTCTTGGGTTCTGTATGAGAATGTTTATTCCAATGTACCCAAATTTTATTTTCATTAACATTCCATGATTGGTAATGATATTGAGGGACCATATTTGAATATTGTTATTTATAATATTAGTATACTAAACATTTCAAGGGAATATAAAATAACCTCGAACACTGATGCATAATGTGATTTTCACCACATTCATTGTAATATGGATGGTTTAATTCTTGATCATGTGTTGTACCTTTAAAAATAAATCGACTAATATTATTTGAAATGAATATTACTGAGTGACCAAAAACGTAGTATAATAAACAATATTCATAGCCCTATTTTTAATTTCATCTTCATAAATCCATTGGAATCTATTTTCCGACATATCTTCATAATGGTCAAATAGATATTCCTTGGATTTTGTTGTGATTGTTTAATTGGATTCTGGATCGACCAATGATTTCATAATCATTTTAAGACCCTACTTATACGTTTCTAATATTATTTCATAGTGGGGCTCTATTATTGGGACATTTTCATATAGTCTCCATGAAATGTTCCCTTTATTCATACCAAATCCTGAAACGTTTTATTGAAAATTATAGATCTCATTCAGTAACAATCCTATTTTTGAGGGGGGAAGTACTTGGAAAAAATGCATGATCTAGTCCCTCCCATATGAGGATGGAAAGCTAGGGTGTCAATATTATCCAATCATTTTATTTTTCCCTTAATGAGTATTGATATAAATAGAGCTGAGTCGAATATTAAGATAACCTATGGTAACAAAATATTTTACAATTATTAGAAAAATTAGAGTGATGGAATTGGGGTCTCTCTTGGGATACCCCCAAAATTGAAAAATATTATTGATGAGTTTTGTAATAGATATCTATATTTTTATGTGTTGGGATTTTACCAGTGGTATGATAATACCAATATCCACAACATGAATTGAAGGAAATTTGTAATTTATAATGGTATGTACTGGAGGTATTTGTTCTTGAAGCGGTTTTGGTATTTATTATTACTCTTATGGAAATAAGGTTACTGAATCAGAGGAATATATGACAACCATTATGGTGGATGATACTACTATGTTTTTTCTATATCCCAATAGTTATTAATTTAGTAGCCTTATATTTTTTAGTGTCACATAATCCATAATGTTTTTTAGTGGAGGTAGGTTTGGTTTACCACATGTGGTGAGATATTGATTTCGATTTCCATCATTTGAAATGTGTTGCCCAAGTCTACGGACAACAACCGGTTCCTCCTCTTCCACCTTCGTAATATGAGAGTTCTAGTCGTGATCTCAAATAAGATCTAGATGACACATTGATAATGGTTGTTCAATTTTCAGGACAAATCATAGTACTTCTATTTTCTCAATGCTCATAAAATAAGTAATATGTATGTTCACGAAACTATGGTCCATCAAAATACCAAATTATACACCAAGAATAAATGGGAAATCACTAAATTACCAAAACAAAAAATGGGGTTGAGAGTATAATACTTCTGAATTTATAATTTTTCTCACTATACTAATAAAATTGAAATTTCTCTATAAAAATAGTTCCGTATTTGGATTTTATTCTATCCAAAGTGTTAGTTTTGCTTTCCCGAATTGAATTACCCTCTCTCAAAACTAGTATACAGTAAGTATGGGGTCAATCCATATAAATATATAATGTTTTATATACCTTGTACACTAATTAATTAACTGATTGTTTTGGGAATTTAGATTTTATATTTGAGGGTGATGAGAATTTTTAGGATGGTTGAGTGATTCCATTTCCAAATTCATTTATATTTAATAAAAACAAGAATACACAGAAGCTATATTTAACAATAAATATTGAAAATGAATTCAGTTTAGGGATGGTTAACAAGATCGGAAAAAATATATCTTATAATTTTATATGTTTATACTAACTTATACATCAAGTATTATAAGTTAACAGAACTATCTTGGTGTTTGTGAGATATTATTAAGTTAATAGAAATCAAATTCCCAATCCAATAATTATGTTTAAAAAAATCCCATGAACAAGACCCTACATAGATTATTAATGGACCCAATGATCATGGGTTTAATCATCTAAATTCTCATTTAGATCCCAAAAAGCATTGTTCATAATTTGATAAAATTTTTCAAGCATGAAAAATTATATATAAAAATGATAATTATGAGAAGCAAACCAAACTAACACAAACACAATAAGTGAATTTGATAACAAATTAATCTTCTATTCCCACTTCCCCAACACATAAACTAAATTAGCCACTAATTGAATAAATAAAGTCAAAATTTTTGGATACCTTTTTTTCATTACAAGTTACAAGAATTCACAAATAATAAGTTACACTCAGAGAATAATATTAAAAAAATCATATAATGAGTTTCAAACTCCCCCTTACAAAGATGGATCTCATTTCGATGACGATTCTCTTTTAAAAATGTCTATCATCCGTTAATTTTCCATCTTCTAGTGATAACGAGTGGTTAGGTGTTGAAATCTATGACCAAATGGTGGTTTATGAAGGGTTGATAAAAATTATGTGGGCTTTTTTTGACTTCCATACAATTTAGGTGGCCAATTAGTTTAATAGTTTCCCAACGGTGCTTAAGGTTATTTCCAAGGTATTTGAGGAGATTTTTTTCCAGGGAGGGTCCATATATTTTTTTAATAGTGTGTATACTCTGTGATGGTCCATTAAATGTTTTACAACATATTTTTCATACTATATTAGTGGGTCTTATAAGGTTTCTGAACCATGAGGGGACAATGCAATTTGTTCTATCTCAAGGATCTTTGCTCTGAAAGGTTATCTAGGTTGAATTGAAATTTTTCGAAGACTCATTAAAAATCATTAACTAAGAATATATAGTGGAAATACCTATGATTTCAATCCCAATTTACTAGTTCATACCAACTATAATTGTCACATACATTGATCACTGAATTCCATTTATCAAGAAATGTTTAGGTTAAAAAAACATAAGAATTTATCTAAACAACAATTTCCAATATACGTTAATGAATAGAAATTCTATATGCACATAAGTGAATCAAACAATATATATATTAACAATATTGATTTATCCAATAGGTACATTGGATTATATTACACATAAATCTAGAATATTGTACGCTGATATGTACCAAGTATACATTTTAACTTACAGGGGTTCATCGTGGTGGGATAAATATAATTATGAAAATATATATGAACTAGAATTATATATCTTTTTAGGTTATCCAATATATGATTTTTAAAAAAAATATATATCAAAAAATATATTATAAAATAATTATCATAGATTTATGGAAAAGATCACCTAATAATGATTCAACATTATAACAATTTTCATTAACTATTCTTCAACCATTGTAATTTATGGAAATTTTATGTGGAATTATTTCATATGTATCCATTATATATGAGTATAAAATTATGTTGGGATATATAAATATGTTCTTATTTATTCTAATAAACTTTTATCATTATTATATATATATGGGTGTTATATATTTTCATTGATACATTCATAGCCTGCATGTCTTAATTGAATCCAAATTTTACTACTCTATCTCCCCTAATTCAGAATATTCCCATTATATTTTATTTAAATCATCTAATTTTTTTCTATTGGATTACTTTATGATTAGAACTTCTTAATTTTCTAAATAGTGTATATTTTGACATATTACATTAGTCATGGTTATATTAATCTTATAAGAACACTCTGAAGGTAATTCCTAATCTATTAATTAATTTAGTTCTGTTATGTAACATCTACAATGTTTGAATTCGATGAATCCACTACACATATTTCAATTACACGTATTCATTACTATTTTATGGGAATTATTAATTTAGAATTGTTTTCTTACTAATAAAAAATGATCAGTTGGTGTCTTTTCTGGATAATATCACTTGGTTTGTGATAAATATAACATTTCCAACATAGAAACATTTCTGGGAAACTGAAGATCATAGTACAATCATGATTTTTTATAAATATTGACAATGATTAATCTATTAAATTAACATATATGGGTTTTATGGTGGTTATTAAAAACCCACATGGATAATTGTACAGTTGTTTTCCACAACATTTTCACCAGCCTCGTAAATAAATACTGATGATAGATCTTTTTCCTTTAGAAAATCTATATCTATGATAAATGGATAAATTTTTTTTCTTATTGATGTCGACAAAATATTGTTGGATATAAAAATTAATTGTCACCCAACTTCTCAATGGAGTAAGAAATAATTTAGACCAATTTTCTATAACATTTGTTCAAAAACAATATTTCTCACATACATGGTGAGATAGGAACAATAATGTTTATTCCATAAATATTTTAATATTTTCCCTTAATGGAAAAAAGGAATTTTAGGGATCAAGGGATGCTTATAAATAATGTATTCTTTTTGGTGGGTTTATTCATTAGGTCTACATTTTTATTCCCCATTTTATAATATTGTACATAGTTTTATAATTTTCCCTTAATAAAATGTCTCTCATGAATAATTCAATGATGAAATTATATTTAAAATACTATTAACATATTTTATTGGATAAATGGAATGAAATTTTATAGTTTTATAACAATATAAAATATAGGAAAATATTCTTAATTTATAAAATAATATATGTTTAATGTTTTATATATTATAATTTAATGGAAAATATAATAATAGATATCTTGATGTGGTCATAAATCTCTTATTTCCATTTTAAGGAAGTAATATTATTTTTGTGAAGAACACAATAGTAGTTCTTTATATTAATTTATTTTTATATAACATTATTAGGGTTTCTGTTTCAGATTAAATTTGTTAAATATTGTTAATATTTGTTAAATTTTTCTTCTTTGTTGGTTAGGTCCTTATGATATTTTCAATGAAATTAATAATATATTTAAAAATAATAATTTCATTTGGAAATTAATATCAAAATTAAAAATATATTATTTATTGAGTCCATATTGAACTGTCTCCATTGGATATATATTGTACGAATTTCTTTTTTTTTAAATTTATTAATATAGTGGTTAGATTATTATAGTAATTAATATTTAATTTTTATATTATCATATATAATATTCCTCTATGAATTAATATTTTGAATGAAATATTATTAACATGAGGCTTAGAGAGTTTTCTATAGAGTTAGGACGCGCTGGTGGGAGATAAATCATCATATAATGAGGAATTAATAAGATGAGTTTATATTTCAATTATTCCAATAATTATATAAAAATGTTATATAGCCTAAAAACACCGACTTCATGTTATATGACATTGTGTAATATTCTTGGAAACAAATGGATACATAATACTCCCAGATTCCAATAAATGAAAATGGAATATGATTTTTTATTATTTGATGAATAGATTAGAATTATTCCTAGAGAGATTCTTAATTCAGGAAAACATCTCTCCATGTTTTGATTTAGTAGAACTAAAATATATAAATCAAGATTCTAATATTGTAATCCATGTTACACAACTTTACAAATACCACGCATTTTATTGGTTTTTTTATTTTTTTGGGATATCTTATGGGATGATTGGGTCCCATTTTTCAAATTTTAATATATACATTGAAACTATAGTAATGTAAAATAGAGAAATATATTATATTAAGGATATAAAATAATTCATACAACGGTACAAACAAAATGATGGACAAAATAACAAATTAAATTTTTTAATGTGATAATTTCCATATTTTGTAACATTTCATAAATATTTTATTAGATTAACGATAGATTAATTGAGTAAATGATTCTTGTACTAAAATAATAGAATGAGAAAATTAAATGGTTAAATTGTGGTTTATATAAAACTATCTCACTTTTTTCCTTTCACTATGGAATGTTATTAGTATTGGTACAAATATTTCAATTATTTTTAAGTGGGATAATTCATATATTAGATCTAATGGATAATGGGATTCTAGGGGGAGTCTCCTTATCTAAGAAAATTATCATTTTTTGGAAACACAAAACTATGTTACTCTATAATCAAATAGAAATCAATGTTTCCATGATTTGTGTGTTAATAAACTCATTTAATTGTGTGATATAAGAAGATGATGATCATTTAATCATGTGGGAGGATAGTAGGGGTTTTGAAATTCACACTGTTTTCTAGATATAATATCATCAAAAGTATTTTGGATGAATATTTTAAAACCAAAACGGTTTTGGGGTTTGTAATCATATTGAATTTTTTTCAAATGGTGTGGGTACCAATTGGAACCAGTAATTACTAATAAACTATAAGAGAACATGGGTCGAGGTGTGTGGGACCTTATATTATAGAATTGAAATATCTATTTGATTCATATAAATACCCCTAACATTAAGGTAGTATTATTTGATAGTTTCGGGGAGTTCTGACCATCATACTAAATATCATCGACGATAATTACTAAAATTATTCTTAATGAATTAGAAATAAACTTCATTTTGAAATTTATACTTAAAAGAATGTAAATTACTACAATGAAATTGTGGGATTTGACTAGGAATGAATAATTAATGAATTTAAATTCATTTAAGGACTTGTTGTCCATTAATAAATTATATTTTTACATTAGAAGAAATTTTTTTTACAATTATATTTATTATAAATTGATAATAATTACACTTATTTAGATATATTCAACTTTTGAAATAATTATCAGGGATGAGAATAATAATGGTGAATATTTTTCAAAGAATATGATATTATTTTTATTCAATAATATTACTTTAATTAACAATTATTCTTTTTATATAAATTTATCAACTATATTAATTAAATTACAAAAATGTTAATTAAAGGGGTGCATTTAAAAAATAAATTACATTTATATGATATGTTAATTAAATTTATGGTATATAATTAAGTAATTTTAGAGAATGGAATGTAAAATGATTATATTTTAAGCCGGTTATAAGGATTACTGTGGATAAAAGTTAAATTCAATATATATGATGATTAATGGATAAAAATTAAATTATTATAAAATTTATTATAATTAAAATTGTAATAAGTAATGAAACATAATTATTTATGTGTTGCTGATTATTTAAACATTAATAGAGTAATTAAATGAGACATTATGATGTATTTTAACTAATTCAATATATATATATATATATAACTATGAAATTTAGTGAAATACATAAATGATAGTTTAAGGAATTATTGGTGGTAAACTAATAAATATTAATAATATTATGCTCTATTAATTGTAACTAGATAATAATGATTTTATTGATAATGTAATAATATCATAATAATAAAATTTCATACTGTAATATTTATTCTTATATAATCATAAACCCAAAAAATTAAAAAATATATAAGAAGATAGATTGTATGGATAATATAATTAAATCTGGTGTAGGTAATTAATGGGATAGTTAAGAATAGGGTAGTAATGAAATGAATATATAAAATACTCTCTATTTATATTATTAAATTAGTTTTATAGATTATTGAAATTATTAAATAATAATCTCTTAATTATTATTTTATTCTAAGATTAAATGCATATATAAATCCAAGATAAATATTTTGATGATATGATGAAATGATATGTTGTATCACAAACAAGACAACAATAAATTTAATTTGTTTTAGCTGAATGATTTTTTTACTAATAATCATTGTTATATTGTAATAGTTCATTGACTACTCAATTTTGATGGAGATAGAGTACTCATGATATCTTATAAACTCATCCACATTATCAACATATAGTGTGAGAAAAACATTTTAATATCAAAACATACTAGTCTTTTTATAGAATTATAGTTATACATTCATATATTTAGTCTATGTCGACTACAATATTGGGATATGGAATGTTGATCTAAAATTGTAATTGGAACATGACAATGTTTTGGATTTTTTTTCAAATAAAATTAATTTATTCGTTAGTTTGTTTTATATTATAACATTATTTATAACAACCCATGATATTAAAATAATAATATTATTAAAACATTTACATTAAAACCATTCCATTAAATCAGGGGACTATGAATTTAAAAAACCATAATTTTAAATTTAAGAATAATTTTTATATATAAGAATAAATATTGACTGAAAAGTACATAATGTTTAATAAATTAATTATATGCTCCAAAAATATTTTTATTAATAAATAAATTTATTAACTTTTGTAAAATATAAATTAATTAAATATTATAAAATTAGAAAATATTAGATACTATATCAACATTGTTTTGGAATTAATAAGACAAAATGATCATAAGGAGATATTTTTGGAATTTAATTTTTAAACTATCATTCTCAATGAATAGTGAACACTATTGTTTTTTATTTAATGATTACTTTTAATTTATTTCATGTGTGAATACAGTTTTATATCTTAAGTTATTTTAATTTTTAATTTTTTGTATTATTTAATAATAAATCCATCTTATATAATAATCATCATTTTAAAATTGAATTGATATATAATTTTATTTTTATTTGTAAAAACATTCTCATTAGAAGACCGCTTTATCATTCCATATGTGACATTTATATTAAAATTAATTCATACATATAAGTGTATGAATATGATAAAATGGTTCAAATTTTTGGATTCTACATAATTTATATTATATAATATGTTCTAATCAATTTTCATCTCAACGATTAGTAAAACCATCAAAAATAAGAAATTACATTTTAATTGTCCAAATGTTATTTTTTTACATTACATGGTAGAGTGTTAGATGTAATTTTCCTAAATAAAATGAAAATTATTTATTAAATTAAATTTCATGTTCATAAATATAAGTCTAACTTTTCTAAAAAATATCAATTTTTTGGTTTTCTTCAAATAAATTTTGTATTGTCATGTATTTTTATTGAATATAATTATATTTTTATTGACATTGTCTTCCCAAAAATATTCAATGAAAAATTTTGGTTTTGGGATTGATAGTGGGAAGTGTACAATTGGGTGTATGTTGGTCGAAACTGTGCTCCATCCCATTTCAAACTGTGATAACTAGAAACAAGGTCTCCAATCATTACACATCTAGATACAACTATATGTCTTCTAAGTATCCCATACATCATAGCATCCCCTTTACAAAGAGGTAGAACATAGTTGGAGCAAGGTTTCGATGATTATGTAACTGTATAGTACATCTAGCATGATATTTAAAAAAATACCATATTTTTCTTTCCCCATTGTTGACACCCTAACATCTCCAATGTTTTATATTCATTCTTATGGTCCACAGCTTTACTATATTCTTTGTCCTCCACATTATGAATCAATCATTTGGTGATTATAAGAATATATATTCATGATTCCTCTATGAAATTTTTTCCACTTATCTTTCCTTGAAATTTTTATACATTTTTTCATTTTAGTTTAGTCATCTTCTGTGGTTTTTCAACCTTGAATTTTATGGATACAAAATTATTTTCTTAAACATTGTTATTAATATTGTGTTAACACATCCATTGTTTCTTCTCTCAGTTTGGAATGTGATTCAAACCCAATTAGTATACATTTCCAAAGGAAACATGGGTGTTTATATTTTTATTTATAATTAGTATGTTTTGTATGATTCTATTTATTTCTAATGTTTTAATAAAAAAATTTGGGTTTGAAAATGGGTTATTTCAATTGAATTGGTGTGGGTAGGATTTTGAATTTTTTTTTTGAATGTGATGAGATAGTTCATGATGAAAATGTTATTTTTTAAACAATGAAAGTAATAACTTGATAACACTAGGTTTCTTGGTGGGTGGATCATGTACACGAAATTTTTATTGATTTTTGGGTGTTAAGTAATATTCTTTCATGGATAATTCTATAATATTTACTGCACATTGTGATGGTGTTGATGTTTTCATTACCATAATAACATTTCCAATGGCCAATAATGCTGATTATACATGAGTGGGTATATGATTGTTTGTTATATGTGAGAGTATGTGGATCCTTTACCGTATATGACATAAATACATGCAGGGGTTTTCAAGGGAACAATTTCTTCGTTTCTATTCATCATTTGTTTTTCAAAATTTTAATTTCATGCGACATAGACTTGAATATTTTAAAAAAACAAAAATATTTTCATTTGAATAATTTTTTAATTTATATATTAATTGTTATGCATGATAAACCTGGCGGGAACATACTTTTCAATTCATATAACATCCTACATATACAAAATTGGTTTATGAATATCTAATCTTGTTTAATATATGTAAATTAATATATGAAAATGAATGTTGTATAATATTCAATAGATAATGGTGTATTCTTTGTTCATGGGATTATGATGGTGAAATTGTGGGAAATATACATATTTACAAATGTCGTACATTTTTTTACTATCATTGTTTCAGTTTTTGGACTTTTAGGTTTTCAGTAAAATTAAAAATGGAACATCTACATTTTTATGTCTATTTTGGATCTTCTTGTATAAAATTTTGAATCATTTTTTTTATGTTTCATGAATTTATTTGTATGTTTGGAGTTTATAATTGTTTTTAAGAGTTATACCTATTCATATCTATGGTAATAATTATTCCCAATGGTTTTTTTCGAATACAATAATCAAGTTGATTTTTTGTGGGGATTAGGAATAACCATTCATTCCTCAAATGTGGTGGTTTTTTCTGTTTGAATGGTATCCCGAACCTATTCAATACTTTTTTTAGCAGAAGATTTTTTTTATCTTTATAATGCATTAGTTTCTTGGGATGTATGTGTACACTGAATCTTTGACTTCCATGGAAGAAGGTATTTTTTATGAGTTGGGAGTCTGTCCAACATACCTCATAATAGACTATAGGATTCAATGGGATAGGAGGAATCTAGTTTTATTCCTCTATTAAATTTAATTACATGGATATAAATTGTGCACTGATATAGAGGTTGTGTGATGAATTTTAAGTAGTTTTCAGTCAAAGTTGTCCCATGATGACCATTGTGGTTATTTAATTATGTTTCCAATTAGCCTATATGGGAGGTGTGTACTGATGGTTTTTTTAGATTTGATATGTAGTGTGCATCCCATTTGATCGTATATACCTCAACAATAGGATCCCAGAGAAATTACACCATCACTAGTATTTCTGATATTAGTTGAGGTGGTATTTCTGTATAGCCATGATTAGGATCAAAGAGCGGGATCTAGTCCTGTTTAGTCCATGGATGATGAACTGGGATCGGGACGACATCAAGATCATAATTTTCTCAAGTATCCACCACATTATTTTTGATAAATCACTGACCCAAGAAAATAAAATACTTGGTTGATAATATTTCGGGGATCAATGGGTTCACTAGGACTCCTAGATTATTTATGTCATGTGTATAGTGTTTGTTATATGTGTCTCTATTCTATAGTGGTGGGAGTTATTGTTTTAGATTAAGAATCATGATAAGATGGGGTGGATAGATTTCAAGGACATGAATAGCGATAAATACTTCCCAAATACAATTTCCATCATTAAGACATAGAAATTTCCAGATCTCTTGTAGGGAGATCATTTGGAGTTACAATATTCCAACCACATTATGGAGCTAATATACCTCAACAATGATTTAGTTTCTAATGATAATAAGAAATCATTGTTGATAGAAATGGGCCAACGACCAGATATTTTGAAAAAAAAATTAGTTATTTTAATGATAGGTGATGTTGTTCTTGACCATGTCTGATGGTGGAGATCAAATAGGATCATATTTCAGACATTTCTAGAATTATTCTATCACAAAGACCTAGTGGTATTTCCCCATTGGAAGAAAATATAATGTGCGAGAAGAATGTATGGAATAGTTTTTGAAGCACTATATATCCACATTGACTGTTACTATTAGTTATTTCTATAGGTGATGTTTTTATGTTATAGCAGTGAGGGATATATGGACATGTTTTTCATAATTCTTAGACCCACATAAGTAATTTCATCTATGAGGATTCTAGGTCCACTTTTACTGATTCTATAGATGTGATCTACATTCTAAAGTTGTGTTGGATATATTTTTTATATAGGAATAATGGCCGCTTATTAAATGTCTATGATCATGGGTTTTCATTCTAGTGGACAAGGTTGTAATGCTGTATGTAATCATTTTTATGAATACAACAAATGGAAGTGACTAATATCATTAAGAAACCATAGTTTTTGAGAAAGGAGATGAACATTAAGTCTATTGAATAAGCACCAATGAAATCAGATGAAGGTCATATAATAGTTAAATGTATTGTTCTTGTTCAATCATCCATGATAATTTATTTTTTAAAAATAAATTTATTCTAACTCATTTGTTTAATCCCATATTATAAAGGGTTTAAAACTCCCATTTAGTATTATACCATATCTAGGCATTTGGTTACAAATTTTTTCCAATGGAAAGAGAAAGCTTTCTGATTTACATCATGAATTCTCTCCTTGTAAAATGTTGAGATGAAATGGGATTTTCTTATGTTGATTATGGTCCAATTTTAATAGAAAACATGGATGGATTTTATGAATTCTTTGATGGTTTATATTGATTTCAATCATTGATGGGTGACTTGTATGGCCATCGATGAAAAAACTCATGTATTTCAGGGAGAATATGACTTGACATCATCTCGATAATACCTAAATGTCATTTTTTGTCAATTATTCCTATTAATGTACTGATATTATTTGGAGGATGATGTTAATGGGATAGTGAGTATGTTTCCATACATATTGAATGACTTCAATCTTCTAATTCATGATGATTTGTTACGTTTATAATTTAAATGATATGTGTGGTTCATTATCAAATTAATTCTTGGTAAAGTGATCTTATATATTACCCCATATTTTATGGCCCACTAGGATATGGAAATTGTAATTATTCGGTCTAACAATGGGTAATCCAAAGGGTTTATTCACTCTATCTTCTATCCATGGACTACTCCAGTGCTTATTTTTTCTAAAATACAAATGGATATCTGTACTTGTATATCAAATATCATATATGGAATGAATTCACCATCATGAAGAAAAAACCCATTACTCATATTGACTATCACTTTGAACATGCAAAAGATAATGGTTTATATAAATAAATAGTATTATGTTTATGGTATCAATATTTCATGGTTTGAGACAAATATATTCTCCTGAATTCTATCCCAATTTGAAATGAACATTTTTAGTATTTTGTACATTATTTTACATTTACAGATTCTCATATAGTATTGTTGACTCATTAAACCAATGGTTTCATATATAACTTGATACATTATTGAAATGTTCATAGATGAATGTTTGTTCTATTTTAGTTTAGAATAAAAACATGGTAAGCATTTGAAAGTTATTATGGGGATGTTTTGGGATCATCCTATCATTTAAATGTATTCTTATTGTTGTTTTTCAGATCCACGAAATTATTTTCTTAGTTCACGTGATTAAAGAGAATAAATATTCAATTAAGTAGGAATAGATCATGGAAATGATGTCATGAGAGGAGGCATGCTTTTTTTTAGATCTAGTATTTTTATGAATAATCAGATATTAAAAGTGGTACATTAGTGATTTTTCTATTTTTTTTTTAAAAATGTTAGAACTAATCTATAACGTGATGATTTCATAGTGGATCCTAAAGTTTCTAACATATTTTTATGAACTTAAAGAGTGGTTGGCCATCACCCATAGCATGATCATAATGAATGGTTTAAAGGGTTATGTGGTTTAATTGATTCTTCATGTGTGTGTTTAGAATTTGTACTAATGCATGGTTCTAAAATGGTGTATATATATCTATACAACTATAATGAAATTAAATGATTTACCCAACCCATGAATAAGGGCATGCAATAGTAATGAAACCCCTAAAAAATTGACACTATAATATATTTAAGGACAAATTTATATAATTTTTAGACCATAAATGATTCAGGTGCATCTTATCCTTATATGATCTCCAATTATTGTGGCAATTATGGACATTTATAATTTGTAATTTAACATCAACATAATTTTCACCCGATTTAATGTAATTTTTTGTCAATTATGTTTTATAATGTGTCCAATAATATATTAAAATTACTCTATTGATGAGTGAAATATAATTTGGATTTTTCCAAATATGAAATGGGATCCAAGGAACATAATAGATGTTTTTATTTGGATAAAATGAAGTTGACACATTCACTTTTATAGATGCATCAGTATAAGTAGTCAATGAATGAGTTGTTCTAATATTTTAATTAGTATTTAAATTTTTGGGAGTGTTTTTTGGTTAATTGTTTCCCTCTAAAGTGGTTGTCTTCTTCAATTAAGGTTCTTTTTTGTTGTTTTTATTTTTGAAAATGATGACATAGAACAATCATTTTCCTTAGTAGGACATGAATCCTAGTGACACCATTGATTTTTATGACGTTGACATCTGTTTTTATAAACAGGTAGAATATATGATGTGGATAAATTTTTATCTTGATGTGATATTTTTAATCATGTTAAATATAAACACAAAAATCCTGAAGGTCTCATCAAACTATTCTCATTCCTACCTAGATGTGGGATAATGTGGCAAGGGTTTTAATCATCAGGTTACACCATACCCCCTACAGAGTGAGTGTAATTAGTTTTCTCATATATCATCTAATAATATATCCTCACTTAATCGTGATAAAGTACTCTCCTAAATTATAATATTTAATATATTATACATCTAAGAGATAATTAGGATGAAGGGTGTGCCTTATATTAATGTTTCTGAAATGGAATATCACTTTTTCATTTAGTTTTGGAAAGGTATTGAGGAAGAAATTGGGTTATAGGCCAGGCTTATCATGGATCACTATCCTCATATAGATTGTTAGTTGGAGATATCACACCCAATTAAAGAGTTTATGATTTTTTAATGAGTCATGTACAATAAAAGTCATTCTACAATTTATCATGGATTTTTTAGGTCACCTATAATAATATTGAAAAATATTAGATTAAAATGGATTCTTTTCATGTGTTTTAGGTTTAACCTTGTTAGTATCTAATCTAATGGATTGAAGTGGGTTAGGGTTCTGTATTGCAACTGAGTATTTTGTAGAAGACGTCCGGTATGGGTTAGTTTATTAGGAAGTTTTGTAGCACCTTAGATCTAGTATAATCTATATGATGATCATCTGATACCTTCCCTATAGGGTTTAGTGGCTGAATAGTTGTTTCTAAATATAGCACCACACCTGGGACTTCATTGTCTTGGGATGTATGGGAAGAACATGCCATGACATGATAATCTATCTATGATTATGGAGAGAATCAATGTTGTTTCTATCAATTAGAAATTCCATCTTAGTTGAAATATATTGATGTTGATTTCCAGATCTCATGGATAGAAAAATATAGTATATATTCATTTATTGTTTTAGGAATAGTTGATCTTGAGTATAAACGTAGATTATTTTTTATTGAGATTCAAATTATTATTGAGGATTTCAATTTATAAATATATTTAGGAAAATATATTCTAATTTATGGATTATATGGAAACATGTGAATGATGATCATGTCACATGGGAGTATAATTGATGGTTTAAGGATAACTACTACCATTTTTTATCTAATTTGACAATGGATTGGAATTTTTGGATGGAATGTATTGTTTGCTGGAATAATTTTCACCTCAGTGGGGCATTTTTTAAATTATTTTCTCATTTATATTTTTTCTAGTTTTTGTCTTGTAGTCATCCAAATTGTTTTAAAAATCCCCTTTAATTTCAACATTCATTCACTATGGCAATAAGTGAACCAAACATCCTTCAACCCTACCATAGGATTCAATACATTTTTTGTTTTAGCATAGATTATAAGGATTCATAAAATTAATTGTATCTTTTTCTATTCCATAAATGTTTTCTATTATTATCCATCTATTTCAAATTCATCAGCTGTTGTTATGAATAAAATTAATTTTTTTTGTACTATATCTTAATGTAGGTTGTCTTTTTTTATTCTAAAATATCATGTCTGGGTTTGGGTTTTAGTTCACAACAGGGTGGTGTGGATTCTAAATGAATGGTAGGTGGTTCAATGTTGTGATCATATTTTGTTGTGTCAAATCTAATTTCCTCTATTTTTGTCTATTTTTCTAAAACATATTGTCTATTAATGTGGGTTATTTCAATGGAATTAGCTTTTTAAAGGTTTTGGAAATGGATTAAAATATTTTTATGATAATTTTCTTCATAAAATGTCTATTGATGATATATAAATGTGAAACTAATCATGTGGGATCCTAAAGTATCAAGGTGTGTGGGTTAAGGACTATTACACTTCTAGAGATTATAAGGAGTGAACTAGTATTCCAGGTAGGATAATGTATAAATAGTAAGTAGAAATGATGATCATATAAATATTGAAAGTACTACTCGAACTCTGTAGAGTAACATTATAGTGGATCATTCATGATATAATATATTGTCAAGACCAATCATTGGGAGTACTATGATCCTAGAATATATGTGAACTAGATAATTATGGGGAATTTCCAAGGGTGATAATTTATTTTTTTCCCTAATTAAATTTACTTATGCACTATTTTATTACATTTGGAAAAAAAATATACTATTCTGTAAAGACTAAACAATTTAATTTAAACTAGAATATATTTTAATCTTATAAAATTTATTTATGGAACACATTGTGGGACCCTACATGGATATTTAGCTCACAATCTAAAAATACAATATGTGGATATGTAGATCTTGTGCATTATAATATTTGTTTAATAAAGGCCTAAAATGGAAGTGGAAAAGTATTCTCTTTATAATACAGTCTTCTTTGGCATGTGCTGATGGTGTTGACCTGTTGTGAAATGTCCATTATTCCATAGGGACGCTGGAGTTTTTTTGTCATTAGTTTTCTATTTTGGGACTTTTGGTTTTGGGAAAAAATAGTAATTGAAACTTATTATGTAAAATCCTATTTCATATCACCTTGTATAAATATTGGGTGTGATGTTTTTTATGTGTCATGTAGTTTTTAGGGATTTGATTCTTATGAAACTTACTAAAACTGGTATTCATGTTGATATTTGAGGGGGAAGTCATTCCCAGAATAGTTTATTGATGTTGTGAAACTAAATTCCAACTGATGGGATGGATAATTACCTTTATTATATAACATATGCAAGGATGGTATTCAGGTTGGATTGAATTCTAGAAATGTTTTTGAGAGTCTGAATTGATAAATTACCAAGGGAAATAATAATATATTATTTGTTGGGGAAGAAACAAAAAATTGTTAAAATTATTAAACCTATATTTGTTTCCGATTCTTTCGTCGGGGCATGCAGAACCATCTGATTAAGTGCAATAGGCACAAATTTTTTTACCTCGCATTCCTTCTTTCCAAAGGTGGGTGACATCCGTTCCTTGCTCAGGGGCTTATGCTCAATGATCAAAACGGGATGATGGGATATCAGTTCTTCCATCTGTGGATTCCTCTATGGAACTCATCTCCTAGTCTGGGTCTCCCTCATAGATTTAATACGTTGTCCATGAAACTCTTCCTAGAACCATATATTTATGGACACCAGTTAATTACATTGCTTCTATCAGGACATTCCAAGGTGTCCAAATACGGAAGAAACCTTCGGTTAGGGGAGTAGTCATGTTGGGCATCACTGGTGTGTCTGGACACTGGGGATTGGTGTGTCTTTATTCTGGCCCATTGTATAGGTCTTCTAGAGATCACGGAAGCCTGAGGCATCCCATATCAAACATGGGGAATTATATTCCATAGGCATGTATCTAATGTTTTCCTCACCTTCCCATGTTTATCACAAGGTATGCCGCAAGTTTAACATCCATCAGGGACATATCGGACTGATTAGAACATTGATTAGAGTGGATCAAATTGAGGAACCCCCATGGGGGGGGGGACACTGATATTGGGGCCAACACGTGGGCGGCCCCCCGAATGTTGTGGAGGAGAATGAGGTGGCATGATCTCACCAGGATGTGGTGGCCCAGGTATGAATCAGGATGGACGATGGTTTTGTGCTTGAAACTCATGGAATCTTCCTACGTACCATTCCTTATCATGGATAAAAGTATTCATAGTTTGGGCATACAATATAACGTCATGTGGGATGAGGGTGAACTAACATGAAGTGGGTCAGAACAACCGGGTGGTGGGCATGATCCTCGGGGGGGCTTCCTACATACCATGCATTGACATGGATTAAAGTCCACATTGTTCAGGATGGGGTGTGTCAAAGAACCGACATGAATATGGAACTTGGTCCAGGTGGATAGTGGGCTTGAACCTCAGAGAGTCTTCCTATGTACTATGCCTTGACATGGATCAAAGACCATGTAGTTCAGAATTGTACGTGTCGGTGAACCGACGAGAAGAAGTACCTTGGTCCCGGTGGATGGTGGGCTTCAACCTTAGAGAGGCTCCTATGTACAATTCCATGACATGGATCAAAGACCATGTACTTCATAATTTTGTGGGTCATACACTCTAGGATACCAAATGTGTTAATGGGGGCTTGGAAGACCGACACAGAGATGTTCAAGTCCAATCGTTGTTGGGCTTGAACATCATGGAGGCTTCCTATATTCCATTCCTTGACAAGGATCAATGTCCACATAGTTTGGGCATACAGTTTAACGTCCTGATGGAAGAGGGTTGGTGTCATGGACAATGCTTACTCTAAGCCCACGTTAGTCATGCTCGGTGTGAGAAACAAGAGGAAGTAGAGACCTGATGATTACATCTCAAATGGTGCATTAATGGGGTGTGGAGTAGGGCTTACGCGTGGACGGCCTGGGGAGAGAGAGATTGGGACCTACTCTAGGATGGAGGCCAGAAGGCGACAAAGAGCAGCAAGAGAGGGGTTTGGGACCGAATAATGGACGAGCCCCGTTCCCTATCACACCCTCTGCTGGCCTTGGCATAGAGGAAGTGAGGATGAGTAGGGGTTCTGCCTCCGGTAATAAAAGCTAGGGTCTTATGCCAATGTGGTTTCCCTTCCCCGTGGAAAGAAATCTACTCCATGAATGATTAAATCATTCCCTGTGGAGACTAGGGGTCGTGGGGAATGCCCATGGTTGGGGGAACCTATGTGTGAGGCACGAGGTCATGTCACAGTTTATCTTCATGTGTTGAGGACGATGCTTCTTGGTAGTTTAACGTCCAGCGGCTCAGATGAGATGGGTTTGCTCCGCACCCCTAGGGCTTACATAACTAGTGCCCTCTGCTCCTTGTGGGAGGGAAGGCACCGACAATGTCGTACATATGGGGTGTTGCAGAGCAGACCATCGAGGGGTCCATGTTAGCACGGCTATGCAAATAGGCAGTAGCCATTAGCATGCCTATGAGAATAAGAATTAGGAGAAGCAACACTAAGGGCAGTGTCATCTAGGGGGCCTTGAAGTCACATAGTTCCCACCTGGAGGGTCGCACGAGAAAATGATTTTTCAAGTAAAAGGGCCCAGATGTAGGGGCCTTGTGGATCTATGTTACTCCGCATGATGGAGGGAACATGTGAAGGGGTGGGCTTCGCAGAGTGGGGTGACTTAGCCGTAGCATGGGGAGGAGGTGCAAATTGGAGGTTCTTTGCGATGTGGATGGGCATTCACGGAGCACAAACTCGTGGATCAAAGCTGCCTCGTGGAGCAAGGTGTCAGGTAGTAATGTACTTTGTGAAGTCCAATGATCCTACCTTAAAAAATGGGTCAATTGTACATGAAGGGTGCTTCGCGAAGCATAAACGCTCTGTGATGACCTGAGTCCCCCTGCAGATCCCCTTCATTCACAAATTCCCTTAGGCTTTGCAAAAGGAATCGATCATAGAAGAGGGGATCAAAATGAGACAATGAGGAGTCACTTCAAGAAGCAGAAGTACCTCTCATAACCCATGGTTCACAGAGTAGAAGAGTTATCTTAAATTTGGGAGATGTGAAGCCGAAAACTTGGATTTTCCATATGGAGAGCTCAGGAAGATTCTGATATTTATAGTCAAGAGGCACCGTGGATCTGGGATCATGCAGTGTGAAGTGGGGTCATGTGGCTTCGTGGCGAGCTTGCAAATGTCAACTGGGGTCACGGAGCATCTTTCCTGTGTTGCTTTGCAGCGGTGCCACAAACATCAACATCATTCGTGGAGCGTCTAGTCTCTGTCACATCATGGTGGGCTCACGAACGTCATGCGTGTTTGCAGAGCTTCCTTTATCCCTTGATTCATGATGGCTGCGGTGCTGGAGGGACTCCACGAAGGGGATTCATGAGGTAGTCTGTGGGGCTATTTTAGGGTCATATTTTTGTTCCATATCTGGGTGCCAACAAATGCCCCCTCAGAAATAGATCCTCGGAGAAATCAAGGGTTGATGTCTGAGAAAAATCTCCAAAAATACTCGATTATTCGCGGAGTGGATTCAAGATTCATGATCGCCACCTGGACAGGGGAGGTAGTGGCCGTGCGCATCATGCACGCCGCAAAGCACCATGTGGCCAAGACGCGTCGCGAAGCTCCAACTGTTGTCGCCTATGAATAGGGGACCATCCATCTCTTTTTCCTTTCCTTTCTACGCGATCTTGTCTTCTCGCACTCTCGATTCATGAAGCTCTGAATACTCTGCGAGTTTTCTCTGTGAATCGAGGCTTCGTGATGCACAACGAGTCCTCGACTCCGCGTTTGCGCTCTGTGTTCAAGATTTGTAATACAAGGAAACGCCCCATGAAAAGTCTTCGCAAGAGATATCCATGAACATGCTTTGAGAATGATCTTCATGAATTAGCCATCCAAACATCCCAATTCCAGAACCGAATGGCCCATCAAGAAGCTTCCCAAGGGGTCCTTGTGGATGCTGCATGGAGGGATGAAATACCGAATAGCCTGGGGCTCGAAAAGCTAGTTCGGAGCCACTTGGACCGCAATTCTTTGGTGGAGCTGCTTTCGGAGAGCCAAAAGAACAATCCGCTATGAAGGAGGATGCATCTATATTGCTTCGAGCTGAGGGATTATGTCATCATCCCTGCAGCAAGTAGGGATGATCCAGCCTACTGGTTCTTGAGCACACCATGCCAGCACTGATGGATCAGGGTGCCCGATGGTCATGCTTAGGAGAATTTCATGCCTTTCATCGCTGACTATCTATAAAATTACCTAAACAATGTCGACGGGAGGGAATTGAATCTAGATACATCCCCTCCACTGTACCAAACCATTCTTAAGGCGGTATTTGGGAACCCGAAGGAGGGGTTGTCTGAGGAATGGGACCTTTGCCATGGAAGAATCATCAATGACGATTGGGATTGCGCCTACTGAGTAGCAGCCTCGTGTGAGGAGTTAGGGGTACACCAGAGAAGAGTGGGGCTATATGAGGTAGCTTGGCTTCCCCGTTCCATATCTATAGGCCGAAACATTTGATGCTGGAGTTGTTGAGTCAGTGGTCACCGAGGACCAATACCTTTCACATGCATCACGGGGAGGTTGACATCAGCCTATGGGATACGCATCAGATCTCAGGGGTCTCGATACTAGGGGAGATGTATGTCGAATTCCTCCCGGCCATGGGTCTGTGGGAGGATCTAGAGCATATGTCGCGTCTAGGGATGGTATTGATGGAGCTCGTGCCCGGGAAATACAAGGAGGCCGTGAGGGAAGTCCACTTCAAGAACCGGTCAAGTAGTTCTTGATCTTTCTATAAAATAGGTAGTTCCCGGTGTGGCCTTAAAATTGCCCGATGGGTGCCCGGAGTAAGGAAAACTCATACTGGCCGCTGCTGGAGGATAGCCAGTGGAAGACCTGGGGGTTCAATGTCAACAATGAACAACGACCAACAGTAAGGCTGACAGCATTCATCGGAGACCTCATCTATTGTTGGATCCAACTGGTGAGGGATAAAAACATGGGAGTACATACAAGCACCTTTATCAGGGAATCCACTTTAGTGACATGTGGCGGGTCAAACTGGGGATCCCAAAGCTCGCAAAGTTTTATAAAGTGATGTGGAACATTAGAGAGGGGAAGTGGCCACAGAGGACGTGCGTACCATTCCACCTTCTTGTACATGTGGATGAGAGTGCACATCAGGGGGATCTATGTGTATCCAAACCCCATATCACATCCTGGGTCGAAATTTTGTCCCCCAATCTTGAACGCCACATGGATATTTCTATTCAAGCTGACCGCACCATCAGTTCTAAACCATGTTTGGTGGGTGGGGGAATTCAATTTCCACCTGTTCCCATTGCTGATGGGGTTCTTCACGGATGATTTCCAGAGAATGGAAGAGAACTGAGCCTAACTCCTGGCCTTTCAAGGTGGAGTCCTGGTGGCCAGGGTGGACCACGAGCGTCTTTGCGAGCCTTACACCCTAGACCAGTTCGCTAGGCAATTCTGATACCTATAGAGGCTGACCGCGTAGGTCTACATGGGGGTGCACTATGAGGAGAACCTATGTTTAATGTGGAAGATGTGGCTCATGTTCACACGGGAAGACGGAAATATGTGGTATGTATCGCCTCCTCTAACCACCATCCTTGTACTAATAAAATAATACAACCAAAGCTTGGAGGTGGCCTACACTGGGGAGATGCTGAAGCGGCCAATCGTCTTGGTAAGTTAGGGTGAGCTTCCCCAATCTATGGGCCAGGGCCAGAAGGTGACAAGGACATCCCGTTGTGGTGGGGCTATTATAGCGGCGGTGCCTATACGAGTTTAGGTGGTAGCATAAGCAGTGGGTCGGGCAGTGGCAGCAGAGCCGGTTGTCCCAACGAAATAGAGTCATCCACAAGGGCAGCCACTGAGAGGGTTCCACAGGATTTCCCCTCAGGCTCCGGGGAAATGGAAGCACGACATTGATATGGCGGAGAGTGTTTCCTTTGCAGAGGCTTGGGACATCTGGGAGGTCATCCATCATTTCCATGGACCATCATAGTTATGGCATCACCTTAACCGCCTTGGGATGGACTTTCTGGGGATTGGCCCGATTAAAACTAGATTTGAAGTATCTCAGGTAGAGGTGGAGCAATACATAGCCGAGCGAGAGGACTTCATCCTTTCCCAGGGTGCCTTACACTGATCACAGACTGAGTGAGGGTTTTGTTGGATCGCATGGTCCCTCCGCAGCTGTCAGCTTCTGATCTTATGGAGAGCTTCACCCTTATGGACGAATAATACGAGTCCTTCAAGGGAGACAACACTGGTAGGGAGAGTTTGTCAGAGGATCTTCACCCGTGGATACATCAAAATCCACATTTGGTAGGGCTATGACAGTCGAGGTAGCTCTCCTAGAGTCTCCAGACCTACAAACCATATATGGCGGGCCGCATCTCAGGATTCCAATGACATCATCCCAATAGCGAGACATGGGATTTGACCTCTATAAGTCTTCTCCATTGAATTAACAACATCTATCGCCTGACCACGTTAACTGGAACTCATGTCCCCTTCTTGGCGTGTACAGTCCTGCAATTGGACTATGTTTCTGCAGTGAAGTTGGTCGGGGCATCTAGTAGCGCCCTTCCTAGAGGAATACCAATGGTCATGGAAGTGAACACCCAGCCTGACTATTCCAAAACACTCCCGATCACCAGCGGGGGCTCTAGTTGGATTGTGCTTGAGATCATCTAAGTGGGATCCGATGATGAGGATCAATCAGAGGATTTAGGCCCCGCCACGCCCAATCCAACACCATATGTGGACTCGATCGTGGATTAACTGGGGGAATTCCCTACATATGAGCCTACCAATCGTGTCGGCTGGGACAAGACAGCCTCTGACAAGGAGGACAACAAAATAGTATGTCGCCAATCATGGAAGCTAATAACACGCTTCATCAATGACACCCCCCGAGCGCTATGGTTCAATGAGATGGACAAAATTCACTCGTGACTGTGCGAACTATGCGCTAGGGGAGTGGATGCCCGACATCCTCACATGCTCATCTGATATCTTATGGTGGAAAAGATTTAGGAGTATGACAGTGGACTTGGTGTGGGTTGGTAGTGGAGGAAGGCAGTGAACATCAAGAGGCTCTAGAAGACTGAGGATGAGGTCCAATGGCTGCAAAGCCATGAGGATGAGCACATGAACTCCCTCAATACACAATCAAAGCTGATATCCCGAATGAAGGCCTAGCTGGTAGTGGCCAAAGTGGGCCTGAAGAGAGCATCTGGGAAGATGATCGCCATTCGGGCTGATGTGGACTGGGCCTAGAATACGGCCAACAAATTGTGCCCTCTCACTGCAGAGGAGGAGTAGGAGGTGAACAAGTGGTAGTATCTCATAGATGCCACCATCCATAGGGTGGCAGAGCTACAACATTCCTTCGATGTGGTCAATCCTTCCATGGGGGGAGTTGACCCCTAGGTGCTCTAATGATTACAAACTCTTTAAACTTACTTTAATGCTTTGATTGTCTAAATGCCTTAGTAAATATGATTTCCATTGTTTTCATTGCTTTATCGCATTCTTTTAATGACTGTGGAGGATATAGATAAAATTTCATAAGCTCACGTGGGTCATGAACGATGTGAGAAACATGAGATGGCTACTTTATCGCCCCATCCAATCATCGGAGTGTAAACCAAGCTTCAGGAATCCAGGGTTTGAACAACCGGTCTGGATTTCTGGGAAATGGGAGAGACCTGGCTAGAGAATGACATTCTCAGAACAGCCAAATTACCATTTTATTAATGTTCTCTTGTGCACGAACGATGTAATTCCAGTGGCGATGAAATCAATCCGAACATATGGTAATGGGAATTGTGAATCATGATACCCAGTATTCCAAACATTGTGGGGGAGGCATGACAACAAAGAATAACTGTTGAAAACATTTGAAACACATTATTCGTATTGTATTGGCCTAGAGTGGGGATAGAAAATGAGGGTCGACCGTTGACCATGTTCAAAACACGGGACCTATCGTAAATGCTATCCGTGAGCCTTCCAGAACATTGGCCCAGGACAGTAGGCGGGCCATAGGCCAAGATTCCATATTTTTAGGGTTTTCCTCCAGACATGAAAGAGGAAAATGGTCTAAATAAGGGCCACATAATGTGTGGAACGTGGAGTGTGTGTCTATTCGAACAGAATCTGACACTCTTGCAATTATGCCACCATGGTGGATGCACATTGGATGGGCGCATCAGTTTAATCATGGATCATTCCTTCTTTCTGACAAGGCCTCTCTGGCGAGGGGGGGATTCCGCTTCCCAAGGCCATTGTGGGGTATCCCGAACTTGTTTGGGGAAAAATTGTTGTTGCAGGGTTCCCCAAAAGGGGTCAGGCTAGGGGCTGGAATTGGGGAGGAACATGACCTTACAGTTCCTAGGACTAGACCCTAGGAAAAATACCGGGGTGTCTCTACATATCCCATGAGGATGGGAATAAAGCCGTACATAGTTTTGGAAGGTCAGTGTAATCATAGACCAACACTGATAGGTGAAATCCTCTCTGGCAGATTCTTTGGTGCATCACATGACTAACACGGGGCATCTTGAACATGTTCAGGGAAGAACCGATGTTTAGTTTCATGCATCAAGGACTTATGGAGTCTAGAAATTTAATGTCATATGATAGGACATGGAGTGAATGGGAATAACCCATGGAGTTTGTGGTGTGATAGCTATGAAACCAATGTGAATGAGTATTTGAAGTCCAAATCACACCACGTACCCCTGAAGGAGACTCTTCTGGTCGAGGGACCAAGAGTAATAATTAGGATGGGCCTAAGGTAGAGTGGTCGAGCATTCCTACATACCCCATCAGGATGGGAATGAAGCCATAAGTAGTTCTGAGAGTGTAGTTAAACATCATGCGGGATGATGAGAATCCTGGATGCATCTGTACACATCTAACCAAAACTACTAAGACCATGTGAGTCATGCTCAATGTGGGAAAGAAGAAGTAGTAGTGGGAATTTACTGAAATAGGAAAATAAATTCTAGGACAAAGGGATTCTCTGTGAATATCGGCCCAATTATGCTAGCCCATCCATGAAGCGCCCCTAAACGCATGAAGAGATAAAGCCGAGTATGTTGTAATTCCACTAGAACATGAGTAAGAGGAAATGTGTGAATCATGACACTCAAAATCTAGACCACAATGATGGTGGTGTGATGATGGTGGATTATTGTTGACTATGGTGGAAACGTAGAATCCACATATTGTTAGCCAGGAATGGGGATAGATAGATGAGGGTCGACCATTGACCATGTTCGAAACACGGGACATGTCTCAAATTTTGACTGAGATTCTTAGTAATGTTATCCCAAAATGGTAGGAGATTCCTTAGGCCTAGAATCCATGGTGAGCACATAGGCCTAACATCCATGTAGTCTGAGGGTCCGTTTGGATGTGGAAGAGGATGAGGATCCGAATAGCGAGCTCACAAATCTTGGAGATGGAACAAGGGGAATGTCCCCATGAAAATTCCACACTTCTGGATCTTTGTAAAAACACATCTGAATACAGCATCGAGGTGTGTTAGAAAGATGGATTCGAGTCCCTTCCCATGGGGAGATCTTAGTTTAGGGTTGTAGAACTCGGACCATGGTTGGTAGGAAACACGAGAGTCACCTAGCAGGGTAACTAAAAATACCAAACGTGAATGGGAACTGTGGTTCAGACCATTACGTGTTCCATGGAGAGATTTTAGGTCAAAGTATCAAAACATAGAGTTGAGATGGGCCCAAATAGAAGTTCACAGGTGTTCCTACGTACACCATGAGTATGGGGATCAAGATGCACATTGTTCTAGAGGTGGCATGCTAAGGTACCAATTCCCAGGAGAAGGGGGTATGTGGGCATGGCCCTCGCACCAGGAGAAGAAAAATTTGATAAATCTTTTTTGTAATTTAAGGTGAGTGGTTTTTCTATTGTGATTTGATAGTCCTAGTGTACAAGGCCCCGAAATCACCACAAGAATCAAGCTGTAGTATGTGTTGATAAATGGAATGGGGAATTACCAATACCCAACATGATGTTCTATATGATGAGGTCCTCACAATGTATTGCAGTTTTTCATCGTGCCTCCAGGATGATAATATCATAGTTTATGGTCGTGTGATGGGACCATGAATTCATTATAGCACTGTGTAGTGCAGACATTCCAAAGATGATTCTAGGAGAGAAATGTGTATGTTGTAATAAAACATACCTGCTGTGAATGGGAAATGATCCCATATCACATTGTAAGCCATTCCGAGAGCATAACCTTGGGACATGGGGCCCAAATAGAAGTAAGAGGGAAAGGGGAAGGAGAAAATAGCTCCCAACTGAGCTGGACCTGAAGACGAGGCCTCTTAGTGGTCCTACTTATCCCATAACGATGGGAATCATGCCATTTGTAGTTCTGAATAAGATCATTGTTTATTGTCTTAGAGCTCAGACCATGGATGGGATGAAAACCCCCCATGTAAGTGCAGACCTCAACCCGATCCCTAAGCCCACATAAGTTAAACTCGTTGTGGGAAACAAGGGATGGAAATGTCTTTTGAAATACCTAGAATGCACGCCAAAGGGAAGCTGGTTCGGATCCCCTATCGTGATTTTGGTCCTCCTAACACACGGACGTGCACTGAGGAATGGTACAAAGAGTTTCAAAGTTCTACTTGGACTTGATGAGATGGAGAAGGATGTGAATAATGTAACCGACATTTTAGGCATAATGGGGTTGGCATGGAGATGGAGGATAACTATTGACCGTGTTCGAAACCCAGTATACATATCGTGTTAACATGAAGTGGGACAACAAATGAGCATCGACCGCTGAACATATTCACAATGTGGGATTTGTATCAGTTTGTTGCATGCGCCCCTCAGGGGAGTTGGTAGGTAATGGTACAAGATCCCTTAGTAATAGAATCAATTCCACTCAGGGGTCCCTTCAGGTGTGAAAGGTGATGGAAGCCGTAATGAAGGGGTAATCAAAGCCTGAAAAGTGAGTGGAAGTATTTCTGAGCAGAGTCCGACATTCCGGGTACTAAACTAGAGTTCCCATAGGCACATTGGTGAATTTATGAAGAGGGTTGACGACAGTGCTCTAGAGGGAGAGGGTAGGCCAAGGGGCCAAAGTTAAATGGAGATCTTCAGGATATGGGGCTGGACCTGAAGCCTAGGAATTCAGGTGGTCCTAAATATCCCATGAGGATGGGAATAAAGCCACATGTAGCTCTTGAAGGAACCCAGGGGTATGATGCCCTAACTAGTTGGGTGTACGACATGTTGAATAACCTGACGTGGGTAAGGACCCACGAGCCTACATCACACTACATGATCCCATGAGAGAGAACCTGGCCCCGGAGCCTGAAAAGACCAAAAGGAATGAGGCTGAGCCACAGTCAGGAAGCCCTGAACAGCTTTCAGTTTAACGTCTTGTGGTGAGGAAGTGGGCTATGGGCCCGAAATGGCCAAGGGTCTTGATAGTTGGCATAGCCCGAAAGGAGTTTGTCACTTGGATATACAAGGGGTAGAATGAACAACTACACTCGACGTGTGGGAAGTCTTGGGGTGGTCTTAATGATCTAGGACTACTGCTGACCATGTTTGAAACATAGCCTCCCTCTAGTGACCACTCAGGAGAATCAAATGAGCATCAACCACTGACCATATTCACAACACGATATTTTTATTGGAAAGTTTCTTCACATCCACGAGGGTGTTGACCTGAAGTGGTGAGAGATAGCCCTTAGGCATATCATCCATACCATTCAGGGACCCCTCCATATGGGGAAGGTGGTGGAATCCCAGTCATGGAGTTGGCGAAGCATAGCTGTACCCATATCTCAAAGAGGTGAATGTCTCCAGGGAGCAATACGTACAACCAGATCGAGGTTAAATCAACATGAATTGGGGAAAATGTATACCCTCTCTATACATCATGACCCGAGGGGAAGATTCTGGTGTTCAGGGTGGGACAACAGACAAAATGTCTAAGCATTCCTATGTATACCGTGAGAATGGGAATCAAGCCATTCATAGTTCTTGAAGGCCATGCAGTTTACTATCGTGTGGTGAAAATGTGGGAGGATAGAAGAATGAGATTGGGTATATGGTGTGACCATTATAATTCATCAATGATTAGGGCTAAGAAAGCCTACACCATATCATGTGAGTATACTACGGTAAAGTTATACCCAGGGGGATAGTTGAAGGGAAGAGTTCGGTGCTGGGCTCAAAATGAAGCATCTGAGCGTTCCTACATATCCCATGAGGATGGGAATCAAGACACAAGTAGTTATTATGATGAATTTTAAAGCCATGCAGGATGATGCATAGTTTAATTTTATACAGGACTGGACAATTTAAGGACTTTTGGGACCATCGTACAGTTTAGGGTCATGCGAGACCGTCCAGTTTTCGGTCATGTCGGACCATCGTGTAGTTTAGGGTCATGGGGGAATATCCAGTGTAGGATCATTCTGGACCATCATGTAGTTTAGGGTCATGCGGTACTGTCCAGTTTAGGGTCATTCTGGAATATGAGGATTATACATAGTATTTCTTGAGGAATTTGGCATTATTGGGAGGATTTATACGCTCACCATTCATGGTCACCAAGGATAATGCTTATTTGGGGTAAACCCTGTGGACTATGTAAGGCCCTTCACATTTTGTCTCCTACGTGGGTGGTTTCCTTCCAGGGATCAATGGTGGTAAGTGGGCTAGTACCGGGTCTCCATGTAGAAAGGAGCAGAGGCGAACCATCTTATTGAAGGCTCGAGCCATCTTATTCTGATGACATTCCAGATTTTACAGGGCACAAAACCTCTTCTCACTATGTACACCCAATTCAGAAAGACAAATTTCAGACACCTTATCTGGCACCTCTTATTCACAGACTATAGTGCGTAATGTAGGAATCTGGATCTCGATGGGTAGGACGACATCAACTCCGTACACCAGGGAAAACGGGGTCACCTGGGTAGATTTTATAGTCGTCGTCTGATAGGCCTAGTGGGCGTTGGGGAGCTTGTTCGACCAACTCTTCTTGATCTGACCAACCACTTTCTACACAATGATAGATATGGTTTTGTTAAATGCCTCGATCTGTCCATTTTGCTACACGTCATAGAAGGAGGAATGGTTCGAGCGGATATTATACATGGCGTACAATTTCTTCAGCTCAGTTACTCCGATGTTGGTTCGTTATAGGTGAGTACGTCATGAGGAACTCCTAACTGGTGGATTCTATTAGTTCTCACAATGTCAAAAATATAATATTACTTGAATTCCTTGAGCAGTATTGCCTCTTACCACATGGAAAAGAAATATGTAGCAGTGCGGATGAACCTACACTGGCGAGCTATAGTTGGTGGATATGGTCCCACGACCTCGAGACCCCACACAGCAAATGGACAAGAGTACTTGGTGGAGTGGACAGGTTCTGGAAGCCATTGTAGGATGTTATCATGCACTTGACAAGCATGACATATCTTGGAAAAATCAATACAATCATGGATCATAGAGGGCCAAAAGTACCCCATTCTCCAGATCTGATGGGAGAGCTTCGGTCCAGCCTGGTGGCAACCACATTAACTGACATGAACCTCTTGAATGAACTGTGGAATCTTGACTCCTTGAATTCAATGGAGTATAAAACCATAAAAACAACACTTATAGAATATCGTCTCAAGACTAGGACCACTCTAGAGGTTAAACTGCAGTGCACGACGTCGGATTCGCTTGTGCTCGGCCTGATCAGCCAGGAAGAAACCATTTTGGAGATAATTGACAAAAGGGGCCCTACAATCTGGAATCACTTCAACCACTACATCTTAGAGACCTGGGGGTGAGGATGTGGAGGCGCTTATGATCAGGTGACCAACCTGTGGGCCATCGCAATCATCCAGAGAGACAGGAGCAACCACCCTCTAATTTTCCATGTGGATAATAAGGTATTCTTACTTAGGAACAAAAAGTGATATCGCTAAGCCTGCCAAAGTGTCCTCTTGACCATTCTATGACTGAGGGTCACGGGTATCCTCTGGTCGAGAAGGGAACTGGGCCATTATATAGAGGGTGCGCTCCAACAAAGGTATGAGCTCTGGCTTTCTGACAACATAGCCACCGTTGACTTTCTTGATGACTAGCTCAGAATCCCCTTTTCACATGCAAATGGGGAACTTCAATCTCAAGGCCCAGCTTGAGACCAGTAATGAGGGCCTGATACTCTGCCTCATTGTTGGTGCAGCCTTCTGAAAATCCGAATGATTATGGAAAGATGACTTGTGTCAGGGTAATGAAGACAATACCCAGGCCCAATCTGTTGAGCATAGGATCATTGAACCTCCAACTGGTGGGACTCTGGGAGGCACTGTCAAATTTCATCTGCCAGCATGGGATGGCTTGATCGACTGAGAGGATTGCCTCATCTAGAAAATCCAAGCCTAGTGACTGGTCAGTAGAGTTTGGATGGGCAGATAGAAATTCCGACAATGCCTTCCCCTTGATGGCCTTCTTGGGCACAAACCTGATGTAGAAAAACTAGAGAATCACTGCCCACCACACTAGATAGCTCGTCAACATGGGGAGATTATGTATTCAATTCAGCAGGTCTACCCAAGAGATGAGCTTCACCTCATGGTGCTACATGTAACGTCATAAAATCTGCAAAGTGAATACGAGCAGAAGGCAGCTCTTCTTGATGGGGGATTATATGGTCTCCGTATTGAGAAGCATGATGCTGAGGTAGTGGAGACTGTTCTATGTCCCCTCGTTGTTCTTTTGGGTGACAAGGGCGCCAAGAGATCGGTCTAAGGCCATGAAATATAGGATTAGTGGCCTACGAGAGACGAGTGGTATCAAGACTGGAGGCTGAAGAAAATATTACTTGATTTCCTCAAAGGCATCCTGGAACTCCTCATCCCATTCATATGAGCTTCCCTTCTTCATGATATGAGAAAATGGATTACACTTTCCAGCCAGATTCTCAAAGAATCGTAGTATGTAGGCTAATTGGCCTCACAGACCTCGAAGCTCTCGAATATTTCTTGGGGGATGCATCTGGTCGATTGACATGATCTTCTCTGGGTCGAACTCGATACCTCGGTATCTGAAAAAAAAGTCAAGAATCTTCTTGGATGTGACCACAAAGTAACACATCAATAGGTTCATCATCAAGTGGCGAGAATGGAGGAAACAATATACTTTCTCATGGTCCTTGAGATGTTCCTATCACTGGTGACATTTGACAACCAGATCATCCACATAGCACTCCGCAAATGTCCCGAGGATTGTCTTGAATATGTAATGCATGGTTTGCTGATAGGTGGAACCATAATTCTTCAGGGCGAAGGGCATAACCTGGTAAGAGAAAGTACACTGGGGCGCCATGAAATCTGTCGACTCTTTATCATCAGGAGTCATCTGATCATGATTATATCCAGAGTATCCATCAATCAAGGAGAGGTCTGGGAACCCTGCCATAGAGTCGATCAAAAATTCTGCCAGTGGAAGGGGAAAATCATCCTTAAGACAATGACAATTGAGATATCGGATGTCGATACATACTCTAATCTATCTGTTCATCTTTCTGATTGGCACAATGTCGGATAGCCAATTGGTGTACTATACCTCCTTGATGAAGTTGGATTTGATGAGCTTGTCAAATTTAGCCACGACCATGGCACTGTGTGAGGGGTGCATTTTTCTAGGTGGATGCTTGAAGCCATGATTGCTTTTCGGGAGACCGAGATGGTGGTCGGCTACCTGAGGATCTAGTCCTGGAATCTAGTTGTATCTCCAGGAAAAAATGTCATGGTGCTGTTTAAGGAAGTCCACGTTCCACTGCTTCTCCTCGAGGGACATGGTGGTACTGATCAATGTGGGTCTCAGATCTACCTTTCTACCAAGGTTCACCTATACCAGATCATCGAAAGAGGCTGGGACACCTTCTTCAAAGGTATGATAGAATCTTCCAAATCCTCTTCTTCACTTGCAGAGGAGGTATTACCAGCGGGTGAAGCTTCCCCTTGGTTGGAGGAACCTAACAGGAGGCCGGTACCAGCCTGGATAGAAGTGGACAACACATCAGAAGATTCACGGGCCGCTAAGACCATTGTGATGAAGGGTTTTGATCCAATCCAATCTGGCCTTTGGCCCAGAGGGCCACACTTGATGATTTCAATGCAATAGTTGCTTGTCGGCTTGAGATGGTTAATTATATCCTAGAGAAATAGACACATATGACGTATTGTCATCACAATGGGGTGGATGTCCTATTACTGTACAGGGGTAGGAGATTCTGGGATCACCTAAGCCTGGTTTCTGTGGGAGTATGAGGTGATTTCCCATCGTCACATGGACATGGGAATATGACTTCATCTTGTACCCAAAACAACATTTCATTGCCCCATGTTAGGGTTCGTGTCCTCCAATCGATGGATTGGGATGACATAGGAGTCATCCAGACCTGCCTAAGGGTCACTGGTGACAGTGGTAGGTTCAACCTCATTTTCCAGAATCTCCTTATCATTACTCTTGTAATAGTCAGTGTCCAGATAACAGTCTTCACAAGAGGCGAAAAGATATGCATCAACATAGAGTATGCATACAATACCATTAATAGAGTACTTGAGGCACTGATGATATGATGGGGGGACCACCGCATACTGGTGGAGCCATAGCCTGCCCATCAATGCATTATATGCAATGTCTTGGGAGACGACCATAAATTCAGTACTGGAAACTAGGTCACCAAACTGCGTCTTCAAATTGATCATTCCCACTAGGGTATGCTCTGTCCTATCATATCGTAGAATCCTTATATCAATGGGAGTCATATCATATTTGGATAACCCCAGCTTCCACAACATCTGTGCCGGGATAAGGTTGATTCCAGAGCCCATGGAAAAAAGACAGTGGCTGACTATCACACCATTGAACTGGTCAGTGATGTACAATGGAAGAATGTGTCCCTGTATGGGAGGGTCTTTGTCTTCACCAGATAAAGAGATAATTTCCTGACATTTGGCATTCTCAATTTCCTTAGAGTGGAAGACTTCTACAGCTACTACCTCCGTATCAAACTTGAGGGGGCTCCGTAGAGCCTCGGCGAGCGCCTCACGCATGTCTGACGACAAGGGAAGATCCTGAAGGTTAGAAACCCTCATTGGTATGCCGGAAAGCTGCATAAAAAATAATACTTCTGTGCAAGGTGTGAAATTATTCTTATAAGACCCTGCTCTGTGAATAGAGTCACAACGGGTCCTGTCGGATGGACTGGTGATTGGATGGCGCTAGGAATATTCCACTGCTCACTAGTCAAAGCCTGAAGAGTAGATGGCAGATGAGGTCTCTACGGCTGAGGTCAGTCTGTTGCGGGGTGAGACTGTATGTGGTACGGACGAGGTAGCTATGCCTGATACAGTAGTACAAACGACAGTGTAGGTAGACATGAGGACACCAGATGAGGAGGTTGTGCATGCGGAACTCTGCCCTAGGCCTGCTTTCTGGTCTCATTGGCATGAAAAACCTTGCTTAATGTGTCATATGACGAGCCATGATGACCGATATGGCCATAGCTTCGTCGACATTGGCATCGGCTGGGGAAATTGGGGATGTTCGCCTGGCGTTCCCCCTCGTCGAAAGTTATATAGGGATTTACCAACTCCATGGTATTAACCGAAGTGTACCCCTGACTATCACTTGACGAATCATCCACCAATGGGTGGATTTTGAGAGAGATCCCCATATCATGGGGCATGATGTCACCGAAAGTGTGGGACGATGATGGCATCGGCGAGGCCCATTACTTCTTGTTGCGCTATCAATGCTTTCTCTTCTAGAAAGAGGTCGGATGAGAAGATGATGCAGAGGTGGTATTCACAGCTTCTAAAGGCTCATGACAATTCACGAATTCCCGAATGATTCCATGGGAACGAGCAACCGTTTTACGAGCCATCCAGTCGTCGTAATTCTGGGATCCGCGGCTGGGAACCTGCTGCCATACACATTCATCATCGCTACCACTTTCTAACCTCATCAAGATATCTACCATGTGTGCTGGGTTCAGGCCCAACCTGACAATGTTGTTGTCAACATGGTCATGGAGCCAGTCCTTAAACACATAGAACTGCTAGAGGTTGTGACCCAGAATCTGATTATAGGGGCAGTAGTTGGGGTGATGGGTGAGATTCTCCTCTGTCGGCCTTCAACACTTAGGCAAGCATGAAATCCCCTCCTCTAGGGCACTACAGAAGTAACCAGGGACCTGATTCTCATTGAACAAGTATGTCTGGTGTCTTATTTCCGGATAGGGAGCCCTTGGAGCCTGGCCTTGACGAGGAGCCGGAGGGTCCTGTCGAGGTTGTGGACCCGGATTGTCCCACCTGAGTGGTGGAAACACGTTACATAGAGGCGCCTGCTGATTCTGAGGTGGTCACTGCTTGGCAGGAGGTTCCGCCTGTGGTGGATGGCCTCGGCGAGGATGTAGTGCCGGTGCTACTGGCACCAATTATGGCATCTTGGGGGATTCTATTTGGGCCACCGTGGATGGCTCAGATCTATAATATCTCCTTTCTCAGATTGTAGGGGGCAATAGACATTCCTGCCCGGCCTGTTGTAGGGATTCTTCGAGGCGCAGTGCCTTATATGAGAAGCTCAGAACACTCCGGGATAGTTCTGAGTGATCAAGTAGGGAACCAATGGCGTCTAGAAATTCACTACGCACATCATCAGTAATTTCTCCTAAGTCAGTGGAATGTCAAGGGATTATGTGATCCCCTACCACTAAGAGATAAAGTCTGTGACTCGCTCATCAGGACTCTATTTTCACTTGAAAAGGTTTTTGATGCTGGTTTTCCAAGTGGTAGAGCTAAACTGTTAAAGGAAATGCTTGCGAAGGTCCTCCCAACTGGTCACAGATCCGATGGGGAGCTGGTTGTACCAGAAAAATGCCATCCCCTCTGTTGTCTGAACAAAACAGCGGAGCATGGCAGCCTCCTGCTGCACTGGAGTCCCCAACATGAGCCCACACCTTGAATTGATGTGGGAAAGGGGCTTCCGTGTGTCCCCGTCCCATTAAATGTAGAAAATGTTGGATTCCTGCATCCCGGGGGTGCCGGCATGTCAAAAACTCCTGCCGGCTATGGCTTGCCATCGAGCGGCATAGCCACCTGTCGCATTTCCAATGCCTCAGGTGGGAAATGAGGGACATCATAGGATCATCCAGGTGGGGGTCCCTATCTTAATGGGGATCCCTAAACATGAGTGAATTTTTGGGATCTTTGACACCGTAGACGGGTTTAGCAGCTCGTGCAGCAACTGGTGGAATGGAATGTGGGGTAGCTGGGGGAACTCGGACTGGATTCCTTGGAATGTTGTGTTTTTCTAGAGAGTTTTGTGGGGTATATCGCGCCCTCTCACTGGGAGTTCCGGCTTCAGCCCTGTCAGTGGGAGTGGCATGAGCTGGGTTTCCCATAGGCATCACGCAAGGGGGGAATTTTTCCTTCCCATGCTGCCCTTTCCTAGATTCACCATAGTCGTGTCATCTCTCTACCGCGCATTCAGACATGAATTCGTCGACTAAACACTTTTTCTCAGCAATTTATTGGTGCAACGTGTCCTTCTCGGGGTCCTGTTTTGTATTCTCCACTGACGCGGACGGGTCGGAGTATATGGAATCTCCGATAGGTTCTTTTCCATTATTGAAATTAAGACTGAGCACCAATGACTAAGTGAGTGTAGGGAGACCTAGGAGGTTCCTCTATTGATGGATAATACTTTCTGATGGGTCCAATAGTGGTGGCTATAGCATCCCGCCTTTTTTCACATAAACTTTCATTACATTTTACAAAACCGAGGATCTTTACGCTTTAGTGTCTTGGATACCAGGAACTTTAAACATGAAACCATAAAACATTCTTCTAAAAAACTTGAAAGACTTCTCCTCATGTTCATCCTAGGTTCTTTACTGCATCACATAACCTGTGTACATACATCAAAAGAAAGGGTGAGCAAAAATCCCAGTAAGGGAAACAAGAGAAACATTTTACATGTGAACTTGAGATACTTCAATAAGGTCATGAAAAGAACTTTAAGGAATGATAATAAAATAATGAAGCATAACATAATAAAAATAACATTTTCATAACATAAAGATGTGGCTACATCATTTAACATAGATAATCATGAACATATAACCAAGGTCCTTCCCCAAGGTGTCATTTGAAAATTACCAAGGTTATTCACCAAGGTATCGTGAAAATTGTAATCTCTAGTGGTTACATCATTACCCAATGCATTGGGGCGCTATCAGGGAGCACCCTTAAATTTTCCTGTATTATCATGTGATCCACATATATCATCATCAAACATTTCATAAATAACCCATATAGAATAAAATAAATGGGTTTCATTTCATAATCATAACGTTTTAAAAACTGCTTTAAAGACATGATCTTTACGTCACTTTAAACCCACAGAAGGGGAGAGCGGGTTTCATGTATGTAAACCCTTGAATGTAAAATTAAACATTTTTTATATATGTGAATAACCCTATAGAAATAAGAGCCTTTAGTGTTAACATAATACCAGAAGTAATTTTGAGAAAAAGAGAGAGGCATTTTTAGATGAAAATTCTGCAGCACAATGGCTACGTTACAGGGTTTTAGAAAACGTTGAAAAGAGAGGGGACATGGGTCAAACAATCATAAATGACCCATAAAAACGTAGAGGGACAGAATATAAGGAATTTAAGAACATGGTAATGAAATTTTAAAAGATACCATATGAAATGAAGAACATGAAAGGAAGACAAAAATAAGATTTCTCTTATGAAAATTCGGCAGCCTAACAGCGTTACATAAACATCAACCAAAAATGAATTGACGATGTCAAATAGGGTCTCTCATCATATGAAAATAAAATATAAGTATGATAGATATAGAGATCATTCCCCAACATAATAAAAAGGAACATCCAAGAATTGACATTGAATTAGAACTTTGAAAAGGAGAAGGGTGAAAGACTCCCTTAAAAATTCGGCAGCCTAACCGCGTCACTTAAACTTCAAAAAAAATGAATGGATGAGATCAAATAGTGTATCTAATCATATTAACATAAGAGTCCAGTATGATAGATATATAGATCATACACCAACATAACAAAAAGCAACTTGAAAGAATTGACATGAAAGTAGAACATCAAAACGAGAAGGGTGAAGAACCACTTAAAAATTCGGCAGCCTAACGGCGCAACTTAAAACTTCAAAATACTGAATTGAAGAGAAAATGGGGTATGTCATCATATGATCATAAAAGATCAGTATGATAAATTTAGAGATCATACCCCAACATAATTAAAAGGAACTTGAAATACTTTACATGATAATAGATCTTGAAAAATGAGAAGCGAGAAAGAATCCGTTACAAAAATTTCGGCAGCCTAACGACGCCACATAAAACTTCATAAAACGAAATAATGAGAGTAAGAGGGGATATATAATTATCTGAAAATTAAAAGGGAAGTAATAGGAGTATAAATTAACACCCTTTAAAATAATAACATGGAGCATAAAATAAATTACATAAAAGAGATTGCTTGAAATGAAAGAGAGAGATCAGATCCCTTTCCTTAAACTTAACTCTCAAAACTCAATGGTTGGGACCTTGAGGGCTTGGGGGAACCTTGGGAGGACTCCGTGAGAGGTAATGAGACCATAACATCGTTTGGAGAGAGTGGGGAGTCGAATGGATGAGAGGATGGCTTGGTATTTATAGGGAATGTGAGGGGACATGGCATTAATGGCCAAGGGACACCTCATTAGCGGTTTTTGCAAAACCATGGGCTTGCCCATGGTATTTTCCCATGGTATTGGATACATGGGACACCTCATACATTATCTTACTATTCATAAGTCGAACATATTGATTACAAACTTAATACATCATTTAATGATGTCATTAAACACCCGTAACTTAAAAACTGTATTTTCACTATTCATCAAAAATTCAACTTTCTTAGAATAATCCCAAAATTTCACCTTAACCAAATATCAATGCTCTGAATTCAAAAATGAAATCCATTTTATAAAAATAATTTTCTAAATATCTTTAATTTATTTTTTAAATAAATACACTATTCACCGAAAATTCATTTTTTTCAGAAAAACCCCAAAACATTACCATAACATAATATCGGTGCAATGAGTTCAAAAAAAATCCATTTTATAAAAATAATTTTTTAAAATATTTTTACTTTAATTTTGAATTATAAAACACTATTCACTTGAAAAACAAATACTTGAATAATAATTTATGAAACTGTTATTTAACCATTTTATTGAATCACATTACTTAATCAAGGTGCCTAGATTATATTAATACTTTATTTAAGTGAGATTACTAATCCATTTGGACACATTACTAATCCTAATCATAAAATCACTATTCATAATTTACTATTCATCAAAAATTACGTTGATCTTATTAGACTCTAAATTTCAAACTGAACATAATTGTAGAAGACCATTTTTCGAAAATCATTACACATTTTTAATTATTTAAGGTTTACATAAATTTTTTTAAAATATCCTTTTTCTAAAATTAATCAAAAATATGCATACAATATTTATCCGGACATTTAAAAATTCATAAACTTCATCATAAAGAAGAAATCCCAATTTTTATTTAAAACAAAGAATTACACAAGGCAGTTACGGTCTCCTTACATAGCCCCTTATCACACCAGCATAGGACCTAAGTGCAAGGTGTGCTAAGGTGAGAGAATCTGAGAGAGGCTTGGCTAGCATCGCACGAGTAGTAATTTCAATCAGTTTGAACTTCTCGCAATGTTGATTCCGTTATAGCTTCACACGATGAAGTTCGGCTTGGGTTTGGTCCAAAGAAAAGCCCAGTGGTGCTATCTCCTTCTCAAGTTATGTTAGATGGGCTTCGATCGGTCCAAGACTACTGGGTGAGGCCATCGAATCTTCTTTCTATAATAATTAACCAAGATTACTTGTATTTAGAGACAATAATAAAAACGTTTAGTTTCCAGTGGTCATATTGACCAATTGTCATATAACCATCTAAACCCAAGGGTCTCATTTTAATTATAATCATGTTATCAAATGAAACATTTTTGTTGAGTATAAAAATAAAATAAAATAACACATAAAATTAGGAAACAAGATTTATTCAAAATTTCGGGTCGTTACATTCTTCCCCCTTAAGAAATAGTGTCCTCGCAATTTTAAAAATTATGTTTTGAAATTTCATTGAAAGTCCCTCATCGGAAAAGGAGTCAGTAAAATTATTACTTTAAAACAAAGAAAGGTAAGTACAAAGGTTACCCGAGTTAAACGACACTAGGATTCCATGTAGGAAAACATGGACATGGAAGAAAAAAAAGGATCACGTTCTGGGGGAGAGTGATAGAGAACATTACTAGGAGAAAGTTAACCATAAGAAAATCCCAAACTTATGATGTGTGTAAACGGTCTTTGATTACCTAGTAGGAAACGTAAACCAACAACGTTTTTGTTTTACGTTCCTTTTCATAATTTTGAGGAATTCATTTACAACATAAAACAAAAAAATAAGAAAATATACCTATCTTCATGTAGAGTTTCATCCTTTAATAAGTTTCTACCCAAAACTAATCTTTTCTCCAAACTATGAGCATTCAAAACTAGATGGTCTCATCAAAACACAAGAATCATCTTCTACAGAATCACATAATCCACAAAAGATTAACTATCTATTTCTTCTATCTTTAAACATTATCCCAAAAACAAAAAGGGTAAGGTAAAACAACTCTTCAAAAAGAATGAATCCCATAGGAATGGAAACTAGTTTTAAATATTCAAAGTTCCATGGTACTACCCATAGTTCATCATTGACCATTCCATAAATAACGGTCATTAAGATTCCTCAAAATAAACCAAGCTAATATTGAAACCCAAATACAAGAAGGATTTGATAACATAGTCTTTCAAAATAAAAATCATTGTTCATCTCCAAACAACATCAACCACTCCAAACATCTTATAAAAAAAGTAGACAACCTAAACATATTTTACCCAAGATAGGTTAATCATTTCCATAAGTAACCTAAATTACTATAAGTCCACCTTAAATTCATCGATTCTTCAAATAAAAGTCAACCTTTCCCCTCAATGAAAATACCGTAGTAATCTATTTACCTCAATCATATAAGGTCACCAAAATAGTGAATGTCTTCCAAAATAATAATCATATTTTAATCCCCTAATCATCCCTATCATATTAATACAACAATCGTTGCATTTCCTATCACATTGGTTGTTGGGACATGTTCTTCCATTTACCGCCATTAACTATGAAAAGAAACCATTATTAGGGGCTTAAATACTTAGCCAATAATCATGAAAAGGAACCGAAAGCATATAATGATAACTTGTAGAAGAAATTTATACCCTAACTTGTGATCCCCTAGGTTCCCATCTAGGTTATCCATGATAATATATTCTTATGTGAATCTTTATTTTATTTTATCTTTGTTCCTTTAACAATAGTTCATACTATGCTTATGAATTTACCAAAGCATATCCCTCGGGAGTGTCGTAACCAATAGTGCAGCAAGGCCCGTTGTCGTGTACCAGTTCTCGTTCGGGTCTAGCTCAAAGCGGTGTTTTCAGGTTTTACCTCTATGTACATCTGTGCTAGAGCCACCTCTACCTGCTTGTATCCAGACAGGGATGTATTTTCTTGGAAACCCCTTACTCAATACTCACCAAAATACCAGGAAGATTTTATATATTTTAACTTTTCTATAGGCTTATTCCTAAAGTTTTAATATACTAATTTCCACAAATAACTAAACCATCCTTTGATACCAACTATAGAATCCCTCCTTTTTATCACATAAACTTTCATTACAATTTACAAAACTGAGGATCTTTAAGGTTTAGTGTCATGGAAACCAGGAACTTTAAAGATGAAATCATAAAACATTCTTCTAAAACACTTGAAAGGCTTCTCCTCATGTTCATCCTAGGTTCATTACTGCATCACATAACCTGGGGACATAAATCAAAAGAAAGGGTGAGCAAAAAGCCCAGTAAGGTAAACAAGAGAAACATTTTACATGTGAACTTGAGATACTTCAATAAGGTCATGAAAAGAACTTTAAGGCATGAGAATGAAATCATGAGGCATATCATATTAAAAATAACATTTTCATAACATGAAGATGTGGCTACATCATTTAACATAGACAATCATGAACATATCACCAAGGTCCACCCCCAAGGTGTCATTTGAAAATTACCAAGGTTATTCACCAAGGTATCGTGAAAATTGTAATCTCTAGTGGTTACAGCATTACCCAATGCATTGGAGCACTATCAGGGTGCACCCTTAAATTTTCCATTATTATCATGTGAGACACGTATATCATCATCAAAAATTTCATATATAACCCATATTTCATAAAATAAATGGGTTTCATTTCATAATCAAACGTTTTAAAAACTGCTTTAAAGACATGATCATTAAGTCACTTTAAACCCACAGAAGGGGAGAGCGGGTTTCATGTATGTAAACCCCAGAATTTAAAATTGAACATTTTTGTATATATGTGAATAACCCTATAGAAATAAGATCTTTGAGTATTCTATTAATAACATGAAGTAATTTTTAGGAAAAGAGAGAGGCATTTTGAGACGAAAATTCTGCAGCACAACGGCTACGTTACAGGGTTTTAGAAAACGTTGAAAAGAGAGAGGGCATGGGTCAAACAATCATAAATGACCCATAAAACAGTATAGGGACAGAATATAAGGTATTTAAGAACATGGTAATGAAATTTGAAAATATACCATATGAAATGAAGAACATGAAAGAAGAACAAAAATAAGATTTCTCTTATGAAAATGCGGCAGCCTAACAGCGTTACATAAACTTCAACCAAAAATGAATTGATGATGTCAAATAGGGTCTCTCATCATATGAAATTAAAATATCAGTATGATTGATATAGAGATCATACCCCAAAATAATAAATAGGAACTTTGAAGACTTGACATGGAATTAGAACTTTGAAAAGGAGAAGTGTGAAAGAATCCCTTAAAAATTTGGCAGCCTAACGATGTCACTTAAACTTCAACAAAAAATGAATTGATGAGATCAAATAGGATCTCTCATCATATTAACATAAGAGTCCAGTATGATAGATATAGATATCACACCCCAACATAACAAAAAGGAACTTGAAAGAATTGACATGAAAGTTGAACTTCAAAACGAGAAGGGTGAAGAACCACTTATAAATTTTGCAGCCTAACAGTGCCACTTAAAACTTCAAAATACTGAATTGAAGAGAAAATGGGGTCTCTCATCAAATGATAATAAAATATCAGTATGATAAATTTATATATCATACCCCAAAATAATAAAAAGGAACTTGAAATACTTTACATGATAATAGATCTTGAAAAATGAGAAGGGAGAAAGAATCCGTTACAAAACTTTCGGCATCCTAACAGCGCCAATTAAAACTTCATAAAACGAAATAATGAGAGTAATAGGGGATCTCTCATTATGTGAACATGAAAAGGGCAGTAATAGGAGTATAAAAGAACACCCTTCAACATAATAAAATGGAGCATAAAATAAATTATATAAAAGAGATTTCTTGAAAAGAAAGAGAGAGATCAGATCCCTTACCTTAAAACGTAACTCTTAAAACTCAATGGTTTGGACCTTGAGGTCTTGGGAGAACCTTGGGAGGACTCCTTGGGAGGTAATGAGACCATAACTTTGTTGGGGGGGGGGGGGTGGGTGGGGAGTCGAATGGATGAGAGGATGGCTTGCTATTTATAGGGAAAGTGAGGGGACAAGGCATTAATGGCCAAGGAACACCTCATTAGTGGTTTTGGCAAAACCATGGGCTTGACCATGGTATTTTCCCATGGTATTGGCCACTTGGGACACCTCATACATTATATTACAATTCATAAGTCGAACATATTGATTACAAACTTAATACATCATTTAATGATGTCATTAAACACCCGTAACTTAAAAACTGTATTTTCACTATTCATCGAAAATTCAACTTTCTCAGAATAATCCCAAAATTTCACCTCAACCAAATATCAATGCTCTGATTTCAAAAATTAACTCCATTTTATAAAAATAATTTTATAAATATTTTTAATTTATTTTTTAAATAAATACACTATTCACCGAAAATTCATTTTTTTCAGAAAAAACCCCAATATTTATCATAACATAATATCGGTGCTGGGAGTTCAAAAATGAAATCCATTTTATAAAAAATAAGTTTTTTAAATATTTTTAATTAACTTTTTAATTATAAAACACTATTCACTCGAAAAACTAATACTTGAATAATAATTTATGAAACCGTTATTTAACCATTTTATTGAATCACATTACTTAATCAAGGTGCCTAGATTATATTAATACTTTCTTTAAGTGAGATTACTAATCCATTTGGACACATTACAAATCCTAATCATAAAATCACTATTCATAATTTACTATTCATCAAAAATTAAGTTGATCTTATTAGACTCTAAATTTCGTACTGAACATAATTGTAGAAGACCATTTTTTGAAAATCATTACACATTTTTAATTATTTATGTTTTATATAAACATTTTTAAAATATCCTTTTTCTAAAATTCATCAAAAATATGCATACTATATTTATCCGGTCATTTAAAAATTCATAAACTTTATCATAAGAAGAAATCCCAATTTTTATTTAAAACAAAGGATTCAACAAGGAAGTTACGGTCTCTTTATGTAGACCCTTATTACACCATCATAGGACCTAAGTGTAAGGTGTGCTAAGGTGAGAGAATCTGAGGGAGGCTCGGCTAACATCACATGATTAGTAATTTATATCAGTTTGATCTTCTCGCAAAGGCGATTCCGTTCTAGCTTCACACGATGAAGTTCGGCTTGGGTTTGGTCTAGAGAAAAGCCCAATGGTGCTACCTCCTTCTCATGTTCTGTTAGATGGGATTTGATCTGTCCAAGACTACTGGGTGAGGCCATCGAATCATCTTTCTATAATAATAAACCAAGATTACTTGTATTTTGAGACAATAATCAAAACGTTTAGTTTCCAGTGGTCATAGTGACCAATGGTCAAATAACCATCTAAACCCAACGGTCTCATTTTAATTATAATCATGTTATCAAATGAAAATTTTTTGTTGGGTATAAAAATAAAATAAAATAACACATAAAATTAGGAAACAAGATTTATTCAATATTTCGGGTCGTCACAGTGGAACACCCTTAGGGGTAAATCTCCATTGAGAAACTCCATCTCTTCCTCCTTGTCCACTATGTCATCCATGTGTACCATGATCCTTCGCTGGGGAATGTCCTCAATATAGCATAGCGAGTCGGGATTCTGTCAGATAGGGCTAAAGAGGAGGGCAGCATACTGCCCCCAGCCAATGACATTCACGTTGGGGGTCGCTTACCTGATGATATTTCAGAGTACCTTAATACTCTGAATTAATCTTTGTTGGAGGGTCCTCTGGTGACCCAGTGACTCAAGGCACTAGGCCATGGGGGGTGCCTCTAAATTGACCAGACGACATTGCTCACCCATTTCCTCAAAGTGCACCTGGATCTTGGGGTACACCACCCGATGATAATGAATACGGAAGTGCGTCTCCCATAGGGTGTATCAAATACACTCAACTTCTACTAGGGTGAGGGAATTAGGTATGCAGAAATCATGCGCTGTTATGGTTTAGAACTCCTTGGGGAAGCAGTCCACTGAAAATATGCTCTAGAAGCTCCTTAGGTCAATTTCAGAGTCTAGACCTTGATTTCCCCACTTGCCAACTGCGGGTGGTTGAGGAACTAGCAGCGGTAATGAGGTAGGCCGATGGGATGGCAGGTTGTCCAGTGGATAATATGGCGAACGAGATGACTGTCCGATGATTCTTGGGCTGCACTTCGAGGAGTGCAGTGACCTGGCCGCTACATCACGATAGGACGAGCTGATGACCACTGTTCTTGGCTCAAGGAACAAGGCTTCCAGTGGCGGGTCGCGATGCTACTCACATACAATTGGTCCCAAAAATATCTAATTGTGATCTCTTGTAGAGGTAGAAAGATCTTATGGTGATGATGGTGTTGACTGAATGACTGTAACCTATGGGGTCACCGGATTATCATCCTCCTGGATAATCCTGCGGAGGGAGGAGGGAATCTTGTAGACCACAAATTCTGGAAGTACAAAGCTGATGCACCTCATCTCTGCTTTGGCCCTTGACTCGGATGAGTGATGGGAGAGTTCTTGAGTTAAGTCACACTCCACTCTAGAATATGAGAAGTGGACGGGTTTGATCACCGTCTGGGCCCTCCCAAGATTCGTCTTTTGGCAGCGATGACCTGCCTTCCTACCCATGGGTGGCTCCTCAGGACAAGGCTGATTACCGACATGTGCTCATTCAACCACACTGGTGATAGGGAGAAGATGGATTCCACTTGAGTTATCTGGGGTGCGAGGATCATTGGGGAAAATGAAGAAGGGGACATGGGGATGACCTCTATGAACATTGCCTAAGTGGGCAAGGCCTCCGCTGGAACCAGCGGGAGCATGGGAAGGACCTCCATGCTTGATTCGGGTGGAGCGTGGCGGGACATTACTCCTCTGGTTGTCAAGGAAAGGAGGACCTTCCCTAGCTATGGAGAGGACGTAGGGAGGATCCCCACATTGGAGAGAGACCAAACTGTGGGGCAGACCTTCATTCGGATTGGGGGTAGCATGAGGCAAACCTCCATGCCGAGCCTCGAAGCTGGGAAGACATACGCTCGTGGTGGTGGTGGTACAAGGAAGACCACCCTATGGGGTGGCATCGTGGTGGGTTGGTTCTCGGTGCCCCCCACTCATGCCAGGGACCAGGAGAGTTGACCCAGCCTTCACATGGGGTAGTTGGGGCCTCGATCCTGGTTGGGCATAGGAGCACCCATGCTCAGTGTGTGCAGGGACATGATGATATGCGTCGGTGGTGGCTCAGGACACATTAGCCATCGATGTTGACTCCTCTTCGTGGGTGTCCACAGCTCATGCTAGATGCTGGCGTCGGGTCAAACGGGCCGGTGCTGGTCGCGCAGGTGCAAGTCTTACCTGCTCCTCCAGCAAGGTTGGGCGGTGACGCTGACGCGGCTAGGTGGGGGCCCTTACTGGGAGCCCCTAGACTGGGACATTGAACAGGTTGTGCCAGATGTCACGCACCTCATTAGCCTATCAGGGAGTCGTCAATGTTCTCTAGGGACATGCTCCCGAAACAGTTGAATGTTGGGGTGGGGATTAGTGACTCCCTGCGCGGCCCTCATGGGAAACGTTGTTGGTGGGGCCTGGATGCCTCCTGGTCTACGCGGCCTATATCCCAGGTATGGATTACAACCTCCTCCTCGTAACAACATACAAGGTCGTTAATCACCCTTCATTGGATGAATTCCGAGGGGGAGATGGGGCATGGGAACATTACAGATGCCATTGCGGCAGCAGTGGATCCACACGGAGTGGCTATGCTGTTGTTTCCCCTACCCCTGTGTAGGCGGGTGGGAGGTGATCGTGTTCATGTGGAACAACCTGATTTCTAGGAATTTGGGAGGTGGACTCGTTAGTGATGAGAGGAAAGTAAATCAAAAACCTGTGCCCCAGCGTCATTCCGTCTTCCGTGGCTTGTAAGAGGGATCCACACTGACAATGTTGCATAATGGGATTCCCAATGTTCTACTTCCCCAAACATTTTCTGAGTTTTATGTTAGACCTACTATTTTCTTGGCGGGACCCGGCACCGGTTGGCAGGATCCGGTGACACGCCAACCCATGGATGCTTCGAGAATTACAAATCTCTATATTAAGTAGAAGAACTTCACATCAAATTCAACATTTCTATTTCTGATGCTTTCGCTGGGGCGTGCGTGTCCATTTGCATGAGAGTAACAGATGCGGCTTTTGTTACCCCACATTACCTCTTTCCAATGGCAGGAAACATATGTTCCTTATTCAAGGACGTTTTCTCCTTGATTGAAATAGGAAGATGGGATGTTGGTTCTTCCTTCCGTTGAGTAATCCTCGAAACTTGTCTCCTAGTCTAGTTCTCCCTCGTTGATTTAATATGTTGTTCATGAAACTCTTCCTGGCTCTATATATTCATGGAAACCACTTATTTATGTTGCTTCTATCAGGACATTCCAAGGGGTCTGGTCACGGAAGCAACCTTAGGTTAGGGGAGTTCACGCTGGGCATCACTGGCGTGTCTGGATGCTGGGGATTGGTGTGTCATTCTTCTGTCACTTATAATAGTGATTCTCAAGGGTGTGGAAGCTCGATGCATCCCACATATAATGCGGGGAATTATATTCCATAGGCATGTATCTAAGGGTTTCCTCAGCTTCCCATGTTTAACACAGTGTATGCCGCGAGTTTAACATCCAGTGGGGACGGATCAGACTGATCAAATCACTGATTAGAGTGGATCAGATTGAGGAACCCCCCTGAGGGGGGACATCGATATTGGGTCCAACACGTGGGCGGCTCCACGAATTCTGTGGAGGAAAATGAGTTGGCATGATCTCACCAGGATGTGGCATCCCAGGTAAGAATCATGATGGACGATGTTTTTGGGTGTGATCCTCATTGAAGATTCCTACGTACCATGGCTTTTCATGGATCAAAGTCCCCATAGTCCAGGCATACATTTTAACGTCATGCGGGACGAGGTCAAACTGATGTGAAGGGGGTCGAAAGAACTAGGTGGTGGGATTGAACCCCAAGGAGGCTTCATACGTACCAATCCTTGACAAGGATCAAAGTCCACATAGTTCAGGATGGGGCGTGTGGGAGAACCAACGTGGATATTGACCTTGGTCCTGGTGGATGGTGGGCTTGAACCTCAGAGAGTCTTCCTACGTACCATGCCTTACATAGATCAAAGACCACGTAGTTCAGAATGGTGTTTGTCAGTGAACTGGCGTGAAGATGTACCTAGGTCCAGATGGATGGCGGGCTTGAACCTTAGAGAGGATTCCTACGTACAATTATTTGACATGGATCAAAGACCACGTAGTTCAAAACGGTGTGGGGATTACAGTCTAGGCTGCCCAAAGTGTTATTTGGGGCTTGGAGCACTGACACAGAGATAGTTAGGGCCAATGGTTTTTGGGATTGAACCTCCTGGAGGCTTCCTATGTACTATGCCTTGACATGGATCAATGTCCACATAGTTCGGGCATACAGTTTAATGTCATGCATGATAAGGGTCGGAGTCATGGTCAATGCTTACTCTAAGACCACATGAGTCATGCTCAGTTTGAGAAACAAGAGGCAGCAGAGACCTGATGATTACGTCGTGAGAGGTGCGTCCGTAGGATGTCAAGTGGGGATTACGCGTGGAGCGGCCCAAGGAGAGAGATATTAGGACTTACTCCAGGATGGAGGCCTGAAGTTGATAGAGCGCAGTGGGAGAGGGGTTTGGGATTGATGAAATGAGGATCTCTATTACCTATCACGCCCTCTACTGGCCTTGGCATAGAGGATGTAATGAGGAGTGGGGGTTCTGCCTCTAGAATAAAAAGATAGGGGCTTACGACCAGGTGGCTACCCTTCCCTGTGGACAAACTCCACTCCAAGAAGGAGGATATCATCCCCTATGGAGACTAGGGGGCATGGAGGATGACCAAGGTTGGGGGCCCTGCGTGAGATGCAAGAGGTCAGGTTACAGTGTAATGTCACATGTTGTAGATGATGGTGCTTGGCAGTTTAACATCCTGCAGCACGGACGAGATGGGTTTGCTCCGCACCTTAGGGCTTACATAATTGGTACCCACTACTCCTTGGGGGAGGGAAGGCACCAGCAAGCCGTACTGAGGGTGTTTCGTGGAGCGGACCATCGAGGGGTCCACGTTAGCATGTCTAGGCGAAGAATAAATATCCATTAGCATGCCTATGTGAAGAAGCATTAGGTGCAACAATGCTACAAGAGGTATCATCTAGGGGACCTTAAAGTCACATCATTCCAACCTGGAGGGTCACACTGGAAAAGAATTTTCCAAGTAAATTAGTCCATAGCTAGGGGTCTTTTGGAGCTCTATTACTCTGTGTGATAGAGGGAACGTGTGAAGGGGTCTGCTTCGTGATGTGGGGTGCCTTAGCCTTAGAATGGGGTAGAGGTGGAAATAGAAGGTGCATCGCGAAGAGGAAGGTAATTCACGGAGCACATCATTACGGATCAAAGGTGCCTCACGGAGCAAGGTATCAGGAAGAAATGTGATTTGCGAAGTACAATGATCATGCCTTAGAATATGGATCATGCTTACATGAAAGGTGAATCATGAAGCATAAATTATCCACGATGACCTAGGTCCCCATGGGGATCCCATTCCATAAAGAAATCCCTTAGGCTTTGCGAAAGGCATACCTCTTTGAATAGGGGATAAAAATGAGATAATGGGGAGGCACTTCGTGAAGCAGAAGTACCTCGCACATCTCATGGTTCCCCGAGCAGAAGAGTGCTTCGTGATTCAGGAGATGAAAAGCCGAAAGGTCAGATTGTCCATATGGAGAGCTCAGGGGGAGTATGGTATTTAAAGGTGAGAGGCGCTGCAGAGCAGGGCTCAAGCCGCATGAAGAGGGGTCGGGTGGATTCGCGGCGGGATCAGGAATGTCAACTAGGGTCATGGAGTCTCCCTCCTGCATTGCTTCGCGGTGGTCCACCAAGGTCAACATCGTTTTCTGATCGTCCCACCTTCCTTGCTTCTCGGCAGGCTCACAAATGTCAAGTGAGTTAATAGAGAATCTTGCCTCTCTTGTATCGTGGCGGCCACAGTGCTATAGGGACTCTGCAAAGGGGCTTCATGATGAAGTCTATGGATCCATTTTGTGGTCTTTTTTCATTCAAATTTTAGCTCCAAAAATATTCTAAAATAAAATCATGTTTAAAACATTTATTTTTTTCGGGAGGTATTTATAGAAAATGTCATTACTTCTCTCTATTATTTATAAATTACAGAGACACATGTATTAAGAGTGATGTCACATTAATAAGCATTTATTGTTATTTAAAAAATGTTCACTCCTCCAATATTATAAAATTTTACCTTATTCCATCACTTAGTCATGATTATTAAGACATCTGGGTCAACAAAAACATTCCCATGTCTCTCCCCAACTACCATATCCCCCACCAAGAACATCTGGTCCTAAAAAAACCATCCTTGGGTACTATAATAAAATATTCAATGGATTATATTATAAAAAATGAAATTATATTTAATAATATGTTTCACTTTACTTATTCTCATACCACCTACATCTATCTTATGTTTATTACAGAATAACAACAATAATATATACCATATACAAAAAGGATTTTCTATTAATGATATAATATATATATTTCACCTCTTCCGTCATGTGGGAAACTAATCTATCAATTATTTTTATGTTGGAATACTACCTCACAATCTGATCTTATTCGTTTTCCATCACCACCTCCCATGGGTTGATATAACGATATATTTTACAAACAAATAATATGTTTTGGGAATAAATAATTATTTTTAATTATAATATATCATATATCTTCTTATCTATTTTTCTATTATAAAATTTTATCATTGCTTATTCACACATGTGAACTACAGCCTCGATGAAAAAATGTGATTCATTTTTTATTTTATATTAACATGGATTTTAATTAATATTTATTAAATAAAGAAATCTGAAATATATGAGAAAAAAATTATCCTATAATGTTGATTTAATTTTTATCATTTTTTCAATACATTTTTCATGAAAATGGAAATTGTGTTCATCCATACATACGACATATCAGCACTATGAATGATGTAGTACATTTTAAATATATGTCATTATTATATTTATTTAGATACATATATATTGAATATATAATATTCTAATATCATCAATATTATTATGGATATTATTTAACAATGAATAAATTATAATGACATAAATTAATAATCCAAAATATATTTGGAAAATGTCGAAATTAATAGCCAGAACATGATTTTAACAGGGAATTGTTAATAAACAGGTAATAAATGGTTATATGAATATAAAATATGGAATGTTATATATAATTATGTTTCATTAATAATATTATAATAAACATATTTTTATTATAATTTCTATTTTAACACTTGATAAGAATGTTGAGACTTGAGGTAAGGTATTCCTAGTTTCTATTTTATATATGGGATATGTCTATTGAATTCAACATGTGTATCATGTGTGTTGTGAATATATAAACATGTTGAAATTTTATATCATTATTATAAATATTATCATTGTATTTAATGCTCTGAATGATTTTAATCTTTAATTATCTATTTCTCATTTAATGGATTCCTAAATAGAAAGTGGAAACTATCTCAAATCATCAATGTTGGGACATATGTTATCTTTCACATCAAAATTATTTTATAAGGTGAATATTTATCTCCATTGACACTTCATCTCATGACATTATTTATTCTAATTGTATAGAATTTATTATTTAATATCATTATTTATTGGATGTTATGATTAATTTGATTCCAAAATGGAATGGTTTTATGATTAAATGTCACTATTTACTAGGATTGTCTCTAATTATGTTTCCAGTGATGAAATATTTTTAAATATAACATATAAGTCCATTGAAATTTAATTTTCATGATTTTTTCATGAAAATTTATGTTCTCAATGTTCATTAAAAACAAAATATTGAAATTTATATTGGTGAAATTTATATTTAAATGATGTGATTTCAAATTGAAAAGGAAATTTTTATCAAGATTTATTTAGAACTATTTTTATGGAATATAAATTTGTTACAAAAAACCTACTATGTTTATTATGTTTTGTTAGGGATATGACCCAATTATTGATTCATTATTTTTTCCAACATAATTTATTTTTATAACTACGACAATGAAATTAATATAAAACCTAATATTTTCCCGTGGTTTATGTTATTATGGAGTTATGAAATTTTTATGAAACAAAATTTCACTGTAAGGGTTATGAAATGAATATAATTTGAATGATTAATAATTTTATTAAGTAAAAAAATATGAATAATTTAATTAGGGGTACTTGATCTCCTTTAAATTAAATAAGTTAAAAATTATTTCTAATGTAACAATTATTAGAAAATAACTATGTAAATGATATAATATGGGAATATTATTGATGTTCTAGACCCATTAAGGGAAACAAGTTCGTGTGTGTGATCTACCTTGTGAATGTACTGATAAGGATTGATCAATTATGTTAGTGTAAATATATAGGATTTCCTAATAAACAATTATTTTATTCTATTATTATTTTATATTCATATATGTAAAGGTTTCTATAACAATGATGGTTCCACACTTATATTCAATGAATTTATAGTTATTGATTGTTTTTTGATGATTTCTCACTCTTGTGGTATATGTATTTTAAAAAACTTTCTAATTAGAATAATGTTTATGATCATTAAAATATTAGGAACCAAACATTTATGTAATTATCATGATCAGATACCCATAAAATTATATTATTCATTCTTATTATCATAGATTTATATCTCCAAACTCTACCCGTAATGAGCATCTATGTTGACCCAATATTTTCCATATGCTTTATTTAATAGTTTTATCAGGTTATGAATATGAACATTAAATAATGGGAATATTTTTATGAGATATGTAAAAGATCATTCCTGAAATAACAAGAATGTGTACCTAGTCTATAAATACAATAAAACATCATGACCTTTAAGTATGTAATTGTGAAATGTATTCAATATTAATATAATGATGTGTAATATTTTTTCTATGAATAGGCTAGGAATCAAAATTTTGTTTTGGAAAAACGTTTATTTAACCATTGGAAACTAAATTAAAAATATATTTTGAAATCTATTAGGTTATGTATAAGATTAAAACTAAGGATAAGATAATGTAAAGGATAACATTCTAAATGATGGTAAAGGATATAGAAAGTGGATTCTGTTAAATTAAAACTCTTCCAAAATATAACAAGTGGATGTATCTTCATCATATTTTTACATTGTCATACTAACATTGAAAAGGGAGTATTTTTATTTTAATCAATCATAAATTAATCCATGAAATCATTTCTTTATACACAACTTTATTAACACTCCCATGATATATTATTTGAAAATTACCAATATCATTAAGAATAATCATGAATTATAGGAATTTAAGATGATCATGAATTTTTATTGTTGAGCCTATGGTGTCATAAATTGAGAAAATTATTTCATGAATTATAATTCTCTTGATTTATGATTCATGATTAATAAATTTATTTTATGACTCCATCAAGGGATTAAATATGGAATACTAATGATTTGGTGGTAATTTTTTTGGTAAAATATTGATGTATCCTATTTGAGATTAGATATAAGAATTAATTAATTTCATGAACTATATATAAGAATGTCAATAAAAAGTCAAATAATTAGATCTAGAATAAATATTGAAAACAAGAATGGTATGATGAATTCATATCATGTTTTGGAATATTTTTCTTATAATGAATATGATAATGTGATACATGAAATTTTTGTTACTCTCCATCTAGTAAAATGTTTCATTCTTGATTGAATGAATTTAGATAGTAGACCTAAAACCTGAATATATTTCTAATGAAGGTGTGTCATGTATTCAAACCCATTCCATCCAATGATCTTGTTTTAATACATTGATATATATGAAATTATGAAACATTTCACATCCATTTTATGGGTATCAATTCATTTGAAAAGGGATTTTTATCTCATATGTTTTTTTAGATTCCAAACCTAAATTATATTCGTATTTTGAGATATATATTTTTTGTAATTCATGATTTGATACATGTATTCAAAAAATTTATAAGTTGCATTCCCAATATGACTAATACATTGTTCTCACTATTTTATATACTACATATATAGTTTACTTGGTTATGTTGCATGAATTCTTGAATAAACTCTAATATATGTGAAAAAAGATTCATTTGGCTCTGTGTGTCATGATGGGGTGTATCAGTTCTTTTTTTATGAATAAATACAGAATAATGTGAAATTTAAATGATTATAAGGAACCAACCGAGATCAAAATCAATAAAAACAATCCCATGTACTATATTAATGACTTTTTTGATTAATTGTGTGGTGTTTAATACATATACATGTATGAATTCAATTATGGATATCATCAATTAGGGGTCATGAACAATGATATACAAAACATGAACTTACTAACATGGTATAGATAATTTGAGTATATAATGATTCAATTTGGTCATATTAAAGTAAATATAACCTCTATAGATTTTGCAATTAGTGTCCCTATGGATTACCTTGATTAGTTAGTGGTAGCCGTTTTTGGTGACATTCAAATATCTTCAATTTTGAAGGATTTTAATGAAGATCATTTTAGAATTATGCTGAAGACCCTATGGAATGAAATGTTGTATGAAAATTTTACTATATGATAATTTTGGATTTGGAATCCTCATCTTTTCTAATATAATCATAGGTGAGTGTATATATGTGGATCTATAATTTTTGGAGGCCATTGAACATTGGATTAGAACACCAATGAGGACTATGATCATTAGTTTTCATTGGATTCATTGATATTAGGAACAATATATGAAATGCTTCTTATTTATATGAAATCTACTTACCATGTTATCTCATAGATGAGAAATGTTCTTTTAGACAGATAAATTTGATGAAAATATCAGGGAACAAAAGTGAATGATAGTCATTGCAAATGTATTTAAGTAACCCTATACTAAAGAAGGTGATTTAATAAATATTGATTCATAAAATAGAGTATTTTGATGTATTCTTAGAGAATATGATATGGTAGAGGGTTATACCTCAGGAAAATTGAGGCCCCATTATAAAAATAACCAAACACAGGATTTGGAGTTAGTTGCTGTGATTATTTATTTAAATATATGGAGTAAATTTAATCATAGAAAAATATTTGATTTATATAATGATTATAAATTCTTGAAATATATATTAACAAAAAATAATTGAATTTTCTTTAATGTAAATATCATTTGATGATTGAAAATTATTAATACTCTCTACCTTACTAACATGGGAATGTTAATATGGTGGATGATTAATTATTTTTAATGTATCATGATTATTCTTTTTATGATAGTAATATTAGATGCTTCAAATTTTTTAGATTTTAAAATGATGCATCTGTAAATAAGAATGAACTTGTAAAATCTAATACTACACAAATAAGTGTTCAACCATCAATCCATGTGATGATTAATGGGGAATAAGTGGATGATGCAATGAAATAGATGATTCAATGTAATGATTCATATAATAACCTTTATTATGATGGGATGATAAGGAATATAAATTATTTATGTGTTCTATAATCATCTGATTTTAATAAGGATATTTTATTTCATTCACAAATTCTACATTCTCAATTAATTTTATATGTACAAAGTTGTATATATATTTGAAATATTTTTTTTCATATGGTATGACTTGAATAAAAATAATGTTTTTTATTTTTTAAAATGTTTTTTATGTCAAATACACAATAATAAGAAATAAATATCTATATAGATGGTACAAACATTACATATATGAAAAATAAAAATGGGAATGAATTTGTATATATTTTATCATTGGAATCCTCAAAAGGATAAAAGGTAATATTTCTATATTGGTAGTATTCCATCACCATAAAATTTAAACCCAAATAATTTAAAATTTATAATATTTCAATCTATATCGTATTATTATTATAAAAATCAAGGAAGTTGTAATATTTCAATGAGTAGTAAATTCCATTATTTCTAATCTGTATAATTGGTTCCCATTGTTTTTCTCGTTAATCATTTTGTGTGTCCTTAATTATTAGATGAGTTTCAACATTGAATTTTATCCTCATACATATGATCATTATGGGTGAACCATTCAAATCATGGGGATTTATTTTTATATTTTTCAACAGATTTTAAAGGTGTTGTGATGAACTCCTTCTTATAGTTATCTTTTATTATGAGAATATTTTCAGTTGATCAAAAAAATGACTCCTTGTTATTAAATATTTTTAAAAAAGTTAATGACTCATATTTTTTGGGATAAATTTGGAAAACAAAATATATTAGAGAAAGTGCTAGATAAAAATATGACTAAGATGGTTAGATCCATTCAGTAACACATAGAGGTAGCACAAAGTCAACATATAAGGTACAAAGATAATCATGGGTGTGATTTAGAATTATATGTACATTATAGAATTTTTTAATGATTTTTTTAATGTAAGAAGGAAATAATATTCGGGATTAATGAAATATTTGGTGCTATATATATTGTCCACTTTATGATTCTTGATAGAGCATGGACAATGTCTTATCCCATGCTTCCTCCAAAAAACCACTCTCGTGTCCGTAATGTGTCATATATATCACTCATTAGAAATTATATACTTAATCCTTTATATCTACTAAATAAATTTTTCATACAACTAGATCATGATATTTTAATTGAAGAGAAATATATGGGGATTATAGAACATAGAGAGAATATTATAAAAAACAAATACCACTAACCTGGCCAAATATTGGACAAAGCCACAAACGTTATGAAACTATGTGACACCCAAAGGTTTTGATAAACACAAAAAATCATAATTTTTTTAATCTATTTAATTGAAATTAAATTAGTAGATTAATTATTATAAGGGAATTGTGCAACACTGTGAGATATTATTAAGAAAAAATTCTAATATATTTAATTAATTTTATATATTATGTCAAACTCAACACCGAGTATTAATGATCCTTGATATAGTAGTTTTATTACTATTAAACACTAACATATAAAATATTCATTAATCACAAAGTCATGAATACGAATTACAATGTTTGTGAAGTTATATATATTGGACTTCTATAAAGAAAACATATTAATAAAAAGTACATGACGTTTTGTGAGGTAATTATATGCCTGGATATTCCCTTTCCCTATGATAATTGTTTTTTAAATAATAAAAATAACAAGTCCATATTAGGAAAAATAATTTTATAATTAGAATATTTTTATAAATATTAAAATATATATTTTCATGTGCTTGATTTTTTGTATATTTATCAATCTTGATTTATAATTGAATAGTGAAACATAATTATTTTAATAGAAATCATCCATTCCATTTAAATAATTAACATATATTTATTTTTTATTAAATTTTTTTAAAAGGGAATGTAGTTTTATTATATTATAATTAATGTAATTTATTTAATTTTAATAAATTTAATAGTTATGTTTTTATTTCATTTTATTTAAACATAGGAAAATAATCCTCATTTGAAAACTTATTTTTCATCACACATAGAGATTTTATTATTAATTAGATTCCACAAATTATGTTAATGGAAGTAAATAAATTACAATCCATATTTTTAATTTGAAAACATTTTATTAAGTAATATGTTAAATTTATGTTTTTTTCATTAAATTTTTTTAAATATAGTAAAAAAAATTAAATTAATGTTAATATGGTTAGAATGTGGATTTGGGTGTTACATACACATGTTCCAAAATGGAATTTTATCACACATATAATCATTATTTATAAATTTCATTTCATATTTGTAGTATTATTATCCAAAATAAATAATACAGATCACTAAATTTTTATTCCTAATGGATAAATTACCATAATGAATTAAAATATACTAGTTAATTCCTTGAAAAATAAAATTTTATAATTCATTAAAAATAGATTATAAGGGAATAAAATGTATAAAAATATTTTTTTATCATTGAGGTGAGGGTTGACCACATAATCACTCTAATAAATAAAATATCCATTTCTGAAGAGAATGTATGGAGAGAGGCTTCACAATATTGAGCAATATTGGGAATTTAAAAAAAAATTAACTCCACCTAAATTATAAAATGGGACCGCCATCACTCACTTGTTCACACGTCATAATCTATTTGGATCTCCAAATACTGGAATAAATATCAAAAAAATATAGAATCTTATTATATATTTTTTATTTCCAATATAAAATTCCCATGATGCATAGTAAGATATATAAAAGTGGGTTTCCTATGAAACAATAATTATCTTCAATTATCTCTTTATTTATTACTTATTCTCATAACTCTTGTATTATTTTCTAAATAAAAACTATACAATAAATTATGTATCTAACAAATATTAATCTATTTTTTATGGAATTTTTTTAACAATATCATATTCAATTAAATTGTAAATAAAACTATTCGTTGTGTGTACAGTAGTCTACAATCTAACGAATATATGCAATTTTTTGTCCTTTACCACCTCACACACCTGAAAATAATTATTGAATTTTAGTATCTATATGAATTTTGTGAACTAATTATAATTTTGGAATTATAATGTTACACAAATATTAATATCGACCTATATTTATGAAGATAATAACATTGATCAAGTGTATGTATGGATTACAACCCACGTAAAGCAATATGTCAAGCTTTATATTCAATATGGTTGGTAATTTGGAAAATTTTAATTTTTATATATGATATTTATCTTATAAAAACAATAATATATATTTGATCTAATATTTTATTTTATTTCATCTATCATGAAAATATAAAGAACATTTATACATATATATTCCCTTAAGTCACCATGAATTCTGTAATTATATTTTTATTTACAACTATTTTGGATTAATATATATATATATATAATAAATAAAAATGAAATGAATATAATGCTAATAATTTTAGAGATGATGAATCATTGATCTATGTAAAAGTACTAAAAATTACTAACAAAGAATTGATGGGAATCAAAGGAGTTATTTCACAAAAATGATATTAATAAAGATTGGAAGAATGAAAGGTTCTTGAAATATTCATCAGTACCACAAAACAAATATATTTACATGTGGGAATCCAAGATGGTCTTTCATTTGAGGTGGTGAGATAGGTTACCTCAATGATGAAGATACTGGGGAGACATAGTTTATAGACTAGTTTATTTGGGCCTTCAGATAATGTTTTAAGCACTCTACCTCAAGGACATTGGATCATGTAAAGGACATTGTACCACCAGAATTATGGGTCTTCTAAGGGTTATCTCTATGTCAAATTTTAATGGGGATTATCTAAAAAAATCAAGGCATTCGGTCCATTTAGGGTAATAAAAGTTTAATAAAGAGTTATCAGTGAATCATATATGGGATGTTATATATATATGAGTATGGTTGATAAAAGATATATAATAAACATGTATTTATTTTACATTATGTTCGAATGTGTAAAAAAAGTCGATAATTGAGAAAGAAGATTTATACCCTCTCTTTTTTTTATAGGTAACATAACCAAATTCAGCACTAGTTTCTTCTATATAAATTATATGTTTCCCATTTTACAATATGGTTCTCAAATATATTTATTTTAATTATATATTAAGATTTGATTGAAATTATTCATTAATGGGTCTTATGATTCAGATGCTTCTAATGTGAAAATAGATTTTGATCACATTTTGTCTTCACTCTGACATATGTTATGTTATCAACCTATTTTATTATATGAGTGGTATATAATAAACCACTGACAAGTTATATCATAATTTTTTTTATAATGATATTAAAAAAAATTGTCATTATTTCAGGGGTACAATGATTCAAATGAAGACAAAATGGATAATCTTAATGTTTCAACATCATTATTTATTGATATTTCTTATGATTATGTTTATGATGACAATATATTATCATCTCCTTGTAGTTAAACTCTTGAGATTTATTTTTCAATTATTATTTCATGAATACATATTTTTTAAAATTACATTTTTCTATATTTTAGGACTAATGATCCCTAAACATGAGTTTTCAGAAATGAAGGACTTTATTTTTCTCTTTGATAAAAAATATTTATTCTTTTATAATCGAGATTTTAAATAATATTTTAAATAATGTTTATAGTGTTAAAAAATTGTTATTTAGAGAAATTTTTACCCATTATTTATTTTTTACTAAATTATTCAAATGATTCATCTTTTCATTTTCTGAATGATGTAATTTTTACATTTACCAAAAGAGTGAAAGGATTATTTGTTTTAACATATAAAACATGAAAATGAGTTCAACCATATTATTATAAACTTATTTTTGGAATCTACAATTAAATATTTAAATGGATTATTTTAATGAATATTTACTCATAAATATTTGGTTATTTTTATATTTTTTATTGTATATCAAAAAATAAAAAAATGATTCTTATGAAATGTTTTAATCATATTTTCCGGAATTTGTACTCCATAATGACAATAACATTTGAGGATGCATTTTTTTACAATATAAATGATCTAATGGATCAATCAATATTAATTATATAAATTATTTATATTTAGATTATTATTAGGATATTATTTTGAAACCATTTATTTTTTCATGTGTTATACTATAATATATTTATTAAATGATGTTGAAAGCATATTTCGTTTCCTGTATTATGATATGATCATATGATTAATGTTTACTAATATTCTAATAAAAAATATAAATATTATTAGACATCTATGAACTATATCTTACACTAATTAATTCCAATGTTATTTATATCTCATGAGGATATTATGTAAAATATGATGATGTGGATGACCCTCTATGTGAATCATGTATATGTGCATGAACCACTCTGTGAAGTAAGTCTATGATCTTGTAAAACTATTGGAATCATGTGATGCTGACAGATGTGTTAAGTAAATTGAATTTGATATAGATTCATGATATAATATTACTTTATAATATCAATAGTTAACATTTATATATGATATTAACTCTATACTTATAATAGTGGGCACATATATGAGCTGAACTTATTGTTCATGATTTTTTGTTGAATTATTATCATTCTTAGGATGCATGTAATTTAAATAAAATATAACTATTCCATGAATCATATTCATGATGTATGAAATATTGGATATGAACATTTTATGTTATTTTCATGAGCTTACACCTTAATGCTAATCATAGGCCTTCTTATGATCTTCCACGGATATATGCCATGTTTACCCTTATGGATAATTTGAGCTCATACATTCTTATGTTTCCTTTTCAAAAGTTAGGATGAAATTATTAAATATTATTTCTCAATGTAATGTACCATATGGGAAGATATTTTGGGGATATGTCAAAAATCATTCATGAAATAAGATAACTGCATACTCATTCCCTAAATATAATAAACCATTTTCATCAAAAGGAATGTATTTATTAAACTTATTTAATATTCATCTAAAAGAAGTAATATTTATTATTCATAATCCAATGTATCAATAATGTTTTGATCCAATTTTATTAACTCACATATTTATATTTTTAATATTCTATAGATATTAGATTTAGATAGAGTCTGATGAATGATATTATTGGAAAGACTTGCTCACATGTCTAGTTTTTTTGAAAAAATTAAATTTATTTCTAGTGTTTCTCCCATAACACTAGGTTATGGAATGAATGATACAAAACCATAGTCATATTTTTATATGGTAATCAATATATTCTTGTATCATTTCAATATAGTTGATCAATTATGAATCAATAATTTTTAAATCCAATGAATATATGATAAATAAAATTATATTTTCAAATATTTATTTCTTCAGAAAAATATATACACATGTGAATTATATGAGTTCCAACATATGATGTGGCTACTATGTGATTGTTACCTAAATATATATATAATTATGAAAATTTATCTTCTTTGGATGGATATATTATACTACAATTGGGATTAGATACATAGTATTATTACTTCACTCTATGAACCGTTGGTAATTATTATAATATAAGTTAGTTAGGTGACTAAATATATTCAAAATTATGGTAGGAAATATTTAATGAGGGACCTTTTCATTTTTATATTCATTAATAATGGAGATTATAAATTCATACACACATAAATTCTTTTATTTAATTATTTTTTTTTGATGTCACCTATGGGAATTTGGATAAGTATTGATCCCAAATAACCATAATATTTCTAAATATGTGTTAGAGTGATTGTATTGATGGTAATTTTTTTATTGGTTCACATAGACAAAATTTCATGTGCCCGACATACAACATGGGATGATATTATGGAATTTTAAGTCCCACACCCATATTCTCTCATTTATTTTCCACACATGTGTTCGTGTATATAATTTGGTGTAAAAAATGGTCAATATTTCTATCCTGAAATGGATGGTATATAAGGTTATTCCTAGAACTATATTATCATCATGATGACTAGACTCATATAATTATTATTATGTGTTACATATATTTGGGATGATTTACTTGTATGTGCTAAATCATATGATATTATAGTAGGGTCGCTGTTTTCTATTCATGGATACATTTTAAATTTATAATGCATTGCATTCTCGTGAATGATGTTTTATGATAGAAAGTGACATGTTTTATAGAGAGGTAATGCATCTTTTCATATGAATAGATACCATAATATAGGTTTATATCAATATATAATTGGAGTTAGACATAGAGAGTTTATATAAAAATATTCATGGATGTGAAATAATTCAATTGGATAAATATTATTATAATTTTTAATGAGTGGATGTAAAAAAATAATATAGAATCAGGGCTATATCTCTATAATCATAATAAGTAATCAAAATCCTGAAAAACACATACAAAATATCTTTTATTATATCCTTTAAAAGATATCACACATATTGATACAATTTCCTTTCATAAAACACAAAATAATATTAGAATATATTTTCCCCCATATTTCAATTTTCACTTATTTATTAAAATTTTCCCATATAATGATTTTATATTTTCATATGAAAACATTTTTATATGATTTCTTCAATATGATGATAAATAAATTAATTTAACTTGAATTAATGTAATATATTCCAAATACAAATGACACACCATCAAATTTAACACATAAATTTATTTTAAAACCAAATGATAATATGAGTATCCTTCTCCCACAATAACCACATAACCTGATATGTTTTACCATGGGAGTTAATCTATTATAATTTTATTAAAATTTCAATGAAAGTATCAATATATATCATTGGATAAAATTAGAATAGTTTACTTAACATATAATAGTATATTAAAAAATAATTATATTCACAATGAAATCTTCATAAATATAAATTTAGTAAAGAAAATTAATTTAGATATTTTATATCTTCAATAACAATTACCAATGACTTAAAATATAAAGGCTTTAGAATGAAATTCTTTAAAATGGTTCTTGATGTCTTTTATGTTAGTCAAACATTATTGTTCTTTCATTGATGTGTATGATGTTAAATAATTAGTCAAAATCAAAACATAAATTAATAAAATAAAATTATTAAAAATTAAAATTCATTCTAGATCATTTAAAACAATTTTTTACCAAATTATCCCTTTTTCAAAAAAATTCATAACAATAAAAATTGATGAAATATACTTTCGCAATAAAATAAAACATAGAAATAGAATAAAAAAATGATTAGAAATCACAATAAAAATGAAGAAATAAATATTAAAACATAAAAATTGATTTATATCACCCTAAATATAATATAAATTTAAATTATGATATGGAGAAAAGAATTTTTTATTTAAATTTTTTTTATGATCATAAATAAATAAATTTTTTTGGAGATTAAATCTATCATTTTTAGGATATAAAATAATGGATATTTTCTCCTCATTATTTTTATAATCATGTTTCTATCTATATTATAATAATAAAATAAATATAAATAAATGATATAAAAATAAATAAATTAATATATAGAGTACAGAAAATAGTAAAAATAACATCAGTTTTCTCCAAAGGAACATTAAATTAGAACTTTGTATATTTAGAAAAATCTGGTGGTCATTCTATTTAACAAACCACAGATATCTATACACATAATATATAACAGTCATTCATAATACATGACAGACATTACTCAACCACATCGGATGAAAAGTATCATACAGTCTTCAACCCATACATTTAACGGATTGATTACACTCATTGAAACAAAATTAAAATAAGAACTATTTTTTATATATTTTACATTACCCATATATATGTAATATATACAAACATATGATATATGTTGTTTTTAAAAATTGAAAATTAGTAAGATGTGTAAAGAAACACTCAAAATAATATAATTATAAATAAACAATGCACAACCATTCAAATCAATGATTACCCCTTCTAAGCCTATAATCAATGAATGGAGATGGTGACCATCAATGTCCTGACATGAGTAGGCCCTAGGATAGTGATTGCTGATGGGGGCGTAAAATACATCTAAAAAAGGTAAATTTACATATAAAATACCATGATTATGAATGAGATAAGATAAAAACACAAATCAAATCCTACTAAAAAATATTAGAAATATCATGTACAATAATGAGATTTCATACAAGTCTAAATAACTAAAAGGGAAGCTAAAAATACCAAATAGGTAAAACTGGTAATTCCAATTTCATTCAAGGAAAAACATCATTCCATATGAAACAATGTGTATTCCTACCAAATGTAATTTTTGTTGTAACATATGAAATTACAAAACTTACTTGAAATTTTATCTCTCAAAACCAGATTGTGGGAAAAAACTACTACTGGTCCAATAATTATCTATCATCAATCAGACACTTGAATTCCACATCTAAGGACAAGATGCCGTATATGCAGACAAACCTCTATTAAGATATATTATCTTACTACATACCTTTTAATCATCTAATTTCATTAATTATTTAATATCATAATTATTGACATTTCCAAAAATTGCATTTCATTAATCATTAATTAACATTGATTTAAATTTCAATTTTTCATCTTATTGTGATGTTGATGACCTATATTGATATAAAATAGTATAAACTGTTTCATAAAAAGAAATTTAGCCTTTTTTAAATCCATATCAATCCCCATAGGTTAATTTTTTTCATTTTACAATAACATATTTCTAGGTACTATTGGAAAATATGCAATGCTACCAGAAAGAGAGATGAAATAAATAACATCTTACTAAATTAAATAGTGGTTGATGGAATTCAGATAAATAGTAAAACCAACAATACATCCATTAAAAGAATTTATTAAAAATATAGTATCCATATTAAATAACAAAAATAGTTATTCTTAGATTTAACCATTTGGTCAACCCAATGTCATCCCAGACAGTATAATTCATATCACCATAAATCATACAATTGTATGAGTTAGCTGCTTCCAAAAATATATCATAATACACTAAACCATCAATCATATCACATGTATCTCTACATAACAAACATCAACTACTAGTAAAATGTAGATCCAACCATTTCATATCTTATCATCGAACTACTATCTTAGGATCAAAATACATCACATAGAAATAAAAAAATCCTCAATGATATAGAAAGTCTCAAGAAATATGTTCAATTTGGAATCATGGAAATAAAAATAATGAATTAATAATTCTTAATAAAATGGTCACTCACATCCTAATACAAGATGCATCAGGACTTTATAAATACCGATCATTCTCATTCCCCATGATTTATTCATTCTCAAATAATAAATGTTTATTAAATATTGAATTAATTGATTCATTTATAATTACTTCCAACTATGGGTGTAAAATGGAATAATCTATAAAAACTCTCCAAATTACTTAAACACTCATTCTTGCAATTTTCTACATTATGATTATTTATGTTATTAAAATTCTCATTCACCACGCCTTTTTATCTGTTAGAAATTATCAACCATTCCTTCTTCATGTTCTTTATATAATTTTATTATCACTTGGAATATCATATTAAATATAGCATGTTTTTTGGATAATTTGATTACCAAATAATTATAATAACTTCTATATTTATTATAAATTAATCATATATAAATCCTTATCCATAAAAAAATTTATTTTCAACACTATACAATTTATCTTATTTTTTTTATTTTAATACTATAAACAGATCATAATTAGATTATTTACAAAAAAATATAGATAATTCCCTGTAATTATAAATATGAGACAAAATAATGTTGTAGAGGAGAACGAAAACATGAAATCTATAATCGTAAACCAATGAAAATATTTTGATTAATATTTATTAAGTTAATTTTTATTTCACTAAAATATGATAAATGATGATCAATTAATGATATCTAACAAAAAATATTGATGTAATTAATCCCTGGACCAAATTTTTAGGGTTCAAGAACTAAATTCCTAAAAATAACCCCAATTACTTATTCCTTAATCCAAAATTGATATGAAAAATTATATTCCATTAACTCATCAAAAATTAAAAATTAAATTAGAAATTAAATGATAAAGGTCAAATGATATAGAATTATAAGGATAAAAGGATGGAAATGGTATAATGAATATGAGAAACCTCAATGAAATTAGAATTAAATACCTTAGATCATTATTTATTAATCTCATGGTTTTAGGTATTGGATTGGGTCAAAAGGTATTTAAAATTAATTTGAATGGTAATTTGTGGTAACCAATTATTAGGATGAATCAGTACTATGAAATAGGTTTTGGGATCCCTGCATTCCATAATAAGATAAAATATTTTGACCATCATTGTGCAGCCCCTACGACCACCCCACAAACACCCAACACAATAATGTAGATTGAGGATACATGTTTGTAACCTCTAGTAAAACCCTTATATGATATCCACAGCTAGAACCACATAATAGATATTATTAATCTTGGTGTTATTAATACACATTATACAAGCAACACCACTTGAATCACAATTTTTTTAATATTCTAAATGAATTTCTACATTGTAGCCACATCCCTCAATGACCCAGAACGTGATGCAAGGTATGTTTCTAACCAAAAACAAAAACCATATAAAACCCATATTTGAAACGTATATTTCATTTTTTGAGACTCCATATGTTAAATCTTGGGGTCCACACCATATAATCCTATAAAAATATCTAACTTAAGGATCCACGATGCGACATGGTCTTATGTGGTTTTGTCAACACCCAATTTCACCATTTACCCAATAATATTCTTTGAAACCATCATAATGTATATCCATCACAAAAGTCTATAAAATCTAATGTCATCTTTGATCTATTGCCACAATTTAGATATATCTCAAATAATTGTTCTCATTGAAAATTCTAAAACAATCCAGGAGAGTAAAATGAAAAAAAGGTTATCATAGTATCCACCCCATGAGATACCACTCAAATATCTCACCAATATAGTATTTAAACAACCATACACAGATAAAAAATGAAAATACAACACAACCACAATAAGATTATCAAAAAAACACTGTTGATAAATATATGTTTCTTATGTGAGAAACGAACCCAAATGAAAAATAGATAAAACCATTTCATAATTCAAACTAGTTCAACACACCCAAAAGAATGTTATAAGATGGAAAGACCTAAACAAAAAATCATAGCATTAAAATAATGTAACTATGAAACACATTCCCAAGTCTTATCCTCCATGCCACTATGGAAAAATTATACAAGAAAAATATAATTAAATTCCATGGAAATCCACCTCTTAGTGTTCATTGATGTCCACAGAACGTTTTATAATGTCCTCATCATTATCATTTTAGATCGCTCTTGAATAATTATTCTAACCATCGAGCTGTAAAATGTGGAAAAAAATCATCTATCTTACTCAATAGTGGTGGTGTGGTAATATCAAATATTCCTTGTCATTAAGGTATAGTGATAACTCTGAAGTCCCATCAAAATAGGAAAAACATATAATCCCATGGACAATGCATCGCATCCCATATTGGGGATCACCTTGGAGTATATAATATGAATAATATCAAACACTATATGTTTCCTCCTAAAATAATTAAATGAATTTAACGATGTATTGATTATTTCATCCTTTACTAAATACCAGAAAACATCACAAAGTTATTTTCAATTGATCCCGCACAATATTTGTAGACTCTCAAATCTTATTCAACAATATTGAATATAAATATTTTTTTATGTACAACTCTAAAATTGGTTCAATACCAATGGTGAAGTATAAAATATATGATTCAGAATAATCATCCAAATAAATGTGCCTCTTCTATGATGTTTCAAAATCCATGAGGCAAAAAATAAATATATATTCTTGAGTCAAGATGGTTTTCTTTATTTGGTTATATAATAATAGAAGAAAAGAAGTGTAATGGGATATGTGAGAGGAAACATCTTGTGGGAGATCAACCCACTCCGTAGACGTAATAATGAGGATAATGATTAGTGTTTATCATAATCATGACACTACGAGGTCTCATTATCACATCCATATATTTCATCGACAAAACCATACTAGGATCTAATCCATAATCAATATATTATAAAATTATATAATCATATTATACAATATAATCCATATAGAATTGAATCATCCCTAGTATAGTGGGAAACAAATAAATATGTTCATGGAGATTTACTACCCCTTCCAATAGGTAACATGTAAAACTTAGAACAATCCAATGGCTACATGGTTCAGGGACTTTTCCTTCTTATCAAAACAGCGATATTGAATCTATTAATCTACATTGATCAACTGATGCCAACATAAATTGAATTTATAGAAAAATTTAAATATTTTTCATGCCAAAATTTATACATAATTGTAGCTATGGAACCCACATTGTTATATACCATGAATATCTAAAGGGATTTGCATTATCCCCTAAAACAACAACCACTGCAGTTTATCCTTGCAATTACCATCATGTCCACCACTAAACACTACTATGTCAATATTGATATCCACCTTATAATGTACCAACTATGACTCTTCAATATTCTTCAACCAAGATTTCTACACTATCATCTGAAAAAATAACCTAGACCTACATCCTACCCCACACCAGTACGCATAATTTAGAACACTTATACCACTCTCAAATAATATATAGATTCAAACATGTCATCACTACATTATTTCCATCACATCACATCCACTATAACATGGATCCTACCTAGTGGATAAAAAATATAGAGGTCATAATCATAAATAAATTCTTTCTACAATTGTTTTCACAAGATAAAGTCATTTTGGGGGAATACAATTCTCTGGTAGTGAATAATAGTATAATTAAAAAAGCATCACCAATTTTAAAATTTCATCATGAAATAAATGAAATTATAATGAAAACTTAATTAATAACTTGGGATAAATAGTTATACTCATGGTCATGAAACTCTTGAAACATAAATGAAAAAAATAACATATATACAATAGAAAATAGAATAACATAGGGTGTGAAGAATCATATAAAACCATTAACATAACACTCTCTTCTGGTAGATAATGAACTAGAGGACTAACCAAACTCTCCCTTTTGTGTGTAGATTATTCTTAAAACTATTTATTCTATATTAATACATGATGTATTTTTATCAGGGGTATCATATGAACCAAATATAAGAGAAATCCCATAATATCATCCTATAATATATTTTAAGTCTATGGAAACTCCACTCAAACATAACTATCATTGGAGATTCCCATCAAGTGACTTATTTGATCATTAATTTAAACACATATTATCCAAATTTGGACATGATATTCCCCATGAAATAACATAAAAGCCCAAAACATAGACTTTGACCACATTATGTGCATATAATGATGATTATGAAATCCCAAAATGGATTGAATATTCTCTACATGATCATATGTAGAGGAAGAAAAAAGGATTTTATCAAAGATATTAACCATGAACTAATCCATGACCTCCCTAGATAATAATTTAATCAAACCGATGAACATTGTTATAGATATATATACACCTAATGTCATTAAAATAATCATTTAATTTTTATAATAACCAAAAAAACAATTTTTGTGTTCTCGTTTACCTTAACTCATGTTTAATGTTATCTTAACATCATATTAAACATTCATAACTAGCATTTTGTTTATTATAGTTCGAATAAGACATTATTTTGAGGTAAAATATAGTATTTCCTCACTATCACTTCATTAAAGTAATGATAATTTAATCAATACCTATATGTTCTATACATATTATTTAATAATAAAACCGGATCACCCCATATTGACACACATATCTAAATGAAACCTAATTATTATAGATCATCAAGATAAACTCGGATATCATGAAACTAAAATATGTAGTAATATATGGTGATATTAATATAGAAGAAATTATCAACTGTCGAGTATCCTCAATCTTAATCTATAACAGAGAAGGTCACACAAAATCGACATTAAAAAACATCTCTAAAGTCATTTACAACCCCTAGAATCCCCATCAATTGAAGCTCTATAGAACCCACCACCCATTTGACAAACAAGTTAGAAAAGGACGAAAAACATCTCTATCCCAGCAGAGGGTATCTATCTCAATTTAACAAGAACAAATCTTCTTGAGAATTAATAAACCAAAACATATATTATACAGAAATATATTATATATTATAAAAAATACAGGTATTCATTTACAATGATTATGTCATAGGGAAATATCTACAAATAGAGAATATATCAAATGATTAATTTTTCCCTAGAACTAAATAAACATTCATACATAAATCATTCATATATTCAAGACTTCAAATTGGAATAATTTAATTATAAGATTAGCAGAGGCCTCTAAACATCAAAAATTAATTCATATATTTTGGAAAGAATTCTTAATGAGTGTTCATCTCCTAAATCAAATAAATTTTACTATCATGAAAGAAAAATGAAAAAAGAATAATGAATTATTTTTATAACACATAACGATGGAAATGACACAAAAGGATTATAAAAATAACATATCCATTGGTCTCTATTACTGAAATTAGGATTTTCTCCATGATATCACTGTTATCTATGAGGATAATGAGTATCTTAGTGATATCATCTACCCTTACTACGACCGCCTTGAAAATTCCAAAATGGAACTCCCCATTATTGATTCCATAGTTGAAAATACATTAAACATTGAACATTTCTTAGAGAAAACAAATAAATAATGTATTATTTTAGTGGTTTGTAAATCTTATCACTAATGACAATAACTAATATAATAAAAGTAATCATCTCATCCCTTGTAATATGACTAAGACCTTAAACCATTAGAGGAATTAGATGATAAAGGTTGTGACCTACCCCATTTTCTAGAGAAATATTTTGAATTTGTAAAATAGAACCAGATATAAAAACTATTATACTTGAGGAATCATAAGGACCCCACTCTCATAATTATTTGATTTTATCATGTATCACACCTCCAACCCATTCCCTTTCCATTGTCCTCAGATTTTTTATTAGAATAAAATGAGTTCCCTAGTTATGAATCATTGGATTAAAAAACTCATATGTATTCCCATCTATAGATTAATCTTCTATATACAGTAATAAATCATATCAAGTAAGGTTATATAAATATTTCTTGAAATCATGCGTGTTGGAATGCCTTGGATGATAGGTAAGTAGATCTATGTAACTGATCACCATCAAAAATAATGAAACATAATCTAGATTGAAATTCACTCTAAACATCTACCACAAGACTAGTGAAACCATTAAATCATCAATATTTTTAATCTACAACTAACTTAATAATTCATGTAACACAATCACAACAAGTGAAACTATGTTATATTCTAGAAAATATATTAAAAATGCTAACTCCAATGCATCTTTCCTTCTTTAATGACTATGTCTGAGACAGAGCACTTGTGAATTGGAAAACACTCTACATATAATCATGCAGTGAATTGATCCTTGTTTCATCGTTTATTAGATCTCCCCTATGGATATCTTCAAGATCATCTTGATTAACGTCGTGAGTAAGAATATAATTAGTACATCGACATGGAGCCAATCATGCAAGAATAAAAACAAGTTGGGATTCCGATAATTAGAATATAGAACACATAATATTAAATAATTAATTATTTTATTTATATTATGATTTATTCTATTATAAGGAAAACTAATTTTAAAATCATGAAAAATAAATAATGATGAATTATTATTCCAAGGTTTGTACCATATAACTAGTATCCCATTTCATTGTTGTCTCAGTGGACATAAAGTTTTATCCATCGGATAAATAAGGTTCCTAAATATATATTTTTTACCCATTCTTCCATATTTAATTTTCATACTAATTCTATCATGCATATATTCCCTATCATCCAATGATGTTACTATAGTCCCTTACTCCAATATAAATTAAATTGGTCATAATTATGTTTTAATCCATAAAACTCTATCACAACCCCCTAAAGAAGAAACCTAAAAGGAAAATAATGATAGAAAGGAGATGTGGACTGCTTATGTCCCTTCTCATGAAGAAAATGGGTGGGATACTATCACTTAAGGAATACTATAAATACATATAGGAGGTATATCCCTCTACAATAAAGTGTCGAAGTAATATATTATAAAAATTCAAAATTAAATTTATTTTCATTATGATTAATGAATTTTAAAATACATTCATGTAATGTCGTAGAAGACTATGAAACTAGAATGGAAATAATAAGTACTATAAAGGAAAACTACATAGTATTCATAAATCCAAGGTAGTTCCAACAAAATGTTGATGTAGAAATATACAACCAGATCACTAACCTTATCCTCCTAGCATGAAAATATATATATATATATATGTGTGTGTGGTAAATATAATAGCATATTTTTTAGAATCATACCCATAATATATCATAAAAACAAAAAATTTATTATATAAACGACTAGTGAGGAAAAATATAATTTAACTCGTCATCAAAATCTATATAAAATTATCCCAGACTAATCATAGTTGTTGCTCATAATTTTTTAAATATAAGAGAACTTAAAATATAATATAAAACAATGATAACATGTTATATATATTCCCCACTAGTTTTTCACCCTTACCCAAAATTCATTCATCTGTATCTATATCTCTAGAAAAAATTAATCCCATAAATACTAATGTGTAGAATAACAATATTAATACTATATGTCGAATAATAAATTCATGACAAGAAACCTATCTATAGAATTACTATGTAGTTTTCATGAGCCAGCATATCATGTATTCAATGTATTATACAATAGGCATTATACTACTATCCATCGTATCCCATACACAGAGTATATTATATCAAGACTTGACATCTAAATACATCATAACCAAATTAACCATTTTTTATTATGTATGTTAAGATAATTGTTTGTAAAATCACCAAATTTCATTACATCCATTTAAATACATTTATTTAAATCTTACCAATGGGTATACCATCAAAAAATACTATATGGAAAAGATAATTGGTCTTTAGCGGGGTCATCCATCTGCCTTCACATTTGAGATGTTGGTGAGAACAACCTCTTAGTTTCCATTGGATCTATGTTTCCAACAAAAACGGGGGTAAGTGTATGAAATCACAAAAATAATGTATACAATATCACGCACCACCACAATATAGGTATTAGATACCCATAGGTTAAACTGTACCAATTATAATATGTACACACAGCTAACACATGTATAGATGAGAAAACCTATAATAAAACAATCGTTAATGAGATATATTAAGTTTCATCATTGGTTTATAAAAATTTACTTTTGTAATTAATTATGTGGAAATTAATTAAAACTATTCCAAATTATATTTTAGTAACCCTTAATTAATATTTTATTTAACCATAAATTTCCATAATTATATTTAATTTATCCCCTCGAGGAATAATAATACCATGTCTAAAAATTCATATCATTAAAATGAACATATCTCTTTTACACAATATCAATCCACAAAGTTAATTTTATTTATTCATCCACTATTCTATAATTTGGAGTAATCAGGGAAAAAACATGAATAACCCACCAAAATAAACACATCCAAAATCATTTATCCACCTCATTATAAGAGTAAAGGAATAAAATGATATAAACAAATCCAGATGGAATTTAAAAATTTATTCTCACAATAAATCATGTATGATAAATAAATTTTTTTCCCTCCCTAATGACATCATGCATCTCTCTATCCTATGAATCAACTACTACAATAATCCTAATTTCATCCCCAATACTATCCTAAATGTCACAATCATATCACCATTAAATAAATAATCTAATCTAATAACATCAATTCTCCATACCCTTATATCATTTTCTGATTTCCATTACAACATCATATCAAATTTTAATGAAATTATCATATTAATATAAATAAAAAATTAAAAAAACGTTTATATCATCATTTCAATAAGGTGATCAAAATAAGTCATTCAACAAACATGACCAAATATTCATTAATGGAACCAACATAGTTTATCCAAAATATATAACTATTTTGAACTCTTAGTAACCATAATTTATCATTATCAAAGAATCAATTTTTCTTTCATCACGATTGAACTGATATATTGTTTTTGGTTCTATATATAGGTATCTTATGATATTATCTACAACTATAAATCAAAATTAATTTATCAATATTTCTATAATTTTTTTAAATTATAAATATTTAATGAATAATAATTTGAATTAAACATGATTTTTTGTCTTTTGAAAATTTACATGAATTATGGATTAATATCCTTTACAAAATCATGTAACATAATTAATAATATATTCAATGAAAAAATCATATTAAATGAATTTTATTGACATAAAATTATAAGAAACAATATATTAATTAAAAATTCCTCTTTATTTGGAAAATTATTAAATTATTAACAGTTTTACATTATATGATTTCATAAATATTATGAAGATAAAACATGTATAACAAAATTCTAATCAAATAACAGTATAGAGAACAAATTATTTGGTTAATATAGAAGAAAAATAATTTAATAGTGGAAGGAAATAACCCAAGATTAGTAAACAAACTCATATCGATCAATATAGTTTAATAATTAATATATTAATTTCACCTCATATAGAGGTAAAATCCAAGATAAATTTTTGAATTCATGTATATAAATGTCAAAGTAATGAATCCCCATCCTCAAACTTCCAATATTCTTGAAACAGAAAAGGTAAGATAATGTGAATCTTTAACCTCCTATCCCATAATATACTATGATATCCCAAAAAAATGGTTTTCCATACAAACCATATAATGGAAATGAAATCTCTATTAGAGATATTGAGATAAAAAACCATTGGATGACTGGATGAATTAGGGAAAAAATAGTTAAAATATACGATAATACTATTTGATTGTATAACAATATAGCACAGACTAAAAAATATGAATATCTAAAATCAAGGACGTGAATCCCATTAAAAAAAGCTAAAAATTCTATCAAAAATCACGCCTTACTTCATATTGTTTGATAGAAAGGATCCTGATAAAACTTGTTTTAGGTACCTCAAAGGATTTTTTGGATGAACTATATATAGTGGAACATGTCATGTCTCCAGGGACAACTCCGTAGAACACATGAACCATGGGTTGGTGGGATGAGAGCAATCCACTACCCCAGGTGAATCCTATTTATGGGATCTTCAATGTACATAATATTTATCTTGGGAGGGAATATGACAAAGCATATGACCCATATTTTATCCCTCACCAATTTGGATGTATCCAAAAAAAGATTTCAAAAATACACCTCACTCTGTTTCTCTTTAGTCAACCCTGGTGATGGGCCTATGTTATAGGAAACCACTAAAATTCATCTATGTCATACCACCAATATTCCTCAATCAGTTATCCTTATTTAAATTTTCTTATACCATTCTATATTATCCTTACCTAAAACTCATTACCTGAAACAATATAATAATCAGGTGTTAATTATTAATGGAACCCCATTTTTTCCATTTACTATTATAACTCATTGAAGCATCCTCTAGCCCCCCCCCCCCACAAAAAAAAGAATGTCCACTAAGAACAATGTTGTAAGAGATGACATCAAAAGAGCTTGAAAACATCATTAGGGATAATTCTATATTAAATTATGAATACAAGGGTAACAAATAACAAATATAATATCAAAATAACATGTTTATTTATGAGAAATAATTACATAAAAATTTTAATCATACATGATCCATTAAGTCACATGAAACCCATCACCATTCATACAATGAAATATATTTACTCCCAATCAACAAAGTAACCAAACAAAACAATTATCACCCACTATAGGCATATAATAACATCGACAATAATAAAACATATATCATAAAATATATACACTGACACAATATATATTTTATATTTGGTGTTAGTAATAATCATTTGTATATATACATCAAATAATAAATCAAAAAACATTAAAAGTGAATCAATATAATTCTTTTATAGAATACATTTATTATAATAGTATTTTAATATTAAACAGACATGAAATGATAATCCATATCTGAATGAAGAGTCAATCAATGTATTATTGGTAGATCACATTGAAAAAGACCATACACCAATGATTTTCACGATTTGTTAATATTTTTGGATAGAAACCTATTTTCAATACTAAATCATCAAATATCAATGTAGAGAAATATGAAAAATCACTAAAAATTTATAAACATTTTTGAAGGTAATAATGAAAACATACATGTGTTATATTCCAATCATATATAATAAATATTTTTCTATAATACATTTTGAATTGGAGAAGAAAATATATTCATTATTAAAAATTAATTTCAAATTTAAAATATAATACATTTTATATACTTTAATGAAATTAATCACTTATAACTTATATTAAAAATATAATTACCAAAAACTATAAAAATAATGAATAAATTATTAATAATAGTCACAAATATAGAAAACATGACAATAAGGCCAAGAAAATATTCATAAATAATTAAAAATTATATATCATGGGAATAATGAAATCAGTATCATTAAAAATCTCCATTTATAAATTAAAAAAGGTATAATCACATCATAACTAAAATGGGAGATCTTATGTTCCGTAGAAATAGTATTTTACATCATAATTATATAATCACACTTATATTTATAAATGATTTTATATATCTACCAAAATAACTTATTTTTACATAACTACCTGACTAAGTGTCAAAATATAGTAATAATAGTATTTGTTTAACATGGGGTCACTAGAGTGAGAATAATTATCATCTAGAACAATATGTACACCTATATTTCCTAAAATCTAATGTATTCCATCCCATAATAGGAACTATATTTTAGGAATCAAAATTTCATATATATATATAAATATATGTATTATATAAATAAATCATAATAATACCTCAAATATAGTTATTCGTTAGAGAAGATTACCATTATTATCATGAGTATCCACATAATTTCCAAAACCATCACTCGAAATAAATCCATGAATTTTATTAAAAAAATTTTACATTGTTTTATTTTATGTAAAATTAAATGATTACATTAAACAAATCCTGTAAAATCAGAATCAAAAAGTTTTACAATATCCAAAATTTAATTGAAATCATTAAACCAAATGTTTATAAACCCATCAAAAACTCATTTAATTCAAATAATATTAGAAAACACAATTGGATATCACTAATGATAAAAAAAATTTAATTACAATAAACAAGGTGTTAAAAATTAAAAACCACGATAAAATATTATTTTAATGAAATAAAATTTTAAATAAATAGAATTTTAAATATTATATTTATTAAATCATGATTTTTTTGGAATTCTAATAATCAATTAGATTGTAATGATTAGACAAAAAGTTACATTTAACACCTATACATGAGAATTCAACTTCATGTGTGTTATAAATAACCATAAATATAAAATATATTTTCCATATAATTATAGGATATATTTTTAATATATTTTATTTAATTCAAAACTTACATTAATAGAATTAATTCCCTCATGTGTTCAGAATTTATATAAATTCCTTGATAATCCTACCAAAAAATGTTGAAATAATTGGTCAAAATGTATTTCCAATAGTGGACAATTATAAAACCAATCAATAACTATTATGATTAAAATTTGGGAAACACCCAATGAAATTAATGTAATGTATCTACCCTAACCCCCTTGACCATTGTAGAATACTTATTTTATAGAAAATTAAATGGGCTGTGAAAAAATTTATTAAATAATATGTTGAGTAATATTACTATGTATATTAATGAAGTATATATAATTTTAATGAAATTATAGTGGATTAAATAAGGGTAAAATTTTTGGGGATTATGAAATGTTTTTTATGTATATAAAGAGAATAAAATTGGGATTCAATCAGGAATATGAAAAATGATATATCAAAAATGATATTTCTTTGAATCTAGAAATGTTTAGAATAATTTATCGAAAAAAGTTCTAGTCATTTGACAAATAATATTATTGAGCATCAAAAATGGAGCACTAATTTGACATGTTTACTGATAATCATAATGAATCCATGTGGTAGTTACTATAATATAATTCTATCTGAATGTGAATAATATACATATTATTCCATAAAACATTTATTGACTACTCATTAACCATTTAATAGAAATTAATATCAGATTATGTTGTCACGTACAATCATGATATATTAATCATGTATGAAAATATTTATGAAAAATTATAATTTCAAACTCCAACAAATCCTCTGACATGAAAATGAATATGTAAATTACATAATTCATCTCGTAACATTATGGTTGTCATAATTTTCCATACTGTATCAATTTCACTACTAAAAAGTGTCTATTGAAAATATTTCCTGAAAAAAAAACCAATAGTCATCACACCCTGTATAATAGCTAATACTAAATTCTAATAGAATCTTTGAAATGACTATGAAATTCCTCAAAATTCTCAGTATTATATATCACAACAAACTATTCATAAATCTTTGATAGTCTTCTCACGCAGAAAATAAAACCAGAGTACCTTATTTCAAATTTGATATCAATGAGTATAATTCAAATTCCATTACTTATAAGTACTGAAAATGATCTATATGATAATTAACATAAGATTACATGTATCTAATGAATCTCTGATCTTATACCACTTCCCTTCATATGAATGGAATAAAAATACCAATTTATTTTCTGTCATTAATAAGGTGAATTACATGTCTGATATTTGGAACATATTATTGTTTCATAAAATATAAAAACTACACGATAAATAAAAAAATGACATAGTATTCATTGAGTTATTATACACAATAAATTGACATAGCTGATGGAAACATAAATAAATTCATCTTTTCCAAGATGAATCTGAAATGGCATTATCAATAATTTCATTGTCCAATGGTTGATTAATAAATTAAAATATGGTTTAAATTGTATAGAAATTAGAATCATATGAATTTGCACCATAGTTAAAACTTACTAGTTACCTTGAGTGAATCATGGATATAATTATCAACTTACATCATTATACATAATGAAACAAATCATTAAAATTCAATGTGATTCCCAAAAAATCCATGTCATGAGTATCAGTATAAGAATACTTGTATCACTTATCCTATATATGCATTATTTATAATTGAACCAAATGACCCTTTCATGTCGCTAATTAAATTTTAGACTTAATGAAAAATTATCTAGTATATAATAATTATAAATAACCTAATTAGTAGTAACTACGGATGGTTTTACGAGAATCCTGAAATAATGGTTTTTAAGGCATACTATATCATAATGTCAAATACTAATGCATTAATTTGTATTTAAAGCTGATTAGAAGAAATGAGATATAATAATTATTACAAAACATACATTTATAAATCTAAACTACATTACTATATTAATTAATGAAATTTAGTTAAAAACAAAACATATATAAGAAATATAAATGTGATAATATTACTATAAAATATACCTTAACACCATCTCATGAATAGTAATAATTTGGATTAGTTAGGATTACAAAATTGAGCTTCTTACAACTCAAAATTTCCATAATAAATGTGACTGTCATAAACATTTTAGAATTTGGATGGTTGATAAGGTTAAAGATCTACTAAATATCTTCTATTCACTACACCACATCATAGAAAATATTCTACCCAAGGAAGAATATTGGAATTTTTTTTAATGACTTATTCTCATCATCTAGGTTAATATTTTTTATGAATATCACTATTGTTCTAATTTATGTAATAAATTACTACAAACATTGAAAAATATTGATATATTTAATGATAAAGTGTATGAATATACAAAAACACTATCCCGAAAATTGATAATTAATATCTAAAGAACAAAACATAATATAATATGAAGAACATAGTCAAAATATTAAATTAAATTATATATTACAAAATACGTATATATATATATAATAATTTAGTTAATTAAAATACAATGATATATACTTTTATACTATATAAATAACAATCATTTACATAATAAAAATATAAAAAAACAACAAAACCAAAAAAATTATTATATATAAATTCTATTTAATTACAATTTTAACAAAAAATAATTCATTATGAAAAATGATTTTTTTATATTCAATATTCATTGAATGATAAACCTTCAATAAAATTCCCTTTATAAAATACACCAATAAATATTTCAAAATACATTAAATCTATTTAGAAAATTAAAAAAATAAAATTAAAAAACTACTCTAGGGAATTTAATATTTGTATAAAACACATTTATGATATCCCTAAAACAATAAATAAAACCTCTTTTATAAATTTATTAATAAAATTTTAAATTTAATGTATACATTATAGTTTAAATGATTTCATAACAGAGATTAATAATTATGAAATGATAAATTTGAAAATGAATAAAAATGATTAAAATATATGATACTAAACCAAATGTATCATATTGATTTTAATTATCAATTAAAATAATATAACATCGATAATATTAAATGATAATATAAATTTTAAATAAAATTAAAAAAATCATGAATGGAAAACTATAAGATTTATGTCAAAATGATTGGAAAAAAAGTAGTTTATGACCATGAATTGTCCTGTAATGTTTTTTGAGAATTTCATTCCTAGACTATATGTTATTTTCCAAATCATGTATAATAAAAATGTTATTTATGGTTTACATATATTATCTACTATAATTCAGAGATGGTAATTATATATTTAATGAAAATTCATTATAAAAAATAAAAAACATAATAAATACTAATATAATAATAAATAATATTTAGAAAGGATAATGTTTAGAAAAAAAACCATAATACCCCTGGTAACTGAAGAAATATTTAAAAACGTGCTTGACGTACACTTACCCCCACCCATATCATGATCCTGAATGGTCATATCTACTGTCTTCTATGACTAGACGAATATTATAAGAAAATTTCTTTGATATAATTGTGTTCATGAACTAACCTATATTTACATATATTGTAAGTGAAGATAGAACATGTTGAGGATCATGCAGTATTAAATAGAATAAAGGGGAGAATTTTACAAGGTAATCAAAACCAATATCATTGGAAATTATAATTATAAATGAAAAAATAATAAAAAAGAAAATTCAAGACAGTTGTTCAATCTGATCACCCATAAGATACGAATTCTTATATATGAAAAAAATAGATTTACGTAATAATAAAAAACCAAAAAATTAATATCTTTAAAAGAATCACTCATTAAACCATCACTGAATCCAATAAATGAACATAAATTTAACAACATTAATACAAATAAAATTTTAAATAATTATAAAAATATGGAAAAATTAAAACAAATAAAAAATAATGATCGTGTGAGCATAGCTTCCAAGTACACAATGTAATGACCCGTAAATATGAAGGAAAGTTTTTTCCTAATTTTATTTATGATTTTACGAGTACGCATTTTCTGACGGCACCTGATTCCGATGCCCGGTGTGCCCGGAATCAATTTTTGATGTTTGGATCGGGTACGTTCACTGAACGAATGTGTGGGTTTTCCTACCATTTGAACTGGTGCAAGGAATCGAAATTCGAGGGCACAAATGGAATCACAGTGCTGGTAATTTCTTAGGAAATCCTTTTCAAGAGTTGTGTTTACTCGGGTGAGGTTATTAAATAAATGGGTTAACTAAAGAATGAAATAAAAATTAGTGCTATGATTTTTATTTTCTCTTCTAAGTAGTTTAAACCGATGCATGGATGTTGGAGGGGGGCCCCTACATCCTAACTTTATTTGGTAGGATAATAGTGAAGTGGGACCCACACGATCCCCACCCCTTCAAATCCCTTAACACCTCCCTCGTGCATTTATTTGTCTAACACACCCGCACCCACTTTTTTAATGACATGTCAACTCTCGAAATTCAATTGGATTATTAAATGCTCTTCAATTATGTCAATGAATTGAATGTGGTCTGTTTAATTTCGAAAAGGGTTTGGATGAGTAATAAAATAAGGAAAAGCCTTATTTTATAATTTGTTGAATCTTTGTGTGGAGATATTTGGGAGAGGAGAGCTCAAGTCTTGGAGATCTTCTTCTTCCGTGGAAAAGAATGCGAAGAACACAGACACACTTCTCGATCTTATTTCTGCATGAAGGAGAAGGGGGATTCCCCATCCTTCATCAAGCATGAACCGACGACATATACGGAGCCTCGTTCCACGACGTCGTCTTCCGCGACGCCGTCTTCCGTGACGCCGTCTTCCACGACGCCGTCATCCACGACGCCGTCTTCTACGACGCCGTCTTCCGTGACACCATTTTTCCACGACGACCATTGTTCGACGAAATCTTCGAGGTAGGGGTTTGAGTTCAAATTTAATTGATTCAATTTGTTCTTGCTTGGTCGAATTTATTTTATTTTGGGATTCCTGCTATAGTTATAACGGGAGGAGGTTGGACCGAACGAACATGGCTGAACATCCACCCCCTTTGATGTTGTACTTTTTGCGGAACAAACAAAGTCAGTGAGGTGCAACGAAAACACATGGAATCAAAGAGGAACATGGAGAAGAAGCGCGACACTGTTGAGGCTGAAAGAATCCATGGCCGTAGTCAGGCCGCGGCGAAGGGGCGCGGCGCCGTCGCGCCGCGCTGGTGAACCATGAGGAGGTCGCGGCCAGAGCAGGGCCGCGGCGGAGGGGCACGACCCCGTCGCATCTCCCCGGTCGGACAAAGCCGCGACGGTGCAAGGAGGGGAAGCCTAAAATGCCTGTCGTTGGAGCTTCGGAGGGGCGGGACCATGGGGTCCCATGGCAGCAGCACCGGTCGGCCAGCCGGGCTGGCCGTTTCCGAAGAACCGATTGTCATAACCCTCAGCAGCTCAAGAGGTGGGCCCCCCTCATGGAGGCTGCTTCTTCATTCAAGGGAGTCTGCACCCCCCTCTGTATCCTGCTCGGCCAAACAGTCGAGCTGATGGCCATGTGGGACGTGCCCGTGTTAGGCCGGGCCGGGCCGGGCCGCACCAGCTGGGTCGGGCAGACCTAGGGGGTCTTGGGCCGGGTCGACCCGGTCCCAAAACCCCCTAAAACCGTACAAGTTCATTTAAATGCCCATAACATGGGCTAGGAATCTCTGATCGACACACCATAAATTGTGATGCGATCATTGGATCGAGATGGTCGTTTCAGTATTTTACACTCGAGGTTTCGGAGAACGTTGTGTGTGGACGAGTTGGTTCGAACACGAAACCAACTAGGTCCTCAGAGAAGAAAATCTTATAACATGAGCTTCGGACGTCGGATTGATGTGCCGTTGACTTTGTTGGATACCTATTAGTGAGATGGACAGTATGACTTACTCCACTCGAGGTTTGGACTCAGTTGTAGTGCAGTCGGGTTGGTTTTGACTAAAAACCCATCCTGGCCCTTGGAAGGAAAACACCAATAACTCTCAAACCTAGCGTCTGATTGACGCGCCTGTCTATCACGTTGAGTTCCTTTTATTGAGACAGAACATTGTGATACATAAACTCAATACTATGTGTTAGTTGGTGTATCGACCCTCCTTGGATCATAGAGCAGACCCTCCCGGAATCGAGCATGTTGTGTGCGGGAACACTAGAGATGGCTGCAACTGCGACAACGATGACGACTGCACTAAAATCCTTCGTGGGTTCGGCATCGACGACAACTACACTAAAATCCTAATTGGGTTCGGCAGTGATGACAACCATACAGAAATCCTCCATGGGTTCGATGATGATGACTACTCTTTTTGTATCCTACTTGGGTCCGGCAGTACTACTGTTCTTGTATCCTACGTGGGTCACGTAGTATTTGACTATGTACTTGTATCCTACATGGGTCCGGAAGAGTAGCTGGTCTTTTATCCTATGTGGATCCGATAGCTTAGCTGGTCTAGTATCCTACATGGATCCCAGCTTATATGAATCAGTGGCTACATCAAATCAACTCTATCACCTTACAAGGAAGTATTGTTGTGTGAGATGAGTCATGACTATTCAATCAATATCATCGATATGATTGACTTGGTTTCCTATGTGGATTGGGTTGTGTTATCCTTTGTGGGTTGGTTGTGCTATCCTGTGTGGACTAGATCAAACATGGGCTCAGATGTTGGAGCCGAACTGGAATTGATGACTTAGGTATATGTATGGGCATATACCTAAGTAGAGTTGGTTGTTACTTCATTTATTGAATCTTTCCTTTGTGGATTATCCTTTGTGGATTCTGGGAGACCTTCGGAGGTCTACAGGTCCCTACTGAGTAGCGTATAATCACCCATTCACGGGCTATGCCTGCACTTCGTTGTGTTGGATGCAGACGACAGACAACGCTGATCGTGATTGAGGCGTGTGGGGCATGTCAGTACCTGGAGGTGGACCACTAGGTGGGATGTACACGGAGCGGACGGCTGGACCCACGGAGCTGAGGAGACTATATGTACCCACCCTTCAGGTGGGACTTCCAGTGGACATCTCGACATTGCTACTTTACTTTTCAGTTGTAGTACTTTCATTCCAGTTGTACTTTACTTTCAGTTTGGGTTTGTATTCTGGCCCATTTACTTTCCGCACTTACATTTGTACTGAGTTTACATAGTGTTTACTTCTACCGGCTTATTCTGTGGTGTTTGTTTACTTTATAAAGGCAATTCCTTCCCCTTTTAGACAGGATTTATGCCATTGGTGCTAGTCGCCAGCCCCTGGCCTATGGGAGGCGGGCTTGGGGTAGTCCCAGCAAAGGCCCCGAGGACGGGTCGTGAGACACACTATTATATAATGAAATCGTTAATATATAATATCATTTGAATGAGACAAAATCAAATCATTGTCTAGAAATTGAATAATTCCAACTTACCACAACCAAAATAAAAAGGAAACACTATCATCAACTAATTCATCGATATTTTGGAATTAAAACATTAGTAAAATTATTCTTAATGGATTAATATACAATATTCACTATACATTAGGCATTGTAAAACATTTCCTTGTCGGTATCCTCCACACAGACTATGATTTTTTTTAAATATCAATTCACATAAATTTAATTTAAAAGTACAATTACAAATGAGTTCAACTAAATTAAAATAAATATTTATTGACAATACATATCATAAAAAAAGTCTATACAAGTAATATATGTTTAACACATTTACAGAAGATATATTATTAATTTTTCTCAAGAAATTCTTGGATTTAATTTATGTTAAATTGTTTTAGGACTCACATTTGAAATATATATGTTATGAAAAATTTAGAAATAAGAAATTTATATTAAATATTTAAAATTTAATAATGAAAATATACATTGTTTTTATTCACTCCCTTTATAAGAATTTTTTTTATGAATATAGGTTTTTTATGAATGTAAAAAATATTCTTAAAAAAACAGATACCATTTTAATCTTGAACTCAATTTATATAAGGTAATAAATTAACTAACATAGTTTGTTTATGGATATGATACTTCAAATTATCCATAAAATTAATTTATTACTTAATTATTATAATATAAAAAATATTATATAGATATATATATATATGTAATACCTCAGACCCTATATTTTCTATAAATCAATACTATAAACAATCTAATAATGCACACAGTAAAGAGCCTTTATTATTTTTGTATATTAAAAATTTTAATTTAGTAATGTCAGAAATATAATTTCAAAAAATAAAATTAATATTTTAGATTATTATAATGATTTTATTATAGTTATAAATTTTTTTTTCTTAAAAAAATATTTTTCGACAATAGTATAAAATACAATTTTTATAATACTTGTTATTTTAAAGCACTATTAGTATATATACTGAAATATAATTTTTTTGATAATATTTTTAGAATAAACTATTTATTTTATTACTAATATTTTAAATTATAAAATAAAAAATATTGTTTACAAATATATTATCCTTATTTAAATGTATTGTGATATATATCTAAAAAATATTATCTCCAATTTTTTTTATAATTCCTGTTACGAATAATTTTTGAAACGTATAAATATTTAAAAACAATAATATAATATTAAATATTATATTATTATGTAAAATTAAAAATGATGGATCCAAATTTATTTTAATAATGAAATACTACATATATTTAAAATTCATTAATGTGGAAAAAGATAAAATCTAAATGTGTTAATTGAAGGAGGAAAAGGATCAAAATTATATATAATCATGTGTATAATTATGTGGATTATGGATGTATCAATAAATATATTCCCATTTCAATTATTTAGTAATTTTAAATCCACATGATATTATTGATATTTCCACCCTTTACATTATTTGATAAAATTATATAAATTTCACTCTCTCCACGTATAAAATGGGCCTCTCACAACCCATTCAATATTTATATATAGATATAATATCTACCATAAAATATTCAATAATTTTTTCTAATTGAATAAATCATATATCAAATAACATTTTTATATCAATATATTATCTATATCCATTACATTTTGTGAATCTACTAAGAGAGTCATAATGTTCTCCGCATCAGTTCAGTATTGTTTCTAAAAGAACATCCCTTAAACATTATATTTAATATTTATTTTTACAAATAGTTTATTAATTATTTATTATATATATAATCTTTAATGAATTTATATTTTTGATATAAACACTATTTACCTTTCCACATTCCCATAAAAATAAAATATAATCTGTGCATTGTGTTGAATACAACCATTACGATGCGATTAGTTTTTTTCATCACAACCATACATGGATAGATATAGGGATGTTATTAAAGAATATATATGATATTTATGAAATAAATATTGTATTTTAATGAAATATTTCATATAATTTTAATTATCTGGTCAACAATTGATCATCATTTCTTAAATAGCATAAAAATCATACTCTGAGGATAATATTTATAAAATTTATTAAATATTAATAATTGTAAAATATCAACTACTAATTTTTTTAACGAACCATATAACATAGTGAAACATTAATTAATTTTATTATTCATATTATATAAATTATTTAAATTAACAACTTTATAATCATATATTAATTCACTATATGCTCATTTTTTTGTCAGATTAACTTCATAGATGATTAATACTTTCAATATATTTAATGTAGTACAATGAGAACAAAATTAATGGAAAAATATAATATTAATATGTATATAGAAATTTATTTTTTATTCTTTTGAAATTATATAAATATATAATTCATTAATTATGAAAACACACTTTCATTATCAAAAACACCAAAACTTGTTTGTTATCAATTTCATCTTCACATTCGAAGAAAAAAACATAGGAATCGAATTTAAAAAATTGTAACAGTAAAAATATCAATTATGAAAAGACATGAAATATTAGTTATCATATTTTATTAAAATAATTACAATAGTAAACACTAGTGGAATACATGTACAAATGTATAAAACTATAGACACGAGATGTCGAGAATTTATACAATTCTTATAGAGAATTGTTCTTCATAAAGGGAATATATGATAATGGATTTGAGTAAGGTTTTGAAATATGTGATTAATATTGATATTATTATTATAAAATATTTTTATGTAATTTATTTTAATTCTGGATAAGATGGTAGAGTTTACCCTATCAAATTTCACTCAGGAGGCAACTTTTTTATTACATACCAAATATCAATTATGTGGTATAAATAATACTAATTTGAGACTTTGTATCATAAAACTACAATAATAATTATTATAAATTATTAATTTCAATTTATTATTTTTGGTGATTATTTTATTGAATTATTAATCAAGATAAATGTCGGGTTTTTCAATAAAAATTTCACTCTTTGAGACACATGTTATATTAACTGCCACTTTCTTTTTCCATGGTGAATAAATTTCTATGAATGTATTTTAACATATTAATCATGGAATTTTTGTGATTACATATATATTTTTTTATACCTCACTATTATTCATTTCATTTAATAGTTTCATGGAAAATTTCTAACATAATATTTTCAACAATTGAAAAATCACCCAATGTATTTTGTAAAGTAAAATGGTTTTTAATGTCCCAGATAATACATCCCTTAATGTATTATAGAATATTGATAAGGTTGTGAAACATGTTAACCTAGTCATAACAACTCCATTAAGTGTTCGTTTATAATTGGCTCAAACATCTCCCTAATGAATGATGTGTTTGTCTATGACTACACAACTGGTTAGAAACAACATGAGGATATGTTTTGGAATATTCAAACACTCTTTATTGGGAATTATGATGTATTATTCTATGATTTACTGGGTCTAATTTAATAAAACAAATTAACACTGTTATTATACTACATAGTTAACCCCTTAACATTAGAAGTACAGAATATAATATATTTCATGGTTAAAGGTAATTAAAGTTGCTTTAATGATACCCCATGACATCTATAATGATTAATGATGTTCTATTTAACAGAAAAATTATTACATTAAATAATTAATTATTTAATTTCAATATCCGTTATCCTATGGATAATCATATTTTCATTTATCCATGTTATTCCTTTGTGAATGGTAAGAATGATCTTGTTGAATCCCATGGTTAATTAAATGGATTTAGGTCGGTGATAGGAAGTGGATAAAAAAACATATCCCTATGATTCATTTACATGTCTTACAAGGAAATATAGGTTGGACTTTGCTTTGATCTTTTTCCCATAACTAGGAACTATCATGGGATAATAATATAAAATCTGTTTTAAATTATTATGTATTATATCATCATGAGATCAATTATTATAGTAAATTTTATTTATTTATTTTAATATATATATATATATAATTCACTACTTTTATGTTGATTATGGACTTATATTATTAATTTGTGCATTCCCTATCTATTATTTCTAGATTATTTTGATTAAATATTATAGTATTATTTAGTCCTTATTTGGCATCTATTCTCAACATTATTGGTTTTCCTTTCCCTGGGAAATTTTTTGAATATCAATGGAAATATAAAAAGGTTATTTTAGAAGTTATTAACATGTTATAGTAATACATTTTGGTTTTATTTATGTTTTCAAATATAATTACCCTTTTTATATTGTTTTCAATTACTATTAAACTATCTGATCCTTTGATAACTATTGTATTCTATACCAAAAATTTAATATGATGACAGTGTATGGGTTTATAGAGAATTTGTTTTTATAGTTGGTATTATAATATATTAATTGGGAATCTTGTTGGCTGTATTTTGAGGCGCATAGTTTAACAAAAAAAAATTATTATGATAAAACAACATGATATCTACATCAATCATTAAAAACATAATTGTACTTGTACATAAAAATTCAATTTATTGAAAAAAATACATATGTGTGTGTAGTTATATACTAATGTAGAATAATGGGAAAAGTGGACCAAATCAACTATTGAAATAAATATATGTAAAGTCACCCCGAAATTGGTAATGAATATATAGTTGATGAAAATATTTTCAAAACCATATTAGGGAATTTGATTGAGGTAATGATAAAGAATCACATCCGAATAGAGAAACTTGATGAGAAAAAAAGGTTTAACAATGTTGGATCACTTAAATAATTTAAAAAATCTATCAATTACTGGATATACTTATTTATTTGAATCTAAAAATATGATAATGTCCATAGATAATATATATCCCCCATATTTATTTAGTGAAAAGGAAAATTCCATCCCAACTATCTATCATATGATGAAAGGTGTTCACTAATTCAATATGCTAATTTGGAAAAATGAGATTATGTTAATGTAATTATAAAAAATTAAGGAATTATTCAATGAAACATACTTTATGTTATATGAATTCGGAAATATTGAAATGTATGATCTTCGAACATTGATATATGTTTTTGGTTAATGCTACTAATTATGTACATATCATTACATTGTTAAATAGATATACTGATTGCTATGTTTTTAGAATGGAAACAAATATTGATCATTTCATTTTCAGGTTAATACTAAATATCATAATTGTGTTGGCCTCTCAGACCTATTATTTCAATGATAATATTATCTTATTTTAAACTAATATGTAAATAGATTTCTCAATGATGTATTTAATCAATGGTAACTCGAATAAGAAGAAGATTAATGATTATCATTTGTTAAAAAATGTGATAAATGTAAAAATAATAATGTTTTGATTTTCCTCATGTAGAAACTATGATAATAAACACCCTGAGAATTGAAGTAAGGGGGTATGTATTTTTTAACAGAAACAACATTCATCAAGAACATGAATTACACAAAGATTCATAAGATACTGATTTTCATTGATTTAACTATATAGTGATTAGACATCAAGTGAACTTGTTCCCCAATGTTAATTACATTTACATTATAAAATTCAATGGAAGGATGGATTATATACTAAGATTGTAAAAAATGACACAAACAATTATAAGGACCTTCTGGTAGGTACATTGACCATAACCACAATTCTAGAAAATGATTTTTTTTATAATCGATCTTCAAAATCATTGATATAATACATGTTTTTTTGAAAAAATTATATATCTCCCAACCACTAATGTAAATGAGTAATAAATTAAGAAACAAATTTATAATATTATTAAAATTGTGTTTTTAATTCAATTCCAATTACATAACATGGGAAAAACTATATTCATATTTAGTTCTTTTTATATAGAACTAATATAGTTGAATTGGACATTAGACATAAGTTGGCCTATCAAGGTGGTGAGGTGAAACAAAAAAAATTGAAGAATATCATACAATAAAAAAATGAAATAAAACCATACTACAAAATGGAATAAAATTCTACATCCATGACCCATAAAATCCAAAGAAATCCCAATAAAAAAATAATTATGACATGATATGTACAACAACTACCAATATGACCAACCATATACTACAATCCATCATGAAAAGAATGTTTCAAAAAAATTGAATCCCTAATTATATAAGATATAATTTGAATTAAATGGATCCTTCAATACAATATCTATTAAATCCTAGAGGAAAATTAATGGTGTGATCACAAATCCCATTAGGATACTATGAAAGAGTCTATAAATGGGATACTTTCTATTATTATTTATTTCAATTTTTTAAAACATTTTTAGTTTACAATGAATTCTCATAAATTCTAACCCATTTGAAAACTACATTCCATTGTTTTTTATAAAATTATTTCACATTAATAATGATAGTAAAATTATTAGAAAAAACATTAAAACAAGAAAAAATATTCATAAACTATGTGGTATGAATATAAAAACAGATCCATGACGCAATCCTCACTATTTAGCCATCTAACACAACTACATGTGAATCACATGTAAGAAAAAATCATTAAAATTCAATAATGTGATAAATAAAAATAACAAAACAATTACACCATATTGAGACCAATCCTATAAGAATATATACTAGTTCTAAAATATCCTAAACTAGTAATGAGTTTTTACCAAAAATTATCTTCTTCCCCCATAGTTCGTAAATATCACAAATCAATCCCTTGGGGTTTCACAAATAATAGGTTCACCTATTTCCCTTTCTTAATGCACCCAATGTCAAAGTATATGAAACCATTATAGATGGATGATATAATTTTATTACCTACCGCTGGCATAAGCGATGTCTGGGTTAATGTGAAATTATTTTTATTTAAAAATATGTTTTTATTCTCCAAGAATGAAGGAAATTTTTATGACATCATTTTATTGATGTAATAGTTGAATTGGATTTTGATCGATGCACTGAAAATAGATGAATATTTTTTATATGTAATAGAAAAGAGTCAACAATTTATATCACCTTTCATTCATAGGATATAAAAAAATTTCTCAACATTAGGAAAATTATTAAATAATATTCTCATAATACATTAATTTTTATTTCCACAGTGGACTTTTAAATCATCACATAATTATTTATTTGAGGCCATCAATATTAAATAATTCATTAAATTGATTTTGAGAAATGAACACAATCAACCATAAAAATTGGTATTCATTTTCTATATGTGCATATCCCATGTTTTCACTAAAGTTATCCTACATATATACATATCTATATATTATTCCATGGAACCTTTTTAATTTTAATTATCTATTATTATGAGGAAGTATTATTAAGTCTTCTCATGATAAGGGTTTTTGTATTTCACAAACTAATGAGGTTATTTGATATCATGAATTATAGACAAGGCCATGTTTTACCAAAAATAATATATTATTAATATATTATTGTATAATATGACAATATATAACCACGATGTTATATTAGATGCTATTAAGAGGATTTAATAAAGTATGAAAATTTATGGACTATACAATTATAAAATGAATTCATTTTTTATCAATTAAATATAAATGAATATAAAAACCCATTGAATATAGGTTGATTGTTTTGTAAAACAAATTAAATTTATAAAGGGGATTTTTAATAATAAATCAAATTTATTTGTAACACCCTGAGATTTTATAGAAAAATAATCTTTTTAATTTTATTGATATCTTGTGTTGTACTCCATAACAAAAGTATCTTGCACTACACGCGTCCCTGACTTGGCTTGCATTACACGCAATCATGACCTTCCACGATAGCATGTGTTGTACGCAATACCGAGTTTCACTAAACAACAATATGTTATATAAACTAGCTGTTATGAATAGTAATACATACATTTTAAAAATTTATAAATTTTATCTTTTCAAATGGACTGAATTTTTGGATTCTGAATATCGAAATTATCCTAGGGTGATGTTTTGGTCTTTTTATGATAATAGTTATTTTTTGATGAAAAGTGAAAACACTAGGTTACTAATTAAAAAACAAATTTTGATTTAAATAATTATTTATTTTATTTAAATTTATTTTTGGTAAAAATTGATACATAATACCTATATAAGTTAAATGTAATTTATTGGAGTCATTTTATAATAATTATATATATATATATAAATTTTATTGAACTTTTCACCATCTTTTACCCACTTCCTAGGAGAATTTAGAAATTCACATAAATCAAAATTTTACCTCTTCTGTGAGTGAAATTTCAAAAATCCGAGAGACACGGTTAATATCAAGTACTAAAATGTGGTTTAATTAGATGAAAATATTTTTTCATGGATAGTAACTTTTTACTTTTATTTACCACGGTTAAAAGTTAATAGGGTAATTAAGAGTAAAAATAATATTATTATTACCCTAACACATGTCCTAATTCTATTGGATAAGTTTAATTCGACCAAAGACAACTTTAGGAATTAAATATGACCATTTAGCGCGACATGGATTAGATTAGGGTATTTATTATTAATTTAGTTAAAGAACAGATAAAATTGTTAAATATCAATGTTTAATAACTAATTCATTTTTAATATAAGGTTATACATAAGATAAATTCGACTATAAATATTCATTAGAAATATAAAAATATTTCCTACCTAATGGTGTTTTATTTAAAATTTTTAGACATTATATATTTTATGTTATATATGACACAATGGTGATGCTGTAATTACCTTAAAAATGAAATATTAAAATAATTGATATTATAAATACCCAAATAAATTTATTTTGAGACTTTTTATTAATTAAAATAATTTTATTGATTAATATGACATGTTAGTATTGATTTAATCAACCTTTTTCGAACTAATCATGCTGTTATGATTTCCACAAAAATCAATTACCAAATACTGTCAAAATAGACATAAAATAGTTTTTAAAACATATATTATATTCTTAATTGTAATTTTATTTATAAAAATATAAGGTTCTTCCAAATGACTTATATAAGGATATATATATTAATAATGAACCACTAGGGGTTTGTTTGATTGTAATTGTAATTTGTTAACTATATAGTGTTAGAAAACAAAAAGACACGGTAAAAGTTAAATTATTTAATATGGAGTTAAATCTAAATGATAAGGTTACAATTGTAACCTAAACTTTTCTAAAATCTATTGATTGAGATTATTTCGACCCATACACACATTGTCTTAGAAATAAATCAATTTGAAACTATTATAAACCGAATATGACTTTATTATAAAATAATATTTTAATTTTTTCCAAAGGTGCCACTCTCCTCCCTTATAAAAATGGAACCCCTTCCCTCTTCTCTTAACTCCCTTTTGAGCCTTGATTATCGGCCAATCCCTGACCATTTATCTTCTCCACTTTCCTAGAATCATTCTTGAGGTTCTGGTCTTCTCAAAAGACCAACTATACTTTTATAAGAGGAAGCTTAAAGGAAGTCCGTCGAAGAAGAGATAATCTCTTCTTCCGATTCTCTCAAGATTCTTTCTTCTTAAACTTATTCTTCTTTAGTTGTCTCATTTTAAACTAATAACATAACTATTAATTATATAATGATATGTTATTATAAATATTAAACAACCCTATTTCACCTTCTATCCATCCTATGAAAAACGAAATCACCGCGCGTGTGTACGTACGGAATATCGTCTCCAGGCAATGGTGTAATCTGTTTTCGAGCAACACCTTTCTTGGATGGGTACAATGGTGTAAATAAAAAACTATATATGATTATTGTAATGTGATATTTATTCTGAAATATTATACATACACTTCAATACAGTTCCATGATCATGGGAATGGTATCATCGCTCGTGCGTACGTACGGACTACCGTCTCCACGACGCGATGAGATTCATTCTCCATGATAACCATTCATGAATGATTATAAATTATATAGTAAGTAATAATGAAATATATTAAATAATAATGATACTAGATTTATGTATATATATATGTATGTCATATACTTAATTCCATTCAATTCAATAAGGAAACGAAAACATCGTTCATGCGTACGTACGACCTACCGTGTCCATGAACGTTGTATTTCATTCCATTTATCGATCTATAATATATATATATATATATGTATATACTGAATATATATTATATATAAATCATGTTTTACATTTTGGAATTCATTAAATCAGGATATAATTAATAATATCAAGAACAACAAGTCCAAACACGTACGATAAATAAAACGATTTTATCCAAAATGCTACTTTAACATGGAATTTACATAAGAATGAATAATATAAAGTCATAAGTGAACCATTTATGACACCATAATAGTGAATATGATTCTGTAATAAGTCAATGACTTTATTTAAATCATTATACAGGTGGTTCAGATTCATACGAAGCATATCAGTCCTAAGGTAAGGGATAATTATTTTAATCTCATTCTTATCCAAGATTGTTTATTCGTAAGTTTTTATTGGGGTTATGTTTATTATCCTTGTCCATATGTTCTCAAAATGTTTTCATAAAATATTTACTTTTCTTCCATGTATTCTTAATTTAATTTTTAACGTTTTTTAATTTAACACATCGTATGGAAGAAATCTTTCTTTTTTACCATATGAGGTACTTTTTGACTTTTTTTGAAAAAAGTATGAGGAGAATGTAATTTTTCACTTATACAGTGTGAATAGATTTTTACGGTTTCATAATGCCTCATTTTTATGAAGCTTCCTCTACAATATTTCATGATTATTTTCAACAAAACCCTTTTCTATTAATATTTCAAGGAATTTTGTGAAAAGAAAATGATATTTGAATAAGAAAGGATATTTTCCACAAGAATTCATTTCCAGTTTTCTATGAAAACTATATTCTATCTAAGATGACATTATTTGTGGGATAGGTAAAAATGATTTCATTATGAGATTGGTGGGACCTATATCTCCCTCCAATGCATTGGGTAATGATTTATATCTCATGAGATAGACATGGATTGAATGGTAACTGGAACTATGAGTGAAATCGATTCAGAAAGGGACTTTGTCCACTATGATGGTCTTGGCAGAAATGCCTTGGCTACTATCTAAATCATAACAAGTGCTGAATGGTTTCCATAATTACATGATTTATTCCCATGCTATTTTATCAAGATCGATGTTCCTTTATGATATATTCCTTACATACTTCCAAGATTTATGTCTTTGCTCGAGATTTTGATGTTTAGATTTTATGTTCAAGATTTTTCATTCAAATGTTTATAGATTGTTTTATGTTATCTATGCATACCCTTACTGAAAATTTGATCTCACCTTTTTTATTATTTCTTTTCCCTAGGATATAAAGAATGGTTTTAGGTAAGAAAACAAAAGGGTAAGATCTTTGAGGGAGAAGTTGAAGATCTTTCACCACGATTAGAAGATTAAATTCAAAGTTTCCAATGACACTAAACTATTACGGTCCTTATGTGTTTGTGTTTGTTATGTATTAAGTATTCCATATAAGTAATGTAATGTCTATATACGTCAAGCTTTGGGTCTTTACAGTTGGTATCAAAGGAAAGGATTAAACAACGTTTGGAAACCAGGATGCGATAACTTTAGTGAGATCCCTAGAGATATTTCTAAGGTATGTCTTTGGATGTCCCTAAGGTTAAGTATAAGTATTGGCTACAGTCTTATTATTATGTTAACGATCATAGAATTTAACCTAAAATGTTAGATATTGAAGGTAATCCACCTTGATTATGATTTTTTTCTAGAAATTTTTTTTTTGGGTTTTAGAAAATTGCTGGGAACAGGAAGATTTGCGATAACGGAGGATATGATGGACAATTGAATGATATTCTTCATGAGATACCGAATGAAATTGGATCTGGATGTCCACATATTGTTATTATGCCTAAATATAAATCTCATAATATAATCAATAATCTCAACATTGGTATGTTTCCCGACTCAGCTAATAAGAGAAAGATTGAGTTTCATGATGATCATAGAGGATGGAATGTTCAATTTATATCATATAAATCATGTGGGAAGAGGCATCAAGGAGAATGTTTCAAAGGAACTGGAAGATGATTTAGGTTAGGAAAAAAAGGACACAAATCCAGTAAGTTCAAAAAAAAGGTTTAGTTAACACCATGGATAAGGATAATGGTATTGTTACGAAATCAAAAATGATTAAATGATTTAAATGTGGGATTTATGGGAATTATACAGACCAATGCCCTAAGGGAAAATCTCATGAAGAGAATCAGCATGGTCATATGGGTAGTATTTATGTGGATGATGATGAGGAGACTACAAATGATATATGAGATGAAAGAAATGATAATGCTTGGTCAATGAATTAAGAAGGTAGTGTAATGATTGTATGTTTATCAAGAGTTATGTTTTATAGGTAATTTAATGGTACTATGGAATATTGAAACATCTATGGATTGTTACACTATTTTTTTTCCGAATGTATTTGAAATTATATGTTGAATGGTACCGGTAACCATGAAAGGTTATTCAGATATTTTTGGGAAGAAGATTATATGCACATAATGAACGAATAAGGAGGAAATAATATGTTTGATATTATTAATGAGCTCGTGATTGTTATAAGGACTATGTGATATCATGATTTGAGTATACATAATTTTGGGATTTTGGTATCTGTAATGAGTTAACTTTTGACAGCACTCATGTTTTCACTAAGGCTCAATGGGTATTCATTTTTCAAAATAATACATGATTAAGGCCTTAGAATGTTTGTAATGTGACCAACATGACATATCTTATGATATATGGGGATCAACGATGGTTTTAACATGCTTGTTATATGAACTCTCTGGTAATCGTTTTCACTATAATATGAGATTGGATAGCAGTATTTTGGATAATCCTAATGATTGGAATGGATTATGTTGGACATAAGTTATTATTGTTTAAGGATAGAAAATTTTAGGTATTATTGATGGAATGATATAATAATTTAGTTTTAGAAAAAAAAAAGAAAACCTGCAGGATGGGCGACAACCCGTCGCGTCAGACAGGGTTGTGGGAATCGAACCCACAACTGAAGTGCGACAGGCCTTTATCGCTTACCACTGGCCAACATGAAGTCCCTGTTTACTGGAAACCAGTTTTTTTAAATTAAGCAGTATGATATATGAAATATAAGTCCATTTTAAAAACCATATATGATTAATCTCACTATAGATGGACTTATGTATTTTTGATAACTTTTTCTAACTTTTTGTTTTAGACAGATGGAATGACCCATCATTCTATCACATGATCTGCTAACACTTCATGGTTGACAAATTCAACTTCATTTCATTAAGATATGATGTGGAAATTTTCCATGGAATGACCAATGGTGAGACTGTTCCAAAGTCAAGAAAGTATTTCTTCTAATTACAATTTCTTCAACTTTAGGAAAATGATCATCAAAACCGAAAATGTTTTCCTAGTGCCCTTATATCCAATGAATCAGATGGTAACTTAGATCATCAAAAATATATGGCTCTGTGATTGTTATCATTTTCCTAGCAATGTTCTCTACCACTCTCCATCAGAACATGATTGTTAGATTTCTCTTCGATGTCCATATTTTCACCTATAGTCTCCTATGTGGAAACCCAGTGATTAGTTAATTTGGGTAACCTTTACGTTTCATACTTTAGTTTTCAATGATTGGTTTTGGTATTCCTTTTTACGATGTGGGTTTCTTTTAAAGAATCTTTCGAGTAGTAAATCATTTATAACCCTGGTGAATTTCGAGTGTGAAACTCATTTTAAGGGGGGTAGAATGTAACACCCCGAGATTTTAGGAAAAATATTCTTTTTAATTTTATTGATGTCTTGTGTTGTACACTATACCAAAAGGAGCTTTCACTACACGCATCCTTGACATGGCTTACAATACACACAATCACGACCTTCCACGATAGCGTGTGTTGTATGCAATACCGAGTTTTACTAAACAACGATATGTTATATAAACTACCTGTTGTGAATAGTAATACCCACTTTTTAGAATTTTATAAATTTTATTTTTTGAAATGGACTTCATTTTTGGATTCAGAATATCGAAATTAGCATAGGGTGAATTTTTTTATTTTTCGGAAAACATTCAATTTTTTTTTAATAGTGAAAACACTGGGTTACTATTTAAAAACTGACTTTTTATTTAAATAATTATTTATTTTATATAAATTTATTATAGGTCAAAATTGATACATAATACCTATATAAGTTCAATGTAATTCATTGGAGTAATTTTATAATAATTTTAGACATATAAACATTTTATTGAACTTTTCACTGTATTTTACCCACCTCCTAGGGGAATTTGGAAATTCACATAAAACATAATTTTACCGCTTTTATGAGTGGAATTTTGAAAATTCGAGAGACATGGTTAATATCAAGGACTAAAATGTGGTTCAAAGAGATGAAAATAATTTTTGTTAAATAGTAACTTTTTACTTTTATTTACCACGATGAAAAGTAAATAGGGTAATTAAGGGTAAAATTGATATTATTATTACCCTAAAACATGTCCTAATTCTATTGGATAAGTTTAATACGACCAAAAACAACCTTAGGAATTAAATATGATCATTTAGGTCTACTTCTATTAGATTAGGACATTTATTATTAATTTATTTAATGAAGTGTTAAAATAGTTAAAAATCAAAGTTTAATAACAAATTTATTTTTAATATAGGTTTATAGAAAAGATAAATTCGACTATAAATATTCATTAGAATGATAAAAATATTTCCTAACTAATGTTATTTTATTTATAATTTTTAAATATCAAATAATTTATGTTATATATGACACAATGGTGATGTAGTAATTACCTAAATAATGAAATATTAAAACAATTGATATTATAAATACCTAAATATATGTATTTTGAGACTTTTTATGAATTAAACTAATTTTATAAGTTAATATGACATATTAGTATTTATTTAATAAACTTTGTTTTAACTAATAATGATGTTATGAGGTTCACAAAAACAAATTACCAAAGTGTGTCAAAATTGACATAAAATAGTTTTTAAAATAAATATCATATCAGAATTTTTTATTTTATTTATAAAAATCTAAGGTTCGGAAAAATGACTTAGATTAAGATATATATATTAATAATGAACCACTAGGGTTTTTTTGGCTTGTTATTGTATGTTTATTAACAATATAGTGTAATAAAACAAAAAGACACGGTAAAAGTTAAATTATTTAACTTAGAGTTAAATCTAAATGATAAGGTTAAAATTGTAACCATAACATGTCTAACATCTATTTTTTGAGAGGATTTAGACCCTTCCCCACATTAGCTTCGAAATAAATCAATTTTGAGCAATTATAAACCGAATATGACTTTATTATAAAATAATATTTTATGTTTTTCCAAATGTGCCCCTCTCCTCCTTTAAAAAAAGGGTGCCCCTTCCCTCTTCTCTTAACACCATTTTGATCCTTGAAGATCGGTCAAACCCATCCCATTTAACTTCTTCACTTCCCTAGAAACATTATGGAGGTTCTGGTTTTCTCAAAAGACCAACTCTACTTCAATAAGAGGAAGCTTAAAGGAGGTGCGTTGAAGAAGAGGTAATCTCTTCTTCCGATTCTCTCAAGTTTCTTTCTTCTTCAACTTATTCTTCATAATTTGTCTCATTATAAAGTAAAAACATAAGTATTAATTATATACTGATATTTTATTATAAATATGAAACAACTCTATTTCAACTTATATCCATCCTACAGAAAACGAAATCACCGCGCCTGCGTACGTACGAAATACCATCTCCACGCCGTGGTGTAATCTGTTTTCGACCACCACCATACATGGATGGGTATAATGGTGTAAATAAATAACTATATATGATTATTTTAATGTGATATTGATTATGAAATATTATACATACACTTCAATACAATTCCACTATCATAGGAATGGTATCATCGCTCGTGCGTATGTACGGACTACCGTCTCCACGACGTGATGAGATTCATTCTCCCTGTTAACCATTCATGAATGATTATAAAGTATATATAATATGTAATCATGAAATAAATGAAATAATAATGATACTGGATTTACGTGTATATATATATATATATATATTTATGTCATCTACTTAATTACATTCAATTCAATAAGGAAACAAAAAAATCATTATGTGTAGGTACGACCTACCATCTCCATGAACGGTGTATTTTATTCCATTTATAGATATATCATATATATATATATGTATATACTGAATATATATTATATATAAATAATGTATTACATTCTGTAATTAATTAAATCAGGATATAAGTAATCATATCAAGAACAACAATTCCAAACACTTATGATAAATAAAACAATTTTACCCAGAACATTGCTTTAACATGTAATTTACAAAAGACCTGGTAATGTAAAGTCTTAAGTGAACCATTTATAACAAAATAAAAATGAATATGATTCTATATTAATTAAATGAAATTATTTAAATAATTATAAAGGAGCTTCAGATACATACGAAGCATGTCAGACTTAAGGTAAGGGATAATTATTCCAAACTCATTCTTTTCTGATATTGTTTATTCGTAAGTATTTACATGGGTTATGTTTATTATCCAGGTCCATATCTTCTCAAAATGTTTTCATAAAATGTTTACTTTTCTTCCATGTATGTTTAAATTCATTTTAACCTTTTTGAATTTACCACACCATATGGAAGTAATCTGTCTTTTGTTTACCATATGAGGTTCTTTTTTACTTTTCTAACAAAAATACGAGGATAATGTTATTTTAAACATATACAGCGTGAACGTATTTTTAAGGTTTCATAATGCCTCATTTTCAAGAAGGTTCCTCTACACGATTGCATGATTATTTTAAACAAAACCCTTTTCTTTTAAAATTTAATGGAATTTTGTGAAAAAAAAATGATTTTTGAAGAAGAAAGGATATTTTCCTCACGAATTCATTTCAAGTGTTTTATCAAAACTATTTTCCATTTAAGATGACATAATTTAGTATGTTTATGTTTCAATTATAATGTATCTATGATTTATATGGTTTCAATTCTCTTATCATGAAATATCCATTTGTTTTATATGGAATATGTGACGATGGGATGATTTTTGTGAAACTAATTTTATTCTTTGGGTTATGATGAATGATTTATGTTTATGTTGTGGAACAAGTAAAAATAATTTCAATATCAGATGGTTGGGACCTATATCTCCCTCCAATTCATCGGTTTAATATTTATATCGCATGATATAGACATGGCTTTGTAGATACCTGAAGCCTGACGTACATTGACATTACATTACATTTGCGGAATACTTAGTACATAACAAAAACACACACACAAGGACCGTAATAGTTTAGTGTCTTTGGAAACTCGGAATATAATCTTCTAATCGTGGTGAAAGATCTTCAATATCTCCCATAAAGATCTTCTTTTTTTTACCTAAAACCTTTCTTTATATCCTGGGGAAAAGAAAACATAAAAGGGTGAGCTCAAATTCTCAGTAAGGGTGAACAAAATAAATATCAATCACGTCATATTCATAAAAACATAACATTTTGTAAATCTTAACCTGAAAAAGAGATCATAATTTCATAACATGGAATATATCATGGCAGTGAAATGTAATCACAATAATCATAACATAAAACATTAAACTTTGTGGAATACACACATAATCATAGAGAAGCATTTCTTGTTAGTCAAGACTTATTTCCAAGACTATCTTAGTGGACAAAGTCCCTTTCTGAATCGAGTAACCCTCGTTTCAGTCCTGTTTCACTGAACCAGTATAACCTACCATTCCAGCCATGTCTATCTCATGAGATATAAAATCTTTACCCAATGCATTGGAGGGAAATATAGGTCCCACCCATCTCATAATTATACCATTCTTATGTGTGCCACAAAATCATAAATCATACATCATTGCATAACCCATGTAATAAAAATGGGATTCTTAAACAACATGACATCAAAAAACAATTCATATAAGATTAAGGAATTCATAAAAATAATTCCATCACAACATAATAAAATCAATTTAACAATAGGGATAGAAATATAACTCTATATTATCTTTTATAGAAAATAGTTTTGATAAAACACTTGAACTCCATTCTTGAGGAAAATGTCCTTTCTACTTCAAAAACATTTTCCTTTCTTAACTTGTCATACAATTTTAAACTAAAAGAAGTTGATTAAAAATAAACTTGAAAACTTGTAAAGAAAGCTTCTTGGAAATTATGTTTTAAAATTCCACTCATGCCGTATAAGTTAAGAAAAACATTCTTCGTACTTTTGTCGGAAAAGTCAAAAAGTACCTCGTACGAAAAAAGACAATAGATTCCCTTCATATCTTTGAAAAAAGACAAAATATTCCTTTCATATCTTTTACTAAAAACTCACTGAAGGGTAAAATTGGATTTAAAAAATTGTACGTGGATGGAAATAATATTACATATTGAGGAAACATGGATGTGGATGATAAAATACACCCCAGTAAATACCAAAGTATAAACAATCTCGGATAAAATGAGATTGTGATATATTCCCTTACCTTAGGTCCGACTTGCTTTGTAAGTGTCCGAACCTCCTGTATAATGATTTAAATAATGTTATTGACTTATTCCAGAATCAAACATATTGATATGATATCATATATGGTCATATTCTTCTCTTCTTGTTAGTAATATTTCATTGTTACTTGTTACTCGGGTCTTTATTGCCTTTTGTTCTTATGCGTGTTTTGCCGAATAGATTCTTATTCTTCTTTTAAGGTTATAGATACCTTATATCCAGAATGGTATTAGTGTAACATATATCATATTTATTCATTAAATTCATTTATATAATTATTATGTAATGATGATCATGTAGAACGAGTCGTTTCACAGCGTGGAGACGGTATTCCGTACGTACGCACAAGTGATGATATCATTCCTATGATCGTGGAATTTTATTGGAGTATATATATATATTATTTCAGTATCAATATTACTTTATAATAATCATAAATAGTTACTCATTACACCATTATACCCATCCTTGTAAAGTGATGGTGGAAAATAGATTACACCACGGCGTGGAGACGGTATTCCGTACGTACGCACGCGCGGTGATTTCATTTTTCCGTAGGATGGATAGAAGGTGAATTAGGTTTGTTTCATAATTATAATAACATATCAGTATTTAAGTAATACTGATGTTATTACTTTATCATGAAACAACTAAAGAAGAAGAAGTTGAAGAAGAAATAAATTGAAAAGATCGGTAATGGATATTACCTCTTCTTTGGAACGCTTCTTTGAATCCTCCACTTAGGGAACTAATATTGGTCATGGAAGAAGACCAGGAACTCTAGGATTATTCTAGGTAAGTGGAGAGAAGAAAATGGCAGGGGTTGGCCGAGCTTTAGTCCTCAATTTGGTGTGAGGAGGAGGGGGAGGAGGTACCCTTTTATAAGGGAGGAGAGGGGCACCTTAGGAATATCTCAAAATATTATTTTACATTAAAGTCAAAATCAGTTTATAATGGTTCCAAAGGGTCTTATTTCGAAGCTAAAGTGGGGATGGGTCGAAATCCTGTCATCCAATAGGATTTAGACAAGTTTAGGGTATTATTTTAACCTTATCAATTACATTTATCTCTAAGTTAAATAATGTAACTTTTACCATGTCTTTTTGTTTTCTTTCACTATATGGTTAATACACTTACTATAACATGCCAATAGAACTCCAAATTGTTTATTATTAATATATATATCCGTATCTAAGTCATTTGGCCGAACCATAGATTTTTAGGAAGAAAATAACAATTGATAATATAATATTTGATTTAAAAACTATTTTGTGTCAATTTTGAAACTATTTGATATATGATTTTTGTGAAAGTCATAACAGAATTATATGTTCGAACCAAGTTTATTAAATCAACACTAATATATCATAGTAACCTAGAAAATTACTATAATTCATAAAAAGTCTCAAATTACATTCATTTTAGTATTTATAACATCAATTATGTTAATATTTCATTAAAAGGGTAATTACTGCATCATCGTTTTCTCATAAATAAATTAATTTATTTAAAGTTTAAAAATTATAAATAAAATATCATTATGTTGGAAATCGTTTTAGCTTTCTAATGAATATTTATAGTCGAATGTATCTTATGTATAACCCCATATTAAAAATGTTTTAGTTATTAAACATTGATTTTATCTATTTTAACTATTCATTAAATAAAGTAATATTAAATGTCATAATCTAATCCAAGTGGACCTAAATGGTCATATTATATTCATAAGGTTGTTTTTGGTCGAATTACACTTATCCAATAGACTTAGGACATGACTTAGGGTAATAGTAATATCATATTTACCTTTAGTTACCCTATTTACTATTAACTGTTGTAAAAAAAAGTAAAAAGTTACTATTCACCAAATATTATTTTCATCCCATTGAACCACATTTTAGTCCTTGATATTAACCGTGTCTGTTGGATTTTCGAAACTCCATTCACAGAAGCGGTAAAATTATTTTTTATGCAAAAGTCAGTTTTTAACCTACCACTTAGTGGTTTCACTATTCATCAAAAATTTAAAGTTTTCAGAAAAATGCCAAAATTTCATCCTAAGCTATATTTCATATTCCGAATTCAAAAATGAAGTATATTTTACCGAATTCATAACATAGAAATTGAATTAATTAATTTTATAATTAAATCCCGCTGTAAAAACAAATAGCATGTTTTTAAGAAACAATATCTATCAAAAGATTGACACTTGATTATGTCTAGTTTAAATGTGAAATTACATCTAATGACCAACATTGTATTAAATTGTAGAAATATATTATAAATATACATTAAAACCACTCAAATTAATGATCTATCACTATTAATTATTTTGATTAAAAAAGTTGTTTTTAATTATAATTTAGTAATTTTCACTATTCATCAGAATATGAAAGTTATCCGAAAAGTACCAAAATTTCACCTCAGGCTAAATTCGATACTCCGAATCCAAAAATGAAGTCCATTTTGAGAGCTAAAATTTCTAAAATTTAAAAAGTGGTTATTACTATTCATAATGGCTAGTTTTAATAATATTTTAATAGCATATCGTTGTTTCGTGAAACTCAGTATTGCGTACTATACACGCTATCGAGGAAGGTTGCGATTGCGTGTAATGCAAGGCAAGTCAAGGATGCGTGTTGTGCAAGCTCCTTTTTGTGTTGCGTACAACACAAGACATTAGTGAAATTAAAAAGAATATTTTTCATAAAATCTCGGGCTGTTACATTCTACCCCCTTAAAATGAATTTCGCCCTCGAAATTCGTCGGGGTTATAAATGGTTTACTATTCGAAAGTTTCTTTAATAGAAACCCACATCGTAAAATGGAATACCAAAACTTGGCTTTAAAAACTAAAGTATGAAATGTAACTATTACACAAATAAACTAATCACTGGGTTTCCACATAGGTGAAAATATGAATATGGAAGTGAAATCTAACCATCATGTTCTGATGGAGAGTGGTAGAGAACATGGCTATGTAAAATCCAGTAATCACAAATCCATAAATTTGTGACGATCTAAGGTACTATATGATTCATCAGGTATAAGATCACTAGGACAACATTTTTGGTTTTCAAGATCATTTCCATAAAGTTGAAAATTTGAATTAGAATAAATACTTTCTTTATTTTGGTACAATATCACTGTTGTTCCTGCCTTGAACAATTTCCACTTCATCTATTAAATAAATGAAGTTGAATTTGTTATTCGTGAAGTGTTAGCAGATCATGTGATAGAATTACGGGTCATTCCATCTGTCTCAAACAAAAGGTTAGCAAAAATTGTCGATCTATAGTGAGATTAATCATATATGGTTCCTAAAATAGACTTATACTTCATATATCATACTGCTTAATATAATAAAACTAGTTTCTATTAAACAGGGACTTCCTGTAGGCCAGTGGTAGGTGATAAAGGCCAGTCGCACTTCGGTTGTGGGTTCGATTCCCACAGCCTTGTCCGAAGTGATGGGCTGTCGCCCGTCATGCAGGTTTTCCTTTTTCTAAAACTACATTACTATAACATCCCATCAATAATATCGAAAAAAACTTCTATCCTTAAACAATACTCAGTTATGTCCGACATAATCCATTTCAATCTTTAGGCTTATCCATAATACTGCAGTCCACTCTCATAACATAGTGAAAATGATTACCAGAGATTTAATAACATCGTTGATCCCCATATATCATAAGATATGTTTTGTTGGTCACATTCCAAACATTCCAAGTCCTTAATAATGTATTCTCTTGAATACCCATTCAACCATAGTGAAAACTTGAATGCAGTTAAAAGTTAACACTTTTCACATACCAAAATCCTCAAAATTCTATATACTCAAACCATGATATCACTTAGTCCTTATATCAATCATGAGCTCATGAATACTATCAAACATTTAATTTTCTCCTTATCCCTTCATTATGCGCATATCATCTACATTCCAAAAATATCTGAATAACCTTTCATGGATACTGGTAACATTAATCTTACACTTTCAAAACACAAGGATAGAAAACAGTGTAACAATCCATAGATGTCTCTTTATTCCATTGTAGCATGAGATTACTTATACAAAATTACACATGATAAACATGTAATCATTCCACTACATTCTTAAACCATTGACCGAGCTTCAAAAATTCTTTCATCTCACATATCATTTGTAGTCTCTTCATCATCATCCACATAAATACTACCCATATGACCATACTGATTCTCTTCATGAGTCTTTCCCTTAGGGAATTTGTTTTCATAATGCCCATACATTCCACATTTAAAATACTTAACCATTTTTGATGTCGTAGTAATACCATTATCCTAATCCATGGTGTTAACCGACCCTTTTCCTTTGCACTTACTTGCTTTGTGTCCTTCTTTTCCACACCCAAAGCATCTTCCAGTTCCCTTGAAACATTCTCCTTGATGCCTCTACCCACATGATTTACATAGCCGAAATTTAACTTTCTTTCCTCTATGATCATCATGGAACTCCATCTTTCTCTTATTAGTCGAGTCAAGAAACTTACCAAATTTTACTTTATTTATCATATTATGAGATTGCTGATTCGGAATAATAATGATGTTTGGACATCCAAATCCCATTTCATTTTGTTTCTCATGAATAATATCATTCCATTGTCCATCATATCCTCCATTATTGTGAATCATCTTGTTTCCAGCCATTTTCTAAAACCCAAACAGAATAGTGTGAGAGGAAAAATAATGCTAGGGAAAACAACATAGTAAAGGGGGAGTACCCTTAATATCTAACATCTTTGGTCAAATTATAAGATCGTTATCGTAGTTATAGGATTATATAATATACGTATACTTATCCTTAGGGACATCCCTAGACATACCTTAGAAATATCTCTAGGGATCTCACTAACTTTTTCGCATCCTAGTTTCCAAAGGTTGACTAAACCTTTCCTCTTATACCAACTGTAGAGACCCGAATCCTGACATACATTGACATTACAATACATTTACGGAATACTTAGTACATAAAAAAACACACACACAAGGACCGTAATAGTTTAGTGTCTTTGGAAACTCGAAATATAATCTTCTAATCGTGGTGAAAGATCTTCAATATCTCCCATAAAGATCTTCTTTTTTTACCTAAAACCTTTCTTTATATCCTGTGGAAAAGAAAACATAAAAGGGTGAGCTAAAATGCTCAGTAAGGGTAAACAAAATAAATATCAATCACGTCATATTCATAAGAACATAACATTTTGGAAATCTTAACCTGCAAAAGAGATCATAATTTCATAACATGGAATAAATCATGGCAGTGAAATGTAATCACAATAATCATAACTTAAAACATTAAACTTTGTGGCATACACACATAATTATAGAGAATCATTTCTTGTTTGTCAAGACTTATTGCCAAGACTATCTTAGTGGACAAAGTCCCTTTCTGAATCGAGTAACCCTCGTTTCAGTCCTGTTTCACTGAACCGGTATAACCTACCATTCCAGCCATGTCTATATCATGATATATAATGTCTTTACCCAATACATTGGAGGGAGATATAGGTCCCACCCATCTCATAATGATACCATTATTATGTGTGCCACAAAATCATAAATCATACATCATTGCATAACCCATGTAATAAAAATGGGATTCTTAAACAACATGACATCATAAAACAATTCATATAAGATAAAGGAATTCATAAAAATAATTCCATCACAACATAATAAAATCAATTTAACAATAGGGATAGAAACAGAACTCTATATTATCTTAGATAGAAAATAGTTTTGATAAAACACTTGAACTCCATTCTTGAGGAAAATGTTCTTTCTACTTCAAAAACATTTTCCTTTCTTAACTTGTCATAAAATTTTAAACTAAAAGAAGTTGATAAAAAATAAACTTGAAAAATTTTAAAGTAATCTTCTTGGAAATTATGTTTTAAAAATCCACTCATGCCTTATAAGTTAAGAAAAACATTCTTCTTACTTTTGTCGGAAAAGTCAAAAAGTACCTCGTACGAAAAAATACAAAAGATTCCATTCATATCATTGAAAAATGACAAAATATTCCTTTCATATCTTTTACTAAAAACTCACTGAAGGGTAAAATTGGATTTAAAAAATTGTACGTGGATGGAAATAATATTACATATTGAGGAAACATGGATGTGGATGATAAAATACACCCCAGTAAATACCAAAGTATAAACAATCTTGGATAAAATGAGATTGTGATATATTCCCTTACCTTAGGTCCGACTTTCTTTGTAAGTGTCCGAAACTCCTGTATAATTATTTATATAATGTTATTGACTTATTCCAGAATCATACATATTGATATGATATCATATATGGTCAAATTTTTAGCTTCTTGTTAGTAATATTTCATTGTTACTTGTTACTCGGGTCTTTATTGCCTTTTGTTCTTATGCGTGTTTTGCCGAATAAATTCTTATTCTTATTTTAAGGTTATAGATACCTTATATCCATAATGGTATTAGTGTAAAATATATCATATTTATTCATTCAATTCATTTATATAATTATTATGTAATGATGATCATGTAGAACAAGTCGCTTCACATCGTGGAGACGATATTCCGTACGTACACACGAGTGATGATATCGTTCCTATGATCATGCAATTGTATTGGAGTATATATATATATTATTTCAGTATCAATATTAATTTATAATAATCATAAATAGTTACTCATTACACCAATATACCCATCCTTGTAAAGTGATGGTGGAAAATAGATTACACCACGGCGTGGAGACGGTATTCCGTACGTACGCACGCGCGGTGATTTCATTTTTCCGTAGGATGGATAGAAGGTGAATTAGGGTTGTTTCATAATTATAATAAAATATCAGTATTTAAGTAATACTGATGTAATTACTTTATCATGAAACAAATAAAGAAGAAGAAGTTGAAGAAGAAAGAAATTGAAAAGATCGGTAATGGATATTACCTCTTCTTTGGAACGCTTCTTTGAATCCTCCACTTATAGAACTAATATTGGTCTTTGAAGAAGACCAGTACCTCTAGGATTATTCTAAGAAAGTTGATAGGAGAAAATGTCAGGGGTTGGCCGAGCTTGAGTCCTCAGTTTGGTGTGAGGAGGAGGGGGAGGAGGTACCCTTTTATAAGGGAGGAGAGGGGCACCTTAGGAATATCTCAAAATATTATTTTACATTAAAGTCAAAATCAGTTTATAATGGATCCAAAGGGTCTTATTTCGAAGCTAAAGTGGGGATGGGTCGAAATCCTATCATCCAATAGGATTTAGACAAGTTTAGGGTATTATTTTAACCTTATCAATTAGATTTAACTCTAGGTTAAATAATTTAACTTTTACCGTGTCTTTTTGGTTTCTTTCACTATATGGTTAATACACTTACTATAACATGCCAATCGAACCCCAAATTGTTTATTATTAATATATATATCCTTATCTAAGTCATTTGGCCGATCCTTAGATTTTTAGGAATAAAATAACAATTAATAATATAATATTTGATTTAAAAACTATTTTGTGTCAATTTTGACACTATTTGATATATGATATTTGTGAAAGTCATAACAGAATTATATGTTCAAAACAAGTTGATTAAATAAACACTAATATATCATAGTAACCTATAAAATTAGTTTAATTCATAAAAAGTCTCAAATTACATTCATTTTAGTATTTATAACATCAATTATGTTAATATTTCCTTAAAAGGGTAATTACTGCATCATCGTTTTCTCATAAATAAATTAATTTATTTAAAGTTTAAAAATTATAAATAAAATATCATTATGTTGGAAATCGTTTTAGCTTTCTAATGAATATTTATAGTCGAATGTATCTTATGTATAACCCCATATTAAAAATGTTTTAGTTATTAAACATTGATTTTAAATATTTTAACTATTCATTAAATAAAGTAATATTAAATGTCATAATCTAATCCAAGTGGACCTAAATGGTCATATTATATTCATAAGGTTGTTTTTGGTCGAATTACACTTATCCAATAGAATTAGGACATGACTTAGGGTAATAGTAATATCATATTTACCTTTAGTTACCCTATTTACTATTAACTGTGGTAAAAAAAGTAAAAAGTTACTATTCACCAAATATTATTTTCATCCCATTGAACCACATTTTAGTCCTTGATATTAACCGTGTATGTTGGATTTTCGAAACTCCATTCACAGAAGCGGTAAAATTATGTTTTATGCAAAAGTCAGTTTTTAACCTACCACTTAGTGGTTTCACTATTCATCAAAAATTTAAAGTTTTCAGAAAAATGCCAAAATTTCATCCTAAGATATATTTCATATTCCGAATTCAAAAATGAAGTATATTTTACCGAATTCATAACATAGAAATTGAATTAATTAATTTTACAATTAAATCCCGCTGTAAAAAAAAATAGCATGTTTTTAAGAAACAATATCTATCAAAAGATTGACACTTGATTATGTCTAGTTTAAATGTGAAATTACATCCAATGACCAACATTGTATTAAATTGTAGAAATATATTCTAAATATACATTAAAACCACTCAAATTAATGATTTATCACTATTAATTATTTTGATTAAAAAAGTTGTTTTTAATTATAATTTAGTAATTTTCACTATTCATCAGAATATGAAAGTTATCCGAAAAGTACCAAAATTTCACCTCAGGCTAAATTCGATACTCCGAATCCAAAAATGAAGTCCATTTTGAGAGCTAAAATTTCTAAAATTTAAAAAGTGGTTATTACTATTCATAATGGCTAGTTTTAATAATATTTTAATAGCATATCGTTGTTTCGTGAAACTCAGTATTGCGTACTATACACGCTATCGAGGAAGGTTGCGATTGCGTGTAATGCAAGGCAAGTCAAGGATGCGTGTTGTGCAAGCTCCTTTTTGTGTTGCGTACAACACAAGACATTAGTGAAATTAAAAAGAATATTTTTCATAAAATCTCGGGCTGTTACATTCTACCCCCTTAAAATGAATTTCGCCCTCGAAATTCGTCGGGGTTATAAATGGTTTACTATTCGAAAGTTTCTTTAATAGAAACCCACATCGTAAAATGGAATACCAAAACTTGGCTTTAAAAACTAAAGTATGAAATGTAACTATTACCCAAATAAACTAATCACTGGGTTTCCACATAGGTGAAAATATGAATATGGAAGTGAAATCTAACCATCATGTTCTGATGGAGAGTGGTAGAGAACATGGCTATGTAAAATCCAGTAATCACAAATCCATAAATTTGTGACGATCTAAGGTACTATATGATTCATCAGGTATAAGATCACTAGGACAACATTTTTGGTTTTCAAGATCATTTCCCTAAAGTTGAAAATTTGAATTAGAATAAATACATTCTTTATTTTGGTACAATATCACTGTTGTTCCTGCCTTGAACAATTTCCACTTCATCTATTAAATAAATGAAGTTGAATTTGTTATTCGTGAAGTGTTAGCAGATCATGTGATAGAATTACGGGTCATTCCATCTGTCTCAAACAAAAGGTTAGCAAAAATTGTCGATCTATAGTGAGATTAATCATATATGGTTCCTAAAATAGACTTATACTTCATATATCATACTGCTTAATATAATAAAACTAGTTTCTATTAAACAGGGACTTCCTGTAGGCCAGTGGTAGGTGATAAAGGCCAGTCGCACTTCGGTTGTGGGTTCGATTCCCACAGCCTTGTCCGAAGTGATGGGCTGTCGCCCGTCATGCAGGTTTTCCTTTTTTCTAAAACTACATTACTATAACATCCCATCAATAATATCGAAAAAAACTTCTATCCTTAAACAATACTCACTTATGTCCGACACAATCCATTTCAATCTTTAGGCTTATCCATAATACTACAGTCCACTCTCATAACATAGTGAAAATGATTACCAGAGATTTAATACCATCGTTGATCCCCATATATCATAAGATATGTTTTGTTGGTCACATTCCAAACATTCCAAGTCCTTAATAATGTATTCTCTTGAATACCCATTCAACCATAGTGAAAACTTGAATGCAGTTAAAAGTTAACACTTTTCACATACCAAAATCCTCAAAATTCTATATACTCAAACCATGATATCACTTAGTCCTTATATCAATCATGAGCTCATGAATACTATCAAACATTTAATTTTCTCCTTATCCCTTCATTATGCGCATATCATCTACATTCCAAAAATATCTGAATAACCTTTCATGGATACTGGTAACATTAATCTTACACTTTCAAAACACAAGGATAGAAAACAGTGTAACAATCCATAGATGTCTCTTTATTCCATAGTAGCATGAGATTACTTATACAAAATTACACATGATAAACATGTAATCATTCCACTGCATTCTTAAACCATTGACCGAGCTTCAAAAATTCTTTCATCTCACATATCATTTGTAGTCTCTTCATCATCATCCACATAAATACTACCCATATGACCATACTGATTCTCTTCATGAGTCTTTCCCTTAGGGCATTTGTTTTCATAATGCCCATACATTCCACATTTAAAATACTTAACCATTTTTGATGTCGTAGTAATACCATTATCCTCATCCATGGTGTTAACCGACCCTTTTCCTTTGCACTTACTTGCTTTGTGTCCTTCTTTTCAACACCCAAAGCATCTTCCAGTTCCCTTGAAACATTCTCCTTGATTCCTCTACCCACATGATTTACATAGCTAAAATTTAACTTTCTTTCCTCTATGATCATCATGGAACTCCATCTTTCTCTTATTAGTCGAGTCAAGAAACTTACCAAATTTTACTTTATTGATCATATTATGAGATTGCTGATTCGGAATAATAATGATGTTTGGACATCCAAATCCCATTTCATTTGGTTTCTCATGAATAATATCATTCCATTGTCCATCATATCCTCCATTATTGTGAATCATCTTGTTTCCAGCCATTTTCTAAAACCCAAACAGAATAGTGTGAGAGGTAAAATAATGCTAGGGAAAACAACATAGTAAAGGGGGAGTACCCTTAATATCTAACATCTTTGGTCAAATTATATGATCGTTATCGTAGTTATAGGATTATATAATATACGTATACTTATCCTTAGGGACATCCCTAGACATACCTTAGAAATATCTATAGGGATCTCACTAACTTTTTCGCATCCTAGTTTCCAAAGGTTGACTAAACCTTTCCTCTGATACCAACTGTAGAGACCCGAAGCCTGACATACATTGACATTACATTACATTTACGGAATACTTAGTACATAAAAAAACACACACACAAGGACCGTAATAGTTTAGTGTCTTTGGAAACTCGAAATATAATCTTCTAATCGTGGTGAAAGATCTTCAATATCTCCCATAAAGATCTTCTTTTTTTTACCTAAAACCATTCTTTATATCCTGTGGAAAAGAAAACATAAAAGGGTGAGCTAAAATGCTCAGTAAGGGTAAACAAAATAAATATCAATCACGTCATATTCATAAGAACATAACATTTTGGAAATCTTAACCTGCAAAAGAGATCATAATTTCATAACATGGAATAAATCATGGCAGTGAAATGTAATCACAATAATCATAACTTAAAACATTAAACTTTGTGGAATACACACATAATCATAGAGAATCATTTCTTGTTTGTCAAGACTTATTTCCAAGACTATCTTAGTGGACAAAGTCCCTTTCTGAATCGAGTAACCCTCGTTTCAGTCCTGTTTCACTGAACCGGTATAACCTACCATACCAGCCATGTCTATATCATGAGATATAATGTCTTTACCCAATACATTGAAGGGAGATATAGGTCCCACCCATCTCATAATGATACCATTATTATGTGTGCCACAAAATCATAAATCATACATCATTGCATAACCCATGTAATAAAAATGGGATTCTTAAACAACATGACATCATAAAACAATTCATATAAGATAAAGGAATTCATAAAAATAATTCCATCACAACATAATAAAATCAATTTAACAATAGGGATAGAAACAGAACTCTATATTATCTTAGATAGAAAATAGTTTTGATAAAACACTTGAACTCCATTCTTGAGGAAAATGTTCTTTCTACTTCAAAAACATTTTCCTTTCTTAACTTGTCATAAAATTTTAAACTAAAAGAAGTTGATAAAAAATAAACGTGAAAACTTGTAAAGTAATCTTCTTGGAAATTATGTTTTAAAAATCCACTCATGCCTTATAAGTTAAGAAAAACATTCTTCGTACTTTTGTCGGAAAAGTCAAAAAGTACCTCGTACGAAAAAATACAAAAGATTCCCTTCATATCTTTGAAAAATGACAAAATATTCCTTTCATATCTTTTACTAAAAACTCACTGAAGGGTAAAATTGGATTTAAAAAATTGTACGTGGATGGAAATAATATTACATATTGAGGAAACATGGATGTGGATGATAAAATACACCCCAGTAAATACCAAAGTATAAACAATCTCGGATAAAATGAGATTGTGATATATTCCCTTACCTTAGGTCCGACTTGCTTTGTAAGTGTCCGAACCTCCTGTATAATTATTTAAATAATGTTATTGACTTATTCCAGAATCATACATATTGATATGATATCATATATGGTCAAATTTTTAGCTTCTTGTTAGTAATATTTCATTGTTACTTGTTACTCGGGTCTTTATTGCCTTTTGTTCTTATGCGTGTTTTGCCGAATAAATTCTTATTCTTATTTTAAGGTTATAGATACCTTATATCCATAATGGTATTAGTGTAACATATTTCATATTTATTCATTCAATTCATTTATATAATTATTATGTAATGATGATCATGTAGAACGAGTCGCTTCACATCGTGGAGACGATATTCCGTACGTACGCACGAGTGATGATATTGTTCCTATGATCATGCAATTGTATTGGAGTATATATATATGTTATTTCAGTATCAATATTAATTTATAATAATCATAAATAGTTACTCATTACACCAATATACCCATCCTTGTAAAGTGATGGTGGAAAATAGATTACACCACGGCGTGGAGACGGTATTCCGTACGTACGCACGCGCGGTGATTTCATTTTTCCGTAGGATGGATAAAAGGTGAATTAGGGTTGTTTCATAATTATAATAAAATATCAGTATGTAAGTAATACTGATGTTATTAATTTATCATGAAACAAATAAAGAAGAATAAGTTGAAGAAGAAAGAAATTTAAAAGATCGGTAATGGATATTACCTCTTCTTTGGAACGCTTCTTTGAATCCTCCACTTATAGAACTAATATTGGTCTTTGAAGAAGACCAGTACCTCTAGGATTATTTTAGGAAAGTGGATAGGAGAAAATGTCAGGGGTTGGCCGAGCTTGAGTCCTCAGTTTGGTGTGAGGAGGAGGGGGAGGAGGTACCCTTTTATAAGGGAGGAGAGGGGCACCTTAGGAATATCTCAAAATATTATTTTACATTAAAGTCAAAATCAGTTTATAATGGATCCAAAGGGTCTTATTTCGATGATAAAGTGGGGATGGGTCGATATCCTATCATCCAATAGGATTTAGACAAGTTTAGGGTATTATTTTAACCTTATCAATTAGATTTAACTCTAGGTTAAATAATTTAACTTTTACCGTGTCTTTTTGTTTTCTTTCACTATATGGTTAATACACTTACTATAACATGCCAATCGAACCCCAAATTGTTTATTATTAATATATATATCCTTATCTAAGTAATTTGGCCGATCCTTAGATTTTTAGGAATAAAATAACAATTAATAATATAATATTTGATTTAAAAACTATTTTGTGTCAATTTTGACACTATTTGATATATGATATTTGTGAAAGTCATAACAGAATTATATGTTCAAACCAAGTTGATTAACTAAACACTAATATATCATAGTAACCTATAAAATTAGTTTAATTCATAAAAAGTCTCAAATTACATTCATTTTAGCATTTATAACATCAATTATGTTAATATTTCCTTAAAAGGGTAATTACTGCATTATCGTTTTCTCATAAATAAATTAATTTATTTAAAGTTTAAAAATTATAAATAAAATATCATTATGTTTGAAATCGTTTTAGCTTTCTAATTAATATTTATAGTTCAATGTATCTTATGTATAACCCCATATTAAAAATGATTTAGTTATTAAACATTGATTTTAACTATTTTAACTATTCATTAAATAAAGTAATATTAAATGTCATAATCTAATCCATGTGGACCTAAATGGTCATATTATATTCATAAGGTTGTTTTTTGTCAAATTACACTTATCCAATAGAATTAGGACATGACTTAGGGTAATAGTAATATCATATTTACCTTTAGTTACCCTATTTACTATTAACTGTGGTAAAAAAAAAGTAAAAAGTTACTATTCACCAAATATTATTTTCATCCCATTGAACCACATTTTAGTCCTTGATATTAACCGTGTCTGTTGGATTTTCGAAACTCCATTCACAGAAGCGGTAAAATTATGTTTTATGCAAAAGTCAGTTTTTAACCTACCACTTAGTGGTTTCACTATTCATCAAAAATTTAAAGTTTTCAGAAAAATGCCAAAATTTCATCCTAAGCTATATTTCATATTCCGAATTCAAAAATGAAGTATATTTTACCAAATTCATAACATATAAGTTGCATTAATTAATTTTATAATTAAATCCCGCTGTAAAAACAAATAGCATGTTTTTAAGAAACAATATCTATCAAAAGATTGACACTTGATTATGTCTAGTTTAAATGTGAAATTACATCCAATGACCAACATTGTATTAAATTGTAGAAATATATTCTAAATATACATTAAAACCACTAAAATTAATGATTTATCACTATTAATTATTTCGATTAAAAAAGTTGTTTTTAATTATAATTTAGTAATTTTCACTATTCATCAGAATATGAAAGTTATCCGAAAAGTACCAAAATTTCACCTTAGGCTAAATTCGATACTCCGAATCCAAAAATGAAGTCCATTTTGAGAGATAAAATTTCTAAAATTTAAAAAGTGGTTATTACTATCCATAATGGCTAGTTTTAATAATATTTTAATAGCATATCGTTGTTTCGTGAAACTCAGTATTGCGTACTACACACGCTATCAAGGAATGTTGCGATTGCATGTAATGCAATGCAAGTCATGGATGCGTGTTGTGCAAGCTCTTTTTTGTGTTGCGTACAACACAAGACATTAGTGAAATTAAAAATAATATTTTTCATAAAATCTCGGGCTGTTACAGGCTGGAACCGTTTGTTAATCTGGTTCAGTGATACAGGACTGGAACGAGGAGTGAATTCAATTCAGAAAGGGACTTTGTCCACTATGATGGTCTTGGTAGCAATGCATTGGATACTATGGAAATCATAACAAGTTCTGAATGGATTCCACAATTACATGATTTATTCCCATGCTATTTTATTAAGATTATTGTTCCTTTATAATATATACCTTACGTACTTCCATGATTTATTTCTTTCCTCAAGATTTTAATGTTTAGATTTTATGTTCATGGTTTTTCATTCAAATGTTTATAGATATTTTATGTTCTATATGCTTACCCTTACTGAGTATTTGAGCACACCCTTTTTATGTTTCATTTTCCCCAGGATATAAAGAAAGTTTTTAGGTAAGAAAAAAATTGGGGGAGATCTTTTTGGGAGAATGTGAAGAACTTTCACCACAATTAGAAGATTAAATACCATGTTTCCAAAGACACTAAACTATTACGGTCCTTGTGGGTCTGGGTTTGTTATGTATTAGGTATTCCACAAAATTAATTTAATGTTTGTGTACGCCATGATTTGGGTATTTACATTACTATTTTTTGTGAATTATATTAATTTAATTTAAATTACATATTCAAAAAAAATTATCTAAAACAAATATGTTTTAGAAGAATTATATAAGAATTTTTTTAATTTTACACATAAAAAGCTATATTTCTATAAAATCCCTTCTGATTCATTTTAACGGCACAACTATTTTAAAACTAAATATTGGATGTTTTTTAAATATAATACAAAAATAAACATCATTGTAGATGAATAATATAAATATATTTTTTAGGTTAATTTATGGTATTTTTCGGAGATGATTAATTTTTCGATGAATAGCCAAAATAATTAATTTTTAATTGAAGACTGAATTTTTGAATAAATAATTTATATATATAAATTATATTCAAAATTGATGTTAATTTCTATTTATTTTAATTATACATAAATTAATCCAATTTTGGAAATTGTAATTAATTTTATAATAATTTTGGATATAACCAAAATTAAAAAATTGAACATTTTATTTAAAAAAATAATTATCTTCCCTTATATGGTATTAAGTTTAAATTATTCTATTACTATTATGTTATTTAATTTTTAATAAATATATTCCATATTTAGAATGATAATAATATATAGTTTATTATAATGTTAAAAATGTTTTTACTAAAAATATTAATTAATGTTTTGGCACTAGAAAACGCATCCATAAAATATTCCAAATTCTTTCAAACATGATCCAAGAGTGTATCCCATTTCTCAAGCATTGACTAGACTAGTCATAGGGCCCAAATGGAGTTACGTATTAGGAGTTATGAAAATTCTATTTTGGGAAGGAAAACTGGTTCACAAAGCCCATTCACGAAGCTCCCTCCAAAATCGCAATGCAGGGGGAATTGACTGAATCCTTGAAGAGTGATGTGATGGATGAAGACAATCAACTCCACAATTATGACAAACATGAGGGAATTGCCTCCAATTTCAGAACACAATTTCCTTCGTAGTGTCATTTTTTATTCGCGGTGCCCAATTCTTCTACCGGACATGTTTAGCCGACCTCTGTCACCTATAAATAGATGGCTACCCCCGTTCATAATAACAATTACACCTCCCCTTAGGCATCCAATATTCAATTTCACAGAAATGCTATGATCTATAAAGTGATGCCCTTTTCAAAGGATTCAAACCTTTACAATGGAGGGAGATCCTTCAGGTTACATGAGGATCTGTAAGCCTGTTTGATCTATAGGGCCCATTGCTCCTCATGATGCTTTGTTGAGTGAGCCCCTTTGCTTCACGATCCCATTTCCTCCACTAGTCCCTTGGCTCCCTGAGCAACATTACTCCCCGAGCCCCTTTTCTCTGCAAGAACCTTTTCTCTATGTGTAGATTTCTTTCGCAAAACTGCATCATGATTCCCCATGCTCTGCTAGCAGCCTACCTCCATGATGTTACTTCGTAAATCCATATACATTTAGAAGCTCCAACCTTTGTGCCACCTATCCATACCGTTGGGGATTCACCATCGCACCCCCACTATGGAATACTACCTGGCATCGGTCTGATCCCATAGCTTCTGTCACTGACCCCCATGAAAAATATAGAGTCACATAATGATCGTTAATGATGAGATGCTAGAATTTTCCATTTCACACACCATCCAAAATCAGAACACAATGATTTTGAGATTCTCCTCTGAATAGTATGCATCACCTTGAGTTGACACATTCCCCTTGGTTCATTTCCTGTGTCATGAGTTGAGATTATCATTATCAATTCCGCGAGTACCTTGAGTTGAAAAATTTCTCAAGAAACTCATCAAACCCCATAATTGGGATCCTATACCATGTTTAACCTGGAAAGGGCCACTCTTGTGTAAGACCCAAAAATAACCATTTCTTGGAATCGTATGTCTAACCATCCTATCTACATGAATATAAACCAATGTACACAATATGTTCCAAACATAGGATGCCTCTTTCTCGAAATGAGAGATTCCTTATGCACTATGGATGAGATTCCAACAATCCTCTCTAATGACTATAAAATCTAGTACATTATATGTTCCAAATATAATATTCTTCTTGTTCTTAAATAGATATGTCTTATTCCCAAATCATGAGATGGAAATAGACTTCTCTACATAAATAAAAATTGTAACACAATGTATGTTCCAAACATAGGATTATTCTTTATCCAAACAAGACATTCCATATGCTCCAATCATAAGATTCCAATAGTCCTCTCTACATTACTATAAACTGTATTACACTAATTGTTACAAATATAGTATTCCCATTTCTATAAACAAGTGATCCCTTATTCTCCAATCATAATATATAAATTGTAATCACTACATGACTTTAAATTGTAAAAAATCATATCCTTCAACAATTGGATTCCTCTTGTTATAAATAAGAGATTCCTTATGTTACAAGAATAATATGAGGCATTCCATGATTATAGTGGAATAATCTCCCGAGCGTAGGAATCCATTCAAACGTTCAATCACTCCACCTCATTCTTTTCTTGTCATGGATTTGGATCTTCATATTCGTTCATGTCTAAAGGGACACCCTGAAAACATGGTCCAATTCCACATCGAGTCACCTACCATAATGGGCCAAATCCCTAGAGGACTGTGGGTATCGAGTCAGGTCATGTGTTTCAATCAACCTCAATAGTCGACCCTCATTTGTTTGTCAGAATTTCAATAGATGTTGTGTTTCGAACGAGGTCAACATTTATCCTCTCTCGTCACACAACCCTCATGACCAGACATGAGGAATTCACCTGGGAATCATCCATTCATAATACTTGTTCACCATTTCCGCTCCTTTGCAGATCATAGCCAACATTCAGGCATAAGACCCATTCACCATTCCCGCCCATTATCGGCACCTGGGTAGCTTCCATGCATCATACCCATTCACCATTGCATCTCATTAGCAGCACCCAGGCATCTTCCATGAGTAATCCCCATTCACCATTTCCATACCTTAGTGGTACCCTGACCAATTCAATGATTAATTCCCATTCACCTTGGCCCCTCCTTAGCATCAACTGGTAAGCCTCCATGTGTAATCCCCAATCTCCATTTCCAGTCCTTAGCAGCACCCAGGAATCATCCTTGCAAAATCCACATTCACTATTGTCGCTCCTTATCATCCCCCAAGCAACATTCCTGTGTAATATCCATTAACCATTTCTATAAATTTGCGGCATTCGGGTAGCATCCACATGTAAGTCTCATTCAACATTTTCTCTCCATAGCTGTACCCAGTCAGCTCCCATGTGTATGCCCCATTCACCATTTCCACTCCTTAGCGGCACCCGGGAATCTTACATATATAAGACCCATTCACTATTAAAAATCTTTAGGGACACCAATGTAGCTTCCATGTGTAAGACCCATTCACCACCCTTCATGGCCGCACATTTTCTCCATGATATTCAGGTATTTTGTTGCCTCTTGTTTCTCACACTAAACATGTCCCATGTAATCTTAGAGTAAACAGTGACCATAACATCCTCCCTGGGCCGCCATAGAGTTTTAGCCACAATCCATCCTTAACTAAATAGACATTGATCCTTTCTAAGGCAAGGTACGTAGTAAGCCTCTCTGAAGTTCAATCCAAATACATATTGGTCCCAAACCCCTGCATGATGGTTCACCAAAACCTCTTCTGAACTATGTGTTCTTTGATCGTAGCTAAGGAAAGGTACATAGGAAGACTATCTGAGGATCATTCCCAACACCTATTGGTCCTGAACCCCATAATGTTGGATCAGAAACACCTCTCTTGATGTTTGTGGATTTTGATCTTTACTAAGGCATGGTACGTAAGATTCCTTCTTGAGATTCAATCCCAACACCCATCGGTCCTGACCACTCTACATCTGTTCACCATTTTCCCATATGATGTTAAACTATAGGCTCCTTTTTGTCCCGCAAGATGTTAAATTCTACCCATTCAAACTATGTGGGATTTGATCCATGTCTCCTAGGAATGGTAGATAGGAAGTCTCTTTGATGTCCTACCCAACCGATGGTAAGCCATTTGGTTCCCCAACTGATGGTAAGCCATCATAGTCCCCAATCAGCAGTAAGATGTTCTCAACCCCAACCATAGGTAATCGATTGGAGCCTCATTCAGAAGAATGTCATTGCTGTCTGCAAGAAATGTCAAGCCATTGTAGTCACCATTATTGGGACCTACATCTCTAGTCCACCCCTGGGGCGTCAGACAACCCCGGGATGCTAACCAGGAATAATCCCTAACATGTTATCTAGTCAGTTTCTTCTACACACACCCCAATCTCATGCCCCAAACTAGAGGTTCCATTTCTTCCATGTCACATCCATGTATCCATTATAATGGGTTGCCTCTTATGGTGTATCATAACCACACAAAACATTGAGGACATTGCCTACTGGACACGGGGATACGACAGAATCCTGTTTAATGTTCAATCCCAACACTATCATCACATTTATGATGGTTCTATCACATTCCCCTACACTTCATTCAACTCTCCATAATCTATCCTAATTCTTACCTAGGTCGCTACATCCCATTGATATCATGTCATCCAAACCACTGTCATTACTCACGACACATGGGAAGTTAACCATGCAAAATTCCCAAACAATCTATAACCATCCACCCAAGTTTATCCCTCATGTTATTGTCTGATATCCACGCATAAGCCTCAACAAGTATTCTGGGTATTGTTCTTTGTGTACACCCTGATTCATCACCCTTTTAAAATATGTGGGTTTTGATCCCTGTCATATACACATTGTACATAGGTAGTCTCTTTGAAGATCAATCCCAGCCAAAGGTAAACCTTGTTTCCCCCATTCTGTGGTGCAGTCTTTCTAATCCACCCTTTGTGGTTTCCAGATCATTCTTTACGGTTTGATATGTTCCCTCTACGGGACACACCACCTCAGATCCGTCCTCATTGGCTATTATGATCAATCAATCTAGTAAACTGTCCAATTGTTCCCTAATAGGGATATACCAATCTGATCCATCCATATGGGATGTTCTGATCACTCTCATGGTGTCTCTGCAAGACATTAATGTTGTGGTGTAACTCGTGTTACGTGTGATATGCCTAAGGAAAACCTCAGAGCACACAGTTTTTGCATAATCATCTCAACAGGATGTTAAAATCACAACATATCCCATGTTGAACAAGGGAAGCTGAGGAAAACCTCAGAAACATGCATCCTGCATATGATACCACACGACTGAGGTAGGATGCCTCATGTTTTGTTCCCTTGAGATTCACTCTTATGAGAAAGAATACAGGTTCCCCAATGTCCACAAATCTAGAGATGTCGCGACATTCATGATGTTGTCATCTACTCCGACTGAAGGTTTATACCATATCAAGACCCCTTGGAATGTATTTATGGAAGTAGTGTAATTTACTTGCATCCAGAAAGATATTACACCGAGAATAAAATTCATGAACCACGAGTAAAATCAATGAGGGAGACTTGGAGTGTGAATCGAGTTCTAAGGATGATTCCACCAATGAAGAAACTGAAATCCCATCATCCTGTTTCGATCAATGAAAAAATGTCCTTGAATAAGTTATGGATGCCTCAATCATTTGGAACATGGGAATTCAGGGCTACAATCAATGATTGGGTAAAAAATTAGCTTAGCAAGGGACTAAACCTTAAACATGTGGAAAAAATGACTTTAATACTTGTCCACAAGAATTTTTATATATATTTTTTTTCTATAGACTATAAATTATTGATTATGGGTCATGATTGGAGGTACATTTTGTAAGGGATACATCCTAATATTGCTTAAATTTTAATATTTAAATGAATTCTAGTCCTCCACAAAAAATGCATGCACCTCCCATTTTTTCACACACATCAGGCCCTTTGGAATGTAAAAAAAACTAAACATATAAGCTCCTACATTCAATCCAATAATCCTAGATTCATAAATTTGTTTAAAAAGTATCCCAAGGATTTATTTTGATATAATCCAAATGGATTTTAGCAAAATTATAGTTAACTATCCACAAAGATCAAATTTGATTCATTTACATCAACAACATAATAACTATTCATATATCATTCATATATAGTTACATATTTATAATAAATATACATTAATTTTGTTAGGATAATATTTAAAACTATAGTTTTACACACATCTACTAAATGAGATATGAAATCATCTTTCAACTATACGGTGGACTGCTGCATTATAAACAAATTTCATTCGTTCTTCAATTTACCACCTTTCATGGATTAAAATAATGATGGAATTATAATATTTATATGACATATATATATTAATTAAAATTTATTTATGATTAAATAACATATTATAAAACTCATATGTTTATGCTTTCCATTTTGTAGGAATTCTATTACATCGTTTTTTGAGGGGTAGACTACCGCCTCCTCAATGGGATGTTATATGTTCACATTATACATGGAATTTAGTGAGGATTATTTTAATAAATATAATTAAAATATCTGAAATATGATACAAGAATTATGATATACATATAAATCTATTAGATTTCATTTTTTTAACCTAGAATAGAAATGGATTTAGCGCTCATGCATACGTACAACCTGCCATCTCCATGAATAGTTCAAATCATTTCCTATCACAAAATATTAACGATTATTTTAAATATAATTCTTGTGAATTTATAAATATTGTATTTAAATCAATATTTAAATTTTGTATATAGTGGGGCCATGATATAATTAATAAGAACACCACATAACAATTCAATATATACTAGGAAAACTAAGAAATTAACACCTAAAATATTGAAAATAATAAATGATTATTAGAATATGGGTAGTAATATATCATAATAAGTTAATTAATTTAATAATATATATACATTTATTTTTTTGATATATGAAAAAAATCATTCATAAAATAATTATAACTAATATTAAATGACAATCACTGAAAATAAAAGCAATGTACTAGTTTTTTTTCTTCTAAATTTACATTTCATTTCTAATTAATTTTGTTTATACTATTCACATAAATGGGATTTATATACTTACAATTTGACATTTAATATCATAATTCACTAATAAATCAATTTATTTTATGTTTCACAATTATTCTTTGACATGATTGGATTAACTTCAAAAATTTCCAAAGTGCTAAAAGTTATATTCACAATATCATATTATTTACTGGTTTTTTAAATTTCCTTGAAACAATCAATTTAGAGTAATGATTTTTAATTTAAAAATTCCATTAATAAAAAATAATTATTGATGGATATTATTATTTCCTGAACAAAAATAATTTTAATATATGTGGTTTTCTTTTAATGTTATTTGATTAACTAAGAAAATATTGACAAATTTTTATTTTTTATTATATAGGGATATTTAATACGGATTGTTGTTTTCTAATTTTTTCCTCAATATGATGAACAATTTGGACTATAAATGAGTATTTTGGACCTATAATTTTATATTCCCACATTTCAGTTATAGTTGAACATGAGAAATTTTTTTGGAAATATTAAATTGGTGTCAATTAGTAGTTTTAGACTATCCTGTGAAGGGTATTTCCAATATAAGTATTCATGTTACTTATACAATATTTTAAATAATTAATCATTCCATTCATTCAAATTTCTGTTATTATTTTTATTATCCATAAGATTTACATATCATAAAATATATGGATGAATTTTTATTCTCTGGTTTTTTATTAAATGTAATTTTATTTTGTTATATACAATTCTATGTTGATTATGCCTTCCCCAGTTATTTAAATAGAAAGGATTATTAGTTATTTACCATTAAATATACATTTATAAATAAATATTTATTAATCATTTCTCTATGATTTACCCATATTTAGATTTTAAATCATTCTTTTCAGGTTTCATTTCACCATGGTTTGAATTAGTATATTTTGAATGAATTTCAAGGATGATGAGATTTTACATATGTTATAATTTACAATTATTTCTCAGTGTATTATTGGTACCATTTATGTAATATTGTTTTTAAAACCATCTGAAATTTATTTTTCATTGGGATTTTATTCCTTCTAATCATTCCAATTCAATACATAAAATCACAGTTTCTGGGCTTATATTGTTGGGGCATTAACATTATAATCTCAAAAAACCATGATACTATTATATTTAATTGTTTAAAAATATAATGATTATGATAAATTTAAGGGTAAATTTATGTATATTATTTTAAAAATATAAAATAGATGTAAAAATATGATTGGAGGAAAGTATCCAATCATATTTCTTGAGAGTGGTGAATTTTTGAAAATTGATTTCAATTTCCAATGGAAGAAAATGGTTGACTATGAACATAATTATGAAAAAAACATAAATGTGAGAGTAAAACAAATCTTCTATGTAATATTAGTTTTACACTTGTATAATGATAAGGTTTCCAAGAAATAGATTAATTATTTTCAATTATAATTTCAAATTTGAATCTATTGATAACATCATTTCAGAATACGTATGTTTATAAATTTTTAGAGTAATAAATTAAATTATTCTAAAATGAGTATTCCTGAAAAAATAAAATAAGAATGAGGTGAAGAAAATATAGATAATATCACATCACATCTTAATTAGATAAATTTATTGGTAAAAGTAAATATATTATGAATTATGAAAAAATGATGAAGATTGAATGTGAACCGAAAAGTGATGGAAAAATGATTTTCTTAAATTAGAATACAATTATACTCATGATATCAATATAGATAAACTAAAAATTTCTAAATAATGACTTTTTCAATGATTACCAAAATAAATATTCATTTATGAAATATGAGATTTTAATAACCTATATTATAAATCATTAGGATGAAATTATATTATATACATTGAAATAAAAATTGGTTATGAAATATAATGTGAAATTTATGTCATATCATGTGGAATAGAAACAAAATCCATGAATATGGTTAAACATTCCATAACTGAATGTAACTAGTCAATGATTTTTTCTAAAAATTATAGTTTTATTAAAAAAATCAATGAATTGAGGGTTAAATGAATTTATAAATCCATTTAAATTAATAAATTTTAAAATAAAATTCATTTGAAAATTAATCCATTAAAAGAGTATACAGAAATATTATGATATTATAAATCTCAGGAAACATTCAAAAATAAATATATAATATAATTTGAAACATGATATTTGATTTCTTTTCGTGATATGGAATTTATTGAAACATTCAAATAACATTTGGTAATAATTTATCTATATTTAAATATGCATGAACTATGAGAGATAAATAGTGTATGGATGTTGAGAAACATTACGAAGATACAAAAAGAATGAAATTAAAAAACACACTATGATAAAAATAATCTAATTGGAAATTAGTTTGGCACCTTGGAGGGAATTTTTGAAGAATGGAATAACATGGTTAGTTTACTGAAACTTTTTTAAAAAATTAACTAGAACAAGGTTTATATTCAATAAAATACGATTTTGTAATGTATACGTTTTTTGTAAATAACAAGCTTCCTATCTAAAGATGATTTATATCTAAATGGTCTTAATCAAAACACAATTAATTTTTGTTTAATTAGATTTATCTAGGATGGGAATGTCTTTACCTTGAGAAAGAGACCCAATATAAATATATTTTATGTTGTAGATCATTAAATCTGTAATTACATGAGTTAAAAGTATGAATAGAAGTTGTAACATTACATAAATTGTTATCATTGTAATAAATGTATAGACAAAATCTGAAATGTAGATGACTTCTAAAACTTATCACTACTAAAAATATAATACGATGATTATTGTAATCTATCAAAAAAGAATGGTAGTTAGATAAATCCATAATATATATTAAATTCAGTCATTCAAACAATATTATCATACAAACATTAGTCATGGTAAAAAAATGATACAATAAAAAAAAATTCTTTATCAGTATTATTGATTAATTTACATGGATGGAAAAAATTATATTTATAATGCACAAATTATAGGGAGTTGAATTTTTCAGATTTATTATTAAATTATGTTGACAATGAAATTGGTGTCTAGATAACTATATTGAGAACTGATAACAAAATCCAGTGAACATGAAATTATATCAAATCCAATCTAAAAAATCCTACGATTAACCATGAGTAATGATCCTTATATAGTAAAAAAATACAGGAGAGGTATAATGGAAAAAATGATGATTGCATTGAATGAGATAAATCATACTAGATGACTATTCAAAATCTATTTTTTAATAGAGATATACTATTACTATAATTTTCACATGTACAAATAGATATTTTTTGTTGATTATTTCCAACATGACTTCCTAAAAATGTAGTGAAAAAAATATTAAATGAGATATTGAATTGTTTTTTGAAGTAACCTCATACTAATGAATGCAAATAATGATAATAGAATTTTTTTTTCAAAAATATGAGTATTTAATTTTAATTTGATATTCTATTTATTTTACAAAGTTATAAAATAGAAATATTTTTTTATAAAATTTGGGGGAATCATATATTGTGAATTTTATTGAAAACACATAATCCATGATAAATTATATAGGAAATATTATGGAAGTTAATAAGAATTTTTTTAATGAAATTTAATCATGTAAGATATTTTTTAACAAAAACATGTACTAAATGATTTAGAAGGTTCATGTGTTAATGAATGTGATATTGAATGAAATATTTTAAAATTTAATGCCTAATAGAAATGCATTAAATGTGATTGTGTTATTGAAAATTAGTATACTCTCGTTCTTGCTATAATAATTTTGAGATTGGATAATCATATATCATGTATCTCATAGAATAAACAAGATTAATTTTAACAATATGTTAAACACATATTATGGGTATATGCTATGAATAAAGAGTCGAATTAGACTCTGTAGAATGAATCTAGGGAATTAGTTTCCTGCCAATATGATAAGAATATTATTATAACAAATTGGGTGTATTGAAATAAGTTTAATATACTTGGTGATGTTTTAAAAATACATCATTTCATTATTTTAAACGATATTCACCAGTTGTAGGATTTTACATGGATGAATTGTTCAACCTATTTCATGACTAGAAATAATATGAAAGGTTTTGTTAGTGGTTTCACATTTATGATAAAATGTTTATTAGATTATGGTAATTTCTTCAATCATTAGAAAATAATATTTAAATAAATATTTTAACATTGAGTTACTTTATATATTATTAATTAAAATATATTGAACCTATGTATACAAGTTGAAAATATCTTTGTACGTGTAACATTAAATTCTAAATTATTGGTACATAAATGATGATATTTTTTTAAGTCTTTAAATTTATATAAGATTAATGTCAACAGAAACCTACATGTAAAGGATATGTACTTAGGTACACAGATTTTTTTAGTTTAGGCTGATGAAATCATTTTACAAATAGATAAAGAATATTATTGGAAATAATATTTTTGTGAATTTTTGAAAATATATAAATTTAAATGGTTGAAGAAATTACTTTTATCCGGGGTTTACAAGTGCCAAAAATATATATATCTTTTTATTATAATGAATTTTGGTTCTGAGTTTTAATAAAAACATTCAATTTATTATTCCTTTTTATTTGATAGTATCTTTATTGTCATAAATATGAGTAATGGAAAATTTCAGGAATAATGTACCTAAAATAATTTTATAATAATGAGATGTTGTTTTATATATCTTTTAGATTCATTTTCTGAAATCAAATATGATGTTACGTAGTTTTCCACATATCAATGAAATCATAATGAATCAAATATTCTTATTGAATATACAATCCTCGGAATTATTAATGTAATATATTAACACGATTTATTGTATAAATTATTTTTTGATAGAAACATTCTAGGATATTCTGATATAGATTTATGCCAGCTCTGTGTAGTCCTCATCAGCTCCTATATGATCTTTACCAACTTGTGGTAGCCGATATCATCTATAGAACGATGAGTGCTAACTGCCCTGAGTTTATCTAGCATATAGGTGATATTTATGGCCACTCATAAAAGGCCTCCATTGTAGTATTATTGATGGTGTAGTGATAATTGCTATTCTATAAAACATCACCTAATGACATGGTCTATTCATCTCTTTATGTAGAAAGTTCATTTGTACATGCAATAAGAGGTTTCTTTATGTTGTCGCTAAATTAAAATGCACATATAGTATCTTAATTTTTTTAAAATATATCTAATTTATAATATAAAATTGATCTCTTGATATATTAGGTAATGACCTTCTGGAGGTCCAATTAATTATTTGCATTGTCAGGTCTATTTATCATATAGTAGATTGATTACACATGTGGTAAGTTGATTGTCAACACATAGCAAGTTGAATCAGAAATGAAAAACATGTTCCTGATTTAGAAATTTTTTTCTCATATGTGTCATAGTAAATATATTTTAATGAAGAAATTTATTGTATAATGTACTATACGGTGTAGTATATCATGCTTTATGGTGACATAATCACATAACAGTCACATAGTAAGGTGAAAAAATAAACTCCATACAAAAACCAATTTTTAATTTACTTCCAATATACAATTTTTATATTAGATATCATGAAAATAATTAAAATTATGATAAAAACTATTTTTTATCATTAATAGAAGGGGTTTTTATTCTAATAAATCAATAATAAAATTCAATATTAAATAGTTAATAAATAATTTTTTATCTTATTCCTTATTCAATTAAATGACTAATATTTTAATAATAATAGAATTGTGACATCTACACCATAATTCTATTCTAAATATCAATTATGTTGTAAACATCATTCAGGATCACGAAATAAACTAGGTTCCCTTAAAAATATAAATTTACATAAATATCCATTTTCTCAAGGAATCTTCCTAACCCTGCACTGTGATTATTCACCAATTTTCCACATAGTTAATCAATTTCATGATATTCAAAACAAGAATATATAATTTAAAAAACTTTATCCATTGAAAAGTATTGTAAATAATATTAATGAGAAACTATAGATTTTAACTCATATTAAACACCCTCTGGTAATCGAAAATGTCATTTTTATAATAAAATCAATCAAACCATCATTGAAATGAACACAAAAATATCCCTTTAAAACCCCAACAATGTCTTAAAAAACACATCAATCCATATTTGGATAACATTAAAAAATATCTCTAATATTCAAGATAATATATGTAAACATCCTAATGTATTTTCATTATAGTGCTCTCACAAGTCTAGAAAAAGCAAGAAGTAGGATGATTCTTATAAAAACACCAATCATTATCAATATTAATAAAAATATGTAAGTCTCGTCATGAGTAAACATGTTAATCATTAATAGGGTCTCTATATCATGCAATAAATTATAAATCAACTAATCACTAACTATTAACCAATTGTTATATTATTTAGGTGGGAAAATATTGTAGAGAATCAGGAGACCATCTCTCTCTAAGAATATGAAAAAAATAAGGTTTTTCACCCCTTAATCAATGATTTCCTTCCCTCATGCCCAAATTTATTGCGCTTGGGAGATTTTATTCCGACCTTTTCAAGAACCATGAGCAAGAGGTGAAATGTTTTGATGCCAAGAACAAATAAGGAATAACACCCAACAGAGCTTCCAATATTTCAATTGTTAGTAGATCTAACAGTATGTCCCTCTTGGATGCTCTTAAAGGTAAATATCTGAGTAGAGCTTCTACAACCACGTAGGAGCCTCACATGAGGAATCTGAAAGATGGGGGATTCTTGGTTCAATCGGACCTAGACATGCTTCAACAATTAGCATTGTTACTCAAATTTTCCATCATGGGACTCATATCATACATGAGAGGTGATCTCCCCCCGACCTTAATATATTTATATTTTTAATTCCCCATTGTTATGGTATTGAAGAATAGAAGTTGGTACCTATAGGTATAGGAATCGTTCATATTCTATTTAACCAAGAAAATTCCCTTGATCAGGTATGGAACATAGGTAATTTCTAAATCAAACCTGATTTATCTAGGATCCCATATTAGTGTTATCATATTATCCATTATACAAATAAAAACACAATGGTTCAAGCATGAGTTGTATTTCAGGGCCTTCAATGTTATTTTTGGTATCCTAAAATATTGAATGACATACTATCCTGCATTTCATTTCTTCTTAATATTGATAAAAAGACATTAAATTCCGAATTGGCCTTTTTTATGAGATTCATGGTGGAAATAAATCATGCATCAGAATTTAAAAAAATTATAAAATTAAATTTCAAAGAGTACAAAACTATGATTAAGTTAAAATATAAAATGAAACCACCATTTTCTAGGGTATTCAAGATCCTTGGGAATACAATAGAAAACTATAGGGTAATTGGGAAAAATAAAGTATTTCAATCATTAGAAAAATAATTTCATGAAATGAAATATAACAAAAAATTTAGGACACCCATCATAGATTTCAAAGAAACTTATAATAAAATGAATGAAATATGGGTAAAGAAAATTAATAAGACTATGACTGTAAAAAAATAACTAGAATACAGCATGGGATTCTCTTGTTTAAGAGGATGATACTAATGACATCCTTGAGGAATTACTATTACTTGTAATATATATTTTATTCAATACCAACATTAAACTAGATATGAGGAAAATTTCATCTAAAAGACTTCAATAAAATCTACTTGTACTACTTTCTCTAACACTTTTAGAGAAGGTAATGACAATATAAATTCACAGATGGAGACACTTACCTTTATCTATGAAGGTAAGTCATTAGGGAATGAAACTGTCAGTTTTCATGGGGCCTCAGCTTGTGCATGAAATACACTACAAAAGGATGTCACACCATCAAGAATCCCCAATCATGAAACTGATTCTCCCCATTTTAAATGTAATGGTCCTCACCTGAAATATTGTAGCACTTTGAACCTCCAAAAATTTCCGATAGCGGAATCTCTAGCATCTGTTCTAGACACTATCCAGCTACATGGAAAACCATATATGTATTCCCCTAAACTAGGTATGAATAACACATATTCTTCATCAAAGATGGAACCAGCCTTTAAATTCTCCAAAACTACCACATACAATGCTGACAACATTGTCCTTATTGTTGTTAACAATGCAGTTTGACACACACCCTCGACATCAATCAATTAATCTCAGAATCATAAGCTCTTGAAAAATCATTCCAATTTGCAATAGGGCATGACACCCAAAAATGACATGGGTAACTTTATTTCTCTTATTTTTTTATTCTAATAGTAGTGATAATAATGGTATAGTTGAGATTCCTGAAACTCTACATAAAAATGGAAATAATACTAATAATGCTCTCTATTCTTGTAATTTTATAAATTATGTAAGTAGTTTGTGAAATAATAATATTAATTCTGTAAACTCATAAAATTTTTTATCACCAAAATAACATGATCATGATGATTCTAATACTATAGTGTTTATAGAAGAAAACATCAATACCTCATTGTATGATCCTATCAAGGATAATTCCAAGGAAAATAAGATAATTATAACTCCTTCCATTAATAATAATAAATAGGAGTAGATGAAAAACACAAACAAAGAGAAATATGTATGAAGATTTTATATGAATAAGAACTCAGGAAACAATAAAAAAGATATTTCTAACTCAAAATATATTTTCAAATGAAGATTCTGTATTGGAAGTGTAAGGATACATCCAAATTTGACATGCATACTATCTTAAAAATACTTGTTAACAATCCTAGTACATTATTTATTTCCATTGCATACCCTAAAATTAATTTTTTTTCCTAGAAGTTCTCTCAAACATGCCAACGTAGTTATACCATTGTTGTTGAAATAAAAAATTCCTCAAATGTTGAATCGATTGATTTTTTTCCCTTTTCTACTCAAGAAGTTAATATCTTAAATGTCTATGATCATGTCATTACATGCATTTTCAATCATTATGGCATGCTTTTTTTTGATACTTTGATTATGAAAATAACATATTCCATGTACGGATGCCTCTATATTATTACCACTCCAATCTAAATATTAATATTAATTCACTCTAGTTAGTTGATAGAGAATCTAATTCTATCCTTAATTCATGTGAACACATTGATCTATATCACTCCATGATTTTCAGGAGGGAATGTAAAACGTATATTTTATACAATAATCTTTTTGAAATTAATCTCACTAGTAAAAATTTTACATGTTATAGAAGACATTACAATAGAGTGGTTGCAATAAATATGGATAGATACTTCACGAATTTTCATTCCATGGAAAAATGGGACAACATCTATAGAACGACTCTTCACAAAAAAACTCTAATCACCATCCCATTTTGGTGAATGTCTATATAAAGGACAAAAAACCATTGATTCCCTTCAGATTTAGTAATTTCTATTTTTTAATGATGACTAGACTTCTACCATCAAACAATAATGGTCTTCAATGTCACACACCAATGATTTTTTTCCATTCACTATAAAACTAAAATAACTCAAGAAAAAATCTAAACTATTGGTGAAATGCTAAATATAATGAATTTAACAATGAAATCCTTCTCCTTGAGGATTATCTAGATAAACTTCAAAACATCAACACTTGTTCTGACTTCAAAAATGAATCGACATAAGAAATTGACCACACAGTAAAACGAAACACTTTGATTACTTTTAATGAAAACACGAGGAAACAGGACTTTACAACATAATGGTTAGAAAATAGTGAAAACTCCTAAATTCTACAACACCATTCAATGAGTTAGAAACAAATTCAGAACAAAAAATATTGTATATAATTGAGACAATCTTTTATATAATGAACATTATATTTAGAATTATTCTTTAATGGTCCGGATACCACCAAATACCTCCTTCCTGAGACATTCTGAGGGATGTCAATAAAAAGGATAACACATGTCTTTTAAAACGCCACCTTGATCATAAAATTATAGACATTGTCCATATTGTAAATCCAGATAGTGTTATGTGTCCTGATGGTTTCAACAATGTTTTCTTTCAACACTATTGTGATGAAATTGGTTTTTTTTGTTTTTTGGAATGTCAGATCATTTATTTCCAATGGTATCCTAACACATGATCTTAATTACCAATTTCATTCACTGATTCTTAAAGCTAATGAATCCCCTAAAATAATTTTAATTAGATTCATTTCTCTCTAAAAAATCCTATAAAAATCATCACATAAATAATTTATAAATGAATTACAACCATTGCAAAAATATTGACTCTTGGAATATATATGGGTTTATTATAGGTGGATTCATTCATTCATGAATTTTTCTAGCCACTGAATTCAACAATACCATAGAAAAGCCAATATATGAGGAAAAATTTTAATTAGACCTATCATCAAAAAGCATTTTGATACAATGGATTGGAGATTAATTTTCAAATTTCATCATTGTTGTAGTATAAGTGATTCAATAATCACTATAATCATAATAGTGTTTAATTCATACTTTATTTCAATTATTGTTAATGGGACTCCTAAAGGTACGTAAAATGTACAAATGGAGTATGTCAAGGTGACTCCATCTCTGCAAATATCTTATTTATTGCAAAAGACTATCTACGTCACCTGAACACAAGTCCTTTTGTTCACAATAATCTCAATCCCACTCTTGTTTATAGGAATGAAAATTCCCCCACCAACCTATTGTATGCTGATGAAATTTTCCATTTCTAACACAGTGATAAAATAATCATTTGAATCCTCAAAAATGTTATCTCTCACTATGAAGATGTTTCGGGTTAGAAAATTTGTTGTAATAAATATTTTGTATCCTTTGGGAAGATCATTCTATCCAATAAGAAATGTGACATTAACAATGAATTTGGTATGAAATATGGGTCTTTACATTTTATATATCTTAGGGTTCCCATCTTTTTGGGAAGACCCAAAACCTAATATTTTGCTACTAACATTGACCATGTGCACAATAAGCTCTCTTCTTGGAATTGAAAATCACTCACCATGGCAGGTAGAATTTTCTTGGTTAAATCTACTAATGTTTCCAATATGGATTACTCTATGATAATCTATAAATGGATGGTTGGAATTTTAAAAAAGATAAATATTTCAATCAAAATTCATTTATGGACTGGTAGCACTATTGAAAGAAAACTTGTCACCATCCTATAGCCGACCTTTTTCAAGACTATAGAAAAATTTTGTATCGAAATTAAAAATATGAAGTACTTAAATGTGGCCTTATAAGCCATGCCCATATGTATGATTTTTTATAAAAAACGATTCGGTTGATTTCCTCAAAAAATTATTTCTTGACAAACAAAATGCTGGAAACATGAAATTTCATTAACTCTTCCATCTGGACTTCAATTAAGAAATATTTTACATTATTATAAACAATTTTAGATGCATGGTTTCCAAGATCTCATCCTTGAATTTATGGCAAGATAAATGGACAAGAACACCCTTAATTTCTAGGACCTCTCTTGATCATACCCTTCAGTAAACAGACCATTCAATCAAACATATGATTTACTCTAAACATGGGCATCTCCCTGATGCCATTATGCATGCAATTGAATATTACCCTTTCTCCAAAAATGATGATATTTTAATTTTTTGAGAATACTCAAAATGGTATGCTTAATTCAAAGAACTTTTATAATCAATGTTTTTTATAACTCTAAATATGACTTTTCTAGATAAATAATTTTTAAAAACCCTGGATTCTTCCATCAAGATTTATTCATATTTTCCATTGTGATCAAAATAGAGTTCCAAATACATATTCCTTTTTTTTGAATTCAACTCTTCTCAAAATGTCGATTCCACAACCAATAGAGTTATGATTATATCAATCTTTTTATTTCTTGTTCCACTACTTCTTCTCATTGTAACTATATTATAGACATTTTTTATTGTAGATAGTTGATACTTGACTTTGTAAAATCTCAAATAAAGAGATGTGTCTAAATGGATAGTTTGAAACAATTTAAGAATTTATTCCTCGTTGTTGTCACTAATCTTCACCATGTGATCAGAAATGATAGATAATATTTTTTTCATAACAGTAACTCATTTAATCAAAATTCAGGTTAAATGTGGATCCTCATTGTTGTACATGAATCCACTTCACATTAGAATGGACACTTCAACAACATTTTTCATGTCATTAAATCACTTGATGTTCGTGTATTGCTGGAAATTTATCCAAGCCTTGACAGGTAATACATTTTTTTTATTTCTTTCCATGGATGGATTATAGTGAATTTGGATGGTGCCTCCAATGGATATTTTGGCCCAATGGGTTTGGTTGTTATCTTTAGGAATCACATTGGAAAAATTAATGGATGATTTGGTGGTAGTTTCATCATTTCCTCTTCTCTATATGCTGAAATGACGAGTTTTATTCATGAAATTTCGTCTTCCAAGATCATTGTTAGGAACAACATCTGGATAAAAAGAGACTCCACCCAAATTGTGCATGAAATCTGGTGTGGAAATCATTATCTTCCTTGGTTGACTACTATGCATTGGATGGATTGCATCCTCTCGCTTCTCAAAATCAATTTCGTCATATCACATGTTTATCATGAAGCAAATATGGTTGAACACGACCTCACTAACAAGGTTTTAATCAAGACATTTCCTTGATTGAGGACCTCCCGAGTAATTTTCCGTATTTTCATAATAAATATTGTAATATGATCCTATCTTTTTGGCTCATGTAACTTCTTTCTATTATAATATTTTTTCTCTGGTCATTTTTTACAATGAACCATCCATTAGAAAAATTACTATAAACCAACATAATCATTCCCAAAGGATTATTTCAATATTTTATTAAATTCAATGAATAATATTAACCAATTACAAAAATATTTTTGTAATCATTTCAACAAAATTATATATTTTCACATATTATCAAATTATATTCATATTTATCATTCTAAAAACTACACTATGTATAAAAATAAAATAACAAACTTTTATGTAAATTTTGGGGGAAAACATTCTGTGAAGTAACTTTGATCACAATAACTAAAATACCATATTCATTAGTCATTAGATTATCATATTTTTATCATTTTTTTAATCCAACATTAATGAATTTATAAAACAATTATAATACCACTAATTAATATAAATAAATATTAATAATGAATAACATTATTCATGACCCATCACACATGACCCATGATATGATTACCACATGCCCGTCACCCATAGGCCAAAGGGATAATGACTAGCATCAAAAACGCATATCCAATAATGGGAAGACATTCCCTTTAAACATGAACAGACATAGAAAATAATAAACTACAAAAAGAATTCCATAATGGAAAGAAAGTAATACAACCACAACCAAGTACCACCGCTGAGAGTAAAATTTTAAAATAGAAATTAAAAGTGAAATAATACATGTTGAACTAAATGAAATGTACATCAAAATAAGTAAACGAACTAAAGGTCATCCAACAAGGATCCTACCTGATGTTTTGGTACTTATCAATGTTGTATTCCACTACATCACACCACATCTATCGATTAATCTTCAAGCACCATCTAGTCTGGGCTCCCCAAAGACACAGTCAAAGTTATTTGTCATCTACACAAGGAACAACACACACTGGATATAACATAAGTACGAAAGTAAATATGATTAGTTATAATGTTAGATAAAATTATATTTTTAAGAGGCTCTACATATGATCTATATTTGGACTCCCTACATTTTTCCCTTGATGATTCGTTATATTGTTGATCCATGACGGGTTGTTATATGGATGATCCATGATGGGACAAATTACTGTGGATTGACGAAGGGTCTACCTTATACAGATCTACTTTGACTATATCTTATGGTGACCCATGAACAGACACTCATTTGATGATCCATGTAGGGTCACTCTTATGTTGATCAATGAAGGGTCAGAGATATTCATATACACAAAGGGTCACTCTTATACTCCTCCACAATGGGTCACTCTTTATTCTTCACGTCACATCTGGCCACTAGATTCCCACACATAGCAAGCTCGATTTACATATGATCATCTCCTCAATCCATCATTTTTACATAAACATCCATTAATCCACATATATATTGACCAAAATTACCACATTTTAATAAGGATTCCAACACAACAGACAACGCATTGAATGAACGTCTAGTCTGTAAGATATGATCATTTTTGGAAAAATAGCCTGCTTGGATTAAAGTTGAATTAAACCCGACTATATTCCAAACTCTATGAAACGTAACTTATTGTATCTCATAATGTCTTCCACATCAAATGGGTCCTCTTTTCATAGAATATGTGTTCATTGCATATTCAATCTATATGTTATTTTCTTTTTTCCCAAAGGGGGTAGTGGGTTATGGGTCTAGTCCAACCCGATATGACTGACATGAATTGACCCATTCTAGGGCCCACCAACCTGACCTGGGACCTTCAACTTGACTAGGACTCATCTCGGCCTAGGGGTGTCTAGAATGTTATCGGTGGATTGTGCTTCGGCCTACCTGTGACGCCGCTGGATGCAGTGTCCGGCTCCCCAGCTTGCCCAGCGGTTCACCGTGTGGTCATTTATCCACCACGATCTAGCCACTGCAGCCTGGTAGCGATGCTACCAACCAATTTGGAAGGCCAGGATTTCAACATGCTGTCTTCAACCCATTTCCATCAACTAACTCGAGACACCAAGATGAAGGCCACCCCACATTGCAACACTAGTTGGCGCCGTGTCACCATTCTATCGAGGTCAGCCGGCCACATGATCCTACCAGTGTAACACGCGGATGGTCAAATCATCTCTCTCCACGCACGACCATGACCATTGGTCTCCAACAACTAGTGGCGGCCGAATGTTTTTTCTATGGGCCACTGGAGTTTCTCTGGTGGTTTGTTTCACAAGTGGTCTATGCCTATCAGATTGTAGGGCTGCCACCATCCCTACAAATACTTCGAACTAGATTTTCCATCATTTTTATAATTTCTACCATTATAAATGCACAATAACCTACATGTTTGAGGGACTCGGGCCTTGTCTGTGTCATATTGTTCCCTTAGAATGAGATATGTATAAACAAAGGGGATGTTTTGTATTTTTCACATAATTATACCCCACCATTCTAGTCCCACAAAATAACAAACCTAAAAAAACACAATATATCCTGATCAAACTGTTCTTGAATAGATCCAAATTCATTTTTTATAAAGAATAATGGGGAACGAACAATAATCAATTAGAATGAATAGACCCTACCTAGGCTGAGGATCCATCGCTAAGGAGGTTTGGAGATCCGATCCTTTATTGAACTTTTCTCCATTAGTGTTCATCGTCGTTCGTCGTCTCTTGAATCGTCCCCACTTACATTCATTGATAGAGTTCATCATCAGAGGGAGAGGGAGGGTGAGGTTCCACATTATCTATTATATAAAATTCCTCCAACTGATTTTTCTACTGTTTTATTAAAAATAAAACATGTCACAGTGTTTTTGTTATGATTGCAAAAAAATGTGCCATTATGAGGATTCATTAAATGTTCTTTATCGTAGCCATATCGCCTCATCGCATCACCGCTGTCTACTGCACAACAGATTTTAAATGAAATAATATAAAATTTTAATGTTATTTTATTATTTTTCTAGAAGTATGAAAAATTACATTTTTTTCCAACACTTATCGGTCTATGTTATGACCATTTTAGGAAAATCTTGGTGTTCTGAGTGCAATTGTACCGTCGGATTTTTAATTCGAGAACCTTTTAAAATGTTAGAAAAACCATCTCGAATGATTCTTGAACATACATTAAAATAAGTTCAAAATTAGATTCTTGGCACCCCAGGCCTCGGAATAACCTACCTTTTTAGCTCCTACTCTCAATATAATTCCATATAATTTAAAAATTACATGGAAATTCTGGGATATTAAATTCTATCAAACATGGGGATTTACATCCACAAAATCCAAAACAATGACTAATAGAAAAATTGAGGTACTGAGCATGAATCTAAACCACACACTACTATGTTCTCTGCCATATGTTCTAATATAGCCATAAATATTCATGAGAGGAATCGATCATCCATGAAGGACCTGCTCCTATCAGTTATCTATCTCTAAAGGGAACTCCCCAAAGTCTGCCCATCGTCAATGTCTTGCTCTCCCTAGTCAATGACATGTGATGTATCATGGACAAACCATCTCAGATACAACACGTGGAAAACATCATGAATCTAGAAAATCTATGTGGGAACAGCTAGGCGGTACCTCACCTCACTAACTATGTTGAGAATCTAGAAATTTTGATGATCCTCAAAGATATCATTCCACCCTTTCTAAATCTTCGTAATCTTCATTGGGGTGAGGCCAGTAGGAAAACATGGTATCCCTCATCAAACTACAAGGATCTATAACTCTTGCCTGCATAAGAATTATTTATGCTCTGTGTAGACCTCATTCGGTCAAGGATGATCTGTAGATTCTAAGTGGTAGCCTTTACCAACTTTGGAACCATGAATGTTTACTCCTCTAGTTCTGTCCAACATAGAGGAAATCGGCATGGCCACCTGAACAAGGCCTCAAACGATGTAATGCTAATTCCCGAGTGATATCTATTATTTTATGATAACTATACCAATTTTATATTGTGCTACCATATATGACTAAAATCAAATACGCAAGCATGAAGCATGTCCTCTATGATTTGTTTGGTCTGCTCGATCTGACCATCTGTCTGAGGGTGCACGGAGGTTCTCAAGTGTATTTGAGTCCCAATCACCTACAAAAATCCCCTCCACAGCCACGATGTAAAATGAGCATCACAATATGGTATGATAGTCCAACGTACATTGTGATCCCGCACTGTCTCGATGTTATAGAGGCATCCCAAGGCCTCTACTGATCTCTGCTCTAGAATGTGTAAGAAGTGGGATGACATGGTGAGTCAGTCAATGATCACATAGATAGAGACATGTCACATGGAATTGTGTGTCCTACCTTTGACAATTTCCATTGATATACAATCCCACTTCCTTTACGGTACCACAAGAGGTTCTGTGAAGCCTATTGGGACCTGATGCTGGACCTTCACCTTCTGATAATTGTGGCATTATGAAAAGAACTCTACCACTGCTTTCATCATCCCTGGTCACCAGTACAGTCTTTATAGGTCATGATACATCTTTTTCACACTAGGAAGTAATTACAATGAGAATGTACGGAACTTCGTCGACACATCATCTCATAATGTTGCTGGTACTATGATGCATCCTCTAAAAAAGGATGACATCATCCCCACCAATCAAAAATCTAACAAGTTTCTTCCTTAAAGATATCTCAGCATGCGAGGTCTCACATTGAATATCCATAAGATGTTTCTCCCTAACTCACTATAGGAGTGGGGTAGTGAAATTCATATACCGAAGGTAAGATGATCCCATATCATCCATGAAGGTTTTCTTCATCGTATCCACCTGCTCCATCACCTCATTCAACAACTGTAAACTACACGTCTGGATAATACAATAAATCACCATCTTCCCCTTCCCATGAGCATATTAAATCTCAAATACATAGTCCTATTGGGACTATATTAATATCCTCTGTCTCATGTTATGGTTATTCTGTGAGAAAATTTACTTGAGACTCTTGTGGTCAGATTAGATGGTGAACTATTCAGCCATCAATTAGTGCCACCATAACATCAAGGTAATGACCACTACTGCTAACTCCATGTCAAGAGATTCATGGTCCATAACATGATATCTCAAATACCAATATTGGAAGGCGATCACATGTCACTCCAGCATCATGACACAACCTATTCTGGTCCTGGATGCATCATGTATACCATGTAGTCGATGCCCTGTTCTAGAAACATCAATATGGGTGCACTGGTCAAGATCATCCACTTCTCCTAAAATATATGCTATAATTTTTGTATCCATACTAATGGTTATACATTCTTTTTCAATGCTATCATAGGTGATGGTACTCTAGAGATGTCAGGCACACAACACTGGTAGTATCCGAACAACGCGAAGAAACTAAGCACCTTAGTCACACTTCTGGGTGTCTCCTAAGAAATTACTACCTCTATCATTGTTGGATCCACTAAAAATCCAGCCACCAAGATGTTTTTACCAAAAATTAGTCCCCTCGAATCCAGAACTATAAATTTGAGATCTTAATATAATGTTGGTGAACTCATTGGGTATCTACGACTATCCATAGTTTTTTTGTGTTCTCCTCGTCCAATGCTAAGTATACCAATATTTCATCAATGAATAACAACATGAAACGTTTGAGGTAATGCTGGAAGATACTATGCATGAATCCAATGAACACTTGAGGGGAATTTTTCATTCTTGAAGGCATTACTAGGAACACGTAGTGACCATAAAAGCATTTGAATGATCTCTTTGTTATGTCCTCCTACCATACCTGAAGATGATGATAACATGATGTAAGGTAGATCTTTGAGATTATCCTCACTCCCTATAGTTGATCAAAATGTACATCAATCCTCAGTAGTGGATACTTGTTCATCATAGTCATGTGGTTCATACATTGGAATTCCACACATAGCATCAATATCCCATCTTCCTTCTTGGAAAACAACACTAGGGCTTTGCATGGGACAACAATGGATCTTATAAACCCCATCCTATACAATTCCTCCATCTATAAACTCATCTCATAGAGCTCCATGGGAACAGTCAGACATGTAGGTGTAGATATAGGTGTCATAAATGGGTACAATTCAATGCAAATGCCTACCACTCTATGAGGAGGTAGTCTGAGGACATCTTCTGGAAGGACATCCTTATACTCGTCCTCCAATATAGGAAAGCTCAGAATCCTCTCATCCACTACACTAATTGTTATCCTAGACATCATGGGAGTGATCATCTTCACCCTTGTCCAAGAAAGTCCATCTTGTACTGTAAAGGTTCCCTTATATCCGGTGAATGAAAATCGGGTCCAATCCTTGTAGACACACCGCACATTACAGTTAAAACTGTTGATATGAGCATGGATTATGGGTAACAAATTCATACCCTAAAGGATGTATTACGACCTCAATGCTGATACTAGGAGATCCCAACTAATGTTCTCAACTCCTATAGTAATAACACAATGTTAGAACCCATGTGTAATCATCCAATTCCCTCCTTTAAGAGACTCTAATTGTAAGTATTGAGACAATAACTCTACTAGAATCACTGATCCTCAAAAGAGGTCCATGGTAAGGAAAGGTTGTCTTGATCTAGTGTCTATATGAACAACAACTAAGGTGAAGGAGACACATATCAAACCTCTATCATATCTGAAGCACTGTGGTCATAGTCCTCTATCGTATGAAGCAAGACTCACCCCAATATTCTTCCAACCCAAGCCTATGGTGGAAAAACTCAAGTTGGTGGTCTTTTTACCTCGAACTATCATCATGTGTCTGTCGATCAGCATGCTCCCATGCCATGTATGTTACCCTCTAGACCTCCAAGCTCAATCCTCTACCTCTGACATGGCTATCCTTTGACTATCTATTTATATTGTGTTCAGCGGGTAAGGTAGTCACGAGACATGTTTCTCAACCTGTCGGATGAGTAACAAACTCTAGTCCTCAATTGACCTCATAGACCTCATGAGCTTTATACCTCTGGACCTACATCATTTTCTTCATATTCCAAATGGCCTATCTATGAGGGCCTCTTATCATGTGTATAATGTATGTTGTAGATAAATTGGCCTCATATCATCTGGTGGTGGATATGACAGTTGGTGTCTGCTCAGCTAGGAATATCTCTACTAGTAGTGCTCTCTCTATAATTCCAGCAGGCGTTGGAATGCTGGGTGATATCATATATGTTAGGATATCCCATTGGAGTCTCGTCTCAATGGTTTAGGACCAAAATAAATTTCCACATACCATGTTAGTGGAGTTGTGGGAGAGATTGGTAATAGTCACAGAATATTGGGACATAGTTAAGACACCCTGCTGTAGATGTAGTAGCTATGGAATATACACTAACTGTAGTTTTGATGGTAATAAATCCACCCAAAAATGGGTCATGATGTCCAACTATGATAAGTCCACCTCATCATGTGACTTGAGAGACAATCTCCACCATATATCTATTGTGAAATGAAAAAGGTTAGCGTCTTGGTCTAATACATGGTCTGTAGGTGTCCCTACTAGGAGAGAAACTAACATAACTACCACCTCCAAATACTTAGTTTCCTAAGGATCTATTTTTCCTTGAAACCTCAGTGACAATTTTCTCTGTATCTCATACAAATTGCTCAGTCGACATGCCATGTCTGCTGGTGGGATTGGTAGAAACTTCTACTCTACGGGTGGTGGTGTTACGACTACACCATGAGTAGGTTCCTTCATTGTACGTGGTCCCTATACGGATACATCCACTCTCTATGGGCCGTCATAGTGATCACTCACTATAACACTGGTTCTATAAATTCACATAGGCATCATCTATGGAAACAGATGCATGATAGTAGATATTTTATACCTAATAATCTCAATCAAACGAGATTAAGTGAAAAAATTCCAAAAAACATGCAACCTATTTTTTCATGCACAGAGTCAGAAAACATAATTGAGGATCCTAGTTTATAGATACGACTGTATCACACCATCAATGGACTCCTTGGACTGAAATTGGAAATCAACACACTTATCACCATTGTATCCTAAAAAATGCAAACTCGTAGTTTGTCTGGAAGAACTGATCACATCTGACACCACACTGTCATGACCCATCCATCGGGGCCCATGCCATGACTACCTGAATCTGACATTCCATATGCTAGGGGTTGGTAACTAGCATAAGAATGGCATATCCCAAAAATGGAAGTTATTTCCTTTAAACATCTACACACATATATAAGAAAAAATTTCACACAGAAAACCAAAATGTAAAAAAGTAATATAACCACCAAAAAATACCACCATTAAGAGTAAGCGGAGTAAACTAAAATTAATGGTTCCAGAATATGATCCCAACTAAAAGAAAAGTACAATAAATTATGTACAAGCTCTGGAGGTTGTCCAGCAATGATCCTACCTAAAGGGTTGGTAAAGCTCTAGGTCAAAATCCACTACCGCACACAATGCCTATTGATCCTCATCCAAGCACCATCTATTCTTTGTTCCCCAAAGTCCTAGTAAATGATTTCCTCCATCCAAAAAAGTTACAACAGGTGATGGTGATTCTCGTGGGAGGGTGAGTATAACAATACTCATTAGGGACCCTGAGACTACCTCTGCTCTCATAGAAATCTATAAAGGAAACTACCACAATGAAATATCATAGAGTAAAGCAGAACAGAAAAGAAAAACATCACACTAGGTATCACGTAAGTATAGAAGTAAATATGATTTTTCCTAAATATATATCATCTTATTATTTTAAGAGGATCTTTTTAGGACCCACGAATGGTCACTATAATGATGATCCACAAAGGGTCTCTCTATTGCTGATCCTCGAAGGGTCGCTCAGTGGATGATCCATAATGGGGTGTGCTACTGATGATCCACAAAAGATATCACTTATGTTGATCTACAAAGATTCATTCTTATGATCATCCATGAAGGGTCTGTCTTATGCTGATCCATGAAGGTTTTATATTACGTTGATCCATGAAGAGTTTATTTCATACTGATCTACAAAGGGTCACTCTTCATTATTGACATCATAACTAGAAACTAGATTCCCATACATAGAACGCTTAATTTCTATACGATCATCTCCCAATTCCATCATTTTTATCTCAACTTCTAGGAATTCCCACATAATGTAACCCAAAGTACCATCTCATTGTATGGGTCCCAACGCAATAGACGGCGCGTCGAATGGATGTTATGTCTATATGATATGGTCATTTTTTTAAAAGGACCAGGTGGATTTGAGTCTGATCAAACCCAAACATACGTGAACCTCTTCCAAAATTCTCATAGAGTTTATCAGAATTCCTACCTCAATTCAAGGGTCCTCATACCATTGACAATGTGTCAATCAGATGTCTATTTTCATGTTATTTTCATTTTTTCAAAATGGGGGTTGGTTGGTTCTGGGTCTGAGCAGACCATCCCGACCTGACACGGCCAAAGGTCACCGACTGAACCCCGAGTCCTTTGAACCAACCCGGTTCTGCCGACCCAACTACGAATCGAGCCGACATTGGTCATGCCCATTTGGTTGTGGGCCAGTTGGGTCACTGGTCCTCCCAGTCCGCTAGAGGCGAACAAGCGATCAACCTAGATGGGGCACAACTACATGTCACATCTGATTCCACACTTGTCCAATGGTTCTCTATAGGGTTTTCTCTTTTCTATATTCAAGAGACCTTATCCTTATAGTGATGAGGTCATCCTATTTTTCTTCCCAGGATTTTCACATGTGATCTTTGAATGTATGAATCCAGCTCACCCGAGTAGCCCAGAAGTAGTTCTCCCCTCCATGTGGCACCACGCCTCCATGCCGCCACAACAACCATCTGTATCTACCAACCACTATAGCTTTTCGATGGGCGTGGCATCTCTTTCCACCCATGACTACCACCATTGGCCATTAGAGTTGCCCTGGTGGGCTGTTTCTCAAGCTTTTTTTGCTTACTGGAAAATAGGGCATCCACATTCTTTGTTACAAAATCAAACTTCCCTTGATGTTATTTCAATAATTTTTTCCATGATGAACTCACAATAACGTAGAAGGGAGAGTTACTCATGCCTTTTTTTTTTGATGGCCTTCACCCTCTTCGTTAGAAGTGTATAAAAGAGGTGGTGTTTGGGATTTCAAAAAATGAATCTACCCCACCATTCATATCCCCTAATTTTACATCCTTCCCACTAGAACACCTGATCCACGGATCAACCTATTAATGGGTTGATTTGAGTTATTTTCTTTAGAAATATGAACAAGGAAATAACAACAATTAAAATGAAGGCATAACACGTACTTGCGTTTAATATCTATTGCTAATGATGGAAAATGATTCAATCTATCATTGATCAGAAATCCATTAGCGTTCATTGGGTCTAGAATCTATCCCACTAGAAATCATTGATACCATTCCGCATCATATGGAGAGGGAGAGAGATGGTAAATGTTTTTCATCAAGGGAAAACATTCCATTATGAGACATCAATTAATGTGCTTTGTCGTTGCCTCATTTCCACATTGCAGCATTTTCGTCTGCTGCTCAATGATTTAGAAATAAAATAAAATAAATTTTTAATTTTATTTTATTATTTTCTAAAAATTAGGAAAAATAAATGAGTTGTCTAATGCTTCCATGTTGATGTTAACTCTTATCTAAGAAAATCAATCCATTCTGAGTTCAATGATATCCTTAGATTTTTTATCTGATCACCAGATCAGAATTTAGAAAAAACACACCCACCCAATTACTAAATGTACATTAAAATAATATCAAAATTACATTCCTATAACCCCAGACCATAGATGACATGTAGTCTATGTGCCTAGTCTCAAAATAATTTCATATAATTTTAAATCAAATTACATGTTATTTTCTGGATATTAAACCATTCCCCAATAAATATTTAGAATTCTATAAGTGAGAATACATGAAAAATAAAAAACTCTAATCACCTTTCCTAATGGAAACTATTGATACATTAGAAAACCACAATAATAATCATTTATCATGAATCCGAGAAAACCCCTGTAAAAAATAAAATATAAAAATAAAATATAAAAGTACATTATAATGTAGGAGAATAAGGACTATAGTATAATAAAATCTCCTTGAATCATCAAGGAATTGATCCCCAATTGACTATTATAAACCCTATAATAAGGTGATAAATTTAATAGAAATATGATAATTGGTCGCTAAGGGTTTTCAGATTTATGTATGAAAATATGAAATTATATAGGTATTTGTAATTCTAACGTGATGTGTAAAAAAGGATCATGATACAACACCCACGATCACCCACATACCCTTATAATATTTACTATATATTTTACATATGTAAATTGGCCAAACTATAAAATTTTTAGCCAACATCACCCTCAATATTTAAAGCCGCACATCACAATATATCTCTAATTTACAAAAATGAAGTTGAACAATATTCTATAAAAATAAGGAATTACCAAGGTGAAACCCCATTACTAATGCAACATGACCCTCAAACTAGGTATAGACAACCTCTTGGAATGAATTTTTTATATTCAACCTTATAATAATCGCCATTAAAATTTTTGTTAAGAAATATTATCTCTAATGACACTACTCCACAACCAACCTCTATGTCATAGCTTCCCCTCACGAGGAATAATCAACAAATCCTTAAATAACCTAACCCACCCCCCAAGGATTATATCTATGATACAATAATAAAACTAACAGTGTTGTAGAATGATCCACGGTGATGAATAGGTCCTCAATTTAAATTCTGACTCAACAAAAATACTAATCATCCATTATAATTTAGAACAACATAGATAAACAGAAATTAAAAAGGAATGGATTGGGAAAATTTGGCTCTAACATAACATTACTATTATTTACTTTAAAATAGGGTATTGTAAAATTAATGAAATAAGGGGTTTATAATAAAAAATATTGTATTTATCAACCTATAAAAACAACTAAAAAGGTTAGAAATGTTTTTTATTCAACTTGAAGAGGCAATAGAGACAATTATACCACATGTATGAATGATAAACAATTTAAAATTACCAATATTTTATTGGAAATAAAAAAACCATTAAATTATGTCTATTAGAGATGAATAATTTAGTATTAATATTTTTAAATGAAGATTAATTATTTAGAAATTCCAATTATGGGATAATAACTAAAATATATGAATACAAAGGATCAAGATATCTCTCAGGGAATTGGGTAAAAAAATGGAATGATTCCTAGGATTCATTAAAAGTTTTATAGGGGAATTTTTTTAATTATTGGTAAATAATTTGAACAATGAAAAATATATATTTTAAACGTTATAAATATGGGAAACATATATTTTTTTGTAGATTTATTTATTAAACTTTTATCTGATTATGTGATTACTTCTAGACTTGATTTATAATACCAATATATTCAACACAAATTATTTCTCAAATTATTAAAAAAATAAATTGATATCCGAAAGAGTGGAATTCATCCAAAATATTTCTAAACTACTCAACATTCAAAATTTTATTCTTAACTAGGGAAAATTAAAAAGTTCATATTATTCTAATATATGATTAACATAATTTGTTAATATTAACAAGTAATAGTTTATGCGACATAAAAAGTTAATAGAATATTAATAACAGAGAACATGCACCCAACTAATTCATTGGATATAAATAATTAAATAAAATAATTACAATATATTACATAATATATATTATATTCATTTGAAAATGTCTGTGGATAAGGAATCCCAAATAAGAACCTCTATATTTTATATTTTACAGTATATTACAATGTTCACAACATCTATCACAACCACTATAAAATAATATAGAACTATTTAATTATTTTAATCATAATATCAACCGTTTATTTTTATTTTATAAAAACAATATATATCATTATATGTCAATTAAATTGAAAATAATCAGTATATACTCTCCAAATGCACACTTAACATGAAAATAATTTCAATTACAAGGTCTTATACATGCCAATAAATTGGTTTATTAAATACTACATCATTAAAATATACTACTACCTATATTGTGGTACATTATTCATATTTTTATTTTATAATATAAAATTATGATTAGGTGTTATTAAAATAAAAATTGAGAGAGTTATATTTATATTATATCATTATTTAAATTAAAAAACGTTATATTAAGTAGTCTCCTTGTATTTTCATATCGTTAAACCCATTCTAAATTTTCAATTCCTATAGGAAATATTTCTTTTATTAGAGGTAATAGATAATCATCCCTACTCTACTCATCAATATTAACCAACATATTTTTATCATCTTGTAGATAAATACGGGAATTTTGGTATTATTAATTAGATAATATTAGATAATAAATTTAAAGCACATCTCATTGATCTAAAATTAAATAAAATTCTCACTCTTATTGACATAACAACATTTCATTAGCATTAAAATAAAAATACAATTATTATTTATATAATAAAAATCTGCAATATTTTTTATTGAGTATGCCTCTGATTTCTCCTTAAACTCCATAAACTATTCCTTAGAAATGATGGACCCTGGCCATACACAACCAATTTATTTCATAGATGCGCAATCTATTGTTACATAATTTAATGAATTATTTAATAATTTAATATTCATTATCTCGAATGATAATCAAATATATATAGTGGTTTAAAAAAAATATACAGTATCATATTTATTTTTATGAACCCATAATTATTTCATCAGTTGATAATAAATATATTAATTTCAATAGTTCATCAAAAATAATTTGAAAATTAAAAATATTAAAAAATATAACATTAAAGAAAAAAATCAATGAAAAAATACTAAATAGAAATTATTATCATATATAATATTGATAAAATGACAATAAATCAATTATTATGTTTTATAAATAATATTTAATATGTACTAGGAAATTTATTATAATTGAATATCATAGTTTATGTCTAAAAAGTGGTATTTATAAATCAACTGACCAAAATATTTTTATTTTATGATTTTGTATTTTAATAAAAATAAAAATATCAAAAAAACATAGGGTTTGATGTAATGAATGTAATGAATATATTAATATATGAATTTATTATTAATTAATTATTGTTAATCAATTATAGGATCCAAAATTATATGTTATCAAAATTCAATTGAGGTGTTTTTCAATCATATTGTGTTATTCGAATGTGCAAAATCATATAATTCCCTAAAAAACATTCATATTCCATTATTTCTATCATAATAAAACAAATATATCTAATTTGATTTTATATATCTTCTTGGGTTTATAGGTTGTAAACTAGTCTCAACCACGTATTAGAAACCTTACAAACTCATTTCAAAATACCAAATATAAATATCCCTTCAATGTGAATAGATTTTTAACATGAATCTATTGAAGAAATTATTTTAAAATATTATTGAATAAATAATTTTATAATGATGTAAATAAATGATATTATATAATTAATAATGATGTTGTATAGTGAACAATTATTTCGTATCAACAACGTTATAATAGGACAATGGCCACCCACCAAAGCATTAGAGAATAATTTTTTTAAGAAACTTATACTTAGTGAAAAACAAATATCATTATATCATAGTATCCATATTTAATAAACTTGATGAAATTTAGTCCCCATATAATAATATAATTACATCATTAGATATAGAATTTAAAGCAACCCATAATAACCCATTTATAATTTTCTTTGCTAATAATTGGTATTCTTGTGTGGATGTGGCCCCAAATTCTATGAGATATTATAATTTTTTAAATTAAAAACATTTTTATTATGTTAAATTATTTTATAAAACATTTATTTTAGCTCATACACTAATCTAATATATTTTGTATTAGTGAAATTTTATAATATTTTTGAATAACAATAGGTGTACCTCTCAAATGATCATTCAAAATATTTAGTTTGATGGATGATGTATTGATGTTATCTATAATCCATGTATCCTCAAAATCATTTTTTCTACATTGTTTAATCCTTTTTTAGTGTCTATATCTAAAATCATATATGTTAAAGATTTAATAATGAAACTATTAATATTTGTCACTAAATATTTTTTTTGTATTTTAATGATTGAAATTCAATGTTTCATGACATACATATTTTTTTTGTAATATAGGTGAACATGGAATATTATGTCAACCTATATTATTTATTGTTCCTTATTTTCATTAATGATATATTAAAAAAAATAATTTAATAAAAATATCATCTATCATAGGGAAGGATACGATGATTTCTTTTAGTTTTCCCTATTTTTTGTTTAACATCATCATAATGATAGAAATTCCATAACCTGTTGTTATAATAATCTAAACCAATAACTCATATCATATATGAAATTAAAATTAATGGGCTCTATATATTTAAATCCCCTTGATAGTGAATCTTGAATAGGTGGAAACATAGTGATATGATAATACGTTATTAGTTTACAAATAATTTTATTATAAAATTACAGAAATAACACATACCTATTAATTTTATTGACCCCCATATAATGTATGTCAATAATAGTTTTCAATTCTGAATCACTGATAATGTTAGTGGGATTCTATACTTCTATAATGGGGTTAATAATGTTTCCCATATTTTTGTGTTAGAGATATATTTTTTTCCATCGATGTATTTTTAATTTAAATGATTTATTAGAAACTATAATATTATAATATGTTGGTATTAGAATTTATATTTCTATATTGACACATATTGAGGGGCTTATTTTATATTAATTATCACATGAATTTCTCTAATATAAATTCATATAACTCCTAGTTTTTAGTAAAAATATTAGAAATAATTGTTTTTCCTAATCATTTTTATAGGACCAATTCATATATAGTCTCATCCATTTTTCAATAAACAGATATACAACACATAAAATAAGGGATATTATTTTTAATATATTGATCCATGAAAATCCTTCCAAATAGTTATACTTCATTAAAAAAATAACAATTATTAATGATATATCCATACCAAAATTATAATTTTAATTTTTGAATTGAAATTTTAATTTTAATTCTATTAATATAATAAAAACATCATATTCAAATATGAATTATTCTCATCCAACATACTTATTTAATAAATATAATAATTAATTGGAGTTATTTTTTAAAAAATAATGGTGTTTTCATGAGTCTCAATGAATTTTTTGAATATTTTTCTATTGGATTGATATAACCCTGAAGAAATAGATGTTACACCAAAAAGTTATCCACATAAGAATATGTTTTTTTATTTAATATATATTTGTTCTAAAATGGAAAACTACATGTTTCAATTGAAAAATTTATGCATAAACCCACACCATCATTACTATAATTCATTTTTATTTTTCATAAATTATGATTTCAAAATAAATTTTTTCACCCAAATTAAATGGGTAAAACTATAATAATTATATGATTCAATAAACATTTTAATGGTTTTTATTTCAGGAATTGGCTCAAGAGTTGATGAAATAATATACCCATATCATTGATATTCCTATTTTTATGATATATAAAATAATGAAAAAAAAAATAAAAACATTGAAAATCAATATGCATAGAGTCTTTTCAAGATTATATACAATGATTATAGACATTGAACATGGTTACAGAAACATTATTTTACACTCCATAACATGCCCTTACAATCCAAGGATATTCTAATAAATCACAGGACGACATATAGATATTGATAGCAATGGGATGATATATAAATCCTAGAAACGTAATAGAAAAATAATATTATTATTAATGTAATAATTTTTGGACCATAGGCCTATCTAAGTGACATTAAAGGGGTTATATTTATATCTATAGGTATTGAATCGTATTGTAAGATGATAACAATAAAACATCATAGTAATGTGTAAGCAACATAAAATAAAACCACATAATCATTGTAACTCACAACCAATGAGAATTTAGAAAATATTATGTTTAATATATACTCAAATGAGAACATACATGGTATTTCTTAAGATAAATCATTTCCTAATGCACTATAGAGATATATTAATTTTATCTCACCCTTTATATTCATGTAATGTAAATTTATTTTCATTCCACATAGAATATAAAAAATTAAGACATATTAAATTAGTTTTGATAAAAACATTATGATATTTGTTTTACATACATGTGAGTACCCATAAATTAACGTTTTCTACATCAATTTATCTACCATTGATAATAAATAGGGATGGATTGTTAAAACAAAAATGATTGTCTTCGTAAATTATAAAACCATTTTTGTTGAATGATACTTGCACATATTAGTTCCTAGAAGGTATTAATGAGATTGAAAGTTGGTATTTCAATTCATTGTTATCAAAATAATTGTAACATGATGTTTGAAAAACACATTTCAACATAGAAAACGGAAATAAAAAATTTCAGTTACTGTAATGTACTTGAAACTAAATAGAAAAATAGTGGATGCCATATATTTATAGTGTAGTCCTATTAGATTTTGATGAGGTTAATAGGAGAACGATAAAAAAATTGGGTGAATATAGAGTTGTATATGGAGTGAGTTTTCCTTATTAATGGGGTTTGGTGAAGATTATCAAGAGGTTGGATGAGTATTTATTTTAAAAGTGAGTAGCATAAGTTATTATGTTTTAAACATATCGTTTTGAAAAAATATAAGGGAATAATCAAATAAATAATGTATACTATGGTTTTTCTCATGGATTCAACCAAAAAGTTCTATATTTCAATAGTCAATATGTCTACAAACTAAAATTTTTAATAAAAATAATTTTTATAGGACTTAGTGTGTTTAATCAATAAGATTTTATTTTATAAACAGAAAATGAAATATTGGATTTAGAGGATTCATTTCTATTATAAAATCAATCAATATGGTAAAAAATATATTTTAATCTGAAAATATATATTTTATTAGGGATTTTTATAACATAATTTATTAAAACATCATTGATATATTATAATTATCTAATAAATATTCTATTTTTATTCCATAATAATTTTTTCAATAATTTTTTTTTCAATCATTGAAAATTATGAAAAATTTACCATCAGTTAAATTAGATATTTAGATATCATTATTATTATTTATTTTGGAAAAATAATTTATCAAATATTATAATTTTCACTTTAAAAATTAATATTTAATAGAAAATATTATTTTTTACAACTCTAATAACATTATGGTCCTTATAAAAATTTCAATACATTTATTAAATATATTTATAATTTATATTTGAAGAAATATTCATTGTTAATATAATTTTATTAGTAGAAATTGTAGTTAAAATTTTTTTAATTTACCTAAATCATTTATTTATTGATTTTACATTTATACCAAAAGAATAATTTTGACTTCAACATATCAGAATATATAATTTATAAACGTCCTTATTTAATCATTAAAATTGAGACTATTAAAAGGGATAAATAAAATAATTATTCTATTTAAAATATAATAAAAAAATTCATCAATCATGGGACTAGATACATAAAATGTTTTTTTACATGTATAATCCAAAATGGTATAGTGTGGGATAATTGATCTTTCTTGGGATGGATAATTGAATAGGGTTTGGGAAATGATATTTATAATCTTGATATTATCTTCTACGTAGTTTCACTCATTCTTTAGTTATTGAATCTATACATAGGATATGATAATGTATGTTCATAGTGTTGTTATATCAATTATAAGATTTAACTAATAGTATTCTTATTGAATGATCACACTACTATTAGTGATCACTTGTTCTATTTGAATCAATTAAATTTTATCATAGCTAGTAATATATGTTAAACCAAATCGTCATCATATTTTCTAAATATAATTATAGGTAAAAATTCTAAATAATATGTCAATACTGCTAAGTTATATTTTAGAATATTCGCAAATGACAACAATAGTGAATGTGTTTTCTATTTTAACATTACATAATGATAATTTTAATCATTCAAAAGGTAATTTAATTTAAAAAATTTCATTTCATTACATTATCCCACATCAAAAACATTACTCATGAAATTTTGTTAAATATATAATAATATATTAGTGTACTTATCTTTAATCACATCTCTAGGTTACTATGTCTCTTCCATAAATATGTGGATCCACTATAACACATTTTCTATGTGATTTCAATTGTTTCATTGAACTATGTCTATATGATCCGAGATCTTTATCAGCTTATCCTCTTATTAAAAATCATCCACAAATGATACAGAAATTAGATTCAATAAAAGTTGGTGGTATTTTATATACATCCATTAATTGTGTATATAAAACACATGATTCATTAATGATCTGTTAGGTGGGAGTTCACGTTAATGGGTTACAAACATGATTATTTATGTTGTCAAAAATGGGTCTCTATTTCTATGACTAAGAAATCCCTTATTAGCAAATAAATTGAAATTTATCCATAGTGATATAAAACGGGGAAATTTATCTTTGACCTCAAATTATTGTTATCATAAATGATTGCATAAAATGATATTCATTTGTATTTTATAACATTTTTTATAAAGTTGAATGATTTAAATATTCTATATCATATAAAAGGTTATATATTACCACATGTGATTCATCCCTTATACTTCATCCCAGGATGTTGGTGTCTGAAACATCTTCACATTCATCACAGTATAAGGTTGCTTTTAATAATACAATGGAAACTGTGGTAATATATGAACTCCACATGGTGATGGTATTGATCCAAAAATACTTGGAAATCCATTGAACATGATATCAACATTTACTTTGTTTATGAATGGTGTAATCAGACTGAAAATATATATATTGTGATATATAGTATTGAAACTCATATTTCAATCCAATGTTTGTTAAAGGCTTCTCTAAAAAATCTTGGAAAATAATTGATCTTGGTTAGAAACAAAAGAGAGTTTAACTTAAGAAAGTATTACAAAATAACATATTTATATCATATCATTTTTGTAATAGAAAAATATTCATTGATAAAACATTATATTAAATGACATTTTATTTTGATTTATTATCTCATAGATAACATTATAAACATTGATTTCTTGGGGTTTTTATGATGATATATAGGGTTATGTTTTAACATTTCTAAAAACATTTGTCAAATTAATGAATAATAAACATATATTATTGTCCTTAGTCATAAAAATATTAGTATACCAAGCATTAATATTGATTTTTTTAAATTTTAGATATTGATATCCCAACATATTCTTTTCATAAAATCCTTATACACCTTGTTGCGTCATTGATGAATAGTGAATGATAAACATAACACATTATCTAGATGATACCTATAATTTCTTGTGGGACACAAACTGTAACAATTCAGTACTCTAATAGTATACCCCTCTTCGCCCATAAATGGGAGAAGAGAGTTAGTGACACCTGATTATATCCTCTAGTAGGCCTCGGGATGGAGACTAGGAAAGAGGGTATATGAATACAAAGATTAGAGGAATTACCTTTTAAGAGAACACATGTGAATGATAGAGAAAATGCATAGTCAACCAACTCATATTCATACTATAATATAATATAAACCCACTTACACATGTGTAAGGCCATGTATTAACTAATACAACTGAATGTGAAATCCACAGGTACCAAAAAGAAGTAAAACGATAGTGACCATGAATCTTGAACTTCTCTTGCAAAACCCCAGGCATGTAGTAACTAACATGATCTCCAATCAACATCAACTGACATGTAAACCATTTTATATATGTAAGGTGATTATAATATAACATTGAATATTATCTTCCCGAGAACCTCCCATCTATAACTAAATAAAGAACACTAAATCACAATGAACTACAGGTAAAACTAACTCATCACCTAAACATGTATCATATGTTACCAGACACACCATGGATACTCTCACTATATATCACATACAAGAGTATATGATATAATAAATAATAACATTGGTACATTGGTACTACTTCCCCACTAGCCTTTTGCTTTTCCCTAACATCACATATCCTCAGTATCTCTCTCTAAAAAGGATATCTAAAATAATCATAGGTGAAGAACTATGAAATTCATCTTAGGAACCATACCACCACATCTATATAACCAAAAGTAAATGGGTAGTTTTTGGGATCCACTCCAACCCACAAAACTATAATCTAATGTCGAGTATTATGCCTCAAGACATCTCATCCCATACGTAGATTAAGGATCCTCAAGACATCACAAACTATAAATGTTATACCCATTGTATTCTATAGAGAACTATATTCTGAATATATTTTTGTGATCTAATCACAAGCCATTAAAACCCTATACACACATATATGATGAAAACTAATAGTCGTGCATACCAACAAAAAGAAACTACTAAGTAATGTTAGTGGGGCCAAATGGGGCAGTCATCCATTCTTCCTCCCATGGGATGTTTGGGAAAATGCCCCAAAGGTATAGAATCCTCAGGGTGTCAATTTTCCTAATAGAAATGGTGGGCTTGTCTATAAAAACACACAAAGAACATTGTATAATATAGTTCACAACCATAGTATGGTCAAACCCTAGTCTTAAACTCAACAAGAACTAACATCTCTAAGACTTCTGGGTGCAACTCAAAAGACTATATATCCTATAATCAAAAAACCTTTTAATGATACATATTAAGTAACTCTTACCATTCCATTTGTTTCACATTACTTTAATTAATTCTCTAACCATTTATTGACCATTATGAATTACACATTTCATTACATTATCATTCCAACCATGACCCATGCCCCGATGCATAACCAAACTGAGTTTATGGATTCATAGAAATATTATCTCGACATTGAATCCCTGCATTCTCCAACACTATCTTTTATAAATTTATCTATTCATTTAAAACATTATCATTTTTAATATTTCCATATTTTAAGGAATTATAGGAAAACATTATATGCTTCCAAACATAATTGATCAACACAATGAGTATATAAACAACATGTTGAGTCTTTTCATTCTATAATGAATGTGTAGAACCTCCCATCCTTGATAATATAAACACATAAAGAATGTGGTATACCGCATGCATCAACGCCAGTTTGGAAGGAGAGTAAGAAAAATCGTCTTCCTGATGTAATGGTCAATGTAAAAAAGATAATCCAAAAAAATCAACAAACATTCAACTTTCATATCAATGTTTAATCCTTGATTAAACACGTTCTATCATCTCTAATTTCATCCATGATACAAATATTAATAAACTGATGCATCTTGCCACTCTATGTGTGCAATACATCCACAACATCTAGGCATCTTAGCCTCACAAACCACAACATCCCCCATGATTAGCCACCCTATGATCATATCACACCATAAGCATCATAATAAAAATAAGAAACTTGTATGATGGTCCTAAATAAGGAATTAGACCTTCACACACAATGATCTCTCATGGCTCTATGAACAAGGAACTTGGTCATTACATGTAAGTAGGAAACAACAACAGTTGGATTCAAAAAATATGTCTCTTTAACAATTTATCCAATTAATTATCAATTAAATATATAATTATGAACTATACCAATATCCATCAATAAAAATATGCTAAAATGAAAAATGTCATTAATATCACACTATCATTCAATATCAAGGGGGAACCTGTAATCATAATATAAGGAAACCTAATCAATTTTGTGATCCATTTCAATTAATTATTTCAGTTCAAATATTTATTATTTTATATCATTTCTTTATAAGTGGATAAATAATTCTAAAACTATGATTGTACATATGTAAATAGAGAATGAAAAAATCCCTATCATCAAAAGTTTTCCAATGTTCTTCGCTCGATAATGGATCAACACATAATATTCAAATCACTATTCATTAATCAACTTCTTCCACCCAAGGATGTCGTGACACCAACGAACTATCAACGTCCAAGATAATATACATTATAACAAAAAAGATCACATGCCATCACATTTCAAGGGAAAAATATAATAAATATGCCACGTATAAAAGAACAATAGTTGTAGAACATACCTTATATCAAATATGGTTTGACACATCCATGTTGCACAAAAATAATTTGTTCACATGTAGTATGAAAATACATCAAGGTGATTCATATCAAAGGATTACAATTCAATAGAAAAACTCAAATGGGATAAAATACTATAGGAATTCTTTTCAAAGTAAAAAAAAATAAGGAATATTGATTACCGAAGGTATATCTTCCTTTTAGAAATATAAATGTATCTATGGTTTTGATATGATTTTCATTTCCCATTAAAAAATTATCTGGACAAGATTATGTCTATTAATGGGGAAAGGCTCTCGGACCAATTGGAAAATATAGATAAGTGTTATGGTATTTTAATCGGCCTTATATCTCATAAAAGATTTATTGAATGCATTTTACATCGAAACTAATGTATGAAGGGGGAAACTGTAGGAAGTTGGAAAAATTGTTAACATCCCACCATTGGATGAATCACTAGTCCGTGAAGCTCTATTCAACCTACTATTAGGACACTATCCAGTACAGACTCAATGGTCCAGTAAACAATATTCAAACTACTTTTGGATGCCTCACCTATCATGGAAAAAATTTTCAAACTAAATTTAGATAACTCGTCGTTCCTAACCCAATATTTAGGGAAAAACTATTCAATATACCATTTGATGACTCAGTGGTCCTAACTCAGCAGTCCTGGAAACAATGTTCAACCTTCGATTGAGAAACACAAAATTCCGGACTCACTATTCCATGAAACACTATTCATAATACTGTTAGGACTCATCTTTCTAGACTTACTAGTCATAGAACCATTGTTCAATAGAGTATTGGATGACTCATTGGTGCTCAATCATCAATCCAGGAAAATCAATTCACAACTTGAAATTTTTAAAAAGTTTTTATAATAAGTCTTATTATCCTCCCCGAACACCTCAAACACAAGATTTTCATAAGGGAGTGGACTAGAGAGGCCCATTGAATTACACATATATAGCTTCCATACCATGTTACATTATATATATAATATGTGATATCTACATATAAAAAAATAAGAAATTCCCCATCATCATTTTGGTCAATGCTGATCCTCTCAAGAAGGAGTGGTTGAACTATTATGGGAAAATACTAGTAAGAATATTATTTTATTATTCTAATGTACAGTATATTAATTCATAATATGATTAGATCCCTCTAAATCCTCACCATATATTTGGTTATAATATCTTATATACTCAATTCATCTATAATATTATTAAAAATCCATGAATTGAAATAGATTAAATAATAAAAATATTTCATCATCTATAAAAAAAATTCATTTGATCGTATTTTCAACCTTTTTCAATATATATACTTGATAATTTTGTAATTTATAAATATTATATACACTTTCAAATTTATAAATTTCCTTGAAACCTATAACAAGAAAATATATAGAGAAATTTCAATATATTAATTTAGGATGTTTGTTTAATGAATATTTAATTAGTGTGTGGAAAATAATTTCTCATTTTCAAATTTAATGTGTACACAACCCATCAATTTTCTACATATAAAATTGTTGATCCCAAATACTTCCACACTTGGCATGATGTGTCTCTATAGACAGTAATTAGAATCTTCTTTTTTATGATTAACTATTCCCCCACAATCTCCAGGCCAAAAAAATAGCAAACCCTCCTATTTTTCTTTGTGAGTGGGCATAGAAGTCATTTTTTGTTTTGAAAAAATTGATGATAATAACATGATAATCCTTGGAAATTTTGTATCTCTGTCAAAAATGATTATATGAGACATCAATCATCTATCTAAATTTTTTAATGATACAATAATATCATTTTTCTAGTGATAATTTACCATTGTATTTTTAAATTTTCAGGGAATAATTTCAATCAAGAACTCTTACTCATGATTAGTATAAAGATGAGTCTACTCCTTTAGGAACATATTTATTCATAATTTATATGTCATCAATGATGATATTTTCTATTGTATCAATAATGTTTTTCAGACACACATTATCGTAAAGAAATAATTTGAATGATTGAGATGAGGATTCCATTGGAAATCCACACTCTTAATTACATATATATAGAATCAGAGTGTGATACATGATATATAGGGTGAATTACTAGTACATTAAAATTATTTTGGAAATATATATGGAAAACCAATCTATTCAAAGGATATCATGAAATTTATCTAAAGGTGGAAAACTAATTTATTCATGATGAAAATTTTCCAAAACATAATCAATTGATATAATAATCGTATATACTATTACCTAATAATATGAAATCATCTATGTTGGATAATTGATGTTATTATGAACAAAAATTAGGTATTCTAGTATGGAATGAATTTAAATTAAAAAATAAATAAACAATTATTTAATACATTTAATGATTACTTCAATTATCAGGACCCATAATTTTTATTATCATATCATATTACCATAATTTTTCCATTTTCATTAATGATTCATAGTACTCATAATCTTTATTTCGATAAAATCTTGAATTATATTAGATAAATACAATGATACCCATAGTTATTCCATTGAAATCTTAATGATATTATAGATTGAAAATTATTTATATCCATCATGTTAATAGTATTCTTAAATATTCTATTGAATTATCTACATTATACCCTTATTTACCACTATAGAAATATCATCCAATTCCTTTGTAAAATATACGTTTCTTCATTGAAATGATATTTGGACCACATAAAAATTAATATTTTATCCTTTATCACCATTATCTAATGAAAATCAATGATATTTTATCCACCCCATCGACGACACGAATGGAAATTCCATTATTTTTTTGTTTTTATGACATTTTTGATTGTTGATTTTTCATAGCTACAAGAAATAATTATTTCTACCCCATCATATTTGGAATATCATTTTTATATACTTCACATTGGTTCTTTACTAAATTCCTCAAATTTTATGAAATGAGAAAAATAATGGGAAAAATACTGATTATAATATATGTAAAATTTTACACTGAAAATAGAAATTAAGATCATTAAAGGGATAAATATTAAATGAAATATATTAATTAATATATATATTTATATTTTTAAATGTAAGTTATCGTATATATATTTACATATAAAATTATTCATTATAATTTTTTTTTTATGGTTGGTTATGAAATTGGGATTTGTGAAATAATATCCCCATGTGGAGTTAAACAATTTTAGTTATATTTCATACTGATTATTAACAATGTGTTGATATATTTAATTTCCAATGATATTTTTTAGAAAATTACCCATAGGTAGGATGGTTATATATCCCGATACACTTATAATATCTATTAATGGAACTAGTTTTTAGAAAAATGCTAACTTATTAAATTAACAAAACGTAGTTCACTTTTCCTATTATTTATTTTAGCTATAAGACATTGACAATTTTTTTAAATTATAATCCAATAAAATAACAGAAAATTAAATTTATACAAACATTAATGACCTATATCATTTTATATATATTATATCATGATATAATATATTATAATGTATGTAAGACATGCCTAAATATTGAGTTTCATATTCTCTTAAAAAATTACATAAACAACACAATAAAATAGATCTGGGAGACAATTATATTTCTTATACCCCATAGTTATCCTATAAAATTAACTTATCATCTAATACAACACTGAATAATCTAGGTACATAGATAAAAAATAAATAAGTTATAAATCCTTATAAGGTAATCATAAAATCATAACATGATTAATATAATGCATGGGATTCGATAGTCTTATAATGTTGACATAAATTGTGTTATAATCATAATGAAGAATATATAATCCTGATATCTGATGATAACAATGAGGCAACATAAGAACTAAAAAACACTAAATAATAATAAATAATAATCATTGTTAATGATAACATTTAGAAATTCCCTATCTAGTTATATAGAAGAGAAAATTAAATTACTACATTCTTATATGGTAAAAATACTCTCACCATTGAATATTGATCAATTTAGTATTCTTGGAAAATAGGAAACATTCATGTTATCCAAATTACAATGGAAATATAAAAAAATCATATCAAACATACTTTTACCTTCAATGTAATTGAAAATATCCTTTTTAATGTATTTTTGAAATGAATAAAATTATGTTTGTGCATAGATAATCTGTAATAGATATGGTCAAATGTTTTTATCTTGTGTATGTAAGGAATAATCAACATAAAATAGTAAATAATCAATTAATCTAAAATTAAATCAAAAATTTAGTTCAATTAGTTTCCATAAATAATATAATCATAAAAAATACATGTATAATGAAATCTAAATTCTTAATTAATGAAATTCATAATTCTCAAAATACATAATGGATTATTCTCAAAATATATATCATGAATCATTACTCTATTTCTACTCATCCAAGTCATAATTATAAATATTTAGGTTAGAGTTGTCTAAATACTTATCATATAGATAATTTTTATTTTATTATATAATGATATTTTTTTATAAATCCATGATATATCTATAATTAGACCCTAGTTATAATTTACATGTCCTGTGCATTTCATATATTTTGATTGATCAAATCATTTCATTCTAAATATAACATATAATTCAATATTTCCCTATATGAAATTATGAATATGATACATGAATACATCTTCATCATCAACCAATTAAAGAAAAAATAACTTTGGTATCATCATGTAATATAACCAATAACATTAATGATTTTTTTCATATTTTGAAACTTAATTAAATGTTCATTTGAACATTTCATTCAAAAAATAAAATTTCAAATATTGAAATATAATTATATAATAATATAGAAAATATTAACTAAATAATTATATTCAAATTTATTAACAAATACATTTAATGGATTTATCAAATTATTAAGGGTTAATGATGAAGAGAAATTTTTATGTCATTTACATTAAAACAAAAAATCTGATGTCATTTATGATAAAAATTCAATAATACCTCATAATTAAAATAATAATAAGACTTATTATAGACTATATAATTAACTATAAATAATAGTATAAATAAAAAAGAAAACAAATTTATTAATATTAACAAAGTACTTGACATAATTTTGAGAAAAAATGATATTATGAAATAGGATTTTTAGCTGAAGATATATATAATGTTAGATAATCCGTAACACAAATTCAATGTATTTAGTACATAAGAAGTTGATAATCAAATAAAAACAAATAAAAAGTCAAGATAACAATGTGAAAAGAAAATTAATGAGTTTATTAGGAGAGAAAACATAATAATTTATCATTCAAATATTTATCCTACATAATTTTGTTAGATAATGTGATTTTAAAATAACTCTCTTTCCCATAGTGTGAATTACCCATTTATTATTTTATCCACTTATATATAAAAATTTATATTTTTTATAATTTTATACCTAATTCATATACATGGTAATATTACATAAATGATATGTTTTTTATATTCCAATAGTCAGTTATTAATTTTTTTATTAAAATCATCAATTCCAGGAATTAATTTTATGTTCTTTCATGAATGTTTTATTTTAATGGTTGTATTTATTTATTAATTATCATAAATACATCATTTAATTGATTTTTTTAATTATATAAATATCTTATATATTAATTATGTAAATATTTTAAATATTTCATGAATAATCGATATGAAAAATTAATTGAATCACTTCATGGAGATTGTAAGAAAAAATTATATAAGATATATGTTACTATTTATAATGGTTGAATATATATGAAGTTCAATGATGAAATTTATTTATGGAACTATAAGTACTTAATTAAAATCATATATATATATATATATATTCAATATTTATTGTCATCCATGTAAATTATTGATGCATAATTAATTTCACCTATATGAGGATATGTTAAGTTATCTTTTGGCATGATTTCTCTTTTTAATATTAAAAGGATATCAATAATAATTAATAAATAAATATAATAAACACTAAAATGTTTTATCATACTAGTAAAAAAATTCAAATATATATAGTATATTTTGGATAATTATACAAAAAAATCTGTTTTAATATGTCGGTAAAGATGATTACCCCTTCTGTGGTTTCCGTTGTTTATATCCATTATAATGGACATTTCGATTAAACATTTATGAATATAAGACACTAAATGTTTTTTTACGGATGTTGATAAAATAATTGGTTAGGATTTTATCATGACATGTAGAACGATGTTGTGTAAATTCAAGATATAAGGGGTGACATTTTATAATTGATGGCTAGGGTATTGTATAAAATGAAATAGATATTATAATATAATTTGTGTGAATCAAAAGAAAATGGATCATAAATTAAAAATAATCTATTAAATAGGATATATATTATAATATAATTGTTGTCAATCACAACCAAAATGGATCATAAATTAAACCTATTTGGTTAGAAATATTGTATTGATTTAATATAACAATCCTAAAAATTTTAAATATGCTTAATATTCATGTTAATAATATTAATTTTTATTAATCCCTTTTTATATCATTTGATCTCTAACCATAGTAATGTATTTCTTCATATTAAATTGTTATAATTAAACATATAACATGAAAATCAGATCATAATTGTCTAAGGGATTAAAATTTATACAATATCATACCCATTTCCATAATTATACATTTTCTATATTTAAATAAATAAAAAAAATTTAGAAAAATTAATTATTGTCAATTTGACAATATTAATTTAATTTTTCATTAGTGAAATAATGATTTTAATTTAATTTGAATATAAAATATAAAAATATCAATAATATTATATATTTATTTATGAAATTATTTTAATACAATAGCTCATCCAAATCAAATTACTATTAATATTTTTTAATATAACTTATTTGATTTTGTGATTGGAAACAAATAGGGTCTTGACATTACCAATTATTTTAAATAATTATACAATTTCAAAAAATTATAGAAATATACCATCTTAAAAAATTATTTTTGATAAAATTTAAAAAAAATTCATTTTTAATGTATTCTTATCCCTATGTTAGCATATAAATCAAATTAAAAGAAATACTGTTTCATTTTAGAATTTTTGTTACCAAAAATAGTATAAATATATTTTCCATGTAAAGTGTATCCAAAATGTAATTTATTTTATACTCCAAAGTGGTGGATGGATTTTTTATATCCAATTAAATAATTTATAATTTGGATTTGATTTTCAAAACTTATATAGAGGGTTTAAAATTGATTTTTGGTATATACTCTTATAGATGTGACACATATTTACAATAATAATTATTCATAATGAACAAAAATAAAATTAACCAGTTATAGGATTTAAAAATCATTAGTCCAAATATGGAATCATTTTTAGATTAAATATCTATATATGGTAGAAAAAAGTTTAAATTTAAATTTATAAATCAATTAGTAAAATATTACTTAGAAAAATGTGTTATTATCATAAAAGTTAACTTATATAATAATCATTGACGTTTCTAATTAAAATGGTTTTAATTTTATTTTTCAAAAATTAGATTGATCAAATGAATCTTTTAAAAAATATTCCTAATATACTATTACATTTAAATTATATTATTTATGGAAATTAATTTATAGAATTCAGAAAAACTGAATTATAACTATTCCTTGAACCATGATCATATCAAAAAATTCCAAAAATCTATGGAATATAATTTCAATTTTATGATTTAAAAAGTGAATTATATTATCAAAAATAGAATTTCTATAATTTTATGGAGCATATTATGATATTATCACCCATAATATTATAAAAACCAAAAAAAAATTATTAAATCCTGAAATATACTTTTTGATAAATTAGAACATATTTCAAACAAACTTAATCAATATATTTTTATTGAATAACATCTTAATTCATATTTTACATGATGTGGTTAATCCCATACATACATTCTAATATAATTTCTTGTCAATAACTAACAATTAATCATATTTCAAAAGAATGCTTTGGTTAGTCTGAACATAATGTCGCATGTATAGAATGCTATTAATGATATTAAATATATTTAATGATACATATATCATATTAACATGGGTTTCTATATTCTACCACATTCTAAAAATTCCAATATCAATGTTTCATTGCTACATTTCTAAAAAAATTATTCTTCTCCCTCAATACATGCTAATGTTAGATTTTTTTATTATACAATTTTATATTTTCTGTAATAATATTTATTAGGAAATTATTACTTTTTCATATACAATTATCTATATAATTCATAATCATTACAATTTGTCACTCATAATATATATTTCTCTGTAGTGACACAACATATTTTATAGTATTTGAGAAAGATTAGCTGGGAATATCAAAATGAGAGATACAAAAAACACGTCATTAAATAGAGAGTTATTCATCGAATCAATAAAATAACAAGCAACAATACTAATTTGATAAATAATTTGAATGTTTTGAATATAAATGGGTTTCACTACTTATATATCTCTAGTATCATAATATTCTTCCAATTACATATAAATAAGAATACATTTTCACCAACTAAAAACCCTAGATCTCACTTATGATTTTCAACATTACATTATTTTTTATTATGAGTTTCTCTTATGAGATGTTGAATCGATCAAAGATTTTATACTATTTCATATGATTGATTAGATCACAAATAAATTATTACTCTAAAATAATCTCATCATAATCGATTTCTTCACTTCACATGATAGAGGGTTTCATAATTTGATATCAAATTGATTTAGTCAATGTTATTTTTGTTATTAATTTTCAAAAAATGGTGATTTTGATCCCATAAACCATTAAAATTAATATATAATAATCTAATAATGTCTTATTGAGTTTGAATGGTTCTCTCATATTAACTATCTAACGATGGGTGATAGGTAATAAAGCTTCACTCTATAAAAAGATACATATCAATAACATTATATTATACATCATATCATAATATGATATGATAGAGAGTGGTAATCTATAAAATATCCTAACAAAATTTATGTATAAGTGATAAATGATGTAAATATGTAAATCAATTACAATAGGAAAAAATGAACAAATTTCATATAATTAATAACTGCAAACTAAATAAAATTTTATTTTTTTAGATTTTGGAGTATCTATTTATGAAATATATGGTATTATTCTCATTTCTATTATAGAATGGGTAATGTTTCACATTTCATGTTATCCCATTAAAAATATGATTTCATATCTCTATACATATTCATATGTCAAGGATGAATAAAGAATGATGAACAATAAACATCATCAAACAGCTATGTATCCATGTTTGGTCTGTTCTTTATCTGAATCATTAAATATTATCACGGTTCTACATAGGAACAACACTCAACATATTATATAATTAGAATTCGTTCTAATAATAATTATTAAACCACTTATGGATGGATGGTTGGACATTAATATGGAAATGATAATAATTTTTCCCTTTCATAAATATTCCATGATTCTTCCGATATATACCTAAAAATATTGGATAAAATTTAATATTTATAATGGAAAATCCAACATGAAACATCTGACCTATAGGATCATCCACCTTGTTCATTTTCCATTGGCGGCAATTAATTTATTAGTAATAATAATTTTTTGACGCAAACCATGTTATCATTAAAATATTCAGCTCATTATATGTAAATATATATGTATGTCATTTCTGATTACTACTTAAATAAAAAAATATTATCAATTTTTCTTCAAAATAATTTCTGAAAAACATAACTCTTCAAACTCTAAATCATTATTTACAAAACTTTTCACATCAATGGTTAGTTAGAAAGAGGCAGAAGTTATAACCTTGTCATTTTCATGAGGAATACCCATATTACATTATTTTATGAATTACTATATGTAAAAAACTATTCTCTATACTCGGGTAGTTTAAGGAAAAAAAACCTTTAAAAAAATCACATTAGTTCTTTTTCTATTCATTTATCATTACTCTTTTGATTACAACGTAACCCCATTTTTAGTCAACACAGTTAGTGGATTTCATTATCTAGAGAAATCTCTGAAAAGTCATCATTAGAATCCATCAAAACAATTAAAAATATCTAACTAAGATACATTTCCCTAATTAAAAAATTACACAAGATCTCCCATCATTTAACGATCCATGGTTATACCATCACCTGAATTTATATAATGTTGATTGAAATTTTTTCTCACCAAATACTACACTAGTAAAATATGGAATAGTACATCTCCATTCATAGGTTCATTATCAAACTAATAAAATATTCAATATAAAATTCAATAAAATTCAAATATATAGGAACATTACATAAAAATACTACTACATGTTGATCTTGGTTACCTCAAAACTGTCAATTAATTAAATACATGAGGATAATAAGTCAATTGGTACGTAAAAATTTAATTTATCAAAATTCATCTTTACCACCCCTTATATGAATGGATGAATTCGGTATACCATATTTCATGAACCATATCATATGATATTTAGTTTTAATATAATTATTTCAAAAATATTGAGCACCTCCTATCTATTAAAACATATCATTTGTTTGAGAATGAGAGTACATTTTATTGATAGAGATCATGTTATGTCTCAGATATTCAATATAAAAATTCATTGACCCATTAGTATTCTCATCAAAATAAAGGGATGAACCTGATGTTGAAGCACTATTACAAATAAATCCCATATTTAGAATCTCATGGGGTTGCTTTTATAATTACAAATACTCAATTAATCAAATAAATTATTATTTATTAGAAAATGGATTAGTTTTAGTTATGTGATCTATTGAAATCCCATCACTATTTCTCATGGATAGGATATGAAAATATTTTTAAAAGGAATAAAAAACTAACATAAAATTGGAATATATACTATTTTGAGATTCCCCTAAAAAATCAAAGATAAATATCCCATGTGAATAGTTCGTAATACCAATACTATGGAATAAATTTTCATTAGATGTTCATGAACCTCATCACACAAATATATGATTATAATTTGATCCATTTTTTCAATTGAATTATATATTTATAAAAAAATTATATATATATTATATTGGGAGGGAAATCCATGAAAATATTTACATTGAATTAAACATGAGGTTTAATAAAAAAATTAATAGGAATCATATTCTATAAAAAAATCTATTATATACGAGCTACAAATATATGATGCACTCATTTTACTATTTTATGTTCCCACAAAAAACTCCAAATCTAATTTTTGACATCGTGATTTGATTAAAATAAAATATAATTAAATATATAATAGTGCATATAACATAAATCAAATAATATAATTACACTTGCATTGTATATAGTTTGTATAAAATTTACCAAATCATTAGGCACGAACACATCAGTTGTAGTAACTTCATATTATTGTTCTTATAATAATGGATTATTCCTTTATATATTCCCTTTATGTATAGTAATTTGGATATGATAATTACATCTCCTTTTAATGTGAAATCACTATATAAAATATCTAAATATCCCATAATTTTATTCATGAGCTTTATTAAACAATTTTTCATACTAAAAAAACTTAATAGTCTTATGCATGTACTTACGTATTTATTTCCACAATTATAAAATGATGGAAGTCCCAATAAACTTTAATTATTATTCCTTTTAATGGTGTAAATATAGCCAATTTTTTCCTAAGATCCATTGAATATATAATACAATGAAATAAAATTATTTTAATTAATAGAAAATGGAATCATATAATCATATGATGACTAATTTTGGGATTTCAATTCCATTTTCGGGATCATCTTATATCTGGAAATAAAATAGTAGTAAAATTATATTGCTTAATTAGTCTAAATAATTATAGAATAAATTTTTAATTTGATCCTCACACTTTTTTGCACAGTCTCATTCTTCATTGTTTAAGGTATGGAACATAATCTTCATTTCATCTTTTTATTCTCTAGGGAAGTATTTGATTATGAATATATCATTACATGATCTCATATCTATATATTATCATTTTAAAAAATCTCTAGGGTTATGTATTAATTACCACAATAGATTTATATATCCTTTCAAAAAATGTATTAAAATAACCTTTTCACATTAATTATATAATTAAACTATGAAAATTATTTCAAGTTAATATATACATTTCATAACTACTAGGCTACTTTAGTTTCCCTAAATTATGGATTCATTTATCTTATGATGTGATCCAACATAGGTGAATATCATATTGAAATTATACGTTAATCAATATAGGCATGGTTACTGATCGTATCTATAACTAACTTCTCTAATATTTCCATGATATAATTAGTTCCAACAATTTAGATATTAGAAGTAATTGTATGATATTATCCATATTTAATATGGGTGTTGATTTAATTTTATCCACTAATAACCTTCTCTAAACAATAGAATACAATGAGTCATCTCACAATCATAATTTATATTGATCAATAAAATTAATATATATATAATTGTAAAATTTATCAAAAACTACAATGGTTTATCATTATAGATATGACACATATGTTCATTTGAATTCATGATCCAATTATTTGTAAAAAATATTATAACATATAAAATGTAGAAATCATAAATCCAAATACATAGAGCTACAATTTAATTTATTACATTGGAACCAGATATGTGGAATGTAACCATACATGATTGATATGATTAGAAGTGTGGGACAATTATATATATACATGAATATCATATTTCATTGAAAATTTTCAAACAATAAACATTTAATATTATTATATCAGTGGTATCATTCATAATATTCTTCTTCTATTCCTAGTTTTTTTAAATAACTGTATGTTGAAATTATATTATTTGTAAGTGTCATGTGAAATAAAATTTATCTGTATTAAATAAGTTATAATTATCATTGAAGAGAGGGTAATCAAAAAAACTCATTCAATGAAATCATAATATCAATTTTTATCATTGGATAATTAAATCATATCAAATACATGGATAATGAAAAAAAAAACATAATTTTATAAAATAATAATTATAGATATTATTGACCTCTCAACAATAATATCAAAACTCATATAGTCATTTCCTATAAACTAATACATCATTCTTAATAAATGGGTACTGTAATAAAAAATAATATATAATTCATACAATTTTGTATCATGATACATGTTGATACATCAAAGGAATATCAGTAATTGGTCCTCACCATTTACTTTAATATGTTATGAATTCATAATTTTAATGAAAAATAAAATTCATTCTCTAAATAAATTACAATTTATCCATTAATAAAATTGAATCAAAATTATTTTACATTAATATGTTATCCTAAAAAAACGAAGAAAAATAATAGAGATGTTGAAAATTGATCATATCCTTTATAACATCAATAAGGGTAATTATTTTTTGAAATAACATAAAATCTCACCCAAAAATTTCATAAGGAAAATTCACTTTAATAATATATCTATATCATAAAAATTAATCATTAAAAACAATAATTTTATTAAAAACCTAAAGAAATTTTAACATACATCTATTTCATTGTGTTCAACAATCTAAATATGTCATTTTAAAAAAATATATAACAATGTAAATAATATTTATTATATTACAAAAAATATATATACATATAATATTATATATAACATCTTGATAGAATTATAAAACAAATTAATAATAATTCATTATTTGAATCAATGTTTCAAGGTGTTGTTTGTTTAGTTTTTAATTTAGTATACGGTTTAAAGGTTTTGATCATTTTATATTGATAAAAATTTAATCATTTCGTGATATTAGTCATGATATATATATGATATATAGTATAAATATACTTTTTATAAACACACTTGAAATATGGATATGGAAATTGAATCACATCACATAATGGATATGGTAAGCCATAAATACACTCAAGAGAACTTTTAATTTTTAATATGTGGATGGTTAAGAAGATAAATGATAAATAAAATTTATAAAACCATTAATATATCATAAATTTCACATATAATCATTCCATCTATCTAAATATCCATACATTTAATATAGATATATAAATGAATTTCACCACTATATAGTGATGGTAAGTTATACGTACACACTAGTGATGTGTTACATTTTTTATGAAAAAGTATATATTAAAATCAGTTTCCATTAAATATAATATAATATTCATTTAGTGCTTAATCATTAATTATTTTTTAGGATATTAAATATAGATTTTGTGTAAGTATAATAAAAATGATATTTCAATGAGTTGATAAAGATGATCACCTCTTCTTTAGTAGATAATCATTATATCCTATCTTAATGACCTTTGCAATGTAATTTTAAGAAGAAATACAATATATATAATGGACATTGATGTTTTAAAGATATATGGGAAGAGTTTGGTTGTGTTTTCTCTCTTAATTTGTTGTAAATAATAGTGGTAAACAATATCAATTTATAACTAAGTAGATGGGCACTTTTGGAGTTTGATGAAATATTATATTTTAATCTATTACTGACTCTTGTCAATTTTTCCAAAATGTAATGTATTTTAGGATAATATAAATATTTTATTAACATATTAATGTAATTAAATTTATAAAGTTATAGATATCATATTAAACCATATTGTTTTTATCCACCCTTATGTTAACTAATTGTATCATTAAACACAGTAACGAGTTTTTCAATATTAAATGGTTATAATTTAACATTTAAGGTGATAATATAATCATGACTGGGCATGGGATGATATTTTATCTATTACATTATCAACTATTAGACGTAAAATATTTTTATGATTTTAAAAAAATAAAACAAAATATTTCTTTTTATATAATTTCATTTTTTTCCATTATGACAATATTTATTTATTTTAAATTTAAATTCCTGAATATAGTTATAGAATTATAATATTAACCATAATCACAGAAATAAATTATTATATTATTATATAAATTTATTATAAAAAATATTTTAAAAAGATTTCAACATAAAATCTTTCTAAATTATAAATTTTATTATTCTATTACATATTCAAATACAATATTGGCATAATATAAATATTAATTTACTTATATCATTATTAAATGTCGAAAATATATTTAAAAAATAAATAAATTAATTATGTTAAAAAATAAAATATTATATTCATTAATAACATATCAAAATCCCTATGCGGACATATAAAATAAATTATAATAAACTGAATGACATTAGAAAATATTTATTACAAATAAATAATTTTAAAGTCATTATCAATGAAAAAATAAATAAATATGAGATATACTAAAATTTTGGATGGATTTGGTAATCATAATTTTATTAAATTTAATTAATAATATTATTACGCAAAATTTTAGATATTATATAACAGTGTTAACCTTAATTACCAATTTTACCCTAATAGTGGTGAATTGTTTTTACAAGGTAACTATCTTTAATGAAACAAATTAGATGAAACTATTTATCAAATTTTTTTATCATCGTTTGAAATGTGTTACTTAATTATTATAATTCATTATATATAATAGTAGAAAATAAATATTATTACAAATGTGTGAAATTTAATCAAAATTGTTTTTTAGATATACATGTTTTCAGAATAATAATTTTCCTATATAAAATCAAATATGTATATTATTAAAATTGAATTAACTCAAAAATTAAAAATAAAATAGATCACAAGAAACTATAATCAGAAATAAAATATAAAATTTTCCATTTAAATTATATAATCTATAGATAAAAAGGATAATATTTAAAAATTAGTATTATTTACTATCAATAGAAAAATCTGTAATGTCAAAAAATCCAAATAATTCACCCACATTTAATTTTGATAATATTATTTATATAATGTTTTTATTTTTATAGAATTAAATTTATTAAGATGTAATAATTTACCAAAAATATTAAACACAAAATTATATAAAAACTCACCATTTAGAAGAAAATATTAGTAAATCATAAAATGGTTTTTAAAAAAAAAATATGTACTTATTTCATGTGAATCGATCTATAATTTCTTACTAAAAAATATTTATACATATATCTAAAAATTGGGATAATAGTGTCCATACCACACAATTTAAGAGTTAATGGTTAAAAATTACATAAAAATATTTAAATAATATTTTTCAGTGCAGTTTTACTTAGTATTTCATCTAATTAATGTTATTTAATAAAATTAAATTTATTTAAAGTTATATATATCATAATATCACATGGTTTCAACTATAAAATGAGGAATCCTAAAATATATTTCATTGTATAAACTCCATTTGTAAATACATTGTATAAAATTGGATAAAAATACCAATTGAATTAGAGGGAAATAATAATTTGGTCCCACCCCTAAGATCTATATCATGTACATGTATTTCTATGGAAAATAGATCACATAATAAAATGTTATTTTTATCACCTTTATTACCAATTTTAGGTATTGTGGGGGGGGGATTTATTCACCAAAAAATGAACTATATTATCTTCTTTAATATGATACATGAGGGGATATGTGGATTTGTATTCCAAACAAAATAAATATGACAAAGAAAATCATAAAATTATTTCTGTAGCATAATGAGTGAATCATAAGGATAAAGGAAGGTTTTTATGAGAGATATATATGGAATATCATTACATGATATTAAAATTTACAACAATTATATTTGTTTAAAACTTTTAATCATGAAAAATTTGAAGTTATAATGATTAATATAAATAGTGAACATTAAAGGAAATGGAAAAAGTCGGGATACATTACCTAGATAGGTGATTTTAAATGATTTTGGGATATTTTATATATAATAAGAACATGTATGGGGTTCACTATAGAGGGACAGTGTAGAATTTTTTTTTGATTGACAATTATTGGGATGTTTGTTTGGTATATATATAAAAATTGAGTGCAATTCATTATTAATTTCTATTGTTTTTAAATCTATATTATCGATTAATCATAACTATATACCATCCTTTGGTTTTACCGAAGGTTTTCACTAAATGGGAGTGTTTTTAATACATAAAATTTATTAGATGCTAAAATATAAAATTAATACAATTTTTAGGTGGTAGTGATTTGTGTTCATTAAGATTGGATATTAAAAACCATAAATATAATATTTTATTTAGAAGATTTATTTCATGTTTATAAAATAAATAAATTAATATCAAAAAAAATGTAAAGGGGGATATATATTAGGCCATGTATTCCATTTATAGTGTTTATTACATCAATTTTTGAATATATTGATGTAATAATATATACAATTTATTTATACAGTATATAATTTTAAATGAAAATATCGGTAGCCTAAGAAAAGTATTAAAAAATCACGATTTTCTAATATGAGAGTGATAATTTCAAAAATACTATCGATCTTATTATAAATATTATTTTAAATATGATATTTTGAACATTTAATTCATAATTGATATTTAATAGATATTAAAAGTATTGGAAAAAATAACAACAATATGAACAACATAATTATTACATTGGACTTCATAAAAATCAATTTTGAATTATATTTAAATTCATTTAATTGAATAATAACTTTTTTGTAAAATTAAAATCACATAAAATATATAATATTTTATTAAATTATTTTCTTAATTTATATTATGTATTTCCCAAAACAATATATTTACTTTTTGGGATTAAAATATAGTTTTTAAAAAACCTATTATGTAATAATTAATATATTAATAAAAAAGAGAAAAATATAGTTGTTATATTTTTTATAAGAAAAATAAAATATATTACTTCTTGGTTTTATCTGCATAATCAATTATTAAACTATAATACACCCTAAGGAAAACTTTTAAATGGGGATAAATTCCTAGCGTGATCATACAAATATGGTTTGAGACATCATCTCAATATGATTAAATACTTATCATGAATGGTTTAAATCTAGAATCTTTTTTTAGATCTCAACATGGGATTTTTCAATGGAAATGACATGGAATTGCGTATCTATATAATCTAAGGTAAATGGGATTCATTAAGTTTGATTATACTAGTCGAATTAATCAATTATTTCATTTTTGTCAACAATATTTTATTATAAATTTCAAATATAATAATCTTAAAGGATAATATTAAAAAACAATATTATGAATGATTAATACACCTAATATAATTTTAAATCTAATAGGATAAGTTTTTTAATGGTACAAAATAACTAATTTAGAGCATCTAATTTCTATAACAACTCTAAAAATGAAATATTTACTCATTCAAACTGTAATTTCATTTATAATATAGTTTTTCATTATAGATTCAATTAAAATGTAAATTTGTTTTTTATCAATCAATTTTTATTATAATTTCTGAAATTGAGTTCTATTATCCTTTATGGTTTTTTATTTTAATTAAAGGATGAAGAGTTGATTTTTCAAGAAGGTTTTAAAGATCCATTTATTGATTATAGAGTAAATTTTTACATTCTATAAATAGTAATGGTAAAATATTGTTTTATAAAGTATATAACTATCGTTGACGTACATATATTGTGAAAAATATTAAAATTTATGGATATAAATATTAATGGAATAATAATTTAAATAAGGAGTGAAAATCACTCAGTATTTTTGGATCTAATGGAATATTATAATTATAGTCTTTGTGGTATATTTCATTGTATATATTTAGTAATTATAATATAGGATATTTTAATTGATTTCCATGTATTTGGGAAATATAATATAGATAATAAATGAATGATATTTGTTTGAAATATCTAAATCCTTAAGTCTATGACATATGTCCTGGATATAAGAGTGAACTAAATTGGAATATCATATATATATGTGAAACCAAAAACATTTAAATAAATATATAGATGATGAAATAATTAATATGTAGTTAATTTTTTTTAAAGAATAATGAATTTCTATTCATTATGTAACTATTATATAATATCTTAAAATGTAGTATTTCCATAATGGGTGTCCCAACCCTTCCCCCGAGGCCCTTTACATGACTACCCCATTGCCGTCTTTCGTAGACTATGGGCTGGAGACTAGAACTGTAAATGAAAATCCCAAAAATTGGAAGGAATCTTCTTTAAACATGTACACAAAAATCCAAACACATCGTAACTCATAGAAATGCGGAAAAAATTATACCACTAAAACATGGAAGAGTGAAAATACAAGATAAATTAATTGTTCAGAATAGAAACCAAAAAATGAACTAAATACTATAAAGTAAAAATGGAAAATTCAATGACCATCTGCAGACACCCCAACATGATTGTGATAGTAGTGAAGCTACTGGAATCCAAAGTAGTATTTCAAGCCCGCCTTGTCCTATAGGGCCCCACATGGGGTTAGTCCACTAATTCAACTATTGTAAACTCAGTCTATCCCATCCCCCGGAGCTACTCTGTCGAAATATCGAACATATGCACTAAACAAAATATAAATTGGAAAACCTATGCAAGGGTGAGTATAACAATACTTAGTAGGGACCCTGAGACCCCTAAAGGTATATCGGTAATCTTCGATGGAAAATACCACAATGTAAAATACCCCATACGTAAAACCACCAAGGATCAACTCAACCACGTGGAACATAGTAAAAGATTCATCACACACCAGGTATATAACATAAAGAATAAGAATAATGGTGATTAGTATTAAAGATAATTCATTTTTTTCAAGTGAAAATTTAAACTTCTAATACAAAAATAAGTCACTCTATCACCGATCCACATAGGGTCATAAGACAAATATCCACACAGGGTTGTAAGTTGTAGATCCACACATAGTCGTAAGTCACAGATCCATGATGGGACACTCAAAGGCTGGTGCTCCTCAAGACATGCTACTGCTAATCCACATAGGTATTTATCTTGTCATTCCCAATTGGGTTCTAAGTGATTGATCCACATAGGTTCATGAGTCGTTAATCGATATAGGGTTGTAAGTCATCGATCCACACAGGGTTGTAAGATTCTGATCCATAGAGAGTCATAAGACATCGATCCACACAGGGTCATATTTCAATAATCAATGATGGGCCATTATAAGGCTGGTTGACATCATGTTATTCTACTTATGATCCCCATAGGGTCAATCTGATGTCGATCCCCAAAGGTAAGTTTGTTACAAGGGATCCATCCATGTGATTCTCACACATGGCGTGCCTGAGTTTCAGAGAAACCACACATTAAAATATCCATCATACCTCAAATATCAAAAAGGCTCAAAAAAAAGTATCTTGATGAACCAATAGGTCATATGTGTTCAAAACAATACATACAGTCCACCAATCTGATGCATGGTACGTAGCTTATTGTCATTTTGGTACCTAGGCCCCGGTTTGATTCTATTCTGTTCTGACTGATCTATACTCCAAATTTATCCAAAAACAATGATGAGTATCACAAAAAGACTGCCTCTTAATAAGGGTTCCAGTGATGATGATTGTTTATCAAACATGCTCCTGGTTTAGACTATAATCCCCTTTAAGAAAAACTAAGATAAAATTGGGTCTGGCTCCAGTTTGACCTGGGCAGACCAATGCATCCTGACCTAGCCCGCTTAGCCCTGTCCAGACCATTTGGACATGGGATCGTCCCACTGGCCTCGGGCTTTGCCTAGTGACAGTGGGACCATCCCGACCCACCCTATTAGTCGTAGCCCACCAGTAGGGCGTGGGGGTCTTCTCCCCTCAAGAATTGACGTGATCCATTCAGTCTTACTAATTAATGGTGCAAGGATGGAACCACTACTCTAGCTAACTGGTCTAGTGGAATGGTCTACTAGGGACCCACAATCCTGGTATGTATCTGCCATGGTCAGAGCTATGGAGCCTTCTCCATGGAACGCTTTCGTGGCGCGTTGCCCAGTTCAATGCGGTCGGCAATGGCCACCCCCTATTTATCGGAGACCCCTTGGTCACTACCACCTCCTGACGACCGAAAATGGGTAGCCTCCACTACCATTCACTGGTAGCACCACATATATGGTGCTGAACTAGCAGAACTTCTGTGGTCCACTAGTGATGTTCTGATGGTCGGATTTCATTCTTGTATGCGCCCATGGGCCTCCTAGGACGCCTCCAACACTGTGTGGACCTCGATTTGGACATTCCACATTATTTATCAATTTCCCACAATGAACACAACCAACCAAGAAAGGAGGATGGTTCGGGAATTGTTTGGTTTGGCACACCCCATCTTCATCAGGGTTATAATAAGGGAAGAGTTCATATATCATAATGAAAAGATGAATTTATAATGCTCTTAGAAATTAATCGAGGGTGACCCCTACCTTGAACTAATTGAATGACGCTGCGAATGAGGAATAATGATACACATAAAAAGATTTTTGTTGGTGTTCATTCGTTCCATATTTATCATTGTAGTAGGTGTCCATTGGAATTTTATCAGAGCATCCTCAGGTCGATCCCCTTTACCCATGACATGGTTTTGTTTAAATAGAAGAAAAAGAACCACCCACATTGTGTTTTATTAATGCAGTTCATTAGTGAACCAAAAATAAGTTTTCATTAATTCAGTGAACATCTTGGTTACACAACACAAAGGTCATTTCGTTAAATGACTTTCATTTAGTCATAACAATATACCATGGTCTTTTCATCCGCTGCGAAACGGTGAGAAGTTAATAAAATAACTCATGGAGTTATTTTATAATATTTTATAAAGTTCAAAAATTAACGTTTTGCTTCAATCATTATTAGTCTAAGATATGATTCTCCTAGTCAAATTATAGTACTACAAATTCAACGATGCCCTCATATTTCTAATCAGATCTCTAGTACCAAAGATAGAAATTCGTGACCCCATCTTTAATGATGGTACCTTAAAAAAAGTTCAAATATTATAAACAGTTAACCTCAAACCATGCCATTTGAGGTTATTGTAACAACCCATGATTTTATGAGAATTATTCTTTTTAATTATATTGATGTCTATATTTTTACGCTACACCAAAATTATATTTTTCTATAAGAAACACCGTATTAGCTTTAAGTATACGCAACAATATTCTTGGCTCGTGTTACACACAATTTCAAATTCGTATTATAGAAATTTTTCTACGCAACATTAAGTATAGATTTTGTTTAATGTATAAATGAAATATGTTTTGATTATGTTATAAACAACAAAAAGGGGGCTTTCAATACACGCAACCTTGACTTGGCTTGCATTATATGAAATCGTGACCTTCCTCGATAGCTTGTGTAGTATGCAATACCGGGTTTCACTTAACAACGATATATTATTACAATATTATGAACTAGATGTTATGAATAAGTATTAACTAAATTTTTAATGTTATAACATTATTATTCATCTTAAACATTTTTTAGAACATCGTATGGGAACAATATAAATTTTTCGAGTAAAATAAATATTTTCATAAAAATGCAGTTTTGCCGCCTTTTGATGATGTACCCACATTAAATCTAGTTTTTGACATGTTTATAAGTTAAATTTGAAAAAATATATTTCTAATTTTTAATCAGGATATAAATATATACTTTTGAGAAATTTTTCATACTATTCTGAAAACTTTCATATTTTAATGAATAGTAAAAACACACTATATTTTAATTAAAAACAACTTTTTTCATCGTAATAATTTATATGGTTAAATTATAATATTTAATGGATTTAATGTATAAATAGAATATATTTTTAACATTTAATATAATTTATGTCATTATCATTGATTTTACATTGAATTCATAAGTAAAATCATTTCAAACTTTTGCAATGTTTTAACTTTTAAAACTTGTTTTCTTACCAACATGATTAATTTAAAATTAATTTCAGAAACTTTTTTGATTTGAATTTGATAAAATGGATTCCATATTTGGAATCACTATGAATAAACTATGTTAATAATATACATTTTATTTTTTGACATTATGAATAGTAACTGTGATAAATTTTATTTTTTGACATTATGAATTGTAACTACGATAAATTTTAAAAAAATATTTAATTAACATAATAGATTATACATTAATGATGTAGAAATTATTTATTTAGTGAAAACAAATAATATAGAATTTATTAAAATAAAAATACCTATTAAAAGAACCAGAAACATTAACAAACATTATTGGTCGGGTATATCTATACCCTAAGCATAAAAGGGTCAATTTGTGGACCATTTGGAGCCTTATGAAAGTGATTAGGACATTTATATTATATTATTTCAAATTATGTCAAAGATTACACCTTCTTAATTTAATAAATATATAAATTTAAATGTTCTGATTTTAAGATGATAAATTATAGTAAAACAATTATTATGAAAGGTTTTATATTTTTCTTCATCATAGGATTTTATTTCTAATTTTTATGCAACTAATATGTATATTAAATGATTATACAAAAATTATTTAGTAATTTTTTTATTAAGGGAAATATTAAATAAATGGTTTTATAAATATTAAAATAAACATTATATGAAATAATTAATGTTCTTCACAAATTTTCTAGATGAATATGACGTTTTAGTAATCTATTAAACATTTAGGTTAGAATATATCCTCTGTTTGGATTTTATTTAAATTAAAATAAATGAATAGTGTAAAAATTTACACTATTGGTATTTTATAAAAATAATATATTGTTATATATTTTAAAAGTCCCATAAATATTTAAAAATTATAAATTGAAAATTTTATGGTCTAAAATGTCATAAAGGACCAAATTATGGATTATTCACAAAATATAAGTAATTATTTATAACAATTTAAAATTTAGAATATTATTACCAAAAATTTGATTAAATAAATTAACTAAGGATAAATCAACTTGATAACGTTTAAATTAATATCCCAAGATTTCTAATTTGATAGTTTGATGAGATTAAAACCCTATCTTACTTTATATCCGAATTTGAGTCATTTTGGATGTGTTTAAGTGGGGATTTGGATTATTATAAATTATTATTTTAGAGGTTTCCCAATGTTCCCCTCTTATGCCTTATAAAAGGGCACCTTTTACCTCTCATCCTCACTGCATTTAGAGCCTTTAAGCTCAGCCAAACCCTTCCCATTTCACTTGTCCACTTCCCAGGAAACATTATAGAGGTTCTGGTCTCCTCAAAAGACAAACTCTAGTTCCTAATGATGAAGCATAAAAGAGGTGAGTTAAAGAAGAGGAGGTTCGAATACATACAAAGCATATCATACAAAAGGTAAGGGATAATTATTCCAATCTTGTAATTATTCGAGATTGTTTATTCTTAAGTATTTAATGGGGTTTTATTTTACATCCTTGTCCATAAAAATGTTTTTGATAAGGTGTTTAATATTATTCCATGTGTGATTAATTTCATGTTTACCTCTCTTTAACTTTTACATTGTGTTATGGAAGGAATATTTCTTTCATTTACAATACGTGGTACTTTTTTACTTTTCCATTATAATTTCAAGGATAATGATTTTTAAACTTATATGGTATGAACAGATTATTACGGATTTATAACGCCTTATTTTCATGAAGATTACTCTACTATATTTCATGACTATTTTCAACAAAATCATTTTCTTTTAAAATTTCACGGGATTCTGTGAAAATAAAATGATTTTGAAGAAGAAATGATATTTTCCTCAAGAATTCATTTCAAGTGTTTTATGACAACCATTTTACATCTAGGATGAAATATTTTCATATGGGTGTGTTTCAAATATAATGTCTCTATGATTTTCAAGGTTTCACTTTTCTTATGATGAAATGATATACATTAGTTTTATATGGATTTTGTTATAATGGGACGATGTTTATGAAACACATTTCACTCTTTGGGTTATGATAAATGATTTATGTTTATTTTGTGGCATATGTAACAATGATTTAATTATGATATCGGTGGGAACTATATATCCCTCCAATGCATTGGGTAATGATTTATATCTCATGAGATAGACATGGCTGTAACGACATGTTAATCTGGTTCAGTGATACAGGACTGGAATGAGGAGTGAACTAGATTCAGAAAGGGGCTTTGTCCATTATGTTGGTCTTGGAAGCAATGACTTGTCTACTATGGAAATCATAACATGTGTTTAATGGTTTCCAAATTACATGTTTTTATTCCATGCTATTTTATCATGATCAATGTTTCTTTATGATCTATGCCTTACATACTACCATGTTTTATGTCATTGCTCATGATATTGATGTTTAATCATTATGTTCATGTTTTATTATGTTTAAATGTATATGATTTGTTCTATTTTCTTCATTCTTACCCTTACTGATTATTTGATCTCACCCTTTATATGTTTTCTTTTCCCTATGATTTAAAGAACGGTTTTTGGTAATAAAACAAAAGGGGAATATCTTTATGATAGATGTTGAAGATCATTCACTACGATTAGAAGATTAAATTCAGAGAATCCAAAGACACAAAATTATTACGGTCCTTGTGTTTCTATTTTTGTTATGTATTAAGCATTCCAGAAAAGTAATGTAATTTCTATGTACGTCAAGTAAGGGTTTCTACAGTTGGTATCAGAGAAAAGGGTTAGTTAACCTTTGGAAAAATGGATGCGAAAACATTAGTTGGATCCCTAAAGATATTTCTAACGTATGTCTAGGGATGTCCCTAAGGGTAAGTATAAGTATAGGTTATAGTCCTAGAATTATCGAAATAATATTATAATTAAACATAATATTTTAGTTATTGAAGGTACTCCCCCTTGATTATGATTTTTTCCTCTCACACTATTCTTTTTGGGTTTTAGAAAATGGCTTGAAACTGGAAGATTCACGATAATGGAGGTTATGATAGACAATGAAATGGTATTCTTCATGAGTAACCAAATGAAATAGGATCTGGAAGTCCACATATCGTTATTATGCCTAATCTGAAATCTCATAATATGATGAATAATCACAACTTTGGTAAGTTTCCTGACTCATCTAATAAGAGAATGATGGAGTTTCATTATTATCATAGAGCAAAGAAAGTTCAATTTCCCTCATATAATTCATGTGGGAAGAGGCATCAAGGAGAATGTTTCAAAGGAACTAGAAGTTGCATTGGGTGTGGAAAAGAAGAACACAAAGCCTATAATTGTAAAGGAAAAGGTTCAGTTAACACCATGGTCAAGGATAATGGTATTGATAAGTCAAAAAAAAAAACGGTTAAATGTTTTAAATGTGGAATGTACGAGCATTATGAAAACCAATTCCCGACAGTAAAATCTCATGAAGAGAATCAGCATGGTCATATGGGTAGTATTTATGTGGATGATGATGAAGAGACTAAAAATGATATATGAGATGAAAGAAATGATGAAGCATTGTTAGTGGTTTAAGAAGGTAGTGGAATGATTGTATGATTGTCAATAATAATGTATGGTACTATGGAATATAGAAAAATCTAAGGATTGTTACACTGTTTTCTTTCCTTGAATTTTTGAAAGTATATGATGAATGGTATCAGTAACCATGAAAAGTTATTCAAATATTTTTAAAAGGTAGATGATATGTGAATAATGAAAGGAAAAGGAGATAAAGAGATTTTTGATAGTATTAATGAGATCATGACTTGTATAAGGACAATGTGATATCATAGTTTGAGTGTACATAATTTTGGGATTTTGTAATGTGGAAAGAGGTAAATTTTGACAACATTCATGTTTTCACTAAGGTTCAATGGGTATTTAAATTTCAATAGAATACATAATTATGGTATTCAAATTTTTGGAATGTGACCAAGAAGATATTTCATAAGATATATGGGGGATAAATTGTGTTATTCACATGCCCGGTAGATGAAATTTCTAGTAATTGTTTTCATTATACTATGAGCATGGACAGAAGCCAAAATATTTGAATGAATTATGTTGTACATAAGTTAGTATTCTTTAAGGATAAAACTTTTTTTTATATTATTGATGGGATGTTATAATAATGTAGTTTTAGAAAAAGGACAACCTGCAGGATGGGAAACAACCCGTCGCGTCAGACAAAGTTATAGGAATTGAACCCACAACCAAAGTGCAACCGAACTTTATCACCTACCACTAGCCTACAGGAAGTCCCTGGTTAGTAGAGACTAGTTTTATTTTAGTAAGTGGTACAACATATTAAGTATAAGTCCATTTTTGTAATCATATATGATTAACCTCACCATAGATTGAATTATGTATATTTTAATAACTTTTGTTAACCTTTTGTTTGAGACATATGTAATGACCCATCATTCTATCACATTATTTTTTAAAACTTCTCGAATGAAAAATTCAACTTCATTTCTTTAAGATATGAAGGAGAAATTGTTTAAGGCATGAACAATGAGGATATTATAATGAAATAAAGTAAGTATTTCTTCTAATTCAAATTTATTAACATTAGGGAAATGATCAAGAAAACCAAAATTGTATTCCTAGTTCCCTTATATCCAATGAATCAGATGGTACCTTAGATAATAAAAAATTTATGGCTTTTTGATTGTTGGTTCTTTCATATCCATGTTCTCTTCACCTCTCCATCAGAACTTGATGGTTAGGTTTCTCTTCCATATCATCATTTTCACCTATGTTATCCTATGTGGAAACCAAGTGATGAGTTAATTTGGGTAACTTATATGTTTCATACTTCACTTTATAAAATTATATTTTTGTATTCCTTTTTACAATGTTGTTTTCTATGAATGAAACTTTCAATAAGTAAACCATTTATAACCCCGACGAATTTTGAGTGAAAAATTCATTTTATTGTTGGTAAAATGTAACAACCAAATATTTTAAGAGAATTATTATAAATAATATCATTTATGTCTTGTGTTTTACTCTACACTAAAATTATCTTGTTCTATACGCAACACCGTATTTACTTGCAGTATACGCAACACTATTCTTGGCTCGTGTTACACACAATTTCATATTCATTTTGTAGAAATTATTCTACGCCACATTAAGTATATATTTTGTTTAATGTATAAATGAAATATGTTTTGATTATGTTATACACAAAAATAAAGGTATCATTCACTACATGAAACCTTGACTTGACTTGCATTACATGCAATTGTGACCTTCCTCGATAGCGTGTGAAGTACGCAATATCGGGTTTCACTAAACACCAATATATTATTATAATATTATGATCTAGCCGTCATGAATAATTATTAACTACATTTTTAATGTTATAACATTATTATTCATATTGCACATTTTATAGAACATCTTATGCGAACAAAATAATTTTTTCGAGTAAAATAAGTATTTTTCAAAAAATGATGTTTTGCCGCCTTTTGATGGTGCACCCACTTTAAATCTAGTTTCGGACATGTTTTTAAGTAAATTTTGACAAAATAAAATTATAATTTGGAATCAGGATATAAAAATTTACTTTGGATAAAATTTTAATATTATTTTGATAAATTTCATATTTTAATGAATAGTAAAAACCCGATATATTTAAATTAAAAACAACTTTTTCCATCGTAATAATTTATATGGTTTAATTATAAAATTTATTGGTATTAAAGTATTAATAGAATATACTTTTAACATTTATTATAATTCATGTCATTTTCAATGATTTTACATTGAATTCATTGGAAAATCATTTCAATCTTTTGCAATCTTTTAACTTTTAAAACTTGTTTTCTTAACAACGGGATTAATTTAAAATTAATTTCTGCAACTTATGTGATTTTAATATGGAAAAATGGATTCCATATTATAAATCAGTATGTCCAAATTATTTTAATAAGAAATTTTATATTTTTAGTCCTTATGAATAGTAACTATGACAAATTTTATTTACAATAGTTAAAGGTAAATCGAGGTAATTAAGGGTAAATATAATATTAAGAAATTACCCTAACACTTGTCCAAATATAATTGGATGACTATATTTTAACCTAAATCATACTTGGATCTAAATGGAATCCAATGGATCCCACTTGTATTTTATTAAGACATTATATTTTGTTTATTTAATGGAATGTGAAATGTCTCACTCAAACATTAATAATTATATTAATATTAATATATAGTTATACAAAATATAAAATTGATTATAAATACTCATTTGAAAAATAAAATGTTTTTCTTTATCATGGTAATTTATTTTTAATTTTTAAAAAATATTTAATTTCCTTAATAGCTTATACATTAATGATGTAGAAATAATTTATTTAGTGATAAATCAATAATATAGAATTTATTAAAATAAAAATACCTATCAAAATGACCATAAACAAGACCAAACATTATTGGTCGAGTATATATATATACCCTAATCATCCAAGGGTCAATTTTTGGACCATTTGGAGCCTTATAAAACAGATTAGTACATTTATATTATTTTATTTTAAATGATGTCAAAGATTTCACCTTCATAATTTAATAAATATAACAATTTAAATGATATGACATTAAGATGATAAATTATAGTAAAAATAATATTATGAAAGGTATTATATTTATCATTATAATTGGATTTTGTTTTTAATGTTTATGAAAATAATAGGTATATTAAATGATTATACAAAAATGGTGTAGTAATTATTTTGTTAAGAGAAATATCAAATAAATGGTTTTATAAATATTAAAATAAACATTATATGAACTAATTAATGTTTTCAAAAATTTTATAGATGAATATGACATTTTAGTAATATATTAAACATTTGGGTTCGAATATATCATCTATGTGGATTTTATTTAAATTCAAATAAATGAAGAGTATCAAAAATTAACGCTATTGTTATTTTATAAAAATAACATATTATTAAATTGTTTAAAAATCATATAAATATTTCAAAAATTTAAATTGAAATTAATATGGTCTAAAAAGAAATAAGGGACCAAATTATGTATTATTGAAAACACATAAGTAATTATTTATAACATTTTATAATTTATAATATTATTACCACAAAAATAAGATTAAATAAATTAAATAAGGATAAATCAAATTGATAAGGTTTAAAATAAATTCCCAACATGTCTAAATTTGATTGGTTGATCAGATTACAAACCTATCTTACCTCATATCTGAATTTGAGTCATTTTGGATGTTTTTAATTGGGGTTTAGGTTTAATATAAATTATTATTTTAGAGGTTTCCGAAAGTGCCCATCTCCTCCCTTATAAAAGGGCACCTCCTCCCTCTCTTCATCATACCATTTTGAGCCTTTAAGATCCTCCAAAATCTACCCATTTCACTTCTCCACATCCCTGGAAACATTATAAAGGTTCTTGTATCCTTAATAGACCAACTCTAGTGCCTTAAGAAGAAGCTTAAAAGAGGTGCGTCGAAGTAGAGGATGTTCGGATACATACGAAGCATATCAGTCATAAGGTAAAGGATAATTATTCCAACCTTGTTCTTATCTGATATTGTTTATTCGTAAGTATTTACTAGGGCATAATTTTTCATCCTTGTCCATAAAAATATTTTTAATAAGGTGTTTAATATTCTTCCATGTATGTTTGAAGTCATGTTTACCCCTCTTTGACTGTTCATTTGTGTTATGGAAGGAATCATTCATTTGTTTTCAATACGTGGTACTTTTTTACTTTTCCATTAAAAGTACGAGGAGAATGTTTTTTTAACTTATATGGCATGAAAATATTATTATAGTTTTATAATGCATTATTTTCATGGAGCTTACTCTATAGGATTTCATGAATATTTTCAACAAAATCATTTTCTTTTAAAATTGAATGGAATTTTGTGACAAGAACATGATTTTGAATAAGAAATGATATTTTTCTCAAGAATTCATTTTCAAGTGTTTTATCAAATCCATTTTGAATATATGATGATATTATTTCATATATGTATGTTTCAAGTATAATTTATCAATGATTTACATGGTTTCACTTTTCTTCTGATGAAATGATATCCATTTGTTTTATACGAATTATGTTATAATGGGTTGATGTTTATGAAACCCTCTTTATTCTTTGGGTAATGATGAATGATTTCTGTTTATTTTGTGGCACAGATAAGAATGATTTCATTATGATATGGGTGTGACCTATATCTCCCTCCAATTCATTGGGTAATGATTTATATATAATGAGATAGACTTGGATGGAACGACAAGTTAATATTGTTCAGTGATACATGACTGGAACGAGGAGTGAACTTGATTCAAAAGGGACTTTGTCCACTAAGATAGTCTTGGCAGCAATGCCTTGGCTACTATGGAAATCATAACATGCGCTTAATGGTTTCCATAATTACATGTTTTAATTCCATTCTATTTTACCATGATCAATGTTTCTTTATGATATATTCCTTACATACCGCCATGTTTTATGTCCTTGCTCATGATTTTGATGTTTAAACATTATGTTCATGTTTTGTTATGTTCAAATGTATATGATTTGTTCTATTTTATCCATGCTTACCGATACTGAGCATTTGAGCTCACCCTTTATATGTTTTCTTTTCCATAGGATTTAAATAAAGGTTTTAGGTAATATAACAAAAGGGGAAGATCTTTATGGGTGATGTTGAAGATCATTTACCACGATTAGATGATTACGTTCTGAGTTTCCAAAGACACAAAACAATTAAGGTCCTTGTGTGTCTATTTTTGTTATGTGTTAAGTATTCCAAAAAAGTAATGTAATGTCTATGTACATCAATTACAGGTATCTAAATTTAGGATCTTCCAATGGGGAATACACCATCACAAGTTCAGGGGTACTCATATATTTTTATTCAGTTTTTCTATTTAGAAGTTATATGGATATGAAAATAAAATAGTTGTGACTTAATTATTTTATTTACAGCCATAATCTATCTCCCACTGTTGTCCCACACCATCCAATGATAGGGAATGAATAAAAAAATAATACCCTCATGTGTTAAGTGATGGTATATAATTTTTTATCTCTTTCACATTACATGAGTCATAAGCATTTCAAAAATAAAATAAGTTTATTTAATTATTTTAAATACAGTTATTCCATTTTCAAGTTTTCTCACTAGAGGCCTACATAGACTAATGATAAGTCGCACTGAGTTTAAACACTTTATACTGAATTCAATAGTGCACTTAGATTTCAGATCAAGGAATTCATTTATGAGTTTTCCACATTTCTAGAAAAAAGCTCACACACTCTATTTAATGCTTAATTTTTTTGACAGATCATTCCAGACACTATGTGCCTCATAATCACTTGTCATCAATTTTTGTATTCTTATAATAATTTCATATAATTAGAAAACAATTATATTGAATTTTTTGATCATTAAATTATCCCCAAATTAGGTATTTAGATCCCAGAATGTCTAATCATAGGAAAATCAAACTAGTGGGGTATAGGACATGAATCAGATCCTCCCACTCCCATGTGAAATCTGTGAGGTTCCTGTGCGGCCACCTAACTCTCACCAGATGAATCTATTATCCAAAGAGCACCCACTCCTGTAAATATTCGATCACCACTTGGAACTCCGCAAATGTTTTCTCATCATCAATTTCCACTCGCCCAAGTTGATTACGTGTAATAGGTCATGCATGTATCTACTCGGAAATCCATGTCTAGGTGAGACAAATATGAAGTCATAGTACTCCTCCACGAACTCTAAGGGTCCCCATCTACTGTCGGCAAATTACATCTTCTTTTTTTGTGCATTGTTCATCCTCTCGCAGATGATATTTACCATATTTGTAGTATCTTGTACCATCTACAGTCCCAGACGTGTTGATTCCCCTTGGTCTGTCCAACATAGGGGTGATATTCATGTTCACCCATACCAGCCCACAAATAGTACCATGCCAATGGTGGCGGTATAAATTTTGTTGTATAAGCAATCCACTTGTGGACTGTTTTCCTTCGAACTGTGAAGAATATCCTTGATAGAATCATGATGCATGTCCTCCATGATATGTATGATATGCTCCTCTAATCATCTATCTATGGGTAAAAGTTGTTCTAAAGTGTGCTGGAACCTGATGGTCAGCTCTCACATTCTGACATGTGAGGCATCCTGAATTAAACTATGCCACCTCTTTCATCATCCCTGGAAACTAGTACTAACATCAGATGTACTGGTATATATTTTCCACCATAGGATGTACTAGAAATAAAGGATGTATCGAATTCCCTTAACACCTCCTCCCATAACGTCACTGGTACAAAGGGGTGTCCTATGAAACGGGTGAAATGATCCCCAACTATCAAAAATTTATAAGGATCCAATCCTAAGGATATCTGAGAATATTGGGACTCATTGTCCATATACACAAGTTATTCTTCCCTAGATAATAGAAGGAGTGAGTGAGTGACAGTCATAGACTGGAGGTAAGTTTCTACATCATCATCCAATAATGATATCTGCATCATAACTAGATGCTCGGTTGCGTCACTCAGTATGTGTATACCTGACCTCTTACTGAGTAAGTCCTCTACTAAGTTTCACATCTATGGAGTGTATATCATCTCAATGTCTGAGTCCTAGTGGGACTTCAACAATCACTACTAAAATAGGTTAAGGGACTTCTATGAGAAGATATACGTGAGACTCTTATGATCTGAGTAAATAGTAATCTGTTCTCCCAACAATAATCTCAGATCTCGGAGCTCCATTGGAGCCATATGATTTGTTGTTGTAGATATTGATGCCATCCTTGGGTACAAGATAATGTATTGGTTCATCTCCCTATAGGGAGGTAATACTGGAAACATCATTTGGAATAATGTCCCCACACTCTGCCACTACTTTTGGGAACTGAAAACTCAAAATACCTGCTGCCATTGGGTTAATGTTGTCTGAATCAAGAGTGTTCAGTTGAACCCTCCTAAGCAAGAGTTTATCCCATGCTACTTGGGTTTCCATTTTCTCTACCAAGGAAAAACTCATTCCAAAACTATTGATATAACACATACATTTTCCCTAAAATAATAAATCTGAGCATGATATGTGGATCACCAATATATACCCAAACTAACATGTATATCCTTGACGATGAAATTGAGAGGATTCAACCAAAACTCTCACGTCAAGGGTCAGATCACACCTTCGGCATTAGTGTGATTATAAATTATTCTCCCATAGGTCTTTCTAGATTTAAGGGTCATGTCAACAGTTTAACCGAAAACTCTAGGTCTTGAAAAAAGACTCATAACAAGATGGAATTATTAGAACCTATGAATACTAATATGATAGCTTGTAGTAGACACAAACAGTACCTCGAATCATTTATGAAGACCTTGGGTCATTCTTTTTGACCGCATGAATCTACTCTCTTCCTATATCCTCTCGCTCCCTGAGCATGGTGGGGACAACATTGGGGTGGTTGTGGTAACATGTAGAAATATATACCTCCTCATACTGCTCTCCTAGATTCACATCCATGTCAGTTGCCCTGAAAATTATTTCGTCCCTAACACTTCCTCATTTGAAAATTTTTTAAATGTCCAATTCTCTGATACTGACGTCGGATTCCTTCATTTGGACTAATGACATTCACTGGATTCATCTACAGAGAAAAAGATTTCTCCACCATAATGGTTCTATCTAGCACCCTAACATAATTTGGAATACATAGTGGAATAGTGCTAGCTCAGATATCATTAAATGTATCTCACTCAGAGGTCCAATCCCTAAAGAACTAGTTGGATATAATTCATTGATTTCCTGGAATGGTTGGTACACCTCAGTGATCACATAGATACTAACATGTCATCCTGCCGATGATTTATAAGCTATTGGGAACACATAATATTTTTCTTTTTATGGAAAGAGAACCCTTCTCTGTGGAAGGTTCACAAAATTTCCCCATGTAAAATTCACCTCATCATAAGATATGGGTAATCTAAACCCAATCCTTCCCTTTAAGAGCCATGAAAGATACTCACTGCAAGATCCACCTGCTGATCTAATGGTTCCCACTTGAGTTTGCAACCAGATCTCCACCTCAAGCAATTCCATAGCTGTATCTGATTTGGGCTCACCTCGTAACATGATGGGTATCGGTAAATTAAACTCATTTAAGGAACTATGCCTACATGTTTCCTCTATCGGTTGCACCTGTAGTAACATAGGGCCAATGGGAAATGGTATCGTTGTGAAATATCTCGAAGGTAACATCTGAGGAAAGAATCCTTGTACTGAATCTTCAATACTGTGTGGACCATTCTTATGGCCACGTATTAGAATCCATTATGGATGTCTACATGGAGAAATCATGAAAGAGAATCAAGATGAACCAAATTCAATAAGTTAAACCTAGTGAGATGACTAAAATGAGATTAGTAGAAAAGTATTTTAAAACCATATACAACTAGTATTTCTGTGTACCATGTTATAAAACAAAATTTAAGGTCTTGTTGAATGGATATGTCGGTTAACCCACCAACTCTGGACACCCTGTACTATAATCCCATCTCAAGACCCATTACACTATAGATCCATTAAAAATGTAGACTCTTATTTCATCTATTAGAATTGACCGCGTCTGATACCACTATGTCATGGCCCGCCTTCTGGGCCCCATTCCTTGAGAACCCCAAAACCAACCTCCATAGGATAAGGGATGGTGAGTATCACCAAAAAGGTATATCAAAAAAAGGAAGGACAATTCATTTAAACCTGTAGACAAACACATGTCCAACAACATCCAAACACATCAAAATGGGGAAACAGGTATACCAATAAAACAATGATGAGTTCATGTACAAGTGAAAGTAAGTGGGAAGGAATAAAAAAACCACAGCGAATTGAAAATATTAAATTAAAAAACTGAATATCTAATGGCCATCCACCGAAAACCCACTTGATTGTGAGAATAGTGAAGCTACTTGAAGTTGATGTAGTATTTCATACATTCCCAGTACTACTGGGTTCCACCTGGTCATAGGACACCAATTCCACCATCAGGACGTTTTTCTCTCCCATCCCCTTGAGAACCTCTGTCGGAATATCGAATGTCTACAACAGACACAACGGGTACATGTGAAACCTATGTGGGGGTGAGTATAACAATACTCAGTAGGGATTCAGAGACCCCCCAAGGTCTCTTAGAAATCCGTGAATGGGAACACCACAAATAAAAATACACAAAAGGTAAAACCACAATTAAAGACCACAATGACATGGAACAAAGTAAAATATGCATCTCACTCCAGGTATATAACTAATACAAAATGAATAATGATGATTATTTATAATTCTAATTCATCTTATTCCAGTTAAATGTTACACTTAAAAACCATGAAGTAGTCTCCATGTCACCGATCCATAGAGGTTCATAAGTCAAAAATCATCACCGGGTCATAAGTCATCGATCCCACAGGGTCATAAGTTGCTTATCCCTAATGGGAATATATATGGATGGTCCTTGTCAGGTCGTACTCTACTGATCCAAAAAGGGATGGATGTCATCGATCTATATAGCATTGTAAGTCACTGATCCACAGAGGGTTGTAAGTCAGCGATCCACAAAAGGTCGTAAGTTCGATGATCCATGACAGAATGTTCTAAGGCTGGTCAATGTCATTTCATGCTACTATTTATCTGCACAGGGTCGTTATGTTATTGATCCACAAAGGAAATATTTTACTTGATAGCCAGCCACATGATTCTCCAAGATGGTGTTGTTGAGTTTTTGAGAACCCGCTCTTAAATATATTTGTCATACCTCAACTACAATTATTTGGGATGAAAAATGTATCTTGATGAACTACCATGTCATAAGGGTTCTAACTACATAAATGACAGGCCAATCAGATTCTTGATCTATTAGTTATAGATAATTTATTTCTGAGGGCCCGGTTGGATTCAAGTCAAATCCTGGCTGACCATATTCGAACGTTATCGAAAACCCACGTGGATTATCTCAAATGTATCACCTCATAATAAGGGTTCCTACAGAGTTGATGGTTACTTCTAATGAACATATTGTTTAGAAGATAATTCCCTATAAGAAAAACTAGTATAAAACTTGGTATGTGTACGGTCCGATTAGAACAAGTCCTTGGCGACTCGACCCGACATGGCACGATGGGCACTGTCCGGACCATTAGGTAGTGGGATAAACCAGCTGGACATGGGAACAACCAATTGGGATGTGGGACCGGCTTGACCTGCCGGGTTACTGGATGAGCCTAGAACTCTGGCTAGGTGCAACATGCAATCTAGGCACGTGGGTTTCCTCACCTCTCGAATAGATGTCGTCCATTCTGGCCCACCAACCGGCGGTGCCAGGCTTGTTCTACCCCTCTAGCTAACAAGTCTGGTTGAAAAGTCAAGTGCTGGACTCAGTATTCTAGTATACCTCCGCTACGGATGATGCCATGACATGTCCTCGGTGGTGCACTATTGTGGCGCGTCAACCTCTTCAATGTTGTTGGCGATGGTCGGTCGTCGCTGTTAGACGGTGGCGCCAACACACCTGTGATGATGTATATGTAGAATTTTCTCATGCCACTTGGGACTTTCTGGTGGTACAATTTCATTCTGCAATAATTTTATAACAAGGGAATAGTTCATACATCATCAAGAAAACATGAATTCCTAAAACCTTTAGAAATAAATCAAGACAAAACCATGCCCTAAACTCATTGGAAGACAATACGAATAAGGAATTAGGGTCTGTGTTCTAATATGATCGTCAACATTCATTTGTGCCTCGTTCTTCGTTGGAGTAGGTTTCCACAGGAATTATTTTGAGAGAATCCTCACGCAAATCCCCAAAACCCATGCCATATGTTTGATTAAATATAAGACATGGAACCTTCCATGTTTTATTTTAATATTGTGGTTCATTAATGAACCAAAATTAATTTTCCATTAATTCCAAAAATAACCTGTTTAGGCAACCCAAGGGTTATTTCATTAAATGACCCCCATTCAAGACTGACGTTGCAACACAGTCCCAAAATCCATCACTCAATAGTGAGAAGATAATATAAATAACTCAAGGAGTTATTTTTTAATTTTTTTTGTAACGTCCGAAAATTAAAATTTTCGTCTGTCCCATGTTGATCAAAGTTATCATTATTTTAGGCGAATCTTGGCACTGTGAATTCATCATTGTCTCATATTTTTAATCTGAGTTCTAGTTAAAAATATTTAAAATCACGCCCACACGTTTAATGAACGTACCTTAAAAAGGTTAAAAAATTATTAACAATCACCCTCGACTCACACCAGCCGAGGAAATTATATTCCTAAGGGTAATACACCCTCAAGAGCACAATGGTACTCTCATATTTCTAATCAGATTTACTGTTTTGGAGTTATTATGGTTTGAAAATAAATTAATTGTTAGTTAATTTTTTTATTTATGGCCAAAAACTAACATCCGTTGTTAGCTCGAGCTGGTAAATGTTAGTATCTACCTAAGGGAATAATATCCTAATGATTACATCAGTGGTAATAGATTTGTATTCCAACTCACAGTTCGTGAGTTATTATCATTTGAAAAATAAAATAATATTTTTTTTACTTACAGTTATACTATTTTCAGGATTTCTCACTGGATGCCTGATATGGCATAACTTAGGTCATGCCTATGTTAAACTCTGCAACCTCAATGTATCGGTGCCATCAGATTACTGATTCCGACTACCATTTAAGAGTTACTTGACATTATTAGGGAATCTTCTCAGACATGCTATTTGAAGCCTAACATTTTTTGACAGATCATTTCTGGAACTTGGATCCTCTGAATCATATGCTGTGAATTTTCATAGTCTTATAAAAATTCCATATAACAAAATAAATTATACAGAATAAGATTTCATTACAATGGTGTTTCTATATGTTTTTTTAACTGAATTATTGACAGGATACCAAAGAGATCCAATGTACACTGTGAGCATCAAAAACTATGGTGGTTGTTATATTATAAATTAATGGAAGAAAAAATTATTTCTATTAATATATTATGGGGAATGAAATAGGTTTGATTTTAGTGAGACCTGGGTTGTAATTTTTATTAAAAAAATCATTAGATTTTTGGTTATTATGTCTATATGTGTTTGTACAAGAATGATACTTATGAATATATGAGGCTTTTGGGTGAATTATGTTATAAAAAGTATATTTGTATAGTTATTTAATTTATTTACCTAATATATGAAAAATAATCATGATGTTGTACATTGATTTTATATTAATCAACATTATTGGCATCATGAATATTTTCGTTATCCTAAAGAGGTTTGTATGATTTGTGTAAAAAGAAAATAATGGGGTTTTATGGAATAATTGATTTGTAGGGTATATGATATTGTTTTCATTACAAAACATTCACTTTTTATGATGTGGGAGAAATATGATCGGATGGATAGAACAATATAATTAATTTCATATAACATTTTGATTGAATAAAATATACAAATAATACAAGTTGAATATTCAAGTTTGTAATTTCTTAATGTGGCTATGTGGAGAATGATTTCTATTATTGTTAAATTAAAATTTTTAGTTATAATATTATTATTAAGTACGATTAACTAGATAAATTAGAGAATGTCTGATTTATTGTTTTGATTTTATAAACCTTCCATATATTGGTATTGTATGAGAACAATGTAAATTCGAAGGAGGATATCTTTTGAAAGATATAAGAGTAAGGAAACCACTATATAGGATTATAAATGAAGATAACCTTGATGATGAAAAAAATGTTGTTACAGTTTATAAGAACATTAATGACCCACCGTGTAAATGTTCACCATTGTAATTTCCCATTTGAGGGAAGAAGATATTGATTTAGGTCATAAAAAATAATAATAATTTAAAAATATATTTATTATAATTTTTTCTTATATTATCAAGGTTTAATAGTATTTTGGTGAGGAGCAAGATTATATAAAATAAATAATCTCATTTCTATTTATTCTGGATACTTCCATTAGATTTCACTATAATCCATCAAAATATGGAATTATGATCAAAATAAATCGAAATGTATGATAAGATGGAATTTTGGAATATATTTTTTTGGCATTGTCTTATCCAAATGATTTTTTAATTTTTAAGAGTGGATAATATGGAAATTATAAGTGAGGTTAGTGGCACACGTGAAATTTTTAAATGAAAACTTTGACAAATGATATTAAAATAAAAATGGCCCAAATGGAAAATTCCAATAATAGATGAAATAATATTGAATTATTAATATTCAATGGGTTTCTATTCATATCTTGGGTCCTTTTTTGACCTATTTAATTATTTTTTAACTTGCAATGAACACATACTTACCATAACAATGATAAATATTTTTACCATTTTTTATAATAATAATGTTAAAAAATAGGATTTATAAAAAAAATTATATTATTTATATCACGAATGTGGAATAATTTTTTTGAAATTAAACACATATATGTGGAATAATATAATTTAAATTTAAAACAATATACGGGAAGAAAACGTAGTTTTCTTAATAGAAAAGATTCCAATGTTTAAAAACATTTTATATAAAAATTTGTTATACTGTTCATTAAAATTATCTAAATTAGATTAATTAATATATAATTTAACTACTGTAACATTTTAAACCATCTTAAAATTTTTATTTTTAAAACCATTATCAAATATGATATATTTAATGAAATATATTATTTTACAAAATATATTGAAAACTTACGTTAAAATTGTTGTAAAAAATCACCCTATGAACAATTTAACATTATAATTTGAAAAATAAATTCAAAATTTTCAAATAAACATTATATATGTTTATAAAATAATTTTATAAATACGTGATAAAAATTAGATAAAACTATTTTTAGAGAAATATTTATTTTAAGAATAAAGTTTGATTTATTATTGTCCCATGTATATAAAATAAGATGAATATTACCTATTTTATGGAATATTTGATATTTTATAAAAATAATTCAAAAATTGATATTTATTTAATTTTTGCGATAAACCATTTTTCACCTAAAAATAGTTTTCTATAATAATATTTCCTCTATTTTAAAATTGTATTTATTTTTATTTATAATTAATTGGTAAAAAGAATTAATTTTATGTATCAATAATATATTTTCATTATATATATATAATCACATTAATACACACTATTTCAATAACATGAAGGTTACTTAAATAAATTTTTTGAGTATTTCTCATTTCATTAAAAATGAGGTGTAGAATATAGAACAAGAAAAACATGATGTTGTTTGTAACACCAGTTAAACATGACCTATTTGGGAATACAATATCAAATCAGTGTTGTATTTAATGTTTTATGGACTCTGGATCTAAAGGAACACACTCTAATATAGGTGGTCTATGTAATAATGTATGTGTATGAAATAAAATTTATTCAAAACAAATTCATTATTTTTTGGGGTGTTGCATTCTACCCCAAATTAAAAGAATTTTCCCTCAAATTTTTTTACTCCAATAAACAAAAAATGTGGATAATTATACCTCAAAATATAATCAATTTTGTATATATATTCCATGATCTGGGTAATTCCAATAAAAACATTTACCTTCTGAGAAAACATATTTCAAATCACATTCTCAGTACGATGCTGAATATGTATTGATTATCCTTATAAAAATTATAATTCTCTGATAGTATGATCTCCGAGTTCATGACATGTGAAGGATCATGTATTTATATCCATTTTTTTAGAAATAATGAATACAACATGTACTTGACATTATCTGGTTGAATATCCAATTGACATAAAACCATCCCAATACGATGAACAATTTCAAAGGGATCGATATAGATATGGAATAGATTGCCTATATATCATAAGAATAGTTTCATATATTCATTAAGAATCAAAAAATTTCTACTTCATCTCTTTATCAGGAAACCTATATGAAATGTTTCTTCCAAAATAATCTATAGATTACAATATCCATTATTTAATGGTAGGAAATTTATTATATCCATATTTATCATCATAATAGCATTCATGAAACAGGTTGCTGAACACAAATTAAAAATAATATAGTGAAGTAATAAATTATCTTTTAAAACCTTGTCTAAATATCAACTTATAAATGTAAATAAATATTTAACCTTATGAAGATTATATAATTCAAAATTTATAATGAATTTTACTAAATTTCTGAAAATCAACATAAAATTAACCTTCATAATATCATTATGTTTATCAAATTGGTATCATTCCAAATATGATATTACATTGGTCATATATTATATTATTTTATGTTAGTAAAAAATATTACCACAAAAACTCAATTAAAAAATTCATTATTTATCATTATTGAATAAAACATCAAATAATTTAATATATTCCATCAATCCATACTGTTTAAAGCCGATCAATGCTAAAATAAACAATATTTTCAGCAAATAATTTGTACGATATGAGGTCATTAATAAAATCCAATTTAAATTATCCATAATAGTTATATATTTATCTAAAATTAATTCCATTTTCTTAACATTAGGAACATATTATGGTTTCCATTCCCATAATAAAGTGTCCTCCATAAAATATAGCATTACTATTAAATAAAATTTATATGACATCGATATAATTGAACATATTTATTCCAATAACTAATGAAAAAATTCTCCATAATATTCATAATATATTTAATTATTCATATAACCTAATTTTTGAATGCTGACATAAAAACTCTTCAATCATTAAATTTCCGTATTAAATGAATAAATAGTATTCATTAACGTATTCTTTAATATATCTTACCAAAATATTAAATAGGGTTCATTTTAAAAATTAATCAACATGAATATAATAAAAATTATCACATTAAAAATAAATAATAATGAAATATCTAACAAATAATTTTATATATTGTACATGGTCCCTTGGTCATTAGAATTTAAAACATTACTCCTACATCCTTATAATTCCATCAAAATAATTTATAATAATAAATATATTTGTATAATTCCAAAACCACACACATTTATGACATTCATCAGTTGATGATTCCTTAATAAAATCATTATCCATATCCATTAAAAAATCATTTTTCATCATCCATTACTTGGTTTTATTTAATTCATTCAACACCCAAAACTACTGCTTATAACTCTGATTTAATCCCATGAGAGATTACTCCAATATACATAGAATATATAGAACTAATTCTTCATTACCCATGGTGTCCTCCACCTAATCTATTATTGAACTATATCCTTATCTTTTGTGGTGTGTCCAAGAGTCATTTTTGGTGTTTTTGTTAAAAATATATTCTAATAAATAAATAATAATAATCAAAATATTATTCCCTCAATTTATCACAACACATTTTTCTGATTGAATCATTTTTTATTAAATTAAATGAGATCTTAATTCCATCGAGTTCCCACCATTGAATATAGTATATTATAATAGTGTTATAACCACTATTCATTGTAGGGATACATATAATTATGAATGATCAATTATAATATGAAGAAATCATTAAACCATCTCTTTAATCAAGGACACCATAAGTTTATCCTCTGTCATTCTTGATTATTTTAAAAAAAATTCATAATAGTTAATAATTTTTTTGTGAATTACAATAGAATATCCCTAGGAGTGTAAAACTAAATGTGAATCAATTCCTATTTTCACATACTATGAAATTATTTATTCTATATCAATGCACCCTATTATATTTTCTAACCCTAGGTACATTTGTTCTATAAAAAATCCAATTTTAGTGTACATATATACATTTATATATAGTGATGTATTAACATGATATTTTTTTTATTAATTCCATATTAATAATCTTTTTTTGTTATTTTTAATTTCACAAAACACTAAAGATATCTTCTATGACAAGAACACACATAATTTTCCATGTGTTAAAGGCTTAAAAAAGTTAATATTGTGAAAGATGAGAATATATATTATCTTGAGGAACACAGAAGACAATTTTTATAGTATTACACACTTCATATAGTCCCTTTTACACCTTGAATTATATGCAAGACCGAGTTTTCCCCATCTATAATATAATATTATTATTATGATTAAACTATTAGTATAGTTACCACTGAGCTGGTTAAATTTACAAAATAAATTATATTAACATAACATTGTATATATGATCTAAATATTGATATAATATGAATCCTTTGGTTATTAATTAGTTGGACATGAAATAATGAACCATTTTGGAATTATGAAATTTCCTTTTTAATCAAACTATTTTTTATGTGCGAATGAAATATTGTATCAATAAATTTTAAAAAAATATATTTTTAATAATGTTTAAAGTAAAATTTATATATTATATAATTAATAAATAAATTTATAATCACAGATTATATTTTATAGGTATAAGGCAATAATTAATACCATTTTATGAAAAAAAGATATATTCGTCTAAAAGGTAATATTAACACATTTTTATGGTGACACCATATTAAATTTTTTTAAAAATGAAATTAAAATATTAAATTTTTAAATATAACTACATTTTTTGAAGTGGAATATTAAAATTTACATTTCTTTATGTTTTGGTATTTTTGTAAGATGTTTAACTATTTATTAAATAGTGAAAACAGTAAATTTACAGTCAAAACAACCTTTTCTCCAATTTATTTATATAGTTTAATTAAACTAATGTGAGGTTATTAAGTATAATTAAAAATATTAAATAAATTAAACCAATTTAGGTCAATGGAAACAATTTCAATATTGAATTATATATAAACAATTCATATATCTTGACTATTTTACAGAAAACTAGCTATCATGTCACATCAAAAGGATTAATTTTAAATAATTTCTACAACATATATGGCATTATATTTGTCCAAATAAATTAAATATTTTTAAAATAAATAATTCATAGTTTATAATATTTTAAAAAAATATTTTTACAAACTATATTAGTGAAATTTATTAAAACCAATTATAATAATTAAGAGAAAAATAGGTATAAAAATGACTAAACCGTAAAAATAAAGCCCAAGATGACTGATATACATTTCCAAAAGTTGTCGTATTAATCCTATTTGTACCATATCCTCCATTTTATCCATTTTTACCATTATTGAATGTGTGAGGATAGAATTATTTGTGGAACAATTCTTCAAAATCCTACCATGTAAGGCCTTCATCCAATTTAGTATGGACCATTAAATCCCCCCATTGACGTGCAAGATCCTCGATCATATATGATTCCAACATGACATTGATCTCTGATGGTGTGCCGATGAGATTGATGATTCGATTCATCCAACGTAGTTGTGCCTTCGCCTTCTTGGGTTCAACATCACCCTAAATGTTTGCTAGATTCGGCTTCATGAACTGGATGGTTTGATCCACATGGCATGGTTCATTCCACTAGTTCCCTATATCCAAAACATTAAAAAATTGTACAATACACTAAACAAGTTCTTGGTTCACCTATGGTTTCGGTGAAACCACCTTCTCTACAGATTCATTGGGTTGGTTTCAACAACGCCCACCAGGTGCCATTTTCTAAACCAATGACAAACTCATTCAATCTCACACTCTTAGAACTGATGGCTTAACATTTAAAATTATATCACATCATCTATCACAACATTTATTTCCAAAATATCCTTTTTCCCATGTTCAACAATTTTTTAAACCACTTCACATGATTCTGAAAATTAAACCATTCTAAAAATTCGATAATCATTCTCTTTTTTGAAATCATTTATTTCAAAACCAATTCCATACTTTTCAAAAATAAAAACTTTTTTCCTTCACAACATGAATCATTTCTAAAAATAATGTATTCACTCTTAGTGGTAAGTCATTATTCTATAATGCATGTCATGCACATCTCATTGGATAAACCCAAGATATTGAGTTTTGAAAATCCGAGAAGCGTCTCCCAAAACATATTTACCCAACTCTATGGGAACTTTATGTTCTGCATAGAAGGTTTATCTATACCCTTTTATGATATAAATTTCATGTTCTGACTAGCCTACTCCTTTCTATGATTCCCACCCAAGGAATGGATAAGAAGGGATTTCTTCTCCAAAACTAGAAACATCAATGATTACTTGTTAGTCAAGGGTCGAACAACCTGATAACATTTTTAATGACTCGCCAATACTCATTGGATTGAGAGTACAACAATTCATTACTTGTCCTTATGTGACATCCCCCATATGATAATGGATGGAAATAAATGATGATGGTTTTCAAATACAAGTGGTGGATGATTTACCCTATAATAAATAAATGAATAAACCAACAAATCATAACCAAACAAACACTATATGATGCATGAATGAATAAAAGACAACCCAACATCTTGATGCATCTCAAAACCATATCAAATTATATACCAATGGAAGAATAACTTAGTATGAAAGTACACAATAGATATATGTTACAAGACTCTCAAAAGACCATAAGACACAAAGCTTCACTATCTCGAAGCTCCATAATCACCGAACATCCCAAACATCATGAGGTAGTGCTTAATATGTGTGAAACATTACCTTTTCCCCTGTCCTGGAAGATATCTTCTGAAAAAGAAGAAAAGTGCCAAAGAATGGATGAGTAAAAAACTCATTAAGCTTTCTCCAATGACTTCCCTACTCACGCCACTAGGATGGAAAAGATAGTCACATTTATATAAAATATTTTATATAAAATAATTTACCAAAATAGTTTATAACCAAATATAAACATGTTCTCAAAACCATTTATAACCAAAAGATGACAAGTGAAATTGAATCCAATTTTTCAAGCCAGTTATTTTTCAAGAAAAAGAAAAAAACAATCTTTAAAACCATTTCTCTATATTCCTTTGACATACCAAATTCATTCCATACATCCACACAACTGACCTTGCGTGTTACCTAGATCTCCTTATACTTGCGAGTGGAGAGTCATCCTTTCACTATGTCATCCCTTGTGATCCAATTGACAGAAAATATCCCTAACCTTTATTCATCCCATTAATTATGGGGGAGACCCCTAACCCTTATATGTCCCACATGCACCCCTTGATGGGGGGAGAGCCCTACCCATTGTTCATCCCATTAAAGATGGGGGAGAACCCTAACCCTCATTAGTCCCACATGCACCTTTTGATGAGGGAAATCCCTCACACATATCCATCCCATTAATGATGGGGATACCACTAACCCTTATCTATCCCACATTCCCATGAACATGCACAACCATAATGTCCAAAACCAAGTGTGTTCAACCAATTCAAACCATTTCAATAAAAACATATTTTATTGAAAAACAACGAATAAACCAATTTCAAGACATCAATTTCACTTCAATAAAACCTTACCTTTTATTGATAACATCTAATCAATACAATGTGTCCCAAATCTAGAAAATACCCATTTTAAAATATCAATTTTAAAATTAAGAACCAAAGTACTCATTCAAAATCCCCAATTTTCCAGATTTCACAACCATCTCTCAAGATGGTTTCCAACAAATGTTCATCAATCAAATCATAATAAATTCAGCACACACATTAAATTTGACAGAATTCCAATATGTTCTACTAAGTGGAGCTGAGAAAGATTCCTCATACCTCAATGGTTTTTACAAATACCACAATGAACGAAGAGCGTAAAAGAAAACCTAGTTGATTCTTCAAGAACCCAACTTAGATCTCTTATCCTAGAATTTAAATGACAATATATAATCATATTTGGTATCCACACACTTATATCTACCCATAATGGGCATATATCTATGAATCTGAGAGTATAGAAGAAGTAAATATAAGAAACCGATCAAAACGATGACGAACGATCACATGCCGCAAAAATCTATCTTTAATTCACCAAGTATTGCCATCAAGTCACCTACAAAATGATTTAAAGAGTATATAATACCTTCAAGGGAATGTGATACTGAGTGATGGACACTTTGGAGGAAAAGAAATCAATTTAGAGGTGAAAACATCTGAGATGCCCTTTTTAGGATATCACTAAACATCCAGCCGAGTTAGTTCGCACGGTTTGACAAACGATGCGCTAACCCTAAATTTTCCATTTCCCTAGCACAAACTCTCACTACCTCCTCACGCAGTTTCTTGAACTGTGCTCCCACCATGCGGGTCAACTACCTCAAAAGTGCCAACAATGAATGGTTTTGCCGTACGGTTAGAAAAACTGTGTGCTGCCCGCGCAACTTCCCCTTTGCCTCAAAACATCATTCCAAGTTCTATCGACACACCCCTTAAGCACCCTTAACATTATAACCATAAAAAGTATTAATTTAGGGTAACATACCAGAAATTGGGGGGGTAATTCCTTATCCATTATTAAGAATGTTCTATGATTTTGGATGGTGGTGTTCCCTCCTATTAGGTTTAGTCATAATAAATTTCCCTAATATGTTTTTAGCAACGATCAATGAATTATATAGAATAATATTAAAGGTGAAATGTATTTAAAAAAAATTAAATTTCATAGTCATATGATATCTATAACACCCCATGCTTCCACAGTACGATTATCTTGGAATAATACATTAGCGTGTGTTGTACGCAACTTCGAGATTCTAACACACTACGACAAATCAAAGTAGCAGTTATGAATAGTAATACCAACTTTTTGAAATTTTATACATTTTATCATTCAAAATGGACTTCATTTTTGTATTTGTGGTATCGAAATTATCTTTGGATGAAATTTTGGTACTTTTCGGATAACTATTATATTTTGATGAATAGTGAGAATTCCTAAATTTTATTTAAAATCAACTATTTTAATGAAAATAATTAATAGTGACAAATTATGAATTTGAGTGATTTTAAAGTATATTTAGAATATATATTTACCATTTAAAACAATTTTGGTCATTGGACATAATTTCACAATTAAATTGGACATAAACAAGTGTCAATCTTTGGATAATTATTATCTCTTAAAAACACGTTTTTTGTTTTAAAAACACGTTTTTTGTTTTAAAAACGGGAATTAATTTTAAATTAATTTTTTCCACTTCTGTGTTTTTAATTTGAAAAAATGGATTCTATATTATAAATCTGGATTTAATAATTGTGTAAATAGGTAACTTTTATTTTTATACATTTTCAATAATTACTTCGGTAAATATTTTATTTACCATGGTTAAAGGGTAAATCTGGTAAATAAGTGTAAAAAATATTATTATAATAATAATAAATTACACTAAAACATGTCTTAAACTTATTTTTGGGTACATGTCCGTCCAAGGAAATATTTTGGTAGATTTTGGGACACCATGGAGCCACTTGATGGTGATAGGGACACTTTATATTAATTAAGTTAAAGTAAATACAAAAATGACATTAGCATATATCTTTTAGAAAAACAATTTTTACATAGAGTTATATATTTTATAATTTAGACTATAAATATTCATTAAAAATATTAAATGATTTCATACATAAAGGTATTTTATTTATAATTTTTAGACCTAATGTAATTTAATTTATTTATGACACAATGATGATGCAGTAATTACCGTAATAATGAACAATTAAGATAATTGATATTATAAATATCCAAATAAATGTAATTTGAGACTTTTTATAAATTACAATAATTTTCTAGGTTACTAGGACATATTATGATTGTTTAATTAAATTGTTTTTGTAGTAATAATTTTTTTCTGAATTTATCAAAAACAAAATACGCAATAGTGTCCAAATTGACATTAAAGAGTTTTTAAAACAAATATTATATAATTAATTTATATTCAATTCCTAAAAATATAACTTTTGTCCAAGGGACTTATATCATGATAGATTTATCATTAATGGACCACTTGGGGGTCACTTGGAGGTATATAGTAAGATTATTAACTATATAATATAAAAATACAAAGTTACATGGTAAGTGTCAAACTAATTAACTAAGAGTTAAAAATAATAGATAAGGTTAATATAGTGACACAAACCTGTCTGTATTATATTTTTTTAGTGGTTTTAGACCCATACCCACCTTAACCTTTAAATAATCCACTTTGGAGCTATTATAATCGCAATATAAATTTATTATAAAATAATATTTCTAGATTTTCCTAAGGTGCCCCTCCTCCCTCTTATAAAAGGACACCAATTCTAACAAATTATTCACACATTCAAAGCCTTTTAGTTGGGAAACAACCTACCCAAATACTCTCAAAACATACCTCACTTCAATATAGAGGCCTTATATTGATCAGAAAGCCGGCCTATGGATCCCTTTTGATCAAATCAAAAGGAAGAACCCGAAGAAGAGGTAATGTTTTCACCACCCCTTTTCAAGTTCATTTCATCTTCAACATCTTCTTTCTTTGTTATTACCATTATAAAATAATAAATCAAATATCTCCTATATAATTTGATATTATTATAAATATGGTACAACCATATTTAGTATTATATCCATCCTTTGAATGACATGTCACCATACATGCGTACGTACGACTTACCGTCTCCACGTCGTGGTGTAATTATTATTCACTATATTATTAGTTGTATTGGTATAATAATGATGTGTAATTAATTGATGTAATAAATATATCATGATAATTATTATGTATATATTATATACCATCCAATTATAATTTATTTTAATATCCAAAAAATGATATTCTCACTCATGCATACGTACGGACTACCGTCTCCACGAACGTGATGAGATTCATTCCCCATCCTATCCATTCAAGACTAATTATTATTTTATGGTTATAAATAATTTTTAAGAACTTTATATCATTGTGGATATTAATAAGATACAACCTATTCATAAAAACATGACTTATGTAACAAAACATATAAAATAAAATGAGTAAGTTAACACCCGAAATGACGATAATACTAAATTATTATTAACAAAACAATATTAGAAGATCATATATGATATCATAAATATGTATAGGGTTCTTGTATAATTTAATAATAATATTTTAACTATTATACAGGAGTTTAACATACCATCGACTAATGAAAAGTACACTGTAAGGGTTATTTCACAATCTCTTCACTATCTGAGGTTGTTTATACGAAATTATCTACTTGAACCTCTTTATCATACACATCCATGTTTCGTAAAAATGAATTTGAAAACATTTTTGCTATTTTACAGAATATGGTTTAAAGTCATTTATACCCTTGTTTGAATATTTATAAGTGGTTTATAAAGGAATATTTGTGTCATTTTCCAAACAAGGTCATTTTTTACCTTTTTGACAGAATTAAGGTAAGAATGTTTTTTAACTTATATGGTGGGTGCGGCTATTTGCCTCCATTATACAATTATAGAAGATTAACTTACAATATTTTAATGATATTTTCAATGTAATTTATTTATTTTATGATTATGGGAATTTTAAAATATTTCAAAAAAATACATATTTCTCTCAAATAGTTTGGATTTTATCTGTGTCAACATCCTTCGATGGATTTTAATCTTATTTGATGTTTATTTATTATGATACAAAACATCCATATTGTATTTAAGGTTGTGTGATATGTTTGACTGTGGATGTGTTATTTTTATACCATTCATTTTTTATCATGAAAGTATTGACATGTACTATGCTAGTTTTAAAATGAATGTTTATGTTATGTTGAAACATGTTCTATGGGGAATGCATTGGACTTAATAAGTGACGGGTGGAGCCCGCTAAATCTCCTCGATGAATCAATAGGTATCATGAGACAAACTAGTGTCTTGGCATGAGGCCTTGTCAAAATATTATTTGTAGTCTTGGCACGAGGCCTTGGCTACAAGGTTATGATATTCTGGCATTATGCATTCCATCATTATGAACGTAGTTATTGATATTGCATGTGATTAATTGACTAGTAGAATATCTATGTGAATAAGTAAATGGAATTAATTCATTTTATCTTTTCCATATTATGTTGAAGTTCAAGTTTAAATGGATTTTCTTTTATCTATACATTGCATTAAATGTGTATGCTTATTTATGAATGTTTCCACTATATTGTTATCCATACTGAGTATTTGAGCAGACCCATTTCAATGATTAATTTTTTATAGGATGTGAAAAATTAATTTACGAATGAACTTCAGGTATAATATGAGGGGATATAAAGACAAGATTTTGTTGTAGTAGGTTTCACTTTATGATGTAATGGAAACATTATGAATATATCTAGTTATTCCAAGGCAACTAAACTAATCGGTCTTTCACGACTTGATATTTATTTTGATCATGGAAATGTTATGTAACAATGCACCGACTCTCGGCAGCTGGGGTCGGGGCATTACAGTTGGTATCAGAGGACATTTAGTACAAACCTTTGAAGCTAGATTTAGATAAAATCTGATTAGAGAACATATATCTAAGATGGACTTTGAGGATTAGTATAGAAGAACTTCTGAGAATTTTGGTATTGTAGAAAATTTGTGAGTTTTCTAAGCAATACATCCCTATCTAGAAACGAGCTGGTAGAGGTGGATCTGGCACAAATGTACCTATGTGTAAACCCCAAAAACACCTCATTGAACTATAATCGAATGGGAATTGGTGCATGACAACTGGCCTTACTATACTCTTGGTAACGACACTCCCAGGGGATACGCTTAGGATTATTCTCATTTTTTTATGAACCATAATGAAGGGTTTATGAGTATATACTTTCTCAAAGAAAACATTTTTAATATATCCATAAACTGTTCAATTTATGTTTAGTTTTTTACAAATATAGAATTATTTATTTTGATTCATAAACTGATCTAGTTTATGACATTGTTTAGAAATGGATCCTAGTGGAAGAAATGGAAACCATATCAATGAACGCACTCCATGTAGGGATTACCCTTCTGCTCAAGATAATTACAGTGGAGCTGGTGATGTAACTGGTGCTGATCAGATTATCACCATAATGGGACAACTCACTCAGGTTTTAAATAATATCATTACCCATATGGAGTACCCTGATTGATAGCATGGATGATCAATGTTAGATCACTTAATGAGGCAAGAACAACCAACATTAAATGGGAGTACAAATCCATTGGTAGCTGAGAAATGGATAAGCTCCCTAGAGAAAATATTTCAAGCATTGGTGAGTAGTGAAAGGGAAGAAGTTGTCATGGCAATTTATTACCTCACTGGAGATGCTGATCAATGGTGGTCATTGATTCAAAACACGAAGGAAGATTATGATGTATCAAATATGGAATATAGGGAGTTCAAAGCGATTTCATAGAAAAATAATTTCCTCGTGACCATCGAGGAGATATGGAAAAGAAAATTTCTGAGTCTGAGACAAAAGGAGGATGAGAATGTCGCAATGTATGAGGATAACTATACAAGTTTAGAAAGGTATTCTAGAGATTATATATGTAACCCAAGAATTAATATTGATCGTTTCATTTATGGGTTAAAACCATTTCTTCTTCAAGCATTCGTGCCACAATCCTTGTCGTTGTATGAAGATATTTTCTCATGTGATATCAAGACTGAAAAATAATTTTCTAAGTCTTATGACATTAAAGCAAAGAATGAAAAGAAGAGATCTGCTGATCACTCTGAGAATGGAAATAAGGGGAACATGGGAAAAGATTAATATACGTCCTACAGTAAATGTTGGAAGAAACACCATGATACTTTCTTCTAGAGAATGCGAGCCTGTTAGATGTGTTGTGAAAAAGGCCACCAAGCTCGTGATTGCAATGGAATGAAAGAAGATACCGTTGTTCAATGCTACAAATGTAGAGAGATGAGATATTTTACAAATTAATGTCCTAAGCGTCAGGGGAAATTGGCTCAGAAAATGCCATGGGATCATGTCCAAGCATATGTTATCACTACTACTGAGGTAGAATCTACGAAAGACGTGGTGGCATGTAATTTCATGGTTTCCTCAAGTTTAAAAAATGCTTTATTTGATTCTGGATCATCGCATTGTTTCATATCATCACAGTTTTCTAAGAAAATTAGATATTTCCAATTTGATTTAAAAAAGGAGTTGTAAGTTAAAACTCTAAAGGGAAGTATCATTGCAACAAAAGTTTCTGAATCAGTCCCCATTACAGCACATAAATGTTCTTTATCCGATGATATCATTGTCATACATATGATTGTGTTTGATATAATACTCGGTATGGATTGGCTTTCAGACCATGATGCAATGATTTATTGTAATAAGAAGGAGGTTACGAGTTTTGATGATGATGATAAAGAACACCTTATTTTTAGAGTAGAATCATCACCACCTAATTCTTATCTAGATCCACCCCCAGTAGCTCAACTAAATTCAATTATTGGGGAGGAAGAGAATGAAATATATGTGGGTGAGGAAAGGAATTTTCAAATAGAGGATGTACCTATTGTGATAGAATATGTAAATGTGTTTCCAAAAGATTTACCAGGACATCCTCCAGAATGAGAAGTTGAGTTTTCCATTGATTTAATTCCAGGATCAAGGCCTATATCGAAGACCCATTATAGAAAGGCCATTATATAATTAGTGGAACTAATGAAAAAACTAGAGGAATTGAGTAATAAAGGATTTATTCACCCTATTATTTCTCTATGGGGATCCCCTATTCTTTTTGTTGAAAAAAAAGATGGATCTATGAGGTTATGTATCGACTATAGGTAGATCAATGCTATACCAATAAAGAACAAGTATCCCCTACCTTGCATTTATGATTTATTTGACCAACTGCATGAAGATCAATACCTTCCAAATATTGACCTTTGGTCTGGATACCATCAGTTGTGTGTGAAGAAGGAAGACATTCCGAAGACAGCATTTCAAACCAGGTACAGGCATTACGAGTTTACAGTAATTCCTTTTGGGCTGACTAATACACCCTCTGTGTTCATGGATCTAATGAATATAGTTTTCAAGGAATATATATATGAATTTGTGTGGTATTTATTGATGATATATAGTTATACTTCAAAATCTATGAAGATCATGAAAATCACTTGTGCATTATCCTGATAACTTTGAGAAGACAAGAATAGTATGGAAAGTTTATCAAGTGTGAATTCTAGCTACAGGAGATTTCTTTTCATGGCCATGTTGTCTCTAAAGATGGAATCTCTATTGATCCTTCTAAGACCAAGGAAATATAATAATGTCCATCACCTACGAGTATAACTGATGTACGTAGTTTTATTGGTTTAACAGGTTATTATCGACGTTTCGTCCAGAATATTTCCCGATTGGCTAACCCATTAACAAGATCACACGTAAAGGGGTTAAATATGTTTTGAAAAAAGAGTGTGAAGAATGTTTTGAAGAAATTAAGAGAAGATTAGTCAATTCTCCTATTTTGACTCTACCATCGTGGAATGATGGGTTCATTATTTATAGTGATACATCAAATAAATGGCTTCGTTGTGTCCTTATCCATAATGATAGGGTTATTCCCTATTCATCACAACAATTGCAAATTAATTAGCAAAACTATCCTACTCATGATCTCTATTTAACAGATGTGATCTTTGCTTTGAAGATATGAATACACTACCTATATGGTGAAAATGTGATATTTATACTGATCACAAGAGTTTGAAGTATATTTTCTCACAAAAGGAACTCAACATGAGGCGAACAAGATGGATTGAATTACTCAAGTATTATGATTGTATGATACACTACCACCCAGGTATGGCAAATAGGGTGGCAGATGCTTGGAGCAGAAAAGATCATGGAGTTTTAAACAATATGAGAATTGAAAGGGATCCAATTTTCATGGATCTAGTGAAGATGGAAATGTGAATAACCGTGGAAGGTGAACCATCAGTTCTTTTTCAAATGGTCTCCAAACCATCATTACAAGAAAGGATTAAGAGTGCTTAGACCGATGATGATTAATTTCAAAAGAAGATTACTGTTGTGAATGATGTGAGATTGAGAGACTTTATGTATGATGAAGGAATTTTGAAATTCGGGGAGATACATAGTGTTCCCGATATACCTGATTTAAAAAGGGAATTGTTAAATGATTCTCATAGTTACAATTTATCTATACAGCCTGGGAGCACCAAAATGTATATAGATTTAAAGGAACATTTTTGGTGGGACAACATGAAGAGGGAGATTGCTGATTTTTTGTCAAGATATATGGTTTGTCAACAAGTGAAAGCTAGAAGGAAACAACCTGGAGGATTCATGCAACCTCTTCCCATACCTGAGTGTAAATGGGATAATATCACTATGGACTTTGTCATGGGACTACCAAAGACTCCTAGAAGGAATGATGCAATATAGGTCGTTGTTGATTGTCTTACCAAGTCAGCACATTTTCTTGAAATAAGGGAAGATTTACCATTTGAACATCAAGCAAGACTATATATTATTGAATTTGTGAGACTTCATGGAGTACCCATATCGATTGATTCAGATTGAGTTCCTCATTTTACTTCGAGATTCTGGAAGAGTCATCAGAAGGCCTTGGATACTGATCTTCATTTGAGCACTGCCTACCACCCTCAAACAAATTGGAAAATCAGAATGGAATAGACAAACCTAATAATACATGTTGATATCTTTCTCACTTGACTTTCAGGGTATGTGTGATCAATATTTACCTATGGTAGAATTTTCCTATTAAAATAGATTCCATTTGAGTATTCAAATGGCATCATATGAAGCGTTATACAGAAAGAGATGTCGCACACCAACCTGTTGGGATGACGTTGGTGAAAGAAAACTTGTAGTCCCATAACTGGTGGACGAAACAATGGAAAAGGTAAAGGTAATCCAAAACCACATCAAAGTAGCTCAAAGTAGGAATAAGACCTATGCTGAAAACAGATGGAAGGATTTGGAATTTCATGTAGGAGATCATGTTTTCTTGAAGGTATCTCAATAAGAGGGGGTTATACTTTTCGGTAAGAAGGTTAAATTGAGTCCCAGGTAAATCAGACCCTTAGAAATTCTAGAATGAATTGGGGCTGTAGATTATCGTTTGGAAATGCCGCCAAATCTCTTCAAAGTTCACGATGTGTTTCACATATCACTGTTGAGAAAATATATGGCTGAGCCAACACATGTACTCACATATGAGGAATTAAAACTGGAACTCAATCTGTCTTATTGCAAAGAGCCCATTAAAATTCTCAATATAAGAGAGCAAGTGTTGAGAAACAGGATGACTCATCTGGTAAAAGTTCTATGGAGAAACAATAAGATGGAAGAGGCAACGTGGGAACATGAGGAACTTATGATGAAGAACCACCCTAGTATTTTCATGCCGTAGTATTCTATATATTTTTAGGATGATAATATTTGAAAGAGGGGATAATGTAACACCCCATGCTTTCAAGGTACAATTCTCTTTGAATAATACAGTAGTGTGTGTTGTACGCAACATCGAGATTATAACACACTATGACCAATCAATGTAGCTGTTATGAATAGTAATACCCAATTTTTGATATATTATTCATTTTATCATTCAAAATGGACTTCATTTTTTGATTCTAAATATTGAAATTATCCTAGGATAACATTTTTGTACTTTTCGGATAACTTTTATATTTTGATGAATAGTGAAAATTACTAAATTTTAATTAAAAACATCTTTTTAATCAAAATAATTAAAAGTGATAAATTTTTAATTTAAGTGGGTTTAAAGTATATTTAGAATATATTTTTACCATTTAATACAACTTTGGTCATTGGACATACTTTCACAATTAAACTGGCGACAAACAAGTGTCAATCTTTTGGTAGTTATTATCTATTAAAACACGCTTTTTATTTTAACAACAGAAATTAATTTTAAATTAATTTCCATCACTTCTATGTTTCGAATATGGAAAAATGGATTCCATATTTGGTATCAGGATGCCCAAATTCTGCAAATAGGTAGCTTTTCTTTTTAGACATTTTGAATAATTACTTCGGTAAATATTTTATTTACCATTGTTAAAGGGTAAATCTGGTAAATTAGGGTAAAAAAATAATATTTTAATAATAATAATTACCCTAAAACGAGTCCTAACCTTATTGGTAGATTAATTTCCGACCATGGGCATATTTGCGTCGATTTTAGGATCCCATGGAGCCACTTGTAGGTGATAGGGACACTTTATATTAATTATGTTAAAGTAAATACAAAAATGACATAAGCATATATCTTTTAGAAAAACAATTTTTATATAGGGTTATATATGTTATAATTTCAACTATAAATATTCATTAGAACGAAAAATATATTTCCTACATAATAGTATTTTATTTATAATTTTTATACATTATATTATTTAATTTATTTATGACACAATGAGGATGCAGTATTTACTGTATTAATGAATGATTAAGATAATTGATATTATAAATACCCAAATAAATGTAATTTGAGACTTTTTATAAATTAAAATAAATTTTTTTAATATATGACATATTATTATTGTTTATATAAATTATTTTTTTAGTAATAATGTTGTTATGAATTTATCAAAAACAAAATACCCAATAGTGACAAAATTGATATAAACGATTTTTTAAAACAAATATTATATTATTAATTTATATTAAATTTCATAAAAATATATGTTTTGGCAAAGCAACTTATATCATGATATATGTATCATAAATGGACCACATGGGGGTTTCTTGGAGGTATATAGTATGTTTATTAACTATATAATATAAAAATACAATGTTACATAGTAAGTGTCAAACTAATTAACTAAGAGTTAAAACTAAAAGATAAGGTTAATATAATGACCCAAACCTATATAAATTCTATTGTATTAGTGGTTTTGGACCCATACACACCTTAACCTTTAAATAATACACTTTGGAGCCATTAGAAACCGAAAAGTAATTTATTCTAAAATTATATTGCTAGATTTTTCTAAGGTGCCCTTCCTCCCTCTTATAAAAGGACACCACTTATAACCAATTATTAACACTTTCAAAGCATTTTGGTGTGGCCAGAACCTACCCAAATACACTCTCAACTTCCATATATTCAACCTAGAGGCATTATTTTGATCATAAAGCCAACCTATGGAGCCCTTTTGATCAAATCAAAAGGAAGAACCTGAAAAAGTGGTAATGTTTTCACCACCCTTTTTCATGTTCATTTCTTCTTCAACATCTTCTTTCATTATTATTCCCAATATAAAATAATATCTCTGGTATCTCCTATATAATTCTATATTATTATAAATATGGTAGAATCATATTCATTGTTTTATCCATCCTTTTAATGACATGTCACCATACGTGTGTACGTATGACTTACCATCTCCACGTCGTGGTGTAATTGTTATTCAATATATTATTATTTGTATGGGTATAATAATGATGTTTAATTATTATAAATAATAAATATAAGATGATAATAATTCTGTATATATGATATACCATCTAATTATATATTATTTTAATATCAAAATAATGATATTTTCGCTCATGCGTACGTACGGACTACCGTCTCCACGAATGTGATGAGATTCATTCCCCTTCGTATCCATTAAAGAATAATTCTCATTTGATGATTAAAAATAATGTTTAAGAACTTTTTATCATTAAGGATATTAATAATATACAACCTATACATAACAAGCACGACCTAAGTAACAAAACATTATAAAGAAAATGAGTAAGTTAACACCTGAAACTACAATAATACTAAAGTATTATTAACAAAGCATTATTAGAAGATAGTATATGATATCATAATTATGTATATGGTTCTTGTAAAATTTAATAACAATGTTTTAACTATTATACTTGAGGTTAAAATTCCATATACTAAGGAAATGTACAAGGTAAGGGTTATTTCACAGTCTCTTCATTATCCGAGGTTGTTTATACGTAATTATCTATTGGGACCTCTTTATCATCGACATCAATGTTTCCTAAAAATTTATTTCAAAACATTTTTTCTATTTTATAGAATATGGGTTAAATCATTTATACACTTTTTTGTCTTTTTATAATAGGTTTATAAAAGAATCTTTTCGCCGTTTTCCAAATAAGGTCCCTTTTAAACCTTTCAACAGAATTATGGTAAGAATGTTTTTTTAACTTATATGGCGGGTGCAGCTATTTTCCGCCATTATAAAATCATACAAGGTTCCCTTAAAATATTATAAAGATATTTTCAAAGTAAATATTTTATTTTATAATTATTTTACTTTTAAATGATATCAAAAAATAGATATTTCTCTAAAATAGTTTTGATTTCTCTATGTCAACATCCTTTGATGGATTTGAAGCTTATTTGAAGTTGATTTATTATGATACAAAACTTTCATATTGTATTTAAGGTTTTGTGATATGTTTGAGTGTGGATGTGTTATTTTTATACCATCCATGGTTTATGCTGAAAGTATTTACATTTTGTATGCTAGTTTTAATACGAATGTTTATGTTATGTTGAAACCTGTTCATATGAAGAATTCATTGGACTTAATAAGTGACCAGTGGAGCCTGATATAGATCCTCAATGCATAGGTAGGTCTAATGAGACAAACTAGTGTCTTGGCCCGAGGCCTTGGCAATATCTTATTTGTAGTCTTGGCACGAGGCCTTGGCTACGTGGTCATGATAGTCTGGCATTATGCATTCAATCATTATGAAAGTGGTTATTGATCTTGAATGTGATTATTCGAATAGTAATATATCCATGTGATTAAGTAAATTCCATTATTTCAGTTTATATTTGACATATTATGCTGAACTTAAAGTCTAAACGACTTTTGTTTTAACTATACATTTCCTTAAATTTTTATGCTTATTTATGAATGTTTCTTCTATATTGTTATCCTTACTGAGCATCTCAACTCACCCCCTTCAATGTATTATATTTCCCAGGATGTGAAGAAGTAATTTATGAATTTCCTGTAGGGATAATATGATGGGATATGAATATAAGTTGTTTTTGTAGTAGTTTTCACTTTATTATGTAATGTAAACTTTATGAATGTATCTAGTTATAACAAAGCTACTAAACTAATCGGTCTTTAATGACTTGACATTTCCTATGATCATGCCAATGTTATGTAATAATGCACCGAATCTGGGAAACTAGGGTTGGGGCATTACAATATCCTAACATGGTTCTTATTCTTGATTATCTTATGATTAATTTATTATGAACTATATATCATTATGTAATGTCTGGTGTTTCTGATCTTTGTTATTAATTTTATGATATTAAAATGTTATCTTCATGTTCTCATACCCTAATGATGTTGTTCTTCTAATATATTCCATTCATTTACAATTACCAATCATTAGAGTTCACCACATTATTATGTTTCATATACCCATGTCATGATGAATAGTTTTATGTAGATGTACTATAAGGGAGGATTTTTTTGAGAAACATAGATGATCATTCACAAATTTATATAATTTTTTATTTTTTTAAAATTAATATAAACTATTATGGTCCTCGATCATGTAATTTTTTAATATTCTAAATATTCATAAAAAATGAAATAATATCCATGCATGTTAAGAATTGGTCACTATAGTTGGAATGAATGAAATTTTTTACACATCCTTTAGAAACTAATATGTGAAAACATAGTGAGAACACTAAAGAAATGATAGTTGACAATTCTAAGGATAAGGAAATGTTTAGTAAATTTTTATGGATTTTAGATTATTGATAGTGTGATTGGTTTCCAATAAATACATCCATGTATTAATACTAATATTTGTAGTGGATATAGACAATATTTAGTTAGGGGTATCAAATCAAAAAATGGTGTGTCAAGCCTAACTTAACATTGGCCCGGTATATCACAACATGCTTCACTGCACCTCAGGATTGATATTTCCAAGGAACATTCCTTGGGAATTATGAAACTCTTTAAAAACCATTTCAAAATATTTAAATAGAATAAAAATATGAAAACCTAAGGATAACCCAATGCATTCATTTATTAAATATGTATGATTTATTATTCAGAAATCCTATAAGGAAATTTTCATTATTATATGTATTTTTATAAGTAATGGGTTTCTCATGCCCAGATTCATAGTATTAGTCAATTGATATAAATAATATAATTGGGTTAAATGAGAATTTGATGGAATTTTTTTATACAATGTGAAATGGGAATATCATTGGAGTAAAGGATTTTGTGATAACTTATAATTAGTTTTCATTGAACATGATAAAAAATGTCTTCCTTAACGAACTCACCAACTCACTAAAGAAGAGTATAAAAGAGTATTCTTAGAGCTTAGGTATTGGAGACCATAGACTAATGACGATTCAATTTCCTTTGTATCAATATTGTGGGAAGAATCACCCAAGTGAATGTATTAGAAGAACATGAATATGTTTTTTCTATAGAAATGAAAAACCCAAAGCAATAAACTACAAATGGAAAATTAAAATATTAGTTAACACAATAAATTATTATTTTGGAATCCCTATGTTATTACCAATTGACGAAGACTCCAATAGTGGAAGGTATGGGAACAATGATAATCTACATCCTAAGTGGATGTCTTATAAAGAGAATAATCATCATGGTTGAAGTAATAGTTTTTCAATTATTGATAAATATATTGTTAACAACATGTGGAGGGAATGAGATGTTCTTCTAGAATTATCTATATTATGAAAAAATAATTATGATTATATTTTTGTAGAGAGACAATAAAACATGATTTATATATCATATTCTAGTAAAGTGGTATTAAAGGTTAAGATGATGAATAATGGGTAACAGTTTAAGAATAATATTTGACTGATTTAAATTTATACATATATGAATTCAAGATTTTTTGTAAAATGAAACATGAATTATATGTATTCCATTATTGATTTAGAAAATTTATATTGAATTCTTCTGATAAAAACGAAATTATATTTAATTGAAAGGTGGTATTTTAATTAATGTAAGGTATCCCTAAATGTGTTCCTAATAATTATAAAATTTTGTTTAACATTAAAAAAGATATAATTAATATGGTTAATGTAAATTGTTTTGTAGATATTACCATTTAACTTATTATTAGTTTTTTGAATAATTAGACTACATCAACAAGGATGATTTTTACAGCTTCTTATAATTATTGTATAAATGAATTATAATTTAAAATTAGGAAGAGTGCATGTTTTTCAAAATGATATAAGGTAATTTAGGTTGTTAACATGTTTTGAGAGAATATACAATTAGGGTATTCACATGTATACAATGTGAAAAAATGAATACCTTTACATATTGGGGAGATCAATGTTATGATGAATTCATGACCATATTTCCAAATTTGGAGATTTTCTTCTTCTGTAAGGGTTATGAGGTTATACATTTATAGAATTGATTATGTTGTACTTTGGATGAGGTTTTAGAGATCAGTTTTTATCTCACCATGTGATGATTATTAATGATTGTTTTTTATTTGATAAACTTCTTTTCATAGATGGAATTAGCCATTATTCAATTAAATGATATCATTACCTGTTAACGCTTCAAGTATAAAAAAATTACATACATTTCTAAAAATAAAATTTGTGGGGTAAATTAATGAATGAACAATAATGTATGAGGTTATCATAAAGCCATAAAGTTTATAATTTCATTATAATTATTCATCATTAGAAAAAATATCTATAAATAATATGTTCTTCTAGTAACTTAAATGTTTTTTAACCAATGTATTTTAAATTTAACATCGATTTATGAATTAGAGTCCATCAACATTCCACTCATCATTAAATTGTTTTTTATTGGTTTCCACAATCACTCCATATTAATATTTTCCTTTTTCTCCCAATCATTATTTTCACATTCCACTAATGTTATTCTATATAGAATATAATTTTTTTGTGTTACTCTCGGTAGCTATTATATTTCTAACATTTCTTTTTTAAACAATGTTTTAGTATTAATTTATAAAAAATGGGTTTTTATGAAAGGATAATTCTATGATTTTGACATTTATAACCAAAAAATATATTGGCCTAAATTAATATTAAGGGGGTAAAATGTAGCACCCCATGATATTGTGAAATTGTTTTCGACTTTATTTAATAATTTTGATATTTTCCATTTCAAACATCATTGAATGTTGCTTCTGTTATAATAAATCACTAAGTGTGTCATACAATATATGTAATAATAAATAAATATTTTTCTACAAGCCACACAATGATTACCTTTAATTACATTAATAATATAGAGACCAATTCTTTACATACAATGTTATTACTTCAGAATTGAAGCACACTTATTACAACATATAACAAAACCAGGAAAGGACCGTATAGGTATAGTGTCTTTAGAAACTGTGAAACATAAACAACTGGTTCAGAAAGAGTCTATATTGTCTCCCATTTATTTGATCATATCTATAGTCCCTTTTGGAATATCTTACATAATAACCATCTTCCTGACCTAGGGAAAGAAAACATACAAAATCTTGAGCTCAAATGCTTAGTAAGGGTAATCAAAATAAATATCAATCACATCATATACATAAGAACACAACTTTATCAAATCTTAACCTGCAAAAGAAATCATTATTTCATAACATGTGATAAATCATAGTAGTGAAATGTAATCCCAATAATCATAACATAATACATGAAACATTGTGGAATACACACATAATCATAGAGAATCATTTCTTATTAGTCAAGACTCATTGGAAAGACTATCTTAGTGGACAAAGTCAATTTCTGAACTGAGTTCACTCCTCATTTCAGTCCTGTTTCACTGAACCGGTTTAACCTGCCGTTCCAGCCATGTATATCTCATGAGATATGAAATCTTTACCCAATGCATTGTAGGGATATATAGTTCCCACCCGTCTCATAATGATACAATTATTATGTGTGCCACAAAATCATAAACCATACATCACAGCATAACCCATGTAATAAAAATGGGAATCTTAAACAACATGACATCATAAAACAATTCATATAAGATAAAGGATTTCATAAAAATATTTCCATCACAACATAATAAAATCAATATAATAATAGCGATAGAAACAGAATCCTATATTATCTTAGATGGAAAATAATTTTGATAAAACACTTGAACTCCATTATTGAGGAAAATATCCTTTCTACTTCAAAAACACTCTTCCTTTCTTAACATGTCATACAATCTTAAACTAAAATAAGTTGATTAAAAATAAACTTGAAAACATGTATAGTTAGATTCTTGGAAATATTGTTTTAAAAATCCATTCATGCCATATAAGTTATAAAAACATTCTTCTCGTACTTTTGTCGGAAAAGTCAAAAAGTACCTCGTACGAAAAACGACAAAATATTCCTTTAATATCTATTACTAAAGACTCAATAGAGGGTAAAATTGGATTTAAAGAATTGTGGATGGAAATAATATTACATATTATGGAAACATGGATGTGTATGATAAAATACAACCCAGTAAATACCAAAGTATAAACAATCTAGGATAAAAATGAGATTGTGATATTTTCCCTTACCTTAGGTCTGATATGCTTTTACATGTACAAACCTCCTGTATAATGATTTATATAATGTTATTGACTTATTCCAGAATCATACTCATTTTTATGATATCACATATGGTCATATTATTAGCTTCTTATTAGTAATATTTCATTACAACTTGTTATTCGGGTGTTTATTACATTTTGTTCTTATGCGTGTTATGTCAAATAAATTTTTTTCTTCTCTTTAGGTTATAGATACCTCATTTACAGAATGTTGTTAGTGTAATATATATCATATTCATTCATTAAATTCATTTATATAATCATTATTCAATGAAGATCATGTAGAACGAGTCACATCACATCGTGGAGACGGTATTCTGTACGTATGCACGAGCGATGATATCATTCCCATGATCATGGAATTGCATTGGAGTGTATGTATACTATTTCAGAATCATTATCACCCATGATCATGGAATTGTATTGGAGTGTGGGTATACTGTTTCAAAATCAATATCACTTTACAATAATCATATATAGTCATTATTTACACCATTATACTTATCCATGTAAGGTGGTGGTGGAAAATAGATTACACCACGGCGTGGAGACGGTATTCCGTACGTATGCACGCGCGGTGATTTCATTTTCCGTAGGATGGATAGATGGTGAAATAGTTTTGTTTCATAATTATAATAATATATCAGTATATGAGTGATACTGATCTTATTACTTCATAATGAAACAACTAAAGAAGACGAAGTGGAAGAAGAAATAAAGATGAAAATTTGGTAACAGACATTTCCTCTTCTTTGAAGTGCTTCTTTGAGACCTCCTTTTAGGGAACTAAAATTGGTCTTTGAAGAAGACCAGGACCTCTAGGATGTCTCTAGGGAAGTGGAGAGGAGAACGTGGCAGGGGTTGCCTGAGTTTGAAGGCTCAAAGTGGTGTGAGGAAGAGAGGGAGGAGGTGCCCTTTTATAACGGAGGAGAGGGGCTCCTTTGGAAAAACTAACGATATTATTTTATTATAAAGTCAAGTTAGGTTTTAAATAGCTCCAAATTGATTTATTTAGAATCTAAGGTAGGGATCGGTCCAAATACTCTCATCTAATTGAATTTAGACAAATTTAAGTTCCTATTTTAACCTTATCATTTAGATTAAACATTAAGTTAAATAATTCTACTTTTACCGTGTCTTCTTGTGTTCTTATACTATAAGGTTAATAAACATACTATAACAAGCCAAACGAACCCCATGTTGTTTATTATTAATATATATAACCTTATCTTGCTCATTTTCCCGAAACGTAGATTTTTAGGAATAAAATAACAATTACTAATATAATATTTGTTTTTAAAAACTATTTTATGTCAATTTTGACAAAATTTAGTAAATGATTTTTGTGAAAATAATAACATAATGATTAGTTCAAAAAACGTTAATTAAATCAATACTAACATGTCATATTAACCTATAAAATTAGTGTAATTTATAAAAGGTCTCAAATTACATTTATTTTGGTATTTATAACATCAATTATGTCCATATTTCATTAATAAGATAATTACTGCATCATCTTTGTGTCATATATAAATTAAATTATTTAATGTCTAAAAATTACAAATAAAATACCGTTATTTAAGAAATCTTTTTATCTTTCTAATTAATATTTTATAGTCGAATTTACCTTTTTTATATCATTATATTAAAAATGATATACTTATTAAACTTTGATTTTAACTATTTTAACCCTTTATAAATAAATTAATAATAAATGTCCTAATCTAATCCAAGTGGTCCTAAATGGTCATATTTTATTCCTATGTTTGTTTTTGGACGAATTACACATATCCAATTGAATTAGGACATGTTTTAGGGTAATAATAATATCATTTCTACCCTTAATTACCCTATTAACTTTTAACCCTGGTAAATAAAAGTAAAAAGTTACTATTCACCAAAAATTATATTCATCTCATTGAACCACATTTTACTTACTGACATAAACCATGTCTCTCGGATTTTTGAGATTCCACTCACAGAAGCGGTAAAATTAAGTTTTATGAAAAATTCAGTTTTTTAACTACCACTTTGTGGTTTCACTATTCATCAAAAATTGAAAGTTTTTAGAGAAATACCAAAATTTCACCCTAGGCTAATTTCGATATTCCAAATCAAAAAATGAAGTCCATTTTGAAAAATAAAATTTATTAAATTTCAAAAAGTGGTTAGTACTATTCATAACGGTTAGTTTTAATAATATTTTAATTGCATATCATTGATTAGTGAAACTCGATATTGTGTATGACGCAAGCTATCGATAAGGTCGTGATTGCGTGTAAAGAAAGACACGCTAGTGTTGTGTGTAGTGAAAGATTCCATTTATGATTTATAAAAACAAAAACATTTCTCATTAACGTCTCGGGTGTTACATTATACCCCCATTAAAATGAATTTCTCCCTCGAAATTCATCACCTTGTAACAAATAGATGAGGATACCTCTCCCTCATCATATCCTCAAGCTCCCATGTAGCTTCTTCTAATTGGTGGTTCCTCCATAAAACATTCACCAAGTGAGTGGTCGTGTTTCGTAGGACTTTTTTGCTACGATCCCGAATCTCTATCGGCTGTTCTTCATAAGAATGATCTTGCTCCAGTGGTACAACTTCTAAGCTGAGTACATGTGAAGGATCAGGTATGTACTTTATCATGAGAGATACATGGAACACATCGTGAACTTTAGAGAGATTTGGTGGAAGATCCAATCGGTATGCTCCCTTCCCGACACGATCCAGTATTTCGAAAGGACTGATATATCTAGGGCTTAACTTTCCCTTCTTTCCAAATCTCATTACTCTCTTCCAAGGAGATATTCGTAAGAAAACTTTATCACCCACTTCAAACTCTAGGTCTTTTCTTCGGTTGCCGGCATAACTTTTCTGTCGACTCTGAGCTGCTCTTATGTGTTGTTGAATAGATCTAACCTTTTCTTCCATCTCATCAACAAGATCAGGTCCTAATATCTTTCTTTCCCCAACTTCATCCCAGTAAGTTGGAGTCCTGCATTTCTTTCCATAGATAGCTTCATAATGAGCCATCTAAATACTAGAGTGAAAACTATTATTATATGAAAATTCCACCAAATGTAGGTGTTGATTCCAACCACCTTTTAAATCCATAGAGAAATCTCTCAACATATCTTCTAGAGTTTGAGTTGTTCTCTCAGACTGACCGTCTGTCTAAGGATGATAAGCAGTGCTGAAGCTCAACTCTGTATCCAGAGTATGCTGAAGACTTCGCTAGAACTTTGAGGTAAACCTCGGATCCCAATAAGACATAATATAAAGTGGTACTCCATGCAATCCTACCACTTCCATCACATATATCCTGGCAAACTGATCCATAGATAAATCCTCTCTAATAGCGATGAAGTGTGCAGAATTTGTAAGACGATCAACTATGACCCAGATTGCATTATTGCCTTTGGATGTTTTAGGAACTCCTGTGACAAAGTCCATAGTTATGTTTTCCCATTTCCATTCGTGTATTGGTAATGTTTGTATCATCCCCTTAGACTTCTATCTCCCAGCTTTAACTAGCTGACAAACCATGCATCGAGAGGCATATTCAGCAACATCTCTCTTCATGCCATCCCACTAGAAGTACTCCTTCAGGTCCCTATAAATATTTGTGCTTCTAGGATGAATGGAAAATGAAGAACTATGAGCCTCATCCAGCATCTCCTCCTTTAATTCGAGGATGGGAGGAACACAAACCCGATTCCAGAACATTATTATCCCATCACAATCAAGGTTGAATTCAGGAACATTTATCATCATGTTTTGTAACTCGACATCCTCTTTCTGTGCCTCTTTAATCATCACTTGTATAGATGGTTGAACATTCATTTGAGAAAGATACTATTTCCCCCCTTCCATTATAATTCCAACATCCATACTTTGTAAATCCATATATATTGGATATTTTGTGAACCTCATCATGGATAAACTAGCATGGTCTTGTCAACTTAATGAATCTGCCACCTTGTTTTCTTTCCAAGGGTGGTAATGGATAGAGAAGTCGTAATCCTTAATCAGCTCCAACCATCTTCTTTGGTGCATATTCAACTCCTTTTGTGTGAAAATATACTTTAAACATTTATGATCAGTATAAATGTCACATCTTTCTCCATAAAGATAATGCCTCCAAATCTTTAATGCAAAGATTACCGCAGATAACCTCAAATCATGAGTTGGGTAATTTTTCTCATGTATTTTAAACTCTCGTGAGGCATAAACTATCACCATACCATTTTACATAAGTACACACCCCAATACCTTCTTGGATGCATCACTATAGATCACAAACCTCTCTCCACTACAAGGCTGTGTAAGCACAGGTGCACTGGATAACCTTCTTTTCAACACCTTGAAATTCACTTCACATTCCTCTGTCCAAACAAACTTAACTCCTTTTCGAGTCAACTTGGTGAGTGGATTAGATAATCGTGAAAAATCATTCACAAAACGTCGATAATATCCAGCCAAACCAAGAAAACTTCGGATCTCAGTTACTGTTGTTGGTCTCGACCATATTTCGATAACCTCTATTTTTGCTGGATCCATAGATATCCCCTCTTTTGAGATTATATGACCCAAAAATGCAACTTTCTGAAGCCAAAATTCACACTTGGTAAATTTGGCATAAAGATTATACTTTATTAGGGTCTTCAATACAATTCTCAAGTGATCTTCATATTCTTCCTTGCCCTTTGAATAGACAAGAATATCATCTATAAAGACTACCACAAACTTATCATGATAGTCTCTAAAGACTTTATTCATCAGATCCATGAATATAGCAGGGGCATTAGTAAGACCAAATGGAATCACTATAAATTCATAGTGTCCATTCCTTATACGGAATGTCGTCTTTGGTATATCCTCCCTTTTGACCCTTATTTGATGATACCCTGAATGAAGATCAATCTTGGAAAACTATTGATCTCCATATAGGTGTTCAAATAATTTATCAATGCATAGGAGATGATATTTTTTCTTGATAGTGATCTTTTTATGTTCTCGATAATCAATGAAGAGTCTCATTGATCCATCTTTCTTCTTAAAAAATAGAACAGGTGCTCCCCAAGGTGACGCACTAGGGCGTATGAACCCCTTATCAATATTCTCTTGAAGTTTCTTCTTCAATTCTGGTAACTCATTTGGGGCCATTCTATAAGGTGTCTTTGAAATAGGAAAATCACCCGGTACGAGTTCTATTGAAAACTCAACTTCACGATTTGGTGGAAGACCCAGTAATTCCTCCAGAAAGACACCGTAAAACTCCCGTACAATGGGCATATTCTTAATCATGAGTTTCTCACTGACCATTTGAGATAAATAACCTTCATTTAGTGGAATCAAGACCCATAAGATGGAAGAAATTTCCACAGGAAGGTTATGTTCATCATTTCATTGATAGATGATCATAGATTGATCTGGAATATGAAATTTGACTTCCCATATTTGGAAATTGATATGAGATCCATGTAAATAATGCCAATCCTTTCCAAGAATCACATCAAATTCTACTATAGGAAGGATCACAAGATTTGTAGGAACCACTTTCCCACAAACATCGATCAGAGAAGAATTATAAACTTTTGATGGACTGTTGTGCCATTAGGGGTTGTCACAGCTAACTCAACATCTAATTGTTGAGGTAATATGGTGAAATCATTATAAAATTCTTTAGATATAAAAGAGTGGGTTGATCTAGAATCAAATAAAACATTTTCTACATTAGTGTGGATGGTAATTGTACCTTTCACCACAACTTTATGGTACTCCTCATCGCTGATAGAAATTGCATGTGACTTTCCTTTGTCTTTAGCCTTAAGAGTTTGTTGAGGTCGACCAACATCATCAACCCTTGGATTTAGGCATTGATCGGCATAATTCCCCATCTCCTTGCACTTGAAACATTGAAGTGTAGTAGGTTCATTATATGTATCCCTTCCTTTTTTGCATCATTAGACATCTTCTTCCCATCATTACAGCATTCAAATGCCCTATGACCTTCCTTTCCACATTTGAATCATTTACTTTTCCCTTTAATACAACTCCCACCATGTTTATTTCCAAACATTGAGCATAAGGGAAAGCTCATCTTCTTTTCAGTGTGCTCTTTATATTTTCCTTTGAATTCCATTTTCCTCTTCTTATCAAACCCATATGACTGATGGGTTACTCTAATCTCCATCTCGACTTTGAGAGCACATCGAATGATTTCCTCGTAGCTATTGAAGTCCCTTATGGCTAATTCCCTTTGAAGACATGGTTTTAATCCACTAAAGAATCGATCGATCTTACTCTCAGGTTGAATAATAATACTAGAAGAGTACCTTGCAAGTCTTGTAAAATTTTCTTCATAGGTACCAATAGATGGATCATCCTTTTTATTCAGTTCAAGAATCTATTTTGCCATTTTGTTTCGTAGAATATGAGGGAAGTACTTATTGAAAAATAAGATCTTGAACTCGTCCCATTCGATGGACTCAATTTCAACCCTTTTCATCGTATTCTTAATAAGATTCCACCATTGATCCGCATCACCTTCAAAACGATACACTGCTATGATGACATTACCATGTTCAGAACATTGAAGAACTGAAAATATATTTTCAGTAGCACTAATCCATTGTTCAGCAACTAATGGATCAATAGACCCGCTGAATGAAGGTGGACGATGTCTCATGAAGGATTCAATAGAATTTTTCTCCTTCCTTTTCTCGTTTGGAAGTCCTTCATGATTCATATCATAAGAAAGTTGTGTGAGCATGGCTACAAGATTTTTCATTCCATCTCCCATAACGTTTGGTTTCTCCGAGGGACAATCATTGCATTGCCCGTTGCATTATGCATTATCACGGTTCCTTCGGGTTCCAGCCATTGACTAAAACCAAGAAGAATAGTGCGAGCAACACTAATTATAATAGGAAAACCACAAAATCATGAATAAAATTTCACACATAAGGTCCTATCCAAGGTTATTCATGGCCATTTATAAAATACTAAGATTGTGTGCTATTCTTAGACTTATCCTTAGGGTTCTTACTAACTCTTTCACATCCTAGTTTCCAAAGGTTGACAATACCTTTCCTCTGATACCGACTATAGCGACCCATACTTTACAAAATGTTTTATTAATTCAGAATTGAAGTACACTTATTACAACATATAACAAAACCATGAAAGGACCCTATAGGTATAGTGTCTTTAGAGACTGGGAAACATAAACAACTAGTTCATAATGCATCTACACTGTCTCCCATTTATTTCATCATATCTATAGACCCTTTTGGTATATCTTACTTAATAACCATCATCCTGACCTGGGGAAAGTAAAAATACAAAAGGGTGAACTCAAATGATCAGCAATGGTAAAAAAAAGATATATCAATCACATCATATAAATAAGAACATAACTTTTGGAAATCTTAACCTGGAAAAGAAATCATAATTTCATAACATGGGATAAATCATAGTAGAGAAATGTAATCCCAATAATCATAACGTAAAACATGAAACATTGTGTCATACACACATAATCATATAGAATCATTTCTTATTAGTCAAGACTCATTGCTAAGACTATCTTAGTGGACAAAGTCCATTTCTGAACCGAGTTCACTCTTCGTTTCAGTCCTATTTCACTGAACCGGTTTAACCTGCCATTCCAGCCATGTCTATCTCATGAGAAATAAAATCTTTACCCAATGCATTGGATGGATATATAGGTCCCACACATCTCAAAATGATACCATTCTTATGTGTGCCCCAAAATCATAAACCATACATCATATCATAACCCATGTAATAAAAATGGGAATCTTAAACATCATGACATCATAAAACATATAAATATAAGATAAATTATTTCATAAAAATATTTCCATCACAACATAATCAAATCAATTTAATAATAGGGATAGAAACATAATCCTATATTATCTTATATGGAAAATAATTTTGATAAAACACATGAACTCCATTCTTGAGGAAAATATCTTTTCTACATCAAAAACACTCTTCCTTTCTTAACATGTCATACAATTTTAAACTAAAATAAGTTGATTAAAAATAAACTTGAAAACATGTAATGTAATATTCTTGGAAATATTTTTTTAAAAATCCATTCATGTCGTATATGTTAAAAAACATTCTTCTCTTACTTTTGTTGGAAAAGTAAAAAATACCTCGTACGAAAAATGACAAAAGATTCCTTTCATATCTTTTACTAAAAACTAAACAAAGAGTAAAATTGGATTTAAACAATTGTTGATGGAAATAATATTACATATTAAGGAAACATGTATGTGGATGATAAAATACAACCCAATAAATACCAAAGTATAAACAATCTCGGATAAAAATGAGATTTAGATATTTTCCCTTAACATAAGTATGCTATGCTTTGTACGTGTCTGAACCTCCTATGTAATGTTTTAAATAATGTTATTGACTTATTTAAGAATCATACTCATTGTTATAATATCACATATGGTCATATTTTTATCTTCTTATTAGTAATATTTCATTACAACTTGTTATTCGGGTGTTTATTACTTTTTGTTCTTATTTGTGTTTTGTCGAATAAATTCTTATTCTTCACTTTAGGTTATAGATACCTAATTTCCAGAAGGTTATTAGTGTAATATATATCATATTCATTCATTCAAATCATTTATATAATCATTATTCAATGAAGATCATGTAGAACGAGTCGCATCACATCGTGGAGACGATATTCCATAAGTACGCACGAGCGATGATATCGTTCCCATGATCATGGAATTGTATTGGAGTGTATGCATACAATTTAATAATCAATATAACATTAAAATAATCATATATAGTTATTATTTAAAACATTATACCCATCCAAGTAAGGTGGTGGTGGAAAATAGATTACACCACGGCGTGGAGACGGTATTCGGTACGTACGCACGCACGGTGATTTCATTTTCCGTAGGATGGATAGATGGTGAAATAGGGTTGTTTCATACTTATAATAACATATCAGTATATGAGTGATACTGATTTTAATACTTTATAATTAAACAAATAAATAAGATTAAGTGGAAGAAGAAATAATGATGAAAGAATCGGTAACGGACATTACCTCTTCTTTGAAGTGGTTATTTGAGACCTCCTTTTATGGCACTAAAATTGGTCATTGAAGAATACCAGGACCTCTAGGATGTCTCTAGGTAAGTAGAGAGGATATAGTGGTAGGGGTTGGCCGAGATTGACGGCTCAAAGTGGTGAGAGGAAGAGAGGGAGGAGGTTCCCTTTTATAAGGGAGGAGAGGGGCTCCTTTGGAAAAACTAAAAATATTATTTTATTATAAAGTCAAGTTCGGTTTTAAATAGCTCCAAATTGATTTATTTCTATGAAAAGGTTGGGATGGGTCGAAATCATCTCATCCAATAGAATTTAGGCATGTTTATGTTCCTATTTTAACCTTATGATTTAGATTTAACATTATGTTAAATAATTTTACTTTTACCGTGTCTTCTTGTGTTCTTATACAATAAGGTTAATAAACTTACTATAACAAGTCAAACGAACCCAAAGTTGTTTATTATTAATATATATAACATTATCTTAGTCATATGGCCGAAAATTATAATTTTAGGAATAAAATAAAAATTACTAATATAATATTTAAAAAAAACTATTTTATGTCAATTTTGACACTATTTAGTAATTGATTTTTGTGAAAATCATAACAGAATGATAAGTTATAAGAAAGTTAATTAAATAAATACTAAAATGTCATATTAACCTAGAAAATTATTTAAATTTATAAAAAGTCTCAAATTTCATTTTTTTGGTATTTATAAAATCAATTATGTCAATATTTCATTAATAAGATAATTACTGCATCGTCTTTGTGTCATAAATAAATTAAATAATTTAATGTATAAAAATTAAAAATAAAATACCATTATGTAGGAAATATTTTTAGATTTCTAATGAATATTTTATAGTCGAATTTATCTTATGTATAACCTTATATTAAAAATGATTTACTTATTAAACATTGATTTTAACTATTTTATCCCTTCTTTAAATAAATTAATAATAAATGTCCTAATCTAATCCAAGTGGGCCTAAATGGTCATATTTTATTCCTAAGTTTGTTTTTGGTCGAATTAAACATATAAAATAGAATTAGGATATGTGTTAGGGTAATAATAATATCATTTTTACCATTAATTACCCTATTTACTTTTATCCGTGGTAAATAAAAGTAAAAAGTTAATATTCACAAAGAATTATTTTCATCTAATTGAACCACATTTTACTTACTGAAATAAACCGTGTCTCTCGGATTTTTGATATTCCACTCACAGAATCGGTAAAATTATGTTTTATAAAAAATTCAGTTTTTTAACTACCACTTAATGGTTTCACAGTTCATCAAAAATTGAAAGTTTTCAGAAAAATACCAAAATTTCACCCTAGGCTAATTTCGATATTCCGAATCAAAAATTGAAGTCCATTTTGAAAAATAAAATTTATAAAATTTCATAATGTGGTTATTACTATTCATAACGGCTAGTATTAATAATTCTTTAATAGCATATCATTGTTTAGTGAAACTCGGTATTGCGTACGACGCAAACAATCGAGGAAGGTCGCGATTGTGTGTGAAGCAAGTCAAGCTAGTGTTCTGTGTAGTGAAAGATTCTTTTTATGATTTATAAGAACAAAACTATTTCTCATAAAAGTCTCGGGTGTTACACAGAACTATGATTGGAATATATTACCAATATTATTGAGTCTCTTCAATATATTGTGATACAAGAAATTATAGGTATTATTGAACTACAATATATTATTCATATATTTAATAAAATATTTAAATTTTTACCACTGTAAATTTAAATTTGTGTAAGGAATAAAATAAAATAACATGTGAAAAAATGATCTAAAGAAGAATATAAAATGCATCCTTTGGTTTTTATATAGTTATAAATATATATTTGAATTATTTGAGAATGAATAATTTTATTCTAAGAAAACCATATTTCAATGCATAATTTTTTTATCCCAATAAATTAAACAAAACAATATTGATTATTGTTTTATATAAAATTTATATTTTATATATTCGATTAATATTTTTGACAATCCTTTACATATTATATAATTGAAAGATTAAAATAGATCCAATTTTATGAATGAAAAAATATATTTTTCAAAAATAAAATTTTACCAATTTTTAATTGAAAACATCTTTTATATATTATTTTTCCGACTATTATTTTTTTAATTAGAAATGTTATTCTTTTTAGATGTGAAAAATAAATATTTTCATTCAGTGAAATTTTATTAAATTTTTGAGAAGCATCATTTTATTGATGAATAGTTAAAAGACTGAGTTTTAATTCAAAATTAAAATTTTAACTCACTTATATATATAGTAAAATTATTATTATTATTATTTTAATTTTTATTAATAAAAATTTGATGTTATTTATACCAATTTAGTCCATTATAATAAATTTAAAATTTATATTGGATATAAAAAATATCAATATTTTAGACATTTTAATTTCAAAACCTATTATTGTGGAACATCTCCATGACTATTTTTAAATTATGTTCTCCCACTTCATTTATTTTATATTTTCCAAAAATATTAATCAAATTGAATAATAATTATTTATATTTTATAATATAGTTAAAATTGTTTTTTACCAAAATTATTTGTGAAAGTGATTAATATTAATTTCATCAATTAAGAAAATATTAGATTAAGAAATGATTAATACATAAAAGTAAGATCGAAAATGAACTGGAATGTTTTCCAAAAACCATTTAATATTTATATTTACACTATATCATCAAATCTATTTGATTGGGAACATTTTTGGAGACAATTATCATGGTAAAAAATGGTTGTAATTCCTTTTTAAAAAATATAAAAATATACCACTCCACGTCTACATTACAAAGGAACTCACCACTCCCACTTATTCACACCTCTAAAGACAATTGGACCAAAAAATACTCAAAAATTAATCTCCCAATATATTTTCATTCCTCCATGAATATTTTATTCTGAATTATATCAATCTATTGATGACCTTTACTGCAATCTAAAAGGAGAAACCAAAATAATACATAATATCGTTCCTCAACCACATTTCTTTTATTTTCATTCTTTAAAACATAAACTATTCTTCCTAAATGGCTATATAATAATATAATTATCGCAAATAAACTATTATTTTTATTCATTAGTTCATACCTTCACTTACACACACTTCCATATAATGGATAACAAGCTTGTTGTTCTCATGTTCGGAGATCTAATGCCTTACGAAAGGTTGTTGATCATTTTTACTCTACCACTTCAAAATGTTAGTAATTATGATGTAAAATATATTTTTATATGATATATATGATATTATTTATTTATTTATTCATCAAGATTAATTATTCAAAACATATATACATACTTATTATTTTTTCTAAATACCATAAAATCATTTATCGATCTGTGGACTACCACCTATTCAAGGCATTTGGATTCATTCAAACATTACCTATAATGTGTTATGGATGGGATTTGAAAAATTATATGATATATATTAAATAAAAATTAATATTTATTGATATTTTACACAAATATATATATGTCACATATTTACTTTCTTTTAATATGACTGTAAAACACAGACAACATTCATGTGTACCTTCGACCTATCATCTTTGAGACTGATAGATTTAATTCCATATATATATTTTTGGGATTATTCTAATACATATATAATTTATATTCATTATATTTATATCATGTTTTAAAATTTTCAAATTATTTAATTATGGTCTATTAAATATGATCAATAATAACCTGAAAATGAATATATGTAACATAACGCAAGTATTACCCCAAACATAACGTTATAATGGAATTGTTAATAGATGGTTAATATAAATTCAACATCAAATCATAAATTATTTTAGGTATAATAATATGTTTCTATTATGAATTTATAATAAAATCTTATTTATTATTCATGATGTTTGAATTTATACAATGTAATTCAAGACATAATTAAGGGTTTTCAAATCTCTCTTCTATTTCCATGATTCTTATTCGTTTTCTGTCACAAGTTTCGTTTGTTTGGTTTTCTATTTCCCATGAATTCATTCATTGATTCACAAAGACAATTTTTTAACATATCCATTTTATGATATCTCTTTCATGGGGTTTATGGATCAATAGTTACCAAAATGTTAATGTTATTTTGTCTAAATATTAATTATTTGAGATACATTCTATGTTATGCACCTATATTTATATATGGGGTGTATATAATTACAATTAAAAATTTATATCATCTCTATCATTTCGTTAATGATATTTTATGATTCATGTAATTTTATTCATTCATGGTGTTTATTATTTAATGTTATCAATGTGGATATAGTTTATTGGTCAAATATCATCATTTATCATGGTTGTTTATGTTTATGCTTCCACTAATGAAAAACGAATATCCATATATCCTACGAAATTCATAATTTTATAGTAATTTTTTTCCCTGATATCATCATTTATTAAAATAAAATTTCTGTTATTTGGTACACAATATAATTATGAATAAATGTTTTTGTTAAATCTTTATTCATTTCTCCTTTTGTTCAAAAATACATGTTTTCTCAAAACCAGGTTTTCATAATATGTTTTCAAAAATGATATAATATTATCCCATTTCCTATAATGAAGTCATACCCATTTTCTTGTTATGTCAATAAGTATCCTTATTACTTTTTTCAATACTATATGTTTTGAAACATTCAAACAACTTTCATTAAAAAATTAACCTTCTATAAGAATTATTTCATATGGGTGATTTTCTTTCTATAAGAAATGTATTATCCTTTTGTTCTCAATGTCTTACTTAATGTCTCCTCAAAACATATCTAATTTTTAAATCAAAAAATTCAAATATTTACCTATTATAAATTCATAACATTTCTTAGACTATGGTTTCCCCAAAATTGATATTCCAAATTCTCAGAAATTCAAACTCCAAGGTCTCTAAAATTCAAAATCTGAATCCCATAAAATTCAAGCTTTGAATCCTAAAAAATTCATAACATGAATTCTATAAAATACAGACTTCATATTCTTTGAAATTATGACTCTAAATTATTTATAATTTGGACTGAGAAATCATTATAATTCTGACTCTGGATTCATAAGAATTCTTACTCCAAATTCATCTAAATTCTGAATCCGAATTCATTTGAATTCATACTCCGAATTAATCATAATTGATAGTAAAAATTCATCATATTTTATACTCCAGATTCATTATAATTAAGATTCCAAATTCAACATAATTATAACTCTAAATTTATCAGAATTATAACTCTAAATTCATCAGAATTGGGACTGTAAATTCAAAAAAATTCAGTATTTTGAAATCATCATAATTCAGACTCTGAATATCCTATTTTTTCAAAATACAATTTTTTATATTTTCAATTACAATTTTTAATTATTATAGGTTCCAAATATATATATATTTTATAGTTACTATTAATTCGTAAAATATTTTTTTATGTTTATCAGATCATATATTCTTAAACATTATATTTTTTTTCCAAACATATTGTTGTTTCATAAAAATTATAATATTTCCCACATATTATTCATGAAATGATGTCATACAACCTGTATTTAACTAACCTTTGGCAGAGTGAAACATGTATCAGTTCTTCGAAAATTCCAGGAAAAATTTGACCTTTGGAGGAGGAGATGAATGTTGGGATTTTTTCCTATAAATAATCCTATTAGTTGACGAATTTAGACATTCATTAACTACATTGAGAAATGATGTGAAGTGATTTTTCAAAAGAGGGAATCTCATTCATTGTGTGATCTATGAACATCTTGTTCATAAGTGAAAAACATGATCATCTTATGGAAACTTCAATTGTTTTTGTGTACAATAGAGGGCTTCCTAGTATAGGAAGACAGAGGTGCCGACTGCAATAAGGTTCGAGGACTACTTGGGATGAGAAGAGAGAGGAACAAAATTCTTTAAAGTTCAAGGGCTTTCAATGGTATCCAGACAGACTCTTATATTCTTATCAAGGGCTTACCTAGGTCCATATAAGATATACATTCATGGAAGTATAAATCAAGGGACTTTTCAAGGTTACTGGACATCATTCTCTTTGGGTTAAATGATTTCATACTTTTTTACTTTCTTTTGTTACATGTTTTATTTTCATTTTATTTTATTAATTAATGAATGTATAACATCATAATACATTATTATACTTGTATTATATGATATATAAGATTCTATAATCTTTAATGTAAATTTTTTTCTATGTTAAAATTGTTTATGTTTTGAATCATTATATTCTGACTTAAACCCTTCTAATTATAACTTCGTATAATAACAAAAGAGAGTTTGTGAATTCACCATATTAAACATTCATATATATATGTTTCTGAAGGTTTAAATATATCCTTACGAATTTTTTTTAAACCAAAAATTCACCCCCACACCTTTTGTAATTGATAATCTACATATATGTTTTCATCATATAATTTTTTTTAGAGGAGCTCTCTAAAATAATTATTCATACATATAATTATTATTTCCAAACATTTCTTGCACATATTTTTCTTAAATATTTTCTATATAAAATATTTGGCTACTAATCCTTTTTGTGGAAATTTAATTTTCATATAGAATTGAATAAATGGTTTTTTGTTCAATAATCAACTTAAATCCAACTAGACCACTGATTTTTATTGTACTAATTATGTGTACTAGATAGATAAGATGAGGACTTTTATTAATATCACCAGAGTGGATAATTTTTCATGCTCTAAGGTGAATACAATATTTCTGAAAAAAAAATTAGAACATTAAAAAATAGGAAATCAATAATATCAACTAAACTATAGGGTATTCAATATTCATTTATGTTATGTGACTAGTTTTATTTATATTCAAATATCTTCTTGTAAATATTCCACTTGTATTTGGAATAAACATGATGTTAGAAACCTTGGAACTTCAAAAGTGATAGAATCTTGAAGAGCTATTCTAAGTGATAAATATCATGGACTGATGTTTCCTTATAGAAAACATGTATGAAATGTACAATAATGATTTATGAATATAATCAATAGTCATTAATCAGTAGGAGGAAAGTGACATGATGATGTTGTTCTTTTGGTCAAGATAATAGATATTATCTTCAACGAGTGCGAATCATAAAGGAAAACTAATATTGAGAATGAAAATATATCTAATAGTACTCTTGATGAGTTATTTAGAAGTATTATTCTTGATTATATATGAATGAAGATAGATATAAATTTCAATAAGAAAAATATTGGTAATGGATGTGTTACATTCACTAATTTATCTAAACCCTAGTCCCCAGAAAGGGTAAAACTATCTAAATAAATGATATATGTAGTTATAGCTAAATCAAGTGACACTGATTAGTCTGAGAATAAACTATCGAATCCTTCTCATAGGATGAGCATGATAAAGGGAAATAAATATTTAAATTATAGATATATGAAAAATAAAAGAAAGGAGAAGAATGATTCATATGTAATTTTTTATGAATTCAAAAGGGATGGACATATTAGACCTGATTTCCCTATGCTTATTAAAAAACATATAAATGATAAGAATTCTTAAAGAAATATAAATAGGTACAACAAAAAATAGGCTAAAAAATTATTGAAGGCTAATGGCACCTGGAATAAATGTGTTGTTGGATCTTTAGATGAATCCCTAGAGTACGAATCTTCTAGTCAGAAGAATATGAAACTTATAACCAGATTACATATTGAAAATCATTGTCTTTTGGATATGGTACACAATGTTGAATCCTTAACCAATATTAATTTATGTGAAATGTTCCCTAATAAAAAATATTATGAGTCTTAAAAAGAATAATTTTTCTTCATAATAAGAGAATACCTTACTTTCATTTGATGAATATTATAGATTATCATATTTATATGGGAATGAAAAATGTAATAAAAATTGTATTTTATAGAATTAAAAATATAGAATGTTAGTCCTAATAAAAGAAGTATCAAATTTTTCAAAGGATCTTGATGGGAAAAGTCTTTATTTTTAATGTGTATCAAACAAATGCAAGGATGTTAACTATGAAAATGATAATCTCTACGAGGATCCTGAAAATGTTATTTATATGAAAAATGTTTAAATTAATAACTCAAAATCTATGTCCAATGACTATGAGGATAGGGTTTTAGTCATCAAATAAAATATGAAATATTATCTTCTAAAAAACTTTTATATAAATTGTCTTCTAGAAGGAAAAAAATTTATAAAATGTTTTCAAAACATCGTTTTCATAAGAATAGTTTGGGATTTAGATATACTCACTATAAACCTATTTTTATCCAAATTATTTTGTTCCCAAAAGTGATCACTTTTTCATTAATTGTCAATGTAGTGGACATTGGGGGAAGAATTGTATTTTAAATAAAAATCAATCCTTACAATTTCATAGAGCATATTTTTCAATGAAAATGTAGATACCTAAGATTTTATATTCTAACAATTCTGGACCCCTGAATGCTTGGATTTCAAAAGTTTAACTATTTAATTTTCTAGAAAATATTGTTTGTTCTAATAGTAATATATGATAAATGTATAATGGATTTTTCCGAAACATGATTGGTAACAAAAACATTAATGAAAATATTATATATATATGAATGGAGGATAATTATCATTTAGAGATAATGATCATGGAGATATTATTTATATAGTTAACATTATTCTTCTTAGAAAAGAATAAATTTAAAATTCTTTATTTGTTAATGGTCTTATGCAAAAAACTTTTTAGAATAAGACAATTATGTGATGAAGGATAACTTGTTAATTTTAGGAATGATAAATGATTAGTTCAAAATTACAAGCATATGTTTATTCTCTCTACCAATAATAATGAGAATGTTTATATACTAAACATAAAAGACCATAGGAGCCAAGATCTACCTTGAATTAGTGAAATGGAAGATCAATCCTGGTTATGGAATATAATACTAGGACATTGTAACCATAGAAACCTATGAAAACTCATAAAAGACATGACATTTTAAGTATATACAAAAAATTATATTTTATTATTTTAAATTTTGGGTTCCTTGTCAATATAGAATGAAACCTAAGTCGATAATTAAATCAATAAGTGACGTGTCATCGTTTGATGCCTTATATCTAGTTTATATGTATCCTTTCTGTCGAAAACAAGCATGATGTATTGGTGTAGAATACAATGTATTTATTCTAGTTGATGATTACACAAGACTTACATGGTTCTATTTTCTTACAAATTAATGTGAAGACTTTTCTTATTTTAAATAATTTTCATCCAAAGTTAGATTTGGGAAAAACCTTCCATTGATAACTATTAATAATTATCATGTGGGTGAATTTGAAAATTATGGTTTTGAATATTTTTTAAGTAATAAATGAATTACTAATAAATTCCAAACTCTAAGAACACCTCAACCAAATTGATTCATAGAAAGAATATATCAAATTATTCTAGAGATAATGAGAACCAAGTTGAATGGATAATATATTTTAAAATAATTGATTGAATCTGTAAGTGCTTCATTTTATATTATAAATCAAGTTATAATCAGAAATTTTTTCAATAAAACAACTTATGAATTGTCGACAAGATGAAAACCTAATGTTTTATAATTGAATGTATTTGGTTATAAGGTATTAATCATGAATAATAAAGATAACATAAATTAATTTAAAACAAACAATGATAAATTAACTTCCACATGATACTCTAAGACTTCTAATTCTTATTGAGTTTTTAACCAAAATTATTACACTGTCGAAGAAACAATGCATGGAAAATTTTAATAAACTATTCGTTTAGTTTTCAAAAAAAACCCATTCTACATATTTAGATGTGTTTTTTAAAAAATTATTATCCACTAATGTAAGAATCGTATAATAATGTAAATACACATGAAAATGTTTTTAAATTATTTAACCAATAATATTTTCTACCTTATGTTGATGATTAGGTTGTACAAAACCAAAATGATTTGTTTCTTCAGAATCATCACAATGATAATATCATTGGTTTTTAAAATCAACTTGTTAGGACTCGATGTTATTTATGAAATGAAGTATAAAATCTATATTTCCTTTACCAATTAGAACATAAAAGAAAAAATGTTGATTTAGGTAAAAATGATTGGATTAATTATATGCAAGATGAACTACATAAATATTATAGGTAAAATAACTTGACGTCGGTTGAGTGACTAAACGATACTTTTATAATTAGTGTAAATTAGATCTTCAGAAATAAATTTGATGAATATGAAATAATTTTCAAAAAAATTGATAGATTATTTTCTGAATGATATAATAAAAAAGTAGTGATAGAATATGAAGAAATGTACTCCATAGTACCTAGACATAAATCTGTTAGAATTCTACTTTTCATTGTAGTATTCTTTAATTTCAAAATTTTCAAATGGGCATGATTTTTTTTGCATAATTGATATTTTCATTATTATGTTTATGATGATGAAACTCCAGGTTTTGATTACACAAATCATCATAAACATGTTTTCAATCACAGAAGAAATCTATATATAATTAAATACGCCAATATAGCCTTGTGTGATAATCTTATTGATTTTTTTTTTAAAATAATAATTTTAATTGAACTGTTGATCTGATACTTTTATAAATAAATATAAAAAATGTTTTAATTGTTAAAATTTGTGTTCATGAAATCGTATTTGGATCAACTCAATAATATTTAACAAAATCATTTGTGAATCAAATTAAATATAAGATTGAAATGATAATGATGGGCGAGTTATAATTTTTACATGGGTTTAAAATTTCTCAAAAACCAGAAGGACCTTATTTATCATAACATAAGTATATTAAAGATATTATTATAATTTATGGATATGAAAACATTAAAATTATAAGTACTCTAATATGTACTGAAAAAAATAGCGATCTTGATGAAGCTATAGAACAAGTATATTAAACACAATGTAAAGGTATGATAGGATTTTTATTATACATAAAAATAATTCATTCAGACATAATGTTTTCTGTAGGCTTATGTGAAAAAATATCAATATATAAAAAAGGAATAATATTTAATAGTAGTGAAAATAATTTTTTTCTATTTAAGGAGAACAATGGATTTATGAAATTTTTATTCTTCTGGAAATGATTTTATCCTAATTTTTTTTTCAGATGCTGATTTTGGGGGATGTATAATAGATTATAAATTTACAATCATATATATTCATTTATTATGAGAGCCATTAGTTTCATGGTCATGTAAGAAGCTACACTCAGTAGCAATTTTTACTACCGAAGCTGAATTTATAGAAGAAGGTTGTTGTTCTACTGAACCGTAGTTGATGCAAAACACACTCACAAAATGTGGCATGTGTTTTACCAAATCAGATATAATTTGTGATAATACATGTTCCATTTCCCAATGTATAAATAATTCATATAACTCTCCTACAAAACAAATAGACATTATGCAACACTTTCTTTGGGATCACACACTTAAAATAGATATTATATTATAATTTATCAAAATGAAAGACCAACATGGTAACATTTTTACAATAACATTACACTATGATATATTTGAATACATTATATATTGATTGGAATGATAAAATTATGTTAATTATCTATAATTTTTTTGAAACTAATCTCTTTATATTACGATACTTCTTTTCTTTGGGGGATTAAATTTTTTTTTTCAAAACCTAAAATTTAATCAATAAGAAACCAATTTCTTTCTTCATAAAATTTTTGTAGAATATTTTATTCGATTATAAATTTTTATTTGGAACCCAAATTTTCATTCCATAATGAAAAGTTTCTCGATCCTTATTTCATCAAGAATAAATTCATAAATATTGAAAATTCATAATAATAAATCAAGAAATTATGTATCCTTATATAAATCTATGTAATTTATTTTTTACTTGTTTCTATTTATTTCTTGTTTTATGAAAAATTGTATCATATTCACTATCATTAAAAAAAATTCCTAAAAAACTCAATAGTTCATAAAATTTAAAATTCTTTTTTTGGTTTCGATATCTACTATTAGACCAAATCATGCTTATATGAAATGTTGGAACAATTTGGGAATTCAAACCCTCTTCAAGAAGCCTATATAAAGGATCCCTAAATTCGCATCCCATATCTGATGTTCCACTATTGTTTTACACCAATTCTCTTCCACCATTCAAAACATTTTTTTAGTTTTTTCAATTTTCATACGTTATGGATGTCTCTTGAAGTTTCCTTGAAAAAGAATATGACCTCTAACATAGAACTCAAAGATTGTAATATTTACAGAGAATGGTACATCGAACCAAATTTCTTTCTGAATCATGATTCCCTATTTTTGAAAGTTATAAATTATAATTGTTGGGAAAGTATTTTTGTTTCCATGAAACAAAATCAGGATCTAGTTTATCAGAATATATTTATTAAACACTAAAATGCAATAAGTTTTTATCAATATGGATGAAGATAAGGATTTTCATTCAAGAGACATGGAAAGACTTACTCATTATCATTCAACAAAGTTACATGTATTCTAGATATTCTATATGAAAATGAAGCTATATTTTACTATCATATATTACCAGACAAATAAAAAATATTAGATAAGTTTAGTTAAATTGTGTTCCTAAGAAATAAAGGAGTTATGTAACCCAATATAAATCACCATACAACCAACTACCATTTGATAACTTTGTGGATATAATGTTTTCTCTTTCTGAGAAAGGGAGATAACGATTCCCATAAGAAGTGTGATATTTTTAAATGGATTTCTTGGCGAATCTATAAATGGTAATCCTTATAATTTATATTCTACTAACTCTCAATAATCTCATGAATGGTATAATATTGTATTAGATAGTTATTTAAATTGTGATTGTGTCAAATACCATTGTTCTTTGTATATAATAAGTCAAAATTACTTTCAATCAAATCTAGAATCATTATGATTATGATGATGAGTGATGACACTGTCATAAGGATGAAAATTGGTTTCATTATAATGTCTTGAGTGTACTATGATATTATTAAAAGATAAATTCCTAATATCATCATGAAAGTATAATTGGGTGAAACTTCCTAGAAAAAAACAATGAAAAGAAAACAAACAGAACCAAAACATAAATATTCAGTTCCAGAATAAGTTTATGATACACCTAATTCAATAAAGTTGAAGATATTATCTGATGAAGTTATGGCCATGCAGAGAAATGATATTAATAAGATGAATGAAGGAGATGAAATTTTGGGCTTAGATTGTGCATATGCTAAGTCCATGATGGTTTGGGCAATAGAAGATCTTGGAAATAAATATAAATAGAAGAAGAAGAAGAATATGTGAAAAGGAAAAATTGTCCAGGACATTCTTAAAGATAAAGAGACATCTTCTAATCATATCTAGGTACCATAATCCATCTTGCACGAATTAGTTCCAATAGAAAATCTGGAAAACAATCTTTCTATTCTATAACCTATTGTTGAAGAAGAAAAAGTACAAGAAAATGAATATGAAGATAATGAAGAAGAATAATAAGAATAATAGGATGTAATCAATATAGTAGAATAATACCATGGGAGGTATTTCTTTCTTATATGTTTCCGATAATAAAATTCAAATTTTAATCTACCAAAATAATCGTAGAAGGTAAAGCTGATGATGCACAATTGAAAAAAGTGGTTGTTGATTCGCCAAAAATTTTTTTTGTTGTGAAATATAATAATGATATTCTTATAACATCCAAATGTAAAGATGAAGAGAAATATAATGTTTGGATTCCCTCAATTGAATCTAGTTCCAAATCATCATCTTTATATGGAATAAAATTTCTTAATAATTGAAAAATCAAGTTCACACCATTTCTTTTTTAACATGTATTGATTTGAGATATTAGTTTCTTCAGTATATGATCAATCAAGAGTTGGATTTTATAAACATTCTTATAGAAATTTTTTTAATCTTGAAGTAGATTTAAAAACCTATCACGGTGGGTATGATTCGTATAAATGATCATGAATGGAGATAACAAAATTGTCTTTGTCAATGGTTTATGATCTATGAATCATGGATTATTTTCATGATTAATTAAAGGATACATTTTATATGATAGTTGACAAGGTCAAGAACCATACAAATTTTTTTGAGTGAATTTGAATCTATGTGATGTTTCTTAGAATAAATAAGATAGATACATAAATGGAATTATCAATTAAGTTTCTCAAAACATTTAATGGAAAAAAGAACTCAAGGAAGAGTTGGAATAAAAGTTCAAAGAGAAAGAACATGTGAAAAGGGATCAAGGTGAGATAATTAAATATCTGGATTAAATTATTAATGATCAAGAAATGAAGAATCATGATCTAGAAGGGCTACACAAGATGTTTTAGGATGATCAAAAAGATATGATGAAGTTAATGGAAACCTTGAGAAACATAATTTTGGAGGAAAAGAAGGGTGTATAATATATTTGATTCCAATATTTTGTTGTATTTTTTCATGTAATTTTTTTAAAAATCATAGTGAAATTATTTTATATTTCTATTCAATTTCTTTATATATTATTAACCTTTTAGGAACCACTGTTTTTCATTCCTTCTATTTCTTTTTGAAAACCACAATGGTGGAGAAAATAATAATCAAATTAATATTATTTTAAATGAATAATATACCCAAAGAAATGGGGAGATTAAGTAAGGGGATATTACTCAAAGAATATATTATTAAGAAAGAAGAAGTAATTTCTCTATGAAATACTTCAATATGATCCTTTTGGATTTCAATAACTATGGGGGTGTTAGTCATATTTATCATCGGTCATAATTAATGGGAGATATGTTTTTCATTTAATTTTCAAAAAAAACATATTATATATATTATTTTTTTAATTAATTATTTCTTTTCAAAAAAGGATTGATTTGTCAGTAAATAAGTATATTTTTGACATTTTCCATTCCATAATGTTTTAAAAATCACAAAATCATTTCTTGAGGAAAATTATCTATATCAAAGAAATATTTCTCATGTGAAATTTTATTTCTCTATAAATTTTTTTATCATATGTTCTTAATGACCTATTAAATGACATCTCAAACCAAGTCTACATTTTTTAGCCAAATAATCGAATCCATACCTATGATAGAGACTCAAAATTTTATAGTCTATGATTTCCGCAAATATGAGATTCTGAATTCTTTAAATTTATTACTCTGAATTCTCAATAATTCAGACTAAAAATTCTCTAAAAATCAGACTCTGAATTCTTTAAAATTTAGACTCCAAATTCTCTGAAATATAGACTTTAAATTCCCAAGAATTCTGACTCTAAATATACCTTATTTTCTAGAATCATATAGGAATATACCTTATTTCTAGAATCATATCATTCATATTTTTAGATGCTGATTTAATATTATTCTAGACTTTGATTATTAATATTTGTGAAATTTACTTTATATTTATAACACATTGTTTCATGTTTATCGAATCATAGTCCCTTGAACATGATATTCATTTCCTAAAATATTTTTTTTCATAAACATGATATTTTTTCTAATGTGTTATTTAAGAAATGATTTCATACAATCAATTTATAATTAAGTATTGGCTGAGTGACACATGTTTAGGTCCCTCTAAAAATCAAGGAGAAATATTATTGTTGGACAAGGAGATAATGATTGGTATTTTATCTTATAAATACAACTTCCATTTAAAGCATGTAGACATTCATTAACACTATTTATAAATTATGTGAAGTGACTTCTTGAGAGAGAGACTCGCATTCTTTGTGAGATTTATGAACATATTGTTTAACCATAAATAACTTGTTTATATTAGTGAGACTCTGATTATTGATATATAAAATCTAGGGAATCCATTTATTTGAAGACATAGGTGTCAACTACATTAGTGTTCGAGGAATACTGGGGAGAAGAAGACAGATTCACTAACTACCTCAAAGTTCAAGGTCTTCCTGGGATAAAAATACATTCTCTAATATTATTATTGTGTGATTAACCATGTATAAGAAAGAATGAATGACATGAATGTATAAATCAAGAGAACTTTATCAATGGTTTTTAGATAACAATACATTGGGTTAGAATATCTCTTATTTGACTACTTGTTCATGATGCATTTTTTTCCAAATGTATTATTTGGATGAATGAATGTATAACATTCTTTTACATTCTTATACTTTTATACTCTGATACATAAAATTCTATACTTGTTATGGTAGAATAATTCCCTATGATAAACAAGTTTATGTTTTGATTCTCTAAATTTGGATCTTGTCCCCTCCAATTATCCCATTGTTTATGATTTAATGAGTGTTTATGAATTATCCATATTCCACATTGTTAAAAAAAAGTTTCTTAAGGTTTAATGATAACCATATGAAATTTTTTAAACCTATAATTCTACCTCCTCTTATAATTGAGCATCTACTTCTATATTTTAATCCTATAGTTCTTACATTTTATTTAATTATTTTAATAAAATGATGCCCTTTTTTAATTTTTTGAATGAAGAACTCTACAGAATTGTTTGTAGTGTAAAAGGAATATTCAGAATATAGAAACTTATCCTACACCCTGAGATTATTTATTCGATTATTCCCTTAAATGTTTACATGATTCGTTTTTTTGAAAATAATTTTTTCTTAATAATACGTATATTCTTTTTTAAAATATTATTTTATAGAAAACTAGTTACATAAACTTTTTATGTTCATGAAGTGTTTTAAATGACATTCAAATCAGCATTTCTATGTTTTCAACAAAATTGTGATTAATTATTTATTTAATTTTTATCATTCATAGTTTATAATTTTAACGGAAAAATATTTTCATGTTATTTTCAAGTTTCCATTATATTTTTTCATGTATATTTCAATGAAAAGGTTATTCAAAATTCATTAGGATTCAAAGTGTGTTTTTTATGTAGAAATGACATTTCCCTCAAAAAAACATTTTTAAATGATTTCCCATAATTCCATAATATGTTTACAAAGTGGATTAAAAGAACGTGAATTTAAAATTTCATTACATTTTTAAAAGTTATGTTCAATCTGTTGTTTAATAATAATTTAGAATCTATGATGAAATTGGTGGTAATAGTATTGGATTTTCTAGGGATTTGATCCAAGGTAACTGTTTGTTTTAGTTCTCTAAAGGGTTTTTTTGATGGCACAATTATTATGAAACTTGTTTATATTTAATTGGTTATATTATTATGACACCCAAATCTTTTATTGGGTTATTCATTGATGTTATGATTATTGAAGCAATATTTTTTCCCAAGATATGATACGATTACATGATTATGTCGAGCATTTCATTTCATGGGTTATGATATGATTTTTTATAAATTTGTAGAATATGTATGAATGATTTAATTATGTTATGTTTGGGACCAATATCACCCTATAATTAATTAGGCAATTATTTATATATAATTATTTAATTATTTCAATTAATTTGACAATATTGATCTACTATTAATGATGGGGAAACCTGATCTATAATGGGAAGATGGGGAAACACATTCCACATTGGAAAGATGAGTAATCCCAATCACTTTCATGGAATAGACTATAATTGGAGATATTGGTGTGTCCCACCAAACTGGTGTAGTCCCCATAAAGTTCTAATATTTGTTTTATTAAATTATTTTTAACATATTAGGAATAATATTCTATGTTGATGTGTTTGCATCAAATTGTCAGGCTTATGCATAAAATATTCTCAAAAGATTCATGTTCATGGTGATCTAATGAATCATGTATTATAAACTGCAGATATTTAGTTTTCTATCATGTTCCTAATTATTAATATATAGGGTATGATCTAAAAAGTATATTCTCAAGTTCTTATTCCCATATGTTGATGTTATTTTTACGTATTTTCCTTATTTACCCATACTATTAATTTGAGACCAACCTTTTCTTTTGTTTCCCTTCAAATTTTAATGAATAAAGGTTATAGTTAGAAGTATTAAATGGTAAGATAATTGTGGGAATCATTGAATAACATTCACCTATTTGAAATATTTTTCTATAATTTTACAATGTAAGAAAAAGATTATACTTCTTGGGAATATATATTTTTATAGAGATGAATATTAATAAAAAATGACCTAATATCCATGTTTGTTACACCTGGGTCACTATAAGGAAACCAATATAATATTTTATTACAAAAAACTACGAGGTTATTTTATCCATTGTATTACACTCAATGTTTTAACTAATATTTTTATAATCCTACTAACCAACGATTGACTATGTCCATTATATGATACAAACAATAAAAAAACTACTTTTAATATATAAATATAACATCTTTTTATATCATTATGCAATAAATTTTTTAATCACATTCCCAAGGATTGTAATAGTTTATTATCATAAGACAATAAATACACATTCTTCATATTTCAAGAATGATCATCAAAATCCCACGCCAAGATATAACCATTTAGTACTTCTATTAATCATACCCTAACTAACCCATTATCCATTATTAGTATAAGGGAACATAGTAAAGGGTGTGATCAGATTCTCAATAAGAGTAATAAAGAGAGATATCAATATATTATAATCGTAATGAATTAGATAATAATATTGATATGTGATCATAAATATAAAAATTGTTGTTCATACACAATCTGACAATGATCATAATCATTGATTATGGACTAAAATAATATAATTTCAAAAAAAATGTACAATATAAGATATATGTTATCATAAATAACTCATTAATGATAATATAATGTCATTAATGTTTGGAATCATGATAAATATATCATGTTAATTTATATTTAAGGATAAACTATGTATAAATTCAATATAGTGGATAATGAGGTAGCACCAGTTTCTTATTCTAAATTAAAATGCACTTATTTCCTATTATGGGTTATGAGTCACATGTTTCTTATAGTTTATCAAGCACAAATACTTGTTTCTCATAGTAATATCATGTTCCATAAAGTTATACTCAAAAAAAATTTGGGATATAAACATCATTCCACATCACATAATGATAAACATTGTTACATGTTCCACAATATAAAAAAATTAATTCAGATAATAAAACCAAAACTCGTGTAAATAGAATGGATTTCATAAAAATTTCATCAATTCAACATATAATATCCTATGGTAAATAAATTGGTTCTCTAAACATTTAATCTCAATAAACATTGACCATCGCATGAAAAAATATGCATTATATCTTTCATTATTATCCCTGGTAATGCATATGTAACATCAAATCTGGTTATCTAAGATGAAAAATAATTTTAAAATATCACTTGGAAAATTTCTTGATGAAAAAATCATATAATCATTAAAATTTAAATTATTAAAAAAAATTCAAATTTTTTTTCATGGAAATTAATAATATAAACATATATTATAATATTAATGATCATTTATATCATTCAATGGGGAAAATATCCATTCTAATTTGAAATAAAAAATATAAATATTGAAATTAAAAAAAAATATTGAAATAATTTTCTCTCGAAATAAACATTGAAACATATGATGAAATATTTAAAACATTTATTGGTTATTATTATGGAAATTCTATTCATGCTCTACACAATAAACCAAATATTCATTTCACATTTTGTATACAATCCAAATGAGATTTTTCTCAAAATGAAAAAAAAATTACATTTATAATTTTTTTAAAATATATAATATATGATAAATGGAATTATTAAAACATATATTATTTTAAAAATATATTTTTAAAATATAATTTTTAAAATAATGATATAAAAGAAAAATATTTTTCGGCCAAAAAGAATTATAAAATCATATTTTCATTAAAAATATATTCGTACTCTTGAGATCAAAAGGGGGAAACAGTACGGGAGAACATCTATTCTTATGACATTACCGTTTCAAAATAAATTTCATGATTTGTTTTTTGTTAAAATGGTCATTATATATCATCATAATATGTATAAATGTAAACAATCCATATAAATGATGAATTGTATCATAAAACACTTAACACATTTGTAATTATTGATTTGTAAAAGAATAACTTGAAATTAAACGTAAAATATAAAGACCCGGACATAAACGTAATATAATCTTGAATTAAGTTAATAATTCACATTGATGACATTTTCAGGTTTAGAGTTATAGAGAATTAGGAAATATATATTACATTAAATTTCAAATGTTACAAAGTATTCACTTCTAATCAGTACCCAATTTTTTCATATCATAAAACTCTTAAAATAAAAGAAGAAATATTTTCTCAGTATGAATATTCTTGAATTCTTACACACTCTTACCCTTCCTTATACCCTATGAAAAACATTTCAAAAACACAGTATGAGAACAAAAAACTCAGAAAGGGTTATAAAATAAATAATGAAAACATTAATCCATCTATACGTACAGAAATTATGTTCATTAACATACCTCATGAAATTATATTATTTATGAATAGCATATATAAATCATAAATCATAAATTTAACTTGTGGTGACTATATCATACATACATTTTAGCGTTCACAGCTACGTAGGGAGTTACGTTTGGAATAACCATCACAATATATTCCATAAATATTTTATGATAAACACTGATATTTACCTATGTCATGATACCCATTGAATTGGGGAGCTATATTGGGCTCACTGAACCATGATTTATCACGAAACAAACTATATGTGTAAACAATGCCCATGAACTATAATAAAATCATAACGCATGGAAAAGCATAAAGTAATGGTTAAATTTACAAATTGAAATTGAAATATAACATTTCAATATATTTACATAATCAATCCATTTTCAAAATAGTTTTCAATTCTAAAGTATGTAAGAAAAGTATATTGTATTTATTTTTCTTTTAAAACATTGTGGTTTGTTAAGGACGCCAAATAACAAATAATGCTCACAGTGATGGAAAGGTTGTTGGAATCACATAAGTTTAAAACAAAAATTAATTTTGAAATATTGTAAAAAACTTTAAAAAAAATATTTATTTTGAATATAAGTAAAGGTCATACGGTTTAATTATACCTACTATAAAATAATTTATTCAATAAATAAATGCATGCAACAATGAAACGAGATTGAGATGTATTGAATTATGAAAATTCGGCATCCTAACGACGTCCCATTAAAATTCAGAAAATGAGTTGATGGGAGAGAAATGTGTATCTCATCACTTGTACATAAAATGTAGAACAATAATATTATATAATAACATATACCAACATATGAAAAAGGAAAATAAAATACATGTCATGAAAGAAGTCTTTGACTAGAAGAGGAGGGTGAAAGGTTCCATTATAAAGATCCTTTGGTAATTAATATAGTTTGATAATGTGTATTCATGGAATGTACAAAAATAAAATGTATAAATACAATATATTATAAAAAAAATATTTCTCACATAATCATAGCACATCATAATAAATAAGTAAAATTTTATCCCAAATAATGGAAATTGTATTAAAAAGTTCCCTTACATTGTGTTAGACTTATCTTATTAGTTTATTATCTCCATGAATAATAAACATATGCTAATTCAAAATTATTGATATCCTTTTTAATGTTTATTATTCCTTTTATACTACATATTAACTTGATATAACAATCATGTAATTATTCAGGTTCATATTGATTTTTTGACGATGTTCGGTACATAACTCAATATTAACTTCTTATAATTAAAAAATATCTATGAGATCAAAATTCCATTATAAATATATTTTTTTAATCATAATTTAAGTATCAGATATAACAATTTTATAAAAAATATATTTATTTTTAATATTTATATCATTTGGATATTTGAAAACTAAAAGCACAATTCATGGAGACAATAAGCCGTATGTACGCAAGAACACTACTTTCATTTAATTTTATCATTTTTAATGAAATGAAAACCAAATTATACATAGGTATATTATTATTCAATTATAATATCATAATTTATATACATTACATAATTTCATTAACACAATATTTTATATGTTACATGTATGGTACAAACGTGTAATATAAATTTGAGGGGGTAGTAATCCGCACTTCCTTAAATGAAATTATAATATTTACCCAATATGGAAACCATATGGGTATTCTATAAATGAAAAATTTATTATAATAGATATAATATAAATATAATAAATATCACATATAATTATAGTTCCATCAAAATGGTCAACATGAGAGGAAGTATGAGATAATTGAGCAATCATTGTTTCACAATGCAGTAGTTTTTCGTCCATAGAAATAGTATGTTTGTATCCCTTGGATGGATTTTTGTGGATGTTTAGTTTGAATAATCCTCATAAAAATAACCTATATTATAGAGGATACTTGTGTTGTTATTTAAACAAGGAATAAGTAGTGAATAGTGAGTAGAGAAGGAAAATAAAAGAAAACAACTTGAGAGTAGATGTTACCTTTAAATCTGGTAACTCCCTTAAGATTGAACCTAAATGATTTATTGAATTTGAAAATATATAAATTAAGGTTTCTTGAAAAAATATATGGATTTTGGGATCTTATTAGATCATTTTTTGGATGAGACAAGGGGCTTGAGAGGTGTGAGATATGGGTTTGAGGTGGTGTCCATTTATAAGAAAAAGGAGGTGCACATTAGGAATTCAATGAAATATTATTTTATTATAAAATTATTTTTGGTTTCAAAAGTTCCAAAACTAATTTAATTAGAATATAATATTTATATTACTGAAATCCTCTCATAAAATAGGTATTATTTAATTTTTCATTTAATTTTTAACCTTATCATTTTACTTTAACACTTAGTTAACTAATTTAACTTTTGACATGTATTCAAGTATATTCATACTATATGGTTAATATTGATACTATAAAATGCGAAGAGAAAAAAAATGAATCATTGATGACATATTTAACATCATATATGTCATTGTTTTGAATCATTGATTTTTATTACTATTTTATCATTTAATAAAATATTGATTGATTTAAAAAAACTTTTATGTCAATTTCAATACAATTCATATCATGACTTCAAAAACAATCCAAACCAACATTATTATTTCAAGAAACAATCAGTATTTAATATATAAAAAGTTATAATTATATATATAATTATTTTATGGAATTAATTGGTTCAAAATAATTATATTTCTATATTTATAATCACACTTATTTAAATATTTCATTAAAATTGTAATCACTACATCACCATTGTGTCATTAATAAATTTATATACATGATTTTGAAAAAATATAAATAAAATACCTCGGTGTAGGAAATATTTTTAGATTTTTAGTGAATTTTTGTCGTTGGAAATATCTTTTATATTACACTATATAAAAATTGTTTTACTAAATGATTTATGTTTATGTTACATTTTCCTTTACATTAAATTATTTTTTATAAAATGTCATTTTAACTTACAAGTGGCTCTATGGGGTCCCAACATCTACACTAGGATGCCCATTGTTGGATAAGTAATAAAAAGTAGGATTATGATAGGTGTTATGGTAATTTAATATTATTATGATATTAATTTTATCCTTTATTTACCAGATTTACCCTTTCACCGTTGTTAATAAAATATTTTCTGAAGTTACTATTCATAATCTCTACAAATATAAGTTATCTATTTAAAAAATTTGGAAATATTTTTTCCAAATATGGAATCCATTTTTCCAAATAATTACACATAATTTTATGCAATTAATTTTAAATTATTTCTCATTTTCAAAAAGCCAAACGTGTTTTTAAGAAATTATATCACTTAGAAGATTGACATTTGTTTTTGTAAAATTTAAAAGTGAAATTGTGTATAATGACAAAAAATGTATTTAATGGTAAAAATATAATCTAATTTCAATTTAAAGTAAATTAAAAAGATAATATAACCATATCAATAAATTATATTAAAAGGCAGTTTTGAATTAAAATGCTGTATTTTTCAATATTCATTAAAAAATGAACATTATCAGAAAAATACCAATGTTTCATCCAAATTAAATTTTGATTCCTGGATTCTAAATAATAATTTTAGTTTGAAAAATAAAACGTATAAATGTTTATAAAAACTAGATTTAGAATGTGGTTATCTACAAAAAGGCAGTAAAATTTCCTTCTAAAAATATAAGTGTTGTTCATGGTTAAAATCAGATTCATTCTCATTTTATGTCTATAAATTTTTTTGAAAAAAATGTAAAATAATTTTACCAGTATGTATAATCATATGGTAATTAGTTATTTTCATTCCTTCTAGTACAATTTCTATGCATTAACTTCCATTTATAATAATATTATAATATTATTTTTTCAGTATGACATAGCCTTGTGTGAAACATGATATTTTAGATAAACTCATTGTTTAATGTATGGTACACCATCGAACATAGAATTATATTTAATATAAAATTTATATTTAATTAAAAATATTAGTCTATATGAGAATATCATATCGTTTATTTACCTGGGATGTTACATCCCTCCCCCCTTTTAGAAATTGCATCCTCTCAATTTTTATTCACTTATCAAATAATTTCCGGTATTTATCCCTCATATCATTCTCAAATTTTAATGATTCCTCTTAATCTATTTGTTTTTTCCACAAAACCATTCCATGATGAATTACTGTATTCCGCAACACTTTGTCTATTCAGTCATGAATTTGGACTGGTTGTTCCTCATAAGAATTATTGTCTTCAAACTAAACTGCCTGTAGACTCTAAACAGAAGATGGATCTGGATTATATATTCTCAAAATTGAATCCTGACAAACAATTGGTACATGTGATAAACTTGGAACTAAACCCACTTTGTAAGAAAAAGGTCCTAATTTTTATAGGATTTCATTTGGTCCAATAAACCTCGGATTCAGCTTTCCCTTCTCAACAAAACACATCAAACTTTTCCATGGAGAAACATTGAGAATGTCATTTTCACATACCTTAAAAGAAATATCCTTCCTCCGGTTATCCTTCTAACTTTTTTACCTGCTTTGAGTTGTTCTCATGTGCTTTGGAATCAATTGAACTTATTCTTCCATCTCTTCTACCAAATATGGTCCCATCAGTTTCCTTTCACCTATATCATCCCAAAAAGTTGTAGTTCGATGCTGCTTCCCATTTAATGCCTCAAATGGAGCTATCTGTATACATGAATGAAAAATTTTATTATATAAAAACTCAACCAAACAAAGATGTTGTTTCTAACATCCTAGGTAATCAATTGAAGAATCATGTATCATATCTTCAAATGTTTGAATTTTTCATTCAGAAATATCATTTGATCGAGGAAGAAAATATGTTATAAAATTAAATTCCGTACCTAAAGACTTCTGAAGGCCTTTCAAAATGTTATAAGTTATCCTAGAATAACAATCACATACAATGGAGATGGGAACAATATGTAACCTAACTATCTCTTTAACATACAAATGATAATGTTGATCTAGAGATAGAGTATCTTTAATAGGAATTAAATGAGTAGATTTAGTAAATCTATCAATAATAACCCAGATTTCATTGTTACCTCAAGATTTCTTTGGTAATCCCACAATTATTTCAATTGATATATTTACACATTTCCACTCTGGCACAGGTAATGGATGAATCATTCCTTTCTGTAAGTGTCACTTTGTTTTAACCTATTTATAAATCAAACACATAATAGTAAAGTTCAAAGTGTCTCTTTTCATTCCATCCCAACAGTAATATTCCCAAATATCATTGTATATCATAGTACATCCAACAAGAAGTAGAACTAGAGAACTATGATATTTACATAATAACTATTTCTTCAACTTTGAATCACATGGAAAACATAATATCTTTCCACACATCAAAACACAGTATCTAGCAATATTAAATTCGGATAAAATACCATCATGCAACAAATCTACCTTTCTCATCAACATATTGTATTATTTAGGCACATTATTAATTCTGCCTAATAATGATGATTTCACTGACACCTGAAATCAAAATAGTAGGATTTCCTGCCCCAACAACTTCTATGACAAATTTCATCAAATAATTATTAAAAGTATCTTGTTCCAAATCTAAAAAGGCTAATGTATCATTACATATTCTACTCAATTCATCATCCACTATATTTTCCATTCTTGGATAGTAACGAATTGTGAAATCATAATTCTTATTAAGGTCCATTCATCTCCTCTTTCTCATGTTCAATTCTTTTTGAGTGAATATGTACAACAAACTTTTTTAGACAGTTTGTATTTCTAATTTTACTCCATAAAGATGATGCCTTATAATTTTTAAAGAAAAAAACAATAGTAAATTTCAAATCATTTATATGGTAATTTAACTCATGAGGATTCAACTGAAGTGAAGCATAAGTAATTACATAATCATTTTGCATTAGGTCACAACCATTTCCTTTCAACGAAGAATAAATTTAGATAGAAACTCCCCATTTCTAGAAGTTATATACAAAATTGTATCACTCAACCATATTCATTTAAATTCCCAAAATGAACAATCACATTCATTTTTTCAGATGAACATTACACCTTTTCGAGTTAACATAGTAAGTGGACTTGATAACTGTTCAAAATTCTCAACGAACCTTCTGTAATAGCATTCCAAGACCATGAAAAATAAGGATCTTGATTATATTGTTATGTCTTGGTAATTATTCAAAAAGCTTTGTTTTTTAATGATATACAATTATGCCATTTTTAAAAGCATTGTGACTTTGGAATGAAATTTTTAGTTACCAAAAATCATAGGCGGTGAATTTTCCATAAAATTTAATTTCTTTTAATGATAGAAAGACAACTCTATAATGAATTTCATGATCCTAATTAAATTTAGAATATACAAAAATGACACATGTATTCACAAATTCCATTAATCACCTTAGTCAACTGATACATCACTACAAAAAAATATTCAATTTTGATTCTGAGTATTTGAGGTTAATGATTTGGAAGGTTTTTTTACCTATTGATATGGTCCCATCACAGCAACACTTATTCCTCTATGGAAAACCATTCTGAACATATAAATATCTTAGGTGAATCAACATGGTAGTCTTTATATTCTATTTCATTTCAATATTAACATGAATTAATTTATAGTTATTAATTTAACAATACCTTAACACGTAATATTGTCTAAACCAACCTCTGAGACCAACTATAATGCCCCAACAATAAACATTAAATAACCTTGAATTATGTTAATAGTTCACATTGAGGATCTTTTCAGGTATATATTTTACTATAATTAGGCCATAACTATTACATTAAATCTTCAATGTTTTAAAGTATTCACTTCAACTCAGTATCCATTTTTTTTCAAAAAATAAAAACTCTTTAAAGTAAAAACAAATTCATGATATAAATATTATTTAATTATTATTTTCTCTTACTCTTCCTTATACCTAGTGAAAAACATTTAAGAAACACATGATGAGAATAAAAAGCTCAGAAAGGGTTATAAAATAACAAAAGAAAACATTAGTCCATAAATACATAAAAAACATAAGATCTTTATCATACCTAATGAAATCATAAGATTTCTGAGTAACAAATATAAATCATAAATCATAAAGATAAATTATGTAATCCATAACATACATACGCTATATCATTCATAGTTATGTATGGAATTAGGTTTGGATTACCTATCACAATATATTCTCTAAATATATTATGAGAAACATTAACTTTTACCTCCAACATGTTACCCAATGCATTGGAGAGCTATCTCGGGCTTACTCATTATAGTTTGGTCACCGTACCACCTGTATGCGTAAACAATGCACATTAACCTTAGCATAATCATAACACATGAAAAACATAAATAAAATATAAAATGTCAACTTTGAAATGACAAAATAACAATTAAATATATTTACATAATCAATCAATTCTCAAAACCATTTTCTCTACCAAAATTTGTAAAAATAGTATATGATATTTATTTTTCATTTCAATAACTTATAGATTGTTAAGGAATCCAAATATCAAATAATGCTCGCAACGGTGAAAAGGTCATTGTCGTTGTATACGTTTAAATGAAACATTATTTTTATAATTTAGAAAAATGTTTTGTGAAAAAAGATTCCTTTTGAATAAAATTAAATTTCAAAGGGGATTCTTAGACACCATATAAAATAAATTCATTTATAAATCAATGAATACCTCAATTAATGGAGATTGAGACATAATATCTTATGAAAATTCGTCAGCCTAACAGCCTCACATTAAAATTCATAAAATGATTAAATCAGAGAGAAAATGTTCTCTAATCACTTGGACATAAAATTTACTTCAATAATGATATATAATAATATATCCCAACATAAGAAAATGTAAAATAAAAGTAATAACATGAAGGATGACATTCATTATGAGATAAGGGTGAATGGTTCCCATAAAATTATAATTTTGTAAATAATATTGATCACTTATGTGAATTCACTATAAGTACACCTAAATAACATATAAATAATATATATGAAAAAAACGTTATCTCTCACATAATCATGGCACAACATAATCTAGAAGTCTTATTATACCTCAAATAATAGAAATTTCTTTAAGGGGTTTCTTTAACATCTGTACGCCTTGTCTTGTTCATTAATTATCTCCCTGAATAATAAACTCATGTTAATTATTCATTATTAAATAGATTTTTATTTTTTATTATTCTTTTATATTACTTAATACTTATATATAACAAATCATGTAATTATTCATGTTCATATCGGTCTTTTTGTCGATGTTCAGTACTTTAGTGAAAATGAACTTTTTATAATTAACTATTGTCCTTGTGGTCAAAAGTACATTTTCTCAATATTTATTATTCATGATTTAAATATAAAAAATATCATATATATCCTATATATTTTGATTTATAATAGTCCATATCATTTGTAAATATGAAAATAAAATGACCCATTAATGGAGAATGTATGTTTTACGTATGCTTGAACACTGTATTCCTTTCATTTCTTCATTTCTAATGGATTGAAAACCATGTGATACATAGTTATAGTATTATTATATTATAATATAATATTTAATATACGTTACATTACTTCATTAATACTATATTTTATACATTACATGTCTGTTATGAATGATTCATGCCACTTTGATGGGATGGTAGTCCGCACTTCCTCAAATGAAATTATCATATCTACCCATTATGGAAACCATAAAGGAATGATATAAATGAAAAATAAAGAATGGTAGAGATAATATACAAATAATATATATCACATATAAATGTATTTCCTTCAAAATTTCTATCATTAGAGGTGTTATGATATAATTAAACAATCATTGTTTCGGGTGGTAGTAGTTCGGTGTCGATATAAACTGTATGTTTGTATCCATTAGATAGAGATGTGTGGACATGTAGTTAAAATAATCCTCATAAAAAACACCAAGTATATTGAGGATATTTTTTATGTTATTTTAACATTTAATAATTTGATAATATGGGGTGTAGAAGGGTAATAAATAAAAATAACTTAAGAGAAGATGTTGCCTTTAAATTGGGTAACTCCCATTGGATAGGACCAAAAAGTTTTATTGAATTGTCTTCTGCCCAAATAAAGGCATTTATGATGAATAAGGGTGTTTTGGGAGCTTATTGGATTATATTTTGGATGATTCAAGAGGCTTGAGTGGTATGAGTAATGGGTTTGAGGTGGGGTTATTTTATAAGAGGGAGGAGGGGTACATTTGAAAGGTTTCGAAATATTATTTAATTATAAAATTATTTTCTTTATAAAAATGTCCCAAAAAAATTCAATTTAGAGATACGATGACAATTATATAAAATACGCTCATCCAACAGTTTTAAGGCAATTATTGTTTTCATTTTTAACATTATCATTTTGCACTAACCCTTAGTTAACTAATCTAACTTTTACCATGCCTTCTTGATTATTCATTCTATATGGTAAATATAGTTACAATAAAATTACAAACAACCCAAAATTGATCATTATTGACATCTGTAACATCATATATGTCATTTTTATAAATCATTGAATTTTAGGACTATTTTATCATTTAATGAAATATTGATTTATTTAAAAACACTTTTATATCAATTTTAATACTATTAATATAATGCCTTTTAAAAAATTCCATTACAACCTGGTTATTTCGAAAAACTTGCATTAATTCAAATATAACAAGTTTTAGTATTTATACAATTCAAGTATGTAATTAATAGTTTCAAAATAAAGTTATTTTAATATTCAAAATTGAATTTATTTATATCATTTAATAATAAGGTAATCATTATACCACCATTGTTTCATAAATATATTTATTATTATTATGTCTAAAAAATATAAATAGAAAAATATGATATAGGGAAGCGTTTTAGATTCCAAATAACTATTTGTAGTCTGAAATGTCATTTATATAACCCTATATAATTTTTTTACTAAACGATAGATGTGTATGTTACATTTTCTTAAACATTAATTTAATTATAAAAAAATGTCATCTTCACATAAAATTACCTCCATGTGGTACCAACAATTACCCAGGGATGCCCATGGGAAGACATGTATCAGCCAATAAGAATAGGACACATGTTAGTGTAATTTAGTTTTATTATAATAATAATTTTTTTACCATTATTTTCCAAATCTACCTTTTAACCATGGTAAATAATATATTTACTGATTTTACTACTCATAATGCCTAAAAATATAGGTTTCCTACTTACACAATTTGGACCTCATGATATCAAATATTGAATCCTTTTTTTCAAATTCAAAACAAATATATTTAATAAATTAATTTAAAATTATATCTCGTTGTCAAAATAAAAAATCGTGTTTTATGAAAAAATAACTATCAAAATATTGACATTGTTTTATGTCCAATTTCATAGATAAAATAATTTTGATGACAAAAACTGTATTAAATTGTAAAAATATAATCTAATAAAACATTGAATAATATTTTTTGTGTTCAATAAAGCATATAAAAGTGACCAAAAATGTATGTAAAAAGGGGTTATCCATTAAAAGGTAGTAAATTGACCTTCAATAAATATTTGAGTTTCCATGATTAAAATCAAATTCATTCTCATTTTACGCCTCAAATTTTTATCTGGTAAATATAAAAATATTTTTCAATTATTTAGAATCAAATTTTATTTAGTTTTGTTCATTCCCACAAATACAATGGCTATGATTACATTCCTTTTAAAATAATATTATATTATTATTATTTTCAATATGACTCAGGTTTTTGTGCAACATGAGTTTTCATAGAAATCCATTTTTTCATGTCAGGTACGCCATTGAACATTACATCCTATTTTATGTAACTAAAATATTTAATTAAAAAAGATTAATAAATATGAAAATATCATATCCATTATTTACCTAGGATGTTACATTAAATTTTATGATAATAAATAATTACATGATATTAAATTTCAAATTAATCATTTATAAAACTCATAATAGAATATAGGTGTATAATAATACTTATAACTCAGAGATAGAAATTGGGGAAAAATACCTTATGCATTGGAAACTATGAAACCATAAAACAAATCAAAGTGTGATCAAAAAATGAAAAATTAAATCTAAATAACTTTTAGCATAATTATAATATAATATATTCGTCATATTTCATTTAACCATATTAAATAAATTGGTGGTGAATATGAATGTGTCACATAAAAGTAAATATATGAGATTGAAATCATATACATTAATCCCCAATTTACTTTATACATATTCACAACATTTGTGTAATAATTATAATATTATTTTTCATATATAACAGAATAGTTCATATATATACATAAGAACAAATTTTATTACCTTATAGCCTTTTATTATTATTTCACATATAATTCCATGTTGAAATTGTGTTTTCGGTAATAACTACATTATTTTCTATGTTTGTTTTGAAATCATATTTTTAATCATGTTCCTTTGATAATGGTTCTATAATTTCCAAAATTTTATCCATTATGTAATGATAATTCATTTTAAATATCTATGTTAATATTTCTATTTTAGTATATAAATGATATATATTTAGATTGAAAAGGCTCATTTTATAGGTATGGACAGTCATACTTACAAAAGAACAATGTCTTCATTTATTCAATAGTTGAATCGAAAGAATGGTATAAATAATCTAACCATTAATTAACCATTTTAATTTCATTAACAGCAAATAAATTCAACAAATTTATAATAATTATTTTTTTTACGAATTAGTAGTGAAAATTATATAAAATCACTCTACTAGGTGGTATTTCACTGTATATGAGAACAAAACTATAGAATCCAATAGAAATATATATTTAGAAGTTATTTTACATATGAAAATTTCATAAGTATATTTATGATATATATATCTATATATAATCCATCATCATACATATCCTTGAGTGGGGTTGATGTAAAACGTGTCCCATTGGTTTCTCAGGCAGTAGTTTATTGTTCAAATGAGAATCATTCCCATTTCGCATTGTGATAATAGGAGATGTATGTTGGATATTAAAAAAGGATAGTGAAATATTCATATTTTTTGAATAATAATTTTATAATATTATTGTATTTTATATTGTTTACAATGTGGTGGATGAAGAAAGAAAATTAAAAGACATGTTGTTGAACAGTAACTCTTCCTGGAGTAATCACTTAGGTTTTCCACAATCATATATCATAGGTTTGTATTTTGATTTTAAATATATTCATAAGATTATAGTATGGAAGTAATTAATAAAATTCATAGGTATTTGTGAAACCAAATTATTTTGGAATTGTTAGTGGAGAGGATAGAGGGTGTCATTTTATTAATGGGAAGAGTACCACACTTGTAATTTTATAAATTAAAAATTTTTAACTACATAATTCAGTTGAAAAGGGATTCAAAATAGACAATTATATATCCTATATGATATAAGGGGAAATATTTCATGAAAATTGATTTTGGTAATTTTTATTGTCATTCTTAATCCAAATATTTTTAGTTTAACCCCTTCAAAAACACCATTTTTAAATTAATTTTCTTATAAGAATTTAAAATCTATTCAAATAAATTGTTGTCAAAATTAGTTGTTAGATTATATGATAATTGAAAATATTATGATTTGAAATGGGGAAACGATTTTTCTATTTCAACTCATATAAGTCCAAGAATTTAATTTAAAATAAAACCCCCAAGGACGATGATACAACTCTTTTCCAAATAGAAAATATTTAAAAGAATAATAAGATGTTATATAAAAGTTAAATATTATTTATTTGAATTATAAAATCAGATTAATATATATATAATTGAACTAATTTATCATTAATATCCATCTGAATTTTTTTGGATGTTTTTTAAATCATAATGTGTAATGACAATTATTAATAAAAACATTTATATTTCACTATTTATCAAAAATATTTATCATATGATAAATGAAAAAAATACACCGTATTATTATAATTAAATAAATATTTAAAAAATTAATTTAATTTTTTAATATTTTATTTTAAAAAAAATGTATTATTAATTTTAAAAATATTGGCATGAAATGGGATAATAATACTTTTTTGAAAAGTGTTTTTTTATAATAAAATGAATTTTATTCATTTCTCATTCCTAGAAAATGTATAATATCAATGTAAAATTCATTATTGAATATATAATATATTAATTTATGTAAAATATTTCACCATGTTTTAACTGTAAAATTTATTGAGCTAAAAAATGTTTGTTAACATATAAATAGATTATCATAAAAAGATTTATTTATTTTAAAATATTTTCTATTATCATTTATAATAAACCATTATGAATATAACTAATTCTATTTGTATATAATATTCTTTATTATTTTGTTTATTCTTATTAATATCCTCCATTGCAACGTCGAGGAGATAACTGTGATAACATTTTAATAGTACGTTGTGTTTCTTTTAAAACTCGAAGTCACGTGAAATTCATGTTTAATTATTTGTTGCAAATGAGGAATGATGAAAATGGTGAGGAATAAAACAAAATATAAACACATGTTATGTGTAATTAAACATAAAATCATTTTTTGTGAACTATAAGAATGAAATTTTGTTATCTCTGACCTGAAATTTGAAGACATAAAATAAATTCCAAAAATATATGTCATCAATCCAAGGGTGTTATAGGAACCCATTGGGGATGGTGGGTATATTAGTGTTTATCCTAATAATTAACCCATATAAATTTTTCATATTATGTATTGTCTTCATAGACATCTATACACCAAGTGATCTTATCTTGTGATTTTTCTCTTCCCATTCCTCTCATACAACACATAAGTTATGTGCTCGAATGAAAAATATATCATACCCTTCATATATGATGTATCATTCTTTATTATTGATTGATCTAATTTTTTCATATTTTTATATCTAATATAATGGTTTCTTATTGGATTAATTAAATTTTCATTAAATATTATCACAATAAATACCTAAATACATTGAATTGTCATAGGCCTATCATTTGGAAATATTTCATTATTGACAATGGAATATCTCAGGTATTCATGAACATTAACATATAAGATGGCCTGGTTTCTTCTAAACCATGAAACTATTTTTCTAAATAATTTCAAATTAGGATTCATTCTCAGATCTGGTGGTTCTCTTGAATTTGTATGATAACCCTATCACTCAATTGTCATTTTTGAAATCATTTTATACCCTCGACAGTAGTTTATATTTTATCCGGGTGTATATATTGTTTCATATCATGTTATTGTATCATAGTGCAATCCATTTTTTATTATTGATCACATCATGTATGTGTGTGTACCTATTTTAAACAATTGATTGATTTTTTTTCCCAGATTCATTTTTATGGATAATGATTCAAGAATTATATGACAAGATTTTAATATTTTATCAGTATCATGTATCATATGTTCTATTCTTTATCATCAATAAGTGAGATTATTTGTTGCTCATATTCAATAATCCTACAAGAGGGACTTGTTAAAAATTGGATGAAAAATACTTCATCTATCTCATTTAGCAGGATGTGACAAAAAATCGGTTTATCTTTTTGAGGGGGTCGTTTTAGGGTGATCATTGATGTTACAAATGGATTAATTTTAATGCATGTAAAACCAAAATCTATGAATACAACACATATTTGGTCTTTCATGATATACTTGATATAAATAAATAAACTATTTGCATTCATCGAATGAACATGTATAACAAGTGTACTCATTTCAATGGTTGATGGTGGGGTCCTAATGAGTCATCTATTCTCACAACCCTCTGGAATTTTTTTTCACTTCTAGATTTCATGATTGGGGGTCCTATGGTGAGAATGGGTCATGTAGTTAAATATTAACCATTTAATTGTGGGTACATTGGATGTAGAATTATAATGATAAGTCTTGAAATGTAGTATGGATTTTATTTATTAAAATTTCATCATAAATTTGATTATTTTGTTTATATTGGATTTTTTAACTAACAATCAATATCTAAACTAAATGGTTTGGGATTTATTTTTTATGATGCTACACTTATTATTATTTAATGATTCCATACTTTTATATTGTTTTTTATCACATAGTTATTTATATGCTCATATTTACATGTTACCAATGTTTTGGTTTTCCAATTTTTTACATCAAAATATCACTATTATTCAAAACACTATTTTACCTGGAGAGGACCACATGGTTTTATATAGAATCTAGGCTCATAATAAATTTTTTTTCATGGATTTATAGTTCACTGGAAAAAATAAAGGGAAATAATATGAAACTCAATATGATTTATTATGTATTCTTGATGAATATGAATATTTTTATATATAAAAATATATATTTTTAAGTATAATTAGCTGGAACATTTTTTATTGTAGGTAAAATATAAATTCAAATTTCCCTCTACTAATTTATATTGATGTATTTGGTCCAATAAATATTTTATTTTATTTGATATATTTACTGTAAACAACCCATGGATATTTTTTTTCTTTGTTAATATGTTATTATATAATATCACATGTAACCCTTACATTCACACAAATGTTGTGAATAACAAAACATGTCAAAAATCAATAATATTAAACTATTTCCCATAAAATATATTTATGGCACAATATGACAATTATATAGGTACAATTCCTTGTAAGGATTATATGCATATTACCTTTTTAAAAATCCACCATGTAATCATTTATTTCTATTTTCCTTGCCCCAAAATATCATCATATTCATATCACTTTGTATAATATATTAATTATATCAATGTAAAATAATCAGGGTGAAAAAAATCAAGTAGGTGTATAAAACATGATATCCATGGTTTATGATAAAATTTATTAATGGCCATAAGGTAGGATAAAATGAAATGTAATTATCATAACCATGCCATTAAAATAGAATATATGAAAACATATTATATGATAATTTTAATCATTTTAATTAGATAAAAATTGAAAAGTAATAATTCATGTGTTCTTAACATATTATGAGGCTCCCCATCATGATAACATTAAAAATCCTTAAGAATAACTAAAAATACATCATTCATAATATATCATGAAATATATCATATAAAAAATTTAAAAGATTTTTATACAATGCTATGAAAACCCATTATAACATAATATGTCATTACTTTATTTCCCCATATAAAATTGGAATACCTAAAAGAATATGTTAATACATGGAAATAAATTCTCTTACATTAAAAAAAAATTAGCTTAAAAAAATGTTTGATCATGATTAAAATATAAGATGGGGATATTTCTTATTGGAATCATAATGTTCTGATTAATCTAAATATTATTAATTTCAGGTCACTAATTGAGATAAGATAGTTATAAGGATGAAAATATATTAAAATTATGAGAAATGAAATAAATGAATTTTATTGAAATATTTATTTAATTAAATTTAGAAATTGGAAGTGAATCATATAAATATTAATATAAATATATGAATGATGTATATGTAAAAAATTACTATAAATAAATCATATTACATATATTTAATATTGAAGTGAAATAGTGAATATTATAAAGAGAACAAAATTGAGTAAAAAGGTCCCTTTATCTTGAATTAATACTTTCATAAGATACTTCAATAACATAATGAATAATATATTGAAATTCATTTTCCAAATTATTTATAATTTGGTTTTATATTTATTTCATTTCATCAATCCAATTTTTTTATGCTCTATTAACACATTATAATAATATTATATTATTGAACAATTTGATGTTTTACGTTAATGATTTCATATTTTAATTATGAAATGGTAATGGTTGATAGATATTATCCAACAGTTTTATATGTCATATATGTTTAATGTTACTATTTTTTATTAACCTTTTCATTATTATTTTGTTTGTATTTATATAGTTATAAATCATAAAATTTTCATTAATAATAATATTTCAGAAAAAATAAAAGGTCATTAAAGATTATCTTCAGCATTATTTAGATTTTTCATATTGAATTATATTTAAAAAAATATAATATAAATACATAATAAATATTTTATAATATGCTAAAGTTCATATTCAAATCAATCCATATTTTAATAAGTTTCATTAAAAATAATCATGGATTGTTGTTTTACAAAACTACATTTAGTGTTTGATCATCATAAAATGTAATTATATTTTGAGTAAAATTAATAATTCTTTTTTTTAGAACCATTAAAATAGAATTATATAGATATTTTTATTTTACATTAACAATTTAATATTTTATAGAAAAAATGGTGGAGATTTAAAATAAAAAAATTGTTTTATGACCATTACTTCACTAAATTAGTAATATCCATTGGATTTATTTTTAGAATTCATAGGATGGTATTATTATTAAAATTGGGACATTTGTATATGCCTATGAGTGTTTAGATATAAATTTAGGTTGTTGTTATGGAATAAGTAATTTCTTAGTTTTGATAATGGGTTCGAAGAGTGACATTTATATATCCAAAGGGACGGGAATGAATTGAATAAAAATTGATTATTTTATTATTTATGCTAGGAAATATGAATATTTTTTACTAATAATTCATTTAATTGTTGTGTATTCTTCATAATTGAAAGAATATATATTGAAAAGACATATAAATATATTTTTTATAAGGGATTATTATATTCGACCCCATATAAATTTTTCTTCATGGAAATTTCATGTAATTCCTTAATTAAATAATAAATGATGGTACTTTTATTAAATTAAATCCATAAGATCAAATATTTCAATAGCATACTAATTATTTAATAATATTAAATTTAAAATATATGTGTTCTTATTTTTAGAACATTATTATTATGATTTTGGATATATAAAAGATTAACCTCTTATGAGAGATTATTCTCTAAATGTAACCCAAATGAAATTTCAATATGAGTGTAATTTATTTTGTACATAATCAATAGTTGTACATTGTACCCAATTTTACCATGTTATATATTTTTTTGGTCGTTATGGTTATATTCCCCATCTTGAATGCATTGAATAATGTAAAATTGTAAAATATACATTCCCATAGATATTAAATCATACCAAATCTTATGGATATCATCCATGGATATATATGATGAAATACATAATCCATAACATCAAAATCATGGTTCTATTGATGATTATTATTAAAACACTTTTTCTATTATTGTTCATTTTTTGACGTATTTTCTTATTTTATGGACCGACACTGTTATATTACATACTAGATTATGTACCTGTATATTTTATTATCCATTATCATCCAATAAATATATTACTTAATGATTATTCATTTTATTGGCATAAAATTTATTAATTTCAATGATTTTCATAATATATTTATCAGTGAGTACCTGATTAGTAGATTTTGTCGATCACAATATACATTAATGTCCAGATATAAATATATAGAAATTTTGTTAAATTATTCCAGGTTCATTTAATATTAATAATAAATTTGAGGTTTATATATTATAATTGTTTCAAATGTTTATTGAATTTATTTAGGTGTAACCCATAATAAATTATAGTTAAACATAGATCTCAATTAGGAATAAAATATAGTGTCAATCAGTGCAACAAATCCACTTCTATAACATAAACATGTAAATATAATCATGTTATATATCCAATAGTAGATAACTGTAGTGTTCATTAATTATAGGATTATCTACCATAACACAAATGCAACTATTGGATGTAATTGGAAGACATGTGAATAATAAATGTTGATGTATAATCATTTCAGTGTTGGTATGGTATATTTTTTATTTTTCTTTTTAGGATTCTGCCATTCTACTATAACATATTTGAATAAAAATAAAATATATTTGGTTTGGGAATTATATATATATATATATATTATAATATTAGTGGTACTCTCAAGGATTTATAAGCTTCTCTATTCTTACCCAATGTATAGAGAATTTTGTGTTGTGAGAATAATTTAATGCATAATTTTTATATTGGTATCTCTTATTAAAAATAATCATTTATATAGTTATAATACTAAAAAAATTATGAATGTTTCATACAGATGTTCATGTCCTTTTTATTTCAACCATTGTCATTTCGGTCAGAACATCATCTAATTTTACTACTATAATATGTTCTATTATAAAAAATTTGAGAAATATTATAAACAACATATGATTTTATATCATTATTAATAATTTTAATGTCATTTAGTTTAAAATAAAATAAAATTGAATCAATTGTAATCATCATTAAGAATAAGGAAACATTATAATTTATTTCTAGGTAATTGAATACTATTATCACATTTCTAGTAAGATAGTTGATTGAGTAGTCATAGATAAGTATCATCGGAAAATGTCTCCATTGGTTCATAGTCAGCTACTTACGTTGTCATATATATATATATATATATTATACTTTATCTGATCTGTATATAAGTCTCATTTTCAAAATGGCTCCTAAAAAATTAATGAAAGGATTATAATTTAAAATTAATTTTTTTAGCAAGGTTATATTTTCCATGTCACTTCAATTATCATGAATCATAATATATAATTTTTTTTCATTTCTATATAAAATACTCAATATAATATTTAATTAATTTATATATATCATATGTCCTTCTAAATTTATGTGTGCATTGGGTATAATTGTTATAAATAACTTATTCATCATCTCTGATATGTTCTCATTAAATTTTCATGACTTGAAAACCATTAATCATTTCAATGATAACAATTTTAGTTGTTTATAAAATCATTATAAATTTTGTCAAACCCATTAAAATTACCTATAAAATCTTAAAAACCTATAGATATTTACCACTTATATGTATATGCCCCATTCAATAGTAAAATTATTATCTAAAAGGTCAAAATATATCAAATTTATTATCATTTTTCCCCATTAATATGATATTTACATTCTCGAAGGCCCATTTTCAATTCATTAAAAATAATTTAACATACCACAATATCAGTAATAATATTTTAAATTTTAATGAACTATTTTATTTATTTTTAAATTTCATCAAAATATTGAAAATATTTAACAAAATAATTTTTTTTATGTTTTATCTCAATAAATTATTCATAATACAAAAAAATTAGTATAATTTATCAGTCCAAATAGAAAAAATGTTAATTCATATTGTCCATGTATTTATGGAATTGAAATATTAGGTATATCCACAATATTCTCTACCAAATGATTATATATCAACCAATGGTCTATAGTATAGATTTACTAAACCCTATATTTATGGTAAAAAATCAATAATACCTAAAATGTGATAATTTATTATTATCATGATTATTTGGAGCCCATGATAATAAGTTTCATTAACACAGTTACCCATTAATATTCTATAAAAATAGGATAATTCTACACAATGAATAATAAAAATGGTTAATAATACCCTAGTTGATATTGGGTTGTTTTTATTTATCTAACAAATAAATTTATATATGGATAATTCAACTGTATATAATTAATATGTGCAATTCCTAGTTATATGGTTAATATTTAACTCGTCCTAAAAAATAGGTTAATGGATATACAGTTGTTAAGGGAATACATTTATAAATTCACATAAGATATGATTTCCTTAATGGATAAACTATTCTTTTTTGTCAATAAAATAATCTATATATTTTTTATCAGCAATTAATACCCCAAAACTAGATGAGTTTTCTAAATGAAATTAATAGTTCTCCTTCAACTTATATTTTATCAAGGGGTTGTTTAGGATTTTTAAGGTATTTTCCTCATTGGACAACTAAAATAAGCAATATATAATTGCAATATTCCAATGTTTAGTAAAGAACCGAATTCATCCAAATTTTTTATAAGAATATATTTGGTTTTATTATAATTAATATTAATTTATGAAGATTATAAATTTGAGACATATTGAAGTACCCCATTGCTATTTTTTTAGACATCAACAATCATATTTGGAGTATTTTGTTAAATATTTCTAGATAACACAATTGATATATATGATCCTGTAGAACATGAAGTTAATATTATATTCACTAATATAAAAATAATTTAAATAACACTTTTCATGAAAATTAATTTATGATATAGATTGGCATTAGGGATAGGATAATCTCTTCTATTTAACATAGTCATTAAAGGCTATGGATACCAGCTGTGCTCTATAAAACATGACATGACACAATGATATGTATAGTATCTTTGTTTTTTATAGTTTAATAAATACTTGAGGGGTAGAATATTAATATTTATCATAATTTGAAATGTCTTATTAGTTGCATTCTTCATATAAATATTATATTCATAATCATTTGTCCATAATTTTCCACAAAATCATCTAATCATACCCTTGATGATGTTTTATAGGTTCTTCAACCCACTATTTGTATATGTGTATTATTGAATATTTTTTCATACCTAAAATATTTAAAAATTATTATTAAATGAAATAATATTCATTTTAAAAAAAATCTATTTCAACCAATTGGATTAAAGAAATTATATCCTCTTATTTGTGAATGTAATTAGTCATAATTTTATTAAGATTTGGTTTTAGGCCACAATAAAATAACAGAACATTCAAAATGAGTTTAATGATAAAAAATGTACTTCTTACTGAAATCTAATTTGTTATTTACAACATAAAAAATACATGATTCGTCTTATGATTTATTATGCCTGTAAAATTCCCAAATATATTTACATAGAGAGTGTAAGAGAATTTTTTGATTGAAAATATATTCATGAATTCAGCATAAAAAATTGTGTAAATATATTCATGTGTATTTTTATTCATGGTTAGACTCCATCAATATTCCACATCATCCTTTATAATATACATTGATAAAAGACATTAATTTTTTTAACACATAAGAGTATCTGAATTAATTTATCAATAATTTTTTTTATCTATAATTAAAGGAATTGAGGATCTACAAAAAATAGATTTCATTTTCACAAAATAGAATCAAGGATAATTTTATAAATCCTGACTTATTTTTATAATCTATATAATTCATGTTATGGATTATAAAAAAAATCTATTTTAAATATACCTCTATGCATATTTTAAAACCCACATCAGTCAAACTGGGTTTATAATTAAGGAATCTTTGACATTACCCAATATAATGTTTATTGACCTGATTCCTCTTTTATCCATCCATTTACTAAAATAATGTAACTATATCAATCATAATGCACAAATAAATAACCATAAATAATTAATAATATGAAATAAAAAATATTTAAAGCATCAATAAATATAATTAATTATTAAATATATGTTTGAATATAGGATATCTATGGTATATTTAGATTCATGACAACCAAATTATTCTAAAAAATTATTTAGACCATTATTTCATGAGAAACATTAAAACAAAAATACAATACATAAAATATTACAGTATTATCAATTCAAAATATATATGATGAAAACTGTAAAATCATGGTGTATGGAGTCATTAAAATAAAATAAAAATATTTTTAAAAAAATTAAACAATATTATTTTGTACAGCTAAAATAATTATTCACCAATATTGAAATTTTAATCCTTTAAATAGATAAGATATCCCAAGAGATTTATATAATATTTAGGAGATCTAAATATCCCTATAAAGAGATAAAAAAGGATAAATATTTTATGATTGACTATATGAGTAAATGATTGTACTATGTAATATAATGGAATTAAAAGACCTATAAAATATTTCAATTATTTTATATTTTTTGAAATATATTGTTTCCAATTAATTTAATATTTTCAATATTTTTCATTTCTCATTATACTGACTATATATAATATAGTATGAAAACACTTGGTTATACATAAATTAAACACCACCCCATATTTTGTTTGAACAATATGAAAAACTCAGATTATCCTGCAGTACACGCAACACTATCATGGGATTGTCCTACACCCAATTAAGAGTTCCTTCTATAGCTTATGTTACACGTATTTCCATATTCTACTGAAATATAATAAACAATTACTATGTTAATAAAAATTTATTTATTTTTAACACATAGTTTTTGTATTGGAGTTTATGAATAAGTTTAACAAATGTGTTAAAATAGTATATACACATGTATATGAAATCAGTCATTTTGATTTCTATTATTTAGAAATGAAAGTATTTACTTCTCTAAACTAATGAAATTCAATTTCTATGAATAATATTTATAAATATATAAACATTTATTTATCCAAATAAATAAAAAAAATACACATTTTAAAATGTTTTTTTAAATTATAACATTACATATTCAATAAAAATTTGACGCACATTTGAAATAGAATTGATTTGCATTATAAAAGCGTATAAAAATTATATAAATAAAAAACGTATTTTTTTAAATTGAAATTTTTATCCTTTTAATTGATAAAATTTGTAAAATATTGTTTTTAACAGTGTTATAATTTTTATTAGATAATAAAATATTAAAAAGGAATATCAAAAATTCAATTGTTTTATTTTTTCCAATTATTCTAGTATGTTTTATTTTTTTGATGAAAAGTAGAAGACACAAAAATTTTATTTATAATATCATTTTCATCTTATATACTTATACAATTACATTAAATATTAATATTATCTATAAAATTAAATAGTTAAATTTTATATCATTTAATTCAATATATAAAATTTGATCCAATATTAAATTAAATTTCTATACAAAAATAGTTCAAACATTTTGGCATTTCTACATTAATAAATAACTTTTTCCATTTTATATATGGGTTGAATTTTAAATTTATTTCCACAAAATATTTTATTATAATTTTGAAATATTTATTCAAAATTTTTATTCAGAATAATAGATATTTTCTAATTTGGCTGACAGAAAATTTTTCCAAAAATATTATTGAATGTTATTAAAATTAATTACAATGTCTAAGTATAAAATAATATTATATAGTGTTTAGAAATTAATTTAAGGGTCCAAATATCCTAAAAAAGTTGAAAACCCATGGTTTAAAAATACTTTGACCAATTAACCATTTGGGTCAAAAATTGAAAATTATTGGAGGAACTTGTTTTATGGTAAAAATACTAATATTTCTTACCTTTGTATATTTAGATTAATCTGACTCTACATCCACTAAAAATTGGTACTCACCCCCACACCTCACTTTTTCACACATTTATATCCCATTCTCTCGAAACAAAAAAACCCAAATATACTCTTAACATAACTCTATTAATCTTATAATATTTCCATGGGATCAAACAAAGATGAGTTACCCAATAAAGAGGTATCATCATTCCACAAGATTTTTTATTTGATTTTTGTTCTCCATCCATCAATTATTCTTATTATATACATATATATTAAACCTTGTATACTCAATATAATTAAGTGCATTTATATTATGGTTCGTACCTGTAGTCACACACACTTATATAAAATAGTATACGCAATAATTTATCATGTGTACGACGAAAAATCGTATCATGAACCAATGTCATTCTTTCGTAGATTTATTATATTCAGGGTTTGAAATTTCGTTTAAAATAAAGACTTTATATGATATATATGATATTTTTTATTTATTTATTCTTCATTAATTATAATATAAAACTTGACATAATCTTTCAATCTTTTAATACAATGCCATCCTTGTTGGAATTGTGGACTATCGCCTCCTCAAGGAGATGTTAATCAATTACACATTAAAAATAATGTATTGTGTATGGGTTTAATAATCTTATATGATATATATGATATGGTAATACTACTAGAATAATATATATATATATATATATATTTCACTCAAATTATTGATTTCAATATGGTAAGAAAACAAAAACAACGTTCCTGTTTTTGTATAGCCTATTGTCTCCCTAAATGATGTATTCAATTTCAAATTTATATATTCTATATATTATAATAAATACTTATATAAATAATATTTTTAATATTTATATTTTTTTTGTTTTTATGTAATTAAATAATGATACTAGTTAGAATGTGAAGAATAAAAAAACTTATATGAAAAACAAAGAGAATATTACCTAAAACATAACATTGACATAAAAATTTCTTATAAATGGGTTATATAATGTCATTAAATTAATATAGGGTTTGATATATAATTATATATTTCTATTATATAATTATAAAAAACATATACATATTATATAGAATGTTTGAACAAGTGAAATGTTTTTCAAGGCTTAAGATAAGGGTTTATTCATCTCACCTTTCTTTATTTGAGACATGTAACTTATTTAACCCTCATATATATTTTTTAGTGTATATAAATCCCATTAATTTAATTTAAGAGTTTTATACAAATTATATTTTTTATTTGTATATACATTTTATGATATAAATTTTATGTGGATTTTGATAATAATTTTACCAAATCGATAATGTAATATTTTCTCAATTTGATCTATTTAAGGTGCATTACATGTTCAGATACCATATTATTATATGAGGTGTATATAATTAACATTGGTTGTTTATAATGTGAATAATTTTTTTATGATATATTATAATAAATTTTATTTCATTAATTTATTGAAATGAGGATTCAATGTATCAAAAGTGGAATCAATTTATTGCTAAAATCTCATCATTTAACTATATTGTTTATAATTATGCTTCCATTAATGGAATATGATGATCAATATCTTTACATATATAATTAATTTAATTCTCAATTATTTATAACTGGTAAATTCATATAACATTACCATTTTCCAGGCATTGTTTCTTATAATTCTTATGAAAATGACTATAAATATCTATCATTATTACATTATTTGTTGGGTATCTTTGTTCATTGAAAATCATGATTTATAAAATAAATTTAAAAATAAATTTAAAAATTTTCATTTTATTTTCAATTAAAATGGTTTTCAGAATATTTTTATTATTTGATCAAATTTTTTTATGTATTTGTAACGAAAAACTTTCTTTAAAAAAATTATTTATGGCATAAATTTTGTAAATTTATTTTCACGGAAAAAATCTAAATTTATTTTCAAAATTAGATTTTATTTTTTTCGATTTGGTATTCAGTTTAATTGTTTTTTATATTTTTTTAGTCTTTAAAAATCAATTTTTCAATGAAGAAATTATATTTTCTTAATGAAATGCGTTTAAAATTTTTATAATAAATATATATGTACTTTCCAATGATTTTTTTTCAAATAAATTTAATTTATAAAATAAAATTCATTACTTACTTATTTATTTTCAAATAATCAATGTTTTCCTATAAAAATGTTCTAAGAGATTTGTCAAAATCATTCTCCATCTAAAGTGAAATGCTTTGAAATAGATTACTATTTAACATGGATGTGATCCCATATCACAACTATTTACAAATATTTTAGTCGTGTATATGTTATATGACATGTTTTTTAGGAAAATAATTTATCTTAAATGGGTTATTCCTTGATAACGTGCTTATGAAACTCACTTCTTTTCACAGGTTATTTTAAAATGAAATTATTATGAAACCAATATATTTTCTATATTATATGATTTATAAAATTTTATGATACCAATATTATTATAACATTTATGTTATGATATGAATAAACCCATATCAATTAATGGGATGTTATAAAATTACTATTTTATTATCTAATAACACATGTATGTAGAGGATCATTATGTGACTTGTTTGACTACATCTCCTTCAAATGAATTTGGTAAATATTTATATCTCATGAGATTAACACTTATTGTGTGAGGAAGGAAACCATTTTAGAATGATATGGCTTTTTTAGGGTGTGAACAATATTTTGTATGAAATAGATGGAACGAAGAGTGGACGTCATTCAGTATTCCTGTTCTAGAATGCATAGTGAAATTATTTAGCATGACATGGATGGAATGAGGAGTGAACATGGTTTTATATGATAGGGATGGAAGAAGGAGTGAACTCATTTCTATAATATAGGTTTGTAAAAAGTATTGAACATGGATTAGTTATTCTGGGATAGGATGAGAAGTGAACCTAATTTAGTAATACAGTGATGGAATTAGTGGTGAACCAGATTTAGTAAATGCATTTTGCCATAAAGATGGTATTGGAAGTAAACATTAACTAATATAGAATTCATTTTTATGTATTATTATCTCGAATTTCTTATGATTCATGTATTCATACCTACCATTAGTAATGACATGACTATTTATTATGTTAATTAATATGCAGTGTATGATATTCTAGTGATATGATATAGTTACCAAACACTTATTATCTCGATTATTCTTGAAAAAAATACATTTTACCCTTAACGATCATTTTATCTTACCCATTTATTATGATTCCCACCAGCTTATGCAGAAATATTTCAATTAGGTTTTATAATTGGTATGATCATTACATTAGTTGTTGAAAATCATTCACCAATCTAGAAGAATGAGTTCCACATTTATAGAGACTCAAAACTAATATGTTCCTTGGGAATGTATTTTTGTTATGTGATGAATATTAATCTTCAATTATGTAATATATACAATCATTAAGACAATATATCATTATTTAGTATCAAATGAATGGTTTAGTCCTCCTTTATAAAATAGTTTTAGAAAAAATTATTGGGATACCTAGGGTTGTTTATAAGGATAAATCTAGGGATGTCTCTATTGATTAGTATACTGATGAGTTAATATATAGAAATTTTTATTAGTTTTACGGTAAAGGATAATAATTTTAATTTCATATAAATATATTCATATCTATATTTTAATATTTAATGTGGCTTTATCATAAATTTACATAGGTGTAACAAACCTGAAAATATCGTAATGATCTAGACTCAATCATGAACTGGTGCATGAAAATGGGAACTATTGTACATCATGATAGACACTCACAATGATATGATTTAAAAATTCGCAAACTCTTTATAAACCATCAAGAAAGATTTATATAGAAAAAAACAATGATTTTCCTAGACTAAATCCAATGTGTCAATAATTATGAAAGAAGGTGTTGTTATTTAGACGTCCTATATGTTTTTTTCTCATGCCTATGTGATTCCAGATGATGACTATTATTTCTTACCCTATTCTTTGATTATTTTAGTTAATGGATGGATCACAAAGGAACCATATTAATGAGTAATGAAAGGCATATTTCAATGATTTTCATCATCAATAACTGAATGTTATGATATATAAATTAAAAACATAATATATATTCTAATAAAAAGATTATAAAATTTTAAATCATGCTAAACATCCCAAAGAGCAAAGAATGGAATAATAATCTGTTGAGTCCTTTACAAGGAAATATGCACATTCTTTTAATGGTTATTTTGGGTCATTATTTGCAATGTAACAGATCAATACAACTAAATTGTTATTTTCAATTATTCAATGTTAAATGCACGATGAAGTCACTCTGGATTACTACCATATAGAAGCGATAAAAATCAAATGTAAAATATAATTAACAATACAAGGTGGTAAATAGAAATTAACACCATAGATTTGGATGAGTTCAAAAATATATTTTTCAATATATACATTCCTTTAATTATTTTTTCTGATAATGTAAAAGGAATTGGAATAGGTGAAGAAGAAATATCATGAATTAATTGGTTAATAAGATTCATGTTTTACATGTATTATGTGACACTTTTTTGGTATTATCATCCTAACTGAATGAAATATTGATTTATTATTTTAAGGAATAAAACTTATTTTTCGAAAGCGGTTGTATATTACAAAATTTAGATGCTTTGAGTGAGTTGTTTGATGGGATATCAATGTTGAAATGGTTTTTTTAGTTCTGTAACAACCTATTAGTTTTTTAAATAAAATGTAGATTGATTTGAAAGTAAAATTTAAAGACGATAGACAGAAAATTATTATATTTCAATTATTATCAATGTGTGGGATGAAAAATATATGAAATTGTATTAAGGGGACATAAAATGTTTTATGTCTAGAAGAGAAGGTCCTCATGAATCTAATTTCCAATGTGATGTGACATTTTTACCTAATGATGCGATTATAAAAAACATGTCATATAATGCACCTCCCACTCTCTAGTGTTTCAATTGTGAGGAGTTTGGAAATTGTATGAATCAATGTGACAATACAAGTGTGAATGTGCATGATAATCCAGAACACCCTATTAGGATGAGAGGAAAAATTATTATATTAAGCATTCATAATTGAAGAATCAAAAAATAGTTATGAGGTTACACTAATAAAACTATCATTAATTAGAAATATCGTATTTTTTTATGAATAATACAAATGATAATATTAGCATTATTCATTTTTTTAAATATCATATGATTTCTCCCTATATGATATTTATAGTATAATACAATCACATTTGGTATTCCATTGGTATATGGATATTCTCGTGTTATCCAATAAAAATGTTTTATGTATACAAGAAGACATTTTATAAACAATGACGGGTAAATTATCATAAGGTTGTGTTGTAAGGATAACCATTTATGAAATTGATTAAATTGTACATCATATGAGATTTCTATGATTAATGTGTTACATCAATGAAGGATTATTAATTCAAATTGGTTATATTATTTTGAAATTAAAATATGATATTTACAGATAGAAAGACCTATCATTCTATTTATAGACCTCATGTCCTTATGATAATTCAGGATTGAAAATTTCACAATCCTTTACTGGAATGGGAGATGGAGTGGAAATTGATCAATGAAAAACAAATGATGATATTGTTTTGAATCAATTAAAAATATGTTATGATGAAATTTCATCAACATTAGAAGATGGACATTGAAAAAAAATTCCTCATTTACAAATAATTTTTAGGTTGTCAATAAACTTTTTAAATCCTTTTTTATGGATAGGAATTCATTGATTTTATACTTCCCATGTTCTATTCACTCTCCATCAATACATGATAGTTATATTTATCTTCAATGTTAATGTTTTCACTTTCCTCCAATGTTCACTTATGTGGAAACCTATTTATATATTAATTTTATTAATAGTTAGGTTTTTACCTATCCCATTTTAAAATAATATTTTGAAATTTTTTTATGATGTGGGATTCTATGAATAAAACATAAATATAGTAATCTATTGATAAAAATGATTAATTTTAGTGGAAAAATCCATTTTATCAGTCGTAGAATATGACAAATCAATATTTTCTAAAAATATTCTAATTAACATACTCTTTTTTATATTACTACTTTTAATGAAATAATAAATACATATTGAGTTATATAGAAATGATTTTTTTATATTCAGTTACACATAACACTAATTTAATCATAATCAACTCAAAAAATGTTTATAAGTTTGTGGTAAAAGAAAAAAAATTAGTGTCTTCTATTACAAACAATAGTCAGTTCCCTCGATGGAATGCATTACATGCAAGGACTATTTTTAATGAAACAAAAAATATTATTAATATTTATATTAAAATATTATTATAGTTTCAAACTAACCATTGGAATGGAAGTGATGAATAAGATTAAGAAATATGTTGAAATATTATTTAACCATTTATATTAAATGTATCCTTTGGTTATCAATTAGTTAAAAATGATAGTATGAACTATTCAAAAATCATAAATTAATTTTATATTAAAAGATTATTTAAATTTTCAAAAAAAAAACTATTCTCAATTACTTAGAAAAACACTTTTTTAGAATGTTTCTAAGACAAATTTTATATTTTATATTCAATAAATCTAATTAACCCTAATAAAATTTTATTTATAAGATTATGATAATAATAAATCATATTATTGGAATAAAAATAGGTATCTTTCTCAAAGATAATTTTGCCAACATTTTAAGGGATATACACTTTTAAATCTAATTTTATAAAAGTAATTTTTTTAATTTCAAAAAATAAACTTATATTTTTTATCTGGAATATAGATATTTATTTGGGGTGAATTATTTTATTTTCCTGATAAATTTTATATTTTTTATGAATAGTGATGAACACTGATTATAAATTTAAAGAAACTTTTTCATCTTAATTTTATATTTTAATTTGGTTTTCATGTAAAATTAGGTCAATTTTACTTTATTTATTGCAATATATTCCATTGAATAAATTACATTAAAATAAAATCCTAAATATTTAAAACATGTTATCATTTTGAATATTAAAAATATAATTTCTTGTTATGTATATGATATTATTTTTAAAATAATTTCTAGCACATCTATGATTATAATTTAGAAAACTTGAATACATTTATGGAATCAACATCATTTATTTTGTTTAATAAGGGAATAATAGATTTTGACAAAAATTATCAGTTAATGTAATTAAAAATAATTACATTGATTAAGGTAAAAAATGATTACATAGATGTTAAATATTAATTTAATGGGCTGAATAACATAGAAAAATGGAAAAAATATTTCATTAGAAATATTCCGAACAATTGACCTATTGGATTGAAAACATATAACTATTATAGGTACATGATGTAATAGATTCCACTAAATGGTGTTTACCTTTTTATATTTAAATGAATTACACTCCTCCTCTTTTATAAAAGTGCACTCATAATCCTCCCTCTCACTTCATTTAATATCTCAAGAACATTGGCTCTAACAACCCCCCACCCCATCCAAAAACCACCCCAAAAACCACCACCAAAAATTATTTCCCTTCATTCTGCAGGCTTACATATTGGATGAAAGATAACCAATGAATCTCTGTGGTGAAAACAAAAAAAAATTCCCAAAGAAGAGGTAACACCTTTTGACTAGCTCATTTGTTTTATTTTTATTCTCCAACCATTTATTTTTTTATATTTAATGTTTACATGATTACCTCATCATACTCAATATACTGAGATGATGTTATGTTATGGGTTATACCTACACTCACATACACATCCATCAAATGCAGTATATAATCATATTTCCTATGTATGGATGATGACTGCCTCACGAACAGATGTTGATTGTTCTTCCATTTCAATATTTAAATGATTGAAATATTTAGGGAATTTATATTAAATATTATATATATATTTATTATAAATTATTTCTTCTTTTATTATTAATATATAAACTTTACCTTTATGATTACATTTTTGCGTAATTATGATATCAATATTTATGGATGTGTGGACTATGCCCATATAAAAATGATGTGATTCGTTCGCACATTAAATAAAATGTATTAGGGATTTTTTTAGTGAAATTGTATGAAATATTTGAAATAAAAAGTCTAATAATATATATATATATATATATATATATATTACATAACCTCTTTTAAAACAAAATGACAATGGATATAACAATCATTCCTATGTACGACCTGTCACAGCCCATCCCAGTGGGGCCTGAGCCGAAACTCCCCAAGCCCACCTCCAATAGGCCAGAGGCTGATGACTAGCACTAAGTAGGAATGCTACTAACATGGGTGGCATTTTCTATAAAACTGTACACATGCACATAGATATCTAGGAACACAAAGCTGAAAAGTGAAAACTACAAAAAATGGAAAAGATGCATGCATACACTATATCGAAACCAACAGAGTATGACAGGAAAGTAAGGTACAAGAAAGTAAAACCCTGGGCCAAAAGTAAAATCCCACCAAAAGAGAGTCTGTAGCAATGTAGAACCTGTAAAGAAAGGTGCTGGGACTGCAGTCTGTAGCCGTAGTAACACACCTCGGCCCTTCTGATCTCACTGAGTACCGTCCTGTCCTGGTCCGCCTAGAATCATGTCAAAGGCTCGCTCCACTGCACAAGATACGACACGTGCGGGAAAAGCCCATGTAGGGGTGAGTATAACAATACCCAGTAGGACACCCTGAAACCAAAAAGGGAATACAACAAGGGAAATACCACAAAGGAAAGATATTGTCAGATCAACACAGTATATGTCTTTAGAACATATAACAAGAATATCCAGATATAATCATACACGATCGAAAATCACGAAACCACCACAAAGATCCTACTCGAAGATTCCACAAATAACGTAACAAAGAGAACACACTCCTAGGTCTGAAAAGAGAGATACAAAGTGCTCGTTCTGGGCGAACACACTCCACAAGTACCTTGAGAACCTGATTCTCACATTTGGATCGCAGCCAAGTCATGGGGGGATTCTAACAACTCAGTCTGAGCTAATCCGCTAAGAAGAGGATCGGAACCTGGGTAATATTGGTCAAATCGATACCAAGAACTCTAATTAGTGTTCTGCGAATGAATAGAGGATCCATCTGTAAGACTCATAGAGGGGATCCTAAAAACTCTATTTAGGAAGATCTGTTGAAGGGATCATAATCTTGTGTAAAGTAATTGATACCAGAAACCTTTAAGATAAAGACTAATGGGATGAACCCTAAGGAATCTAGCACATGTCATAGAAGGCAATTGGGTCAAGACTTGGAGATTTTATTACACGGCGTGTAGTACGGTTACACGTCGTGTTCCTTGACCCTAGGTACTGCCCGTGTAAATGGCCCGTGTCATCCATTCAGGCTGTGTAAAACTCAACTACATGGCATGTAGAAAAGTACATGCTGTGTTATTGACTCCGGGTACTGCCCGTGTTAATGGCATGTGTCATTCGTCTTGTTGGATAGAATGTAACTACATGGTGAGTAGAAGAATCACAAGATGTGTCCTAGAACCTGGGGCTCGCTCTGTGAACGCTAGACATGTCCCCCTACATGGCCTCTATCCATGCCTGTTTCGCCTACCCGTGTACCAGTACACGGGATGTCCCGTGTATCTAGTCAGGGAAGGGTATACATGTCGTGTCCTTGGCAGTGTATCAAACCTGTGTCTGTGTCTCCTGCTCGTGTACCAGTACACAGGGTATCCCATGTATCTAGTCGGGTCTATCCGGGGAAGGGTATACACACCGTTTCATTGTCCATGTACCCAACCTGTGTCTGTGTACTTGCGGAGTACACGCCAGGTGGTCTGCCGATGAACACATGCAGTGTATCCCATACTACACAGAGTGTAGTCGGGATTTTTCCAGAAACGCTATCTTCTTCCTTACGCCACAGCTGATCATCCAGATCCATGAGTTCTCATCTGTTTGTCCCAATACTTTAGGGACTGGTTCTATTCGTCATACAAACATTGTAACGGGTGTTTTCATCTCTTAAATCAGATCATAAACCTCGAACGATCGATCTGAAGAAAAACGCCCGAAAACTCGTATCACTTGATCCGCTCCGAATCTCCTGTCGAAACAGTCGTCACACCTATGTGATGTCTCTCTGGGTTGGATCATCAATTTCAGAATGTTGTTCCAACAAACAAATGTGCAACGATCGATTCCCTCCAAGAACGCGTAGAACGCACATGAGGAAACCGAAGGAATTATGAGAGAAAAACACAACAATCGAGAGGGACGAACCTCGATCGATGTTTATGTCAATCATGGTTCATCACCATTAGAAGGTTGAATGAAAACCAATTTAATTTCAATAATTGAATCCCCATGATTCCTGCAAAATACTATCCTGCAAGAACGATCGATCGTGGGATAATTTGTTTGTGGATTAGTCCGCATTCATCATGGAAATCAAAAACGGGGAAGAAATCATCAAACAAACATCCGAACTAGATCTGCAGCATTCATTGGTGATGATCTGGTTTGCGCATTGTCGTTGTTGGGGAAAATCGACAATAATATCGGTGCCGTTTTGGGAGGTCTTCTCTAGAGCTCTCCAGAGGAAATCAGAGTTAGGGGGATTGTAACCCTATCCCTCCATATGAAATCTCTTTTTTAATAGAATAAAATATTTCAATTCAACAAGGATTTAAATAAAATATTTTAATAAAATATTTTATTACGGTTGCGTCCAAAACTAGAATTCAACACCGACATGTGCTGACAGATGTTATGTCTCTTCTAGGGTAAACCCGCTGCTATGAACGCAACGGTGCCATCAGATTTTTGATATGAGCACCCATTTAGGAGTTATTCCACTTTTTCAGGAAAACGACATTCGAGTGTAATTTAATTATTAAATTAAATTCAAACATTTATTCTGGGCCCACCGAGCCTCAGAACTGCACGCCGCCTCAGAGCTTATTCTCGAATTAATTCCCACATAATATTAAAATAAATCATTTAAAAATCTGGTACATTACATTACACCCACCTTAGGGCTTTTACGTCACCGAAAATCCAAAACAGAGGCTACTCAAAATGATGTGGGTACTACATGAGAATATGGGCCTCCCGCTCCCACGTTCTCTCTGGGAGATTCTCGTGTTGCCACCGGACAACCACTTAGGGAATAGCTTTCCCAAAAAGGATCTTCTCATGCTTATCCTCGATCTCCACTGGGTACTCAGCAATGGTCAATCAATCATCAATGTCTAGCTCACCCTAGTCGATAACGTGTGATGGATCATGCACGTACCTTCGCATCTGTGACACATGGAATACATTGGGTACCCAGTCCATCTGAGGAGGTAGAGTCAAGCGATACGACACCTCGCTAACTATACTCAGAATCTGAAAAGGTCCAACAATCCTCAGATATAGCTTGGCACCTCATCCAAATCTCTGCAGTCCCCATCGAAGTGAGACCCGAAGGAACACATGGTCTTCTTCCCTTAACTCAAAGGGCCTCCGCCTCTTATAATCATAAGACTTTTTCTGACTCTGTGGAGTCTTAATGCACTCCTGGATGACCTGCACCTTCTCTGTAGTCGCTTTCACCATCTTTGGGCCCATGAGGACTGACTCTCCTGGTTCAGTCCAGCAAAGTGGTGACGTGCAAGGTTGCCCGTACAGAGCCACGAATGGTGCCATACCAATAGTGGAATGATAACTGTTGTTGAATGAAAATTCCAACAATGGTAGGAGATCCTCCCATCTAAGACTGAATTCAATTATGCAAGCTCTAAGGATATCCTCCAGAAAGTGGATGGTCTGCTTTGTCTGACCATCGGTCTGAGGATGGAACGATGTGATCAAGCGTAACTGAGTCCCAATAACTTCTTGAAATCCCTACCACAATCGGTATGTGAAATGAGCATCACGATCTGATATGATCGTGGATGGAACTCCCTGAAGTCGAACTATCTCTTGCACATAGAGGCATCCCAATATCTATCCTGAACTCTGCTCTTGTATGGATAGGAAATGGTCCGACTTGGTGAGTCGATCAATAATCACCCATATTGCATCATGTCCCCTGGATATATGTGGTAAACTCTTCATGATTTCCATTGATATCCCATACCACTTCCACTCTAGAAACTCTTGGGGATGATTCAAACCTACTGGAACCTAGTTCTCAGCCTTTACTTGCTGACAAGTAATGCACCGAGAGACAAACTCCTCCACACTCTTCTTCATTCATGGACACCATAACAAACGTCGGAGGTCCTGATATATCTTGGATACACCTGGATGCACCACAAAAGGGGATGTATGGAACTCCCTCAAAACCTCCTCCTGCAATGTCGCTGGTAATACCGTGTGCCGTATAAAAAAGAAAACGTGCTCCACACCTCCTGAATATCCATCAGCAGCAATGCATGTGGATACCTGAGCACGTAGAGTCTCATAGCTAGCATCCTCGAGTTGTGCTTCCCTAACTCTTTGTAAGATTTGAGGGGTAAAAACCAATGAATGAAGGTATGATCCTTCATCTCCATCCACAATGGATAACTCTAAGGAGGCAAACTGCCTCATCGCCACTTCCATCAACTGCGAATTAGATTTTCTAGTGAGAGCATCTGCCATGACGTTCCCCTTACAAGGTGTGTAATCGATCTCCATGTCGTAATCCTTGAGGAACTCCAGAAATAGACTTTGTCTCAACTGCTGGAAAGCCTACTGACATCTCTCAGTCCATAGGAAAGACTGCCCATTTTGGGTCAAAGCTGTCATTGGTGCTGAAATCCTGGAGAAATGAAGGATAATTCTCTGATAGTAGCCTGCAAACCAAAGGAATCTCCGCACCTCTGTCACGCTCTGGGGTGGATCTGATGCTAGTACTACCTCCACCATGGCAGGGTCCACTACTACACCATCTGCTGAGATAAAGTCTCCCAGAAAGTGGACTACCTATATCTAGAACTGGCACTTCGAGAGTTTCCCGTTAAACTGGTGATATTAGAGTGTGTCCAGAACCATACTTAGGTGTCTCGTGTCCTCCTCCTTGGACACAAAGTACACTAGGATATCATCGATGAAGAATACTATGAACTGGTCTAGATAGGGTTGAAAGATCCAGTTCCTGAGTCCCATGAACACTGCCGGGGCGTTCATCACGCCGAAGGGCATACCCAAGTACTCATGGTGACCGTAGCGACATCAGAAAGTCATATTTGGTATATCCTCATCTCGTACTCACAACTGGTGATATCCTGATCATAGATCAACCTTCGAGATCCATCGTGCCGCTCTTAACTAGTCGAAGAGTTCATTGATCCTCGGTAGTGCATATCGGTTCTTAACAGTCACCTGATTTAAGTGCCAGAAATCCACACATAACCTCATGCTCCCGTCTGCCTTCTTGGAAAACAGGACTGGGGCCACACATGGTGAAACGCTGGGTCTCACAAATCCCTTCATCAACAAGTCGTCCAACTGCACACTTAGCTCACGAAGCTCTACAGGAGCCATCCGATATGTTGATCCTGATATTGGTGTCATCCCAGGTTGCAACTCAATGCATAAATCTATCTCCCGATGGGGAGGTAGCCTGGGGAAATCGTCCGGAAAGATGTCCCCATACTCTGCCACTACTGCTGGAAATTGGAAACTCGTAACATCTGATGCACCAAGGGCTAGGCTAGCCAACTGATGTGAAGTCAGTTGTGTCCTGCTTTTCATGAGTTCATCCTTTACTACCTGGGTCTCTCTTTCACTGACAATTGAGAACCTCATTCCATTATTGTGGAAACACCCCACCCTTCGCCTAAAACAATCGATCTGTCCATGAACTATGGTTAGCCAATCAATACCAAGAATGACATCGTAAGGCCTCAATGCTTCCACCAAGAGGTTCCAACAGAAACTATAGCCTCCAAGGGTCATGTTACACTGTCTAAAGTGGTGTGTGATCTCTGAATCTTCTCAAGTCTATGTTTCTAAGCATAAGGGTCGAGTAAACGGCTCAACTAGAATCTCAAGATATTGAAGAAGATAAGCATCCAGAAAGGAATGACTAGAACCTTTGTCTACAAATATGTAAACCAAAGTAGAAAAGACATAGATAGTACCTCTAATCATTCCGGGAGTACCTGGGTCATAAGCCTCTATCGCCTTCATTCATCCCTGACTCTCTCCACTAGCTCCCTGATCCTGGGGTGGACCTCCGAGGGGTGATGGTGGTAAAGGGTCAAAATGCCGACCACCTCCAGATTCTCTCCCATGTACTCTACCGCATCAACTGCATCGCAGATCTGTCTACTCCACACATTGCCTCTGCCTCGGTGGTCCATCCACTGTTCCCGTGTCAGTAGTATAGCGGTTAGGACAATCTAGAGTGAGATGTCCCCTTCCATCACATAAGAAGCATTGCCTCTCTCAAGGCTGGATGGATGGACCCAGTGAACCCTGTATGGCAGATCCCCTGTCCTGGGATCTCCTTTGAAAACATCGCCCACGCCTGGGTCCCTGACATCCGCACCCTGCTGCCAAGCTCTCTACTCTAGCTTTCCCACTACTGACAACTGTCGGATGTCTCTTCTCTTCCAATAATCTCTCGACCACCAAATCTCGCTCAAACACCCCCATCGTAAGTAGGAATTCTCATAGGGATGATGTTAGCACATATATATCTGTGCAATCCATGCTCAAAAGTCTGATCTCTTATATTCTGATTTCTAACCATATTCATCGAGTACTGCGAGAGGTCAGTAAACCTCGATGAATATTATGCCACCGACATGGTTCCCTGCTACAGCTGAAGAAGATCTTCTATACGTCCTTCTCTTAGGGTAACCGGTGAAAACTCATATCTAAAGAGATGTTCAAACTCTGACCATGCATGTGTCGCCTCGTCGTGGGTCTGGATAACCAAACTCCACCATCGTCCTGCCGAGCCCTGCTGAAGGCTCGCTGCCAGGATCACCATCTGGTCTGCTGGTGTCCTGACCAAACGGAAGACTCTAGCCACTGCCTCAATCTAGTCCTCCACTGCCTGAAGGTCAGGCTCACCTCGAAACCTTAGGGGTATCTGTCTCTAAAACTCGTGGAGTGCGCTCAACCTCCACTCCTACTCCACTGGTACAGAAGGCACTAAACACTACTCCACAGGTGGAGGGGTAACTGGAAAACCACCTGGTTCTAAAACCGGGGGATCCAGTTCCTATATTGAACCTTCATCACTAAGGTGGTCATCCTCTTGATCGGGTTTCTAGATCCTAACGGGTACGTGTCGCGGATGAATCTTGTAAAGAAACAAGATGTATCTCAGTCAGTGACATGAGAAGAATTTCCTATAAACCTGTATACACAAACATACATCTCCAAGCCCGCAAGGATGAAATGTGAAAACTACTAAAATGGAAAAGATGCATGCATTAACTAAATCCCAACCAATAGAGTACGACAGGAAAGTATGTTACAAGAAGGTAAAACCATCGGCCAAAAGCACAAGCCCAGCAAAAGAGAATCTGTAACAAAGTCCAACCTATAACGAAAGGTGTTGGGACTGAATTCTGTTTCCATAGGAACACACCTCGGCCCGTCTGATCTCATTGAGTACCATCTGGTCCTGGTCCATCTAGAATCCTGTCAGAGGCTCACTCGTCTGCACAAGACACGACACGTGCGGGAAAATCTCGTGCAGGGGTGAGTATAACAATACCCAGTAAGGCTTCCTGAAACAACAAAGGAAATACAACAAGGGAAATAATACAAAGGAAATATACTGTCAGCTCCACATAGTATATTTCTACAAAACATATAACAAGAATATCCAGATATACTCATACACGATCGACTGTCATGAAAACACCACTAATATCAATCATTAAGATTCCACTAAGCACGTAACAAAGGGAACACACTCCTAGGTCTGAAGAGAGAGATACGAAGTACTCGTTCCGAGAGAACACACTCCACAAGTACCTTGAGAACATGATGCTCAGATGAGGATCACAGCCAAGTCATGGGGTGATTCCGACAACTCAGTCTGAGCTATTCCTCTAAGGAGAGGATCTGCGCCTGGGTAATGATAGTCACGTCAATACCAAATACTCTACCTAGGGCTCTAGGAATGAATTGAGGATCTGACTCTATGTCTCATAGAGGGAATTCCAACAAATCTATTTAGGATGTTCTGCTGAAGGGTTCATACTCATGTGTAAAGGAAATGTTACCAGAAACCTTCAGGAGAATGACTAAGGGGATGAAACCTAAGGAAACAAGCCCAAGTCACAGAAGACAACTGGCTCACGACATGAATAATTTATTACATGGTGTGTAGTTTTGTTACATTCCGCGTTCCTTGACCCTGGGTACTACCGTGTAAATGGCCCATGTAATCCGTTAAGGTTGTGTAAAAATCAACTACACGGCGTGTAGGAACGTACACATCTTGTTCCTGACTCCGGGTACTTCCCGTGTAAACGGCCTGTTTCCTTTTTCTTTTCCGATTGAATTTAACTACACATGTGTAGAAGAATCGTAGGCCGTGTCCGAGAACCTAGGGCTCGGTCCGTGTACGCCGGCCATGCGCCCATACATGGCCTCTATCCGTGTCTGTGTTGCCTGCCCGTATACCAGTACACGGGGGTCTCCCATGTATCTTGTTGTGTCTGGCCGAGGAAGGGTATACACACCGTGCCCTTGTCCGTGTACCCAAACCTGTGTTTGTGTCACATACCGTGTACCAGTACACGGGGTATCCCATGTATCTGGCCAGGTCAAGCCGGGGAAGGGTATACACGCCGTATCCTTGGTCGTGTACCCAACAAGTGTCCATGTACTCCCGGAGTACATGCCATGTGGTTTGCCGACAAACACACGCCGTGTAGCCCATACTACACGTCGTGTAGTCGGGATTTTTCCAGCAACTCGGTCTTCTTCCTCGCGATTTAGCTGAACCTCTGGATCCTCAGTTTCTCATATGTTCATCCCGATACTAAAGGGATTGGTTCGTTTCGTCATACGAACATCGTAATGGGTGTTTTCAGCTCTAAAATCTGATTATAACCCTCGAACGATCCATCCGATGAAAAACGCCCAAAAATTCATATCTCCCAATTCGTTCCGAATTGCCTTCTGAAACCGTCGTCGCACCTCTGTGACTTCGTTCTGGGGTTGGATCATCAATTTCAGATCGTTGCGCCAACAAACAAATGCGCAATGATTGATTCCCTCCAAGAATGCATAGAACACACACGAAGAACACATACGAATTGGGATAGAAAAACACAACATTTGAGAGGGATGACCCTCGATCGATGTTCGTGTCGATCTTGGTTTGTCACTGTTAGAAGGTTGAATGAAAACCAAATAATTTTCAAGAATCAAATACCCACGATTCCCGCAAAATCCAATCCCACAAGAACGATCAATACACATGATAATCTATTCCTGGATTATTCCACGTTCGTCGTGGAAATCCAAAACGGGGAACAAATCGTCAAACAAACATCTTACCTGGATCTACGGTGTTTGTGGGTGATGATCTGGTTTCCCCATCGTCGTCGCATGCGAAAATCATCAAGAACGTTGTTGCCTCCTCAGGAGGTCTTCTCCAGAGCTCTCCAGAGGAAATTAGAGTTAGGGGGATTGTAACCCTGACCCTCCCTGTGAAATATCTTATTTAAAAGAATAAAATATTTTGTTTCAACAAGGATTTAGATAAAATATTTTAATTAAATATTTTATTACGGTTGCGTCCAAAACCCATATTTCACCACCGACCTGCACCGGCCGATGTTAGGTCTCTTCTAGTGTAATCCCACTACTATGAATGCAACAGTGCCATCAGATTTTTGATCCATGCACCCCTTCCGGAATTATTCCAATTTTTCAAGAAAACAACATGCCAGTGCAATTTAATTATTAAATTAAATTCAAACATTTTTTCCGGGCTCACCGGGCCTCGGAACTACACACCATCTCAGAGCCTGGTCTAGAATTAATTCTCGTATAATATTAAAAAAACATGGAATAATCTGGGACATTGCACGGCCTACCATCTACATTAAATGTGTACTCCATTTCATATTTATATCTTTTATATATTATTATAAATACCTTAATAATTTATATTATATATATATATATAATATTTTTATGTATTGAAATATCTAATTCTGGATCTAATAATGTGGGAAAATAATAACTAGTCATACCATATATGGAAAACAGAGCGAATATTACTCAAAATGTATCATTAACATGAAATTTTTTATAAATGGGTAAAAAAATAAACAATAAAATATTATTTTTTTGATACATAAAATTATGATTCTATAGATATTTTAAAATAAAAATGTACTTATTATTCATGTGGTTATAATTTGTATAGAGAAATTTTGGACATAAGGTATATGTTTTCTCTTATCTCTTTTATTTCTACGAGACTTATGATATATTGACCACTCATTTAATTCATATGATTTATATAATGACCCTAAATTTATCATATGATTATATTACATAGTGTTATTTTTATTGACATATCTATTTGATGATCCCTCTTTCATGTGGTTTATGGTTTTAAAGCTACCAAATATTTAATGTAATGTTGTCTTAATTTTTTTTGGAAGATAAATGTCATGTTATAAACCAATATTATTCTATGAGGTATATACACATACCTTTTTCAGGTTATATCATAAATATAATGTCATTAATTATTTTTTAATTATTATTTAACGTAAGTATTTCATTGGGATTTGGATATAATTTTACCAATGTGGTAATAGTTTGTATATATAATCTCATCGTTTATTGGGATTATTAATAAGTACAATTTAATCAATAGATTATTATGACCCATATCATAAGAAAAATCATTTTTTAATTCAAATATATATATGCAAGAAATATTCAAGTAAATATAAAAAATTTCTACTATTTGGTACTAATGAAAATTAAAGAACTTATTTATTGAAAATATGACATCAATGTTTTTTTGGTTAGAAATTTGTATTTCTCTAAAACCATTATTTTTAAAATATCATTATAGTTTAATTTTGTTTTTTCATAGTTTTTTAAATCATAAATGTTTTAAAATTTTAAAACTTATTTATATGTTTTAAAATTATTTTCAATGAAGTAAATTTATTTATTTTTAAGTTTCCATCATATGTTTTTTTAATTTTTAATGAATAAGGTTATAAAAATGTCATCAAGATGAATTTATTATTTTTCAATGTTATTACTATGGAAAAATATTTGAAAAAGATTTTAAGATTCTATTATAAAATTTCAATGTTATTTTAAATGAAAATTCGTTTAAAGGTTTTAATGTATATAAAATATTTTTTCAATTAAGAATGTATATATTCAAAAAAGAAATGATTTGTAGGTTCTTAAAATAAAAAATAATATTTGTTTCAATTTGAGTTTCAAGCATTTTTATTTTCAAAATGTTTCATATTTTAAAATGTGCTTTTCAATGAAATGTTGTCGTCCATTAGACATTATCCAGGTGATCTTTAAAAATCATTCACTATCTATGTTGAAACCCATTGATATAGTTTTTTTAATTGGCATAATATACAAGGTCTGCAAGCTTATTCCATATTTTAATGGATTATATGTTAGATAATATTTTTTACGATAGTCGTTTATCATCCATGGGTTATAAGAAGAAAAAATTCTTATGATACCAACGTACATTGCCTTTTTATTTTATTATGTATTGAATATGAATTCTATATCTTTTTCTACTAATTATGAGATGACAAAAATTTTCGGATACACATTTAATTTCATTGGTTATGATATGTAGTTTAAAAAACACATCCAATTTTATGGGTCATTATAAAATGAATGTTTTGTTATCTTGTTGAACATGTATGCAAGATTTAAAAATGTTAAAGGTCAGACTTATATCTCTTTCCATTAAATTTGGAAAATATATACATCTCATTAGATAAAATGACATGGAATAAAGAGTGAACATGTTTTAGTATGTTATAGATTCAAAGAGGGTTGATCAAAAATATGTATTATATGGATGAACTAATGAGTGAACTAGGTTTAGTTTGACATTTTATGAATTAATAGTGAAATATTTTTAGTATGAAAATTATGGAATGAGTAGTGAGCTCAATTTTATATAAAAGGGGTGGAACTATGACTGAACTTGGTTTAGTAATGCAACATTAGAAAGTGCAGTTATAAGGAGATAGCCTTAATACATACATAATCTTGAATTTATTCAAGAAAACACTTCCTTTTACATTGAATATATTTTCAGGTTTATAGATTTAGAGAATTAGCACAATCCATTCATGAAATTACTCATTATTATAGAGTGGATACCATAAAAATAGTTTCCATTCTTTTTTCAAAATATAAAACATTAAAACATAAAACAAGACTCCTTGAAAATTCATTAACATTTAACATAGATTCCTTCCTTTATATAAATGTCCTTTAACCTGTGAAAAATCATTTAAAAACCCAGGATGAGAACAAAATCTCAGTAACGGATGGAAAAGAAGGAAAGGTCACATTAGTCCATGAATACTCGTAACATGTGAAAGCATTTTCAAAAGACATTCATGTCACCTATATATACTTACTTTGTGTAACATGTTATTTAGAAAACATCAAAAAAAACATGATAATATAAATATAATCATATTGGTATCTTGGGGCATTACTTACATATTCTTGTAACCATTCTTGGCTACCTTATAATTTGTAACCCTCATGACTACCTTACTTTGTGTAACCATCGCAGTTACACATGGAGTAAACACACGGTAGACCTCCAAATTAATCATAACCAATTAATTTTATGGATATATAAGTCCCACCCTTCATCATAAATAATTTCCAAGAACCAAAACATAATCATACAAAATGAATAATTCCATAAAAACATTGCTTTGGAATTTCGTAAAACCGAATTTAAAAAGAGGATTTTTAAAGAATATTCATTATAAATATCATGCAATTGAAGAGTAACATAATAATGTATATGTAGTATGTATATATATTTTAAATAGAAATAATAAAACTTAATATAAACATATATCATAACACAAAAAACTTAAATATAACATAAATAATGAAGCAGAAGTTTAACCCAATGAATGGAAATCGGGTTAAGAATTCCCTTACCCCGGGTTTGTCTTACTTAAAAATTAATTAAACCTCATGTATAATGTATAAAAGAGTGTTATTAATATTTTAAATAAGAATGTTCATGTTTATAACATATTATATGGTCATTTCATAACATCAATTTCCCCTAAATTGTTTGTATTTTTCCCCTTGCACTGTTTTTGGGTGAATTCTTTACATGATATCTATGACGGGTTCATGGTGGATATTATTGTCGATTGGAATTGAAACATCATAATTTGAATTTATTAGTATTTTTATATATATAGTAACATAAATTATTCCATTTATCATTTTGAATTATTACATTAGGATGATTCATAAGTTAGAACATTTATGATGTTCATTTAGATCAAACTAGTGGTTCTTTGATAATAACAACCTCCATTTGCCTTATAAATTATAAAGATGAGTAAAAAAGAATTCCCGAACCATGGTTGAGTAATAAAACATATATTATAACCTGTTTAAATCATTCAAATGGTTTTATGACCATACGTGATGGAATTAATGAAAATTGAAATCACATTGTCCACAATATTTGTAATTCGACACATCACGAACAATGTTTTAATTCTTTGAATTAGTGTGGGAGGAGAAAAATAAGTTTGATGAATTTTCCCTGAAAATGAGAGCATCCATAATATACAATATTCTGGAGATTTCATGCCTCTTGGTTAAGAGGAGGTGAGTAAAGATGAAGAAAAGAAAGGAATCCAAAAATAAAAGAAAACATGATAAAATTCTCACAAAAATTAGGCAGCCTAACAACATCACCTAAAATTTCATAAAATTTTAATGATGAGAACAAGGGGATATATCATCATTCATATATAATATGGGCATTAAGGGGGGATATTTAATGAAATATACCATTATAATACAAAGTTAATGGAAGATAATAACATAAAATGAAAGAAAAGAAAGAAAATAAAAGAGGATGGTTAACTCTTGATATCTTCTCCTTGAGATCCCCATTAAGGGATTTGGTTTTGGACTTTTGGTTACACAAGAATCCCTTTAGAGTGTTGAAGAATATTGGGGAGGGAATTTGGCAAAAATTAGACAATTTTAATGACTTGATAGGTGTGGGAGGTAGAGGGGAGTGAGGGTGGTATTTATAGTGGAGGAGAGGGGGTATTTTTCATTATTTTAATCATTATTATAATATTTTTGCTCAAGACTATGAATTATATTAATTCATGTGACCCCAAATAGTAATAATAGAATGTGAGTTCAAAACAAGCATGGTTACATCATCTTTTCATCACCTATGACGCAGAAAATCAAGTATTTATCATTTATCGTAGTTTATTATATTTTACTATTCATAAAATATTCTTGAATTTTAGAAAAAATACCAAAAAAATTACCCGAACCATTTTTCGACATGTATTATTCAAAAATGAAGTCCATTTTTGAAAAATAATTTTCTAAATATTACTAATTTAATTTTTAATTATAATCATACTTAATTCAAAAATTAACAGTTCTAATTTTAAAACTACTGTTTTATCATAATGAGAAATTAACCAAGATGTTATTATCTTCTAGATTTAAGAAAATAAAATAATAATAATATTTACTATTCATTAGGGTCATATTACTATTCAAATTACTATTCATAATGGTATGTTACTGTTCAAAAAAAACAAGTTGGATTTATCATATTCCAAATAAATTACTAAACACAGTTGTAGATGACAATTTCATTAAATTCAAAACACTATGGTAGTAATGTTATTTTTAATGGATAGTTATAAATATCTAATTTAAACAAAGTTTCATGAATCTCAATTTATTTTTAGAAAACCATGGGGTGGTACATTATCCCCACCTTCGGGGAAATTACGTCCTCGCAATTTTAGTTACTTATTAAACGAGTGTACCTTTCCCTCATTGCATTTTCAGACTCCCATGATGCTTATTCAACCATGTGGTTTCTCCACAAAACATTTACCTAGTGGATTAACATATTCCACAATATATGTTCCCTTCGATCAAGAATTTGAAGTTGTTTCTCTTCATAAGAAAGGTTATGTTCCTGTTGAACTGCTTTTGGGCTAAATACATGTGATGAATCTGGCACATACTTTCTCAACATAAAAAAGTGTAAAACATTGTGTACCTAAAAAAAACTCAGAGTCAAATATACATGGTATTCAGCTGTTCCAACTAAATCCAATATTTCAAAAGGATCGATGATCTATGGACTCAGCTTTCCATTCTTACTGAAACACTTTACACTTTTCCAACGAGTGAAATTAAAGAAAACATGGTCACCTACCTTAAAAGCGAAGTCTTTCCTTCTATTATTTGCATTACTTTTTTTCCTGCTCGGAGTTTTCCTCATGTGCTGCCGGATCATCCTCACTTTCTCAGCCACTTCTTCTACTAATTATGGCCCCATTAACTTTCTTTTGCCGACTTCATCTCAAAACGCTAGAGTCCGACACCTCTTCCCATACAAATCCTCAAAAGGTACCATCTGAATACTATAATGAAAACTGTTATTAAAATAAAACTCAACTAAAGAATGTTTTTGATTCCAACGTCCCTAGTAGTCCATTGAACTAGCTCGATGCATATCCTCAAAATTCTCTATCATTCTTTCTGACTACCCATCTGATTGAGGATGAAGAGTGGTACTGAAATTTAACTCTCTTCCCAAGGACTTATTATGTCCCTTAAAAATGATAGATGTGAACCTAGGATCTCGGTCAAATATAATAGAAAGTGGAACTCCATGTTACTAGACAATCTTCTTGAGGTAAAATTGGTAAATATGATCTAATGACATTGTATCTCGAATTGATAGAAAATGTTCAGACTTTGTTAGCTGATTAATAATTACCCAATTCACATTGTTACCTCGAGAATTCTTTTGTAGTCCCAACAAAAATACCATGGATACATTCTCCCATTTCCACTCCCACACTAGAAAAGGCTGAAGCATCCCCTTCGGTAACTGTCGCTCTGCTTTAACCTGTTGGCACGTCAAACATTTCAGGTTCAAAACAGCAATATCTCTTTTCAATCCATCCCACCAATAATACTCCCGAAGGTCTATGTACATCTTAGTACTGCCAAGATGAAAAGAAAATGGAGACCTATGAGCTTCACACAACAAATATTTCATCAACTGAGAATCACTAGTCACACAAAACCTTTTCCCAAATCCTAAAACTCAATCTTTATCAATATTAAATTCTGGATACTTACTCATTTAAACCAATTCTACCTTTTTCTGTAGCTCACAGTCTTCCTTCTGTGCTTTCTTAATTCTGTCTAACAATGAAGACTACATTGAAACCTGAAACAAAATAGAGGTATTCCCTGCACCAAAACTTATATGTCAAAATTCATCAAATCATTGATAATGGGATCATGTTGAAAATGTAACATGGTTAATGATGCATGATGTTTCCAACTTAAGGAATTCATTTATTTGTTTTCTTTTATAGGATGGTAATTGATTGTGCAGTCATAATCATTTATCTGTTCTAGACATCTTCTCTACCTCATGTTTAATTCTTTCAGAGTGAATATATACTTTAGACTTTTATGGTCAGAATATATTTGGCATTTGGTTCTGTATAGATGTTGCCTATAAATTTTCAAAGAAAAAACCTTAGCATCCAATTCCAAATCATGTGTGGGATAACTTAGATCATGTGGTTTTAGTTGTCTCAAATAATAGGCAATTACATGATTTTTATGCATCAAAACACAACCTAGTCTGTTCAAAGAAGCATCACTGTAGATGAAAGACTCACCCTTTTGGGAAGGTAAGGCCAAAAATGGAGCATTCACTAATCTCTTCTTCATCCTAAAAACAAAAATCACATTCTTCTGTCCAAACAAATGTAGCCCCTTTCCATGTTAACATAGGTTTCGGGCTAGATAAATGTGCAACGTTCTTAACATACATTCGGTAATAACTTGCTAAGACCAGAAAACTATGAATCTCTGTAACATTTGTGGGTCTTGGACATTCATCAACTAATTTTGTTTTTGTAGGATCAACTGTTATTCCATAATTATTTACAATGTTCCCAAGAAAATAAATCACTTGGAACCAAAAATCACCCAAGATTATTTTTCCATATAGTTTCTTTTCTTTTAAAGTATGAAAAAAAACCATTCAATTTATTTCATGCTCCTCTTTATTTTCAGAAAATACCAAAATGTCATCAAAAAATACAACCACAAACTTATACAAGAACCCATGAAATACTATATTCCTAATATTCAAGAATACAGTTTGTGCATTAATTAATCCAAATGGCATATCTAAAAATTCATAATGCCCATATATAGTACGAAAGGCTGTTTTCGGGATGTTATCCTCCTCTACCATCAGATGATGGTATCCGGAACTGAAGTCAATCATGGAAAAGTACTAAGCTCTGTGGAGATGATCAAACAAGTCATAAAAATGTGGAAAAGGATACATGTTTTTAATAGTGATGTTATTCAAAGCTCTATAATCAATGCAAAGTCTCATGGAACCATCTTTCATTTTAACAATCAAAATAGGGGCTCCCCATGGTGAAGTACTTGGAAGAATGAAGCCTTTGTCAAGAAAATCCTGCAACTGATTTTTCAATTCAAGAAGATCTATTAGAGACATACGATATGGGAGTTATGAAATTGGCATTGAATTAAGAAATAAGTCAATTGTGAATTTTACTTCACGATCAGGTATGACACTGGGCAACTCATCCGGAAAAACATCAAGGTATTCATTTAGCACTGGAACATCATTAATTTGAATGGATCCCTTGTTTTCAAACAATATGATCAAGATAACATTTATTTCAATCATTCAATAGTTTTTCGACTTCCTGATATTTTATCAATTTCATGGGTTCATTCTTGTATAAAAACTAAAACTATTTCTTGAAAAATATTTCTTTAGATCTACAGTCAATCTTATCATGATAATTAGAAAGCTAGTCCATCCCCAGAATAACATCAAACATGAATTAGATTAAAAAAAAGGATTGTTGGTAGATTATTTCCACATACCACAATAGAAAGATTCTTATAATTCTTCTTTACTATAACATTTCCCCTTGGTGTTTTAACAACATGTCCGGGTCTCATTTATTGAGGTGATATTACCAATTTACTAGAAAATTTCTCATAGGTGAAGGAATGGGTAGACCCCGTATCAAACAAAACATTAGTAAAATATGAGTGAACAATTAATGTACCTAACAGAAATCCATTGGATGGTACAACATCTACTGACGTAGTCACAATGGATCTCACTACACCTTTCTGCTTGTAGTCTGTCTTCTTTGCATCATTCGGATCTCTATTTGGGTAGGCATTTGCATAGTGACCTACCACACCATGTTTAAAACACATTACAATTTTCTTATCAGGATTATTCTTAGGATGATTTTCATTGCAATCTCAGGCAATATGTCCAATCTTTCCACATTTAAAACACTTCCCAGTTTTTCTATGACATTCCCCTGGGGGTTTCTTGCCACATGTTTCAAAAACTGGAAATTGGATATTCTTACCATCATATTTTCATTAGTTGATTCTTTCCCATTTCTTTCCTACTATACCTCTTGTTATCTTTTTTTTCCAAAATTCACATGATCATTAGCAAACTCCATATCTACCCTCTCGGCACATCAGAAAAGTTTCTCATAACATTTTAATTCATGAGTGGCAAACTCCTGTTGATATATTGGATTCAATCTTGAGAAAAATCGGTTGATTTTTATATCAAGATCCAAAATAAGATTTGGATCATACCTCACCAGTCGGGTGAAGTTCACTTCACACACAACCACTGAATATTACTCCTTCTATTTCAATTCAAGAAATTTTTTCTCTATTCTAAGTCTCACCACCTTAGGAAAATATTTTTCAAGGAAAAGACTTTTACATTCATCCCACTCTAAGGCATAAAAATCCTCTCTACCCCTTATATTCCTTAACATTTACCACCACTGATCAGCTTCCCCTTCAAAACGATAAATGGAAAGACTTACAATTTGATTTTCTGACCATCCCTTAACATCGAATATCTTTTCAAGGGCTTTGATCTATCCTTCAGCTGCTACTGGTTCTAAAGATCTACTGAATACATGAGGATGTTGTCTCATAAAATGTTCGACTACTTTCATGTTTTATTGTGGTACCTCTATTGGTTCTCTTGCATAAATTCAACCACCATTTATTGCATGCATTATCTGAACCATTATAGTCACAAACTGCTCGGTTCCAATCAATACCATTCCGAGCTGTAGTTCCGGAAGGATGACATTCTATCAGAACCTCTCCTCTTTAGCATCCAGGTTCCTTCTACAGACAAACATTCTGAACAAAAAAGTCTTAGATAAATAAATATGGTAATCTATAAATGCTATAACAAATTAAACATAGAGTGAAAATCATTTATGGTATTCTAATAACATCACCCTAACCCATAAAGTTATCTAAACCATCCTATGATACCAACTATAAGGACCCAACATTAATACACACATAATCTTGAATTTAGTCAAGAAAACACTTCCTTTTACATTGAATATCTTTTCAAGTTTGGAGAATTATATAATTTTGACAATACATTCATCAAATTACACATTATTACAGAGTGGATACCATAAAAACAGTTTCCATTTTTTTCAAAATATAGAACATTAAAACATATAAAAAGACTCCATGAAAATTCATCAACATTTTATATGGCTCTATTCCTTGTATTAAACATCCATTAATGTGTGAAAATTCATTTAAAAACATGGGATGAGCATGAAAGCTCTTTCAGGGATGGAAAAGAAGGAAAGATCACATTAGTCCATGAATAATTGTAACATGTGAAATCATTTTCAAAAGACATTATTTTCACCCATATATACATACTTTGGTTTACATGAGATTTACACAAGATACACAAAAAACATAAGAATAAAAATATAATCATAGAGGTATCTTGGGGAATTACATACAAAATCTTATAACCATTCTTGGCTACCTTATAATTTGTAACCCTCACGACTACCTTACTTTGTGTAACCATAGGGCCGACCTCCAACATACTCATAACAAATGCATCATATGGAGATATAGGTGCCAACCTTCATCATAGATGACTCCCATGAACCAAAACATAATCATACAACATGAATAATTCCATAAAAAATATTTCTTTTGAATTTCATAAAAATGAATTTAAAAAGATGATTTTTAAAGAAAATCCATTATAAATATCATAAAATTAAAGAGAGACTTAATTTAGTGGATGGAGTATTTATATATACTGCAAATAGACATAAAAAACATAGTATAAATAGAACCCATCACACAAAAAATTTAAATAGTACATAAATAATGAAGTAGAAGGTCAACCCAAACAATGGTAATCAGGTTAAGAATTCCATTACCTTGGGTTTTTCTTACTTCAAACATGTTTAAAAATCTTTTATAATGATTAAAAATAGTGTTATTAATATTTTACATAAGCATTTTAATGTTTATACCATCTTATATGAACATTTCATAACATCATTTCACCCTTAATTGTTAGTATTTTTCCCCTTGCACTGTTTTTGGGTGTATTTATTACATGATTTCTTTGATTAGTTCATGGTGGATATTCTTGTCGATTGGAATTGAAACTCTAGAATTAGAATTGAGTAGTATTTACATATATCTATTAAAATAATATATTCCATTTATAATTTTGAATTATTACATATGGATGATTCATATGATAGAATATTAATGATGTTTATTTATATCATTTTTGGGGTTCTTTGATAATAACTACATCGTTTTGTCTTATAAATTAGAACAATGAGTAAAAACGAATTCTAGAACCATGGGTGAGTCAAAAAAGAACATATATTATAACCTACTTAAATCTTAAAAATATTTTTATGACTAGAATTTTATTGAATTAATGAAAATTAAAATCACATTGTCCATGATGTCAGTAATTCGACACATCCCAGACAATATTTTAATTCATCGAATAAGTGGGGGAAGAGAAAAATAATGATGATGAATTTTCCATGAACATGAGAGCATCCAGAATATAAAATATTTTAGAGATTTCATGCCTCTTGGTTAATAGGAGGTGAGGAAAGAAGATGTAAAGAAAGGAATCCTAAAATAAATGAAAACTTGATAAAACTCTCACAAAAATTTGGCAGCCCAACGACTTCTCCTAAAAGATCATGAAAATAGATTAATGAGATGATGGGGATATCTCATCATTAATAAATAATATTTGTAGTTAGGGGGGATATTTAATGAAATATCCCTTCATAATACAAAGGTAATGGAATATAATAACATAAAATGAATGGAAACAATGAAAATAAAAGGGGATGTTTACCTCTTGATCTCTTCTCCAGGAGATCAACCTTAAGTTCTTTGGTTTTGGTCTTTTGTTGAGACCAGCTACTCTAGCCAGTGGGGAAGAGAATTGAAGAGGGAATTTGGCAGAACATAGAAAATTCGATGGGCTTGAGAGGTGTGAGAGGAAGAGGGGAGTGAGGCTGGTATTTATAGTGGAGGAGAGGGGGTATTTTTCATTATTTTAATCATTATTATATTATTTTTTCTCAAGGCTATGAATAATCATAATTAATGTGACAAAAAATAGCAGTAATAGAATGTGAGTTTGATCCAAGAGGGCTTACATCATCCTTGCATCACCTATGATGCATTAAATCAATAATTTAGCATTTAGTGTATTTTATAGTATTTTACTATTCATAAAATATTCTTGAATTTCAGAAAAAATACCAAAAATTTACCCTAAACATTTTTCCACATGTAGAATTCAAAAATGAAGTTCATTTTTAAAAAATTATTTTACAAATATTACTAATTTAATTTATTATATAAAAGCACACATAATTAACAAATTAACAGTTCTAATTCTACAACTACTGCTTTATCATAATGAAAAATTAACCAAGATGTTATTATCTTCTATCATTAAGAAATTAAAATAATAATAAAATTTAATATTCATTAGGGTTATATTACTATTCATTTTACTATTCATAAGGGTATGTTGCTATTCACAAAAAAACAAGTTGGTTTCATCAGACTCCAAATAACTTACTGAACACAATTGTAGATGATAGTTTCTTGAAATCCAATACACTATTGTAGTAAAGTTATTTTTAAAGGCTAGTTATAAATATCTAATTTAAACAAAGTTTCATTCATTTCAATTTATTTTTAGAAAACCTTGGGGTGTTACAGTAGTGACCCCAGTTCGTTAATACAATGATATAATTGGTTGGGTACATGGTTATGTAATACCATGATTGAAAGGGGAGTGAAACAAATTCAATAAATCCATTTTTCAACTAAAATATTTATTTTATAAATTATTTACTACATTGGAAATAATTTAAAAAATTTCCACAATTATATGACTTGTTTTTATGTTATTCTTTCATGTATATATTCTTAATTACATTATGAAACATGTCTTATAATGTTCCATTATTTTGACCATGAGTCTTTATTTTGATCTTTTATATTAATGGAATTATCTTCATAATGATATGATCATGTTATAATATCCTTATGCTCAGGATTATGCCTACACATATCCTCGTTTACCCTTATTGAACGTTTTATAAAACCACTTTCTTATATTTACTTTCCATAGTTTATGAAGAAATGATTTAAATTTGATTAATATATATGAATTTTTATATAGGATATTTTTATGACCATTCACCATAATATAAGTATATCATCCATGATTCCAAATACACTAAACTGTTACGGTCTTCATGAATTAGTTATGGTAATGTAATGAATATTCATCTAAAATGATGTAATTTCCAAGTATGTTAAGCCTATGTAACTATAAATATCATATAAATATATTATATGACACATGATAAAAAAATGTGGAAATCATGTGAATTATATATATTTTTCACAAACATATGGCATGATTATATAAATAACAAAAAAATTGTGATATTAATAGAACATAAAAAATGTGTTTGGCTTACTCACTTTGCGGCATATATATTATCTGATGTGATTCATGTATTAAACAATTAAATAATAGAATTTATAATATCTATCACACACATATGAAGAAACATATTTCATTAATACATTATTTACATATGAAATAAACATATTTAAATCATAAAAAATAAATAAAATATTGACAATGAATTTTTTTTACAAATTAATTTCATAAGGCATAATGAAATGGTGATTCATTTATATTACCAAATTAATATATGGGGTACATAATAATAAATTTTTATTTTATTGAATATAAATAAATTTATATATTTTATTCCTTCAATAAAAGAACAAATTTGGATGATCGAACATTTGAATAATTTAGTATAAGACCTAGACAATGAAATTTTTTCTAAACACTATTGGATTGTATTTAAGGAATCAATTATCATTTTAAAATTTAACTTAAATATCCCAAATGAATATATAGGTATAAAAATAACATAAATGATAAATATAAAATAACTATAAATTAAAATAAATATTGAAATTGTATTTGATAGAAAAATAATTATTTCAATGAAATGATATGGGAACGACTATTTTAAATGATCCATTATTACATCAGATACTTTTTATCAACATGAAAAGACATGTTACATTTAAGGACTATGTTACTGTAATTTTTTTTCATAAAAATGTTATCCATTTTTACAATTTATTATAATAAAATATTAATTTTAATCCATTTAAAATTATTGTCTCAAGGTAAATCACTAGAACCTCATAGATTACCTCATACATAATTTTAAAACACCATAAAATGAAACATTGATGAAACCACAAAAAATACTTAATGCTAATAGAATGTAATCCCAGTCAAGGAAAGAAAAAATAATAAAAATAGATATATTAGCTCCTAAAAAATGATATGTCACAAGCATCACACATTAAAATTCATGAACCCATTATATTCCACCACACCCATAACACTTGTGTAAATAAATTGAAACCGCTATCATCATTGTGATAGAGGCATAGAAGTTAGAAAATTCCAATATACACTAAATGAATGTCCACCAAAAAGTAGAATTCCTTCCATATACATGAAAACTAATGCCATATTTTATCAAACATCAAGGATCACAGTCAGTAGTAGATAATAAATGAATTTATTTGTATTGTGGTATGTGAATCATTAGATAAAAAATTTATGTTCCTTCACAAACTTCATTTAAAACGCTTCAACTCCATGTACAATTAATTCTACCAAAAAACATCCCATAACCATTGATACACGTGATTTGATATAAGGATCAGCTCAAAAATCTTCTGAATTTACATAATGGAAAATTTCCCAATGATGAAATTCCATGAAATGATTGCAAAACAATTTTCTATGCATCCTCACTTTATTTGGTCTCTATTAACATTGGATTCCTTCTTCATCACCATACTCATTTTGAATAGAATTTAAAGCTATTGAAAAAAATACAATCTTCATACACAATGTGGTCCCAACAATCTCCTACTTTTTGTTTTGTAGTCAATAGCATAAGACTTCCCCTGAAATGAATGTGTCACTGTCAAAATGAGAATCTTTTCCCTCTCCTAACTTCATTCATTCCCCATGACATTTATTTCACTTCAATCCCCCTTATTTACAATAAATACAACATTCATGGAATTCGGGGTTTCATTTGATACTTAGGAAATGTGCCATCAATCTTTTCACTGAAAGCATACTTGAGAAATGATCTCTGTAGAAAACAAGGTGATATTATTTAGACCATTAAGTTTTCCATTACACAATTAATTACACACTTCAAGAGATGAGAACTCATACATTATCATCAATGGGCTTCCAATTTTATTCCAGGCATCTACTATATATACTAATTCTGGCTGTCTATTTTCCACATGTCATCCTACCAATCCTCCACACTGATTTTCACTTATGTGCCCATCCGCCATATCTCCACGTCACCTGTTCGCGCAATATCTCTTCTATTCTTCATTTTCCGTCTCCTTCTCTCGGTTAGGTTATCACGGCTCTCAATGTAGGTGACCTTAGAACCAGCTCTTCCATCACCCTCCCTCTCCCCGTCACCCTGCTATCCTTATATCTCAGTTTCCGACGTTCCACCTACTCTCAGTTTCCACTCAACTGTCGACGTTTTGGCTTCCTGCAGCCGCGGTCTGGATTCAGATCTTCACGACCTAGGGTTCCCTCCTCCGCCTTCTCCAACCGCAACTTTGCCTCCACCCCGGTACACAATTTCCTTATTTCTAAGTGTTTCAATACAATGACAGTTGTTAACCCATATCGATTCACTTCATCAAGAGTCCAGAAACGCCATGAATATGGTCACGACGCTCATAGCTACCAAATTCCACGACCACGATCTATGACGATGGTATGTATAATTTCCATCCATAGCTATTTAAGGACTTGATACATCAATCTCACACTTTTTAATTTCATCACCTGCACAACCATTACGGTTTTTTTATCCTTCCTTTTCTACTTTGAATGCATAATGTTGTTCCAAGCCGCATCATCTAATCTTGGTTCCTCGGACTACAAGTACATTTTTTTTCTAAATTTTACTGCGTTACCTAATCTTAGACAATAGTTCATGTTTTTTCCATCTTCAACTATTTAATGATTTTGTACATTATATTCACCCTTTTGAATTTCACTTGCTGCACCCATATTACTGTTATCCGTACTCGATTTTGAAATGGTATCATTTTTTTCAAAGATGAATCACCTAATCCTAGATCGTCAATCATTACCCACCTTTTCATTATAAATTTCATTGCATTACTCGATTCTAAGTAGTCATGTTATGAGCAGTCATGTTATGTACACTTCTTGGAAGAGAATAAAAATCCATTCGATGTTGTTCAATTGATTTTACTACTATTAATTTCATTACATGCACTCTCATTAAGGTTTTACGTATTTTATTTTTAATTTGAAGGTATCAAGTTATATAAAGTGATGTAACCTAATAACAGATCTTCAGACATCAGGTACCTTTCATTCTAAACTTCCTCACATCATCTGTTCATGACGATTCATGTTATGTATAGTCTCTAAAAAAATACATTTGATGTTATTCAATTGATTTTCACTACCTTGAAGACATTTTTTATGTTTTTTCAGCACCAAATAAATACATCTTCTTTCTTAGTAAACTAATCTTCCCAGGTATATTTTAATGCTTATAAATACCATTTATAACTTCATCTTGAGAAGTCAATGTTTGGTTTATTATTCGGTTAGATGGAAGGATCTTGAGGCCCTAGACAAGGAATCCAGTTTATTCTCCGTTCTACTTTAAATAGACTCTATAAATTTTCGCAGGTTCTATGTAAGTGTATGTTATCGTAATCAACTCAGTTTTTAATATTCATATTCCTTTTATTCTTTCTCTTTTGTATTTGTTATTCATCTCTTTCCCCGACCCAGCATCTCCTTCTCTTCTAATACAGTCTCTATGCCACCATCCACCACACTATTTCACCCAGTAGCAGTTTCCACAGAAATCAGCGTACCATCCATCAATGTATGATGCACATAGAGGATGTAGTCCCTTTTCTGGTACTAATACAATAGATAGTGAAAATAGGTATGGATATTATTGACAGTGCAAACAAGTATAGAAAGGTATAGACCGTGCAAACAGGTATAGACAGGTCTAGAAAGTTCAAACAGTAAATATCAGGTAATCACTACATCTTCATTTCAGGTACTACAGTAATAGATAGTGCAAAATGGTATGGATCCTATTGATAGTGCAAACAGGTATAGAAAGGTATATATAGTGAAAACAGGTATAGATAGAGCAAACAAGCATAGACACTGAAAACAGTAAATCTTAGGAAGCCTTAGTGTATTTTCCATGAATGTGTATTCATGAATGCACTAATTAATTTTTATTTTCCTTATGCTCCCAGAAGATGAACCTGGCATGGATGTTGTGTACTTATCTTTGAAAAAGGTCTTCACATGAATCATGGGCATAAAATATACTCACCTTTTATGTATTAAATCCACTGTTACACCTTTCAGTTCATGAGGATTTCTTTCACCTAACACTACAATTATATGATAATACAAAGTTATTGGATCCTGTGATGTTTTTTGTGTATAGTATCCATATATCTAACACTGAAACATCTTATTATTATACAGAAAGTACCCAGGTAATATTAAACAAGATCTGATGATATCAGATCACAATGTTTGGTTAATTCTTGGGTTAGATGGAAGGATCTTGAGGCACTAGACAAGTTATCCATTTCATTCTCTGTTCTTGAGGATTTCTTTCTATTTTTTATTTGGACTTCATCTCTGCCAACGACCCCATATCTCCTTCTCTTCTAATACAGTCTCTATGCCACCATCCACCACACTATTTCTCCCGGTAGCAGTTTCCACAGAAATGAGCGTACCATTCATCAATGGATGATGCACATAGAGGATGGAGTCCCTTTTAAGGTACTAATATAATAGATTGTGAAATAGGTATGGATATTATTGAATGTTCAAACAAGTATTGAAAGTTATAGACCATGAAAACATGAATAGACAGGTCTAGAAAGTTCAAACAGTAAATATCATGTAATCACTGCATCTTCATTTCAGGTACTACAGTAATAGACAGTGAAAAATGGTATGGATCATATGGATAGTGCAAACAGGTATAGAAAGGTATATACGGTGCAAACAGGTATAGACAGTGCAAACATGCATAGACAGTGAAAATAGTAAATCTTAGGAAGCCTTAGTGTATTTTCCAAGAATCCGTATTCATGAATGCACAAATTAATTTTTATTTTCCTTATGCTCCCAGAAGATGAACCTAGCATGGATATTGTGTACTTATCCTTGAAAAATGTCTTCAAAGGAATCATGGGCATAAAATCTTCTCACCTTTTATGTATTAAATCCACTGTTACACCTTTCAGTTCTTGAGGATTTCTTTCACATAACACTAGAATTCTATGATAATACAATGTTATTGGATACTGTGATGTTTTTTGGGTATAGTATCAATATATATAATACGGAAACATCTTATTGTTATGCAAAAAGTACCCAGGTAATATTAAACATGATCTGATGATATCAGATCACAATGTTCAGTTTATTCTAAGGATTGATGGAAGGATCTTGAGGCACTAGATAAGTTATCCATTTCATTATCTGTTTTCCATACATTAAACTATAAATACCCTCAGGTTCTATGTAATTATATGTTACCGTAATCACTTGCATTTTTTATCTTTTTATTTATTTTCTTCTTTCTATATTGTTTTCAGTCTCCCCCCGTCCCTGCATCTCTTTCTCCACTAATATAGTCTTGATGCCATCATCCACCATACTGATTTTAGTAAAGAATCTTTTTAACCAATTAATGATGAAAATAAAAAGGTACTAGATGCCAGTTTTCTTAAAATTTAGATCAATTCAAGATGAAAAGAAAAGAAAAAGGTACTAGATCAATTCAAGATGAAATGAAAAAGGTACTAGATGCTAGTTTTCCTAAAATTTATTGTTCCCCTAATTAAAGATACCTATTGATGATTTAAGACGGAGCCTTCAGCTAGATTGTAAGGATGAAGCTCTCAGGTGCATTTGAAAAGGGATTTACATTGCAGTGAAGTTGGTTTAATTTTTTTTATTGATTACTATATTGATGTTGAAACCTTGACTGTCTTTACTTTATATTACTGTATTATAATCGGTTTATTAATGAAAAGAATCTAAAATAGGTTGCACTGTATATTATTGTAGTATATTGATGCCTCTTTTTTATCCATCCTTTTATTTCCTACAGGAGTTACGAAATGCTTGAAAGTGTTGATCAGAAAAATCCATGACTCTAAGAGATCATAAAAAACAACTATGGTTTTCACTTCTAATGATCCAATAGCATAACAATATTTTCTAAAGGTATTTTTAGATGTTAGAAGGAGAATGTGCATATTTTTCCTTTTTTGATTGATGGCTCTAAAGATAAATTTCCTACTCAATTTTTACACTAATTGATTCTATTTTTTGTGTGTAAATTTTCTTGAAATAGGACCCTATTTTTTATATAGATTACTGATTTTTTTATTCTATGGATTGAATTTGATAACTCGAAATGTATTTCTACCTTCTGATGAGGAGACATAGGACCAGTAGAAAATATAAAAATAAGCTTAGGTATAGTTTGGATAGTTACAGCAGTGGAAGGTGTAATTAGAGCCACAACCGGATTGGGCCTTGGAGGGCTATAGAAAACCAGATCCATACCTGTAGAAGAAAGTTGAACAAATGTAACATCTCCATATTCTGAACATGATTCTGGTTATGGAGATTTCAAGGTATGTACTATAACTTCCTGGGGATGGAATGGGAAGCAACATATATACGCACATTCAAGTAAACTGAAAAGTGGAAATTGGTGAATAAATTAAAAAATATATTGAAACAAGGAAATTCCACACACCTATATCTGTAGCAAGATATATCTACATTTTCATTTTTTTAGCAGCTACATATATATGAGCAACAATATATATCTGACCAGGGGAACTGGTGATGCTGGTGATGCAGCTGCATATATAGGTATATTGGTTATCTGAGAAAAAACATATATGTGCATTTTCTTTAATGGTATATTAATGAATTCAGTGTTATTGATAGTTTCCAACTTCCTCTTGAAAGTGTAAGCAATACATTTTCGATTTAATCTGCACATATCTCTAAAATATAGTAAATGTGCATGTTTCATGTTGCTTATTTCCAACAAGTCATTAACTCCTATCTGCATTTGAACTTTGAGACACTTAGTAAGTAAATATCTCTTTTGTTGGTTTCCATAACAATTGATATTGAGTTAATGTACTTCGTATTTTTAGGTAACACAACATCTAATCTCCCCCCACTCAATACATATACATCCTTTGTTTTATTCTGAATGAAAAAAATGAATCTTAATCTATGGGTTCAGTTGATTTTAGAAATTTGCAGGATATGTTTGTTTCTTTTTCTGCTACATGCATCTTTACATATGATCATCGAGGTGGATTACTACATGAAGTATCTCATATGAGAGACCAGAACTATCTTAAGTGCTGGGGAACCTGGATATGTTCTATGAACACAGAACCAGGATATTTTCTTGGAACCTGGATGTGTTTTGAGAACCTTCATCAAGAAGATCATATGTTGGTTACTTTTTCCTTCACCATCAACTTCACTAGAACTTGGATATGTTCTAATATCATAAGCATCATCAGTTCTAGGGAACTGATGTGCTGCATTACCTTGCTGGACTTATAATGCGCCACCATCTAGATCTATGCATGTGGAGAAAGGTTGTATTTAATTCCATTTCCATCACTACGAAGGCATACCTTTTTCTTATTTCAATTCTCTTCATGTTTCTGTTATATGTTTTCATATTCTAAAGGTTCAACTCAGGAAGTGCATAATTACCGCGCTGACAGTCGATGTGAGAGATCAAAATCATTGCCAAGTGGTGAAGAAAATCGTTATGAAAATACCATTTAACCTCCAATAGGTTTGTTTTTTTAATTTAACTCTACACCCAAAATTTTTTTGTAAGTATCTTCTTTTTAATTTTTTTGATTCATGGTTCAAGTGTCTATAACTTGAACATTGTTGCATTTAATCCCTCCTATTCACTAAATTTATGGAATTGGGTGTTAAAAACATGAATCAATGAATGGGATTGCTTTTGTCCACTGGAACATCTTCATTTCAGTTAATAGTATTGTTTTTGATTTCATGCATGGAAAAGTTCCGGTAGAATTTTATTTTCGTCATGTTTCAGTGGGTATCCTCTAATTTTCTTTTTGATGTTTTAAAGCCAAAAAATCTTGGACCTTTTAATTTATTTTCTTTTATTTATTTATTTTAGTAGTTAATAACATTTTCTTTCTATTTTCTAGGTAGGAAAATAACTGGACAACGCTCCACCCACCTCTTGAATTTAAAATTATATTGTGGTTGGAAGCATAACCAAATATCCAGTTTTGTGTTTCTAAATTTTTTTCAATGATTTTGATGTTTTCAACCTTCCTTATTATAGTGTATGAGAAAAGTTTCCCCTTTAAGGTGTATATTTTTCTAACAGCCATTTAATGTGCAGGCTTCAGGTCACTATTATCCAAGCTGTAATTTAGTGCTATTTGTAATGTATAATTGTGCGACTATTCAGGTAAATATCTCATTTCTTGGTGTAGTCCACTACTATTGTTGTTCCAATTTATAATCCTAATCGAAAAAATATTATTGCAGTTGACATTTATAATAAGTTCCCCCATAAAATATTATTTTCTTTATTTCTAATTGAAGATGTGTGTTTTTACCATTTATTTAATTTCTTTTATTCTTAATAAGGTTCACATGATGATAGAAGATAGGGTGTGGTGTCAAGATGGGTAGGAGTGTGCGATCACAAGCAATAACCACCAGTTAGTAGTATGGAATCATACTAAAACCTCATAATGATTCTTTTGGGTTTTAGTCTGAATTAGTTTCATCTTTGTCTATGATCTGTTTGTCAACTACTTGAATGATGTATTCATATTCTATGCCCTCTTATTACATTATCAGACAATATTACATTTTAATTATAATTTATTCAACATATGTTTTCCTCTTAACGTTTCTAAAAATTAATCTCATATTAGAAGAAAAACCATTAATTGAATACGCCGTGCAATAGCACGGGCGAGTAATAGTTAGATAATAAGTGAGATATAAGATAATCAATCTGAAATTCATTCATATACATCTACAAATGGATCAATAACATTCAAGTGAAATTGGAAGAATAAGTGGCATTGGGTACAATTCACTCATCTGAGGTTACTGATTATCTGTGTTGCTCACCTATTATAGAATTCCATTTCTTTTGAGTAACAAAGGATGAGAAATTTAGAAATAAAATACCTTGTCAAAATGAATTGATCGTCAGACAATATTTATAGTAATTTAATTTTATACTATCTTATGTAGATATTGATTGTGATAATGACTCTAGCATCTTCTTCATATGTCTCCCCATCAAGGGAATACTTATAATCAGTGAAACACATGCTCTCCCCCCTAGAGCATACTTCGCATTAAATTCCCTGTAATATAATAACAAATCTGATACACAAATATTTAAGTGAATAAGGTGGATCCTTCTTTCTATATCAATGTGAACAACATGGTTGAGATGATTTTCTCATCCATGATGATCCTTTATTCACACTTTCACAACTAATCATCAATGTTGATTGTGATTGTGTGGGCCTTAGAACAACATCCATTTCGTTGTGTGTGAGTCTTCTCTCTTGAAGGGATTTCAAAGCACTAGAATAAAATGGTGAAACAGACATTTTCATAAAGAATTCTCATTGATATGGAGTAAATTCAATGCATCTTCTAATAGTGTGACCAGCCTTGTTACCCCACACACATATAACATCTTTGTCTTCATGTTGTATATTTTTTATGCACCATTATTAGCTAGTCCATCTTCCATATTCCTCATTATTTCATAATATTCTGGCCAAACCACCAATATATCATTAGGGACTTAGTCATCATGATTGTATATTCTACATGACTTCTTATGAGTGGCATACTTCTTAGTAGTTCTTTTGGATGCACCACCCATTCACCTTCTTGGTTTTAGAATCCAGGGGATTCTCAAATTTTCTACATCAAGTATTCTTGGGAGTGTCCATTTTTTTAACATACATCTAACTACATCACAATGATGCTTTTTCATTCATAACCAGCTCTTAAAATCATCTTTTTTATCATCTTTATGTACCTATTGAAACGAACATGCACCATTCAAGTGCCCATTCCTATTGCATACATCACTTATGTTATCTAACTTTCCAAATTTGGTTGGAATATACAAATTCTTCTAGATCTATGGATATTAATTCTTCTCCTCTAAATTTATACCTCTTGAGATGGGATTTCTTTATGCTTTTTTAATTAAGGGATAGAACAAACAATCTAGTCCACAATGTCCAAATCTTTTGCAAAACCAGCATTGACCAACAATCCTCGACTTCATACCATCATATTGATAAAATTGGTGAGTCTTTTTCTTGGTATGTTGTGATTTTTTTGTGTATATATCTTCCAAATGATTTCATATATCCACCCTAGACATGGTGGTAGGTTTGTTCTCACTTTCCATCATCCATATTTGTTTACCATTTTTCCTCCAACCTTCACGTTTTGTAGAATTAATTTAAGAAACATTACTACAAATTAATATGGATGATCCCCTTACATTCTATGCTAACTTTTATGGTTAAAGGTGTGAAGTCATGATTGTATTATAACATGGTGGAGGTCTTTTGATTGTATAATCCTCCAATGGACATTGAGTACATTCAGAAACTAATTTCTTCTTTTGTGGATACTCAATATGTGTCTTATCAAGATTGGTCAACTGAGCTTCCAACACCAGTAATATCATATTGAGGAAGACTTTTTCATCAACAATCACAGTCATCATATAATTACAATCATTCATCAATCATTATACTTAATCTTCATGCATATATACATTGTTTTGTAACAATGATTCAAGGTCTTTGATCTTAGTAGAGCCTTCATCTAAATACACCTCTTTCACTTCATTTCTCATTTAAAACTCATTTTCAAGTGAGTGGATCTTCTATTATAGAGCCTTATTGAATCCCTATATTTATTAAAAATATTTGACCCACATTTAAGATCATAATTTGAATTTCCACGATGTTGTTTCAAAGGCTAAAACTATTCTGGAGAGCATAAAACACTCAAAAATTTTTTCTTCTAATCCATTATCCAAAACATCAGTATCTTCTTCCAGTTGACTGATATTTTCATGCATGCATTGAAATAATCTACAATCATGGTATATACATTCTTCTATGATACCAGGTAGAAACACTCTTAATTTATCAACTAATATTTCTTGAGATGTTATAGACTGATCATCACTGCTTGTGAGGAAAATTTCATCCTGAGAATAATTTCAAATTTTACTATCACATACCTCTTGATCAGTTGACGTAGGATGGTTTTACATCTTCATTCAAGCTACATGAGCCACCTTATCATTACATTCAATGTCTGGTGTGTCTTTAATTTCCACTGGATATGGAGAACTAGGTGCTTCCTCTTCTTTAGATCAGAGGGACTTCTTCTTTAACATTATCAACTCTTTATTTTTATATTTTTATCTTGGATTTGGTAGATATAGAATTATGGTGAGAGATAACTGAAACATCACCAAAACTAAACTTCATTTTTTTATTAGCAAATAATCTCAACTTTACAAAAGAGAATAACCTCAAAATAGGGAATCCAAAAGAGGTGAATGTATCACTCTAATACCAATTGATAGGTCTAGATTGGGATATACCGAACACTTATAGGGGGGTGAATCAGTGTTGGAATGTTTTGAAACCAATTTCAACATTCTATCCTAGTACCTCTTGACCTATTTAGATCTTTATTCTCTTATTCTTGTTTTCCTATCACAAGAAATAATATAAAGAAACAAAAATATGCACATGATATTTTTACATTCTTCACCTTTCAATAAGAGAAGCTACGTCATTGCAATGCATGGAGATGACTGGTGGATGGATTATACACTATAATGTAATATACTATTTCAATGGAGTGTCTAGGAAAACAATCTTCTATCTAGAGTGAGTCCTTGCACATTAGATTGGGGTGAGAAACAATCCTCTTCCCTGGACATGTCACAGCCTAGTCCAACATGTAGCCTCTAGCTGCTTCTTAATACTGCCTATAAAGATAGTCTTCTTCCTTATTGAATAGTTAGGTTCTTCTATTGTTCTTCATTAGTTCTATTCACTTGATTTATTTCAAAGAAATTGGAAATAAATTCTTTCTTCTTACTTTCTATTCATCTCTAGTACAACACGAATAACACTTGACATCTTCTTTCTTCTTCTTAGGGAAACAACCAACTGTACAAAAACATATTCTATATTCATGGATATAATCCTATACACCAATGTAATTAATCAAGAAATGATTATTAGTACACTTTTAATTATCTAAATTTATCTACCCTGTATATTTTTAATCCTTGATTTTGGCATGCTCTGTTCTTCTTCATATTCTCTTCATCCTATTTGACACAGTATAATACATAAAAGTATTGTAGTGTCTTAATCACTTTCTTGAATTCTCAATACCAACAAAAGAGTTTTTCAATATAAATACTACATACTTTGTGAAAATATAATTTTAGTTTCACATCTGGATCCTTGTCACACAAGAAACAACACCCCCACAAACAATGTATATAAATCGTGTCATCAGAGAATGTTCACCATAGTGAAATCAGAGAGCTCCATGGGTCTTCTTCATTAGGCTGAGTATGTGGGATTTTTCTTCACAAAACCAGGGACGATTCATGGATCTATCATTGTGAATAAATACAAGGTTTAGTATTCACTGTTTGTAAACTCATGTGATCTCATTCATAAACACTACGAGGGTTTGAGAAAATTAGTCGCTTATCGGTGGTTTCTTCTTTGAACAGTGGGTGTGATTCACATTCATCGCAAGGCACATCAAGAGTTAATATATTTTGTTAAAGGCCTACAGGATACTCAACTTTTTTATTCACCCTCTTAGGTGTCTTGTGCATAAAATTCAAACCTTACAAGTAAAAACATCATTGGTTGTAAAAATGGTTTTCCACACAGCTCTTCTTTTTTGCACAGAACATCCCTTTTTGCATAACACATCCTTTTTTCACGTGACACTTATTCTTTTCATGCACTTCCATATACATAAATTTTTTTTCACGTCATAGCTATGGATTCTTATAAGGTTAAAACTGTTTCAAATGAGAGGTGGTCACCTCATATTTATAGGCATTTTTGACCCTGCATGTAAAATCCCTTCATGTGTGCAAAACATTCTCTCACTTCTTTATATTACACACACATTACTTCAGGAACTAGTTCATGGATTCTCCATGATAATTTAATATTATGTCACAATGGAGTGTCTAGGAATACAATTCTATCACCAGTGAGAGTCCCTACAATTTGTAGGGGGTGAAAAAAAATCCACTTACCTGGACTAGGGATAGCCTAGTCCAACATAAAGCCTCTAGCTAGTTATTTATACTGCCTATAGAGATAGTATTATTACATATTGAAAAGATAGGTTCTTCTCTTGGTCTTCATTAGTGATCTTCAGAATATTACATTCGAATCAGTTGGAAAGTAATTCAACCTTCTTAATTTCTATTCTTCTCTAGTGCCACAACAACAGCACTAGACTTCTTCTATATTCTTCATAGTGCAACAACCAACTGCACTAAAACTTATTATTCCTCTTCGCTAAAAACCCATACAACAATATGATTAATTTGGAAATGAATATTACATCACATGGTATCATTTGAATTAAACTACCCTAATAATTGTCAGACTTAGGTTGTTAAGGCTCTATTTCTCTTCTTATTCTTTAATTTTCCTTTGAAATAATATAATACAGAATAGTATTGAAGTGTCTTAATATCATTCTTCAATTATCAAAAAGAAAAAAAATAGTGTATCGATATAATTATGACTTTATTTTAGAAGATATGAGTTTATTATCACATATGTCTCCCTGTCGCACAAGAATCAACACCCCTACAAACAGGGTATATAAATCATGCAATCAATGAGTGTTCACCCTCGTTGAATAAGAAAGCTCAATGGGTCTCCTTCATCGCATAGAGGACACATGATTCTTCTTCATAGAACCAGAGATGATTTTTGATTTGCCTTCTTGAAGAACTAAAATGGTGATTAGTCACTAGTTTTGTACTCACATGATCTCCTTCACAAAACACAAATAGGGTTTGAGAAAACTGGTCTCTTGTCTGTGGTTTCTTCTTTGCACCGAGGGTGTGGTTCACCTTCTTAGAAAGACACATCAATAGTTCATATAACTTGTTAAAGGCCATTGGGTCCCTCAAATTTTCCGTTATCCCCTACAGGTGGAATGAGAATAAAATTAAAACCTTGTGCATAAAACATATTTTTCCTCAAAAAAGGCTTTTCGCGTAGCTCTTCTTTTTTTGCACAGAACATCACTTTTCGAACAACACTTCCTTTTTCACGTGACAATTCTTCATTTCCCGCACAACACTATACATCAATTTTTCCACATGTTAGATATCATGAATTGTATAAGTGGAGATCCATAACAAATAAGAGGTGGTCACCTCATATTTATAGGAATTTATGACCCTATGCGTAAAATCCCTTCTTACTCGTAAAATTGTCTCTCACTTCTTTATATTACGTGCACCTTCCTTTATTTTCACTCACTGCCTAGATTTTTTGTGCACATCATGACTTTCCATTTTTTTTATTCTAATCATGAAGACTATCTTCCACATAGAACATCAGACACACAAATTTCACCCAACCAATTTTACTCACACATGTCTGATGTTTAATGCTCATTTTGCGATCATCTCAAGTTTTTTGTGCACCTATCTTTGATCACTCCTACCAATTTTAATAGAACTTATTACATTTTTTAATTTTTTCATTTAGATCTCAAAATACCATATGAAAAGAAAATTCTAAACAGCGTTCCATATTGCGTGCAGAACCAATCTTTTACACAACCTCATTTTTCGAACACTTTGTCCAATCATTCCCACATTCTATAAATTTTCCATAATTTCCTATTCTGGTAATGGAACTATTCTTGCACAAAAAAATCCAAGGCAATATTTCCTGCATGAGAAATCATTCACACATGACCCTGATTTTTCGCACCCAACCCTGATCTATTCACGCACCATCCTTTACCAAAAACCAATGTATTTGTCTCCTGTTTTTAGGACTAAAATTATGGAAAACAATAGGAAACAGTGACACCTTCAATATATGATTCAGCCAAAACATACATACTTATTTTATATGATGTGGCATTTTCAAAATTCCTTCTGCTTTCATAATGAATTCCACGAGCTTCATTTCTTCAAATCAAAACAATATATGACTGGCACCAAAGTTTCTCTCCCATTCCTTCATAAGGCTTGTATCACAAGTTCTCCTAACATATGATATTTTTGAAATACATACCATCAATTAATCATCTAACTATATCACCATTCTTCATTTAAGTATACAATGTATCACCCTTGATAAGCATGCTTTGAACTAAGGATTAGCTCAATAATCGTATGAGTTTATCTCATAGAGAATTGCCTAAGGATGACATTCAATGTATTGATTGCATAACATTTCTCGACACATCCTCACTTCATATGGTCTCCATTAACATTGGATTCATTTATCATCTCCTTCCTTATTTGGACCAGCATTGACAACTATTGAAAACAAATACAATATACATAAACATTATGGTCTCAAAAATCCATCCATTTTTTTTCTCAATACCATAAGACTTATCCAAAAATTAATGTGTCAATATTAAAATTAGAATCATTTCTCTCCCCTAAATTATTTATTTCCCCTAGAAATTAATTTCACATATCTCCCCTTTATTAACATGAAATAAATAATTATTGGAAGTGAATGTATCATTTCATACTTAAGAAATGTTCCATCAATCATTTCACTATATGTCTACATGATAAAATTTTCAGCGTAGAAAACAAGATGATTTGATTTAGAAAACAATGTTCTCTATTATCTGATGAATATGACACCTCATGAGATGAGAACACATACTGTTATCTTAATGGTTCATCAACATTCCTTTTAGTATTTGGATAATGAGTTTGATATAAAATAATCAACCTTATACTCCTGTACATACTTTAACAAATGGATTAAAATCATTCATGTGAAATTGGCAGAATACATGGCCTTGGGTAACATTCCCTCTTCTCATGTCACTAATTATTATTGTTGATCCCTCATTGTAGAATGTTCCTCATTTTGAGTAACCAAGGATTAGGGATTTAGAATTAACATACCTTTTCCCATGAAATTATCTTTAGACAATCTTCAGAGTAACGGAATTTCATACCAACTTTTGTTGATATAGATTTTGATAATGAATCTGGAATATTCTTCAAGTGTCTCCACCCTCAGGGGAATTTTTCTAATCACTGAATATCATGTTATCCCCTTATGATCTTGTTTCACATTCAATTCCCTGTAATATAATAACAAATACAATACAAAAATATTTAAATGAAAAAGTAGGATCCTACTTGCTCCTTAAATGTGAACAACAAGGTTGAGATGATTTTCTCAACCATGAAGATCCATTCTTCACACATTCACAACTAATCTTCAATGATGATTTTGATTGTGTGGGCCTTAGTAAAATATCCATTTAGTTGTGTTTGTGTTTTCTCTCTTCAAGGTATTTCAATGCACTAGAATCTCATGGTGAAACATTCATCTAATTTAGGAATTCTCATTGGGATGGAGTATATTTAAAGTATATTCTAATTGTGTGACCTTCCTTGTTACACCTTACAAGTATAACATCATAGTCTTCATGTAAAATCATCTCTTTTTAGCACTCGCCATAGCCAGTGCATCTTCCATCTTACTCATTATTTCCAAATCATCAGGCCAAACCACCAATATATAATTAGGTAAAAATGCATCATGATTGGATCTTATACATATCCTATAATGAGTGGCGTACTTCTTAGTAGTTCTTTTGGATGCACCACCCTTCACATTCTTGGATTCGTTATGAATTTTATATTCTTCAACGTTTTAAAATAACAAATACATTTTTAGAAGAGATATTATATATCCCAAAGAAATATTTTCTTATGGAAATTTTTTATCTATAGAATGTTTTATCCGTACCTTGTTTTTCAATTCCTTATTCAATGCCTTCTAATAACAAAGTGAAACCACATTTTCTTAAATTAAAAAATATGTATCCTTATCTAAATCCTCATATTATTATATTTCCTCGGATAACTAATCTCATTATATAAAAACTCTGAATTATATGAAATTTAGACTATGAATTAAATGAAATTCAACCTCCAAATTCTATAAAATACATAATCCAAATCCAATGAAATTCAGACATCTAATTATATGAAATTCAGACTCCTAATTTACTAAAAGAATTAAATTCCTTATAATTCAGACACCATATTTGCGGACATTCAGATGCTGAATTCTATGAAAATAAGAATATGAATTCCTCAGAATTGAAACATTGAATTCCTTAGAATTCAGACACCAAATTCATCATAAATTCGACTATGAAATCATTAGAACTCATACTCTTAATTCAATTGAATTCCAAGAACCAATTCTTTATAATTTCTTATCTGAATTCCTTTGAATTTATAAATTTAATTCCTCATAATTCTGACTGAAGATTCCTTGAAATTTATACTACTAATTCATAGAAAAACACAATCATAATATCTATTTTTTTATCTAGAATCCAATTATTCATATATTTAGCCACGAATTTTTATTTTCCTAAGATATTGATGTTTCTATTTTAGATAAGATACATTATTTTCATTATATATTATTATTGCATAAGAATAATAATTTTCCCCCATGTTTTTTCTTATATAAAAGAGTTTCTTACAATTGGTTTCTAACTAACTGTTGGTTGAAATACACTTGTACAGGTTCCTCCAAAAATCGAGAAAAAATATGATCATTGGAGGTGGGTGTCAACTGTTGATGTTTTTCCTATAAATCTAAGCTCATTTGAATGATATCAATATCAATCGATCATTCTAAGATTCTATAGATTACATGTTTTGAAGTGATTTCTAGAGAGAGAAATACTCTCATGCCTTGTGCATTTTTTTGAACATCTTGTTCAACCGTGAACATATTGTTTAGATTTGTTTATGATAATCCTATTGTTGTTGTTTACAATTGAGGAATTTTGGGGATAGGAATACAGAGTTGCTGACTACCTTAATGGTAGAAGGATTAAAGGGATGGAAAGAAAGACTCTACTATTCTTATCGAGGGAATTACCTGGTGTGGGTAAGCTATATTTCCTAGAATGTATAAATCTTGTGGCCTTTATCCATGTTTGTTTGATACACTTCTCATTTGGTTAAAAATGGTTTCTAATTTTTTACTTGATTGTTGTTTCATGTTTTATTTCTATGGTTTTTTCTTAAAAAAGTATAATTTTATTATACATTCATATACATTTACTCTCTATCAAATATAATATTCTACTATCATAATGGTATAATATATTCCTAAAATAAATGCACTTAAATTTAATTTATGATTAATTTGATTTATTTATGGTTTCTTATTATTATACCGGGAGCCTTCCAATAAACCATTCACGTAAGTACCAAAGTGGGATATGGAATTTACCTTGTTGAACTTTTTTTAAAAAAAATTACATAAAGGTAAAATAGATTGTTTTTAAACCTATAATTCACCTCCTCTTGTAAATTAGGATCTACATCATCTATTTTGATCTTATAATTTTTATCAAGGTAGGACAATGAATACTTATACATGCATATAATTTTTCATTCTCAAGTTTTCATTATTAAATTTTAATACTTTTAATTGCCCTTTTTTTCAATGATTACCTATTGTAATTCATATTTTTCATCACGTTTTTTATCTTCGTTTATAAAATTTTATTGTTAATAAGTTATGAGGCAATGATATTTTATTAAAATTCAGAAATGAATATTAGTTCTATAGACATCCTTAATCCTACCCACCCAAATTTTTTTATGATAATGATTAGGAATACAACAGAGATAATATGAATCCATTTTTATTAACACTAGAGTACATAATTTTTTCATCATCACATGAGATTAAAAAATACGGTAAAATGTTTTGAAAACATTATCCAAACAAGGAAAATAATAATATAAATTATTCTACAAGGTATGTAATTCATTGTTGTGTTCAATGACTATGAATATATATAGCATAACATATTCTTGTGAAGATTCCATCTAAATTGGTAAGAATATTGAAGATAAACATTTTTGAACTACAAAAGTGATAGAAAATAGAAGAGATAGGTTATGAGATGATTATTAGGGATTCTTATTTGTTATGGATAAAATGTTTTGAAATGTACAATAATGATTTCTGTTCACGGTCATTAGTCTTAAATCGATAGCAAAGAATTTTCTTAATTATTAAGTTCATGTTTATAACATAATTGAATTTTTCATAATGTGTTTAAATATAAAAGGACAACTATTGATGGGAACATAAAATTATCTAACATTACTTTTGATGAGTTATTTGGAACAATTATTTAGTATGAAACATGAATGATGAGAGATGTTGATTTCAAAAAATAGAATAATTGTAATGGAAGTGTATCATTCACTACTACATATAAATCCAAGACTCTAGAAATAGTATCTAGATCTAGATATTAGAAAGCTAATGTTATATATGAATCATTTGATAGAGATCTGTCTGATAAGTAATTATCCAATATTGCTGGATGGATGAAAAATATTTTGGGAAAGAAAGATATTAAGTACATATTTATGAAGAAATATATAATAGATAATAAATATTTTTAATTATCATGTTATGACTAAAAATGGGTGTGAAAAATAATACCTGATTGTCCTATTCTCAAGGGAAAAGATATAAAGGAAAATAATTCTGAAAGAAAATGAATTAAGTACTACAAATATAAGTCTAAAAAAGTATTTAAAGTTAATAACACTTGGAGGGATAGTGGTGGTGACTCTTCATAAAAATATAAGAATATGAATCTTTTGGTCAGAGGGATATTATTCTTATTAACAAATTACCAATTAAAATCCGTGTATTTTTACAATGGTACACACTGCTAAATCATTAACGAATATTTTATTAAATGCAAATTTTTCTAACAATGAATGTTATGAATATTAAGATGATGAATCTTCATCATCAAAAGACAATTCATTAACGTTATTTAAAGAATTATATTTATTTACTAAATTAATTATGAATGAGACCTGTAAGATAAAATCAAATTTATTGAATGAATTTCTTGAATTTATGTTTTAACCAAATATGTATTAGATCTTACTAATGTTCTCGATAAAAACAATTCTTGATTTTGAATGTGTTTCTAGAAACCATACGAAAGTTAATTCAGGGAAGGATAAACATATTATAGAACATGAAAATGTTATTTCAATGAAGATATTTTTAGATAATAACTGAAGATCTATAACTAATGACTTTTAGGAGAATAATTTATTAATCAGAAAAAATAATCAAAACATTAATCCTTAAAAAAATTGTTAAATTTTTCTGTGGGAAAAAAAGAATTTGATAACATGTATTATCTAATTATTCTTCTTATAAATAGTTATTTTTCTAGTTATACACATCAAAAACCTGTTTTTATTCAAAATTATTTTGTTCCACAATGTGATCCCTTTTGCACTAATTGTTAATGTAGGGAACATTATGAGAAACCTTTTTCATTTAATAAAACATAATCCTTAAGTTTCCATAATGCATACTTTTCAATGAAAATGTCAATATATAATATTTTACTATCCATAATTTCTAGATCAAAAAATATTTGGTTTGCTAATGTATGACACATTTAATTTTAAGAAAGTATTAAATGTACTGACAACAATTTATATTACATAAATGTGGGATGTTCCCAGCACATGACTAGTAATAAAAACACCAATGGAATGATTATCAATATTAATGGAATTAAAGATACATTTGAAGATAATTCTTAGGGATAAATTGTTGGTTTAGGAAACATTGTTCTTCTTGGAGAACATTTAATTACAAACATTTTTTAATAATATCCAATATTGATGATTAATATATAGCGACTAAATGTTGTTGTGATCATGTGTTGTGGATTCAGTAAACACTCACAGACTATGGCATGAGCTTTAACAAAACACATTTATTGTGTGATAATACATGATCCATTTCCTTATAAAAAAACCTTGCACATCCCTCATGTGAAAAAACATAGATATTAATCATCACATTCATAGTGATCACACACTTGAAAGATATATCATTAATCAATTTATCAAAACACAAGGTCAACTTGCTGATATTTTTACAAAATCATTTCCCTTTGGTAGATGTTAATGCATTATAAAAAAGATAAGAATGATAACCACAAGTTAATATCCATATTAACTTTTTGTTTATACCTATCTCCATACATTAACAAATCAATTTTCATAGGGGGAGTACATTTGATAATTCTCTAAAAGTTTTCCTCCTTAAATATATTATTTTTTAAACCCAATTTTTATTCTTAATCAAATTTTTTAGAACTCGAATTTACAAAACTGAAAATTTTCATTCCTTAATAAAATACATACAGTATATTTTTTATAACCATATTTATTATAAAAATTAATTATCTTTAGTCTAAATGGAATGATTCTTATATAATTTTTTTTAATAGTCTTTGTTACTTATTGATATATTTATCTTGTTTTTGAAAAAAAAATATTGGATTCATTTTTCTTAAATCCATTTTTTCTTTAAAATCTCACTGGATCAAAACCGATCTAATATATCATTGGTATTCATTTCAATCATTATATTAGATGAAGAATATATCAATTATTGTATCGAATATGGATATTGAACCATCTTCTTGAAGCATACATAAATGCCTCACTATTTCGAGTTTCACGTTGGCTTTTCAAGACATTGTACACTGAAGTTATGCTCCCTTCCAATTAATCATTTTTTCACATTTTCATACATTTTGAATATCACTTGATGTTTCCTTATAGAATCAAATAACTTCATATTATTAAATCAAGTATTAAAAAGTTATATAAAAAATTATTGTTTCATCCAAATTTATATACGATGAATTATTATTTGATTACGAAAAATATCACAGTTAATGGATTGGAAGGCCTATGTATTGATAAGATGAAAATTATGGATACAATTTATCCTGACATTCTCATTGAGTCTTATGATATATTCAGTTTTTATATGGATTTAGGAAGTGAAAAGTTTTCATTAAAATTATTTGGGATAACCTAATTATTTCTTTCAATATGGATGCAATTATTCCTAGAATTACCTATGTGGGTTAGGTAATATTTTTCTCGCACAGGATCCCAGAAAATTCCTAAATCATTGAGAAATAAAATGAAATTTAGTTTCTTGGACTCAAGGGTGTAAAATAACTGTATATTATCCATCTGTCAAATAACATCATAATGTTATCCTTGTGGGTAAAGGGTTTTCATATTTTAAGAATGGGAGATATGGAATCTCTAAAGTAAAGTGTTATATTTATATTGGAAAATTTGGATAACCATAGCAAGGTGTACCTAATGAACTACATATTTATTATAATCAATAAAGTAATTAATTGAACCCTCAAGTATAAGATAATCATGTAACTGGTTATCTTTTTGAAGATCAGATGGATTTGTCTAGGAACCATTAAAATTCCAGGAAGTTCTAAACCTGGATCTTTTTAGGTCATGCTTCTGAGTTATGACTCCCTAAGAATGATGAAAGTTAGTTTAATTTTCAAATCAGGTGATTTTTAGGATTTTCTAAGTGTGATTTTCATTCTCTGGTAAGAAAATGTGATGTAGGATAAACATCCATGAAATTCTAAAATAAGAGAAAAAAACAACTTGAATCAAATGAAAAAGTGTCAGTTCCAGAAACAATGACAGATCCAAAAAATCCTAATATGAAAAAAACATTCTCTAATGGTGTGGTACAAAAATGGAGAGACATGTAGTGAAATAATAAGGAGGTAGATACTATCTTTAAGCTAGATCTGGTTGAGGGAAAGTCCTTGAGAAAAGAAACTAATAGCGAACTTGTGAAATAATAAAAAGATAAAAAGCTATAAAATAAATTTTTAGAAGCTTAATATTTCCAAACCTTACTCAAAGTCCCAGATAAGGTCTTTAAAAATATTTAGGTATCAGGATCCTTTATTCATGATTTAGCTATTTTATAAACTCTAGGAAAGAAAATTCAAATTCTAGAACCTATTGTGGAAGAAGAGGCATCTCAAAAATAAGTATAAGAAGAAAAAAATGATGAAATGAATGTGAAGATATCAATAATAAATTTGATGTATATAATGAGAAGGAAATCCCTTCAGAGAATATATCAATTTGAATTCCCATGTTGATTCAACCAAAATATATTCTCAAGGGAAAGATAATGATAGACATGACGAAGTTAACAAACCTACTAATGATGAGATTTGCAATCATTATTTCATCCACCAATATGATGTTATGGAAGGTGCTGATAATGAAGAGGTTGATGAATATAAGATAGTCCATCTCTATAATATATTGAATGAGTCTCCATAGGATGAAAATTGAATTTCTAAATTAGATAAAAAAATAGGTCTTGTTTGATACACCTAAAATGGTTGTGTTGGTTAAAGATAATAAGGACGTTAGTGCTTCATCTGGAAGTAAAGTTAAAGACCTATTTAAATTATCCTCACCAATAAGAGAATAAACATCCAAATATTTGTCCTCCTTAGGAAAATATTTTGATGTTCAATCTTTGATGGATATAGTGAACACAATTCTATTATTTCTAATCATTGATATGAAATGCTAGTTGCTTCAACATTCACTCAATCAGATGATAGATTTGATAAGCATGATCATGGAAATATTTATCAATATTGAAAGGAGTTCACGACATTTCATATTCTTCATTATTCTCATAAGAGATCATGTAAGTGTATAACCAAATGTTCCATGATAATAATTAATTAAATAAAAATCATGTATTACTTCTAAGACTCAGTTAAAGAATATTTTGATAAGTTAGATGATGAAATAAAAAACATTGCAATATGTTTTTTCGAGAACCTAAATATCAATATAGTTTCCCAAAATCATGAGGATTGAGATATGAATAGAAATATGAGTCAAGTTACTCTAAATTTATAGGGATAATTATAACTCAAGGAAGGGTGTGAATAATTGTTCAAACTGAATGAAGAGGTATTAATGTATCAAACAATAATTGTGAAGTATCAAGAAGAAAAAATAAAGGCTCATGAAAAGTTGAGTCATGACCAAGATCATTTGATCAAGAGGTTTGAGTATGATCACATAGAGATGAAGAAATTAAAGGCCACATTGAGAAATCTCATGTTGAAGGAAAATTAAGATTAGTGATTTTCCTACCAATAATAAATTTTGTTTTATGCAATCCTTATAAAAAAATTTATATAATAATGGAACTTTTTTTATCCTTATATTGTTTTTTCTTATATATTGCTAATCTTTCATGTATATTTTTTTCATTCCGTCCATTTCTTTTGAAGATGAAAATACATGAGAAAATAATGATAAAAATAACATTAAGTAATAAATAATATAATACCATAATTGAGAGGAATATTATGTAAAGAGGTGTTTACTTCTTCTAAAAGATGATTTTATTATACAAGAAAATATTACTTCACTTAAAAAATAATAATACAAAGGGATATCAAATCATTAAGGGGATTTCGTCTTATTCATATTATATCCTAAGTAAAGGGAGATAAGTATTTATTTTAATGTTAAAAACAATCCATATTCATTATATTATTATTCAAAACGTTGTTTGTGATTTCCAAAAAAGGGAGATATAGTTGAGTCAATAATTTTTCTTATGTATTTTACATTCCTCTATGTTTTGAAAATCAGAAAAATCTTTTCATAAAAATAAATTTCTTTCTAAAAGAAATATTTTAATGAAGAAATTTTTTTTCCTCTATAATTTCTCTCCTTAAATTGTATTTCAATTCCTTATTCAATGTATTCAGATACCCATGTTTATAAATTTTCCCCGAAATAAATTGGATCCTTATCTAAAGCCTCATAATGATATAGTTCCATGAATAACAACTCTCTCTATTTCTAGACCATGAAATCTCTAAAATTTAGACACTAAATTAATTGAAATTTAGAATCAGAATTCTATGAAATTAAGACTCTTAATTAACTAAAATTGAGACATTGAATTCTCTAAATTTCGTGCATAAAATTCTTTAAAATTCATACTCCAAATTTAATGAAAATCAGACTTCGAGTCCCATAGAATTATAACTCTGATTTTTCTAAAATTCAGAATTTGAATTCATCAAAAACCATACTCTGAATTCCTTAAAATTAACACTCTAAATTTCTCTGAATTTAGACTCTAAGATCATATGAATTCCATCATCGAATTCCTTACAATTCTGACTCTTAATTACTCATAAATTAGTCTCTAAATTCCTATTAATTCAAAATCTTATTTCCTCAGAATTCAGATGTCAAATTCATAGAAAACAAGAATAGTAGTAACCATTTTTTATATAATTCATGTATTTATAATTTTAGACTCCTATTTGTATTTTCTATAGACTCAGAATATTCAGTTTTAGTTAATCTGTCCTATTCTCCTTACATAATATTATTTCTTAATAATAATATTATTTCCCATGTTTTCCCATATATAATGATGTCATTCAATTTATTTCTAAAAAAACATTGGTTGAGTGACATGTGTACATGTACATATGAAATTTAGGGGAAAATATGATCATTAGAGGAGGGATCTGACCGTTGATGTTTTTCATATAAATATGAGTTCATTTGAATGATCTCAATATCAATTGATCATTCTATGATCATAGAGATTACATGTTATGGAGTGATTTCTAGAGAGGGGAAGACTCTCGTGCCTTTGTCAGTTTTATGAACATCTTATTCAATATTGAACATCTTTTTTAGCTTGCACAATTTGACTCCAATAGTTTCTGTGTAAAATCAAGAAATTATTTGGATAAGAAGATGGAGGTGATTAATACCTTTAAGTTCTAGGACATTAGTGTATAATAAGATACAAGTTCCAACTAATTAAATGTTCTAGGGCAAGCAGGTATAACTTGAAAGACTCTGATATTCATTTTGATGGGTTACCCTAGTGTGGGTAAGAGAGAAATTCATGAAATTATAAATAAAGGTACCTTTATCCAAGGATGTTGGATACCAATATCTTTTGGTTAAATGGTTTTTTACATATTTACTTGAATGTTTTTTCATGTTTTATTTCTATTGTTTTTTATTAATAAGATAAATTATAATGTTCTTATACAATAATATACTTTTACTTACTCTGATATATAAGATTCTATTCACCTTAAGGTAGAATTTCTTCATAAGAAAAATCCAGTTATGTTTTTATTTTTTTATTTTATTAAATCTTGTTTTATTATAAATGCACATGGGCCCATTAAATTACCCCTTTATGTTAGAACTGAATATGGTTCATGAATTTACCCTGTTTAACATTGTTAAACATATTTTACCTTAATGTTAAAATTGAATGTTTTTAACCTATAATTCACCCCCTGTAATTGAGAATCTAAATATCCTATTTCAATCCTACAATAATATTATTATAGTGTCCAAGAAATAATCCATAACATCAATATTTTTTTTTTATTTTCCTCATATTCATTTGTAATGAAGTTAGTTATTTCGAAACAAATACATATATATAGCCCAACTAATCCGATTCAAGAGGCTTATTCATATGTCATCAATTTTCATGATAAAAATACTTCACACATTAAAAATGATCAATTGATAAATTTGGAATAACTTTATTCCCTTTCATAGAGATATCTAATCCTGCCATTTTTTTACATGGATGAATATTGCTTTACGACAGAAAATAACACATTTAATGCATCTTACTATCCCATTAAGACATTTTACATTGAGTTTCCTTACACAACATTGAATCATATTTCACTGAGTATTTTTATCTTTATCAGAATTTTTACCTGAACATTTATATAGATTATTTAACCTCTTATAAGATTCATTAGATGATTTATAAAAGTAGAAGTTATTATACATTACACCAAATAGTTGGTCTGATATAACCACAAGTGTTCTCATTTGAGCTTCATATCATTTGGTTTTTTTGTAGAACCATTGCATTTTCCATCATATCCAATTTAACAATAGTTTTTTCTAGATCCATAAACATATAAAAACCATTACAGTTAATGTGAGGAATAAAATAAAAATATACCAACTTCCGAAGATGATAAACAATAAAATATAATTATTCCTGATATGTAAACCCCATTAATATTATCTAAAAAAATTATGAATCTTCTAACCAAGATAACCATTAGGGTTAAATACAAATGGTAACTTATTATTAAATAATATCCTAAATTCTATGGTTATCAATGTCATACTCAAATTAGTACTGCATTGACTCAACCTAAAAATATTGACCAATACCTACTTTTAGTAAATAAAATGGGTTTCATTCACATTGAGGATAATTTTAATATTAATATTTTAGACAATTAGGCCATATATATTATATATTGACTAAAATATTACAATGTATTCCCTTATACTCAATGCCAATTTTTTTAATATAAATCATTTTAAAATAAAACATGATTTATTCTTCAAGAGAAATCAGCATATCTTTAAACATGACTTCAACAGTTCTATTAATAATCATTATACCATGTAAAAATTATTTTACAATGTGGAAATAAAAAACAAATCATAGAAAGTGACAACAAAATTAATGAAAGAATCTATTTGATTATAATCCCATAATAATAGTTTAACGAGGTTACATTTTTCACCCATAAAATCTAATATCATTATCTTACCACATGAAGTCAAAATTTTATTATTAAACCCCATTGAAAACATATATCATAAAGGTATCATTTTTTATGATTTCTATATCTCACGTTTTATTTACTATAGCTGCCACAACTACCTAGGGAGTAAGCTTAATGCTTACATCTGGAATACCCACTACAATATATTCTTTTAATCTCTTTGGAGAGCCCTGATAATTATATCGATCTCATTAAATTATCAATTAAATTGATAGAAAGGGAACACCGACAACAGTTTTATCCAGTAACCACCCATACTCAATCATAATTTCTAATAACCATAGCATAATCACACAAAAAATATTCCACAATTAAAAAAAACATTTCCACTTTGAAATTACTTTTCCATTTTACAATGTCATGAAATCATAAATGAAAATTTATTATTTCATAAAAACAATTAACTTATATAAAAAATTAAAATCATAAAATAGTCATAAATTCAGTTAATTCCATTCAAGACATATATTTTTAAAAAAATAGTCTTTTGTATTTTGAAAAAATATTTTATAGATCTACTTTAAAAGATGTTTTTAATAGAATGTCGCTTAACATGAATCTTACTCATCATATACAGTCTTTATCGTCTGGAAAAATAATAATATATTGATTATTTAGTTTCATGGTAAAATTTATGAAATTTATTATTAATTTTTATCTATTATTATGTTATTATACCAATTTCAAAATTATATATGTTCTGTTGAAATTTTCTGATGATATAAGATAATTGAGTCAAAAAAAATTTAGTATGATGTCAATTGTAAAATATGTCATTACAACATCATCATAAGAATCATATTCATGAAATTATTAACATTTTTATAAATATTTTATTATTTTAAATTATTCCAATATATATGGTTATGAGAAATGAATTATGTTATAATAATTGAGGTGGAAGGTCATATGTATGCATTAGTATTGTTTTAATATTATAGTGATCATTATGGAAAAGGGTTGGTATCATTTATCATTAATGAAGAATAATAATATCATTAATATGATATTAATCACTTTAATATACTTATATATTTCAACCATGTGACGTGGTGATTGAAAACAAATCAAATTATTTAATAGAGGTGACATTTCCCAGTTATTCACTAACAATATTATCATTTTTATGTGCGTCGATCAGAATGAATTTAAATGATATATTACTATTTAATAATGATAAATATTTCATGAATAGAATATATAATCAATACTTATATTAATATAACTAGGATTTAGATATGGTGATGTAAAATGAGTTATATTAATTAAGGTGTTTGTACTCCACCGTATATATGATTGCATAATTATTTTCCCATTTTATGGTATGGGAGATGGATTTTGGGGAAGATATTATGATTTTTACATTTACAATTTCATCATTGTTGAATAATATTTAAAGAAATTAAAAGAATAAATAAAACATAAATAGTGGATTAAAAATTATACCTCTTCCTCAGACCACATCCTTTGCATGATACGTTAAAACTACACAGTCTTGTTTTATATATAAAATAAAATATTTAGAATGTCAGGATATATTATATAATATGATTTTGGAAGATAATGTTTGAAAAAATAGTTTTTAAGTGTGTAGTGAATAGAGGAAGAGTTTTTTTAATAACAGATGGTTAAGACACTCTTGTAATTCTTCAAAATATTACTTTCTTATAATTAAAAAATTTACTAAAAAATTCTCCAAAATAATTTAATTTGAATATAGTATTTCGTTGGGATGAAATTCATTCATCCTTTGAAAATTATAAAGTTTTTTAGTATTTATCAATCCTTGTCATCTAGTTTTAACCATATTTAACCACTTTAATTCATTCTATAAAAACATGTGTATTTACTCTATAAAGGTTAATATAGTAACTATAAAATGAAAAAATAGACCATATCAATATTATAACTTCTCAAATTAATCATTATTTTACATGTTTAATTCTTTTGATTTTTGAAAACTTAATATCTTATCATATTTACTATTGGTAGGATATTCTTGGGGATATCGTAGGCCTCCACCACTTCCAACCACTATGATGGTTCTTTCAGTTGTTACTTTTTTAATAATAAATAAAAAATTATTATTCATTCAATTTGGAAATAATTTAATATATGAATTTTAAAAATTATGATATAAAAAATATTTCTTCTCAATATAACTTTTAAATCATCAATAAAACTGCAAATTAATCATTTCAATAATTTGATGAAATTAATTAACTCATATTATATTTAATTTAATAATTTGAGTTTCATTTATTTGATATTTTATTTATATATAAAATTATTATATCATCATTTTATAAAATTTTAATTAATTATTTATTCTATAAAAATTACAAATAAATAACCATGATGAAGATAAAGATTTATCTATAAAAATACTATTTATTGTAAAAAAATATCCATTATATAACACCGTATTAAAAATATTTCACTTGTTAAAAAGGTACAAAGTCTACTTTTCATTGAAAAATATAATATAAAAGATCTAAATTCATTCATGTAGCTCAAATATATCATAAAATTATTCCAAATATGATTTTTGTTGATAATTACTAATATATTAATATTTGTAAAAGTTTATGGTTAATTTAATAAAATTATTTTTAACCTTAATTACCAGAAGTTCCATTAACTACAGAAAAAAAATTATTTAAGTAACTATTGAAATTGTGCAAAAACAATATGATACAATTTAATAAATTTGGACCTAAATATTCAAAAATTAGAATTATTTTTTCAAAATTTGTAACCCAGAAGAAGAAACGAATAATTAAAAATAATGTATGTTTATGTGGTGAGAAAAAAAAATTATGAAAGAGAAAATGTTAAACATTTTGAATGGTTTTAGTATCAAAATTAAATATAAAATTGATACTAATTACCTTAATTGAATAAATATATTTTTTATTGATATAATTTTAAAATAAATCCTAATTAAATTATATTTTATCATTATAAATATTTAGATTATAAGTTGGATTATAATTAGGATGTACTATTTTTTATTATTCATCCGGAAATGAATCTTATCAAATAAATACAAAAATTTCAACCGATATATATATTTATAATACTCATTCCCATAAAAAGTTAATTTTGTCAAATATAATTTATAATAATTTATAATCATTATTGATACATGTTCACCATCAATAGGTGAAAAAAAAATTTAAAAATTTATTGTATTTTTTCATTAAATTAGATGTGTTCTTATATAATTTCTATAAAATAATCAGATGAATAATAAAAAATTTGGTTAATATATTATATAATAAAATTACAAATATAATCGATCAATAATTATTTGTTTATTTGTTATTATAAAACGCATTCATTCAAATTAAATTAATTCTTTACAAAAATATATTTTAATTTAAAAATGATTTTATTTCAAATAGTATTTAATTAATCTTGTTCATAAAAATTATTCTAAGTTTTAGGTTATTTTGATAACATTTATGTAATATTTTATACTTGTTCATTTATGATTTATGTATCATATCATTTATTTTATTGAACATAGTGGTTCACTTTAGAAACTCAAGATGTTATAATCAACATGAAAAAATATATCACCAATAGATTGTTAATTTTTCAATATTTCAACGTTCCAAACACGTTAAATATAAAATTGATTTATACAAAGAAAAATAATATGATATTTTATTTATCACCATTCAATTATTTTCATTTTGAAATATTTATATAATAGAAATAAAAATATATTGATTTCTATAACATTTATTTGTCAAATTTAATAATATCTATCAAATCCTTCATCATATTCAATTCCATTCCCACATTCATGAATACAACAATGACTAAAGATCACCTATTTAAAATGTAAAATATATAATTTATGTAACATAAAATTAAAATTGAATTTGATATTTATATTCATATATAAAAATAAAAATAATGAAATATACTAATATATATATATATATGATTTTTGATTCTCTTGATTTATTTTACATTTTTTCAATTATATAGGTCATCTGGTGATATTTTTTAAAATTAAATTAATAACATTTATAAAAATGTTCCACTGTATAATATAAAATATTATAAAAATGGACATCAGCAATATTTTTTCTAAATTCACAAAATTATTAAAATTCCATTGATATAAATTATGTAAATATCTATTAAAAGTTATTTAATTAAATATTACTATTTTTTAATAAATTCAATATTTATAATTATGGCAATATTTGACGTTCTCAATTGATCACATAAAAATAAAAACAAACAAAATATTACTAAATATTTTATTGGATAAGATACAAATTCCTGAGAATATTTATATATTCATCTAGAGGAATGATGTTTTTATTATAAGAATTTGAAATAATTCAATTTATCTTTCATAATCATGGCATATAGACAGTGTGTGATCATAAGGACTATTGTTCATCAATATATTTTATAAAACTATTAAAATTATATATTATTAAGACATGTGGATTCTTAATGATTATTGGATAAATAATAAACAAAATCCCATATCAGAAAAATAAGACCACTGTTGATTCTAGAAAAATGATTTTACCCTAGGCATGACATAAATTGGGATAGCATGGGTTGTTCATAATCCTAAATCATTGGATGTACATTTAGTAAATTAAATAATTCATTCATTCATTCATTCATTCATTCATTATAACACATCAAAATGTTCTATAATAATACTACCATGGTTAATCCTCCATGGAATTATTTATTAATCCTATGAAGATTATATATCTTCTCCTTCCTCCATAATTGGTGAATCATCTCAGAGGATGTTGAAATAGAGAATGGGAGAGGATTAGAAAATAAAAAATAAAAAAAACAATATTCCATCATTATAAAGAATGTTAATAAATTAAGAATAATATAACCTCTATTTAGGACTTGTAAATTAGTGATTCTGCTCTTTTTATTAATTACATTGAGCTGATTCATCACTTTTTGGAATTAACGACATTAATGAATTGACAATTCAACCAAATAATGAATTATTTAATGATTGTTCATGTTTTCTCTCCATGGATTCCATATTATTTATCATTAGAATTTAATTATTTTAAATAATCATTCAAAATTTTGTTATGGTGGTTTCACTCTGTTTTCATCATTTTCATTATCGGTTGGACCACATGGTCCATGTGAGACAATATTGAGTGGTAATGATCATGATCGAACCCTTAGAATTACTATAGTTTTACATGGGAGAAGAACCAATATTTATCAAAGATAGATCTATTATTGTGGTAATAAACTAATTATACATTAAATAATTAATTAAAAGATAGTTTTCGTGTGAAATTTCTTAGGTGCGAAAGACAAATTTCTTACTTCTAAGGATCGACAAACCCCATTTTTTGACTAATAAATTGATAAAATGGTAGATCTAGTCTAGATCATTGATTTTTTGGGGAAATAATGTGTGATATAAAAATAAATGATCAAATTTGAGGGGTAAAACCCATATATAAGATTCTATATAAAACCAGACTACATGTTGTGTAGTGGTATAAACACATGACTCGTAACCCCAAATGTGTGTCACATAGGGTTCTGAAAAAATATAATGATGTAACGAAATGTGGATATCCTATACGCTATGTACCGTTTCCTAGAATGGGAAACCTGTTTTGCATATCACACCAAAAGGTTCTCATGTGGACATACATGGCCTTGCATATGACCATGTACAGTGTACATATACATGATGACAATACAAAGACACAACTAGAGTGACCTTACCTAGTCTAGTTGGATTCATCCCAGTGTGTAGTCCTCATGAACATTATGTAATACGATATATCTTGTGGGATATATACCCCCAAGTATGTGTCTAGGAAGTGGAGGTGGACCACACAATTTGTGGATCCCCTCACATGTCGTGTATTAAATTTTTCCTTTTTATGCTACATTAAGGATCTAAATCTAATTCATTTCTACTTAGATTTTGGCTATTGAGTATCTTAAACTAATAGTTTTTTATATAAGAGGATACGATTCTCTTGTTTCTGGTTCTAAAGAAATGATGTGGATTCATCCATGAATTTTTCATGGTTAGTCGATGCTCAACGATGAAAGAGGTAATGTATGATCATTAGAGGCATATTGTGTTGACCCTCCAAAAGATGTGGGATTTCATGACTATGAAGACCAAGAAGATGACCCTCTGACATAGATGGGAAGCGGAATCCTAGATGAATATCTATTTTACCCTACACATTATATGGGTAGTGGAGTCCATGATGACAACTGAGTTGACCCTTGGGTAGGGTTGTGATGTTTCATCCTCAAAGTCAACCTAGTTGACCATATAGTAGATCTTGCATGTGGAATCCTAAACATATTCAATGTTGAAACTACCTAGAGATAGGAAGTGGAATCTTTATTGACTACCATGTGGACCCTCATGTTGAGATAGGTAGTAGAGTCCATGACTAATATATAAATTGACCCTCCTGTAGTGAAGGTAAGTTCTGTCCAAGATGAATATTTAGTGGATCCATCAATAGGGAGAGGGAATACATTACTTAATGAATAATGAGTTGACCCTATTATAGATCTAGATTGTGGAGTCCTTAGTGAATATCATGTTAACCCTCCAATACAACTAGGAAATTTAGTCCTCAACAACGAACATGTGGTACCCTCTAGTTTGAATGGTCGGTGGGGCCTTGACTTTTATCAGAGTGGATACCTCCTAGTGTATTAGGGCACGATCCATGTACTTCATCTTTGTATCCCCTTTATTGTGTGGAATAGTGATGAGGAACCGATTTACATGCACAAATACTTCTAGAAATACAGGTGAGATTATGGGAATCATGGATTATATTTTCGATCAGTTGGTGAATCTTCTTCTTATGAAGTTCTATGTTATTGATATTCTGATACACACACATTTAGGCATCTTGGACTATGAAAATATATATATTCATCTATATCCATAACTCAAATTCAGTTACTCACTTTCAATTAGTGGTGAAGATTATCAAGGTATTTTATGTTTATTTCATTTCTACAATCTTATTGTTGGATGAGCATACTCTCCAACTATTGGTGGAAGACCCTTTTTGATTAGTTCTCATACTCGCTCTGTCAATACCCTTTTCCTTAGATGATGTTTCTTTCACTCTTGATTTGTGAAGAGTTTTTCTCTTTGATTGTATGTTACATCATATATATATCAATTTATTTTGCATATCATAATGAACCACTTCATCATTCCAAGTGTACTGATGTGTATTTATATAGTCATTCATTCATGGGTTTTATTCACACATGTTGGGTCTTATTCAGAAGAGATAACACTAAGCTGTGACTTCAGAGGAGCTGATGGATAATTGGAACATTGGACCACTTATTGTGGTTTCATTTTGCGATTCAGAGGCTATACACTCCCATAAGATTACTTTTTAAATTTATTTTAGCTTGGTACATATTTTAGTATGGTTTTTTATTTTTTCCCTTTACTTATTAGATTACAATATTATACTAGTGTACCTTAAAGAGGTTTTACATGAAAGGTTTTCCGTTTTTTCCTTCAACCTCTTTTACATTTACTCCCTCTTCAATTTCAAATTAGGTTGATTCTGTGTGTGTGTGTGTGTGTGTATAGGTACATAGGTAAGGGCCTCCACATGTTAATTATGCATTTTTTGTAGGTCTCCAGACCCTAGACTATGTTGTTGGGAATGGGGTAGTTTTGGATGGACCCCCACTTTTATGAGGTCATGACATATTGGTAGTAGAGGTGGATCGATCAAAGAAACATTTCTCAAAGTTTTATCATTACAAGGATTTGGTTGTGTTTAGTTAAACATTGTCGATGTTTTTCAATTCAATCTATGATACTAGTGAGTCGAATCTTGGGGGTAATTCTGATGTATCCATTCACCATGTAGTTGAATAGATCCTTTTTGACTCAACATACTGATGAATTAGTTTCATGGAATAATAGTCCATGTATACTATAGGATTTATCATTTAACTTTCATTATTTTTTCATATCTATATTTTTTTATGTATATAAAAAATATAACATCATATGACTATGGAAAATCCTGTTACGTATCAGGATTCCTCAACGAAAATAGCCTTCCAGTTTTTAAATTTTATATCAATACAATGATTTGATGTACGATGAGGCCTTAGTTTTGCGTCCTTCACACGAGTCAATTCCTCTTGGTTGGATAGTAGTAGAAACTACAACATTCTTGTCGTACTTAATTCCATTAGATCATGTTGAGGATTTATGTTGTATTAGCACACTCCATGTGTTCTAGTTCTAGAGACCTCTATGTTTCCATAGTAAGCCAGCTCCTCATGTAGTAGAGGATTGGATAGAGTCCCAAGTTTGATTCATCCGGCTTATTAGTACCTTAACAGATTAGGTGGTTGAAATGATAATTCCTCCAAAATACCTAGGAGTTGGTGGATCACTATTATGAATATGCATAATGAGTCGACACTCTTATGTATATACATCTAGTAGTTGTTCCATAGTTACTACAACCCATATTTCATGTACTCAATTCAGAGACTGTATACTCTAGGGAATTATTATGGAGTGATAATGGTGGACGAGTAAACAAATATGGTCATAGAACATAGCTGATACATTCATGACATGATCTTTTTTGGGTATATCATAGCATAGATGTTTGATTAGGGAACCCAGAAAGAGATAAAAGCTTATGTAGTTCCATTTTTTATCCCCACCGATGTTGGGGTGCTGAAGTGGGAAGTAGTACCTGATATATTTCTATTTGAGGGAGTCCAAATTGCACGAGTAGGATGTGGATGTCATAGATCTGAGATGACCGCAGTAGCTAGCATGCCCCTGTATGTGGGATCTGTGAATAAGATTATTTTTCACATCTAGGATCAGGCTTGAGATCAAGATGTCTAGGGACCGGGAAGAGCACCTCGGTATCCCATAGTGGGGAGGTTAATTTCTTGGGATGACTGAGGTGATATAGTGAAAGACTTCATAACATTATATGTCGAACATCACTGATAGAAAACTGACATGCCTTCATACCATATGTATTGCACTAAATTAGGTATCTTCTAGGGAAGGACAGTGTGGTACCTAGGGAGGTGGAACTAGAGTATGAGAAGGAGTATCTATGGGTGTTGGATGACTCTATTAGATCATTACACCAACACCACTAGGCAATCCACATCAGGATAAGGATACTGGTGGTTGGGGCCTTGTAGAGCTATATGTTTTGGAGGCATATGATAGTTCTTCGAATGATATGATTAAGGGTATGATCTTCTTTGTTTTCAAATATTTCATTCGTATTATTATACACTTGTTATGGTCATTAATTCAAGGATATAATCTTGGTGTGAGTCAAATTGATCATAGTAGTAGTGCTATCATAATAGCTTCATCTAGTTATTCCCATAGGGAACAATTCATCTGTAACTTTTATATGAAATTAGTGCGATTTATCCCTTGGGGGATATAGATTCTTATAGCATGTTTTTTCCTTATGATGGAACCCTATGATGTTATTTTGGGTATGGATTGGATTTCCATGGTGAAATATGATATTGACTACAACCATTGATATGTCACATCCCTATGCATTGATGGGATGATAATTTCCTTTTCGGGTGAGGGGAAACTCATTGAATGGAAACTAGTTTTGAAAGAATAAGGCTACATCCCATTCCCATAATTAAGAGAATATATCCCCTTTTAAAAAAAGCTCATATTCCATCAAGATTACTCAATTTAGGAGAATTATATGGTTTTATTTTCTATAGATATAAAAGAACTACATTTAAGGTTGGAGATAGATTTTTATATTAACACTCATCCCGAGAAAACATTTATAAATTATTTGGTATAATGTATGACCCCAACCGAGCTCCGGGAGATACAGATGTAGTTGGATGAACTTTGAGAGAAGGATTTCATTAGGAATAGTGTGTCTTCTTGGAAATCTACATTATTTTTATAAAAAAATGACGGAATGGACAAATAGAAATGTGTGGATTATCATCTACTAATCTAGGACACAATAATGAAAATGTTCCCCTTTATCGTTGATTGGAGACTATTTTAACTATTTTTGAGGGGAGATATTGTTTTTAATGAATGATGCTAGGTTTCTCTACCCCTAGTTCAATGTTCATGTGGAAATGTTTCATATATTTTCACTATGATATCACTATGGAAACTACAATTTCCTAGTGATTCCCATTGGTGTAAGAAATTCCCCTTATATGTTTTTGGGTATGATGATCCTGGTTTACCAATTGTACATAGACCACTTTTTATTAATTGATTAAAAACTCTTTTAAACTACTTTGGAAGTGGACTATACAGAGCACTTGAGGAAGGCACTATACATTTTTTTTAGATCACTAGAATAATGGAAAACTCTTGATGTTCCAGTTCTTGATTCATGACGATCACTTCCTTGTCCATGCCATATTTATGCAATGATTACCATTGGACCATGTAATGATAAATTAACTTCTTACATGTGATCCACCAAAGGGTGTGTCAAATGTGTAGAATTGTTTATGTTGGTAGGGTTATTATAAGTGTTTCTTAAGAATTCTAAAAAATTTCATCCCCTTTGACCACCCTAATATTGGGGGGGATATATATATTACATTGTATAAGTATTTAATAAGGGTCTTCATAAATATATGTATAATGATGATGATTGACCATGTTTTGAAACTGCTACACGGGGTGTGGTGTTCATAGTGTATTTTGATTCCTCAACATCTTAGCACATCATTTTGTTGATGTCGCGATATGTAATTATGACATATAAGTTAAGGAAGTTGACACACCACATGAATAACTACATGGTATGTGAAATTGAACATTAATTGGTAGTATCCCACTATAGATTTTGTGGAAATACATTATGGGAGTGCACTTCACAGTTTACTCTATTCATATCATTCTTAAGTACCCCTTCACATATAGAGACATGATCCTGAGATAGTGACACCAGTTAAATCCCTACAAGAACCTGAATCTAAGAGATTCTATACAATGGGTAAAGGAATCATTAAAGGATATTCCCTTTATCAAGAAGTCTCATGCTCATTTATTGATGGAGATATCAAATAAGTTTTATCCCCATAGCTATCCCTGGTGGAAACAGGGGTAAAAATTTTATTTATTCAATTTTATTTACTCTTTCACATCATGAAAATTTGAAAGAGTCCCAAACAAAATATATTAAGAATGAATAATCAGGTGACTATATTTTCAACGTGATTCACAAGATAGATACCCGAAATGATGAATTCACATCATTATTTTCATAGTATGTAGAGTGTTTCCTATTCCAATGAGTGAGTATGGGATGAGGGAGCTCAAAAAACCTTTCAATGATGTCTATCCCTAATTTGAAAATAGTAATAGGGACCTTAAATGATAGATTCGGTGGTCTAGCAGGGGATGAGCATACCTGAGGTAAAATCATGACCCCCCCTATTCAATAGGTGAGGGTTGAGTAACAAGTTTCAATATGTTCTCCACAACCCCTTGATATCCTAGAGTTGATGTGGGACTACATATCTATAGAAAATTTCATTAGGATTCTATTCCCATGGATGCTCCATGACACAATCTAGGTTCTAGTTTACCGAATAAAAATGAATGCACAATTCATTATTATTTGGGAGTATAGTTTAGTGAAGAGTTTGGGGAAGCTGTACAAAGGGGATACCATTTCTCATCATGGGATGACAACGATTATTTTCTCTAACGAAGATATTTTGAATATTTCATGATTTTTAGGAGTCTTTCGTGAGGAATTCAGGCCTAAATGGGGATTATTAAAGCCTTTAACCTACAGAACAATGGGTTTACTGAGAACATTTTCATTGTGTTAAAGGATATGCAAGGGACTGTGTGTTAGACATTGTCCAAAGCTAAAAAGGTCACATTCCCTTGGTAGATATTTGTACAAAAATATACCTCCCTTTTATTAAAATGTCTCTGTTTTAGTCCTTGCATGGGAGACCCTTCAGGACATAGTAAGGGTTGACATATAATATATTTATATATCATTTGGTTATAGAGTAGGAGTGTTTGATGATGGAGAATGTATTGGTCTTCCATGAGTGGATGATGACAACCCAATGTAGACATAAATAATACGAAGATTTCTATTGTGGGATCATTGAGTTATAGCAGTGATACCACATTTTATTGAGATTATTACCATGATTAGGCTTGATGTTGTTCTTTTGGGGAGTCATGATATCCACATGGTTCATCGTCACGTTCTTGATCATGCATTGTTTTTATTAGGTTGCATAATGACTCACCCAAGCCCCATATACAGAGTGAGTTAGTGATGTCATATATGTTTTGAATATTAAGAGAATCATTAATAACCCCACACACCTCATCAGCTAGTGATAGATGGAAATAGATGATGGTTCCACCGTTACGGAGCACCCGGTGGGGATATAAGATATATGGGATAAAACCCTGCATGGAAGGAAAATATCATTGGTTTGTTTGTTGTGGTTGTAAGGGAATATTCATGAGAGTTTCTATGAATGGGAGACCTATATGAGGGCCAAGTATCCCTAGTATTTTTATATTTTTATGGGGGTAGATATTCATGATGGGTGAAATAATGGAGATCCCTAGTTTTTTCTTTTCTATACTCTGAAATATTTCAACATAATTTTCAGTGCGAGGTGATAAGATGGAATGTGATTCTGAGATCTGGAATTCCCAAAATAAATTTAATAAAAATAATTTTTATATTTCATATTGTTATGATTAAGTTTCATACATAAAATCATATAACACGTAAATGAATTCTTGGTTCATAAAAATGATGTCACAGTTGATTCTTGAATAAGGATTTTACCCATGTAATGACATAAAATGTGTTTTCATGGGGAGTTCTCTATCCTCACTCATTGACATTATATTCAATTAAATATTGAATTATTGAGTTATTTCTATATTTATTTTGGACACATTGAAATTTTCAATAAGAATACCCTCAGGGTAAATCCTCTAGGATTATCCTGATAAACACTAGAAGCATTATTGATATTCTAATTCCCAATTCATTGGTGAATCACCTAAAACTATGATGAAACAGTTAATTGGAGAAAATTAGAGCATTTTGAACACAAATATATCAATAAATCGTTGACAAAAACATTATTCAATTAAGTATGATCCAATAAAACGTTAGGACTCAACTATTAGTAATGTTCACCATTTTGATTAAATTGAATGAGAATATAAATACCTATTATTTTTTATCTTCACTAATTTTGAATTGATCATCCTATAAAAGAACTAAATTACTAATTTATTATTATTTTATTCTATCCTCGTATACTCCATTCCAAAACATTGTCCCAAAATAGTTGGTAAATATCATTTAATGTTGTTTTGTGGTTCCTCACCCATGTATTCTTCGTGGTCTTCATCGGTTAAAACCCTCAGACCCAGTTCGACACTCCTAGGAAGTACCAATCTAGATCATCCCATAAAATGGAAGTGATTTCATGTGAGTGGATAAGATCAATGAACCAAGGATATATAGGGTATTTTTTAATGTCGTGGATGATCATTACAATGAGTGGTGACAAAACTGTCAACATCTAAAGATCCAGATACATAATGGATGAAAAGAAGTCTTCTGATGATAAAAAAACCAATTTTTATATTGAATAGTGTCAATGAATTATATATTCATTCATGATCAACTATTTCCAAGAGGAATAATTTCTAAAATAGAAGAAAATGATCAGATTTTAGGCACTAATGAAAATATAAAATTTTGGGAATACCCCACTACACACTGTCTGTAGTGATGAACATGTCCCATATAGCCCATTATATGTATTAGGTAGAGTTTTTGAAATAGATATGAATGTAATGGTGCATAATCATCCTAAACATCATTCACCGCTTACCTAGTTGGTAAACTATTATGGTGTATCAAACTGATGAGACACCTTATGGAAGTACATGGTCATGTACCCATTTGCATAAAAAATTGGTCAGTAGACAAACAAAACTAGAATGAAATGACCCAATCCCACATTGATTGAACATGTCATGTAATGAACCTAAATAACATGTACTGATATATGGAATGGTATCCATGTACCCCAGGGACATGTACATGTTGTGGACCAAGAGAACATTCTATGATGACCCCTTAGACATCATTTATGCCCGGGTTCCTTTTTATAAAAATTCATGTTTTAGTGTCTCCATCATTTGAAATCTAATATATTCTTATGAGTACCCAATACTAACTGATTTTCTAGGAAACAAAAAATGGTTCCCTTAGATGCATCTTTTGAGATATGATTTGGAATGTTCCGATAATGAAACATGGATTGTGTGTGCTCAAAAATAGTATTGATCATTCATGATTAGAGGAGTATAACAGTGTTTAAAATCATGTAGAGTTGGTAAGTGGAGTCCCCAATTACTAATGTTTTTACCCTCTAGTAAATATGTCATATGGAATCCTCAATGACTACCTATTTGACCCCCCAAATTGAGATGGGTAGTGGCATCCCCGTCATCTAATTGTTTGACCTTCCTTTAGTGATAGGAAGTGGAATCCTTAATGACTATCGATTTCAAAAAATTGTAGATCTAGGTAGTGGAATCCTAAACAAATACTTAGATGACCATCTAGTAGACATAACCAATGGACCCCTCATTGACTATCAAGTGGACCATCCCATAGGGATGGGTAGTGGCATCTTTGAGGACTTTCGATTGTGATGTGTGGTAGATCTAGGAATTGGAATCCCCTATGACTGCCAAGTGGGACCTATAGAAGAGTTGGTTAGTGATGTCTGTGATGAATACTGATTCGATCATTTCGCAGAAATCTAAAGTGGCGTGCTTGATTCCTATTGATTTGTCCATCTAATATAACCAGGTAGTGGAGTCCTCAAACACTATTGAGTGGTATAGTTTAGTATAGTTTTTAGCAAGTCCTTGATGGATATCATAGTGGATCCCTCAAAGTGGATCATGTATTTAGTCATTTACATAAAGTTTGTAGACACTAGACTATATAGAAAATTGATGAGGATTTTTTTACTTTTTTGTTACTTCTTGGAATATGTGTGAGATATATGGCATCCTTGATGGACATTGGAAACTGTTTGTGACTCTTCTTATTGTGATCATATGTGAGATGGATATCTTTTTATTCTCTCATTTGGGATTCATTGAATTTATATAAATATATATAAATATTCACACCATTGATTTTGTTACCCACTTTCCATGTAGGTAAAACACATGCGAGGTATTCCATGAGCAACACATGTCATGCTCCATAGGTTTTCATAATCCTAATCTCTATTTATAGGTGGAAATGACTTGATGATTTTTTCAAATTAACGCCCTGTTAATCCAATTTTTATTGCATAAGGTTAAATTTATTATTGATTTTTGTCGATACATCCTCATGGAATATATATTCTATCTACTTTCATTGTATTCCTTTTGAATCACTTACTTCCCCCACATTAACATTTAGGGAATTCTACAGGGTATGTATATGCTCACCCCTGCATAGGAATTTACCACATTTTTTTGTATTTTTTCAAAAAATGTAAATTCATTGTTGAATATAAAAACATTATGTGTATCTGGTACTTAGATCATGTAATGCGGCCTTAGATAGGGATTTAGGAGCTCAGATCCCTCAGAACTTTAAATTCCTAGTTTTGTGTGGATGGGAGATATTTATGGTTGGGAAATTATTTTCCCCATTACTTTTTAGTTTACTCTACTTTACACTTCCAGTATCTAGAGGTATATCTTTCATTTTTGTTCACATAGATTGTAATACATTTAGATTTACTCCATGTGTAGTTTTTCAATTTGATTATTTTGTTTTTAGATATAGATACTTATGAAAATTCGTACACATGTTGCATTTCCTTTGGTGTTGGTCGCTATCCCTTCATCTACTGCGATGGTTATGGGGTAGTTGAAGTTTGATCCCTGGTGTATGTTGGGTCATGAAATTTCCTTTCAAACATATGTTGATCCAAGAATCACATAGCTCAGAATCAATCCCTAAATGGATAAATATGATAAATTTAATGATTTTTTTCAAAATAAGGAAATTTTAAAATCCAAAATAATTAACCAAATTTCATGATTATCATATGAAATTTAGGTATTATTTGAAAAAAAAATTAATTATTGAAGCTTATCCCTTATTATAGGTTCTTATTGGGGTGAAATTAAATTTTCATCTGAAAAATTAGAGAATGATATAACCATTACACATATTTATAAAATCTGTATATTATTTTTATGAATCAATTGACATAAGTTATATGCATCTTTAATTTTCAATTTAATATCTAATAAATAAAATTTACATGTATGTGACCTAATGGTTGTAAAAAATTGTCAAATTTTAATACAAATTTATCATAATGGATAATAATAAACAATTTGAGACATGTTTAAAAACTATTTTCCACTAGTACATCCCCTCATGAACTCTAATTTATTCTTATCATGTCGAGACTTTTTATTTGAAATCATGGTTTCCAGACACTTCAATACTCCTTATTCCTCATACATTTTGAAAACAAGGTTTATTATTGATGTTATTTATTTTTTATAGGATTATGTTATAATTTTTTTCAAAGGTGGTGGGTTTGATGAATTGATTTTTGAGAAGATGATGCATTATATATTTTGCATCTGGAGTAATCTTAAATAATTCAATTGGTATTCCATTGTGGGATTTCTAATGGGTTATCCCTTTTCTTATCACCTTTGATTGTAAAACTAAGGTTCCTAATTCTTAATATTATTTTTTTAATTATTATTTATAAATTAATTATAATTCTATTATTTGATATTTTGTGTTGTTTTTATATAAATAACCTCTAGTTATTTAAAGGGGGTGTCAGGTTCATATATATTTGACATTAAAGTGGTGTCTATTTTTTATCTTGATATATTATATATTATTCGTTTGAAAAATTTGGTAGGAATTTTTTAGTACATTTTATAGTATAGTGAACATGTTAGTGAATTGAGATGTATTATAGTGTATGAGATTCCATGTAACACCAAAATGTGTGGACTGAGGTAGATTAAAGATATTAATTTATTACTTAAGTTTTCATCCTAGTTTATAATTTTGAAATTATAATATATATTTTTGGGTTTTTATATATACTTTTTTATTATTTAAAAAAAATTATAAAGCCATTTTTTATATTCCCATAAGTCAAAAAACTGACTTCATTAGAAAATTAACAATGTATCGGAATATATGATATGATATAACATTAAATTTTTTTTTATTAATGTAATACTTTTATAAATTTCATTTTCCTGGTAGAAAATATTTATTAATCTAATAATACTATTCTTGATGAAGGTGTTAATATATTTCATTTCTCAAAAATGTTGAAAAAACATGTGTACAAAAAAAGTGATATTAAGAGTATTTCTTGATAATTATTATTGAATATTGATGATATAAATGTAGTCTAAAATGATATCAGAGTATTTACAATTATGAAACATAAATTGAGAAATATATTATTATTAAATGATAAAATGTATATTTGTAAACGAAAAATATTGAAATCTATACAAATAAGAATATATTATTTATGGAGTTAGTCAGAATGGAAGAACTTTTAATGAACTATATATTATTTTCATGAAAATTAATAAAAATAAAATTTTACCAATGACTGATGGAATGATATTTTTTGAAATAATTTTTATTATTATTTAAATTATAAGAATGAGTAAAAAATATTCCTTATTCAATGACAATATGAACTAGATATTAGCCAAAATATATATATTGTCTTTTGTGTATTCTATGAAATATGTTTGATAATTTGATACAAATAAAACATATATATATTCATTGTGTAAATATTTGGAATACCCATATGTTCCTGAGAATTATATAAATTTTCCTTTAATACATTGGTCACGGTGAAGATATTGTTTTAAATATTTTCAATGATAGTAGTATTAATGTATAGAAAATAATTATTAAATCTCTTTATGAATATTTTATTTCATTTTTAAATACATTATGGTTGTTATGATATAAATGTTCGAAACCGATATTAATTATTTATTCGATAACCTAAATTAAATATATTAGAAACATACGATGTAGATAACTATATCATTACTAAAAATAAAATATTTTCATTAAAAAATTAATCCCATGATTCATCCATAAAATATATGTTCTAATGGTTGAATGTTATCATATGTTATTGTTTTTGGGTACCTCTAGAGAAAAATAAATATTTAATTTTATTTCCATTGGATGTTTAATGATAAGAAAAATATTAAAATGATTGAAGATAATTTCTATAATATTTGGGAAATAAATATATTGTAAGTACACATAGTCTGGTAAAAATAGTCATTTTGGTTGATAAAGAACACCATAATAAGGAGAAGGTTGGTATCAAAATCCAAGCATATAAAACCTACGAACGAAATATATTACCCATAAGGGAATTTTTTTAAAAAAAAAGTAATCCAAAAACACAAGGAAAAAATAGAATCCATGATCAATTAAAACCATTAAAATATAAAATGTATGGAATAAACCATATTAAATTCAATTACATATATAAGAAAATTTATTATATTTCAACAATAAAACAAAATAAGATAATCTACAAAACTCTGTGGTACAAATAAAAATCCTAAGAAAATATACCCTAGTAAGAAATAGTAGTCACAAAAATAATGTAGCATAAAAATCCCACAATCATAATCATGTTAATAATATATTAAAATAAATATTTTAATAACATTATACACACTATTCTAAAACATATGAATATTAAGAAATGTAGATATTAGAAGAAACAAAATAAATATTTTAAAATTATAATAAATTATTCCTTTCTCCTTTATAAGAACGATATATTTTATTCCAGATGATTCCAAAACTTGTGAACAATTTAATTCAGATATCCTAAACAATTATATGTAAATCGAATATTTTTAAACAACATGACCTATTCTAAAGAAAAAAATAGGAGTATAATTTTTCTATAAGATCTATATAACTATTTATTAAAAAATAAAAAATTATTTATAGTGAATCAAATGATAAGATAATATTGAAGGGAACTTATAAAAAATCATTTGACCAATTTATGATAAAATATATGGTCTATATGTGTTTGAATATAGATTTCAAAACCCATAAGATCATTATTTTTAATAAGAGTATATTCTATATTGTATAAATAGTGTATTATAGTGTAATGTATTAAAATTAAAACTATATGTAAAAATTAAATAATATTAACATAATATTTTTAAATTTGTTCAGTTTATTTTAATATATATTCTACTCTTAATGACACAATACTCAATGGTACAATGTTAAATTCTACAATAAGGCCACATATTTGAGATGAGTAACATTATTTTTTAAACACTAATATTTTCTCACCAAGAGAAAAATTCCATCTAATCTGACATGGGATTTTATATAATAAATAATCATGATAAAGCTAAATTTTTTAGAACATTTAGACCCCGAGGAAAATAATATTTTAAGAGTTAAATATAAAACAATTTTTTAGGAAAATGTATAATAAATGGAATGAAAATTAATCATATAATTGAAATATAACGTATTATATAACAAAATTATATATAGTATAGAATAATCTCAAAAAATATTCTTGATTTTGATTCAATCTCTTTTGAAATGGATAAAATATTGGATTTCATTTTTGATCAGATAGTGGTAATGAATGTAAATGAATCAATATGAAATATTTTTCAATTGTATCAGATTTTTTTAATTCCACAAATGATATATATTGATAATTTATCAAGTTTAGTATATTTGAGTACAAAATGTATCTTTCATAACCACAATTAAATTATTCACATTAATGTAATTTTTAAATCAATCAATTTCATTGATGTATTTTGGTAAAAATCATAGCATATTATAATTTACATGTTAATAAAATAGTCCTAACTAATTGTAACTCATTAATTTAAAAATAATTATTACATAGCATTGTTTTACATATATGTATTTAATAAATAAATAAAACATTTCGAACATGTTATGAAATCCTACTGTAATTCAAAACTTATAATGTAATGATTTGAAAGAGTATCAAAATATATTTCGTATTTGAAATATACTTTTAATAACTATTATATGAATCTTGTATAAATACCATTTTATATGGCTCTATAACCACAATTTTATCATTTTCATATCTATCAATTTACAATATACACAACCATCGTCATTAGGTTTGAACCATTATTGGAACATATTATACTAAATTAAAACATAAATTAGGAATTTCTAAACATAAAACCTTTTTTCATAAACATTAAACATTAATTCTTAATCATGAGATATGATTCACAGTTAAATTAAAACATGTCCTCACAAAAAATTGATTTGCTTCAATATAAGAATCAATCTGATAAAAGTATAAATTACTTGTTAATACATTTAAAAAAATATATTAACTATATAATCATTATAAAATAATTATTGAAATAAAATAAACATAATATATAACAACAAGTCATTTAACAATATAGTGTGGAATTAAAATTAACATATTTAAACATGTATGTTATTATTTTATAATGTGTAGTATTATTAATATAAAAAAAAAATCAATATAATTAAAAAATAAAGATAAAAATTGATAAATATATATTCCAATAAACCATAACAATAATAATCTAGTTATTTTAAGAAATTATAATACCAACCACTATTTTATAATATAAATAAAATAAACACTATACCTTTTGAAATATATAAACATTTAGACAAATACATTTTATGATATTAAAACATATAAAACAATTAAGAAGTGAAATCAGGCATAGATAATATTGTGAAAAAATGAAAAATTCAAAACTAATAGTAAATCAATTATATATAAATATATTTTTTAAAGAATATATTAATAATATTAAATAATCGTGTACTATTCATTTTAATAGTTTACAACAAAAAATATATAATGTGAAAAAAATCTGATGAATCATTAAAAGATAATGATTTTTATTTGTGAGATGTAGATCGAATCTAATTGTTCCAAATATTATTTATAATAATAAATCTATAATAATGTAAAACAAAAAAATATTTTAGGCTCAATTTCCAATCAAAATAAATCACAAATTTTAGTTTCTCAAAATATGTTATATCTATTTTTTATGAAAATATATCTCAAATATATGATTTTAAATTGTAATAAATAAAAATTATTATTTATATGATATCAAAGAAAATTGATTCAAACATTATTATGTTTTACCTTATAATGTGGTAAATGATTTTTTGATATTTAAATAAATTTTTAACAATCCTAATAAAGATTAATTTTTTAGAACAACCATTAAAGGAAAATAAGATTCTGTTTTTATAAATATATTATACACATTAATTAGATGAAACACTATAATCAACCTCAGTTGTGTATAGTGAAACTAATAATTCTATTAGAATGCTCCATAAAGATGAACAGTTTCCAGGTAAATGACATAAACCATAAAATTCCCTTTAATCAATTTGAGATCCACTAAAATAATAATTAAAATAAGATAATAAATCCAAATAAATCATATTATTATAGAAAAAAAATCAATACTTCATTTAACTTATCAAAAAAATCTTTTATCATTGATTTGAAATCATTGGAGGGAGATATATTGAAATTAACCAAATAAAAAATAATTATTATAATATTTCTTCTAGATTGTATTGAATAATATAGGCATATGATAATTTTTATAGATAGTAAATTGTACATAGTCTTTTTATATTCATCTCTGTGTTGATTATTATAATTAATCATTGGTGTTTAAATTATTTAATATAATTAAAAATGAAATATAGTTCTAAATCATTATCATATTTTGATAGATTTTAATATATTGAATCATATAAATAAAATAATTTCAATTTGACAACAATTTTCACATCACCTATATTTCTTATTAAAATTACATTAAATATTAAATTATAAATTAATATCAATGAAAATAATTTATATATATACAAAATATTATAATAATAAATGTTTACCTAGAGAATATAATTATTATTTTTAAAAATACCATATTTGCATATTCTTTTCATTAATAATATTATTTGAAGTTAAAAAAGGAATTTATATCACACCAAGACTTAATATATTTTTTTTCAGAAAATAAAATTATTATGATTGATATTAAAAAATTATTTGAAAAATATTTATTTCCCAATCTAGGTGGTTCAGTAATAATTAAATCCATACAAATTAATCTATTTAGGAATGAACTTTAATTATGCTTTTTATATTTTATAAAAATCTGAAATGAGTAAAAAAATAAAATTTCAAAAAAAAAATCTATCCCAAAAATTGGTGAAGTTGAATCACCATTATAAATCTAATATTTTAGATAATACCATTTGTAGACAATCATTACATTATATTTGACAATATTACAATATTTATCCAATTTATTTAAAAAATTACAATTAGTTCAAATCTCCAATTAATAATTTAATTGTACTATGTTTTCTTAAATATATGATTAAAATTTTTGTGTTTCATAATGTCATTAAACAATCTAGGAATCATCATTTTGAGCATCGTCATCATTAAATGGTATAGTATGAAAAAAAAAGTATTATTAATAGAAATCATTTAAGGAAAAATTATTGTTTGAATATCAAATAAAATATTGTAAATTAAATTTACTTGAATGTGATCACTGAGATATTATTATTTTTTAGAAACATATTGAGATGATATATACTCCCAATTAAGTAATGATTTTAATTTATTTTTTCTTTCCATCTATTAAAAGTAAACACCTTAATTTTATTTGAAAAATTATATAAATTTGAATATTCTGAACATTATACACATGTAAGATAACATATAATATTACTTCAATGACTAATTTTAATTTATTAAATAGTAAATTAACCATTCTATTAATATATTATATTTAAAATTTTCATTTTCCATATTTTTTGTCAAACTGATCTAGATTATCATCGATATTTTTTATAAAACATTTTTTAACAAAAACCCCAAGATATCTAACTATTTGTTATTTACACTGAATTTTCTTAAATTTTTATAATTTAAAATATGTTTAATTATAAATTTTTAAATAACAGATATTAATAATATGATCAGCAACAATAAACATCAGTTTAGTATGTTAATTTATTATTTTCCAAGACACTTTATGAATTGATTACTTTTCCTTTATAAATTGTCATTTTATTATGGTCATAAAAGTATAGAAATACTTTTTATATATACATTATATACATTATCATTTTGCTATGGTAATAAAAGTGCAGAAATATTATTAATATATAAATTATCATTAGGAAATACCAAAATAATTATATTAAAAACATGTGTCCTATGACACATCTAAAAGAGGTAATCATACATCATTTATTCATTAAAAAATATACTATGATTTAATATATTCTGTAAAAGAATCACTTTTTGAGAAAAAGATAATATCAAAGTTATTATTCAATAATTTGCAAAAATTTAAAAAAAAATAATTCTTCCACCAAAAATAGTATTTTTCATATTAAAAAATAAATCAATATGTTGTAATTCAATAGCTATTATAGTTTTATAAACATTTAAGGATTTAAAATACTAATTATGTTATGTACAAATAAAACATGAACCACAAAAATTACATATATTGAATTCAGGTAATTCAATAAAATTTCAATATATCACAACTTATAAAAAATACATAACATTATCACATTTATTCCTCATATTCCATATTATTTCCACTAATTTTATTGCATTAAAAAAATTGAAATTCTAATTTTTTAAGATTAAAAATCAAAGAAAAATTGATTATATTTCTTTGATTACAATATTATAATATTAATTATAAAAAATAACCCACACATCATATATGAATTTGATATTTATTTAGTAATCATTGATATGTGATGTGATAATTAAATTTAGTTTTAATACATTAACATATAGAACCTTTGAAATAAGTGTAATTTTAGATTAACCTACATCACTTTTGAATTTTTTTCATTCCCTTATAGTAATCTATGAATATAACCTTACATTCCACTTGAATTAAAATATAATAATATTATAATTATATACCCAATAATTATTTTGGAATAGTCACTACCTGGATTCCATGAATCATTGTAAATATTTAGGATGAATCTGTGATATAATTCAAGTGAATGTTTTTTTAACAATAAATTCTTATGCAGAACAATATTAGTAATATATTTTAATCCACTAATAAAACATTTTTATTTCATTAATGGGTAGTTTGGTAAAAAATTATAAAATACATGTTTTCATGTGACCAAAATAAGTACATAATCTCAATGGCAAGTAATTGGAAAAAATCCCATTGATATATAAAAAAATCATGTTATAGTAGAAATTTATATATATATATATTATATAATAAACCATGTCTTATTCATAATTTGTCTATAAATATTATAACAATTGACAGTTAAATTATTATTGGATTCATTGATGAAAATAATTTATAAAACATATCATTTCCCTAATAAAGGATGATAATTTTTTATTAATCATTAAATTGTAGTTTTAAATTTCACATTATCTCATTAAATAGATTATAAAATTTTCAATACGTTATTATTAGAAACAATTTTATTTATTTTTCTCTAACATAATCCACATATATTATATTTAAACATTTTTAATATAATCATATTTTTAATTTAAATTTGTTTTTCATATTAATGATTCATAGAAATAATAAAATTCATTTGGAAAATTTCATCATCTCATTTTTCCTTATGTAATATATGATTTGATTCTTCAATGACCACAACATTTTTCTCTTCATTATTCACTCAATTAGAATAATTAAATCCCTATTTTTTATCATTATGTATAATATATTCAGTAGCATGTTACATTTTATTTTATATTTTTTTATTTTTAAATGTCATCAATTCTTGAAAAATATATTATGATCATAAAACATTTTTTGATATTTTTTTAATCATCATCATATTTAGAATCTAAATAAAATTATAATAATGAATATGAATAAATTCTATATTCATTCTTTATATGAAATTTAAATATATCAATAACGTATTTTTAAATTATTTAAATGATTAATAACTTAACATTGATTATGTTACCACTAATAAAATTTTACCAATCCAACTTTTACTTCATGACTCACTACATGATTTAGAAAAAAACAACACAAGAAAAAATTCCATAAAAGGGAATTCCTCTAATTTTTTATATTATACTTATTATTTATATAATTATTTTTCTTGAGTAGTTTTTTATACTGCGTCCATTATTCCTATACTCAAAAAATGTTATATATTGATAATATTTATTATTATAAGATTTGAATTTCATTCATTCTATTTTATTATTCTTTCAAAATAAACATCCCTGAATTCCTTATAAATTTTTATAAATTTTTAGAATATTTTAATTTAGTGATCTATCTATTATAATTTAATCCCATGTGTCAGATATTAAAAAGATTTATAATAATAATATATATTATAAATAAAATTAATTATTTTTTTCATTTAAAAAATAAAATTATAATATTTTCAAAAAAATTATATCATTCAATAACTATGTCCCAAATTTTTTTCCAACGTATACTCATTAATTCAATTAACCTAATTGATTATTAATTTCATGGAATGTAATTTTTTAGAAAATGATATAAACACCATCACAACTATAGAATTTTCATGAAAATACTCTGAAAACACATAGATACAATTGATGATTAATATTAATCAGTGAAACATATATTTCATGAATTCTTCTTCTCCTATATGAATTGTTTTTGTTATCCACTTCGAATTAATCTTTTTTTATTTATGGTTCTATAAAAAAAGATAGATACATAAATTATTCTACATATTGCATGGAATATATTATATGTTGATTCTGGACTAAATAAAATTTGACATAAAATATGGTATATTATATTTATTATTTTATAATTGAAAAGGTGTTTACTACATTATTATTTAGAATTTCATCAATATTGACATCATGTATCCTATATGTTTTAACCATGATCAAATAATTTTTTATTGTAAATTAAATTTTCAATACCTCTCATTGACCCTAACAGAATATATATTCATTTTCCTTAATGAATACATACCATTGAAAACAATACACATTAGGGTAAATTATGATATATTCGTAAAATGAAATGTCTATTATACGAATTAAATGAAAATAAATATATTAATAAATATAAAATATAAATCCAATTAAGTGATATAATATTCCCTTTATAGTATATAGAAAAATAAACAGGGGAATGTTTTTCTTATAAGTTACTATCTCAAATAAGAATCTTTGTCCAATTTAAGAAGACATAAGTTACCTAGAGCTGCGAGAATTCAATATATTTATGAATTAAAATTATATTATCAAATTATAATATTTTATTCCATGAAAATCATATATTATTTAATATTGTTTTTATATAATAAATTCTGATGACAAAAAATGATATAAATGAGCTATTATTAGAGTAGTTCAAATAATCTTAACCCTAATATTACTCTTAGATTAGCCATAACTCATATGGAGAAATTTTAATTTCTATAAAACATCATATATTTTCATATAATTTTAATTTTTTAATATAATCTTCAATTTTTTCCAATGGATCCATAGCCCCTCCACCTTGTATAACATACCTTTTAAGGAAAAAAGCACACTGAGGAACCTGACATTTATTTCAGTGTTAAAATCCATTATGAGGAATAATATGATAAAAAAGTGTTTAAATTATGAAAATAAAAAATATGTATTTAAATTTTATTAAAATAAGAAATTATACATTAATAAATTTACAAAAAAATACAGAGTAGGTGAATGAAGGAGAGTATTCTTGATGTATCTTCCACCTTATCAGTTGTGATATATAAAATAGTGATAAGCTATTGTGATATTAAAAAAATTATATCAGGTAAAATTTAATTTTCAAATATCTCATAATTCTCATATTAGTATTCTGTGTGTCCTCACCAAAATAATCTATATTGAGAATTTATCATGTTTATAACATCACATTCCTTATAGAAACCTTTATAGGGAACAATATATTGTTTATAAGACTTTTTCTTATGAACTAATCACATATATCCATTTTATTAGATAATCATGAATATAATATTAATATTTAAAATTTAATGAAATAACAACGCATTATTCCATCCTCAATCACATTAAAAATCCACACAATTTATTATTAGCTTATATGAATATTTAATTAACTAATTAATCCTCTAGAATGAATCCGTAAATGTTGTAGTAAACTGATCATTGATAAATACTAGAATGATATATTAAAATTATTCTTAGATACATAACCATACTATTAAACACATTGTAAATATCCTTCTACACATTGGATAACTACCATTTTATGTTTTCAAATTCTATAATAATTAACAATATTATTCATAAACATCAATATATTTTTCATGAGAATAATTCTTTCGAATTTAACATAGACAAATCTATTTGTAACCATGTTAAAATCATACATTTATTCATCAAGCATGTCCCAAAAATCATGAGAAAATATTTTATATAATCATCTATTAAATTACGATATAAATATTTAAATAAAAACATTATATATATCAATAAAAATGTTAAATTAAATAGAATTTAATTTTTTGTTATTGTGAAATTTTTTTTATCAAATTTAATCATGTGAGGTATATATAAAAAATTGAGTAATTTCAATATTATAAAAAACATACAACTAACAAGAAACATAAATGAAGTTAATATAATCCAATTTATATATTAATTTTAAAATATATTTCATCATTATATAAAACATATCATCATTTTTCATATAAAACACTTTTAATGTCAATGTATTTATTCCATTTCACATGATATTACTTAACTTTTAGAAAGAAACCACTTCAATGGAAGGTAAACAATTTAGTAATATTAAATATATATATATATATATATTATACAGAATGATATAACAAAAAGTTTAACTATATTTTTCAATCCTAAATAGATACACATTCTAAAAAATGTCACAATAATCTATGGTTGGTTACAAGTGATTCATCTTACTAGGGTTATGCATTATATCATTGATTCATGTACCACCGATCTGTGAACTATAATCAATATAATATATAATCTAATGTACATAATATTTGGGAATCTAAAATCATATCACATAATATAATAATTTACCATAAAATCTAGTCATTGAATTTAAAAAAAGTCATATGGTACTATATTTACATAAAATTCATATGATAAATTCTTATTATTCAATATAAACATATAAAATATTATTGGATTATTTGAATACTGTTAAATTTATAAAAATAAATTTATAATATAAAGAATTATATACATAAACCTTATTAGTAATTTCTGTTCACATGAAAAATTATCATCACTAAAAGTAGTCTTCATGGATATTATACCTCTATTTAATATGAATAATACTATTAAAAAATGATAATATTTTAATTAATAATTCAATAAGAGTAGTTATAACTATAATGATAATAACAATACTCATTCAAAACATCTCATGCATTGTTAATTTTATGGATTTTTTTTTGAAAATACAATCAATTGTTACATGTCTGAATGAATACTCGAAATTAATTCATGCGTCTAGGCTTTGAATTCTATCTTTATAATGATGTTCATAACACCACCTAGGGAATGGTGTTTGAACCAATAATAAAAAAGGCAGGGTGGGAGGTCCGAAAATATATGGTATGTGTGTTTTAATATTATGGGTGTCCTATACAGATTTAATAAATCTTCATAAATCCCATACCTAAATCAATAGCTATACTGACATGGGATAATTATATCAATTAATTAATATGTTTTGTTGATAACCAATGATCAAAGTGTAATATTCACTCATTCATATAAGGAATCATGGCCAACATAGAGGTTATCCTTTCATTGAATTTTTTAAGAGAAATGTAATTTTATACACAATACCTAAAGTAAGTCTATGGATATATATTAAATCATTATAAAAGGTTTTTTTATCCTCCTCACAATAATTATTTAGGGAATATTAGGTTTTTAACTTAACAAATATAGTTTCCATAACATAAAGAATAATTTTACTATATAATTACAAATACTATGCTTATGAAATAAGTAATAGTATTCCCAGGACACATGTAATAAAATTATCTTAAAGAAATATATTTTATTATCATAACATAAGACATTATGTGATCATCACCTAATGAATCGGAGACACTTCACATGTTGATAGATATATTCTCGAGATATTAGGTATTTGGGTCATATTATTTTCATCATATATGGATTACATTTATGATCACATTGTGAATGAAAATTAACTCTTATGATCATTATAATTAGGTGTCAATTCATCTAATTCTCACCACATGATTGATTTTAAACAACATAGGATCAGAACATAATAGAAATATTCACATTTTTTGTTATATAAGAAGATTCCATTTTTAGATTATAGTTTGGGTAATCTGGAAGGTTTTGTTCTAAAAATAATGTTGTGATATTTTATAGAATTAAAACATATAAAAAATGTGGATGGGATCATAGTAGTGTTTAGATTAAGCCATAAAAAGACATCATCTCTATCATGATGGAACATGAAAAAAACCCCATAGTTAATTTTACTGCTTCTATATCTTCATAAAATGATATATCACTACATTTTTAAATAATTTAGTTTTGATGGATGTTTCATGAAATTGTAAAAAAACAAGAATATAATTGGTAATATACATTGAACTTCATGTTTTGGTTTAACCTATTATATGAAACATGTGGAGGAATGCGACATTGGGCACACATTTTTAGGAAAAATTGTAAATGGAATGGATCAATGAGTGGATAAATAATATGATTATACTTTATGATATAGTTTTCTATTACACCTTGTAGGATTCCTAGACTCTGCTTAAAATTTTTGATATATATGGTTCTTATGAAGTTGTTTTTGAATCCTTGGATGATAAAAATATATTTTAGAATTATTTTTATGTGGATATATTTTCATTTATATATTTATTTGGATAAACCCTAATTATGATTGTGTGATCACTATGTTTAATTTTTTTTATTTTTATGACAACTTCTTTGATGTTTCATTAAATTGGTTGACAAAACATTGAGTCATAATATATTCAGGGACTCCCGATACATCGAATTACATGAGTCCCCAATAAATAATATACACTATATTGATCGTAGAGGATCAATTATTTGAGAAAATATTTAGAACATTATAATTCATAAAATGTATTATATTAAGTAATTCAAAAATTACTCAAATATAATACATTAAATGGTGGTAACCTGTATATTGGGTGGTTTAAGTGTTTATATTGTATGACTTTAGATCATTGAATTATGATAAATAAAAATTTCAAAGTGAAAATAATGAAAATGTCAAGTGTGAGAGTATTTATTAGCCTCTACCATCTTTTAATGAGTTTATCATTGAATACTAATGCACGTAAAACTCTAGGCTTGTGTACCACCTTCATTTATAGACCAAAAAATGGATTTTTTTCATGAATCTACACTATTAAAAAATAATTAATTTTTCATTTTAATTATTCATTATTTGATTCAAATTTGTGTTTTAATGAGTTCACCCCCATAGATTTGTCTATAATTATAATGTGGAGGATATAATTTTCAAGACAATACTATAGTTTTCGATTTTTATAACCATTATTTACACAACCAATGTCATTCATCTAGAATAAAAATTTGTGCCTACCTTACATGCAACCAAAATTTTTTCAAAAAAATGAGTGAATTCTACTATTCCATGTATAATTTATATTATTAAATAATCCAATGAAAATATCATTTCACTCCATAAGATCTAATTTTTTTAGAATGGTATATAATAAAAAATAGTATTTGAATATGACTAAGAGAATTTAATCGAGGCCTATTTAATCTATATAGTCTTATATGTTCTATACTATGATAAATATATTACACTATCCAAGAAAATATAAAATCAACTATTTGTAGAAGAAATATTGTACTTGTTTTTTAATATATTTACTCACTATCATTTATAACTACAACATGATTTCATGATAAAGGATATAGACATTGAAACAATTATATATTAGATTTTTTTCATAAAGAGGTCATATTCGGATGAACATATTTGTTGTCATTTTGTGATTATATATAGTAACTTTTTGTCAGTGTTTTTTTAGTGAAACATATTATTAAATTCCGATGGAAATGAGTATATATTTATAAAGCATCTATAAAAAACTATTCCAACACATTTTCATTCCAACAAAGGGGGTATCTATAATGTTAGGATGAATATATGGGATAAATAATGATGATTAATTACAACTTGCATGTTATCTTCATCACTGCATTTATGACTTTAGAGTCTCCCCATAGGAATTTGATTGTATATGGTGGTGTGGACATCATAATTTCATGACTACCACCATACTGAACATAAGAAACACCTTCTGAGAATATGATCCCTCGATATAAATATATTTCTTCATTATGTCTAGTTTGATGGTAGACAATTAGTTGTCTATAAGATTTATGGGATCCTTTATTAGGTATAATACATAAAATATAATGATTTTGAGGATGTATATAGGAGTCATGGTTAAAATATCTTTATTTTTTATTTCTGAATTAGGTATTAAATATGATATATATTTGATAATTTCATTCATTAAATCTGATATACCTTTTAAGAAATGTTTTTAGTTTCTATGAGAAAATACATTAATGTGGAACGTAGGGGGGACAATGAAATTCCAAAAAGTTTATGTAGAAGGGAAATTTTTGTCATATTGTTTCTATTTAGAATAAGGACATTACACCTAATATGTATTCTATTTTAGTACTTGGAATTCCGGAAGAAAATGATTATGAAATAACATGTATCTTCCATCTGTTGACTTTTCTTTTTTATAAGGATGAAAAAATGGTATAAGGTCATGGGAACTAATTATTAAAGCACTACAGTTGCATGGAAAATTGGTCAAAAATTCTATCTCAATGTCAGGGAAGCTATATGATATGCTGAAATGTATAAACCATATGTATGTACATCTTATTTGTAATTATTATTTTTAGTTTTTTCATGTTTTGTTAACCATAAACATTATATTTTGTGAATTATCAATCCGGATTTTCCTATAAATACAAAAATCATTTTATACATACAAAATGTTATTAGAGTTTATTTTTTATGAATATATATGAGTAGGTTTCTATAAATGATTTTATCACATGAGATGTCGAACATTATCTCAAAAATATATGTAATGATGATATTATGGATTCTTATGTTTGATGAATTGACTATATTTTCTAATTTGTATTTGTATAAGGTAGGTTTTTTGGTACAAAAATCCATGAGAATAACATTTTTAATTTTTCTAAATCTTATTTCATCATGAAGAAGTTATATTAGATTTTGTGACTACTGTCCATGTAAACAGAGGTATATTATGAAGGATATCCCATAATATTATGATATCTCTGGTGTATAATAAGTAATGAATCCACTATTGTGATGATAAAAAATTCATGGGCTGAAGACTATAATGGAAATCTCACCAACAACATGTAATGATATGTATTAGAATATCATAGATATAATTTGAGAGAACCAATCCTATTGGAAGATTCACTAGTGCATGTAAAATTCCTATTGGGTTCATTACATAACAATACATTGGAGACCCCCTATCAATAGTGGAAAAAACCTATTAAGTAGTGATATCTATTATAGAAAATTTCATCCATTCTGATATTTTTTTAGTTGGGGACTCTAGGGTTTGGATATATAATGTTGAATAAATAACATGGAAGAATTCCATGTATCATGGGAAAGAGTAATTTGATATAAATATACTTATTTAAATTTATCAATGCGATATCCTCTATGTTATCTTCTACATATTTATGAATGGTAAATTCATTTAATATTAAATATATTTCGATAAAAGTTTCTATACAAATAAAATTATAAAGGATATGGTGTTTATTATATGATTATTGGACACTCATACCCAATATTATGAATTATAGTTAATTAAAAAATTTACAAGTTAAAAAAATAAAAAATATTAATTATATGGTGAATTTGGTATACTTCCATTTCTATAGATAATTATTTAGTGAAATGTTAATTATTATTCTTTTAGGGAAACCAATTATTGGATTAAATAATTTATATTACATTAGTGAATGTATAGAAGAGGGGTTTATTTGATAATCCCAATTATGGATTTGATGTGTCTAGAGAATTGGATTGAATTGAATGTGAAATGACAGATTCATCTTAGGATGATTATGGGAATTTAACTAGTGACTAACCATGTAAATATATTAAAACTCAAACATACTCATTCATATAGATTTTTATTTAAAATAAAACATAGTAAAGATCCAAAAAAATTCAGAAGACACATCTATGGGAATATAATGTATTAAAGATAGAGTGAATCCATGGTGATGATATTAACCCCTTTTAGATTTATATTGTGATAATTATTGATACATAACTAATCTGATCCTAGAATATCAGGAAAGTCCAGATAATTAGCTGTCTCATTCTCCTCTAGCCAGGTCTAAGACACACATGTGTTGTATAAGGCCCCACCCTTAAACCTTACTTAACATTCAATTAAATGAGTAATTCACATTGAGGATCTTTTCAGGTTTATAGTTTTTGAGATTTAGATCATAACTATTACATCTCAATAGATTTACAAAGTAGACACTTCTACCATGTTTCCATAGAATAAAAAACTCTTAAAAAGAAACATGTCTAGTTCCATGTTTTATATATCATGTCATTCCCTTGATCCCATCGTTGACCTTATTCCACATTATGTCATGTGATAAACATTTCAAAAAATCTTGGTGTGAGCATAAACAGATCAGTAAGTGATACACAAAGAATGAAAACTGTTAGTTTATCAAAACAACAAGTAAACCATGTATACTTTATCAAAGTAATACCTTTCACCTTTATGAAGTAGTAAAAACTCTTCACTGAATAAAACATCATCACTTACCCTATTGTAATCAAAATATTACCATAAAACCCATAAAAAGATCACATAACAAATAATGATAACTTGGGACATAAACATACTTAAGTGGAATAACCTTATGGTCGACTTCCACACATATCTCTTAATGGAATAGCCATACGACCATCTTCCATACATACTTAATGCCATAGCCATACGGCCGACTTCCATACCCAATGCATTGGAGTTTATAATGTAACCACCCATCCTGCTATTCACGACACCACCCGTCATATGGTTTATCACGTAACCACCCGTCAAATGTCCAAGTAGCATTATAAAATCATAAGACATAAAACAAACTTAATGGAAAGAAAACATTTCCACACTTTGATCACAATATATCACTCAAATATATTGACATAACAAATACATTATAAAAACCATTTTCAATACCAAAATACATAAAATATTATATGGTATTTATTTCATTTTAAAAAACATTACGGCCTGTTGAGGAAGCCAAAGACCAAATAATACTCGCTGCGTCGAAAAAGGTCGTTGTCACCGCGTACGTTAAAGAAAAATTCCTTTTTTTCATTTTGTAAAACACTTCATAGAAAAAGATTCCTTTTGTATAAAAGTAAAAGTCAAAGGGTTTTATACACCTTATGAAAGAAAGTTGTGTATAAAACGAAATATGCTTCAATGAATGGAGATTGAGACGAAGTCCCTTACCTCGGGTCCGACTTGACTCGATCGTTCTTTAACGTCCTGAATAATAAGCATGAGTTAATTTATACTTTTTTAAGAAACTTTTTCAAGTTCATTGTTCCTTTTATATCACTTCCTTCCAGGTTATAAACATTATCTATCCATTTAAGTTAATAATGTTTGTTTTGTTGATATTTGGTTCTTAAGTCGAAAGTGGACTTCTTACAATTACATGTTGTTCGTGTGGTCAAAGGTTCATTATATCCAGAGTGAAATTCCTGATTTGGATATCATATATATCATATATATACATAATATACATGTATTTATAATATTACATAATCATTTAGAGTTAAGAAATGAAATGCACCGTTCATGGAGACGGTAAGCCGTACGTATGCATGAACGCTACTTTCATTTCTTTGTCATATTAATGGAATTAAAACTAAATGAGAGTTATGTATATTTTAATTCCAGAATTATATTAAACATATAGATGTAACATACATCACATATATACATTATATATATGTACTTATAATAGTAAATTACATTTGGTGATAAGAAATGAAATGCACCGTTCATGGAGACAGTAAGTCGTACGTACGCATGAACGCTACATTCATTTCTATCTCATACTTTAATGGAAGGAAATAATAATGATATAGAGGTATATTATTATTCCCGTATAACATCATATATAATAACTTTAAATCCATCCTTTATACATCCCACATATGGCATTAACGAATCAAATCACTTTGAGGGGGCAATAGTCCGCACTTTCTTAAATGAAGATATCGCGTTTACCCATAATGGAAACCATAAAGGTATGCCCAAAATTAAAAATAAAGAAGATTAAGGAAAACATAAACATATTACATATCATATATAAACATAGTTTCATCTTAATGTCCACCTTTGAAGGGGTTAAAATAATGTTGAACAATCATTGTTTCGGGAGGCAGAAATTCGCCATCCACGGAAACAGTATGTTCTTTAACCATTAGATGTAGGTGTGTGTAAGTGTAGCTAAAATAATTCATATAAAAACATCCTAGTATATTTAGGATACTGTAGTTGTTACAAAAGAAAATAATAAAAAGAGTTTAGGGGGTTGGAGAAGAAAAATAAAACAAAAGGACTCAAGTGAAGATATTACCTTAAAATCGGGTAACTCCCTTTGGTTTGAGCTCAAATTATTCCTTTGGAATACTTCTTCCCAAAGTGAGGCTTCAATGAGTAAGAGAGGGAAATGGGGAGAAAAAATTTTCATGGTTTGGCTGAGCCAAAGGCTTTGGGAGTGTGGGTAAGGAGGTAGAGGTGGGGGCCTTTTATAAGAGGAGAGGAGGGGCACTCTTGGAAGGTAAAGAAAAGTAACTTTATTTTAAAATGGTATTCAGATTTAAGAAGTCCCAAATTGATGTGTTTAGTTGATAAGGTGATAAGGGTTCGAAATCCACCCATACAATAGTTTTTGGCAATTTTTAGGTCTTAGATTTTACATTATCTTTCCATTTTATTTAAATCGTTAAATAAGGAGGTCATCACTACATCATCATGATGTCATAAATAATTTAATATATTTAATGTCTAAAAATTATAAAAAAATACTATGATGTAGGAAATCTGTTTATATTTCTAATTAATAATTATAGTAACAAATATTACTTGTATAACACCATGTAATAATTGTTTTAGTAAAACATCTCATGTGTTTGTCATTTTGACATTATCATTAAATAAAATGTTATTTATGTAATTTCCCAACCAAAGTGGCTCCATGGGGTCCCCAAGTTGACCCATGGCTTGTATTGGTCGGCCATGACACATACAGTAAGTCTAGGACATGTTTCAATGTATTTTCATTTTATTATAATATCTTTTTTTCCTAAAATTGTACTAATTACCTCTAATCGCGATTAAGAACGTAAAAGTTACTATTCACCAAAAAAAAATATTTTAAATCTCATTGAACCACATTTTACATCATAATGAAAACCATGTATGTCAGATTTTTGAAATTCAAAACACAGAAGTGGTAAAATTTCATTTAAACGAAAAATCAGTTTTTATAAGTACCACCTACTGGTTTCACTATTCATCAAAAATTGATGTTTTTCAGAAAAATACCAAAACTTCACCCTAAGCTATATTTGATATTCCAAATTCAAAAATGAAGTCAATTTTAAAAAATTCACAACATATAAGTGGCATTAATTAATTTAATAATTAATTCCTGATATCAGAGCAAATAGCGTGTTTTTCTGATACAATAAGTATCAAAAGATTGACACTAGTTTAAGTCTGATTTCAAAGTGAAATTAATTCCAACGACCACTATTGGATTTAACGGTAAAAATATATTATAATTTCACTTTAAAACCAAATCAAAAGATAATCTAATCATCTTAATAAATTAGATTAAAAAGAGGTTTTGAATTAAAATACAACATTTAACACTATTCATTAAAAAATGGACTTTAGCGGAAGGATACCAAATATTTACACAATGTAAATTTTGATGTCCCGATTCTAAAAAAGAGTTATATATGGTTTTATAAGATTGATCAAAACTATATTTAATTATGGTTCGCCGTCAAAAGGTTATAAGTGGACCTTTCGAGAAAATTAGTATATATAAGCCTAAAATTGAATTCTTTTCGTATTTTAAGCCTTTATACTTTATTAGATAAATGTAAAAACATTTAACAGACATTTATAATCATATTTTAGTTATTTCTATACATTCCCTCCAGTACAACGTCTAAATGTTAACTAAAAATTAATATAATTTTATTTTATTACTAGTGTGCAACGTACGATTTCAAAGAAACTCTTTGTTGCGTATCAGGAACACTATCGAACATAGCAACCCCTTTAAAGTATAATTAATAAATATGAAAATATATTATTCTTTATTTACCTGGGATGTTACATCCTTCCCCCCTTTTTGGAATTCCGTCCTCACAATTTTATTCACTTATCAAAATAAGTGGGGGTATTTATCCCTCATAGCATTTTCAGATTTCCACGTTGCCTCTTCAACCATATGGTTTTTCCAAAAAACTTTTACCTGGTGAATCACCTTATTCCGCAATACTTGCTCTCTTCGGTCAAAAATCTAGACTGGTTGTTCTTCATAAGAGAGATTCTCTTCCAACTGAACTACCTCTGGGCTCAAAACATGAGATGAATCTGGCATATACTTCCTCAACATCGAAACATGAAAAACATTGTGTACCTGAGATAAACTCGAAGGTAAAGCCACTCTGTAAGCAACTGATCCAACTCTCTCCAGAATTTCATATGGTCCAATGAACCTTGGACCGAACTTTCCTTTCTTACCAAATCTCATCACACTTTCCCATGGAGAAACCTTGAGGAAAACATGATCACCTACCTCAAAAGATATATCCTTCCTCCGGTTATCCGCATAACTCTTCTGCCTGCTTTGAGCTATTCTCATGTGTTTCTGAATCAACTAAACTTTTTCTGCCAACTCTTCTAAACATTCTGTTCCCATCCGCTTCCTTTCACCCACTTCATTGTAAAATGCTGAAGTTCGACACCACTTCCCATATAATGACTCAAATGGTTCCATTTGTATATTGGAATGAAAACTGTTATTATAGGAAAACTCAACCAAAGAAATATGTTGGTCCCAACATCTCTGATAATCCATCGAACAAGCTCGTATCATATCCTCAAAGGTCTGAATTGTTCATTCTGACTGCCCATCTGATTGGGGATGAAAAGTAGTAATAAATTTTAATTCAGTACACAATGACTTCTGAAGGCCTTTCCAAAAGTTAGAAGTAAACCTTGGATCACAGTCAGATACAATGTAGAGTGGAAATCCATGAAACCTGACTATATCTTTATGATAAAAACGGTAAATTTGATCTAGTGAAAAAGTATCTCGTATAGGAAGGAAATGATCAGATTTAGTCAATCGATTAATAATTACCCCGATTTCATTATTACTTCGAGATTTCCTTGGTAATCCCACAACAAAGTCCATAGATATATTTTCCCATTTCCACTATGGCACTGGTAGTGGCTGAACCATCCATTTCGGTAACTACCACTCTACTTTAACCTGCTGACAAGTCAAACACTTCATAGTAAAATGAGCCATATCTCTTTTCATTCCATCCCACCTGTAATACTCCCGCAGATCCTTGTACATCTTAGTACTACCAGGATGAACTGAAAACAGGGAACTATGAGCCTCACATAACAACTCATTATTCAATTGTGAATCACAAGGCACAAATAATCTCTTCCCAAACCTCAAAACACGATCATTATCAATGTTGAATTCAGGCAGCTTACCCTTCTGAACCAGATCTACCTTTTTCTGCAACTCACTGTCTTGCTTCTGTTCTTACTTGATTCTATCTGATATAGATGATCTCACTGATACCTGAAACAAAACAGAAGAACTTCCTGCACGAACAACTTCTATGACAAAGTTAATCAAATCAAAAAACAAAGGATCTCGTTCCAAATGTAGCATGGTTAATGAATCATTACTTTTTCAACTCAAAGAATCAGCCACATTATTTGCTTTTCCCGAATGGTAGTGAATTGTACAATCATAATCCTTGATTAATTCCAGCCTTCTCCTATTTCTCATGTTCAATTAATTCTGAGTGAATATATACTTTAATCATTTTTGATCAGTATATATTTCACACTTTACTCCATACAAATGATGCCTCCAAATTTGTAAAGCAAAAACAACAGCAGTTAGTTCCAAATCATGTGTAGGGTAATTTACCTCATGAGTTTTCAACTGACCTGAAGCATAAGCAATTACCTGATCATTATGCATAAGGACACAACCAAGTACCTTCAATGATGCATCACTGTATATAACAAACTCACCATTCCTGGAAAGAAGTGCCAAAACTAGAGCATTCACCAATATTTTTTTCAAATCCTGAAAACAATCATCACATTCTTTTGTCCAGGTAAACATAACACCCTTTCGAGTTAGCTTAGTCATTGGACTAGATAACCATGAAAAAGTTTCAAAAAACCTTCAGTAGTAACCTTCCAAACTAAGAAAAATACGGATCTCAGTTACATTTTTGGGTCTTGGCCATTCTTCAACAACTTTTGTTTTAGCAGGATCAATAGTTATGCCATTTTTTGAAACAACTTGTCCCAGGAAAGAAATTTGTTGTAACCAAAACTCACACTTGCTGAATTTTCCATACAGTTTGTTTTATTTTAAGGTTTGCAAGATAACCCGTAAATGTCTTTCATGCTCCTATTTACTTTTAGAAAACACCAAAATATCATCAATAAACACAACCACCATTTATCACCTGAATCAAATGAGCCATCACTACAACAAATTGTACAATTCTGACTCTGACCATCTCAGGATAGTAATTTGAATGGTCATTTCCCTTTGTATGCCTTCCCAGAAAAGTTGCTCTGTTTCCTCTATGGAAAACCATTCTTATCACAAAAATACCTTAGATGAAGCAACATGGTAAACTTTAAATGCTATATCATTTCAATCGTACAATAAATTATCTTATAATTTTACACTTTTCTGACTCTTATAGTTGTCTAAACCGACCTATGATACCAACTATAAGGCCCCAGCCGTAAACCTTACTTAACATTGAATTAAATGATTAATTCACATTGAGGATCTTTTCAGGTTTATATTTTTAGAGACTTAGAACATAACTATTACATCTCAAAAGATTTACAATGTAGACACTTCTACCAAGTTTCCATAGAATAAAAAACTCTTAAAAAGAAACATGTCTAGTTCCATGTTTTATATAGCATGTCATTCCCATGATCCCATACCTAACCTTATTCCACATTAATTCGTGTGAAAAACATTTCAAATAAACTTGGGGGGAGCATAAAAAGCTCAGTAAGGGATACACAAAGAATGAAAACTGTTAGTTTAACAAAACAACAAGTAAACCATGTATACTTTATCAAAGTAATACTTTTCACCTTTATGATGTTGTAAAAACTCTTCACTGAATAAAAGATCATTACTTACTCTTTTGTAACCAAAATATTACCATATAACCCATAAAAAGATCACATAACATATAAAGGTAACTTGGGACATAAACATACTTAAGTGGAATAACCATATGGTCGACTTCCACACACATCTCTTAATGGAATAGCCATAAGGCCAACTTCCATACATACTTAATGGAATAACCATACGGCCGACTTCCATACCCAATGCATTGGAGTCTATAACGTAACCACCCATCCTGGTATTCACGACACCACCCGTCATATGGTTTATCACGTAACCACCCATCAAATGTCCAAGTACTATTATAAAATCATAAGACATAAAACAAACATAATGGAAAGAAAACATTTCCACACTTTGATCACAATATATCACTCAAATATATTGACATAAAAATTCAATTATAAAAACCATTTTCAATACCAAAATACATAAAAGAGTATATGAAATTTGTTTCATTTTAAAAAAAACATTACGTCTTGTTGAGGAATCCAACGACCAAATAATTCTCGCGGTGGTGGAAAAGGTCGTTGTCACCGCGTACGTTAAAGAAACATTCCTTTTTTCATTTTTTAAACACTTAGTAGAAAAAGATTCCTTTTGTATAAAAGTAAATTTCAAAGGGGTTTATACACCGTATGAAAGAAAGTTGTGTATAAAATGAAATATGCCTCTATGAAAGGAGATTGAGACGAAGTCCTTTACCTCGGGTCCGACTTGACCCGATCGTTCTTTAACGTCCTGAATAATAAACTTGAGTTAATTTATACTTGGTTAAAGACCTTTTTCACGTTCATTATTCCTTTTATATTACTTATTTCCATGTTATGAACATTATGTAACCATTTATGTTAATAATGTTTGTTTTTTTGATATTTGGTTCTTAAGTCGAAAGTGGACTTCTTACAATTACATGTTGTTCGTGTGTCAAAGGTTCTTTATATCCAGAGTGACATTCCTGATTTGAATATCATATATATCATATATATCCAGAATATACATGTATTTATAATATTACATAATCCTTTAGAGGTAAGAAATGAAATGCATCGTTCATGGAGACGGTAAGCCGTACGTACGCATGAACGCTACTTTCATTTTTTTGTCATATTAATGGAATTAAAACGAAATGAGAGGTATGTATATTTTAATTCCATAATTATATTAATCATCTAGATGTAACATACATCATATATATCCATTATATATATTTACTTATAATAGTACATTACATTTGGGGATAAGAAATGAAATGCACCGTTCATGAAGACGGTAAGCCGTACGTACGCATGAACGCTACTTTCATAACTATATCATACTTTAATGGAAATAAATAATAATTATATAGAGGAATATTATAGTTCCAGTATAACATCATATATAATAACTTTAAATCCATCCTTTATACATCCCACATATGGCATTAACGAATCAAATCACTTTGAGGGGGCGGTAATCCGCACTTCCTTAAATGAAGATATCACGTTTACCCATAATGGAAACCATAAAGGTATGCCCAAAATGAAAAATACAGAAGCTTAAGGAAAACATAAACATATTAAATATCATATATAAATATAGTTTCATCTTAATGGCCACCTTAGAAGGTGTTAAAATAATGTTGAACAATCATCGTTTCAGGAGGCTGAAATTTCTCCATCCACAGAAAGAGAATGTTATTTAACCATTAAATGTAGGTGTGTGTATGTGTAGCTCTAATCCATCTTATAACAACATCCTAGTATATTTAGGATACTGGAGTTGTTACAAAAGAAAAAAATAAAAATAGTTTAGGTGGTTGGAGAAGCAAAATAAATCAAAAGGACTCAAGTGAAGATATTACCTTAAAATCGGGTAACTCCCATTGGTTTGAGTTCAAAGGCTTCCTTGGAAAGACTTCTGCCCAATTTTAGGCTTCAAGGAGTAAGAGAGGGAAGTGGAGAGACAAAATGGGCAAGGGTTGGCCGAGCCAAAGGCTTTGGGAGTGTGGGTAAGGAGGTAGAGGTGGGGCCTTTTATAAGAGGAGAGGAGGGGCACTCTTGGAAGGTAAAGAAAAGTCACGTTATTTTAAAATGGTATTCAGATTTAAGAGGTCCCAAATTGATTTGTTTCTAGGATAAGGTGATACGGGTTTTAAATCTAACCATACAATAGTTTTTGGCCATTTTTAGGTCTAATATTTTACATTATCATTCCATTTTATTTAAATTGTTAAATAATGAGGTCATCGCTGCATCATCATGATGTCATAAATAATTTAATTTATTTAATGTCTAAAAATTATAAACAAAATACTATGATTTATAAAATATTTTCAGCTTTCTAATGAATATTTATAGTCAAAATTATTACTTTTATAACACCATGTAAAAATTGTTTTAGTAAAACATCTCATGTGTGTGCCATTTTGACTTTAACATTAAATAAAAAGTTATTTATGTCATTTCCCAACCAAAGTGGCTCCATGGGGTACCCAAGTTGACCCATGGCTTGTCTTTGTCGGCCATGACACATCCAATAAGGGTAGGACATGTTTCAAGGTATTTTCATTTTATTATAATATCATTTTTGCCTTAAATTGCAATAATTACCTCTAATCGCGATTAAGAACTTAAAAGTTACTATTCACCCAAAAAAAATATTTTAATCTCATTGAACCACATTTTACTTCTTAATGACAACCATGTATGTCGGATTTTTGAAATTCAAAACACATAAGTGGTAAAATTTATTTTAAACGAAAAATCAGTTTTTATAAGTACCACTTAGTGCTTTTACTATTCATCAAAAATTGAAGTTTTTTCAGAAAAATACCAAAACATCACCCTAAGCTATATTTGATATTCAGAATTCAAAAATGAATTCCATTTTAAAAAATTCACAACATCTAAGTTGCATTAATTAATTTAATAATTAATTCCCATGGTCAGAGCAAATAACGTGTTTTTATGAAACAATAAGTATCAAAAGATTGACACTACTTTAAGTCTGATTTCAAAGTGAAATTAATTCCAATGACCACTATTGGATTTAATGGTAAAAATATATTCTAATTTCACTTTAAAACCAATTCAAAAGATAATATATTCATCTTAATAAATTAGATTAAAAAGTGGTTTTGAATTAAAATACAACATTTAACACTATTCATTAAAAAATGAACATTATGGGAAATATACCAAAAATTTACACAAAGTAAGTTTTGATGTCCCGATTCTATAGAAGAGTTTTATATGGTCCAATAGAATTTATAAGATCGATCAAAACTATATTTAATGATGATTCTCCGTCAAAAGGTGATAAGTGGACCTTTCGTGAAAATTAGAGTATATAAGCCTAAAATTGAATTCTTTTCGTATTTTAAGCCTTTATCCTTTATTAGATAAATGTAAAAACATTTAACAAACATATATAATCATATTTTATTTATTTCTATCCATTCCCTCCAGTACAACAGCTACGTGTTAACTAACATTTAAAATAATTTTATTTTATTACTAGTGTGCAATGTACGATTTCAAAGAAACTCTTTGTTGCATATCGGGTACGCTATCGAACATAGAAACCCCTTTAAAGTAAAATTAAAAAATATGAAAATGTATTATTCATTATTTACCAGGGATGTTACATGTTACTTCCAAGCCTCCCATGACATTGTGGGATGACGTATTCGATAGACCACGGTGTCACACCTAGTCTTTAGAGAGGATTAAAAACTGGCATAGAATCGGTTTCCACATTCGCGAGCTCCAGACCCCATTTCCATAAAGCCATGAGTCATGTCCACGAGTTCTTGGCCTCCACATACAGTGAAGTCCCCTGTCCTAGCCAAATAATGAAGGCTAGAACAACTATACCATTTCTGTCACGTACAATACCTCCGCCTTGCATGTCACCTGAAACACAAGAGCCATTTGTGTTCATCTTCAACCCTCAAGTGGGGGGATTCCAGCTGACCATGTTACCCAGGAAGATATCCTTTAGAGACATAGTATGAGGAGTATAATCCATGATCCACTACAGGGTAGGAGAATCCTTCCACGTTCTGAGATCCTTAACCTTGCCCATTAAAAGATTTTGGGTTCTTATAATAATCATGCACACTGACGATCAAACCTCATCATGAGTCCACTGGTTCCGTGCCTATCACAGACTTCAAAATCTATCCTCCATGACCAAAGTGTGTGCCCTTCTCTCTGGATCCTCTCTTCCCACCCCATGAAACCATCAGATTGTAATTTTTATGGAGTTCTTACAATTATATATTATCCCATGACCCTTTTTCCTGTATCATGTGCTAAATATATTACAATACAATTTCAGCTATGATGTAGATAATTTTGACCCACTTTATTATAACTAAACCATATAACATCAACCACAATAATTTAATCTTTTAAATTATAGAGAAAATTTTTGTTTTAAAGATAAATAAGATTTATTCCAACTACAATGAAATCAATTCTTAAGACATCAACAGCATGTTTCTCCCATTTAACCATGATTTTATAATTTAACAATGGGGCATCGATATCATCCTTATTAAATTATTAATATACATAAACCATGAAACATCATAATTTAAAATCTAGGGAAAAGAGTTAATAAGGGGGATCTCAAATAAATAGTAAGGAAAATTTAAGAAATACCAAATTAATATTATTAGTGACCAGAAGAAGATAATAAGTGGAATATGACATATTCAAATTGCATGAGTATAAACTAATATTATTCATACATATCTATTCAAGTATAATCAAACATCAAAATTTTTCTAAATTTTTATATAAGGAATTATTTTTATGAATCAATAATAACATTCCATTATATTTCAATATTGATGGAAATATGTATCGACAACCCATAATAATAATTTATAAAACATGTTGGTGTTATAGAATATCATTTAAAAGAACCATTATTAAACCATTATATAACTGTTATGAATAGATTAAATGGTATTTTCAAATAACATATATATAGTACCCAATGAATCAGAATAATATCTACCCAAACCCATCATAAAATCAATAATATGTTCAATCTAGTTGCACCTATAATTTATACTTTCCATGAAGCTAATAAATTTAGAATTAATCAAAAAAATTTGAAACATTATTTATAATTTTTATATCATTATTATCCCTTAAAAACATGTTCCACTAAAATCACTTTTAAAAATGATTAATCCATGGAAATGAAATTGGATTGAAAACAATCACTTTGAAATATTATTTTTCCAATGGAAAATATATAGGTTACAAAATGATATCGTTGAACATGGTTAAATACTATTAAAATTTGGGTTCAAAAAAATATTTAAAATATGATTTAAGCATCAAAATTAGGTAAGTTCCAAATAATATTTTTGAAATATGACTAACACATGGAAATGAATGTCGTATCAAAATAATACATTTGAAACATTATTAACTAATGGAAATAAAATGGTTTACAAACATTTCTCTCAAAAACATGAATAAGAAAAATTAAAAAATGGGTTCCAAAATCATATTAAAAAATGATTTACCTGTATAAATGAAACTTGTTATAAAATAAAATATTTGAATCATGAATATCCCATGTAAAAAAATGGTTTACAAACAACATCTGTACTGTATATTCAACATGTGGAAAAGAAACAAGTTTTATAAAAAACTCATTGAATCAAATATAATCATTCCAAATAATGAATGAAGATGGTATAAATAAAAACATCCCCTATGTAAGATAATAAACATTAATCATTTTTGACATTGATTATTGTATGTAATTTTAATTGATATTTAAAAACATTATTGAGAAAAATAATCGTTAAATGTTCCTATGTTTCCCTTACCACATTGAACAATTTGAATCATTCATCCCATGAATAAAATTATGTAAAATGAAAATTTTTATTTCATGATAGTAATTAAATTCATGATATATCATATCAATTGGTAATTATGAATCCCTCATAAAATAATATAGTGGAATAACATAACAAACATTCCCAAGATGGAAAATTGTGGAAAAAATCCACTACAACTTTGGTAACATTAAAATTGTATACCCCTTAAAAGAGAGATCATATAAAAGGTATGTAAAACCACATTATGTTTTTTATAATTCACATCAAATACATTTATGGTTAGTATATACACTAGACATTAAAATTATTGTCTAATATTGAATATATCTCATAGAAGTAAATGTTAGATGTGAGAACCCCTAAAATAGATTGTATCATTATTGTGATAAAAATTAAATGAAATAATTAGAAGTTAAAATTGTAAATCCAAAAAATAAAATATTAATTACATAATTATATAACCATTGTTAATTTCTCTCATATTTATTTCATAAAAGGACCAATGACATAGAATTTTATCCTAGTGAATGTAAATTGACCTAAGATATGCCCTTACGACTTGGTGACATTCAGGTAAAACCCCATGAGATAAAATAATTTAAATTGAAAAATAAAATACACATAAAAATGATGTATTAATGATATTTCATATAAATATTTAACTATTTAAACCATATATAAGAAATAAGGTGTACAGTAATAATTTATGCCTCAATGAATTGAAATTGAGAAGAAGTTATTTACCTTGAGTCAGATTTTTCATTCTTGTTATCTTATATCATGAATAATAAAACTATGTTACTTATTAAAATTATTCATAACCAATTTCATTATTATTATTATTATTATTATTTCATTTATTAACTATTTATATATATTTACTTAATTAATAATTTTTAAATCATATTTTTTATGATATTCATCCTATGTGTCAAAACATACCTAAATATGTCAACAATATTCAATAATGATAAATTTTAAAAATAATTAATAATCACATTTTATTAAAAATAATAATTTTAAAATTAAATATTAATAATTATTTTAAAAAATATACCAATTTTACCATCATAGAGACGGTAGGCTTTACATATGAATGACAAATATTCCCATTTTTTATTGATTATTATGAAATGAGTGTACAAAATGTTTATATATAAATAATGATAATTATATAATAAATACAATCTTATATTATTATATAAACTTATATATATTGTTATTATTTTTTGGTTTTGATAACGAGGAATCACATCGCTTCTGGTAGTCGGTGGTCTACATATACATGAACGATGTTATAACTTATTCATTGTGTGAGAAGGAAAAAATGGCATGTTATATTTTAAGATAGAAAATTATTTAATAAATATCATTAATATTCAATTCATAACAAATAATTATATTATATTATTTTTTAATACATTCCATGAAATGTGGGAATGTATTCCATCACTTTTCGGTGGTAGTAGTATACACGTCCAAAAAGATTTTTTCGTATTCTCATGGAATTTAAATCATTAATTTATGGGTTATATAATATTTACAAAAATACTATTAAATCATAAATATTATAAATATAATATAAAAACACAATTTACATAATTATTCACATACATAAGAGGTTGTAATGATAGAACAAACGACATTTGTTCGTAAAGAGTCAGTTTACCATAAACACGAACAATGATTGTGTATCTCATTGGATGGTTGTATGTGATGGTGAAGTTTTAATACAGAACATAAAAGCATATTAGTATATATTTTTTATATTCATTTTACTATATAATCCTTTTATATGAATAATTTATTTGTTTTGTGTAATGAACGAAATCAAAAGTGATCTTTGAAGATTATTACCTATTTTCCTTGGATCCCCTTTTGGTTCACCCCAAATGATATATTCAGATTTATTTATTCATTATGATTGTCAAGAAAGATGGTATTGAAAATGTTTGGAATATATATTGGCCAGAAATGGAGATTAAAAATGGGTTTTAGTGGTGTGAAGAGAGGGGTAGTGTGAGTTAATTTTTTATAGTTCCGGGGGAGTTGCATTCTGGTAAATTTAAGAAACTAAAAACCATTGGGATGTATTATTTACATAATGTGCAGGAAATATTAATATAAATTAGAGTAAACGGTGTATATGTTTTAAAAATGGATATCAACTATTATTTAGACATGTTTCTAGGTCATTTTCTACATTAATATTAACGATTAACCACCTAGTAAAAACAATTTCACCATCATCATTGTAATTAATATTAGTAAATTCCATTAATATTTTCACGCAAGAACTAGGATGAACGTATTATAAATTCTAATTATTATTATCCAAAATAATGACTCTAATTTACAAAAAATTCAAATCACATAACAAGTATAGTTTTTTTATAATTAATTCTCATACATTTGTCAACAAAGTGGGTTTTAAATTTGAATGTGTTAAAATGTTTACTATGTTTTTATATCTAAATTTTGAGTTAAATTCATTAAAATTTCCAATATTCTTAATTTAGGATATAAAATTGATATAATAAAACAATAAATCAAATTAATAAAATAATTTTTCGACGATACCTTTTTAGACGAGAAATGAAGTTTTCATTTAAAATTCATTGTCATTCACACTCGATGAAAATATGAACGTTAAAAAAACAACACACAAAGTGAATTTGGTTATTTATATATAAATTATAAATTTTAATTTTTTCAGAAAATATTATAAAAGTTTCAACAATCAGATTTACAATAGGTTCAAAATATAAAGAAATTTAAACTTCCTATCTAATATATATAGCTTTTTAGGCTTAAATTTGATTTATTCTTATCTTAACACAATCTATATAAACTGCATGAAATTAAAAACATTTAATTAAATATATATCATATAAAAATATTTTAGTAATAAAAATATTTTTTTTATAAAAACTCAACATTTATATTCAATTTGATTTTTATATTAATTTTTTATAAAATTGAATCCAAATGATTAATTATATACGAATTTGTAAACCATATATTCATAATCATGTTAATAATATTAATTCCAATCATTCTAATTGTTAGGTGATACATATAATGTTAAATAAAAAATATTAATTGTATATTTCTTCTAGTTCGATTTGACCATTCATGTAACATAATTTATCAATGAAACCAAATATTAAAAGCAATTCTAGATAAACATGGAGTAACGTACAATGAAGGAAAAAATATGAATTGCCTAAACAAATGATATCAAAGAATTTTAATTAATTTAAAGGAAGATATATATTTAAATATCTAGATGTCATATCCATCCTACCTTTAATTTAATTTACTAATCGACATTCATCGTGATTTTCAAAGGATTAAAATTTTTAGAGATCATTTATTGAAACCCATATCATATAAAGGGGTAATAAAACATACTCTTATAAAGTGAAGGTGAGAAACCTAAAAGCCCTTTATAATGAAGGATAACAAGTATTCTATGTATGGATAAATATTTTTTGGTAATTGAATAATTTATTTGAAAGAAAACAAACTAATTTTCATGGACTGATTAAAAATAAAAAATATTTTGGAAAAGTTGAAGTGAATTATGAAAAAACCAAAAACCGAAGAGGTGGGGAAAATATCAGTTTATCAGATCCAAAATATTGAAATAATATACATTTTTTTCTAGATCCTTTTTTCGAATGATTAATTATTTCATTCACCATATATAATAAAAATATTAAAAATATTCTAACATGACATATGAATTTTGATCATTACCACCGTCTCAGTTTTTTTTAAATAAGGAGCATTCCAATGGATGTTCTATAAACCTAAATCAATATATTAAATTTTAAATACTTTATAATCCTAAATGGTATAACATGTTATTTATTATATCAATAAACAATAACATTAACCAAAATTGTAAGATAATGGTATGAAAATTTAAAAAATGATAAATCCATGAAATGAAACACCAATATTCACTAATAAATAATAATATCCAATGTGAAAACTTATTTATTTTATAATATAAATTTCCCAAAATTCATCAAACATATCCTCACTGAGATTGTAACCCAATGATTAGACATATTTGATTGTATATTCTTCCATGATAAATCAACAACTAATCATTAATGAAATTCCATTTTGTTTCTAACAAAAATAGTAACTATGGAATGTCACACTAACCAGGATATCTTATTGGATAATGAAATCATATGAAAACCATATCCTGCTTTAGTGATGTGTTCAATGTTCACTATATTTTCTAATGTTACGAGATTTCACTATGCATTCAATTTGTACTTTTTTCCATTGTACAATAAAACCAATTCCTCCCAAAAACAATTCATCTTGTTATATGTGTTTAAAAATGTCTAATCCCAAATAAAATTATCTCCAAAAATAAATTTATGATGTGATTTATTATATATTAAATAAGGTATATTGTGCATCATACTTATGACCATCATTATTATTATAGAGCACTGATGGTATCCATAATACATAAGATAATATCATGTGAAAATATTATAATCTCTAATGTTATCTTAACTGATCATTGAATCCAGTTGTAACAGTGTAGGACCAGAACCCCTATATCATGTACGAAAATACATAAATATACATTTCTTTATATGATGCAGATCATTGTGACCCATAAATTTTCATCCAAACCATGCATTATCATAAGTAAGACATATATCATGTAAAGTATGGCAGACCATTTAGGTTTTTAGTTTTAAGTAGTTGTGAAAAAATGCAATATAAATAAGTCAAAAGTCATAAAAGGTACATTTCACCACTTTAACCAAACATTTATTATTTCACAAAAGGTCATATACATCATAATTTATAAATATTTTAGAAGCAATAATTTGTCAATTTAATTTTTAGAACCTGGGGAAATATAATCATGAGAAGGGTGAGCTAAAATGCTAAGTATGTTAAAACATAAAAATTAACAAATGAATGTCATAAGTGATCATAAAAAGATAATTAGAGTATAATGACTTAAAAAATTAATATGTATAACATAATAATATCAATAAACATCAACACCTATATAATCATACATGAAATCCTGACATTTTGATTTATCAACGGAACTAATTATATGAATCGATAATCATTATTTTTGTGATATCTATAATAATATACGGAATCATCAAGAATATATCGATAGAATAAGTTTAATTTGTTGTTATATTAGAACATCAATTCATATAAACTATAAAGAAACCATATTTAATCCTTAAAAAATAATATCTACTATGGTCAACTTCTATATAAGGAGTACCCAATGCATCATAACACTATTCGAGAATAACCATTTTTCATCATTAATGGTATCCCCAGGAAATATCTGGAAGCACTTGTAATCTATAATATCAATTAAACAAATACATATATAATTAAACATATCTAATTAAAACAACCATTATAACTTTTAGAACATTCTTTATTGCTTATTGAGAAATAGGTTACACTCTATTCTCTTTTAAACATTCTTAACCCATTGAAGAAATAATTTCCAAAACAAATATCATTGAAACAGGATGAACCCATGGAAAATACATGAGATATGAAATATTCTGTTTAACATATATGAACCCCAGTAAAAGAAATTGGATTAAAAAATTTTCTTTGAAACTTGATTAACATAATATTATAAATGGGTTCCAAAAAATATCATTGAAATATTGTTAAACCATGGAAAATAAAAGGGTTCTCTAACAATTTCATTGAAACATGCATAACCCATGTAAAAGAAATGGGATATAGAAGATTATAATTAAAATATAAATAAACCACGGAAAATAAATGGGTTCCAAAACAATACAATTGAAACATGAATGACTCATAGAAAATAATTGGGTTAAAAAATAATCCCTTCAAAACATAAATAACACATTGAAATAAAGTGGGTTCCATAACAATATATTTAGTAGATACTAAACATCTGGAAATATAAAAGGGTTTCATAAAAATCTCTTGGAAATAAACATAATCCATACAAAAGTATAACTGAGGATAATATCAATACAATATAACAACAGTGGAAGATAAGTAACAATAGGGGATTTGATGTTTATGAATGAAAAAAATAGTAATGAATTATTAAAACTTTTCCTAAGGAAAATACCATTAAACATTCGAATTTGTGACATTCCAATTTGAATCATCTAAATAATTTACCCCATTAGTTGAACAATGTTAACTAATTAAATGTAAATCATTAGAATATGGAGATTCATGATATATCATGTCAATGTATAAGAATGCACACTTTATAAAAGAATATATATATATATAAGCACCCATCCTTAAACATTAGATAATATTGATATTTCAACTAGTTTTTACATATTAATATTCTTAAAGAGAATTTTGGTTTAAATTTTTTGAATGATAGTTCATAAATCATACATATAAACCAACTAGTATACAAAGTGGATTCTATTAAATCAATATACATTTAATCCAAGACATAATATTTTATACACCAAAAACAAAATGATTTCATAGAAACATCATTGTAACATTTATCATAACATGCTTCTTTATCATAAAAATTATAATAACCTATTAAAAACAATAAAAAAAATGGTATGTGCTTAAACGGATTAATAAGGTATATAAAAATATGTATGGAATTTATTAGTCCATGAGTACATATAAATATATGAAATCAATTCACAATAACATACATCTCACCCATATATACTTACATTGTGAAAAATGATATTTCAAGGAAACAAAATGAAACATATAAATGAAACCATAATGATATATTGTGGTAATTACATACTTATATGTCAACCCTTGTTATAACACCCCAATATTTCATGGTATGTTATTTCTTCAAAATAATTCAATAACTTGCACTACACGCAACACCGAGTTCTAGTGCACCATGACTTACCAAACTAGCCATTCAAAAGTGGTTATGAATAATATTAACTGAATATTGAACTATATATAGGATCCTTATATTTTTAGAATCCATATAATCAGTTTCTTAGACATAATGTAAGAAAAATACATTTTTTTCAGATAAAATAAGTATTTTTAAAAAATGAAATTTTACCGCCTTTTAATGGTGAAGCAATTTTAAGTCCAATATTTGAAACTTCTATATATTCAGTTTGACAACATAAACTTATTTTTATGAATTGAGACAGAATAATTTAGTTTCAATAAATATTTGGTACTTTTCTGATAACTTTCACATTTTGATGAATATTGAAAATTACTAAATATTAATTATCAACAACTTTTTTAATCGAAAACTTTAATAGTGATGACATATGAATTTTAGTGGTTTTAAATTATATATAGAATATATTTTTACAATTTAATCCAATTTTGGTCATTGGAAAATTTTCACATTTAAACCGAACATTAACAAGTGTCAATCTTTTGATAGTTATTGTTTCTCAAAAACACGCTTTCTGTTTTTACAGCGGGAATTTAATATTAAATTAATAAATGAAACTTCTATGTTTGAATTTGGTAAAATATATATCATTATTGAATTCGGAATATTAAAATTAGCTTAGGGTAAATTTGTGGTATATTTCAGAAAACCTTTAATTTTTGATGAATAGTGAAAAACGCTGAGTTATAGTTTAAAAACGAATTTTTATTTAAATATTTATTAATTTTATTTAAATCATTTAATGTCAAAATAAATATATAATATCAATATAAGTTCAAATTAATTTATTGGATTCGGTTTATATAAATTTTAGATATATAAAATTTTTATTGAACTTTTCACCGTCTTTTACCCACCTCCTAGGAGCTTTTGCAAATTCACATAAAATTTAATTTTACCGCTTCTGTGAGCTAAATTTCGAAAATCCGAGACACATGATTAATATCAAGGAGTAAAATTTGGTTCAATGAGATTAAAATATTTTTTGGTGAATAGTAACTTTTTACTTTTATTTACCACAGTTAAAAGTAAATAGGATAATTAAGGATAAAAATGATATTAATATTACCCTCACATATGTACTAATTCTATTGGACAAGTTTATCTCGACCAAAAACAACCTTAATAATAAAATATTATCATTTAGGTTAACTTGGATTAGATTAGGACATTTATTGTTTATTAAATCAAAGAAGAGTTAAAATAGTTAAAATCAATGTTCAATAACTAAAACATTTTTAATATGGGGTTTTAGACAAGATAAATTCGATTAGAAATATTTATTAGAAATATAAATATATTTCCTAAAAAATGGTATTTTATTTATAATTTTTATACATTAAATATATAAATTTATTTATGACACAATGGTGGTGTGGTAATTACCTTATTCATGAACGAATCGAATACATGATATTATAAATATTAAAATAAATATAATTTCAATGTTTTTATGACATAAAAGAATTTTATAGGTTATTATGACATGTTAAGATTGATTCAATGTATTTTTTTTAATTAATCATGTTTTCATTATTTTATCAAAAAAAAAATACCAAATAGTGTCAAAATTGACATAAAATAGTTTTTAAAACAAATATTATATTATTAATTGATATAATGGTCCTAAAAATCTAAGGTCTGGTAAAAAGACTTATATGATAATATATATTACATTAATGAACCAATTGGGGTTTTATTGGTAGTATATCGTAATTTTATTAACCATATAATGTAAGAATCTATGAAGACACAGTAAAAGTTAAATTATTAAACTCAGAGTTAAATCTAAATGATAAGGTTAAAATGGTAAGCTCAACTTGTCTAAAACCTATGGGTTGGTTTATTTTCGACCTATTCCCACATTACACATTAAATAATCAACTTTGGATCCATTATAAACCAAATATGTATTTATTATAAAATAATAGTGTACTTTTTTCCTAAGATGCCCCTCACCGCTCTTATAAAAGGGAACTCCACCTTCTCTCTAATTCACATCATCTAATCCATTTGGCTCAGCTAAACCCTTACCAAATACACTCTCAAATATCCTACCTTCATCGTAGAGGCCTTATTTTGATCAGAAATCCATCCTATGGAGCCCTTTTTATCAAATCAAAAGGAAAACCCGAAGAAGAGGAGGCTAAACATGGCCTCGACTAAAGGAAAGTGCAAGGTAAGGGGTTTTCATCTCACTCCTTATTCCCATGACATTCATGCCATATTACCACTATTACCGTTTGTGTGGTGTATATACTGATCATAATTTTATTCTTTATGTAATAAACTTTAATTTATGTGTACTTATATATTCATTGTATGATACATATTTTCATGGGGTGTATGGTTCGTAAGTTACCAAATTGGTAAGGGTTAATTTCACTATCACATTGTTATCCGAGGTTGTTTTTATGTAAGTATCTATTGGAAATATTTATTATCCTTGTCCATGTTATATGAAAGAGTTTTCAAATGGATTCTTTTAAGGGACTTTTTACAAAAACATCATTTCAGATGTTTTATATATTTATTCTTCTAAATATTTCTCATTAATGTCTATGTCATCAAAATGGTTTTTAATAATTTATTTATATGGACATAAAAGTTTTTAAAATTTTAATTCCATTCAAAAGATTCAATGTGTTATGGGACACTTTGATTCAAATATGTCTTTAAATTAATTCTTTTCCAAATTTTGTTACTTTTAAATGTTTTTATGAAAAAATAGATATTTCTCTCAAATAGTTTTGATTTCATCAATGTAAACTAGGTTTGATAAATTTTACACTTGTTTGAAGTTGATTTATTATGATACAAATATTTCATATTGTATTTAAGGTTTTGTGATATGTTTGACTATGGATGAGTCATTTTTATGCCATTAATGTCTTATGAAGAATGTTTTAGTTTTTCGTATGCTAGTTTTAATACGAATTTTTATGTTATATTTCATCCTCTTCTTAAGATGAATGTGTTGGACTAGTATGTTCCGGGTTGGGGACCATTAAAAGTAAGACCTTCGGGTTGGTGTCTGATTATTCAAGGCACTCCGGGTTGGTGTCTTGTTGTTATAGGCACTCCGGATTGGTGTCTGGTTATTAGAGGCACTCCGGGTTGGAGTCTGGTTACAGAGAATCTTCGGGATGGGATCCGGTTACAGTTATCCCTTAGGTCTTGGCATGAGGCCCTGACATAGAAATTTAAGTTTGGCATTATGCATCCCATCATTATGAAAGTTGTTATTGATATTGCATTTGATTATTTAACTAGTAGAATATCCATGTGAATAAGTAAATGACATTACTTCATTTTATTTTTTCGATATTATGCTCAAGGTCAAGTTTAAAATATTTTTTTTAGTTATACATTGCCTTAAATGTTTATGACTATTTATTAAATTTTCCGCTGTATTGTTGTCCTTACTGAGCATCTGATCTCACCCCTCTCTATGTTTTAATTTTCCCAGGATGTGAACAAGTTATTTATAAATGGCCTGCAGGGTTAATATGAGGGGATAGAAGAGAAGATGTTGTTGTAGTAGTTTTCACTTTATGAGGTAATGTAAACATTATGAATGTATCTAGTTATTCCAAGGCGACTAAAATAATCGGTCTTTTGAATCTTGATTTTTCTTTTGATCATGCCAATATTATGTAATAATGCAATGACTCTGGGAAACTGGGGTCGGGGCGTTAAAGTTGGTATCAGAGGAGGTTTAGTAATAACCTTGGAAGCTAGATTTAGATAATCTCTTATTAGAGCACATATCTCTAAGATAAACATTGAGGATTAGTATAGAAGAACTTCCCAAATTTTGATATTGTAGAGATTTTGTGAGTTTTCCGAGAAATACATCCCTGTCTTGATACGAGCAGGTAGGGGCGGCTCTGGCACAGATTTACCTAGGGGTAAAACCCAAAAACACCACTTTGAGCTAGAATCGAATGGGAATTGCTGTACGACAACAGGCCTTGATGTACTCTTGGTTACGACACTCCCAGGGGATATACATAGGATAATTCTCATTTTATTTAAAAACCATTATGAAGGGTTTATGAGTATAAACTTCTCATAGAAGACATTTTTATGGTAATGAATTATATCCATAAACTGTGTAATTTATGTTTAGTGTTTTACAAGATTGGGATTACGTTTTTCTATTCATAAACTAATCTAGTGTATGCCATTGTTTATAAATGGCGCCCAATATAAGGAATGGGAACTCTAGCAATAAGAATGATCCAAAGAGAAAGAAATATCATACCATTCATGGACTTAAGCCAGAATTTAGAAGGGAAATAGTCTCGCACGTATTATCATCATATGAAGAAATAGTATCATGTGTTGATAATATAAGTAATGAATTATCAGAGTCCTATGGCATCAAAGGAAAGAAAGGGAAGGAAATGATGGTAGAGAGAAGGAAATATAATGGGAAGAAGGTAAAGAATGATTTTCCCATATGTGATAACTAGGGAAAGAATCTCCTTGGAAAATGTTTAAAGGGAATGAGAGTATTTTATAAGTGTGATGATAAAGGACACCAAGTACGTGACTGTAAGGGTTAGAAAAGGGTTTCAAATGTACAATGCTTCATCTGCAAGGAGTTTGGACACTACGTGAACCAATGTACTGTAATCAGACTATGCCGAAAATGATTCTATTGGATAATAATCATGTGATGATTCTACCATAGATGAATAGGAATGACTAGTGTTTTTATGTTTTTATTTTGGAATTATTTCATTGAAGTGTTGTATCAATGATGTACTAGAAATAAATAAGGATTGTAATGTAGTAATATTTCATTGACGATTTGAGATATTATGGTACTAAGAAAAGTGACACTACTGAATTTTAATTTTTATGGAAAATATATGGTTGAGAGAAAGATAAACCATAATATGGTTCTGATACCAAGGTAGTGATTATGGAATAATAAATTATTGATTTGGATAAATTATATTGGATATCCTTGATTACCTTGAAATTGATTAATGATTTGTATATTCCATCATTATTGGAGTTTATAAAATTTTTGGATAGAAGTAATATATCCAATATTCTATAAGGAATAAAGTATCATGAATGTAATCGATAAGGTTTTATTGTATTTTAGGATGGTGCAGTGTTTTAAAAAAATACATGATGAAGTTGTTCACATGTTATTACGTGGCAAAAGGATCTCCATTGTGTTACATTCATTATAAATTTTGTACTGTGAGTTTGGAAAGAAGTATTTGGGATAATTCTAGTTTGAGATTATTTTTGTATTTCCATAAAAAGTACAACTGCGAGGTTGGGCGGCAACCCGTCGCGTTCGTCAAGGCCGCGAGACTTGAACCCGCAACCGAAAGGTGATAAGGGTGTATCACCTACCACTAACCCATGTGATGTCCTGGATTAAATAATGTAGTTTTTTTAAGGATCTCGTAAATGAATTATAAATTGTTTTTTGGAACCCTATACAAATAGGATAAATAAAATTTTTTAGTGAAATTATCTTTTAGAGTCAACGATGAGTTTGTGGTATAAATTAGTTAAAAGATGGATATCTACTTGTCAAGTATATATACATTTTTTTGTTCACTTATTCTATGATGAAATAAATTCTTAAACTTTATCTAAGGCATCTTAAAAACAAAAAATGTGTTATCCTAATACATTACGTTTTCTCGAACTGGTGTTATTTTAAATCATCATAGATTAGTGGCTTTGAGGCCCACAATTCCACAATTGTTTGTGATTGATGAAATCAATCACTCCAAATAAATATTTATGTTTTTCCTCAAATTATATGTCTTTAATTTCCACCAATGTTCTCCTTATATAGATCATAATTTGGTGGTGACCCTTTCATTTCACTTTTCCTCTTATTAAGACTAAATTTTATTAACCTAGTTTCTGATGTGGGGTTTCCAAAAGGAATTTTCTATTTTCAACATTTTATTTTCGAAAATTAATTTCAAAATTCAAGGAATCAATTTATTGAAGGAGGGAAGAATGTCACACCCCAAGATTTTATAGTACGTTATTTCTTCAATGTAATTCAATAACTTGCACTACACTCAACACTGAGTTCTAGCCCACAATGACTTACCAAACTAGCCTTTTAAATGCGGTTATGAATAGTATTAACTGAATATTGAACTATATATATAATCCTTATAATTTTATAATCCATATAATGAGTTTCTTGGACATAATGTAAGAGAGAATACATTTTTTCAGAAAAAATAAGTATTTTTAAAAAATGCAATTTTACCGCCTTGTAGTGGCGATGCATTTTTAAATCAAATATTTGAAACAATTATATATTCAGTTTGAAAACATAAATGTCTTTTTTATAATTGTGACATAATAATTTATATTCAATAAATATTTGGTACTTTTCTTGATAACTTTCATATTTTGATGAATAGTGAAAATTACTAAATTTTAATTAAAAACAAATTTTTTAATTGAAATAATTAATAGTAATAAATTATGAATATTAGTGGTTTTAAATTATATTTAGAATATATTTTTACAATTTAATCCAATTTTGATCATTGGACATAATTTCACATTTAAACAAGATATAAACAAGTGTCAATCTTTTGATAGTTATTGTATCTTAAAAACACACTTTTTGTTTTGACAGCGGGAATTAATTTTAAAATAATAACTGCAACTTATATGTTTTGAAATTGGTAAAATAGACTTCATTATTGAATTTGGAATAACAAAATTAGCTTAGGGTAAATTTTTGGTATTTTTCTAATGAATAGTGAAAAACACTAAGTTTTAGTTTAAAACCGAATTTTTATTTAAATAATTATTTATTTTATTTAAATTATTTAATGTCAAAATAAATAAATAATACTTATATAATTTCAATTTAATTAATTGGAGTCAGTTTATAATATATATATATATATATATATATTTTATTGAACGTTTCACCGTCTTTTACCCACTTCCTAGGAGCTTTTGCTAATTCACAAAAAACTTAATTCTACCGCATATGTGATTTGAATTTTGAAAATCCAAGACACAAGATTAATATCAAGTGGTAAAATGTGGTTCAATTAGATGAAAATAATTTTTGGTGAATACTAACTTTTTACTTTTATTTACCACGGTTAAAAGTAAATAGGGTAATTAAGCATAAAAAAGACATTAATATTACCCTCACACATATCCTAATTCTATTGGACAAGTTTATCTCGACCAAAAACAACCTTAGGAATAAAATATTATCACTTAGGTCCACTTGAATTAGATTAGGACATTTATTATTATTTGATTTAATGAAGAGTTAAAAGAGTTAAAATCAATTTTTAATAACTAAAACATTTTTAATATTGGGTTTTACATGAGATAAATTCGATTATAAATATTTATTACAAAGATAAAAATATTTCCTACATCATGGTATTTTATTTATAATTTTTAGACATTAAATATATAAATTTGTTTATGACAAAATGATGATGTAGTAGTTACCTAATTCTTGAATGAATCAAATAAATGGTATTATAAATATTAAAATAAATACAATTTCAATGTTTTTATGACATCCACGAATTTTATAGGTGAATATGACATGTTAGGATTGATTAAAGTTTTTTAAGTAATAAAGATGTTATTATTTTAACATTAAAACAAATACCATATAGTTCAAAAATTGAAAAAATTAGTTTTTAAAACAAATATTATATTATTAATTAATATAATGGTCCTAAAAATCTATAGTTCGGAAAAAAGACTTATATAATAAAATATATGACATTAATGAACCAATTGTGGTATTATTGGCAGTATATAGTAAGTTTATTAACCATATAATGTAAGAATACAAGAAGACATGGAAAAAGTTAAATTATTAAACACAGAGTTAAATCTAAATGATAAGGTTAAAATGGTATCCTAAACATGTCTAAAACCTATTGGATGACTTGTTTTTGACCTATCCCCAAATTATAATTTCATTAATCAACTTGGGATCCATTAGAAATCCGAATATGAATTTATTATAAAATAATATTTTAAGTTTTTCCTATGGTTCCCCTCACCCCTCTTATAAAAGGGCATTCCCCTTCTCTCTAATTCCCAACTTATAAGCCATTTGGATAGGCCAAACCCTACCCAAATACACTCTAAAATATTCTCCATTCATTCTAGAGGCCTTATTTTGATTATAAATCCACCATATGGAGCCCTTTTGTCTAATCAAAAGGAAGAACCTGAAAAAGAGGAGGCTACACATACCCCTGACTAAAGGAAAGTGCAAGGCAAAGGGTTTTCATCTCACTCCTTATTCCCATTAGATTCATGCCATATTTACACTATTACCATTTATGTGGTGTATTTACTAACCATAATTGTATTCTATATGTAATAAACATTAATTTATGTGTATTTACATATTCTTTCTATGATACCTCGTTTATGGGGTGTATGATTCGTAAGTTACCAAATTGGTAAGGGTTAATTTCACAATATCTTTATTATTTCCGGTTGTTTTTACATAAGTATCTATTGGGACATATTTATTATCCATGTCCATGATATATGAAAGAGTTTTCAAAGAGATTCTTTTAAGGGACTTTTTACTAAAAAATCATTTCAAATGTTTTAAATATTTGTTCTTCTAAATTTCTCTCATTATTGTCCATTTATTCAAAAAGGTTTTAAAGGATTTATTTCCATGGACATAATGTTTATAAAATTTTAATTCCTTTCAAAAGATTCAATTTGGTATGGGACACGTTGATTCAAAAATGTCATTAAATTACTTCTTTTACAAATTGTGTGACTTTTAAATGTTTTTATGAAAAAAGATATATTTCTCTCAAATAGTTTTGATTTCATCTATGTAAATATCCTTTGATAAATTTTACACTTGTTTCAATTTGATTTATTATGATAAAAATCTACCATATTGTATTTAAGGTTTTGTGATATGATTGAATATGGATGAGTCATTTTTATGCCATTAATGGCTTATGATTATGTTTTGTCATTTCATATTCTAGTTTTAATACGAATTTTTATGTTATATTTCATCCTCTTCTTATGATGAATGTGTTGGACTAGTATGTTCTGATTTGGGGACTGGTAAAAGTAAGCCCTCCGGGTAGGTGTCCGGTTATTAGAGGCACTCCGGGTTGGTGTCTAGTTATTAAGGGCACTCCGGGTTGGTGTCTGGTTAATAGAGGCACTCCGGGTTGGAGTCCGGTTACAGAGGCTCTCCGGGATGGGCTCCGGTTACAGTTATCCCTTATGATTTAGAATGAGGCCATGACACAGAAATTAATGTTCGGTATTATGCATTCCATCATCATGAATGTGGTTAGTGATATTTCATTTGATTATTCGGCCAGTATAATATCCATGTGAAAAAGTAATTGGTATTCCTTCATTTTATTTTTTCCATATTATGCTGAATTTATTGTTTAAAAGGATTTTGTTTTAGTTATACATTTCCTTAAATGTTTATTCTTATTTTTTTAAGTTTCCGTTGTATTTTTATCCTTACTAAGCAACTGAGATCACCCCTTTCTATCTTTTAATTATCCTATGGTGTGAAAAAGTAATTTATGAATGACCTGCATGGATAATATGAGGGGATATGAAGACAAGATGTTGTTATAGTAGTTTTCACTTTATGATGTAATGTAAACATTATGAATGTATCAAGTTTTTCCAATTCTACTAAAGTATTCGGTCTTTTGAGACTTGGTAATTCTTGTGATCATGCCAATGTGATGTAATAATGCAATATCTCTGGGCAACTGGGGTCAGGGCGTTACACTAGTCACTACAATAATATTTGTAACCCTCATTGCAACCTTTCAATGTAACCATCGTAGTTACACATGGAGTAACCATACAAAAGACCTCCAACATACATATACCAAATGTATTGGAGTGAGATATAGTTCTCACCATTCAACATAAACTGTTCACAAGATCAGGAACATAATCATGAAAAAATAATAATTGTATAAAACCATTTCTTTTGATTTTTTTTAAAATAGAAATTTAGAAATTCATTTTTAAAATAAAACAAATTATATACACCATATAATTGATGTGAGTATAAGTGAAATGAGTGGATTATGTTTATACACATTAAATCCAAGAAATAAAACACAATATAAATGAAATTAATTACACAAATATTCTCATTATCACATAATCAATAAAGTAGAAGGTTTGTTGAAGGAATAGAAATTGGGTATAGAATTCCCTTAACTCAAGTTAATCATACATAAAATCATCATATACCTCTTGTATAATGTTTGAAAAAGTTTTATAAATAATTCACAGAAACATATTTATGTTTATAACACCTTATATGACCATTTTAAATCATCATCCACCCACTCATTAAAATATTTTGGTTATTTACATCGTTTCGGGTGCATTCTAAACATGTTTTATATGGTCGGATCATAACATAATTTCATTCAGAAATAAAGAAAACCAATAACATTTGAATGAAATGGTGTTAATATGTTTCTATAATATTAAATTATTCCAAAAAGCATTTTATTTATATGGTTTAAAGATGTATCGTTAAATTAATCAATAGTGATATTTGTATATATCATTTTGGAATTTCTTGGATAATCATGAAATTTATTCGTCATATAACATTAATATTATGAATATAAGTTATTTAAAGAACATAAGAGAGTTCATATAAAAGAATTTAAAAACAATTTCAATAATTAAAGTGGTTTTACATCAAATTTTTAAGGAAGTAAAGGAAATTGAAGACACATCGTCCACGGTATTGGTAAATTGAAACATCACAGGTAGTTTTTTAATTTTTAGAATAGGAGTTAGAAAATAGAATAAAGATGATGATTTTTTCATTAAATATGATAAAAATAAATAATATATATAATAATAGAGCTATTATGACTCCTGTAAAAGTGGAGGAGAAGATAGTATAAGAAAACAAAAGAGTTGGAAAGAAAACATAAGAAAATGGAAGATGATCTTTACCTCATGAACCCTACTCCTTGAGATCCTCCTTAATCCAATGGTTTTGGATTTTTGGTGAGGAAAAAAGTTATTGGGATTATTTAATATCCTAGAGAATGGGTTGGGGAATAATTTATATAATAATATAAAAATGATAGTTGTATAATAAAGTGGGGGTGAGGGTGGTATTTATAGTGAAAGTGAGGGAATTTTTAGTTAATTTAAAAGGACACCTCATTGCTTATATTTGAAAAAACAAAAACATTAACATGGTTTTTAACAAGGGTATTTTCCACTTGGAAAACCTCCTATCATATTTTAATCCCCATGAGTTGATCAGAAAGTTGAAACCATTATTACATCATTATGATGTAATTAGACACCCAGAAACATAAAAATGTACATTTATTATTCATCGAAAATTCACCATTCTTTGAAATGTCCTCGAAAAAAAATACATTAACCCATTTTTTATTTGTGCAATTCAATAATGAAATCCATTTTTTTAAAATAATTGTCTATATATGATTAATTTAATAATAAAATAAAAAAATAAATAATAATTTTATAACTATACCTCATTTTATATAACCTTGAAAAAATAATCGAGATATAATTATAATTTATCCAATAGAAAATAAAATAGTAATTTGATTTACTATTCAAAAGGGTTATATTAAAATTAAAATTAATATTAATAAGGGTGTGCGACTATTCAAAAAACAATCTGGTTCTTTCATACACCAAATAACATTCTGATCACAACAATAGATGACTGTTTTTCGAAATTCCTATCATTGAAGCAGAAAAATTATTTCTAATAACTAATTTATAAGTTACTCTTTAATAAAATGTCTCATTTTTAGAGAATTAGTTTTTAGGAATATAAATTTATTTTTAAAATTAGTTGGGAGTTACATTCTCCCCATTTCATAGAAATTTCATCCTCTTAATTTTATTAAATTATTAATCAAATGAGGTTACAATTACAACATAGAATTTTTATATTCCCATTTCCTTCAATAACCATGTGGTTTATCCAAAATACCATTATTTAGTGGATTATATTATTCTGAAATACATTTTCTCTTCGATCAAGTGTATTAATAGAATTCTCTTCATAAGAGAGAATCTATTCCAACTAAACTACTTCTGGGATAAAAACATAAGATGAATATTGAAAATATTTTCTCAACATTGAAATGTGAAAAAAATATTTAACTAATATAATCACTACAGAAAAAAAAATTCATAAGAAAATGGCTCTAATTTCACCACAATTTTATAGAATCCATAGAACTGTGGATTTAGGTAATTTTTTTACCAAAATGCATAACATTATTCCATTACTAGACTCTAACAAAAACATAGTACATTACATAGAATGAAATGAATTTATTCCACTTATCTGCATAACATTTCATACAACTCTGCTCTTTCCTTTTTTTTGTTGGATCATCATCACATTCCTAGTTGGTTCCTCTACTAATTGTTATCCCAGGAAATTATTTTCCCCAACTTCATCCCAAAATCATAGAGTTCGACCCCCCTTCCCATATGATTCCTCAAAAAGAGACATCTATATAATATATTAAAAATTTATATAACGAGAAAATTTAATTATATAAATATGATGATCCCATCTTCCCTAGTAGTCCATTGAACAAACTTGAAGCATATACTCTATAGTCTGATTCATCCACCCTGACTACCCATATGATTGATGTTGAAAAGCTGTAATAAAATTTAATTATGTTCCAACTAATTTCTAATGGATTTTCCAGATGATATAAGTAAACCTCAGATCATAGTCATAGAGAATAAAATGATGAGCTCTATGTTACCGGGAAATACATTTTTGGAACAATTGATAAAGCTCGAGATTTTTTTGGTAGTCTCACAATGATGTCCATAGATATATTTGTTTATTTCAACTCTGGCTCTGGTAACTGTTGATGCATCCCATTCGGTAACTACCACTCTTCATTAACATGTAGACATGTCTAAAATTTCATTGTAAAATCTATAATATCTCTATTCATTATGTCCCACCAGTAATACTCTCAAAAGACTATGTACATCATTGTACTTCCTGTATGAGCTGAAAATAGATAATAATGAGCTTTTCCCAATAATTCATTCTTCAGCTGAAAATCCCAAGGTGAACACAACATTTTTTCAAATCTCAAAAAACAACCTTTATCATTCTGAAATTTTATAATCATATTCATTTTACCCAATAATACCTTTTCTGTAGATCCTCATCTACATTATAAGATTTCTTAATCATATCTGAAAAAGATGAATTCACTAAAACCAAAATGAAAATAGATGAATTTTCTACACCAAAAACAACAAGGGGAAAATTCAAAAAATACTTAATAAAAATGTATTGTCCCAAACATAACATGGTTAATGATTTATTATGTCATCAACCTAAGGTATTAACCACTTTGGTTTCATTTCCAAGATGGTAGTTGATCATGCATTCATAATCTTTTGTCAATTAAAGTCATCTTCTCTTCCTCATATTTAATTTCATTCAGAGTGAATATACACTTCAGTCATTTTTGTCAGTATATATTTCATATTTAACTTCATATAAATGATGCCTCCAAATTTTTAAAGAAAAACACATAGCATATAATTCCAAATCATGTGTGGGATAATTTAAGACATAAGGATTTTATTTTCTTGAAGCATATAAAATTACATGATCATTCTATTTTAGAACACAACCATATCCCTTTAATGAAGTATAATTGTTGAAGAAAAACTCACCATTTATAGAAGGTAGGGTCATAACATGATCATTCACCAATATTCATTTTAATTTATGAAAAAAACACCTCATTACTTTGTCCGGATGAATTTAACACCTTTTCATGTTAACTTAGTCAGTGGAATAGATAATCATTCATCATAATAAACAAACCTCCTATAATAGCCTTGCAATCTATGAAAAATTAAAATCTTAGGAAAATTAGTCAATCTTTTCCATTCTAAAAAATATTAATTTTTTAGGATAAATAGTTATGCCATCTTTAATAAAATGTTTCAAGGGAAGTATATTTTCTATAACCAAAATATATACATTTTGAATTTTCCATAAATTCTAAATTTTTTAATGTTTTCAAAAATCCCTTTTATATTTTTCATGATCCTCTTTACATATACTATATAGTATAATGTCATCAATAGAAACAACAAAAAATTTATCCCAAAAGTCCTGAAATATTCTATTAATAAATTACATGAATACATAACCAATATTAGTTAACATAAGTTATATTAAAAAAATATTATAACTATATCTAGTTTGAGAAGTTGTCTTTGTAATATCATCTTTCATCACCTTTAGCCGATGGTACCCAAATATCATCTTAATCATGGAAAAATTCTGAGATCCTTGTGGCTGATCAAACAAGCCATCGATATGAGAAAAATAATAATTCTTCAAAATAGAAAGGTTGTTAAATGGATGTTAATCAGTGTAGTGTATCGTGGATCCAACATTTTTTTAATGAAAAAAACATTAGATCCAATTAGTGATGTGCTGGGGTGAATGATTCCTTTATCAAGAAACTCATACAATTGATTCATAAATTAGATAACATCAATTTGAGGCATTGGATTCAGTGGCATTGAAATTTAATTAGCATCAAGAACTATGTAAATTGTGAATTATACTACCCCATTAGGTATATAAATGGGAAACTCATTAGAAAAAACAACAAGGTTTTCATTTACCACTGGCATATCATTAATCTCAATAGTTCCATTATTTTCAAAAATATGAGAAATATAAATTTTATTTCTATATATCAACAGTATAACATATTCCTAATGTGTTATCAATTATAACGGTATGTTCATCTATATAATAAGAAACTCCTTCTAGAAAACATATTCTTAATCCCTAAAAAAATATTATCATGATTAATAAAAACCCAATCCATACCCATAATTATAGAAAACCTTACTAAGGTTAAAAACAAGCTTTTCAATTAATTTTATTCCCAATATAAATAATAGGAAGTTTATTAAAATTCCATTGTTCAATAAAAATTATACCTTGTGGTTTAACAATAATTTCTAGATTAATTTGTTTAGATGATATCTCATATTTACTTAAAAAATCTCTGAAATAAAGGAATCTATAAAATCCATATCAAATAAGACATTATCAAAATATAAGTAAATAAAAAATTTACCTAATACCAATTCATTCGATGGCCCAGTATCTTCTGAAATAGTCTCAAAATATCTCACTTCCCATTTCTAATTATAGTCAGGTTAAATTCCATCACTCAGATCTTTATCTGGGAATGTATATTCATAATGACCTATCTCATCACCTTCAAAACACATTATAGTTTAATTACTGGAATATATCTTCAAATAAATTTCATTACTCTCTCAATACCAATATATATACTTACCACATCAAAAAACACTTCTTAGTCTTAGTAATTCATTCCCCGTGGTTCTTTTTGACACATTTTTATAAAACTAGAAACTGATCATTCATACCATCATATTTCATTGATTGATTCTTTCCCATAACAAGCCATATGGACCTCTTATTAATTTTTATTAATGTACATGGGATCATTAGTGAACTCCATTCATACCCACTATAAACATTGTACATGTTTTTCATAACTTTTGAATTCTTAGGATGCCAATTCCATTTGATATCATAGCATCAATCCTGAGTGGAACTGCTGATTTTTCTATCATGATCTGAAATAAGATTTGAAGAATACCTTGATCGTCGGGTGATGTTTTCTTCATACACAACAACTGAATCGTCCTTCATTTTTCTTTAATTCAATTAATATCTTCTCTTTAGTAAGTAAAACAACATTAGGAAAATATCTTTCAAGGAAATGACTTTAAATTTATCCCACTATATGGATTAAATCTCATCTCTAACTTTAATTTTTGTGACCATTTACGAGAACTGATCAAATTCAAATTGAACATGATAAATTGAAAGAATAACTATTTAAATACTAGAACTTACTATAACATATAATATCTTTTCTTTGGATTTAATCTATCCTTTACCAGCTAATGGGTATGAAGATCAACTGAAAAAGGAGGATGTTGTCTCAATAAATTTTCCACTATAGTCATGTTTATTTGGGGTAGATATGGTTATTCTATGTCATTAATTCCACCACCATTTATTTCTTGTGTCAGATGATCCATTACCATAACAAACTATTTTGTTTAAATTCCCATTATTCTCAGTTGCGGATTCTGAAATATATCAGCCTCTCAGTTCCTTCCAACATCAGATTCCCTATTTCCTCTATAGAAAAAATTTCTTAACTAACATATTATAGATGAAGAAACATGGTAATATTTAATATCTATACCATTTTAACCTAAACAAAAGGTAAAAAATCATTTATAGTATTATTTTAGCATTATAATAATTTTTCTAGTTGTCTAAACCATGCACTGATACCAATTATAAGAACATATCCTTAATCATTACAAAATCTATCTATTTTAAGTATGTTTTACTTCATTACATTTCCAAATATTCTTTTGGTTTAGTGTTTTAGAATTTTTGGACATAACTCATACATTTAGACCCACCACTAAACAATATGGGTCCCATTAAACTAGTATACATTTCTTCTATAACATATTATTTTCCACACAAAAAATTAAACATGATTTCTTTGAAAAATCTTCATAACATTTAGCATGACTAACTAAATTTTCTTAAAAATCATAATTACCTATGAAAAAATTTAAAAACATGGGATGAGGATCAATTTATCAATAAGGCATATAAAAAGAAGAAAATGAACCATTCGTCCATGAGTACTCATAAACATATGAAATTATTCCACAAAAAGATACTTCTTACACATATATACTTGCTTTGTGAATCACTATATTTCAATAAAAAAAATAAGGAACATATAGATAAAACAATATAGTTATATTTGGGTATTAGTTACTAATAGTGAATACCTTGTGAATACCTTATGATTGTTGACCCTCAAAAATACCTTATAATGTAACCCTCACGGCTACTTTATTGTGTAACCATCAAAGTTATACTTGGAGTTACCATACAGCTGACCTCCACCATACACATACCCAATTAATTAGATGGAGATATAGGTCCCAACCTTCATCATTAAAAAATACCATGAACCAGAAAATAAATCATAAAACATAAATAATTTTATAAAAACATTGCTTTTGAAATTCATAAAATAGAATTTTAAAAATGTGATTTTTAAATGAATATTCCTTAAAAATAACATATAATGTAATTGATAAATAAAAAATGAAAGGATTGGTTTTATACACCGTATATCCATATAATAAATCATAATATAAACGAAATTCATTATAAAATAATCTTGGTAGTGAAAGTGCCCAGTCGCAGTATTGTATCACTAGGAGGGGGAGGGGTGAAATAGTGACAGTATTTTACATTTATATTTCTTTACAAATGAGAAAAACATAACCTCATGTTAGTGATATCTATTTCTTGATAAAAAACTCCACATACATCAATTAGAATAGAAAGATTTATAAGGTTCTCTATTTAATAACAATAGTCATGTTCATTGTATGGTTTGGAAATGATCACTACTAGAATTTTAAGTATCTGTGACAGGTTATTTGCGACGAGATCCCATTGCGAATAATATTTAGCGATAGGATCCCTTCTCAATTATCCCATCGCAGAAAATGGCATCGCAAAAAATATTATTTGCGATGGGCCCTTTGAAAATTATAATTTTTTGTGTTGGACAGCTTCACCATAGAAAATAAGTCTATGATAATTACTTTATATATATAGATTTTTTTGTGGTGGTCCCATCGAAAATAATTTTTTGTTATGAGAATGTAATATTATCGTAAATACTTTTTTGAATGTTTTTATTTAGAGTTTTTGCGACCGGCCCGTCGCAAATACGTTTTGTGATGGGAACCCTAATCCCGTCGTAAATACAATTTTTTTTAAAAATATTTAGCCTATTTGAGACGGGAACCCGTCGCAATAGATCCCATCACATATAATAAATAAATTTTATAAAAAATAAATTTAATAAAATATTTATTATTAATTTTTTTAGTCTTATTAAAATAATAATAAAATAAAAAATATTAAAATTAACAATATTCACAAAAAAAATATAAAAAAATCATTGAATATTATAATTATAATAATAAAAATTATTATTATTAAAATAATAAAATATTAAAAAACATAATACTAAAACAATATATTTAATAAAACTATGATTAATGAAACAATAATATTAATATTATTAAAATAAAAAAATAAAAAAATATTAAAATTCTCAATATTCATAAATATAAAGAAAATCATTAAATATTATTATTAATATTATTATTAGTAAAATAAACGAACATTAAAATATATAATACTGAAAAAATATATTTAAAAAAATTATGATTAATGAAACAATAATATTAATATTATTAAAATAATAAAAAATTAAAAATTATTAAAATTCTCAATATTCATAAAAAAATCATAAAATATTAAGAATTAAATTATATAATATTCGCACTGAAATAAAAAGACAGAAATTTTAAATAGTTCATATTACAAAAAATTTTAAATTCAATTGTTTTTAACAAAAAATCACTAGGTCGGTCATCTTCTTGAGGAGGTGGGGGAGCCGAAGGAGATGGTGGAGGAAACTCCATCCCTAAACTATGAGTCAAACGGTGAAAGTACTCCATCTGGTCATGATGCTGCTTCTGCCATCAACGCATATCTTCCCAGTGTTACTGATGTTGCTGCTACTGCTACTACTACTGACGCATCTCTTCTTTCTGCTTCTAAAAACTCTCTATGTGGTCATTCTGAGCTCGGAACTGCTCCTGATATCATGAGTCATAAGTTGATTCCTCTCCACGAGATCCTCTCGAGCTGGACGCCGACATCACAATAGTACCATAATAAGTAACAAGACTCACATGAGAGCTGATACCAACTACTCAGCCCTTCTCAAAGTTATATCGAGTCACCTGCACCCATGCCACCTCGTTGAAATAGTGGGCACTAGTTTGACCTGTCACCTCGTCCTGACCCTCATCATGTGTCTGAGAGGTCACAGCCTCATATGATTCCTTCAATTATAATTTCAAATTAAAATTGATAAAATATTAATTGTAGTTAATTGTCAAACTGAAAAAATAAGACTAACCACAATCTGACGCTGGCGATAACCAATAATCTCTATGGTGGCTAGATCAATGTACATCCCTTGATAAACATCGAAATCTATAATATAGGGATACTTGACTGCCTATATGAATATAAAATATACTATTTATATTTGATGTTATATAAAATATTTTAAGAAATACTTACCAGATGGTCTCTATGCGTACAGAATGTATGGGTACCAGCTCGATGCATCACCTCATGTCTCCCCCAGTTCTGCCGACCCAATGAAGACCTCCTCTGAAATCCACCACCCAACCAGTGTACTCATTATTATTAGCAGATAGTTTAAAATAACTATTATATATAGATATATATTAGTTATGATCATAACCAGCATTTAACTGTGTCAATGTTCACTTTCATTATTATCTTCATATCTGAAGATGTTAATTCCTTAATATTCCTCTGCGACATCATCAATATCCATATCAGTTTCACTTTCATAATCCCTTGACATTTCAAATTCATTTGTAACATCAATAACATTTTTTCCACCATCAACCCTTAAATGTGGGGTTTCATCATCGATATTCACAATTCATTGGGAAAAAGATTGATTTTGAATAGTCTCTTGAGAAATTTCAATTTCTTCCACTTTAGTGGAACCACATTCAGTTTGTGTAAATTGATTTTCCCAATATTTCATTTCTATTATGCTCCACCAATCACTCAGGTCTTTTGAAGTAGCACAGTACATTGCGTAATAACATTGGTGTCTCTGTTGAGCCATTAAAAATTGTTCATTTACTACAAGAAGACTTTTATATTTAATATCGATGATTCCATGAGTCGAGTAAACATGCAAGACTCTCTCAGTATCCAACCATTGACATTCAAACATCGTTATGTATTTTCTTCCAAGATAACATAGCTCAATAATTTTTCAATAATGTCGTAAAAGTCAACTTCAGTTTCAATATGATTCGATCTTCTCAAATAAACTCCACTTTTCAATTTTTTTTATTCCACATATGTTTGTGTATGAAATCGAAAACTATTCACCACATATTCATTATAAGATTTAACCATTTTGGATAGTGGGTTACTCAATATACACAGTCTCTTATCAATTTTATCATTATGTTGAGACATATGAAAATTTGTAAAACAATTATCAACATAATAAATAGTAAAGTTAATTGATATTAAACCATAAAAAATTTATGTTACTATTTTATAAAACCATTTAGAATTTGTTTTTCTCTGCGTTATTCAATAGGAGCTACTGTAATTTGTGGATGTTGTTTCTTTATATGATTATCATATAACCTACAAATAATATAAGTTTACATAGAATAACAGAAATTATAGAATAAGTGATAGAAGCACTCACAATACAAATGTTGTCATTTCTTTATAGTTGAGCATAAAATATATATGATCTCAGTGATGTTCATCGTCTTAAATCCATCGTTCTTGAACTCCTCCGAAGCCATTATTTAGATGAATAAAAACTGATAATTGATTGTACATTTCATAATTAATATTTCCTTGGTACCATCACATGTGGTTTTGTTTTGAGGGATATTTAGATTCAAAATAGTTAGAGTAGAAAAAATCAATTTACTCTTGCAAATAAGCATAAGTAATTGAGCCATCAACTGAGGCTTTGTTACGTACTTTTTTCTTCAAATTTTTCATGCATCTCTCAAATGGATACATCCATCAAAACTGTACTGGACCTCCACATTTAGATTAATGTGGAAAATGTAATATCAGATGTTCCATTGAGTCAAATAAAGCTAGTGGAAATATTTTTTCCGGTTTTCATATAATTACAATAAAAACTTCTTCCAATTTTCTTAGCACATAATAGTATGTTGTTTCCCCAAAAATGTGTTGATAAAAATATGATATGTCTGTTATCGAATCCCAAATCATAGAATTCAACAAACCTTTTAATCCAATCATTATAAACCTTTCCATTATAGAATGACAATCATGACTTTTTATTCTGGTAACATAACCATTCTAAACACATCTTCCCAAAATAGAATCATATCCATCTGGAAGTATCAAATTTTTAATCCACTGAAAAAATAATAAGTGACTCTCTTTGGACAGTGTATAAGCTTCTTTTGGCTTCATTAACCTCTTTGATCTGACATTTTCAAATAGTTCAAGTTCTAGTCACCTGAAAATTTGGGCAAGATCTAATCGGGATTTTACAGTATCATTGGTCTTACATGGTGTATCCAAAATAGTATGAAATACATTATCAAAACAGTTCTTCTCGATATGCATGACATCCAATATGTGCAAAACCAAAAAATCATACCAATAAGGGAGATCCCATAAAAAGCTTCGTTTTATCCAATTATGTTTTTTCCAATGCCATGAATTTAATGTTTGTTTACTTTGGACCCAAATGTGATAGGAGGTAATGAAAATAAAACTGATTTTAACTCTGTACCTGAGATCATTTTTAGAGTTTCATCCCTTTCAATTTTGCCTTTTCTAAAATGATAATTGTTCCTTTGAAAAGTATGATCGGTTGGAAGAAATTTGTGATTGATAGTCAAAATAGCAAGGTTTTTTTCCACTGATGAGCATAAAAGCTTTGATATCGTTCATACAGTAAGGACATGATTTCAGACCTTGTGTACTCCAGACAGATAACATTCTATATACTGGAAAGTCACTAATCGTCCACATCAACAGAGCTTTTAATTTGAAATTTTGTTTCACAGGAACAACATATGTACTATAACAATTACACCACAATGCATTTAAATCAACAACAAATGGTTTCAAATAAACATCAATATTCTTTTTCAGATGTCCTGGGATTAATAAGGTCAAAAAGATATAAGGATCTTTCATTAACATCCATTGAGGTAGATTGTACGGAGTGATAAATGTAGGCCAACATTAATACTGACTACCATAAGAACCTAAGGGACTGAAACCACATGTAGAAAGACCCAATCGCATGTTTTGGGCTTCTAAAGAAAAATATAGATGCATACGATCAAAATTTTTCCATGAATCACCATCAGATATATGATTCAATCTTTTAATTGTTTAAATATTGGTTTTGTTCCATGACAACATTGACACTATGTTATGAGACATAAATAAACATTGAAGCCAGGGTGTAAGGGGGGAATATTTCAACTGTTTTATAGGAATCAACCCAGACTTCCTTGGTTTAGTTTCTTTATACCTCGATTGTCCACATGTGGGAAACTACCCAAGGACTCATTTTCACCATAATATAAGATGTGGTCATTTTAACAATCATAAATATTCTGATAACTAAGGTCTAGATTACAAACCAACCTCTTGCTCACATAGTAATTTGCAGGAAACACATTTACATCAGGTAACAATGTTTTAACGAAATAAATATCTCATTAAAACAGTTGTTTGACTTTTCATTATAGAATTTAATAGCCATAAATTTTTCAACCACTTCTAATATTCTTAACTTGCAACTAGGGTATAATGCATTTTCGACAGACCTCAAAAACTCATAAAATTTAGATGGTGCCAATTCAGGAGTTGAATCAATATCATAGTGAGTTTCAGTTTGTTGAACAAATGCACCTCCAACATCATGTACTATATTTTGGAATTATGACGGATATGGAATCAAGTTATTAGTATATTATCTGGAACTGTGTTCATTATGTTGACACCAAAAAACATAATCTGGATGAAAACCAACGCGCAAGAGATGTCCCCCAACCTTGTCAAATGTCTTGTACGTTCTTAGAGAACATTTATTACAAGGACACTTAATTGTTCCTTCTGAAGTATATTATGGATTTGATGATGAAAATTCTAAAAAAGCTCCATCACCCTCAATATATACAAGATTTAAACTAGATCCATTTGGATTTCTACATTGATTTATTCAGGCACGATCATTTAATAATGACTGATGTCAACTTCCTTGTTCTATATTTTTCTAAAAAATATAAAATCATCACTGTTTTGAATAATTTTAAATTATAAGAACACTATCTAAAAAAAGAAGATAAATAATTACTATTACTTCTTAATAATTACCATTATTTAAGGGAGACACAATTTCTAGGGGATTGACAACTACTCTTTTGTCTAATGGATCATTTACTTTCATCTTTCTCACACTAAAATCACAATGAAGATTTTGGTCAGTGGTACACATATTCATTCTCATGCGAGCCGTTGGACAAAAGAGCCCCCTTTTCATCGATGGATCGTCTTCTTCAAACTGTCACCGCCAGAAAACATTATAAAAAATATGATCCTACGAATGCATATCAAATATCGTGCATACGATATTGAATATGCCTATGTAGCAGCACATTTTTTCTAATGTTTTGAGTCAGTGAGAGTTGAAAGGAGAAAATTCATAGAACAAAAGGAGTGACAACAATCCACTAGAAATCGTGCCATGTTCTTAAAATTTATTAAAATTCCTTTCAACTGTTCCAAATTGTTCCTAACTATTACTAATTGTTCCTAAGAAATTTTTACTAATTATTACAATTTATTACAATTTATTTCTAATTATTAAAATTTATTACTAATTATTACAATTTATTACTAATTATTACAATTTAGTACTAATTATTACAATTTATAAATAGTTATTACAATTTATTAATAATTACTATAATTTATTACAATTAATTACTAATTTTTACAATAAATAACTAATTAATTCAATTCATTACTAATTATTAAAATTTATTACTAATTATAAGAATTTATTACTAATTATTACAATTTATTAGTAAATATTACAATTTATTAGTAAATATTACAATTTATTACTAAATATTACAATTTATTAGTTATTATTACAATTTATTACTAATTAGTACAATTTATTACTTATTAGAACAATTTATTACTAATTATTATAACTTCTTACTAATTATTACAATTTATTACTAATTATTAGTAATTATTAAAATTCATTACTAATTATTAAAATTTAATACTAATTATTACAACTTATTACTAATTATTACAATTTATTACTAATTATAACAATTTATTACTAATTATTACAATTTATTACTAATTATTACAATTTAATAGTAATTATAACAATTTATTACTAATTATTCCAATTTACTACAATTTATTAGTAATTATTACAATTTATTAGTAATTATTACAATTTAATTGTAATTATTAAAATTTATTTCGAAATATTACAATTAATTACTAATTATTACAATTTATTACAAATTATTACTAATTATTACAATTTATTACTAATTATTACAATTTATTTCTAACTATTACAATTTATTACTAATTATTACAATTTATTACTAATTACTACAATTTATTTCTAATTATTACAATTTATTACTATATATTACAATTTATTAATTAATATTAAAATTTATCACGAATTATTACAATTTATTACAATTTATTACTAATTATTACAATCATTTACTAACTATTACAATTTATTACTAATTATTACAATTTATTACTAATTATTACAATGTATTACAAATTATTACAATTTATTAATAATTATTTCAATTTACTAATAATTATTATAATTTATTACTAATTATTACAATCTATTACTAATTATTACAATTTGTTACTAATTATTAGTAATTATTAAAATTTATTACAAATTATTAATAATTATTACTAGTTATTACTAATTATTTGAAATTATTACAAATTATAACTAATTATTACAATTTATTGCAATTTAATACTATTTATTACTAATTATTACAATTTATTACTATTTATTAAAAATTTATTATTTATTATTAGATTTATAACTAATTAATACAATTTATTACTAATTATTACAATTTCTTAAAAATTATTACAATTTATTACTAATTATTACAATATATTACTACATATTAGTAATTATTACAATTTATAACTAATTATTACAATTTATTACTAATTATTACAATTTATTACAATTTATTACAATTTATTACTAATTATTAAAATTTATTACTAATTATTACAATTTATTACTAATTATTACAATTTTTTACTAATTTATAAAATTTATTACTAATTATTAAAATTTATTACTAATTATTACAATTAATTACTAATTATTTCAATTTATTACTAATTATTACAATTTATTACTAATTATTACAATGTATTACTAACTATTACAATTTATTAATAATTATTACAATTTATTACAATTTATTATATTTTATTACTAATTATTACAATTTATTACTAAATATTACAATTTATTGACAAATATTAAAATTTATTGTTAATTATTAAAATTTATGACAATTTATTACTAATTATTTCTATTTATTACTAACTATTACAATTTATTTCTAATTATTACAATTTATTACTAATTATTACAATTTATTACTAGTTATTACAATTTACTACTAATTATTCAATCTATTATTAATTATAAAAAAAAATTAGTAATTAATATAATTTATTACTAAATATTACGAATTTATTACTAAATATTACTAATTATTACAATTTATTACTAATTATTACAGTTTTTTACTAATTATTATAATTTACTACTAATTATTACAATTAATTACTATTTATGACAATTTATTACTATTTATTACTAATTATTACTATTTATTACACATTATTACTATTTAATACTCATTATTACAATTTACTACTATATTTTAATAATTATTAATATTTATTACTAATTACTAGTATTTATAATTATTTATTAACAATTATTATTAATTACTACAAATAAATTATATACTTTACTAATTATCATTAATAATTATTAATTACTACTAATTATTAAAAATTACTACTAAAATTTTCAATATATTAGTACAAATAAATACTCATGACATAACAATTTAAATTTAATTTAATTACAACTAATCAACAATAATAAAAATTAACATAGAAAAAATGAAATAAATAAAATTAAAAAAAACATAAATACATTTAAACATGATTTTCTATCCATGTTGACGGCTTCACAACTTCCTCGTGAACAAAAAAATTAACATAGAAAAATTTTCCCTCTAAAATCAGAGTTCAGAGAGTAACATGATCTAAAAATTCAGAGTAATGAGATGAAAAACAGATTGAGGTATATATAGGTTTGATTATTTGCGATGGTACTATTTGCAGTGGGTATCCCATCGTAAATAGTGTCTTTTGCGATGGGACCTATCGCAAATACCGACGCCCGCATTAATTACTGTCGGTGGTTAAATGGTTATTTGCGACGGGTCCCGTCACAAATAGTCCCTTCCGACACACCTTTTGCGACGAGATGACATCCCATTGCAAAAACCTATTAACCGACACAGAGTATTTGTGACGGGCCCTGCCACAAATAGTGAAGTATTTGCGACGGTGGGATCTCAATGTTGCAAATAACCCCCGCACTACTTCATGTGGTTTGGCGTGTTATTTGCTCAAAACCTTTTGCGACTGGAGATGAAATCTCGTCGAAAATAATTGGTTTTTTGCAATGGGGGTAACCACCCGTTGAAAATAACCTCTTGGACGGACCTTTTGCGGTGGGAATAAATCTCGTCGCCAAAGGTCATTTTTCCCATAGTGGATCCAAAACCATACAACCACAAAAAAACAATCTTTGGATTACAACAAATTGTTTGCACCCTTTCACTCATGTTTTTCTATGAAACAATCCCTCTAGTGCATGTGCAACCACTTAGCATAATAAAGTAATACATTTGTTTTTTAACCACTCATGTTACCTATACTTCTTTTCAATTCACCATATGTATTCAAATTTTAATACAATTTGTCGATTCCTTTCCCAGAAAAAATGTATGATCCTATATGGACATTGATAATGAAAGCAGCCTGAATGCCAAGTCTAATTTTCCCAGTCAGATTCCCTGGGTACCATTATTTCAACACAAATCATCAAGTCTGGTTTTAAAAAAAATTCTCCTAGTGATTGAATATGATAAATTAGAATTGACACCACATCAATTCATGTATACAATTATCATGCCAAATAAAATATGAAATAATCCGTACAACCCAAAACTATTTTAAATCTTAATACAATTAATCTCTTCTATCTAGAAACTCATAGAATCTTCTCTCTTCTATAGTGAACAATTCAAAAGACATCATTAAAGTACAATTTTCTTCACACATTTTATATTTGATCCAAAACATGTTTAGGTGGGAATCCCTTAACACATTCCATGTCACTTGAATTCACCAAAATCATAATTTATCCTGAAATATCCAAAAAATTATGACATCATAAACACTACTTGATATTTCTCATACCTTCTACAATTTTTATCTATTCATTTCCATACTCCCATTTCAAATGTCAGTACAATTTCAATTAATTAGAAATACCTGGGTCTGATTATCTGAAATTGAATCTTCTATGTTGATTTCATCAAAACATTGATTGAAAACATACCAATTGAATGTGTTTGAATAAATAATCTTATCAACCTGAGATACAATAACTCTTTTAAATTAAAGACTCCAGCTTGAAAATTCAATCATCAATATCCAAATTGTTATCATTTCCCATGAACCGCTTGAGAAAAAACATCATCACATTCAAAAGATGCACTTGATTCTTGTCTACCATTATTACTTTGAATTCAATGAGGTCCATCTATATAATCGTCTGACTTCAATTGGAAATTGTTGTAACTTTCCATTCATTAATACTTCATCCCTTTTACCTCATCCCAAGCACGATCGTTTCTTTAAAAAAAATGGCATATATACAATAATCCTAAAAATGATCATTTCTGGTTACGATCATTCTTGTTATGATAACTTGTTACGATTGCTGGGTATGATCATTTTGGCGTCAATCATCCTAGTTACAACCATTCTAGATACGATCATTCTGGGTATGATCAAAATGGATACAGTCATTCTGGTTAGTACTTCGCGGTATGATTAAATACAATCTGAAAACAACAATCTTCCCAAATACAATACAATACAACTTGAATGTGATTTATTCTTAATTGACACTATCTCATTCCTTCTCTTCTGAATAAATACGATTCATTTGGAAAACAATTAGTGTCTTATATTCTATTGGCATCACCTCTTCCAAAAGCACCACTTCAATCGGTACCAATTTTTATCGGTATCACCATTACATTGGTACCACATCCATCAACACCACCTTTCCATCAGCACCACTTTCAATGGCTCCACATTTCCAGTGGTACCACTTTCATTGGCTCTATAATTCTATTGGTACCACGTTCATCGACACCACCTGAATACAAATATACACCATCTATTTTACATCCACTCAGTATCAAATTTTATTGAATGAAATTTGATAAAATATAGATATGATTGTTTTCTAATTGTTTAAAAAAAATATGTACCACTTTTTCTCTCTTCCATCCAGATATCATAATTATAAATACAATTCGTTTTTATTTATTTTGAAAAACTATCTGAATATGAATCTCTTCAAAACATACCCAAAACAATTTTCTTCCAAAAAAAAAGTAATGTGATTTATTTTATTCTGAACCAAACTTGAAAAAAATAAAAACTCTTGAATCCTTCATTACATTTATCATAATCTTGGTCTCAAAAAGTAGCACATATTCATTGAATTAGAATGTCATCCTAATGAATAGAAATTGGGTTTATAATTCCCTTACCATAGGTTTTTATTACTTCATGTGTGCTTAACTGAACTGTATAATGGTTAAAATAGTGTTATTAATATCTTACAGAAATAGATTCATGTTTATAAATCCTTAAATGATCATTTGATAACATTATAACCCCGATCCATTAATAATATTTTTTATTTACATTGTTTCGAGTGCATTCATTACATGGATTCCATGTTTTATTCGTAATGTATATTCTTGATGATACTAAACAAAACTCCTGAAGTGGAATTAAATATTGTTAAAAATTTCTTCCATAATATTTAATTATACCATAAATCATTTTAGGTATATGGTATGAGGATTAATTATTATAAAAATCATTAGTGATATTTCTTTAGAACATTTTCACAGTTCTTCAATAAACATGAACATGTTTCATCTTATTCTATTAATATTATGATCATAATGTAATTTTATAAAATAATAAGGGTCATATAATAAAATTTAACATATGTTTAATCCATTAAAATGGTTTTAATGCCATACTGGAAGGAATTTTTGGAAATTGAATACACATCATCTGTGATGTGGGTAAATCGACACATCACAGATGGTGTTTTTATTTTTAGAATAAGATGAAGATGAGTGGATGAATTATGATGAATTTTCACATAATAATGATAAAAATCCTTAATATATTTAATAGTGGATCATTCATGAATATTTGATAAGGGTAGGAGATGATTGTATAAGAAAAGAAATTGAAACAAAATCACAAGAAAAATGAAGATGCTCTCTACCTCTTGATCTCTTCTCCTAGAGATCCTCCATAAATAATTTGGCTTTACCTTTTGGTGAGTCCTGATAAGTTGGAATGGAGTATTATGTACTACTCTATACAAATATTAGGATCGCAGTAACACTGCATATGCAAAATATACAGGAGGGGGTTAATTAAATACAATAAATTTTTCATTAGGAAATTTTGTATAAAAAAAATACACAACAACTCTAATAAAAAATTACCTTCTTAGAGAAATATAAAGTTCTTAAGTCTAAAGCATAAGAAACTTTTATTACAAAGAAATTCTACCACGAGGTTTATAAAATCTCTTATAATATGAGATACAAGTTAGAATGTTTTTAAAATAAAAAACATCATAACATTTACAAATTAACGAAAAAATTACAATCTTCTTTTAACACAAAGAGGAGTGTATCCAACAACCATGTATAAAGGTCCCCTATTTTATACTTACAAGAATGTTTGTCCTACCCAAACCTAGGTATGTCCTAAATACTATGATTGGTATATTTTTTTCTATCTCCGTAAGCCCTCAAAATGTAAGGAAATCATCACCTATTACTTCACAACCTGATGTCTCTGATTTTAAGGAAATTTCACCTCTACATGAAGTAATTTTACATGAAGAAAAGTTTAAACAAGCCGCTCAAGCTTTCTTCACAAATCCTGAGAGTTTATAAGAGGCTCTCACCCTAGATAAATTATATTTTAGTGAGATGAACTCTAAAATGAAAACAATTAAAATCTTGAACCGGTGATCTGAAAAACTCTTCTGGATCTCATCTTCTGAGGTCCTATTTTTAGGTTTCGAAAACTACTGGTTGGTTCCACTCCAATGGTCATATTTCCTTAAATCTCTGAGGGACCTAGACATGTGGAAAACATAAAATGCATAGTTCTTTACAGAAACAATGAAATCATTTTATATAACCATCCATGAATATAAAAATCTTATACCTTCAGTGTAATGAACATGGAATTCGATAAAATTTAAATGATATGAAAGACATTAAGAGGTTTAGAATTCTAAGGAAATAAATCATTGAATAATAAATTCTAGAATTATAAATTTCGGAATGGATTTTCATAAAATCGGTATGAGTAAAGTATAAAGAAATATTTTATGAAAACTCGGTTTTACATATTCTGATACATTTATCATTATTTACGGCATGATAGAATATAACCAGTATCAGATTATATAATACAATGTATAAGTAAATTTTTAGTACCAGTTTCTTATTCTCTGGTATGAGTATCAAAAGAAACGGTATCATTATCTCTAACATAAACAATATTAAGAAAATAATCTTCAGAAATACGGAATTGAAATTTCTGGTATGGCATAAAAATGGTATAAGGATTTCAGTATAGGGTTTTCTGGTATCAGTATGACATATCTGTCTTAAGGAACTTCAGAACCGATAAACAGGAATTTACAGATTAAGAAATTTTAGAAAACCGAAATACAGAAAATCTAAGTATAAGGAAAATATGATACTAGATTTCATTGTATATGAAAATTGGAATCGCAGTGAAAACGAAAAATGAAAACAGTTTCTTAAGGAATTATGGTATGGTATAACCATGAACCCAAATTCGTAACCTTAATATCTTTTTTGGTATAGTAAAATATATTTCTAAAAACATTAATAAAAATATATTTAACTACAATGTCTAATGAAATTTTGGTTATCAGAAAATTTATGTAAGATTAAGAAAATATATGGAAGTGTAAGGGAAAAATATTTATGAAGAAGGTGTTAGTGATTTTCAAAATAAATTCTTAAGGAATAGAGAGGTCTTATAGACCTTACAATCTCCCCCTTTTGGAAAGCACAAACAACATTGAAAAATTTGACAAAGGAAAGAAATAAATACTCAAATATAGAAATACATAGCTCCCCCATAAGTGTATGAAATTGGCTAAATTACTCTTCCCTTGTATATAAGTTCTTAGAGTATGGAAATATCCCCATCAGATATATATTCTTCTATTTAGATAGACTCCCCCATAGATATAGAACTCTTCCTTATAAATTAATGTTAAGAAATTTATTTTTCCTTATATTTTACTCTATGGAAATTTTTCCTTGATAAATATTTCTTCCATTAAAATTTCCATATGATAGAATTATCCCCCTTTCTGATTTTCAATAAGGAATGGAGTGGGACCTATAAGGTTAGATAGAAATATAAACGAGAGAAAATAAAAAATATTTTTAAGGAATTTTTCATTATGTTTTTTGTGAAAGTAAATACAACAAAAATTCGGCATGTGATTAGAAATGTATCAACCCAACCTCTTCTTCTCTGAAAGAATTCTTTTAACCAAGGACTTAATCTTTTTAACCTCCTTGTGATCTTATTGAATCTTCTTTATCAAGGCATCTTGTTCAGCTACCTTTGTATCTAATGCCTTGATCGAGAATTCATGGGATAGATTCCTGTCTTCAATTAATTTGATCGCCTCTTCTTGTGAATCAGATTTCGTCACAAGACCAGTTGATATTCCTTTCTGATAATTGACAACTTCAGCTATGGTATTAATTTTATCAAGAACACTTTGGCCTTCATTATTCCTTGTAGCTAACTCACTTGAAAATTTCCCCGAGAAAGAAGAATGGGCTTTGGTCAGCTCATTTGCTACATCATTGAATGCTCCCATTATCGATTCAGTGAAGTACAAGAATTGTAGAGCATTATCTGATAATGTTAGTGTCCATCTCATCACTTTTTGACATGAAAAATTTTGAGATTTGTAGTCAATGAGAATATTATTATGATCTTCTTCTCCTTTCACAACGATGTCCATCAGCATAGATGTTGAATCCATCTTTTTATTTATGGTTTCCTAAATCATTTGGCTCCCGGAATCTATGTTAGAAAGTACCAGGATTGTAATTACTAATTTTCTCAATGATCATTTTAAAAAGTCATCACTCATAGATGGCAAGGACTCATATTCAGATTCTTCTTTATTGACCTTCAGAGCAGAGGATTATGGATTCTCAAGATTTGGAGGACAGTCGTCATCAGAAGGGGTAACAATAATGGCCTTACCTTTATCAACATTCAGAACCATAATGGTTTTGGAACCCTGAGGGACTTCCTCATTTTCTATAGCCTCATTACCTCTTGATCCTCCTTGAATAACTTCTTGTTCTTCCTATTCTTCAATTCCAGTATCAATATTTCTGGATTCATGTATTTCATCTTCATTTTCAGTTACATAAATATGTTCTTTTACCTCTTCTACTACTTCAACATCAGTCTCAACTTCTTCTTCATCTTCTTCCTTAGTAGAAACTCCCAGGTTTGAATCATAATCTTAAACCTATCTAATAACATCATCTTCTTCTTCTTGATTGATCTCATCCTCTTCCTGTACTTTTTATGGTTCATGAACAGATTCCAATATCACTAGTAGTTTATTTACCTTCTTAGGTACCCCAGTGACATCCAGTATAGGTATCTTCTCAGAGGATTTTTCTACATACTTTTGTAACGATTTTATAATCACTATCTCAGTTATATTTCTTTTCTACATCTAATATTTATCTTCTTTCTCTAATACATCATTTGTTTGAATCTTCAAGAACTTTTCCTCTACCGGATTCAACCCAAAGGTTGGATCACCTTACTTCCTGGATTTAGATAACTTCCTATAGCGAGCAACAACATTATCAGAGCAAGCCTATGGTTTCTTTATAAATGGGGGAGTTGAAGCCTTACATACTAAGATAAGATTTTCATGAGAGACCTCATCTGACTTTTTCTTATTCAGATCAATTTTTGAAGATTCTGGTACATGCGTTTTATGTGCAACATTGGACTATTCCTTAATAGCTTCCTTCAATACCGGCTTCTAAACATCTAGCATTACGACTTCTTCAAACATCTTAGAGTCAAGATTTTAAGATAGTTTCATTATATTCTGTGTATCTTCACTTATAATCAAAATCATACAAGACTTCATAGCAGACTTGCATGGAATTTTTGTTTCAACTAAAACCATAACAATTATCTTTGATATAGTGGCACGGTACATCAGGATTTGGGATTTAATGGTACCAGCTTTCATAGTATTAATCGTAAGAGAAATATACCTAACAAAATTAACCATCCTAAGGTTAATGAGAACGTATAACAAGATAATTTCACACGTATTTAAGGAATATTTATCCCATTTCCTTGGAATAATGAACCCTAGTATCCATAATGCTACCAACCTATGTCTATTGATAGGTGTGATAGTTTCAGAGTCTTAACATTATTAATGCCGGGACATTCTAAAGTGTGGTTCTTCGTGAAAGAACATTCCTTATCAAGAACTTTTTAAGAACCTATGAGGGCCTCTCCTTAATAGGAAATTTTCAGAATGTTGGCCGCTTTTCAGCAAGGAACAGTGAATGTCTTTTCATAAGCCTTAAATCTGAAATACTTCTTCCCATCCTTTCCAAAGATATTAATAGAGTCATAAAACAATATGACTTTCCCCTGATATACAGGATCCTGAACAATGTTCTTTAATATATAAATACTCTCGCTCGTGCGTACGTACAGACTACCGTCTCCACGACGCGATGAGATTCATTCTCCATGTTAACCATTTAACAGTGATTATAAAGTATATATAAGAAATAATAATGAAATATATGACATTATAAAGCTACTGGATTTATGTATATATGTATGTCATCTACTTAATTTCATTCAACTCAGTAAGGAAACGAAAACAGCGTTCATGCGTACGTACTGCCTACCGTCTCCATGAACGGTGTGTTTCATTTCATTTATCTATCTATTATATATATATATACTGAATATATATGATATATAAATCATGTTTTATATTCTGGAAGTATTTAAATCATGATATAAGTAATAAAAATGTCAAGAACAACAAGTCCAAACACCTATGATAAATGAAACGATTTTACCCAAAACGCTTCTTTAACATGGATTTTACAAAAGAACGGGTAATATAAAGTCATAAGTGAACCATATATGATATAATAACAATGAATATGATTCTGTAATAAGTCAATGACATTATTTAAATCATTATACAGGAGTTTAGGACACTTAGGAAGCAAATCGGACCTATGGTAAGGGAAATGTCACAATCTCATTTTTATCCGAGATTGTTTATACTTTAGAATTTACTGGGGTGTATTTTATCATCAAAATCCATTTTTCCTCAATATGTAATATTATTTCCATTCACCTACAATTATTTAAATTCAATTTTACCCTTCGGTGAGTTTTTAGTAAAATATATGAAAGGAATCTTTTGTCGTTTTTCGTACGAGGTACTTTTTGACTTTTCCGACAAAAGTACGAGAAGAATGCTTTTTTTAACATATACGGCATGATTGGACTTTTAAAAAAAATTCCATGAATCTTCCTTTACAAGTTTTTATGTTTATTTTTAATCAACTTCTTTTAGTTTAAAATTGTATGACATGTTAAGAAAGGAAAATTGTTTTTGAAGTAGAAAGGATATTTTCCTCAAGAATGAAGTTCAAGTGTTTTATCAAAATTATTTTCCATCTAAGATAATAAAGGGTTTTTTTTCTATCCCTTTTATTACATGGATTTTATTATGTTGTGATGGAAATATTTTTATGAAATATTTTATCTTATATGAATTGTTTTATGATGTCGCGATGTTTAAAGATTCCCATTTTTATTACATGGGTTATGCATTGATGTATGATTTATGATTTTTTGGCACACATAAGAATGGTATCATTATGAGATGGGTGGGACCTATATCTCCCTCCAATGCATTGGGTAAAGATTCTATATCTCATTATATAGACATGGATGGAACGGTAGGTTATACCGGTTCAGTGAAACAGGACTGAAATGAGGGTGACTCGGTTCAGAAAGGGACTTTGTCCACTAAGATAGTCTTGGAAATGAGTCTTGAATAACAAGAAATGATTCTCTATGATTATGTGTGTATGACACAAAGTTTCATGTTTTAAGTTATGAATATTGGGATTTCATTTCACTACTATGATTTATCCCATGTTATGAAATTATGCTCTCTTTTGCAGGTTAAGATTTCCAAAAGTTATGTTCTTATGAATATAATGTGATTGATTTTTCTTTTATTTACCCTTACTGAGCATTTGAGCTCACCCTTTTATGTTTTATTTTCCCCAGGATATAAAGAAAGGTTTTAGGTTAAAAAAAGGGAAGATCATTATGGTAGATGTTGAAGATATTTCACCACGATTAGAAGATTACGTTCTGAGTTTCCAAAGACACTAAACTATTACGATCCTTGTGTGTGTGTTTTTGTTATGTACTAAGTAGTCCGCAAAAGTAATGTAATGTTCATGTACGTTAAGCTTCGGGTCTCTACAATTATGTTATAATGAAAAATATCACAGTACGATGATTTTGAATAAACTGTCAGTTTTAAATGATGTTGTAGAAAATTTCTTGGTAACTACAATCAATGCATCACATTGAAAATATTTTTGACATGGTTTATGTTATATTCTATATTTTGGGTTTTTGATGATGTGGTTTGAGGAGTTACATGTTATTCTATTCAAACACTACCCCCAATACCACTTAATAAAATCTAAGGTAATATAAATGTCTGAATTGATCCAATGATTAGAATATGAAGTGATATTTTATGGAAGTTTAGTAGGTTTTTTTAATTTGAATTCCTAATTCAAACACTAAGAGATATTTTTGTGGCTATTAAAGGGACAAGAATGAATTTAATTTAGGATGAAATTAATAATAGAGTGTAGAAGAAGTGGAAAACACTTAATTAAAAGGATTATAAGTCTAAATATTAATCAACATAAATTATTAAAGGACTGATATATAGAAAGTAAACAATGAAGGATTAATTTAAAAAATATGGAATACTTTTGTTATTAAATTATCTATTAATCTTTTACTAGTTTGTTGATGATTTAAAACTGATATACATAATAAGATATCATATTGTAAGAAGAAATAACATGTTTTATGATTTAAGAGAGATGTTATTTCATTAAATTTTATAATTATAGTAATAAAAATGGAGATGTAGAAAAATTAATCTATTGATAACTTTTTGTAGATTCATATTAGTGGTGAAGACAATATTTTTTATATCATTTGAAGAAATATTTTTTTTGAAGGAGAATATATATCATGTAGTGGTACATTTGTGTTCACAAAATTTCATGGATAAACCTTTTTTATTGTAACAATTGGATGGTACTAGTGGATTTTATTACAATATTTGATGCCATTCCATGAAAAGGATTTATAAATTCATTTTGAATGGAAACCCTATTAAATATTTTTATTAATTGTGTTTTTTTTGGATTTTTTATGATCAAGGATGTTACTAAATCAAATTGAATTACTCCATCAAATTATTATTTAAAAATAATTTTAGGAATAAAAATTTACTATAATCATCTTAATTAGTGATTAGGTTAATTAGTTAATAATCATAAATCATTTTAATTCCCTAATTCAAACCAAATGAATAATTTTCATTCCGTTATTAGAACTTTAAATTAGTATCAGATCTATGTTTAGATTATTATATGAAGGCATTAATGTTATTTAGAGTTAGAGGTTGTTAGAAAATTTAGTTATAAATATGATGTTTTGTTTTAATTTCTTATATCCATCCTGGATCTTATTAATTATGTGAATAGAAAATGTGTTCCCATTATTGATAATAAAATTTTAATGATTAGAAGTAAATAGTGTTGTTATAATTTTCTTATTATGTTTGGATGTTATAGACATTTTATATGATGGTTTAAATCTAGTTCTATTTGGTGATGTGATAAAATAGGTTGATAAGTAGAATATTGAAATTGAAGATCATGAAATTGACCATATCTTAGCCTCAATTTAAAATATGTAATTCATAAATTTTATGGGATTCGAGAAAGTAATGTAATTTTTGATTAGTTGTAAAATAGTTATAAATGTAATTTCACAGAAAATGAAAAAATTGAAAATCCATAGTACCCAATTCTATGAAATTTTTATTATTAATAGAGAAATGGTGGAGGATTTTTTTATTATATTGAATGGTACATTAATATCTATTAGTGGTTTTTGAAAATCTATAGAATAATTTATGATTATGAAGACGTGGATTAATATCTTTACAGATTGTTTTAATATAAACGTTTCATCTCTTGAAGGCCATCATTTAAATTTATTTTCATTTTATGAATTCTATAGTGTTTTTGATTCATATGATATGATTAAATTTTAATATTTTTGTAATTTAATAATGGGTGAGAAATAAATTTCTTTCAAAACCTTGAAGAATGACAAAAATTTTAAGGTGGTCAATGAATATAATGGAATTTATTTTTAGATAGAGATGTTGATGTTATGTATAATAAGTCCATTTCACTCATTTGAATAAGTGTTAAAAATTTATAAGTTAAATTCCCTAGTAAACTATCCTTGTAGTGTTTTTTACATGTATATATTATAATTGTTTCTCTAAAATGGTCAAATATTAAGGAATGGTAATGTGAAGAGGAGGAAGATTTATCAAAGTGGGTTTCTATGAACAAGGATTGAAAATTTACCAATAAATAGTATCATTTAAAAATAATAAATGAAATTTTAGAAATTTAAATAAAAATTTATTTTTTAAGATATATGAAGAATAATGTGATAATAATTAAAGTGAAGATGATTCACCACTTAGTGATCATGGTAATGTTTTTGATAGCTATGGTGAATGAAGTAGAGTTTTATAGTGAATGAGAGGACGAATAAATAAAAATGTAACTCATTATTAATTGATAATTTATGAAATATATAGTGATTAATATCTAAATTTCTTATTTTGAATAACAATCTGGGAAGGTTATGTACGATATCACGTGAGGTTAAGAATGTTTAATGAAAACTAGAGTTTCTATTGGAAACTAAAGTTGATTTTTGGTCTAAATCATGTGAAAATTTGAAGAAGTTAAATAATTAAATTAAGGATAATATAAAAGTAAAATAAAATCAACTTTAATGTTTTTAGTAAAAGGTTTTTGAGAATAAATATTAGTTAAAAAGGATCTTGTCTGATTTTGAAAATTATATTTGAGATGTTGAAGAAAGTTCAAAGGATAATGAAAAAACATTTGATGTGTAAAATAATGTTGGTTATAATTCTAATCATAAATGAAATCACTGTATTGGTTAAAAAATTGATGATGTTATGTAGAATAATACATAAGATATGTTTATGAAAAATAAGTTGAATAAATTTACCATAAAATAATAATTCCATAATTATGAATTTTTTTGAAATGGTATATTTAAGAAGAAATATTCTATAATTCATATAATAAAAAATCCATATAAGTTATAAAACATGTAGATAAAATTTAATTATCTATAAATAATTCTAATTTTAATAAAGAAGTCCAAGATTAGTGTCCAAAAGGTAATGTTTTTTAGGATTTATATTTTAAACATCAAGTAATTTATGTAAGAATATATTAATATTTTTTGTATTTTTTGTTTTTTGGTGTATATTAGAATCTATTAAAGAAAAGTTGGTTTAATAAAAGATATTTTAATAATTATTAAATAGATATATTGAAATATTGAAGTGATATATAATACAATCAAATAAGATACGTCCATGGGGTGATTGAAAATTCAGTAGTTTAAGATAATAATTAGTTTCAAGTACTAAATTATGTTTATTAAAAACAATCACCCACATAACTTTTTTAAAAATATTAATAATATTTTTCTATCCTAATTGAGTGTGATTAATTCTCAAAAAAAATTAGGATTAAATAAATATGAATGGATACATATCTTGTGATGGATATAACTTTGGAGGCATCTCAAAATAATCATCCATGGATATTTGATAATGGATGTTCATCCCATATGATGGGTGATATGTTGCTGATAAAAATATTTGAGAAACTAAAAGAGTGATCTATTATATTGGAAATAAATTCATTATTATTTTAGGATAGTGGACATGAGGCAACCTATTTCAAGTGGGAGAAGTTCGAAATTCTTGTTACTTATGAATGGAGTATTGAAATGATTTTAGAATAATAAACATAGACACATTGTCCAAAATAGAATGAATAATTAAACTCATAGATACTAATTTTTTGATATTCTAATGCTGAATAGAGAGCCTAAATGGTAATTTTATACCAGTTAAAATTTAAAGATCATTAATTATTTATATAAAAACGTAGTGATTTAAATATCTCATCCCTTGAAACATTATTATTTAGATATTTTTAAACCAATAAAGAATAAATAATTGAATCATAAAAAATAAATCATCTCATATTTTATGATCGTTACTGTATTACACATAACTTGTTAACCAGTAAAAAATATTATTAATTCAAGTGATTCAATGGTTTCAAAATAAGTGATGAAAAAATGTAGTTATTCATTGAAAAAGTTTTATTTTATTAATGTAAATAAGTATATAACTTAAATATTTGATGTGTACTTAGATAATCATGACATTAAAAATTAATATAGTACCCCATATACCAATAAAAAATAATTAACACTAGTGCAGAAAACGTTTTTTACGTCACCATTTTTTACGTCGGTTATATATAACCGACGTAAAAATGCGGCGAGTAGATTTTTTATGTCGGTTATTTTAATAACCGGCGTTATAAATCGCACCTGTTGGGTTTTTACGTCGGTTATCTTATAACCGACGTAAAAAACCAATGCGCGGGGGGTTTTTTACGTCGGTTATTTGGAAACGGACGTAAAAAACCCGATATCGACGCGTTTTTTACGTCGGTTAGCAAATAACCGACGTAAAAAATCAAAGCGCGGTGTTTTTTACGTTGGTTTTTTATAACCGACGTAACCCCCCCCCCCCCGGGCTTTGGTTTTTTACGTCGGTTATTTGATAACCGGTGTAAAAAACACGTAGATATCGGTGTTTTTACGTGGGTTTCCAAATAACAGACGTAAAAAATCCCCCACGCATTGGATTTTACGTCAGTTATCTTATAACTGACGTAAAAAACACGTAGATATCGGGTTTTTTACGTCGGTTTCCAAATAACAGACGTAAAAAAACCCCCCGTGCATTGGTTTTTTACGTCAGTTATCTTATAACCAATGTAAAAACGAGATATCTATGCATTTTTTACGTCGGTTATAAAATAACCGACCTAAAAAACTAAAGCACGAGGGGGTTTTTTATGTCGGTTATAGAAAAATCGACGTAAAAAACCCGTAGATATCTCGTTTTTTACGTCGGTTATAAAATAACCGACGTAAAAAACCAAAGCGCGGGAGCTTTTTTACGTCGGTTTTAAAATAACTGACATTATAAATTTAAAAAATAGTTTATAACGTCGGTGATATAATAACCGATGTTATAAAACATTTAAATGGCCCGTGGACTGTCATTTACGATTTTTCGATTGACACTCCGCCGGCTCGTCTCTCTCGCGCGGTAAACCCTAATCGGCTCGTCGATCGACCTGCATTAAACTCATTTTGGCTTCATTGTTTATCTTTTTCACTCCTCTCAGATCTATCATCTCAACTCGCAACATTCAAGTAAGCCTTCCACGAATTTATTTCATTCGTTTTTTTCACAGATATTCTATAATTATGTTTTGCGATTTTTCTTCATTGTTTATCTTCTTCATTGTTGTCTGAGGTGATCTCGAAGGCCATCAGCCCTCGGATGGGCATCGGCGAGTTGGGTGTGGTGCAGAAGGTAAAAGAAGCCATGGTTTCCCTGGTCTATGCACCCCGACCGTCGTCCCTTCCATCTTCCTCCACCCATGCCGCCTCGCCGTCATACTCCTCCTCTCGGATCTATCATCTTAATCGAGAGTGTTTATTTTATTTCTTCTTTCCTATACTTAAAATATTCTTAAATTATTATGATACATATGATCATTGATGGAAGTGATACAGTTTCACATGGTGTAGGATGATTTATGGGCGGGGTGAGACCATGACATTAGCATTGGGGTGTGAGAGGAAAACTAGTGGAGAAGTGGTATCTGAGAACCTTAATTTTAATATATATATATATATATATTTATATATTTATATAATTTTTTATACGAAAAGGTTTATTTATATTAATTATTTTGTGAGTGATCCATAGTGAGTATATTAAACTATTTTTCCTTGTTTATGTGATGATTTAGATTCCTTTTTTCATAGGGCTTTAGTGTGCTTCCTCAACATTTTCATGAGATGTTTTAGGGAGGATCTTACTATGTATACATGTTATTCCCACCATATATACATAAATATAAACAATTTTTTTTGGTTTTTAAAAGAAATTTGTAGTTTTTTTATAGATTTTAGTAGCATGGAAGTGTTGTGGAGTAGCTTTCATGAGTATATAGAGTTTGTTGTTTCTTCCTAGTTTTACTTTTAGTACTAATAATCTTCTTTTTAGTTTATTTACAATAATACATGTATGAATTCATGCATAATTATCTAAATTTATTCATTTCGAACTGAGGAGGGTTACTTTTGGTGGGAGCAGATCCTAAATGATATGGTATGAATTCATTCTATCATAACCATAAATAAAATATAGTTGTATTTTATTTATCATATACATCAACTAATACTCTTCTTTTTCATCACAAACCCTTTGAGAATAAAAAACCAAACTAAGGGATTTGGTATCCAAATTGCCTTTTGTTATAGAATATGGGACATCAAAATCAAATGATTGAACATATTACTCCCAAAAACACTTCCATTGATTTTTATAATTGTGTGAAAATATTTAACAAATGGATTTAGGGTCTACAGAAACCATTAATAACATCTTAAATAGGTAATTTATTTAATATATTAAAACATCAAAACCGCAATCAATATTAAACTATGTAGGCGTCATGGTTTTCTTTGATTCAATGAAATTTAAAACTGTTATATCTAACTATATTTTGTTTTAAAAATAATATTCAAGCATATTTTTTTAAATACCTATAGATTTGTTTTATATTTTAAATTGTTTTACATTCAAATTATGATTTTTTTCATATAAAAATATATTTGTCTTATCATAAAAATATATATTTTTTGTTGATATTTGTTATAGATAATAATGAGTCGAAGTTGGATTACGGCACATCGAATGAGCAATGAATTTGAGGAAGGTGTTGATGCCTTTTTGGAATTTGCAAAACGAAATGATCCAAGTAGTGGCATTTTTTTCTGTCCATGCCTGAAATGTTTGAATATGAAGAAGTTGAAAAGTAGAGAGATAAAAGATCATCTGATTTGTCATGGTTTTAATCCGAGTTACATCCCTTGGATTTGGCATGGTGAAACTGGACAGAATGTCACTTATGATGATGATTCGCAAGATGGTAACTCCGATGGAATTGAAGAAATGATTCGCTATATTGTAGTAGAACAAATTGAGATCGAACCGATAGTTGCGCGTCTATATGGTGATGTTGAAAAACCATTATATCCTGGTTGTACAGATTTTACGGTTTTGTCGGTGGTGTTAAGATTGATTAACCTGAAGGCGAAGCATTGATGGAGTGACAGAAGATTTACAGAGCTGCTCCAATTGATGAAAGACATTTTTTCCAAAAGATAATGATCTTCTAGATTCACAATACAAAGCCAAGAAAATATTTTGCCCGATGGGATTGGGAGACAATAAAATACATGCCTGTCCGAATGACTGCATTATATATAGGAAGGAATATAAATTTCTGTCATAGTGTCCTAAATGTGGGACATCACGGTATAAGTTGAAAGAAAAATCACAGGCTGATGTAGAGATTACAAAGCTCCCTTCAAAGGTATTTTGGTATCTTCCTATAATTAATCGTTTCAAACGTTTATTTGCTAATTCAAATGATGCAAAAAGGTTAAGATGGCATGATGAAGAGCGGGTATGTGATGGAAAAATACGCCATCCAGCTGATTGTCCACAATGGAAGAAAATTGATGCGCAGTATTCTACATTTGGAAATGAAATTAGAAATCGCAGACTAGGGTTGTGCACAGATGGAAGGAATCCATACCGAACACTCAGTAGCACACATAGTTCATGTCCTGTTTTATTGGTAATTTACAACCTCTCTCCTGAATTTTGTATGAAGCGAAAATATGTCTTGTTGAGTACAATGATCTCTCATCCAAAGCAACCCGGTAATGATATTGATGTTTACTTTTCACCGTAGATTGATGATTTGAAACTTTTATGGGCTGATGGTATTAGAGTGTATGATTCTTATAAAATGGAATATTTTCAACTGCATGCAGTGCTTCTGTTCACTATAAATGACTTCCCATCATATGGAAATTTGTATGGATACAGTTTTAAAGGGCATAAAGCATGTCCAATTTGCGAACAATAGACGTCATATTATCAATTGCATCATGGGAGAAAAACCGTGTACATGGGTCATCGAATGTTTTTGCCTATGTAACACCCTTATAGAAGACTAAAAAAGGCATTCAATGTCTCACAAGAATTTGATACTGCTTCAAAACCTTTATCCCTTGATCTGTATTTTGAGAGGGTAAAAAACCTTGACGTGACATTGGGAATGACACAGAAATCTGGTACTGATAGACATATTTGGAAGAAAAGGTCAATTTTTTTTTGAGCTACCATATTGGAGGTATCATGAAGTTAAACATAATATTGATGTCATGCACGTGGAGAAGAATATATGTGATTCTTTGATTGAAACATTGTTAGATATTAAAGGAAAGACTAAAGATGGGTTGAATGCAAGATTAGACTTACTATCAATGGGAATAAGTTTGGAGTTAGCTCCCACTCTTAAAGGAAGACACAAATTTCTTCCCCCGGCTTGTCATACATTATCGAAGAGGGAAAAAATTAGCTTCTGTCAGTGTCTTCATGATACCAAAGTGCCTCAAGTTTATTATTCTAATGTAAAAAAATTTGTCTCATTGAAGGACTTGAAGTTGATAGGTATGAAATCACATGATTGTCACGTCATGATGCAAAAAATTCTACCAGTTGCATTGCGTGTAATATTGCCCATTCGTGTCAAAAATACTATAATGAAGTTGTGTTATTTTTTCAATTCAATTTGTAACAAGGCGATTGATGTGAATGCTTTGAACATTTTGGAAAATGATGCAATTTTTATACTTTTTCAATTGGAAATGTATTTTCCTCCAACTTTTTTTGATATAATGGTGCATTTAATGATTCATCTGGTTCGAGAAATAAATCTTTGTGGACCTGTATATCTTTGTTGGATGTATCCTTTTAAAAGGTATATGAAAATATTAAAGGGGTATGTTAAAAATCTATATCGACCTGAAGCCTCCATTATTGAAAATAATATTTCTGAGGAGGTAGTAGAGTTTTGTACGAGCTACTTGGCTGCGGCGCAACACATAGGTTTGCCTCCATCTCGCCATGAACGAGTTAATAATGAGGGAAAGGGGATTCGCGGCTTGAAAGTCAAATCATTGTCAGCTGAATAGATGAAGAAGTTAAAATCATACATCTTGAATAACATAGCTGATGCTCAACCGTATATCACATTGCATATTAATGAGTTGAAACAATGTCATCCAAAGAAGGAAGAAATGTGGATTTTGAATGATCACAATAAAACTTTTTTGTCATAGATTAAAAAGACTTTGCTTGGTAGATCAGATGTATCAGAGACATTAAAATGGATAGTGGGTGGTTCATGTTTAAATTTGATAACATGGTCCGGTTATGACATTAATGGTTATAAATTTGATATAAAATCTCAGGACAACATAAGTGTAGTTCAGAATAGTGGTCTATTGGTGTTTGCAGAAGCAATGCATTTTTCGAGTGCTAATGACAAAAACCCAATTTCTGCATCAAGTGCATATTATGGAGTTATTGAGACATATGGGAGGTTGATTATATTAAAATTAAAGTTCCCATTTTTAACTGTAAATGTATTAACGGTAACAACAGTGTCAGACACGATGAATTTGGAATGACACTTGTTAATCTGAATAGATTGGAAGACACAACTGATTCTTTTATAATGGAAACACATGCAAAACAAATTTTCTATGTTGTAGATCAATCAGATATGTAGTGGGTTGTTGTTTTACAAGGGAAAAAACAATATGTTGGTGAGGATGAATTTGATGAATATGCTGATTTATGTGAGATCCCTACTTCCATGGAAATATTAACAGAACATAATGATGATCATGTTGAAGACATAGTTTTTTCCATAAGGAACGATCACGACGAAGGAATTTGGGAAAACAATCCATTTGTACATTCCTAAAATTACAGGTAACATATGTTTATTTCTTGTTTACATTTATTTTTTCCATAAATGTTAGATATTTTATGTTTTTTATTTATTAAAACATGTTTTAAAATAAAATAAGTATATGTTTTTGTTTGTTTTAAGTTTGTTTAGTTTACTTTATCATGTTTATAACCATTACATGAATTTTAAAATTCTTATTTTTGTTCACTGACAATTAGTTTACCATGTTTACAATGTTTAACAGGTTTACCATTTTTACCATTTTTACCATCTTGACCATCTTGACCATCTTTGTCATCTTTACCATTGTTTAACATGCTTACCATATTACCAATGTTTACTATTATGTAACTTAGTACACTTTTCTATTTTCTGATTACAGTAGTATTAAAATATTTAAATTTTTATATTTGTGAACTGACGTTTGTTTTTTTGATTTGAAGGATAATGACAGATCATTCAGATGATCGACCACATGATTCTGGAGAGGAGCATATTGCTGGTCATACCTCTGGGGATGAACATTCACATGCTCATATTACGACAAAGAGTTCAAAGGTTGGTAAACGTGGGTGCACACGTTTACCAAAATTATCACTTGCCCGTACATAGGATCAGAGGATAGTTGTTGAGTTTGATGATGATGATATTCCTAGAGGTCCGAATGCCAATGATTTTAAGAGTTTTGTTGCAACTCAAGCTAAGACCAAAGTAAGAATTCTGTATGATGATTGGAGAGGTGTGGATAAAGCGATTATCTCTCAGTTTTGGGATACGATTTTGGTAAGATCTTTTGTCATTGTTTGACCATTCTTTTAATGTTTCTAGTATATATAATACATTTAACCTCTTCATTATCAGATGACATTTGATATTCATGACACTGGAGGAGTCAGGAAGAAATTCTTATCATTGGATGCCAGGAGATGGAGGGATTACAAATCAACCCTCTCATCTGATTTCATTTATGGTCATAGGAGTCACGACAATCCATGTCGTATATATCCTTTTATAGATGAAGACACATGGAGACAGTTTTTTGAAAGTAAAAAATGAGTCATTTCTGGTAAGGGAAATGTAAACTTTTATAAACTTTCTTATATAAATGATTTTATTAATGTTTTGTTAATGATTTCTTATTCTTAAATTATAGCAAACAAGGAAAGATCATCAAGAGATCCAATCTAAAAATGTATACCCTGATAGTTTATCTTGGGGAGGGTATGCATTATCGGAAGAACAAATGATGGCGGAAAAATTTCAACAACTAAGAGCTGAGTCTTCAAGCTTTGGAGAGGTGGCCCCTCCATCCCCTCCATCTAGACATGAAAAATGGAAGAGAGCTCGGAAGGGGAAAAAGGGCAATATCTTTCGAAAGAATCGAGAATCGTAGCTGAGAGGATTGTAAGATATCTATTTAATTTATTTAAGTTAACTTTTCTATTCATATAAGTTTCAATCATTACAAAAATGTTCAATTAATTAATACAGGACTCTCTGGAGGAGCAGAGTTCAGAGGGGACATTTAGAGCTACTGGGAGGGAAGATATTTTATTTGCAGCATTGGGAAGGCCTGAACATCCTGGTCGTGTAAGAGGATATCCGGCAGGTGTATCAGTAAGAAAAGTGTTTCCACGTTCTTCAACTTCTAAAATTGAGGGGGTTTATAAAAAAAATAGAATCCATGGAGGCTGAAGTTCAAAATATTAATGCGACGATGGAGGACAAGATTAGAGAGTCGGTGCAATCTATGTTTGCAGAAATGCAAAGACAATTTCAGACTGCAGCTCCCACTCCTCTACCTCCCCCTGCAGACCCCATTATTTATCCTCCACCTCCGCCAGTAGCTCCCACTCCCCCACCTCAGCCTAGAGACCCCATTTTTTATCTTACGCCTCCGCTGCAGCTTCCTACATATTGCGAGTTGTATTTTGATGATTCTCAACATCATATAGTAGAATATAGGTTAGTATATTGTATAGGAGATACATTTCATCATCAAAAATTAGAGGTAGAGAATCAGAGGGTCACTGTACAGGATATTATAGATAGATCAGCTAGGGTACCAATACCTACAGATGAGGTGGCGATAGTTGGACAGAGTATCGGCCATTTTTTAGTTTGGCCATCCAGACTTCTTCGACTCATTACCATAGAGGTATGAATGTTATATCTTTTATTTTATTTTTTTATTAAAGTTGTTTTATCATTTGAAAACTACTATATTTCTCAATTTTTTTCACAGGAATACTTCAAAGGTAAAGAAATACTGTATAGACAACAACAAAGACAACAGGCTATGACATCAGATACAGATTCTAGTGGTCTTGACAGATTGTCAAGATATTCACATTTTTTGTTGGGTTTTTATGTGTTTCCAATAGAATCTCATGTTTGTGGACGTGAAATAAGTGTGGGGATTACAAAATCTGATATCATGGAGCTTGTTACTGGAGATAAGTTGTGCATCAACGTGGTGCAAATTTTTTCCATGTAAGTCTTAACACCTTTTCCCTGCGTTATATTTATTAAACATGTATACTTATGTATGTTTTGTATTAGGTATATTTATAAAATTTGTGAGAGGAATGAACTGATAGAAGTGTATGGATTCATGGACACGCAATTGATTTCCCCTGAAGCATGTGCATTGACTGAGGAACAAAGAATGGTTCATATTGCTGAAAGATTTGAAAAGAATATAATCAGACAATGTTGGATGATGCCTTTTTGTGAGAGTTATGAAACACATTTCTCTCAAAGAGTTAATTATCTTTTAACATAACAAACCACTAACATTAAATTTCCTTTTATCAGTGATCATTGGATGTTAGGGATTTTTTGCCCAAGGGAGAAAGCTCTTTATTGGATATGCTCTGTTCATGGTGATGTGTGGGAAAGTTTTAAGAATATATTGGAAAAGTAAGTTTCAATTTCTCAATAGTTCTATATATTATAATGAATTTTAAATTTACCCCATTCGTATTATTTTCTAACAGTGCATGGGTCTACATTCGATAAAACACAAAGAAAAGAAATGAAAAGATCAAATATGTAAATGCGAAGGTAAATTTCCATTTATAATTTGTACTTTTTGATTTATCACATAAAAATAATATATTGAATTCACACTCATTCAAAACAGAAATGTCATGAACAACAAGGCCTCATCGAATGCGGATATTATATGTTAAGATTTATGTACGAAATAATAACGACTGGGAAAGTTGTGAATTTTGACCTGGTACGATTTCCTCTTAGACTTTTCCATAATATTTCAATTTGATTTATTCATTATACAGGTTAACTATCTTATTTTTCATTTGTAGATTTTTGATGACCCTCAACCCTATACTGCTGAAGACATCAAACACGTACAAGTGGAGTGGTCAAATTATTTTACAGGTTTGATTGAAATTTAGTTGTTTGTAATGTAAAATGTAATTTTGAATATTGTCGTTTTAATTGTGTATTTGGTAGTTGTTTAGGTTGGAATAAGTTTTTTTTTGAAGTTGACAGTGTACGTTTTGAATGTTATATAAGTGAATGTTTAATTTTTCTCTACTTCTTGTTTTGGTCTACTTTTGATGGTTTTTCTAGTATGGATTTGGGTCTGTGGGGGAGGGGTTCCAAGGGTGTGGGGGTGTGTTCAATGGGATTGGGGGGTGTCCAGCGGTCTGGGATGGCTGTCCGGTGGGGTGGGGGGACAGTCCTGGGGGTTGCAGGGATGTTCAGGGGTGTGGGAAGCCGGTCCAGGGGTGTGGGAGTGCTGTCCAGGGGTGGGGTGGGGGGGTGTCTAGGGGTGTTTGGGGCTGTCCAGGGGTGTGGTGGGGGTTGTCAAGTGGGGTGAGGGGGTGAGGAGGTGCTGTTCGGGCGGGTGGGGGGTTGTCGAGGGGGGTTTGGGGGTGTCCGGGGGTCGGGGGCAGTCCAGGAGTGTGGTGGGGGCTCCAATGGGGTGGGGGAGGGTTGTCCAAGGGGTATACATGAGGGTGGGAGCTCCAATGGGGTGGGGGAGGGCTGTCTAGGGGGTATACATGAGGGTGGGGGCTCCAACGGGGTGGGGGAGGGTTGTCCATGGGGTATAAATGAGGGTGGATGCTGTCTAGGGGGTATGTTTTATATGTTATCTATGTACATGCTTAATTTTGATGTACTTATGTTTTTGTGGTACGATTTCTTGATTTGTTTTCTGGTTGATTCTGGTGGAGAGAAGATGACTGCATTATGTTTTAAAAAAAATTGGGTTTATCACGTCGGTTATTTAATAACTGACGTGATAAAATGCCTGGAAAATAGTTTATCACGTCGGTTATTTAATAACCGACGTGATAAAATGCCTGGAAAATAGTTTATCACGTTGGTTATTTAATAACCGACGTGATAAAAGGCCTGGAGAATGGTTTATCACGTCAGTTATTTAATAACCGACGTGATAAAAGTCCTGGAGAATGGTTTATCACGTTGGTTATTTAATAACCGACATGATAAGGGGCTTGGAGAATGGTTTATCACGTCGGTTATTGAATAACCGACGTGATAAACCGCCTCCCTCCAGTTTATCATGGCGGATATATAATAACCGACATGATAAACCCCCCTCCCCCAGTTTTTCACGTCGGTTTTATATGAACCGACGTGATAAACCACGCTCACCACGGTTTATCACATCGGTTCTTATAGAACCGATGTGATAAACCCCCCTCACCCCAGTTTATCACGTCAGTTCTATATGAACTGACTTGATAAACCCCCTCTCCCCTGTTTATCATGTCGTTTGTTTAAGAACCGACGTGATAAACCATTGTCCAGGCCATTTATCACGTCGGTTATTCAATAACCGACGTGATAAACCATTCTCCTGGCCCTTTATCACGTCGGTTCTAAAATAACCGATGTGATAAACATCGCAATTTTATGTTTTTGACGTCGGTTTTTAAATAACCGACATCCAAAACCTTATTTATAACGTCGCACGTATTAACGTCGGCTATAAACCGACGTTAAAAATTAAAAATAACTGGCGTAAAAAACTTTTTCAGCACTAGTGTAATTTAAGCGTAATTATTGAAGTTTGATTGAGATATCTCTAACTATGTTGTTAGAAAATGGAAATTCTCATTTTTAGAGGTTTGTTATTGGGAAACAAATTTACTATCATACCCATTTCATATATCATACAGAATTTGATATTTATCCTTATAATATGTTTTATAGGAAGATTATAAGCTCCAATTGTTTTAGGGAGTCTAATAGACTTTGTGTTACCAATGTGGTGGGTTAAAATATGGTAATGTTTGAGAAAAGGGGAGTTAGTCAAATTTTCCATGAATATTTATAAAACAATAATAGATATCACTGCTATGAAAGGAGATCTAGAAATTTCATTGATATTTTAGTGTGATAGTTTTGGGACAATCAATTCAATGATTTCAATAATAAATATCAATTTTTTGGGAAATATAGATGATGAAGAATTAGTTTGACTATGTGTTGGAATATCTATAAACATGAAACATTCATGTTATGGGTTTTAAAAAATAGGATTTAACATTATCCAATAATGAAGAGTAAAAAAATTGGTTTATCTAAGGTTGATGAAGTGGTTTGAGGTCCAAAACATCATGGTGGCCATGAAAAATGGTTTAAAAAATGACAAAATATCATTTATCATTGATTTCTCAAATTAATAAAAAGATTGTGGATGAAGAATTAGAATGTTACAGATGGATTCATGTCATTAACCTGGAATTGGATCTGATTGACAAGAATAACACATAATATTTAATTCCTAATAAATCAAAAAATAATTTTATTGGAACAAAGTTGGTGTTATGAAACAATATAAACGAGAAGGGAGAAGAAATGAAAAATAAATCAAGGACTATATATAAATTTAATTCTCAAGTTGAAGGAATATATATCAATGATACATTGGCTTTGTTTTTTAGGAATGAATACATAAGGATACTTCTTATAATTATTTTTCCAATAAGATAAAAAATATTCCAAATATATGTAAATTCACCATTCTCCAATTGTGAACATCAAGATGAATTATACATTAAGAAACATGAATTTTTTTCTTAAAGATAATGAAAAATGTGTTTTCATGTTGAATAAATCATTATATAGGTTAAAATAATCTATGGGTGTATGGTATTTAGATATTGAATCATATATAAAGTCATTGGATTTTAGAAAATAAATACTAGAAAAAAATATATTCATAAAAAAGTAAAGATGCATCTATCATTGTTATCATCTATGTTGATGATATTATCTACATTGGAAAAAATAGGTTATTTGAAAGAACATGGTACTCAAACAAAGGATTAATATAATATTTTTATTTTAGGAGAGAGTAATTATTTACTTTTTAATAAAAAACACATAAATTTTCTTAAATATTAGATCATAAATAATGGATTAAATGAAAATAAAAAATCCAAAATAAAGAAAGGGGATAAATTAAAACGAGTCAACAGTAGAATAACCTTATAAATAAGTGTCCAATAATGTGTGTAATATTTGAAAATTGAGTGATAAGTATTTTTATTAGAGAATATACTTATTAATACCTAGCCATGATATTATAATTGAATGAATATGTATTTATAATTCAAATTTAATCACATGGTGGTGAGGTGGCATATCCCTAGGATCACATAACCTTATCATTTTATCCTAACACTAATAGGTCTAAAATTTTGTATAATGCATATTTTGGATATAGTAGTATAATAAATCCATTCTTGCACATCCTAAAGGTGTAGGTGAGGTTTATAACCATCATAAATTAAATATATGATTTCACCACCAATGTTTATAACCACTATTCCCACCCCACCATTAATGAGTTCACCTCCTTCCTCTATATTAAGGATTATTACTAATCCTCAGTATCCCAAATTGGGTCCCTTAATTTGATTCATTTGTTTTTAGCTACACCACAATGATGATAATAAGCCCTAGGCTGCTATGTATTTCCTGATAGAACAACATTAACATCATGTGCTTCTTTATCATTGAAATCCCATTCTTAACAAGCATGAACTGGTGAAAACCATTCATGGAAGGTATGGAAAATGAGTATATTTAAATAGAGATAATTGAGAATAGTGTCATAATCACTTATCCCTCCATTATAATAATCTTATTCTATTTTTGACCAATTCCATATATAATATAGCTAATGTATTTTTTGGCGATTTAAAATTTTCTAGATAAAGACAACAATTTTATATCTCATGATTAATATGCATATTAACATATGAAGAATCATGGAATAGAGGATGAAAATCAGGTTTCTAATCTAATTTTATTAGTAAGAAAACTATTTATAGATAATGAAATCAAATAGTTAAAAAAATAATTTAGATTATCCATTGGGATTTTTCTCTTCTTTATGAATTTAAAATAATATATTTCGTATGTTGTTCTATTGTGTGTAAGATATAAAAGTTCACCCAAGGGTATTATTTTATGGTAGAAAATCTAATTATAAGGTATATCAAATAAACTAAAAATTTTGGAATATTTTCCAACACTGGAGAAAAGTTTTATATTTATGGATATTCTATTACATATTGGGATGGAAATGTTTATGATGTAGATCCTATATCTAATGGAGTATTGTTCTTGGGATCTATGTGTGTAAATTTTCACATCAAGAATCATAATTTCATTTTCATGATAAAATATAAAGAAAATATATTTTTAACCTAAAGGAAATAACTAAATTAAGGATGAAGACAGGAATTAAGGATCTCAATGTGGTAGTGATGTTATCATTATTGGAAGGAAATGATAATCAAAATGTCATCAATATTCTATGAAATCCAACTCAACATTCTCGACATGAGAACCACTTATTCAAGGATAAGGTGCAATAATGGTTCTTAAATATGGATTTTATTCCTATCATAGGGAAAGTGGTGATTTTTTACCAAATTATCACCTAAGGGTGAATTTAAAAAAATACAATTGATTATGGAAGTTTCTCCCCAATATTCTCAATGTCATGGAATATTTTTTTCATCATCTCTCTCTCAATTTTTTTTATATTGATACTATCAAATTTTTAGAGTTAACAATATAAATTCAAAGATATATATTTTCCTTATAGGTGATATACGTATTATATATAGGTATTATACATTTTAGGAGAGTTTTTCAATGGGAATGTCTATTAGTTCATTGTATACATGGGTGTGTGTGATGTTTTTTTATCATGTGTATTTTGATGGTTTATAAAAAAACAATGCATTGTTTTGAGTATTTTTACAAAAATTATAAATTGGAATATATAAATGGGTAATTTTAAAGAGGAATATATATATATATATATGTTTTTAATTGAATATTAGTTACTCAAATGGATAAAATTATTATTATTATTCATTATTATAATTTCATATACATAGTATAATAACATTGGTATAAAATGATTGAGTAATGAATCAATTATATTTTGGAAGGTTATTTATGTTCGATGATAAATAAAAAACCAAAAACAAATATATTTTTATGAATATAGAAGGTGTTTCATTTCATGGGAACATTATTTTGACTTGAGAATACGTTTAGAGAATATTATTATTTAAAGGATTTGAATTAATTTTGATATTAATTGTTGCCATTATCTTTCATTGTTAACCCATTAACTAAGTAATTCATATTAGTTGAGGAGCTTGAATATCATTAATACCATGTTAGGGAAGAACCTAAAAAAATTTATGATATATTAGAAATATTTGAGAATGTTTTGGTGAATTTTTGTGTGAAGGATATGAAATTACACTACAATGTAAAATTATCACACACGAATTTATTATTGGATGTTAAGATACTTAATCATTCCTTCATGAAATGTGTGTCATGAAAACATTATGTGGTTATGATTTTCATGTAATTTTACTCGTTTTTGAAAGGATCTAGTTTCACCATGATGGAAGTGGTTGCACTGTGAATATTAGAATTAAACTATAAATTTGAAACCATGATTTGTTAATGATGATTTTTTCATGAATTATGGTTAATGATTTTGAAGAAATACTAGGGTGAAATGAAATGGATTTTTTCTAGTACTCATGTGGAAAATGATTATGGAATGTTTTCAAGATACAATGGTGGGGAATAATCCATTATTCCATAAAGGTAAATAAAATAACACAATGAGTCTAGATTAAGTTCCAATTTCATGTGAATTTGAATATAAATACTTAGTAATTGTAATCATTACTCTGTAATAAATATGGTTACAAATTTTTTTTTTAGTTTCAAAATTTTTAGTTTTGATGATATAGTTTTAGGAGTTCTATGTTTCTTTATAAAAAATAATCCCTTAAGATCCCTTAATGATATTTATGGGGACTTTTTTTAATTGATCTTACAAATGGAATTTTAAGTGGGAGTTGATGAAAGTTGAGTAGCTTTTTTATATTTAAATTGTAAATTAATATTAATACTTAAAGAGTGTATTTTGTAGTTATAGTTGGGAGTGGTTTGAATTTAATATATGAATAATTGAATAACAGAGTGTATAGGAGGAAGAAGGAACTGGAAGAAGAGTATAGGTACATATATTCATCAACAAAAAGAAAGAGTTACAAATGATCCATAATTATGTTCATATAAAATAGATTTTTTTCATTAAAAAAATTAATAAAAATTAAAAAACTAATGACTGTAAAATCTAATTTCTCTGAGTTCTTTTATTAGATAATGTTTATTATAACAAACCTGATCCCATTAGCATAAATTTTATTCCTTAATTTATTATATTTTCAATGATACATGGAATAAAATCCTAAAGAACCGAGTGATTTAGAAGTTTTGGAAAACTAGATTACATAAATGTAACCCATTTTACATTGGGAATAAAAAATAATATATAAATATAAATAAAAAACAAAATCCTTGAAAACACATTCAAATATTTCTTCTATGCAATCTTAGAAAAGTAAACAAAATAAGGGTGAGCTAAAATTCTCAGTAAGGATTAAGTACAACTGAAGAAATTATGAACCAATAATGAATAATAAATATAGAAAGGTAAATAACTAAACACACATGACATTTAAATAATTGGGAATGGAATAATCAATATTTCAAGGAAAATATAAAAAATATATACCATTTAAATACCTTTATAGGGAATAATTAATAATTCAAGGTAAATAACTGAACACACATTTCATTTAATCGATAAACTAAGAATCAAATGAATCAATTTATTTTTTCATAGTGAAAATATTATTGATTGTAATAATTGAAGTATAAATATTTAAAATTCTTAATTATAATATTCCATGTTTTACATATGGATGAAACCTTTACTATCAAAATCTATTCTCAATATAATTTAAAACATAATGGCTAAAACCCCATCCGATTTGGCCAACCAATACATCTCATCAGAATATTGTTTCATTAAGGGGATATTGTTAAATTGGAACCAATCATGTCTTTAGGTCTAACTAATTCTTTAAATATTGAATAATAAATTTAATAATATACCTGATCATCAAATATCCATATTAATTAAAAAATACAGATTTATCAACAATTCCCCAGATATAAAAAATATCTTTCAAAGTATACATCATATTTGAAAAATCTATATGGTCCATCATAAAATAATATTGATAATTTAGATAAATGACACTTCTAATTTTAAATGATTAAAATTAAGTGATTGTTTCAAATGAAAGTTAACAATAACTAGAGAATTTGAGAATGTACAGTAACTTTTACCACATGGAAAATTTCAATTCAAATAACATTGGATGAAATAATTCACATTAAAAGTTAAAAAGTCATTAATAATGAATTAACAATGATATTATATATATAATAATTAGTATATACACCACAAAGAAGCAAATTGGTGTATAATAACAAATAATTCACATTGGAATGTAAATTGAGACAAAATCGCTTGCCTTACATCTTCTTTGGGTATCCTCATTAATTTTTTTAATTCCATAATGTGTTGGATTTATGCCCAAAATAATACTTATAGGATGAGTTTAGGGATGTTTATAAGTTATTTGGATAGGTATGGAAAAAATAGTGTTGAAGGTGTGAAGAGGGGGCGGCATTTTATAAGGGAGGTGAGTTTCACTAATTTAACTTTATGAAACTAGAGAATTCCACACATATTTTTTCTAGTAAATTAGATCAAATAATTGAAAAATATATATACCATGAGTAATAAGGTCTACATATTTCTATCCAATGTTTGTTATACAACTCTCTAGGCCACTTCCCCCCTTAATATTGATGTTTAGTCCTTTAAGAAACATGTTTTCCTCTTAATCGCTGTATTCAATTTTAAATGTTTTCACTAATCACTTTGTTAAAAAACTAGCATGGACTAATTATAAATTATAAAATATTATTATTATAATTTTGGAATCAATTTTCCAATATTAATTTTACACAACTGTAAAAAATAAATTTAAAATTAATCAAATAGATTGAACGAGGAAGTGAGTTTTTAAGGTGAAAATGTTCAAAAGTTTACAATGTTTTTATATCGAAATTAAAAATAAATTTTTTTCCAATGAACTAAATTTTATTAATTAATTAATTATTTAATTAAGGAAAATTAAAATCCAATTTAAAATATAATATAACCATATAAATTAATTTAATGAAAATTCAGTTTTCAATTAAAATTCAATATTTTTTTAATATTCATCAAAAAATGAAACTTATCAGAAAAATACCAAAAATTAACCTACAGATAATTTGTATGTTATGATTTCAAAAATTAATTTTATTTTTTCAATTAAAATTTATAAAATCAAAAAAATTTATTAAAAAAATGACCCATAAAAAGGAGACATGAATGGATTTAGAAAAATACTATTTTTATAAATAAAATTTGATTTATCCTTATCTTATGTATGTTAAACCAATTGGATGAACACAATTTTTTTATTGAATATATAATTTATAAATTTTGTTAATACTATACAATAATAATAATTAATTTAATTTATAAAAATAAAATTCCTTCAGTGCATAAAAAAGGTTTTTATAAAAATATTTCAGTTATATTCAATTGGTTTTCATATTCATTTAAAATTAATTGGTAAATAATTAATTAAACCATATATTTTAAAAAGTTAGATAATCTTATTAATTACCTCAAATTAATTTTTTAGTAGGTAATTTTACATTTAAATAATAATATTAATAGTATTTGGTAAAACATGGCCCGATGTGTAACATAAGACATCGAAGAAAGTAATTGTCATGTGCGATGTATGATAACTCAGAATTTCATGCATTTCAAGCAATAGAATATATTGAATTTATTTAAAATATTAAATATATTCCAATGTCTCAGGGTATTAAATTCTTTTCTATTCATGGTGTTCTGTGTCATACATGTTATCGAATAAAATGTTATTATCTTAGAATTTTTTTGGTGTTACATTATTTTAATAATATTTCTATATTAATGTTTTAATGTTTTACATATGACCTATTAATTTCACATCATTAAATTATTTGAGAAAAATGTAATTATGATCATTTTTTGTGAAACATGAAAATTTTATTTTAGATTTATAATATTAATCATGTGTGTCATAGACATAATACACTGAGAATAATATCAAGTTGGAGATGAGATTCAGAGTGTCCCTAAAGCTTTCCTCTAATTAGAAATGAGGTAACTACTAATACCAAAGGTTTAAAAATTACATTACTGGAAACATTAATATTTTAATATGAAACCCACACATTATCATAAAATAAACACTCCAAACAAGATGAGAAATCTATATGATAATATCACTAGAAAACACATGCTTGATATGTTATAAATACAAACAAAAATAAATAAACTAAGTAGGAAAACAATAGCATATTATTAATCTTTCATACTATCAATATAAAAAAATGAAAAATCCTCAAACTCCCACTATTCACCATGTAATTTAATCTAGTTATTATAACAACACATTCAACACAATCCTAAAAATCTAAAAATGATTCATAAAATTAGTGGTGGTTATAAAAAATACTCATTATATTCTTCATCTATAAATATTATGCATATATATGAATAAAGTATACTAATATATATATAAATGAAATATAAAAACTATATAATATTTTCCATCCCTAAGGTATATAAAAATATAAAAATGAACTACCATAATCACACTTTTCTACAAAATATATATAAATATTAAATTTTAATGACTCAAGAACTTAGTAAATACATTTTTTAAATCATATTTAGTATCATTTATTATATACTACACCAAACTAAAATAAAAGCATAAATACTTTAAAAAAATAAAATAATTAAATATTAGTGATATATTTTAAATATGAAATTTTTTGGTATCAATTTAAGTATACACCTTATGAAAACTATATAAAAAGGTATAATAAAATAGAGGATATTTTATTATTGAAAAATATACTTTTCTTAAAAAAAATTCACATTAAGTGTAATAATTTGAAAATTTATTTTTATCATCCTTAGAAATTTTATTTGGAAAATTTTATTTTATATTTATAATAATTAGATACAAATTAGATAAAAATATCATTTATTTTTAGTCATAATAATAAGATCACTAAGATAAAAGATAATTACCGTGATACTGGTAAAACTATTATTTTCATTGAACTATTTTATTTACATTGTGTAAATTTTTTATATAATCAAGTGAATTAATATATTTTAAACAATGAGTTTAATATCACTTGTATTGTAATATATACATTTATTAACACTTATTCAATAATATTAAGAACACATAAAAGTGAAAAAAATATTTTTATAACATAATTTTTTATATATATTGAATTTTTAAATTTAAAAGTTAAATAAATATTATTTAAAAGTTAGATTAGAATATTTGGGGATTAAATTTAGTTTCAAAAGACCCAAATTTTGAAATAAGTCTTATCTTATTTTCTTTACAAAAACATAAATAACATATATAAATACTAGTTGACAAAGTAAAAACCCAAATTTATAAAATTTGAAAGTAAAGTGGAAAAAGGATTGAAACATTTTTAAAAATATCAGAAAACTATTAATAACTCATATTAAAAAAAATTTATTTACCAATTTTGTATCCATTTACCATTGAATTTTTCCATTCCATTACTGTAAAATAATGGGTATTCGCCAATATTCCATTTTCTTCACTTATAAAAGGGACACACTTCCACCACTTCATGTCACACATATCTATAAAAATATTTTCTTGAATTTGTACCATTTTAATCCCTAGGAATTCTCCCCTATTTTATTTGAACTTTTGGTCATTAAAATTTCTTAATACCCTTTAAAATCAATGAGGTTTCCAAGAGAAGATTAATTTCTTCTGTGTGGTTAGAGTGTGATCAACTAAGAAGGTATTTAAGGTAAGGATTTAATTGAATTAATTTTCTTTTAATTGGGTCATAGTATTTCTAACTTGAAAATAAATTTTATAATTTCTTTGATCTTATCATTAATCTATTTTAAATGGTATTTCTTATTTTTCTATGGTAAAATTACTTCTCCTCATCAATAAAAATTCAATAATAATTTTTTTCAAAGTAAAAGTATAATGCTGCTGAGAATAAATCTCATTATTATAAATGAATCCTTTTCATACATGTAAATGTTTTTCCTATCAAAATTATATAATTTAATTAAATAAAAATATGTTTTATATTTTTTATTCCTCATATTTTCCATTACATCTTTTATGAAATGAATTTATTTTAATGTTTCTATAATGTGGGTTTTTAAAACAACATTCAAATATTAATAAAGGTTTTTTCCATTATTTACCACTCATAATTTATTTGTTTTTTTGTTTCTTTTTTATGTATAGTTTAAATATTTATAATAAGGTTTTCAAATTACTTCTATTTTTATTCCAAAATTTTTATGAAATTAATTTCCATTTCATATTTTATAACAATATTTAAAAGGCTTCGTGAAAAGTTATATATTTTTTCTTTTTTCCTTAATGGTTTATATGCAAAGAAGTAATGTTTTGAAAAAACTATATATTTTATTTCTATATTAATAATTTGGGAATATTCATATTTTTTATATCCTATGATTTTCTAAGTTTATGTTATGTGATGTTTTTGAAAAGTTCAATGAACCCATTATTTTTTCCATGGGGTCATTAATCATAGTGATGATTGATTTTAAGTAGCACACATATATAAGGATGATGATTGGTGGGGACCTATGTTTCCCCTAAAATGTATTGGTTTAATTTTATATATTATATCCCAGAGTGGATATAATGAGTTTTCTCACGTAGGTGTTGGCATAATTAGTTTTCCAACATTTTCAAGCATCGATATAATCAGTTTGTTCACATAGGGATAACTATAATGGGTTTTATCACAAAGTTTTACTATGATTATGTTTTCCCCCATTTCCATGTTGTTTGTCATGTTATTCCATATTTCTTATGTTATTTTCATTTTCAATATATGTCAGGTTTTCATGTTATAGATGATTTTTAAAATATTCCACACTCTTATGTAATTCTAAAATGTTTTATGATTACTAATATGTATTTGAGCCATGCGATAAATTTTATACTCCCTTAATGATATATTTTTTATCTGTTATTTCTTTACCATGTTTAGTGGTTATTATCTATAGTCTCATTATCATTAAATTAAATATTTATCCCCTCATCATGTTCTATTTTAATTTTATTATATAACACATTATGATAAGTATTTTCCTTGATGAGGATTTGATCTCAAACATTTTTTATGTTTTTATTAAATAGGTTATGAAGATAGTTATATCATTTGATATGTCTATAAAATGTTCTATAGGAGTATTATTATAGAAAAAATGTTCACAAGTGTTATAGAATAATATGTTTTTGAAGAAAATACCTAAGACACTAAACATTTTGGTACTTGGGTTGTGTGACTGTTTTTGAGATATGTTATAGAAATGATGAAATTAATATATTATTTATGTTATATTAATATTTGGTCACTTTAGTGGGTAAAAAAGTAGTATTTATTTATTTTTGAGGGCTTTTTTAGTTATTTTTGAGGAGTAGTTTAGTTATTTTTGGGAATTAGGATGAAATAATTTTAGTGAAAACACTAGGGAAAAATCAAAGCATAGGTTAACAACCTTATGTTTCTGTTAAGTATAGATTTTATGTTTCTCCTTATAATTACATAATTGTATAGATACTGGAAAGTGGGTATAGCTTTATAACTGATCCAACTAGGTGAAATCAACCTAAAAAAGAATGTTTGAGTATCAACTCGAATATCACTCTGGTTCATGATGAGTTGATCTAAGACTGCATGCCGTACTAGACACTCCCAATGGATATTCATTGATCAACTCACATTCTATTTATAAACCATTATAATGGATTTTAATATATAATTTGTTCATTTATAATACTAACCATGGATAAATTATATTTAAATGTATAGGTTTATAGGTTAATATATACATGTTATTTTTGAAATCCTATTTCAATGGTTATAGTTTCCTTATATGTACATTAATTAATTTAAGTATAATCACTCTCAATTTTACTTTACTCAATTTAATAGTGAAAACCCCAAGGAACCAAGTAAAAAATGGGTGAAATGGAAAATAAAGAAATTACCATGATGGGAAAACCAACAATATTGGGTATGGGATATAAAAACTCAGGGAAATTATCACCCAATTATCTCAATATATAAGCATCAACATAAATTGTGTTGATAATTTAAACTATCCAAGGAAGGAATAACTCACTATCAAGTCATTTATGAGGAAACATACACTATATTTAATCTAGTCTTCTAACCCACTGGTTGCTGAGAATTAGGTTAATTTGATGAAAATAAATTTTTTTAATCTCCAGTGATCAAATGATGGGAAGTTATTTTTTCCATATTCCATTTAAAAGTCGATTCTAACCAATGATGAACTATCATTAGGAATACCATGAATAGGGAGGAAGTAGACTCTATAAAATATTATTTGATCAAGAATATGTCTTTCACTAAATATTTTACTTAGACTCTTCGCATGAAAATAGAGCAAGAATTCATGGAATTAAAGCAAAAAATAGGAAAAATAATTTGGAACATATGAAGAAAATTTCACAAGAATAATGATTTAGGCCTCCAGTTTCATATATGAAAATAAAACTAAAACCAATCATTTTTTACTATATTAAATCCTATTATTTTATAGGTTTTATCCATAATATACTTTGGTATCTATGAATAGATTTTTTAATGTGATCTTAAAGAATATATTAAAACATGAAAAACTCATTATACATGGGAATAGAAAAGGAAAGTGGGGTACAATATGAGCGTTGATGACAAGACACATGGTGGAAAGAAAGTACAATTTCTTACATGTAATAAATATATAAATAAAAACCCTAGTAAATGATTTAGGAAATCAAGGAATTTTTTTAATTTTGGTAAAATATGAAATGGATATTATCACTACCTAAGTGGTCCTAAGAGGATGATTAAGATAATGGAGGAGAATAAGTCCTATATTAATGAACCACTAACAATACAATGATTAAAATGAAATTTTTTGGGGAGTTACATGAATAAATTACATAGACAAAAAGAAAATAATGAAAATAAACTTTATCAACCTCCTAAAAAAAGAAACAAGGGAGAGAATATGCATTCAGAACTGCTAAGGTGGATCAAAAAAATGAAGTAATGAAAGATAGACATATCCTTCAGTCTAAAGATTTTAATGCATTGTTGGAATCCAGATATTCACATTTTTTATATCATACATGTTTGATAAGAATGATGATTCACCCCCTAAAACATTTCACATTGAACTATAGATGAAAACTCATTGTGGAATGATGATTTCAACAACGATATATAACTCTTCTCTAATTAATAAATATGGGAAGATACTTTTGTAAATCTAGTTATACTTCTCTTAGTAGTGTTTGATGTAATATTATGCATGAAAAGTATCACTCTACATAGAGAACATATCAACTATCAGGAAAAGAAAATAGCATTCCACACCCCATATCATCACGTTATCTCGTATCAATGCAAGGATAGTTATGAACTTCTAATGGAAGAAAATTCTATAATAAGTGTTAGGATAACCAAAAATAAGGGACTCTTGTCTCAAATGATTAGGGAGGAAATAAAAATTGATGACATGACTATTTTTTAAGAGTATACTTATATATTTTATGATGAAATTCCTAGTTTTCCCCAAGATCATGTGGTTGAGGTTTTAATCAAAATGATACCAAAATCTATTACTATCTCAAAGTGTATATATAGAATGAATCCCATTGAATTAGGGGAATTAAATAAGAATATATACGAGAATATTTAAAATGGTTTTATATTCTACACTTCTTCACCATGGGGTACACCAATAATTTCTTTCAAAAAGAAGGATGGATTTATTTTTTTAATTTATTATCATGATCTTAATAAAATAAAAATCAAGAACAAGTATCCTCTACAAAGTATCGATGATCTATTTGATAAACTCAGAGGATCTAGATTCTTCTTAAAGATTGAATTTCGATATGGATATCACCATTTAAGGGTCAAAAGGGAGGATGTTTCCAAGACCTCTTTCAATAAGATGTATAGACAATATAAATTTATAGTGATGCCACTTAGATTTATAACTGATCATGTTATATTTATGGATCTAATTAATAGTGTATTTAGATACTACCTTGAACATTTTTTGTTTATATTTATAGATGAAAATATTATATATTCAAAGATAAAGAAAGAGCATTAAGATCATTTATAGATTATTTTAAATACCTTGAGAAAGGAGAAACTGTATTCCAAATTTTGAAAGTGTGAATTCTTGATATAGAAATTACCATTATCGAGTCATGTAATGTGACAAATCGACTCTAGAATACCCAGATCTAGTTCCTTGAAACATGATGTGTGAGTTTTTATAAAAACCATGCAAAGATATTTTTCACATCATGTCCCAAACAGAGGATAAATTTCGTTTAATCTATGGGAAACCAGCTACTTTTCACATGCTTCTTCAATTGAAAAACGTCACTTGAAAATTTTATTAAAAAAAATAGGGTGAGCAAAAACATTCCCAATAAGGGGTTTTAAAATAACATAATATACCAAATATAATTTTTTTGAAAACATTCTTTATTATTTTCCATAAAAAAGTTTCTTAATAAATGTTTTAACACATATAACATATCATTACAATTGTCTAAGAGATAAAAGGGAAAAATTAAAAGCATCCAAATAGGATTACACAGGAACATGATTCAATTAAAGGCATGATCATTCAGAGTAGAATGTAAAATACATTCTAAATAAGTATGACTTATGAATATACTAGTATATGTTTAATAACTAAGAGCAATACATAATTAGAGTTCTGCATAAAGATAATAACATCAATTTCATAAACTGGTTACATAATCACTGAGTGCTAAATAAATATCATGCCATAAGCATTTACTTTTTTTGATATTTTTAAGTACTGACTCTTAACCATGGATATTCTACTGGTCAAATATCCACTTGGTTAATTAATTATCATAACCATAATGAGGAAACATATAATGTACGACCCTGTCAAGACCTCATGTCAAGACTCTAAAATGTCAATGGCCTCGTTCCATGACCGGATTGTATCATGAGAACTATCGATGCACTGAGGGGATTCCATTAACCGGTCCCCAACACGTTATTCCAAGTCTGCACATTCCTCATACGCAAAAATAGGGTCATATTTTTAAAATATCCCATACCACTTTGAATATTTAATGTTCTCATTTCATATTATTCAAGGTGTCACATACAGCATTGAATAATTTAATTCATAATTCCATAAAAGTTCATAAGATTTATAATTACATTAATTAGTATTTACATATATATAGTGAATCAGGAATATAAGTATTAATTACAGAACTATCAACTGCATGGCTATGTGATTGACTGGTGATTATGATAAACAGATTATGGCATATGTGATGAAAACCAATGCACCAACAGATATAAAAGTTTTGTTACATAAAATGATAACCCTAAAATTCTATGAATTTTTTAATCAATAAATGTTTTAATTTCACCTAGATTCATAATCAATTAAAATGATAAAGAAAATATTTCATTTGGGGTATTAAACTGATAGATGATGTTGCATTTATTATTGAAATGATTTGGTATAATACATCAGAATGGTATGAATAATACTAAAAAATGGAAAGCATGAGATTCAACCATAACTAACACCATTTAATATATTTATATATAAATAAGAAATTCATAAAAATAAATATAAAATTTGAAAACCCAAAAAATTATACTCATGAAATCTCCACCATTACTACACACATTATAAGTATAATATTTTGAATATCCACAATTACTGTTTGTGTAAATTGTTTATACAATAGGGTGTATATAAATAGTAGTGTGTCAAACAAATACATGTTTTGAAAACACATGTTTTATTTATTCATAGTAATCCTTGGAAAAGTTTAATTAAAATTGAGGATCAAAGTTTATTTTCATACACATATATTCACATATCTGAATTTAAACTATGTTTTAAAGGTTTTAAAACAAAACTAAATTGACACCCATATAAATTTAATGTTTTATTCACATTGATTAACAAAATTTCCTAAATTTTAATCCATAATATAAAATTTAAAAGGTTTATTTATTAAATAAATTTATAATGTTGTAAACCTCGATCACACATATATTTTATATGAATAATCAGATATACCTAAGGGTCTTTCACTAATATCAATCGACACATACATGTTTATAAAAATGTCAATAAGTCATTGAAGTCCAAAGTTGAGTGACACAAAATTGATAAAGAATGTGAGTTATAAAAACTATATAATTATACATGATCTTGTATACTATATATATATATATATATGAATATATAATTCCTTATCATTAAAACAAAAAACAACCTCTTCCTTGAAACTCAACATTTAGAGATCCTGTAACCGAGCATAATATGGGATATTTTAAAACCATATATATATATAATTAAATATATAATCTAATATATAAGTTATATATATATATATATATTGCACGAGGAAAAGAAAATAATCCTTCAAGTTTAAAAAGATTACATAACCCAAAATCCATAAGACCTAGGGTCTGGTATTTGCGGGTTTTCACCCAAACCACAAGCATGTATTTATATATATTTATATATATTTAATAGTATACATATTTACATAAGTATATAAAAATACAACACAACATGAATGGAAATATAAGTTCCCCTACATTCACAAGACTATATGAAATCAAAATCTAGGAGACCTGGGATCGGTATAAAAGAAAATTTAAACTAAACCATAAGGTTGTATACACATTTTTATGAGAATATATATATATATATGTATTTATGTATTTATACTTTCAATGCAAAAAAATAAAGACAACTATTTCCCTTACCTTATTTTTAGAAGGAGGAGAGGCTCAAAGATTTCGTCGAAGGAGCCTTGCTATAAACTTGATTGGGGAAAGAACCGAGGGGTTCTTGGGGTGAAACATATTTCTTATAAATTGTATAAAATATATAGGATTTTTTAAATGCTACTATTGGAAAATCCGAGGCTTATTAGGTTTATAAAAATACCACTAGGTTGGTCTTTGTGGAAAGTGAGGGCAAGGAGGATCAACCGGTCACTAGTGTGGATAATCTGTGCAAGTGAGAGTATAATAGGTCATTGGTGCTGTGCACGTGAAGAAGAAGAAGACATCATATGATGAGAAGAAATGTAAAACGAATGGACGGATGAGATTGGATCTAGCCTTGATCTGATGGTTGAGGTGTGTCCGTGAGATTTTACAAAGATGGATGGATCAGAGGGTTCAGATCAATGTGGTGTTTTAAAATTACATGAAGGGATTCAATGAAAACTTGTCAGATCTAACTTTTTAGGGTGACGTGTTGTTATAAAAATTATCAGATGGCTAATATTAGATCCGGGTTGGTTCTGATGGCATAAAAAATAAGTGGGATTCCGCAATTGCTGAGGATCAAGCGCCAGATAAAAAAATGACCAAGATCACGCGGGATGCGATTCAACGACCTAGATTCAATATTGGCCAAATTTCCATGTCCCACATCAAAACAGAGGGAGGTTTCGAGGACCTTTATAAGCCCGAAGCTCTTGGCCTTATGAGAGATTACTCCTCCCCCCTCCTGGTATGGCCATGTACTGGGTTCTAGGGGTGCGCTCTTGCGCCCACCCATGCCTATGTGATTCCCCATAAGACGGTGCCTCTGGTTCCCTTGTGTACTCCTGTGTGCCCTTCGGGGTAGCTATGCCCCTCACTCGTCCCAACCTGTTTTGAGGCTGAGGGCTAGGCTTAGCCACCTAGTACGTGCTGCCTCCCTCGGCCTGGATAGAGGGCTATCCCCTGGTGGGTATATTGTTTGATAAAAATCCATATCACAATACTAACCATAAAATCATAGAAATTAAAAATATTCATTTTAACTATAAAGATAATATCTAACCTTTTATAAAACTAGATTTTCATTTTAAACTTTAAAAATTAAGGTACACAAATTAAATTAAACTTTTCATTAAAGAAGAGTATTACTAAAATTATTTATAAACATTTTTTCAAAATCAGGTATAAAAAGCATACCTCCCTTTAAACACAAAGTTATAACATAAAATTTAATATATTAATATGAAAACTATTCTAGTATTATCAAAGACCTTATTTAAGCATTAATAATGAAAACATTTACAAGATATTTGATATATTTGAAAGGTGTTTGAAATCCTCACCTCATTTTAAAATCACACTATGTGTAGTTCGAAATATTAAACCATTTTCCTTTTAAAGCTCATAATAAGATGTTTTATTATAATTTCAATTCATAACATACATATTTAGGAAAACTAAATTATACTTATATATTTTTAATTAATCCACCAAATGATCAACAACTATAATTATAGCCATTAGAGGTCAATATTCACCCAAGGAAATGGTTGAATTGGGGACTTATAAAACCATGCATTAGGGTGTTCCAAATTCAACACAACTTGGTGATGATGGTACACATCATTCCATTAGTGCTTAGTGCAGCTGCGGTGGCATTGGACATACTAATGTTCGTATTGATGGATCTGAATGACCCATATTATCTTCTTGAAGAATTTTTTGTCTTGGGTGGTCTCCAAATAATTCTAGCAGGTGTTTTAATAGGTATTTTTGGTTATTATTGTTTTCCATTTACCTTGTTGTAAACTATACACTTCAGTGTTCTATTTGTATACAATTCCAGGTATTTACAATTTGAATTTTTTTTTTGAATAACAAGAAAATAAAACCATAACATTACTATTACATAAGATATTAGTTTTGGGGTGTCACATTATTCCTCGTACAAAGAATGGTTTCCTCATAACTCATTTCATACAACCATGCTAATAGAGACTCTCTGAAGTTCTTCACCACATCCTCTATTTTGGGGAATCTTCTGGTGTGGCCAGTTAAATACATAAGTTTATGTTGAACTATTCTTCTTCCATGGCCAAAACACACCTCAAGATGTATGGGTTGAACTCATGTAATGTACACTCAGGCTGCCTCAGAGAGGCTCGAATGGTAGAGAGTTAAGAGATGTCTGTATGTAAATACTCTCTAAGTACCTATCGGACCGTCTCTTGTCAGAGGATGTCAAGGTCATAGATGTGGTCATATAAACTGAAGCTCGTGATTTGGAGTGTGTAGGACACACGAAGGTTCCCCTCCAAAGAATCCTCTTGAAACCTTACCCTGACTATGAGGTTTCAGGATAGAGTGAAGCTAAGGAAAAGACCTTCATGGTACTTTCCCATTCAGCGAGTTGAGCATTGTCTATATGGTGGTAGATGTAAGAATTCCCTTAGCAAGAGAGGATAATGTTTGTAATTTTCGATATCCTGAAAATATTTTTTCACTTTATTCGTAGGTTTATGAAGGGAAGGTACTCTTCTACACAGTTTCTGCCCATAATGGCCTCTAGTACCTCAATGGGAAGAGATAAGATATGGGTCTGTCCTTCCATCTGAAAATAAAAAATTTTCATGAATGTTCATTCAGTGAAACACAAATAGCGAAAAATAATAAGGGAAAAGAAACAATAAATTGTAATTTCATAAAACAATTAGTATATTAGACCCATAACTAATGGTTTCCCCAATTTCCAGTTACACAAATCCCCAAATCAATTTCAAAACTCTCTATCTCTTTGAACCAAATTTAACATGAGCAGTCTGGTTCAATCTCGTGGGTGAAATTTTGGTGTCTCCAGAGTGTGACATGAGGGGTGTATATCCATGATACATTAATATGTACTTGATGTCTATACATAGAAAAAAAGGATTCAAATTCAAGGATTTGAAAGTCCATTACTTGAATATAATTTCCATAGGACAAGACTTGGCACATATATTCTATAATAAGGTTTCCTACTACTGCATCTTATTATAAATCCATAAGGGACCAGATTCCCTCTACTGTAGTAAAGTATCTAAAAAATACCTCGTAGTACTATCCCCATCGTGCGTAGGATGAAAATTGGGTTTGAATCATAAAGAGGTAGTCCAAAACCGCACCTCTGTGGAGTTGAAGTACATGGGGAGAGTTGTAAAGGTCATAGAGGTGTTTTCATATCATACGAATATGGGAATAGTTTACAAATTTATTATTTATAGATTTAGAAAATATGGTTTCTTGGGCATCAATAGGTAGAGGAAAAAGACTGATATTTCCATTTTCCATCCGAAAACTATGAAAACATTATACATAGTAATGATTAAACTTTTTTGTTCAGTTATAGTTTTCCAGAGTTAACTATACCGATTCCTCTGATAAAAATTGTGACAACCTGATTCCATAATACTTAGAGCTGATGCCTTGAAACATGATGTGTGAGTTCTTACAAAAAACATGTACTGATATTTTTCACATCATGTCCCAAATAGAGGATCGATTTGGTTCAGGATCTGGGAAACCAACTACTTCTGAAATGCTTATTCAGTTGAAAATTTTCACATGAAAAATTTATTACCACAATGTAGGGTGAGCGTACGAATGCCAAGTAAGGGGTTTTAAAATAACATAATATACCAAATATATATTTTTTTAGAAAGACTCTTTAATATTTTCCATAAAACATTTTCTAAAGAAATGTTTTAACACATGTAACATATCATGAAAATTGTATAAGAAATAAAAGAGCACAATTAAAAGCATCCTAACAGGATTACAATGGAACATGATTCAATTATAGTCATTCTCATTCAGAGTAGTAAGTAAAAGACGTTCTAAATAAGTGTTACTTATTAATATTCAAGCATAAGTTTAATAAATAAGAGTAATACATAATCAAAGTTGCACATAAAGGTAAGAACATCAATTTCATAAATTGGTTACTAAATCCCTGAGTTATAAATAAACGTCATTCCATAAACATTACTTTTTCTAATACTCCTAAGTACTGGCTCTTAAACACGACTATTCTACTAGTCAAATATCCACTTGGTTAATTAATTATCATAAAAATATTGAGGAAATGTATAATATCAAACCCAATCAAAACCTCATTTCAAGAATCTAAAAAGACAACAGCCTCATGCCATTACCTGATTGTCTCATGAGAACTATCAATGCACTGAGGGGATTTCATTAACTGGTTCCCAACCCGTTATACCGAGTCCACACATTCCTAATATTCCAAAATTTGGTCGTATATTTAAAATGTCCCATACCGCTTTGAATATTTAATTTTCTCATTTCATTTTATACAATGTGTCCCACAAAACATTGAATATTTTAATTCATAATTACATAAAAGGTTATAAGAGTTCTAATTACATTAATTAATTTTTACATATATATAGTGAATCAGTCATATAATTATTAATTACCTGAACTATCAAATGCATGGATATGTTATTGACTGGAGAGTATGATAATCAGATTATGGCATATGTGATGACAACCAACGCACTAAAAGAGATACAAGTTTTGTTACATAAATTGATAACCCTAAAATTATGAGAATTTATTAACAAATACTTGTTGTAATTTCACCTGGATGCATAATCAATTAAAAATATAAAGAAAATATTTCAGTTGGGGTATTAAAATGATAGATTCTATTACATTTATTACTGAAATGATTTGGTATAACACATCACAAGTGTATACATAATGATAAAAAATGGAAAACATGAGATTCAACCATAACTAACACCATTTAATTTATGTATATATAAATAAGTAATTCATACAAATTAATATAAAAGTTGCAAACCCAAAATATTATACTCACGAAATATACACCATTACTAAACATATTATAAATATAATATTTGGAATATCATAAATTAAGGTTTTAATAGATTGTTCATACAATAGGGTGTATATAAAGAGTAGTGTTTTAAACATAAACATATTTTGAAAACAGACGTTTTATTCATTCTTAGAAATCCATGGAAAATTCTTAGAAAAATAGAGGATCAATGTTTATTTTCATACACATATCTTCAAATATTTGAATACAAACTATGAATTTAAGGGTTTAAAACAAAAATCCATTGACACCCATATAACTTTAATGTTTTAGTCACATTGATTTACAAAATTTCCTAAATTTTAATTTAAAATATAAAATTAAAAGTTTTATTTATTAAACAAATTTATAAAGATTTAAACCTCAATCACATATATAATTTATATTAATAATAGGTTATACCGAAGGGTCTTTCACTAATAACAATAGACACAAACATGTTTATAAAAATGTCCATAAATCATTGATGTACAATGTTGAGTGACTCAAATTTGGTCAAGAAGGTTAGTTATACAAACTATATAATTATATATTCCCATGTATACAACATATATATATATAGATGAAAATATAATTCCGTATATTTAAAACACAAATCTACCTCTTCCTTGAAACTCAATGTTTAGAGATCCTGTAACATAACATAATAGAGGTTATTTTAAAACCGTTTTTGTGAATATATATACATATATATATAAGTACATATATAATCAGATATATAAGGTATATATATATTGCATGAGGAAAAGAAAATAACCCTTCATGTTTAAAAGGATTACCTAACCCAAAATCCATAAGATCTATGGTTGGGTATTTACGGGTTTTCACCCAAACCACAATGATGTATTTATATATATATATATATATATATATAAGAGTATACATATTTACATAAGTATATAGACATCCAACACAACATTAAAGGAAACATAAGTTCTCCTACATTCATAATACTATTTGAACACAAAATCCAGGAGACCTAGGATCGGTATAAAGGAAAATATTAACTAAACCATAAGGTTGTATAGAAATATTTATGAGAATATATATATATATGTGTGTGTTTATTCATTCAATGAAACAAAGCAAGAAAACTCTTTCCCTTACCTTAGTTTTAGGAGGAGGAGAGGCTCATGGATTTCGTCTAAGGATCCTTGCTCTAAGCTTGAGTGGGGAAAGAACCGAGGGGTTCTTGGGGTGCATCGGGTTTCTTATAAACTATATAAAATATAAAGAATTTTTTTAGCTCTACTATTGGAATAACCATGGCCTATTTGGTTTATAAAAATACTGGGGGGTCAGTATTTGTTTAAAGTGAGGGCAAAGAGGATCAACCAGTCATGGGTGTGGATAATTGGTGCAAGTTGGAATAGAATAGGTCACTAGTGTTGTGCACACAGAGAAGAATAAGGCATCGTAGGAAGAGAAGAACTGGAAAATAAATGAACAATTGAGATTGGATATGGCCCTGATCTGATGGTTGATGTGTGTCCATAAGATTTTAAAGGAATGGATGGATAAGAGGGATCATATAAATTCTATGTTTTAAAATTACACGAAAAACTGTGATTAAAACATGTCAGATCTAACAACATAGGGTGACATGGTGTTTTAAAAATTCTCAGATGGCTAAGATTAGATTCACATTGGATTGGGCGGCCTAAAAAAATTCGGAGGACTCCATGGTTACTGAGGATCAAGTTCTAGATCAACACTGATGAACTAGATCATGCGTGATGTGATCCAATGGCCTAGATTCAATCCTACCCAAATTTCCTTATCCCACATCGAAACATAGGGTGGTTTTGAGGACCTTTATAAGACTAGAGCTCTTGGCCTTATGCTAGATTACTCCCCCCCTTCTAGTACCACCATGTACCGGGTTCTGTAGGAGCGCAATTGCGCCCACCCATGCCTCAATGATTCCCCACCCAGCGGTGCCTCTGGTTCCCGCATGTTCTCATGTGTGCCCTTCGGGGTAGTTATGCCCCTCGTGTGAGACAACCTGTGCTAAGGCTAAGGGCTAGTATTAGCTGCCTAGCATGTGCTACCGCCCTCATCCTGGCTAGAGGGCTGGCCCCTGGGGGGTATATTGTTTTATGAACATCCATATCACAATACTAACCATAAAATCATAGAAAATAAAAATATTCATTTTAACTATAAAGAGAATATAATACCTTTTATAAAACCTGATTTTCATTTTAAACATTAAAAGATTAAGGTAAACTCATTAAATTATAATTTTCCTTGACTGAGAGTATTACTAAATATATTTATAAACATGTTTCCAAAATCAGAGATAAAAATCATACCACCCTATAAACACAAATTTATAACTTAAAATTTTATATATATATATATATATATGAAAACTATTCTAGTATTATCAAAGACCTTGTTTAAGCATTAAGAATGAAAAAATTTACAAGATATTTGATATATTTGAAAGGTGTTTTAAATCATCACCTCATTTTAAAATTAAACTAAGTGTAGTTCAAAATATTAAACCATTTCCCTTTTAAATATCATAATAAGAGTTTTTATCATAATTTCATTTCATAACTTCAATATTTAGGAAAACTAAATTATACATAGATAGTTTTAATTAATCCAACAAATAATCAATCACTATAATTATATTCGTTAGAACTCAATGGTCACCTAAGGCAACAGTCAAATTGGGGACTCATAAAACCATGAATTATGTTATTCCAAATTCAACACAACTTGGTGAAGATGGTACACATCGTTCCATTAGTTATTAGTGTGGCTGTAGTGGATTTGGACATACTAATGTTTGTTGTGATAGATCCAAAGGACCCATATTATCTTATTGGGGTTTTTGTTGTCTTGGGTTGTCTCCCTATAATTATAAAAGGACTTTTTATAAGTATTTTTGGTTATTATGGTTTTACTTTGACCTTGTTGTAAAGTGAACTCTTCGGTATTTTATTTAAATAAAATGTCTGGTATTTAAAATTTGAAAATTTATTCATATAACATGAAAATAAAACCCTAAAATTACTATTACAAGAGATATTAGTTTTGCGATGTCACATTATTCCCCCTACAAAGAATTGTGCCCTTGAAATTAATTTCATACAACCACACTAATAGAGACTCTATGAAGTTCTTCACCACATCCTTCACTATGGGGGATCTTCATTTATGGCCAGTTGAATACCCAAGTTGGTGTTAAACACTTCTACTTTCCTAGCCAAAACACACCTCAGGAAGTATGGTTTGAACTCATGTAGTGTAATCATGGGATTCTAGAGGGAGGCTCAAATGGTAGAGAGTTAAAAGATTTCTGATTAAAAAAACTCTATAAGGACTCATCAGACCGTCACTTTTCTGAGGATGTCAAGGTCATATATGTGGTTATATAAACTGAAGCCCATGATTTGGTGCATGTAGTCTACATGAAGGTTCCCCTCCAAAGTAGCCTCTTGAAACCTTACCCTGGCTATGAAGTTTCAGGATAGAGTGAAGCTTCGATAAAGAGCTTCATGGTACTTTCCCCTTCGTCCATACTTAGCAAGTTGAGCATTGTCTATATGGTGGTAGATATAGGAATTCCCTTGTTAGGAGTGGAGAATTTATATACTATTCGATATCCAAAAAAGATGTTTTCATGTTATTCATAGGGTTTTTGAGGGAAGGTACTCTTCCACACAGGTTCTGACAATAATGGTCTCCAGTACCTCAATGGGAAGAGATAAGATATGGGTCTATCCTTCTAACTGAAAATATATTTTTTCCATGAAAGTATATTCAGTGAAACACCAAAACTGAAAATGAAGATGGAATAAGGAACGTTAAATTGTATTTTCATAAACAACACTAGTACATTACACCCAGAACTAATGGTTTCCCTAGTTCTCTGTTACACGAATCCCCAAAACAATTTCAAAACACTCAATCTCCCTGAACTAAATTTAACCTGAGGAGTCTGGTTCAATCTCATTGGTCCACTTATGGTGTCTCTAGAGTGTGACATGAGGGGTTTATAGCTGAGAGACTTCAGTAAGTACTTGATGTCTATACATAGAATAAAAGGCTTCAAATTAAAGGATTTCAAAGTGCATTACTTGACCGTAATTTCCATAGGACAAGACTTGGCACATATATGCTACGCGGAGGTCTCCCACTGCTGCATGTTCATAGAAATCCATAAGGGACTGGATTCCCTCTGCTTTGGTGAAGTATCTAAAATGACCCTTTTATTACTTCCCCCACCGTCTGTTGGATAAAAATTGGGTTTTCATCAAAAAGAGGTGGTCCAAACCCACTGCATGGTGGAGTTGAAGTACACATGGAGAGTAGGACACATCATAGAGGTGTTTTCATGTTATACAAATATGGGAATAGTTTACAAAGTTATCATGGATGGCTATAGAAATTATGGTTTTTAGAGCCTCAATAGGAAGAGAAGAAATACTGATATTTCCATTTTCCATCTGAAAATTACGAAAACATCATACTTAGTAGTGATTAAAAAAATTTGTTCAGTTATAGTTTTCTAGAGTTAACTAAACTAATTCCTCTGATTCCAACTGTGACAACCTATCTCTAGAATACTTGGATCTGGTTCTTTGAAACATGATGTGTGATTTTTTACAAAAACCATGCACTGATATTTTGAACATCATGTCCCAAACAGAGAATTGATTTGGTTCAGGTTCTGGGAAACCTACTACTTCTGAAATTATTCTTCAGATGAAAACTGTCACCTATAAAATTTATTACAAAATAGTATGTTGAGGATACAAATACCCATTAAGGGGTTTTAAAATTACATAATATACCAAAAATAATTTTTTTTAAATCATTCTATATGATTTTTCATAAAAAATTTTCTTAAGAAATGTTGTAACTCATGTAAAATATGATAAAAATTTTCTAAGAAATAAAATCTCACAATTGAAAGCATCCTGAAAGGATTACAAGGGAACATGATTCAATTATAGGAATGCTCATTCAAAGTAGTAAGTAAAAGAAATTCTATATAAGTATGACTTATTAAAATGAAAGAATAAGTTTAATAACTAAGAGAAATATATAGTCATAGTTGCATATAAAGATAATAACTTGAATTTCATACACTGGTTACTAAATAATTGAGTTCTAAATAAACATCATGCCATATGAATTTAATTTTTCTGATACTCATAAGTATTGGATCTTAACCATGGCTATTCTACTAGTAAAATGTCCACCTGCTTAATTAATTATCATAAACATAATGAGGAAACCTATAATATCTGACCCTGTCAAGACCTCATGTCAAGACTCTAAAATGTCAATGGCTTTAGGCCATGACCTGATTGTATCATGAGAAATATCGATGCACCGAGGGGATTTCATTAACAGGTCCCCAACACATTATACCTAGTCTCCACATTCCTCATATGCCAAAATAGGGTCATATATTCAAAATGTCTTATATCACTTTGAATATTTAATTTTCTCATTTTATATTATTCTAGGTGTCCCATACCACTTTGAAAATTTTAATTTATAATTCTATAAAAGGCCATAAGAGTTCTAATTACATTAATTAGTATTTTCATATATATAGTGAATCCGTCATATAAGTATTAATAATAGAAATATCAACTGCATGGCTATGTCATTGGATATTGAGTATGATAATAATATTATAGCATATGTGATGAAAACTATTTCACTAAAAGAGATACATGTTTTGTTAAATAAAATGATAACCTTAAAATTATGAGACTTTATTAATCAATACATGTTGGAATTTCACCTGGATGTATAATAAATTAAAATGATAAAGCAAATATTTCAGGTGGGGTATTAAACTAATAGATTCTCTTACATTATTTCTGATATACATTGGAATAACACCTCACAATGGTATACATAATGCTAAAAAATGGAAATCATGAGATTCATCTATAACTAACACCATTTAATAAATGTATATATAAATATTTAATCCATACAAATGAATATAAAAGTGGCAATCCCTAAATATTATACTCATAAATTATCCACCATTACTAAACACATCATAAGTATAATATTTGGAATATCCACAATTATGGTTTGTGTAAATTGTTCACACAAGAGGGTATATATATACTATAGTGTTTAAAAAAACATATTTTTGATTACACATGTTTTATTCTTTCTTAGTAATCCTGGTAATTTTATATGTAAAATTGAGGATAAAAGTTTATTGTCATACACATATATTAACATATCCAAATACATACAATGTATTAAAGAGTTTAAAACAAAAATCCATTGACAACCATGTGACTTTAATGTTTTAGACACATTGATTAACAAAAGTTCTAAAATTTTCAATCATAATATAAAATTAAAAAGTTTTATTTATTAAACAAATTTATAAAGATGTAAATATTTATCACACATATAATTTATATGAATAATCGGGTATACCGAAGGGTATTTTACCAAAATCAATCGACACATAAATGTTTATAAAAATGTCAATAAATCATTGAAGTCCAATGATGAGAGGCTCATCATTGGTCCTGAAGGTGAGTTATACAAACTATTTAATTATAAATTCCCATGTATACTCTATATATTTATATATGAAAATATAATTCCGTATGTTTAAAACAAAAATCTACCTCTTCCATGAAACTCATAGTTTAGAGACCTTATATCCAAACATAATAGAGGTTATTTTAAAACTGTTTTGTTTTATATATATATATATAATTACATATATAATCGGATATATAAGGTATATATATATTGCATGAGGAGAAGAAAATAGTCCTTCATGTCTAAAAAGATTACATAACCCACAATCCATAAGACCTAGGGTTGGGTATTTATGGGTTTTCACCCAAACCACAAGTATGTATATAAATATATAGGAGTATACAAATTTATATAAGTTTATAAACATACAACATAGCATGCATGGTAATATAAGTTACTCTATGTTCACAACACTATTTGAACTCAAAATCTTGGAGACCATGGATTGGTATAAAAGAAAATAATAACTAAACTATAAGTTTGTATACACATTTTTATGGGAATATATATATATATGTGTGTGTGTGTGTGTGTGTGTTTATACATTCAAATAAACAAATCAAGACAAATATTTATTATACCTTATTTTGAGGAGGAGGAGATGCTTGGGGATTTCATCGAAGGAGTCTTGCTAGAAGCTTGAGTGGGGAAAGGACCGAGTGGTTCTTGGGGTGCAATGAGTTTCTTATAATATGTATAAAATAAACAGAATTCGTTTAGTGTTATTATTGGAAAAACTGAGGCCTATTAAATATATAAAAATACCATGGGGTTTGGTATTTGTGGAAGGTGAGGTAAAGAAGTATCAACCGGTCACATGAGTGGATAATCGGTGCAAGTGGGAGTAGAATAGGCCACCGGTGCTGCACATGCAGGGAAGAAGAAGACATCATGAGAAGAGAAGTACTCGAAAACGAATGGATGGATGTGATTGGATCTTTCCCTAACTCAATGGTAGAGGTGCGTCTATGATATTTTAAAAGGATTGATGGATCAGATTTTGTCATGTCAGATCGAAGGGTTCAGATCAATGAGGTGTTTTAAAATTACACAAATGGTTGTGATTAAAACGTGTGAGATCTAACGGATCTGGGTGAAGCGGTGTTTTAAAAAGTATCAGACGGCTGAGATTGGATCTTCTTTAGATTGGATGGCATAAAAAATGTGGGGGATTCTGTGGTTACTAACGATCGAGATCCATATCGAAATAGACGTCCCAGATCATGTGTGACGCGATCCAAGGATCTAGATTTGATCACGGACAAATTTTCTTGTCCCACATCAAAATAGAGGGAGTTTTGGCAGTCCTTTATAATCCCAAGGCTTTTAGCCTTATTCCAGATTACTCCTCTCCCCCCTCCCAGTAATGCCCCGTACAGGGTTCTACGGGCCCGCTCTTGCACCCACCCATGCCTCTATGCCGCCCTGCACAGTGATGACTCTAGTTCCCTTGTTCACTTCTGTGTTCCCATTGGGTCATCTATGCCCCCTACTCTGGCCGGCTGGTACAGAGGTAGAGAGCTAGGCTCAGCCGCCTAGTGCGTGCTACCTCCCTCATCCTGGCTAGAGGGCTTGCCCCTGGAGGGTATATTTTTATAAACATCCAACTCACAATATGAACCATAAAATCATTGAAAATTAAAATATCCACTTTAACTATAAATATAATATCTTACCTTTTATAAAACCTGATTTTCATTTTATAATTTAAAATATTAAGTTACACCAATTAAATTATACTTTTCCATGACTAAGAGTATTACTAAAAATATTTATAAACATGTTTCAAAATCAGAGATAAGAAATCATACCTCCCTTTAAACACAAATTCAAAACTTAAAATTTAATATATCTATATGAAAACTATTCTACTATTATCAAACACCTAGTTTAAGCAATAATAATGAAAATATTTACAAGATATTTGATATATTTGAAAGGTGTTTGAAATCCTCACCTCATTTTAAAATCACACTAAGTGTAGTTCAAAATATTAAAGAATTTCCTTTTTAAATATCATAATAAGAGGTTTTATTATAATTTCAATTAATAACTTAAATATTTAGGAAAACGAAATTATACTTAAATATTTTTAATTAATCCACCATATTACCAATGACTATAATTATATCCATTAGAACTCAATGGTCACCCAAGGCAATAGTCGAATTACGGACTTATAAAACCATGAATTAGGGTGTTCCAAATTCACCACAACTTGGTGAAGATGGTACACATTGTTCCATTGGTCCTTAGTGCGATTGTAGTGGATTTTCTTATACTAATGTTTGTTGTGATGGATCCAAAGGACACATATTATCTTCTTGGGGTTTTTTTGACTTGGGTGGTCTCCCGGGAATTGTAATAGGTCTTTTAACAGGTATTTTTGGTTATTATGGTTTTCCTTTGACCTTGATGTAAATAAAACACTTCGGTCTTTTATTTAAATAAAATATCTGGTATTTACAATTTTCAAATTTGTTCGGATAACAAGAAAATAAAACCATAACATTACTATTACATGAGAGATTAGTTTTGGGGCATCACATGTAATCATAATAAAGGGCATATTAGTAGATCTATAAAATATGAAAGTTATCCAGAAATCACTCAGACCGACCACTATAACTAAGATATGTATTTTTCTTGGATTAAAATGACATTATCGATGTTTTGTGAGAAATTTAACATGGATATAATATATACTAATCACATTAACATGGAAATGAGTAATGTTATTTTGAATGGAGGAATGAAAAGAAAGTTTCAAGTAACTAAAAAATAAGTTGTTCACTACTTCTATACATACATTAACCAATATTGGGGAATGATGTGTAATATATAGTGATGCTTTAAAAAATGGACCAGGTTTAATTCTTATATAAATGATAAGGTAATTGGTTATGCAGCATAGTAATTCAATTCTCATGATAAAAATTACTCAAGAAATATTTGGGGCTAGAGGCAGTGATCTTGACACTAAATATTTGGAGACATTATATATAGAGAGAAAAATCGTGTATATATTTATATATATATATTGATTAGAAGATCTTGAAATATATAATCACACAGAAGTAGAAGAATATAATCCAAAGGAAATGGTTTGAATTGATAAAATATTATAACTAATCAATACATTACCTCCTCTAAAAGGAAAATAAGTTGGATGATGCTACAAGAAGGAAATTCCATTCTACACTATACTTGATGAGGATGGAAAAAGACAGAATACCCTAGAATTCATATAAGATGAATTAAAAAGTATTAATAATAGGATAGAAATTCTTTCTTTGCCAATTGACCATTCAACCTTCCATACACATGAAGATCAAAGAAACCAAAAAGAATGTGTAGAGATACAAAAAGGTAGTTAATATTCCAAAGATAAACTTTGATAAATATGAAACTATATAGGTTGGTCCCCTGATACATGTCCCATAAAAACATGAAATAAAGAAGGAACTTTTGAATGATGCAAATAGATCATAATTATATATTCATATAAAAATTATTATTATGTATAGATATATAAGAAAAAGATATATTGGGATAGAGTAACAAGATAAATTGTATAATATGTATCTCGATTCAAGGTATTCCAGCCTATTAATGCAGAATAAAAAATGTATTATTCTACAACTATTGTCTACACCGGTATAGAAATGGGAAAACTCACCATAAATTTCATAAAAGGACTCTTTAAAATTTCTAAACTCCATCATTGTAATTTTTATATAGTTGATCACCTTAGGAAGTCAGTGGATTTTATTTATATCAAATAGTATTGATCTCTTAACCAACTTGATAATATATACACAAGGGAAATGGTAAGTCTTCAAGGATTTCCATTCACCATTGTATCTGATTGAGATCTATGTTTTACCTTGAGGTTCTGGGGAAGCCTTTGTAATGAATTGGAGATATATATGAGTTTTTACATTTTATATCATCCCTAGATAGTTGGTCAGTCTTAGAGGACCTCCATAGGATATTATTAGATCTTTTTTGATGGATTTCTAAGGATTTGGGGCTCAAAACCTCCTCCTAGTAGAGTTATAATATAATTATATTTTTATTCTAGAATTAAGATAACACCATATAAGGATATTTATATAAAGAGATGAAGGAATAAAACATGTTGGGATGAATATGGAGAGAGGAGGCTAATAGGTCATGACCATGTCTAAGAAACAACATAGAAGGTTCAAACCACACAGCAATATACAAAATTGACATAAATTCTATAGAAGAGTTATACAAATAATAATTGATGAAATATAGAGTTTAAACTTTTTGATAGGGTGTTACTTCAAAAATATACTTAGAAACATTTTATGAAATTTGTGATGAAAGGAAAAAATGATCACTAGATACATCGGTCCCTTAAAGAGCATTTATCATTATGGGGTCATATCCTATAGCTTATCACTTCCTCATCACCTCCCTCAAGTGCATGATATGTTCCATGATTCCATTTTAAAGAAAAACAATACAAAATACATAAAATTTAATATGATTTAAAGTTATACATTTGGAAGATGAACTTTCAAATAAATAATATCCTCTGAAGATCTCAAATCAATTAGAGAATATTTTTAGGAATAAGACCACATATCAGATGAAAGTTCTATAAAGGAATCATAAGTTTTAGGAAGCTACATGGGAACCTGAGGATGTGATGTGAGAAGAGTACCCAAATTTTTTTATCTATGTAATATATTTTTGATGATGATCATATTTTAATGGGGTAGAAATTAATGAACCATGATTTTAAAAAACACTTCTCCTTAGATCATGTTGAGTAGCTGTCTTATACAAAAAACAAAACTAAAACTAAAATCATGATACTTTGATTACGTAAAATTATTAAATATGAATTTAATATTATAGTTATTAAATTTATAGTTATTAATTGAAGTAAAAAAATTATTGATAACTACATATAAATTTATAATAAAACAGAGGTCATTTAATTCTAAAAAAAATACACTTTTCTAAAAAATGTTTTTGACGCAATAAGTGTGAAAATATGAAAATATATTTTTCCCACGATTAAAAGTTCTCTTTGGTAAAGTATATTTTATTTTTAGAATCACTATGTAAAAATTATTTAAAAATTCCCATTTAATTTTTAGGCATAAAAATAAGATTACTAGGAAAAAGTTAGTTTCTTCGATAATGGTTCAATTTTTAGTTTAAAAGAATTATTTTACTAACATTGTGTAATGTTTATCTAATTAAATGAATTAATATATTATCAATAATGAATATAACATAATATTAAACCTATATTTAAATATATCGACACTCATTCATTTAGTAATCAATAATAATTAAGATTAATAACACTTAACATTAAAACAACATTTTTCTAAAAAAAAAATCAATATAATAAATGTTTTAATTTAAATATTTATTTAACATTATTTAGAAATTGAAATAGATTACATGGTCTTAAATTTTGGTTTATCACAACAAAATTTATTAATATAGTTTATAGTTTTTTTTAATAAAAGTTAAAATACTTAGTCAATTACAAGTCACCAAAGTAAAAATCAAAACGGTAAAATGTTAAAATAAAGTAATAGAAGGATTGAAACATGTTTAAAACATGTGTGAAAATTAGTGGTTGATGATTTATAGACCTTATTCAAAATTAAATATAACTTACTTTTTGATCTATATACCATTTAGTAGTTTCATATAATTATTTCAAAATAATGGACATTCACAAGTGTACTTCTCATCACTTATAAAAGGGGAACACTTCCACCACTCCATGTCACACCTGTATATTAAAAATTATTCTTGAAACTCAACCATTATCCCCCCTAAAACCTCTCCCATGTTCTTAAGAATTTGGGTCCTTAATATTTCGAAAAACCCTATAAACTAAAGGTGTATTCCAAGATTAGATGAATTTATTCTATGAGGTTAGAGTACAATCAAATAAGTGGGAATTCAAGGTAAGGGTTTAATAAGCTCAATTTCTAAATCATTGGGTCTAAGTATTTCTAAATGTAATATAATTTTCAATATTTATTTGATCCTACCATTCCCTAATTTTATATGATATTTCCTATTTTTATTTGGAAAAATTACTTCATATCATTAATTACCACTTCATTGATAAATTGTTTTTTTTTAAAAAAAATATAATGTTGGTAAGAATAACTCACAATCTTACCAATGAATCTTTTTCTTCCATTTCCATTTTTTTCATAAAAAAGTGATTTCTTTAATAAAAAAAATATTTATTTCTTTTATATTACTCATATTTTTCATAACCTCTTTTACGCAATTAAATTCTATCAATTTTTCTTCGATATGGGATTTTATTTCAAATGACCCAAAAAGTGTAATAAAGGCATTTATTTCATTATTTACCACACCAAATTCATTAACTCAGTTTTTTATTTCTTTTGATGGATGATTTTTGTCGACTATTTATAATAAGGTTTTCAAATGTATTCTCTTTTCCTTCTCAAAATGTTTTTAAAGGTAATATTCACTTCATCTTTTATGATAATGTTATAATGGTTTTGTCAAAACATTTGTATTTGCACTTATATTTTTTATCTGAGCTTTATATATCATAAGGTGATGTTTTGATCAACTTATATATTTTATTATGATATTATTTCTTCTATTAAATGATATTTTTGATATTCTATGAATTTCTAAGTTTATGTTATGTGATTTTATGTAAGGGTTTAATAATTTCATTATTTATCCATGGGTTCTTTATGATATAATGATCATTGATTTTAAGTGGATCACAAATGTAAGGATAATGATGGTTAGGGTCATATATCTCCCTATAATTCATTTTTTATGTTTCTATATCATGACATAGTGATTTTCAGACATAATTAGTTTGTTCACATAGGTGTGGGAAGAATGAGTTTTCTCACATTTTGATATACACAGATAGCAAATTTTTTCACTTTGGGATAAGCATAATGCATTTTCAAAAAATATATTTAATGTGATCATGGTTATCCATTATTTTCCATATTTTCTATCATGTTATGTGACATTTCACAGATTATTTTCATTTTTTATGATATGCCATGTTTTCATGGTATGCCTCATTTTTAATATATACTACACTCTTATGTCATGAACACGTGTTTTATAATTATCAAGGTGTATTTTGAGACATGTCATAAATTTTATGCTTAAATAAGGATATTTTTATGATATTTTGTTTCTTTACATATTTTTATGATTTTCATCTATGGTCTAATGATCTTTTAATAATATATTTATTCCCCTTGTGTTTTCCTTCATATTTATGATAAGATACACTATGAAATGTTTTTCCTTTACTGAGTATAACAGCTAACCCCTTTCTAATATTTATATTTCCCAAGTTATGAAAATTTTTATATCATGTGACATGTCTATTACAGGGTCTAGATGAATGTGATTATAGAGAATTGTTCACAAGTGTTATAGAATAATATTATTATACAGAAAATATATAAGATACTAAATCTTTTTCTCCTTGAGTTGTGAGACTATTTTTGAGATATATTATTCAAATCTTTAAATTAATATATTATTTAAGAAATTTTTATCTTCGTTTACCTTAAACACAACTTACAAAATTTATAAAATAATATATCAAAAAGGGATATTGAAAACCACTCCCCAAAGAATTCATCACCATTATTACATCATATATAATAATAAGGGAATATAAAATCCTTGATTAAATAAAAAACCCAAAGTATGGGAATACAATATCCAAGAGAGGGTAAGAGATCAACCATCCAATACAACAAGGTTATTGAATTGCAGCTAAAATATAATATAACAAGGGTGTTGGAACAAGATTGAACCAGCATAGCTGGTATACCACATTCACAATATAACATTAATCCAATAGTGAGATAATAATATGTATTATAACATATACACATAACCAAATATTTTAGGTAAATCAACTTAACACTTTCATTGAAATCTATGACCAATTAAAGAAATACTATTCTTTCCATTTCATCAAAGTATCATGTATACAATAAATAAGTTAAAAAATCATATAAATATTTTTTATATACCAAAATATAAGGAATTTATATTTTTCATTAATTATTTTATTTATTACCAATTTCGTATTCATCATCATATCTTGGAATAGTTTATATGTACCACTACAAGAGAATACCACATCCAGTTATTCAAATACCCCATCTATTCATTATCCTTGTAATAAAACATCCAATGATCATTTGAAATAAAGAATCTATCCACATATTAATTTTTAATAATTATCCCATGCCAAAATAGTAATATATTTGAATAAATAATTTTAGTTATTCATGAATTCATTCCATTTATATCATATAATCCATCAATTTATCCATTTCCATAAAAAATCAATTGAATCATGTAAAATTGAAATCTAGGTTTTAAAAATAATCATAATACAAAAAAATCATGATATAACTATATGAATAAAAAGAATATAATTTCTTAGTAACCTAAATGAAATGAGACTTTAATAATATTTAGATTTGGATTCAGTAATACCACTTCCTACAGATCTAATTTCCTTGATCCTTTACAAATTATTATCCAAATCATATCCAAGATACCCACATTTCAAGATCTATTTAATTCCAAAATTAAATTTATCAATCATATCCCACAAGAAAGATATAAATGGAACCAATTGAATAAAAACATGAAAAATAAATCACATAATTTCATACCTTCAAGGTTAGGTTTGTCAAATTTAATTCACGAATAAATACGGTGTTTATAGATTAAAAACCTTGAAAACCACACAAAAAACATTATAAGATCCCTTTTTAAACATCCAAGGGTATTATAGGATTTAATTTTGGGGGAGGGGATTAAGTGATTTTATAATTTAAATAATCTATATATATGAAACATGAATGGTTATTTCAAACCATGAATATTACCATCTATTATTCTTTACACAATATTTTTTAAAATTTATAGTTTGGTCAAAATGGGGAACTAAATTTTCATTAACAACCAGAAATAAATTTAAAAAATTTTTGGTTTACCAAAATGTGTTACTAACTATCCATCTAACCACATAAATTTAAAAAATATCTCCCAGAATCCATCGATAACTCAAGTTTAAAATAAACATATACCCTATGTAAAACCACCATTCCAAACCCAATAGTTCACTAAAAATTAAAATTTTAGAAAATTAAGGTAATAATTGTACACCTTCAATTTCCATAATAAATTAAATACCCCATAAAAATGTTAATTTTAATAGGTTAAATTTAAATATCTTTATTTGAAACACCCCTTAAAAAATTTTCATCTTAAAATCCCCAAAAATAATCCTCATGAAAAAAATGAAATAATATTACTGAATAAGTTAAATTGTAACAAATAGAATTCACTAAAATATATAAATCTCATAGTATTTTCATCCTTGAAAATAATAATAATGTAATTATTGTAATAAATTTTAAAAAACCATTTTTAAATTAAAAAATTTACCACATATATATTTGAAATAAAAGAATAAAATAATGCAGGATATTAAAATTTAATCTATGAAATTTTTCCCCAAGTTATCTACTTGAAACCAATATGCCTCTAAAATAATCACACTAATGTTATTATTCGCCTATTGAAAACATTATCTTGAAGATCTTCGATTACCACTAGACACTGAACATACATTCATATTTTAAAATATCAATCCCATCCCAATCCATCATATGTGAGAAACCATGATGATACTATCAAAACTAAGACACATGAAAACATCATAAAATCGCTTGGGTGTAAGTGAAAATAGATACAACATTTCATTAATATTCCCCAACATCTTGAAAGGTATAAAAACAACAGAGAAATATTTTTACCTTGACCAAAATTGAATTATACATAATGGGGTTAAACCTTTAATAATTTTTTTCCACCCACCCCAAAAATGGTATTATTTTCTTATCCATATAAGAATTATAATACATTTATTTTATCTTCATGTAATCATGGAGCATCTAAAATCTATATTTTATCATTTATCAAGTCATGTACAATAATCACTTATTAACCAATGTTAACTATACAAAAGGGTGGTTGATATGGATGTCTATAAAATTACATGAGTGGTTCAATAATAATGGATGACTGGTAAATATTATTATTAAAAAACTCAACTAGTGTTAACTATTCAACCTAATATCCTCTAAAATCATGAAGGTATTCCCTCAACATATTCTCTAGTTTATAAATTATTTACATAGTTTTAACAATTGTCTATTGGTGGAATGCAGTACTAAAATACAACTAAAGACAAAAAATGTTGTAGCAACCCAGCCTAATAGCCACTGAGTGATGCCCTACGATAGTTGGACACCTGAACTCAATCAGACCTCATATGCTAGAGTCTTCTTACTAGTAGTGAAGAAATTGGGTGTGTATTGGGGAGACTATTCCCTCACAACTCAGAGTGTCAAAAAATGTAAATAATAAATTATAAAAATATGGAGCAGTATAATAAGAATTAGTATAGTAATAATAATAAATCATTTGGACAAAAAAAGTATACAGATCACAAAAATATAAAAAAATTAGGATGATGACAATGAAATATATCCATACAAAAATGAGTACATGGGATATAGGGGAGATAGGAATATTACACATGTTAATAAAAATACAAAAAGACAAAGAGATGCTTCTACTACCATAATGAGCATAAGATTAGTTATCTACTACCATATTCTATCCTAATACTAGAAATCATGAATCAGAAGTCGAATGATTTCCTTTATCTCAACCTACATCCATTAATCCTTCTCGAGTACCAAGGGTGGCCCATGTAGGGTGTGAGGTATACTTAATAGGTCACCACAAATAGTGTTTAGATAAAACCAATTTGTTCATATAAAATTAAAAATGTATAGTAAAATAATAAATATAATGTAATTAATAAATAAAAAATATCAGTTTGAGATCCTCATGGGAACCTGACTGATACTGCCTACTTTGTCCTAAACCATATGTCTCTGAACCAAGGTGAACCTATAAAGGTATGATATGGGTGTGATATACAGGTCAATAGAAGATAAGTATCATGGGTGGACTGAACCCAAGCACATGATTTTTCTGGGAGGATGTGTCCCTATATTACCAGTTATGAATTCTTATAATTAATTAAAAAATGAATCCTTATAATTTTAGGTGGAATTTCATTCTTATGTAGGGTATCCATGAGAGGAATCACAACTATAACTCCATGATCAATGTAAATTCCCATCACCACAAAAGTTCATTTCTAGAGACACATTAAAGGAATCTCAAGTATGACTCTCGACATGGTGTAAGTAAGAACCACTAATCCCATCCTAGGTAACTCATATAGGGGATCAAGTATCACTCATGGAATGGTATAACCATCTTGACACCAAACCCGTCCATAGTGACTCCCCTAGGTGACTAATATCACTAATGGGAAGGTAAGTACTCTTTATATTGATCTTATCCAATGAATCCCATAAGGCTCCAAGTATCACTCTCAGTGTATTTACAATTCATATAAAGTATTATTAATAAATAATGATAAACCTATCCCGGGATTCATTCAATCAGGACCCTTATATCACCCTCACATGGGATATGAAGATAGGTTTAGCTATTAAAAGATCATAATATTTAATAATCATTCAATTCATAACACTTTATCTATGTTTTCCAATTCATTTACTTCATGTAATACAATATATGGCCTAAAAAATAGGACCAAACACATGGACACCCATTTTCCTTAGTTTAATTCTCAACTCAATGGAATCATTGATTTTAAGGAAACACACACCTAAAAATGGGGTATAACAATTTACTGTAAAGGAAATTTAGACTGTTAAGGAAGTGAAAACCCATAGGGGTGGATCACGTTGAGTTGATTAAACCAAGATGTTGATTCCCCACCAACTAGGAACAAACTAAACATGGAGAGGAATTTAATTTATAGAATTAAGAATTAAGGGGTGAAGCCAGAAGGTTCAGCGCATGGCACAATGACACATAAAATAAATACAATTATATTTTAGGGAAAATATCTAGACAAACTACAATAGTCCGATTTTATTCTACTCATCTATAGTTTTCCCTTGAATTGAGCTAGAATGATAGAAATTGTATGAATAGATCAATTCCCTAAAAATAGAGATTATGAGATTATTCCAAAATAGCACAAGAGATAGAAAGATAAAGTAATAATAGAAGGAAGTAGATTAAATATAATACCATTATATATCCAATTATCCTAATGGGGAAGAAAATAGATATCAGATAGAGGATTTTCCAAAATCCTAGATTGGTTTGAAGGAGGAGAGGACATTTGGGAGAAGTGGTGTCTATTGGAAGAAAAATAATGGATTGAGGGTTAAACAAATTCAGATGAAAATGGTCAACTTACCCTTCATTGAGGGTTTTCACAATTTGGATACACAGTTCTCCAAACCATGCTCTAACCATGAAACAAACATTTTCTAAGTGACCCCTTGAATGGGTAAGCACATGGTTTGATTAACAATACACAGATCGTGAAAAATGTATATATTAAAAATTCTGCATCACCTTTATGGGCATGAATCTTAGATCACATTGTTCAATAAAATCAGGCAACCTACTACTATGAACATAGTTCCCAACACAGTCAGTTCACATGGTTAATACTAACAATATGCTAAACATGCAGCCTAGTCTGCCTCATTAAATTTTGGAGCTGAGGGCTCCGAACTAGCCCTTAACTCTCCCAGAAAAATCCTTCGCCTTTATAGTACATTATTTTCATAATATGGGATGTTTTTAATAGTAACATAAGTGTATATACCTCTCCAAAAATCTAGGAAATTACATCCTACCCTCCTAAAAATAACTCATCCCCTAGTTTCCATTTTGAGGGTGGTAATGTGTTGTCTATGAAAACTTCCAGCCACTGAGAATGTACATTAGTCTCTCTCTACCAGGTATTATCTTGTACATGTTTTTACTTCCATACCACCTGTGATAGAGTAACTTACATTCCAAAAATATCCTTTATTCTTTGATAAATGATAGGTATCTGATTATCCTCAAAGGATGCATCCACCTCTAGCTCAATATCCCCATGATCAAATGAATTATATGGGTTATAATGATACAAGTGATGTTATGGTGCATGGAATACATTGGACATGGCATGAAACCTATGAGTTAATTTAAGATGATAGGCTATCTCCCTATCTTTAGCCGTGATCTTTAAAGGCCTAACGTAACAAGGAGATCACCTTCCTTGTCTGTGAACCCTTTTATGACATAATCTCAAAAAAAACTCATAGAAAGACCAGATGTCCATGCTTGAACACCAGTGGTTGATGGTGATTATTGATATAATATTTCATTTGAGAATGATCAATATATATATGTTTCAAAATCTCATATAGTTTCTCTAAAGTCTTATAAATAATATGTGGACCTAGTAGTGAAACCACACCTACCTCCAACGAGCATAATGTTAACAACATGACCTACTATAAAGGGCCCCATATGGATCCATATGAATCATTTTCTAAATGTTTTTATTGTTGAAAACATAAATGATAGGTATATATTTCTCCCATTAACCTCTAAAACCATGGATGCATTCCCAGATTATGTCCTCTAAAAACCATATCATCTACTCTGATTTCATATCGGTATGAGGGTGATATGTTGTACTGGGGACCACCTGTGAACCTAGGAAATTCTATAGACCATTTTAGAAATAGGATGTAAATCATCAATCGTAGTATGATATGATAAAATAGGTAACACCATGAAGGTTTATAATCATTCAAATGTAAATCCTCCAAATCTCATCAACTAAGAGTGTATCTCAACTAGGTAGAAAGTGTGTGACCTTGTTCAACCTATCAAAAATCAACCAAAATGCATCACTAACTCAAGGTAATCTTAGTAAAACCATCAAAAAATCCATGTTGACATAATTCCATTTCCACCTAGAAACAAATAGAGGCTGTATAAGTTTATCAGGTTGCTAGTGCTCCACCTTCACTTGCTGACAGGTGGAACACATCATAATGAAACCAACAATCAACCTCTTTATACTTGGCCACGAATAATGATGACGTATGTCTCGGTACATCATTAAAATCCTTGGGTGAGCTTCTGAGATTGATGTGTGAGATTCATGCATCAAATATTCTCATATGTATTAAGGAACCAACATATTCATCCACCCAAGTGAAGGATCTAATTATCATCAACAACCCAAACAGGATGTGGGGCCCCACCTGAGACCCTCTCCCTTAAGAATAATCCCTTTGTATCAAAGATATTATCTATCCATATCCACTATAAAATGGAGGATTTCACTTGAAAATCTTCTAATACATTCTACTAACAAAATTCTTGAACCACTAGTTTCACCTTATAAAATAGTTCCATCAGTTGCCACTCGCTACTGGCCTCATAGATGGCATGTGTTTGAGTCTTCTGGATTAGGGTGTTAGCAACAACATTACCCTTTTGATAATATAATAAATCTTAAAAATGAAAGGACTACTGGAATTCTACCCACTTGCACCACCTTAACTTCAAGTAACACAATGTAGAGATATATTTTAGACGTTCGATATCCATGTAAACAATGAACCACTCAACCAAAAGATAATTCCTCAAATAGAATAAATCATAAACCACAAATTATAGATCAAGGTCATGAATATGGTAATTCTGCTCGTGAGGTATCATTTGGGGGGACCCGTATGCCATAGATAAATCACACTACATCAGAAATACTCTTATCCTAATTCCTAAAGCATCACAATATACTGTATTGATTCTTACCAACACTAGAAGAATCACGATCAGTACTGATGTTTGTCTACCTTTCATCTCTTGAAAGGATATCTCATAATCTTTTCACGACACAAATTTCAAACCCTTTTTTTCAATCCCATATGACTTGATAAGAGTAATGAGAAATCAATGATTAATTTCCTCTAATAGTCATCCAGTCCTAAGAAACTATGCATGTCAAGGAAATTGTTGAGTTTCTCTTAGAAAACCATGAAACTCACCTTATTTGGTTCAATATATATTCCTTCATCTGAAATGATATGCCCCAATAAGTGAACAATAATGATCCAAAAGTTTAATTTTATTATCTTAGCATACAACAAGTACCCACTCAGTGTATTTTACGTGATCTCAAGATGGTTGGTATGGTCATGTCTAGTGTGATAATATAACAATATTTCATCCACAAAGACTACCACAAATGAGTCCATGTATGGTTGGAAAACATTTTTCATCAATTTCATGAAAATGGTTGGCACATTAATAATGTGGAAGAAAATAATTGTATACTCATACAAGTAATATCTACTCTAAAATAATATACTTGGTATTTCTTATGTTCTAATATGCATTTTATGATATCCCAACATCAAATAAATATTGAAGAAATCTATAACTCCTCAAATATAGTTGAAGAGGTCATATATATGTGGTAGTGGATACTAGTTCTTAACCAAAAGTTGGTTCAAACATTGGTCATCCAAATACAAACTGAGGGTACCATCTGTCTTCATGGAAAAAAGGTTCAGTGTACCCCATGAAGAGGTAAAAAGTTGTATAAAAACTTTTGCCTCTATGTCTTATAAGTTATTACAAAGTTCTTGAAGCTCTATATGTGCTATCATATAGGGAGGAATGAAAATTCAATCCACTCTTAACACCATCGTGATGGTAAAATCCACCTCTCACACCAGATGTAATTAATAGAATTCATTGTGGAAGACATCCCTAAAACTGTCCACCAATGTAGGGAATTATAAAAGTGGTATTCCATGACTGCTCATGAAGAGAAATGACATCTGGGTTGTCACCCATCCTAGCCCATTATGGTTGGGTCCATCAGTACTTTCTTGGATATCTCATTCACCCTTATAAATATATGTGTTTCCATTAGTTTATTTAAATGACTCTTTCTAGTGATAGAAATCAACATGTACACAATAAGGCACTAGCCAGTCTATAACGAGAATGATGTCAAAACTAGTCATCTCAAGGACCATGAAATTCTACATGAAATGTTATCTTTCAATATCAAAGGTGAACTCCTTACATTGGAATATACTCCCTGATCAAGCCTATAATAGTGCATTGAGAGTCATAATGTTGTGTAATTACTCCATCTCTAGGGCCAAGTATTCCATAATTTCTATTGATATAAAAGAGAAAGATGAAAATATAACAAATAGGGCATGAAATGAAGTAGATTCTACCATAACAATACCTCATATAGTAGAATTCCATGGAATTTTATCCTCAGGAGTAGGTTGTACTACATAGATATGTCCCAATACCTAACCCTGTGATAAAATCTATCTCACCAGGGTAGGTCCGCTATACTAGAACTGAACCTCTGAGGTTTGACTACATAGACCATAACACCTCCTTGGCTTGATCCTTTGGAAGTAGAAAAAATCCTAGACTTATGTGAATCTTCTGATCCTATAAATGAATTAAATTTTTTTATATATCCCTTCTCATAGGGTACAAGATGTAATGTTAGGAAGAAATTCTAAAGGTGACCCATCCATCAAAAAACATGACACTCCATCAGGTTCCTTGTGCAATTAGGATTCTTATGGTCTACCCTACCACACTGGTGGAACACCATAAAACTCCCAGTGAATTTCATATGGCTATAATTCCCCCATTGCACCCTAAAAAATATGTTTCCTACCACTAGAAAAACCACCCAACTATATAGAAGCTGAACTTCCCTAGTTCACATTGCCAGCTTCCCTTAGGATCCACTCTGTGATTAGGTCTTGTTTCACTATCTCTAATTTAGTTATCAAACGGCATACATTCACCTAAAATTGGATGGTCTGCAAAATTTTATCCTAAAATACTCTAATATTTTTCAACATATCACCATTCAATGTTGGTACAAAATGATGAGGCTTGGTGAAATGATCTGAGTACTTCATCACCAACATGGAACCCTGCTGTAGGTCCATAAACTCTCTAGCATGATATTATCTCAGGTTTTTTAGTAATAAGTAGTCATAGACAGCTATTTGGAAGTCCTTCCAAACCATGCCTTGATTTTTATCATCCTAAGAGTTGATATACCACCAATTTTTGGTGTAGTCACAAAGTGTAGAGGTAGAGAGATTGACCCTCTACTCTAGAAAAGTCCTTATATGATTAAAGATATAAATCATGGCCTCTAGCCATGACTTATCATCATGAGGACCACAATACTCCAAAATTGTGGAGGGTTTCTCTACTTTAATTCCCATGTTAGCTCTACCATAGTAGGGTTAGGTTGTGGAGATCATTGTGTAGACCACATGAGACTGAAGAATCTCTCTCGAAATTGAGCATCAGTGTCTAGGGGAAGATCAATAAGAGGTGCCTCTAGTGGCACTAAAATATGTAATATGAGTGTATCAAGGCCAAACACCTCAGCATAATGGTCATCATCACCCTCTTAGCATACATAATGAGGAAATAATGGTAAAAAATCTCTATAATTTCTGAGCATATACCTCAGATGATATTTAACAAAAGATAGGAAACAATGAAAGTAATAATTAATTGGTAGAAATACTTCAAATAAAAGGTTCAAGCCTCTCTAACTTCTCTTGAAGCCAAGTATAGGTGATAATAAAGATTATAGAAGTCTCAAAAGACATAATCTACTGTCCACTATAATTTTGGGTCACGATCAAGGTCTCATACAGAAAAATAAAGGTTTCGATATATGGAGTGTTAATTGTAAATTATATAGTAAAACATCTATTACTTTGAAATTTACATCCCTATTTAGTGGAAAAATTTCATTTTAAAAATTTATAATGTTAATGTTGTTTTTTTTCTATGGATATAAATATCTCTATCCATTAAAATGTGTTATTTTTTCTTATTTTTAACGGCCCATGCTCAATATAAATTGAAATTGGTATGCCAAATTAAATTTAACTAACATTTATGTCACATTTTTGGATGTAAAAGGTCATATATATTGAATTTATTTAATGAACTACCATTATCAATTTGTAAAATTAAAATCATTAAAAATAACTATTTTTATTTTTCCATCAAATTAACTAATATTTTAGCCTATAGGACTAGTGGTTCATGGGCCAACCAAAAATAAATTAGTTAATTAAGGTTTCATCATTAATATATATAGGTAAACACTATTTATATTATGTAGGAACTTTAATTCATCCAATTATGCTATCCCTACAAGAAATTTTTGAAAATTTGAATATTTAATAACCAAGGAACTCACAAGAATCACATGATATACAGGCAATGAACACATTAATATAGATATGGCATAACATAATGCATAACATGTGAATACAAAAGTTCTTAATATTATGCATGATATGAAACCACATTTCCATACTAGGAAAAGGAAAAGAAACCCATAATAAAAATATCAACAATAATAACATCACAACACATGTGGGTCAACTAATAGTAAATTTAGTATAATTATAGCAGGTAAAAACTATAATAGAAAAAACCCATCCTAGGTAATTTGGGTTTCCACTATATGTGGGTTAGTTACTCTTATGAATATGATCATTACAAAATTTTGATACATCCTTGTCTCATATCTAATACCAAAAAAGTATGAAAAATTGTAAAATAATATCTAATACCATTTTTTAGAATCTTGACAAAGGATCCACTAAGAGGATCATCGAGACAGTTGGCCACATGGCCTCAAGCAGGCCTCCCTATACACTAGAGGCTACTGAGTCGTAATGAGGTCCTAGGGTGTGTCCATGGGGAGACTATACCCTCATGAGTTAGATTGTAGAATAGTGGTAAATAATAAATGATAAACAACATATTTAGTATAACAAGAAGAAATATATTAATAATAAAAATATCTATATAATAATAAATAAGAATATAGAACTAAAATAGATATAAAAATGATGATGATGACAATGAAATTAAATATAAAAAATTAGTACACAGGATACAGTTGAGATAGACAAATGTCACATGCTAAGAAAAAATAAAAAAAGTCCCAAAGCTACATCGACTATCATTGTGAGCAGAGTCTTGTCCTCTACTCTCGTACCTCATCTTAGTATTGGAAATCAATCATTGAGGATATATGCTTCCCTTTATTTATGCCTAAAATCATGAAGTCTTCTTGGGTTCCAAGGGAGGCCCGAGAAGGGTGTGAGATATACTCAATAGGCCACCACCAACGATGTCCAGATCGAATGAGTCAATTCATATAAAATAATATGCATAAAAGTATATAATAAATGTAAAGAAATAAATAAGACATATCGGTCTAATGTCCTACTGGGTTCAAGAACGACACTACCTACTCTAGCGTAAGACATATGTCTCTAAACCAAGGTGAACATGTAAAAATATGATATGGATATGATACACAGGTCCCTAAAAGATAAGAATCAGGGGTAGACCAATCCCATGAATATGATTTTTCATTGAGAAAATATCCATGTAGTATCAGTTATTGTTTCATGGAATTAATAAAAAAGGAATTATTATAATTTTAAATTAGAATCCTAATCTCATCTATAAAGATCCATGGCAGGAATCACAAGTACCACTCTAATAAATTTATAAATTCCCATCATTGTAGAGTCTATCCAAGGACACCCATGAAATGAATACAAAATATCACTCTTAGCACTGTGTAAGTATGACCCTTTGAGTTAATATTAGGTATCTTACATAGCTGACTGAGTATCACCCATTTCCTGGTATAACCATCTTTCCACTGTGCCTGTCTATGAGGACTCCACTAGGAAACTAGTATTTCTCATGGGAACGTAAATATTCTTATTGATAAGTCCATCCGAGGAATCCTATAAGGATCCATGTATCTCCCCCAATATATTTATAATTTATATAAATTCTTTGTAATAAAACACGATGAGCCTATCTAAGGAATCCTAAAATCGGGACCCTTATATCTCCCTTGTCTTGGATATTAAGAGTGGTTTAGCTATAAATATATCATACTATTTTATAAGAATTCAATTCATAACACATTATTCAATTTGGAAAATTCATTTAATTTATGTAATTCAAGATATGGCTCAAGGTCTTGTCAGGTATGGGCCTTTCTGTGTGGGTTGTGGACCTGATTTTCTGGTGCTTTATCTCTGTATGGATGGCCATTTGCTTCATGGGATGAAATTATGGTTTCGTTAAGGCTGTTTAAAGTCTGAGGCAGAGGGATCCTATCTCGCCGACCCTCTTCGTTCTTTCGTAGGATGTCCTCAGTCATCTTATTGTAAGAACCCGAATCTTATTTCTCAGGTATGTGACCCTTGGTTGATGTTTTTCTCGGTTTCAAAGAAAAGTATGATGTTTGGGAGAGTCGGAAGATCTTGAAATGAAGTTTTTAGGAAAAAGGGGAGCTGCATGGGTGGCGCATGGTTTGTCTTACCGTGCGGCCAAACCGTGCATAATAATCTTGGAGGCAGTGGCAAACGCATGGTTAACGCACGATTTTCCTAAACTGTGTAGGCTTACCATGCGATCTGTGTTTGGAAAGGTAGAAGATAACACACGGTTAGCGCATGGTTTGTCAAACCATGCAGACTAACCATGTAGGCACATAAATCTAGATCCTAAATTTTTATATCTAACGCATTTTTCCTTTAATCACCTCGTTTAAGCCTCTAAGCGGCCATTACTCGGGATTACTCCCCCTTGAAGGTTATAAGACTTCTCCCAAGAATTCAAGAGGTGATCTGAAGGCTTTTCTTGACGAATAAAAGCCATATTCTTGAGGTATGTGATCTTTCTCCTCCGTTCTTGATCATTTTCATAGATCTACTTGGATCTGTTTCTTCTCTTCCATTGATTTCTTATATCTATGCCAGTTATGGGTAGATCTAAGTGTGTGGATGACAAATGTGATGAGTTTGGGTCTTGGTCTTGTTATTAGAAGAGATCTAAGGAGTTTCTTGGAGAATCAACCCCGGTTTCTTGTGTGTTTTTGTAGATATACAAAGTTCTAAGGAGAATCAAGCTTTGTGGATCAAGTATATCAATCTACGAGAATCGAGGTAGGTGGTTTGTTCTGCTATGTTGAATGTCTTTGAGTTTTGGTTGCAAATGTGCTGGGTAACCATGTATCGTGTATCTTGGGTTAGGGTTTTGATCCTGTTTTGTTATCTGCCTTAGATTTTATATATGCATGAGGTTATTAGATAACTAATAATTTCTTGTTAGCATGTTTGAGGTTCACCCCATGGGTGTTTCCCCTTGTTTGGTTGTTTATTGCCGTTTGGCTTAGGTTGCCTGTGAGGCAAACCTTGTTGCATTGCTTTCTTGCCTTGATATAGGTGATTGAATTCTTTTCCTACTGTTTATATGCTTTTAATTCATTGTAGCTATTACCCAAGTATTTTTCTAGACATACATTGGGCTTCTACGAATCGTTTACATACGATTGTTTTTACTCAGCACTGCGGGAACCTTGTGGAGTTGGACCATAAGGGGAATTGACGTTGAGTGATTCCTTAGAGGGCCCGTTTAATTATTACAGTTTCGAGACTATAAGGGGGATTGACTTTGTTCTCTCTTATAGGGTCTCATAATTATCGAATCGAGACTAATGTGGGAATTAGATGTATGTGCTTCCTCAGAGAGTCTGTAGTATCACTGCAAGACCATAGGGGGAATTGACGTTGAGTGCTTCCTCAGAGTGTCTCTGCCTTTGTTCTAATGATTGACCATAAGGGCCTGCTCACGTTATCCACCTAGAAGGTCAGTATAATAAATATTGTTGGTTGGTTGTGATGTGTCCACCAATCCAAAGAACAATCTTGGGATTGTACTGCTTATACTTTAGGTAGTCTGCTGGGATACCTGTTGTGATACTTTCTAGGTCTTTGGACTATAGATATTTTTGTTAGATTAATAGATTGATGATTTAATGATTGAATTGAATTAATAAATAAACGTGAATGGAGAATTGTAGGATTTTTTACCTTAGTGTACCCTTGTTTCTCTACTTCATTTATTTCCATTACTTTTTCTATAGTACTCACTGACAGTAGAGAACATATCTTTTGGTGGATGCCTACTAGGATTAGTCTCACACCCTATTTGGGTCCTGCTTTTTTGCCCAAATAGGTTATATGGTGGCAGTTGTGGATATGGATTGCGGCCCTTCTACCTCAGGTGCTTGATTATTGGGTAGAGTTGGAGATCATGGGACCGAGCTTAGGCTCGCGATACTACTGGAGTTACTGTTTACTTTTGCTACATGGGTTTCAGTTGTATTTCATCATGTTGTTTTGATTACTACTTTCCATAGACACATGTGTCATGATGAATCATTATTATATTATACATTTCTTCCGCTGTTCAGTTTCAATTATTGTGTGCAGTTTACTAATTTTGCTATTGTTTATTTCTTTCCTCCTGCTGCATATCTTACCAAATGAGGGCATGGTTTCCACAATGACTTACCAAGGCCCCCACTACTAGTCGGCAGCCTCTGGCGTTTGGGAAAATCTGCTTGAGGTCATGTGTCGAACCGGGTACGGGGCACCTGTTGAGTGGCTCCGGATTCGGGTCGTTACAAAGTTGTATCAGAGGCAGGTTTTCTTCCTTTTCTATTTCCTTACTGTTTAGAGACAATAGATAGGGATAGGAAGGAATGGGTAGTTGGTACATAACTGTGCCAAGGAGTAATTAACCGGTGTACATAGAAAAGCTATACTACCTCATAATTTCACTTTTTAGTTCTTGTAGGTGTTACAATTTATTATATTTCACCATTGGGTGACGCACTTGTTTTGTGCTGTTACAGTTTATATGATTGTGGTTCCATTTTGTCGCAACCCGGTGAGATGAGGGTATGCCATCTCATGCATCATATAGGAACTCGTAATAAAAATCACATGTCATGCATTTTACCATGCCATCTTGGGTGCATTAGAAATTGCATGCTGTTATGATAGATGTCGTGATAGATTATGCATGCTGTTGTGATAGTTGTTGTGATAGAAGTACCTACTATGTCGATAGAGTGTTGTTTATCTTATAGATTATTTTTCATGGACACCATGCTTTGATCCTAGAGGTGTTATGGGCCCTCGTGGGTCCGAATTTGGCGGATCATGGGATTATCATACTGTTACCTGTTATATGCATTGTTATGATGTCAACCTTTGATTTGCGGGGAGTATGGGCCCCCACTGATCGAAATTTTACACATAGGTGCTGGGTTTCAGTGTTATCCAGTGTTTTCGGGGAGATTGTATGCCTACAGCCCAAAAACCCAGATAACTCGGTGTGTGGCCTTATGAACACACACCATTTGTTCTTCTATTCGGGAAGAACTACTTTTCACAGTTACACACCATGTACTTTTATTATGTGTGACCCAGCCGTGTAGTTGAGTACATGGGTTGGAAGATCATAGAGACAACACACCATGTACATTGTTGAAACGTCGTGTAGTAGTGGCCGTGTACAAGTCTGTGTGACTAACGACACAGACAGGGAAACTCCTTATAGAGCACTCAGTGTATAGGAACTACACGCCATGTAACCATGTTTTTTCAGTTTTAAGAGTTTTTCCTCTTCTGTTCTGTTTCACTCTTTTAAGTTGTAATTGTGCTCGTCGTTAATAAAGGTGTGATTAACCTTGCAGAATCATGCCACCATGATGACATCCTGTTGCACGCCAGGGATCTGACAATGATCGTATGCCAGATAAGGCACCGACAGTTATCCTAGATACTGGTACCGACACAAAGTTTCTAGAGGGGTCCATGAGGTTCATGCAGGTATTTCAGGGAGCTCAACAACCTACCCAATCTATGGAAGAGCTTACGCGAGTCTTCCAGCAGCATCATCCTCCCACCTTCTCATGGGATGGAGGACCTCAAGCTGCTGAATCCTAGTTCGAGGATATGGTCTATATCTTCGACCATCTCGATACACCCCCAAAAAAAAGGGTTAATCTCACAACATACATGTTGCGAGATTCCGCCAAGACATGGTGGGACATAGTTTCATAGGTCGGGCATTAGAAAATAGTTTCTTGGGTCCAGTTTCAGCGTACATTCTATGACTACTTCTATCCGGTGATGCTAAGGGATAACAGAGTGAGAGTGTTCATGAAGATTTAGTAGGGTACTCTATCAGTTATGGAGTATTCCTCCCATTTTACTGAGTTACAGCGTTTCACACCAGTCCTGGGAAATGACGAGCTGTTTTAAGTGAGGAAGTTCAAGGAGGGCCTCAGGCCAGAGATCCGATCATAGGTGAATGACTTCCAATTGACATCTATTTCTTTCATAGTCAACCAGACGTTGATCATGGAGAGGAATCTGAAGGATATTGGAGCAGTGATCCAGGGCTGTTCAGTGTCCAGAGTTAGTACTCTTTCTACTGACAGAAGGAAGCGCCACCGGGAGTCTATACTAGGCAACTCGAGGAAGTGAGATGCTCCCTCAGGTAGTAAGGTGGTGTGCTACCAGTGTGGGAAGTATGGGAATAAGAAGACACGGTGCTCGAGAGACCTAGTGGAGTGCTGAGCTTGCTACAAGATGGGTCACCTAGAGCATTTTTTCAAGGAAATTATTCCAGCAGCTAGTGAAGGTGGATCTATTTTGACTCTGCGTAGAGGAGTGGGATTACATGTTCCGTAGTAGACTGGGGGTTGGAGTTCTTTAGTTCATTCAGGCCAGGGTAGAGGCTGTGGGCGCGGGGGTCAGGCTCAGGGAGGATCAAATTAGGGATCTTAGGCTACTACACAGGGTCGCGGTATTGGCTAGACATTTGCAGGAGAGAAAATTCATCAGGAGAAGGATCCTGGACCTTCAACAGTTCGAGGTACGATCTTAGTAGCCTCAGTTTTATCTTCTGCACTTTTCGATACAGGTGCTTCCCATAGCTTTATTTATGTGCACACTGTGGAGAGCCTAGACTTACTATCCATACTTATAAGAGTATGATGATGGTAGACACCCCCTTGGGACATAAAACTACTAGCGTTCGTCGGTGGAAGGAGTTCCCCCTTGAGATTAGTGGGTGTCACTTCGTGTGGGATCTTTATGTCTTGGAGATGACAGGTTATGATGTCATTCTCGAAATGGACTGTCTAGTTCATTTTCAGGCCCTTGTCGATTTCTATCGACGTATGGTGAGTTTCACATCACCAGAGGGAAAACCTTTTCTTCACAAGGGCGAATGGGATGTCCAGGCGAGCAGAGATAGACAAAAGCTTCATGGTTTGGGTAGAGTTACAACCCAGATTTTTAGTTTATATCTGGATGATCAGGGGAATTCTCAGATGGATTATCATCCAGTAGTTGATCGTTTTCTGAATGTCTTTCCAGAAGACTTTTCAGGGTTTCCTTCGGAGCATGAGGTAGAATTATCTATTGAACTTGTTCCAGGAGCAGAACTGGTATCCATACCTCCTTATAGGATTGCTATGCCTGAGTTTCAAGAGCTCAAGAAGTAGTTGTATGAGTTTCAGGCAAAGGGTTTTATCCGACCCAATACTTCTCCTTGGGCTTCACCTATTTTGTTTGCGAAGAAGGAGGATGGTACTTTATGGCTTTGTGTGGATTATCAGAAGTTGAACCAGTTGACGGTCAAGAACTGGTATCCCTTGCCGAGGATTGATGATCTTTTTGATCAGCTTCGAGGATCCAGAGTGTTCTCAAAGATCGAATTGAGATCCGGCTATCATCAATTGCGTGTCATACCATCGGATATACCTCTTATAGCTTTCTGGAGAAGGTATGGTCTGTAAGAGTATTTGGTCATGCCGTTTGGTCTCACAGATGCACCAACAATCTTCATGGCACTGATGAATTGAGTTTTCCACCCTTACTTTGATTATTTCATGGTGGTCTTCGTGGATGATATCTTGGCGTACTCTCACACACCACACGAACATGCTACCCATCTTGAGATCGTATTGAGTACAATGAGAGAGCATCAGTTATATTCTAAGATCTCTTAGTTCCACTTTTTGATGGACAAGATTCACTTCCTGGGTCATGTCATTTCAGAGACAAGAGTATCAGTGGACCCAGAAAAGGTGAGAGAAGTAGTTACCTAGGAGCAGCTGAAGAACGTTTTCAAGGTATGGAGTTTCTTAGGGCTAGATAGTTACTACATGCAGTTTATACACAACTTCTCACACTTAGTATCACCGTTGAAAGGCTTGACTATGAAGGGAGTGAAGTACATTTGGTCAGAAGCATGTGATTCAGCCTTTCATGAGCTGAAGGAGAGATTGACTTTAACAACGATTCTAGTTCTTCCAGATCCGGGAAAGAGTTATTTAGTTTTCTGTGATGCATCTGGAATCGGGCTTGGAGCAGTGATTATGCAGGAAGATCGTGTTATTTCATATGGATCTCGGCAGTTGAGGCCACATGAGAATAACTATCCTACTCACGACCCGGAGTTGGCTGATGTTGTTCATGCCTTGCGTTGTTGGAGACACTATCCTCTGGGAAAGAATTTTGTGGTATATACTGACCACAAGATCCTCAAGTATATCTTCACACAACATGTCTTAAATTTGAGACAGCGGAGGTGGGTCGAGTACCTACAGTCTTTTGACTTCGAGCTTGCTTATACACCTAGGAAGGTCAATGCTGTGGCTGACGCACTAAGCGTGAGAACTCAGTTGCAGGTAGTTCGGGAAGCCAACAGCGAGTGGAAACTTATGGCTCTATTCTCTGAGATGCATTTGGAGGTGCACGAAATACAGGGACAGACGGTTCTCTCTTATATAGCTGTTACCTCCACTTTGATGGATTAAGTTCGAATGAAACAACTATCAGACCTAGAAGGCCTAGTCCTATGGGAGGCTGTGTCAGATGGAAACCCTACTCTGGGGTGGACAGTGGGCGATGAAGAAGTGTTTCATTTTCATGGCCGCATATGGGTTTCAGCAGACATGTGTGGAGAGATGATGCAGGAGTTTTAGGCTTCATCATGGTCTGTTCATCCTCGTGTCACAAAGATGTATCGAGACATACGTCGTCAATATTGGTGGTCAGGTATGAAGAAGTATGTGGCTGGTTTTGGAATGCGGTGTTCCACCTATCAAAAGGTGAAGGCAGAACATCAGCAATCAGTGGGGCTTTTACAGCAGTTACCCATTCATGAGTGGAAGTGGAATGATGTCACAATGGATTCCGTGACAGGTTTACTGAGATTTCCTTGAGGGAATGATGCGGTTTGGGTTGTTGTTGACCGGATCATAAAGGTTTCTCATTTCTTTCTGATCAAAGAGAAATTCAGTGTGGATGAGTTGGGGAAGTTGTACATTCGTGAGGTGGTACGACTTCATGGGTTTCTGAACATTATCGTTTTAGATAGGGATGCCCGCTTTACTTCGCATTTCCGGCAGGGGATACAAAGGGCTTTGGGTACACAGGTACTTCTGAGTACATCTTACCAGCCCCAGATAGATGGCCAGTCAGAGCGCATGATTCAGGTACTGGAGGACATGCTGCGAGCATGCGTCCTTGATTATGGGGGTCCATGGGAGAAACATATACCTCTAGTGGAATTTTCCTATAATAATAGTTTTCAAGCAACTATTCACATGGCACCTTACGAGGCTTTGTACGGTAGGTCGTGCCGATCGACCTTGTGTTGGATGGAGGCAGGAGAGGTAGCTATGCTGGGACCTCGTCTCGTTCAAAGGACCATAGAGAAAGTTCAGTTGATTCGGAAGAGGATGTCTACTGCACAATCTCAGCAGAAGTCTTATGCTGATCAGCGGAGACGACCTTTGGAGTTCAAGGTCATATATTGGGTTTTCTTGCATGTTACCCTGAGGTTGGGACATAAGAGGATTAGGAGATAAGGAAATCTTTCACTGAGATACGTCAGGCCGTTTGAGGTTCTGGAGAGAATCCGGTTGGTTGCTTATAGGTTGCAGTTACCTCAGAGGTACCAGGCTATGCACAACGTCTTCCTTGTTTCTCAACTTCTACAGTATTTCTCAGACCCGTCTCATGTTTTTCAACCTGAGGAGGTTGAGTTTGAACATGATGCATCTTTCGAGGAGAATCCTATAAAAATTGTTGATCGTAGTGTCATGGTTCTCTGTGGATAGTCTGTTCCTATGGTATAGGTTCTATGGCAGCACGAGCGAGTCCAGGATAAGACTTTGGAGAGGGAGGTCGATGTACGATCGCAGTGGACAAATTTGTTCTAGGAGTCTTCTTCTATGCCACGTTAGGAAATTCGGGGATGAATTTATTTAGGTGGGGAAGTTTGTAAGAACTTGGATCTTCTTTCTCAGGTATGTGACGCTTGGTTGATGTTTTTCTTGGTTTTAAAGATAAGGTTGATGTTTGGGAGAGTCGGAGGAACTTGAAATGATTTTTTTAGGAAAAAAGGGGAGCTGCATGAGCGGGGCACGATTTTTCTAACCGTGTGTCCAAACCATGCATAAATAATCTTGGCGGTAGTGGCTAACACACGATTAACACACGGTTTGCCTAAACCATGTGACCTAACCATGTGATGTGTGTTTTGTGAGGCAGAAGCTAACACACGGTTAGCGCATGGTTTGTCAAACCGTTCGGACTAACCGTGCAGTCACTTAAATATAGATCTGAAATTTTTGGATATAACTTGTTTTTTTGACTTTAATCACCTTGTTTGTGCCCCTATGTGGCCATAACTCGGGATTACTCTCCCTTGAAGGTTCTGGGACTTCTCCAAAGAATTCCGGAGGTGATTCGAAGGATTTTCTTGATGAATCAAAGCAGGATTCTTGAGGTATGTGATATTTCTCCTCCGTTCTTGATCGTTTTCATAGATCTACTTGGATCTATTTCTTCTCTTCCCTCGATTTCTTAGATATATGCCTGTTATGTGTAGATATAAGTGTGTGGATGCCAAATGTGATGATTTTGGGTCTTGGTCTTGTTAGGAGAAGAGATCTAATGAGGTTCTTGGAGAATCAACCCGGGTTTCTTGTGAGTTTTTATAGATCTACAACGTTCTAAGGAGAATCAAGTTTCGTGGTTCAAGTATATCAATCTACGAGAATCAAGGTAGGTGGTTTGTTTCCCTATGTTGAATGTCTTTGAGTTTTTGTTGCAAATATGCCAGGTAACCATGTATCGGGTATGTCGGGTAAGTGTTTTGATCCTATTTTCTTATCTGACTTAGATTTCATGTATGCTTTAGGTGATTAGATAACTAATAATTTCTTGTTAGCATGTTTTAGGATCACCCCATGGGGTTTTCCCCTTGTTTGACTATTTATCATAATTTGGATTAGGTTTCCTATGAGGAAGACCTTTTTTCATTGCTTGCTTTCCTTGATATAGTTGATTTCATGATTTTCCTACTATTTATATGCTTTTTATGCATTGTAGCTATTAGCCAAGTAGTTTTCTGGACATATTTAGGGCTGCTACGAATCATTTACATACGATTGTTTTAACTCAGGGATGCGGGAACCTGGTGGAGTTAGACCATAGGGGGAATTGACGTTGCGTGCTTCCTCAGAGGGCCTGTTTAATTATTACCGTTGCAATACCATAAAGGGGATTGACTTTGTGCTCTCTCAGAGGATCATATAATTATCGAATCAAGACTAAATGGGGAATTAGACATAAGTGCTTCCTCAGAGAGTCATTAGTATCGCTACAAGACCATAGGGGGAATTGACGTTGAGTGCTTCCTTAGAGTGTCTTTGCCTTTATTCGAATGCTTGACCATTAGGGCCTGCCCACGTCAGCCACCCAGAGGGTCAGTGTAATAAATATTGTTGGTTGGTTGTGACGAGTCCACCAAGCCAAAGAACAAGCATGGGTTTGTTCAGCTTATAGTTTAGGTAGTCTGCTACGATACCTATTGTGTTACTTTCTAGGTCTTTGGACTATAGAGATTTTTTCTAGATTCTTTGATTAATTATTTAATGGTTGAATTGAATTAATAAATAAATGTGAATGGAGAATTTTAGGATTGTATAGCTTAGTGTACCCTTGTTTCTCTACTGCATTTATTTCCATTACTTTTGTTTTATTAATCACTGACAGTAGGGAACAGATATTTTGGTGGTTGGCTACTGGGATTAGTCTCACACCCTATTTGGGTTCTACTTTTCGGCCCAAACAGGTTATATGGTTGCAGGTGTGGATAGGGATTGCGGTCGTTCTACCTCAGGTTCTTGATTGTTGGGTAGAGCTGGAGAGCATGGGACCGAGGTTAGGCTCACGATGTTGCTGGAGTTACTGTTTACTTTTTCTACTTGGGTTTCAGTTGTATTTCAGCATGTTGTTTTTTTACTGCTTTCTATAGACACATGTGTCATGCTGCATCATTATTATATTATACATTGCATCCGCTGTTCAGTTTCAATTGTTTTGTGTTGTTTACTGCTTCCTCTACTGTTTATTGCTTTCCTTCCACTACATATCTTACCAAATGAGGGCATAGTTTCCCCACTGACTTACCAAGACCCTCGTTGCTAGTCGGGAGCCTCTGGAATTTGGGGAAACGCACTTGAGTTCATGTGGAAAACTGGGTATGGGGCTCCAGTTGAGTGTCTCTGGATTCTGGTTGTTACACTTATCAATAAAGCCATCTCGCAGGGAACCATCAGGCCCTATCAGTGCAGCCCCAGTCCAAGGAATATCTCTCATATGATGTTTGCGGACGATTCCATTATTTTTATGAACACAGTTATGCGGTATGTCTGGGTGATTAACAAGGTCCTTGATGACTATTGTTGATGGAGTGGGTAGGTTTTCAATCGTGCCAAGAGCACCTTCTATGTCCCAAAGAGATTCTCGAATAGTAGGGAGGACTCCTTGAGCATGCGGATTGGAATGAGGTAGGGATCCTTTCGCATGGAGTACCTCGGTGTCCCGGTCTCCCCTGGCAGGATGTGTATCCTCCACTACGATAATATTGTTGGGAAGATGACCAGTAGAATTATAAACTGGAATAACTACTTATTGTCTTTCGGAGGTAGGATCACCCTTGCAAACAGTGTCTTATCTTTCATTCCTTTCCATGCACTGGTGGCCTCCATGGTTCCGAAGGGGGTGATCACAAAGATTGATTTTATCCTCTCTTCTTTCATTTGAGATGCGCACGTGGAGGGGAGAAAACACTGGGCATCTTGGGATAGGCTTTCTAGGCCATTGCAAGAGGGGGTCATTGGCATCAACAATATAATGGACTCGCTGCATGGTATGCAGGCTAAGATGGCGTGGGATGTTATTGTGGGGTGCACACTCTGGGGTAAGTACATGGGTGACCGGTTCAGTGGGAGGGGGGACATTCCCAATTCCCACCAGTCGCCACTCTGTATGGCTATTCTCTACCACAAGTAAGCCCTGCAACCCTTTTCCAGATGGATTGTGGGTGTGAGGGGCATCACTTTCTGGCACCACAATTTCATAGGGTCAGTTCTTGGGTTTCACGGATGCCCTAGAACCCAACTCACGTTGAATGAGGAAAGAAGGTATCCAGATTTCATTGCTGTGGTGCTTGATATGTCACGACCCGCCCTCGGGGTCCGTGCCGTGACTACCCCAAGCCCGCCTTCCATAGGCCAGGGGCTGGCGACTAGCACCAAGGCGTAAATCCTGGTAAAAAGGGAAGGCATTGCCTTTGAAAAGTAAACAAACACCACAGAGTAAGCAAGCAGAAAGTAAATACTAAACAAAAGCAGAGTACAACTGAAAGTGCGGAAAAGTAAATGGGCCAGTATACAAACCCAAACTGAATGTAAAGTACAACTCGAAAGGGAAAACAACAACTGAAAAGTAAAAGCCGCTACTCCGAGATATCCACTGGAAATCCCACATGAAGGGTGGGTACAGATAGGTCCTCTGCTCCACGGGTCCCGCCGTCCGCTCCGTGCACGTCCCGCCCAGTGGTCCACCTTCGGGTACCGTCCCGCTCTGCAAGCCTCAGCTAAGATCAACGCTGTCCGTCGTCTGCAACCAACACAACGTAGTGCGGGCAAAGCCCGTGCAGGGGTGAGTATAAGCTACTCAGTAGGGACCCCGAGACCCCTGAAGGTCTCTCAAATCCACAAAGGATAAACCACGAAGAAAGGTACAAACACGAAGTAACAACCAACACTGCTTAGGTATATGCCCATACATATACCTAAGTCGTCAAATTCAAATACGCTCCAACCTCCGAGCCCAAGTACAACTCAGTCCACACAGGAAAGTAAACGTATTCCACACAGGAAAGAAAAACGTAATCCACACAGGACTGCACAACACAATCCACACAGGAAAGCAACAGAATCAGCTCACACAGGTATACTTTTTCAAAGGACGATAAAGATGATCTCTGATCCATCTAAGTCGTCGGACCCACGAAGGATCGATAGGTAACTAACCCCCACAAAGACCCACAAAGGATCGGGCCCACACAGGACCTCTAGGCGCTGGTTCACACAGGACCGCTGAGCGCAAGGACCCACACAGGATCGGACCCACACATGATCGGGACCACACAGGACCTGTAGCACTGACCCACGTAGGATCGCTGAGTGCTGTAGTCGTCGTCGTCGAATCCACACAGGATCTCTGTACTGTCGTCGTCGCAGTCACAGTAGCAGTAGTAGTAGTAGCAGTCACAGTAACCGTCGCAGCCAGCACTAGGGTTCCCGCACACAGCAAGCTCGTTCGGAGGGTCCGCTGCACGAGCCGAGAGGCTGATACATCAACTGTCACAAAGTCCAGAGTTGATGTATCCAAAAGTTCTGTATCGTCAACAGGAACTTAACGCAACAGACGGCGCGTCGATCGGACGCCCGGTCTGAGAGTTATTGGCATTTTCGTCCCCGGGGCCCGGTTTGTTTTTAAGGAAAAACCAACCCGACCGTACTCCACCTGCGTCCAAACCTCGGGCGGAATATGCCAAAAGATCTGTCTCACTAAGAGGAACACAACACAGATGATGGCACGTCAATCAGACGTCCGTAGCTCAAGATATGAGCGTTTCCGCTCCGAAGGCCTGGTTGGTTTCGTGAACGAACCAACCCGGCTGAACTCAAAGTAAATCTGAAACCTTGAGTGCAATATACCAAAACGACCGTCTCGATCCAAGGATCGCGTTGCCGCAGACGGTTCGTCGATCGGAGGTCTGTGGCTCAAGTTATGGCCAAAAGACCGAATCTGATCCGAAACGGGGGGTCCGGGTCCGGGCCGACCCGGCCCGACCCCCCCTGGGTCGGCCCGAACCGGGTCGACCCGAACCGGGTCGACCCGGCCCGGCCGGCCGGTCGGCCGGCGGCGCGGCGGCCGCGGCGGCCTGGCGCCGCACGGAGGCAGCGCGGGGGGCAAAGCCCTCGCTTTCCTGGAGGCGGCGGCGCGGCATAATGCCCCACCTTGTGAAAAACGGCCCCCACGCGGGGGCCGGCTTGAAGGAAATCGGGGGGCCTCCTGCCCCCCCCCCCCCCCCCTCAAGGAAACCGCCCCCTCTTTATGAGGGGGGTTTTAATTGCTGGCCGGGGGATTAATTTCCCCCGGAAAAAATACCATCCGGCCGGCCAGCTGGCCGGTCGGTTTTCTCCAACGGGACCGGAAAATCCGGTCCCCTCTTCGGCTTCCGACGCCGGCGGCCCGGCCGCCGGTCTCCTCGTTCCGCCGCGGCCTGGAACCGGCCGCAGTGTTCGTCGTCCGGCGTGGTGCGACGACACCGTGCCCATCCGGCGCACCTTGATTTCTTCAACGCGGCGCGACGGCGTCGCGTTCTTGATGTTTCTTCCATGGCGCGGCGTGACGGCGTCGCGTAATAAGAATTGGGCGAATATCCGCGTGGTGCGACGGCACCACGCCCCCTTGATTCATCCGCAAAAATAAACACCAAGAACGAAGGAGGGGGTTCGGCCGTGTTCATGGGGTCCGGCCCCCTCACGTTAAAACACAACTTAAATATTCAATCCTCACGTTAGTCATGCGAACCACGAGCAAGAATAAAATAAATTAACAATAATCAACAACCCCTACCTCGGGTATAGGTTCGAAGATTTGACAACGTCCCGCGGAAGACAACGTCGCGGAGGTCGGGCGTCGCGGTCGTCGTTCGTCAAATCAGATGACGAAGAGATACGCCCGAAGAGATACGTCGTTGGAGAAACTTCTTAAGTCGACGAAGGGAGTCCGAGGAGGAAGCGGTGTTCCCTCTCGTTGACACGGAAGACGAAGAAGAGTGGAGCGGCGTTCTTCGTCGGAACTTGAGCGTTCTTCGTCAAGTTGAGCGTTCTTCGTCAAGTTGAAGAAGAAGGAGGAGGAGCTCTCAAAAACTCTCAAGTTGGCTAAAGAGTTCTAACCCAACAAAAAGAGAGAAGAGCTTAATTTAATCACAAACTTAACAAAGAATTTCAAAGGTTTGAAATTCAAAATGGATAACTCCAAAATTAAACTCACTTATTTAATATACATGAGTTGTATAATTAAATAGAAGTTAAGTTGACAAGCCTTTAAGAGGGAGAGAGGGGAGTTAGGGAACTTGAAAAGTTTAGGGTTCGTGTGGGGCCCACCACACTTAATACTCTCAAAGGAGGTTAAGTGGGTGTGGGTCCCACCCCTAACTTCCTTTGGGAGAAGTTAACCCACAAATTTAAATAAATTTTGAATTTCACAAAATTTATTTAACTTAATCTAAAAACCCAAAAACTAACTTTCAACCCGCAACAAAAACAACTTTCGAAAAGGTCTCTTTAAGCGAATATCGGCGCTGCGAGTTCATCGGTGCCCTCGGATTTCAATTCCGAGCACCGGATCAAAACATAGGAATTCCCGCTCGTTCGTTCACTGAACGTACCCGAGCCAACTTCAGAAATTAATTCCGGGAACTCCGGGCCTGTGAATCAGGTGCCGTCTGAAATCGCGCTCTTGTAAAATTCTAAAGAAAATTAAGAAAAAATTTCCATTGAATTTTACGGGTCATTACATTACTCCCACCTCAGGACTTTACGTCCCCGTAAAGATACATCAAAAACTAGGGAAACAAAAGAGGGTACTGAGCACGCATCTGAGCCTCCCGCTCCCATGTGCTCTCCTGGAGATTCCCGTGCTGCCATCTAATGCGCACAAGAGGAATCGATCGCCCACGCAGGACCCGCTCCTGTCGATCCTCTGTCTCCACCGGGACCTCCGTAAAAGTCGCCCCATCGTCAACGTCAAGCTCCCCATGATCAATGATGTGCGTCAGGTCGTGCATGTATCTCCTCAGCTGAGACACGTGGAAAACGTCGTGCACCCGGTGCAACTGAGGTGGTAGAGCCAGGCGATAAGCCACCTCACCAATCCTGCTGAGAATCTGGAAGGGTCCGATGAAGCGCAGAGACAACTTGCCGCCTTGGCCAAATCTCTGAATACCACGTCGAGGTGAGACCCGCAAGAAGACGTGGTCGCCATCCCCGAACTCCAGTGGCCTCCACCTCCTGTCAGCGTATGACTTCTGCCGGCTCTGAGCTGTCCTCATCCGCTCCTGGATGACCTGGACCTTCTCTGTCATGGCATGGACCATCTCCGGTCCCACTAGTGCTGACTCCCCAGGGTCTATCCAGCACAAAGGAGATCTACAAGGTCGGCCGTACAACACCTCGTACGGTGCCATCCCGATAGTGGAGTGGTGGCTGTTGTTGTACGCGAACTCCACTAAGGGTAGGTGGTCCTCCCAGCTACGACCAAAGTCGAGGACACATGCGCGGAGCATGTCCTCGAGAGTCTGAATGGTCCTCTCCTTCTGACCATCCGTCTGAGGGTGAAAGGCTGTGCTCAAACGTAGATGCGTCCCGAACGCCTCCGGTAACCCCTTCCAAAGCCGGGAAGTAAAGCGGGCATCTCGATCGAAGATGATAGATGATGGAACACCGTGGAGCCGCAAAATCTCCTGAACGTAGAGACGTCCCAAGCTCTCTACTGAGCCCTGCTCTCTGATGGGTAAGAAGTGTGCCGACTTGGTGAGTCGGTCAACAATCACCCAAATGGAGTCGTGACCTCTAGAAGTGCGTGGAAGTCCAGTCACGAAGTCCATAGATATTCCGTCCCACTTCCACTCCGGAACCTCCAAGGGCTGTACCAAGCCCGCTGGTACCTGATGCTCAGCCTTCACCTGCTGGCAGGTGAGGCATCGAGAAACGAACTCTGCTAGAGCCTTCTTCATGCCCGGCCACCAGTGCTGTCGTCTGAGGTCCTGGTACATCTTCGCCACTCCAGGATGTACCGCCAAAGGAGAAGTGTGAAACTCTCTCAGCACTTCCTCTCGCAAAGCGACTGGTACCATGGTACGTCCTCTGAAAAGGATGTCGTGCTCTACTCCAAGGGAGAAACCATCAGGTGTCTGTCCTGAGGATATATGTGTACGATGTGTCTCACAGTCAGCATCCCCACGTTGTGCCTCCCTGACTCGCTGCAGTAGTGGAGGAGTGACTGTGAGATACTGAAGGAAGGCTGCTCCATCTCTATCCACGAAGGATATCTGCAAAGAGGCTAGCTGCTCCGTCGCCTCCTCGAGTAGCTGAATGCCCGTCCTCCTGCTGAGGGAATCGGCTACTACGTTCCCCTTCCCAGGAGTATAAACTATCTCAAAGTCATAGTCCTAGAGGAACTCGAGCCATCGCCGCTGTCTCAGGTTCAGGTCCTTCTGCGAAAAGATATACCTGAGACTCTGATGATCACAAAAGACTGTAAAGCGCTCGCCCATCAGATAGTGTCGCCATGTCATCAGAGCGAAGACCACTGCTGCTAACTCCAGGTCATGGGTAGCGTAGTTCTGCTCATGCGGCCTCAACTGACGTGATCCATAGGCGATCACTGCCCGCTCCTGCATCAGAACACATCCGAGTCCGGTCCCTGATGCATCGCAGTAGACTACGTACCCTACTCCCTCCTCAGGAAACCTCAAGATAGGTGCGCTAGTCAATCTCTGTCTCAGCTCCTGGAAGCTCTGCTGACATCTGTCTGACCATACGAAGGGTTTCCCCTTCTTCGTCAAAGCTGTGAGTGATGCCGCAACTCTAGAGAAGTCTGGAATGAATCTCCGATAGTATCCAGCTAGTCCCAAGAAACTCCGAACCTCAGTCACGCTCCTGGGTGGCTCCCATGCTAACACAACCTCAATCTTCGTGGGATCCACTGCAACTCCCGCCTCAGAGATAACGTGTCCCAAGAAGTGGACCTCACGTATCCAGAACTGGCACTTCGAGAGCTTACCATAAAGCTGGTGCTCTCAGAGTGTGTCTAGTACAACTCGCAAGTGATAGGCGTGCTCCTCCTCTGTCGTAGAGTAAATCAGAATGTCGTCGATGAAGACCACGACAAACCTATCGAGGTATGGCTGAAAGATCCTGTTCATGAGAGCCATGAACACTGCTGGAGCATTGGTTACACCAAAAGGCATAACCAAGAACTCATAGTGGCCATACCGACATCTGAAGGCTGTCTTCTGCACATCCTCGTCTCTGACTCTGAGCTGATGATAGCCTGACCTGAGGTCTATCTTCGAGAACCACCGTGCTCCCTTGAGCTGATCAAAGAGGTCATCAATCCTCGGCAGCGGATACTTGTTCCTCACTGTCACCTGGTTCAGGCGATGATAGTCAACACAAATTCGCAAGCTCCCGTCCGCCTTCTTGGCGAACAATATCGGGGAAGCCCAGGGTGAAACACTGGGTCGGATGAACCCCTTTCCCTGCAAGTCCTCCAACTGTACCCATAGCTCTCGAAGCTCGGCGGGGGCCATCCGATATGCTGGAGTGGATATCGGGGCTGTCCCGGGGTACAAGTCAATATAAAAGTCTACCTCTCTGCGAGGAGGTAGTCCTGGAACGTCATCGGTAAAAACGTCTGTAAACTGATCCACCACTGCAGGAAAACCAGGACTCCGCACGTCAACTGCTCCAAGGATAAGGCTAGACAACTGATGAGTGATGGTATGCCCTCTCCTCCGCGGAAGTCCATCCTGTGATGCTAAGGCTCCCTTCTCTCCGGTGAAGGTGAACCTGCTCCCGTCGGTGCGTACACATCGCACCTTGCGCCTAAAACAGTCAATTTGTGCATGGACCGTAGATAGCCAATCCATGCCCAAGATGATGTCGTAAGGCCTCGACGCTGCTACAAGAAGATCCCAGCCGAAGCTCTCGCCTCCTAGAGTAAGCTCACACTGTCGGCACCAGTGCGTAATCGTCGAGTCTGCTCCCGTAGGAGTCTCTAGCCGTAAGGATCGAGCCAACGGCTCTGTCGGAATCTCCGAGCTCCGAACAAGGGCAGCGGCTATGAAAGAGTGACTCTCTCCTATGTCTATAAGAACTGCAGCAAGGGTGGAATAGACACAGATAGTACCTCGAATCATCTCGGGTGCGCCGTGGTCGTAGGCCTCTGCTGCCTGGAGCTGTGCCTGTCTCTGCCCGCCAGCTCCCTGTGGTCGGGGTGGACCTCCTGGTGGTGGTGGTGGCAGAGCCTCAAAGCGTCGCCCACCACCGGATGCTCGTCCAGCTCCTCTGCCTTGTCCGCCTCCTCCCTGCGGACCGCCTCGGTCGACCCTCGGCCTCTGCCTCAGTGGTCCCTCAACCGTCTGCTGCTCCTCGGCACGGCGGGTCGGGCAGTCACAAGCCATGTGGCCCTGCCCGCCGCACGAGTAGCACTGTCTGCCTCTCGAAAGACTGGCTCCGCGCTGTGTGCCCCGCACTACTGAGCCAGTGTCCTGAGGTCGTCTTCCCGAAGGTCTGGTCTGCCTGGACCCCTGAGTCATCCGCCGACTGCCTGCTGCAGATGACTCTGCCACGTGCCGCCCTGCGGTGGGTCGTTGTGCTGGTGTTGACTCAGCAAGGAATCTCTCGATCAGAATGGCCCGCTCCAGTACTCCTGTCTGAGTCAGTATGCGGAGGAAGATCAACGATGCCCTGATATTGTGTCTCAAACCCTTCTCGGAGGTCCGGGCCCGGAAGAATGGGTCCCGTACCATGTCGGTCGAGTAGCACGAGAGATCAGTAAATCTCACCGAGTACTGAGCGACCGTCATGCTGCCCTGCCGCAGCTGTAGAAGCTCCTGGATACGCACCGCACGAAGGGTGGCTAGGACGAACTCCATGCGGCAGAGGCTCTCAAAGTCCGTCCAAAGAAGAGATGCCTCATCGTGCACCTGAAGCATCAAGCTCCACCATCGTCCTGTTGCTGCGTGTAGTAGGCTCGCAGCGAGGATCACCATGAGGTCTGCTGGTGTCCTCACTAGCCTAAACATTCGTACCACTGCCTCCAGCCAGTCCTCTGGTGCCTGGGGATCCGTCTCCCTGCGAAACCTGGGTGGTCGCTGGCGCTGAAACTCATGCAGTGCGCTGAGGCGACGTGCATCGTCAGCGGCTGCTGCTGGAAGCATCGGGGGCTCAGCGGGTAGAGTTACCGCCGGTGCCACTGCTGACAAAGGTCCCTGCACCGAGGCCTCGTCGCTCGGTGGGCTATCGTCACGCTCGACTCTCGGAACCCTAGCTGGCTGCCGTCGTGGGGCCATCCTGAAAAGGATACAGGTGCGCCACGGTCAGAACAGTATACCTGGTGATCTGATATAAGTAATCACAAAGAAAACTTTGAAACACACACGCAATCAATGTTTTCGTGCATTAAGTCAGAAATCAGAAGTCAGGGTCCTGGTGTAAGGATACGTCGGCCGCCGGACCAACACTGGACTCCCTGGACTGATAACCACACTCAATACGCTAAACATTATTGCTTCACATAGAAAAGATCAGAGTTCGCGGTAGAACCGAACTCCTCTGATACTAATTTGTCACGACCCGCCCTCGGGGTCCGTGCCGTGACTACCCCAAGCCCGCCTTCCATAGGCCAGGGGCTGGCGACTAGCACCAAGGCGTAAATCCCGGTAAAAAGGGAAGGCATTGCCTTTGAAAAGTAAACAAACACCACAGAGTAAGCAAGAGGAAAGTTAACACTAAACAAAAGCAGAGTACAACTAAAAGTGCGGAAAAGTTAATGGGCCAGTATACAAACCCAAACTGAAAGTAAAGTACAACTCCAAAGGGAAAACAGCAACTGAAAAGTAAAATACTCTACACCGAGCTATCCACTGGAAATCCCACCTGAAGGGTGGGTACAGATAGCTCCTCTTCTCCACGGGTCCCACCGTCCGCTCCGTGCACGTCCCGCCCAGTGGTCCACCTCCGGGTACCGTCCCGCTCTGCACGCCTCAGCTAAGATCAACGTTGTCCGTCGTCTGCAACCAACACAACGTAGTGCGGGCAAAGCCCGTGCAGGGGTGAGTATAAGCTACTCAGTAGGGACCCCGAGACCCCGGAAGGTCTCTCAAATCCACAAAGGATAAACCACAAAGAAAGGTACAAACACGAAGTAACAACCAACACTGCTTAGGTATATGCCCATACATATACCTAAGTCGTCAAATTCAAATACGCTCCAACCTCTGAGCCCAAGTACAACTCATTCCACACAGGAAAGTAAACGTATTCCACACAGGAAAGTAAAACGTAATCCACACAGGATTGCACAACACAATCCACACAGGAAAGCAACAGAATCAGATCACACAGGTATACTTCTTCAAAGGACGATAAAGATGATCTTTGATCCATCTAAGTCGTCGGACCCACGAAGGATCGATAGGTAACTAACCCCCGCAAAGACCCATACAGGATCGGGCCCACACAGGACCTGTAGGCTCTGGTTCACACAGGACCGTTGAGCGCAAGGACCCACACAGAATCGGACCCACACAGGATCGGGCCCACACAGGACCTGTAGCACTGACCCACGTAGGATCGCTGAGTGCTGTAGTTGTCGTCGTCGAATCCACACAGGATCTCTGTACTGTCGTCGTCGCAGTCACAGTAGCAGTAGTAGGAGTAGCAGTCACAGTAACCGTCGCAGCCAGCACTAGGGTTCCCGCACACAGCAAACTTGTTCGGAGGGTCCGCTCCACGAGCCGAGAGGCTGATACATCAACTGTCACAAAGTCCAGAGTTGATGTATCCAAAAGTTCCGTATCGTCAATAGGAACTCAATGCAACAGACGGCGCGTCGATCGGACGCCCGGTCTGAGAGTTATTGGCATTTTCGTCCCCGGGGCCCGGTTGGTTTTTACGGAAAAACCAACCCGACCATACTCCACTTGCGTCCAATCCTCGGGCGGAATATGCGAAAAGATCCGTCTCACTAAGAGGAACACAACACAGCTGACGGCACGTCAATCGGACGTCCGTAGCTCAAGATATGAGCGTTTCCGCTCCGAAGGCCCGGTTGGTTTCGTGAACGAACCAACCCGGCCGAACTCAAAGTAATTCGAAACCTTGAGTGCGATATACCGAAACGACCGTCTCGATCCAAGGATCGCGTTGCCGTAGACGGTTCGTCGATCGGAGGTCCGTGGCTCAAGTTATGGCCAAAAGACCGAATCTGATCCGAAACGGGGGGTCCGGGTCCGGGCCGACCCGACCCGGGTCCGACCCGGCCCGGCCGTCCGGTCGGCCAGCGGCGCGGCGGCGCGGCGGCCGCGGCGTCCTAGCGCCGCACGGAGGCAGCGCGGGGGGCAAAGCCCCCGCTTTCTTGGAGGCGGCGGCGCAGCATAATGCCGCGCCTTGTGAAAAACGGCCCCCACGCGGGGGCCGGCTTGAAGGAAACCGGGGGGGCCTCCTGCCCCCCCCCCCCCCCCCCTCCTCAAGGAAACCGCCCCCCTCTTTATGAGGGGGGTTTTAATTGCTGGCCGGGGGATTAATTTCCCCCGGAAAAAATACCATCCGGCCGGCCAGCTGGCCGGTCGGTTTTCTCCAACGGGACCGGAGACTCCGGTCCCCTCTTCGGCTTCCGACGCCGGCGGCCCGGCCGCCGGTCTCCTCGTTCCGCCGCGGCCCGGAATCGGCTACGGTGTTCGTCGTCCGGCGTGGTGTGACGGCACCGCGCCCCTCCGCCGCACCTTGATTTCTTCAATGCGGCGCGACGGCGTCGCGTTCTTGATGTTTCTTCCATGGCGCGGCGCGACGGCGTCACGTAATAAGAATTGGGCGAATATCCGCGTGGTGTGACGGCACCACGCCACCTTGATTCATCCGCAAAAATAAACACCAAGAATGAAGGAGGGGGTTCGGCCGTGTTCATGCGGTCCGACCCCCTCACGTTAAAACACAACTAAAATATTCAATCCTCACGTTAGTCATACGAACCACGAGCAAGAATAAAATAAATTAACAATAATCAACAACCCCTACCTCGGGTATAGGTTCGAAGATTTGACAACGTCCCGCGGAAGACAACGTCGCGGAGGTCGGGCGTCGCGGTCGTCGTTCGTCAAATCCGATGACGAAGAGATACGCCCGAAGAGATACGTCATTGGCGAAACATCTTAAGTCGATGAAGGGAGTCCGAGGAGGAAGCGGTGTTCCCTCTCATTGACACGGAAGACGAAGAAGAGTGGAGCGGCGTTCTTTGTCGGAACTTGAGCGTTCTTCGTCAAGTTGAGCGTTCTTCGTCAAGTTGAAGAAGAAGGAGGAGCTCTCAAAAACTCTCAAGTTGGCTAAAGAGTTCTAACCCAACAAAAAGAGAGAAGAGCTTAATTTAATCACAAACTTAACAAAGAATTTCAAAGGTTTGAAATTCAAAATGGATAACTCCAAAATTAAACTCACTTATTTAATATACATGAGTTGTATAATTAAATAGATGTTAAGTTGACAAGCCTTTAAGAGGGAGAGAGGGGAGTTAGGGAACTTGAAAAGTTTAGGGTTCGTGTGGGCCCCACCACACTTAATCCTCTCAAAGGAGGTTAAGTGGGTGTGGGTCCCACCCCTAACTTCCTTTGGGAGAAGTTAACCCACAAATTTAAATAAATTTTGTATTTCACAAAATTTATTTAACTTAATCTAAAAACCCAAAAACTAACTTTCAACCCGCAACAAACGCAACTTCCGAAAAGGTCTCTTTAAGAGAATATCGGTGCTGCGAGTTCATCGGTGCCCTCGGATTTCAATTCCGAGCACCGGATCAAAAGTTAGGAATTCCCGCTCATTCGTTCAGTGAACGTACCCGATCCAACTTCGGAAATTAATTTCGGGCACTCCGGGCCTCGGAATCAGGTGCCGTCTGAAACCGCGCTCTTGTAAAATTCAAAAGAAAATTAAGAAAAAATTTTCCTTAAATTTTACGGGTCTTTACATGATAGTTCACAATGCCAAGTGCTCAATATGATCGACCCCTCGGATGAACTAGACGACTGCGTTTTTACTGAATCATCTTCGGTAATGTTCTCCTATATGGATTATAGGAGGGTGCACTCCAGTGCGAACCAGAATGACTCTTGGGGTTCGACTGTTTGGGTCAAAGAAGCCCCTGTAAAATGAAATTTCTCTTCTGGCATATCAAGAACAGGGAATTAGACACAGACAAGAATGAGATGTGCTCAGGCATCAGCTTAGACTCACATTGCATGTGCTGCATGGCTCCCAGGGAGGAAATCTCCGCCCACTTTTTCTTTAGTAGCGACTGAGATATCTAGGTGTGGTGGGCTTTTGGCGACTTCTCTGTATTTTCTGTAGAGGAACTAAAGAGCCTCCCCTTTCTCAATCGGTGGTTCCATGGTGATGGGGGTACTGGACTAGAGTGTAATGCTCGCACCATGATTCTCATTTCGGGCTGCTGGAGCATTTGGTTGGCTCAGAACCAAGCTAGGTATGATGGGTCTCAGTGATTCAGTATGATGTTGGTGGCTTGGTCAATTTTTATCATTCTTGATTAGGTTCTCTGATTCAACAAATGGTGAGAGGCCTAATCTCTTAATTTCATTCTAGCAGGCCATCCTGAGTGGAGCCCTCCAATGGCTGGCCACTGGGTCAGATGGCATCCCCACCCGCTCAGACTGAAGCTCAACATTGATGGCTACTGCTCCTCAGATGAAATGATGGGTGGCGGTGTGGTACAAGATCCTAGAGGGCATGTAATCCTCGCATTTTCTTCCCATTTTGATAGGGGCCATTCCCTCTTGGCCGAGGCCATGGCCATGCTCATGGGTCTATAGCTCTGTAGGAATTGGGGAATCACCCTGGGCGGGATAGAGACTGATTCTTTCATCCTCCAAGACTACATTAACCATAAGAACAACACCCCCTGGTCGGTTACCTATATTCTGAGGAGATGTAGAAAAATCATCAGCAGTGACACTATCATTTTTCATATGTGGAGGGAGGGGAATAGGGTTGAGGATTATCATGCCTCAATGTCGGCACAAGGGCTCAGTGTTTTTTTCTACTATACAGGTGTTGTTTTTTCCCCTTTAGGCGAGGAACCTGAGCAGAGGGGATGCGTTAGGGCTGCATTACATTAGACCCCCATAACTCCTTCTTTCCTCTTGGGGTTGTCTTCTTCTTATAACCTTCCAATAATAAATAAAGGATTTAATGATGATGATAAATTAATAATTAAGGAGGTGAATCTATAAGGTATGATGTGTGGTATAATGGTGCATAATATAAAATAATCAAGACATTAGGGAAAAGTTTTAGACCTCATTACTTAGTCATATAATAGTATCTTCATCTAGTGTCGACCCTTGAATCATTCTAGTATGTGAGAAGATGGAAGAATGGAACAATGACCTAAAAATACTGCATATGATATCACAATAAAATAGCACATGATATGGGAAGATAAATTATGAATAGAAGGAAGAGGATTAAATCTCTATCTATTTTTTATCCAATGCAGCCAATGATAAATAAAAAATATATCAAATGGAGGAGAAAAAAATCATAGCTTGGTTTGATGGTGGAGAGCTCACGTGGGATAAGGGATATCTTTTTGAGGAATAAGAATGGGTTGAGAGTTAAATAAAATTAGGTAAAAATAATCATTTACCACTTTATTAAGGGGTTTCTTGGTTTGGTCACATGGTTGTCCATGATGTGCACCAATCATGAGACAACCACTTCCCAAGGAACACCCTCACACAAGCTAGGCACAAGGTTTCTTAAATCATACATAGCCCACGTGAAATATATTTGTCAAAAACTCTATTTCCCTAACATAAATGTGTGTCCTGAATTACATGGCCTGTTAAAATTGTGCAGTCTCCTACTGTGCACTAATTTCCACACACTATTGAGGCACATGACTAGACCTAAACATGTAGCTTATTTAGCCTCTTTAATTTCTAGATATCCGAGCTTCAAAAGATCCCCAAACTCTCATTAACCACTCCTTATCCTTCAGAGTACATTATTGGCATAAAACAAGAGGTTTTGAACTTTAAAATAAGTTTCCATACCTCTATAAGATTTCAAGAGGTTACAAATATATTTAAATACACTCTATATCCTAGTTGAAAACTAATTATAATAAATAAAAATGGTCATCCAAGGGACTATATGAATATTACCTTCCTTCACCACATAAATTCTAACAACCACTCATATAACATTATTCCCTCTCAATGAAAGAGACAAGAAAATCCAAAAATCTATATAAATGACCATTGTCTTCCACTTTGGTCTTTTAAAAAGTTGTGACAATCCTATCAAAACATGATGTTCAACATTCACCTACTGAAATAAAAGAAACCTTACCACAAACTAAGGTAATGATTTGTTAATCCATGAACACTAAAAGACCGTCCTTGGTACAGAACACAATTTCAAAATGCACAAACAAACTGTTAAAGGTGGTTTGAGAAACTCATGAAAACAAATTCTCACAAACTATATAAAATATATAATTTTCTATAAAAACACAAGATATTCCTCATAATCTATTCATCTATCCATATTTTCTCTATTTAATATCTAATCTATCTATACCACTACTCTAGAGAATACGATATAAGGATCTTCAATCTATTTAAAGAAATATAGAATTCATAATTAGTTGATATAATAATTTGTCATTGGTAACTACACCTAGGTCTAAATGTAATTTACTGGTTTACTCAATCAATTTACTTTAATTACTACCTTCCCAAGAAATATTTTTGTAAGTATTCATGTTCAATGCACCATCATACACATCACCTTTAATTAGAGTATATACAATAAAAAAAACATACTCTTGGAATAATTACAACCATCTTCACTAGTATAGGATTAAATATCTATATATGAAAACATTACCAAAGCTCTTAAATTATATAAAGACAATAATTCATTCATCAATAATTTAATATCTCTATACTTTTAAACAAGATATTTCATTTAGTATTAAAATGTCATAGGAAATGTATTTATAATAATGAATTTAGAGCTACCTAAACTCAGAAGTTATCAAGAACCTTTTTGGGATCAATACAAAACCAAAATTTTGATGAGATACATGTTAATAAACCTCAAACATACCTCTTTCCTATGGTAACTGAAAAATAGATGTTTATTAGTATTTCTTTAAAACACTTCAAAAGTATTTTGGAACTTCCCAGTCTATAAAAAAGAATTATCCTTCTTGGTTGAAATAGTTAAATGATTTGTAATATCAGAACATTTTGGAACAAATATCCTATAATAACTTATTAATATAAGAAATCCATGAATCTTTATCACGTTCTTTGACATATTATCATTCAATTAATACTCACAAAGAATATCCAAAACTATGGGAAAAACCATTCACATAGAAATCTAAATTTTTAATTGAATATCACAAATAAGACCCAAATCTATTCCCAAATTATTTGAATGAATATCCTTTAACATTGAAAGACTAAAATTTAATTTTTAAAACCAATTTTTTTCAAGATACGAAAGAATCACCCAATGAATAATCCCTATAAAAAATTATTATTCCTTTGTATCTATAAAGGAATCACTAAAAAATCAAATTTCATATTGACATAATAATGTTGTATTTGAAGAATACTCCACATTAAATCTATTATGACAATGCCTTGATGGAAAATCTATTCCAGAAAACCATTTAGCTACCTTATATTGATATAAAATTTCATCAATCTTCATTAAAGTATATTATTTATTCACATACACCTAATTATAAAATATCTAATAGATAAATAACCATAATATACCACTAACATTCATAGAAAATAGAACAAGGTATCTCTATGGAAACACACTGAAAAAAATGAATCTATTCTACAGAAAGTCATAAATCTAAAATCCCAACCCCCAATTATCATAAAACACAATCCAATAAGGATAAATTATGATAAAAAACACTGGTAAATAATTCTTTTCTAAATTAAATCTCATGAAATTGATGTTATTCTATGGTTTAGAACAAAGTCTAAAGGGGGAGGGGTGGGGTTGAATTGATTTATTTAAATTTTTACCCAAAATCAACAAACCCTCTTCAAACTCAAAAATTAGTTTTTCCTAGTTTTTTAAATCAGATATTCAATAAAAAAATAATGAGATAAAAGGGATAATTTATAATTGTCTGAGGAACAATGATACACAAGTCCACTCCACAAATACCGTGTCTCAATGAGTATTATGATTTTCACTATACGTGTCATTTTCCAAGGGACCTCAATAAATGATTACAAGAAACTGTTACTTGTTACAAATGTAACAAGATCTTTTACCATGCTCTCCATTCATAAGAGCTATCCATGGAATTTTTACAAATAAATATATTTAGGAAAAGTTTTGTAGATTTAGTTCATAGTTCCAAGAATCAATAGACATATAGTTGATATTATATAATGAATCAGTAAACCCTGAACGTAACCATGTAGAAATTAATTTTCTATTGATGTAACTTGAGAGAACATGATAAAAAAAATACTAGGATGAATATTTTTCATTTTTTTATTCAATCATTTCTCATGAGAAGAAACAATTATATCATGTGTATTTCAAGGTTCGACTTGTTATTGAATATATTTATACCCTTTTTTGAATTCAAATATTCCATTTAAATAAAACAATTGATTGTTAATATAAAAATAATTTGAAAACAATATATTTACTTTTTCATGTGACATTCTCCTAAAATAGAAAATAAAATGGGGGTTTCTTTGTCCATTTTTAATATGAACTGAAACTTTACAATTTTATTAAGGGTAGATTGAATCAATTTAACCTTTAATTATTTATGCATATATTCTTTTAAAAAAACTAAATTTTGGAGTAGACTTGTATCTATATACTATAATGGTAAAATGGTCATTGATAACATAACAAAAAATATTAAGAATTCATAAAAAAATTAACTTTATAAGTTTTCTGAATTGGAAGAATTTATTTCATATATCATCTTTATTTTTTGAATATTTATCCTAAGACATCCATACATAATTTTTTTTCACATTAGAGTATAATAAGACATCATATAAAATCTGTGAATTTAGTGTATGATCATAATAATTAATCATAGTATGATTTGATTTTGTTTGAAAGAGTCTTTTATGATCATAAGACTTCATTTGGACCATAGTAATTTGTTATAAGGATGAAATATAAGACTTCTTTATGATAATAAATTTCTATAATATGAATTTATGATCATAAAACTTCATCAAAATTCATTATTTTAATATAAGTATTGATCATAATACTCTATCAAATCATAAGAGTTCAAGACATAGGCAAATTTCAAAAAACTGGAGTTTTATTTTGACTTTATTCTGATTGTAGGGATTTAATGTAAGGCTTCAACACTTCATAGTACATGAACAGAATAATTAAATAATTAGAAAAACAATTCTTCAAACTAACTGTAAAAACATTATAAAATAAATTTAGAACATTAAGATATTTATTTACATACTATAAGAAAAATATTTAGTAATAAAAATGAGGGTATTTTTGATGATTAAAACATAGGATAATCATGTGGTACATTAGAAAAATGTTAGGGTGTTAAAAAATATCCCCCATTTTTATGATCACAATAACCATAAAATGTTAAATATCAAATTTTAATGATTTCTATAATAGAGTATTTAAGATAATATACAGAATGAAATATTATTTTTGTCTCATTTTATTCTCTCATATTTTGTGAGATCTAAAATAAGGCTAAAAGAAGGGATATAAAACATTTAATATAGAACACTAAAATTGAGATCTGTAAGAAAATAGGAATGAAATGAATTCTTGTTTGACATTTATTTTATGGAACTAATTAAAAGTATAAATATAACAAGAATATAGAATACAAAAGTAAAGAGATAGGGAGAGTGAAATAAGAATAAGGCACTGAATTACATTAAATAAATAATTTAATCATATAGAGAAAAATAAATATTTGTGAAGAAATAAAAAATACATCAATATTGAGGATATAAAGTGGGTTTGGATGAAATATCAGGTAGATAATTTGAAATATCAGGGTCATCAGGAGTAGGGTTTGGTAGTTGAATGAAGAGGTCCTTCTTAAAGAAGACATGTTTTGGTATAAAGAAGATATTTTAAGTCCATATCTCCCAATATAGTATTATCTTGATCCTTCGATATCATGATTGATAAAATGTTATCAAGAATCCTACAGATCTTTTCCTCAAAAATCTAGACAATAAGAGAGTAACCATGACTTTCTTTTGAAGAGGCAAATCCAGAGGAACCAATCGGGAATCAGTATTCACTAGAAACATATTCCTTTTTAGTATCAGGGTATAAGGTGGGATGAGAAATGTATTCATTGAAAATTTTTATAGAATAATGATATCTATTTAGCAGGGAATCTCTTATATATTTTTCACTTCACATCTCAAATAATGATTTCCCAATCATATCCAACCTACTGTAAGTGTATCCTTATAATAGTCAAGAAAAGTTATATATCCCTTCTTGTGACCATCAATGTAACAATTTTGTACCTTTAAAATATTATACATGTGTTAGATGGATATTTATTTAATATTTATATCAAAATTATTTATTCCAAGACTAACCTACGAAAAAAATTCAACCATCATTTTGAAAATATGAAGTGCTACTTATAGAAATATTTGGTGAGAAGTATGAATAATTATTTCCAAAAAAATAGATTGTGGTTTTTAAAAAACAAAAAAGTTTATTTTCATTAATTGAAACCTCTAAAGAATCAAATTCCTCACTTTTTTGAATCATAGAATGATGATACCAATTCAAAAGATAAAACTTATAAATTCATGAAATATTTCTTAAATGTTTCAAGAATAATTTGTAATTTATCATTATTATGATATTTCAATTACATTATTATTCTAAAGGAGGTCTCCACAAAACTAACATTATCAAGAATATTATTATTTAAAGACTAAATAATATATTTGAAAAAATTAATTGACTAAATTAGAGATATGTAAAGTCCCTTAAAACATATTCTTTGATTGAACTTGACATATTAAAATTTGGTAGGAAAAATAATTTGAAATTATTGAAGGTTTTCAAAAGAAGTAAAATCATTCTACATGGTTTTAATCCTTTCACGTAACATTTCTAAATCAGAGTAAAATATTTTTATCTAAAATCTAATAGAATTTTATTCTTATTATACAATATATGAAACACCTAAAAGTGTTGGTTGTGCATGTTGACTAGGTGTACTATTTTTGAGGTAATAAAACAAAGAGTCCATTATTATTTATATAAGATGAAAATTTTACCTTAATTCATTTTAATATACTTTTTATCTTATAGAACTGAAGATGAGATATTTGGATAGAAAATTGGAAAATTATTGATAATTTTAAAATGATATTTCACCATTCATTTAATATAATCAAAAAATAGTTTACCAAACATTTCATATTTAACCTCATTAATGTAAATTTTCAAAATATAATTTTACTTTAAAACCTTTAAATGATTTTTTAAAGATTCAAATTTTTTGAAAATGGTAGTTGAATCACTGATTTGAATTGATTAGGGGTTATTAACCATATCAGATTGTGCTTTCATAAACTTCTTCAGTTCACTGTCAAGAGACTTAAAAACTAATTTATACTTCAATTACTTCCACTTAATTATTAATAAATCAACATAATTTGAATCAACGTAAGAATTAATATTTTGAACAATTTAAAGACTTCTAGGAAGATAATTATATGAATCCATCATCTCTATCATTTTATTTAAATCAGTCTTAGAGATTGAATTGTATTTTTTAATTTTAAACTCATCAATTAATGATTTATCTCACTGTTAAGATAATAAATATATCATTTTCATTCTCATACTCATACTCTTTAAAAACTCCACATACAAAGGTCCAAATAGAATCTCAAATTTATGTTCTTTCTATTCTTTGTTAACTAAGCCCACAACATCCTCTTTCTTATTATCATGGGAGGAAATCTTCTCGGTTTAACCTATTAAATTAATATCCTCACATTATTCCTTCATAATAGGATTAGGGATATTTTTATATTGGATTTGATTAATTCTAATTGGTGAGACAAAGATAATACCACTTTATAAATCTTACTCATATTGCCTATTCTTCCCAATATATTCAGATTCAGATTGAACTATAGATAAATAATTCATAGAACTAACAATATAACTTTCTCTAATATCATATTTATTTTCATTATTATTTAATTCCTCATTTATAGAATCTAAAATAACATTCTAAATCACTACATCAATTTCAGGTCTGAGTTCAAGACTATTAGCAACTTTAAGTGTTTAATTATCAACCCCAACAATGAGTTTACCTTTATGAGTAACCTCATCCATATAAGTTACTCCAACAGTCTCCCCATAATCTAAATTATAATTTTTTCACTATCAATAACAATGAAATCTAGAGGCTCTAAAACTTGATCATTTCCTCCCTTAGTGCGATCACTATTCCCAAAATCCATACCCTCTTCTAATTATTTATCCCCTATATTTTTCACTACCATCTTACCTAGATTTGTATTTTTGGTCAAATTCAGGTTCCCTAGTAGGAAATAAGATAAATTGTTATTTATTAGATACTTGGTCGCATCCTAATCATTCAAGTCTACATCCTTCTTGAATATCAATGTAAAAATCCTTCTAAAGGGACAAAATTTAAGAATTTTATTTACATGAATGAAATGATGTATATTGTACACCATATATTGAGGAAATTTATCCATTTTATCATTGAAAAATGAATACATTTTATTGATATATTAATATAACAAATTCTCAAATAATCCATCTCTCTGACCTATAATAGTATGAATTAACTTCGAAAGAACCCTTTGGTTAGGTTCTTTGTCTTTTTGAGATTTATTTTTAGCAATAGGGTTTCCAAAAAAAGTTTACACAATGAAAAATGGCCTTATCTCATCATTAAAAATAATGTAGTGACTATAAATCCACATACCTTCATGGGTATAGTGTAAATATTTATCTAACTCCCCTTATGAAATGGTGAATCCTTTCCCATTTACTTTCATCTGAACAACATCTCCATTTTTAGTAAAGAGAAATTGACAATTCATATAAAACACTTTTAGTTATTTTTAAAACATAGAAACTATATTATTCCCATAAACTATCTATTCTGATCCTTGAAATATTAAAACACTCTTCAATAGAAGATTTATCTAATTCAATAAAAAAATTAAAATCTTTTTAAGGAAGCACTCGACTATTCTAAACACTTGACATAAAATTATTTGATCTTCCTAAAGTTCCATTATTATATTTTTTAGTCTTCCCTAACATCAAAAAGGAAATACAAGTCTCAAAATCATGTATATAGGGGTTTATGTGATGGATAGAATGAGCTATATCGGTTCTCAATTGAATGGGTTTGTGCCAAGAGACTATTTTACTTCTAAAGACTTAATGAATAAAGATAGTTTATTTTTCAATTAGAGTGACATGGAACTCAATGATTTAAAACTAAATTAAAACTATGAAAAAATATAGTATAAATGAAAAAAAAATATTGAATTAGTGAACACAAATAATCTTGTATATAATATATTAATAAAATAATTTAGAGTACTTAATTTATTCTGAAACATATTTAAATCTTAATAAAATCATTTAAAGTCAAATATGACCAATTCACTTGTAAAAAAATCAAATATATCATATCGTTAAGGATTTGTAAATATACCTGCACTTTTTTTTAGTAAAAATGAATAATTGGAAAATATCACCCTGTTGTAAATGATTTATTTATAAATTGTGTCTTAAATCAATACGTTTCTTTCTTGAATGGGTCATTATATTTTTTTAAATTTTTATAATATTTGTATTATCATATTTAATTGTAGAATGAAAAAAATGTAATTCAAAATCTATCAAGGTGTGTTCCATCCACAACACATGTTCAAAAAAACTATATTCTATAATGTACACAGATTTAATTGTTGAAAATTCAATTGGGTGTTTATTTTTTACTTGACCACAAAAATAATATTCTTATAAGAAGTGTCATGTTCCATTGGTACCCTTCTTATCTAACCTATAACAATTAATGTTGTAATAAAAATGTGAAGTTAAATTAAAATAAAATTTTTGTTAGAAAATAAAGTAAATCCATATAGTTCCTTTCAAATAACTTAAATTTCTGTTGTCAGTAGTTAAATGAGACTATTTTGGGTAAGCTTGAAATATAGAACATAAGAAATATTTAAAAATAATATCTAGACTACTTAATATTTGATATATTATACTTAAAATTAATACTATATATATTTATATATCTTATTTTCTACTATTTTCCCTACTTAATCCAAATAAATCCTAATATTATAACTCATAGGAGTTGAGTACATCTTAATATTTTCAAGTCTGGATTATTTTAATAAATTATTTTTGTATTTACTTTGGATTAAAATATTCCTAATAATGTTTTTGGTAAAACATAAAACCTAGATAGATGTTTTGTAACGCCCCGACCCCAACTACCTAGAGTCGGTGCATTACTTCGTAACATTGGAATGATCACAAAAGATCAAGTCTCGAAAGACCGATTAGTTTAGTAGCCTTAGAAACACTAGATACATTCATAAATGTTACATTACATCATAAAGTGAAAAAATAATAACAAAGTCTTCATAGTCCACACTCATATCCTCTTTTGACTATCCCTGCAGGTCATTCATAAAATACTTCTTCACATCCTGGAAAATATTAAAACATTGAAAGGGGTGAGCTCAGATGCCCAGTAAGGATAACAATAATGCGGAAGCTTTCATAAATAAACATTAACATTTAAGGCAATGTATAACTAAAACAAAAGCCTTTTAAACATGAACTTCAACATAATATGGCAAAAGTAAAATGAGATAATTCCATTTACTTATTCACATGGATATTCTACTGGTCGAATAATCACATGTAATATCAATAACCACTTTCATAATGATGGAATGCATAATTCCAGACATTCTGAAACATTTTGTCAAGGCCTCATCCAAGACGTCTAAAATGATTAAGGCCTTGGCCAAAACCATAAATCAAATTGGGAAAGGGCCTCAGCCAATTCCACGTCTATTGTCTCATGAGACCTACCGATGCATTGAGGAGCTATAGCGGGCTCCACCCGTCACTTATTAAGTCCAATGCATTCCTCATATGAATAGGTTTAAACATATCATAAACCATAACATAATCGTATCACATAAAACATGGATAAAGGAAACAGAACATTTCCACATTTCAATCACAAGATATCAATACAACACATTGATATAATAAAAATGCTTTCAAAACCATTTTCAATACCAAAATAAAATACAAGTATAACATGGTATTTATTTTTCATTAAAAAATGTATGGCTTGTAGAGGAAGCCGAAACTCAAATAGTGGTCACAGCGGCAGAGAAGTCGTTGTCGCCGCATACGTATGACAAAAACATTCCATTTTGTCGTTTAGTAAATGCTTCATATAAAAAGGATTCCTTTTGAATAAACGTAAAAGTCAAAGGGATTTATACACCGTATAAAAGAAAGTTGTGTATAAAACCTAATATGCCTCAATGAAAGGGGATTGAGATGAAGTCCTTAAAAAGATCATTTTTTTAAAATAAAGTACATCTATAATGTGTATTCACTATAAGTACACTTAAATAATGTAAAAATACAAGATAGGACATAATAATATCATGACATAATTTGAAAGTAGGAGATTAACCCAAAGAATATTAATTGGGTTAAGAAGTTCCCTTACCTCTTGTCCGACTTGACTTGATCGTTCTTTAACCTCCTGAATAATAAACTAGAGTTAATTTCTATTAAATTAAGAACCTTTTTCATGTTCATTATTCCTTTTATATCACTTATTACCATGTTATGAACATTATGTAATTATTTATGTTAATAACGGTCGTTTTGACGATCTTAGGTACTTGAGTCAAAAATAAACTTCTTATAATTACACTTTGTTCATGTGGTGAAATATCCATTATATCTAGAATTATATTCATGATGTAGATATCATATATATCATATATATCCAGTATATATATTCATTTATAATATTACGTAACATTTAGAGGTAAGAATTGAAATGCACCGTTCATGGAGACGGTAAGCCGTACGTACGCATGAACGCTACTTTCATTTCTATTTCGTATTTAATGGAATGAAATCATAATGATATAAATGTATAATATAATTCCAGTATAATATAGCGTATAATACTATTTAATCCATCCTTTATACATCCCACATATGGTATTAACGATTCAAATCACTTTGAGGGGGCGGTAGTCTGCACTTCCTAAAATGAAAATATCGCGTTTACCCATAATGGAAACCATAAAGGTATGCCATAAATGAAAAAAAAATCATCAATAAAACAAAAACATATTATATATCATATATAAAAATAGTGTCATCATAATGGCCACCATTAGAGGTGTTATATGAGTGTTGAACAATCATCGTTTCGTGAGGCAAAAATTCGCCATCCACAGAAACAGTATGTTCTTTAACCATTAGATGTAGGTGTGTGTAAGTGTAGCTCTAATAACTCTTATAAAAACATCCTATTATATTGAGGATACTGGTGTTGTTACAAAATAAATGAATAAAAAGTTTTTATGGGGTTGGAGAAGCAAAATAAAACAATATAACATAAGAGAAGACATTACCTTAAAATCGGGTAACTCTTTTGATTTGAGCCAAATGCTTCCTTGGGAAAACTTCTGCCCAAAGTGAGGCCTCTAGGAGTAAGGTAGGGAAGTTGGGAGAGTATTTGGGAAGAGTTTGGCCAATCCAAATGGCTTGAATGTGTGAATAAGGTGGGAGCGGTGGGGGCCTTTTATAAGTGGAGAGGAGGGGCACTCTTGGAAAGTAAAGAAAAGTCACTTTATTATAAAATGAGTTTCGGATTTTAGAGGTCCCACACTTATATAATTCGAGGATAAGGTGATAAGGGTTCGAAATCCACCCATCCAATAGGTTTTAAACATGTGTAAGTCTTAGATATTAAATTATCTTTCCATTTTATTTAAATCGTTAAATAATGAGGTCATCGGTGCATCATCATGATGTCATAAATAATTTAATTTATTTAATGTCTAAAAATTATAAAAAAATACTATGATGTAGGAAATTTTTTTAGATTTCCAATGACTAATTATAGTCAAAAATATGACTTGTATAACCCCATGTAAAAATTGTTTTAGTAAAACATTTCATGTTTGTGTCATTTTTTACTTTAACATTAAATAAAAGGTATTTATGTCATTTTCCACCTAAAATGGCTCCATGGGGTCCCCAAGTTGACCCATGGATTGTCTTGGTCGGCCATGGAACATCCAATGAGGGTAGGACATGTGTCAAGCTTATCTCATATTATTAAAACATTATTTTTACCTTAAACTACACTAATTACCTCTAATCGCGATTAAGAACTTAAAAGTTACTATTCACCAAAAATTATTTTAATCTCATTGAATTACATTTTACTTCTTAATGACAACTATGTATGTCGGATTTTTGAAAATCAAATCACAAAGGTGGTAATATTTCATTTAAACGAAAAATCAGTTATTTAACTACCACTTAGTGGTTTCACTATTCATCAAAAATTGATGTTTTTTAGAACAATGACAAAATTTCACCCTAAGCTATAATTGATATTCCGAATCCAAAAATTAATTCCATTTTGAAATATAAAATTTCTATAATTTTAAAAAGTGGTTATTACTATTCATAAAGGCTACTTTGATTAGTCGCGGTGTTTTAGAACTCAAAGTTGCGTACAATGCAAGCTATTGCATTATTGAATGAGAAGCGTATCGTGGAAGCTCGGGGTGTTACATTCTCCCCTCCTTCAATAAATTGCGTCCTCACAATTTGAAATTTTTCTTTGAAAATATAAGGTTGACAAGAGAAAATACCTTTTTGGAAAACCCACATCGAAAATAAGATTAATAAAATTTAGCCTTAATAAGAGGGAAAGGGAAATGAAAAAGTCACCACCCAATTATGATCTCGATTAGGAGAACATTGGTGGAAATTAGAGACATATAATTGGAGGAAAAACGTAAATATTTGTAGGGAGTGATTGAGGTCATCAATTACAATCAACTGTCAAATTGAGGGCCTCAAAGCCTTCAATCTATGTTGATTTAAAATATCATCAGTTCAACAAGACATAAGGTATTAGGATAACACATTTTTTGTTTTAATATCTCTTTACTAAAGTTTAAGAATTAATTTATTCATTGAATAAGAGATAGGTATATATATATTTATGCTTGACAATTAGAGTTTCAACCTTCAACTCATCTTTCACTCAAAAAGATAATAGAACTCAAAAATATTATACTTATCCTAATTGTATAATGTTCCAAATGTTAACACATACCATTTAGATTAGTTAAATTATTTTGTAATAACCAGGGACTTCCTGTAGGCTAGTGGTAGGAAATAAAGGCCTGTCGCACTAGGGTTGTGGGTTCGATTCCTGCAGCTTTGTCCGATGCGACGGGTTATGCCCCACCCTGTAGGGTTTCCTATTCCTAAAACTATAGTATTATAATATTCCAAAAATAATCTTCATAAATTTTTTAACCATAAACAACACTATACAAAGATCAACTTAATCTACTTCAACCTTTATAGTTATCCAAAATACCTCTGTCCAGACTTTCTCTAAAAGGTCTCTTAATTCCAAAATCAATTTATCAGATTCCCCAAACAAAGTAAAGTTTCTCTTATTGTCACATACTAAAAATATAATTACCTTCATCATATTAAAACCTTCCTGAAAACAACATGTACTCCAGAACAATCCTTATATATATCACATTATTCTTATAACCGGAATATAATCCTTGAGTCCAAAAGCACCAATACATTAATTATTCCGCTTCAACTGTAGTAACATCATAAGATTGTCCTTGATCCCTTGGCCTTTTCTGAGGTAAGTTTCCCTGACGCTTAGGAAATTCATTTGCATAATTCCCCATTTCCCTACAATTGTAGCATTCAAAATTGATAACCTCTTTCTTTCCCTTGCAATCACGAGCCTGGTGACCTTTTTCTCCACATTTATAACAAACTCCCATTCCTTTTAGGCAAGTACCAGGGTGATTCTTCCCAAAATTATCACATAATGGAAAATCCTTCTTTCCCTTTTTCCCTTTATCCATCTCTTGTTCCACCTTTCTCTTCTTTTCTTGCTTTTCTTTAAAGTCATGAGACTTAGATAATTCCTTTTCTATCTTGATAGCACACGAGACAATATCTTCGTATGAAGAGAAGGTTTTTGAGACTAATGCTCGATGAAGAAATGGTTTTAACCCATCAAATAAACGATCAATCTTACTTCTTGGGTTACGTATATAATCTGCAGCATGCCTCGCTATCCTTGTAATGTTAGCCTCATACTTTGCGACATTCTAATCCTCCTTCTGCCTCAAACTCAGAAATTGTCTTTCTATATCTGCTCGATGGTCATGTGGAAATTATTTTTCTAAGAAAATATCTTTGAACTCTCTCCATTCCATATTTGATACGTCATCATCTTTCTTTGTGTTTTGAATTAGCGACCACCACTGATCAACATCTCCAGTGAGGCGGTAAACTGCCATGACAACCTTCTCCCTTTCGCTACTCCCCAAGGCATGGAATATTTTCTCTAAGGAGTTTATCCATTGCTCAGCTACTAATGGATTTGTACGCCCATTAAATGTTGGCGGTTGTTGCCTCATGAAGCGGTCTAACAGTTATCCTCCACGTTGTGGATCAGGGTGATCCATACGAGTAAGGTTATTATTCATAACTTGAGTGAGTTGTCCCAGTAGGGTAATAAGTTGATCAGCACCATTTGTATCTCCAGATCCACAATAATTATCTTGAGCAGGAGGGAAATCCCTACACGGAGTGCGTGCATTGATATGGTTTCCATTCCTTACAGTAGGCGCGATTTCTATCCAATGGCATAAACTAGATTAGTTTATGAATTAAAATACATAATTCCATATTTGTAAAACACTTTACATAAATTGAACTATTTATGGATATAATCCATAATCATAAAAAGAAATGTTTTCTTTAAGGAATTATATACTCATAACACTTCATAGTGTTTTGTAAAGAAAATGAGAATTATCCTAAGCATATCCCCCGGGAGTGTCATAACCAAAAGTGCAGCAAGGCCCGTTGTCGTGCACCAGTTCCCGTTCGAGTCTAGCTCAAAGCGGTCTTTTCGAGTTTTACCCCTAGGTACATCTGTGCCAGAGCCGCCTCTACCTGCTCGTATCCAGACAGGGATGTATTGCTCGGAAAACTCACAACGTCTCTACAATACCAAAATTCTAGGAAGTTCTTCTATACTAATCCTTAAAGTTTATCTTTGTGCTATGTTCTCTAATCAGAGTTTATCTAAATCTAGCTTCCAAGGTTAGTACTAAACTGCCTCTGATACCAACTGTAACGCCTCTACCCCAGCTACCCAGAGTCGGTGCATTACTTCGTAACATTGGTATGATCACAAAAGATCAAGTCTCGAAAGGCCGATTAGTTTAGTAGCCTTGGAAACACTAGATACATTCATAAATGTTACATTACATCATAAAGTGAAAAAATAATAACAAAGTATTCATAGTCCACACTCATATCCTCTTTTGACTATCCCTGTAGGTCATTCATAAAATACTTCTTCACATCCTGGAAAATATTAAAACATTGAAAGGGGTGAACTCAGATGCTCAGTAAGGATAACAATAATGCGGAAGCTTTCATAAATAAACATTAACATTTAAGGAAATGTATAACTAAAACAAAAGCCTTTTAAACATGAACTTGAACATAATATGGCAAAAGTAAAATGAGATAATGCCATTTACTTATTCACATGGATATTCTACTGGTCGAATAATCACATGCAATATCAATAACCACTTTCATAATGATGGAATGCATAATGCCAGACATTCTGAAACATTTTGTCAAGGCCTCGGCCAAGACGTCTAAAATGATTAAGGCCTCGGCCAAAACCATAAATCAAATTGGGAAAGGGACTCGGCCAATTCCATGTCTAGTTGTCTCATGAGACCTACCGATGCATCGAGGAGCTATAGCAGGCTCCACCCGTCACTTATTAAGTCCAATGCATTCCTCATATGAGTAGGTTTAAACATATCACAAACCATAACATAATCGTATCACATAAAACATGGATAAAGGAAACATAACATTTCCACATTTCAATAACAAGATATCAATACAACACATTGATATAATAAAAATGATTTCAAAACCATTTTCAATACAAAAATAAAAGAAAAGTAAAACATGGTATTTATTTTTCATTAAAAAAGGTATGGCTTGTAGAGGAAGCCGAAACTCAAATAATGGTCACGACGGCGGAGAAGTCGTTGTCGCCGCATACGTTCGACAAAAACATTCCCTTTTGTCGTTTAGTAAATGCTTCATCTAAAATATATTCCTTTTGAATAAACGTAAAAGTCAAAGGGATTTATACACCGTATAAAAGAAAGTTGTGTATAAAACCAAATATGCCTCAATGAAAGGGGATTGAGACGAAGTCCTTAAAAAGATCATTTTTTGTTAAAATAAAGTACATCTATAATGTGTATTCACTATAAGTACACTTAAATAATGTAAAAATACAAGATAGGACATAATAATATCATGACATAATTTGAAAGTAGGATATTAACCGAAAGAATAGAAATTGGGTTAAGAAGTTCCCTTACCTCGTGTCCGACTTGACTTGATCGTTCATTAACCTCCAGAATAATAAACTATAGTTAATTTCTATTTACTTAAGAACCTTTTTCATGTTCATTATTCCTTTTATATCACTTATTACCATGTTATGAACATTATGTAATTATTTATGTTAATAACGGTCGTTTTGACGATCATAGGTACTTGAGTCAAAAATAAACTTCTTATAATTAAACTTTGTTCATGTGGTGAAATATCCATTATATCCAGAATTATATTCATGATATATATATCATATATATCATATATATCCAGTATATACATTCATTTATAATATTACGTAACATTTAGAGGTAAGAAATGAAATGCACCGTTCATGGAGACGGTAAGCCGTACGTACGCATGAACGCTACTTTCATTTCTATTTCGTATTTAATGGAATGAAATAATAATGATATAAATGTATAATATAATTCCAGTATAATATAGTATATAATACCATTTACTCCATCCTTTATACATCCCACATATGGTATTAACGATTCAAATCACTTTGAGGGGTGGTAGTCCGCACTTCCTAAAATGAAAATATCGCGTTTACCCATAATGGAAACCATAAAGGTATGACATAAATTAAAAATAAAAAATCATAAGGAAAACAAAAACATAATATATATCATATATAAAAATATTTTCATCATAATGGCCACCATTAGAGGTGTTATATGAGTGTTGAACAATCATCGTTTCGTGAGGCAAAAATTCGCCATCCATAGAAAAAGTATGTTCTTTAACCATTAGATGTAGGTGTGTGTAAGTGTAGCTCTAATACCTCTTATAACAACATACTAATATATTGAGGATAGTGGTGTTGTTACAAAAGAAATGAATAAAAATTGTTTATGGGGTTGGAGAAGCAAAATAAAACCAAATAACATAAGAGAAGACATTACCTTAAAATCGGGTAACTCTTTTGATTTAAGCCAAATGCTTCCTTGGGAAAAATTCCGCCCAAAGTGAGGCCTCTAGTAGTAAGGTAGGGAAGTTGGGAGAGTATTTGGGCAGAGTTTGGACGAGCCAAATGTCTTGAATGTGTGAATAAGGTGGGAGTTGTGGGGGCCTTTTATAAGTGGAGAGGAGGGGCACTATTGGAAAGTAAAGAAAAGTCACTTTATTATAATATGAGTTTCGGATTTTAGAGGTCCCACACTTATATAATTCGAGGATAAGGTGATAAGGGTTCGAAATACACCCATACAATAGGTTTTGGACATGTGTAGGTCTTAGATATTACATTATCTTTCCATTTTATTTAAATCGTTAAATAATGAGGTCATCAGTGCATCATCATGATGTCATAAATAATTTAATTTATTTAATGTCTAAAAATTATAAAAAAAATACTATGATGTAGGAAATATTTTTATATTTCCAATGACTATTTATAGTCAAAAATATGACTTGTATAACCCCATGTAAAAATTTTTTTAGTAAAACATTTCATGTTTGTGTCATTTTTTACTTTAACATTAAATAAAATGTATTTATGTCATTTTCCACCTAATGTGGCTCCATGGGGTCCCCAAGTTGACCCATGGATTGTCTTGGTCGTCCATGGCACATAAAATGAGGGTAGGACATGTGTCAAGCTCATCTCATATTATTAAAACATTATTTTTTACCTTAAACTACACTAATTACCTCTAATCGCGATTAAGAACTTATAAGTTACTATTCACCAAAAATTATTTTAATCTCATTGAACCACATTTTACTTCTTAATGACAACCATATATGTTGGATTTTTGAAAATTAAATCACAGAGGTGGTAATATTTCATTTAAACGAAAAATCAGTTATTTAACTACCACTTACTGGTTTCACTATTCATCAAAAATTGATGTTTTTCAGAACAATGCCAAAATTTCACCCTAAGCTATAATTGATATTCCGAATCCAAAAAGGAAGTCCATTTTGAAATATAAAATTTCTATAATTTTAAAAAGTGGTTATTACTATTCATAACAGCTAATTTGATTAGTCGCGGTGTTTTAGAACTCAAAGTTGCGTACAATGCAAGCTATTGCAATATTGAATGAGAAGCGTATCGTGGATGCTCGGGGTGTTACATGTTTAATTCCCCCATTATACTCATTTAAAATTATTTTTTATAGGATTTTAAGTATATCTTCAAGAAAAAATTAAACTAACAAAATTTCCATATATAAGGTTTTCTTTAAAAAAATAGGGTTTTGAATCATACAATAAAAACATTTTATGAATGAAATGAACTCAATATTTCTTACCAAGATCTAGTATCTTGTCTAATATTATAAAAATATTTGGTATGTTTGAAATAAAATCAGAAGCTGGGTGTAAGAACTCGGACCTTTTTTTTTGGTATGTTTTCCTTTTCTTGTCATTTTTGAGAAAAAGAGGGAATTCTGAAAATTTTCTAAGTACTCGCCATGTACTTTATGCGTACATGTCATGTACTTCCTTATCGTAGTAGGCCATGTGATGGCCATGTAGTAGCCACACACAAAACCGTGTGGGATTGACTTGGAGGCCACCTAATGTGTAGTACAGAAACAGAAAGTACATGACATGTACTCCAAAAGGACACACCGTGTATTTTTTTTTCATTAAATGCACCAGGTTCGCGTCTGATAGACAAAACACACATCTTCTAAGTCTCGTTCGTCCAAGAGAGTCTGTACAACCATGGATCTTCGACGAGCCCCTGAGCCTCCATACATCCTCCGAATCGAACACTGTCGGTTGTGATGGGATCACATCCGTGAGTTATCTCTTCTGCTCGAACCTCATTTCATGATCTATCTTCTTTTCTATGTTATAATGGGTTGAATGTTTTAGAATTTTTCTTAGATCTATGGAATTATAAGGAGATTCATGCTTTGAGGTTCATATATAGCAATCTATTAACCCCGAGGTAGGTGGTTTGTGCATTTTCATTTGAAGTATTTGAGTATTATGTGCAAATTCCACCAATACCCTTAAACGGGGTATTGCATGTATACCATTTTACCCTTGTTGATTTTCTACCGTGCTTGTATGCCTATGTGGAGGTAATTTGGATATGAAAATGGATGATTTCTATGGTTTGTATGTTTTTCCCTTGCATGTTCTGTTTACGACTGTTTGGTCGTGTTTAGCATGTTGGCTGCCTTGACTGTTTTCCATGCATGTTGCTGTCAGATGGAGAGTTTTTATTCTGACATGCTTGATATGTTGTAGACTGTTAGACATTTATTTTTTAGGTTTACTTTGGCCATATTACACTACTATTCTCATTGACCTATACAGGGTTGTCAGAACCTGGTATAATAGACTATAAGGGGAATTGATTGGGTGAGGTTCCTCATAGAGCCTTTGAGCACTTTTGGCTATAAGGGGGATTGACCGAGTGAGCATCCTCAGAGATCCTAGAACCACTTGGGGATTTAACGGGTATTGACTGAGTGATCCTCCTTAGAGAGTCTATGATTAATTTATACTATAAGGGGATTAACCAAGTGAGCTTCCTCAGCGAGTCTTTTATTTTAATCCGGATCTATTTAGAATACACAGGGAATATATGATGAGTTCTTTATTAGAGAGTCTATGAATGACTAGAGATATAAAGGGAATTTACTAAGTGAGCTTCCTCAGAGAGTCCTAGACCATGGGGATATTAGAGGAATTGACCGCGTGATCTTTCTCAGAGATTTCATAACTACCCTATACTATAAAGGGAATTGACTTTGAGTGCTTCCTTAGAGAGTCTTATTATATTCATATAGAAAAACAGAAGGGTTAGAACAAGTGTGCTGCTGAGAGGGTTGCTTGTAATTTTTATGTTGGAATAGAGGGGATGGCCGTGAGTACTTCCCAGAGGGTTACTTGTTTGAGGTTTAGCTATTTGTTTCACTATTTCTTATTTTGGAATTGTGGATTGTTTACTGCTTAGTAGTCTCCTGTTTACTGCTTTCTATAGTTTTACCTGCCACATATTCACTGACTGTTAGGAATAGATCTTTGTGTGGTTACCTACTGGAATTTAGTCTCACACCCTCTTTGGGTCATTCTTTTAGGCCCAAACAGATTATATTATTTCAGTTATAGATAAGGGAAAGTTCTCTTATACTTCAGGTACTTGATTACTGTGAAGCTAGGGAGCATGGGACCAAGCTTAGGCTTGTGATGCTGAGGAGTTGTTTATCTTTCTTTTTGTACTGTGGTTTATAATTGTTTGTATTTCTAGCATTGTAACTGGTTTAGCGAATTTCGTAGACATATGTGTCATACATCATTTCATATATATATATATATATATATATGTATATCTGTGTGTTCTAGTTGTTTATTAATCTAGTCTTCCAATGTTTACTGTTGTTGGATATTTACTGCTTCCGCTATTGTATGTATTGTTTACTTGTGTTGTGTACTATTCCAATGGGGGCATAGTTTCCCCACTTTCACACCCAAGGCCCTCGCTGATAGTCGGCAGCCTATGGCGTTAGGGGAAATGCACTTGACACTATGTGACCAACCAGGTATGGGGCGCCTCTAGGTGGATTCCGGAACAAGGACGTCACAAAGTGGTATCATAGGGAGGTTTCTTTCCTCTTGACATAATTTTTGGAGCCTTTTACAGGGATATTTTGGAATAGGTACTTGGAAATAAGCTGTTCCCGGGAGTAGCTAACCCATGTACAGGGAAAAACCAATCTACCTCGTTAATTGTAATTTTTCTAGTTTTGCAATTATTACATTTGATTTGATTTCTCCTTGAGTGATTAACATGATTTGTGCTATTGTTGTAGATATTATTTAGGATCTATTTCTATTGCAACTTGGTGAGATACAGGTATTCCATCTCATGAATCATATAGGCACTTTGTAGAAATAACAAGTCATGCATTTTTGCCATGCCATCTAGGATGCATTAGTGATTTCATGTTGTTTTGATATATGTTGTGTAAAATATGCATGATGTTGTGATAGTTTCCTTGATAAAAAATACCTTCTATTTGATAGGGTATTGATTGTGTAGATATTTTCTTGAATGAATTCCAAAAATTGGTTCTTGAGGTCTTATCGGCCCTTATGGACCAAAATTTGGTGGATAATTGCCTTATTGCCATGTTATAATGTGAACAAGATTCCAAACATTAATTGACGGGGAGTATGAGCCCTCACGGATCGGAATTTAGCACTTTCAATGCTTGTTTCGATGTTTTCTGGGTTCTGGAGTAGTTTTTGAGGCCGACTGTCCGAAAAAACCCAAAATACATGCCGTGTAATGTTAAGTACATGCCGTGTATTCTTATGTTTAGGAAGAAATTTATTTTCTTTAGTACACCCCATGTACTTTATGTACACACTGTGTAGTATCTGACCATGTCATAGGCTATGTGGGTAGAGACACGAGATGGGGAAAACCGGGAGTGAACACGCCGTGTATCATCCATACACGTCATGTAGTGCCGACCCTGTGCCCACCTGTGTCACTAACAACATAGGTTGGTCGAGTCGTGTCATATACATTCTGTGTACCGTCTAAACACACAGTGTATTATGACCTTGGTACCCGGCCGTGTCACAAACAACATGGGTTGGTGTTACCCTTTCACATACATGTCGTGTCTGCCTTGAACACACCGTGTAGTCTGACCTAGGTACCTAGCTGTGTCACAGACAACATGGGTTGGTGTTACCCTTTCATGTACATGTCGTGTCTGCCTTGATCATGCCGTGTAGTCTGAACCAAGTACCCATCCATGTCACGAACAACACAGGTCGGTGTTATCCCTTCTCATACACATCGTATCCATCTGGAACAGGTTGTGTAGTTTGATCCATGTGTTATGTTGTGTCACTAACAACACGGGCCAAGTGATGTTTGTCTTGTACACGCCATGTAGTCTTGCCTTAGGATAGACATGTTTCCTAATCAGGTAGAAGGACTCAGGATGGGAAATAGGATTCAATTACACATCGTGTGTTAAGAAAACACATTGTGTGTCTGGGGAATTACACGGCCAGTTTAGGTAAGAGTAAACTCCCATGTAAATGACATTATGGAACACACTGTGTAGGAAATACACACACCGTGTAGTCATGTTTATAAATCATGAGGGATTCCTTTCTATTATTCCTTTCTTAAACTCCTTGTTTTTAGTTCTTGATAATCTTGATCTAAGGTGTGTGCTTGAACTTGCAGATTCATGCCACCGAGACGTCCTTCATTTGTGCGACAGTTCCCAGATGGTGATTAGACACCAGACATGGCAGATTAGGGACTACCTGCAGATCCTACCATTGTGCCAGCCATGACAACATCAATTATAGCTGACATAGGTGCTGATGTATAGTTCAGAGAGGGATTCCTAAAAATTATGTAGATCATTAATGGGGCACCACCTCCTACCCCGTCAATGGATGATTTGAAACTTTTCTTCTAGTAGTCACATCCTCCCACCTTCTCAGGGGATGGAGGACCCCAGGCTGCAGAGTCATAGATAGAGGTCACGTTGCTGATTTTCGTGCATTTGGAGATTCCTATGGAGAAGAGGGTGAAGCTCGCTACCTACATGCTCCGAGACACTGCCAAGAGGTGGTGGGATGTGATCTCATAGGCGGGATGCCAGCAGAATATGGCTAGGGATAAGTTTCAGCACATCTTCTATGATTAGTTTTATCTGGAGACCTTGAGGGCCGATCGAGCCCGAGATTTTATGAGTTGGGAGCATGATACACTTACTATTATGGAGTATTCCTCTCGCTTCAAAAAGAAGTAGTGTTTAATTCCTATTCTAGGAGGTGATGAGTTGTTCCTGGCATGGACGTTTGAGGATGGTCTAAGGCATGACATTCAATATCAGTTGAATAACTTTAGGTTGACTTCGATATCTTCTATTGTTAACAAGGTGTTAATCACAGAGTGTAACCTAAGGGATTCTGGAGCTGTGAGCTAGGGTGGTTCGACATCCAGAGTTAGTGCTCCGCCAGATGATAGAAGGAAGCACTGCAAGGAGGCTACATAAGCACATCAGAGCAGTCGGGAAGCATGTTCCAGTAGCACGGTTGTGTGCTAACAGTGTGGGAGAAGAAAGCATACGAGGTCACATGGCTCGAGAGACCCAGTGGAGTGCCAATCTTACGACAAGATGGGTTAACTTCAGTGCTTTTGTCAGTTCATCTCACCAGCAGCTGGTGAGAAGGGTTCTCCTATGACTCCTCGTTTAGGAGAATCACCACCAGCTTCTCACCAGTATTGGAACTGGAGTTCTTCCGGCCGTTCGGGCCGAGGTGGAGGTCGTGGTCATGGTAGCCAGTCACCTGGTTTTCAGCGACATCAGGGTGGATCATCTCAGAGTGGTTAGGCAGGGTCATAGGGCCGTGGTACATGCCAAACTTCGGTAGTAGAGCAGACTCAGGAGGAGCAGGATCCCGAACCATCTACAGTTCGAGTTAGAGTCTTATTAGCCTCATTTTTAGATTCTTCTCTTTTTGATACAGTGGATTCCCATAGCTTTATATCTGTTGTTTTCATGGAGATCCTTGGGATCTGCATCTTTTTTTCTGCTGATATCTTGATGCTAGAAACTCTATTGGGGACTAGAATGGCTAGTTTACATCAGTTCTGAGAGTTCCATCTACTGGTTGGTGGATGTCACTTTATGTGGGACCTCTATGTACTATAGATGACATGCTATGATTTCATTATCGGGGTGGATTGGTTAGTTCCATTTTAGGTAGTCGTCCATTTTTATCGTTGTAGGGTGTGTTTCGTATCACCATAGGGTTGATATTTTCTTCATAGGGGCGAATGGGGTGTCCAGGTGAGAATTGTGGGTCCAGAGAATCATGGGTTGGGAGGAGTTATAGGCCAGATTGATAGTCATTATCTGGATAACCAGGGACTTCATATTTATACTTTCCTCTAGTGGTGGATCGTTTCATGTATGTCTTTATAGAGGACTTATCATGTTTTCCACTATAGTGTGAGGTAGAATTATCAATTGAGCTTGTGCTAGGAGTGGCACCAGTGTCTATTCCTCCTTATAGGATGGCTACACCAGAGTTGCTGGAGCTCAAGAAGCTGTTAGAGGAGTTTCATGAAAAGGGTTTCTTCTAACCTAATATTTATTCTTGGGGTTCTCATGTCCGGTTTGCAATGAAGGAAGATTGTACCCTCAGTATTTGTGTGTACTATTGGAAGTTAAACCAATTGATGGTCAAGAACTAATATCCCTTACGTAGGATTGATGATCTCTTTGATCATCTTCGACGAGCGCAGGTGTTCTTGAAGATTTAATTGAGGTCTAGTTATCATCAGTTGCACGTTAGACCATCAAATATACCTCTTACAGCTTTTAGGAGCAGGAATGGTCTATACAAGTATTTGGTTATGTCATTTTGTCTCACAAACGCGCCATCTGTTTTCATGGAACGAATGAATCGAGTGTTCCATCCAAACTTCTATTCCTTCATGGTGGTCTTCGTGGACGATATCTTGGTGTACTCTCACACTCTACATGAACACACCACACATATTGTGATCATTTTCATTACACTTAGGGATAATCAGTTATATTCTAATCTCTCAAAGTGCCACTTTTGGATGGATCATATTCACTTCTTGGGTCATGTTATCTCATAGGAAGGAGTATTAGTAGGCCTAGAGAAAGTGAGAGTTATAGTTATTTTGGAGCATCAGAAGAATGTCTTTGTGCTTCAGAGGATTCTAGGGCTGGATGAATACTAAGGATGTTTCATACAGGTCTTTTATGCTTAGCAGCACCGTTGATAGGTCTAACTAAGAAAGAGGTGAAGTTCTTATGGTTAGATTGTTGTGATTTATCCTTTCAAGAGCTGAAAGTGAGGTTGATATCAACACCGATACTAGTCTTTCCAGAGCCAGGAAAGAGCTATACTATTTACTGTGATGCATTAGGTATTAGGCTGGGAGATGTGCTTATTCAGGGAGATGAAGTGGTTGTGTATGGGTGTCGGAAGTTGAGGCCACATGAGAGGAATTACCAAACATACGATCTGGTGTTGGCAGCTGTTGTTCATGCCCTACGATGTTGGAGACATTATCTTCTAAGATAGCATTTTGTGATTTTCATTGACCACAAAAGTCTCAAGTACATCTTCACATAGTGTGATCTGAATTTGAGACAACGTAGGTGGGTTGAGCACCTACAGTCCTTTGACATTGTGCTTGACAATACACCTATGAAAGGCAATGAAATGGCTGATGCGTTGAGCAGGAGGACTCAGATATAGTTAATTTAGGAGGCCATTAGTGAGTGGAATCTTATGGATCTGTTCTCTGAGATGCATTTGGAGGTGCACAATGGTCAGAGATAGATGTTTCTTTCTTCTGTGGCTATTACCTCTACTCTTCTGGATCAAGTTCGAATTAGGCAGCCATCAGATTCTGAAGGCCTAGTCTTAAGGGAAATCGTGTCAGGAGATGACCCTATTCCTAGATGGACCATAAGTGAGGATGATATCTTTCATTTCTAGAGATGAATATGGGTGCTAGAAGATATACATGAGGAGATAATGTGGGATTTTCATTCCTTAGTTTGGGCAGTTCATCCTGGAATCACCAAGATGTATCGTGATCTACACTGTCAATATTGGTGGCCAGGTATGAATAGGAACATTACTAGTTTTGTCATGAGGTGCTCCACTTTTCAATAGGTGAAGGCGGAGCATCAGTGGCCAGCAAGGCTTTTTCAGCAATTACCCATTCCCGAGTGGAAGTGGAATGATGTCACGAAGGATTTTGAGACCGGTTTTCCGAGGTCGCTTTGAGGGAATGACGTAGTTTGGGTGGTCATTGAAAAACTCACAAAGGATGCTCACTTCATGCCAAACAAGGAGACCTTTAGTGTTGATTAGATGGAATGATTGTACATCCGTGAGATTTTATGTTTTTATGGTGGTCAACACTCTATTGTTTCAGACATGGATGCATGTTTTACTTCTTGGGTTTAACAGGGGATTTAGAAGGATTTGGGTACACCGGTACTTTTTGAGTACAACTTACCACCTTTAGAAAGATGGCCAGTCCAAGCATATGATTCAGGTGCTTGAGGACATGATTCGAGCATGCATTCTGTATTTTTTAGGTTCTTGGGAGATGAATTTACCACTTGTGGAGTTTTCCTACAATAATAGTTTTCATGCGACTATTCAGATGGCACCTTATGAAGGTTTTTATAGTAGGCCATGTCGATCACCCTTATGTTGGATGGAGGTAGGAGAGGTAGCTTTGCAGGGACCTCTTCTTGAATAGGAGACCATAGAGCAAATAGAGTTGATTCGGAAGAGGATGGTTGTTGCACAGTCTCGACAGAAGTCTTTTGCTGATCAACGAAGATGACTTCTGGATTTGAGGTTGGGGATCAGGTTTTCCTACGTGTCACACCGAGGCTGGGACACAAGAGGATTAGGAGATAGGGTTAGCTTTCACTGAGGTATTTTAGGATGTTTGAGGTGTTGGAGAGAGTTGGGTCGGTTTCCTATCAGTTGCAGTTACCTTAGAGGTACTGAGCTATGCACGTCGTCTTCCATGTTTCTCAGCATCAATGTTACTTTTGAAACCCATCACATGTCTTTCAACCTGAGGAGGTTGAGCAGAAGTGGATAAATCATTTTAAGAGAATCCTATCTAGATTCTGGATTGTAGTACAAATGTTCTTGGTGGATGATCTGTTCCTCTGGTATGAGTGCTATGGTAGCACGAGCGGGTGTAGGACGAGACTTGGGAGGGGGAGGCCGATGTATGAGCACAGTGGCCGGAACTATTCGGGGTTTCTTCTTCTATGCCGCATTAGGGAAATTTGAAAATTAATTTCTTTAATGAGGGACGTTTGTAAGAATTCAGACCTTTTTTCAGGTATGTTTTCCTTTTCAGGTCGTTTTTGAGAAAAAGAGGAAATTCTGGAAATTTTCTAAGTACATGATGTGTACTTTAGGAGTACACACTGTGTACTTTCTTGCCATAGTAGGCCATGTTCAGGCCATGTAGTAGCCACACACATAGCCATGTGGGAGTGACTTGGTGGTCACATAATGTGGAGTAAAGAAACAACAAGTACAAGGTTTGTACTCCAAAAGTACACACCGTGTATTTTGATTTTTTTTCATTAAAAGCATTGGGGTCATGTCTGACGGACAGAACACACATCTTCTAGGACTTATTCATCAGAGATTGTCCGTACGACTATAAATTTTCGATGAGCCCCCAAGCCTCCTTCTGTCCTCTGAATCCGACAATGTCAGTTGCATTGGAATCACATCGGTGAGTTATCTCTTATACTGGAACCTCATTTAATGATTTATCTTTTTTTTCCACGTTATCATGGGGTAAATGTTTTAGATTTTTTCTTAGATATATGGAATTCTAAGGAGATTCAAGCATCTAGGTTAACATATATAAATCTCCTAACACTAATGTAGGTGGTTTGTGCCTTTCTGTTCGATGTCTTTGAGTATTATGTGCAATGTCCACTAATACCCTTGAACGGGGTATTGTGTGTTTACCATTTTACACCTGTTGATAATCTTCCATGATTTTATTCCTATGTAGATGTAATTTGGATATTAATAGGAATGATTTCTATGCTTTGTATGTTTGTCCCTTGCATGTTCTATTTATGACTGTTTGGTCTTATTTAGCTAGTTGGTTCCCTTGCCTATTTTCCAAGCCTGTTGCTGTAGAATGGAGAGTTTGTATTCTGACATGCTTGATATGTTGTATACTGTTAGCCAAGTAGTTTTTTAGGCCTACTTTGTCTATATTACACTGCTATTCTCATTGACCTACATAGGGCCGTGAGAACCTGGTGTAGTAGACTATAAGGGGAATTGACCGGGGGTGCTTCCTCAGAGAGTCTTTGAGAACTTTTGGCTACAAGGGGGATTGGCCGAGTGATAATCCTCAAAGAGCCTAGAACCACTTGGGACTATAAGGGTAATTGATCAAGTGAGCTTCCTTAGAGAGTCCTTGATTTCTTTAGACTATACGGGGATTGACCATGTGAGCTTCAACAGAGAGTCTTTGATTTTAATCCTAAGCTGTTTAGACTATAAGGGGAACTGACACTGAGTTCTTCCTCAAAGATTCTATGAATGAACTTGGCTATAAGGGGAATTGACCGAGTGAGATTTCTCAGAGAGTCCTTGACCTTGGGGCTATAATAGAAATTGACTGCGTGAGCTTCCACAGAGAGTTCCTGACTAACCTAGACTATAAGGGGAATTGGCTGTGAGTGCTTCCTTAGAGAGTCTTATTATATTTATATACAGAACTAGTGGGGTTAGAACGAGTGTTCATCCCAGAGGGTTGCTTTTACTTTTTAGGTAGGACTAGAGAGGATGGATGTGAGTACTTCCCAGAGGGTTATTGTTTGAGGTTTAGCAGTTTATTTCACTGTTGCTTGTTTTAGAACAGTGGATTTTTTACTTCTTAGTACTTTCATGTTTACTTCTTTCTGTACTTTTACCTTCCATATATTTACTAACTGTTAGGCACAGATCTTCAGGTGGTTGCCTACTGGGATTTAGTCTCACACCCTGTTTGGGTCATGCTTTTGGTCCCAGACAGATTATATTGTTGTAGGTATAGATAATAGAAATCCCCCTTCTACTCCAGGTACTTGATTGTTGTGGATTTGGGGATCATGGGACCAAGATTAGGATTGAGATGCTGAACAGATGTTTATCTTTATTTTTGTACCATGGGTTAGCATTGTTTGTATTTCCAGCATTGTGATTTGTTTGGCTGACTTCCTAGACATATGTGTCATGCATCATTTCATATATATATATATATATATGTGTGTGTGTGCTCCAGTCATTTATTATTCCAGTCTTCTACTGTTTACTATTGTTGGATATTTAATGATTCTGCTATTGTATGTATTGTTTAATTCCATTGTCTACTCTACCAATGAGGGCATAGTTTCCCCGCTATCACAGCCAAGGCCCTCACTGCTAGTCCGCAACCTCTGGTGTTCGGAGAAATGTTCTTGAGGCCATGTGAACAACAGGGTACGAGGCACCTCTGGGTGGCTTCTGGAACCGGGAGGTTACACTGGAGGTTTTCAAAACTTAGAGGTTGTTCAACATAGACCTCCTCCATTAAAAATAAATTTTAATAGGAAAATTTTATATTAATCTGAAATAATTAAAAATATATATATGATGAATATTATAGGAGGATGATAACAACTTCTATTCTAGATATTGGGGTATTGTTTTCTTCATAGCCAATTAATTCCTCTTAGTTATAACCTTTGGAAACTATTCTAGCATTATTCTTAGTGATCACACCACGATAATCCTTCTTATTTATAAATACCTATTTATCTATAATAATAGTATACTTAGAGGGTCTATCAAATAATTATCATAACAGTTTCCTCTTGAATTGGTTTAATTACCCATGCATGGAAACCTCCTGAAGCTCACCATATAGGGGTTATTATATGGTTTTGGGTTCTAATTGTGATAAAAATTTTGTAAACTCAACATTGTTTTTATCACTTCTTGTACTTTTTAATCATTGATCTTGGATTCATATCTTAGTTTTTAGAATATTTTGATATGAGGTTCATGAAATTCTAGAAATAAAAATTTAGGTTATTTATGCTTAATATTTTTCAGACTTGATTTTACATTTATCATGTTTTAAATAAATATACCCTCTATCATAAAATATGTATTCAAATACATGATTTCCCATAGAATAAATTAAATCATACATTTTAATCTTTTAGTGATCAATGGAAACACTTTCATAAAATTTTACATTAGTATATTATTAAACTATGCTATTGTTCTTATTGAAAACTCTATTGGATTGGATGTGGTTGAATAACCTAGGAAGATTAATTCATTAAACTTTGGATCAAACATACTAAGATTGTCCTTTTTTGTTCAAAATTTAAACCTTACATCCAAAAACATTAATATATCCAACCTTTGGTTTTATATTATTCTAAAACTTATAGGGTTTCTTCTTTTAGATATGCCTTATTAGAACTATATTGATGAAATAACATGTTGTACTAGTAGATTGATCCAAAAAATGAGTTGGAATTAATTATTCGCATACCATTTTACTAGTAATTTCTACTAAATTTGTATGCATACTTTTCAAAAACACCATTTTTAGAATTACTAGGGGAAGATGTGGTTTGTTTAATAAAATACTTTGATTGAAATGAATTGAAATTATGATTCCAAAATTCTCCCCTATGTAAAATTCTATAGGAAAAAATATATCATGTTTTTAATTCTATATAAGTTTATATAAATTTATATAAATAGAACAAGATTCACTATTAAATCTTAAAAATTGAACATAAGTAAATCTAGAAAAATAAACAATTAAAATATAAACAAATAAATTTCAATCTAGGATTATAGTTTTTGTGAGTCCAAAAAATACATGTGAATATATTATAATAGTATTGAAGTATAAACCTATTTAATTGGTTATATAGATGATCTATGCTAGTTTCCCATTTAATAAGAATAACCATGTTTCCATTTATCAAATTTATATTATGGAAAATATGAAATCAATTTTTTTTAGAAAATTTATTCCACAAAGAAAATATTAAAATATCCAAGACATTTATCCCAAATCAGTGATTCATCAATTTTAGCAATAACATGGTTATAAATTCAGTTTACATAAATAATTTTGACATTCATTGTAAACATTTTCAGTTCTAGGTGCTTTAACTCAAGCATTTTTTTTAAAATAAAATAATAATTGGAAGAGAAATAAATGAAAAGATCATCATTGTATATTTGAGAGGTAATTTTCAGGTTATGTTTCAATCCATCAATATATTAATCATTATTTGTGATCATTGAATTTGGATTTTTAACTTAGCCAACACTAATGATACTTCCTTTGGAATTTTCACTAAAAGGGGCATAACATTGATCAACTTTTGAGGGTGAGTAATGTTTAGAATATCTTCACTCACATGACTTGAAAATGAAATATCCATGTAAAATTTAATTCTTATATCCTTATGTAACCTTTCTTATAAAAAATAATCAAGTAATGATATTTTTTGTGTGAAAATGATCTTAGGTCCGACTATGTTAGAAAGTAAAGATCTAGGAACCCAAATCTATATGAGTTTTATAGAAATTAAAGATTAAATTTAGAAAAAATATTTTAAAAATTAATTCTAAACACCACATAATTAAGGTTATCTAAGATAAAAATCATTTCTATGGTTTCATCCTATACCATAATGAAAAACACTAAATACTAGACGTGGTTTTATTATTCATTCCAAGGAAAAAAGTAATTCATATAGACTTTTGGACCTTCACCATTACTTCATATTCCTTTTTTTATCTTGTTTTATTTTTTCTTTTTAATGATTTGATTTTGGTAATTTTATCCATTAATAAACAAACTTGAAACATATTTAAATTATTTTACCTCATTAAATAATTCCCTATTTTTTTATATCATGAAAATCACTAGTAGAGGAATATTAATCCTTGTTGAATTTTAAATCATAATGTTGTTAGGAAAAATATTATTTTTTTCCTATAATATTAGTAAAATATTTATTTTAATTATTTATGATTTTTACAAGTGATTCAAAATTATCCTTCAATATTGAGATCTATTCACTGAGTTCCTTTAAAAAATTGTTTCTAGATTTAGATTCACAAAAAGAAAAATAAATATTTTATATATAATCAATTTAATCCATGAAGAAAATGATGGGTTCTAGATTAATTTTCCATCATGAGAATTAGATCCCAAATTAACACTAGATACTAGAAGTTCTCCAGATAGCATGTATAACCATTTTATGTTAATCAAATTTCTTGTCAAAATTTTTCATTGTATTCTAATTATCCTTCAACTGAGGGAAATTTGGTATGATATTCTATATCTTTTTAACATCCACAGAATGTTTCTTATTTTAAATTCCATCAAAATTTATTATAATTGTTAAAGGATTTCTTGAATCCTATTCTCTTCCTGTATAAAATTTTGAATATCTTTGAAAACTGGGAAAGTTCACAATAAGTATCCAAATAGCTTAAATCTTATTCACTGCATGAGTCATATAATATTTTATCTTTAGCTTTACCATCATCCTTATAATTAGATACATTTAAGTTAGAATTTTATTTTTATAATTAATTTTTGACTCACTAAATGAGCCTTTATTTTGAATTTATACATCATTAAATTTCTTATATAATCAATTATTTTCAAGCCTTTTATAAGAGTTCATTCTCATATAGAATCTAAGATTCTACTCTATTTAGATGGTAATATTCTATGAAATTTTAATTCTTGATATGGTTTTAGCACTAGAGTACCCAAAGTAGCTATATCATTCACAATCTTGGTAAATATTCCTTTTAACTATGTTATCCTTTCTCATTCCACCATTCATAATGTATCATACAAGATCATGGTAGTATTTTACCTTATCTTTCTTACATTATTGGTTCATTCATAAGAAAAATAAATTTTATTACACATTTCATTAGCTATAATACACTAAGGAACTCTTTAAACTCACCAAGACATAATTCATTTCTAATGGTATTCATAGATTTGGAGTTGAGATCATATTCAGCTTTGGATACAACACCCTAAGTCTCTAGTTTATCCTTTATAATTTCATGAGGATATAAAACCTTCAAATAAACTTTTAATCCAAGTTTATTCATATAGATAATCATTGAACACTTCAGACAACCAAAATTCTCTCCATTTAAGTACCTTTATCTGATAATAAACATTCATTCTCTTGAATTAACTACTACAATAACAATAGATCTTTAGAATTCAACTAGAAGTGGTTTAGAAGTTAGGATTCACTTTATTTGATACTAATTGATTCCTAAGAAGGTGTTTCATAAAGGCTCAAGAGGTAGTTAATTGATTTCATTAATTTTTTACTTTAAATAAATAAATATCTTCAAACTAATAAAAGAATATATCTCATTTTTTTCAATCATACGTGTAGTGGAAAATAAATAGAAAATAAAAAGATGGACAAGGAGAATATATAGTGGTTTAAGGAACAATGATACCCAAGTAAACTCCACCAACATATTATCTCACTAATTTTGGAGATTTTCAATTTAGATGTTCTTTTTCAAGGGACCCCAAGAATTTAGTGTAAGAAAATTCAACTCATTACAATGGTAATAAGATATTTTACCAGGATCTATCTTTACAAGACTAATCCCCTAAATTTTTTCAACAAATTAGTTGTAAAAATGATTTTAAAATTTCATGTAGAGTTAAAATAAACAACTGATAGATGATTTATCTTCTCTAGAGAATGAGTAAACTTTGGAAGAATATCTAAAGAACTTTGTTTTAAAAAGATATTACTTAAAATAGAACAACGATAGTAAAAATAGTTTTTTTTTTATTTTCTCACAACTAGCAGGGGTATAAAAATAGATTATCACATGTCTTTCATGGTTTGATTGATTATTGATTATAAAACTATTATATTTTTAAATAAAATACATATATTTAACTCAAATGGTCAAGATCTAATATTGTATCCCTCTAAAAATAACCTCTTCACATTTTCATGTGATGTCCTATGAAAATAGAAAACATAGAGGTATACAATATTTATAAATTTCATCTTATTTGAAGAATAAAATTAATTAAAATGGAAGATATAACAATTCCATCCTTTACTTATGTAATCATCTATTAATAAAATACAATTATAATTCTCTAGATAGACTAAAATGGTATGAAGGATCCTCAAAACCATAACAAAATTTATTCTGAACTCTTAAAATATCTAGATTTATAAGTATTCAACATTAAAAGACTTTATTTCATATGTATTATATCTCTGTATAATACTTTATCACAATACATTCAATTTTTTTTTAAAAAATAACACTATAGTATCATAAAATTTCATATAGACGGTAAGACTTTATCTTCTGACCAAAATACTTTTTCATTGTACGGTTTGGTTCAGATTTTAATACATCATTCTAAACATAAGACTTTATATGGAATATAAAACATCATCATAAGGATTTGACATGAGACTTCCTTCTAAGTCTCCACCATATGACTTTCTGTTCCTCAAAATTAATCATAACTCTTCATTCGAATTCAGTTCTTGAGCGTAAGAATTTTTCTATTTGTAATACTTTACAATTTGGGAAAATTTATAAAACCAATAATTTTTTAAAAATATATATACGTGTCATAAGACTTCAAAACAAGGTGTCATCATGTCATATAACATGAATGTGAGACATCAATGCTTATAATGTTTTCTTAAAACTGAATGCAAACAACATATAAAATACATTTAAGAAAACTAATTAATTATCTTGTATACTAAAAGAAAAATAATTCATAATAAAAATTAGGGTGCTTGTAATCATTATTACTTAGAATAATCCATGGATATGTTGGAAACACATTAGTTTTTATAAATAAGAAGGAAAAGAAAAACCACTTGAGTAAAAAAATAAACAATATCTTCATTAACCCTTGAAAACCCCTTCTATTTAAGAATACATTATAAACATTTTCAAACTAGCTAGCTATAATAACATAAGTTTTATATGTTAATGGTTAATTTTATGGTCTTACTCATTAATAAAAAACATATAGTCCCCTTCCATGTCAATAAAGATACGTTTTCATCAATAAAAATATATACAAGTTTACATAGAGTTCACAAAATCAATTCCATGAATAACATTGTATAATTTTATATATTATAAGGTAAACTCTCATACCAACTGGTATTTCACCAACACCACCCATGCAACACTTTTATCAAACTAGTTTTACATCCCATGTGATTTGAAAAAAATAGTGGTATATGAAATCTCTTTATCATAAGTCCCAATCCCTGAACTAAAACAATAGTGATAGAGGAATGAGAAGAAATGTTATCTATCAGTACATACACAAAGTATAATAAAGTTATATAGTACATTGTATAGCTTGTGATCACTATAAACTAGGTAATAAAATTGTATGATGCTATCTAAATTTATATCCCTTTCCTAGTTTCTCTTAATATCTACCACCGCCTAATTGTTTGTCTATTCAAGTTATCATGGATGAAGAATGTCCCTCAATTAACTTACTCTGATACCACCCAACATTAGTTGTTCATTTTCACATTGATCGTACCATTACATGTTGTTTTGATTAGGTATGAAATATTTATGTTAAATATGAAGGTTTCATGGTTTATAAATATTCATAGTGTAAGACCCTTTCTAACCACACTAATAAGAGGGACATATGAGTTTTCATTGTCCATGATCAACTTAGAGATATCATATGATATATGAATTACAAAAAATGTATTAGGAACTCCCAAATCTATAGAAACAATATGAATATGAATACTAGAATTTATTCATTCACCGCAAAATTAACTACCCAAAAAAGTGAGAGAGCCTATCAATATTTATATTATGTACGAAACTCATATAAATTTCCTTCAGAGATGAAATTTCCTATTTTATGGTTTTTTATCATTTAAGCCATTACCATCTCCTAAAAAAATTCTTCAAAGTAAAGATGATGACATATAATTGTATATAAATATTTAAATCTATTTAAAAATGAAAAACCCTTGAATCATTGTTGTAATGTTGCTCGATTCGTCACTCTCCCACATGGCCAAATCAGGTTGGTTATAGGGCCTCAAGCATTCCTACACATATTCCAGAGGCTGCTGACTACCAGTGAGGGTGCGATGAGTATAGTGGGGATAATATAACCACTAGTACAGAGTTAAAATATAGAGGAAAAAAACAATATAAATAATTATTAGTGTAATGGAAAATAGTGGAAATAGTAAAAAATACAATTGGGAAGTAAAAGGAAGAACATAAAATCCAATAATAAAGAATCATGTAATGTTAGGATGAAATGTATTTAAATTTATAAATGAAAGTGATTCTAATAAAAGAAATAGATAAAAAAATAACTAAAAGACACTGGTCTCGAACCCCAGGTCGATCCTTCCTCCATGTTCCAATCCATACAACATGCAATTATCAATAATAAGGTCCCATTACCTTGTCCAAACCTACATCCATGTAATTTTTCTTGGGTATCAAATAGTGTCCCGTGTACATGTAAGTAAAAATAATTAGGTCAACAACACCGTGTCTAAACAAAAACATTATGAAAATAAGTGTATGCAATAAACTAATAAACATGTGTATTAACTAATCAATTAATACAGAACAACAATCAACCTACTATAACACCATGTCGGAATATCTCCAAGCATGTAACACAACCATGTTAACCATAACCATAAATCCAAGGTATAATCACATATTACAGAAAATCCCTATGTATAATCATTTCAATATCTAGTATAAGTCTTATATATAATAATTTCATCATCCCAGGCATATCCCTCTATATAAATATTTTAGCACCCAAAACATAGCCCTCAGTTTAGTCATTACAATATAAAATTGGGCCATGCCCACTATATAAGAATTGAATCAGGAAACTGGGCCAATCATTTCATATAATCATTATCAAAAAAACTCAACACAATTCATAACAATAAGGATATCCAAATATCATATCACCATCATCGATGGTTAATTCTATAAATTGCTAATTTTCTTTCAATTACATATTTCATTTTTCTAGTGGGTATTAAACCATTAATATTCCAGTTTGTACCCTATAATATCATATAAAAAAGTCATTTCAATTAACAATAATCCACTACCAAGTGATATTATATCAAGAAAACACTTAGGTTATCATATCTTTCTAAACACACTTTGACCTATTAGACAATTAATTATTATCCAATGGTTCACTCACTCAACAAGTAACCACAATCTAGGTGACAATACCATTGAATCTAAATGGATCTAAGAAATAATCCTGTCTATGAGTCTTGATAATTAAAAATGAAATTAATTTTTTCAAATATTATGTCATAGAAATCATAATATAACACATTCTTAACAATTTCAAAAAAACATTGTCTTAGTTTTAATACACCTACATTAAACTAGTTATCAACGCAGTGACTCCAAACGGTAACGTCAGAATGAAAGAAGATGAAAAAGATAATAAGAATAAACCTAAATCAAACAAGATCAAGATCAACACCGAAAACATCCATAGTAAAAATATTCCACCACTAAAATAGATATAAATTAAAAATATAGGGGAAACCCTATGAAAACAACTCACCAGAGACTGATTGTTTGGTTAGAACATCTAGAATAGAAGAACGGACTCCAAAATATCATATAAATTTCATAGGTATTGAGAGATTAAGGATACATGTGGATGAATGAATAAAAAATATGCATGGAATGAATTATAACCATTGATACTAAGAAATATATGATTTTCAAATGTATTACACATCATGTAAATATTTATTTTTGAGGTACACAAAAATTCATGTCACCTCAGGTGAGATTAACACTTCCAAAGAATTACACATTGTGTAAATAAATAAAGAAAATGTAACAAGTTCAAAACCTATATTTTTTTGATGGAAGTTTCTTGGGTACAGTTACACATTGTTTTATACATATACATAGAATTTAAATTTCCTCCTAGAATCATTAAGCCCAAAATTTTATGGAAGATCCTAGAATACTTCATAATCCTTCTAAACTCTTGGGAATCCATCACAACCCCATTAAACACATTTACCCAAACTCCATTAATTCAACAAACATACATACTCATACTTTAGGTTGTTTTATCTAACAGAATTCCTCCAACTATGAATGAGACTCAACAAACAAGGTTTTATGAAAAATGAAAAACCAAACAAAAGAGGTTTTATAAATATATACAAGTGGTATATACCTATAAAAGATGGTATTTTATAATTATTTGATAAAAAGTATAACAATTAATGAAAAACATTAATAAAACTAAATCCAAATTCATATACAATAAAAATTATCTACCGTATATTTGGTAACTCCAGCTACCACTCATCCCCGAGTTTCAATAATACAAATTTCTTATTGAATGAAAATATAATCATATCTTACTTACCATGTTAAATATACTATAACATCCAAGATGATCCCAATAATAAACCAATGATCAATAGTATATAATAATTTTACTATACCCAAATCAATGAAAATATAGTTTCCACCCCACAAACCAATACCTGGATTCCTGATTAGACATATATTCTTTGAACTTTAGTATATATTTTTCACTGTATCTCATGTAATATCATTCTCCAAATATCACTGTTTATTGTCAATATCCTCTAAAAAATCGAACTAAATTCATATTATGCTCTATGTGATATATATTTAAAAGTAAATCACCCAAATGATTAATTTTTAGTCTAGTAAAATTAATTATATGATCATGTAAATAGAATTTATTTAACTTTACTTGTAAATACATCCTTTTATACTATAAAAAATTGATCAACATGCACAGGCATAATGAATTATTCCTACTTGATGCATGAATTACATACTTAAAATATACTTTGATGTTAATACACTTACCCCAGAAAGGATATATGGTATATTAAAATAAAAACATATAATTATCATGGGACTCTATGTATATGGTGGGTTTCCCTAGAAAGCAACACCCCATAAGTTTAATAAACCATTTCATTACCAAAACAATGAAATCCTTATATGTTTCTGCACGAAAATTTATCCTAATACATTTTCGGATAAAATTATACAATGACATAAACCCACTAGGAATCCTTCTTAATAGATAGATAGATTGATATTATCCCTAAAATACTACATCAAATAGGCCACAACATGATAACTAATAAAAAGTGTATAAAATGCACTTTATGGAAGGCATTATCCATTTTCATAGAAAACTGAAATTCCAATATAAAAAAAGTTCTAAAAACCATGAGAAATTAATATAATATCATTAATTAACTATAAAATACATTATATTTCATATAACCGAAAAAATAAATCAACGAATAATGAAAATAATTCCATATTAATAATACTAATCATACTTTATATAATGATAAAATAAAAAAGTAGAATCCTCTAAATCCAATTATCCTCCATGTAATTTAAACTAATAATGTCTAACTCCACCTCTAATATGATCCTAGATATATAAAAATAATTAATAAAAGTTGGATTGGGTGTACACTATAATTACTAGGTTCCCCCTCTAGAATTAAGGCATATCAATGTGGATAAATCATACAAATTCTTTTATAAATGAAATAATAAATAAGATAAACCAGTTTATATCAATGGTATATTTAAATATATCTATGTCCCACCATAATTAAACCTATTAAATTATATATAAAATTATAATAAAACTCTTTCTACTAATTAAAAAATATAAAAAAGGCCTTTATAACCATACCCAAAAAAAATTCATTTCCACTAGTTTGAATACCAGAATAATATAATACAATATACTTGAGAGAATTCAACATTCCATGTATGTGAATACAATATTCTAAAGCGGTAATGTTTTTATCCAACTATGAAAACAAATATTCTTGGATGTATATAGAATCCAATATAAAATGGACATTATAACATGATTAATCCAACTCATGTAGTGTTTTCATAGAATATAGAGAATAAAACATCAATCCATCATTGAAAAAAATAATGATATACTAACTTACCAAAATATCAACTCAATTCATATCCAGGAAATAAATCCCATAACAATTAAATAAAAAATATTATTTCCTTTTAGTTTAACAATTGTGAAAATATAAAAAAATTATCACCAAGATATAAATTTCAGTAATTCTTCAATTTTCAACCAATTCCTTATTCATAATTATCTCTATAAATATGATATTTTAAATACTCCACTGGAATTATATATTCTATATTTGGAATTATTTATTAACACATATAGTAGGGTACCCTAAGATGGGGGCTTAATCAAGGTTTTTAAATTTAAAACATTTATTCTAATGATATTATTTTATTCTATATTAAAACCCAACTCCATACCTAACTGTATATATAAATAATAAATAAAAATAAAACAGAATAAATTTTACTTGGTTCAACTATAATTGTATATGTCAATAGAATATATACATAAAGACATATTAGTACACCAAAATCCCATAAATAAAACTACTTTTTTTACAAATTCAGAGTGGACTCATTGTCCCTATTAGTTTACAAACAATAATATGAATAAGAACAAAATCCCCTCAAGAATACATTTTTTATTAAAAAAAATATAAAATAAGAGGTTACACCTCCATTAGTTTAATAATACACTCTTTATTCATAAACGGAATGATCTCCATATTTTTCCTTTTTATTAACATAGTAATCATATATTAAATTCAGAAATCATTCTAGAAAATGAGATCTTTGGAATTCTATTTATCTAGGATCTGTTCTCTCTTTTATCTCTTAATATCAACTTATCTATATATGAAGTTAATTATCCAATTGAAGAAAAAATATGCAACTGGATCTTTATTAAATTATTCACTCCTATTTTAAAAATATAGGAAGTGTCCACCATTTTTGTTATCAAAATCAGAGTACAAAACTCCATGTTGGATTATTAAATCCTCCACCTCTTAGATAGAAATTTGAATATGTAAAGTATATCAAATCTATGAAATTACATTGTATCTCTAATAATCATGGAATAATGTCTTAAAAAATTACTACAAAAAACATATCTTAATCTTATTTATACTCCAAACTTTTCACCAATATTAAATTTTTTTATATAACTCCAACTAAAATATTGTGGCATTAGAAAAATCAATGTGTCATAACTTGGATTTCACAACCTCTCTTTTTGGAATGACTATATTTCCCATATTATATAGTACTGAACACTTTATTTATAACTTTACATTATAATAGACTATATTTGTTACATGATTTATAATTTCACATTTCATTAAAATTTAGACAAAAATATAAATAAAAAGTATGACACAACAATCTGACTATAATATACAGACCATCATAGAAAATATTATAGTGTAACGTAATGTGTGTTATTCAATTAATTTTTCTTTATTGAATAGAATATCTTCAACTTCCTTCAAACTATTAATAAATCCCCAAAATAAAATATCAAATTATTTATTAACTCCCATGTAATATCATTATAGAAAACACATCCCAAAACCTTCTTCAAGGAGTTTATCCCACAATATTCCCCTTTTGGCTGGTTAACAACATAAAACCCTCCAACACAACTATTTTAGAACCATGCGTTGATCACCATCAACATTTTTGAGATAGTATAATCAATTATTTAATAATAATTTTATTTAATCACATATGTGTTATCCTGAATATGAGAAATATTTTCTAAATAAATTTTTATGAATTAAACACTTCATTATTACCATTCTTGGACACTCCAATGACACCCCTTGGTACTTAACTAATATTTTTTCTCCATTTTCTATAACAATAAATATATTTTATATCATTTCCTTAATTAAATTTTCCTATTTGATTAAAAAATCATTAAATATCGACTAATTATTCATAAATGAGTATTTTTACCCTTGAAACTCTACATGGGAACCAAATTTACCCCATTCAAGTAAAATTTATCCCCTAATTGAAGAAAAAATACCTCTAAATGATATTAAGTACCTCACCCCATTTTATCAATGAACCTAATGAGAACATTATTTAACATCACTTTAGGGAATAAGTTACTCACTAAATAAATTCATGAGAAAAACATCTTGATATAAACCACTTATTGATAACCACTTATTGAGTATTAGATGTGAAATAATAATCACCCTAGGTGAGTCAGGTCCCTTATCTAAATAATTAATGTGGATAAATGTGGGTTAAATATAAGATACAAATATTGCATATCATATATTTCCTTGGAAAGCGTGTTCATCATAATTGTTTTATTTAAAATTCAGTAGAAAAATACTATATTTTAACTGATAGATTATCATATTTCAATTTGATAATTTCATATATGATTTTTATGTACTTTTTTAATAAAAAATGGACTATATATTTTCTAAGATTTATAACACTTTTGTCATCACACATGATTTTAATCAGAGTGTTTACCTAAACTACAATATCTTCAATCTATTACTTCATCTATAATATTTGTTTTCAATATTGAGTAGAAACAATTTATACATATTTCAATGTACCCAACGATATGTAATATTACTTATTTTTCTACCATGAAAGACAACTCTCTATAATATAAAGCATCATCTGAGGATGATTTATATCATATACTAAACCAGCCTATTCTACATCCATATATCACAATAAATCCTATAGAAATATACACTTGTAAAATAGTAAGAAATAAACCATTCCTTTGCTATACCAAAATAATATTTTAATCATAATCTTGTATATTTACTTGTAAATACATTGATACCTTTTCACCTAACATGTTTTAAACACAATGTCTAGTCTTGAAGTTATTTAGTACAATAGGCTTCCAATATTTTTCTATACTACAAAATTTCAAGAACTTTTTTTATCATACTTTAATATCTTTAACTGGGTAACAACAAGTGTTTACAAAAAAATCTATCCTCCCTGAAATAATTTTTAAGTTTTTTATTAAAATATATGGAATGAGATATCAAATTTATTTGAATTCCTTGTATCCCCTAAAAACTAAGTAAAAATTTTAATTCACTAATCACTATCTTTTCAAAAATTCTTCACATAGATCCAGTAAGGTACTTACATTGAGATTTATTTGATAATAAAAATATCATGTAATATATATTAACTAAAACCACCATCCTTTTATTATCCTATTTTATAACAGATAGATTATTATTAACTCCCATACATTGGAATCCATGATTTCTCAAATAATTATGAATCCTAAAATACTATGTAATTGGTGCTTTCATCAACCTATAATGTTTATTTTTCAGGTGAAACACTTTATGGTCATATTTCTCAATTATAAATTTATCTAGATATTCAATTTGAACCAGTTCTTCAAGATACCTATTAAAAAAATATTTTTAACCTATTTTAAATGACTTGAATATCTTTTTTATCACTTTTTCCAATGTTAAATGTGTCATTTCAAATATATCTTGAAGTGTAAATTTCCTATCCATTCCAATTCCTTCCATTTAAGAGTGGCCATACACATGATTTTTTTCTTTATTTAAAATAACAATCCTTATTTATATAATTTTTTATGAAAAATATACTTGGTTTGGTTAACACTTTTTCCCCCATCCATATAATAATATCCCATGCATTATTATTATAAATTTAGTCGAGATATTAATTCAGGGACTTGATCTAACTCTCATATTTATTAGCTTAATAAAAACATTAATCGGTTACTTATGATAAGTGCGATATATAATTTAGATACTTCATTTTATTCTTTTATACTAGATATATCTTATCACCAATGATGTTTTGTACATAAATTTCCACCATAATTATCAACATCATTGTCATTTAATAGTTTGTTTCATCAGAATCATAATCAATGTATTTATTTAAATCAACATCAATCTGTTTTACTCCCCCTAATCTAATTAACACATTAAATATTTCATTAAAAATATGTTTACTATTTTATTTTAAAAGCTAAACATTCTACACAATAGTTAAATATAGAAATTCCACTATTCGTAAAACACTTTTTATAATTCTATTAACCCTAGTAACCTAGAGTAGGTGGTTACTTTATTAAATTGGTATAAAATACAAGGGATCACAATGAAAATGATCGATTAGTTTAGTAATATTGAATAAACATAATACATATTTGTATTCCTTATTAAATTGGTAATAATCATAGAACACAATAAAATAAAGTAAACAACATCCTTGAATTTATTCAAAAATTCCATCTTCGTAACCTGGGAATGAAAACAAATTAAGGGTGAGATCAAGTACTTATTAAGGATTAATTAAAATGAAATCCATAAAGAATAAATAGGATTAATCTACATGGAATGTAAAATAAATGAACTGATATTCCATATATATGACTTTAATATCCTGATAATATAGGGAATAATAAACACTATATGGTAAATAATTAAACAGATTTTTTTTAAATAATAATAGAGAATGAAATTCATCTAGAGATAATATCACTATGAAAATATCCCTGATAATAATAATATATAAAAAAAGGCAATGATTAATTATCTAATTCTATGATTTCGAGGCATATGAAACCTTTACTATCAATTCCTTCTTAAGGTGGTTTAAACTACTGGTAAAAATTATTTTAATATCATCATAACTTCATTCTCCTCATGAGACTACCAATTTGTTGATGGGATATCATTAATCTGCCCCCACCCATGTCTTTTATGTCCAAATAATTACTCATATATAAAAAATAAATTTTATTCTTGAATCAATATGACTTATAAACAAATAATTTTATTGAAAAAATAATACAGATTTATCAATAATTCCTATGTTAATTAGGCACTTTCGATATGTAATACCATATGTTGAAATGGTATACGACTTAGGCTGTAATCATATCAATAATACAAGAATATATATATTTTATAAAAAATTAATTTTTATTGAATGATTGTATTAAATAAATAAAAATTGTAATATATACACCAATGGAAATAAATTGGGTGCATAACATTTAAATACTCCTTAATAATGTGAAATAGAGATGAATTGCCTTATCATTTTTATTCATTTGAATAGTATTCCCCATGAATAAATAAAATTTAATAAAAATATAAATGTAATTAGAAAAAATAAATTCAAGATATATTATGTCCAAGTGTAATTATATACAACTCCTTAAATAATATATGTACATAATATCAAAATATGCATCAATGAAATAAAATTATGACAAAGATCCTTACAATGATCTTATAATTGAAGTATGCATTAATAAAATTAATATATTTTGTGTATTCATTATAAAGACAGATAAAACAACTATAAATACAAAATAATATAATAAAAATTATTTCCACACATAATTTTATCGAGTAATATCCAATGAAGTAGATGTTTAACCCAATGAATGAAAATTGTGTTCAGAAATCCCTTACCTCAAGTTTGAAAAACATAAAAATCACTCAAACCTCCTAAATAATAGTTTTAAATTTTTTTAGTTTATTCCATAACCATATTCATAAAATCGTATATGATCCTTTTTTTGCATCTTAATGCTTTATCAATAACAATATTTCATTAGTTTTACTGTTTTATGTGTGGATTGCCATGCTGTCTCATGCATGTTTTGTCATGAATGTCCCAATTATCTTTTATAGGATACAAATACATAATATATAGAATTATATTAATGTTAAAAATATCATATTTAATCATTAAATATATTTTAAAACCATTCTTGATTTTTTCCATGGAAAATGAATCATATCAAGTCAAAGAGATGATAGGTCGTACGTACGCACGAGTGATGATATCATTCCATTAATGGGTGAAACAGTAAGAAAGTGGATGATATATTAATTATATATAACTAATATCATGTAATATATATCATATATATTTATAATTTCCATCATTATGACCATCCAGATAGTGTGGTGAGGAAAAAAATTACACCACTACGTGTAGGCGGTAAGTCGTACGCACACACATGTAATGCTTTTCTTTTTCATAGGATAGATAAAATGCGGAATATGGTTGTATCATAATCATAATAAAATATAAGTATATATATTATACTATATATATTATTTATGAATGGAAACAATACATTAAGTTGAATTAGAAGAATAAATAATTTTTGAATGAGTCGGTAATGATGGTTACCTCTTCTACGAAGGATCTCTTTTATAACTTCTATTAAGAAAACTAGGGTTATATTTTGAATGGATAAAAATATCAAGAACTTAAAAATTTATTTTTATAAGATAAATGAATAGATTTTTGTGAGGATAAATAAATTAATGTGGTGTAAATATTTTAACTAAGGGGTTCCCTATTATAATTAATGTGAGGGGAACATTAGGAATTTAATAAAATATTAATTTAATATAAATTAATTTTCAATAACAAATGAACCAATTTTTTTTTTAAAATTAAGATAATTATGGGTCAAATGAAACACATACCATAAAATTTAGCTATGTATTTAATAAATTTATAGCCTTATATTTTGGTTTTAACCCTTATTTAACCTCTTTAACTCTTACCGGGAAAAACTCATTTTCTACTCTTTGAGAGATAATATAGTTATTATAAAACGAAATAAGAAAAATAAATGTATTGTGGATGAAATTTTAAATTTTATCATAATAATTTGGAAAATTTTAATATTTATATTAAATTTATATCATTTAATGATATATTATTTTTTTCATAAAATATTTATAATATAAATTTTAAGAACTGTTCTTTACTTTGAATTTAATAAAATAAATAAAACAAATGACATAGAAACAAATCATTTAATACATATTTAATATGTAAATTTCATCTATAAAATTCTTGGATAACCATAAATAAATCAAATTATATATCTTTTAATATTTTTAATATCATTTATATGATTTTTCCCATTAATTAAATCTTTACTACATTGTCGTTTTGTAATCATTTAAGGAAATTATTTCTTCAATAAAAAGTAAAAATTATTACCATGATGAATATAAATTTTTTATACTTACGATTACTATTTATATTCGAATATATACTCTGGATAACATCATATTAAAAATGTTATAATTACTAAAATCATGAATGTGACTTCTTTGACTTTTATTTAAATAAAATGTTATAAATAAAATAATCTAATCCAAATGAAAATAAATTTTCATATAACCAAAACGTGAATGATTTTGGATGAATATTATTCATATAATAAAATATGGTCAAATTGTTGGGACATGTTTTGTCATTATGTTATTATTTTTAACCAAAATTACCCAATTTACTGTTTAAATTGGTAACAAAAATTATCAATGTTAGTATTCATATTAGAATAATCTGAACTATTTAATAAATTTTTATCTTATTAATAAAAAAATGGAACAAATTTTTCAAAATTAAAAACCCATAATTTTTAGAATTTAATTTAAAATTAATTATGTAAAACGTAATAAAAAGAATTTTTCTTAAAAAATGAATTTTTAAGCGAAAAAATGAACAAACACAAAAATTAGGTATAAGTATGATTAAAATGAAATTAATTAAATTATAAATTCGTAAAAATTACCTAATTTAATTTTATATAAAATTAAAATCATAAAGAAAAAAATTTATATAAGGAAAATGACAGTTTTATAAAAAATCTGCATTTTCACTATTCATTGGAAAATATATATTTTCAGAAAATTATGAAAAATTCACCATAAAATAATTTTAATATGTTGATTTAAAATATTATATTTTTTTTTTATAAATTAAAATTTAAGGAATTTAAATAAATTTATTATAATATTTACTCTTAAAAGAAAAAAAAACCCATTTTTGAAGAAAACATATTTTTGAAGAATAATTGATTTTACCAAAAAAATAAGTTCTTATTTAAAAATAATTAATAAATAAATTAAAAATGATTTAGAAAATTATATGTTTCAAAATATGGTTAATGATATTCACACCCACTAATTTAACATCAAGTTTACAACAATCCTTTTAAAATAATGACATTTAATTGTATATCTTACATCGTTTAAGCCCGGTGTTGCGCACACCAAAATCTATTAATTAAATTTTATATATTATCAAATCCTAGAATTTTAATATATCTAAAACATAATAAATTTTTTCCTTGAAAACTAAAATTTAAAATTTAAAATAAAATGTTGATATTTTGAAACAATTTTCTAGGAAAACCACATCATAAAAGTGTTAATAAAACGTTATCTTCAAATGAGGAAAATTAAAAGTTGAAGGTCACTATAGAACTAGGATTATGAATAGTAAAAAAATTAGTGCTAAGTGAAAATATAGAAATTGAATATAAATCTGATTATAAATTTTTAATAGTGTGATAGAGAACATGGAAATTAGAAATTTAACCATCACAAAACTATAAATCTATTATTTGTTAAAAGAACATTTATTTCTTAGAAAGAAAAGTAATTAGATAATTTTCTTGTTCTAAAATAAATTTCCTATAGTTGAGTTATTATTTTACTACTTATAGTAAGAACATAAGGAAATATAATTACTTGGGAAGTATAGTTGTATCTAGTAATAAATTTTCACTAAAAACTGATCTTTTTCTCCAAATGATAAGTATGATTTTTTTATTCTTGACACACTAGAATCAACGTCTTCAGATCACAACATCCACAAATGAATAAAAATATATTCTTACGTTATTTATACATTATCCAAAACCAAAATGATTAGATAATTAAAAAATTGAGTAAACCTTCATGTGAGGAAAACAAGTCTAATCTACTGAAATTATATAGTAATGCCCAAAATTTAATTTAGATCATTCAATAAATTGTTTTCCTTAAATTTTATCAAAACAATTCTAGACTAATATTAAAATCCAAAATTTAGAATGATTTTATGGAATATTCTTCCAAGATAAAATTAATATTTCTCTCTAAAAATGTGCATTCTTTAGAAATATAATGTCTATGATATGAAAAATATTTCCATAAATAACATGAATCACCATAAATCCAATATGAATATTATATTCCCTTATTAAATTGGTAATAAAAATAGGACATAATAATGGAAATTAAACAAAATCCATAAACTTATAAAAAACATTCATCTTTATCACCTGGGAGATAAAACAAATTTAGGGTGAAATAAAATGCTCAGTAAGGTTTAAGTATATGAAACCTATCAAGAATAAATATGATTACTCTAAATGTAATGGTAAATAACTAAAAACATATTTCTTTTAAATAAATTGGATATCTTGATAAGATAAAGAATAATTAATATGAAAATATAAATAACTGAACACATTATATTTAAATAATAATTGATAATAAATTTCATCTAAAGATAATATCATTGTGAAAATATCCTAGATAATAATAATAACTAAAAATAAGTAAATTATTAATTATCAAACGTCATATTTCCAATTCCCATGATATTTTTACCATCAATACCTTTCCAAATATTGTTTAAACTATAGGTAAAAATCAATTTATTACCAACATAACTAGATTCACCTCATGAGACTAATAATTAATCAAGAATCTATCATTAATCGGGCCGCACCCAGGTCATGTAAGTCCAAATCATTCCTCATAAACCAAAAAAAATGATTTAATTCGTGAATAAATATGTAAGAACACAGGTTTTTAGAATGGGTCAAACCCCCAACCCTGTTTGAATTTTGACTTGTTCAGAGAAAAATGGAAGAATCTAGGAAAAACTTTTAAAGATTCGGAGGTCATACAGGGGCTCACGGTTTGAACAAACCATGCAGCCAGCCCAAGAAACCACGCACCCTTGACAGTGGGCTCCACACGGGTGGCGCACAGTTTTTCAAACCGTGCAGGCAAGCCATATAAATTCCCTGGGTGAGATAGTGGAAACCGCACGGTTGGCGCACAGTTTTCCAAACCATGCAAGGTAACTGTGAGGCCATATAATGTTAGGGTTTTTATGTTTTGGGCCACTCAGGATTTCCCATTCCTCCATCATTCTTCCTCCCACTAATGGCTCACATGGGGGTTCTGATTTTCTAAGGTTGGGGGAGCTCCTTGGATTGTTTTGGAGACAAATTGAAGGGGTTTCTTGGGGGATCGAAGTCGATTCATCTCATGTAAGACTCTTCTCTTGGTTCTTCTTTGGTTTTTTCTAGGTCTTCTTTTCCCTCTCTCTTAGTTTCTTAGATCTACTAGGGTTGCATGTAGATCTAGGGTTGTTTTTCCATTGTGTGTTAAAGGATGAGATTGTTGATTTAGGGAAGGGTTTTTGAGGCGGTTTCGAGGAGGTGTTCACCTGTTTGGAGTGCGTTTGGGCGAAGGGTTGATTTTACCAAACCCTGAAGGTAGTTGGTGCATACCTCTTTTTGTTTTTTCAGGGTCATTTGGGTAGCGCAACCTTCGATGAGATTTTAGATATTTTGAGAGAGACCCTAAATTATCTGCTACTGTATATTTAAATTGTTTATTACAACTATGCGATAACTTTGGGTATTCCCTTTGTCCTGTCTTGATTGAGGGGGGTCGGGCGAGAGGTCGTTTCTCACATGGGGAATTTTGTCCAGGGTTTCCAAAATGATAATACTTGAATTGTATTGTTTTTAACTATTAGGTATAGTTATTTAAACCTTGATATAAATTATTGGGGACCATAGAAACTTGAACACTAGTATGGGAAACCACTTGCTTAGTGAAATTCATATGTTTAGAAGGATTTTCATGTTTATGTGTTCTTTTTAATTGTGTTTTATATGTAAATGTTGAATTACATATGTTGGAACCATTGGGTGGTGATGGGTGTGGCCCGAATATTGTTGAGTGATGCTGATCACAGATTAGTCTTGGCCCGGGTTACATTGGGTGGTTTTGACCACGGGATTGGGTGTCATGGACGTCAGCTTGAGGCAGTATGACTATCAGGTTGGGCATGGCCTGGGTTACTTGGATGCTGAGGCCATCAGACTTGAGCAACATGGTCGTAGGGAAACAATGTGTCAGATGTGTGGTTGATTAGGTGCTATTTTGGTGACTAACGCTCACACAAAGCTTTAATTAGAGTGAAAACAGAGATACTTAGTGATGAGGTGGTTTTGACCACTCGTGTGGGTAGAGGGCCCTGTAGATGCGGTTTGGGTACTTTGGTTGGGGGTGCTTCCCGTAGGAAGCCACATGGGAGGTGAGGATCCTCCAGGTTATAACTTTGAGGCTATCGGGTTGGGGGTTGAGGCTCGCCGTGATTTGAGGGTAGGTATCATTGTCCCTCCTGTTACTTATTTGAGGTAGGATATCGCCATCCCTCCGGTTACTTGATTTGAGGGTAGGTATCTCTATGCCTCCAGTTACTTATTTGAGGGTGGATATCGCCATCCCTCCAGTTACATGATTTGAGGGTAGGTATCGCTATCCCTCCGACAACATTATTTAGGGAATACATCATTGTCCTTCCGGTTATTTATTTGAGTATCGACATCTTTGTTCACCCAGGATACTTCTTGGGCGTTCCTTCGAGATGTCGGTACTTGAGAAACGAGCTTTCAAGGGGCACAAGGTGCCGGGTTACTATTCTTGGGCGTGCCTTTGGGACATCGGTACTTGAGACACATGGTGTCAGGGGGCACATGGTGCCGGGTTACACGACAGATATTCCGGCATTGACCGAAGTAGGTGACACTCCATGGTGGCCGCTGACCACAAGTGGAGTTGGTGTTTATTTGTGCATCGTAATGTTTATTGTTTTCCTTGTAAACGCATTTCTGATTAAACACTTATATTAGTTATGCACCGTTGGGTGGTATCCTACTAAGATTCGTCTCACACCCTACATGGGCTATTAGAGACGCATGCGAACTTTATGGATTTACGTGTAGGAAAGAGGCCAACTTCAAGAGCTTGGCTGCATTAGCTATTGCATTGATATAGTATGGACCTTGATGTCATCACTATTTGGAGTTTTTCTTGTTTTTTTCCTTTATTGTATCAGCATACTTATTTTTTATGTAGATACAATTTGTTAGCCATTGGCACCTTTTTATATATAAATACACGTGTGACCTGTTTTGGAAGCATGTTTGTTGTTCAGTGCTAGTTACAAGTGGTGTTCAACATGCAATTGTGTTTACTTTCCGATGAGGTTGTTATATATATTTCTTCTGCTGTTTATCGATATTGAAAGTACTTCTGCTCTGAGGGTCTGGTTCGAGTCTATTGAGTCATTTGTTTTGATGCATCATTATTATTACACTCGAACTAGTACCATTCTTATCCTCCGAGAGGGTATAGCCTCCCCACTATACCTATAAGACCCTTGCTTCTAGTCTGCATCCTTTGGCGTTTAGGAGGTGCGCCTAACGTAGTAACACCCAACCCATTCAGCACTGTTCTAGTGGCTGCTCAGGTTCAAGACATTACAATGTGGTATCAGAGGAGTTCTTGACAGGGATTTAGTAGTAGTTTTTTGCTGGATACTAATGAGTTTGAGACTTCTCTTTTTTATTTATACTAGTTTTACTATTTGGGATATGGTAGACTGGAGATAGGTTATTTCTGGAACTGGGCTCCTAGATTGTGCTTGGGTGCCTGGAGCCCTAGGTATGAGGGATGGACCAAGCTTCCATGGGTGTGAATTGCTATTTTCTTTTGGCTCAGATTACAGTTTATATGATTTCCTCCTCGGTGGCTCAATTGGTGTGTGATGTTATGAATTATGATATGTGACCCATGACCCAGTGCGGTAAGGGAGAATTGGACCATGACCCGGTATGGAAAAGTTTGTTTCTTGGCTTTTGATAGGAACATTTTAGGGTTTTTCAATTTCATAAATGCACGTATGCTTTGTGAAGTGATAATACCATGTGAATAAAATCAATTTCCATTCTTTGTATGCTTTGAAATGTGAATAGTCGAAATTCCTGATATAATTGCTTGTTGTTGCAATGTGTATTCCATGATTTATATTTTTATAGAATTGCATGTGACAGGGTATTTGGTTCTGGCTCTTGTACGATCAGGTAGGACTATCGGTTGAGGTGATTTTGGTCACCAGTATTGGCTGACTCGATCGTTAGTTTGTGTCAACATTGGCTGTGTGGACGAGTATGGCCCGAGGTACTTTGGACACTTGGATCGGTTTGGGGTGGGTAAGCAGGCCATGAGGCTAGGATTCCATGGGGTATGGTTGAAGTGGGGGAGAGTAAGGGTGGTTGTTGTGTGCTACCTTTTACTTCTTTCTTATTTGCGTTGAATATATACTGTTATATATATATATATATATGATATGTCTATCCATTTATGGTATTCATCGGGTTCCTTTTTGGGAGACTCAGATGAAGCGTCAGACGAGAGATGGTATAGTGCCGAAGGTGCATGATCAGGTTCAGGATCCAGTGTAGGCAGAGCAGGAGCCATAGGTACAGGCTCAGGGACAGGATCAGGGTTAGGAGCCTGTGTAGGTAGGACAACAGCTGGGTTTGGCAGCATTCAGGCCATGGCTTGATGAGCAGATCCAAGCGAGCCTGGTACGTGTCTTGCAAGGGATTAATAGAGGAACACACAATGTAGAACCATCCAAGGCATACCTGATGTGGGAGTTCCAGTCACAGCACCCACCACTTTTTTAGGGTGAGGGTGGTCCACAAACGGCATAGAACTAGATAAAGAGGATTCAGATGATATTCGAGCATCTCGAGATGCTTCCAGGGAAGAGGTTCAAGATGTAGACATATATGCTGCTAGGACCAACAAAACTTTGGTGGGATGTGCAGGTTCAGGCTCACAGGTACGAGGGACTGACATGGAAGGACTTAGAGGAAAGTTTCTTCGAGCACTTTTACCTGGAGACACTGAGGGAAGAGAGAGATCAGGAGTTCTTGAGTCTTCAGCATGGATACATGTGCGTCATGGACTATGAAGAAACATTCCCCGAGTTGTATCTCTTTTCACCAGGTATGGTAAGTGATGACGTGACCAGGGTGAGATGCTTCGAAGATGGCTTACGACACGCCATTCCGATACAGGTGAATATCTTCTGGCTAGGTTCTTTCTTAGAGGCAGTGAATCAGGAGATCAAAGTGGATGGAAATTAGAGGGATATGCCCCAGGTTGGTCAGGCAGCCTGAAGAGATGGTTCAGACAGTATGAAGTGGGGATGGGATGAGTTCTAGTAGGGTGGTTAGGCCAAGGACTCAGCTAGACCACTTCATAGCAGTTCTTCAGTGGTTTTTTTTTCAGTGTGGACAGCCAGGACATGTTCAGACCCTGTGCGATATGCCTCCAAATGAGTTCTGGGAATGTGGATAGGTCAGGCATCTAGAGAGGTTATACAAGCATCCTTCTCAAATAGCCGGCAGGTAGGGACCAGAACAGATAGTTGCATCTAGAGTTGGTTCACGATCGGTTCCATGATATGGTAGATGAGGTTCAACTTTACATGGAGGACGTGATAGAGACAATGGGATCTAGCTGAGGGGTTAGTGGATGGTGACTGGAGCAGCACCGTAGGGTGTTAAGGCATTAGGTATCCATGCTTTGGGCCAGGTGCACACCATGGAGCTACTAGAGGATGAGTAGGCTGGTGAGATGACGACAGTTAGAGGTACACCACGGGTGTGGATGTGATTTCCTTGTTCTCTTCTAGCATGACCTATAGAGGCATGTCCGTTTTGAGGGCATGTGAAGCACATGATCTATGTGGACTGACTAGATTCTAGTCACTGGGATTAGCACCATGTCAGGTGCATGATATATTTATAAATATATGTATGAGATGTGTCGCATCAGGGGCATCGAGGATGCGGGTTACTTGAGGCTCCATGGGCATTAGGGCATAGAGGGTGCTAGTTAGTTGAGGTTCCATGGGCATTAGGGCATCGAGGATGCAAGTTACTTGAGGTGCTAGGAAATAGGTTCGTTTTGAGCATCCATGGGATGCAAGAACTCATGGAGGTAGACAATAATGCGATGTGGGATATTTTGGATGTCGGAAGAGGCACAGCGGTGCCAATGAGGCGTAGGGGTGACGATGCATCATGAGAGGACCTTGAGTCCAAAAACAAGTATGTGAACCTTTGCTTGTTCTGAGTTTTGTTCGGTTGAGACCAAGTTAAGAGATTCTGAAGGTGGGGATCCCCTTGAGAAATATATCCAGAACCTTCTGACCGGGGAAGTCCGTGTTACTTTAATAAGGGTAGTATGTTTGGTTCCATATCTAGGTTTTGTTTGATAGACCGGGGAGGAGAAATGTTAATGTCGGGAGATCGTAAAAACCTGGGTTTTTAGAACGGGTCAAAATCCCGACCCTGTTTGAATTTTGGATTTTTCAGAGAAAACTAGGAGAATCTATGAAAAACTTTTAATGTTTTGGAGGTCTTATGGGTGCGCACGGTGGGCGCACGATTTGAAAAAACTATGCGTCCAACCTAGGAAACCATGAACACTTAACAGTGGGCTCTGCACGGGTGGCGCACAGTTTGTTAAACTGTGCTGGCAAGTCACGTGAAGTCCCTGGGTGAGACAGTGGCAACTGCATGGTTGGCACACAATTTTCCAAACCGTGCTAGGTAACTGTGAAGCCACTTAAAGATAGGGTTTTTATGTTTAGGGCCACTTAAGATTTTCCATTCCTCCATCCTTCTTCCTCCCACTCATGGATCACACGGGAGTTCTGATTTCTTGAGGTTGGGGGAGCTCCTTGGCTCATTTTGGAGGAAAATTGAAGGGGTTTCTTGGTGGATCGATGTTTTTTCTTCTCAGATAAGTCTCTTCTCTTGGTTACTCTTTGGTTTTCTCTAGGTATTCTTTTCCCTCTCTCTTATTTTCTTAGATCTACTAGGGTTTCATGTAGTTCTAGGGTTGTGTTGCCTTTGTGTGTTAAAGGTTGAGCTTGTTGATGTTAGGGTAGGGGTTTTTAGGCGGTTTCGAGGAGGTGTTCACTGGTTTGGAGTGTGTTTGGGCGAAGGGTTGATTTAACCAAACCCTAAAGGTAGGTGGTGCATACCTCTTTTTTTGTTTTCATGGTCATTTGGGTAGCATGGACTTCACCGTGTTTTCAGGTATTTTTAGAGAGACCCTAAATTTTTTGCTACAACTTATTTAAATTGCTTATTAGACCTATGAGATACCTTTGGTTATGCCCTTTAACCTATCCTTATTGAGCAGGGCCGGGGGAGAGGTCGATGCTCACATGGGGCATTTTGGCCAGGGTTTCCAAAATGATAATACATGAATTTTATTGGTTTTAAATGTCAGGTTTAGTTATTTAAACCTTGATATGAATTGTTGGAGACCTAAGAAACATCAGTGCTAGTATTGGACAACACTTGATTAGTGAAATTCATCTGTTTAGATGGTTTTTCCTATTTATGTGTGCTGCTTAATTATGTTTTATATGTAAATCTTGAATATTATATGCTGGAACCTTCGGGTTGTGATCGGTGTGGCCAAAATATTGTGGAGAGATGCTGATCCCAGGTTGGGCTTGGACCGGGTTACTTTGGGTGGTTTTGACCATCGGATTGGGCATCATGTATGTCAGCTTGAGGCAGTACGATTGTTAGGTTGGGCATGGCCCGAGTTACTTGGATGGCGAGGCCATTAGACGTGAGCGGCATGGTCGCAGGGACATGAGGTGTCAGATGTGTTCTAGCTTAGGAGTTATTTTGGTGATTACCACTCCCCTAGAACTTTCAGTAGTGTGCACACCGAGATACTCCGTGATGAGGTGGTTTTGACCACTCATGCAGGTAGAGGCCCCTGTAGGTGCAGTTTAGGTACTTTGGTTCAGGGTGCTTGCCGTAGGTGTAACGCCCCGACCCTAGTTACCCAGAGTCAGTGCATTATTACATAACAATGGCATGATCATAAGAAAGATCAAATCTCGAAAGACCGATTGGTTTAGTAGCCTTGGAAACACTAGATATATTCATAAGTTTTACATTACATCATAAATTGAAAAACTACTACAACAACATAATGTCTCTACAGTGCACACTATTATCCCCTCATAATATCCCTGCAGGTCATTCATAACTTACTTCTTCACATCCGGGGAAAAATAAAACATAAAAAAGGGGTGAGCTCAAATGCCCAGTAAGGATAACAATATAGCGAAAACTTTCATAAATAAGAATAAACATTTAAGGCAATGTATAACTAAAACAAAAGCCTTTCAAACATGAACTTTCAACATGGTATGGCATAAATAAAATGAAATAATGCCATTTAATTATTCACATGTATATTCTACTAATCGAATAATCACATGCAAAAATCAATAACCACTTTCATAATGTTAGAATGCATAATGCCAGACTATAATAACCACATAGTCAAGGCCTCGTGCCAAGAATACAAATAAGATTTTGTCAAGGCCTTGTGCCAAGACACTAGTTTGTCTCATGAGACCTACCGATGCATCGAGGAGCTATAGCGGGCTCCACCCGTCACTTACTAAGTCCAATGCATTCCCATATGAAAATGTTTAAACATAACATAAACATTCGTATTAAAACTAGCATACAAAATGTAAATAATTTCACCATAAACTATGAATGGTATAAAAATATCACATCCACAGTCAAACATATCACAAAACCTTCAATACCATATAGAAGTTTTGTATCATAACAAATCAACTTCAAATAATCATAAAATCCATCAAAGGATGTTGACATAGATGAAATCAATATTCTTTTTAAAGAAATATCTCCTTTTAATTTGAAATCATTTAAGATCTATATAAAATAAAACATTTTCATTGAAAATATCCTTATAAGCTTGTAATGGAAGCTTTGAAGATTTTATAACGGCGGAAAATAGCTGCACCCGCCGTATAAGTTAAAAAAAACATTCATACCTTAATTCTGTCGAAAAGGTTAAAAAGGACCTTGTTTTGAAAACGACCGAAAGATTCTTTTATAAACCACTTATAAAAGTCAAAAAGGGAATAAATGACTTTAACTCATATTCTAGTAAATAGTAAAAATGTTTTGAATTACATTTTTAAGAAACATGGATGTGGATGATAAAGAGATCCCAGTAGATTATTACGTATAAACAACCTCGGATAATGAAGAGATTGTGAAATAACCCTTACCTTGTACTTTTCCTTGGTTGGGGTAGGTTAACCTCCTGTATAATGGTGAAATAATTGTTATTAAATTATACAATAATCATATACATTAATATGATATCATATAGGATCTTTTAATATTGGTTTGATAATAATATCTTAGTATTATCGTTGTTTCGGGTGTTAACTTACTTGTTTTCTTTTATATGTTTTGTTACGTAAGATATGTTTGTAAAGGATAGGTTTTATATTATTCATATCCAGAATGATATCAAGTCCTTAAACATCATTTTTAAATCATCAAATGATAATTATACTTGAATGGATATGATGGAGAATGAATCTCATCGCGTTCGTGGAGACGGTAGTCCGTACGTACGCACGAGCGACAATATCATTCTTTTGATATTAAAATAATATATAAATGGATGGTATATCATATATACAGAATCATTAACATGTTATATTTATTATTTACATGAGTTACATATCATTATTATACCCATCCAAATAATAATATATTGAATAACAGTTACACCACGACGTGGAGACGGTAAGCCGTACGTACGCACATATGGTGACATGTTATTCAAAGGGTGGATAGAATACTGAATATGGTTGTACCATATTTATAATAACATCACAGTATATATATGATACTGGATTTATTATTTTAGAATGGTAACAACAAAGGAAGAAGAAGTGGAAGAAGAAAGGAACTTGAAAAGGGTGGTGAAAACATTACCTCTTCTTCGGGTTCTTCCTTTTGATTTGATCAAAAGGGTTCCTTAGGTTGGATTTCTGATCAAACTAAGGCCTCTAGGTTGTAGTGAGGGAAGTTGGGAGAGCATTTGGGCAGAGTTTGGCCGAACCAAAAGGCTTTGAAGGTGTGAAGAAATGGGAAGTAGGAGTGCCCTTTTATAAGAGGGGTGAGGGGCACCTTTGGAAAAGCTAGAGATATTAGTTTATAATAAATTCATAATCGGTTTCCAATGGATCCAAAGTTGACTATTCAAAGGTTAAGGTGGGGATGGGTCGAAAACAACTCAAACAATAGAATTTAGACAGGTTTGTGTACTTATATTAACCTTATCATTAAGTATTAACTTTAAGTTAATTAGTTTCACTTTTACAATGTCTCTTTGTATTTTTATATAATATGGTTAATAAACGTACTACATACATCCAAGAGACCCCCAAGTGGTCCATTAATGATGAACCTATCATGATGTAAGTCTCTTGGCCGAACCTTAGATTTTTAGGAATTTAATATCAATTAATAATATAATATTTGTTTTAAGAACTCTTTTATGTCAATTTTGACACTATTCAATAGTTGATTTTTGTGAAACTCATAACAGATTGATTACTTCGAAAAAAGTCAATTAAATAAATACTAATTTATCATATTATCCTAGAAAATTATTTTAATTCATTAAAAGTTTCATATTATATTTATTTGGGTATTTATAACATCAATTATTTTAATGTTTCACTATTATAGTAATTACTGCATCATCATTGTGTCATAAATAAAACATAATATTTAATGTCTAAAAATTATAAATAAAATATCATTATGTATTAAATCGTTTTATCTTTCTAATGAATATTTATAATCTAAAATCCAACATATATAACCCTATGTAACAATTGTTTTGCTAAAAGATATATGCTTGTGTCATTTTTGTATTCATTTTAACTTAATTAAAATAAAGTGTCATTATCACTTACAAGTGGATCCATGGGGTCCCGAAATAGACCCAAAGATGCCCATGGTCGACCATGTATCAACCAATAGGGTTAAGACACGTTTTAGGGTAATTTAGTATTATTATAATATTATTTTTTTAACCCTTATTTACCGGATTTACCCTTAACCATGGTAAATAAAATATTTACCGCAGTAATTATTCAAAATGTCTAAAAATAAAAGTTACCTATTTACACAATTTGAACATCCTGATTCCAAATATGGAATCCATTTTCCTAAATTCAAAACACATAAGTGGCAGAAATTAATTTAAAATTAATTCCCGCTGTCAAAACAAAAAGCGTGTTTTTAAGAGATAATAACTATCAAAAGATTGACACCTGTTTATGTTCGGTTTAATTGTAAAATTATGTCCAATGACCAACATTATATTAAATGGTAAAAATATATTCTAAATATAATTTAAAAACACTCAAATTCATAATTTATCACTATTAATTATTTTGATTAAAAAAGTTGTTTTTAATTAAAATTTAGTAATTTTCACTATTCATCAAAATATAAAAGTTATCCGAAAAGTACCAAAATATCACCCTAGGATAATTTCAATATTCCGAATCCAAAAATGAAGTCCATTTTGAAATATAAAATATATATGATTTCAAAAAGTAGGTATTACTATTCACAACGGCTAGTTTAATTAGTTATGGTGTGTTAGAACTCGGTGTTGCGTACAACACACGCTATCACATTATTCAAAGAGAAGAGTACCGTAGAAGCTTGGGGTGTTACATTCTCCCCTCCTTCAAATAATTGCGTCCTCGAAATTTCTAGGGTATTACTGCATAAAAATACTCGGGTGGTTCTTCATCATAAGTTCCTCGGGTTCCCACGTTGCTTCTTCCATCTTATGGTTTCTCCACAAAACTTTTACCAGACGCGTCGTCCGGTTTCTCAGCACTTGTTCTCTCGTATCGAGAATCTTGACGGGCTCTTCGCAATAAGACAGATCGGGTTCCAGTTATAATTCTTCATAGGTGAGTACATGCGTTGGATCAGGGATGTATTTTCTCAACAGAGATACGTGGAACACATCGTGATCTTTGGAGAGACTTGGCGGCATTGCCAATCGGTAAGCTACAGCCCCAATTCGTTCTAGAATTTCGAAAGGTCTGATGTACCTAGGACTCAATTTACCTTTCTTACCAAAACGTATGACTCCCTTCCACAGAGATACCTTCAGAAAAACATGATCACCGAATTGAAATTCCAAATCCTTCCTTCGGTTATCGGCATAGCTCTTCTGCCTACTTTGAGATGATTTGATGTTATTTTGGATTACTTTCACCTTTTCCACCGTTTCCTCCACCAGTTTTGGGCCTACAAGTTTTCTTTCACCAACGTCATCCCAACAGGTTGGTGTACGACATCTCTTTCCATATAACGCTTCATATGGTGCCATCTGAATACTCGAATGGAAGCTATTGTTATAGGAAAATTATACCAGAGGTAAATATTGATCCCACATACCCTAAAAGTCAAGTGAGCAAGATCTCAACATGTCTTCTATGGTTTGAATAGTCCGTTCTGATTTTCCGTCTGTCTGAGGGTGGTAAGCAGTGCTCAAATGAAGTTCAGTATCCAGGGATTTCTGAAGACTTTTCCAGAATCTTGAAGTAAAACGGGGATCACGATCAGAAACAATCGATAGGGGTACTCCATGAAGTCTCACAACTTCATTAATATATAGTCTTGCTAGACGTTCCAGGGGTAGATCTTCTCTTATAGCAAGAAAATGTGCTGTCTTGGTAAGACGATCAACAATAACCCATATTGCATCGTTCCTTCTAGGAGTCTTTGGTAGCCCCATGACAAAGTCCATCGTAATATTGTCCCATTTCCACTCCGGTATGGGAAGAGGTTGCATGACTCCTCCAGGCTGTTGCCTTCCATCTTTCACTTGTTGACAAACCATACATCTTGACACAAAATCAGCAATCTCCCTCTTCATGTTGTCCCACCAAAAATGTTCCTTCAAATCTCTATACATTTTGGTGCTCCCAGGGTGTATAGAGAAATTGGAACTATGAGCATCATCCAGCAATTCCCTTTTTAGATCAGGTATATTGGGAACACAAAGTCTCTTCCCGAATTTCAAAATTCCATCTTCATACACAAATTCTCTCAATCTCCCATCATTCACAGCTTTAATCTTCTTTTGAAATTCTTCATCATCGGTTTGAGAACTCTTAATCCTTTCCAGTAAAGATGGTTTGGCAACCATTTGAAAAAGAAATGATGTTTCGCCTTCCCTGGTTATTCCCATGTCCATTTTTACTAGATCCATGAAAATTGGATCCCCTTCAATTCTCATATTGTTCAAAACTCCATGGTATTTTCTACTCAAAGCATCTGCCACCTTGTTTTCCTTCCTCGGGTGGTAGTGTATCGTACAATCATAATCCTTGAGTAATTCAATCCATCTCCTTTGCCTCATGTTGAGTTCTTTTTGTGAGAAAATATACTTCAAACTCTTGTGATCAGTATAAATCTCACATTTTTCACCATAGAGGTAGTGCCTCCATATCTTCAAAGCAAAGATCACAGCTGCTAACCCGCGATCATGAGTAGGATAGTTTTGTTCATGAATTTTCAACTATCGTGATGCATAGGCAATAACTCTATCATTCTGCATAAGGAAACAACCAAGTCCTTTTTTCGATGCATCACTATAAATAACGAACCCATCATTCCCCGATGGCAGAGTCAATATAGGAGCATTGAATAATCTTTTCTTCAGTTCTTCGAAACATTCTTCACACTCTTTTGTCCAAAAAAATTTAACCCCTTTACGTGTGAGCTTCGTTAATGGGTTAGCCAATCGGGAAAAATTCTGGACGAAACGTCGATAATAACCTGCCAAACCAATAAAACTGCGTACCTCAGTTATACTCGTAGGTGCTGGCCATTCTTGGATTTCCTTGGTCTTATAAGGATCAACAAAGATTCCATCTTTAGAGACAATATGGCCAAGAAAAGAAATCTCCTGAAGCCATAATTCACACTTGCTAAACTTCCCATATAATTCATGCCTCCTCAGAGTCTTCAAGATAATGCGCAAGTGATTTTCATGATCTCCGTAGGTTTTGAAGTATACCAATATATCATCAATAAATACCACCACAAATTCATCGAGATACTCCTTGAAAACTCTATTCATCAGATCCATGAATAAAGATGGTGCATTAGTCAATCCAAACGGCATTACGGTAAACTCGTAATGCCCGTACCTGGTTCGAAATGCTGTCTTCGGAATGTCTTCCTTCTTTATACACAACTGATGGTATCCAGATCGAAGGTCAATCTTTGAAAAGTATTGGGCTCCATGCAGTTGGTCAAATAAATCATCAATACGAGGCAGGGGATACTTTTTCTTTATCGTTATAGCATTGATCTCCCTGTAGTCGATATATAACCTCATAGATCCATCTTTCTTTTTAACAAAAAGAATAGGGGCTCCCCATGGAGAAACACTAGGGCGAATAAATCCCTTATTACTCAATTCCTCTAGTTGTTTCTTTAGTTCGACTAACTCTACAGTGGCCATTCTATAAGGGGTCTTCGATATAGGCCATGATCCAGGAATCAAATCAATGGAAAACTCAACTTCTCGTTCTGGAGGATGTCCAGGTAAATCTTCCGGAAATACATCTAAAAATTCCTTCACAACAGGTACATCCTCTATTTGAACATTCTTTTCATCACCGACAGTTATTTCATTCTCTTCCTCCCCAATAATTGAATTTAGTTGAGCTACTAGGGGTGGATCTAAATAAGAATTAGGTGGTGACGATTCTTCTCTAAAAATATGGTGTTCCTTATCATTATCATCAAGAATCGTAGCCAGTCCATACCGAGGATTATATCAAACTCAATCATAGGTATGACGATGAGATCAGCAGATAAAGAAAATTTATGTGCTCTAATGGGGACTGATTCACAAAACTTTGTTGCAACGATACTTCCCTTAGGAGTTTTAACTGACAACTCCCTTATTAAATAAAATTGGAAATATCTAATTTTCTTAGCAAACTGGGAAGATATGAAACAATGCGATGATCCAGAATCAAATAATGCATTTGCTAAACTTGAGGAAACCATTAAATTACCTACCACCACATCTTTCGGAGCTTCTACCTCAGCAGTAGTGATAGTATAAGCCTGGCCTTGATCCCTTGGCCTTTTCTGAGGTAAGTTCTCTTGACGCTTAGGACATGCATTTGCATAATTCCCCATCTCCCTGAAATTGTAGCACTGAACGTTGGTAGCTTCCTTCTTCCCCTTGCAATCACGAGCTTGGTGGCCTTTTTCACCACACTTGTAACAGACTCCCATTCCCTTCAAGAAAGTACCAGGATGTTTCTTCCCGCATTTACCACAAGATGGATATTCAAACTTTCCCTTCTTCCCCTTATTTCCATTCCCAGATTGATCAGCAGGTTTCTTCTTCTCATGCTTTGCTTTAAAGTCATAAAACTTAGAGAATTCCTTTTCGGTCTTGATAGCACATGAGACAATGTCTTCGTATAAAGAAAAGGATTGTGAGACTAATGCTCGAAGAATAAATGGTTTTAACCCATCAAAGAAATGATCAATATTACTTCTTTGGTTACGTATATAATCACCAGCGTACCTTGCTAACCTTGTAAAGTTAACCTCATACTTTGTGACATTCTCATCCTCCTTTTGTCTCAGACTCAGAAATTGCCTTTCCATATCTGCTCGATGGTCGCGAGGGAAGTTTTTTTTTCTAAAAACAGATCCTTGAACTCCCTCCATTCCATATTTGATACTTCATCATCTTCCTTCATGTTTTGAATCAATGACCACCATTGATTAGTATCTCCAGCGAGGCGGTAAACTGCCATGATAACTTTTTCCCTTTCACTGCTCCCCAAAGCCTGAAATATTTTCTCTAGGGAATTTATCCACTGCTCGGCTACTAAGGGATTTGTACTCCCATTGAACGTTGGTGGTTGTTGCCTCATGAATCGATCTAACATTGATCCTCCACGCTACGGATCAGGGTGCTCCATACGGGTAAGGTTATTATTCATAACCTGAGTAAGTTGTCCCAGTATGGTGATTAGATGATCGGCACTAGTTGCATCACCAACCCCACTATAATTATCTTGAGCAGGAGGGCAATCCCTACATGGAGTGCGTGCATTGATACGGTTTCCATTTCTTCCACTAGGCGCCATTTCTAAACAATGGCATAAACTAGATCAGTTTATGAATCAAAATACATAATCCCATACTTATAAAACACTTAACATAAATTGAACTATTTATGGATATAATCCATAATCATAAGAATATTCTCTTTGAGGAAGTATATACTCATAATCCCTTCAAAATTATTTGTAAATAAAAATGATAGTTACCCTAAGCATATCCCCCGGGAGTGTCGTAACCAAGAGTGCAGCAAGGCCCGTTGTCGTGCACCAGTTCCCGTTCGAGTCTAGCTCAAAGCGGTGTTTTCGGGTTTTACCCCTAGGTACATCTGTGCCAGAGCCGCCTCTACCTGCTCGTATCCAGACAGGGATGTATTGCTCGTAAAACTCACAAAATCTCTACAATACCAAAATTCTAGGAAGTTCTTCTATACTAATCCTCAAAGTTCATCTTAGGTCTACGTGCTCTAATCAGAGTTTATCTAAATCTAGCTTCCAAGGTTTGTACTAAACTTCCCCTGATACCAACTGTAACGCCCCGACCCTAGTTACCCAGAGTCAGTGCATTATTACATAACATTGGAATGATCATAAGAAAGATCAAATCTAGAAATACCGATTGGTTTAGTAACCTTGGAAACACTAGATATATTCATAAGTTTTACATTACATCATAAATTGAAAAACTACTACAACAACATAATGTCTCTACAGTCCACACTATTATCCCCTCATAATATCCCTGCAGGTCATTCATAACTTACTTCTTCACGTCCTGGGACAAATAAAACATAAAAAAGGGGTGAGCTCAAATGCCCAGTAAGGATAACAATATAGCAGAATCTTTCATAAATAAGAATAAACATTTAAGGCAATGTATAACTAAAACAAAATCCTTTCAAACATGAACTTTCAACATGGTATGGCATAAATAAAATGAAATAATTCCATTTACTTATTCACATGGATATTCTACTAATCAAATAATCACATGGAAAAATCAATAACCACTTTCATAATGTTGGAATGCATAATGCCAGACTATCATAACCACATAGTAAAGGCCTCGTGCCAAGACTACAAATTAGATTTTGTCAAGGCCTTGTGCCAAGACACTAGTTTGTCTCATGAGACCTACCGATGCATCAAAGAGCTATAGCAGGATCCACCCGTCACTTACTAAGTCCAATGCATTCCCATATGAAAAGGTTTAAACATAACATAAACATTCGTATTAAAACTAGCATACCAAATGTAAATAATTTCACCATAAACTATGAATTGTATAAAAATAGCACATCCACAGTCAATCATATCACAAAACCTTCAATACCATATAGAAGTTTTGTATCATAATAAATCAACTTCAAATAATATTAAAATCCATCAAAGGATGTTGACATAGATGAAATCAATATTCTTTTTAAAGAAATATCTCCTTTTAATTTGAAATCATTTAAGATCCATATAAAATAAAACATTTTCTTTGAAAATATTCTTATAAGCTTGTTAGGGAAGCTTTGAAGATTTTATAACGGTGGAAAATAGCCGCACCCGCCGTATAAGTTAAAAAAACATTCTTACCTTAATTCTGTCGAAAAGGTTAAAAAGGACCTTGTTTTGAAAACGACCGAATGATTCCTTTATAAACCACTTATAAAAGTCAAAAAGGGTATAAATGACTTTAACTCATATTCTAGTAAATATTAAAAATGTTTTGAAATACATTTTTAAGAAACATGGATGTTGATGATAAAGAGATCCGAGTAGATTATTAAGTATAAACAACCTCGGATAATGAAGAGATTGTGAAATAACCCTTACCTTGTACTTTTCCTTGGTTGGGGTAGGGTAAACTCCTGTATAATGGTGAAATAATTGTTATTAAATTATAAAATAATCATATACATTAATATGATATCATATATGATCTTTTAATATTGATTTGATAATAATATCTTAGTATTATCGATGTTTCGGGTGTTAACTTACTTGTTTTCTTTTATATGTTTTGTTACGTAAGATATGTTTGTAAAGGATAGGTTTTATATTATTCATATCCATAATGATATCAAGTCCGTAAAAATCATTTTTAAATCATCAAATGATAATTATACTTGAATGGATACGATGGAGAATGAATCTCATCGCGTTCGTGGAGAGGTAGTCCGTACGTACGCACGAGTGACAATATCATTCTTTTGATATTTAAATAATATATAAATGGATGGTATATCATATATACAAAATCATTAACATGTTATATTTATTATTTACATTAGTTACACATCATTATTATACCCATCCAAATAATAATATATTGAATAACAATTACACCACGACGTGGAGACGGTAAGCCGTACGCACGCACGTATGGTGACATGTTATTCAAAGGGTGGATAGAATACTGAATATGGTTGTACCATATTTATAATAACATCACAGTATATATATGATACTGGATTTATTATTTTAGAATGGTAACAACAAAGGAAGAAGAAGTGGAAGAAGAAAGGAACTTGAAAAGGGTGGTGAAAACATTACCTCTTCTTCGGGTTCTTTCTTTTGATTTGATCAAAAGGGCTCCTTAGGTTGGCTTTATGATCAAACTAAGGCCTCTAGGATGTAGTGAGGGAAGTTGGGAGAGTATTTGGGCAGAGTTTGGCCGAACCAAAAGGCTTTTAAGGTGTGAAGAAATGGGAAGTAGGAGTGTCCTTTTATATGAGGGGTGAGGGGCACCTTTGAAAAGCTAGAGATATTAGTTTATAAAAAATTAATAATCGGTTTCCAATGGCTCCAAAGTTGACTATTCAAAGGTTAAGGTGGGGATGGGTCGAAAACAACTCAACCAATAGAATTTAGACAGCTTTGTGTACTTATATTAACCTTATCTTTAAGTATTAACTTTAAGTTAATTAGTTTCACTTTTACAATGTCTCTTTGTATTTTTATATAATATGGTTAATAAACTTACTACATACATCCAAGCGACCCCCAAGTGGTCCATTAATGATGAACCTATCATGATATAAGTCTCTTGGCCGAACATTAGATTTTTAGGAATTTAATATCAATTAATAATATAATATTTGTTTTAAGAACTCTTTTATGTCAATTTTGACACTATTCAATAGTTGATTTTTGTGAAACTCATAACAGATTGATTACTTCGAACAAAGTCAATTAAATCAATCCTAATATATCATATTATCCTAGAAAATTAGTTTAATTCATTAAAAGTTTCATATTATATTTATTTGGGTATTTATAATATAAATTATTTTAATTTTTCACTATTATAGTAATTACTACATCATCATTGTGTCATAAATAAAATATAATAATTAATGTCTAAAAATTATAAATAAAATATCATTATGTAGGAAATCTTTTTATATTAATAATTAATATTTATAATCTAAAATCCAACATATATAACCCTATGTAACAATTGTTTTTCTAAAAGATATATGCTTGTGTCATTTTTGTATTCATTTTAACTAAATTAAAATAAAGTGTCATTATCACATACAAGTGGATCCATGGGGTCCCAAAATAGACACAAAGATGCCCATGGTCGACCATGTATCAACAAATAGGGTTAAGACACGTTTTAGGGTAATTTAGTATTATTATAATATTATTTTTTTAACCCTTATTTACCGGATTTACCCTTAACCATGGTAAATAAAATATTTACCGCAGTAATTATTCAAAATGTCTAAAAATAAAAGTTACCTATTTACACAATTTGAACATCCTGATTCCAAATATGGAATCCATTTTCCTAAATTCAAAACACAGAAGTGGCAGAAATTAATTTAAAATTAATTCCCGCTGTCAAAATAAAAAGCGTGTTTTTAAGAGATAATAACTATCAAAAGATTGACACTTGTTTATGTTCGGTTTAATTGAAAAATTATGTCCAATGACCAACATTATATTAAATTGTAAAAATATATTCTAAATATACTTTAAAACCACTCAAATTCATAATTTATCACTATTAATTATCTTGATTAAAAAAGTTGTTTTTAATTAAAATTTAGTAATTTTCACTATTCATCAAAATATAAAAGTTATCCGAAAAGTACCAAAATTTCACCCTAGGCTAATTTCAATATTCCGAATCCAAAAATAAAGTCCATTTTAAAATATAAAATATATATGATTTCAAAAAGTAGGTATTACTATTCACAACGGCTAGTTTAATTGGTTATGGTGTGTTAGAACTCGGTGTTGCGTACAACACACGCTATCACATTATTCAAAGAGAAGCGTACCGTAGAAGCTTGGGGTGTTACAGTAGGAATCCATGTGGGAAGTGAGGATCCTACAAGGGATATCTTTGAGGCTATCAGGTTGGGGGTTGAGGAACGTCATTATTTGAGGGAAGGTTTCACTGTCCCTTCGGTTATTTATTTGAAGGAGGATATTATCGTCCCTCCGGTTACTTGATTTGAGGTCTGGTATCGTTGTCCCTCCAGTTAATTATTTGAGGGTAGATATCATTGAGCCTCCAGTTACTTTATTTGAGGGTAGGTATCGCTATCCATCCGGTTACTTTTTTGAGGGCAGACATCGTTGTCCCTCCGATTATTTATTTGAGGACATGAATCGATGTTCCTCCATGTTACTTCTTGGGCATTCCTTCGGGACATCAGTACTTGAGGCACGATGTGTCAGGATGGAAAATGTGTTGGGTTACTATTATTGGGTGTGCCTTTGGGACATTGATACGTGAGGAACGCAGTATCAGGGGGCACATGGTGCCGGGTTACACGATAGAGATTTTGGTGTTGGCTGATGTAGGTGACACTCCATAGTGGCCACTGATCACCAATGGAGTTGGTATTTATTTGTGTATCATATGGTTTACTATTTTACTTATAAAATCTTGCTTTCTTAAACACTTATATAAGGTATGCACCATTTGGTGGTATCCTATTGAGATTCGTCTCACACCCTGCACAGGCCCTTCAGGATGTGTGTCGGATTTATGGATTTATGTGTAGGAAAGAGGCCAGCTTCAGGAGCTGTGCTGCATTAGCTATTTCATGGAGATGGTATGGACCTTGAGGTGTTACATAGGTATAGTTTTTCTTTTTTTGTTTCCTTTCCTATATCAGAATGCTTATTTTTTATGTAGCTACAGTCTGTTAGCCATTGGCGCCTTTTTATATATAAATATATGTGTGACCTGTTTTGGGAGCATGTTTGTTGTTCAGTGCTAGTTACAAGTGGTGTTCATCATGTTGTTGTGTTTACTTTCGTTTGTTGTTGTTATATTTATTGCTTCCTCTAGTTATTAATATTGAATGTGCTTCCACTCTGCGGGCCTGGTTCGAGTCTGCGGAGTCATTTGTTCCGCTGCATCATTATTATTATACTTGGAACAACACCATTATTATTCTCCAAGAGGTTATAGCCTTCCCTCTATACCTATAAGACCCTCGCTGCTAGTCGGCAGCCTTTGGTGTTCGTGTAGGTGCGCCTAAGGTAATAACACCCAACCCGTTCAACAGTGTTTGGGTGGCTACTCAAGTTCATGTTGTTAAAAAATATGTCTTATAAACAAAAAATTTGATTGAATATTGAATAAAAATTTATCAATAATCCCCATGTCAATCAAAGACTTTCAAAATGTTATATTGTATGTTGAAATAGTGTACAAATTAGGATGTATTCATTTACATGATACAATAATATAGATATTTAATATAAAATTAATTTTCAATAAGTAATTATTATAAATAAAATAAAACGGGATTATATACACCATATAAATGAAACTAGGTGTAGAATATTAAAATACACCTTTATAAAGTGAAATTAACATGAATTCTCTTACAACTTGTAATCACCAGAATCATATTACACATAAATGAATAAAATTGAAAAAATATTGAAATATCATGATAATAAATAAATTCATAATATAACATGTCAAGGTGTAATTATAAAAATCTCATAAAGGAATATAGGTGTCTAATATCAAAATATACCTCAATGAAAGAAAATTCAGACAATGTTCCTTACAAAGATATTATAATTGAAGTGAGAATTTATAAAATGAATTGATTATGTGTATCCAATGTAAATCCCAAAAAAAAATTGGAAATACTACATAATATAATCATAATTCATTTCATACATAATCTTAGCAAGTCATAATCAATAAATTATATGTTTAACGCAACAAAAGGAAATATAGTTAATAAATAACTTACATGATGTTTGAATTCCTTCAAACGTTTTCAAACCTATGGTTTAATTGTTTTAAATTTTTTATTAATTTATAACTAAAACATATTTATAGAATCTTATATTATACTTTTATAACATCTTACAACCATTTCTTTAATAATATTTCATTATTTATCACCTTTTTGGGTGTTGATTTCCATGTTTTATCATGCATGTTTTTCCATGAATGTCATAGTTCTCTTTCATAGGATATAGATCCATCATCTATAGAATAATATTAATTTTATAAAAAATTATTTAATCATTAAATATATTTTTAGAAACATTCTTGAATCTTGATCATGGAAAATGAATCACATCACATCATGGATTCAGAAGGATGTACGTACATGAGAGATGATATCATTCCATTAATGGGTGAAACGGTAAAGAAGTGAATTATATATTAATTATAAAAAACTAATATAATGTAATATATATCTTGTATATTAACATTTCCATCAATATAATCATCCAGGTAATGTGGTGATGAAAAACTAATTACACCACTGTATGAAGATAATAATCCATACGTACGCCCGCGTGGTTCTTTTATTTTGTGTTGGATGGATAAAGGGTGGAATATTGTTGTATCATGATAATAATAACATATAAGTATATATATGAAACATGATATATTATTTTATAATGTAAAAAATAAATTAATAGGAATTATAAGAATAAATAATTCTGAAAGAGTTGGTAAAGATGATTACCTCTTCTACGAAGGATCTCTTTTATAACTTCTCATAAGAAAAAATAGGTTTGATCTTTTGGTAGGATAATAACCTAAAAAAATGACTATGGAATTTTATAAGATAAAATTTTAGAGGTGGCCAATCTAAATGTCATAATGTGTTGTATATAAGTGAGTGAAGGGGTTCCCTTATATATTTGAGGTGAGGGACAATTTAGGAATTTCATATAATATTAATTTAATATAAATTAATTTTCAATTAAAATGGATAAAAACTTATTAAATTATAATATAATAAGATTATGGGTCTAGATCTCATGATAAAATAAAATTTAGATAATTTTTGACTAAATTTCTACCCTTAACTTTTGGCTTTAACTCTTATTCAACCTCATTGACTCTTACTGAGGCAACAATAAATTATAATATTTAAGGGTTAATATAGTTATAATTAAATTATAAACAACCCATAAATAGGATGTGAATGAAATTTTGAATATAATACCGATAATTATTATGAATTAAATATTTTTAACAATTTTATATCATTTTATAAAATATTACTTACTATAAAATATTCATAATGTCAATTTTAAGAACCAATTATTACTCTGTCTTTAATAAAATAAATAAAATAAGATAACATAAAAAATCATTTAATACATCTATAATATTTCAAATTAATTTATAAAATATTCATAGAAATTTAATTAATTAAAATTATATTAATTTTAATTTTTTTAATATAGGTTATTTAATTTTTCCCATTAATTGAATATTTACTGCATCATTATTGTGTAATTATTAAAGGTAATTATTTATGCACTAAAATTTAAAAATTAATTACAATAATGAAGACATTTATTTATATTTCTAATTATTATTTATAATCAGTGATATATTCTGAATAACATTACATTAAAAATATTATACTTATTAAGATCATGAATGTGCTATCATTGAATTTTTTTAATCAAAATATTAGAAAGGTCATAAATTCAACCAAATGGACATAAATTGTTATATAATAGAAAATGTAATGAATATGGATGAATATTATCTATTAAATAAAATTTAGGTACGTTTTAGGGACATTTTATTATCCTTATAAATTTATTTTAACCTAAATTACTTAATCTACCCTTTACCATATTAACTAAAAGTACCAACAATACTATTTATATTAGAAAAAAATAAAAGAAACCTATTTAATAATTTTGGAAATTAGGAAATAAATATGGGATCATTTTTTAAATATTTAATTTTTTTTAATTTAATTTTAAATTATTCTAGAAAAAATGAATGAAAAACAATTTTCTTGAAAAATGCATTTATAAGACAAAAATGCACTTAAAGAAAAATAGAATACAAAGATGAATAAAATGTAATTAATTAAATTATAATGAAAAATAAATTAATTTAATTTTATAAAAAATTAAAGTAATATATATATATATATATATATAAGTTAATTTAAATAAAATGAGAGTTTTATAAAAAATAGAATTTTCACTATTCCTTGGAAAATAAAACTTCTCAAAAAATTCATAAAAAATTCAACATAATTTAATTTTAATATAAATATTTAAAAATGATATTATTTTTATAAAATAAAATTTCTAAAATTTCTATAAATTGATTACAATATTTACTCTTAAATACAAGGAAACCATTTTTTTGAAGAAGACATATTTTTTAAGAATAAATAAATTTACTAAAGATTATGTGTTTATTACCAAAGGCCTAATTAAAAAATTTAAAATGGTTTAAAAATTATATGTTTCTTAATATGATTGATCCTATTCACACTCACTAGTTTAATGGTAACATTATATTGGGCACATTAAAATTATAATATGTGACATTATATCACGGTTTGTTTAAGCTCAGTATTGTGTGCACCACAAGATATCAATTAAATTTTGAATATTCTAAAATCTTAGGATGTTATAGATTTTCGAAAGAATTTATATTATTTTTTATTAAAATAATAACTTATAAAAATTCCATCATCACTATGATATTCAAACATGCAATTAATTTTATCCTTATTGAGAATAAAACATTTACTTTTGATTATAAGAATGTAATTCAATGTAACTTTCACCCCATACAACATCTCATATGGAGTATTTTCCTATCCAAACCATAAAAATAACCTATTTATTTTATATAATTATTTTAGAGCTTCTTCCTTTAATAAATTATTTGATATCCCTTTATCAACAAGTATTATCCAATCCATATTATTGATTATTAAGTTCCCCCTACTAAAAACACTATTTTATTGAGGAGTTCTTAAATTTGAAACTTGGTTCCTTATCTCTTTCTAATTGAGATAATAACCCACTTGGCTATTTGTAAAGTTTATTTCATTATTAGTCAAAATTTTCAAGAAATTTTCTATAAGAATCTTCTTCACTAATCTTTTATAATGTGTTATACATCTAAACATATTTTATTTTTGATTCATCCCGATAAAAAATTTCATCAAGATAAAATCATCAAAAAAGAATATATATTACCACTTTTATTCAATAAACCATGGTGGTTTTGAGCCAAAAACATTATTACCAAATAATTCCAGTAATCATGTTAACTTCTTTTCTTTTAGATTATATTTATTTTAAATGATCATTCAATTTTGGAAAAAATCACATGAATGATTTTGATAACATGTAATATTTTGGATATCACATGAATTCCCATGGGTTTTTGGAATAATTGGAAAACCCATTTTTTCCAAAATATTTTTTTCATCCACTTTGAATAGAAAACACAAATCTACTTGTCCAATAATGAGGTATAGATTGTCGTACAAATGTTCAAGATTCAAGGTAACCCAAACATCAGACCCTCAAATGAAGAACATGTTATTTGGAAGGATAAAAATCATAATGTAATAAATCAGTGAATCTAGAACTGAGAATCCTTGCACCCCAATGAAACACTTTTATAACTTATAAGTGGGAACCTGCAACAAAAAAGAATCCCTAAAAATATAATTAAAAATTCACACACTAAATACAAAGAGTTAATATAGTTCAGTTAAATTATAATTCCATGAGAAACATGAAATATGAATAGAAGAGGAATAAGATATTATAAATGGAACAAGTATCTACAGTAACTCTAGTGAAAAAGATATCAAAATCTTAGTGATGATTAAATTAGTCCATGGTGAATGTGGACAACCCCACTAGTGCAGAAATTTTTTTTTACGTCAGTTATTTTATTTACATCAATTTTTGGTCGACATAATTATAGGAGACATTATAAATATTATTTTTTTGCATTGGTTATTTTAAAACCGATATAAAAGCATAAATTAGAAGCATTTTTTACATCAGTTCCTAAAAAAATGACGTAGAAAATGCTTCAATGTGGTGATTGATTGTGTCAATTTTCAAATAACCGACATGGTATATCATTTATTATGCTAATTATCTAATAACAGACATAATAAATTATTCCTAGGAAGTTTTTTCATGTTGGTTATTAAAAACCCAATGTGAAAAACATGTTTATAACGTTGGTTATTATCATAACAGGCATGATAAACTGGGATGTGAAGAGGTTTTTCACGTTAGTTATTAAATAACCGACGTAAAAAAACCTTTCACATTCATTTATTATATCAGTTATTTTATAACTGACATAAAATCCTACCTACGAAGCATTATTCACATCAATTATGGTTTAATCTACGTGAAAACATATATATTATGTCAGTTATTTAATAACAGACATGAAACACTATTTCTTGGCATTTATTACATCGGTTATAAAATAACCAATGTAATTTTTTTTAAATAAAACCGTTCAACTATTACTATGATCTACCAATGAAGACCTAAAACAAGTAGAAAATAGACCCCAACTCGACCAAAAGTAGACCAAAACCGATCCATAATACATACCAGAAAAACATCAAAACTAAACCAAAACAAGAAGAACCAAAAAAATTAAACAGTCGCATAAATAATAATCAAAACATACAATTTCAACCAAAAGAACCTAAAACCCCTTAGACATCCCATACCCCAATAGACATCCCTCCCACCACACTAGACATCCCCCACCCCCTGGACACCCTCCCACCCCCAGGACAACCCCCACCGCTTAGACACACCCTACCCCATGGATACCCTCCCACACATGGAAACCCCAAACCTAGAAACCCTCCCACACACCAGACAAAACCCCACTCCATTAGAAACCCCCCTGAACACCCCTACCCCCTACACACCACCATCCCATTGATAGCCCCCACCCCCTGGACACCCCCACCACCTAGACACCACCCCACCCCACTAGACAACCCCCACCCCCACCACCCTCCCACCCCCTGGACACCCCCACCATCATGGACACCCTCCCACCCCCTGGACAACCCCCACCCCTGGATAGCCCCCAACCCCTTGGAATGGACCCCACCCCCTGGACATGCTCCTCACACCCCTGGACATCCCCCACCCCTGGATTGCCCCTTACCACACTGGACACCCTCGCCCCCTTAGACACCCTCCCACCCCCTGGACACCCCTTCCCTCCCCACCCCACCCCATAAACACCACCCCACCACACAGGACATGCCCCCCGCTTCCTTGTACATCCTCCCACCCCCTGGACACCCCCACCCCTTGAAGTCCCCCACACCCCTGGATAGACCCCTTGGACAACCCCCAACCCCCTGGTCACCCTCCCACCCCACTAGATAGCCCCCACCCCCTAGACACCACCCAACACCACTAGACACCCTCCAGGACACCCTCTCACCCCCATGGATAGCCCCCTACTCCCCTAAATAGGCCCCACCCCTGGACTACCCCCACCCCACTAGACAGCCCACCCCCCTTGAAATGCCCCCACCCCCTTGGACATCCTCCCACCCCCTTGGACACCCCCACTCCCTAGATAGCCCCCACACCCCTGGACAACCCCCACACCCTAGACACCCACACCCCCAGGATACCCCCACCCCAGGAACACCCTCCCCCCCTTGGATAACCCCCACCCCCTGGACATCTTCCCACCCCCTGGAAAGCCATTCCACCCCTGGACAACCCTCCCACCCACTGGATAGCCCCTACACCCCTAAACAGGCCCCCACCCCCTTGGACATCCCCCAACCCTTAGACACCCTCCCACCCCCTACACCCTTATACACCCTCCCACCCCCTTGGACATCCACCCACCCCCAGGACACCCTCCCACCCCTTACACCCTTGGACACCTTCCCACACCCTAGACACCACCCCAACCACCATGGACAACCCCCACCACCTATACACCCCACCCCTCCTAGACAGCCCCCACCCCCTAGACACCCCTAACCCTTAGATACCCACACCCCCTAGACACCCCCACTCCCATGAAACCATTACTATTCTCTATCAAAGTATTAATCAAATAGAAAGAAGACCGGAAACAGTTCAAAACTAGACCATAATTGACACCAAAGAAACATCAGATGTAGACAAAAATAATAAGAACCAGGGAAACAATAAACATTCACATATATAAAATTCAAACCATACAATGTCAACTAAAGAAACCAAAATCCAACCAAAACAACTACCAAATATACAATTATAATTACAATATTTAAAATTACATTTTTCACTAGAAACAAACTAAAATCCAATCAAACCTGGGAAATAATTTGACCATTCCACTTATAAATGTTTGAGCACTTGAGAACTGTAGGGTTGAGGGTCATCAAATAGATACAAATTAAAAGGATATTAGTTAACATGTATAATGAATAAATCAATTGAAATATCATGGAAATATTTATAAGGAAATATTACCAGGTCAAACTTTACTAGTGTTCCAATTGTAATTATTTTATATATAAATCTTAACATATAATATTCTGATTCGATGACACCTTGTGGTTAATTACAATTCTATTTAAATGAGTTTCAATTAAAAATATAATTTTTATGTAATACATTGAAAAGGAAAAATTATAAAAGGATATTTACAATTACTTTTATATATTTGATCTTAGAACTCTTTTTCTTTGTGTTCTTTCTAAAGTAGACCCATCAAATATTTAAAAATAGTACAAATTGGATAAATTTAAAATTCATTATAATATAAACTATTAATAAATTGGAATTTACTTTTCTAGTATATTCATAAAACTTCCCTACAAATTTCCATGGACAGAGCATATCCAATAAAGTGTTTTATCTCTTAAAAAAACACATAACACCCAATTATTACTGATATAAAAGAAAATTTTAGGTTGGTGGTTTTATATGATAAAATATATTGAACACTTTTCCAGATATATGTTTCATACCTCTCACAAAAAGGTATCATCCAACACTGTGTGATTATATTTTGTTCAAATCATTTATCAATATAAATTTTTATTTGTTCGTCATCCTATTCATGTGCTTTAGGGGAAATCAAATGCGGGACCATGAATCCATATACATCTATCTGCTCATTATTCTCACACATTTTTTAAATATACCAAATAGAAAACAGACATATGTATAAAATTTTAATAAATATAACGTAGGGAAAGGAGTTAAGACTAACATGGAAAAAAATATACACCACTTTGATGCCCAACATATCTCTATTAACAAGCTCCATGATATCATTTTTAAAATCCCCACATTTATTTCACATTCAGAAACATAGGCTTACATTGGAAACTCGCAATGATCAGCCCGAAAATTTGAATATCTTGATAATATTTCAAGACTACAATAATATGTATCTGATGTCAAAGCCAATTATCTTTGTTATATTCTATAAATTATTTATTTACCTTTGAAGTATTATAGTAAAAATAAATATAAAAATGTATTAGTTTTCAAATATTAAAACAACAATAATAAAAAATAAAATAAAAGATATAACATACATACCACTATGGTAATGAGTTGCAGATGTATGGATGAACAAACTAAAAAGTGGTTGATAATATGTCCAACTATTGTCACCTAATATGAAGGAAATGGTACTCAAGATGATCTATTTATAATATCTTGTACAACGACTCTCTGATTCTCTACCTCTAACTGTTGATGATGAACACTTTGTCCTATACAATATACTATCCCATATGAAACTATATGGTGGTCAGAATCATCATCATACAACTCAAAAATAAGTAGGAAGTTTTGGGGGAGGAGTGGGATGAAAAACAGGATCCACAGGATGGGGTGGGGGAGTGGGAGCTACTGACGGAGGTGGATGATAAATAATTAGGTCTGCAGGGGGAGGTGGAGGAGTCAAAGATATAGTCCGAAATTGTCTTTTCATGTCTGCAATCATAGACTATACAGGCGCTCTAATCTTTTCATCCATCTTCGCATTGATATTATGAACTTCATCCTCCAAGGATTCTTTTTTGATAAACATCCTCAATGGAATAATTTTATGAACATGGAAACACTTTTCTTACTGATACACCCATCAGATATCCTCAAACACAACTAGGGTGTTTGGGCATTCCTAATGCAGCAGATAAAATATCTTTCCTCCCAGAAGCTGTAAATACCCCCTGTGAGATATTCTCCTCAAGATATTCATATTTTAATTAATTGAACAATACAATAATGATTCAAATTATATAAATAATATAAATAACTTAAATAAATAAAATAAATATCATTCAATACTCTCAGCTATGATTCTCGATTCTTCCGAAAGATATTGCTCCTTTTTTTCATCCATTCTCTCTCCCATTTTTCATGTATAGATGGAGGGGGTGGACGAGAAACCTCTCTAGATCATGAAGACTCATCTCTCAGTTTTTTTAATTTTTTCTCCATCATTTGTTCTTCCAATAATGAAAACCCTCCCCGAGATAAACTATGAGGGAATACATTTTTAGATTGGATCTCTTGATAAGATGTCCTTGTTTTTTATAAATTAATAATAATTATTAATTAATAAAACAATAATAAGATCATTTATATAAGATAGATTATAAATGTTTACACTGCCCTTACCAAAAATGTATATTTTCTTTTACTTTCAACAAATTGTATCTATGTGTCTTCATCTATGAAAGGATATATATGACATGGACTATCATGATTCCTATGACAAAAAATGAAATCATCTATGAGGGTGGATTTGAAATCCCCCCATCTCCTTGCATAAATTGATAAACATTTCCTCCTAACTCCTCCAGTGTTATGAATATCAAATGTCATCTGATAAAAAATAGGTAAAACATATTATACTAGAAACATTTAAATATTAGTCAAACAATAGCAAAATATCAGTCCAAAATTGTCTCCCACGACTGAGATATTATTACTTTGTCCACAATTCTCCAATAATCGTATAAAATGATTACTTTGATTTTACCATGAGTTGATACAAAAAAATTAAAATCATTTGCACTTGGACCTCTAAGAATATAATCATCCTCAAACTCAATGAGTATCCTCTGGTCCTATCTATGAGCAAGTGATAATTTTGCTAAACATGTGGAGCTACATTTACACACTCTTGAACTCTTCTTTTTCGTTATTAGAGCACATGAGGAAGATTGGGGAACACCAAGAAGAGCATGTGAATGTTCCTCCCTAGAGGTATGATCAGGATGTTCATCTCCAAAATCATGTGCTTGATCCACTGATTAATCTATCTTTATTCTTCAAATGAAAAAAGAAAACATTAGTTCACAAATATAAAAATTCAAATATTAGGATACTAATGTAAAAAATAAATGGAGAACTGAAAGAAGTTACATAATAGTAAACATGGTAAAAATGGTAAGCATGTTAAACAATTCTAAAGATGGTATACATAGTTAACATGGTAGTGTAAATGTCATTCAACAAAATCAATAAGTATATAAGCTATGTAAATTTATGCTCTGCTAAACTATGGTAAACATGGTAAATATGGTAATCATGTTAAACAATGGTAAATATAGTAAACATGGTAAATATGGTAGTGTAATTTTAATTCAATAAAATCAATAAATATATAAGCTACATAAAGGTAAAATCTGGTAAACTATGGTAAACATGGTAAACATGGTTAATATAGTAAGCATGTTAACCAATGGTAAAGATGAAAAACACGGTAAACATGGTAGTGTAATTTTCATTCAACCAAATTAATAAATATATAAGTTACGTAATGGTAAACTATGGTAAACATGGTAAACATGGTAAACACGGTAAAAATGGTAAAGTAATTGGAATGGGGGTGGGGGCTATCCAGGGGTGGGGGGTTTTCCATGGGGGTGGGGGTGGCTGTTGGGTGTCCAGGGGTTGTGGGATGTCCTAGGGGTCGGGGATGTCAAGGGAGTGGGGGGTGTCCATGGGGGAGGGGGTGTCTAGGTGGATGGGGGGACGTCTAGGGGAGTGGGTGTCAATGGGGTTGGGGTGTCCAGTGGGTGGGAGGGCTGTCCAACGGGGTGGGGCTGTCCAGGTGGTGGGGAGTCCAAGGGGGTGAGGGGGCTGTTTGAGGGTGTAGGGGTGTCCAGGGGTCTAGGGGTTGTGTCTAGGGGGGCATTCCAAGGGGGTGGGTGTGTCTAAGGGGTGTCCAATGGGGTCGGCGTGGTGTCCTGGGGGGTGTGGGGGTTGTCCAAGGGGGTAGGGGTTGTTTAGGGGTGGGGGTGGTGTCCAGGGGGTGGGGGCAGTCTAACCCCTACCCCCTTTGACAACCCCCACCCATGGAAACCCCAACCCCCATGGACAACCCCCCCCCCACCCAACCCCCTAGACACCACCCCACCCCACCCCTGGACACCCCCACCCCCATGGAGACCCGCCCACCCCTAGACCCGCGCACCCCACTAGACACCCCCAAACCCCCTAGACACCCCTACACCCTTGTCCATCTCCCTCACCCTCTTGACACCCCCACACCACCCTAAACACCCCCACCCACTGGGATAGCCCCCTCACCCCTGGAAACCCCCCACCCCCTTAGACTCCCATGGAAACCACCACCCCCTAGGAGATCCACCACCCTCTAGACACCCCGACCCCATGGATCACCCCCACCCCCATGGACCGCCCCCCAACCCCATGGCCACCCCCACCCCCATGGACATCCCGACCCCCTTGGCCAGCCTCCTCGCCTCCCTGAACACCCCCTGGACAACCCACCCCCATGGACAACCCCCTCACCCTTGAACACCCCCTACCCCCTTGGACACCCCCACCCACCTCGAAACCCCCACCCCATAGACAACCCTAACCGCCTTGGAAAATCCCCTCACCCCCTTGGACACCCCAACCCCTTGGACACCCCTAGACACCGCCACCCCCTTATATATCCCCCCACCCATGGAAACCCCCTAAACACCCCCACCAACCTGGATATCCCTGACCTCGTTGAATAGACCCCTCACCCCCTGGACACCACCCCCACCCCCTGGACACCCTCTACCCCCTTGGAAAGCCCCCTCACCCCCGTACACCCCCCTTAGACACCCCCTAGACACCACCACCCCCTTGGAAAGCCCACACCCCCAGGACTTCCCCCACCAACCTAGACACCCCCTGGACACCCCCACCCCCTGGACACCCCTGACCCCCTTGGACAGACCACTAACCCCACTGGACACCACCCCCACCCCCTGGACACCCCTACACCCTTGGACACCCCCACACCCCCTAAACACCACCCCTCTCCCCCTGGACACCCTTACCCCCTTGGACATCCCCCTCACCCCCTAGACACCACCCCCACCCCCTTTGACACCTATAGGAACCCCCACCCACTTGGACAACCCCCCATCCCCCTACACACCCCACCCTCCCCACACACATGAAAGTACATGAACACACACATGTTAGAACACACAAAGATCATAAACGTGTATGATATCACTTGTAAGTATTATTTAAAAAAAATTGAATTTAGAATACTATAAAGGAACGCTATGACACTTACCATGATTGAAATAACCAAGATAGAAAAATAACATCTAAAAACATAAGTTTAGGGCATTGTGAAAAATATCAAATTAAACAGAGGTGTTTGAGGATTGCATTTGTGTTTAGAGTCAACCTGATAGATCTGGTGATAATAAATATCATGAATGATGTTGGAAATGTGAGATTGGAGGGCACTAATTCGATGAATCCTTTCTAGGTTTTCTGCATGAGAGAGATGAGTCACAAGAAACCTGATCAATGAAAACAGAATTACCGAATACAGGGCGCGAGTATTCATTTAAAAGCTGTATCACGTCGGTTATTCAATAAATGACATGATAAACTATTGTTTTATGTTTATAACGTCGTTTATTTATAAACTGATGTAGAAATTACTTCATCACATTGGTTATTTTATAATCGACTTGATATATGGCATTTTATCACATCGCTTATTCTATAACTGATGTAATAAATCACCAACATTTGATTTATCATGTTGGTTATAAAATAACCGACATGATAAAGTGCCTAGATTTGATCTTTCATGTTGTTTATAAAATACCTAACATGATATATCGATTCTAATGATTTATCACGTCAGTTATTTTATAACCGACTTGATAAACCAATTTTTACAGCTTTTCACATCGGTTATATTGAACTGACAAGAAAAATTCGGACGTGTTAAACATTTTTTGTACTAGTACAATTTCCAATTTATAATCATTTATAGTTGGTTTTATTGTTAACACCCCATTTTGATATTCATGATTGATCATTTCTTGGTCATGGATACAACTAGAAACCCAATGAACACCATCAGCTTAAGCACTACTTCCAGTGAATAATGAAATTAACCACATCTCATCCTTTTATATAATCACCTACATAAAATCTAGAACTATGGTTCTGAAATAAATATATGTTATTCTTCATCATTGATTCTAGATTCCCTTCATCCATAATTTCAATTCAATAAAAGACCTCACAACCAATTAATCTCCCATTAGATAACTTTTTTTAAAGTATTCACCAAATTCTCTCTGGAATCTTTCCAAATAATCTCCTCCAGCTCAACTCAACTATCCCATTTCAATTCCTATAATATTATAATTTTTAGTTATCCATGTCTCACTGAATCATAACAAAACTTTAGATTTCCTTGAACTATAACTTTAGTAAGAATTTACAGATTTTTTTTCTTGAACTCCCATTACATAGATCTTGTATTTAGTCTTCTATAATATTCTATATAAAATGGAAATTTGGTTGAATGTGTTTCTCGTATTTTTGAAACACCTGATTCATGGCCAAGTTAATCAAACATTGGCTATCAAAGGACAATATACTGACTTCTCTCTTTCTTAAAATTTTCTCTAGCAGTACCTTTAGACACACCAAATCCTTCTATTATTCTATAATTGTAATATACTCATCTTTTATGGTTGAAAGTTTAACTAAATGTGGTTGTTTTTAGGACCAACTCATGAAATTAATTTCAAAAGTAAATAAAAACTAGTTTTTCTCTTCCTTGAGTATGCATCTCCTAAAAATTTAACATTCAAAGCCTTATAATATATCATATATTATAAAACAGAGTTCCAAATTTACATAACACTTTAGTTATCATAGGATCCACTTAACAAAATACAAATTTTATTTTCATGAATTCACTATGAACTTTCTAAGTACACAATCCTATTTAGAAACATCATGTCTCGTACTAGCCATGATATATTTCAAACATACCATAATTTCAACATATGTAAAGTTCACCATGTAATTCACATATATATGTTTTTTAGGTGACTTCTATTTAGATAGTTTTATGTATATGAACAAGGGGGTGTTCAAAATATTCAACTCGCTCATTCCAAATAACTTCAATACCTTCTAGATATATTCTAACTAATACTGGAACAAATTTATAGAACATGAGTCCCTTATGATCCTCATCCACAAAATCCTTTTTTCAGAACAAATATTGTATTTAAAATATTACATAGAAATGAATCATTAAATCTTACAGCCTTTCCTTCACTAGTCCAGTTAAGAGAATATAAAAAACATAGATAATAGTAATTATCAATCTTCTTTCATCATAAATATTATGTTACTCTTATTGATCCACGTCGAACCATTCTGTTTTTTATGAAGGTATCAAACTTCTGGCTCCACTCTCTTAGTGCTTTTGAAATCCCATACCAATTCAATTTGAGCTGAAACACCAAAACTTATAAAATATTTATTTTTAAACCTTTAGGTTTATCCATGAAGATTTTTTACTACATATTTTTAGGAAGGAACATGGCATTGTTATCAATGTGATTAAACAAAACATACTTAGAAACTAGGAGAAGTACCATCTGAATTATTTTGTTCTAAATAATAGTAGAAAAATTCACACTGAAATCTAATCCTTCCAACTTTTTTAATCTTTTAATATTTAGACATTCCTTATATCAGTTCCTAGCTTCTAATTATTCCTTTAAATGATCAAACCAATTATTCTATAATTACCTCCTTCCAAGAAAATTTTCAATATGATTATATGTATTTAAAAAATATAAGGAATACAATTTTTCATTCATTTAGAACCCCCAGTACAATGATGAATTCAAAAATCTTGAAAAAAACTAGGTTCTTAGGTTCCCCAGCATCCATAAGTAGTATGAATTTAATTCCAAAATAAATCCTTTTCACGTGTACTTTGGCCCTTATAGACTGAATCACTTATTATGGTTTATCTCCTTCTATAACTTTCTATTTAAAAACACTTCCCCAAGATTCCATAGTACATAATAATATTGGTACATCGGGTATTTCAATTTCCATAACCTAATCAGTACCTTATGTCCTAAAACAAGGTTTCACCTAATGGACTTACATGACCCATAAATAAATCTTTAACCACCCAAAAAATATTCAGTTTACCCTTAACATGCATCTATTTTCACCCCAAACAACATCTTCTATATAGTAAAAATCCTTCCACAAGATCTCCCCATTAGAGAGTATATTCCAAAATTTTATAAACTTTTAATAATTGTTATCATAGGTCAAAAATTTGAAGTTAAATAAATAAAAAAATTGAGAATATGATTCCAAATTACCCTCTCATTAGCATCATCATAGTTATACATGATTGATTCAAAAACATTTAGGTGAGTCAATTTATCTGATATTCCAGTCTAAAGTTCCTATAAAAGTTTTATCCCACAGGTTTTAAAGGACAATAATTCATGAGATTATCCATATAGTTAACTAATTTATGCTAATTCACTGTTAGGAATCAAAAACATAACCTAAAAATCTTGGATCTCTTATTCAAATTTCAATTCATCTGTTCTACAAAACTATTTTACTCCAACATTTCAGGAAGAATAATCTTTATTCGGATTCCATTCATCAAATTGAATATCCAAAACAATTTTCCTCTATACCCACCACCATTATTAGATTTAAGGAATTTCATAATCATTTTTTTCTCATCATTAACCATGGATCAGTATTTGATGAAATTTATAAAAACCATAGACATGTATTTAAGGAAAAACACTCACACCTTTCACAAGTAATCATCGATTAAGGTAACATAGTACAGTGAACCCTCATGTGATCAAACCAGTACAAGGAAGAATTTTTACATATTAACAAGATCAATATTCCTATTATTTTGTGCCTTGTATATTGATGAATAAGACACATTAATATGATTCCCTAGGATGCAACCTTACCATGTTTCATACTCCATGTGATCATGCTTTACCAATCCATTCATAGTGAAAGTCAATAAAACTTTATCACCATTTTGACTATGATTATTGTACCATAACTTCACATTTATTAACATTATTACTCCAACATGAATTAAAACATTTGAAATCATAGTCAGGTACAAATCTATATCTTCCACACCTCATCCCACTACTATTGAACCTTATGCGACCTTCTTCACACCATCTATAAGTAAAATATAGAATCCCACATCATCAAAGTGGCCAATGAAAATAAAATTCTTTCATAAACCTAGGATGTTCCAAACACTGTACAATGAAAAAACAATCAATTATTTACATGGACATTAAATTCAATTTTTTGAATAATAATGAGTTATTCTCAATTTTCAAGGTAAACAATATCGAATTTTAGGGATATATAATTTCTCAGGAACCCTTTCACATAATTTGAGTGGAAGGAAGCTCTAGAGTCAAGAATATATGACTCTATAAAAATTTAAAACACATAATGATCAAAGTGTTTTCTCCCTCTTTAGCTGTGGAGTTTTAAATGAAATTGCAGCTTGATTTCCAGAGTTAATCCATCTCTCTCGATATTCTTTTTTCAACTGTACATTGATTTTAATATGAAAGCATTACAAGGTAATGGGACCAAAAAATTTACCACAACCCCTATATCTTATGTTTTAACCTTTCTTTTTATGAATTCTTAAACTGCATCATCCTTTAATTTCCATGCTATAAGATTCTTTTGTAGAACATAAAGCATCCATCTTATAAATATCTTTATTCAAAATCATATAAAAAATATACATGTAAACAAAGTAAGACATACCATTGGAGTTCCTCATAATAGTAAAAAACTATCAAATATAAAGATTTTATATGTAGTGAGAGAATTAATAATTCCCACACACCCCTTGAAAAATTCATCCAAAAATACTTTAGTAAAACCCAAAATCAGATTGAATTCATTCACATGATCAACCACCGAACTTCCTTATGAAATTATAATGAGAAAAAAATACATTCATTAAAAAATCCATTTTCATAGAAAAAATCATATATTATATTTCAGTAATAATATCAATTAATTTAGATGTTTTCTTATCCAAATAAATATTTAAATCCACATTTGGAGATAATAACATCCAGATTAGACCCATCACCTTTAGTTTGATACTTTCCCATTATTTATTTATCATTTCTTTTGTATTGAATCACAAAAACATATGCTTTAGAATATTCTAGTATATGTAATATTTTACGTACATATTCTAGAATCGAAAATGTATTCTATCCAAATTATGTAGATATAACTTTACCTCTTAGAATGAAATCATTTGGGATTGAAATCCCATTAAAAAAAATATAAATTATAGGAATTTTATTACTTTTGAAAAGAAACTATTAATTATTTCAACAATATAACACTAGGATCTAATACTGCTTGTTGCAATGCTATCCAATATTTAGAATGACCCAACCGATAAAACCTAAAATGCATAATAATGTTTCAGATGGTATGAAAATAAAGATGATATGGATCAATGTATCAAGAACTTAGAACCCTCTCACCCCATCCATTCACCATCCAAAATCTCATGTGATCACTCATAGAAAACAACCAAAATCGAGCCAACAATTTAGAAGTAAACACTGACATATAGAACAATAAGCTTTTACATGACTTGGAACGAATCCCACTCCCTGAGAAATAGGAAACATCAATATAATAGGAACATGAGATTATAAATAGAACAAGTCTCTACATTCACTCCAAATCACATTATTATATAATTTTAGTGATGAATAAATTATTCTATAACCCTATAAATTTTAAAGACCATTATTCTCATGTAAAAGACAATACTCAGTTCTACATTTGATATACCTCAAAATTATCTTGGGTTCCAATAGAAGTTAATTGTTTATATTATATTTATAATTAGCATAGAGTGAGTAAACAAACATAATATATAGATTTGAGGTATTTACATACAATAAAATATTAATGATTTTATACAAACTTGAAATCAAAATATAACTGTGTTACCTTTTATACATTTTATATATGATAAAACTAAAAAATATAGCCACAAATTCCATCTCTTTCTCTAATTCCACTACCATTAAAACTTTTTTCTCACTACTAAATCGAATAATAAAATATTCATTTTCTGTTGTTAGTCTGAGTAGGATGGTAAGAGGGGGAAAGCTAAATTTACTTTTAAAAATTGAAAAATAAATAATAAAATAAAATTATGTAATTAAGTGATAAATTAAAATTAAATAGTAATTGAAATATATATGAATCAAAAGAGTATGTGAAATAGAAATTAAAAGGTAATGTCAACACAATTTGATAAAGGACTTCAACTAAAACTCAATATGCATCCCTAAGTATCCTACCCTAAATTAAATGAGTGGTTTTATATTAATCCCCTTTAATATTGGGGTATATAAGATACCAAAAAATTAATGTATTTTATTTTTAATGGTTTAATCAAGAAACCCAAATCCCAAAGGAAAAAACCTTTTTAATGGTTTTGTAAAGAAACCCAAATCCCCCACTTTAGAGGTACCAAGAAACGAAGAGAAAAAGAAGAAGAAGAGAATTTATTAACATAAACTATTTAAAGAAAAATCAATTATCCATAAGAAAGAAAATAAAATATGGGAGAATGTGAGAGTAAAATTAAAGAGAGAAAAGGTGTAGCAAAGAATATCTCTCGAGAAAGAAAAATGATGGAAAAATTGAATCCATTTATTTATAGAAGAAGATTAATATGTTTCCATGCCTTCCGAGGTTCTATTTATAGGATATATATTTTCATTTATGTAGCTTTAAAATTTATAGAGAAAAATATCCATTTTTAATTAAAATAGGTTTCCTGATACATTCTTAAATATTGTGCTTCACCTTTCGACCTGATGTCATTTATTAGTTACTATGCTCCACTGGCTAGCCAGTGGGATATCTTAGTACTACCATCTAGATGGTGGTCTTGATAGACATAAAAATAACGTACCATATCTATATAGTAGTAGTTTATCCATAACCATATAGATAGTGGGTTTGATGATAGCTTCGTTCCATTGGACAAACCGCTGGCTAGTGGATGACTATTCCCCATCTAGCCACTAGTGTTGTGAAATAAGGTTTTTAAATTCATCCCTATAAACTTATTTTTATGAATTTGTTTAATTTATTGATAACCTAACATAATTCCCAAACATAAAAACAAAAATAAAGTGAAATTAAATTTTTAAAAAACAATTTTTGTTTTTTTATCAGTAAAACCTTTAAGAGAGGTACAACAATCTACATCTTTTTATGAACACAAAAACATAGAATAAAAAAATATAAAGGGATAATGAAGTTTGAAATATTTAAAAAATATTTATAAAAATTTTCAAAAAATAAATTCATTATTTCATAATGAAAATAAAATGATATTTTTTAGATAATTTCAATAAGAAAAATTCAACTATTAAAATTCAATCCTTCATAATTACTTATAAAATAATTTGAATTACCTGAAACATATCCCACAGGAGTGTAAAACATTGTGAGAGATAATTGTAGAGACCCGAATCCTGACATACATGGATATTACATTACATTTGCGGAATACGTAGTACATAACAAAAACACACACACAAGGATCGTAATAGTTTAGTGTCTTTGGAAACTAGGAATATAATCTTCTAATCCTGGTGAAAGATCTTCAACATCTCCCATAATGATCATACCTTTTTTTAATACCTAAAACCTTTATTTATATCCTGGGGAAATGTAAACATAAAAGGGTGAGCTCAAATGCTCAGTAAGGGTAAGCAAAAGAAAAATCAATCACATCATATTCATAAGAACATAACTTTTGGAAATCTTAACCTGCAAAAGAGAGCATAATTTCATATCATGGGATAAATCATAGTAGTGAAATGAAATCCCAATAAGAATAACCTAAAACATGAAACTTTGTGGCATACACACATAATCATAGAGAATCATTTCTTGTTAGTCAAGACTCATTTCCAAGACTATCTTAGTGGACAAAGTCCCTTTCTGAACCGAGTCACCCTCGTTTCAGTCCTGTTTCACTGAACCGGTATAACCTACCATTCCAGCCATGTCTATCTCATGAGATATAAAATCGTTGCCCAATACATTGGAGGGAGATATAGGTCCCACCCATCTTATAATGAATCCTTTCTTATGTGTGCCACATAATCATAAACCATACATCATAGCGTAACCCATGTAATAAAAATGGAATTCTTAAACAACATTAAATCATAAAACAATTCATATAAGATAAAGGAATTCATAAAAATTTTTCCATCACAACATAATCAAATCCCTGTAATAATAGGGATAAAAACAGAACCCTTTTATTATCTTAGATGGAAAATAATTTTGATAAAATACTTGAACTCCATTCTTGAGGAAAATATCCTTTCTATTTCAAAAACATTTTTCCTTTCATAACATGTCATACAACTTTAAAACAAAAGAAGATGATTAAAAATAAACTTGAAAAATTGTAAAGGAAGCTTCTTGGAAATAATGTTATAAAAATCCATTCATGCCGTATAAGTTAAAAAAAACATTCTTCGTACTTTTGTCAGAAAAGTCAAAAAGTACCTCGTACGAAAAACGTCAAAAGATTCAATTCATATCTATTAATAAAAACTCACCGAAGGTTAAAATTGGATTTAAACTATTGTATAAGGATGGAAATAATATTACACATTGAGGGAACATGGATTTGGATGATAAAATACACCCCAGTAAATACCAAAGTATAAAAAATCTCGGATAAAAATGAGACTGTGATATTTCCCTTACCTTAAGTCCGATTTGCTTCATAAGTGTCCGAACCTCCTGTATGATGATTTAAATAATGTCATTAACTTATTAAAGAATCATATTCATTGTTATGATATCATATATGGTTCACTTATGACTTTATATTACCCGTTCTTTTGTAAATTCCATGTTAAAGAAGCGTTTTGGGTAAAATCGTTTCATTTATCGTAGGTGTTTGGACTTGTTGTTCTTGACATTATTATTACTTATATCATGATTTTCTTACTTCCAGAATATAAAACATGATTTATATATCATATATATTCAGTATATATATATATATTTAATAAATATATAAATGAAATGAAACACACCGTTCATGGAGACGGTAGTCCGTACGTACGCATGAACGTTGTTTTCCTTTCCTTATTGAATTGAATGGAATTAAGTAGATGACATACATATAAATATAAATAAATCCAGTATCATTATTATGTCATATATTTTATTATTACTTATTATATATTCTTTATAATCATTCATGAATGGTTAATCATTGAGAATGAATCTCATCGCGTCGTGGAGACGGTAGTCCGTACGTACGCACGAGCGATGATATCATTCCCATGGTCGTGGAATTGTGTTGAAGTGTATTTATACTATTTCAGTATCAATATCAATTTATAATAATCATATATAGTTACTCATTACACCATTATACCCATCTAATTAAGGTGGTGGCGGAAGATAGATTACACCACGGCGTGGAGACGGTATTCCTTACGTACGCACGTGCGGTGATTTCCTTTTTCCATAGGATGGATAGAAGTTGAATTAGGGTTGTTTAATATTTATAATAACATATCAGTATGTAATTAATACTTATTTTATTACTTTATCATTAAACAACTAAAGACGAATAAGTTGAACAAGAAAGAAATTGAAAAGATCGGTAATGGATATTACCTCTTCTTTGAAATGCCTCTTTGAATCCTCCACTTAGGGAATTAAGATTGGTCTTTGAAGAAGACCAGGACCTCTAGGATTATTCTAGGGAAGTGGAGAAGGTATTTTTTCAGGGTTTGGCCGAGATTGAGTGCTCAAATTGGTGTGAGGAGGAGGGGGAGGAGGTGTCCTTTTATAAGGGAGGAGAGGGGCACCTTAGGAATATCTCAAAATATTATTTTATATTAAAGTCAAAATCTGTTTATAATGGTTCCAAAGGGTCTTATTTAGAAGGTAAAGTGGGGATGGGTATAAGGCCTCTAATCCAATAGAATTTAGACAAGTTTAGGTTCCTATTTTAACCTTATCATTTAGATTTAACATTAAGTTAAATAATTTTACTTTACCGTGTCTTCTTATGTTCTTATACTATAAAGTTAATAAACTTACTATAAGCAGACAAACGAACCCCAAGTTGTTTATTATTAATATATATAACCTTATCTAAGTCATTTGGCCTATCCTTATATTTTTAGGAATAAAATAACAATTAATAATATAATATTTGTTTTAAAACCTATTTTATGTCAATTTGACACTATTTAGTAATTGATTTTTTTGAAAATCATAACAGAATTATTAGTTCAAAAAAAGTTAATTAAATCAATAATAACATGCCATATTAACCTATAAAATTAGTGGGATTCATAAAAAGTCTCAAATTACATTTATTTTGGTGTTTATAACATCAATTATTTCAATATTTCATTAATAAGATAATTACTGCATCATCATTGTGTCATAAATAAATTAAATTATATAATTTCTAAAAATTCTAAATAAAATCCCATTATGTAGGAAATCGTTTTAGCTTTCTAATGAATATTTATAGTCGAATTTATCTAATGTATAACCCCATATTAAAAATGTTTTAGTTATTAAACATTGATTTTAACTATTTTAACTATTCATTAAATAAAATAATATTAAATGTCATAATCTAATCCAAGTGGACCTAAATGGTCATTTTATTTTCATAAGGTTTTTTTTGGTCGAGATACACTTGTACAATAGGATTAGGACATGTGTTAGGGTAATATTAATATCATTTTTACCATTAATTACCCTATTTACTTTTAACCGTGGTAAATAAAAGTAAAAAGTTACTATTCACCAAAAATTATTTTCATCTCATTGAACCAGATTTTACTTACTGACATCAACCGTGTCTCTCGGATTTTTGAAATTTCATTCACAGATGTGGTAAAATTAAGATTTATGAAAAAATTAATTTTTTTAACTACCACTTAGTAGTTTCACTATTCATCAAAAATTGATGTTTTTCAGAAAAATGCCAAAATTTCACCCTAAGCTATAATTGATATTCCGAATTCAAAAATGATTTCTATTTTACAAAATTACTATAATATAAGTTGCATTAATTAATTTTATAATTAATTTCTGCTGTCACGACAAATAGCGTGTTTTTAAGAGATAATAACTATCAAAAGATTAACACTTGTTTATGTCTGGTGTAAATGTGAAATTATATCCAATGACCAACATTGTATTGAATTGTAAAAATATATTCTAAATATACTTTAAAACCAATCAAATTAATAATTTATCACTATTAATTTTTTCGATTGAAAAAGTTGTTTTAATTAAAATTTAGTAATTTTCACTATTCATCAAAGTATGAAAGTTATCCGAAAATCACCAAAATTTCACCCTAAGATAATTTCGATATTCCGAATCCAAAAATGAAGTCCATTTTGAAAAATTGAATTTAAAAAATTTCAAAAAGTGGTTATTACGATTCATAACGGCCAGTTTTAATAATATTTTAATAGCATATCGTTGTTTAGCGAAACTTGGTGTTGCGTACAACACACGCTATCGTGGAAGGTCGCGATTGCGTGTAATTCAAACCAGGTCAGAGTTGTGTGTTGTGAAAGCTTCTTTTGGTGTAGCGTATAACACAAGACATTCATGAAATTAAAAAGAATATTTTTCATAAAATCTCGGGGTGTTACATTCTACCCCCCTTAAAATGAATTTTGCCCTCGAAATTCGTCGGGGTTATAAATGGTTTACTATTCGAAAGTTTCTTTATTAGAAACCCACATCGTAAAAAGGAATACCAAGACAAATCTTTAAAAAAAATGTATGAAACCTAACGGTTACCCAAATAAACTAATCACTGGGTTTGCACATAGGTGAAAATATGGATATGGAAGAAAAATCTAACCATCATGTTCTAATGGAGAGTGGTAGAGAACATGGCTATGGAAAAACCAACAATCACAAATCCATAAATTTGTGACGAACTAAGGTACCATCTGATTAATCAGATATAAGAGCACTAGGACAACATTTTTGGTTTTCAAGATCATTTCCCTAAAGTTGAAGAATTTGAATTAGAATTAAATACTTACTTTATTTTGGTACTATCTCACTGTTGTTCGTGCCTTGAACAATTTCCACTTCATCTCTTAAATAAATGAAGTTGAATTTTTTATTCGTGAAGTGTTAGCAGATCATGTGATAGAATGACGGGTCATTCCATCTGTCTCAAACAAAAGGTTAGCAAAAATTATATACATAAGTCGATCTACAGTGAGATTAATCATATATGGTTCTTAAAATGGACTTATACTTCATATATCATACTGCTTAATATAATAAAACTAGTTTCTAATAAACAGGGACTTCTTGTAGGCCAGTGGTAGGTGATAATGGCCAGTCGCACTTCGGTTGTGGGTTCGATTCCCACAGCCTTGTCCGACGTGATGGGTTGTCGCCCGTCCTGCAGGTTGTCCTTTTTCTAAAGCTATATTACTATAACATCCCATAAATAATATCGACAAACGTTTTATCCTAACTTATGTCCAATATAATCCATTCTAATCTTTAGGCTTATCTAAAATACTTCGGTCCAAGCTCATAGTATAAAGAAAATGATTACTTGAAATGTCACAGAACAATCACGTGAATGCCATCATTTATCCCCCATATATCATAATATATATCTTCTTGGTCAAATTACAAACATGTGAATACCTTAATCATGTATTGTCTTGAATAATGAATACCCATTGAACCTTAGTGAAAACATTAATGTAGTTAAAAGTTAACACTTTCCACATACCAAAATCCTCAAAATTCTATATACTCAAACCATGATATCACTTGGTCCTTATATCAATCATTAGCTCATGAATAAAACCAAACATCTCATTATCGTCTTATCCCTTCATTATGCGCATGTCGTCTACATTCCAAAAATATCTGAATAACCTTTCATGGATACTGGTACCATTAATCATACACTTTCAAAACTCAAGGAAAGACAAAAGTGTAACAATCCATAGATGTCTCTTTATTCCATAGTACCATGCGATTACTTATACAACATTACACATGATAAACATGTCATCATTCCACTACATTCTTAAACCATTGACCGAGCTTCAACAATTCTTTCATCTCACATATCATTTGTAGTCTCTTCATCATCATCAACATAAATACTACCCATACGACCATACTGAATCTCTTCATGAGACTTTCCCTTAGGGCATTGGTTTGCATAATGCTCGTACATTCCACATTTAAAACATTTAACCATTGTTGATGTCGTAGCAATACCATTATCCTCATCCCTCGTGTTAACTGATCCTTTTCCTTTTCACTTACTGGCTTTGTGTCCTTCTTTTCCACACCCAAAGCATCTTCCAGTTCCTTTGAAACATTCTCCTTGATGCCTCTTCCCACATGATTTACATAGGGGAAATTGAACTTTCTTTCCTCTATGATCATCATGAAAATCCATCTTTCTCTTATTAGCCGAGTCAGGAAACATACCAAATTTTACTTTATTGATCATATTATGAGATTTCTGATTCGGCATAATAATGATTTTTGGACTTCCAAATCCCATTTCATTTGGTTTCTCATGAAGAATATCATACCATTGTCCATCATATCCTCCATTATCATGAATCATCTTGTTTCCAGCCATTTTCTAAAACCCAAAAAGAATAGTGTGAGAGGCAAAAATCATGTTAGGGAAAACAACATAATAAAAGGGGGAGTACCCTTAATATCTAACATCATAGGTTAAATTCTAAGATCGTTAGCGCAATTCTAGGACTATAACCTATACGTATACTTAAACTTAGAGACATCCCTAGACAGACCTTAGAAATATCTCTAGGAATCTCACTAAAGTTCTCACATCCTAGTTTCCAAAGGTTGACTAAACCTTTCCTCTGATACCAACTGTACAGACCCGAAGCCTGACATACATGGACATTACATTACATTTGCAGAATACGTAGTACATAACAAAAACACACACACAAGGATCGTAATAGTTTAGTGTCTTTGGAAACTCGGAATATAATCTTCTAATCCTGGTGAAAGATCTTCAACATCTCCCATAATGATCTTCCCTTTTTTTTAATACCTAAAACCTTTCTTTATATCCTGGGGAAAAGTAAACATAAAAGGGTGATCTCAAATGCTCAGTAAGGGTAATCAAAAGAAAAATCAATCACATCATATTCATAAGAACATAACTTTTGGAAATCTTAACCTGCAAAAGAGAGCATAATTTCATATCATGGGATAAATCATAGTAGTGAAATGAAATCCCAATAAGCATAACTTAAAACATGAAACTTTGTTTCATACACACATAATCATAGATAATAATTTCTTTTTATTCAAGACTCATTGCCAAGACTATCTTAGTGGACAAAGTCCCTTTCTGAACCGAGCCACCCTCGTTTCAGTCCTGTTTCACTGAACCGGTATAACCTACCATTCCAGCCATGTCTATCTCATGAGATATAAAATCTTTACCCAATGCATTGGAGGGAGATATAGGTCCCACCCATCTTATAATGAATCATTTCTTATGTGTGCCACATAATCATAAACCATACATCATAGCGTAACCCATGATATAAAAATGGAATTCTTAAACAACATGAAATCATAAAAAAAATTCATAGAAGATAAATGAATTCATAAAAATATTTCCATCACAAAATAATCAAATCCATGTAATAATAGGGATAAAATCAGAACCCTTTTATTATCTTAGATGGAAAATAATTTTGATAAAATACTTGAACTCCATTCTTGAGGAAAATATCCTTTCTATTTCAAAAACATTTTTCCTTTCATAACATGTCATACGACTTTAAAACAAAAGAAGATGATTAAAAATAAACTTGAAAACTTGTAAATGAAGCTTCTTGGAAATAATTTTTTAAAAATCCATTCATGCCGTATAAGTTAAAAAAACATTTTTGTACTTTTGTCGGAAAAGTCAAAAAGTACCTCGTACAAAAAACGTCAAAATATTCCATTCATATCTTTTACTAAAAACTCACCGAAGGTTAAAATTGAATTTAACGTATTGTAGAAGGATGGAAATAATATTACACATTGAGGGAACATGGATGTGGATGATAAATACACCCCAGTAAATACCAAAGTATAAACAATCTCGGATAAAAATGAGATTGTGATATTTCCCTTACCTTAAGTCTGATTTGCTTCGTAACTGTACGAACCTCCTATATAATGATTTAAATAATGTCATTAACTTATTAAAGAATCATATTCATTGTTATGATATCATATATGGTTCACTTATGACTTTATATTACCCGTTCTTTAGTAAATTCCATGTTAAAGAAGCGTTTTGGGTAAAATCGTTTCATTTATCGTAGGTGTTTGGACTTGTTGTTCTTGACATTATTATTACTTATATCATGATTTGATTACTTCCAGAATATAAAACATGATTTATATATCATATATATTCAGTATATATATATATTTAATAAATATATTAATGAAATGAAACACACCGTTCATGGAGACGGTAGTCCGTACGTACGCATGAACGCTGTTTTCCTTTCCTTATTGAATTGAATGGAATTAAGAAGATGACATACATATAAATATACATAAATCCAGTATCATTATTATGTCATATATTTCATTAGTACTTATTATATATACTTTATAATCATTCATGAATGGTTAATCATTGAAAATGAATCTCATCGCGTCGTGGAGACGGTAGTCCGTACGTACGCACGAGCGATGATATCGTTCCCATGGTCGTGGAATTGTGTTTAAGTGTATATATACTATTTAAGTATCAATATAACTTTATAATAACCATATATAGTTACTCATTACACCATTATACCCATCCAATTAAGGTGGTGGCGGAAGATAGATTACACCACGGCGTGGAGACGGTATTCCTTACGTACGCACGTGCGGTGATTTCCTTTTTCTGTAGGATGGATAGAAGGTGAATTAGGGTTGTTTCATTTTTATAATAACATATAAGTATGTAATTAATACTGATGTTATTACTTTATCATGAAACAACTAAATAAGAAGAAGTTTAAGAAGAAAGAAATTGAAAAGATTGGTAATGGATATTACCTCTTCTTTGAAATGCCTCTTTGAATCCTCCACTTAGGGAACTAAGATTGGTCTTTGAAGAAGACCAGGACATCTAGGAGTATTCTAGGGAAGTGGAGAAGGGATTTTTTCAGGGGTTGTCCGTGCTTGAGTGCTCAAATTGGTGTGAGGAGGAGGGGGAGGAGGTGTCCTTTTATAAGGGAGGAGAGGGGCACCTTAGGAATATCTCAAAATATTATTTTATATTAAAGTCAAAATCTGTTTATAATGGTTCCAAAGGATCTTATTTAAAAGGTAAAGTGGGTATGGGTCGAAATACTCTCATCCAATATAATTTAGACAAGTTTAGGTTCCTATTTTAACCTTATCATTTAGATTTAACATTAAGTTAAATAATTTTACTTTTACCATGTCTTCTTGTGTTCTTATACTATAAGGTTAATAAACAAACTATAAGAATCCAAACGAACCCCAAGTTGTTTATTATTAATATATATAACCTTATATAAGTCATTTGGCCGATCCTTAGATTTTTAGGAATAAAATAACAATTAATAATATAATATTTGTTTTAAAAACTATTTTATGTCAATTTTGACACTATTTAGTAATTCATTTTTGTGAAAATCATAACAGAATTATTAGTTCGAACGAAGTTAATTAAATCAATACTAACATGTCATAGTAACCTAGAAAATTAGTGGGATTCATAAAAAGTCTCAAATTACATTTATTTTGGTGTTTATAACATCAATTATGTCAATATTTTATTAATAAGATAATTACTGCATCATCATTGTGTCACAAATAAATAAAATTATATAATGTCTAAAAATTATAAATAAAATACCATTATGTAGGAAATATTTTTTTCTTTCTAATTAATATTTATAGTCGAATTTATCTTATGTATAACCCCATATTAAAAATGTTTTAGTTATTAAATTTTGATTTTAACTATTTTAACTATTCATTAAATAAAATAATATTAAATGTCATAATCTAATCCAAGTGGACATAAATGGTCATATTATATTCATAAGGCTGTTTTTGGTCGAGATACACTTGTCCAATAGGATTAGGACATTTGTTAGGGTAATATTAATATCATTTTTATCCTTAATTACCCTATTTACTTTTAACCGTGGTAAATAAAAGTAAAAAGTTACTATTCACCCAAAATTATTTTCAGCTCATTGAACCAGATTTTACTTACTGACATCAACCATGTCTCTCAGATTTTTGAAATTCCATTCACAGAAGAGGTAAAATTAAGATTTATGAAAAAATTAATTTTTTTAACTACCACTTAGTAGTTTCACTATTCATCAAAAATTGAAGTTTTTCAGAAAAATGCCAAAATTTCACCCTAAGCTATAATTGATATTCCGAATTCAAAAATGATTTCTATTTTACAAAATTCCCAACATATAAGTTTCATTAATTAATTTTATAATTAATTTCTGTTGTCACAACAAATATCGTGTTTTTAAGAGATAATAACTATCAAAAGATTAACACTTGTTTATGTCTCGTGTAAATGTGAAATTACATCCAATGACCAACATTGTATTGAATTGTAAAAATATATTCTAAATATACTTTAAAACCACTCAAATTAATAATTTATCACTATTAATTATTTCGATTGAAAAAGTTTTTTTTAATTAAAATTTAGTAATTTCCACTATTCATCAAAGTATGAAATTTATCCAAAAATCACCAAAATTTCACCCTAAGATAATTTCGATATTCCGAATCCAAAAATGAAGTCCATTTTAAAAAATAGAATTTACAAAATTTCAAAAAGTGGTTATTACGATTCATAACGGCTAGTTTTAATAATATTTTAATAGCATATCGTTGTTTAGCAAAACTTGGTGTTGCGTACAACACACGCTATCGTGGAAGGTCGCGATTGCGTGTAATTAAAACCAGGTCAGAGATGTGTGTTGTGAATGATTCTTTTGGTGTAGCGTATAACCCAAGACATTAATTAAATTAAAAAGAATATTTTTCATAAAATCACGGGGTGTTACAATAATGACCCTCTACTTTATGCTAGGACAAACATCAGGTTAATACACAACCATCCCTTTTGAGGTTATTACCCATAGGTTCATCTACAACAAAATCACATTTAGTATTTTGTATCCAGACAGGGATGTCATTTCAAGGGAATTCACACTCACTCTAATTTAAAATTCTATCTCCATGATATTAATATCATTCACTCCCATAAAAAAATTCAAAAATAGTTACCTTGGAAAAAATAGAAAAATAGTGTGATATATTTCTCCCACTTTATGATTATCAAAAAATAATTATTTTCATTAAACTCATTTAATGAAAAGTAAATATCACATCCTTTAAAAAGTTAAATAATTTTTAATAATTGAATTATAAATGAAATTAAAAGCATAATTAAAACAAATAAAAATAAATTTATTTCTAAAAAATAGAATAAAAAATACTGAATTTTTTTAAGATTAATGTAAGTGTCTCATGTGAACCTTTCCTGGCCCCTTAATAAAATCAAATTGTACAAGAGTAAGGGCTTTCATGAAAATATCTATAAATTAAATGTTTGAGATTATAATTTGTATGACCCAAAGACACCTTGAGAGGGGAAGGGTGAATAATGGTGTCAAATTTTTCTTTCAATGAGACAGATTGTGTACCTACATTTGTAGAAGTTTTTTGAACCTGTCTAATGGAATTGCAAAATTATTAAACACCCATATGTAGAAAAAAAACACACCATATTAGTTTTACTTGGTCGACCACCAAGGGATAGTCCAATGTGAATAAACCAATAGTGTGTTAGTCATACCTAAATTCACTAAGGTTTACTAGAATCCTGGATTACAAAATATCATACACAGTGACTCTATGTGAGGCACACTACTTTAATAATAATTTTTATGGATAACACACTAAATCCATCATATCACTTTAAATGAATCACCATTTCTAAATCCCTTGGGTGAAGTCTCAGACATTCTATTAGCCTAACGTTTTTTTCAATAGTTTTAAAAAATAATACTTTTTACATGATTTTCATGAGTCCCTACTTGCACCATTGTCCTAAATTGTTGCACTTGAATGCACTGTTTACTCAATCTAGATGTTGAAAGACTGCTGTTAATGTAAGTATCTTTCATGAAACACCCTCATATACAGAAACCCATTTTTATTTCAAATATATTTCAAATTTCATGAACTAATAAATTTTTTTTGATGATACTAACCTTTACAAAACTCCATGATTTCCCAGAACTTCAAACTATCATGAACCTCTTAGAATTCACGGAACACCCTTTTTGAAATTAATTTGTGTCAATTATTTAATAATAATTATTTTCATGAATCCTTTGTTTGGGAAGGGTTCCTAATTATTTAAAGAGATAAATTTTCATAATAACTTCATGAAATCAGATAAAGTTTTCCATTTTATAAATTCTCTTGATCCAAATTATGTTGAGAAATCGCCTATCCATAGACGTCCCCTTATTCATGTTTGTTTTTATGATCACTATGGACTTTTTCAGGAACTTCTTTATTAATGTTCATGAATATCCTTTTATTCATGAATATTTAATAATATTTTTCCATTCATGAACCTTCTCATAGTCGCGCATCTTACCATCCTTCCATCAAGACTCAACCATTTGTTGTGAAACCACTTTCTTAGAATGTTCAAAACATTACAATACCTGATGCATTTTTGAAACCTCACATTTTCATGAAACATAGAGAATGAAAAACTCCATTATTTTTTCATATTTCAAAGATCCAGTCCTGGAAATCCGTATTTCTCAAAGCTTTTCCATTCATCAAAACTTTGATCTCTGGAAATTCAGAAAATAATGGGAAATGAAACCACCTTCAACAGTGAAGCCACATACACTGTAAGATCACTAGTATTTCGATATCCTTTTATCAACCCATTATGTATTACAGATGCATCTCAGCCAAGTTGGCGAGGTATCCTTAAGTGCATCCATGAGACCCAGGTTCAAAACTAGGTAGAGGAATATTTTCTAGGTAATGTAGCAGTAATGTAGCAGTACTATAACAGGTACTATAGGAGGCAATGTAGCAGTACTATAGAAGAAATGTGCATTGTGTGGTACTATAACAGAACTGTACACTGTGTAGGTACTATAATAGAACTATACATTGTGTGGGTACTATAGTGGGAACTGTAGCAGTTACTATAGTAGGTACTGTTCAGTACTGTAACAGTTGGATCTATTCACCTTAGGCCATCGATTTAGGCTTGGAGCCCTTAAGGCTTTCAGGCCACCCAAGCCTTCGAGTCAGTTGGGCTTTGGGCCACCTTTAAGGCCTTCGGGCCACCTCAAGGTCTTTGGGACACATGTTGTTTCCCTAGACAGACTCTACAAAAAAAGAGCAGCCCTAGAAGAGGATTGAGAGTAGGTGAACTCACTAGAGTAGAACCAAATGGATAGTCATAATGAGAGGGTATGGATATGCCATCGGGACCAGGTTGTGCTTGCATGGGATGCCTAGCTAGATGGCCATGCGAAGTTGGAGAGCTACTATCATGATGCAGATGCTAGGGAGGGGCTGTTCCTTGTAGATAGTCTGGTTGAATTCCCAAAGACATTTGGTTCATTTAATCTTCTATGCCTATGGTCCTTGTAATCTCCGAGATTACTGGCCTTATAAGGGTTCCCCCTCAGCCCTTGAAAGGGGGGTTATCAAAAATCAATAAAAAAAGAAGGCCTTTGGTCCATTAATGCAATATGTATTGAGAAAAAAACAAACAATAATTTATTTCCAGTTGTGATAAAAGATGGTTCCAAAAATACCCCCATTTGGGTATTTTGAAAATATACAAATAAATTAAATAAAGCACCAACATTGAATAAAAACCTGATAGGTGTGAAATAAATTATCCACAACTCTAATTCAATGTGATGAAATTTCAATGTTTAAACTAAGAGTGGAAAAATAGAATTTCATTCCTTGAGAGATTGCGAACCAATCATGATAACATAAAATTAATTGAATCTCATTACCCCCCTTTGGAAATAAACCCAAATAAACTATATCGGGACTGTAGAATGGAATTAAATCTACTAGATCATATCTCCCCCACATTCCTCCATCACATCCACAAATAGATTATAAAAATTAATAAGAATCGGGAAAAGGGACAAACCATAGCCTCCTCAGGCAATGGGAGGTGGCTAAACACTGAGGTTCAACTGATGTTTCCTAAACATTGGTGCTTCCAAAGAATTATTCCAAATGATAGACACTTGATTATTACTTATAACAAGCTCTATTTTATTCACAACTTATTCAAATTTTTTATTGACATAGTGATATATAATTTCAATATGTTTATAATAAGAGTGTTGAACAATGTTTTTTGTAAGATAGATCGTGTTCTTGTTGTGATTGTGTATCACCATTAGCAGTTTTACCTCATCACCAATATTAAAAATTTATTACTTCATACACAATACATGATTACACACCTTTTTCATAGAGATATACTCTATAAAATCCACACATAGATAAGTTATTTCTTTTTTATTTCTCAATAATTCCACACATTTGTTTCTAGCAAAGAATGCACCCCACATGTGGACTTTTGATTTACCATATATTTAGCCTAGTTAGCATTAAAAAAATCAATATTTAATTATCTATTTAGGATGAAATATATATTAAAACGTTTATAATACCATGAATATATCTCATGATTCTTTTAATATATGAAAAATGATCTTCCTTTGGATTACATTGGAAGAAATCTAATAAACATTTTACAAATACAATATATGGACATTTTTAGTCAAATTTAATAATATTATAATGATCCTCGAATACAATGTGGGATTTAAAGATTTCAAATCCTTGTGCTTTCCATGTTTTTTCCTAACAACATTCAGAGCAAACATGAATTTTAAGTCATGCATGTAGAATTTGTTCCAAATCCCTCTCACATACTTTTCATAAGAAATGAATTTTTATTCCATCTTTTAAATCACCTAAATCCCTATAATGTACAAGAGTTTAAAAATAATGTACATTTCAAATTCAGGTTTCATGTGATTGGATAATTTTTCCACTAATTCATTCATGATTCCATCAAATGTAATATCATGCTCATACAACAACACCATAAACTGATCTCCTTGTTAATTATTCACATAGAGATTATGGTCAACACATCCAATTTTTAAATTGTGGTTTCTTTATATAAGTATATAGTCTTGAATAACATGCTCTTGGGGAATGATTTAGACTATAAAGAGCTGTATTTAATATACAAACCTTTGTTTCATCATTAGTAATTAGATATGCTACTGGTTATTCAATCTATACTTCTTTTTGTTGAAAACCATTTAAGAATATCATTTTTCAATACATATGATACACTTTTTACCATATTTTAATCAATAGTAATTAGAAATCCCCAATTCATTGTTTTTTCTATGATTCACATTTTTCCAATCACATTTTATTTTTCTGGTCTCTTAACATGATCCTAAGTCTATTTTTTATCAATATGATCTCATTATTCATTCACGTAATTAAATAATTATTAATCCGTTTATTATTATTGAAAATATGATAGTTCCACAATTTATATGAGAGAAAAATGTGCTTCATTCCTCACTCTAATTTTCTATATTTGTGTTGTCCAATCCCTAATAATGTTGGACTGATCAACTTATACTCCTCTATTTCTCCAATGAGGTTTTGGTATAGTTTCTTCATTAGAAGTTTACTCTTATGATCCATCTTCTAAATCATCATAATTTTGAGATCCTTGAATGTTTGGAAAGTCTTACAGGATTTTTTTTATTTGAATCTTCTCTTTTTCCCCATTTTGCTTCATTTTCAATCATATCAACATATGATATACTCAAGTTATTCATAGTTTTATCCTTAATGATCATGACATAATTTATCTCTAAAATATTTTTAAGATGCTTATTTTTCATTTTATATCAATAATTTTCATTGAGTATCCAAGTATAATTCCTTCATCTTCATCATCACCATATCTTCCTTGATTTCATTAATTGTTTTAGATGAACAATTTAAATCCAAAAACATGAAAATACATTGGTTAGGGATTCTTTCCAAGAAATATCTCATATTGTGTCATATCCTCTCCTAAATATATTACTTTTCAATTTTGAGTGACACCATAACTTGACAATTTTATTTCTAGTAATAACAAGATACAGAACTCTCATTAATTATAGTTTTTCTATATTATTCACTTATCTATTTCTATGTTCAAAGACCCCATTTTTTGAGGTTTTCTCACTGAATATACTTCATGATTGATCCTAATATTTTCAAATTAATTATCAAATTCAATGGGTGTGTACAATTTTCATTATTAAATAATAATATAATGATTGTGAGTCCAGTTTTATTTCATACTCTTCAGAGATATCTCTTCATGCAACCAATCACTTCTATTTTACACTGTAAAAACATCACACATTCCATTATACTATAATCTTTAATAAAAAGAGTGAAATAAATATCTCTATATGTGTTTTTAATATTAATTAGACCACACATATCTCTGTGGAATAGATAAATAATATTTGATTCCTTTTTGTTCTTCTACCAATAAGAATTTTGGACCACCTTTCTTTTCACAAAAGCATCACATGTCTTTTCATGGTCATGATTCAGATTAGGAATTTCTATGACAACCATTAACTTAGATATTTTTTCCAGGATCTTCTGATTATTGTGACTCAACCTCCAATTCCAAAAGTTTTTTTCCTCTCCAATTGTTGATAAACAAGTATTTTATTTACTATCTACATGGTATAAATTTTTATTTTACTCTAGTATTTCATGAAAAAAATTTATGTATTCCCTTTGATGGTTCACCCTTTCTGATTAACTATCACTATCAGTCATGAGTTACAATGTTTACATATACATGTGATATTTTGATGTAATCCATACGTGTAGATAACTTTTGTTTTCTTTAGCTTGTCATTTTCTAATTCTATATTTCCACTGCCTTTTCTCTTTAAAGAACCATTATTACTAAATCCCACTATTCTATCAATTATTTCTTTAAAAAATTTCATCCAATATGCATTTAAGATAATATGGGATAAGAATAAACAATCAAGAATATAGGTTCTACTGTTTTTTGAATCATTGAGAGTGATATATGCTATGTTAACTTTGTCGGTCTTCTTCTTTTCCTTCAAGGAGATACCTGATTGAGTGGAGGCATAATATGGAATCTACAAGATCTTCTCAACAAGAATTATTAAATCATACTCAAATTCTACTTCTCGAAGACAATTATTATTTTCAAGGGTAATTATTCTTAGTTAACCATTATTTAATTGCCTCATAGTTCTATAGTTATGATGTACACCTTTCCTCTCCATATAATGAATAGATTTATGAAAAATGTTAGAACAATGAAAAAATATCCCTAGATTTGTTTTCTATTTGACAAGGGTTGTGGTATAATTATACTTTATTTACATAAAGGTGATTTCCCACCCAAATAACTCTTTACCACTTCACAGTAAGACATGGTATGACCCATAAATCCATAGAATTGACATTTCATAGGTGAAAATATCTTATCATTTCCATTCCTCCACATGTCCCATTATTTTGTATAGGTATTTGACCAATGTTCATCTCTTTATATTTGAGGATTATTTTTATCTATCTTCTATGTTTGGTTCAAAATTTTCTTTATTCGTAAATCATACTCCTTTTTGATCTGTCCAAATTTCTAGTTCCCTTTGATTTGGATCATCCGGTTTCTAAAATTTGATGTTTATGTATCACATCTAATTCCACCTTTTCTTAAGAATTTTGATCGTTAATCATTCATGAATTTATCGAATACTTAAAAACCACATTTAACTCTTTCAAAAACCTCTTCATATGAAAAACTTACAAACTATAATTTCAACTTCATTTATCATGATTTTTATTTAGTTTCTTGTTTACTTATTATGGAAACAACGTCTTCTTTATGGCCTTAAAATATCTTATCCTTTCCCTCGAATATCAATGTAAGGTCATTGGTGAATTTTTTCTTCCCTTAAATCCTAATATCAAACTCCAAAACATCTAGAAAGCTTTCAATATTTGTAAAATTTTCGTTTAACTTACCTTATAGTCAATCAATCTCTACTTTAAGATGATCCAAATACTCTAATGAATCTTTCAAAAAAGATCCCATCATTCTATTTTAATTATTTTAATGTCAAGATCATCAAGAGAACCCTCATGTTCCACCTTGAGTTCTAAGACACCATTTGACTAACTGTATTTATCTTTAATAGGTCTTACCTTTTCAACTATAACTATGATGGAAACTTTAATATCAAATTTAAACACTGGTTCAACATCCTCCAAAGTGTCATTATTATCATATTCCTTTATTCCGATTAAATCTCTTTAATTTATTTTATTTTTTGATGTATTATTTTTGTGGGGAACTCCTATAATATCTCTCCATGACTTTACATAAATTTATACATCATTGAATCTACTTGAGAATCAAGTGAAAATGCACCCTACCACATCAAAAATAAGATGAAGGGAGAATGCCTTCAAATCTACCTTTTCCTGTATGGTTTTGTTTTGGAAAAAATAGATACAAGTCTTTCATCCACATCATCTCCAACATCACTATCTTTGGAAATGAAATGTTTTTTCATGGATGTGAATACTATTTATTTTATTAATATAATTTTTTATCTTCTCGTTTGAATCTAATTTCCTAATCCACTAATATGATTAATAGATTTTCAAGATAATGATTAAAAATATCTCTTTCATAAAAGGTTGACACTTTTTTATTGTATACAGTTAGGAGCCTTCTCATGATTTTCTTCCTAGTGTAAATATCCTTAATTTCTCCCCCCAAACTCATCGAAGAGCTCTATCAACTTTTTTAATGTGATTAATGAAACTTTCTGCATTTTCATGTTGATTAATTTTTATATCATCTAATTGATTGTGAAAAAACATGAATTTTTTCCACATGTACATTTTTTTCACCTTATTATATATTTTACAATTTCTCCCACATAGACTTGGATAATGTGAGACTCATCAACTTAAAATATATTAGACTAGGTAGTGTTTTAGTAAGTTAATTTTGTGCTTTTGCCTCTACATCAAGTATTTTCATGTCTATTTTAGTCATAGAAACACATGTCAAATCACCGACCTAAACCCCTTAAATTGTGACATAGATAACTTCTATCCCAAGATATCACAAATGATATATCATTATGTTCTTCCAAGTATGGTTGTTTCTTCCATTAAAGGGGAAATCCCCTAACATTCGGTGAATTATACATGAAAATAACAAATAAATAAATATTTAACACCTATATCCCATATTCTCTAATACAACTTATAGGACCCTAAGACACTTTGAGAGGGTAGGAGTGAATCATGATGTTATGTTTTTATTTTAATGAGTTATATCTTGTCCCAGTGTTGGTAGTAACTTATTAAATGCATCAAATAAAATTATGAAATTATTGAAAACCCATATGCAGAAATAAAAAAATAACACATCAATTTATGTTGGTTAACCACTAAGGGCTTGTACAAGGAGCATACACCAATAGTCTATTAGGCATACCTGAATCAACTATGATTCACTAGTTATCATGGATTAAAAAAGACCATATATGGTCACTCTGTGCAATGTGCACTTCCATTATAATAATTTTAGGGATAACACAATGCCTCTATTATATCACTTCTGATTAATCCACCCTACTCACTACCTTGGGTGAATTATTACTCATTTTATCAACTTTATGGTCTAATCAATATAATTGGGACATTAGACTTTGTCCCATACTAGCATGAGTATCTACTTTCACTAAAGTCCTAAATCAAAACACATGAATGCACTATTCACTCAAAATATATGTCCAAAACATAAAATTCACATAAGTATCTTTCGTGAAACTCCCTCCTTCACAAAACCAACTTTTTTATTTCAATTATAATTCGTCTTTCTTGAAACAACATACATTCACAAAGATCCCATCCTACAAAATACTCATAGATTTCACAAAACTCCAAACCTACGTGAAGCTCGTAGCCTTTAAAAAAGTCCCTTTTCTGAAAATTATTTATGTCAATTATTTCTTTACAAGTATTTTAATTAATCATCTATTCAAAAATAGTTACTGATTTGTAAAAGAAATAATATCTTGTAACACCTTTGTAAAATAAAAGAAATTATCCATTTTTACAAATTCTCTTGATCCCAATTATGATGAGAGGTCTTCTATTTATAGAAATAAAATTCCTCATGAAGATTCCTATATCACCATAGACTATTCATGAACCTATTTATTCATGTTTATGAAGCTTCTTTTCTTTATTAAGCTTTAGTGAAATTTTTACGTTCATGAAGCTACTCATAGTCGTGTAGAATCGTGTCATTCTATCTCTACTCAACCATTATTCATGAAAACTCTCTCTAAAAACCTTTAAAACATCATGAAACTGTATTACATGATGAAAATCCACATATTTTAAAAATTCACACCATAATGAAACTCGATACTTTTTCTATATTTTAAAGATTCAGCCCTAGAAATCCTGATTACATGAAGCTTTTCCCTCGCTCTATATTTTGAGCTCCAAAAATTTGGATAACACTGGGAAATGATGTAACATTGAATATTAAATCCACATTAATAGTAATAACACATGTATTTCAAACTCCTTGATCAAACCAGTGTGTATTGACAACAAACACAAAAAACAATCCATTTTCAGCTACAAAAACTCCTAGTTCCAATATAAAATCGAAAATGATATCAACTTTATGAGAGTGTTCACTCAAATATTGGTACCTAAGGTAATTTTTATTAGTGTGTGAGTGTTGAATTAGATTCTTATAAATAATAGTGTAACTAGTATTCCCACACTTAATAGTAAGATAACCCAATGTAAGTTCATAATATAAGATAATGTTTTTCACCCAAATAATTTGGGTACAATAACTCCATATGACGATATATTTCACTTCATATATATAAATAACAAATAAATCTACTTATTAATAACTTACGAGACTAGGGTTTTAGAATTAGTTAACAATTCCCACTTGTATATTTCTTATCTAATTATAATCGTCCATAATCAGTATCGAAGAAACATGAAAAAAAATTAAGTATCATTTGAATAAAACAAAACATGTTTTTTAGAACCTTTAAAATATTTGAAATTTATTTTAAGGTATATTAAATGTGATTCTATATGATTGGATTGAAAATCAGTACAAATACCAACACTAAGAATGATTTCTGGAAGGATTTTAGTAAAGTAAAGATGGTAACCAATCATACCATGATAATGATTTTTACTAATAATTTTATCAATTTCATCCAATGCTATATTACAAAAATTAATCATATGCGTACATGTTTTTTGTACTTGATTCACAGAAAAATATTTAAAAAATCCATTAGTTTATTTTCATTGACTTAGAGAAATATAAACCTTATTTTTATAATTTTGAAAACCGAGGAATAGATTTAACTAACCCATAAAACTCAATTCAAATCCCTTTCTCATTATATCTAAAAATTCATTACAAAAGGATTCTTTGTAGAACCAAAAATTACATCATCATAAAAATATGAATATTTAATTATACATTAGAAATTTGTTTTAAAAACAAAGATGACTTTTATTTTTCCATTTTAAAATCATTTTCTAAAATAAATTTAGATAAAATTTTATTCTAATCCTTAAGGGATTGTTTCAAACCATAAAGAGACTTGGTTGACTTAAAAATATGATGTAGAAATTTTGAATATCCAAAATTTGATGTTTTTTCAGCAAAAAATAATTCCTGGAAGTAAAATAATTCAAAAAAACATGTTACCCGAATTTGAAAAGGCTTAGAATTTAAAAGAGCAGTGAATGCCAATAATATACTAATAGATTCTAGTTGAGATATGAGGGAAATTTTTTAATTATAATAAATTTCTTCTTCCTGATTATATATTTTGGTTATGATTTTAGATTTTTTATAAGATATGTTACCATTCTAATATAAATTGTTTCTAAAAAACATCTGTACTATTAATGGTATGATCATTGGGTCCTCTAAAAAGAGTCCAAACATTTATTCTTTATGGATCTGTTCAACTTTTTTTCATTATAAGTACCCAATTTTCAACATTAATGGAATCATTAATATTTTGGGGTTCTATTGTGAAAAAGAATATTTACTTTAATCCTCATTTAAAACCAATATTTTTTTCGAGTAAAAACTTGAAAATCATAGTTAATATTTTATATAGATGGCCTTTTTATTTCCCCCATGCCATGGATAATGGGATAAATGGTGGTTCTTAATCCACATCAAGTTATTCATAAGTAAGTTTATTATTCAACCTCATGTTTTCTAGGGATTTCTCAACACCATTAATATTGGGATTAGGTTTTGGAAAATTATCATCAAATTTTATTTGAATTGATTCTTGTATGTCCGTGGTAATTTTATTGCAGATTTAATATGATTTACTTGGGTTAGAGTACTAGAGAAAAATAACTTCATCATATTTGGGGTAAAATTTTCTTAAGTTTTCTTTTGGTGTTATGATTATAGAATTTAAAATAAAACGCCTTAAAATGACATGGTTTTTTATTTTTTCTTTCCAATGATTATAGGAGGTATTTTTAAGGTTGGGCCTTATGAGAACACTGTTAAATGTATAAAAATTGGTATTAACTACCTTGGAAAAAAAATTTAGGGAGTTTAAATTCATTTAATAGAGTTCTTACAAACACTTATAGAGTATGATTCCATCATTCAATAACCCCATTATTTTGCGGAGTCTTTATAGTGAAAACATAATTATTGTAACATTTTGAAGTATAAATTTCTTCAAAATAATTATTTTTGAACTCGACCCTATAATCACACTAAATTAATATTATATTATATATTTTTTAATTTTTTTAATTTATAATATATTTAATAAATATTTTATAAGCCTCATTTTTTAACTCATGAAATAAACCCAAGAAAATATTATATAATCATCTACAATTTAAAAAGTGAAATATGTAACTCATATACATTCTACATGTGTAGGTACAAATAAATAAAAGTTTAAAAGATCAAATACCTTAGAGGTGGTTAATTTATTTTTGGATCCAAAGAATGATTTTTTTTCTCACCGATCTATAAATATTCACACATAATGTAGTTTTTGAAATGAAATTTATGTTAATCTCGTACTAGATAATTTCAATTGAATTTTAAAACCATGTGTGTGCTACAATGATCAATGATTCTATTCCAAAGTCTCAACTCACTATCATGTGCACTTAAAAACATGACATTTTAACTTCAAATATATTTTATATCAGTAACATAAACATTTTGAAAATTAGAAACTGAAAATAAAAGATTTAATTTATAATCAAGACTTTACAAAATATATTTCAAACAGACATTAAAACCATTATAACATAATTGAATAATACTCAGTAAATTTCCTATTTAACCTTCTAGAAATAAAAAATATTTTACAATGGTGGAGTTTAAAAACCTAATAGTACATATTCTAATGATCTTACCACATGAGTTATCACTAAATGTGACATAAACTCCATTAAGAATTTAATTACAATTGAATTTGGATGAGTTATAACAAATGTGTCTTGATCACTTGCTATCTATGTATCATGAAGCCCTTTGGTATTTTCTCTTGGGTCTTTTTTACTATAGAATAATCAATAACTAAATCCTATAGAACCCTAATTTCGGTTCCAAATATGTTAGCTAAAAGAAACTATTAGAACCATATATTTTTAAAAATATCTTCTAAAAAAGTATTAGAATATATATGAAAACTTTTCATTCTACAATAATGAATATTTTTATAACTAAATTTATAAATAATATTACCAAAATATTTATAATAAATAAAAAAATTATTTTGAGAGAACCATTTCACAAAACTAATATTTTTTAAGGTGCTTTATTCATTTCAAAAACCAAGACCAATATGGTTTGTTCCATGTCTTTGGGAACGAAAAATTTTATTTTAATTTTTGTCCACTTGGGTGAAATTAGAATTGAATTCCTAATATATTAAATTATATATTATTTTTTTTATTATTTGGTTACTATTTTATGTTTAATGAAACATCATCCATTAGTTTGGAGAGTTGATATTTTTACAAAAAACATGATTACATTTAATTTTTATGTTATTTTAAATTTGTTGTTATTTAAAAAAATCTTTCCTCAAGTTGATATATATAATATTTAAGATATTAATAATTTAAATATTTTAAATAACTTTAATAAAAAAAGGTAAAATTTACCACATTACTTACCTAAATTTGTTCCATGAGACATTTCACACTTTCATCCCATAATTTTATTAAGGAGAAAAAATCATCACTTGAACTATGTGTTGAAATATAAAAATCATTAATCTTCTTCATTAACTTATTTTTATAAATTGGTAATTATAGTTGAATTTTCCACTCATGTGAAACTTATATCAATTTCTAATTTCATGAGTTGTTTAATAATTTGTATTGTCAATAAATTAATTATGATCTAACCCAAAATGAATATAATTCATGTCTTTTCTAGTAGTCTCAAAGGATTCTATATCGATAGGAGTCCATTTTTCTTATAAATAATTAGTAAAAGTATAACAATATTTCAAAACTAAATATTGTATATTAATGATACCTTTGAAAAAAATATACATGTTTGATTCCCAAAAACCATAATCTCAGCCATCAAAAAATGCATGTTGAATAATTGAGTTCCCTTTGGGAGAACCTTGGGTGTTAGAAGTATAGGACCTATTTTATGATTATTCATTAAAATCGGTGAAGGTTTATAAAAATGGATGGCTGTAATACAAAATGTTGGTCTATGTATGATATAAAGAGGTGTGGTTGATTTTCCATTAAAAATTTTAAAAAAATAATGCGATATATTTTTTAATTTAGTGATAAACAAAAATTAAAGTGTAAAGGTAATATTAATGAATAAAAATAGTATATTCAGTGGACGTTAAAAGGTAAAGATAACACAATTAGATAAAGATGTTTGGATAAAAATATAGATAAGCCCTTATGTCTCCTCTCCAAAATTTCTTAAGTGGATTTTAATTAAACCCATTTACTTTATATATACAAAAGATAAAAAAGAAGGAATAAACTTTATTTTTAATGGATTAATTAAGAATTATAAATTACAAAGAGAAGAGAGTTTATTTTTAATGGTTTTAACAAGAAACCTAGGTCCTACATTATAGTGCTAGTGAGAGCCCAAGATAAGTAGAAGAAGAATATTTTTTATTAATAAAAACCATTTGAATTATTCTCTTAATTATGTAGAAGAAATAATATAAAAGATTATAGAAAGTGTGAGGGAAAAGTAATATAGAAAAGTTCTAGAAAAGAATATCTCGTAGGAAGGAACAATATTGGATGAATTGAATTCAATGATCTATTAAAATTGAATTTTATGTTTTCATGCCTTAGAGAGGTGTATTTATAATATCTAGATATCCCACAGTTGAATCGGAGGAATAATAGATTTAATAGAGTAATTTAGAATTGAATGGGGTCACATGAGACCATCCTAAATGTGATATTTAACCTTTATGCTTGACACTACAAGTTGGCCACTATGCTCTACTACCTAGCCGATGGGATATCCCACTATTTTCAGTTGGATGGTGGGATTAATAGACCTATAGATCATATTATATATCCAAATAGTATATTATGATACTCTATCAGGTAGATGGTGGGTTTGACAATGGCGGGGTTCTACCAGACATGTTATCTATTAGAGGGTGTATATACTTTTGCAATCCACTAGTGTTTCTCAATGAGGGTCTTCAATTAGGCCCTCCAAACTTCATTTAATTCTTTGATTTTATCTATCAATTACTCATATTCATTCCCATATATAAATACTAAAATACACTCTAATAAAATTGATATAAACTTATCTTGTGTTTGTGATCATTAGAACATCTAGTAGTGGTACAATATCTATCTCCTGATATAGAGAACACATCCAACCAGAATCTGATCCCTTATTTCAGAACTCATCATATTGTATTAAAAATTCCACCATTACTGTATTGTCTTGTATCCCTATTATAGTTTTGAATCATACCTATAAAATCATACAATCAGAATGTTTTTTTACTCAGACAGAAAATAGTATTTACAGCTCTATGAAACCTAATAGTATTCATAAATAATCCTCTATATATATAAGAAAATGTATATTTGTAAAGGGAAGAAAACTACTTCCAGGTTATCTTGTACTTTTCAAGATTATTGAGAGATATGGAGAGGTAACCAATCATATGGGTCTACCATCCCAACTTGAGAATGTGCAAATGTATTCAATGTATCATCGATATGGAGATATATAATGATTTATCACATATAGTTTCATATATATAAATCTATTTTTAGAGGATAATATATTTTTTGATATTCCAAAATAGACACAGGATCATTCAGATTATGTTTTTCTAGAGATCTATATAGGTGTGAAGGAGTAGAAGAAAGCACATGGAAGAGGGAAGAAAACATGTATGATTAGTATCCCCAAATATTATGTTGAGAAATATATATGTATTATTCATTTACAATATTCCATTTATATTTAAGTTATAAAATGTATTAAAAGTATGGAAGATACTATATACATATTTTCATTTAAATAAACTCTTTACTTAACCTTAATGATTTGTTTACTCGTAGTTTTTTATTGATCATTTATATCCTATCATAGTATAAATTTCTTTAAAATAATTATATTAAGAACTATATAAAGATCAAAAATGTTATACTGTGTTTTGGATTAAAAAATTTCTAAAAGTTTAAAATTAAAATTTTATTCACTATTATATTATCATATTTTAAGGAGGCATTCACCATTATTTCTAAAACTAAGATTTTTTATATATTAGATTTTGATATATTCTTGAAACCATAAAATTCAATGATAATTTTCATGATTGTGAATGAATAAAAATATATTTTTTGTTAATTTACTTTAATATCCACATATTATTACATTTTAATATTTTTAGTTGTTTGATTCACACAAACACTAGAATATTTTTTCATCAGAAAAGAATTGAGTGTTGGATGAAGAGGATTTCAACAAAAATTGGATTGATTGATGAGAAACAAATTGTGGTCCTATTAATTTTTTCACTATTCTGTATTATTATAGCCTTCAAATCCAATTTCATGTCTAATAATTTATTATTTGTTTCATGTCAAAAAATTTATATGTGTTTAACATTAAATAATATGAGTAATTACAGTGTATTGAAATTAACATGACATATGATTAGTGGTTAATTACATATAAAAATTAGATACACCAAAAAAATTCTCTTTGATTTTATGCCTCATTTATCATATAAATGTAGTGTTGAATATATAATTTAAGTCATTATATTTTTATTTTTTAATGATATAAAATTTTAGAATTTTTGAAATAGTATTTTACTAATATTTAAATTATTTTTTGTTGTCATTTTCACTAAAATAGAGAATAAATTCAATACATAATGATTACTATATCAAATTATATACCTTTATTTATAATGTAATAAAAAAATCTAACAAACTAAAGAATTTTATTATCCTATAAGGAGTGAATAACATTTAAGAGAAAAGTTTTCATTAACTACTAATTTTTTTGAACTTATTATCGATTTAAGGGTTGATTTATATTTTTTTTATATATGACGTGATATTATGCTATTATTAAAATTTGGTATCCATTTGATTCTTTAATTCAAGGTATTAGGATACATGTAGTCTGGAATTTTTTTTGTGGTGATGGATTGAGTGCTGTGACGTGTAGGACTTAGTTGAAGCAAGTCTATTTAATTATTGATCAGAAAATAAGGGAGAGGGATAAATGGCTTATTAAATTTTTAATGTATATTAATCTATCCATGTTTTACATTAGAAGTGAATCCATCTAGTATTCTTGATCATAAAACCATGGGGGAACCATTTGGAGTATCTCATGTGAGTTGAGTGGGCTCATTTGGTAAATGGAATTCTTTGATAAAATTACAGGGGACAAAGGTAGCTTGGGAGGTGTGTGCCACATGTAGAATCAAGAATGAGAAATATAGTAAATGCAATGTAGTTATAACTAATTAAATGAAATATATATGGAATATAGGAGGGACATGGGATCCTATATTTGAGAACTGAAAATTATGTTGGAATCCTTTTGACCTCCCAAATCTACTTAAACTCTATATGTAAAATTTCAGTTAAATTTTATAGTATAATATAATCTATTTTTATAATATTATTCTTCATATCATGTTGACATATTCTCATACTGACACTTTGTGGAATAGTTTTTTTAGTCACACAGACTTTCATTGTTATCATTTGAATTATCGTAGTATTGAATTAGTCACTATTCAATGATGGGAATAATTATTACTGAAAAATAAATAAAATACTTATTAAAATTTCAATGACTATTTATAGATTTTTATAAAACATAAACTATTTAATGGAAATGGTGATCATTTTAAGAATATATAATCTCACTATTAATGATTTAGATAACTTTAGGAGGATTTATATTACTTATGATGGTGTTAGTACTTATTAAATGAGGATATCAGGAATAACCAATTTAAATGAGATGGAAATATTGAGAAAGAGATATAATCTCCTACTAATTGACATGTACTCTTTATAATGATGTTGTGGATATCTTGAATATAATCATCTACAAATTCCATTGACATAGTCATATGATATGAACATATCATAATGATTTTGAATTATTTTGATTATGATAAATGAATAACAACATCATATAAAATGAATTGTTCATAATGTAATTTTAAAATATGATGTTGTTGTTTTTTGGACATCAAGGATGATTAATTACTAAATAATAAAACTTCTTATGATGTAATGATGAATATCATGAACATAAGGGACTTTTTTATAGGATTTAGTTATGATATAAAAATTTTTTTGGATAATATTATTATTTATGTTGTTACTCATCCATATTTATATCTACAATATGATCCAGTGGTTGGTGGTTATCAATTGTGATGATAAAAAAGAGTAATTTATCATGTACTCACCTACTAACATGGGTTAGAGATAGATAATGAAACCCTTGAATCTATAATCTTCTAAACCAATAAGTTGGGTTAGAGACACTTGATTACATATTTTATTATCAATTCATATTTTTATTGATATCCTTGGTATCAGTGTGGTTTATGATTAATTGATATTTAATTATATTCCTAAAAACTCTTCTTAGTTTGAGGAAAATTATGATTTATCCTATTGTTTTCAATATTTCTCTCCTATGACTTTAAGACAAATTTTATAAATGAATTATAACGTATTTAACATATTCCAATTCATATTTTTGGTATCATGTAACACAAGACATATAGGTTCCACATTATTATAAGATTCTTTTTTGTTTTGGGTGATTAATTGAACAAGTGATTTAGCTTAGAAAAGAGATCTTTAAGATGGTGCATGTTCCCTATCCTCTTCAATGTAAAAATGTTTAGGATATAATCTTTTCATAATCTCTTTATTTATTTTAATTTTTATATTCTTATATAATTAGAAACCCACATGGTAAGTCTTTCCATATTAAGAATATCAAAAATCCATTTAATCACGTATTCAAATTTACACCTTTCTCATCCTATTCATGTTATGTTACTATCATCTACATTTGGTGTGGATGAGTAAAACTATATATTGATGGGGGAATTATGGGTTTAATATTTGGATTGATATAAAGCTATGACTGTTACCCCACTCTAAGTATGAGTACTATATAAAGAAATAGGTTAAGGGCCTGAGTCCCTTGTGGCCTCATGTATGATATAGTTTTCAAGGGGGATTATTCTTAATAATTGTATAAATGTATTTATACAAAAATAAAAATTATTACCATGTGAAGTAGTTAGAGTGGAAATTTTTAATTTATGGAGGATTTAATAATATTTGATCCTAACCCCTTATAATTTTGGGAATCTCACTTGGTTTCATAAGATTTTGATATGATTTTTTTTATTTACCAATAAGAGATACTCTAATAGATGAGATGAATATTGGTGATTGATAATATTGGTTATTTATAACATTTATTATATTCTCAAGATGTTGATATGATTTTTTTATTTACCTATAAGATATAGTCCACTAAATGATATGAATATACTAAATATTATCAATCACCAATATATGTAAAACTATGTAATTTTTTCAATGTGATTATATAGATTTCTAGGAATAAAAGGATGTGCATTGGGTTGTAAATGTATTCCTGATAGAATTATTCTATATTAATTTTAAGGATATTTTTAAGTGTTGTTCTATTTTTTAGTTGACATATTTTTTTGGTCGGTCATGTTATTGGGTGTTTTGTAGGTGTAATGTAAAATATTCTCATATTTACTTTTTAAAAATAAATTTTACTATTTTATATTTATATATATATTTTTGGTATAAAATATTTATAAAATTATATTTAAACATTGATTTAACACCTCTCATTCTTGTATGGATAACACAGTTCTAGTTACTATCTGGATTTCTAGTATAGGTAGGTCTATATAGTATACTTGTTAATTTTCTAATATGTGGAACCCTAGACATTCACTACCATGTCTAGTGCTAAAATAATAATGTTTATCCATAGTATTTAATGCCAATATGGATGGAAATGGAGAAATATATATTTATTTTACATAATTACCATAAGTGAAACATTACATCACACAAATAACCACAAAATCTTGAGAACCAATGGTTTAGTGTCTTTGAGGGATGAATATATAAGTAACTTATTTTATGAAACTTGGGAACATTTATCCATAATAAAACCGAAATATGCTCTCTTATAGAATCCTCATAGGTTATACTCATCTTCATAATATAAGGAATGAAAAAATAAGAAAGGAGTAAGCTCAAATTCTCAGCAAGGATTTTTTTTGAATATGCTATTAATAGTTATATCATATAAAACTAAGAAAACATGATCATGTGAGAAATATAATATTAAAAATAAAAAGAGAATAATTGTTTTTCATAAGGCATAATAAAAATACATGTAACCGTAAATAATAAAACACTTACCATGGAATAAGAGTGAAAACATAAGATAATAAACATGATACATGGAGAATAACATAATCATATAACATGTAATTATGGAATAGGAATAACAATAGAAAATTATGACATTGTGAACATAACTAACCATATTGAGTTCATGCTCAATATTGTGAACATATCTAACCCCAACGAGTTTATACTCAATCTTGTGAACATAGCTAACCACATTAAGTTAATGATCGATCTTGTGAACATAAAAAATTATATTGAGTTCACACTAAATCTTACTAACATAACTAACCACTTTTTGTTCTGGATTAAAATATTTGCCTCATAAGGTCTAAAAATTTAAAAATGCATTAGAGGGTTATATTAAACTCTGCCCATCATCATAAATATATATATTCTCCATAAGACTAATCATTCATCATATCATGAAAACCCATGGAAATAAAATTCATTTAATTTCATTACAAAATGGTATCACATCACATGACATCAAATATGGAAAGATTGATATAAAAATTCAATAATCCAAAATGGTAATTTCTTAAAGAAATTTATAAGGTGATTTATAAAACATAACTCTATAGGAGCTAAATTGTAACGACCCAAAGTTTCATTAATGTAAAATCCATCTTGACCTCATTAAATGTCTCTTTATATAAAATGTTTTTATAAGATGTCAAATTCTTTCATTTTATGTGAAGAATTTTGATAGTTTCTAATATAGTCGTTGAACAGTGATCACATGATTAATATAAATATAGGACTTTAACAAATCCAATTTACTCAGACAAAAGAAGCGATGGATTCGTCCAGTAGAATTGCTCCATACGAATCCCATTTTTCGGAGCTCGGAAAAGAGGTGGCATCCTTGGGCTTCGCTCTTGACCAAGCCCAAGCTGAGCTTCATCATGTCAAGCTCGAACGTGACAATATACATGAAAATTGGAAGTTGATTGAAATTACCTCTCGAGCGATGTTATCTGAGGCACCCCAAGAGTCTATCACCATCACACACCATACCCTTAGGTCTTATGCGGCTGTTTTAAGGGGTTATGTAACAAATAAGTAGTACTATGTTCATGTACATTATTTTATTTATATAATAATGAATATAATTTCTAGTCATTTTTGATACATTCTAAATTGTTTTTAAAGTACAAATGGTGTTTTTAGTTATTATTTAATTTAGAAATCTATTTTATTAAAATAAAGGATTTTTGAATTAAATAATATTTTAATAAAATAATAATATTTTTATAAAATTAATTTTTATTAAATATAAATAATCTTATAATTTTATGAATACAATTAAAATTTTTATTATGGTTTGAAAGCCATTTCTGTCAAAACCCGTGAATTTTCGATAAATATCAGTTTTTATTTTATAAGTAATAATTCAAATATTTAGAAAATTATTTAGATAAAATAAATGTTATTTTTTTAATCCAGACATCGAAATTATCCAACCATGAATTTTTCATTATTTTCTGAGACAATCAAAATTTTTGGGTAAAAATTAAATACAGTTTAAATATATAATGTGTTTTATGACATAATAATGACCCAATAGTGATGTAATAAAATATTATAATCATTATGTTCGGCCAATATATGTTTTAACATTATAATAATGTGATTTTGGGTTTGTGTGACTATCTTTTCAAAGCATTAATGGACCCCTCAATACTTATTCAACACTTTGCCTTTTTAAATTAATTTCCATGGGAGTGTGACTCACCTCCACATAAGCAACCATAATATTTTAAGAAGTTCTGACTTTGACCTTATAAAATATTTTTTTCCTCTTCCCTTTTCCAAAAACCATGGGCAAAAACCATGGTATGGTTTGTGGTTTGGATTAATTTAATATAACGTGTCCCAAACCTAAATAATAAAGAATTCCCTCACCTTTTCTATATAACCCCACCCAAGCTTCCACTTCCTCCTCACTAAAAGCCCTTGGAGTTCGTCCAAACTCTGCCCTACTCTCTCTAGAATCATCCCAAGGTGCCTCAAGCTCCCAAGAAGCCTCTCAAAAGCCTCTCTCTAGACTTTGAAGCACACTTCCAAGTAAGTGTTTTTTTTCATTTCTCATTTTTGTCCAATTTTGTTTAAGTTGTTTTGCATTTTAATTTCAATTATGAATGTTGGGGTATGGTTTAAAACCTCCCCCATAATTCCCTCTTATTGTTTGAATGATGGGAGACCCCTTTCTCTCTCATTAAATGCCTCCCATGTACACCCGTTACTATGACGAAATTCCGAAAGGCACTTATCTCTCTTCTTTTACATTCAAGCAATAATTTTGTATCATGAATCTAATTTCCATTAAAATTTTTGGGACATGTATCTATATGAACTCCTTACTATAAATTACATGTAAATATGATGACTAACCCCTTTCTCTCTGATCATCCATTTTTATGAGTTCTTAAGTCACGCCGTTACTCTTCCAAAATCGAACCAATTTTCTAAGTCAATGCCCTTGTGTAGTGGATACTATGCCCATTTCTCCGTCATGGGTATCCAACTTTATGCACCTTTACTTATTGATTAAAAATATTCATGTTCAAATTTCACATTCCTTTATTGTGTAATAAATGATTATGTTTTATGAATCCATGTTTTATGATCCATGTGGCACACTTATGTATGAAATGAAATGTTTAAGAAGGGTGCGCCCTTATAGCGTTCCAATGCATTGGGTAAAGTATAGTATCATGATACGTCATGTGCAATAAGTGTTGACTCATTCTAATTCAAGTGCAACGAGGGTTTAATCATGCTTCATGTGCAATGAAGATTTACTCATGCTCTATGTGCAATGAGCCTTGGCTCATGCTAATTCCATGTTAAGTGTTGTTTCCACATCTCCATGTTATGATTATCACACTTTATCATGCCTTTATGTTCACGTTTCTCTTATGCTCTATTGATATTCCTATTGTCTAACATGTATTGTACTCCTCAGGTTATTCCATTTTTACTCCCTTACTGAGATTTATAGCTCACTTTTTCTTATGCAAGTCCCCAGGTTATCCCATGCAATGCTAACTACGAGGGAATTTAGTGATCATGTAAAGGAAGTTTTCAATAAAGATGTTGTATTTCATGTTTCAAGTTTTTATGTAATGATCCTAATCCCCAAAGACACTAAACGTCTCGATCTTCTTGTTGTATCATGTGATGTTTTATGTAATAAATCATGTTTAAGTTTGTAATAAAAGCAAGGTTGTCATAGTTGGTATCAGAGGATAGGTTTAGTTTTTTTTGGGATTAGGAAACCCTAGTAAATCCCTAGGGACAAGAATAAGTATAATAAAAATATCCCTATGTTTTGGTAAGTACTAATTAAGTGGATTATCAGACAAATACATACCTATCTGGATACGAGCAAGTAGAGGCGTCTCTGGCACAGATGTATCCTAGGGGTAAAACCCGAAAACACCGCTTAGAGCTAGACTCGAATTGGAACTAGTGCACGATAACGGGCCTTGCTTCACTCTTGGTTATGACACTCCCGGGGGATATGTTTTGAAAAATTCACAAGGTTGGTATGAACCCTTATTAAGGGAATAAAAAAAATTCCCCTAAGAATATATGTTAGAAATTAGATCACGAAAAGCCTAGATTAAAGCCTATAGACTCTTGACTAAGGAAATAAAAGTTTATTTATAAGTCATCAACTTTTGTCTTTGGATTACACTTTATGTGTTACCCCTAAATTTCCTTTTTTTCCAGCCAATGGCTGGTAATAGGAGGACTCAAGCTAACAACCGTTGTGAAGATCAGTGTGATGACTGTACTAATGAGATGCCAAATCCAATGGGAGCGGGAATCACGAACTTTGACATGCTTCCCTCTCAGCTAACTCAACTTTTGAATAGAAACACGGGTCAAGAAGAACGTTCAACCCCCCCTTAGAATGAACATGTTGCTATCGAGAGATTCATGAGACAAAGGACTCCTACTTTTAGTGGATTATCCGATCCCATGATCGCTGAACAATGGATCAACTCCATTGAAAAGATATTCTCCATCCTCCAATGTTCTGAACATGAGAAGGTAATCCTAGCGGCTTATCGTAAGGACGGTGAAGCTGATCAATGGTGGATGTTGATCGAAAATATGAATCCTGAGGAGTAGATCGAGGAATTGGAATGGAAGGATTTCCGGAAGATGTTTTTCGATAATTATTTTCCGCGCACCCTCCAACTTAAGATGGAAAGGGACTTCCTTTTCCTCAAGCAAAAAGATGAAGAATATGTTGGAGCGTACGAGGTAAACTTCACAAGGGTTGCACGATACGCTTCCGACTTTGTCGTTACCCCTGAATGCAAGGTTGACCACTTATTTGGTGGGCTGAAGCCTAGCTTTCAGAAAGAATTAGAGATCTGTGACTTTGACAGCTATGAGGAAATTTTCCGATGTGCCCTCAAGGTCGAAATGGAGATCGAGGAATCACAAGGGTATCATGGGGACAAGAAGCGTAAGGTGGAATTCAATGCTGGTGGTCTGATGGATAAATCCAATGGAGCTAAGAATATCCATCACCCCACTTGACAGAAGTGCGGAAAGAAGCACCCTGGAAATTGCCTTAAGGGGATGATAAAATGCTTCAGGTGTGGAAGAGAAGGGAACCTTGCTGTTAACTGTCGGAAAGAAGGACCCGCGGTTGTGACAGAGGAGAGGAACAATCCATTTTAACCTCAACGCATTGTTCAATGCTACAAATGCAAAGAACCGGGTCATTTTTCAAATCAGTTCCCTAATCCAATGGTTTTTGGAGGCAACCAACAACCTCCAAGATAGCAAGGAAGAGATTTTACAATCACTTCTACCGAAGTCAACCCCGACAACGAAGTGGTGATAGGTATTCTAGTTATTCATTCAAGAATAGGAAGGGTACTTTTTGTTTCAGGTTCTATGCATTCTTTTATATCTCAAAAGTCTACTAGAACAATCCCAGCACCACCACAATTCATGGTAGTAAAGATGTCGATGAGTACGAAAAATGGGGAAATCATTGCATCCCATGAATATAAGTCCTCCCTTGTCATAATCTGTGGATTAAATTTCGTGGCTAACCTCATCATACTCACTCTGGTAGAATTTTATGCAATTCTTGGCATGGATTGGCTTTCCTTATATAGAGCCAATATAAATTTTCGGGAGAGGGAAATCACACTCTATATGGAGAATCGACCCCCAATTCTTTACAAGTGTCAGGAGGAAGATGAATCTCCTTTAGCTCTGTCATCTCAAGTGTGGATATTACTGCCTTATAAGCACGCGTATCTGGCTCAGATTATTGAGTCCATGGAAGGAACCATCCTTGAAGAAATTCCTATTGTGACAGAATTCACTGAAGTGTTTCCCGAGGAACTGCCTGGTCTTCCTCCTAGAAGAGATGTTGAGTTCTCAATTGAACGTATACCTGGGGAACTAACAATATCCAAGACTCCATATAGAATGGATGTTGTTGAGCTTGAAGAGCTGAATAAACAGCTACAGGAGAATCTGGATAAAGGTTTTATATGCCCAAGTGCTTCACCATGGGGTGCACCAGTCCTCTTCATCAAGAAGAAGGATGGGTCAATGTGGCACTGCATCAATTATCGTGAACTTAACAAAATCATGATAAAGAACAAGTATCCTCTCCCAAGAATCGATGACCTGTTTTATCAGCTGCGTGGATCACAATACTTCTCCAAGGTGGATTTTCGGTCGGGATATTATCAAGTAAGGGTGAAGAAGGAAGTTGTCCCCAAGACTGCTTTTCGTACAAGGTACGGGCACTATGAATTCATAGTAATGCCTTTCAGACATACCAATGCTCTATAAATATTCATGGACATGATGAATAGAGTCTTTAGAGATTATGTAGACAAATTTTGGTAGTCTTTATAGATGATATTATAATATACTCCAAAACCAAGGAGGATCATGAGGAGCATTTAAAAACTGTACTAGAGACTTTGCACAAGGAGAAGATCTATGCAAAGTACAGCAAGTGTGAGTTTTGATTAAAGGAGGTCTCATTCTTGGGCCATATCATCACAAGCAATGGGATATCTGTGGACCCCTCCCAAATATATGCAATTGAGGGAAGTCCGAGGCCAACATCGGTAATGGATATCCGTAGCTTCTTGGGGTTAGCAGGATATTATCGACGATTTGTGAGAAATTTCTCACGATTGTCCAACCCTCTTACCAAGATAACTTGAAAGGGAGTAAAGTTTTCTTGAAGTGATGAATGCGAAGAAAGCGTCAAGGTGTTGAAAAGGAGGCTTATCACTGCACCTGTGCTCACTTTACCCACAAGTGGGTAGCTTTTTGTGGTATTCAGTGATGCTTCGAAGAAGGGATTAGGTAGTGTGATGATGCAGAATGATAAAGTGATATCCTATGCCTCAAGGAAGTTGAAAATCCATGAGAGAAACTATCCAACGCATGATCTGGAGTTGGCAGCAGTGATCTTTGCCTTGGAAATCTGGCGGCATTATCTCTATGGAGAAAATGTGAAATATATACTGACCACAGGAGTCTTAAATATATATTCACACAGAAAGAGAATAATATGCGCTAGAGAAGATGGATAGATCTCATCAAGGATTATGACTATTCAATACATTACCACCCAGTGAAAGCGAACAAGGTGGAAGATGCCCTAAGTAGAAGGGACCCCGCAATTCTATCAATGATGAGAATTTAGAAGGATCCAATCTTCTTAGACTTGATGAAGATGGATGTGGGAATCATAAAGAAGGGAACATCATCAATCCTTTCACAAATAATTTCTCAACCATCTCTTTTGGAAAGGTTAAAGGATGCTCAAAAGGATTATGTGGGAATTCAAGAAATAGTGGAAGCTATCAAAAAGGGGAAATACTAGGAGTTTAATGTTAATGAAGAAGGAATTATGCGATTTGGGAAAATAATATGTGTTCCATCAAGTCCGGAGCTGAAGAAGGAACTTTTAGATGATGCACAGAGTTCAAATTTCTCTATTCATCTAGGGAGCACAAAGATGTATCGAGATCTCCGAGAAAACGTTTGGTGGGATAATATGAAGAAGGAGATTGCTGAATATACATCAAAGTGCCTGGTGTGTCAGAAAGCGAAGGAAGAGAGGCAGAAGTCTAAGGGGATGATGCAACCATTCCCATACCAGAGTGGAAATGGGAGAACATCACCATGTACTTTGTCACTGGACTTCCAAGGACATCCAAAGGAAAAAATGCAATCTGGGTTGTTGTGGATCGTCTTACAAAGACTTCACACTTCATTGCTATTCGGGAAGATTTCCCATTGGATCAACTAGCACGAATATATATCAGAGAACTGGTAAGGTTGCATGTAGTACCACTATCTATTGTGTCTGACCGAAATCCATGATTCACCTCTATGTTTTGGAAGAGTCTTCAACATGATCTGAATACTGAACAGAACTTCAGTACGACCTATCATCCTCAAACTGATGGCCAATCCAAGAGAACTATCCAAACACTTGAGGATATGTTGAGAGCCTGATCAATGGACATTAAAGGAGGATGTGATCAACATCTTCCTCTGGTTGAGTTATCTTATAACAACAGTTTCCACTCGAGCATCCAAATGGCACCATATGAAGCCCTGCATGGGAAAAGGTGCAGAACACCGGCATATTGGGATGAGGTCGGTGAACGCAAGCTTCATGGACCAGAAATGGTGGAGACGGTGAAAACCATTCAGCATCATATCAAGGCAGACCAGAGTCGACAAAATATTTATGCATATAATCGTCGATAAGACCATGAGTTTAAAGTTGGATACATGGAGTTTCTACGCATATCTCTATCTAAAAAGGTCATGAGGTTTGGAAAGAAAGGGAAGTTATGTCCAAGGTACATTGGCCCCATCGAGATTCTTGATTGTGTTGGGGCTGTGGCCTATCGACTAGCACTTCCACCTACTATGGTCAAAGTGCATGATGTCTTTCATGTATCCCTCTTAAGGATGTACATACCGGACCCTTCACATGTACTCTATTATGAGGTGGTACAATTGGAAGACGATCTTTCTTATGAGGAGCAACCAGTGAAGATCTTAGATCGTAGAGAAAAAGTTCTACGAAATAAAAAAATTCCTCTCATCAAGGTGTTTTGGAGAAACCAATAGTTTGAAGAAGCAACTAGGGAATCAGAGGATGTGATGAAGCTGAGTTAACCAAAACTATTTTAGTGTGGGAAAAGAAAAATTTCGAGGGAAAAATTTCTTAAGGGGGGAATATTGGAACGACCCAAAGTTTCATTAATGGAAAATGCCTCTTGATATTATTAAATGTCTCTTTATATAAAATGTTTATATAAGATGTAAAATTATTTGGTTTTGTGTTAAGAATTTTGACCGTTGCTAATATAGTCGTTGAACAGTGATCACATGATTAGTATAAATATAATACTTTAACAAATCCAATTTACTCAGACAAAAGTAGCGATGGCCTCGTCCAGTAGAATTGCTCCACACGAAGCCCATTTTTTGAAGCTCGGAAAAGAGGTGGCATCCTTGGGCTTCGCTCTTGACCAAGTCCAAGATGAGCTTCATCATGTCAAGCTCGAACGTGACCGTCTACAGGAAAAGTGGAAGTTGATTGAAATTACCACTCTACCGATGTTATCTGAGCCACCCCAAGAGTATATCACCATCACACACCTTACCCTTAGGTCTTATGAGGATGTTTTAAGGGGTTATGTAAAAAATAATTAGTACTATTTTCATGTACATTATTTTTTTATATAATAATGAATATAATTTCTAGTCATTTTTTATACATTGTAAATAATTTTTAAAGTACAAATGGTGTTTTAGTTATTATTTAATTAAGAAATCTATTTTATTTAATTAAGTAATTTTTGAATTAAATAATATTTTAATAAAATAATAATAATATTATTAAATTAATTTTTATTAAATATAAATGATCATATAATTTTATGAATGCAATTAAATTTTTTATTAAGGTTTGAAATCCATTTATGTCAAAACCTGTGAATTTTCGATAAATGTCGGTTTTTATTTTAAAAGTAAAAATTCACATATTGAGAAAATTTTTTAGATAAAATAAATGTTATTTTTGGAATCAGGATGTTGAAATTATCCAACATCAAATTTTTCATTATTTTCTGAGACAGTGAATTTTTTTGGGTAAAAATTAAATACCGTTTAAATATATAATGTGTTTTATGACATCATAATGACCCAATAGTGATGTAATAAAATACTATAATCTTTATGTTCGGCCAATAGTTTTTTTAAAATTAAAATAATGTGATTTGGGGTTTGTTTGACTTACTTTTCAAAGCATTAATGGACCCCTCAAGACTTATTCAACACTTTTCCTTTTTAAATTAATTTCCATTGGAGTGTGACTCACCTCCACATAATCATCCATAATATTTTTAGAAGTTCGGACTTTGGCCTTATAAAAAATTTTTTTCCTCTTCCCTTTCCAAAAAACCATGTTCAAAAACCATGGGATGGTTTGTGGTTTGGATTAATTTAATATAAGGGGTCCCAAACCAAAATAATAAAGAATTACCTCACCTTTCCTTTACAAACCCACCCAATCCCCCACTTCCTCCTCACTCAAAGCCCTTGGAGTTCGTCCAAACTCTGCCATACTCTCTCTATAATCCTCCCAAGGTTCCCCAAGCTCCCACGAAGCCTCTCACAAGCCTCTTTCTAGCCTTTGGAAGCATACTTCCAAGTAAGGGTTTTTTCTTCCTTTCTCATTTTTTTCCAATTTTTTTAACTTGTTTTGCCTTTTAATTTCAATTATGAATGTTGGGGTATGGTTTTTCAACTCCCCCATACTGCCCTATTATTGTTTGATTGATGGGAGACCCATTTCTCTCTCATTAATTGCCTCCCATGTACACTCGTTACTATGCCGAAATTTCGAAAGGAACTTCTCTCTCTTCTTTTACATTCAAGAAGTAATTTTGTATCATGAATATAATTTCCATTAAAATTTTTGGGACATGTATCTATATTACATCCTTACTCTCCATTACATGTAAATATTATGAGAAACCTCTTTCCCTCTCATCAACCATTTTTATGAGTTCTTATGTCACGCCGTTACGCTGCCGAAATCGCACCAATTTTCTAATCCAATATCGTTGTGCAGTGGATACCATGCCCATTTCTCCATCATGGGTATCCACCTTTATGCACCTTTACTGATTGATTACAAAGTTTCATGTATTAATTCCACATTACATTATCGTGGAATAAATTATTATGTCTTATGAATCCATGTTTTATTATCCATGTGGCACACTTATTCATGAAATGAAATTTTTAAGAAGGGTGCGCCCTTATAGCGCTCCAATGCATTGGGTAAAGTATAGTATAATGATACATCATGTGCAATGAGTATTGACTCATGATAATTCAAGTGAAACGAGGGTTTACTCGTGCTTCATGTTCAATGAGGATTTACTCATGCTCTATGTGCAATGAGCCTTGGCTCATGGTAATTCCATGTTATGTGTTGTTTCCACATTTCCATGTTATGATTATCATGCTTTATCATGCCTTTATGTTCATGTTTCTCTTATGATCTACTGATATTCCTATTGTCTAACATGTATTTTACTCCTCATGTTATTCCATGTGTACTCCCTTACTGTGCCTTATAGCTTACCCTTTTCTTATGCATGTCCTCAGGTTATCCCATGCAATTCTATGTACGAGGGAATGTAGTGGTCATGTAAATAGAGTTTTCAATAAAGATGTTGTATTTCAGGTTTCAAGTCTTAATTTAATGATCCTAAACCCCAAAGAAACTAAACCTCTCGATCTTATTCTTGTATCAAGTGATGTTTTATGTAATAAATCATGTTTATGTTTGTAATAATAGAAGGGTTGTCATATAAATATTTTAGAATTAAAGAGGAAAATGGAATCAAACCTTAAAGAAGAATTTATAAATAATTTCATAACATTGTTATAAAAATATGATGTTTTGCATCAGTTTTGAAAAGATAACATTTGAGAAATTAAAGGAATTAATTTTCAAAATATATACTTAGTAATAAATTTACATAATAAGTCCTTAAAAAATACATAATTATTTCAAAAAGGTAAAGTGAATTTTTTTTGAAAACATTTACTTTTAAAAATAATATTTACTAATGGAACATTGAAAATCACTGTTTAAAATGAATGAAGCCTTTTTAAAATAAAAATTTTACATTTGAGAAGAATATAAAAATATTTAATTTAATTTTAAAAATAACTAAAAATAATAATATTTTGGAAACCAACATTAAAACCTAAAAATTAATGTTTTAAAATAATATAAATCATAATGAATAAATAATTTAGACACATATAAAATGTAAAAAATTGATGCTTTTATCAAAATGATATGTGTTGAAAAAATTATAATATTCTTTAAAACTACTCTAAAGAAAGTAATATAGTATAAAAAAACCATAATAAAATATTTAGTCATGGATAAGGACAACCATAAAATAAATTTTTTCATAGTGGAGGAATATTCCTAACCTTAAAGAAGAGGTGAGTTTAGTTTCACTAACAAGTTTCACATCAGTAAAATTATTTACTAAGAGAAATGAATTAGATATAGGATATGTAAAAACTCAATAATAACAAGTGTAGAATAAAATGGTTAGGATATTAGAGATAATTTTTACATAATTGTATCCATAAGTAAATTCATTCATAAAAATACTGATTTTAAAATGTGATTGGAAAAAAACTCTTACAACTACAATAACCCTTAAACCAAAATCACATGGAATTCTATAATTGTGTCGAATATATAATCCATTTTATAATCATTAAATATAGGATTAAAATATTTAGATGGGTAGTATATACACCATATAAAATAAAACAAGTGGTGGATATGTAATATGTCTCAAGTAAAAAAAATTAAGATGATAAACCTTTTCCATAATCCTTTGATTATACAAATGTTGTTTCAATTCTTTTATAATAAAAATAACCATCTTAATAACCAACTTTAGATCCTTATTCATATCTATAATGAAATTATATTAAATTATATTCCTTTTTAAAACTAATTTTATGTTTGATAACTTGAGTTATAGACTAAAACCAATGAAAAATAACTACAACATATTATAAGAGTGAAATTAATAAAGCTATAATAATCCTTAAGATAATAAAACCTTAATAGTTTTTTACATTTATAAGATAAATAATTAATATGTGTTAATATTAAAAATATTTATTTTATATAAACAATGTTTTATTTAAATTATGTATTTAAAATTTAATCATAAATTTAAAAATTTTTGAAAATTAAATTTTTAATTCCTTACATCAAAATTTACTTACAATAAATTTTGTTTATATTTCCAAAAAGGATATTTTTTAGTCAAAATTTATGGTTTTTGAGAAAATTATAATTTTTATAATTTTATCACTAGGTAATCATATCCTAAAATATTTGTTTAAGTAAAAAATTGTACATTTTATTATATTTTTTGGGCTTATAAATCCCATTCTCAAAATTTTTAGAATTAAATTAAAATATTGGTTTAATTAAAAAAATTCACTCTTCTCTTTGAATAAATTATTCTCAAGGTGAGATTACATTTTGGATTTCATATACTTTTAATTCCTTTTATTAGATTTATAATAAACAAATTTTTCATTGATAATTGAGAATATTAATAACTATTTTTTACACATGAATTTTAAGCTTAAAAGAAACTTTTCTTATATAGTGTTTTTACATTATTATGTGTGTTGATTTAAAAGTTAACTTATCACACATTTAGAAAATTTATATGATATAATTATTTTAAAATTTTAAATCAGAAGGTTGAAATTAGGTAATAAGTTCCATTTTATTTTTGGTCATTAATATTAATTATTAAGGTAAAAAAATAATTACCTAGGTAAAAAGTAAAAAACATAAAAAGTATTTTTCTATGGGGAAAGGGAAAAACATAATTTGTTTTTTCAAATGAGTGGTTGAGTCGAATTTCTTCCCAAAACCAAATTACCCTCCACTTTCTTCCATTTTATGCCATTGAAAATTTAATAGTAACTTTACAATATTTAGTATTTAATTGTTACATCTAAAATTATCCTTCTCTACCCTTATAACAAGACAAAACTTCCTCCACTTCAAGACTCACGTTATCTTTGAATTTATCTGTTAAAATATTCCAATTTGATCCTAATAAATCCTTATACAACGTAATCAAGCTTATATTGACTTTTATTTTGATTAATTCTTTCATCTCAAAGGATTTTTGCAATAGAAATATAAATCATCTGACATGAGTATATCTTGTATTAGTCTTTCAGTTTAATTTAGTCCTCTTTAATTTTTTATAAAATTATTGTTATAAAGAAATAAGTATAATAAATAAAATGAAATTCAATTATATATATTTTAAAATTACTTTTCAATACTTTATATCTACATAGAAATACAAAATTATTTTAACCATGTGTTTTATAGTCTACCACCTCCATGAAGTAATGTATTTCGTTTTTCATCTTGTTTTTCTTCATTTTTTTTTAAAAAACCTCATAATTTGTTAAAAAAATTAAATAATATAAATAATATCATAACTTTTCTTTTAAAATTATATGATACACTTCCTTAACCATAATCACCCACTAAGATATATCATATTCATGTTTGGGTTGGTTGAAAATCCTACATGAATAAATGGTTTAAAACTCCATCATAGATGAATATAATAACTTAAATACTAATGAAATTATGAATTAATGAGAATTTAAATACTATTCTGGTTATGAAATAGTTATATTATTTATTTATTTTATTAATAAAATATAATCATCAATCACTAGAATTAATAAAATAAACTGACACTTAGTCAATTTTCTTTGAAAACGTAAGATGAAAAATATAATAAATAAATAACAAAAAATATTAAATGGTTCATATTAAATTTTATATATAAGAATAAGGTTACTAATAAGGTATATAATAAACATAATCTCATTATTAAGGAAATTAATAATGTGAACAGAACAAATGAAAAACATGGTAAGGGTTTTCATCTTAATAACTATTAATAGAGACATTTTTTAATGTTATACCCTAGATTATTATCTATAGGATTTATATATTTCAAATAATTTAATTTATAATAATAAGTTATTTAATACATGGTATTTATAGATCCATATTATTTTTATGATTCCAATGAATTTTATTTCAATGATTACTAAATCCATAAGGGGTTGGATAACTTAATCTCCTTTAATTGAGTTATAATGTTATTTATTGAACCTTATAATTAATGGTTAGTTATAATCATACCTATAATGATATTATGTTTTAGAACATCTTTATTTTTAGAGAAATATTTTTTATATCAATGTATTATTTTATTATTATTTGATTTATTATTTGTATGAATGCAAAGAATAATTCTCCTATTTTCTAATGAACCCATATTTTCTATATCTATATTTTCCCTTTCTTTAAAAATGTTACTTTTTATTTGAAAAAATAATATGTTTTATATCTTAGTATCATCATATTTATCAATAAAAATATTTAAACGGAAGTTTTATCAAATAATATAAAAATTTGAGTTCTGAAAAAATTATAAATATTTGAAAAAAATGATTTTAATTTCAATATCTTATATTTTCTATTATAACCCGCATTTTATTATATTGGATAATTATTAAATCAAAATTACTTTTTTCTAAAAATAATTTTTTTATTACTCTTTGATACATTATGAAATGTATTTTGGAAAATTATTTGGATCTCTATTTAAAAAAATATACATGGGTTTTAATGAAATATTTTTTATAAAATATTTCTTTTAATTTTTTATAGGTCTCTAAAAGACTACCTCCAATAGATTTTTTCTTCATGATTCTCCATATATATCATCTTATAATTTATTTCATTTGGTTGAAAAAATTTGATATCATTGTATTTTATTTTTGGAGATATTTTATGAGATACCATTTGATAATTTCATGAAACCCATTTTAATTTTTATGGGTTATTTTATGATGTGATGATTGTTTTTGAAGTGGAAAAAAATTATTAATTATGAGATGAGTGGTACCTATATATACATTTAATAAAAAATTTTATGTCTAATATCTCATGATATTTAAATATCATGTGAAAAGGTTAGTGAGTATCTAGGTTCACAAAAGATGTCCGTGATGGAGTTTAGATCCATACACAGTTTTATATGTGAATAAGTTATTGAGTAATTAGGTTTAAAAAGGGTGATTGTGATAGTGTTAATCTCTACTCATAATTCTTTTATATGTATAAGTTTATGGGTATTTGGGTTAACAATTATTTTAAATCCTATGTTTATGATTGTTCCACTTTCATTCTTTTGTTCCATGTCTCAAGTTATATGCTTCTTGGTTTATTTTCTCATGCAATGAAAAAAAGTGTTATCAATTGAGATGATATGTCTATATTTTATATTTATGGTTAAAACATATTTATTTATGTTCATTTATATCAGATATTTATCTTTATTAATTTTTTCACATTGTTTAGGATCCCACCATTATATACTTTGATATTTTATCCCTTACCAATCAGTTGAGATCAACCCTTATTATGATTTAACTATCATATGATTTAAAGATGATTATTTTTAATGACCTAAATGATTATAAATATAATATAACTTTTGATTTATTTAAATTCAATATTATTTAATATAGTTATAGAAAACACAAGGGATTCATTGAATTTTTTTATCCTATCAGATTTAAATGATCGTTATGAATCTTTACCATTGATAAAATAGTTGTTGAACAATTATCACATGATTAGTATAAATATAGGGTTTTAAAAAATCCAATTGACAAAGAAAAGTAATTGATGGCCACACTTAGTAGGATCATACCCTATGATGCCCATTTATTAGATATTCAAAGGGAAATAGCATCACAGAAATTTTCCCATGACCAATCCCATGATGATAAGAAAAAACATAAGAATTACTGAAACCATTTACGAGAGAAGTTCAAGCTCATTGAGATCACACCCCAAACAATGAATGCTAAACCACACCATGAAAGTTTCACCATAGCATATCTTACTCTTAAGAAGATTTATGGTGTTTTAAAGGTATATGTATCAAGACCCTATCAATATGAGTATGTACATTATTTTTAATAAAATAATTAATATATTTTTATCCTATTATTGTTACTTTATAAAATATTTTTATTTCGATAAAATATAACAAAAATAGTATTTCTGAGTAATACTCAAATTCAATTAAATAATTTATTTTAATTAATTAATTGATTTTTTAAATAAATAATATTTTAGTAAATTATTATTATTAAATAATTTTTATTAAATATAAATTATCATATAATTTTTATGAATTAAAATTTAATTTCTATATGGGTTCGAAAACTGTTATTATCAAAAAAACCAAAAATATATTAATAAATGTCGATTCTTATTTTAAAATTGAAAATGAAAATATTTAAAAAATTATTTTAGTAAAATTAATGTTATTTTTTTAATCAAAACATTGAAATTATCCAATATTGGATTGTTTATAATTTTATGAGACAATCAAATTTTTGGGTAAACATTTAAATACCATATAAATATACATCATGTATAATGACATCATAATGACCCAAAAATGATGTAATAAAACTAAAAAGTGAATTAAATACCAAATATATGTTTTAAATTTAAAGTAATATGATTTTATGTTTATTTTATTAGATTTATATTTACTTTGTGAATCATCCATAACTGTTAATATATTTTATTATTTTAAAGTCATTTCCGTAAGAGTATGACTCACCTCTACATTATAAAGGGAATTATTTGATTAAGATCGTCCATTTGACTTATAAAATAATTTAAAACAATCCCATTTGGTATAAATCATGGGAAACCAGCATGGTATGTTTTTTGGTTTTAGTTATTTTATTATATAGAGTTCAGAACCTATGTTTGAGAAATATTAAAGAAATCCCCACACTTTTCTTATATAAACCCACAAAATATTCCCTTTATCTACACTAAAACCCTTGGGATCACATTCTTAATATTCCCTATACTATATAGAGTCTTACAAAGTTTTCCGAAGCTCTCAATAATCCCCTCCAAATCATTTGGAGTCACACAGTCATGTAAGGAATCCTCACCTTATCTATATTATTCTAGTTTATTTATTATCTTATACCTTCTATTTGAAATTCATAATGATGTGATGTGTCATTAGATGTCTCTATTACTAACTATTTTATTTAAAAATGATTAGTGACCCATTTCACTATCATAAACCCATTTAATGAATTTTTATGTGATGTCGTTACATTGTAGAAATTTTACCTCGATTTTCCATCAAAAAGCAATAGTATAGTGAACACCATACCCATTTACTATTAAGGGTGTTCACATTAAAAAAATTATAGTTATGATTCTTGGAAATTACAAATATTTATTCCATAGTCCTTGATCATGTAAAAAAATATTATGATGAATGAATCAATGTTGTGTGATCCATGTGACACACTTAAGCAAGAAAATGAAATGAATGTGATGGGTGCTCACATAATTATATAGCACATCAATGAGTTGGATAATGTTTTGTCTCATGAGACATAATGTTGGGACCTAGAGTTAACCTGATAACTTTATGGTAATTTTTCTATAATAATTTATTTTTAATAATCCTTTACCTATGTTTATGATGTAGTGTTATAAGTTGTTTCCACATTTCCCATGTTATGATTATCATGTTATATCATTCTTTATTATTCATGTTTTTTTCCACATTGATATGAAATTTATCTAACATATATTAACTTATTTTATTCTTATTCTCTTACTAGGTTTTATAGATAATGCCTTTATTATGTATATCCCCAGGTTATCCCATGCAGTTTTAAAAGCCATGTATTTTTAGAAGTATGTTAAGGAATTTTTCAATAATTTTATTATATCTAATGTTCAAGATGTTATGGTATGTCCTTAATTACCAACGACTCTATAATTATTGATCGTTAGGGTTTTATTATGTGTAGTATTATGTATTTAAATCACGTATTAATTTCTCATAAAGAGAAGGGTTGTTATATTTGGTATTAATGGAAAGTGTTGTTATTTTGGGGATTGGGATTATAAAACTCTAGATAAATGATTAGGGATAAGAAAGAATATAAGAAAACATCCCTAAATTTTGGTAATTATATAGAAATTGTTTTATCAAAAAAATACATAACTATCTGTATTCTAAAAGTAGATGTAGTTCTGATATAAATGTACCTAGGTGTAAAAACATTGACATGGTTCATTAGGATTGACATGATGTAACCTCGTACACGAAAATAGGCCATACTACACACATGGTTTGATACACCCGGGGAAATATACTCTGGTGAAATCAAAATCTTGTTACTAACCATTATTAATTTAATAAAAAATTCCCATAGGAAGATATATTAGAAAATAGATCATGGATATATTATATTTAAGAGTATAATTCATAATTTTTGGAAATAATATAATTTATAATTTATAACTTTAATGTCATTAAATTCATATTTATGTATTTAATAGTTTAAAAATATTCATCCCAATTTTTTCATTTATTTTATCCAATGTTTGAAAATATGAGGAATCATGTAAACAATAAATGTGACAGGAAATGTGATGACTGCCCCCAATGGGATTCCCAACCCTACAGGAGTAGAAATCACAAACATTGTGATGATACTCTCTCAGCTAACACAGTTTGTTAATAGAAACCTAGGTTAGAAGGGCACCCAGATTCCCCTAAGAAAAAAAATCTTAAATTGAGATCTTTATATGAAAAAGTCCTCAGAATTTCCAGGGATCATCTGATCCCTTAAACATGGAACAATCAATTAACTCAATTGAGAATATCATCTCCATCATTAAATGTTCTTAATAAGATAATTTTCTATTAGTTGTTTATCATATAGAAGAAGAAGCTGATCGATGGTGGAAATTGATCAAGAATTTGAAGCATGAGGAGGAGATCAAAGTGATTGGGTGTATAGGATTTCCAAAAAATTCTCTTTGATAAATATTTTCTACACTCTCTAAATTAAAATAGAAAGTGATTTATATGCCCTGAAGAAAAAATATAATGAATCGAGTGGGTCATATGAGGAAAAATCACATACTTTCACAATACACCAACAACTTTTTAGTTACCAAAAAATTCAAGGTTTACCACTTATTTTGTGTTCTAAAATGAAGACTATAAAAATACCTAGTGATCCATTACTTTGATATCTATGAAGAAATTGTCTGATGTTTCCTCAAAGTCCAAATGGATATTAATTAATACCAAGGGTATCTTGGGGATAAGAAGTTAAACTTTGATTTTAATTATGTAGGCCTAATAGAGAAATATAATGGTGCCAAGTCATTATAACATCCCACTTGTAAAATTTTCAGAAAGAAGCACACCATAAATTGCCTAAGGGGGAGAATAAATGATTTAGGTGTGGGAAGGAAGTGAACCTTGTTAGAGATTTATAATAGAAAAAACCCACTAACGATATGGAGGAAATGAATTATCCACTAAACCCCCAATGCATTTTTCATTACTACAACTTTATGGAACCGTGGAACTTTACAAATCAATGCACTAAACCAAGGGTTTTCAAAAACAAAAAACAACCTATAAGGTATCAAGGGAGATATTTTTCTATCACAACCACCCATGTGGATTTAGAAAACAATGTTGTAATATGTACGCTAGTTATTCATTCAGGAGTAGTGAATGTATTTTTTTATATGCTTTCCTTTATATCATGAATTTTTAGTATAACTTCTCAAACACCACCACATATAATGGAAGTAGAGCTATTATAAAAAATGGAAAATGGAAAAATTATTACATCCCAGTTATATAACTTCTCCCCTATCAATATTTATGGGAAAAACTTCCTAGTTAACCTTTTCATAATCCATTTGGTGTAATTTGATGCAATTATTCACATCTATTGGCTTTCCCTATATAGAGAAATCATAAATTACTACGAGATGGAAATCACTCTCTCTATTGAAAATTGTCCTTAGATTTAATACAAGTTCAAGAGGAGGATAAATATTATTTACAACCAACATATCAATAATATATTATTACCATATTAGCAAGTGTATCTATATCAAATGACTGATCCTAAAGAAAGAACCATCATCTAAGACATGCATTTTGTGAGGTAATAAACTAATGTGTTTCTTGAGGAATTTTTCGTTCTTCCTCCTTACTAAGAGGTTGAATTTTCAATCAATATTTTACCTAGGTAATTACCATTATCCAACACTATCTATATGATATAGATTGTGGAACTAGAAGAGTTTAAGAAACAACTATAGGTTAATCTGGATTAAGAGTTAATAAGCCCAAGTGCTTCATCGTGGGGTGCACCAGTCCTCTTTATCAATAAGAATGATGGGCCAATGCACCATTTCATTGATTATCATTGGATCATCTAGATCATAATAAGAAACAAGTATCCATTTCCATGGATTGATATCTGATTTGATTAGCTAAGTGAGGCACAATACTTCTTCAAGGTGGATATTCTATCGGGATATTACCAAGTTAGGGTGAAAGAGGATATCCACAAGACTAATTTTTATATAATATATAGGAACTATGAGTTCATAATAATTCCATTCAGAGTCACCAATATTCTAGAAATCTTCATGGACTCGGTGAATAGAGTCTTTAGATATTTTCTTAATAAATTTGTGGTATCATTTATAGATGATATTATAATATAATCTAAAACCACGGAGAATCATGAGGATCATTTGGGTAATGTGCTAAAGACCTTGTGAAATGAGAATATTTATGAAAAGTATAAAAATTAATGTTTTAGTTAAAGTATGTATCATTCTTGGGAAATATAATCATAGGAAACCGGAAATCTATAGACACTTCAAAGACAGAATAAATTAAAGGATGGATGAGGAAAAAATGTGTGATATATATTTGTATTTTCCTTAGATTAGATAAATATTATCATCTATTTGTGAGAAAATTATCATGATTTTCAAGCCCTATAACCAAGCTAATAAAAAATGAAGTCATGTTTTCTGGGAATTATGAATGCGAAGAGATATTCAAGGAGTTAAAATAAGGATTATCACTGTACTTTTTCTCAAAAAACGCATTAGTGGTGGGATTGTTTGGTATTCAATGATGGTTTAAATAAGGGATTAGGGTATGTGTTAATGTAGAATGAAAAAGTCATGGAATATACTTCATTGATGTTGAAAGTTCATGAAATGAACTATCCAACACATGATCTGGAGTTGGATGCAGTGATCTTCAATTTGAAAATAAGGTGGCGTTATCTCTATGTAAAGAGGTGAGAAATATATATGAATAAAAAATACTCGTGTATATATTATCATAGAAAGAGATGAGTATGCACCAACTGTGATGGTTTGATATGATCAAGTACTATGACTTCTAAATGTAGAGCGATATCGGTAAAGTAAAAAAAGTGTAAGGCACTCTATGTAGAAAATATTGAGCAATTCTATCATTTATGAGAATTAAGAGGGATCCAATCTTCTTATATTTGGAAAGTATGGAAATTGGAATCATAAAGATAGGAACATCATCAATCATTTCAGAAATGATTGTTCAAATATACCTTCTAGAGAAGATAATGTATTCTCATAGAAATTATGTAGGAATTAAAAAGAAATTTGAAACTATAAAAAAGGAAAATCATCTGAGTTTAATATTAATGAAGAAGAATTTATGATATTAAGTCAAAGACAATGTGTACCATCAAATCCCGAGTTAAATAAGGTTTTGATGGATGATTTACATAGATAAACCATATCCATCCACCAAGGACGAACAAATATGTATCAAGATCTTTGAGAACCTTATTGGTGAGAAATTATGATTAAGAAAATAATGGAATATACATAAAGATGTATAGTATGTAAGTAAGTGAATGAAGAAAGGAAAAAATCCAAGTGGATGATACAACTATTACCCATACCTACATGGAAATTTGAAAACATTACCATGGACCTTGTTACTGGCCTTCCAAATACATAAAGAGGGAGTAATTCTATATGGTTTGGGTGTATTTCATTACAAATACTACATAGTAAATTTCAATTAGAGAGGATTTAAATCTTTATTAACTTATAAGTATATACATTAGATAAGTTGTGATGCTAAATAGAACATCAATATAAATTGTATCTGATCGAGATCCAAGATTCACCTCTATGTTCTAAAAGAATATCCAACACGCTCGGAATACTGAGTTGAATTTAAAAATGACTTATCACCCTCAAACAGATGGAAAATATGAGTGGAATATCCAAACCCTTCAGGAAATTTTTAGATAATTCTCAATTTACTTCAACGGAGGATGGGCTGAACATCTTCCTCTGGATGAGTTCACTTAAGACAACAGTTTCCACTTAAGCATCCAAATGGATCCATCTGAAGCCCTTTATGGGAAGCAGTTCAGAACACCTACAAGTTGGGATAAACATGGGGAACAAAAACATATATGTCTTGTAATGGTTGAAGAAATGTCGGAAAGGGTTAGGAATATTAAGCATCACATCAAGGCTTCTCAAAGTAGAAAGAAGATTTATGCTGATATCATTGATTAGACCTAGAGTTTGATGTTAGAGACACAATATTCTTCTACATATCTCCATGGAATAACATGATGAGATTTTGGAAGAAGGTAAAGTTTTGTTTAAGATATATTATCCCCTTTGAGATCCTTGATCACATCAGAGTGGTGGTCTATCAACTGGAACCCCCACCAAACCTATCTCAAATACATGATGTATTCCATGTATCCCTCTAGAAAAATTACATACTAGACCACTCACATGTACTCAATCTAAATGTGGTTCCATTGGAGAATGATCTATCCTATGAGGAAAATCTGGAAGGAATCTAATATCATAGAGATAAAGTTATTAGAAATAAGAAAATGCACCTTCTCAATATTCTGTGGAGAATCCAAATAATTGAACAAGAAATGTGGGAACTAGAGGAGTTGATTAAACATAGTTACCTTAATCTGTTTTGGGGTTTGAAAAGAAAATTTCAAGGGTAAAATTTCATAATGAGGAAGATTATATATAAGGAACCAACCTTAAAATATTTCATAATATTTAATTTTATTCAAGAACATAATTTATTTTACATTGAAGGTCTTTTCATGTTCATAGTTATATTTAATTAGGATATAACTATTAAATTACAATTCAAATATTACAAATCACACACTTCAACTCACTATCCATTTTTTACAAAAACAAATCTCTTGAAATAAAACATGATTTATTTTTCCTGATAAAAATAATCATAAAATTCATCTTGACTTCCTCCTTTTTCTTAAACATCATTATAACCTTTGAAAAACATTTTAAAAATGTGGGATAAGCACAAAAAGAATAGTAAGGGATATAAAGAAATAAATAGTTGGTCAATTAATATCATAAAAACCAATAGAACCCATTTCATAAAAAACTTATTAATCCTGCATAGAAACATAATGTAGTTTGCTTGGAACATATTTATTTTATCATTGATTCATTCACCCTTACACATAGAATAACCATTCAGTCAACTTCTATCTTTGGAGTACCCAATGCATTAGAGAGCTATAATGGGGCTCACCCATCATATATTAAGCTATAAAGGCTCAACCCAAAAATATCTTAAGATAGAAGGGGCTCCTCCCATTATATATTTGAGCATCAATGGGATTAACCCAACATAAAAAATGTTCAATGAATATATCTTGAATAAAACACTTAATAAATCATTTAAATCCTTGATCAAAACACATTTAGAATTTCAAAATACCATTTTTTCATAAAACAAATCACTTTTAAAATATAAAAAACACACATGTGATAATGAAATAATATTCTTAAAAATTAACTATGAAAACATATAATAGGAACACTATAGAAATAAGGAATCCTGAAATCAAAAGATACCACTCATTCCATATAAAAAATAGTTTTTTTATTTTTCTAAAAGAGAAATTTAAAAGGATTTTATTAGGAATGTCCCTAACCTCATGTTTGAATTCCTTCAAATATGTTCAAACCTATTGGGTTGTTACAATGTAACAACCCGAACAGTCATAAATAAAAAATACAGTGTGATTTAATGAAATTTCATATTATCAAATATAGTTATTGAAAATACCTTAACTTATTTGATTTGAATATATCTTATGGGATTTAATTTAATGTTAAGCATATTTATCACTGATAAAATAGCCATTTAATAGTGATCAAATGGTTTGTATAAATACAGGGTTTTAACAAATCAAATTGACAAAGACAAAAGGAGGTATGACCTCATATAATAGGATTATACCCTAGGTATCTCGATTATCAGTGTCCCAAGGGAAATAGAATCATTGGGATTTGAGCCTGACCAAGCCCAAGTTGAGATCTAACAAACTAAGCATGAGAAAAACCATTTATGAGAGAATTTCATGATCATTGAGTTCCCAGACCAAACCATGAACACTGCACCACCGCTTAAAAGTCATATTGTCCTGAACCTTACTATTAGGGAGTTTTCTAGTGTTTGAAATGGATATGTATTAATAATCTATCAATGTGAGTATGTAAATTATTTTCATTCAATTATTATTACTTTATAAATTATTTTTATTTCGATATAATAAAATAAAAATTAAATTTTTTTAGTAATATTCAAATTAAATTAAGGAATTTATTTTGATGAATTAAAAGGATTTTTAATATAAGTCAATTTTCAATTAAATTTTATTATTAAATAATTCTTATTAAATATAAATTATCATATAATTTTTATGAAGTCAAATTTAATTTATATAAGGGTTTGAAAACTGTTACTGTCAAGAAAACCATCATTTCTCAATAAATATTGATTCTTATTTTAAAAGTGAAAATTCATATATTTAGAAAATTATTTTGATAAATTAATATTGTTTTGGAAATCATAATTTGGAAATGATCCATTGGTGATTTTTTTTATTTTCTAATATAGCTGGATTTTTTGGTAAAAAATTAAATACCGTATAAATATACGGTGAATACTATAACATCATAATGACTCAAAAGTGATTAGATAAATACTATAAAATGTATCCACAAAAAATATATATTTTTAAATTTAAAATAATTAAATTTTATGTTTATTTTGTTTCTTTTATAAATTTTTTGTGATTCCTCCCAAACGATTAATATATTTTAAGATTTAGAAATTATTTCTTTAAGAGTGTGACTCACATCCACATAAAAAAGAGAATTATTTTTTAAATTTCATTAAATTTACTTATAAAACAATTTATAACACTACCGTTTGGAAGAAACCATGAGAAAAACCATGTGATGTTTTTTGGTTTTGGTTATTTTGTTATATAGAGTCCAAAACCGAATTCTGAAAAATATTAAATAAATCCCCAATATTTTCTTATATAAACCCACATAGGATCTCATTTATCTTCTCTAGAAATCCATGTACCAAGTATCTAATATTCTATATACTCTCTATATTCCTCCCAAGGTTCCCTCAAGCCCTTAAAGAATCCCCTACCAAGCATTTGGAGTCACACACTCATGTAAGGTGTTCTCACCTTCCCTTGTTTATTCAAGTTTCTTTATTATCTTATGACTTATATTTACAATTCATAATGTTGAAATATGTATTTAAATGTCCGTATTATTTCAAATTTTGTTTTCAAATTATGATAGGCTCATTTATCTCTCATCAACACATTAAATGAATTTTTACGTGACATCGTTATTCTACTGAAATTTCACTCTGATTTTCCATGAAATAACAATTGTGTAGGGAATACCATAACCTTTTTCAATCAATGATGTTCACCATTATAAACTTATAATTTGTTTTTATTGGTAATTATATGTATTTATTTTCCAATAATTGATCATGGAATAAAATATTGTTATTTGTGAGTCAATTTTTTATGATCTATGGGGAACAAATAAATATGAGGATGAAATGAAAGTGATGGGTGAACCAAAGATTATATAATGCTCGAATTAATTGGGTAATATTTAGTCTCATGAGATTTAATTTAGTTATAGGTATTGAACCTGATTCTTTTATATAACTTTTACCATCATGATGTCTTGGGATTAATCCTAGACCTTTGTTTTTACGTAGTGTTTTAAGTTGTTTCCACATTTCCAATTTTTTGATTATCATACTATATCATGCCTTATTATTCATTTTACTTTTATTCCCCATTGATATGACTATTTTATAAAATTTATTACCTTATTCCATTCATATTACCTTACTATAATTCATATCTCACTCATTCTTATGTATGTCCCCAGGTTATCTTGTGCAGTTTTAAATGCCATGAAAATTTAGAAGAATGTTAAAGAAAATTTAAATAATGTTATTATATCCCATTTCAAGATGTTATGATATGTAACTAATTACCAAAGATACTATAATTATCCGACTTTTGGGTTGTAATAAATGTAATATTATGTATGTAAAACATGCATTAATGTGTAATAAAGGGAAAGGTTTTCATATTTTTCCCCTTGATTGTATAAGAAGGCATTTAATTTGTGGTGGAAAATTCACAACATATAAAATAAGTTTTTTATATTTCTAGTTTTTGGATTTGGGTCCCTATTAAAAAATGTAGTTTAAATTATGATAAAAAGTATTCATTGTTTTTTATTACTAATAAACTTCTTATCACATCATTATTGTTCTTTTGTGTGACCTAGTATGTGATAATGCCCTAAGAATATCTATCGCACTGAAAGGTCATTGAAATTCCCAACTATGAGGAGAACCCATAAGTTATATTATAGTATTATTAAATATATATTTTATATATTTGGGTGAAATCATTTTCATAATAAAAAAGTAATAGGATATCGTGGTATGATACTTATAGGACTTTGATGAACCTTCTCATGGTGCACAACCTTAGTAATTTTTAATGTATGAAATTATAAGAATGAGATCCACCAATTGGAGGTGAAAATTTATATGTAATATTGTATTTTCCTATCTATAGATATGTGTATTGGTCCGTAGAATATAATATTACATTTAATAGATATTATGTGATTTTACTTTGATGTAATAATGGGAAACATGAAAATATATGTTCACAACAAATTAGGATATGTTGAGTGGATCATGAGTAATATTTTATTAATGAATAATCTGAAACAAATATCACTTTTTAACTAATATTAATATATCTAGTTATTTTATGGTAAATTTATTGCCTAAATAAATTAATGGTCAGAGTGTTCTCTAGGAAAGGTGAATTTATGAAAATTCAAAGAAAGAGACATCGAGCACATTGGATGATGGAACCGTCATTACACCTTCTTAATTATAGATATCACAATAAAGGGATTATGTTATATAGTAAGGATACATATGTGGTTTTATTCCATTGCAATATTAAATTATTTCTCTATGGGTTCATTGACATGTTTTTAGACGCTAACCATGGATTTTGGGCTATATCGCCTAATGCCATTAGGAAAGTGGCCAAGAGGGTCACACACTAAATGTATCCAGAACTTCAGTTAAATAATAATATTCATTATTATTTAGTGAGTTAAATAAATATTATTCCCTCACATGGTTTAATAATTATTCATGTTTACTTGATCACAAATATTCGATCGCCAGTTATTCAAGAGAATATTTTGTGATCATAATGTTTAATAAATCCTTATTTTATATTTAGTGAATATAATATTTATTTATTTATTGGAAAATAACATAGTGATATTTATTTATTAAATAAATAGTCTTTATTCAAGAACAAATAAATATTTTGGAGGAATTTCAGATTGAGTTGAATGCTCTGGTGAGAAATAATATATATTAAATATTATTTTAATTAATAATATTTCATTTTATTCACTAAATTTGTTTATGTAATGAAATAATAATAATAATAATATTATTATTATTATAGACACCAGGTTATGAAGTAATTAAGAATTATGATAGGGATTCATGTGAAATTATTATTTTCTAACCCTAGTGTCATATACACCCAATCATATTATTTCTTTAGGGTTTCCAATTTCAATTTGTTGTGCACTAATACATTTTGACATAATTCTCTTGAAGTTATAGAGTGATTTATCTCTAAGAAAACCCTGATGAAAAGAGATAGATCATACACCTCCTCCACTATTGTGTCTAGAGAGATCAAATAAAATCATTCTTCGAGTGATTCTTAGGGTGATCAAAGGTGAACAATACAATCATTAGTAGTTACCATTCTAGAACTCAATGATTTATATAGTAACATTCAGAGGTTCATGGAACACAAGTAGATCCAAACATGAGAGAAAATACAATTTATTCCTAAAATGAAATTATAGTATTAGGAATATAAATTTTTATATCCATCATCGAAGAAATAATTAATTGCACAGAAATTCATAATTATTTAAATTAATTATAAATAACATGTGATATTCTGAAATATAGTTCTATAATTTTTTCATATAATTTAATTTTCATTCCATTTTATTGGTAATTATGTTTATAATATATTTTATTCTTATATTAATCATTAATTATAAGAAAAATCCTATTTGGGTATTCCTTAATCTCAAGATTCTACAATGCCCAGAATTATTAATAGTCTCCAAGATAATAAAACACTAGGTCCTTGGGTTATGTGATTATTTATGATATATATTAACTAGACCATGGTATCAATGTATTATTTATATATGTTTATCTTTGGTTAATTTAGTTGTTAATAGATGAAGGCTTAATAATTGTGGGATATTTGGATGAGAAATCATTAGGTGAAACCCTACGGATAAGATTAAGATAAATCCTGATATTTTTGTAAAGTATGGATTATGTGGTTTTCATAGAAAAAAATTTATTGTATGGATACTTCCATGTGGATATAGTCTCTAGAACAGTTTTACCTAGGGGTAATAACACTAAAGATGACATGTGGGGTATTAACTCAACCAGGATTTATTACATGATAAAGAGGACTAACCATACACCTGGGTAGACACTCTTCAAGGATATTCTTTGGTTAATTGACATTATTTTCAATGAAACATTATGAATGATTTATTTTATATTTTAACTAGCATGAATAATAAAAACATAGGAGGGAAATAACATTGGATAATCTAGATTGAAAACTATATTTTAGCTAAAGATGTATATACTTATAATTTTTGAGGTATTTATTCAATGACCATAGTTTTCCTATTTGTAAATTTAATACTTTCAATATCATATTACATTTATTGATGTCTTATTTTTTAAATCATAGGATCTAAATTATTCATAAAAATATACCTATAAACTAGATATCATCAAATGAGTTTAAAAAGGGATGATATTGAAAATACAAAATTATATAAAAGTATGGACACTATGAGTTTCTAGTGATCTTTTTTGTACCTACCAATTCCCCTACTATCTTCATCGGTCTTATGAATCGATTATTTATAGATTACCTACATCAATTTTCGGTAGTATTTATGGAATATATCCTTTTATATTCCAAAATCAAGGAAGGTCATAAAGATCACTTAAGGATGATGGTTATGACCTTGAGAAAAGAGAGACTGCATACCAAAATTATAAAATGTGAATTATATATATAAAAATAATCATTATTAAGAAATCTCATCACAAATGAGGATATATCTATAGATCCATCAAAGACTAAGGTTATTTATATATGGACCAAAATTACAATTTTGAGAGAAATCGTTAGTTTTATTGGGGTTTCTAGATATTACCAAATCATTGTGAGAAATTTCTCAATGCCTATAATGTAACATCCCTGGTAAATAAAGAATAAGACATTTTCATATTTATTAATAGTTGTGAATTAAAGATTAATTTTACTTTAAAGGGTTTTCTATGTTTGATAGAGTAAAAGATACACAATAACGAGTTCCTTGGAAATCTTACGTTGCACACTAGTAATATAATAATATAATTTTAAATGGTAGTTAACATGTAGCCGTTGTATAGGAGGGAATGAATATAAATAACTAAAATATGATAATATATGTTGGTTAAATTTTTTTACATTTATCCAATAAAAGATAAAGCCTTAAAATAAGAAAAGAATTCAATTTTATGCATAGATACTCTAATATTCACTAAAAGGTCGATTTATCGCCTTTTAATGGAGAACCCTCCTTAAAAATAGTGTTGGTCACTCTAATACATTATATTGGACCAAATAAAATCTTTTTTTAGAATCTTGACATCAAAATTTACTTTGTGTATGTTTTGTTATTTTTTCCGATAATGTTCATTTTTAATGAATAAGTGAAAAATGTTGTATTTTAATTCAAAACCTCATTTTAATATAATTTATTTATATGATTAGATTATATTTTTAATTGGTTTTAAAGTGAAATTATAATATATTTTTACCATTTAATCCAATTTTGGTCATTGAAATTAATTTCACTTTGAAATTGGACTTAAACTAGTGTCAATCTTCTGATATATATTGTTTCCTAAAAACACACTATTTTTTTGACAATTGGAATTAATTATGAAATTAACTAATGAAAATTATATGTTTTTATTTTTTTAAAATATAAATCATTTTTGAATTTGGAATATCAAATATATCTTAGGGTAAATATTTGGTATTTTTCTGAAAAACATCAATTTTTGATGAATAGTGAAACCACTAAGTGGTAGTTAAAAATTTGAATTTTCGTTTAAATGAAATTTTACCACTTTTGTGGATTGAATTTCAAAAATCCGACATAAATAGGTTGTCATTATTAAGTAAAATGTGGTTCAAGGGGATGAAAATAATTTTTGGTGAATAGTAACTTTTGATTTTTATTAATCACGATTAGAGGTAATTAGTGTAATTTAAGGTAAAAGAAATGTTTTAATAATATGTAATTACCTTGACACATTTCCTACCCTTATTTTATAAGTCATGGACGACTAAGAAAATCCATGGGTCAACTTGGGGACCCCATGGAGTCACTTGGGTAAGAAAATGACATTAATAACTTTTTATTTAAAGTTAAAATAAAAATGTCACAAACATGTATTGTTTTACGAAAAAAACATTACATTGCGTTATATAAGTTATCTTTTTGACTATAAATATTCATTATAAATCTAAATATATTTCCTTCATCATGGTAATTTTTTTATAATTTTTATAAATTAGGTAAATAAATTTATTTATGACACCATGATGATGCAGTGATTACCTCATTAAATAACGATTTAAATAAAATAAATAGATAAGGTAAAATATAAAACATAAAGTTGTCTAAAACCTATTTTATGGGTGTATTTTGAGCCCTTATAACCTTATCCTCTAAATATATAATCTTGGGACCTTTAAAACCAGAAACTCATTTAATAATAAAGTAACATTTCATGACCTTCGAAGAATGCCCCTCCTCCCTCTTATAAAAGGCTCCCACCTCTACTCCCTTACCCACACCTCCCAAGCCCTTGTCTCGTCCAAAACCTGCTCTTATTATCTATCCAAATACCTCTCTTCATCCTATAAGACTTACCTTAGGCATAAATCTCTTCAAGAAACTCTTTTGGTTCAAACCAAGGGGAGTTACCTGATTTAAAGGTAATGTCTTCTCTTATGTTCTTTTGTTTTATTTATCTTCTCCAACCCCCTAAAATATTTTTATTCCTTTATTTTGTAACAAAAACAGTGTCTCCAATATACTAGGATTTATTATGAAAAGGATTCTAGCTACACTTACACACACCTCTGTTTAATGGTTAAAGAACATACTGTTTCTGTGGAAGGTGAATTAGTGCCTCACGAAACGATGATTGTCCAATATTCTATTAACACCTTTCATGGTGGCCATTAAGATGTCACTGTATTTATATATGATATATATTATGTTTATTTTTTCCTTATGCCTCTGTATTTTTCATTTATGGCATACCTTTATGGTTTCCATAATGGATAAACGTGATAATTTCATTTTAGGAAGTGCGGACTACCACCCCCTCAAAGTGATTTGAATCGTTAATGCCATATGTGGGATGTATAAAGGATGGAGTTAATAATATTATATATGATATTTTATTGGAATTATAATGTACCTTTATATAATTGTGATTTCATTCCATTAAATATGAAATATAAATGAAAGTAGCGTTCATGTATATGTACGGATTACCGTCTCCATGAACAGTGCATTTCATTTCATACCTCTAAATGTTATGTACTATTATAAATACATGTATATGTTGGATATATATGATATATATGATATCCAAATCATGAATATCATTATGGATATAATGAAACATTGACCACATGAACAACATGTAATTGTAAGAAGTCCATTTTTGACTTAAGTACCAAATTTCGACAAAACAAATATTATTAACTTAAATGATTGCATAATGTTTATAACATGGAAATAAGAGAAATAATTGGATTAATAATCTTGAAACAGGTTCTTAATCAAGTAGAAATTAACATTAGTTTATTATTCAAGATATTAAAGAGCGATCGAGTCAAGTCGGACACGAGGTAAGGGACATCGTCTCAATCTCCTTTCATTGAGGCATATATTGATCTAATACAAGACTTTATTTTATACACTGTATAAACACCCTTGAATTTTCAAAGGGATTCTTTTTCTATGAAGAGTTTTACTAAATAACAAAAAGGAATGTTTCTTTTAACGTAAGCGGTGACAATGACCTTTTCGGCTTCCACGAGTATTATTTGATATTTGGCTTCCTCAAAAAGCAGTAATGTTTTAAAAAGTAAATAAGGACCATATACTCTTTTATGTATTTTTGTATTAAATATGGTTTTGATAATGGATTTATTATGTCAATATTTTTAAGTGATATATTTTTATCGAAATGTGGAAAGGTTTCTTTCCTTTATAATTGTTTTATGTGTAATGATTTTATAATGGTACTTGGACATTTGATGGGTGGTTACGTGATAGACCAAATGACGGGTGGTTCCGTGAATACCAGGATGGGTGGTTATGTTATAACCTCCAATGCATTGTGTATGGAAGTCAGCCGTATGGCTATTCCAATTATTGATATGTGTGGAAGTCAACCATATGGTTTATTCCATTTATATATGTTTATGTCCCAAGTTACCTTTATGTGTTATGTGTTCTTTATATGGGTTTTATTGTAATACGTTGGTTAAAAAAGATTATGTAATGATCTTTTATTTAGTGAAGAGTATTTACTAATTCATAAAGGTGAAAAGTATTACTTATGATAAAGTATTCGTGGTTTACCTATTGTTTTGATAAAAACTAACTATTTTCCTTCTTTTTGTATCCCTTACTAAGATTTCTATGCTCACCCCAAGTTTAGGAAATGTTTTTCATAGGAAATAATGTAAAATAGGGTCAAGGATGGGATCAAGGAAAATTCATACTGTCTTAAACAAAGAAGTTGACATAACTCTTTTTTCAAGAGTTCATGTTTTGTAAAATTAATGGAAACCGGGTAGAAGTATCTGCTTTGTAATCTTTTGAGATATAATAGTTATGTCCTAATTCTCTAAAACTCTAAACCTGAAACATCCTCAATGCGAATTATTCATTTAATTCAAGATTAATTAATGTTTTAAGTCTTGGTCCTTATAGTTGGTATTAGAGGTCGGTTTACACAACTTTAGGAGTTATAAAATTGTCAAATTTATCTACATAAATTAATTTATGGTATGATTGAAATGATATAGAATTTAAATACTACCATGTTGCTTTACCTAAGATATTTCTTAGTTCAGAATGGTTTTTTGCAGAGTAAACAAGGAAGCTACGTTGGTAATACATCAGGAAGAAGACATCCTTCTAAATCAGTAACTTGAGATAGTCAGAATCAGAACAAAACATTTTGTTGTAGTTATGGAAGAGTTGACTCAGGCTATAAATAGTGGTGGTATCCATGCATGAGATCAGATAGATCAACCACAGAGGAACATGTCAGTGGTGGAACATTTCATGAGGCAATATCCCCCATCATTTAGAGGATCATCTAACCTTGTGCTAGCATAAGGGTGGATTAAAGCACTAGAAGAATATTTTTGATGTTATGGGGTGTTCAGAACATCAAAAGGATTGTCTCACTATTTACCGTTTTGAAGGTGAAGCTGATCAGTGGTGGTCGATGGTGAAAAATATCAAGGATAGTGAAGATATTGATGATTTTCACTCGGATGAATTCAAAGGTATGTTTCTTGAGAAATATTTTCCTATGATGGTTCATCATAGGATGGAAAAACAATTCCTATAATTGAGGTAGGAGGATGACTCAGTGGCTGCTTATGATGCAAAGTTCACTCGACTGGCATGGTATACTCCAAATTTCATACTAGATCTTGATAGTAAAATCCAAAAACTTTTACTCAGGGTTAAATCCAATGTATCAAAGGGCTTTATCATATTGTGAGTTCAAAACTTATGAAAAACTTGTTTGATGTGCAGAGAAGGTGGAAATGGAGTTTGTCGATGATCATGTGTTCTTTGACAAACAACATATTAAGAGGTCTAGTTGGAAGGAAATGGGAAAGAATTCATCAAAGAAGCCAGGAGGTAAGAAAACAAAATGTCCATCCGGGGAGAAGTGTGGTAAAATGCATCCTGGAGAATGTTTATCCAACATCTGTAAAGTGATTTTGGTGTGGTAAGTCTGGTCATATTTCTCTTAACTGTAAGGAAGATGATCAAGGAGGAAATGAAATGCTAGTGGAAAGATGTTTTATGTGTAATTAAATGGGTCATTATGAAAATGAGTGTCTAATGAAGAACTCAACTGAGGTATAGCAGCCAGACTACAAGTAGAAAGGGGTGGTGAAATCCTTTGTAACTACTTCAGAAGATGTTGGGACATCGAATGAAGTAGTATCAGGTACACTATTTGTTTAGTTAGATTATGACAATGTGTTGTTTGATTCAGTGTCTACACATTCTTTCATTTCATAGAAGCTTTCTAGTAATTGGGAATTCCATCTCAATAAATGAATCCTGAACTTATGGTAATAACAGCTGGGGAAACGTTGAGAAAAAAAGAAATTATAAGAACATTACTATCCTTGTGTGCGGAAAAAATCTAACTACAAACCTTATTTTTTTGCCTCTAGTAGAGTTTGATGTTATTTTGGGATTGGATTGGATTTCTATTTATCATGATAAGATTAACTGTAGAGGTAAAGTTGTTTATTTTCAGAAATATTTTCAGTTTGTTTACAGGAATGAACCCTTATGTTTGAAAACATATCATGAAATTGATAAACTAGTAAATTATGTAAATTAATGTTAGATTGCACATGTTGCTAAAAATAACGGAACTGTTCAGATTAATGATGTGGCTGTGGTAAATGAGTATCTTGATGTTTTTCCTGATGATTTTTCTGGTATTATTCATGATCTGGAAGTCGAATTTGTTGTTGACTTAGTTCTTGATTCAAAGACAATTTCAAAACCCCCTTATCAAATGGCTCAAGTTGATCATTTAGAGTTAAAGAAGAAATTGTAGGAGTTATTAGATAAAGGTTTCATTCGACCTAGCACATCACCATGGGGTGATCCTATCTTTTTTATTAAAAATAAATATGGTTCAATGAGACTTTTCATTGATTATAGGGCATTGAATAACATCACTGTTAAGAAAAAGTATCCTTTGCCTCATATCGATTATTTGTTTGATCAGCTCTAGGGAGATCAGTTTTTTTTGAAGATTGACTTGTGGTCGGGTTACAATCAGCTGAAATTAAAATAAGAAGTCGGTATGACGACTATGTTTCATACTAGATATGGCCTTTATGAATTTGTAGTTGTGCCTTTTGGGTCAACTAATTCACCTACTGTATTCATGGATCTAATGAATATAATTTTCCATAAGTTCTTGGAAAATTTTGTGGTTGTGTTCATTGATGATATTCTGGTGTTTTCTAAAATTAAATAGGAGAATGAAAGTCATTTAAGGGTTATCTTTCAAACCTTAAAAGAAAAAAACTGTATAGAAAATTCAGCAATTGTGTGTTTTGGTTACAAAAAATTTCTTTCCTTCGTCACATTGTTTAAAAAAATGGCATAACTGTTGATCCTGCTAAAACAAAAGTTATTGAAGAATGGCCAAGACCAACAAATATAACAAATATCCATAGTTTTCTTGGTTTTGTAGTTTATTACCGTAGGTTTGTTGAAAAGTTTTCACGGTTATCTAGTCCAATGACTAAATTAACTAGAAAAGGTGTTAGGTTCATCTGGAAAAAAGAATGTGATGATTGTTTTCAAGAATTTTAATGAAGATTAGTGAACACTCTAGTTTTTGAAATTCCTTACAGAAATGGTGAGTTTGTTATCTATAGTAATGCTTCATTGAAGCGACCTAGTTGTGTCCTTATAAAGAATGATAAGGTAATTGCATAATCTTCACGCCAGTTAAAAACTCATGAGTTAAATCACCCTAAACATGATTTGGAATTAGCTACTTTTGTTTTTGCTCAAAAAATTTGGAGGTATCATTTGTATGGAATAAAGTGTGAAATATATACAGATCACAAAAGATTAGTGTATATATTCACTCAGAAATAATTGAACATGATATAGAGGATATGGATGAAATTAATCAAGGATTACGATTATACAATTCATTACCATCCAGGAAAAGAAAATAATGTGGCTAATGCTTTGAGTCGAAAAAGTAATGCTTCATTAACAATGCTATGTTTGGAACGAGATAATTTGTTTTTTGATTTGATGAACTTTGGAATAGAATTTTTTGTTGTAGGAAGTTCTTCTATTTTGTTTCAGGTGTTTGTGAGATCATCTATATCAGCTAGAATTAAGTAAGCACAGAAGAAAGATAGTGGGTTGCCGAAAAAGGTAGAGATGGTTCAGATAGGTAAGTTGCCTAAATTTAACATTGATAATTATTGTGTTTTGAGGTTTGGGAAGATATTATGTGTGACTTGTGATTCACAGTTGAATAATGAGTTGTTATGTGAGGCTCATAGTTCCCTGTTTTCAGTTCAACCTGGATTTACTAAGAAGTAAAGGGATCTGCAGGAGTATTACAGGTGGAATGGAATGAAAAGAGATATTGCTCATTTTACTGTGAAGTGTTTGACTTGTCAGTAGGTTAAAGCATAGAGATAGTTACCAAAAGGGGTGATTCAGTCATTACCGGTGCTTGAGTGTAAATGAGAAAATATATCCATGGACTTTATTATGGGATTACCAAAGACATCTCGAGGTAATAATGCAATCTGGGTTATTTTTGATCGATTGACTAAATCTTCTCATTTCCATCCTATTCGAGATACTTTATTTCTAGAACAACTTTCTCGATTGTATCTTAAATAGATAGTTAGGTTACATGGATTTCCCCTCTCCATTGTATTTTATCGTTTTCCCAGGCTTACATCTATCTTTTGTAAAGGCCTTAAGAATTCATTGGGTAATGAATTAAATTTTAGTACATCTTTTCATCCACAATCGGATGGGTAGTCAGCACGAAAAATTCAGACCTTTGAGGATATGTTACATGCTTTCACAATGGATTACCAGAGATGTTGGGAACAATATCATTATTTGGTATAATTTTCTTACAATAAAAGTTTTCATTCTAGTATACAGATGGCTCCGTTTGAATAATTATATAGTAAACAGTGTTGAACTCCGGCTTTTTGGGATGAAGTAGGGGAAAGAAAGATGATGGGACCAGAATTGGGAGAAGAGATTGCAGAAAATGTTCAGTTGATTCAGAAACACATGAGAATAGCTCAGAGCAGACAGAAAAGTTATGGGGATAACTATAGGAAGGATCTATCTTTCGAGGTAGGTGATCATGTTTTTTCTCAATGTTTCTCCATGGAAAAGTGTGATGCGTTTTGGAATGAAGGGAAAGTTGAGTCTGAGGTTCATTGGACCTTATGAAATCCTAGAGAAAGTTGGATCAGTTGCATATAGAGTGGCTTTACCTCTAAGTTTGTCCCAGGTACACAATGTTTTTCATGTTTCGAAGTTGAGAAAGTATATGCCAGATCTATCTCATGTTTTGAGCCCAGAAGTAGTTCAGTTGGAAGAGAATATCTCTTATGATGAAAAACCAGTCCAAATTTTTGATCGAAGAGAGGAAGTCTTACGAAATAAGCTAATTTATCAGGTGAAGGTTTTATGGAAAACCCATATGGATGAAGAGGCAATGTGGGAATCTGAAAATGATATGAGGGATAAATACCCCCACTTATTTTGATAAGTGAATAAAATTGCGAGGATGAAATTCCCAAAAGGGTGAAGGATGTAAAATCCCAGGTAAATAAAGAACATGATATTTTCATATTTATTAATATTTGTGAGTTAAATATTAATTTTACTTTAAATGGGTTGCTATGTTAAATAGCGTACCTGATACGCAACAACGAGTTCCCTTGAAATCTTACGTTTCACACTAGTAATATAATAATATTATTTTAAATGTTAGTTAACACGTAGTTTTTGTATTTGTTGGAATGAATAGAAATCACTAAAATATGATTATATATATATTTTAAATGTTTTTACACCTATCCAATAAAAGATAAAGGCTTAAAATAGTAAAGGAATTCAATTTTAGGCATAGATACTCTAATATTCACTAAAAGGTCGATTTATCGCCTTTTGATGGTGAACCCTCCTTAAAAATAGTTTTGGTCACTCTTATACAATCTATTGGACCAAATAAAGTCCTTCTATAGAATCGGTACATCAAAATTTACTTTGTGTATGTTTTGTTAGTTTTTTCGATAAAGTTCATTTTTAATGAATAATTGAAAAATGTTGTATTTTAATTCAAAAACCTCATTTTAATATAATTTATTCATATGATTAGATTTTCTTTTGGATTGGTTTTAAAGTGAAATTAGATTATATTCTTATCATTTAATCCAATGTTGGTCATTGGAATGAATTTCACTTTGAAATTGGACTTAAACTAGTGTCAATCTTTTGATATATATTGTTTCATAAAAACATGTTATTTGTTTTGACAATGGGAATTAATTATGAGATTAATTAATAGAAATTATATGTTTTTAATTTGATAAAATAGAAATCATTTTTTAATTTGTAATATAACATATATCTTAGGGTGATTTTTTGATATTTTTTTGAAAATACTTCAATTTTTGATGAATAGTGAAACCACTAAGTGGTATTTAAAAAACTGATTTTTCGTTTAAATGAAATTTTACCACTTATGTGAATTGTATTTCAAAAATCTGACATACATAGGTTATCATTATTAAGGAAAATGTTGTTCAATGGGATGAAAATAATTTTTGGTGAATAGTAACTTTTTAGTTTTATTAATCGCGATTAGAGGTTATTAGTTTAATTTAATGTAAAAATAATTTTCTAATAATATGAAATTACCTTGACACATGTCCTACCCTATTTGATGAGACATGGCCGACCAAGACAATCCATGGTTCATCTTGGGGACCCCATGGAGCCACTTGGGTAAGAAAATGACATTAATAACTTTTTATTTATAGTTAAAAAAAATGTCACAAACATGTATTGTTTCACTAAAATAGTATTTATGTGGTGTTATATAAGTTATATTTTTGACTATAAATATTCATTAAAAAGTTAAAAATATTTCCTAAATCATGGTAATTTTTTTATAATTTTTTGATATTAAATAAATAAATTTATTTATGACACCATGATGATGCAGCGATTACCACATTAATAAACGATTTAAATAAAATGAAAATATAATGTAAAATCTAAGACTTACACTTGTATCAAACCTATTGTATGGGTGTATTTCGAACCCTTATCACCTTATTCTTGAAATATATTATTGTGGGACCTTTAAAATCCAAAAATAATTTCACTATAAAGTAACATTTAATGACCTTCCAAGAGTGCCCCTCCTCCTTCTTATAAAAGTCACCCACCTCTACTCCCTTACCCATACCTCTCAAGCCCTTAAATCATCCAAAAACTGCTCCTATTATCTCTCCACATCCCTTTATTTATCCTAGAATCCATACCTTAGGCATAAAAATTTTCTAGAAACCCTTTTTGTTCAAACCAAGGGGAGTTACCCGATTTAAAGGTAATGTCTTCTCTTATGTTCTTTTGTTTTATTTTGCTTCTCAAACCCTCTAAACTCTTTTTATTCCGTTATTTTGTAAACAAACTGGTATCAAAAATATAATAGAATGTTTTTATGTTAATTATTCAAGCTAAAATTATACACACCTCCAACTAATGGTTAAATAGAATACTGTTTCTGTGGATGTAGAATTACCGCCTCACGAAACGATGATTATTCAATATTCTATTAACACCTTTCATGGTGGCCATTAAGATGTAACTCTATTTATATATGATATATATTATGTTTATGTTTTCCTTATGCCTCTGTATTTTTCATTTATGGCATACCTTTATGGTTTCGATAATGGATATACACGATAATTTCATTTTAGGAAGTCCGGACTACCGCCCCCTCAAAGTGATTTGAATCATTAATGCCATATGTGGGACATATAAAGTATGGAGTTAACAATATAATATATGATATTATATTGGAATTATAATTTACCTTTATATGATTTTTATTTCATTCCATTAAATATGAAATAGAAATGAAAGTAGCGTTCATGCGTACGTACGGCTTATCGTCTCCATGAATGGTACATTTCATTTCTTACCTCTAAATGTTATGTACTATTATAAATACATGTATATGATGGATATATATGATATATATGATATAAAAATAATGATTATCATTATGGATATAATTAACCTTTGACCACATGAACAACTTTTAAATGTAAGAAGTCCATTTTTGACTTAAGTACCAAATATCGACAAAACGACCCTTATTAACTCAATTGATTACATAATGTTTATAACACTGAAATAAGTGATATAAAAGGAATAATAAAAATGAAAAAGGTTCTTAATAAATTATAAATTAACTTTAGTTTATTATTCAAGAGATTAAAGAGCGATCGAGTCAAGTCGGACCTGAGGTAAGGGACTTCATCTCAATCTCCTTTCATTGTGGCATATTTTGTTCTAATACAAGAATTTATTTTATACACTGTATAAACACCCTAGAATTTTCAAAAGGAATCTTTTTCTACAAATCATTTTACTAAATGAAAAAAAGTAATGTTTCTTTTAACGTAAGCGGTGACAATGACCTTTTCCACCGCCGCGAGTATTAATTGATCTTTAGATTCTTCAACAAGATGTAATGTTTTTAAAAGTAAATAAATACCATATACTCTTTTATGTATTTTGGTATTAAAAATGGTTTTGATAATGGATTTTTATGTCAATATATTTAATTTATATATTGTGATTGAAATGTTGAAATGTTTTCTTTCCTTTATAAGTGTTTTATGTGTTATGATTTTATAATGGTACTTGGACATTCGACAGGTGGTTATGTGATAAACAAAATAATGGGTGGTGCGGTGAATACCAGGACAGGTGGTTACGTTATAACCTCCAATGCAATGGGTATGGAAGTGGGCAGTATGGCTATTCCAATTAGTGATATGTGTGGAAGTTGACCGTATGGTTATTTTATTTATATATGTTTATGTCCCAAGTTACCTTAATATGTTATCTGTTCTTTATATGGGTTTTATGGTATTCTTTTGGTTAAAAAAGAGTAAGTAATGATATGTTATTTAGTGAAGAGTATTTACTACTTCATAAAGGTGAAAAGTATTAATTATGATAAAGTATTCATGGTTTACCTATTGTTTTAATGAAAACTAATAGTTTTCCTTCTTTGTGTAGCCCTTACTGAGATTTTTATGCTCACCCCATGTTTTGAAATGTTTTTCACAGGATATAATGTGGAATAGGGTCAAGGATGGGATCAAGAAAAATTCATACTGTCTTAAACATGGAACTTGAAATGAATATACTTTTCAAGAGTTCATGTTTTGTAAAAAAATGGAAACTGTGTAGAAGTGTCTACTTTGTAATCTTTTGAGATGTAATAGTTATGTCCAAATTCTCTAAAACTCTAAACTTGAAAATATACCCAATGTGAATTATTCATTTAATTCAAGATTAAGTAATGTTTTATGGCTGAGTCCTTATATATAAAATCCAACTACCAAATTAACATGGAAAGGGTTAAAGTTCCTATGGATAGAAGAATGTGACGGAAGATTAAACAACATTACATGAATATTCGTAACATCACGTATGCATATATTATCCTATAATAGTGGAGGGTTTTTAATTTATAGTAACACATCTTGGGATGTATACTTATGAAAAATTAAAATATAATTTCTTATTCCTTATTCTAAATAAATGAACATTAGAAAAATATCATGACACCTGATTGGGAATTAGCGGCTGTGATATTTTCATTGAAAATTTAGTGGAAATAACTTTATGTTGATATTTTGATAGATAAATTTATCATGATAGATTGAAATGTCTCCTTACAGAGAAGGATTTAAATATCTAGAAAAAGAGACATTTAGACCTAATCAAAGATTCTAAAATCTCAATATATTTCCACCTTGGAAAGGAAAACAAGGTGGATAATGCTCTGAGTAAAAAATTTCATGATACATTATCCATTTTGAGGATTTAAAAAGACCCAATAATCATGTATTAACAAAGGATGAATATTTATGTAATATGTAAAGGGGATAAATCAAAATTTTCCCATGTTTCTGATCAACCAACTTTTCATGAAGAAATTAATGAATCATAAAAGTATTATGTGGAGATAAAAAAGAAGGAAGATAAAATTTTAGAGTTCAATTTTGATAAATAATGTGTTATATGGTTTAAAAAATCTGATATGTGTCCCATATTTACTGAAAAAAATAATTATCTTTCAAATAATAAATATAGATCATCATTATTGTTGGATTAGTATAAAAATTCCTTATTTTAATAATCAAGAAATCATTTTTATTTTATTTCAAATCCATTTTATGTTTTATTAAATTAAAATCATTTTTTGGAAAATAGTTAAAAAAATTAAGTCTGGAATTGACTGTACAATGCAAGAAATTGACTACACAAACACGAAATTGACCATGGGGGATATATGTCAAACGAACCCATCGATCGTAATAAAAACTTAATTGATAACATGTTGTATCTAAATTAACCACCAAAAATAAGATTTTTTGGAAGGAAATGGATCAACAACATGACTAGTAAGATTGAAAACATTATTAAAAGATCGACCATTGATTTTCATCACAAACTCTTGGATATTCTGGAAGTATAGTTGGATTGACTGCACAAGAAACCAGGTGACCACTTGGACAAATAAAAGAAACTATTTTTGGAATAGAATTTCAACAATGTAAAGAATCAACTACATGACCAAATAATATGACCATTTTCATATCCACAATGTGAAAAAGTATTGGACCGATTTCAAGTATACATAGATAGACCATATGTTTAAGGTCATCAATCATAAGATCAAATGTTCAACTACACGTAAAAGTAAATGATGTTACATCCAACTAGTATTCTTAGAAAGTATATAGGTGACCATGGATGATGACAAGGAAATTTTCAGAGTTATAATATCTAAAGGTGAGTATTATATTACTAAATATAATAATCTAGCCACTCTTCTATGCATACTTAAATGTTGGTCAAAATAAATTATTGAGCCTGGATTTCCTACCGGAGTATGAGGATATTCAATAATGATTTTTCATTGGTTATTTACATAGAAATGTTTATTTTTAAATATGTCTAAAGGAAAGAAAGAGAGATATGAAACATAAAAGATATATTTAATGTATGAAAGATAATAAAAATACGCAATATATAAAATTGAAGTGTGATAGAGTTATCAGAATATTTTATGTACAAATATATGAACCAATAATCTACTTTCTGAACATCTACGAATATATTCTCACATGAAATTTAACAAAACATTACATAAAATATGAACAAATTCACATATAAATTCTGAATTTAAAGATAACTATGAGAAGGGAATAACTATATATAGAGAAAAATAATTACCAATTATGCATCATATTCTTTCCCTTTTCATTCTCAGTTTTTAATACTATTTGAACTCTGTATGTGATTTACACTATATAATTTTAAAGCATTGGCTCCTCCATTGAACTGGAAAGTGATAGACACACACTCTCTCATTTTTCATCTTATGTTCTTTTATAAATAATAGTAGAATATTTTGGGTACATTGTACTACCTGAATTAAGTTTTTATGATATCATTTCTCCCTCACATAACTGTTAGAGAGGATCAATATATTATGGATTGTCTGATTAATTTTTTTTATAAAACCTGATCTATGTTGTGGATCAATTTATTTTTAATAAAATACTTTTTGTGGGTGATTTAAATGTGTAGATAATTATGTCTTAGCTATAGACTAAACATATTGTATTTAATATGATTTGTATTTTATTATTTTTAATCTGTTTTTGAAAACAAATATATTTTAGTTTCATAAAGTATATAACAAAACATAAATTTTATAGTTAACTTTAATTTCTATTTTATATAGCATGTTTGATATTAATAATAATATTTCAAAAGATAAAAGAGTTTTAATTCTATTTTAATTGAGTTGGGATAAATCTTCTAAGAATATTTTTGAAAAATAAAATAAAATATTTCAAATATTTTAGTTAATTGGACATTTTTATTTATAAATTGGGGGATTTAGTTTTTAAAATATTATATATATAAATTTTAATTGGAAATTATATTCACCCACTCTTGATTTTTCCACTCCAACCATCTTTTAGAGCCAAAGGAATTTTATTTTATTTTATTAATATATATTGTGATCAAATAATTTTAGGAAGATATATTTAATTTATGTTTTCAAATATGACATTATGGAAGGTAAGTCAAAAATTTATTTTACCAAAAAACCCTTATTTTCATGGTCAAAATAATTCTTAATGATAAATAAAATTGAAAATATGTTTTGAGAGTATGGATTTTGATATTTAGTGATCTATTTAGGATAAATATAATAAACCCAAAATAGGTGGAAAAGGATGGGATGTTATTGTTAAAATTTCGTATGATTTAAACTAAATATATGTAAACACATTATTTTGTGATTTAGGAAAGGATGAATTTAATATAATATATTCTTGTAGAATTGATTATGATATATGAGATACTCCAATTTTTACTTATGAAGGCACTTATAATGTGATGTAAATGTGCTTAAACACAGATAATATTAAATATTCTATATTCAAAATAAAATCAGAAAGTTTATTTTTGACATGTATCAAAGGTTTAATGAGATCATTAACACTATAATTGTAGTTGGATAGAAAAATGGATAATAAAGGATAAGTAATGTGGATCCTGGGATGTTTTATAGATATATAGAGAAGAATTTTAGTCTCTTCCCATGAATAATGAAATATTAGAAAGTTACCAATTAAATAATTAAATTGGTGGTTGATGATGTACGTATAATAGTTAAAGATAAACAATGAGGATGACTAATCTGAGTGAAAATATATTACATTTATGTCCTCACATAAAAAATAAAAATAATCTTATAAAGAAGCCAGTATAAGTAGAAGTGATGGTAACAATGAAAGTAATAATGAAATGGATCATCTAGCTATAATATTTACTAGGTTATATAGATGGAAGAAGTTTTTTTTTGAAATTATAACAATAACTAAAAATATAACATGAGATTGAATTGGAAGAGAGAAGAAAAAAATTATGACTCATATGATGAGATAATATTTTACTAATGCACAAGAAATATAAACATAATAGTTAACTGTCTAAAGATAAACTACAAAATAAAATATGAAGATAGGGTGAAAATAAAAAACGTAATGAAATATTTTTTTGTAAATTTATAGATAGATCCACAAACTCGGATTCAATCCTAGAATATATGAATGAAAAATATTACGTATTCTTTACAACTATTACCTCTAAGGAACGTTTTATATCTTTTAATATTCACGATGATAATGAAATTTTAAAATAATTAATATAAGAATATTAGGCTCAGTAGGAAGATACCATGAATGAGATAAAAAATATAAAAATATTAAAAAAGTAAATGTGTTATATGTTTTAGAAATCATTTTCTCTTAACATTGAAAAATAAAATAATGCTAATATGTTAAATAAAAATTCTAATTTGAAAATCTTAAATGAATAATTAAAAATGGACATTAATTTTTTTTCTAGAAAAAATGAAACCTAAAAAAAAATTTTGGGAATTTAGGATTCACCTAAACCAATAGATGCTTTTTATATCAACCTGGAAATAAATAAATAGTGTAAAAACTATTTTATTATTAGTTACAAAAAGAGTGATTTAGTTAAGATGAATGATATTATTTTTGGAAATTATTCTAAGACATTTGGTCCTAAAAATAATTGTTTTCTAGATATGTTAAATATATTTCTATTAAGCTTGTAAAGCAAATATTAACTAATAATTTTTTTATTCTTAACTTTTCTAGACCCAAACAGGTCTGGGTACCATAAAACAATGTGTATTCAATTAATTTTATAATACATTATTAAAGAGATATAATAAAAATATATGGTATTTGGACAATTGATATTCTTGAAATATGAATAGATAATATGAAATCATTCAAATCCTTATAATGTTGAATGATGGGAATATCACTTTTGGTGACAATTCAAGAGGAAAAATCCTTATACATAGAAAAACTGTAAAATCTAAATTTATCCTTATTTTTAACGCTTTATTTTTTTAATGGTTTAAAATATAATCTAATTATAATTTTAAAAATTATGTTAGTTATATTTTCAAATTTGATAATAATTCCTTAATTTTATTTACATTAATATGGATTTGGTATTTAATGATTTTATAAATTATATTGTTTATACAGTTAATTTAGATTCCTTATTTTCTCAAAAATAATCGTGTTTGATTGAATTTTCATGTAGAATCTTGTCTATGGAATAGGATTATAGGCCATTTAAATATTAAATCAATTATAAATAAAACTTTTAAATGTTTATTAAATGATATACCCAAGTTATAATTTCTCAAACATGATGTGTGTGATCCCTATCAAAAGGGAAAGAAACAAAAAATATATTTCAAAATAAAGAAATAGTTCTATACCTATAAAAATAAGAACTGTTCCATATTAATTTATTTTTACCATCTATAGTTTCTATTTTAGCAGGAAAACATTATAAATTTGTTATAGTTGGTTACTATTCAAGATATATATGGTTGTTTTTCCTTTCTCAAGAATTTGAATATTCTACTTATTTTCTATGAATAATAAATATTTAGAGAACCTTAATGGAATAACCATAAAGATCTTGAGAAGTGATCAGGGTTGATTGATTAATAATAAAAAATTTGAATCCCATTATTCACAATATGGACATACTAATTATTTCTTATCACCTTGAACAACTCAGTAAAATGATGTTATTGAAAGGAGAAATATGACTATTCCAAAAATCACTATAACAATTCTCTATGAATTTGACATTACAATCTATTTTTGTGATGAATCTATTCATACATCTTTATATATAATTATTATATCTCTTATAATACATATCATAAAAAATTATTCATATGAATTATAGAATGTTTGAAATTCAAAAGTTAATTACATTATATTTTTTTCTATAATGTTTATATTAATAACATAACAAAGAATCTGAAAACAAATCACCAAAATGCTATGAATGAATTTTCTTTAGTTATTCAGCCACTTGTAAAGATTATAGGACCTTTAACAATAAATCTATAGTTATCGAAGAAACTATTCATGTCACTTTTGATGAGATAGATCCTCATGAAACCAAACCTGATTTATATAATCATAAGGATGATATGTCAAATTTGAATATATTTATATATATAATACGTTAAAATATTCATATATTTAAGTTTATTTATATGAAAATCACATGAAAAAGATCACAAATCACTTCTCGAACAAGAAATGAAAAATAAAGCACCAATTTAACCTATCCCTAGAATTTTTATAACCCACAAATCACCCTTTATATGCTATAGTGGAAAATATATATAGAGGATCTCAAACTAGAGCCTCACCAAGAGACCAACTTGAACATCAAGCTTTATTATCACAACATGATCTTAGGAATATCAAAAATGAAATAAATGGTTGACATTGGGTAATAAACATTAAATAATAATTTAACTAGTTTGAAAGGAATAAATTCTAGGAATTACTATATAGACCTAATTAATACCAAACTATTGGAACTAAGTGGGCATATAGAAATACGGTTGATGAGTTTGGAACAATTATTTGAAACACGTATAAATTATTTTAACATGAATATAATCATGAAGATATTATTAACTATGAAGAAACCTTTTCACTAGTAGCTAGTTTTGAGGATGTCAGAATATTTCACTCATAATTTGTATATATTAATTTCCAACTATATTAAATGGATGTAAATTCCGAATTCCTAAATGGATATATTATTGAGGATTTATTTTTTGAAAAAACACGTAGATTTCATAAACCTCATTTTCAAAACCATGTTTTTAAATTAAAATAATCTTTACATTGTTTAAAAATAGCTTCTAGATCTGTGTATGATAGGATCAACACTTTTATTATTTCTAATGGTTTTACAAATGTTTTTTCTGAACCAACTTTATTTATATAGATAATTTGAAAGGGTGTTTTTATAGTTAAAAAATAATTATATTATATTATTTTTGGATCATCCAAAAACGTTTTGTGTATCAAATTGTCCATAATGATAAAAAATGAATTTGAAATGAGTTTAATGCATGAGTTATGGAACTTTCTTGGATTTGAAAATTTTCAAAACAAAGATAGAATTTTTTAAAACAAATAATGTTCACTAAGGATCTTTAAGATATTTTTTCTTGTATAGAACCAAAGTAATGATACTCTTATGGGTACAAGATGTAATCTAGATATTTATGAAACCAAAAATTCACAAGATTAAAATACTTAGAGAGGTATCATTGGAATTTTATTATAAATAACTTTTTTACGACCTGATATTATGTTCAGTGGGTGAATTTGTAAACATTTTCAAGAAGGAACCAAAGTATCACATTTAAATATTGTTAAAAGGATCTTTAAATACCTCAAAAATAAAACTAATTTTGGAATGTTTTACCCTAAAAGACATGAAATTGAATTATTTATTTATTCAAACAATAATTTTGGTGGTTGTAAGTTACATAGAAAGACCACCTTAGGATTTAAAATACACTATTTAAAGTTTTGTTTCACACATCCATCCTGTTATTTTGTTAAAAATGGATCATATGTACCCTAAGATTTGGTCTTTCAGGAGAAAAAGGGAATCTTTTAGAGTAAAAATTGGAGAAATGTAAAATGATCTGAAATATATGTTGGCTATCATGAATAAAAGGAAACACTCAGTTATGACCAATCAATACATACCTTCAACTTCTATATCGGCACCTCCACTATTTTATATATTTTTATGAGGATTTAATTCAAAAAAAAATAATGAAAAGTTTCATAATATCCTTGGTAGTGTAAATAATATCATAAATTGAGTTCAAATGGATATTCTATATTATAGATAAAATAAGTATGATTTACCTAAAGTAGAATCAATTATGACTAAAATGAAAAGGTTGTAATCATGGGTGTAATAAAATACTATCTGAGAAGAATTTAAACCAATGAAGATCTTAAGACTAAATTACTTTTTCTGGATAGATTATTGATGATGACTCATCTTATATATACCCTTAAATAAATTATAGAAAAGTTATTGGTGATTAATAATCTACTCAATCAGTTCAGATATGAGAAATATGAGTTCCTTTAGGTTATGGAACAAAGGAAAGGGTTATGGATAATATCACTGGGATTTTATAACTTGATAGTAATATTGATAATTCTATAATTCTAGATATCTTTCATATTTATTTGACATTCATATCTACCTCTACCACCAAAGCCTTAACAAAAACATCATGTATTCCAATTTCTACCTCACCTATACCTCATTCATGACCCTATGGTATCACTATTTATTAGGCCCTCTGATATATCTAATCAATTTACAAAAGAATATTTATTCTAGGATCTCCTGAAATTCCTCGTAATTCTTATCTTTCTCATATTTTTTTCAAAGGGTAGGACCCATTTCATCTTGAGAACTTTGATTATGATTAGACTCTGGTAGGATCTATGTAAAATTTTTAAGTAATTAATGAAAAATATATTTATTCTTATTTCCATGTCAATATTCTTTGTTACTCTATATGATTTATTTTATCTTTATTCCTTCTATATTCTCTCACCCTTTATGAATTATTTTTGATAATACCAAAGGGGGTTTAAAATATATGGCACAAAAAATGGAAGATTAAATTATTTCATATCTATAAAATATGGAATTTTACTAAATGAACAAAGATTAATCATTACTTCCAATTTACTTCTAATGTAGATTATAATTATTAATTATTAATTTCTAATACATTGAATGACTATATAAGACATGATTTTTTATCATAAAAATAGGGGATATTGTTGTTTTCATCTAAAAATTTGTTATTTTAATAATAAAAAAGAAACATTTTTTGTTATTTTTATCAATTTTCTGTTTTATAAATATAAAATCATTTTCTGAAAAATAATAAAAATTTCCCCAAGTATGGAATCAATATCACAATGCATGAAATCGACCGTACGATCACCTGATCAACCATGTTGGATATATGAAAAATGTTCCTAGTGAACAAAAGATAAACTCAAGAGACTGCATGCTGTAAAGAAAGAGACATATGTGAAAAATATTTTTCACAATGGCATGGTTTAACCACATTACAAGTTGGATCGATGAAAAACCTAACAAATAGAGCATAGATATTTCACAAAAAACTCTTGGATCAACTACCAAATCAACCATGTGACCCTAAAGCTAAATAAAAGCAACTATTTATAGAATGAAATTTATAAAAAGTAAAGAATTGACCACATGATAAAATGAAGTGATTTTGGTCTATAATCTCAATTTGAAAATTTATTGGAATGAAAGGAAGTATAAATTGATCAACCATAAGTTTATGGTGATCGAATGTAAGATCAAATGATCAACCTTAGGTACAGGTGATCGATCGTACATCCAAAAAGTATTCTAGAAAAGTATAAAAAGGAATATAGATGATGACGTGGAAACATTTAAAGAGACCATATATAAAGGTAAGTATTTAATTATTCTATAGATAAATACATTAATCCAACCATTTTTATATGAATAATTTAATAATGGTCAAAATAATTTATTATCTAGGAATTTCTACTGATGTAAAAGGACCTTCAATGATGATTTATAGTTGAAATTTCCATAGAATGTTTCATATTAAAATATTACCAATGAAAATTGAGATGTTATGTTCATGATATATTTAATATAATAAAGAGATGAAAAATATGAAATATAAGAAAGAGATGATCTATAGAGATATCAAAAATTTTCTTGAATAAAAATATTAACCAATATTGTGTTTTCTAAATAACCATGATTCTATTATTTCATGAACATTAATGAAAAATCAAAAAATATATGAAAATATTCAAATATAAATTTCTAATTTAAATAAGAAAATTAGAAGAGAATAACTATCTATAGAACAACATAATTATTATCTTTGTTGCATCAAATTATTTCTTTTTTCTTACAATATCATTCATACTATTTTAGGTGTGTGGGTGATTTACATTGTATAACTTTAAAAAACCATATCATACATTGAATAGGATAGCTCTATACATACACCCTCTCATATCTTATCATTTTTATACCATGAATAACTATGGAAGATGAAATGAAACATGGAATGATTCTATACCATTTTACAACTTTATTTCTACCATATAGAATTTCAAAAGACCATCTATATAGCCTAGATTATTTAAGTAAAATTAATTTTAAAACAAAATCTTGTTTTTGTATTAGTTTATTTATAATAAACTTCTTGATAGTGGGATATTTCTAATTGGAGAGGATTAGGTATCGATTTGAGACCAAACCTCTAGTATTTACTCCGTTGTGTATTTATTTTATTTTGGTTTACTCTGTTTTTTTAATAATCTATTTTAGTTCTTAACTATATAAAAATATTAAATTTAAATTTAAATTTAAATTTGTATTATATACGTTTTTGTATATGATTATTGTTTTAAAAGATACAAGAGTTTTAAATTTGTTATAACTATGTTTTGATCGAAATTATTATAATCTTTTTGAAAAATAAAATTATATATCTCTACTATTTTAGTTAACTATGATGTATTTTAAATATTGGTGGATTTGGTTTTTAAAATATTTTGATGAAAATTTTATTTTGAAAACATGATTCACCACTTATTTATTTTTTTACTCTAACAACACTTCATTATCCATCTTAGAGGCACAATGATATATAGAGTTCCTGAGAAAATATTCTGATGGGATAACAAGATAAGGAAAATCGTAGATTATATATCTCAATTCCTATCATATTATTATGTTAAGGTAGATAAGGATAATACTAAAGAGACTATGGAACCATTACCCATACCTGTATGAAAATGGGAAAACATAACAATGGATTTCACCATCGGACCCCATGACATCTAAAGGTCAAAATTTCATATGTGTGTTAGATGACCTCCTAACTAATTCAACAAATTTTATTACAACCAGAGAATATTTATCACTTGATAAAACTATCAATATATCCAATAATTATTTGTTTGTGCTTCATATAATACCCATATCCATTATATAAAATTTATATTTGAGTTTACATTAAGATTTTAAAAAATTCTTCATCAAGAATTGGGGTCTGAGATGGATTTTAGCACCATTTATCACCTTCAATGAAATGGTTAGTCTGTTAGAGTAATAATTTTATGAAGATTTGAATTATATCATCTTAATTATTCCATGTTATTCTATGTATGGGAAGATATGAAGGACTTCCACATACTAGGATGGAGTTGGGGGAAAAAAATTTACAGGGCCTGAGCGTGTTGAATAAATTAAAAATAATTCTCTAACCCATTAGTAAAATATAAAAATGGAGAAAATTTGATAAAATAGATAGTACCATATTCATTGAAGAGATATAGAGTTTGAATTTGGTGATAAGGTGTTTGTCTAACTATCTCAATGAAAATGGGTTATGAGATCTGAGAATAAAGGGAAGCTAAACCCATTATACACTAGTTCCTTTGAGATAATTAATCATGTTAGGGTTATATATTATCACATAGTACCCACTACTCACATATCATAAGTGAATTATATCTTCAATGTATCATTATTGAGAAACTGTATACCAGATCCATCATATGTACTAAACTCAGAAGTTGTACAAAAAAACTTGTCCTCTCTTAGGAAGAACAACCCATTGAGTTATCGGATTGAAGAGAAAAGGTTATGCAAAACAAGACCACCCATATAGTAAAAGTTATATAGTATAACCATATTCTTAAAAAATATACATGGGGAATTGATGATATAATGGCGAAAAATTACCCCCATTTTCCCTCTATATAATAAAATTCCCAAAAAGAAATTCTTTTATCTATGCTAGAATGTGACGACCCAAAATTCTAAGAATTATAAAAATAATTTTATGTTATATAAATTTCATTATAAAACATAATTAACAAAAGATAACAACAAAATATTAAAATAATACTATTTATATAGCTAAAATAACCCTAATATGGTAAACCATTTAATTTTATTACATTTAGAAGATAAACAATTAATATAAATTAATATTGAATAATTTTATTTTCAATTAAAGTTTTTTCTATATTTTATGTATTTAATTTTATAAAATAGATTTAAATAAATTTAGGATATAAATTTTAAAAATTAAAATTCATATTTTTATTCCTCGCATAAAAATTTACTTATTATTCTTTTTTTGAAAATAATACTTTTTAGTTGAAATATTTTTTTTCTGTGAAATTTATAATTTTTTTAAATTTTTTTCACTATTTAATCATATAATATAAATTTATAAAACCTTAAATTTAATAAATTACTTATTTAAGGAATAAAATATTCTTTTTAATATATTTTTTGAGCTTATAAATCCTATGTCTGACAATTTTAGGACTAAATTAAAATGTTAGTTTAATAAAAACTATTTTTTATATTTAATTTAAGTAAATTATTTTCAAAGTGATATTTTGTTTTTGAATTCCATATAAGCCTCTTGTGTTTTATTGTTTTTATAAAAAATCAAATTTATTCATGGTAATTTATATTTTTAATAACTATCTCTTATATATTAATTTTAAGCGTAAAAATACACTTTTCTAAAAAAAAGTTTTTATGTGATTAAGTGTGTTAGTTTTAAAATTAAATTCTTAAAAAACAATAAATTTTGATAAGATAAAACAAATTTAAAAATTGAAATTTTGATGTCCAAATTTTTTAATATGAAAAATTTTAATTTTGGTCATTAAAATTATATCCTAAGATAAAAAATAGTTACCTAAGTTGAAAGTAAAAATGGTAAAATGTATTTTTATAAAGGGAAAGGGATAATGAATTTTAAAAAAATGTTTTAAATTTATTTTTGTGGTGATTTTAGACCCACACTCACATTCCATTATATGTTTATAAATTTTTTCCATTTACCCTTTAATAGTTACTTTGCAAAATTGAAAATGTATGTGTTACTTCCAAAAGTAGCATTCTCTACACTTATAAAAATCCTTTACTTAATCCAATTAAATACACACCTCACTTTGAATTTATTATTTAAAATATACCAATATTATCCTCCTATAATAATATCCCACCTTTATGTGATTTTTATCACATTTATGTTTCTTAAGGCCTACATCTCTAATGAGTTCTCAAAGAGAAAACTCAAGATTCCTACTAGAGTATTGCTTTCTCTTAGTAATTTATTATAACATACTCTTTTATAGTTTTGTATAACCTTATTTATATAATTAAATAATCACCACTATTATTATTAGATATAAATATATTAATTTAACAATAATAATTTACTTCTTTCCATTCACTTAGTAAAACAAAAGATCATTAACCCTATGTTATGAAAATTACACCCTCCAGGAAGTAATTTTTTTAATTTTTTGTCTTTTTGTATTAATTTTTGAAAAAATAATTAAAATGTTATTCAAAATTTTGAAAAATATACATAATATCATTATTCTTATTTTATAAGGATATTATTCAATTCCTTTACAAAACTCACCCATTGTGATACAACATGTTAATGTTTAGGTTGGTTTAACCACCAACAAGATCAAACACAATAAATGTCTATTTTGGATTACTATGGAAACCCAAATAAAAATAATATTATAGTTTATTGATAATTTAAATATTATTTTTTTGGTTCTATAATTTTAAAATTAGATATTTATTTTATTATTAAAATTTCATATTTTATTGCTAATATTAAATAAATTAGCAACATCAATTCAATTTTCCCACAAACATAAAAAAATGTAATAAATAAATAAACTAAAATAAAATAATAAATACTCCATATTAAATTAAATATATAAGAATATACTTATTAATATGGTATCTAATAAACATAATTTGACTATTCATCAAGTTTGGTGCATTCACGGAATTGATTTGGGAAAATTTAAGGGTTTTTCTCAATTTCTCTTAATTTGGACATATTTTATTACTTTGCACCAATTTTTTGACTATATGGTGTATATACATCCCAATAATTTATTTTTATAATACAAAAATTATTTAGTTTATGTGATTTATAGATCCATATGATTTTTAATCTTCCAATGAATTTTGATTCAATGATTACCAAATCAATTAGGGTTTTGGTAACTGAATTACCTTTCATTGAGTTGTACACCATTTTATTGAACCTTGTCATTAAAGGTATATATAGAATCATAATTTTTATACATATATATTACATCTATGTAGATAAATATTATTTACATAGAATAATCATCTAAACCATAATCCTAGAGGTTTAGTGTCTTTGGAAACATGGAAATATAAACAAATAGTTAAAAAAATCTACATCATATCCCGCATATATCTTCATAACTATCACCATTCTTTGATATATCATACATAATAAAATTTCATTAATTGGGAAAGGGAACAAAAGAAAGGGTAAGAAAGGATTATTTGTTATGGTATAAAATGGAGATAAAAATGATCATTTAAGAATAAACTCTACAAAATGGGAATGAGAATATGAGATTAACATTTTAAAACCATACCTTATATTTCATAGATCATAATCTGAAGTAATGAAATAAATATTTCTAGTTCAAAAGAGAAGAATCATAATAGAATCAAATAACAATATCCCTGAGATCATAAATTTGTAATAAGAAATAGAATTGTGACATATACATAAATCTAAGAAACCATTTCCTCTATAGTCAAGGCTCCTTGACAAGGATATCATAGTGGAATGAATGTTTAGTCAGAATGGCTATGGTGAAGACATAAGAGGGGGTGAATTGTGTCCTTTTAAAAATCATGAATAAAGTAATTCAGCCACCATAAAATGAATAAATACTTTCATTATCTCTTAAATTCAAGTGAGAATAAAAAATAAATGAAGGAAAATAACAAAATTATGTATAGTAGATAAGGGAACATAAGACTCCTATTATACTCCAACAACTTTGTATTACACAATCTTTTTGATTTTCACTAGAGAGTCCTCTTATTCAGTGACGTCTTTAACTGAGTTCAAAAAACTGACCCCTTATAATACTTCTATAGGACCATCTGGTTTTTTTAAAGAGAAAAAAAATATATACATATTAGTCTGAGAGGCTATCACTCTTCCATGACTATGTTCAGGAAACTGATACTCTAAATAAAAGAGATGATATTCTGTTTATTATAAAATAGGTTTATCTCATAGTTTTAGTAGAAACTGACAGATATATATGATATTTAATAATTTAAAATAGCACCAACATAATCTTCAATGTTTTGTAGGATTCCTTATTCATTACTCCATGAGATAATAAGGATCTAAAAACAATATTTCTATTTTCTTAAAAATGATGAGCAATAAAATATTTCAACTCTTTATTTTTTCCGAAGTTTTGAAGTCTATTATCTTCATCTTATATTTTATTTTTCTTCCAAAAAGTGATACACGTAGTGAATAAATATTCATTAGTAATAGAATCATTCATATTCCTTCATATACATAAAAAATATACTCAATAGAATTCATAAATATCCCATGAATAGTGGAGCATCATTCCCTCTTTATTCTTGCAGAATAAACCTCCAATAAAAGAATTCAACATAAGTTGAATAAATCTTCCAATAAAATCTAAAAAATAACAATAGATTTGAATGATTTATAACACCAATTTAAATCCATTAAAAAATATTTAAATATAGTAAAAAAATTTCATGAACAATCTAAATGTAAATTCAAATATTTGAATTTGAATACCTTTTTTCCATTAACCTTGCGTGAAAATGTTGTTAGAATAAAATGGCCATTTTTCTCTCTTAATACTAGACCAAAATCTTTTCAATATTTTAGACTATAATACTTTAGATTTATTTGAATGTATCCAACTCAAAAATTTATGAAATAAATCTAAATAAACACACAACACATTAAAATACCAAGAACCATGTAAAACAGAGCACCATAGTCTGCATAAACTCCATTCTACAATTTCTTATATTCCAACTTTTAAATATTTATTCTATACAAATGTGCAATAGACTTATGAGTTTTTTCATTTAAAAACCATTTTTATAATCATCATCATCTATTATCATGTGATGTTCAAGTAGAATCGGTGTATAAGGGTTCTCCTTCACACATCCTTATTTTCAGAATGTTTTGTAATGATAAATGCTTTCTATGAGCCTCAGAAAGATACCGTAAATAAAATTTCAATATATAGAATTTCATCATGTAATAATTCCAAAAACACAACTATAGTTTCCAAATTGAAATAGTGGATTTAAAGCTAAATTTTTATAGCACATAATAGATTACAACTTCATCAAATGATATATCCACCTGAAGAGAACAATCTAAAATATAAAACATGCTATCTAGCAGGAAAAATATCATTTAACAATATAAAATCTTACTTTATAATAGGTCATGATTCTGTATTTTAGTTGCAGAAGAATGCATTGAATTTAATCTCTTTGGATGTAATGTTTCAGATTTTAAATATATGCACACCATGATGTGTTTTACTTTTTATCAAAATAACACATAGAAGTAGTAGAAAATGAGGATACATTCTCTCTATAAATTAGGGTTTAGGAAAGTAAGGTTTATAAAGGTAGGGTTTAGGAACATAAGGATCACTGAAATTACTGTTAATGAATGTATGGTTCATAAAAAATATAGAATAGTTTTCCTTATAAAATTTTGTTTTATAAACAATACTTTTTTCTCAAACTTAATATTTCACTGTTCTAAAATTAAGGTTACACTATTCAGAAAAGTAAGGTTCAGACAACTAGACAACTTTCATTTATAGACTTCAATGATTTTTTAGATCCCTTTAATAACTGATTCTACCTATTTCCAATAAGACTTATATTTATTAAATATTAATATATTTCTAATGGATCAATAATCAAATAAATATAACACTTAATGCTCCTGATATCCTTGAAAAATAGAAGTAATAATTTTATGTAAAAAGCGTACTTTTGAAAAATCATCATGTAACTTCAGAAAATTAACTCACCATCCAAATGAAGTTTTTAGACTTCAATTTAAAATGATGAAAACAATATAAACATATTTTCTTTAAATGCCTACAGGTATTTAGGAATTCCAATTTCTATATAACATGAAGTAATTCCAATACAGTTGCTTCTGAAATCTGTTCACTATAGAGTTAAGAAACCATTGTAACAACTTTAGTGATTTTTAGAATAACAAAACAGCCTTTTAAGACATCCTCATAAACTAATGAAGTTTATATAAATTAGTTTTCAATCCAATGGTATAATGATCGCATCAATAATTTCATTATATATTGATATACCATCATAATTTTTAAGTGTCTTTAAGATGAAAACTGTAATTTCACTTCAATAATTTGTAACTTCTCTGGTGAAATTTTTCACCATTGAAATAATAGAATTGATCTTCGACATAAACATATGAATTGAAGATAATATTTTTATCTTTACAATGTGACAAATTCCATAATAACACAATCACTATTACATCAAATATAAAATAAATTCTTTACATACTAAATCTGAATCACTAATCAAATTTATTAAAAAACAATGAATAATGGGATCATGTAATTAACAAAACTAAATCCGGATTAGAATGAAAATAAGACACTCAAAATTCTATCCCTTTTTGATAATTAAAAAAACCTAACTCTCTACCAACTTTCTCTCCCACATTTTTATGAATAAAAAAGATGAGTTTGTCAGTATATTAGATAATACAATATATTCACCCCTTCTTATAAGGAATGGGAATTCAAAATTTAAATAGCAGTATAAAAAATATCTTAAATAGAAAACTTTCTTCCACATTTTTAATATATCAAAATGTCAAGTTATTGAAAAATAGGTTCTTAATATATTCATCAATATAAACTCCCCCAAAATTCATACTTCCATTAATGGGATAAAAATATATAATCAATGGACCATGAAAACATATATAATTTTATTTAATGAATATAAAGGGTTTTCAATTAATATATTAAACCATTTAGTTCATTCTATAAACCCAAAACATTACAAACATGATAAATATTTAAAATAACTATATTTAATACATATCATAATTGTAAAAGATATTCAAGGAATTAAATAATATATTTTTAATATATTAATAAAACATTTGAATTAAATTTTATTACAGGTTATAAATGACCAGAATATTTTAATCTAATAATTTATACCATATAATAATCTTTTCATTTAGGAGATGAAATTAATTTTAATATTAAAAAATTAAACACCTTATTACATGCTAGATAACCATTTATATAAAATCATAAAATAAATCTTTATGATCATTGGCTAATAAAATAATTTAATAAATTAATTCATAAAATAATAGCGTGAGAAAATTCTTTAACAGTTTAAGAATAGGAGTCATTAAATGTATAAAAATAAGAAGATAGAACATTTTAACATCCCCCCTTATAAAATATTTAGTGCATTTAATTTTAATATAAAAATGGAAATGAAATAATTCCTGGATTTTAATATTTCCCACTCTATGAGATTTTTCAAAAAACAAATGACTATAGAAATTTTCATCCTTTATAAAATAAATAAATGAAAATTTTATGTATTTTTAAAGAAACAACATTATGATATAAGGATGACATTCAGTATATAAAACCTAAAAAATATCAAAGATAAGTTCCTTTTGATATCCATGTTCATTTGGGTCTGGCGGTGTTATAAACTAATGATTTAGGTAACCAAATATGATTTTTAACAAACATTTTATAATTAAATCCAAATAATTATTTCGAATAATGAAACTTATTGACACCACAAAGGTGAGGTTTTCTAAAATAACAGTCAATAGAATAATTTCTATTAATACCATAATAAAAACATTTAATAGTAGGCATGTTTTTTTATTAAACTAAGAATAAAATATTTCTTATATAGTTTTGGTTTTCTCCCTTACTACCAATACTGAGTTTTCCATTTTCATTTTTTCCATGAATTTTATTTAAATAATCCTCTACCTTAAAAATAATACATGGATTTTTCTTTAAATTTTCATCCTAATCCAATAATCCATTAATTTTATATTCTTATAGATCATAAGAAATTTTGAAATAATTTGATCTTAAATAGAAAATTTTCTTTCACAAACTGTCATTATAAATTGAAATAGCATCTTAAGATTTTATATGTTTTCTATGCTATTTTTGATGGATTAAAATTTATCTTGAAGTATAAATTAATATTTATCACATTAATCATGAGTATAAAATTTTGAATATATATTTTTAGAGTAAGATGATTGTACCTCATCAGAATGATCCATAAGAATTATACTAACCTTTTTTTTCTTACTCATATTCAGAATTTCTAGTAGATTCATATCTTGAATCAAAATTACAAAAAACATAAAATTTATCCATTAAAACATTGTGTGAAATTTTTTCCACTTTGATATAAATGTATTTTTCAGTTTCATCTTACAACTCATATTTTCACATCTCAATTGAATCTTTTAATGACAAATTTTTACAAAAATTTGTGTTCCCAAGGAAAAACATTCATTGAAAAATTTTGTCAATTTATCGCTTCCTTCTTAAGAAACTACAATTTTCTACCACATATCATATGTAGTAGCACATTTATAAACATGATTAAATTCATCAGTACCAAGTCCACATATGATTGCATTCATCACTCTTGCACTAATATAATATTCATTTTCCTTAACATTATCTAAAATTTCCAATTCCCTAGGGATATTATATGTTTTAAAAGTCTCAATATAAAATTTTAAACCAACATTATTCAAATATATAGTCATCCAATCTTTCCATAATTCACAATTATCGCGATTAAAATAAAGAGCATAAATTTTAGAAATAGTTTCATTAATCTTATCCATTACGGTTTGTCTTTGTCTGAATCTTTAACTCGGGCTTGTTAGAGACAAAGGAAATCCCCATTATTTCAAAGGATTCCAACCATTACTATCACTTGTTAGGTATCGGATAAAAACAAAATAATATTCAAGGATTTTCATAAAAACATATAAAAATAGAGACCTTCCTTTGATATTAATTTTTTTATCATGTAGAAATAAATTTATTTGATAAATTTCTCCAATTGAGTCCAAACATTGATTCCACTTCTTGGGTCTAAATGATTATGATCAATACACAAGAGGTGGGTGAATTGGGTCTTTTTAAAAATATTAACATAAGTAAGATGTCACTCTTGAAATGAATAAATCATTTTCCCCCTTAAATTAGAGAGGGAAGTGGAAATAAATAAAGGAAAATAACACCACGATGTGTGGTGGTCTAGGGAATAAAAATACAATAGTCCCCGTCACCAACGCTATAATCCATGAGATTGGTTATTTTTACTAATAGGTCCTATTATCGGGAGATCTCTATATAGTAAAAGAATTTAAAACTTTACAAGGCTTTTACAGGTTCTTCTGGTTCTTTTATAGGGAACCAAAAAATATATAGCTTATTCCATGAATTTGACACTCTACCATGATTGTTTCTAAGAAACCGATACTCTAAATAAAAAACTATGAGATGATGTTTTTCGTGAAATAGGTTTATCTAATAGTTGCAATAGCAACTGATAGATATATATGATCTTCAATAATGTATAGAAGTACTAAAATAATATTTAATGTTGTGTAGACTTCCTTATTCATGAATCCCTGAGAGAATAAAGATGTACAGAGAATATTTATCTATTCTCAAAATAATGAGTAGAAGAATATTTTATACCTTTATTTTTGTCAAAAATTTTACATCTCTTCTCTTCTTCATACATTTTGTTTTTCATTCAATTAGAGATAAAAATAAATGGAATAAATATCCACTATTAATAGCATCATTCATATTCCTTCGTATACTCAAAAAAATAGAATCAATAGCCTTCTTAAATATTTCAATAAAAGATATCATTGTTTCCTCTTTATTCCTATAGAATAAATCTCTAATAAAATCATTCAATATAAGTTGATTAATTTTTTCGATAAAATCAAAATAATAAAAACATCATTTATTGATTTAGAACTAACATTTAAATACATTCAAACATCTTTAAATATAGTAAAAATAGTTCTAAAAAAGTAACAACACAATTTAAAATTAAATTCAAATATTTAAATTTGAATATCATTTTGTCATCTAACTTTTATGAAAAAACGACTTTAGAATAAAATGGCCATTTTCTCTCTAAATATTTAACAAAAATCATTGCAATCTATTAAACTATAATCCTTTGTATTTATTATAGTTTATCCAACTAATAAACAGCTGAATGAATTGTAGATAAAAATGAAGCACTTTAAAACAAAAATAACTATGTAAAATAGAGTATCATTGTCAACATAAAAAACAAAATCTAAATTCTGTATATTTCACCTTTAAAATATTTATTCCATCAATACATATAGTAGATGTATGAGTTTCTCCATTTAGAAACCATTTTCAGTATCTTCATCATCTAGTTCAATTTTATGTTGACGATAAATCACTGTAGAATATTTCTGACTCACACTTCATTATTTTCATAATGTTTTATCATGATAAATATATGCTATGAGACTCTACAAGATGCAATAAATAAACCTTCAACATGCACTATTTAATCATGTAACGATAGTGGAACCACAACTTCAGTTTCTATATTTAAACAGTGGATCTAAACCTCCATTTTTATAACACATAATAAAATACCATTTCATCAATTGATTTATCCATATGAGGAGAACCTTTTGAGAAATGTAGCATGTAATGTAGCAGAAAAAGTTCAATTTAACACTCCCAAATAATATCATACAATAGGTCATGATTATGTATTTTAGTTAAAATGTATGTGGTGAATTTAATCTATTTGGATGAAACATTTCAAATTGTAATGTTATGAACAACATAATGGGTTCTAGTTTTTTTAAAAATAACACATAGCAGTAGTATAAATGTAGGGAATATTCTCACTGGAATGTAGAGTTCAAGAAAGTATGGTTTATGAAATTTGGGTTTATAAACATAGCATTCACAAAAATTAGGTTTCATGAAGGCATAATACATTATAAACATAACATATGGTAAATTAAAAACATATGTTTGATTAAAAATACTTTTGTATCAAACATAGTGTTGAACTATTTTGAAAGTAGGGTTGCACTATTTAGATGTAGGGTTCAGAAAACTGGACAACTTTCATTTAGAGAATTCAATAATTTTTTAGATACCTTCTATACCTAATTATTCCTTTTTATTATGATACTTATATTTAATAAATATTGATATATTTGTGATGGATCAATAATAAAATCAATCCAACTTCTACAGCTACTGATTTCTTTGAAAAATACAAGCAATAACATTATGTAAAAACTGTAGTTCTGAAAAATCATCGTTGAACTTCAAAAAAATTTATTCACCATCCAAGTTATGTTTTTAGACTTTAATGTAAATTGATGAAATAAATAAAAACTTATTTTATTACCATCCCACCAATTTTCAAATGATTCCAATATATTTAGAACTTATAGTAAATCAAATATAATATCTTTTCAAATCTATTTACTATAATTTTATGAAAATGGTGCAAAAATTTAAGTAATTTTTTAGAGTAACAAAGAAACCATTTATGTCTTACTGAAAAAATAATGAATTTTATATAAATACCTTATGTATAAAATTGTATATAGATCAAATTAACCATTTTATTATATTTTGAGATATCATAAAAATTCTCATTGAATTTAATCTTAAAACGACAATGTCAGTTCAATAACATGTAACTACTTCGGTGAATTTTTGTACCAAAAAAACTGAATTGATATTCAAAATAAACATATGAAATGAATAATTTTTTTATATATTTCCAATTGAATAAACTCATTAAAAATATGATCACATTTTCTTCATAGATAAAATAATACTTTGACATACTGAATCTGAATCACTTAACCAATTTATTAGAAAACAAAGAATGATAGGTTGAAGTAATTATAAAAACTAAATAAAGATGAGAATTATAATGAGCTAATAAAATGTGTTTACTCGCCAAACCATCATAGTAGTCAGTATTCATTCCAAACAATATCATAGTGGATATAGGCCCTTACTAAACTTGGTTCACTCCCATTTCCAGTGATGGTTATCTCAGGAGGTTTCAACCATTACCAAATGCTTTTGAGGGAGATATAGGTCATAATCATCACATAATGAAAAGAGTAAATATTTTTTCCACAAAATAAAAAATAATTCATTATATTCAAACCCATGAAAATTAATGGTTTCATAATATAATATACCACTCAGAGTTCCACTAAAATTGTCCCCAAGATGATGGGACACAAGACCTCAAGTGTATCTCCCCAAATGCTAGAGGATGGTGACTGGCATCGAGGGCCTTGAGTTAGTATTTGGGGAGACTATGACCACATAGAAAAAGGTATTTCACAATGAAAGATAATATTCAAACACGTAGAAGAAGCAATATAGAGAGGAAAAAATATAGAAATAGAATCATACAAATGACACAAAAAATAAATAAACTTTCAAAGATGAATAATCATAAAAATACCATGATGATGTCAATGTATGATGCCAAATGTAAATAGTAAAATTGCAGGGAGATAAGGTATAAGCATAGACTGTATTCTAATAAAACTACCAAAAGACAAAAAACATACACATGACATACCGAACAAAGGATTAGTCCTCTACACCCAAGCTCCATCAAAAATAGAAAATCAATCAAGCATCAGAAATGAAATTCTTCCCTATATCCATACATGCGAACATAAAGTCCACTCATGTACCAAACGGTGCCTGAGCAGAGTGTGAGATAATCTCTTAGTTGGTCAGTACCCACAGTTTCTAGACCATTCCATTTCTTTCTTTAAATAAATAGTAATGTTCCATATATAATAAATTCAAGCATTTAAATAATTGAAAATGACAGTTACCTGGTCCAAGATCCTAAGCAGACACTCAATCTATACCACCTTTTTCAGCTTATGCTAGGAGTTTGGAAGAGTACCTTGCAAATCAAATATATATATATATATATATATATATATAGAAAGGGCTAAGTAACACAACATACCAGAAATGGAATACTCCCTAGATTGTGATCTAGCATGAGGTCTAATCCATGTGTCGAACTAGGTGAACTAAAGGTACATGTTATCTTTTAAAAATCATGAATAAAAAATCTATGTAGTATAAATAAAAAATCTCAAGAATTCATATTTAAAACATAAAATTAAAAGGTGGAGTATGATCACATCCCTAAGGTTCTCTTCAGAGCATCCAATTAATTAAATCCAATGCCACAAGCCTATGCAAGGAAATCCTTACAAGAGTCCAAGTACCACTCATATTATGGTAACTATGAGCTCGTCCCAGGTATCACACGTAAGGGATAGAATATTAGTCGAGGTTGGGAATATCTAATTTTTCAAAAGATCCATACTTGGTTTACCCTTAGGGAACCTATATCACCCAATAGAATATAAAAAATATTGGTTAAATCCATTTCCTAGAAATCCTAAAACATCACTTTCCCAAAATGTAGTATGGTAACCCATCGAGAACAGATAGTCTAAATGTGGGCCCTTAATATAGATCTCACATTATCTCCCCAACCCAATATATTTAAATTAGAAAGGATATCATATATATATTTATATTAAAATGAAAGAACTTATGATTTCCATTATTTAATTAACCAATTTAATGTCATGTTTACTATTCATTTTAGCAAACCGTCATAGCTAATAATAATAATATAATATTAATCAAATTTACAATTTATCAGTGTAGGTAGTGGTACAACATTTATTTCTTAGAAAGGAATGTAAATAATTATGAAAAATTATTTAGGAATAAAAATTTTAAAGTAAAACCAAATACGTGGATTAAGATTCATCCTAAATAATTTAATCAATTTAAAACATCAACCCAAGTTATCACACACACTCATGTAATGATAAACTAATGGTTCAAGGCCAAAGGAAAATAGGACAACTATGTTTTCCAATCCAAATGGGTATTCAACATCCTGATAACAACCTTGGAAGGGATTCTCCTTAAACAAGAGTCACAAAGATCAAGGTGAAATAATTTAATAAATTTAAACAGAATATTTAGGCTTTGCTGGTAGGAACCGACGAGAGACATAACAGTTCAATTTTAATAAAGTGATGAAACAATATGAAAGAATAAAGGTACCCTACCATGTAGTAATAGTAAATCCAACATTCCAAAAAACCATTACTTGACCTAAAACAAAAAAAATATGAGGATTTAGGAAAAACCTCGATTTTGGGTAAAAAACTTTTGCACCAGATTGTGTGATGGAGAGTGGATGAAAGTCAAAGATTCCTGGTGTAGAGAATTAACCATACCAAGAACATTAATGTACTTCTAATAATATTTTAAATAGGGAATAATTGTAGGTGAACTGTTCTTCTAAAAGTGGAGGAGGGGTGGCTCACCACCTGGGCAAGGGGTTCTCAATACACAATAGTGGGAGGATATGAGAGGAGGAATGAATTAAACAAAAAAGAAAGAAATAAGGGAAGGATAAAAAAATAAAAAACAGAAAAAAAGTGAAAATAAAATAAAATAAAAATAAAAATAAAACGGAATAGAAAGGAAAATATAAAAAATAATAAAAATAGGCTAAACCAATTTTTAATTGTTACTATTCTTCTCATGCACGATTTTTATTTTATTATTTATTTTCATTCCTTTTTCATATATATATAATTATTTAAATTTATTTTTTATTTATTTAATCCTTTTTAATTATTTTTAAGAAGAAACACTATGCTAGGGAAGGATGTATTATTTCACATAAATCTTTCTCGACAATTTAAAATTTTAATTAAAGATTAGGACCCACAACAGGTTGTGCGGGCATGTGGCCTCGGTGACATTAAGAAAATGAAAAAAAAATGGTCTATACCTTCGTTAATGTTAGGGTATTACAACCTGCCCTCTATAGGACAACTCATCTCAAGTTTCCCTTCTGAGGGTAGTGAAATATCGTCTGAGAAATGTTCTGTCCACTAAGCACACACATCAGTCTCCAACTCCTAGGTCACTTCCTAAAAAAACTTTTGTTACCATAACACCAAGACCTTAGGAACTATATTACCTTAGAGAACCTCTAGGCTATGGATGACGATAAGAATCAACCACTCATCAAAGGATGAAACCGCCTCAAGCTTGATGTTGTCAGGGATAAACATATGGGGTGAGTTGAGATGATACTATAAAAATAGATATACATGGAATACATCATGAATTTAATGGTGTTTCTATTTTAAAAACAATTGATAGGATACCATAACAACTATCTCCACTATCTCGAATGGCCCGATATATCGTGGTGATAACATCCCCCATCACCTTATTCGTCTGTGACCCAACCTTGGTGAAACCCATAGATAAACCTGATGTCCCACCTAAAACTCTAGTGATATATGGAGAAGATTGGCATAATACATATATCTAGGTTGACTTGTATCTATATACTTATGAATCAGCTGGACTTTATTAGAGTTATCTTGAATGAGATGAGGACCCAGAAGAGAGGCATCGCCTACATCGAGCCTGCATAGAGGTGAACGACGCAATCTACCATAGAGGGACTCATATGGAGCCATTAGAATTATTTCCTAAAATTTGTGATTATATGTAAACACAATTAGAAGAATATAGTTCTCCCAAGAACCACCAAAGTCAAGGGTACATGTCTGTAACATATCCTCTAACACTCGAATGGTCTGGGCAGACTAACTATCAGTATGGGGGTGATACACTGTACTCAGAAAAACATGGGAACTCAATGCCTTTTTCAACCCTTTCGAGAATGAAAATGTGAAATGGTTGTATCGGTCTAACATGATATAATGGAGAATTCTATATAGGAGATATATCTCCTTAATATATATCCTTACTAACAGATCAACATAGAAGGTCTCCTGGATTAGTAGGAAGTGTGCGAATTTTGTCAACCTAGCGATGATCACCCATACTACATCGCTACCTCAATGAGATCTCAGTAATCCTATAACAAAATCTATGATGAGGTCATAAAATTTCCACTCATGAATGTACATATATTATAGGATTCCAAAAGGTCTCTGGTGCACTTTCTTCACTTAGTAACATGTGGAGCACTAGGAAATGAAACCTGATATTTTCTTTATCATACCTGGCCACCATTTCTGAAGATGAATATCTATTTTCATCTTGGTTTATCCAGGATGAACTTCCGACATAGAGGCATGATATTATCTCAAAATATCTTCCTAAATATCATAAGTAACCCATACACGACCACGATAGAACAATGTTTCACTTCCATCAATAACCCAACTAGTATGAAGGTTCTCTCCTGTGATGATCTTCCTTAAAATTAGATCCTCTATATTAGATAATTTTAACATGCACAATCACTCAAAAAGAGAGGATGACACTGACATAGCTACAAGAATTGGTTTTCCCCATTATTTCTAAACCTCCTGGTGCATCTCTAAGAACAAATCCATTATCTTCCACAAACTACTGGATGCCTGGATAGCTTGGGTCTGTGTCTCACGGTCCAAAGCATCAGTCAGGACATTACCCTTGCTAAGGGTATAAGCAAGCTCAATGTCAAATGACTATAGTTATTCAACCCACATGTGATGCCTCAAATTCAATTCCCACTATGTGGAGATATATTTAAATATTTTATGATTCACATAAATGTTGAGCCTTTCTCCCAATAAGTAGCATCTCCAAAAGTAAAGAGAATAAACCAAAACTACAAATATTATATTATATGTAGGATAGTTTCTCTCATGAGTCCTCGCCTGGAGGATTACATAATCCACAACATTATGAACTTACATCAGAACTACACCCAGTATGATTCATGAAGTATCATAGTAAATACTATAACTTTTTCCTAACTCAGGAATAATTGGGATTAGAGTTTTCATGAGTCTTCCCTTTAACTTCTAATAATATTTTTCACAACCTTCAGACCTGATAAACTGCAAACCCTTATTAGTCAAGGCAATAAGGGGTTCGACTAAGCGAGAGAAGTCCTAGATGAAATTTCTATAATATCCAGAAATCCCAAAGAATCTACACATGTTAAACACATTCTTGGGCTATCCCTAGGAAATTATTGTTCTCACTTTTTCTAGGTCAAATAATACTACTTACGTAGATATTATGTAACCTAGTAAGTGAACCTTATTGATCCAAAGGTGGCACAAACTAAGCTTCATGTATATCTAGTTCTCTCTCAGTGTACTCAGATCCGTGAAAACTATTGGATCAATGTATGGGTGGGAAAATCGATTCGTTAGAGCCATAAGAACTATTGGATGATTCGTGAGATCGAACAACATAACCATATACTCATACAAGTCGTACTTACTTAAGAATGTTGTACGTGGTAGTTTGGATGGAATTACATGTTCCTAGTGATATCCTAAACAAATTTCAATCTCTGAGAAAATAATTTCCCCTTCAAGCTGGTTGAATAGGTCATCTATACAAGGAAATAGATATCGATTCTTCACTGTATGCTGGTTGAGTTGATGGTAATCCACACACAATACAAACTTACCATCCTCATTCTTGGTGGAAAGGACTAGTGAACCCCACATCAATGTTCTAGGTCTGATAAACCCCTTATAATCACGGTATTAAAGCTACTTATTGAGTTCTTGAAGCTCTTTAGGTGTCATCCTATAAAGAGGAATGGACATTAGCGTCACACCTAGAACTATCTGAATAGTGAACTCAACGTCCCTTACAAGGGTAACTTGGAGAAATAGTTGGGAAATACATCCCTAAAGAAATCCACAAAGGGAGGGAAATCCACTGGCTACAGTCTTTTGTTGCTCATAAAGAGTTTTTCTAGCTATGTTGTCATGGTGCCCAGTCTAGAATGTTTGGGTCCTGCTCGATCTACCTGGATATACAATTCTACTTTATATATTAAAGTGATTCCATTAGGTGTTTTTAAGGAAACTAGATGGCTATAACAATCCACTAGGGTATGATAAATCATGATCCATTCCATACGTAGAATGACATCAAAACTAGCCATCCTGAGGAAAAATAAATTCCAGATGAAACAGTACATGTCTATCTCAAGGGGCACTCTTGGAACTGGCGTATGCCCTCTATTATGACCCACAAAGGGGGTTTGTTGGTCATAAAACCATATAAGTATTCAGTGGAAAGTCCCAAACTATCAATAATTATATAAAATATAAAATAGTGTGAAACACCTATATCCAAAAGAGAAGAGATTAAGGTAGAGGCTACAAGGACAGTACCTCTAATCATATAAGGTACTTGGATCTTCTCCACTAGCACTAGATTCAATGCATGCATATTCCCTGAACCTCATACCTAATAATCCTCTTGACTAGTATGAGTTGCTCCACTATGGTAAAACTAGTATTTTGGAACTTAACTGCCTCGGCCACAACCTCCACTACCTCGGCCTAATTAGCCGGTGAAAATGAACTCCCAATCTAATTTGGAGTTGTAGATCCCATACCTTATGGAGGTTCTATAACAATCCTCTACCACTAGATACAAAAGGGAAATAATAGTAGAAACACTTATGGTGAACCATATTGCTGTAATCTCAGCACTCCATTGGGTTCCTCGTGCATTGGGGCTTTTTATGGTCGATCCTACTACACTGGTGACATGTGATAATTCTATTAGTATGGGTCATTTGGATAAAAGTTTCCCCACATGAACCCTCAAAAGGGAACTTCCTACTGCTTGAAGAACCATTACCATACCTCAGAACTATACCACCCTGGCTCACATGATTAGATTCCATAAGATTTTGTTTTGTAATGAAGGCCTAGTTCATGATCTTTATAATGGTTGTCAAATGAAATAAATTATCCAACAAGAAGATAGAATATGAAAATCTATCCTTAATGAGCGTCCAATTAGACGATGTGTCACGAGTAAAATATGGATAAAAATGAAGGAGCTCAATAAAACAAGTAGAATACTTCAACATTATCATAGAACACCGCTGGATATGTAGGAACTCTCTAGCACAATCATCTCTTAGAGACTACGGAAAGAAGTGATCATAGAAAGCTGTTTAGAAGTCTAACAAAACCATATATTTGGGTTTCTATGACTGAGAAATGACATCCCATCAATTATTATCTGATTCATGATTCATAAAGACAATAATTTTCACCCTTCACTCTATAAGAATCTCAAGATGGTTGAAGATGGATTTCATAGCTTCTATCCTTGACTCTGTAGCACTAGGACCATCATACCCTCAGAAGGAGGGAGGATTTTCCACATAAAATCTCCTGTAAGTTATGCTATAGTTAGGGTAGGATTGGGAACACTCTGAACTGACTGTATGAACCTGAGAAGACTATCCATTAACTAAGTGTCAACACCCAGTGGAAGATCCGGAGGAGATGCCACATGAGTCACTATAAGTGGATCTACAAGAATCTCTACCAGTGGTAATAGACTCAAAAACATTGGAATGTTCTCATCACTACGCTAATATCATAAAACAAGAATAATTCATGGTGAAATTTCTCTTCAATTTCTAAATAGAAACCTTAGACAAGATTCCATGGTAGAAGAAGTAATCAAGTAATGGAATAGTAAGAAAAGGGAAGGTTTAAGTCCTCCCAGGTAATGTCAAGTCAACGTCTAAAAATCCCACTTAATAAGGACATTTAATCTTGACATATAGTACACTTTAAATTTATAACAAACAAGTACTGCATGATATTACAACTAAACACAAAATAAATCACATGAAAATAAAAAAAATTCACGTTGAAAGTTGATATAGAATGACAATATGTATGGAATTTAAATTCATAAGGTTCCTAATATGATTCATGTTAATTAAATTTCCTCATGTCATCAAGATAAAATAATCATAATTTATCATTTTAATAATACAAGTACCAGTAACTATATAAAATAGGTGTGTCACCAAATGTTGAAATTTTATAAATAATAAATTTTATAATCAATAACTAAGTTCCCAACCCAGGAAATTTGGGTTTTCCTTGTACATGGGTTAGAAACATCCAAGCACAAGTAAATTTCAAAATCCCTCTTTCCAATTCTCATTTTTAAACCCAAACACCAAGACAAAAGAAAAAAACACCTCTGATTCCACTTTGTCATTTCCCACCCGAAGTGCCTCTAAAATGCTCCCCAAGATGGTGGGCCACAAGACCTCAAGCGCATCTATCCAAATGACAATGGTTTCCGACTATCAGTGATCTCCTAGGGTTACTATGTGCGGATACTATTCCCTCATAGGAAATGTTATTTTAGAACCAAATATAATATTCTAACAATTAGTGGAAGTATTATAGAAACAAAAACAGATAGCAGCAAAATTAGACAAATGTCCAACCAAAAAAATAAACTATGGAAGCTGAATAATCATAAAAATACCAAGATGTTGTCAATGTATGATTTCAAATGTAAATAGTAAAAGTGTAGGGATATTGGGTGCAAGCATAGACAATTTGCTAACAAAAACAACCAAAAGACCAAAAACATCCACACAACATCTCAAGCGTAGCCTAAGTCCTATACCCATAATCACTATCCAAAAAATCAAAGAAATCAAGCATCGTGAGTGTCACAATTCCATGTATTCATACCTATGGACATAATGTATACTCAGATACAAAACGACACCCAAGCGGGGTGTGAGATATACACTCAGTAGTTATGTACCCATAGTATCTAGACTTTAATACTTCATGTTGTAATCAAATAGCAGTGTTCCATAAAAAATAAAATCTTGCATTTAAATAATTGAAAAAGACATTAGCTTGGTTAGGTCTCCTAAGCAGACAATTGTTCCATACCACCTGCTTTTTTCCTATGTTGGGAGTCTAAAAGAGTACATGTTAAACCAAAAAGATATATATATATATATACATATATATATATTTCAAGTACTAAGTAACACAACACACACAAAAATTAAAACACCCAGGCTTGTGCTTTGGCTTGGGGTGTAATCCATGTGTCAACCCATCTTCACTAAAGGCACAAGATAGGTACCACAAAGCATAACAAAAAACTCTATGTAGTATAAATAAAATATCTCATGCATTCACATTAAAACTAAAAAATTAAAAGGTTATGTCCAAGATCGTTTCAAAGGATATCTTCAAAGCATCCAATCAATTGAATCCAATTCAATGATACCATCTATGTAAGTCCTCATAGGATTCCAAGTATCACTTATGGTATGATAACAATGATTCTGTCTCAGGTATCACATATAAGGGTTCAAGTATCAGCTGAGGATGGGAAATCCAATTTTCAAAAAGTTCCATCCTTAGTTTCTCCTTAGGGAACTGGTATCACCCAATAGTATAGAAAAAACTTGGGTAAATTTATTTCTTGGAGATCCTAAAATATTACTTTCCTAATGCGTAGTATGGTAACCCATCGAGTATGGAGAGTCCATATGTGGGTCCTTCCTATAGAACCCACATTCTCTCCCCAACCGGATATATTTAAAACATCAAGGTAATCATATATATATATATATATATAATTCATCTTTTATGATTTCCTCTATTTAATTAACCATTTTAATTCCACATTTACTATTCATTTCAGCCAACTGTCACAGCTAATAATAATAGAAAAATATTTACCAAAAGTGGAACTCTATCCATGTAAGAAGAGGCACTGTATTTATTAATTTTAAAGGAATGAAAGGACATATAAAAACAATTATTTATTCATAAAGAAATTAAAGGAAAACCAAATATAGAGTATAAGATTCATCCGAAATAATTTAATCAATTTAAAACCTCAACACAAGTTATCGCACATGATCATGTAATGATAAACTGATTGTTCAAGAAAAAAGAAAAATATTCCAACTATGTCAAAACACTCAAAGGGGTATCCATCAACCAGACAACAACCTAGTAAGGGTTTCTCTTTAAACAATAGTCTCAATGATTAAGGAAGAGCAATTTAATAAAATTTAACACATTATTTTGGCTTCGCCGGTAGGCACCGGCGAGTGGCACAATGGTGTAATTTATAGAAAGTGATGAAATAACATTAAAGATAAAAGGTACCCTACCTATTAGTCCTAATATATCCCACATTCCTCAATAAAACTTTGATTTAACGTAAAATGGAAGAAATCTAAGGATTTAAGAAAAACCTCAATTTTGGGTAAAAACGTTCCGCAATAGATTGTGAGATAGAAAGTAGAGGAAACACAATGATTCTTGGTGGGTATTATTATCATTAGCTATACCTTCATTGAAATTTAAATTGTGTTGGAATCATAGATGAATTGAAGGTGCAATGGTCTTTCGAAAGAGGACGAGGGGGTGGTGCACCACCTTGGTAAGGGGGTGCGATGCACAAGAGATGTAGGAGAGGACATGAGGAAGGGAAAGAAGAAAAATGAAATAAATTAGGAAAGGATACACATAAAATAAATAAATAAAAAATAAATAATAAAATAAAATAAAAGGGAATAAAAATAATAAAAAATAATAATAAAAATTGCCTAAACCAAATTTTAGTTACTTTTATTATTCTCATGTCCGCTTTTTATTTAATTCTTTATTTACATTTAATTTTTATCTAGTTTAAATTATTTAATTTTTTTTCAATTTTAATTAATTTTAATTATTTTCAACCCAAAACACTGCTCTAGTGTGCAATGTAATATTTTACATATATCTTGCATAACCATTTAAAAATTTAATCGTTGCTCAGGGAACCATAACATGATGTGAGGGTGCGCACCCTGGGTCACTTTAAGGTATTGGACTAAAGATTTAATGGTCTGTACCTTGGTTAAATATGTTATGTTACATATAATCATTTCAAAAAATTATAATCCATGGAAAAGAAATGGATTTCATAAACATTTCATCATTTTGTAATAGCATAACCCATGAAAAAGAAATGGGTTTCATAAACATCTTTTAACTGTAATCATAAACCATCCAAAGAAAAAATAAGGTTGTTATAATTTTATCACATCCCCAATTAATCTTAAGTGAAATCAAAAGTTGTTTTTTATGAATAAAAATACTATTAAAAGTTCATTAAAAGATTATTAAGGAAAATAACCTTTGAATTTTCAAATCACTTATTTAAAAAATCATGCAATTATATTGATAAAAAATTTATTTGAAAATAAAATTGTAAACCTATAAAGGATGATTCACACAAAATATTATTTAGGATAGTTGCAAAATTTGTTAATTTTATATAAGTTGAAAAAATATTCCTTCCATATTTTTGTAAAAAAAACTCACAAAGTACCTAGTTTGGAAAATGAAAAACAATTCATTTCAAACCATTTTGTAAAAAGTCATAAATAGATAAAAATTAATTTAAAAAATCATATTATAATAGTAAAAATCTTCATTAAATCTGTTCTAGAAAACATATACATGGATGTAAAATAATTTTCTATCGAAGAGAAAAATGATATCGATTTTATTTAAAATTGGATTTTTGGTCTCTTGAGTACATAAGGTGAAGAAAATAAAAGGAAAACATATATTTTCAATAAATAACTAGAGGTTAAGAAAATTCATGTGTATCTAGAGTTTTTTATCATAATATTTCACCCTCAAAATATAATCATAATCAATCATGATAAATAATGATACTTTAACATAAAACTCCTTACCTCAGGTTCGGCATCCATATACGTTTTTTAACCTCCTATATATTAAATATAGTATTTTTAAATATATTATTAAAAAACCATAATAATATATATATATATATATAACCATATAATATTTGATTTTAACCATTTATCACCCATTTATTAATAGTTATTTTTTAAAATAACTTTTCAAGGTGATAATTACTTGGTTTTCGTGTATGTTTTGGTTAAGTAGATTCATTCCCTGTACTTTTATCATATTTTTCCTATTTAAATTATTTTAATCATGATATAAATAACATATATATTAATTATATACATATCTATATTTATCCACATCATTTAGAGATAGAAAAATGAATTACACCATTCATGGAGATGGTTGGTCGTACGTTCCCATAAACACTGTTTTCAATTTTCAACATATGGAAAAAAAGAAAGGTAAATATTAATTCACTATTATGGGATCATTATTATATAATATTTATATATTATATATTTATCAAATTATTCCTCAATACCATCCAATAAAAATATAATTGAAAATCGAATCACAAAACCGTGTGGATGTGGAAGTCCACACGTCCGCATGAATGACATTATTATTTCACAAAGGATTGGATGGTAAATAGGTATATGTGATATAATAATTAATGAACTACAGCTATGTCATAAATATAATTTATAAAAATTTTTCCCATAATAATACAAATCAATAAAATATGCTGATGACAAATGAATTTTATTGTTATGTGGTGATGGTAAGTCATATACATAGACAAGCGATACATTCACATATAATTTGATGATAAATATGAGGTATAATAGTGTTTTCATAATCATTATAACATTTAATAACATTTAGAACAATTAAATTTTTATTTTATGATAATTATAATATGTTTATAAGAGGTTAAGTATAGTTGAAAAGAATGTGACCAGCAAAAGAAATTAATTATTCTTGGAAATGAATATTTTAGATCTAATCTAAAGGGATATATAATTGGTATATTGGGAAGACTATAACCTCCTGAATGTGGATAAGTATGTTTATAAGAAAAAATTTTAGAGTTTGGTGGATATTTAAGTCTAAATGTGGTGTAATGAAGTGAGGGAGTATGTTCCCTTTTATAATTTCGGCGAGGGTCACTTTAGGAAATTTAAAAACATTAAATTATAATAAATATATTTTCAAGAAAAAAGACTCAAAATGGAAATGTATTATAAGATAAGTTATTATATTTTTTAATCCCATAAACCAATAAAATTTATAAATGTTTTGGTGTTATTTTATTCCTTATCATTTTGATCAACCCTTAGTTGGCCATTTCTTATTTTAATTATAGTAACAACATTTTCAATAATAAAGGGTATAATTTTTTACTTATATAGTAAAAATTGGACCATAAATTTATAATTTATAAACTTTTAGATGATATATTTTCCACATCATCTTATTTCAATATTTAAATTATTTTTAAATAATTTAGTAAAATATTATTTTGATAAAAATAAATTTTTTCCATTTTGGCACTAGTCATTTAATATGGCATAACATACACAAATAAAAAGTTTTAATTTAAATATAATAATTTCAAAAAACACTTATATTTCATATAAATTTATAAAATTATGATAAAACTATAAATTAATCAAATTATATAACTTTTAATATTTTCAAAATAAATTATTGTATTTTTAATTAATTGAATAAATATAGTTTTGGTGTTCTGTATGCAATTAAGGATATTAAAAAATACCTAAAAATTATAAATAATTTACCATATTGAATAAAATTTCATTATTAATAAATTTATTATAAATATTCATTCATAAATAGTTCTTTTCTATATATGGATACATAAAGGTATTTAAAGCTAAGAGAGTGGTATTTTGTAATTTTATTTAATATAAATAATATATAAAACATTTTCAAGGATTGTTTCCATTAAAATAATCAATTCTAACAATATGGTTATAAAGGTGTAATTAAATTCATCTAATAATAACTTGGATGAAAAATTATCACCTTATCACTTATTTTTAATTTATATTAACTTGATTCACCCTTTATAGATGTGATAAATTTTACCATGGCTATTATTTATATTGAAAAAAAACCAAAAGGGTTTATTTAACAAATTGTAACCTATTGATTCCAAATATGTAATTAATTTTATCTAGTTGAATTATTATAAATGGAATCAATTAATTTTAAATTACGTGCACAAAATGCTACAAAAACTATTTATTTTGAAAAAATGTATTTTTAAACATAAAAATTGATTTATTCTTATCATATTCCTAGAAACATATTTGGTTAATGTTCAAAAAATTTGATAAAGTATATAATATATAAATTTAATTAAAATAATTTACAAATAGTGATTAATTTAATTTATTAATATATAAATTCATTGCATGCATAAAAATAATTTTTCAGAATAAATCACACTTATTTTCAAATAAATTTTGTTTTAAATTTTAATAATTAGATAACTAAGGAATTCATTTTATAGATATTTATACCATAAATATTTCATAATTTTTTTATTACTATTTATACCAACCAATCAAATTTTTGGGTGATAAAAAACACATAATATTTTAATAATATTACATGGTTCTTATAAACTCATTGTTTCATTTAACGCAAGGTATCGAAGTAATCAAATTATTTAAAGATAAGTATTTTATAAAAATTTTAGGGTGTTAAATGATTCCCCACCCCTAAAATGAATTTCTCCTTGTAAACATCACTCTTATATGAATTTTTTAGGACACTTCTTCCTGATCACATCTTCAGGTTTCCAGACAGATTCCTTAAATAGGTGGTTTCACCAAAAAAATATGACCATGTGAGTGGTATTATTTCATACCATGTTATCTCTATGATAAAGAATATCTACAAGATATTCTTGAAAATAAATTTATTTTTCTAATGGTGTAAGATCTAATTTTAGTACATGTTAAAGATCTTGTATGTACTTCCTCAGGAGAGATACATGGAGTACATTATAAACTCAGGAGAGATTTTATGGGAGATCCAGTTGATAAAATACCATCCTGTTATGATCAATAATTTCAAAATGACCAATATACATAGTTCATATATTTCCCTTATATGAAAATATCACCACCCTTTTATAGGGAGATATTTTTAGGAATACATTATCACCAAAATCAATGTCTACATCATTATAATGATTGAGTGTATATTGTTCTTTTTTGACTCTATGGTTTTATTTTTTTCTATTGAATGGATCTAACCTACCCTACTATTTCCTCAACTAGATCAGGTACCAATATTCTTCATTCTCCTAATTTATTCCATAATTTTAGCATTTTTTAATTCATACCATATATAGATTCATAAGGATCTATCTTATTACTTTATTGAATGATATTATTATAATAAAATTTTAACAATGGTTTTTATCCCAACCAGATTAAAAATCCATCAAGAATGATCTCGAAATGTTTTTTAGAGTTTGAATATTCATCTTAGACTAACCATTTGTATGATGATAATAAGTTTATCTAAAACATAACTATGTATCCAAATACTACTGAAGACATCTCAAAAACTTTTAGGTAATCCTATGATCTTATTCAGATATTATTGATAGTTATACACTATGAAATCATACCATTTACTTAATGAATAACTATGTAAGTTGATAAAAAGATAAATATTCTCTAATGGGAACGAAGAATTCAAACTTCATAAGGTGATCGACTATAACCCATATAAAATTATTCCCATCAGATATTTTAGGGTTTCGAATGAAAAAAATCCAAGGTGATGTTTTAGAATTTCCATGCTGGTATGGGTAATGGTTGTAACATCCCTTAAGACTTCTGTCCATCATTCCTATCTTATTGATATACCAAGAACCAAGAAACATACCATAAAATATCTCTCTTCATGAAATCCCATCATAAATACACTTTGAAATCTCTATACATATTTTGAATTCCATGATTAATAGAGAATTAATAACTATGAGATTAATCTACCGGATACTTCTTCAAATCTGGTACAAATGGAACACATACACGGTTATTGAATATTATTATTTAGTATCATTCAAGGTTGAACTCAAGAATATTTCATACCTTCTTTTCTAGCCCTACATATTCCCTCCATGCCTCTTTAATATTCATATAAATAGATGGTTAAACACTAATTTATACCAAGTGATATTTCTCCCCAACCATTAAGATGTCTATCTCCATCATTTAAAAATCCATAATGATTGGATATTTTGACATCCTCATCATAAATAATATAGCATGATCCTTTGTACTTAGAGCACCATCAAAATTATTTTCTTTCTATGTATAGTAATTTATTGATGATTGCTAATATTTAATCAAATCTAAAAATCTTCATTGTCATGTGTTCAATCCCTTTTAAGTGAAAATATAATTTAAACCTTTTGTGATTAGTATATATGTCACACCTTTCTCTGTAGAGATAATGCCTCAATATCATAATAAAATAATTTCCAAAGATAACTCAAAATCATAATTTACATATTTTTTCTCAGGTACTATCAATTTTTATGATAATATATGACCATATAGTTTTTCAATAGGATGCATCATAGTCCCTTACTTGAATTATCAATATAGATTACATAAACTCATCCACTATGGGGTTGTGTAAGTAATGGTGTGCTGATAATAATTCTCTTTAAATCCTTAAAACATTACTCATATTCATCTATCTAAAGTAACTTGGATACCTTTCAAGTTAACTTGGTTTGTTGATCTGATAGCCGTAAAAAACCTCCACAAAGTGCCTATAATATCCAACCAATCCAAGAAAACAACAGATCTAAGTTATAATGAATGGACTAGTCCAATTTTCAATAACATATATATTTTAAGGATATACTAAGATACCCTCACTTGAGATTATATGACCCTAGAATTAAAATTTCTGAAGAAAAGATTCATACGTTGAATTTTTTTCATAAATATTCTTCTTCCTTATAGAATTCAACATAATTTTCAAATGATCCTCATACTCTGGTTTTATATTTTAATAAAGAATAATGTCTTCTATAAATAATACCACAAACCTATCAATTAATCTATAAAGACTATATTCATTAAATCTATAAATATGGCTTGGGAATTAGTATGAAAAAATATAATCACTATAAATTCATCATGTCCATACCTTGTATAGAATAAAATATTGGTTATATCTTCAATGATGACCCTAAAATAATGATATAAAAAATGAAGATCAATCGTTGAAAAGTATTTAGATCCATATAGTTGATCAGAAATTCATCAATATAGGGTATAAGATACTTATTCTTGATAATGATCTTGTTATGTTCTCTATAATTAATGAAGATTCACATTAAACCATCTTTCTTATTAAAAAAAATAGGTGAACCCTAAGGTTACATACTTGGTCAAATGAATCCCTTAACAATATTATCTTGGAGTTTATTCTTTAATTATTATGACATAATCAGTTCTATTCTATTTAGAGTCTTTGAAGTTTCCATATAGCTAGGTATAAGTTATATTGAAAACAATATTCATAGTTTCGTGGAAGACTAAAAAATTATTCTGGAAATACATAAAGAAACTCCTATACAATTGGCTTATCTTCAATGATTATTTCCTCCCCGACCATATGATATAGATTCCCATTTTTAATAATAATCATAACCCATATTATGGATGTACTTTCCATGATAAGTTATTTTTTATCATCACACTAATAAGAGATAATGTTTTTGTCTTAAATATGAAATATAAATTATCTTACATGGAAATTGATGTGGTATTTATGTAGAGAAACCCAATATATGCCCAAAAATACATGGAAATAATATATAGGAATAATGGCATGATTTTCAGAAAACAAAATTCCCAAAAAATTCAACTAGTGAATAATCATTGACATAGGATGTGATAATCATTCCATTAGGGTTTTTTAATGTTAAATCAAAATATAATTTTTTAGGTGGTACTATGATACCCTTAAAAAATCTTTAGATGTAAAAGAGTGGGTGGATCTATAATCCAATAATACATTACATGTCCTCAAGTAGATGCTATGAGTACCTTTCACCACAACATTGTTGCAACCCTCTTCAAAAATAGTGAGCACATGAAATTTACCATTGTATCTAAGTTTAATAGGTTATAAATGTAAATCATATTCATTAAAATTTAAATTTCGGAGTTGGTTATTATAATTCCCATACAACTTTAATTTAAAACACAATAGCGTGGATCATCCATTATGTAAAGTATTCTCACTATTCACAACATTATACAAATTCTTCCCATCAATTTATCATTTGATTGCCTAAATAACTTCCTCTATACACTTTATACAATTACATGTTACCTTAAGATAATTTCCCCCATGTTTCCTTCCTCATTTTTAAAATAAATGAAATATCCTCTTCTTCACTCCATGGTTTATATAATTATTTTTAAATTCCATTGTTGTTCAAAACCATGATATTTATGGGTAACATTAATCTCAATCTTAACCTTGATAAAACATTAAAGGATTTATTCATTGATACTAATGTCCCTTATGAATGAATCCCTTTGGAGATGTTTTTTAATCTACTGATGAATTTTCCAACCATACTTTTAGGTTTAATGATAATACACGAAGCGTACCTCACAAGTCTTTTAAACTTTTCCTCATCACTACCAACATATTCATAATCCTCCTATTTAAAATCAAAGAATTCATTATCCATTTTTTTATTAATAATATGGGGAAAATAATTATTAAGAAATAATATATTAATCTCATCCCACTCTATGGAGTCATTTTCTTCCGATATTTTTTTCCTTCAAAAGAGTCCACCATTGACCTGGTTCACATTCAAGATGATAAATATCTAGAATAAAATTCTCATGTTTTAAACACTGAAGAATATAAAATATCATTTCAGTGGTACTGATCCATTACTCAATGACTAGTGGAATAGTACACACCCTAAAAGAAGGTGGATGTTTGTTCATGAATTACTCAATAGAATGTTGTTCCCTAATTTTATTATTTGTAAGCTCAACATGATTCATATTTTGAGAATGTTTTGTGAGAATTGAAACAATATTTTATATTCTATATCCCTTAACATTCAGTTTCTTTGGATGAAAATCATTTTATTTCTCATCCAATTCAATAGTAACATGATTACTTTAGGTTCTATCCACTGAATAAAACCAAATATCATATTTTTTGGAATAATAATCCTAGTGGGAAACCACATAATCATGAAATATCACATATAGGATTTATAAATTGTGAATCCCACTTCTCTATAAAATCATGTTTAATATAGTTCATTCAATATCATTATAAAGACATTAAAATTTTATCATAAACTTAGTCTTATCCCTAGGGTTCTTACTGAAGTTTTCTCATCGTAGTTTTAAAAGGTTAACTAAACCTTTCTCTGATACCAAATATAACGAATCATATTCTTCATACATATATACTACATATAAGTAGTTGAATACTCTTTACATAGAATAAATATGCATTCTATAATAGTATAATTATAGTATCTTTTGAAACATATAAATGTAAATAATTTGTTCATAATTATTCTACATATTCTAACACTTATGTCTTTAAATCTATCACCCTTATTAGTCATATATTACATAAAATCTTTCATCACAATTAAGGAAACGAAATGTAAGAAGGTGTGTCATTTTATGCTTAGTAAGGGTAAACAATAGAGATAATAATCATCATATAAGAATAACATGAGAAAAATGGGTATGAGAATATGAGATTAAAAATTAAAAACAATAACCTACATATCATAGATCATAATATTGAGTCATAGAAAAAATACTAGTAGTTTATAAGACATGAATCATAATTTAATCAAATATCAGGATCTATGAGATCATAACATTGGAATAATACAAAGAATTGTGTATTACACAAAAGTATACAAATCATTCCATAATACTTAAGGCCCATTACCAAGTATATTATAGTGGATTGGGTTCACTTCCCAAACCATCACAGTAGTCAAGGTTTATTCCAAAGGCTATCATAATGGAAATATTCCCTTACTGAACTTGGTTTACTCCCCATTACAGTATCGTTTATCTCATGAGATACCAATCATTATCCAATTCATTAGAAGGAGATAAAAGTCCCAACCATAACATAATGAAAATAATACATATGTGTGTCACAATATCATAATGTATTTATGATATTAGAACCCATGGAAAGAAAATTATTTTATAAACATTTCATCATAGTGTAATCCATGGAAAAGAAAAGGATTTCATAAATATTTTATCATTTCATCATAACATTACCAATGGAAAATAAATGTGTTTCAAAAAATATTTTCATAATTAATATATAAAAAATCAATAAAATGAATAATAATGGTATAATTAAATCATATCATTAGTAATGAATAATTATAATCAAGTATTTTTTTTCTTCAATGAACAAAAATTCCACTAAAATATCATTAATACATTATTGAAAAAAATAATAGTTCCATTTTGAAATCATTTATTTACGAAAATGAAACATTATAATTGAAAACAATATTTTTGGAAAGAACCTTGTAAATTTGTAATTAAATCTTGAAATAAAATATTATTCATGGTTGTGGTAAAATTTGTTCAGGTCTCATAAGTTAATAAAACATTCCTTCTGCATTTTTGCTGGAATAGTAACAAAGTAGCTCATTTGGAAAATGAAAAAAAGATTCCATTAAAATCATTTTGAAAAATTAAATCATGGATAAAAATGAATTTAAAAAATAATACGATAATATTAAAAGACTTATTTAATATTTTATTTATATAAAAGAGATATTGTAGAAAAAAAATTGGTCAAAGATAAAAATGAAGTTAATTTTTTTGAAAACATATTTCCCATCTCTTGAGTACATCAGTTGAGGAAAATTAAAATTAAAATTTATTTTTTATGAAATAAACAATATAGAATAATATTAATGTATATTTTTATATGATGATCATAATATTTCATCATCATAACTTATTCACAATCAATCCTAAAAAACAATGAGACTATAACATAAAACCCCTTACATCAAGTCAAAATTCCTTTATAATATTTTAAACATCCTCAATAATAAATATAAGTTTATTATAAATAGATTTAAAAAATAATAAGTATATATATAAAACTGTATATTATTTAATTTTCACCTTTTATCATATGTTTATGAACTTTTATTTATTAAAATCAATATTCTATGTGATAATTGCTTTGTTTTTCATGTATGTTTTGGTTTGGTAGTTTTAGTCCCTATGATTTTATCATAATTACATCACCTAAATAATTTTATTCATGATATTATGATCATAAATATCCATTATATACATATTTAGAGTCATCCACAAAATTTAGAGACTGAAAAATTAATTACACTATTCCTGGAGACGGTGGGTCGTACATACACATGAACACTATTTTCATTTTTCAACTATTGGAATAAAAGATAGGTAAATATAAATTTAACATTATAAAATAATTATTATATAATATATATATCATATATATTAATAAAATTATTCCTTGTTACCATACCACTAAAATATAAATGAAAAAATAATTGCATCGCTTTGTGGTGGAGGTAGTCCAAACAAATGCATCAATGTCATTATCATTTACCAAAGGATAGAATGGTAAGTTGGTATATGTGATATTATAATTTAATAAGAATAATTATGTTAAAAATATCATATATAAACATTATACCCGTCATAATACCCATGTATAAAATATGGTGATAAAAAAATAATTGTATCGATACATGGAGACATAAAGTCGTATGTACGCATGAGCTGTACATTCACCACTTATTTTAAAGGAAAGAGGTTTAATAATTGATTTTCTATGATCATAAGGAAATTAAAAATTATTTTTGATACTTAATTTATTATATTATTTTAAATACCATAGACTTATAGTAGTTAAATAAGAGTATAAATGAATGTGATCGGTTAAGGTGATTACCTCTTCTTTATAAGGAATCACATAAATCTCCTCTAAAGGGATATAGGGTTTGTATTTTGGGAATAAAATAACCTATTTAATGTGTATAGGGATTTTAATAATATAAATTTATATATTTTGGTCAAGAAATAAATATCAATATAGTGTAAATAAGTTATGGTGGATGTTGACTTTTATAATTGAGGTGAGGGACACTTTTAGAAATTCTAAAAATATTAAACTAATTTAAATTGATTATTTGGAAAAAATGAGTCATAAAAGATAGTTATTTTAATATAAGGTTTTATAGTGTTATTATACCATCATCCAATCGAATTTATGCAAGTTTTTGAATCATTTTTAAGCTTATCATATTGATTAAGTATTAGTTATCCCATTTTAATTTTATCTATGGCGATATAATTTTTAATATTAAAGGTTAAAGTTTTTTACTTATAAAGTGAAAATTATCCAATACATGGAAAATTAATGAACCTTTATACCATATAATATCCAAAATGTCTTGTTTCAAAAAATTTTTATTTTTAAATAATTTAATAAAATATTATTTTGATAGACAATCATTATTGTCAATTTTGATACTATTCATTTACAATGACCTTAAAAGATATAAATAAAAATTTATAATTGGAATATAATTTTTTAACATAAAAATAATATCTCACATACATATATAAAATTCATATAACACTATACATTACTAACATTATATCACTTTTAATATTTTTTAAATCATTGATTATATTTTTCCATTAAATGATTAAATATTGTTTTGGTATTGTGTAATAATTTATGTTAATTAAATAATACTAAAAAATTATAAATAAATTACCATCATGAATATAATTTCATCATAAATAAAATTAAAATTAATATTCATTCATCATAGGTCTATATCCACATGTGAATATATAAAGGATATTTAAAACTAAGAATGTGACATTTTGTATCTTTTTTTGATATTAATATAATATAAATAATTTTCATGGAAAAGTGACCATTAAACTGATAAATTTCAATCCTATGTTGATAGGTTAATAAAAAATCATCCAATAATAATATTATAAAATATAATATCCTTATCATTTATTTTTAATCTATATTAACTCGATTTTCCATTTACCAATGTGATAAATTTTATCATGGTTACTATTTCTATTGACCAAAACTAAAATCATCTAATTTATAAAATTTTAAACTCAATATTATTAATATATAATTAATTTTCTCTAATTAACTACTAATAAATTTCAGAAATTAGTTTTAAATTAATTTCATGAAATGTGATAAAAAAAATTTTTATGAAAAAAATAAACTTTGAAGCATAAAAGAAGATTTATTCTTCCTATGCCTAGAAAAAATATTTTTTAATGTTTGAAACTTTTATTCAAGTAAATAATATATAAATTTTATTAAAATAATTTATCAATATTGATTAAATTAATTTATTACTGTAAAAATACTTTTCCTGTATTAAAAAATATTTTCGAAAAAAACAAATATTTTATTATCAAATTCTTATTTTTTTAATTCTAATCATTTGATAAATAATGAATTTATTTTATTAATGTTTAGACCATAAATTTTTCATAATTTTATTTATTACTATTCATACCCATCAATATAATAAATTGGTGATAACAAACAAATAATATTTTATTAATGGTATATGCTTCGTCTAAACTCATTATTGCGTTTAACGCAAGTTATCAAAAAATAAAATTATTTAAAGAAAAGCATTTAATAAAAATCACAATGTGTTACAATGTTGGTTACAATTATACCTATGATGTTATTATTTTATAAAAACTCATTATTTTATGGAATTTTTTTTTATATCAATATCTTCTTCCATAATGATATCATTTATAATGTGTGGTATTAGAAGGAATAATTCCCATATTTTTTAATGGACCCCTATTTTCCATGACTATATTTTTTATTTATTATAAATTCTTCATTATTATATAGAATTATATTACGTTTTAACACTTGTGGCCCTAATATTTCTCCTTAAAAAATTTTAGTATGAAGATTTACCAACTATTAAAATGATGAGGGTTACGAAAAAAGGTCAATTTTCATATAAAAAATGATTTTAATTTAATGCTCATATATTTTATATTTTGGAACAAATTTTCTTATACTAGATATTTATTCTTTCAATATTTAGTCATTCTGCAAATAACTTTTTGAAATTATCTTTGATACTTTTTGAAAATTATTTTGGAAATGATTTTCAACTCCATTTTACAAACAATCTTTAAGGGTTTTAATGGAGTGATTTTTTATTCGTTTTTCTTATAATTTCTTCATAATAACTAAAGATTAAATCTAATATATTTGTGTTTCATGAATTAACTTCTATGTTCTCTTATAGTTTATATCATTTTTGTGAATATGTTTTTGTATCATTTGACGTGATTTTTAAAGATATTTTGCATGATACTATATGATAATATCACGAAACCCATTTTTTTGAGTAATTTTATGATATGATGGTTTATTTTCATGTGGAACAAAAATATTTGTATTATGAGATGGTTTGGACTAATTTCTCCGTCAAATTTATTAGGTAAAGTATTATCTCTCATAATATGTAAATTTTATGTGAACAGGTTAGCGATTAGTTTGGTTCAAAAAGGGTTAGTGTAATGACATTTAGGTATACTCAAAATTTTATGAGTGAATATTTTAAAGAGTAGATAGGTTAAAAATGGGTGAGTGTGATGGTGTTTATATCTTCTAAAAATATTACATTTGGATATTTTTTAGGGTATCTAGGTTCAAAATGATAAGAAATCATATTCTTAAGATTATGTTTTTAGATTTGTTTCCCTTGAACCAACTTTTAAGTACTTTATCACTTTATTTATTCATTTTTTTAATATTAATGAAGTTCCTTATCATGTCATTATTTTTCCTCTACATGAAATTATATGTGATAATGTCCTAATAATATTTTTCACACTGAAACTTCATAGAAGTTCCCCACTATGATGAGAACTCGGAGGTCCGATGATAGTAATCTTTAATAAATGTTATATAACAGGATGATATCATTTTATGGGACAAAAATGATAAATTTCATTAATTTTAGAGACTCGTATGACATTTAGTAGCCCAATCATAGTATACGACATTCTTTATTTCTAGAGCAGGTGATTATGAGAATGATACCTTCTAGCAGAAAATCCAGAATTTATATGTCATTAGATGTTTCTAACTATAGACATGTGTATTGAACCATAGACATTAATATTATCAATAATGAATACCATAAATTTCATACATTAATGTATTGATGGAAACCATGATGATATGTGGTTATGGTGAAGTAGGGTATGTTGGATACATCAGTAGTGATGTTGCATCAATGGATAATGCCAGAATGTATTTATCCGTTATGTATATTAATAAAAGTTGATATCTCAGTCCCTTTAATAGGAATGGAATTACCTAGATAAATACATGGACATAGTGTTCTATTGGAAAGTTCATTTCAAAAAATTCAATGAAAGAGGCATCAAGAACATAGGTTGATAACAATAATATGAAACTAGATTGATTAGAGATATCATCATAAAGGGATTATATTGCAAAACAAATGTTTATATAAGGTTTTATATCATTATGACATTAACATCATTCTGTATGGGTGCCTTGGTGTATTTCTAGACACTAACCTTGGACTTTGGGTGTCACCACTTACTTCCACTAAGAAAGGAATCTAGAGGCTCACACACTAAGTGTATTTTTAATTTTGATTAAATTCTATTTTGAATTTAAAAATTTTGGATAAATATTAGTCCTTATTTTTTGTTTAATTAATATCCAGGTTTGGTTGATTTCCAGGATTTAATAACGTGTTAAGAGAAATAATAAGGGGGTAAATAATAATAAAAAATATTTATTTTCAGGTTTTGGAGAATATAATATTTATTATATTTATAAATGAATAAGTAGTGATATATATTTGTTAAATAAATAGTCATTATTTAAGGTTTGGTAAATGTTGAGAAGTATAAGCAAACTAAGAGTATTGGTTTAGTATAAAATGAGGTAAATGATATTTATTTAAATATCGTTAAGTGTTTCACATGTAAAGTGATTAATAATAATATTTATATTATTATTATTATTAAAAATGGGTTCAAATAAGAACTATATTATTATCAAGGGTCATATATTCAAATTTTTGTTTCTAAACCTTCCATAATAAATATCTAATTATATCACTATTCATAGACACAGTTATTGTAAACAGCAGATAGAGAAAATATCTCTTTATAACTAAAGTGAGTTATAGATATTTAGAGTGAGTTCTCTCCTCCTCTCCTCTGAAGACATATAGTAAACACCAATAATTATTCATCCTCAATGATAATTATTCCACAGTCAATCATGAATGATGCGATAGATAGGGATTAACTATTTTAGCACATGATGATTTTATAATGATGTTAAGAGATTGTGGTGAACATGTGAATCATTGCTAAAGGGATTCATTCTCTGGATCATTAAGTATAATAAAGATATAATGATATCAAGTAAAATGTATCATCAAAGAAGAAATAATTACTAGTTCAGGTAATTTAGGAATTTCATATAAATTAATTATGAATTACATGTAATGATCCTCCTATTATGTTTCATTTTTTAATAAATTCACGTAATCTACGAAACCCAACATTAATGATTTCATTAATTATACAAAACTCATATTATTCATCAATTAAGACTAAAGTTTGATTTTCCTATGACAAACAGGTGCTTCCATTACCCCCAAAACCTATATGTAGCATTACAATAGTCACATGGTTAATTTATAATTAATTATTAATTATTCAACAATTGTATAAGTTTGTAATTTTTAATTCAGATCTATTCATTATATAAATATAAACATCATTTTCTCTTCACATTATTCATTTTATCTCACAAAACTAATAAATGTGTTAAATTAAAATGATCAAAACACTAAAAATTCTATTTAAAGTTTCCAAGGGATCATTCTGGATAAAAAAACCATACATAGTGTTCTCCCCAAACTACACACAGTGTATCTCAACATTATCTTGCATCGATATCAAATTAGTCTGATAAAATTAGATCATTGATATGATAACTGTGGATCAGTGCTTAGATCTAGACTAAGTTTGCATACAGTTTGAAGAACCACACACTGTGTAATATGTATACACTATGTTTAGTCCTCATGTATTCATGATGGAAAACATGGGGGTCCAATAATGTCTTTCATCTAATATATGGTATGGGGATGTATAAACCATGTAACTTTGAGGTCACATGTAATGGAATAATGTTACACACCATGTACATCATACATGTCCGTGGTATGGAAACATTCATAGTCCCTAGGTGTGTATCACAGAAATATAAAAAATATATCACACATTGTTTTAACCATTACACACTATGTAATTTTCTAAAAATATTGTTTATAATTTGATGTAGAGAGAAGAAATAATTTTATAATTAAACTTTTTCCAATACATTATATATATAATTTTTTTGAAAGTATATTCCGTGTATTAGTATTGTTAAATATTTATTGAGTTAATTTTTTTGTAAATTATAATACTATAATTTATGTATGATTCCTTCATATAGTGTACTTCTCTCACACCAAGAGTGTCACATGCTGTGTAAATCACACGTGTTATGTGTGTAATTTTGTTGATAGTACAAGTCGTATAATTACTTATATTTTAATTTATGTTGGAATATAAGTTAGTGCACAAGTAAAAGGTTCATTCCAAGAAGTTTGGATATTTACATGTCATTTCCTTCAAGTTCACTTTTATAATTTATTAATTGTAAATAAAATTAATTTATTTGTTTTAAATTTGTAGATTATGGTTGTTTAATAATTCTTGGATTGAATAATATTAATCAAATTAATTAATTACATTTTATCATTATTAAATAATGAATCAATGTAGTTGATAAATAGATTACAAATATATGTTTTTTTTATTGTGTGGATTATCATTAGATTAGACAAAACCATTGTCTGTAATAGGTTTTCTTTTAATTTATTAAGTTAAAACTATGACATGTGTGTCATCCCCTCCTCCTTATTATATAAGGGCATACATTCCCATGTTTTCTTTTATGTATACCCCCTTATAAATTCTATTGGATTCCATCACCTTCATGTGAGTAAAATCTTAATTAAGGATGGAATTCCTAGGAAAGTGGAGATAGTCTGAGTCCCAATGATGAGAGTAAAAATATAGGTGATACATCAGATCTCAAGTTTAATACTTCAGCACAAACCAAGATGTGGTTCCAGGTGTTTTCCCATAGGGTTGAGGGTTAGTTTATCATCCTCTATATAATCTAACCATTAGATAATCTAATATCAGATCATGTATATTAAATTTAGGTTAGTTTCTTTATTGATTATTTTTGTTTTTTGATTCTTCATGATCAGTTAATAAATGAATTAATGATAATGAAATATAGAATAAATTAAACTATATTATTCCTAAATTTATTTTGACATGGTAAATCACATAATTAAAATTCACTTCATATTAACAAGACATGTGACAAGAAGAAATGGGGTTTTTACACATTAGGATAAACATCCCTCAATGAAAATATTAATTCTTTATATCCTTCTATTAATTAAGATAGAGTCATACACATAGTTTAAAGTGCTTGACCAACCTCATTTTGCATTCTTTTAATTATCATAATCCTTTTATCTTGATGTTTTGGGTTGATTTAACTTGGTTCACATCAAGGGTTGACTTCCCAAATTAGTCTCGGTGTATCATAGAGGTAATGGTTGAGTAATGTTTTTTCCTATATTTTAGGATTGGGGAGTCCACTCAATAAATCAAAGAACTATGAGATAATGTAGTTGGTGAGTTTCTCATATTTAAAATGATTCGAATAACATGTCAGCCCCATGTGTGGGTTATAAGAAGGGAAATATAGATCCTTCCTACTATAATATCTATGTAATATGATATTTTGGAAATAATGGTGAGGGATATTATGTTTTAACAAAATAATCAGAGATTAATAAAATTTAATTTAAATTTATTAATTTGATTTGATAATAAAGGATGTATTAATTATCTATTCTTAATTTTATAGAAATGTAAAACCAAATATTTTATCCATATTTCTATGATAGATCATATAAAATGTTAACCATATCACCAGTAAAAATTTCAAGGGATGGTATAAATTCTTATATGTAATACTACACCCTAGATGGAAATTATATGTTCTTGAAACTCCACTCTGGATTCTCTTATGAAATTGAATAGTGAGGAAAAAGTATCTCTCTACCTAAAAACATGTAAATAGTGGCTTTCATATCTAAATATTCATAATATATTTCATGTACGATGACTTTTTAAAGTACTATGAAGATATGGTTGCTTATAGCAACATATCTCACCTTCATGATGTTCATTATGAGAAGGTGAGACAAGAGGGATATGAGATCTCCAATGCACTATTTACATGAAATATTTAGAGATTTGGTTCTATCTAGGCCTTATGTAGTAAATATTATTGTCTATTTAGAATGATTAGACAAATTGGGGATTAATATCCTTGATGAGTTTCAAAAAGTCTCATTCATTCCTCCCTACCTAAAACCTTGTATTGTTTTATTGTGAATTATAATATGAGTAATAGAAGGAAGTTAATTATGGAACTTATTAATCCTATTTTACAATTTGATAAATAAATTGGGTGTGAAAACACCTTAGTCCTAAGGGTGAATAAGAAACTAATAAACAAGGAAAAAATTCAACATAGCTATTCCAACTCAAAGGCTCCAGAGTACCATTCTTCCAAGAAAAAGAAGATATATTGGTAAGTAAAGAATATTAATGTGGTGTGTTTTGAATGTCAAAATCATGGACACTAAAAGAGTAATTGTACTTGGACAAAGAATCAAGGATAATTTTTAGGTACATTCTCTATCATGTGTAATCCTTCTATATCTAGTAGTTGGGAATTATATTTTGTATAAGGAGCTCAAATTTTTATTCAAATATATGAACCATGTAAATTTTAAAAGGATTACAGTGGTGAGTTGGATATAAGAGATTCCAACAAAAGGAGGTTGGACACTCTAGCCATTGGAGACTACATGTCACATTTCCAGCATGAACGATTTTTATTTTAATGAAATTTTATTATTTGACTAGGGTTTCTAAGAACATCATCCCTTTCTCTTGTTTAGACATAGATGGATTTATTTCCATTTTTTGAAAAAAAGAGTTTATAATTTTATAAATATGGAATATGTTACAGTATGAAATAGTTGAATAATTTTCTTAATATATTGAATTATGAAAACCAAATATTATAAATTTGTAAGGAATCAAATTCACACGCAGTTGAGGCATCACCGCCATGGTCATGTAAATGAGTAGTGTTTGATAAAGATCTATCAATATGTTTACTTTGAATAATTTTATCTTAAAAAACATTGAAATATGTAATGCTTCTAATCCTAGTAAGATGAAAAAACTAGGATTTATTAGTCAATGTGAAAGGGATAAAGGTATTCTAGAATTGGTACACATTGATGTGTCTGACCTTTACAAGAATAATTAATAGGTTGATTCTTATATTTTATGAATTATAATGATACTTAGGTAGGTATGGCTACATATAATTAAGGTTGTATAAGTCTAAATACTTTGATTAGTTTAAAGAGTTAATGATTTAATTTGGGAGTCATCTTTTTGAGAAGATAAAGAAACTTCAATTGGATTGAGGGGGTGAATATATTCACTAATAGTTTATCAATTTTTTATACAAGTATAGTATTTTATCTCAAATCACTCCTCATTTCACACAAAAATTGAATAGTGTTAGTAAAAGACTGAATTGTACCTTTTCGGAAATGTCAATGTCATTGATGATTCGTGAGATCCTTCTATTATCCTTTTAGGGATATTAATTACACACAACATCACATATACAATATCAAGTACCAAATAAAGTGGTAAATAATATTCCATTTGAGTTATATAATTGAAAAAATTACATATTCATTCATGGGGGATTGAGTTGTTTATTATGGTAATCTCAAGTAAAAAATTTTCTCCTAATGGTAGGAAGTGTGTCTTAAGATTCCCTAAAGAAGCAAGGGGATACTACCAATATTTTCCCTAAGATAAATGGGTTATATTTTCTAAGAAATATATTTTCCATGATAGGGAACACATCCTAAATAAGGATACTCCTAGCATGATTTAATTACATGATGTTGATACATAAGACTAATAAGTGTTGGTAATGGAACAGACTCTATAGGTCATTGTAGAAGAGTTTGTTCTTGAAACAAAAATACTACATAGGAGAACCAAAGATATTAGATAACCAAAAATATATGGTTTTCTAGTCATGGATGATGGTGACCCATTATTGGTTTATTAAAGTGACACTATATCCTATAAGGTGGACGTATATATATCAAAATCTTCAAAATGGAAAGAATACATCGATTCAAAGATGGGTTATATGTACCAAAATTATCTGTGGGTTTTGGTTGATCCACCAACAGATGTAAATACCATTGGATGAAAAGGGGTATTCAAGAGAAACAAAGACATGTAAGGTCATGTTGTTACATATAAATCATGACAATTGGATAAAGGATGTAAATAGAATCAAGGCATTGACTATAGAAAAACATTTTCTCCAGTAACCATGTTTAAATCCTTCAAAACTAACCTTTATATAATAGATTTCCATGTCTATGAGTTTAGTAAGATGGATGTAAAAACTAATTTCCTTTTTTGGAACCCTCAAGAAGATGGATATATGAAACAAACAGAAGGGTTTGTGACTCTAGTTGACACTAAAAATGTATGAAGGTTACAATGATATATTTATGGATTAATGAAGCCATCCAATCCATTGAGGATTCGATTAAATGAAGTTATAAAATAATTTGGTTTCATTAAGAATGAATATGATACATGTGCTTACATGAGGTTTAGTGGGAGCACAAACAATTTTATATTACTATATAGGGATGAAATACTACTATTTGGATTTGAGATAACAACATTACATGAGTTTAAGGACTGGTTGGGAAAGAAATTCACCATGAAGTAATTAGGTGAAACAACTAACATCATAGTGATTAAAATCATACATGATAGGTCAAGGAGGATAGTTAAACATATTCAAAGTATTTTCTTTGACTAGATATCAAATAGGTTTATAATGGAACAATCCAAGAGTGTATTCATTCCAACATCACATGGTATACATATTTCTACGAATATGTTCCCTCATATACAATCGTAAAGAGAGACAATGACTAAAATCCTACAAACTTCAGTTATAGGATCTATCATGTATTCCATATTATTTACAAGGCTTGATATTTACTATGTTTTTATAATGGTAGGAAGATATCAAAATAATATAGTTGAGCAATATTGGGCTTCTATTAATGATATACATAAGTATATATAGAGAACTAAGGATGTGTTCTTGTTGTATGAATTAGATGAAGATATATAAATCAGTGGTTATATATATGCTACCTTTCAAATAGATCATAAGGATTTTATGTCAAGATAATGATATAAATTTTTTCTCAGTTAATGAGCTATGATCTGTAAGAGTTTAAATAAACCAATTATTTATAATTATATAGAATATTCTGAGAATATTATGGCTTCTGATGTAGCCATGAAATCAATTTGGATTCACAACATTGTTTAAGAGCATGATGTTTTCCTAAAATTGAATAACCTATCATAGATTACTATGATAACACTGCATTAGATGGTATTTCTAAAAAACCAATTTCATATTAAAGTACAAAGAATATATTTCAAAAGTTCAATATATTGAGGTATTTTTCTCTTTGAGGAGAATTGTAGTGAGTATAGTATCCACAAATGAAAACATGGTGGACCCATTGACGAAGGATCTTTCTCTATAGAGGCATGAGTATGATTTGATTTCTAGTAGAAAAAATGTTGTTAAAATTTTTTTATAGTGTAATTGAGTGTCTATTAGAGTTAGTGACTAGAAAACAATTATAGGTACTATATGATTACATGTATTCATTTTCATGAATATTAAGGATGTTTCTTATCACATCATGATTTTTCTTCTACATGACATTGTATGTTATAATTTCCTAAGAGTATCTATCAAATTTAAAGGTCATAGAAGTTCCCCAGAATGATGATAACCTATAGGTTTCATGATAGTATTTTTGAAGAAATTTTATATAGTCATATGATATCATTTTATTGGTAACAAATGATATAGACTATTAGGGGTATAAACTCATAGTAATTTAAGGAACCCGCTCATGGTTTTCACACTTATTAATTTTAATATAATGATGTAATGAGAATGAGACCCTACATTAAAAAAACAAAATTTAATGTTTCATTGAATGTTCTTATATATGAACATATTTATTGATCCTTAGACTTTAAGATTATTATTAATGAATAACATAAGTTTCCTAATTTGACCTATTGAAGAAAAAATTGATGATATATGATTTTTATTAACTATGATTTGTTGGGTACATCATGACTGATGATAAATTATTGTTTAATGTGAAAAAAGAATTTATCCCTTCTATGTATTAAAGGAATTATATATATCAGACCCTTTGATGAGAATAGAAATGCATGGATAAATCCCTAACCATAGTGTTCTGTAGAAAATACTATTTTCAAAATGTCAAATATAGAATCATAAATAAAAAATGTTGATAATGAAAGTACATGTAATCCTTTCTTAGATATATAACCATTAAATAAATTATATTACAAATTATGTATTTTTATGTGGTTGTTTGTTGTTTTTACATTAAATTCTTAATCTATGGGCGAATTCACATTTTTATAGATGATAACCTTTGAATTTAGGTGTATTACATATTGTCACTATGAAATGGGTCTTGAGAGTCCCACACTAGGTGTATTCAGTATCTTATTTGAATTCAATGTTGAACTTAAAAAGTTAGAATAAATATTATTCATGTTTTGTGGTTTAATAATTATGTCGGTTTGGTTCATTACCAAGATTTAATAACATGTTATTTGAAAGAATAATTGAGTTAAACAATAATTATAAATATTTATTTTTATGGTTTTTTGAATTGAATATTTATTATATTCATCAAGGGATAATGTGTTCATATTTATTTTCAAAATAAACAGTCATCAGTCATGCTGTTGTAAATACAAAGGAGGATAATTATACCAATCTTAGTGGTAAGGTTGAAAATGATGTAAATGATATTGATTTATATATTCTTAAGTGATGTTCATATCAAGTGATAAATAATAATAATAATATTATTATTATTATTTGATATGAGTTCAACTAAGAGTTATAGAATTTTCAAGGGTCCTTTCTAAAAATTTCTATCCCTAAACCAACCATAATAAATATCTAATTATAACACTTTACATATACATAATTATTGTGTGAAATAGATACAAAAAATCTCTCTCAATCCCAAGAGAGTGTTTTCGAGTGTTCCCTATCCTCCTATTATCTCATGCAATCAAGAGAATATAAATAACATATAATCTTTGAGGATAATTTTACTATGATCAACCACAGAGGGTGCAAGCGATTGGGATTGACCATGCTAGCACTTAAAGATTCTATGGTGATGTTCAAAGATTGTTTTCAATGTGTTGATCACCGATAGAGGTATTATGAACTTTTTTTACACAGTTAAATCTTGTTATGATAAGATCGAGTCAATTGGATCATCAATTAATAATGAATTAAAAGTTCAAGTAATTATAGAACTACATATAAATTTATTATATATTTACATGTGAAGATCCTCCCTTCTAGTTGCAGAATGTAATATAATCAAGTAATCTACAAAAAACAATGATCATGATGTTATTAATTATATGTAGAATGTTTTTTTTAAATTAATACTAAAATTTGAGTTGTCCTTTCTAAAACAGATGATTCAACTAAGGCTAGAAGCTACACATGACACATTCTTTCTTATGTTCCATGGATCAAGTTATTTGCTTCTTATTTTATTTTATTTTATCATTCCATGGTATACATGTTATAAATTGAGATGATATGTATATATTTCAATATAATATTTAACACTTATTTATTTATGTTTTCTTAAATCAGATATTTTACCTTATTTATTCTTTCCTGCATGTTTATTGTCTAACTATTATGGAATTTGATATGACATCTCTCACCTATAATTTGAGATCACCCCTTATTATATTTTATCTTGACCACTATTTGAAGAATCTTATGTCTCAGGGAACGTATAATAGGCAATTTTATTTATGGATAAATGTTCACAACAAGTAAAATAAATTTTCTTTATATTTATAGTCTCTAAGACACTAAACCTTGATGTCCTTGGGTGGTATGCATATTTTTTAGATGTATTAATTAGAACATGGTATTAATTTATTATTTATATTTTTTATATTTTTTTGTATAAACCTTTTTCCTCTTTGGTTATAAACACTTATTATACATTCATTGGTTATATATCACTTATTTTCATTATTGGAGATTGTAATTACAATTATTTGACACTTGTTTTGTAATGAAGATATCAAACTACATTATTCAATACAAATTTCACCATTAAATGATTATAAAATATATTGATATCATTTTTTCCATTATTTAAAAATCCCCAAGTTCATTTTATGGGGACTATTGGCATGATTTGATTGAAATAGATTCATGATGATCTTATTTTAGGTAATCTATCGTTAACAATGAATTAATTCATAATGATCATAATTTTTTGCATCATACTTTTATAGACATATTAATGATATATATTAATCCATGAAATAATATATAATCATCAAATATGTTTTATAAAAAATCATGTATGGAGGTGATGAAAAGAGGAAAACGTTTCTCAAGGAGGAGGTAGTCCACACATATGAATGGGAAACATTTTCATTTTTCAAAGAATGGAAAGAGGGTAAAAATTAATTTATCTTGTAATAATGAAAATAATGTTACAAATATGATATATATTAATTAAATAATATGTTTAAATATCAATTTATAGTGGTTGAGGAAAACAAAACATGTTTCATTGTAGAGGCAGTAGTCCACGTGTACACACTAAAGAAGTTTTCATATTTATAATGGAAAAATAGGGAAATTTGAATAATGATTATTCCATAAATATAAAAATATTAGTAAAAAATAAATATGATTTTTTCATATTGTGATGGATATGATATTTTTTTAGGAGAATCATAGTTATGAAAAAAAATATTACTGAGAGATTAGTACTTAGGTTGATAATTTGAACATCTCTTCAAGTACATCATAGAAATAGAGGGCTTAAGTGAACTTATTATGATTAGATGATTATGAAAATAGTATAGGATTATAAGATAATTAAAATGGGAATAAATTCACTAATATTTTTACATTTTAGAGTGTATTTGAAGGGGTTTTTTATGTACCCTTTTATAAGTAAAGAGAAATATGTTTTTAAATATAACCTATTAATATTAAAGAAACATTAATTTTTCATGGAAAGTGAATTAAAAAGTGGAAAATAATGTATATAACACAATTTTTTGGTTGATAAAAACCTTAAAAAATCATTTAAATAAATGTTGGTAAAATGTTTTAAGTATTTTACAATGAGATTTTACACTATTACCAATTTTTGTTTTTTACTATGGAAATTTGGTTTTATGTAATTAATTTATTTTTTATGACTAAAAATAAAATGAAACTAATTAAAAAAACAACTAATGATTTGGTTAGATCAACTATGTCGAATACCATAAGAGGGGGGTAAATCCTGGTATGAAAAATTAAAACTTTTTCCCTTTCGGATCTTGATTCGTCATTAGAAAAAACTCAATTCTTTCTCCCTCCCATAGAAATACATGAACATATATGAAATAATTCATATAAAACAAAAAATTTACTTGGTTCACCCACACTAGGATATGTCCAAGGAAAATACAATGGCTTTGTGCCGATGTACCAAATTCACTAAGGCATAATTCCAACAATGAGTAAAATGTTTAGGATAGATCTTCTATTCCCAGGATCACTTCCTTTATAAAGTTTAGGGTCTTCTCACTGTATTCCCAAGGGTAACTCTATATGTATCTTTCTCTAGATCACTGCCAGTGGAAAGGTTCATTTTCTTCCTCTTCCTGTGTTCAATTCTCTTGGAAAGAAATCCAAATATATTTTATAGAATTTTAGGATAATCACAGTTTATGGACTTCCAATTCCCTTCATTTGCATGAATTATTTCATCTTTAACCTTAGATATATGATCTGTTGAAGTCCCTTTTTCACCCATAGAGTAATTCCCCATTTTTAGGTACTACTAGGTACCGGAAAAACCTTTTACAAACCGATTTGAAGCATTTAGAATTCTCCTTATGTAAATCGAGAACTATATTCTTCTACTACGTACTGAGTACCAGGTTTAGTACTCGGAAAACCTCCTTCACGTACCACTTCCACTTCCACAAACCTACCTTCATCCACAGACTGCCTCTGCATTCGCTATTGCATACCGCCTCTGCATACCGACTCTACGAACCTCCTATGCAAATCAACCTATGCCCACAAAATATTCTGTATTTGCAGACAACCTTCACTAACCACTGGTGTAAAAAATCTTCTTCCACTGTGTACCATGTCCTATGTGGGTTACATTAGTTTTCACAAAGCTTCAGCAGAATTTCTTCCACATGAACCACTTTAGCTTTTACAGAATTCTTCCTCAAAAACATCCTTTATAATTTTTCAAAATCCCAGATAAAAATATGTTCTCTATTGATATTAAATCTCAATTAAAAATGTGGGAATTAGTGATTCTTATATAGGTAAAGATATCTGAAATATATGCTAATCCAATATTTACCTAATCTTTGATTTGGTATAGCCTCTACTGCATATTAATGCTCTTTCCACCAAAAACTGTAGCCTTCCTAAGAACCATTTTTCATATATGGTCTACATACTACCTTTACTCCTATGCGGCCTATATCTTCTTACAATGACAATCCATCCGCATACTGCACAACCTTCCACCGCAAACCGGTTTTAGTTTCACGAACTGCTCTTGTTTACCGTTCCTGCTTCTTGGTACGTGGCTGTGTACTATTTGGAGAACATGGTATGCAATCCATGAATTGTGGAACATGGTATCATCCTTTGCCAATTTTCTTCAAATTTCCTTATAATGTTCATTCCTATTAAGAAATCCTTCATTTACCAACGTGAAACTCTCAATTTTGAGGCCCAAAAATTTGGAAAAAACTATAAAATTGTGCCACCTTAAAAACCTTCTTCTAGAAAACACCAACTATACTCATTCGTGATAATATGGATTTGACAACAAACAAAATCACACCCATGATATACCAAGAGGACACATTGAGGGATTTTTTCCAATAGATTCTAAATAATAAATCCATTATATTGAATAAAATTTATATGGGAGAGAATGTTAATTTTAAGATTCTCAAAAATAAAATTTAAAACCCATTCTTAGAAAAAGTTTAGTTTTAAGAAGAAAAATTATTTTTAGGATAAAATTATTAATATTTTTTAACATAATGACATTATTTGTTATATTATTAACCAAATAAGTTTTTGTTAGCTTTAAAATCAATCTAAAAACCCATTCCACCTTTTGGATTGTTAATTAAAAGAAATATACCAAAAATAGATTTTATAAAATGAAATATTACATAATATTCAAAATTTTAAACATTGGTTTTCTAAATTCAAAATAGTTTTTTTAAATATATTATTTTAATTTTAAACTAATTTTTTTTCATGAAATTTTTTATATGTTTTAAATTTATACTTAGTATATGATAATGTTAAAAACCAATGGTATAGATATAAATTGAATTTTTAAATACTCACCTAATGATTAACTGTTAAAAATCCCAAATTTCATCCTAAGATAATTTTGACCTAATTAGTTAATAAATAAATATCATTTAATCAGATTTAAGTTATAAATTTTATATTTTTATATTTTAAATATAAATAAAAAATATAAAACAATTATTTTTATTGAAAAATCAAAATTTAATTTTTTATTTTTGGAAATATTATTTTATATTAATTTATAAATAAATAGGTTTTTGTATATTAGATTTAAAAATTACATATTTTCAAAATGATCTTCTTAAATGTGATAAATTTAATTTAATATATAAAATACACTTCGTGTTAAAAATATTTCTTTTAAAATATCACTTTTTAACCTTTAATAGTTTCAAATCACATATCATTAATAATTTATCTTCTAAATATGAAATTTAATCAATAAATTAATCTTGATTTATTTATAATAATATATAAAGAATTAAAATATATGTTTTTATTATAGGGAATTTTATTATCTTTTCATTTATTGGAGTCTTTATTTTCAAAATAATTTTATTATTGATGTTTCTTATCATATTGATTTTTTCATGAGGTATGTTTCAATTAATTTTAGTTTTGTGTTTCATGATTTATATTCTATTCAAAATACAATTCTTTTAAATGTAAATTAAATCTAAGTTCCTGAGGTGTTACATTCTCCCCCATTAAATTAATTGTTTTCTCAGAATTGTAATTATCATATACTAATGGAAATATCTTAGGGTATTTAAAAGATATAAGTGACTCCAAATATAATTTCTAGATATATATCACCCTACCATAAATATGGTACATGTCTTTTTTCTTATAATAGGATTACCCTAAATATTAATGTTGCATCAATTCATTCATGTATTGTTTGTTGCAACTATTATATGTAATAGACTATTAAATATTTTTTAATTGTGGTTTATGGAGGTTTCACTTGTTTTTATCAGCATTTTTTACATCATGTTTTGATCATAGTGATACATCGTTTCAAACATGTTGTTGGAATCTTTAATATGGGTCTATTTGATTATAATGAGTTGAATTTCTGTGGACCACTTTTTGTATTTTCATTCCAGTTACAGATTAATAACATTATATTGGTGTTGTCAGAAATATTGTGGTTACAACCATTCATTCAAGTGTTATTGGTTTAAACTATTATAAGTAGTGTATTATTCGATATGTTTTGACTGTTAAAGATCTGATGGACATCGTGGAAGCATCTTCCTCCTCTTATTGATTTAGTTATTTTTGTGCTGAAAAAATCCATATCCAAAAATGTTTCATCACTTGAATAATACGAGTTCTCTAATGTCACCAACACAATGTGCTCATGATAGAAATACCAACTATATGAAATTTTTATTGAGTCATTTAAACCATTCATTTTTATGATGATCTATATTCTAAATTAGAATGGAATGTTTCTCAAGAAATATGATGTGAAATATAATTCCATTTTAATTTTAATCATAGAATGATATGATTTTACATTCTTTATTGATATAGACCATCAAGTTATAAGGGATTGGAACTCATGAATATGGTGTAATCATTTTAGTTTTCATGATGTTATATATGTTTCTTGTTTTCTTTACCGCTTTAAATTTCAATATGGTTTAAGCCCATTAATCCTCGTGTATGCCCTGTAACCCTTTCATTATTTAATAATATTTTCAAAGAAATGTGTTTGGTGACCAAATCATGTATCACTTTATTTAAAAATCAATTTCATATAATCTTAATCCCCAAAAATAATAAAACAAATCCCCTAGAATAACTAAACTAATCCTAAAAAAATAAAACCCTACTTTGACACCAATAGAGGTTCCCGAAACCTATAATACCAGACTCGGTGCTAGAAATACATACTTTATACATAGACATTTATACCATGTGAGATGAACCAAGATAATCATATATTTATTTTACATCATTTCCTTTCGTTAAACATTGAATTTCAAAAATAATCTCACAGCCTTGAGAAATTAAGGTTTAGTGTCTATGAGGACTATTTATATATGCAACATATTACACAATAAATGTGAACATTTATTCATAATCAAACCACAATAAACCCCATTCTAGATTATTTATAGTTTATACTCATATTTATAACTCAGAGAATATATATATAAGAAATGTGTGTGATCAAATGACTTATAATGGGAAAATATTTTTTAAAATTTTATCTAGGGTTAGATCATAAGAAAGTATAAAAAAATGATCATGTGATTCTAGTTATTCACAATAAGTTATCTTCAAAAACCATCTATATTATTTCAATAAATACTTTAGAAATGGTTATTCAAGAAAGGATTGTGGAAATAATTTTTTTTCTTCGTAATATATTACACATAATAATTCAATTTGGGTCCAAAAAAGGGAGAAAAATGGGATGGTGGTTTTTTCCTCTAATAATAATAGAGATTATATTGTTAGGGATACTAATCAAACTATAGATTCGCCCTTTAAAATCAAACTATCTCTTATTATATCCTATAGATTTGTGGGAAAGGTTCAAAATGTTCAATCTATCAGTGAGTACATAGTAAATACTTACAAGAGTAATCCATCTTCTGATGAAATTACAAGTGTTTCACAACTATCACAAGAAGAGGATATAAATTTTCACTCTGACACCACTGGATAATTTCAAGGTAATTATGAGAAATATTTTAAAATTTAGGATGATTATTATAATTTTAGTATGATAAAAGGTAAGAAACCAATGGTTCTTTTATATGGTCTCATTACTCTAAATCCCAATACATCTAAAAAATGTATCAATTACTCTAACATAAAATGAAAATTTGTCACTAGATACTTAGAAACCTATAGGGTAAAAAATAAAATCATTCCCCCTAACACATGCTTGACCAGTTTCTTCTTGATTTAAATGGTATTGACTGTGATGATGAAGGTGATCTTTATATGAGGGAGTCATATCATATCAAGGAGGAGTTGGGGAATGATTTGGATTCATTGATAAATGAACATGATAAATTTTTTTATCAATGATACAAAGATAGTGAAATTACTACTGAGTATTACCTTCAAATTAGAAATATAAATTTTATTTTGATGGTTGAGGAATATGAATGAAATCCTAGTTTTAATTTCAGGTATATTACATAGAAATGATGGTTTATTTCATTATCCATTCAGAAGATGTATTCCATGGATTTATTTTGATATTTGTCCTATATTTTTTTGTATTAGAAAAGTTTTTGTATTATATTCATTTATTTTTTTTATTTATAGATAGTTTCTAGTTTAGTTTTGTAGAATATATTTTTCCCTACAAATTTTGGAGGTTTATCTTGTGGTTATCATCATTTATTTTCTTGTTTTTATTATAGTGATTCATATTTGTAATGTAAGGTGTTGGGATCTTGAATAGGGGTTTGTTTCCTTATAATGATTTGAAATTCCTTGGACCAGTTTATTTGTTTTCATTCTAGCTACATATTACTAACAAGATTGTGGTGTTGTTGGAAATATTGAGGTTTCAACCATTCATTATGGTGTTGTTGGTTGCTACTATTATAAGAAATGGAAAAGTAAAAAAAAATTTACTATGGGTTCTAGAGGTTTTGGGTGTTGTTATCAGCATTTTTTACATCAGGTTTTGATCATAGTGATTCATCTTTTCAAAATAAGTTTTTGGTATCTTTAATATCCGTATATTTGAATTCAATGAGTTGAATTTCCTTAGGCCCCTTTCTGAGTTTTTATTCCAGTTATAGATTACTAAATAGCTAGTGGTTTTGTTGGAAATATAGAGGTTTCAACTATTCATTCAGGTGTTATTGGTTTCAACTTTTATAAGCTATGGAATGTTCAAAAAAAAATTGACTACTAATGATCTGATAAACATTGAGGAAGTATCTTCCTCATCCTAGTGATTTTCAGCTTTCTATACTGAAAAAATTTATATCCAAAATCATGTTGTCACATGACTCATTCTAATTCTCTAATATCTCCATCACAATTGTCACGACCCATCCTAGTGGGGCCCGAGCTGCAACTCCCCAAGCCCGACTCTAATAGGCCAGGGGCTGGTGACTAGCACCGAGTACGCATGCTACTAACATGGGAGGCATTTCCTATAAACCTGTACACACACACATATCTCCAATCCCACAATGCTGAAAAGTAAAAACTACTAAAAAGGAAATGATGCATGCATACACTAGAACCCAACCACAGAGTACAACATGAATGTAATGTCCATGAAAGTAAAACCCTGGGCCAAAAGTAGAAGGCCACCAAAAAAGAAAGTCTATAACAAAGTCAAACCTATAAGGAGAGGTACTGGGACTGCAATCTGTATCCATAGAAACACACCTCGGCCCACCTGATCTCACTAAGCACCGTCCGGTCCTGGTCCACCTAGAATAATGACAAAGGCTCGCTCTTTTGCACAAGACACGACAGGTGCGGGTAAAGCCCTTGTGGGGGTGAGTATAACAATACCTAGTAGGACACCCCAAAACCACAAAGAAAATACAACAATGGAAAATACCATAAAGGAAAGATACAGTCAGCTCTACACAGTATATGTCTACCGAACATATAACAAGAATATCCAGATATACTCATACACAAACGACCATCACGATACCGCCACTAAGATCCAGCTCAAAGATTCCACTAAGCATGTAATAAGGACAACACACTCCTAGTTCTAAGGAAAGAGAGATATGAAGTACACGTTACGGGAGAACACACTACACAAGTTCCATGAGAACCTAATACTCAAATGAGGATCACAGCCATGTCATGGGCTGATTCCGACAACTCAGTCTGAGCTAATCTTCTAAGCAGAGGATTGGGGCCTGGGTAAAGTTGGTCACGTCGATACTAAGAACTCTACCTAGGGTTCCAGGAATGAATATAGGATCGTTCTCTTTGTCTCATAGAGGGGATTCCAACAGCTCTATTCAGGATGTTCTGCTGAAGGGAACATACTCTTGTGTAAATGAAATGATACCAGAAACCTTCAGGAGAAAGACTAAGGGGACAAACCCTAAGGAAACAAGCCCATGTTATAGAAGGCAATTGGCTCAAGCCTTGAAGAATGTATTACATGGCGTGTAGTATGGTTACACACCGTGTTCCTTGACCCCAGGTACTTCCCGTGTAAACGCCCCGTGTCATCCATTCAAACTGTGTAAAACCAAAATACACAGCGTGTAGAAAAAGTACACGGCGTCTTCCTTGACCCCGGGTACTACCTGTGTAAATGGCCCATGTCAATCGGCTAGTCGGAAAGAAAGCAACTACATGATGTGTAGATGATTCACACGCCATGTACGAGCACCTAGGGCTTGCTCCATGTATGCTAGCCATGTACCCATACACGATCTCTTCCCGTGTCCGTGTCTCCTGCCCGTGTACCTGTACATGGGGTATCCTGGGTATCTGGCCGGGTCTGGCCGGGGAGGGGTATACATGGTGTTTCCTTGGTTGTGTACCTTGCTCGTGTATGTGTACTCACGAAGTACACGCCAGGTAAAACTGGTGATGAAAACACACCGTGTAGCCCATACTATACGGCGTGTAGTCGGGAAATTTCCAGAACGCCATCTTCTCCCTCGCTCGTCGGCCGATCTTCCAGATCCGCGATCTCTCGTCTATTCCTCCCGATACTCCAGATATTGGTTCGGTTCGCCATACGAACACCACGACCGGTGGTTTCATCCTTTAAAACAGATCATAAACCTCAAACTATCTATCTGAAAAAAATGTCTGAAAACTCATAACTCTCGATCCTCTCCGAATCGTCCACCGATATCGTTGCCGCACCTCTATGACACCGCTTCAGGGTTGGATCCACTGTTTGCGATCGTTACATCATAGAACGGATGTTCAAAGATCCGTCGTTCATCGCCCCATGAAGAACGTGATGAACACGAAGAAAAAGAAGGGGAGAAATCCAAGAAACGAAATTGAGGAACAAATATCCGCTGTCGTTCGTCACAACATTGATCCACTCCCGTTAATGGGATTAAACGGAGCAAAAAATAAAAAACAATGGGTTAACATGGATTCAATCTCCCAAAAATCCCCGCAAAAGGCCATCCCGTAGAAACGATTGATCCGTGGACTAATTTGTTCGTGGATTAGCCCATGTTCATTATAGAAATCATCAATGGTGAAGAAATCACAATTTAAACATCCTACATGGATTCCACGACATTCGTTGGTGATGATCCGGTTGTCGCGTCGTCATCACCAGAAAAATCGTCAAGAACGTCGTCACCGCGTAGGGAGTTCTTCTCCAGAGCTCTCCAGAGGAAATCATAGTTAAGGGGATTGTAACCCTGACCCTCCCTGAAAAATCTCTATTTAAATGAATAAAAGATTTTGTTTCAATAAGGATATTAATAAAATATTTTAATAAAATATTTTATTACCGTTGTGTCCCAAAACCAGATTTCACCACCGACCCGTGCTGGCCGATGTTATGTCTCTTCTAGGGTAAAACTGTTTCTCTGAACGCAATGCTTCCATTGGATTTTCGATCTGATCACCAATTCAAGAGTTATTACACTTTTTAAGGAAACCACACTCGTGAGTAATTTATTTATTAAATTAAATTCAAAAAATTGTTCCAGGATCACCGGGCCTCGGAACTACACGTCGTCTCAGAGCCTAGTCTCGAATTAATTCCCATATAATATTAAAATAATACAAGTAATAATTTGCGACAATACATCACACCCACCTTATGGCTTTTACTTCCCCAAAAATCCAAAACAAGGGCTACTAAAAAAGATGTGGGTACTGCATGCGAATCTGAGCCTCCTGCTCCCACGTGCTCTCATAGAGATTCCCATGCTGCCACTGGGCACACACTAAGGGAATATCTTTCCCACGAAGGATATTCTCCTGCTGATCCTCGATCTCCACTGGGTACTCTACAAAGGTCCCTCCATCATTGATGTCCAGCTCCCCCCAGTCGATAACGTGTGATGGATCGTGCACGTACCTCCATAGCTGCGACATATGGAAGACGTTGTGTACCCGGTCCATATAAGGAGGTAGAGCCAAGAGATATTCCACCTCTCCAACTCTACTCAGAATCTAAAAAGGGCCAACGAACCTCGGAGATAGCTTGCTGCCTCGGCCAAATCTCTGGAATCCTCATCGAGGTGAGACTCGAAGGAACACATGGCCTCCCTCCTAGAACTCCAAGGGCCTCCACCTTTTGTCGGCACATGATTTCTACCGACTCTGTGAAATCTTCATCTACTCCTAGTTGACCTGAACCTTATCTATAGTACCTCTCACCATCTCTAGGCCCATGAGTGCTGACTCTCCCGGGTCAGTCCAGCAAAGTGGTGACCTGCAAGGTCTCCCGTACAGAGCCTTAAATGGTACCATACCAATAGTGTAATGATAACTGTTGTTGTAAGAAAATTTCACCAGTGGTAGGTGATCCTCCCAGTTACAACCAAAGTTAATTATGGAAGCTCAAAGCATATCCTACAGAACTTGGATGGTCTGCTCCGTCTGACCATCAATCTGAGGATGAAACTCTGTGTTCAAGCGTAACTAAGTCCCAAAAAGCTTCCTGCAATCCCTTCCACAACCGGGATGTGAAACGAGCATCACGATATGAAACGATCATTGATGGAACTCCTTCAAGTCGAACTATCACATGCACATAGAGGCGTCCCAATCCCTCTATTGAACTTTTCTACCGTATGGCTAGGAAGTTGGCTGACTTGGTGAGTCGATCAATGATCACCCAGATGGAATCATGTCCCCTGGACGTACATGGTAAACCCATCACGAAGTACATGGACATTCATTCCACTTACACTCTGGAACCTCAAGGGGCTGTGTCAAACCTGCTAGCACCTAGTGCTCAGCCTTTACTTGCTGACAAGTAAGGCATCAAGAGACAAACACTGGCACACCATTCTTCATTCTTGGCCACTAGAACTGACGTCGGAGGTCATGATGCATCTTTGGCAAGCCTGTATGTGCAGCCAAAGGAGATGTATGGAACTCATTTACAACCTCCTCTAAATACTTCATAGGTACTACTGTGAGCCTTATGAAAAGAACAACGTGATCCCCTCATTCTAAATATTCATCAACCGCAACACCTGTGGATATCTGAGCACATAGAGTCTCATAGCTAGCATCCTCGATCTGTGCTTCCCTGACTCACTGTAAGAGTGGAGGGGTAACAACCATCGACTGAAGGTAAGCTCCCTCATCTCTGTCCATTAAGGATAACTGTTAGGAGGCCAACTGCCTCGTCACTTCATCCAGCAACTGCGAACTGGATTTCCTACTAAGAGCATCTGCCACGACGTTACCCTTCCTAGGCGTGTAAAGGATCTCAAAGTCATCATCCTGGATGAACTCAAGCCGTCGTCTTTGTATCAAATTCAGTTCCTTCTGAGAAAAGATATATCTGAGACTCTTGTGATCAGAGTAGATGGTAAACCAATCACCCATCAGGTAGTGCCACCACATCATCAACGCGAATAATACCACTGCAAACTCAAGATCATGGGTTACGTAGTTCTTCTCGTGTGGCCTCAATTGGTGTCAGCCATAGGCAATCACTACTTGCCTCTACATTAGGACACAACCAAGCCTGTATCCTGATGCGTCGCAGAACACTACGTACTCAACACCCTCCTCTAGTAATCACAAGATTGGGGCGCTCTTCAAACTCTGTCTCAACTACTGGAAAACATGCTGGAATCTCTCGGTCCACACGAAAGTCTACCCCTTTCGGGTCAAAGATGTCATGGGTGCTGCAATCCTAGAGAAATCAAGGATGAATCTCCTATAGTAGCCTGCCAACCTAAGGAAACTCTGCACCACTGTCACGCTCCGGGGTGGATACCATGCTAGCACTGCCTCCACCTTGGATGGGTCCACTGCTACACCATCTTCGGAGAAAACGTTTCCCATAAAATGGACCTCATGTAACCAGAACTGACACTTCAAGAGTTTCACATACAACTGGTGCTCTCGGAGTGTGTCCAGAACCATCCTTAGGTGACTCGTGTTCTCCTCCTCGGACGTAGAGTACAAAAGGATATTGTCAATGAAGACCACTACAAACCGGTCTAGATAGGGCTGAAATATCCGGTTCAGGAGTCCCATGAACACTGCCGGGGCGTTCATCACACCGAAGGGCATCAACAAGTACTCATAGTGACTGTAGAGACATTGGAATGTCGTCTTCAAAATATCCTCATCCTGTACTCACAACTGGTTATAGCCTGATCGTAGATCATCCTTCGAGAACCATAGTTCCCCTCTTAACTGGTCGAAGGGGTCATCGATCCTCGGTAGTGGATACCGGTTCTTCACGGTCACCTGATACAAGTGCCGGTAAACCAAACATATCCCCATGATCTGGTCTACCTTCTTGGAAAACAACACTGGGGCCACCCAGGGTGAAATGCTGGGTCTCACAAAGCCCTTCTTCTGCAAGACATCTAGATGTACTCTCAGAACATGACACTCTGCAAGAGCCATCCGATATGCTGATGCTGATATCAGTGTCGTCCCGGGTTGCAACTCAATGCAGAAATCTATCTCTCGATAGGGCGGTAGCCTAGGGACATCCTCTGGAAAGACTTCCTCATACTCAGCCACTACTGCTGGAAATTGGAACTAGTAACATCTGTCGTGCCAAGGGCTAGGCTAGCCAACTGATGTGAAATCGGTTGTGCCCTCTTATGCATGAGTCCATCCTGTACTGCCTGGGTCTCTCTTTCAGCGAAAAAAGAGAACCTTATTCGATCACTACGGACACACCACACCCTTTGCCTAAAATAGTAGATTTGGGAATGAACTATCGATAGCCAATTCATACCAAGAATGAAATTATAAGGCCTCGATGCTACCACCAATGGGTTCTAACCGAAACTCTCACCTCCAAGGGTCCCGTCACACTATCTACAGAGGTGTGTGATCTCTGAATCTTCTACAGTCCGTGTTTCTAAGCGTAACGGTCAACTCAATGGCTCAAATGGAATCTCAAGGTCTTGAAAAGATAACTAGCTAGAAAGGAATGGATAGCTCCTTTGTCTATCAGTACGACATCCAAAGTAGAAAAGACACATATAGTACCTCTAATCATTCTGGGAGTACCTGGGTCATAAGCCTCTGCCGCCTGTAGCTGTCCCTACCTCTATCCACCAGCTCCCTGAGCCTGGGGTGGACCTCCTGGGGGTGGTGGTGGCAAAGGGTCAAAACGCCATCCACCTCCAGCTACTCTCCCAGCTCCTCTACCACGTCCGCCGCCCCACAGATCTTTCTGCTACACATGTTGCCTCTGCCTCGGTGGTCCATCCACGGCTCCCATGTCAGTAGTAAGGTGGGTCAGACAATCTCGAGCTTGATGTCCCCTGCCATCACATGAGTAGCATCGCATCTGTCGAGGCTAGATGGATGCGCCCTGCGAACCCTGTATGGTAGATCCCCTATGTTGGGATCTCCTCTAAAAATGTCTCCCATTCCTGGGTCCCTGACGTCGGCTCCCTGATGCTGAGGTCTCTACTCCACCCCGCCCACTACTGACAACTGCCGGCTATCTCTACTCTTCTAAGAAGCTCTCGACCACCATGGCCCGCTCGAGCACTCCATAATAAGTAGGAATGCTCATAGGGATGATTCTAGCTTGGATATCTCTGTGCAAGCCCCACTCAAAAGTCAGAGCTATGAAGTACTGATCTCTGGCCATATCAATCGAGTACCGCGAGAGGTGGGTAAACCTCGATGAATAGTCATCCATAGACATGGTTCCCTGCTAGAGCTGAAGAAGTTCTTGTATACGTACTTCTCTCAGGGTAACCAGTGAAAACTCCTCTGTGAAGAGATGCTCAAACTCTGACCATGCAAGTGTCTCCTCGTCGTGGGTCTGCATAACCAACCTCCACCATCGTCCTACCAAGCCCAACTGAAGGCTTGCTACCAGGATCACCATCTGGTCTGATGGTTTCCTGACCAAATAGAAGACTCTGGTCACTACCTCAAGCTAGTCCTCTACTGCCTGAGGGTCAGGCTCACCTTGAAACCTGAGGGGTCTCTATCTTTCAAACTCCTAGATTGTGCTCAGCCTGCGCTCCTCCTCCACTGGTACAACAGGTACTAAACACTGCTCCATAGGTGCCGGGATAACTGGCACACCACATAATGGTAAAACTGGTGGATCCAGTCCTTGTATCGAAGCTTTATCACTTAGGGGGTGATCCTCGTGATCGAGCTGCTGGATCCTAGCAGGTGCGCATCGCAGAGGCATCCTGTTAAAGAAACATGATGTATCTCAGTCAGTGAGTATATCTGGAGAGATGAATCAAAAAGGACATGGAAATGACAACCCATTACAATATGATTCATGTACCATTATTTTCCCTTTAAACTAGTGTTATCATGTTCCAAGTCAAAAGGCATGTTATCAGAGTCCTGGTGTATGGATACGTCGGCCGCCCGCACCAACACTAGGGTCCCTGGCCTGAAATATGAACTCAAAACACTTAATACTACTTCCCCAAAAAAACTCACAGACTCTCAGTCCAAAGGTAGAACTGACATCCTCTGATACCACTCTATCACGACCCGTCCTAGTGGGGCCCGAGCCGTAACTCCCCAAGCTCGCCTCTAATAGGCCAGGGGCTGGTGACTTGCACTGAGTAGGCATGCTACTAACCTAGGAGGCATTTACTATGAACTTATACACACACACACATATCTCGAAGCCCATAAAGCTGAAAATTAAAAACAACTAAAAAGTAAAAGATGCATGCATACACTAAAACCCAACCACAGATTACGACAGGAAAGTAAAGTGCAAGAAAGTAAAAACATTGGGCTAAAAGTACAAGCCCACAAAAACAAATGTCTGTAACAAAGTCCAACCTGTAAGGAAAGGTACTGGTTCTACAATCTGTACCCGTAGGAACACACCTCGGCCCGCCTGATCTCACTGAGCATCGTCCGGTCCTGGTCCACCTAGAATCCTCTCAAAGGCTCGCTCATCTGCACAAGACACGACACGTGCGGGCAAAGCCCGTGTAGGGGTGAGTATAACAATACCCAGTAGGACACGCCAAAACCACAAAGGAAATAAAACAAGGGAAAATACCACAAAAAAAAGATACAGTCATCTCTACACAGTATATGTCTACTAGACATATAACAAGAATATCCATATATATTCACACACGAACAACCATCGCGATACCGCCACTAGGAACCAGCTCGAAGATTCCACTAAGCATGTAACAAGGAGAACACACTCCTAGGTCCGAGTAATGAGAGATACGAAGTACTCATTCAGAGAGAACACACTTCACAAGTACCTTGAGAACCTAATGCTTAGATGAGGATTATAGCCAAGTCATGGGGTGATTCCGACAACTCAGTCTGAGCTAATTCGCTAAGTAGAGGATCGGCGCCCTAGTAAAGTTCGTCACGTCGATACCAAGAACTCTACCTAGGGTTACAGGAATGAATAGATTATCCGATCTAAGTCTCACAGAGGGGATTCAAACAGCACTATTCAGGAAGTTCTGCTGAAGGGATCATACTCTTGTGTAAAGGAAATGACACCAGAAACCTTCAGGAGAAAGACAAAGGGGAAAAAACTAAGGAAACTAGCCCAAGTCACAGAAGGAAACTGGCTCAAGCCTTGAAGAATTTATTACATGGTGTGTAGTATGGTTACCGGCCATGTTCCTTGACCCCAGGCACTACCTGTGTAAATGGCCCTTGTCATCTGTTCAAGCTGTGTAAAACAAAAATACACGGCGTATATAAAAATTACACACTGTGTTCCTTGAAACTGGGTACTGCCCGTGTAAACGGCCCGTGTCATTCGTCTTGTCAGATAGAAAGAAACTACACAATGTGTAGATGATTCACAAATCGTGTCAGAGCACTTGGGGTTCACTCCATGTACGCTGGCCATGTACCCGTACACGGTCTATTCCCGTGTCCCTGTCGCCTGCCCGTGTACCAGCACACGAGGTATCCCGTGTATCTGGCCAGTTCTGGCTGGGGAGGGGTATACCCGGCATGTCCTTTTCCATGTACCCTTCCTGTGTCTGTGTACTCCCGAAGTAAATGGTAGGAAAAACCACTAATGAACACACACTGTGCAGACCATACTACATGGTGTATAGTCGATAAATTTCCAGAACGCCGTCTTATCCCTCACGCTTTGGTCGATCTTCCAGATCCGCGATCTCTCGTCCGTTCATCCTGATACTCTAGGGATTGGTTCGGTTCATCATACGAACACCGCGATGGGTGGTTTCTTCCTTTAAAAAGGATCATAAACCTATAACGATTCGTCCGAAGATAAATGCCTGAAAACTCATAACTCTCGATCCACTCTGAATCGTCCATTGATATCGCCACCGCACCTCTATGACTCTGCTCTAGGGTTGGATCCATTGTTGGGGATCGTTACATCGTTGAACGGATGTGCAATGATCCGTCGTTCATCGACCCACGAAGAACACGATGAACGCGAAGAAAAGTAAGGGGAGAAATCCAAGAAACGAAATTGAGGAATGAACCTCCATCGTCATTCGTCACGGCGTTGATCCTCTCCCGTTAATGGGATTAAACGGATCCTAAAATCAACAATAATGGGTTAACATGGATTCAATCCCCCAAAAATTCCCACAAGAAGAAGATCCCACAGAAATGATCGATCCGTGGACTAATCTATTCGTGGATTTTCCACGTTCATTGAAGAAATCAACAACAGGGATGAAATCACAATTTTAACATCCTACCTGGATTCTACGGTGTTCGTTGGCAATGATCTGTTTGCTGCATCGTCGTCGCCGGTGAAAATCATCAAGAATGTCATCGCCACGTCAGGAGGTCTTCTCCAGAGCTCTCTAGAGGAAATTAGAGTTAGGGGGATTGTAACCCTAACCCTCCCTGCGAAATCTCTATTTAAAAGAATAAAATATTTTGATTCAACAAGGATTTAAATAAAATATTTTAATAAAATATTTTATTACGGTTGCGTCCAAATACCAGATTTCACCACAGACCTGCGCCAGACGATATTAGGTCTCTTCTAGGGTAAACCCGCTTCTCTGAATGCAATGATGCCATCATATGTTTTATCTGAGAACCTGTTCAGGGGTTATTCCACTTTTCAGGAAAACCACACTCTCACATAATTTAATTATTAAATTAAATTCAAAAATTTATTCCAAGTTCACTGGGCCTTGTAAGTGCACGACATCTCAGAGCCTAGTCTCGAATTTATTCCCATATAATATTAAAATAATACATAGAAAAATTAGAGACATTACAACAATGTACTCGTGATGGAATTACCAACTATAGAATATTTTTATTAAATCACTTAAACCTTATATTTCTAGTTAAAATCCAACGTCTAATTATGAATGGAAATTTTCTTGAGGATATGTGATGGAAATATAATTCCATTTGCTTTTTTAATATGGAATGGTGAGATTTAAGATTCATTATACATACGGACCTTAAATTTATAAAGTATGGACACTCATAAATATGGTATGATCCTTTTAGTTTTCATGATGTTATATATGTTTCTTGTTTTCTTTACCACTTTAAATTTCAATGTGGTGTAATCCCATTAATACTCATTTATTCCTGATCACACTTTCTTAATTTATTAAATTTTTAATAGATATGGGTTGGGTGATCAAATAATGCCATACTTTGTTTAAAAATAAATTTATCAAATCCTAATCCCTAAAAATCATAAAACAAATCTCCTTGAATAACTTAACTAATCCAAAAAAACAACTAAACTCTACTTTGACACCAATAGAGGTTCCCCAAACCTATAATACCGAGCTAGGTGCTAAAAATACATACTTTATACATATAATTTTATACCATGTGAGGTGAACCTATTTAATCATATATATTTTTACATCATTTCCTTAGGTTAAAAATTAAATTTCAAATAAAATATCAAAAACTTGAGAAATGAAGGTTAAGTGTCTTTGAGGACTAGTTATATATTCAATATGTTATAAAATACTTGTGAGCATTTCTTCATAATCGAACCACATTTTACCCCCTTCTATATTCTTTATGGGTTATACTAATCTTTATAACTTAGGGAATAGAAACATAAGAAATATGTGAGCTCAAATGACTAAAAATGGAAAAATTATTTTCAACATGTTATATAGGGTTAGATTATAATAAACAAAGAAAACATGATCATGTGAGAAATATGCTTTTCAAAAGAACAAGAACAATTATATTTTTTCGCAAGTAATAATACAAATATATTTAATCCTAAGTGGTAAAAAATATTATATGAAATTGGAGAGTGGAAATATGAGAAAATAAATATAAGGCATGAGATATAACATAAGCATATAACATAGAATTATTGAATTCTAACAACCATAGTAAATCATGATATTGTGAATACATCTAACCACATTGAGTTCATGATAAATATTTAGAACATAACTAACCACATCAATTTCATGCTTAATATATTTATATCCTGAGGTATAAAACATTAACCAATCCACTTAATGGAGATATAATACCCCACCCATTATCATACATACATATATGTTCAATAATATATTAATAATTCACTATTTCAATAAAATACAATGAATGAAAATTGGTTTCATATCATTTATAAATGGAAATTTATAGCATGATATCAAATCTTGATTGGTTGATGTCATAAATTTAATAACCCAAAAATAGTATTCCATATATACATTTATAAGTCAATTAATAAATCCTAACTCCATAAGAGAAAAATATTATAGTGTTATAGACTAAAATGGAAGAAAACATAAAATATTCTTTAGAAAAAATTTCTTAACACTGTCATTAAAAGAAGAAGTTATATTTCACTTATAGAAAGATCACTTATTTAGAAATTGAAAAAAAAATATTTAAAAAATTATTATCAGAAATTAATTTCAATAATAAATCATTGACATTTTTTAAAGAATTAAAAAAGGTGAAGTTAATTTTTTAAATAAAATTCAAATTTTAAAAATAATATTCAATAATATAGCCTTAGAAAATTAATTTTTTAAATCATGTTTTACTTTAAAATATAAAACTTTTAGTTTTGAAAATAATATAAAAAACATTCATTTTAGTTTAAATATAAGTATAAATAAAAATAATTTGAAAGAAAAATTTAAATCTAAAAAATTAATATTTATAAAAAAATATGTGCATAATGATAAAAGAATGTGTACACTTGGAAATGTTAAAAAAGATTATTTTCTAAAAATGGTACATGTGGAAAATTTTGAAAGATTATTTAAAACTATTTCAAATAAATTAAAATATTATAAATCAACCATAATAAATTATTTAATCATGGATGAAGAAGTCTATAAAAAGTAAGTATACATAAAGGAAGAAGATTTCATACCATAAAGAAGTTGTGGGTGTGGTTTCACTTAAAAACATCTCATGAGGTAAATTATTTTCAATGGGAAATAAAATTGAGAGAGTAAATTTAAAACATAAATAATAAATAATGGGAATAAAATGGTTGGGGTCTTATAGATAAATGTCAAATAAATTTTCCCCTTATAGAAATTTTTTCATAATAAAATTGTTCTGAAAATGAGATTGGAATGAAACTATTATAAATTTTGTAAACCTTAAACCAATAAATCTTGGAAGGTATTACATGTGATGGATTTATATTACAATTTATACTCATAATTTTTTTATAAATACAACTAAAAGGGAAGTATATAAACTATGAAAAATAAAACAAGTGGTAGATATTACATAACTCTCAAAGAACAAAAATTGTGATGAGAAACCCCTTACATTATTTCTCAGCATCCAAGAAAGTGATTTAAACTCCTATATTATAAATATAACAATATTAATAAAATATTTAATAACATTATTAATATATATAACCCTTTATACTATTTGATTACAATCATTTATTACATATTCATTAGTTTGTTATTTCTTATTTTCATTATCGAATTTTTTAATTCCAATAGTTTCAAAAAAGTTTGGTAATGTAGACATAGGAACCCATTATTTGATACTATGTTTGTAATTCAAAAATTATGAAATGTATTTAAATAAATGTTTTTAAATTATGTATACATCACAAAGTTCATTTTATATGAACATTTGTCATGGTTCGAGGTAATGATATCCATGATGAGCTTGTTTCATGTAATCTATTGATAACAAAAAATTACTTCATAATGATCTTCAATTTTTGTGTCATAATTTCAAAACCATATTCATGATATACATGAATCGATGATATCATATATATTCATCAAACATGGTTTATAACTATATGTGTATGTTGATTATGAAAAATGGAACATGTCACACATGGAGGCGGTAGTCTGTATTTATTCATGGATGATGTATTAATTTTTCATAAAATAAAAGTGAGGTAGAAATTTATTTATCATTTAAAAATATTAATATTGTTATAAATATGATATTTATTTTTTAAAGAACCCCATTTCACCATCCATTTGTGGATTTTAGGGGGAAAATCACATCTTTTCATGGATGTAGTAGTCTGCATGTACACATGAATGATGTTTTAATTTTTCTAGGAGAAAATAAAGAAAGGTAGATAATTATTATTCCATTAAAATAAAAATATATTAGTAGATAAATAAAAATTATTTCATCATTTTAAATTGGTAATATGTTTTTTAGGAGAAAAATAGTTAATGAAAAATATTAGAGAGCGATTAGTACATACGTTGATAATTTTAACACTCACTTGATGTATACCTTAGGAATATAGGGAATAAGGAAAATTATTATGAAAGAAGGCTTATAGAGGTGGAATAGAGTTCATAGGAAAGAGAAATGTGAATTTTTTGAAGGGAAATTTGAATTTTATACTTTCATTGAAGGGTTAGTGGAAGTCCCCTTTTATAATTGATGTGAATAGAATTTTTGTAAATATAACCAATTAATATAAAAGGTACGCATGTTCTGCATAGAAGGATGATTAAAGAGAATAATATAGTGGATAGAAGATAACATTTTGTAGTTACAAACCTAAAAAACTAATTATACTTCATTTTTACATTTTATTATGTCTTTTACCTTTACATTTTAAACTTATAACATTTTTTATTTTTACCATGGTAACTAGATTTTACATAAGTAATTTATTTTTCTACGAATAAAAATAAAAATTACCAAAATAAATAATTTTATCATAATGATTAAAAATATTAAATAAATTATTTAAAATATAATTTAAATTTTTTAGAATAATTAATTTTATTAATATCACACATAACATGTAAGAAATTTTTTTAGAAAAAAATTGTTTTTAAGAAAAAAAATTATGTTTAGGATAAAATTACCAATTTTTTTATCTTCTATGAAATTATTTAGTTTATTATTAATAAAATAATGGTTTTTTGTTGTTAAAATAAATAAAAACAAAATTATACATTTTTTATACTTGAATATAAAGATCACACATAAAATAAATGTTAAATAAGTAAATATTACTTAAGTTTCAAATGTTAAAAATGTTTTTTATAAATTTATAATATTATTTAAAAATGAATAATTATATATATAAAAAAATTATGTCCATGTTTTTTTATAACATTTAAAGGTGTACTTATTTTATGATAATATCAAAAAAGTTATGATATAAGAATAAACTGGGTTTTTATCTATTCAACTAAAAATTGACTATTATAGAAAAATTTCAAAAATTTACACTAAGTTATTTTTTCTTGATGAATTAAAAAATGTGGTTAATTTAATAAAATTAAAATCTAAAAATGTATAAATTTATATTTTAAAATAAAATCAAAAATATAAAGAAAATTAAATTTTATAAAAAAATATATTGAGGTTATAATGTTTTAAATAATATTTTAGATTAATTTATAAGTACATTAGTGTTAATAAATTAGTTATTAATATTATATATTACTATAATAATATTTTAAAAGTGTTCAAATTATTTTATTTATTAAAATAATCATCACTTAAAAAATGTTTTTTAAAAACATCGTTGTTAAATTTTAATAGTTTTAATTAAAATTTTATTAATTTTTTATCATCTAACCATTATATTTAACTAATCTAAAAATCATATTTTAAAAATAATAATATTTAACGAATTTGATTATATGTTTTTATACTAAATAATTTTATTAAAATTTTATTTACTAAATAATTTATTATTATTGTAATTTTTTTTATTTATGTTTCATTTAATATTGTATTATTTTAATAAGGCATGTAGATTTTTGTTTTAGTTTTGTGTCAAAATATCTTTAAATTGAAATTTATTTAAAGGAAATTTATTTTTAAAATCATTGGTTGTTACACTAGATGTGACATTAATATTATTTCTACATAATACAATAAATTTTTATCTAGATGATGATCAAGGAACCACATAAGGTTTATATAATGCAATATAGGATGGTATGCAACATTCCATATTAAAATAATAAAAGGATACAATTTTAAAATTTTGAATGTGAATATGTATCAAATCCATGATAGAATTATAGATTGATCTATTGGATGATAAACATATTTGAAGATTATTTATTCACCAAATAATCACAAAAATGTGTAGAGATCATTAAGAGTTTTCTAGTGGTAAAACATAAATAGAGTGATAAAAATTAGGCACCTCATTAGTTAGTCTACCTATAAGTTAAAGCATAACATTAAAAGTATATGGAGATGATTAAGAAATTACCCATATTTACATGTAAATGAGGTAATATCCCCATAGATTTCATCAATGGTGTTTCAAAAACCACTTATGGGAACAATACAATTTTATTTATACTCAAATAGATTATAAAAATATCCTAATTGATATATTGTCAAGGGGTTTTCTCTGTCAATAAAATTACGCGTGCACACACACACACACACATATATATATATAAGGAAGTGTTAATGTTGTATTATTTTTCGACATATTTGGTCAATATTTGAGATCTTCTTCAAATTTCTAGAGATGTAAAAAATAAGCATTGAATATATTATTAAACTTCTTCATTACTTATCATACTCATAATAATGGTAAAATTGAATGGACTAATGAAAAATTAGAAGATATTATCATATCTTTTTTAATGGATTTTGAATCGTGGAGTGGCCAATATTATTTATTGGCTATGTTCTCATATAATTATAGTTTCTAATGTATAATTCAAATGGAACCATATGATGTTTTATATGGGAAGAGATGTATAACTTCAACATATTACGATTAATTTGGAGATATAAATATATTGGTTTCAAACTTTTCACAGGAAATATCATTGAAGATATAAACCATTTAATAATATATTAATGTTGAATAAGGTGGGATGTAAATCTATATTGATAATCCCAGATTCACATATGGAGTTTAGTGTTGCACACTAAGTATTCATCAGAAAAATACATTTGGAAGAGGTTCATGGGACTTTAAAATATAGGATAGTTAAGACCTATATACCCTTTCCCCTTCGAGATTCATGATCTACCGTTAACTATCTCTTTTCAACTACAGTTCCACAAAACCTCTTAAAAATCCACGACATATTTCATAAATCACATCCAAGGATGAATATATTAAATCCATCACATATACCTAACCATTAGGTTGTACTACAATTGAAGGTTATATCATATGAAAAATAATCATTGAATATATTATAAAATATAAATAAGGTACAATGAAATAATACCACTCACTTGGACAACATTTGGAAGTGAAATTATAACTATGGGTAATGACATGGCAACATGAGGATGTAATGAAACAAACTACCAAACAATTCACATATAAAAAATGACATTTTTAGTGATATATTTCCTAAATGTATTTTAAATTAATAACCATAATTATAATATACAATTTTCTTCTATAACATAAATTTTTTCTAAATAAAATAACGTTTTTATACAAAATATAGATAAAAAATTATAATATTTTTATGGTATAATATAAACTATAAAATGAATAATATGTGATAATAATTACTCATTAATAAAAATATATGTTAAATTATATAAAAACTTTAAAATAATTATATATACATGTAAAATTGGTGATTTTATGCATGAAATATTATTTCTTTTCAACTCCCATTAAAATCATAACACCAAATATAACTATAGATATCATGAAAAATAACAAAAATATGATAGAAATTTTGAAGAATAAATGATTAATTAACTTTTAAGTTTCATTAAATAAGTATGTAAGTTAATATATAAGAACAGAAAAGGCTATTTTGACCATTATATATCTATTCAATATATGTAGTCATTGAGTATGTATACATTCAATGGTTATATTATGGTTATTTTAAATTGAATTTAATATTTATATGAAATTAACTAATTTAATATAAATTCTATATATCACAAGTATAATTAAATAGTAAACATCAATTAAATAGTTAATGAATGATAATAAATAAAAATATAAATATTCAATATAAACAAAATAGTTTTATACTGATTTTTTTAAATATATTTTGTATTTTTATTTAGAAATTAAATATCTAATATTTTTAATTTTTATTTAATCAAATGGATGAAATATTTTGAATTAGGATGTCAAAATTAGGAAAGAGTGTAAATATTATATTATTATTAAACAATAATTTTTATGATAAATAATTAAATATGGTAAAATATGTCAAAATAAGGTAAATATGATTGACCTTAATTATAAATAAAAAAATTTATATTTCAAAATTATAAAATAATTTGGTTAGTTTTGAAGTAAATTTTATTATTTTAAAAATTATTTTCTCACCCAACTCACATAACATACGTAACCCACATAAATCTCTTTTGATCCCAAGTATTATCTTCTTATATCTCTTGTTTTCAAAATAAATGACCCATGATTTCATGAAGAAATAACCAACCCTCCACCCATTCCAAATTATAATCCATGTTGATTTTATCTTCAAAAACTATCCAAATTCACCCCCTATAACCCCTCTTCATTTTTGGGAGATTTTTTTCACATGAATTAATTTCAAAGGCTTTATTACAATGAATTATTATAAGTAAAGATCTAACATCCTTAAAGTAGTAAATCCCTTCTCTATGGTCTATTTCTTTTATCTTTTTATTATAAATCTTACAAATTCAAATTAATTACTATAATGAAATAAAATTAACATCAATATACTCATATAATAAGTGTATCATATTAAAATATTAACTGATTTATAATCAATGCTTCTTAATAGTATAATCATATTTGGATGATTCAACCACCACTATGAATGGTACGACTCCATTATAATCGTTATAATTAAAGAGTGTAAAAACATGAATACAGGACATATATGGTATTGAATATGAATTTATGTAATTTTTAGATAATTTCAATTCAAAAAATAATTTTATTTACTAATTAAATGTTTATGGTTATAAAAGTTACTCAAAATGATAAAATTATATAGTTTTTGGTTGTAAACTATTCCCATGATATCCATGTAATGAAGATGGGAATTTTGAAATTATTATAAAATTATGATTTGAGTTCATTAACTATTATAGTGATGATAAACTCGATAAAAATGTGTAATGACTAATACCACTATACTAAAATGATCATGGATTAATTTGAATTAATATTATGTGATTATCTATATAAATTATAATTAACTAAAAGAATAAAAAATATGAAATAAGTGAATATAAATAAATAATATGAAGTTATATATATTAATATAAATATGACTATTGTTTTTTTAAATTAATAAACTAATGATTAATATATATGGAGCTAGAGAAAAATTGAGCAATATTATAGTTAAGGTAATGGTTTTTTAAAATATTTATTTTTTACTTAATATTATCAATATATTATATTTCTATAGATTATTTTTATATAATTTATAATTAAATTAATTTATTCCTTCTATAATGGTCATTTTTTGGTATTTATAAGACTTTTACATTTGACAGATTATTTAAACATTATAATGTTATAAAAGAGGATATCAATTTCTATTATCTCGATTTCCCACTAAGCCTATCTCTCACCTCTTTATTTAATTTTCATTATGTAGATTCATTTTTATATTCCATTGACCGTGTTATTTATATTCATTTTTATTCCAATAATCAATATTTTTTTACTCCTCCCATACATACATTCGTTATATATGAAAACTATAAAATTATAAGAAAATTCCTCTTGACTTCCTAATAATTTCATCTTTTCCTCTGAAATACTATTCATACAAGTCAATACACTTTTATATTCCACTATTTAAAATTTAATTATATTACATATATATATATTCACAAACCTACCTTTGAATTTTTAAATTTTATTACCATAATGTTGTTTTTTATTTATAATAATGGAATTTATAAAAATTTTGGGGATTTACGTTCTCTATTTATGATCCTTGAGACCATGCAAGAATTCAGGGAATATCAATTTGATGTCCAAAAATTACATTTTTTGTGTGTAGACTTCCCAATGAATTTTATAATTGACTATCAATGAATTTTTAGTGGATAATTAATAAATTTAATTCATTAATATCATGGAGTGATAATTTATTATTAATAGTTGAGAAATTAAATTATGAAATGTAAAACTGATTTTGGTTTTAAAAAGTCATTTATAGAATTATATACTTTTTATATAACTATAAAATCATCATGAGTAGAAACATCATCAGCAGCAGCAGCACTGTAGAGACTCAAATCCTAACTTACATGGACATTACATTAGTTTTGCGGAATACTTAATACATGAAAAAAACTGACGCCCAAAGACCATATTAGTTTAGTGTCTTTGGAAACTCAGAACGTAATCTTCTAATCATGGTGAATGATCTTCAAAATCTCCCATAAATATCTTCCCCTTTTTGGTTTTCTTACCTAAAACCTTTCTTTATGTCCTAGGGAAAAGAAATCATAAAAAGGGTGATATCAAATTCTCAGTAAAGGTAAACATAGAGAACATAAAACAATCCGTAACATTTGAATACAAAAACTTGAACATAAAATCTAAACATCAAAATCTTGAGCAAAGACATAAATCTTGGGTGTATATAAGGCATATATCATAAAAGAACATCAATCATAATAAAATAGCATGAGAATAAAACATGTAATTGTGGAAAACCATTAAGCACATGATATGATTTCCATAGTAGCCAAGGCATTGCTTCCATGACCATCTTAGTGGACAAAGTCCCTTTCTGAATCGAGTTCACTCCTCGTTCCACTCTTGTATCACTGAACCAGATTTAATTACCATTCCATACATGTCTATATCATGAGATATAAATCTTTACCCAATTAATTTGAGGAAGATATAGGTCCCACCCATCTCATAATGAAATCATTCTTACGTGTGCCACAACATAAACATAAATCATTCATCCTAACCCAAATAATAAAATGGGTTTCATAAACATCATTACATCATAACATAATCCATAGAAAACAAATGGATATCATTTCCTCATAATAAATATGAAACCATGTAAATCATAGGGGCATTATAATTGAAACATAAATATATGAAATAGTTTCATCTTATATGGAAAATGGTTTTGATAAAACACTTGATATGAATTCTTGAGGAAAATAACCTTTCTTATTCAAAATCATTTTCTATTCACAAAATACCATTCAATTTCAAATGAACAAGATTTTGTTGAAAATAGTAATTAAATCATGTAGAGTAACCTTCATGAAAATAAGGCATTATAAAATCATAAAAACTCATTCATTCCGTATAAGTTAAAAAAATCATTATCCTCTTACTTTTTTTGGAAAAGTCCAAAAGTACCTCGTATGGTAAAAAAAGAAAGATTTCTTCCATATGATGTGGTAAAAGTAAAAAAAGTAAAAATGAATTTAAACATACATGGAAAAAAATTTAACATTTTATGAAAAAAGTTTGAGAACATATAGACATGGATGATAAACATAACCCCAGTAAATACATACGAATAAACAATCTCGGATAAGAATGATATATGAATAATTATCCCTTACCTTATGTCTGATATGCTTCGTATGTATCCAAACATACTGTATAATGATTTGAATAATGTCATTAACTTATTAAAGAATCATATTCATTGTTATTATATCATATATGGTTTACTTATGAATTTATAATACCCATTCGTTTGTAAATTCGATGTAAAAGCAGCGATTTGGGTAAAATTGTTTCATTTATTTTACGTGTTTCGACTTGTTGATCTTGATATTATTACTTATATCTTTATTTACATAATTCCAGAATGTAAAAAATTATTTATATATAATATATATTCATCATATACATATATATATATATATATTATCGATAAATGGAATGAAATACACCGTTCATGGAGACGATAGGCCATACGCACGCATGAACGTTGATTTCGTTTCCTTATTGAATTAAATGGAATTAAGTAGATGACATAAATATATAAATATATATATAAATAAATCTAGTATAATTATTATGTCATATATTTCATTAATATTCATTATATATACTTTATAATCATTCATGAATGGTTAACATGGAGGTGAATCTCATCGCGTCGTGGAGACGGTAGTTCGTATGTACGCACGAGCGATGATATCAGTCCCATGATTGTGGAATTGTATTGAAGTGTATGTATAATATTTAAGAATAAATATATATTTACAATAATCATATATATTTATTTATTTACACCATTATACCCATCCAAGTAAGGTGGTGGTCGAAAACAGATTATACCACGGTGTAGAGATGGTATTCTGTACGTACGCAGGCGCAGTGATTTCGTTTTATGTAGGATGGATAGAAGGTGAAATAACGTTGTTTCATATTTATAATAGAATATCAGTATATAAATAATACTTATGTTTTTACTTTATAATGAGACAACTAAAGAAGAAGAAGTAGAAGAAGAAAGAAACTTGAGAGAATCGGAAGAAGAGATTACCTCTTCTTCGATACACCTCCTTTCAGCCTTCTCTTAAGGAAGCAGAGTTGGTCTTTTGAGAAGACCAGAACCTCCAGAATGTTTCTAGGGAAGTGGAGAATAGGAATGGGTAGTTTTTGGCTGTGCTTCAAGGCTCAAAAGGGTGTTAAGAGAAGATGGAAGGGGTGCCCTTTTTATAAGGGAGGAGAGGGGCACCTTTGAAAAAACTTAAAATATTTTTTTATAATAAATTAATATTCATGTTTTAATAGCTCCAAATTGATTTATATTGAAGCTAAGGTGGGTATGGGTCGAAATAATTTCAAAAAATAGGTTTTAGACAAGTTTATGTTACTATTTTATCCTTATCATTTAGATTTAACTCTATGTTAAATAATTTAACTTTTACTGTGTCTTTTTGTTTTGATACACTATATGGTTAATAAACATACTATAACAATCCAAACGAACCCCAAGTGGTCCATTATTAATATATATATCCTTATATACATCATGTATCCAATCCTTAGATTTTTAGAAATAAAATAACATTTAATAATATAATATTTGTTTAAAAAACTATTTTATGTTAATTTTGACACTATAAGGTATTTTATTTTTGTGAAAATCATATTAACATGTTTTGTTCGAATAAAGTTAACTAAATCAATAATAACATGTCATATAAACGTATAAAATTATTTTAATTTATAAAAAGTCTAAAATTACATTTATTTGGTTATTTATAACATCAATTATGTTAATATTTCATTAATAAGGTAATTACTACATCATCATTGTTTCATAAATAAATTAAATTATTTAATTTCTAAAAAATATAAATAAAATAAAATTATTTTGGAAATATTTTTAGATTTCTAATTAATATTTATTGTCTAATTAATATTATGTATAACCCTATATTAAATTTGTTTTAGTTGTTAAACATTGATTTTAACTATTTTAACTTTTTTCTTCAAATAAAATAATAATAAATTTCCTAATCTAATCCAACTAGACCTAAAGGGTAATATTTTATCCCTAAGGTTTTTTTGTTGAATTACACTTATAAAATAGAATTAGGACATGTGTTAGGGTAATATTAATATCATTTTTACCCTTAATTACCCTATTTACTTTTAACCGTGGTAAATAAATGTAAAAAGTTACTATTCACCAAAAATTATTTTTCTCTTATAGAACCACATTTTACTCCCTGATATTAATCGTGTCTCTCGGATTTTTAAAATTCCACTCACAGAAGTGATAAAATTATGTTTTATGTAAATTTTCAAATTCTCCTAGGAGGTGGGTAAAAGATGGTGAAAAGTTCAATAAAATTTTTATACATATAAAATTATTATAAAATGAATCTAAGGAATTACATTAAACTTATATAGGTATTATGTATCAATTTTTACCTAAAATAAATTTAAATAAAATAAATAATTATTTAAATAAAAAGTCGGTTTTTAAATAGTAACCTAGTGTTTTCACTATTCATCAAAAATTGAAAGTTTTCAGAAAAAAAAATCACCCTAGGCTAATTTCGATATTCTGAATCCAAAAATGAAGTCTATTTTTAAAGGTAAAATTTATAAAACTTCAAAAATTGGGTATTACTATTCATAACGGCGAGTTCATAATAATATTATAATAATATCTTGTTTAGTGAAACTCAGTATTGCGTACTACACACACTATCACGGAAGGTCTTGATTGCGTGTAATGAAATCCAAGTCAGGGATGCGTGTAGTGAAAGCTCCATTTGGTGTTTCATATAACATTATCAAAACTTATTTCATTTATACATTAAACAAAATCTATACTTAATATTGCGTAGAATAATTTCCACAAAATTAACTTGAATTTGTGTGTAACACATGAAAATAATAGTGTTGCGTATACAACAAGATAATATGATGTTGCATATAGTACAAGCTAATCATAGTGCAGTTTATAATAGAAGACATCAAAGAAATTAAAAACAATATATCTCATAAAATCTCGGGGTGTTACGAGCACCACCACCACCACCACCAACATCATTATCAGAATCATTAATGGATACAAAGTGGAGTAGTGACTTAGGTGATACAGAAGATCCATATAAGGGTCACACTATGATTTCATTCAATCAAGTTTATTATATTCATTTTTGGCATAAAGATCTAATTTCCTTATGAAATCTATGATGGGATCTAGTTATAGGACCATACACTGGGAAAGGATCTCCCATTAATCTCTTTATTTCAATAGTGAAGGTCAACTATTCCTTATCAGTACTAAGTTCTTTCAAGAATGAGTGAATTATTAAGATGGGATTAGTTTCTAATGTTAAGTATCACGTAGATTATATTCATGAAATAATATATCTATTTTTCTTGTTCAATGATTCTAGTATCATTCTACCAAAAGAAGAGGAAACCTAGAAATTTAATGACTTTGAGAAATAGATATCTGAGGGTTGGAGAGTTTTGAACTAGAGGATGAATATAATTGGTTACTATAATAATCCATATTTTGATAAAAAATAACGAGATCAATATGAAAGCATATGGACTTGGATTTATTTCTCTTAAGATTGTAATTCATTTGATTTAGTAATGGGACAAAAAAATTGATTTCATTAATCTGAGGTATCATTATTCTCACGTATGGATACATGTTTATTGGTTGAACTAGTTCTAATAGAACTATAAAATAATTTGCGTTTCAACCCCTTGATAAGAGTTCTAATTAATAAAAAAAATACCGAAAATGTAAGATATAAGAACATTTTATGTATCATTTTAGAGATTTATTTTTCCTCTATACTCAATGATTTGGTCTTCCTAACCATAATGGAGGAAACAAAAAATCTATTGATCCATTATGAAAAGCTATCAATATTTTTTAGACTCTTAAAAAACATCATACATATTACTTGTGACTATCTTAGGACCAATTTTAATTTCTCTATTTTCAAGAGGAATGGTCACTATGTACAATATTTTAGAATATAAAATTCAAATTTTATTTGGAATACTAGTGATCCTGTCTAACTTATTTAGAATTCTAGAACTTTTACATTTTACTCGGCTACTAGTACCACCCCATATATAGTTTATATGAGTCCACCTAATGACAATATATCTACTAACAAAAATAATTATGTTCTATTAAATGTTCTAAAATTTATGTTCTTAAAACTAATGTAGTACCCATATCCCTTATGGATATGAGTTTTAAAATAAATGATAGATGATTTACCACACCTGGAGGCTGACTTGAGAGATGATCAGACCATTTACACCCCCATAGATGATGTTCTATTCAATGATGATACCACAAATTCTCTTAGAACTGAATATTTGGAAAAATTCCAATTAAAATTGATTGTAATAACTCCTAAAATCTATACAAAGTCAAAGGAAACTGATCTTAGGATTTAAAAATGGAATTAGGAACTGATTTCAACTATTGAAATTATAATAAAATTGAAAATTAAAAACCCTTAAAATATATTCCATTTAAGAAATACTCAAGAATAAAATACATATTTAAAGGTACTGAAACAAGATTAATAATCTTGCGCAAAAAAATCAAATTTCTCATCGACTACAAGAGCTAGGTTGATACAGTTTAGCAATATGAATGAAATTAAAAATAAATTAAATGGGTTAATGAGTTACTGGAGGTTGAGGTAAGTAAATCCCAAAATAATGTTAGATGTAAGGGAAAAGGAATATACACTTACTAATAATTTCAGTAATCACATTACAAGGGGAACCTAAAATTAAAAATGATGATCTTATTTTGGAATTTCTGGGGGATGAACAATTGTGTTACCTCCTTATCCCATCAGAACATTTTCCAAGATAGTAAACTTAACATTTTTGGAATAATTTAGCCAATGGTATCCATTTATTTATTCAATATCATCAAATATTATCTTCTTAGATATTGTTTTTTTTCTCGCAACATCAAATATACTATAGTAAAAACTATGTGGTTCCTCAAACGAATGACATGGGTGATACTTATTTCTCTTATAAGTCGGCATTAGATAAGATTTTTCTTAAATAGTTTTGGTGCTAACTACATGATCAATTTTATATATGATGGAAAATACTAAACCCCTAGAGGAGATCTATGGATATGGAAACAACTAGTCTTATTGATATCAAGAAATATTGGATGCTTATGGGAAACCTAAACATTGAATTATGTCCAATTAAAAAATGGTAATTTTGTTATTATATATTTATTTATAAGAGTTTAAAGGTAATATCAATATGTGTTATCTTACAAAAATTAAGACATTGTGTACTAAATTCATTTAGTCCAGACACACAAGTAGTGGGACTAAATCCATAAAAATTTAAAGGGATGTTTTTATCACTTTCATGATATAAAAATGACTTAGTGCATCCTCAAAGACTCTTGAAAAAATCAACTCTAATCATACACATTTTATTTCATATATCTCAAGGGATAAAGGTAAAACATATCCAAAACCCTTAATGTTTAAAAATTTGTAGATTAACATATATTATTGTAGGATAATCATTATATAATAATTTTCTAAACATGATATAGGTAATAAATTTTAGAGACAATATTAGAATCTAAAAAGGATCAAGATGTGCATGATAATTTAGAGGAAAAAAACATTCAATGCCTTAGTTGATGACATAAGGGAATCTAATAAAAAACTATAAATCTTCTTATTTTCCATCGCACTATTGAATGTTCTAGCCTAATAGGATATCCAAAATAATATATTAGAAGAAATTATAAGTATGAAAGTCAATCTTATGAAGGAGCAACTCAAACTAAAATTATTGAAATATGGGGATAGAAACTCAATTTGTTCCATTTCCATAGAGACAATAGAGTAAAAAAACTAATTTAAACATTATATATTATGAAAAAAACCTTGGTTGAGGATAAATAAATTGATTTATGTTTGGTTAACTATTATTCTACTCTATTCAATGATAACACTCATGATTATGAATAGGTGAGGATTGTTAATATCATTTCACATATCCTGGTTCGCATAAAAATATATATATATCATAGAAATACCATTTATAGAAGTGGTCAATAAGTCTCTATTCTCCCTTAATAGATATATTTCTACTATGGATGGTTTCATTAATAAACTTTTCAAGTATTAATTGGATATCATACAAGGTGTTACCTACCAAGAGGACAAATAATTCTTCTTGAAAAGTTTATATGGAATGGTTTCAACTCATAGATTCTAAATATAATTCATAAAAATAATAATTCCATGTACATTATGGACTTTTTACACATTATTTTTTCATTAACTTTCCTAATGTAATCAATATAATTCTTACTCAAAATCTGGGTTTTATAGAAAACAAGATTGTTTCTCCTAACCAATTTGAGTTCATCCAATGGAGAAGAATATATAAATTCATTTATTCTACATTTGAGTTTATTATCTTTAATATAATGAATATAATAATAGTAACATGGATATCATGTTTTATATCATCAAATATTTTGATACAGTCAATTGACACTGTATCTTGAATATCCTCTAGAGGTGTGGGTTTTAAAAAAGGTTTCTCAAAATAATTTATTCATTAACCCAAGGCACCATAATCATAGTTATTATATACATATCTTCCAAGGGAAAATTTAAATATTATAGAGGTGTGAGTTAAAGGGACCCTTTCTTATCTATTCTTTTTGTTATAGTGTAACATTATATTAATAGATTTATCTTGAAAGTGGTTGATGATGGTTTTATTTATATAATTAGTATAACCAAGAATATGAAATCTTCTTCCTATCCCTTCCATTATGATTATATTATTCTATTCATTGAAGGAGATGATAAATCCTCACACACTATTATAGATATCTTTAAGAACTATGTGGCAGTTTTGTGGGAAGACCATTAGCTAGAATAAATTCTTTACTCTATTTGGAAAAGGTATATATTTATCTTGACAAAACCATATGATAGAAATTATTATAGTTAAGAATAGAATCTTTTACTTAAATAATATAGGGGTTCCATTTTTTGGAGGATCAAACTAGTTACCTCATGGGTATTAATTCTAAGATTACCTCTCAAATCTCCACTTAGAAAGGAAATTCTCTCTCCTAAGATGAAATCATTTTCTTAATTAATTGTACCATCACAGACATGTTTGTGTATCAATTCAATGTATAAAAAAGGACTAGTGATCTTATCAAAATTACATAAAGTAAAATTAAAAACATCATTTGGATCGGCTATATTCAGAAAAATAATCCCATCACTATTTCATGGTATAAATTTATAAAGCCTCTTCATTTTAGGGGCCTTGGAATTAAAAACCATGGAATTATTAATATTTATGTGATAGATAATTCTCTTTAAAGGATGATTTATTCGAAAAATGAATCTCACAAGTTTACCTGAAAAAAGGGTCTTTGATATATATTTAATGAAAATTTATTTTAGCTTGGATCTCTTATTTGGATAGTTCTTTATGATATCTTTTATGAGATGAATACTCATACCAAATAAATTAACTCTAGAAAATACAAACATAATTTACAGAACACTAATTGGATGGATGAAATCCCCAATGAATGTTGTATAATTATAAAAGATATATTAAATACATACATTTTTAATTCTCTTAAAATATGGGATCATAAATTTGGTTGCATCCCTACTTCTCTCATTCAGTAGATCAACAAATTCTAATTTACTATTTTTTAGGTCAAAAATTGGTAAATAGTACTCTTGGGTTAACTCACTTATGATATTTATTATGGATACCAATGTGGATTCATGGATTAATCACCCAAGTGGACATCCATGATTAAGAAAAAACATATGCAACCTTCTATAATGATTCCCTTTTAGAATAATTAGAATATGAAAATCCCCAAAGATGATAGGTTGAGTCTCACTGGATTGTAGATTAAATCAGTATTCTAACTATATATAATGAAATATTTGTGTTCCAACCATAATTTTTTTTATTTTTCTATTAAAAAACACATCTGGTAATTTTTATTTGGATGGTTTATGCTACAATGTCCTAATGAAACTAAAATACAACACTTATAGACCACATATGAAATGATTAACCTATAAAGTACCTCCCCAATATCCTTATGCCCATGGAAATTTCATTTGTGTACTATATCATGTAACACTGAAACAGAGTTAGATTCTAGGGGAAGTAATTTCATATTAAATTGGGTTTTTTACTTCATAATCCTAGATACACAATAATAATCTAAGGTATTAATTGGGATGATGAATAATAATACCAATGACTTGATTATTACTAAAACTCAATGGGTCCAAGGTATCATAAATAAACATTTGTAAATTTCCCAAAACAAATGGTTACCTGCAATGTAAAATTAGATTAAATTAAAATTTAATGGGATACTTTTATAGTGAACCCAGATAAACATACATAAATATTACATTAATATAATGGGTGAACTAATATATCTCAAAAATATTCACAAAACCCAAGGAAATAATGTTTTATTTTCATAGAGACTAGAAACATAAAGAATATATTATATATATAGTAAACATTTCTTTATAATCTAAATACTCTAATAGAAATTCCATGAGAATTAATCTTATTTGAATCCCAAGGGGAAAACATAATAAGGGGTGAGATAAAGATCTCAGTAAGGGATAACATATAAAATGCCATAATGGATAGTTGATAAACATGTAGTAAATCTAGAATATGTAAAAATATATGATTTAAAAGAACACAAATAAATAAGTGTTAAAAATAATAACGAAATATAGATATATCATGTCAAATTATAACACATTTACCGTAGAATGTAAAAAATAAATAATGAATCAAATGAAATGAGATGTGGAATATATAAATTAAAGAGGCATAATCCTAAACATAATATTTCATATCATTATGAACTCGACTACCCACTAACTTGTTCACATGTAACACTATTCGTAAAACAAACAAAATCACACTCACACATTGTGAACCTATATACTCACTAAACTATTCACACATAAAATTATGAGTAAATATAAACACCATCACACTCACACTTTGTGAACCCAAATAGTCTCTAACCTATTCACACGTAAAATTTATAGTAGTGATAAACACTACCTCATTCAACATTTGTGAACCCAGGTTCTCACTAACCTATTGAAACGTAATTTCTATCTTTTGTGAGATAAACACCATTACCTCAATTCATTAGAGGGATATATATAGGTCCCACACATCTCATAATTTATAAATTTTTATGATAGTTGAAAAAAAATAATCATATTATAAAATAACCCATATAATAATAAATTTTTTCATGACATTATGAAACGTTATCTCATAAAATAGCTTGAAGGATAAAATCAAATGATACCAAAACATATTGACCCAAATAAAATATATTATAATAAAATGTATAATGTGAGTCATGAAACACAACTCAATTAGAGTTAAATATTTTAATGATTGATAAGTAATTGGAAGATTTTTTTTTAATTTTTATTAATTTAAAACCTTGTGTAAATATTTTATAAAATCGAGTTTCATTTCAATAAAATATTTCCTAGAGTTTGAAAGATATTTATTTAAAGATTTTTTTTGAAATAAAGTGTAATGAAACATAATTATATAAATGAAATTTTTCCTTCTTATAATTATTTCATATATTATAAATCACATAAAATTACTTAGAGAACACAATAAAAACTTTATAATTGAATAATGACTAAAATAAGTGGTATTTATAGAAATTAATATACCTAAACCAATGGAATAATAACATTACCATTGGAATAGTAATATAACCCTTATGAATAGTAAATTTTCTAATAGATTAGTAACCTCATCCAAAAAAGTATAAATAAAATTTATCCATCATATAAATTAAAATATGATATAATTATATCATAGTATAAAAAATTAAATGTTTTAAAATTGATAAATTAAGTGTTGGTATTTTTATAAAACATAAATGTTTGTTTTCAATTTTATAATTATTATAATGATTAAAAAAAAGTTTGTTCATAAAATATATTCATATATTAATATTTTGTTGTCTTTATATTTTAATATAATTTTATGAGATCTTAATTTATTTTTTAATGTGTTATAAAATCTATTATAATTTTTAAATCGGTATTTTTTGAGTAATTAATGATTTAAATTTAAAATTAAATTTCATGTATTTATAAAACTATTTTCATATAATTGAGTTCATTTTCGAATTCTATAGGTAAAAAAATTTCTAGGATAATTTTTTATAAATTTTCTAAAATAGTTGAATTTTTTGAATAGAGAAATACGGTAATTTAAGGTATTTGACAAATAAAAGATTTATTGAGTCATAGATGATGTAAGGTTGATCAAAGAACATAATCTCAATCTCTACTTCATTAGTAAAAATATGCAGTGATAAGGTTCAAAATATTCCTAGTCTTGAACCAAAATAATAAACAAATGAATAAAATAATAAAAAAACACCCCTCTTCTCGAGTATAAATACCACCCATCACCAGATCTTCTCCTCACACCTCAAAAGCCTTCAGGATTTTCCAAATTATACCCAATAATCTTCCCAAGGCTCTCCCCTGCGTCGTTTGGCATTTGGTCTTAATAAAAGACCAAACTAAATAACATCAAAGAGGTTCTAATGGAGAATAATTCAAGAGGTAAAAACCACTTTTTTTCTTTTAATTTATTTTCAATTTATTTTTATTTATTTTCGTCTCCTAAAAAACCCTTATCCAATTGACATGATAAATCGAATATCTTTTATATAATGAAATTTTGTTGTGTTAATGGAACAACCATTCATCATTTCTATAATGACCCAGAATTCAATCGATGAAGTTTTACTTCTTATAATTATTTCATATAGTATAAATAACATAAAATCACATATATAACACAATAAAGAAATTATAAATGAATAATTAATTAAATAAAAGTCTTATTTAGAAATTAATGAACTTATACTGATGGAATAGTAACTTAACCTTTGGAATAGTAATGTGACACTTATGAATAGTAAACTGGACAATATAATAGTAACCATACTTATAAAAGTATAAATAAAAATTATTAATCTTCTAAGTGAAAATATTACATATTTATATCATCTAATATGTAAATAAATGTTTTGAAAATGATAAATTAAGTTTTGGTATTTTCGTGACACATAATTTTTTGTTTACAATTTTATAGTTAACATAATGATTTAAAATAAAATTCATCACCATTAAATAGATTTATAAATTAAAATTTTGTTGTACTGTTTTTATTAGGTAAATGAAGGAGACCTTAATTATGTTTTCAAAGTGTTATAAACACTGTTATAATTTTAAAATTGGTATTTTTTATATGAAAGATGGGTTTAATTAAAAATTAAATTTATTTTATTTAGTAAATTATTTTCCTAAAAGGGAGTTAATTTTGGAATTCTATACATATAGAAAAGGTTAGGTAGAATTATTGAGTTTTTTCTAAATTACATAAATTTTTGGTGAATTATAAAATACGATAATTCATGATAAAAACTAAATACATGAATTATTGAGTCATAGAAGATGTATAGATAATGTAATACCGTAATCTCAAAATATCAATCCTTAATTTAATATATTTAGTATTAATGATAAAACTATAAATATCCTTTAGACAAAATAATAAACTAATGAATAATATAATGAGAAAACACCTCTCTCCTCCACTATACATACTATTCCTCACCACCTCTACTCCTCACACCTCAAAACCTTTTAGCTTGTTTATTTTCTACCCAATTCCCATATCAAACCTCTTACCCACATCCAGGACCATATGGTCTAACAAAAAGGCTAAAATCATGTGACTTAAGGTGGTTCTCAAAGATGATAATTAAAGGAGAAAATCTTATTTCATTTTCTTTTATTTTCTTTTAAATTTTTTTATTATCCTCTCTTAACCTACCCTTATACAAGTGGAACTAGAACCCTAGTATCTTATAAATAATATTATTTTATCATGTTGATAGAAAAAATAATCATCTAACTCATTCTATTATCACTTTATTTCCAAAAATGAGAACATCATCCATGATATATTGATTTATCGTCATCGTGGATGATACAATTTCATTCTAATTTAATACCTTAAAGTCTCATCATAAAACCGTTATTATGGTTAAATAATATTTTATTATACATATTATTAGTTATATAAGTTTATGGAACCAATATATAAACGTGATATTAAAAAACGATATAATTTCACAATGGTTGTAAAATTCTTTAAAATAAATTAAATCATTTTCAATACTATTTTATCTAATTAATCATTATCATATTAGGGAAAAAATTATTCACGGTATCATTTAAAATTCTTGAAATATATTAGAACCATTTTTTCAATTATATTGTTTTTATCCCATTCAATAAGAATATCCATAAAGAACCATCCATAGAAACCCTAAAAAAACACACCCAAAACGATGAAAATAACAAAATATTATTAATAAATGGGTGGAAATTCATTATAATATGTTTATATAAGGTGGTATAAAAATAATTATTTTTTTAATAAAATAAAAACACTCTTTAAACTATTATACATGTGGTTTTATCATATTTTAAGTAAGTATAACCTGAGGTAAAAGACTTTTCTTTAAAAATACTCTTTTAAATTTCTTTTTTACAAAATTAAAAAGGTACATTTTTATGATGAAATTATTTATGTTTTAGGATTATGTTTTGGTTATTGGTAATTATATATGATTATGGGTGGTAACTATATCTCTCTTAAATTCATTTCATATGTTTTTGTTGGAAGTTGTCTGTAATGGTTATTCCAAGTGTAATTGTCATAGTTACACCATAAGGTAGCCACGAGGGGTACAAATCACTTGGTAGTTGTGAGGGTTAAAATTTTACATAAGTAATTAAAAATGTTACTTAAATGGTATATTTATGTGTTTTTTGTTTTAAGGAAATTTCATGTTTTCACAAAGTATGTACATGATACTTTATTAGTGAGATGCATGTCTTTGTGAAAATGATTTCATATGTTTATAAGTATTAGTGGACTAAAAATTTATTTATTTATTTTTTCCACCTTATTGATATCTTTATGATCATAAAAATTATTAAAATGTTTTTTTATAAGGTTTTAAGAATGTATATGATAAAATAATACATGTTTAATGTTTTAAAAAAATCATGAGAAAAAGTTATGTCATATTAAAAACGTGTATATTATGAAAACATTGATATTGTTTTAGTAGTATCTAATTTGTATGAATGTGGGTGTTCATATATGATTTATTACCTAATTCTATAAAACTCTAAGCTAAAATGATCTTTCGAAATATAATAAGTGTATTCTAGTTGAAATAACAAGATTATTTAATGTTTAATGTGTGGTCCTTAAAGTTGGCATGAGAGCATAGTTTAGATAACTCTAGGGGTAATAATACTATTACTATAATACAATAAATTATTATAACCATAGGTTTATGTTCAAAAAATAAATAATTTAGAGATTACCATGTTGATTCATCTATGATATGTCTGTTCAGAATGGTTTTCCTAAGAAGAAATTGGGAAGCTGAAGTAAGAAGGCACTGAGAGGATGATATTTTTTCCAAATCTAAAACTTGGAATAGTGGGAATTGGAACAGAGCGTTTTGTGACACATATGGCTCAATTGATATAGGATATAAATTTATATGGTATCCATGCAAGGTAAAATTTATATTTAAACATATAAATGTGATTATAGTAGAACATTTTATGCGGCAACACCCACCTACTTTCAGTAGATCTTCTAACACAGAGACAACTAAATGGTGGATTAAATCCATGGAAATGATATTTGATGTCATGGGGTGTATAAATAATCAAATGGTTAGTATGTCTATTTATCATTTTTAAGGTGAAGCTAACCAGTAGTGGTAAATAGTCAATAATATCAGGGGTAGTAATGAGATTGATGCCTTGGAATGAGAGGAATTTAAGAATCTATTTGTTGAAAAATATTTTTCTAAGGTGGTTCAACTTAGGATGGAAAATAATTCCTTGAATTGAAAAAAAAGTGAGATTCAGTGGATGTGTATGAATAAAACTTTACTCGATTGGAAAGGTGTGCTATAAATATTATTTGGGTTCTTGATAGAAAAATCAATCATTTTTTACTCAGGATTTAAGCCATGATATTTAACTTAATTGTCCTAACATGAATTAAACTCTTTTGAGAAAAATGTACATTTTGTTGAGAGTATAGAAATGGAGTTTTCTTATGATCACAAGTACTTTAAAAACAATCATAAAAAGAGGTTCAGATGGAAATAATAGGGTAACAGTCAATCAAATAATTTTGAACATAAGAAAATATAGTTTCTAGTTTATAGAAGTTGTGGTAAAAATAATCCTACTGATATTCATAACAAATATCTGAGGGTTTTTTGATGGGGTATGTTTTGAAATATTTTGTAAGATTGTAATGAAAAAGATATTAGTTTTGGTATGTTTAATTATGATAAAAAAATTATAATGTGTCTAAAATTTTGTGGGATGAGTCATTATGAATATACTTGCCCAAAGAAATATATGAATGATGGGAAGTAGCCAAACTATAAGCATAAAATTATAGTGAAATCTTTTTTGAATACTTCAGTATATATCAGGCCATCTAATTATTTGGTATCAGGTATTTAGTTTTTTACTTATATTTTTTCTAATTTTTTGTTTGATATGGGGTATACAAATTCCATTATTTCTTAAGAATTTTCTTATAAATTAGAAATTTCACCTCAAGAAATGAAATGATAAATTATGGTAAAATCAAAATGTGGGAATATTAAGGAAAAATGGAATTATAAGAATATATATATGTTGTTGTCTATGGAAAAACATTACCTACAAACCTTATTGTTTTACCCTTATTAATGTTTGATGTTTTTATGGGTATGGATTTTCTTTCCATTTACCATGAAAAGATTGATTATAGATCCAAAGAGGTTGTTTTTCAAAGATATTTTCAGATTATATAAAAGACTCAAGTCATACCATTGATAACATATCAAGAATATGAGAAAATGTTAAAATATGGAAATGATAGTTATCTTTCACATATTGTTGAAGACAATGTAACTGTTAAGATTAATGATGTTCTAGTGGAAAATGAATACTATTATGTTTTTTCTGATGAGTTTCTTGGTGTAACACCTGATTATTAAGTTGAATTTACTATTGACTTATTTCTTAATGCTAAGACAATTTCAAAAACCCATTATCGAATGGATCATGTAGAACATATAGAATTTAAAAATAAGTTATAGGGTTTGCTGGATAAGGGTTTCATTTATCTTCACACATCACTATGAGGTGATACTATTTTTTTCATTAAAAAGAATTATGGTTCCATGATACTATTCATTGATTATTGTTACACCCCAAGCTTCCATGGTTCACTTCTCTTTGAATAATATAATAGCGTGTTTTGTACGCAACTTTGAGTTCTAACACACACCACGACCAATCAAACTAGCCGTTATGAATATTAATACCCACGTTTTGAAATTTTATGAAATTTATCATTCAAAATGGACTTCATTTTTGGATTCGGAATATCGAAATTAGCTTAGGGTAATTTTTTGTTATTTTTCTAAAAACATTAAATTTTTGATGAATAGTGAAAAAACCTTGAGTTGTAGTTTAAAACTGAATTTTTATTTAAATAATTATTTATTTTATTTGAATTAAATTAAGGTCAAAATAGATACATAATACTTATATAAGTTCAATGTAGTTCATTGGAGTTAGTTTAGAATAATTTTAGATATATAAAAATTTTATTGAACTTTTCATCGTCTTTTACCAACCTCCTAGAGAATTTGGAAATTCACATAAAACTTAATTTTACCGATAATGTGAGAGGAATTTCAAAAATCTGAGAGACATTTGATATTAGCAACAAAACTTTGGTTCAACAAGATAAAAATATTTTTTGGTGAATAGTAACTTTCTCCTTTTATTTACCACGGTTAAAAGTAAATAGGGTATTTAAGGATAAAAATGATATTATTATTACACTAACACATATCCTAATTCTATTTAATAAGTGTAATTAGATGAAAAACAACCTTAGGAAGAAAATATGATCCTTTTGAATCACTTGGATTAGATTAGGACATTTATTATTATTTAATTCAAAGAAGTGTTTAAAGAGTTAAAATCAATGTTTAAAAACAAAAACATTTTTAATATAAGGTTATACATAAGATAAATTTAATTATAAATATTAATTATAAATCTAAATAACTTTCTACATAATTTTATTTTATTTAAAAATTTTAGACATTAAATGATTTAGTTTATTTGTGACACAATGGTAATGTTGTAGTTACCTAATTTATGAAATCTTAAAATAATTGATATTATAAATATCCAAATAAATGTAATTTGAGACTTTTTATGGATTAAACTAATTTTCTAGGTTAATATGACATTTTAGGGTTGGTTATATGAATTGTTTTCAAATTAATAATGATTTTATGAATTTAGCAAAAACAAAATACCAAATAGTGTCAAAACTGACATAAAAGAGTTTTTAAAACAAATATTATATTATTAATTTATATTCTATTTCTAAAAATATAAGGATAATACAAAGGACTTATATAATAATATGTTTATCATTAATGAACAGCTTGGGGTTCTCTTGGAAGTATATAGTACATTTATTAACTATATAATATAAAAATACAAAGGGACATGGTAAATGTCAAACTACTTATCTAAGAGTTAAATCTAAATGATAAGGGTAAAATAGTGACCCAAACCTATCCAAAACAAATTGGTTGAGTATTTTGCGACTCATACCCACCTTATACTTTAAATAATCCACTTTGGAGCCATTATAAACTGAAAATGATTTTATTATAAAATAATATTTCTAGCTTTTCCTAAGGTAACTGTCACCCCTCTTATAAAAGGGCACTCCCCCTTCACACTAATTCACACCTTCAAAGCCTTTTGGCTCGGTCAAACCATGCCCAAATATCCTATAAACATCCCCCACTTCATTAAAGATGCCGTACTTTATTCAGAAAGCCTTGTTAAGGAGACCTTTTGATCAAATCAAAAGGAAGAACCCGAAGAAGAGGTAATAATTTCACCACCCTATTTCAAGTTATTTTCTTCTTCCACTTCTTCTTTATTTGTTATTTCCATTATAAAATAATAAATACAGTATATTCTATATACTATGATGTTATTATGGTATAGCCATATTCATTATTTTATCCATCCTTTGAATGACATGTCACCATACGTGTGTACGTACGGCTTACCATCTCCACACCGTGGTGTAATTGTTATTCAATACATTATTATTTGGATGGGTATAATAATGGTGTGTAATTGATTTAAATGATAAATATAACATGATAATTATTATGTATATATGATTTAACTTCCAATTATATATTATTATAATATCAAAAGAATGATATTGTCGCTCGTGCAAACGTATGGATTACTGTCTCCATGAACGCGATGAGATTCATTCCCCATCATATCCATTCAAGACTAATTTTCATTCGATGATTAAAAATAATATTTACAGACTTTATTTCATTTTGGATAAGAATAATATACAAAATATCAATAACAAACATGGATTATGTAACAAAATATATAAAATGAAATGAGTAAGTGAACACCCTAAACGACGATAATACTAAAATATTATTAACAAAGCAATATAAGAAGATCATATATGATATCATATTAATGTATATGATTATTCTATAATTTAATAAAAACTATTTCACCATTATAGAAGAGTTTATCCTATCCTAAACCAAGGAAAAGTACAAGGTAAGGGTTAATTCTACAATCTCTTCATTATCCGAGGTTGTTTATTCGTAATTATCTATTGGGACCTATTTATCATACATATCAATGTTTCTAAAAAATTTATTTCAAAATATTCATAAAATTTTATAGACTATGGGTTAATGTCATTTATACCGTTGTTTGAATTTTTATAAGATGTTTATAAAGGAATCCTTCCGTCGTTTTCCAAACAAGGTCCTTTTTAACCTTTTCAACAAAATTAAGGTAGGAATGTTTGTTTAACTAATATGGCGGGTGTGACTATTTTCAGCCTTTATAAAAATATTAAATGCTTCTCATACATGATTATGAGAATATATTCAAGTTAAATGTTTTCCTTTATAATTATGTAACTTTCATATGATTTCAAAAAAGGGATATTTCTCTCAAATAGTTTTGATTTCATATATGTAAACATCATTTGATAGATTATAAGCTTATTTGATGTTCATTTATTATAATACAAAACTTCCATATTGTATTGATGGTTTTGTGATATGTTTGACTGTGGATGTGTTATTTTTATACCATTCATAGTTTATGGAGAAAGTACTGACATTTCGTATTCTAGTTTTAATACAAATGTTTATGTTATGTTTAAACATGTTCATATGAAGAATGCATTGTACTTAGTATGTGACGGGTGGAGCCCGCTATAGCTCCTAGATGCATTGGTAGGTCTCATTAGATAAAATAATGTCTTTGAATAAGGCCTTGATAAAATATTATTTGTAGTCTTGGCACATGTCCTTGACTATGTGGTTATGATAGTCTGGTATTTTTCATTCCATCAATATGAAAGTTGTTATTGATATTGCATGTGATTATTTGACTAGTAGAATATATATGTGAATATGTTAATGGAATTATTTCTTTTTATTTTTTCCATATTATGCTGAAGTTAAAGTTTAAAAGGTGTTTGTTTTAGTTATACATTGCGTTAAATGTTTCTGATTATTTATGAATGTTTCTGCTATATTGTTATCCTTACTGAGCATCTTAGCTCACCCCTTTCTATGTTTCATTTTTCCCAGGATGTGAGAAGTATTTTTTGACTGACCTATAGGGATATTCTTAGGGGATATGAGTGTGGACTATGGATACTATGTTATTGTAGTTTTCCATTTTATCATGTAATGTAAAACTTATGAATGTATATATTGTTTCTAAGGATCCTAAACAAATCGATCTTTCGAGACTTGATATTTTGTTATCATGCCAATGTTATGTAATAATTCACCTACTCTGGGTAACTGGGGTCGTGGTGTTACAATTATAGAGCTTTTAATAACATTATTTTTAAGAATAAGTATTCATTTCATTATATAAATAACATTTTTGATCAGTTCCAGGGAGCTTAGTATTTTTCTAAGATTGAATTGAGATCAATGTACCATCAGCTAAAGGTGCAAGAGGATAACATTCCAAAAAACAAATTTTTATACTAGATATGGGAATTATGTGTTTGTTGTTATACCATTTGATTTGATAAATTCCCCTTCATTTTTTATGGATGTTATGAATAGAATATTATATGAATATTTGGATAAGTTTTTTGATTTTTATTGATGATATTCTGGTGTTTTAAAAAATTTATAGGATCATGAAAAAAATTTAAGGATTTTCATGAAAATATAAAAGAAATGAAGTTATATGGAAAATTTAGAAAATGTGTTTTTTAGTTTCAAAATAATTATTTTCTTGAGATCATCATAAATAAGTATGGTATAATGGTTGATCCCTCCAAAACAAATGTTTTTAATGAATTTCCAAGAACTAAAAATGTTACAATGATTTGTATTTTTTGAGGATTATCATGTTATTACCGATGTTTTTTTAAAAATAATAGTTATATACCCCGCTAACTATGTTAACACAAAAATGTATCAAATTTATTTGGATATAATACTTTGATGTTTTTTTTAGTAACTGAAAAGAAGATTTTTGAATGATCCGTTTTTAACCCTACCTTCCAGAAATGATTATTTTTTCATCTAGAGTGATTTTTCACTTATGGAACTTGGTAGTGGTCTGATGGAGAATGATTGTGTAATTTCTTATTCTTTAAGACAACTGAACCCTTATGAGTTAAATTATCCCACAAATTATTTTTCATTATAATTAGTGGTTTCTGCTTTAAAATTTTGGATGCATCATTTATATGGAACTAAATTGGAAATATATAATAACTATAAAATTTTGAAGTATATATATACTCAGAAGGAATCAATCATGAGATATATAAGATGGCTAGAATAGATAAATGATTATGATTTCATGATCAATTACCAACCTTAAAAATAAAACAAAGTGGGGGTTCCTTTAGTAGAAAACCTTATGATACATTAACCGTGTTACATTTGAAACATGACCCCTTGGGTTATGATGTGATGAATTATTTCTTGAAAGTTTTTGGTATAGAAAAAACATCTATTTTGTTTCAGGTGTAAATTCAGTAATATTTCTCAAAAATAATTAAGAAAGTGTTTAAGGAAGGCCATGATTTATATAAAAATTCAGAATTTGTTAAGGAAGGTATGTTTCCTAAATTTAACATTGATAAAGATTGTGTCTTGAGTCATGGAAAGAGATTATGTGTGCCTTATGATTCCCAGTGGAAGAAAAAATTGTTATGTGAAACTCATAGATCCCTATTTTTTGTTCATCATGTCATCATTAAGAGTGTATAGAGAACTTCATGATTATTATTGGTGGGATGGGATGAAAAGAGATATTTCTAATTTTCCCTAAAAATTTTGACTTGTCAGAAGGTTAAAGTAGAGAGACAAATACCAAAGGGTTTTCTTTATACTTTTCCTTTCCATAGAAGAAATGAGAAAATATATCCATGGAATTATAAGTGGGACTACCGAAGACTGATTGAGTTAGCAATGTTATTTGTGTTATTTTTGATCAGCTTACTAAATTAGAACATTTCATTTATATTCAAGTCAATATTTCTCTAGATCATCATCCTTGACTATACCTTAAAGATATTCTTACTTTTCATAGTGTTCCACTATCCTTTGTATCTAATCAAGATCCTAGGTTCACTTCTATCTTTTGGAATGTCCTTTAGAGGTTTTTAGGAACTAATTTATATTCCATCCCAAACCTTGACCCTTAATTTGATGGATCCACTGATTGAACAATTTAAAAATTAGAAAACATGTTATGTTCTTGTTAAATAGATTACCAGGGATGTTGAGATCATCATATTTATTTAGTTGAGTTTCCTTATAATAATATTTTTCATACCAGTGTACATATGGGACCTTTTGAGGCATTATATGTAAAGTGGTGTTGAACTCCATAATTTTGTGACAAAATCAGGGAAAGGATGTTGATGGGACTAGAATTTGTAGAGGAGGTGGATGAGAAAGTGAAGATTATCTTGCAACACATGTTGAAATCTTAGAGAACACAAATAATTTATATAGATAATAGGATGCAATTTCCTTATTTCAAGGTAGGTGAATGTGTTTTCTTTAATATCCATCCTTGGAAAAGTGTTATGTGTTCTGGTAATAGAGTAATTCTTAGTCCAAATTTCATTATACCGTTTAAATCCATAAAAAAGATGGAATAGTTTCCTAAAAATTAACCTTACCTATGATTTTATAATAAGTACACAATTTTTTTCATGTTTTTATGTTGAGAAATCATGTTCCAAATTCATCTCATGTTTTGAGCCTAGAAGTAGTTCAACTAGAAGAGAACCTATCTTATAAAGAGAAAACTATTTAGATTATTTATTCTAGAGAGAAATCATTATAGAATAATATAATTTCCTAGATTAAGGTTTTGTGGAGAAACCACAATGTTGAAGAACCAATATAGTAATATGAAAATTTTATGAGGGAAAGGTATCCTTGCTTGTTTAATAAGTATATAAAAATTACAAGGGTGCAATTTCCAGAAGGTGGAAAGAATTAAATGACCCAAAATTCTACCAATGAATTTTACTTTCTTATAACTATTTCATATAGTATAAAATCACTTAAAATAAAATATAGAACAAAGTATAATATTTATTAATGAATAATTTATGAAATAAGAGGCTTTTTCAGAAATTAAAGAACCTATACAAATGGAATAGTAACTTGACTTATTGAATATTAATTTGAACCTTATGAATGGTAAACCATTCAATAGAATAGTAAACTCAAATATTAAAGTATAAATAAAATTTAAGGATATTATTTGTGAAAATATGATATATTTATATCATGAAATAATAAAATAAATGTTTTGAAAATAATAAAATAAGTGTTTGTATTTTTGTAACACATATATTTTAATTTAGAATTTTTTAATTAATATAATTATTAAGAATAAAATTTATCTCCATAAAGAGGATTTATAAATTAATATTTTGTTTCGTTATGATTATAATAAATATGTATGAGAACTTAATTAATTATTTAAACTATTACAAAATCAGTTATAATTTTAAAATTGGTATTTTTTTAATAAATGATGATTTTAATTAAAAATTAAATTTCTCATATCTAGAAAATTATTTTCATAAAATTAATTTCATTTTTTAATTAAAAATGTCAAAAAATCTTTAGGGACAATATTCATGATTTTTCTAAAATACTTGAATTTTTTGGCAATAGTATAATACAATAATTTAAGATAAAAGCTAAATACATGAATTATTGAGTCATATATGATTCATGGCTATTAGAAACCCATAATATCAAATTATCCTTAAATATTGTAACATATTTAGTGATAATTCTCAAACTATTGATAGTCCTAATCAAAAATAATAAACTAATGAATAAAATAATGAGAAAACGTCCATCTCCTCCACTATAAATACCACTCCTCACAACTCAAATTCTTGAAGCTTCATTAATTTTAGAAAAATTTATTCCCCAAGCCTCTTACCCATGTCCAAAACCTTATGTTCTCACTAAAATTACTAAATTAAGTGCCTTAAGGAGGTTCTTATGAGAAAAATTAAAGAGGTGAAATCCTCTTTAATTTTATATTCAATTTTTTTCATTTATTATTCTATTTTCACCTCCAATTATCCAGGTTGAATGAAAACTAAATTATATTATGTATACTATAATTTTATCATGTTGATGGAAGAAATAATCATCCAACTACTTCTCCTCTCCCTTTTATTCTAAAATGGATAACAATTTCTTTGATGTGTTGATTTACCGCAATCATGGACGTTACACTTTTATTTTCCATTACAACCTTCATGGATGGTCATAAAACCATTATTCTGCTTAAATAAGATTTTATTATAAATATTATATTTTATATAATGTTATTAATCCAATATGTGATTTTGATAATAAAAAAATTATATAATTTAGTGATGATCGTAAAAACCGCAAAAATAAATTAAATCATTTTCATTAATGTTTTATGTAATGAATCATTCTCATATCAGAAAAAAATTATTTATGGTATCAATTAAAATTAAGACAATATAATAATACCATTTATTTCCACCTCTATTATTTTTCTTCCATACCATAATAAAATCCATAATAAACTAACCATGGAAACCCAAAAAATAACTCTACCGAAACGATGGAAATAAAAAAAATATTAATAATATATGGGTGGAAATTTGTTATAATATGGTTATATAAGGTAGTATAAAAAAGAGTATCATTATATAATAAAATAATAACATTATATAAACTATTATACATGATGTTTGAACATGTTTTAGGTTAGACTAACCTGAGGTAACTGAAATTTCTTTAAAAATCCTCTTTTAAATTTCAATTTTTACAAAACATAAAAGGAATGTTTTTATGATGAAAGTGTTCATGTTTTATGATTATTTTATGATTCTTGGTTATTCCTTATTATAAAGCGTGGAACCTAAATTTCCCTCTAATTCATTTGGTATGTTTATGTTTTAATTTGATCGTAATGGTTTTTCTAAATGTAACTACGATGATTACACCATATGTTAGTCACGAGGGTTACATCATAAGATAGCCATGAGGGTTACATTTTAAAAGATCCATGAGGGTTTCATATCATTTATTATCCACTATATTTACAATTTTATGTAATTAATTCACCCAGTTACCTAAATGGTTTATTTATATTTTCTATGTTATATGTAAATCGCGTGTTTTCACAAATTATGTATATGATTATTTATGGGTGAGAAGTATATTTTTGTGAAACTAATTTCATATATTAATAATAATTAAGGGAATAACAATTTCATTACTTCTTTTTTATTTCCTTTAATGATATTATTTTCTAATAAAATGTTTAAAAATGTTTCCCACGAGGTTTTAAGGATGGGTATGAGAAATAAGACAAGATGAATGTTGTGAATAATTTTGATGAGAATAATTTATGTCATATTAAAAGAATTTTTATTATTAAAAATGGACACTGTTTTATTAGTATCCACTTTTAATTATAGTGAGATTTCATTTTTGATTTTGGACCCAATTCACTGAAACGTTAAGATGAAAAGATCTTTTGGAATGTAATAAGTGTATTTTGGTTGAATTAACCATATTATGTAATGTTTAAGGTGCGGTCCTTATAGCTGGTATCATAGCATGGTTTAGATAACTTTAGGGGTTAGGATAATGTTAATATAATTTCATAAATGAATTTTACAATATGGTTGTGTTTAAATGATATATCATTTAAATATTAACATGTTTCTTCATCTAATATGTGTCTGTTAAGAGTGGTTTTTCACAAAAGAAATAGGGAAGCTGAAGTAGGAAGGCACTGAGAGGATGATATTTTTCCAAATCCACAAACCAGAATGGGGGGAATTGGGATTGATTAGTTTGTGACAGTGATGGATCAGTTGAAAAGTGATATAAATTATGGATACATCCATGAAAGAGAATATCCATAGATACCACAAAATAACATGACTATAGTGGAATACATTATGAGGAAACACCCACCTTCTTTCAATGGATATTCAGACTCAATGGTGGTTGAAGGGTGGATTTAATCCCTTGAAAAGATATTTGATTTTATTGGGTGTTTAGATAATCAAAAGGTTAGTCTTTCGATTTATTATTTTGAAGGTGAAACTGACTAGTGGTGGTTGATGGTCAAGAATATCATGGAAAGAGATAAGATTGATACCTTGGAATGGGATGAATTTAAGAACATCTTCATTGAAAAATAATTTCCTCATGTGGTTTGAAATAGGATGGAAAAGTAATTCTTTGAATTGAAGAAAAGAGAAATATTCAGTGTTAGTGTATGATGAAAACTTCACTCAATTGGAAAGGTATGATCCAAATCTTATTCAGGATATTCATATTAAAATCCATCTTTTTTTAATCAAGATTGACGATATGATATAAAAGGGAATTGTCCTACCATTAATTCAAAAGTAATGAGAAACTTTTCCGATGTGCTGAGTGAGGAGAAATAAAGTTTACTGGTGATCATGTGTACTTTGAAAACAAGAAGAAGAAGAGTTCTATAAGAAAAGAAATGGGTAATATTCAATCAATGGAATATGAAGGTATAGAAATTCAATTTCCAGTTTGTGGGAAGTGTGTTAAAAATAATCCTAGGGAATTATTTAACAAATATAGTATGTGTTTTCAATTTGGTAACTTTTGACATATGGCATGAGATTTCTATAAAAAATATCATTGTATTCGTTTGTTTAATTATGATAAACAAACGGTAAAGAGTTTAAATTTTTTGAGATGGTTCATTATGAAAATAATTATCCAAGGAAAGATATAAATGATAGTAAGAAGCCATAATATAAGAATAAAGGTTTATTGAAAGCTTTTATGACTACTTCAGTAGATTTCGAACCTTCCGATGATGTGGTATTAGGTATATTCTATGTTTACTCATATTTATTTAATGTTTTATTTGATATGATGTCTAAAAAGTCGTTTCTTTCTGAATAATTTTTGGGTATATTATAAATTCCACCTCAAGAAATGAAATCATAACTTATAGTAAAAATTCCAGGGGAAATATTATGGAAAAATTAAATTATAATAATATTTATTTTGTTGTCTATGGAAAAACATTACCTGTAAACCTTTTAATTTTACCCCTTGTAGAATTTGATGTTATTCTCAGTATGGATTGAATTTTTCGTTTACCATGATAATATTAATTTTATAGACAAAAAAGTTTTTTTCAAAAATATTTTCATTTTATATACAGTAATAAACCCATATCATTGACAATGTATCATGAAGCTAAGACACTGTTAAAAGATCTAAATGAATGTTATCACACACATATTGTTTAAAATAAAAGAACTATTCAGATTAATGATTTTCTAGTGGTAAATGAATACCTATATGTTTTTTATAATGAGTTTCCTAGTGTAATACTTGATCGTGAAGTTGAATTTACTATCGACATAGTTATGATGAAATGAAAATTTCAAAACCCCCTTATCGAATGGATCAAGTTGAACTTCATAAATTTAAAACGAAGTTTTCGGAGTTTCTTGATATAGTTTTCATTCTTCATAGAACCTCTCCATGGGGTGATCTTATTTTGTCATTAAAAATAAATATAGTTCCATGAAACTTTTCATTGATTATAGAGGTTTGATTAACATTACTATAAAGAATTAGTTTTCATTTTTATCATATCAATGACTTGTTTGATCAACTCAATGGAGATCAACAATTTTTCATGATTGACTTGAGATTATAGTACCATAAACTAATGGTAAAGGAAGATGAAATTATGAAAAAAAAATTCCATACAAGATATGGTAATTATTAGTTTGTTGTTTTGACATTTGTTTTCACACATTCCCCTATAGTATTTATATATCTTATGAATTGAATCTTCTTTGAATATTTTAGTATGTTTTTTTTGTTTTTATTGAACATATTCAGGTGTTTTCAAAAAGTTATGAGGATTATGAAAAAAATTATGGATTATCTTGGAGACTCTCAAAGAAAAGAATTTATATGGAAAATTTAGAAAAGGTGATTTTTGATTATAACCAAATTCTATTTATGTGAACATTGTAAATAAGAATAGAATAATGGTTAATCCCGCCAAAATAAAAGTGTCTGATGAATAGACAATATGTACAAATTCTATATAGATTATTAGTTTTCTTGTATTAGTAGGTTATTACTGAAGGTTTGTTAAAAACATTTCATGGTAATATAGCCCACTAACTAAAATAACTTGGAAAGGGGTTAAATTTATATAGATAGAATACTCTGATGTTCTTTTTCAGGAACTGAAAATCATAATGATGAATTCTCTAGTTTTAGCTCTATCTTCCATAAATGGTGATTTTTTTCATTGACAATGATGCTTCATTGAAGGGACTTGGTTGTTTTCTGATTCAGAATGATCAGGTAATTGCTATAATTCAATACAACTGAAACCTCATGAGTTAAATTATCCCACAAATGATTTTGATTTAGGAGCTGTGGTTTTCACTTTAAAAATTTGGAGGCATCATTCAAATGGAGAAAATTTTAAAATATATATTAACTGTAAAAGATTGAAGTATATTTTTACTCCAAAGGAATTGAACATGAGGCAGAGAAGACGGATGGAAATGATAAATGATTATTATTGCACGATCAGTTACCATCATGGAAAATCAAACAAATTGTTTGATGACATAATTAAAAAACAAAATGCTATATTAACCATTTTATGTTTGTAACATGAACCCTTGGTTTATAATTTCATTAAATTTTCCTTGGAATTTGTTGGTATATAAAATTTATCTATATTCTTTTACGTGTCAGTGCAGTTCTCTCTCTAAAAAATAATTAAGCAAGCGCATAAGGAAGACCGTGAGATATAGAAAATGGAAGAATTGATTGTGGATGGTAATTTTCTTGAATTTAATGTAGATAAATATTGCGTCTTTATATTTAGAAAAAAATTATACATGCCTTATAAATCTCAGATGAATAAATATTTGTTATGTGAATCTCATAGTTCTTTGTTTTTAGTTCATCCTAGAAGCACTAAGATGTATAGCGATCTTTGAGATTTTTATTAATTGGATGGAATGAAAAAAAGATATTTCTCTTTTTACCATTAAATGATTAAATTTTCAATAGGATAAATTAGAGTGAAAAATACCATCGGGTATGCTTCATCATTTTCCAGTGCCAAAGTGGAAATGGGACAATATATCCATGTACTTAGTGGTAGGACTACCGAAGATTCCTTGAGGTAACAATGTGATTTGTGTTATTGTTGATCAGCTAACAAAATCTACGCATTTCCTTTCTATTCAAGACACTCTTTCTCTATATCAACATTATAGACTCTAACTCAATGATATTTTTATGTTTAATGGAGCTCCTCTATATATTGTATCTGTTAAGAACGAACCTAGATCAACATTAAACTAGTCACACAAGCCGGACCGTGGAATTTTCTGAAGGGCCTTCCAGATCCCCACAGGTTGGAAACTAGTTTCGGGCCTCAAAAACTAATAAATGGGAACAATTTGGCCCAAAAAGCTAAATAAATAAAAAAGAATAAACAAAACAATGAAATTAACTTTTAGTAGTAGAAAATAAATAAACAAAATAGCTCAACATACCTCTATGTGACCTTCCAGGTCACCTCCAAACCAAAGGCTGACTTTTCTCTAATAATGAGAAACTAATACAAGAAAAACCTGAGGAAATACCCCCAATAACTAAAATGATAAAATAGGTGTGAGAATATAAATGCTCAGTAGGGTTTCCAAGATAAACCACAAAATATAATGTCTCCTTTCTTGAAACCATCCATTAAAACGAGTTTGAAATAAAAATATAAAATTAAAATTTTCACATTTTAAAATAAACAATATGTTTTCTCATTTAAAAGTACTACACATGTGACATACCATTTCCAAATTAATTTGAATTTTTAAAAAACTAAACTCAAAAAATGTATACCCAAGCTGGGCTAAAGTAGAGCGGGTAAATAATGAATGCTAGAAATAAACTAGTATAACAAAAATTAAACAAGCAATAAGAATAATACAATAACCGTGGGTGATTCTAAACATCCCAAGAATACCCCTATATGTACTTAGTTTCAGAACCACCTATCGGTGTATGGTAAAGCTCCTATGTCTATAGCCAACTTTCTTCTCTATAACTGACCAATCCAGTGGAAAATCCCACCTGTTATAACAACCAATTTTTGGGGTACCAACCCTTCTAATTAGGGTTGATCAGCAACCATAACTTGGTCATCTATAAGATGCCAAAAAATACATGGTGGATACAATAATACTATGTAAGTAGGAATTTAATTTCATGTGTGACTCAACTCACCACACTTTCCTTCCCCAAACAGGAATGCTTACTATGAATTCACCCATAAAGGGTTACCCTAGACAGAAGAACCCCCAAATACACATTCAATCATTTCACATTAACAAAGTTCCAACTAGGCCGTCACACCATTTAACATTTAAACCATTTCATAAAATTTCCAAAGATACCAATTAGGCATTAACTTTCTCCAAAACACAATCTCTTTTATAAGTTAGTTAAAACATTACCCTTATGTTAAAAGTTCCAAATGGTTCTTTAACTCAACATGTATAAAAGTATTACCCAAAACATCCCACAAATACCACTTTTTCCTTTAAAAATCCAAATGGGCATATTCTTAAATATTTCATTTCAAAAAAATTCATAAATCACACAAATAACCCAAAGTCATTTAGAAATCAAGAATTATTTCCAAAAAATTAGCACCCCCTTTCAAATAAAACCCAAATGCACATTGAAACACTTTTCAATCATGATTCGCATGTCAAAAATCAATTAATAAATCATTCACTCATTTCGTAAAATATTTCAAAAGGCCTAAAAAAATACTTACATCATGATATCACCAAGTTCACATGTTGATTCAATATTAAAGTAAAATGCATACCGAAATTCTTAAGAAAACTAATTTCACACCTTTAAAAAACTAACTCACACCACTTGAACAAACAAAAGAACCATTTTTACAATTAAATAAAACATTTTAATTGTTATATAAACTAATATAAAAATCATTAAACAATTTTAAGAAGAAACCCATGGGCCTAAAACACAATAACTTACTCAAATATTCTTTTGTGACTAAATACACATCAACACCACACCAAAACATAGTTTTTAGTCCTTGCACAGTTAAATACACTAGTAGAAGACACACTATGGGTTTTCATAAAATAATGCACTTAATATCACACAAAATGCTACAAGGATAATTTACACATTTTAAACTTCCTTGAAAACTAAACTTTCACCAGATAAATTAACCAAAAAACATGTTAAATTAATTCGATAGGAAAATCATTTATCAATAAAATTAATATTCAAAACTACCAACACATAATGAGATAATTATTTCAAAAGCTATTTTTAATATTTATTAACTAATAAAAACACCACAATTAATTATATACAATACTTATAGAGGTGCGAATGGTATTTGAAATTTAATTTGAAACTCACAAGTGTCATAGATCGTGCGAGAAATGAAAAGTTTTGAAAATGCCTACCTCAAAAAAAAAAGCGAACGCAACGAAACTTCAGCGGGAGGAATAAAAATTCCTCATGGATTAATCACACTTATAAAGAAAATATAATAATTTGTGGAAAACAACTCATGATATTATTATTTATCCAAAACAAATAACACCAAATATGGACTAATAAAAAACAAAATCGGGGTGAGGAGGAGTTCGGCGCATTGCTAGCCGGAGTAAGGGGAGTAGGGGGTCAGGGAAATTTTTGCTACGCTGCTAGACAAAGGGGAGAGAGTAGGTTATAGAGTGGAGGCTAGAGCTTGGCCTAGCTGGAGATGGCCTGATCGAAATAAAGGAGGCTGAAGATGTCATCGTCCAGTTGCGGACTAGGAGAGCTGGTTCGGTGCTGGTGGGTTGTGAGGATGGTCGTCAGCTAGAGCATAGAGGCAAGGTGTGCTGAGGGGGTGAGGTCAAGGTACTGGTAAAGTTTGGATGGAGAATGAGGGTGGATGTCTTGGTAGATGGGGTGAGTTCTATAGGGGGTGAAACAGGTGGAGGCCGAGGCTAGGGAACTCGATGCAGTGCCGTTGTGCATAGAGAGTCAGGGGGAAGTGCTGGAGCGCGGAGGTGCCGAGGCTGAGGGGCAGACCACGGTAATGGAATATTACTTGTTTTGGAAATTTATGTGTGTATCTAAACCCATATTTTATATAATTTATTTCAAACCTAGAATTAATAAATTCTTTATTAAAAGTTAGTACTTTGGGGATTGTTTTTTGGGCACGCCAACTGAGTTTTAATACTCATTCCTATAGTTTTTTCGTGTTTTTAGTTCTCCTTCATGTTCCAACTCAAGTTTGGATCACCTTGGGTGAAATTTGGTTTGGTTTTTGGAGATTGAATCTCAGGTTCACGTCGTGTTTTGGTCGTGTTCAGGTTATTATGTGTTGTTGGCCTATCATTCACTTTCATATCATTTATTTGATTTTCACTATTCAATTTCGTCTGTTTAGTTCAATTGTATTGGGTGAAATCATTCCCTTGTGGTTCTTTGTTTATTCCCTGGAACTTATTGCTATCCCAGGAGGATCGAGAAGACCTCTCGGGCCTTGCTGCAGATCAGCTCATGTTAATGGATGGTTTTGGGAATAGAGACGTTGGATTATATGGTTTATCAAGGCAACCCTACTGAGAAATTAAATGCTCATGCCTATTTTATCAGTTTATTTACATGTTTCATTTTTTCAGGTTTTTCTTGGATAATTTTCTCATTATTAGGGAAAGGTTGACCTTTAGTTGGGAGGTTACCTGGAAGGTCACGTGGTGGTATGTTGAGTTGTTCTGTTTATTTCTTTTCTACTGCTAGAGTTCAGTTGTATTGTTTTGTTTATTCTTGATTATTTATTTATCTTTTTGGGTCAAATAATTCACATTGATTAGGTTTCGATGCCCATCACTAGTTTCTAGCCTATGGGAATCAGGAATACCCTTCGGGACATGTCGCGGACTAGATCAGGTGACCGGTTCAGGGTCAACCTAGGGTGGTTCATGGAGAAATAGTATAAATGGGTGACCTTGTTATTTGGGGTATCTGGTAGATGGATATTAGGACTTTGGAGGTTGGTATGGGAAAGACTTCATGAACCCTCAATAATTCCGAACCTCGAGTATTTAGGAGTTGTTTGGTAATTGAGTCCTTGTCTTATTCTGTTTTTTAGTTTCACGGATGACAACGAAGGAACGACAATGTTACATAATGATTACACATGGATTAGTGACCAATGTGGAGTTCAAGTACATGGTTTATGTTCCTCCTAGTTTTTGGTGTTTACTTGGGGAATGTCCCACTACCTTGTTTCTAGATTAAAGCATGACTACTAGTCACTCACACCAGAATTTTGATGTAAGGTGAGTGTTCTCGTGGTATTGGTTGTTGTAAGTCCAATTTTGAAAATGAAAAAGGTGTTTTGAAATGAGAATTATTTCTTTTAAATGGATGTAAATTTGTGAAATGAGTTTTAAAATTTAAAGCTCTTGGTTTAAAAATATTATGTTTTCATGGATTGGTAGAGAAATGATTTGGATGCAACCTCGAGTACTCTTCATGACCATTTTCTCATGTGAGGGGATGCATGGAAAGTTCATGTTGGTGCGGGTGGATGAAAGAAGATGAGGACATGTGCTATGGTTCCTGGGATTATTACGGTGTGTAGTGGGAATTAGAGGCATGAAATTGTTTTTCTAAAGTGATTCAAAAAAAGGGAAATGATTTTGGAAAATGAATTTTGTTTTAAAAGTTGGTTTGGTATTTAGAAATTTTCTTTGAAAGAATGAAGTTATGAAATCTAAAATGAAAAAGAGACTTTGAAAAATGAATTTGGGGTTGTGTTTGTATTGTTTGGTTTTTTTGAGCTGGTATTTTTTTGGAAGGTGCATTCAATGATATTTCTTCATCTTGATATTTATTTAGGCTCTGTGTTTTAAATATTGTATAGAAAATTCCACCCAAAAAGGGCCCCAAGGATTCTGATAACTCATGCCTATTTTTTGGACCTTTTCTGATGTTTCCTGTCCTTTATAGTGATTGGGGACCATTAGAGTTAGCAGAGTGGATTAAAGAGGTTGAACACGTCTTTAGGGTATTATGAACTCCTGAAATTGTCAGAGTGCATGCCGTTTTAGGTCTTTTTGAAGGTCCATTACTGGATGAATGGGATTTTTTCTCCCCTCCATCAATGCAAGTTGGGATGATGTGTGATGTCCTTAAATTTGTCTTCATTCAATAGTTTATATCTGAGGAGGTGAAGATGAAGAAAAGGGAAGAGCTAATGCATATTTAACAAGGCCAATGAATGGTTAAAGCATATGTTGACCATTTCAAGGAACTTGTGTCTTTTTCTCTATAGGTAGTGTCCTAGGATTTGATGAAGACTTATCTCATCATCGTGGGTATTCATCCAGAGATAAAAGAGTGGGTCATTTATTCTAAGGACCATCATTTCAAGAAGCTAGTGGATGAGGTGTTCTTAGCCGAGTTGGTCTGTGGAGCAAAAATGGTCAGAAATCCAAAGTATCCAGTTTCTCATGAAGGTTCCCCTTCCGGAAATCAAATTGTTCCAGGGGGACCTATTTCTAATGAGTCCTCTACAGTGGTTCTAGATTTTGGTTCATCTGACTGTTCAGTGGTGTTCCACTAGTGTGGTTGGTTCGGGCATGTGAAGTTGTTATGTTGCATCCCTCCGAAGATGTATCATTGTTATGGGTGTTTGGGTCATCTGAAGAAGTTATGTAAGAAGATTTGCTCGAAAAGTTTCTATAGCCGAAGGATTCCAGTGTCTGACTGTGGGGCAGGAGATGCTTCAACCATCAAATCCTCAACCACATGTCTTTGGGTAAACCTCGTGTGCATTAAGAGTTTACGGGGGTGTGAAGCCTTGGTTTGGGTTTTGTGTTTTGTGTTAGAACTGGAACATTTATAGATTTTTGTTCTCATTTTTCTACTATTAATGGTTTTACATAGTTTTAAGTTCGTTGATTCATCGTGGAGATATGACGGACATGTTCTATTGTAATCCAAAATGTTTTGTTTGTCTGATCATGGTTTTCGGAATCGTGTGCTTTTCGTAAAAGTTTGTTTGGCCCCTGTATGGGTTGATCAAGGTTTAGCGGTGTTCATTTAGAGATGTAAGTGCCTCAAAAGAGTCAAGGATTGTAGTTATTCTCGGGTTTACTACAAGGATTATGTTCTTCATTGAGGGTTATTACTAGTGTTTGGGGTTTTTGGATTAGATCAAAAGATCCATGTTTCAGCTAAGGTGTTGTTCGCTCACGCTATAGAGGTTACTTTGGATCGGTTGTGAGTTCTCGTATCACCCCCCCCCCTCCTTGGGTGGTGTGTTTAGATGTTAAATTTCTACCCTAGTTGAGTTTTTATAGTGGGGGAACCCTCTTGTGTTCTCCCATTCTCATGTATTATAGTTTCTTTTAGTTTCAATCAAGCATTAATTCTTGTTTTGTCTATTGTTCGGATAGGTCACTTTCTGGGGGAAGAAAGTCTCTATGGTTGGGAGAATTTTCACACCCTGAATTTCTAAATTAATCTGTTTTTTAATTCCTGGGTCTGGGGTCTCACACCAAGGTCTAGGTTGGATCAGAGATTAATATTTTTGTTGTTTAATATTTTTACTGGGCTTCGGAGTCATGTGCGGTCATCGCGTGGTTGGAGGTAGCCGCACAATCTGCACATGAGTCGGGAAATTTCTCATTATTATTAATATTATTATTATTGTATTTATTTAATTATTATTTTTATAATTATTATTTTTATCATTATTAATTTTTATTGTTTTTGTCTTTGTTATTATTATTTTTGTTATTATTAATTCTGATTTCATTATTATTATTATTATTATTTGTATTATTAATATTTTACTATTATTATTATTATTGTAAAAATATTATTATTATAAGAATAAAAAATAATTTAAAAAGTCATTGTGTGAGAGTATCTGACCGAGATCCCAGGTACTCTTTAATCTTCTAGAAAGTCGTTTAGAAGTCATTGAGAATTGATTTAAATTTTAATATAATCATTCATCATAAATCTAATGGATAAACTGAGTGAATAATTTGAACATTAGAAGACATGTTACATTCTTATTCACTGTATAACTATGTAATTTGAGATCAACATCATTCTTCAGTTGAGTTTTCTTATAATAATACTTTTAATTCCAGTATACAGATGAAACGTTTTGAAAAATAATATAGAATGTGGTGTCGAACTCCAACATTTTGGGATAAAGTCAGAGAAAAGAAGTTGATGGGACCATAATTAGTTGGGGTGGATGAGAAAGTAAAGATGATCTAGATACACATGATCACAACTCATAGTTTTTTAAAAAAATTATACAGCTAACAGGAGAAAATACCTTTATTTCTAGGTAGGTGAAAATGTTTTCCTTAAAATCTCACCTTAAAAAAGTGTTATGCATTTTTGGTAAAAAAAGAAACCTAATCTCATGGTTCATTGGACCTTTTAAAATCCTTGAAAATTTTGGACTAGTTTCATAAAAAGTATCTTTGCCTTTGAGTTTTTCTTACGTACATAAGGTTTTTAATGTTTTGATGTCGAGAAAGTATGTTCTAGATTCATCTCATGTTTTGAGCCCAAAAGTATTTCAGTTGGAAGAGAAGTTATCGTATGAATAGAAGCCTATTTATATTCTTGATCTTAGAAAGAAAGTATAGTGGAATAAGTTAATTCCCCAATTTAATGTTTTGTGGAGAAACCACATGGTTGAGGAAGAAACATAGGAATATGAAAATTCTATTAGTGAAAGGTATTGTCACTTGTTTGGTAAGAAAATAAAAATTGTGAGGACACAATATCCAGAAGATTGGGAGAATTAATCGACCCAAAATTCTATCATTTAATTTTCCCTTCTTACAAATAACTCATAGAGTATAAATCACATAAAATCAAATAGATAACACAATACATACTTTATAAATGAATAATTAATGAAATTATAATAATTTTCAGAAATTAAAGAACTAATACTGATAGAATAGTAAGTTGAACATTGGAATAGTAATGTAACCCTTATGAATATTGAATCAGAAAATAGGATAGTAACATCACATATGAAATTATAAATAAAATTTATATATCTCATAAGTGAAAATATTATATATTTTCATCATGGCATAAGTAAATAAATGTTTTGAAAATGATAAATTACGTATTGGTATTTTTGCAGAAAAAAATATTATTTAAAATTTTATAATTAATATAATGATTTTAAAAAAATATGCATCCAAAATATAGATTCATAAATTAATATTTTGTTGTCTTATGATTATAAGTTAGATTCATGAGACCATAATTAATTTTTCAACGTGTTGTAAAATCAGTTAGAATTTTAAAATTGGTATTTTCGAGATAAATGACAGTTTTAATTAAAAATTAAATTTCCCTTATTTTGAAAATTATTTTCATAAAACGAATTTAACTTTTAAATCTATATGTTGAAAAATGGTTAGGGTTAATTTTTTTGGATTTTTCAAAAATACATGTTTTTTTGTGAAGAGTAAAATACGATAATTTATAATAAAAGCTACATACATGAATTATTGAGTCATAAAAGATGTATGGTTGATGACAGTCCATAATATCAAACTATAATTTATTATTTTAATATATTCAGTGATAATTCTCAATCTATTCATAGTATTGAGCCAAAATAATAAACAAATGAATAATATAATGAGATGAAACAGCTCTCCTCCACTATAAATACCACTTCTCACCACCTCTAATACTCACAAATCCGAGCCTTTTTTATTGTTTAATTTCTTACCAATTACATTGCCAAGCCTATTCCCAAATTCCAAAACCTTCTGGTCGCACTAAAAATCCAAAATCAAGTGCCTTAAGATGGTTCTCAAGGAAGATAATTCAAGAGGTAAAATCCACTTTCATTTTGTTTCAATTTATTTTCATTTATTATTCTCTATTCACATCCCATTATTCATGTGGAATTAAAGCTCAAATATATTTTATATACTATAATTTTATCATTTTGATGGAAAAATTCATCACCAAACTCTTTTTCCTATCCATTTTATTCTAAAAATGAGAATATTATTTGGGATGTGTCGATTTACCATCATCGTGGATGATACACTTTAATTTTCCATTAACACCTTCAATGTTTGTCATAAAAACATTATTATGGTTAAATAATATTACATTATACATATTATATGTTATATTGTATTATTGAACCAATAAAAAAATATGATATTAAAAAAATGATATAATTTTGTGATGGTTGTAAAAACTGCAAAAATAAATTAAATCATTTTCATTAATGTTTTATCTAATAAATCATCCATATATAATAATAAAACTGATTTTTGGTATCATTTTAAATTTTGGAAACATATTTATACCATTTATTTCCACTTTTTTTGTTTTTATTCTATTCAACACGAAAATACATAATGAACCAACCTTGGAATCCATGAAAATAACGCACCTAAAACAATGGAAATAACAAAATATTTTTAATAAATGTATAGAATGTTGTTATAATATGGTCATATAAGGTAGTATACACTTGATTATAGTTCTTTAATAAATTAATAACACTATTTAATCCATATAATGGATTTTTGAACATATTTTAAGTAAGTTGAACCTAAAGTAAAATACTTTTCTTTAAAAATACTCTATCAAATTTCCATATCTACAAAATTCAAAAGAATGTTTTTTATGGTGCAAGTGTTAGTGTTTTATGATTATGTTCGGGTTCAAGGGAATTTATTATAATGAATGGATGGTCATATATATATTCCTCGAATTCATTGGGTATGTTTTTGTTGGATGCTGATAGTAATTGTTATTCCAAGTGAAGGTGCGATGGTAACACCATAAGGTAGCTATTAGGGGTACATCATAAGGTAACTATGAGGGTTAGATTGTACGTTATTCATGAGGTTTACATATCATATGGTATCCACGAGGGTTACAATCTTAAGTAAGTAATTACCCAAGTTACCAAAATGGTTTATTTTTGTTTTATATGTTTTAATGAAATCGCATGTTTTCACTAAGTATGTATTTTATACATTATAGGTGAGAAGTATATCTTTGTGAAAATGTTTTTATATATTTATAAGTAGTCATGGACTAAGTGTTTCTTTCCTTCCTTTATGTCCCTTACTTATATTTTTTTTATCTTCCCAATTTTAAAATGTTTTTCACAGGGGTTTAATGTTGGATAAGATAAAATAAGACCAGATGAATGTTGTGAAGATTTTAATGAGAATAATTTGTGACATATTAAACACTATTGTATTATGAAAAAATGGAAAATATTTTAGCAGTATCCACTTTGTATTTTTCTGGTTTTTCATGTTACATTTATGACCCAATTCTATAAAACTCTAAGCCAAAAATATCATTGAAAATGTAATAATTTTGTTCTATTGTAGTTAAATAGAATATATAATGTTTAAGTCGTGATCCTTATAATTTATATTTATCTCCCCTTTGGTTCAAAAAATGAAAATATCATATGTGACGTGCTAATTTATTAAATTCATGGATGATGAGTTTTCAATTTTCATTACCACCTTCATGGCTGGTTGTAAAACAATTATGGTTAAAAACAATTATAATATATTTATTCAATCTTATTTAATGTTTTGGAATATTAATATATATATATATAATATTAATTCATCAAACAATATTAGTTTGTGATGATAAAAAAACACCAAAATAATCTAAACTAATATCAGTAACTTTTTATCTAATGATGCATCCTCACATATGGAAACAAAATGACATATAAGAACATTGAATATTCTATATATTCTTTAGTAACTTAGAATTTCAATTATATATAACAATTTTTATATCAAATAATATTTCCAACATGTATACAATAAACCAATCATAAAAACCTAAGAATGAAATGCTCCAAAAATGATGATATTGTACCTTATAACATATCAAAAATATTTAAATTAACATAATAAAATCATAATGAATCAAATACATGTTCAATAGATTTTGAATTAAATTTTAATGAATCTAATTTCATTATCTAGTACATTTATTACAAGTACATAACACTTTTAAACATAAGGTAAGGGATTCTTTCTAAACCCCCAGCTTTCTTTCGGGTTACACATTCCCTATATTTACCCCAAATCAATTCTTATTTATTTTCATATAATTATTCTAATTTCTGTTTATATGTTCCAAAATCAAGTGTCTTGATCAGTTCATCATTCAATGATTGGGAAATGCATGTTTTAAAAAAATTTCATTTCTCAAATCATTCTAATAATCAATCTCGATTAAAGGGAACTTCTTTATTTCTCACCCATTTTAAATTGTACTCCATTAAATCTTTTAAGACACCATTATATTTTTCAAAATCACTCATTTTATCATGAAAAACTATCTTGATCATATTTGGTTTTCTTAAAACAAATATTCCTTTTCTTCTTTAAATTCAATATAATATTTTCCTTAGACCGCACTAAAAATGTTTCATTTCTAATGTTTCTTAGACAATATTTTTAAATGTTCTCACTTAAATTTGATATAATTTATTATTATTTGTTACTATTTTTCCTTATGAATGTTCAAGTAATATTTAAATACATTCTTTCATGGACACCTTTATGATATTCCATTTTTTATTCCTTATGACTTGATTATGATACCCAATTACCCTTATTTTTATTCTTCATGTTGAACACAAATTAGGGAATATTTTAGGATGGGTGAACCAAGATAGTGCTCCAATACATTGGGTAATTTTTATTCTCATGATAAGTCTTGTTAAATGGTCTTGGTGGTTAGACTTGACTCATTCTTCTCTATGTGGAATGGTCTTGGTGGTTATTAATGACTCATGATCCTCCATTTGCAATGGTCTTGGTAGTTTGTCATGACTCATGTTTATGTAATATTGTATTTTGTAACCAAATTTATATGATTTAATGATTACATGATCCCATGATCTTTATATTATGCTTCCATATATTTATTCATGGTCCATACATTTTTATGTCATCATGTTATGACTTCTAATCCATGTGATATTGTTTATTCATATTATTATTCCCTCAGTTGTATTTTTAGAACAATTTTTTATTAGTGTATTCCCTAGGTTATTCAATTCAGATTTAAGGTCTCAAAGGAAGTACGAATCTCATTATGAATATTTAATAAATGATGTTTTAAAATTTTTTTTTCTTAATTATTTACCTATTATTCCAAAGACACTAGACTTTATGATCCTTGGTTTGTATTTAAAGGAAATATATACACAAAACCCTGTAATAATACAATTAAAAGGCTTGGGTCATTATAGCTTGTATTATGGAATAATATATTTAATTTTGGATATTATGACAAGAACACTTTAACAAGAACCCTAGGGATAGTTCTATTACCATGGATAACCAAGTTTAAAACTTAGGTAATCACAATTCAAGATATAATTTTTATTTACATGTTTATCGTTTTTATGTTCAGAGTTTCTTTTTTCACATCCTTTTTAGCTAAGTATTCTAGCTCCACTAATTTTACATTATTTTTCATAGTTATTGGATAGAAATAGGAGAACATGTTCCAATAATAAATTTGATAGGAAATATGATGATTTCCCTAATGAAATGGAAAATATTATGGGAACAGGAAAACAAAACCTTATGACATTACTTACTCAACTAGATAATGTTCTAAATAATAACATGAATCAGGTGGAACATCCACCTTCTCCAAAAAAATAGAAGAATTCTGTCAAATCATTTTTACAAAAAATGCCTCCCATGTTTAGTTGATCTTCTAATCACATCCTCACAGAACAATGGATAATCTCCATTCACTACTAAAAAAACGATTTTAATATTATTAGAATTGGCCTTTATTAGTGCTAGAAAATCACTAATATCCTTAGCATGGTTAAAATTCCATCACTTTTATCAGTGTTAATAAAGTGCTAATAAAGGGTAAATTAATCAGTGAAAATTAAAGTAATAAAAATGGAATCTTTTATAAGTGCTTTTATTTGCACAGATAAAATTATGATTTATCAGCTCTTTTATTTGTGCTAATAAAATTATGATTTCTCAGTGCCTTTTAATGCACTGATATATATCGAATTTATCATGGCCTCTATATTCACTTATAAAGGAAGGATTTATTAGTGAATTTAGTAGTGCTTATAAAGTTGAAAATTGTAGTGTGATGCTGAAACACACTACATCAGCAGAAATAGGTGCAGTGTGCTGCAACAACACACTGCATTAGTAGAAACAACAACAAAAATTAACAAAATAATAAATAAAGATAGAATTTAAATTAAATAAATTTTCTAAGACAAATAAATGAAAACTCAAACACTATTGTAGAGTATGATAGTTGTTTTTTACTATAATTAATGTATATTTTGAATAGTGAGGTGAACTTGGAGTCATACTAGTCAAATTGTGAGTCTAATTGAGATGTGACTGATTCTTATACATCACAAATGACTGATTGATCATTTTCCTAAAGTACGAAAACAATTGGAATGCATTTTCTTGGTTTTGAGTATGTCAGTTGTTTTTTTATTAACATTAAAGTCAGTTTTGAATAAAAAGTCCCACATGGTGTCATACTGGTCACACCATGAGTTAGATATAGGTGATAATGATCCGTACGCATCATAAATGACTTATGGATTGTTGTCTTAAAGTTCCAACACAATCCAAACGTTTTTTCTTAGTTTTGAGTATATTAGTTGTTTTTTTACTAAAATTAAATTCAATTTTGAATAAAAAGGAATTAATTGGAGTAATACTGGTCACACCATTCATCAGATAGAGGTAAAGATGATTCCTACACATCACAAATGGTGTAAGGAACATTTTCCTAAAATACAAAAATAATTCAAATGAGTTTTCTTATATTTGAGTATGTGAGTTGTTTTTTTACTAAAATTAATTCCAGTTTTGAATAAAAAGACATACTTAGTGTCATACCAGTCACATAATGAGTCAAATTGAGTTTTGAATGATTCCTACACATCAAAATTGACTTATGGATCATTTTCATAAATTACCAAAATAATAAAAATTCATTTTTATGTTTTGAGTATGTTAGTTGTTTTTTTATTAAAATTAATGCTGTATTTGAATAAAAAGACGCAATTGGAGTCATACTGGTGACATCAAGCATAATATTGAGGAATTGATGAATTATACACATTCCAAATGATTTATAGGTAATTTTACTAAAGTATTAAACAATCATAATGTGTTTTCATAGTTTTGAGTACGTCTGTTGTTTTTTTATTAAAATTAATGTCAGTTTTGAATTAAATGGAACATTTGGAGTCATACCAGTCACATGGTGCATCATATTGAGGTTAATATAATCCCTACACATCAAAAATTACATATGGATCATTTTTATAAAGTACTAAAACAATCAAAACGTTTTTTATTAGTTTTGAGCATGTTAGTTTTGTTTTACTAAAATTAATGACAATTTTGAATAAAAAATATTCACATTTAGTCATATAGATCACATCATGCATTGTATTGAGGTGTAAATTAATGATACACGTCCCAAATGAATCTTGGATTGTTTTTATAAAGAATCAAAATAATCAGAAAATTTTTTCTTGGTTTTGAGTATGTTAGTTTTTTTATTAACATTAATGTCACTTTTGACGAAAAAAGACGCACTTAGAGTAATATTGGTCACAGCGTGCACCATATAGAAGTGTGGATGATCCCTACATGTCACAAATAAATTATGTTTCATTTTACTAATGTACCAAAATAATCCAAATGTGTTTTATCAGTTTTGAGTATGTCATTTTTTACTAAAATGAATGTCAATTTTGAATAAAAAAGATACTCTTAAAGTCACACTATACATCAGATTGTGGTTTGGTTGAATGATATATGTCCTAAATTACTCATGGATATTTTTTATAATGTATCAAAACAATCAAAATGTGTTTTCTCCATTTTTAGTATGTTAGTTGTTTTTTTATTAAAATTAATATCAGTTTTGTATAAAAAGACGTACTTGGATTCCTACCCATCACACCATGCATCATATTAAGGTGAGTCTATTCCCTACAGGTCAAAAATGACATATGGATCATTTTTCTAATTTACCAAAACAATATTAATGAATTTTATCTATTTTTAGTATGCTATTTGTATTTTTCCTAAAATTTAAGTCACTTTAAAATAAAAAAGACACTCTTTGAGTCATTCCAGTCACATCATGGTTCGAATTGAGGCGTGGTTGATCCCTAAACATAAAAAATTACCTATGGGACATTTTTCTAAAGTAAAAAAACAATCCAAATGTTTTTTCTCTGTCTTGATTACACAATGTGTTTTTTTACTAAAATTTCATTTTAAACAAGAAAGATGCACAATGGATCTTATCTTAAGCGACAAGTGTTGTATGCACTTTTAAACATTGTTTCTCAAATACAATCATGGTATGATCCTTATTATTCTTCATTGAACAAAAATTTTAGTTTTTTTAAAGTCAATTATTTTTATCCTCCTCTTCCTTGGTCTCTACCTTGATATTCACCGCTACGTCCTCCTCTACACCAGTCTCTAACTCTGACATTGCCTCCACATTTTCCTCCACCTCCAGATCTACCTTTGCCTATGCGTCCACCTTAGCCTATGTGTTTTCCCAAAAAATTTATTGTTTTCAAGTCAGTTATTCTAAAAAAATTGATTTTCTTCATTAATCATCTCCCTGAGAAAAAAAAATCAAAAATAATATATAATCTTTACGACACTAATTATTCACACCCCAAATATCTTTTGAAGGTCATAACTTCTACTAGATCACAAAAATATGATGTAATCACCTAAATTTGTTATTATTATACATTCTAAGAAAAATTAAACTACCCGCTTGACTATAAATAAATTGATTTCTTCTTTTCAGTAACTCTTTTTCCATAAATCTAGATAGTATTTAGAAAATATAAAAAAACAAATTATTATGAAGTATATTTAATGAAATTGTAATTACCTTTGTAAATTACCTATTACGGGATTCTGGTTTTTTCAGGTTGTATGATTTCTCTCATAAATATTTAAACATAATATTTACAATCGATATCATTATATTGGTTAGGACACTATAGAAATATTGACCAAAATAAGTAAATTGTTTTGAAATGTTTTAATTGTTAAATATTTCTATATATACATTAATGTTTTTCAGTTTTTTGTAATCTATAGGCTTTAGATTGTCAGACACGGAACTCATGCAATGATTTAGCCTATATTTAGTGACCACCCTGTCATAAAAAATCTTATTAAAACACAGACTAAACATATAATTAGAATTTTATCTACAAAATTCTTATTATAGTGTATTATATTTTCCTAATACACATCATGTATTTTCTGTTGGTTGTAAATCCATGCATTGAATCCAAAAAAATAAATATTTGAGCTATCTATGAGGACTAATTTTAGCATCCATTCCTTCATAAAAAAACAATTAATTAATGAAAAAATTAAAATTATTTTTTTGTGATTAGATTGTAGAGTTTTACCCTTGAATTGTAGGTATCAAAAATCATCTGTCATCTAATGATTTTTATTGAATTATTTAAGTAACTTGTATTTTTTTATTCTCTATTTCTTTATTTTACAAAGTAATTTCTATCATAAAAATGATACTAGGATTAATGAATCCAAATCATGCTTCATACAATATTCCCTTTATATAGTTGTAATAAAAATTCATGTACAAAATACGAATAGTTATTAAATTTAATAAGCATATTTAGCTCACTATTTGGATAGAAGTATTATGAAAATATACCTTATTTATGTATTCACAAGTGAGAAACCCAACCATTCATGCTTGAGAATCTCATTTAGAGACTTGAGACTAATTCTGTCTATAACGGAAGATCGAAAATATTTCCTCTTCATAGTGAATGTAAGACGTAGATTTATCTTTAAATATGGTCTCATTATGAAGTTTTAATGTTAATAAATGTTTCCCTGGAAAAGGTGGAGAGAAGTTACTCTTATAAGATCATTTCTTTTATTAGTTTATTCACTAGATTTTCTTGATTTTACCTTTTAATTCTTTACCTCTTTATCAATTTTTAATATCATACATCACTTTAGACCTTTTATCATCAACCGTTACATTTTTTTCATATGAAAAAATTAGTTAAAGAAATACCTCTTGTATCTTTATAAGATTAGATGACCATGCTATGAAATCTCCAATAAATGCTTTAACTGTTATAATATCTGGATCATCAAGTGTAACACGAAACATAGAAGTAGGATCATAATATACCTCAATCCCAAATATCATGTGATATTTTGGGAGGGGTTGATTGTGTCCCTAGTCTCTTGGGATCTTATACATTATACCCCTCATAAAAAGATGGTATGTGGGTTTTGACAGAAAAAATCATATACAATTACACCCTGCAAAATTTTAGTAATATAATGTTATCAGAAGTTGTTTGATTCACATTTAGGAGAATGAGTAATGAAAAAATTGATTACCCGAGGTAATTTTTTGAGGGAATGACTAGACTCAACGATAGTGGGATCATTTGGATCATGTGTGGATCTTTGATCCACCACCGGTTCTCTTTGATCTTTTCTGAGACATTCATCTACCAAACAAGACGAAAAAAATATCGTACAGTGAGTCTATATTTTTCTAAATTCATATCATCATATCATGTGTATCTTCATTTGGTTTTATCTTCTCAAAATATGTTCAAGGAGACACTCCAAAACCTAATCCTCTAATGTGGCCATACTGATCAAGCCACTTCAAAGATACTGAAAGTTTCTTTTCTTCTAGTACATCCATTGCCAATTCTTGTGTCTAAACCATATAGAAAATATAAACATATTTATTTTATGTAATATTATTATAAATCATAACTAATTTAAATTATTTAATACTTACATATGCTTCCCATACTGATTTTTTATTTTCATCAGCTAATATACCATCCTTATATACATGATCCTCTTTCCATAGCACATGACGTGGGATGGAAGTGGCTTCCGATTTTGATTCATCAATTTACATATAAACACAGGAACATATGTTGTTTTATATCACATAATTACACTTTTATTATTGATTTTAAAAAAATACCCACTTCTTTTCTAATGAAGCATACACCATCATTCCTTTTCAATAGGGATACACTAGTATTGATACAAGTTCTTTATTTTTAGTGCCCTTTTTTTATTTCATATTTTAAGAATTTTGAATCAAGTTAGATAAAATAAATAATTAAAAAAAATATATTATCAACTGAAGTTCACCTAAAATGATTTTTTATTACAAATATTTCTGAAATAAGTCAACGTTTCATGCTTTATAACATGTTCATAACAAAGTGGTGGGTGTGGATTTATTTTCCCCTTAGCATCCCTAAGATGTAACTTTTTCAAAAGAGTCTAGAATCCTTTATGGTCTTTTCCAGCATCCATTATGACAAATTTATTATGGAAACCTTCTAAAATAAATGAAGTCTGTAAGGAATAATGAAAATTAAATAAATGATTCATTAAATAAATTTTCAATAAAATAGATAAAGTATATTCTAAAATTACATTTATATCTTTCCAAAGGATTTATTTCATTTTATGTTAGACACATCACTATGAATCAATATCAAACAACACATTCATCCTCTTCGTGACCCCAAGAAAACTAATGAAAATTGACTTGATGGGGTCAATAGATTGGATGTGTGGATTCCAAACAACCTCAAATTTTAGAATATGGATCCTTACCTTGATAATTTAATTTAAAAATGTGATGTTGAATCATTGTTGTATTTTTTTCAATTGTTTCATCAACATGTCTTGATCCCCTAAAAATTCTGCAGTTTCATCATCAAAAGTCCATTCTATCTTGGGATTGAAAAAATAAACATGTTCATAATTAATTTTCTATATGAGCAGTCAAAAATTTAATTTTTCTTGAATAAAAACAATGTAATACAATCCATGCATAAAATTCAACAATTCAATGAATATTGCATGAAATCTTGAACATAGATATAATACTCCAATACTATAGTATAACTAATCTTCACTACCAGCCTGAATGGCCCAAAGGCCTTCATTTTTATTGATTTTTTTTATAACCCCCCTTAAAGAGGATAAGGGGGAACCCTTACAAGGCTCTTAGGATTTAGATATTACATGGCCCATAGGCTTTGAAGATTACATGACTCTAATGACTTAGAGAATTTAACTAGACTATCTAAAAAAATGCCCCTCCCCAACATCTGCATCATGATAATAGCTCTGCACCATCGCATGGTCGTCTATTTAGGCTTCCTATGCAAGCACAAGCTGGTACTGATGGAATGGTCATACCCACTCATTCTGAAAAATCCATTTGGTTCTGCTCTGGTGAGTGCACTTTCTCTGAATCCTCCTCTGGGGTTGCTTCTTTTTTGTCGAGTCTCTCTGGGGAAACTACACTGATCATGTATCCCAAAGGTCTTGAGGTGGACCAAAGTCCTTAAAGGTGTCCTGAAATCCTTATTGATCTGAAGGCATGGGTGGCCCTAAGGCCTTAAGGACTCCAAACCCAAACTAGTAGCCCAAGGTGAATAGTTCCAGCTACTACAGTACCGAACAGTACCTTCTACAGTAGCTTCTACAGTACTGCTACAGTACCCCCCGAATTATGCCTCCACTTGATATCAAACCTGAGTCTAGTGGATGCACTTAAAGAGACCTCTCCAACTGGGTGGAAGATCCTGTGCACAACCTTCACTACCATTATTTAATCCGTCCTCAGATTCATGATTACCTTCCATCTCTTGATGATGCGAGGAAGGGTAGTTTGAAAGAGGGAGTCCAATCAATCATCAATATATCTAAATCAATCAATCATCTAAGGATTAATGTGTCCTAGGAACCTATACTAATGGAATCACTAAAAAAGTATCCTTAATTTATATATAATAGCTATATGATATGGCTGAAAAAATAAATCCTTCATATTATAGTATATGATTTTGACATAATATAATATGACATTTATTTATTCAAAAAACTAAAAGATTAATACATTTTTTCCATGAAGAATAAGTATTTGATACAACTTATGAGTTTTATTGTATCATACTATGATCATTAGCGGGCTAAAAAACCAAAAAAGGGGAAGATTTATCTCAAGGATAAATGTGAATGGACATAAAGAAATATCACCTATGGCATACTTGTAATATAGTATAACGGGAATCCATCTTTATGATTAAATGGAATATGAGTGATTTATAACACTAAAGCAGCAAACAAAGTATTCTATCTTTTGAAGAGATTAAACTATCCTTAAATCATAGAAATATTCTTGTAGACCCTCAATCACTAAAGGAGTGCAAGATCCATAACCAAAGGATAAACAATGATAAAATAACAAGAGGGGATTGTATATGGACTGAAACAAAGGTTTAATTATAATACGAGGATCATATCTCTATTTTGTACATTTTGGACATGGATAAAAAAATTATCATGACTTATAAGACATAAAGATCCAAAACATAAAAATTATATTTTAATCATTTTTTTTCTCTATAAATTTATTCACCATGTTATATGGCTTTTAAAATTATTTTTTATCCTATAATTTAATTATCTCTATATTTTTATTATTAAATATATTAATAAATCACATCTCATAGTTTTCTTGATCAATTATCCAACCATGGATAACTAACTCAATTTTGGGATATACACTCTTTATATGTTGTTGTGTATGTTTAGGTCCATTTACCCAATGATTTCTTAACTCTATCTAATCTAGGAAATATTAAAAAAAAATTGAGCATATTCTTCTCACCAATTAAATTCCCCACTATTCTTTATACCCCATAGTTAATGTTTAATAATAATCATGAATTAGTTAGAAAAACAAAACTCTCACACTCATGAATCTTTAAAATAATTGTTGGAATGGGACTAATTAATTCAATATTTTTTTGAATTCAATAAAAAAACATTCATCCAAATCGTAAATATAAATAACCCATTTTGTTTTTAACAATTTACATGAATAACCAAAATCTACAAAACATGTTTTACAGGTTTTTACACTTAATTTGGTCACTATATATTCATCACCCATAAATGAGGGCCACATATGGTTATCCCTTAATCCTTAAAAACCTTCATAATTAAGCCTTTATAATCTATAATCTAGTATATAAAATGAATTAAATTTTAGAAACTGCATAGATTTTGGAACCCGATATAACTAAAATGATATGAAAACTGAGGGGGGATAAGAGGTCTCTTTATTAATGTTGAGAGGATAGTAAACCATCTATGTGTGTCTCTAGGGAAAAATGGGATGGATATTTAGATACATATAAAAGGAGAAAAATGATGAAATAGAACCACACTAATTGTATTTCAGTAGTAATGAGAAGAGATGTTGGGTTCGTCATGTTTATGAACAACGCAGAAACACAAAAATCATAACCCAAAATATCAAACAATGATAGATGAAGAGTGGAATATAATACACAATAGATTCTATCCCTGATTAATTTGAGGGAATATTGAGGAGTCACGTTGGAAAAAGAAGAGTTCCATGAGAGATTGAGATTTGCAAGTGACTAGGTTATGGTTCGGGATTTTCTATATAAAACAGAGAAACATTATAATAGTACTATCAAAAAAGCCCTGACAAAGATCCCTTTTATCAGCACTAAATTTATAAGCACTGATTAATATGTCTTTTATCAGTGCTTTTTTAGAACTGATAAATTTTGAGTTTTATTAGAACTATATAATTATTTATTTCTAATTATATAAATACTTATTTAAGAAATAATAATAAATAATTTATAATAATTATTAATATATTAAATATGCATTTATTATTTATTTCTAAATATATATTTACAAATATATTTTAACATTATTAATGGAAATATAATCTCAAATACCTTCATATTAAAATTTATTGAAATTGAATAATTAAAAATGAGTACACTTTAAAAATATTGAAAAAATATATACGTTTTATTAATTAAATATAAGTTATTAAAAAAATATGGATATATATATATATATATTTAATCGAATGAATACATATTGAAAATAAAAAAACATAATACATAAATATATATAAATAAATAATAAAAAATGATCGAATTGAAAAATAAGATAAAACAAAAAAAAATTAAAAATGATTACCCTAATTGTACTATTAAAAAAGTACCAATTAAAAAAATAATATACATTAAATTTATCATGTTATAATGAAATACTAAAATATACTAGAATTTGGATAAATTACCTAAATATTAGGTGTCTTTGTTTCTATATATTGCAGAAATATATTTGTGCGTGTGTTTGTGTATACAAATGCATTAACACACATATGTGTGTGTGTGAAATAAATGAAACTCATGATGTTTAACATAGGTTAAATTAAAAATCAAATTGTATTAAAAATGAATAAGACATTAATATGTTTTTAATTACCATTTTATATATATTCTACTTATTCATTTTATATATCTATATTTAATATAAACTATTTATTAATATTTATAATCTATATTAATTTATATTAGATTTATTTATTTTTATCAATAATTATTTAATTAATAAAATTTTTGATATTTTTCTTAATTTACTCATTTTATTTTTGTTAGTTTATTTTTTCATTTTATTGTGGACCTTATCATCGCTAAAAAACACTAATTAAGGGAAACTTTTATCAATGCTAAAAACACACTGATAAAGGACACCTTTTATCAGTGATATAAATGAAGTGCTGATATAGGTTTTCTTTATCAGTGCTAAAATAAAGCACTGATAAATGTTAACTTTTATCAGTTCTAAAAAAGTGCTGAAAAAGAGTGCATTTTTTTCAGCATTGATAAAGGTATTCCTTTATCAGTACTTATTTTATTGCTGATTAAGATGAACTTTATTAGAAAATTTTTTAAGCACTGATAAATGTCATCACTATTATAGGTGGATTTTGAAGTAGTGATTGACAATATATTATCTATCCACAAATGCTCAGAAGAAGGGAATATTGTCCTGGAGGTCTATCATTTTGATGGGGAAGCTGATAAATGGTGGACAACAATCCAGAACACAGATTCTAAATATGAAATTGATTATATGGATTGGGAGGAATTCAATAAAATGTTTCCCAATAAATATTTTCCCTAAACCCACTCTCTCAAGATAGAAATAGTGTTCCTTAGAATAAATTATAAAGAAGAAAAGTATATCAAGGCATATGAATCAAACATCACAAGTCTTTCATGATATACCTTTGGCTTTCTCGTGAACACTGAAAACAAAGTTCATCGATTCCATGGTGGACTACATACGAGTCTATGAAAAGCATTGGTTATTTAAGACATTGATATCTATGAGGAGATTTTATATTGTACCCTTAAGGTTAGAGGTCAAACACACTCAATGGTCTCATGGGCCCAAATAGAATAAGAGGAAAATGAGTTTAATATGGGGTGGTCAAAATATAAATTACATGATGAAAAGAAATTCCATTATACCACAAGCTAAAAAATTTGGAAGAATCATCCTCAGAACTATCTAAATGGAATCCAGAAATGAATCAAACATGTAAGAATGGGAATTTAGATAATAACTGTTGAAGATATCTGAATAATCCCACAAATGTGGAAGAAGAAAGGAAGGATCATATCAATACTGATTCTATAGTTTATTTTTTAAAATTTAAGCAACATGGGAATTATGTGAACCATTTCCTTAAGACAAGGGTTTTGGGGGAAATCAACAACAAAAGTATCAAGGAAGGGAATGTTTTATCCCTATTGCTGAGGTTTAGCTCCAAAATGATGTCATGATAGTTATGATGGTAATTAATTAATGAATATTGAACACACTATTTGATTCTATTTCTACACATTCTTTCATATCTTTCAAGTTCAGTAGAACTATTTGAACTCCACCTCAAAATATGGAGGTTGATTTATCTGTGAGAAAAAATATGGAAAAAATATTTCATCCAATGTATATAAATCCACCCCAGTTAATGTTCATTGACTGAGCCTCTTATTAAATCTTATTTTACTTCCTTGGGTAGAGTTTGATGATATATTGGGCACATATCATCTAACTTTATACAAATCCAAAATCAACTGTCAAGAATGGGATATCACTTTTCACATCCCGAGGAATCCTCCAATTCTCTAAAAATGTAAGGAGGAGTATGAATATCCATTAAAATAATTTTCTCAATTATGGATTTTTTTCATTATGAGAAATTATATCTAGTTCAAATGATTGAGAAAAATGTTATAATCATGTTTGATGACATGACCACTTTAAGGGACTACACAAATGTGTTCCCTGAAAAGTTGTATAGTCTTCCTCATCACTGAGAAGTTGATTTCTCAATTGAACATATTCATGGATCTCTAACAATATTAAATAATCCTTATATAATGGAAATCATTGAGTTATAAAAAATAATTAATCTATTATAGGAGAACACAGGAGAGGGTTTTATATGCCTGAGTGCTTCATCATGGGGTGTGCATGTCATCTTGATCAAAAATAAGGATGGATCAATGCACCTCTATAGTGATTATACTAAGCTCAAAAAATCATGATAATGAACAAGTATCCCCTTCCACATATAGGTGACTTTTTCAATCAACTATATGGGGACAAGTATTTCTCTACGTTGGACCTTCGGTCGAGATATCCCCAATTAAAGGCGATGAAGGAATATATTCCTAGGACTATATTTTGAATGAGTTATGAACACTATGAGTTCATGATGATGACCTTAGAACTCACTAATTCTCATAATATTTTAATGGAATTAATGAATATAGTCTTTATATATTACCTTGACAAATTTATGTTAGTCTCTATTACAGATATTTTGATATACACTAAGAGAAAGGAGGAACATGTGGGGAATTTTAATACTATGCTAAAGAATTTGAGAAGGGACAAACGTTATGAAGAGTACAGTAAATGTGTAATCTGGATGGAGGAAGTTCATTCCTGGGAATTTTATCACCAATAAACGAATATCCATTTACCCTTCCAAGACAAAGGCAATTGAAGAGTGGCATCGGATAACATCTGTAATGGAGATCCATAGTTTCCATGGGCTAGTTGGTTATTAACAATGATGTTTAAATAATTTATCACAATTTTCAAAGTCAATAACCAAGATGAATCAAACGAAATTGATGTTTGTATAGACCAATGAATGTGAATACTGATTCAAAGAGTTAAACAAGAGCATTATCACTAAACTAGTGCTCACACTACCAACAAGTGGGGAAATATTTGTGGTGTACAATGATGATTCACATAAGTTTTTAGTAATTTACTGATGAAAAATGATAATGTGATAGCTTATTCCTCAAGGAAGTTATAAATTCATGATCCAAACTATCCCATTCATGATCTGGAGTTGTAGGCTATGATTTTTACGTTGAAAATAGGGTAGAATTATCTCTATAGAGGGAGGTTTGAGATATTTATTGATCATAAGAGCCTCAGATATATATTCAATTAAAAAGATTGTAATATGCACCAAAAAATATGTTGAGAACTCATTAAAGATTATAAATGATCAATCTAGAACCATCTTGAAAAACAAAATAAAGTGGTGGATTGTCATGTAGAAAGGATCCTACATCATTATCATTGATGATATTTGAGAGGAATCCAATATTATTAAACCTACAAAGGATGGAAATGGGAATCATAATGGGAGGAACATTTTCAATACTTTATCAAATGATTTCTCAACCATCCATCTTGAGGAAAATAAAATATTCTCAATGAAATGATGTAGAATTTCAGAAAAATGTGGAGGATATCAGAAATGGGAAATCTTCAGAGTTCAAAATAGACAAGGAAGGAGTTGTGAGATTTGGGTAACGACTCTGTGTACCATCAAATCCAGAGATAAATAAAGTGATTATAAATGATTCTCATAGCTCAACCTTCTCTATTCACCCATGGATCATAAATATGTATTGAGATATTTAAGAGCGCTATTAGTGGGACAATATGAAGAAGGAGATCATTGAATATACATCAATGTTCCCGATATGTCAGTAAGTGATGTCTGAAAGAAAAATGTTGATGGGTATGATGAAAATGTTACCTATAAAAACATAGAAATGGGAAAACATAACCATGGACAATGTCACTAGACATTCAAAGACATATAGAGGAAACAATGCTTTATGGGTTTTGTGGATTTTCTTATAAAGAAAACAAAATTTATTTCCATATGAGATGACTTATCACTAGATAAAATTGCACTAATATATAGAAGAGAAGTGGTAATGTTTCATGGAGTACCAATATCAATTGTATCTGATAGATATTTGATATTCACCATCAGGTTCTGGAAATGTCTCCAACATTATCTAAACACTGAGTTGAACTTCAGTACAACTAATCATCCTCAAACTAATGGCCAATCTGAATGGACTATTTATACTCTAGAATACATGTGGAGAGTTTTTTCATATGGATTTCAATAGAGGATGGTACCATCATATACCTTTTGTTGACCAATATTTCAATAATATTTTCTACTCAAGAATCCAAATGGCTCTTTATGAATCCCTTTATAAAAAAAGTACATAATAATGGAATGCTGGGATGATGTCTATGAACACAATAATTTCAGACCTGAAATGGTCTATGAAATGGTTTAAAAGGATAAAACCATTTATAAACACATCAAGGTTTCCAAACACTGACAGTAGAGCTATATAGACAATCATCAATATAACCTAGAGTTTATATTTTGAGACATGTTATTCCTTTGCATATGTCAATGGAAGAGGAGCATGTGATTTGGGAAGAGAGGAAACCTTAGTCCTAGGTACCCCATCCCCTTCGATATTCTTGATCATGTCATAGATCTTCCCTATCGACTATAACTTCCAAAAACCATGTATCAAGTACACGATGTATTTCACGTGTCCCTTTTTAGGATGTAAAAACTAGATCCCTCACATTTATAGAATTCATAGGTGGTATAGTTTTAACATTATCTCTCTTACGAGGTGTATCCATTAAAGATCTTGGATCATAGAGATAAAATTCTACACAACATGAGTACTCACCTTCTCAAAATACAATGGTAGGCCCATACATATGAAGAGGCAACATGAGAACCGGAGAAAGTAATAAATGATAAATACCCTCACATGTTTTCCCCTTATTTTGTAAAATGATATTTCAAGGGTAAAATTTCATAAGGGGGAAAGAATGTAATGACCCATAATTCAATCAATGAAATTTTACCTTCTTATAATTATCTCATACAGTATAAATCACATAAAATCACTTATAGAACATAATAAAAACATTATAATATAAGAATAAATGAAATAAGTTGTATTTATAGATGTTGGAACCTCTATGCTATAGTAGTTTTCATAATCACAAATACTATCAATCTAAAGATTATAATATTTCAGGAAATTTAATATCTCTATCTAAATCAACTACTCAATAACCTATATATATATATTGATAAATATGTTTACAAGTGTATTTGTATATGTATTTTTTTATGTCACTTAATCTAGTAATGTTATGTGTAAGGAAGACATTCATAAGCATTTTAGAGTCACTGAAACTGATAGTATGTTCGACACACTGATGTTAGACACACCAATGTTAGACACATCGATGTTCAACACACCAATGTTTGACACACCGATGTTCGACACACCGATGCTCGACACACCGATGTTCGACACCCTGATGTTTGACACACCGACGTTCGACACACCAATGATGATACACATAAGATGAAATGACGAAGATGACAGACTAAATATGATAAATCGAAGATGAAACACCGAAGATGACGCACTAAAGATGATAGACCGAAGATGACACACTGAAGATGGCACACAAACGATAACACACCGAAGATGACACATCGAAGATGACACACCGAAGATGACACATAGAAGATGACACACCGAAGGTGAAACACCGAAGATGACACAATGAAGATGACAGAGTGATACTTATGACTCACTGATAGTCATAAATAACTATTTCAATTTGATTAATTAAGATTTATTTATAACGGTAATATTTAGACAAATTAATGTTTCTAGCATTATTTAATGTTATCTATAGGACTATCCGTAGACAGTACGTGGAACATGCATGTGGGGAGATCTTCTTATCTAGTGGACCATGAAGCATAAAAGGATTACAAGCTCATCATTAATGAAGCTCTCAAAAAAACTACAAAAACAAAAATGACAGAATGCGCGTATACACAAGATTTTGCAAAGAGAGGAACTCGAAGATTGAGCTCACAAGAAGATTTACAAGAAACAACCTTCTAAAACTCGCTTAACATCCTCACAAAGAAGACTTGAACCCTTTCACACCTGGAAGATAGATTATAGAGACTACAATACTCTGTTTTGGATCAAACTCCCAGAAGAGGACTTGAATATCATTTTCTCTACATCCAATGAGTCTAGGGATTTACTGCACAACACAAAGTGATTTATAAACCTTGTTCTTCTTTAATAACTATGTTGTGGTTTTGTTTTTACAATTTGAGAAGTGTGTGTGTCTGTTTGTGTCACACACACCGTCTCCTGAGCATAACTGAAGGATACTAAAATATACTCACACTCAATCTCTTTTACTCTTATATCCCACATAGATCTGTGGAAAAGGTCCTATGTGATATGTTTTATAGTTTTCCCATGAATAACTGTGGTAGAGGTCAACTATAACCTGTACAGCCCTGTGTTCTATTGTGAACCCTGATCTAGGATGTGGATAAAAATTTTATTAATATAAACTGCTTGGTGTAAGTGATCACCCAATGGAGAGGACTAAGTCTCACCTTGAGATTGAACCTCTTGTTTTACCTGTTGTGCTGTTTGTATTGTGTTTTAATCTGATATTAATTTTTCACATTAAGATAAATTGAACTTAGATAGTTAGTTTAGAAATTTTTTATATCTATTTTTAATCATTGGATTAGTTTCAAAATCTTGACTAATCTTTATATTGGTAAAGCTAAGAACTAATCAGTATTTCGAGATATTAATTGAACCTTCATGACTTTTATAAATTCACTAGAAACCGACATTGATTTTATTTTTATAGGGGGATTTTATTTTAAAGAAACAATTTTAACAAAAAAAATGTATAGATACTCAATTAACCTCCCTCTTGAGTCATTTATTCCGACCAACATTTGGTATCAAAAGAGTTTTGAAAGTTATTGTCTATTTTTCAAATCGTCTCAATTGTGATTATAGTTATTCTTCAAAGATCTCAAAATTTCTATTATTTCTAAATTTTTATCTCTTTGAAATTATTTTACAATCTGTATCATGGAAAATAGATTAGAAGGGGCTGCTACTAATAGACCACTTTTCTATAATGGAACTAACTATGCTCAGTGGAACCATAAAATGAAAATATGTCCAGAAATAATGGGATTTGAAAGCTGGACTGCAATTGAAAGTAAATATGCAATTCCTGAAACTGGTATAAACACTTGGAATGAACCTACCAAAACCTCCTATTACAGTAATTGTAAAGTAATGAATGTTTTGTACTGTGCACTAGGAGATGAAGAGTTTAACTATATCTTTTCTTGTAAAACTGCAAATGAGATTTGGGACACTCTATCTGTTTCTCATGAGGGAACATATAATGTTAAAGAAATGATATTTAATACTTATACAATTAAATATGGCAACTTTAGAATGAATCCTAATGAGTCTGTTTCTGATATGTACATCAGTTTCAATAAAAAAATTAATACCATGATTTTGATAGGATGATAATTAATATCAAAAGAGTGGATTATGATGATTCTATAATGCTTACCAGAAAGATGGAGGAAAACAATTTTATCAATCAGAGAATCATGAGATATTGATAAGATGTCATTGAAGTAATTTATTGGCAAATTAATGATTTATGAAGAGGAATTTAAGTTAAATCAAGAAGAAGATGATCCAAAATGAAAATCTGTCGCTTTCAATACAACTACATCTAAAAGAAAAGTCAAGGAGAAATTTCAAGCTACTATTGAAAGATCAAGTAGTGATTAAGTAGCTTCAGACAGTGATGAATAAATGGGCCAGCTGGCTAGAAGATTCAAGAAATTTTATTGGAAAAATAAGTTTTTCAGAAAGCTCAATTACAAAGAAATGTATGATAAAAAGGGAAATTGGAAAAAGGATTTGAAGAAAAATTATAAATCAGAAGAGATAATTTACTACAAATGTAACAGGAAAGGACATGTCAAGGCTGACTGTCTAAGGATTAAATACAAAAGGAAGTATCAAAATAAGAATAAAAGGTTTAAGAAAGCAATGAAGGCCACCTGGAGTGCCTTCGAAGAGAGCTCAAGTGAATCTGGATCTTCTCAAAATGAGATAGATGATACGGCTAATATGTTTTTTATGAAAAACACAACTGAGTTTACCTTAGACTCTCTTTTTCATAATTTATATTATTCTAAAATTAGGATAGAGAATATGATAAAAAGATGAATTATTCGAATATTTCAACATGTTAGAAGAAACATGTAATGAGTTGAAAGATAGATATATATCTTTGAAGAAACAACATGCTCTTACTAGGACTGTTAACTCTGAACATACAACTAAAAAAGAGTAAATTGCTCAACTGCTCAAGGGGAACAATGAATTAAAAATGTCTAATGAGAAATTGAAGAAATACTTGGAAATGTTTATTAATTGAAAAAATACTCTTACTCAAATGCATGGTAAATAAATAGATCCAAAGTATACTTCTAGGGTAGGATATACACCAGGGCAATGTAATTTATCAAAATCCCATTATGTAACTAGATCTTGAAAATATGCTACCTTTTTCAAAAACTAGAAGTATACAGCATGTTCCAGTTCCACAAATTCTCTTACTATATCCAATTATTCACTACCATACATAGCTTATTTTTCAAACAATTTATATTTTTCATATAGGAAACCCATAAGACATTATAGGGTTCCTAAAGCATATATCACTAATGTATGTAGACCTAGACAAATATGGGTACCAAATTCGTCTCTTGGATGAACTATTTTGTAGGTAAACAACCTAAAGAGATCCTATAAAAAGATTTGGTACTTCGATAGTGTGTGTTCAAGAAATATGATAGGGGATTTTTCAAGATTTAAAATTCTTATCACGGTTTATGGAGTACATGTCACATTTGGTGACAATGGTAAAGGAAAAATCATCATCCTAGGATACATTGGTAGCCGTAACTCTATTTAATTTTCTAAAGTATTGTATATTGATGGATTAAAGTATAACCTCCTCAACATATCTCAATTGTGTAATGATGGATTTAACGTTAAATTCAAAAATGATTCATTCCATGTTTTTATGACAATAATAACTTAGTATTTATTACTTTTATAAATGACAATGTATATGTTATAAATCTAAACACACTCGCCTCACAGAATGTATCTTATATAAATGAATTTCACAAAGAATCTTGTCTCTAGAATATAAGACGTGGACATTGCATTATACACTCTCTTAGGAATTTAACTATAAAATACTTAGTTAAAGACTTATGGAAATTAGATTTTCCAAACAATAAATTCTGTTATCCTCGTCAAAGAGGAAAGAAACATAAAATCTCATTCAAAAAAAGAAAGAAGTAACTAATTCTCAACCTCTTGAGTTGGTTCACATGTATTTTTTTAGACCATCTAATGTTTCGAGTCTCAATTGGAAGCACTATGTTTATGTTCTTGTAAATGATTTATCTAGATACACCTGGATCTTTTTTCTAGCTCATAAAAGTGGAGATTTTTCACAATTTACCAAGTATGCTAGGACTGTAGAAAATCTTAGTGTACATAAGATTAAATCCTTAAAAATTGAACACAGTCATGATTTTGAGAATCATGATTTTGAAGCTTTTTGCTCACAAAATGGCTATAATCATAACTTATCTACTCCAAGAACACATCAATAGAATGGTGTGGTAGAAAGAAGAAATAGAACCTTACATTAAATTTCCCAAACTATTCTCAACAAATATAATCTCCCCATTTATTTCTAGGTTGAAGATGTTAATATAACTTTTTACATAATAAATAGAGTCTTAATCAGACCCATCTTTAAGAGAACTCCTTATGAGTTGTGGAATAATAGGAAACCCAAATTAGGGTATTTTAAAGTGTTTGGATGTAAAGTTTATATTCTGAACACTAATGATAATTTAGATAAATTTTCCTCCAAAAGTGATGAAGGAATATTTCATGGATATTATACATCACGAAATGCCTATAAAGTCTTTAATAAGAAAACAAAATATGTGGAAGAATCTATAAACATTAAGTTTGATGAAGCAAATCCACATGAGCCCAAGACCTCACTAGAAAATATTGAAGAGGATATGTCCAATTTGGAAATTGATGATAAAACCTCAAATCATCATGTGAAGGAATCCTTGAAATCTTCTAGTTCTAGAAATTCTACAAATCGTAACCATAATGAACAAGATCAACCTGAACAACCAGAAATATAAAGTCATACCTTCTTTAGACCAACTAGGACCCTTAATAATCATCTCTTAGATACTGTTGTTGAAAATTTATATAGAGGATTGAAAATGATAGCATCCTTGAGAAACCAAGTGAAAGATCAATCTTTCTTTTCAAAAATTGAACCTAAAAGTATCAATGATGCGATCAATGATGAATTTTGGGTAATGGACATGCAAGAAGAACTTAATCAGTTTGAAATAATTAAAGTTTGGAAACATATTGATAGAATAAAGGATACTCTTACCATAAGAACCAAATGGGTGTTCAGAAATAAGGTATTTGAAGCTAGAAATATAGTTATAAATAAATATAGACTAGTTGAACAAGGATATAATCAAGAAGATGGAATTGATTATGAAGAGACCTTTGCACCCGTATCTAGACTTGAAGCAATTATAATCTTACTTGCCTATGCAGCATACTTGGATTTTAAACATTATCCAATGGATGTAAAAAGTGCATTCTTAAATGGTTATATAATTCGGGATTAAATTTTTGAACAACCCCCAGGTTTTACAAATCCACATTTTCCAAATCATGTGTTCAAATTGATTAATGATTTTATATGGTTTTAAATAAGATCCAAGAGCTTGGTATGAAAGGTTGAGTAATTTTCTTATTTCTAAAGTCTTTACAAAAGGACTCATAGACCCTACTTTATTTAATAAAATAATTTCAAAAGAAGTTTTAATAGACCAAATATATATAGATTATATTATATTTGTATATTCAAAAATTTATTTATGTAATGATTTTTGAAAAATAATGCAAAGGGAGTTTGAAATGAGTCTAATGTGTGAACTTAAATATTTTCTTGGACTTCAAATATTTCAAAATAAAGAAGGTATTATTTAAAATCAATGTATGTACAGTAAATATATTTTGAAAAGATATGGCTTTGATAGAATTAAAGTTAGTGAAACCCCTATGATTTCTATATGTAAGCTAGATCTTGATGAAAATTGAAAATCAGTTGATCAGACTGCTTATAGAGGAATGATTGGGAATTTGATGTAATTAACTACTAGTAAGCCAGATATTATGTTTAGTGTGTGTATGTGTGTGAGATTTCAAGTAAACCCAATGGAGTCACATCTAAGTGGTGTTACAAGAATTTTCAAATACCTCAATTATACAACTAATTTAGGATTATTCTATCCCAAAGAACAAACATTTGATTTAGTTAGCTATTCAGATACTGACTTTGGTGGATGTAAGTTAGATAGAAAGAGTTCCTATGGAACATGTAACTTTTTGGGAAATTCTCTAATAACATGGTGTAGTACAAAAGAAAAATTTAGTTGCATTATCAACTACTGATATAGAATACATTGCTACTGGTTGTTATTGTGCACAAATTTTGTGGATGAAACACACCTTATTAGACTATGGATTTTAATTCAGACATATCCCCATAAACTGCGACAATACAAGTGCTATTAAAATTTCTATGAATATTATTTCTCATTCTAGAAGAAAGCATAGTGATGTAAGACATCCCTTTTTAAGAGATCATTATCAAAAAGGTGATATAACTTTTGATTTTATTGGGTCTGGGCATCAGCTTGCAGATATATTCATTAAAACCCTAATCATTGATAGAATGACCTATATCAAAGTTTAATAGGAATAATAAATCTCTAAGATATCATGAAACTGATCTCATGAAACCGATCCATGAAACTGATCTCATGAAAACGATCCTTGAAATTGTTCTCAGGAAACCGATCCTTGAAACTAATCTCATGAAACCAATCCTTGATATTGAACTCATGAAAATGATCCTTGAAATCGATCTTGTGAAACTGATCTTGTGAATCTGATCCTGTGAAACTGATCTCAAGAAACCAATCTTGTGAAACTGATCCTTGAAACTGATCTTGTGAAACCGATCTAGTGAATCTGATCCTATGAAACCGATCTCATGGACCCGACCTTGTGAAACCAATACTTGAAACTGATCTTGTGAATCCAATCTCATGAAACCGATCTTGTGAAACCGATCTCATGAAACTGATCTTGTGAAACTGATCTCATGAAACCGATATTGTGAAACCGATCTTGTGAATCTAATCGTATAAAACCAATCTTATGAAACTGATCATATAAAACTGATTCAATGACACTGATTTATTTATGTTTTTTTAATTTTGTCTATTTTAAGTAAAATGACACTATTTTGGTATTCTTTTTACAGCATTTAAATTTTATGCTTTATGATCTACAATCCCTAAATGATATATTAAGTTCGATCTATCCCGGCCTTTCACCTTCCCACTACTATAAATCCATATACCCTTTCTCACTCTATCTATCGACCCTCTCCCTCTAGACTCTTTTGGAATCTGAAACCTCGAAATGGAATGGACCAAGCATGATATAGAAGTGCCAAGAAAATATCAATCTACTAAGCTTCAGAAAGGTGATTCCAGTGGGACAGCAAAATCGAGCTTGTAAAGCCGAGTAGTTATGGATGAAAAATATGTATCTGCTGAGTGGCTCTTACCCAGAAAGTCATTTTTGTTAAAAGTGCTAGAATCTCAACGATGGCTAAGCTAGTTCTCAAATAATGAAAGGCATTATTATCCTTATCTAGTGTATGATTTTTATCAACATTTGAAGATATCTCTGGATGAATCTGAGGTAGCAAGGATGAAGTTAGTGGTAAAGGGAAAGAAAATAACTTTTTCATCTAAGGAATGGGATGAGTTCTTGGAGATTCCTCATGAATGTGTCTATGATGATTATCTGGGTAATATTCCATCCTCATCTAACATGTTCTCTTATGAAGATCCACCGTAGGAGCTGACTAGAAATGGAGAATCTATGAGGACTATTGTATGTGAGTTTAAAAGAGAGGTAAGATTGTTTTTTATGTTCATTCAAAATTAAATCTTCCCATGGAAGGGAGACTTCGTTTTTTTGAAGTATCATGATTTATTTTGATCTATCTATTGAAACATGGGATAAAAGTGAACCTGTGTAGGTATCTAATGGTGCATGTATCTGATTTGATAAATCCATACAAGAAGGAAACATGTTTTTACTATCCGAGGATGATCTCTTCCATGCTAAAAAGGTTAGGTTGTGTGGAAGATGGAGTTAAAGTGATAAGTGCATGTAGTGGTTTCTGTCTTCAAAAAGATATTAGTAAAAGGATGAAGATCTTATGGATCCCTAGGATGAAATGTTGAATAGGTGATGAAGAAAGTCTGTATGAGGATTTCAATCTATTTGACCATCCTACCAGAATAAAGGATCATGGTGATCCAGGTATCAAATCAAGAGAGGAATCAGTTTATTGTAATGAGAAAGATGATACTGAAGTTACAAGGGAAGAAGGATATCCTTTTGATGATAGAAGTGATCCTGATATTGTTGAAATCTCCAAGGACATGTCTTATAGTCATGCTAGTCCACCTTTGTACTTACACTCAAGAGAATCCTTGTTACATGATGAGGATGAAGAAGAGACCGAGATTACTGATGTTGAAGGTTATGTAAGTAAACCATATGATGAGTCTGAAGATGATGATGAGGAGGAGGATGAAGGGGGAAATGATGATCATGTAAGTGATTCCTTGAAAGTGGGACAACAATTAGTTGATAGATATAGTGAGGAATCTGTACATGGAGTTGGTGATAGTGTTGACCCTGTTGAACAAGAGGCTATTGATCATAGAGATGTTGATCATGAAGATAGGTCACCCCATCCTAATACTGAAAATCAAGACATCATTCAAGAATTGAATGAACTTATGCCAATTTTTCGTGTGGAAGAAGCTGAGGATCAAGTTACTCAAATTGAAGAAGTTCTTGGAGAAGTTGACGTGGTTAGAGCATATGCAAAACCTAATGTTCAGTTAGTTCCTGTACCAATAAATGCTACCAAGTCCAGAGGGAAGGATGAAGAAGTTGATGAAGATGAAGTTGTTATTGAGCCTCAGGGAAAAAGGATCGGGATTGATGCTATTATGCCAAGATACTAGACCTATACTCAAGAATTTAATAATGATCCAGGATACATTCTTTTTTGGGTTGGAATATGGCTTAGATGAAGAGATGGTTCCTCCTCCTCATACTCCACAATTCAAAGCTGAAACAGAACCTGTTGCACATGTTCCACCAGTTGCTTCTCCTCCAGTAGTAGAGACAGTAGCACAGATAGTGCCTAGTGACTATGTCACTAAGGCCTATTTTGGTAAATTTAAAACTGATATATGTGAGTCAGTGAAAGCATCAGTTGGATCCAAAAGTGAATCCACCACATCAGTAGGTATTTTAGATGCAGATGCAGTAAAGATTTCAAGAATGGTAATCTAGGAGATTCAACCGAATCTCAGTCTCATAGCAGAAACCATAATTAGGCATAATAACTTGCTAATAGAAGATGTAAGGAATATGAGAAATTAAATAACTTCTCTAACCTCTAACTTCAATACATCTTTTAGTGGTTTACTAGAAGTTATTAAGAACTTGGTGTCTCATCTCCTCAGTGTAGATCTGAAGATGTTGAAAGAAGAGCTTGGAAAAATGTCAACCTGTCTATCCAGTTCTAGAAGTGGGAAAGTTATTGTTACTGATTTGGAGTCTCTCATGGTTGTGATGAGAGAGTAACTCCAAAATATAAAAAGTATTTTAGACAATGAAACTCTTGAAAAGGTGCACTGAAATATAGACCTTGTGTACAATATGGGCAAGTAGTGCACAAATGAAGCCTCTGCTGCTCAGAAAGATATTACAGAGAAAGTGGATAAGTACATTACAAATATTTATACCATGCATGATCTCATAAATAACTTCAACTTTCTCGCAGAAAATCTCAAAATACCTCATATTTCAGAAGCATTCAAGAAACAAGTTACTCAATTGAATGATTTTACCCCTTTGTGGAATAAATTCATGGAGAATATGGATGACGTCGAGAAAGATATGCAATATGGTGGTAAAATCATTAATGATTTCATCATTATCTTTAAGATATATCTGCATGTCTAGGATGAAGCAATTGTGGTCCCTCCTTCTGCTTCCATTGGTACTCCCTCTTAGCCTCCTGCTCCAATGACTGTCTCTCCGGCTCTTTCCCAGATTCGACTATTAATTACATATAAATCTCCCAATCGCGTGTTGTTAGAGAAAATTCGTAGTCTTGCAGCCAATGTACCTACAAATGTTGCCCTTCCTGGTGTTATCTTTATACCTCCTCTTCCCTTTTCCACTCCCAAACCTTATCCTCCTACTCCATATCCTTCAGATAAATGAAAATCCCTATAGAATCCAAACCCTAGGTGATGGATTGTATCTTTGATATGGATTTTTTTTGTTGGGCCTCTACTCTTATTTATTGAAATCTTTATGGTTTTTTATTTTATGATATTTCTCCTCGTACTTTCTATTTTTTCTTTTTTTTATAATCCCAAAAGGGGGAGAAAGAATTAGCATACTTTATTAATTTAAGGGGGATACATTCTGGTAGAGGAAACCTGGAATGTTCTCATTATAATCCATTTATTGAGGGGGAACTTTGTTTTAAAAATTCACAAGGGAAAGCTTTAATAATTTTGACCAATCCCATTCAGTGAAGTATATGATAAATCTAGTTATAATTATTCCTTTACATGTATGCAATAATTTGTGATTATCATAAAGGGAGAGATTTTTGGACCCTCTATGCTATAGTAGTTTTCATAATCACAAATACTTTCAATCTACAAATTCTACTATTTCATGCCATTTAATATCTCTAAGTAAATCAATTATTCAATAACATATATATATATATAGATGGATAAATATTTATACAAGTGAATTTGTACATTTATTTATGAATTTCACTAAATCTAGTAATGTAATGTGTAAGATAGACACTTCATCTGCTTTTCTGGGTCACTGGCACCGATAGTATGTTCGACACACTGATGTTCAACACACTGATGTTTGACACACTAATGTTTGACAAACCATTGTTAGACACACTGATGTTCGACACAATGAAGATAATAAACTGAAGATGACACACCGAAGATGACAGACCAAATATGACACACCAAAGATGACACATCGAAGATGACACATCGAAGATGACACATCGAAGATGACACACCGAAGATAACACACCGAAGATGACACACCAAATATGACACGTAGAAAATGACATACTAAAGATAACACACTGAATTTGACACACCGAAGATAACAGAACAATACTTATGACTCACCGATAGTCATAAATAACGGTTTCAATTTTACTAATTCAAATTTGTTTCTAACGGTCATATTTTGAAAAATTGATGTTTCTAACTTTATTTAATGTTATCTATAGGACTATCTATAGACAGTACGCGGTACATGAACATTGGGAGATCTTCTTGCCTAGTGTACCATGAAGTATAAAAGTATTACGAGCTCAACCTTAATGAATCTCTTGAAAAACACTGAAAAAACAAAAAGGGAAGACTGTGCGAATACAAAAGAATTTGAAAAGAGAAGAACTTGAAGATTGAGCTCACAAGAAGTTTTACAAGAAACAACCTACTAAATCTTGATGAACATCCTCAAATAGAAGAGCTAAACCATTTCACACTTTGATGATAGATTATAGACACTACGATACTCTATTTTGGAGCCAACTCTTAGAAGAGGACTCAAATATCATTTTCTCTACATCCAATGAGTCCAGGTCTTTACTGCACAACACATAGAGATTTCTAACCCTTTTTCTTCATTAATATCTCTATTGTGAAATTGTGTTTACTATTTGAGAAGTGTGTGTATCTGTTTGTGTCAGAAACACTTTCTCCTAAGCATAATTGAAGGATACTAAAACAACATCACACTCAATCCCTTTTTACTCATATATCTCATGTACATCTGTGGAGGAGATCCTGTGTGATCTGTTTGATATTTTTCCCACGGATAACTATAGTAGAGGCCAATTATGACCTATAAACCCCTATGTGTTTTTGTGAACCTTGATCCAGGGTGTGGATCAAATGTTTATTAATATAAACTTCTTGGTGGTAGGTGATCACCAAGTGGAGAGGACTAATTCCCAGATTGGGACTTAACCTCTTGTTTTACCCGTTGTGATTTTTTTCTTATGTTTTAATCTGATATGAATTTTTTACATTAAGATAAACTGAACTTTGATAGTTAGTTTAGAAAGTTTTTATATCTTCTTTGAATTACTATATTAGTTTCAAAAGATTGACTAATGTTTATATTTGTAAAGGTGAGAACTAATGAATCTTTTGATAAATCAATTGACCCTTCAGGTGTTTTATTAATTCACTACAAAATGACTTTGATTTTATTTTTATAGGTGGATGTTATTTTAATGAACCAATTTTAATAGAAATATTTATAGATAATCAATTCACCCCCTCTTGATTCATCTACTCCGACCAACAATAGAAATTAAAGAACCTAAACCAATAGAATATTAACTTGAAAATTAGAATAGTAATATAAACGTTATGATTAGCAAACCGAACAATAGAATAGACACCTCACCAATGAGAGTAGGAATAAAATTTATCCATTTATAAATGAAAATATGATATAATTATATCATATTATAAGTAATTAAATATTTATAAAAGAAAATTTAAGTGTTGGTATTTTTATAAATCATAAATTTTATTTACCATTTTATAACTAATATAATTATATAAAAAAATTATTTATTTCATAAAATATATTCTTAAATTAATAAATTTTTTGTTATGATTATAAAAAAATTTATGAGACCTTAAATGATTTTCCAAATTGTTATAATATTAGTTATAATTTTAAAATTGAATTTTTTCAAGTAAATGATGATTTTAATTAAAAATTATTTTTATCATATTTATAACTTTTTCTTAAAATAGAGTTCATTTTTGAATTTTTCACATCTAAAAATGGATAGGGTGAATTTTTTGAATTTTTCTAAAATAGTTTAATTTTTTCGTGAATAGTGAGTACTGTAATTTACAATATTTGAAAAATACATGATTTATTGATTCATGGAGTATGTTTGGCTAATGTTAGCCCATAATCTAGAATTTTTATTAATTATTTAATATATTTAGTGATAAGGTTTAAGTCATTCATATTCTTGAGCCAAAATAATTAACAAATGAATAAAATAATCAAAAAAGACCCCTCACCTCCATTATAAATACCACCCCTCACCATATCTTCTAATAACACCTAAAAAATCCATGAAGATTGTCCAAATTCTACAAAATAATATTCCCAAATATCTCCCACACATATAAGATCATCTTTTCTTAATAAAATACCAATCTCAGGAGCCTCAAGGAGGTTCTAAAGGAGAAAAATTGAAGAGGTAAAAACATCATTATATTTCTTTTAATTTCTTTTCAATTTATTTTATTTTATTTTCCTCTCACAATATACTTTTATCCAAGTGAAATGATAACTATAGTATATTTTATATAATTTAATGTTGTTTTGTTAATGAAAAAACCCATCACTTTTTCTTTTCCCCTCCCCTTTTGTTCTAAAATTTAAAATATAGTTTTTGATGTGTTAATTTCTCGCATCCAAGGATGATGGGTTTTTAATTTCCATTACCACCTTCAAGGATGGTTATAAAAAAACTTTATGGTTAAAATATATTATAATATATGTATTAAATATTATTTAATGTAGTGTAACTGGTATATATACATAATAAAAATAATTAATAAAACAAAATTAGTTTGTGATGATCAAAAAATGCCAAAATAATCTAAACGATTATCATTAACATTTTATCTAATAAATAATCCTCACATATGGAAAAATAATAATATCTAAGACCATTTAATATTATTAAATTTCATTAATAACATATAGTTTCAATTATATAAAAAAATTTCAATTCACATGATATTCCATACTTGTATACAATAAACTGATCATGAAAACCAAGGAAACAAAAGCTCCCAGAATGATGAAATTGTATATTATACCAAATAAAAAGGCCAAAAAATGAAATAAATAAAAATATAATAAATCAAATACATGTTAAATAGGGGTTTAAGAAAATTATTAATGAATATAATTTCTTTATTCATGACATTAAGTACAAGTAAAGAACACTTCCAGATATAACACAATGGATTCTTTCCAAACCTCCATTTTTCCTTTGGGTTATAATTTATCTCTTTTTACCCAAATTTAATTATTCTTTACATTTATATAATTCTTCAAAATTATGTTTTTATGTTACAAACTCATTTATCTAGAAGATTTAATCCTTCCTTGATATAGAAATACCTATTTTAAAAAAGGTCTCCTCTCAAATCAGCTGGATAGGCAAGCCAGATTTAATCCTTCAATATAGAGGATCATTACTCAGTGAATGGTAATTGATTTATCAAAATACTTATGATTTTAGTAATCTTTTAATAAAAATTTAGTAGAAGATTAAAAATCATTAAAATGTTTAAATACCATGAATTAAATCAATTATTATGCCAAAATATTTTCTTGGGAAGTATATACACCATATAAATATAAAATTGGTGCATAACATTAAAACTTATCTCAATGAAGAAATATTGAGATGAAAAAACCTTACCTTGAGTTTATACTAGCTCAGCCTTACTCTAACTTCTTATATAATGAATATAATTATTTTAAGTACTTAATTAAGGACCTTATTCAAATTTATTATACTAAATTTCATTATTTATAAACCATATTTATAAATATATTACTTAGTTATAGTTATTTTAACTAATGAAAATTAGATCATTTATTTTTTTGTCTCATTAAAAAATCATAGTAATAGATTAAATTACAAGTATGTGTTTAAATGTTAATAATTCTATGACTATTGAATTTTTAATTATAATTTTCTAAATTTTAATATTTTAAAATTGTTGTATCATATCAAAAATTTTAAGGTGCAAAAAGTTAATTTTAAAATAAACACATATAATTATGCAATAAAATTAGATTAATAGTTTCTTCTAGATTTAAATTTATATATAAGATAAAATTATCATTATTAAATAATTTAATTATACTAATAATTTTATTATAAATAAAATAAATTGTATGAGTCTTTCTCTATAATCCATAACTAAATATCACCTTGAAAATACTTCATTTAAAGAAAATACTAGAAATTGTTTTAATTAAACTAGCATATTAATTTAATACAAAAATGTTAGACATAGTATTTATAAGCTCAAGGAATATATTAAAATACATAATTTTATTATTTTATTACTCAAAAGGTTTTTCAGTCCTCCAGGTCATTCTTATGTAATAATAAAATTAATTATATCTTATATCATGTAAAACCATATTTTTCCAGTAAAAACAAACCTTCTCGGAAGAAGATAAAAGAAATACTATGTAAATTTTGATATGTTAAATTCAAAAAAAATATTTTTAAAAATTAAAATTCTAATATTTAAAAAATTACCATTTAAATAAAATATAAATTACATTGAAAACTGCTTTTAAAGATAATATTTCACAGTAATAAAATAAATAAATATATATATATATATAATATAAATGTAATAGTTTAAAATGTTTACCTTCTTAGGGTTTATTTTGGATTTATTTATAATTTTTTTCTAAAAAATTTAATTTCATCTATATTGGGTGTAGAATATAAGGTATACTATCAAGAAGTTCATTAATTTTACCAGTACTAGAATTTTATGTGGTTATATTCTTCCCCCCAAAAAAGAATTTTTTTCATTTATATTTTATTACAGAAAGTAAAAAAGTGAGGATATGTAATAAACCAACCTGAGTCAACTAGTCAAGCCACCCAATTCATTCTACTATGGTTGTTAGGTACAATAAGGAAATGGAAACAATTATAAAAAAAATCAAGACATAAAAGTAGGGCACAAAGTGGAAGAAGAAGATACATAAAAGATGTATAAAATTCATGAAAAACATGTTAAACTAAAAATTATGACAATGATAGACCAAAAATTTTCCATGTGACTATCTGTCACCTCCAAAAAATCCTGCTATTATGTAAATGAAAAATAGAGAAGCGGATAAGCTATATAATGACCTTCCCATTATTTGAGTATTGAAAACCATCATCTACAACTTCATCAAGTGAAAAGTACGGAATGAGAACTAAGATCATTAGAATTACACAATATAATATATACAAATTCTAATATCAAGAATGTTTTAGTACTATATTTAAAACATGTTCATTTTTATTAAGCATTTTCAATAATCAAAACCATTTGTAAATCAATACTTTTTTTATAAAAGCCTTTAATTTTCTCAAAATAAGGAATATGTTAATTAAAAGTGATAAATAATGATATAATAATCAATATAATCCATGAATTTTCTATTAGGTATACATGTAATCAAAATATCGTGAACAATCCACAATGTGAAAGAATATAAGCAAATAGCCCTAACCAACCCATCATGTGATAGTCAATCAAAAATGAAAAATCACACCATTTTGGATCTAGTCTATGGGAATAAATATTAGAAATAAAAAATAGCCCAAATATAGGAATATTTGAGTTCCAATTGGTATACCCTATAGTAGAATTATACACACTAAAGTGAAAGAAAACCACAAGTGGATTACACAAACTATTAATGACATGTCTATTTCTGAAACACCCAAGGTTCCCAATGTTATAAATTTGTACAAATACATTTAAAAACCATGATTGAAATTTATAAAATCTTTTAAAATCCAACCCAATCCACTTCAGTGCTTGAAAAATTATTTTTTAGATAAAATCCGTTATTCAATCATTTTATAAAACACTTGGTGTGCACAAAAAAAAGTTAGAGAAAAAAATATTTAAAAAAATGAACCTTTACCAATTGAAGAATTATAATCATTAATAAATTAAATTTAAAGAATAACCAAATTTAATTTACAAGAATAAGAAGTTATTCATAGAATCATCCCTTTTTATAGAAACACCAACCTTATGAATAGAGGTAGAACTCATTTCCTTCAAAAATAGAAATTAGGGAAGAGTGGATCTGGTAGTCATTGTCCAAGATCAATAATAAACACGCAAAAAACTCCATAAAACCCCCTATATCTACAATCGAGAGCCCACATGGATTCCAATGAGATAAGGGGAGCATTGATCGAGCAAGGATCTAATAAAGGAAGAGTAAAACACATCAACACCCAATAATACCTTGATAAATCCATCTATAACAAAGGAAACAATGATAATAATCCCAAGGGAAAATCCTCTAGATCACTGGGGGGAGGATTATGTCAAGCCTAAATAATATTAGGGGGTGACTAGGAATAAAAATGATAAAGAGAAAAAGGTTAAAAATCCACCTTTTAAAGGTTTGGAGTTCCGTGAATGGTTAGGAAACATGGTTCGATAAACCGTATTCCAACCATGTGTAGTTACATTATTTTTAAAAAGAGAAGTTGTACGAACTCTTCGGAAAAGCTGCATGGATTGGTCAAATCCTATAACCCCTTATAAAACACCCATACCCTACATCATTTTCCTTGGTGATCCACATGGTTTAATTAAATATGATGTATCCATAAAAACCCCACTTTTAAAGCACAGATTCATACCACGTGATTTCTATATGGTTAGTACTAATCATGCCCCTATTGTTCACTTGGTTTGTCTCCTCCAAAAAATCTTTATGTTCAACCCACGTTCTATGGAAACCTCTTGAACGACTTTGAAGAAAACCTGAGATAAAATTAAAGATTACCTATGATATATTGGGTGCTACAATTCTCCCCACTATAAAATATTTATGTCCCCATAAATTCCTCAAGATCATGCACCCAAAAAAAGATAAGGCCACTAAAACGTCATCAATGATTCCTACTCCCATGTCTCATGGAAATAAAATCCAATCCTCCATAATAGCTAGACTAAGGGGATCATATTACCACACAATACATTAACATGTCCATCCATAACCTAAATTGGCTACTCAACAATGGGTGTATCAAGCCCCAGATCGACATCCTCCCATTCAAACACATGGGAGGGATCTGATCGATACCTCCTCATATGGGAAACATGAAACATGTCATGAATCAAAGTCAAGAGATATATTATGTCCAACCAATATTAAATCATTCCAAGTCATTCCATGATCTAAAAGGGTCCAACAGACCATAATTCCAGCTTACCTGGTTTACCAAACCGATGATGTCCCAAGAGTGGTAAAATTATAATAGAACCCGGATCAATAACCCTAAAATCTAGAGGATATTGGTAATGGTTTGTATAAGATTTTTTTGATGACTATGTGCATTGACCAGCCTATTTTGGATCAACTAATTTTTTTCTGTTATCTCCTAAATGAGACTCTGTCTAATCAAGGAATTCTCTCCCAACATTGTATAGCACAAGGGACGTCTAAATGGACACCCATATGATACTACATAGGGTTCCATAATTATCGAATCCCAATAACTATTGTTATAGGAAAATTTAACCAGAGGAATTTTTTTCCTAAGATCCAACAATATAAAGAATGAATGCCTAAATCATATCCTGATGAACCTGGATATCTCTCTCTATCCATCTGTATTTGGATGATAGGAAGTGATCAATTTTAGCTTTGAACCCATTACTTCCTATAAACCTTTCCAGAACCTGTACGTGATCATCAGGTCCCTACCCAAAATAATCACAGAGGGAACCCCATGAAGTCTCACAATAACATTGGTATGCAAGTCTTTGATCTATTTTACTTTTATCATCTCCTTTATAGGTATGATTTTTTTTAATTTTCTATGTTAATCAATGATCGGCCATATCACGTCCTTCCCACTATGATTATATGGAAAACCTATGATGCAGTTCATGGAAATATCATCCCAATTCTATACCAGGATGAGTAATGTTTGCAAAAAAACATCAGGTTTCATGTGTTTTACCTTAATTTTATGACAAGAGAGACAATGTGATACAAAATCTACAATCAACCCCCTCATCCCCAGCCACCGATACCAACTTCTCAAGTCATGATACATCTTGATAGTTTTAGGGTGTATGAATTTGCAAGAACAGTCTCCACTTTCCATCAACTCCTACCTTAGTGAAATCAGAAAAAACAACCTACTGTGAAAGAACAAAGCCCCACTATGAGACTTAGAACACACACGCAAAGTATTTCTACGATTAGTAATTTCACCAAAACATTGGAACTTGGTTTATATCAAATTCTCAAGTTAATCATGATCATCAAAATAAGATTCATCTTTTTTCGACACTAAGAACACAAATCCTCCAAAATCTTCCACTCCTATGATCATATTAGAAAACAAACTCATTAAAGACAAATCATTGACTTGTGTTGGTAATTTTTTTTCAATCAAATTCAGATATTACCTTTGTTGGGTTCTTCATCCTCATAATGGTTCTCGGTTTTATCCCTCAGTCGTGGATCGTATTCAATAGGGAATCGTCAACCTTCGGCAACAGTAGAACCACACATTAGTCAGAACACAAAACTTCCATAAGAAACTTGTAATAGTGTCAGCTTCATCAGCGTCGTCGTCTACACACGGTTCTTCTTAGATCTGACTCTTACCATGTGAAATAGCTTCGAAATGTTCCTCGACCAAATCCAAATCCAAGATTTTGTCATCTGCATCTCCAAACGATTCTCTATAGAAATCAGATCTGAAAACGGTGACCCCAATTCATCAATGGTGGGCGTCTCTACAGTTTCTTCCCCATCACAGACTCGGTGACTTTCAGGAGTGGCCCGGTATATTTGGTTTCCCAAGACTGCATATGAATTTTATCCCTAAAATGTATTAAGGGATATAGTGAAATGGTGAAATTTTTTACCTTCATTATGTATTTTTTTTCCTTTTCTTGCATGTTTCCCTAGCTCGGGGGCTCTTTGGGCTTGCCCTAGGGCCAACCCTGGTGAGGTTGAAATCCCATTTTGATCCCAATAATCAACCGAACTGGTTCTTCTCTTATAACTTCATTTCAAAAACCACAGCGGTGGAGAGTAAAACCATAGTGGAAGAGGGCGGTTACAATGCCTATTGGGAAGTTTGGTTCTAAGGAGAAATCAAATGTGCATCCTCAGATCTGAAGGCTTTACGTTCTCAAAAAGAGTGGCCTCTGTTTTGAATGGATTTCATTGTTTTGGAATAGTATAATAAAAAACGTTTTTTAATTAAATATTAAGGAAAAAAAATATTTTATTAAAAATAAAATCAAAACTAATTGTTCTATTAGTAGAATAAACTCTATAAAAAACAATTATTATAATGATTATATGAATAATTAATTAATTAAGTAATGAAATTATAAAATTTAATAAAGAAAATAATTAGAATACACCGCCTCTAATTATTAAGTTATTTAAATAAATTAAATTTAATTCTAAACTATAATTTATTAACTAAATATAAAAACGAAGGAAAAAATGAATTAGAAAAGTAGAACATAAAATTAAATAATGATATTAAAACAATATTTTAAAAAATAAATTCAAGATTAAATAATAAATTCATAGTAAAACAAAATTATAATTAAAATAAAAGGAAACAGTAATCGACTGCAATATCATTATTTTAATAGTTATATTATTTTTACGCCAAATTATCATCAAATTAAATTAATTAGATAAAACATTATTTTAACAAAAAATTATAATTAATTTAAAGAAGTTTTGTGGAAAAAATTTATCAAAACACATCCACTTCATGGGGTAACTAGATAGAGCCATAACCCACCACATATTCCACCTACATCAAGACACATTACAAACTTCTACCAAAAGCATCGCAGAAGATGTCAACCCGATTCTTGAAGATTCAGAACTGCTGCTAAATAAAACCTAACCTTAATTTCCTCAAAATACATTTGAAAATTTTCATTCCATTCAAACATTACACCATTATAGGTTAAACCTATCCTCGGTGATGAGAGTTCATAGAAATCCTTAACAAACTGACTATATTAACCAGCAAAACCAAAGAATATCTAGATCTCAAACACATTTCTAGGCTACTCCCAAAAAATATTTTCTTGTAATTTCACAGGATCCAATGAGACACCCTTCTAAGATTTGACATGCCATATAAATTTCACTTCCAATATCCAAAACTCACACTTGGAATTTTTACCATATAGACGATGTTTCTTCAAGGTTCAAAGAATCATATCCAAATGGTCTATATGTTCATCCAATGACTTGGAGTAGAATAATATATCATTTATTGTCACATACATGACATATTTTAAAGGTATTTTTCATTTAAATTCCATTCATTCTTTTTTTGGGGGTTTCCCTAGCTTTTATGGAGGAATGAGTGAGTTTTTATGAATTGGACCAAACCATGATCTCAATTCCAGATTAAAAAATAAATTTTGTTTCTTTTATAACTCATTAATTTTTAAAGATTTTTCATTCATTTAAATTCCTACTTATCCTCCCCTAACCTATTAACAGTACCATGTTAATTTTCAGCCTTTAGAAATCCATAACCAAGGTGTATTTGGGTTTTTATTTAAGAGATTGGGCCATCCTGGATGCTCATTTCCAGTTTTAAAAATAAATTTTGTTTATTTAATGAAATATTCAAATTTAGGTATTAATTGGTGATTATAAGTCTCACCCAAACTAATTTAACCCACACGTGCGCCCGGTATCCTCCCACCCTCTTTGAAGCTCGTATTCATCATGATTTAGTGAAGAAATTCATCGAATGCCTCAAATCGTCCAGATTTGAAGAGGTAAGTTCATTCCTTCATAACTCTCTCAATTTTTACTCTTTTTCCTCCATTAGATCTCCTAATTCAACCCTTCGTCATCCCCTTCAAAGCTGAAATCCATGGAATCTCTTAAAATAGCTCAAACATCTTTGGAATCTCATTTTTAATGGGGATTTTGTGGAGGAACTTCAAAGAATCTCATTTAAGTGTCTCTCACCCTTAGTTCCTCCACATTCTATGAAGTTTATTTCAATTTCCTTGAATTACCAAATCACCAGGGGTAGGTTTTCTAACCTAGGGTTTAACATTCAGGTTTTTTGATCAATTATTTTTGTTTTAGGTTTGATCTAAGTACCTTTTGGTGCGGTGGTGGTGCGACTTGATTTTCACACGGTGATTCAAGAGTTTCCTTTGATTCGGTATGTGATTCCATTTGGTATGAAATATTTATGAACTAGATACTGTATTTATTGTATTTTAATTTCTATTTAATTTTAATGTTTCTGCAAAAAAATTGGTTTTAGTGGAAGTTATAAAGAAAATGAATTTTAAGTACAATTTTTTGTGAAATTGGGGGTTTTCATATAAATATTTTTATTGGTTCATTAAGGGCTTCACAATAAATACTTAGTTGATTTTATTATACTGTAATAGGTATAAAAATACTGTTAATAATGTTTATCCTCTTTGTTTGTTTCTCCAATCATGGGTTTTGATGGTGTATGTAATGAAAGTGAAGTTTTTGTGCCACTTTTGTGTGAAAATGGATGTTTTATATAGTTATCACTTCTTATTTAACATGGGGATGCCCTAAAATTGATTTACTATTTTCATTGAAATTTATTGGTATGAATTTACTGTTTTGGTAACTTATAAGTGTGCACATACTGTACAAGTAGGGTTCTTAAGGTGTTTTTGTGTACAAATCAAAATGCAGGATTTTGAGAAATTGTTTCATTAAAAATCAAAGTATTTTTTTAGTGTGTTTTAAGTGGTATAAAATGAAATAGCTGGTGTAATTGGTGTATGTTACCTTTAGTGTTGTTTTACATGAAAATAAGTATGTGTTTCATGCTTAAATTGTTTGAGCATAAAGGGGGAATCCCATGTACCTAGGTGGGGAAGATGTGTACTAGTACGACTAGTGGACCAGATTGGTTTTGTACCTGTTTCACCTAGAATTTGGATAACGAAAACTCTAAATAAACTATTTAGATTGTGATTGGGGACCACTAGGTTATGGGTATGTTCCCTACTAGTGGATCATGCATGAGAACAGTTTTTTCCATGGTTACTTTACATTGAGGTATGATGTACATGGGGCCCGAGACTATCTAGTGCCTATGGATGTTTCAAATTTTGTTTCTCATTGTATTTGTGGTATTTCCCCTTGTCGTGGGGTGTTTTTGGAAGTAATTTATATTATATAACATGTCTATTTAAATTTGTGGACTTTTTGAAAATTTTAGTTTAAAAACCGTTTTCAATTAAAAGTTGCATTTCTTGTGATTTATAACTACTTTTCTTTGTGTATTAAAACAGATTTATTTTCCACATTGTATTTCATTCTGTTTGGAATAATTTTGTGGTATCCTATTTGGATTAGTCTCACACCATACTTACACCACTTGTGTGTAAGTGAACTTGGCTATGCTTGACTTAGGTAAAGGAATGGTTTTGGGTGGTGACGGTTCGGGGTGATTGTTCCCATCCTTGGTGTGGTGTTGTGGATATAGCTTATGGGTGATGAAACCTTGTCATGTGGAGTCCTTGGGGCTATCTTTATGCTTTATTTATTTGTATACAGACAACTGTTCTTGTCTTTAAACCAATGTATTCAGTTCTGTTTTTTTCTTAAGGCTTGTTTGGCTCGAAAATTTCAGATTAATATTATGGATTGTTTTTAATGTTTTATGCTTTCATACTAGGGTAAATCATTCCCAATCCTAAATTAATGATACCCAGACACTTGTTCCAGCTCATGGGGATAGGGAACACCCTTCGGGCCTTGTCATGGCCCTTTTTCATTTTTAAAAATGAATTTTGTTTATTTATAAACTTATTCAATTTTAATTATTTGTAGGTAATTCCAAGTTTATCCCAATACTATTGAACCTATCCTCATGACTTGTATAATCCCACCCTCTTTGGAGGTCTTATTCATCATGATTTAGTGCAAAAATTCATAGGATGTCTCGAATCATCCAGATTTGAGGAGGTAAGTTCTTTCCTTCATAACTCTCTCAATTATTACTCTTTTTCCTCCATTACAGCTCCTAATTCGTCCCTTACTCCTCTTATTCAATCCTAAAATCCATGTCATACCACCAAGTTGCACAAAAAACATTTTAACCCCATATTTATGGGGGATTTGGTGGAGTAACTTCAATGAATCTCAAGTAAATGTCTCTCCTCCTTAGTTACTCCACTTTCCATGAAGTTTTATTCAATTTCCTTGAAGCCCCAAATGATAAGGGGGTAGGGTGTAGAATCTAGGGTTTAACCTTGGGGTTTCTTGGCCAATTAATATGGTTTTATATTCGATCTAAGTCCCTCTTGGTGTGGTGGTGGTGCGACTAGATTTTCACATGGTGATTCAAGGGTTTCCTTTGATTTGGTTGGTGATTCCATTTTGTATGAAATATTTGTGACCTAGATACTATGTTTATGGTATTTTCAGTTCTATTTAAATTTAATTTTTATGCATAAAAATTGGTTTTAGTGGAAATTATAATGCAAATGAATTTTAAGTGCCAATTTTTGGTGAAATTGGGGGTTTTTCGTATAAATATTTTATTGGTTAATTAAGGGCTTCCCTATAAAGACTTAGTTGTTTTTATTGAACTGAAATAGAGATTAAAATACTGTTTATAATGTTTATCTCCTTTGGTTCTTTCTGAAAAAATGGGTTTTGATGGTGTTTGTAAAGAAAGTGAAGTTTTGGTGCCACTTTTGTGTGAAAATGGATGTTTTACAGAGTTATCACTTCTTATTTAACATAGGGATAACTTAAAATTTATATGTAGTTTTCATTGAAATTTATTGGGATAAATTTACTATTTTGGTGACTTATAAGTGTTCACATAGTATACAATTAGGGTTCTTAAGGGGTTTTTGTGTGAAAAACAATGCGACATTTTGAGAAATTGTTTCATTAAAAATTAAAGTGTTTATTGTGTGTTTTAAGTGGTATAAAATGTGATAGCTAAAGTACTGGGTTTATGTGAGCATTAATGGTGTTGTAAATGAAAATAGTTATGTTTTTCCTGCTGAAATTGTTTGATCACAAATGGGGAGGCCATTGTACCTAGGTGGGGCAGATGTGTACTAGTACAACAAGTGGACCAGATGAGTTTTGTCCCTGTTTTACCTAGAATTTGGATAAAAAAACTCTAAATAAACTATGTGGATTATTATTTGAGACCAATAGGTTATGGTTATGTTCCCTTCTAGTGTCTCGTGCACGAGAATAGATCTTACCATGGTTACTTTACACCGAGGTATGAGGTACATGGGGCCCGAGACTGTCTAGTGCCTAGGGGTGTTCCCGATTTTGGTTCTCATTGTATTTGTGGTATTTTATCTTTTATTTTGGTGTTTTTGGAAGTTATTTAGAGTATATAACATTTCTATTTAAATGTGTGAACGTTCGGAAAATTTTAGATTGAAAACTGTTTTCAATTGAAAGTTTCATTTCTTGGAATTTATCACTGCTTTTCTTTGCATATTAAAACTGCTAGATTTTTAACATTGTATTTCATTAAAATTTTAATAATTAGGTGGTATTATATTGTTTTTAGGCTCACACCCTAATTACACCCCTTGGGTGTAAGTAGAATTGGTTATGTTTGACTCATGTAATGGAAAGGCTTTGGGTGGTGGCGGTTCGCAGTGTTTGTTCTCATACTTGGCGCGGAGTTTTGGGGACGACTTGGGGGTGACGACCCCATGTCTTGTGGAGTCCTGGTGAATATCGTTTTGCTATATTTATTTGTATTTCGACCACTTTTATTGTATTTAAACCAATGTATTCAGTTCTGGTTTATTCTTAAGACTTGTTTGGCTTGAAAATTTCAGATTTATATTATGGATTGTTTTTAATGTTTTATGCTTTCATACTCGGGTAAATCATTACCAAACCTAAATTAATGATAGCCAGTCACTTGTGTAAGCCCATGGGTATAGGAAAATCCCTTCAGGCCCTTTTACTGTCCAGGTTTGGTGTCGGTATTGGTGGAGACCAGATTCGGTTCGTGACAAAATGGTATCAAAGGAGGTTAACGTTTTTGGGTTATATTGCTATTTTATGATAAGTTGTGATAGACAAGAGCTAGGACTGTCAGGGCTCGGGGTTTTTCTTGTGCATAGGGTTCCTAGCCCACAACTCTCATGGAATACCTTGAGTCACCAGGGGACATTGGAATTTACAGATTTAATTCACTTCCACGTGAGACGTGTGGGCTACAGACCATAGGTGGACCTCTGGCGGAGGAGGAGTAGTTATTTATTTTATTAATGGAATGTGTTTAGATATTTTATATTTGATGTATTTGATTAAAATTATCAAAATTTTGATATTGATTATTATTTTGTGACTCCTGAATTTTGTAGCAACATTCCTCCCTGGAAAGTTCCCATGCACCGACAGGAGGAAGCCATAAAGAGTTCTCCCACACTGATTGATTAGAGGCTAGTTGATCCTGTGGTTTGGGATATCCATTCTTTAGGGAAGGGATAGAATCCTGATTCTATTCTTGCCAGGGCATAAGAGATGGTTCCTAGAAATGATAAAGCTCAAGAGTTTATGAAAAAAAAGCCTCCTACCTTCTGAGGTAGCTTAGAACCCCAGGAAGTAGCGGAATGACTCAAGAAGATCGAGCATATATTTGAGTTCCTGGAAACACCCAAGGTGATTAGGGTGAAGTGTGCCTCCATTCTATTGGAGGGTCCCAGACATTAGTGGTGGGAATCAGTGCTTCAGACTCTGAAGAGTGAGCAGATGCACTGGGGACATTTCAAGGTCATCTTCAATAAAAAATAATTTCATGAGGTCTTGGATTATTCTAGGTTCAGAGAGTTCATGGACCTTTTTCAGGGAAATCTATTTGTGATGGAGTAAGTCAACCATTTCACTGAGCTGGTTTAGTATGCTCCATAAATCATCTTTAATGAGAATGCAAAGGCCCAGAGGTTTGAGAAAGGCTTGCGACCAGAGATATACTCCCAGGTGTTCATGATTAAGCTGAGGACCTATGCTGAGGTCGTTGATCAGGAATGCATGGTGGATATTGATAGGAAAGGTATGGATGGTTTACTTGGTTCAATATCAGCAACGGTTAGTGGAAGCTCCTCAGAGAACAAAAGGAAGAGGGAGGATAATGTGAAGAAAGGAGGTGGCGGTTCAGGACACTCTTCCAGGAAGTTTTCGTCTGTGACTTCTGATGTGAGATCAGTCATGTGCCACCAGTGTGGGAAGCCCTGGAACATCCGACCTGCATTTCCACTTCCTCTGAATCCTTCTTAATAGTGTGGTGGTATGGGGAATTTTCAATGCTTCTGCAGTGTGGCACATTAACTCCCAAGTGGGGTAGGGTTAGTGGCTTCAAGAGGGGTTCCAACACAGTCCGAGCCATTGAGGACCAGGGGATCTCTATTTGGTATCCATGGTGGTAGGGAAGAGTTATCTTCATGGAAGATCCATTTTAGGGCACAACCATAGACTAGTGGTCATCCTCGGGTATATAATGTACATCTCCATGTAGTGGATCAGGCACCAGTAGGATTTTAGGTGGGACCATCGACAGTTCGAGGTACCATTCTGATCGAATATTCTATAGCTACTATTATTTTGATACTGGAACCTCTGTATCAATTTTTTTCCCATTTTTAAAGAAGCTTAATTTTCCAACTGGGTTGATGTATTTCGTGATGGAGTTGGTGACAACATTGGAAAATATGGAGTAGGGCCTCAGGTGCCCCTCGTGTGTTCTTTCTGTGTCAGTGGATGAGATGGAGTAGGACCTCCTGGTTCTAGAATAGAACTTTTTGACATAACAATTGGCCTGGATTTTCTAGTACACTTCTAGGCACACGTTGATTGCTATAGGCGGTTAGTGAGTTTCATGGCACCTAATGGGAGTCGTCAGGTTTTTCGGGGAGAATGGTATCCTCAGTTGGGTTGCACAGGACCTCCACTCCCAGAGTTGGGAAGTCATACCTTCCAGTTATTATTGATCATACTAGAGGATAATTGTATTTCCCCTGGAGGTGCACTACCTCATGTAGTGAATGAGTTTCCACAGGTATTCCTGGATGATTTCTTAGGTTTTCCTCCAAAGTGGGATGTGAAGTTTTTGATTGATCTGGCACCGGGAACACAATCGATATCTCTTACCTCTTATCACATACCCCCCCCCCCCCACCCACCAAGATGAGGTAATTAAAGATACAATTGGATGACTTAGAATCAAAAGTATTCATTCACTCGAGCTTCTCTCCTTGGGCCGCTCCTATGTTTTTCGCGAAAAAGGTAGATAGATCCCTCCAGTTGTGAATTGAATACCGGAAGCCAAATATGGTAACAGTTAAGAACAAATACCCTTTTCCAATAATAGATTATTTGTTCGATCTGTTGAAGTGGGAAACATGGTTCTCAGAAATAGACATGTGTTTGTGCTATCACCGGTTTAGGGTGAAGGAGTGAGATATCCCTAAGATAGCCTTCCAAAACAGGTACAACCACTTGGAGTATTTGGTTATTCCCTTTAGATTGACCAATGCTGAAATGGTCTTTATGGAACTCATGAATAGGGTGTTCTATTATTATATTGATTCCTTTGTTGTGGTGTTTGTGGATGACATTCTACTATACTCTATCTTAGAGGAGGAACATGAACATCACTTGAGGATCATCTTGGTCACATTGCAGGATCACTACCTCTATGAAAAGTTGTCAAAGTTCACTTTCTAGATCAAGGAAGCGATATTTCTAGGGCATGTGATCACTAAATAGGGGGTTTCAGTGGACCCTATGATGATTAGTGAAATTATTTCATGGGAGTAGTTGAAGAATGTGTTCGAGATTAGGAGTTTCTTTGGTCTTGTTGGTTATTATAGGCGATTAATTCAAGATTTCTTTGGTCTTGCTTCACTGATGACCAAACTCACCTAGAAAGGGGTAAAGTTTGTATGGGGTTTAGAGTGTTAGGAATTATTCAAGGAGCTGAAGAGGCAGTTGAATTCCACCCCTGTGTTGATTTTTCTAGAGGTTAGAAAGGGATATGTGGTCTATTGTGATACTTCATGTATGGGTCTTTGGTGCGTTCTTTTGCAGGATGATCACGTGGTGGCGTATGGATCTATCTAACTCTGACCACATGAAAAGAACTACCCAACACATGACTTGGAGTTGGCAGTGGTGATTCAACCTTTGAAGACCTGGCGTCACTACCTATTTGGGGAGAAGTTTGTGGTCTACTCTGATCACAATCGCTTGGCCTATATCATCTCGCATAATGACCTCAGCTTGAGGCAACATCATTGGATCACGTACTTGAAGGGGTTTGAATTTGACATTGTCTATACCCCAGGAAATGGTAATGTGGTTGCTGGTGCGTTGAGTAGAAGAGTTCCAGTGCAGGCTTTGAGTAAGTCCAGTGATGAGTGGAATTTGACGGGGCTCTATTCTTAGATACATGTGGAGACTAAGGAACACAGTGGAGGGGAATTCTTAGAAAGCATCTACTTGACTCCTTCTCTGTTGGAGTTGATTCCACTAGAACAAACCAATGATGAGCTTTGTCAGTGGTCGAAGTAGTTTCTTCATGGTGGGGAGACATCCTATGATTGTTCATCGTCTCCCAAGGGCATCTTGTGATTCAAGTGCCATTAAATAGTGTCATTATCTCTCCAAAAGGGGGTGATGAAGGAAAACCACCAGTCATAGTGGTATATCCATCCAGGTGCCACCAAGATGTATTATGATGTCCTTCAGCAGTTATGGTGTCCTGGTATGAGATGAGACCTAGCAGAATTTGTGTTGAGATGCTACACATGCCATAAAGTAAAAAACAGAGCATCAAAGGCCCTCCAGTTTTCTCCATCCATTACCCATTCCTACCTAGAAGTGGGATGAGGTCACCATGGACTTCATTATTGGCTTAACTCATACACCTTTGGGTATGAATGTCATTTGGTTTGTGATTGATCATCTAACCAAATCAACCCACTTCATTCCGAACAAATATAGAACTAAAGTGGATGAGTTGGGCCATTTGTATCTTCAGGAGGTGGTGAGACTCTATGGCATTCCCTTAGCAGTTGTCTCAGATAGAGAACCCCATTTAACTTCTCAAATCTATAAATGATTTTAGAAGGCCTTGGGGTCTCAGATTATGATGAGTGTGATATACCATCCTCAGACAGATGGTCAAACAGATCGGGTGAATCAGATTTTAGAGGACATGATCTGTGCATGATTCCTAGACATTGGAGGTTCTTGGGATAACCAATTAGGGATGATTGAGTGTAACACAACGAGATTTTATGAAAAATATTATTTTTAATTTAATTAATGTCTTGTGTTATACGATACACCAAAAGGAGCTTTCACAACACGCATCTCTGACCTGGCTTGAATTACACGTAATCACGACCTTCCACGATAGCGTGTGTTGTACGCAACACCAAGTTTCGCTAAACAACGATATGCTATTAAAATAGTAATAAAAGGAACCATTATGAATAGTAATAACCAATTTTTGAAATTTTGTAAATTTTATTTTTCAAAATGGAATTCATTTTTAGATTCGGAATATCAAAATTAGCTTAGGGTGAAATTTTGGTACTTTTCGAATAACTATCATATTCTGATGAATAGTGAAAATTACTAAATATTAATTAAAAACAACATTTTTAATTGAAATAATTAATAGGGATAAATTATTAATTTGAGTGTTTTTAAAGTATATTAAGAATATATTTTTACAATTTAATTCAATGTTGGTCATTGGATGTAATTTCACATTTAAACCAGTTATAAACAAGTGTCAATCTTTTGATAGTTATTATCTCTTAAAAACACGCCATTTGTTTTGACGACGGGAATTATTTTTTAAATTAGTTAATGTAACTGATATGTTTTGAATTTGGTAAAATAGACATCATTTTTGAGTTCATAATATCAAATATAGGTTAGGCCTAATATTTGGTATTTTTCTGAAAACATTCAATTTTTGATGAATAGTGAAACCACTAAGTTGTAGTTAAAAAAAACTGAATTTTTCATAAAACTTAATTTTATCGCCTATCTGAGTGGAATTTCAAAAATCCGAGAGACATGGTTGATGTAGGTAAGTAAAATGTGGTTCAATGAGATGAAAATAATTTTTTGGTGAACAGTAACTTTTTACTTTTTTTACCGCGGTTAAAAGTAAATAGGGTAATTAAGGGTAAAAATGATATTATTATTACCCTAACACATGTCCTAATTCTATTGGACAAGTGTAATTAGACCGAAAACAACCTTAGGAATAAAAGATGACCATTTAGGCCCTATTGGATTATATTAGGACATTTATTTTTATTTAATTCAAAGAAGAGTTAAAAGAGTTAAAATCAAAGTTTATTTACAAAACCATTTTTAATATAGGGTTATAAATAAGATAAATTCAATTGTAAATATTAATTAGAAATATAATACGATTTCCTACGTAATTATATTTTATTTATAATTTTTATACATTAAATAAATTAAATTATTTATGAAACAATGATGATGCAGTAATTACCATAATAGTGAAAAATTAGAATAATTGATATTATAAATGCCCAAATAAATGTAATTTGAGCCTTTTTATGACTTACATTAATTTTCTAGGTTACGATGACATGTTATTGTTGATATATGTAACTTTGTTCGAACTTATCATTTTGTTATGAATTTCATAAAAATCATGTACCAAATAGTGTCAAAATTGACATAAATTAGTTTTTAAAAGAAATATTATATTATTAATTGTTATTTAATTCCTAAAAATATAAGGTTCGGCCAACTGACTTAGATATGGATATATATATAAATAATAAACAACTTTGGGTTCGTTTTTCTTGTTATGGTATGTTTATTAACCATATAGTGTATGAAAACAAAAAGACACGGTAAAAGTTAAATTATTTAGCTTAGAGTTTAATATAATTGATAAGGATAAAATAATAACCTAAACTTTTATAAATCCTATTGGATGAGATGATTACAACCCATAACCACTTTATGATCGAAATAAGACCCTTTGGAACCATTATAAACCAAATTTGACCTTAATATAAAATAATATTTTGAGATTTTCTTAAAGTGCCCCTCTCCTCCCTTATAAAAGGGCACCTCATCCCTCTCCTCCTCACACCAATTTGAACATTCAAGCTCGTCCAACCCCTACCAAAATCTCTTATACACTTCCCTAGTATCATCCTAGAGGTCCTGGTCTTCTTCAAAGACCATCCTTAGTTCTTTAAGTGGAGGTTAAGAAAAGGCACGTCAAAAAGAGGTAATATCCATTACCGATCTTTTTCAATTTCTTTCTTCTTCAACCTCTTCTTATTTAGTTGTTTCATGATAAAGTAATAACATAAGTATTTCTTATATACTTATATGTTATTATAAATATTAAACAACTCTAATTAACCTTCAATCCATCCTACGGAAAAAAGGAAATCATCGCCCGTGCGTACGTACGGAATACCGTCTTCACGCCGTGGTGTAATCTATTTTCCACCACCACCTTACTTGGATGGGTATAATGGTGTAAATAATGATTATATATGACTATTATAAGGTGATACTGATTCTGAAATAGTATACATACACTCCAATACAATTCCACGATCATAGGAACGATATCATCCCTCGTGCGTACGTACGGAATACCGTCTCCACGATGTGATGCGACTCGTTCTACATGATCTTCATTTAATAATGATTATATAAATGAATTGAATGAATGAATATGATATATATTACACTAATACCATTATGGAAATGAGGTATCTATAGCCTAATGATAAGAATAAGAATTTATTCGACAAAACACGCATAAGAACAAAAAGTTATAAACACCCGAATAACAAGTAGCAATGAAATATTACTACTAAGAAGCTAAGAAAATGACCATATACGATATCATAAAAATAAGTATGATTCTGGAATAAGTAAATAACATTATTTAAATCATTATACAGGAGGTTCGGACACTTACGAAGTAAATCGGACCTAAGGTAAGGGATAATTTTCCAAATCACATTTTTATCCGAGATTGCTTATTCGTAGGTATTTACAAGGGTTATTGCTATCATCCATGTTCATGTTTTATAAAAGTGTATTCATGTATGTTGAAAGTCATTTTTACCCATTTTTGACTTTTACTACATGGTGTGTAATTAATCTTTCTTTTGTTTACGTTACAAGGTACTTTTTGACTTTTCCGACAAAAGTATGAAGAATGTTTTTTTGACTTATACAGCATGAATGGAATTTTAAAACATTATTTACAAGAAGATTCATTTACAAGTTATCATGTTTATTTTTAATCAACTTCTTTTAGTTTATAATTGTATGAAATTTTAAGAAAGGAAAAGTGTTTTTGAAGTTGAAAGGATATTTTCCTCAAGAATGGAGTTCAAGTGTTTTATCAAAATTATTTTCCATCTAAGATAATATATGGTTCTGTTTCTATCCCAATTATTACATTGATTTGATTATTTTTTGATGGAATTATTTTTTATGTATCACTTTATCTTAAATGAATTATTTTATGATGAGATGTTGTTTAAGAATCCCATTTTTATTACATGGGTTATGCAATGATGTATGATTTATGATTTTTTGGTACACATAAGAATGGTATCATTATGAGATGGGTGGGACATATATATACCTCCAATGCATTGGGTAATGATTTTATATCTCATGAGATAGACATGGCTGGAATGATAGGTTATACCAGTTCAGTGAAACATGACTGAAACGAGGGTGACTCGGTTCATAAATGGACTTCATCCACTAAGATAGTATTGGAAATGAGTCTTGACTAATAAGAAATGATTCTCTATGATTATGTGTGTATGACACAATGTTTCATGTTCTATGTTATGATTATGGGGATTACATTTCACTACTATGATTTATCCCATGTTATGAAATTATGATCTCTTTTTGCAGGTTAAGATTTCCAAAAGATATGTTCTTATGAATATGATGTGATTGATATTTATTTTGTTTACCCTTACTGAGCATTTGAGCTCACCCTTTTATGTTTTCTTTTTCCCAGGATATAAAGAAAGGTTTTAGTTAAAAAAGGGAAGATCTTTATGGGAGATGTTGATGATCTTTCACCATGATTAGAATATTACGTTCCGAGTTTCCAAAGACACTAAACTATTACGGTCCTTGTGTGTGTGTTTTTTGTTATGTATTAAGTATTCCGCAAAAGTAATGTAATGTTTATGTACTTCATGCTTCAGGTCACTATAGTTGGTATTAGAGGAAAGGTTTAGTCAACATTTGGAAACTAGGATGCGAAAATGTTAGTGAGATCCCTGGATATATTTCTATGGTATATATAGGGATGTCCCTAAGGATAAGTATACGTATAGGATATAGTCCTAGAACTATGGTTACTATATTAGATTAAACCAAAGATGTTATATATTAAAGTTACTCCTCATTTATTATGATTTTTACCTCTCACACTATTCTTTTTGGGTTTTTGAAAATGGCTGGAAACAAGATGATTCACGATAAAAGAGGATATGATGGACAATGGAATGATATTATTCATGAGAAACCAAATGAAATGGGATTTGGAAGTCCAAACATCATTATAATGCCGAATCAGCAATCTCATAATATGATCAATAACGTAAAATTTGGTAAGTTTCCTGACTCGGCTAATAAGAGAAAGATGGAGTTTCATGATGATCATAGAGGAAAGAAAGTTCAATTTCCCCTATGTAAATAATGTGGGAAGAGGCATCAAGGATAATGTTTCAAAGGAACTGGAAGATGCTTTGGGTGTCGAAAAGAAGGACACAAAGCCTGTAAGTGTAATGGAAACGGTTCAGTTAACACCAGGGATGAGGATAATGGTATTGCTACGACATCAACAATGGTTAAATGTTTTAAATGTGGAATGTACGGGCATTATGGAAACCAATGCCATAAGGGAAAGTCTCATGAAGAGAATAAGTATGTTTGTATGGGTAGTATTTATGTTGATGATGATGAAGAGACTACAAATGATATGTGAGATGAAATAATTGTTGAAGCCCGGTCAATGGTTTAAGAATGTAGTGGAATGATTACATGTTTATCATGTGTAATGTTGTATAAGTAATCTCATGGTACTATGGAATGAAGTGACATCTAAGGATTGTTACACTGTTGTCTTTACTTGAGTTTTGAAAGTGTATGATTAATGGTACCAGTATCCATGAAAGGTTATTCTGATATTTTTGGAATGCAGATGATATGTGCATAATGAAGGGATAATGAAAAAATTAAATGTTTGATAGTATTCATGAGCTCATTACTGATATAAGGAGAAGGTTATATCATGGTTTGAGTATATAGAATTTTTGGATTTTGGTATGTGGAAAGAGTTAACTTTTAACTGCATTCATGTTTTCACTAAGGTTCAATGGGTATTCAAGAGAATACATGATTAAGGCCTTTGAATGTTTGGAATGTGACCAACAAGACATATCTTATGATATATGGGGATTAACGATGGTATTAAATCTCTGGTAATCATTTTCACTATATTATGAGAGTGGACTGCAGTATTATGGATAAGCCTAATGATTGGAATGGATTATGTTGTACATAAGTTAGTATTGTTTAAGGATAGAAGTTTTTTCGATATTATTGATGGGATGTTATAGTAATATAGCTTTAGAAAAAGGAAAACCTCCAGGACGGGTGACATCCCATCGCGTCGGACAAGGCTGTGGGAATCGAACCCACAACCGAAGTGCGACTGGCCTTTATCGCCTACCCCTGGCCTACAGGAAGTCCCTGTTTAGTAGAAACTAGTTTTATTATATTAATCAGTATGATATATGAAGTATAAGTCCATTTTAGGAACCATATATGATTAATCTCACCATTGATCGACTTATGTCTATTTAATAACTTTTGCTAACATTTTGTTTGAGACAGATGGAATGACCCGTCATTCTATCACATGATCTACTAATACTTCACGAATAACAAATTCAACTTCATTTATTTAAGAGATGAAGTGGAAATTTTTCAAGGCATGAACAACAGTGAGATTGTACAAAAATAAAGTAAGTATTTATTCTAAATAAAATTCTTCAACTTTAGGGAAATGATCTTGAAAACCAAAAATGTTGTCCTAGTGCTCTTATATCTGATGAATCAGATGGTACCTTAGATCGTCACAAATTTATGGCTTTGTGATTGCTAGATTTTCCATAGCCATGTTCTGTAACGCCCCGACCCCAGCTACCCAGAGTCGGTGCATTACTTCGTAACATTGGCATGATCACAAAAGATCATGTCTCGAAAGACCGATTAGTTTAGTAACCTTGGAAACACTAGATACATTCATAATTCTTACATTACATCATAAAGTAAAACAAAACTACAACATCTTCTCTTCATATCCACTTATATTATCCCTGTAGGTCATTCATAATATACTTCTTCACATCCTGTAAAAAATTAAAACATTGAAAGGGGTGAGCTCAGATGCTCAGTAAGGATAACAATATAGCGGAAGCTTTCATAAATAAACATTAACATTTAAGGCCATGTATAACTAAAACAAAAGCCTTTTAAACATGAACTATAGCAAAATATGTAAAAATTAAACTGAAATAATGCCATTTACTTACTCACATGGATATTCTACTAGTCGAATAATCACATGAAATATCAATAACCACTTTCATAATGATGGAATGCATAATTCCAGACTATCATAACCACGTAGCCAAGGCCTCGTGCCAAGACCACAAATAAGATTTTGTCAAGGCCTCGTGCCAAGACACTAGTTTGTCTCATGATACCCACCGATGCATCGAGGAGCTATAGAGGGCTCCACCCGTCACTTATTAAGTCCAATGCATTCTTCATATGAACAGGTTTAAAGAATATCATAAAGCATAACATAATTGTATCACATAAAAAATCCATAAAGGGAACATAAGATTCCCACACATCAATCACAAGATATCAATACAACACATTGATGTAATAAATACACTTTTAAAACCATTTTAAATACCAAAATTAAAGAAAATTAAAACATTGTATTTATTTTTCATTTTAAAAAGTTATGGCTTGTAAAGGAAGCCGAAACTCAAATAATGGTCATGACGGCGGAGAAGTCGTTGTCACCGCATACGTACGACAAAAACATTCCCTTTTTTCATTTAGTAAAACACTTCGTATAAAAAATATTCCTTTTGGATAAACGTAAAAGTCAAAGGGTTTTATACACCGTATAAAAGAAGTATGTGTATAAAACAAAATATGCCTCAATGAATGGAGATTGAGACGAAGTCCCTTAAAAAGATCATTTTTAAATAAAATATATCTATTATGTGTATTCACTATATGTACACATAAATAAGGTATAAATACAAGATAGGACATAATAAAATCATGACATAATTTGAAAGTAGGAGATTAACCCAAAGAATCGAAATTGGGTTAAGAAGTTCCCTTACCTTGTGTCTGACTTGATTCGATCGTTCTTTAACCTCATGAATAATAAACTAGAGTTAATTTCTATTTACATAAGAACCTTTTTCATGTTCATTAATCCTTTTATATCACTTATTACCATGTTATGAACATTATGTAATTATTTAAGTTAATAACGGTCATTTTGTCGATCTTTGGTACTTGAGTCAAAAATAAACTTATTATAATTACAAGTTGTTCATGTGGTGAAATATCCATTATATCCAGAATTATACTCATTATGTAGATATCATATATATCATATATATCCAGTATATACATTCATTTATAATATTACATAACATTTAGATGTAAGAAATGAAATGCACCGTTCATGGAGACGGTAAGCCGTACGTATGCATGAATGCTACTTTCATTTCTATTTCATATTTAATGGAATGAAATCATAATTATATAAAGGTATAATATAGTTCCAGTATAATATCATATATAATATCATTTACTCCATCCTTTATGCATCCCACATATGGCATTAACGATTCACATCACTTTGAGGGGGCGGTAGTCCGCACTTCCTAAAATGAAATTATCGCGTTTACCCATAATGGAAATCATAAAGTATTCCACAAATGAGAAATACAGAAGCATAATAAAAACATAAACATATTATATATCATATATAAATATAGTGACATCTTAATGTCCACCTTTGAAGGTGTTATATGAGTGTTGAACAATCATCGTTTCGTGAGGCAGAAATTCGCCATCCACAGAAACAGTATGTTTTTTAACCATTAGATGTAGGTGTGTGTAAGTGTATCTCGAATACTTCTTATAAAAACATTCAAGTATATTGAGTATACTGGTGTTGTTTCAAAAGAAATGAATAAAAAGAGTTTATGGGTTTGAAGAAGCAAAATAAAACAAAATAACATAAGAGAAGACATTACCTTAAAATCGGGTAACTCTTTTGATTTGAGCCAAAGGCTTCCTTGGGAATAATTCTGCCCAAAGTGAGGCTTCTAGGAGTAAGGTAGGGATGTTGGGATAGTATTTGGGCATAGTTTTGCCGAGCCAAAAGGCTTTGAAAGTGTGAGTACGGTGGCAGAGGTGGGGGCCTTTTATAAGTGGAGAGGAGGGGCACTCTTGGAAAGTAAAGAAAAGTCACGTTATTTTAAAATTGTATTCGGATTTAAGAGGTCCCACATTGATATAAATCGAGGATAAGGTGATAATGGTTAGAAATACACCCATCCAATAGGATTTTGACATGTGTAGGTCTTAGATATTACATTATCTTTCCATTTTATTTAAATGATTAAATAATGAGGTCATCGCTGCATCATCATGATGTCATAAATAATTTAATTATTTAATGTCTAAAAATTATAAAAAAATTCTATGATGTAGGAAATCGTTTTAGATTTCCAAGGACTATTTATAGTCAAAAATATGACTTGTATAACCCCATGTAAAAATTGTTTTAGTAAAACATTTTATGTTTGTGTCATTTTTTACTTTAACATTAAATAAAAGGTATTTATGTCATTTTCCAACTAAAGTGGATCCATGGGGTCCCCAAGTTGACCCATGGATTGTCTTGGTCGGCCATGGCACATCCAATGAGGGTAGGACATGTCTCAAGCTCATCTCATATTATTAAAACATTATTTTTACCTTAAACTACACTAATTACCTCTAATCGCGATTAAGAACTTAAAAGTTACTATTCACCAAAAAAATTACTTTAATCTCATTGAACCACATTTTACTTCTTAATGACAACCATGTATGTCGGATTTTTGAAATTCAAAACACAGAAGTGGTAAAATTTCATTTAAACGAAAAATCAGTTTTTATAAATACCACTTAGTGGTTTCACTATTCATCAAAAATTGATGTTTTTCAGAAAAATCCCAAAACTTCACCCTAAGCTATATTTGATATTCCGATTTCAATAATGATGTCTATTTTACAAAATTCCAAACATATTAGTTTCATTAATTAATTTCATAATTAATTCCCGTTGTCACAACAATTAGCGTGTTTTTAAGAAACAATTTATATCAAAAGATTGACAATTGTTCATGCCCAATTTCAATGTTAAATTAATTATAATGACCACCATTAGATAAAATGGTAAAAATATATTATAATTATACTTTAAAACCACTAAATTGTATAATTTATCACAATAAATTATTTTGATTAAAAAATTTGTTTTAAGTTTTTTTCATTATTCATCAAAAATTGGAAGTTCTCAGAAAGTTACAAAAAAATCATCTTAGGATAATTTTGATATTACGAATACAAAAACGAAGTCCATTTGGAAAAATAAAATTTATAAAATTTCAAAAATTAGGTATTACTACTCATAACGGCTACGTTGATTAGTCGCGGTGTGTTAGAACTCTAAGTTGCGTACAATGCAAGCTATTGCATTATTAAATGAGAAGCGTATCATGAAAGCTCGGGGTGTTACATTCTCCCCTCCTTCAATAAATTGCGACCTTGTAATTTGAAATTTTTCTTTGAAAATAAAAGGTTGAAAATAGAAAGTACCTTTGGGGAAAACCCACATCGGAAATAAGGTTAATAAAAATATAACATTAAAAGAACGAAAGATAAGTACAAAGGTCACCCGAGATAGACCATACAAGGATTATATGAAAATATGGATATGGAGGAGAAACAAACCATCAAGGTCTGATGGAGAGTTATAGAAAACAGGATTAGGAGAAAGTTTAACTACAAGAAAATCACAAACTTGTGATTGGTTAAACGATCATTGATTCCCCAGTAGGAAAAGTTAACCGACAATGTTTTTGTTTTAAGTTACCTTTTATAAAGTTGAGGAATTTATTTAGGAGATTTACTAAGAACGTAAGGGAATATACATACTTGTTATGTATACTTTCATTCTTTAATAAATTTTTACCACAAACCCATCTTTTACTCCAAAAGGTAATAGAACTCAAAAATATTCTATTTATCCTAATTGTATAAGGTTCCAAATATGAACACATACCATTTAGATTAGTAAAACTATTTTGTAATAACCAGGGACTTCCTGTAGGCTAGTGGTAGGTAATAAAGGCTTGTCGCACTATGGTTGTGGGTTCGATTCCTGCAGCTTAGTCCGACGCGATGGGTTATGCCCCACCCTACAGGTTGTCCTTTTCCTAAAACTATAGTATTATAATATTCCAAAAATAATCTTCAGAAATTTTTTTACCATAAACAATACTATCCAAAGATCAACTTAATCCATTCCAACCTTTATAGTTATCCAAAAAACCTCCTTCCAGACTTTCTCTAAAGGGTCCTTAAATTCCAAAATCAATTGTCACATTAGATTCCCTAAATAAAGTAAAGTTTCTCTTATTGTCACATACAAAAATATGATTACCTTCATCATATTAAAACCTCAATGAAATCAACATGTACTGCAGTACAATCCTTATATATATATCACATTATTCTAATAACCAGAATATAATCCATGAGTCCAAAAGAACCAATACATTAATTATTCCGCTTCAACTGTAGTCACAACATAAGATTGGCCTTTATCCCTTGGCATTTTTTGAGGTACGTTTCCCTGAAGCATAGGACATTCATTTGCATAATGACCCATTTCCCTACAAATGTAGAATTCAACATTGATAGCCTCTTTCTTTCCCTTACAATCACGATCCTGGTGACCTTTTTCTCCACATTTGTAACAAACTCCCATTCCTTTTAGGCAAGTACCAGGGTGATTCTTCCCACAATTATCACATAATGGAAAATCCTACTTTCCCTTTTTCCCTTTATCTGTCTCTTGTTCCACCGTTCTCTTATTCTCTTGCTTTACTTTGTTGTCATAAGACTTAGAGAATTCATTTTCCGTCTTGATAGCACACGGGACAATATCTTCGTATGTTGAGAAAGATTCTGATACTAAAGGTTTACGGAGAAATGGTTTCAACCCATCAAAGAAACGATCAATCTAACTTCTTGGGTTACGTATATAATCTTCTACATGCCTCGCTAACCTTGTAAAGTTATCCTCATACTTTGCAACATTCTCATCCTCCTTTTGTCTCAGACTCAGAAATTTACTTTCCATATCTGCTCGATGGTCATGTGGAAAGTATTTTTCTAAGAAAGGTTCTTTGAACTCTCTCCATTCCATACTTCATACTTATTCATCTTCCTTTGTATTTTGAATCAATGACCACCATTGATCGGCATCTCCAGTGAGGCGGTAAACTGTCATGATAACCTTCTCCCTTTCGCTACTCCCCAAGGCGTGGAATATTTTCTCTAAGGAGTTTATCCATTGCTCAGCTACTAATAGATTTGTAACCCCATTAAATTTTGGTGTTTGTTGCCTCATGAAGCGGTCTAACATTGATCCTCCACGTTGCGGATCAGGGTGCTCCATATGAGTAAGGTTATTATTCATAACCTGAGTGAGTTGTCCCAGTATGGTAATAAGTTGATCAGCACCAGTTGTATCTCCAGATCCACAATAATTATCTTGAGCAGGAGGGAAATCCCTACACGGAGTGTGTGCATTGATACAGTTTCCATTCCTTCCATTAGGCGCCATTTCTAAACAATGGCATAAACTAGATTAGTTTATGAATCAAAATACATAATTCTATACTTATAAAATACCTAACATAAATTGAACTATTTATGGATATAATCCATAAAAATGTTTTCTTTGAGGAAGTATATAATCATAACCCTTCATAGTGGTTTGTAAAGAAAATGAGAATTATCGTATGCATATCCCCCAGGAGTGTCGTAACCAAGAGTGCAGCAAGGCCCGTTTTCGTGCACCAGTTCCCGTTCGAGTCTTGCTCAAAGCGGTGTTTTCAGGTTTTACCCCTAGGTACATCTGTGCCAGAGCCACCTCTACCTGCTCGTATCCAGACAGGGATGTATTTCTCGGAAAACTCATAACATCTCTATAATACCAAAATTCTAGGAAGTTCTTTTATACTAATCCTCAATGTCTATCTTTGGGCTATGTGCTCTAATTAGAGTTTATCTAAATCTAGATTCCAAGGTTAGTACTAAAATGCCTCTGATACCAACTATAACACCCCGACCCCAGCTACCCAGAGTCGGTGCATTACTTCGTATCATTGGAATGATCACAAAAGATCAAGTCTCGAAAGACCGATTAGTTTAGTAGCCTTGGAAACACTAGATACATTCATAAGTCTTAAATTACATCATAAAGTAAAACAAAACTACAACATCTTCTCTTAATATCCCCTTATATTATCCCTATTGGTCATTCATAATATACTTCTTCACATCCTGTAAAAAATTAAAACATTGAAAGGGGTGAGCTCAGATGCTCAGTAAGAATAACAATATAGCGGAAGCTTTCATAAATAAACATTAAAATTTAAGGAAATGTATAACTAAAACAAAAGCCTTTTAAACATGAACTTTAGCATAATATGGAAAAAGTAAACTGAAATAATGTCATTTACTTACTCACATGGATATTCTACTAGTCGAATAATCACATGAAATATCAATAACCACTTTCATAATAATGGATTGCATAATGCCAGACTATCATAACCACGTAGCCAAGGCCTCGTGCCAAGACCACAAATAATATTTTGTCAAGGCCTCATGCCAAGACACTAGTTTGTCTAATTAGACCTACCGATGCATCAAGGAGCTATAGCGGGCTCCCCCCGTCACTTATTAAGTCCAATGAATTCCTCATATGAATAGGTTTAAACATATCATAAACCATAACATAATTGTATCACATAAAACATGCATAAAAGGAACATAAGATTCCCACACATAAATCACAAGATATCAATAAAACACATTGATGTAATAAATACACTTTTAAAACCATTTTCAATACCAAAATTAAAGAAAATTAAAACATTGTATTTATTTTTCATTTTAAAAAGATATGGCTTGTAAAGGAAGCCGAAACTCAAATAATGGTCACGACGGTGGAGAAGTCATTGTCACCGCATACATACGACAAAATCATTCCCTTTTGTCGTTTAGTAAAACACTTCATATAAAAAAGATTCCTTCTAGATAAACGTAAAAGTCAAAGGGGTTTATACACCGTATAAAAGAAGTATGTGTATAAAACAAAATATGCCTCAATGAATGGAGATTGAGACGAAGTCCCTTAAAAAGATCATTTTTAAAGAAAATATATCTATTATGTGTATTCAATATATGTACACATAAATAAGGTATAAATACAAGATAGGACATAATAATATCATGGCATAATTTGAAAGTTGGAGATTAACCCAAAGAATGGAAATTAGGTTAAGAAGTTCCCTTACCTTGTGCCTGACTTGATTCGATCGTTCTTTAACCTCCTGAATAATAAACTAGAGTTAATTTCTATTTACTTAAGAACCTTTTTCATGTTCATTATTCCTTTTATATCACTTATTACCATGTTATGAACATTATTTAATTATTTAAGTTAATAACGGTCATTTTGTCGATCTTTGGTACTTGAGTCAAAAATAAACTTCTTATAATTACAAGTTGTTCATGTGGTGAAATATCCATTATATCCATAATTATACTCATTATGTTGATATCATATATATCATATATATCCAGTATATATATTCATTTGTAATATTACATAACATTTAGAGGTAAGAAATGAAATGCACCGTTCATGGAGACGGTAAGCCGAACGTACGCATGAACGCTACTTTCATTTCTATTTCGTATTTAATGGAATGAAATCATAATTATATAAAGGTATAGTATAGTTCCAGTATAATATCATATATAATATCATATACTCCATCCTTTATACATCCCACATATTGCATTAACGATTCACATCACTTTGAGGGGGCGGTAGTCCGCACTTCCTAAAATGAAATTATCGCATTTACCCATAATGGAAATCATAAAGTATGCCATAAATGAGAAATACAGAAGCATAAGGAAACAATAAACATATTATATATCATATATAAATATAGTGACATCTTAATGTCCAACTTTGAAGGTGTTATATGAGTGTTGAACAATCATCGTTTCGTGAGGCAGAAATTCGCCATCCACAGAAACAGTATGTTCTTTAACCATTAGATGTAGGTTTGTGTAAGTTTATCTCAAATCCTTCTTATAACTACATCCTAGTATATTGGGGATACTGGTTTTGTTACAAAATAAATGAATAAAAATAGTTTATGGGGTTGGAGAAGAAAAATAAAACAAAATAACATAAGAGAATACATTACCTTAAAATTGGGTAACTCTTTTGATTTGATCCAAAGGCTTCCTTGGAAAGGATTATACCCAAATTGAGGCTTCTAGGAGTAAGGGAGGGAAGTTCGGAGAGTATTTGGACAGAGGAGGACGAGCCAAAAGTCTTTGAAAGTGTGAGTACGGTGGTAGAGGTGGGGGCCTTTTATAGGTGGAGAGGAGGGGCACTCTTAGAATGTAATTGAAAGTCACTTTAATTTGAAATGGTATTCAGATTTAAGAGGTCCCACATTGATATAATTCAAGTATAAGGTGATAAGGGTTCGAAATACACCCATAAAATAGGTTTTGGACATGTGTAGGTCTTAGATATTACATTATCTTTCCATTTTATTTAAATCGTTAAATAATGAGGTCATCGCTGCATCATCATGATGTCATAAATTATTTAATTCATTTAAAGTCTAAAAATTATAAAAAAAATACTATGATGTAGGAAATCTTCATAGATTTCCAATGACTATTTATAGTCAAAAATATGACTTGTATAACCCCATGTAAAAATTGTTTTAGTAAAACATTTTATGTTTGTGTCATTTTTTACTTTAACATTAAATAAAAGGTATTTGTTTCATTTTCCAACTAAAGTGGATCCATGGGGTCCCCAAGTTGACCCATGGATTGTCTTGGTCGGCCATGACACATCCAATAAGGGTAGTACATGTTTCAATCTCATCTCATATTATTAAAACATTATTTTTACCTTAAACTACAAAAATTACCTCTAATCGCGATTAAGAACTTAAAAGTTACTATTCACCAAAAAATTATTTTAATCTCATTGAACCACATTTTACTTCTTAATGACAACCATGTATGTCAGATTTTTGAAATTCAAAATACAGAAGTGGTAAATTTCATTTAAACGAAAAATTAGTTTTTATAAATACCACTTAGTGGTTTCACTATTCATCAAAAATTGAAGTTTTTCAGAAAAATCCCAAAAATTTACCCTAAGCTATATTTGATATTAAGATTTCAAAAATGATGTCTATTTTAAAAAATTACAAACATATAAGTTGAATTAATTAATTCCCACTGTCACAACAATTAGCGTGTTTTTAAGAAACAATTTATATCAAAAGATTGACAATTGTTCATGCCCAATTTCAAAGTTAAATTAATTCTAATTACCACCGTTGGATAAGATGGTAAAAATATATTCTAATTATAATTTAAAACCACTAAATAGTATAATTTATCACAATAAATTATTTTGATTAAAAAATTTGTTTTAAGTATTTTTCACTATTCATAAAAAATTGGAAGTTCTCAGAAAGTTACAAAAAATTCAACTTAGGATAATTTAGATATTACGAATACAAAAACGAAGTCCATTTGGAAAAATAAAATTTATAGAATTTCAAAAATTAGTTATTACTATTCATAACGACTACTTTGATTAGTCGCGGTGTGTTAGAACTCGAAGTTGCGTACAATGGAAGCTATTGCATTATTAAATGAGAAGCGTATCATGGAAGCTCGGGGTGTTTAATGTTCTCTACCACTCTCCATAAGAACATGATGGTTATATTTCTCTTCCATATCCATATTTTCACCTATGTGGAAACCAAATAATTAGTTTATTTGGGTAACCGTTAAGTTTCATACTTTTGTTTTTAAATATTGGTTTTGGTATTCCTTTTTACGATGTGGGTTTCTATCAAAGAAACTTTAGATTACTAAACCATTTATAACCCTGACGAATTTCGAGGGCGAAATTCATTTTAAGGGGGGTAGAATTTAACACCCCGAGATTTTATGAAAAATATTTTTTTTAATTTAATTAATGTCTTGTGTTATATGCTACACCAAAAGGAGCTTTCCCAACACGCATCTCTGACATGGATTGAATTACACGCAATCACGACCTTCCACGATAGCGTGTGTTGTACGCAACACCAAGTTTCGCTAAACAACGATATGCTATTAAAATATTATTAAAACGAACTGTTATAAATAGTAATAACAACTTTTTCAAATTTTGATAATTTTATTTTTTAAAATGTAATTCATTTTTGGATTCGGAATATCGAAATTATCTTAGGGTGAAATTTTGGTACTTTTCGAATAACTATCATATTCTGATGAATAGTGAAAATACTAAATTTTAATTAAAAACAACTTTTTTAATTGAAATAATTAATAGTGATAAATTATTAATTTGAGTGTTTTTAAAGTATATTTAGAATATATTTTTAAAATTTAATTCAATTTTTGTCATTGGATGTAATTTCACATTTAAACCAGTTATAAACAAGTGTCAATCTTTTGATAGTTATTATCTCTTAAAAACACGCCATTTGTTTTGATGACGGGAATTAATTTTTAAATTAGTTAATGTAACTGATATGTTTTGAATTTGGTAAAATAGACATCATTTTTGAGTTCATAATATCAAATATAACTTAGGCCTAATTTTTGGTATTTTTCTGAAAACTTTCAATTTTTGATGAATAGTCAAACCACTAAGTTGTAGTTAAAAAAACTGAATTTTTCATAAAACTTAATTTTATCGCTTCTGTGAGTAGAATTTCAAAAATCCGAGAGACACGGTTTATGTCAGTAAGTAAAATGTGGTTTAATGAGATGAAAATAGTCTTTTGGTGAATAGTAACTTTTTACTTTTTTTACCACGGTTAAAAGTAAATAGGGTAATTAAGGGTAAAAATGATATTATTATTATTACCCTAACACATGTCCTATTTCTATTGGACAAGTGTAATTCGACCAAAAACAACCTTATAAATAAAATATGACCATTTAGGCCCACTTGGATTAGATTAGGACAATTATTATTATTTAATTCAAAGAAGAGTGAAAAGAGTTAAAATCAATGTTTATTTACAAAACCATTTTTAATATAGGGTTATACATAAGATAAATTCCATTGTAAATATTCATTAGAAATATAATAATATTTTCTACGTAATTATATTTTATTTATAATTTTTAGACATTATATAAATTAAATTATGTATGACACAATGATGATGCAGTAATTACCATAATAGTGAAAAATTAGATTAATTGATATTATAAATGCCCAAATAAATGTAATTTGAGACTTTTTATGACTTAAATTAATTTTCTAATCTAATATGACATTTTATCGTTGATATATGCAACTTGGTTCGAACTTATCATTCTGTTATGAATTTCATAAAAATCATGTACCAAATAGTGTCATAATTGACATAAATTATTTTTTAAAACAAATATTATATTATTAATTGTTATTTAATTCCTAAAAATATATGGTTCGGCCAAATGACTTAGATAAGGATAGATATATTAATAATAAACTACTTGGGGTTCGTTTGTCTTGTTATGGAACGTTTATTAACCATATAGTGTACCAAAACAAAAAGACACGGTAAAAGTTAAATTATTTAACTTAGAGTTAAATCTAATTGATAAGGTTAAAATAATAACCTAAACTTGTCTAAATCATATTGGATAAGAGGATTTAGACCCATATCCACATTATCTTAGAAATAAGACCCTTTGGAACAATTATAAAACGAATTTGACCTTAATATAAAATAATATTTTGAGAATTTCATAAGGTGCCCCTCTCCTCCCTTATAAAAGGGCACCTCCTCCCTCTACTCCTCACACCAATTTGAGCATTCAAGCTCGGACAAACCCTGAAAAAATCTCTTCTCCACTTCCCTAGTATCATCCTAGAGTTCCTGGTCTTCTTCAAATACCATCCTTAGTTCATTAAGTGGAGGTTAAGAAAAGGCGCGTCAAAAAGAGGTAATATCCATTACTGATCTTTTTCAATTTCTTTCTTCTTCAACTTCTTATTCTTTAGTTGTTTCATGATAAAGTAATAACATCAGTATTTCTTATATACTGATATGTTATTATAAATATGAAACAACTCTAATTAACCTTCTATCCATCCTACGGAAAAAAGAAATCACCGCGCTTGCGTACGTACGGAATACCGTCTCCACGCCATGGTGTAATCTATTTTCCACCACCACCTTACTTGGATGGGTATAATAGTATAAATAATGACTATATAAGACTATTATAAAGTTATACTGATTCTAAAATAGTATAAATACACTCCAATACAATTCCACGATCATAGGAACGATATCATCACTCGTGCGTACGTACAGAATACCGTCTCCATGATGTAATGCGACTCGTTCTACATGATCTTCATTTCATAATGATTGTATAAATGAATTGAATGAATGAATATGATATATATTACACTAATAACATTCTGGAAATTTGGTATCTATAACCTAAAGATAAGAATAATAATTTATTCGACAAAACATGCATAAGAACAAAAAGTTATAAACACCCGAATAACAAGTAGCAATGAAATATTACTACTAAAAAGATAAGAAAATGACCATATATGATATCATAAAAATAATTATGATTCTGAATAAGTCAGTAACATTATTTAAATCATTATACAGGAGGTTTGGACACTTACGAAGCAAATCGGACCTAAGGTAAGGGATAATTTTCCAAATCTCATTTTTATCCGAGATTGCTTATTCGTAGGTATTTACTGGGGTTATTTCTATCATCCATGTTCATGTTTTATAAAAGTGTATTCATGTATGTTGAAAGTCCTTTTTACCCATTTTTGAATTTTACTACATGGTATGTAAGTAATCTTTCTTTTGTTTACGTTACGAGTTACTTTTTGACTTCTCCGATAAACGTACGAAGAATGTATTTTTAACTTATACGGCATGAATGGATTTTTAAAACATTATTTCCAAGAAGCTTCCTTTACAAGTTATCAAGTTTATTTGTAATCAACTTATTTTATTTTATAATTGTATGACATGTTAAGAAAGGAAAAGTGTTTTTGAAGTTGAAAGGATATTTTCCTCAAGAATGGAGTTCAAGTGTTTTATCAAAAATATTTTCCATCTAAGATAATATATGGTTCTGTTTCTATCCCTATAATTACATTTAAATGATTATGTTGTGATGGAATTATTTTTTATGAATCACTTTATATTATATGAATTGTTTTATGATGTCATGTTGTTTAAGAATCCCATTTTTATTACATGGGTTATGCAATGATGTATGATTTATGATTTTGTGAAACAAATAAGAATGGTATCATTATGAGATGGGTGGGACCTATATCTCCCTCCAATGCATTGGATAAATATTTTATATCTCATGAGATAGACATGGATGGAATGGTAGGTTATACTAGTTCAGTGAAACAGGACTGAAATGAAGGTGACTCGGTTCAGAAATGGACTTCGTCCACTAAGATAGTCTTGGCAATGAGTCTTGACTAATAAGAAATGATTCTCTATGATTATGTTTGTATGCCCCAGTGTTTCATGTTTTATGTTATGATTATTGGGATTACATTTCACCACTATGATTTATCCCATGTTATGAAATTATGATCTCTTTTTGCAGGTTAAGATTTCCAAAAGATATGTTCTTATGAATATGATGTGATTGATATTTCTTTTGTTTACCCTTACTGAGCATTTGAGCTCACCCTTTTATGTTTTCTTTTCCCCCGGAATATAAAGAAAGGTTTTAGGTAAAAAAAGGGAAGATCAATATGGGAGATGATGAAGTTCTTTCACCATGAATAGAATATTATGTTCCGAGTTTCCAAAGACACTAAACTATTACGGTCCTTGTGTGTGTGTTTTTGTTATGTACTAAGTATTCCGCGAAAGTAATGTAATGTTTCTGTACGTCAAGCTTCGGGTCTCTACATTGAGTGTGCTTATAATAACAGTTACCAATCCTCGATTCGAATGGATCCTTATAATGAACTCCATGGTCATCCTTTTCGGCCCCCCTGTGTTGGAATGAGGTAGGTGAGTCCTCACTGTTGGGGTTGAGACCGGTGCAGGAGATGTTTGAGAACGTCAAGTTGATTAGGCAGAATTTATTGATAGCTCAGAGCCTCCATAAATCATATTCTGACCGGAGGCGTTGTGACCTAGATTTTTCTGTGGCTTATAGGTTATTCTTGAAAGTGGCCCCTCATCTGGTCCATCATCAATTGGGGAAGCAAGGGAAGCTGATGCCACGATATATCGACCCTTTTGAGATCACTAGGCATATTGGAAAGGTGGCATACATTTTTTCCTTACCTTCTTACTTGATGTCCATCCATGAAATCTTTCATGTCTCTTAGTTGAATAAATACAACTCAGATCCATCCCATGTACTGAGTTGGGAAGAACTGAAGGTAGAGCCTGAATTATCAGTTTTTGAGCAGCCAGTGAAAATAGTGGAATCTCAAGAGATGGTTATTTTAGGGAAGTCTTTTCCACTGGTCTGATTTTGTTGGAATTATGGTAATGATACAAATGAGACATGAGAGAGGAAGTCATGGGTTTGGGAAGAGTATCTGTTCCTATTTTCTGATTAAGCTTCAGTTGACTTTCCAGGATGAAAATATTTCATGGGGGGTGCATTTTCACATACATGACATATTTTAATGTTTTTTCATTTAATTTCCATTCATGATTTTTTGGGGGTTTCCCATGATTTTATGAAGTAATGGGTGAGTTTTCATGAATTGGGCCTAACCATGAGCCCACTGCTAGATTTAAAAATAATTTTTATTTCTTTTATAAATCATTCATTTTCAACATTTTTCATCCATTATAATTCCTAATTGTCCTCCCCTAACCTATTAACACCACCATGTAAATTTTGAGCCTTTATAAATCCATAACCAAGGTGTATTTGGGTTTTTATGTAAGGGATTGGGCCTACCGGAAGCCCATTTTCATTTTTAAAAATGAATTTTATTTATTTAATAACTTATTCAATTGTAATTATTTTTCAGTGATTTTAAATCTCACCCAAGACCGTTGAATCTTGAAAGACTTCCAGTATCCTCCCAACCTCTTTGGAGCTCGCATTCGTTGTGATTTAGTGCAGAAATTCATAGGATGTCACAAATCGTCTAGATTTGAGGAGGTAAGTTATTTCATTCATAACTCTCACAATTTTACTTGTTTTACCCCATTATAGCTCCAAATTCGACACTTCCTCCTCCTTTTCAAACCTAATATCCATGGAATCCCTTAAAGTTTCTCAAACGTCTTTGGGACCCAATTTTGAAGGGGGATTTGGTGGAGTAACTTCAAAGAACTTCATGTAAGTGTCTCTCCTCCTTAGTTCCTCCACTTTCCATGAAGTTAATTTCAATTTAATTGATGTTCCAAATGACTAGTGGGTAGGGTTTTGAACCTAGTGTTTGACCTTGGGGTTTATAGGTAAATTATTGTCGTTTTAGGTTTGATCTAAGTTTCTCTTGGTGCGGCGATGGTGCGACTTCATTTTCGCACGGTGATTCAAGGGTTTCCATGGATTTTGTAGGTGATTCCATTTGATATGAAATATTTGTGACCTAGATACTGTGTTTATGGTATTTTTATGTCTATTTAATTTTTATTTTGATGGAAAATTTTTTTTCTTAGTGGAAATTTTAAATCAAATGAATTTTATGTGCTAATTTTTGGTGAAATTGGGGGTTTCTCAAATAAATATTTTATTGTTTCATTAAGGGATTCCATATAAATATTTAGTTGTTTTTATTGAACTTTAATAGGGCTGAAAATAATGTTTAGAATGTTTATCCCCTTTGTTTGTTGTTGAAAAAAATGGGTTTGGATGGTGTTTGTAAAGAAAGTGAAGTTTTGGTGCCACTTTTGTGTTGAAATAGAATTTTTACAGAGTTATCACTTCTTGTTTAACATGGGGCTTCCCTAAAATTGATTTTTTGTTTTCATTGAAATGTATTAGCCTAAATGTACTGTTTTGGTAACTTAAAAGTACACACATAGTGTACAAGAAGGGTTCTTAAGGGGTTTTTTGTGTGCAAAACAATGCGGGATTTGGAGAAATTGTTTCATTAAAAATAAAAGTGTTTGTTGTTTATTTTTAGTGGTATAAAATGCGAGAGATACTTTACTAGGATTATGTGACTAGTAGTGTTGTTTTACTTTAAAATAGATATTTGTTTCATGCTGAAATTATTTGAGCATAAAGGGGGAATCCCGTGTACGTAGGTGGGCCAGATGTGTACTAGTACGGCTAGGGGACAAGATGGGTTTTGTCCCTATTTCACCTAGAATTTGTATAAATACAACTCTAACTAAACTATGTAGATTATTATTTGGGAAAATAGTTTATGGGTATGTTCCCTACTAGTGGCTCATGCACGAGAATAGATTTTACCACGGTTACTTTACACCAAGGTATGAGGTACATGGGGCCCGAGGCTATCTAGTGTCTAGGGGTGTTCCCGATTTTTTTATCATTGTATTTGTGGTATTTTACCTTTTATTTTTGTGTTTTTGTATTAATTTATAGTATATATAATTTCTATTAAATTGTGTGAATGTTCTAAAAAGTTTAGCTTGAAAACTATTTTCAATTGAAAGTTGTGTTTCTTGGAATTTATCACTGGCTTTCTTTGTGCATTAAAACTGATTGCTTTTTCCCATTGTATTGAATTATATTTGGAATAATTGGTTGGTATCCTATTGGTATTAGGATCACATCCTACTTACACCCCTTGGGTGTAAGTATACTGGGTTATGTTTGTCTCAAGTAAAGTAAAGGCTTTGGGTGGTGGTGGTTTGGGGTGTTAGTTCCCATCCTTGGTGCAGAGTTGTGGAGACGACTTGTGGGTGATGTCACATTGTCATGTGTAGTCCATGGGGATATATTGCTGCTATATTAATTTTTATTTGGACCAATTTTGTTTTCTTTAAACTAATGTATTCAATTTTGGTTTTTTCTTAAGACTTGTTGTAGGATCAAAATAATGATGTAGATATCAATATACAATGGGGGGTGAATTGTACACTTAAAATAATTTCCTTAAACAAGTAAAGATCTAAGTTTAACAAAGATAAAATTAGAAAATTCACAACACCTCTAACATCAATTAAAATATTGGGACAAATTATAAAGTTACAAACTTCATGTTTTATACACTTTCTTAATTCTGGAATGTTATTCCGAAAAACAGGTTCTGGAAATATGGATTCGAAAAATGAAACTTAAACAAATATTACAATATGAGATTATACCTTAAAGCGTATAGAATCTCACTAAGTTAGAGTACATGTGTAATGAAATATAAGAAGATTATACATTCATTAAAATACAAAATGAAGCGGAAAAACTTGTAACAAAAACAAGTAACAAGATATAAATATTTTAACACAAAGAGAAGGGTATCCAACAACCTCGGATAAAGGTCCCTTGATTTTTACTTTCAAGAATGTCTGTATTACCGATAATATGGTAAGCTCTCGATACGATGATCGTAGTATCTGTCTTGCTATCCCCACAAGACCTCAACCTCAAAGTAGTTGGAACCTGTGTCTTCCTCATTAAGGAAGCCCTCTACTTCAAAGTGTTAGAACCTTTGTCTTCCTATCCCCGGAAGCCCTCGATTGTAATCACCAACAATCGGAGTCACACGAAGCAAGTCTGCACAAGGAAAGGTTTGAACAAGATGTTCATACTTTATGCACAAATCTTGACACTTGATAAGAGCCTCTCTCTCTAGAAATCACTTCAACAACATATAAGAAAAAATGTCAAAGATTAGTGTAGAGATCGTTCAAATGAACTTCTATTTATAAGCTTGGTTGGAATGGTCGGTTCCCTCTTCCATTGGTCATATTTTCCTTAAATTTTGGAGGGACCTGTACAGGTGTCACTCAACCAATGGTTAGTTAGAAACAGAATGGACGCCATAATTTTATAAAAAAACATGTGTAACTGAAGGCACGACATCATTTTATAATGAAACAAGTGCAAGCATAATTAAAACTGAAGTTCAGAATGTAAGGAAATAATAGTTTAGAGTCTAAGAAAAATGGAATTCAGAGTCTTATAATAAAGAGATATCCTGATTCTGTTATGTAGGAATTCAGAACCTGAATTCTGTAGAAATATGGAGTCAAAATTTCTAATGAAATTCGGATTCTGGTTTCACTAGAATTCAGAATCTGAACTTACAATGTTCGGAGTCGAACTGATAGATGTTCAGAGTCGAACTCATAGAAGTTTGGAGTCAAACTAGTAAAAGTTCAGATTTGAACTAGTAAAAGTTCGGAGTCGAACTAGTAAGTGTTTGGAGTCCAGAATTCGGAGTAGAACTATATGAGAGTTTGTATCCATAATTTAGAGTCGAACTATATGAGAGTTCGTATCTTGAATTCAGAATAGAACATCATTAGAGTTTGTATCCAAAATTCATAATGAAACTTCATTAGAGTTCAAATCCAAAATTCATAATGGAACTTCATTAGAGTTTGTATCCAAAATTCATAATGGAACTTCATTAGAGTTCGTATCCAGAATTCGGAATGGAACTTCATTACAGTTCATATCTATAATTCGGAGTGGAACTTGATTACAATTCATATCCAGAATTCGTAATGGATCTTAATTAGAGCTCGTATCCAGAATTTGGATCCTAAAATAGAATGCTTCATACCTAAGTATTATATGATTCTGAGGTTTTAGGTATGAATCCAATTTTTATACTTAAGAAAAATATTGATATGTGTAAGGAAATCTTGTTTAGGGTAAATTTCCTTAAGGAAGGAAATTTTCCTTATAGAAGTAAAATATTGATTTGCTTAAGTGTAAGGTGATTGTGATTTTCAAAACAAGAAGGAATGGAAAATTCATAAGGAAAACATTATTGAATAAAAAATATCCCCCTTTTTGGAAAGCACAAACAACATTTCGAAAAATAATATAATGACTTTGATTATTTTCATTAGACTTTGAAATTAAAACTTCTCTCCCTTTGTTCATGGATGATAGTGAATACAACTGACTCCCCCTTATGCATTCAAACTCTAAGGATTGTATTCTGGATTTCTAGAATGGAGTTTTCATGATCATTGGAAATGAAAAACTTCGTAATGAGAAATGCCCCGTACTTTAAGGATATATTCACTTAGAAATTTTTCCTTCTCCATTTTAATTTTTTCATTCTCCACTTTTGAGTAGTTCTTTTTCCTTCTCCCCCTTTGTTATTTTCAAAGAGAATTTAAGGGAATGGAAGAGAAATAAAGTACCGAAAACATTAGTAAATAATAACACAAGATACAACCAAACAAAAATTTCATTTAATTTGAAATAATTTTTACAAGGAAAGACAAATGCAACAAAATATAGGATTGAGTCTATTTGTCTACCTTTTCCTTCAGAATAAGATTCTTTAACAAGGTTTTCAGCTTCTTCAAGTCTTTCTGGTCCTCCTTAACTTGCTTCTACAAAGCTTTTATCCATTAATCTTGACCTTTCAAGTAGTCAAGTTGTGCATTAAGGACTTCATCTTGGTTTACAAGCTTTTCATCGAGCTCAATCCGGAGATCTCTATCCCTTTTAAAATTTTGAACAAAAGAGTTAACCTTCCCATTCAAATCCTACACTTGTTGATTCAGAGAACTTTTCCCACTGATCAGCTCATCCTGAATATTCTTAATCATTACATCCTCAGTATCAAAATCATCTTTTACCTCATTCTGAAAATTATCAAACTCAACCAAGTCTTCATCAACATTCTTTTACCAAAGAGGTATTTTTCTGCAAGATTTTCTATGAACATCATAATTGATGACAAAATTTTTATGGTCAGCTTCAATTTTCACACACGTATCCATCACCATGGATAAGGATTCAGATTTATGATTTTCACTGTGTTGCATCATCTAGAATCTGGAGTCTATGGTGTGAAAGATCGGAATTGTGTCCACCAATTTCTTTAGAGACTCAACAACAAAGTCGTGACCCAAATATGATGACTCCGAATTTGATACCTTACTAGGTGAATTCTCTTCTTCAACCTCCACTAGATTTCTTCTATAATAACCACCAACTTCATTCTTCTTGATGATATCTTTTTTTGGTGTATCCTTGAGCACTTTCTTACCTTTACCGGTTTTCGGAATGGGTTGATCATCTAGAGATTCTTCTTCACTCTCTAATAGTTGAACAATCTTTTATTCATCTATTTTGTCATTTTTTGCTCCTTCAAGAAAAATCTTCTCATAGGTCTATTCCTAAGAAAATTCATTTTCCTTCTCTTCCTCTTCCTTATCATCATCCTTCCTACCTTCTTTCTAAACTCCCTTTCCCAGAGTGACAAGATTTTCGGATTCAGCCTTTTCTTGATAATCCTCATCTTTTTTAATTTTTTCCATCTAGATCAGCACTTCCTTCTTCAACTTCTTCTTCTTCCCCTACTCCTTCTTCTTCTACTAATTTCCCAGCTGTTTTCTCTACTTTTTCAACAACCTCATTCCATTTGGATGTTTTCGGAGTGATGTAATTTTTCCCAGGAGTCTCTGGTAGTGGTTCAGTGAGGAATGTTTCCGGAAATGGAATCTACTGAGAATCCATATCTGTTGCTTTCAAAATAGATTGAACAATCTCTTCTTCTAAAATCTTCCTCTTCAATTTCTTTTCTTTTGATTGACTTTCTAACTCATTAGATGCTTTCTCTTTTAAGGAATTATCCTGAGCAGGATATAATCCGAATTGAGGGTCCCCTTCTTTTCTATTCTCCTTGTCTTCCCTCCACTTAGCAGCCACTTCATATGGGTAGGATTTTTGTTTCTTTGGCTTGGGTGGTGCAGATTGAGTTTCCATAGCTTTCTGGGTCTTGTCTTCAGCCACCACTCCTTTCAACTTTCTCTTCTTCCCTTCCTTTTTAGATGGTTTCAGAGTTTGCTGATCTTTATTAGCTACATTAGCCTCTTCCACTGGTAAAGGGTAGAATTCTCTGGATTCAACAGAAAAACACATCTTCATCCTCTTTAATGTATCATCACTAACAAGAATTACATTGCAATTTCTTTTCATGCAAGTTCAAGAAACTTTAAACGAATCAAGACATCTGATAATAATCATAGAAATCAAGGCTGAATACATTATGATCTGAGCTTTCAGATTCACTTCTTTAATATTCTAAACTGTAATCAAAACATGCCTCATTAAATTCAAGTTCCATAGATTTACCAAAATATATAAGATGTATATACAACTTTTCTTGAGATTATCCTTATCACCCCTTATCAGTACTAAAAAGCCTTGTACCCACAGCTATAGAATCTGATTATTCGGAGAGAGATGAGAAATCTTAGAAGTCTTGACATCTTTAAGTCCAAGGAATTTCAATGCATTCACTTTGTTGAAACATCCTTGCTCATCTAGAAGCTTATGTGAACAAAACTCAGCTTCACCTTCCTAAGATAGACCCACCTAGCTTGCAGCCATTGTTTAAGAAAGCATATAGGTCTTTCCCTAAGATTTGAATGAAAAATTCTCTATGCCATCTTTCTTAAGGAAGGAAACAGACTCATAAAACTCAACAAGCAAATCTGTATAAACCGGATCATGTTTCCCTGGATTTGATAAGCAAAAATCCTCCCATCCATTCAATCTGATATTATTAGATATAAGAGAATAAAAGCTGTAGAAACTCGGATGCACTAACATCTCCCTATAAACTAACCACTTTGAGATTGGCTTCGTAGTTTACATATCCAGAGAAGTATCTTCTGTAGACATTTGGAATGAAGGGCTCTAGAAGTATTTTGAACGGCCATTAAGAGCAGAGGCATGGATTCGACATGTGAGAGCTTTGAAAATGATGTGGGACCCAAAATAGTGGTTCACTTTATATAGGTGATGGAGATGACCGTTGAGCTTCCAAAAAAAATCTAACGATTGAGAACAATCTCTGATATGATATGATGGTTGAAATTATATGTGTAAGGAAATCTTGAATCCGATATTTTGAGGTTTTAAAAACATTCAGATTTAAAAAGAAAAAAAATCTGATAAATTTTTAAAAGAAAATAAACCACCAGGAAATAGAAAAAATTGACTATGAGAAATTGAGTAAGGAAGTCATACCTTTCGGATTTTCTAGGAATTTTATTCATAATAGGTAATATTCTTCTTGAAGAAAATTTTGACGATGAAAGAATCATTATGAAAATCTCACTACGGAAAAGAATAAATAAGTATGAAAAATTATGAGTACGAAAAATTCCAGTACGAAAATTCTCATTACAAAAACTTCATTACGAAAATATTCGAGTACGAAAAGTTTATTATGAAAATTTCCAGTACAAACACTTCATTACGAAAGTTCCAGTACGAAAATTTCATTACGAAAATTTCATTAGGATTGTTTCAGTATGAAAATTTCCTTACGAAAGTTTTAGTGTGAAAATTTCATTACGAATGTTTCAGTACAAAAAAGTCATTATGAAAGTTTCAGTACGAAAATTTCATTACGAATGTTTCAGTATGAAAATTTCATTACGAAAGTTTCAGTACAAAAATTTCAATACGAAATTTCGATTCTGAAAATCTTGAAAGGCTCATAATGAAATTTTTTGAAAATCTCATTACATTTTTTTTTTGAAAAACTCGCAATCAAATGTACTCCCTCTATGAAAAAGAGTTTATTACTGTAAAGAGAATGATTCATCAAGAAGTTAATAAAGGAATATTACCTCATAGTTACCATTCCTAACTTTTGTTTAATGTATTCAAATCAATCAGAGGGTAAAGATTTTGTGAAAATGTTAGCAAGTTGATCTTGCGGTCTGATAAATTGAAGAATAATATCTCCTTTAAGTGTTACCAAGAAGAACTATATTACCTATACCAAAAATTTCTTCCTGAGATTTATCTATGAAAGTTAATTTTCCTTCTTTCATCTTGATAATACTTTCAAAATAGTTTTTGTTACCAGTCATACATCGGGAACAACCAGTATCCATGTACTAAGTAATGCTATTGGTACTTTCCCTATTTTTCTGAAAATAAGAATCAAATTAGGTTTTCGGAATCCAAACATTCTTGGATCCGGAATTATTAGACAACAAAATTTTGGGCATCCACATTTGTTTAGAAAAATATGCTTTATCAAACCCAAAAGATTGAAATCTATTCAAAGAACATTTTTTCTTCCATTTCCCACAACTTTGACACTTAGTGCAAAAATAGTCTCTCGAATGAATAAAATAGTTGTTTTTGAAAACTAGTTTTTGGTGTGTATATCCTACTCCAGTATTGTTTCCATGAGGTTTAATTTGAGAATACATCTTGTCAATATTTTCCTTCCCAGAGGTAAATTTTGCAAGAAGCTTCTTAAGCGAAAATATTTGAGATTTTAGTCTAATGGCTAAATTCATATCTTCAGGAATCATTTCCTTAGAGTTATATTTTTCCTCAAAAACATTCATCTCTAAAATAGAATTCTTAAGATATTTAGAAAGTTCTTCCTTATCATAATTTGATTTCTCAAGGACTTTAAAAGTTTTTCTAAAAACTCTTCTTTATCATTAAGATCTGAAAAAGATCTGAAATCTCTTTTGTAAGAATTTATTCCCTAGAATTTTCCTTGTCTAATTTCATAGAAATTTTACAATTTCTTGATTCAAGTAACTTGAAAAATCTAGATACTTCTTCATATGAAGGTTATTAATTTTCTGAGGATCAAGTATCTTTATTAGAAGTATTATTTTTGGAATAGTAATTCTTATCAAGAGATAAATTTGCTAAAGCCTCGGTAGAGAGTACCTTGGCCATAAGACATGTATGTGGAAAAGAAGTATTCGAAATGAATCCCATATTCATCTGACCTGATGAATCATATTCTGAAGATTCACTTTCTAAAGAGTCTCCATAGCTAGCACTCAAAGTAGTATTATCTTTCATACTTTTCTTAGCTTTAGATCTATAAATCTTCTTCCTGTTCCTTTCAGAATGCCACACTTTCCTTTCTTTTATTTTAAGCATATGGAAATCAGGTCGTATGTGTCCACTTATCTCGCTTTCATAGAATGTGACCCTTGAGTATTTCTTATCTTTCCTTTCCTTCTTCTTATACTTGGATTGGAAATTTATTTGACCATCTATCTTGTTCATCTTTCGAGTAATATTAGCTAACTCATTGTCTGAGACTTCACTCTCACTAGATTCAGATTGGATAGTATCCTTCTTAGATTTGGATCTAGTTTCTCTCTCAGGAGTCCTAGATTTCATGTGATTTGATGTAGTAGTAAAAGAAATAGTACCATTCTCATTCTTCTTTTTGATGTTTTCAGGATCTCTCTTCATCCTTGTTTCATGTTGGAGAAGAGTTCCAAACAGCTCATCTAAGGAAATTTGAGTATCTTTCCTATTCTCATCAATAGTTGTTCTCTTTGATTCCCAATAATTGGGCATAATATCAATGATCATTTCAACAAGAGATTCATCATATATACCTTTCTCTCCCATATATCTTAAGCTATTCACAATAGTCATAATCCTTTGTTTCACCATGCAAATGGGTTCTCCATAAGGAAAGTTAAAACCATGATACTCAACTCTCAACATAGCTCTTCTTGTCTCAATGACTTTAGATGTACCAAAATGTGTAACCTCATGTTTCTTTCCACATATAGTTAGCTATTTCACAAGAAGAAATTTGGCTATATATCTTCATATTCATTGAACACAGTAGAGTATTGTATACCTTATAGTTTAATTGATAATCATGCTTCTCTTGGTTTGTGAAAGCACTAACATCCTTTTCAGGAATTTGATATCTTCCAGTAAGCATAAAAAAGTTATCTACTCCAGTGTTGATAACGAAAGTCTTTAATCGATCTCTCTAATACTCATAATCACTACCATAAAAAATTGGTGGTCTTGTAGGATTTAGGTTTTTGATGGAACCAACATTGATTCCTGCCATCATAAAAATCTTTCTACACAAAAACAAGAAAATAACAAAAGTTTGGATTCAAGGAAATAAGAAATAAAAATATATAACAAAGAAGAAACCGAGCAAGAAAAACTTATATGTGAGTATAAGTTTTTCATATACCTCCTCTGATACCAATTGTAGGATAGAAATAATGATGTAGATGCTCAATATACAAGAGGGGGTGAATTGTACACTTTAAAAAAATTCCTTAAACAATGAACGATCTACGTTTAAAAAAGTTAAACTAAGATAAATCATAACACCCATAACACCAATTAAAATATTGGGAAAAAGTATTAATTTAGAATCTTCATGTTCAATACACTTTCTTAAATTTGGGAAGTGATTCTGAAAAACAGGTTCCAGAAATATGGATCAGGAAAATAAAACTTAACCAAAGTTTACAATATGATATTCTACCTTAAAGCATATAGAATCTAACTAATCTAGAGTACAAGTGCAAGGAAATATAAGAAGGTTATACATTCCATACAATACAAAATGCAGCACAAAAACTTGTAACAAAAACAATTAACAAGATATAAATATTTTAACCCAAATAGAAGGTTGTCCAACAACCTTGGATAAAGATCCCTTGATTTATACTTTCAAGAAATTTTGTCTTACCCACACCTGGGGAAGCCCTCGATATGAAGATCAGAGTCTCTATCTTGCTATCCCCGCAAGCCCACAACTTCATGGTATTTGGAACCTCTGTCTTGCTCAGCATAGAAGCCCTCAACTCAAGGTGTTGGAACCTCTGCCTTGCTATCCCTGGAATCCCTCGATTGTAATCACCAACAACCGGAGATACATGAAGCAAGTCTGCACAAGGCAAAGTTTGAAAAAGTTGTTCAAACATTCTGCATGAATCTTGAGAGTTGATAAGATCCTCTCTCTCTATAAATCACTTCAACAGCATGTAAGCACATATGTCAAAGATCAGTGTAGAGCTTGTTCAAATGAGCTCCTATTTACAGGCTCAGTTGGAATGGTCATCTCCCACCTATAACAGTAATATTTTCCATAAATTTCTGAGGGACTTTTACACATGTCACTCAAACAACGGTTAGTTAGAAATGGAATGGGCGACATCGTTTTATAACAAAACATGTGTAACTGAAGGCACAAAATTGTTTTACAATGAAACAAGTGTAAGCATAATTAAAATTGCAGTTCAGAATGTAAGAAAATAAAAGTTCAGAGTCTAACCAAAATGGAATTCAGAGTCTTATAATAAAGAGATATTATGATTTTGTTATGTAGGAAATAAGAACCATAATTATGTGGAAATATGAAGTCTGAATTTCTACGGAAATTCAGATTCTGGTTTAACTAGAATTCAGAATATGAACTTACAAATTTCGGAGTTGAACTGATAGAAGTTCAGAGTCAAACTCATAGACGTTTGGAGTCGAACTAGTAAATGTTCGGAGTCGAACTAGTAAGAGTTCGAAGTCCAGAATTCGGAGTTGAACTATATGAGAGTTCGTATCCAGAATTCGTAGTCGAACTATATGAGAGTTCGTATCTAGAATTTGGAATAGAAATTCATTAGAGTTCGTATCCAGAATTTGGAATGGATCTTCATTAGAGTTCGAATCCAGAATTCCGAATGGGAATTCATTAGAGTTTGTATCCAGAATTCGGAATGGAACTTTACTAGAGTTCTTATCCAAAATTCGGAATGGAACTTCATTACAGTTCATATACAGAATTCGGAGTGGAACGTCATTACAGTTCATATCTGGAATTCGGAATGAAACTTCATTAGAGTTCGTATCTAGAATTCGGATCCTAAAAAAATGCTTCATATCTATGTATTATATGATTTTGAGGTTTTAGGTATGAATCTTCTTTTTATACTTAAGAAAAATATTGATATGTGTAAAGAAATCTAGGTTAGGGTAAATTTCCTTAAGGAAAGAAATTTTCCTTATAGAAGTAAAATATCGATTTTCTTAAGTGTAAGGTGTTTGTGATTTTCAAAACAAGAAAGAATGGAAAATTCATAAGGAAAACCATATTGACTCAACACTTGTTTGGATTGAAAATCTCAAATTTATATTATGGATTTTCATAATTTTTTATGATTTTACACTCAGGTAAATCATTCCCAAACCTAAATTAATGATACCCTGGCACTTCTGCCAGCCCATCGGGATAGGTAATTCCCTTCGGGCCTTATCGTTGCCCAGGTTTGGTTTTGGTATTGGTGGCAACCAGATTCGGTTCATGACATTTATGAACATAGAAACAAAGAGTCCAAGAAATAGGGAAGGATTCGGTTTATTAAAGCCATAAATACTTTTGGACCATTAGTAAGATTGAATGACATAATTGGAAACATAAAATTCCCATACCAGCTCCAAAATGTTGTCATAGGTATAGATATTCTTAGAATCTCAACTGGTGGTTCCATGAACGAAGGTCAATATTTTAATACCAATGTTCCTCTCTAAGATGTTCAAAGAGATCATCAATCATTAGAAAAGGATCTTTGTTCTTAACAGTCACCCAAATCAACATTAGATAACCACACAAAGTCTGAGACTTCTATATTCCTTCTTAGAAAAGAGAATAAGAGAATACCATGATTATATTATCATACAAATAAATCCCTTAGACTATATTTCCTCAAGATATAGTTTAAGTTACACAAACATAGTAGGTTCCATCTGATAAGACAGAATAGAAAGAGCCATTTTACTATGAAGCATGCCAATAATAAACTTGACATACCCTTATGGTGTTAAACCAGAAAAAATATTTTTAAATACCCCAAGGTATGAAAAAACCATTTTTGAAAGATAAATGCTCAAAAAAAGGTTAATGGCATGAAGAAATGTCTCTAACAAATGACACAAGATTACCCCAACACAAGGCACAATATGTCGTTCCCTTCCAAATCTAGATTCCCACTCACACTGAAAAATATGGGTGACCCCATTAGATCATAAAACATAATCCAAATGAATAAATTAGTATATCTAGGCCTTAATACTAATCATCTATTCCATGCTAAGTATCTGGTCGAAGATGTCAAGGTAATGGAAGAAAAATACCCACACCACCTTGAAGTCTGCTATAACCACCTGACACATGGGATACTTGAAACTGTGTTCGAAGTACATTCATAAATGTATGGAAAGGTCAAATAATATTGACATAATTTCCAAACATAATCCCAATAATGAACTGACTCATGTTTCACTAAAGCCTGACACCTGAACCGATCCGTCACATACCTGAAGGGCATTCCCGATCCCCATGGGCTGGTGACAAGCACGTGGGAATCAAATAAAAAAACTGAGGGAACGATTTTACCAAAACTGAATGACCACCCAACATATATATAGAGTAAAGAAGAAACAATGTAAGACTAAAAAATATACCTTCCATAACATTAAGGAAAAACAACATAAATTGGACAACTAAAACAATAAATAAAAACATCAAAAGGAAAGTACGAATACAAGGGAATCAAAACCATGCAGCTACTCCAACTATGGTATCGACGAACTCCAAATATCTCACCACCAGTTACCCATCTCAGCTGATATGAACCTCTCCACCTCACTTAGACACCTTTCCTTTCCCTACACTGGAATACAAACAATGGTCTACACACCACTGAAGTTGTGCGTAAGGTGTGAGCAAACAAGCTCAATAGGATCCAACATAGGTGTTCCGTAGCCAGTCTCTATATAAAAATACATGTATGCTTATTTAAAATTTAAAAAATGGCATGATAAGCAGTAAATAAGTTTTATAGAAAACATGGTAAACAATTAACTTTCCTATAGTTCTAAACAAAAGTAGGTATAATATTTTCAAAGAACATTTTCCATATCATTTTCCACAAGCACAAACATACATATCAACGCTAACTCAGAAATCCAAGCAATAAAAAACTGAAGCACATCTATCACACACCAAAGAATACTATAGGTCTAGGAAGCAGGCTACTCATACCATAAGAATCAAGTGCACAAAAATTGATCCTAAAACAACGGGCCTAGGAAAGAGAGGAATACCCCATGTGTAAACTCCCCAAAATGTCAATACTAGTACCCTATAACAATAGCCCTAATAAATAGAGGAAAGACCCAAGAAAAAACTCCTTGATAATCACAAAGAAATGGATGATGGCCTCATGATAAACCTACTACCTATGTACCCAAGGTAACCCATGTTCTCAATTCCACAGTTCAATTTATATGTTTTGAAAACCATTCAAAACCATTTCACAATCAATTTATCAAAACACAGGGAAGAACCATTTTTCTTTCAAAAACCTTTTTCAACACACACAAACAATCATGCCAATTTCAAAAATCAATTTCATAATGCAATAGAAATTAGGCTCATTATCATAGGCTAGAGATGGAACCACCGACCTCAATGTTCGGGTTGAACACGCCCACAACGAAATTCAAAAGCAATAAAACCCAAAAACGTCGTCAACGAAGGCCTTAAAACAATCCATGACAATATTGATTCAAATATAACAAAAAATGGTAAGAAGGAGAGAGGAAATACACATACCTTGAATAAGGATTCTCGCCACACAACAAAAAATAAAGGAAAAAAGGCCTTTGGAATGAGATCTCACAACAGATTTGGAGAGACGCACTGCAGATGCAATGAAGATCTGAAGCTGATCAGATCAATCCAGAAGGAGGGGCGCCTATGAAAATCACCCAGGTAGATCTCTAGTTTGAGATCCAAGAGATAAGGAATGAATAGATGAGAAAAACTGCTAAACGCATGAATTTAACCTGGGCGCGTGCTGGGTCACGAAGTATACCCCTTGGTCACAACATGTAGTCCATGATGGATATATTATGATGAAAAAGCTGTCATCTTGGGTTAAAAAATACACTATTTAACCCCTATATAATGTGTACCTCAGGTAAATGGTGTGTACCATCTCACAGTGTGATCTCCAAATCCACGACATGCATCCAGCACCAAGTACAATACGTGTACTTAAGGTACACGACGTATACCTATTCTGTAGTCTAATCAAGGTAACATGATGTTACAATCCCAACAACTCAACTAATTTTGAAGATGTGAAGGATTAAGTATCACCTATATCAAACAAATCTACCATAATAAAATATAAAATAAATGATTTACCTCTAACAATAGCTATTCCTACTTCCAATTTTTATAGAGAACACTCTACAATATAAATACATCTGGTTATAGCAACATGAATACCCCTGTGTCCTGAGGATTAGACCCACCGACCTTGTAAGAAGTGGTACAAACCTATGAACCATTGGAGGGAGTGTATTCATCATTATTTCCATGGAATATCCTTTAACAAAAATTCTTCTTATGTCCCGATAATCCACAAAAATGAAAATTATTAGTATTCTTCATATAGTTAGGCTTGTTATTTCTACACTTTATTATTGGTAGAAGATAAACTACTACTATATTAACATAACCACTAAAACTGGTCTTGGATAAAACCAACCACCCTTGTACATCCTTTTCTGTCCAAAAGACACACCCTAGAAAACAAATTCACCAACTGAGGCTCCACCCAAACCAATATTTATAGGTATATATACCTCAAACAAAGAATCTTTGTCAACCACCACCACAAAGGTCATAAGGAACATGAGATTCCATGTTTTTTGATTATTAGTTATCATTCCAAAATCAAACCTCTAAGTCATTAGGTACTCATTAGTGACTAGATGTGGTTCCATATGCAACAACTCACAAAAAATAGGTTGAATACTCCATAACTATATGATTCCCTTACTCCAAGGTTAGAAACTCTTGGGTCTTCACCACACATAAAATATCAGGGTAAAAATTCTGATTGAATATTTTCATGAAATAATTCTAGGTAAGAGGCTCATGAAATATAGTATGGAGAATAGATTCCCACCATTTTCTTCATGGTCCCTCAAGCATGTACATTTAATAAAACACATTTGAGTCCCTAAGATTCTTCATGAAGTTCAAGCTACTCTCAATCTGATCAAGACAATCCTTAAATTCCTACCATCCTTTATCACCATAGATGATGGGGGGTTCTTCTTGGTGAATTTTTATCCAAGATCCACTACATGTCTTAGGTTCCTATCAACTTCTTGACACAGAGTTTGAATAGTGTGGAATAAAACTTTTACCAAAGAAGGATCCACTAGGGGAATCAGTATGGAATATGTTTATCTACATCCTCATATAGATTTGGAAGATCTCTTCTAAGTGGAATCATCTCATAAACACTAAATAATAACCAATCATACTTTATAGAAAATTTCAAAATTGTTAGACCAACTTCAAGAATTCATGTCAATTCTTGAAAACAATCAAAATTTATAGAAATATGAATTTTACCAATGAAAACTAACTATAAAAAAATGGAACAAGTCCATTTTAATAAACCCCCAATCTGGTTTATTTAGATAAACTCAAACACTAATTATCAAGATCAATAAAAAAATTTTGACCACCAATGGTACCTCAAGTTTAGACATGGTAGGGAGGTGGCCATAAACACTCCTTCAAATACTACCTGAACCCCAAAAGTCCAAACTCATGTCAACGCAAGATACAAAACGAAACTCAAGTATTTTTATCACATATAATTCTAGGTAACCTCCTTTTTTTACAATTCTATAATTAACCAACCAGAGTGAACTATTCAAGACCCTTAAGCTGGTATATTGTTGTTTTTCGGTGAAACAAGTCAACTAAAACAACTCTCATATAAAAAAACATGACACACAACTAGATCACATAGATAAATAAGAAGATATATCCATGATCAAAATAATCCAAGACAAACCTGCTAAACCAGAAATTATGAAATGACAAGACCAAAAATTCTCTATGTGACAAACTGTTACCTCCAACCCATCAATTATGAAGGCAATGATGAAAATAGAAGCTGACATGCTACATAATTCCCTTCCCTTTACTTGTGTGATTAAAAAAAGAATCTATAATATCTGAAAGGAAAAATTAGGGTGTGATCAATAAGTATAGTGGTATTCCACCATAGAATCTATATAAATTCTAATGTCATGAATGATTTAGTTCTTGATTTAAAATAAATATAGTTTCATAAATAATTTTCCAAAATAAAAAACATTTGTAAATAAACCCTTGGTTTTTCATAAACTCCTTTCATATTATCAAAATAATGAATATTAAATTCATAAGTTATAAAGTAGGAGAGAAAAATCAACACAATCCATGAATATTCCATAAGTTAAAAATATATGAAAATAACCATGAAAAATCCATCATGTGAAAGCATGTGAGAAAATAGCCACGTTCTATCCATCATATGATAATCTAACAAAAAATGACACATCACACCCTTTAAGATATATCCTATGGGAGTACATACTAGACATAAATAAAGTTCCCCAATCCGGGCCTATGTTATTTTCAACAAATATAACCTCTAGTGGCATTACAAACAATGAAGAGGATGAAAAACTCAAGCGGAATTACACACACTATGAGGGACATTTATATTCCAGATGCACACAAGGTTACAAATGTTCCTTATTTTTACAAATATAATTAAAACACTTTCTCAAAAATTATAAAATACATTAAAATAAAATCAAATATAATTTGGATATTTAAATCTTATTTTTAAATAAAATCCCCCATTCAAGAATCTTATCAAACACTTGTTTTGCACAAGATGTTTTCAATGAAAATACACTTTAAAAACATGATCCTTTCACAATGAAAGTATTTTAGTCAAAAATAAATTCACTTAAATGAGTAACCCAAATAAATTTATAAGTATCATAAGAAATTCTCACAATTATCCATTTTTATAGAAAAATCTACCTCAAGAACAGAGGTAGAAATAATCACCTTTGAAAACTAAGATCGGGGAAGACTTGATTGGATCCTCACAATCCTAGATCCATAAGAAAAAAAAGACTCCATCAAATCCTATAGTTCTAAAATCCATATCCCACATAGATTCTAATGAGACAAGGGTAGGTGAGATCTAGAAAGGATCTATGAAAGGAAGAAGAAACCATATTAAAACCCTATCATACCTTGAAAAAAACTATCAAGAATGAAGGGAAATCACCAAGATTCCCAATGGAGAATCCCATAGTTTAGTTGGGAAGGATTAGTTCATGAAAAAAAGAGATTAGGGAGAGATTATGAATAAAATATAAAAAGGTAAAAAATGTAAATACTCTCTTTTTAAAGGTTCGTAGTTCCATACATGGTTCATCTACAAAGTTTGACAAACTGTGCACCAACAATGTGTGGCTAAAATATCTCTAAAAATAAATGCCATATGTATCCTGGGATAAGCCCAAATGATTGTTCAAACCATGAAACCTTCTTATAAATCACACATTTCCCATGAAATTTTCCCTATTGATATGCATAATATCGTTTACCATGCCCAAACTATGGAAAACCGAACAGTTAAAACATAGATCTATACTGCACAGTTTCTTCATAGTTAATACTAACCATGCACCAACCATTCACATGGTGTTTCTACTATAAAAATATCTACATTTAGATCTCATTCTACTGAAACCGCTAATATTAATTTAATGAAAATATATAATTAAATTAATGTGTAATTGATATCTAGTGGGTGAAATAGGATATTTTTTCCTCATTACATCCTTAGGTTACAACACATCATTATTAATCTTATTATTCCACTATAAAACCTTTACTATATGAGTGGTATTTTTATATAGAACCTTTTCTATTAGATATAATATTTCCATTGGTGGTTCTTTATATTATATTCCATGTTCTACTTACAAAAAATATGAATTTAGTATATTTTATGGATATAATATGTACATACCCAAAAAATGATTCATGGAAGACATCACAAACCTGAGAGATATAAGGATTGAGCACTAAGTGATAATCTATAACCCTGGTGTGATCAAGGATCATGAAGGGTATAATGTATCTTTGGATTAACATCCCATTATTCTAAAAATATCATAACCAGCTTCCATAGAGATATTCATAGAATCACCTTATCAATAACTTCAAATTCTAGATATATTTGATGATTTTAAGTATAGCTCTTCTATTGACATTGTGCCATTTTCATATATAGCTGAATGGTTTTTCCCTTCTATATAATTTCATGGACCAGATCATAACCTATATGCTTTCTTTACATAATGTTATCTCATCATGTCAGAGTCTTGTATCACTTCCCATATAGAGCCTTATATGGTTCCATATAAATTCTATAATAACAACTATTTTTATATGATAACTCTAATAGATGTAGGTATTCATCCAAATATCATTTTAAAATAAATTGAATAAGATACTAACCTATCCTCTAGATTTTAATGGTTATTCAGTCTAATCATATGCCTAAGGGTTGAAAGCAGCGTTGCAATTTAGATTATCCCCAAAACATGCTCAAGAATTTTCTAGAAAATCAATATAAAACACATATATCAATCAAATAAAACAGATAGGGGTACTCCATGAAGCCTAATAACCTATTTAATTTATATATTAGTAATGTGATCTAAGTAAAAATATTCTTTTATGGAAACAAAATGCACTAAATTTTAAAGGAGATCGACTACTTCCGATATAGAATTCTGAGCTTTAGATGTCTTGGGAAATCATATGATGAAATCCATAATGATGTTTTACCCTTCCATATAGGTAAGGGTAATGGTTGTATTATCCTTTTGGGGTTATGTTTCCCTGCCTTATCTTTCTAACATACCAAGTGTTGAAATATATAATCTCTGATTTCCTTCTTCATGTTTCCCCACAAGAATGTTTGCTTCAAATATATATACATCTTTTGGCCTCTAGGATGGATAGTGAAGGATGATATATGTGCACTATCCAAAATATAATTCATTTTTTTATATAGATATGATACATATTCATTTTTCAAACTCCATAACAACTTATTTATCATATTTGAACTCTGAAAAATTATCTACCTTATTTTGTAGCTACACATTATCCTTCAAGGATTATTTGATCCTTACCAGAATATTAGGTTTAGTAGAAACTATGGAAAGGTAAGATTTATCCCCTTCCCTTATGACTTCAAGATTCAACCATTTTAGATCCTTTTGTATTGGGTATTCTTCAATCCTCATCATTGATAACGTAGCATAATATTTTATACTCTATGTATAATCTACCTTATTTATCATTCCAAGGTTGTAATGTATTGATAAATAAAAATTTTTTATTAAAAATTACCATCTAAATTGGAACATTTTTATCTTCTTATGAATGAATATATATTTTAAGCTCTTGGGATTAATGTATTTATCGAACTTGTCACAATAAATTTAACCCACTAAATTTTTAATAAAAATGTCACTGCCTATAATTTCAAATCATTTGTTTGGTAATTTTTATCATTATACTTTATCTAGTGTGAGACACAAGATGTTACTTTATAATTTTCATGAGGATTCATACAAATAATTTTAACAATTCATCACTGTAAATTACAAACCCTTCACCACTATGAGGTAATGTAAGTGCATGTGTAATGACCAACCTTTCATGAAGCTACTTAAACATTCTCTCAAATTCTTCTATCCATAATAACATGACCTATTTCTATGTTAACATGTTAAATGAATTAAATATTCATAAGAAAATTCTCACAATGTTTCGGAAATATCCAGCTAAACCAAAAAAAAATTATAGATTTCAACCACAGTGGTTGGTATAGGATTTTACTCAATAACCCCAGTCTTTGATGGATTTATAGATATACACTTGATTTTGATTAAATGACCCAATTAAGATACATTTTTACATCTAGAATTCACATTTTATGAGATTCTTTTTTAGGGTCATCAACACAGTTCTTAAGTGATCCTCATGATATTCCTTTCTTTTTATATATACAAGGATATCATTTACAATGCCTACCACAAATTGATCCTAGTAACCTTTAATGGTTGTATATATAAGATTTATGAAGATATCATGGGAATTTGTGAGTAAAAATAGAATAACTCTAAACATTTAGTGTCTATACCTTTTTTTGTAATGTTTTATTTGGAATTACATCCCATTTTAACCTCAGTTTATACTATGTACACCATAGGTCAATTTTTGAGAATAATTGAGATCTTTTGAGTTGATTGATTTTTTTCATCAATATGACATAAAGGATACTAAAATTAGTAACATATAATGTGTAAAATCATGATCATAAAAAAATAGATAAAAAATAATGATCATAATATTAACTACCCATTAGGTTTAAATCTAGGTTGTACTTTGTGTTTCCCTACTAGGTTTTTCTTAACCACGCTAGTTAATTGAATAACTTAATCTCTTATAATGGTTCATCAAATAGAATGCGAATTAACCAAATCACATCCCTTTGGAATGTCTAGCCAAGTATGAATTTAGGCCTCGTTGTTGCACACTATGTCCTAAATGAGTTAATACCCAATACACCCCCTTGGATATTAATACCCGGAGGTACAACTATACCAAAGCCTATATCAACTTTTCAGTATCCAGGAATGGATTTATATGCTATGAAAACCACAAAATCAATAATTTTCTAAAATATAAGGATGTTATTATAGACTTATTCTTAGGTTTTTTACTAATTTTTTCTCATCTTAATCTCTAAAATTACTAATCCTAGTTATGAAACCATCTATAGTGAACCAGGATAAACATATATAAATATTACATTGAAAGAAAAGATTCATTAATACTTATCAGAAATATTCATACAACCCAAGTACCAAAATTTTTTCCATCTTGGAGAATAAAAATATAAAAACACTTATTTTATATTCTATAAATTTTTCTACATAAACTATATCCCATATTAGAAATTCCATGAGACATAATCATCTTCAAATCCTAAACAAGGAAAAACATATGAAGGGGTGAGCTCAATCATCCAGAGAGGGATAACATATCAAAGGCCAAAATGGTTAGATCATAAAAATCTATGAAATAATGAATAAGAAAAAATATCTGATTTAAAATAACATAAATCAATAAGTGTTGACCATAATAATGAAAGATATACATATCAACTCAAAAGACAAAACTTTTACCGTTTAATGAGAAAAATAAAACATGAACCCTATGCCATGAGTTAGGGAATGTGGGAAATAAAAAGGAAAAATTATAAACATAAGATTTATTATCATCGTGAACCTACCTACCCACTAACATATACACATGTAAAATTGTTAGTAGAGCTAAAAACCATTACACCCACACTTTATGAACATCACTAATCAAAAAACTATTCACATATTAAATTATGAGTAGGGATAAATTTTGTCACAGTCAACCATTTTCAACCAAGCTACTTTCAAACCTATTATCACAAATAGTCGTTAGTAGAGTTATACACCACCAAACAACCTGTTTTGAACATATATACTCACTACAATATTCAGAAAAAATCTATATAATAACATATATTCCTTTACTCTTTAATTATAGGGATATGTAATCACCACCTTTCTCATAATCTATATATTTATGTTCTACTTGAAAAAAAGCACCACATCATAAAATAATCAAAAGAAAGATAAATGGGTTTCATGAAATTATCAAATGGTATCTCAAAAAATAGCTCTAAAAATAAAATAAAATTATTAAATAATTTGTTCACCAAAATGTAATACATTATAATAGAAAAAATAAGTTTAATTATTTATAAAAACTAAATTAGAGGTAAATATTTTAGATACCAAGAATAAATTGGAAAAAAAAATTAAAAAAAGTATTTATTTAAAACCCTTGTAAATTGATTGTAAAACAGAGTTTAACATCATTTATAAAATAATTTTCATAATGTTTCAAAGGTATTTTTAAAAATTATTTTTTCAAATAAATAATATTGAATGAATAATTTTGTTTTATAAGAAAATGTGGGCTAGAGTATAAAATATAAGATCCAAAAATTTAAAAACCTTTTATATCAAAAAAATATAATTTTTTTTAAAAAAATATAATTTAAATAGTTGATAAACCTATATTCTAAATTGGTTAATAGAAATATGATAGATATATGAGATAAAACATACTATATTTGAATATTAGAAATAAAATTTTGGTGTTAAGGTAAATTATGGACATGGAAATGAAAGGTCCATTAGAAAATACGAGAATTATTCATTACAATATCACACTTTATAAAATAAATCTTCATGGAAGAAGACACACGTATAAAACAAAATTACATATAAAATAAATCTTTTATAACATAATATAATTATTGTTTTAGAAGGGAAAGAAAACTTTTTATTAAAAACCCAAAAAGGAAAATAAAGAAAGATAGATTGTGTCATACAAGCAGTTATGCCCTCATGTAAATAACAAAAAATGATGCATCAAAAGTCATAATCAAACTGAAATGAAGGGTCATAACCATCATACCATTCTGATTCAGAATCAACGAGTCCGTGAGACCAGGTAACCATGGTGGCTTAAGGTTTGAATAGTCTTTTCTTCATCTTTATTTCCTTGGAGGGATGGGTTGAATTCCTTCATCATCTACAATAACTTTTTTCCCTTTAGACAATGCCTGGATATATGAATGTTTTTTTGGGGAATCATCTTCAATATCATCCCATTTTCCATGAATACCCTGTGTTTCTCTTAGTTTATTGACTTCTTCTTGGATCTTTGAGAGATTTTCATTATTTCCTAGGTTGGGATGCTCCTCGGTTTCAAGTTTGATAATGGGCATGCAATGACCCATGTCCTCTCTAGGTTTAGAATTAACCAACTCATCATTATTAATCTCTCCTTGCTTTGAAATTAGGACCATAATTGTTTTTGCAGGACCAACATCAATATGCTCCTTGTTCCTATCAATAGAGGAGTGCTTTACAACCTTATTCTGCACTTGCTTCTCTCTTATTCCAACATTAACCTCAGAACCAAGCCCCGTTGTTGAGCTGTCACCACCATGCTCCACCTTAGCCTGCATTTTCAGTTTCCTCTTGCAAGATGCCTCATGATTCCCATTTATAGAGAAATTGGATCAAACCACATTTTTACGACATGTATCTTTGAGATAACCAATTTCTTGATAGTCCACACAAAAATGAGGATGATTTTCATATTCAACCTTAAGAGTTATGTCATCATCTAACACCGACAACACTATATGGTTAAGAACATTCCTAAATCAACCTCCACCAAAACCCTAGAAAATGCTCGTACCTGACAACCTCCATGGATAGATATATTTTAAATAGAATACCGACAGTATAAGAAATATCAAAAAGAATTTTGGGATTCTATAAAATTCAGTTAAGACAAATAATTTTAATCCAGACATGAGCGCGAGTATTTTTTACGGAAAATGGGTTAAACCCAAAATCCCATTCTTGAAAGTAGATCATTCATGGATTTAAAGAAATTTTCCCAATCCCCCAAGATCTGTGCTTCAGTTCCTCCAATGAAAAAATATTGTGGAAGAAGCCTATACCCATGGGTATTCATTTCCAATCTAAAGATTTTCATACTAAGGCCAGTTTTTGAACAACATCATCAACTTTTCAGAGTTTTCCACCAGTAAGGAGTGTCATCCATGTAATGATGGAGAACGTGAATGTCTTGAATCTGTCAAAAATAGATTCTTTGGGGCAATAAAATGAGCAGTACCACCCTTCTACACAATTCGATCAGGGATTGCATGCTTAAAATTTGTGAAGTTTCTTCTGTTACCATCTTTGTCTTCTGATGTGAATTTATTCTTAACTTTATCCATTGTAGAATGCTGAGACACATACTCACCATTATCCGTGACCAACCCCATTGTATTTTTCAGACCATCACCACGCTCCATTGGAGATCGAGGCCTCTCATCCATCACCGCCTTAAATCATGCTCAATATTGGTCGCCACAAAAATAGATCTAGACACAACTAGAAGGGTTGCCCGAGAACGAGCCCCGCAAGTGCCATCATCGGCAAACCGAGGATCATCGGAGGTCTTTCATCCATTCGAAGTACCTGCAGCCGTCATCGATGATTCAGGCAACACATATCTACTATATATTACTCTTTCGTCATCTCCAACCACATCAGGCCCCTCAACCCCTGGATTGAACTCGCAGGAAGAAAGATTCCATGTACCTCACTTCCATCAAGATGACACACCTCCCGATTTCCAGCCATGGAATACGCATGACTTCCATGTACATTGAATTCATCAAGGTGATGTCGATCTGGTTTGACAGTTTTGTAACCCACACAAATATGATCATGCTCTTCACCTCCATTGATACGTTAAAATCCAAGGAAATGTGAGAAAACCATGACGGGAAACCCTAAATAGAAAGGGGAACATGGCCGCCGGTAAAGCAGAGCACCCCTGCCATCATCCCCTTCTCAACCACATAATATAATCATAGTGATTATTAGAACAAAATTTTAATGAAAATTTTTAATAAAGATAATTAGAATGGAATGAAAGGTATTTGAGTTTCCAAAACCCATACAATTTTATTAACATTTGAATCAAAAGTACTTGAATGATTGAAAGTCATATGAATCTATAAATCACATGAATTAAATCATATAGTATACTGAAATAAAATATTATGAAATAGATACTCTATATAAATTTAAAATTAGTTCAAAACATTAAATCATTTATCAGTGAAGATAAATTGCATTTAAATCCCCTTACCCTGAGTTTCTGCTAAGTTAGCCTTACTCTACACTCTGGTATAATGAACATAATTATCTTACGTACATAATTCAGGGCCTTATTGAAACATATTACACTTTTTTAAATTTATTTACTATAATAATCAGATATTTTATGATATATTTCTCTTTAAATAAATTTAATTACTTTGATAATATGTGATACACATGGCTTTGGGCATAAATGATTTGTATTATAATATATAATTATAACCTAACTATTAAATTGGATGAGTGAATATGGATAATAAATTTTTGAAATTTATTTTTTAGGTTTTTGATAAATAAAATATATTTATAAATAAGTACGCAATGTATTGTAAAGTTATTGTATGCTTTAAAATATATTTTTCCTCAAAAATGGTTTTTATTACAATTGGTGATCAAATAATAAAATTATTTTCAAAAACTTATAGAAACTTTATTTGAAAAAACGAACTTAATTTTTTAAATCATCGTATCAAAATTATCTTAGAGTGAAATCTTGAGAATTTTCAGAAAATATTGGGTTTTTGATGAATGTGGAAAATGATGATTTTTATTGAAAATTGTCTTTTTTAAGAGAATTTACAAAGTTACATTTTTTTAAAATGGTTTTAAAAGTATAATTTTTTGATTTATTTTATTAATAATACAATTTAGTTAATTTGAATTAATTCAATTTTTTAATAATATATAAACTTTTTATACTTAAGAAAACATTTTTATGGAAAACTACTTTTCGCCGAATTTTTAGGTTTAATTTTAAATTAATTTCTGTAATATATATGAATTTTATTTGATAAAATGGTTTAATTATATGGAATAATATTAATTAATATTTTATAATAGGTTCAACTTAATTTTTTCTCATAGTGAATAGTAAAAATAATAAAATCAGTTATCATGATTAAGGTGAAAAGGGTTTACCAAGGGGGTTAAACCAAGAGATAAGGGTATGTTTGCTAATTAGAATTTTAAAGAATCATATTTTATAGCCATATTTAGAAATTATAGTATCATAAATCAAATATTTGGTCATTTATAAACATTTTGCTTTATTAAGAAATTATTATATTTTAATATTTTAAGAAATTACAAGTGTGCCTGCTCCCCCACTTATAAATGGACACCCCTCATTTAATTTCTGTACACCACTTGGAGCCATCTAAATTTACCCAACCTTTCACAATTATTTTCTCAAATTACTTATCCATAATTTAGATGTTCTTGTATTCTTGACGGACCATTCAAAGGAAGCTTAAAAATGGATATAATGGAGGCAAATCTAAGGATTGGTAATCATCATACCTAACATCATTCAAATTATTTCTTATTTTACCACATCTAAATATATGGTATTCAAAATAAAATAATAAATTATGTATCCTATATATAATTAACTTTTATTATTATTATTTAATCATCATTATTCAACCTCTTTTTTATAAAATGGGAAGTGAAATTATTTCTCATGTGTATGTGTGGACTACCACCTCCACATAGCGATATTATTAATTTTCCATAACCATTTTCATGGATTGATGTTATGATGGGTTTATATTTATAAATTATATTAATGAAATAAATATTCTTAAGAATTATAATATCATATCTACCCTCTCACCTTTCAATCTTTTGGGAGAAAACAACATCGCTTGTTCGTACGTATGGACTACCACCTCCACGAAGTTATGTGATTTGTGTTTCATTTACACTTTAAATGGATGATAATAAGGATATATTTAAGGAATATATATGATATATATGATATAAAAATAATTATTTAATGGTAAAATATTATTTAATTATATTTTATTCTCTCTGTAGAAAAGTAAAAACAACTTTCATGCACATGTATGACCTATTGATTCCATTAACCATGAAATTAATTTTTCTATATCTACCATTTTTAATGAATCTTTATATATAATGAATATTCATGACATTAATATCATGATTAAAATTATAGATATTATGGGACCATGATCAATGTACAATGATTGAGACTGCGGAATCAAAATTCTAATGAATAACGAAATAGTTAACTCCTAGAAATGATGATTTTAATAATTAATTATAAATAAATGGCTATTAAAATTTTGTAAATGTATTAAATAAGAAATTATAAGTATGAAAATTATTTTAGTGTAAAATTATAATAAATTTAAATTTATTACTCTGGAGGTTATAGTGCATCTAATGAAAGTAGAACTTGTGGTAATAGATTTATGTAATAATCCCATTATTATAAAGATTATTTATGATTAAGATTCTCATGATGAATATTTATAAACAATACCTCATTAATCTTATTATTTATCTTATACTATGGTTATTTAAAGATATTAAATGTTTCCTTTCATTACCATCTCCTTAATAAATCAAGTTACAAAAAGAATGTTTTTAAAGAAAACTTACAATATTTCTCAATTCAATAAAAAATTATTTCCCATTTTTATCCATGTTTGCTAAAAATGTTTTTAAGAATTTCATTTCTATAATATCCTATGATTTTAAAAATATCATTTTTACCTATTATTTAATTTTTTCAAAATATTTTTAAAGAAATCTTCATGTCTTTTTGGAATGATGTACTTTTGGATTTTTAAAAAAGATATAAATGAAATATTTTTTTACCATAGAGGATATGAACAAAATTTCACACTATCATGAAAACTTAATAATTTGAAGGTTCATTTAGTTTTTTATATGTATATTTTAGAAGATTTTTTTAATATTTCTAAAATGATTAGTCTTCAAATATTTGATTTCAAAGTGAAATGGGTATTTTTTTCAAGAATCATCTGAATAATATTTTAAAGAAATTTTTAATCTATGATAACATCCTTTGATGTTAATTATTCAATACATGGGACTTGATACAATTATACCATCCAATTTCATTTTGTGGATTCCTTAAAATGATGATTATTGATTGATGATTCTGTCATACTCGTTTATTTCCCATAGTTTAATTATGTTATGAAAAAACCTTTATGAAAACCATTTCTTTTCCATGAGTTATGCTATAATGAAATTACGAGATTTTTATGAAACCCATTACCTTTATGTGGGTTATACTATGATTATTTGTATGATCTTTTGAAGAACATATTTATGATTTTCATTATGTGATAAGAGATCATTGAATAAAGAAATAATATTATATAATAATTTATAAGAAAAAATATTATATAATATGATAATTCTATTCTCTCATAGATCATGTTATTTGATTACTTTATGATTAATGTCATATTAACATCCTTGATTTAGTCTATGACTGAAGCTTATGACCAATGATACACTGGGTATGGTTTTAAAATGTTACGATCACGTTCTTATACCTTTATACTAATGTAATGTTTAAGTGATCATGGATATCTCTATTGTTTACCCTTATTAAGCATCTGGGATCACCCTTTCTTATATTTCCTTTCCCTATGTTATGGAGAAATGTTTAATTTATGATATGTATAACAAGGCTTATAGTTATGAAGAACTCAGTTTGAGATTATGTAGATATGATATGTTCAATTTTTTTATGTATCCAAGTTTCTAAAACACTAAAACTATACGACTCTAGAATGGATTGGAATGTTATATATTGAATATTCATCTAATAAGATTCAATATTTATGAGTGAAAATATATGTAACATTAGTTAACATAAAATAACTGTTTAGTTACCTTTTGAAACTAGGATGAGAAAACTTTAGTAAGATAACTTAATATAATACGATATATAGGTGAACTTCCTATGTTATTGTAATAAAAAGAGGATGATTTTCCATGAACAACATCCTTATCCGGATACTACTAGTGAATGTGGTTTTGGAAAAAATGCATCTAGATTCAATAACCCTAAAAAAAGTTGGTTGAGTATATCTCAACCATATTTCTAGTTCCCAATGATTGTTCCCTTAGAAAACTCATTGTTTGAAACTCCTAGGGGAAATTCATGGATTAACTCATATTTCCAATATAAACCATTTTAGTGAATATAAGTAGAATATTTCCATGAATGGCCTAGGTTGAACCTAAGGTATCATATATTGAATATTAAGTATCAATATTCAGACATCCTATAAATTTTTTTTCTTGATTATGTGGTTTACCATAATGAATTTTATTTCTAACACAATGATTTTTGGTTTTATTCAATGGATGTAACCTAAAAGAGCTATGATAATAATTAATGTTCCAGACAATGAAATGATTCTCCTCCTGAAAAACCAAATTTTATGGGAATTGGAATAAAAAATCTCATTATTATGAATATGAAACTTTATCAAGAAATGAATCATGTTGATATTATAAATGGGAAAATGAAGGAACACCATTTTTTAGAGTCCTACATAAGGAAACATAAACCTTATTTTAATGGGTATAGAAATCCAATAGCTTCTTCATAATGGATCTATAACATTGAAAAGTTATTTTCTATTATATAGTGTTCAAAACATGAAAATATTATTTTGTATGTTTTATATTTTTTAAGGTGAAGTAGATCAACGATAAAATATCATCATGAACAAGATGAAAAAAATTAATTGACACCATGGAGTTGGATAATTCTAAGAGATTATTTTTCAATAGGAAAATTCCTAATAATAATTATAAGAAAAAGGAAAATTAATTCCTTAAGTTAATGAAAAAGGATAATTAATCCTTTAGTACCTAGTAGGAAAACTTTTCAAGACACGAAAGAAACACATATGGTATTATCATCCAACTAGAAAGTAAGATTGATCGATTAATTAGTGGATTAATACCAAGTCTCCAAAAATAATTACACATAAAAAATGTTATTTTCTATAAATAAATTATTTTATGTTCTATAAATGTGTCAATTGAGATTTTTGATCTCTTCAATATCATTTTTTATTAAATAGGAATCAAGGCATATGTAATATAAAAATAGGCCCTTCTTCAGCGGGAAGAAGAAGTGGAGGCAAAGAAAATCACCCATAATAACATCAGAAATTTCTACGGGGAGGGACATTAGTGAGAGATAATATATGAGAGGGATATTCAGGGAGGCCTGAGAGGCCAGGAATTCAGGGACATGGTTACCTTAAAAACATTTATGAAAAAGATATGTCTCATTAGAGAGAATAAAATTCTATTTTAAAACTATATAGGAAATATTCTAGGGGTGGAAGTGGTGGAATTAATGGATCCCTAGATAATTATAGATTCATTCGCCACAACAACCAGATGAATCCGATGAGTATGGAAATGATTAATAACACTCAGTATATCATTCGCTTCAACCTGCAATGATCTTCCCATCCCATATGACGTGAAAAAGGCATACATCACTGAGCCCATAGAGTCTTAGACCACTCCCCCACATACATTTCCCCCAACCATTACTCACCATATATATTGAGTTTGAGGCCTTGGGAAGGCTAAGACCAATTCACCCAATGACCCAATAGAGTATGACTAGGTGTATTAAAGGGAATGATATAAGTCATATAATGACTAAGGGAGGGGGAATCAAGAGAAGAATTTAGGAGTCCCAAAAAATCATCCATGAGTGATATGTCATTAACCCCTAATTCCATGCTAGAACAATAAAATATGTTGGGTCACACATGGTTTTGAGCTTTCTTGATGGACCAGTAGCCAACCACAAAGAGGAGGGTGATATCATTCTCCTCGAGTTCATTCCTGAATGAACCACCAAAACAACCTTGAATAATTTCCTCCACATACATATTAATCCCAAAGAGGGTAATAAATTCCCCCATATCATTCCAAAGCCTTCTCACCTTATTACAAAGAAAGAATGGGTGAAATGTGATCTCTTCCTTGGGGGTCGAACAACAGGAACATCTAGAAGAAAGGTGGACCCCTTTTTCTTCACAACAACGTCTGTGGGGATGGTGCGATTCTGAATACTCAAAAATAGAATGTCAAACTTGGATGGGATGGATTTTCACCAGAGTATGGTCCCCAAAGGATGCTTGCAAGGCCTGTTTGTGTCGAATTTTTGCAGGACTTAGCTATGAAATGACCTAACGAGGAGCTGGTGAAAATTCACCAGTTTGATCCATCCTCCAGGAAAATGTTGTCAAATTCTTTTTATAAGAGGTTATTAGAATATACTAAATGATGGGAGGGTGGTTACAATCTTGATTGAAAGTCATGTCTGGTGTGGGGCCACCAGATAATCTCAAGATCTCACCGACCTAGTAAAACTCCCATAAATTGATATCTCTATTACTAATGATCCACCATGAGTTTTTTAGAGGGTATAGATATGTTTCTCAAAGAATTAAATAAGGGGTAGGGTTTATCTATACCTTCTATAAACCCATAATCATATTTTCTAATAAGGAATCTTCTCTAGAGATATATACCCTCAATGGAATCCCATGATATCTTTCCTTTATGTTTGATGTGCGGAAAAAACATTGAGGAAATTTTCTTTTGGGGGATAGTAAATTGTTTAAGTGGGGAAATGTAGGTTATCAAGTAATAAAATTATAATGTGAGGGAAAGAATAAATTATATAATTATGGATAATAATCACCCTTTATTTAAACACAGACACTTCAGTGTTTTAAATGAAAAGAGCATGTTCATCATGCTAACCAGTTCTCAAATACAAAGGTTAAAGGGGATGATTGACATCAGAAAACTCTCAATGTAATGATGATCACATCTCACACCTATTATTCAGATCTGATTTATTTTTATGTAATTTTTATTACTTAAAATATCATTATTCTCCTTCCATATGAATTTAATTTTATCTTAGTCTTGGATTATCTTTCTTTAAATAAATATCACATCAATCATTGAGTATGGGAAGTCACATTTTATATTATGAACCAACTCGTGACTTTCTATCTATGTATTGATAAATAATAAATTCTAAGGGAAATTTCATCTATTGTATGGGTCTTGTTTTTTATTCAAAATGGTTATTTATATCAGATGGTCAGGGAGAAAATTCAAATTGAAAATGTCCTTATTATGTGAGAGTTTTTTGGTGTATTTTTAGAATATTTTTCATGTCTTCCAAAAAAATCATGAAGATGTGTTTTCAATAGAACTCATACTCTATGATACATTAATTTTAGTGACTCAATAGTTAATGGATCTGAATAATTTACATAAATTGAAGAAGAAACTCTATGAGAATACTGATATGGGAATCATTCGCCTAAGGACATCACCTTGGAGTTCACCTATTCCATTATTAAAGAAGAAAAATGGATCAATGAGAATATACATTAATTATTAGGAACATAACAAGATCACAATCAAGAATATGTATCATCTGCACCATATTTATGTATTCTTTGATCGATTATGATGAGGTAAGTATTTTCTCATGACAGATATTTGATCTGGATATGATCTGTTGAGGGTCAAGAGTAATTACATACCCAAGAAAACCTTTCGTTCAAGGTATAAAAGCTATGAATTTATAGTGATGCCTTTTTTTCTTTCTAATCCCCCACCATCTTTGTGGATTTAATGAATAGAGTCTATAGAAACTACCTTGATCAGTTTGTGGTAGTATTTATAGATTATATTATTATATATTTCAAAATAATTGAAATATTGTAAAGATATTTTGAATATTGTACCAAATACCCTATTAAAGGGGAAGATGTGTGAAAAATTTAACAATATTGAATTTTGGATACAAAAAATTTTCTATTTGGGTCATATAATCACAAGTGAGGGTATATTGGTGGATCCATTATATAATGAAGTCATAGAATGTTATCCTAGACCAATCACTATGACTGAGATTCAATGTTTTTCATTTTGGCTAGATATTATCAATGCTTTGTGGAAACATTTCCCATGGTTGTATAATCCACTCACCAAGATAACTCAAAAGGTATAAAAGTTTCTTTAAAGAGATGAATGTGTGGAAAATTTAAAAGAACCTAAGATAAGGATAGTTAGAACACATATTCATACACTAAATTGTAGTGTAAAAGGGGTTTTGATCTATATTGATGCATCAAATAAGGGACTGGGATGTATCCTCATGATGAATTATTTTGTTATATCATACACCTCATGAAAATTAAGGTTCATGAGAAAAATTACCAAACACATGATTTAATGTTTGTTCTGGATATTATTTCATTAAATATATGGAGTAATTATCATTATATATAAAGGGGTGAAATATATACTAATCAAAAAAGTTTAAAGTAAATATTCACTCAAAAATAGTTGAATATTATCCTAATTAGATAGTTGAAGTTTATTAAATAATTTGAGTGCTTAATTCATTACCACCCTAGGAAAACAAACAAGGTGACTGATTCTTTGAGTTGAAAGGATCATGAAAGGTTATATATGATGAGTATCACATGTTCTAAAATCTTTCTGCATTCAAAAAATATAGGCATTGAAATCATGATATAAGGGGAGAAATATTATCTTTCCCAAATGAGTGTTCAACCATATATCAAGGTGAAGATTAAAGAGGGACAAAATAATGACGGGGAGCTATAAAATAAGGTGACAAATGTTCATGAGTTTAACCTTGATTATGATGGAATAATATGATTTTGGAACTGTTAATATTTTCCATCCATACTAGATTTGAAGGAGGAGTTATTTTATGAAGCTCATAGTTCATCATTCTTTATTCATCTTGGAAGTGCGAAGACGTATAGAGATATGAAAGAGTATTTTGGATGAGTCAACAAGAAGAGAGTTAATTTATAGTGATTAGAAACTAAATGAGGATAATATTCATTGTTTATATATATAATATTCATGTTCTTTATTATTCATAAACACCATTTTAGTTCATTTTACAGTTCAAACATTAATTCACATAATGATTGTAATTCCCTCTTAAAATTCACTATTATGTGGAACATTTTTGAACACCTCATAAAATAAAAAATGGTATTTATTTTATTTTCAAATTTCAATTTAAATTTTCTCATTACATTGGGATAAATTCATACTTTTGGAGTATTGGAAGATTCACATTGGAAGACCACTAAAATGGGTTTTCATGGAAACACATTCTCGCCAATGTAAACTGGACAGAATTCAAATAACAAGACTATAACAGCCAGTATACAAGCCCAATTATTCTCAAAAATTTTCTAAATATGGAGGAAATAATGGAGAACATTTAATTAAATAGTTTCCAAATATAATTCAGATTTTTTAATGGAGTTATAGGCGGCCCAAGTTGGAGATTAAATTTTGGACCAGATTATACAACCCAGAAACACATCCCACCGTTTTACAAATATCTCATAAAAAATAAACTCTTTTGGTATGAAAATTTACATAATTTTAGGGGACATACGTAGATTAATTTTATTAGTCTATGGACCACTCTAATTAGGAAATCTAGAAGCTCTTTTAGGCTCTTCTATTCAGTGGATGCAAGATGACTGACACCTTGGATCAATAGTGGAAAAGTCTAAGTTCCACAAGTTTTCCACCACCCTAAGCCTACCATAATCAATTGGGATGACTTTAAATACTAGAGGATAGAACCAAGGCTCGAAAAATTGTTATTTATGGTTGTGGTGTTGGAGGATTTATTCATCTTTTGTGTTTTGTTTAATTTTAATGTTATTCTGCGAATTTGTTGCCTTGAGTTGGTTTTTCTCATGTAAGTTGTTCAATTCACCTTAGTTTATTAATAAAATTTATTCTTATACTCTTATTTTGTTCTTATTAATATCACATTGATATTTTTGTTTTAAGGTGTTAATTTACTCACACCAAACCTTGTGAAATTATCACACAACGGTGGAGTGATATTTATTTCATTGTCTTTTTTTACTTCTCAAATTCCTCCTTCATGAGTCTACTTTCTTCTTCCATTGAAACCATAGAATCAATGGAAGGATAACCCAGTTATGGGTTTATACAAGGGAGTAGCATGGGTCTGGATTGGATGTTATTTCACACTCCATTAATTTCTAATCACTTTATTTAATTGATAATTTTTTTTGAAGATATTTAAACTCCTTTTTCATTATTGAATTTAAGGTCACACAAATCAAGTGGAAATACTAACATTTAACTCAAAGTGATCAAAAAATTGATCCTTAAAGTGCATAGGTAATTAGTTTTAGAGTGTGTAGGTATTAAACCAGTAAGTGATGATACTGTTTAATCTTATTAAATGAAACCGTCTCAAATATAAGAAATATAAATGGTTGAAAAATGAATGCATCTAATCCACCCCAAGTGATAACCTAGGATCAAATCGTTCTTTTAAATTTAATTCACTTAAAGGTATTAGGATTCACATTAATCCATCTAATATAAACTCATTTTGTTCCTTAATATCCAAAAACAATCCATATAATGTACGAGTTTGTAGGTTACTTCTTAGGTATTTGAGGATTCGACAACCAAAGCTAAACTACAAGCGATCACTTAACTCTAAAATCATGGGTAAATTTCGGCGAGACAAAATTTTGGCACCGTTGCAAAGGACCAAAGTAATTAAAATAAAAACCCATTCTATTGTCCCCCATTTCTTCTATTCTCACCAAAATTATCTTATCTTTTCCCTTTCTTTCTTTTTTTTATTTTGGCACATGTCGACCTACACTCGTGATAACTCAAACAGATTAGTTAGAGTGGAAAGTCATGGGGTTGGGGAGTAAATTACACCAAGGTAACTCATTACATTAGATCATAATCTTCCAAATACTTCATAGTCAAAAATTGATTTCATTTAAATGGAAGGTCTTCAATCAAACCAACTCATAAATTCTGGTGGAAACCAAAATGGAAATCCAAATGAGGCAGCCCCAAACATGGGGAATGTAGTTGATCAAACCATGAATGACAACCTCACACCTTCCTGGACCAATCCACCCTCTTGCATTAGGCATGATTCCTGAAGAGAATGACACTGTATTTTTAGACCTCATGTCCTAAACCACCTTCCAACCTTCCATGGGATGGAGTCAGAAATGCCATACCTTCATGTCAAAGAGTTCAACAACATTATTGAAACCATGTTCCCACCACATCAACTTGAGTTGGATAAGATGAGGCTCATTCCTTTATCAATAAATTACTGAGAAAATAATTTGTTAAACAATATGAGACCTACATAAATCCACTTCTGTGACCAATTACAATGATAATTCTACAAAAACTACTTCCGCCATCCCAAAATATTTCACTGAAAAATAGACTCAATTTTGTTTTGAAAAAGAATGGGAGTCATTTTATGAAACCTAGAAAAGGATCAAAGAAAATTCAACATGGTACCTAACATGGATTTTCAATCATTGAACATGTTTGATTTTTATATGAAGGGTTGGGCCCAAGGAACAAATAATTCATTGACATGATGTGCAATGAGACCTTTAAAAAAAATCCTCAAATGATGCTAATGAGTATCTAGAAGGACTGTCCAAACAAATCCGAACAAGGGGGACATCACCTTATTTTTAGAAGCCACCCAAATCTGGTAGAATTCACACACATATAGAAGAGGAATTCCTTAGGATGAAACTTTCTGCACTCACTAGGTAGGTCATGGAGATCGATCTTAGGAAGGTCCATAAAATTAAAACTGTTGACCTTGTTTACACAATTTGTGATAAACATGACCACAATACTGAAAACTTCCCAACCATACCTTCTATTATAGATGTTCTTCTAGGAGTACCACCTTTTGAAGGAAATGCCCTAAAATTCCAAAATCCCCAATACCAAAACACATTCAACCCATGGTACAATGACCACCCTGGCTTCAGCTAGAAAGATACCCAACATCCTATCCAACCACAAGGACCAAACCCCTTCCCTATAAAATTTTCCAAAACTATAACTAGTTCCAACCAAAACCAGTCCAATACCAACACATTTCTATCCAATGCCAACAACCCATCATCAACCCATGTGAAAACCAATCCAACAACCAATGTATCCTCCTAGGATAAACCAACCAGCACAAGACCCTACTAAATATGTCCCTCTTAAAATCCTTGAGTAGTTGTGTAAAAAAATGTATAAAATGAACACAAAATTCTCATACCTTAAACATAAAGTACTAAAAATTAAAACCAAGAAGGATCCCAAGCCTAATCAGGTGGTACCTTCGTCAAATTTAAGGGGAGAATTCAGTTATACACAAACCTCTCAGGAACAAATCAAAGAAGTGACTATTTTAAGAAATTATAAATCCATTGAGAAACCTAAACAAGCCATTCAAGAACCATTAAATGATTCAACAATGCATGAAAATGATGAAGAACCACCCATAGATTCTAATAAACCCAATTAGAATGTGAAGGGACTAAAACCACACCAAAAAATGAAACAACCTGCTCCATTCCCTCAATGCATGATAGGAAAATATAAACTAGAACTGAATCAAACTTTGAGAGAATCTTCTCTCAGGTTATGTTGAAAATTTACCTTCTAGATGAAATCCAAACCATACCTTCCTAATCAAATTACATTAATTAATTGTTCACTTTTAAATATAAAATTTCACATAAAAACCAAGTCCTTTTGGCTGAAAATGTGAGTACCACCATTCAAGGGACCATTCCTCAATAGTTGAAAGATCCACGATGTCCATACATCAATGTTGAGATAGGAGAGAAAAAAGTTGGCAAATCCATTTTTGATTTTAGAGCCAGTGTGAACCTCATTCCTTATGCCGTGAATTGTCAACTAGTGCTCTAAGAACTCCAACCCACATCTATCACTTTTCAACTTGATGATCGTAGTGTTCAAGTTCAGAAGTGGGTCTTAAAGGATGTTTTAGTGAAAGTTGAAAATTTCATTTACCCAGATGACTTAATTGTCCTTGAAAATAACCCAATCTTAGGTCATAGGGAGAAAACCGCCATCATCCTTGGTCATCCCTTCTTAGAAAAAATCAACTCAGTCATCTGAGTTTGAAATGGTAACATGAAAATAAACTTTGGTAACATGAGTCTAGACATGAAAATATATAATTAAAACTCTCAAATTGGGGATGATGAAGAGATCCATGAGGTTAATTGGATTATTAGTTTTTAAAGTGAACTTTAAGAACATCAAGGAATTACTGAAGGATGTTTAAGTCAAGAAGAGATTGATTTTATTTGTTCAAATGAGGTAAATTTTTCTCATTTTCTTGAATCTCATTATGATATCTCTATTGATGATTTTCTAGAATCACCAATCAATTATTCCATGCGTGAAATAAAAAAAATTGAGTCCATACCCATTCATGACACTGCTTTGGCTAATTTAGTGGATTAAAATTATATTCACAAGGAACCAATTATATTAATAAATCTGAACAATGAATCTGAGTTCAATACAAAGTCTCATCCTTTCTTATAAAGTGATAACCAATCTGATCTCGAATTTAAGGTATTACCTCCATCACTCAAGTATGCGTTCTTAGGGGACAATCAAACCTTTATTGTTGTCATTTCATCCTCTCTTGAATCCAATCAAGAGATGAAGCTTTTGTATGTCCTAAAAAAGCATAAGAAAGAAATTGGATGAAACCTTTTTAATATTCTTGGGATTATCCCACTCATTGGAACTCATAGGATTGTTCTTGAATCTAAATCCAAACCATTTCATCAACCATAGCGGAGACTCAATCCAAATCTTATGGATGTGGTAAGGAAATAACTTCTTATTTTATTAAAAGATGGTATCCTCTACCCCATCGCTGAGAGAGAGTGGGTAAGCCTAATTCATGTTGTCCCAAAGAAAGATGGAATTACTGTGATCACCAATGAGGATGGTGACCTTCTCCCCACAAGGGTCAGAAGTTAATGAAGTGTTTTTATTGACTATATGAAGCTTAAATATTGTACCAAGAAAGACAATTTCCCTTTTTCCTTTATTGATCAAGTCCTCGAGTGAGTGGAGGGAATCAATTCTATTGATTTCTAGATGGATTCTTAGGGTATAATAAAATCGAGGTCTCCTTAGATAATCAAGGGAAAACAACCTTCACTTTTCCATTCATCACTTTTTCCTTCAAGAACATGCCCTTTGGGTTATGTAATGCCCCTAGTACCTTTCAGCGGTGCATGCTGGGGGTATTCTTGGACATGGTGGGGGATTTTTCAGAGGTTTTTATGGATGAATTCACTCTCATTGGGTATACTTTTAAGGGATGTATTTTGAATTTTGAAAGGGTTTTGTCAAGATACAAGGATAATAATCTCATGCGAAATTGAGAAAACTGAAATTTCATAGTAAAGTAAGGACTTGTTCTAGGTCACTTGGTATCTGGTAGAGGGATTGAAGTTGATATATCTCAGGTCGACATCATTCATCACCATCCATATCCTAAACTTGTTAAGTAAGTGAGTTCTTTCTTAGGACATGCTGGTTTCTATAGAAGGTTCATTAGTAATTTTAGCTCTATTTCATGACCAATTTGTGCTCTATTGGTGAATGATGCTTCATTTTTATGGATAGAAATATATGATAAATCCTTCTATACACTAACATCAACTCTTATCTCTCTACCTATCATGAAATCTCCAAATTAGAAACTTCCTTTTGATCTCATGTGTGATGCGAGTGACTTCACTGTAGAAGAAGTCTTAGGAAAACGGTGTGAGAATACTCCATGTGTCATTGATTATGCAAGTAAATATTTAAATGATGCACAAATAAAATACACCACCAATGAGAAAGTTTTTCTTGATGTTGTCTTTTCCTTATAAAAATTAAGGTCTTATCTCTTAGGATCACCCATCATTGTCTTCACCGACCATTCAGCCCTAAAATACCTTTTCAAAAAACAATATTCCAAGGCTAGATTGATTATGTGTGTCCTTATTCTTTAAGAGTTTTATTTAACAATTATGTATAAAAAGGGTCTTGAAAATGTTTTAGTTAATCACCTCTCAAGGATGGAACTCAAAGACAACTCAGATCACCTTTCTATGTCTGATTCATTTCCTAATGAGAACCTCTATTCAGCGAGTGATTTCCCATGGTATGATGACATATCAAACTATTTGGTGATGGATGACATTCCAAAATTCTCTGGGAACCATGCTAAGAAGAAATACGTTTTTTATGTCAAACACTATGTGTTTGATGATCCTTAAATCTTCAATTATTTTAATCATAAAATCATTAGGAGATGTGTTCCTGAGTCTGAGTAAGAGTCCATTCTAAATTTTTTTCATGGAGAGGCATGTGGAGTACACTTTTCTACAAATAAAACCATTGAAAAGGTACTCCAATGTGATTTCTACTTGCCTAACCTCACTAAGGATTCCTTCCAATTCTGCAAAAGTTGTCTTTAGTGTCATCAATTAGAATCCATTAACAAAAGGAATTAAATGCCCCTCACTCCCCTTCTGGTCATTGAAATCTTTGATTGTTGGGGAATTGATTTCATGGGACCCTTCCCCAACACTATGGGATACCTATACATCTACTTAGCTATTGATTATGTCTCAAAATGGGTTGAGGCCATTCCCACCAAGTCCAATTACCATCATGTTGTGATCCTATTTCTAAAAGTGTGCATATTTTCTCGATTTTGAATTCCTAGGGATAAAACAGTGATCAAGGAACCCATTTCTACAAACGCCCATTCTCTTCACTCATGTATTTGTATGGGATTTCTAATAAAGTTTCCACTATTTACCATCCTCAAACCAATGGTAAATCTATGTTTGAAAATAGGAAGATTAAGAAAATTCTTGAAAAACTATCAATCCCTCTAGGAAAGATTGGAATGAAAAACTCTTGTATACCCTTTGGTAATATCATACAGCATTCAAATACATCCTAGAAATGTCACCATATAAGTTGGTTTATGGAAAATCATGCCATTTACTTGTTAAAATTTAGCATAAGGCATTTTGTTCAATAAAAAAATGAATTTTTAAATTTCTTTGACTGAAGAAAAGAGGAAAATCAGATCTTAATGAACATGAGGAACTTAGGAAGGAGGATCATTAAAATTACAGAATAAATAAAGTTAGAGTTCAAGCCTACCAATCTTTGAATCTCAAAGTTAAACACCTCGAACTGGGAAAATTTGTGCTCTTGTATATTTTAGAACTTCATTTACACCTGGAAAAGTTAAGGTCTGGATGATCAAGTCCATTCATAGTGTATCATGTGTACCCCATGAGGAAATAGAGATTCAGGATCCCACAGGTGGACACATTTTTAAGGTCAATGGTCATAGGTTAAAACCATTCATTGAATCATTCAATAAAAAAGAAATAGAGGTTGAGTTAAATAAGCCAACCAAGGAACTAATAAAAAATTTATAGATTTAATATGCATGTCAAGCTGACAACATTAAACAAAATCACTTAATGGGAGACAACCTGTGGTTTTCATGTTTCCAATCATTGTGAATCATATTTATTTTTCAAATAGGATTAATGAATCATTTTTATATTTAAATAAATAATGTTGACATGTTCTTCTATTATGATTATGGATGAGTTCGAAAGGGGAGTGTCATATTCATATGTTTCATGTAGCGCGATCTTGGAGTAATACATTACCAAAAAATTTAAAAATAAGAAACGGTATCATCAATTTTTTTTTATGGGTTTGTAGGGTAAAAAAATACAAAACAATAAATAATATATATATGTATATAAGGACGTGTCGTAGGTCATGGTGCAGACCCCGTCACAACCGGTGAAGACGCGGGGACTCGAACCCGAGACCGAAGGGAGATAGGGGAACACACTTAACACTAACCTACAACTTATAGTGTTTTATTATATAATGTTTGTATATATTCTTATATTTTACTTTCTTTATAATATAAATATATATATTTATATATATATAGTTTTTTTGTTTGATTTTTGTTTCCTTTTTCCACTAGGTAATTCTTCAAGTAACATGGAGATCAAGGGATTAAAAGGGAGCAGTAATAATTTTAAATTTAACCACCAGGTGACTTAATTCCATGATCCTTATTTTCAATTTCCTTTTTGAAATCCCCTTATCTGCCTCTACCCCCTTCTAACGTTTTCTTTTCTAAAAACACTAGGGACAATGATATTTTAAATTGGGGAGGGGGGGATAAAAAAATTACTTTTGTGTGAAAAAAAATGATTTGAATAAAAGTGCGCCTTAATGGAAGGAAAAGTTCCTTTAACCTTGAACATGATAATACACATTGCACACTTTGAAATTTAATATCAAATGATTTTTCATTCCTTGATTTTTATTTTAATGCATGTTTAAGTTCATGTGCATATATTTTGGAAAGTGTGGTTATCAGATGTGATTTTTCATCGTTTATATTTTCATCCATTTAATAACAAAAAAACACAATGCACTTCCTCTGTATTGTGGGGTATTATTTTTAGTTCATGGGGTACCGCAAATAAATAGCATAGGTTTGGTGATAATTTTTGTTTTAATATGATTATTAAATAAAATAATAACAATAATAATAATAATAATAATAAATTTTCACTTAGAGAACTAAAATGATCTAATGTGTAGATTTCAGCATTTGGGGATCATGACTACATAGTTGTCTGGCATAGAGTTAGCAATTTTATCTCTATTTGAGGTAATTAGAATTTTTTTTACTGATTTTACTCTAGCTAATTCTTGAGTATGTAGGATTCACTTAGTTCCCTACGGTCTTTGAGCCCAGAAGTCATCGGCAAAGTCTCGCTACATGGGTTGACTCTATTGAGTGCAATTTCAATTACCATAGAAAAATTGAAAAAAAAAACAAAATAAGGATAATAATTTTTTTGAATAATCATCTTAATGTTTAAATTTTATTCCACCTAGATCTTCCATAATTTCCCCCTTCAATAATGATGACCCCCATGTCAATTACGATACACAACATTTCATCATGCTTAATTTAAATTAGATGGAATGTGGTGATGAATTTGAAAAAAGGAATGGGATTGGGCTTGGGATATTCCTTTGAACTTATCATGTTTTAAATTATTTTTATCGGTTCTATAATTGTTTGGTATGAGGTGTTTTGGTGAGAAATGTGTATTACAATGTTTTTGGAAAAAAGGAATTCAAATTTCATGTTTTTGAGATACATTTACCTCAGGAATAGAAAAACTCAAGTTGGGGGGGGTGATTAGCCACTAAGTTAGGATAATATTAATTGTTAATATATATAATATTCATGGGATTGATTATTCATAAACACCATTTTAGTTCATTTTACACTTTGAACATTAATTCACATTATGATTATAATTTCCTCTTAAAATACACTATTACTCAGTACATTTTTGAGATCATTTCAAAATACAAAATGGTCATGATTTTATTTTCAGGATTATTATTACATTGGAAAAAATTCATACTTTTGGATTATTGGAAGATTCACATTGGAAGATCACCAAAATGGGCTTTCATGGAAACACATTCTGGGAAAAGTAAACTAGACATAATCCCAATAACAAGACTGTAGAAGTCAGGATACAAGACCAATGATTCAAAAAATCTATCTTAATAAATAGACAATCATGGTGAAAATTTCATTAAACATTGGAAAAATCTAATCGGATGTTTGAATGGAGTTACATGCGGCCCAATTTGGAGATAAAATTCTGGGCCAGATCTTGCGTCCTAGAAAATCATCCCACCATTTTACACATATCTAGTAAAAAATAAATTATTTTGGGATGAATCTTTACATAAGGTTAGGGTACATCTGGAAACTCATTTTGTTATTCTATGTAACACTCTAATTCGTCCATCTAGAAGTTCATTCAGGTGCTTCTATTTTGTGGATGCAAGCTGGATTCCACCTCGGGTCAAGAGTGGAAAAGTCTAAGTTCCACAAGATTTCCACCACCCTAATCCTACCATAATCAAGTTGGTTGAATTTAAATATTGGAGGCTAGAAAAAAGTCTCCAAAAATTTCTATTCAAGGCAATGGTTTTGGAGGGTTTATTTATCTTTGGTTATTTGATTAATTGTAATGTTATGCTGCGAATTTGTTTCCTTGAGTTTGTCTTTATCATGTAAGTTGTTCAGTTTACCTTAGTTTCTTAATAAAATTTCTTCTTATACTCTTATTTTGTTTTTATTCATGTCACATTAATACTGTTTGTTCAAGATTTGAATTTATTCACATCAATCCTTGTGAAATTATCACACAACGGTGGAGTGATCGTTATTGTATTGTCTTTTTTCTTAATTCTCTAATTCCTCCCTCATTAGTCTACTTTATGCTTACATTGAAACCATAGAATCAGTGGAGGGATAACCCACTTATAGGATAATACAAGGTAGTATAAATGGGATGTATTTGATGTTATTTATCACTCCATTAATTTCTAATCACTTTTTTAATTGAGAATTTGTTTTGAAGATCTTTGAACTCCTTCATCCTTATTGAATTTAAGGCCACACACTTTAAGTGCTAATACGAACCATTACCTTGATGTTCTGAAAACTTTGATCCTTAATGTGTTTAGCTGATTAATATTAAAGTTTTTAGGTATTAAACTAGTATGTGATGGTGTTGTTTTATCTTTTTAAATGAACCCATCTCAAATATAAGAAATTGAAATAGTTGAAAATGGAATGCATCTAATCCACCCCAAGTGATAACCTAGGATCAAAACATTATTTTAAATTTAATTCACTTAAGTATTTTAGAATTAAATTAAACCCATATAATATCAACCCATGTTGGCCACTTAATTTCAAAAAACAATCCATATAATGTACATGTCTGTAGGTTACTTCTTAGGTCTCTGAGGATTCGACAACCTAAGCTAAACTACAAGCGACCGCTTAACCCTAAAACCATGGGTAAATTTTTGAATGAACATAGAGTATGTATCTCAGTTACAAGTATGCTATCATTATAAGGGTGATATAAATAAAAGTATGGGCTTATTATAACCATTACCTATACTATAATGGATATGGGAAAACATCACAATGGATTTTTTTTTCCAGACTCCCCAAAATTTCTAAAGGATATAATGTTATTTGTGTTATAGTAAATAACATTTTGTAGTAAGAATAATTAATATCTATTAGTAAATATTTCTCTATTGATCATCATTCTATAATCTATATTAAGTAACTGGTATGGTTTTATAGAGTACCACATTCATTTGTATCTAATTGAGATATAGTGATTACCTCAATGTTGTAGAAAAGTATTCAGGAAGATCAAGATTCATAGTTGTGTTTCAGAACCACATATAATCCTTAGATAGATAACTATTTTGAGATAACCATTATAAATCTGTATGACATTATGAGATCTTCTTCCATGAATTTCAAATTTGGTTGTGATAAATACCTTCCTCTGGTTGTGTTTTCATACAATAATGACTTACAATCTAGTATTCTGATGGCTCCTTGTGATTCCCTCTATAGAATGAAGAATATAAATACAATGTGTTGGGATGATGTTGGAGAAATAAATCTATTGGGACCTAATATATTTGAGGAAATTGAAGTAAAATTTAGATCCATTCAGTAATAGATCAAGTAAGCTAGTAGTTGATAAAAAATTTGTGCTGACATTCATCAGTTAAATATGGAATTTGAAGTTGTTGGGAATGTATTCTTATGTATTTCTTCATGGAATAGGTTTATTTGATTTGGAAAGTAGGGAAAGTTTATCCCTAAGTATATTGTTCCATCATGTTTCTTGACTAAGTCGGTAAATTATCACATCACTTGGTGTTTCCACAGAACCTATCTCAATTTCCCAATGTGTTCCATGTATCTCTTATGTGGATGTACATACTTCATCCATAACATATACTGAACTAAGATGTTATAACACTGAAGAATGATATTTCCAAGGAATAAGAAACTAGTAAAAATCTTATATCATAGATATAAATTTTAATGGAATAATACTACTAACTTGTTTAATGTTATCTGAACAAATAAATAATTGAAATAAGATACATGGGAACCCAATGATATGGTGAAACATTGATATCCTCATTTGTTTGTATAATAGTTATAGAATTTTTTGGGAGAAACTATTTTATAGGGGTTATAATGTAACACCATTATATTTTATGATATATATATTTTTTAAAATAAATTTTATGTCTATAATAGCTTAGGTTACACACAACATTGAGCCAAAATGAACTACAATATAGTATACTATTATAACCTAACCATTAAATTTGTGGAGTGAATATGAATGACCAAAAGTTAAAATAAATGTTTAATGTATTTAGAAAAATCAAATATATTAATAAATAATTTCTCATATTCTAGTAAAGTCATTATACTATTTAGAAAATAGTTTTCCCTCAAAAAAGGATTTTATGAATTTTATTTAGAAAATAATATTATTACTTCCATTCACTTATATAAATTTTTTTTAAAAAAAAATTAATTTATTAAATCACCTTGTAAAAATTATATTAGAGTGGTTTTTTGGGAATTTTTGTAATGATTTGTTTTTTGATGAATAATGATAAATACTAACTTTTTTTTGAAAACTATATTTTCATTTATAGAATTTAAAAGGATTCATTTTGTTTTTATATGTTTTAATGAGAAAAAATATATAATACATATTATTAATAATCTATTTTAGTTCATTAGAATTAATTTTATGTTTGATTTTTATATAAAATAATTTTATACTTAAGATATTTTTTGGGAAAACTACTGTTCATCGCGATTTTCATGATTAATTTTAAATTTAATTCTATAAATTTTGTCAATTTAATTTTATAAAATATATTCAAAATAATTAATGATCATAATTAATATTACAACATAAGGAATAATTAAAATAGTAAAAATCTATTCCCACAGTTAATGAAAGAGATTATGGTATGTTTTCCAATTAAAATAGTCTAAAACATCTTTTATTGAAATAATTTGAACGTTTCATATCCCAATTTCAACTCTTTAGAAATTTGGAAGAAATTTTCTTGAGGAATACATTATTATATTTTAATCATTTATAAAGTTCCATGTGAGTCATCTTCCCCACTTTTAAAATGACACCCTCCTTTCTTTTTTACACCACTTTGAGACATCTAGATTGACTAAACCCTATTAAATTATCTTCTAAAGTTTCTTGTCCATGATTTATAGGTTTTTTTCTTCTTATAATACCATTCTAAATATTTTTAAAAATGATCTAAAGAAGTCCAACCAAAGGATATGTAATCATCCTACTGGACCGCTTTCAAATTATTTTATCTTTTAACTCCTATAAATTTGTAGTATTCATCATAAGATAATAAATTTAGTATCCAGAATATTTTTAAATGGTATTAATATTATTATGGAATAACCAATATTTATCCTCTTCTGTATCAAAGTGAAAGTGAAAGTACCACTTTTTTGTATGCGAGGACTACCGCCTCCATAGAATGATTTAATTAATTTCCATCACCATATTTACTGAATGATTATGAATATGGGAATAAATTTTTTACATGATATTTATGAAATAATTATTCTTTTTTCTTTATAATATCATATAAACCTTCTTAACTTCCAATCCATTGGAAACCGATAACATCGCTCATGCGGATGTGTGGACTACCATCTCCAAAAAGTTAAATGATTAATTTTTCATTTACTATTTACATAGATGATAATAATAATATATTTAGTTAATATAAAATATAATAATAATTTTGTAAAGGTGAAATATTACTTAAATTTCTATAATTTGATCCACCAAAAAGTAAAAATAGAGTTCAAGCATATGTAGATTTACCGTCTCCAAGAACAGTGTAACTCATTTATCTATATTTTCCTTTTATTTTTGACTATATATAATTAATGTATATGATATTTATATCATTATTATCTTTTTCTAAATTATGTAAAAATTATCAATTTATAAGTACTAAAACTTTTAAACCAAAATTCTCATGAAAAACCAAATAGTTAACACCTAGAAATGAGGTTTTTATAATGATTTAGTATTAAATTGGTGTTGAAATGTCATAAATGGATCATATGTGATATTATAAATATATAAATTATAATATTATAGAATTAAAATAGACATTATTTTATTATTAAAAATGTTAGAGAACTTTCAAAACAAGTTGAACTTGAGGTAAGTGATATATGTTACAATCTCATTGTTTATCAGGATTGTTTATGATTATGTTTTTGATGATTAAATTTTATAACCTATATATATATACTTTTGTTAATATTATTATCATATGGATATTTCTAGATACTACATGTTTTCATTTAATTTTACTCACTTTAATATCTCAATACACTAATTAAATGTTTTTAAGGACAACTAAATTTATTTCTCTCTTTAGTAAAAAATACTTTTTCTTCCATATCCATGTTTTCGAAAAAGGTTTTGAAGAATGTTTTTTTAAATTTTCCTATGATTTTTTAATGTTATTTTAATCTATAATTGTTTTATTACAAAATTGTTTAAAAGAAATATTCTTATCTTTTTTTGAACGAGGTACTTTTGACTTTTTATCGGAAATGTGAAAGGAATGATTGTTTTAGATTACATAGCATAATGTAATTTACAACCACTATGACCACCCGATTATTTGAATACTGCATTACAAGTTTACATGGTTTGTTTCAAATAAATAATTTTCCTAAATATTTGGAAATTTTTTTGATTTTAAATATATGATTTCATAGTGAAAAGGGTATTTTCCTCAAGAAATGTTATAGTGATATTTTGAAGAAAATTTTCATCTATGATAACATAATTTGACGTTACTTATGATTTAACGAGGTTATTATGTAATTATACCATCCAATTTCATTATTTGGATATATTATTATGGTGATTATTTAAGGATGATTCTATGAAACCGATTTCTTTTCCCATGGGTTAATTAAGTTATGATGATACATTTATGAAACCAATTTCTTTTACATGAGTTATCCAATGACAAAATTATGAAATCATTATAGAAACCCTTTCATTAACATGGTTTATTATATGATTAATTCTTTATGACCATGTGTAACAAATATGTATGATTTTCATTATATAATGGATGGTCCATTAATTATATCTCTCTCTAATGTATTGGGTAAATATGAATATCTCATGATATAATAAGGATTGCAATAGTGATTTAACCTTATTCAATAAGGTAATCTATCTAATATGTTGTTATCTAGAGTGAATACTGACCAATGATATGATGGAATGAGTAGTGAACACAATCCACTATGATATTATTTATAGTGATACTTACCTATGGAAATAATTTTATATGCTTATGTGTATAGAAAAAACTTATGTCTTATGAAAATAATATTATCTAATGGATTTTGTTATATTTTACCTTTAGGACTCATTACTTATTAATTACCCTGATTTATGTCATGTATCAAGATTATGATATATGATATACTTGGTGTGGTTTTCAAATTTTAATTTCATGTTCTCAAAACCTTTTGCTCATTTTATGTTTATGTGATCACTGATATCTTCATTTTTTACTCTTATTGATAATAATATATCACCCTTTCTTGTATTTAATTTCCATATGTTATGAATAAAGGTTTTAATTATAATATTTATATAAAGTTTGATAGTTATAAAGATCTTAGTGAGAGATGATGTAAATCTTTTATGATATTTTTTATCTATAAAATTTTATAAAAACACTAAACCTATAAGATTTTGGCATGGGCCATAGTGTTTTTATTGAATATTAAATTAATATGATGTTGTGATTATTTATGAAAAGTATGGGTTTCTATGTTTATAATAATTCATTATAAATATATTTAGCAGTTATAGTTATTTATATGAATGAAAGTGAGATTGTTTGTTTGTTTTCCTCCTTCAAATATTATGGTAATGGGGTTGATTATTACTAAGTCATTTAAATTTCATCATTAATTAATAATTAAATATATAATAATAATTTTTTTATAATCATTCATTATGTATTATTTTTATTTATTGAAATACAATAATGAAATTTGTGAAAATTTGAAACATGATAAACTAGTTCCAACGTTATTAACAAATAAAAGTTTATATGTTAATAAATATTTACAATATTAATCAAACATTTATAGAATAATTAAGGAATATAAAATTAATTACAATTAAATGATATAAATATTATATAAAAACTCATAATTTTTTCTGACATAAAATTTATAACACCATCCACGTAGGCAGTAAAACCAACCCAAACGATAACTTTTTATAATTTTTCATGAGTAAGGGAATGCATATAGATAATGATTATATGAAATGTTAATAAGTTTAATATTGTTATAATATTCATATTTCCTCATTAGATCCATTCATAGAACAATTTATGATGGGTGGTGATGATAAATGTAGTTCGTTGTTCGTGGAGGCGATAATATGCTATACACATAATTAATGATCATAGTACTCAATAAATGGTCATAATATTATCATATTAAAAACAATAAATTAATAATTATAATTGTGACATATAAAACATATTTATTTATATAATATATCCTTTACACAATCCCTGAGATATGTTGATTAAAAATAAAAAACATCACATTGTGGAGGAAGTAACCCGCACATCACACGATTGATGTAATTTTGTTTTCTTAGTCAATGGAAATGGATGAATACTTTATTTTAAAATTAATATATTTAAATTTAATTATACTAATTATACTAATTATTTATATGAATAACAAAAAATGTTAGGATAGTAAAAACTAATAAGGTAACAATAAGAAGAAGTGGATACTCACACCATTAACTGGAAGTTTTGATAGAAATTATCTGATGAATTGATGGTATTATTCTTAATAACATGATCTAGGGGATTTTTTAATTGGTATAGGGTTATATTTGTAGAATTTTTTTATATTTTAATGGAGAAATTTTATCGTAAGGTGATTACTGGTGTGGAGGAAGTGTGGCCTTTTATAAGTATAGAGAAGGGTACTTTTGGAACCAACCCATAGATATTAAATATTGTAATGTTACTATTCAAGGGTTAATGTAAAAAATAGAAAAATGAGAGGTTAAAGTGGGTGTGGGTCAAAACTCACATGAAAAACTCATTTAAAAACATTTATTTAACATGGTTTTGAATTTTAACATTAGTAAAAGTCTTTTTTATACCATTTTACCTTTTTTTGGGCTGACTATTTTTAACCTTAGAAATTAATTTTAATGACCAAAATTAAAATTTTCCTTATTACATAATTTTAAGATTCTGATTTCAAATTTAAAAGTAATTTTATCTTACTAAATTTATAATGATATGTAAATATTATTTTAATATAAACACACATAATCAAGTAAAAACTATTTTTTTTGAAAAATATTGTTTTCAAAATTTAAATTTTTGTATAAAATAAAATTATCATTGCTACTAGTTTTAATGAGATAAATTGTTTTATTACAAATAAAATAAATTTTTTGATGCTTTAATATATATATATAACTGAATATCACCTTAAAAATACTTTAATCAGAGAAAATTATGAAAATAATTTTAAATAAACTAACATTTTAATTTAGTTCTAAAAATTTCAAACATAGGAATTATAAGCTCAAAGAATATATTAAAATGCATAATGATGTTTTTTAAATTAAATTTTTTTTAATTAAAAGGGTTTTATACTTATATTTTATGCTTACATAATGATAAGATCACATTGATAATAATATTTTTAAAAATAGTATTATTTATTAAAAATCAACCTTTTTAGAAGAAGATGAAATATTCATACAAATTAAATTTTGAGGAAATAAATTCAGATAAAATTTATTTTTAACAAATTAAAATTCTAAAATTTAAAATTTATATTTTAAAATGAAATATAAATTATATTTAAATAAAATTTTAATGATAACATTTTTCAATAATAAAGCATATAAATTGTTCATCTTCTAAATGTAATAGTTATTAATTGTATAACTATTAGTGTTTGTTATAAATTTATTAATAATATAATTATAATATGTAGTGGTTCATTTATGTTGGGTGTAGAATTTTAAGAAGTCCATAAAACATATCATTAGTTTGATAGAACCTATAATTTTTGGTCGTTACAACATTGGGAGCTCCTGGCTTAACTAGATGTAATAGATTGTTTAGAAACCATCATGGGTTTGTCAAAGGCCTATTTGTTAAATTTTTTATAAACATTATTAATTATAAATATAAGATATGGGGAATTATATTTGAAACTAAATTTTATAATAAATGTGGATAGTTTTCAATCTGGATTGAGATTGGCTCAATATCTACCCTTAATATTCATTAGAGATATAGCACTATTATTCCCCAATAGCATTGTTCAGAATGGATATTATGCTTAAAACTATTAGGAAGAATAAAATTTAAAATCATTCACATTTATAGAGTGGTTAAAATGGTTATAGATTAACTATTAAATAAATTTATGAATGAGAATGCTTAATTTTTCTATTTTAGTTGAATCCATATAGTTTCATGTTCATAATACTAGGTGTGATATTTACTATAACACCCCAAAATTCTAGAATAAGAAAATTGTATTCGATAGCATGTATGACGTGGAACAAAAAGCATAAAAGAAAATATAACAGCTTGATACTTTATGAAAAATTTATTTTTATATAAATTAAATCCCTTCAATAGTTTCAATTAGACACAACACCTAGTTAGACATGTGTTACATGCAACACTGAATTTAAATGGAATGAGACATATTACTGAAATATTATTATTTAATATGATAGTCTTTACCATGATGATAATTTGAAATTATTTTTTAAAACTATTTTAAAATTTGTTTTATAAAATAAAATAAAATTTTTAAATAAAAAATCAGAATTATCTTAGGGTGAATTGCTGGGATTTTTCTAAAATGTTTTATATTTGGATAAATAGTGAAAAATACCACATTTTAAATGAAGACTTCCTTTTCATTTAAATTATTTATAATGTTAAATTATATTTTTAATTTTTTAATGTTTAATTATTTCAAATATAAATATATTAATCCAATTTAGGTCATTGGAATCATTTTCATATTGAATTTTAATATAAAATCTTTTTAAAATTTTGACTATTTTCTCTTGAAAAAAATGCTTTCTCGTTGTGTTTGTGGGATTAATTTTAAAATAAAATTTGAAAATTATATTAATGAAATTATGGAAAATGGGTTCCTTATTTTGAATCAAAATATTTTATATTATTTAATAATATCAACTTACATATTAACCAAAATTATTAGTGAAAAAATGAAAAATTAATTATCTTGGTTGATGTAAAAAAGGGTTTACTTTGGGGTTAAAATAAGATGAGAAGGTTTGAAAATGGCCTAAAATTTATCCAAATCTTATGGTATGGCTATATTCCCACCTTATGCTTCAAAATTTCTAATTCAGGGTCATTTGAAATATTTTTTCATCTGGATGACATTATCATTTTGGATTCTTTTGGGAAATTTCCTTGTAATTTCCAAGAGGGTTCCCTTTCCCCACATTCAAAAGAGAACTCCCTCTGATCACATCTTCACACATAAAGAGCCATTTTTTTAAAACCCCCTGAAAAATTATCTTTAACATTCTTAGTCACATTCTAGATCTTTTTTTCCTCCCAAAAGAACATCCTTAGAATCATTAAGATTTAATCTAAATAATATTTCTCTTAGACAAGGTATTTATCTTCACAGTGATATTTTATTTTATTTATTATTTTTCCAAATTAAATTGGGTCTTAATTATTAAAAAATAAAAACACTACAATCTTCATATACATAGATTTTATTATTATTTTTTTCTTATAATTACCCATCTCCAATTTCATCAAATTTGAAATAGAATTATCGATTGTGTGTACAGTGGAGTACCACTTTGTGAACTGATGTAGTTTGTTTTTCATCACCTCCATTCAAAGAAGGATATGATGAAGGATTAAATACATTTATATTATATTTTTCATATTATTATAATTATTAAATCTAAATATTACATATAACTTTTTAACTTCCATGCCAATTAAAATACGATAACATTGCTCGTGTGTATGACAAACTACAACCTCACAAAGCAATGTAATTCATTTTTAAATTATGATTTACATGGAATGTAATAAATATAAAATAAATGAATATATTTGATATATTTGAGATTATATTTATTATATTAAATTAATTTATCACCCATTTCATTACCCTTTCACTCATTAATGAAATGATATTGTCCCTAATGCGTACATACGATCTACCGTTTCCACGAAGCGATGCGACTCATTTTCCATTACAAAATTTTAAGAGTGGTTATAATAATTTATTCAATGATTAAATATGATATTTATTCCATTATTATAATTATTTATATGATATAATTATATCATATTTACATGAACATGATCTTTCATTACAAAAATCACATAACAAAACAATGCAAATAACACCTGAAATAATGGAAATAATGAAATATTTTTATCAAGTGGGTGGTAAAATACTATAAGTGGATCATATATGATATTATAAATATGGTTATGATTATTTTATAAATTAAAACCATTATTAAAACTATTATACCATATGTTAAATAATGTTCAACCAAAAGGAAGTGTGAGGAATTAGACTTCATCTCAATTTCCCTTCATTGATGCATATTTTTTTAATGTTCACATATATTATTATATATGGTGTACATACTAAACCTTTGACTATAATATCAAGATTAATTAATAATGTGTGGTATTTAATGTCTCTATTTCAATTATCTAATTCAAGGGGTTTTGATATAAAAGTTACCAAGTGGCAATGAATTTTATAATTTAATTTCGTTTCATTAGGCTATATGACACCATAATTATCCTTGATATTATAAATTATATAAGTAATGTCTCTATACTAATATTTCAGTATTTAAAATTGTCTTATGTGAATTTAAAGTATATACACACAATCAATTCCTTGATTAATTCTCTTATAAACATTTTGGTAATTTTAAGGGTTTTATTCACACCCTCATGCTATTCGATGTTATTTAATATTTAATTTCAGTTGAAGGTAGTTATGTTAAAATTGCATTATAAAACCATTTAATTTAATTATATAGTAGTTATTCATGATAATTTCATGTAATTGTTCCATTTTTCCAATCTTTTATTCTTAAAATAATTGGGAAAATATTTTTAAGAAAATAAGGATTCAATTCTCCATTCTAGCAGAAATTCATTTTCATACAAAACCATGTTCTCTAAAAATGATTCCCAAAATGTTTTTCACCTATTAAAAATGATTTCATAATGTCATTTTTACCCTTTTTTAATATTTTTTTAAAGAATTCTTCATTTCATTTTCAAAACAATTCCTATTGGGATTTTATTAAAATAGCGAAAGGAATCATTGTTTTAATTTTTATTGAATGAATTGAACATCTAGCTGTCATGACCAATACAATGTTTTAAATATTATTTTATAATTTTTAAATGTTATTTTTCGTAATTTTTTTTTGAAATACTAGTTTCAAAAGTTATTTTCAAAATAAAAATGATATTTTATTCATGAATGTTTTTAAAATATTTTTATGATATTTTTGTTCATCAATGAAAAAAACCATTTCTTCATTCTCCAATGGGTTTCGGTTGTATTTATACCATAATTATTATTTCTATGGATGGTGTATGTTCATTTTGTCTAGGGAAGGTATTGATATTTAATTTCTTGATTCATTATTGAAGTCATTAACATTCCATTGAAATATTAACTTTTATATAATCATTAGACATTAAATTTTCCTTAAATATCCATATTACTCATCAGGGATATGTTAATTTATTAAAACATATAACATTTTTACATAATGTTTTATAAATTTAATATTATTTTTTTATTTTGGGGAATATTTATAATTTCATATTCCTTACTCTATACGGATATCTGAAGACAAGGCACATTGTTCATGAATTAAATCAATTATTCTATATATGAGGAACGATTTTAAATATGATGTGATGGGTGGGGCCCAGTATAAAATATCCCCACAATAAATTGGCTGGTCTCACGATATAAATATGTAAGATATCGTTAAATAGTTTTTTACCTATAGATTTAAATAGTTTTATGAAATGTCTTGACAATAGAGGTAGAATGATTCTTGAGATCATGATGTCTAATAATAAATAAATTACTTCATCTAGTATTCAATTTTTATTATTATCCATGAGATGTTCATTATGATATTATCTATGGATGGATTTCATTCTCATATCATTGATTAAATGTTATGCGTGTTCAATTATTTACTTTTCCATATTGATCATGCTTTATATATTCAAGCAGTCAATTTTAGAAATGGAATGTTTGTTCATTTATTTACCTTTGCATATGGATTATGAATTATCTAGTTAAGACTATAATGTTTTTTAAATGGAATATTTTTTCTATTATCTACCTTTCCATATTTATTATTATCCATGAGATCTATGGATGGACTTCTTTCTTAGTTTATTGATTACATGGAATTTGTGTTTAATTATTTTCTTTTTGATATTGATTATGTTTATTTATTCATGATATATCCTAAATTACTTAACCCTTATTTTTTCCTTTCCTAATAATACATGAAGTTTTAAATGATTGATGTAACATCTTGGACCCGAATTCCACCAAACGATTCCCCGATACCGGTTTCTCACATGGCCTCAAGTGCATCACCCCAAACACCAGAGGATGCCGACTAGTAGAGAGGGGATATGGTGTGTATGTGGGGAGAATATTAAATCTTTTCAAAGTGTAAAGAAGTAATATAAATCATTCAGATCTATAACAGAATAAGTATATCAATAAAAAAACAGATAGTCATCCAGATGATATATATACACACCAAATTCCAAATGTAATCTCATATATAATAATGATCATTCCATGTGACAACATGATATCCAAAAAAATTGTACATAAAATTAGTACAATATACATATCAAATAACAAAAAGACTAATATGTGATATCTTCTAATACCATCATGAGCCTTAGCTCGGTCACATTATCCCATTTTCTTAAGCATGGCACAAAGTGAAGCATCAAACTATGGATTCTTTCCCCAGTCCCTAAATGCACCCAAATAGTCTATCTAGGTACCCAATTATAGCCCAAACATCGCGTGAGATACAATATCAGTAGGTCACCACCAAAAGTGTATATAATAGTTCCTAGCTATGAAATATAATCTAATCAGAGTACACAATATATCATAGATAAAAAATAATAAATTTAAGGTGCTAATAGAATATATATACTACAAAAAAGTTATATTGTATAGCCTGAAAAGGATCCTTATAAAACCCGTGTTAGGCTACTATAATAAGGATATAGTAACAAAAAGTAAGTAAAACACAATTTCCTTGATGTATACACAATATATCATATCATCCATGGCCACACAATATAACTTGTATCTCATAACAACCATAGCTAATCTGTATAACAAGAAGTGTCACATATACCACAGTTGAGCCATATAATCAAGCATGTCACCTTTACCATAGAAATTCCATATAAATAGGAATTTCAGACCTCTCAGGACCAAATCCAATATGTTGTGAACCAAGGTATCATAATCGAGACCCAAGAGCATCTTGATAGATACTCGGTTAGGCTTGATTTAGGGTCCAAGGAGCATGTCAATATACCATGTCCACTACAAGCCCAAACAAGGTAGATCCAAGGGTTAACAAAGAAGTAGTCATCCCATAGATTCAATATTCAAGGGGAATTATAGGTCAAAGGAATATACTATAGTTTCCATGAATGATGGGGTAGCACACTCAAGAAATCCTATATAATCATTCATTATTCAATTCAATTACCATTTCATACCATGAGTTTAACCACTCATAAATCAATTCACAATCAATCACATTTCATGAGTTTACTCACTCATTTCCATAATTGCTAAATAATCCATTTAATAAATTCAAGATTCATATAAAACATTCAATTAAAATCATCAAAATTCAATCTAAGAAATATCCATCTCCTAACAATCAATTCAAGCCATTTAATTTAATTTATTTATAGGCTTCCTCTAACTAAGAAAGCACTAACTCACCCTAAGGGTTGTTCAAAAAATGCATAAGAATAGGTAATTAAAATAGAAAATATGATTGGTGTACTTGGTTGGGGAAAAACCCAACACCTATCAATGAAACTAAACGAGATCCCAAACATGTTCCATTTCATTTAATTCAATTATTCACATAATCTTCAAGATCATGCCTGAAATTCCGGAGGTTAGAATAATTGAAAATAGATCTATAAAGAATAGAACCATTCAATAAATTCATAGACCACCTAATGTAGGTCCAATGTAGAGTGCTCATTGAGTATCATATTTAGATTCATCTTAGATCTGAAGAAAAATCAAGATTAGATGAAGAAACCAAAAATACATCAAATTACATTGCACATAAATAACTCCATCGTTTTGATGTTAAATGAATAATGGAAGAAAATTAATTGAGTAATCATTGGGGTGGATCTAATGATATGATCATCGCTTGAATATGAGTTTAGATGGGGAAATGGTAGAAAAATATACCCAAAGGACTTCGAAGGAGCTCCCAATATGTTGTAGTCCAACAAAAGAGGTAAAGTGAAATAGAAAATAGGTTTTAACATAATATAAAGAAGAACTAATAATTTTACCTCATTTTACAATGCCACATAGTTAGGAAAAGATATGTCTAAACTATCCACCAACTATGCACCCTTCATTTTAATAGGGAGACCTCACAAGGTTAGTGTGTATGATTTTAGTAACCGTGTGCAAACCATATCTGTAGCCACTATCAAAAATTCTTGAGCCCCTCACATGTGTGTGTTCTTTTATCAAAATGGTTTTATTAAATGGTGTGGCTCCTGGATCCATCTTTCCATCCCCACGTGGTTATTAGTAACCATGTGGCTTATCCCACATGGTTTTTTCTAAACATGTGGCCTCCCTAATTATTCCAAAAAATATGGGTTCTAGGATTCAAACAAGCCCCTAACACCCTAGATACCCCAATAAACTCAAAATGTATTTATATCAGTCCATAATTAAGAATTTAAACTGAAAAAAAGATTAGTACCTCATATGAATACATGATAACTTACAATCTTCTCCCATAAAAGAAATTTTCTATAAATTTTCTTGTCAAAAGTTATCCAGATTCATTTGAGGATAACTCCGGCCACTGAGAATGTATTTTGGACTCACATTCCCATGTATCATCATGTAAATGCTCATGCTTCCATTTCACCCTTACTAGAGTAAATGACCGGACTTAGTGAACATTCATGATCCTATCAAAGATACGAATCAGATGTATCTTAAAGGATTAATCTACCAATAACATTACCTCATTTGAAAATAGTGTGTGATATGTGTCTGAGTGATAGTGGAACATTTGAGAAATATGGAATACATCATGCATGGGAAAATACCTATGAGGTAACTATAATAGATATTCTATCGACCCGACTCTCTCTATAATCTCAAATGGATTTATATATCATGGTGGAAGATTACCCTATCTCATAATCCACTAGTGTACGGGCCTCAGTATGATATGTAAAAAGACACAATCCATGACCTCAAACACAAAAGGTCATATGAAATGATTGGTATAAGATTTATGTCAAGACTGTGTAGTAATCATATTCTTCATGGTGAACTGGATCTGCTGAGAAGTATCCTTCACCAGATGTAACCCCAGTAAAGGTGTATCACCCACCTATAACCAGCACAAAGGAGATCAACATGGAAATCCATTAAAATACTCATAAGGGGCCATATGTATTGTATCCTGATAGATTTTAGTTTAGGAAAACTCAATAGGGTGTATATGACTCTCTTAAGATACCCCGAAATCTATAATGCATGATCACATCATTTCCTTAATAACTTGTATCATATGGTCTGATTGTATATTAGTATGAGGGTGGAATACTATGCTTAGAAGAACCTTTGCACCCAGTACCCTATCTAAACTCCTATAGAAATGAGATATAAAAGGGGAATCCATATCATAAATGTTAGTGAATGGGAACCCATGAAGTCAAACTATCTTACAGATATATAACCTCCCAAGATCCTTAACACTAAAGGTCTCCATGATTAGTAAGAAATGTGAAACCTTCATGAGATTTTCCACAACAACCCAAAAATCATAACTATCTCATGGTGACCCTGAAAAACTGGTAACCAAATCCATCACGAAATCATCCCATTTCCACTTAAGAATAGGTAACTACATTAAGTGTCCATTTGTCCACTGATGTTCCTACTGCACCTGCTGATAGATGTAACACATTGTAACAAAACTGGATACATCACGTTCTATCCTTGACTACCATTACTGTTGGCATATGTCATGATACATCTTGTTAATAGTGGGATGAAATGACCAAACTCTGGCATGAAACTCCTACTTTATCTCTTTCTGTATGTCCACTGGGACCCATACACAACAACATATACACAAGATATGCTTCTCATATATAGTCCAACCATGAGGTGGGTCCTCAATTTCCATACTCTCCCATAGTAATCGTCCCTCTAAATCTGATAGTTGCCTCATCCTCACTCTATCAAGTAGGGTAGAGGTCCCTGCTAAGGATGAAAAATATATCTTCCCTTAACTCTCATGCACCTCAAAGTGTATCTCACAGACCAAATTCATAATATGTCACTCGTTTCACTACTACTAAAAATGGATTTATCAAGTTCTAGGGATTTGATAGAACTACCCAAAAACCATGTTAAAGACCACCTTTGTCAGTCCTAAAAAAAGTGCTCTTAAAAGGTGTCTTAAACAATGATTTTTAGCACTGTCAAAGGGGGTATTTAACAGCGTTTAAAAAAGAAATTTTAAAGTGTGTCAGTTATCATTGTTTTTTTATAAGTGTTGATAAATGAGGTCTTTTATTAGTTCTTGTAAAAAACGTGATGACAAGGGGATTTATCGCCTCTTTTTAAGAAGCGATGATAAAGAACCCCCCTTTACCAGCACTTTTTTACAAGCGCTGATAAAAGTATACTTCAAAAAAATTAAATTTCATTAAAATTAATATACAAATATATAAATATATTTATATTGATATATATATATATATATATATTTATATAAATATAATATATATATTTTTAAATATGCTTTTGATAATGCAAATATGCATTTACACTTAATATATAATACATTTAGTGAAAATAGATTATAAAATAAAAAATATTGTTTTTATTTAATAATTTTCTTATTATTAATGAGTAATATTCATTTAATATTAATTTTAAGATAACAAAAATGAAAAAATTAATAAAAGATATAAAATAAAGTGAAAATGTAACTCAAACTTCAAATGACCATACTATTTATCCTAGTGTCCATTTGGGCTCTACTATATATCTAATCGAATACCAAAATAAGATATATTCCCTTAGTGACATAAGTAAACCTCTATTACATTTTTTGAGGCCAAAAGGCCCATAAGGCTTCCAAAAATGAGTTTTTAGTTGGGGTACCCCAAATTTTTAACATTCGATGGATTTTTAACCCCATTTAAAGGGGTATTTTTTCCCTTTTATGTGGGGCCAAAATGTATTCCCAGGTCTTACATTCATATTGATATTATGGTTTTAATATTTTTATCATTTTTCACAATGTAATTTTATTTATAAATAAATATATGCATGTTTTCTTAAATTTACATGTAATAAATCACTCATATAAATACATATATCAACATATTTATGTAATAATGTATATTATAATGTATATAAATAAATACATATTCTAAAAGTGTGTTTAAAACAATATCTTACCGTTTTTTACATTATAGAAATATATTTATAATGTTTATATATACATATGTCTCTGTATTAATAAATAGAAATATATATTATAATCTAATATATAAAAATGAATATAATATATAATATATTTAAATAAATATAAGTATATATATCAAACACACATGTATTATATAAAAGTATTTAAAAATAATTACATAAATATATGTAAATATATATATAAATAGAAATAACATTAAACAGACAACCAAAAAACATGATGTAGTGGTAAAGGCATTCCATCTTTGAAGGAGAGGTGGAGGGTTTGAATCCAAGTGGGTGTGTGTAATGCTAGAAATTCGCAAAGAGCTAATAAAGAGGGTGGTGGAGTGAAAAGAGATGATAAAGGGGGATGTGGAACGCTGATAAAGGGGACATGGAAGTGTTTATAAAGGGATTGAGTGCATAGGTGTCTGGAATATTTTTACCCATTTAAATGGTTCCTTTAACATGATTTTTTAGCACTGATAAATGTTTCAGGATTTTAATCACTCTCCAATTATCTGTGATTTTTATCGCTGATAAAGGCCTTTTTTAGCGCCATTAAAGGCCTTTTTGTAGTAGTGATACATGCCTCCTAGACTTACAATATCTGAGTCCTCCTGCTTAGTGGATCAGCAACTTCGTTTCCCTTACAAGGAATATAGGCAAGATTAATATCCAAATACTATAGGTAATCAGACCACCTCCACTGTGTCTGATTCAAATCATGTTGTGTAAATATATAACTAACTTTTTTTGGTTCATGTACACTAAAAAATTCTCCCCCAATAAATATTGTCTCCTACAACAAAAAATAATCAATAACAGTAACTAACTAGAGATTGTGCATTGAGTAGTTCCTCTCATGTGACCTTAGCTTTAGTGACTCATGTGACACGAATCTATCTCCCCACATCATCACTTCTCCTAGACTGATACATGTTGTGTCACAACAAATAGTCTAGCTCTTACCCTTCTATGGAATAATCAAGACTGGCCCTGAATTTAGTATCCCTTTAAGCTCCAAAATTTCTATCTCGTATGTATCTATCCATAAAAACTTTGTGACCTTCTAATTCAAAACCTTAAATGGTGCTACCACTCATGAGACGTACTATATAAAACATCTATAAAATCCATCTATCCCTAATAAACTCTATATTTCAAATACCTTCATCATATTTCCCAGTAAATAACTTATCACAGCTTCTCTAGGTCAATTGAAATTTCTATCTCTATGATAATACTACCCATAAAGTGAATTTAATCGATCCAAAAGATAATCTTTGTGAGGTTAGAATATAAATTATTCTCTATTTTTGTATCCAAATTGATCTCATGATGTTTGGAATGGTCAGCTTGATTGTGAGAATACACCAAGATATCATACTTGAAAACCACCATGGATGAATCTATATAAGATAGAAAAAATCTATTCATGTACACCATGAAAACTATTGGTGAATTCATGAGATCGAATAGAATAATTAGATAATCATATAGACCATACCTTCTATGAAAAGATGTATGAGGTATGTATGCAGATAAAAAACACACCTAATGATATTTGGATCTCAAATCAATTTTTGTGAACTCCTGAGCTCCTCAATGATGGTTTAAAGGATCATATATTACTGGAAAGGGATACCCATTCTTAACTTTTATCTAGTTCAATTTTTAATAATCCATGCATATACTAAGGGCACCATCAGACTTTTTCAAAAAAGGACTAAAATACCCCACATAGAAGTACTGGGTTGAATAAAACAAATTTCTTAAAAATCATCTAACTACCTCTTGAGATTATTTAACTCCATAATAGCCATCATGTAAGGAGTAATGGATACTGGTTTAGCTCATGATAATATCTTGATGGAAAAATCAACCTATATCTCAGGTGGAAAACTAGAAAATTTTTCCGGGAATACTTTCCTAAAATGATCAACCACTAGAGGGAAATAATCTTGATACGCTCCTTGATCATCCATATATAAGATAGAAATATGGGCTATCCTCCTGCCTATCCCATGATGCTCTGGCTGTCCTGGATCTTCTAGATATCCCATTTAACCCTGTGATTATAAAATATGCACTCTAGTGATGTTAATGCTACCCTCTGAAAATCGAAGTAAACATAATCTCAATAAAAAACTAGCTAGTCCATTATGAGTATGAAATCAAACCCAGTCATATTGAGGGGAAAAAATATTCTAGATGAATTGACACCCACCAACCTCAAGGGGGCACTCCCTGAACTAACGTACATCCTTTATGCTGATCCCCATTGGAGTGTCAAGTGTTTGAATGCCTTATGAAAACTAAATTTCAAGACCATGTCCTTCCACCATAGTTACATATATTAAAATATGCGATGAAAATATATTAAATATATCAAATACAAGAGTATAGGATAAAAATATCGTACCTCTCACCATAGATGTTCCGGCATACTTCTCCTCAGGTGTAGGCTATACAGAATATATCTAGGCTAAACTGTGGCCATGTGACACAACCTCACAACCCAGTGTAGTCCCACTGTACTATCTCAGTATAAATGGTTCCTAGATTCCTTGAACATGATGGACACTACACCAACCGGATCGATTAGTTCTACTACAGCTACTTGCATGATGTAGATCATTGAAACCCACTACTGAACCTAGTGTTAGAGTTGACCCGCTACCCCTCACTACCTGATAGAATATCCTACAAAAATGTTTCACATGGCCCATACTACCACAATCTTAGAACTCGACTAGTTTGAGATCACATTGATTTATCATGTGTCCCGATCAACCACACTGATGACAAAAAACTACACTCTCAATACTAGTGGCCTGTATGGTATTCACCTCACATGAAGCAAAAAAATGCCTCTTTCATCCACTAGAAGTTGAAAAAATGGGTAGAGAGAGTATAATGTTCTTCTCTATGCCCCCATATTAACTTTTTTTATGCTCTATACTTAGTTCCTGATTTAATATCATAGTAATGTGAATCAACCTAAGCATGTTTACTTGAGATTGAACAAAATTTCAAAGAACTTCCTCAAAGTTCCTCTCCCTTGAAGCCTCATCAGTAAGGAATATCATCAGAAAACATTACAACACTATAAATAATACCGAATACTCCATAACCATCATAGAACCCTACTTTAGACACATGAACTATTTATCCTACTCTACTCTCATAGTCTCAGGAAAAAATTAGTCACAAAATCTGGTTTGAAAATCCCACTAAACCATATCATGTAGTGCATCTTCCTAGTTCGAAACACCACACTATCACTTTTCTAATACCTGATGAATATAAGTCATGAGATTCACTCTCCTCTCTAAAGATGTCTCTAGATGATCAAATATTTACATAGTTTTCTCAAGACATAAATCATCATCCTATGAACCACAATCCTATAAAACTATAGGAGGATGCTACTATTGGAACACATACATTAGCTCACCCATAGATGAGGTCAACTGAAGTGATTCCTAAAAAGTATGAATGAAGTAGACAAACCCCTCACAGAATAATTCCTCAGCACATGTGTCTAGTAAAACTGATGGTTCATCAGTTGACACTATAGGAGGATCTATTGGTAGCCCTTGGATCACCACCTCCAGAGAATGGTCATCACCACCCTCTTGGTGTATGATTGGAGGTTGTCATGGTTGCATTCCTCTACAATTCCAAACACAATCCTTTTAAAATAATGATAACAATGTTCACAACTAAAACTAGAGGAAAGGTAAAAAAAATTCTATAAACATTTTTTTACCACAAATCATGACTCTAAATCCAAGATTGGTGAAAAGAAACAGCCTTAAAATTCAATAGAGACACTACCTACTAACCACTCAAAAGCTAAGTCTAGGTCAAGTTCTCAATTTCACATTTCATTTTCCATTTTATTCATATTCAATTAAAATATAATTTTGAATGGTTGAAGCAAATAGTTCACCAAATTTTGATGCATAAGGGATCATATTTCCCATGACCTAAAGGTGTCCACTTAATCCACACCATAACTCATTCTAATTCATGAGACTCATGATCTATGATTCAACAAGCCATAATTGGATACTCAAGGTGTTTGGTATAGCATAATCAGGAAAACTATCCTTAGGATATGGTACGAACTCTAAGAACTAACCATGTTTCTCAATCAACTATCAAAATACCATGTATAACTATCACGAAACCTATAAAACATCATGTAAACAAGAAATGCATCGAATATGGATTGGAATAATTCATGAAATTTAATTTCTAGAATGTGCCTAAAATGAAGAATGAGATGTAATACCCTCATCTCATTAGTATTATACAAAATATAACCCTCAATCATATCAATGATAGCATCAAATATCAAGTGCATCACCCAACGGTGGAATCAAATCAACTTTAATAGAAAAATTATAGTAGACATCAATTTTCATTCAAGGGAATTTAGAATTTTAATATATGTGGGTGAGATATGCCCAGAAAAAAACATATTACACAATTCCTATTTGATATTATCCATTTTTATTATCTCAAAATAGTAAATAAAACTAGAAAAGTATCACTCTGATACCAAATTGTAACATCCAAGACCTGGATTCCATTGAACGATGCCCTGAGTTCTGTTGGTCACAAGGCCTCAAGAGCATATCCCTAAATTCTAGAGTCTCACGACTAGTAGTATGGGACTTGGGTGTGTCTTTGGGGAGACTATGACCTCTTATCAGAGTGTAATACACTATTATAAATCATACACATCAATAAAAGAATCATTAAATTAATCAAACAATAGATAACCATCCAAATGACAAATATGTACAAAAAAATACAAAAGTAATATCATATACAATGATGATCATATCACATCTCTACAAAAAAAACAAAATAGGTATACATGACATCAGTAAAATACATGTATCAAATAAAAAATTATAAAAAGAACTATATCTTGATAACACTATGAGCCTCATCTTGTCCTGTGCTCCCCTACACCTAAGCATGTCACAACGTCATGCATCAAACTATGGATGCTTTCCCCAGTCCCTATATTCAATAAAATAGTCATTCTGAGTACCTAATGAAAGACCAAGCAGGGCGTGAGATACAATCCCAATAGGTCACCTCCAAAAGTGTCTAAAACATGTCCTGGTTGTGCAATATAAGCTTAGTATAGTGAAAATTATATCACAGTTAACCAATAATTAATTTAAAGTAACCCTAATATATATATATACTATAAAATAAGTGAAATTTAATATCCTAATGAGGATCTATGAAAAACATGTGTCAAGATACTAAAAAAGGTAATAATAAGAATAAGGAAGTAAAACACCATGGCCTCACTGTATACACAATATCTCATATCATCCATGACCACACCATATAACTTATATATCTGAATAACCATGACCGAACTATATATCTAGAAGTTTAAAAACTACCAAAACTGAGTTGTATAATCAATCAGGTCACCTTTACCATGACCATTCCATATAAATAAAAATCTGAGAACCCTTGGGGTTATATCTAAGGTGCACTGAACCATGACATCCTCATTGAGTCCTAGGAGCATCTCGTTGGAAACTCGGTTAGGATTTTATTGGGTTCCAAGGATCATTTCAACAGAATATATACACCATAATCCCAAACTGAGTGATTCAAATGGGTTGAAAATCCCAAATAATGCCCTGAAATCAAGATATATGAAGCATTGTAGGTCCATTGAATCAACTGCCATTTCCATGAGCCATGGAGAAGCACACTCATGGATTTATATATAATAATTAAACATCAAATTTAATTACCATTTCATACCATGAGTTTAGCCACTCATATATAAATTTAAAGTCAATCACATTTCATGAGTTTAATAAGTCATTTTCATAATTTCAAAATAATCTATTCATTAAATTCATATTCCATATAAACAATTTATTCAAAATAATCAACATGAAAATGAGGAAATAGTAACCTCATAAAATTAAATTTAATTTAATTCATTTCTTAATATGTTTTCTTTAACTAGGAACGACCTATGTCACCCCATGGGTGGTTAAAGAATGGAATTGGCATACACAATTTACATGGCACAACCCCTTGGTGGTCTTGGTTAGAGAAACAACCTCCAACACATCTTGAAGGAACTAAAGGGAATCACAAACATGTTTGATTTCATTTAATTCAGTTTTTCAATTCATTTTTTGGACCAAACTAAAATGTATAGTGGGTGGAACAATGATAACTAGCTCTATAATGCACCAAAATACCCAAGAAAGGTATAAACCACATATCATATGTCTGTAGTAGAGTGATCGTCTAATATCAAATTCTAAATTGACTCAAATTAGAATAAAAATGAATAATTGATAAATAGACTAGGAATAAGTAAAATTACCTCGCACTAAAATAACTTCATCAATTCAAATTTAAATGATGAAAAATACAAAAGGAATTGATTACTCACCGATGCATACCCAACGAGATGATCGGTTCTCAAATATAAATTTAGATAGAGAAATAGTACCAAAATCTACCCAAATTCCTTAAAAGGATATCCCAATGTGTTTTTGTATAATGAAGTAGGATAAGTGAAATGGAAAATATTTTTTAACATAATTTAAGAGAAAAAAGGTAATTTTGACTGAATTTATTGGGCCACACAGTTGGACAAACCGTGCGTCAACCATGTATCCTTTTTTGTATGGAGGGGAAACACACATTGTTAGTGCACATGATTTGACTAACCATGTGAAATATTTTCATTCATCCACTGACAAAAACTAAAGAGGTCATCACTTGGGCATATGCCTATATCTTATTGGTTTACTCAAACAGTGTGGATCATGGAGCCCTATGTCCATCCCCAAATGGTTAGTAGTAACTGTGTGGTCTTTCCCACACTGTTTCTACTTACCATGTGAATAAGAACCTGACCTTAAACATTACATAATATAGTAAATTATACTACAATTCACATTCTAGAATTCCCAAAGATATTTTCGGTTTATAGATTTAGAGAATTAGGAAATAAATCATACATATAAACCCAAAATCATACAAAGTGGGTACTATTAAAATAGTTTCCATTTCTTTCATAATACAAAAGTATTTTGAAAAATAATAAAAAATTTCATGAAAATTATTCACAACATTCAGCCTGTCTTATTATTTTCTCTTCCCCATCCTTAAACCTTATGAAAAAATTTTAAAACTTGGGATGTGCACAAAATGATATGTAAGGGTATAAAAATGGAGGAAATGAAAGTCTATGAATACTTATTTAAATTTGAAATCACTTCCACAAAGCATAATTATCACCCATTAAGTATCATATAGCAACTTTTTGAAAACATGATATTTACATAAAAAAAATAAAACATAAATAAAAAAAGGTAATTTGGGTAATTAATTACTTATGAGTGTAACCATCATTGCTACCACATGATTTTTAACCCTCAATACTACCTTCAAATTTGACCCTTATAGCTATGTTATGATGTAACCCTCACAAATATCTTATGGTGTAACCATCTTTTTCCTCTAGAAATGGGTATGACCTCATTGATTTAAGGTTAAAACATTCCAAGTAGTTTCTAATGACATTGTTCATAGAACCAGAAACATCCGATGATTCTATATCCATTTGGACCCACTTTCCAATGGTAGGTGCTCACTAGTTCTGGATTGATGAGGCTTAAGAATTTGCATTAGTCGAGAGGATGGAAGTCGGACTCATCACACCTTTTTGGGGGGAATTATTGTCTTCTCTAGGACACTCTTTATAGATTTAAGTTATGTTCGTGAATCCTTATTACATTACCATGTATGAAAAGGAGATTTCCTTTAGATCTGACAATCAATAATTAAAATGAATGAGATTTCGAGAATCCTTTATATGTATTCTGGATTCTTCATCGATAGAGAATCATCTGTATTTTTTACAGATTCTTAGTCAATGATATTCTTCAACACATTATATAGAAATCTCTTGGTCATTATGATAACCATAATGGTTTTAAATACACTCAGCGTGGCACTTTAAGTTTATTGTTATTTAGAAAGACATGGATTATTTTAGAGTTGGGATCGTACCCGCAGATGGGATACCTACGTATCCTTTGTCTTAGAAAAAGAATCAGAACACACGTAGTTCGAGTAAAGATGTATGAGGTTTATGCATGATTGATGGATAAAAGAAATATTTCATAATTACTTTTACACTCTAAGCTCACGCGAGTCATGCTCGGTGTGAGAAACAAGAGGTATTGGTAAAACTAGACAATTGTGCAATGAAAGATGCAATTATAAGAAATGATGTGGGGCTTATGTATGTATGACTGACCAGATAGATGAATATTAGGATTTACTTCAGGGAAGAAACCCAGTAACAAGGTCCATAAATGTATATGTGCTTTATGGAGATTTGGAAACTCTAACATGGGGATTATTCATGAGGAGGATTCCCATATTAGGAGGGGACTTATGATTGGGTTTTACTCCTGATAAGGAAGCCCAAGAAAAAAAGTAAATGAATACTGGTTAAGAGAAATTATGACTGGGGCTTATTCTTAAACAAGAGGCCCAGGTTAAAGGGATTTTTATGACTGGGTATTACCCCTGAAAAGGAAGTTTAGTTTAAGAAAATTTGGATTTTGGGAACTTGGGGATTAATCTTAAAGAGGATGCCGATATTAAAATAATTATGGTTGGGGCTTACTCTTGAGGAGAATTCCCAAAATGAAGGGAAATTAAAGAATGAGGATTACTCCTAAAAAGCAGGCCTAGGTTAGGGGAGTTGGGGCTTACTCGTATAGAGGATGCCCAAATTAAGAGAACTTGGATTGGGGCTTACTCTTGAAAAGGAGGCCCAAATTAATGATTCTCTAATCATAAAGGATGAGGTTGAATAAATGAAATCTCTAACCTCAGTGACATAAAGATGTGTAAATCACTAGGTTTTGAGAGATTTTCCATATAATTCCTTTCAGATAAGGAATCCAATAAGGAATCCATGCCAAAAGAAATGACTTTAAAGAGGGTTTTGAAGGATGGATCTTGAATATGAGAGGTGGATAACCATAAGAGAGGGGCAAAAGGCAGGAGAGGCACCCAAAAAGAAGTGGGCGCGTAGGTCCTGCATGGGCCCGCAAGTCCAGGTCACACAAGTATACTTGTGCGACATATGGGTACTTGCACGACGGTCAACCCTTCGGGTAATACATGGGCGAGACATGGCTCATGCCCTTAATATTATCCCTATAGGATTCCAAAAGAGTAGCGCGTATGTTTTTTTGAAGGGGTAAGGAAGCGCACATGTGTGGCCATTTCCCTTAAGGTCTATCCACATAGGCGCGCAAGTGTTAATGAGTTTCAACACATATGCCTTGTTTCCATTATTTATACCTTCCATTATAGTTAAGAAATTACCTTAGATGTTTTCGAATGACTTCTAGAAGAGGCTTGGGCAACCAGAGCTCGAATATGAGTTTTGGAATTTTTTCGTCCTAAAATGGGGGGCCCGCCATGGGTACTTACAGGCCAGGGAAGACCCTGGGTGAAAAATAAAAGAGGGTGTGCAAGTCACATGCACAACCATTGGGAAGTGCGCAAGTATACTTGCGCGACCTTAGTGGAACTTGCATGAACCAAGTGAAAATTAAAATTTGTTCATGCCTTTGTCAATTTTTGATGTTTCTTCAAAGGATGAATCACTTTGTACTTGGGTATTTCCCTTTTTCAGTATTTAGACATTGTGACGGAAAGGATCATCAAAAAATTCCCCCCCCCCCCCTCAGAGTTGGATCCAAAAGAAATGAGGATGTGAATCTGAGGTAAAGAAGAAAAAGAAGTATAGTTTGTTTTTTGATAGGATTATTATAAATATCCCCAAAAACTTTGAATCTTTTAAATTGCTCAATATTACCTAAATCATACGAAATGTATGTTTAGTGAGCTGGGGCTTGACTTTTATTCAGAGTTCCCTTTTCTTTTGTGGGAATTTTAAAGTCATGTATGTTGGTCATAAAAAGGCTAATGTTTATGGTCGAAATAGCTTTGACTGAGTGGATTAACATTGACTCAATTCATTGATAATTTATCTGAAAACATATTACCATGTTCACGTATGAGGGAAAATATGTAAACGATGACTTAAAAAATTTGAATCTAAGGAATGATATGAAAAATCGCTAAATGGAATTAGAAGAAGTAGTTCCCATGAATGAAGTTACCATTATTTAACAAGCCCGTTAGGGGGTTGAATTATGCAGGGCCACCTAAGGGAATTGGCAACATAGTAAAATAATAGCATATTTTGGCTGAAAAGTCTGTTATGTAGACTATTTATGCAAGGCCGCCTAAGGGCACGTGATACATAGTCAGGAAAAAAAACTCTCAGAAATATACTTTATTACCGCTAAAAATCTAGTGGAAGTTTATGGGGATTCAAATTCTCCAAAGCATAGAGTTCGCTGTATGGAGAGACGTACTTGAATACGGAGAAGATATTTCCAAACAAGATTGTCTAGGAACAAGATGAATGTAACTCTTATGATGGTCTAACCCAAACATAGGTAAGGGAAATATAAACCATAGACTTGAATACTTTAATATCATGAAAAATAGTATGGGGAAATTTTTTTAAGGATGGCTATTTTTTCCGTATCCCTACATATTGTTGTTAAGACAACTAAGGACAAAAGAGGTTTTCCTTCCATGAATGAAGTTAAAATTATTTGACAAATCCATTAGGGGGTTGAATTATGTAGGTCCACTTAAGGGCGTTGGCTGCATAGTCAAATAATAGTATCCTTTGGATGACAAGTTTGTTATGTAGACAGTTTACGCAAGGCTGCCTAAGGGAACGTGCTTTATAGTCAGGAAAAAGAACTCTCAAGTGTCAAACATTTTGTGACCATAATTCAAGAAAATGGTTATGGAGATCTGGATGTATTCAAGGTTAGGAGTATGACATATAAAATGGGCATTGTCCAATTCATGAATGAGATACATAGATCAATGCTAATCATAATCATGTTGTGGTTGGGTCCTGAATTGAGATGTTGGATTTCACTACGTATCCCATAAGGATGGGAATCAAGCCATATGTAGTTCTTGAAATACAGTTTAACATCATGTGGGATGAATGTATGGGAAATCTTAGTTTAGGGTCATAGAACTCGGACCATAATAATGAATAGACAGTGTGTGTTTTCACAGGGACTTTTCAGCCATGGAACTGAAAGTTAAATTTGGGGTTAGGCCCAAATACTTGGGGTTGGATATGAGGGATTCTCTAATGTTCCTACGTATCCCATAAGGAAGGGAATCAAGCCACACATAGTTCTAAAAATACCCTCTGTATAGATTTGGTTCGTACAAGTGAAGGGTGAAGGGTACATTAGTGCAATAATGGTTTGACCTAAGATAAAAGGTTCGGGTATTTCCATGTATGCACGTAGTCTTTGGAATATAACATGACTGGAGATCAATGTAAATAATTATTCCCTCTTAGGTGAGGGTATCATATAATGTGGTAGTTTATTGTCGTACAGGACAAAAGTGTTGTATAGTTTTACATCATGTAGCAAGGATAAATGTGAACCAATATGAAGAGATTGGTTTTGGGATTAAACCTCAGGAGGTTGCCTACATACCCAACCTAGAAGGCAAGGATCAAAGTCTGCGTAGTTCAATTAATGAATGAATTAGTGATCAAGTTTTTCTTGGGGACAACGACCTAAAAAAATTGTGTTGGGACTTACACATGGTTAGCGGCCCAGAGAAAGTGTTATGGTTGAAGTTTACTCTAAGATCATGTGTGTCATACTTGGTGTGAGAAACAAGGGGTATCAACAACATTAAAGATGCACAGTTTAATGTCATGTATGAAATATGAAGGGCCGATGCAGTTTAAAGTCTTGCAGTGTGGACTATTGGTTCTGTACAGTTTAGTGTCATGTAGCAGGCACAAAATACAGTTTAACGTCATGTAGGACAAATATAGGGACACAGTTTTAACATAATGTAGGATGTTAACACATTTTTTCATCATGTTGGACAATAAGGGTGTTATACAATTTAGCATATTGTAGCTAAGACATTGGGGACAATACAGTTTAACGTCATGTTGGACGAATGGGGGACTATGCAGTTTAATGTCATGCAATAAGGACAAAGGAGATACAGTTTAACATCTTTTTGGATGTATTAGGGTCTTTTTCACAGTTTAAAGTCATGTTGGACAATGGTAAGAACAGTTTAAGGTCATATGCATCGACCAGAGATTATGTAGTTTAACGTCTTTCTAGACTTAGGACTTCTGTACAGTTTAGCGTCATGTAGTTAGGACATCACAGTTTAACATCATGTTGGACGACAAGGGTGAATATAGTTTAAGGTCATAAGCATGGAATATTGATGTTGCAGTTTAACATATTGCTGGAAGATAGCAGAGTTTAATGTCATGTTGGACAATAAGGGACTTCTGTACAGTTTAGCGTCATATAGTTAGGATTTCACAGTTTAACGTCATGTTGGACGACAAGGGTGCAAATAGATTAAGGTCATATTCCTGGACTATTGATGCTATAGTTTAAAGTCTTCCTGGACCTTAAAGTATTTGTCTTACCCAAAATACTTCTTCAGAAATCTAGCATTGGTTGGAGTTGTAATGAGTTCTCCATCCATTGAGATTAAAGAAAAAGCTCCATTGGAATAGACCTTATGTATTGAATAAGGTCCTTCCCATTTTGGCTTCAGCTTCGGAGGTTTCTTTCTTGGTATCATCAGTGTTATAAGAAACAATACCAATTCTCCCTGAATGAATTAACGAAGATGAAATTTTTGGTTGAAATATCATGCTATTCAATTCTGATAGACTTTCATGTGGTGCATGGTGCACAATATTTCCTCATCTAACCGTTCAAATTCATCCAATATATTTTTAGATTTCTCATCTGTAGATGACTGGTCGCAAATGGATACTCTGTGCGAGGGTAATTGAATCTCAATGGGTAGGACTGCTTCTGTTCCATATACCAATGAATATGTAGTAGACATCTTTGCAGTGCGGGTGGTGGTTCGATAAGCCCATAAAGCATGAAAGTGTTTATCAGGCCATGATTTCTTATCTTTATCCACCATATTTTGCAGTATGTTTGAAAGAGTCTTGTTGAAAGCTTCAATCTAGCCATTGGCCACAACATGATACTGATATGAATGATTGGATTTGATGTTTTATTCTTGATACAACTTCCTCATCTCATATGAAAAAAATTTGGTTCCATTGTCCGTCAGTATGGTATGAGGGACACCAAATCTGGTAATGATGTTAGACTTGATGAAGCTAACAATGCATTTAGAACTGACTTCTTTGAGGGGTATTTTCTCTTCCCATTTTTAAAAGAAGTCAGTGGCAGTAAGAATATACTTCAACTTCTTGGCTGTAGCATAAGGATAAGGTCCCACTACATCAATTCACCATGTGGAAAATGGCCACGAGTGTTTAGCTGTATGAAGAAACTCTGGGGATGATGAAGGAAGTTGGCATGTACTTGGAAAGAAAGAAAATTATTTGTAAAATCAACACAATCTTGTATCATTAAAGGCCAAAAGTATATAAGCCTTCAGATTTGATCATACAGTCTATGTCCAGACCGGTGGGCACCACATACTTCTGCATGCACTTCTTTCATGACAACCATTGTCTCTTCACCATCAATGCATCTGAAGAGAACTCTTTAAAAACCTCTTTTGTAGAGAATTTTTCTAGGTGATTAGGGATTTCATAAAGAGTAAAATTGACTACACGTCTCTCGACTTGTTCTTTCCCAGCTCTATCAGGTGGAAGTGTTCAATTTTTAAGGTATTCAATTATAGGTATCATCCATCCTATAGTATGACCATATGGTTCAGGAATGGGACTAATTTCATTAATTTCCTCTATTATAATTTGAACATATGGTGAAATTGTACGACGGTGGGAAATACTGATGGTTGCTTCGTCCTGATTTGGATCTACCAGAGTTGTAGCTATATTAGCCCGTGCATCGTCTTGGTAATTTTTTGATCTCAAAACAAAATAAAATGTCGGTTCCGAAAGAAAATTCCGCCATTAACTCTCTGATGTAATCATATAAAGGGATTAGTTCTTCTTTTCTGATTGCATAATCCCCATTGACTTGTTCGATTACCAAGTCTAAATCACATTTCACCTTTAAGTGATTCACTTGTTCTTGAAGCGCTAAATCCAATCTTGTGATAAGATCTTGGTATTCTGCTTCATTATTTGTACCACCTCCCAACAATGAGAAGGAATAGGGAAACACTGCCTTTTCTAGAGAAATGAGCACAATTCCTAACCCAACTTTGTTGAATTTAGGATTTCTATTTTCCTCCCTGTTGGACTTCTGGAAGCACCATCATTGTACATTTCCCATGTTTGAAGAATATATTGAATAAAGAATACTTCCTCATCAGTATGTTCAATATATGAAGATGTATCTTTTACTGAAGGATGTTCAGCAAGGAAATCAGCTATAGCTTGTCCCTTTAGTTCCTTTTGAAACACATATTGAATATCAAATTGTTGCAAAATAATTGCCCACTTGGCCAGACGTCCAGTAAGCATTGGAAAACTAAGGATGAATTTGAGCGGGTTATTGTTAGATACCAATTGGACCTCGTGATGTTGCAGGTAGTGTCTCAACTTATGAACTGCAAAGATTAATGCTAGGAAGCACTTATCAATATTTGAGTATCGGTTTTCATCTTCAAGAATAGTCTGACTGAGATAGTAGAGGTATTTTTCATTCCCAGCATCATTCTTTTGAGAAAGAAAGGCACCCAATGATTGTTCTAAAGCTGTCACATATAGGATAAGTGGTCTTCCTTAAACAGGTGGCATTAACACTGGTGGACTCAAGAGATACTTCTTGAGAATATTGAATGCTTCTTGACATTCTTCATTCTACTGGTAAGTGACTCCCTTCTTCATCAATTTTGTGAAGGGTAAACTTTTTCCTTCCAAATTGGAAATGAAACTCCAAATATATGCCAAGTGTCCTTGAATTCCTCTCAATTCCTTTAAATTTCGAGGAGGTGACATACCAAGGATTGACTTTTCCTTCTCAGGATCGACCTCGATACCACAATGGTGTATAAAAACGCCGAGAAATTTTCTTGAGGTTACCCCAAAAGCACATTTTAAGGGGTTCATCTTCATATAATGTTACTGAAGTTTGTCAAATATGATTTCCGAATCATCCAAATGATTATAAAATTGTTTGGATTTAACCACCAAATTGTCCAAATAACATTCAACAAACTTCCCTAAATAGGGTTTAAAGATATGATGCATGAGACGCTGATATGTTGCGCCTGCATTATTCAGGCCAATGAGAATTACCCAATAACAAAACACACCCTGAGGGGCTCTTAAGGCTGTATATTCTTCATCTTCTGGAGCCATTCATATTTGATTATATCCTGAATATCCATCCATGAAGGAAAGTGATTCATATCCATCTGTTGCATCAATTAAGAGTTCAGTAATCGGAAATGGAAAATCATCCTTAGGAAAATGCCGATTAAGATCTCTGAAATCATTGCAAACTCTAATTTGTCTATTCTTCTTTTTCACAGGTACAATATTAGCCAACCGATTGGGATATTGAACTTCTCTGATTAAGTTAGGTTTGATAAGATTATCCACTTCATCTTCAATTTTGTAAGCATAGGTTGGGTGTGTTCTTCTTGCGGATTTCATGAATCCTCTATGTTCATCGAGAAAACCCAAGTGCTGAGTGGCAACATCATGATCAAGCCCTGAAATCTCTGTATAGTTCCCAGAAAATATATATCGACTTTTCTGTAAAAGGAAATATAAATATCTTGCTCTTCATGAGTCATGGACGCACTGAATAATGCGGGTCATGGATATTCTTTTGTACCCAGATTTATTTATCTGAGTTCATCCACGGTGGTAGAAATACCCTCTTCAAATGCTAGAGGAGAATCCCTAAGATCTTCCTCTTCTTCTTCAACATGTGTTATTTCTTCTGTTTCTACTTGCATAGTAGATGATGAAGCAAAATTTACATGATCATAAGTGATGTTAATATTTGAACATCTTGAAGAAGAAGCTTCCATTTCTGACCTGATTGATGATGAAGGGTCTTCCGTGGGTAATAAAGAGGAGATGATGGATTGAGAATCAACATCATCGCTCACCTATGACATTACTATAACTTCTTCTGGCCTGATTGGCGATGTATAGACCTACTGGATTTCAGTGGATGAAATGAAGACATCCCCATTTTAGATTTCATCATTGCTTGGTGAATCACCAATTTCTCCCATGTTGTCTTTCTTGATTATCGTGATTGACATTGTGGAAGTTTCCATAAGATTATTTTGATTTGGGTCTATCCTGTCAATTTGACTGATATGAAATATATAATTTGTACTCACATGTATAAATGGATTTACTGGAATATTTTCCAAACCATATAGAGCATTAACTTTGGTAATTTCCATTATTGTGGATTTCTCCTTTCCCTTCATGTGATAGAATTCTACCTCAATGTATTGATATTCACATGTCTTGAATGGGGACTTATCACCATAAAATGTCTAAATTTTACCATCGAAACAATATATGAGTCATTGATGGTATGATGAAGGGATAGTTTCATATTGATGTAGCCACGGTCTTCCAAGAAAGATGTTGAAGGCTGAGTCCTGATCAACAACCATGAAATCAGAATTGGATACAAGATCCCAAAACTGAGTTCTGAGTGTAATCTTTCCCAGTGATTCTTGATCATTTTTTTCATATGCTTGTAACATCAATGTAGAAGGAGATAAATCAGATTCTGTGAGGCCCAATTGACGAAGTGTACAAATGGGGATGAGTTTGAATCCTGAACCATTATCAATGAAAACTCTTCAGACATCTACACCATTGACCTTGCCAGATAAGTTCAAAAGTCTAATATGTCCATTCACGAAATCATCTTCATCTTCATCAGTATAAGATATCACTGCATGGAATTCTTCAGGATTATTCTCTACATGGTAGACTTCACCTGCAGCAATTTCATTTTCAAACTATTGGGGACTCAACAAAGCCTCAATGAGTGCCTCCCAAAGATCTATTGAAAAATTCAAATAATCCAGAATTAATAACTTGGCCGGTATATGGGCCAAGTGTTTCAATACATAATACTTTTGATACAAAGGTCTATGTTTCCCAACAAAAACATGTTGTTTCGCAGGTGCCTTGGAATTCGATGCTTTGGAAGTTAATGCATCTTATACCGGGATTGGAGTCGTTAATACTCCTGGTTTTGGAAGAATAGACTGATTAGGTCTATTTACTTGCTGAGAAGAAGAAGGTGAAACCTCCAATAGATCTTCTAAAATAACTGTGCCAGGGCTGAAGCTGCCTTGTGTGGAAGAGCTTGCGTGTTCTTTTTGATCTCTTTGAAGGGATCTACCACGAGTTTCTACCACATACACAGTTCTAGAAGTGGTAGAATTGGAATAGTGGCCTTTGAAAGATCCACGTCTTCCCAATTACCCTGAGCCTCTGGAACTTCCTCTGATTCTTTTGTTTGATACGGGGAACCCAGGTTCATCGTGTTTGAAACAGTGATTGGCATAAGGATCTGCTAATTGAATCATATTATCAGAACTGAAGATTAACTCTTCATTCGATGAAGACTCTGCCTGACTAGCCAATTTAGGTTGTGTCATTTGATGGGGTGCTGCTCGTGTTTTTGAAGTAAATGGCATAAAATCTGTCAGAGTCAAAGACAACACCGGATTTGACATGATTTCATCTTCTTCTGATTGTTCCTCTTTCTTTGAATTGTACCGTTTCTTTGAGGATTTTCCCTCTGATGAAGAGGGTTTTGTTGTGGCATTCATGGAAGAAGACACAATTTGTTTCTTCAATTGTGTTCGCAAAATAGCATGGGTTCGGTTGATCATTTTTCTGACAATCCAATCATCATATTTTTGCACATTCTTGTTCTTGACTTCTTTCCACTCTCCTTCCTCCTCTGGATCTATAGTAGTAACACATGCTACCTGAGCGGAAGAACCTTTCAGTTTGACGTGTCCCAAGTCGACCATTTTTTGATAAAGGTCCTTGAAAACAAAACACCCTTGAATGGGATGCCCCAACATCTTATGAAATTGGCAATATTTGGGATGGTCTTCATCTCCTTCCTTGTTTGGCCTTGGAAATTGAACCAATTTATTTTCCAGATCCAAAATGAAGTCACCAGGAACATGTTCATTTCGGAAATAGTAAAATTTTCTTTTCAAATCCTCAAATTGTTTTCGTCTTTGATCTTTTTGATCATCTTGAAGAAACGACCTCTTTTATTGATGCTCAGGAGGTGGAGGCCTTCGAGATGATGAAGGACTTAAATTAGAAGTAGGTACGGGTTCTTGTTTAAGCATAACTGTAGTAGTCTCTACTTTACCCATTCTCCTTCCTAGAGCTTATGGAATTACATGTGCTTTATCCTTAGTCTTTATTTGAGAGTCTTCAATATGTTGAGCGATTGAAGTAAGGTATCGAAACCATCCTGTGTATTTCACTGGGATCAATGGCATGCGCAATTCATCATGTAGATTTTCCACACAAATTAGCATGAATTCTTATTGAGGGAGTGCTAATCTCAGGGAATATGTTAATAACTTCTAGTGAGCAACAGAATCTGAAACCCTTTCATTCTCACATTGCTTACAATTTTTAAGATAAAAAACTATTGTCTTTGGAAAAGTTGAGCTGAATTGAAGAAGGAATTGTTGACAAAGATCCTCCCACCCAGTAATTGACCGGGATTGCAATCTTGTATACCCAACAAAAAAAAGTCCTTATAATGACTGTACAAAACACCTGATCTTAACTGCTTCTTGTTGCTGAGGGGTTCCCATCGTAGGATCGCAATGAGAAACTAAATGTGTTAAGTGTTGCTCTGGGTCTTCTGAACCATTAAATATTGGAAATTTGGTACTTGAAAAATTTTATGGGGGAGGAATTGCGTCTACCCATTCAGGTTATGCTCTCTTCTCTGATTGAACTGGTGCACACTTTCCTCCATAGTTTCCAACCGAGCTGTTAATGACTCAATGGTAGTCATTAACTTTTTAGAAACATCTGGTTGATCTTGGACCTATGCAGGTGCAATAATTGGATCTTGGATAGGTGTGGAGACTGGGACTTCCACTGATGGTAGTATTTCCAGATTTTGTTGCACTTGACCCATAGGATTAGACCTATGAGGGTGTACTGGTAAAGAAAGATACTATTGATCCATCTCAATAGCCGCAAAAAATTCCCATGGTTGACTGACTCCAGTACGCTTAGGAGGAAGACTACTTTGAAGTAGTTCTGCATTCAACTTCCTTAATTCCTTCCTCTCTTCCCCTTTTTGTGTGAATCTTTTCTCTAATGATAGTTATTGGCCTTGTTTAGAGCAAATGTATGTAACCCGATTATTTCATTTCCCCTTATTGGACACCTTTTGGAGAGGGGGAAGTGGGTTACTTGAAGGATTACCTAGATTCCAGGTAATCCTTTGACTTTGTGTATTCACACCTTCTTCATATATATATGTGTGTTCAAATACTTGAACATGAACCTATTCATCTGATCCCTCTGAGTGAGACACATCTGGGGGATCAGCAACAAAAACATTAATGACATTAATTGATGCATAATGCATTGCATAACTTCTATCGGCATTTCTGTGATATTGTCTTATTCCATGTCCCTGATGAGACATTGCCTTTTGTCGATTTTATCCCTCAGGAAATTCTTCAGGAACCGTAATTTGGAGGTAATCTCCTGATAATTTGGATCTTCATTCCTCTTGAGGCTTCTTCCCTAATTGAGAGAAGACTGACATTCTTTGAGGAAGAGATTGATGATTTGAAAAAGTCCCTAGTCTGGTGGACTAGCGTTGTTCCTTCTCAACTCCTCAAATTTTATTTATTGATTCTGACGGTTGGGTTAAAAGGGTCCCCAATATGGAAAGCTGGGGTGGTTCTTGAGTTGCTACATCTGAGAAATTCTTCAAATCTCTCCTGATCATGTGTACTTTAGTCCGGAAATTGGCTAGATGCATCAACCTACATCCACTCTTATCACATGGCTCAAAAGTCCGTTGGATGATTTCTAACACTTCTGTCACTTGATTATGTGCTTTCTCCAAACGAGAGGCATGTTCAATATTCTCTTTTTCTTGATGCAGGAGTAACTCAACAACTTTTTCTCTATATTTCTGATTTTGAGAAGAACTAGTTGAGGCATGATCTTGATTGATCCTTTGATTACAAACAAAACCCATTGGTTATGGCCGGCCGTGGGCAATAACATTGCATGAGATCACATTCGGCGGGCTTTGTTGGATGGAGATTATAGTGAAATGTAGTGCTCCATTAACACCCCATCCCCTAATATGAATACCATATGGGGAATTGGCAGTTAACTGGCGCAATCTTCTTTGTGTGCCAAGGCATGAATGGTGAAGGGCTCCCTACTGCTTTTCCGCCTTCGGATATCGACAAAATGAGAGAGATGCCTTGTCAATTTGGTATTTTAACCCTTCTATTATCTTGATATGATTTTCATATTCATCATAAGATAATATTTTCTTTTTCAACTGACAAAGAGTTTTCCATGTGTTGAGACGAATATCATGAATTCCATCTTTTTTCAACATCTCTGGAATGTCATACTGAGAGTCAGCCAAAGGCCAAAACATAACTAGAACCTCACCTTTCCCCAGTTGTTTTCTCATATTCAGTATTTCCCTTTATCATTTGATGAAGATTATTATACCTTTTTAGACCAATGCTGGTGCTTCTTTGTTGTTTCATTGGATTCAACAAGATCGGTAGAGAATCCATTAATCAAACGAGAAGATGCATGACTCAGGGGTGGTTCAGAGAATGACCTATACCCCGGGATATCTTTTGACTGAGAAAGTATTTCACATGCTATTGGTAAAGAATCAGACATGACTAGATTCATATTTTCAAGTGCCTCAAGATAATAGGGCTTTCTCGTCACTACATTGTCCATTGAATTATTTTCCAGGCAATGTAAATTACTACTACAGAGAGGAATTTCACAGATAAATTCATCGTCATGGGGAGGACCATCATGGTGGGTTATGGTAAAAGATGAAACAATTTGATCCTTGGTCTCCTGGCAACACAGAGGGTTCTTGTGGCTATAATCTGAAGATGAAACATCGAGATCGACAGAATTTTCTAAAAGCAAGCCTTCATGAGGAAGTGTCTAATGCAGAACTTCGGAATTAATTTTCCCACTATTGGGAACTAAGAGAGTAGAGTCATGAGTTGCAATAGATAATTGTCTGAGTGCATCAAAAACTCCATCATCGAGTAAGGACTTATTACAGATTAGACCTTGATTTCTTGACTGTGATGGGTGGGTCTTCCTCATAGACGCCTTCTTACTCACATTAAGAACCACTTATTGATGAAAGTGGTCATTATGGGAAGGTGTATGTGCCTTCGTAGGAGAAATGATCAGGTTAGGCTAATTATATCCACACAAATCAACTGTATGTGCCTGACTTGGTTGTCCATATGATATGGGGGAGTACTCCCTACAACCCTATTAGACAGGAACATAGGTGTGTGTCTATTCCTAAGTGATCTGTTGATGTATCACTCCAATGGTAGTGATGGATTTTCATTTATTTCCCCGCGATGATGCTGAAGTTGTTATAATATCTTGGCAGGCATCCAAGATATGACCAGAGAGTTGCTTATGCTCTTTCACCATTGATAGAATATTCTTGGTGACATCAGCTTCCAGAATGGGAATATACATACATTCCATGCTTGGATTAGGGTTGTGTTCCTACTCCTTTCCTCCTTTTCCTTTTAGTGAGTTCTGACAGTACTTATGTGTGGGGGAATAGAGTTGAGTCTGCTCCAATTTTGTCATCAGGGCTTCCCGACTGACTTCTGCGGATGCTACCAAATGAGACTGTTGATAGAGTTGATCAATAATAGAAAGTGTATGTGCCTTCTGATTGCACTCCTCCGAACGTGGTTGAACTTCCTTCAATACTGGCAGACGAGACTGCTAGCAGGATTGATGAGTGTAAGCAGGTGTATGTGCATGTTTACCAGTTGTCAACACATTGGGTTGGCGGGATCTATCATATGCAGTCAGACGAGTCTACAGACTAGCTGATGACTTATAAATATGTGTATGTTCTTGTATATAGTACTCCTCTGGAATTTCCTAGCGGGAATGGCGTGGTGCTGCCAGATGAGTCTATTGGACAGCAGAATTAAAACGGACGGGTGTATGTGCTCGCACATTGCATGCCACCAAGTTAGGATGGTGGAATTCTTCCGAAACGGTAGAGATAAGAACCTGCTCACTGTTAACAGATTGTCGCCTCTGGTGGTTCGACTTTCCCGCTCGGGTTCAAGGATCCTGAGCCAAATTCCTGGAGACAACACCCTCATCATGTTGAGGGTGCACTGCTGCACGATTCTGGCGATGATTGTTGGTGGGATCCCTCGAGAAAGACTCCTGTTTCCTCGAATTAAGGCACTGAGGGACCTTCTCATTCACCTTCCCCCAATTAGGGAGGGAATTGTGATTGCGTTATGGGGGTAACGACCCAAAATGATTGGATATTGTAGTTAGCACCGCCTGCTTCTTGATCGCAGGTCATCGCTATTCGGACGACCAGGGTAAATAATTGACTTGGAGGGCTTGTCGAGGAGCCTCCAGAGTCAAAATAGTACCTTTTTGACGATACTCCTTAACCAGCACATTTGATACCCAGTGTTATAGACAATGTGTAGGTTATGTCTTCCTTAGAGAGGATGACGATCCATCAGGAGTAGCAGCAGAGGCATTCACATCAGAAGTATTCACATGTGTGAACTTAAGAGAAGCTATTTTTGTAATTTAGAAAATCTAGGAAAAGAGTTCCTATTAGAAATAAAAAACATAATCAAGATATGTTTGGCCACTACATCTTTTAAATGATAATATATGTTATTTATATCTTTGTTTTACCTCTCATTGAGTTAAAATAGGGGCCTAACAAAATAAGTAAGACATCATTTTAACTTGGTTAAGGATTCACGTCGGGATCAATATTTTTTTCCTCTGGAAATGGGGATGACCTCATTGATTTAAGGTTCAAACTTTGCAAGATGTTTCTAATGGGTTTGTTCATAGAACAAAAAACGTCCAATGATTTTATATCCATTTGGACCTACTTTCCAAAGGTAGGTGCTCACTAATTCTGGACTGATGATGCTTAATAATTTTCATTGGTCGTGAGGATGAGAGGTCAGACTCATCACACCATTTTGGGGGGAATTATTGTATACTCTGGGACTCTATTTATAGATATTAGTTATGTTCGTGAATCCTTATTACATTACCATGTATGAAAATGATCTTTCCTTTAGATCTGACAATCAATAATTATTATGAATGAAATTTAGAGAATCTTTTATATGTATTCGAGGCTATTCATTGATAGATAAACATCTATATTTGTTTGATATTATTAGTCAATGATATCCTTCGACACATTATATATAAATCTCTTGGTAATTATGCTAACCATACTGGTTTTAAAGACACTCAGTAGGGAACATGAAGTTTATTGTCATTCAGAAGGGAATAGATTATTTCAGAGTTGGGATTGTACCCGCATATGGGATACCTACGTATCCTTTGTATTAGAAAAGGAATATGAACCCATGTAGTTCGAGTAATGAAGTATGCAGTTTCTGAATGATTGATGGCTCAAAGAAAGATGTCATAATTACTTTTACACTCTAAGCTCATGTGATTCATGCTCGGTGTGAGAAACAAGAGGTATTGGTAAAACTAGACAATTGTGCCATGAAAGATACAATTATAAGAAATGATGTGGGGATTAGGTTTGTATGACTTCCCAGATAGAAGAACATTAGGATTTACTTCGGGGATGAAACTTGGTAACAAGGTCCATAAAGGTATATGTGATTTATGGAGATTTGGATACTCTAAATTGGGGTTTATTCCTGAGGGGGATGAGAAAATTATGAGGGGACTTATGATTGGGTTTTACTCTTGAGAATGAAGCCCAAGTTAAAAATTATATTAAGACTAGTTAAGGGAAATTATGACTCGGGATTATTCTTAATGAAGAGTCCCAGGTTAAAGGGAATTATGACTTGGGATTACTCCTGAAAAAGAAGCCCAGGTTAAGGAAATATGGATTTTGGGAACTTGGGGCTTACTCCTAAAGAGGATTCCCATATTAAAATAATTATGTTTGGGGATTACTCATGAGGAAGATGCACAAAATTAAGGGAACTTAAAGACTGGGGTATACTCTTGAAAATGAGGCCCAGGTTAGGGGACTTGGGGCTAACTCTTAAGGAGGATACCCAAATTAAGAGAACTTGGATTAGGGCTTACTCCTGAAAAAGAAGGCCCAAATTAAGGATTCTCTCATCTTAAAGGATGAGGTTGAATGAATTAAATCTATATCCTTAGTGACATAATGATATGTAAATCACTAGGTTTTGAGAGATATTCCATAGAATTCATTTTAGATGAGGAAGCCATGCTAAAAGAAATGACATTAAAGAGGGTTTTGAAGTTTGGATCATGAATAGGAGAGGTTGAGAGGCATAAGATATGTGAAAAAGGCAGGAGATACACCCAATAAGAAGTGGGAGAGCAGGTCCTGCGTTGGCGCTCAAGTCCTGGTCGCGCAAGTATACTTGCGCGACATAGGGGTACTTGCACAATGGTCCACCCGTAGGGTAATACTTGGGTGATACTTGGCTCAATCCCTTAGTATTATCCCTAGGGGCTTCCAAAAGAGTAGTGTGCATGTTTTTTTAAGGGTTAAGGTGGTGCGCAAGTGTGTCCATTTCCCTTAAGGACTGGCCAATTAGGCATGCAAGTGTTAATGAGTTTCAACACTTAGGCCTTGCTTCCCCTATTTAGACCTTCCATTCTAGGTAGGAAAATACCATAGAAGTATTCAGAATATTTCTAGAAGTGACTTGGGAGACCAGAGCTCGAATATGAGTATTGCAATTTTTTTGTCATGAAATGGGGGGCCCAACAGGTGGATTTATTGGCCAGGGAAGACCCTGGGTGAAAAATCAAAGATGGCGTGCAAGTCACCTGCGCGACCATTGGGCGGCGCACAAGTATACATGTGTTACCAGGGAGGAACTTGCACGACCCAAGTGCAAATGAATCATTGTTCAGGCCTTTGTTAATTTTTTATGTTTCTTCAAAGGATGAATCACTTTGTACTTAGGTATTTCCCTTCTTCAGTCATTAGAATTTGTGACGGAAAGGAGCGTCAACACTATAACAATTATAGTTGTAGTAACCATATGGTTGACCAGCAACATAAACATTGAAAATGCATTGGAGGGTTATATTGGTCCTACCATTCATCATAAATAATTACCAAGAACTATAACATAATAATAAAACATGAATACTTGCAAATTATAACAACACTCCTTCTGAATTTTGAAATAAAAAATTTAAAAGAGTATTTTTAAAGAAAATTCCCATACCTTGGGGGTTTATCGTACATAAAATGTGTTCAAAACAAATGTATAATGATTTAATGAGTTTTATTGATATATTAATGAAAAATATTCATATTTATAATTACTTATATGAAATTATTATAACATTTTCCCATCCATTTGTTAATAATATTGGTTTATTTTATTATTTCGGGTGTTAATTGATTAGTTTTCTCATGTATATTTTAACATGTTATTTTTTGAACCTATTACATAGATCATGATTGAATCATCTAAAAAATTTAAACCATGATGTAATTATCATATATACTCAGTTTATATGTATTTATAATAATAAATATTATTTGGAGATAATAAATGTAGTCTACTGCTCATGGAGATGGTATATAACATCCCTTCTCTTTATTTTATATTTAAACATGATTTATTTCATAAAATTGCATTTAATACAACTCAAAATATCGAGAGTTTTAGTATATTTTGGAATTAGTCACATCACATAATAAATTAAAACATACAATATAACCTCTTTTTTGAAATCTTCATGGACAAGACCATATCATTCCTTCATAATTAATATTGTAATGGATAACCTAAGGACATATATAAAAAAGGGGTGAGATATAAATCATATTAAGGGAATACACAAGGAATAACATGAGGAATAAAATACATGTTATAAAATAGGAATATAAATGAAACATAAAAATAAAATTAACAATATTACATTATATATCATGATAATCATAACACGGGAAATGTGGGAACAATATACAACAAGATATTAACATAAGTGAAGGCTCATTGCACATGGAAAATCATTAGTCAAAGATCATTGCACATGGATAAGCATGAGTAAAAGATAATTTCAAATGAAGGAGAATGATTCAAGATAATTTTACATGAAGGATCATGAGTAAAAGCTCATTTTACATGACTTATCATGATACTAAACATGACCTAATGCATTGGAGTTATATCAGGGAGCACCCTTTATAATCAATTTTTTCATGCTTAACTGCGCCACATAGATCACACAACATGGATTCATTAATAATTATAGTTAAATAAATGATAAATGAAATATGGAATAGATATATACATATCAACAATAAATAATAATTTGTGAATAAAGGTGAATATTCTTGATATAGAAATGGGTATGGTATTTACTACACAATGAATTTGGCATGGAAAATCGTGGGGCAATTTCAGCAACATAACGGTGTCATATAGAAATTCATAAAATGGGTTTATGAGAGAGAAAGGGGTATAATATAATTTATACAAGAAATTTAAAGTAATAAGGACATGGAAGGACATTCCACAACATATGTATTGGAAATTGAATGAGTAACATAGTAAAGAGTCTTGAAGTAGGAGGAGAAAAAAAGAACCCTTACAAAATTTTGGCTTAGTAATGGGTGTACATAAGGGTTTATAAGCAGGGTTAATGAGAGTTAAAGGGACTATAATTATTTATAAATTAAATTTAAAGTAATTGGGATATTTAATAACATATCCCCAAATAAGAAAAAAGGAAATTAAATGACATAACATGAAAGGAAAACTTGATAAAAGAGGATGGTGTAAAATCCCTTATAGAATTTCAGCATGGTAACAACATAGGCCAGGGTCCAAATGAGGTGGAATAAATGATCCCTCATAAAAATAACATAAATTGGTATGTAAGATATTGAATAAAAACTAATTTTAATACATTAAATTGATATTAAAAGAACCAATCACAAAGAAGACACTTGAATTCAAAGGAGAGAAGAGAACTCCCTTACTTGGATGTGTGACTCCAAAGGCTTGGGATCGGATTCTTGGGAGCTTGGGGGCACCTTGGAATGACTCTACGGAGTATAGAGTAGTGTGTGGACAAGATTTACTGAGTTTGAGTGGAGAGAAATAGGATATTGTGTGGGTTTATATAGGAAAGAAGGAGATTTCTTTATTATTTTGGTTTTGTACACTTTATAATAAAATATTGAAAACCACAGACCATGCCATGGGTTTTCCCATGGTTTCTTAAAAAGGGTAGTGTTTTACATTATTTTATAATGCTAAGGTCCTAAATTATTAAAATATTTATCTTTCTTATATGGAGGTGAGTAACACTATTAAAGAAATGAATTTAAAATCATAAAATATATTATATGTCTTGGAGGATTCATAATGGATTTAAAAAATAAATAAAGTAAAATTAAAACCAAATTATTTTAAATATAAAAAATATATTTAGATGAATATATTTTTATTTTATTTATTAGATCATTATTGAGAAAATATGATGGCATACAATACAATATATATTTATACAGTATTTATTTTTTACCAAAAAATTTGACTATCTCAGAAAATTATGAAAAGTTCACCATTGGATAATTTTTACATCCTAATTCAAAAAATAATAATCATTTTATCGAACTAATTTTCAAAATATGTGAATTTACACTTTTAAAATAAAAATAGACATTGAAAATAATGAGTTTTTTGACAATAATAGTTGTTTAGCCATAATAAAAATTACATTTGACCTCATGAAAATTATATGATTATTTATATTTACTAAAATTATTTTATTAAAATATTATTTTTTTCAAAAAATCATTAATCCATAAAAATATATTTCTTAATTGAATTTGATTATTAACCAGAAATACTATTTTTTCATTAAAAATCATTTCCAAAGTAACAATAATAGGAAGAAAATATACTCATTATTCTATAAAAAATAATTCGCATAATCTTATTGCTATGGTCTTGATATAGATCCTTTTATTACACCATCATCTACTCTAAATGTTTGGTGTGAAATGGTGGGGCTTTCATGGGGTTGTTTGGTGAACATGGTTTGGGCTGTGATCTCTATGAGGTTGAACTTCTCTTGTAAGTAGTTTCAATTATTCTTAAGTTTTTGGATCTCAGCTTGGGATTGGTGTAGAGAAAAGCCCATAAATTATATCTCCTTTAGAAACTCTGATAAATGGGATTTAAATAGAACAATCATACCCGATGATACAATCAGTTCCTTTGTCTTGTCTTTGTCAAAATGATTTTTTAAGACCTTATATTTATACTATTCATGTGATAACTATTCAAAAAATATATTATCAGTGAAAATGTTAATTAATAGTTATTTAAATCCAATTGGGTAAAATAAAACATAAAAAGTGTATGCGTTTTCTATATCTATTAAATCAAAAAGGGGAATTTTATTCATAATAGTTTGGGTCGTTATAAACTTCCCCCCTTAAGAAATTTTGCCCTCAAAATTACCATACAAAAACATATAACAATAACTCTTCTTCATCACCTCACATGGTTCACATATTGCTTCTTCAAACTTTTGGTTTCACCACAACACCTTGATGAGGGGAATTATCTTATTTTGTAAAAAAATTTCTCTATGATCTAAGATCTTCACTGGCTGCTCCCCATAGGAATGGTCATTCTCCAATGGTACCACCTCCAGATTGAGTAAATGTGATGGGTTTGTGATGTACATACTTAAAAGTTATACATAGAATACATCATTTACTTGAGAAAGGTTTAGGGGGAGTTCTAGTTAATAGGACACTACTCCAATATGATCAAGGGTATAAAAGGGAAGATATAACTTGGACTAAGCTTTACCTTATTCCCAAATATCATTACACTCTTCACATAAAGGGATTCATAAGGGGATATTTGGATACTTTAGTGGAAACTTTTTTAAAAAAAAACACCAAAGGAAGATGATGGTCCCATCCTCCTATGAAGTCCATTGAGAAAGCTCTGAACATGTTCTCAAGTTTTTGGATAGTCTGGTCAGTTTGACCCTCAGTTTGAGGGTTATAAGCTCTAATGAAGTTCATCTCAGTGTTTAGATCATGCTAAAGACGTTTTTAAAACATAGATGTGGTTCTTGGATCTCAATTGAACATAATCTATAGTGGTACTCCATGTAGCATTACCACTTCTATGATATATATCTGTAATAGTTGATCTAGTGAGAAATCATATCAAATAATGATGAAGTGTATAGTATTTATAAGATGATCAACACCAACCTAGATAGTCTTTTTTCCCTTGGATGTCTTTGGAAGTCTAGTGACAATGTCTATGGTGATGTTTTCTCATTTCCATGTTGTTATGAATAATGGTTGAATCATCCCTTCAGACATATGCCATTTAGACTTCACTTTCGAACATACCATGAAATTTGATATATATTCAGCAATCTCTTTATTCATGTTATCCAACCAAATAGTTATCTTAGAGAACTCCATATGTCTTTGTGTTTCCCAGGTGAATGGATAAAGTCAAACTATGTTCATCATCCAAAAGTTAATTCTTTAACTCAGGATTTTATGGAACACGTAGTATTGACTAAAATCACACAAGTCCTTATTAATTAACATTTAATTAAGAGGATTTACCTTTTCTAATAGTTTCCACATTCTTCTAAATTTCCATAAAATATTTTTGAGAATCCTTTAAACTTTAGAAGATAGATGATTGGGACATCATTTGTGAAATGATTGATAATGTTTCTTTCTTTAGGATTCACATGTACCCCTTTTTCAAGTCTAATAAGATCATATCCCTCTCAATTCTAATCAATGATAGAATATCTCGGTCCTTTCTACTTAGAGAATCCACCACCTTGTTCTCTTTCCCAAGATGGTAGTGGATTAAGCATTTTTAATCCTTGATGAGATCTGACCATATTTTTTGGTGCATATTTAGCTATTTTAATGTGAATATGTATTTGAGATTTTTATTATCCATATATATTTCACAATTCAACCTAAAGAGAAAATAATTCCATATTTTCAACAAAATGATCAAAGACCCCAACTCCAGATCATGCATGGGATTGTTTTTCTCAGAGATTTTCAACTACCTTGAGGCATATGCAATGACATTGTGATTTTTCATCAACACACATCCCAATCCATTCATTGTTTCATCACTAAAAATTACAAAACGTTCCCCACTGGTGGGTAATGTTTGCACAAGGGTAGTGATAATCCTAATTTTTAACTTCATGAAGCTTTATTCACATTCATCAATCCAAGAAAATTTTAATCCCCTTTGAGTTAGCTTAGTAAGAGGGTATGGAAATTGTTAAAAATTTCTCACAAATCGACAATAATATCAAATTAACCCAAGGATGTTATAGATATTTTTCACAGATGTATGATGCATCCATCCCTCAATTTATTTTTTTATTTGAAAGATCTGTAGATATACTGTTATGTGTGATGATATTCCCCAAGAATGCGACTTCTTCCAGCAAGAACTAACACTTTCTGTACTTTTCATAGAGCTTATACTTTTGCAAGGTATTTAGAATATTACTCAGATGATCCTCATTCTCCTCCATGGTTTTAGAGTATATTAGAATACCATATATAAATACCACCATAAATTTGTTGAGGTAATCTTTAAGGACTCTATTTATCAAGTCCATGAAGATTAATAGAGAATTAGTGATTCTGAAATGCATAACTATAAACGCATAGTGCTCATACCTTTTAAAAAAACAATCCTTGGGTATATCCCTATTCATTACCCTTACTTGGTAATATCTCGACCATAGATCCACCTTTTAGAATTATTGTTCTCCACGTAGTTTATCAAACAAGCAATCCATTCTTGGAAAATGATACTTGTTCTTTATCATGATTTTGTTGAGATCATGATAATCAATGTAAAGGCGCATTGACTAATCCTTCTTATTGATGAATAGGATTAGTGTATCCCATGTTAAAGAACTTGGGTATATAAACCATTTATCTAGACTCTCCTATAGTAGTTTATTGAGGTCATCAAGTTCCACAAAATCCATCCTATACGCATTCTTTGATATTAGAAACACCCCAGGTATAAGTTTGATAAAAAATTATACCTTTCAGCTAGGAGGAAGACTAGAAAATTCCTCAAGAAACACATCAGTGTGTTCCTTCATAATAAGAAGGTCTTCAAGTATAATCTTTTCCTTATACTCAATCATTTGAGTAAGATACACTTTCTCATAGGTAAGTAATATCCACGTTTGAGATGATGAGACTAAAGATGATTCATCCTACTCTTTTCACTTGTATAGAATCAAGGGTTAATTCTCCATTGGGAGAGTGATTTACCTCACATGGAAATTTATCTTGGCTATATATATGGAAAGCCAATCCATGCCTAGAATTGAATCATATTCCACTAAGGTAAGTATGAAAAGGTTCTCTAAGAAGTTCAATCCACAAATTTTAATAGTGGAGGAGTTAAATAAATGGGATGAAATAATTTCCTCATTTTATATTTTCAAAAACATCTCTACTTCCATGATTTGTGGTGATGTTTGAATAGTTCTACTAAAGTTCTGTGATATAGAGGAATATATAGAACCATAATAAAAAAAGTACATTCTATATTCTTGAATGAATAGCTAGTGTACTATTCACCAATTAGTTGTCAGGATTTACATCTATGGTAGTGAGGGACAAAATCTCCCCCTTTCGACCATGGAGGTTCTTGGTTTCCTAAAAAAAATCCTTGACTTAGGGAACTGTTTCACAAAGTACCCCAATTCTTTATATTTTTAGCAATAAACAATGCATTGTGGTTCGACTAGAGTAATCCTTTCCTCTGTCACATTGGTGGGTTTCACCTATAGGTAATTATTAGCTAGGTTCCCTTCTCTTCCACACCTAAATAATTTCCTTGATCCCCTTATAAAATTTTTAGGGTGCTTGTTTTTTCACCTTTGACCAGGGGGATACTGGAATTTATTAGCACCATTGGATTTATCCATTGGACTGCCAAAATCAAAGTACACTTTATTATTCTTATCCCAATGATACCCATTAGATTAACCAAGTTCCATCTTGACTATAGGGAACATTAGAAAATTTCTTCATAACTATCAAAGTCATGGAAAACCAAGTCTTTTTATGGGATATACATTATCCCACCAAATAAGAGTTCATGCTTGCATTTGGGGGTAACAAAAAAATGGAGGCATATTGTGCAAGTCTTGTGATGTTTTCCTCATACACCTAATATATTTTTATTCCTTTTTTGTTGTGTGCAAAAAGATATATTTATATATTAATATGGAGGGTTTGGGTAATTTTTCTTTTATAAAACATGTTCTAGAATTCCATCCACTCTATTTCTTCGATATCATCCCCATGTTTTGTATTATTGATCAATGTCCACCACTGATCAGATTCACCCTCCATATTACAAAACTATAAACAAACCATCTATTTTTATAAATATTAAAGAATTGAGAAGATATTTCCAATGTAATTTATCTATTTATACTTGATTAATGGATCAGATGATGCATGGAAAGTAGGAGGCCTTTGTCACATTATGATCTTGATTGCAGATTGGTATCACTTGGGGGGGGGGGGGGTTGGGTGCTCCTCCTGGTCTAGGTTTTGATTCATAACTTGGGTTAATTGGGGGAGTATCATGAAAATGTTTTTGATTATCTCTCTTATTGGGTTGGGCATCTCATTGGGGAAATCCCCACATTGCCCTTCACATCTGTTTTTATAACGATTCCTCCCATTTCCCGTCATTGGAAATAATAAAAGTAAAATTAGTGATGAGTATCTTAGATAGTTAAACACATAAATATGTATCCAATGAAATTAAAGATATAAATTATAAAGTACACTTATTTCCTTAACTTATGATTTTCTTATCTTTAGTATATGTTATTCATGATCTACTTCCTAACATATATTCTTATGGGTATTTTTTCTTTATTCTCTTAATATTAGTTTGTAATGAGATTATGATTTTACCAAAAAAATATCCCTCGGGAGTGTCAAACTAGGTGCACAATAAGTCCCATTGTCATGTACCAGGTTAACCTAAGTCATGATCAGAACACCTTGTTATATTTTTTACTCCTAGGTACATCTATTATAGAACCACATCCACTTGTAGTATCCAGATATTGATGTTTTTTCTTGAAAAATCACTTGCTCTATACTCAACAAAATTTAGGGATGTTCTCTTATACATAGTCTTATCCCTAGGGTTATTCAATAGTGTTTTCTAATACTAACCCCAAAAATAACTAAACATATCCTCTGAAACCAACTAGAACAACCCTGCTCTTTATTTCATATTTAAACATGATTTATTACAAAATATTTCTTTTAATACAACTCAGAAGATCAAGAGGTCTAGTGTCTTTGGGAATTATGTACATCACATAACAACCTAAAAAATTAAATAAGATATCTTTATTGAAAAATTATTTTAATATATCGTATAATTCATTTGTACATAACACTACATGGGATAGCCTAAGAGCATACATAAGAAAGGGGCGAGCTATAAATCCCAGTAAGGGAATAAAAGAGGCATAACATGAGGAATACAATACATGTTAGAAAATGGAAATATCAATGGATCATAAAATGAACATTAATAATAAGGAATTATATATCACGATAATCATAACATGGGAAATGTAGTAATAACATACAACATGATATTAGCACGAGTCAAGGCTCATTGCACAAAGAGTAGCATGAGTCAAATCTAATTTCCCATGAAAAAGCATGATTCAATGATCATTGAACAATAAGTATAATGAGTCAAGATTAATGAAAATAGAGGATCATGAGTAAAAGATTATTTCACATTCCATATTATAATACAAAACAATACCCAATGCATTAGAGTGCTATCAGGGCCCACCCTTTATAATCATTTCATTTTTATGCTTAAGTGTGCCACATAGATTATACAACATAGAATCATTAATAATCATATTTTATTTAATGATCAAAGAAATATGGAATAAATACATATATATCCAAAATAAATAGATAAATGTTCATAAAGGTGAATACCCTCGATAGATAAATGGGTATGGTATTCACTACATAAGAATTTTGGCATGGAAAATCGAGGTGAAATTTCAGCATCATAACGTTGTCATATATAAATTTATATAATGTGTTGATGGGAGATGAAGGGGTTTCTCATAATTTAGACATGAAATGGATATTATTAGGGAAATGTAAGGACATTACCCAACATAAGTAATTGTAAATATAAAGCACAACATAATAATGAGTCTTGAAGTAAGAGGAGAAAGAAAAAGACCGCTAGTAAAATTTCATCATAGTAACATGTGTACATAAGGGTTCATAAAAGGGATGAATGAGTGTTAAATGGTTTATCATTATTTATACATCAAATTTAATGTAATGGGGATATTTAATAACATATACCAACATAGTCAAAAAGGAAATTAAAACACATGACATGAAATGAAATCTTGATAAAAGAGGAAGGTGGAAGACCCCCACTACAAAATATTTCACTTTTTCCAATGGGGGTATATCTATTGGTAAAATTAAATTTTAAATTGGTAAAACGTTTTACTAACAAATATGTCCTTGTCACTAGAATTTTGGTAAAAACTCTGTCCTTAAATTTTATTGCTATAGATAAAATAGTTTTGTTGCAATTATAATATTACCAGCAGAAAATATATATGTTGGTTAAAGTGTTTAGCAACAGATTAATATGACAAAATTTTCTATTGGTAATAATATTTCAAACATATAAAATATTTTTATAAATTACATAATATAAATTATAAATCTTTATTTCTCATAAAATTTCATGTTTGAATTATTAAACCAAAGACAATTTTCACACAAATTAAAACTCATGAAAAATATTGATAATTTTAATAATGAAATTTAATATAGTATGAATCAATACATAGTTGAACTTGTTTGATACCAAAAAATAACATAAAAAGTCAAAAACTCATGATCCATCCAAGCCCCCTTTCCCAACATGAAGAAAAGGTATGTGGAAATCCTCTGATTTGTCAGTTGACTGGAATCCTCTACACCCATGAATTTTCCACCATCATAGAATAATTACTCCTGATGGACTGATATAAATGATCTCTTTCATCACCCCACCAGTAGGCCACTCGAAGAAACAAATCAATACAGCTTCAGTACAAGTGAGGAACCTCAAGTCAATGTTATTTCAAACCTTTCAGCTCTATGATCTATAACACACAACCAAAGAGAATACCCAAAAATCAGTGTGAAATATCTCCACGAATTGAAACCAAAATATAAATAAATCAAATAAAACAAATGGTTTACTTTTTATCAACACAAGAATTGAAAATTAGTGAACTACCAATAATAAAAACCATTCTCACATATACCGTTGGGCCTTAGAACAACCATACCATCTCCAAAATAACACTCTTTTACAAGTTTAGTGGAAAGAAATAGGTCAACAATCATGAGAAAACCTAATAAAAAAATAATCCATGTATAGATGTGTAGCAAGAATATAGTGATTCCAAAGGACATGACCCTTAATGGGGAAGGGTAGGGAATATGGGTTGTGTAACTACTCTACAGGTGTCTAATAAATTGAATATAGAGACAAGAATTCAAAATCTGGTTAAAAAAATACATTTCCTTGAAAATGAAATGCTCAATCATTAAATGTAGTAAATAATAAATAAATCACATTAAATTTTTATATGAAAAGTGAAAGCATATCATAAACCACATGATAGTACAAAAAACATTTTATTTTCAATGGATGAATGATAAGGAAATGAAATGGAAAGTATATGAGATTTTTTAAGTGCATTTGTAGTATTTCAATTTAATAAATGAATACAAAGTATAAATCACAGAATGTAGAATGGAAATTTGGAATTTGTTCAACCTTCAAATTTGATAGAATAAGAGTTTCATTGAGCATAAAAACATCAGTGCATTAAAATCATATATATTTATACATCTACTCACAAAACCAATTAGATAGTTAATTTGTGTCAAGAAATACCAATAACACTAAAATGGCTTGAGAATGAAAAAACTAGTCATGTTATGCAATTAATAATTATTAAGACGGGAGATCAACATGGAATATAATATTATAAATTCTGAGTCTCTCAATGTAAACCAGCAAGGAATTCATATACTAAGCCCTTTCATAGCAGATCCAGCACGCCGGCTAAATGTCTTTGGGAATGATCGTCACACTCTTGGCATGAATGGACTAGATATTTGTACCATCATACAAACCAAAAAGGTATCCCTCTTCTACCTATTCCAATTCCAATGTGGCATGGATCTAAAAATGTAAATATGTCTTGATGTGCTGAGAAATTTCACAGAATAGCCTTTAGAATGGAATCTTCCTTATCAAAAGTTTAGTGCACTTATGGTACTTTCGAATTTCAAAAAAAGTGACAGTTCCCAGATGATATCTATGGGTATTATTCAATAATGTAATCATTTTCATATCCTTTACATTTTATCAAAATAATAAATAAGTGAAATAAAAATTACCAATTCATGTTACAATGGGTCTAAAAGCATTGATGAATGAAATGAAAATGTAATTACCTGATCTATAACAAGTCTTAATAACCTTAATATAGATTATATTTTCATTGAAGACAAAAAAAATTGTTTGGTTGGGGGGAGGATACAACCAATATATCACTTACAAGATTCTCAAATGCTGCATCATAAACCATGTATTCCACAGAAAAATTGATTTTTATTTCTCTAGATCCAACTTCAGAGAATGAAACCCAAATTTCAGAAATAAAGATAAGATATTAAATCCATGATGTGCATTTATACCTATGAAAAATGCATATTAGGTTGTAAAAGTTGAACAATACACATAAAGAAAAAAAAGGATCAACTCAATAAAAAACTTACTGCTCGTATTTTTCAGAAATCATTGGCATATCCATATGAATTTGAGAAAAATGTAGTGTAATGAAAGACTTGGTCAATGTCGCAATGTTCTTTAAAATATAGATGACATTATCCCATCTGATCTCAGAATCCTGTCAATGAATATTAATGAATGAATTTGATATAACAATGAAAATATAATATAATCTCATCATAATTGTAAAATTATGAGCCATATAATAAAATATATATTTGTATTTATATCATATATTTGAATATATAATTTCATGCTTATTTTCATGGATGATACATAAAATGGGGGAATATTTGTAACAAAAATTATAAAAAAATCAAAAAAAGGAATCAACTTAGAAGACAACTTACCCCATATCTGTTTCAAAAAGAAATGGAAGTTGCTATGAGTACATGATGCTGAATATTCCCCAGATATCTAAAGTGGTGAAGGAAATTCCCAGACATCTAGAGTGGTGAAGGTGATGTCCTTTAATCTCTACTGTAGAGGGGTTGAGATGATGCACAAGCGTCTATATTTCTCTTTGAACACGTGATGTGTTGGGTAAAATAGTTTATCATCCATTCACCTTTCAGGTAGTCTCAAGATGGGATAGAGCTGAAAAAATATCTTTAAATTTTCTAAAATATTCTCCACTATACCACATAGCATGTCCCTATAGTTTTTGGTATTTCATGCAATTGAATAATGGAACTAGTATAATCTCTCACATCAAACCATCTATTTTTTATATTTGGAAATGTATCATCTCCTTTAATGAGGTTTGACACTAGATCCACATTGAAATTAACCAAGGGATGTAAGTGGTAACCAATCACCCATACAGGATGTATTGCTACCTTTTATATACCATTCTTCTTTTCCAATCATTAAGAAACATTTTAACACCACGAGATTTTATGAAAATTATTCTTTTAAATTCATTAATGTCTTGTGTTGTATTCTACACCAATATTACCTTGCGCTATACGCAACACCGTATTAGCTTGCAGTATACGCAACACTATTCTTGGATCGTGTTACACACAATTTTGATAATAGTTATTCTACGCAACATTGAGTATATATATATATATTCAATGTATAAATGAAATATGCTTGGATTCTGTTATACGAAACAATGAAGGATTCTTTCACAAGACACAAACCTGACTTGGCTTGCATTACACGCAATCGCGACCTTCCTCGATAGTGTGTGTTGTACGCAATACCGGGTTTTAATAAACAACGATATATTATTATAATATTGTCATGAACAAGACGTTATGAATAATATTAACTAAATTTTGAATTTATAACATTATTATTCATCTTACACACTTTCTAGAACATGGTATAAGAACAAAATAAATTTTTTGGGTAAAATAAGTATTTTTCAAAAAATGCTTTTTTGCAGCCTTTTGATGGCGCACCTACTTTAAATCTAGTTTTTGACATGTTTATATGTTAAATTTGACAAAATAAAATTCTTCTTTTGAATCAGGATATAAAAATTTACATTAGATAAAGTTTTGATATTTTTCCGATAACTTTCATATTTTAATGAATAGTAAAAACATTCTATATTTTAATTAAAAACAACTTTTTTCATCGTAATATCTTATGTGGTTAAATTATAATATTTAATGGGTTAAAATTATAAATATAATATATTTTTACCATTTAATATAATGTATGTCATTAGCATTGATTTTACCTTGAATTCGTAGGTTAAATCAATTCAATCTTTTGTAGTGTTTTAATGAAAAATCCGTTTTCTTTCGACAACGGGATTAATTTTAATTTAATTTCTGCATATTTTGTGTACTGAATTTGGAAAAAATGGATTCCATATTTGGAATCAGTGGGTCCAAATTATGTTAATAAGCTACTTTTTATTTTTGGGCATTGTGAATAGTAACTATGGTAAATTTTATTTAGTATAGTTAAAGGTAAATCGGGTAATGAAGGTTAAATATAAGATTATAAAATTACCCTAACACTTGGAAAAATCCTACTGGATGCCTAAAAGTAGACCCATATAACCTAAGGGTCGGATTAGATTCATTTTATGGACTTTTTTCCATGAAAATAATTTAATTATTATTAAAACCAAAGAATGTGACAACATATCACTTTCTTAAATATTATATGTATAATAATTTTAATTTAGTGATAAAATTCATGAAACTTCAAACATTAATAGTCTCCGGAAATATAATACAATTATCTACATAATAAGAATTTATTTAGAATTTTTAGATATTAAATAATTATCATTTATTATGACACAAAGATGATGCAGTAATTGTCTTAATATTAAAATATTGACATAATTGATGTTATAAATGCCCAAATAAATGTAATTTGAGACTTTTTATGACTTACATTAATTTTCTCAGTTAATATGACATGTTATTGTTGATATAAAAAACTTGGTTCGTACTTATCATTCTGTTATGAATTTCATAAAAATCATGTACCAAATAGTTTCAAAATTGACATAAATTAGTTTTTAAAACAAATATTATATTATTAATTGGTATTTAATTCATAAAAATCTAAGGTTCGGCCAAATGAACTAGATAAGGATAGATATATAAATAATAAACATCTTGGTGTTAGTTTTTCTTGTTATGGTAAGTTTATTAACCATATAGTGTAAGAAAACAAAAAGACACGGTAAAAGTTAAATTATTTAACTTAGAGTTAAATCTAATTGATAAGGTTAAAATAATATCCTAAACTTGTCTAAATCCTATTGGATGAGAGGATTTCGACCCATCCCCACCTTAGCTTCGAAATAAATCTATTTTGAGCTATTTAAAACCGAATTTGACTTTATAATAAAATAATAGTTTTAGTTATTCCAACGGTACCCCTCTCCTCCCTTATAAAAGGGAACCTCCTCCCCCTCTTCCTCACACCATATTGAGCCTTCAAGCTCGGCCAACCCCTGCCAAAATATCTTCTCAAATTCCCTAGTATCATCCTAGAGGTCCTGGTCTTCTTCAAAGACCATCCTTAGTTCTTTATGTGGAGGTTAAGAAAAGGCGCGTCAAAAAGAGGTAATATCCATTACCGATCTTTTTCAATTTCTTTCTTCTTCAACTTCTTCTTCTTTAGTTATTTCATGATAAAGTAATACCATCAGTATTTATTATATAATGATATATTATTATAAATATTAAACAACTCTAATTAACCTTCTATCCATCCTACGAAAAAAGGAAATCACCGCGCGTGCGTACGTACGGAATACCGTCTCCACGCCGTGGTGTAATCTATTTTCCGCCACCAACATAATTGGATGGGTATAATGGTGTAATGAGTAACTATATATGATTATTATAAAGTGATATTGATACTGAAATAGTATACATACACTTCAACACAAGTTCACGATCATGAGAACGATATCATCGCTCGTGCGTACGTACGGACTACCGTCTCCACGATGCGATGAGATTTATTCTCCATGTTAACCATTAAAGAATGATTATAAAGTATATATATGAAATAATAATGAAATATATGACATTATAAAGCTACTGGATTTATGTATATATGTATGTCATCTACTTACTTCCATTCAAGACAATAAGGAAATCAAAACAGCGTTCATGCGTACGTACGGACTACCGTCTCCATGAACGGTGTGTTTCATTTCATTTATCTATATATTATAAATATATATGTACTGAATATATATGATATATAAATCATGTTTTATATTCTGGATGTAATTAAATCATGATATAAGTAATAATAATGTCAAGAATAACAAGTCCAAACACCTAAGATAAATGAAACGATTTTACCCAAAACACTTCTTTAACATTGAATTTAAAAAAGAATGGGTAATATAATGTCATAAGTGAATCATATATGATATAATAACAATTAATATGATTATTTAATAAGTTAATGACATTATTTAAATCATTATACAGGAGGTTCGGATACGTACAAAGCATATCGGACATAAGGTAAGGGAAATATCACAATCTCATTTTATCCGAGATTGTTTATACTTTGGTATTTACTATGGTGTATTTTATCATCCACATCCATGTTTCTTCAATATGTAATATTATTTCTATCCACCAACAATTTTTTTTAAATCCAATTTTACCCTTCGGAGAGATTTTAGTAAAAGATATGAAAGGAATCTTTTGTCGTTTTTCGTACGAGGTATTTTTTTTCTTTTTTGACAAAAGTATGAAGAATGTTTTTTTTAACTTATACGACATGAATGGATTTTTAAAAATTTATTTCCAAGAATCTTCCTTTACAATTTTTCAAATTTATTTTTAATCAAATTATTTTAGTTTATAATTTTACGACATGTTAAGAAAGGAAAAGTGATTTTGAAGCAGAAAGGATATTTTCTTCAAGAATGGAGTTCAAGTGTTTTATAAAAATTATTTTCCATCTAAGATAATAAAGGGTTATGTTTTTATCCCTATTATTACATTGATTTTATTATTTTGTGATGGAATTATATTTTTTTTGAATTCCATTATCTTATATGAATTGTTTTATGATGTCACGATGTTTAAGATTCCCATTTTTATTACATGGTTTCTGCTATGATGTATGGTTTATGATTTTGTGGCACACATAATAATGGTATAATTATGAGATGGGTGGGACCTATATCTCCCTAAAATTCATTGGGTAAAGATTTTATATCTCATGAGATAGACATGGCTAGAATGGTAGGTTATACTGGTTCAGTGAAACAGGACTGAAACGAGGGTGACTCGGTTCAGAAATGGACTTTGTCCACTAAGATAGTCTTGGCAATGAGTCTTGAATAATAAGATATGATTCTCTATGATTATGTGTCTATGCCAAAATGTTTCATGTTTTAAGTTATGATAATTGGGATTTCATTTCACTACTATGATTTATCCCATGTTATGAAATTATGCTCTCTTTTGCAGGTTAAGATTTCCAAAATGTTATGTTCATATTAATATGATGTGATTGATATTTCTTTTGTTCACCCTTACTAAGCATTTGAGCTCTCCCTTTTATGTTTTATTTTCCCCAGGATATAAAGAAAGGTTTTAGGTAAAAAAAGGAAGATCTTTATGGGAGATGTTGAAGATCTTTCACCACGATTAGAAGATTATATTCTGAGTTTCCAAAGACACTAAACTATTACGATCCTTGTGTGTGTGTTTTTGTTATGTACTAAGTATTCCGCAAAAGTAATGTAATGTCCATGTATGTCAAGCATCGGGTCTCTACTGTTGGTATCAGAGGAAAGGTTTAGTAAACCTTTGGAAACTAGGATGTGAGAACGTTGGTGAGATCCCTAGAGATATTTCTAAGGTATGTCTAGGGATGTACCTAAGGATAAGTATACGTATAGGATATATTCCTAGAACTACGGTAACGATCATAGAATTTAACCTAAGATGTTAGATATTAAGGGTACTCCCCCTTTACTATGTTGTTTTCCCTAGCATTATTTTTGCCTCTCACACTATTCTTTTTGGGTTTTAGAAGATGGCTGGAACCCGAAGGAACCGTGTTGATCAATGTAATGGAAAATGCAATGATTGTCCTCCTGAACAAACAAGTGTTATGGGAGATGGAGTGAAAAATCTTATTGCTATACTTACACAATCTATGAATCATTCTGGACTTCCAAATGAGCAGAGAAGGGAACAATATTCTATTGAGTCCTTTATGAGGCAACGTCCACATTCTTTCAGTGGGTCTTTCGATCCACTTTTTGCTGAACAATGGATCAGTACCACTTAAAAGATATTTTCAGTTCTTCAATGTTCTGAACATGATAAAGTCATCTTAGCAGTATATCGTTTGGAAGGTGAAGCTGATCAATGGTGGAATCTTATCAAGAATACGAGGCCAAGAGATGAAATTGAGTTCATGGAATTGGACGAGTTTAAGAACTTGTTTTTCAGTATGTACTTCCATCGTATTCTTCGAACAAAGATGGAAAAGGGGTTTCTTGAGCTGAAGTAGAAGGATGATGAATCTATTGGTATATACGAATCAAATTTTACAAGACTTGCAAGGTATGTATCTGGCATTATCATCCAACCTGAAAGTAAAGTTGATCGATTTTTTAGTGTCTCAAAACCAAGTGTTCGAAGGGAATTAGCTATAAGAGACTTCAGTAGCTATGATGAAATTGTGCGTTGTGCTATCAAGGTAGAAATGGAAGTTGGTGTTACATATCCATCTCATGTTTTGACAAGAAACGAAAGATGGAGTTCAAGGAGAAATCTCAGAATAATGGTGAAAAGAATATGAATGTTTCCTTATGCACAAAGTGTGGAAAGAAGCATGGTGGAGATTGTCTTAAAGGGACTAGAAAATGTTTTAAGTGTGGAAAATAAGGTCATAGAGCAGTTGAGTGTCGAAGTAATGGAAAAAGGGTTTCTAATGATGTGAATAAAGAAAACACTGCAGAGAACGCACCACCAACACTTCAATGCTTCAAGTGAAAGGAAATGGGGAATTATGCTAATAAACGCCCTAATCCAAGGGTTAGGGATGATCGACATGAGCAACCGCTTAATGCAAAGGACAAAGGGATGTCACATGTGATCACTATTGGTGATGTTGAATATGACAATGATGTGGTGGAATGATTAAGTGTTTATGTAATGGGATTCCAAAATAATGTTGTATCATGGAGTATTAAAATATTTATGTATTGGTCTAATGTGGTATTCAAAGTGATTGAGATATTTTTGGAAAGAATATGATATGCACACAATGAAGGGATAAAGAGAATCTAATATGTTTGATAGTATTCATGAGCTCATGATTGATATAAGGACTAAGTGATATCATGGTTTGAGGATATAGAATATTGAGGATTTTGGTTTGTGGAAAGTGTTAACTTTTAACTGTATTCAGGTTTTCACTCAGGTTCAATGGGTATTCATTCATCAAGAAAATACATGATTAAGGTATTCACATATATGTAATTTGACCAATAAGATATATCTTATGATATATGGGGGATAAATGATGGCATTCACGTGATTGTTATGTGACATTTCAAGTAATAATTTTCTTTATACTATGAGCTTGGACCGAAGTATTTTAGATAAGCCTAAAGATTGGAAGGGATTATGTTGGACATAAGTTAGTATTGTTTAAGGATAGAACTTTTTTTCGATGGGATGTTATAGTAATATAGATTTAGAAAAAGGAGAACCTGCAGGACGGGCGACAACCCATCGCGTCAGACAAGGCTGTGGGAATCGAACCCACAACCAAAGTGCGACTGGACTTTATCGCCTACCACTGGCCTACAGGAAGTCCCTGGTTAGTAGAAACTAGTTTTATTTTATTAAGTGGTATGATATATGAAGTATAAGTTCATTTTTGGAATCATATATGATTAACTTCTCCAAAGACAGACTTATGTATATTTGATAACTATTGCTAAACTTTTTTTTGAAACAGATGGAATGACCCATCATTCTATCACATGATCTGTTAACACTTCACGAATAACAAATTCAACATCATTTCTTTAAGAGATGAAGTGGAAATTGTTCAAAGCACGAACAATAGTGAGATTGTACCAAAATCAAGTAAGTATTTCTTCTAATTCAAAATTTTCAACTTTAGGGAAATGATATTGAAAACAAAAAATGTTGTCCTAGTGATCTTATATCTGATGAATCAGATGGTACCCTAGATCATCACAAATTTATGGCTTTGCGATTGTTGTCTTTTTCATAGCCATGTTCTCTACCACTCTCCATCAGAACATGATGGTTAGATTTTTCTTCCATATCCATATTTTCACCTATGTTCTCCTACGTGGAAACCCAGTGATGAGTTAATTTGGGTAACCATTACATTTCATACTTTAGTTTTTAAAAGCCATATTTTGGTATTCCTTTTTACGATGTGGGTTTCTATTAAACAAACTTTCGAGTAGTAAACCATTTATAACCCCAACGAATTTCGAGGGAGAAATTCATTTTAAGGGGGGTAGAATGTATCACCCCGAGATTTTATGAAAATTATTCTTTTAAATTCATTAATTTATTGTGTTGTATTCTATACCAAGATTACATTGCGCTATATGCAACACCGTATTAGCTTTCAGTATACGCAACACTATTCTTGGATCGTGTCACACAAAATTTTGATAATAGTTATTCTACGCAACATTGTGTGTGTATATATATATATTCAATGTATAAATGAAATATGGTTGGATTCTGTTATATGAAACAATGAAGGATTCTTTCACAACATGCAACCCTGACTTTTCTTGCATTACACGCAATCGTGTCCTTCCTCGATAGCGTGTGTTGTACGCAATACCGGGTTTTAATAAACAACGATATATTATTATAATATTGTCATGAACTAGACATTATGAATAATATTAACTAAATTTTGAATTTATAACATTATTATTCATCTTACACATTTTCTAGAACATGGTATAAGAACAAAATAATTTTTTCGGGTAAACTAAGTATTTTTAAAAAAATGCAGTTTTGCCGTCTTTTGATGGCACACCCACTTTAAATTTAGTTTTTGACATGTTTATATGTTCAATTTGACAAAATAAAATTCTTATTTTGAATCAGGATATAAAAATTTACATTAGATAAAGTTTTGATATTTTTCCGATAACTTTCATATTTTAATGAATAGTAAAAACACGCTATATTTTAATTAAAAACAACTTTTTTCATCGTAATATCTTATGTGGTTAAATTATAATATTGAATGGTTTTAAAGTATAAATATAATATATTTTTACCATTTAATATAATGTATGTCATTAGCATTGATTTTACCTTGAATTCGTAGGTTAAATCAATTCAATCTTTTGCAATGTTTTAAAGAAAAACCTGTTTTCTTTCGACAACGGGATTAATTTTAATTTAATTTCTGCATCTTTTGTGTATTTAATTTCGAAAAATGGATTCCATATTTTGAATCGGTGGGTCCAAATTATGTTAATAAGCTACTTTTTATTTTTGGGCATTGTGAATAGTAACTACGGTAAATTTTATTTACTATAGTTAAAGGTAAATCGGGTAATTAAGGGTAAATATAAGATTATAAAATTACCATAAAACTTGGAAAAATCCTACTGGATGGCTAAAAGTAGACCCATATAACCTAAGGGTCGGATTAGATTCATTTTATGGACTTTTTTCCATGAAAAGATTTTAATTATTATTAAAACTAAAGAATGTGACAATACGTCACTTTCTTAAATCTTATAAGAATAATAATTTTGATTTAGTGATAAACTTCATTAAACTTCATAAATAAATATTATACAGAAATATAATACAATTATCTACATCATAAGAATTTATTTTTAATTTTTATAGATTAAATAATTATCATTTATTACGACACAAAGATGATGCAGTAATTGTCTTATTAATAAAATATTGACATAATTGATGTTATAAATGCCCAAATAATTGTAATTTGAGACTTTTTATGACTTACATTAATTTTATAGGTTAATATGACATGTTATTGTTGATATAAGTAACTTGGATTGAACTTAGCATTCTGTTATGAATTCCATAAAAATCATGTACCAAATAGTGTCAAAATTGACATAAATTAGTTTTTTTTTAAAATATAATATTATTAATTGTTATTTAATTCCTAAAAATCTAAGGTTCGGCCAAATGACTTAGATAAGGATATATATATTAATAATAAACAACTTGGGGTTCGTTTGGCTTGTTATGGTATGTTTATTAACCATATAGTTTAAGAAAACAAAAAGACACGGTAAAAGTTAAATTATTTAACTTAGAGTTAAATCTAATTGATAAGGTTAAAATAATAACCTAAACTTGTCTACATCATATTGGATGAGATTATTTCGACCCATACCCATCTTAGCTTAGAAATAAATCAATTTGGAGCTATTTAAAACCGAATTTGACTTTATAATAAAATAATAGTTTTTGTTATTCCAAAGGTACCCCTCTCCTCCCTTATAAAAGGGGACCTCCTCCCCCTCTTCCTCACACCACATTGAGCCTTCATGCTCGGCAAAACCAAGCCAAAATCTCTTATCCACTTCTCTAGTATCATACTAGAGGTCCTGGTCTTCTTCAAACACCATCCTTAGTTCTTTAAGTGGAGGTTAAGAAAAGGCACGTCAAAAAGAGGTAATATCCATTACCGATCTTTTTCAATTTCTTTCTTCTTCAACTTCTTATTATTTAGTTGTTTCATGATAAAGTAATAACATAAGTATTTCTTATATACTGATATATTATTATAAATATGAAAAAACTCTAATTAACCTTCTATCCATCCTATAGAAAAAGGAAATCACCGCGCGTGCGTACGTACAGAATACTGTCTCCACGCCGTGGTGTAATCTATTTTCCGCCACCACCTTAATTGGATGGGTATAATGGTGTAATGAGTAACTATATATGATTATTATAAAGTGATATTTATACTGAAATAGTATACATACACTTCAACACAAGTTCACGATCATGAGAACGATATCATCGCTCGTGCGTACGTACGGACTACCGTCTCCACGACGCGATGAGATTCATTATCCATGTTAACCATTTAAGAATGATTATAAAGTATATATAAGAAATAATAATTAAATATTTGACATTATAAAGCTACTGGATTTATGTATATATGTATTTAATCTACTTACTTCCATTCAATACAATGAGGAAAGGAAAACAGCGTTCATGCGTACGTACGGACTACCGTCTCCATGAACAGTGTGTTTCATTTCATTTATCTATCTGTTATATATATATATATATAATGAATATATATGATATATAAATCATGTTTTATATTCTGGAAGTAAGTAAATCATGATATAATTAATAATAATGTCAAGAACAACAAGTCCAAACACCTACGATAAATGAAACGATTTTACCCAAAACACTTCTTTAACATGGAATTTACAAAAGAATGGGTAATATAAAGTCATAAGTGAACCATATATGATATCATAACAATGAATATGATTCTGTAATAAGTTAATGACATTATTTAATTCACTATACAGGAGGTTCATATACGTACAAAGTATATCAGACATAAGGTAATGGAAATATCACAATCTCATTTTTATCTGAGATTGTTTATACTTTGGTATTTACTAGGGTGTATTTTATCATCCACATCCATGTTTCTTAAATATGTAATATTATTTCCATACACCTAAAAAAATTTTAAATCCAATTTTACCCTTCGGTGAGATTTTAGTAAAAGATTTGAAAGAAATCTTTTGTCGTTTTTCGTACGAGGTATTTTTTGACTTTTCTGACAAAAGTATGAAGAATGTTTTTTTTAACTTATACGGAATGAATGTATTTTTAAAAAATTATTTCCAAGAAGCTTCCTTTACAAGTTTTCAAGTTTATTTTTAATCAACTTCTTTTAGTTTATAATTGTACTACATGTTAAGAAAGGAAAGGTGTTTTTGAAGCAGAAAGGATATTTTCCTCAAGAATGGAGTTCAAGTGTTTTATCAAAATTATTTTCCATCTAAGATAATAAAGAGTTCTGTTTCTATCCCTATTTTTACATTGATTTTATTATGTTGTGATGGAATTATATTTTGTTGAATTCCTTTATCTTATATGAATTGTTTTATGATGTCGCGATGTTTAAGATTCCAATTTTTATTACATGGGTTATGCTATGATGTATGGTTTATGATTTTGTGGCACACATAAGAATGGTATCATTATGAGATTGGTGGGTCCTATATCTCCCTCCAATGCATTGGGTAAAGATTTTATAACTCATGAGATAGACATGGCTGGAATGGTAGGTTATACCAGTTCAGTGAAACAAGAATGAAACGAGGGTGAATCGGTTCAGAAAAGGACTTTGTCCACTAAGATAGTCTTGGAAATGAGTCTTGACTAATAAGATATGATTCTCTATGATTATGTGTGTATGCCACAAAGTTTCATGTTTTAAGTTATGATTATTGGTATTTAATTTCACTATTATTATTTATCCCATGTTATGAAATTATGCCCTCTTTTGCAGGTTAAGATATCGAAAATGTTATGTTCTTATGAATATGATGTGATTGATATTTCTTTTGTTCACCCTTACTGAGAATTTGAGCTCACCCTTTTATGTTTTATTTTCCCCAGGATATAAAGAAAGGTTTTAGGTAAAAAAAAGGATGATCTTTATGGGAGATATTGAAGATCTTTCACCACGATTAGAAGATTATATTCTGAGTTTCCAAAGACACTAAACTATTAAGATCCTTGTGTGTGTGTTTTTATTATGTACTAAGTATTCCGCAAAAGTAATGTAATGTCCATGTATGTCAAGCTTCGGGTCTCTACTAACATCCTCATCTAATGTATTTAAAATAAGATATAAAAATTTTAATTCCTTGATTTTTTTTCATTTGAAAATGAAGATTCATAAATCTCTATGCTGGGAGCAACTTGCTCCCCATTAAATGCAACTAAATCCTTGAATGATGTTATGACTACTCTTTTCAGAATAATTTTTGTGTACATGATATTATAAAATTAATTGTTCTACCAAATTAATATCAATGAGTTCCCATAGTGGATCAAAAGTAGTGAAAAACTTAGGGGATGATGTTAGAAAAACACCTTCATAGAATATTGGAAGAACTTTGGAAAGGAAACAAAGATCCTATAATTTCCAATTTGTTTGGAAAAGATAGAAGAATAAATTTATCTCATTTTTAGAACCATAAAAGAGGAAAAAAATAAAAAAAAGTAACTACAAAAATTAAAAATTATTGTATCAAACTCAATGAAAAGTTTCAAATACTTAAATATTGAATGATACTAATGGATTAATAGTCAGTACATAAGATAAATATGCATAAAAATTAAAATTCAATGGCCTAAACAGTGCTGATAATTCTAATAATGCAACCATATTAGAAAGTACGTGGGACATATGAAAAGTCATGGGTCTGAAAATCAATACCCTATGAAATCCCTTCTCATAGACTACTATTTTTACAATAATAACATTTTATGATTTCCATTCTTTATCCCAAAATATAGATGATCTAATGTAGTTAGGACTTGATAGGTCAAAGTCGAGATCTCCTTCCATTAAACATTGGTAATAGTAAAGGATTTAAAAACAATATTTTAGACATTATCTTTTTTAAGTGTTCTAATTACAATTATAATAGTTAAAATTTGGTTCGCAAAAAAATGAAATGAAGAGTGTATGATTCCATGAGTATGGCATCTAGAAATAACGACGATGATACCAAGAACCAAGTGGAAGACCTATGAGTAATTAAATGAGCATTAAGTTATAATAAATAGTGAATCTTATAGTAAAATGTATGGAATATGAGTTACCCACATAAGATCAGAGTTCAACATGTGTCATTGTTGAAAACATATATAACATGTAGATGTATAAAAATTATAACCAATACCACATAAAATGGACACCCATATTCACATACTATTTCACATCGAAGGTTTTATTCCCACTTTTTATAGTGAATTTATGTCACCAATGAAAAAACTATCCTTCATTGAACCCAATGTAGTAAAAATCATGCCAATGTAATTTTGAATTAATAAAGTGAACTTGTGATGAATGTTATTACACAAATTTAACAAATTTGCGCAAAAAATAAAATATAATATGAAAAACACAAAAATTTATATTCATATGTATTGAGAAGAAGAAAAATATTTTAGGTGTTAATAAAGGGGATAAATGATAAACAATTAACTTACCTAGAATTGAATATAAAGTTTTCTCTAATGCCACAAATGGAACACAAGCACAAAAAAAAATGTTGAAGTATAACTATAAAAATAAGGGAAAATGTAAAAATTTATTTTTTAAAATCAAGTAACTGGGAATAAAAAATGGATTAAAAAGGGACGGTAAGGGTGGACATATAAAATAATGAAATTATATCAGTCAATTTTATGTACATCCCCTTAACACACTGCCTTTAGAAGATTTAGTAATTTGATATTGAGGTAACACAAAAAAATTGATAAGTAACGAACAAAATGGTTGAAAATTTATTTCTAAAAACAATTTGACTAGATTTCATGGGGAACTATAAATTACCTGCTAGTGTAAAAAAGAAAAGAGTTCAAACAAAAATCTATTCCTAGAAATTAATAAATTAAAAAATTGTCTATGTTATAGCCAAAATATTGATCCTAAAGCATGTTAAAAAACTATACATACTAAATAAGAACTGATAACTATTAACAAGGGTAGAAACCAACACTATAGAAGACCTATCTATCACAAACAAGAAGTTTAGCCATCGAACCCATCACCAATTTGGAACAATCATGCTACACCAGTGCTAAAATCCAGTGGATTTATTTCTATGAAAACCCTTCATATTAGTAAGAAGTTGACAATATTCAAACTAGGGGCATCAGTGGGTGCAATAGTTTGAGGTAAGAGAAGCTCAAGGGAAAGGGACAAGGATTCCAAGGATGAATATGGTCGAGCTAGGGTGTTGGGGACAGAGGGGATGCATAGGGATACTGGGCTAAAACACTTTGGACAATGGAGGTCAAGTGGGGATGATGTCTTGGAACATCTGGGATGAAAGGTACAATGAGGTGTTTTACATGAGGATGTTGGACGGGAATAGAGAGGGGGTTTGCACAATGTTGTTGGTGGGGGACGCCGACTGAGAACAGGAATGTAGTTCTTGTGACGTTTTGAACTAAGAACACTGAAAGGGAACACGAAGGGGGTTCTTGGGATGATTTGAATGAGGAACACTGATCGGGAACTGTGAGCGATTATTGTGAGGATAACTGTGAGGAATGCCAGTGAGGATCACCAGTGAGGAAAGGGGAGGTAGAGTTAGGGAAGGGGGCGCAGTGATGCCTGCCAAAATATACCTTGGCGGGGGGAGATGGTGTTTTTAATTTCTATATAATTGATATACAAAATATATTGAATAAAAACTATGTTTATATATTTAATATCATATATTTTTCTGTATATTTTATTTAAATTATGAATATTTTAATTTACTAAATATTTTTATTATCAAAATTATTTGTTTGTAATGGTTTATATATTTATCTATATATTCAATTTTTGGAAAAATATTTGATATTATCTAATAATATGTTGCAATAGATTTTTATAATGGAAAGTTATTTGTTGATAATAAGAATTGATAACATCATATTTATTTATCGGTAAATCAATTTTTGGTATTGTTCTGATAATCCAATAGATTTAAATGTTTGAAAATGATTTCTTTTTATTGATATACTAATATAAAAAAATATATTTGTCCGTAAAAACACTGTTGGTGTAGGTTTTTATTACAAACATAAATTAATATCTGTTGGAATTAATCATTTTTATCAATAGATATATTATCTGTCGATAATTTTCTATTGGTAAAAGCCACTTTTTTGTAGTGCCTTACGGAATTTCGACATAGTAACGACTTAGGTAAGGGTCCAAATGAGGGGGAATAAATGATATCTCATAAAAATAAAATAAATTGGTATGTATGGAATTTATTAAAAATAAATGGAAATACAATTAATTGAAATTAAACGAAGTGATCTCAAAGAAGGTGTTGGAATTCAATGGAGAGGAGACAAATCCCTTACTTGGATGTGTGATTCAAAAGGATTGGGAGAGGCTTCCTGGGAGCTTGGGGGAACCTTGAGAGGACTATAGGGAGAATAAGTAAGAGTTTGGATGATCTTAAAGGAGTTTGAGTGAAGAAAAATTGGATCTTGGGTGGGTTTATATAGGAAAGGATGAAGATTTATTTATTATTTTGGTTTTGGAAACTACATAATAAAATATTCAAAACCAAAAACCATCACATGGTTTCTGAAAAAGGTGATAATTTTAAATTATTTTATAAGGTCATGGGATGAACGTATTAATATATTCCCCTTTCTTATGTGGTGGTGAGTCATACTAAAAAATAAATGAATTTAAAATCATAAAATATAATATATGTCTTGGAGGATTCATAATGGATTTAGAAAATAAATAAAATTATATTAAAACCTCATTATTGTAAGTATAAAACATATATTTTTTCTTATATACCATTTATTTTATTTATTAAATCATTATTGAGCCATTATGATGTCATAAAACACACCGTATATTTATACGACATTTAATTTTGACCTAAAATTTCGTCTATCTCAGAAAATTATGAAAAATTCACTATTGGAAAATTTCAACATCCTGATTTCCAAAATAATATTAATTTTATCTAAATTATTTTCAATATATGTGAATTTTCAAATTTAAAATGAAAACTGACATTTATTAAAAATGACAGGATTTTTGACAATATAGTTTTTAAACCCTAATAAAAATTACATTTGACTTCATGAAAATTATATGATTGTTTATATTTAATAAAATTAATTGATTGAAATATTATTTATTTTAAAAATAAATTATTCCATCAAAATATATTTCTTAATTGAATTTTAATATTATCCAAAAATACTACTTGTTCTATAAAAATCATTTACAAATTAAAAATAATAGGAATAAAATATATTCATAGTTCAATACAAAAATAATGTACATAATCTTATTTCTAGGTTCTTGATAAATATATATTTTTTACACCAGCATAATCACTATATGTAAGGTGCTTGGTGGTGGGGATTTCATGGGGCCGTTTAGTGAACATGGTTTGGGCCTTGATCCTGATGAGCTTGAACTTCTCTCGTAAAAGGTTTTTCTCATGATTATGTTATTATATATTGGCTTGGGATTGGTCTAGGAGAAATCTTATAAATGATATCTCCCTTGTAAGCTCTGATAAATGGGATTTATAAGGCACAATCATACTGGATGAGGCCATCACTTCCTTTGTTTGTGTGAAAATGATTTGTTAAAACCATATATTTATATTAATCATGTGATAACTATCCAACAATTATATTATCAATATTAATGAAACTTAATATTATTTTACTAAAATTTAATAAAATAAAACATAATAAGTGCATGTGCTTTCTATATTCATTAAATAAAAAGGCGAATATTATTTATAATAGTTTGGGTCGTTACACGGTAGGTTGTACGTACACATGAATACAACTTCTATTTCATTTTAAAATTAAGATAATGAAATGTAAATGATAAATATGTGTATTATGATTCCTGTATCACATATATGTAATATATTTTACATATTTCTATTAAAATCATCATTAATATGTTCCATTATAGCATGACTGAATCACCTCGCTTTAAGGAACTGGTAGTCCACACATCCCCAAACGGTGTTATCATATTTACATAAAATGGAATGTATAAAGGTATGTGTTATAAAATTATTATGTAAGAATAATTACATAATAAATATCATATATATCATTGTGTTTATTATAATTACCACCATGGAGGCGATGAAGGATGAACAAAAAATCATTGTTTCATGAGGTGATAGTTCGTTGTATACATAAACAGTATGTTCATTACCCATTAGAAGAAAGTGTGTGTAAGTGCAGGTCAAACACATATCATACTAACATATAATTATATTGAATATAATGGTGTTATAAGAAATATATATGAATAATTTAAGGAGTGTAGAATGAAAACAACCTAAAAGAGAATAAGGAATATTGTTACCTCTTACTTGGGTAACCCCTTTTGGATTACAGCAAATGGATTCCATGGATTGATTTCTTCCCAAGACAAGGATTCTAGGATGAGGGTAGGGATGTTGAGGTGATATTTGAGTAGATAATGGTCAAGACAAATGGGTTTGATAGGTGTGAGGAAGATGTGGTGAGGGGTGGCATTTATAGTGGAGGAGAGGAGTGTTTATTGAATATTTTATTCATTAGTTTATTATTTTGGCTCAAGAGTATGAATAATTTTATCATTATCACTAAATATGTTAAAATAAGGAAGGTATGTTCGAGATTATGCTGATTATATTAGTTATCACTCATGTAATAGTGAGTTTAACTTATAATGTATATATACCACAAATTAACATATTTCTCTATTCATAAAAAAGTCAAGTATTTTAGAAAAATCCAAAAAAATTACCCAGCCAATTTTTGAACATATATAATTAAAAAATGAACTACATTTTATGAAAATAAATTTCAAAATATGATAAATTTGATTTTTAATTAAAATATCCATTTATTAAAAAAATACCAATTTTAAAATTATAACTACTTTTATAACACTTTGAATCATTAAATAAGGTCTAATAAAATATTATTATAATAATAAGTAGAAAAAATATTAATTTATGAATCTATTTTATGAAGAAAATGTATTTTTAATAATTATATTAATTATAAAATAAAAAATAATCATTTATATTTCACAAAAATACCAACACATAATTTATCATTTTCAAAACATTTATATAATTATTCCATGATATAAATAAATCAATTTTTCACTTATAAGATGCATAAATTTTATTTTTACATTCATAGGATGTGTTATTATTTTATTGGTAAGTTTACTATTCATAAGGGTCACATTACTATTCCAAATGTCAAGTTACTATTCCATTGATATTGGCTTCTTAATTTCTAGAAAATACACTTATTTAATTAATTATTAATTTATAAATTTTTTATTGGGTTCTCTATATAATTTTATTTGATTAATACTATATGAAATAATTACAAGTAGGGAAAATTCATTGATATAATTCTTTGTCTTTACAATCTCCCCACCTTTTGGAAATTGCATCATTGAAATCATTATTTACTCTTTAAACAAGTGAGGATACCTTTACCTCATAGAATTTTCATATTTCTAGGTTTATTATTCAACTATGTGGTTTCTCCTCAAAAAAATAACCTAGTCAATTACCTTATTCTACAATAACTTATCTCTAAGATCAAGAATATGAAATGGTTTCTATTCATAAGAATGATTATCTTAGAGCTGTATACTTATAGGATCAAAACATGAGTTGAATCTAGAACATTATTTCTCAACATCGGAACAAGAAAAAAATTGCATACCTAAGATAAACTCATAGTAAAATCTAATATGTGAGAAAATTGTCCAACTATCTCTAGCATTTTAAAAGTTATAACTAACCGTGTATTTCTGTTTAATTTTTTTTTCCAAAATACACATCATTTTCCCAAGGTTAGACTATAAGAAAAACTTGATGAACTAACTCAAAATAAAATCATTTCCTCCTATTATATGTATAACTTTTCTTCCTACTCTGAGATATCCTCAGATGTTTCTTGATCACCTATACTTTCTTATCCACTTCTGCTACAAATTATGTTCCCATCAACTTAATTTATCTATCTTCATCCCAAAATGTTAACATTGGACACTACTTTCCATATAATTTTTCAAAAGGTTCCATCTGTATACTGTAATGAAAACTGTTATTATAAGAAAAACAAATTAATGAAATATAATGATCGAAAATTACATTGTAATCCATTGAACAGGAACATAAAATTTCTTCCAATGTATAAATTGTTTTTTTGGTCTATCCATTAGATTGACGATGAAAGGTAGTACTAAAATTTAATTCAGTACACAACGAATTTTTTAGTCCTTTAAAAAAGTTATATGTGAACCTGGGATCTTGGTCAGATACAATAGATTGAGTAGATCAATGAAACCATACAATATCTTTGAGGTACATTTGAGAAAGTTGATCTGGAGAAATATTGTATCAAATACAAATGTAATCTATATATTTGGTTAGTTAGTCAACAATAACCAAAATAACATTGTTACCTCAAGGTGTCTTTGGTAGTCCCACCGTGAAGTCCATTAATATATTTTTCCCATTTCTAATATGGTATTTCAAAATGTAGATACATAACCATTGTTAATTTCAATCTAATTTAACTTATTGTCATGTAAAACATTTCATTATAACATTAGAAATATCACTTTTAATTCCACCCCACCAATAAGACATACTAACGTCTATGAATATATTAGGGCTTCAAGTATAAACTGATAATGGAGAACTATGAGCTTCAATTATCAATTATTTCATTAGTTGGGAATCACAATGAACACATTTTCTATTTATAAATATCAATAAAAATTATTTATCTACATTAAATTATATAAATTTACATATATTAACCAATTATACTCTTTTTATAACTCATGGTCTTCATTCTACACTTTATTAGTTATTTTTGAGAGACACTACTGCACTGACACCTGAAATAAAGTAAAAACAATTCCAGCACCGAAAACTTCTTTGCTAAAATTCATCCAATAATCAATCAAGGGGTCATGTTATAAATGAAACTTTGATAATATAGATTGATGTTTTAAACTTAAGGAATCTACTAATTTGTTCACTTTTCTAGGATGGTAATTGAATGTTCAATCATAATCATTTATTAGTTCATTCCATCTTCTCTGATTCATGTTTAATTCCTTATGAGTGAATATATACTTCATACTTTTATGGTTAGTATATATATCATATTTAGATCCATATAAATTATTTCTCCATATTTTTAAAGAAAAAACCATTTCTGATAATTCCAAATCATTTTTGGTATAATTTAACTCATAATGTTTCAGTTGTCTTAAAGAATAAGCAATTACCGGATCATTTTTCACCAAAACACATCCAATTCCCTTCAAAGAAGAATAACTATAGATGAAAAAATCACCATTTATAATAGGCCTGAAAAAACTAGAGCATTCACCAATATCATTTTCAGTTCTTGAAAAAAACCATCACTATCGTCTTTCCAAAGAAAATTATCCTCTTTTCATGTTAACTTAATTACGCGACTAGATAACCATGAAATTTTTCAACAAACCATCAGTAATAACCTGTTAATTATATAAAAATATGAAAATCTGTAACATTTGTATGTCTTTTCCACTCATCAACCACATTTGTTTCGTACATATCAACTATTATTCCATACTTATTTACAATGTTTCCAAGATAAAAATATATTTCAATAAAAAATAATATTTTCTAAATTTCTCATAAAACTTATTTTGGTAGATAATTTTTTGGATAATCCATAAATTCTTTTCATGATCCTCATAAATTTTTGAAAATATGAAAATATCATCAATAAAAAGAACAAAAAACTTATCTAAATATTTATGGGAGATTCTATTCATAATATCCATGAATAAAACATTGGATATTTTCAAAAAAATTATCATAAAAACAAACTCATAATATCTATACCTAGTTCGGAACACTGTTTTAAGAATCTCATATTCCTTCAACTTTAGCTGATGATTACCGAATCTCAAGTCAATCTTTGAAAAATACTAAGATCCCTAGAGATGATCAAAGAAGTCATCGATACGAGGACAAAAATAATTATTCTTAATAGTAATTTTATTAAATGATCTATAATCAATGAAAAGCCTCATGGAACTATATTTTTTTAATGAATAAAATAGAATCACCCCATGGTGAAGTGTTAAGATGAATGAAAACTTTATCTAGAAACTCCTGCAACTTCATTTTCAATTCCAAAAGTTCCACTTGAGATATTTGATAAGGGGGTTTTAAGATTGTCTTAGCATCAAGAACTTAGTCAATATTAAATTCAACTTCCCGATTAGGTATTACACCATAAAACTCATATCGAAAACATCCTAGTAGTCATTTACAACTGGAACATCATTAATCTGAACGAATCCCCTTTTTTCAACAATATGTGCATAATAACTTTTATTTACATGTTCTGATGGTTTCTCGGATTCCTAATATGTTATCAATGGTGAGGGTTGATTATTGTATAAAAACAAAAAATATTTTTTAAAAACAACTTCTTTGGCTCTACAATCAATCTTAGCTTGGTAAACAGATTTTGAAACCATACCTATAATAATATCAAACTCTACTAGAGGTAAAACAAAAATGTTTACATGTAATTTATTTCCACAAAAAACAAAAGGAAAATTCTTATAATATTATTTTTCCTTATTATATCCCTCCAAGTATTTTGACTAAAAGTTATGATTTAATTTATTGAGGTGAAATTTACAATTTATTAGAAAATTATTCAGAAATAAAGGAATGTGTAGACCCCCTATCAAACAAGATATTAGAAAATTATTATTAACTAAAAAAAGTACATATTACCACTTCATTGGGTAGCCCAACATTTTCTAATGTTGTCACAAAGGATTTCACCAAACCTTTTAACTGATAATATGGATTATTTCCATCATTTAGATCATTATTTTGGAAGGTATTTTCATAATGACTCATCTCACCACATTTAAAACACTTTACAATTTCCTTTTCAAAATTAAACTTAATATGGTTTTCATCGAAATATAGATCCATATATCCAATCATAACACATGGAAAACACTTCCTAGATTTGTTAAGGATTTACCCATGATTATTTTACCACCCTTACCAAAAACATGAAATTGGAATTTCTTACCTTCAGATTTCTTCGATTGATTCTTTCACATATCATGGCATATGGAATTTCTCTTATTATTTCACTCAAGGTTAAAATTATCATCAGTAAACATAATTTCTACACTATTATCACATTTAGAAAGTTTCTTATAACATTTTAATTCACAGCAGTATAATGCTCTTCGATATATGGGCTTCAATCCTGAGTAAAAATGATTGATTTTTTCTATTAACATCTGGAATAAGATTAGGAGTGTACCTTTCTAAATGAGTAAAATTTTTATCAAACACGACCACGGAATATTCCTATTTTTGTTTCAACTCAAGTAATTTATTTTACATCCTATCTTAATCCACTATACGAAAATGTTTTTAATTGAAAATATTCTTGAATTCATCCCATTCTAAGGAATCGATCTTATCACCATGATATTCTTGACCATTGATCACCACTGGTCAGCTTCAAATTAAAAAAAAAATTTAAAGACTAAACTTTTGATTATCTAAAGACCTCATGGCATAGAATATCTTTTCAAGGGCTTTAATACACCCTTCAACCACCACTGGGCCAGAAGATCAACTGAAAACGGGAAAATGATTCCTCAAAAAATGTTCAGCTATCAACATGTTCCTTTGTGGTATCTCATACTTTTCTCTTGCATGGATGTCACTTACATTTATAAGAAAATTTAAACTAGTCTATTACTATTAAAAAATCATCCATTCCAATCCCCACCATTCCAAGTTACTGATTCAAAAATATTTTATCCTCTCAATGCCTTCCTACTTCAGCTTCCCTGTTTCTTCTGTGAAAACCCATTCTGAACAGACATATATTAGAGAATGAAACATGGTAATCTTCAAATTCTATATCACTTTAATAAATTCTACTAGAATTCACTTTCTAACATTATCAAAGAGCTTTTTTCTTTACATTTTTAAATAATTATGAAATAAATCATACATATCAACCTACAAGCATACAAAGTGGGTACTATAAAAATAATATATATTTCATTATCAATACAAATGTTTTTAATAAAACATGAAAAAATTTCAAGAAAAATATTCAAAACATTACTCTTGGAATATTCTTTTCCCTTACAGATCCTTTAACCATGTACAAAAATTTTAAAACATTGAATGAGAACAAAAATATTAGTAAGGGATATAAAAATAAGGAGAGAAATTTCCATAAAACATATAAAACATAAATGAAACCAAATAGGTAAGTTTGAAAATTTTATTATTTATTATTATAACCCTAATGGAAAACATATGATTTTTAACCCTCAAGGATACCTTAAAATGTTACCCTCATGGCTACCTTATGATTTAACCCTCATGGATACCTTATGGTGTTACCATCATAGTTACTCATGGAGCAACCATAAGGTCGACCTCCATCATTAACATACCTAAAGAATTAGAGGGATATATAGTTACCAACATTCATCATAAAAAATTCCAAAGAAATAGAACATAGTCATAAAATAATAATACTTGTATCAACACAACATTCCCTTTGAAATTTTTTAAAATAGAAATTTAAAAGTGGTTTTTCTGAAAAAGTCCCCTACCTCAAGTTTTCCTTACATAAAATATGTCAAAACCACATATATAATGATTTAAATCGTGTTATTAATATATTGAGGAACCATATTTATATTTTCAATTAATTATATGATATTCTTATTTCTTCTTTCCACCCATTTATTAATAATATTTTTTTATTCTCATTGTTTTGTGTGTTAATTTACTTGTTTTATCAAGTATGTTTTGAATTGTTATTTTCTATTTTTATTAACTAAATAAGATTAAATCAGATTCATAATATAAACCATGATGTAATTATCATATATATTTATTATATATGTATTTAGAATAATCTATAGTATTTTGAGATAAGAAATGAAGTGCACTAATGATTGGGACGGTAGGCCGTACGTACGCATGAATGCTACTTCAATTTCATTGTCGTATTAAAATAATGAAACGTAAATGATATATATTTATTTTATAATTATATTATCATATATATATGTCATATATTTTTCAATTCTTTATTGAAATTTTCCTTAATATGTTCCATGTATAGCATGAATGAATCACCTTGCTATAAGGATGCGATAGTCCACAATTACACAAATGATGTTATTGTATTTAAAAATAACGAGATGTATAAAGGTATAAATTATAAAATAATTAAATTAAAATAATTATATAATAAATATCATATATATCATTTTTCCCATCATAATTCCCACCATGAGCGGAATTAAAGGAAGAACGAATATTCATCGTTTCGTGAGGCGATAAATCTCTATACACACAAATAGTAAGTTTGTTACCCGTTAGATGTATATGTGTATAAGTGTTGGTAAGACCCTTAGAAAAACAAAATATCTATATATTAATTATAATATTTTTATTATATATGAAATATATAGGAATAATTGAAGGAGTTCAGAATGAAAATAAAATAAAAGAACTTAAGGAAGAATGTTACCTCTTATTTGGTTAACCCCTTTTAGTTTGCACCAAATAGATTCTTTGAATTTCTTTCTACAGAAGGGGAGGATTCTAATATTATGGGAGATATTTTGAGGATATATTTTGGTATATCATGTTTGAGACAAAGTGTATTGAGAGGTGTGAGGAATAGGTGGTGTGGGGTGGTATTTATAGTGAAGGGGAGGAGTGTTTTTTGAATATTTTATTCATTAGATTGTTATTTTGGATGAATTATATGAATAGTTTAAGAATTATCACTAAATATATTAAAATAATTAAGGAAAGTTAGAGATTATGGTGATTACATTAGTAATGACTTAAACAATAGTGTATTTAACTTATAATTTATATATACATTATATAACAGTAATTCACTATCTATAAAAATTCAAGTATTTTAGTGAAATCAAAAAAATTTACCCCAACCTTTTTTTGGAATTTAGAATTAAAAAATGAACACCATTTTATGATAATAATTTCCTAAATATGATTAATTTAATTTTTAATTAAAATCATTATTTATTTGAAAAATACCGATTTTATAATTATAACTGATTTTAAAACAATTTGATAAATTAATTAAGGTATCATAAAATTATATTATAATAACAATACAACAAAATATTTATTTATGAATCTATTTTATGAGGGTAAATATTATTCTAAATAATTATATTAATTATAAAATTGAAAATAAACATTTATGCTTCACGAAATACCAACACTTAATTTATCATTTTCAAAACATTTATAAAATTATTATATAATAGAAATATATAATATTATTAGTTATAAAATGCATAAATTTTATTTATAAATTCATAGGTGAGGTTACTATTCAATTAGTTGTTTTACTATTTATAAGGGTCATATTACTGTTCCAAAGGTCATATTACTATTCCATCATTATAGGTTCTTTAATTTTTTAAAAATCCTCTTATTTCATAAATTCATCATTTACAATGTTTTATTTTGTTAGATAAATGATTTTATTTTATTTATAAAATTTTATATAATTATAATTACGGTAAATTCATTGATATAATTCTGGGTCGTTATAGTGCATCCTGCCTGATTGTTCAAAAAAGATAGGTTCTTGGATCCGAACAAGCCCTAAACATCCCTGATAACCCATTAACATCAAATTGCATTCACATTAGGCTATAATATATCATTTAATATAAAAAAGATCTATACATCATATGAAAACTAGAGATCATACAATTTATTTTCAACGATATTCTATAGGGAATAATGTTATTCTAAAAAAATGACTTATAAATTATATATTAAAATTTGTCACATGAATCATATATGTGTCTATTTTAACAAGACGAATAAACTATTCAGTCCTTCAGAATGTGATTCAATATATCTTATGAAAATATAATAATGAAGTTACCGAATTCAAGCTATTGGGGTTGAGGTTTTTATAGTTTATATAAGAAGGAATTTTAATAGAAACCTTGGGAAATATATTTAGGAAAACATATATTAGGGAACATAGCAATATTATAGAATTTTAGTATAGGTATATAAGAACAGACAAATGTTTTTATAGGGTAGATATTATGTGGTTTTTCCCTATAATACATCCCTATCCGGATATTATAAGTAGACGTGGTTCTAGATAATATGTACCTTGGGGTAATAACTCTGAAAAGGGAACAATGGGACTAACTTGATAAACACCTTGAACATGAAAATAGGAAATACTGAGAAACTCGTATGACCTTTCTAGGGGTTATTCTAAGGATAATTAATTTTTTTGTTACAACATATTATAAAGGATTTGAATAGATGATGATAGTAAATGGCCCATGTTAAAGAAAAGGTATCTTATATTAAAAATAATGTTTATGAAAGGATTGTGAAAATGTAATATGTGTTGAATATAATGGCATAAAATAATGAATTTCGGAGGAAAACTGAATAGTATGATGGAAAGAAATAAATTTCATTATATGTATCCATTTATAGTTTTTTATCCAAAATGGGGATAACCACAAGATTATTTGAGTCAATTACCTCTTCCAATGGTTAAACAAAATTATAAGAATGTAATTACATTGAAATTAAAAGGATAAGGTATTTATGTATTGTTATTTAATAATTAAATTATAAGATTATATTTTCCAAAGGCATTTTTTATAAGAATCATGAATCAATTAAGGATTCTGTTAAAATTTAGAAGCATATATTTATTAATTAATATAAATTTTATGGAAACCATAATGGGTTTATATGTTTAAGGTTGAAAATAATTTCAGATTCATATAAACCCAATTTTAGGTTTTTTTTTTGTGATGAGAGTCTACTATGATTAAGTATTTTTTTGGGAGAAATTTATGGAAAATATATGTTTTAATACAAAAGTTATTTGAATAATAATGACTTGAAATTTTATAGACATAAGTTTAATGTTATTGATAACATTTTGAGTTAATATTGTCATTAATTACACTTTAATAATAGTCAAATAATATTATTAGGATTTGTGAAAAATGTTTGTATTTAAAACCTTAGTAAAAAGGATATTTAATTATTAATACTATATTAAGAATATCCATTTTATTTTTTGGGAAATTTATACGAATAATACTCATATAGTTATAGAAAAAATAAAACCTGCATGGTGGTTAAAAAATAGTCACATCCATCAGGGCCTTGACTCGTGAACCCACAACCAAAGGAAGATAAGATTTTAACACCAACCACTAGCCTATGTGATGTCCTCGTTAATATGACATTGTTTTTAGTGAATCAATTTAAAGTATAAATATTAATGATGAACTAGTAGTGTTAATTTTGAGTTTTAGATATAAATTTATCATATAAGACACCTTTTTATAACCAAATTGGTTTTATAAAATATTAATATTTTAATTTAGTATATTAGGGTGAATATTTGTGATTTTTCTATAATAATTAATTATTTGATGAAGGGTGAAAAATATTGAATTTTAATCGATATATTTCTTTTTGTTTAAATTTTATATAAATTTAAATTATATTTTTAATTTATAATGTAAAATTAGTTTAATTTTATATCAATTAGTCTAATTTAGGTAATTAGAGTCATGTTGAATTGTGATATAAACACTTTAGAAACTTTTGAACATTTTCTCTTTAAAAACCAAATTTCTCATCATGTCTGAGAGATTACGTTTAAATTAGTTTTTTTTTGTGAAAGAAATTTTTAAAAATGGTTTCCATATTTGAAATCTGTATAATTTAAATTATCTAATAAGGTTATGTTATTTTTTTTACCAAAATGAATAGTGAAAACATTACAAAATCAGTTAAAGTAAAAATGTGTTTACCATGTGGATAAAATAAGAATATAAATTTTAAAGATAGCCTAAAAACATTTAAAAAATATATTTTATGTCCAAATATTCACCTTATCATTCGAAATATATAATTTAGGTCATTTTTTATTCATTTTTACATGGGATTTAGTTTATCATTTTGGATTTTTTTGAGAATTTTATTTATAATTTCCAAGAGACTTTCTTTTCCTCACATATAAGAGGGCACTCAATCCCCTCAATTATTCACACATAAATATCCATTTGGCTCAAAATAAACCTCCAAATATTTTCACAAACATACTTAGTTATATTCTGGAACTTCCAGTCCTCGTAAATGACAATCACTATGGTTATTAAGAGGAGATATAATGAAGGTTTATCTAAGAGAGGGTAATTATAATAACAAATATCTTTCATTTTCATTATACTTTTTCATGTTTAAAATTTTTATTATCACTTAAAATATTATAACACCATTATATACCATATAATAATATGTCATTGTGTTTATTGAATCATAATTATCCATCCCGACTTCTTTCAAATGGGGAAAAATCATATTTCTTGTACGATAGACTACTGCCTCACGAAACGATGTAGTTCTTTTCCATCACCACCTTAAAAAGGAACAAAATGATGGATTTAAAACATTTATATATTATTTATGACTTTTTTATACAAATGTAATATTAATAAAACATTTATTTTTTTATGTTCCATACCGTTTAAACTATTATAACATCACCCGTGTGTACACCAGACTAGCACCTCAAGAAGTAATGTTATTCATTTTACCTCACTATTTACATAGAATATAATAATGAAAAAATGAATAAAAATATGTCATATATACATGATTATATTTATTATATAAAATTAATATATCAACCACTATCTTACCCATTCACTCATTAAGGGAATGATATTTTCGCTCGTGAGTACATACGACATAACATCTCCAAGAAGCGATGTGACCCAATTTACAAGACCAAAATTTAAGAGTGGTTATAATAAAGTATATAAGGAGTAAATATACAATTTATACCATTATTATAAATATGTATATAAATTAATTTTATCACATGTAAAATAACTATAAATTTCATTATAAAAAGTTCATGAGAAAAGAAGGCAGTTAACAACTATAACAATGAAAATAATGATATATTATAATCAAATGGGCGATAAAATGTTATAAGTGGATAACATATGATATTAAAAATATTATTATGGTTCTAGTATAAATTAAAAACCCTGTTAATCTTATTATAAATGAGGTTAAATCATGTTCACCCAAAAGGAAGCATGGGGTAAGGGACTTCACCTCAATTTCCCTTCATTAAGGCATATTTTATTGTTGTTATAATAATTTCTTATATATGGTGTTCATACTGCACCATTGGAATATAATAACATTATTCCTTAATAATTATTGTTATTTTAAGTTTATATTTGAATTATTTCATCCAAGGGGGTCTGACTTAAAAGTTACCAAGTGGTAAAAAATTTCATAACTCAATTTCTATTCATTGGGTTATATTAATTTTTCATCATTTTTGATATTATAAGATTATATGTGCAATAAATTTTGGCTATATAATTTATTATATCCACTCCTTTTATTTTAATTTACAATTGATACAAATAATCTATTCATTGATTAATTCTGACATCAACATTATGGTCAATTTGAGGGTTTATTTCAAAAAAGAATTTTAATTGAGGCTATTTATTCATGAGTTTTAGTTGAAGGGAATTATTTTATGATTTTATAATAAAACATTTTTATTTTATTAAAATCTAGTTATTCACGATATTTTCAAGAAATAGTTCAATTTTTCTACTCTTCTGTACTAAAAATAATTTAGATTTTCTAAAGAAAACCTGCCTATATTTCCCTCTTCGGTCAGAAATATATTTTCTTCCAAAACCATGTTTTCTAAATATATTTTCCAAATAATTTTTAAACTTTAAAAATTATTTATTAAAGAAATTTTTACCCATTTTTTTATTTTTACAATAGTCTATTAAAATATTCTTAAGTTCATTTTCAAAACAATGTCTATTTAGATCTAATAAAAAAAGTGAATGTAATATTTTTTTAACATGTATTACATGAATGGAATTTATATCCATCATGAACAATAAAATATTGTAAAGATTATTTTATATGTTTTAATAGTTATTTTTAAAGAAAATTATTTTCAAAATATTTTTTGAAATTTTAGTTTAAAAAGATGATTTTCGAAATGAAAAGGATATTTGTTTAATGATTTTTTAAAGATAATATTACAATATTTATATTCATCTATGAAAAAAAGTATTCCCATTATAAGGGGTATATGTTATTATAATAAAATTATTATTGTTTATATGAATTTTTATGATCATTTTGAACAAGTAATGTATTTACATTAAATTTATTGATTCATTATTATGGTAATTATATTTCCCTTTAAATATTCACTTTCATGTGATAATTAGAAATTAAATTTCTCTTATATATCCATATTATTTATTGTGGATATGTTAATTTATTTAACAATATATCATTTTTACATGTGGTGTTCTAAATGTAAATTTATTTTCTTATCTAAGAACTATTGATAAATTTTTATTCCTTTTACAATAAAGATATTTGAAAAAAGGCACATTATTCATGAATTAAATAAATTTTTCAATATATCTGGAATTATTTTGAATTATAGTGATGGATGGGACGTGATATAATATAGCCCCTTGATGCATCAGTTGGTATAATGAGACAAATAACTAAGCTAACATTAAATCGGTTTTACCTGTAGTTTTAAACCATCATGTGAAAGGTCTTGATTGTAGAGGTATCATGATGTGTGAGGTCCTGAAATCCAATAATTAAGCATTCCCTTTATTGAAAAATCAGTTATTATTATTATCCATGAGATTTTCACAATGATATTATCTTTGGATGCATTTTATTATCATTTGTTGATTAACGAGCATGTGTGTTCAATCATTTACCTTTACCCATTGATTATGCCTTATATACTCATACAATCATGTTTTGAAATGGAATGTGTGTTCATTTATTCACCTTGACATATTTATTGCACTTAATTTAGTTATGAAAGTCATTTTATTGATTAAATTAAATTTTTTTAGTGATATACCATTCCATATTTTTTATTACCTATGAGATTAACACATTGATATTATCTCTAAAATCACATCCTTCGTTGTTTTTTGATTACACTACATGTGTGTTCAGTTATTTACCTTTCCATATTGATTATTATTATTGATTCATGATATATCCCACTTTACATAACCCTTTCTGATCATTTTATCTTACCCTAATTCTTTTCTAAGGAATCTATGGAGTTTACTATGATTGATATACAAGGATATTCTAGAGGGAATAATTTTATTCTAAAAAATGTGTTGTAATTTATATATTCAAATGTAATGAAAAACACATGTATATATCTAGTTTATCTTGACTATTAAATTATTTGATACTTTGGGATGTTATTACTTATATCTTTTTCCAATGTAATAAATCATACTATAGCTCCGGGTTACTGGATCGTGGGAGACATATTTACACATGCCATGATAACTTTTCTTTTCAATTACCAATTCTTATTAATAAATTTTTTGGTGAGCATGAGTCAAAATTTACCATTAATCATGCAATATTTGGTAATTATAAATAGATATACAATTATAATGGATTTTTTATATAATGTTATAGATCAATGTCACTTTATGTATTGCGTATATGATGCATATTATAGGATAATATTGACTTGAATCATAAAGGTGAATTTTTCTTCAACCGTATAGTATGATATTAATATGATTACATGCATGTAATTAATACATTTAGATGATTCCCCCATATGGTTTTATTTGGTGTTTAAATACATTATAAATATATTGAAATAATTATTGATATATTTGTAATGAGTGGAATGGATCTACCAACAAAAAATAATTCATGAGTTGTCATTTGATAACACCAAACATGTAAAATTAATTCATCACTTTAGGAGGACTATCCAGGAGGCCTATAAAAAGGAATGGGTTACCTCATCCATCGTGTTTAGATTATGTGGATTTTATCATTAAATTCATGAAAAGATTTCTATAAACCCTTTTCACACAAGACATGTTCATTAGTCCCCAATGAAGGCACTAAAAACCAATTTAGAATTTTAGAATCCACTGATTATAAACTGGGATTCACTGGATGATGTAATCCCTCATAGGTAAAAATATTTTGACTAATAAAATGTTACCATCATTTAATATATTACCTTTAATTAGAAAGATAAAGGTTATTGTTAGTGCATTTCAAGTAAAATGTTATTCGTTTAGATTTTCATGTTACATTCTTAAAGATAGATCATTCATTTAACTGGCTTATTTATACTATGTATGATCATAAGATGATAAAATAAAAACCCTTAGTGTTATTATAAAAAAAGATTAAAGGATCATAAAATTCATAGGAACTATCATGTACGATAAGTGATGAAGTGTGACTCTCTGACTAGGGGCTCTATTACAACTGAAATCATTTTCCTAACCCAAGTGATGGGGTAATTGATTGCTTGGATAGGTGCATATGGACATCTTGTTAGATGTGTCCATATAAATTAATTCTATTCCCACCAATTAGTGGAATAAAATAATTATTATATATGGATTAATCATCTTTAATTCACCAGTCTTTATGATTTATATACCATAATACATATATATTGATATTGTAATATTTGATAAAAATGATTTATACTATTTTTTTTAGTCACAATGTATGACTTGAAGATATTTCATGTTATGATATAATGGGAACCTGATAATGTGTTCTATATGATTTAATATGATATATGTGGTATAATATAATATGAATTCATTCATGGTATTTCAAACATCATGGGATCATAGAGTAATTATGAAAGGGTGATAAATTATAAAATTTTATTGGGGAATTGTGATTAGGAATTCTCTATCCAATAATAAAAATAATATAGTATAATTAGACATATATCATAAAATATGACCTACATTAAAGATATCCCTCTTACCAATATAATTCATATTTTATAACTTGTAATATGATTATCTGTTGTAAATAGTATATGAAAGTTTTTTATTCAAATTTTATAATTTTTATAAATTTGGATATATTTTTTAATTTTTTTATATATAATATATATAAGTCATTATAAAATAATATTTTTATTTCCCAAATCAAATTTGAAAATTTCATATATGTCTCTTATGTTTTTAAAATAAATAAAGTGTTTATTTTTTAGTTTATTACTATATTATTCATTTTTAGTAAATTTTTTAAGAAATATGAATATTGTGATTGGAAAATTTATATAATAAATTAATTATAAGAATTAGATCCTTTCATTACAATCTAGGTATGTCTACATAATAATTGTTTTCATCTACCTTGACATTGGTTTAATTTTAGGGTTATAATTTTTTAGAACAGTCATTAAATATAGTTTTTGTATATTAGGTGTTATAGATTTCATGAATTGAATACTATCTTCAGTAATGTATCCCCCTAGAGAGGGAATTGGGGTTATACTACCTACATTCCTAGAGGATTATGCCGTGTTCTATAAAGGTGAGAATTTCGATACTTTTCACTATAAGCTTACCCAAGTGAAGAATGATAATATCATATACCTCTATGCCATTATAAGAAAATTTTAATTTACTATATGAATAAGAATAATTGGGATATGTATAAATATTATTTGATTTTGTTTTTGTGTGAATAAAAAAAATTGTGGGTTGTGTAAAAAGATACACATTAATGTGGTACAAACTCATTAATTTAGGAGATAGAATATAAATTCCAAAACTAAATCATTAGAAGAAAGCATACAAAAACAAATTAAACATTTGAAAATTAATTTTATTATGAACTATAATAGTTATGAATTTAATAATCATATTTTATATATTATGTTATTGAGAAATTTTAAAGTAAAAAATATTCAAAAACTATGTATGTGATTTCGTCCAAAGGAAAAATTGTAATGAACATGATAATTTAGTTTGAGTTACCCTATTTGTGGGGTGCCTATTAATTATATTGTTTAATTAAAACATGTAATATGGTGACCTTAATAGTTAGGTGACTTTTTTGGTATTTAATTTAGTTTACACAAGCTTTGTAACACTAAATTTTTGGATATAAGAGGAATAAATTTGAGTAAGTACATATAATATATATGGATAAAAGAATTTATCTATTCAGCTATCCAAGAATAATACATGATATAGTTGAAAAATTATGTACCTGCCATATATAATCATGGATTATTTATATATTACTTGAATTAATTCATGGTGAAATATATATATTGGATCACTAAATACTTAGGATATATGGGTTCATCATTTTTAGTGGGAGTACATTCATTTTAAATAAATTTATGGAAGGATATAATATATGATACTCACCCATAAATATGTCACTATTATAGTTTATGCCATATTTCTTGATAATAATGTTGGAATAACTTATAGATATGTACTATTTAAAAAATATAGAAAAATATTTAGGGTTGAGAAGCGTTGTAAATAATAATCATTAAAAGATTATGAATGTGAATGCTATAGAAATAAAGACCCATAACTTTGAATCAAGGTAATTTGATACCAGGTGTGTACCACACATTTGTGATGATAAAAAAGGGCTTAGATATATGAGTTAATTAACAATGGGTAAAGTAGTTCTTTATTTCAGTAATAGAGTTAAATTTGTTTCATAACAGGTATGCACATATGACATGTCTTTACTAAGGGAATTAATTCATGAATTAGAGAATTGTTATTATGTACCCACCATAAAAAAAATATAACTTAAAAATCTTATTTGGATAAGAATAAGTTATCAAACACCATTAAGAACAAGAGTTTATACATATATATTAATTATATGTTTTATAGAATTAGAAATATGATAAAATTTGTGTACAATCAAGATATAAATAATTATTTTTTATAAAAGTAAGCATATGAAGGCCATGGTTATTTCTAACCCCACCTATATATTTATTTTTTTCCTTCATCGTATAAATGAGAAATGTATCCAAAAACCTCTTCAAGGTGGCTTATTATACTCATTTAATTATGAATTGATTTTGAATTAGAATCTTTTTTATTAAAAAAAATGACTAAATACACTTTTATTATAAAAGGTTAATGGACTAGTGGACTATTAGATCACATATATAGTGATGTAATTAGAACAATGAGTACTCAAGAAAGTGGTAGTTTTAGGTATTTTATTACCTTTATTAAGTAATTTAGATGGTATATATATGGTTCTAGTGAAAAAAGTATTAAAATTTTGAAAAGTTTAAAGAGTTTGAGAATGAAGTATAGAATCGATTGGGAAAAAAATATTAAGATATTTCAATATGATTGGGGTGGAAAAAAATTAATATATGAAATCATTGATAATCCAAGAGATTATATAAATATATATAAAAATCACCCTTATAGAACACCACAATGGAATGGTATATATGAGAGTAGAAATCATACCTTATTAGACATGGTTTGATTAATGATAAGATAATGTGACCATCCTATATAATTATAGGGTTATTATAAGGCCCCAGCCGTAAACATTACTTAATCTTGAGTTATTACAAGATTACACATTGAGGATCTTTTCAGGTTTAGAATTTTAGAGAATTAGATCATGAAACTTGCATTACATTCCACATTTAAACAAAGTGGTTACATAAAAGACAGTATTCATTCTTCCCATCAATGGATACATATATAAAATAAAACATGGATTCTTTCTTGACACATCCTTGACACTATCATCACATAATGTACCCTTCCCTTGACGTGTGAAAAACATTTCAAAAACTTGGGATGAGCATAAAAAGCTCAGTAAGGGATATAAAAATATGGAAAAAAAACATGAGTACATGTATACTTAAGAATTAAATCATACTTTACCCATGAAACATAAGCACTTTAACATACCTCATAAAATCATGAATAAATCAATGAAATCATAAGACATAAAAGGTAACTTGAGGCATTCATAACATTCTTATGTAGGGAGTAACCCTCTTGGTTACGTTTTGGAATACCCATCACAGTATATTCCCTAAATCTATTTGGAGAAACCTTAACGTTTCACTCCTTCGCGTTACCCAATGCATTGGAGAGCTATATCGGGCTCACCCGCCCTTAGTTTATCACGGAACCACCCGTATTCATAACAATGCCCATGAACCATAACATAATCTTATCACATAAAACATGCATAAAGGAAACATAAAATTTCCACCTTTCAATAACAAGATATAAATAAAACACATTGATTTAAATACATTATGAAATCCATTTTCAATACCAAAATAAATGAAAATTAAAACATGGTTTTTATTTTTCTTTTAAAAAGATGGTATGGCTTGTAGAGGAAGCCGAAACTCAAATAATGGTCATGGCGGCGGAGAAGTCGTTGTCGCCGAATACGTACGACATAAACATTCCCTTTTGTCGTTTAATAAACACTTTATATAAATAAGATTCCTTTTGAATAAACGTAAAAGTCAAAGGGGTTTATACACCGTATAAAAGATGATTGTGTATAAAACAGAATATGCCTCAATGAAAGGAGATTGAGATGAAGTCCCTTACAAAGACGGTATCATTGGTTTAAGGATAAATCAATTAAATAATTATTTGTGAAAAACGAATACACCAAATATAAGTGGATATTAAGTGTAAAATAATCAAAGGTCATTCACACATATTCAAAGGATGACATATTCAATAACTACATGTCGAACCCAAAGAAATCGAAATTGGGTTAAGAAGTTCCCTTGACAGCCTAACAGCGTCACATCAAAAAAAGGGTATCTCATCACTTGGAAATAAAATTTACATCAATAAGGATATATAAGAACATATCCCAACATAAAAATATGTAAATTAAAAGACCCAACAAAAGAAGTCTTTTAAAAAGAGGAGGGTGAAATGTTCTCTTATCGACATGGGTATCTTTCGAAACATACGCCCCGTGAAAGAAGGACAATAAAACATTGATGTAAATACTCATAAATGAATTAATATTACACAATGAGTAAAATAATGTTCAGTACATACACCACTAAAAGGAAATTGTGGCAAATGTAGCATCAATCTCACAGGAATAAATGTGAGATGAAAAATCCCTTACGAAAACTCGGCAGCCTAACGGCGCCACTTAAAACTTCCAAAAATGGATTGATGACATAAAATAGTGTATCTCATCACATTAAAATAAAATTTACAGCCAGAGGAATATAAAAGAACATCCCCCATCATAAAAAAGAGGATCTTAAAAGAAGTGACATAAAGGAGAGTACTTAAAGAGAAAGAGAGAGGTTAGATCTCTTACGAAAATTCAGCAGCCTAATGGCGCCACTCAAAACGTCCAAAATGGATTGATGAGAGGAAATAGGGTCTCTCATCATATGAACATAATAAGTACAGTAGGAGTAATATAAAATAACATCATAATCATAAGAAATATGAGTTTAAAATGAATGACATAAAAGAGTGTACTTAAAAAGAAAGAGAGGAGTATGATCCCTTACCTCAAGTCCAACTTGTCTTGTTCGTTTCTTTATATTCATGAATAATAAACTTTGGTCAATTAATAATTTCCTAAGTACCTCCTTTATATATTATTATTCAGTTCATATCACATATTATAATTTTATAATAATTTTTTAATAATGTTAGTTCATGTCAGACGTTTTTGCCGATGTTTGGTACATGAGTAAAGAATGAACTTGTTTGAAAAAAGATTGCCCATGTAGTTATAAGTAAATAATTTACAGAATAGTATTAATGATTAAAATATCATATATATCCAGTAAATAATAATTTTATACTATTCCATATCATTTGGAGATAAAAAAAATGAAAAGCACTGTTCATGGAGACGATTGGCCGTACGTACGCATGAACGCTACTTTCATTTTTTTGTCATATTAATGGAATTAAAACAAAATGAGATATATATATATATATATGTTATAACTCCAGAATGATATCCATAATTTATATGTAATATATTACATATATATCCATTATATATATGTACTTATAATATTACATAACATTTTGAGATAAGAAATGAAATGTACCGTTCATGGAGACAGTAAGCCGTACGTACGCATGAACGCTACTTCCATTTCTATTTCATATTTAATGGAATTAAAACATAATGATACATAATAGTATTTTAATTCCAGTATGGTATCATATATAATATCATTAAATATATCCTTTATACGTACCACATAGGGTATTAACGAATCAAATCACTTTGAGGGGGCGATAGTCCGCACTTCCTTAAATGAAGATAACGTGTTTACCCATAATGGAAACCATAAAGGTACACCATAAATGAAAAATACAGAAGATTAAATAAAACATAAACATATTATATGTCATATATAAATATAGTGTCATCTTAATGGCCACCTTTGAAGGTGTTATAAGAATTTTGAACAATAATCGTTTCGGGAGGCAGAAATTCTCCATCCACGAAAACAGTATGTTCTTTAACCATTAGATGTAGGTGTGTGTAAGTGTTGCTCGAATACTTCTTATAAAAACATACTAGTATATTGAAGATACTGTATTTGTGACAAAATAAATGAATAAAAAGAAATTAGGGGGTTGGAGATGCAAAATAAAACAAAAGGACACAAGTGAAGACATTACCTTAAAATCGGGTAACTCCCTTTGGTTTGAGCTCAAAGTCTTCCTTGGGAAGACTTGTGCCCAATGTGAGGTTTCAAAGAGTAATAGAGTAATGTGTAGAGACAACATGGGCAGGGTTTGGCCGAGACAAAGGCTTTGGGAGTGTGGGTAAGGTGGTAGAGTTGGGGGCCTTTTATAAGAGGAGAGGAGGGGCACTCTTGTAAAGTTACAAAATGATACTTTATTTTCAAAAGCGTTTCGGATTTTAAAAGTCCCACATTGATGTATTTCGAGGATAAGGTGATAAGTGTTCTAAATCCACTAATCTAATAGGTTTTGTACATGTTTAGGTCTTAGATATTACATTATCTTTCCATTTTATTTAAAGCATTAAATAATGAGGTCATCGCTGCATCATCATGATGTCATAAATAATTTAATTTATATAATGTTTAAAAATTATAAAAAAATACTATGATATAGGAAATATTTTTATCTTTCCAATTACTATTTATAGTAAAAAATATGACTTGTATAACCCCATTTAAATTTTTTTAGTAAAACATCTCATTTTTGTGTCATTTTTTACTTTAACATTAAATAAAACGATATTTATGTCATTTCCCAACCAATGTGGCTCTATGGGGTCCCCAAGTTGACCCATGGATTGTCTTGGTCGGCCATGACACATCAAATGAAGATAGTACATGTTTCTAGGTCAGTTCATTTTATTAAAACATTATTCATACCATAAACTACACTAATTACCTCTAATCGTGATTAAAAACTTAATAAGTTACTATTCACCAATAAAATTATTTTTATCCCATTGAACCACATTTTACTACTTAATGACAACCATGTATGTCGGATTTTTGAAATTTTAAACACAAAGATGGCAAAATTTAATTTAAACGGAAAAATCAGTTTTTATAAGTACCACTTAGTGATTTCACTATTCATCAAAAATTGAAGTTTTTTAGAAAAATCCCAAAAATTCACCCTAAGATATATTTGATATTCTGAATTGAAAAATGAAGTCTATTTTAACAAATTCAAAACATATAAGTCACATTAATTAATTTAATAATTAATTCCCGCTGTCAGGGAAAATAGCGTGTTTTTATGAAACAATAAGTATCAAAAGATTGACACTAGTTTAAGTCTGATTTCAAAGTGAAATTAAATGCAATGACCACTATTGGATTTAATGGTAAAAATATATTCTAATTTTAATTTAAAACCAATTCAAAAGATATTCTAATCATATATATAAATTATATTAAAAAGTGGTTTTGAATTAAAATACAACATTTTACACTATTCATTAAAAAATGAACTTTATCGGAAAGATACCAAAAATTTACACAAAAGTAAATTTTGATGTCCCCATTCTTAATAAGAGTATTATTTGGTCCAATAAAATGTATAAGAGTGAACAAAACTATATTTAATGACGGTTCACCATCAAAAGGCGATAAGTGAACCTTTAGTGAAAACTCGGGCATATAAGCCTAAAATTGAATTCTTTCCGTATTTTAAGCCTTTATCTTCTATTGGATAAATGTAAAAACAATTAAAAACATATATAATCATATTTTAGTTATTTCTATCCATTCCCTCCAATAAAACAGCTACATGTTAACTACCATTTAAAATAATATTATTTTATTATTAGAGTGCAACGTAAGATTCACAAGAAACTCGTTGTTGCGTGTTGGGTACGCCATCGAGCATAGCGTCCCCTTTAAAGTCTTATTAATATTTTATTCAAAAATATGGATAAATATGAAAATTTCATATTCTTTATTTACCTGGGGTGTTACATCCTTCCCCCCTTTTGGGAATTGTGTCCTCGAAATTTTTAAAATTGAGCTTGGAAACATCCTTGAAAGTCCCACAACAGAACAAGAGTCGGTAAAACAATCACATTAAAATAACGGAAGATAAGTACAGAGGTCCCCCGAGTTAACCCATACTAGGATTCCATGTAGAAAAACATGGACATGGATGAAAAAGCAAAGGGTCATGTTCTTGTGGGAGAGTGATAGTAAACATTTCTAGGAGAAAGTTAACCATAAGAAAATCACAAACTTGTGATGGGTTAAACGGTATTCGATTCCCCAGTAGGAAAAGTTAATAGACAACATTTTTGTTTTAAGTTAATTTTTATTGAGGAATTTATTCATAAGGAAACATAATCACTTATCATGTTGACTTTCAACTTTTACTAGATTCCTTAATCAAACTCATATTTTTTTTCCAAAATACGAGTATTTAGGGAGACTTGTTCGCATTAAAAGTACTATAATCAACTTATAGAGAGTCACCTAATCCACAAAAGAGAACTATATACTTCCCATGTCTTTGGACTTTAACCAAAACCAAAACCAAAAAGGTTAGTATAAGATCAGATAATCCAGAAGAGGATAACCCTTTATAAAAAGAAAATCTATTCTTAATCTCCAAAATTTGTCCAACAAAACCCAAAGTTCAACGAGGACCATTCAATAATCGATTTGTCCATAAAATTCTTCAAAGTAAACCAAACTAAGATTGAAACCCAAATATTTGAAGGATTTAGTCACATAGTCTTCCAAGTTAAATCATAACATTTATCTCCAAACAACATCAGTTGCACCTAAAGTCTCGTATTGAAAAGTAATTAACCTAATCACATTTCCTCCATGATAGGTTAATCATTTTCAAAAATAACCCAAAATCAACTTACTCTTAATTCATAAAATCATATAACTAAAAATAATCAGTCAAACTAACTAGGAACTTCATGTTGTCCGGGGGTAGGCAATAAATACCAGTCGTACTTTGGTTGTGGGTTCAATTCCTGTAGCTTTGTTCGACGCGACGGGTTGTCACACGGTCTGCGTGTTGTCATTTTTCCAAAACTATGTAATTCTTAAAACATTCCCCAAAACAAGATAAAATCATCAAAAATAACCATAACATAATTTAACCTCAAGTTTATCTCATGCCTTTCATTTTCCATGAAAACATATAGTAACCCATAATTACCTCAAAAGTAAGGATCATGTAAACTCTAAAGGATACCGTTATAATTATTACCTAAACTTACACATCGATTGGTCATCTCATAAATGATGCATTACAGAACATACCAAGGTTCAAGTGGTTGATCATGACTCCTTGATAGTTGGTTTGGAACAACCACGAGTTTCCTCATTGAATCCCCCATTTTATCTAATTTCTTAATCAGAGAACCACCACAGTTTCCTTCAAACTTTTTGTCTCTTTGGTGCCTGCTAGATCCATCCATTCACTAAAAACAGAAATGTCAGTGTGAGTATATCAACAAAACCATAATGTATTAATGAGGAAGGTAAACACAAATATATACTTACTCATTCACTTTATCTAAAACTAGGACTCTTTCTGAAATCCTAACCATTATGGTAATGTCACTTATGCTTAGAGAATACACAAACCTCTAAAGTTATCTAAACCGACCTCTGATACCAACTATAAGGCCCCAACCTTAAACCTTACTTAATATTGAGTTATTATAAGATTACACATTGAGGATCTTTTCTGGTTTAGAGTTTTAGAGAATTAGATCATGAAACTTGCATTACATTCCACATTTAAACAAAGTGGTTACATAAAAGACAGTATTCATTCTTCCCATCAACGGAAACATATTTAAAATAAAACATGGATTCTTTCTTGACACATCCTTGACACTATCATCACATCATGTACCCTTCCCTTGACCTGTGAAAAACATTTCAAAAACTTGGGATGAGCATAAAAAGCTCAGTAAGGGATATAAAAATATGGAAAGGAAACATGAGTACATGTATACATAAGAATGAAATCATACATTACCCATGAAACCTATGCACTTTAACATACCTCATAAAATCATGAATAAATCATAGAAATCATAAGACATAAAAGGTAACTTGAGGCATTCATAACATTCTTACGTAGGGAGTAACCCTCTTGGTTACGTTTTGGAATACCCATCACAGTATATTCCGTAAATCTCTTCGGAGAAACCTTAACATTTCACTCCTTCGCGTTACCCAATGCATTTGAGAGATATATCAGGCTCACCCGCCCTTAGTTTATCACGGAACCACCCGTCTTCATAACAATGCCCAAGAACCATAACATAATCTTATCACATAAAACATGCTAAAGGAAACATAACATTTCCACCTTTCAATAACAAGATATCAATACAAAACATTGATATAAATACATTATAAAAACCATTTTCAATACCAAAATAATAGAAAAGTAAAAAATGGTATTTATTTTTCTTTTAAAAATATGGTATGGCTTGTAGAGGAAGCCGAAACTCAAACAATGGCCATGGCGGCGGAGAAGTCGTTGTCGCCGCATACGTACGACATAAACATTCCCTTTTGTCGTTTAATAAACACTTTGTATAAAAAAGATTCATTTTGAATAAACGTAAAAGTCAAAGGTGTTTATACACCGTATAAAAGAAGGTTGTGTATAAAACAGAATATGCCTCAATGAATGGAGAATGAGACGAAGTCCCTTACAAAGACGGTATCCTTGGTTTAAGGATAAATAAATTACATAATTATGTGTGACAAACGAATAAACCAAATATAAGTGGATATTAAGTGTAAAATAATCAAAGGTCATTCAAACATATTCAAAGGATGACATATTCAATAACTACATGATGAACCCAAAGAAATCGAAATTGTGTTAAAAAGTTCCCTTGACAGCCTAACAGCGTCACATCAAAAAAAGGGTATCTCATCACTGGGAAATAAAATTTACATCAATAAGGATATATGAGAACATATACCAATATAACAATATGTAAATTAAAAGACCCAACAAAAGAAGTCTTTTAAAAATAGGAGGGTGAAAGGTTCCCTTATCGACATGGGTATCTTTCGAAACATACGCCCCGTTAAAGAAGGACAATACAACATTGAAGTAAATACTCATAAATGAAATAATAATACACAATGAGTAAAATAATGCAAAGTAAATACACCACTCAAAGGAAATTGTGGCAAATATAGCATAAATCTCACAGGAATAAAAGTGAGATGAAAAATCCTTTACGAAAACTCGGCAGCCTAACGACACCACTTAAAACTTCCAAACATGGATTGATGAGATCAAATAGGGTATCTCATCACATTAAAATAAAATTTAGAGCAATAGGAATATAAAATAACATCCCCCATAATTAAAAAGATGATCTTAAAAGAAGTGATATAAAGGAGAGTACTTAAAGAGAAAGAGAGAGGTTAGATCTCTTACGAAAATTCGGCAGCCTAACGGCGCCACTCAAAACATCCAAAATGGATTGATGAGAGGAAATATTTTCTCTCATCATATGAACATAATAAGTAAAGTAAGAGTAATATAAAATAACATCCCCATCATAAGAAAGACGAGCTTAAAAGAAATGACATAAAATAGTGTACTTAAAAAGAAAGAGAGGCGTAGGATCCCTTACCTCAAGTCCAACTTGTCTTGTTCGTTTCTTTATATTACTGAATAATAAACTTTGGTCAATTAATAATTTCCTAAGAAGCTCCTTTAGATATTATTATTCAGTTCATATCAAATATTATAATGTTATAATAATTGTTTAATAATGTTAGTTCATATCAAACGTTTTTGCCGATGTTTGGTAGATGAGTCAAGAATGAACTTGTTTGAAAAAAGATTGCCCATGTAGTTATAAGTAAATAATTTACAGAATAGTATTAATGATTAAAATATCATATATATCCAATAAATATTCATTTTATACTATTCCATTTCATTTGGAGATAAAAAAACTAAAAGCATCGTTCATGGAGACGGTAGGCCGTACGTACGCATGAACGCTACTTTCATTTTTTTGTCATAATAATGGAATTAAAACAAAATGAGAGAGATATATATATGTTATAATTCCAGAATGATATCCATAATTTAGATTTAATATATTAAATATATATCCATTATATATATGTACTTATAATATTACATAACATTTTAAGATAAGAAATGAAATGTACCGTTCATGGAGACGGTAAGTCGTACGTACGCATGAACGCTACTTCCATTTCTATTTCATATTTAATGGAATTAAAACATAATGATACATAATAGTATTTTAATTCCATTATGGTATCATATATAATATCATTAAATATATCCTTTATACGTACCACATATGGTATTAACGAATCAAATCACTTTGAGGGGGCGGTAGTCCACACTTCCTTAAATGAAGATATCACGTTAACCCATAATGGAAACCCTAAAGGTACACCATAAATGAAAAATACAGAATCTTAAGTAAAAAATAAACATATTATATATCATATATAAATATAGTGTCATCTTAATGGCCACATTTGAAGTTTTTAGAAGAATGTTGAACAATCATCGTTTCGGCAGGTAGAAATTCTCCATCCACGGAAACAGTATGTTCTTTAACCATTAGATGTAGGTGTGTGTAAGTTTAGATATAATCCTTCTTATAACAACATCCTAGTATATTGGAGATACTGGATTTGTTACAAAATAAATGAATATAATGAGTTTAGGGGGTTTGAGAAGCAAAATAAAATAAAAGGACACAAGTGAAGACATTACCTTAAAATCGGGTAACTCCCTTTTCTTTGAGCTCAAAGGCATCCTTGGGAAGACATCTGCCCAAAGAGAGTTTTCAAGGAGTAAGAGAGATATGTGAAGAGACAAAATTGGTAGGGTTTGTCCGAGACAAAGGCTTTGGGATTGTGGGTAACGTGGTAGAGGTGGGGGCCTTTTATAAGAGGAGAGGAGGGGCACTCTTGTAAAGTTACAAAATGTTACTTTATTTTCAAAAGAGTTTCGGATTTTAAAGGTCCCACATTGATTTATTTCAAGGCTAAGGTGATAATTGTTCTAAATCCACTCATCCAATAGGTTTTGGACATGTTTAGGTCTTATATATTACATTATCTTTCTATTTTATTTAAATCATTAAATAATGAGGTCATCGCTGCATCATCATGATGTCATAATGAATTTAATTTATTTAATATCTAAAAATTATAAAAAAAAATACTATGATGTAGGAAATCTTTTTATATTTCCAATGACTATTTATAGTCAAAACTATGACTTGTATAACCCCATGTAAAATGTTTTTTAGTAAAACATCTCATGTTTGTTTCATTTTTTACTTTAACGTTAAATGAAAAGATATTTATGTCATTTCCCAACCAAAGTGGCTCCATGGGGTCCCCAAGTTCACCCATGGATTGTATTGGTCGGCCATGACACATCCAATGAATGTAGGACATGTGTCTAGGTCATTTTATTTTATTAAAACATTATTCTTACCATAAACTACACTAATTACCTCTAATGGCGATTACAAGCTTAATAAGTTACTATTCACCAAAAAATTATTTTTATCCCATTGAACCACATTTTACTTCTTAATGACAACCATGTATGTCGGATTTTTGAAATTCAAAACACAAAGATGGCAAATTTTCATTTAAATGGAAAAATCAGTTTTTATAAGTACCACTTAGTGGTTTCACTATTCATCAAAACTTGAAGTTCTTCAGAAAAATCCCAAAAATTCACCCTAAGCTATATTTCATATTCCGAATTCAAAAATGAAGTCTATTTTAAAAAATTCAAAACATATAAGTCACATTAATTAATTTAATAATTAATTCCCTCTGTCAGGGCAAATAGCGTGTTTTTATGAAACAATAAGTATCAAAAGATTGACACTAGTTTAAGTCTGATTTCAAAGTGAAATTAATTCCAACGACCACTATTGGATTTAATGGTAAAAATATAATCTAATTTTACTTTAAAAGCAATCCAAAAGATAGTATAATCATTTAAATAAATTAGATTAAAAATAGGTTTTGAATTGAAATACAACATTTTACACTATTCATTAAAAAATGAACTTTATCGGAAAGATACCAAAAAATTACACAAAGTAAATTTTGATGTCACAATTCTTAAGAAGAGTTTTATTTGGTCCAATAGAATGTATAAGAGTGAACAAAACTATATTTAATGGCAGTTCGCCATCAAAAGGTGATAAGTGAACCTTTAGTGAAAACTAGGGCATATACGCCTAAAATTGAATTCTCTCTGTGTTTCAAGCCTTTATCTTTTATTGGATAAATGTAAAAACATTTAAAAACATATATAATCATATTTTAGTTATTTCTATCCATTCCCATCAATACAACGGCTACATGTTAACTACCATTTAAAATAATATTATTTTATTATTAGAGTGCAACGTAACATTCCCAAGAAACTCGTTGTTGCGTGTTTGGTACACCATCGAGCATAGCATCCCCTTTAAAGTAATATTAATATTTTATTCAAAAATATGGATAAATATGAAAATTTAAGATTCTTTATTTACCTGGGGTATTACAGTTATTCCCTACAGACTTATTTATTTATATTAAATTTTATTCTATCTTTAGTAATCATAAGGGAACCATATGATACATGGAATGAGAAACATACCAATATATCTTTTATGAGGATTTGTGTTTCTGAATCATATTTTTCACATTTTTATTATGAAAAAATCAATACTAAATTTGAGAAATGATTATTTTTTGGATATTAAAAACAGAAAATGGGATACAATTTATATAATCCCATTGAACATAATGTGTTTGTGGCCTAACAAGGTGTTCTTCTTAAGATGGAAAATAATGTGTTTGTGGAATGACATCGTGAATCCATTTTTGAAATATTATTATGATAAGTGGTTGAAAAAAATAGAATTTGAGATTGAATCAATACCCAGTAACCATGTTTGGAACATGGTGGATGAAACTAAAGGTGTTAGATACGTATGTTTAAAGTGGGGTTTCCATAAGAAAAATGAAATATATGGTATAATTTCTCTATATTAATCATGTTTGGAAAAATTATGTTATAATAAAATTCATGGTGTTGACTATGATGAATCCTTTTCACCTAATTTGAAGATAAATTCCATTTAGATATTGATTTTTATAATCCCTTATTATATATTATTGGGGTTTAAAGATACAATGATTCATTGATGTATTAATGTAAGATTCTTATAGTTGGAATATCCAATTTAATTATGTGGAAAAATAGTATGGATTCATCAAAAATGTATATGATTCTTGTGTATATAAGTATATTATAGGGATTGTAATAGCAAGTTTTTGATATTTTAGGTGAATGAAATACTACTTATCAGAAATAATATCTGGACACTTCACTCTATAATGATTTGTATGAATAAATGATTCTCGATGAATGGTAAAGTTGATGTTTCCTACATACTAGGTATTATGATCTATGGGGAGAGATCATAGAGGCTGATTGGACTTATTAAATATATATAAATTGGTAAATTTATAAAAAAAATTACCATAGAGAACTCTAATAAGAGGTCTTTTCTAGTATTAAATGTAATGAATCTTAGGAAGATTCAATATCCTTCTGTATAGTTTAAAATAATGGTTAAAATTCACTATGTGACCACTATAGGTTATATCATGTATACTATGTTGTTTACTTTAGACGATGTCACATATTCTCTTAGAATTATAAGTAGAAAGAAATATAAATTTGGTGAGAGTCACTGGATTTTTGTGAATAACATTACTAGGTACGTAATAAGGACTAAGGATGTCTTCTTTATGTTTCGAGGAGAGGAAAATGTTTTTTGAAAATGTTTACAAAGGTTTTAGTTTTCAATATGATAGATATGATATGAAGTGTCAATTTGGTTTCATGATTTTCATGAATAGTGAATCTTCATGTAGTAAGAGTTCCAAATAATCCACTATAACATACTAAAAAAAGGAAAAGTAAATTTATGAATTAGATTATGCGAATGAATATTCTTATGTCATTAATTTTATTTCTGGACTATAGCTGGTTACTATAATTAAGGCATCAAAATGGATTTACATTGAAAACTATGGAGGCATCTGTGAAGCCAAGGAAGACTAGTCTAACCAAAAGACCAAACACATCCTACACAAATACAATCTCATATGTGAGATCATTGGGATGGGTGATATAAAGATCGTTTGGGTGGATACACAAGAAAATGCAACAAATACATTGAACAAATCATTATCATTGAATGAACATGACATACATATAGAATCTATGAGTGGTAAAAATAATATAGATTAGTTGTAATGGGTAAGAATATAATATGTTATTATAATACTAGGAAACAACTATTTATCATTCATTAATGTGTAGTAAATTTTATATTAAATGAGCAATTAAATGATAATATCCCCTAAAAGTAAATATTTGAGTTTTCCTTATTCGATAATAATCATAGCATATTATGGGTTGTGCTGATATGCCATCATTAGTGTGAATAGAATATTGTACACATTACAAAGAGTTGTATATAAGATATGAAGAATAGATTCATTAGGTAATAAGTAGAGAGAGGAAGGTGTCATCTTAACTTTTTTTTTTGATTTTTATCATGCCCAATGATCCTCCTTCCTTTTTAAATTTTCCCTCTATTTCTAGTATAATTGATATGGGGGAGGCTATATTGGGGCCACCACTGGTCACATTTATCGCTTCCTTGAGCATAACTAGTTCACATCCTACTCCCATAATTTATCATCCTCTATCATAACCTCATTCAATCCCATCGAAAATGAGTTAGGATCCTTGGGTTCTTGTTTTATCCTAGAAAATGTATTCATAGATACCCATATCACAATCCTGTAATTATAGTTGAATAAAGTGATCAACCTCTATAGGCTATAATTCCCCAAAATTCTCTTCCTCATATTCACCCTATTCACTTAGAGATGAGTGTTCGAGAACCAACTGATGGTTTACAAGCTCTCTAACTATCAATGGATGAGTATGATGTTGCCTAAAAGTATATTAAATTATCTATTATTGTTAAATTTGGAGAGGATCACACCTACCATACATATATATCATTCTCCATCAAACCATAGAATATTTTGGGACCGATGACCATCTCTATCCTAAATCAAAGGTTTCTTCGCATCTATATTTTCATGGAAATTTATTTCATCAATGACTAGGATAGTGTGGCTCATATATCTAAGAATAAAATATTTATATATATTTATTGGCCTTTGGTGCTTCATAGGGTTAAGTATTCTTCTTCAATGGTGATCTGTATCTACCTTCGGGGCATCCACTACCCTTTATAATCTAGGTATCCTAATGGAAATAGGGACTCCTTTGACATTTTTCATTATTCAGATGAAGCTACATAGCATATGTAATGTACTATGGTAGTGAGAATATGTATGGAACTGTACCTGTCAAACCCTCTTCCTCAATGAATCCTAATTAATGCGTGTCCTGTTGTATCGTTTTGGAAGAAAATATTTTATTTCAATATTCCTGGTTTTTGTTCTCTTTGTCACCTATAGGTTCACTAGGGATCATATTATAGAAAATGGTATTTTTCAAAACATTTAAATAATACTCTCTTGATAGGGAATTAAAAATTGTGGGCCCACATTACCCACTTAGATCATATGGTTTCTCCTCTTGATTAGGTTTTTTCTTATTAGAAAGTGTCTATGAACATTGGTTTCAAGGAAGCCTAGACCAATTTTGAAGGCCTCTTCTTCCCCTCATCTAAATATAGTATAACTTGAGGTTATGTATATTATGGTAAAGTATATGATTCCCTATAGAAAGGAATTATCCTATATCATACATAATTATGAGGAGGGTGGTGTAAGTCCTTCTGATGCAGTGTTGTCATCAGAGAATCGAAATCCTGCCCTATCTGATCTATGATCTTCCTCGTGATTTAGAATCCTTCCCAATGAGATTTTAGTGAACTCTGTCTCAAATAGAAACTCTTCAAAACTATGTTAGGTTCATCTAGATATTTATAAGGTAACCAAAAAATCTACTTATAAGGATCCAAATATCCCTCTCTTAGTGTCACCTATATCACCTAATTATTTTGAGATTATTGTTTAGATTGGAGAAGAATTAGACTTAAATCCTATTATTGAAGATAAGTAAGTCTAAATCCATTCCTCTAACCGTAAATTCTGTTACATGATCTAATAATAGAAACATATCCAAATCATATAATTCCATGGCCATTGATTCTATAATTATTAAGAACCACCCCTTATATTCTCAATGACTTCTTTTATCATATGGGATTTTATGGGAATGAGATTTGAGTATATTTTCAGTTTTATTAGTAAATAAACAATCTCTTTGGTCTCTATTATTCAACACAAACTGAAAACTATTACTAAAAATGATGCTTTAACAAAATTACACATGGATAACATTATCCAGGGGGAGGCTAAAAATTCACATATCTAGATATTATAGAATAATTAATTTCAAGTGGACTACATCAAGGACTATTCTTAATGTATCCTCATCAAGGACAATAAATGAAATATATCATTCTATATAATATTTTTTTTACCCTAAATTTGAATTTGGTAAAATAAAATTACAATAGGATACTTTATCTTGTTTTGATCCTTAATTAATATTTTTCGGAAAACATTTTAGTACAATAATTTTATTAGATAAATAAGAAGGGTGAGGGACTCTACCCATCCAAAAATAAGTAAAATTTTAAAGAGTTTAATTAACAAAAAAACACCTCAATGATGTCTTCATGGGGGATAATTATATGTGGTGAAACAATAAATGCTGAAGTAATGGAATTTAGAGTAGGATGAAAAAATGCGTTGAAAATATTCATGCTATCTTGATCATTCTGAAATCCTATATAGAGAACCTAGTGAAATCCTTATTTGATCATTAACTGTAAGTGCTCTAAATTAATTACATAGAAAATACTACTTGATATTTCTTTTAAATTAATCAGTGGTTAGAGATTAATGGATTCAATGAGATGATAAATGATTCTAATGAGGCTCTTATTTAGGGGCATGCATGGGTTGATCTATAGAATAATTTTAGAAGAAAAAAATAAAACATACTCAATTTAAAGAATAAACAACCAATTCATATTGTTAATTTAGAAACTGTATAAGAATAAATTTGGTAGTTGGACATCAAGTTAAAATATCATTGTAGGTAATGATGATTTTTATCTTATTTTACATAAATATAAAAATTTTGAAGAGTAATTTATAGAGGAAGAAAGGGTGGATAGAGAGATATCCATATCTAAATGGTTAAGATAAGGGGACCACAATAAATATAATTTTCATGTAAGAAATATAGAAAACAGGTTCCCTAGGAACCTAAATATACAACTCGAAGATGGTCCACACACTCGTGATGTCAATATTATAGGCCTTTTGAACATGTCTTATTTTACTTAACAAATTAATAGTCTTAGTTATTTGTAAATAGGGAATGACACATAGAAAAAATATTGTTACTTTTTTAGTAACTTATAAGGACTCATTATTGATTACGATAATTACTGGACTAAAACTGTAACGTCCCAGTTCTAGGTACCGCCCAAAGGTGCCCTAAACCCAGTTGGTCACATAACCTCAAAAAAATTTCTGAAAACTCTAGAGGATGCCACTAGAAGTGTGGGTGAATGTATGATATTGGAGAAACTATGCCCTCATTGGTAGAGTATACACAGGGGAATAACCAATGGCAAACAATAGTGGAAGAATTTATACCATATATCAAAAGTAAATAGTGGAATAATGATAGTATGTAAACAAATAAAAATATATATAAATGATGCATGTCATATATATATAGGAAACAACCAAATAAGTCCCAATTCTAGAAATAAAATACTAAAACCAAAGTATAGAATATAGTAAACTCTAACAGCATTGCAAGCCTCCACTTGGTCCCATGCTCTCTAGCTCTAATCAGCAATCAAGTACCACATGTAGAAGGGCAGTTTCCCTTATCTATATCTGCAACCAAATAATCTATTTGGGTCAAAAATCATGACCCAAATAGGGTGTGAGATGAATCCTAGTAGGCAACAACTGTAAGATCTGGGCCTAACTTTTAGTGAATGTAAAGACCCGGATATTCCATGTATTTTTTTAATTATATGGGAATTTTATGTGTCTGTAAAAATTAATGGCGCATGATTCGAAGGCCCGGTATTCCAGGAATGAATTTATGAACTTTTTTTTGGGTACATTTAGTTAACATGCGAGCATGTTTTTTAAATTTTAAACAAGTTCTATGAATTAAAATCTAAGGACATCGTTGTACTCACAATGCTGGTATTCTCTTAAGTAGACTTTTACCTCGAACACAGTGGGTTGATGGTGATAGATATTTTTTCACTTTTTTGTGGAAATAAAAAAAAGTAAAATAAAATAAACCTCTATTTTATTTTTGTTGAAATCTCCCATGTGAATTTTATGGTGGTAGGGACCACAGATCCTAAAACCCCCAATTTTTGAATTTAATGGAGGGGACCACCCAAACCCTCTTAATGGGGGAGAAACCTCTCAACTTCTGTTGACTCTCCTTTTGTCACAGCGTCTAAATTTTGGAAAAAGGGAATATCTTAGTCCAAAGTGATTCATCATTTTCAAGAAACATCAAAAATCAACAAAGGGATGAACAAGGAGAACATTTCCCATAAGTCACGCAAGTTCCCTCATAGTCGCGCAAGTAAACTTGCGCGATGCATGACGGTCGCACAAGTGACTTGCGCGACCTAAGTGATAACCGCCCGGGGTCTTCTCCTGCCTATAAATAGACCCTGTGGGCCCCCCATTTCGAGGAGGAATTTTTAAAAAAACTCATATTTGAGCTCCCAGCGCCCTAGTCTCTTCTCAAAGCTTCCAGAAAACTTCTAAAGTAATTTCTAACCTAGAACGGAAGATATAAAGAGGGGGAGGAAGGCCTAAGTGTTGAAACTCGTCAACACTTGCACACCTAGGTGGCCAGCCCTTTAGGGAAATTGCCACACTTGTGCATCGCCTTACTCCTTCAATAGAACCTGCGCACCCCTCTCCTGGAAAAACCTCAAGATGATTCTAAAGGTCTTAACCAAAAGTCGCTCAAGTATTTCCCTGCTGGTTGAACACCGCGCAAGTACCTAACTTGTTGTGCAGTTATACCTGCGCGACCAAGATTTGCGCGCCCACTCAGTACCTGCGCGCCTGCTAGGACTTGCGCGCCCCTGCATTTTTGGGTGCCCTTCTTGCCCATTTCACCCCTCTTATTCCATTCCACCTCTCCTTTTCAAGATTCATTCTTCAAGATGCTATTCAATTCAATTTATGGCATGATTTCATGATTTGACTTCCTTATCTGAAAGGAACTCTGTGGAATATCTCTCAAAACATAGTTATTTACACATCATTATGTCACTAAAGATTAAGATTTTATTCATTCAACCTCATTCTTTAAGATGAGAGAACTCAAATAACATGGGCCTCCTTTTCAGGAGTTAGTCCCAGTCATAATTCTTAACCTGGGCATCCTCTTTAGGAGTAAGCCCCCAGTCCCCTAATTTGGGCATCCTCCTTAGGAGTAAGCCCAAGTCCTTAAGTCTCAAATCTGGGCCTCCATTTCAGGAATAAGTCCCTGTCCCAAATTTGGGCATCCTCTTCAGGAATCATCCCCAAGTCCATTAATTTTTTTTAAGTTTCTTAACATGTGCCTCCTTCTCAGGAGTAAGCCCCAGTCTTCATTTCTCTTAATCAATCCTAATTTACCCTCGATCTGGGATTCCTTCTCAAGAGTAAAACCCAATCATCAATCCTCTCCTAATTTTGGGCCTCCTTTCTAGGAGTATGTCCCAAGATAGAGTATTCAAATCTCAATGAAGCACATAAACCTTTATGGACCCTATTCTTGGATTTCTTCTCTGAAGTTAATTCTAATGTTCATCTATTTTGGGCAGTCATACATACATAAGTCCCACATCATTTCTTATGATTGCATGTTTCATGGCCCAATTGTCTAATTTTTACCAATACCTCTTATTTCTCACACCGAGCATGACTCACATGAGCTTAGAGGGTAAAAGTAATTATAACATCCTTCTTTGAGTCATCAATCATAAACATCATACTCCCTTACTCGAACTACGTGGGTTCTGATTCCTTTTCTAAACAAAGGATACGTAGGTAGCCCATCTGTGGGTTCGATCCCAACTCTGAAATAATCCATGTCCTTCTGAATGAAAATAAACTTCAACTGCCCCACTGAGTGGCTTTAAAACCAGCTTGGTCATTATAAATGACCAAGAGATTTCTATATAAATGTGCTGAAGGTTTCCATTGACCAAGAATCTCTAATAAATACAGATGATTCTCTATCGATGAAGAACCTCGAATACATATAAAAGATTCTCTAAATTTCGTTCATATTTTATCATTGATTGTCAGATATAAAGGAAATCTAATTTTATACTTGGTAATGTAATAAGGATTCACGAACATAACTTAAATATATAGAGTCCTAGAATATACAATAATTCCCCTCAAAAAGGTGTGATGATTCTGACCTCCCATCTTCTCGACCAATGCTAATTCCTAAGCCTCGCCAGTCCACAAACTAATGAGCGCCTACCTTTGGAAAGTAGGTCCAAATGGATGTGGAATCATTGGATGTTTCTGGTTCTACGAAGAAACCTGTTTGAAACTGATCGGAAAGTTTGAACCTCCAATCAAGGAGGTCATCCCTGAATTCTGAGGGAAACAAAAAATGGTGAACCCGACATGAATCCTTAACCAAGTTAAAATGATGTTTTACCTAATTATTAGTCCCCTATTTAAAACTCAATGAGAGTTCCAACAAAAAAACAATCATTGACATATGTGCTCATCCAAAATACGTAGTAGCTGAATTTATCTTGATTACGTCTGTTATATCAAACATGCACTCTTTTCCAAGATCTTCTCCATTTCCATAATGGCTGCTCTCAAATTCACACCTGTGAGTACTACTGCTGCAAATGCCAATACTGCTACTCCTACTGCATCATCGTCCACTCTAAGGATGATATCAACTACTCAATGTCTTCAATACTGGGTATCAAAAACACTAGTTAAGGAGTACCGTCAACACAGTACCATCCAAACTCTGGAGGCTTCCCAACAAGCCCTCCAAGCGAACAAGTCACACCGGTCATCCAGAGAACGACGACCACTGATCAAGAAGCAGGCGTTGCTGACTACCGTCTCCAACTGTTTTGGGTCGTTATCACCGGAACACAATCACCATTCACTCCCTTATTCTGAGGAAGTTAATGAGCAGGTCCCTCAGGGTCTTAATTCAAGAAGACATGAGTCCTTCCTGAGGGCTCCCACCAACCATCGCCGCCAGACTCGTGCAGTAGTGCGCCCTCATCATGATGAGGGTACCGACTCCAGGCATTCGACTCAGGTTCCTCGAACCCGAGCAGGCAAGACAAACCGCCAGAGGCGGAATCCGGTCAACAGTGAGCAGGTTCTCATCTCTGCCATATTCGGAGAATCCCACCAACCTAACTTGGTGGAAAGCAACGAGAAGGCACACACACCTGCCCGTTTTAATTCCGCTGTCCAACAGACTCATCTAGCAGCATCACGCCAATCCTGCCAGGCAATTCCGACGGAGTACTATAGGCAGGAACATACACCTGTTTATACATAATCAGTTAGTCAGCAGGCTCATCTAACTACATATGATAGAGCTCGTCAACCACGTTTGGTGAAGTGCAATCATCAGGCACATACACCTAATAATATTAATCAATCCTACCAACAGTCTCGCTTGGTAGCACACAGAGAAGTTAGTTGGAATGCTCTGGCGACAAATAGAAGGCAGACTCAACTCTCTGTCCCCACACTTGAGTACTGTCAGGATTCACTAACAAGAAAAAGAGGATAGGAGAAGGCACATACACCTACTCCAAGCACGGAATAGACATATATCCCAATTCCGGCAGCTGAATTCACCAAGAATATTTTATCAATGGTGAAAGATCAGAAGCAAATTCCTGCTCATATTCTGGATGCTTGCCAGGATATTATAACAGCTTCAGCAGCATCTCAGGGAAAGACACATCAATCTATCTCTACCAGTGGAGTGACACATCAACAATTCACTCCAGAACAGACACACACATCTGCTCCGGTCCAAGAGGGTTGTGGGGCATACTCCCCCATATCATACAGACAACCAATTCAGGCGCATACACCTGATTTGAGTGGAGATCGTTAGCCTAACCTGGCCATATTTCCTGATCAGGGACATACACCTGCTCAGAGCAGCCACATTCGTCAACAAGTGGATTCCAAAGCGAGTAAGAAGGCGTCTAAGAAAAAGACCCACCCAACAGAGTTAGGAGATCAAGGGACAATCTGTAACAAGGGCTTGTTCGATGCTAGAGTTATTGAAGCCCTTAGACAGTTATCTGTTGGAATTCAAGATTCTACTCACTCGTTTCCCAATAATAGGAACATTAATTCCGAAGTTCTTCAACAGACACTTCCTCATGAAGGCATTCTTCATGACAATTCGGTCATTCTTGAAGTTTCATCTTCAGATGAGAGGCATAAGAACCCTCTGTGTAGTCATAAGACCAAGGAGCAAGAGATCTCATCTTTTTCTATGATTGAGATGGGCATACTTGATAACTTATGTGTATGTATGGGAATATACCGAATTAGGGTTGTCAGTTTATTTCATTCTTTGTGGTTTATACTTCGTGGATTTTTTGAGACCTTGAGGGTCTCTGGGTCCCTACTGAGTATCGTTATACTCACCCCTGAACTGGATATGCCTGCACATTGTAGTATTTGGTGCAGATGACGGAAATCGCAAACTAAGGACTAGGGTACCAGGACTAGAGGTATATTAGAGGTGGACATTGGATGAGACGTACCATATAGATGATCGTTCGAGATATGTACCTACCCTTCAGGTAGGATCCTTGGCGGGTGTTCATAGGAGCTATTCTAGTTTACTTATACTTTTCAATTTTTCTATAATTTTCAGTTAGGATTGTATTTTAGCCCCTTTTTATTATTGTACTCACAATTTTACTATACATTTTACTCGTGTTCTTAATTTTCTATGTTCTTGGTCGCATGTGTTTACAGGATATAAAGGCAATGCCTTCCCAGTTTTAGGGAATATGCCTTTGGTGCTAGTCGCCAGCCCCTAGCCTATGGAAGGTGGGCTTGGGGTAGTCACAACCTGGGCCCCAGGGGATGGGTCCTGACATTGAATATATATAAGGTAATATATAGAAATGAAGCAAAAACCTAGGAAACACTCAAATGTAAAAAACCCTACTATTTTCAATTACATTCATTTACATTTATTAGTTATTCAATCCATTGAGTAATTCAACCTCAGGATCTAGCCTAACTCTGTATCCCCCTAAATAATAATAATAAAATACATCTCAAAAGATAATCTAAAATACCAAGTAAGACCAAGTCTAAGAATATGCTTTGTCTTGGCAGAAACTTCCCAATAATTAAATTATTCAAAAGAAGCCCTTTGGAAAATTTCTCACAGTCTAATCCTTTATGGTTTCACATATCATCGAATCAATAAATAAAAATGACCCTATGGGAAATCTCACACATTCTATCCACTTTTTTCCCAGATAACAATAATCAAATAAAACAACCACCTGGGTATCTCTCACAGTCAATACCCCACAGTCTACATAGCAACAATAAATTATAATGACCCTCTGAAATCTCTCACATTCAATTCCCTATGGTCCGATATTCATTTAATAATTACCCTCTAGGTATCTCTCATGATCTAACCCCTCTAGTCAATGACCCCATAGATGATCTAACAGTCAATACCTCTGGTCAATCATAATAAAAATTCATAATTAAATGACCCTAACTTGACAAGCTCAAACAGTCAATTCCCCTTTGGTCATACTTTCATAATGTGAATCACATGTATCTCTTATAAATAACGACTCTATCCTAACAACACTAAGCATGGGAAATAGAGCAACCTAACATGATTCCTAGACCTAAAAACCATAATCAATCAAACATGGTAAACACATCCATAATCAAGGTATAAAACCTTATTCATAATAAAAAACCCTTTCTCAATAAAACGCACCATAAAAGTTCATAAATGGGGTTAAATTCCAAAATGTACAATACCCTAAACATGTGTATTTGACCCCAGAAGGATTTATAATCCAGATAAAATCAAAGAAAGAAACAAACCACCTACCTCAACATTGTACGATGAACAATATCGAATGTCAGACCTTGAATCAGCCTAGAACGTCATAGATATACAAAAACGTCAAAATCGTTCAACCATAAAGAACTCAGGAGAGAAGAGAATTCATGAAGAGAGGCTCTAGGGGATGATTGAAATATCCAGTGGAAATACAACACACCCAGAAACATTTCAATTAGAGGTCGAATGAAGAAATTAGAGGATCTCTAAGATCATTGATCATAGGTTGCTCTCTTATATGAGACACACGAAGAAGAAGTTTGTTCTGGAGATGAGGCGTGTCCCCAAATAGATTAATAAAATAAATAGAAAATTATACGACAAGTTAATTTAATGTACATTCTATATACTATCCTAAACCGACCCCTACTTTAGGCGGTATTCTAGGTCACCTACACATCCATGTACTCAGTCATTACACATACAATACACAGTTACTCATGGATACTGGGAACACGATGTGTACTCAAGAGTACATGGTGTGTACTTATAAAATTTCCCCTTTCATCCTTTTTCCTGAAAAACAACCTGAAATAAAGATCCATACCTAAAATGAGGATCTGGGTCCTTAAAAACATCCCCCATTAAAAAAATTTATCCCTGAATTCCCCTTCTAATGGTGGTGAAGAAGAAACTTCAAAAAACACTAGCAACTGTGATCGTACATAGGCCTCCCTTTCCAAAGTCTCGTCCTGTACTCACCCATGCTACCATAACACCCGTACAAGAAGAATAGACCAACCACAAAAAAAATTCATGCTGCGATCGAAAATCCAAATAGGGTGCTTCTCAAAGGATGCATCCACCTCCAACTCAACCTCCTCAGGTTGAAAAATGTGAGATGAGTCTGAAAAGTAGCACCATAGCTGAGAAACATGAAATACATCATGCATATCCCGTGACGACCCAAACTTTTATTAATAAAAATTTCTCTTGATCTAATTAAATGTATTACAATGTAAAATGGTTATGTAAAACATATGAAATTCCTCAGTTTTATGTTTTTGTATTTTAAAATACTTTTATGAATTGTTACCATTGATAATATATCCATTTAACATTGATAACATGATTAGTATAAATATAGGGCTTTAACAAATCCAATTCACTCATAAAAAGGAAGCTATTGCCTCATCTAGTAGAAATTAAATATACGAAGCCCGTTTTTTGGATCTCGGAATGGAGGTGGCATGACTATGATTTGCTATTAACTAACCCAAATCCGAGCTTCAACATGTTAAGCTTGAATAGAATCACCTACCGGAGAAGTTGAAGTTGATAGAGATTACCACCCGAGCGATGTTATCTGAGCCACCCCAAGAGTTTGTCACCATCGCACACCTTACCCTTAGGTCATATGCAGGTGTTATAAGGGTTTTTGTAAAAATACCATATAACTTTGATTATGTGCATTATTTTTTTATAGAATAAATAATATACATTCATTTTACTATTGTTACTTTGTAAATAGTTTTTAAAGCACAAATAGTGTGTTAAGTTAATATTAAATTAAGAAATATATTTTGATGAATTTATGTATTTTTTAATTAAATGATATTTTAATAAAACATTATTACTAAATTGCTTTTTATTAAATTTAAATGATCATATAATTCTTATGAATACAGTTATATATTTTATTAAGGTTTGAAAGTCGTTCTTGTGAAAACCCTTAAATTTTTTATAAATGTCAGTTTTTATTTTAAAAGTAAAAATTTATATATTTATAATATTATTTATAAAAAATGAACATTATTTTTGGATTTATGATTTTGAAATTATCTAATGGTTATTTTTTCATAATTTTCTGAGACACACAAATTTTTGGGTAAAAACTAAATATTGGTAAATATATAATGTGCTTTATGGCATTGTAATGACCTAATAGTGGTGTTATAGAATACTATAAATGATATTATCAGACTATATATGTTTTAACTTTAAAATAATGTGGTTATATATTTGTTTGATTAATTTATGGTGCATTAATGGATCCTCCAAGACTTATAAAACATTTTAACATTTAAAATGATTTCCTTGAGAGTGTGGCTCAGCTACACATAAGAAAGCCTGATATTATAAGAATTTCGGCCATTGACCTTATAAAATAATGTTTCAACTCCCCTTTGGAAAAAACAATGGATTGGTTTGTAGTTTTGATTAGTTTAATGCGTGGTGTCCAAAACCTAAATAATAAGGAATTCCCTCTTTTTTCCTATATAAACCCACCAAAGATCCTACTTATCTTCACTAAAAACCCTTGTATCACAACCCTACTCTGAACTACTCACTCTAGTATCCTCCCAAGGAACCCTAATCTCCCAATAATCCTATCTCAATCCTCTCCCAAGACTTTGGATCACACATCCATGTATGGTATTTATTCCTTTCTCCTTTTTATCCAAATTTCATTATATTGTTATACCCTTTTATTTTCAATTAAAAATATTTAGGTATGATTTCTAACCTTTAACATACTTCCTTAATTGTGTTTTAATGATGGGATACCACTTTATCGCTCCTTAATTCCTCCCATCCACACCCTTTACCATGCCGAAATTCTGTAAGGAATTTCTCTCTCCTCGTTTACATTCAAATAATTATTTTGTATTATAAATATAACTTCCATTACATATTTTGGAAAATGTATATATATGACCCACTTACTGTCAATTTCATGTACATATGATGATACAACCCTTTCTATCTCATCAACCATTTTTATGAATTCTTATATCACGTCATTATGCTGTCAAAATTGCACCACGATTTTCCGAGCCAATGTCATTGTGTAGTGAATACCATGCACATTTCTCTGTCAAGGGTATTAAAAATTTGGAAAATTTACCTATTTATTATATATTATCATTTATGAATTACACATTCCTTTATTTTGAAATAAATTATGATGTGTAATGAATCTATGTAATATGATCCATGTGGCACACTTATGCAAGAAATGGAATGATTAAGAAGGGTGCACCCTGATAGCACTTCAATGAATTGGTTAAATATTAGTATCATTATACGTCAAGTGAAATGAGGTATTAATCATTATAATTCATGTGCAATGAGGGTTTACTCATGCTCCATGTGTAATGAGCCTTCGCTCATGCTAATACCATGTTAAATGTTGATGCCACATTTCATTGTTATAATAATCATGCTAGATCATGACTTTATGTATATGTTTCTATTATTCTCCATTGATACCCTATTTCTTAACATTTACTATATTATTCATGTTATGCCTTTTTTACTACCTTACTGTGATTTATATATTACCCTTTTGTTATGCATGTCCTCACGTTATCCCATGCAATGCTAAATACGAAGGAATGTGTGTGGTCAAGTAAAAGAAGTTTTCAATAAATATGTTTATTTCATGTTTAAAAATGTTATATAATGTTCCTAATCCACAAGTACATTCTATGTTTTATCAAGTGAATATTTTATTTAATAAATTATGTTATAGCGTGAAATAAAGAGCATGGTTGTTATTGTTGGTATTAGAGGATAGGTTTAGTTATTTTTTGGAATAGGATTAGAACGCCCTAGTGAATGTCTTAGGGATAAGACTATGTATAATAAAAACATTCCTTCATTTTGGTTAGTTTCATTAAGTGGTTTATCAAGAAAATAAATCCCTAGCTGGATACGAGTAGGTAGAGGTAGCTCTGGAATTGATGTATCTAGGGTTAAAACCCAAATAACCACTTTGAGATAAAATAGAATGAGAATCTGTGCACAAAAAAGGTTTTGATGCACTCTTGGTTATGAATCTCTTGGGGGATATTCTTTGGTAAATCCATAATCTTAGTATGAACAGTTACTTAGGGAATAAAAAAATTCCCCTAAGAATATATGTTGGGAAGTAGGTCATGGATTATCTAGATTGAAGCTAATAAATTTATAAGTTAAAGAAATAAAATTAACTTATAAGTTATCCCTTTTTGTCATTGGATTCTCCTTATGTGTTACCCCTAAATTTACTTTTATTTAAGCATTTTCCCAGTAATATGAGGACTCATGCTAACAACCGATGTGAAGATCAATGTGACAACTGTTATAAGGAGATGCCCAATACAATGGGAGTGAGAATCAAAAAATATGTCATGATACTCTCTCAGTTAACTCAAATTTTGAATAAAAACATGTTCCAAGAGGAATGATCAACCCCCACTAAGAACAAACAAGTTGTAATTGAGATATTCATGAGAAAAAGGCCTCCTACTTGTAATGGATCATCTGATCCCTCAATTGTCGTACAATGGATCAACTCCATTGAGAAGATATTATCCATCGTTAAATATTTTTACAAAGAGAAGATACATCTAGATGCTTATTATATGGAGAGTGAAGCTGATCAATGGTGGAAATTGATCAAAAATATTAATCTTGATAAAGATATCGAGGCATTGGAATGGAAGGATTTTCAGAAAGTGTTTTTTGATAAATATTTTCCTCACACTCTCCAGCTTAAGATTGAAAGGGCCTTCCTTTACCTAAAGTAAAAAAATATGATGAATCCATCAGAGCATACAAGGAAAACATCACAAGGATTGTACGATACTCCTCCAGCATTGTTGTTACTCCCAAATTCAATGTTTACTGCTTCTTTGGTGGGATAAAACCAAGACTATAGAACTCCCTAGCGATATGTGACTTTGAGAGCTATGAGGAAATATTATGATGTGCCCTCAATATCGAAATGGAGATTAGAAAATCATAGAGGTATCGTGGGTATAATAAGAATATGGTGGACTTTAATTTATGAGGTCTGATGGATAAATGCAACAGTGGTAAGAAATTCCAGCACCCCACTTTCCTAAGGTTCGGAAAGAAGAACCCTGAAAATTTATTGAAGGGGTTGAGGAAATTCTTTAGGTGTGGAAGAGAATGGTAACTAGCCATTAACTACGGACAAGAAAAACCTACAGGTATGACAGAGGAGAGGAATGCTCTGTTTTACCCTCAATGCATTGTTTATTGCTTAAACTAAAAATAACCAATGAAATTTTCAAACTAATTTCCTAATCCAAGGGTATTAGGAGGAAACCGACAGCCTCCAAAGCAGGAAGAGTGATATTTTTCAATCACTACCATCAATGTGAACCTCGAAAATGAGGTGGTGACAGGTACAATAGTTATTCATTCAAGAATAGCGAATGAAATTTTTGATTCTGGTTTACACATTCTTTTATATCTAGAATGTTTAGTAGATTAATCCAAACACCACCACAAATCATGGAATTAAATATTTCAATGGGAACAGAAAATGGTGAAATCATTGAATCTCGTCAATATAACTCCTCCACTATCATAATTTGTATATTGAACTTCCTATAGAATCTCATAATACTCCCTCTAGTGAAATTTGATCCAAATATTATCATGTACTGGTTTTCCATATTTAGAGCCAACATAAATTGTCGTGAGAGGGAAATCACTCTCCGTATGAAGAATCTACCCTGATTCTAAAAAATTTCATGAAGTTAGATGAATCTTTTTTAGTACCATCATCTCAAGAATGGATATTACTGCTATATGAGTATGCATATATTTCTCATATGATTGACTCTAAGGACACAACCATCCTTGTATACATGCCTATTTTGAGGGAATTTGATAAAGTGTTTCCCGTGGAATTTCCTGATATTCCTCTTAAAATAGATGTTGAATTCTTAATTGATATTATACATGGGGCATTACTAATATCCAAGACTCCATATAGAATGGCTGTTGTGGAGCTTGAGGAGCTAACGAAACAACTACATGAAAATCTGGATAAAGGGTTTATATGCCCAAGTGCTTCACCATGGGGTGAACCAGTCCTCTTCGTCAAAAATAAGGAAAGGTCAATGTTACTTTTAATTGATTATTGTGAGCTCAATAAAATCATGATAATGAACAAGTATCCTCTACCATGAATTGATCAGATATGTGGAGCACAAGACTTATCAAAGGTGGATTTGTGGTCGGGATACTACCAAGTAAGGGTGAAGAAATATGACATCCCCAAGACAACTTTTCGTACAAGTTACATGCACTATGAATTAAAATTAATTCATTTCGGACTCACTAAAGATCCAACAATCTTCATGGGATTCATTAATAGTGTATTTAGATATTAAATGCACAAATTTGTGGTAGTCTTTATAGATGATATTATAATTTACTCTAAAACCAATTAGGAGCATGAGGAGCATCTAAGAACTATACTAGAGACCTTGTAAAAGGAGAATCATTAAGCAATGTACAACAAGTGCGAGTTATAGTTAAAAGAATTATAATTATTAGGTAACATCATAATAATAAATGGGATACCTATGGATCCATCTATGATAGCTGTAATTGAGGGATGACTGAGGCCAACATCGGGGATATATATCTGTAGATTCTTAGGGTTAGGTGGATATTATCGCTAATTTGTGAGAAATTTTTCACGATTGTAAAACCCTCATACCAAGATAACTTGGAAGGGAATAAAGTTTTATTGGAGTGATGATTGAGAAGATAGCTTCAAGGATTTGAAAATAAGGCTTATCACTGTGCTCGTGCTCACACTACCCAGAAGTGGAGAACGTTTTGTGGTATTTAGTGATGCTTTGAAGAAGGACCTGGGATGTATGTAGAAGAAAAATGACAAAGTCATTGCCTATGAATAAAATAAATTAAATGTTAATGAGTGAAACTATCCAACACATGATCTGGAGTTGGTTGCAGTAATCTTTGTTTTAAATTTTTTTTATCATTAACTCTTTTGGGTGAAGTGTGAAATATATATAGATCCCAAAATCCTCAAGTATATATTCACATAGAAAGAGTTTAACATGAACCATTGAAGATGGTTAGAGCTAATCAGAGACTATGAATTCTCAATGCATTACTATCTTGGGAAATCGAACAAGGTGGAAAATTCTCTATATAAAAAATACCCAACAATTCTATCATTGATGAGAATTGAAAATGATCCAATCTTATTAGATTTGATGGAGATGGACATGGGGATCATAAGGAAAGAAAATTCATCAATACTTTCACAAATGATTTCTCTATAACATCATTTGGAATGGTTAATGGATGCTCAAAAGGATGATGTGGGAATTCAATAGAATGTGGAAACTATCAGAAAATGGAAATCCTCAGTGTTCAATGTTAAAGAAGAAAGAATTGTGAGTTTTGGGAAAAGACTATGTGTTCCATCAAGACCAGAGTTATATAAAGAACTATTGGATGATGCACATAGTTTGAATTTCTCTATTCACCCAGTAAACACAATGATGTATCGAGATCTCCAAGAGCATTTTTTGTAGGATAACATGATAAAGGAGATCACTGAGTATACATCAAAGTACCTAGAATGTAATAAAGTGAAGGCTGAAAGGCATAAGTCTTAGGGGATGATGTAAACATTACCCATACAAACATGGAAATGGGATAACATCACAATAGACTTTTTCCCAAGAATTCCAAATACATACAAATTAAATAATGAAATATATAGGTTGTTGTGGATCATCTTAGAAAGACTAAACACTTCATTACAATTCATGAAGATTTATCATTGGATCAACTAGAATGGATATATATTAGAGAAGTGGTAAGGCTGCATGGAGGACCACTATTTATTGTATCTGATCGAGATCCAAGATTCACCTCTGTGTTTTGCAAGAGTCTTAAACATGCCCTGAATACTAAGCTGATCTTTAGTAAGGATTATCATCTTCAAACTGAGGACCAATCTGAGCGGACTATCCAAACACTCAAGGATATGTTAAGAGCATGCTCAATGAACTTAAAAGGAGTATGGGATCAATATCTTCTTCTGGTTGAGTTCTCTTACAATAATAGTTTACACTCAAGCATCCAAATAGCTCCTTATGAAGCCCTATATGGGAAGAGGTGAAGAACACGAACATGTTGGGATTAATTTGGGGAGTGAAAACTCCTAGGTCTAGAAATGGATGATGAAATGGTGAAGAACTTTAAGACTATCCATCACCACCATAAAGCTTCTTAGATTTGACAAGAGATCTATATTGATATTTGTCAATGATACCTAGAGTTTTATGTCAGAGACATCGTATACCTCCACATATCACCATGTAAGAGAGTAATGAGATTTGGGAAGTATTGAAAGCATAGTACAAGATACATCATCCCTTTTTAGATTCCTAATCGCATTAATGAAGTGTCATATCAACTAGAAATCCCACCAAAACAATCTCAAGTACATGATGTTTTCCATGAATCACTCTTGAGGAAGTACATACCGGACCTATCACACGTACTCAATCCAGAGGTGGTACCATTAGAGAATGACCTCTCCTATGAATAGAGTCTAGTGAAGATCTTTGATCATAGAGAAAATGTTCTATAAAATAAAACAATGCCCCCGTCAAGGTGTTGTGGAAAAACCAAAAGTTTGAAGAGGAAACATGGGAATCAGAGGAAGTGATGAAGCAGAGTTACCATCCTCTATTTTAGTGTGAGAAAATAATATCTCGAGGGAAAAAGTTCTTAAGGGGGAATGATTGTGATGACCAACACAAGTATTAATGAATATTCCTCTTGATGTGATTAAATGTATTATTATGTAAAATGGGTATGTAAAACATATTCACTTCCTTGGTTTTATGTTTTTGGATTTTAAAATACTGTTATGAATTTTTACCATTGCTAATATATCCATTGAGTAATGATCACCTGATTAGTATAAATTTAGGGCTTTAACAAATCCAATTTACTCAGAAAAAGGAAGCGATGACCTCATCTAGTATAATTTATCCGCATGAAGCCCATTTTTTAGAGCTCGTAAAGGAGGTGGCATCACTGGGATTATCTCTTACCCAATCCCAATCTGAGCTTCAACATGTTAAGCTTGAATAGAATCGCTTACGTGAGAAGTGGATGTTGATAGTGATTACCACCCAAACAATGTTATCCGAGACACCCCAAGAGTCTGTCACCATCACACAACGTACCCTTAGGTCATACGTGGGTGTTATAAGAGGTTATGTAACAATAACCTATAACTATGATTATGTGAATTATTTTTGTATATAATAAATAATATACATTAATTTTATGATCGTTACTTTGTAAATAGTTTTTAAAGAAAAAATAGTATTTTTAGTTAATATTCAATTAATAAATATATTTTGACAAATTAATGGATTTTTAATTAAATATCATTTTAATAAAATATTATTACCAAATTACTTTTTATTAAATATAAATTATCATATAATTTTTATGAATACAATTGTAATTATTAATATGGTTTGAAAGCAATTCTTGTCTAAACCCATGAATTTTCAATCAATGTTGTTTTTTTAAAAGTATAAATATAGATATTTAGAAAATTATTTAGATAAAATGAATATTATTTTTGGATTTAGGATGTTTAAATTATCTAAGGGTAAATTTTTCATAATTTTCGAAGACAGTTGAATTTTTGGTTAAAATGTAAATACCGTAAAATATAGAATGTGTTTTATGAAATAATAATGACCAATAGTGTGGTAATAAAATAATATAAGTGGTATTATCGGACAATATATTCTTTAAATTTAAAATAATATGATTTTATATTTGTTTGATTAACTTTACAGTGCCTTAGTAGACCCTCCAAAACATATAAAATATTTTATCTTTTAAAATGATATCCTTGGGAGTGTGACTCGCCTCCACAAAATCAAGAATAATATTTTAAGAATTTCGTCCATTGAACTTATAAAATAATTTTTTTCACTCTCCTTTGGAAAAATACATGGGAAAAAACCATTATTTGGTTTGTGGTTTTGATTATTTTAATGTGTGGTGGAAAAAACCTAAATAATTAAGAATTCCATATTTTTTCCTAAATAAACCAACCCAATAACCCACTTTTATTCAGTCAAAACCCTTGGAACACGTCCCTAATATTCCCTCGTCTCTCTAGTATCCTACCAAGGTTCCCCAAGCACCCAATAATTCTCTCTAAAGCCTCTCCCAAGCCTTTGGATCACATATCCAAGTACGGGATTTCTTCCTTTCTCTTTTTTTTTCCAAATTTCATTATATTGTTATACCCTTTTATTTTAAATTAAAAATGTTGGTGTATGATTTTAAAACGCCCCCATACATCCCTCCTTATGTTTTATTGATTATATAACTCTTTATCTCTCATTAATTCCTCCCATGAACACTCTTTACCATTCCAAAAATTCGTACGGAATTTCTCTATCCTCATTTACATTCATGAAATTCTTTTGTATTATGAATCCAAATTCAAATACATATGTTAGGAAATGTTTCTATATGACCCCATTAATATAAATTTCATGTAAATATGATGATACATCCCTTTATCTCTCATGAACCATTTTTATGAATTCGTATGTCACGCCGTTATGCTGCAGAAATTGCACCGCGATTTTCTAAGTCGAAGTCTTTGTGTAGTGAATACCATGACGATATCTCTATCAAGGGTATTAAAATTTAGGAAAATATACATATTGATAATATATTTTAATGTATTAATTCCACATTTTTTTTCTTGTAATAAATTATTATGTTTAATGATTCCATGTTATATGATTCATGTGGCACGCATGAAATGAAATGATTAAGAAGGGTGCGCAGTGATAGCGCTCCAATGCATTGGGTAAAGATTAGTATCATGATACATAAAGTGAAATGAGGTTTTATTATTATAATTCAAGTATGATGAGAGTTTACTCATGTTCCATGTTCAATGAGCCTTTCCTCATTCTAATATCAAGTTAAACGTTGATGCACTTTTCCATGTTATGATAATCATGATATATCATGACTTTATGTTCATGTTTCTATTATGCTCCATTGATATACCTATTTCCTAACATGCATAGTATTCTTCATGTTATGCCTTGTATACTCCCTTACTGGGCTTTATAGCTCACCCTTTTCTTATGAATGTCCTCATGTTATCCCATGAAATACTAAGTATGAAGGAATGTCTGTGGTCATGTAAAAGATGTGTATTTCATGTTTTAAGTAGTTATATAATGTTCCTAAGCCCCAAAGTAACTATACCTATTGATATTATATATTGTATGAAGTGATGATTTTATGTAATAAATTATGTTTTATCGTGAAATAAATAGTAGGTTTGTTACATAACCTGATACCTCTGAGGTAACTGCAATAGTTAGGAAACCGACCCGACTCTCTCCAAAACCTCAAAAAACCCACCATATCTCGATGAAATATTTCCCTATCTCCTAATCCTCCTATGTCTCAACCTCAGTGTGAAATTTAAGAAAACATGATCTCCAACCCCGAACTCTAGAGGTCATCTCCATCGATCAACATAAGATTTTTGGCCAGACTGTGTAGTAGACATCCTATTTTGAATCAACTCTACATGCTCAGTGGTCTCCCAGACAAGACGAGGTCCCAGGATCACTAGCACTCTTACCTCTAGCAAACATAGAGGTTATCGACTTGGCCTAATGTACAAATCCCCATACGGTACCATCTGAATCATCCCCTGAAAACTATTATTGTAGGAAAACTCCACTCGGGGTATGTAACTCTCCCAAGATCCCGAAAAATAAAAAACGCATGCTCGAAGAATGTACTATGAAACCTGAATCATGCACTCAAACTGGACATCTACCCAGGGATGGTAAGCTATACTAAGATGTACCTATGTGCCCAAATCCCTCTGTTGTCCTTTCCAAACATGATAAGTAACCCGTGCATCCCTGTATGATAGGATAGAGTGCGGAACCCCATAAAAATGTAAAATATCTCAGATGTACAACCTTACGACCTCATCAACATTGAAGGTTTCTTTTATAAGAATGAAATGTACGGCCTTCATGAGTTTGTAAAAAAACCCATACATTATCTTTCCCTTGAGGAGACCTTAGTAAACCCATTATGAAATCCATTGCGACATCATTCCACTTCCACTCAAAAATGGGTAACTACTGTAAAAGCCCTGATGGTCACTGATGATACTCTTTTTCCTAATGATAGGCAGAACATCCCATAAAAAACTAGTGGCATCTCTCTTCATTCCTATCCACCAATACTGATGGTGTAAATCTCAATACATCTTGGTGACACCAGGATAAACTTCCCAAACTGAGGAATGAAAATATTTCATCAATTCCTCACGAATGTCTGCTAACACCCATACACATCCATCAAAACGCAATACCTCATTATCACCTAAATTCCACCTAAGAGTAGGGTCTTCTCCTAACATAGTCTCCTATAGGACTAGGCCTTTGGAATCTGATAGCTACCTCATTATCACTCGATCCAATAGAGTATAGGTAATATCGAGAGAATAAAGTAACATCTACCCCTGTCTACTATAATCCTCTAAATAAATCTTAGAGAATAGCTCCATAAGCTTGCACTCACTACTAGACTCCAGAACTGCCTGTATCTAAGTCCTCCTGCTCAATGTGTTAGCCACTGCATTGCCTTTCTTGGGTGTGTAAGCAATCTCTAAGTAAAAATACTTGAGGTACTCAACCCACCTTCACTATCTCAAATTCAGATCATGATGACTAATTATATACTTGAGACTTTTGTGGTCATTGTATACCACAAAATTCACTCCCAAAAAATAGTGTTTCCAACAACATAAAGCATGAACAACTACATCTAACTAGAGATTGTGAATTGGGTAATTCCTCTCATGTGGCCTCGACTGTAGAAACCTATATGCAACGACTCCTTCCCCCTCCATTAGTAATATTCCCAACCCGATACATGATGAATCATAGTAAACGGTGTAAATCTTGCATAGATCTAGAGAAATCAGTATTGGTGATGAATTAAATCTTCCTTTCATCTCCTGAAAGGATGAATCGCAAGAATCTATCCATATTTACTTCACAACATTCTTAGTCAGGCCTCTTATTGGCACTTCTAAGATTGAGAATTCCTATACAAAACATGTAGTAACCATCCATCCCTAGAAAACTCTATACCTCAAAAAAAATCTTTAGCTACTCCCAGGAAACTACTTATATCACTTTTTATGGGCCTATTGATACTCCTGACTTTGAGATAACATGACCCATGAAATGAATATGGTCTATTAAAAAGTGAAATTTTGACATCTTAACATATAATTGACGTTCTATCAATGTACTCAATACGATCTCAAGATGGGTGGAATTGTAGAGACCCAAAGCCTAATGTACATGTTCATTACATTACTTTTGCGGAATACTTAATACATGACAAAAACAGACGCCAAAAGACCGTATTAGTTTAGTGTCTTTTGATGCTTAGAACGTAATATTCTAATCATGGTGAAATATCTTCAACATATCCCATTAAGATCTTCCCATTATTAGTTTTCTTACCTAAATCCTTTATTTATATCCTGGGGAAAAGAAACCATAAAAGGGTGAGCTCAAATGCTCAGTAAAGGTAAACATAGAAAACACAAAACAATCCGTAAACATTTGAATACAAAAACTTGAACATAAAATCTAAACATCAAAATCTTGAGCAAAGACATAAATCATGGAAGTACGTAAGGAATATATCATAAAAGAACATCAATCGTGATAAAATAGCATGATAATAAAACATGTAATTGTGGAAAACCATTAAACACATGATATTATTTCCATAGTAGTGAAGGCACTACTTCCAAGACCATCTTAGTGGACAAATTCCCTTTCTGAATCGATTTTACTCCTCGTTCCAGTCCTGTATCACAGAACCGTATTAACTTACCGTTCCAGACATGTCTATCTAATGAGATATAAATATTTACCCAATTCATTGGTGGGGGATATAGGTCCCACCCATCTCATAATTAAATCATTCATACATGTGACACAACATAAACATAAATCATTCATCATAACCAAAATAATAAAATGGGTTTCATAAACATCATTCCATCATAACATAATCCATATAAAACAAATGGATATCATTTCATCATAAGAAAAATGAAACCATGTAAATCATGGGGATATTATAATTGAAACTGACACATATGAAATAATGTCATCTTATATGGAAACTGGTTTTGATAAAATACTTGAAATGAATTCTTGGGGAAAATATCCTTTCTTCTTCAAAATCATTTTATTTTCAAAAGATGCCTTGAAATTTTAAAAGAAATAGATTTTTTTGAAAATAGTCATTAAATATTGTAGAGTAAGATTCATGAAAATAAGGCGTTATGAAATCGTAAAAATCCATTCATGTCGTATAAGTTAAAAAAGAATTCACCTCTTACTTTTGTCGGGAAATTCAAAAATTACCTCGTATGGTAAACAAAAGAAAGATTTCATCCATACGATATGGTAAAAGTAAAAAAGTAAAAAAGACTTTGAACATAAATGGAAGAAAAGTAAAAATTTTATGAAAAAATTTTGAGAACATATGGACATGGATGATAAATATAACCTCAGTAAATACTTACAAATAAACAATCTCGGATAAGAATGAGATTTGAATAATTATCCCTTAACTTGTGTCTGATATGCTGTGTATGTATCCAAAACTCATGAATAATGATTTAAATAATGTCATTAATTTATTACATAATCATATTCATTTTTATAATATCATATATGGTTTACTTATGACATTATATTACCCATTCATTCGTAAATTCAATGTAAAAGCAGTGATTTGGGTAAAATCGTTTCATTTATTGTACGTGTTTCGACTTGTTGTTCTTGATATTATTACTTATATCATGATTTACTTAATTCCATAATTTAAAACATGATTTATATATAATATATATTCATCATATACATATATATATTATATATCGATAAATGTAATGAAATACACCATTCATGGAGACAGTAGGCCATACGTATGCATGAACGCTGTTTTCGTTTCCTTTTTCAATTGAATGGAATGTAAGTAGATGACACACATACATATATATATATATATATAAATACAGTATCATTATTATGTCATATATTTCATTATTATTCATTATATATACTTTATAATCATTCATTATTGGTTAACATGGAGAATGAATCTAATCGCGTCGTGGAGATGGTAGTCCATACGTACACAAAAGCGATGATTTCATTCCCATGATCGTGAAATTGTATTGAAGTGAATGCATAATATTTCAGAATAAATATCACTTTAAAATAATCATATATAGTTATTTATTTAAACCATTATACCCATCCATGTAAGGTGGTGGTTGAAAATAGATTACACCACGGTATGGAGATGGTATTATGTACGTACGCACATGCGGTGATTTCGTTTTCCGTAGGATGGATAGAAGGTGAAATAAGGTTGGTTAATATTTATAATAACATATAATTATATAATTAATACTTATTTTATTACTTTATAATGATACAACTAAAGAATAAGAATTAGAAGAAGAAAGAATCTTGAGAGAATCAAAAGAAGAGATTACCACTTCTTCGACGCACTTCATTTAAGCCTTCTCTTAAAGAAGAAGAGTTGGCCTTTTGAGAATACCAGAACCTACAGAATGTTGCTAGAGAACTGGAGAAGAGAAATGGCCAGGATTGTGCTGAGATTCAAGGATCAAAAGGGTGTGAAGAGAAGAGGGAACGGGTGCCCCTTTTATAAGGGAGGAGAGGGGAACCTTTGGAAAAACATAAAATATTTTTTTATAATAAATTCATATTCTGTTTTTAATATATTAAAATTCATTTATTTAGAAGCTATGGTGGGGATGGGTCAAAATATTCTCATCAAATAGGTTTTAGACAAGTTTAGGTTACTATTTTAGCCTTATCATTTAGATTTAACTCTAAGTTAAATAATTTAACTTTTATCGTGTCTTTTTGTTTTCTTACACTATATGGTTAATAAACTTACAATAAAAAGCCCAAACAACCCCAAGTGGTTAATTATTAATATATATATCCTTATATAAGTAATGTTTCTGAACCCTAGATTTAAAGGAATAAAATAACAATTAATAATATAATATTTCTGTTTAAAACTATTTTATGTCAATTTTGACACTATTTGGTATTTGATTTTTGTGAAAATCATAACAACATGTTTAGTTCAAAAAAATTAATGAAATCAATACTAACATGTCATAGTAACCTATAAAAATAGTTTAATTCATAAAAAGTCTAAAATTACATTTATTTGGGCATTTATAACATCAATTATGTTAATATTTCATTAATAAGGTAATTATTGCAACATCATTGTGTCATAAATAAATTAAATTATTTAATGTCTAAAAATTATAAATAAAATACCATTATGTGGGAAATATTTTTAGTTTTCTAATAAATATTTATAGTCTAATTTATCTTATGTATAACCCTATATTAAAAATATTTTAGTTATTAAACTTCAATTTTAACTATTTTAACTCTTCTTTAAATAAATTAATAATAAATGTCCTAATCTAATCCAAGTGGGCCTAAAGGGTAATATTTTATCCATAAGGTTGTTTTTGGTCGAATTACACTTATACAATAGAATTAGGACATGAGTTAGGTAATAGTAATATCATTTTTACCCCTAATTACCCTATTTACTTTTAACCGTGGTAAACAAAAGTAAAATGTTACTATTCACCAAAAATTATTTTTATCTTATTGAATCACATTTTACTCCTTGATATTAACCGTGTCTATTGGATTTTCGAAATTCCACTCACAGAAGCGGTAAAATTATGTTTTATGTAAATTTTCAAATTCTCCTAGAAGATGTGTAAAAGACGGTGAAAAGTTCAATAAACTTTTTATATATGTTAAATTATTATAAAATGACTCCAATGAATAATATTGAACTTATATTGGTATTATGTATCAATTTTTACCTAAAATAAATTTAAATAAAATAAATAATTATTTATATAAAAAGTTTGTTTTTAAGTAGTAACATAGTGTTTTCCCTATTCATCAAAAATTGAATGTTTTCAAAAAAATACAAAAAATTCACCCTAGGCTAATTTTGATATTCCAAATCCAAAAATAAAGTCGATTTTGAATGATAAAATTTATAAAATTTCAAAAAGTGGGTATTACTATTCATAACGACTAGTTCATAATAATATTATAATAATATCTTGTTTAGTGAAACTCGGTATTGCGTACTACACATGCTATTGAGGAAGGACTTGATTGCATGTAATGCAAGCCAAGTCAGGGCTACATGTAGTGAAAGCTCTGTTTGGTGTTGTGTATAACATTATCAAAACATATTTCATTTATATATGAAATAAAATCTATACCTAACGTTGCATAGAATAATTTCCACAAAACAAACTTTAATTTGTATGTAACAAAAGACAAGAATAGTGTTTCGTATACTACAAGCTAATACAGTGTTGCGTATTGTACAAGATAATATTGGAGTAGTGAATATTAGAATACATCAAAGAAATTAAAAATAATATATCTCATAAAATCTCAGGGTGTTGCAAGCATGGTCTTGTCGAGTGTGAGAGTACACTAAGATATCATCCACAAAAACAACCACATAAGAATCCAAGTAAGGATGGATCGTTCGGTTCATCAGTGCCATGAAAACTACCGGAACGTTCGTGAGATCAAACAACATAACCAAATACTCATATTGACCATACCTGCTCCTAAATCCTTTAAGAGGTATATCTGATGGTCTAATGCACAAATGATGATAACCAGATCACTATTCAATCTTCAAGAACACCAGAGTTCCTCTAAGATGATCAATGAGATCATCAATCCTTAGTAATGGATATCGTTTATTGACCATCAACTGATTCAGCTTCTGATAATCCACACAATTTCTAAGGGTATCATTTTCTTTCTTTCCAAAAAGAATATGTTAACCCCAAGGAGAAGTACTGGGTCGGATGAAACCCTTAGGATGTAACTCCTCCAACTACTTCTTGAGCTCCTGTAACTCTAGTTTATCCATCCTATATAGATTAATGGACATCAATACTACTCCTGGCACAAGATCAATAGAGAAATTAACCTATTTCTCTACAGTTAAACAAGAAAATACAAATGGAAAGACATCGTTAAAACAATCCACCACTGGGGGAAAGACCATATGTGAAGTCCCCTGGTCATCCATATATAACATAGCAATTTCAGTTGTAATTCCTCCCAACCAAAGATTCATGGTAGTAGATATTCTCCCCTAAACATCCCATTATCCCTTGTGTAGGATAGAATCTCCCTCTGGTGATGTGAAACTCACCTTACAACAATAATAGTAAAAAAAAGCCCAAAAGGAGTCTAACCAGTCCATTCTGAGAATGACATCATAGCCTGTCATTTCTAAGACATAAAGGTCCCATAATAAGTTAATCCCACCAACCTCAAGTGGGAACTCCTTACACTAACATACACTAGCCTTCTTAAGACCCAATAGAGTGTCTAGAATCATAACATCCTCAGATGTATATATAGATAGCCCAAGACTCTCCAAAACAGAATCAAATATAAAATTATAGGAAGCCCCTATATCGAAAAGATATGAAGCTAAAACTAAGGTAATAGAATCATACCTATACCCGTAGAGGGTATAGGATCCTGATCCTGTTGTGTCTACTCCACTGGAAATTTTTTACCTGTACTACAGCCCTGTGACCCTGCCTTACTACTCTGAGTTGGTCCACCCTGTTGTCACTAAAAGCCTATAGCCTAACTACCATGACCATGACCACCTTCTTGTCATGTACATACTGATAAAATCAAATTTTCTGACTATTGAGAATCTGGTGGTCCTACTCTTGAACATGGATTTATACCTCATCCCCTCTCACTAGCTGCTGGTGAGAAACATCTGTAGAAATGATGAATATGGCCCATCTTTCTACAAGACCAACATTAACTGGGTCTCTTGGGCACTGAGGTCTCATGTACCCACTCTTCCCGCACTGGCAGCATACCACATGAATACTGAAAGAAACACCACATGTAATATCCCTTTGGCACTTCCTAATATCTTTCAAAAGAGTACCAGACCTGGATGTCGAATCTCCCTAGATCTTAGATCCCAAATTCTTTAGATTGTGTGTGATAATTAGTTCCTAGTTCACTATAGCAGTCACCATATTCAACATGAATACATTCACCTATGAGCAGATGTCATACCTGAGACCATTCTCAAATTTCCTCACCAAAGGTAACATGTCACCTCCCAGAACAAGCGTGATGCACAAAATCTCTGTAAAATGAGAAGATTAGTCTATCACTGAAAGAGAACCCTGCTCCAAATGCATGAACTCTCAGGCTCGATCATCCCTCAATGTCTTAGGGTAGTAGTCGTAGAAGGTCCTCTGAAACTCTTCCTAAGCCATATCCTGATGACATCCCTCCTGTGACATAACATACCATCATCTATTAGCGGAATCACATAACATGTACATAGAAATGTTCACCCTCCTCTATGGAGGCGTCTCCAGATGCTCAACGATAGCTAGCATGGCCTCCCTCCATGACTCTATAGCATGTGGTCCTCCATCCCCTAAAAAAGTGAGAGGATTAATCTACTGGTACACCCGATTCATCTCTTCCATAGATGGGGTAGGATACAATGCTCCATGGAAAGTTTGTATCATCCTTAAAAATACTTCAAATAATTTTTCATCTGTACCTACGTTCAGTATAAAATTTGGCCCCAAGATGGGAATAACGGGAGGATATGATGGAAGTCCATGTTCTATCATTTCCAATATCTGGTCATTACTCTATACCTGGTGTACAATTGAAGGTTGTCTTGATGGCATGACTCTCCAAGTTCAGCACACACCTCAATAAAAGATTATCATGGATAATAACTTATAAGTTCAAGAAAAGAACAGGAAAAGAAAACATTCATGTTTTATAAAATACGGTTACACATGGTGTATAATCCCAACACGATGTGTTTCCTTAAGATTTTAACATGGTGTGTACCTCTGCCAAACCTATTCATGTAACAACCATACACACAGAATGTTCCTCCAAAGACACATCATGTTCTGTAATTTTTCCTCTTGCCCAAGACTTTTTTACATGGATAGAACCACACAATTCTCTACTCGGAAACACTACATGGTGTGTTCACACTAGAAATGATGTTTACAAGTTTAGTTCTTTCTACCCATGTCATTGGTCACACGGTCGATTACAAAGTGGACTCTACTCGAAGTGTACAAGCAGGCATGACTTGTACAACATATGTTTCATCCACCTCTGTTGTTGGTCACACGACCAGATAAATGGTTCTCTACACATGGAGTGTACAATCTAGACATGATGTGTTCTACTAGAAGTTTCCTAACCCTATGTCTCATCTCACACAGTCAGTCATATGGTCAAGAAATACACAATGTGTACTACCAATACCCAATGTGTACTTAAGAAAAGTTGTTTCTTCTAGATCAGAAGAACACATGGTGTGTGTTTATAACATCACACATCATTTTATTTGGGTTTCCGAATATTAAGCCTCCAAAAATACTTCAAAACCCCTAATAAAATATAATTTTTTCAAAGGCATGAGAAATTATGACCTGTGAGAGCCCAAACTCCCTCAAATCAATGTTTATAATCCTTTTTCACATAATTACTTCTCAAAATTCAATTAATGTTTATCATGATCTACCAAATTCTGATCTGAGGGGACCCATAACACCTCAGGGACCAAATTTTTATGTCCATCCCAATATATATTTACATTTTCAAATACCTTATCAAAATAGAAGGTATTCAATCATGTCATCTATCACAACAACATGCGTATCTAGAATAACATCTATCACAACAACATGTAATCATAAATGCATCCTAAATAGCATGACATGAATGCATGACATGTGATCTCTATCAATATCCTATATAATTCATGACATGGAATACTCTCATCTCAACAGTTTGAAATAGAAATAGAACCTCAATAATATCAATTATAACAACACAAAACAAGTGAATCACCCAATGGTGAAATCAAATCAGCTATAAAAATTTCAAAAACCAGAAAAATGGAAATATTTGAGGTAACTTGGATTTTACCTATACACGAGATAGCTACTCCCAAGAAAATCTTATTACCAACTACCTATTCCTTCCTATCCCTATATATAGGCTCCAAATAGTTTGAAAAAGAAGAAAATAAACTCCCTTGATACCACTTTTTAATGTCTTGGTTCTGTGTGCTGCCCAAAGTAGCCCCAAACCCGGCTGGTCACATAACCTCAAGCGAATTTTCCCAAATTCCAGAGGCTACTGACTAGTAGCGTGGGACAAGGTAAGACATTGGAGAAACTATGTCCTCATTGGCAGATTCTACATAGTGATATAACAAATGGTAAACAATATTGGAAGTAGTAATACCATATAACAAGAGTAAATAGTGGAAGACTGATAGTAAATAAACAACTAGAGCACATATATAAATGATGCATGTCACATATATCAATCAAAACAAACAAGAAAGTCACAACGATAGAAATAAAATACTAAAAACAAAGTACAGAAAATAGTAAACACTAATAGCATTGCAAGACTCATCTTGGTCCCTTGCTCTCCAGCTCCAATAAGAAATCAAGTACCTGATGTAGAAGGGTGCTTTCCCTTATCTATACCTGCAACCATATAATCTGTTTGGGTCCAAAATCATGACCCAAACATGGTGTGAGAAAAATCTCAATAGGAAACCACTTTAATATCTGTTTCTAACTATCAGTGAATATATATATAGGGTAATATGAATAAATGAAGCAATAAACAGGGATGCACTCAAAAGTAAACAATCATATTTCTTTTAATTACATTCATTTACATTTATTAATTATTGAATCCATTGAATAATGTAACCTCAGGATATATCATAATATTTTTACCCCTTGAATAATAATAACAATAGATATCTCAAAAGATCATCTAAACTACCATGTAAGATTGAGTCCAAGCCTATGCTTTGGCTTGGCAGACTTGTCCAAATAATTCAGTTAATTATAAGAAACCATCTAAAAAGTTTCCATAGTATAATCCCCTTTGGTTTCACATATCATTGATTCAATAAATAATAATGAAACTATGGGATATCTCACACAGTCTAACCCCTTTGGTCCCATATAGCAGTAATCATATACATGACCACCTAGGTAGCTCTCATGGTCAATACCCCTTGATCATCATAGAAATAATAAATTATAATGACTCTCTGGTAGCTTTTACATTCAATTACCTATGGTCCAACATTCATTTAATAATGACTCTCTGGGTAGCTCTCATTGTTTAACACCTCTTGTCAATGAACCCACAATAGCTCTCTCGACCAATACCATTGGTCAATCATAATAACAATTAATAATTAAATAACCCTACCTTAGGAATATCTCACAGTCAATTCCCCTTGGTCATACTTTCATAATACGAAACACATGCATCTCATATAAACAAAAATTCCTTCCAAACAACACTAGGCATGGAAAACAAAGAAACCTAAAATGCTACCTAGACCCAACAACCAAAATCAATCAAACATGAAAAACACATCCAAAATCAAGCTATAAAACCTTATTCATAATCACACTACCCTTTATCAATCAAAATCACCATAATATGTCTTAGACATGGTTAAATTCCAAAATGCGCAATACCCTAAACATGGGCATTTGGCACCTTAAGCATATATAATCCAAATACAATCAAAGAAAGGAACAAACCACCTACCATGACGTTGTAAGATGAAAAATCTCAAACGTTGGCCCTTTAATTGGCCTAGAATGTCATAGACATAAAAAGGTAAAAATCATTCAACATTGAATAACTCAAGAGAGAGGAGAAATTAGGAAGAGAGGATCTAGGGGATGATAGAACTCACCAGTGGGAATCCAATACACCTGGAAACATCTCAATTGAAGCTCAAACAGAGGAACATAAGGATCTTGATGATCTTCAACCGTACGTCACTCTCTTGTAAGAGACACAGGAAGAAGAAGTTCATTCTGGAGATGAGACACGACCCTGGTATGATTAATAAAATAAAAATAAAAGTACATTGAGTGTTCATTTAATGTACTTGTTGTGTACTAGCCTCAACTGGACCCCACTTTAAGTGGTCATCAAGGTCACCAACACAATCATGTACTCATCCAGTACATGGTTATGTGTGGAAACCAGGTACACAACATGTACACATGAGCACACAACATGTACTTTTAAAATTTACCCTTTTGTGATTTTTCTGAAAAAACAACTCGAAATAAAGATCTATACCTAAAATGAAGATCCAGGTTCTTTCAAAAATCCTCCAGAAGAAGATGAAATCAAGAAATTCATTGATAAACTTAGTCCATACAGTTCACCCTTCTATAAAGGATACACAAGGTCCTTCTATAAATCCTCCTCAAATATTTTTAATAAATAATTAATTGAATTAGAATAAGATAACTTTAAAGGGGGTTTATTTTTGAGAGTTACTAAAACCCCATTCTTTTTCTTATTCTTATGATTATCCTACCCCGATTTTTTTTAAAAATTCATCCCATAAGAATGTTAAATTTATCTTACAAATTACTATAAAACATGTTGAAAAACAAGATTTTTAAAATCATTATCCAAAATATATTATGGCATAAACACAATTCATTCACATATATGACATTTTAATAAATGATTTTTCATTACATAATACAAAAATCAATGCTACAATCATATAGGTATAGTTCCTTTCGAAACATGTGACAAAGGCATATGTTTCATTGTTGAAATACATCATCTCCCACTAAGTTCATTATAAATATCACTTTTCATAGACATATCATACGTAATAAATTTATTTATGAAATAGTTAATTAAGGAATAAGAAAATATGAGATCAGATGATCAGTAAGGGTAAACAAGGGAGATATAGATATAACCTGAACATTAGTGTATGCGAATAAGAGAATAACATTTGAAAACCATACCCTGCATATCATAGGTCGTAAACATGATTCATGAAATAAATATATGTAATTTATAATACATGTATAATAATAGAATCAATGAACACAAGACATGATAGAAAAATATGAAAAATATATTTGGCTCATGAACATGAGAATATAAGATCATTTTATTTGTCACGACCCATCCTTGGGGCCCGTGTCGTGACTAACACATGCCCGCCTTCCATAGTCCAGGGGCTGGTGACTAGCACCAAAGACGTAAATCCCAGTAAAATGGAAGTCATTACCTAATTGAAAGTAAACAAACACAACAGATTATGCAAGTGAGGTATGAACTAAGTAAAACTGGGTACAAAGTAAGTGCTGAATAGTAAATGTGCCAGCATACAAACCCAAATGAAAGTACATTACAACTAAAAATAAAGTACAAAAATAGTAAAGTAAAATAGAAACACCAAGTCGTCCTCCGGAAATCCCACCTGAAGGGTGGGTTGAGATAGTCTCATCGTCTCCTCGGGTATGGTCGTCTGCTCCTTGTATGTCCCGCCAAGTGGTCCACCTCTGGGAAACATCCATCTCCACAAGACTCTACTTCAATCAGTGTTGTCAGTCGTCTGCATCCAACATAATATAGTGCGGTCATAGACTATGCAGGGGTGAGTATACGATACTCAATAAGGACCCCGAGACCCCTGAAGCTCTCTCAGAATCCACGAAGGAAAAACCACAAAGGAAAGATACAATCAGGAAGTATCAACTGACTCTACTTTGGTATATTCCCATACATATACCTAGGTCATCAATTACAATTCAGCTCAAACTCTCTAGCCCATGGACAACCCAGTCCACACCAGAAAACACAACCCATTCCACACAGGAAAGAATGTCAATCACATCGATGATAAAGATTGAAGTCAAGACTCATCTCACACAGTTATACTAATCATGAAGAGGGGTGGAGATGATTAGATATAGCCTCTAAATCATCTCCTCTACCGAACCCACGTAGGATCCAGGTACATAAGTCATCGTTTTCGAACCCACATAGGATCTATGTATAGTAACCATCACTTCCGAACCCACGTAGGATCCAAGTACAGCCGTCATCACTGCCAAACCCATGGAGGATCCATGTACAGTCCTCCTCGCTGCCGAAACCACGTAGGATCCAAGTACAGTCTTCTTCGTCATCGAACCCACGGAGGATCCCAGCATGGTAGTCATCGCAGTCACAGCCAACACTAGGGTTCCTGCACATAGCATGCAGGATTATGGGAGGGTCCGCTCCACGAGTAAAGGGAGGTCGATACATTAACTTTCACAAAGTCCAGAGTTGATGTTTCCAGAAAGTCCTCCTCTTCATAGGGGTTAAACCAAAGAAAACGTGTCTATCAAACTGAGTATAAGATAACCAATTCATTATCCTAAAACTACATGGTGTGTTGTTATGTTTAGATGTCGTGTCTTCAGACCTCAGGTACTGCCCGTGTACCCCGACCCATGTCAAAGGGATGTTTGTTTAAAAAGGTATGTACATAGTGTGTGGTATGGTTACATGGTGTGTCCTAACATCTGGGGTCGGCTCCATGTACGCTGGCCATGTGCCCATACATGGCCTCAACCCATGTTCTCAAAGCCATGTAATTGGTACATGGGTAAGCTGTACCATTGGCCATGTCTGGCAGTGTGACAAGGTACATTCCCGTGTACTTCACACCGTGTCCGTATATCCCCGGGTTACACACCATGTCTCGCGATGCTTTTTCTACCTTTCTGCATAGAGAGTACATGTCGTGCCTCTTTGTCGTGTACTTCTGTCTGTTTCCATGTAGTTCCCAAAATACATGCTGAGTCTCACGTATCCGCCACATCCTTGCGTGTGGTAAGTTAATGTTGTGTGATAGTGGTCACACACTGTGTGTTAACTTTATGACATTTGAAACACTAGCCACAGAATGTCCGCACTACACGGCGTGTTATCCAGGAGTACACTCCGTGTAGTCTGTAATTTTCCAAAAATGACGCCTCTGTCCAGCATGCCTCCCTTGTTGTCGGTTCTCCATTCCGATCATTCGTCCATCACAAAACATCAGACTCTAGGTCGCATCATTGTCCCAAATTCAATTCTTGTGTTTTCAGGCTTCCGATCAGCTCCAAAAACACGTTTTGAATTCTCGCTCAATGAACGGTCGAGGAACGGTCTATCTCGTTCCTGTACGAACGGTCACCTACTATCATCGTTGCACCTCGTCTAGGTTGCGGTGATGTTGAGTCTTCAATTTTGGTATTGGAGAAGGATTCAGACTATGTTAGTTTTTCCCGGTCTCTCCGCATTAGTTCGGTAGCAGGTTGTTCAAGAGAACAAAAAAAAGGAAAGAAGATTCAATCATTGATTCAATCAAAACACACCCCTACCTTAACAAATGATGTCATACGTCGGTGTCGTGGAAGACAGTGTCATGAGGTGAGGATTCATAGACATCGTCGAAGTGCGTCCGAGGAAGTGAAGTCTCCTCTATTGATGCAGACAATATAATAAGACGTGTCATCGTTGGCGAGTTCCCCACATCGGTGTCTCCTCCCTTATCGCAAAGGAAGAATAGGATGGAGAACCATGGTCGCCGAGTTGTTCTACATCAAAGACTTGATGTTCTTCATTGGAGAAGATCTGTTCTTCGTTGGAGAAGATCCATTCTTCGTTAAGGATGATCTTCTTCAAAAAATGAGGAATCCTTTTTTCTTCACAAGAGTTCTCCTAAAATACCCACACAAAAAGCCAACCCAAATAAAATAAGGCCACCCCTTATTTTAATTAAACCTTTCATGCATTTCAAAATTGAAAAAAAATCAGGTCCCCTTAATTAATTAAATGTAATGTTGTTTAATTAATTAAGTGGTAGGTTGGAAAAATTTAATGGAGTGAGAGAGGGAGATGAAGAGTTACTCACTTAATGAGGAGTTAACAATTGAAGTGAGTGGTTTAAGGAGTTTAGGGAATGTGAAAGTTTGGGGATTGTGTGGGCCCCACCTCACAAATATCCTCACTTGGGTATTTAGATGATTATGGGTCCCACCGAAACTCCCCCACGTATGATATATCCACATTAGATATCAAATAAAATTGTTCCACAATTTTATTCTCTTTTTATTTAATTTACAAAATTTAACTACTCCTCCCGTGAAAACGCAACTGTGGTAAATCTACTCTTAAGTAATTACAGCCATTGCGAGTTCATCGATGCCCTCCGATTTCAATTCTGAGCACTGTTTCAATAGATAGAAAACCCCGCTCATTCGTTCACTAAACGCACCCGAGCTAAACTTTGTAAATTGATTCCAGACACACTGGGCCTCAGAATGAAGTGTCGTCCGAAGCCACCGACTCGTAAAATTCCAAATTATTTAAGAAAAAAAATTTATTTAAATCTATAGTTTTTAAAATACACCCACCTCAGGGTGTCCCCGTAAAGCTACAACAAAAACTACTGAAACCAAAGAGGGTACCGTGCATGCATATGAGCCTCTCGCTCCCATGTGATCTCTTGGAGGTTGTCGTGCTGCCAACGAATACGCACTAGAGGAATTGACCGTACATATAGAACCCTCTCATATCGATCCTCGATCTCCACCAGAACCTCCGCAAATGTCTCCCTGTCATCGATGTCCACCTCCCCATGATCAATGATGTGAGTCAGGTCGTGCACGTATCTCCTCAGCTGAGATACGTGAAAGGCGTCCTGCACTCGGTGCAACTGAGGTGGAAGGGACAAGTGGTAAGCCACCTCACCTACCCTAATATAGACCTGGAATGGTCTAATGAAGCGAAGAGATTACTTGACACCCCATCCAAATCTCTATAATCCATGTCAAGGTGAGACCCGTAAGAAAACGTGGTCACCATCCTTGAACTCTAGTGGTCTCCACCTCTTATCAGCATAGGAATTCTGTCTGCTCTGTGAAGTCCTCATCCACTCCTGGATTACCTACACCTTCTCCATCATAGCCTGAACCATCTCTGGTCCTACGAGTACTGACTCCCCAGGGTCAGTCCAACACAAAGGTGATCTACAAGGTCGGTTGTACAATGCCTCATAAGGTGTCATCCCGATGGTGGAGTGGTAGCTGTTTCTGTACGCAAACTACACCAAGGGTAGGTGATCCTCCTATATATGAACAAATTCATGGACACATTCACGTAGCATGTCCTTAAGTGTCTTAATGGTCATCTCCGTCTAGCCATCTGTCTGGGGATGAAAGGCATTGCTCAGGCGTAGATGTGTCCCAAATTCCTCCTACAACCCCTTCCAAAGCCGAGAATTAAAGTGAGTATCTCAATCGGAGAAAATATATGATGGCACACCATGAAGCCATATGATCTCCTAAATTTAGAGGCATCACAAGTTCTTGAATAATCCTTGCTATCTGATCGGAAGGAAGTGGGCCGATTTGGTGAGTCGGTCGACGATCACCCAAATGGATTCATGTCCTCTGGAAGTACGTGGAATCCCCATCACAAAATCCATGGATATACCATCCCAATTCCACTCTGGAAACTCTAAGGGTTTTACCATGCCTTCTGGTACCTGGTGCTCTGACATCACTTGCTGGAAAGTGAGGCATCGTGAAACGAACTCTACTATAGTCTTCTTTATACCCGGCCACCAGTGATGTCGTCTGAGGTCCTGGAACATCTTCACCACTCTAGTATGTACCACTAGAGGGGAAGTGTGAAACTCCCACATCACTTCCTCTTGCATTGCAAATAGAACCATGGTATGTTCCCTAATGAGGATGACGTGCTCTCCTCCTTCAGAAAATTCATCAGAAGCCAGACCTGTGGAAATCTGATCACATCACATCTCACAATCAACATCCCCACATTGTAACTCTCTGACCCACGGAAGTAGTAGAGGAGTGACTGTGAGGGACTGTAGAAAGTCTGCCCCATCTCTATCTACGAAGGATATCTACAAAGCGGCTAACTGCTCTGTCGCCTCTCCAAGTAGTTGAATTCCCGATCTCCTGCTGAGAGCATCAGCCACAATGCTCCCCTTCCCGGGAGTATAGACTATCTCAAAGTCATAGTCCTAGAAGAACCCGATCCATCGCCACTATCTCAGGTTCAGATCCTTCTACTAGAAGATGTACCTGAAACTCTGGTGGTCAGAGTAGACTATAAATCACTCTCCCATTAGATAGTTCCACCACATCATCAAGGTGAAGACCACTACTGCTAACTCCAGGTCATGGGTAGCGTAGTTCTACTCATGTTTCCTCAAATTTCGTGAACCATAGGTGATCACTGCCCACTCCTACATCAGGACACACCCAAGTCTGGTCCCTGATGCATCGCAATAAACTATGTACCCTACGACTTCCTTCAGTAGCCTCAAGATGGGTGCACTGGTCAATCTCTATCTCAACTCCTGAAAGCTCTCCTGACATCTACCTGAGCACACTATGGGTTTCCCCATCCTCGTCAAAGCTGAAAGTGGGGCTGTAAATATGGAGATGTATGTCACTAATCTCTGATAGCACCCATCCAGAACTAGGAAACTCCGCACCTCCATCATGATCCTGGGTGGCTCCCAAGGAAGTACCGCCTCGATCTTCACAGGATCCACATAAACTCCCACCTCCGAGATGACATTCCCCAAGAAGTAAACGTCCTAAATCAAGAACGGGCACTTTGAGAGCTTACCATAAAGCTGGTGCTCTCGGAGTATGTCCAGTACAACCCACAGTGGTATGTGTGCTCCTCCTCAGTAGTCAAGTAAATTACTATGTCATCGATGAAGACTACAACAAAACGATTGAGTTAAGGTGGGAAGACCCCGTTCATGAGAATCATGAACACTGCTGGTGATTTGGTTATGCCAAAGTGCATAACCAAGAACTCATAGTGGCGATAACAACACTTTAAGGTCATCTTCTGAACATCCTCGTCTCGAACTCTGAGCTGATGATAGCCTGAAGTGAGGTCTATCTTTGAGAACCAACGTTCACCCTTGAGTTGATCAAAGAAGTCGTCAATCCTCGGGATTGGGTACTTGTTCTTTTTGGTCACCTGGTTCAGGATACGGTAGTAAACACAAAGTTGTAAGCTCCCATATGACTTCTTGGTGAATAAAATCAAAGAAACCCAGGGTGAAACACTGGGTCAGATGAATCACTTTCCATGCAAGTCCTCCAGCTATACCGGCAGCTCATGAAGCTCAGTGGGAGCAATCTGATATGCTGGAGTGGATATTCGTATTATCCCGGGTTACTGGTCAATGTAGAAATATACATCTCTGTGAGGAGGTAGTCCTGGAATGTCTTCAGGAAAAACATCCTCATACTGATCAACCACAATAGGAAAACTCGAACTCCGCACATCAACTGATCCTAGGATGAGACTACGCAACTGATGGGTGATCAGCTACCCTCTCCTCAGCGTAAGTCCATCATTCACTATAAAGGCTCCTTTCTCACCAGTGAAGGTGAACCTACCCCCATCTGTGCGGACACACCGCACCTTGCCCCTATTACAGTCAATCTGGGCATGAACTCTAGATAACCAGCCCATTCCCAAGATAACGTCGTAAGGTCTCGACGCTACTACAAGAAGATCCTAGCAGAATCTCTCACCTCCTAGAGTAAGCTCAAACTACCGGAACCAATGCATAATCATCGATTCTACTCCCGTAGGAGTCTCTAGCCGTAAGGATCGAGCCAACGGTTCCGTCGGAATCTCTGAGCTTCGAACAAGGGCAGCGGTAATAAAAGAATGAATGACTTCATGTGTCTATAAGAACTGCAGAAAGGGTGTAGTAGACAAAGATAGTACCTAGAATCATCACAAGTGCGCCGTGGTCATAGGCCTCAACTGCCTGGAGCTGAGCCTGCCCCTGTCTGCTAGCTCCCTGTGGTCGGGGTGGCCCTCTTGGTGGTGGTGGTGGTAGATCCTTGAAGCGTCGTCCACCACCTTCTGGTCAGCCAGCTCCTCTTCCTCATCTGCCTGCGCCCTGAGGACCGCCACGGTCGAACCTCTACCACTTTTTGGGAGGTCCCTCTACTGTATGCTGCTCCTCTGCATGGCTGGTTGGGCAGTCACGAGCCATGTGGCCCTACCCGCCACATGCGTAGCACTGTGTACCACTCGTATGACTAGCTCTGCCGTATGTGCCATGCACATCTGAACCAGTACCTAGAGGTTTCCCACCTAATGGCCTGGTCTTCTTAGACCTCTACGACATATGTCTACATTCGGCTACAGAATACTCCGCTACGTGTCACCCTGCAGTGGGTCTTGCTGTAAACACCCATAAAATTCAAGGGAAATTTTTTCTTGATTTTCTTTGGAATTTTACAAGAGCGCGGTTTCTGACGGCACCTGATTCTGAGGCCTGGTGTGCCTGGAATCAATTACTGAAGTTTGGCTCGGGTACGTTCAGTGAAAGAACGAGCGTGAATTTCTAACTTTTGAACCGGTGCCCGGAATCGAATTCCAAGGGCACCGATGGACTCACAGTGCCGATATTCACTTAAGGAGACCTTTTCCGAGGTTGCGTTTTATGCGGGTTGAGAGTTAGTTTTGGGGGAATTAAAAATGAAGTTAAATAAAATATGGAAACACATTTTATTTTTTATCCATGTTGGTTATATCCTCCCAAAGGGAGTTAGAGGTGGGACCCACATCCACTTAACCTCCCTTGAGAGGATTAAGTGTGGTGGGGCCCACATGAACTCTAACTCTTCAACTCCCCTTTAAACTCCCAATAACTCTACTCAATTTAATTTTGACATCTTGTTTAATTAATGAGGTGAGTTAAGTGTGGTTTAATTGAATTTCAATCTTTTGAAATTCTTTCCAACAGTTAGCATTTAATTAATTAAACCAACTTAATTAATTATTTGAGTGTTTGATTTCTTTTGAAATCCTTTTGCCAATATTAAAATGAGAGATTCTATTCTTCTCTTTGGGTTGGAATAAACTTTGTGGGGATAACTAAGGAGAGGAGAAGAACTTTTGGAAGACCTTCAAACTCTTGAAGAGGAACATTCCACGTCTCCGAAGAACGTGAAGCAACACCTTCTACCTTCTTCAACCGGAGTAAGGAAAGGAAGCACCGCCGCCCACAGTGTATTCTGAGAGTGTCGACTCGACTCGACTCGACTTCACCGAGCGCTTCTTCCACCAACGTTGACGGAACGATGCCGTTTCCGCGACGCCCGACGTGCGACATCTTTTATCATGTAGGGGTTTATTTTATTATTCTTTTGTTCATGATTTATACTTGTGATTTTATTTATTCATCAAATTTGTCCAAGTGTTAGCGAATAACGCGAGGGGGCCGAACCGCACGAACATGGCCGATGCTCCTCCTTTTTCATGATGATTCTATTGTGGATAGAAACGGGTGTGGCGCGGTGTCGTTGCACCGCGCAGGATTATACGGAAAGAAACGCGCGGCGCCATCGCGCCGCGTCGTGAAATAATGCAAGGACGTGACGTCGTCGCGCCGCATCGAAGAAAGTCTAAGACATCGCGGCCGGAGCAGGGCCGCGGCGGAAGGGCGCGACGCCGTCGCGCCGCGCCGGATGACAAGGGCCGCGGCCGGTTCCGAGCCGCGGCAGAGCTTGGTGACCGGCGGCCAGCCGGGCCGCCGGTGTCGGAAGCCGGAAGGGGACCGGCCTTTGCCTGTCCCGTTGAGGAAGAACCGGCTGGCCACGTTGGGCTGGCCGGAAGGGTGAAAAACCGGGGGAATTTAATTCCCCCAGCCAGAAAAACGGACCCCCATAATGAGGGGGGGCCGCAGCTTCACAAGGGGGTGGCAAGCGCCCCCCATTTTTCTTACAGCTCGGCCGTCGTCTGAGCTGGCAGCGCGCCCAGCGCGCTGCGCCGAACCGGCTCCTGGACGGTCCGGGCCGGACCGTGCCGGGCCGGGTTGACCCGTTTCGGGCCAACCGGGGGGTCTCGGGCTGGGACGGCCCGGGCCCGAAAGCCCCGTTACCGAGCGGTTTGGATTAAAATGCCCATAACTCTGGCTACGGAACTCCAAACGACGTGCCTTCAGCGGAGATGATATCTTTGGATCGAGACGGCCGTTTCGGTATATTGCACTCAATGTTTCGGAATACTTTGAGTTCGGCTGGGTTGGTTCGTACACGAAACCAACCGGGCCCTCGGAGCGGAAACACTCATATCTTGAGCTACAGACGTCGGATTGATGTGTTGTCAGCTTTGTTGAGTTCCTCTTAGTGAGAAGGATCTTTTGGCATACTCTGTCCGAGGTTTGGACACAGGTGGAGTACGATCGGATTGGTTTTTCCTTAAAAACCAACAGGGCCCTTAGACGAAAAAGCCAATAACTCTCAGACCGGGCGTCCGATTGACTCGTCGTCTGTTGCGTTGAGTTCATGTTGACGATACAGAACTTTTGGACACATCAACTCTGGACTTTGTGACAGTTGATGTATCAGCCTCTCGGCTCATGGAGCGGACCCTCCCGAACGAGCTTGCTGTGTGTGGGAACCCTAGAGCTGGCTGCGACTGCTACTGTGACTGCGACAATGACTATGCAGAGATCCTTAGTGGATTTAACGACGACGACTACAACACTCAGCGATCCTGTGTGGATCAGTGCTACCGATCCTTTGTGGGTCTGATCATGTGTGGGTCTGCGCTCAGCGGTCCTGTGTGAACCAGCGCCTACAGATCATGTGTGGATCTGATCCTGTTTGGGTCTTTGCGGGGGTTAGTACCTATCGATCCTTTGTGGGTCCGACGACTTAGATGGATCAGTGATCACCTCTATCGTCTTTCGAAGAAGTATACCTGTGTGAGATGAATCCAGTTTGCTTTCCTGTGTGGGTTTTGTTGTACTATCCTGTGTGGATTACGTTTTTCTTTCCTATGTGTAATACGTATACTTTCCTGTGTGGACTGAGTTGTACTTGGGATCGGAGGTTGGAGTGTATGGGAATTGATGACTTAGGTATATGTATGGGCATATACCTAAGCAGTGTCGGTTGTTACTTCGTGTTTGTATCTTTCTTTTGTGGTTTATCCTTTGTGGATTTTGGGAGACCTTCGGGGGTCTTGGGGTCCCTACTGAGTAGCTTATACTCACCCCTACACGGGCTATGCCCGCACTACGTTTTGTTGGTTGCAGACAACGGACATCATTGATCGTGGTTGAGGCTCGCAGAGCAGGACGGTACCTGGAGGTGGACCACTGGGCGGGACGTGCTCGGAGCGGACGGTGGGACCTGAGGAGCAGTGGAGCTATCTGTACCAGCCCTTCAGGTGGGATTTCCAGTGGACAGCTCGGTGTAGCGGATTTTACTTTACAGTTGTTGTTTTCCCTTTCGAGTTGTACTTTACTTTCAGTTTGGGTTTGTATACTAGCCCTTTTACTTTTCCGCACTTTCAGTTGTACTCTGTTTTTACTTAGTGTTTACATTTCCACATTCTTACTCTGTGGTGCTTGTTTACCTTACAAAGGCAATGCCTTCCCTTTTTACAGGGATTTACGCCTTGGTGGTAGTCGCCAGCCCCTGGCCTATGGAAGGCGGGCTTGGGGTAGTCACGGCACGGGCCCCGAGGACGGGTCGTGACAAATTGGTATCAGAGGGAGGTTCAGTTCTACCGAAAACTCTGATCTTTTCTATGTGATGCAATAATGTTTAGCGTATTGAGTGTGGTTATCAGTCCAGGGAGTCCAGTGTTGGTGCGGCGGCTGATGTATCCGTACACCAGGACCCTGACATCTAATTTCCGACTTAATGCACGAAACCATTGATTGACTGTGTGTTTCATGTTTTATTTGTGATTACTTTGTATCAGCTCACCAGGTATACTATTCTGAACGTGGCGCACCTGTTTCCTTTTCAGGATGGCCCCACGATGGTAGCCAGCTAGGGTTTCGAGAGTCGAGCGTGACGACAGCCCACCGAGCGAAGAGGCCTCGGTGCAGGGCCCTTTGTCAGCAATGGCACCGGCGGTAGCACTACCCGCCGAGCCACCGATGCTTCCAGAACCAGTCGCTGACGATGCTTGTCGCCTCAGTGCACTGCATGAGTTTCAGCGCCAGCAACCGCCCAGGTTTCTTGGGGAGACGGACCCCCAGGCAGCCGAGGACTGGCTGGAGGCAGTCGTACGAGTTTTCAGGCTAGTGAGGACACCAGCAGATCTCATGGTGATCCTCCTTGCGAGCCTACTGCACGCAGCAGTGGGACGATGGTGGAGATTGATGCTCTAGGTGCACGATGAGGAATCTCTACTTTGGAAGGACTTTGATATCCTCTTCCACTCGGAGTTCGTCCCAGCCACCCTCCGTGCGGTGAGCATTCAGGAGCTTCTTCAGCTGCGGCAGGGCAGCGTGACGGTCGCTCAGTACTCGGCAAGATTTACCGATCTCTCGCGCTACTCGACCGACAAGGTACGGGACCCATTCTTCTGGGCCCAGACCTTCGAGCAGGGTTTGAGACACTGGATTAGGGCATCAATGATCTCCCTCAGCATACCGACTCATACGGGAGTACTGGAGTGGGCCCTTTTGATCGAGAGCTTTCTTGCTGAGCCTACACCAGCGTCGAGACCCACCGCAGGGCGGCATGTAGCAGAGTCTTCTGCAGCTGGCAGTCGACGGATGACTGAGGGGTCCAGGCAGACCAGACCTTCAGGAAGACGACTTCAGGATACTAACTCAGCAGTGCGGGGCACACAGTGCGGAACCAGTCTTTCGAGAGGCAGACAGTGCCACTCGTGCGGCTGGCAGGGCCACATGGCTCGTGATTTCCCGACCCGCCGTGCCGAGGAGCAGCAGACGGTTGAGGGACCACTGAGGCAGAGGTAGAGGGTCGACCGTGGCGGTCCGTAGGGAGGAGGCAGACGAGGCAGGGGAGCTAGCCAAGCAACAGGTGGTGGGCGACACTTTGAGGCTTTACCAGCACCACCACCAGGAGGTCCTCCCCGACCATAGGGAGCTGGCGGGCAGAGACATGTATAGCTCCAGGCAGCAGAAGCCTACGTCCACGGCGCGCCCGAGATGATTCGAGGTACTATCTATGTCTATTCCACCCTTGCTTTAGTACTTATAGACACAGGAGTGAGTCACTCTTTCATAGCCGCTGCCCTTTTTCAGAGCTCGGAGATTCCGACAGAGTCGTTGGCTCGATCCTTATGGCTAGAGACTCCTACGGGAGCAGACTCGACAATTACGCACTGGTGCCAGTAGTGTGAGCTTACTCTAGGAGGTGAGAGCTTCGGCTGGGATCTTCTTGTACCAGCGTCGAGGTCTTACGACGTCACCTTGGGCATGGATTTGTTATCTATGGTCCATGCACAGATTGACTATTTTAGGAGTAAGGTGCGATGTGTACGCACCGACGGGAACAGGTTCACCTTCACCGGTGAGAAGGGATCCTTTGCATCATAGGATGGACTTCTGCAGAGGAGAGGACAGCCCATCACACATCAGATGGCTAGCCTCATCCTAGGAACAGTTGACGTGCGGAGTCCTGGTTTTCCTGCAGTGGTGGATCAGTTTGTGGACGTTTTCCCCGACGATGTTCCAGGGTTACCTCCTTGTAGGGAGGTAGACTTTTATATTGACTTATACCCCGGGACAGCCCCGATATTGACTCCAGCATATCGGATGGCCCCCTCCGAGCTTCGAGAGCTATGGGTATAGTTGGAGGACTTGCAGGGCAAGGGGTTCATCCGACCCAGTGTTTCACCCTGGGCTTCCCCGATATTGTTCGCCAAGAAGGCGGACGGGAGCTTGCGACTTTGTGTTGACTATTGTCACCTGAACCAGGGGATAGTGAGGAACAAGTATCCCCTACCGAGGATTGAAGACCTCTTTGATCTGCTCAAGGGAGCATGGTGGTTCTCGAAGATAGACCTCATGCCAGGCTATCATCAGCTCAGAGTCAGAGACGAGGACGTGCAGAAGATGGCCTTCAGATGTCGATATGGCCACAATGAGTTCATGGTTATTCCTTTCAGTGTAACCAATTCTCCAGCAGTGTTCATGGCCCTCATGAATAGGATCTTTCATCCATACCTCGATCGATTTGTCGTGGTCTTCATCGAAGACATTTTGATCTACTCGACGACTGAGGAGGAGCACGCCTACCTCTTACAGGTTGTACTAGACACACTCCGATAGCACCATCTTTATGGTAAGATCTCGAAGTGCCAGTTCTGGATACGTGAGGTCCACTTCTTGGGACATGTTATCTCTGAGGAGAGAGTTGCAGTGGATCCTGCGATGATCGAGGCTGTATTAGCTTGGGAGCCACCCTGGAGCGTGACAGAGGTACAGAGTTTCTTGGGACTAGCTGGATACTATCGGAGATTCGTGCCAGACTTCTCTGGAGTTGTGGAACCACTCTCAGCTTTGACGAAGAAGGGGAAACCCTTTGTATGTTCAGACAGATGTCAGCAGAGCTTCCAGGAGCTGAGACAGAGATTGACCAGTGCACCTATCTTGAGGTTGCCTAAGGAGGGAGTAGGGTACGTAGTCTACTGTGATGCATCAGGAACCAGACTCGGTTGTGTCCTGATGCAGGAGCGGTCAGTGATCGCCTATGGTTCACGTCAGTTGAGGCCGCCTGAGAAGAACTACGCTACCCATGACCTGGAGTTTGTAGCAGTGGTCTTCGCTCTGAAGACATGGCGACACTACCTGATGGGCGAGCGCTTTACATTCTTTTTTGATCATCAGAGTCTCTGGTATATCTTCTCGCAGAAGGACCTGATCCTGAGATAGCGGAGATGGCTCGAGGTCCTCCAGGACTATGACTTTGAGATAGTATATACTCCTGGGAAGGGGAACGTAGTAGCCGATGCCCTCAGCAGGAGGACGGGCATTTAGCTACTTGAGGATGCGACGGATCAGCTAGCCTCTTTGTAGATATCCTTTGTGGATAGAGATGGAGCAGCCTTCCTTCAGTCTCTCACAGTCTCTCCTCCACTTCTACAGTGGGTCAGAGAGGCACAGCATGGGGACGCTGACTGTGAGACACGACATGCACAGATATCCTCGGGACAGGCACCTGACGGTTTCTCCCTTGGAGCAGAGCATGACGTCCTTTTCAGAGGACGTACCATGGTACCGGTCTCTTTACGAGAGGAGGTTCTGAGAGAGTTTCACACTTATCCTTTGGCGGTACATCCCGGAGTGGCGAAGATGTACCAGGATCTCAGACGACAGCACTGGTGGCCAGGCATGAAGAAGGCTGTAGCATATTTCGTTTCTCGATGCCTCACCTGCTAGCAGGTGAAGGCAGAGCATCAGGTACCAGCAGGCTTGGTACAGCCTCTGGAGGTCCCAGAGTGGAAGTGGGATGGGATATCTATGGACTTCGTTACTGGAATTCCACGCACTTCCAGAGGTCACGACCCTATCTAGGTGATTGTCGACCGACTCACCAAGTCAACACACTTCTTACCCATCAGAGATCAGGGCTCAGGGGAGAGCTTGGGACGACTTTACGTTCAGGAGATTGTGCGGCTTCACGGTGTACCATCTTCTATTGTCTCCGATCGAGATTCTCTCTTTACTTCCCGGCTTCTGAAGGGATTATAGGAGGCGTTCGGGACGCAGCTATGTCTGAGTATAGCCTTTCACCCTCAGACAGATGGTCAGACGGAGAGGACCATTCAGACTCTCGAGGACATGCTCTGCGCAAGTGTCCTCGACTTTGGTCATAGCTGGGAGGACCACCTACCCTTGGTGGAGTTCGCGTACAACAACAGCTACCACTCCACCATCGGGATGACATAAAACGAGGCGTTGTAAGGCAGACCTTTCAGATCTCCTTTGTGCTGGACAGACCCTGGGGAGTCAGCACTTGTGGGACATGAGATGGTCCAGGCCACGACAGAGAAGGTCCTGGTCATCCAGGAGCGGATGAGGACAGCTCAGAGCCGGCAGAAGTCATACGCTGACAGGAGGCGGAGGCCACTAGAGTTCAAGGATGGACACCATGTCTTCTTGTGGGTCTCACCTCGACGTGGTATACGGAGATTTGGACGAGGCGGCAAGTTATCACTGCGCTTCATCGGACCCTTACAGGTCCTCAGGAGGATTGGCGAGGTGGCTTATCACCTGGCTCTACCACCTCAGTTGCATCGGGTGCACGACGTCTTCCACGTGTCTCAGCTGAGGAGATACGTGCACGACCCGACACAAATCATTGACCATGGGGAGGTTGACGTTGACGATGGGGCGACTTTTACGGAGGTCCCAATAGAGATCGAGGATCGACAGGAGAGGGTCCTACGTGGACGGTCGATTCCTCTTGTGCGCATCAGATGGCAGCATGGGAATCTCCAGCAGAGCACTTGGGAGTGGGAGGATCAGATGCGTGCTCAGTACCCTCATTTGTTTCCATAGTTTTGATGTATCTTTACGGGGACGTAAAGCCCTGAGGTGGGAGTAATATAAAGACCTGTAAAATTCAAGGGAAATTTTTTCTTAATTTTCTTTGGAATTTTACAAGAGCGCAGTTTCTGACGGCACCTGATTCCGAGGCCCGGTGTTCTCGGAATCAATTTCCGAAGTTTGGCTTGGGTACGTTCAGTGAACGAACAAGCATGAATTTCTAACTTTTGAACCGGTTCCCGGAATCGAATTCCGAGGGCAACGATGAACTCGCAGCGCCGATATTCTCTTATGGAGACCTTTTCCGAGGTTGCGTTTTATGCAGGTTGAGAGTTAGTTTTGGGGGAATTAAAAATGATGTTAAAAAAATGCAGAAACACATTTTATTTTTTATCCATGTTGGTTATATCCTCCCAAAGGGAGTTAGAGGTGGGACCCACATCCACTTAACCTCCCTTGAGAGGATTAAGTGTGGTGGGGCCCACACGAACCCTAACTCCTCAACTCCCCTTTAAACACCCAATAACTCCACTCAATTTAATTTTGACAACTTGTTTAATTAATGAGGTGAGTTAATTGTGGTTTAATTGAATTTCAATCTTTTGAAATTCTTGCCAACACTTAGCATTTAATTAATTAAACCAACTTAATTAATTATTTGAGTGTTTTATTTCTTTTGAAATCATTTTTCCAACATTAAAATGAGATATTCTATTCCTATCTTTGGGTTGTCATAAACATTGTGGGGAGAAATATGGAGAGGAGAAGAACTTTTGGAAGACCTTCAACCTCTCGAAGAAGAACGTTCCACTTCTCTGAAGAACGTGAAGCAACACGTTCTACCTTCTTCAACCAGAGCAAGGAAGGGAAGCACCGCCGCCCACAAAGTATTCTGAGAGTGTCGACTCGACTCGACTCGACTTCACCAAGCGCTTCTTCCACCAACGTTGACGGAACGGCGCCGTTTCCGCGACGCCCGACATGCGACATCTTTTATCATGTTGGGGTTTATTTTATTATTCTTTTTTTCATGATTTATACCCGTGATTTTATTTCTTCGTGAAATTTTTCCAATTGTTAGCGAATAACGCGAGGGGGGCGGACCGCACGAACACGGCCGACCCTCCTCCTTTTTCATGTTGATTCTATTGTGGATTGAAACGGGTGTGGCGTGGTGCCATCACACCGCGCAGGATCATACGACAAGAAACGCGCGGCGTCGTCGTGTCGCGTCGTGAAATAATGCAAGGACGCGACACCGTCGCGCCGCGTCGAAGAAAGTCGAAGACACCGCGGCCGGAGCGGGGCCGCGGTGGAAGGGCACAACGCCGTCGCGCCGCACCGGACGACAAGGGCCGCGACCGGTTCCGGGCCACGGCGGAGCTTGGTGACCGGCGGCCAGCCGGGCCGCCGGTGTCGGAAGCCGGAAGGGGACAGGCCTTTGCCGGTCCCGTTGAGGAAGAACCGGTCGGCCAGGTCGGGCCTACCGGAAGGGAGAAAAACCCAGGGAATTTAATTCCCCCGGCCAGAAAAACGGCTCCCCATAATGTGGGGGGCCGCGGCCTCACAAGGGGAGGGGGCAGGCGCCCCCCGTTTTTCTTACAGCTGGGCCTTCGGCCGAGCTTTTAGCGCGCCCAGCGCGCTGCGCCGGACCGGCTCCTGGCCGGTCCGCCAGGCTGGGTCGGGCCGCGCCGAGCCGCACCCCGCCGGGCCGGGCCGTGCCGGGCCGGGTCGACCCTGTCTGGGGCGGGTCGACCCGGTTTGGGCCAACCGGGGGGTCTCGGGCTGGGACGGCCCAGGCCCGAAACCCCCGTTACCGAGCGGTTTTTATTCAAATGCCCATAACTCGGGCCACGGACCTCCAAACGACGCACCGTCAGCGGCGATGCGATCCTTGTATCGAGAAAATAGTTTCGGTATATCGCACTCAATGTTTCGGAATATTTTGAGTTCGGCCTGGTTGGTTCGTACACGAAACTAACCGGGCCCTCGGAATGGAAACACTCATATCTTGAGCTACAGACGTCCGATTGATGTGCCGTCTACTTTTTTGAGTTCCTCTTAGTGAGACGGATCTTTTGGCATACTCCGCCCGAGGTTTGGACGCAGGTGGAGTACGGTGGGATTGTTTTTTCATTAAAACCCAACCGGGCCCCTGGAACGAAAAAGCCAATAACTCTCAGACCGGGCGTCCGATTGACCCTCCACAGAACTTTTGGATACATCAACTCTGGAATTTGTGACAGTTGATGTATCAGCCTCTCATCTCGTGGAGCGGACCCTCTCGAATGAGCTTGTTGTGTGCGGGAACCCTAGAGCTGGTTGCGACTTCTACTGTGACTGCAACGATGACTACAGCACTCAGCGATCCTGTGTGGATCAGTGCTACCGATCCTGTGCGGGTCTGATGCTGTGTGGGTCTGCGCTTAGCGGTCTCATGTGAACCAGCGCCTACAGATCCTGTGTGGGTCCGATCCTGTGTGGGTCTTTGCGGGGGTTAGTACCTATCGATCCTTTGTGGGTCCGATGACTTAGATGGATCAGTGATCATCTCTATCGTCTTTCGAAGAAGTATACATGTGTGAGCTGAATCCTGTTTTATTTCCTGTGTGGATTGTGTTGTACTATCCTGTGTGGATTACTTTTTGCTTTCCTGTGTGGAATACGTATACTTTCCTGTGTGGACTGAGTTGTACTTGGGCTCGGAGGTTGGAGCGTATTGGAATTGATGACTTAGGTATATGTATGGGCATATACCTATGTAGTGTCGGTTGTTACTTCGTGTTTGTATCATTCTTTTGTGGTTTATCCTTTGTGGATTTTGGGAGACCTTTCGGGGTCTTGGGGTCCCTACTGAGTAGCTTATACTCACCCCTGCATGGGCTATGCCCGCACTACGTTGTGTTGGTTGCAGACGATGGACAACGTTGATCGTGGTTGAGGCTTGCAGACCAGGACGGTACCTGGAGGTGGACCACTGGGCGAGACGTGCTCGGAGCGGACGGTGGGACCCGAGGAGCAGTGGAGCTATCTGTACCCACCCTTCAGGTGGGATTTCTAGTGGACAACTCGGTGTAGCGGATTTTACTTTACAGTTGCTATTTTCCCTTTCGAGTTGTACTTTACTTTCAGTTTGGGTTTGTATACTGGCCCTTTTACTTTTCCGCACTTTCAGTTGTACTCTGTTTTTACTTAGTGTTTACTTTTCCGCTTGCTTACTCTGTGGTGCTTGTTTACATTACAAAGGCAATGCCTTCCCTTTTTACCGGGATTTACGCCTTGGTGCTAGTCGCCAGCCCCTGGCCTATGGAAGGTGGGCTTGGGGTAGTCACGGCACGGGCCCCGAGGATGGGCCGTGACACTTGCTGCTGGCGTCGGCTCAGTAAGAAAGCTCTGTACAAGAAGGGATCGCTACAGTACTCCTGCCTGCGTCGAAATGATGAGGGAGATCATTGAAGCCCGGATCTCATGCCTCAATCCCAGATCGAAGGTCTGATCCCGAATTAATGGGTCTCTTACCATGTCCGTGGAGTAGCACGAGAGGTCGGTAAATCTCACCGAGTACTGGGCAACATTCATGCTGCCCTACCGCAGCTGTAGTAACTCCTGGATGCGCACCACACGGAGGGTGGCTGGAAAAAACTCCGAGTAGAAGAGGCTCTCGATGTCCGTCCAAAGTAGAGATGCCTCGTCGTGCACCAAGAGCATCAGGCTACACCATCTACCTGCTACTGCGTGCAGAAGACTCACGACAATGATCACCATATGGTCTACTGGTGTCCCTACCAATCTGAAGACTCTGATGATAGCCTCCAGCCAATCCTCAGCTGCCTGTGGATCCATCTCTCCATGGAACAAGGGCAGCCTCTATCGCTGAAACTGATGCAACACACTCAGGCAGCGTGTACTCTCCGTCGCTGGGGCTGGTGGTATCGATGGCCCAGCGGGTATTGGTACCGCTAGTTCCTTCGCTGTAATGGGCCCCTTCATCGAGGCCTCATCACTCGGTGGGCAGCCATCCCGAACGTAACTAGGAACCCTAGATGGCAGCATTCGTGGGGCCATCCTGAGAAGAAACAAGTGCGCCATGGTTAGTACAATATACCTGGTGAGCAAACACAAAGTAATCACAAAGAAAACCATTGAAACACACATGCAATCTGTGTTTTTGAGCACTGAGTCAGAAATCAGAAGTCAAGGTCCTGTTGTATGGATACATCGGCCGCTGTACCAACACCAGAATCCCTAGACTAAAAACCAAACTCAATACTCTTAACAGTATTTCCTCACAGAGAACAAATTTTCAGAGTCCGGAGTTCTGCGGTAGAAATAAATCCTATGATACCAATTTTTTATGACCCATCCTCGAGGCTAGTGCCATGACTACCCCAAGCCTGCCTTCCATAGGATAGGGGCTGGCGAATATCACCAAAGGCATAAATGCCGGTAAAAGAGAAGACACTGCCTTTATAAAATTAAACAAATACAAAATAGTACGCAAGTGAAGTAAGCACTAAGTAAAACAGGGTATAAAGTAAGTGTTAAAAAGTAAATGGGCCAGTATACAAACCCAACTGAAAGTAAAGTACAAATGAAAAGAAATTACAACAACAGTAAAGTAAAACAGCAACACTGAGTCATCCTTTGGAAATCCCACCTGAAGGGTGGGTACAAATAGTCTCCTTAGCTCCTCAGGTCTGGTCGTCAGCTCCGTGTATGTCCCACCAAGTGGTCCACCTATGGGTACTGTGTAGCTCCACATGCCTCTACCTCGATCAATTCTATCCGTAGTCTTCATCCAACACAACGTAGTGCGGGCATATCCCATGCAGGGGTGAGTATACGATACTCAGTAGGGACCCCGAGACCCCTGATGGTCTCTAAGAATCCACGAAGGATAAACCACAATGGAAAGATACAATCACGAAGTATCAACCGAATTTAGTTAGTTATATGCCCATACATATACCTAAGTCATCAATTGCAATTCGGCTCCAACTCTTGAGCCCAAGAACAATCCAGTCCACACAGGAAAACAAAACCCAGTCCACATAGGAAAGAATGTCAATCACATCGATGATAAAGATTGAAGTTATGACTCAGCTCACATGGGTATACTACTCATGAAGAGGGGTAGAGATGATTAAATGTATCCTCTGAATCATATCCTCTTCTGAACCCACATAGGATCCAAGTACAGAAGTTTTCGTTGTCGAACCCACGTAGGATCCAATTACAGTAACCATCGCTGCCAAACCCACATAGAATCCAAGTACAACCGTCATCACTGCCAAACCCACGGAGGATCCAAGTACAGTCGTACTCACTGCCGAACCCACGTAGGATCCAAGTATAGTTGTCTTCGCCGTCGAACCCACAGAGAATCCCAGCACGGTAGTCGTCGTAGTCGCAACCATCTATAGGGTTCCCACACACTGCATACTCGATTCTTGGAGGGTCCGCTCCACGAGTAAAGGGAGGTCGATACATCAACTGTCACGGAGTCTAGTGTTTGTGTATCCCGATGGTCAGCCTCATCATAGGGGGATAAACCAAACCAAACCAAAAATGTCAATGACACTGAGTATAAGATAACAAATACATTTTCCAAAAAGTACACGATGTGTTGGTATGGTTACATGCTGTGTCTTTAGACCTCGGGTACTGCCCTTGTACCATGAAAAGTGTCAAAGGGATGCTCGTGTAAAATGTTAATTACACGGCGTGTGGTATGGTTACACACCATGTCCAAACATCTGAGGTTGGCTCCGTGTACGCTAGTCATGTGCCTGCACATGGCCTCAACCCGTGTTCTCAAACCCGTGTAATTATTACACAGGTTAGCCATACCACTGGATAAGTCTGTTCGTGTGATAGGTTACATGCCTGTGTACTTCACACTGTGTCCATGTATCCCCAGGTTACACGCCGAGTATTGTGAAGCTGTTTCTACCATTCTGCGTAGAGAGTACACGTTGTGCGTCTTGTCCCTGTACTTCTGTTCGTGTTTGTGTATTTCCCAAAATACACGCTGAGTCTCGCGTAGCCACCGCCTCCTTGTAGTGTGGAATATAAACTCCGTGTGAGAGAGTTCACATGCCGTGAGTTAACCGTCTGACATCTGAAACCCTAGCCGCATAATTTCTGCACTACATGGTGTATTCTCAAGTAGTACACGTCGTGTAGTCTAGAATTTTCCCGAAACAACGCCTCTGGCCAGCGTGCCTCCCTTGATGCCTGTTCTTCATTCCGATCATTCGTTTTTTATGAAACATTAGACTCTAGGTCACCTCATTGTCCTAAAGTCTATTTCGGTGTTTTTGGGCATCCGATCAGCTCTAAAAACATGTTTTGAATTCTCGCTCGAAGAACAATCAAGGAACGATCCATCCCGTTCCAGTACGAACTGTCTCCCGCTATCATCGTCACACCTTCGCTAGGTTTCCGTGATGTTGAGTCTTCAATTTTGAGATTGTTTCATCACATAACTTACTCATAACGATCCGTTGTTCGTCACCCATGAAGAACATGAAGAACCAACAACAATCACAATATTGGCGGAGGATTTGGAAGATGTAAGTTTGGTTCGGTCTCTCTGCATTAGTTCGGTAACATGAAGTTAAAGAGAACAAAACAAGAAGGAAAGAAGATTCAATCATTGATCTAATAAACACATACCCCTACCTCAACAAATGATATTGTACATCGGCGTCGCGGAAGACGACTTCATGAGGTGAGGTTTTGTAGAAGTCATCGGAGTGCGTCTGAGGAAGTGACGTCTTCTCTCTTGATGTTGAGAAATGAATAAGACGTGTCATCGTTGGCGAGTTCCCCATGTCGATGTCTCCTCCCTTGTCGGGGAGGAATAAGAGGATAGAGATTCATGGTCGTCGAGTCGTTCTACGTCGAAGAGACCATGTTCATTGTTGGAGAAGATTCGTTCTTCATTGGGGATGATATTCTTCAACAAAGGAGGAATCCTCTTTTTCTTCACACGAGTTCTCCTAAAATCCCCACAAAACAAGCCAACCCAATTAAATTAAGGCCACCCCTTATTTTAATTAAACTTGTCATGAATTTCAAAATTAAAAAAAATCACATCCCCTTAATTAATTAAATGTAAAGTTCTTTAATTAATTAAGAGGTAGGATGGAAAAATTTAATGGATTGAGAGAGGGAGAGGAAGAGTTACTCACATAAAGTGGAGCTAATAATTAAAGTGGGGGGTTTAAAGAGATTAGGGAATGTAAAAGGTAGGGGCTCGTGTGGGCCCCACCTCAAAAATATCCTCACATGGGTAGTTAGGTGCTTATGGGTCCCACCCCCACTCCCCCATGTAGGATATAACCACATTAGATAAAAAAATTGTTTCACAATTTTATTCACTTCTTATTTAATCCAAGAAATTTAACTTCGCCTCCCGTGCAAACACAACTGTGGTAAAGGTCCTCTTAAGTAATTACCAGTGTTCTGAGTTCATCGGTGCCCTCAGATTTAAATTCCATGCACTGGTTCAAATGATAGAAAAACATGATCATTCGTTCACTAAACGTACACGAGCTAAACTTTAAAAATTGATTACGGACACACCGGGCCTCAGAATCAAGTGCTGTCAGAAGCCACAGACTCATAAAATTCCTAAGTATTTAAGAAAAAACATTTCCTTTAAATTCATAGGTCTTTACATCCATAGTATTCAAGGCTTATTACCAAAACTATCAAAGTGGAATGAGTTCGCATCCCAAACCATCACAATAGTGAAGATTCACTCCAAATACTATCATATTAGACAAAAAAATACTTACTAAAATTGGTTCCCTCATAATTATAGTGATTTTCATATAATGAGATATAAATATTTACCTAATTCATGGGGTGGAGATAGAGGTCCCACCTGTTTTTGGTTGTAACATAACCTCCATCCTTGTTTATAACATAAACACCATCAGATAATAAAAACATAGTTAACTATGACATAATAACATAAAAAATTCATCATATTATAGCCCATGTAAATAAATGGTCATTATAACCCATTTATCATATCATAACCTATGAAAAGTAATTGATTTCATAAACATTTAAACATATCATATCCCATGGAAAAGAAATTGGTTTCATAAACATCTTGTCTTTATAAACATAATTTATATAGAGAAATAATAAGAATGTTATCCTTCGATAATATCCCCAATAAAATATAATAAACATAAAAGGATGTCATCTTTGATGGATAATTATTTTTAAAAGATAAATAGGAAAATTTATTGAGGAAAATAATTTTTCATGTTTGAAAATAACTTTTTAAAAATAAAAATCATAAACTATTTTCAAAATATTATTGTTTGAAAATATCATTGGATACTTATAAAGGATTCATTAAATCATTAATTGGTCTTAGTGGCATGAAATACCATTAATCCTTATATATGTTAAAATAAAGATTCCTTTCACATTCTTGACATAATACAAACAAAAATTGTTTGGAAAATTATAGAAATATTTTTCTTAATTTTTTTAAATGTAAAACATTATTATAAATGTATTTAAAAACCATATTTGAACATTAATAAATTCTTGAATTTTTTTTTTAAAAAATAGACAGGGGACCAATGAAAGAAATTATATCTATTTTATTTAAAAACATTAATTTATAATATTGAGTACATAAAGGGAGAAAAATGAAGGGAAAACATATACTCAAAAAAGGTAACAAGGTAGTAATAAAAATCATGAATTTAAATAGAGGTAGATTATATTATATCATCATTGGAAGCATAATTATATTCAATGATTGTAACAAATAACTTGTACCACTTGAGTAAATTTTTAATTGTAATATCCTTTAATGAATAAAATCAAATAAAACATTAAATATCATTAATATAATTAGATTCATGATACGACATGTAAAATGGAAAGTATTTACCCCTCATAAAATAATATAAGTGCATAATATATCATATATCACAAAGAAGGAAAAGTAAGAGAATAAACCCTTTCTTTAGGTATTTAAATCCTTTATAAATGTTTGAAACGTATCTATAATAAATATAGGTTAATTATAAATATATTATGGAACCATGATAATATATTTAAAACTATATATTATTTACTTATGATCTTTAATTACCTATTTATTAACCATTCATTAAAAAAAATCACGTTTCAGGTAATAACTAATTATTTTTTCTTGTATGATTTTGTTTGGATTATTCATTACATAATTTTGATTATAGTACCATTATATAAAGAATTTAAACCATTATATAACTATAATATATATTCATTACATAATTATTTATAGTTATTCATTAATATTATAGATAGAAAATGAATGACACTATTCATGGAGAAGGTAGATCGTAAGTACACATGTGAAGTGCATTGTGTTGCATTTGTTGTCAATGAGGCATGATGTTGTCATGGAATTAATGGATGTCAAGGAATGTCAAGATATGAATGACAAAGGTTGTGATGGTGATGGTGATGAATGGAGAATGGCCATGGTACTAAGATGCATGTCACTTAGGAGATTCACTAAGTGGCATAGGATGTTGTGGTAGAAACATTCTCTATGAGTATTAGAAGATTGTATAACTGCTCTTAATGTTTCAATACTTGTATCAAGGTGATACTTAGTTACGACACTTAAAGAATGAATGATGATGGAGCATCATTACATCAGACAATTGATGAGCTGATCTTTAAGTTCCAAGAACTTGTATCAACTGGATACAATGTCACCACATTATTAGAAGACCATGCATTGTTAAGACAATGCATGAGGAGATGAAGATGATCCATCCACACCTCCTAAGTGGATGATTTGAATTAATGAAGACCATGCACTATCTCTTAGTGCATGATGAATTGAAGATGATCCAACTTGATCTCTGATTGGATCACTAAAGAATGTTGAAGAATCATTTGATTGAGGAGTTTCGGTTGAAGGAAGAACCTTCTACATTTCCCTCCTAAGTGAAGATTATTTGTTGAGAAGGATTGAGGAATTTAAATGAAGAATAAGATGAGAATAAATGAATAGGAAGGATGGCTTAATTGGCATTTGGCATTTTATATTGGGAGTACTTTGTTTCTTAACAAAGTCCTTATTCATTTCCTTTGCCAAAAAATAGGATACCAAGGAGGCCAGCCGATGGTCATCACCCAAGGCACATGTGGGACTCAAGGTCGCCACGCCCATGGGGAACCCTCGAGGCTAGGGCACTCCATGAGGCCCAAGGCCGGGCTGTGTGTATGCCCGTGGCCACGCAGGGGATTAAGTCCTACGCAGCATGGGCGCCAGAGCGCGTGCCCGAAGGTGCATAGTGGGCGCCAGTGGCGCACCCGAGTGGCAGGGGTGGGCGCAAGAGCGCGCCCGCTAAGAGAACTCGGTGTGGGGCGGCACTGAGAGGGGAGAAGTGCAACTGAGAGTTGGAAGGGATGCGGTGTTTGATAAACCGCGTGGAAACCGGCCGCCGATTCGATGTGGGACGCGCATTTTTATGGCAGAGCAAATCGTGGCCATCCATCTGATCTCGCAGACGATCTGCGCCGCACATCTCATCGCGCCGCTCCCGTTCATATCCAGGCCGTTGAAGATTATTTGATCGTCTGATCCAACGGCCGATGAGTCATCGACTACCTCAAGCTCGCCCGAGGCCTCCCCGCGTGCCTCCGTCGAACCAAAGGCCACCCACACGACGGAGTTCGAGTTCCTGGCCACCACTTCTGAAGATGAGGTATCCATGGAGCTCGTCTGAGCCCTCTGAACACATCCATGCATAAAAATATACTTGCATGCAACAAATGGTGAAATTGGAGTTCGTCCGAGGCAAAAGAATGTGCCGAGGCCATGTGGAGTTCGTGTTTTTCATGGGATAGAAGAGAATAGGTTGTGCATGCGTTCTAAGTCGCATGCACGTAGAGAAAAATAAAAATGGAACCCGCGTTTGACAGAAAGATAAAAATCACGATTTTGAAGATTTTAAAAGACCGAAAATCTCGGGGATTCAAGATATCTCACGCGGAAGATTTGGCACCGCCTATGCCTATATAAGGAGAGCCCGAGGCGATGGAGATGCTTTTGCTGAGAAATTGTGAAGTCCCGCGAGAGCTCATGTGCCTCGTGAAGAAAGAAGCCACCGCGCAACCACTTTCGCGTCTGATGTTCCAGAGCCACCCGAGGCTCTGAAGGAGGTCCCCTGTGCGCCTCACTTGTGCGACAGGAAGACCTGTGGCCGGATCCTTGCGCGCCCGTGGTAGCATCCCTCTCTGTCCACTCACTTGCACTACAGGAGGAAGGTGCTCGCGGGTATTACACCCTGCGCGCCCGCGGTTCTTGGACCGTGCGTGCCCGAGACGCTTGCACCTTGAGAATGCGCGACAGAGACACTTGTGTGCTTCCTTGTGCACCCAAGTGTGTCTTGCGCTTTGAAGAAGAAGTGAAGGCCGCGGATCAAATAGCCCTTGTGTTCCTCCTTGATGATTGAGTTCGGGTGAAGAATATCTCACCCACGGGTTAAGTGTGTGCAAGGCAGTATACCACACTTTGTGTGTGTGTGGTAAGTGGAGAAGAAGACCCGAGGCTTTGAGTTCACAAGTAATTAACAAGGCCAGGGCCTTATGTGTGTGCATTCTTGAAGTGTGAAGACCATCACACTTTTGTGTGTGTGTGCAATTCAAGTGAAGGTCGAGACTTGCATACCTTGTGTGAAAAGTGAAGGAGGGAGGCCTTAGGCATTTGTGTGTGCAAATTAGAGGAGGCCAAGGCTTAGTGCCTTATGTGAGCAACAAGTGAAGACCTAGCATCTTGGGTGTATGCTAAGTGAAGAATAATAAAACCCTATGACCATTTAAGTGTTTTCCATGTGCTATGAAGACCACACTTTGTGTGTGAAGTGAAGAAGGTCGAGAGGAAGTGTGTGCAAGTGAAGGAGGCCAAGCCTTGTGTTTGATAATTGATCAAAAAAAGTGTGTGTGTGCAAACAAAACAATTTGGCCGAACCTAGTGTGTGCACTAAAAGTGTAAACACCTAGAAGAAGAAGACATCCACACAAAGAAGAACACACATTTATGTGTGTAAGAAAATTTAATTAATTGTGTGAAGTTCAAGGAAGGTGTGTGCTTGAAGTGATTACACCCTTTGTGGGTTTATTGCACCAAGGAGAAAAGAAAGGGGTGTGCATGAATGCATGCATGCACATTCACAAGTGAACAAAGCCAAATCTGGTTGTGTGCATTTGAGTTGTCCAAGACCAGGAGTTTGTGAAGATGAAGAGATTCCATGCACTCAGTGCATGAAGATGATGTGGAGTGAGACTGAAGCCAGATTTAAGTTAAAGACATCAACTGCCTGAGTTTTCAGTAATTGAGAAGACCCTGATCAACAGAAGTGATCAGAAGATTTGAGAAAGACCAACAGACCTTATCAGAGGCTGTTGAAGATTCTTGAAGAGAGAGGCCAGGTCATCCTGAGAAGAAGGAGATAAATCCTGAGCAAGATGAGAATACCTGATCAAGTGATCAAAAGTGAAGAGCAAGGCCAGCAGTCTTTATCCCAGACTGCTGAAGATACTTGAAGAAGCTTAAAGTGAAGAAGAGCTGCTCGTGTGACTCGAGAAGCCAGGAAAAGCCCCCTGTGAGACTCGGGGTGGAAGAAGTCTTCAGTGGGATTCTGAAGCAGATAAGTTGGACTCTGGTAACACTGTGGGACGCAGTATAAAGACCCTCCTGTGGGTCTCAGGAGAGATACAGTGGGACTCTGTATCGACCATTGTAATTTTAACAGGTTATAATGGAGAAACCATGTTGGGGCGTATAACCAACATGGCAAGGACGTAGGCCTTTGGTGCTGAACCTTGTAAATCCTTGTGTCCTATGCCTTTTCATTACTGCATCATTCGGGAAAGGTTGAGAGATACAAGAAGAGTGGATAGATGCTTTAACCATCCATAGAGGTTTAATTGATTAAGAATCAATTAGTAAAAAGTTTTAAGGGATCACTCATTCACCCCCTACCCCTCTCAGTGATTCACACTGATTTAGGCATTTCAACATGAATGATGTTTCCATTTTCTGAACTGATGATAAGAAAGAAAGGTAAATAATAACATAACTTTATAGAATAATTTTAATTTCAGAAATATCACATATATTCATTTAATTCACCCTTATTACCTCCCACATGATGAATATTTCAAAAATGTATAACATTATTTCGTTAGGTAGTAGTTCGTCGTACACCAAATTAACATTATATTATTCCCATGATATGGAAGGTATTAAGGTATATATGATATTATAATTACAAAAGTATTATAAAATCAAAAATAAAAAATATAAATATTAAATCCATCATTATATATAGCTGTGATAGGGGGTTATGGGAAAAAACTAAAATAGGTTTGCGAGGTGGCGGTCCGCTGTACACATGATCAATGGATTCACTTCCCATTTTATAGAAGAGGATATTGATTTAATTACACACATTAACTAAAAAATTAGTATATGGGATATAATTATATTATTATATCATTTTCGTTTAATAGTATTTTAATTATGTGGATGTTGAAATACTTCCAACAAACAAGTTTAATAATTTTACCTCTTCTTTAGGCAACCACAATAGGTTATAACTAAATCCTTATTAAAAGGGGTTAATAGTAAAAATAAGGACTCTACGATGAGGAAAGGTATGTAATAAATATATTTTGGTAGGTATTGTCTGAACCAAATGGTTTTGGATGTGTGAATAAGAGAGGAGAGTGAGTCTCTATTTATAAGTGGGTGAGATGACCCATATAATTTTTTTGAAAAGAATAATGTGTACCCATGTTTTTCAAATGAAAAAGTCTCCCAAATGTGACATTATAGAAAATTAGTAGTTATACAGATGAAATATGACCATAAAATCCGTTTTGGACAAGTTTCTATGTCATTTTACCCATTATCTTTTTTATTTTAACCCTGGCAAACTTGTTTCAACATTAACCATGGTAATTAATTATTACCTTTTTTACTATTCATTACAGTAAAAAATAAAGTTGAAATAATTAGATAATATTAATTATGATGATTCCAAATAATAAATCCAAATTTATAAATTTTATTCACAAAATAGGAAAATTATAATTTAAAATTAAACCTGCATATACAACAAAAAGTGTCTTTTCAATGAGAAAATATTCAAACATTTAACAAGTTTTTATATCGAGTATCAGTATGAAATTGATTAAAATTACCTAAATTGAATAAATAGATATATAATTGAAATAATATTAGTTTTAATACCATATTAAAGAAATTTTTAGTTTTTAAATTTTTCAAACGAAAAGTAAATTCTTAATAAAAACTAGAATTTGTGATTAATCCTTGAAAGTTTTATCCATTCAAAAAATTCTCAAAAATTAATTATAAGATAAATATGGAAAGTATATTTAAATTTTTTTTTAATTTATTTCTTAAAATTTGATAAAATTACTTTTAATATTTGTTTACAAAATCAAATAAAAACATTTTTGAGAAAATATTATTTTCAAAATAATAAAAAATTTAATAAAATAAATTTCTTTTTTATCAGTAAGTTTTATATATATAAAATATTATAATTAATATTTAAAAAGTTTTTATTACTCTTCATATGAATATTTTTAAGTGATATTCTATAAAGGTATTTTTTAAATAATAATATAAATAATATATATCGGTTCGTTAAAAACATGGTGATGCGTGTAACATAAGCTATCAAAAAAGATTAATTTATTTGAATTTTGTTTTAACAAAATAATATGGTGTTACAATATATTCCTATTAAAATTAATTCTTCCATATAAATTATAACACATTATTATAAATAACTGAGGATACTTCTGCCTCATTACATCCTCATTTTCCTACATAACTTTCTTAAGATAGTGGATTCACTACAAATCCCTGACCAGGTTACTTTTCATTGTAAAGGCCCAGAATTATCATACGTAGATATGTAATATTTTATATGAATATTCATTAAATTAAAAAAGCACATGACTGAGTATTGTAATGGGTTAGTACCTTTGGATACTTTTTATAAAATAATCTTATTTAGTGAAATATCTTCCACATATCCCATACAGATCGTCCAACATAGTACTTTTCATAGACATACCCTAAAAAACTATTCCTCATTACCTAGGGAAAAGAAACATAATAGATGGTGAACATAGATGATCAGTAAGGGTAAATAAGGTAGATATCAATATATCATGAGCATAAGAGCATGATAACATGAGAATAACATTTGAAAACCATATCATTCATATCATATATCATAAAATTTAATTATTGATAAAATCATTATAGTTGATAAGGCTTGAATCATTGTAGGGTCCTGAAAAATCCGCAAATGAAATTTTACCAAAATCCCTCAAAAGAATTGGGGGAAAATAATCAAAGAAGAGCCACAAAAGGACCGGTCCGCAAACCGGTCCATGGAAGCACAACATGTCCAGGCACCACGAGGCACCCCCTCCACGAACCGTTGTCATTCGCGAAATGGTGGTGGAGAGCCTCCACGGTCGTGAGGCAGGATGGATGCCAGTCCAGTTCACCATCACGAACCGCTCCAACTGTGGACCACGTCAACCGGCTCAAGCTGCACCCGATCTCATTCGCGGAATGGAGGCGGATCCCTTCGCAGCCACGGAGCACCCCCTGAGTTCTCCTCGCGGAGGAGGGGAGCGATCAAAACCCACCGTGAATCATGGATTGACCAAGTGAGGTGTGAACTGAGTATTTGGTTATGGGACTCCGAAAAATGTGCCACATGGCCACATATACATTCCTTTACCCACTCAATAAAAGGATACCAAGGGGGAAAGAAGAGGGAATCAGAGAACTGGAATTCGATTCGGAGGAAGGAGATCAGTTGAAGGAAGGCTTCGAATTTCACAAACAGTGAAATTCCCACCCACGAACCACATCAAGTATATGAATTCATAAGGAATTGGAAAACGCATAATAATTTGGTGAACCACGAACCTAAAAATAACAAAAAGGAGAACCGCGAACCATACCCCCCTCCATGGATGACTTCCCCGCTGACCAGGGAGTTTATTCCTCTTTTCTCATCTGTCGTAACACAGAGCACCCTCCACCGTGGGTGAAAACCTGACCGAAAAGCCTCCGATCGGCACCGCCCTTCACCGTCGCTGCCCGCCTGTAATCCTACACAAACCACCCTGGTTCGCGGATCGAGCCTGATGCCGCGAACCACCCTGGTTCTCCGATGGAACCTGAAGCCGCAAAACACCCTAGTTCGCAGGATGCTAATCAGTCCACAGACCACCCTGGATCGCAGATGGCTTTTCCATCCTTGTGTAACATTCCCAAGCGAAGGGTTCCACCACCCATACCTCTCGGTGGCTCACCAAATACTTCAGTGTTCTCATTTCCAGAGCTAGGTAAAATCCTTCTAGTCCTGTCAGGTTTTCCGCGACTCCTTCATCGGCCTATTCATCGGCCCCGAGCCAAGGCCTCTTTCATAGCCACTGGATCTGCGTGGTATAAAATTCAGGCACATCAATGTGCTATTTTGAGTTCACATACCCATGGTAAACAGGGGCATAGGGGTTTCTCTGACCCTTGGGTGGATTCCCGAAGCATGCAGGGGTTCACATTCCCACGGTAATGCGGGGTCTTGGTCCAAGAGACCCCTTCCAGCCTCTACTCACCAGGATGAGGGACTGCATACTTCTATAATCAGGCACTTCTCCCCCCCCCCCAGAGAGGGGGCGGCATACCCATCTGAAGGCAGCCGTCCCCATGCACTTCAGTACTTCCTCTGGTATCTCCCCAGGTAATAAGAGAGAAGATGGGAACATGAGCACCCCCTTTCTCTCTCCTATTGGTCTTTGTCACCCTGGGCGTCCATCTCGGAGTAAGACCAAACCTTCTATCCCTACTCAATGTGTAAGCCCCAATCCCTCAACCTGGGCCGCCTTCATGCGTAAGCCCCACTCCGCTTCTCACGGACGCACCTTTCACAACGTGATCCTCTGGTCCCTACTGCCTATTGTTTCTCACACCGAGCATGACTCACGTAGGCTTAGAGTAAGCATCGACCAAGAAATTCTCCTCTATGCCTCCTCAGAGTGTAAGCCCCAACCCATCATTCTGGGATTCCCTAGAGCATAATCCCCAAGCCAAAGGGAAGTACAGAGACTTTGATCCATGTCAAGGCATGGTACATAGGAATCCTCCATGAGGTTCAAGCCCACCACTCGGTCGTTTCTTCATGTCGAGTTCCACCCTCGTCCAACATGACGTTAAACTGTATGCCCCCGTCCATCATGACATTAAACTATTTATGCGAACTATATGGACTTTGATCCCTGCCTCCTAGACAAGGTACGTAGGAATCCTCTATGAGGTTCAATCCCACCACCCATCAGACCTCCTGGTATCTCTTCACATCGGTTCCCCGACACCTATCCGAACTACGTGGAATTTGATCCCTACTTCCTAAGTAGGGTACATAGGAATCCTCCTTGAGGTTCAAGCCCAATAGACGGTCAATCCTACCATCTTTACGGCAGTTCACTGCGCCACTCCTAGTGCCTCCTCAAGCGAGTTCCACCCCTTCAGGGTCATTAATCCAACGAGGGATGGAAAACCTAGGGCTTAAATGATTCCGAACCCCTGCGTCCAGTTGAACGTTTCCCACCAAGGTTAAATCTATGGATACTATGTTTGGTTATAAACCAAAGATTCACGAACATATGAATACGTCTTAAATCTATAAGGGTGTCTCGGAACAGGAAATAATTTCTCCCCCAAAAGGGTACGATGAGCCCGACTTCCCATCCTCTTGACCAATGTGAGTTCTTAAGAGTCACTGGTCAGACCATCCGGCGAACGCCTGCCTTTGGAAGGCATGTCCATAAATTATTGGATACGGAGCCGTTGGGCATTTCGTGGATGAAAACCAGAGCAAAACAAAAAATGGTGAAACCGGCGTGAATCTTTAACCAAACAAGACAGATTCAACTTAATCTCACCCAGTTCCCCCTTATGCTCAAAAGGAGGGCCAAGCATGGTCATTAATTACACATGGGATTATGAGATGATACTTTTATGGGTTTGCTGATTGTATTTGCTAAAATGTTTTGCAGGCACTACTTTTAAAACTCCCTTCGATCCAATGACATCTCAAAGAACTCACATGTGCGTGCTTCCAACTACACAATGACGAGAGATCCTCACCTACGGAGGACCCCGTCACCCACCCAACGTCTTCAGCTCTTGTTCTTGGACGAACTGATCTGAGAGTACAATGCGAATGGTACTCTCCCAACGGTGGAGGCGGCCATGCACGCCCTCCAATATGTCAAGACATACTGGCCTCCTGCCCAGCAGCGACCGCAAAGGCAGATCCAGACAGCCCCTGTCGCTATCTCAAACCGTTTCGGGAGTCTATCCATGGAACGAGACAATGCATACCTGCCTTAACTTAGGGAGGTGGATGAGGTCAACATTGAGGACTTCATCCCCACCGAATGGGGGATCCGATCAATGGCCCCCGCCGACAGGCGTCATCACGGTCACGCCGCGACCCAACATCCTCGAACCGAGGAGGATGTCTCCTCGGGGATTCAATCCCATGATCCCTGAGCTTTGGCCACTCGGACCGCCTGATGAGGGCAATAGATGTACAATTACGGACCGGTCATCACCCTGGTCCCGGAGGACGAGCTCCGCTGCTCAGCCACAGAGATGTACCATGAGCAAGAACCTACACCAGTTCGCTCCTCCCCAGCCCTCCATCCAGACATGGCCATATCATACAAGCCGGCGCGCATCCCCGCCGATCCCCATCAAGCCCGTCGCTCACGCAAGATGGCACTTACCCAGCAGGCCCCTCTCCCAGCCCAAGGTCGTGAAGCCCACCAGCTTGACATGGTGGTGACCCAGTATCTGTAGGACCAGCTTCTGAAAGTTTCATCAGACGCCCTCCAGACGCCCTCCATCCTGATATGGTGGCGATCAACAAAGCCCGCCACTCAGATGTGGCAGAAAATCATAGATGGGCACATCTCCCCGCTAACAAAGGCCACCGACTCGATAAGGTGGGAAATCAATATATGTAGGGCCATCTCCCTACGGATGCAAGTAAAGTCCGCCACCCTGATGTGGAGGAAAATGGAGAGAGAAACTGGCATATCCTGGTACAGGGGAAGATTCGTTCACCTGCCCCAATACAGAAGAATTGTCAGTACCCACTGACCACTGGAGGGCCGAAGCAGGATATTCCTGCTTCGATACTGGAATGGGCCTTCATACACATTCCAGCCAAATATGTCTCTCTACATATCCTGGAAATGATGGAGGAGAAGGTATCGATCCCAGATCAGATCTTGCAAACTTGCCAGCATGTGATTGCATCAGCGGCAACAGCAAGGAATCGGGCCAGTGGGATCGTCTCCCCAATTGAAGAGACTCATCTAAGAGACGAGATAGCCACCGCATTGCAGATCTGCATCCCTGCTTCATCCCAAGAGGGTCGCCGGCTATATTCCATGACGCAAGGGAAACCGGAACGAGCATCTTCACTCATTCCAACTGGGGGACACCGGTCCATCATGGTGGATGCTCCAGAGCAGGCATATATCCCTGCTAAAAGTCAAGATGTTCGTCAGCATATCTTGGAAACATCGTGGAACCCAATAAGATAGGTCCCCAAAGGTGAAGGTTGTTGTCAATAGCAGACAGTCGCTGCTACCCGCAAAAGAGCACCCCAAATGCGCCGAAGGCAGCCGGAAAATAAAGAGCAGTTTAATGACTCCGCTCTGGTGGAAGCTGGGGTTCCCAATGCCACTAAGCATACCAAAAAATCACAAAACCCTACCCACCCATTACCATATTATGGGAGTGGGAGTAGCAATTTCGAAGGTCCTCCATACAATGTCGCTACCAGCAGCTCTGAAGGTCCTCCCCAAAGCACCCATGGGGGCCTCCCCCGCGGGCATATAACGATCGGTCATGAGATCTTCTCTCTTGATGCGAGTCATGGAAACCCTCCATGTGACCAGAAGTTCGAGCAGAAAGAAGGTCCTCCACTTGCTGTGGCCCACCCTAAAGGTCCTCCCCAGGGTATTCACTACAATCACTCTCCATGCAGTGGGACCATAGATTATGATGGTAGTCCTCACTATCATAGTCGCAACTACGGAGTCCCTCCCTGTAGTGACGTCTCATTATGACAATAAGGTCCTCCCCTTGTTGTGTCCTGCCTTGAAGGTCCTCCCCATGGGTTACGCTGCAGCATAAATCCACGCAGCTAGGGATCATGTCACAGTGGTAGTCCTCGCCACCCTGATAACGGCGGTCCTCCCCGTAGAGACGTCGAGCAACGAGAAGGTCTTCCTCTCATTGCAGTACATTTTGGAGGCCCTCCCTAGGATGTATCCCGCAGATATTCTCCCTGCGGCATTAGTAGTGGTAGTCCTCGCCATTTCCACAGCAGTGATGGTAGTCCACGCCACCACGACCACCATTGTGAAGGTCCTCCTGGAAATGGCCCCAAGAAACAAGAAGGACCTCCCCTTGTCACGGCATGTCCTGAAGGTCCTCCCCAGGATGCACGTAGAACGTCAAGCCATGACGGTCATCCTCACCATGATGGTTGTTTTGGCGAAGGTCCTCCCTGTAATGACACTACGTAGCGAGAAGGTCCTCCCCTTACTGCAACATGACTTGGAGGTCCTCCCAAGGGTGTGCACTGCAAAAGTCCTCAATGTAGTGAGGCATCAAGCAGTAATGGTAGTCCTCTCCATTAAGGCCGTCATTGCGAAGGTTCTCCCCACAATGACACATTATATCGACATGAAGGTCCACCTCCTGCCGAATCAAGCACTGAAAGGCCCTCGTATGCAGATGCACTCAGAACGATGGGATCAAGCATGTCAGATTCCTATCTTGTTGCTAACGATGCCCTTCTTCGATCATGATATGATCTGGGGCCACGTTCATCTTCTGAACCACCTTGGAATTTCTTACATAATGATGCGGCACCTACCTGTCCCACTACCTATGATCACACTAGCAGTGAGCTCCTCAGCTGGGCTGACCAGGTAGAAGAATCACAGGCAGGTGAGTATGCCGATATGCTACACCTGAGGAAACGACTGACCAGTAATGATATACCAGTCATGTTTTGGCTGACGACCACCTCTCAGTTCGACATACCTAGAGAGTTGTTAGAAGAATGCATGCATGGCATCCGCCATAATATATGGAAGACCCCTCATTGGAAGAAGACATTCTTCATGACCTATGATGGGTATGTAGAGCACGTCAAAATGACAGGGGACCTCCTACGTCACATAGACCTGGTGGCCCTTTCATCGACGTGACGACAACACCCTAAGAGGCGAAAAGGGAATATGGAGGTAGCTTGCCTCCGTGCACTGCAAGAACTGCGCCACCTCATCGGTGATGCTCCGACGGGAGTCCATATCAGGGGATGGGGGGAACACAGATCTCTTAATTTCACTCTGCTATCCACCCATAAAAACCCGTTTGGCATGGTATCATGTAACTTTGTCACATCTAAACGGAAATTGGGTAGACCCCCTGTTCAGGAAATGCAACACAACCAATAGAGTCGGGCCTCGAGTAAGTCTCAGAAGCGTCAGACCCGGCGGGAACGAGCCATTAAAAAACTCTTGAATCATTCCACTGAGAGCATACAACATGCCTCTCACCTAAGAAAGGACAATCAACGATCTCTGCCTGCCTCCCCAGAAGGAACTAATCCATAGGTTAATTCAGCACTAGATCTGGTTCACCCCCGGATTGGGGCACGCGAGATCAGGCAGGTTGTGATAGCCATAACCACTGCCGCAATCCAGGGCCAACCCCAGCCTGTAGGGCTGGGGGTATTTTTAAAAACAAATGGCCCTATAATACCAATAAAACTGGTAAGAGACTCAACGTCCAGGGAATAGAGCCAGCCCCAGCCCTCAGGGCTGGGGGCATTATTACCTCCTCAATGGAAAGCTCCCCCATGAGAATCAGTATTCTCTCATCTATGGAGGATAGTCAGAAGAGGAGGTTCCCATCCTATCATGTCATTCGAATCATCATCCCCTCCGAGAGGAAGGCGCACCGTACGGTCACATTAATGAACTCTCCACATCACCCTTCATCAAGAATTCTGAGAGAAATCCTAGGTCATGAAAGGGAAGGCCAGACGAAGACATGGGAGATCCTCTTCCTATGTGGAAGATGATGTCCCCTCCACCCCGTAATATGCATTCATCAATGCCATAGAGGCTAACCCCATCGGTGACACCGGAGAAAATGCAAATACGGATGGATTGGGAGACAACGGTTCCGGTCAGATAGTGACTCACAATGAACCCCAAGGTGTGCACACCCCGAACTAGAGGGCCACTTTAAATATGGCCGCCCCTTCAGCTAACCTCCCTCCACCTACCCTACGAGCTTATAACAAGGATAAGAATAAAGGAACGTTTACCCTTAACTTGTCCTTTTCTCTCAATAAAAACGAGCCACTCACGCTCGAAGAGAGGTTCGCTCGACAGGAAGAAGAGATGAAAGAGTTGAGGTGGATTAACGCCGAGCTGCTCCAGAAGAACTGCCTTATTGAAAGTGCATCCCAAGAAGATCCACGTCATGCACTCCCAGCAAGTGCACCTCAAAGGCTAAGGCTTGCCCCGGAAAACGAAGCACGATCAGGGATCCTGCCCAATGAGGCCCCTGGTCCGTCCAACTAGCTAAACGTGGATGATGAACACCAGTATTTCCCTATACATAGGAGACAACCGGAGCATGAACACCCAAACCCTCCGAGGGTACCCCAAACGGAATATGCACCCTTGGTGCCGGCTAACCCGGATCCTCAGGAAATGCCTTGGGCTATGCCTGCCCAGGACCTGGCCCAACAGGATGTAAACCAGGGACTCACCAGTACCATCGAGGCACTAACAGCTCGATTGGAAGCGATGGAAGGTCGATGCTCTCCGATACAGCCGGAGCGGAAACCCTACCCTGATTGGGTGACCAACACACCACCTCCACCCAATTTTGGGAGCCCTGTATTCCCCATATTCAATGGATCAGGAAATTCAGAGCAGCATTTGATGCACTACGCATCCTATTGCGACCATATGATGGGGACTCCAGAACAAAAAGAAGCAGTGAAACTCAGATGCTTCGTACGGACCTTGCAAGGATCCGCCTTCGTCTGGTAGACAAGTCTACTGGCATAGTCGATAAAGAGCTGGGAGGACCTCCGGCAGCAGTTCCTGTTCCACTTTAGCTCAATGCTACCTAAAACAATGGTCATCGATCTCATGAACTGCAAGAATAGGGAGAAAAAGAGGGTCTCAGATTTCATCGCCAGATGGAAAGGTCTGACCTATTCTCTGAACAGGCTAATGCCTCAAGATGAGACGTTATCCATATGCATCGATAATCATAGAGATAAGCTGTGAAAACACTGCTCATATCGGTGGAGTGCACCACTCCACCATCTCTTGGCTATTGCCCAGAGAATTGAGGACTCCCTGCAACAGACAAATTCAATTTCCTGAATATCCTCACAGGCTCTGGTGAAGAAATCTCCAAGAGCTGAAGCGTCTGCTGTCACACTCAAGACGGCCCCTGTGCCTGCTCTACTGTTCAGGCCTCCACCAAATCGTCAAGGCCCCCCTGCATATCAGCGGCTGCCCCAGCCTAAACGGGATGGTCAGAGAGCACCGAAGCGAAACCAATTTGAGGAATGAAGACGACAAGTATACTCGTTCCAAGACGATCAAGTTTGTGGCTACTTTATTTCCTCCTTGAACTAAAACTTGCTCCACCTCCTGGAGCCAAGGAAACCTGAAGATGTCGGCTGCGATGACAGGCCAGATTACTTCCCCTACCATCGAATGTTGGGGCACAGTATCCGAGAGTGATTCGTCTTCAAAGTCCTCTTTCAGAGGATGGTAGATTCCAGACAAGTTGAGCCGGGACCACCCCCACCACATGTGGCATGTATCTCTACCACCGACTCCGAAAAAGTGGAGGGGTGGAAGAAAGTCACCATAAAATAGAGGCAGAAATTTGACAATTGGATGACTTGGAAGACTATCAACCGAGCCCAGGGCATACTCCGAGCTCAACTACAGCAGTCGGTGTTTCCACCAACAGCCCCTGGAGCCACAATGCTGACCACATTAGCCTCACAATCCTCCACATGCTGGTCATCTGGAAGGAGCCGAAGGAGGAACCAATCACAAGAGGAGGAGTCCGCGACGAGGCCAAAGTTAGTCCCAACCTTTGAAGATTTCATGCCCTCGAATCTGGCACAACGGGCACCGACCCACCAAATTGCACCATCCAAGACAACCTACCAGGTTGACCTGACAGAGGATGAAGAGCCAATATTTTGTTCTATCAATGTCAACCATCTCATGGAATCATTCCCTGATGAAGGGTATGATTACAAACTTGAGTTTCCTACACAAGGAGCCGGGATGAGGAATCGCTGACGCAGGGGATACCAGGGGAGGCACAGCCATGGCCAAAACCAACCCTACGGTTGGACCCTATCCCAAACCGTTAATACCACGGAAACACGTGGGAGAGCCCTTCAACGGACTCAGTAGGAGAGGGAATGCCCCTCCACCCCCACAATCAACCACTCTGGTCCTGTTGTTCTGTGATACCCACCATAGGAGGAGCAAGTGTCTGGTTTCCTAGTGCACACAAACAGACTAGCCACGCCATGTCCTCAAAATGCGGGGACACCATCGACATCCATCCCAAGGCCGGTCCCTCCTCGTCAAATGCTCAAGCTCCCAAAGCACCCGCTAAAGATCTCCCACCAACGGAGAAGCGTCGACCGCTAGAGAAAAAATATGACATCCTTAAGAAGCTGGTGTCAGTACCAGCCATGTTGTCAATCTGGGATGCCCTGAGTTTGTCAGCCGACTTTAGGGAGGTTCTTATCGAAGCTTTGATCAGCCCCCAGGAACTCCAAGCCGAAGTAGTTGCCGCCGATATTTACCAGATAGAGACTGGCCCGACTGAATGCAATGCGGTGATTTCCTTCACTGACTAGGACAAAGATTCCATCATGCAGGGACATATGAGACCTCTATATTTGTCTAGCATACTGAATGGTACTGAGATCCGAAAAGTATTTATAGACAATGGCTCTGGAGTTAACCTCCTTCTCCTACGGACACTCCGTATGTTGGGCTATGGTGAGGACGATATAATTCCCTCATCCACAACTTTGTTAGGTTATGACAAGAGTGCACATAAACCAATGGGATAGATTAAGTTAAAGACCCATTTTGGTGACTTGGTAGCCTACATGGAATTCATGGTGGTCCGGCAGATCACAACATTCAATGCCCTACTGGGATGGCCATGGATCCATAAGCACATGGCCGATCCTTCATCCTACCACCAGTGTATCAAGTACTGCATCAACAGACAAAGCCAGATGTTGCACGCTGACAAGGCCTCTTTAGAGCTCTTTGAGTCACATTACATCGACGCCGGGTTCTATGAGAAAAAGAAGAAGAAGCCTTTGATCAACGACGTCGACTGGATCCCCTCTCCAAATGGCTTGGAAACGGTCCCCGATAACCCCCTCAGACAGCTTGGAAGAGATTATGTCCTACCCATAAACTATGTTGAGAGTGGGAGTTCATGTCCGGACACGCATTCAGATTTCCTCATGACTTCAGCCATTATGGCCAAGCACGACAACGTGAGAATGTCTACCAACCCTCTATTTGGGGACAAATACTCAATAAAGGATGCCCATAATGCCTCTCCCGCAGACCCTTGAAGGTTAAGACCGGAAAATATCTCCTCATCAGATCAAAAGATAAGGACTTGGGAGAAGAAGGGGGTGGGAGGATCTCAGAGATGCACCTCCCGCATTTGAGGAGGGTATCTCCACCACTGTGGATGAGCTCAGGGAAATAAACCTGGGTACCGAAGAAGACCTGAGGCCCACTCTCATTAGCACGGCCATGTCTCCCAAGGAAAACGAGGTATATACCACTTCCTAAGGCAACATCGGGATGTCTTTGCATGGAATTACACATAAATGACAGGACTCTATCCCGAGGTAGTGACGCATCACTTGGGTCTTCCAAAAGACCACCGGGGCTACAAATAGGCTTCTAGAAGGACACACCCCTCACATGCTACCAAGATAGAGGATGAAGTCGATAATATCATTAAAGAAGGCTTGATCAAGGGGGTCCAGTACCCCATTTGCTTTTCCAACATCATCCCTGTCAAGAAAAAGAACAGGAAAATCTATGTCTACATTGACTTCAGAGACCTAATTCGGCATTGTCTAAAAGATAACATCTCAGTTACAATCACTGAGTTGTTAATTGATGCGACGGATGGGTATGAGGCTCTATCCTTCATGGATGGCTATTCTGGGTATAATCAAATCCGGATGGCCCGAGAAGACAAAAAATACACTTCCTTCAGGGCCCCTCAAGGGGTATTCTGTTACAGGGTCATGCCCTTTGGTCTCAAGAATGCTGGCACCACGTATCAGCGTGTCATGCATCGGGTAATTAAGCCATTTCTAGGGAAATTCGTTGAATGTTACGTGGATGACCTAGTGTTCAAGTCCATACATCACTCGGATCACCTATCGGACCTTGAGACTATCTTCAACAAGATCCGACAACATAGCTTGAAGATAAACCCCTTGGAATGCGCCTTTGGGGTTTCCTCAGGGAGGTTCCTTGGCTTCGTCGTACGCCATCACGGCATCGAAGTCGACCCTGAGAAGTCAAAGGCTATCCTGAGCCTGCCACCCCCTTGAAATCTCACTAAGATGAGGGGATTCTAAGGACACCTGGCCTATATTAACCGGTTCATAGCCAACCTGGCAGGCAAATGTTTTCCCTTCACCAGGTTGATGAAGAAGGGGGTCACATACCAATGGGTGGATGACTAACAAGAGTCATTCGACAACTTGAAGAAGTACCTCTTAAGCCCACCGGTGCTCATGACCTGATCAAATGAAGGCCTCTCATTATATATTTTAAGGCCGTAGAATGGTCATTGGGAGACTTCCTCGCATAGAAGAATGATTCTGATAGTGAAAACAATCTCTATTACCTCAGTCGAACCATGATTGATGTTGAGACTCGATACTCAAATATCGAGAAGAGCTGTCTAGCCTTGGTCTTCACGGTTCAAAAGATGCGACATTATCTGCAGCATCATGAGGTCCATTTGATCTCGCGGTGTAACCCGATCAAGTACATCCTCAGTCACCTGATGCTAACCGGATGCCTATCCCGATGGGCAGTCATACTGCAACAGTTCTACATCCGGTTCATGCCTCAAAAAGCCATCAAGGTCCAGACATTAGCAGAATTTCTGGCAGAGCACCCTTCAACAAGTACCACTACACCGGACACTGAACTACCTGATGAAGATATCTTCTCGGTTCAAGAGGAGTTCCCATCATGGGAAATGTACTTTGACAGCGCGTCCCTAAGCCCCACTGGGATGAGGATGGAGGATCCCAGATTCAAGAAAGTCGGTCTAGGGATAATACTCGTGTCCCCAAAAAAGGATGTATTTCCATATTCCTTCCTCCTGTTAAAGGGATGTACGAACAATGAAGTGGAATATCAAACCCTCATTGCAGGTCTGGAACTCGCACTACAGGCACAGGTACAACACCTTAAGGTAAAAGGTGACTCCGAGCTGGTCATCAAGCAAGTCAGTGGTGACTATGATATTAAAAAGGAGGAAATGATCTCCCTGTTTGACCATGTACAAGGGCTAATGGCCGAGTTCTCCACAGAACCAACATTGACTTATATTCCCCAGTCCCAGAACGCTCAGGCTAATGCATTAGCCAACGCGGCCACAACCCTAGCTGACCTAGACTGGGATGAAACGGTTATCAGTATTGCTCTCCATAGAATGGTATTGCATTTTTTAAAGCTAAGATGGAAGAGATCTGCGAAGTTAGTCCTGTCCCCGAGCCATATTCTCCTGCTACCTGCTGGATGACCCCCACCATGAACTACATTCAACGGGGAGAGCTTCCATCAGAGAGGGCTGAACGAGAGCAAATACGGAGAAGGGAAATCAATTTTGTCCTATGTGGCAGCACGGGTCAGCGAGAGGTCCTCTACAAACGAGGACTCGATGGAGTGCTCCTCAGATGCATTGACGGAGAAGAAACCACTGCCAACATGACTGATGTACATGCATGATCATGTAGAGCACATCAACCAGGGGCCAAGCTCTCCCATCAGGTTCGAAGGCTTGGGTACTACTGGCCCACAGTGGCACGAGACTACGAGCATTTTACCGCAAAATGACACTCATGCCAGATTCATGCCAGCTTCATACACAAGCCCCTGGAGTTGCTTCATCAAGCTAAGTACTCCTTGCCATTTTTCGTTTGGGGGATGGATGTCGTGGGACCATATCCTCCTACCACGACCAAACAGCTGAAGTATATCCTCCTGACGACCGACTTCTTTTCCAAATGGGTAGAAGCCATACTCCTAAAGGATGTCTGGGGAATATATATTGTCAGCTTCGTGAAGACAAATATCATCACCAGATTTGGTGTCCCTCATACTATACTGACAGACAATGGCACTAATATCTGCTCTGCTGAGGTGGAAAAGCTATACTACGAGTATGGTAACAAGGCTATCCACTCATCCCGCTACCACGCAACGACCAACATACAGATAGATGCTTTCAACACAACCCTATCCAACATCCTCCAGAAAATGGTGGACAAAGACAAGAAGTCATGGCTGGATAAACTCCTCCATGCATTTTGGGATTATCAAACCACAATCTGCACCGTTACTCGGTCTACCCCATACTCATTGGTGTACGGAACATATGTGGTCTTACCCATTGAACTCAAACTTCCCTCACTCCACGTTGCCATCTGTGATCGATTATCTAATGATGACCAGTTAGAAAAGCAGCTAGGTGAATTGGAACAACTAGAAAAGAAGCGGTAGCACACTTTGCACCACCTGGAAGTATACCAGAATCGGATTGCATGAGCCTTCAACAAATAGTTCTGCCTCCGGTAATCCTTGAAAGGAGAATTAGTTTCGGTCCTCCGGACCCCAACGATACCTGGAAAAAAGCCTCCAAAGCTGGATCCCAAGTTGGAGGGACCATATTCTATACACAAGGTCTACTCCAACGGAGCGTATGCCCTGATCTCCATGGACAGGAAATCCCCCATGGCTCCTACCAATGCGAGATTCCTGAAGAAGTATTTCGCATAGAGACAGAGAACACTTCGTCTGATCTGTATGACATTAAACTACCAAAAACCTCATCCTCACCGCATGACGTTAAACGACACAAAATCTAATAATTCACTGCATTCATTTGAGATGTATGACGTTAAACTATCAAGAACCTCGTTCTCACCACATGACGTTAAACTGCAAGGAATCTAATAATTCACCGCATTCGTCCGAGATGTATGACGTTAAACTCCCAAGAACCTTGTCCTCACTGCATGTTGTTAAACTACACAGAATCTAATAATTCACCGCATTTGTCTTCCTTGTATGACACTAAACTGCCAAGAACTTCGTCCGCATCGCATGACGTTAAACTGCACAGAATCTAATAACCCCCCCCCCCCAATCCTAACCACAAGACATTAAACTGTACGGACTCCGTCATTACTGCACGACGTTAAACTGCACAGATTTCATAGAACTACGTATGACTTGATTCCTGCCCTCACAGGATACGTAGTGACACCAAGATCCCCAATCCTGGACCATCCACTTAAAAAAATCCATTTTCGCCCGTGTACGGACCAGACCTACATGGGGTGTATCATCATTACAGAGAACTATGTATGTCTTGATTCCTTCAATCATAGGATACGTTGTGACACCGGGATTCCCTATCCTGGCCCAGCCACTTCAAAAAAAAATGTCCCCATTCCCCCGTCTACGGACCAGATCGACACGGGGTGTATCATCTTTACAGAGAACTATGTATGGCTTGATTCCAGCCCTCGCAAGATACATAACGATGCCTTGATTCCCTATCCTGGCCCAGACACTTAAAAAAAGGGATGCCCTTTCCCCCTATGTGCGAGCCAGACTGACACAGGGTGTATATCTTCGTCCTTACCACACGACATTAAACTGCATGGACAATGATGTTAAAAATTCCGCCTTCCCCCGTGTACGGACCAGACCTACACAGGGTGGATATCTTCGTCCTTACCACATGACATTAAACTGCATGGAAGTTTTCACCACTACATGACGTTAAACTGTGCAGACTCGCTTTTTCTTTCACGTTAGGTCACCTTCGTCCTCACCGCATGACGTTAAACTGCACAGATCTTGTCCTCACCGCATGACGTTAAACTGCACGGACTTCGTCGCGACCCACCTAGGACCCATGGCGATTCGAGATAGAGATAATCCTTGCACATTTAGATACATCCTTTACATACATCAGACTCCACGAACCAGATAATTATGGATCTTCATAACCACCCATGGCCATCGGTAGTGGAAATTCATTGACCCGTGGACACCTTTGTACGAATATGCATACCATGCCCTCAGCGGCTCTGCATATTGATAGCTCGTGTCCCGTCTACCAGAGGAAAGATTTCTATAGGTGAAACTCTTCCTAGCTCCGTACGCTTACTGACCTCTGATCCCCCACACCATATCTCTTGATCTAGAAGTTTATGGCGAAGTGGTTTACAAGTTCATTCCACTTTTCACATTCGGGTGTTGCCAGGGTTTCCCTATCTGGCTAGCCTGTGTGTCTGCCAGTTGTTCACATAGCGACCTGCATCAACAAACATCAAGCTAGGACTTGGCTACTTTGACTCAATGAACAATTGTGGTGAAGATGTTTCTTGTATACCCAGCCACCATTATCCCCACGTGCCGAACTCTGCACTATAAGAAATCACAGATATTCATAATCATTCATGGCCATCGGAAGTGGAATGTTATCGACCCGGGGATACCTTTGTACGACTATGAATACAATGCCTTCAGTGGATCTGCATAAAGATATCCCTTGGCTCGTCCATCAAAGGAAAGATTTCTTCAGGCGGTACTTCTCTGAGCTTTGTATGCCTTCCGGCCTCAGAGCCACCACACCATACCACCTAATCCGAGAAAGCTCAATGTTCTAGTTTACAACCTTCATCCCCTGCCTTGTTCCAAGTACACCAGAACATCCTGACCAAATTATCCTTCGAGTGATTGCAGTAATAGTCAGCTAATGGTCCGAGCTCTATGACTGATAAACTAGGAGTACATCGCCCTCACCGCACGAAGTTAAACTGCACAGAGTGAAGGCACACCCCCGCGAGCAAGATAAATAAGCACAGGGGGGCTCTTTATGCTTTAATAGAAGCCAGGGGAGAATATCCCTGACATGTCCAGGAATTCCTCACTAGATGACAGACTTCGTGGCCCGGACAACAACAGATCCTCATAACCACTCATGACCATCAGAAGTGGAAAGTTATCAACCCATGGACACCTTTTTATGACTATGCATACCATTCCCCCAGCGGCTCAGCATAATGATAGCCCCTGGCTCATCCATCAAATGTATGATTTCCACAGGCTATGCACTTACTAGCTCTGTACGCTTACCGGCCTCAGATCCCCCATATCACCTCTCCTGATCCAAGATGACCCAGAACCATGATTTACACCAATCAACCCCCTTCCACGCCATGGGCATGTTGAGGTATTCAAGACCAGTTATATTCTAATGAAGAGCAGCCTTCTCAATAATTCCCTCGTCCTCGCCGCATGACGTTAAACTACACAGAAGCCGTCCTCACTGCATGACATTAAACTACATAGTGACCTTCAAAAATGAACCTTGTCCTCGCCGCATGATGTTAAACTTCACAAAAACCTTTAATAATGCTCATCGTCCTTACCGAAAGATGTTAAGATACACAGTCGAACCCATCATGGGTTCAGTAAGAAACATCGGCTTTTCTCTGTCTTGCAGTACACGAGTCAGACCTCCACGAACCACCACCTCACACCAGCGTGAGAAATAATTACTTCAACTGTTCTCATGAATTTTTGTCTAAATATTTCCCCATTTTGAGGAACCCTATCATCATAAACCATACTCTGTACTCATAAAAAGCTGAACTCTCATAAGCCACCCCTGGTGGTTCCAAATCTCAACTTCCCTGAAGTTGCTCGGCTATCAGAAGTGGATAGACATTGACTTAAGGACACCTTTGTATGACTATGCATACAATTACCTCAGTGGCTCTACATATTAATTGCCCCTGGCCCATCTACCAAAGGCAATTTTTCCTTGGGCAATGCTTCTCTCTGTACGCCTCTTGGCCTCTGAGCCCCAATTTCTATCCCGGGATTCAGAAATCCTATGAGCTACAGATTACCAACCACTTTCACTGTCCTACCGAAATGGGGAGAAATGTCTTTGACGAGATTACCGAGAACTAGGAGAAGTCATTCCCAGTCAGATAATGCCCCACCTGCATGACTTTAAACTGCGTCAAGCCTCAACCATCCCTTACGCTAACTAAACACGTGGGGGGGGGGGGTCTCCGGACCACACTCCTGATTAGTATGGATGTTCCCGAAACCCTTTCAGATGTCACACTATCCTTCTGAGCTTCCCCTGATGGTTTTCATTTCTTTCCATGACACCCATCGTGGTTTCCATAAGCCGGACTTCAATGAATTCCCCGGCCATCAGAAATGGATAAGTCTTTGACTTAAGGACACCTTTGTATGATTATGCATACCATGCCCTCAGCGGCTCTACATATTGAATTCCCCTGGCCCGTCTACCAAAGGCATGTTTTCCTTAGGAAATGTTCTTCTTACCTCTATATGTTGGCATGACTTCTATGCCCTTATCCATGCCCTGAGGCATGCCCTGCATGCCGCTGAAATTCAAACATGTTTTCCCCACATGCGTCTGAAGGGTATTAAGACATATTTTAATCAGTTAAACCCCATTGGGGCCCTCACCCCACCTTATTTGGTCAATGATGTTTGATCTAAAACATCAGTAATTCTAGTCTTGTCTGTGGGACTTTAAACTGCTCATAGAAGAAAGAGGCACAAAGCCTGTTAGGCCAAAAACCCGCAAAGGGAGACCTAAGAAAAAGACGAGTTATACCCGCTGGTCCCATACCAAATGGGCCAAAGAAAAATCAGGGCATTAAAATAAGAAAAATACAAAAAAAGTTTGTAGGGTTTTCCTATAAAACCCTAGAAATAGTCATACTACTCTCACTGGACCCAATGGTCCAGGAAAAAGTTAGACCTTGATTTATTTTTAGTCCTGGACTCGGATTATGCTATGTTTAGGGAATTAACATATTTGACAATTGTATAAAATAGTTTCTGTCATAGGAAAAGGCGATAAGGGTACTAAGGAGAAATGTTTCTGTATTCCATAATAAAGTGGCCAAAAAGGGCAACCACAATCTGGAGCCTCCTCTAGTGCAAAAGGTGATTACAGGAGTTTTTCGGCAGATTCACAAAGCTGTATCAGGCGTTGGTGAGAATCCTCAATTTTTTGAGAGTGATTCTATAGTAAGGCCATCTCAGCCACTAGACCAGCCCACAATTCCTTTGCCTCCTGAGCCACCATTGTGCTTTCCCTTATTTCCTCCTCTATCTACCGCTCCCCTTCTCCGATCACGGTGGCGACGTTGGCCTCTTCCTGCTCTAGACGTTGTATCTCATTTCTTAGCACCTTCAGATGAGAACGATGCTCCATAACTTCTCTTTGAAGCCCTGTGATGACCTTCGCATGGTCATGGGCCTCTGCTAGGCAGAGCTATCGAGTCAGGGAATGGTAGGATTCAGATTGGGCAGTAGAAAGACGGGATTAAAAATCACCTAGCCTCTCCTGATCAGCTACTACCTACTTGACTATGTCATAAATACCATGATAGTCGAAGCCATCAAATCCAACCAGCATAAAAAAATTGCGTAGCATCGGTAATTTGGTCGGCATCTCGACCAAGGTCATTTGAGAGATTAGTCTCCATATTTTCACCCAAGCCCTTTGGCGAGCGGGTCGAAGGCTAGAGAGGACTTGTTGATCGAGCTCCAAATCACTCCTAGATGAGGACACATATTCAGGGATGAACGTCATCATGGAGGGACCCGAGGTGGCCTCACCCACAAACTATGGCATTGTGGTAGCTTCGACTCTTACAGTTGTGGTCATAGGCACAGCCGGGTCTGGCGGCACCACTGTTAGCACCAGAGGTTGTGGTCCTGAAGCTGACAGTTAGTAAGATAGATGATTAACCCTAATTAGAGAAGGGAATAAAAATCAGTTAGTAGAAAAATACCGGGGAACTAACTCATAATCAATGTGGAATCTGTATCCATAAGCTCTGCACTGCCACGACAACCACTCGAATAGGATGCCACATCTTTGATAGGAAAGGGAATCCAGGGAGCCCCCCCGAGGGGTCAAGGGCTTGAGACCATGCCTATGGCCCACATTCTCCAAATTCGTCCCCAATTGGTCACCTATGGAGACCAAGATCGAAGAAATCACTCCCTCAGCGAACAAGATAATGGCCCGCTCCGGGTTCCCAGCATCCGAATTAAAGGCAGACTCTTCTTCCATCATCACAGGATTCATTGAGCCTAGCGTGGTTGGCTCCATCCGATCTGGATCCCCCTCAGTGATCAGGGGCACCCCGTCATCCTCTGCAATTGGAAAAGTTATCTGACTTGTAAGGGTCTCGGATACCAGCGTTTCTTCCTCTGGTATATCTCTGACTGATAAGGGCGGGAGTAAAGCATCCATATTGCCAACCCCTCTGGCAGGGCACACCATCTCGTCGCGCCCAGGCATGGTTACGGGTGATTCCACAGGTGGCAAGGAGGTGGAAGGTAGAACCACTTGGGCAGCCACAACCAGATCCTTGAGTGGTCCTGCACCATCAGTCAAATAGATAATGACTGACGAAGTCTACAAATGCAAGTTGGAGAATGATAAAATGGGAATTCATGATTACCTGACGTTCCCTGTTTGAGCAGTTCCAATAAACAAGACGCCTATTTCCATCTCTGGATCTACCCAGGGGACAGTTCACCCAAAATAATGGAAGGAATGAAAGGAGGAAAGACCCTGGATGAGTCTTCAATGGTCGCCTCTATGAGCTCAGCTTCTCCTGTGGATCCTTCCTCAATGGCCCCTGTGGGCGAAAGCACATCCTCCCCCACCGCAGTACCATAAGGGGTAACTCCGGAGAAGGAATCACCCCTGATATTCTTTGGCACCCTGCATAAAAGGAAGAAAAATTAGAACCTCCACAATAAAGGAGGGAAAATTCAGAATGGGCGAGCAGAGCAACCTCTTCCTTAGTGTCGGACAATTCCTGACGTCTAATCATCATAGACACCCAAATTCTCCCATAGCGTTTATTCCGGAGTGAATGAATGTACACATCCATATCCTTTAATGATGAAAATATTTCATCTAAATCCTCTTCCAACTACAAGTGGGGTGGAGCAATGATCGTCCCGATACTCGGATGTTTAAGAAGGCATGTTTGAAGAAATGCCCAAACTTCTTCGTCTGAACCACTGACCCTCAGATCATCCCAAATCCTCCAAGACTCCAGGAATGCAGCCATGGCATGAATTGCTGACTAGGGGGGGGTCATCCTGAGAGGTTTGGGTGGCGGTACAAGTTGGTAAGGGTTCCAATGGCCGTATTCACGTTTCAGATCCCGCCACCACCCTAGAACTCTCTGGGACAATCGATGGGCACAACCTCGCAGGTAAGGACGAGAATTCCCTGGCTTCAGCCATGACGGGGAAGGCATCAAAATCATCACCCCATGAAGAGTGGTCACTTCCTTCCCCCTCCTCATTAGTCACTAGATGCAGCATGGCCTAGACTCAGTGCGTTAATACCGCATGAACCTCACGTGCGGAAATATAGGATTCCAGATCCTGGAGATATCGATTGACCCTCTATGGGTCCACATCATAATGAATGTTAACAGGGGCGGATATATAGCCCAGCTCGTCAAAATCCACTTCTGATTCCTGAAGGTACTGCCACAAAAAACGGGGGTACTGGCTACAAAAGGCTGGCCGACCCTTAAATTCATTCCATTGTCCCCAGGCCGTTGGGAAGGCAGCATCAACAGGGATAGTCAACCCACTTCGGGAAGCCTCAAGGGCATGGGATGATACACTTCGATCTGTTAAAATTATCCCCGGAAGCACAGGACCAGTCAGGTGACAAAGGATCATGTCCGGCCTTATTGGAGCACTATCCACCATTCACTTCCCCTGACCCTTTGATGGTTTGGGACTTGAGATGGTGGGAACCAATGTCCCTAACTAGAAATTTGGGTACGATTGTACCAAGGAGTCATCATAATTCTTATATAAGAAAGGCATGGTGTCTATGAGCATTGGGTTCATCACCTCACAACCGGTATCCTCCCGGGTAAACAGTAACCAAAGTTGTCTGGCCGCCATCAAATGACGGTTCTCGCAGGCACCATTATCTGCGGGAGGACACTTTGCTTGGATGCATCCAAATTGACACCCAAATCGGCAAGGTGCGTACCCCTCACAGATCAGTTCTCCACTGATATGAGCCACCAGAATACCCTCTCAGAGGGAGAGGAGGTAGCCCCATTTGTTGAACTCTTCTTTTATGGTGTTCTTAATTGCACCATCCGGGGACTAAAACGGATGAAAATTGAAATAGAAGTAATTTTAAATTCGACTTGATATCAAATGCCTATTCGAAACCGTCTGTTGACTATCCTTCTCCTGGGTCGCCCACTCTTCGGGCATAACCCCACTGGTCAGTTGCAAGTACGGTCGGAATGTGGTTCCTGGAATCTAAAGAGGGTTGATGAGGGTGTAGCAGTTCTTGATGTGTACACTTAAACATCCCCAGAGAATTTAGAAAGGGCTGGCCACTCGGTTTGGCCGATTCCTGTCAGTAATGTTACCAAGTAACCGGTAAATCCTGGCCAGTACTAGGACGACTAGGTTGATAATGTTACCAGTAGCCATGTGTACCGCCATGAAAAAAGTACTGACACGCATGACACCAACCTTGTGCATGGGTAATAACCAACCACTTAAGAACATGGCCAGAAAATCTACTAGGCGGAGCAATCGATCGACATCCGGGATAAGCTCCCAGCCCCAGCCACAGAAATCTCCTTGCTCCAAAGTCAGGCAATAGCTCCCCCTGATTACGGGACTCCATCGTAGGGAATGTCGTGGGCCTGCATGGGATAGATGTAGATTCATCAGATATATTCTTTCTCACAAAAGCTGTGACCCATTCACGGTATGGGACAAGCTATTTTGGAGACGAATCCTCTGAGTGATTCCGAGCCTGGTTAACGAGCTTCTTCACTAGGCGGGGGGAGTCCTCTATTTGTTTTCCCACATAGAGGAAGGAGGCAGGAACTCGTCATATATACTCCCAATGATGGGAACCTCCGATATCTAAAAGACGTCCCATAGTAAAATTCCCACTTCCCCATGGACTAGATGGAAATTGTTGGTGTCTATGCTCCAGCGACTCATAAGTTTCTTGGAGAGGGCGTGAGGTCAGTGGGTATGGGTTTGGGACACCCAGGCAGCTTCATACAAGCCCACAACTCGCAACTCTACCCCAAATTCTGTGCAGCTCAGATTGACCCTGAAGGGCCACCCCCAATCCAATGACTTAAATGCTCCTCCTGGCCAGAGATCCCGATTCGCCGGCCAGCCATGCTGGTCTCTTACCATGGTGCTGTGAGAAATACTTCGATAGTAGTGGATTTTCCCTTCCTATTGACGTGGTCCTCCTATCAGAGATGCTGTAAGGTGATTCAACATAGATCCGACAGCTGTACCCCTCGAGGAAGGCCGGCCGCTGGTAGGTATCACGAACTGGGGAATAATGGTGGTAAATATCCATGCTTTGGGATTGTTGTCACGGGAGGGCTTAGGAATCGAGGTATCAGACAATAAACCAAACCCATAGGTAGGAAGGCTGTTAGAAAAAGGATATTCCTACTGTGATTTGGAGAGCCTGTCAGTAAGGAAGGATGACAGTAGGGAGTGGAAGACTCCATCTTGAACAAAGCTAGCGATGTCCTTCATAAGTTGATTAGCAGTTGAGAGGGGCTCTGCAGCAGGCCTCAACACAGAACGAGGGGGAACCATATTTTCTCCCTGTACAATAATAGAAATCAGTCTGGAATAAAAATCTGGACATGAATAACCAAAATGAATGGGTAAGGTGCCTTTCACTTCCAAATAAGCAATGAGGCCGTGGAGGATGGTTCACAATGACATCATTCCGCGAACCAAAACATTGAGAAATCAGTTCGCGAAGCCCTGGACCACGGAGAATTGGCCAGGAAACCGCGAACCAATTCACTCTGCGGAAGTTCAATCCTAGGTTCATTTGGAAGATTCAAGAACATTTTAAAGTTCAAGAGATGTTTAGTCTGCAGAGCATTGAAACCGTGAAGAAATTTCCTCTGTAACCCATCATCACTTCCTTTTTTATTAATTAAGAGCAATGGCTCACGGTTGGAAAGTTGGTTCGTAGATGAAGGAGACCGCGAAGAAGAAATGGTTCACGGAAGTTGCTGTCGGTTCGCAGACGAGGCACTTCGTGAAGGAGAAAAGACGCAGAGGTGAAGGAGCTCTGGTTTTGCGAAGAATTCGGTAAAGGACAAGTGAGGGCTCCCTATATTTATAGGCATGGTCGCCTATCGGGTCCACCTTTCTATCGCAAACCATCTCAGTTTCAGGACCTCTTCACATCAGAATGGATACCTCATTGTTCTGATCAGACCCCATTCCGATGGGGGGAAATTGTAGGGTCCTAAAAAATCTAAAAGGAAATTTTACCAAAATCCCTCAAAAGAATTGGGGGAAAATAATCAAAGAAGGGACACAAAAGGATCGGTCCGCGAACCGGTCCATGGAAGCGCAACGTGGCCAGGCACCGCAAGGCACCCCCTCCACGAACCGTTGTCCTTCGTGAAATGGAGGCATAGAGCCTCCGCGGTCGTGAGGCCGGATGGACGCCAGTCTGGTTCACCATCATGAACCACCCCAACCATGGACCGCGTCGACCGGCTCAAGCCGCACCCGATGTCGTTCGCGGAATGGAGGTGGAACCCTCCGCACCCGCGGAGCACCCCCTAAGTTCTCCTCGCAGAGGAGGGGAGCGATCAATACCCACCGCAAATTGTGGATTGACCAAGTCAGCTTTGAACCGGGTATTTGGTTATGGGCCTCCACAAAAGGTGTTGTATGGCCACAGATACATTCCTTTCCCCATTCTATAAAAGGAGTCCAAGGGGGAAAGAAGAGGGGATCAGAGAACTGGAATTAGATTTGGAGGAAGGAGATCGGTTGAAAGAAGGCTTCGAATTTTGCAAACAATGAAATTCCCACCTGCGAACCACATCAGGTATATGAATTCTGAAGGAATTGGAAAACACATAATAATTTGGTGAACCACATACATAAAAATAAAAAAATGGAGAACTGCGAACCATACCCCCCCTCCGCGGATGACTTCCCCATGGACCATGAAGTTTATGCCTCTTTTCCCATCTGTCGTACCACTGAGCACCCTCCTCTGCAGGAAAAACCCCGACCAAAAAGCCTCCGATCAGCACCACCCTTCGCCGCCACTACCCGCCTGGAATCCTCTGCGAAACACCCTGGTTCGCGGATTGATCCTGAAGCCGCGAACCACCCTGGTTCGCGGATTGAACCTAAACTCGTGAACCACACTGGTTCACAGGATGCCAATCAGTCCGTAGACCACCCTGGTTCGCAGATGGCTTCTGCAGCCGCATGACACATCCCCACGCAAAGGGCTCCACAATCCATACCATTCGGTGGATCGCCAAATACTTCGGTGTTCTCATTTCCAGAGCCTGGTAAAATCCTTCCAATCCAGCAAGGTCTTCCACGACTCCTTCATTGTCCTATTCATCAGCCCTGAGCCGAGGCCTCTACTAGATCCACCAGATCCACGTGGTATAACATTCAGGTTCATCAGCACGCCATTTTGAGTTCACATACCCACGGTAAATAGGGGCAAAGGGGTTACCCCGACCCTTGGGCGGATTCCCAAAGCATGTCTGGGTTCACATTCCCACGGTAATGCGGGGTCTGGGTCTGAGATCCCCCTTCCTGCCTCTACTCGCCAGGATGAGGGACTTCATGCTTCTATAGTCGGGCACTTATCCCCCCCCCCCCAGAGAGGGGGCAACATACCCATCTGAAGGCAGTAGTCCCCATGCACATCGATACTTCCTCAGGTATCTCCCCTGGGAATAAGAGAGATGATGGGAATAGGAGCACCCCCTTTCCCTCTCCCGCTGGGCTTTGTCACCCGAGGCGTCCATCTCGGAGTAAGCACCGACCTTCTGGGCCTCATTATAGTGTAATCTCAAATCCATCACCCTGGGCAACCTTCATGCGTAAGCCCCACTCCACTTCTCACGGACGCACCTTTCACGACGTGATCCTCTACTCCCTACTACCTCTTGTTCCTCACACTGAGCATGACACACGTGGGCTAAGAGTAAGCATCGACCATGAAATCCTCCTCTGGGCCTACTCAGAGTGTAAGCCCCAACCCATCATTCTGGGCTACCACAAAGCGTAAACCCCAATCTAGAGAGAACTACAGAGACTTTGATCCATGTCAAGGCATGGTACGTAGGAAGCCTGCACGAGGTTCAAGCCCACCACTCGGTCATTTCTTCATGACGAGTTCCACCCACGTCCAACATGACGTCAAACTGTATGCCCCCATCCAGCATGACGTTAAACTGTTTATGAAAACTAAGTGGACTTTGATCTCTGCCACCTAGACAGGGTACGTAAGAAGCCTCTATGAGGTTCAATCCCACCACCCATTGGACCACCTGGTCTCTTTTCACATCGGTTCCCCGACAACTATCCAAACTATGTGGAATTTGATCTGTGCTTCCTAAGTAGGGTACATAGGAAGCCTCCCTGAGGTTCAAGACCAACAGCCGTTCGGTCCGACCATCTCTACGTCAGTTCACTGCGCCACTCCTAATGCCGCCTCAAGTGAGTTCCAGCCCTTCAGGTTCATTAATCCAATGAGGGATGGTAATCCTCGGGCATAAATAATTCTGAACCCCTACGTCCAGTTGACCATTTCCCACCAAGGTTAAATATATGGATACTATGTTTGGGTATAAACCAATTATTCGTGAACATATGAATATGTCTTAAATCTATAAGATAGTATTCGAACATGCAATAATTCCCCCCCCCCAAAGGTTGTGATGAGCCTGACTTCCCATCCTCTCGTCCAATGTGAGTTCTTAAGAGTTGCTGGTCAGGCCATCCGGCGAACACGTGCCTTTGGAAATCAGGTCCATTAATCATTGGATACAGAGTCGTTGGGCGTTTCATGGTCGAAAACCAGAGCGAAACAATCATAATGAAATATAATAGAATTATCTATAAAAACATTAAATTGGAAAAAGTAATATATTTATTTCATAAAAATAATAATTTAAAATCATTTACTTAGTAGGAAAAATATCATTACCAATACTATAATAGTAGAGTGGGTTCACTACCTAAACTATCATAGTATTAATGGTTCACTGCCAAGAATATATTAGCAGAAATATTAACTTACTGATCTGGGTTTACTCCCCATTCCAATCCTTTTTATCTCATGATATATCAATTTTTAGAGAATTCATTAGAGGGAGATGTAGTCCCACCCATAATAAAATGTAAAACATATATATGTGCTTCATAATATTATAAAACGTTTATCGTATCTAGACCCATAAAAATAAATTGGATTAAAAACAATTTCAACATGATATAACATATGAAAAATATATAGGTTTTAAAATAATTTTATCTTTCTATAAAATCATAAAAATTGAAAAAAAAGCTGGTTTCATAATCATTTTATCATGTTATTACCCATGGAAAAAGAAGCAGGTCTCATAAGAATTTTTTTATGATACAACCCATAAGAGAGAAATGGGTTTTATAAAAAATTTTCATCATACGAATAAACCATCTATAAAAAGAATAAATATTGTATCATTTGATCACATAACTAGTGAATATTATATTACATTAAAGAATTTTATCTTATATTTAAAATTATTTTGAAAGTTTACTTAAAATATTTCTTGATTAAAATACCCTATTAATTTTGAAAAATTATTTTTAAAACTAAAAATTAAAAAAAAGTTCCAAAATATTTTCTATTGAACTTATATTTCAAATATTATAAAGGAATATTGAAATAAAATATTTTTCATGATTTTGGGAAATTTTATTCATATAATGTTCATTAAAACAAGGATTCCTTTTATATTTTCATTAAAATCCAAATGGGACTTATTTCAAAAATGTAATGAATATTAATTTATTTTTTTAAAAAAAACTCAAATATGGATTAAAAATTGTTTAATAAATCATTTGTATAATGTTTATTTTTTTACAATATTTCTAGAAAACCTGGTTTTAGATGAGATGTTTTTTAAAGGAAGATAAAAATAAAGATGATTTTTATTATAAAAAAATCTATTGAATTTTTGTGTACAAAAAGGGAGGAAAATGTAGTTAAAATATGTATTATCATGGTATAAACATAGGAGAATAAAATACATGGGTTTATTGATCGTTGGATCAAAATATTTCATTATTGTAAGTATATAAAAATCAATATAAAAAAATGATGATATTTTATCATAAATCTAGTACCAAATTTGTTACATTAAATCATAAACTCCATTATTAAATAAAATAAAACAAACTATATAATATAATGGCAGTAATTAAATTAATTATACTATTGGTCAAACAGGCAGTATATGTTGCTCATAAAAGAATGAATGTGTATAACATAACATATATCTCAATGAAGAGAAATTGAGACAAAAATATTTTACCACTTTGGTAAATTTTGAATTGTAAACCCCATGGAAGAGATATCATAAAATGGATAATTAAATAACTATAAAATTAAGGATAATAATCATAAAATATATTCATCAGTAGTATATACCTAACATAAATGAAATACATGGTAAATATTTCATGCATCTCAGAGAAAATAAAAGTGATAAAGAAATCACTTACCTTAAGTATCATCTTATTTTTTACATGTTCAAACCATAAATATAGTAAATATATTATAATTATAAATATATTAATGAACTATAATCACATGTAGGATATCATATATAATCTACTTATGATGTTTTATTACCTATTTATTAATGATTCATTTATATATTTACATTTCTAGTAATGATTTCTTCATTTTTCAAGCATATTTTGGTTTGGTATTTTTAATCCTTTTACATTGATCAAGGTTATATAATTTAAATAATGATACAAATTATATAAATATAACATATATTTATCCATTTATATATTTTTATAGTAATCCTCTAATGTTAGAGATAGAAAATAAAATACACCATTCATGGAGATCGTAGGCTATAGGTATGCATGAAAGCTATTTCCATTTTCACAATGGATGAAATGAACGAAATTTAAATAATATATTACCATTATATAATAATTTTTATCATATATATCACTTATATTCAATAAATTTACCCAAATTACATTCCCTGAAATATTTTATTGAAAAATGAACTACATCATTTCACGAGGTGGTAATACGTCATATAGACGAACGACGTCACATTATCCCCCATGGAATGAATAATAAGAGGTTATATTCGATATAATAATTTAAAAATTATGATTACGTTAAATATATAATATATAATAATTTATCAAATCCTTATTACCGTCCAATAAAACAGAAATGAAATAAACATCACATCGGTTTGAGAGGTGGTAATCCGCTGTACACAGATGAAACTTTATTAATTTCCAACTGATTGGGAGGTTAAATGTAGATGTGGTATTATAATTATATAGGTATAATATTATATTAAATATAATTTATAAAAACTAAATAAATAATTATATCCATCCATGTAAAGTGGTGATGGAAAATGAATAATTTCAGTCCGCATGACGGTAGTTCGCCGTACACATGATTGATGATTTCATATCCCATTTGATAGATGTGGATTTAGTTCAGGTCATGAAATTAACAAAAAATATTCTCTTATATAAAATATACTGAGATTATTATATCATCAATGTTTAGTAATAATTATATGAGGATAGGGAATTAGAAAAATAAGACACTCAGTTATGGACGTTACCTCTTCTTCAGACAACTTCTTTTGGATTTAACCAAATGCCTTCATTGGATAGATTTATGGAAAAAATAAGGATTATTAGATGATGTGAGATAATTAAGTAATTATTTTGGGTATTTTTTGGCCGATCTCATTGGTTTTGGATATGTGAAGAGTAGAAGAGACGGGTTTCCTTTTATAAGTTAGGTAAGTGGGACAGTTGTAATTTTTGAAAAGAAAAAGGTGTGACCACAATTTTCACATACTAGAAGGTTCCAAAATGGGACACTAGAGAACCATAAAAGTTATATGGTCTAAATATGATCATAAAAAAGGTATTTTAAATTTTTAAAGGTTATTTTACCCCTTATATTTTTATTCTACCCCACGGTGAGCTCATTTTCAACATAACCATGAAAATTAATTTTCACTACTTTTACTATTCATAATTCTCAACAATTAAGGTAAAAAAATTATAAAATATAAATTATTATTATCTTAAATATGGAAGACTATTTTATAAATTCCATTAACATAAATGAAGAAATTTATTTTATGATTAATCACACACACATGATGAAAAAGCTATTTTATAAAAAGAAATGATTCAAAATTCTTAAAAGTTTTCATATAGATATTAAATATGAAGTTGATTCAAATAACCAAAATTGGATAATTAGATAATTTTTTTTACTTATTTTACTTTTAAAACTATATTAAAATAATATTTATCTTGTAAATTATTTGAATGGAATGGTACTTTTCAATAAAAACAAGTATTTTTCATTATTTATCAAAAATATAATTTTTTTAAAAAAACACCATCAAATCACACTAAGATAATTTTGAAATTTATATTTCAGAAATGAATTTTATTATGTAATATAAAGTTTATAAAAACGTAAAAGGCAATTTCAAAATAATTATTAAAATGGGTCAATACTATTTTTTAGAAAAATTTTGTTTTCAAAGCATAAAATTTGATTTATTCGTATTTATTGTTTAGAAAAAATATTATATGAATGTTAAAAATTTTACTCATTAAGTAATATATATATATTTCATTAAATTAGTCATCAAAAAGATATTTGTTTAATTTACTGTGGTAGAATGCTTTTATCGGTATAAAAATAGTTCTTAGAAAAATATTTTCTTTATTTTAAAATAGTTTTTAATTATATTTTTAATTAATTGGTCACCAAAGAATTCATTTTATATACATGTATATAAAATATATTTTCATAATTTAGTTAATCCTATTCAAACCCTTCACTCTAATGGTTAGGTGATAACTATCATATTAAATAATTTTTTTAATAGTATGTCACATTTATTTTAAATTAGTGTTTTGTTTAATGGAAGATAAAATTAGTGTTGTAAATAACACCAGATAAAAAGTTTTTTTTTTCTAATAAAATAAAAATTCATTGTTGGGTGTAACAAAAAATATTGAAAAAATAAAAATTATTTTTAAATGAATATTTTATAAAATTACAGGTTGTTCTCTTTTAAATGAATTTTACTCTCAAAATTAATAACATTGGTAGCAGAAAATGAGAATTATTTTTGCTTATTACATCCTTAGGTTCCCAAGTATCTTCCCTAATATTGTGGTTTTAACATAAAACATTGACAATGTGAGTGTTATTGTTTTATAGTACTTTCTCTATAAGATCCAAAATCTCAAACTATTTTCCTCATAAAAAAGATAATACTCGAGTGATGAAACCTATGTGTTAATTACATGTGATGGATCAAGTATGTACATCCTCATGTGAGATACATGTAACACTTAATGACCGTAAGAAAGGTTTTTTGTAAGAACCAAAAGATAAGCTACTCTTTTGATACAATCAAGTATTAATAAAATGTCAATATTCCTAAGTCATAGTTTTACCTTCTTTCTTCTATAGAGAAATTTATAGAAACTCATTATAAACATATTCAAAATATAAATATAATTGATTATTATCAACAAAAACCTTGTTTCTAATTATTTTCCTCTTATGTGCTTCCAAATGACTCTTACCTTCTTCTTATTTCATAATCTATCTCAGGTCCCAACAGATTTCTTTATACAAATTTATTCTAGAACATATGATTTTTACACTTTTTTCCATTGAGGTATTAATGAGGATCCATATGAATAATTCAGTTAAATCTATTAATGTATGAAATTTTAACTATAGGAGGGGGTTGATCTCAACAAAATTTTAAATACATATAATATGATCTCAGAATATGATCTAGGTTATGAATTGCTCTCTTAAACCAACTATCTATCAGAGGATGATATGCAGTGTTAAATACATTATATGTATTTAGGCCCCATTGATGATTTCAATAGAAATTTTAGGTAAACCTTAGATCTTGATTTGATACAATATAATTTTTTACTCCTATAAAACCTAACACTTCTTATATATCCTTGGAATTTTATTCAAATATAATCCTTCTCTAGTAAAGATAAATTATGATAACATTATAAGGATATCAACTAAAAACCATTTATAATTATTCACTTTTGATTTTATAGGGAGTTTGATGAATAAATAACCATGGTGATATCTTTTTTATTCCTATATAGTATGACTAATGGTTATAACATCTTTTTAAGCCTTTATATTTCAACCATGACTTGCTGACATATTGAGCATAGTGATACATATTAAAAAATAGCTCTATTTATATTGTACAATAAGAAATACCCTTTCATACGAGATATTGGTAGGTGAAATACCCTTTCCACCCTTCGATCATGGGTTCAAGGCTCATAACCTTGATAAATGTAACAAGTTTTCACCCATATTATAGGTTCTACTTTTCCCCAAAACTATATTAATAAAAATGATTTGAAATTGAAATAACCTATAATTTAATTAATATTAATGATAAGATAAACCCTAAAGGTTACCAATAAATTTAATCACATTTCCATAAAAGTAATTCCTACTAAATTAAAATATTCACAAACACAAATTCAAATCCAAAGGGTTTATATCCATAAATGTCTCTCAAAATATCCATAATATATATAAACTAATATCACATAAACACTATAAAAGGGTGTATAATAATTTGATAATATGATCAACATTAAACATAAAAACCAATGATGGTATCCATTAATATAAATTTAATCTTACATGAAAACGTATATTCATACAAAAGTAACAATATACCTAGATTTTTCAACATTATTATAATCAAAATACCACTACATCAATACCTTGACAACATAATTCATGAATCAACATACATACACACTTAAAACCTTTAACTTACTCAGTTAGAATGGAATACATATTTAAATGGTATAAGGGATAATCCTTAGTTTATATCATTTAAATGGATAATACCCTAGTTTCCCACATATATGAGATTGAACTCATTGGAAAATCATTAATCTATGACCTTAATTTCCACATAAAAAACATCTTAACCTCTATTTGATATATTCTTCTCGGTTCCTCTTCCCACCCTCTTGACATATATAAAGTTGAATCTTCTTTATTATATGTTTATTACTACATGAAATATCATAAAATTCCATTTTTTTATTTGATGCATTAAAAATCTCACCTAAATTCATTTTTTAGTCACATATTTTGATATCTATTTATGAATAATAAAATTTACTCTAACTATAGTCATCATACAATTATGTTTCTCAAAATACCTAAATTATCCAATAAATTCAATGTTAAAATGATTACTCTAGGTTCCATCCATCGAAGAAAACCAAAAATCATTGTATGAGAAACAATAATCATAGTAGGAATCCATATAATCATAAAAAATCACTTGTAATATTTTTAAACTATGAGAACTACTTTTAAATTTATATAAACATAGGTTTTAAATCTGTCATTTTTTGTCAATATTCAAATATTTTAGGATAGTTAGTAAATCATATGTGAATTTCCAAAGAATATCCCTTGAGATTGTCAAACTTGGTGTGAAACAAGGCCATTTTTCTTTCATTGGGTCTTGATCAAGTCTAAATCAATGTAACAATTTCAAAGTTATTACCACTACGAACCTCCATGTTAGAGCCAAATTCTCTTCTAGTTTCCATTCATATATTTAATTTAATTGAAACTGATCACTCATTCCTTAATTAAAATTAAATAAAAATTTTAAATAAATTGACTCATATTTAGACTTATACTGAGTCATATACCTAGAAATATCCTTTAAATTGTCCCTAGTGACCTCAAAAATATTTTTTATCTTATTTTCCAAAGGTTAACTAAACCTTTATTCTTATACCAACTATAAAGACCCAAAACTATCATACATAGATAAGAAATATTTTATATGAATATTCGTTACATTACAGAAACACATGATTGAGGATCATAATGGTTTAGTTCATTGGCATTCTTGTTAAATAATCTTCTTATTTTATGAATTATCTTCAACTTCCCCTATAAATATCTTCGCACACATTGATATTTTTAGACATCCCCTACATGAAAATTTTCTTTGTAGCACAAGGTAATTAAAGATATGAACGACTGAGCTTATATTCTCAATATTAGTAAATAAAGGAGATATCAATATATCAAAAGTATAACGATATGATAACATGATAATACCATTTGAAAACGATATCCTATATGACATATATCCTGAACTTGAGTCGTGGAATAAATCATGAAAGTTCATAAGACATGTATCATAGTGGAATCAAAGACCATGAGCAACAAGACTATAATTTTTTTATAATAAATATATTTATTGAACAAAAATAAGCATAGAAAATTATTTCATTAGTTGTTTAAGAATCATTTCCAAGATTATCATATTATAATTGGTTCACTCCCTAAACATTCATAGTAGTCATGGTTCACTCCAAAAAATATCAAAGTGGATATACCACCTTTTTAAAATGGGTTCACTCCCCATTAAAATCTTATTTATCTAATGATATACTAATATATACAATCTTTATTAAAGGAATATATTTTTATCACCCTTCACATAATAAATATAATATAAAGGTTTTCCACAAGATGATAAAAATTTTATCATATAAGAACCCATTGAAAGAAATTGTTTTCATAAACATTTCATTTTAAAATAAACTACGGAAAATAAATAGGTTTCATAATAATTTTATCATTTCATCAAAGAATAACCCATTTATGAATAAGCATATATAAAAATAATTTTATCATGGTATAACCTGTGGAATAAATTAGGCATCATAAACATTTTATCATTGTATAACCCATGAGGAAAAAATTGGTTTCATAAAAATATTTTTATTATAAACATAAACCATATAAAAAAAAGAATAAATATAGAATTAGTGGGTCATATCCCTATTAAAAATTAATTAACAAAAAATTATTTCATCTTAGATGGAAAATTATTTTTAAAGTTCACTTGTAACATTTAATGAGAAAAATTCCCTTCTCATTTTGAAAAACCTTTTTAAAACTAAAAATTCATAAATTTTTTGAAATCATTTTCATTGAAATTAAATTTGGAAACATATGAATTAAGGTTAAAATAAAATAATGGTCATGATTTCAGAAAAATATTCTCATTACATACACATTAAAACAACGATTCCTTTTGTATTTTCAATAAAATTCAAACTTTCCATGTCTATAAAATAACATGAAGATTCATTTAAAAACATTTTTTATAAAGTAAAAAAACAGGAAAAAATCCTTTAATAAATAAATTATAAAATTTTATTTCTTTGAAAATAATTTTAGAAATTATGGTTTAAAAAAATATTTTTTCAATAGATGAGTGGAATGAAAGATTCGTTTTATTAAAAGATATGTTTTTTAGTAAAAAATTATTTTAAACTATTGAGTAGAAAAAGAGATGAAAATGAAGGAAAAAGATATTTACATGGAATAAACATAGGATAAAAAAATTTAAGAGCTTATTGCGATATTTATTATAATATTTCATCATTGTAAGAATAAGAAAAACAATCCCAAAAAAACGATGAGGTCGTACCATAAATCTATTACCACATTGGTAACATTTAATCCTAAGACCCATGAGAAAATAAAATTAAATGAAACTTGTAATATCATGATTGTAAATTAATTCATGGTATTAAATGTAAAATGAAATTTATATGCACCTCATAAAATAATAAAGGTCCATAATTTAACATATGTCTCAAAGAAGGAAAATTGTGACAAAAATACCTTACCGTTTTGGTAACTTTTGATCCTTCAACCCCATGAAAAAGACATACTATAAAGGATATGTAAATAACTATAAAGTTCAAGATAATAATCATAAAATTAAATCATATGTATTATATACACTACATAAATGAAACACGGGGTGAATATGGTATGTGTCTCACAAAAAAAATAAAAGTGAGATGGAAATCCCTTACCGTAATTCTTGAATTACTTCAAACACATTCAAAACAAATTTATAATAAATATATGTTTATTATATGTATATTATATAACCCTAGTAATTTCTATCATAAAATATATTATTTAATTATGAATTTTCATTACCCATTTATTAACAATTCCTTGTTAAAAATTTATTTTAGGTAATAAATGCTTATTTTTTCACATATGATTTAGATTAGTATTTTTGGCCCCTTTATTTTGACCATGGTTATATAATTTAAATAATTTAATAGAATATATTAATATCATATATATTCATTATATGTGTTTTTATATTAATCCATTGATGTTAGAGATAGAAAATGAAAAAACACTGTTCCTGGAGATGGTAGGTCGTATGTACACATAAATGTTGTTTCCATTTTCTCAACGGATGAAATAATATAGCTAAATAATATATTACTATTAAAGATTCATTTTTATATCATATATATCACATAAATTCATTAAAATTTACCCTAATCTCCTACCATTCAAAAAGTTAGTGAAAAAACAAATCATATCGATTCGTGAGGTAGGAGTCCGATATACACTCAAACAATGTTATTATATCACCCATGGAAAATAAAGTAAGAATTTATATGTGATATAATAACTCAATAAGTATAATTATGTTATAAATATCTTATATATTAATTTAATACTTGCATATTACTATTCATGTAATATATAAATGAAAAATACATCACATCGATTCCTATGGTTGTATTTCTCTATACACATGAGCAACATTACTATTTTACAAAAGGTTGGGAGTTAAGAAGGAATTTTTAGTATTATAATTATATAAGTATAATAATATAATAAATAAAATATATATACACTTTAAATCCATAATTATATCCAACCAAGAGAGGTGGTTATTGAAGACGAATAACATCGATTCGTGAGGCGGTAGTTGCTGTACACACAAATAATGATTTCGTATCCCATTTTATGGAAGTGGAGATGGTTGTAGGTCATAAAATAAAAATAAAAAAATAAAAATATATTTTATAAAATAAGGTTATTATATCATAATTTTTAGATAATAATTTAATGAGGTAGTATAAGAAATGAAATTAAACACTCAGTTATGGACATTACCTCTTCTTCAGAATACTTTTTTGGGTTTTCACTAAAAGCCTTCCTAAATAATTTTTATGAAAAAATAAGTCTTATAGAATGATATGATAGAATTAAAAATCTTATTTGGTTATTTTCTGGCCAAAAAATTGGGTTTTCAAAGTGTGTATAGGAGAGGGGAGGGGTATCCTTTTATAAGTGAGGTGAGTTGGAAACATGAAATATTTTTAAAAAAAGGAATTCCAATTTTATTAACATTAAAAAAGGCTAAAAAAATATCCCTTATTAAACAATATATGTTATAATATATAAATATGTCCATAAAATGGGATTTAGACAAGTTTCTAGATCATTTTATCATTTATCTTTTTATTTTAACCCATGATGAATCTATTTTCACCTTAACAACGTTAATTAGTTTTTAGTTATTTTACTATTCATAATTGTAAAAAAATTTATTTTTCGTTATTATAAAATATATATTTTTATAACTAAAAATATGAAATCAAATTTTCAAAATTTCATTCATAGAGGTGGAGATCTTTAATTTAAAATTATTCCCATAGACATGATGAAAAAACAGTTTTAGAGAGAGAAAAGTTTGAAAAGATATTTTTTATATAAAATTCAATATAAAACTAATTCCAATGGAATAAAATGAATTAATTTATTTATAATTGAACTTATTTCACTTTTAAAACTATATTAAAATTAAATTTATCATCCCAATTCATTGGATGAAAAATAAATTTTTAATAAAAAATAGTATTCTCATTATTCATCAAAAAATTATTCATTTTTAAAGAAATAAAAATATTTAAACATAATATAATATTGACATTTATATTTAAAAAATAAATTTAATTTTTTAAAAATCATTTTTCTAAAAATAGGAAAAAATTATTTTTTAAATATGTGCGCAAAAGGCAACAATAATTTTTTTTAAAATAAGATTTTAAGCGTAAAATTAGAAGTATTCATACCTTTTATCTACAAAAAATATAAGATTAATGTTAAAATTACTATTTAATATTAAATATATAAATTTCATTAAAATAATTCACTAAAATATATTTCTTTGATTTATTGAGGAAAACATGTTTTTTTTTCAAAAAAAATCATTTTTTTCAGAAAAATATTTCCTTTATTTTCAAATAGATTTTATTTTCATTTTTAATTAATTTTTCAAAAAATAATTAATTTTATATACATGGGTAGAACATATAAGTTCATAATTTATTTAATCATATTCTTACCTTCCATTCTAATTTCTATCAGATAACTATCATATTAAATAATATTTTTTAATAGTTTGTCATGTTTTTTTTAAACTCAGTGTTGCATGTAACACATAATAAAATCAGTTTTTTCTATAGTGAAAGTTAAAATCATTATCAAGGGTAATAAAACTAAAATATCATTTCTTTTAAGGAAAAATATCAAAAATATTAAATTTATTTAAAAAAATTCAAAAAATATTTGGGTGTTATAGTCTTATATTGTAGTACTTTATCTCTATGATCAAGAGCCTCCTCCAGTTATTCATCATAAGAAAGATCATTCTCTATAAGAATGAGCACTGAGAATTGTACAAGTGTAAGATTAGGTATGTACTTCCATAAGAGAGATATATGGAACACATTATGGACTTTAGAGAGCTTCAGTTGAAAATGATAATCGATATGCTATCATCCTGATATAAGAAATAATTTCAATGAGGTCAATATACCTAGGGATTTATTTCTATTTCTACCTAAATATCATAAACATCTTATATTTATAAATTATTAGAAACACATTTCCAAATACTATATATTCAAGATCATTCCAATAATTGTCAAAAAAACTGTTTTTCCAACTCTATTCCATCCTTATACATTAATGAATGGTTTTAACATTATATTAAAGTTCTTAGGCTAATTAGGGTCCATATATAATTATTTCCTTAAATTTTGCCTAGTTTGTTGGAGTTATACACTTATTTACAAATAGATATTCATAAGGATCCATTTGGATGACTGATTTGAAGCTATTGTCTTATGAAAACTCAACTTGAGGAAGGCGTTGATCCTAAAAACATTTGAAATCAATAGAACAATATCTAATCATTTACTCTTGGGTTGGAATTGTTCACTCGTAATGACCATATTTATAATGATGATAAGCAATGTCGAATACCAACTCCATATCAATAGCATTGTAAAGACTTCACCAGAACATCAAGAAAACCCAAGATCCTGATCATATACAATTGAATGTCGTACTCTATGTATCCTTACAAATTTCTTTATCTAAATATTTAAAATATGATCCATAGATAAATCTTATTTGATAGTGATAAATTGTCATGAATTTTAAGGAGATAAAATACCACCAATATATTATTATTCCATTTAGTTTTTTTGGGGAGTCCAATGACAAAATCCAGGTTGATGTTTTCCCATTTATATCATAGTATAGGTAATGGTTTCAATATACCCTTATACTTTTGTCTGCCAACCTTAAATTTTTTACATACCAAGCACTAAGATACAAACTATTTAATCTATCATCATTCCAACCCACTAAAAATACCATTTTATATTTCTATACATATTTGTACTTCTATGAATAATAGAGAATGAATAACTATTTTATTCCTCTAATATCTCTTTCATCAAATCTAATATGGATGAAACACATACATGGTTCATGAACCATATTATTCTATCATGTTTAGGGTTAATCCCAAGAACATTTCTATCATTATTTTGCAATTAAATATAGTCCTTTTATGAATCTTATTTTCTTCACATGGATAGATGGTTGAATGATTATTTGAGAAAAATATGATTTCTCCCCTTCTTTAAGGTTTCAAGATCCATCTTTTTTAAATCCATAAATATTGGATCTTTTATGATCCTCAGCATAGATAATCTAGTATTATCCATTTGAATCTATGAATCAACCATATTATTCTCTTTCCCAGGGTGGAAATGTATTGAGTAGTTGTAATCATTTATCAAATCCAACCATATTATCTAGAACATATTCAACTCCTTCTATGTGAATATAAAGTTTTGACATTTTTTATCAGTATATATATCAAAATTTTATCCATAAAGATAATCACTCCATGTATTTAATGATAAAATTACTACAGCTAACGTCAAATCATGCGTTGTTTAATTTATCTTATAAAACCTTAATTATCATGAGCATAAGAAATAACCACGACATTTATCATGGAAACACATCCTAATCCCATCACTATACTTGAAAACCCCTTCCCCACTACAAAGAAAATTTAAAAACTTTTTCAATAACTAACCATCTTTTTAGTTTCTTGAGATATCCCTCACATTCATAAATCCGTAGGAACTATGATCCCTTCTTAGTTAACCTGGTGAGTGAATTAGATAGTTGTGAAAAATTATCCATAATCCATTGATAATATCCAGCTAAACCAAGAAAAATATGAATATCATTAACTATGGTTGGTTTTTTCCAATTTTCAATATCCGTGGTCTATGATGGATCTACCGATATACCCTATATTAAGATTATATAGCTTAAAAATGAAATTTTTTGTGAAAAAAGTCAGAGATTGTAAATTTTTCATACATTTATTCATTCCTTAGGGTATTTAGTAAAATTATCATGTGATCTTAATTATCTTCCATTATTATTGAATAAATGAGAATATTATCCGTAAATACTACCATAAACTGATTAAGGTAATATCTGAAGACTATTGATTAAATCTATGAAGATATGAGTGAAATTTGAAAGACCAAATGAAATCACTTGATACCCATTATGTCCATACCATGTATGGAACAATGTATTGGGTATATCTTCCTTCTTGAACCTCAATTGATGATATCCATAATAATGGGTAATCTTTTAAAATTATTGACTCTATATAGATAATCATGTTAGGCATCAATAATGGGTTGAGGATATTAGTTCTTGATTATGATCTTGTTTATCTCTCTATAATTAATATAGAGTCACATAGATCAATCTTTATTTTTTCAAAAATCTTGTTGGTGCACCAAAGGTGACTCACTTGGATGAATGAATTGATTTTCAATGTTATACTAGATTTTCTTCTTCAATTACTAATATTTAATATAGATGGAGGATTCCCTGAGTGGTAAAAGCTCTACATAATCCTTCATCAATAACTAGGTTCAAATCCAATAAGGTGCGAATTTACACTAGAAGGTGGTGATGATGGAGGTGACACATGCATGACATAATAAAATGGTGACATATGCATGATTCATCCATAACACTTCACTAGGACTTCAGGCCAATTTTTTAGCCTTTGGGCCATGTAATGGGCTTTATTCTCACTAGGTCTTCGAGCCATGTACAGAATAAATAAGGCTTAATGGGTAGGTTATCCTGGGGGGGGGTTATGGCCTTCCTTTCTAACATGTGTTTGTGGTGTGTGTCTGTTTAATGTAATTGTACCCCAACCACCTAATATATATACTATAACATAATCTGGGTAATTCTATAGCGATTCATTGAAATTTTTTTGGAACCATGTAGGAGTTATGTTGATAACTAAAATTGATGTTTCGATAGAGGAGTAGAAAAATATATAGAAAAAGCATCAATACACTCTCCTATAATAAGAACATCATAGATGTTGAGTTTATCCACAATAATATGAGATAAATACCCTTGTTTAATATGAATCAAAACCCATACAATGGATTATATTTCCATAAGATGTTCATATTTTTCATCACACTGATATATGATAAATGGTTAGTTTGGAATATCAAACATAAAATACCTTCCCTAATGATTGATATGGTATTTACATAGTGAAATTTAATCCATTCCTAAGATAACATAAAATTCAAATAGAGGGAGAATAAAAATATTTTTAGGAAGCAAATTCTCAAAAAAATCAAGTAGACAAGAATCACAGAATTTAGATTTGATCATCGTAACATTATGGCTTTTTAATATTAATTAAACATATAATAATTATAGTGGTATTTTTATACACTTAGAAAATTATTTATATATAAAATAGTTGGAAGATCTAGAGTCAAATAATATATCAGTAGTTCAAGAATGGATAATAAGTATACCTTTAATCATGATGTTATCTCACCCCTCATCTGAAATAGTGATCACATAATATTTACCTTTATCTCTCAACTGAAGAGGTTAATGACATTGACCATCATCATTATCAAACATAATTGGTAACTGGTTATCACAATTCCTATAATCCTTAATTTGAAACACTAGTGTGGGTGGTATATTTTGAAGAGCATTCACTCTATTCACATCGTTACATAACTTCTTCCTATCACTTTAGAAATAAAATTCTAAACAATATTTCTTCCCACAGTTAAAAAATTTTCTTATAACCTTTTGATAATTCCCTCCATGTTACTTTCCAAATAGTGATCATGAAAGATATGTCATATTATTTTCTCTCTATTTTTTAGAGATTCTTTTTAATTATGTCATTCTTTTCTTATAAAAACCATGCAATTCAAGGGTAACCATCTTCTCAAATTCTATCATGATAGAAAAATGAATGATTTCATCACATATACAATTGAAATTTTTGGAATTTTCTCTTAGAAGAATATTTTTTAATCTAATTAAGAAATGATAAACCTTACATTTAGTTTGGATGATATTACAATAAATGTACAAAATAAGTCTAGTAAAATTATCCTCACAAGTACAAACATATTCATCATCTTTCTTATTTAACTAAAGGAATTAATTTTCTATTTTAATGTAAAATATTCATCGAAATTACTTTCTAAAAATAATTTAGTAAAGTCATCCCATTACACATAGTTAATTTCATCTTATTGTCATATATTCTTGTTGAGAGTCCACCATGAATGTACTTCTCCTTCCAAATGATAGACAACAAAAATGAGATTTTCATGATCTAAAAATTGGAAAGGAAAAATATCTTTTCAATGGTAAATATTAGTTTCTTAGTAAATTGTGGATTAGCATAACCAGTATAATAAGGTCAATATGCCTCATGAAGAAATCAATCGAACAATTTTCTCTCATATGTTCATTTGGAAGTTCATCATGATTCATAGATTGAGAAAGCCGTGTGAGCATAGTAATGATATTTTTTATTCAAGATCCCAAAACATGTGGTTTCTTAGGAGGATATCATTTCATTTTCCACCTCACTTAGTTTTAACATGGTTCCTTCATGTTTCATCCATTGACTAGAACCAAAAATCATAGTGTAAGAAATAATAATAGTTATGTTGAACCCCATAATCAACAACACTTATAAGATTTATAAATCATGACACCTTACTTTTGATATATGACATACAGGATTAACATAGGCCATTCATAGTAATTATTCAAATCCTTCCTGATGGTTCAGAAATAAAATGTTAATTAAACAAATAATATCCCCCAAGAGTGTTTAATTAGGTGCACAATAAGGCTCGTTTTCTTGTACCAGGTAATTATTGAGTCTCGCCAGATGTACTATTTTCTAAGTTATTACCCATAGGTAAATATATGTTTGAACCACATCCACTTGTAGTATCTAGACATGGATGTATTGTAATGGAAAGCATCCCCTTTTTACCATAACTTTGGACTTTTTACTATACATAAGATTATCTTAAGGGTTATCACCAACATTTTCTCATCCTAGTTTCAAATTGTTTAACTAAACCCTTCTCTCATAGAAATTATAACAACCCCAACTTTTAATACATAGATATTACATCTTAATATAAAAATATTCATTACAATAAATAATGATCCACCCCTGATTCATATAGGGATCCTACCATTGGAAACATAGATCCATAAAAACCTAGTTCAAAGTTGAAATTCACCATATACCAGTAAGGTATTCATAACTAGAACCCTTATTAGACACATTATATATACTACCTTTTTTGTCATGGGTAATGGAAGCATAAGAAACGGTGAGCATAGATTCTTTGTAATTGTAATAATGGGAGATATTAATATAACTTGAGAATGAGGTTATGAGAACAAGATAATAACATTTGAAACCCACAACCTAAATATCATATATCATAAATACGATTCATGGAAGAAATAATGGAAGTTAACAAGGAATGAATAATTTTGGAATCAAAGAACATATGTAATGAGTTCATAACATAATAAATTAATTTATGTTATATACATAAGCACAAACAATCTTTTACTTAATATTCAAGGATCATTACCAAAACTATCATTGTCTAATGGGTTCACTACCTAAACCATCATATTAGTTAAGGTTCACTCTAAAGACTAGCATAGAGTAAAATTTTTGTCAGTTAATTGGGATCACTAGCAATTCCAGTCATATTAATCCCATGAGATATCAATATTCACCTAATACATGGGAGATAGATATAGGTGTCACCCATCTTTGGTTATAACATAACCACCATATTTGAATAAAATGTAACCACTTTTAAATATTTAAATACATAAATTTGTGTTAAATAATATCATAAAAAATTCATCATATTAGGCAACCTAAAAATAAATGGTCTTCCAATCAAATTTTTCATATTATAACCCATGGAAAGAAATGGGTTTTATAAACATTTCATCATAGAATATTCCATAGAATAGAAATGGGTTTCATAAAAATATTTTATTTATAAGAATAAACCATTCAAAATAATAATAATAATTGGTTACTTGTATCATATCCCCAATTAAGAATAAGTAATATCAAAGTATATCATCTTATATAGTAAATGATTTTGAAATATCACTTGGAACATTTATTAACGAAAATACACCTTCAATTTGAAAATAATTTTTTAAAACTAAAAAATCTTTGAAAATGAAAAAAATAATTTTTTTTAAAATATAAATAATATTTAAATTATTTATTTTAATTGGTGGTGACAATTTCTATTGATGTCATACATGTGAAAACAAAGATTCATTAAACATTTTTAGTAAACACAAAATGTGTCTTATTTAGAAAACAATTGGAAGTATCTTTTTTATTTTTTTTTAAAGTAAAACAATGTTAGAAATTATTTCTAACAACAATATAGAAACATTAAAAAAGTTATTTAATGTATTTTTATAAAACATGAATATGAAAGTAAAAGGGTTTGTGATCAAAGAGAGAAATAAAGTCAGTTTTCATTATAAACATTATTGTCGAATCATGAGTACATAACAAGAGGAAAATGATGAGAAACATTTATTCTCAATAAATAACTATATTGGAAGATAATTTATTTATTTATTGATAGTTATATCATAATATATCATCATTTGAATCATAATTATAAACAAACTTGATAAACAAAGAGATTGTAACATCAAGCCATTATTACTTGGGTATCTTTTGAATCATAAGCCCCATAAATAAATAAAATAAAATGAAAATTAAATATAATAAATATAATGATATTAATAATATAAAATGTCAAAGGGGAAGTATATATACCTCACAAAATTATATAGGAGCATAGCATAACATATTCCTCAATGAAGGAAAATTGAGTTAACAATCTATTACCTTAACTCTCCACTTCATTTTTAATTTTTTGAAAATATTTTAAAATAAATAAAGGTTTATTATAGTTAAATTATTTAACCATAATGAAATTTATTAAACCATATATGATTTACCAAGGACCTTTATTTCTTTTTTATTAACAATTATTTGTTAAAATGATGTTTACTGTAATAACTTCTTTGTTTTTCATGTATGTTTTGGTTGGTATATTCAGTATTTATATTTTTATCCACATTAAATAATATAAATAATTATAATAATGATATTAATATCATTTATATTCATTATATAATTATTTATAATTATATATTAATGTTACAGATATAAAATGAATTAAACCACTTGTGGAGATGGTAGATTTTACATACATATGAAAGATGTTTCCATTTTCTCAAATGATGAAAAGAGAGAAAGATAAATATTATATTACCCATATAAGATAATTTTTATGTAATATATATCACTCATATTCATTAAATATTCCCTTATTACCTTTCATTTAAATTAGAAGTGTAAAATCAATAACATCACTTCTTGAGGTGGTAGTCTGCGAAACACATGAGCATCATTATCGTGCTCCCACATAATCAAAATTAAAATGTTCAATGTAATATTAAAATTTAATAATTATTCTAATATCATATATATCAGATATAAAAATTAATTTTCATATTATATCAATCAATTATGGGTGTTTATGGAAAATGAATAACATCGGTTCATGAGGTGTTTGTTTTCTGTACACAGGATCGGAAATTTCCTTTCCCATTTGACGGAAGAGGAGATAGATGAACATCATTTAATTATCATAATATCATATCAGTATATGGTATAAACATAATTCATTACATGATCATGGTTTAAGAGCATTTTAATGAGGTGTGATATGAAATAATATAGAAACACAAGTATATGATTTTAGCTCTTTTTCAAAGAACCACTCTAGGTTTATACCAAAAGCCTTATTAGAAGGGATTCCTATTATAAATAAGTATTGAAGGATTATATTTTCTAATTATTTAATATCCATTTGTATGTATTTTCCAAAATAAACAATTATTGGAAGTGTGAGGAGGAGAGGAGAGAGGGTGTCCTTTTATAAGTGGCGGAGTGCACACATGTGAATGTTTTGAAACAAATAAAGTGTACCCATATTTTCCTCATTGAACATATATCAAAATGTATATTCATATAAAATTATTGGTGATAAGGACTAAATATTTCCATAAAAGCAGTTTTAGAATATTATTTAGTAACTTTACCCTATATCATTTAGTTCAATTCCCAATGAACCCATTTTAACCTTAAGTGTAATAATTTATTATTTCTGTTTTTAATATTTATTATGGTAAAAAATAAAGATGACATAATTAGATAATACTAATTATTATAATGGAAAATATTTAATAAAATTTTCATAATTCCAATCTTGGAACTGGAAAATTGAAATTAAATATAAACATGCAAGCATGATTAAAAATCGGGTTTCCAAAGACAAAATCCTCAAAAGTTTAAATTTTTTTTTATCAAAACTCAATATGAAATAAATTAAAATAAAATCAATTGGATAAATAAATATATAATAGATATAATTTTTTTAAAAGATAATAATATACTAATTATTTTTTTAAAATATTATATTAAAATATAAATCTAAATAAAAACTAATATTTTCAATATTCACTGATAATTTTATCTTTTCAAAAAATTATAAAAAATTCAATAAAAGAAATTATTGAAATCTATATTTCAAAAATGAAATTTATTTTTCAAAATTAATTCTATAAAAGTAAAAAACTACTTTTATTTTTTTTCTAAAATCCAATTTAAACAATTTTTGAGAAAATAGTATTTTTGAAACATATAAAGTATTTACTAAAAATTAATAATGTGTTATCAATATATTATATATACAAAAAAACAATACTTAATATTTACCAACTGTATTTTCATATTCATACCACCAATTTTAATAGTAATTTTATAACAATCTTATTTAAATAACAATATTAATAAAATAGTAGGGTTTGATAAAAGCTTAGTGTTGCATATAACACAAGATATAAAAAATATATTTATTCAAAAAAATTCTAAAATCTATAGCTGTTATAGATATGAGTTGATAAATATGGTTTTCATAAAGGAAGGATTATTTATGTATCCATTTTTATGCTCAAGAGGTGATATCTAACATTTATAGAAAATTGGTTAGCTCCTACATGACGGTGAAGTCTGAAATGGAAAAATATAACAATAAAATAGAATGTATATTCATATTAATAGTCCTAAGAAAATGTGGCTATTTATAAAGAGTCAATTACCTATTATTTCACTACTTCTTATTACCTTGGATTGTTATCTCTTTTAGGGGAAGGAGGTTTAGTTTTTTTCAAATTTTCAAGGGGCCTCTTTAAGGTGGTTATATACCCCCAATCCTTTTCATTATATCACAATATATCCATAGAAGAAATATTAAAAATGGAATATTATAAGGTTTAATTCACCCGTTTAAAGGATTGTATGGTTTCAAAAAAATATTTCTCATTATTTTTCATAGATGGCATGATTTTTCTCACTAATCATTGGAGAAACTCAGATCATGAGTTAAATTTGATTCCGAATTCTTATAGAAGTATAAATTGAAAAGGCGTTAATGATATTAAGATTAGTGTTTATATCTATATCAAATTATAATATATCCAGTATTTTTTAATTAAGGAAATACATGGTATTGTTAAAAGGAAACTTCTAGTGGAAGATTTTGAGTCACCTTTGTCTATTGGAAGAAATCATATTCAAAATTTTAATGGAATTTCTAACAAAATTATGAGAATTATCATAAACTATAGGAGTTGATTTATCTTATTTTTGATGTAGAATAATATTATTTAACAATATATTTTAATCTATTTCGGTGCAAATTCCCTACGTCTGTAGAGCCCCCAGGGGTGTCATCATGAAAAATATGATTATATTCCATAGTTCCGTTTTGAATTCTCATCAATAAGGAATAAATCATTGGAAAAGATGATCGAGAATGGACAGATCTATCGATGAAAGGGTTATTGACATCAAGGTCATTATGAGATCTATGATATGTATATAGGTTAAATTAATATGGGAGGTAATCTCAAAGAACTGAATTTGGACCAATATTATTAGATGGAAATATTATAACTCAAATATTTAGTGGACTAACATCTCCAATTGTTAATTTCTCTAGAAAGTCCTACAAGTTAACATTTTATTTATAATTTAATTCCCTCATTAGATTATCAGTAGAGGTAATATCAAATTTTGGAATGAAAATTAGGCATGGAATCCTCTCATATTTTTAGGTTTCACAGTCCTTGGAATTACATTAATACAGATGTCAGTACAGACATTATTTATTACAGTAGAAATGATGAACAAAGGAACCTACATGATATAATTTAACTGGAAGTGTTACTTTATCATTATACATTCATTCTCTTTTTACCAGGAGAGTTCAAGTGATCATACACCCATGCACTTCTATACCAACACCAAAATTTTGATCTATTGGGTAGATAATTTTGGTGTAAAGATCTTCCTTCCAAGTATAGATTCCTCAGTTAGAAAATCCACAATCAAGTAATTTTCATGGGCATGAATGTTCAAAGTAGAAGAATTAAAATGGATTCTAAATTCACATCCTGTTAAAATTAATTAAGTTGAATTTATTCATTGAATGTGATGGAGTGAATGTATTTGGGTTTTACTCATGGGTCTATGGGATAATTATGATTAGAATGATACATTTGATATATTCTTTAAATTATAAATTGATGAACTTAATTATACTAATTATAACTCACAAAGTAGATATATTATTCTCACTAATTATTTATAGGTTATTTGGGAATACTACAATGTGGATCAACATTAGTGAAACCATCCAAATATCACTACATTAAAAAACAATTTTCTATATTATGCATCCTATATTGGATTTATATGAATGAATTTATAGCTACCCTAGAATATACCAAACTGAATCACTCTCCCCCATTAAATTGGGTTAGGGCATCATATAATGGTCTCATGAGCCATGGTGTGCTATAATGTGGAAAGTCAGGGTCTCTAAAATGAATAATTATGGTTAATATATTAATTTTTTGTTGTGTAGTTGTGGTATCATCTAGGATATCATTGCGTAAGTCATCATGGCCTACCTAACATATTTAGGGGAAGGGAACTCCATTCAAGATGAATCTTGGACAATGCTGACTAGAATCTATCATTATAATATGAATAAATTCAAACTCTCAATGGTAGAATATTATTCCTCTCATATATCACCATACCTCAGATCACTCTATGAAATGTTACCATATTAGTTCAATAAATTTCATTAGGCATGCCTTCCCAAATTCTATAGGCTATCGACTAATAATGGGTTTATAATGGTGTACCATGGATGGGATATACCCTTGTATTATCGTTCACATGAATGGATAAAATTACTAAATATCATACATTATAAGTAAAAGATATCAAATTAAACAAATTAAGAAAATATCTAATCTAATAAAAATATTCATTGTGAAATCAATTCAGTCATACAAAGATGAACAACCACTAACAAACCAAATATACAAATAAAATATAATAATATATAAGATAAATGGTATAAGTGACTCAACTACATCTTCAAGTCACACCTCATACTAATATATAATCATATCCCAGTTTTATGGCTATATAATATAAATTGTGACCTCATCCCAACCTATTCCTATAAAAAGTTAAAGGGGTTTTCTCGAGTTCCCAGGTCCCATGGAAAATCATGTAGGGTGTGAGTACAAAAATCAGTAGGGAACCACCAACATGGTCCATTATATAATCAGTATATGAAAAATAAGTTCATGTGAAATGATGAGATGAATAAATAAATAAATAGTGAAAAATTAAATAACCACTAGACTACATACTTTAGACAATGTTGGGATGTCTCTAATAATTCCATGATTGCCACTCCAACTATAACCATTGAAGGGGACCATGTATTACCCAAGTAGAGGGAACTAGTTGCGATCCTTAGACCCATGAACTTAATTGAATATATTTTATTTAGCATGTTTCCGATTGTATAATAGTATGCGTATCACCTTAGTGAAAACTCTATCCATTTCCTATGCATCCCAAACTCACACCTACATCATAATGAGTTGTAGACCATGGGGTGTCACCTAAAATCCATTATTCTCAATCCACCATGCTAAACCCTACAGTAGTTCCTGGGTGTTCTCGACATTAGGCCAGTGTCTGATTACTATGTGGAGGAATAAATTGGAAATCATATGTATCCAAGTATTAATAATTCCTCAATGACCCATGAAATCAATTTGAAATACCCTCTATGGGTCCCGTAGTCAATCTATTAGGCATCTAACATCACATGGATCCTCATCCGAACCATATCTGGTGTGTCCACATAATCCTCGGGGGGTATACTAAGCATCAATTGAGGGGGTCCTATATCAACCATTGAAATTTATAATCACTTTTCAAAGGGAAATACACCCAATCAACACATCATACATCCCTTAAAATCCTAGGCATCAGGGTTATTCATAATAGTCAACTGGTAACAAAATTCGAATCCTGATACCAGAGCATTCACATGGTATCATAATAACAAATGAATCCATCTTATCATTAGTATCCTTGAATTCACAACCACATGTTCTAGGATGATAAATCATAGGTACCACCTATAGGAATCCACTCTCATATCACCCACATAACTAGATTCTAGTCGGACTAGGAATTATTTCTTAATATATTGCTAGATTAGATCCAAATTTACTAATAATCCCAGAGACTCATCCATGTAAACATGATATTACTAGGTATCTCAATAAATCACATCAGTTACAAACCCAAACAATTATTCATACTAATCCTTGGAAAACAAATTCCACAACAAATAAATAAATAAATAAAATATAACATAACACAGATATCCCAATAACCACACCCAAATTATTATAATATCCCATAAGTATTAATAACCAATTCTGGTATTAGGGTGACACATGCAACCATCTCTACCCAATCCCATGTTTTCCCTATATCTATGGTAAAAAATATCTTGGGAACCTATTAGGGTACCATATTTCTAATTGTGGCATCTATTTTCTACTGGAAAAGTCACATTAGGGATATGGCCTCAATCGCACACCCTTACATTCGCATCTTTGGTCAGATCGAACACCAAACCCATCTACTAGTATTTATAGGGTATAAAAACCCAAGTTTTTACATCATAATGGCGATTGGATTATAAATCTATGGTCAAATCAATGGGATTAACTAATCTATGTAATTTCTCATGGACAACCCCTTAGTCATGCATCTGAAGTCATTATCCATAACTACCTAAGGGTTAGTTGGTCCCTTATCACTAGGGTTACTATACCATTTTAATTATATTTTAGATAAAATTTACACCCATAAAGGGGTTTCATTAATCCCAAGGCCCATGGTTAAATATATATCCTCAGTCACTGGTGATCATGATGACTAGTTAGTACACAAGGGTCCATCATGGCCCAAAACACATTATAAAATTCGATAAGGGGATTAAATTAATTCATTAAAAACATTAACATATTAAAGAGTACTATAACCCAATGTGGAGGGGCCACACATACCACATGTAGATAAATAATTTCATAATACTAAAGAGAATATGTATGAGGACCACCTACCTTAAAACTAATATAATCCTTATTTGAAAATATCTTAGAGACTCTCATCGAGGCTCATCAAGACCACCCAACAATCAGATAAAAGACTTGATGACCTGTATTAAATACAAAAAACCAAATTTATTATTTTTAATTGAATAATTATTATCTAATTAACTACTAAAAAAATTAAAATTAAATATAAATTATAATATATTACTATTAGCTCATAAACCAACATCATCCCACTAGAACAACAACCAATAACCTGTCATTGAACCGTGGAATACTCCAAACCCTAAAGTATGAAAAATACCTATAATAAAACCCCCCTTTATTAATTCATTTAAATTTAAGAAACAATTCTTATAAAATTTAATATTATAATTTCCCTTATTAGAGTGATTCATGACCACAAGTAGACATCATCTCAGGATGTTCCCTACCCAAAAATTAAAAAATCCCAATTAGGTGACTAGATTTAAGTAGGAATTTAAACTAAGGTTTAATGAAAAACATAAGTAAATTGAATGTGATTAAGTACCTAAAAAAATTCATTCTATAATGGGAAAAAATTATCAAAATATTCCCTCCATACTAGCTACACAAAATCCTTATAAACAATGGTTGATTTCACCATGATTAAATGAAATATGTGTTGAATTCCTAAATTTCAAAAAATGTAATAAAATGAGATTAAGAGATCAAAAAGGGATAGTAGAGTCGATAAACTACCTCAAATAACAATGGAAAAACCATTAAAGAGAACCAACAAAGAAATGGGAGAAGTGAAGAAAAGGGTGAGATGACCCCTGTCCACATAATCCAAAGATGTAAGAGAAGGGGGGGGGGGTCTACCCATATTAAGTTTTAAAGGGAATAATTATCATTCTACCCCACTAAGGATCTCATTTGAGATAGAATATGTGCAACATTCCATGCCTTACCGGTCTGTTACTTTGACACTTTTGGTTATTGGAGGTGTTTGGAGGAGGTGAAGATTGAGCCTATATATGTTTGGTTGGAAAATACTACAAGAAAGTAGATTACACATTTTGTAAGTGGATTACACGATGTGAAATTCAGTTTCACAGCTTTTCCTGGAGGTATCATGATTTGTAAATATTTTACAAAGCGTGAAGAATGGTTTAACAATGTGTAATATATCAGGTTTAAAAAAAATGAAGAGGAGAAAATTTTTTCAGTTGAAACTGAACCCTGTGTCTTATACGATGTTAAAAGGTACTACACATTATGTAATATCCCAATCATGTGTTGTTTTAGAAATTATTTTTGGATGAACTTTTAAACATTAAGCCATGATCCCTTTTTTCCTTTCATTTTGGGTGAACCCTAGGTGGCCCAAGGTGTCCTTCAAGATCTTCTTTATCCGTATCCAATATGTTGTCCCTGGTGGTTGTTCATTGGCGATCCATGGTTGACCTTTGGTGAGTTTTTTCCACTTTCCCATCAATATTCCCTCATTATTCCACCAGGATTTGTTGTAGTGATATGGGTTGGATTGAGTTGGATGTATGGGCATAATTTTTATAAGATTTTGGTATAGAATATTTTGATCTATGTTTTTAGTAGTGTTATTGATGATTTCATGCATTCTTCTTCTCCCTACGGTTCATGTAAAAGTTAAAGGGCTTCTTTAAGGTAGTATTTCCTTTATTTCTCATTAATTGTGCTTCATGAAAGAGGGGATTGAATTTTTTATCTATGTATTCTGGTTATGTTATATTAATCAAAGAAAATTAATTGGAAAAATGAAATTTAAAGGGGTAATGGGGTTCTATTTTCTTTCTGTTATAGCTTTGGTATTTTTTTATATTTTATTTATATGGGCTAAACTCCATGATAAGAATTGTGACCGTTGGGGGATTTTTTTCATTGAATAAATTTTCTATGTTTGATTCTTTAGTTGTGATCACCATGATATCACCCTAAAAGGAATTTGGTTAATTATATATACTCAGCTAATAAAATGGGTTTCCCAAGTATTGTGATTTGTGTGATAAGACACCTAAAATAAAGTGTAATGTGGTAAAATACTCTTCTTAAATCTAGAGAAAATGATCTTGATGTGATGTGATAAGTTGAAATGATTTTGGTGGTATGGGGAGATATGTGATTGTGTATCTATGCTTGTGGGATGAAGATGTGTGGTTGGGGCATGTGGGGATGATAGTATGTTTGGCCATGGTTTTGGGGCGGAGAGGTGATGATATGTTGAGATGTTTGTGGAATGTTGTTTATTTGTACTACATGCTTGAGTGGTGATGGAATAAATAATTTTCTAATAATGTTTTGAATGACTTGGGTTGGTTTATTTATTTAGATTATAATTGTTAGTAAATAATTAAATTATGGGCTATGTGATTAAAAGTGGTTGATGATAAATAATGAAAAGAATGGATTGAATTAAATGAATTGGTTGGTAAATGGAAATTTTTGTAATTGGATTGATTTAATAAAGTAACGACATGAATTATGAAATGTGGATTGTGTCTTGTTGTGTAGAGTTTCTAATTTATAAGTGTTAGGGGATGTTTATAAGGTTGTGAGGTGATGTGGTGACATTGTGATATAACACATTGTCTGTCTTTCCTAAACATCCAGTGAGGAGTACAAATGGCTGGGTACCTGCACTTTTCTGCTCTCTCTTCCAGGTGAGGTAGGTATTTCATAGGCTATGATGGTCGAAGGCCTATTAGTGAATTATATAGTGGCTATTATGTGGTATCCCAGGTGTATTTCAGATTAGTTGTGATGCGATGTTCTTTCCCAGGTGTCTTTAGGATTAGATGTGATGTGATTTCCTAGGTTTTTTTAGGATGGGTTGTGTTGTGAGCCCTTGGTCTCTGTATGAAGGATGTGTTGTGAGACCAATGTGTGTGTGAGTGGGATGTGTTATTAGGCCTAGGTGTGTGGGGGCATGACGTGTTGTGGGGCCTAGGTTTCTTTTTGTGGGATGTGTTTTGAGGCCTAGGTGTGTGTGGGTAGGATGTCTTGTGAGGTCCAAGTGTCTTTGGGAAAGATGTGTTGCTAGGCCTAGGTGTGTGCGGGTTGGATGTGATGTGGCATATAGTAGGGATATAAGCACCAGGATGTATGATGTTGTGTGAGAGTGGCATACCAGTTGGAAATTTGTGTGATGTACCCTATCATTTATGTGATTTATATCATATTATATTACTTGGATTGTGTAATTTTTTTAGCATGCCATGATGAGGATGGGATGGTAAGTATAACTTTTTAGGAACTATTGGGTTCTACTCTTTTCTCACTGGAACATTAGTATGATTATTCCCCATGTGAATAAGAGACATTGGTTTTCCTTACGAGTATAATTATATGCTCACCCAACATATATAAATTTTTTTTCAAGTTTCCTGCAGAATTATGTGGACCATGCTAGACAATACTAGCTCGGACGTTGGTTAGTTGTTGTGTAACTGATTTAGAATTACTTTTGGGTATTACATTGGATACTTAATTGTATCTATATTAGCTCTATTTATACATGAATGTGGCATAGTTTTTGGATTTCTTTTTAGTTTTTCCTATAGAGTTTTCATTGTGGGTGATCCATATTATATTCTAATATTGTTTATATTATATAGGGTATTTACTCCTATGTATGAGATTTTAATACCCTCAATTCTATTCGCCAACCTGGGGCCTACTGGAGGTGGGATCCAGGGGTTGTGATCCCTCTCCCTTCATTATGGTATCTTTGGAGGGATGGGGTCAGGATAGAGTAATATTAAAGGTGGTGTTTGAGAGATAATAATGAGTTTGGAGTTAGACTCAACGAGGATTGAATGGGTTGGTACAGAAAAAGTTCCATTTGATCTTGGTGTGTGACATATGATAGAGAGACTATCCAGGACATAGGATTTTAGGGCCCCCCATGATCCAGTGCACTGACTCTGTTTTTATTTAATGGACAAGTGAGATGGACCTACTTGTAGGGTAGATAACTTGGATATGTACATGAATAATAATGACTTGTGTTCTTGTCTGAATTGTGTTATTTTGGGAAGGTTAAAATGGAATAAATAAATAAAATTAATTAAAATAATTATTAATGAAAACCCATATGACTAGGGTTAGATAATATTTATTTACCTTTCCCCTTTGTCTCTTGGTTGTCATTAGTGTGTGCCTTATGAAGTGGAGGTTTAGTAGGAATATTTGGTTGATCATTTTATGTTTGATTCTGTTATGGAGGATGAATAGTGGTAGAGAACATTTTGTTCTTTCTAGTGGATGGTTTTTCAAAATTACGAGGGAAGTGTTTTATATGTGAAGATAGAGAGTTGGATAGAGAAGATAGAGATCACTTTCAGTTTGATCTAGGCTCTGACATAGTATTGGGTCTCTTTGGAAGTCAATCAGATGTAGGGAGATATGCATTATTGGTCGATGCTGTATCTGGGATAGAATAAGGAGAAATATGTTTTGTGTGTTGGATTCCAAAAATAGTTCCGATCAGAGTTCCTTTATTTGATCATGAAGGAAATAAAGTTATTAGAGAATCGTTTTCTTCAGTAGGGGAGCATGTCTATGTTGGAGTTGGAAATCAAGTTCAAGGACCTTCTGTATTCTTCCCCATATCTTTTACTCAATGATGTGTCTCATGTGAGTTTTTTTGACTAGGCACTACATCCTTCTATCAAGTATGCAGTTACTCTTTTTACATTGAAAATGTATATGTATGTTCATAAGAATGAATAGGTGATTCAGTAGATGCACTCTTTAGGATGTTTTCCAAGGGAAGGTAACCTGTAAGGTTCTTCAAGGGGAAGAGTTGTCAGTGGTAGGTGTCCGGTGCTAGGACTATATAGTTTTTGAACAACATAAATTCAACCTCACCAGCTTCCGTTACAGCCTTCTAGTGCTAGTGATTAATATGATTTTATGAGAAGACTTGCGCAAGTGTGTTTTGGTTGTGGTATTTATTGTCATTTCTAGAGATACTGAATAGCAGTTTCCCATGATTGGTTTGGTGGAGGTGGACAGGTTCAGCACCAGCCTCTACAGTAGTTTCTAGTGAGACTATTTTAGCACCAGGGGAAGTAGGTTTTTCTCCTCCAAGGGAAGATGGATCAGGTATAGGCTTACTGCAAGATGTTTTTATTGTTCAAGTACCATGACCTGGGGGTGTCCATTAAAGTGGTTGTTATCGGAGATATAGAGGATCTAGGCATGGCCAGTTGCATGCAGTGGAGGCAGTAGTTCTAGAGGATAGAGAAATCATCAGAGGCACAATCAGTTTGTATAGTACCCTCATTTGTGCCTTATTTTATTCATGATATTCATACTTCTTTTTTTCACATGCCCTATACCATTCATTGGGAATAGATGTTAAAAGACTTCCTATTCTCCTAGTGTTCAGTATGCCAGTTGGAGGCCAGACTAACTTGTTTGATGTATTTTGGGGGGTGTAGAATAATTATGGGACCACATATGTCCCATGGGGATCTATTATTGCTACAAATACATCCATGAAATTTCATCCTCTGCATCGATCGGTTCTATTCTATACATGATGTTATCTAATTCTTCCATAGGAGAGTCATGTTTTTGGATGTGGATGCCCAATATGTTGTTTTAATTCGTGAGTGGGATTGTTGGGTGGGTAGTTGACGTGTGGATACACATCATACCTTATTTTCCATGATATCAGTGGAATCAGAAGATGATGATATGGGGGAGGTTACCAGGGTAATTGGGGAGTTTCTGGATATTTTCTCTGATTTGGTATTGATTCTACTCCCTTGATGTGATATTGAGTTTAAGATAGGCTTGAAACCTGGTGATTCTCTAATTTTTTGGATCCTTATCAGATGTAACCTAAGTGTTTTATCTGGAAAATTTCATCACCATGGGGTTCTCTAGTGCTGTATAAAAATAAGGTAGATGGTCATTTGAGTTTGTGCATAGAGTATCGGTGGTTGGATCAGGTGACGATCAAAAACTGTTTTCCTATTTCGAGGACAGAAAATATTTTTAATCAGATGAGAGGGGAATGTTGGTTTTCTATGATAAATATGCGATCTGGATATCCCCAGTTGAAGGTGAAGGAGGGTTACATCTTGAAGACTTCCTTTAGATGTGGGTATGGGAACTTCGATTTTGTAGTCATGCCAGTTAGTGTTACGAATGTAGAGACCATGTTAATAGAGATTATAAACTTCATGTTCCATGTTTTCTGAGATCGTTTCATCATCGTTTTCAACAGTGTTATCTTAGTCTACTCAATTCTAGAGGAGGATCATGCCAAGATTCTAATAATTATCTTGCATGTTTTTCAATTCCACTAGAACTATGGAAAATTGCACAAGTGTTAGTTATAGACACGAGAGGTGAATTTCCTTGGGCATGTGGTGTCTCAGCAGGGTGTAGGAGTATACCCATCGAAGGTTGAATCTATTTTTTTGGGAATCAACCAAGAATGAGGTAGAGGTTCACGGCTTCCTTGGTCTCATAGACTATTATCAAAGGTTTATACCCAATTTATGTTGCGTTTTATCCTCATTTATATATTTTACTTGGAAGGACCATGCTCTTGTGTGGAGTAGTAAATACCAGGAAGCATTCAGTTTCTTGAAAGAGAAGTTTGTTAGTGGTACAGTGCTCCATTTTCCTAAGGAAGTGGTTATGTTTTAGATGTTTTGTGAGGCTTCCCATTTGAAATTGGGATGCGTTCTAATGATGTAGTGATATATGATCTTATATAGTACTAGGAAGTTCCATCACCATGAGCATAACTATGTCACCCATGATTTAGAGCAACAAGCGATTTTGTTTGTGATGAATTTGTGGCAACATTACCTCATTGGGAAGCACTTTTTAGTCTTCATAGATCACAAGGATATGAGGTATATCATTTCCCACAATGACCTGATCCTATTATAGAAGTGGTGGATGGAGTTTCTTTATGAATATGATATTGAGATGATCTACACCATATGAATGGAGAATTTCATGGATGATGCTTTGAGAAGAACGTCACAGAAGGATTTTGTTCAAAAATCTATAGATGTTTAGAGAAATATGGAGGAGTTAGCATCCTTTCACTAAGATTAAAGGGTGGATGGTGTTAAATACTATTTTTTTAGATTATAGTGCAGTATTATCGGAAGTACCAGGTGGAGGAGTCTCAGTGGGGAGACTCTGAGGTAGAGGTGATACAATATTGTGTTGTCCATGGGGATGCTTCAAAGGGATGGTCGGAGGATAGTTGGAACCAGATGTTTTTTCAAGGAAGGTTGTTCATTTCTATAGTGATTCACGATGTAGTTATTTATGTGTTTTATAGAACATATTTGGTGTCACAACCAAGAATTTATAATATGTATCGTGCCTTGAGGATGCAGTTTTGGTGGCCTGAGATGAAATGGGTAGTGGAAAAGTTTTTGGCAATGTTCTTGGTTTTCTAGCTAGTAAAGGTTGAGCATCGTGTTCCTAGAGGTTTGTTGCAGCCCTTGGATGTCCCCGTAGGTAAATAGGATTACATCTCAAGGGAGTATTTCACAGGGTTACATAGATCTCAGGGAAGTGTTGATGCTATCTAGGTAATAGTGGATCTATTGACCAAATCGGCCCACTTCTTAGAGATTATAGAGTTAGGCATAGTGGAGTCCTTGGATAATAGGTATGTGGATTATTTGGTGAGGTTTTATAGAGTTCCTAGGTCCATTGTCTTGGATCGAGACATATGTTTTACATCATGAGTCTGGAGGGGAATGCAACAAGATTTTTTCACTAAATAGCGCCTCAACGCTGGTTTTCACCCACATAGATATGGGCAGATAGAATTGACTTTCCAAACATTTTATGATATGTTGTGAGAATGTATATTTCTATTTGGTGGATATTGGGTATGAAACGTACCCTTGATAGTGTTTCTTATAATAATAGCCATAACTCTTCCATTGGAATGATCCCATTAGAGGATTTATATGGAAGACTATGTCATTCTCTGTTGTGCTAGACATAAGTTAGGGAGAAAACTATTATTTGTCTTAATGTGATGAAAATCATGATAGATAATGTTCAGATCATTCATGAGAGGATGAAAGAATCACATGAAAAACATAAGTATTGTGCCAAACACAGGAGGAGTACCTTGATGTTTGAGGTTGGGGACCATGTGTTCTTGATGTTTTACCCTCAACGTGTATTGTGGAGGATTGGAAGAGGGATTAAACTTTCTACTAGGGTTGTTGGTTTCTTTTAGATTTTGCGGAGAGTTGGAAAGGTGGCGTATCGATTGGAGTTTCCATTATAGTTGGAAATGATCTACAATGTTATTCATGTCTCTCAGCTTCTTCAATATCTTCATGATGACTCCCATTTCATTGACATGGGAGATTTGGATATCGAGGATGACTAGACATTTCTGGAGTGGGAAGTAGAGATTCAATACCATCAGAAGAATTAACTACATGGATAAACCATTTCCTTGTTTCATGAGTTGTGGAGGCATGGTGTCTTGGAGGAGAGTACATGGGAGAAAGATAAATATATGTGTTCCTCATACCCAGAGTTGTTTAGAGTTTTTATTTTCTCTATTTTTCATTGTGATGTGATTTTTGAACCCTATTTTATGAGATGACTTGTTTTCCTTAGTTTTTGATGTGTGTAGTGCGATTTGTGATAAAATCCTGATGTATGAAAATGGTAGGACCTGATTCCTAACTAAGATTCATTAATTACAATGCTATTAAACCCATGCGTGCGAGTTAGTGCTTCCCAAAGAAGATAGTGTCATGACATGTAGGATGTAATTCCATGATTCTTGTGTTTGAGATAGTGCAATTTGTTTGTTGTGTGGGAGTGCAGTTCGTTGGTTGTGGTGGTTGTTGGTTTGGGTTGTGTGGAGGTTGATAAGGATATGTAGTGGTTGTGTGGTATGTTTGGTTGGTGGTAATGTGTGAGGTATGCCAAGACCCTTGAGGGGTATCTAACATGGTGGTTGTTTAGAACCATTTTCTTCTTGGTTTAGTTTCGGATTCTTGAGGGTGATAATCATTTGAGATGTATTTGATGTGGTAGATTGTGCCTTCAAATTCTATTACTTTTCTAGTTTTGGTAGTTTTTTGTGTTCAAAGGAGGTTCAGGAGGACTCTAGAGAAGATCAATTGCTAAAGGTTAAAAGTAGGGAGATTACATGTCATGTAATTGGATGGTACAATATGAAATTCAGTTTCATATCTTGTCTAGGAGGTTTCATGGTGTGTAAATATTTTATGTAGCATGAATAAGGGATTCACTATTCATATTATATCAGGGTAAAAAAAAGAGGATATTCATTTTTCGACAGAAATATAACCCCAAGTATTACCCGACATGAAAGGGTAATACAGGTTATGTAATACCCTGATCATATAGAGTTTTAAAAATTCTTTTTTACTAAACATTTACTCATTTTTATGTGATACCTTTTTCTTCCCATTTTGGGTGAACCCTAGGATCCCTGAGGAGTCCTTCATACCATTCTTTATCCTCTTCCATCCATTGACCCTAGTGGTTTTTTGTTGGAAATCTATGGTTAATCTGTGGTTATTTTCTATTCATTCTCATCATTTTAATCTGATTCTTCCCATGATAATTTTTGTAGAGATACAAGTTGTCTTGATTTTGATTATTGGGTAGAATTTTGATAATATTTCAGTATGGAATAAGTTTATCTACATATCTAGAAGTGTAGTTGTTGTTTTCAAGCATCCTTCATCACCCTATGGTGGACGAAAAAGTATAAATGCTTCCTTAAGGTAAGATTTCCTTTGTTTCTCTTAAATTGTGCATCATGTGGGAGGGGATTGCTTTTTACTACCTATGGATTATTATTGTGATATATTAATCAAAGATATCAAATTAGATAAATGAAATTAAAATGGTTAAATGTATTTTATTCACATGCTTTTATTACATTGGTATTATTTTGTGAAACTGTGTTTATATGGTCTAAATGCCCTAATGAAAATTTTTTCTATTGTGGGATTTATTTGCGATGGATGTATCTTCTTTGTTTTCTACATTAGTAGTGATTTCTATGATGTTACCCTAAATTAACATTGGTAAATTACTTATATTCATCTAATAAAATTGGTTCCACAGGGATTATAATTTGTGTAATAACACCCCTAAAATAAAGTTGAGGTTGATAAAATCTACTTTAAAAATCTGTATAAAATGATCTGGATGTAATGTGATGTTTGGCCATGCTTTTAGGGGTGAGGGTATATATGTGGTTTTTTGGCCATGATTTATGGGGTGTGGGGTTATATGTTGTTGTGTGGTCGTGATTGTGGTATGGTGATGTGTGGTTGGGGCTTGTTGGGTAGATAGCTTGTTTTGTCGGGATTTTGGGGCGACGAGGGAATGATATGTTAGGATATTTGTGAAATGTGGTTTATTTTTATAGGATTCCAAAGTGGTGATGGAATAAATAATTCTTTAATAATTTTTGGAGCAGATTGGGTTGGTTTGGTTATTTGGATTAGAATTGTTAATAAATAATTAAATGATGGGTTGTGTGATTAATGTGGTTGATGATAAATAATGAAAAAAATGTATTGAATTTAATGAATTGGTTGGTAAATTGAAATTATATTAATTTGATTGATTTGATAAAGGAAAGTTGTCAATTATGAAATTTTTTTGTGGATTGTTGTGTTTTTTTGCATCTATGAGTGGCAATGAAAGTTTCAAAGGATGTGAGGTGATGTGGTGATAGTGTGATATAACCCATAGGGTGGGATTGATGGTTTGATACTATACATATACTTGTAGTTTCCTTGGTATTTATATATGCACCACACCCTAGTTGAGAACTATGTGTTAAACCCCCATCTTCATGGGGGGGGGGCGAGTGTATTTTCTAAACATCTATGAAGGATTATGAATGGATAGGTGCCCACTCTTTTCTACTCTCCATTCTGGGAGAGGTAGGTATTTCACGATATGTGATGGGTGGAGGTCTTTTAGTGAATTAGACGATGGTTGTGATGTGCTATCCTAGGTATCTTTTGGATGAGTAGTGATAAGACGTGATTTTCTAGCTATCCTTGGGAAGAGATGTGATGTGATTTCCCAGGTGTTTTTGGGGTGATATGTGTTATGAGGACTAAGTGTCTATGGGAGAGATGTTTTGCATGGCCCAGGTGTGTGTGAGCAAGATGTGTTATGAGGCCCAGGTGTTCACATGCATGACATGTTTTGTGATCTAATTATGTGCGGGTGGGATGTGTTGTGAGGTCCAGGTGTCTGAGTGTGGGATGTGTTGTGATGCCCAGGTGTGTGGACACGTTGTATTTTGAGGCCTAGGTGTGTGCGGGAAAGATGTGTTTTGAGGCCTAGGTGTCTATGGGTTGGATGTTTTTTGATACCCATGTGTGTGCAAGAAGGATGTGATGTAGAATATAGAAGGGATGTGAGCTCCAAGTTGTACAACATTGGGTGAGAGTGGCATACCCGTGGGAAAGTGGTGCAGGGTACCCTATCTTTGATGTTCATTATATCATATAATATTAGTTGGCTTGTGTTATTTGGTGAGTGTGATTTGGTGAAGTTGGTATGGTTAATATACCTGCTTAGGTGATGTTCAGTTCTTCTATTTTCTCATAGGGGAATTATTATACTTATTTCACATCTTCACGAGAGACTTTTGCTTTCCTATTGAGTATACTTGTATGCTCACCCTACATATATAAAACTATTTTCATTTTTCTAGGTGGATTACGTGGACCGTGCTGGATGATAATTGCTCAGAAAATGAACAATTTCTATGTTTTTTCTTTAGATTTATTTTCGGTATTACTTTGATATATTATTGTATATGTATGTTTTCAATATAGTTATGCATGTGGAATGGTTTTTGGCTTTACTTCTATTTTTTTCTTGGTGTTGTTTGTACATGATCCATATTATCAACATATCCTATTTATATTATAGAGGGTAATGCATCCTTGATAATATATTTCCATACCCTTGGTTCTATTCACCACCTCCAGGCCTTCTAGAGGTTGGACTCGGGGGGTAATTATCTCTCTCCCTTCATTGCAGTGTCTTTTGAGGGAGGGTGTCAGGACAATATGACACTTGTTGGCTGGTGTCCACTACCAATTGACATTTCAACTTCATGAAACCATTTTCTATCTATTGTCTCTATTTTAGATGCCACCCAACCTCTCTCGATGCTCCTCCAAGCTCTTGAGATGTCTCTCTAGCCTCCAACTACATCCAAAAAAACATTTAAGGCATTAAAACTCTTGGAATTTGATTTGGAATCATTTTTTCTCACAAAATACTACCAGTAGTTGAAAATTTTAAAATTTCATTTGAAATTCAATCCCATCCATACACAAGAGACATTACAAACTCCCCACCATAATAATTTTCATCCCTAAGAAGTCTCATTGGTAAAAAACCAAAAAACTGACATTGCTCAGTATCTATATACTAATAAAATATATTCACTTTGTCCTTGAGCACCCAAACAGATCCCATGGTACCACTTTCAACATATGATGTTGAATTCATCACATCCTATCCAACACTAATTTTATTACCAAAGCATTCATGATGGATGTCCATAGTGATCGTCTATTCCAAACCTTTCAAAAACACCATCCAAAAGATGGTACCATTTCAGATTAAAAAGTATAATGAAAATAGAATAGAATTCCTTATATAATCATTTATGCACTCATGATGCTTTTTTATATGAAATATACTATAAAAACTCAATGTGCACCCATCATACCTGACCTGATGTAACCGATGATGTTTCCAAGCCACCACATCCAATTATATTTGAAAACAAAAATTGAACCTCTTATGGTAGAACCATCCTAAAAATGTTCATCCACACCCACCGACACACTTGAATTTATCTAACCATGATTCCTACCATATCATTGGCCTCCCGTCATTGTCTAATTACACTCATTAGACCCCATTCCCATATTTTGGTGTGATTCCATAGTTTATTTATAAACCATTCAAAATTTTTATCCCATCCCAAAAATAAAACTCATGCATTCCCAATATAACATATTTAGATCATCATAAGGAATCCCAATCCAAAAACGCACACATGGACTCTGACTAATAATACATAAAAATTTAATCATATAATTCACCATATATTCCATATCTATTTTCTAACCATACCAAAATTCACAAATGATCATCTAAATACTAGTCCTGTAACATTGATGAGCCTCCCAATATGAGGGGTGTGCCTCGAAATCTCATGCTTCACCCATTAGAACATATAATGACTAGGGTCAACCGTCTCACTAAAAACCAAATATGAACTATAATACACAAATTCCTTCCATTCCCATCTCATGGAAACGTTCTCCTCATCACCCGTTGAAACCATTCTACAGAGCGAGTCGCTCCCTCAACAGCCTATGTAGTGCTCCCCACCTCACGACATCCCTCATAAAGATCCTTGAGTACATCCTATGGTTTGATCCCCACCATTAATAGATGCATGTCTATCCTATCTATTTACAATTATCTCATACTATCAATACCTATCCTGGATTCACTAGAATCGACCACACCACCAAACCCAACCCAAAACCGATATCTCTTCTACTATGGTGGGACATCATTGATTTCATCAAAACCCCAAGATTTCATTACCATAAGTGTTCCATGAACCCCCTAAATCATAAGATCAGACCCATCCTATTTCTGATTTATTATTGAAAATGAATACCATATGGGACCATCATGTACCATTCCGGCAACATCCAGTATAGTGGGTGTGCAATACCATACCACCTGGTCACATCTCATATCTCACATTCCCATGAGTTTCACACGCCAAGGGCTAATATAACATTCCATAACAACTAACAATTCCCTATGAAATTCCAGTTTGTTATGAAAATATTATGTTTAACCACCACCTGATGTTGTTCCAATCATGATAGTCTTTCTGTACGCTCACCATAATAATAAGAAACAAACAAAGTCAGTAGTGCCAGACCCTTAAATGTAGCTACCCTCAAAACTACCCTTGAGACCCAATGCTCTAGGAATCAGGGTGATCAACACTACAAGAGTTCCCAAAGCAAAAAAATATCATTTTTCAATTTATAGGACACTCTCAAGCTCAGGCTAACAACCCACATAGGTAACCTTTTCTTGATGTGTTGCACGAATAGTCAAAAAACATTATGTTTCTCAAAAAAAAACTAGCCTCAACTGCATCCTGAGGCATATACAAGGGTCTCTAGGTCCTCCCACCTAGCACAAGTAAAATTTCACAAGGTCTTGACTCACAAGTAACATCATGTCCCCATATCAAAACACAATGCAATGTATGTACTGATTCCCACTCAAGGGTCTCACATATACATAGGTTAGGATCTCCATGTTGAGCCTACTACCTACCAGGGAGTTGATTATTATTAAGAATAAATAAATAATACTTCCCCCTTAAGATTCAAAATATCATCATCCAATATCTATTAACATAATGTACCCATCAAAGGATATTAGTGCTGAAGAAGCATAAATTTGAGGTTTAGTTAGATATAATTTCATTCCACTCTATAAAAGAAAATACCAAATGGTTTGTTATTGGAACAATAAATAATTGTATCTATATGGGAAATTTAATGAACAACACCCTATGGTGATAAAAAACCAATAGATCACCATCACACAATTGATTAAAATAGAGTTACATTCCTAGAAATAAGGGGAAAACACTATAGGACGTCATAATGACTTCAAATAATTGAACAAAAAATAAATATTCCACCCAAGGTGTTTTCAATTACGTTATCATGCACATATAATGACCTAGTAGTGTCCTCATACATATCATTCACTAAGGGATCTCATCATCATTATTATAATTCATCACAACATAGATCCATAGGACCTACAAGGAAAATAAAATACGCATGAATGTCATCCCAACTGAGTATAATTCCTCCTAGTACTTATATGGGAAAATTTCATATGAACTATTTGTTACACTTTTAACAACTCATTCTCAATGATCAATACAAACACACATTAGTAGGCCTAAATTTCATGTGAAACCTATGTGTCTAAAATGATACATGAGATGCCTCTTAAATCAAAAATAAAATCAATGAATTATTACCAATGAAAAAAGATATGAAAAAAATAATATAACAAGAACCTAAAATATCAATTTTAGTCACTCATGGTAAAATTCATATACAACCGTTACATAAAAAACAAAATAGAAATCATATATCCCTAATAACATTGAATTTCAATTAGAGTAGATATTTTTACTACAATAGTCTGATATCCATGTAATGATTTGACACATTTATAAATATTCTAGATATCATTTCCCAAATAGTAAGATAAAAAAGTAAACTGCAAATATTTTGTAATGTACTTACATGAATCACTCTATGATTGATAACCGATGTAGTTGACCACATGACCTTAGGTGAAACTCTCTGAATTCGAGACTCTTTTGAATGGTAGATGGGGTATAATGATGTACCATGGAGAGGATATACCCCATGTATTAGGGTGAATAAGAATGGATAAACTAACCATGTATCATATATCATAAATAATAGACATCAGATTATGGAAAGTAAGTATACATAAAGATCAATCATAATATTCCATGTGTAAGAAATGAAGTCCTATGAATACCATCACTATTCGAGCTGACCACCTATAAAAATAAAATAGAATAATTAATTAGACAAAATGTATAAGAGGCTCAACTACATCTCTATGAATAAACTCATCCAAATATCAAATCTTGTCCTAACTATCTATCTGCACAATCCAAAATGGGGCCTTACCCATTATGTTCCTATAGAAACTAAATGGTGTCATCTCAGGTACGTAAGGTCCATGAGTGACCAAGTAGGTTGTGAGTAGAAAACTAAGTAGGGAACCGCCAATAATATCTCATAAATAACCATTATATGTTGAGTAAATGCATGCAACATGATTAGCTAAAGAAATGAATAAATTATAGAAAAATAAATAATGATTGTACTGCATATTTCAAATGGGGTTTCTATGAACACATCACAATGTTTTTTCCATCCATAACTAATCAAGGGGACCATGTACAACACTGATGCTAGTAACTAGTGTCGATCCTCATACCCATAACCTTAATTGACCATACATGCTTTGACTCATTCTCTAATGTCTATTATTATGAGCATAACCTTAGGTTAAACTCTATCCAATCCCTAGGGATCCCATTCCCACATGTCAATCATGATGAGTAGAAGACCTTGGGGTTTCACCAATCATCCTTTATCCAAAAGCACATATGATGAAACCCATGTTAGTACATGTATGTTACCAATGTTAGGTTGATGTTTGATTCCAAAATAGAGATGCATAAATAAATCCTACGATTCCTGGCATGACTGATTTCTAAGAAACCCATGTATTATAATGAAAACACCCTCTCGAGAACCCATAGTCAATCTCATGGGCTATCAATATCACATGGATCTATTGCTAAAATATATCTTGTGCATCCATCTGATCGTAGAAGGTATCATAAGAATCAATTGATTGTATTTGAAATTCACCACTAGGATGTCCAATATTTTTGTATTGTAACATAAACCCACTAAATACCTTATAAATCTAATAAAATACATAGAACCAAGGGAATTAAAAATAGTCTAATGGTGTCACCATTCAAATCCAGACAACCAAGAATTTATAATGGCATCAAAATAGTAATGAAATTAATATTATCCTGGGAATCCCTATATACATAGCCATATGTTCTATAATGTTGGACTCTAGGTAACACCTAAAAGAATCCACTAACACATCACCCACATCACTAGATTCTATTTAAGCTATGAATCCACCCCAAATATACTATTTGAATAAACCCCAGTGTACTAGGAATATCAAAGATTCATTCATATAAACCAGAGATTAATGGGTATCCTGGTCAATCACATCAGTTCCAGGACTAATGAATGATTTCCCAGAAACCTGGGTAATTTCATTCCACTAAAAATAAATAAAATAAAACATAACATAACAAGGGATTGTCGAGCACTGATATAAAACTTATCCCCATATCCTTAATGGGATTCAAAATATGTTTCGGTTCCTGGGTGACCCCCATAACCATATATATTTAATCCCATGATCACCCTCTTTACAGGGTCATAAATATCAAGGGAACCTACTAAAGTCCCCTATCTCTCAGAATTTCCGCTATGCATGAATGCTCGAATGCCTTTATTTTTTATTGATTTTTGATAACCCCTCTTTCAAGGGATGACGAGGAACCCTTACAAGGCTTGTAGGCTAAATGATTACCAGGCCTGTAGGCTTAGAAGATTACATGACCCAAAGGTCTTAGGGAATTCAACCAAACTATCTACAAGGAACTACCCCTCCCCAGCATCTGCGTCATGATAGTAGCTCTCCACCTTTACATGGCTGTCTGTCTAGGCTTCCCATGCAAGCATAGGCTAGTACCGATGGCATAGCCATACTCTCTCATTCTAACAACCCAATTGGTTCTACTATGGTGAGTGCACCTGCTCTGAATCCTCTTCTGGGGATACTCCTTTTTTTAGTGTGTCTGGGGAAACTCCATGTGGCTCGAAGGCCTTGAGGTGGCCGGATGGACTTAAAGGTGTCCGGAAAGCCCTACTAACCCGAAGGCTTGGTTGGCCCGAAAGCTTTAATGAATACAAGCCCAAACCGGATGCCCAAGGTAAATAGTTCCAACTACTATAGTACCGAACAGTACCTGCTACAATAACTGCTACAGTGAACAGTCCTACTACAATACCACATAGCATACAGTACTGCTACAATACTGCTACAGTACCTAGAAATATTCCTCTACCTGGTTTTGAACCTAGTTTTTGTGGATTCGCCTAAGTATACCTCACCAACTGGGCTGAGGCTCATGTGCCAGATTTTCCTCCATGTCTTCATGGGAAATTCACAGTTGGGACATGTACATAGGACCAATCCCTTTCATGAGCATTCTAGGTCAACTAGAAAACCAAACACAACCTACAATATTCATAGGATATATGAATCAAAGTTAACACTTACATGAAGGTAAGAACCACTCTCTGTAACGACCCAAAGTTTCACTAATGGAAATCCCTCTTGATCTAGTTAAATGTCTCTTTATTTAAAATGTTTATATAAAATGCCATCTTCTTGGGTTTTATGTTAAGAATTGTCACCGTTGATTTTATATCCATTTAACAGTGATCAGATGATTAGTATAAATATATGGCTTTAACAAATCCAATTTACTCAGAAAAAGGAAGTGTTTCCCTCATCCAGTAGAATTGATCCATACGAAGCCCATTTGCCAGAGCTCAGAAAAGAGGTGGCATCTTTGGGCTTCGCTCATGACCAATCCCAAGATGAGCTTCATATTGTCAAGCTCTAACGTGACCATCTACAGGAAAAGTGCAAGTTGATAGAAATTACCACTCTAGCGTTGTTATCCAAGACACCCCAAGAGTCTGTCACCATCGTATACCTTACCCTTAGGTCTTATGCGGCTATTTTAAGGGGTTATGTAACAGATCGCTAGTTTTATGTTCATGTACTTTATTTTTTGTATATAATAATTAATATACTTTCCTGTAATTGTTGATACATTGTAAATAGTTTTTAAAGTGAAAAAATTGTTTTTTAGTTATTATTTAATTAAGAATTATATTTTATTAAATTAAGGTATTTTTGAATTAAATAATATTTTATTAAAATATTATTATTATTATTATTAAATTATTTTTATTATATTTAAATGATAATATAATTTTATTAATGCAATTGTAATTTTTATTAATGTTTGAAAGCCATTTTTTCAAAAACCCATGAATTTTCGATAAATGTCGGTTTTATTTTAAAATTGAAAATTAACATATTTAGAAAATTATTTAGATAAAATAAATGTTATCTATAGAATTAGGACGTCTAAATTATACAATGGTGAATTTTTCATAATTTTCTGAGACAATCAATTTGTTGGGTAAAAATTAAATACTGTTTAAATATATAATGTGTTTTATGAAATCATAATGACCCAATAGTGATGTGATAAAATACAATAATCTTTATGTTCGGCCAATATATGGTTTAACATTAAAATAATGTGATTTTGGGTTTTTTTACTTACTTTTCAAAGAATTAATGGACCCTTCAAGACTTGTTAAACACCTTGTATGTTTAAATTGTTTTCCATGGGAGTGTGACTCACCTCCACATAAGCAACCCTATTATTTTAAGAAGTTCAGACTTTGGACTTATAAAATATTTTTTTCCACTTCCCTTTTCCAAAAACCATGGGATGTTTTTTCGTTTGGACTAATTTAATATAAGGGGTCCCAATCCTAAAAAATAAGGAATTCCCTTACCTTTCCTATATAAACCCACCCAAGATCCCACTTCCTCCCCACTAAAAGCCTTTGGAGTTCGTCCAACCTCTACCCTACTCTCTCTAGAATCCTCCCACGGTTCCCCAAGCTCCAAATAATCCTCTCTCAAGCCTCTCTCAAGCCTTTGGAAGCACACATCCAAGTAAGGGTTTTTTCTTCCTTTCTCATTTTTGTCCAACTTTCTTTAAATTGGTTTGCCCTTTTAATTTCAATTATAAATGTTGGGGTATGGTTTCGAACCACCCTCATACTTCCCTCTTTATGTTTAAATTATGGGAGACCCTTTTCTCTCTCATTAAATGGCTCCCATGTTCACCCGTTACTATGCCGAAATTCCGAAAGGAACTTCTCTCTCCTCTTTTACATTCAAGCTATACTTTTGAATCTTGAATCTAAATTTCATTAAAATTGTTGGGAAATTTATCTATATGAACTCCATACTTTCCCTTACATTCAAATATAATGATAAACCCCTTTCTCTCTCATCAACCATTTTTATGAATTCTTATGTCACGCCGTTACGCTGTTGAAATTGCACCGATTTTCTAAGCCAATGTCATTGTGTATTGAATACCATGACCATTTATCTATCAAGTGTATTAACCTTTATTCACATTTACTTATTTATTATAATTCTTAATTTATTAATTCCACAATCCTTTATCATGGAATAAATGAATATGTTTTATGAATCCATGTTTTATGATCCATGTGGCACACTTTTTCATGAAATTAAATGTTTAAGAATGGTGCACCCTTATAGCGCTCCAATGCATTGGGTAAAGTATAGTATCATGATAAATCATCTGCAATGAGTGTTGACTCATGCTAATTCAAGTGCGATGAGGGTTTACTCATGCTTCATGTTCAATGAGTATTTACTCATGCTCTATGTGCAATGAGCCTTGGCTCATGCTAATTCCATGTTAAGTGTTGTTGCCACATTTATGTGTTATGATTATCATGCTTTATCATGAATTTATGTTCATGTTTTTCTTGTTATCTATTGATATTTCTATTGTCTTACATGTATTGTAATCCTCATGTATTCCATGTTTATTACCTTACTGGGCTTTATATCCCACCCCATTTCTTATGCATGTCTTCAGGTTATCCCATGTAATGCTAAGTACGAGGGAATGAAGTGGTCATGTAAATAAAGTTTTCAATAAAGATGTTGTACTTCACATTTTAAGTTGTTATGTAATGATACTAAGTCCCAAAGACACTAGACCTCACAATCATCCATGTTGTATCAAGTTAATGGTTTTTGTAATAAATCATGTTTATGTTTGTAATAAAAGCAGGGTTGGCATAGTTGGTATTAGAGGATAGGTTTTGTTATTTTTGGGATTAGGACTAGAAAACCCTAGTAAAGCCTTAGAGGCAATACTAAGTATAATAAAAACATCCCCATGTTTTTGTAAGTACTGAGTAAGTGATTTATCAAGAAAATACATCCATGTCTGGATACGAGCAAGAAGAGGCAACTCTGGCACAGATGTATCCTAGGGGTAAAACCCGAAAACACCGCTTTGAGCTAGACTCGAACGGGGACTGGTGCATGATAACAAGACTTGCTGCACTCTTAGTTATGACACTCCTGGGGGATATGTTTTGATAAATTCAAAATCATAGTATGAACCATTAATAAGCGAAAGAAAAAAAAATCCCTTATGAATATATCTTAGAATGTAGATCATTAAAAGCCTAGATTGAAGCCTATAAAATCATGAGTTAAGGAAATACAAGTTTATTTATAAGTCATTAACTTTTTTCTTTGTATTACCCTTTATGTGTTACCCCTAACTTTCCTTTTATTCCAGCCAATGGCTGGTAATAGGAGGACTTGGGCAAACAACCGATGTGAAGATCGGTATGATGATTGTACTAATGAGATGCCCAATCCAATGGGACTGGGAATAAAAAACTTTTTAACGCTTCTCTCTAAGAAAACTAAAGTTTTGAATAGAAACATGCGTCATGAGGAATTTTCAACCCCCCATAAGAAATAACAAGTCACTATCAAGAGCTTCATGAGACAAAGACCTCCTACTTTGACTGGACCGTCTGATCCCACGATCGCTGAACAATGGATCAACTCCATTGAAATGATCTTCTCCATCCTTCAATGTTATGAACAAGAGAAGGTTCTCTTGGAGGCTTATCATATGGAGGGTGAAGATGATCAATGGTGGAAATTGATCAAAAATATGAATCATGAGGAGGAGATTGAGTCATTGGAATGAAAGTATTTCCGTAAGATGTTTTTCGATAAATATTTTCCGTGCACCCTCCAGCTTAAGATGGAAAGGGAATTACTTTCCCTCAAGAAAAAATATGAAGAATCTGTTGAAGCGTACAAGGAAAACTTCACAAGTCTTGCACGATATGCTTAAAACTTTGTTGATACCATTGAATGCAAGGTTGACTGCTTCTTTGGTGGGCTGAAGCCTAGCCTACGGAAAGAATTAGCAATCTATGAATTAGAAAGCTATGATGAAATTGTCAGATGTTCCCTTATGGTTGAAATGGAGATCGGGGAATCACAGGGGTATCCTAGGGATAAGAAGCGTAAGGTGGACATCAATGCTGGCGAGCCGATAGATAAATCCAATGGTGCTATGAAGATCCAGCACCCCACTTTCCAATAGTGTAGAAAGAAGCACCCTGGAAATTGCCTCAAGGGGGAGAGGAAATGCTTTAGGTGTGTAAGAGAAGGGCCCCTAGCTATTAACTATCTGCAAGAAAGACCTGTGGCTGCGATAGGGGAGAGGAACGCTCCGCTCGAACCTCAACGCATTATTCATTTCTACAACTGCAATGAACCGGGGCACTTTTCAAATCAGTTCCCTAAAACATGGGTTTTCAGAGGCAACCAACAACATCCAAGGAAGAAAGGAAGAGCTTTTCCATCACTTCTACCAAAGCGAACCTTGAAAACGAATTTTTGACATGTACTCTAGTTATTCATTCAAGAATCGCGAACGTATATTTTCATTCAAGTTCTACACATTCTTTTATATCTCGAATGTTTAGTAGAACAATCCCAACACCAACACAAATCATTCAAGTGAAGATGTCGGTGAGTACGAAAAATGGGGAAATCATTGCTTCCCATGAATATAAGTCCTCCCCTTTTATAATCTGTGGATTTAATTTCCTGGAGATCCTTGTCATACTTCCTTTAGTGGAATTTGATGAAATTATTTGCATGGATTGGATTTCTTTATATAGAGCCAACATAAATTATCAGGAGAGGGAAATCACACTCCATATGGAGAATCGACCCCCCAATTATTTACAAGTTTAAGGAGAAAGATGAATCTCCTTTAGCTCCATCATCTCAAGCCTGGATATTACTGCCCAATGAGCACGTGTATCTGGCTCAGATGATTGAGTCCAAGGAAGAAACCATCCTTGAAGAAATGCCTATTCTGAGGGAATTCACTGAAGTGTTTTTCGAGGAACCGCCTGGTATTCCTCCTAAAAGAGACGTTGAATTATCAATTGAACATATACCAGGGGCTCTACCAATATCCAAGACTCTATATAGAATGGCTATCATGGAGCTTGAAGAGATGAAAAACAAGTACATGAGATTCTCGATAAAAGTTTTATATGCCCAAGTGCTTCACCATGGGGTGAACCAGTCCTCTTTGTCAAGAAGAAGGATGGATCAATGCGGATTTGCATCGATTATCATGAACTTAACAAAATCACGATAAATAAAAAGTATCCTCTGCCACAGACCGATGAATTGTATGATTAGATGGGTGGAGCACAATACTTTTCCATGGTAGATTTGCGGTTGAGATATTATCAAGTAAGGGTGAAGAAGGAATATGTACCCAAGACTACTTTTCGTACAAGATAAAAGCACTATAAATTCATAGTAATGACTTTCGGACTCACTAATTTGCCAACAATCATCATGGAATTGATGAATAGAGTCTTTAGAGATTACCTTGAAATATTTGTGGTAGTCTTTATAGATGATATTCTAATATACTCTAAAAACAAGGAGGATCATGAGGAGCATTTGAGAACTGTACTAGAGACTTTCCGCAAGGATAAGCTCTATGAAACGTACAACAAGTTTCAGTTCTTATTGAAGGAGGTCTCATTCTTGGGCCATATCATCACAAGAAATGAGATATCTGTGGATCCCTCCAAAATATATGCAATTGAGAGATGAATGAGGACAACATTTGTAATGGATATCCGTAGCTTCTTGGGGTTAGCTAGATATTGTTGACTATTTTTGAGATATTTCTCACAATTTTCAAACCCTCTTACTAAGATAATTCAAAAGGGAGTAAATCTTGCTTGGAGTGAGGCAAGCAAAGAAAGCTTAAAGGAGTTGAAAAGGAGGCTTATCACTGCTCCCGTGCTCACATTACCCACAAGTGGGGAAACTTTTGTGGTATTCAGTGTTGCTTCGAAGAAGGTCTTAGGACGTGTGCTAATGTAGAATGATAAAGTAATATCATATGCCTCAAGGAAGCTGAAAATAAATGAGTGAAACTATCCAATGCATGATCTGGAGTTGGCGGCAGTGATCTTTGCCTTGAAAATCTGGCGGCATTATCTCTATGGGGAGAAATGTGAGATATATACTGAGCACAAGAGTCTTAAATATATATTCACATAGAAATAGCTTAATATGCGCCAGAGTAGATTGATAGAGCTCATCAAGGATTATGATTGTTCAATACATCACCACCCTGGGAAAACAAACATGGTGGGAGATGCCCTAAGTAGAAAAGACCCAACGATTCTATCAATGATGAGAATTGGGAAGGATCCAATCTTCATAGACTTGATAAAATGGGCATGGGAATCATAAATAAGGTAACATCATAAATCCTTTCACAAATGATTTCTCAACCGTCTCTTTTGGAAATGTTAAAGGATTCTCAAAAGGATGATGTGAGAAATCATTAAAAAGTGGAAGCTATCAAAAAAGGGAAATCCTCATAGAATAATGTTAATGAAGAAGGAATTGTGAGATTTAGGAAAAGACAATGTGTTCCATTACATTCGGAGCTGAAGAAGGAACTTTTGGATGATGAACATAGTTCAAATTTCTCTATTCACCTAGGGAGCACAAAGATGTATCAATATCTCCGAGAAAACATTTGGTTGGATAATTTGAAAAAGGAGATCGCTGAATATACATCAATGTGCCTAGCATGCCAGCAAGTGAAGGCAGAGAGGCAGAAGTCTAAGGGGATGATGCAACCATTTCCCATACCAGAATGGAAATGGGAGAACATCACCAAGAACTTTGTCACCAGACTTCCAAGGACATCCAAAAGAAAAAATGCAATCTGGGTTATTGTAGATCATCTTACAAATTCTGCACACTTCATTTCTATTCGAGTGTATTTATCATTGGATAAATTGGCACAGATATATATCAGGGAAGTGGTAAGGCTTCATGGAGTGACACTATCTATTGTGTCTGACCGAGATCCAAGATTCACCTCTATGTTTTGGAAGAGTCTTCAACATGCTCTGAATACTGAACTGAACTTCATTAAGACCTATCATACTCAAACTAATGGAAAATTTGAGTGGACTATCCAAACACTTGAGGACATGTTGAGAGCGTGATCAATGGACTTTAAAGGAGGATGTGATCAACATCTTCTTCTGGTTGATTTCTCTTATAATAACAGTTTACACTCGAGCATCCAAATGGCACCATTTGAAGACCTTTATGGGAAAAGGTGTAGAACACCGGCGTGTTGGGATGAGGTCGGTGAACATATGCTTCTTGTACCAGAAATGGTCGAGGAAATGGTGGAGAAGATGAAAACCATTTAGCAGCATATCAAGGCAGCCCAGAGTCAACAGAAGAGTTATGAAGATATTCGTCGACGAGACCTTGAGTTTAAATTTGGTGACATAGTTTTTCTATGCATATCACCATGGAATAGTGTCATGAGTTTTGGAATGAAAGGGAAGTTATGTCCAAGGTACATCGGCCCCTTCGAGATTCTTGATTGTGTTGGGGCTGTGGGATATCAACTAGAACATTCACCTACCATGGACAAAGTACATGATTTATTCCATGTATCCCTCTTAAAGAAGTACATACCGGACCCTTCACATGTACTCTCTTCTGAGGTGGTACAGTTGGAGGATGGTCTTTCTTATGAGGAGCAACCAGTGAAGATCTTAGATCGTAGAGAAAAAGTTCTATGAAATATGGCAATGCCCCTTATCAAGGTGTTGTGGAGAAACCAAAAGTTTGAAGAAGCGACTTGGGAATGAGAGGAAATGATGAAGCTGAGTTACCCACATCTATTTTATTGTGTAAAAAAGGAAATTTCGAGGGGGAAATTTCTTAAGGGGGGAATATTGTAACGACCCAAAGTTTCACTAATGGAAATCCCACTTGATCTAGTTAAATGTTATTTATGTAAAATGTTTATATAAAATTTCAACTTCTTTGGTTTTATGTTAAGAATTGTGACCGTTTATTTTATAGCTATTGAACAGTGATAAGATGATTAGTATAAATATAGGGCTTTAAGAATTCCAATTTACTCAGACAAAGGAAGTGATGTCATCATCGAGTAGAATTGCTCCATACAAAGCCCATTTGTCAGAGCTCAAAAAAGAGGTGGCGTATTTGGGCTTCGCTCTTGACCAAACCCAAGATGAGCTTCATCATGTCATGCTTGAATATGACCATCTATGGGAAAAGTGGAATATGAAAGAAATTACCACTCGAGGGATGTTATCCAAGCCACCCCAAGAGTCTGTCACCATCGAACACCTTGCCCATAGGTTATATTCGGCTGTTTTAAGGGGTTATGTAACAAATCTCTAGTACTATGTTCATGTACATTATTTTTTGTATATAATAATGAATATAATTTCTTGTCATTATTGATACATTGTAAATAGTTGTTAAAGTGAAAACAATGTTTTTTAGTTATTATTTAATTAATAACTATATTTTATTAAATTAAGGTATTTTTAATTAAATATTCTTTTAATAAAATATTATTATTATTATTATTAAATTAATTTTATTATATATAAATTATCATATAATTTTATGAATGTAATTGTAATTTTTATTAATGTTTGAAAGCTATTTTTGTCAAAACCCGTGAATTTTCGATAAATGTCAGTTTTTATTTTAAAAGTGAAAATTAACATATTTAGATAATTATTTAGATAAAATAATTGTTATTTATGGAATCAGGATGTCGAAATTATCCAATGGTGAATTTTTCATAATTTTCTGAGACAGTCAATTTTTTGTGTAAAAATTAAATACTGTTTAAATATATAATGTGTTTTATGAAATCATAATGACCCAATAGTGATGTAATAAAATACTATAAGCTTTATGATTGCAAAAATCTGTTTTAACATTAAAATAATGTGATTTTGGGTTTGTTTGAATTACTTTTAAAAGCATTAATGGCCCATTCAAGACTTATTAAACACCTTGTCTTTTTAAATTGTTTTCCATGGGAATGTGAATCACCTCTACATAAGAAACCCTATTATTTTAAGAATTTCAGTATTTTGCCTTATGAAATATTCTTTTCCTCTTCCCTTTTCCAAAAACCATGGGATGGTTTGTGGTTTGGACTAATTTAATATAAGGGGTCAGAAACCTAATTAATAAATAATTCCCTCACCTTTCCTATATAAACCCACCCAAGCTCCCAATTACTCTACACTAAAATCTTTTTGATTTCGTTAAAACCTTGAACTAATATCTCTAGAATCCTCCCAATGTGCCCCATGCTCTCAATAATCCTCTCTCAAGCCTCTCTCAATCCTTTGGAAGTACCCTTCCAAGTAAGGGTTTTTTCTTCCTTTCTCATTTTTGTCCAATTTTCTTTAAGTTATTTTTCCCTTTTAATTTCAATTATGAATGTTGGGGTATGGTTTATCACCTCCATTATACTTCCCTATTAATTTTTGAATGATGTGAGACCCCTTCCTCTCTCATTAAATGCCTCCCATGTACACCTGTTACTATGTTTAAATTCCGAAAGGAACTACTCTCTCGTCTTTTACATTCAAGCAATAATTTTGTATCATGAATCTAAATTCCATTATAATTTTTGGGACACGTATCTATATTACCTTTTTAATGTACATTACATGTAAATATGATGAGGAACCCCTTTATCTCTCATAACCCATTTTTATGAATTCTTATGTCATGCCGTTACGCTGCTGAAATTGCACCGATTTTCTAATCCAATGTCATTGTGTAGTGAATACCGTGCCAATTTCTCGATCAAGGGTATTCACCATTACTCACATTTAATTATTGATTATAAAGTTTCATGAATGAATTCCACCTACCTTTATCATGAAATAAATTATTATGTTTTATGAATCCATGTTTTATGATCCATGTGGCACACTTATGCATGAAATAAAATGTTTATGAAGGGTGCACACTTATAGCACTACAATGCATTGGGTAAAGTGTAGTATCATGATACGTCATGTGAAATGAGTGTTGACTCAAGATAATTCAAGTGAAATGAGGGTTTACTCGTGCTTCACGTGCAATGAGGATTTACTCATGCTCTATGTGCAATGAGCCTTGGCTCATGCTAATTCCATGTTAAGTGTTGTTGCCACATTTCCATGTTATGATTATCTTTCTTTATCATTCCTTTATGTTCATGTTTCTATTGTGATTTATTGATATTCCTATTGTCTAACATGTATTGTACTCCTCATGTATTACATGTTTATTCCCTTAATGGGATTTATAGCTCACCCCTTTTCTTATGCATGTTCTTAGGTTATCCCATGCAATGATAAGTACGATGGAATGTAGTGGTCGTGTAAAAGAAGTTTTCAATAAAGATGATGTACTTCATGTTTTAAGTTGTTATGTAATTATCCTAAGCCCCAAAGACACTAGTCCTCTCAATCATCCATGTTGTATCAAGTGAATGGTTTATGTAATAAATCATATTTATGTTTGTAATAAAAGCAGGGTTCTCATGCTCTCCCCATGGTCATATCAATTATCCTAAAGGATCTAGTATATCTCTCATGGGGAAAATCTTGGACCTGAATTTTGAGTTATCACCCCTCACTACATAGGGGTCACTGTTGTACCCCACACTCTTTGATTTTCATGATCACAATCACTTTAATATGTGTTTAACATTGTGTTTAAGTGTTGTGGATGATAGGCACAAGGTTGCCAAGAAGTTGGCCCAAGAATGGACTTCAAGTGGACTGAAATTCAGTCCACCGGCCAACCGGTGTGATAGCACCGGCCAGCCGGTGGCACCTGCACTCAAGAGGGAGCCTCTGACTCCCCACCGGCCAGCCGGTGGCCTCAGCACCGGCCAGCCGGTGTCACCCTCTCCAAATAGTGTCAGCTACTGCCTCACCACCGGCCAGCCGGTGGCTCTGGCACCGGTCGACCGGTGGACCCTGGAAAAGAATCCAATGACTTTTTGCAAACACCGGCCAACCGGTGGCCCTGCACCGGTCATCCGGTGGACAAAGTCAAACTAGTCGTTGGGCTGTTGACCAGCCTGCCCACTTGGCTCCCAACGGCTCTTTTAGCCTCTCCAACGGCTCCGAAGCCTCCCCAAGGGTTCCATGCCTATAAATAAAGGCCAAGGAAGCCCCGGACACCTACCGGAACTATACGGAAGCCCACGGACATATTTTGCATCAATTGGCCAACCTCCGGCGACTTCCTCCAAGGGAACTCCAATAGCTCCAACAACTTCCACATCCAAGGAGCCCACTCAAGAAGCTTGGGAAAGCACGCTTCAACACCTCCAATCAATCAAAGGCGCCCAAGTCTTCCTCAATTACGGTTTTATTGTTTTTATCTTTTTTGAGCTTTCAAATTGGGTTTGTGCCTACAAACCCCAACTCCTTTTCTCATCCCCCTTTCTTTTGGGTTTCACACCACCACTAAGGTGTGAAGAGGTTCACAAGCTTTTCCTTTAAAAAGCTTGAGAAAAAGGTGAGCTATCCTTCACCTGTAAGAAGGATAGTGGGTTCTTGCTAAACCATCAAAAGCAAGTGGGTTCTTGCTAAACCAATAAAAGCAAGCTGTAATAGGTCCTAGTGCTACCTCAAAGCCTAGTGGGTTTCTTGCTAAAACCATTGAAAAGCAAGCGGTAGGAATCTCTCAACGGTTGAGTTGGGAGCGGAGACGTAGGCCGGGTTTTGGCCGAACTCCGTTATCAATTTCTTGTGTCTTGCCTTATTTATTTCCGCTGCATTCTTCAACTTTGATTTTAATTGTTAATCAATTTTTTAAAAGGCAATTCACCCCCCTCTTGCCATCATCCCGTCTTTTTCCGACACAACAATTGGTATCAGAGGAAAATTTGAGTAATACCCTAACCCGGTTTCAAATTTAAGATCCATTAAGATGGCATCAACCTCTTTCTCCCCCGAGGGCCTCTCATTGGGTCGGGCTCCATTTTTTGATGGGTCCGACTATAATTATTGGAAAACCCGCATGACTACTTTTCTTAGAAGTATAGGATATCCCATTTACAAAATTGTCATGCAAGGTTACACTTTGTCTACCCCCGACGAATCCAAATGGACCCAAGCCGACATTAGAAATTTTGAGCTTGATGGCAAAGCCATGAACGCTCTCCATTGCGGCCTAGACCGAAATGAGTTCAATCGAGTTTCCACATGCACCTCCGCACATGAAATCTGGAAACTTTTGGAGGTTACCCATGATGGGACCAACAAAGTAAAGGATACTCGATTGGACATGTATAGACAAGATTTTGAGTCTTTTTCCATGCACCCAAATGAATCAATTTCTGAAATGTTTACTCGATTTACTGACGTGTGCAATGGTAGAAAGTCTCTTGGAGATAATATTTCTGCAGAAACTATGGTAAAGAAGATCTTATGGGTCCTTCCGAGCTCATGGGCACCAAAGGTGACGGCGATCCAAGAAGCTAAGGACGTCAAGAATATGCCGGTAGAGGAGCTCATCGGATCCCTAATGACGTACGAGATCACGATGAGGAGGCAAGCACAAAAGGAGGGCACACCAATCAAGACACCTAAGAACATTGCCCTCAAGGTACAAAAGGAAGTAAGCTCCTCCTCATCTTCTTCCTCATCTCCTTCCTCATCTTCCTCATCATCAAGCGGCGACTCGGAAATGGAGAATCTCGCCCGCCAAATGCAAAAATTCATGAAGAAGCACAAGAAGAAGAAGAAATCCCGCAAGCACCGAAAGCAAGAACCCACCGAAAGATCCGAGCCCAAGGTGAAGTGCTATGGGTGCCGCGAAAAGGGCCATTACAAGCCCGATTGCCCACTCAACAAAAAACGGGCCTCAAAAATTGAAAAAGGAAAGAAAAAGGTCCTCAAGGCGACTTGGAGTGACACCTCTTCATCATCCTCCTCCTTCTCCTCGAGCGACCAAGGTACAAAATGCCTAATGGCATTCCATGAGGTAACATCTTCCGACTCCTCCTCTTGTTCTTCAAATTCCAATTCTTTAAATCATTTATCTTATGAAGAACTCTCACATGCTAGAGATCAACTAGAAAAAGGTTTTCATGAACTATCTTCAAAATTTGTTGCTTTGAAAAAGTCTTTCAAAAAACTCTCCTCCGAAAAAGAACAACTTCTCAAAGAGAAGGAGGAGATGTCCCTTAAAATCCAAAATTTTCCAAATGTTGATTCCATGGAATCAACCATCAAAGACCTAAGGGAGACCCTAGCCAAGTTCACCCAAGGTGAACAAAATTTGAACAATTTGCTTGGTTCACAAAGGGTTTCCCGAACCACCAATGGACTTGGCTATACCAACCAAGCCTCCTCCTCCCATGCACCCACTGTTTTTGTAAGGGGGAGCTCTAGCTTTAAATTTTGTAACTATTGCAAAAAACCCGGGCATCTCATTTATGAATGTAATTGTAAAAACGCCCGGTACGGTCAACCCAAATCGATTTTTTATTCGGACGAATTTTATAGGAGAAGACCCGCCATGAGGCAAGTGTGGATTGAAAAATCCCTCTTAGCGAGTCTCTCCGGGCCTAAAATCATTTCTTTTCAAAATCCCTCTCCCCGGTGATTCATTGTTTTTATTTAGGGGGAGTTAGGTTCTTTTAAGCCTTTTTGTGAATTCAAAATTCTCATTTCAAATTTTTTATTCAACTTTCGATTCAAACTTTCAATTTCAACTCTTGGTTTCAAATTTCAAAATTCATTTGGTTTTTTGATTCAAAATTTTCAATTCAAAATTTTCAACTCAATTTTGATTCAAAACTTTCAATTCAAACTGTTATTCAATTTTCATTTCAAAATTTTCAACAATTGGTATTATTGTCAATTGGTTTAAAATCTTGTTTTTCAAATATGTCCCTCAATCAAGTTTTATGCCCCACGCTATTTTGATAATCACAAAGGGGGAGAAATTTCTTGATTGATTGGGGGAGAATCTTTTCTCTCTTGCTTTGTTTTATTTTTCATTTTATCATTTAAAGCATGCCTTTCATTTAAGTTTTTACATTGCTTGATAAGTGATTGTGATCATCAAAATAGGGGGAGATTGTTGTACCCCACACTCTTTGATTTTCATGATCACAATCACTTTAATATGTGTTTAACATTGTGTTTAAGTGTTGTGGATGATAGGCACAAGGTTGCCAAGAAGTTGGCCCAAGAATGGACTTCAAGTGGACTGAAATTCAGTCCACCGGCCAACCGGTGTGATAGCACCGGCCAGCCGGTGGACCTGGCAGAGGCAGTGCCCACTGCCAGGCTCCACCGGTCAGCCGGTGGCTTGACCACCGGCCAGCCGGTGTCACCTGCACTCAAGAGGGAGCCTCTGACTCCCCACCGGCCAGCCGGTGGCCTCAGCACCGGCCAGCCGGTGTCACCCTCTCCAAATAGTGTCAGCTACTGCCTCACCACCGGCCAGCCGGTGGCTCTGGCACCGGTCGACCGGTGGACCCTGGAAAAGAATCCAATGACTTTTTGCAAACACCGGCCAACCGGTGGCCCTGCACCGGTCAGCCGGTGGACACAGTCAAACTAGCCGTTGGGCTGTTGACCAGCCTGCCCACTTGGCTCCCAACGGCTCTTTTAGCCTCTCCAACGGCTCCGAAGCCTCCCCAAGGGTTCCATGCCTATAAATAAAGGCCAAGGAAGCCCCGGACACCTACCGGAACTATACGGAAGCCCACGGACATATTTTGCATCAATTGGCCAACCTCCGGCGACTTCCTCCAAGGGAACTCCAATAGCTCCAACAACTTCCACATCCAAGGAGCCCACTCAAGAAGCTTGGGAAAGCACGCTTCAACACCTCCAATCAATCAAAGGCGCCCAAGTCTTCCTCAATTACGGTTTTATTGTTTTTATCTTTTTTGAGCTTTCAAATTGGGTTTGTGCCTACAAACCCCAACTCCTTTTCTCATCCCCCTTTCTTTTGGGTTTCACACCACCACTAAGGTGTGAAGAGGTTCACAAGCTTTTCCTTTAAAAAGCTTGAGAAAAAGGTGAGCTATCCTTCACCTGTAAGAAGGATAGTGGGTTCTTGATAAACCATCAAAAGCAAGTGGGTTCTTGCTAAACCAATAAAAGCAAGCTGTAATAGGTCCTAGTGCTACCTCAAAGCCTAGTGGGTTTCTTGCTAAAACCATTGAAAAGCAAGCGGTAGGAATCTCTCAACGGTTGAGTTGGGAGCGGAGACGTAGGCCGGGTTTTGGCCGAACTCCGTTATCAATTTCTTGTGTCTTGCCTTATTTATTTCCGCTGCATTCTTCAACTTTGATTTTAATTGTTAATCAATTTTTTAAAAGGCAATTCACCCCCCTCTTGCCATCATCCCGTCTTTTTCCGACACAACAGTCACTATGTCACTTTTCACTAGAGTCTCCAAACCATTTCCATTACATTTCATGAAATATTCATACCCTTGTGGTCAATTCTTGAATCTCAATGCTCATGGTTCAATCTATATTCTTGGCCATCATTGCATGAGATGTCCATCCAGTATATGAGGGTCCATTGAGACCATAGAAACATTTTTCAATTCAAATATGGGATTAAATTTTATTATTAAACATCTTTAACTATTTTAATAGGCTCACCACCATAAGTTACATGTCCACATATACAAAATGTATATAAAAAACTAAATAATACTATATGAAATATGCAAGAGGACCATGTACCCTAAACCATAATAACTCCACCATTTCAATGTAGCTCAATAAATCCTACCGACATTCATTAATCCCATCCGACCACCATCCAAAATACATGGGGATATATTTCAAAATTAAACCACCAACTGAATTAATTATAAGTAAACTATTATTAATTAATTAACTATAAGAAAATATATTTTTAATTTGTATATGTATAATTTCCTATAAGCTCACGGTTTACCTTATTGAACTAAAACTACGACTAACTGCTCTCCAATGACCCACATTTCACTTCTAACCCCGAACCAGAAAAAATTACTAACGAATGACATTAAATAGATTATTAATTGCATTAAATTTAATGAAAAAACATCAGAATATTCCAATTGATGATGTACCTCATTAGAATAATGAATGACCATAGGTAGACATTGAATAATGACACCACCAATGCATTTATATCAAAATATTTAATGGGTGGTGACAATTCAATCCGTATTTTATTTAATGATTAATATAAAATATGAAAATTTGTGGTGATGGCACACTTCCATAAAAATTACATTCAATAGTAGGTAGATATTTTCCTGAAAACCCCTCTACACAATCTATATAAAAGCCTCATAAAGAATATCTGATTCCACCACACTCTAGAGAAATTGGAACCAAATTCAGAAATCATGAACCCAAATATTCAGTGGAGGAGAGGTGGCAATCAGCAGAGTTTAGTGGATTTAAGAAAATAAATCAAATTTTCAAATATAATACCATGAAAGAGCACCCCAAACTAGGGTAAGATATGAGGAAAAGGCGGAGTCGACCTGTAAACACCTGAGCAAAAAAGGATGAGAATCAGGGGATACCCCTGTTAAGATTTAGGGGGTAAAATTATTATTATTACACATTAAAGGAATAATAGTGAGAAATATTAGGAAAATGGATAGCCTTTGTACTCCTCTAGTAATATTAGAAACCACTGTCTAGCTTGTGGCTCTACTACTACATTACCTACAGTACCCACCTGACATCTCTTGTGGCTCCTCTAATCCACTTGATGTCTCCCAAGCCTCTAAACATGTATAAAAACATACTATGAAGGCTTTAAAAATCCCGTGATTCTATTATGAATCTCATTTCACAAAAAAACCTGGCCATTAGTGATTTTTTATGTTTCCTTTTCAAATTCAAGGTGATCGATAGACATGAGATATTAAATGTATTGTGGTCAGAAATATGTTATGACAATACTACAATTATTGGTTCATTACTTATTTTATCATGGAATATATAAATAATATTCATCAATGTATTATTATTTTCCATACCTGGATGGAAGGTAATATGGGGGCTAATATTCTTACTACCAAAGGTTATCTGATGAAATCAGATGTTATAATTATTAACATTAGATCATGGGGTATGGATTGTATTAACTTTGTATGAGGGTATTCCATTAGAAATTACCAATTTATCACCCTTTAATATGACTATCCCTTTATACCTTTCATCATTTTCAATAAATATATTCAAATTTTCAGTCATGTAATATGTATAGACTTTTCACTTTGACTACCTCGCTAGATTATATATCAGATAATTTCATACAATCATTGATATAAATTAAGGTGAATTATTATTATCAAAAAAAATTACACGAGGTTAGTGATATAACCAATATGATATTCTTTATACTATTATTCATTTATAATGCAATTCAAAAGTGAAATATCTAATATGGGGGTGGTTATGTATGTTTCTGACCATTTCATTGGTTGGTGTGAAACCAAGGTGGGATTTTTCTACTTATATGATGATTAAATATATTTTTCAATTTATTGATTTTGTTTTAGTAAATTCATGGGAATGTTTATTTGAGTCACATGTCATGTGTTCAACTATTTGGACAAGGGATATGTGATGTACTCAAATATTTTATGTATGACTTGTGATGTATTCATCATCAGTGTCAGTCTAATTTAGAGAATCATGATAATATGAGATGGACTATAATATATTGACAATATTCCATCCCCAATGTTCAGTTAATGATACATTTAATTTTGGAAATTTATATATATATATATGAGTATTATTGATGGATATCACACCAGAACCCTTAATAGATCAAGTAGGCCGAGGCCCTGTCATCTGTGAAGTTACCACCCTGGTGCAGATCCCACTCATCAAACGACCCCTTTTACAATTTCCTTAGGGTTACCTTCAAGATAGTACGGTAAAATGGGGGAGATGTATCTGGTTGTGATTCCTTCCCATCAATGTTGTTCAAATGATTTTAAAGACAGTCAGCGTTGACAGGCATGAAGTCCCCCAAGCATGGTTGTCAGCCGCCCTGAACCACTAGTGCCGACACAACATGCTTATGAACCAGTAATCTATTTCTTCCCTGATTACTTCAGGGATGAAAAGTCACCCCTTAGGACAAAGCCATACAAGGGAAACCTCCTACAAAGTGGATAGTCTTTCAGTATTTCTGACAACTATGACACCAGCGAGTTATGGTCAGAATGGATTCACAGAAACTCTCCTATACCAAAGCTATCCACCATCTCCTACCTCCGGGAAGTGATCTGGAAGGACCCCCCTGGCAGCCTCTTAGTGATCCATTCATTTTTTTAGGTTTGGATATTTTTGTTTTTTGTTCATGAAGCTCTTTTGCAGAGCTCATTCATGGAGCTCATTCACAAAGACCGTACGTGGAGATCGATCCCAACAAAGAAATCGTGGATCCATGCCCCAGCCTTCAGATGCAAGCCATAGAACCCACCATCATAAAGTCAATGACTCATTGTGTGCTGTGAAATAGAAGTCCCAATTTGTGGAGAACAATCGAGAATATGCGAAGCTTCACTAATTGAGAGCTCAAAGTTCCAAAATGAATAGGTGAGAAAGGAAAAAAAGAGAGTTCATCCCCCCTATTTATAGGCGATGAACCCTTGTGCTTCACAGCATGTCTGACCACGGCGAGCCTCACGACACTCTCAACCTGCGCGCCGCCCCTCTGCCATGTGAGCCTCCTTCACGATCCCTCTTTACGATTGGCCAAGGAGCTTTGGTGATTAACCTTAAGACTTTGACCCTCGTTTTCTCCTCAACTCCAAGTCTGAGGGGGGGATTTTTTGGCACCAAAATTTGGGAATCGGAAGAACAAGTGGGCTGCCTTTTGGACGGGCTCGCGAATCTTGTTCGCAGAGCCCCGCAACACTGCAGTCGGTGCAAAGCTCCCCCCCTAGGCTAGGGAACTTCACCTCATGAAGAATAACCCTTTGAGAATCCCCTCCACTACATGGAGCACCAGAGCTTCATGAGGCTTCTACAAATGAACCTCATTTCTCTACAACTTCTTTTCTTATGTGACCCTCCAGGTTTGCACGAAGTGATTTCAAAGTCCCTTGGGCATTGCTTCCCATTCTGTTACTTAGCCTTATGCTTCTTCTCATAGTCATGCTAATGGCTATTGATTATTTTCATATCTACACTAACATGGTCCCCTCATTGGATCACTCCCCAACACCCCCTCACCATGACATTGTTGATGTCTTCCCTTCCTCAAGGCTAGGTGGGTATCAGTTATGCAGGTCCTAGGGGTGTGGAGTGAACATGCCTCATCTGAGCTATAGGATGTTAAACTACCAAGAAATATCTTCCTCAGCACATGACGTTAAACTATGGCCTCACCTTATGAATCGCACATGGGGTTCCCCACCACAAACATTCTCCATGGTCGCTCATCTCCATGGGAGTGAAAGCTTCCTCGCATGGAATGAGATCCTCTTTGTTAGAGCAGTGTCTCTCTACGGGGGAAGGGAAACCACCTTGGTATAAGCTCCTAGCCTTTCTTATGGGAGGTAGCATCCCTGCTCCTCCTATATTCTTCCAAGACAAAGACCAGAGAGGGTGGGGATGGGCACTTGAACCCTCCTCTCTTTTGTGCCAAATCCCTCTCCCTTTGGGCTTTGCCGCCACCCGGTCATCCATCCTAGAGTAAGTCCCAATCTTCATCTCCCTAGGATGCTAACCATGCGTAAGACCCTATTTCCTATTTGGACTGAAAAGCATGCGTAATCCCCTATTTCCATTTTGGTCCACTAACCATGTCTAAGCCCCACTCCACTTCCCATGGACGCACCTTTCATGATGTGATCGTCAGGTCTCTATGGCCTCTTGTTTCTCACACCGAGACTGACTCACATGGGCTTAGAGTAAGCACCGACCATGAAATCCTTTCTGGTCAGCCTAGAGTGTAAGCCCCAAACACCATCCTAGACTACATGGACTTTGATCCTCTCTAAGGCAAGGTACGTAGGAATCCTACCTGTGGTTCAAGCCCAACTACCACTGGTCCCAACTCCCCTTCACATCGCTTCACCAACCCATTCCAAACTATGAGGACTTTGATCCTTGCCAAGGCAAGGTACGTAGGAAGCCTCCTTAAGGTTCAATCCCACAATCCATTGGTCTCGAACATATTCACATCGGTTCACCAACACATCCCAAACTACATGGACATTGATTATGGTCAAGGTAAGGTATGTAGGAATCCTCCCTAAGGTTCAAGGCCAATACCTATTGGTTCTGACCACTTCACGTCGGTTCACCAAACCATCCTGAACTACGTATAATTTGACCCTTGGAAAGGAAAGGTATGTAGGAAGCCTCCTTGAGGATCAAGACCATCACCCATTTTTTTTCCTGGTATTTCCATTAACCCTATGTGTTTCAAGAAGGTCATGCCCCAACCCGGATGTTCCACTTCCTCCGGGTCCCCTTCATACGGATTGCCTCCTTAGGTGTCCCATCACCCACTGAACTACGTAGACTTTGATCCTTAACAAGACAAGGTATGTAGGAAGCCTCCATGAGGTTCAATCCCACCATAAATTGGTCTTGATCCCCTTTATGTATGTCTACCAAACTCTTCCGAACTACACAGACTTTGATCCTTTCCAAGGTATGGTACATTGGAAGCCTCCATGAGGTTCAAGTACAACACCCATCGATCCTGGCTACTTCACATTGATCCACCCCCATCCTTTATGAGGTTTAACTGTACACCCCTTTTTATCCTGCATGATGCTAAATTGATCCCCAATCAGTAGTAAGCCATTGGAACCCCAATTAGTGGTAAAATGTTGTGATCCCCAATCAGCGGTAAGATATTGTGTTCCCCGACCAGTGGTAATCCATTGTGTTCTCGGAGTAGTGGTAAGCCATTGTGTTCCATAACCAGTGCTAATACATTATGTTCCCTAACCATCGGTAAGCCATTGTGATCCCCATTCAGTGGTAAGTCACTATCAACCCCAACCCAGAGGTGATCTGTTGTTGTCCCTTTCGTTGGGACCCATATCTCTGGTCTGTCCCAGTGGCATCAGACCAACCTCAGGCTGGTAATCACAAGTAATCCCTAGTATATCATCAGGTCATTTTCCTATGCGCACACCCCGATCCTATACCCCATCCTGAACTATGTGGACATTGATTACCTCCCACGGGGATACGTAGGAACTCTCTTCATGGCTCAAGACCAACATCACTGTCACCCTCGAGTCGACTCCATCTCATTATCCATCCACTTCATTTAACCATCCATTATCCATATTGATTCTTACTTGGGCCGCCACATCCCAGTGAGATCATGCCAATCCACATATTCACATCTCTTAGAAGCACTCAAGTAACTAATCGCATGTTAGCCCCAACATCAATGTACCCTCTGGGGATTTCGCCCATCTAATCCAATTCAGTCAATGTTTTAATCAGTTTGATCCATCTCCGCTAGATGTTAAACTCATGTAATACTCTGTGTTAAACATGGGAAGCTGAGGAAAACCTCAATGAAATGCCTATGGAATATAATTCCCTGCATTTTACGTGGTATTCCTTGGGCTTCTGCACCCTCTAGAAGCCCTATAATATGGGGAAGAAACCCAGACACGTTAGTGTTCCAGCTTCCAGACATGCTAGTGATGTGCAACATAACTACTCCCCTAATCGAAGGTTTCTGCCCTTACCCCCTTGGAATGTCCCAATATAAGCAGTGTAATTAACTAGCATCCCTGAAGATGTGGCACTGGGAAGTGTTTCATGAACAATGTATTAATCTATAAGGGAGACCCAAACTAGTTAATGAGTTCTAAGGAGGAATCCCCAGAAGGATGAACCGACATCCCGTTATCCTGTTTTGATTAATGAGAAAACATCCCTGAATAAGTGATGGATGTTTCCATCCTTTGGAAAGTGGGAATGCGGGGAAACAATCAGTGTGTCCTGGGTAGATGGATGTGCGCGCCCAAGCGAAAGCGTTAGAAACAGATGTAATAGGCTCAATCATATTTTTTGATGGAGGATTTAATTAAGTATAGGTTTATACCACTGCATATGTATATCATAACATATGTTCAAGGAATATCATAAGGCATGAAATATAATTTCATTCCATTTCCTTACACAATCATATTGCATGATTTCGTAATATCATATGGATTTTTTTTAATAAATCTTAAGGTCTACTTTGTTCATGCATCAAATAATAGTAATTATGGTATAATGTTAAGAGTTAATAATCAAGTGAGTCTTCCGCATAGGATATGATTAATTAATTTCTAAAAAGATGTAACCTATATGAGTTTTATGTATTCATTCATATGATTCATTAATATTATAATGAATTTACTCATGCATTATAATGAATGAGTAAATGCATGGACTATGAAATAACTTCCTCCCTAAATATAATATTACTACCATATGATGGTTGTGGGTGTGGTTTATCGATGCACTTCCAAAACACCCATATCTCATAGCTCACATATATTATCCCCATTTCTCTATGAGGTGATAGCATTCCATAGAGGTTGGAGAGCCCCTCTTGAATGAAAATAAATCCATATGGCCTATAGATACAATGTAGAGAGAATAATCCTTCATTTTTTCCTTGGCGATCATTAACAAGAAAAATTGATAAAGAAGAAGTGAAGGGTTATATGGTGTGAAGTACTCATATTTATAGTTTATAAACTTATATTTTATACAAATTTTTGATTTATCTATGAATGGACATATTAGTTTGGGTTTCTATCATAATGGATTCCTCTAATTATTGTTATTACATTCCTATAAAACCCAACATCTAGATTGACACTTATCGATGAAAGCTCAAGATCTCCAAGAAAAAAATAATTATAAATCTTCATCCCCTTGAATTAAAAATATAACATGAAAATCTTTAAAACAAAACAAATAAAAGTCAAGAAACCTAAAGGAATTTTTCTGACTTAATTTTTTGTTGAAAATCCTCTCGTTCTGTAACATTCTTCTAGAAACTCAATTGTGGAACAAGTAATGATATTTTAAAATAATAAAACCCCAATTTCAACATCTAGACAAAGGAAACAAACTCCAAAGTCTTATACTAAATAACCTTTAAAAACTAATCAAAACATCCAAAATGAAGAAATATAAAAGGAAGAACAACTAACAAAAACAGAAAATAATTGTAAGGAATTTATGTGATTCAAGACTTTCCCAACTAAATTGGAGTAATAATATTATAATTATATTAAGATATGAAAAATAGTATAGTCTTTATACTTATAATTTTATAAGTACCAAAACACTACTAAAGAGAAATTAAAGGTTAATAGTGAATTCTTACCAACCTATAAATGAGTGACTAATGGAGTTGAACTAAAAGGGGTATGTATTTGATGAATATGGATTTAGGATACATTTTCACAAACATGCCATTAAGTAGGATCCTGATGATATTATTAGAATGAATCCTTATGTTCAAGCCTAAAAATTTTATGGTTCCAAATTAGTGTAGTGTGTATGTGATTCAACCTAAGACTACATTGAACCCGATGTAGTGTATGATTATGACTTGCACTTCCAATTCACTCATGTATGATTTCATAATTTATGAATCAAATATTTTATTCATTTATGTTTTTTTCATTCATTAAAGGAGTTAAAGGAATAAACCCAATAGGTAATAGTGTATATGATATGAACCAATGCACTGTGTTTAATGAAGAGCATTGGGTATGGCCTTTATAAATGGAATGAGTTACCTTAATTATTAATGACTAATTACATGTAATACTATTGAATATCTCTTCATTAATATATCATTGTTCATAAAAAACAGGTATAGTGCTATATCCCTACTCTGTGTATGGGAATCCTTAGGTGGTTAACTAGGATCAAAAGGTGGAAGTAATCCCCTTGGAGGTAGGAAGATATTGTTTGCTACTTCAGTGATCCTTATCAACCATACTCTATCATAGGAATAATATAGAGGAAAATAATTATAGATTATAGGTGTGATGTTCTTTATAAACACTTAAATATCGATTCCTTAAAGACAAATCACAATATTTTTGGGTTTTTTCCACTAAAAATCATTAGATAATCCTTTAAAACTCACTATTGGTGTCATGTCTATATTATTAAAGGATTTATAATGTTAAATAAAATAGTTTCTTAAAAAAATTTATATCAAGTTGCATCTAAAGTCGTGTCATATAATATAATGTGTTGTATTCATTTTTTTGATCCACCATAGAAAATGATAAATCTGTATTTTGAAGTATGATATATGGTATGACTTCTTTTTTTTCATGATCACATATTACAATATAAGATATCATAATGTTTGATATAAATAAGGGTTGCAAAAAATAGAAAAATATAACATAAATATGATATTATCCTAATCAAAAAACAGGATAGGTGTGTTATGATATATCCAATCATATTTTTTGATATGAATCATATTGTATGATTCATATATATCAAATAATATGATATATAGGTAGAAAATTCTTTCTCTCGAATCATTTATATTTTATGACGAATTTTTAGTAATAAAATAAATCATGCATAAAAAATGTTAATTTTTTTTGTTTTTTATTATGGTTTATGAAGTGTTTATAAATTATAATTGTTAGGAATTATAAATTGGTATTTTTCTTAAATAAATAAAATATGATAATTTCATATATCTTTAAATTATTTAAAAATTAAATAAGTTGTTTATTTATTTATTCCCTTATATTAGTCATTTTTTTAAATTTATTGAAGAATTTTAATAATTTTTATTCTTATATTTATATTATTAATTGATTCTAAGAGATAGATTTTAGCATTACATTCCAAATATGACTCCATAAGATTTAGTTTTTGTCTACCTTGACCATGGTTTTATTTTAGAGTTATAGGATTGATAATGGTTGGTATATTTAGTTTGTGCATACTGGGTTTAGAGATATCATGAATTGAGTTCACTGTAGAGTAAATTCTCCTTGGGGAGAGGGATTGGAGATCAGACTACCCTCCAGTTGGGATTCTTATACCTTCTGCTAGAAATGTGAGAGATTAGATATCTATCACTATAAAATTACTCATATTTACATTATTAAACTCATAATTCTATATAACTTTACATGAAAATTTCATGTACCTTGTTCGGGGGATGCATTTGAATATTTATGATTTTTTGGATTTTTGGGAAAGTAATACAAATTTTTGGGTTCTTTAATTAGCTACACATTAATTTATTGTGAAAACATTAATTTTGTGTATGGAATAGGGATTCCAAAACTAAATTTTTAAAATCATACCTCTATAAAGGAAAAAACATGAAAAATTAAGGATTTTATTAGATTCAATGGGTTTAATATGAATATGATATATATTAAATAGGGGTAATTTAAAAAATCCACTTTAAATTACTCCATGTGATATTTATTCTAAAGTTTCACATGTCAAGATCTCTATAATTCAACAAGGTAGTTTATACCAAAGTATGGTGTCTATAAATTATCTTTTATAAGTAATAGTAGAAATGGATAACCCTAAAAGTTATGTAACCAATTCTAATTGTGAGATTTGAGTGAAACCTAACAAGGAAATGCAAAATATTTAGGATATTAGAGGAATATAGTTGAGTTTATCCATAAAATAGATCTTGTAATATAGTTTCTCACTCAAATTTACAACAATAATTACTTTTATGATTGGGAAAATTCCCTACCTAAATAAATAATTGATGATATAAAACCCAAATTGGACTAGTTACTTAATAAAATTTGGGTCTTGGATTACTAAATAGATATGATGTATGGGTCATCATTTTTTATAATATAGAATTCATTAAAAGTTCTTGATGAAAAGATTTGATCCATGATACATACCCATAAATATGTCCCTATTGTAGTTTCCACCTTCCTTCATGATAATCATTTTTATATCCCTACAGTATAACAGTTCATGATTCTTAAATAAGGTTAAAAATTGTTCTAAAAGTGAATCATTTAGGAAATAAGAATATAAATGTTATAGAGGTAAATTTAAAAAATTATAACTCATGGGTATAGTATATCAGGTGTGCTTCACACATTTTCAATGATATAAATAGACTTAGAGATAGAATGGAATTAAATATGTATGAAGTATATCATTTCATTGGTAATAGAGAAAGATTCAATGGATTAAAGGTCATAACATATGACCTAAATTAACTAAGTTGATTCGTACTAGAATTGGATAACTACTATTATGCTCATTCTATAAAGATAAATTTTATTTATCTGTCATATTTGGACAAGAAGGGATTCACTTTAATTATTAAGAACAATAGTTATTCTATATATATTAATGATATGTTTTCTATAATTTCTAATATGATATTTTTTTACATTCTAGATAAATAAAATCATATTTATAACATTTAGAATAAAAATTTAAATGTTGATTCTAATCCCAATTATCTTTGGTATTGTTTACTTGGAAATATAAATTTGAAATGCATCCATGTATTCCATATATATGTATTATTGGAACCATTTCATTATGAATAATTTGAGTATTATGAATATTGTTTTTAGGAAAGATGAATAAAGAAAATTTTAGTGTAAATGGTGGAGGGGATAGTGGACTATTAGGTCTCATATATAGTGATATATGTAGATTAATGAGTACTTAAGAAAATGGTGGTTTTAGTTACATCATTACCTTTACTGGTGAGCTTAGTTAGTATGGTTATATGTTTCTAATGAGACATAGATATGAATATTTTGAAAACTTCGAAGAGTTTTTAGAAAAAGTATAAAATCAATTTGGAAGGAGTATTAAGATCCTTTGAATAGATGAGGGTGGTGACTATTTTATCTGAGAATTCATTAATCATTTAAGGCACCTGAGAATTATTTTAGAAATCACACCGTCTAGAAAATCACAATCTAAAGGTGTATCTTATATGATGAATTATGCCTTGTTTGGATTGTTTTGATCGATTATGAGTCAGTGTGTCCTTAATATTTTATTTTATGTTTATGATCTAGAGGATTCTATATTTATACTAAAACATGTCCCACATGAATTAGTATTAAAGAAACTATTTGAGATATAGACTAGAAAATTTCCATTATGTATTTTGTAAATATTTGGGGATGTAAAAAATTCATATGAAATTCATTTTTTGATGAGATTGACTCCAAATATGACATATTATTATTCGTTGGTTATTACAAGGAAGCTGTGAGATATTATTTCTATAATACCACTAAACATAGAGTTTTATGGCCTGATGTGGTGTTATTATTGTCAAGGAAAACAATATTCATGGAGACAGTGGGAGGAAATTTGAACATGGAGAAGTTCAATTCCAACAAATAGGAAGTGTTTCTGAGGTATAGGTTGATCTAGTCCCACAAAAAGTTATGGAAGAAGAACCAAATAAAGTTACATAAGTTCATAGAATGTATGTTAGTATTCATCAAGAGTTCATGAGGTAAGTATTTATCCTAAAAAATTAAAATTATGTTTTATTAATAAATGATGAAGTTACTACCTACCTAGAGGCCATTGAGGATTATGATTTTTAGAAATTTTTAAAACCAGTAGAACTAGAAATGGGCTCTATGCACACTAATATAGTTTGGATCTTAGTTGATGCACTTGAAGAGGTATGACCTATAGGGTTCAAGTGGTTTTTCATTTGAAAAAATGATATGTGTTGTAGAATTCCAACTTATAAATCATTTTTGGTGGGAAAATGTCTTAAGTAAATTCATGGTATTGAGTATAAAGAAACCTTTTCACAGGTTGTGATAATAAATTCCATGTGGATGTTTCTCAACATAGAATATTACATTGATTGTATGATATATAATATGTATCTAAAAACCACTTTCCTTAATGATAATTTAATTGAGGATTTGTATATGATTCAACCCAAATTTTTTAAAGTTCCAAAAAATAAAATTAAGTTATGAAAGATTAAATGGTCCATTTTAAAATTTAAGAAAGCATCTCAGGGTAGGAAAAGAATAATTGATGTTTTAATCAACAATTTTAGTTTCATAAAAAATTAATATAATTCTTGTGTATATAAATTTATTTCTAAGACTATAATTGTGTTTTTTGATAATTTATATGGATAACATATTACTTGTTATAAATGATATCATGATACTTCACTCTGTGAATATGTATCTAGGTAATTTCTTCTCAATGACAGGCATGGGTGAGGAAACCTATATAATGGGTATGAAGAACTATACAGATAGATCTAAGAGGTTTATTGGGCTCATTAAAGACACTTATATTCGAAAAATTTATAAATAGGTTTTGAATAGAGAACTCTAAAAAGGGTTCTTTATAATTATGAGATACTATGAATCTAATGAAGATTCGGGAACCTTCTATGGAGTTATAATGGGGGGATTAAATTCCCTATACATATGCCATAGTTTCTATCATCTATGAAATGTTATGTACTCAACATGATCTCACCTATACTCTTAAAATAATTTCTAGATACCAATCCAATCCTAGGGATAATCATTGTATTGTTGGAAAGAATATCCTTAAGTACATTTGAAAGATTAATGGTATGTTCTTAATCTCTATATGAGAGAATGAATTCGGCATAAAAGGTTAAACTAATGAAAGTTTTAATTTCAATAAATATGATATGAAATAATAATTTGGTTTTTTATTTTTCCTGAATGGTGGTATTATTATTTGTAAGAGTTCTAATTAATTTATTATAGTTGAATTGATAAAAAAGGTGGAGTACATCATTGCATCATAAGCTGTTAAATAAGGTGTTTCGATTAGGATTTTCATCTCTGAAATATAGGTGGTTCTTATAATTGAGGTAGTGATTAAGATTTATTGTGACAACAATGTAACCATAACTCAAAAAAAGTATCACCAATATCACCAAAGGACCAAAAACATCATTGGATGAAAAAAAATCATGAAAGAAGAATGAGGATCATGTAAATATATTGGTATGTTATATTTAATAATTTGATGTAGTGGTTTTATAATATAAATGTATTCATAATAAATTCAATATCCATTTATTATTCATTCATATGTACTATAATTTTCTTTACATGCATGGTAGAATTATAATATCCCCTAAAATTATGACTTTGAATTATTCATAATTGATTATCATCATAGAGTGGTATGGATTTTATGATATTTCAACATTAGAATGAGTATTTGACACATGAGATAATAAGTAGAGACTTATTATTTGGATTCACTTGCTAAGTGTGTTTCATGGGATGGAATATAATCATTGATATACTTAGGGATATATATGTATAAGAAATAATTCTTTCCTAAGTCCAGTGAGATAATTAACATGATAACCTTCATACTTTGATACATTTTTTATATAATTCAATAAAACTTAGCTAATTAGGAGGTGGTTGTTCATGTTGTTGATCATCTCATTAGTTGAAGTATTACCAAGATGGGATTTTTCCACTCCTGTGATGAGTAAATACATATTCACCTTGATTGAATTAGACTAAGGAAATTAATTTCCATGTTTAGTTGAGTCCCATGAGATGTGTTCATATTTTTGGATAAGGGTCATGCGATTTACTCATCCATGAGATAAATGAATTATGATAGATTCATTTACCAATTCAATATTTTTATGAGATTTGGAAAAATATTAAATGGAATATACTATATTGACATTTTTCCATATCTAGTGGTCACTCAATGTCATCAGAAAAGGAAATATATACACACATATATAATGTATATGATACATCTTGTGGTGTACATATTTATATGATATGTGAGTATGTTTGATGGAGATCAAATTATATACCTTAGTTGATTAAGTAGCATTGACTCTTTGCTACAGGTATCTCTCTGGTATATCTTTGAATAAGGATTTCATATTTTTTTCAACACTGCTAAGTACCACATGGTCAAACAATTAATCCTTTTTATAAATATTGAATTTTAGGAAAACTGGTTGTTCCTAAATAAATATTATTTAATAAACTATATTCAAATGATTTTGGATTTATTCAAAAATATGTTTCATGTATGTCACAAAGACTTTAGTGATTTTAGTGTAATTAACATATTATTATATGTTCACTATAATTTATATATATATGATGTATATGGATGGAGGATATTTTTCAAAAAAATTATAGTTAATTAAGAGATTGATTATATGTTTTTAAAGTATCCTAAAGCTCAAGACTAATCATAGGTTGGTTCCAATGTAGTCTAGTGTGTGTATGATGCAACTTGAGACTACATTTCACGGGATAATATGAGTTCTTATGGATAAAACTAAAAATTCAATCCCATATAGATTCATTAGTTGTGAATAAAAGTTTTAATTCATTTATGGATTTTTAGTTTACTTAATGAGTTCAACTAATAAACCCAATAGGTAATAAATTATGTGATTTGGGCTGATGGTCTTCAGTTAATGAAGAGAATTATGCATGGCCTATATAAAGGTAAGGATTAAAATTCATTAGTAATGGGTAGTATCATTAAATCCTCTAAAATCTATATTCCTTATCAAATAAAAATTCATTATAAAAACTGAAGGTTCCATTGCCCCTCTTGGTGTATGGGAATCCTTAGGTTTCAAACTGGGATGAAAAAGCTATTGTAACTCCCTCAAAGGTAGGAGGTGGTTGTTTTGCTACATTAGTGATCATGATAAACTATATTCTATCATAAGAATAATATAGTGGCTACTTCTTATGGATTAAATCTAACAACCAAATATTTTATAATATATTTATTTTTTTAAAAGTTATAAATCTTTGATATCTTGCTTTGCACACAACACCGAGTTTAAAGTAACTATGATATAGTGGTGAAATATTATTATTAAATATGATCGTTATCAAAAAGAATTTGTATTTATGGATATTAATAGGACCAACTAAATTATGAAAATATTTTTTTACGTGTGTAGAAAACTAATTTATTTGTTACCAACTTGTTATAAATGAAAAAATAATTTGACAGAAAAAAGATATGTTTTTATAAAAAAACATTTTTATATGTGAAATGTGTTTTTATCTTAATAAATTAAAATAATAACTATTAATAAATTATTTTAACAATATATATAGTTAATATATTCAATAAAATGTTTTAACAGTCATCTAAAGGTTTTTATTAGGCAATGAATATGAATAAATCTAGTTGTATACTTAATAATGAATTTTTATTAAAAAAAATTCATTGGGTTTTATGAACTTATTTTGAAATTAATTTATATGAATATTATAAAATGGTTTCTATATTAGGAATGGAAATAATTAAAATTATTTCATAATTTTTTCATAATGAATAGTTATCATGGTAAAAATATTGTAACCACGGTAAGGGTTAAAATAGGGGTTAACCAAAGAGATAATCATAAAATATCAAAAAAAAAAACTTGATTTAATTTGATCGGTTGATGTTATTTATTCATTTTCCTTATTATATTTGAATCTTTTCAATTTTGGAGAAAATTTACATGAGTAAGACATATATTATATAACAATGTTTATGTAAGATTTCCACCCACATCACTTATAAAATAAAACATCATATACTCTCTTCTCCACAGAAAATGAGCCCTTTATCTTGACTAATATCTACCTGATTAATCTACCAAAATCTTTATCCACAACCTTTAGGTTTTTATCTTCCTAAAATACCCATCCAAAAAGTATTAATGTTCTCTCTAAATAAGATTTATATGTCCTTACCAATCTTTGTCAGGTTTATTTCTTCTTAAAACTACTCTAAATGTTTTATAAAAATATTAGCATGATTTAATAAGTATATTAAATATACTGATATATTATTATGTTAATGGTATGTATGTTTTCTATCTCATTCCCATCCCTTAGAAAATTATAATGTTGCTCGTGCGTGTGTGTGGACTACAACCTCCATGAAGTGATGTGATCCATTTTTCATTAATCTTTTCAAAGATATTAATAATGATATATTTAATGAATATAAATGATATTTATGATGTAATTATAATTTTCTAAAGGTTAATTATTATGTAACTTTTATTTGTTCCATCCATAGAAAAGTGAAAACATTATATGTGTGTACGTGAGGACTGCCACCTCCATTAAGTGATGTAATTCATTTTTCATAATTGTTTTATATGAATGGTTATAATAGTGTATACAATTAAAGAGTGTGATAATTATTTCAAGATAAAATTCTAGATATGATGAACCAATTACTTAGGTAAAAGGATCAGAACCATCAAATCTAAACTTGCATGGAAAATGGACTAGATTTCACCCAAATGTTCATTTTAATAAATAATTGTTAATAAAATAGAAAATGAGAATTATAAAGGAATCATACATATTAAGTTATATATGAATATTATTATATAATATATTTAAAATAAATGTATATTTATTGTATATAAGGATTTAATATGTACAAATCAAGATGGGTATTGAGGTAATGGTTTATGTTACAATCTCATTTCATTTCAAGATTGTCTTTGCTAAATTTTGTTGAGTAAATTTATATGGTTATTACCCTTTAAATACAATATATTTTCTTCTCCTATATTTATTCTTGTAATTTTCATGTAATGATACTATTTTCCTTTATTTGGTACTTAAACTGATTAATAAAATGTTTTTAAGGAAAACTATCATTATTTCCTTTATGGTCGATGAACTTTTTATTCCATGCCCTTGTTCATTAAAATTATTGTGACCCATATATTTAATTAGTAAATAATACATATTAATATGTTAATATTAAATAAATAACATTACAATACATGTTGGTATCATATAGGTTTAGTGTCTTTGGAAAATTGAATATATAAACCATAGGTTCATAAAAGATCGGTATCATCTCTCACTACATTATTCATAACTAGCACCCTTATTAGACATATCATACATAAGTAATTTATTTATAACATTGTGAAAGGAAACATAAGAAATGAGGATCTCATATTCTCAGTAAGGTTAAACACAGTAAATACCAATGATCACTTAAGAATAACATGAGCATAAGAGTATGAGAACAAATGGTTAACATTTGAAAACCATACCCTATATATCATATATCATAATCATGAGTCAATTAATAAAGCTCAGAAGTTCATAATAAATGAATCTTAAAGGAATAAAATAACATATGAGAGTATAACATTGTCATAAAACATAATTTTTTGGTATACACAGAAGCATATAAAGTCATTCCCTTAGTTAACACTCATTTAAAATAATATTATAATGGATTAGATTCACTCTACATGAAATCAGATCCATATTCAAGGTTCACACATATGACTATCATAGTTGGTAGAGTACCTTACTGAACTAGGTTTAATCTCTATTCCATTCCTTATTATCTCACGATATATATATCTTTACGTAATGCATTGGAGGGATATATAATTCTGGACCCATCCATCATATTATTAAAATCATATATGTGTGTGAAATAAGATCATAAAACATTCATTATATAATAACTCATGGAAATAAAATGGTTTTCATAAATATTTTTTCATTTCAAAATATAATAGCTCATAGAAAAGAAAAGGGATTATTAAATCTTTCATCATAACATAATTAACCTATGGAAAAGAAATGGGTTTTATAGAATAATCCTTAAGTCATTGTCATCATAATCCATCCAAATAATGAAATTATATGGTATAATTTGATCATATCCCCATTAAATCATATGTATTATCAAATTATGTTAGCATAGATGAAAAAATCATTTAAAATATCACTTGATCATTTCTTGAGAAAAATACCATTTTCACTTTGAAATCAATTGTTTAAAATCTAATGTATTACCAAATATTAAGGAAGAAATTTTATTTGAAAATAACCTTTGAAAATCATAAATCAATATTAAAATCATTTATAAATCATTACTATGGAAAATTTCATTCATCTTATGTGCATTAAAACAAAGACTTCTTTCACATTTTTGGTAGAAAGTCAAAAGTATATCATTTTGAAAATAAAAAGAAGATTAATTTTAAAAAATTTATTGAAAATTAAATAATGGGTAAAAATTATTTTAAAGAATAATATCATAATACAATGATAATTATTGAAAACATTTTTAGAAAAAAATTGATATAGAATAAAAACTATCTTCCAACGAAGTGAGAAATAAAGTTAGTCTTCATTAAAAACATTTTTTTTGTCTCTTGTGTTATTAATCAAAGAAAAATAAAAGGAAAACATGTAATATATAGAACTAACTAGATGATAGGAAAATTCATGAATTATTAAGAGATATTTCCTAAAATTTCATCATCAGAAACTTAATCATAAACAATCCAGATAAATTATGATATTATAACCTAGACCCCTTACCTTAAGTTTGACTTTCTTCAAAACCAATCTAACTCAATTTATAATAAATTATAATTTATTATACTTCTATATCAAAATAATTTACATACTTAAAATATCATATATTATCCACTTATAAAATTTCAACACCCATTTATTAATAATTCATTATTAAAATTTATGTTTTCAGATGTCAGCTGCTTAATTTTTTAATAGAATTTCTGTTTGGTAGAATTGATCATTGTACTTTGATCATGGTTCCATTATCTAAAAAATATTATTCGTGATATAAATATCATATATAATGAATATATATTTTTTAGAGTCATCCATTAAATAAATATATATATACATAAAAAAATTATTTATATTGTTCATGGAGATGGTATGTTATATGTATGCATAAATGTTGTTTTCACTTTTTGATGGATGGAATGAGATAAAGGTTAATAGTAATTAAACTTTATATAATAATTATTATATCATATATATCATATATATTTAATAAATCTATCCTTTTTACTATATATGTAAATTGGAAATGAAAATAGATCACATCATTTCGTGGAGGTGGTAATCCACACAAAAGCCTGAGTGACGTTGAAATCTTCCAATGGATTGGAATGAAAGAAGGTAGATATGATTTTATAATTAAAGAAGAATGATTAGGTTATAAAAATCATATATAAATATTAGATGAATCATAATACCCATACATTAATTATAGTGATAGAAAATTAATTCTATCACTATGTGCAGGCAGTAGTCCACACGTACGCATGAACAATACTTTCACCTCCCATTTAATTAAAAAAAGGGGGAATAATGGTGGTTACATAATAACAATAACATTCAATTATATTAAGAATAATTAATTTATTATTTTAGGATGAATTTAATATATTTATAATAGGTAAAATAATAAATAATTTGAAATAGGTCGGGAATGATGATTACCTCTCCTTTAGTTGGACTCTATTAGATATTTTCATAAGGATCCTTGGAATGGAATTTTATGAAGAATAAAACATATAATTCATGTATATGGAATTTTATAAGATACTTTTTAATGTTTTTTCAGTGTATATGGCTCAAATTTCAGTAATGAATAGAAATTAGGGGTCTCTTTAAATAAGTGGGGGAGAGTACCCACTTGATATTTCTTATAAGATTTACATATAGTAATGTAATAATCAAGAAAAATGCTAAAAAACAAAAATATATTCAATTTTTGGTTATTATGAGGTCTAAATATGATCATAAAATAGTATTTAGACATGTATAACTAGAAAACATACCCTTATCTATTGGTTATCCTCCCCCTAGTAAACTTGTTTTTACCATAACCATGGTAACCGATTTTTACTGTTCATTATGAAAAAACATTTACTTGGAAATTAATTTTTATGATTACATATATAGAATAAATTTAATTAAATTCAATTGATAGAATTAGAAAATTTTAAATTAAAATTAAACCTATAAAACATAATGAAAAGCAGTTTTCTAGAAAAGTTTTTTCCCTAAGTATAAAAGGTTTTTTTTAAAAATACAACATAAAATTAACTAAAATGAGATAAATTTGATTATTAATAATTTAAATGAAATAATTTTACATTTGAAATAATTTTATGAAAAAAATGAACTTTTTAAATTTTTTAAATGAATTGAAATTTTTTAATAAAAAATTGTATTTTTCACTATTCATCGGAAAATCAATGTTTTTTGAAAATCTAAAAAGTTCACTCTAAGGTAATTTTTACATTATAATTGAATAAATGAAGTTTATTTTTTCAAATTTAATTAATAAAATTGGAGGAAATTAATTATATTATATTCTTATAAAAATCAATAAAACTATTATTAAGGAAAATTTTATTTTTAAATCATATAATGACATTACTACAAATTGAGTGATTATTTAGCAATATAATTTATTTATATAAAACCTTTAAACATATATTTTAAAAAATATGTTTATTAATAATCACTCCATCAATTAAGCGGATAGGTTATAATGATATACTATATTATGATTTATTTAGAGTTTGGGTAACCTGTATCCCAAGACATTGAAAAAAAAGTATTTAAAGAGAAATATATCCTTAAATATCAAGATTTTAAAAAAAAATGTATTAAGTAATTCTCTTTAATATGATGAAAATATTATTACAATTAATTTTCTTTCATATCTTTTTTCCAATATTTTTTTAAAAAAATTATAATATTTTTGAAAGAGTTTATTTATGACTTTTTATAAAAAGTGTGAAGGGAATATTTGTTTTAACATTTACCGCACAAAAAAAAATTCCAACCGTCATGAATATTCACAAACTAAAATATTTATTTATAATTTATCATTTTTATTTTCCATGAAATTATTTTTATCAATATTATTTGATTTTTTTAATGATAAAAAAAAGAAAAGGTTATTTTACCTATTTTTAAAGAAATGTTCAAATGCGCTTCTAAATATATTTTTCATCTATGAAAACATCCATTAAAGATTTTTAGGATTTACTAAAGATATTCTCTTATGATATCATCCAACTTATTAATATTTATGGCTTATGATGATGATAATTTAAGTATGATTCTATGAAACTTATTTCTCCCCCATGGGTTAATTAAGTTGTGATGAAATCATTATGAAACTTTTTTCTTTTCCACACGCTATTATATGATGAAATGATGAAATGTTTTTAGAAATCAAATCCCTTATATAGGTTATCATATTATTAAACGAATAATATTTTTATGATATTTTGGAATACATATGTTTGGTTTTAATTGTGTGATGGGGGGCCTAGAATTATATATTCATCCAATGAATTGTGTAAAAAATGATATCTCTTGAGATAATATATAATGGAATGGGAAATGAACGTAGTTCAATAAGGTAATTTATTTATTATGATAGTATTGGGAGTTAAAATTTCCTAAATAAATGATAGAATTAAGAGTGAACCCAATCCACTAGGATTGTCTTAGTAGTAATACTTAACTAAATAATTGATTTACATTTCTTGTGTGTATTCCACAAACCTGTAATTTTATCTAATGATATATTCTAATAAATCATGATTGATTACTGATTATTCTACAACCCTATGACTAATGCATTTTTTATGAAGACGTATTTCATGATTCATGATTAACAATATTTGATTGATTATGTATGGATTTCATAAGTTTTTAGTGTGTTATAATACCTCTATTCTTATCCAATGTGCATTTATAGTCATTTATTGATATCACCTATATTTACTCTTATTGAGTATCTAATATACAAATTTATTATGTTTTAATTACTAGGGTTATAAAGAAATGTTGTAAGTAGTGTATGTCTCTTAAGCGTTCTAAGTGAGAAAAAATTATTAAATATGTTCAAGGTATTTCATGAAATAATATTATTATGTTTCTATTATCTGAATAAAATAAATATTTATGGATTTGGGGAATATATTATTGTTATATTTATTAAAAATTCATTATAAATGATTTAATATTTATGTATGTAATTTTTGGGCATCATCTGTTGGTATTGGAGTTGGGTATGGTTATTTCTGAAGATTAAGATTAGAAACTTTACTGAAAACCATGTGGATATGTATAAGTATAAGATAACATACTGAATTTGTGGTTAATTTGATACTTTGTGGGTTATTAGTAATAAAATACCTATCAAGATATTACAAAGTGGATGTGGATGTTTCATAGGTGCACCTATGGGTAAGCACTAGAGTATTAACTCAATCATCACTCAGTGCATGATGATTGAGCCTAAGAATGCACACAAAAATATATACTCTCATGGGATATGATTTGGTTAAATAAAATTATATTCGTGAACAATTTTGATGAATGAGAGTATATAACCTATGTACCCCCACCCCCCGATATTTTAAAATAAAAACTCTGTATTTTATAGCATGTATGACACGTAGAACCAAGTGTAGAAGAAAATATAACACCCTGATACATTAAGATATATTTATTTTAAAAATAAAAATATATTCAATATATTTAATTACTCACAACTCTAATTTTATCTTGTATTACACAAAATAGTGATTTTATCTTCTATTACACGCAACACTCAGTTTAACTCATGTTATAAAGAACACCAAGTTCAAATGAAATATGAAATGTTATTAAAAAAATATTATCTAATATAATAGTTATAACTTCTATGTTAAATTTGAGGTTATGAATATTAATAATTAAATAATGAAAAATATGGTTATCTATTAATTAGTAATAAAATAAGATTCATTTATAAGAGAAATAAATGTTTTCTGAAAAACATTATTTTTTTTTAAAGGCGGATTAATCGTGCTTTAATGACATAATTTAAAATTAATATTTAAAAATTTTAGAAAATTAATTTGAAAAAACAAACATAATTTTTCATATTAGAGTACCAATATTATCTATGAGTGAATTATTGTGATTTTACTGAAAAGTTTAATTTTTTTATGAATAGTGAAAAACACTGCATTTTAATTAAAAATTACTTTTTTTTAATTAATTTATAATGTTAAATTGTATTATAAATTGGTTTTAAAGTAAAATTAATTCATATTTATATCAATTAATACAATTTATTCCATTTCAATCATTTTCATATTGAATTTATAAATATAAACTTTTTAAACTTTTGAACATTTTCACTTTAAAAACTCACCTTCTCATCACGTCTGTGGGATTAATTTTAAATTAAATTTTACCAATTCTCTGAATTTAATTTTGAAAAATAGATTCCATATTTTTAATAATAAAAATTTCTAATTTATTATAATGTAAAATTAATTTTTCAATAAAATGAATAATGGATGAAGTAAAAATTGTTTACTGCGGTTAAGGTAAAAATGGGATTATGAGGAGTTAAACTAAAAGGATATGGGTAAATTTTACCAATACAATTTTCTAAAAACTATTTTATATATATTTTCTAACACTATACCTATAATGTTTTATATTGGTCTATTTTTTGAACCTTGTGTCATATGAAAAACATGGGAGCACTCAATTATTTTCAAAAATACCAAGTGTGTTTTCTCCCCTACTTATAAAAGGTCATCCCCTCTGATATATTTTTCACACCTTCAAACCAATTTGGTTTGGAAAATAACTTACAAAATAACTTTAAAAATTCCCTCCACTCATACTAGATTCCTTATTTTTTCATAAATTCTTCCACGGAAGGCTTTTGTCCAAACCTTTGGAGGATACCAGAAGAAGAGGTAATATTGTTCAATGACCGTCTCAATTTATTTCTTTCTCAACATAATTAAATTATTATTAAAACAAGATGATATAATAAACTCAATATATTCCATATAATTATATGTTTCTTTAATAAATTAATTATCTAAAACCACCTCCACTTCTATAAAATGGGTTATGAAATCATCATTCATGTGTACGGCGGACTACTGCCTCATGAATCGATGTAGTTTGTTTTTCCATTACCACCATTAAAGATTGAGTATGATAATGTCTATAATATATATATATATATATATATTAAATCTCTTATTTCCATGTAAAATATTTGAATATTAATTGAGAATATTCTGAGACCAGGTGCTGAGGCAGTGTGCGAGATTGAGGCCTGATATTCCTGGAATGGTTCAAAGAAAATTGTTATGTTTTTAATAGCATACATAAGTGGATTTCCTGAAATAGTGTAATAACTTCTAAAAGGATACCCATATCAGAAATCTAAGGAAACCACTGTGTTCAGAATGGAAGGTTTACCCTAGGTGAAACTTAACTTTAGTCAGTGTCGGTCTTCAGTGAGAAAAAATGAAAAGGAAATAACCATAAATAAAATAATTAAATAAAATTATTTCATTTTAAAATCCTAATAACTCATGAATGGTGAATTGTATTGGAAATCCAATACCACCATTGAGTTTTTAATGTGCCATTTTACATAGGTTGGGCCTAATATCGACCGGTACAGGTTGACTGTGAAAGGTAATTTTTTGATGTTTTAAAAGAGAAAAAATAAACTTAAAATTTTTATTTCATTTCTTTTTGACTTTTCATAGGGATGATGTGATGCCATGATGGGGAATTCTGTTATATTTCTTAAATGAAATAGCATGAAGACCCTGTAACACATAGACATGGAAATGTTGAAATGTGTTTTCTTCATTTAATAGCTCGACAAAGATACGTGATTAGATTCACAATCGGGGAGAAATTACCTAGAATTTTTGGAGAAGAAAAGTGTTGGTGAAACCTCTTATTCTCAAAAGACAAATGAAAATGTGATGATGGACTGATATCACTTGTGGATGGATTTCTGACAACGATGTATATTCTTCCGCAATCAACACATAGCTAGGTAAGGGTTGTCTTTTGAATTGTTTCCCCATTCTTATTTTCAATGACTAATGTGGACCAACCCGCAAACAAGTTGATCCATAGTTTAATAATTCTTGTGTGATGGTTAGACTGTGTCATTTAAAGGGATTAAACCTTATTGATTATACTTTTTGTTTCATCCCCCATTTTCTAATGGGGCAAATGAAGACTGAAACGAACAAGGATCACATTAATTATTCAGTTGTTCTTGGTGTTTTCTCCTACCCCATTCTTGCATTCTTCACCGACGGACGCATGTGGTCACGTCGGGCTCTTTCGTGAGGTTCCGAATGTGGATGGACCCTCGGATCAATGACAAGATGATTTAGAGCCCACAACAGTGAAGACAGTGACCCGAGGATAGCAAGGGTGTCCCTAGTTTGAAAAACGGGGCACTAGAGAAGATGAGGTGGTTCGCAGAGCAGATCTCACTGATGGCGTGTAGCGGCACAACTCACTGGTAGGACTGCAGTGATGGGGAAGGTCAAATTGGGACTACACTGAAAAAAGGGGGCTATAGTGCCGACCACATGTGGTGACTCAGTCCGCCGGCAGGATGGTCGGCGGTCGCCGTGTCATGCGGCTAGAAGCCACAGTCTAGTGTAACCTCTGTGGGGTCAGTTCGGTGGCAGCTAGATGCATTGACTAGGCGGGTACGTGGCAGCAGCCACACCGATGCGGACCGAACCAGTCGTCTTAAGCGGGCTGGGCTAGGCTGGGCTAGCAGAACGAACTAGGTCCAATTAGGTTGAGCTGATCCCAATGGGCCAGGTCGACCTAATGGGTTAGGTCGGTCTGGATGGGTCAGACAAAACCTGTACTTGATTGGCCCCTTTTCAATAAAATTCTCATAACGTTCAAACTGTATGTCTATTTGATGATCCTTTTTTGGGAATTGGGACCCTTGTGATGAGGAGATACTTTAGGAATACTCTACAGAAGTTTTAGTTGAGGTAGGTGTGTGGCCCTTTTTCTCGAGGAGTAGGTGCTCCCAAAACAAGTGTGCTAAGAGCATAATCTAGTGGCTGTATGTGCTTACATAGAGTCTTTCTCCTACAGATTTTGTCTCCTGTGCCTACATGGAGTGTTTCTCTTGTGCCTACACAGAGTGTGTCTCATAAGGAGTGTGTCTTCTATTCCTTCATAGAGTGTATCTCCTACGAAGTTTGTCTCTTGAACCTAAGTGGAGTGTTCCTACTATGAAGACCCAGAGTGTGTCTCCTTGGATTTGAATATTCCTGGTGTTTATTCACATATATATTTTATATACATATACTAGTGTGGGATGACTCTAATTAATCTCTTTACTATACTTCTTAGAGGCTACATTTTGTGTACCTCTTTGGTACTCTACTTTGTGTATTTATTTGTGTTATACCATTGTGGTTTGGGGTCCCTATTGAGTATTGTCTTACTCACCCCTACACGGGCTTCGTCCACATGTGTCCTATCTTGATCACACTACCAAAAACTTTTATGGGAGCCTTGGTGGCCCAGAAACAGGTGGTACTTAGAGGGAGGCCCGAAAGACAAGGTGAACTTCAGCAACTTATGACAACTTATGTACCTACCATTCATGTAGGGTTTTCAGAAGATGGATTTCAGGAGCATGTAATTTTCTTTTGTTTATCTTATATACTATCCCTTTTTTACTTTCAGTTATTACTCTTTACCCTGTATGGGTTTTCTTAGTAGTATACATGCATGTATTCTCATTGTCTTCAGTTCCTACACTATTTCTTGGACATGGGTGCGTGTGTACAAGTACATGGTAAAATGCATCCCACTTGTGGGATACACCGACTCATCTCTAGTCGTCATCCCCTAGAGAATGGGAGGTGGACTAGGGGTAGTCATAGCATGGACCTTGGGGGACGGGTCATGACAGAGTGGTATCAAATCCTATGTTGGTTCTATCTTAAGGACCAATAGTCTTTGGAGTTGTTTTAGGAAAATAGTGTTAAGTGTTTTGAGTTCGTCTTTTAGGCATGGAGTCCAGTGTTAGTGTGGTGGCCTATGTATCCATACACTTGAACCCTGAATTATTATTTTTGACTCAGTACATGAAAACAATGGTTACATTCATCATATAGAAATTGATTGTGTTCTAATTTCCTTCAGTCAGAGTCATCTCACCAGGTATACTCTATTGACCGTGAGATATCTTATTCTATTTCAAGATTCTTCTACATAGGCATCCAACTATGATTTTGGGTTGGGACCATTAATATGGTCCACTGAGAAATGATGCATCGGTGCATGACCATTTTTGTAGATAGTGCCTTCTGGTGGTGAACCATGGATACCACAACCTGAAGAGCAGCATATCCTACCAGGGTTGCCAATAGAGGATGCATGAAAGATCATTGAATTTCATGAGTTTTAGAGATATAGAACTCCAAGGTTCAGTGTTGATATAGATCCTAAGGTAGTTTAGGATTGGATGGAGTTAGTTACATGAATTTTCCTCCTAGTGAGGATGCCTCTCGACCAGATGACAGTCCTAGTTGCGAGCCTTATTCAGGGCCCAATAAGGAGATAATGGAACTTGACGATCGAGAAACATGAGGAGCATACCCTCTCCTAGATAGACTTTGAGCACTTCTTTAGGGGGAGTTCTTCCTGGTGAAGTTATTTTTCATGCGTATATAGGATCCACTACACCTACAATATGGTAGAAAGGCATTAGAGGAGTACTTAGCAAAATTCATGGATCATTCTTGCTAATCCACAAACATGGTGTAGGACCCATTATTTAGGGTTCAGACCCTCGAGCAGAGGTTATATTGGGATAGCAGGGTATCAATGATATCCCTTAAAATTCTGACACATACTATGGTTTTGGAGTGAGCTATACTGGTAGAGATCTTTCTTTCAGAGTTGGAACTGGTGGTGGGAGCTACCAACAGGTGTTAGGTAGATGAGTCTTCAGCAGAAGGTAGTAAAAATATGACGTTGGGGTCCAAGAGGACTAGAAAATTTAGGGGATGACACCAACATTCAGGATTAGTAGTGTGGGGCTCCCTAGGAAGATCAGGTCAGCCAAAGGAGGGGTTGTGCTACTCATACAATAGTCAGGGACATCTGGATAGAGATTGTTTGACTGGCCATATGACGGATCATTAGATGGTCGAGGGACTTCCAAGATAGCGGTGGAGATAGGAATAGGGAAGTACACTAGTAGGAGGATGTGATAGAGGAGTGGGATGGGTGGCAGGATATGGACAAAGGCTTGAGGCACTACCACCACCACCCCCATGTGGTCTACCACAATCTTAGGTTGCTGGTGGATAGGGTCTAGGCGATGGAGGATTACAATCTCAAGGCTACGAGAATGATTAGAGGTACGATCTATGTTTTATCTACCCTAGTTGTAGTTCTTATAGACATAGGTTCTAGTCCCTCATTCCTTTCAATGGGAATTATTTGGAGATCTGATATTTCGGTGGAGCTGTTGGCTTGATCCTTACATTTAGAGACTCCAACAGGGGGATTCAACGATCACACACTAGTTTTGGAAGAGAGAGCTTACTCTTGGGGGTGAGAGCTTTGGCTGGGATCTCCTAGTAGTGGAATCTAGGCCTTAGGAATCCATTCTAGGTATGGACTGGTTATCCACATTCTATGCCCAAATATATTGTTTTAGGAAAAGAGTGTGGTGTGTCTATGAATATGGGACTAGGTTTTACTTTACAAATGAAAAGGAAATGCATGCAGTACATAATGGACTTACTTAGAGGAGGGTATATCCAATTACTCACCAGTTGTCTAGTCTCACCATCAGTGCGGTAGAGGAGAGGAGTCCCCAATTTCCTACAGTGGTGGACCAGTATGAGGGAATATTTCCTAAGGATGGTATAGGATAACCTCTTCATAGGGAGGCTTAATTTTGAATTGATCTGTACCTCAAGATGACACTAATATCCACACCAGCATATCGGATCGCTCCTGTAGAGCTTTGTGTGTTTAGGTTATGGTTGGAGGATATGTAAAGGAAGGGATTCATGAGAACCAGTGTTTTTTCCTGGGAATACCCCCATTTTGTTTTCTAAGAAGGAAGACAGGATCCTCAGGCTATGCGTGGACTATCAGCACTGGAATAAAAAAACCATGAAAAATAATTATCTGGTGTTGAGAATCGATAACCTCTTTGATCAACTGAAGGGATTGAGGTGGTTCTTGAAGATAGACCTAATATCCGGTTATCACCAGCTTCATGTACAAAATGAGGATGTATCAATGAAAACCCTCAGATGTTAGTAAGGCCACTAAGAATACTTGGTGATGTCATTCGGTGTGACCAACACCCCAATAGTGTTCTTGGGACTCATGAACATGATCTTTTATCCTTACTTTGACAGGTTCCTCTTGGTTTTCATTGATGACATCCTAGTGTATTCATCATCTAAGGATGGGCATGCAATACACTTGAGGGTGGTCATGGATACACTCTAAGAGCACCATCAATAATGTAAGATCACAAAGAGTCATTTTTGGATTTTGGAGTTCTATTTCTTAGGGCATGTCATTTTAAAGACTAGAGTTACAGTGGATCTGGCGAAGATAGAGATAGTGCTTTCTTAGGAGACACCCAAGAGTGTTACTGAGGTGAGGCGTTTATTGGGTCGTTATGGGTAATATCAGAGGATTGTGACTAAATTTTACATAGTATAAGCACCCTTGAAGGCTTTTTCATGGAAGGTATAGCTCTTCTTGTGGACAGAGAAGTGCCAGCAGTGTTTTTAGGATATGAGGTGGAGGATGATGAGTACCCCTATCTCGAGACTACCAAAGGAAGGCATCATATATGTAGTGTATTGAAATGAATCAAGGACCATGATGGTTTGTGTCTTGATATAGGGGAAAATGGTGATTACATATAGTTTGTGATAGTTGTGATAGAATGAGAAAAACTATAAGACCCATGATCCTGAGTTGGTAGCAGTAGTCTTCGCACTGAAGAAGTGGGGACATTAATTGATGGGTGAGCGATTTACCATATACTCTGACCACAAAATTATAAAGTATAACTTCTCCCAGAAGGATTTGAACTTGAGAAAGAGGTGGTGGCTAGAGATCCTCCAGGATTATGGCTTCAAGATGGTCTATACTCATGTAAAGGGAAATGTGGCGGCAGACACACTCAGTAGGAAATCAAGTTTGTAGTTGCTGATAGAGGCTTTGGATCAGTAAAACGCATTGTGGATATCATTTTTGGATGATGAAAAAGTATCTTATCTTCAATATATTGTCTTCACCCCTCTACAATTAAAGTGAGTCAGGGAGGCACAACTAGGTGATATTGACTATGAGGCTCAACATGCTCAGTTGTCCACAGGGAAGGCCCCTGAAATATATTCTATAGGTGGAGAGCACATCTTCCTTTTTAGAGGGTGCACCATTATACTAGTGGCGCTATAGTAGGAGGTACTGAGGTAGTTCCACACATCCCCTTTGGAAGTACATTTTGATGTAGAAAATATTTACCAGGACCTCTAACATCAGTACGGTTGGTTTGGGATGAATAATGTGATGCAATAGTTTGTTTCTAGATGCCTCACTTTCTAGTAAGTGAAGTTCAAGCACCAGGTTCTAGCAGGTTTGACTCAAACCGTTGAGGTTCTATGGTGGAATTGGGTTGGAATATTGATGGACTTCATGATGGGTTTACCACATACATCCATGCGGCATGATACCATCTGGGTGATCATTGAATGACTCACCATGTCGGACCCCTTCCTAAGGATATGGGAACTGAGTTCAGTATAGAGCTTTGGATGACTCTACATGTAGAAGATAGTTCGACTCCATGGATTCCCATCAATGATAGTTTCAAATCATAACACTTTATTTACATCTAGGTCATAGAGATCTAGGATCAAAAGGAAAGGATCTTTCATGGATAAGTGATTCCTTTAGTATGGGTCTCATGATAGCACGAGAATATTTGAAAGGGAACATGGGAGTGGGAGGCTCAAGTTCATTCTCAATACCCTCATATGTTTATGTTTTAGATTTAAAATATGAATATACCTAAGGTGGGGAGAATGTAATGTCCTGTAATTTCTATATAATTTTTTTAAAATTAATTAGGAAAATTCCAAGACTGGGAACTGAGACAACATGTAATTCTGATACCTAGTGTGCCCAAAATGGTTCGATGAAAATTATTAATTTTTTAATAGCGGACATAAGTGGTTTTTCTAACAACGTGGAATAACATATAAATAGGTGCCAGAATTAGAAATCTGAGGGAACCATTACATTCTTAATGGTGGTTTTACCCTAGGTGGAACTTAATTTTAGTTGGAATGGGTCTTCAGTGAGAAAACACAAAATGTACGTAACCGTAAATAAAATAAATAAATAAAATTATTTTATTTTAAAATACTAATAAATTGTGAATGGTGACTCATATTGGAAATATGATACCACTATTGAGTTATTAATGTATCATTTTACATAGGTAGGTCCTAACCTGAACTAGTGTGGTTTGACTGTGAAATGTAGTTTTTTGGATGTTTTAAAGGAGAATACAAAAACATAAAAAGTTTATTTTATTTCTTTTTTATGTTTCATAATTATACATCGATGTTGTGATTCCACAATGGGGAATCTTGTTTTATTTCATAAATGAAATAGCTTGGTGACTCAGATTGGAAATCTGATACCATTGTTGAGTTCTTAATGTATCGTTTTATATAGGTGGGACCTAACATCGACTGGTGTGGGTTGACTACGAAATATAGTTTTTTGGACATTTTAAAAGAGAATAAAAAAACTTAAGAAGTTTATTTTATTTATTTTTTATGTTTCATAATGATGCATCAGTGTTTTAATGCCACGATGGGGCATATTGTTTCTTTAATAATGAAATAGCACGGTGACACTGCAACACAATGATGCAGAAACACTAAAAGGTGTTTTATTTTTTTAATATCTTGACAGGGATATGAGATTAGATACACAATCCTAGATAAATTCTCTAGAAGCTCTGGGGAAGAAAACTATTGTCAATAACTCTCATTGGTGAACAAAAAATGATGATGAGATGATAGACCAAGATTTCCAGTAGATAGATTTCCAACGACAATGAACATTATTCAGTAATAGATCCAAACCCAGGAAGGGGTTGTATTTTTAATTCTTTACCCATTCTTGTTTTCAATGAAGAATGTGGACCTACCCACGAACAAGTTAATCCAAATTTCGATCATTCTTGTTCAATGGTTATACTACGGGATTTAAAAAGATTAAACCTTAGTGATTATCTATATTTTTTCATCCTCCCTTTTATAATGGGATGAATGAAGACCGAAACAAACAAAGTCGATGTTAGTTCTTCAGGTATTCATGGTATTTTATCCTACCACATTCTTTCATTCTTCTTTTATGAACCAATGTGGTCGCTTCTGAATTTAATGGGAGCTTCTAAACAAAGTCAGACCCCCGGAGTGACGACAAGACGATTTGGAGCCCATTTTAGTGAAGACGACGACTCGAGGATCGCAAGGGTTTCCCCATTTTGAAAAATAGGGCATCAGAGGAGATGAGGTGGTCCGCAGATTCGAGCCTGCTGGTGGCCATACCTGGTGGCATGGCTCTCTGGTTAGTTGGTGGCAAGGGGCGTGGTCTAGAAGGATCACGTTGGTGGAAGGGTCTTGTGGCGTACGGCCAAGGGTGTCGACCAGGGATATCAGTAGGGTGGTCGCAACCGAGACACGACCGAAGGCCGCATCATGCATCTAAAATTTTAAGTTTAGTGGGACCATGATGAGACCTCACAACAACCACTACGGGGTCGGTCATGTGGCATATTTTTTCTTTGACTAGGCGACGAAGTGGAAACTAGAGCATACCGGTGGACCGAACCATCCTTCTTGACTGGGCTACACTGAAGCAGGCAGGTCAGGCTGGCAGAATGGGCCAAGAATATCCGGGACCTATGGGTTAGTTTGGCTGGCCCTGAGTTGGGTCGGTTCAGTCTGACTAGGTCAGAAATGACCCAGACCCGACCGGCCCCTTTTCACTAAAAGGCTCGTAACTTTGAAATCGTATGACCATTTGACAATCCGTTTGTGGTGTTGGAGCCCTTGCGATGAGGTGGTACTTTTGAGATACTATATTAGATTTATTTTGGAGGTATTCATACAAACATTTTTTATCAAGGAGTATGTGCTCCCAGAACGAGCGTGCTAAGACTAGAATCCAGTGGATGGTTGTACCTACACAGAGTGTGTCTCCTACAGAATGTGTCTCCTGCACTTTCATAGAGATTGTCTCCAATGGAGTGTGTCTCCTGTGACTACATGGAGTGTGTCTCCTACAAAGTGTTTCTCCTACAGAGTGTTCTCATGCGCCTACATAGAGTGTGTCTCCTGCACTTATATGGAGTGTGCATACTACGAAGACCTGGAGTGTGTCTCCTTGGATTGGAATATGCCTGAAATTTTTTCGTATATGCATTTCATATACATATACTGGTGTGATATGACAATAATGACTCTATTTACTATATTCATTAGAGGATAAACTTCATGTACCTCTTTGGAAATCTGCTTTGTGTACTGTTTTTTGGTATATATTAGTGTTTTGGGGTCCCTAATAAGTATTGTTTTACTCACAACTATACAGGATTCTCCATCACGTGTCATGTCTTGTAAAGATGACCAAAAACTTTGATGAGAGCCTTTATGGTCTGAAAACAGTTGGTACTTATAAAGAGTCCCAAAAAATGAGGTGCACTTCAGTGAATTCTAACATCTTTTACATCTACCCTTCTGGTAGTGTTTTTGGAAAATGGATTCCAAGAGGTTGTACTTCTTTTTTATTGGTCTTGTATACTGGCCCCCTTTACTTTCAGTTTGTATTGTTTACTCTATGTGGTTTTTCCTAATAGTATACATGAATGTCATCTCAGTGTCTTAAATTCTAGAACTTTTCAAGGAGACGGCTATGTGTGTACAGGTACTTGGAAAAATGCATCCCACTTGTGGGATATACCTACTCAATACTAGTCATCAGCCCCAAGCCTATGAGAGGTGGGATTAGGGTAGTCATGGAACGAGACCTGGTGGATGGTTTGTGAAAATATTTGTAACATATTTATACCTATAGATTCATTATATAATATATATCTTATTACCTTACATTCCATAAGAGATATGATAACATCGCTCCTTTGTATGTTTGAATGCCGCCTCACAAAGCGATATGATTTGTATTTCACTAACACTTCACATGGAAAATGATAATGATAAATTTAATGATTATATATAATATACATGAAATAATTATTAAATTAATGACATATTTATCATTATTTAGTGATAATATATCATTTTATTTTTTACTTTTTCACTCACTTAAAGAAGATAACATCGTTTGTGTACGTGTAGACTAATGCCTTCACAAAGTGGTGTGACTCTCTTTTCATCACCACATTTCATTAATGATATATATAATTATATATTAGGATATATATTATATTATTATAATTCTATAAAGATTGTGTTTTACATACCTTCTTCCCATAATGATTATTAGAAAATTAAAACGTTACTCAGGCTTATGTAAGACCTACCGTCTACATGATCGAAACATACATCATTTTTCATAACCATGTTTCAAGATTGGTTTTAAAAGTAAAATTTATTTAAAAATATAATAATTATTTCATGAATATTATTTTATATATGATGTAACTGTATAATACGCAAAATAACCATAACTTTCATTATAATTTATTAAAGAGGAAACCAGGTAATTAACACCCCAAATAATGAAAATAACAAAAAATTATTAACGAATGGGAGATGATATGTTATAAAAGGATCATATATGAAATCATAAATACTAATTTGGTTTTTTTATAAGTTAATAACTTGTTTAAAAATACTATATATAAGTTTAAATTACTTTCAAACAAAATGAAGCTTGTGGAAAGTGATTTCATCTTAATTTACATTCCACTGAGAATTATTTGTTATTATAAACCAATTAAATATTACGTGGTTTATATACTTTCCCTTTAACATGTAATATAATGATTCATTCATAATTCATGGTATTTTAAGTTTCAATTTGAATTATATCATCTAAGGTATTTTGACTTGAAAATTACCAAACGGTAAAAGTAATTGTGTAATCTCACTTTCTTTTTGGATTATTAACTTTCTATTGAAAAAATAAATTTATTATAATAACTATTCATTAGAAAATAAATTTCTATTAAATTTCCACATTATTTGGTAATATATTTTATTATTTACAGAACTATATACCATTTTTACTTATAGTGTTTACATTGAAATTTATTTGATTAACTGGGGGCATATTAAGAAATTTGTATCCTTTACTCAATTCAAATACCTGATGATAAGGCACACTATTTATGAATTAAATCAATAGTTCGATATATTAGGAATGATTATAAATGCATGATATGGGTAGGTTACCATTTATAGAAATTCCCTCAATGCATTGGTATTCTAATGAGACAAAATTAGTTGGAAATACCCTATGTGTTTGTAACCAATATGTTTTAAACTATCTCGAGAATTGATGTTGACAATATTGATAGAGTTATCCAAACCTGGTGGGTCCATACCCATTATGATTTAAACTATCTTAAGGATGGATATTGATGGTAAATGTTTCATATTCCTAGGAATAAAGTAATCCAATAATAATTCATTTTCATCATTAAGAATTTAGTTTTTGTTATTATTATCCTTTAAATGATCGTTATGATGATATCTAGGGATTCATTTCATTCTCAGGTTATTGATTAAATGGAATGTGTTCTCAATTATTTACATTTTCATATTAATTCATCCTTATCTTTTAATTATAGTCAAGTTATTTTAAAGTAATTTGTGTTTGGTTATTTACTTTTTCATATTGATTATTCCTTATCCAGATATTTAAATAGAATGTGTGTTTAGTTCTTTACCTTTTCATGTTGCTTATTCCTTATTTTTTCATGATATCTTCCTTTGTACTTATCCATTATGAAGAATTTGAGCTCACCATTATTTTTCCCTTTCCCCAGAAACCCATGAAGTGTTCTATATTTGATATGAAAGTATATTCTATAGGGAATGATGTTATTCTTGAAAAAAAAATATGTTGTGATTTTTATTTTCAAATGTAATGTATGAATCTAGTATGTATCTAGTTTACCAAGACTACTAAACTAGTACATTATTTGATATTTGATTCCTTATATAATATTCCAAATTAATAAAGGATACATCATCTTTGAGCTTCTAGCATTATAATCGTCACAACCTATAACAACTCATGATAAGACATAGTGATATGAGATGAACTAAAAGTTTTATGGGTTGAAAAAGGGTGTAATAATTTAGAACATTATAAGAATTAATTTCATAATATTATGACTGTATACTATAATTATTAAGGTTTTATAATAACAAAAAGTTTATTAGTTTTATTCAATGGCCATAATGAGGAGGAATTTTGTTAAAAATGAATGGCATGACCAATGAAATGACTATCCTATGGATAATCCAAGTGAAATGAGATATAGAATGTGAAACCTTTTGATTATTCCTAATTGGATCTCTCAAAATATAATTAACAACCTAAAAATAGTTGAATTTATAAATTCACCAAATAAGAGTAGAATGAATTTGTTTGGAAACTTTAGGTGATAAAGACCACATGGGGAAGAATATTCAACATCTTATATGTCAAGAATTTGGGAAGAATCACCCATGGGAACTTCTCAAAGGAATAAGAATATGTTTTATGTATATAAAATAAGGGTATAAAGTAAATAATTTCTAAGGAAAATTAAATAGTTTAATAAAGTTAAATAAAGTTCATCCTAAGGCACCGCTAATAGTTCAATGTATTATGTGTAGGGTATATTGACAATATCTAACTAAATTCCCTAATCCAATAGTTAACTCCAATATCAAGGAAGGGTATATCATATTTTGATCTCTGAAGTGGATAATGATAGTTAAGGGACACTTATCCTCCACTCCATAGATGGAAGCATCATATTTATGTTTTTAATAACATTCCTTGTGAAAATATTATTATTTTTCCTTAGTGTAATTTGATTTTATTTTGAGCATTTGTAATATATATATCTATAGAGATCCCATTTAAACTTATAGAATAAAGAAAGAACATTTGATATTTTGAATTAACCATTGATAATATTTTAGTGTGAGGGTGAATATAAACTTATAATGGAAATTACTTCTATTATATGGTTCTTACTACCTATTCATAAGATATATTAATCTCAAATGGTTAGGGATAAACTCAACATTGAATATATTCTTATTTTTCAGGATTGTACTGATTAATTTCCTAAAGAATTCCTTAGCCTTACTTTGAATCATGAATTTGAGTTTTCAATAGAACTTATAATTAGTGCTAAACCTATTTTAGATACTTAATATATAATATCTTCTATTGAGTTTTAGTAATTGAATAAGAAACACCATGATAATCATGATAAGGGATTCATATTCCCTAGTTCATCACTATTGGGTGCACTTATTTTTTCTTGTTAAGAAGAAATTTGTGAAAATTCATATTTTCATTGATTATAATGAAATTAACAATATCACTATCAACAGAATTATCATATCCCACATATTGATGACTTATTTTATCAACTGTATGGATATCAATACTTTTCCAAGATTAAAATTCATTATGGAGATCATTAATTAAGGGTCAAAAAAGAAGATATACCCAAGAAAGCCTTCCATATGTGGTATGGTCATTATAAATTCATAGTGATTACATTATAGTTATCAATAACCTTTATATATATATGGATTTAACTAATAGAGTCCTTAGATATTACCTCAATTAGTTTTTAATGGTATTTATAAATGATATTATAATATATTATAAGATCAAACAGGGGCATGAATATCATTATATGTTTGTTTTGAAGACCCTTAGGAAGCATAAGTTGTATTCCAATTATATAAAGTGTAAATTTTAGCTACATAAATTTTATTTATTGGCACATATAGTCTCTTATGAGGGTATATTAGTGGATCCTTCAAAGATGGAAGTATTTGGGAAATGGATCAAACCAACCACTATGATTGGGATCCATAGATTTCATGGGTTGGTTACATAATATCAATTATTTGTAAGATATTTATCATAGATATATAATCCAATAACCAGGCTGACATGGAAGGGATGAAAGTTTATTTAGATAGATGAATGCGAGTAAAATTTTAGGGAACTAAAAAGATGGTTGTTCAGTGTGCTTGTTCTCACACTACACTATAGTAGAGAAGGTTTTTTGATCTATAGAGATTCATTAAAAAGGAATTGGGATGAATCCTCATAAATAATGACATGGTGATAGATTATACCTCACACCAATTGATGATTCATGAGAAAAATAACACAACTCATGATTTATAGATGACAATGATAATTTTTTCATTAAAAATATAGAGGCGTTATCTTTATAGTGAAAATGTGATATATATACTAATCAAAAAATCTTGAAGTATATATTCACACATAAATAGTTAAATATGTGAAAAAATTAGATGGTTTTAGTTGATTAAAGATTATGACTACTCAATATATTACCACCCTAGGAAGGAAAATAATAGCGTAGATGCTCTATGTCACAAAGAACATGATAGTTTTTTCATGATAAGGATTGAAAGAGGTCTTATAATTATGGATTTACATAATATAAAACATGAAATCATGATAAAAAGAGACATATCATATATTTCTTAGATGAATTTTCAATCATCCATAAATTTGAGCATTAAATATACATAGAATAAAGATGTTGTACAATATAATAGAGTGAGGAATGTTCCTAAGTTAAACCATGATTGTGATAGAATGGTATGCTTCAAAAACAGAGTATTTATTCCTTGAAAATGATATTTAATGAATTATTTATTGGATTAAGTTCATATTTCATCATTATTTATTCATCTTAAAATTAATAATATGTATAGATATCTGAAAGAGTATTTCTGGTGGGACAACATGAAAAGGGATATTAAAAATTATGTATCTTGATGCCTAGTATTTCATAAAGTTATGTAAGAAAGGATTATTTCTAAAGGTATGGTGAAACTACTACTCATAACATAATGAAAATGGTAAAACATCACTATGAATTTTATTATAGACTCCTCAAAACATCTCAAGGCCATAATTCTATTTGGATTATAGTCGGTAACCTTATTAATTCAGAACATTTCATTGAAATCAGGGAATATTTATCTCATTAGAAAAATTCCAAGATATAAATTATGTAATGGTATGGTTCTATAGAGTAACACATTAAATTTTACCTTTTTGGGATCTAATATTTACCTCAAAGTTGTAAAGAAGTATTCATAAAGATTTAAATATGGAGTTGAACTTTATCACTGCATATCATCCTCAGATAGATGGTTGGTATGAGAGGACCATTCAGTCCCTTTAATATATTTTGGGTTCTTGTTCTATGGATTTCAAAGGTTGTTGATGAATATCCTTTGTGATTTTTTAACATGGTTTTTTATTTTTTGGCAACTAACTTTTGTTGAAAGTATGTTGTTTTAACCATATGAAAATTTTATATGGAAGTGTGTTGTGTAATTTTTAAAACTATAGATGAATATAAGTTTTTTATGATGAAATTTTTTTAGATGATGAAGAATTTTTTTTGATTGAAGAATAGTTGTTTGTTGATATGAAGAAAAGTTTTTGACGAGATGATAAAAATTTTGTTTAGTGAATATGAAGAAAAGTTGTTATACAGGAAAATTTTTAACATTGGAAAGATAATAACTTTTAAAATATAATTCATATGAGGCATTTTTTTTTAAGTTCTTAAAAATTATGAATAATTCATGATATGAGTAAGAGTTAGAAAAATAAAACAAAAGTGAAATTTTTAGGGAGTTTCCAAAAATTGATGTTTTCTGGAAGCAGCATCATAAGGGCCATTAGACTGAGAAGTTCTATCATATTGATAAGTTATTTTAAACTGATAATTTCTATTAGAATGATAAGTTCTATTATACTAATAAGTTGTATTATTCTAAGGATTTATATTATACTGATAAGTTATATTAGACTGAGAAGTTCTATCGGTATGAAAATTTATATCCTACAGAGATGTTCTATCAGAATAAGAAGTTTTATTTTACTAATACGTTCTATCAAACTAAGAAGTTATATCAGTATGATAATTTATATTAGAATGAGAATTTATATCAGACTAATAATTTTTATTAGACTAAGAATTTATATCAGACTAAGAAGTTCTATCAGACTGATAAAGTTTAGGAAAGTTAAAGTTGCACACGATGTGGTGGAATTTTTAATCAATAGTGTTTGATGGTTTCTAAAGCCTTTAGAAGTTGAAAACATGTTGTAATACTTTTTTAGTTCACCTAGAGAATTATATCAAGTAATAATATTTTTTTATTTTATTTTGGTTAAAAGAGTTAGAATTATGAATAGAGTTTTAAACTGATATGTTTCAAAATTTTAGTTTCTGTATAGAGCATTTAAAATTTTCAAAATTTTAAGAGAATGTATTTAAAGTAGGTTAGAAAAAAAGAGTTTTCTAGATCACCATTTTTGTGATGATGTTTTTTAATACAAGAATAGTTGTAAATAATCAACATGTTTCAATAAGACTTAATAATAGTTCATGATATTTCAAGCAATCACATATGAATTTAAAATGTTAGTGAAATTTGAAGTTTTGGAATTTGGGTGAGATCAAAAAACATTTTAGTTTCCCACATTTACTATTTTTGTACCACCTATAAATATAAGTGGAAAAGGGAACTGGACATGGTTCACCCATGCATAAAATCTTTTACAATGTAAAATTTGTGTTATAAATATGTTTTCTAACCAAAGTTGTTTCAAGTTGAAGAAGAGTTTCCTGTATAGTATTCTGATCATAAGATAAGACTGATCCAAGTTTAGTTTACCAGAAAAAGAAAATTGGACTGAGGGTATTGGTTAGAGTTTTTGGTAGTTTTTTTAGAAGTGAATTTTTTATTTTGTAGAAGATTCAAAAGCAGTTCATTGGATTGAGCTCCATCAGACTCAGCTTTATTAGACTGTGTTTCTGGGTGAATCCACTTTGAGAAGAAAGATTCTTTGTATCATTTTTCTGTGGCTCAAATTTTTCTACACAATATCTTTTAAACTAATGGTAGTTATTATAATCATTCCAATCAAGATATAGAAGGTTTCTAAAGATATTTGACATAAGTTGTATTCACTTCTTCACTATTTTGAATTTTTATAGACCCACATGAGTGGTTATGACAAGGATATCAGTTCTCATATTGATGTCGACCCTTATAAATAATTTGTTCCATGTTTACTTCTCTATTTCTACATGAATTTTTGTTTACTAAAAGTTAATAAGGAGGATACTCTAACAAGTTTATTTGGTTATGTTTTCTAAAGATGAAATTTGTAAAAAGGTAACAAATGATTCAACCCCCCCCCCCCACCCTAATTTTTTCTTTGATCCTTTGGAACATTATTTTGGATAATCAGTGTTCTCTAGTTGAGTTTTCTTAAAATAATATATTTCACTCAATCATTCATATTTATCCTGATGAAACCCTCTAGGGAAGGAAGTGAATAAATATAATGTGTTGGGATGAAGTTAAAGAAAACAAGATATTGGGACCTGATCTATTTGAGGAAATGGTAGATAAGGTTAGAACCATTCAGTAGAACATCTAGGTAACTTATATTCAATAGAAAATTTTTAATAATAATTTTTGATGTGATATATATTTGGAAGTTGGTGAAAAGGTATTACTACAAATATCTTCTTTAAAAAAGGTTATGATATTTTTAAAGAAGGGAAAATTGAGCCCTATATATATCACCCCTATTAAATTCTTGATGGTATCATGTCAGTTTCTTATCTCTTGGTTCTTCCATAAAATATCTATCAAGTTCATGATGTGTTCTATGTATCTCTTGTAAGGAATTACATACTCAATCCTTTATATGTAATAAACTTATATGTCATTCCACTAGATCATGATCTCTCTTTTGAGAAAAAACCAGTGGAGATTATGGATCAAACAGAGAAATTATAGCAACCCAAGCTAAAAAAACTTAAGTAATTAGTTAATTTTATGATATAGATAATACATATCGCAGAAAATCACAAAAACTGAGGACCAAAAGTTTTAGTTTCTTAGATATTATATAAATAAAAAACTTAATCTATAATCATTTATCTGCAGTTGAAATCCTCTCGACTCCCTTTTATATTTCCTTAAGTTATACTAATCTTCAAAATTTGGGGAATGTAAAACATAAGAAAGTGTTGAGCTCAATCTCTTAGTAAGGTAAAACATATCAACATGTTTTCAAGAGTTATATCATAATAATTTGATAAAACATTGGTTGTGGATAAATTTCTTATTAAAAATAACCTATAAAAATAAGCATTGTCCGTAAGTTGGGATAAAAGTACATGTAATCTCAAATTTACAAACATATATCATCGAAAAAGTGCATGGAATCATGTGACATTAAAATTGATTCAAGGAGCATAATCATAGGCACGATATTAAAAAATAATATTATAGAATAACCATAATAATAGAAATAATATTTCAAGGCTACTTACCAACACATTCTTCACATTTTATACTTTATTTAACCATAAATACACCTTCTTGGGCTTGGGATAACCCAATTTTGTGCTCTTGGTCATGCAATAAAACCTCCAATATACCCCATGGTCTTGGGACAAATCCTACCATCTATGATTTGGCTTCGGATAAATCCTCTTGTTCACCCTTTTACTTTCGATAAATCCTCTCATGTACTATTTGGATAAGGATAAATTCCCATGTGTATCCTCTGGCTTGGGATAAATCATCCTATGTACCCTTTGACTTGGGATAAATACTCAGGTGAACCCTTTTGAGCATATGAGACATAAACATAAACTATTTTATTGGAGGTAAATATATTCCCCTACCCATAATCATCCATACATATGTGTGACACATAAAATAAATCTCTATCACATCATAAATAACCCAAGGGAAGAAAATTGGGTTTCACGACATTTCCAAATGGTATCACCAAAATTGACCCCAATAGTGTAAATGGTTTTACCAAAAAATCAATCACCCTAATAGAGTATTTTATAATAACATTTATATTGTGTTTCATAAAAAAGAATTTCTATTAAAATAAATCCTTTATAGATTAATAGAAAAATCTTGGTGAAAACATAAAAGAGTTTTTAGAAAATGCTTTTATCATTGGTGTAAAAGAATGAGTTACAGTCACTTTCAAAAGTCATTTATGAAAAGGTGAAGTGATTTTTTTTGAAAAAAAATTATTTTGAAAATAATATTTAATAATAGTGATTTTAAAAAACATAAAATTTATCAAAATAAATGTGGGGTGGATGATAAAACATTTTAAAATATGGAAAAGTATTTTAAATATTTTGAATTCTTTTTATTGAAAATACACATTGTAAAATATGTAACAATTTGTAATTTTTAATATAGAAGAACTAAAATATATAGTTCACATGATATAACACATAATTTTGGTTCCAATTATAAAGGATAACCATTGTGGAAAAGGAAAATACAGATAAGGGGGGGGGAACTCACATTAAAGGGGTGGGAATTATTCTTAATAGTGATATAATTTTCAAGGAATAGATTCATCAATGTAAAATAATTGGATTAAAAATTAATTATAACCATAGAAAAAGATAAATTACCATGAAATAAAATCTTATTGTTAAATAAAACAATATTATAAGAAGGAGAAATAAAATATTTATTATAACTCAATGAAGGGAGTTAAGTTAACAAAAACAATTTCAACTTTGGAATTTTTGGAATCAGAATCAATTTGAATAAAAAATGATATTGATCTTAAAACACCATGAATTATATTATTTTGTAAAAATAAATTTAATGGAAATTAATCACACCATAGTAAATATTTTAGGGTTCTCAATAAGAAATATGTCTCAAGAAATTAAATTTGGGATAAACTCATACCTTGAATTATTGATTAATTGAACATACTCTAACCTCCTCTATAACAAAAATAAAAATAATAATCACTTATTTCAGAAAATTATTCATGGCTATAACAATTTATAAACTTCATTTATAATTATTCCATACATGTATATTACTTGGTTAATATCTATTTTCTATATCAGTTGTAAGTAATCTTGATAATTTAGAACCAGTTTTGTAAGAGTTGTGTTATTATTCATTAATATCCCAAATTTAATCATTACTGTATAATAAAATTTAATGTAATTGAATATTTATAATTATGTATAACATTATAATTTCATTCTATTGTATTTTTTTATGATTCTTAAGTCGAAAATTGGTGAAAATCGTGATTTAATGCTTCTTAGTGATCAAATGATGTTTTCTTAAATAATGAGTTAAATTTTTATATCAATATTATTGAACCAAACACAACTAATTATTTACTTATTTATATCAATTATTATAGTAAGTTAAATTATCATAGTCATCCATTATATAAATTTATATCATTTTTTGTGTAGGTTGTTAAACAAACCCAAATAAGAATATTCCATAATTAGTGGATGGTTATGAAGTGATTTAGTTGTAATATCATTATACCAAAACTATAATGATATTATTTAGTGTTTATTAGTGTGATATATCATAATTTAAAGATAATTATAAGAATAATATATCTTATAAAAAGTTATTACATAATATGAATAAATTATTCTTTTCCCTTAGAACACTCTTTTGGAAGGTTGAATTTACCATGGTAGTTTATTTCTCATATTATTAATATGTCACCCAATTTATCTTTAAATAACCTTAATAGTTTCATAAATATAATATTTATCTATTAAATCCATTTTCCTAACCATATATGTAAGGTGGTTATGAAAATAAAAAACTAAAATTGATCTTTTCATGGAGGTGGTAGTCCACATGGATGCATAGATAATGATTTCATTTTCTATAGAATGAAGAAAATGAGTTATATGGTTTATGATTTCAGAATATAAAATATTTAACAAATATCTTGATTATATATTAAATTCCTTATTAATACTAACCTTATAATTTGGTTAAGTAAAACAAAATGCATTGTGTCATGAAGGAAGTAGTTCGTAAAACACACGAATTATGGTTTTATTTTTATTAGTAGGAACGGTATTGGTTGCTGATGCTTGTAGCATCATTGTAATAACATAAAAATATAATAATTATACTTATGTTATCATTTTAATATGTTTTAATTTAATTTTTGGAATAATAAATGTACATAATGAAATAGAAATGAGAAAGGAGAGGTAAGAACTTTATACATCACTTATTGGATGATCTCCTTTGAAAAGGGGGTTAAGCCTTTGAGGTGTGGTTTTTTTAGAAGTCCAGAACCTATTTCTGGTAGATTAAAAATTTTCTGATAGGTTTGGATATATTTTTTTTATGAAAAAGTGGGTTTTCTTGTGAGTGGAAGTCTGGATAAGAGTACCCCTTTTATAAGTGAAAAGGAATGACATTTTTTTAAATACCCAAATATTTTTAATAATAGAAAGTCTCTCTTAAGGAAACCAGATAAAAAATTTGGAAATAATATTTAGATAGATTTTTAAGGTCTATAAATTCCTCAAACACCCATTCCTATAAATTTTTTAAACTTCTTTTTGGTCTTTCCCTCTTTGTTAAACGTTTTTTACCCATTTTGATTTTTACTAAGGTAACTAGTTTTACCAAAGTAATTTATCCTTTATGCTTGAAAATAAATTGGTCCATATTAAATGATTTAGACACAATTATTCCAAATTTTAATACTTTTACTATATTTATTTTATATCACTGATAAAAAATATATTTACAAAACAAAATGTGTAATCTATAAAAACTAATTTTTTTGAAAAATATAACATTAGTTATAAAATGTGACATGTGTGTTAGTAAATTAAAACCGTAATTTTTTGAATTATAAATTCTCTTATAAAATATACATTTGTTTATATATATGGTTTCATGAATTTCCAATTAATTATTATATACTAATAAATTCATAAAATTCATTTTATTGTAAAACTGGAATTTCTCAATATTCACCTAAAAGTCAATATTTTTAAAAAAATACCAAAAACTCATCTTAAACTAATGTTGATATTAAGAATGAAAAAATTAAGTTCATTTTATATAAATAAAATTATAAATTTTATAAATTCATCTTCTAAATGAATATATAAAAAAACTACTTTTATTGAAAATTGACATTTTTAAACATTAATTTTTCATAGTATTATCTCCTAAAATTCAAAACCTAATGATGTTAATATGTTAGTTAATATATCTAAATATTATATATTATCCAAATAATCTTTTAAAAAGGATCGATTTTAATTTATTAATATATTAAATAGTTCTTTAATAATGGAAAATCCTTTTATAAATTAACTCATATTAATTATATATCCTTTAATTATAAGAATTTTTAATTGGTTAATATATTTTTATTTACTAAAGGTTTTATTTTTCATATATTTTATTTTAAATAAATATATATTTTATATCATTTTAGTTTGGTTTTTCATATAAAGATATCTATTGAAAAAATTATTTATTTAAAAAATTATTCCAAAATATCAGGGTGTTATCAAATTTTCTATGTAACAATACCACTCACCTGATCAATGTGTTGGGTTAAAACCACAAATTTGAGGAAGCTACATGGGAAATCATGGATGTATTGTTGTAAAAGTAGCCTCAATTGACATTATCATAGTGAAAAAATTCAACAGGAAAAAATTTTATGAGTGGTAAAGAATTTAGTCCTTTGATATTTTAGAATATATTTCTCTTTAAATAGGTTTTAGGTCTTTTATATCTTTCTTTACACCCAACACAAAGTATAAAGGAACTGTAATTTTCTATTGAAATATTATTATTAAATGTGAAAGTTATCACCTAGATTTTGGATTGTAGGGTGTGGATAGAAAAAAAAATATGAAAAAGTGTTTTTTATATGTGGAGAAAATAAATTCATTGGTTATCAATTCATTAGAAATTAATATAATGTCATTTGAAAATAAAAATGATATTTTTTCCTAAAAACCTATTTTTATGCATGCAATGTGTTTTAAATAAATTAAATTAATCACAATTTATTAATGATTTTAATGTAATTTTTGGATAATATATTTAACAAAATATTTTAACAGTCATCAAATATTTTTACTGTGTATAGAATAATAAAAAATCAATTTTCATTCTTTAAAATGTATTTTTCTAAAAAGAAGTTTTATTACATTTTGAAAACATATTTTAAAATAAATTTATACCACTTAAAAAATTCAATCTTATAAAATAGATACCATATTTGGTATCAAAATAATTAATATTATTTAATAATTTTACTTTTTTTGGATATAATGAATTGTTACAATGGTAAAAATATTGATACCATGGTAAGAGTTGAAAGGGTTAAAATCTCAGTTAGACAAAGAAATAACGTTTAAAATATCATAAACGCATTATTTAATTTTATTGGTTGATTTTATTTATACATTATCTTTATTTTATTTGAATATTTTTAATTCTAGAGTAACTTTAATTTAGTAATACACAGATAATGAAATAAAGTTTCAAGTATTTATGAGTTTTCCACCCACCTCAATTACAAAAGGGAACCTTCTCTCCTCACTTATACACACCACTTGATCCCTTTATATCAATCAAAATCTGACCAAATACTATATTAATATACTTATCTATTAATATTCTATTATTTTTTTTCAAAAGACCCAACCAAGAAGTTATAAGGTTCTTTTTAGATGAGGACACCCAAAGAAGAGGTATGTGTCCTTAAAGATCATTTTCATGTTTCTTTCTTCTTAAAACTACTCCAAATTTCATATAACCATATTACCATAATAAAATAATTATATTAACTATCCTAATATGTTTATATGTTAATGGTATAGAAACTTTCTCTCTTCTTATCATCCATTTAAAATTGATAATGTCACTTGTGTGTACGTGTGGACTGGCACTTCTATAAAGAGATGTGGTTCGTTTTTCATTTAATATTTATAAGGATAGTAATAAGGATATATTTAATGATTATATATGATATTTATGATATAATTATGATTATTTAATGGTGAATTATTATATACCTTTCATTCATTCCATCCATCAAAAAGTAAACACATCACTCGTGTGTATGTGTGGGCTACCGCCTCCATGAAGTGATGTAATTCATTTTTCATCACCTATTTATATGAATGGTTATAAAAAAATTTATAATTAATAAATATTAAAATTATTTCATTATTAATACTATTGATATTATGAAACCCTGATCAAGGTTCAATGACATGAACCATTGAACCGAAACATGGAAGGAAAATGAACTATTTTTTCACCTGAAAGTTCATTTTAAAAAAGTTTATTTAATATAAGGGTAAATTGGATTTATAAAGGAATTATACATAGTATTTAATTTATTAATATTTTTTTATAATAGATTTATAATAAATTTATATTTCTTATAAAGGATTTTTTTACACATACGAAACAAGATAAGACTTTAGGTAAGCATTTATGTTACAATCGAAATTATTTTCAGGATTGTCAATGATAAATTTTCATTGAGTTAAGTTATATGGTATTTATAATTTAAACCCCATATATTTCCTTCTAATATTTTTATTCCTATAAAATCCAATTAATATTATCATTTTTATCTCTTTGGTACTTAAAATGATTGAGAATTTGTTTTAAGAAAAACCAATATTGTTTCCTCTATAGTTAATGAATTTTTTATTACATGCCCTTGTTATTTAAAAAGTTTTCAATAATTTTATTTTCAATGATTAAATTATTATTTAAATTCATTTTAAACCATATTTTACTATCCATTCAAATTTTTAATAAGAAATTTTTACAATTTTTTTGAATAGGTTATTTAGGGCTTTTTATAAAAAGGGCGAAATGAATTTTGTTTTAATGTTCAATGCATGAATGAATTTTCCAACCATCATGAATATTATTTACTTTGAATATTTATTTACAATTTTCCATGTTCATTTTCTATTAAAATATTTTTCTTATTAATCTATGAATTTTTAGTTTTTAAATATACCAAAAGAAAAGGTTGTTTTCACTATTTTCAAAGAAATGTTCAAATTCTCTTTTAAATGTATTTTTCATCTATGTTAATATCCTTTAATGATTTTCATGATTCATTAGAGATATAATCTTATGATAACTTCCAAATTATTTTTTTTTATGTCTTTTGATGATGGTAATTTAAGGATGATTCTATGAAACTTATTTCTTTCCCTTGTGTTTATTAAATTATGATGAAATATTTATGAAACCCATTTATTTTTCTTGATTTATACTATGATTAAATGATACAATATTTATGAAACCCATTTACATACCACATGTTATTATATGATGAAATGATAAATTTTTTTATGATCTTTTAGAAAACATATGTATGGTTTTCATTATGTAATGGGTGAGACTGAAATTATATTTCCCTATAAATATTTAGGTAAAGAGTGATATATAAGGAGAAAATATGGACTATAGTAGGGAGTGAACCCAGTTTAGTAATTAAATCTATTATTTTTTATTGTATTGTAATTGAACCTTGATTGAGGAAATGATGGAATGGGGAGTGTGAACCCAATCCACTAGGATGATCTTTGCAGTTATCCTTGTCTAAAGAAATGATTTTCTATAATTATATGTATGGAACAAACCTATGTATTATACTGATGATATTTTCTCATGGATCATGGCTAATTATTGATGATTCTTCACTCTTATGACTTTTGTATATTTTTATAACAAATACTTATTTCAGGATTAATTATTAAATATCATTCAATAATTGGGTATGACTTTCATATGTTATAATCATGTTAGTATACCTGTATGCTTTTCTTATACTAACTTAAGATAATTGATTTATATCTCATATGTTTACCCTTACTTGGAATCTGAGCTCACCCTTTATTATGTTTCCTTTCCCTATAATTTTAAGAAATTTTTAAAGTAGGGTATGTTTAAGATGGGTGCTAAGTGAGAAAAAAAATGGAAGATGTTGTAGATATTTCATGAAATAAAGACACTAAACATTTATAGTTATAGGGTGTATGTTGTTACGAGATTTATTGAATATTAATCTGAAATGATGGAATATCTATGTATGAAATGTTTAGGTCACATAATTATAAGTATGTTACTCTTTGAAAATTCTTTCATGTTGATTACTTGAATATGGATCAGGTTGTTTTAAGATTTTATCCCATTTCCAATTAATATAGATGATCCCCTAAAACACATTATTGACCCCAACCATCTATTCATAGATGGGACTTTCTATTGAAAATAGTTCTTGATGGGACTTAAATGGGTATATTAACATGTAATAAAACATATTAAATTAAATAAATATCATACTAAGATATCCATGAATTAGAAATATATTATATGAAATAAAATCAAAATGATGATAAAATGTAAATCAAATACCTTTCAATGTATCTGCTAGTGCAACATCTTTGAAAACCGTCAAATATTCTTGATGGTGATCACTAAAGTAGAAAACATGATCCTACCACCTATAAAGGTATCCATGGGCAAGATGGATCATCCATCACACATATAAACTCAAAGCCCTCTATGATGTGCTAGAATATCATTTGCTAAAATTGAAATGAAAAAAGAGATTATAGGGAAGGGGAGTCTTAGTCAACCTAAGGGGTTGTGTCACACTAATTCTGACCCATGGCAGTGCCCCTTTTATATCACCAAAGGATACTCCTTTGACCTATTTAGAATTAACTGATATGTTATAAAGCACGACTTAATGGCTCATAAAACATTAATGTCATTCATGTATTAAATAACCACTTATTACTACATCTCATGTAATATTTATTTTAATGATATAAATCTAAGGACGATTTTTTGAGAATCTGATTTCCATAGATATCATAGGCAAGATCTAAATGATAAATGACCCCCAGTCAGTCATATAGTATGACTATAGTGGCAGTAGAATAGGAATTTCATGAATCTTATTTCATTCCATTATATATAATAACTTCTATAATATTCTACAATTAAGGTTATATATGAAGTAATAAGTATAATATTCCATTAAGATGTGGTTCATTAGTACCATATGATAGATATAGGTGGTTTTACCGATTTCATATTCCATACATGTATAACCTATAAAACCTTTATACATCTCATGTAGGTGTATTTATTGAATATATATCTTTTATATAATATTCTATAACATAAAATATAATACTATAAAATTTCATATGAATTTAGGGAATATTCCTTTCAATATCCCACTTGTACTAAATTTAGATAAAATTTTGTACAATTTCACCATATATCATTTCATGCATCATAAATAGAGAAACCATATCAAAAACACCTTTTGGATATCATCAAAAAAAGTTTGAAAATATTTCATTTTTTTACCTCATGTAATATCATATGAAATATATTTTGAAAACCACTTCCAAAAAAATTATATTAACTCTAAAACACTTTTAGAGAATCTTTAATTCAAACTCAATCCTCATTCCATCAACAAAAAATTTAGACCTCATGAACCATTATAGTGTTGAAAAAGAATATGAAACTAAAAATATATATATTTAATAAAATAGCGAACTCTATAATGGTTTCTAATATACTCAATATATAAAGGTATCTTGTGTGATCTCTATAAAACATTTAACATCTTGCAAATTTTATGGGTCATTAGTTTTAGAGGGAACTTGAAATTTGATCCCAGATATGGGTTGTTTAATGAATTTTAAATCATATTAGAAATAAGAGTATTGAATTATCTCATGGATATGTTTTGGTATGTGTAATGAGGCCCATTTGGAGATTTAGATGCTTAGGTGATCATTGACGTGGAGTCCGGTTGGACACTTAATTGTTTGGGGTTGTATGAAAAAGATCACAAAATAACCTGATTGGTTGAACCATAGTGGTGATGCTAGGGATGAGACCATTTCAAATCCCTAACGGGTAGTGGTTTTTTAGGAGTTTATTGGAAAATCCACTACCTTTTGGGGACTAGAAGCACTTTATCCTTGAAGGATACACTGATTCAAGGCCTGGTAAGGAAGCCCTACAACATAGCCTAGAAGATGTGCTATAGAAGCTACTTAAAATCCAGAGCCTTGGGAAACCACTGAGGTGGGCTAATCCATAGATCATTAATCCATTCTATAGTTAAATGTATGGAAAGGGGCTTGCATCGTGACCCCTATGGCAACAAATAAGAGGTCCCTATCAAACTTTTCTTAAAGAGGTGCATACCCATCTTTTTAAGTCCACCCTCAATTCATTATTAGGTTAAGAGATACATATGGGAGGTCTATTTTTTCTATCTCCCTCCTCTTTTATCCCTTATTCAACCACCCTAGAAAAGGGTGGATTTATTGGTGATTTTTAGTGATTCTAGAAACACATAGCCCTCTATTGTCTTTAATTTTTTTTAGCAGATGATTTCTGTAATTTTGTCTTTCGATTCAGTTATGATTCCACAAGATCATAGTTGAATCATGTTCAGATGATATATATTTCATGTTCTCTGGTGAGAAGACTTATCGAGAGGATGACCGCACAATGTATTTTACTATTTCAGTTTATGTAGGTCACTATCCTAAAATATTTTTATTTTTTAGTGAAATTATATGTGATCGTTGATTTACTAGGTGTTGGGTGTTAGGGATTTCTACTAAGATAATGTCAGGGATATGAAATATACCTTCATTGAGTGGTTTGTCAAGTTTTGATGTTTTTTTTTATGATAAAATGTTTCCTAATGGGTTTTTCATAAAATATTTCCCCTTTGTTTAATTTAAATAATTAATTATAAATTGTTTTAATTGATTATTATAGTGTTGTGGTATGAGTTAGGAACTTCATTGGTGGTGAAATTTTGGATAATGCATGGATGGGATTATCCAAGGATAAGAATATCTTGGATTGGGTGGTAACTCTATTATGGAGGTAGGTATCCCCTATAATAAAATTTCATGTGTATGTTTATACATGTGTCACGACCCGTCCTCGGGCCCCGTGCCGTGACTACCCAAAACTCACCTTCCATAGGCCAGGAGCTGGCGACTAGCACCAAGGCATAATTTCTGGTAAAAAGGGAAGGCATTGCATTTGTAAAGTAAACAAACACCACAGAGAAAGCAAGCAGAAGTAAACACTATGTAAAAATTGGGTACAACAGTAACTGCGGAAAAGTAAGTGGGCCAGTATACAAACTCAAACTGAAAGTAAAGTACAACTGGAAAGGGAAAATCACAACTGAAAGTAAAGTCGTAGCCTCGAGTCGTCCACTGGAAGTCCCACCTGAAGGGTGGGTACAGATAGCCTCCACAGCTCCTCAAGTCTAGTCGTCCGCTCCGAGTACGCCCCGCCTAGTGATCCACCTCTGGGTACCGACTTGCTCCTCGTGCCTCAACCACGATCAGTGTTTCCGTCGTCTGCAACCAACACAACGTAGTGTGGGCATAGCCCGTGCAGGGGTGAGTATAAGCTACTCAGTAGGGACCCCAAGACCTCTGAAGATCTCCCAGAATCCACAAAGGATAATCCATAAAGGAAATATACAAACACGAAGTAACATCTGGCACTACTTAATTATATGACCATACATATACCTAAGTCATCAATTCTCATTTGGCTCCAACATCTGATCTCATGTTCAACCCAGTCCACACAGGAGAACATATCATAATCCAAACAGGATATCAAGTCAATCTTATCAAGGATAAGAATTGAAATCCAAGATTCAGCTCACACAGGTATACTTCTTCGTATGACGGTAGAGATGATCAGTTGTAGCCACTGATTCATCTAAGCCGTCGGACCCACACATGATCAATAGGTACTAACCCCCGAAATGACCCACAAAGGATCGACAGGTAACTAACCCCCGTAAAGACCCACACAGGATCAGACCCACACAGGATCTATAGGCGCTGGCCCACACAGGACTGCTGAGCGCTGACCCCCAAAGGATCTGACCCACACAGGATCAGTAGCACTGATCCACGTAGGATCGCCGAGTGCTGTAGTCATCACCGTCAAATCCACAGAGGATTTCTGTACAGTCGCCATTGTCATTGTAGTCGCAGCCAGCTCTAGGGTTCCCGCACACAGCAAGCTAGTCTCTTTGTATATATCCTTCATGGATAGAGATGGAGCTGCCTTCCTTCAGTCACTCACAGTCACTCCTCCACTACTGTAGCGGGTCAGAGAGGCACAGCGTGGAGACACCGACTATGAGACGCGGCATGCACAGATATCCTCAGGAAAGGCACCTGATGGATTCTTTGTGGGAGGAGAGCACTATGTCCTTTTTAGAGGACGTACCTTGGTACCAGTTTCTTTACGAGAGGAGGTACTGAGAGAGTTTCACACTTCCACTTTAGCAGTACATCCTGGAGTGGCAAAGATGTACCAGGATCTCAGACAATAGCACTGGTGGCCAGGCATGAAGAAGGATGGGGTAGAGTTCGTTTCTTGATGCCTCTCCTGCCAGCAGGTGAAGGCAGAGCACCAGGTACCAGCAGGCTTGGTGCAGCCCTTGGAGGTCCCGGAGTGGAAGTGGGACGGCATATCTATGAAATTTGTGACAGGACTTCCACGCACTTCCAGAGGTCACGACTCCATTTGGGTGATTGTCGACCGACTCACCAAGTCAGCCCACTTCTTACCCATTAGAGAGCAGGGCTCAGTGGAGAGATTGGGACGTCTCTACGTTCAGAAGATTGTATGGCTTCATGGTGTTCCATCATCTATCGTCTCCGATCGAGATGCTCGCTTTACTTCCCGGATTTAGAAGAGGTTGTAGCAGGCGTTCGGGGTGCAGCTACGTCTGAGCACCACCTTTCACCCTCAGATAGATGGTCATACGGAGAGGACCATTCAGACACTCAAGGACATGCTCTACGCATGTGTCCTCGACTTTGGTCGCAGCTAGGAGGACCACCTACCCTTGGTGGAATTCGCGTACAACAACTGCTACCACTCCACCATCGGGATGGAACCATATGAGGCATTGTACGGCCGACCTTGCAGATCTCCTATGTGCTGGACAGACCGTGGGGAGTCATCACTTGTGGGACCGGAGATGGTCCAGGCCACGACGGAGAAGGTCCAGGTCATCCAGGAGCGGATGAGGACAGCTCAGAGCCGGGAGAAGTCTTATGCTAACAGGAGGCGGAGGGCACTAGAGTTCGAGGATGGCGACCACGTCTTCTTGCGGGTCTAACCTTGATGTGGATTACAGAGATTTGGCCGAGGCGGCAAGTTTCCTCTACACTTCATCGGACCGTTACAGGTCCTTAGTAGGATTGGCGAGGTGGCTTATCGTCTAGCTCTACCACCTCAGTTGCATCGAGTGCATGACGTTTTCCATGTATCCCAGCTGAGGAGATACATGCACGATGAAACATACGGCCGATTGTCGCCTATCGACCGGTCAAAGTTCCGGTGCTCTGCTAATGTGTATAGCAGCACTCGGGCCGAATCCTCGGCGATGGTACTTCATAATAGTCGATTGTTTTTAGTTGATTGTATTTTGATTGGGGGGGTTTGTTTTCAGAGCTTAATTGAAATGTTTAATGAATGATTTTTAATTTAACAGGTTGATAATGATTAGGGTGATTTCATCATTAGGTTAGTTAAGCTTGTGATGTCCTTGAGCTTTGCTTTATATTGCATTTAAATTAACACCCATGTCACAAGTTGACATTGATTTGAATTCCCAAGTGTTAAGGCTTTAATCCAAGCCTTAAATTAACTTAGGTTTCTAATCTTGATCATATCTTGTTTATGGTAGTGTATTTATGGTTCCAATAATCCATGGAAACCACATGTTAAACAAATCAAGTCATTAATCCATGACATGCTAAGTCCAACATACACAATGTTAATTCAACGAATACTCATCGAGCAAAAGCTCTCAATCGCTTAACATACCTAAATTAAAACTCACCCCAATGGGAGATTTACTCAGCCATTATGTTGTTTATTAATCTGGTAATATATGTTTATGGTGATGAATTATAAAGAGAATAAAAAGAAATGGACAATATAAGAGTAGTGTGCCGAACACACACACGAAATATTTTGAGAATCAAAAATGGAATTTCGATTGAATGAGGAAGCAAAATAAGGTACTATAAATTAAAATGATTCAAACTATTTTAAGACCATGAATATTATACTACAGAAGGTGGAGAAGAATAAGAGGTATTTAAGAAGAAGCAAGCACTAAAATTTGATTGAAATGAAAACAAAGTTACACAATTACAATTGAACGCAAACATAAACAAACGTGAAAGAGAAGTGGAGGAGAGGTATCTCTTGTTGAAACAAGATCAAAGCATATCCTCCCAAAACATTGTCAAGGATCTAGTAATGCCAACCCTCCTCATTTAGTGCTGAAGTGCCAACCCTTTTGAAAGGAGAGGAGGGGATGTATTTATAGCCCAAGGTGGTGGACTGTTTACATTCCTGAAATACCCCTCAACTTGGCTCACCGATATGTATATCCATACAGCCGGATCTTGAGAAATCTCCTTCTTCAAAGTTGTAGATAAAAATATTTTCTGTCTACTGTGAAAATTTGGCGGCCATTGGACGTAGTGAACCAAAGTTAAGGCTTTTTTAGTAAACAATTATGATCTGTCCATTTCAATACAGACTTTTTCAAAGTCCATAATGTGAATGGGTTTTTGAATAGGAAGATGCCCTCAAATAAAACTAATTTCTTCAACAAAGTTTGCCACCCGAATCTCCTCTTTCACAATAAAAAATATCATCTCGAATGGATGCCTACATCAGGAGACATTGCAAAATTATTGTGCTATTTTTAATTCCCGGCCAGAATGGTGGGATGGACTTCAATGAATCAGTTGGGCCCCTTTTATTTTTGATTGGGTTCTGAACCTTTTATCATGGACTCCTATAAACGTCCTCCGAACGTGGGAGGAGAATTAAGGTATTTGGACTTCTGGATTGAGCCCAGTAATTCAACCTTCATATATGGTCCAGTTTCTTCACAGTTTCCTTGGGCCTTCTTGTGGGGTCCATATGACCCTCCAAATGGAAGAATTGGCTAATGTAACCTTATAATGAAATGTTTTATATTTAAATTAGAGTCATAAAAAACAAGAACCACACAATTTGTATCATTATAGTGATAGTTATTATTAAAACATTAAACTGACTCAATTGGACTACTTCTAAAAATGCTCAAAAATTATACTTAATATTAAAACATTAATATTTCACACAAATTATGCTCATTTCAAATAAAATCAGTAAAGAGTGAATATAATAAGTCATGAAAATATTAATAACATCAATTCCCCCACACTTATCTTTGTGAATGTCCTCATGTGCAAAAAAAAACATGACAAAATCATTTTCACTCACCAACAAATATTAAAATTTTGTTTTCTACAATCCGGGGAGGTTTAGACTATTTTACTCATCCATTTTGAAACCCACCACAAGTTGTTATAGAAACAATGTTCCAAAACTAATTCATTTTTCCATGCTCAAATTTAGAAATGGAAAATGCGGACACTCAAAACTCACACCTCTCAAGATGATAAAATTCATTTGTGGAGGTTCACTCTTTCACCAACCAAAAGTGAAAATCTTAGAGTTTGAAAAGAGATCTCAGCTTCCAATCCCTATCCAAAGTGCACAAGAATCAAGAGGTCTTTTAAGGGGTTTTTCTGTGGATATGGGACGATAGTAATATAATGTCCAAGAGAGAGAATAAGAGGGTTAAAAAACCAACATAGAAAAACAATGCACATTTTTTTGAAATAAAACATGGAAGGAAATGAAAACACATATTTACAAGGGAATGATTTTGTGAATAAAAACACAATAGAGGAAGAAAATATTAAGGGGATGAGAAGATGAAATATTTAAAACCACCAAACTTATCCCAATGATATAAGAATATAATGCAAGTGTTCTTTTTTTTCCTTTTTTTTTGAAAGTTGACCTTGAGACAGATCTCACACTCATATCCCAACCCATGTTTGATCACCTCATGACACTAATTGTAATAGTTATGACAAGATCAAAGGTTGAGGAAGAGTGATTTTTTACCAACCCAAGACACAGCCCATTTGTTTCATTTTTTTTTTTTGATTTTGATTTTTTTTTGATTTTTTTTTTGAACACTTTTCAATATCATTTGTACAATACATTCACTGAATGACAACCTCCCCCCCACACTACATTGGATGATTTACCTTAAGCATATGATAACACACCAGAAAGTAAGGAAATGATACCCAAAAATGAAATCCATTCCCCCCCCACACTTAAATTTCAAAAACTTATGCAATGAAAATCCAAGTTGATATTGGGTGGGATAAGGTATTGGGCTTGTAATGTGGATATCAAAGAAAAGGTTTTCATAGGCTCAAAGGGGCTTTCAAAAGGAGGATTAATTTAAGGGAAATGGGAGGCTATTTGGATATTGTGATTTTCATGTGGTTCAGAAAATTCCTCTATCATATTAATACACACTAAGGTAGGAAATTCAGCTCGAAGGTCCACAAACTCAAGACTCACAAATGGGGGTGAAAACACACATTTTGAAAAGATGTCCATAGGTGGCCTTGGAATGAAAGCAAATGTTTGTTCTCACAGTTGGGGAAAATAATTTTCCAAATCAAAAATTGAGCATTCAAAATGTGTTGGTTTTGACACAAAATTATTTATCCAAAATCATGATGAAAATACAAAATTTTTGAGATGAAAACATGTCTGTTAACTCCCTAAAATGGTTAGAGAAAATTTCAAAACTCGATGGTGAGTAAGCATGACTCTTTTTTTGTAATTTTTTTAAGTAATTGTGTTTTTTTGGGTTTTTTTAGTTTTTAAGGTTTTTTTTAAAAAAAAATACACACCCACACAAGAAAGAGAAAAAGAAAGGGTTTGATGAGTAAAGTGTTAAAAAATGAAAGAGAGATAAAGAAGAAGAAAGAGGTAGAGAGATGAAAAGATAGAGAGAGAGTTAAAGGGAAATAGGTGCCCCCTGGTTTGGATTTTGTGGGTTTCCATCTCCATCCAGTGGTGGGTCTACTATGGATCCAATGGAAGTAGATGATGATCCAGGATTGTGTGTCCTCTCATAGTGATGCTTCAACCGATGTTCAATTACAATAAATTTCCTTTTGGAGGAGGGGTCTTGGACTTGCACTCCACCAAATGGGTAAACGTTAGTAATAACAAAAGGACCTTCCCAACGAGAATTAAGCTTACCTGGGTGAAGCCGAAATCGAGGATTGAAGAGCATTACCTTTTCACCTTCATGAAATACCTTTCTCAGGATGTTTTTGTCATGGAGTACCTTAGCCTTCTATTTGTACATATTGGAATTCTCATAGGATTCAAGTCGAAGCTCCTCCAGTTCATCCAATTGCAACAATATTTCTTCACCAGATTTTTCATGATCAAAATTACATGTTTTCACTGCCCAAAATGACTTATGTTGTATTTCAACTAGTAAGTGACATGCTTTACCAAAAACAAGCCAAAAAGGAGACATCCCAATAGGTGTTTTATAGGCAGTTCGATAACCCCAAAGTGTTTCACCAAGTCTTTCAGACCAGTCTTTTCTGGTGGGTTTTACAATTCTCTCAAGTACTCTTTTCACTTATCTATTAGAAAGTTCCTCCATTCCATTTGTTTGGGGTTGATATGCAGTTGAAGTTTTATGTACAACCCCATTCTTTTTCAGAAGATATTCCATGGTTCTATTACAAAAATGGGTTCCTAAGTCACTGATCAAGGAACGTGGTGTGCCAAATCTTTGGAAGATGTGGGTCTTTAGGAACTCACTAACAGTATGATCATTATCCTTCCTAGTGGGTTTGGCCTCAACCCACCTGGAAACATAATCGACCGCAAGAAGAATGTATGAGAATCCATTGGAACGGGGAAATGGTCCCATGAAATCAATACCCCAAACATCGAAGATTTCACAAAAGATTAAGGGTTTTGGGGCATTTCATTTCTTTTGGAGATTATGCCAAACTTTTGGCATGTGGGACATGATTGACAGAACTCATGTGAGTCCTTGAAGAGGTAAGTCCAGAAGAATCCAGAGTCTAGGACCTTTCGGGAGGTCCTTCGTGGTCCAAAGTGGCCACCACCAGGCATTGAGTGACAAAATTCTAAGATGGAAGAATATTCATCTTCATCAACACATCTCCTAATTACCATGTCTTCCCCAGTTTTCCAAAGTTTATTTTCTTCTCAAAAATAGTATTTTGAATCACTTTTCAACTTCATTTTTTGTTCTTTTGAAAAAAAATTAGGAAAAACACCAGAAACCAAGTAATTTACAATTGTGGAATACCATGGTAGTTTTGGAGTGAGAGATGAAAGGTGCTCAATTTGAAATTCAGGATCAATGATTTCAGAATGAGGAGAATTAGGAATTATGCTCAAGTGATCAGCCACGGGGTTTTCTTTTCCAGGTCTATCTTTGATTTCAAGGTCAAAATCTTGGAGCATTAGAATCCATCTTATTATCCTTGGTTTGGAATCACTTTTCTTGAGTAAGAACTTAATAGCAGAATGGTTTGTGAAGATGATGATTTTGGCACCTAAGAGATAGGGCCGAAATTTATCTAAGGCATAAACCACAGCTAAAAGTTCCTTTTCAGTCACAGTGTAGTGAGATTGAGTTTCATCCGATTTTTTTTAGGCATAATAGATTACATGAGGAATTTTTTCTCTTCTTTGACCAAGAACAGCCCCAAAATCTCTATCAGAAGCATCACACATCAATTAAAAGGTTAATGACTAATATGGGGGTTGGATTATCGGGGCAGATGTGAGAGAAGTTTTGAGTTAAATGAAGGATCTCTTGCAAACCTCATCAAAATGGAATGTGACATCATTTTGGGGCAAACGAGTGAGTGGGATGGAAATTTTACTGAAGTTATAGATGAATCACCGATAGAAACCAGCATGACCGAGGAATGATCGGATGTCTCGAACAGAAGTGGGTTGAGGAAGTGATTGGATCACTTCAATTTTGGCAGGATCAACTTCAATACCATATTTTGAAACTATGTTCCCTAGAACAGTCACATTAGCTACCATGAAGTGACATTTTTTAAAATTTAACACAAGGTTGCACTTGACACACTTTTGAAGCACTAGAGAGAGTGAATGCAAGCATGACTCAAATGACTCACCATAAATGGTAAAGTCATCCATGAAGACTTCCATGTAGTGTTCTATGAATTCTGAAAAGATACTCATCATAAACTTCTGGAATGTTTCATGAGAATTATAAAGGCCAAAAGGCATTATTCTATATGCATATGTTCCAAAGGGGCATGTGGAAGTAGTCTTTTCTTGGTCCTAAGGTGCGATTGGGATTTGGAAGTAGCCGGTGTATCCATCAAGAAATCAATAGTGTGACTTTCCGGCCAATCTTTCTAGCATTTGATCAACGAATGGAAGAGGTTAGTGATATTTTCGGGTTTCAACGTTCAATTTCCTATAGTCGATGCACACACGCCATTTGTTCTTCACTCGAGCTGTGACTACCTCTCCATGTTCATTTGTGGCAACAGTTATCCCACCCTTCTTAGGTACAACTTGAATTGGACCCATTCACTATCAGAAATTGGGTAGATAATACCAACTTGAAGAATCTTGGTGATCTCTTCCCTAACTACCTCAAGGATGAGTGGATTGAGTCTTCTTTGTGGTTGTCTAATTGGTTTGGATGATTCCTCAAGATGGATGTGATGCATGCAAAGGGCAGGGTTGATTCCTGGCATGTCATCTAGGGTCCAACCTAAGGCCTTTTTGTTTTCCTCTAACACTTGAACAAGTTTGGACTCCTCTGTTTCAGTAAGTGTGGCAGAGATAATGACAGGATATGAGTGATCATGGAAGAGGAATGCATATTTCAGATGTGCAGGAAGAGGTTTCAGATCAATCTCATCTTTTACTTTTGGGCTAGACAACTCAGAAATGGAGGAAGGGAATTCAGTTTCTTCAGATTCATTTTTCTCAATGTTGTCCAAGGTGGAGCAGTAGAGATCAGAGTTGATGTGGGATTCAAGAGAGTTTTCAAGTTACTCTAGATTGATGGAGTCTATGAATGAGAGGTCCACATCAACTTCACCATTTATGACTTTGTTAATCATGGTACAGATTTCACAAGATCCTTTATCATTAGAACATGAAGAACATGGTGGATTGGGGTTCGATTGACTCTTAGAAGTGTCATCAGAAGCATGGATTGAGAATGCAGAGTGATCCTCAGATGGGTATCGCATGGCTTGGAAAATGTTGAACTTGACCAGTTGGTCACTGAATTCCATGGATAAGATGCCTGAATGGACATCAATCTTGGTTCTCGCAGTCATCAGGAATGTTCTTCCTAGAATTAGGGGAGATCGAGAAGAGTTCATCTCACCTTCCATGTCAAGGACATAGAAATCAGTAGGGAAGATAAGATCATTAACTCGGACAAGGACATCCTCAATTATTCCCTCATGGCTGGTTGTGCTTCGATTGGCTAACTGAATGACAACACCCGTTGGGTGCAAGGGACCTAGACCAAGGATGGATAATATGGATTTGGGCATGACATTAATTGAGGCTCCTAGGTCTATGAGTGCATCATCAAAGTTGGAACTTCCAATTTGGCATGGTACTGTAAAGCTCCCTGGATCTTTGTACTTTATGGGAATAGACTGTTGGGTGGAAACATTTTCAAAGGTCCTAAGTTGCCTCTTGTGGGTACACAACTCCTTGAGAAACTTGGCATACTTAGAAATTTGTTTTATGGCATCTAAGAGGGGAATGTTGACTTCAACACGTCTAAACATGTCGAGCATTTCAGGATCAGGTTCAAAGGACTTCCTTGGTTTAGAGATAGCTTGAGGAAAAGGAATTGGGTTCCTAAGTGGAATGGAAGGAGGTGATGGAATGGATTCAGATTCCTTTCAATTTTCTTTTTCTTTTCATTTTTTTGGTCAACATTCAAAGGAGGGTATGAGGATTTATCTTGAGGCATAGAAAGTTTCTTTCCTGATCTAAGTGCAATTTCACTTAGATTACCCTTGGGGTTGGGTAATGGTTGAGCTGGGAGTTGGGAAGAATTTTATTGTTGTTGCTGGCTCAGGTGGGATGCAAGTTGACCTATTTGAGTTTCAATGTTTTTAAGGCTATAACGGGTGAAGGAGGCAAGATCTTACACTGCACTTTCCCATGGTTTCTTGGAAGAAGAGGCTTGTCCCGGATTGGGATTACCTTGATTTTGGTTCTTGGGAAAGCAATTGTATTGGGTTGGGAATTTGGAAGGCTCATTCGGATAGTGGAATCCAGGAGGAGGATTGTTCCTTTGAGGTTGAGGAACAAAAGGATAAGGTTGATGGAATTTACCACCACCTTGACCATATTGGAATTGGTTTGGGTTTTGAGGAGGGAATTGAGGGGGGTGAGATATGGGATTACCATACCAAAGGCCTTGGTTATAGGAAGAAGAGAAAGGCTCAGAGTGAGGTTGGTTGAAGTTTCTAACAAACTGACCTGATTGTTGAGGGTTGGGGTTCCGCTGAGCGTATGATGCATTGATCTCCATTGGTCCGGATGAATCAGATTGATCCTCTTGAAGTTGAGGACATGTTTCTGTTGGATGAGCTGGGGAGATACAGATTCCACAATTCTTGATAGGTCCAGGGAATAGTGACTATGAAGAAGATGAGGTTGGGGATTTGGTAGCCACCGCTAGTTGACGCACAAGACCTGTAAGTTCACTCATCCACTCAGTCATCTTGTTAGGCTCTATGGATTGATTATCTTGGGCTTGTTTGACTTGAGCATGTGCTCGAGTATGGAATTGTTGTGTGTTTTCAGCCATGTTACTTATGAGATCTCTTGCAGCTGCAGAAGTTTTATCAACAAGATCACTGCCACTTGCGGCATCTATGAGAGTTCTCTCCATAGCCAATAACCCCTCATAGAAGTATTGGATCAAGAGTTGGTCAGGGATTTGATGATGTGGGCAGGTTGCAACAAGCTTTTTGAACATCTCCCAGTACTCATGGAGTGATTCATTTGGGAATTGACGGATACCACTTATTTCCTTTCGGATGGAAGCGGTACGAGAAGCAGGAAAGAATTTTTCTAGAAAGAGACGCTTCATGTCATTCCATGTAGTTATGGAACCAGGAGGGAGGTAGTAGAGCCATGACTTGGCAGAGTCAGCTAGGGAGAAAGGGAATGCTCGGAGTTTTATTTGTTCTTCAGAATCCCCTTGAGGCTTCATGGTAGAGCATACTACTTGGAACTCTTTAAGGTGAAGATGTGGATCCTCACCGGCTAGCCCGTGAAAATGAGGGAGAAGATGAATCAAACCCAATTTGAGTTCGAAGTCAGCTTCAATGTTTGGATATTAAATAACAAGAGATTGGTAATTCATATCAGGGGCAACGAGTTATTTTAGGGTTTGTTCCCTATGATTGGCCATTTCAATTTCAACTGGTTGGATGAGGTCTGGTTCTTGAATTATTTGAGTATCTCTTATGTTCCTCCTAAGTTGGCGAAGTGTTCTCTCAATTGCAGGGTCAAACAAATCTGAGGGATTGTTTGGAAGGCTATGGGTCATTCAAAGAGATTTTGGAAGAAAGAGGAAGATGGGTTTTTCTTTTTATTTTTTTCATTTTATGATTTTTAAGAGGAAGACGGGTTTTTCTTTGTGTTTTTGTTTTCAATTTTTTTTAAATTTTGTTTTTTGTTTGGTTTTTATGACAATAACCATAAACTAATGACTACTTAAAGCACCATCCCCAGCAATGGCACCATTTGAAACATACGGCCGATTGTCGCCTATCGACCGGTCAAAGTTCTGGTGCTCTGCTAATGTGTATAGCATCACTCGGGTCGAATCCTCGGCGATGGTACTTCGTAATAGTCGATTGTTTTTAGTTGATTGTATTTTGATTGGGGGGTTTGTTTGTAGAGCTTAATTTAAATGTTTAATGAATTATGTTTAATTTAGAAAGTTGATAAATATTGGGGTGAGTTCATCATTAGGTTAGTTAAGCTTGTGATGTCCTTGAGCTTTGCTTTATATTGCATTTAAATTAACACCCATGTCACAAGTTGACGTTGATTTGAATTCCCAAGTGTTAAGGATTTAATCAAAGCCTTAAATTAACTTAGGTTTCTAATTTTGATCATATCTTGTTTATGGTAGTGTATATATGGTTCTAATAATCCATGGAAACCACACGTTAAACAAATCAAGTCATTAATCCATGACATGTTAAGTCCAACATACACAATGTTAATTCAACGAATACTCATCGAGCAAAAGCTCTCAATCGCTTAACATATCTAAATTAAAGCTCACCCCAATGAGAGATTTACTCATCCATTATGTTGTTTATTAATCTGGTAATATATGTTTACGGTGATGTCCTTGAGCTTTGCTTTATATTGCATTTAAATTAACACCCATGTCACAAGTTGATGTTGATTTGAATTCCCAAGTGTTAAGGCTTTAATCCAAGCCTTAAATTAACTTAGGTTTCTAATATTGATCATATCTTTTTTATGGTAGTGTATTTATGGTTCCAATAATCCATGGAAACCACACGTTAAACAAATCAATTCATTATTCCATGACATGCTAAGTCCAACATACACAATGTTAATTCAACGAATACTCATCGAGCAAAAGCTCTCAATCGCTTAACATACCTAAATTAAAACTCACCCCAATGAGAGATTTACTCATTCATTATGTTTTTTATTAATCTGGTAATATATGTTTATGGTGATGAATTATAAAGAGAAGAAAAAAGAAAGGTACAAGATAAGAGTAGTGTGCCGAACACACACACGAAATATTTTGAGAATCAAAAATGGAATTTCGATTGAATGAGGAAGAAAAATAAGGTACTATAATTTAAAATGATTCAAACTATTTTAAGACCATGAATATTATACTACAGAAGGTGGAGAAGAATAATAGGTATTGAAGAAGAAGCAAGCACTAAAATTTGATTGAAATGAAAACAAAGTTACACAATTACAATTGAACGCAAACATAAACAAACGTGAAAGAGAAGTGGAGGAGAGGTCTCTCTTGTTGAAACAAGATCAAATCATATCCTCCCAGAACCTTGTCAAGGCTATATTAATGCCAAACCTCCTCCTTAAGTGATGAAGTGCCAAACCTTTTGAAAGGAGAGGAGGGGATGTATTTATATCCCAAGGTGGTGGACTGTTTACATTCCTGAAATACCCCTAAACTTGGCTCGCCTATATGTATATTCAGACAGCCTAATCTTGAGAAATCTCCTTCTTCAAAGTTGTATATAAAAATGTCTTCTATATACTGTGAAAATTTGGCGGCCATTTAACTTAGTGAACCAAAGTTATGGCGGTTTTAGTAAACAATTATGATCTGTCCATTTCAATAAAGACTTTTTCAAAGTCCATAATGTGAATGGGTTTTTGAATAGGAAGATGCCCTCAAATAAAAATAATTTCTTCAACACAGTTGGCCAACCGAATCTCCTATTTCACACTAAAAAATATCATCTCGAATGGATGTCTACATCAGGAGACATTGAAAAATTAGTGTGCTATTTTTAATTCCCTGCCAGAATGGTGGGATGGAATTAAATTCATCAGTTGGGCCACTTGTATTTGTGATTGGGTTCTGAAATTTTTATCATGGACTCCTTTAAAGGTCCTCCAAACGTGGGAGGAGAATTAAGGTATTTGGACTTCTGGATTGAGCCCAGTAATTCAACCTTCATATATGGTCCAGTTTCTTCACATTTTCCTTGGGCCTTCTTTTGGGGTCCATATGACCCTCCAAAAGGATGAATTGGCTCATGTAACCTTCTAATTAAATGTTTTATATTTAAAGTAGAGTCTTAAAAAACAAGAACCACACAAGTTGGATCATTATAGTGATAGTTATTATTAAAACATTAAATTAAATCAATTGGACTACTTCTAAAAATGCTCAAAAATTATAATTAATATTAAAACATTAATATTTCACACAAATTATGCTCATTTCAAATAAAATCAGTAAAGATGGAATATAATAAGTCATGAAAATATTAATAACATCACACGACCAGATGCATATCATTGACCATGGGAAGCTGGACATTGATGATGGAGAGACTTTTGTGGAGGTCTCGGTGGAGATCGAGGATCGACAGGATCGGGTCCTACGTGGACGGTCGATTCCTCTAGTGCGCATCAGATGGCAGCACAAGAACCTCCAGGAGAGCACTTGGGAGCGGGAGGCTCAGATGCGTGCAAAGTACCCACATTTGTTCCCCTGGTTTTTGTGTATCTTTATGGGGACATAAAGCCCTGAGGTGGGAGTAATGTAAAGACTCGTAAAATTGAAGGGAAATTTTTCATAATTTTCTTTGGAATTTTACAAGAATGCGGTTTCTGACGGCACTTGATTCTGAGGCACGGTGTGCCCAAAATTTCTATCCAAAGTTTAACTCGGGTACGTTCAGTGAACGAACTAGTAGGTTTTTCTAAATTTTGAACCGTTGCTCGGAATCGAATTATGAGTGTACCGATGGATTCGCAGCGCTGGTTTTTGCATAGAAACACTTCTTTCGGAGTTGCGTTTACACGAGAGAAGTTGTTAAAATTTGTGGAAGGTAAAATAAAATTGAGCATCAATTTTTATTTTTCTCTAAGTGGTTAAAACCTTTGAGTGGAAGTTGGGGTAACCACCCAACTTTCCATGGGAGTTTATGAGAGTGGTGGGGCCCACACGAACCCCACCCCTTCATCTTCCCTAACCTTCTATAACCCTCAATTCATTAAGACAACTTTAGTTAATTAATTGAGTGGATTAATTCAACTTTTGAATTTCAAACTTAAGTCATGTTAATAAAATAAGTGAAGGACTTATTTTATTTGGGTTGAATCTTGTTGTGAGAATCTTTGGGAGGATTTGGAGAAAAGCTATAGAGCTTGAGGATCTTCTTCTTCATCGACGAAGAACACGGAGAATGCTGACCTCCGACGAAGGTCAAAAATAATGCCAGATCATCGGAGATCGACGATGTGACGCTGACGAATAATTTATCCACGACGCGACTCTCTCATTCCGCGACATCTTCTTCCGCGATGGTTATTTCCACGATGAACCCTCGCACAATGAACTCGACGAAGTAGGGGTTTATTTTATTTGTTTGTTCATGATTAGTTCTGTCACTTTCTTCCTTCCATTATGAACTGACTGTTATCGCAATAACGGGAGGAGGTCGGACCGCACAAACATGGCCAACCCTCCTTCCCCATTATTGGATGATTTTGGTTGTGGCTCGTGTAAGGCGGCGCGGTGCCGAAGCACCGTGCGGGAAATGTTCAATGAAGGGCGGAGAAGCGCGGCGCAGTCGCGCCATGCCGTTAGAAACAATCTAATCCACGGCGCCATCACACCGCGCCAAAGAACCTCGAAGACACCGCGGCTGGAGCAGGTCCGTGGCGGAGTAAGGACCGGCGGCCAGTTCCGGGCCGCCAGCATCGGATCAGGGGGACCGGTCATCGCCAGTCCCGTGGCGGCAATAGCCGGCCGGCCGAAGAGGGCCAGCCAGACAGGGGAAGATCCAGGGGTTACGACCCCTGGCTGGCCAGCATGAGCGGCCCCCCATCATGGGGGTCGCGGTTTCGAAGCAGGGGGGCAGGCGCCCCCCCCCCCCCCCCCAACCGCTCAGCCGAGCCACCTGGCTGGCGCCAGCCGGGCCGGGCCGCGCCAGCCGGGCCGGGCCGCGCCAGCTGGGTCGGGCCAGGCTGCTCCAAAGCGGGCCGGACCCGGACTCGGGAAGGGTCGACCCGGTTCATGCCGACCCAGAGGGTATCAAGCCGGGTCGGACCGGGCCCGAACCCCCTAATACTGGATCCCTCACGGTCTTTTGCCCATAACTTGGGTTGCGGACCTCTGATCGATGCACCGTCAGCTGCGATGCGATTCTTGGATCGGATCGGTCGTTCTGGTATATCGCACTCAAGGTTTCAAAGAATTTGGGTTTGGCCAGGTTGGTTCGTACACGAAACCAATCGGGCCCTTGGAGCGGAAACGCTTATAACTTGAGCTTCAGATGTCTGATTGACGTTCCGTCGACTTTGATGGATTTCTCTAAGTAAGATGGGCCTTTTGGCTTACTCCACTCGAGGTTTGGATGCAGTTGGAGTATGGTCGGGTTGGTTTTGACTTAAAAACCAACCAGGCCCCTGGAACGAAAAAGCCAATAACTCTCAGACTGGGCCTCCGATCAACGCGTCGTCTGTCGCGTTGAGTTCCTGATGACGATTCTGAACTTTTCGATACATCAACTCCAGACTTGAGTCAGTTGATGTATCAGCCCTTCGGCTCATAGAGCGTACCCTCCCGAATGATCTTAATATGTGCGGGAACCCTAGAGATGGCTGCGACTGTGACGACGATGACGACTATACAGAAATCCTCCGTGGATTCGACGGCGATGACTACAGCACTCAGCGATCCTACGTGGATCAGTGCTACCGATCCTGTGTGGGTCAGATCCTTTGTGGGTCAGCGCTCAGCGGTCCTGTGTGGGCCAGTGCCTACAGATCCTATGTGGGTCTGATCCTGTGTGGGTCTTTTCGGGGGTTAGTTACCTATCGATCCTTTGTGGGTCATTGTGGGGGTTAGTACCTATCGATCCTGTGTGGGTCCGACGACTTAGATGAATCAGTGGCTACAACTGATCATCTCTACCGTCATACGAAGAAGTATACCTGTGTGAGCTGAATCTTGACTTTAAATTATTATCTTCGATAAGATTGACATGATATCCTATGTGGATTACGTTATGTTCTCCTGTGTGGACTGGGTTGAACATGAGCTCGGATGTTGGAGTCGAACGAGAATTGACGAGTTAGGTATATGTATGGAAATATACCTAAGTAGTACCGGATGTTACTTAGTGTTAGTATCTTTCCTTTGTGGATTATCCTTTGTGAACTCTGGGAGACCTTAGGGGGTCTCGGGGTCCCAACTGAGTAGCTTATACTCACCCCTGCATGGGCTATGCCCGCACTACGTTGTGTTGGTTGCAGACGACGGACAGCGTTGATCATGGTTGAGGCACGAGAAGCAGGTCGGTACCCGGAGGTGGATCACTGGGCGGGGTGTACTCGGAGCGGATGGCTGGACCCGAGGAGCTATGGAGGCTATCTATACCCACCCTTCAGGTGGGAATTCCAGTGGACGGCTCGACGTTGCGGCTTTACTTTTAGTTACTGTTTTCCCTTTCCAGTTGTATTTTACTTTCATTTTGGGTTTGTATACTGGCCGACTTACTTTTCCACACTTACTATTGTACCCAGTTTTTACTTAGTGTTTACTTCTGCTTGCTTGGTCTATGGTGTTTGTTTACTTTACAAAGGAAATACCTTCCCTTTTTACAGGAAATTACGCCTTGGTTCTAGTCACCAGCCCCTGGCCTATGGAAGGCGGTCTTGGGGTAGTCACGACACGGGCCCCGAGGATGGGTCGTGACAAATTGGTATCAGAGGAGTTCGGTTCTACCGCAGAACTCAGGACTCTGATATTTTTCTAGGTGAAGCAATAGTGTTAAGAGTATTGAGTGTGGTTATCAATCCAGGGAGTCCAGTGTTGGTACGGCGGCCGACGTATCCGTACACCAGGACCCTAACTTCTGATTTCCGACTTAATGCACGAAAACATTGATTGCATGTGTGTTTCAACTTTTCTTTGTGATTACTTTATGTCATCTCACCAGGTATATTGTTTGACTTTGGCGCACCTGTTTCTTTTCAGGATGGCCCCACAATGACAGCCAGCTAGGGTTCCGAGAGTTGTGTGTGGCGACAGCCCACCGAGCGATGAGGCCTCGGTACAAGGCCCTTTGACAGCAGAGGCACCGGTGGTACCTCTACCCACCGAGCCACCGATGCTACCAGCCCCAGCCGTTGACGATGCATGTTGCCTTAGTGCACTGTAGGAGTTTCAATGCCAGCGACCGACCAGGTTCCGTGGGGAGATGGACCCTCAGGAAGCTGAGGATTGGATAGAGGCAGTTGTACGAGTTTTTAGGTTAGTGAGGACACCAGCAAACCTCATGGTGATCCTCACAGCGAGCCTCCTACATGCGGCAATAGGCAGATGGTGGAGCTTGATGCTCCAGGTGCACGACGAGGCATCTCTCCTCTGGACGGAATTTGAGAGCCTCTTTCGCTTGGAGTTCGTCCCAGCCACCCTTCGTGCGGTACGCATCCAGGAGCTTCTACAACTGTGGTAGGGCAGCTTGGCGGTCACCCAGTACTCGGTGAGATTTACAGATCTCTTGCGCTATTCGACAGACATGGTACAGGACCCATTATTCTGGGCCCGGACCTTTAAGCAGGGATTGAGGAATGAGATCAGGGCATCGCTGATCTCGCTCATAATTCCGACACAGACAGGGGTACTAGAGCGAGCCCTTCTGATCGAGAGCTTCCTTGCTGAGCCTACATCAGCAGCGAGACCTACCGCAGGGCGGTACGTAGCAGAGTCTTCTGCAGCAGGCAGTCGACGGATGACTCATGGGTCCAGGCAGCCCAGACCCTCAGGCAGCCCAGACCCCCGACTGGCCAACATAAGTGGCCCCCCATCATGGGGGTCGCGGTTTCGAAACAGGGGGGCAGGCGCCCCCCCCCCCCCCCCCCCCCCCATCCGCTCGGCCAAAACGGCCGAGCCACCTGGCTGGCGCCAGTGCGCCGGGCCACGCCCCAGCGGGCCAGACCCGGACCCAGGACGGGTCGACCCGGTTTGGGAAAACCCAGAGGGTATCGGGCCGGGTCAGACCGGGCCCGAACTCCCCTAATACTAGACCCCTCACGTTCTTTTGCCCATAACTTGGGTTGAGGACCTCTGATCGACGCACCGTCAGCTGCGATGAAATCCTTGGATCGGGACGGTCGTTTCAGTATATTGCACTCAAGATTTCAGAGAACTTTGGGTTCGTCCGGGTTGGTTCGTACACAAAACCAACCGGGCCCTCAGAGCGGAAACACTTATAACTTGATCTCCGGACGTTCGATTGACGTGCCATCGACTTTGATAGATTCCTCAAAGTGAGATGGACCTTTTGTCTTACTCCGCTCGAGTTTTGGATGCAGTTGGAGTACGATCGGGTTGGTTTTGACTTAAAAACCAACTGGGCCCCTAGAACGAAAAAGCCAATAACTCTCAAATCGGGCGTCCGATCGACGCGCCGTCTGTCGCATTGAGTTCCTGATGACGATTTGGAACTTTTGGATACATCAACTCCGGACTTGATTCGGTTGATGTATCAGACCTTTGGCTCGTGGAGCGGACCCTCCCGAACGAGCTTGCTGTGTGCGGGAACCCTAGAGATGGCTGCGACTGCGACGACGATGATGACTGTACAGAAATCCTCCGTGGATTCGACGGTGATGACTACAGCACTCAGTGATCCTACGTGGATCAGTGCTACCGATTCTGTGTGGGTCAGATCCTATGTGGGTCAGCGCTCAGCGGTCCTGTGTGGGCCAGCGCCTACAGATCCTGTGTGGGTCCAATCCTGTGTGTGTCTTTGCGGGGGTTAGTTACCTATCGATCCTTTGTGGGTCATTGTAGGGGTTAGTACCTATCGATCATGTTTGGGTCTGATGGCTTAGATGAATCAGTGGCTACAACTGATCATCTCTATCGTCATACGAAGAAGTATACATGTGTGATCTGAATCTTGAATTTCAATTCTTATCTTCGATAAGATTTACTTGATATCCTGTGTGGATTATGTTATGTTATCCTGTGTGGACTGGGTTGAACATGAGCTCGGATGTTGGAGCCGAATGAGAATTGATGACTTAGGTATATGTATAGGCATATACCTAAGTAGTGTCGGATGTTACTTCGTGTTTGTATCTTTCCTTTGGGGATTATCCTTTGTGGATTCTGGGAGACCTTAGGGGGTCTCGGGGTCCCTAATGAGTATCTTATACTCACCCCTGCACGGGTTATGCCCGCACTACGTTGTGTTGGTTGCAGATGATGGAAATCGTTGATCATGGTTGAGGCACGAGGAGCAGGTCGGTACCCGGAGGTGGATCACTGGGTGGGGCGTACTCGGAGCGGACGGCTGGACCTGAGGAGCAGTGGAGGCTATCTGTACCCACCCTTCAGGTGGGACTTCCAGTGGACGGCTCGAGGAAGTGGCTTTACTTTTAGTTGTTGTTTTCCCTTTCCAGTTGTACTTTACTTTCAGTTTGGGTTTGTATACTGGCCCACTTACTTTTCCGCACTTACTGTTGTACCCAGTTTTTACTTTTTGTTTACTTCTGCTTGCTTTCTCTATGATGTTTGTTTACTTTAAAAAGGAAATTCCTTCCCTTTTTACCGAAAATTACGCCTTGGTGCTAGTCTCCAGCCCTTGGCCTATGGAAGGAGGGCTTGGGGTAGTCATGGCATGGGCCCTGAGGACGGGTCGTGAAAAATTGGTCTTAGAGGAGTTCGGTTCCACCGCAGAACTCATGACTCTGATATTTTTCTATGTTAAGCAATAGTGTTAAGAGTATTGAGTGTGGTTATCAATCCAGGGAGTCCAGTGTTGGTGCGGCGGCCGACGTATCCGTACACCAGGACCCTAACTTATGATTTCCAACTTAATGCACGAAAACATTGATTTCATGTGTGTTTCAAGTTTTCTTTATGATTACTTTATGTCAGCTCACTAGGTATACTGTTTTACCATGGCGCACCTGTTTCTTTTCAAGATGGACCCATGATGACAGCCAGCTAGGGTTCTGAGAGTTGTGCGTGACGACATCCCACCGAGCGATGAGGCCTCGGTACAGGGCCCTTTGATAGCAGAGGCACCGGTGGTACCTCTACCCACTGAGCCACCGATACTACCAACACCAGCCGCTGACGATGCATGTCGCCTTAGTGCACTGCACGAGTTTCAGCGCCAGCGACCGCCCAGGTTCCGCAGGGAGACGGACCCTTAGGCAGACAAGGATTGGCTGGAGGCAGTTGTACAAGTTTTCAGGTTAGTGAGGACACTAGCAGACCTCATTGTGATCCTCTCAGCGAGCCTCCTGCACGCGGCAACAGGCAGATGGTGGATCTTGATGCTCCAGGTGCATGAAGAGGCATCTCTCCTCTGGATGGAATTTGAGAGCCTCTTCCGTTCGGATTTCGTCCCAGCCACCCTTCGTGTGGTACACATCCAGGAGCTTCTACAGCTGCGGTAGGGCAGCTTGACGGTCGCCCAGTACTCGGCGAGATTTACAGATCTCTCGCGCTATTCGACGGACATGGTATGGGACCCATTCTTCTGGGCCCGGACCTTTGAGCAGGGATTGAGTAATGAGATCAGGGAATCGCTGATCTCTCTCATCATTCCGACACAGGCAGGGGTACTGGAGCGAGCCCTTCTGATCGAGAGCTTCCTTGCTGAGCCTACATCAGCAGCGAGACCTACCGTAGGGTGGTACGTAGCAGATTCTTCTGCAGTAGGCAGTTGACGGATGACTAATGGGTCCAGGAAGCCCAGACCCTTAGGCAGATGACCTCAGGAAACTGGCTCAGTGGTGTGGGGAACACAGTGCAGAACCAGTCTTTCGAGAGGCAGACAGTGCTACGCTTGCGGCGAGCAGGGCCACATGGCTCGTGACTGCCCGACCCGCCATACCGAGGAGCAGGAGACGGTTGAGTAACCACCCAGGCAGAGGAAGAGGGTCAACCATGGAGGTCCATAGGGAGCAGGTGGATGAGGTAGAGGAGCTGGCTGAGCAGCAGGTGGTGGGAGATGCTTTGAGGCTCTACCACCACTACCACCAGGAGGTCCACCCCGACCATAGGGAGCTGGCGAGCATAGACAGGCACAACTCCAGGCAGTAGAGTCCTACGACCATGGCGTGCCCGATATGATTCTAGGTACTATTTGTGTCTATTCCACCCTTTCTGTAGTTCTTATAGACACAGGAGCGAGTCATTATTTCATTTTCGTTTCCCTTGTTTGGATCTCAGAGATTTCGACGGAGCCGTTGGCTCAATCCTTACGGCTAGAGACTCCTACGGGAGCAGACTCGACGATTACGCACTGGTGCCGGTAGTGTGAGCTTACTCTAGGAGGCGAGAGCTTCGGCTGGGATCTTCTTGTAGCGGCGTCGAGGAATTACGACGTCAGCTTTGGCATGTATTGGTTATCTACAGTCCATGCTCAGATTGACCGTATTAGGCGCAAGGTGTGGTGTGTACGCACCGACGGGATCAGGTTCACCTTCACCGGCAAGAAGGGATCCTTTGCAGCACAGGTTGGACTAATGCAGAGGAGAGGACAACCCATCACTCATCAGTTGGCTAGCCTCATCCTAGGATCAGTTGACGTGTGGAGTCCTAGTTTACCTGCAGTGGTGGATCAGTATGCGGACGTTTTCCCTGACGACGTTCTAGGACTACCTCCTCGCAGAGAGGTAGACTTTTATATTGATCTGTACCCCGGGACAGCCCCGATATCCACCCTAGCATATCAGATGGCTCCCTCCGATCTTCGAGATCTATGGGTATAGTTGGAGGACCTGCAGGGCAAGGGATTAATCTGACCCAGTGTTTCACCCTGGGCTTCCCCGATATTGTTCACAAAGAAGGCGAACAGGAGTTTGCGACTTTGTGTCGACTATCGTCGCTTGAATCAAGTGAAAGTGAGGAACAAGTACCAACTACCAAGGATTTATGACCTCTTCGATCAGCTCAAGGGAGCACGATGGTTCTCAAAGATAAACCTTAGGGCAGGTTATCATCAGCTCAGAGTTCGGGACAAGGACGTGCAGAAAACGGCGTTCAGATGTCGGTATGGACACTATGAGTTCTTGGTTATGCCATTCAGTGTAACCAATTCTCCAGCAGTGTTCATGGCCCTCATTAAAAGGATCTTTCATCCATACCTGGATCGATTTGTCGTGGTCTTCATCGATGACATTTTGATTTACTCGACGACTGAGGAGGAGCACGGCTACTACTTACGGGTTATACTAGACACACTCCGAGAGCACCAACTTTATGGAAATCTCTCTAAGTTTCAGTTCTAGATACGTGAGGTCCAATTCTTGGGACATGTCATCTCTAAGGTGGGAGTTGCGGTGGATCCTGCGAAGATCGAGGCAATGCTAGCTTGGGAGCCACCCAGGAGCGTGACGGAGGTGCGGAGTTTCTTGGGACTAGATGGATACTATCAGAGATTTGTACTAGACTTCTCCAGAGTTTTGGCACCACTCTCAGCTTTGACGAAGAAGGGGAAACCCTTTTTGTGGTCAGAAAGATGTCAGAAGATCTTCCAGGAGCTGAGACAGAGATTGACTAGCGCACCTATCTTGAGGCTACCAGAGGAGGGAGTTGGGTACGTAGTTTACTGCGATGCATCAGGGACCGGAATTAGATGTGTCCTGATGCAGGATCGGGTTGTGATCGCCTATGGATCATGACAGTTGAGGCTGCATGAGAAAAACTATGCTACCCATGACCTGGAGTTAGCAGCAATGGTCTTCGCTCTGAAGATGTGGCGACACTATCTGATGGGAGAGCACTTTACAGTCTATTCTGACCACCAGAGTCTCAGGTACATCTTCTCACAGAAGTACCTGAACCTGAGATAGCAGTGATGGCTCGAGTTCCTCCAGGACTATGACATTGAGATATTCTATACTCCAGGAAAGGGGAACGTGGTAGCCGATGCTCTCAGCAAAAGGACGGGCATTCAGCTACTTGGGGAGGTGACAGAGCAGCTAGTCGCTTTGCAGATATCCTTCATGGATAGAGATGGAGCATCCTTCCTTCAGTCACTCACAGTCACTCCTCCACTACTGTAGTGGGTCAGAGAGGCATAGCATGGGGACGCTGACTGTGAGACGCGGCGTGCACAGATATCCTCGGGACAGGCACCTGATGGATTCTCCATGGGAGGAGAGCACGATGTCCTTTTCAGAGGACGTACCTTGGTACCAGTTGCTTTACGAGAGGAGGTACTGAGAGAGTTTCGCACTTCCCCTATGGCAGTACATCCTGTAGTGGTGAAGATGTACCAGGATCTTAGATGACAGCACTGGTGGCCGGGCATGAAGAAGGCAGTGGCAGAGTTCGTTTCTCGATGCCTCACCTGCCAGTAGGTGAAGGCAGTGCACCAGGTACCAGCAGGCTTGGTGCAGCCCTTAGAGGTCCCGGAGTGGAAGTGGGACACATATCTATGGACTTTGAGATATGACTTCCACTCACTTCTAGAGGTCACGACTCCATTTGGGTGATTGTTGACCGACTCACCAAGTCGGCCCACTTCTTACCCATCAGAGATCAGGGCTCAGTGGAGAGCTTGGGACGTCTCTAAGTTCAAGAGATTGTACGGATTCATGTTGTACCATCATCTATCATCTCTGATCGAGATGCTCTCTTTACTTCCCGGATTTGGAAGGGGTTGCAGGAGGCGTTCGGGACGCAGCTACGTCTGAGCACTGCCTTTCACCCTCAGACAGATGGTCAGACAGAGAGGACCATTCAAACTCTTAAGGAAATGCTCCGCGCATGTGTTCTCAACTTTGGTCGTAGCTGGGAGGACCACCTACCCTTGGTGGAATTCGCGTACAACAATAGTTACCACTATACCATCGGGATGGCACCATACGAGGCATTGTACGACCAACCTTGTATATCTCCTCTGTGCTGGACAGACCCTGGGGAGTCAGCACTTGTGGGACTGGAGATGGTCCAGGCCACGACGGAGAAGGTCTAGGTCATCCAGGAGTAGATGAGGACATCTCAGAGTTGGAAGAAGTTTTATGCTGACAGGAGGCGGAGGCCACTAGAGTTCAAGGATGACGACCATGTCTTCTTGTGGGTCTCACCTCGACATGGATTACGGAGATTTGGCCGAGGTGGAAAGTTGTCTCCACACTTCATCGGACCGTTCCAGGTCCTCAGCAGGATTATCGAGGTGGCTTATCACCTGGCTCTACCACCTCAGTTGCACCGAGATCACGAAGTTTTCCACGTATCCCAGCTAAGGAGATACGTGCATGACCTGACGCATATCATTGACCATGGGAAGCTGGACATTGAGGACGGAGTGACTTTTGCGGAGGTCCCGGTGGATATCAAGGATCGACAGGAGTGGGTCCTACGTGGATGGTCGATTCCTCTAGTGCGCATCAGATGGCAGCACGGGAACCTCCAGGAGAGCACTTGGGAGCGGGAGGCTCAGATGCGTGCACAGTACCCACATTTGTTCCCCTAGTTTTTGTGTATCTTTACGGGGATGTAAATTTCTAAGGTGGGAGTAATGTAACGACCCATAAAATTCAAGGGAAATTTTTTCTTAATTTTCTTTGGAATTTTACAAGAACGTGGTTTCTGACGGCACTTGATTCTGAGGCCCGGTGTGCCCGGAATTTCTATCCGAAGTTTAACTCAGGTACATTCAGTGAACGAACGAGCGGGTTTTTCTAACTTTTGAACCGGTGCTCGGAATCGAATCCCGAGGGCACCGATGGATTCGCAGCGCCGGTTTTTTCTTAGGAACACTTCTTCCAGAGTTGCTTTTACACGAGATAAGTTGTTAAAATTTATGGAAGGTAAAATAAAATTGAGCATCAATTTTTATTCTTCTCTAAGTGGTTAAAACCATTGAGTGGAAGTTGGGATAACCACCCAACTTCCCATGGGAGGTTATGAGAGTGGTGGGGCCCACATGAACCCCACCCCTTCATCTTCCCTAACCTTCCATAACCCTCCATTTATTAAGACAACTTGAGTTAATTAATGGAGTGGATTAATTCAACTTTTGAATTTCAAACTTAAGTCATGTTAATAAAATAAGTGAAGGACATATTTTATTTGGGTTGAATCTTGTTGTGAGAATATTTGGGAGGCTTTGGAGAAAAGCTATAGAGCTTGAGGATCTTCTTCTTCATCGACGAATAACGCGAAGAACGCCGACCTCCGACAAAGGCCAACAAGAACACCTGATCCTCGGAGATCAACGACGTGAGGCTGACGAATCATTTCTCCGTGACGTGACTCTCTCCTTCCATGACGTCTTCTTCTGCGACGGTTATTTCCGCGATGAACCCTCGCACAACAAACTCGATGAAGTTGGGTTTTATTTTATTTGTTTGTTCGTGATTACTTCGGTCACTTTCTTCCTTCCATTATGAACTACATGTTATCACAATAACGGGAGGAGGTCGGACCGCACAAACACGGTCGACCCTCCTCCCCCCTTGTTGGTTGATTTTGGTTGCGGCTTCTGTAAGGTGGCGCGGTGCCAAAGCACCGCACGGGAAATGTTAAAGGAAGGTAAGAGAAGCGTCGCGCCATTGGAAACAAACTAATCTGTGGCGTCGTCACGCCGCACCAAAGAACCTCGAAGGCACCGCGGCCGGAGCAGGGTCGTGGCAGAGGGGAGCGGTGACGTCGCGCCGTGCGAGATAGACCAGGCCGCGTCTTAGGCCGGGACGGGGCAAGGACCGGTGGCTGGTTCCGGGCAACCGGCGTCGGAGCAGGGGGACCGACCATCGCCGGTCCCGTGGCGGCAACAGCCGGCTGGCCGGAGCGGGCCGACCGGACAGGGGAAGATCCAGGGGTTATGACCCCCGGCTGGCCAGCATGAGCGGCCCCCCATCATGGGGGCCACAGTTTCGAAATAGGGAGGCAGCCCCCCCCCCCATCCGCTCGGCTGAAATGGCCGAGCCACCTGGCTGGCCCCAGCGCGTCGGGCCGCCAGGCCGGGCCGGGCCGCGCCCAGGCCGCACCGGGCTGCGCCCAAGTGGGACGGACCTGGACCCGGGACGGGTCGACCCGATTCAGGCCGACCCAGAGGGTATCGGGCCGGGTTGGACCGGGCCCGAACTCCCCTAATACCGGACCCCTCACTGTCTTTTTCCCATAACTTGGGTTGCAGACTTTCGATCGACGCACCGTTAGCTACGATGCGATCCTTGGATTAGGATGGTCGTTTTAGTATATCGCACTCAAGGTTTCGGAGAACTTTGTGTTCTGCCAGGTTGGTTCATACACGAAACCAACCGGGCCCTCGGAGTGGAAATAACCATCGCGGAAGAAGACGTCACAGAAGGAGAGAGTCGTGTCGCGGAGAAATGATTTGTCAGCGTCGCGCTGTCGATCTCCGAGGATCCGGCGTTCTTGTCAACCTTCGTCGGAGGTCGGCGTTCTTCGTCGATGAAGAAGAAGATCCTCAAGCTCTATAGCTTTTCTCCAAAGCCTCCAAAATATTATCACAATAAGATTCAACCCAAATAAAATAAGTCCTTCACTTATTTTATTAACATGACTTAATTTTGAAATTCAAAAGTTGAATTAATCCACTCAATTAATTAAATCAAGTTGTCTTAATAAATGGAGGGTTATGAAAGGTAAGGGAAGATTAAGGGGTGGGGTTCGTGTGGGCCCCACCACTCTCATAACCTCCCATGGGAAGTTCGATGGTTACCACAACTTCCACTCAAAGGTTTTAACCACTTAGAGAAAAATAAAAATTGATGCTCAATTTTATTTTACCTTCCACAAATTTTAACAACTTCTCTCGTGTAAACGCAACTCCGGAAGAAGTGTTCCTAAGAAAAAACCGGAACTGTGAATCCATCAGTGCCCTCAGAATTCGATTCCGAGCACCGGTTCAAAAGTTAGAAAAACCCGCTCGTTCATTCATTGAACTTACCCGAGTTAAATTTCGGATAGAAATTCTGAGCACACCGGGCCTCTGAATTAAGTGTCGTCCGAAACCGCATTCTTGTAAAATTCCAAAGAAAATTAAGAGAAAATTTCCCTTGAATTTTACAGGTCTTTACAATATGTGTGTTCATTCCTATAATAATTTTATGGGTTTGGGGATTAGGTACTCATGGTTCCCAATTTAGAAGTGATATGATGACACCTGTACTTTTATTCTTAGAATAAGTTATCTTTAGTACTTATTTAAATTAGGATCTCCCCAAAACTAGTACCCCAAGGAAAAAATATATAAAATATGTTGATGAGGATACTTGGGTAGGTATTTGGGTAAAAGATGTAAATTAATTAGTCTATGTGAGTTATCTAAGGATAGTGGGTGTTTATGAGAGGCATGGGGCTAAGTTAGGACAAGAAATATCATCATATATCTCATGTGTGATGAGAAACTCACTTCAGATGCTGGAATAGATTCTTGGTGTGTAATATAAGAAAGATATGTCCTTTGGTAATTTATGTGTGTGATGGAGAGGGGTTTCCACTGGGTGACGGGTTTAGAGTTCTCCCTAATGATATGTGAGATAAGACCCCAAGAATGGGTTATGGGAAGTTATAAACGATTGAAATTGGTATACCAAGGGGGATTTGGATGAGGAATTGGACCCTACCTTTTAATTACATGGTTGGGTAGAACATATAGGCTATGAGGTCATCATAGGGTGATGGATGTGAGTTGGTAATGGTGGTTAGAGATGAGGATATTGGTATAGAGTGATTATCACCCTACTAACAATGTAGTGATAATTTATGATGATTTATGAGATAAGTTTTTTACATGCGTGTGCTATAATTGTACATGTTTGGTGATGAAATGTTTGATAATGGGCTTGAGGCCTATCCCTACCATGAGTGGGACAGTTCTAAGTGAGATGGGGTCTAAGATATATGTCATATAAAACCTAGTCTAAGTGATATAGTGGTGGTTAGAATGTATGGAATTTACTTAAGGGGTAGGATATTATAATGAACCACACTAAGTGAAATGTTATTAGTCCATTTGTTCATGTGAGACCCACCATGAAAGAGGGGAGTGGTTATATTGTGACCCTATCCTAATTGTGAGGGTGGTGGGTGTGATGTGTGACATTACCTGAGTAAGAGGGATTATTCCAGAGGTTGTGTGATGAAATGTGTGTATGGTAAACCTTACCTTGAGAGATAAAGAAGTTTTTAGTACATGGATGGCCTCACCTTGAGAGATAATGTATGGTAAGGACCACCTTGAGTGAGAGGGTGAGTCTGTGACTTGGTTGGGGGACCTTACGTAGCATCTTTGGGTAGTAGTCGAGATTTTTTGGATGACCTAACCTAAGTATTAGGGTATTGGATAGGATATGGAATGTGTAGAATTAAGTGATTATGGGATTTTATTATATCACCAAAGTAGGGTTTTTAGGTATTCTGGTGTCCTTGTTTGCACACAGCAACCTCACATGCATGTGTAACTCTTCAAGAGTTCTGGTGGACCAATAATCACATGATGTACCAATGATAATTTCTATTTATCTATTTACTTTCCTCATATATACACATGAATATTCTTATATTAGGAATCCTTGGTGAGACCCTATAGAGTTATATGCTCACACCCTGAATGAGAACCTCAGTGTATGTGCTAAACTTATGTTTGTCTTTCAGGGTAGAGCATTGGATGTGAAATGGATTGGGCTGGAGTGGATCAAAGTTATTTTGAGATGGGGTTATTGAGGCTTGAGGATTAAATTATGTCCCTTGTGTATTTTTTTTGGTTAATTTTTTATTTATGATTATCCTAGTAGAAAACTGGTTGGATGTTTATCTTTTATAATAACATCATTTTAATAAGAAATGTTTGGTGATTTATTATGTGTAATCTAATGTCTTTATATTGTGGGTGTTTTAGTTATTTCCTCTATTTATTTCACACTAATTCAAAGGAAAAGTTTCCCCATTATTGGGATTAAGCCCAATCCACTAGTCTGTGACCTCTAGCATATGAAGAGGCATGTCTGGGGTCACAAAGTGCATCTTATCCCAGGAAATATCATGTGTTCTATGGGATGAGACGTTATAACGTAATATCAAATAATTTTATATTTTTTGAATATTTGGGGAGTTATTATATGGTTGGTCTTGGAATATTTTGTATCTCTTGATGGATATAATATTGGTGTGTCAATAACACCTTTTTTATGGGAAATCCTAGTAACCAAGGGTATGGGATTTTTATTATTGGTTTTTTATTATGATTGATATGTTTATTTAATATGATGAGTTATTAGATGATTTTATTTATGTTTTCGGATATTGAGTCATTTGAAAGAGTCTAGTGTATATGAATTATATTTGGAACATATGGTTCACATGAAATTTGACTTCTAATTTTTTTTTCTGATGATGGAGGTTTAGTTTTTTAATGTGTCAAAAAAAACTTATATGGTGTTTTCCTATATAACTTTTTGGTGTAATTATACTCAACTAAACTATGGGTGTTTTCTATAAGTAAATGTCATGTGGATCAATGTCAAGTGTTCTCTATTAATAACTATATTATTCCTTAATGGTTGTATAGGAAACCCTTAATAGGGTGGTTAAGGAATTTGATGTCATGGAGGAGAATCAATGACAGTGAATTATTCTAGAGGGGTTATCTGAAAATTTGAGTTTGATAAATTAAATTTTCAATAACTTATATATTAGATTTATAAATAAATTCTTGGTGGTACACTAAAATACTGAACCATTTAGTTCTTTAGATACCCCTAAGAGGGATAAGGAAGGGAATGTTAATGCCTTGATCTTGGTATCAAAGTTGGTTTTCAAGGTTAAGATCAGTTAAATAATTTCAATTATTATATTCAAATATCATATGGTGTTTTTATATGGTTAAATATAGGATTATTGGAGTGTGGAGAGAGGCTCTTTGTTTTGGAATGATGCTCATATGAAAGGTGATTGTGTAGCAGTTTATGGAATGAATGATTTTTCTTAGGCCTATTCAAATGAAAGTATTAATCATTTATTTTGGAAAGGTGAAATGGACCTATGTGAAGATCAAGGTTGGTTGGTTAGTCAAATAATACTATGTTTTTTTTCCATTGATCATTTGATCACGAGTCTAGCAATGTGATCGGGTTGTTCGGAGGCATGAAACCACTGGATTCAGGTGATATCGAGTAGTATCATGAGAAAGAACCTATGATAGGTTTCTTTAGAGGATTAATATACCTGAAGACTGTAGTTATATTATATTTTATTTTCAATAAAATCCTCTATATATGAGGGTGAGGGAACACCAATTAAATGTATTCCCCATTGGATTATTAATCTATGTTCAGACTTATATGGTTTGAGGACCTGGGGGTTTCATTGAGAATTGGAGGTTTCTATCTATTCTAAGAGGTTGAAATAGAAATAGATCTGGGTATCATAATATAGTCTATATGGTTATTCCTTGAGAGTGGTGTTAGGAGTTAGTGGGATGGGTGAGTGTGGCTCAGGAGGAGTGACATGTGTTTGGTGGTAGAATATGATTGGTTCATTTCTCAAGGATTAGTGTAGGGGAATCCATATGGTTGGGAGTTCACTAATCGCTATCAAATGGTGTGATCCTTCTTGTGATTGGATTTTTGAATGACAAGGATAGTTTTTTGGTGATCCAAGAATATTTGGATTGGTGTATTTATTTGTCTATCATGTATAAACGGATTGTTCACATTCAACCATTACTTGTGGTAATTGAAATCACATGGGATATAGAGATTGGGTGTTTTGGTTTGGTAAGGTAGTGAAAAAAATAATCCTATATTGGGGAGAATTTTATCCGGTGTAGAGAAGTGTGACTTATGTTGGATGGGTCATGGGTGTGGTGTGACTGGTCAATGGATGTTCGTGATAGCACTAAGATGCCATTGTGCATGAAAGATCAAAATTGATCTAATTCTTCTGTAAATTCCATATTTGATATTAGAATATTATTTCAGATAGATTCGAGATGTTGGAATCAAGCTCATGATGGTTTTGGTGTGGATATGGAGTGAGTCGGACAAGTGGTGCTCCAATTCTCATGGTGATATATAGAATGACAGTGGTTGTGGTGGTTTGGGATACATCCATGGAATTACACCAAGAGTTGAGTTGGGACTTTGTTTTGGGTACTCACACATTTTTTATACATTTAGAGGTTAAGGAATAATGGTTGTATGAGGTATCATTATGATGCATTAGTAGTTGAGGTTGTTTATGAGTAAATTTATCCATAGGATGAATGATTTTTGATTTTGTGTAAGATTAGATGTGATGAGTTTAAAAACACATAAATCATGTCAATAGACTATTGTGAGTGAATTTTAGAAGGAAATTCTTATAGTGGGGAGCATAATGGCCCTAAATCAGTATTTGTGATTGGATTCCTATAGTGGTAATCACCATAATATATGAGATGAATCAGTTAATGGTTATTTGGGGTCTTTCAATACATAAGTTTAGTTTAGAACTGTATCAATGATAGTGAGTGGGTGGATTAGATTTAGTGAATAGTGTACTTTGGTTCATAGAGTGGTGTAGCGGAATAGTGCTTGGTGTTCAGAGATGAATTTGGTGATTTGGTGGTGAATTTATGACCAAGGTAGAGAATGTTATGTGGTCATAGGTCAACCCAATTCTTATTTATGGTGACAAGACTTATGGTGAGAGTTTGTAACAACCTAAAAATTTTATAGGTCATAAGTTTGAGAGGGAATTTGAATTTTAATCCTGAAGCTAGGGTCATTTCAGGAATTTAAATTCTAATCAAGAATCTAATTGTTGGACCATCTTGAGGAGATGTTTTGGACATTAAGTGAGCCTTGGTTAGTGGTTCAGGTGCTTGAGTGATCCTTAGACCAAGGTTAGGGTAACCCCGTCACTGTGTGGGGCTATAAGCAGCTAACCATTCCACAACCCGATGGGTGGTCCTATAGTGGTGTTATAGGGGTGGAGACCACAATGTATAAAAAAGGGTCTATTCCATGGAAGTGAGGATATTGATATCATCACCATGTGTTTTTGGGGCCATTTGTTTCATATACAGAAAGGAAACTCCATGGCATAGCCTAGTTGGGAATCCTTATACATTAGCCTTAGGGGTTATGTCGTGGAGGCTGTTTAAGAGGCACGACCTTAAGCTAACCCCAATGTAGGTTGTTCCATGGATCCTTAAATAGGATTTTTCCCTTTTTTAGGGTTAGTCCGCATTCATTATTAGGTCTAGGGGTTTACATAGGAGGGCTATTTCGTCCATATTAATCCCCCTATCATCCCTATTTTTACCACACCCACCCACCATTAAGGTTTTTATTTGTTAGATTTTTTATGTGATTTTAGGTATATATCTCCCTCTATTTTCTTTCATTTTGGTTTCTATTCATTATCCATTGATTTGGGTGATTTCATCTTGGGTTTCAATGTCTATTCCACCAAGGCATAGCGTAATTGGGCATGGATGATGGGGATTTCATGTGGATTAAAGGGAGAAAATATTGATAAAATGATTGCACACTTTATTTCATCATTTTTGTTGAGTTATGTTGTTTTACTAGTTTATGTAGTATTTTTAGTGAAATTGGATGAAATTATTGATTAATAGGGTGTCAGGTGATAGGGATTTTTTGTGGTACAGTCTAGGGGGTACGTCGTGGACCTTCTGTGGGTGGTTGGTAATGGTTCGAAGTATTTTCTATGTTGTGATGATTCCTAGTGTATTTTATGGAGGATATTCCACATTGTTTTAATTTAAATTATTAATTATAAATCACTATCATCAATTAGTTTGGTGTTGTAGTGTGATATATGAGATCAGGTGGTAGTGTGATCCAGGACAAGGCATGGACAGGCTTGTCCAAGAAAATAAGAGATTGTATTCTATCGTAACTCTATTTTAGTGGTAGGTGTACCTTGTAATAAAATATCATATTTATGTATATGGATTTTTGATCATTCCTGCATGAATTCTATGGGTTTTTGTACAAGATACTGGGACTGATTTTTTCCTAGGTATAAGTGATAGGATGGTGTTGGGGCTCCTTGGTTTAGAATAATTTCAAATTTGTAATTGGGTAAATTTGGATATCTGAAAAACTAGTACTTCAAGGGGAGAAGGTATTGACAATGATGACTAGGGGAATTAGGTAAGTCTCAGAGTATGAGGTGTTATTATGGTATCTTGGGTGAGTTACATAATTCTTTTCGGATTCCATGAGAGGCTTGGGGTCACATAATGATAGGATAGATAGTCACACATCTCACATATGATAAGAAAATACATCCAAAGTTCATAGGAGAGTCTTGATGTACAAGAAGAACAAGATAATTCCTCCTTTACTTTACATATGTAATGGAGAGGGGTTTCCTTTGGGTGACTGGTTAACATATCTCCCTTAGAAGATGTGATATAAAACCAAATTATGATTTATGTAAAGTGCTTAATGACTTGGAATTGGAATGATAAGGGGGATTTTTATGAGAAATTTGACATAGCCTGTTGAAGCTAACATCAAGTAGAGTCTTCCTGATATAGGGTCACCAAGGGGTAATATATGTAAGTCGGTGTTAACATTTGGAAATAAGGGGCTAGGTCCCAAGTAAATAATGCTATGTTGATGATGTGGTGAGCATGTGTGATATTTTGTGGATATTTTTTTTATTTCTTATATGTACCCTATAAGTATGTTTTTAGAGATGTATTGTGTAATAATTGTTCCTAAGGAATGATCCCACCATGAGTGAGATGGAAGTAGAAGGACTACCATGTGTGAGATGGAGTCTTAGGTGTGCATAATATGGAACTTACACTAAGTTATATGATAGAGGTTAGGATGTATGATCTTAACCTAATTGAGATGATACTAGTAGGTACGTCACTGAGTGAGATGATATTGGTCCACTAATGCATGTGAGGACCATAATAAAAGAGAGAAGTGGTCAGATTGTAACCTCATATTGAGTGGGAGGTTGATGGGTGTGATGTGTGACCTCCCCAGAATGAGAGGACCTAGTCTAGAGGATATGTGATCTGAGATGTGAATGTTAGACCCTACCTTGAGAAACTAGGGTGTGTTTGGGACATGGAAAATCTTACATTAAGTGAGAAAGTGTTATAATACCACCTTATGTGATAGGGTGAGTCTATGAATTTATCATGGGACCTTACCCTTCAGCTTTAGGTAGTGGTCGGGATATGGTAAACACCCTTCCCAAGGTCCTTAGGCATGGGATATGATATAGTATGTATAGAATAATTCAATGATTGTATTATGTTATAGAACCAAATTAGGTGTGTTATAGTGTCATGGTAGACTTGTTAGCACATGAAAACATGACGTGCATGTGTAACTCATCTAGATTCATGGGGTCCCAATTAGCACATAACATTCTGACATGCATGTTTTTTTATTTATTTCCCTTTATCATTCATACAAACACATATATGAAAGTGTATATTAGGGATTATTTGTGATAATATACTAAGTTATATGTTCACACCCTGTATGGGAACCCTAGTGGAAATACAGATACAATGTTTTTCTTTTAGGGAAAAACATGGCATGTGCATAGGATCGGGATGGAGCATCTCAAAGGTATTTAGAGACAGGGTTATTGAGTTTTGGGGATGGAATTAGGGCCCTTGTTAATTATTATTATTATTTTTTAATTTTTATTTATGGTTGGTCAAATTGGTTTCTAGTTACATGTTTATCTTGTGTGGAAATATCATTTTGATATGGAATGTTTAGTGATTTATTATGAATATTTTGATGATTATATATTATGGACACCTTTGGTTATTTAATCTATTTATATAACTATAATTAATGATCATAGTATCTATATTTTATGTATTAGGCCCTCACTTCTATTCAGAAGCCTCTAAAATATGGGGAGGTATTCTTGAGGTCATGAAACGCACCTAAACCTGGGCATTGTCGAGTTGTCTATGGGCTAGGTCATTACAAAACACATGTATCTTTATAAATGTTCCCACTAGTCATATATCATACTAGAATTTATTATCATAAATTTCCTTTTTATATAACATTGAATGACCATAGGACACATAATATGTCAATCCCATATATCTAACTCATATGTTCTCGGTTCTTCAAATCAACTGATTTGGTTGATAAATACATCACATATCATTAACTTTTACAGATGATTACATCACATGCCCCTTATAAAAATAGATAATTACATCATATTTCTAGGTGAGCACTTACACTCTCCAGTCTATCTCAATAAAGTTCCTCAATTTTATACTCATCATATGTGAGGAAATATCCCATCCTGGTTGGGCTCCAACCGATGACATGATCAACAACATACCCAACCACCCCTTGATTTTTTAAGCCACAATGGATTTCATAAGAAAGGTATCAAAGTATAAATGTTATCATTCTATGTATTTTTTCAATATCAGATAATTGGGACTCTTATATGTTCCATGAACCCCTAATATATAAAAGAAATGGTTTATGAAACTCTATGTGGTATACTTAATGGGCCATCCAACGCACAAAAACACTTTTTAATGCCCCATTATCATATTTTTTATTTCATAAAATAATACTCTTACGTTAACCATTACATTCCTTCATAACATATAATACTTCATGAAGAACATCATTTAGGGATAACTCAAATCCATACTTTGAGAGGTCAATATATTTTTACATTATGAAATGTATATATATATATATATATGAAAACAACATGAAAGAATGATAATGTTGAGATTTTATTTAATATGATACATTTTATATTCTTAAATTTTTTAAGAACACTTATAAAACCCCAATATAAGCACGAGACCATCATATCATGTAAGATACACTCCCATATCAGCCTTATGTTTGCTGAACTTTTTGGGGTAATGTTAACTTATAGTATCTATCTATAATTCCCACCACATATCTATGTGAAAATATGATAAAACCATCCCACTAAAATCTTTATTGAGAAACATATATAAAGAAATAAATTTTTAATAATGGTGAGATTTAGGGTTCATATTAATAATATTAAAATATCTGAACATATTCAAACTCCTTAACTCCACAACAAAAACTATTATAATATCAAATTTTTTATACTTAAAAATCTTTATAAGACTAAAATACGTATCATTGGAACCTATTATATTGATAAATTTCCTATGAAAATAATGTAAATAATTATGTTACTATTTACCAACAAGAATCCTTTAAGATAATGTGAAATTAACTTTGTATTTTATTATAATAAACCTTAAGAAAATATTTACATTCACTTTATCACAATAACTAAATGTAACCTTATATATTTTTTCATTACAATCACATTTCCTGAAATATTTAGGATTTTTATTGAAAAAAACTTACTTTAGACTGTTATAATCTTGTATTTTTTAACTTTAAACTTCTCAAAGCTCAAACTTACTCCCACTAACCTCTTAAACACTATATTATATTCATAATATCATGATAACATACACAAAAAAATAATTTTTCGGGAATTAACACTTGTTTACTTTGAGTAGTTATATTTATAAAATAATCTATTTTTTCCATATCATATATTGAATTCTAGTTATTTGGATAATTTTTCTATGAAAAGAAGAATTTATTAAAATATGTTATTAATGGATGGTAAAATATCTTCCATCTTATATTATCAAATATTTAGATAAACACTTTATCTTATATTAAACATATTAACCCTTATCTTCTTCACAAAACATGTTATAGAATTAGATAGATCATAAAACATTTTTATAAATTTAATCATCTCTCTTTGTCCATAAAAACTCTTTGTTAATAAAAAACTTCCCTCGTTGAATTTAAAAAAAGATATAATGATAAATATACTTTTAAGATCAATTTGATCTCGATATATTCAGTTACATTCAGTTCCATGATATAGAAACTATTTTCTTCATTATTTGAAAGAAAAACATAAGATTTAACAAGTCTACTTTTTATTTTTATCTTCAGAATATTCAAACTATTTTTAAAGTATACACTTGGTATCATATACCCTTAAAAACTGAAGAATCAATTTCTATAAAACTGATAACACGTATAAATATTCCATAAAGTTTCAAAAACTCACTTAGTAATCCTTAAAAATTCCATCGTGTGGAATTGTTATACCTACTCTTATATTTCACCTTTAGGTTTCAATGATCTTGATAGGATACTAAAAGAAAAAAAATTAGACACCCACACTTTTTTTTCTTTAGAGGTTAAATTTTTACCCCCTTGTACTGTCTATACAACACTAAAATTCAAACATTATATGCCTTGTTCATATATCTCAAATCTATAGAATATAAGGAAAACAATTCCTCAACTCATTGATTTTGTAAAAAAATCTCCATAGATGATAATATAATCAATTTCCTAACTATAATAAGGTTTAAGTAAATATCTAGTCTCACCAAGCCATTAGAATTTCCAATCATATCAAATATATGAGAAAATATTAAAATTTCTAAGTTTATTTTGTATCTAAGGACTCTTAAATACCTATTGAAACATTTTATAATTCAAAAAATAAAGATCCTCCTATTGAACAACTTCAACACTTTATTACTTGAGAAGGTGTTGTCGTAACAAATTAAAATTTCTTTATACTTAATAACTTTTCTTAAGTTACCAATCAAAGGTGTTTATTACAATAAGATTCTTCTTCCTATGATTAATATCAAGGTTATGATTTACAATAATGATGTTACTGTCTATAATATAAGTGTTTATCAGATGAGTATCATGTTTTATCACCATTTAATAAGACCTTTTATTAAACAAGATCCTAATAAAATGATGACTGCATTTAAACTCATTATATATATTAGTGGGACAAGATCTATATATAAACATAACTTAGATCAGTTTGTGTATGTAAATAATAAAAAATTATATCTAGTTGACAATAATTTTCAATCATATCCTATGTTACTCTTGGATAGTCGAGTGGAAACCACATTGTCCAATCCATCATATAGATATAAACCAAATGGTATTCCTCTGATATTTTAACTGTTATAGTTTCCCAGAAAGTGTAACCTAAATAAAACACCAATAATATAGTAAAAAAATGGAAATACAGAAACATATATCATTATAAATTCCTACCCAAGGAGGATCTAGATTCATATATTACTTGCTTACCTTATATAAGATAATCCAGTGGCACCAAACTTTAGCACGACCTACCCAGTTGGATGATCAAGATATTGATGAGTTCTTCTTTCAAAGGAATCTAATGCTTAGTATATATAAGGGGATGTAATTTCACCATCTTCTCTCATGTTATACCTTTTAATTTTTACATGATTTTGACAGTTTAGTTTTGGAATCATTTTCCCTCCACCAAATCAATATGTTCAAACCATATTGATGTGTAACTCTTTACACAAACAACAGTTCGTGTTACTAACTGAATATAGAATCCAAATATATTTACATGTGTCTAAATGCGTCTCATGTATAAGGTAAATGAAGTATTTTATGTAAAGGTTTGTAATTATTTGAGATTTAAAATCTCCATATATACCATAGATAGTCATCCCTCACCTTTCTTAAACAACGCATAAGCCTCCAGGCTAGTGGGAAGTCTGACCAAACAACCCTCTACCTGGAGATACTTTACTCAATAGAGAATATACCTCATTATAACTCTAACGCCTAATATGAATGAAATATGTTTATAAAATGTTTCTAAGAACCATAACTTTAAACAGAAACTGAAGTTAAGGTAGATGAGAAATAAATCATATGTTGACACTCATATGATGTAATGCAATACTTGTTAATTTACAAGAAGTAGTTTAACAACTTAAACTAAATCATATACATATTCATAATATATAATCAATTTTTAACTTTGAATAAAGTATGGGATAACCTTTACATAAATTAACACTTCATAAATTTAATCATGCGATAATAATTTATAAACAATTCATATAAAAATATTAATAATAAACACTTTGTAATTTTATCTAGTCATTATGGGCATACCATAATTTTTAATATAAACATTTTATATTTGTTTCATAGTATACCATTTTAATATTATTTATTATATGGAATTTTCTATAAATATGTCATATTTTTATAAATTGAAAACATTTTATAATCCAATTTATATTATATCAAATATTTACAAAATCTATATATCATGTACTTAATTTCATTTAAACCATTGAACATATAAATCATTAAAACTTCCCTTTTATGATGTTTAAATAATTTTCTAAAAATAATTTTTTAAATTAGAACAAGATTAATTATTATAAACATTTCATAATTAAATATAAACTCTTTATATTTTTTACTTATTATTTAATTTATAAAACCAAAATAAATTACTCTTAAAATTAAATAAACTCATTATTTAATTTAAAATATATGTAATTTAATTTTATAAAATGTATTTTAATATTAACTATTAATATTAAATAATATTTATTAATAAATGTTCCATAAACATTAATTAATTAATTATAAACTCTCTATGATTAAATACTTTTTAAACACTTTATAAATTAATAAATGTCCCCTAAATACCTTTTATTATTATTTAAAAACAATTTATAAATAATTAATTCAATTTATAATTGAATATAAAGATAAAATTATTTTTTTTCTTTTTAAATTATATTCTATGATTCAGGGTATGTCATAGAGTATAACTAGTCATCTTCCAATTGAATATATTATTGATATGACTTTATGATTGATAGTCTTACCACTGAATATGATATACTATGGTATTATTATCAGTCATATTTTACAATTGATATATCTATCATCGGCTATGATATAGAAAATCATTAATTATAAAATTTAGAGATGTTTTATTTATGAATTAGAACTTTATTTTTCAATAATAGGAGTAGGAAATCATATTTTATGATAGTTTAGTGTCATTTACTATGATAAATAAAAATTGGTGAGTTTTATATATGTCATGCCTTATGATATTTTATACCATATTTCATGATATATTACTAGAATAATAAAATAACCTGAAATATTTTATGAAAAAAAATAAGAAATTTAATGGGATTTATATTTTTGTCATCCCATACATGATTTCATATATATAAATCTTTCAGAATCTCGGATACCATTACGGGTATCTAAAGGGGTCTATTAAAAATTAGTAGAACATTTCAAAGTGATCATATCCCATCCCAATATCTCCATGTAATATAAATATGAAATATTTTATAAACTATAAATGAATACAAATTGAAAATAAACTACATTTTAGCATAACAGGCATTACAACATCTTCAAACAGCACTGAATGTACTTGATAGTGATCAATGAATTGTAATACATAATCTCACCACCTCTAATGGTATCCATGGGCCTGATAGATTATCAATCACATAGTTTTAACTCCTAATTCTCTATGATGTGATAGTATCTTATGATGCAAAGAAGGAGGAGGAAATGGATCATAAGTAAGGGAATTTTTGGTTGAGATAAAATTTTGTGTCACATTAGTACAAAGACATGGTAGTACCCAAGTTATAACATCTCAGGACGCTTCTCAATATAGTTTAGAATTAACACATTTGGTATAATTCATGAATTAATATCTCATCTAACATGTTTCATAAGCATGTATTAATGAACCAATCCATATTACATCGCATGAAAATGGACTTTTAATTATAGTTATCTATGGAATATTTCTCAAGAATATTGATGCCACTAATATCATAGGAGAGATTAAAATTTCATACTAATGGATTTGGTGTCTGAAAACCAACTACTTTGTACTTTTGATTACCTATATATTCAACGTCTTGAAGATTAATAAGTATCTCATCACATGTTGTGGGATTTGTTTTCAAAACAGTAATGTGATAATGTCCTTAGAGTATTTTTCACATAAATGTTATAATAGTTCCCCACTATGATGAGAAATTTGAATCGCTATGAAAATATCCTTAAATATATGTTCTATATCCAGTTGACATCAATATTATGGGATATCAATGATATAGGTTATTTTTTGTAGGGATCTCATAAGACTTTGAGACTTTTTCTCATGAAGTTTTCACTTAGTAAACTATAAGAAAAGAGGTTATGAGAATAGACCCCCCATGTAGGAATTATACATGTTATATGTGTCATTAGATATTCCTATATATGAATGTGTGTGGTAGTCCTTAGACTTTATATTATTTCTAATGTATATCATGAGTCACAAGCTTTGATTTATTGATGAAAACCTTGAATAAGTCAAAGTAGGATAGGTTTGGTGCATCACAAATGATATGAAATTAATGAATAAGTTAAGAAATGAATTTTTCCCTTTAATTTTAATAGAAGAAGATATCTTAAGACCTTTTATTAGATTGAATATTTCTATTTAAGTACATTTTCATGGGGGTTTTATCAATGAGTTCATTTTAAGAAAGGTATAGAAATATATTCAAGTATATTGGTTGACAACATAAGGGTGTAGCCTATTTGAGGAGATATCGATAAAAAGGTAATATATTACACTAGAGAATCCATAGGATGTTTTTTCCATTATAAAATTAATTTCTTTCTCTATGGTTATATTGATGTGTTACAAGATGTTAATTTGGAATTTCGGTATGTTATCATAATGCCACTGAGAAAGAGGTTGATAGGGTCACACACTTAGTGTATCTATAAACTCATTAAATTATATTTGAATTTAATATTCCAATAAATATTATTCTATAATTTTGAGGAATAATATTTATTTGAGTTATTTTTATCATCTAAATATTTATATAATTAATAATACTGTAGTACCTGACATTCAATTCATGTTTTTTCTCTCTCGAGAAACAGTAGCACAATGCACATAGCTTTATTCAAGAATGTGATTAACACTAAAATTTTAAAATCTCATAAATTGAATCAGATGAAATGAATTTATTTTTTTAATTAAGAATTTTGAAACTATCTTATAGTGAATTGTTTATATTTTCTAGAAATAATGGATTATTGGGTGTGTAACATCCTGTTACGTTTTTAGGTACTTTTGATGTTTCTAAGTACCTCTGTTTTGGAGTAAAGACTTAGGGTGTGTTTGGGTGAACTTTTAAGGAAAACTAAGGGACTTTGAGTTGTTCATGGGTGGCGCATGGTTTGTCAAACCGTGCAGCCAAACCGTGTGAGAAAGGAGGTTGAGGAAGTGGCTTCCACACAGTCGGCGGATCGTTTGTCCAACTGTGTGGCCAAACCATGCATGAAGGGTGGCCGATGAAATAGCTGACGTATGTCTAGCGCACGGTTTTTCAAACTATGCAAACTAACTGTGTGACCACTTAAATGAGATCCTTAAACTGTGGATCTCACTCGAATTTGCCTCTAAGTGCCTTGTTTGTCCTCCTAAGAAGCCCTAACTCAGTATTTGTCTTCTCCTAAGGTTAGATAAGGTTCTCCCATCATTCCAGAGGTGATATGAAGGCCTCTCTTGGTAAATCGAAGCCGGATTCTTGAGGTATGTGATCGTTCTTCATCGTTCTTGATCGGTTTCTTAGATCTACTTAGATCTACTTCTCTCCTTCTCTCAGTTTCTTAGATCTATACACATTATGGGTAGATCTAAGTTTGTGGTACCAAATTTGATGAGATTTGGTCTTAATCTTTCTAAGATAAGAGATATAAGGCGGGTTCATAAAGAAGAAATCCGGTTTTCTTGAGTGTCCTCGACCGTTGTGGTTTTGGTCAAAACCTTCGAGGTAGGTGGTTCCGTCCCAACTTTCCAAATTTATTATCAATGTGTTCGCTTAATTTATTTCAATTATTGATTTAAATTCCATTGATCAAATTTTCATTCAATTAAATTGATAAAAAAATGATTCCATTGAATTGAGATATTTGATATGGTTTCGGCATAGAAATTTGGGAAAACCCCAATTCCATTGAATTGGGTGTGTTTATGGAAAATTGGTTGATTTAAATTGTGGATTTGATGAAAAAAAATTCAATTAAATTGTTTAATTTAATTGAGGAAATGAGTTGTGTAATGATGGAATTGGTTTTGAATGAATTTCAAACTTATGAAAATGGCGTAAAATGATTTGATAGAAACCCATTGGTTTTATCTTGTGAAAAAGGTATGTTTTGAATAAAACATGTTTTGGTTTTAAAAGGAATGAAATTGGAACTTTTGAAATGGAAAAATGGGATTGATCATATTTTAAGCATTCTTAAAATAGTTCTCCCATCATGTAAGAGTGCATGCAAGCCTTAGCTATTTAGTGAGTTATTTGGATACACTCTATGCTACAACAACGTTCTAAAACATACTTGTGGTGGGTCACATCCTTGATGGGTTGGTGACGAGTATCCTTTGGCCAGTGTCATAGGGACATGTGTATATACATTTTTTTGAGTTCACATGGAGAGTGTGGAATCCTATAACTGGTTAATACTATCGTACCTTTTGGCAGATGACCAGGTTGCTTGCTTGTTTATTTATATTTGAGATATAAATGTATGCCAATGCTTTTAAACTACTTTACATGCCTGCTAAATTTATATAAACATTTTTATATAAATTTTTTGCTTTATCCATTGTTTTATAAATATTCCATCATTTTTAAACCCTTTGGTTAAAATATTTATTTTCATTCTTTGAAAAATTATAGCATATTTTGTTAGAATATGATTTTGAATTTCCAAACCTGTTTATTTGAAAATTGAAATCTTTTATTTGGATAATATATATTTGTCATCTGTTACGAAATCTTTGGTGGTATCCTACTGGGATTAGGCTCACACCCTACTTTTTCATTCGGGTGTTTGTAGATTACCTTCTTCTAGGCTCGAGCAAAGGGAAGGAATCTCTTGGAGGAGAATCCAAATATTGATCTTCTCTTGGTGTATTGTGTCCTTAGGGACTTTGGGGATGTTTTTACATTTTTAGTACTTGGGTTGTAGTACTTTGGGCTTTTTTATGCCTCTTTTTATTCTGGTACATTACTCCTAGTGGAGTTTCCTTTTGTTAAGCATATTGTCTGGTTTCTTTTGCTTCTGCATTGTGGTGGAAAAATTTGATCCCACTTGCATGTTGTGTGATTCTAGGTGCTATTCGACGACCTATGGGGATCGGGAATGCCCTTCGGGCTATGTTAGGGCTGGCTCAGTTATCAGGTTACCAGGGTACCTAAGGTGGTTCGTGAAAAAGTGGTATCAGAGGGAGGTTAAGCATCTTGCCTTGATGACAGTATGCATTGAGTATTCTTGTCGGGACTTAGGAGGTAGTTGTGATTGAGTGCCTAGCTAGCTCTCACTTCACTGAACCTTAAGTCACCAGGGTTGGCTAGGAAAATATGACTTGTGGATTAGTTCTAGTATTTTCTCTGTTTCGATTTGGATAGAGTGGAATCCAAATATTGTTATCACTTCTTTTAAGAACAGTTTTCCTTGTTACTCGGTTTGAGTGTTAATCTATGTCTTTTTATGATGTGTAGCATCATGCCTCTGAGAAGACGTGGGAATCAGATCCAAAAAAAGGCTACTGCTGAACCTCATCAAGCGAGTCCTATTGTGGTTCCGAGTCTGGTTGAGGTGATTGTTTGCATTGTCCAAGCTCTAGGACAGGCACCACCTCCGGTTCCTGTTCAGACTCCAGCTGCAGATCTTACTAGTGATATTCTCTGAAGTCGTTCTCAATAATTCCTACGCCATAATCCACCAGTTTTCAAAGTCTCCACTAACCCTCAACATGCTGAGGAATGATTGAGTAAGATTGAACATTTGTTTGGGTTCTTGGAGACACCTGAGGTGATCAAGGTAAAGTGTTCCACCTCCGTGCTGGAGGGACCAAGTAGGAGATAGTGGGACACAATGGTGATGGCTGGGAAATATGAGGGTCTGTAGTGGAAAGACTTTAGGGTTCTTTTCACTAACCAGTTCTATCCATAATCAATGGTGTTGGCCAAGGTTGTGGAGTTTTTCAAGCTTGAGCAGGCCAACAAAACCGTGACTGATTACTCAAATCGCTTTTCTGAGCTGGTATAGTTTTCTCCTAAGATTTTATCTAATGAGAGGATAAAGTCTCAGTGATTCGAGTTGGGACTTTGACTAGATATCCATTCTCAGGTTTTTCTACTGAAGCTACACACTTATGATGATGTTCTAGATAGGGCAATGATGGTTGAGATGGACTTGGTAGGAAAGTCAGGGTTGAAGGAGGTTATTTTCCATCCTAGTGTAAGTGTCGGTTAATTTAAAGAAAAATGGAAGCGTGACGTTCCTCATGGTGGTTCTCGACATCAGAGTCATTCCAGACCTTTGGTAGCACCAGGAGGGGCTTCTTTGACTTGATATCAGTGTGGTAATCCAAGACATTCTAAGAGGGTTTTCACTGAGGCACATAATAACTGTAGCTCATGCGGACGTTTAGGGAACCTATAGAGATTATACCATCACTTCTTTACTACACGTAGTGTAACAGGATCATCAGCACCTCCAAATATCACGGGGCAATCAAATGCTTCACGTGCAAAAGGGTTCCAGCCAGAGGCATCTGGAACGAAGCTTCTTCATGCAGTGGAAGAGTCGCCAGAGGTAGCTGATACAGGTCCTACAACTGTGAGAGGTACCATAAATATAGCTTCGTATTTAGTGACAGATCTTTTTTATATTGGTGCATCTCACTCTTTTATTTTAACCCATCTTGTTAATCTGCTTAATCTGCCTATGGAAATTTTATCTTGTGCGATGGATATTACTACACCCCTTGGTATAATGAGTGAGAAGGGTCTCTGTATTCCTGCTTGTGTCTTATCTCTATTAGATGTTGATCATGTTTTGAGTTTCTTGGTTCTTGACATAAAATATTTTGACTTCATATTTGGGAGGGATTGGATCATTTCCAATAAAGCCCGGATCAATTTTTATCTTCGACGGGTCTACCTTACTACACCCAGTGGTGTGCTTCTTGTTTTTCAAGGAGAATGGGACCTATTGTCAAGAAGACATGGACCCTATTATCCAGAGTTGGGGAAAGTTATATAAGTGTTTGATTATTATCTAGAGATAGATTCAATGTGTGGTGATCTTACTCCAGTCGTCGCTGAGTTTCCTGACAGGTTTCCTTCTAACTTCTCTGGTTTTCCACCAGTAAGGGATATTGTTTCCTCTATTGACTTAATACCTGGTACTCAACCATTTTCTATTCCCTCTTACCAAATCACTCCAACTGAACTAAAAGAACTGAAGTCTCAGTTAAATAATCTTCATGAGAAAGATTTTATACACCCGAGTGTGTCACCTTGGGAAGCACCTGTTCTCTTCGCCAAGAAGGCTGATGGTTCTCTTCGCTTATGTATTGATTATTGAAAGCTAAATCAAGTTACGATAAAGAACAAATATTAGTTACCACGAATTGATGATTTTTTTGATCAATTGAAAGAGGCAAAGTGGTTTTCAAAAATTGATCTTCGATCTGGTTACTATCTATTGAGGATAAAGGAATCTGACATTCCTAATACCTATTTTTGGAGTAGGTATGTCCATTATGAGTACCCTATTATGACCTTCGACCTAACAAATGCTCCTAAAGTTTTCATGGATTTGATGAACCTGGTTTTCTATGAGTATCTAGATACTTTCATGGTGGTTTTTGTGGTTGACATTATTGTCTACTCCAAGTCTGAGGAGGATCATGTGCATCATCTGAGAACAGTTCTGAGTCTTCTAAGGAATAACCGACTTTATGCCAAGCTTTCAAAGTGCGATTTCTGGATTCAAGAAGTGAAATTATTGGGACATGTCGTGTCAGAACAAGGAATATCAATTGATCTGAAAAGTTGAAGGCTGATATGACTTGGGAACAACCACGAAATGTTTTCGAGATTCGAAGCTTCTTGGGCTTAGTAGGATATTATCACCAGTTTGTTTAAGACTTCTCAAAGTTAGCTTCTCCAATGACTGATCTGACTCTAAAGGGAGTGATGTTTTCTTGGAATGATAAATTTCAGCATTATTTTATTGAGCTAAACCATCTTTTAACTATTTCTTTAGTGTTAACTCTTCCTAAGGCTTGGATAGGTTATGTGGTCCTCTATGATGCATTGCATTCAGGTTTGGGATGTGTACTCATGCAGGGTAATCATGTTGTTTCCTATGGGTCTCGTCATCTTAAGCCTCATGAGAAGAACTATCCTACCCATGGCCTTGAACTTGAAGCTATAATGCATGCACTTAAGTGTTGGAGATATTACCTTTATGGAGAAAGGTTTACTGTGTATTCAGACCACAAGAGCTTGAGTTATATCTTCTCTCAAAAATATTTGAATCTCCGCCAAAGAGGTTGGGTGGAGTACCTACAATATTTTGACTATGATATTACCTATACCCCGGGAAAAGGAAATGTAGTTGCTGATGCGTTAATCAGGAAACTTCCATCACAGGCTGTGAAAGAATCTTCAAAAGAGTGGAGTTTTATGGATCTTTTTTCTCAGTTTCATATTGTAGTTCAGGGGAAGGGGAATGAAGTTTCTTTAGCCAGTGTTCAGTTGAATTATGCTCTCCTAAAGTTAATTCTTTAGAAGAAACAATTGGATGATGAATTCCATAGCATTAGGGACTCTCTTTATGGTGGGGAGACCGACACCCAGTGGTCGTTCTCTAAAGAGGGTGTTCTGTGTTATCAAAACTATTACGTTGTTCCATTATCAGCAAGGAAGGATGTGATGGGGGATTGCCATAACACTCAGTGGGTTGTACACCCAGGAACCACGAAGATATTCTATGACATGCGGTGAAGTTCTGGTGTCCATGTATGATACGAGACATTGCTGATTTTGTATCGTGTTACTATACATGCCATCAGGTGAAATTCGAGCACCAAAAACCTTTGGGTTTGCATCAACCACTTCCAGTCCCTACATGGAAGTGGGATGAAATATCTATGGAATTTTTGGTTGGGTTACCTCAAACCCAGAGGAAGAAGAATGTGATATGGGTTGTGATCGACAAGATGACCAAGTCGGCTCACTTTATACCTATTCAAGATACAACCAAAGTTGAGGAGTTGGGAAATATCTATGTGAAAGAGGTTGTTCATTTTCATAGAGTTCCATCAGCTATAGTCTCTAATAGGGATCATTGGTTTACTTCTCTCTTTTGGAGAGGCCTTCAAGAGGCACTGGGATCTCAGGTTCGTTTGAGCATGGCCTACCATCCATAGTCAGATGTCCAAATAGAGAGAGCTATTCAGATCCTTGAGGATATGCTTCGCACATGTGTTCTTGATTTTGGTGGATCTTGGGATGATCATCTGGGACTAGTTGAGTTTTCTTATAACAACAGTTATCATTCTGCGATCAAAATGGCTCTTTTTGAGGATTTGTATAGTCGTCCTTGTAAATCGTTTTTTATGTTGGTCATAGATTGGTGAAAGATCTTTGGTAGGACCGAGTTTGGTCCAAGAGATGACAAATAAGATCCAGTTGATTCGTCAGAGAATTTTGATATCATAGAGTCGGTACAAGTCTTATGTTGATCATCGTCGTAAACCTTTTGAGTTCTCAGTTGGTGACCATGTTTTCTTGAAAGTATCACCCTGATTGGGTCATCGACAGCTTGGGAGGCAAGGGAAGATTGCTCCTCGTTTTGTGGGACATTTTGAGGTTATTGGTCTTGTGGGGAAAGTTTCTTACCATCTAGCTCTACCACCACAACTGACGTTGATACATAACGTGTTATATGTATCGCAACTACGAGAGTATCTCTCTGATCCATCTCAGGTTGTGAGGTGGAGTGATCTTGAGATTGAACCAGATTTATCTGTTACTAAATGACCAATCAGGTTTTTCGATTCTGAGACCAAGGTACTTTGTGGGAGAATGATACCTATGGTTCGTGTACTATGGAAACATGGTTCTGATTCTCATGAGATGTGGGAAAGGGAGGCACTAATGAGAGATTAGTGGCCTCATCTTTTTGACGTGGAGGTTTCTTCATAGGCTTTCTGGGGATAAAAAGATCTTATGGTGGGTAGGTTGTAACATCACGTTACGTTTTCAGGTACTTTTGATGTTTCTAAGTACCTTTGTTTTGGAGTAAAGACTTGGGGTGCGTTTGGGTGATATTTTAAGGAAAACTAAGGGACTTTGAGTTGTACACGGGCGGTGCACGGTTTTTCAAACCGTGCAGCCAAACCGTGTGAGAAGGGAGGTTGAGGCAGCGGCTTTCGCATAGTCAGTGCATGGTTTGTCCAACCGTGCGGCCAAACCATGAGTGAAAGGTGTCTGAGGTAGTAGTTAATGCACGTCTAGTGCACAGTTGGTCAAAACATGCGAACTAACCGTGCGGCCACTTAAATGAGATCCTTAAATTGTAGATCTCAGATGGTTTTGCCTCTAAGTGCCTCGTTTGTCCTCCTAAGCGGCCCTAACTTGGGATTTTTCTTCTCCTAAGGTCAGAGAAGGTTCTACCATCATTCCGGAGGCAATCCTAAGGCCTCTCTTGGTGAATCTAAGCTTTATTCTTGAGGTATGTGATCATTCTTCATTGTTATTGATCAGTTTCTTATATCTATTTAGATCTACTTCTCTGCTTCTCTCGGTTACTTAGATCGACACCCGTTATTGGTAGATCTAAGTGTGTGGTACCAAATTTGATGATATTTGGTCTTGATCTTTCTAGGAGAATAGATCTAAGGTGGGTTCTTGAAGAAGAAACCTGGTTTTCTTGAGCATCCTCGACTGTTGTGGTTTTGGTCAAAACCTTCAAGGTCGGTGGTTCCATCCTAACTTGCCAAGTTTATTATCAATGTATTTGCTTAATTTATTTCAATTATTGATTTAAAATCAATTGATAAAATTTTCTTTCAATTAAATTGATACAAACTCGATTCCATTGAATTGAGATATTTGATATGGTTTTGGCATAGAAATTTGGGAAAACCCCAATTCCATTGAATTGGGTGTATTTATGTAAAATTTGTCGATTTAAATTGTTTAATTTACATTGTGGATTTGATGGAAATGTTTTTTCAATTAAATTGTTTAATTTAATTGTGGAAATGAAATGTGTAATGATGGAATTGGTTTTGAATGAATTTCAAACTTATGAAAATGGATTTAAATGATTTGATGGAAACCCATTGGTTTTATCTTGTGAAAAATGTGTGTTTTGAATAAAACATGTTTTGGTTTTAAATGGAATGAAATTGGAACTTTTGAAATGTAAGAATGGGATTGATCGTATTTTAAGAATTTTTAAAATAGTTTTCCCATCATGTAAGAGTGCATGCAATCCTTAGGTAGTTAGTGAGTTATTTTGATACACTCTACGCTACGACAACATTCTTAAACATACTTGCAGCGGGTCACATCCCCGATGGGTTGGTGATATGTCTCCTTTGGCCAGTGTCATAGGGACATGTGTATACACATTTTTTGGAGTTCACATAGAGAGTGTGGAATCCTATAACTGGTTAATACTATCGTACCTTTTTTCCGATGACCATGTTGCTCGCTTCTTTATTTATATTTAAGATATAAATTTATGCCAATACTTTTGAACTGCTTTACATGCCTGCTAAATTTATATAAACTATTTTATATAAATGTTTTTCTTAAGCCATTGTTTTAGAAATATTCCATCATTTGTAAAGCATTTGCTTAAAATATTTATTTCCATCCTTTGAAAATGTATAGCATATTTTGTTAGAATATTCTTTTGAATTGCCAAACTTGTTTATTTGAAAATTAAAATATTTTATTTGTATAATCTATATTTGGCATCTATTACGAAATCTTTGGTGGTATCCTACCGGGTTTAGGATCACACACTACTTTTGCCTTCGGGTGTTTGTAGATTTCCTTCTTCCAGGCTCGAGCAAAGGGAAGGAATCTCTTGGAGGAGGATCCAACTGTTGATCTTCTATTGGTGTATTGTGTCCTTAGGGAATTTGGGGTTGTTTTCCTCTTTTTAGTACTTGGGTTGTAGTACTTTGGGATTTTTTATGCCTCTTTGTATTCTGGTAAATTACTCCTAGTGGAGTTTCCTTTTTCTATGCATATTATCTTGTTTATTTTGCTTCCGTATTCTTGTGGAAAAAATCACTCCCACTTGAATGTTTTGTGATGTCAGGTGCTAGTCGTCGACCCGTGGGGATCAGGAACGCCCTTCGGGCTATGTCAGGGCCGAATTGGTTATCTGGTTACCAGGTTCGTGATAGGGTGAGTAGTGAAAAATACCGATTTAAAAAAATAGTCACATTTATGCCAGTATAATGATATAAGAAAAAATTTAAAGATAATGAAAACTTTTTTATGGAAAAAATATATATTAAATAATTAATTTAATTCCTAAAAATATAACTTTTAACTTAGAAATATATTCTTAACAATTTGGAAATTTCAATAATGTTTTTGATCAAATTAATGTTATTTTTAGTTCTTATTTATTAATCAAGTATATAAAATGTTCTTTTTAGTTTGTATTTGATATAAAAGATAAATAAGTATACTTTTATTTAAAATAATATAATTAATTCCATTATAATCAAAATTATACTTTATTTTTCTATAAAATCATTTATATGCTTAAAACAAATATTTTTCTAAAAAAGTTTTCATTGTATTTTTCACACTTGTATAAAACCTAATTTTTTAAAATTATAAAAACTAAATATTTAAAAATTGATTTAATATTTTTAATCATCATAATTAATATTAGGTAATAATTTCAAATTAATTTTGTCTTATAGTTAATTTTAAAAATAGTAAACATTTCTTATTGTGGTTAGGGTTAAAACAGGTTCATTGGGGGTTAAAATAAGAGATAACGGTAAAAATAACACTTAAACTTGTCTCAATATTATTGTTTGAAGATATTTTGACCTTATATTATCTTAAATTATAATTATTATCCATTTTTTCACTTTTACAAGAAATTTTTTTTATATGATTTAAAATATTCAATGTAATTCCATGTGCATCCCTCCCCTCATTACTTATTCTCCTACCTTATTCATAAACTTTGAGAACTATATATCATAAAATACCCACCCAAAAACCATAATATATTCTGTAAAAATTTTATTTATTTTACTATATTATCTTAATACCATCCAAGGAAGGATTATGTTGTATCCCAAATGAGGTCTCTCAAATAATGGGTAATTATCTTTACCGACTCTGACAAAGTTTATTTATTATTCTAATTAATAAATCATATTTTATCCATTATAATATAATGAATCAAGAGTTATAAATAAACTAATATGTTATAATCATTATTGTACAACCATTTTCTGCCTCATTCCCATCAAATGGGAACTGACAGTATTGCATGTGTGTACGTACAGACTATCATCTCGATAACTAATATATTTACTTTTCAATATCTGAATTTTATAGATGGTTCTAAAATTATATATATATATATATATATAATAATTATTCTATTAATAATATTCTATAAATTTTATATTATTATTATACCATAGCATGTTCTTACCCATTTGTTCTTTATAACATGCTCTTAGTTAGGTATGTTTTACTGTCAACATGAGTGATGCTATACTATTTATGATATGAATGATTAAGGAATGTTGAATAATGTTTATATTATTAATAATAATATATCTATGAAATTATTAACATTTGTAATAAGTTTTAACCATGATCAAAGTGAGAGGATCAGAACTGCTGAACTGAAACATGCATAAAAAATGAAATAGCTTTCACCCAGAATAGTGATCTTGATAAAAAAATATATTAATAAACATGAGATAATATGTTACAACTAGATCATTTATGATATTATAATTATTAATATGGTTCTATAATAGAATTATAATAAATTTAAATTTATTATATATGAGGTTAAAAACACTTATGTGGAAAGTCAAACTTGAGGTAAGGGTTTTCTGTTTCAATCTCACTTTTTACAAATATTATTTATTCATAAATTTCTAATAATGAAATTATATGATCTATAACTCAAAAAAATTAATTATTTTATTCTATTATAATTATTTCTAGAAATTAAAATTTCCCAATATATTTTCCTCTCTCTAAGTACTCAAAGGTATGAAATAATTCCATTAGGTAAAACCAACTTTTTCTTTTTATTCGATCGGGAATATTTTTCTTCCATGTAAATATTTTATATAAAAAAATTTCATGAATTTTTTTAATATTCTCCAATTATTTATTAATTTTATTTTTACACATGTTTTCCTTTCTAAAAAAATTGGATAAAATTAATCTTCTTGTCATCTTCTGAATGAGTTTCTTTTTACCAGAGGTGTGAATGGAATATTTTTTTTAACGTTTACCACATGAATGAGTTCTCTATCATCATGAATATTATTTTATTTAAAGATTAAATTAAATTTTTCCATGGTAATTTTAAAATAAAATGTTTTTCTAAATATTTTTTAAATTTTTAGATTTTATATAAATTATTTCTAAATGAAAAGAGTAATTTCCATAATAAATATTACAATGATCTTTTAAAAGTATTTTCAGGTGTTTCAAAATCATTTGATGAATATTATTATTGATTAAGTATATACTATAATTATATTATACACCTTATTTATATGTATGTATTACAATCTTGTTGTTATATTTATTTAATGCATGAAATATTAACAGTTTGTATGCTATTTTTTCAATATGAATGTTTATATTGATAATGTATTGAATTATTATTAATTTCTTACATACGATGAATTAATTGGACTTAGTAAACAATGGGTGGGGCCCATTATAGACCCTTTATGCTTTGATAGGTCTCATGATACAAACTAGTTTGGGTATTTGGATATGCCTTAACTATTTATGTATAATGTATTGGCATGAAACATTGATAGTAAGATTATGATGTCTGGAATTATACATTCTATCATTATGAATTATTTTATCCATGCAGTTATTTATGTGGCTATTCCTTCAATATATTAAGTAACCTTTAATGATATTAGTTGTATGGAATATTTGATTATTGTATATATATTATATATTATTTAGGATTTATTTATTCAATGACAAATTTTGTTGTATGCTCTCCCATAGTGATCATTTGAACTCTTTCTTTATTATATTTTTCATTCCTTATATTTACAAGAAGGGATGTATGAATGATTTCAAGGATGTACTAGACTAAATGATAAATTTATCACTATAATATTAATTTATATTTCTTGTCTTGAAATGTAAATTGATAATCATTAATGTATCTATTCTCCCAAGTATACTAAACTATTTTATCCTTTAGGATAAAATATCTTGTATCTTGTGTCAATGTAGTAAAATAAGAATTGGCTCTAGGGTAATGGAGTTATGGTGTGACCTTAAGTATCAAATAAATTTTAGTATAAACCTTGGAAATTGGATTAAAAGAACATGTATTAGAGAACACAACCCTTTGACGGACTCTATGGAGAATTGTCAGTATAGGATAATATCATCAACATTTGATAAGGTATATAATGTGTGGTTTCCTAGAAATTATATTCCTGACTCGATATTCACCTGTAAATTTTTTGTGACACAAATTCACCTATTTTTAAACACCCTAAAATAATTTTGTTGATTATCAACTCAATCTTCACTCAATGAATGATGAGCGATCTTAAGACTTCACACATGGATAGAAACACTTTGGGGATATTATTTGGTTGATTCACATTATCTTTATGAACCATTATGAAAAATTTTAAAATATTTATATGATTTTAAAATATTCCACAAGATACTATGCTTATGATTATAAGATTAGATATGCATAAATTTTCAATTTATGTCAAGTGTTACACCAGATTTATAGTTATTCGTTATAATTTAAAATTCATAATGTTATGAGAAAATTTAGTATATTCCATTATTTAGAAATGGTGTCTAACGGTGGGAATGGAATTCATATCAATGTAAATAATATTTGGATGGATTTCCCTCTTGGGATAGACAATTAATCCTTAGGTGGAGAAAAATAATTTATAATTATATTGGGAAAACTGACTTCAGGTATGACTAATAACCTTTTGACATATGGAGTATAATTTTGATCCCTAACATGGTGTAATAATGTTGGATAGCTTCATGTGACAATAACCTTCCTAATTCAATGGTAATACTAGTACATTAGTATTCAAGAAATAAATTAAGTCCTTGAAGAAGACATTTTTCAATTTAGGAATTATTGAAGGATAAAAAGTTGGCATGGGATTTTATTATCATAAAGGAGATACTGATTAACGGTGGACATTGATCCAGAACACCAAGGAGTCATTGTAAATAAATAGTATAGTGTGGAATAATTTCAAGGAGAAATTATATGAAAACTAATTTCCCCATGAGAAATGAACTAATATAGAGAGTAAATTCATCAATTTATGGAAAAATTAAGGATAAAATATTCATAAATTTGAAGCTAAAATTATAAGTTTAGGAACTCATATTATGGATAGTGTATGTAATCCAAGGAGTAATATTGATCGTTTATTTTATAGGATAAATCCTATATTTTTAAGGGTATTATTATATCAAACATTTTAAAAATATAAGGACATAATATTAAGTTTCATTAAATTTTAGAAATAATAATCCATGTATTAGGTTTTCTAGGTAGAGTAAAAAAATTATCGGGTATATGAGCACTCTAAAAAATATGGCAAAAGGGAAAAACAAAAGGGTCAAATTTAGAACATGTAAATTTTTTGAAAAGAATCATCACAAAACATTATTTATGGGAATGAGAGTTCTATTGAAGTGTAGAGAAAAAGGAAAAAAGAATCATAATTTCAATGGAAATTAAGATGGCACCAATTTCTAAGGATTCAAAAACAAAAAGATGGGGAACTATTATAATTCATATTTTAAGAATTAAATGAATTTTCTTCAAAAAATTATAAGGGATAATGGCCAATCATATAAACTCACTATAGATGAGGTTGAATTTTCTAAATATATAGTGGTGGGTACGTTGATTATAGAAACAAATATAGAAAATGATTTTTTTGATTTTTTATCTTCAAACTCCTTTATATCTTCCATGTTTTCTAAGAAAATTTGATACTTTCCTACCACCTTAATAAGGGATCTTTCAATAAAGACTCCTAGTGGAAATATTACTGCCACTAGTGTAACACTCTAAGATTTGGTGAAGTATTTTTTTAAAAAAATAATAATTTTGATATTTTGTGTTATAAAAATACCATGTTTATCTTGTGTTACACACGAGACTGATTTTATCTTGTGTAATATGCAACACTTAGTTTGTCTTCTGTCACACACAACAACGAGTTTAAATGAAAAGTGACATATTATTAAAATATTATTATTTAATATGATAGATATCACAGAGTTACTAGAATGTAAATCATTAATAAGATTAAACAAATTGTTAAAATATATGCTCTATACATGTATATAAGATTAATTCTTTGGTAACCAATTAATTATAAATGAAAATAAGAACAATTTTAATATAAATGAAATAATTTCCTAAAAACTATTTTTATATGGATAAATGTGTTTTTCATAGATAAAATAAGAAAAACACTTTTTTATTATTTTAATAAAATTTATATATTATATATTCAATAAATTTATTAAAATTCATATTACATGTTTTTTAGAAAATAGATAAGAATAAATCTAATTTTAAGCTTAAAAGGGTATTTTTCTAAAAACAATATTGTCGCCTTTTGCATGCTTATTTTAAAATAACATTTTGAAACTTTTAGATAATTTATTTTTTTTTAAATCATTTTTGAAATCATAATATAAAAATTATATTGTGGTTATTTTTTTATAATTTTCTGACAAGATAAAACTTTCAATGAATTGTGAAAAATACGGGTTTTTATTAAGAATTTTCATTTCTTTTAAATCATTTTAAAAAACCAAATTATTTTAAGATAGTTTTAAAAGAAAAATTAGTTCAATATTATATATATATATATATATATTAATGCAGTTTAGTTCATTTTAATAAATTTAAAATTGGATTTTGATATAAAAAACTTTCTAACATTCTCACTTTGAAAAATCATTTTATCATTGCGTTTGTCAGTTTAATGTTAAATTAAATATTTCCCATTATGTGAATAAAATTTTTTAAAAATGATTACATATTTATAATAATCATAATTTTATATTTTATAACAAATTCAACTTAATTTTTTACCTTTATGAATAGTTAAACAGCAAAAAATAAATATTTTCATTAAGGTAAAAATATATTTACTAGGGGATAAAATAAAAATATAAGGGTCAAAATGGACCAAAACATGTCCAAAATCAATTTTATGGATATATTTAGACCTTATATATTCTATTTTATGTAATTTATTATTTTTTTCTCTTTTAATGTAAAAAATATGGTTAACCTTTTTCTTTTCAAAACTTACAAGTGTGCCACTCACCTCACTTATAAAAGGTCACCCCCTCTCTTCTCATATTCACAATTCTAAAAAAAATTGTCTCACAAAATAAATTCCAAAATAACTTAATTTATTACCTCCAATCATCCTATAATCCTTATTCTTTTCGTAAATTCAACCAATTAATCCTTCTGGGAAAAAATAAGTTTTCTAAAAAAGAGGTAACGTCCCTAATTGAGCATTCTATTTTATTTCTTCCTCTACCTACTTCAATTATTATTAAACCATGATTATATAATAACCAAATTATCTTAAATATAGTAAGATTTTTTTAATTTAATGAAACAACCTAATTCCTTCTCCTCATCCATCAAATTGGTTATGAAATCATCATTCGTGTGTACAACGGACTACTGCCTCATGAACTGATGTTATTTGTTTTCCATCAGCAACACTCAAGGATGGATATAATGAGGGATTTTTTTTATATATTTATGATATTATTATTTTTTAATCATTATATCATATTTTTCTTATTACTTTTCATTCCATTGGAATACGATAATGTCATTCATGTGTACAACAGACTACTGCCTCGTGAAGTGATGTGATTCATTCTCCACGAACTCTTTAGCTAAAAGGTAATAAGGATAGGTTTAAATAAAAATATGTGATATATGTATCACATAAAAACTATTCTTGAATTTAAATATATTATTTACCTTTATTCCTTTCAATCTATCCAGAAAATGGATACATTGTTCATATGTACAAACGACGTACCATCTCCATAAATGGTGTATTAAATTTTCTATATCTAAATTTTACAGATTAATATAAAAACATATACTGAATTTTTATTATATTAATATAATGGTTAAAATTATTTAGATTATGGAACCATGATCTAATTAATAGGACCAAAAATAACAAATCAAAACATACATGAAAAACAAAACAGTTATTGCAAGAAATATGATTTTAATAAGAAATTATTGATAAACGAGTAATGAAATGTCCTAATTAAATCATATATGATATGATAAATATCATTATGGTTATGTAATATATGTATAATAAAATTATATTTATTATACATGAGCTTCTAAAGTGTACAAAGGAAGTTGAGACTTGAGGTAATGGATTTTTGTCTTACTTTTATTTTCTATGAGACACAAGCCATATTCACCACATTTTTCTTTTATATAGTGTATATACTACCCATGAATATATTTTTTTATTATTATCCTTAAAAATATAAGGATATAAATATCCATTTTATGATCTATTTTTCATGGGGTTTATACTTCAAAATTTACCAAAGCGGTAAGGGATTTTGTTCTCAAATTTCCATCTTGGGGACCTAAGTTATGTTATACACATATATTATTCTATAAGGTCTATATAATACCCATTTGATATGATATATTATAAAGATAATTATTTTTATGATATTTTAGGTTTAATATAATTTTATTCTTGCTTGTGGATTATAATTCAAAGTTACAAAAGGGGTAAGAGTCTCATGTTATAGTATGAACATTTAAAGGTATTGTTTATGATTATTCTTACAATGATGAAATATATTTATCTATATCTCATGAAACTCATGAATTTTATTCTACTATAGTTATGTCATGATAATACATTTTTCTCTTAATTATCCTCTTTTTATGTACTCAATAATACAAAAGATTGTTTTTAATAAAAATCATCTTTATTTCTCTCTTATATCAAAAACATTTTTTACTCCAAAACCATGTTTTTGAAAACTGTTTTTAAAATGTTTTTATTATTCTCAAAGTGATTTATTAAGAAAAATTAAATATTTTTTAATTTTTAAAAAATGTTTTTAAATGAATCTTCATGTCATTTTCCAAACAATTCCCATTTGAAATTTACTGAAAATGAGAAAGGAATTTTTATTTTAACATGTATGACATGAATAGAAATTCCCACCATCATGGCCATTATTTTCTTTGAATATTACTTTATAATTTTTCAATGTTATTTGAAAATAAAATTATTTTGAATCTTTTTTAGGATTTAATTTTTTAAAATTTTGAAAAAATATTTTTATCAAGAAATGTTTTAAATGATTTTTAAAGATTACTTTCTATGTTTTCAAGGTTATTTTCAAATTAGAGTATTTTGAAAAAAATTTGTGATATTAAAAAAATTAAGCATAAAGGATATTGTCCTTAATAAATGTTTTAAATTATTTTTAAAGATTCCTTTATAATTATTCAACTTTATCATAAAATAAAATTATTTCAAAAATATTTTTTGGATTTTTAGGATTAAAAAGTGATCTTTAAAGAACAATTATTTTCCTTAAGAAATGTTCCAAGTGATCTTTCAAAATCATTTTCCACATAAGATGATATACTTTGATGTTACTTAATCTTTTCTAGGGATATGATCCAAGGATACCATTCTTATTATTTCTCTGGATGGTTAATTTTTAGGATGAAAATATGTTTATGAAACTCATTTCTCTTCCATGGGTATACCATGATAAAATGATTTTGAAACCAGCTTATTTTTCCATTGGTTATGATTTGATGAAATGATGAAATGATTATAAAACCTATTTATTTTCTATAGGATATGTTAAAATGAAATTTTTATGAAATCCATCTATTTTATGTGTTCTGATATGATGAATGTTCTATGATCATGGGGCACAGATATATAAAAGTTTCTTTATTTGAAGGTGGTTACATTATAAGTAATAAAAATGGTTACTTTATAACTATGTATAGAAGTTAAGTTATAACCAAAGATAGGTGGGGAATATATCTCACTCTAGTTAATTGGGAAATATTTGATATCTCATGAGATAAACATTATTGTAATGGGAATTAAAACATATTCAATAAGGGATTATGTCCACTATGATAGTCATGGGATTTAACCTTAATGACTATGCTGGTTTGGGGATAGAACCCATTCCACTATGATAGTTTTGGAAATAATCCTTGGATACTAAGGAAATGATTTTATATTCTTGTGTGTATACCAAACTTCCACGTATTATGTCATTGTTATGCTCTCATGGGTAATTTTCTTTGATTTCCTTATGATTCATTTCTAATAACCTGTCAAAATTTATGTCATGACAAAATATTGTGATCTTTGATATACAGGGTATGGTTATGTTATATTATGATCACATTCTTATGTCATTATGATCAAAATATGTTTACATATTTCCCTTCATTACCCTTATTGAGAATCTGATCCCACCCTTTCTTATGTTTCTTCTCCCCAAGTTGTGATGATACATATTATGTTTGATATTTCTAATAAGGGTTCTAGTTATGAGGAACTCTGTGGGAGATTATGTGGATCTATTATGAACCAGTTGTTTATTTTTCCATGTTACCAAATGCACTATACCATACTAATACTTAGGTTTTTTATTTAATGTAATGAATGTTCATCTATAAAGATTTCATATCAATATATTATAATTTTGGGTCATTACAGATTTTATAAGAGGAAAGGTTTGGTTAATATTTGGAAACTAGGATGAGTAAACTTTAGTGAAATTCCTAGTGATTTTACTAAGTATATTTCTAAGTATATCTCTAGATATAAGTATAAGGATGAGTCAAAGTATAATAATATATCCTAGAATTTTGGTAAATGATGGTGTACGTACTTTCAAAGAAATTAAATCCCTTTATAGATAATATAATTATATGTGGGTCTAGAACAGAGGTTTCTAGGGGTAATAATATAGAGAAGGAAATATTGATCTGGACGTGACAATCACCCAATGCACGAAAATGGGCCTTACATCACAATTGGTTTGACACTCCTGAGGGATATACTGTGGAAATTCATAAACTCTTTAGAGACTACCGTGAAGGATTTGAATAATGACCATGGATGACCTAGGTTAAATCCAAGATGCCATATATTTTAAAGGACATTTCATGATTTATACATTCAATAAGTTATTTCCGTGATTATGTGGTTTTCCAATATTATTATTTTTTCTCACACTATGCCTTTTGGTTTTATTCATTGGAAGGAACCATAAGGAATTTTATTAACATTGAATGCAAGATACAATGTGTTGATGAGAAATTTCACCATAACCAACTCTCAAAGTCACAAAATAAGAGAAGTATTGATTTAACAGAGAGTTATGGTAGTTTAAAACATGGAAAAAAGATGATTCAGTTTTCTGTGTCTCAAGAATGTGGGAAGAAGCACCCAAGTGAATGTCTTAAAGGAACAGGAATATGTTTTTGATTATGGAAAAAAAGGGCACAGTTCAATTAATTGAAGATGAAAAATTAAATTTTTTTAACAGAATGGATGAGAATAATGGTCTCCCTGAGATATCATTAATGGATAAATGTTTCAAAAGTGGAAAGTATGGGAATTATGAAAATCAATGTCCTTAGGAGAAAGATCGTCAAGAGAATTAGAAATTTTCTATGAGTAATGGTTATATTTTTTATGATGAAGAGACTACAAATGACCTATGAAAGGAAAGGAGTGATAAGGAATATGATGAAAAATCCTAGTAATTAGTGTATAAAGAATGTGGAATTATTTATGTGCTCATATATTCATATTCGACAAGTTATATTTTTATCAATGGTATTTTGGCTATTGGAAACTTGAAACATCAATGGATTGTTCTATAGTAGTTTTTCATTAAAAAATTATAAGAATATGTTAAATGGTAATGATGTACTAAAAAATATATTTAATGGAAAAGTGATATTTTAATTAAGGGTAAATACCCATTAATATGTTCCTAATGTTCAGGTAATGGTGTTGGGATAAATAGATGATGGATATGGTAAATATAAATTATATAGTATTAATGGCCTAAGAACTGATTAATGATTTATTGACAGGCTTATATTATCGTTGATGGGGTTTACATAATTATTGGATTTATTGAATATTTTCAATAATTTATTGTTTTATTCAATAAATGATGAGGTATGTATGTTTTCATTTAGGTTTATGGTAATTATGGTTATTACCATGTTTTAAGAAAATATATGATTAATGTATTCATATGTTTAGTATATAAAATTAATAACTAATTCATATTTTTTAAGGGATTAATGATAAGTTGATTTTTGTAAATTTAATAACTTTATTTCTAAATTTTTGGATTTCAACTTTGCTCAGATTTGGAGGAGCCTTAGGTTAAACTATTCATGAAATGGATTAAGTTGACCTTTGGATGTTATTAGTTTACTTGAGCTAACAATTTTTTTTATGATAATCATTACATAAATAAGGAATTACATATCATTCTTTTATGGATATTATGGTCCATTGGTGATTAAAGAATAAAAAAATCATCAATATTTATTGAAGTAAGAGATAATTTGGAAATTAATTGAAGCACAACCAAATGATGATATTGAGCTTATAAAATGGAATTAAATCAAGAAAATATATCTTTTTGTAATAATTCCCCAACATTAAGTAAAATGATATCAAAATAAAATGTAATCCTATTACCATCATTTTAGATTATATCAATGAAATTTTTCACACCTATTTGGTTTATTGTTTTGTGGTTGTTGATTTTCACATTATCATTCACTTTCTTGTGATCAATGATCACTATTGCTCTACATCATTATTTGAACATTACATTTTCCTTTAATGTCCAAATTTTCACTTCCCACCCACATTCTTCTATTTAGAAACCTAATATGTGTTATTTCAGATGACATTCTCACATCCCTTTCTCTCTCTTCAAGAGTAATTTTAATTAACCCATTTTATAACATGTCTTTCTCGTAATGTGATTTTCAGTTTTAAACCCCTTGTTTACTGGATACAAGTTAACATTGCGAGGATGCAATTTATTTAAGGGGGTTGAATGTAGAACCTCGATATTTTGTGAAAAAAATAAATTTATTATTTTCAAAATTATGTGTTATAAACAACACCAAGTTAAGATTTTCTTAAATGAAACACTATGTTCATCTTCCATTACATGAAGCACTAAGTTCTTCTTTCATTACATACAATAACATGTTTAGAAAAACATGACATACTATTAAAATATTATTATGTAATATAATACTTATTACCTAGCCATTAGAATTGAAAATACTAATAATATTAACCAAACCATGAAAATATATTCTTTACACAAGCATATAAAATTAAATCTTTAGTGACCATTAATTAGAAATTAAAATAAGAACCATTTGAAAATAACGGAAATATTTTTCTCAGAAATTTATTTTATGTGCACAAATGTGTTTTACATTAATAAATTGACCAAATAACTTTTGGTGAATTATTTTAATGAAATGTATATATTATATATTCAATTAAATTTCTAACATTCATCTTATGTGTTTTCTATATAATATATTAGAATAAATCCAATTTTATGATTAAAAAGTATATCTTTCTAAAAATAAGTTTTGTTGAGTTTTGCACAATTATTTTAAAATTAATTTATTCCTATATTTGAAAATTATTTGAAGAAATAAACTTTTTTTATATAATAATTTTAAAATTCTTACGGATTTAATTTTTGATAATTTTTTAAAAGATAAAAAAAATATGAATAGAGAAAAATACTAGTTATTATTAAAAAAATCATTTATTTTAAAGAATTTTAAAAAATAGAAATTATTTTAATATGATTTTCAAAGTAAAATTATTTCAAGTAAATATCTATTAATACAATTTAGTTCATTTTAATAAATTTATTATTGACTTTTGATATAAAACTTTTTAACTTTTGAACATTCTCTCTTTGAAAAACTGATTTCTCATCACGTCTCCATATTTAATTTTAAATTAAAATTTTCCAATTTTTTCAATGGAATTTAGAAAAATGGATTAAAATATTTTGAATAAGAAAAAAATTTATATTTTATAATAAGTTCAACTTAATTTTTTAACATTGTTCATAGTAAAATCAATAAAACTTATTTATTATGGTTAAGGTAAAAATGGGCTTTCCATAGGGTTAAAATAAAAATATAATAGTTAAAGATGACCCAATACTAGTCCAGAACACATTTTATGGCCATATTTAGACCTTATATCTTTTATGTTATATAATGTACTATTTTTTGATCCATTTTTTATGTGAAAAACGTGGGCACACCTTTTTATTTTCAAAAATTACAAGTGTACCCCTCACCAAACTTATAAAAGGCTGCTACCTATCCTATCCTCCCACCCTTCCAAAACCAATTGGTTTAGAAAATTCCTACCTAAATAACTTATTTAAATCATTAATATCATTATATAGACCATATTTGTTTTCATAAATCCAACCTATGAATCCTTTTGGTTCAAACTAAAATATGTTTTCCCAATAAGTGATAACGTCCCTAACCGAGCGATTTATTATTTTTCTTCCTACACCAATTTAAATTCTTAGTAAACCATGATGATATAATAAAATTATTATATTTTATATACTTAGATGTTTTATTCTTAATTTTATAACCTAAATCCTTCTCCTCTTCCATCAAATTGGTTATAAAATCATCATTCGTGTGTATGGGAGACTACCGCTTCATGAACCGATATTATTCATTTTCCATTAAGACCTCTCACGGTTGAATATAATTATGGATTTATTTTTTATATATGATATTTATGATGTTATTATTTTTATTTAATCATTATATAACATGTACCTTCATACTTTCCATTTTTTGGTAATACAATAAAGTTATTTGTGTGTTGAGAGGACTACCACCTTGTGAAGAGATGTGATTCGTTCTTCATATATTCTTTACATAGAAGGTAATATGGACTGGTTTTAATAAATATATGTAATATATATATATATATAAGACATAAAAATATTTATATAATGGTAATATATTATTTAAAATTATTTCTTTCAATCCATCAAAAAATGGAAATAGTGTTTATGTGTACGTACAGACTACCGTCTCCATGAATGATGTATTTAATTTTCTATATATAAATTTTATTGATTACTATAAATACATATATACAAAATATATATTATATTTTTATCATGTTTAAAATTATGTAGATAATTTAACCATGATCAATATAACAGGACTGAAAATAAAAAATCAAAATATACACGAAAAACATAGTTATTACCTGAAACGTTATTTTAACAAAGATTTGATTATAAACTGGTAATAAAAGGTCACAATAAAATAATATATGATATTATACATATTATAATGGTTCTATAATGGATTTATAATAAACTTATATTTATTATATAATAGTTTTGAATGTATATGAAGGAAGTTGAGACTTAAGGTAAGGGCTTTCCATCTCAATTTTATTTTCTATGTGATAGAAGGGATATTCACCACATGTTTCTTTTATGTGTTGTATATACAACCCATGAATGAATTTTGTTTATTATAATACTTAAAATATGGGTATTTTTATATCAATTTTAGTGTCTCTCTTTCATGATGTTTATGGTTCAAAAGTTACCAAATATATAAGGGATTTTTGTCTCAAATTTCCTTCTTGGGAACCAAAGTTATGTTATGCACATATATACTTATATAGGGTATATATACATACCATTTGATGTGTTATATCATGAATAAACTTATTTTAATGATATTATTTTTTTATTTAATTTTTTTATTTCATGTGAATTATGATTCAAATTTACCAACGTGGTAAGAGTCTTATGTTAAAATCTCATCGATTATCAGGATTGTTTATAATTATCATTCAAAAGATAAAATATTATTATCTATCACTAAATAAACTCATAAATTTTTTTATCCTCTATTTATGTCATGATAATACATTTTTTACCTTCCTTTTATTCTCTTTATATACTCAAGAGTTCAAAATAATGTTTTTAAGAAAAATCATCTTGATTTCTATATTTGGTTGAAAACCCTTTCTCTTCCAAACCTATGTTTTCTAAAAAATTCAAAAGATATTTTTAACATTATTCAAAAGATTTATTAAATATGTTTTAAAACTTTTTTTATTTTTTTATAAAAAAAATTAATGGAATATTCATTTTGTTTTTCAGACAATCGCTATTTTTATTTTTTTTAAATGTGAAATGAAACATTATTTTAACGTGTATGGTATGAATTGAAGTTACATTTTTCATGAATAGTATTTTATTTTAAGATTCCTTTATAATTTTTTAAGTTTATTTTAAAAAAAAGGAGTTTTAAAATGTTTTATGTTTTAAAAAGTTTTTTTAAAAGTGAAAAGGATGTTTTCTTCAAGAAAAGTTTTAAATTATTTTTAAAAGATATTTTATAAGATTTTGAGGTTATTTTCAAAGAAAAGGATTATAACGACCCATAATTTACATACATTTTTATTTATTCAGAATTAAAGAATACTTATTACAAAATATAACAAAACCATGATAGGACTGTATAGGTATAGTGTCTTTAGAAACTGGGAAACATAAACAAATGGTTCATAAATCATCTACATTTCCTCCTATTTATTTCATCATATCTAGAGTCCCTTTTGGAATATCCTTCTTAATAACCTTCTTCCTGACCTGGGGAAAAGAAAAAATATAAAAGGGTGAGCTCAAATTCTCAGTAAAGGTAAAAAAATGAAATATCAACCATATCATATTCATAAGAACATAACATTTTGAAAATCTTATCCTATAAAAGAGATCATAATATCATGACATGGGATAAATCATAGTGGTGAAATATGATCCCAATAATCATAACATAAAACATGAAACTTTTTTTCATACACATAATCATAGAAAATCATTTCATATTAGTCAAGACTCATTGCCAAGACTATCATAGCGGACAAAGTCCATTACTGAACTGATTTCACTCCTCGTTCCAGTCCTGTATCACTGAACCAGATTAACTTTCCATTCCATCCATGTCTATCTCATGAGATATAAATCGTTACCCAATTCATTGGAGGGAGATATAGTTCCCACCCATCTCATAATGAAACCATTCTTATGTGTTCCAAAAAATCATAAATCCTACATCATAGCATAACCCATGTAATAAAAATGGGATTCTTAAAAATCATGTCATCATAACATAATCCATATAAGATAAAAGGACATCATAAAAATAATTACATAAAAACATAATCAAATAAATGTAATAATTGGGATAGAAACATAACCCTATATCATCTTAGATGGAAAATAATTTTGATAAAACACTTGAACTCAGTTCTTGAGGAAAATATCCTTTCTTCTTCAAAAACGTTTCATTTTCTCAAAATGTCATGCAACATTAAAATAAATGAATTTAGTTTGAAATACACTAGTAAAATTGTGGAGTAATCTTCATGGAAATAAGGCGTTATGAAAATGTAAAAACTCGTTCATGCCATATAAGTTAAAAAAACATTGTCGAAACAGTCAAAAAGTACCTCGTATGGTAAACAAAAGAAAGATTCCTTCCATACCATGTAATAAAAGTCAAAAAGGGTAAAAATGAATTTAAACATACATAGAAGAATACTACATATTTTATGAGCTTATTTTTAGAAAAAAAGGATGTGGATGATAAATATATCCCTATTAGATACTTACAAATAATCAATCTCGGATAGAATGAGATTGGAAAAGTTATCCACTTACCTTAGGTCTGATATACTTTGTATGTATCCGAACCTCCTATATAATGATTTAAATAATTTCATTGACTTATTAAAGAATCATATTCACTGTTATGATATCATATATGGTCATATTATTATCTTTTATTAGTAATATTTCATTGTTACTCGTTATTCGGGTGTTCACTGCTTTATGTTCTTATGTGTGTTTTGTCGAATAAATTCTTATTATTATTTTTAGGTTTTAGGTATATCATTTACAGAATTATTTTAGTATAATATATATAATATTTATTCATAAATTCATTTATATAATCATTATTCATTGAATATCATGTAGAACGAGTCGCATCACATCATGGAGACGGTCGGTCGTACGTAAACATGACTGATGATATCGTTCCCAAAAGTATTGAATGGTATTGGAGTGGATGATAGAACATTTCAGAATTAGTATCATGTTATAATAATCATATATAGTTATTCTTTACACCATCATATCCATCCAAGTAAGGTGTAGGTGGAAAACAGATTACACCACGTCGTGGTGATGATATTTCGTACGTACGCACACGTGGTGATTTCATTTTCTGTAGGATGGATAGAAGGTGAAATTGGGTTGTTTAATATTTATAATAACATATTAGTATATGATTGAAACTGATTTTATTACTTTATAATGAAACAAATAAATAAGAGGAAGTAGAATAAGAAAGAAACTTGAAAGAATCGGTAGAAGAGGTTACATCTTCCTCGACGTGCCTCTTTTAAACATCCTCTTAGGGAACTAGAGTTGGTATTTTGAGAAGATCAGAACCTCTATAATATAACTATAGATGTTTAGAAGAGTAATTGGTAGGGTTTGGAAAATCTTGAAGGCTTAAAATGTTGTGAATAGGAGAGGGAGGAGGTTCCCTTTTATAAGGGAGGAGAGGGGCACCTTTGGAAACCTCAAAAATATTAATTTAATATAAATTCAAACCCCACATACAAACATACAAAAATGACTAAATTCGAATATGAGATGAGATAGGGTTGTAATCTAATCAACCAATTAAATTTAGACATGTTTTATGTTTATTTTAAATATTATTGTTTTGAGTTATCCTTATTTAATCTATTTAATTTTATTTGTGGTAATAATATTCTAAATTTTAAATTGTTATAAATAATTACTTATGTGCTGTGAATTTTCCATAATTGGATAATTTATGAAATTTTAGACCATATAAATTTAAATTTATAATTTTTAAATTTTTTTGTGATTTTTAAACAATTTAATAATATGTTATTTTTATAAAATATTAATAGTGTCAATTTTGACAATATTAAATTATTTGAATTTAAATAAAATCCATACAGAAGATATGTTCGAACCAAAATATTTAATAAATTTATAAAATGTCATATGTATATATATAATTGGTGGAGAACATTAATTAGTTCATATAATATTTATTTTAATATTTTTAAAACCATTTATTTGATATTTCTCTTAATAAAATAATTACTACATCATTTTTGTATAATTATTTAATATACATATTTGTTGCATAAAAATTAAATATAAAATATTATTATCAATATAAATATAATATATTTAATAATAATACTTTTAATTTAATTTATCATCTAAAAAACCCAACATTTAAATTGTTATATTTATTAAATTATGAAGGTGACAACTTTGACATCATTTAAAATAAAATAATATAAGTATCATAATCACTTTTTTATGGATAAAAATGGTCATCAAGTCGACCCTTGGATGCTTATGGTTTATTTATATTTGACCAATAATGTTTGGTCATGTTTTTGGGCCTCTTTATGGGTATTAGTATTGTAATAAAAACTATATTATTGATTTTTTTACTAAAAACTAATTTTGACATCATTAATGATTAAGCTATTAAGGTAATTATATAGTTATTAAAAATTAAAAATAAATTACCTTGATAAAGAAAAACAGTTCAGATTTCTAATGAGTATTTATTACCGAATTTATATTATTTATAACCTTATATTAAAAATAATTTAATTATTAAAGTTTGAGTGATACATATTTCACTTTCATTTAAATAAAATAAATTAAATGTCTTAATCACATAAAATTGGGTTCTAATAGATGCCATTTCTACCCAAGTATATTTTAGTACAAAATATAATCATCCAATTATATTAATACAAGTGTTATGGTAATTTTATAACATTATTGTTACCCTTAATTACCTAATTTACCTTTAACTGTGGTAAATAAAATTTTACCGTAGTTACTATTCATAATGCCCAAAAATAAAAAGTAGCATATTAACATAATTTGGACCTACTGATTCCAAATATGGAATCCATTTTTTCAAATTCAAAATACAGAAGTTTCAAAAATTAATTTAAAATTAATCTTGTTGTCGAACAAAAACAGGTTTTTGTTTAAAACATTACAAAAGATTAAATTAATTTTACCTAGGAATTCAATGTAAAATTAATGATAATGACATAAATTATATTAAATGGTAAAATTATATTCTATTTATACTTTAAAACCATTCCATATTATAATTTAACCATATAAATTGTCACAATGAAAAAGGTTGTTTTTAATTAAAATATAGCATGTTTTTACTATTCATTAAAATATGAAAGTTATCAAAATAATATGAAAAATTTATCCAAAGTAAATTTTTATATCCTTATTCCATATAATAATTTTATTTTGTTAAATTTAAATTATAAACTTGTCAAAAATTAGATTTAAAATTGGTGTGCCATCAAAAGGCGGAAAAAAACTGCATTTTTTGAAAAATACTTATTTTACCCAAAAAAATTATTTTGCTCTCATACCATGTTATAGGATACGTGTAAGATGAATTATAATGTTATAAAATTAAAAATGTGGTTAATACTATTCATAACATCTTGTTCATAATAATATTATAATAATATATCGTTGTTTAGTGAAACTCGGTATTGCGTACAATACAAACTATCAAGGAAGGTTGCTCTTGCGTGTAATGCAAGACAATTCAGGGTTGCGTGTAGTGAAATATTCCTTTGGTTTTTCGTATAACATAATCAAAACATAGTTCATTTATACATTGATAAAAATCTATACACGGTGTTGTGTAAAAATTAATTTTATTCGAAAGAACTTGAAATTGTGTGCAACACAAGCCAAGAATTGTGTTTCGTATACTAGAAGCTAATACGATGTTGCATACAGTACAAGCTAATATTGGTGTAGCGTACAAAAGAAGATATCAATGAAATTAAAAAAAATATCTCATAAAAATTTGGGTGTTACAAGGATTTTGAAAAAAAATATATTATAAATTGTTTATTTCAAAGTGAAAAGGATATATTCCTCAATAACTTTTTTAAATTATTTTTAAATATTCCTTTATAAATTATCAATTTTATTTTCAAATAAAACTATTTCCAAAATATTTTATGAATTTTTAGGTTTAAATAGTGATTTTCAAAGAAAATTTGTTTTCCTTATGAAATGTTCCAAGTAATATTTAAAAATAATTTTCTATCTAAGATGACATACTCTGATGTTACTTATTCTTTAAAAGGGATATGATCCAAGTATTCTATTATTATTCTTTCTCTTGATAGTTTTTTTTATGATGGAAATATGTTCTTTAAACTCATTTCTATCCTACATGTTTTACCATGATAAAATTCTTACGAATTCTAATTATGTTTCATGGGTTATTATTTGATGAAATGATGAAATTATTATGAAACATTTTTCATTTATACAGGTTATGTTATGATGAAATTTTTATGAAACCCATTTATTTTCATGGGTTTTGATCTTATGAATGTTTTATGATCTTCTAAAATACATATATATGATTTTAATTAAGTGACAGTGGTTATGTTATAACTGAGGATGGTGGTAATGTTATAACCAAATATGAGTGGGACGTATATCTCCCTCCAATGAATTGGGTAAATATTGATATATCATGAAAGAAATAGGACTATAATGGGGAGTGAAGCTTGTTCGGTAATGGACTCTATCCACTATGATAGTATTTAGAGTGATCCTTGACTACAATTATGGTTTGGACAATGATCCCATTCCACTGTGATAGTTTTTTCAATGAGCATTGAATACTAAGGAAATTATTTTCTATTCTTATGTTTATGCCACAATTCCATGTATTTTTTCAATGTTATGATCTTTTGGATCATGTTATTTGATTTCCTTATGACATATGCCTTATAAGCGGCCAATATTTTTTCCATGACTCCAAATTTTGATCCTCGATATATAGGTTATGGTTTTGATATGTTGTGATATTTTTCTCATACCCTTATTCTAATGTTATGTTTACGTGTTTCCTATGTTTTCCCTTACTGATCTTTGAGATCACCCTTTCTTATGTTTCTTCTCCCTAGGTTACGATGATAGGTATTATGTGTGATATTTCTAAGAAGGGTGCTAGTTATGAGGAAATAAGTGGGAGATGATATAGAACTCTTATAAACCAATTATTTATGTTTCTATGCTTCCAAAATCACTATAAATATATAATCCTCAAGCATGTATTTTTATAATGTAATGAATTTTAATCTAAAAATATGTAATATCTATTTATGAGAATTTAGGGTCGTTATAACTAGGATATGTAGTCAATTCCAATTATGACATGTAGAATAACCCTATTTGAGAACATGATTATTATACCTTTGGATGGATTTGATATAATCCTTTGTGTGTATTGGATTTAAAATTATAATGAAAAAATATATTACCAAAATAAAGAGATTATGATTTGTGATGGTGAAATTGAATCACTTTTCATTAGAGGGGAGACTACATCATATGAACCATGTTTAGATCTGCATCTTGCATCTCTCCTTAATAAAATACTTATAGAAGAACAACATACAAAACCTATGAATGGGAATGGTTTCCTTAGAATATAATGTGTGTCTATTGTGTAGTAATATGTTTGTTTGTTTCCTAAAGAAAAATCTATAAACCTGCTTGAGTGTAAATTTGAGTTTTCTATTGATCATATCCCTAATGAAAAGCCTCTATCCAAGACTCCCTACATGATAGACATAATGGAATTAGGGAAAATGAAGAAACAAATATAATATCTCTTTAATAAGTGATTTATAGACACTCTTGTTTTACCATGTAAATACCTTGATCTTTTTTGTTATGAATAAAGATAGGTATATGAGGTTGTGCATTAATTGTAGGGAAATCAATTCCATTACTATGAAGAAAAAGTATCCTCTATACCGCCTTAATGGATAGTTTGATCAGCTTCAAAGAGCTTGATATTTTTTCAAATATTTATCAAACTTCTTGGTATCATGAACAATAAGTAAATAAAGAAGATATTCTAAAAAATATCATTTTGAATGAGGTATGAAAATTAAAAATTTACAGTAATGCCTATTTTATTGACTAATGCACCCTCTATTTTTATGGATCTAATTAATATAGTATTAAAATATTATATTGATAATTTCATTGTGGTGATTATTGAATATATCTTGATATACTCTAAATGTAATTGTGATAATATGAGTCATTTTTGAATCATTCTTAAGACACATAGAGAAAGGGAGTTATATAGAAAATATAGAAAATGTGATTTATGGCTTTAATAAGTTTATTTTGTTTGGATATATTATCCCTCAGAATGGAATATAATTTTATTCTTCAAAATAATATATTAATAGAATATAAAATACTAATGAATATAAATGAGGTACATAGCTTCCTTATATTAGAAATTCACTATCGATTATCTACTCAAAATTTTCTCGATTAGCTAACTCATTAACCAAATTGATAGGTAAAGGGGTTAAGTTTATATGGTTAGAATAATGTAAGGAATGTTTTAAATAATTAAAGAGAATATTTTTCAATTCATTTAAATTTATTTTACTAATAGGAAGGTATATATTTATGATATATAGGGATTCATCAATGAAATAACGTGGATGTTTCCATATAAATAATGATATATTTTTTTCTTATTCATTATGGAAGTTAATGATTCATGAAAAAAAATTATCTTTTCACATCCTGGTCGATGTAGTTCTCTCTATTTTGAGTTTCAAGAACTTATCATTTGGTATTTATGGGTTGTGGAGACATATTTGTGTCTTGGTCTTGGTTTTGGCTGTAAAAGGTCACCAGCCTATTGGTGGCTTAAGATAGGGTCACCCTTGGATACAGGGGGACACTAGATCATTAGTGGGAGTCCACCAAATAAATATTGGGGAACCCTAGCTATAGGAATACTTCAAATAGACACTGATCGGTTGTGAAATAGCCACTGCATTTTTTTAGTGGCCACTAACTAGTTAGTGGTACCGACCTTGTCCAGTATTAATAGGGGAAGAATTTTCCTTTCTTCCACCTAAAACCCAGTTTTATTTCTTAATCCCAATAAAATGTATCTAATTTGAATATTTATCATTGAGAGAATTATATTTTTTATTATAAACTCCCCTAATCATCTTCATTTAGAAACATGATTTCAGATTGATTTGTTTTCTTATAATTGGTAAGTTTGGTATGATCTCTACCATTCTTACATCATATTTTGGTTTTTTAATGGATCTATGTTGTATTGATAAGATCTATTAATACAATGGTGTCACCATCTTGGTTTCTAATATATTCATTATGTAATTTTTTCCTAGATGCATGATATTATTTGTTGTGTTATTGATTTATTTTTTTATATGGTATGTGATATATTTTCTTCTCCACTGACCGTGTGATCACTAAATCTAATTTATAAGTCATGGAACTTTTGTTTAGGGCATATTTTTTTCTTCCCTTGTGATCCCTTTCTTCTTGGTGCATGGATCCCATGTTCTCATTCTATAAACCAAGAGTTTAGGTAGATGGTTTCATATAAATTCAATGTTTACAAAATTATATATTCTCATTGGTTTCAAAACTTTTTTTTCTAAATGTTTATTGGCATGATACTTAATTTATCAAATTTTTGTAAAACTGATTTCATCATAAAATGGTTTTTCATTAGAAAAGTGGTAAAGAATGATTATTTCAAAGAACTAAAGATTTTTTTTTAAAATTGGCTTACAAATCATGGTTTTGATCATTAAAAAATGTTTATGTAATTATTTATTTAAATTTGACAATCCATTTGAAATGTTTTGAAAATTTTAGTATATAAGAGACTTGAGTACTTAGGTGGGGGTTTGGTATCATGACTTTTCATTAATTTATAAGTGGAATTACACATTAGGGTATTCCTATTCTCCTTTGGTGGGCATGTAGAGGACTGATTTACATGACATCATCAATGGGAAGAATACGTTATGGTAATCATATACTCTGTTAGCAAGTGTGATAGAGATAGATTTAGTGTGAACTAGTCATGATTGATCATTATATGTGAAACCTAGATAGCCTAATCCAATTATATCTTTAGAGAATCTTCCATTGTGCTTGGTTCTTATATGTATATTGAGGCACACATTTATGAATGTAAAATGGTTTATTTAATGTTATTTGACAAACTTTTATGTAAAATTATTTATATTTGATAAAAGGGGTTAGTTTCTATTATTTCAATATAAATTGATAAATTATTTATCATGCCATGTTTTATTTAAATTTTAGAATATCTAGATTTATCTAAAAAAGATAGTTTATGGAACTCTTTGTGCGATACTACTGGGCATATTTTTCTCACACCTTACACATACCCTTAGGTGTATGTAGACCTTTCTTTATCTAGTTTAAGAAAAGTAAAGGTGCCATAATGATGTGGTGGGTTTCATGGTTTCTAGTTGGTCTTGGGTATCTAGTGGTGAGATAGTTGGATGTTTCCTATATATCACATGGAATTGTTACCATCAGTTTTATGTACTTTAGGTTGTTTTATGTTTCATTGATCTCAATTTTTCTTGTTTATCCCTTGAGGTATCGATTCAACTAGTTTTTTTTATTTATATAATATTATATTATCAATTTTACCCCACTTTATTCAAGTATTCCATGGAATTTATTTATTTTAAGTTGGGATGAAATAATTCCCAAAGGTTGTTCTTGATGATAGGGTTCATGTCATTATCTTATGCAGATCAGAAATTCCCTTCAGTTTATATCATAGACTAGGTTGGGTTTCTAGGTTCATGGTGATATAGGATTATTCAGGACAATTTGGTATCAAAGGAAGGGTTTTCTCATAGTTTTCTTATCTTGGGATGTATAGAAGACATGTGATAGGATTTTTTGAAATTAAGGTGTATCTTTTGAGTGAGTTCCTAGCCTTCTCTCATCATAATAATCCTTAAGTCAGCATGGGGTGTTGGGATATGTGTCTCTTGTATTGAGTTTTTATATAATCTCAATTTTATACATGTATTCTCTTGATTCAAGCTAAGATTTTTCCCGTCTAGTGGTTGTCACAACCTGATCAACTGGGGCCCACCTAGGCCGGTAGTAATCCTATAGTTACACACCAAGAATGCATCCAATATAACAAGGGATGGTAAAAAGTGTTGTGTAATAAAACCATAGAAATTAGAGTCCTTTTCCTGATATACGAGTATTCATGCATGAAACAAGCTTTACAAAACAATGAATAAATATAGAAAAAATATTGAAACATCTATAGTATAAATGATCCAAGCGACAACCTCTAGAAAATGGAACAAAGTGAACTAAGGTAAAATAAAAGATAAAATGGTCAAAATACATACCCATCTAGAAATGAGATCCCAATCTGAAAACTACAAGGAAGGGGAATTATAAAAAAAATAGGGTATCATGGATATTTAGTGGTATAGAGGTAGTTTGGACTTTCGCTTATTTTTTTGTGGTAGTTTATAAAACTTCCATATATTTTATGGTCTCTAGCTAATTAGCGGTATTTTATTTTAGTTTGTGGTGGTTTTTGAAGTGTTTTTTTGGAAAATTTCGTAGAATTTTATTGTTTAATTATTGGTAGTTATTTAATAAAATTTATATCAACTGGGAAAATAAATAAAATTAAATTAACCATCAGAAATAATTTAGTAGTAGTATTTTTAGCGACGGTTGATCTTAACCTCCACTAAATAAATTCAATAATATATGTTTAGAAATGGTTACAACAAACCACCAATAAATATATATTGTTTTTTTAATATTTAATAAAAACAAAAAAATATATAAAAACTGACATGATATAAACTAAAACATAAATATATGATAAACCCATCATTCGTATATCACACATCCATAGTCACACAAATAGCCATAGTCATCATAACCTAAGTCTTAGTAACCTCATACATCAACCAAGATCTTGATCAAAAATAAATTCATATAAAATATGTCCATCAACAACACATTCCCAATATAAATCCATGTCACAACCTCCACTACATCAGTCTGCCTCCACATCATCTCATCAACTAAAACTGACCACGTCATCTCATCATCTGTAACAAAAATTGAAACTAAAAATAACAAATCAGAATTATGGTATAATAATTGATAAAATTTTAACATTCCATGGAAACTAATAACCTTCATGACTGCCTTTTGAAGAATTTCACATACCAGAATGGTCAACCTCCTACCTACTTCCATCATCTTCCACCTACAATGAAAACTCGAACTTTTAGGAAAAAATGAAAACAAGAAAAGACACATAATATATTTAGAATTCTACACATAAAATTTTTCATTTTGATGATGAAATAGAATAAATTTTAATATAAAAATTAATATATAATGAAAAAAACATTGAAAATAGAAACATTCCTATTTTAGATAAGATTTGAAACTTGAAACTGGAAAGGGATAAGTAAATATTCTAATTTATTTTTAAAGTGATGTGTGATGTGATTTAAATTTATTTAATAAAAAAATTAAATATTTTGAAATTAGATCATGTCCTATAATTAAAAAACAACTAAGTAGTGGTTTTATCATGATTTCACATCAATATGAGGTTGTATTCTATGTTTTTTGACTGTTCTACTCACGTTTTAGACTTTAAAAACACGTTGATAGCCATAATGTGAAAACCATCATTCAGAATGACATGTAATTGGTTCCTACTTTTCACAATTAAATCTATAGTTTTTTTTTCATGATTTCATGACAATATGATATCATTTTCCTATTTTTGACCATTCCATGCACATTTTTGTGTTTTAAAACACTAAAAACGTTTTTATGACCATAATAGTAAAACCATCACTATGAATGAATTTTTTTTACTAAATTTAAAATTTTAATCTACAGTGGTTTTCCCTTGATTTTAGGAAAATCCAATATCATTTTCCTTATTTTGACTATTCCATGCACGTTTTAGTGTCTTAAAAGACTAAAAACGTGTTTACAACCATTACATCCAAACCTTCATTTGGAATGAAATTACATAAGTTAATACAATTTAAAATTAAATATATAGTGGTTGTCCCATGATTTCACATCAATCGGAGGTCTTTTTCTTGGCTTTGACTGTTCTATGCATGTTTTAGTGTTTTAAAACACTAAAAATGTGCTAATGGCCATAATAGGAAAACCTTCATTCGAAATTAAGTGACTTAAGTTTCTACATTTCAAAAATTAAATCTATGGTTCGTTTCCTATTTTTTTAGTATGATCTTACATCATTTTTCTAGTTTTGACCATTCAACGTACGTTTTAGTGTTTTAAAACACAAAAAATGCATTTATGGAAATAACGGGAAAACCATCATTCGAAATGATGTGTTGTCGGTTCCTATATTTAAAAATTAAATATATATTTTTTTACTATGATTTTAGGACAATATGATGTGTTTTTTCTATTTTTGACCATTCCATACAAGTTTTAGTGTTTTAAAACACTAAAAACGTGTTTACGACTATAACAGGAAAACCGTCATTTGGAATGATGTTTCATCGGTTCCTACATCTCAAAATTAAATATATGGTGTTTTTACCCTGATTTTAGGACAATATAACATCTTTTGTCTGATTTTGACCATTCCACACACGTTTTAGTGTTTTAAAACACTTAAAATGCATTTACAGACATAACGAGAAAACCATCTTTCGAACTGATTTTTTGTCAGTTCATAAATTTCATAATTAAATCTATATTGATTTTCCCCTAATTTCATGAAAATTATATGTCATTTGTCTAGTTTTTACCATTCCATGCACGTTTTAGTGTTTTAAAACACTAAAAACACATTTATGGATATAACGGTAAAATCATCATTAAGAATGATGTTTTGTCAGTTCCTAAAATAAAAAATTAAATATATGAAGGTTTTCCATATATTTTAAAATAATACTTTGTATTTTTCCTATTTTTTTCTGTTCCATGCACGCTTTAGTGTTTTAAAACACTAAAATGCCTTTATGGGCATAACAACAAAACCATAATTTCAAATGACGTGTCGTCAGTTCCTACATTTCACAATTAAATATATGGTCTTTTCCTATAATTTCTAGACATTATCACATAGTTTTCATAGTTTTTACTATTCCATTCATGTTTCTATGTTTTAAAACACTAAAAATGTGTTTATGGCCATAATAGGAAAATCGTCATTCGAAATGACATGTTGTTAGTTCCAAAATTTCACAATTAAATATATGGTCTTTTTCCCATGATTTTAGGGAAATACAACATTTTTTTCATTATTTTGACCCCCATACACTTATTTTTAAATGATTTTGTACCTTTCAAAAGTGTTTTCAGAGTAAAAACAGAGAAAACAAGCTCAAATTATTTTCAAAATTATGGATAATGATCTATAATTTATTTTTAATGTGTATAAATTATCCACACATCAATCTGGCACAAGATGTGGTTGGTATAACTTTAAATTCATGTTTTCTATATAAAAGTGTCATTTTAGAATTTTTATGGACGTTTATGTGCTCTTTGAAAAGTCCATGACTGTGAAATGGGGTTAGGGACATCAAAATGAAAAAACATCTATAAATATAAAACATAACACTTTATAAGTATATTAAAAAATTTACTCATATCTTTTAAATTATTTATCAAGGAATGTAAAATTATTATTACCATTACTTAAGTATCAAAAACCTCTTTTTTCATGTTGTAGGAATATTCCTCCAATATCTATAATTAATGGGAAAGTTCAGTCTCCCACAAGATATGTTCCCAAAAAAATTACTATATATTTCAGCTGCTTCATAGGTAGGCACCCCAAACTCATCAAATTAAATGATAATATTGAAGTTTTTTAGGTCCCATAGATCTTATGTGTTCATATCTGTATCTCTTATATGAATTTATTTATCTGTTTGACAAACAAATTAAAAAATTAATAAAATATAAAGAGTTTTTTTTTTTGAAAAATAATATACATACTAGTAACTGTAACCTTCCAATATCACCTAGATGGACGGAAAACCAACTAGTGCATCACCAAAGGTGAATTGGGTAGTTGGATACCAATGACATTTGAGGAAACTATTGGCTCGCTAGCAGTCTTAGTTACAATGGAATAACTTGGATCCATAGACGATGAAGGTTGTGGTTTCATTCTCTAAGATGATGATCATCTAGAGTCCTAAAACATATTTGTTCTCGGTATTTCTTCATTTCAAATGGTCAAGGCATATTAAATATATAAAACAAAAACAAAAACCTTTTAATAAAAAAAACTAGGACAATGTATATATGTATGAAACACTTATAAATGAGAAATTTTAATATAATTTCATCACCAATTTATACATTCAATTATCTTCATATTCGTTATCTTCATTGTTATCGACCCTCATTGTTATGATTCCTTTATTTTCACCCTCTCTTTCAATTTCTACTATTTTGATATTTTATGAAAAAAACTATTCAATATTTTTTGGTTGATGAGGTTTACTATCATAAAGAACTAATTGATATTCAATGCCCATATCATTTAATTATCTCTACTTAATGTGTACAACAACACTCCAAATCTAAAATCATGGGAATTTCCTTATAAAAACTTCCATATAGCTACTTGATATGATACAAATTAAGTAGAAAAATATAACTTCGAATAATTGGAACACCCTTTATACAGTTCTTGTTGTCAGTTTTCAAATAATTCATAAAATTCATTTTTTTGGTTACTGGAGTTCTGATCAAGATTAAACTGCTCAATGTCAACTGAATATTTTGTTGAACTATTGAAATCTTGTACATTGTATTATGTAAAACCAAATGCATCATTTAACAAATTTTTAATTGAATTCTCCTCTGTCAGGTCACTTTTTATTTAATTGGTAGTATTTTCATTATTTTTACTTTCCATAACACTTGATTCACCATGAGAAATACAACATACATATCGAGTAGGAAACTATTTCAAAATAAAATTATCATATACTTTATTTCTATTCAACCATCACTTGAATTTATAATTAGTATATGGAAAATTTATTCTATTATCCATTGATCAGTTTGAAATTTCATAATCTAAATATTCTTCCAAACACATGAAATATTGAGGCGTGTTTTGAGATAAAATAATCTAAATTTTATCCATTGGTATCATATTTTATTCTCCTTGTACTTTCAAGTATAAAGATATAAATGTTTAATCAAACAAGTAAAATCAAAATTAAATATCACCCAACATCTCTATTGACACTTTCATAGCAACTTTAAAGAAAAATGGGATGAATAAAAAAATGAACATTTTCTTACTATACTTATAATATAAAAATATGAATAAAATAAATTATTATTTCCCACAAAAAATAAATGAATGGGATGAATCAAATAAAATATAATGGTGTATTCTACCCTAGTGTTTTAACTAAAGAGGGTTCATTCCATTGAAAAATTAGCTACATTGATCAATGTCCAAACTATTTCTCATGATCTAACTAAGACCAAGATCACCCCTTTAAAAATATTAATAAAAAGTATACTTTATTTTGATATCATTATATGTTATGAATACCCAAAATATTCAACTCTATATGTCTATATTCTATTGAACAGGTTTAATGTGACTTCACTTTGTTCCATGAATTATATAAATCAACTCTATTCACATAACATCAAATCATATGTTCCTTCAATTTGATCCAAACATAGAAAACATGATGTTAACATAAATTTGAATAATTTATATTGTAATTTTCAAATCAAATGATAAAAAATTAGTCATTTGACTCAAAAAAACAAACTAAACACTATAATTTGTTTTATTAAAAATCATGTTAATTAAAATAAAATCAATGAAACTATGTTGGTTGTTCCAGTTACTATAATAAATAATCGATTATCATGATTTTAAAACTTAACCCTAACGCACTATCATTATTCGCTATATTTTATTCAACTAAATGATTCCTTGCATATTCATAAAACATTGATCATTATGATAAATTTAAAAAGGGTCAAATTTCTAATTTTCAAGTACTTTATCCTTAGAGACATTTCTTGGGTTGGTGATGAAACCATGTGTGACCCAAAAATCTTCCACTAATTGGTTATGAGTTGGAAAATAGACTCAGTTATTTATATATCAAAAATTGGAGGCATTAATATATATAGAACAAAGTAGAATTCCTTAATATAAAATAAAATCCATAAAATTATGAACAATCTAGATTCCTTAATCGATATATATCATAAACTAATTTATTTTTTTAATTTAATACAACATGACCAAAATTAATGATTATTATAACTCCAAAAAACTCAATAAAAAATCCAAATAACACATTATAAACCAAAATTAAGTATATAATTACAATCCAATGAATAAAAAAAATATACTATTTTTATCACCCATGACTTTCCATCTAATTCTACTCAATAATAAAATTAGGGTAATGATGAGGCAACCTTTAGTGGGGTCTGTTTCCCGACTGAAGAGGGGAACTGAGCTGGGGTGAGGGAGGTCAAGGGGTTTATGTCGTAGATGATTCTTCCATAGAGGAGGTCATAGGGGGGAAGGGTTGTGTGGGTTGGGGTTGAAGGGGTGGTCATGGTGTTCAAGGGTCACAGACTCGAGGTCACGGTCTTGGGGTCGTCGTCGGGGAGAGGAGAGAAGGAGGGGTGGGGGAAGGAGGTTATGGGCTCAGGGTCACCATCGGGGAGAGGATAGGAGGAGGTTGGGGAGGTAGGGATCAAGGTGTCGGGGTCGTACTGAGGGAATGACAGAGGAAGGAATTATGATTTTATTAAAATGGATAGCGGTAGTTTAATTGAAACCACTGAAAATTCAAAACATAAAAAAATATCATGGTGATTTTATAAATTCTCCGATATATTATATTTTTTTAACAATATTTATTTCACTATGGTTAATATAACCATCGTGAATAAACCACCACTATCCATTAATTTTTCTATTGGGGTAAACTAAGAGATCCTAGCTCACATTCTTCATGTCAAACATACAAACACATACATAAAATTCAGGTACCACTATGATCCTCCAATACTAATTCCACTGAAGTCACCACCAATCTACCATTAATATACATAATAAATAACACATACTATAAAATCCTATGTAAGGGTTAGTATATACATACCCAATAGGATGCCCCAAAATCTAAGATAAATGAAACAGAAATAACAACAGTCAGTTAAACCCATAACCAAGAGTGTAATAAAACCTAACATCGAATATGTTTAAAAGAAACTCGAGAGAATATTGAATGTGGATATCCAACTTCACATCCAACTAAGAATGGTGATGAGAGAACTTGTACCTCCAAAGGTATCATATTTGATGTCCATCACAACATGAAATCTTAAATGAATCAAATTGGAGGGCTCACACCTCACCACTACACTCCACATTTGAGGGAGCTCTAACTCTATTAGAGGACCTACTCCCCACTGGAGCTCAAAGATAGGGTAGTTTCACTCCATAAACAGAGGACTTATTCCCTATATAGTGTGGGTGTGTACTAACTCTACCTATGAAAAGATTATGGTCGACCCATACCCTAGTGAGAAAGGGGAGTACTTGTTGGATCAGAATCTATAGATTATACACAAGAGGGGGGTGAATTGTGTCTTTTGTAATTTTTCGATAACTCTTTTCTTGAATGAGTTATGTCCTTTATACTTTATCAGATTTGATCATGTAGCGGAAAAAGTAAAATCAAGAACACAAAGGTGTATAGTGGTTCGGGGAACATATGGCCCCTAGTCCACTCCATCAATGCTCAACTCCATGAGCTTGGTGATTTTCACTATCTGGTCCTCTTTTCCACAGACTGGTTCACAAATGAGTACAGGAAGTTGATACCTTTACAATCCAAGGAAAAACAAAGCCTTTTGGTTTAAACACGAACCTACACAACTTAAAACGAGAAGCTGGTTACTCAAGAATAAAAAATATTTTCAGAAAGAAATTTCCAGTTGATCTTCACAATTGCAACAGAATGCAATTGACAGCAGATGGATCAAAGTCTCTAGAAATATTGATCTTCAAGATGAAGTAGTTCTGAATTTATCCAGTTGCAGTAGATATAGATATATAGTTCACAACCTCGGCAGTAGTATATCCACATTAAATATTCGATGTAGAACAGGTGAATCTTCTATCGAGTTCCTTCTTCTTGAACAAACAGAGCTTTGACGCTCCTCTTGGATCAGCAGATCAATCGTGAATAGTTGCAATCTCTATTTTCCACCTTTTTCAACAATATATCAATCACATACACATGTAACTGGTGTTTCAGAGAGAACATATATAATAAAGCATATCTCCCTCACATTTAGATCCATAAAAGTGGCCTTCTGATTCGTGATATTCAAAAATTTGAATTTATAGAGAAGTCGTAACATCCCTTAAGACTTGTCATAAAAAGATCCTTTTAATTCGATCTTAAATCCATTAATAAAATGGATTTGAATCTGTCAAAGTTGTCTTTAAAAACAACTTTAAATCCGGCTTGAAATCTGCCCAAAAATAAGCTTACCGATCGTTGCACATAAATATCATCTTTAAAAATTTTCGACGCCAAACGTAATGTTGATGACGTGGCCTCCAAACGTAGGGTTAATAATATAGTCTTCAAATGTAAGGTTAACAATTTAAGGTTGAACACAAATGTAGGGTTGACAACGTAAGGTTGAACACAAACGTAGGGTTGATCATCCATAATTTTTCTTCAACACTCAAACGTACGGTAAAAGATCCATACTTTTACTTGATCAATACTTTTCCAAGAACGTATGGTTGTTTACAAAAGTAAGGTTGATAAAACATACTTTTGAGAAACAAACGTATCGCTTAGAATTTATGTATGGTTCTCCTTCCATACTTTGCTGATAACCAAAACATAAGGTTCCTTCCTAACGTAAGGTTATCCTTCCATACTTTGCTGAAAACGTATGGTTGTTTAACCATACTTTTCTCTTATCTTAAAAAGTATACACGTTTTTCATCCTTACACTACGTTTATCCATGTAGGGTATCAACATTGATTCCAGAACATGCTAAAGCAGATTCTACGCTATATTTATCTACGTAAGGTATGAACAGTGATTCCAGAACACGCTTAAAGTATATTCTGAATAAGTAATAGATTATCATTACTTAAAGAGTAAAATAAATAAATAAATTTTTGAAAAATACTAAATAAAATCATTAGAAAATAACTAAGGGTATTTGTGAGCATCAAAATTATCATAAAGAGACAGAGTATTGTTTTCAATAATCTCTTCCTTTAAATAACATTAACATGTATTGTTAAAAACAATACTTTTCTCAACAATATCCCCATTTTTTATGGTCACAAAACCCATAAAATAATTAAAATTATTTAAACAAAAATTAACTTTCAAAATTATTTATAAAGTTTTAAATAAAAACTTCTCCTCCAAAAAGATAATTATAAATCCAAATTTCTCATTTAATTTTCTCCCTCAATAAAATGAATTCTCCCCCTAAATAAAATGTAGTTTTTGATATTGTGTTTATCCAAATTCTCCCCCTTTTTTGATATCAAAAAGAATGAAAAATAATGGATTTTAACACGTTTAATATTGCACTGAACTATTATTAAATGCTATTATGAACTGTTTATCAATAATTAAATCTGGAGTACTGACATATCAAAAATAAAGTCAGTAAAACAAATAAGGAAAGAAACAAATAAACAATGAAGAAAATTTTCATTCAAAAACAGTAGTATATACATGACAATGATATACACAGGAATCAAGGGTTAGGTAAGATAGGTAACAGGGTCTATCTCCTCTGGATTGTAGACTTGATTTCTGTAAAATGCTCCTGAAGTCTCTTCGTCATCCCATATCCATGCTTGATAATGAGCTCTCTATTCTATTAAGTCATATGAATATCCTCAATTAAATTGACTATGAAAAACTCGTGCATCCTTTCCTCTTTTTCAACAACTACTGACAGCTTCTCTGATAACTGATTTAACAGAATTCATATCGATAGCTTACTAGATGTCAGTTGATCCACTAAGAACTTCTGATTGTCCAGCAACACTGACAAAGGAGCATTGTTACATTGAAGATATTGTATCATGTCATTCATGTTTCTCATCGCATATGTGATAGCCTGAAACCTTCTGATTAAATTCAGTGAAGTATCTGATCCACTAACAACATTATTTGCAACTGATGCAAATTTATTCTCCATAATCAACTTCAGATCTGATAAATCTGACTTCATAACCATTTCAGATTTTAATTGTGTAATAGTAGTCATCATATCATCTTTAAACATTTCAACTTCTTTCCTTGAAACTATACACTCCTTCCAGATTTTGAAACTTTAAATGTTCTAAATCTAATGCATTTATCAGAGAAACATTCTCAGATTCCAACTGAGATACTTTTCTGTACAAATCTTCAACTTCTTCTTTTCTTGAATCAGATACACCCTGTGCTTGATTCACAGTCTCGGGTTTATGCAGCAATACCAAAGGCAATGATTCGGCATCATATTTCTCTTTTTATCTGTCCTGATAAGGTTTTTCCACAGATTTTTCCTTAGAGTTTTCAAACTCCTCCATAGAAAAATCTTCTTGAAGTACCTATGTGTGAGATTCAGAAGTATGCTCACCACAAACATCAGCATCTATGCCTTTAATTGGGTTTTCAAGAAAAATATCTTCAGTAGTTTCCTGAGGTCTGCCCACTTCTTCACCAGGAACTGCCTCTATCTCTTGTTTCTGTTGAAGTGCAACTTCAACATTAGCTAAAATCTGTTCTTGATTTTCCCTTTGAGTTTCTTCTTGAGCTCCTGATTCCCCTACTGGAGTTGTTCTCTCAGTAACATCTTCCATGGTCTTATCAAAAATATCTTCTCTCACAAAAGAATAAGAAAATAAATCTTCTGTTGTATTTTCCAAAGCAGTGGAAGTGACTTCCTCATTTACTGGTCTTTTTCTTTTTGATTGAAGTCCATCCTAAATTCTGTCTTCCTCAATATCTACCACTTCAAAGCGAATCCTTCTTACTACATTTTTGACTCTGGATTCAGCTTGTCCCTCCTTGGACATAGCAGGTTGAGCCTGAGCACTCTCTGAGTCTTCTTCAGCTCCTACTGGCAAAATTTTTCCTTTAATTGTGCTCCGGAAATATCCAACTTTCCTCAAAGTTCCAGCATTAAACGTATTACTGTGATGACAGTTAACTCTAGCATCCACTAATCTCACCATGTCTTTCTTAAACAACAGTTTAGAAATAAATCTACTAAAAGGTTAGAAATTCATCCTGGCCTCGCTTCGACAGCAGTAACTGAGATACCTTATCATGTATCTTGGAAAGTTTAACTTAATATCACTTAACATAAGAAACATTATATACATATTAGGGTACCAAATCTTTTCCATTTTTTCCATCCGTGGATCTATTCCTATCTGAATAAATTTGACCAAAATCTTCTGATAAGGCTCCAAATCCTTGACAAACATTTTCTTTATTGTCTTGGTACCAAAAAGAAAAGACATGATGTCTTCGGATTTATGCACAGAATCTCCTATATTCTTCAAGTCGAAATGAAAAACTCCCTCATGAGGGAAGTTGAGAATCTGACTTATCTCTACTGAAGAGATTGAGAAATCCCTATCCTCTATCTTAGCCATCATACTATCCTCTGCATCTCCCAGACTAAATTGTACAGATTTGAAGAAGTATCTAAGTTCTACTTCATACATAAATTCCGTATTTTCACTATTGAACATCTATTCAAGATTCTGAAACGACAACGCTTGCTTCAATAACATATTTGTCTGAAATAACCAGTCGAGATTGATTACCTTACCCTAAAATATTTTTCTTCCCTCGGTGCGTTGTCTCTTGGCATTGCTTGGCTCGGCCTCACCGGCTCTTTTAGTCCTTACCATTTCCGCAAGAGTATCTGAAGGTTTTAAGGTTAGGGTTTCAGAAGTTCAAAGGTTAGGGTTTCAGAAGAGGAAGTGTGATTTTCGGATTTCAAAAGGGTTTCGATAGAAGTGAAAAGGTTTAGAAGTCGAAAAGGCTCTGACAGTCTTGATTCCTGTGTAATCACTAATCATTACATATATTTAAAAACAAATAAATTTTTCATATGACGAAAGAAAGAAAAACTTAAACAGTATTCAACAAAATTTACATAAATAAATAAAAGTAAATAAAAATTTAAAAATTATTTAAAATTAAATAAACCTAGATCCCCCTTAATAAAATAAAACCTTGAAGTGGGAAGTGGTTTAGTAAAAATATCTGCTAATTGAATTTCAGTATTTATAAATTCTAAAAATATATCTTTTTTAATAACATGATCTCTTAAAAAGTTATTCCTTATATCAATGTGTTTAGTTCTAGAATGACTAATAGGATTTTTTGAAATATTAATTGCACTCGTATTGTCACAAAAAATAGGTGTATTATTAAAATTCAATCCAAAGTCCATAAGTGTGTTTTTCATCCACAAAACTTGTGCACAGAAACTGCCAGCAGAAACATATTCTGCCTCAGCTGTTGACAGGGCAACTGAATGTTGTTTCTTAATAGACCATGATACTAAGGACTTTCCTAAAAAGTGACATGTACCTAATGTGCTTTTTCTATCTAACCTACAACTTCCAAAGTCAGCATCTGAATATGAAATCAAATTAAAATTAGAAGTTTTAGGATAAAGAAGAGATTGAAAAATAGTTCCTTTTAAATATCTAAAAATTCTCTTAACAGCAGTTAGATTAGATTCTTTAAGATTTGATTGAAATCTAGCACAAAGACATACTGAATACATTATATCTGGCCTGCTAGCAGTAAGATATAACAAACTACCAATAATACCACTATATAACTTGTTGTCAACTGATTATCTAGTTTCATCCAAATCAAGTTTTATATTAGTACACATAGGAGTTGTAAATGGATTTCTATTCTCAAGTCCAAATTTCTTAAGTAAATCAGTAATGTATTTTCTTTGATTTAAAACATTTCCAAAATATTTTTCAAATATTTGAATACCCAAAAAGAAATTTAATTCTCCCATCATACTCATTTCAAATTCTTCTTGCATTAATTTTGAAAATTCATGCCAAAGAGTTTTCTTAGTTGATCCAAATATTACATAATCAACATAAATTTGAGCCAATAAAAAATTATTTTTCACAGTTTTCTTAAATAGTGTTGGGTCTGCCTTTCCAATAGTAAATTAATTTTTCAAAAGAAAAGAACTTAATCTTTCATACCAAGCTATAGGTGATTGTTTAATGCCATAAAGAGCTTTAGTAAGTTTAAAAACAGAATCAGATTTTTGAGAGTTTTCAAAACCAGGAGGTTGCTCAACATAAACTTCCTCCATTAAATAACCATTTAAAAAGGCATATTTAACATCCATCTGAAATAATTTAAATTTCATATAAGATGCATAGGCTAAAAGGATTCTAATGGCTTATAACCTAGCTATAGGTGCAAAAGTCTCATCATAATCTATTCCTTCTTCTTGATTATATCCTTTAGCTACTAATCTTGCTTTATTTCTAGTTATTATGCCTTGGTCATCCTGTTTATTTCAAAAGACCCATTTGGTTCCTATTACAGGATAATTCTTAGGAATTTCCACTAATTCCCAAACTTCAATTCTTTTAAACTGGTTTAATTCATCTTGCATTACTATTACCCAGATTTCACCATCTAAAGATTCTTCTATAGTCTTGGGTTATTGTTGAGATAGGAAGACAGAGAATTCCACTAGGTTTCCAAAGTTTCTTCTAGTTTGAACACTAGCTTCTAGGTCACCTATTACAGTTTCTAAAGGGTGATTCTTTAGGGTTCTAGACTGTCTAGTTAATATGTTTAAAGTTTCTTCAGTATCATGTTCCTCTGAACTGGACTGAGTTTCTTTTATATCATTTTCAAAATCATTCTTTAAATTCTCAAGTCTCATGTTATCATTAGATTCAAGTTCATCCATTTGTTCTGTCCTTTTCTCAAAGGGATTAGATTCATCAAATTTCACATGAACTGATTCTTTAACAACCATTGACTTCTTATTATAAACTCTATAAGCTTTGGAGGTAGCAGAATATCCTAAGAAAATACCTTCATCATATTTTGGATCGAACTTACCAAGATTATCCTTGGTGTTTAAGATATAAACCTTGCATCCAAAAACTTTAAAGTAATTTACTTTAGGTTTTCTGTTATTCCATAGTTCATAGGGTTTCTTTTTCAAAATAGGTCTAATTAAAACTCTATTAATTATATAACAAGCTGTATTCACAGCTTCTGCCCATAAATATATAGGTAGGCTATATTCATTTAACCTAATTCTATCCATTTCTTAAATTGTTCTATTTCTTCTTTCTACAATCCCATTTTGTTGAGGAGTTCTGGGTGCAGAAAAGGTTTGTTTAATACCCATATTTGAGCAAAAGGAATTAAATTCCAGATTCTCAAATTCTCCACCATGATCACTTCTCAATGAGATAATATTTAAACCTTTTTCATTTTGAACAGATTTGCAGAACCTTTCAAATAAAGTAAAAGCTTAAATTTTAAATTTCAAAAAGAAAATCCATGTAAATCTTGAATAGTCATCAACTAAAACATATACATATAATTTACCAGCTAAGATTTCTACTATTGAAGGTCCAAACAAATCCATATGAATAAGTTCTATAGGTTTAGATGTAGCAACCTTATTAACATATTTGAAGGATGATTTGTGTTGCTTTCCAAGTTTACATGCATCACAAAATCTGTCACTTTCAAATTTGAGACAAGGTAAATCAGAAACTAAATGTTTCTTAGATAACTTATGTAAAACATATACATTGCAATGACCAAGTCTCCTATGCCAGATCCAGGATTCAATTACTTTAGCATTCAAGTAGTTTACTTGTTGTTTACACAAGGAATTTAAATCCAAAGTATATACATTTTCAGTTTTTTGTGCTTTAAATTTAAACAGTTTATCTTTAGAAAAAATACAGCAATTGTCAGTAAAATCAACAGTATAACCATCATCACAAAGTTGAGAGATACTTATCAGATTGTGTTTTAGTCCTTGTACATAAAGTAATTTGTTGATTAAGACTATTTTTGGATCTCCAACAGTTCCAATGCCAATGGTTTTCCTTTGGCATTGTCACCAAATGTGACAAGTCCTCCTTCCTTTTGAGTGAGTGAAGAAAAATTCAATGAGTTTCCACTCATATGTCTTGAGCAGCCACTGTCCATGTACCATATATCTTTTCTTCTCTGGTGGCCCGCTACCTACAAAGACATTCAAACAAATTGCTTTGGTACCTATATTTTGTTGGGTCTAGGGGTGTTAGCTAGCAATGATCTGGGTATCCAAATTTGCTTTGTTCTTTTAAAATTAGCTGAATCATATAAGTCTATTGAAATATAGGCTTTCTTAATACCACAAATTTGAGGTTGTCTTAAGAAACAGTTTTTATCTATATGTCCCTTTGTCCCACAAAAATTACAATTAACCTTTTTAGAGTTAGGACCAAAATAATTTTTATATAGCTTTGGTTTTTCTCCTTTACTGCCAATTCCAAATCTCTCTTTTTAAATGACAGTTTTTCCAAGAATTTCATTTAATGAATTCTCTCCTTTTGTAAAAACCAATGTATCCTGTTTATAAGATTCTACTTCATCCTGCAGTGTTTTTATTCTTGATTCAAAATTAATATAGTTAGTGTTAATCGAATTGTATTTATCAGTTAATTCTTTATGTTGTTTCACCATTGTATCTCTTTCATCTGAAACGGATTTATGTTTAATATTTAGTGACTTATGTTTCCAAAATAGTGAGTCATATCTTTCTTCAAGCATATTTCAGTGGGCTGCAAGTTTTTCATTTGAGTACCTTGATTCAGAATTTGATTCAGAGGAGTAATATGAGTGTACCTCATCAGTTTCTTCCATTAAACACATTTTTTCATTTAGATTGACTTCTTCTTTCTATGAGCTTGATTCAGAAGAGCTAATAGAGTATTCAGATACACTCCAAGTGGCTTTCCTAGCTTTCTTGTCTTTCTGCTCAAAGTCATTTCTTTTGAATAATTTCTTCTTCTTTATATATTTAAATTATGGGAAATCTGGTCTGATATGCCCCATCTTTTTGCATTCATAATATCTTACTTCCTTATCATCTCTCTTAAAGGATTTTTTGAAGACCCTTTTCTTGATGTAGAACTTTCTAAATTTCCTGGCTAGCTGAGCTAGATCTTCATCTGAGTTGGATGAGTCAGAGCTTTCTGATTTAGCTTTGGCTTCTCTATTCTTCATCTTTCTATTATTTTGTTGTGAAGTTACATTCAAGGTAGTATCTTCTCTTTTGATAAGCACGTTATGTTCATTATCCTCATCTTTCATTTCAGCTTCATACATAATCAGTGTACCAATCAGATCTCTCATAGTTAGATCCTTGACAGGTGTTGATTGTCTGATTGCAGCAGAGATACCATTCCATCAAGTATGAAGTACTCTCAGTACTTTTAATGCTTGATCATCCTGCTTGATACGTTCTCCTAGAGAAGTTATGTTATTGACAATTTCTATCAATCTTCCATTCATTTGGGTAATGATATCACCTTCAACCATTTTGAAAGTATCAAATTTCAGTTTTGTAGTTGCATATCTCATTTTCCTCTCATTTTCTGTTCCTTCATATACCACAGCTATTGTTTTCCACATCTCATACGCTGTCGGGCACTGAGATACTCTATTAAATTCATCTGGTCCTAGACCGCAGATAATTGCATTCATAGCCTTCGATTTCATATCGTACTCTACCTCTATAGCAGCACTCCATGTCTCAGGATTTTCAGGAATTTCATAAGGAGTCAGAATCTTTGAATAGACTCTATATCCGAGGTTTTTCAGATATATTATCATGCATGATTTCCAGCAACCATAGTTGTCTCCATTAAAATATGGTGCTCTAACCATCGACATCCCTTCTCTTGTATCATTCATGATTCTCTGATGCATAATCCTTAAATGCTACTAGCTTTCTAAGGCTCTATCAGAAGCTCATCCTATGATACCAATTGTTGGATCTGAATCTACAGATTATACACAAGAGGTGGGTGAATTGTGTCTTTTGCAATTTTTCGATAACTCTTTTCTTGAATTAGTTCTGTTCTTTATACTTTATCAGATTTGATCATGCATTGGAAAAATTAAAATCAATAACACAAAGATGTATAGTGGCTCAGGGAACAGAAGGCCCCTAGTCCACTCCACCAATGCTCAACTCCACGAGCTTGGTGATTTTCACTATCTGGTCTTCTTTTCCACAGAATGATTCACAACTGAGTACAGGCGGTTGATACCCTTACAATCCAAGGCAAAACAAATCCTTCTGGTTCAAACACGAACCTACACAGCTTAGAACAAGAATCTGGTTACTCAAGAATAAAAAATAATTTCAGAAAGAAATTTCCAGTTGATCTTCACAATTGCAACAGAATGCAATTGATAGCAGATGGATCGAAGTCTCTAGAAATATTTATCTTCAAGATGAATCAGTTCCGAATTGATCCAGTTGGAGTAGATATAGATATATAGTTCACAAACTCAGCAGTAGTAGATCCACAATAGATATTCGATGTAGAACAGGTGAATCTTCTATCGAGTTCCTTCTTCTTGAACAAACAGAGCTTTGACGCTCCTCTTGGATCAGCAGATCAATCGTGAATAGTTGCAATCTCTGTTTTCCACCTTTTTCAAACATAGATCGATCACATACTCATGTACTTGGTGTTTCAGAGAGAACATATATAATAAAGCATATCTCCTGCACATTTAGATCCATAAAAGTCTCCTTCTGATTCACGATATTCAAAAACTTTGAATTTACAGAGAAGTCATAACTTCCCTTAATACTCGGCATAAAAATCTCCTTTTAATTCAATCTTAAATCCATTAATAAAACGGCTTTGAATCAGTCAAAGTCGTACTTTAAAAACAACTTTAAATCCGGCTAGAAATCCACCCAGAAATCATCTTTCTGATCGTTGCACATAAATATCGTCTGTCAAAATTTATGACACCAAACGTATGGTTGATGACATGGCCTCCAAACGTAGGTTTAATAACATAGTCTTCAAATGTAAGGTTAAAAACGTAAGGTTGAACACAAACGTAGGGTTGGAAACGTAAGGTTGAACACAAACGTAGGGTTGATCATCCATACGTTTTCTTCAACACTCAAACATACGGTAAAATATCCATACTTTTACTTGATCCATACTTTTCCAAGAACGTATGGTTGTTTACAAAAGTAAGGTTGATGAACCATACTTTGAGAAACATATTTATTTCTTAGAATTTGCATACGGTTCTCCTTCCACACTTTTCTGATAACCAAAACATAAGGTTCCTTCCTAACGTAAGGTTATCATTCCATACTTCGCTGAAAACGTATGGTTGTTTAACCATACTTTTCTCTTATCTCAAAAAGTATACACGCTTTTCATCCTTACGCTACGTTTATCCACGAAGGGTATAAACAGTGATTCCAGAATGCGCTAAAGCAGATTCCACGCTATATTTATCTACGTAAGGTATGAACAGTGATTCCAGAACACACTTAAAGCAGATTCTGAATAAGTAATAGATTCTCATTATTTCAAGAGTAAAATAAATTAATAAATTCCTGCAAAATACTAAATAAAATCATTAGAAAATAACTATGGGTATTTGTGAGCATCAAAATTATCATAAAGAGATAGAGTATTATTTTCAATAATCTACCCCTTTAAATAACATTAACATGTATTATTGAAATCAATACTTTTCTCAAGAGTACTAACCCTAAAATCTCTCTAATGTTCAACATGGCCTCTTCCATTAACCATGCATCATTGAAAGAATATTCCCACTTGTAACATCATGTGTTAAACCTATGATGCCAAAAAAGGCTACCATCATAACCTACATGGAAAACCACTCATGATATGATTTTTATGGGCCTAAATCTGAGTCCTAAAATAAGAGATACACAAGGTTGAAGGTTCTAGGAAAATAACACGATTTGTATAGTAAATACACGTTGTGCATTCACTTGTATGAGTAATTTGGTGTCCTTTGAACCATGCCTATATACTTTGGTCATGCCCATGTACACTGGTTGTTCCCGTGTACCCTGGTCATTCCCCAGGTACTAAAGTTGCATGTGATTATCTCGGTCAGGCTTTCATACCTATTCGTGTTTGTTCCCATGTGTTTCAAAGTACCATTCGGGTCACCAGCTATGGTTCACACAGCAAGTGACATTTCACATGGAATGTGAAATTTATCTTTACATGGAAGCCCTAACAATTGTAGAAAGGGACCACATAGTGTGTGTTCATTATAACTACACATTATGGACATTAGAAATTTATATTTCCCCGTAGTCTTCTTTTGGATTCTCAAATACACCACTTCATCTGTAATCTGACTCACCCAAAACCACTGAAACTAAAGTAATTCATCTCCAATTAGCATTTCATAACCTCCAATAGCTATAAAATAAAAATCAGATTACCCAGTCGGTAAATTCCCTAGAATCCATCATTATTTGGGGTCCCAATACCTTAAGTCATCACTCAAAACCTACATTCCACCTTTATCCATCCAAAAAATAGAAATATATATATCATATATGAATCTTCAACAAATACAAGGGTTCAGTCACACTTGAATCCATCCCAACAATGTAGAGTCACTAAACCCACAGGCCAACAATGAATAACATGAAGAACGATGGTGGTACAAGAACAAAATCAAGGCAATAATGCCATTGTATGATTCAATCCTTTCTAATTAACCTAATTTTTAGAAACTAAGTGTGAAAACAAGGATGGATACATGTGTACAGGGGATATCAACAAATAGGTTCAATAATTCTATTTAAAAATTGGGAATATGTGAAGAATGTAAATAAAAAAACTATAAGAAGATAAGAAACATATGCTTAGTAAAATAACCAAATGGAATAAATCAATAAAATAACATGCCTTTCCTCAAGAATGGATTTATTATTGGTGAAGAACGCTTCAAACGGTGAATAATTTATAGATAAAGATAAAATTTTTTAAATTTAAATAAATTAGATAAAAAAACTATTTAATTAACATAACGCACCAGCCAATGGCTTCCTTTAACCAAATTTCCAATTCCAACCAACTTTATTTCACACCCAGGGTAAACCTCATGTTTTAGAAACAACTATAATCTAGGATTTACCATATGAGGTCTGAATCATTGAGACATCCATTTATTACAATAATATTTGTGTGTGTGATTAAAAATATATTAATATTTTAAATATATTTATTCTTGGTTCCTATAACACCTAAACAAAGTTATAACTTTGATGAAAAATATAAATAGACATGTATAAATATTTAAAGGATCAAACATAGAAAAAAAATCATTACAATGGTCTATTTTATTTATTTTTTGTGAAGAATCATACCTTCTATATGACTTTATAGGGTTCCTCAGAAGGTTTTTACAAGAAATGATCCAAAATGGAACCCTCTGATAGATCAAAGCCTTATTTTGGCTATATTGAATTTTATTTATATAGTGGACCAAAAAGTACCACCTGGTCTAACTCGGGAAAGAGAGGTGTATCTGAGAATTGGTGGTGATAGAGATCGAGCTCGAGCTCAAGATTTTCTCCCCGAGAAGACATCATCCTTTAAGGGGAATTATGATCCTTGGGAGGTGGATGAGTGGCTAGGTAAGATTGGATATATCTTTAAATTTTTGAAGATAGTAGACTCTATAAAGGTGAAATGTGCTACCTTTATTCTTGAGGGTCATATTAAGATATGGAGGGATACTATAGTCCCACAAATATAGCTGGGGGTATTAGAGTGGAAATGATCAATATAATCTTATTTTAATAGTTCTATCCATAATCCTTGTATATGGAAAAGTCTATGGAGTTCCTTTAAATTTAGTATGGTGATCTCTCAGTGATAAAGTATGCCAATCAGTTTTCTGAGGTAGTTCTTTTTTCTCCCATGGTTATAGTGAATGAAAAGATGAATTTTAAGAGGTTCCATATGGGCTTGTGTCTTAAAATTAATTATCCAGTATTCATGATAAATCTAATATATTATTAATAAGTAGTCTATTAGGATATGATGGAAGATTTTTACCTAGCGGGAAAGTTTGTTCTAATTGGGTACTCTTATCCACCTAGTGGTAACTTTATTGGATCTCATGGGATGAAGATAAAATATCATGAGTCTCATAGAGGTTATAGCTATGGTATTTCTCAGTAGAGGGATTATTTATAACCCTGAATTATGTCTTGTAGTGTTCCTTTGACTCTTTACTAGTGTAGAAATAAAGGTCACACTGATTGTTATTTTCCCACACCCATAAGAACCATAACTTTTGTGGATAAAATGGTAATATAGATTGGTAATACAAGTATATATCCTCTCCTAATATAATTTTTGGTACATCATATTCTATGGGAATTGTGGTTCAATCAGATTTTTCTAAATCTTCAGGGCTATAGCCATAGTTATATTGATTGAATCATATGTACATAGTAAAATAATCACTGATAGAAGTTGATGCAATCCCATCTACCATGGGAGGAAATATATTTATTACATATTATCTAACAACTATTCTATTTTATATATGTTCCTCCCACTATTTTATATCTTCATGTTTTATGTATATTTTTAATCTTCTCAAATAACACATGCCATATATTAGGGAGATAAAAATTCCTCTTAGAAAGAAAATGGAGAAGTGGTTTCGATTTCCTTCATGTTATCTCGCTATATCTAATGTTGAGTTGTCTGGTACTTTATAGTGATTAACTAGTATCCCTTTGATGTTATTTTTTTGGATAGACTGGTAGGTTTTACATAGGGAAGAGATTGAATATTATCACCAGCTTTTGTTTTTCTTTATTCCTCATGGAATCTACCATGTGTTTTATGGTGATTAGGACCAGGTGTCTAGTCATAAAAAACATTCCCATCCAGATATTAAGAATCTGGTATCTAATTGTGTGGTTATTATTAGGGTTATAACTTTTAGTTTGGAACTTCCCTTGGTGGTTTGATATTTTCCTAAGGTTTTCCCAAATGAATTATCTATTTTCCTCTGGATAGGGAGGTGGAGTTTTTGATTGATATAGTTCTTGATACTCAACTGATCAATATTCCTTTTTATCATATGGCACTAGTTGAGTTGAAGGAGCTTAAGTTTTAGTTGGATGATATTTTGTAGTATGTTTTCATCCATCATAGTATATCTAATTTGCAGGACCTTATAATCTTTTACAAGAATGATGATGAATCCCATCATCTTTTCATTGATTATCAAAAGCCTAATCAGATGATGATCAAGAATAAATATAATTTTCCCTATATTTTTTGTTTATTCTATTAGTTAAAGGGGGGAAGTTGGTTCTTGAAAATCAACCATAATTTGGGTTATCTTAATCTCATATTTAAAGAGTCAAATATCTCGAATACCTATTTTAGGAATCGGTTTGGCCATTATGAATATCATATGATGTATTTTTGGACTATCTAATTCTCTTGAATTTTTTATGGTCCTAATAAACCAAATATTACTCACATACCTCCATTCCCTTTTTGTGGTATTTTTGGATGATATTATAGTTTCTTCCAAATATGAAGAAGATTATAAGAATCATTTGAGATTGTTTTTGGGAATCTTGAGGAATAAATGCCATCCAGATAAAGGTTCAAATTGTGATTTCCAGATCTAAGAAGTGAATTTTTTTGGGAATGTGGCTTCAGAACATGGTATCTCATTTTATCTAGAAAAGGATAAGGTTTTCCTATCATGGAATGATACACAAAATTTATTAAGATATGAATATTATTGGGTATGGTTGGATACTATTGATGGTTTTTGATATACTTTTCAAAGCTTGAATCATTGTTTACTATTGTTACTAAGAAATGGGAAAAGTTCTTATAGGATATAAAGTTTCAAAATTCCTTTTATGAGATAAAATGATGAATAAAATCATCTCATGTCTTGATTTTTCCATAATCTAGTCAGGGATATGTGGTTTATTGTGATGCTTTAGGTTTAGGTGTGGTAAGTGTGCTTATTCAAGGTGATAATATTATGCCTTGAGGATCCCATCAACTTCAACCACATAAAAATATTATCTTACTCATCACTTGGAACTTGAAACATTCAATAACGCTGTTAGGTTTTGGAAGAATTACATTTTTAGGGTGAGGTTCACTATCTATTTCGAGTATAAGAGTTTTAGTTATATCTTCTCTCAGAAATATTTTAACCTTAGGCAAAGGAAATGGGTGGAGGACCTCCAGACATTTGACTTTGACATCACCTATACCTATCATAAGGGAAAAAATTTGTTGGAACTATTAGTAGGAATTTTTCCCCTAATTCCATATTTTAATCAAAGGAGGAGTGAAAACTCATATGGCTCTTTTCTCGGTTTCATCTGGATGCTTGGGAAGATGACTCGAGGATGTTTCAGACTAGTATATTATTGAAATAATCTCTCCTAGAGTCAATTATTTGGTAACAATAGCAATATGATGAGTTCAACATAATTAGTGATTCTTTTTATGGTGGGGAGATTATTTATGAGTGGTATCTCTCTTCTAATGGGGTTCATTACTTCATGGATCAGGTCATCATCTCTCTTTCTATCAGGGTATCAGTGTGGTAGGATTGTCATGTTTTTTCATGTATCATTCACCCTAGAACCAAACATATGTATAATGGCATGACATTCTACTTATGGTGGTCAATTATGAAGCATTACATAGCCTATTTGGTTTCTTGTCTCTATCTATTCTAACAGATTAAGGCTTATCACTAAAAGGATTCTTATTTAATTTAACCTCTTCCAGTGTTGGTGAAGAAATTAGATGAGGTGTTTATGGATTTCATTGCTAGATTACCAAATATTCCCAAATGGAAAAATTCTATTTGGGTGGTGATTTTTAAATTGGTTAAAACAACCCACATTATTCTAATTTCGGAAACCAATAAATTTGAGGATTTTTGTAATCTTTATGTAAAATAAATTGTAAGGTTATATGGGGTTCCATATACTATCATCTCAGATAGAGATCCCATGTTTACTTAAAATTTCTTGATGGGTCTCTAGGAGGTGACGGGGACTTAGGTAAAATTGACTATAGTTTTCCATCCATGGAAAAATGTTCAAAAAAAGTGTTATATTGATATTTTTAAGGATATTCAACATGCATGTATCCAATATTTTAGTGGATTATGGTACAATCATATGGAACTAATTGAATTTTATTATAATAATAGTTACTAGTATTCAATCAGAATGGCTCATTTCTAGTCTATTTACAATCACCCATGTAAATCACCAATTTACTAGTCAGATGTGGGAGAGGCTTCTCTTATGGGACTGAGTATTATCCAAGAGACATCAGCCAAGATTTAGGTTATAAATCAATTTTTAGTGATAGCTCAGAGTCGGCAGAAATCTTATGTGTTTCATCAGTATCATCCTTTGGAATTATCTATTGGTAACCTGGTTTTCTAGAATTTATCAACTCATTTGGGTCACTTCCATATTATAATTCAAGTAATGTTGGCTCTAATATTATATAGACCATTTTTTATCACTAAGAGGGTTGGAATGGTGGCTTACCATTTGGCATTACCCTCTCAATTTTCATCTATTCATGATTTGTTCCACATGTCATAGCTCAAGAAATATCACCAAGATATATCCCATTTTTGAATTGGGAGGAAATTTTTTTTGATATACATATATTAGTGGTCAAGGAATCATTAAATATTATTAACTCCCTAATAAAGGTTGTATATGGGAAATTGAATTCAATGGTTAAAGTGTTATGGAAATGCAGATCAGATTATTACAGCACTTAGTATCATGAAACATCTTTGAGGGAGTAATTGAATTGTCTCTCCTTAGATAAACCCACTTGTTATTGACATAATAGGGATGTAAATTTCTATAGTGGGAAGAATTATCACATCTTGGTTGAGGTATGTCTCTATATTTTGAGTTTTAAGAATTTGTCTTTTGGGTTTAGGAGGTGGTTGAGGAAGCTTGGGGTGTTGAGATTAGTGTTAAATGGATAAGGACACCATCTAATCAATGCCTTTAAAAAAAGTCACACTTGGCTATATGGGGCCACTATCTCACCAGTGGGAGTCCACCAGCCATCTGGTGGGGATCCTATGTTAAAAGTATATTACTTTTAGCCCCTATCTTTCCAATGGGATACCACCAACCAATTGATAGGCTGATAAGAAACCACTTCATTTTTGTAATGGATATCAGATAGCCAATAGTCCACCACCATCTAGTTGGTGGGACTGACTTGGGCCATTATTTATAAGAGAATAGTTTTTTCCCTTCCATTGAATCCCACATTTTAATTATTAATCCCTCACCCACAAACCTAATTAAACTTGGGATTCTATAGAGGCTTCTATTTTGCGTTCTTATCACCCTTGATTATCTTTATTTCTCATATTAATACCAATATGATTTCTTATCTTCTAATTGGTACATCATATCTGATCTCTTATATTCTTCCTTATTATTTTAGTTTGGTAGTGGATCTATGTTGTGTTGATCTAATATATTGATCCAATGGTACCTACCTATTTTTTTATTATAGATTCATTGTGTGTATAGTTCTTAGAGTATAAACCTTGTTGGTTTTGGTTTAAATATCGTGTTTTACAAGTTTTGTGATCTATTTTCTTCTTCACTAACCATATAATCACTAAATCTAATTTCTAAGTCATGGAACTAATTTTTAGGGCCTCCTCTTGTGTTATATTATGATATATTTCCACTAGCTTCATGTATCCCTTGTTCTAATTGTGAGAAAAACGTTTTGAGGTAGGTGGTTTTATATAAAGTCCATGTTTAATTAATTATATGTTCTCATTTGTTTCTAAACATGTTTCCAAATGGTTATTATCACGATCACTGATTTATGAAATTATTGTGTAATGGATTGTGATATAAAATGGTTTTCCAATTGAAAAGTGATAAATAAAGGATGATTTCAAATAAATTAGGTTTTTTTATAAAAATGGGTTTTCAAATCATGGTTTTGATCATGATTAAAGGATTATGTAATTGTTTCTTGAATTGTGATAATCTATTTGAAATTTTTTGATATGGACAACACAAGGGAGCCTTGGGTACTTAGGCGAGGTCTTGGTATCAAGAATTTTCATCTATTTGTCAAGTTAATTACACACTAGGTTATTCATCTACTACTTTTGTGGGTTTTTTGGGGAATGGTTTAGTGTGTACAAGTCATGAATAATAATTGTAAAAATATATAGCTATCCCATCCCTATTTTCTCCTAGTATAATATTTCATTGTGTTTGGTTTTGATATAAATTTTGGATCTTGTTTTGATAAATGTAAAATGGTTTATCTAATGTTTTTAATAATTTTTTGGTGAAATCATTTTATATCTAATAAAAAGTGATAGTTCCAAGATTTTGGTATAAATTGAGAAAATTTTTATTATGCCTTGTTTTCCTTAAATTTTATCATATCAGGATTAATCTAACAAAGTTTGTTTATGGAACACTTGGTGGGATCCTATTGGACATGTTTTTCTCACACCCTACACATACCCTCAGGTGTGTGTAGACCTTATTTTATTAGATATAGGAAATTTTAAGATTCTATAGTGACATGGTGGGTTTTGTGGTTTCTAGATGGACTTTGGTATCTAGTGGTGAGACTATAGGATGTTTCCTACATACAACATGGATTTTCTATCATCAGTTATGAGTAAATTGTATTTTATTTCAGGTTTATGGAAATTGGTTTGGATTTTTGAGATCTTGATATATCACATATACTGATTGTTTCTATTTATGAATTATTATATTATTCCTTTTCTCCTCCCTTATTCATGTATACCATGGTAGTTTTTCCTATTATTTTATAAAAAAATCATTTCTAAATATTGTTCTTGATACCAAGGTTCTTGTCACTATCCCATGGGGATCAAACATTACCTTATATTTGTGTCTTGGATCAGGTTAGGTTTCTAGGTTGATAGGATATTTGGGCCATATTGTGACATATCTAGCCCATGATCTTGAGTTGGCATCCATAATCTTTTTATTGAAGATTTAAAGTCATTACCTTTATGGTGAAAGATGTGAAATATATATGGATCACATAAGTTTAAAATACATATTTTCATATATATATATATATATATCAACATAAAGAAAAGGATATGGTTAGAACTACTCAAGGATTAGGATTTCTCAACACATTACCTCTCTAGGAAGGAAAATAAAATGGTTAATGCATTTAGTATGAAAGATAATGGATTTTTAAATAAAATGATGATTGTCAAAGAGCCAATAATCATGGATTTTGTAAATTTTGATATGGTAATCATTAAGTAAGGAGAAACATCACATCTATTAAAAATTATTTCCATACAATCCTTATTAGAGAATATAAAAGGTTTTCAGTTTAATGGTAAGAATATTAAAAAGAAAATAAAATCCTTGAATGATGGGAAGTTGGTAGACTTCATCTATGAAGATAGTATTATGAAATTACAAAAGAGGATAAGTGTTCCATCTATACCTAATTTTAAAATATAATTATTATATTAATCTCATAAGTTAAATTTATCTATACATCCAGGTAGCATCAAAATGTATTAGGATACATAAGAACATTTTTTGGATAATATGAAATGGTAAATTATAGGATACATATCAATATTCTTGGTCTGTCAAAAGGTAAAGGCTAGGAGAAAAAATCTAAAATGAATCATGCAACCAATACTTATTCTTATGTGGAAATAGGATGATATTACTATGGTCTTTATCATTATATTTTTAAAGAATACTAGAAATAATGATGTCATATGGGTTATTTTTTATCGTCTTACCAAGTGCACACATTTCATAGAAATAAAGGAAGACCAAACTCTTGATAACCTCATGCGGCTCTATATTAATAAATTTATGAGACTTCATGGTACAATAATCTAGTTTTATTTAATTGTGATCTATGATTTATAGTGAAATTATTGTATATTATTTAGAAGTATCTTGACACTAAGATAAATTTTACCATCACCGAACATTCTCAAATATATGGGTACTATGAAGGGATTATTCTAATATTATAAGATATTTTGAGGTCGTGACCACATAAATTTCAAGGTATGTGGGATTAGTAATTAAGTTCAATGGAATTCTCATATAATAATATCCGCTATTCAAGTATTCAAAATGGTTTCATATAAAGAATTTTATAGAAAGAGGTTTCATACTCCAACTTCTTATGATGAAGTTAGTGAAAGGAAGATTGTAAGCCTATATATTTTTTAGGATACAATGGTGTATGTGAATACTATTTAGAATAATTTCAAGGAATCTAAAAGTATAAAAATATATATATATCAATAACCAAAGGAAGGATATAAAATTTTAAGTGGTAGATCATGTTTTCTTGAATTTATCTTCATATAAAGGTGTTATAAGGATCAAAAAGAAATGGAAAATAAGTCTTAGGTACATTGGGCCTTTTGAAATTATAGAAAGAATATGATTAGTGTTCAGCTTTTAAAAATTGCACCTAGCCTTTGTAAAGTTCATAAAGTATTCCATATTGAGGAAGTATATACCAAACCCAAATCTTGTTCTCACCTATGAGGAAGTATAATTAGAACCTAATTTATCTTACTTTGAAGATTTTTAACACCAAATAACAAGTGTTGAGGAATTTGATGACTTGGTTGGTAAATATACCTTAATGAAATCATATTATAGAACATGTGTTATGGGAAACTAAAGAAGTTCTGATGAATAACTTCCCACATCTATTAATAATTTTAAATTATGAAATTTTTATGATTAAATTTTTTTAGGGAAGAATGTTACACTTGAGCTTTAATTATAGTAATATTTTCTTTCTAGAGAAATAATAGCACAATGCACATAAATTTATTAAACAATTTCATTTAAGCATAAATTCTAACATTTTACAAATTTATGTTCATTAAATTAATTTATTTTTTAAATTCAACATTTAAAAATTATCTTAGGGTCAATGTTTGGGATTTTTTAGAAATAATTGGCTTTTGGGTGAATAGTGAAAATGCATATTATAAAAAACTCACTTTTATGAAATTAAAATGACATAATAATAACATGAAAGATTATAAAACATTTTTTAATATAGAAAATATATATTCAATAATTAATATAACACGTTTGAAAAATAATATGTTGAAAAAAGAAATATATGCTCAACATTATGAAATTTTAAGTAATGTTTTTGTTCAAATAAAATTTTATATTTAGTTCTCCTCTCATAATAAAGTATATAAAATGTTACTTTAGTTTTTCAATTGATTTTAAATAAAAATAAGTATATTATATTTAAAATAATCTAACTAATTCCATTGGAATCAATATTATAGTTATTTTTCAATAAAACCATTTTTATGATCAAAACACATATTTTTCTAAAAACGGTTTTAATTACATTTTTCATAGTAATATTAAAATATATTTATATATATTTTAAAATATTAATATTATTAAATTTATTAGATATTTTCAATCATTATAAATAATATTAGGTAAAAATTTCAACTTATTTTTTTCATAATTAATAGTAAAAAAATTTAAAACTTTTTTACCATGGTTAGGGTTAAAACAAGTTTACTGGGGGTTAAACAAAGAGATTAGGGTATAAATAACATTTAAAATTATCTAAATATTATTATTTAGATATATTTATTCCTTATATTATCTTAGATTCTAATTATTGTTCATATTTTGACACTATATAAAGAAAATAACTTTGAATTATTTAAATATCAAATATAATTCCATGTATGTTCGTCCCCTCACTTATAAAAGGGAACATATTCTCCTCTATTATTCAAAAAAATTGAGAACTATATCTCAGAAAATTAATAACCAAAAACTTTTTATATTACATCACTTAATTCTTGGTCTTCTTGTCTTCTCCTAAGACCATCCTAAAAATATTAAGGTTTTAAGAAAATGAGGTCTCTCAAAGAAGTGGTAATTGTATTTACTAACTCTTTCAATGTTTATTTCATCTTATACTTCCTATAAATTTTTTGTATCAATCCTAAAACAATTAATAAAGTATCATAAATATACTGATATATTATTATTATTATGGAATAACCAATTTACACCTCCTTCCCATCAAATGGGAACCGAGTGTTTTGCTTGTGCGTATAAACAAACAGTAATCTCCGTGAGTAAAATATTTCATTGTTAATATCCACATTTTATATAAGGTAATAAAATTTTATATAATGAATATATATAATACTTATGACATGAATAATATTTTTTTTAATTTTATATTATGGTTATACCTTAGCATGTTCATATCCATTCAGTCTTTATAACACACTCTTGTATAGGTCGGTTTTACCACCTCCATGAGTGATGTTATACTTTTTATGACATGAATGATCAAGTAATGTTGAATAATGGTGATATTATATAATAATAGTAAATTTATGATATTATTAACATTATTTATTTGTTTTAAACAATATTAAAGTTCAAGGAATGAAACTTATAAACTAAAACATGCATGAAGAACGAAACTGTTATCACCTAAAATAGTGATTTTAACAAAGAGTTATTAATAAACGAGTGATAAAATGTTATAAATATATCATATATGATATTATAAGTATAAATATTGTTCTATAATAGAATTATAATATATTTAAATTTATTATATATAAGATTAATACCACTTATGAGGTAAATTGAACTTGAGGTATGGGTTTTATTTTAAAATCTCACTTATTACCAAGATTGTTTATTCTTAAATATATGATGATAAAATTATATGATATATATCTCAAAAATATTATTCCTTTTAATCTATAATATTTATTTTAGAAATTTTAAGTTTTCCTTTAACTTTTTCTCTCTAAAAGTACTCAAAATTCAAAAAGAATTTATTTAAGGAAAATTGACTTTGTTTTTTCTATTCGATCAGGAATATTTTTCTTCCATGTACATATTTTCAATAAAAAAATTAAAGTATGATTTTAATATTATTTTATTATTTATTAAAGTCATTTTTACCCATTTTTTAATTTTAATACAAATATTTAAAGGAATAATTTTTTCATTTTCCAAACAAGGAAATTTTTACCAAATGTGTGAATGAAATATTTATTTTAATATTTACGACATAAAATATTTTTCTCACTATCATGACAATTATTTTAATTGAATATTAATTTAAAATTTTCCATGGTTTATTTAAAATAAAATTTTTCCCCTAATAAAATTGAAATTTATATATTTTAAATAAGTGATTTAAAAATTAAAAAAAATGATATTTTCCTCAAAAAATGTTCCAAAGATCTTTTAAAAGTTTTTTTTTCTTTTTCAACATCTTTTGATGAATCGTATTTTTTACTGGGGATATACTCTAATAATAACATTAAAATCATTTATCTATATTTCTTATGGTCACTTTGTTCAATTTATTAACCGGGGAAAATATTAACATTTTGTATGCTATTTGTCAATACAAATGATTATGTTGATTATGTATTGAATTTTTATTAATTCCATTCATATGGTAAATGCATTTTACATAGTGAGTGATAATCAGGGAACATTAAGGTCCCTCTATGCATCAATAGGTCTCATGAGAAAAACTACTTTTGTTATTTGTTTTACGCCTTACCAATTTATCTGTGATTTCTTGGCATGAGGACTTGAAGGTAATATTATGATATATGACATTATGAATTCTATAACATTGAAACTAGTTTTTTATTCATGTGATTATTTATTTTTTATGTTATAAATGGATTTAGATCCCTTTTATGATGTTATTTATATATTATATTTTATTATTATTTATCTTTTTCACATTATTCATTCTTCATTTATCTTATCATAGCTTTAGTTTTATGAATTCCCTTACTGGGCATTTTGAGGTCACATTTTACTATGTTTTTATTTCCCTAGGTTACCAAGAAGGTAGTTATGAATGATTTCAAAGATATACTAGTATAAATGATAAATTTATCACTATAATATTATGTTTTATTTCATGTTTAAATTATAAATTGAGAATCATGAATGAATCAGGTCTCCCAAGAATACTGAAGTATTTAATTCTCTAGGGTGAGATCTATTATATCTTGTTCCAGTGTAGTAAAATAACAACCAGATATGGGTTACTAGAGTTGGGGTGTTACAAATATATTTATATCTGTTTATTTAAATAAATGGTTATTATTCAAGGGTTGACAATCTATGAGGAGAATTAATGGGCAGATTTAAAGGGTTCAAAATAAATGATATAATTAATGTAATTTATTTAAATAAATTATATTTAAATATCCATGATTTTTACACACATCAAGGTAATAATTAATATATTATTATTATTATTAGATTTTGTGATCACTTATTATTAGGATATTGGATAAGGGCCTTTGTGAGATAATTTATTCTATGATGTAAGTATATAAACCCCATTATATCATTTCAAGGTTAATTTATTTCTTGTACACAAAATATATCATTAGATAATTCTATTAAGTCTATAGATAATTTTCACTATTATGTTCTCAATAATGTATATAATTGATCCTTATCCTCCCTCTAAATTCCCCAAGAGAACAATATTTATTCCATCCGGTCTAGAAGCAATTCTACTTACAATCAATGGGAACAACATAAGGTGGTTGGACTTTGGTGATAGCATGAAAATATCCATCCATGATGTTCTAAGGTTCTTAGAACATGTGATGATATTAATTTAGGTATACTACAATTAAATCCTTTATCATAATGATGTTAATAAAAGAGTGTCAACTGATTCAACAACAAATAAAAAATTTCATGACAATAGGTAATTCTATTTATAAAATAATTATAAATTTTATATGAAATATATTGTCTCGAGGATTATAGGGTTTCTATTAACCATGTTTTGAGGTGAAATCTATGGAAACTAGTGAAAAAACATCATTTGAAAAAAGTACCAACCACTTCCATTTCATCCCAAAACCTTCAAGTGGTATCAGAGTAGTCTCATGCCATTTTATAATTATTTTTTTCGATGATTTACTCATTTGATGTTATTTTTTCATTTAAAATTAAAGTTTCCTTGGGTTTATTTTGTATTTTTTATATATTACATTTTTTATTGTCAATTTGATTATGATAATTATATGTCTTTGGTATTGAATTTAGTATCCATCCACGAAAGAAGATAAAGTTATTTCTATTGTGTTTACATGGATGTTGAATCTACATTAGGGTGATGTTGTATTTTATTCAATAACATAAAACTATGATGATTTATAAACTAGTCTTCATTGGTTCAATAATATGTGGTGATTAGCCACTAAATTAGGCTAATATTCATTGGTAATATATATAATATACATGTTCTTTATTATTCATAAACACCATTTTAGTGCATTTTACACTTTGAACATCATTTAACATTATGATTGTAATACCTTCTTAAAATGCACTATTATGTGGTACATTTTTTAACATCATTTAAAGTACCAAATGATTCATCTGATTATACATATTTTAATTTGATAATTTATATACACTCCAATATGAACATGTTTCATTCAGGGATCAATGGAGAATTCATGGAGGATGATTGAGATATTTGGCAATGAAAGGAAGCAATTCTGGAGAAGGCAGATTGGACATCAGCCCACTGATGAGACTGTGGGGCCCAACATACAGGCCCAATTAATCCCAAATTTCGTGGGATGCTTGAAGAAATGTATAGTAACAAATCACTATTCATGAGTTAATGCTGATTCGGCCTCCATGGTGGTCATTTAGGCTGCCCAATTTAGAGATACAATTCTGGGCCAGATTCTGTGGCCCAGAAAAACGGCCCACTAATTTGATCATATCTCGGAATAAACAACTCCAAATGGTCCCAAATTTTACAGGAGGTTATAAGACATCAGGAGATATATTTTCCTCTTCTATGATCCACTCTGATTCAGCCTTATAGAAGGTCTTCCAGACGCGTCTGTTCGGTGGATGAAAACTGGCTGCCACCTCGGGTCAAACGTGGAAAAGTCCAAATTCCACAAGATTTCCACCACCTATAGCCTACCAAAATTAATTAAGATTCTTTGTAATGTTGGTGTATAGACCCAAGGATCCAAAAATGCCTATTTAAGGCAGTTGTGGTGAAGGATTTTAGAATCTTGGATGTTTTGTTCAATTGTAATGTTATGCTGCATTTTTGTTGCCTCAATTTTGTCTTTCACATGTAAGTTGTTCAATTCACTTAGTTTCTTAATAAAAGTTCTTCTTATACTATTATTCTGTTGTTCTTAATATCACTTTGATACCGTTGTATCAAGTTGTGAATTTATTCACACCAACCCTTGTGAAATTATTCACACAACGGTGGAGTGATCATTTTATTTTTGTTGTTTTCTTTACTTCTCCATTTCCTCCCTCATGAGTCTACTTTCCGCTTCCATTGAAACCATGGGATCAATGGAGGGCTAACCCACTTATGGGTTGATCCAAGGTAGTAGCAAGGGGCTGTATTGGATGTTATTTATCACCTAATTAATGTATAATCACTTCTTTAATTGGGATTTTTATTTGATGATTTTTAAACTCCATCGTCCTTGTTGAATTTAAGGCCACACACTTCAAGTACTAATACGATCCTTTACCTTGAAGTGATTGAAACATTGAACCTTCAAGTGTATAGGTGATTAGTATTAAAGGGTGTAGGCATTAAACCAGTAAGTGATGATGTTGTTTATCTCCTTAAATGAACCCATCTCAAATTGAAGAATTTGAAATCATTAAAAAGAAAATACGTCCAATCCACCCCGAGTGATAACCTAGGATCAACTCATTCTTTTAATTTGAATTCACTTAAGTGTCTTAGAGTTCACTTAAACCCATCTAAAATCAACCCAAATTTGTCCACTTCATAGCCAAAAATCCATCCCTTAGGTTGTGTATCTTAGGTATCTTCTTAGGTCTCTGTGGAATCGACAACCCAAGCTACACTACAAGGACCGTTCTACCCTTCTTCTCTTGGGTAAATTTGGGCGTGAACCAAATTTTGGCGCCGTTTCCAGGGACCAAGTAAGTACCTTAGATCCAAAAAAAAACCTTCTTTCCTCACCTCCATTCTTCTACTCTCACCCAAGATCTCTTATCTTGTCCCTTTCTCGTTTTTTTTAGGCGCATGTCCGCCTACACCCGTGATTTCTCGAACATACTAGTTAGGGTGGAAAGTCATAGGATAGGGGAGTCAAGTGCACCTAGGGGATTGTTTAAATCAGATTCAAATATACTTGAAACCCCAAAGTTAGAACTTGAAACAAGTCCAATGGAGGGTCATCCACAAAATCAAATTGTAAACCCTGGGGGGAATCAAATGGGAAACCAAAATCAAGAAGCTCCAAACTTAGGGAATGTAGTTGATCAAACCATGAACGACTACCTCACTCCAGCTTGGACCAATACCCCCTCATACATTAGACACAATTCCATAGGAGACATCAACTACATATTCAAACCCCATGTCCTAAACCACCTTCCAACCTTTCATGGGATAGAGTCAGAAATGCCATACCTTCATGTCAAAGAGTTCAACGACATTATTGAAACCATGTGTCCCCCACATCAACTAGAATCCGCTAAGATGAGGCTCTTTCCCTTTTCATTAAAGGATTGAGCTAAAAATTGGCTAAACAACTTGATACCTGCATCAATCCACTCTTGGGAACAACTACAAAGATAATTCTACAAAAAATACTTCCCTCATCACAAAACAATTGCACTTAAAAAGAGCATCCAAAACTTTTTTGAAAAAGAGGGAGAGTCATTTTATGAAACATGGGAGAGGTTCAAAGACACCCTAAACATGGTTCCACACCATGGGTTTTCCATACCTGAACAAGTGAGAATTTTCTATGAAGGGTTGGGTCCAGGTAATAAACAATTCATTGACATGATGTGTAATGGAACATTTAAAAAAAAGGCCCCAAATGATGCTTACGAGTATCTCAAAAGTCTGGCTAAACAAAACCAAACTTGGGGAACTTCACCTTATTCTGAAAAGCCACAAAGAACCACTAGAATTCATACACTTAGAGAAGAGGAAAGCCTTAGGGCTAAACTCGCAGCACTCTCTAGGAAGGTTGAAGAGATAGACCTTAGGAAAGTCCATGAAATCCAAAATGTAGACCTTGTTTGCACAATTTGTGACAAACATGACCATAAAACAGACAACTGCCCAACCATTCCATCCATCAAGGATGTTCTTCTAGGAGGACCCCCAGTGGAAGTCAATGACCTAAACTTTCAAAAGCCCCAATACCAAAACACCTTCAATCCAAGGTACAACGACCACCCAGGCTTCCGTTGGAAAGATAACCAACAACCTATACAACCACAGGGACAAAATCCTTACCCCCATCAGAACTACCAAACCCATAACCAGTTCCAAACCCAACCTATCCAATACCAACAACCACCGGTCCATTTTCAACAAACCATCCCACCTCCAAAATATCCTCCTGGGATAAACCAACCTACTCAAGCACCCACCCAAACTATTCCACAAAGCCTACTAGAACAACTGTGCAAACAAATGGAGAGGATGAACTCGGAGGTATCTTCCCTAAAACAAGAACTTCAAACCATCAAAACAGGAAAGGCACCCATGCCTACTCAGGAGGTTCCATCCTCAACTTCAAGGGGAGAGTCAAGTTTTTCTCAAACAACTCATGAACAACTAAAGGTTGTGACTGTTTTAAGAAGTGGGAAATCAATTGAGAAACCTGAACAACTAATTCAGAACCCACCTGAAGATTCAAACTTGGATGAAAATTCAAATGAACCACAAGATCAAACTGAGGAAACTGATAACATTTTCAAGGAAACAACTCTTCAAAAAACAACCCCACAACCTGCACCATTTCCTCAACGCATGAGGGGGAAACCCAAGCCTGAACTGAGTGAAACATTGAGGGAAATCTTCTCACAAGTCAAGTTGAACATTCCTCTTCTCGATGAAATCCAAACCATACCTTCCTACTCAAAGTACCTTAAGGACTTGTGCACTTTTAAAAGAAAATTTTCACATAAAAACCAAGTCCTTTTGGCTGCTAATGTGAGTACCACCATTCAAGGGACCATTCCTCCTAAGTTGAAAGACCCAGGTTGCCCTTACATCAATGTTGAACTATAAGAAAGCAAAGTTGTCAAGGCCTTGTGTGACCTAGGTTCTAGTGTCAATCTCATCCCATATGTTGTGTACTGCCAGTTAGGCCTAGAAGAACTCCAACCCACATCTGTCACACTTCAACTTGCTGATCGTAGCATTAGGGTTCCAAAGGGGATTTTAAAGGACGTTCTGGTAAAGGTTGAAAACTTCATCTACCCTACTGATTTCATTGTCCTTGACAACCATCCAAATTTAGGAAATAAGGAACAAACCCCAATCATCCTTGGTTGTCCTTTCCTTGCAACAATCAACTCTGTTATCCGAGTCCGAAATGGGAACATGACCATCACCTTTGGGAACATGAGTCTAGACTTGAACATCTATAATGCAAGCTCACAAATAGGGTATGACGAGGACATTCATGAAGTAAACATGATAGGAAGCATTGATAATGAATCCATGGAACATCAAGGAATATTTGATGAATGTTTAAGTCAGAATGAGATTGATTTCCTTTGTTCATATGAAGGACGTTTATCTCCTTGGCTTGAATCATTTTCAAATTTCTCTTATGATGAAGTCTTAGGTCCAACAATCAGTGAAACCTTTCAAGAAACCAATTTCATAGAGACCCATCTAAATTCCTTCCCTAAATCTGATCAAGATAATCTAGTAGCTGAAACTTATACACATGGGGAATCAATTCAATCTGAAAATCTAGGAAACAAATTTGATCTTGATCCAATGCCCCAATCTTCTGCTGAAATTCTGAACCAACCAGATCTTGAATTGAAGAAACTTCCTAATTCCCTCAAGTATGCCTTCCTAGGGGGAAATCAAACACATCCTATAGTCATATCTTCTTCTCTTGAATCCAATCATGAGAGGATGCTTCTAGATGTCCTTAGGAAGCATAAGAAAGCCATTGGTTGGACCCTGTCTGATATTCCTGGGATTAGCCCACTTATTGGAACTCATAGGATTACTCTTGAATATGAATCCAAACCATGTCGTCAACCTCAGAGGAGACTCAATCCAAATCTTATGGATGTGGTAAGGAAAGAACATCTTAAGTTTTTGAAAGCTGGTATCATCTACCCCATAGTTGAGAGTGAGTGGGTAAGCCCAATTCAAGTTTTCCCAAAGAAAGCTGGAATCACTGTGATCACTAATAAGGATGGGTAAATTATTCCAACTAGGGTGAGTAGTGGCTGGAGAGTCTGTATTGACTATAGGAAGCTTAACTCTTGTACCAAGAAGGACCATTTTCCCTTTCCCTTTATTGATCAAGTCCTCGAGCGAGTGGCGGGTCCTAAATTCTATTGCTTCCTAGATGGGTACTCAGGGTACAATCAAATCGAGGTCTCCTTGGAGGATCAAGGGAAGACAACCTTCACCTGTCCATTCGGCACCTTTGCCTTCAAACGCATGCCGTTCGGGTTATGCAATGCCCCTGGAACCTTCCAGCGGTGCATGATGGGAATATTCTCAGATATGGTAGGGGATTTTCTAGAGGTCTTCATGGATGACTTCTCTGTCTTTGGGGATACATTTGAGGGATGTCTTAGGAATGTGGAGAGATTTTTGTCAAGATGTGAAGAAAGGAATCTAGTCCTAAACTGGGAAAAATGTCATTTCATGGTAAAAGAGGGGTTAGTCCTTGTCCATATAGTCTCGGGTAGGGGAATTGAAGTTGATAAAGCAAAGGTTGACATCATTCGTCACCTTCCATCACCCAGAACTGTTAAGGAAGTGAGGTCTTTCTTAGGACATGCTGGTTTCTATAGAAGATTCATCAAGGACTTTAGTTCAATATCCCGTCCCCTTTGTGCTCTCTTAGTAAAGGATGCTCCATTTGTTTGAACAGAAAGCTGTGAGGGTTCATTCTCAACCCTCAAATCCTCTCTCACCTCTCCTCCCATTATTAAATCTCCAAATTGGAACCTTCCTTTTGAACTTATGTGTGATGCCATTGACTTTGATGTTGGAGCTGTGTTCGGACAACATTGTGATAAAACTCCTTATGTCATTGCTTATGCAAGAAAATCCTTAAATGATGCCCAAATAAACTACACCACCACTGAAAAGGAGTTACTTCCTATTGCGTTTTCCTTAGAGATGTTTAGGTCCTACCTCTTAGGATCACCCATCACTGTGTTCACTGACCATTCTGCACTAAAATACCTCTTCCAAAAACAAGATGCTAAGGCTGGACTGATTAGGTGGGTCCTTCTCTTACAAGAATTTGACCTCACAATCAAGGATAAAAAGGGAGTTGAAAATGTTGTAGCTGATCACCTCTCTAGGATGGAATTCAAAGACAACTCAAATCACCTTTCTGTGTCTGATTCGTTTCCTGATGAACACTTATACTTTGTGAGTGACTACCCTTGGTATGCTGACATAGCAAATTTCTTAGTGACAGGATTCATTCCAAAATTCTTAGGGACTCAAGCTCGAAGGAAATTCCTTTCTGATGTTAGACACTATGTGTTTGATGATCCATACCTCTATAAGTTCTGCCCTGACCAAGTCATTAGGAGGTGTGTTCTAGAATCTGAACAAGAGTCCATCCTTAAATTCTGTCATAGTGAGGCATGTGGAGGACACTTTTCCTCTAAGAAAACATCTGCTAAGATTCTTCAATGTGGTCTTTTCTGGCTCACCCTCTCAAGGGACTCCTACACATTTTTTCAAAGCTGTCCTAGGTGTCAACAAGTAGGGTCCATCACAAAAAAGAATCAAATTCCACTCACTCCCATCTTAGTGGTTGAAATCTTTGACTGTTGGGGAATTGATTTCATGGGTCCCTTCCCAAACTCTCGGGGATACCTCTACATACTCTTAGCTGTTGATTATGTCTCAAAATGGGTTGAGGCCATTCCCACAAAATCCAATGATCATCAAACTGTGATTAGATTCCTAAAAGAAAACATATTCTCTAGATTTGGAATTCCTAGGGCTATCATAAGTGATCGTGGAACTCGTTTTTTTAATCGTCCATTCTCATCACTCATGGAAAAATATGGAATTTCTCAAAAAGTGTCCACTGCTTACCACCCACAGACCAATGGTCAAGCTGAGTTAGCCAATCGTGAAATTAAGAAAATTCTTGAAAAAACTGTCAACCCCTCTAGGAAAGATTGGTCTGAGAAACTCTTAGATGCTCTTTGGGCCTATAGAACCGCATATAAAACCATTTTAGGAATGTCTCCATATAGGTTGGTTTATGGTAAAGCATGCCATTTGCCAGTGGAGATTGAACATAAGGCCTTTTGGGCAATTAAGAAAATGGATTATGATCTCTCATTGGATGGAACAAAAAGGAAATTAGATCTCAATGAACTGGAGGAACTAAGGATGGAGGCTTATGAAAATTCAAGGATCAATAAAGATAGAGTTCAAGCCTACCAATCTAGGAATATCAAGGTCAAACATTTTGAACCGGGAAAACGTGTGCTCTTATATAGTTCAAAACTTCATTTACATCCGGGAAAGTTAAGGTCTAGATGGTCAGGACCTTTCATAGTGCATCATGTATTCCCCCATGGGGCAGTAGAGATTCAAGATCCCACAAGTGGTCACATTTTCAAGGTCAATGGTCAAAGGTTAAAAACATTCGTTGAATCATTCAATAAATAGGAAATAGATGTTGAGTTAATTGATCCAATCTATGAACCAGGAAAAAATTGATAAATTTGGGATCTATGTCGGGCTAACGACGTTAAACAAAGCGCTGCATGGGAGGCAACCCGTAGTTTTTATGTTTCTAATATTTCTGAATCATGTTTATTTTTCAAATAAGATTACTTAATCATTTTTATATTTAAAAATAACAAAATAGCCTTTTGACCTGTTCTTCTATTATGAGTATGGATGGGTACGAAAGAGGAGCACCATATTCATCCGTGTCACGTGGTGTGATCCTTGAGTAATACCTTACCTTGAAATTTAAAAAAGAAGACAATGTATCATCTTTTTATTTTGTTTTTATTATTCAATAGGTTAAGAAAAAAAATAAAAATATAATAATACAAAAAAAAAATCTACGCCATAGGCCGTGGGGCAAACCCCGTCACAACCGGCGAAGCCGCGGGGACTCGAACCCGGGACCGAAGGGAGACAGGGGCGCGCGCTTACCACTGACTTGCGGCTTCTTGTGCTACCTTATTCTATAATTTTTATATATATTCTTATATTTTACTTCGTTTATTAAATAAATATATATATATATTGTTTGTTTTTGTTTGTTTTGTTTGTTTTGTTTGTTTTGTTTTTTCCTTTTTCCACTAGGGAACTTTGCAAGCGACATGGATATCAAAGGAATAAATTCGAGCGGCAATAAATTCAAACTTCAACCACCAGGTGACTTCATTCCATAATACTCATGTTCAATTTCCTTTTTAAATTTTTATTCCCTGCCTCTACTCGTAATTTTTCATTTCTTCAAACACTGGGGATAGTGTTGTTTTAAGTTGGGGGGGAGATAAAATAAAAAAAATGCTTTTGTGTCAAAAACAAAAATTGAATGATTTGAAAAAAAAAAGTAAATGGAAGGAAAAATTCCTTTAACTTTGAACATGGTAATACACATTGCACACTTTTAAACTGAATATCAAATAATTTAGCATGCCCTAATTCTGATTTTAATCCTTGTATAATTTCATGAGCATAGATTTTGGAAAGTGTGGCTGTCCAATGTGATATTTCATCTTTTATATTTTCATCCAAATAAAAAAAATGCCACAATGCACGTCCTCTAGACTGTGGGGTACTAATTTGAATTTTTGGGGTCCCATAATAAATAGCATAGGATGGTTTTATTTTCCTGAATAATATGAGTATTCAAAAAAATAAAAAAAATTAAAAATAAAAAATAAAAAATAAAAATAAAAATTTGCGTGTAGAGTAATGGATTGATAAAATGCGAGGCTTTCGGCACTTGGGGATCATGACTCCAGAGTTGTATAGCCCTGAGTTTTTAAATCTATCTCTATTTATGGTAATATGACTTTGTTTTTGATTAAGTTAACTCGAGACGATGCCCGAGTATGTGGGTTTCACTTGGTGCCCTAAGGCCTTTGAGTCTGGGAGTCATCGGCAAAGTCTTGCTACATGGGTTAATTTGATTAATTGCAATCTCAATTACTATAGCAATATTGCAAAAAAAAATCAAAAAAAAGAGGGATGAAGAATACTCATATTAGGATTAAATGTGATTCCACCTAGCACTTCCATGATTTTCCCCTTGAATGAAAATGAACCCCCATATCTATTGTGATTCACAACACATCATTACACCTAATTGAGTTGGATGAAGAATGATGATGGATTTGATCAAAGGAATGGGCTTGGGATTGTGATCTTCTTATGAAACTATCTTGTATTAAAATATTTTGATGGGTTTCATGATTGTTTGGTATAAGGTTTTTTGGTGATCATTGTGTATTAAAATGTTTTTGGAAAAGGGAATTCGAATTTCATTTTTGATGAGATATATTTTGCTCGGGACTAGCAAAACTCAAGTTGGGGGGTATTATTAGCCACTAAATGAGGCTAATATTCATTGGTAATATATATAATATTCATGTTCTTTATTATTCATAAACACCATTTTAGTGCATTTTACACTTTGAACATCATTTAACATTATGATTGTAATACCTTCTTAAAATGCACTATTATGTGGTACATTTTTTAACATCATTTAAAGTACCAAATGATTCATCTGATTATAAATATTTTAATTTGATAATTTATCTACACTCCAATATAAATATGTTTCATTCAGGGATCAATGGAGAATTCATGGAGGATGATAGAGATATTTGGAAATGAAAGGAAGCAATTCTGGAGAAGGCAGATTGGACATCAGGCCACTGATGAGACTGTGGGGCCCAACATACAGGCCCCATTAATCCCCAATTTCGTGGGATGCTATAATATATGTATAGGAACAAATCACGCTTCAGGAGTTAATGCTGATTCGGCCTCCATGGTGGTCATTTAGGCTGCCCAAGTTAGAGATACAATTCTGGGCCAGATTCTGCGGCCCAGAAAAAAATCCCACTAATTTGATCATATCTCGGAATAAACAACTCCAAATGGGCCTACATTTTACATGCGGTTATAAGACATCCGGATCTACATTTTCTTCTTATATGGACCACTCTGATTCGGCCTTCTAGAAGGTCTTCCAGATGCATCTGTTCGGTGAATGAAAACTGGCTGCCACCTCGGGTCAAACGTGGAAAAGTCCAAATTCCACAAGATTTCCACCACCTATAGCCTACCAAAATTAATTAATATGCTTTGTACTGTTTTTGTCTCGACCCAAGGCTCCCAAAATGACTATTTAAGGCAGTGGTGGTGAAGGATTTTAGAATCTTGGATGCTTTGTTCAATTGTAATGTTATGCTGCATTTTTGTTGCCTCAATTTTGTCTTTCACATGTAAGTTGTTCAATTCACTTAGTTTCTTAATAAAAGTTCTTCTTATACTATTATTCTGTTTTTCTTAATATCAATTTGATACTGTTGGATCAAGGTGTGAATTTATTCACACCAACCCTTGTGAAATTATTCACACAACGGTGGAGTGATCATTTTATTTTTGTTGTTTTCTTTACTTCTCCATTTCCTCCCTCATGAGTCTACTTTCCGCTTCCATTGAAACCATGGGATCAATGGAGGGATAACCCACTTATGGGTTGATACAAGGGAGTATCAAGGGGCTGTATTGTATGTTATTTATCACCTAATTAATTTATAATCACTTCTTTAATTGGGATTTTTATTTGATGATTTTTAAACTCCATCGTCCTTGTTGAATTTAAGGCCACACACTTCAAGTACTAATACGATCCTTTACCTTGAAGTGATTGAAACATTGAACCTTCAAGTATATAGGTGATTAGTATTAAAGGGTGTAGGCATTAAACCAGTAAGTGATGATGTTGTTTATCTCCTTAAATGAACCCATCTCAAATTGAAGAATTTGAAATCATTAAAAAGAAAATACGTCCAATCCACCCCGAGTGATAACCTAGGATCAACTCATTATTTTAATTTGAATTCACTTAAGTATCTTAGAGTTCACTTAAACCCATCTAAAATCAACCCAAAGTTGGCCACTTCATAGCCAAAAAAACCATTCCTTATGTTGTGTATCTTAGGTATCTTCTTAGGTCTCTGTGGAATCGACAACCCAAGCTACACTATAAGGACCGTTCTACCCTTCTTCTCTTGGGTAAATTTGGGAGTGAACCATGTGGTAATGTGTTCTATATGGTTTACAACAATATAAGGTAGTGGAAGACCGAGAAAATATTCATTTTCAAGAAGAAATTAAATATTTTTTTGGAAGAGTTGTTTTGAAGTCCATGTAAAAATAATAATACATGTAATTTTTTTATATGATGAATCTTATTAAAGAAGAGTAAGCTTAGAAATGTCATACTTATTAATTACTAATTATATATAAGGGGATTATACAAAAAAATCAAACCATGCTAGCTAACTAGGCCAGCTCAATACAACACATGTGGGAGAAAGCTCAACCATGTGGGAGATATAACCAAGCCATACATCATGGAAGAAAATTTGTGTGAGTGGGCTTTCATAGAACCCATAATTACTATGCATTGGGGTGTTCATGGAATGTAGAAAGATGTCTGGGGATAACAAAATGGTGTATTGAAGCCTGTGGTTGGTGAATTTAAATTGTTTTGGGTGCCAATCCCTGTGCCATCTTGAGAGGAAGAAGACATGAAGTTACTAGTTAAGTGGAGGATAACCAAAATGAAGTTTGATGTGAGATGGGAGAAGCATCAGTACTATTCCATGTAAAAAACATTTACATATAATGTTATTAGTGTAATTTTTTTATTTTGGGTTGTCTGATTGAAGCATCCATGTGTACCCTTACACGGGTGTACCATTAAGAATCTTCAGGGATACCTTTACACAACTAAAATCATATTCAATCTATTTTTGTGGGGGTTTGTATATCTTGACATCCAAACTTCAAACACGAGTTTGAAAACTCTCTATGATCAAACTATGTGACATCGAGCACCAGGAAAATCATCATCCATGCATGATTCGATGTGCTTTAAATTATTTTCATGAATAATATAATATTGTCAAAGAAGATATAAAAATATAGTGAGGATTTAAATGATTAAAAATAATGAAAGTTAATGCATGTGATTTTGTACACATGCATGATCATTTTTATTGTAAAAGAATATGGAATAACATGTGAAGCTGATTATGTGAAGACATCATCTTTTTCAACATCACAATAGTATCATGATAATAAGGAAACCCACATTCATAAAAATATAGAGATATTTGGTATTTTAAACTCATTGATGTATATAGTATATTTTTTGTGTTTTTGAATGATTCTTGATGTGTTATGAAAATAGGATCATACATGATAAATGAATGGGGATATTTTGTGAATCCTTATCTACAAATATTAGTTCATGGAAAAGGGTTGATGCTGATGTTGTGTATTCTTGATATCGCATTCATAATTTCACATAGAAATAGATCGTTGTGATAATCTAATTTTTATGAATAAGAATCAACCTTCCTGACTTAACCTAAATAAAGAATCAGGATTTCATGTATCATCTTATGAAAAGAAACAAGATTTAGTTATCTACTCAAATTTTTAAAGGTGAGTTCCCATGAACAACACTTTAATGAAGATGATACCATGTACTACTTGGGTTACATGAGGAAGAAGATAGATTCTAATAACCACTAGTATTCAAGAATTTTCAATCCATGGATACACATTGTCCTACAAGGAAGTATAAATTGATGAGGATCATGTTGAGAAATAAGAAAGGAATATATATTTGGATTTCTTGTGGATTCTCGTGCATTCGATGGATATTAATCATATTTTTTTTATTAGATGTAATTATTTGAAATTTAAATTACATTGGTTCTAAGGCTATTAAATTTACCGAGTTCTTGTTGATATTAAAAGCGGATAAGTTTGTGTATAATAAAAACCATTACACATTAGAGATATATTCATCCCAAAATAATGTGAACCTCATTAAAAAGATTTATGTGATCATTTAATTTTTCTTCATCAGTTAGTATCTTGAGTGAATGGGTATTGAATAAGAATTATAGTTGATGATATTTTTGAAAAAAAAATTAAACACCAATTCACCCCCCCCCCATCCATGTTTCTCACCCTTCATATGACCCTTTTAATTGGTATCAGAGTTGAATTTCTCTCTAGAATTTCCCTGAAGTGGCTCATATGGTTCAATGAAATTTGTTTAACAATAAGGGAATTACAAAATTTTATAGAAATGGTTTTCATACTTGTAAATAAAGAATGGAACCTTACCTCCTCACTCTTGGACTTGATGAATTTGATTCTATTCAATATGGAATTATAGTGCCAAGTAAGACCCCAGGTTGGTTTCTTACTAATAGAAAACATATTGAAAGTGATGGAAAATCTATAAATGCATTATTTTATTAATTATTTAAAAATGATATGACCAAAGTTATGGGATTTTGAACTATAATTTCTATTTGTCAGAAACTTCATAGAATTTATAAAGGAAACTAAAAGTTGAAAAAAGAAAAACTTTGTATCAGTATACAACAGTTTGAAGATTTCAAAATTCAAGAGGATGATCCATTTGATGATTTATTTACAAGGGTTAAACTAATTTTTAGAAATATTATAGGATTTATAGAAACCCTTAATTACTTGATGGTTGTAAATAATATAATGATAATCTTACGAGATAAATTTAATGCCAAAATTTTAGCACATAAAGAAGTTTATATCAATGACTTCACTATTTATAAAATTTATAAAAAATTATTCATAGTGATATGAGATAAGGGTAATCACTAAAAAATAAATACGAAAATAAAATAGTCATTTCCTTTAAATGTTTCAAATTTTTTTTAAAAATAACAATACAAGAGATTTCCTGATAAAGATGGATATTTGTAAGACATTACTAAATTATTTTCTCTCATGATAAGAAACTTCACACATTGGAAAGGTTAGTATAAATGTAAAATTCCATTTAAATTATTTAATTGTTGAACTTTTCGACATTCTTAAAAAAATCCCATGAAATTCAGATAAGAAAAAGAATATGGTGGGACTTCTATAAAGGTCAAAAATAATATAGTTTCCATAAAGAAAAATCATTCAAAGGGAAAGAAGAAGCTTCACCAAGAGAATTTAGAAGAAATTTTATATCAGCTGAATAGGGTGAGTCTAATAGTGAAAATGGAATTTATTATGATAAAACATTCTTAGGAGCCTGAAAAAAGAGTGTTTATAGAACATAAATAAGGAAAGCACTAATCAGATCATGATTCATAGTACAAAAGTGAATAAACTGCAGAGGAATGTGATACTTCCAAAGAATACACTATGAGAATGTAAATAAAAATGTTCTTAAAGTGTTTACTAAGAATAAGAATATACAATACTCAACTCAAAGAAAAACCAAATAGGAAAATTGAACATTGGGTTGAGAAGTAATTTTTTTTAATGAAATTGATAATAGAGGGAACATTATTGAAGACAAGAATTCTATGATTGTTCCTGGAAATAGATAAATCAATAAGGTGAGGGAAAGAATATATAAAACTAAGAAACTGAAGAAAAAAAAAGGTTAAGGTTTTACTTAAATGAGGAAATAAAATAAGTAGGGGAATGTTTCAAACAATATGTTATATAAATTAATATTATTCATAAGATCAAAATTACTGATAAAAAGAATCCTTAAAGTCAACCTTAGAAGAAATCCATGGTTGTAAAAGTGTCTGGAAAATGTAAATAAAAAAATTCCAATCAAAAAGTATTATCTAAAGGGAAAATATAACAAGGTTAGAAGAATAAGGGTTTACAAAATCAACCAAATTCAGAATCTGGAGTTTAAATAGGGGTTTCACAAGGAAAATTTATGTGACAAACATAAATGAAAGATAAAAATAAAGCACAAAAACAATAATCCCTTTAAAAAATAAGGTTTCAAGGTTATTTCTTGTGATTTGGTATATTTTTTCATAAATCATATAACTTTTGGTAAATCATGTCTTCACAAGGATTGAGAAAGTTGAATGAATCACTTGGGATACAAAAAAATCAGACAATAACTCAATAGAAGTATAAACACCCAGATAAGAAAATGGATGAGAGAAATATTTTTCAAATCTTGCAAGAGATTTGTGAAATATGTGGTCAAGAAATAAATAAATCATATATATGTGTTTCATTTATTCTAGATTAGTTGAATTTATGTCAAACCCTTAAAAACAATCAAAATTAGAATAACGTCAAGCATCAAGGCAATTTTGTGGTAGTGTTATTTAAAGAATATAAATTTGAACGAACTTGCATCAATGATAGTGGTTTTTTATCACACTTTATAGGAGATATGAAAATAGTGAAAATATTAAAAAGTATAAAGGAGGAGTTGTGAAATTTGTCAATGAAATATCTCTAATAATCAAAGGAGTTAGAACATCAAATTTCATGAAGAATCAATTTAGTTTGAATAATGTCTTTTTTGTTGATGGAAAAAAGCACAATATATTAAGTGTATCACAACTCAGGGAAGTTGTAAATTAAGTTATCTTCCTAAAAATTGGTTTTTTGTCAAAATACTGAAAATAAGTATTTATAACTAAGGATTTGAGAACCCCATGTAATTTATTTCAAGTTGTATAAGCCAAGATAATTTTTTATTTAATCCAAAAAAAAAAAAAAAGTAATTTCTTGCACATAAGAATTAGACATCTTGTCCAAAATAACATAAATAAAAATATAAGAGAAAAATCTATAAGGAATATCCTTATTCTAAAAGAATATATTTCTATAATCTAAAAAACATGTTAAAATTGAGAAATGGTGAAGAAAACTTACAAACGGATTTAAATTAAAACTTAAATACCTCTATATATTATCTTTAAAATGTTTATAGACCTATAAAAAAAAGGAAAAAAAGTGGAGACAATTATTTTATTACTTTTATAGATGATTTTACAATTATTGAATGAATCTTTTTCATGGAACATAAGTCACATACCCTAGGGAGGTTCAAGAGTTTCAGTAAATTTGTAGATAAAAAATATAGAATTATCTTTGAAAAGAATAATTTTAGATAATGGAAGGGATTATTCCAACATATAGTTTTATGAATTTATTAATAAACATGGTATCATACATGAGTTCAAAACTCCATAAACACCTTATAATATTGGAGTAAATGAAAATAAAAATATAAGTCTAGTTGATATAGTAAGAACTATATTGTCAAAACATGATACCTCAGGATACTACTAGTCATTGATTATCACGACATCTGGAATAATTCAAATCATATGACTCTGAAGTAAAAATTTATGAATGACTCTTTATAAGATTTGGTTCTTAAAAAATCAATATGTTAAACAATTTATAGTGTTTGGGATTTTATGTTTGATAAAGAATAAGGATAAAAAGTAAATTTTATGGAAAAACTGATGATGGGATCTTCCTTTGTTATACACCAAATTAAAGTCCCTACAAATGTTAAAATGTGAAATTTGAGAGAACTATTGATAGTGATGATGTTATGGTTCATGAAAATGGGGAAGAAATTAATAATACTATTATTTTTTAATTATGTGGATGTTGTTATATGTTCTGAACTAGTTGAGGAAATTTGTGAAAGAAAAAATATTCAAAAAGATAATATTGATCTATCCTACTACATTGATAATGATAAAAATTAGAGATTAAGAGGATTTATCACCATATTAAAGGACCATGTTGATATTAAGAATATTATTAGTGATCAAAATCAATGAGTATAAACAAAGAGAATAATTATGGAAACTTTTCATACCAGATTGTTATTAAATATTGAACCTCAAATGGTTAAGGAAGATTTTGAGAATAAGGAGTGGGTTTAGGCTATAAATGAATAAATTGACCATATTGATAATAAAGAAACTTTGGAACTTGTTATTAAACTTAGAAAATATATATATATATATATATATAGAAAACAATGGGTTTTCCATAATAACTCGGATAAAAATGGAGAAGTGGCTGGAAACAAGGATAAACTGGTTTGAAAAGGATACTCACAAATTGAAGGAATTGACTTTGATAAAACCTTTGATCAATTTTATAGACTTGGAATCAATTTGAATTTTATTAGCTATATAAACTCATAGAATCTTCAAAGTTTTCCAAATAGATATTAAGTCATCATTTCTGAATGATGATATAAATGAAGAATTATACATGGAACACCCAAATTGATTCACACTTGATCCTGATGAAAGTAGGGTATTTAAGGTAAAGAAATCCTTTTATGGTTTGAATCCAGATCTAAGATATTGTTATTTTATTCTTGATGAATACCTGAAAATCATGGAATTCAAAAAGGGACAAGTTGAAAACAATTTTTATGTTAATAAGACCAACACCACATCACTTTTTGTGATTATGCATGTTAATGACATTATTTTTATAGAAATGAAGAAAAGTTATATGAATATTTTTCAACACATAGGTCAGAGATATTTTAAATATCAATGCATAGTGGGATGAGATTTTTTTAGTCTTACAAATTACACATAATTTTATTATATTTTTATCTCCCAAGATAAGTATGCAAAGGAACTATTTAAGATGTTTGACTTGAAAGAATTTAGAGGTATATCCACTTATATCCATGTTGGCATAAAACTAATAAAGGATGATAATGGAAAATATTTTAATGAAAAAAATTAGAAGTTTGATTAGAATTCTAATGTACTTAATACCAACCAAGCTTGATGTTGAATATGTTGAAACTATATATGCCACATATCAATTTAAAATTAAATAATAAAATCTATTATAATCAAAGAGAGTCCTAAGATATATAAAAATATATATACAATCACGTATTTTTGTATAAGTAGAAGGAAGATATAGATTTAACAGGATTTATTGATGCTAAATATGAAGGAACTATTAATGAAAGAAAATACAAATTTGGTGGAGCATTCTTTGTTGCAATAAGTTGTGTTTCATGGAAATAAAAGAACAAACATCAGTAACATTTAGTTCAATTGAATATAAATATGTGGTTTCATCACATGAAATAACTTAAATGATGTGGATAAAGATATATCTTAAATATTTCACTATTTATGTTAAATATCCTCTAATAATTGAATGTGAAAATCAATGTTCCATCAATCTATCAAAGAATAAAGTTAAACATTCCAATTCCAAACACATTAACATTAAGAATCATTTCTTAAAAGAGATGGTGGTTCAATGTATCTTTAAAATTGAATTTTGTCCTTTTAAGGAAACAATTCCCGACATATTCACCAAATCACTTACAATACAATCCATTAAGAAATTAAGGATTCAAATGGTATTGCATCCCACTTCCCATCACTGAGGTTCATTTTTTATAGCATTAGGATTAGGGAGAATAAGGAACTAGGTATTTCCATAGACCATTGTATTTTTTTAGGCTCCGTGCCTGGGAGGTTCTCGGCTAAGGCCGATAGGCAGCCTCTGAGCTCACTACCTGGTAATGATCCATGGTGTTCCCACCTCTAGTGTAAGGATATTCATTCCAAGTTCAACTTCTTATTGTGGAGAATCTAATACAAGGATATTCCCTTTGATATAGGGGTTAAAGGAAAGGGTATTCATATGGCCTCAAAATGTTCCTACTACCAATCTCTAGTGAAGGTGTCTATGGATCACTTATTATTTCAAATAAGTTGGGTGATCCTTATATGGAGGAGCCTATATGATTTTACAAACCCCAACCAGGTGTCAAACTCCCTCTTCTCATTTCTCCATTCCTAGTTCAACGGATTTCATGGAAACATGTAGGAGGTGAAATACTGGGCGATGCTCTTGCCAGTGGGATGTTGGTCCTTATGGAAGGTGCAGAATCATGTTAGACATGGATCGAGGATCTTCTCCATGTATTTAGTGGTAATAGAAAGGTGTAATGCGGTGGAAATGGTTGGCCTCTTGAATTGGGGAGGGTCGGACCTTCCTTAAATAATTTTTTTCTCAGAAGTCTTCCCTAAGGCTTGCCTCGATCAGACCAGTCTAGAATTTGGATGTGTTGGCTTCTGCCTTCCAATAGCCTCAAGCTCAATGTTAATGGTGCTTATTCCCGTGGATTTATGCATGGATTTTTCATGGTTTGGTATGCTTTTGGCTCCGTGATTTGTGCATTTAGTTCCTTCTATGGCCCTAGAAACTCCCTTAGGACGGAGGCCAAATCCATGATCACTAGTCTGTCTATCTACAAGGATAAGAACATGGTGTTTTTAGTGGTGGAGGGGGACTCCAAGTTCATCTCAATTTATCTCACCAGCATCTCTTCCCCTCTATGTCACATCACCTATCTGATCCATGAAATAAGAACCCTTCTTTTATATGACATGTTGGTTCTTTATACTTGGCATGAAGGTAGTTTTGTTGTTGATTTCCTAACCTCTCTAGATTCCTAGGACTCCCCCATCTTGGAATTTTTCTCACAAGGATAATTCCCCCATTATGGTATGGATCATGATATTAGGGACTCCCTTGGTATCCATTTTTTAGGCCACCTTGATTTGTTCTCTCCCCCTCCCATATTCCCCTTTATTTATAAAACATCATTTTGAGTTGGAAAAGAATAGGACAATATTGATCTGAACTATTTTTAAGGATATCATTGATGTCAGTATTGTTCATTTTTGTGTTATACACTAAGATAGCTCATGTAGACTTAGATTTGACCAATTCATAACTCGTTTTTATTGAGAAATTATTTACTTCATTCATTTACTTTTTTTATTGTCAATATGCGATAGAAGTGATGAATGATGTATTGAAAAAAAAACAAAGGGGGTATTTTTAAATCTATATTAGGATGATGTTTTCTTATTTTCAATACTAGAAAACTCTGATTATTGATTAAATGGTCTTCATTGGTTTAATAAACTGTTCTAATGTGTTTTTAAGGGTTTAAAATAACATAATAATGTGGAAAACCATGAAAATATTCATTTTCATTAAGAAATTCAAATTTTTAGTGAAAGATTTATTTTGAAGGATATTAAAAAATACAAATGCATATATATTTTTGCATGATAAATCTTCTTGCACAAGAGTTGTCTTCAAGATTTCATACTTTGTAATTAGTAAGTATATAAGTGGGAATTAACCAAAAAAATATCAATGCAAGCAAGATAATTAGGCCATATCAACCCCACACATGTGAGAGAAAGCTAAACCACATGGGAGAGCAATCCAGGCTAGTTAGCATGGAGGAATAAGTGTGTTAGTGGGATTTTATAGCACCAATAAGGAGTGTGCATGGGGGTCCACATGACATATAGATGGATTCTTTAAGGATTGTGAAATCGTGCGGTGTGACTCATGGTGTTTTTATTTGAATTGTTTCGGATGCCAACCCTAGTATTGGCTCAAGAGAAAGTAGACATGAAGTTAGTTATTAAGTAAAGGTTGACCAAACTGAAGTTCCATGTTTTATGGGAGTAGCATGGATACTTTTCCTCTCCAAAAAAATATTCACATATAACTCTATTCCTATAATCTATTTATTTTGGTCCATCTAATCAAATCACTAATGTTTACCCTTACATGGGTGTACCTTTATGTGGTCACAAAGATACCTTTACAAAAGTTTTATCATATTTAACCTTTATCTAACATCACTTTTTTTTTCTATGTAAAGTTTTGAAATATATCTAGTAAAAATTTCGAAGCCATGTGATGAAATTGTGTGAGATTCTGAGGCTCGGTGAGTCTGGAAATGAAATTTTAAAGATATTAAATATTTTAATATTAAAAAAGCACATTTTTCTTGAAAATTTGAAATAACTCCTAAAAGAGTCTTAGATTTAAAATCTAAGACCACTATTGAATCTTGAACTTAGTTTTTACCCTAGGCATCACATAATATTTGTTAGCATGGGACGTTTGTGAAAATGATTTCATGGGGAAAATAATAAATAAATTTATTTATTTACTTATTTTTTTATCTATTGATGTAGTGACCTAACCCTCTCCTATTTAAACCCTATTATAACCAATTTAGATGGTTTTCTATATAACATTGAGAATCTATGGTAGAGGTTAGAAGATAATTCATGACTATGGGATCATAAATCATCGATCGGTATTCCGTGAGTATTTCCAACAACAAAGTAGCTTTTGGATCTCATTGAGAATAAAAATAAAAATTTATTCTTTGATAAAAATCAACCAAACTTGAGGTGGGACATTTTTATTTTTTGGATTCATCCCGAATAATTTATCCTATGTAAACTATGGGTCAATTCCACTAATAATAATGGATCGATGGTTGATATTGTGGATATTTTTTTATGTTGTATACTTAATTCCTCTCCTTTTATCAATTATACAACAACGGATCAAAGATAAAATGAATAATGGTTAATATTAATTACTTTCATAACTATTTTATGGACTTCTCTCCATGTTCTTCATGTGTTCATCATTGGCATTTTATTTCACTGGTGGTTTGACAAATACTAGGTAGATGAACATTGAAAAATTGATCTTTGGTGTAATGGATTGTCACCAAAGGTTCTCGATAGAGATTTAATAAATGTTATTGGTGCATAATAATAGAAGTAGATTATCATTCTGATTTTGGATATCCTGATGTATAGGTTTCGAAATCTCGATATAGAAAACAATGGGTGATGATTTCTGGGTTAATTCGACCCTGGAATCCAGTTACTAGTGATAACAGTACCCCTTTGATCCTATGTTTATGAATCATGCAAAATTTGGTGATATAATTGGTGTTAGTGGTAGTGTGAGCATACATGGAGAAGAACCGCAGGTTTCTACAAATCATGAGTTACATGATTTGTAATCCATAGATACACACCATGTGGGACCCCTGGATATAGCACTAGGGTCTCTATGAAAATTAAATATCATGCCTCATGGGACCCTTACCTGGTGGATAAGAGTGTATCCTAAATTATACATAAGCACATATATGTTCAGACACATAGGAACAGGAAGAGTATATGTGCACAGCTTGATACTTACACATGGCCAGGTACATGGGTACGGCTAGCGATATATAGGCACATCCAAGTGTACATAGTCACAGCCTGGAGTACATAGGCACAGGATGAAGCACACAAGAAAACCTAGGAGTGACATAACATTCCATTTACTTTCTCTATGTACTTTTAACATCATTTTTATCTTCATTATGGACAAGTTTCCTTATGGTGTGTTCCCTTAATCTATCTTGAGGAAGGTATAGTTTGGAATTACACCCTGAATAAATTATTATGATCCTCTCTAAGGTATATATCTTAGATAGAGTTCTTAGTTTCCCCCTCCATGGACCTGGGGGATCCTCTATCGTCTTCTTCCCTAAGTGGGGTTCTCATAATTGGCATGACGAAATTTACCTGGACATTGATCCCCTACTAATCAGGTTATTCTATATTGGGTTATTGGTATACACATGAACCTGGGTTTTATCCCTATATTTTTATTAATCTCTTTAAACTTATAACGTTTACTTCTTCATGGAGAGTCCCAATGAGATTGACATCTCATATGAACGCCATCAGTGCTATCAGACTCGCATAGTGAGTTCTCCCGGTTGAGTGTCACTACGAACCCCAGAGCATATTCTCATCCTGGACAATGTGGTTTTGACCTAAACTTAATACATAGTGTCTACTATGAGTATATCATGGGTCCGCTCCCAAAATATACTCATTTACTGTGGTACATATTTTCTATCTCATGATAACTCCATAATGATATCTAGGTAGGATTCAATAACAGGACCATGAGTACAATCCCCTTAGTGATGAGGCTTCAATATAGAAACCTTTTAAGGATGTGGTACCTCCAAGTGGTTTTCCAACCATACCTCTACCCATTGAGTAGTAGATTGTACCAGTGGTATTAATAGATGAGGTTCATAGGCTATAAAAACCCAAAATTTTTTGAAATATAATTTTCAAATGAATTTATTTTTTTATATTTTTCATTACACTCAACATAGAGTTTAAAAAAACATAGCATATTATTAAAATATTATTTTTCAATATGATAGTTATCACCTAGTTGTTGGAATGGTGGGTATAAATAGAATTAAATAAATTATGAAAATATATGGTTTACACATACATAAAAATGGATTCTTTGGTGACTAATTAATTATAAATGAAAATAAAAACTATTTAAAAAAAGAAAATATTTTTTGAAAAAACTCTTTTTTGTAAAAATAAAATAATTTTCCACTAATAAATTAAAAAACAATTTTGGTGAATAATTTTAATGATATTTATATATTTAATGTTCAATAAAATTTTTAAGATTCATCTTATGTGTTTTTCGGATAAGAGATAAGAATAAATCTAATTATATGTTTAATATAGTATTTTTTTAAAGTAGTTTTGTCGCCTTTTGTGCAATTATTTTAAAAATTATTTTTTAATTTTTTAGAAAATTTATTTAAAATAATAATGTTAATTATTTAGATCATAATTTAAAAATATCTTAGGGTTAAGTTTTGATAATTTTATGAGAAGGTAAATTTCTCAAAGAATAGTGAAAATACTCGTTTTTATTAAGAATTGTCATTTATTTTGAAGCTTTTAAAAACATCCAAATTGTCTTTAGATGGTTTTAATAGAAAAAATAGTTCAATTATATATCTATTAATTCTATTTATTTCTTTGTAATAATTTTTATAATGAATTTTATATAACACCTTTTTAAACTTTTAAACATTTTCTCTTTGAAAACCTACTTTCTCATTGTGTCTATGAGATTAATTTTAAATTAAATTTTGACACTTATATGAATTTAATTTTTAAAAATGAATTAAATATTTGGAACCATAATTATTTATATTAACTAATGGGTTCATCTTAATGTTTTACCATGATGAATATAAAAAATAGTAAAAAAATATTTATAGTGGTTAAGATAAAAATGGGTTTATCGTGGGTTAAACTGAAAAGATAATGGTTAAAAATAACCGATAATTTTTCAAAAACCCATTTCATGGATATATTTAGAACTTATATATTAAATTATATTTAATTTACAATTTTTAAGACTTTTTTCATGTGAAAAAATGGGCACACGTTTTTCTTTTCAAAAAATACAAGTTTAACACTAACCTCAGTTATAAAAGTTCACCACCTCTCCTCTCCTATTAAAACATCCAAAACCATTTGATTAAGACAAAACCTTATCAAAACACTTCCTTAATTCAATAATATCATCTTAGAATCCTTATTTAGGTAATAAAGACAACCTAATAGTCCTTTTAGTTCAAACCAAAATAAGTTTTTCGAAGAAGAGGTAACATCCCTAATAAAGAATTTTATTATATTTCTTCCTCCACGTCCTTAAATTATAATTAAAACATGATGATATAATAACATAATAATATTATATATACTTAAATTTTATTTTTTTTAATTTAATAACCTAAATCCTTCTCCATTTCCACCAAATGGGTTATGAAATCATCATTTGTGTGTACGGAGGACTACCGCCTTGCGAACAAATGTTATTATTTTTCCATCACCGACCCTCACGAACGGATATAATGATGGATTTATTGTTTATATATGATATTTATGATATTTTTATTCTTATTTAATAATTATATCATATGTTACTTCTCACTTTATATTCAGTAGGAATATGATAACATTGTTCATTTGTATGGTGGACTATCATCTCACGAAGCAATGCGATTCATTTACAATTTACCTTGAAGGTAATAAGGATGGTTTTAATGAAAATAGGTGACGTATATGACATAAAAAATGATTATTTAATGGTAATATATTATTTACCATTATTTCTTTCTCTCTTTTAGTAAAATGGAAATCATGTTCATTCGTGTGTATGGCCTACCATCTCCATTAACGGTGTATTTCATTTTCTATCTATAAAATTTATGGATAATTACAAATACATGTATACTGAATATATATTATATTTATAAAATGAATAATATTATGGATATTATTTAACCATGATCCAAATAATGGGACCAAAAATAACAAATCAAAACATATATGAAAAAAATCTTTTATTTCTTCAAACATGAATTTAACATGGAATTATGAATAAATAGGTAATAAATGATCATAAGTAAATTATATATGTTATGATATATATATATATATATATATATTTATATAATATATTTATACTAAAATTATATTTATTATACATGAGGTTCAAATGTGTATAAAGGAAGTCAACATTTATGGTAAGGGATTTCCATCTCACTTTTATTTTTCTATGAGCCACATTTCATATTCACAATGTGATTCTTTTATGTGGTGTATATACTACCCATGAAATTATTTTATTATAGTTATAATAAAATTGTTTTAGATTTATATATCCATTTTAATATCACTCTTTTATGGGGTTAATGGTTCAAAAGCTACCCAAGCGGTAAGGGGTTTTTTGTCTCAGACTGCCTTCTTTGGGACATAAGTTATGTTATGAACGTATATTATTATATAAGGTATATATACTTCCCATTTTACATGCTATATCGTTAATATATTTCTTTTAATGATATTATATGTTTCATTTAATGTTATTTTTCATTCGGATTATGATTAAAAGTTACTAAAGTGGTAAGATTTTTATGTTATAATCCCATCATTTATGGGAATTTTTTATGATTATGCATCCAATGATGAAATATTATGATATATCTCTAAATAAACTCATTATTTTTTTTATCCTATATTTTTTAATGAGAATACATGTTTTCGATTAATTTTTTTCTATTTATTTACTCAATAGTTCAAAATAATTGTTTTAATAAAAATCATTTTTATTTCTCTACTCGATCGAAAACCCTTTTTATTCTAAAACTATGTTTTCTAAAAAAAATCAAAAAAGTTTTTAACATTCATAAATTTATTTATTAAATAAAAATTTACCAATTTTTGAATTCTTACAAATTTTTTTGAAGGGAATCTTTATATCATTTTCCAAACAATGCCCATTTGTATTTTACTAAAAAATGGAAAGAAATATTTCCCACAGTCATTAAAATTATTTGATTTGAATATTCCTTTATAATTTTTAGTGTTTATTTTCAAAGAAAAGGATTTTCAAAATGTTATATTTTTTAAAAAACATTTTTTCAAATATGAATGGATATTTTTCTCAAGAAATTTATTAAATTATATTTTAATGCTTCCTTTATAAGTTTCCATTTTATTTTTTAAAAAAATAATTTTGAAAATGTTTTATGTTATAAAAAGTTTTTTTAAAATTGGAAAGGATATTTTCCTCAAGAAATTTTCTAAGTGATATTTCAAAATTATTTTCTATTTAAGATGAAATTATTTCATTTTACTTATATTTACTTGGGATAATATCGAATGATTCGATCCTTATTCTTTCTATCAATGGTTAATGTTAATGTTGATGAGATATTTCTGAAACCCATTTATTTTATATGGGTTATGATGTGATGATATGATGAATGTTTTATGATACTATGGAACACATAAATATAATTTTCATTGTAAGATAGGTATGGCCTATATATACCTCCAATACATTGGGTAATCATATATATCTTATGAAATAAAAATGGGAAACCAGTCGATGTGATTGATTTATTATGGGAAATAGGTGTGTCCAGGTCCACTATAGGAAATAGATTTTTCTTTATCCACTCTAGGAAACAAATGTGTCCTGGTCCACCATGGAAACGGGTGATGAGTCCTGATCCACTATGTTTATGGTCTTCATAGTTAACCTTAACATGTGAATTTTTTTCAATATTTATAACGGTGTCACACTTTTATTAAAATATCGTATGGTTCATGATTGATCTACGATGATTAATCACACTTACATCCCTTGTTTTCAAAAATGATAAAGTTTTATGCCATGACTTATTTTTATGATCTATGACATGTTGGGTATAAAATTTTTAAGTTAGTTTAATAATCACATACCCTTATTCTTATTATATTATTTTAAATGGTCATAGATTTATATCTCTTATGTTTACCCTTACTGAACATATGAGTTCATCCTTTAGTATGTTTATTTCAATGAGTTATGAAGAAATGTTTTGGTAGGTTATTCCTAAGAGGGGTACTATGTGAGAAGATATTTTTAGGATATGTAAAATATCTTTCAAAAAACAAGAATATTGGGTTTCTAGTCTCTAAATAAAGTAAACTATTATGGTTTTTGGATGTGTGTTCATGAAATTTATTGAATATTCATCTAAAAATATTTCATATTTATGAATGAAATTCTTGGGATGTTGTAGTTCATATCAGAGAAAAGGTTTATTAACCTTTTTTAACTAGGATGAGAAAACTTTAGTGTGATCTCTAGGGATATTTCTAAGGATATGTCTAGTGAGTAAAATTATATGAAAATATCCTGGGATTTTTGTAAAGGATAGAGAAAGTGGTTTCTAAGAAATTAAATCTCTGTCTAGATACTAAAAGTGTATGTGACTCTAGGATAGAGGTACCTAAGGGAAAAAAATATAAAAATTGTGAATTTAACTACACTCGATCATCACCTGGTTCATGAAAATGAGCCTTACTACACACCTATTTTAACACACCTAGGGGATATTCTTTGAAATTCACAAACCATTTACGAACCATGATAAAGGATTTAAATAATTACCATGAATGACCTATGATAAACCTAAGGTTTTATTGATTAAAAATATTTTATCTTGATTTAGGCATCATATAAGTGATTTTATTGGTTATTTGGTTCCCTAATATGATTATTGTTGCTCACAATTTGCTTATTGGTTTTAGTCAATGGAGGGAACCAGAAGGAACTAGATCAACATTGAATGCGATATACAATGTGTTAATGAGAAACCAAATGGGATGAAAACTGTAGTATAGGTTATTATGATTATTACTAATAAGTTATCATGATATATAATTAATAACATGAACCTTAACCAACTCTCGGACTCACCAATGAAGATAAGGATAGAGTTTGATGAGATTACTAGAGCTGGAGACCATAGAGGAAACAAGATTCAGTTTTCTATATGTCTAGAATGTGGTAAGAAACACCCAAGTGGATATTTAAGAGGAGAAGAAATATGTTTTGAGTGTGGAAAATAAGTAAACAAAAAAATTAATTATAGAGGAAAAATGAAAAATATGGTTAATGAAACGGATGGAATAACAGTCTCCCTAAGATATCATCGATGGTTGAATGTTTCAAATGTGGAAAGTATAGTAATTATAAAAATCTATCTTCTAATGGGAAATATCATGAATATAATCATCAAGGTGGTATGATTAATTTTTATACTTGTTTCTGGTAAAAAAATTAGGAGCCTGATGATTTATTGTAGGGGGTTGAATTTTTTACAATCATTCATTTTGGGCATACTATTTTTTAAATGGTCTCCAAAAGTTTTTTTTCATGGAGCTAGAAATACCCAATAGTTCCCATATTAAAACATACCTTCTAAAGGAAGATGATTATTGGTATATAGTCCAACAATTCTTGGGGACTCACATTGGTTGAGATGATGGGAGGTTGGTCTCATCACACCCTTTTGGGGTGAATTATTTCAAAATATGGGAAAGATATAAGATAAGTTCATGATTCATTCATTAATTACCAAGTATAATGTAGTCCAGCCTTGAATTAATAATCTATTATTATAATTTATGAAAATTAGAATAATCCCTCTGTATTCAAGGTTCTTCATCAATGAAGATATCTATATGTATCTGAGGTTCTCTATCAATGGTAACCTTTATGAATGGATTAAATGTTCCTTATTTTTTATTATCATGATTGTAATTTTAATCCATGCAGTGGGTCTCTATAGAGTTTATCATCATCCAAAGAGATGGGGGTTACTTTGATGTCAGGACCAGACCCTTGATATTGGATTCCTTTATATCCTTATGAATGGAATAAAAACCCACGTAGTTCAGTTCCACTTAATGGAAAAAATAATACCTTTTAATTTCATGTAATAAGGATTAAACTATTTATTTTAATTTCATCTGGCAAAGACATTTAATAAAAAGGTGACCAGTCAAATTTTGGTGTGGTACTTATGTTAAAGCAACCCAGAAAACCTATAAAGAATGTGGGATCCAATGTTGGATATAAACCAACTGGTAATGTGGCCTAGAGGAGATATGGGTTGATTTTTTTATTTCAGTTTTGGACCTCATAGAGGCTTCCTACATGTCCCTTTTTTATAGAAATCTAATCCCATGTAGTTTGGTTATGAGGACCCACACCTATGGAGGCTCTCTGAAGTTTTATCTCATAGGGGATAGGGCCCATTGAGATGATTGATTTGGGGATTACATAATATTAAGATGATTACCTTTTGGTTTAGGTCCATGAAGGATGTATTGACTCATGTAGATTTGAAGGTTTGGTTGGGGTTTACACTAGAGGAGAACTCCCAAGAGGTTTTTTCGGTGCTTATACCATAAGTAGGATTCCCTTTGGTTTTTTATGATTGGAGATTATGCTGAATGTGAGGCCCATATAATGTTTGGGATCACTTGGATGTAATTATTACCACTAACCTCTAAGCCCACATGAGTCACACTTGAATGTGAGAAATAAGAGGAAGTAGAAAATCTAGAGATTATATGATCTCCTTTTTCCACTACTGGATGGATGTTGGATCCCAAAGGGAAAGAGAGAAGACTTTGAATGTAGTAATCTCCACTTTTAGTTTTGTAAATGGTATAGTCTCATATGATGATCAATTTGACTAAGACATTGGCTATTGAAGAAGAGAAAAAGTGTTACCTCCTATAAGAAAGACTAGTGGCTTACTCCATATGGGATTCCTTTTGGTTGGATACATGGATTTTATGACCCATACCTATAGAGGCCCTGTGAAGAAAAGAAATATAAATATATAGAAAAATATTCTCTACCCAAAACATGAATATAACTATGTTTATGTTGATATTATAGCTAACTGCTAAGCCCACATGAGTTATGCTTGAATGTGATAAACAAGAGGAAGAAGAAGATCTGGAAGACACATGATCCTCCTATCACTGGTGGATAAAGTTAAGGTGATAGGAATAGATGAAAGGGGATTTGAAATGGCCATTATCTTCCATCATTGTATCCTAGATATTCACATCTATCTATCCATGTGGATATATCCCATAAACACTGAGAAGTAGGAAGGAATGAAGCGGGAGAGTTCTAAAAAAGGATAGGGGCTTACTCCATGAGGGATTCCCTAGTCCTGGTTCTTGGGAGAAAAAGGAGGATAATACATTACACCACAAAAAAAAGTAAATAGTTATCCTCTCCCTCCCCATTGGAATTTTAGATCCCTAGTCTTAGAGATTATAAGTTAAGGTTGTGTCCTAAACCCTTATACCTGAGACTAAGAGATCCCTGGAACCACCCCTCGGGTTTGGGTCCAAGTGGATGAAGGAATTCAAATCCATACGCACCCCAAGGACCCTACCCATTAGATATGACAAGTGAGGGACACCTCTGAATGAAGGAATTCATATCCAAATGGGATACAAGCCGGTGTGCCTCCTACCATGGTCTTTCATGTCCAGAGGCTTTTGTGGAGGTTTCAATTTGGTCCCCCCTCAAACAAGGGACCCAAATGAAGAAGGGACCTACCACTAGTGGTTTGAAATATGTTACTTGTATAGGGTAAGTAATGAGAGATCCATGGGGGTCTCATGTGGTTTAAAGGATGGGTGAGCCATGGGGGTCTCACACAGGGTAAATCTGTGTGGATTGGAAAGGATTCATGCAGGTAGGAATGCATGAGATAAATGTGTTTCAGATAAATACCACCTGAAAAAATACACATGGTAGAGGATTTTCTCTAGGCCATAAGGATCTCCTCAAGTGTCCCTAGAAGGATCTCTTGTAATCCTCATGTATGGTAAGGGATATTCACAAAAATTCTAGTCAACTAGGGGTAATGGGATCCTTGCATAGGTGTCTTGTATTTTAAACCCTATAAGGACTTAAATTCCACTACACAACTTAATTACCTATTCTCTCAGGTTTTAGAGAGATATATGAAAGGTTTCTAATTGCATGATTGAAGGAAAATGGGGACCAGAGCTTCAAGGGTTCTTTGGGATTATCTTTCCTTCATATGATAAACCCCATGATCCTATTTATAGGAAAATACGGGTTCTTGGGAGAAGGTTATCTTACATAGGCCTTTTTTGTAGGCTTATACATAGGTTCTCTGCATGGTTCCACTAGGTGACCCAAATTTATGGGCCTGTGAAGCTCCACTAGATGCACAATCCAACCCTATGTGCTGATGATTCTTTAGGGGGAACTATGCAAAGGGGCTTTAATGAAGAATTTGACCCTTGTAATTCTTATTTTATCTTCATTTTATCCCCCTTAAGGTATTTTTCATTAATACCTTTTCATCCATGTGATGAAACAGAGTGTCAAAAAAATCCCCCTCTTAGGATTGGATTCAATTTAAAGAAGAGGGTTTAATCCTGAGTTAAATGGATGGAAATTCCCTAGGGTCATTCAGGTCATCCACTCGAGTTATCTATATAGGTTATTCATGTAATCATGTCGCACACATAGGTTGTTCATAGGGGCTCATGTGTCTATAAATAAAGCTACTTATCTTAGTGGATGATCTTCACACTTCCATACAATTGGTCTCATCATGCTAGTATTTCGTGCAGACATTTCTCTAAAGCTCCATTTTCTAAATCATCTTTTGCACAATCCAGGTGTGTTAACCAAGAATATTATGGCATTATCCAAATACCCCAAGGAGAATTTTGAGTCATGACTTGTTATTTATAGGTCTAAAACATGATACAAGAAAAGTACATGAGGAATAGTCACAAACCAAGTTCTAAAAGTGGTTTCCAACACAATATTGTCTTAGATTATGGGAATGGGGGGGTCTATCATGAGGATGAATATTCCACCAGTTGAGAAACCCATTTTTTAAGAGATTTAATTCAAAGATAACTAGGTAAAATTACTACATAATGAAACAATGACATCCTCTAGTTCATAGTCCATGAAACTTTTTGGGTGACATATGAAAATCCAACTAGGGTGTATTACTGCATAGTCAAAAAAAGGTATCCTTAAGAATTCTGTAATTTTACTACCAATGGTTAGGAAGTTTGTGAAGATTTGGATCTCTTAAGACCACGAAGGGTGGTTTTCCTAGGGAAGATATTTAAATATTAAGAGAGTAACTTTATTGGCATTGGTCAAGAATGGGAGACTACTCCTATATGAATTTCGATTGTGTGAAGGAGGGTAAATTTTATTAAATGACTAACGTCAGTGGGGATGGTCCCCTCTCTAACAAGGGTTCAATAATGGTGTAGTTTAATGTTGTGAGACCAGGACATGGATGATGTAGTTTAACATCTTATGACATGGAATTTTTTGTAAAGTTTAACATTTTATGACTAGGATGTTATGTTGTGAAGTTTAATTTCATACAGTAAGGAAATTAGAGGATACAATTAAAGGTACTTTTAACTTTAATAGAAAGATTATTATTTGACTATTCCATGGTGATTGGACTAATAATATTCCACTGTCTACAGTTATGAAGGGGAATTGTAAGCTATAATATAGGGATTCCAATTTTGAGAAATGATATGGGACAAGTATGAAAGAAATCATAATTATTTGGGTCTTATATAGATAGAATATGCTTCTCCTAAAAACAAATATGATGTTGACTGATAGGCCCGTTTTGTGGGTGAATCTATGCAAATCCAACCTGGTCTTGTTACAACATAGTCAAACAACGATATCCTCTGGCTGATAGGCCCTAAATTTTTTGGGTGAATTATGAAAATACAACTAAGTTATATTACTATATATCAAAGATAGATGTGTCCTCTGGTATCATACATTTTATTTTTTATGACCAATGAATGGTTATGGGGATTCATTTTTTTCTGAACACAAAGTCTTGATTGTGTAGAGAATGTTCTTGAGTATGGAGGGTGCATTCCATACCAAAATCACCTGGGAATGGAGGTAGATGTTTCCTTATATATTTTTTCCCCATAATTAAGGAGGGGGAGTTTCTTTGCTTATGGATGGACCCAAGATATAGGATTAGGGAGTCATTGTGTATCTCAATTGAATGAGAATAAAGTTGTGCATTGTTATTGGGAGATCATGCAGTTTAACATCATGTAGAAAGGATGATGTGGTGCTTTGTAGTTTTGGGTATTATAACTAGGACCATAACATTATGAAAACTATGAGTAGTATGAGTCATAGTCAGACAAGTATATTATGACATACTTCATATGTGAGGGAGGAAAATAAGGTAAACCAAGATCATGGGGTTTCTCAGGTTAGGAGAGGTTATATGGGATGAAGTCTTCATCGGTTCTTATGGATATAGAAGTGGTTTCTCCTAAAGAAAAAAATGACACTCGTTGAAAAACCTTTTTTATGGGAGAATTTATGCAAATCCAACTGGGGCATGTTTTAGTATAGTAAAATAATGGAATCCTCTTATTGAAGGGACCTAAAGTTTAGTGGGGGACTTCTAAAAATACAACTAGGGTGTGTTACAGCATAGTAAAATAGAGGTTTCCTTGAGTATTATACATTTTATTACCATTGGATGAGGAAATATTATGCAGATACATAATTCCTAGGATTTTGATTATGATGTGTGCTAGGTATATGTTCGAGTATAATGGAAGAATTTGGATGAAATTGGCTATTAGTTAAGGAGTCTCTTGCTTAGATCTAACTTGAATTTTGGAGGAGAAACATTCTTTTATTTGATGGAATCATGAATGTGGGAACCCAAATTAGGTACAAAGTAGAAGTTTCGTGTTTCTTTCCCCTATGGTTGGGCCCAAGACATAAATCATAAGCATCCCTATATATCTCATTGAAATTTGAATCAATCCACACATAGATCTAGAGGTATTGTGGGATACCAACACTAAATATAGTGGTCCTATCAGGTGAGTACTATAGTTATGTGTGGTTTTATGTCATAAAAGTAATAGTAACTATGTAATTTAACATCATGCAGAGAGGATGATATGGTGTACCTTTTAAGGTTTTACATCTAGGATGATGATAAATCTTCCCAGCACTGATCTGAATGTTTGTGGGGGAAGAACTTTCTGAAACTCTTAATATCACATGAGTTATGATCGGTGTGAGAAACAAGAAATGGAAATTTTTATCCTTACTATACTTAGTCATTCAAGGAGAGGACAAGGGCACTTTTTATCGTGTGGTGGTTGGACTAAGATATAGGATCAAGGAATCCCAATGTATCTCATTAAATGAGAATAAATTTGTATGTAGTTATAGAAAGCCATGATTTTTAACGTCATGTGATGAGAATGAAGGTGACTCGATGTGAAACAGGGTGAATCTTTCAGCTAGGTCAAATAATAGAAATATAGGAATCATAATGTATCCTGTGGGGGTAGGAATCAAGCCACATGTAGTTCTTGAAAGAATGGTTCCCCAAATCAATCAAGTTTTGATGTAGGGAGAAGGGGTTTTTTTATTTTCTAGAATGATGGTTGGGCCCAAGACATAAGTTCTATTAATCACTATATATATCATTTAAAATGAAAATCAAGTCACTCATATTTATAGAATTTTCCCTATGCAATTCAGACCCATACACAGGGAGGGGGAATTTTATTTTTCTATGGTTGGACATAGGGATAGAGATCCATGTGTTGCTACATATCTCACCAAAATGAGAATCAAGGAAAATGTATTTCTTAAATAAAGGTGTGTTGGTACACCAATATCGAAGATTGTGATATGCTTGAACATGGATCGAAATGTTGTCTAGTTTTATATCATGCAATAAGGATAGAAGCCATGTAGTTTTACATCATACAAAAATGGAATTGGTGTCATGCAGTTTATCATCATGTGACATGGATGATATGTTGTGCTTTTTAAGGTCAAGTGAAAAAGACTGACTATGAATTTTAACATCATGAAATTGATATGTGTCACTCTTTGGTTACACAAATTAATTTTTGAGAAACCTTGTACTGGTTGGGGTCGTAATGAGCTCTTTTTCTAATGAGATCAAGGAATAATCTCTATTAGAGTGGACCATATGTATGGAATAAGGGTCTTCCCACTTTGGGTCAGGCTTTAGAGGATTATTTTCTATTATCATTAGAGTTATTAGAACTAATAAGAGTTCCCCTTGGAGAAATTATCATAGGTGAACCTTCTTGTTAATATATCATGCTATCTAATTTTAATGGTCCTCTAAATAATTCAAGGTGAGAAGTCTTCTCTCATCAAGTCACCCTAGTTCATATAGTTGTTTTTGGGATTACTCATATTTGGATAACCGATCATAGATGTCAATGTGGAGTGATGGAAGTTGGACCTCAATAGGTATAACCACTTTTTTTCTATATATAATAGAATATAGGGTCGCCCTTGTGGTGGTATGAGTTGTATTCTGGTAGACCTATAAGGAATGAAATATATTATCAGGCCAAGACTTTTTATCTTTATCCACCATCTTTGGAGTATGTTTATAGGGTCTTGTTGAAGGCCTATATTTTTTCATTAGCTGTTACATGATAATGGGACGAGTGGTTGGATTTGATATTATATTCTTGGTATAACTTTTCTAACTCAACAGAATAGAAATCGGTGCCTTTTTCCATTAGTATTATATGAGAGAAACCAAATCAGGTGATTATGTTATCCTTTCTAAAATTGATTATTCTTTTGGCCTTGAATACTTTTAGTGGTACCACCTCATCCCATTTGGATAATAAAATGGTTGTAATAAGAATATACTTGAAATTTTTATCCATGTTAGGTGGATATGGTCCTACAACATCCATCCCCAATATAGAAGATTGAAAGGAGTATCTAGACATATGTAGAAACTCTAAAGGTTGATAAATGAAGTTTTCATGCACCTAGAACATGTGGCACATTTTTCAAAAAAAATGAAATCCTACATCATAGTGAACCAATAATACCCCAGTCTCTAGATTTAATTATAAATATAAAACCCTAATTGGTGAGCACCACATGCTCCCACATATACTTATTTCATTGTAGAATCAATATCTTATTCATCGATAAATCTGAGAATGAAACCTTCAAAGCCTCAATTATTGCAGACTTTCTAGTGATTTAGGATATATTAAAGACTGAAGTTGGTTTCCCACCATTGAATTTGCTTCTTTCTAGATATATCTGATGGGAGTACTCCATTTTGAAGGTAATATATGATGGGAATCATCCACAAAGTGGTAGGACCATATAGTTTTTCAATTGGACTAATTTCATCAATTTCTTTCATGATGACATGAGTAAAATATGAAACCATTCAGAGATGCACAATGTTGATAACTATTTCATTTCTATTTAGATCTTCCAAATTTGTAAATGAATTTTCCAATGCATCTTTCTGATAATTCCATGAACGTGGTATGTGGTTAAATGTTGGATCTTAGGGTAACTCTACCATTAACCCTTCTAAATAGTTAGGGGTCAGCTCTTCTTTTATGATGGAATAATATTTATTGATCTATTTGATTACCAACTCTGAATCACCATTCACCTATAGGTGGTCCACTAGTATTTAGAGTTCCAGTTCTAGGCCTACAATGAGGGATTTATATTCTAGATCATTATTAGTATAGCCTTTAAAAAATGGGAAGGAGTGAGGAAAAACATTATTTGATAGAGAAATGAGTACAACACCCAACCCAACTTTATTGAGCTTGGGGTCTTCCATTCTCTTCCTAGTTGGGCTTATGGATGTACCTTCAAAATACATTTCCCATGTATGGGTGGAATCTTGAATATTAATGATCTCTTCATATGTAAATTTAGTATTTAAAAAAGTTTTTTTGTAGAAGGGTGTTTTGAAATAAAATATTCCAAGGCCAATCCTTTCACTTATTTATAAGGCATGACTATACATCAAACTATTGCAGGATAACCACCCACCATTCAAAACTCCCTGTCAACATAGGAATACTAAGGATATATTTGGGTGGATTATTATGAGAGAAAAAACTGACCTCATGGTGCTACAAGTAGTGTCTCAGTTTTTGAACTCTAAATATTAACACTAGATATCTATTCTCAAAATCCAAAAAATAAGTCTCAGTGTCAATAATGGTTTGACTGAGATAATAGAGGATGTTTTCATTCCCAGCATTATTCTTTTGTGCTAGAAAAGTACCTAGTGATCACTCTGGGTCCTTCACATATAGAATGAGTATCTTTCCCTTAATAGAAGGCATTAGCATGGGTGAGATCAAGAGATATTTATTGAATTTTTCAAATGCTTCTTGATAGACACAATTCCATTAGTATGTGACTACCTTCTTTATTAACTTGGTGAAGGGAAAATATTTTCCTGATAGGTTGGCTATAAATAACCAAATATAGGACATGTTTCCTTAAAAACCTCTAAAATCTGGGAGGTTTTAATGAGGTGACATGATAAGGATAGACTTTTTATTCTCAGGAGAGACTTCAATGCCTTAATGGCATACAAAGAAGTTGAGAAACTTCCATGACATTACCCCAAAGGCACATTTCAATGGGTTCATCTTCAGGTTATGCTATCATAGTTTTTCAAAGATTGTATCAAGATCATCTAGGTGGTCAGAACGCTATCGGTACTTAACCACAAGATCATCAACATATCATTCCACCAAAATTTTCCTAGGAAAGGTTTGAAGATGTGATGCATGCAATGTTGGTATTCCATACTAGAATTCTTCAATTCAAATTGTATTTCTTGATAGAAAAATACTACCTAGGGGGCTGAAGGTGGTGGATTCCTCATCTTCTAGGGACATCTGAACTTGTTTCTACCCTAAAATCCAACTATTTAAGGAGAGTGATTAGTCACTATCCATTGCATCAATCTGAATATTTGTGATCAAAACAAGGAAGTTATATTTTGGGCAGCACCAGTTGAGATCTATGAAATCGATGTAGACCCTGATTTACTCATTATTATTATTTATTAGGACTATATTAGTGATCCATATAGAATATTGGACTTGATAAATTAAATTTGACTTGATAATCTTGTCCACTTAATCCTTAATTTTAGGGGCATGAGTTGGGTATGTTCTTATGGATTCCTACTTATATACTTCATGATTTTCTAGAAAAACCAAATAATAGGTGGCCAACTCAAGATCAAGGCCTAAAATTTATGTTCAATTCTAGGAAAACATAACCAATGTTTCAATAGGAAGGAGTTTTATACCTATTGTTCTCATGGTCTCACTGATTATAGTGGGTCATGGATCTTTTATTTTACCCAATATTATTTCTATGAGTTTATCAATAATAGTAGAGATGCCTTCATTAAATTATGGAGGGGGATCCAGGAGGTCCTCCTATACCTCCTCTTCCTTGTGATTTTCCACTTCCACCTTTGGCTGGTACGTAGGTGATGAATCCAACTTCTCAAAGTTAGAGGAGTCATTATTTTGACATTTGGAAGGTGAAGAAGTTACTTATGATCTGACTAATGATGTGGGGGCTTGTTGAGGTGTAGATAATGGAATAATGTAATTATCACTCATTGTTTCATCACTTTTTAGAGACTTGACAACCTATCCACCATTACTAGATATAGTTTCCAAGATTGATATTGTATAATTTTTTGAACATGTGCTTGAATTTGGACCAATCCCTTTAACCTGATTGATAGGAAGCACACACTCTACAGAGAGCTGCTTGATGGGATTATATGGGGTTATCTCTAGACCATTCAGGGAATTAATTTAAGAAACATTGTCAATCATGGTTTATTTTTTCCCCTATGATATAATCGTGCATCAATGTATTGAGATTTGTAGGATTTAAATGGGGATTTTTCACCATGAAATGTCCCAATTTGACCATTAATGAAATATTTGAGGCACTGATGGTATGATAAGGGAATATTTGGATGATGATTTAACCAATTCCTAGAAGAATGTTGATGGACAAATTTTTCAAAAAACCATGAATTTTGAGTCTGATATAAGATCCCTGAAGTGAGTCATGAGCTTGATCTCATTGAGGGGATTCTTTTCACTCTTATCATAACCATGTATCATTAGAGTAGTGGGGGATAAGTTGGACTCATTGTAACATAGGTGACAAGTATTCAGGCCTGAATTAGGTTGAATCCTAATCCATTTTTAGTGAAGACCCATTGGATATCAATGTCATTTACCCAACCAAATACATACAAAGTTATGATGTATCCTTTCTTAACTACACCTTTTTCCTTTCCCATGAAATAGACTATCGTGTAATATTTTATAAGATCTTTCTCTATAAGATATACTTCGGAGCTAGCAACCTCATCCTCAAATTATTGAGGGCTTGAAAATTCATCTATAAGTGCTTCCTAAAGGCATTTTGATAGGATTAAATCATCCTAGATTGATAACTTAGCCAACACTAGGGATAACTACATTAAAAAGTGAAACTTTTGGTCCAAAGTTCTGTGATTCCCACCATGAGGATAATATTTTGTAGGTAATTTTGAAACTAAAGTACTTGATATAGGTAGGATATCTCTTGTGATAGCAGTTCAAGGGATTTATTCCCTTAGTGGATTAGGTCAACTAGGTCTACCTTCATGTCAAGGTTTATTGGGTGGTGGTACCTCCTCTAGTTGATCTTCTTGAAAAACCGATTTAGGAAAAAATTTGGCTTTTGTGGAGGAACATTCTTCCTCATACTGAGCTCACTACAGGGCTCTCCAAAATTTTTTGGATATATAAATGGTTTTAGTAGGGATATGACCATAGTATTGACTTCTGGAATGACCATGTCTTCCCCTATGCCCTTGGATATAGAGGCCTCTTCCCCTAATTACCCAATCAAATATAGAGAATTTGGGTTTATATTCACTCTCATCATCTAATAAGGGATCTATTAAGTGAATTGTATGAATGGAACAGAAAATCAACTCCCCATCTAATGTAGACGATGTCTGGAGAGTCGACTCTTGTTGTACCATTGGGTGGGGTGGTGCTTGTGATTCCAGGATGTAAGGAATAAAATATGAGATATTCAAATACACCTTTATCCATGGTACATGTTTGTCTTTCTGTATTTTCTTTTTTCCCTTATGTCCATGTTATTTCTTGGAAGACTGGATTTCGGAAGGTTTTACCACGGATAGAGTCAATTTTTCTATATAGAAAGTTACTAAGGGCATATTCGGCTATTTAAACTATGCTCAAAGGAAATCATGATTCTGTTAGATCATCTTTATGATTATCCAATCACTAAAATTCTATTTACCATTGCTTTTAACTTCTTTACATTCATTTCCTTCATTTATATTATAGGAAAAAAGACATGATACTAACATAAGTGGATTTACCATCTTCACTTTTCAAGATTTCAGAATTTTTTATAGGATTTACTTGGGAAAAAAAACATTCCTAGATGTTATACCCCAATACTCTATAGAAGGGGAAATAATTTGGAATATCTTTATAACTATCCTGGTGATACTTCTTGGGTTATGGAAACTTGATCATGTTTTTATCCAATGTCGATATGAATTATCCAAAGACTTAGTCATTTCGGAAAGAATAAACCTTTCTCTTCATTTCATTAAACTGTTTCTGTCTATACCCCCTCTTCTCATTCTAAAGAGGAGAGAATTTTTTTGATGTTCAGGATGGGGAGTTGCACAATATAGTGAAGGCTTTGAAGCTAGAGTGGTTGAAGGGGATGGATTAAGTATAATAGTGGCTGCCTCTTCATTCCCCATTATCATTCCTTGAGTGAATGGAATTACTTAGGACCTAGCCTTGGTTTGGGTGATGGATTCTTTCGCTCTTTGAGAAATCACAGAAAGGTCCTAAAACCCTACTGTGTATTTCACAGGGATGAGGGGTGTGCACAACTCATCATGAAGATTCCCTATAAATATGGACAAAAAATATTTATGGTGAAGGTGTAGGTTTAGGGAATATTCCAACCCTTTCCAATGAGTGATAAAAATAAAAGACCCTATCATTCACCCATTATTTTCAGTTTGATATTTCAAGCACCATCATACTCTGAAGTGTTGAGTTAAATTGAAAGATCACCCTATAATTGGAAAAGTAGAAAACCAGTGTACCATAAAAAGGATGGTACCTATAGTTATTAAACAAATCACTTGATTTTTAATACCTATTATTGTTCAGGGTTTCCCATTATAGGATCATAGTGAGACATGAAATGTTTCCAGTTCCTCTCTAGGTCCCCCAAGACACTGAAAATTGGAAATTTAGGGTTCCCAAAATGTGGTGGTGGGAGAGTTGAATCAACCCATGCGGGGTCAGGCTTTTTTTTCTGGTAGCACGAGTGCATGTTGTTCCTCCATATCTTTTAATAAAACTATTAGTGACTCAATGGTATTAATTATCCCTTGGGTAATGTCTAGCTAAGGAGGTTCTTAAACCGGGGAAGTAGTAGGTGGAGATAACTATGGTGGTCCTCATAGTATCTGTCATAGATAAACTATAGGGGAAGTCCTATAAGGATGTGTCTGACCCTATTTCAGTTGTTCACCCAATAGAGGGAACACCTGGTCTACTGCTATGGGATCCAAGTATATTGGTTGTTGGTAGCCCATATTGAGAAGATGTTCTGGTTCCCTTTTATTTTATGCGGTGAAACTTCTTTGTTGAGGTGTGCCAATTGGGAGTGAAATTTGAGGCTCTATTTGTAAAACATATCCAACAGGAATGATTACTTGGAGTAATTATATGTTGAGTCTTCTCAATTCCTTAATCTCTTACTCTTTCCAAGAAAATATTTCCTCAAGTGTAAGGGGATAAACCTCCTCAGGAGGTAGGTGAGGCACAACCTTACCTTTACCCTTTCCCTTGTTGGGTTCTCCTTAAGGAGGTAATAAGGGAGCAGTTAGAGGAATGACCAAATTCATTGAAAGCCTCGGGTTCCATGTATGCACACCTCCATAAATCATTTCAATGTATACCATATTATGGACTAAAACATCATCCTCTATCTCCTTTTTATTGTCTTTCTTTTCCATAGGGTATTCAGGGGTGGTGTTGATGATATTAACCGATGTGTAATGCATTGAAGGTGCTTCACCAGTCCCTTTTTGAGACAACCTTTGTATGAGACCTCCACAAGGTCGTGTCCTCTCCTTCACTGGCTCTCTTGGATCCTTTTAGTGGATGGTAATCCTAATAGAATATTCATACAATGTGGTCATATTTGTTCCCAATGAGGATATTTAATCATGGTATGGGACAAAATAAGAGTAGTTGTTTCATAGAATCCCCAATAATCAGGATAAGATGGATTTCCATTGAAGCGGACATTATTGATGTGAAAAAAGACCTTGTCACTATGGGATGGGATTGTTCCCACTTCACTTTCACAACCTTCTGATCATGGTTTGATTTCCTCAAGGTTTGTGTTAAAAAATACCTCATCCTTATAGGATGGGGTTTCTCTTAGATTTTTGTGGCTACTACTGTCATGGATACCTTTTTGATTTTACAGATTCATGTTTGAACATTAGCTAGATGCATTATATGGTTTTCACTTGAACTACATGCTTATAAAAAGATTTTCACTATCTGTAACATTTTTCTATCTGAAGACTAACTTCCTTTAAATGGGAGGCATAGTCGATATTATTATATTCCAAATTCAAAATCATTTTTATGGATTTCTCTCTTCTAGCTTGATATTGGTGAGAGTTATTCGGATCTTTTTTTTACTGAGCATATCATATGTTGTGAAAAAAGTTCTTTTGCTGAAGAAATCACTAAAGTTATGACATATCATGATGCCATCTTTAGAGGTATTTTCTGATTGGAGAGTACAATGAAATGAAATTCCCTATGTTCACCTTATCCTTTGATATGAACACTATATGGGGTATCTGTGATTAGATAATGAAATTGTTTTAATTTACTAAGACATTTTGTGTTGAATGAATCATTTCTACTCCCCCAACTTTGGAAGTAATGTATCTAGGAGAGATGCCAAGTAAATTTGGTGTTGCATCCCTCCTATTACCTTGATGTGATTTTTATTCTCATCATAGGGTAATACTTTATCTCTAAATTGATGAATAGTGTTCCATATATTGAGGAAAATTTCATGCAGACAATCTTCTAATAATGCATCTGGAATGCTGAACCGATGAGTTTCTAATAGTCATAACATAATTGGTACATCATCTTTATCTATTTTTTCTCATGGTAAATGTGTATTCTTAGAATTTTTCTAGAGGCTCCTCATCCTAGTCCAACCAAATTAGACACATTTCTATGGATTTATCACAAATATAAAGATTGGAGGGAACTTTCTCTATTATGTTGGAAGGAAAATGATCCAAGGTTGGTTCCGAGAATGATCGTCACCTGGGGATGTCTTCCAGATGAGAAAGGATTTCACTTGTCAATGATAAGACATCAGACATGATTGGTCTTTTTTTCTCAATTTTCTCATGATATGATGGATTTCTAATTATTAGATCACTAAGGATAGGACCATTTTGATGAAGTGAAATACTACTGTAGAGATAACTTTTATAGTGAATTCCATTGTGGGGAGGACTTCCATTATGGTTTGGTGTTTGGATGCAAGGAATTTTTTTGAATCATATATCCTGGGGAGGACCTTCAGTGTGGATGACAGTAAGGGGGAGACCCACCCACTATTTGATCTTTTATCCATTTAGAGGTATTCCATGAATCTCATCAGAATATTGACTCTAAAGATTGATCAAATTGTGTATATGAAGCAAGCCTTTATGGTGAAGTGAATTAGGAGGATCTCTAAAATTATTGCTACTTTCCACATGTTTTTTTAATGGGAGAATAGGATTATAATCTTCCACCGATAAACTTATAAGGGATTAAAGAACACTATCATTAATCATAGCAGGATCATAAATTGGCTCTTCATTTTCTATTAATATTTAGTGGGGATTCTTTTTGGATGCCTTCTTGTGAGAAACTAGGGCCACTTGATGGGGAAATTTGATTTCAGGTAAGAAATCACGTTTGACTAGCTCCCATGTCACTTTCAGAATTTTACGATGGGATTTTAAAATTTTAGAAGGGGTTTGTTCCTACCTTGGAGTGGCCATTGGAATAGGCTAATTATCTTTAGTTGGAATGAGGGTATGGACCTGATCTAGTTTTCCATATTTCACAGGGAAGTTTTCCCTATGACCCTCCTTGATGGGAGCAGAGGTGTGTGTCTGCTCAAGGGTGATATGATAATGATCCACCCCATTTATTGGGATATATTTTTATATCATCCCTTATTCCACTATCATAGTCTCCTTTATGATATCCTTGTTTTCCAATAGGATGTGGGTAGGGATTTCTGTCTTTCCCTTGATCATTTTTAGGATATGATTGGTGAATCCAGTGACTAGAAATGGGATATATATCCATTACATATCTGGAGCAGTGGTATGTGCCTATTCCCATTCTCCATTTATAGTATGAGGATAATAAAAGTACTTAGGTGTGGGGGAAAATATTTGGGTCTGCCCCCCATTTGTTTCTAGGACTTTCCGATTTACTTATCCAAATGCTTCCATATGAGATTAGTGGCATGCTTAATAAATGTGGGTGGGTGTTTACGCATGCTCATTGTTTTCCACCAAAATAGTCTGGTGGGATTGAATGATGTGGGAAAGTTTTTTTTCTTTCTCATGTCTTTACACTAAATTTGAATGAAAGGATTTGTATGACACTTCTAGAAGAGGCTGTTGGAAGGACTGGTTGGTGTGGGTGAGTGTTTATTCCTACTCACTATTTTCCACAACATTTTTTTTTGGGATTCTCAGAATGTAACTAGATGAATATATTGTCCAACTTGATTAATGTGGGAATTTTTTTGTTCTTACTCATGGTTTTCCACCAAATTTGATTGGTGTAATTATACATAGGGTATATAGGTGTGGCCTTATGCCCTATATGTTGGTCTCTATTCTTGATGTGACATCTTACGTTCCTAGGTCTGGATGACCTGGGCAGAACTCTCAAATACTGCACCCTCATCATGCTAAGGGATTATTGTATCATGGCATTTGAATTGTTTATTATTAGAGAGATCCATTTCAGAGGACTCCTATTTCTTCTGGGTGAGATTTTCTATGGCCTCTCAATCTAACTTCATAAGGTAAGGCAGGATATGATTGTTTTTTTCCATGAATAAGCTCCTAAAATGGTTGGATATGGTATTTATAACATTCTATTTCTGGAGCATTGGTCATCACTGAGTGGATGAATGATTAGTCTTCATGAGCTGGAGTGCCTATCAGGCAACTTCCTAGATCGGGATATCACCATCCTAGTGGTACTCTTGGACCAATGAGTTTGAGACTCATTGTTGAAGACATTGAGTTAGTGATGACATCCTCTGCTTGGATAAGGACCCTACATGAATAGTTTCTAGAGAATAAATCTATGTAAGATAGTGTGATTCCATTTTGATTGAAGGGATATCCTTTTTGGAAGTGAATTAAATATGGGTGACAAACATAAATAAGAAAACCCATTCAAAGAAGTATCTCAATAAATAAACACATGAACGGTTGATTATATTTTCTAGACCACTTTCATTTTAAGAGAGAAAGGGGATTGATTTGTGGGTGACATCGTTATCTTGGTTAAGGATTCACATCTGATTTTTTTGAAAAAAAATTATGTTCTCGATTATCGATTTCAGTGGGTTTAATTATTTGCAATCCTTCATTTCGGGATCACTATTTTTTGAATGGTCTCTAATGGGTTTTTTATGGATCCAGAAACACCCAATGGTTCCCTTATTCAAGCCTACTTTTAAAAGGAAGTTGGTTATTGATAAATTTTAAAATAATGATTAGGGACTCACATTGGTTAAGAGGATGGGAGTTTGGTCTTATCACACCCTTTTCAGGGGAATTATTTCCTACTCTCGAACTCTCTTAAATATTTAAGACATGTTCTCAAATAATAAGATAATGAATCATAGTTAATGTTTTGATAAGTAAGTGGTATTATTGAAGTATTTATATATTGGAATTAAAGAATAATGTTATTTGAATCATGAAATATATAAGGATTGTTCAGTATATGTTTTTCATTTTGGATTTTAAAAAATATATTGAATGTTCCTGATGACTTATAAAATTTATTTAATGTAAATGTGATATTTTGATTAAGGAAATATAACCCTTAATATGTTTCTAATATTGGGAAAATGGAGTTTAGTTTGGATAAATAGATGATTCATATGAATAAAGTCAATTGGATAGTATTGATGAACTTGGAACTGATTAATGATTTGTGGGAAAAGTGTTTTATGTTATCATCGATGGGGTTTAAAACATTATTGTATTTATGGGATATATTCAATAATAAAAGGTTTTATTCAAGTAATGACTAAGTATGTATATTTTCATTAAGGTTTTATGGTTGTTCTGGTTATTACCATGATTCAAGAAAATATATGACTAGGGTATTCACATATTTTGAATGTGATAATAACGAGCTAAAATATGATATTTAGGGTATTAATGTTAAGAAATTTAGTGACCTACTTTATAAATTTGGAATTTTGGAAGGGTTGTAAGGTTAAAATTTTATGGAATGGTTTAAGTTGAATTTTGGATGAGGTTTTAGAGATTAATGTATTATTTTACCACATGAAGATTTATGCATAAAGTGTGTTAACCTTTTTGTTTTTGGTAATAACTAGAGATAGAAGGAATGAATTATCATTATTTTATGGATCTTATTTTTTGATTTATACATGAAAAATTCATCTCTTGGAGTAAGCGATGAAGTGTAAATTAATCAAGCCACATCCAAAAAATGATATTGTGCTTATGAAATGAAATGAAATCAAGTAAGAATATATTTTCACAAAAATTACCCAACATTAAGAAAAGAATATTGAAATAAAAATTTTCCATATTATCATCATTTTTTATGATATCAATGACCTTTTTCACACCTCTATTGTTTATGGGTTTTTGTTCATTAAATTTCTTCTGACCGTGTTCTCCATCACTCTCCATCAGTATTTGGGTGTTAGTTTTCTCTTTTATGTCCATTTTTTCACTTCCCACCTATTTTATCCTTGTTTTAAACCTAGTATGTGTTATTCAATATAACCTTCACACATCCCTTTTTCTCTTTTCAATAGAAAGTTATATTAACCTGTTTTACAATGTGGGTTTCCCATAATAGGATTTTCAAATGTTAAACTATTTAATACCGAGAAAAAGTTAAAATTGTGAGAAATAAATTTAATTAAGGGGGTTGCATGTAACATCCCTATATTTTGTAAAATATATTTTTAAAAATTAATTTAATCTTTTTGATATTTTTTGTTACATGCAACATCGAGTTTAAATGAAACATGACATAATATTAAAATATTATTATTTAGTATGATAGTTATCATCTAGCAATTGCAGTAGAGGATGTGAATAGAATTAACTAAATTATGAAAATAAATTATTTAAACATGTATATAAAATTAATTCTTTGGTAACTAATTAATTTGAAATGAAAATAAAAACTATTTGAAAATAAAGGAAATCCTTTTTTGAAAAATAATTTTTATAAAAAAATGTGTTTTACCTCAATAAATTGAACAAACCTTTTTCTAATTATTTTAATAAAATTTATATATTATATAATTAATAAAATGTTTAAAGTTTATCTTTTTTTTTCTATACAATAGATAAGAATAAATCTGATTTTATGCTGAAACTGTATTTTTTTAAATAGTTTTGTCACCTTTTGCACATTTATTTTAGAACTATTTTTTGGAAATTTTAGAAAAAAAATTGAAAAAATATCATATTTCAAATCACCGTTTAAAAATTATCTAATGGTGAATTTTTGAGATTTTTCTGAGAAGTTAAATTTTTCAATGAATTGTGAAAATACCGGTTTGTATTAAAACTTTTCATCAGTTTTAAATATTTTAAAAACATAAAAAATGTATTTATATGGTTTTAAAATAAAAAATTAGTTCAATTATATATCTATTAATCTAATTTAGGTCATTTTAATCATTTTTATATTGAATTTTGATATAAAAATGTTTTAAACTTTTAAACATTTTCTCTTGGAAACCTCGCTTTCTCATCACGTCTGTGAGGTTAATTTCAAATTAAATTTTGAAACTTATGTGAATGTAATTTCAAAAAAAATTGATTCAATATTTGGAATCATAATAATTTATATTATCTAATAAGATCAACTTAATTTTTGACCTTGATGAATAGTAAAAATTGTAAAAGTTATTTACCACAATTAAGGTAAAAATGGGTTTACAATAGGGATAAACTAAAAGAATATGGTTTAAAAATGATCCAAAACTCTTCCAAAACCCATTTTATAGACATATTTTGACCTTATATATTCTATTATAAATAATGGCCCATTTCATATCCTTTTTTCATTTGAAAAATGTGTGTACTCCTTTTTCTTTTCCAAAATTACAAGTGTGCCACTCACCTCACATATAAAAGGCCACCCCTTATCTTCTCCTATTCACAAATATAAAAACCTTTTCTTCAACCAATAAATAAAAATAATAATTTTATTATATACCTTATATCATAATATAAGCTTTATTTAAGACATAAATACAACCTGATAATCCTTTTGGTTCAAACCAAAATAAGTTATCTGAAGAAGAGGCAACGTGCCTAATCAATCATTTTATTTTACTTATTTCTCCAAATCCTTAAATTCTTATTAAAACATGTTTATATAATAAAAAATTAATATCAAATCCACTTAAAGTTTATTTTGTTAATGGAATAACATAAATAATTCTCCTATTCAATCAAATGCGTTATGAAATCATCATTTATGTGTCTCACGGACTACCGCCTCACGAACTGATGTTATTCATTTTCTACCACCACATACCATAGATAGATATAATGATGTATTTATTGTTTATATATTATATTTATGATATTATTATGATTTTGGTTTCATTATAGCACATGTTCCTTCTTATTTTCCATTCGGTGGTTTTTTTGGTATAGAGGCAGTTTAAATCGCTTCCATAAGATTTTGTGGCAGTTTTGAAAAAACACTGCTAAATTTTGTGTCAGTAAAATTTTTGTGGTGGTTTCATCAATTGAATGGCGGTTTATGGTAAACATCATAATGGAAGTATTTTGTGGTATTTTTCCATGGTTTTAGCAGCGGTATATCTCGGTCAGGTGTATTTTTTTTAGCGGTAGTTTAAACCGCCGCTAAAAAATAACTGTTTTCGCCCAATAAAACGGAAACTAAAAACAAAATAACAACTATGAGATGGTAACAGAAGATGAAAACTGTGTAGCGGTGTTTAAAAATACCGCTAAATTATTGTCTCTAGTGGAAGTTTTAACCATCGTGACTAGAAAAAGATAGATATTTTGCGGTGGTTTTAACTGCTGCAAAAGACAAATTTATAAAAAAACATCAGATTTTGTAGCCCCTGTACCAATGCTCTGAAAAAAATAGTAAATTCTACACATCAAATTTAATTTTCAACATTTAAATCCCATTCTCTAGATGACTAGGAAACTAACACAACCATTCCAAAAAAAACACATCTTTCCTACATCAACCTAAATGAAAAAAACAAATGTAGTTCTCTCTCCATAAACCAAGAATTTCACTATCACCACCTCATAACAATAACCACACAATAATAACCTCATGAAATTTATTATATATCATCTCTCATAAAAACCCTTATTAAATCACCATGGCCTCACTATTATCACATTATACATTTAATCTGATCACCCTCATTAGTTTTAAATTTCCCATAAGATACCACACACATAACACGATGTTGGACTCACCTATTTTGATAATCTCAATTATGATTAATTATGTTTTGATAATCTCAATTATGATTAATTATTCTTTGATAATCTCAATTATGATTAATTATGTTTTGATAATCTCAATTATGATTAATTATGTTTTGATAATCTCAATTATGATTAATTATGTTTTGATCATCTCAATTATGATTAATTATGTTTTAATGATCTCAATTATGATTAATTATGTTTTAATAATCTCAATTATGATTAATTAGGTTTTGACAATCTCAATTATGATTAATTATGTTTTGATAATCTCAATTAGGATTAATTATGTTTTGATAATCTCAATTATGATTAATTATGTTTTGATAATATCAATTATGATTAATTATGTTTTGATAATCTCAATTATGATTAATTGTGTTTGGATAATCCTAAATAATGTTTATTGATTAAACTTTTCATTATTTTAGTTAATATTTAAGTTTTTTATTTCAAAATATAAATACTATTGGATATGTTCAAATAATATATCTTTCATTCAAGCACATTCGGTTAATCAAATGTTCATTTACTTTGTAATGTTTCATCCTAACTTAATCTGTGGATAGTTTTCATAAAACAGACTAACAGCTACTGATACAGAAAGGTCACTGGTATGTAGATGAGCTACCGATATAGAAAGGTTACCTGTATGCAGACAATTACCGTTACACTTGAGCTACCGATAGAGTAATTCTACTAGTATGCATAAGTCGACCAATACAGAGTGACAGCTATTGTTATGTTGTCTACTGTTGCAAGATCACCGGTATGGGTCACTGGTGCATAAGTATACTGATACCGAGAGCTACCGCTAAAGTAATACATCACTACATATAGTCACCGGTATTTGGAGTTATCTCTAAAGGAAGTCGCCACTACAAATAGCTATTGTTACAAGATCTACCGTTACAAGTCCACCGCTACAAGTTCAATGTTACAAGAGATATCGAATGGAAACCATTCACTGTTTCTCTATACTCTATCTTTGTTTTCTTATTAGAAATAGTCATATTTTGTGATTTTAATGCAACTTAAATTAATTAATGATGTTTTTTTAATGTCAGGAAACTGTACCTCGTACAAATCATTCCTATTGCCAGAGCTCAAGGAACATAAAAAAGGGGAACCTTGAGCTACTGAAAAACATGTCCTTCAATGCACATACAAAATAAGTGGCTGGATATACAAAAGGACATAAAGAATTCCAAGGGATAAAGAAATACAAGAAGAACACACATAGAACTTAAACAACTCTTAAGAACATATGTTCGAAGAGGAAATTTAAGTGTTGCAAGGAAAACTCTCACACTTCAAACTGAACACCTGTACTAGAAGTGAATGAACAAAACCACGATACTCTAGTTTCTAAACAACTTCCGAAGAAGGACTCAAGTTTCATATGCTTCAATCCAATGAGTCCAAATCTTCCCTGAAAAACTCATAGATCATTCTAAACTCATCTCTATTTTTTTTAGATCTATTTTGTTTCTTTTGTTTTACATTATGAGCAGTGTGTGTGCTCTGTATTTTAATCACACACTATCTCATGTGCTAAACTGAAGGATTTCTAAATCCTCACTCAATCTTTCCCTTACTCTCTGTATCCCACTGTGGAAAGTGGTAGAGTTCAAGTGACACCCGGACAGCCTGTGTGTTGTTGTTTAGTTTTCCCATGTAGAACTATGGAAGAGGTCTGAGGACCTAGATAGTAAGCGCACTATTGTAAAACCCTGATCCAGGGTGTGGATCATTGTTTATATAAAAAGGTTTGAGAGGACTAAGTCTCTTCTTGAGACTGAACCTCTTGTTTAAAACTGATGTGCATTTTTATTTTAGTTAAAACTATTTTGAATATTCTGCTTCTAATTACTTTAAATATAAATCTATTTTAAAGTAAATGTGATAGTTAAACTTGCAAATGTTTGTATTTATTGTAAATCAGTAGGTTAGTTTCAAAATCTAATCTAATCCTCAGATTAGATTAATAGAGAACTAATCAATCTCTTGAGAACCTAACTAAACCTTTACTGTATTAAAAATTCACTATAGTTTATCTTTTTATTTAAATTGGGGGATTTTAATACAAAATTTTAAACAAAAATTTTTAATTGGAACTCAATTCACCCCCCCTCTTGAGTATCCACTCCGACCAACACATAAGATAATGAAACAATCCAATCATCACATATCAATATATATTAGTTTCCACAACTACCAAAATTTCAATTTAAGGTATGTCAAAATAAGAAAAAAATTTAACATGGGTATTATCAAAAACTTCACTTTTTAGAAACAATAATAATAAAGTACCATAATATGTAATTTCATGAAAATAGTAAAAACCTAAGATTTCCCCCTATTTTGAAATGATCCAATAAAACCAATTATTTATCTTCTTCTGAAACCCCATACTATTTGTAAAATGGATAATAAAATCATGATGTTATAATATATTCGCATTAAAATAAATGAACTAGGATCCCCTATCTCAAACAAATAATTCCAATTTGTTGTATAAGGATGAGGCAAGTGGAAAACCACCTCTAAGAACTATAATTCGTGTATTCAAATTGATAAACCAATAAAATAGTGGCCTTATCAATATATATCTATAAAACTAACCAAACCATCGATATCCTTAGACACAACCTTCCTATAATGAATAACTTGGAAGTAAACCATAGGAGATAAATGTAAAATCACTTAAAATCGGTGATGTTATATATATAGATGTTGAGGATAAATAACCAAAATAATTGGGATGAAATACCTCTTAAAATATAATATAGGTCACCCTTGTATTATTAGAGAATTTTGATAAATAAATTATTCAAATGGGGTTTAGAAATTTATAGGTAGGATCAGAATTAAAATTTCATGGTGATACACCCTATAACACAATATAATGGTGATGTAACATGAAAAAACCATGGAATTATGAATAAATCTACATTATAATGGGGATATTAAAAACTATATCCAAAAAACATAGTGTGGTCCACCTTATAGATTCTATAATATTGGAGAAGGTCCATGACACATAAGAAACTCCATGTCACATGTAGATCATCTTTATGAAGCAAACCACACTATGATTTAGCTCCACAATAGAACAACCCCAAAATCAATAGAAACTCTTAAACAAACCACTCCACCAGTGCATGGAAAAATCAAGAAGTGACAACAAATACACGATAAAATGGGTATAACCTCTATAATATCAATTCCTAGGATTCCTTGTTGTATCCAACCTCTCGATTCCTCCATACTAACCTTAATAAAATACATAGAAGGAAACATGAGAAATAAAGAAAATATAAGGTCATGAAAATGTTTTGTGGAAGCTATGTTCCACACATGATATATATAAAAACAGAATGTTACCATATTTTTCCAACATATCAACAATACAACTAATCATGGTCTGATGATGAACATATCTCATCACCCTCTCCACCTCCATCTCTACTTCCTACTACTACCTATAAGAAATTATATTGAAAATTTAATAATGTTGTATGTTTATATTTAAACTTAAAACCAATAAAAGTTTGAAAACTAAATGATTTTGAATTTTTGTGATTTACCTGATCAACACCAGTCGATGCAATACCACCGAGGGAAGATCCGGTTGTCTTCTGATATAAATCAATAAATGCATTCTAAAAACTGGATACCTAATCCCCCTAGTCTTGAACTATGTTTCGTAGAGAAGAAATCTATCTCGGATCATCTTTGGGTATGGGATGACTACAACTAAGAGTAGATGTAGCTATAATCCCTAGTGGCTTTCCAAAGACCTTAGATGGTACGGGACCCAAACCCATCCCACACACTCTACCTAGATGCTCTTTCCCAAGGAATTTAGCAACTGGATCATCCTGGGAGACTGAGTAGGACTATGAAGGATTGGAATCCCATAGCTCTTTAATTTTTACCTATAAATAAAATATCATCCATATTAGAAGCAATATAGATTAACATAGTAACAACTGATAATAATTTATTATAATGAAAAAATGATTTCATACCCCAACTTCTTTGTCCGGATCATAAACAAAACTTCCATCAGATTTTTTGTGAACATCCAACCACACTTCAGTTCGGGATGCTTCATGCCCTAAAATCTGTGACTATATTAAACAAAGATAAATCAAAAATTTAATATATTAAACAGATAATATTTTCTAATAAATATTTAAACCAATGAAAAGATTACCAGAGTCGATCGGCTTCTAGAAAAGATTTTTGATCCCGTAGTGTGAGGAATGACTTTCTTAGCCCGACTTGATGCATTCTTTCTTGAAAGATCCTGAAATAAAAAAAATGAAATTTAATAGTAATGTATTAAATGGAATCTCCTCTTCATATACATGTATAAATGTAAAATGAGGTTAATATAATAATATATATTTAAATACCATCTGCTTCTCATCATGATGTTTGTCAACAAAAACTTTACATTGCTCTTTGGGAACCCCATCGGGTAGCTTATCATACATCTGTTAGATGGTCAAGGAAGTATCGTTGACATAGCTCCACAATATCCATTTAAATTCTTTCCATTTATTACCAAGATATTTCAATGTCCACTTCTGTGCTATCACATCAGCAACCATAAAGTGTAAAAACATCTGTATACAGAAATTCATTTTAAAAATATTAATAACATGACATTAAATTACACCATAATGTATTAAAATTACCTTTATTTGGGAATCAAAAACTTAATTTTTCCAATGTGGAGGCATATTTCTCCAATCATCATACAAAATAGGAAGAAAAATGGGCTCCACATCCAGCTGGCCTAGAATTTAGTCAAGTAATCCTGCGGCATCATCCATGGGGACCCCATATGAATCAAATGGGACAACGATCTTCTCTCCAGTCATATTTCATATATCATAACTTTTTATATTTTTCTCCACACATTAATTGTTTTCATATTTAATTAACAAACAATTTTTATAAAAACATTTGATAAATATATTCATATTAAAAAAATTACCTATAATTGTCACCCTCTAATATGATCCTAGAGAACTAGAAGTGGAACCCCCCCCCCCACTACTGAGGCTCCTTAAGGGGAGGGTATGAGAGATGGTGTAGGGTGAGATGCTGCAGGGGACGAGTGGATGGTGGATCAGATGCCATAGGGAGGGAGATAGATGGATCATCATCTCTCGTAGTGGTCGATGACATGAATAATCTTTGCAATCAAGGATTTAATGTAAAGTAATGAAAAACATTTATAGGTGTGTTCCTTTTCTTCTTCATGAAAGTATGTTGATTCAAACTTCCAAAATCACCCATTGACTTCCATCTAGAATAAGAACATTTTTTGCAATCCTGTATACTTGAATCCTCTCGCTAATAAATCATATAATCATTAAGACACACATGTATTTTTGTATAATTCAGATAAAGCTTGTTAACAAATTTTTTCATATTATAAAAAGACTCGGGGATGTTTTCATCAGGAAATGCATCACGCAACAATTCCAATATCATAGACATTGCCTTATTTGTAATTCCACATATAAATTTGATATGGTACAATATCATCATAAAAGAAAGTTTTGAATATTTCAAACATCCACTATAAAACTCTTGACTTTCATCGTCAACTAAATCATGAAATGTATTTTCCTCAGTGACGTTCTCTCTTACATTAGTCTCTACAGAATAAAGAGGAGGATCCACTGATATGTTACAATCTTGGTATGGTTTTCTTACAGTATCAAAAACATCACTTGTCATGTTGCTATTTGTAGCACCTTCATATGGTTGTTCTGATATGTTTTGATGTTTATGGTGGTCTCTTGCAGTGCTGAATGCATAATTTATAAGGTTTTTTATTTCATTTTCCATTTTCAATGAAGTTGGGAGGTCATTCTGTGGATTGACATCAGTGCTCAACCTTTTTGTAATGTTCGATTCTCCATGAAAAATCCAACACAAATAATGACCAGGGAATTTATTCAATATTAAATGTTCATAAACTTCATCTCTCTTCAATCATCTTCTAAATTTACATTTAGGACATGGACATCTTATTCTCCCTTCAACAGATAGATTGGAAATTGAAAAATCTAAAAACTCGTTCAAACCCTTAACATAATGAGGTGTGTTCCTCGGTAATGTGATCCATCTTTCATCCATGTATATCACAATGTTCCTACACAATATTAAAAAAAATAAAACACATAACTATTACTAAATAGGGAAAGAGATTCATATATACTAGTTGAAAAAATATATAAATATATTAAATAAGGTTTTTTATATAAATACATATCTTACATAATAAACCCACCCACTAGAAAACCAAAGCATACAAATTAAAAAGATCCCTAAAAGAAGACGAGAACAAAGATCTCATCCCTATAGTTTTTTGTATGTCGTGCTACACCAAAACAGATGGCCAAACTGATGATGCCATAACTTTGATATCACCAAGGTAAGGTCTTGATAAATCATATAATAATTGAATAGAAGTTATAAATATGAAATGGAAACAAACTCTTACCTTAAACATGACTCACTACTCTAGAAAATACATGGGGAATCAAGATACAGAACATGCTAGGAATCATCAGGTGAAATGATTCATGGCTAGGATAGATAAATCCAAGGTTTATAAGTAAGGTATTTGTTTTTTCAGACTCAAAGGAAACATGAAATTCCAAATATAAATGAAATAATGTATATTATATTTCCTAAAATAGATCTTGAAATAACACTATAAAGTATTGAAGTCAATATACCTTTTCAATTTCTATTTAATTTTGTTTCAATTATAGAAAGTGGGAAAACCTATTATATCCATAGTCTTATGGAATTAATATAAAATATTCAATACCCAAAAAATATACAATAGGGGTAGTATTAAATATTGTGTATATTAATAATTTTTTCCTACTTTGTATGTTATTGGTGGCCTCGAATTAGGATTCAAAGAGTTTGGTATGGTCTAGGGTTGAGAATTTTAGAACATGTGGGGGGGTATCATGGTGAAGTGTTATGGGTAGCAACACATTGTGACCTTGTGTGTGATTAAAATTTTCAGATCTCGGTGGATCAAGGAACATCAATGGGGGTTGAAACATAATTTGGAGATCTGGGGTGGATCATGTAACATCCTTGGTGATCCACTATAGTCTAGGAGGGGTTCCTCTTTCTCAAACCACCACTTTCATGCATGGGCATTTTTTATATTTTACTATGGATTTTTAAAAATACATTTCCTTTTCCACTTAGATGACTAGGAAATAATAGGGGTGGGTCATTTTAGAATGTTTATTTACACACATTTTTTATATTTCTAAAATCTTTTTCAATGTCATATTGATGAGTCACTAATTGATTTGGACTCCTAGATGGTAGGATAACCTCATTAAAACCTCAATCAATGTTATATTCGTTTTGTTTAATGGAATATCACTCCAAATCTCTAAATTTGGTATTTTGATAGGATTTTAAATATATATTTATTGAGGATAAATAAAATGTCTATATTTTAGGGGTTGATTTCTAATGATAATAATTAGGTGATAGTTAAATTTTTTTCTCTATGCGTTATTTGTTTTCTATTTTTTGTGGTATATTGATGTTGGAAGTCGAGTTAGGGAGACCTGAATGTGGACTAAAAGGGTTTGTACTTGTGTGATAAAATATATAGAGGATATTAGGAAGGAAATTTACATTCCATATATGGTGGGATTATTTTAAGATCATTATACGGTCACATTTCCTTGTGAATCATTTTTTAGTTTATGTGATGGACTCTAAATGGGTGTTTGAGCATGTGATAAAATTAAAGGGACATTGGATGGTCACTTTTATTTTTTTTAAAAAATTTAGTAAGTGTATAATGAATGAATTATTTTTTGATGGTGGGCTCACCATGTTGGTTGATATTGAAAGATTAAATAAGACTTAGACCTTGAAAATGGTTTTACCTTAAAGGTGATTTGTAATATTGGCTTGAGGTAAATTATGTGATGCCTCTTGAGTTACAGGAAAAGCAAGAAAAGTGAAGTAATGGGTTTACAACTTATATTGGTTCTCCTAATGGGATTGGGGTGTATAAATATTATGAATAAGTCTTAAGGGATATGAAATAACCTTATAGGTGAGTGAACATATGGTAATATATCAGGTGTGGTCCCTTGTGATCCAATGGGATGATCTATAGAGGGTAAGGTGATTAGTTAACCATTTGGAATTAGCATCCTTGAGAGTTGGTATGTGAAATAGTGTGCTATGAAAAAGGACTTGGAAACATTTTATAGGTGATTATTATGGATAGTGAGTTGGGTATTGAATGATAAAGATTTGAGAAACATACCTTGAGATACAATAGATGCATGGGACATTATAAATGATATTCAAGTTGGGTGGAGTGATGTTATGTGATTATTTATTGTTTATCATGATGGTGATGTGATAAAATGTGTATGTATGATTATTATCCCCAACGGATGAGAACAAAATATGTGGAGGGGACATGTGTAATGACACCCAAAGACATGGAATCGTCCCTATTATCCATATTCTAAGAATGAAAATATATTCAAAGGCCTTATATGATTTAGATTATTCCAAATGATTATTTAGACACTATAGATCTATCACGTGTTCTATGATATCCCTTGGTGAGGTTCATTTTTGAGGGAATAACTATGTTACACCCCTACTTTAATTCAAATTCTCTCCTTATAGGAACTTGATTTGTCTTTCCCCACCCATGATTCAGAAAAAAAATTTGATTTATTTTTATTTTAGGGGGCCACTATGTGTGTTTTGAGACCCCATTTTGTCGATTATGTCACAATCTACCCCCATTGGAACCCCTCTTATATTGAGAGTAAAGACAAGTGTTAGTCCTGAAGCTCACTTCTAATAGGGAACAAGGTGGAAACAAGAATCAAGGGTCTAAACCACACATATGGTAGGAATTTCCCTCATATATCCTAGGAGTATAAGATAAGAAACCAAAAATATACTCCATATAATATAAATAAATAAATTCCATGATGTTTTTAATTCCATACATAAATGAAAATCACTAAATGAAATACCATGAAACAACTTCTAGGAAAATGACTATTCAAACACCAACAATATCCTTGTCATGTTCTAGTAACACCCAACCCAATCACTAACTCCCTATTATAGACCTATAAAAATAGGATATATATATATATATATTGGGTAATAATACTAGTAGATTCAGTAGGATCCTACCCAAACACTCACATGAAAAATTTTGAATAAGCATAATAATATATTAGAAAATAAACAAGTAAAAAACACATTACCAATGGGGGAAGTGAGGAATACTGAGGGGTGGCGAGGTGCACTGAGGGGCAGTGAGCACGAGTCAAGATCGGTGAGGCATGCTGAGTGGCGGCAAGGTGCGCTGAGGGGCGGCGAGCATGGGTCAATATCGGCGATGTTGAGGGGCGGTGAGCTAGGTCTGTGGGTGTCGCAGGGGTCGGGGGGAGAAGGGGGGTCTCATAGGGGTTGGTGGGGGGGAGTGTCGGCACTGTAAAAAACACAGTTTAATAGGGGTTTATTAAAAACCACCGGTAAACCTTTCTTAAAAAATTAGCAGTGGTTTACTAAACTACCACTAATAGACTGCCGCTAAGGCCTTTTTTTTTTTAAGTGCCTCGCGAAGTGATTTGATTCATTCTCATTTTACATGGAAATTAATAAGGATGTTTTTAATGAAAATAACAAATATCTAAGGAATTAAAATTATTCTATAATAGTAATATATTATTTACCTTTTGTTTCTTTCTTTCTTTCAAAAAAATGGAAGCAACATTCATGCGTGTGTAAGGAATACCATCTCCATGAACAGTGTATTTCATTTTATATCTATAACATTTATGGGTAATTATAAATACATGTATAATGAATATATATAATATTTATATCATGTTTTAAATTCTTTATATAATTTATCCATGATCAAAGTAATAGGAACAAAAATAAAAAATCAAAACATACACGAAATATAAAGTAGTTATTTCCCAAAACATGACTTTAACATTGAATTGTTAATAAAAGGATAATAAAAGTTCATAAGTAAATAATATGAGGAATGATATTATATTTATGGTTACATAATAGATGTATAATAAACTTATATTTATTATATATGAGTTTCTAGCATGTACTAAAGAAGTTGAGACTTATGGTTAGAGATTTCCATATCAGATTTATTTTTTGTGAGATAAATTCCATATTCACCATGTGCTCATTTTATGTGATGTATTTACTAACCAAGAATGTATTTTATGATTCCTATAATTAAATTTTTTGGGTATTACATATCCATTTGAGTATATATCTTTCATGGGATTTACAGTTCAAAAGTTACCAAAGCGGTAAGGTATTTTTTGTCTCAAATTGCCTTCTTTGGGACATAAGTAATGTTATACACCTATCTTCTTCTATAAGGTGTATATACTACCCCTTTGACTTGTTATATCATGAATATCCTTATATTAAATATATTATAATTTTAATTTAATGTTATTATTTCATGGGGGTTATTATTAGATGTTACCAAAGTGGTACGAGTTTTATGTTACAATCTCATCACTTATCAGGATTATTTATGATTATACTTCCAATAATGAATTAAAATGATTTATATCTCAAGAAACTCTTGAATTTTATTATCCTATAGTTATTTCATGATAATAAATTTTTACCTTCATTTTACTCTATTTACTTAAGATTTCAAAAAATATATTTTTAAGAAAAATATTCTTTATTTATCTTTTCGGTCGAAAATCATTTTTCTTCTAAAACCGTGTTTTCAAAAAATGTTATCAATTTTTTTAAAATTATTCAAATGATTTATTAAATAAATTTTTACACATGTATAAATTTTTAATAAATGTTTTTAAAGTAATCTTCATGTATTTTTCCAAATAATTCTCATTTGTCTTTTACCAAAAATGTGCAAGGAATCATTGTTTTTAATTTGTACAGTATGAACAGAATTCCCTATCATCATGAAAATTATTTTCTTTGAATTTTCCTTTGTAATTTTTAAAGTTTATTTTCAAATAAAAGGATTTTTAATATGTTTTATGTTTTCAAAAAGTGTTTTTTCATATTATAAATGATATTTTCCTCAATAATTGTTTTAAATGATTGTTTAAAGCTTCCTTTATAGGTTTCCAAGGTTATTATTAAAGAAAAGGATTTTGAAAATGTTTAATTATTTTAAAAAAAATCAAAGTGGAAATAATATTTTCTTAATTAAATTTTCCAAGTGATCTTTCAAAATTAGTATCCATCTAATATTACATCCTTTGATGTTACTTATACTTTATTGGGGATAATATTTAATGATACCATATTTATTATTTATCTCGATGGTTAATTTTTATGATGATGAAATATTTATGAAACCCATTTATTTTACATGGGTTATGATGTGATGATATGATGAATGTTTTATGATAATATGGTACACATAAATATGGTTTTTATTTGGAAATGGGAGGAACCTATATCTTCCTCCAATGAATTGAGTAAAGATTTATATATTAAGAGATAACAATGGGAAACAATTTAATGGGATTGGTCTACTATAGGAAATAATTACATCCTGATCCACTTTAGGAAATAGGTGCATCCAAATCCACTATGTGAAATAGGTGCATCTTGATCTGTAATGGGAAACAAGTGATGATTCCTAATCCACTATATTGATGTTCTTTGTATTTAACCATGACATGTGAAATGGTTTTCAATATTTATGATGGTTACACACATTTATGACATGAGCTTATAGTTAATTGTTTATTTTTGATGATTTCTCACCCTTTTAGCCCATGTTTTCAAAAATTATATTGTTTAAATACATAGCTCATGTTTATGATCTATGATAGGTTGGGTATGAACTTCTTAAGTTATGTTCATGATCACATACTCTTATGCTTATCTAATGATTTCATATGATCATAGATTGATATCTCCAATGTTTACCCTTAATGAGAATCTGATCTGACCCTTTCTTATTTTTCCTTCCCTAGGTTATGAATAAAGGTTTAGGTAGGCTATTTTTAATGGGAGTAATCTATGAGAATTTCTTTGTGTGAGATGTTGAATAACTTTCATGAAATAAGAAGATCGTGTTTCTAGTCTCCAGATACACTAAATTATTATCACCCCCAGGTATGTGTTTATGAAATATATTGAATATTCATCTAAAAATATATGATATTTATTTCCTATATTTCTAAACGGGCTAATCATGCTTCATAGGTTTTAGTATTAGCGACCCCTCTAGTTTTGGGGAAAGCTAGACCCCCGGGCAGCTAAGTATTGGCTCGGGGTCATTACATGAGTCTTTTTCCTCTTCAGGATGCCAAAAAAACCAAATGGATATACTAGATAAGATCCTCTTTATGGATCCATAGGGAAATTTTGGAGCTTAGTGGTTCTGTCATATGATGAGGTGAATCTTTCATGGATAGAGTTTGAGTGCATTTTCAGAGAGGATTGTTCTCCAGCTACACTATGGGTTGTGAAAATCTAATAGAATTTACAGCTTCAGCAGGGTATCATGATTGTGGATGAGTATGCATCAAGGTTAATCAACCTCTCATAATACTCTATGGATATGGTACGTGATCAGTTATTATGGGACTGATCCTTTGATCAAGGATTACATAGATATATTAAGGATAGTTTGATACCTCTATTCATATATAACTATGTTGGGGTATTGGAGTGTCACACCAAGACTTCACACTTCGGTAATGATTTTATTTTATTTTCATCTTATGATTTTATATGGATTTAAAATTGTTTTGTTGAGGTGAGGGATGAGCCTGATTTGAGTTTTTCACTTTTGATGATAAATGACCATATTGGCTTGGGAATTTCCGACGCAAGGGAAGGGTAGGAATGAATCCATGTGGCTTCTCTAGATCAACGTACAGCCTTTCCAGTTCATGTTTAGTTAGTTAACCAAATGAAAAAGTTATGCAAGCGCAAAATAAAATGAGAAAATTGATAAAATCATTTTAGAGTTGTCTCAATAATAATAATAATAATAATGTTAGGATTATTATTATTATTATTATTATTATTATTATTATTATTATTTCAGTTAATATTTTAATTTGGTTGTTAATATTACCTTTTTGTTATAATTATAAAATTATCAACTTGCTATTAATATTACTATTATTTTTTTATGATTATTTTTTGGTTAGTTTATATTTTTTTAGGTTTAATTTTATCTTTATTTTCCATTTTCTTTTTTTCCTTTTTTTATTTTTTTTTACTCTCCATACTCCTCACCTCAACCTCATCATTTAGGCCCTCCCCCCTAACCCTACCCATCAAACTCCTCTTTCCTCCCTTCTTCATCATGAAACCCTCCTTGACCGATGCCTCCTCTCTTACTTCCCTCTGGTGATACAACCGACCGATGCACCTTCCCCCTTCCACCTTGCCCCGCGCCTCCCTTTCAAATCACCTCACACATTCATGGGCTGCTTCTCCATTGTTCATGCCTTCTTCCATTAAATATAAAGCCGATGCAGTGCAACTCCATCATCCCTCCCTCAAGCTCTGTTAGCCTCTCGCACCTTCGTCATAGGTGTGTTTCTCTTTTATAGGTTAATTTCTTCCTTTGGGATATTATCGAGTTCAGGTTTAGTGAGTAATTTGGTTCATTTTTTATGTTTTTAATTATAAATCTTGTTTTTAAGGTCTATTTGTGTGGTATGAGGTGCAGTTGACATGTGGTGGAATTTACACACCAAGAATGTGAAATTTTTCTACATTGAGGTAGGTGGTTCCATGTATAATTATTTTTTGATGAATTAATTTATCATGTTTATTTATCATTTTTCATTCTTGTAATATTTTTTTGTTTTAGATTTAATGTGCATTTGTTTTGTTAGTAGCATAGTTGTCCTATATTGGTGTGTTTTTCTGTGAAAAAACATGTTGAACTATTTATTAACATTTTATAAACTATATAGGTTATGTTTTATTGTAGCATTAAGGTGTGTTGATTCATAAAAGAATATTTCAGTGAACTTTAGTTATTTGAGTCATGCGGAACATTCTGAAAAAAAATTGATAAATTTTCTAGTAGTTTTTGTAATCGTAAAAATTGTCTTTTTAACTATGTAGTTGGTTTGTTTAATTGTGTGAGTGATGCAGATGGGGTTTTGAAAGGTTTTAGTGTGTGTATTATTTAAAAATCATATTTTTGTGTTCAAGTGTGGTATTGGGTATATTTTTTTCCTCGTTTTTTTATTTTAACATAACATGTGACATGAACTTCGAACCTCTTGAGCACAAATGGGAAGCCTAGGGACTAGGTGTGTGGACTATGACTAGTGTTCTAGTGATATGGAAGTGCAATTGGCCAGATTTCACTTAGCTGGATTAAATACTACAACACTAACTAAAATTATAGATGATTATGGGCGAACACTATAATTATAGGGATGTCCACTACTAGTGGCTCATGCATGAGAATGTAGGTTATTATGGTTTCTATAACATTTTCACTGAGATGCGAGATTCTAGGGTCCCACTTTTCACTTGTACCCATAGAGAATATCCCATATTTGGTTCTCCTTGTTTAATTTATGCTCACCATCGGCATACAGTGTAACATTGGGTTATCTTAAAAGCAAGTGTGTGTATGTGTGTGTTTTAATTTGTGTTATTTTCTCTAAAGTTTTTATCCTTAAAATTGTTTTCATTAAAAAAAATTAAAAATTTCTTTCTTTTCTTTTGTTAAACATTCAACTATATTTTTCATTCAATATTTATGCATGGAATTTGTTCTTTGTGGATTCATACTGGACGTTATATCACACCCAACTTACACATTTGGGTGTAAGTAGATTTGGTTATGTCTGATACAGGTAAAGGTAGAGTTTTTGGAAGCAGTGGTTTGGGTTGATAGCTGTCTTATTGGTGTCACATTGTAGAGATGTCTTGAGGGTGGTGTCATATTTTCAGGTGGTGGTTTTTGAGTTGGTTTTTGGTAACCCTACCTATTGGTAGTTGTTTTTTGGTTTTATTTTAAATATGTAACTCAAATTATAGTTTTTGATTAAAGGCATGTTTGGTTGTAACCACCAGTTTTTATTTAGTTTATTTTTCTGGTTGTTTTACATTATATATATATATTGGTAAATCTTTCCCAGACTTTACATTTTGATACCTAGTAAATTTTCCCAACCTATGTGGGTTGGGAATACCCATTGGGCCTTACCGTGGACCGAGTCAGGCATTGTTTGAATGGAGACCCGAGTTGGTTCGTGACAAAATGGTTTTAGAAAGAGGTTAAGATCTTTGGGTTATTTTATTTGGGATTAGTATATTTAGAAAAGAGCTAGGACTTTTGGTACATGGAGTTCTAGTTGCGAGTAGGGTGTCTGGCCAGAACACCTTGTGACAGACCTTCAGTCGCCATGGGTTGTCGGGATGCTTGTTTGACTTATCCTATAGATGGAACATGCAGGTTGTAGAATGTACCTAGACATCAGGCAGGGGAGAAGTAGTTTGGTTATTGTGTTTCTTCTACATGTTTGGATTATGGATATTTATTTTTCATGATGGAATTTTAATTTTTCATGTTTTATGCATTGATGATGTTCTTACATGATTGTTTCTTCATGCAGCAACATGCCTCCCCAAAGACCTCCCTTACACCCATGGGAGGAAGCCAGAGAGATTTCTAACTCACCACTCGATCAAAGGTTGGTATAAGATGTGGTCCAGGCTCATCTGGCTTTAGTAAAACGAGTGAATCATGTTCCTACTCCATCTAGAGGAGAAGAGTCTGGTCTTAAGAATAATAAAGCACAGAAGTTCCTAAAGAATAAACCCCCTTCATTTCAAGGTAGCTCAGAACCTCAAGTGGAAGAGGAATGGCTCAAGAATATAGAGAATATGTTTGAGTTCCTTGACACAACTGAGGAGGCTAGGTTGAAATGTGCCTCACTTCAGCTAGAGGGTCCTAGTCACAGGTTGTGGGAATCAGTGCTTCAAGCTGGGAAGCATGAGAAGATGATTTTGTAAGATTTCAAGTCCATATTCAACGAACATTATTGTTCAGAGGTATTAGTCTATTCCAAATACTGTGAGTTCATGGACCTTTCCCAGGTTGATCAAATAGTGATGGAATATACAAACCACTTTGTTGAGCTAGTGCGGTATGCGCATAAGATTGTTTCTAATGAATCTTAGAAATATAGGAAGTTCGAGAAGGGGAAACAAACATAAATTTACACTCATGTGTTATTTTTAAAGATGAGAACTTATGCTGAGGTGGTTGATCATGGTTGCATGGTTGAGATTGATCAGAAAAGAAATTTCAGTTCTTCTAGAGTGGTGTCGGCTTCAGGCAGTGACAGTTCATCCAAGAAGAAGAGGAAGCATGATGAGCAAGGGAAGAAGGGTGGTGGAAACTCATGCCATCCTTCCAAGAAGACTTCATCTATGGAATCTAGTGTAGGTTCTATTATTTTCCATCATTTTGGGAAGTTATGACACCTCAAATAGATATACCTTAAACCTCCCAAGACTTTTCATCAGTGTGGAATCATGGGGCACATACAAAGGTTTTGCAGGGTGACTCGGCCTTATCAAAGTGGGGTAGTATATACGGCTTCCAGAGGAGTATCAATTCAGTAATTTCCAACCAGAATGATGGAATCTCAGTTTAGTGGTCATGGAGGTAGGACCAAGTCATCTTCTGAGTAAATATAGATTAGGGAAAATCCATAAGTGAGCAATAGTTTTTAGGAATGGATCAAGTGTCTACATGATGTTGATTAGGAACCAGTGGGATCTAACAGAGGAACTTTTATGGTTCGAGGTACCATAAAAATTTCATCTTCTATAGTTTTAGTTTTACTTGATACTAGTGCATCTATGTCTTTTATATATTCCTACCTTGTGAACTTTTTGAGCCTACCAACTGAGCTCTTATATTTTGCAATGGAGTTAGTAACACTATTGGGTAAGAAGAAGGAGAAAGGCCTTATGTGTCCTCCATTCATGCTTTCCATATCAGAAATTGAGATGGATTAGATTTCTTCTCCCTAGATATAGACCTATTTGATGTGATCCTTGACATATATTGGCTAGTGCATTTCTAATCGCATATTAATTACAATCGATGATGAGTTAGCTTTATGGAACTTGATGGGAGTCCTTAGTTATTTCTTGGGGAATGGGATCCTCAGTCGGGTCATGCAGGACCTCAACTTCCAGAGTTGGGAATTATTACTTATCATTTATCATCACTCATGCTCGAGGAAGATGGTGGCGCTCCTCAGGGTGGATTACCTCTTATAGTGGATGATTTTTTAGAGGTATTTCTAGATGATTTTTTGGGATTACCCCTAGAGCGGGATGTGGAGTTCTTGATTAAATTGGCATTAGGAACATAGCCTATATCTCTTCCCTCATATCGTAGGGCCCCCACCGAGTTGAGGGAATTAAAGATACAGCTGGAAAATCTGGAATCCAAAGGATCCATTCACCTGATCACCTCTCCTTGGGCCTCCCTAGACTTATTCGCAAAGAAGGCCGATGGATATTTGGTTCTTCATCGATTACCAAAAGTTGAATAAGGTAACCATAAAAAATAAATATCCATTTTTCTAGATTGAAAATTTGTTCGACTAGATGAAGGGGGAAAGTGGTTCTCTAAAATTGATTTGCTCTCAGGTTACCACCAAGTGAGAGTAAGATAGGTGGACATTCGGAAGACAGCTTTCTGAAGTAGGTACGTCTACTTTGAGTATTTAGTCATGCCTTTAATATTTAAGAATGCTCTTGAAGTTTTCATGGTACTCATGAATATGGTTATCCACTAGTGTCTCGACTCCTTTGTTGTGGTATTTATGGATGATATCTTGGTCTACTCTAGATTTGAGGAAGATCATGAGAATCACTTGTGTATTGTGTTGGTCACTCTACAGGATCATCACCTTTATGAAAAGTTTTCCAAGTTCACTTTCTAGATTAGGGAGGTGAAGTTTCTAGGGAATTTGATCTTAGAGAAGGTGGTTTTGGTGGACACTGGGAAGATTAGTGCAATTATGTCATGGGAGCAGCTGAGGAACATGTTTGAGATCTGGATTTTCCTTGGCCTGGAAGGTTACTATAGGCTGTTTTTTTGGGATTTCTTATGGATTGACTCCTCTATGACTACACTCACCCAGAAAGGGGTGATGTTTGAGTGGATCCATTAGTACAAGGAATCCTTTGAGGACTTATAGTAGCGTTTGACAACCACACCTGTGATGATCTTACCAGTGTCTGGGAAGGGCTACATGGTTTATTGTGATGCTTCAGGTATGGGCCTCGGGTGTGTAATCATGTAGGATAATTATGTAGTGGCTTATGGTTCTTTCCAACTCCGAACACATGAGAATAATTACCCAAATCACAACTTGGATTTGGTAGAGATGATGAATTCCCTAAATACTTGGTGTCATTACTTATTTGGGGAGAAATTTTTTCTCTATTATGACCATAAGAGCCTAGCCTACATCTTATCACAGAATGACCTTAATCTGAGGCAGTGTCATTGGATCAAGTATCTACAGAGGTTTCACTTCAATATCATCTAAACACTAGGAAAGGGTAATTTGGGGTCTGATTCCTTGAGCAGGAAAGTACCTGTGTAGGATTTGAGGAAGTCCAGTGATGAGTGGACTTTGATGGGGCTCTTTGCCCAGATGCACTTGGAGACGAGGGAGCACAGTGGAGGTACATTCTTAGAAAGAGTTTAGTTGACTCACACTCTTCTGGAGCCAATTTAGTGAGAACAGCACAGTGATGATCTATGTCAGTAGTCTATGTAGTTTCTTCATGGTGGAGAGACTTCTTATGATTTGTCTTTATCTCCTGAGGGGATCTTGTGATTCAAGGGCCATGCAGTGGTGCTATTATATCTACGAAAGGTTGTAATGCAGGATAGCCACCAGTATCAGTGGATCATGCACCCTAGTACTTCCAAGACTTATTACTATGTTCATCATCAATTCTGGTGTCCAGGTATGAGACGAGACATAGCTGACTTCATATGGAGATACTATACTTGTTAGCAGGTGAAAGCAGAGTATCAAAGACCCTCTGGTTTGCTTCATCTATTACCCATTCCTACCTAGAAGTGGGATGAGGTCACCATGGACTTCATTATTTGTTTTACTCATACACTTCAGGTTAAGAATACTATTTGGGTTCCAATTTAATATTTGAAAAAATCATCCCAATTTATTCCGATCAAAGATACAACTAAACTAGATAAATTGGGCCAATTGTATATTCAGAAAGTGGTCATACATCATGGTGTGTTGATCGAAATTGTTTCTGAAAGAGACATCCGCTTTACCTCTCACTTTTGGGAATTCCTTCAAAGAGAATTAGGAATGAAAGTTAAAATGATCATGGAATACCATCCACAAACAGATGGTCAGAAAGAGTAGGAAAATCAGATTCTGGAGGACATGCTTCACGCATGTGTGTTAGATTTCATAGGATTGTGAGATATCCATTTGGTATTGGTTGAGTTCACTTATAATAATAGTTACCAATACTATATTTTAATGGAACCCTTTTAGGAACTCTATGGTCAGCCATGTAGGTCTCCTTTACGTTGGGATGAGGTAGGTGGGACCACACTTTTGGGACTGAGCCTTGTGAAGGAGATGTCTGAGAAAGTCGAGATGATCAAGTAGTGGTTATTGAAAGCTTAGAGTCACCAAAAATCTTATGTTGATCAGAGGTGTTAGGATCTTTAGTTTTCTGTGGGTGATTGGGTGTTCTTGAAGGTGTCCCCTCACTTGGGTCACCATCATTTGGGGAAGCAGGGAAAGATGACGTCGAGGTATGTAGGGCCTTTTGAGATCACTAGATAGATTTTGGAAGGTGGCATATGGGTTATCTTTACCTTATAATTTTATTTCAATTCATGATGTATTTCATGTCTCCCAATTGAAAAAGTAAAATCTGGATTTGTCTCAAGTGTTGAACTTGGAATAGTTGGAGATAGAGCCTGATTTATTAGTGTTTGAGTGGCCAATGCTGATAGTGGATTCCCAAGAGAAGGTTCTTCATGGGAAGTACATTCTACTGGTATGTATCCTTTGGAAGAATGGAAATTATGAGAATGATTCTTGGGACTTGAAGTCATGGGTTGAGCAGAAGTACCTGTTTTTATTCTCTTATGAGGCTTTAAGTTGACTTTTTAAGGGTGGAATGTTTTTATGGTGGGGAGAATTTTCACACCTGGACTTCGCACTTTGGTAATGATTTTAATTTTATTTTCATATTATAATTTTATCTATCTTTAAAAAAATTGTTGAGGCACGGGCCAGGATCGACTTGAGATTTTTACTTTTGCTGATAAATGTGTGTATTGGCTTGGAAATGTCTGGTGTACAGGTAGGGTACAGATGAAGTCGTGTGGCTTCTCCAGATCAACGTGCATCCTTTCCAATGCTTGGTTAGTTAGTTAACCAAATTAAAAAGTTAATAAATTGCAAAATAAAATGATAAAATGGATAAAATAATTTAATAATTGTCTTAATAATAATAATAATAATGGGATTATTATTATTATTATTATTTCATTTAATATTTAAATTTGGTTGTTAATATTACATTATTGTTAAATTATAAAATTTTCAACTTACTATTAACATTACTATTTTTTTTATGATTATTTTTAGGTTAGTTTAAGTTTTTTTGGGTTTCATTTTATCTTTATTTTCCATTTTCTTTTTTTATCTTTTTTTACACTCCCCCTCTTCCTCAAATCACCCTCATCACATAGTCCCTCCCCCCTAACCGCACCCATATAACTTCCCATGTATCCCTTCTTCATCATGCCTCCCTCCTTAATCCGAACCTCCTCTCTTACTTCCATTAGGCGACGCAACCGACCGACGCACCTTCCCCCTTCTAGATCACCTCATGCCACCCCTGTAACCCACCTCAAACATGCCCAGGATTCTTCTCCCTTGGTCATTCCTCCTTTTGTAAAATCTGTAATTGGCATAGTACACCTCTAAAACCCATCTCTCAAGCTCTATTAGCCTCTCGCACCTTCGTCGCAGGTGCGTTTCTCTTCTATGGGTTAATTTCTTCATTTGGGAGATTATCAGGTTGGGGTTTATTTTGGAGTTGGGTTTGGTTTTGATTTTTTTAGTTTGAAACCTTGTTTTTAGGTTTTATTTGTGTGGTTTGAGGTGCAGTTTATATGCAGTGGAATTTTCACACAAATATTGTGAAATTTTTCTACACCAAGGTAGGTGGTTCTACGTAAAATTATTATTTGACGAATTAATTTTTGAGTTTAGTTAATTTAGAATCTTTGTTTATTAATTTTCATGCTAAAAATCTTGTTTTTTAGATTTAATGTTCATTTTTTTAGTAGCCTAGTTTTCCTATATTGGTGTGTTTTTCTATGAAAAACAATATTGAACTATTTATTAGCATTTTATAAACTATTCAGGTAGTTTTTTGGTGTAGCATCAAGGTGATTTTAGTCATAAAAGAATATTTGAGTGAAATTTTGGTATTTAAGTCATGTAGAACATTCTGAAAATTTTTTGATAAATTTTCTAGTGGATTTTTTAATCGTAAAAATGGTCCTTTTTAACTGTGCAGTTGGTTTTTTTAATTATTTGAGTGATGCATATGGGGTTTTAAAAGGTTTTAGTGTGCGTATTATTTCAAAATGTAATTTTTGTGTGAAATTTTGGTATTGGTTATAGGTGTTTCCTCATTTGTTTTTTTAATTGAACATAACATTTGACATGAACTTTGACCCTCTAGAGCACAAATGGGAAGCTTGGGGACTAGGTGGGCAGACTAGGACTAGTGTGCTAGTGATACAAAAGTGGAATTTGTCCGGTTTGACTTAGGTAGATTGATGACTACAATGAAAAATATACTTCTAGATGATGATGGGAGACCACTAGGGTTGTGGTTATGTCCACTACTAGTGGCTCGTGCATGAGAACACAGGTTGTTGTGGTTTCTATACCACTTTCATTGAGACATAAGGTTCTAAGGTCCCACTTTTCGTTAGTAACCATAGGGACTCTCCCATATTTAGTGATCCTTGTTTACTTTACACTCACCATCGGCATACGGTGTAACATTTGGGTTATCTAAATATCAAGTGTGTGTGTGTGTGTGTTTTAATTTAAGCTGTTTTCTCTAAATTTGTTATCCTTAAAACTTTTTTCATTAAAATTATTTAAGCATTTATTCCTTTTAGTTTGTTAAAATTGCAACTATATTTGTCATTTAATATTTATTCATGGAATATTTTCTTGGTGGATTTCTATTAGGCATTAGATCACACCCTACTTACACCTTTGGGTGTAAGTAGATTTGTTTATGTCTGATATAGGTAAAGGTAAATTTATTTAAAGCGGTGGTTTGGGTTGCTAGTTGTCTTCTTGGTGAGGCATTGTGAAGATAGCTTGAGGGTAGTGTCCTTTTATTAGGTGGTGGTTTTTTAGTTGGTTTTTGGTCACTATACCTAGAGTTAGTTGTTTTTTTGTTTTAGTTTAAATATGTAACTCAAATTCTGGTTTTTGATTAAAGTCTTGTTTGGTTGTAACCTCCATTTTTTGTTTAGTTTATTTTTATGGTTGTTTTACATTATATATATATATAGGTAAATCATTCCCAAGATTTATATTTTGACACTATGGCACTTTTTCTAACCCATGGGGATCGGGAATGCCCTTCATACCTTGTTGCAGACCGAGTTGGCTGTCGGTTGAATGGAAACCTGAGTTGGTTCATGACATGGATTGTGTTATGGTATTAGATAGCTTTCTAGCCAAGTAAACACCGATAGTGGGGGTTGTTGGTGGGAACATGGGAGCTTAGACTTTAAAAGAAAGAATCAAATGGAAAATATGTGGATATAGACATACAATGTGTTTCAATATGTGATGTCAAGATTGAAGGTTTGTAGTTTAGGGATATCAAAATGGTTCTAGCCATCCTAGGGAGAGATGGTGTTACTCTTGTGATGAATAGGGACATCTTGAATGAGATTATATAACCTTCTATATATATGGAATGTAGAAAGTGGATGGAATTACTAGGAAGATGTATCAGTAGTATCATGGAGGTTTGATGGGTGGTGTATATAGAAGAGGAGTTGGAAGAGCATCTAGAAGTGTAAAAAGATTTGACTTGTTGCCACCACCCCCCTCGGGTGGTCCTCTTCAGGATTAGAGAGTTTTTGGACAGGTTCAATGGAAGATGTTGGTAGTGTAGTCCTATAACCCAACGTTTTTATAGATAATTATAGGTACGATATATGTCTTCTCTACCATAGCTTCAATTTTGATAGACACGGGCAAGAGCCACCATTTTCTTCCTACATCCCTATTTTTTGAACTAGAGATGTTGGTTCATCCCTTTGCTCAACCCTTATGCTTTGTGACTCCTATCAGAGATGAATTAATGATCACAAACTTCTTCCGACAGTGTAATCTAACACTTAGAGGAGATATTTTCTCATGGGATCTCTTTTTAGAAATGATGAGGCCTTACAATGTCATCTTAGGAATGGAATGGTTATACACAGTTCATGTACATATTGGATATTTTCATAAGATGATGTGATGTTTCCACAGTGATGGGTTAAGTTCTTTCTTTTTTGTTGAGAAGTAAACCCAGGTAGAGAAATATGGGATCATACATAGGAGGATGCAACTAATTACTCACCAATTGGCTAGAATGACTCTTGGAGTGGTGGATAATATGGGCTATAAGTTTCCTACCATATTGGTAGATTATGATGATGAATTTCTTGAGGATGTTCCAGTATTAGCTACCCATCAAGAGTTATATGTATATAATTAATTTCAACTAGGTATGGCCTTGATATATGCACTATCATATCAGATGGAACCCTTAGAAATTCATGATATAAGGGTGAATTTGGAGGACTTATAGAGGAATGGATTTGTGAGACCTAGTGTTACCCCTTGGGAAGCCCTAGTGTTGTTCACCAAGAAATAAAATGATAGCTTGTGGTTATTCAAGGATTATTGATTCCTAAAATTAGTTACCATGAATAAAAATTATTCACTAAAGGGTATCAATGACCTCTTTAATCATTTAAGAGGGATGCGATGGTTATCAAAGTTTGACCTCAAATCAGTCCATCACCAACTATGAGTACTGGATGAGGATATACCGAAGACATAATTCTGATTTCGTTGTAGTCACAATGATTACTTTTTGATTCCCATTGGCATGAAGAATTTCCCAATCGTGTTCATGGGACTCATGAACTAGATATTTTATCCCTTCTTGGACCAGTTCATATAAGTATTCATTGATGACATCCTAGTGTACTCAGCATCCAAGGAGAAGAACATGATACACTTGAGGATGGTCTTGGACACACCCCAATAGAATCATCTTTACTAGGATCACTCTAACTATCCATTCTGGATTCAGGAGGATCAATTTTTAAGAAATTTCATCTCAACTGACAGTGTAGCAGTAGACCCAGCAAAGGTCGAGGCAGCCTTAGCTTGGGATCCACATTAGCGCATGATGAAGTTATAGAGCTTCCTTGGGTTGGTATGCTACTATAAGAGAATTTTTCCTATTTTATCCCATATATTGGCACCTTTGACTCCTTTAACCTAGAAGGGGAATCCTTTATTGTAGACAAGGAGGTGCTAGAAGGATTTCTAGGTGTTAAGGAAAAGGTTTATGAGCACCCCCATCTTGATATTTCTAGAGGGGGTTTAGAGTGAATAGTGTTATGTGATGCTTCAGGGGCCAGACTTGGTTCTAATATGATTTATAGGTAGGTGGTGATTGTATATGACTCTAATCAGTTGAGACTTCATGAGTATAACTATGTGACACATGATCTAGAGTTGGTAATGGTAGTCTTTACATAGAATATATGGTGACACTACCATATGGGTGAGTTATTTGTTATCTATTTTGACCATAATAGTCTCAATTATATCTTATTTTAGAAGGATTTTAAATTGATATAGATTTAATGACTACAGTTCCACTAGTATTATGAATTTGAGATATTATGTTCTCTTGGGAAGGGGAACATGGTGGAAGATGATCTCAATAGGAGATCCTATTCTCAGTTATTGTCCAAGGTGTTATAGAAATTATCATCATTTTAATTTTCCCTCATGGATGTGGATGGTGCAGCTAACCTCTAGTCATGTTGTTACCCCACCTCTTCTACAGAAATATAGGGAATATCAATAGGTAGATAAGTACTTTGAGACCGTGTGTACTCGAATACCCATTGTGCATGAAACTGATGACTTTTTTATGGTGGGGAGAATGTAATCATTTTCAAAAGATGGGATATGGTACCAATGATGTTTTAGAATAAATTGATCATGTATTTTCATAATTCTCATTTGGAGGTGAATCCAAGTGTGTAAAAGGTGAACTAGGACCTCTGGTGTAACTTTTGGTGGCCAAGAATAAAGAAGTCAGTAATAAAGTTTGTCTCTCGATACCTCACTTTTTATGAGGTAAAGAAAGAGAACCAGGTTCTAGAGGCTTTAGCTCAACCCCTTGAGGTTACATATTAGGATTGTGATGGTATATCTACAAATTTTTTTATGGAGTTACCACATACATCTAGAGGACGTGATTCCATATAGGTGAATGTAGAGTACTCACCTAGTCATCCCATAAATTATCTATCTGAGAGTAGAATTTAATAGAGAACTTGGGATGCCTTTACATGCAGGAGATATTTTGGCTCCATAGAGCTCCCTAGAAAATCATTTTAGATTATGATTCTCACATCCCATCAAGATTATGGAGAGGATTAAAGGAGGACTTTGGGACATAGTCACATTTTATCATGGTGTTTCTCACCTAGACTAATGTCCATACTCATTGGTCCATTCAAATTATTGAGTACATGATTCGGAATTTATTTTGGACTTTAGATTTGGTTGGTAGGATCACCTACTATTGGTGGAGTTTTCATAAAAATGTAGCTACCATTAAAAATTAGTATGGTACCATTCAAGGATTTGTATGGTAAACCCTATAGGTCACCACTATATTGGACTGACCTAGGATAGTCGGTACTTATGGGCCTAGACTTGGTTCAAGCCATGATAGAGAAGGTTCAAATCATCCAGGAGTTGATGAAGACTATACAGATTTGTTATAATTCTTATGGATACCGACGATAGAGGCCTTTGGAGTACAAGGAGGGGGACCATGTGTTCCTAAAGGTCTCACCTCAATGTGTATTATAGAGATTTGTATGGGGTGGAAAAATATCTTTGATATTAATTGACCCTTTCCAAATATTATGCGAAGTTGGAGAGTTGGAGTACCACATGTCTCAACTGGTGCAATTAGACTCGATAAACGATGTCTTCCACATATAAAAATTGAGGAGGTATGTGCATGACCCATCACATGTTATATACTAAGGATAGATGGACATAGATGATGGATCTATCTTTGGGGATTACCTAGTAGAGATAAGGTATCGGTAGGAAAATATCCTATGTGGGTGAGTGATTCCCATAGTGAAAATCTAATTGCATCAAGGGAATCTTTAGAAGAGAACTTGGGAGTGGGAGGCCCAAATACGAGCTCAGTACCCATGTATTTTTTAGTAGTATTTTTTTCTTTTTGGGATAAAAAACCATAAGGTGGGTAGAATGTAATATCTTTCTTTTTTCATGTAATGATTTGAAATATATCTAGTAATATTTTCAGAGTAAATTACTGAGACGGTGCGAGATTTTTAGGCCTCGTGAGTCTGGAATTATTATTTTAAAAATATTTATTAATATAATGCACATATAGTTTTCCTAAAAAGTGGAATAAATCACGAAAGGATTCTTGTATTAAAAATATGAGACCAACATTGAATCCAAAATGAAAGTTTTATACCATTTGAGACATAATATTTTTTGACACAGGTTGTTTGTGAAAATGTTGTCACAACCACAAATAATAAATAAATTTATTTATTTATTTATTTTATTATTTGTTGAAACTATCACGACCCATCCCCCGGGTCCCGTGCCATGACTACCTCAAGCCCGCCTTCCATAGGTCAGGGGCTGGCGACTAGCATTGAAAGGAATATTCCCTAGAACCAGGAAGGCATTTCCTTTTTAACTTGTAAACTCATATAACTAAGCACAAAGAAAGATGTTAACAAAAGTAAACTATAAAGTAAAAAAAAGATTGTGTACAGTAAGTAAAAGGGGCCAGAATACAAGCCCTATTGGAAATTACAAGGAAAACTGAAAAGTACAAGTAAAATTGGGAAGTACAAGTAAACTGAAACTGGTCATGTGATCACACACTAAAGATCCTACCTGAAGTGTAGGTACACCTGTCGAACAGTCGTCTATGTGGTATGCCTCATCTAAGGTCCACCTCTGAGCTACCTCCAGTCCTGGTACTCTCATCCTCAGTCAGCGTTGTTCGTCATCTGCACCAAACACAACAAGGTGCGGGCATAGCTCGTGCAGGGGTGAGTATAATGATACTCAGTAGGGACCCCGAGACCCTCTAAGGTATCACAAAATCCAAAAAGGATAAACCACAAAGCATGAAAACAACTTACAACCCTACTTAGGTATATACCCATACATATACCTAAGTTATCAAGTATCCCCATCTCAATCATGAGAAAACACAAGGCCCAACTCAAAATCCCAAAGCTCAACTATTCCATGAAGGAAAGAATACCACAAAGTTAAAGACTCATCTCACAGTAGGTATAACTTAGGTACGACAGTAAAGATGATTAGATATAACTATTGAATCATCTTACTTAGTTGAGAGGCAGACCCACATAGGATCCTAGATCATCAAACCCACGTAGGATCCTAGTACAGCAGATCCATGTAGGATCCTAGAGTAGTCCCACATGGATTCCTTGAGCAGATCCATGTGGGATCCTGGAACACAGACCCACATAGGATCCCAAAGCACAGACCCACATAGGATCCCTTTCTAATGTTACATCCATCCATAGGTTTCCCGCACTAAGCTCACTTGATTCTGGGAGAGTCCGCTCCTCAAGCCACAGGTCGATACTCTAACTATCACTAAGTCCCACGAAGAAGTATCTCAATGGATCACCATGTAAAAGGGGTCTCAACGCAACAGACGGTGCATCAATCGGACGCTCGGTCTGTAAGTTATTGGCTTTTTAGTCCCGAGGGCCCGGTTGGATTCGTATTCGATCCAACCGGTCTGTACCTCAACATTATCCAAAACTAAAGTGGGGTGTAACAAAAGGACGGTCTTGATCCAAGGTTTATGGCGTCGTAGACGGTTCATCAAACGGACACCCGTAGCTCAAGTTATGGCCGAAAGAGTAGAAAGGAGTCAAAGCTGGTCTGGGTCCGGTCTCACTCGGTCGGACCGACCCGGCCTGAGCTGGCCTGGGCTGACCCGACCTGGTTCGGGTCGACTTGGCCTGACCCAAGTCCGGACCTGGGTCCAACCCGGCCTACGGGATCCTACCCGGCCCGCTGGGTCTGGCCCGTTGTGTGGCCCATAGGAGGCCCGCGACTAGGTGGCACCATGGTGGGGTCTGCCCTAGCCGCCACCCAAGGGGGAGGTGCCCCCTGGGTACCCAAAACGGCCCAGCCGTTCTGGTTGGGTGGCTGACCGGTCGGCACAACGTGGTGCCGGCAGCTGGCACGCGGGACCTGGGACCCAGGGTCCCACTCGGCTCCCCAGCTGGCTGGACGGCTAACCCACCTACATGGCATAGTCGTATGTTGCGCCACCACCAGTGGCCGGCAGTGAGGTAGCCACCCCTCAATTGTCATTGCGGCCTCGTGTCGTGGCCCCTACACACAAGGAGGCACGAACGCGTGTCGCCGCCCCCTTCACGTGGTCGGTCGTGCGCCGACCTCCACCCTTTCTCTGCCGTAGTTTATGGGCCGCATCCCTCCCCCGGCAGCGCGGTTGTGCTGCCACTGTTATCGTGGTTGGTCGAAGTGCCTTTCACCTCTCCCGAGCCCTACCGGCACTGGTCACCGGCACTGTTCACCGGTGACGTTTCTCGGGTCACCGGGTGCGCCCCAGTGGCCCGATCTTTATTTCGAATACTTTCACACACATCTCGGGACGTCGCCATCGATTTGAGACCACCATGGTCGAGATTCGCTCAACCTGAAAACAAGCTGTGAAGAACACCAAAATACACAAAGGTTGTGGAGGGTTCAGACTCTGTTCGTTTTGGCCCACACCCCCCACATTAGAATGGTATCAAGTGGCATAGTTGTTCTTAAATCAAGAAGAACGACAAGAACGAGTTAAGGGGTATACAAAAGCAACAATCCATACCTCAAAGATTCATTGACGTCGATGAGGAGAGGGAGATATGGAGTCAGTTTTTCATCGTTGAAGACGTTCCTCGTTGGAGATCCTTCGGCGGAGTTCTTCATTGGAGAAAAGTTTGTCGGAGGAGAAGACTTCTTTAAAGATCTCCCCTAATTCTCCCTTTTCCAACACATTCCCCAAACTCAAGAAAATAAGGAGCCAATATATTAAATTAATTTTATTAATTTAATTATAGTTGCCACATTAATTAAGTTGATGTTGGCATAATAAATTTGGAGGAAGTCCATGGGTTAACTCCTCGTTAAAGAGGGAGTTCAAGGGGTCAGGTGGTCCCTACCACAAAATTTAAAATATGAGTTTTCAAGCTCGGGTGGTCCCCACCACCCAAAAAAAAATTGGGAGGATTAAAATTCAAAAATAAAATAAAGCTAGTTTATTTTATTTTTTTCCCACGATAAGTCTGAAAAATAAAAACCACCTTCGACCTACTGTGGTTGATGTGAAGGTATCTTTAATCGAATATCGGATTTGAAAGTTCAACGGTGCCCTAGGATTTCAATTCTAATCACCAGTTCAAAAGTAACAAAAACTTTCTCACACACTTACTGAAAGTACTTAAGAAACTTCAAAAAAACATTCTGGGCTCTCCAAGCCTCAGAATCAAGTACCGTCAAAAAAGGCAGACTCAAATATTTCCATATAATTAAAAAAATACATAGAATTTACAGGTATTTATAGAAAAAGTTACCTAACTCTATCCTATTTAAACATCATTATAACTAATTCATAGGGTCATCTACTTTACCCTTATAATTGAGAGGAAATCTTGAAGTAGAATTCGTGACTATGGGATCATGAATCATTGATCAGAGTACCATAAGGATCTCCAATGATAATGCATCTTATGGATTTCATTGATTATGATAATTAAAATTTATTATTTGAAAGTGATTGATCCAAACCTAAGGTAGGAAATTTTTATTTTGTGGATTTATACCAATTAATTTATCTCATGTCAAACATTTTTTAATTACACTAACAAGAATTGATATGCGGATAGAAGGTAGATATAGAGGATATTGTTGTGATGTTTCATTGTTAATTCCTCTTCATTTTTTGATTATATAACAATGGATCGATTCCAAAAATGAAAATCAAAATAGGTTAATTCCCCACATGATTTTTTTATTTATTTCTCTCCTCATTCTTCATGAATTCATTATCGACATTCTATTTGGATGGTGGTTTGACAAATATCTGGTGGAAAGTCATTGAAAAATTGATCTTTGGAACAATGGATCATCACTATGGGTATGGGATAGAGATTTTTGATGCGTGATTATGGTAGAATATTATCATTATGATTTTAGATATATCAATGTATAGTTTTTTCATCTTGATATGGTGGACAATGGGTTGCTATTTTTCAGAAAATCAAATTTCAGAATCTAGTCATTGGTGATGGAAGGCCCCCTTCGATCCTAGATCTATGACTTGTGGGGGATTCAATGGTGGTATTGATGATGGTAGTGATTCAAGTGTATGTGGTTAAGAACTATGTGTTTTTTAAAATCTTGAGTTACATGGTGTGTAATTCATAGATACATGCTATGTCAGACCCCCTAGATGTGGTGCTAGGATTTCCATGAAAATTAAATGTAATACATCGTGTCATATATGGTATATGTTGTATGACCTTACCTAGTGGATTGTAATGTATCATGGAGGATGAAAAATCCCAAACATGGCTATGAACATGGTAATGAGTAGAGTAAATGGGCATGGCCCAGTACTTAGACATGGCTAGGTATATGAGAGCGACCGGGGGTACACAGCCATGACTAGGTGTACATAGGCACAACCTGTAGTACATGGGCATGAGATAGAGTACGCAAGTAGAACCAAGATAGGTAGAAAATATTTTGTGCTACTTTTACACATAATTTACTTTACCTAGGTAGGTCTGACTCCTTTAGACTCTTTAGAATGAACCAGTTTCTTTATGGTGTGTTCCCTCAATCCATCGCGAGGAGGTTATTGTTAGAATTATGTCCTTAATAAAGGATTGTGATCCTCCATAAGGAATTTGTCTCAGGTATATTTCTTCGTGCCCCACCCCATGGCCTTAGGTGGGATCGTTTATCGTCTTATTCCCTAAGTTGGATTCCTGGAATCGATATGTCCAACTTTTCTCTATGCATCGATCCTATACTTAATGATTTATTCCAGATGATTTTTTTAGTATACACCATGGTCCTAAGTGTGATACTCATCTATGTATATATATATTTGGACTTATGGTGTGTACTTATTCGTATTGAGACTCTACAAGAACAAAATCTTGGATAAACACCATAGGTTCTATCAGACTCGCAGAGTGAGTTCTCCCGGGTGAGTGTTACTATGAATACTTGAGCAGATTTTTAGGCTTGAAATGTGGTTGTGACCTTACCTTGAGACTTAGTGTCTATAGTGAGTATATCTATATGTTTCATTATATGTCTCATATCATTATTGACATGTCCCTATAAGGATATGACTACTATCTTAATGGTTTATACTTAGTGTTTTCAGTGTGTCCTACTTGGTATTGTGATACTCACCAATGCATAGGCTATACCCACACATGTTGTGTATTATACAGATGACAGGACATTCGATGGGGATTTTTGGTGGACCAGTGGTATAAATAGATTAGATTGGGCTAGATAGACTATGGTTCATCTAGGAATCACACTTGACCACAATCCACTCATTATAGCAGGTTGTACTTCCTTTTAATTTTTGGTTCGCCTTGTATTTATCCCCTTTTGGATTTACAGTATTTATTATCATAATTTTATTATGGGATATATTCTATGCATGAACTGGTATCAGTTATGTTGTTTTACATTTCATCAATTTATGGGATTAGAGATGTGTGTGTGTGCATACAAGTACATTAGTCTAATGCATATCATGTGTGTGATATGCCTACTCAACATAGATTTATAACCCCTAGCTTATTGAAGGTGGGATTGGGGTGGTCATGATATTTTTATATCTATATAGTTGGGTCTCGATGGGTTGAATCATATCACTTCATCCATAGGTTTTTTATATCATGGCCTCTAAACTTTGAACTGAAGTGTGTGCAATCTCTCCAGTCAAACCATGAGACACCAAGAACCATGAAGATCATCATCCATGAATGATTTAATGTGTTTTAAACTAGTTTTATTAAGAATATTATATTTAAAAATATGATATAAAGATACAATGAGTAATTCATAGATCTAAATGCATATAGTTTAATGCATGGGATTTTGTACACATGCACGAGTGGTTTCTTCTCAAAAGAAGAAGGAATATTTCATGGAGATGATTACATGAAGACTCCATATTTTTTACATCATTAATGTTTCATGATAAGAGGTAAACTCATGTCTATAAAAATACTAATATCATCAAGAATTAAAAATCATCAACGTACATAACATATTTTGTGGGTTTTTAATGAGTCTTTACAATGGGTTAAAAATCATATTCGATGATGTAAATAAAAGGGGATATTAAGTGAATATTAATCTACAAATAATTAATTAAGGATAAGGGTTAAATTTGATGCCACCTACACTAGAGATATCATTATAATTTTTACTGAGAAATAGAGTATCGTCATAATTTGAATTTCATGAAGAAGAAGAAAACTTTGTTAGATCACCTACATGCCTTAATGGCCTGAAGGCCTTTATTTTTTATTCATTTTTTATAATACCCATTTTAAGGGTTGAAGGGTATCCCATACATGTCCCATAGGTTTCATGACATTATAGGACCCAAAGGTCTTAAAGGAATTCATCCTATACAAGGAATACTTGAAACCGCCCCTCCCCAACATCTGCATCATGATTAGCACTCTACCCTCACATGATTATCCGGCTAGATATCTTGTGTAAGGATGCACAGTCCTGATACTAATGTAAAATTCATACCCTCTCATTCTTCCAATTCTGATTTTCTTTGCTTTGGTGAATGCACCTTCTCTGAATCATCATCTAGGTTCTTGTTCCTTGTTAGTCAGTTTGTTGCATCTATAATTCATGTGGTCTGAAGACCTTGAGTTGTTCCAAAGGACTTGAGGTTTCCTAAAGGCCTTGAGTTGGTCTAAAATCCTTTATGTCCTGAAGGCCTTGGGAGGCCTGAAGGCCATGAAGGACTTGAGGACCAAACTGGTGGCCCGAAGGCCCAAACGGGTGAAAAAGTTTCAATTGCTACAATACCAAATAGTACCTTCTATAGTACATGATATAGTAACTTTGGTAGTAACCTTAAAAACGCCTCTACTAGGATTTGATCTCAGTTCTCCTTACTTATGTGAATAAGAAATATTTCATCATTCACTTGGATTCACAAATGTGAGGTTCTGTACACAACACTTTTATAGAGAAAAATACTTTTACCACTCATGGTACATAAGGAAGAAGATATATTCTTGTAACCACTTGTATAAAAAGTCTTGTGAGTATTCAAAAACATATTCTTATAAAAATAATAATATAGAGAAGTGGATCACATTGAGGTATAATCAAAGAAGATATATTTGGATCTCTTTTGGAGGATCATGTATTTGATGGCTATTAAGCATCATTTTTTAAGTTTTTATTATTTTAACCATAATTTAAAATGGTTATAAGTTTATTACCATTCCTGAGTCCTTATTGATAACAAAAGGTGATCTTTGTGCATGGGATAAAAACACGATACACTAAGGACATAGTTATCCTTAAAAGAGGTGAACCTAATTAAAAAAATTATTGTGTTCATTTAATTTTTATGCAAAAATTATTATCTTGAGAGAACATATGTTGAATAATAACAAGATTTTAATGGATTTTTGAAGATATTTAAACACTAATTAACACCCCCCCTATGTTGATAGTTTTTATTACTCTGTGTGGTCCTTTCAATGGAAAACGAGATGAACTATTATCCATGGGGTGGCTGGATGGATAGATTCATTATACTATAAAATCATATGAATATTGAGTTGATCATCATATTAAATACAAGCTTCAAATCATAGAGAATAATTTTCAATAAAAATTACATTGGAAGTGAAGATTTGAAGGAGGAACTAGTTTCTGAACTTAAATTGGGAAACTTGTTTAAGTTGTATTTAACAAGTTTTAAATAAGTTCAAAGTAATTGGAAAACCTAATTAAAATAGGATAATAAATATATGGAGTTTATAATATATCATATATTGTATAATGTATTTTATATCTCCTAGATGATAATTTATAATGGTTTTAATAAATATGGAGTTTAGAAGGTAGAGGAGTTAATGGAAATACTCTAACTTGAGTATTTTATAAGCTACAAGGATTTGGGACAAGCTATAATGGGTTTGGAAATATTTTAATAATTACCAAAATTATTTGGAGATATTTTGAATTAATTTTAAGTGAGTGAAATAGTATGGAGTTGATTTGAAGAATCTCATACTTGATTTGAATAAATTAGGAATTCCTATGTTAGAGCATGAAAAAATGGAGAATGAAATTATACTACATGGTTATCATGTAGCATATTTTTTCTATATGGAAGATATTTTTTAATTTATTTTGTTATTTGAGTTTAAAAAATATCTAGTGTGGGGGAGTTTGGAAAAATGGAAAAGAAAGTTATCATACATGAAGTATATTTTCGTCCGCATAGGATATTTTAGTTGGTCATAATTTCTTAAAGGGGAAATTAATATGGGAACAATGAAGTATAACTTAACTTAATTTTTTTCAAATTAAACATATAACCTTGATCCAATTTGGATCATGATAAAATCATATCATTTATTAATAAGTTTACACTATATATTATATATAATTATATATTATTTTGTTAAACCTTGTAAAATTATAAATATTTCAATTCAATGTATATTCATTTGATTCTTTTAAAAATGATGTATTGGTACTAAATTATGAATACATATATATATTCAATTATTGATAGAATATTTGTTTTTACTAAATAATGTATTGAAATATATTTTTCTTATCATAATAGGTTTTTTAGTAATATTAATTAATAATAATATATTCATTTTTTTTGGAAAAAAAATGTGTTAGTATTAATATGATATATCAATCTATTGAATTGTTAGTGAGAGATAAATTGATATAGAACAATTAATTTTTACATATATATTTTTTGGTATAAATATTTTTTGGTACCTATAATTAATAACAACATTACAAAATATTTTTTGCAATTATAAATTTTTACCAACAAATATATTATCTCTCAATGTATTTCAGTTGGTTCAAGTAACTTTTTTATAGTGTCTCCATTATAAGGGAATATGTTGATGTGTTACCCTAAAGAGTTTTTTGGTCTTCCTCTTAATTGAGAGATTGTGTTCTCAATTGAACTTATATACAAAGCTCCTCCCATATACAAGACTCCCTATAGAATGGACCAAGTTTAGTTAGAATAATTGAAGAATAAACTATAAGAGAATATAGAAAAAAGGGTTTTATATGCTTAGGTTCTTCTCCATGGGGTGTGATGGGATACTTTTTCAAGAATAAGTATGGGTCAATGTGCATCAACATTGATTATCATGAACTCAATAAGTCCACAATAAATAAAAATTATCCTCTGTCATGAATTGACGATGTGTTCAATCGGAAACTTGGGGCCCAGTACTTCTTGAAATTGGATCTTCGGTTGGGATATCATCAATTATAGTTTAAAAAGAAGGATATTCCAAATATTTTATTTCAAATAATGTATAGACACTATGAGTTTATAGTGATTCTATTTGAAATAAAAAATTCTCTAATAATTTTTAATGACTTGATGAATAGAGCCATTATATATTACCTTGATAAATTTTCAGTAGTCTTTATATATGATATTATCATATACTATAAATAAAGGAGAAATATGAGGATAATTTGAGTATAGTGATAAATACATTGAGAAATGAGAAGTTATATGAAAAGTACTATAAATGTGAGTTTTGGATAGAGAAATTAGCTTTCATAGAGAATGTTATCACAAATAGGGGGATATCTCAGGATCCTTCAAAGATAAAGGTGGCTGAGTAATGTTCCAAAACAAAATATATAAAGGTGATACATAGTTTCCTTGGATTATCTAGGTACTATAAATTATTTTTGAGAAACTTTAAATGATTTATAAACCCATAAAATAATCCAACTTGGAAGGGAATGAATTTTTTTCTATATTGATAAATGTGAAGATATATTCAAGGAGTTGAATGAGAGGCTTGTAATGACACTTATTCTCACACTACCCTAAATTGAGAAAGCATTTGTGATCAAAAGTGATTATTTAAAGAAGTTCTTGGGTTTTCCACTCATGAAAAAAATATAATGTGATAACTTATTCCTCTCAATAATCAATGATCCATGAGAAAAATCATCTAACACTTTATTAGGATTTGGTTTCAGTAATATTTTCATTTAATATGCATTATATATATGGGTAAAACTAAATATATGCCAATGAAGATAGTTAGAGCTGATAAAAGAATATAACTACTTAATCCATTACCATCTAAATAAGGTGGAAAAAGTGGGGGATGCTATAAGTATAGAGGATCCTAAAAACTTATCCATGATGAGGATTTAGAAGGATCCAATCTTCTTATACATACAAATGATAGAAAAAGTAATCATAAAGGAAGGAACCACATCCTACCATACTCAAATCATTGTTTAACCATCTATTCTAGAGAGGATTAAGGAAGATCAATGGGATGATGTGAAGATACAGAATATAGTGGATGCTATAAGAAAATGGGAATATTTTAAATTCATCATTTATAAAGAATGAATAGAGAGATTTTGGTCATGACTATGTGTACCATCAAATCCTATGATAAAGAAGGATCTATTGAATAATGTTCATAGATCGGCATTCTTTATTCACCCAAGGAACACAAAGATGTATAGAGATATCTAAAAGCACTATTGGTGGGATAATATGAGAAAAGATATTGTATAATATATATCAGAGAACCTTGTATGTAAACAAGTGAAGGTATAAAGACAAAAATCTAATGGATTGATGCAAACATTGTCTATACCTTCATGGAAATGGGAGAACATCACCATTGATTTTGTCACTCATATTTCAGAATCATCCAAAGGAAATAAGGTCATATGGGTTGTGTTGTATCATTATATAAATGTTTATCACTTTATTACTATAGGATCGTAAGAGTTTATGATGGCTATAAGAGGGGTGAATTTTAATTTACAAAATTATACTAAGAAAAAAATACAAATCCTCTTAAGACAAAAAGATCAGACTCAGATTTCATCTAATTTTTAGAGTGTTTAAATTGGATCCAAATATCATATGACACATTATAGTTAGTTATCAATCTCACAAATAGTCTAATAAAATGAATATTATATAGATAAGTATAAATTAACTTTCTAATTTAAATGTACATTGGAAAGTAAACTTATAGAAATAAGTAATACAAAAGATTATAATAGTAATAATGACTTACAAGCTTTAAAAGGGAATTATAACCTTTAACCTTAAGAGTTAAAAAAGTTAGAAATAAAAACTTAAGATATCCATAGTTTCAATACCTAGTACATAGGTCTTTATTTTCTTAATAGGAAATCCCTCGATATGATTATCAGAATGTCTTTGTCTTCCAATCCCATGGATTCCCTTGATATAATGATTAGTATGTATTTATATTCCAAGCCTTGGAAGACCTCAATATAATGGATCAGATTTACCTATCTTCATATCCCTATAATCCCTCGATCAATACCACAATTTGACATAGTGAATATAAAAGAAAAACATTCCAAGGAATTTACAATCCTTACATGGATTCGTTAGAACTATAACTCTCTAGGAAATTAAAAAAGTGAGAGAACAAGATGTTTAGGAAGAGGAAATAATTTGATGTGTTGAGTTGAAAATGAATTTTCTTATAGATATTATAATGACCTCTTATTTATAGGACAATCTTAAATGGTCATATTTATGAGTTTGTTGCAACAACATCAGATAGCATTCACTTTGACAGCCCATAATGATCTAGATCTTAATCTTGACAGCCAAGCATGAACTAGACTTCATTGTCTAATAGTTTTCTATTTAGAACCATTACAATGCTAAAAAATATTTTCATCCAATATAAACAATTATAAATAATTCAATTATAAACATTCAACAATATGATGGACTATAATATTTATTTTCAATTGATCGCACCGCGATTCACTGTTTTATTTCCACCCTTACACCTCTGTGCTAAACTAGTTTTGTACTAAAAATTATAAAGTTAATAACAAATTTCACTTCATTTTTTTTCAATTATTTTTTTCATCACTATTAAAATAGGAAATGTTACTTTTTTAATAATTAAATTGTAGGTGGAGGTGATTTGGAGGGCTCATGACGAAGTTCAAGAAAAATGGGCCGAACTGCACAGGATCCAAGCACACCAATGGACTCAATCGCACACTTCTACTAAAAAATGAATCCAAATGTTCTGAAATTTTGTGGTTTGGTCTAAAATAAATGGTATTAATTTCATATTAATACATCCAAGATCCATTCATCCATTAAGAGGTTCATCTGAACCAATCTATCTAGGGAATTGAATATGCACAAAGTCAAAAGTTGTGTTATGTATTTTGTTGATATCCCAAGATTTATTTGTCTAAATGGTGTGATATTTTCAGTAGATATATTCAATATTTGGGGATAAAAAAATTTAATTATCTCCAAAGTGAGATAAGAATTTATAGTGGTCAAAAACCATGGTACAAGTGGTTTCTCAAAATCTGGGTGCCCAAAACCACCATCCACTTTGCCTATAAAAGATTATCTTGGGAACCCCATTTTTAAGTTCAAAACAGAAGAAAATATCTTCCATTTCTGAGCCCTAAATAAATCTTATCCTTGTACAAGAATTTATGGAGGCCCATATCTTCATATTGGTGTCAAGGATGAAGGTGAAGTTCCACCCGAGCCTCCTCCTCCTCTCAATGGAGATCTAAAAGGTTGATGATCATTTCAAGGGAGCTAAACATAATTGGAAGGGAGTTATGGAACTTGTTATTCTACTGGTTTTGTGTAATTTTTGTGTAATTTTTGTGGTAAATATTTAAATTATGTTTTATGCTAACACCCTTCTCATCTAATTTCTTTGTTTATATTTAACTAAGTGAAACACTTTTCATTTCAACACCAATTGGGTTGAGATTTAAAGTTGGAATCTTGGGTTGTTGTAATTGGAAAATAATAGAATCCTATTTATCTCTCACATACATGAGATTTAATTATGATTTGGTATCCATTTTTCTATGTTTTAGAACCAAACCTTGACAACATGATTGTTGTGCCAAGGGGTGATTCATTGAGCATTTTTTTAAGTGGCAAGAGGAAAGTCTAGATATTGGAAACCCTCAAACAAAGGATTACATTAAACCATGTAAAATTTTTAGAACAATTAACTATAAAATATGTGTAGTGAACTTGAAATGAACTCTTTATCTCATAATTATTAAAAAATCACCTTAATTTATCAACTATTAAACTCTTTAAATCAAGTTATTTTATTAAAACTGTTTTCAAAACCACCCCCCCCCCCCTATTTAGTTCCTTTTTATTAAAAAATAACACTATAAACCACCAACTCTCCTTAAGAGATAACCTAGGGTATTCCCTATACTATAAATCAACCTTAAAAACATAATCAATCTGAAATTTCATGATAATCATTCAAATTTTTGCATTGTTTCTGGGGAGCACTTTTGTTTTTATTGTTCATTTTTTATAAAAATATTGTTAATTTTGCAACTATTTATTTTCTTATTTACTTATTTCATTTTTTAGTTGATTTATAAAAATATTCCTATTGTGTAGGTTATATGCATAATTTGTTCTACTCTGAGTTATTTACCACCTTTTAAACCTGAATTAGAGAGGATCCTACATCAGCGACACTATGACACACAAGAAATCCCTTTAAAGGAGGACACATCACATCTTGGAACTCTTCTTGATCCTGATTCTTCTTATAGAACAAACATCAAAACTAAAATAGACTTGCATAACATGGATTAAAATAATATAACATTAAAATAACTAACCTCAAATGATGTTGATATCCAACCCAAAAACATTCAATTACAAGGCGAGGAACCAAATTTTGAACTTAAATATGACTTAATTCATTTATTAACAAGATTCCATGGACTCTCTGGAGATGACCCACATAAGCATTTAAAAGAATTTTATGCTATGTGTTCAACCTTAAAACCTGATAATTTGGATTAAGAACAAGTAAATCTTAGGTAATTCCCTTTTTAATTAGAAGATACTGAAAAATATTGGCTAAATTATGTTAATTATCCAATTACAGGTTGGGTACACATGAAACGCCTTTTTCTTGAAATATAATTCTTAGCCTCTAGAACCACAACAATAAGAAAATAAATATATGTGAAAAGACAATATCAAGGGGAAACACTTCATGAACACTGGTAAAGATTTAAAAGGTTGTGTTTAAGTTGTCCCCACCACCAAAAAATTAATCAATGTTTAATTCAGTATTTTTATGATGGTTTAATTCCTATTGATCGAAATATGATTAATGTTGTTGTAGGTGGTGTGCTAGTTGATAAGTCCTCAATTTATGAAAGAAACCTAATTGAGAATATGGTGTATAATACATAACAATTTTTTTTAAGTTCTAATGTACCCATTCGAGGTTTTCATGAGGTGAAAAGCACTGAGTTCGATATGAAGGTGGACATGAAGTTTAAAGAGGTAAGCACCCTTCTTCGAAAAATTTTTCTTTCCCAAGGTAAATTAAAATCTCCTCCTCCCATACACTATGGAATATATTCTTCTAACACCCATTATTCTGATCAATTACCCCAACTGAGATAAACATCAGAGAGTTGTGAGGAAATCTTTCCAGGCCGCCCTATTAACAAACCTTTTAGGTAAGAACCTTACTATCCATCCAAACCTGGGTGGAAGAAAACCCAATATTATAGGAAAGGGGTATTAAAACCAACCTAAAAAACCATGGAACCAATTGGGAAAGAGTATTCAACAACCACCACCCATAATTCTTCAACCACCCCAAAGGAATTTCCAAAAACCCCCTATAAAACCCAAGCCAAGCCTAGAATACATGATAAAAAATGGCTTCCAACAATATCCAATTCCAAAAAACCACTCAAGCAGACATACAAGACCTCCCAATTAGGAAAACTCACCAAATTAGTGGTGGAAATACAAATTCATGGGTCTTGTAAACTACCTTCTCAACCAGTAGTTAACCCTAGGGATAAGGGAAATATTAGTTCCATCACCCTTCAGAGTAGAATAAAACATAACAACCAAATGAATCCTCTACTAGAGTCATCCCCTCTTGAGGAAACTACCATCCCAACCACTATAAATGATTCAAATGAGGTAAAACTTTGTCCCAAGAGAAGCCCTTCCAAAGTAAAGAGTGTGTATATTGATGAGTCTCTTATCCTAACCATTCTACTTCAATTTCCCCAAAGGGACAACCAACCTAGGAAACAAAAATAAACTGAACATGATAAGTAAATTTTGGAAACTTTAAAAAAAGTGAAGGTTAGCATCCCCTTGATTGATTTTATTAATCAAATTCCAAGATACGCCAAGTTTCTAAAGGAGATATGTACACAGTAAAGGAAACTTTGAGTTGATGAGAAGCTGATCCTGGAGAGAAATGTATCAACATTGAAAGAACCATCACTCCCTTCCAAATGCAATGATCCTAGAATATTCTAAATTCCATGCACCATAGGGGAGTATTCCTTTTCCAATTCTATTCTTGATTTTGGTTATTCTATAAATTTTATTACTCACTCCATTTACTCTTCATTGTAGTTTAGAAAACTAAATCCCACTGGAATTGTTGTTCAACTTGAAAATTGGATTATTGCACACCCCTCTGGTGTGTTATAAGATGTTCTTGTGAGGGTGAAAATTTTAATTTTTCCTATTTATTTTTATTTGATAAAAATGGAAGATGATAGGGTGAATGGACATGACCTGATTATATTGGGGAGGCCCTTCTTGAAAACTTCCAAAAACATAATTAATGTCCATAATGGTACATTATATTTAGAGTTTGTTGGTGGAATTTTCTACTTCAACATCCTTGATTCCATGAATCACCCCCCCCCCCCCCGAAGAACAGTCCTCACTTTAGGTTAATTCAATTGATGTACTCACTTCCCCTTATCATTGATTGAAATTATAGGAAATGAATCATGTATTGATTGTTTTAGTGGTCTAGAAAAATATCATGCATGTTTGTTAATTTATGATTTCTTGAACACTGAGGATCACATGACCATCGATGATACTTCTAAGATTATAAAAGCTCATTCCTCATATGAGGATGATACCATTTAGTAATTAAATTAGATTAGTAACCTCTTGCTTTCAAAAACATTCCCATAAATCCAAAATCTCTATTAATTAGAACTAAAACAACTGACTCAATATTTAAAATACACATATCATGAGATAAAAACAAGTTTCCTTTCATCATTTCCAGTTCACTCTATCCTGAGCATGAATTGTGACTTCTTGAACTTTTGAGGGAGTATAAAAAAGCTTTGGGATGGACACCTGTGAACATTCTTGGTATTATCCCATAAATTTTCACACATTATATATAGTTAAATGATGAGGCTATACCAATGTGGCAGACACAACTTCGACTGAACCCAAACCTCTTAGATGTTGTTAAAAAGAAGGTAACAAAATTATTGCCTGCTGGAATCATTTACCCCATATCTGATAGCTAATTGTTTAGTCTAGTTCAAGTAGTTCCTAAAGAAACTAGTCTAACAATAAATAAAAATGAAAATAATGAATTGTTTCTAACTCATGTGAATAATAGTTAGTGTGTCTATATAGACTATCACTGACTAAACCAACACACTGAAAGGGACCATTTCCCATTATCGTTCATTAACCAAATGCTTGAGAGGCTAGTAGGGAAGTCCCGTTACTATTTTCTTGATAGGTATTATAGATACTTTAATATCTATATTTCCACCATGGATTAGGGAAAAACCTTTACTTGCCCCTTTGGTACATTTTCATATAGAAGGGTCCCATTTGGTCTGTGCAATGCTCCAGGTACTTTCCAGTGATGCATGGTTAGTATTTTTTATTATTACCTAGATAATTGTATGGAAGTATTCATTGATGATTTCAATATGTATAGATCCTCCTTTGATGAATGTTTGAGTATTTTATGTTCTATCCTACGACACTGTATTGAAAATATTCTAGTATTAAATTAAGAGAAATTCTATTTCATAGGGAGACAAGGTATAGTACTGGGGCATATCATTTTTGGGGATGGTATCCTAGTTGATAAATCAAAAGCAGATGTCATTTATTCCCTACCTTTCCCCAAAAATGTGCGGGATGTGTGGTATTTATTATGTCATGCTGGATTTTACCATCATTCATTAATGAATTTAGTAAGATTGCACTCCCCCTCTCCCGATTTCTCTAAAAATAAAAGGAATTATTTTGATAAATAATGTGAAGAATATTTTAATAAATTTAAATTGAGTCTCACATCACCCCTGGTAATTCAACCACCTTGGTGGGATTTACCATTTGAGCTCATGTGTGACACCTCTAACCATGCAGTTGGGGCCGTCTTATCACAACGGGTTGATCAAGATCCACATGTCATTGTCTATGCCTCACGTACTTTGGACCCTGCCCAAGAAAACTAAATCACCATGGAAAAATAATTTATTGCCACTGTGCTTTCCCTAGATAAATTCAGGTCACACATTTTAGGGTCCAAAGTCATTGTGTTCTCAGACCATGTAGCCCTATAGTATCTTCTTAAGAAACCAGAATCCAAACCACATCTCATTCATTGTATGATCCTCCTTCAGGAATTAAATCTATAAATTAGGGATAAAAAGGAGTAGAGAATCTAGTGGTTGACCATATCAGTAGGATCCTCCCATCCTTGTACATAGACTCATCCCCCTATATTCAAATACATGACATGTTTCTTGATGAGCAATTTTACCGAGTGCAATATGTGATTCCTTAGTATACTGAAATTGTAAATTATTTGGTAGCATCTTGCATTCCTACTGATTTCTACAAAAACCAAGTCGACTGTCTAAACCATGATTCTTGTTGGTGCATTTGTAATGACCCCTACCTTTGGTGCATATGTAGTTATCATGTCCTTAGGAATTGTGTTCCCAATAGTGAGTTTTATTATGTCCTTAGGTTCTGCCACACTCTTTCTTGTAGGGGCCACTTTAGTCCCCAATAGACTCATCACAAGGTCCTCAATTCTGTTATCTTTTGGCCAAAATTATTTTGATATGACCATGAATTCTGTAAATATTTTCCTCGATGTCAAATAATGGGGAATGTATCTAAAATAAATAAAATTCCACAACAAACCTTTCTCTTTAATTAAATTTTTTATGTTTGGGGCATTGACTTTATGGGACCATTTCCCAATTCCTTTGGTAACATGTACATTCTTCTGGAAATGGATTATGTGTCAAAATGGGTAGAGGCACTTTTCATAAGGACTGATGATTCCAAGACTATTTTAGAATTTTTGAGAACCCAAATATTCTATAGGTTTATATTATCTAAGTTCATCATCAACGAATTGGGTACTCATTTCTGAAACTGAACAATGCAATATCTTTTGCACCAGTACCGGGTTGGGCATCGAGTGTCTACTACTTATCACTCATAGACTAATGGTCAATTCAAGGTTTCTAAAATAGTGGTAAAACAAATTCCTGAAAAAATGGTTCAACCCAATAAAAACGATTAGAGTATTAGACTCAATGATTCATTGTGGGCTTACCATAATTCCTTTAAAACTCCCATTAGAATTTCACCTTATAGGCTTGTGTTTGGAATGAGTTGTCATCTCCTAGTTGAGATACAGTACCGGTACTACTAGGATATTAAATAATAAAATTTTAGTCTTTCTAATGCAAGTTCTCAAAGGAAGTAACATATTTAGGAGCTTGAGGAATTGATAAGAGTTTCATATGAGAACTCTCAGATTTATAAGGAGAGAATCAAGGCTAACCATGAATATCTAATCCATCATTTTCAATTCCACATTGGGAAGAATGTCCTCATTTATAATGAAAGCCTGAAGTTACATCTAGGTAAGCTTTGTTCCCACTATTTTGGACCATACACTATTACTAATTTTCATCCATTTGGTGTTATTTTGGTTCAAAATGAAGAAACACATAAAACCTTTTCTGTCGATTGGTAAAGGTTGAATCACTTTAATGAATCCATTTCAGAGTCCCTCATGGAGGAACTCCATGTTCAAGAAGCACTATATGAATTACACTCACTAGGTTTTATCCTTCCTTACCACACACTCTTTCACTTCAGTGAGGACACTAAACACGTTAGGTGTGGGGGGGGATGGTTATATTCCTGGGTTAGTTAGGAATTTTCATCATCTTTCTTCTTTTTATCTTTTTATCTTGTTGAATATTATTTTTACTTTCCCCCATATTTTCCTCCCTCACTTTTGTGATGTAATTTTTTTTATTCCCACTTTATCATGGAAAATGATACCCAAAAAATCATGGAATTTATTGAACATGCATGAGTAATTTCTCTATTTCAAGTTGTTTTAACATTCAAAAAAATCATTAATGAAATGTGCATTTCAGCATGAATTTAACATTGTGGTATGAATTTATCTTGAAAATTGGTTTTTTTAGATGATATTAATGGTTGTATCATTTTGAAATCTTTGAGAAGAACGGTACCCTTCATGTGAGTAGTTTAAAGGAAAAAATTTCACATAATTTTTCCACACATCTTTGCACCCAACCCTGAATTGTGAAAATTTATTACATAATAGAAGGTAAATATAAGTTAGATTGATTTTTCTAAACTTTCAAAAATTATTTTCTATTATTTCATTCCTTATCTGATTTATTTCATTACTATACTAGATTTACCTATGCATGTATACCTATTATTCGACTATTGTGCGCCCTCAAAAAAACCAAAAAAATAAATAAACATTGAGGGGGTGAGAAAATGTATAGCATATGGGGATATCTAGTTCAGAATCATATGGTTTGACTTCTAGGAATTCATAAGTGAGTGGGTCTTAAAATTTTATTGCAAAGGATGTAGGGCAGGTATGGTGGTCATGATCATGTAAGTAGAATATTTTTTTAAAATAACCTATATTTACTCAATTGAAAGTGGAAAGAATATAATGAAATGGTTGTCACACACACACGTGGAAAATTAGTGACATGATTAAATTTTTAATTATTTTCTTATATTGGTATCATACATCTCTTCTAATTTCATTCTAATACAATTTTTGAGAAGTATTTTTCCATGATCACTGAGAATAACTCATCAGTGTGATTTTTTATTTGATCACGTTTCTATCAGGAATTAAATTTTCATTTAATGTTGAATATTCAAAAATTTAATAATACATCCATGAATAATTTATGGAAATTTTACTTTTACTAGGAGTAAAAATTATTAGGTGTGTGGGTTTGATCACATTGTTATTAAATGTTTCATTTTCACCCTTACACCATTGTGTTAAACTAGTTTTGTATTGAAAATTATAAAAAAAATAACAAATTTAACTTCAAGTTTGATTTAATTTTTTTGTTTATCATTGTTAAAAAGGGAAATGTTACTTGTTTTAATAATTACATTATAGGTGGAGTTGATTTGGAGGGCCTGTGAATAAGTTCAAGAAAAATGGGTCAAGATGCACAGGATCCAAGCACAGCAGTGGACTCAACTCCACACTGCTACTAAACCATGAATCCTTATGGGATAAAATTTTGTAGTCTAGTCTAAAATTTAATGGGAGACAATTAATATAAAGATAATAAATCCTTATTCATTTATTAAGATGGCCATTCGAACCAATCTATAAATGGAATCAAATCTACACAAAGTCAAAATTTGAGTTATGTATTCTATTGATATCATAAGTTGTAGTAGTCCAGATGGTTCCATATTTTTTGTGGAGATATTCAAGATGTGGGGTTAAAACTTTTTAATTTTCTAAAAATAGATATTAGACTATATGGTGGTTTAAAACCATGGGTCAAGTGGTTTCTCAAAATCTGGGTTCCCAAAACCACCATTCACTTTGCCTATAAAATAGTACCTTGGGAACCCCATTTTTAAGTTCACAACAGAAGAAAATATCTACCATTTTTGAGACCCAAATAATTCCTATCCTCATATAAAAAGTTCTAGAATCCCGTATCTTCAAAGGGGGGTCAAGGATGAAAGTGAAGTTCCACCTAAGTATCATCTTCCTCTCAATAGAGAGATAAACAGTGGACAAACATTTCGAGGAAGCTACACATACTTGGGAGGGATTTTTGGAACTTTTTATTCTTCTAATTTTTTGTAATTTTGTGTAAAATATTTCACTTACGTTTTATCTTAAAACCCTTCTCCTTTGAATTATTTTTTTGGGTTTAACTAAGTAAAACACTTTTCATTTCAACACTAATTGCGTTGAGATTTTAGGTGGTAATATTGGGTTGTTCCAATTGGACAAGACAATAATCCTCTTTATCTCACACATACATAATATTTCAGTATTCTTTGGTATCCCTTTTTATATGTTTTAGAACCAAACCTTGAAAAAATTATTTTTGTTTCAAGGGGTGATTATGTGAGCATCATTTTAAGAGGCAAGAGGGAAGTCGAGATCTTGAAAACCCTCAACCAAAGGATTCTGTTAAACCATGTGAAATTTTAAGAAAAATGAACTATATAAGATGTGTAGTGAAGTTGAAATGAAATCCTTCTCTCATAATTATTAAAACAACACCATAATTTATAAACTATTAGACTCTTTAAATCAATTTATTTTATTCAAACTATTTTAAACCCTCCCCCCCTCCCTCTTTTGTCCCATTTTATTATAATTTCACACTATAAACCACCAACGCTCCATGAGAGATGACCTAAGGTATACCCCATACTATAAATCAACCTTAAAACATAATCAATTTGATGTTTCATGACAATTAATTCATCAATATGATGAATTTAACTATAGTCATTATGATTAATGGGAACTATTATTAGTCTGATGGATATGACTTCGGCCAATCTGATATACAAGGCACTTTTCTAACCACTAAAAAACACTATTTGGACCAATGTATTAGATGTATAGTCATTTTAATGGATCAAATTGAATAATAAAAGTTTGTGTTCATTTTACATTAGAACCATTTCTATATTAGGTATAAAAATATGTTTTTATAAAAAACATACTAAAATTCTTGGGATATATAATGTTGGTAAAATAAAGTTTTAAGAAATTATATTTTTTAAAAAAAATAAGGAAAGGAAAAGTACATAGTATAAATTTTACTCAACAATTTCCATTTATGAAAACTTATAACTATATAAACTAACCAAGTTATACCTTAGAGAAGTAATGAGTCTATATAGAATTACACTATCATTTTTATTTGTCCTATAATATAGATTCACCTTCAAGTTTAGGAAAAGTCTTTAACATGATCTGGACATAGAGTTGAACTTCATTATAGACCATCACCCACAGGATGATGGCCAATCTGAACAGACTGTCCAAACACTTGAGGATATGTCGATATCTTTATCTATAGACTTCAACATATGTCGTGATCTGCATCATCCTCTAGTCAGGTTATCATACAATAATAGCTTACACACAATAATTTAGATGGATTATTATGAAGACTTATATGGGATTAAATTCATAACTCTATCGTGTTGGGATGGATTTAGAGAATTCAAGCTATTGGGGCCTAAAATGGTCGAAGAAATGGTAGAAAAAGTCAATAATATTAAATAACATAACAAAGAAATACAGAATCGATGGAAGAGTAATGTTGATAATAATCAATGAAACCTAGAGTTTCAGTATGGAGATAAAATATTCCACTATATATATCCATGGAAGAGAGACATGAGGTTTGGGGAAAAGGTAAAGTTAATTCCCATTTACATTAGTCCATATAGGATTCTTGAATGCATCATAGTTTTGGCCTATAAACTAACACTCCCACCAAAATTTTCTCAAGTACATAACGTGTTTCATGTATCCCACTTGAGTAATTAAATATTAGATCCCTCTCTTTTACTGAATCAATAGGTGGTACATTTGGATCATGATCTCTCTTATGAAGAGAATCAGGTGAAGATCAAAGACCATATAGACAAATATTTATTCAACAAGGCAACTTACCTGGTCAAAGTACTTTGGGGGAACCAAAAATTAAAGGAGACAACATAGGGACCCACTAAAGTAATGAAATGTAAGTACCCATGTCTATTTTAAACTTATTGTATGAAACTTAATTTCAAGGGAGGAATTTATAAAATGGGTAGAATGTAACAACCCATAATTATATATATATATATATATCCTTTTGGATAAACATATTTGTTCCATATCTATTAATATATCATAGTATAAAACACAGGCACTATACACAAACCACTTTAATTACATTTAGAGAATAAATATGAACTTAATAGTACTATTGGATATTATTACCATTGGGCATTATGGTCATCAAAAAAGTATCCATTAGAAAGTGACTATTATAATTAGTGTATATTAATGGTAATGATGAGAGAAAATCGATATATAAGGTAGGAACAATGTCCTCAACCAATAATATCATTCCTTATAAAGTATGTTTATAAAACTTTAGGAAGAAGGTAGTGCCTCTAGGGTTCTCCATTGACCAACCCCAAATAGAAATTAAATAATTATGGATTGAGAGGAATCATCAATGTGAAAAGTTCAAGTTAGTAGATATCTCCACTAGATCAATGTTGGTAGAACAACCCCATGACATTACCACCATTTCACATCATACCTCAAGGGATTATGTCACTGTAATAAGGGGTTGTGAATCTAGAAGATAGGTAGTATTTATGTGTAAATTATTTTAGAATTGAAATGGTGTTTACTCTGATATCATATTATTTTTTATATTAAGGGTTAAATTTAGTTCTTTTTAGTATCTTAATAAACAATAATATAATAATTTATATCATATTAAAAGTAAACAAAAGTGTTGAATATGATAAAATAATTTTTTTACATAGAGAAAGCATAATTGTATTTTTAGTAAAATAAATATGTTTTATTTTTTAAAAAACTCATTTTTATAATAAATTTAGAAATATAAATAAAATATTATATAAATGATTCCCAAGAAACAATATATATTTTTATAAAAATTATTACATGATTTTATGAAACCATTAATAATTTTTCAAAGTGTCATAAAATTGATTTTTCAAAAAAGGAAGTATTTTTCAATAAATAAGGATTTTATTTAAAAATTAAATTCCTCGTATATATAAAACTATTTTAATCAAATTAATTTATTTTTTGGAATCATTATATCGAAAAAAATTAGTGTGATTATTTTTATTTTTCATAAAAAAGTAAAATACAGAGGTGAAATAGTAAAACACTGTATAAGTATTGTATACGTGCGATATTAGTACCATAATTTGAAATAGTATATATGAATGAAATTTTTACATTTATAGAATTTTTATAGATATTTTATTATCCTATTTACTATAGTATAATAAGCTTCTTGGTATTGAGACAAAATATGGGACACTTTTTGAAGAAATGGTATTCTATTCTAAAATACACCTCCTCCATTTTTTTGTACCTCCTAAAATATTTTCAATTCATGATAGTATGGTAACTTTAATATTAATAATTTACTGAAATATTATTATATTAATGTAATATCCATTATCTGATCTCCTCTCATTCTATTATAAAATAAAAACATTGTTCATATTATAGTTGATTCACTGCCTCCAGGAACAATGTGTTTCATTTTTCATCACCACCTTCATGAATGGTTTTAACACACATATTATGGTTAAAAATGAGATAAATAATTTTATTATATATTATTTAATATTCTATAAAGGATAAATATTCATAAGGTTAAATAAAACCAAATAAGTTCATCATGGTTGGAAAAACTAACTAAATAAACTAACTATATAATGATAACATTTATACCAAATGAATCATCCCTTTATCAAAAAACATGTGGATATTTGGGACCATATAATCCTCTATAATGGAATGAAAATAATTTCATGTAATGGACTCATTAGACAAGAAATTTTATAAGTACAAAAAAACAATATGCCCTTAGAACAATATAACAAATATCCACAGGAAGGTGAACATAATCATAATATCATAATAAAATTATTATAAAATAAAATAAAAGAATAATAATACATAAAACATACAAGAAAAAGTTTTTGAATCTATTATCTAATAAATTTAATTTTATTATTAATGAGGTTAGATGGACATACTAAAATATTCAATGACCTGAGGTAAGGGATATTCCAAACCACCCTCATTAATTTTGGGTAATGCATTCTATTTTTTTCTATATTTACCTTTGTATTATTATTTTATACTTCCTCTATGTTCTGTAAATATGAACCTTACATATTTCTTATAAAGACTCGTGATTTTTGGGTTGTGAAAATGAGTGGAAATTTTAATTTTTTGTTTTGGATTCTCATGAGAGTTAAATTAGACGTTTTCCTCTACCAAATGATCTTGAATAATTTTCATGACCACTTCATTGGCCTTGGAATAGGGCTCTTACCCTAGGTAAAGATTTTGGTGAAATTTTGAGTCGTTCAAATTTCAATGGAATATTTAATATTTAAGTATTTAAGTATTATTTATTCGGGTGTGTTCATATGGTGATATCTTATAAATGGAGCATAAAATTGAGATTCTAACTCTATGGTTGAATTCAGAATGGGCAGGGTTTTTCTTAGGTGTGTAATAACCTTGTGTTGGGCATCAGGGTCAGGCATGGGTCCTGCTTTCCTATTCTTTTTTTCATTCATTCTATTTCTTTTTCCCTTTCTCCTCTCCTCCTATGGATTGTAATGTATTCCCCTATGTATTCTTCTTATCATGTACAAGAGAGTGATATTTAGAGGGATATAGTGAGGGAGGGAGGGAATAAGGTAGGTGTCACTGTAGACCTTTGTCCATGTCGTATCATCGTGTGGATACTATGGAGTGCATATATGGTCATAACTTTGGAAGGTTCTTCCTAAAGGTAGGATAATTATTGAGTTTTAAGACATTATCCCCATATATTTTTCATTTTAAAATTTTATATTCCATTTGTGACTATTTAGGACTCCCTGGGAGTTTATCTATACTTAATTAGGGGAAATGGGGGTTTTAGGAGAATCGTAGTGGTTTCTCATTTAGAAAACCCAATCACGTGGAATCAATAACCCACATCACGTGTTCTTTATATTTATAGAAGATATAGTTTTTAGGACTACATGTCATGTAGTCTGAGTATAAGTCATGTAGTGGTCAGGTTCATGTGGTTGAGTACTTGGCTAGTCACCCCATGTGAGGGGGGCGTGGTCATGTAGTAATACATGTCTAGACCCCAATTCTACATAGAAGATGTAAAAGTAAATGAACAGATCTCAAGTGTTCCCAGAGAATATAAAATTACATGTTTAAGTGTGGTTTCTAGAGTACACGCCATATACTTAAAATTACACACTATGTATTATCCCTTTTGACGGGTTTTGGATGATTTTTTACCTTGAAGTTAGAAATGGGTTCAAGAGGAGCCCCTTATAAGTTATTTTCCATATAGAACGTGATGGTTAATCCCTTAGGGTGTTTTGATGATTTATAAGTGGTGATTTAGGTTGAGAAATTTAGGACTAATATGTTATTCCAATAGTAACTGAATTAAGAGGTCTCATGAGTGGTGTATAGTATGAGACCTAGATGGGGTTATGATAATGATTGGATGATAATTCATGGGATCACCAATGTCCTCAATTGGTGTTATCATGGGGAAATATCTATTAGAGGGACTAATTTGTGACTCAAGGTATCAGATAGGTTGTGTGTTCTGACCAACCAAGAGTGACTTAGAAAGGGGATATGATTGAAGGAATATCCCTTGTGATTTTTTCCATTTTAGGACTATAAAGCCATTGGATATTATAGATTAGGTTGTGGGGTTTTTTTTACCACAAATATATGGGAATTTTTCTAAGGTTTTTGGATATGATTGAGGGCCCTAAGTAGGGTGATTTACTATGAATTTACTTAGGAGACCCCAACAGGTTCCCTATGGTTTGACCGACCCTGAGAGGGTGTATATGACCATAGTATTAATGGTTATAGGTTTTATATTAGTACTCAAATGGTGTGTAAACACGATGGGGATGAGATGATGGTGATGGGTTTGGGTGTTTGACGAACCCTTGGTGTGTGTTTTTTTTATTTTGTAACTTAGTTTCCACCCATGGGGATGGTGTGATACATTTGGGATACTATCATTTAGAGTCAGGTATATGAATGGTTTTCCATGATTTTTAGTTGGGTGTATGGTTACGGATACCATGGATTTGGATTTGAACACGCCGACTATTGTGGGATGGGTCCCCAGATCCATGAGGTTATGGTTATGGATTCCATGTATTTTGATCCAGATGCATAGACTGTCACATGATTCATCCTTATAGCCTTGAGGATATGGTTATGTCTCCCATGGATTTGGAGTCAGATGCATATAATATTATGGTATGGTTCCTCATAACCATGAGGTTATGGTTATGGATACTATGGATTTGAATCTAGATTCATAGATTCCTATGAGATTACTCCCTAGAACCTTGAGGATATGATGATGGACACCATGGATTTGGAGATGAGAACACAGATTGAAATGATATGGGTCCTTAAATCCAAGATGACATGGTTATGACTACCATGGATTGGGATCCATATGCACAAACTAATATTGGATAGATCCCTAAATCCATGAGGATACAGTTATGGTTACCGTGATTTAGATCCAGATGCATGGACTTTCATAGGGTGTGACCCCAAATTCTTATGATATATGGTTATGGATACCATATCTTTGGAGTTGGAAACATGTAATACTATAGGGTGGATTCCTATATTCATGGATATGTGGTTAGTAATTCCATTATTTTGATCCAAATAAATGTATTATCATGGTATGGGTCCCTGAAGCCATGGGATATTGGTTATGGATTCGTGGATTTGGATCTGGACACACATATTACATGGGGTGGGTCCTTGAAGTCCTGGAGATATGGTTATGGATGGTATGAGTTGGAGTTGAATGCATGGACTATGGGATGGGTCCTCACAATCATGCGATATATGGTTATGGATGCCATGTTTTGGATCCTAACACATGGACTATTGTGGGATGAGTCTCTAGATCCATGAGGAAATGGATGGGAGCTTCTAAGGATGTGGAACTTAGTGACTAGAGCTATCATGGATTAAGATCTTATATTTTTTTATTTTCATGGTATGTGTCCTCAAAGTCATGAGGATGAAATTGGGACTACCATGGATTTAGAACCTGCATGTTCTTAGGATGCATGATCCATGAGACATGATCAGAGGCACCCCAGTATTAGCTAAAGTGAGTATAGTAAATCGGGGTCATGGACCTAAGGATCGATTATGGTTTTATTTATTTATTTTATTTCATTTGTTTCTCAACTAGTATGGGAATATATTATGAGCATGCACTTATGAAATTTGGTTATGGGTTTACCATTGGGGGTGGCCTATTAAGATTCATTTCTTACCCACTATAAATTTACGTCAATGTGCATAAAGACCTTATGTTTTCTTTTAGGTTGAGCATAGGTTCATGACAGATAGGAAAGAGTCCCAGGATTGCATGATCGAGTTGAGCTACTTGTGAGGAGTCATATGATCAAACTATTGATGCTCAAGAGTCTTGGAGACCGGTTTTGTGACATAGCTCATAGTTGGTAGTAAAGACTAATGTATTTATTTTATTTTTAGTTTTTATTCCTATATAAGTGATAATCCTTATGGATGGTCAGTTGTTATATGTAATCATAATTTTCAGGTCTATATGAAACCTTTCATTTTATTATAGCATGTTCAGTTATTTATTCAATATATGAAATATGATGTGTATAATACTTTGTTATTTATATTTCTATTATTAACTATGATATAGGGGGTATATTATCCCCATATTACCACCTTAGATCCCTACTACTAATTGGTATCCTCTGACTTATGGGGAGGCACACCTAAGGTCACATAGAGAACCATTCTAACTACTATTCTTAGAGTGAGTCAGTCCATGATGTTACAAAGTGGTATCAGGGGGTTTTTTCTTTTGTATTACTATTTGGGATATATCGGTCTAGAGATATATAAATTTTTTATGGTCTATGATGGATACTAGGTTGGTGCATTATTAACACCTTAATCGGTATGAATTCTAGGTTATCAGGGGATTGGTACTGCTTATCTTGGTATGTGATGTTAATATTAATATGATTTTCACCTCATGGGATGAGAATGGTGTTGGAATTTATGATTTTTTATATATTTTATTCCTAGCCCATAGAGGCAAGAAGAATCTCATGCATCATTTACAAAATGTAGAGTATTCACATGAAATATAGAGGTCTGTTAGTGTGTGATTATTATCACTGACCAAAGGTCTATTCTTTTAAAGTTTTGACAATTAAGCATATAATTATTTCCTATATAAGTACTTGGTGGAATTATACTCATCTAGGTTGACATGTACATGTATTATCATCTAATGATAGGTCATTTGGACCTATAGTGAGATGCTTATCACCAATGATGACCTGGTCCCTTGGTGAATGGTATATGAGGTGACACTAGTTGGTTATTGAGTCACATGGTTGCATAGTGGGAAACCCTTAGTGGGTTTCTATTTTTGGGTATGGTTATTTAAATGGATAGTAACAACCTATATTATGTTTTCATATATAGATTGGAATAGAAATATAATTAAATAAAATTCATGTCAATAGTTTATTATTATGGATTATCTTATATGATTCCATTTCTTATGGAGGTGATGAACAATGGGTCTGTGATTCTCAAAGGATTATTCTTGTAAGTGAATTCTCAGTGAGATTCAGTTCATGATGGCCGAAATTTTTGGAATATTGGTTGTTGTGGCATGTTTTAGTTGAGAATACAGAGGTGTTTCCCATAAGATATGACCTTCAATGATACCTAACTTTTAGTATATGTGGTATAACAAGATACCTTGATTCAAAACTAAATTATTAATGAGTCGGAGTTTTTTGATGATTTAAGAAACCCATTAAATGGGTTGGACCAGATTTGCAGTTTCCTTTGAGGCAGAAAGCATGGGTAAGTATAAGATTTTTTTATTAGTGAACGGGAAGTGAGATCAAGTTTATATTATATGCATTGGGATTAATTGGATTTCTATTGTGTGATAAGAACCTTGATTGATATATCCTTGTAATGTTTTGCACTTAGAGTGCCATGGAATCAAAGGTATGATTTTAAGGGTGAGACCAGTCGGGTGTTGAACCCTATTGTAAGGATTCATTTTAGTGCACTGGAAAGAGAATTCAATGATTCTCATAACTTAATATAGAATTGTATGGTGGATAAACATGTGTTTTAGTTTAGAATATGACATGTTCCATATTTTTAAGGGGATTATCAAGGGTGATTTAAATTATTGTAACTAGATTGCATAAATAGAATGGTTAGTGTTTTAGGTACGTTAACCTAGGTTCCTGGTCCGTGGTTCAGGTGATCATGAGATCCTATGAAAGGCTCTTTTGTAATCACTCTAACTTTAGGAGGATATTAGTGGTTGTCATGACTTTATGGTAAAATCATTCTTTTAGGAATTCATGCACACATCGGTTATACATAGTGCTGGTTGGAACTTGTTTGGATCCATTGCAATTATTTAGGTCATAAGGAAAACCAGAGAGGTGTAGCTATGGTAGACCTACTAAGTTCAGCACTTGAGGAATAGACTAAGGAAAATCCTTATAGTGGGGAGTGAACCATAGGCTATTGAAGGACATGATACACATTTAAAGTGGTTTGTTGATCATGAATATTTCCATTCTTAGTGATCCAAGAATTGGTGGTTGATTTTTTTGCGTTAATGCTCTGGTGTGAGTGATTTGGCTGCATACACTCATTATAATCGATGATGGATGGAGCATGGTCTATGAATGTAGTTGTTGGTTGTGGGGATATGATAATGATACTTTTATGGTGGGAAGAATTACATCAGTTGCAGTCAAATGTCTATTGTTTTGGGGTATTTTTGGATGTTATTAAATTGTTCATTAGTTGGTTGTGACAATGTTAATTGCACCAATTCTTTGAAAGAAATCATGGTAGTGATTTGACCCCTGAGGTTTCTCGAGGATAAGAATTTCAATGGTGGATATATTATAAATACATATGTTTTTTAATGTTATGAAATGAGAAAAAAATTCAATTTTTTATTTTATATACTCATGAGGGATAAAATGGACATTTTCCCTTTCCAAATGAACTAGGATAATTTTTATGAAAGCTTTGTTAGTCCCATAATATCGTATTTAATCTAGGACAGGATTTTATAGAAATTTTGAGCCATTCTAATTTTGGAGAAATATATAACATTTAAAAAATTAAATAAAATTTATCCATGCATTTTTGGACAGTGATAATTATTGAATAATGCATAAAATTGAGATTATGAATTGGTGGTTGTGTCCATAAGAGGGTATTTTTTAAAGTTTGTGCATAACCTAGTGTTAGGAATTGTGGTCAGGATCAGGCCCTTTTTTCCTTTCTTTTTATTTTTCTTTTTATTTTTTTATTTCCTTTTATTTTTTATTTTCTCCTCTACTCCTTTGGATTCTCACATATTCCCCCATTTGGATTCTCTTTGTCACATAAAAGAGAGGTATATAGAGATGGAGGTAGAGATATAGGTGTAGGGAAAAAGGTAAGTGTCTTTGTGGATCTTGAGTCGCATTGGATCATCATGCAAAAACTATAAAGAATGGATATGTGAAAAGATTTGGTAGATTGTGCCCAGAGTTAGATTGATTTTTTAGTTTTAATCTTTGATACACAAATATTTTATGTTTTTAATTTTTAAATCACTTTTATGACTATTGAGGTCCTCCTAGGGGTTGATCAATGATTAATTGAGAAAAACAGGGGTTTTAATAGGATTGCAGGGGTTTTACATTCGAAAAACCTGATCACATGATGTGTGGTTTCAAGAACACACATTGTGTGTTCTTAATGTTCAAGGAAGATAGAGTTTGGACTATACACCATGTATTTTTAATACACATTGTGTAGTGAGACATGTCTATGTGGCCAAGTACATGTCTAGAAACACCATGAAAGGGGTACTTGGTCGTGTAGTAGTATACATCCAGAACCCGAGATGTAAAAGTAAATGGCTAGACCCAAAGTGTACCCAAGGAATGTAATAGAACATGGAAAGGTGTGTTTATGATAGTGTACACCATGTACTTGTATATACACACTATTTATTGTCCCCTTTGAAAGGTTTTGGATGATTTTATTCCCAGAAGCTAGAAATAGGATAAATAGGGGCACATTCTAACTATTTTTTCACATAGAATGAAATAGTGAAATCCTTGGGGTCTTTTGAGGACTAATAAGAGTTGATTTAGAGAGATAAATTCATGATAGAGATGATATTCCCCAAGTAATTGAATCTAGAGGTCTCCCAATCAAGAATTGGGATAAGACCCAGATAATGGTTGTGAGAATGATCATAGGACATGGAATGGGATCGCAAAAGTCCTTGACTAGTGAGAGTATAGTAAAATATCTGGTTAGTAAGATTAAGTTTTTACTCAAGGAGGAAGATAGACTAGGTGTTCAGACCAACATAGAGTGACTTGGAAAGGGTATGGGGATGAGATCATCTCCCTTTTGATATTTTTCTTTTTAGGCATGTGAGTTTGTGAGATATTAGATACTAGGTTATGGGATTGTGTTCCCTTAATATATGGTCATTATCCCAAGGGTTGTGAATAATATTGAGGTCCTTGGTTGGGGTTATTTTCTACATGGTGACTTATGGGTCTCTAATAGGTTCCCCAATGTTTGATCTACCATATGCGGGTGCATATAATTATGGGTAGTGATGGTTGCAGGTGTCATTTTAAAACTCAAACCGATGTGTACGCCTGATGGGGATGAGAAGATGGTGATGGGTGTGGTTATTCAGCCAAGCCTTGGTGTGTTTCTATTTATATTGGAACTTTTTTACACCCTTAGGGATAGTGTAATACTTTTGGGCTACCATGATTTGGATTCGAGTATATGGATGTGAAGCAATGATTTGCAGTTGGGTGTATGGTTATGGATACCATGGATTTGCATCCAGATGCCTACACTTCCTTAGGATGGGTCCCTGATGTAAAACCCTGATATTTTATAAAATATTATTTTTAAAATAAATTTAATCTCATTGATATCTTATGATGCATACAACACGGAGTTTAAACAAACCACGATATACTATTGAAATACTATTATTTAACGTAACATTTATCATCTAGCCATTAAATTGGCGAGTATGAATAGAACTAACTGAATTGTGAAAAAAATTATTTACACAGGTATAAAATGAATTTATTGGTTATAAATTTATTATAAATTAAAATAAAAATCATTTGAAAGTAAAAGAGATATTTTTCTGAAAAAACTATTTTTATCCACATAATGTGTTTTTATATTAATAAATTAAATTAATCATTATTCATGAATGATTTTAATGAAATTTATATATTATATATTCAATCAAATACTTTAACATTCATCTAATGTTTTTCTATTCATGATATAATAATGTTTATATCTAGTTTTATTCTTAAAATGCATTTTTCTAAAAAACAGTTTTCTTTATGTTTCTCACACTTATTTTTAAAATGAATTTTTGGAACCTATAAAAATTTTATATTGAAAAATGGATTTTTTATATAAAATCATGAGGATAAAATTTGGTAAATATTTCCCTTTTATTTCTAGTCAATATGAATAGTAACCATAGAAATTTTTTTTCACCCCTCTAAGAGTAAAACAGGTAAAATAAAATTAAAAATTTAGGATAGGGATTTAAAATCTCTCTAAAACATACCTTTATACTATTAGGTGAGTTAATTTAGGTAATTTACATCCAAAAAATGAATATATTGTCACTATTTTCTATATTTCTTTGATTATGGCCTTTATATTAATTTTAAAAAAAAGAATACATACCAAATGTCACTCTCTTGACTTAAAAATCTATAAAACTTTTATATAAGGATAAATATAGGATATGTTTAGTTCTAAATTTTTATTTGAAATATAAATTAATTTTATTATTATATTAATATATTTATAATTTTTAGTAATTTAATAATTACCTGAAATTCTTACGCAATTCTGATATAGTATTTGATCAATTAATAGAAAATAAAATAAATGATTAAAAAAGTAAAATTAATAAAAATTGGGTGAATGGTTGGGTTCCATGAATTTTATAAATTAATATATCATATTATAGTTTTTTAAAGTATTATATTCTAATTACATTGTTTTCTTGTTTCCTTTAAAGTTAAATTGAATGAATAATATCAAAATGACATTAATGATATTTTATAAAAATAATATATTATTAAATTATTTAAAAATAATAAAAAACTTGAAATAGGACAATTTGGATAAGATATGTTTTAATATTTCATCTATTGTCCATTTATGATTCAATTTTTACCCTATATGTAAAATTATAAATGTTTAATATTGAAAAAGTTGTTATCATAGTTAGGGTTAAAATTGGTTAACCAAGGGGTTAATAAAAATGATAAGGTTTAAAATGGAACCAAAACCTATATAAATTTAATTGGTTGATGATATTTATACCTAATACATTTTTTATTATAACATTTATAAATTTTTAACCATTTTTATTGAGAATAACTCAACTATATTTAAATATTTTTTGTAATTCAAAGAGTGCCTCTCCCCTCGCTTATAAAAGAAAACATCTTATACTCTCTCCCTCACACCTGTTAATCATTCTATATTTGAAAAAACCTAACATAATAATTTTTTATATTTCTTCACCACATCCTAGTGATTCTTTTCTTTAAAAAATATCAATACTTCAAGGCTTAATGTGTAATTCAAAAGGGGGTTCTCAATGAAGAGGTATAACCCATAACCGGGCATTTTTTAATTTATTTATTCTTCAAACTTTTCTCAATCCATGGTATCCATTATAAAATTAATACTTAGTTATATTAAATATAATTAATTTTTTATTATTATGGTGTAACAATCATTATCCACTTTCTTCTCATCCTATGTAAAGGGAAAACATCACTTGTGCGCATTTACATCTTATCGTCTCCTCGTAGCGGTGTAATTCATTTTTCATCACCAATTTACTTATATGGTTATAATGATGGATTTAATTTACATTTATGTTATTTATTATATTATTATTATTCTATAAAGGTGAATTATTTTTTACCTTTATTTTATTTCATCCATCAAAAAAGGAAATAGTGTTTATGCATACGCACGGCCTACCATCTCCATGAATGGTGTAATTTATTTTTCGATCTCTACCTTTTATAGATAACTCTAAATATATATATATATATAATTAATGTATTATATTAATATAATTTTCAATATTATTTATATTATGGAATAATTATCAATGTATAAATATTGAGACTTCTGATCAGAAACATGCATGGAAAATGAAACAGCTATCACCCGGGTCAATGATTTTAATAAAGAATAATTAAAAAACAGGTGATTATAAGTTATAATAAAATCATATATGGTATGATATATATGATTATGGTTATATAATACATTTATAATAAATCAATATTTATTATAAATTATTTTTGAATGTGTGCAAAGAAATACGAGACATAAGGTAAGGGTTTTATATTACAATCTCATTATTTATCAGGATTAATTACGATTAAGTTATGAGGATGAAATATTATAGTAAAACTCTCAATAAACTCATTAATACTATTATAATATGTTTATTTATGGAAATTAAATTTTTTAATTTAATTTTACTCTCTTTAAGAACTCAAGAGAATGAACTAATGTTTTTTAAAAAAGCAACTTTATTTCTTTCTTCAGTTAAAAATATCTTTTCTTCCATGTAAAAGTTTTCTAAAAATTATTTAAAGAATGTTTTTACTATTATACAGTGATATTTTAAATTCATTTTTACCAATGTTAAAAAATTTATAAAAAGGTTTCAAAGGAATCTTCTTATTGTTTTTTTAATGATCCACACTTGAATCTTTACCAAAAATGTGGAAAAAATATTTGTTTTAACATACACTGCATGAATGAAATTTCCCAGCATCATGACTACTAGATGCTTTGAAAAATATTTTAAAAGTTTCCAAGGTTAATTTCAAAGAAAAAATCCATAATATTTTCTAAATTTTTATATTTTAAATAAGTGATTTCAAATTGAAAAGGGTATTCTCCTAAAAAAATGTTCCATGTAATCTTTTAAAGGTGTTTTTCATCTAAGAGTAAATCCTTTGATATTACCTAATATTTAATGGGGATATGATCTAATGATACCATTATTATTACTTATTTATATAGTTTATGATTATCATGAAAATATTTTTATGTCACAACCCAACCCACTAGGGCTCACCTGCCTAATGATAATCTAAGTGTGACTACCCCAAACCCGCCTCCAATAGGCCAGGGGCTACAAACTAGCACTGAGTAGACATAATACTAACATGGTAGGCCATATCCTAAGGTAAATGTATGCACACACACATTTCCAAGACCATACAAGGTTGAAATATAAAATATAACTCATACAAAATGCATGTATACATCTAAATCCCATAATCAGAGTAAAACCAAATACTAATAAGTAATAAGGTCCAAATACAATCGCACCAAAAAATGTAAAGAAGTATAACTAGATAGTAAAAGGGGACTACTGTGAAATGTGACTCCTAGTACAACCCATGGTATGTATAGCCCAAATATAATCTCTTTATGCTTCTTGTCCACCAAGAACCCCATCGAAAGGTCGGTCATCTGTATAAGATACGAAAAATGAGGGCAGAGCCCATGCAGGGGTGAGTATAAAAATAACTAGTAAGACACCCCAAAATCACTAATCATGAAGCATCAAGAGTAGTCATATCATTACAGGATATTCCAATCATAAATAGAGATATATTACAAAAAATACAAATACACTCATAGTAGACACTCAGTCTCAAGGTAAGGCCACAACTGCATTGTCATATTAAGATTCTACTCGAGATTCTGTAACTACACTCATCCAGGAGAAATCACTCAGTGAGTTAAATATTATTGTTGGCATCCATATGAGATATCATTCTCATTGGGTATATTTATAAGGAAGTATATGTTGTAAGTTTAAAGATATTGATATATAGATGGGGATCACACTCAGGGCCATAGGGTAATACCGACTGACCTAATCTATATTAACATTCTAAGTAGGGGATCGATGCATGTGTATAATTGGTCATGATGATTCTGAAAAACCCACCCAGTGAAAAAGATGATATAGGATCTTATCTCAACCTTTGGGAGAGATTCCTACAACTCTATCTTAAACTAAACCCTTAGAAAGGATTATAATCATTTATTCAACATGTAATGACATACTATACCCTCCAAATGATAGATCAAGGGAACATACCCCTAATAAAAACAGTACACACTGATGGGAAAAAGTAATCTAAGTCATATTTAAATAAGTACAGGGCATGTACTATTTGTACACGATGTGTCCCTTCATCACCAGGTCTACCCATGTATCACGGCATGTGCTCGTGTTTGTTCATGTGTACACCTGGTCATCTCTATATACCTAGCCATGTCTGTGTACTAGGGCATTTCCAATTTTATGGCTTAGCCTATGTACTATGGTAGTGTTGTGTACCTAACTATTTATATGACTGTGTATCCTCTAGGATACACATCAATCCACTGATTAAGGGTTTAATGGAATATTACTCATGTCACATGGAATTTGATACTTTTCTTCTTTGTAGAAACACTAGCACCATAGCCAGGGCCTCACGTGGAATGTATTCCTAGATTACACACCATATATAACAGGATTTTCCATAAACCATGGATATTATTCAAATGTCATAATACCCTCCTCTGATCTATGATCTAGCTGTAAATCACACTACTAAATAAGGATATGTTTCAGATGATCCCTACCATTATCTTTCACTAGAATCTGGCCATCTGATTCTCATAGGAAACTATCTATCACATATCTCATAACCACATGTAAAAATTTACATGAATAACTCTAATACAGTCCCGATCCATCATTTTATCTTGATCGCATCATTATTCTAAACCCATATCTTTGTTATCAATCCATTGCACCAAGAAACGAGTGCATAGTGATTGATTATTGGGTATTTGTCGAACCACCAACAAAAATGAAATCCAGTGATGAATGAATGAATAATGGGGGAATAAATTCATGAAACACAAACATGAAGAATATAACACATCTGGTTTTCATGTCAACCTTTATTTTTCTCCATTAGAATGATGAACAAAGAGATACAAATCAAACCAAAAAATTAAATCCCTGAATTCCACGCATAAAAATCCCATACTCGTAATACGATAAATTCGAGAATCAATATATTAGTTGATTAATTCAGGGTTTTAATAGGATAATAATACATAGATTAAACGACATAAAACAAACATCCTACCATAAGATGGATTGATCTTTGATGAAGAATTAATCTGTATCGTTGTCATTAGCGAGATCCTCGATTTTCATTGGTGTGAATGATCCTCAATCTGCCATCGTCATTCGCTAAGAATTTCTCCAATGTTATCTCTCAATTCTTAGGGTTATATGGATAACCCTAGGAATGATCATAAGAATGACTAAATAGATTAATATTATTTTTTCATCATTTTAAAAATAATTTATTTATTTATTTATTATTTACACCAGTGACAAATTTTTCACAAATAACTGACATTAACCTATATTATTTCACACCTATGGTAAATTTAAAATTATAAACTTAATGGAAATATCAAATTTTCTATATGAGACTCTGTTTAGGATTTATTCCAATTTTTTATGAAAACATCTTATTCATGATATTACTATATTTAATTTTTTTCAAATATCAATTTCAAGTTCATCGGCCCTCATAATATTGTGTTGTATCAACGCCTATCTATGAATATATTACTTGATATATTTTAAATATTTATATGGAAAAAAATTAGATATTTCCTTCACCACACCTTAGAAATTTTTTCATGAAAATAAAAAAGAATACTCAAAAATATGTGGGTACAGAGATCATATATGGGTCTCCCACTCAATGGGGATCTCTTAAAAATTCTCATGCCACCACTGATCATGAACCAAAGGAATCACTCACCCATAGAGGATATTCTCCTACCAATCCTCAATCTTCACCATATATTCTATAAAGGTTTATCCATCCTCAATATCTATCTCTCCCCATTTGATAACATGAAATAGGTCATGCACATATCTCCTTAGTTGCAACATAAATAAGACATTGTGTACTTGGTCTAACTATAGTAATAGAGAAAAACAGTACGCCACCTTGGTGACTCTGCATAGTATCAGAAAAGGGACAATTAATCTTGGTGAGAGCTTTCTTCCCTGACCAAATATATACAATCTAAATCAATATGAGACCTTCAATAACACATTGTCTCCATCCTTTAAATCTAAAGTCCTCCATCATTGGTACACATAGAACTTCTGATAGCTTTGTGTAGACCCCATCTGTTCTTGGATGATTTGTACCTTCTATTTCATAGCTCACTCCAACTTTGGCCCCTGATTTCTTACTTATAGAGATCATACCAACAAAGTTGTGACCTAAAAGGTCACCCATACAAGACCTAAAATAGTGTAATACCAATGGTGGAATGGTAGATTTTATTGTGTGAAAACTCTAACATGGGTAGTAGATCCTCCCAACTGTGGACAATGTTTAACATGAAAGGACACAACATGTCCTCCAGAACCTGAATGGTCCACTCATTCTAGCCATTATTTGGGTGGTGAAACACTATGATCAAAAACAATTGAGTCCCAAAGGTATCCTTCAATCCTCTCTATAATTGTGATGTTTAGTGCGCATTATACTATAAAAATATCATTTAAGTAACTCTATGGATCTAGAATATCTCATTCCATAAAGGAATCTCAAGATCCCTATAGAACTTTGTTCTCAAATAGCTAAGAAGTGGACCTATATGGTTATTGGGTCTATTATCACTGAGATAAAATCATTTCATAGAGATTTATGTGGTAACCTGTCACAACCCCCTCCCACTAAAGATGCCCCTCCTGAGTGGAAACGGTGAAAGGGAGATAATGACCCCTGAGTCCCGCCTCCAGTAGGCCCTGGGGTGGTGAGTAAAACCAAGGGTATGATTTTTCACAAATATGGGAGGCATTACCCTTTTATTATTTAATATCGGGAAATATGATAAACACCAAAAGAAAAAGAAACAAGTAAATGAAAATAAACCCAAAAACAAACCCATATGCATGTTTTATACAATACTGAAACAAAATTACAAGTACAGTAAAAGCTCCAAAGTACAATAACAAAAGAAAAGAAAGAAAAAACTACAACCAGCAAAACTCCAACGCCCAACTAGAAAGGTCCTGCACAGTCCCTGAAGTCCTCCTGAAAACCTGAAATTAAATGTAGGGTGAGAATACAAGTATAATCAGTAGAAAAACCTAAAGCTCTCATGCACATGTGGGGAGACATATTAATGCCCCGTGATAAAATAGAAGGAACAAAATCCTAGCAAGGAATCTATCCGCCCAACCTTACAAGCCACACTCACCAAGTATCACAAGTTGATAGAGTAGTATAGTAATATTATCAAAGTATGGGTACCCCGCACCACCTTCCCACTGAATACTGCTCAAGCCCTCATGCCTAACGCTCTGATGCTTCCCCCTCTTCCTGATCTAGTGCCACAACCTGTCCATATGAATCTCAAGCTAGTGCCGCAACTTGGCCAAATAAAGCTCATAGTATCCTACTGGCACTCAATCCTCGACCATCATAGTATCTCGCTGGAACTTAATCCTCATCCATAACCACATATCATCCCAAAGACACCTGGGAAGCACATCACATCTCATCCTGAAGATACCTGGGAACATATCACATCCTCATCCTGAAGACTCTTGGGAAACATCTGTCGTAACTTACCCGAAGGATCTTGGGCTATAGAACCTGGAAGAGGGAGAACAGGGAAGAACAGTAACCATCCATCCTTTAGATGTTTGAGAATCTCACCCCCATCCCACGGGTGTTCGGTATGTAGTGATCAACATGGTTGGGGTGCATAAATAAACATAAAATGTACATATTTATATAATTTTGTCAACCATTCATCCCATCCTAAGGCTTTTACAAAAAAGATCTGAGCACATGACTCAGCACTGCTACCTTGAAAGTATGCACACAATAAATAGCCCCAAACCCCATTAAGCTTTTCATGTTTCAACAGTTTTAGTTTATCAGTTCCTTAACTACCAAGAAACTAACAATAACCAAACCAGATCAATTGTTCGTAAAACATATCCCTGCCAACCACAAATAAAGTTATGGAAAACACAAGCAACACTATACCATTTTCTTTTATCATCCAATCAATTCCATTGATTTTCCATATTTAATAAACTAACATGCCCCACAATTAATTAGTTAACTCTTCCATTTTTATTCATATGCACAACCCATCCCTACAGCCCTGCACATAATTAAACCCCAACCAGCACCCACAAATTCATTCTTTCATTTATTTTAATCGGGGTGATCATACAAGGGTTCCAGGTATTGATTTAATCATCCAACTTTACATGATTAACCAATTTCCACATTCTATGAAATTCCATCCACAAAACAATCCATAAAAATAGGGAAACATTTAATTGCACAAGCAAAGGCCCCCAACGATCATGATTTTTAGTAGGCATATGCCTATTAAATTTACAACACAATCAAAGGGTAAGCATTGATGGAAATAAAACAACAATAACAACAAAATTTCCCCAAACTCGTTCGTTAACCAGTTATTATCTTTATTTACTAGTTCAACTGTATCTCATGAAACCAATAGGATACCCACCCCGCATGATGCACAAAATAGAGAGACATGAAGGTAATATCCCTACCTGAACAAGTTTTGATGTCCTTCTGCGAGAACAACCACCATGAGGATTTCGATCACTCCTCCCGACGACTACATCCTCCCATAGATGTTGTGTCACAACCACACTAACAACCAAGAGAGACTCCATTAAGGTTTAAGGTGTCACTTGTCATAGCATGGAAAGGAGAAATAGAAAGAGGATATTTAGGAAGGAATAAGAATGGGGTAGAACGTACGATTAAGATGACGTTCGTCGAAGAGCGTCGTTCCCATCAAATATCAGCAATCTCCTCGGTAGAAAACTGTGAATAGGAAGTCGAAGAAGAGGAAAAGGAACGAGGGGCACGATGTTCACCTCATCAACACAATTTTGCAGCCACTGAGAGATCGACGATCGGAGTCCGGATGAAGAAGATAGGAGGAAGGCTTCTGGGTCATCCAGGAGAGTCGTCGTGCGGAGAAGAAGAGAGGTCTGTAAATAATACGTGACCCTCTCTTATATAGGAAACAAAAAGGTAAAAAGGTACACAGCGTGTATTAATGAATACACGATGTGACCGTAAAATTGTTACGTTGTTTGATTGGTCAACACATGACACGTCACACGGTTTCCATGCGTCTAAGGATAATAATAACTTCAATTAATAATAGGTGTTTTATTGACTCAAGACATGATTCATAAAAAGGTATTCATCATTGGTCTTAAAATGACTATCATAATTTCAACCGTATGAGGGAGATACATTGGATACAATATCCTGTAATAATAATGATATTATTATTATTGGGTGTTTCATGGACAAGAGCCACGAACCATAATTTAATATCCTACATTATGCTTGAATCGACCGTATTAATGGTAGGATCACATCGCCACTGATGGAAAGTCAGTCGGACGTCACACGTAGGAGTTATGGTGGGTCGAAGATTTAATAATAATATTAAATATATTAATTCACGAGCGTTTTGGGTACCCGATCCGAAAACCCAAAAAAGACATCCAATATTGGACTCATAATTTATGTCTCGAATTCAGGGTCGCACTGCCACATATGGTTCATGAAACCAAGGTCGCACGAAGGAGTTTCGTACAAAAAGGTTTTTTATTATCATAATTAATAATAACAATATTTTAGTATTATTATTAATCATTTATTTATTTATTTTCACAACTCCAAAATCAATCATGATTTGGAGTCTTCTTGCTGGAATCAAACACTCCCTCCTTTTTCATTTATTTATCTTTTAACTTTATTCCCATTAATATCTTATAATCATTATTATAATATATAATAATAATGACTTACAAAAGAACCACCTTAATCCCACGCCACTACAAAAAGTGGCGCCTCCTTGGCTCCATGCCTTTATGGTTTTTATTATTATTATTATTATTTATTATTTCATCACCTTGTAATATCTCTCCAATCTTCATTCTCCTTCATGATTTTTGTTCTCTCAAAAGTGGCACCTCCCCTTCCTTTACTCCATGTGGAACGCCCCAACCTCCATTTCAAACCTTTATAATTATTTTTTTTAACACAATTATCATAAATAATAAAATCTCTCATCTATCCTCACATCTCAAATATCATTTCATTGAATTCAAAATTTAAATCTCATTAAATCTTTATTAATGGATCTTTCAAAATTTAGCCAACATTATTATTATAATTATTTAGTATAATAATAATAACAAATCTCCAATTAAAAAATTTATTAACTTGTCACCAATTATTATTAATAATTATTATTATTTTTGATGTTCGCCTCATTGACCATGTCCGACCACCATTACGTCAACATCGAGCAGTCTCCCATTACACACATAATTTATTATTTATAAAAAAAAAATCAAAGTGAAACCATGAAACTCCCTTAATTGAATTAAATACATTCAATTTTATTTCTTTTATTTCACAATGATTAAATTAAAATAATTTAATCTAATTAACACCAAATATTTTCATGCCACTATTATCAATTATTATTTTCAAAAATTATTATTATAACACGCGTCGTGTTTGACCACATCAAATTTTTACAAAGTAATGGACCGAAGAGGTCTGGGCCATTACATTAGATACCTCTCAAAACATTCTCATCCTCGAGAATTAAAAACCAACCCATATAAAGGGTAAAGGTCTGAACAACCACCCCGCAAGATACCTCTCAGGGCTCTCGTCATAATAGAAATCCAAGCACTATCCTAATTATATGAGTCAGGGAATTACTTCCCCCATGTCAAGATATTATCCGCTTTAGGCGGCACTAACTCGCCCACACGGGTTTAATCGCATCCACATTAATGTGTCTCGATTAGGGATTAGGTCCTCCTCTCCTCACATGTTAGGACTCTTCACACACATTTAAGGGAAAGAGGGGGAAAAATAATAGCATTATAGACTCATGAAAAACACGGTCCAGGCCCAAAGCATGGGTGAGAATGAGTTTCAACAAAGCAGTGTGATGATCCTTAATTTAAACAAAACATAAACGGCCGCATTTAAGTAAAACCGAAAACATCTCTCTTGATCTATGGCCTTTCTAGGGTTGCCGCTTCTGTTGCGTGAAACTGTCTGTGTCCCACTCCTCTACCTCTCTGTTGACGTCCACCTCCTCAACCATGTCCTAGTTGGGGTCCTTGAGGAACTCCCTGTGGTTGTCCATCACCTGCTCCAACTCCCCTTGGAGGGACTGAAGCCTATTGTTACTGGAAGGGTCGGGCAGGGAACTGTTGTTGGGGCTAGGGTTGAACCCAGCCAGTCCCTCCATACTAAGTCTCAAAAGGGAAATGTCTGCCAAGATTCCCACGATTCCCACATGCAAAGCACCTCGGTCCCTAGCCCATAGAAAACTGGTGGAAATCATGAGATTGGTATGGGACCTCCTGAATTCTGCTCCCTGTCGGTCGAAACTTGGAAGGTCCTGTTGCTGGGGATCTACTGCTGACCGCCTCCTTCTTGGACGAACTTGGGTGACTCCTCTCTCACAGCGGACCTACTTGTGAGCACATCCTCTCGATTATATCCGCCTTCTTATGTACTTCCAAGTATGTTGGTAAGGTGAAAGGGGTCACCGTGCACCAAATAGAGGGGTGAATATGCTGGGCCTCGACTGCTTGAGTCACCCGGGAACGACGTCCAGGTGCCATAGCTGTACGGTAATCAAAAAATGCCTAATCCCAAGTAGCAAGGAAATTTTTCCAAGGTTTCATTTTATCATTTTATTTTGATTTCTTTCCCAGAACACCCAAATCAAGTAAAACACAAATCATGATGATGCATGTACCTTTCCTAGGGTCTCTACCCTGCAATCAATGTAGTCTTACTTGGTCATTCAGTAAGCTAAGAGTCCTTGCATCGGATCATGGGGGGCCCTAAAATCTCGTGCCCTATCCTGTCTTCCCTGGCCTATGTCATGAACTAAGATCAACCAATACTATTTCCCTACCATCCCATGCAATCCTCACTATGCCTAACTCCATACTCTATCCTATCTCTCAACCATCACCTCTGATACCATTCTGTCACGACCCCCTCCTACCAAAGATTCCCCTCCTGAGATAGCAATGGTGAAAGGGGGATAATGACACCCGAGTCCCGCCTCTAGTAGGCCCCGGGGTGGCGACTAGAACCAAGGGTATGAGTTTTCACAAATATGGGAGCCATTACCCTTTTATTATTTAATACTGGGAAATAGGATAAACACCAAAAGAAAAAGGAACAATTAAATGAAAATAAACCCAAAACCAAATCCATATTAATGTTTTATACAATACTGAAACAAAATTAAAAGTACAAGAAAAGCTCCAAAGTACGATACCAAAAGAAAAGAAAGCAAAAAATGAAACCAGAAAAACTCCAACGCCCAACTAGAAAGGTCCTGCACGGTCCCTGAAGTCCTCCTGAAAACCTGAAAGTAAACATAGAGTGAGAATACAAGTATACTCAGTAGGAAAACCTAAAGATCTCGTGCACATGTGGGGAGACATCCTAATTCCCCATGAGAAAACAGAAGGAACCAAAGCCTAGCAAGGAATCTATCTGCCCAACCTTACAAGCCACACTCACCAAGTATCGCAAGTCAATAGAGTAGTATAGTAATATTATCAAAGTATGGGTACCCCGCACCACCTTCCCACTGAATACTGCTCAAGTCCTCGTGCCTAATTCTCTGATGCTTCCCCCTCTTCCTGATCTATTGCTGCAACCTGGCCATACGAAGCTTGAGCTAGTGCCGTAACCTAGCCATACGAAGCTCAAAGTATCTTGTCGGCACTCAATCCTTGGCCATCATAGTATCCCGCCAGCACTCAAACCTCGGCCATAACCACATCTCATCCCGAAGACACCTGGGAACCACATCACATATCATCCCGAAGACACCTGGGAATATATCACATCCTCATCCCAAAGACTCTTGGGAAACATCTATCGTAACCTACCTGAAGGATCTTGGGCTATAGAACCTGGAAGAGGGAGCAGAAGGAAGAAAAGTAACCAGCCATCCTTTAGATGTTTGAGAATCTCACACCCCGTCCCACGGGTGTTCGGCATGTAGTTCTCAACATGGGTGGGGTGAATAAATAAACATAAAACGTACAGATTTATATAATTATATCAACCACTCAGCCCATCCTAAGGCTTCTACACAAAAGATCTAAGCACATGCCTCAGCACTGCTACCTCGAAAGTATACAAACAATAAACAGCCCCAAACCCCATTAATCTTTTCATGTTTCAATAGTTTTAGTTTATCAGTTCCTTAACTACCAAGAAACTAACAACAACCAAACCAGATCAATCGTTCGTAAAAACATATCCCTACCAACCACAAATAAAGTTAGGGAAAACACAAGAAACACAATACCATTTTCTTTTATCATCCAATAAATTCCATTGATTTTCCATATTTAATAAACTATTATGACCCAAAATTCATTAGTTAACTCTTTCACTTTTATTCATATGCACAACTCATCCATGTAGCCCTGCTGCCAACCACCATAACCACAAACACATCGGAAACAAAACGCATACCACATCATCATCCCTTTGATACCATTTACCACAGCTCTGCTTCCCATCAGAACCATATCATACATGCCAACCCACAACTAAGCCAGCCGCATCCCCGCTGCTCACCCGTTCCACAACAACCCACGAAACACCGCTTCACATAATTAAACCCCAACCAGCACGCACAAATTCATTCTTTCATTTATTTTAACTGGGGTGATCATACAAGGGTTCCAGGTATTCATTTAATCAGTCAACTTTACATGATTAAACAATTTCCACATTCTATGAAATTCCATCCACAAAACAATCTATAAGAACAGGGCAACATTTAATTGCACAAGCAAAGGCCCCCAACGACCATGATTTTCAGTAGGAATATGCCTATTCAATTTTCAACACAATCAAAGGGTAAGCATTGATGGAAATAAAACTACAATAACAACAAAATTTCCCCAAACTTGTTCTTTAACCATTTATTATCTTTATTTATTGGTTCAACCATATCTCATGAAAACAAGAGGATAACCACCCCACATGATGCACAAAAGAGAGAGACACGAAGGTAAGATCCCTACCTGAATAGGTTTTGATGTCCTTCTGCGAGAACAACCACCACAAGGATTTTGATCACTCCTCCTGATGACTAAGTCCTCCCATAGACGTTCTGGCACAACCGCACTAACAACCAAGAGAGACTCCATTAAGGATTAAGGTGTCACTTGTCATAGCATGGAAAGTAGAAACAGAAAGAGGATATCGAGGAAGGAATAATAATGGGGTAGAACGTACGATTAAGATGAAGTTCATCGAAGAGCGTCGTTCCCATAAAATATCATCAATCTCCTCGGTAGAAAACTGTTAAGAAGAAGTCGAAGAAGAGGTAAAGGAATGAGGTGCACGATGTTCGCCTCGTCGACATGATCCTGCAGCCACTGACAGATTGACGATCGGAGTCCAGATGAAGAAGATAGGAGGAAGGCTTCTGGGTCATCCGGGAGCATCGTCGTGCGGAGAAGAAGAGAGGTCCGTAAATAATACATGACCCTCTCTTATATAGGAAACAAAAAGGTAAAAAGGTACGCAGCGTGTACTAATGAATACACGACATGACCGTACAACTGTTACGTTGTTTGACTGGTCAACACACGACACGTCAGGCGGTTTACATGCGTTTAATGATAATAATAACTTCAATTAATAATAGGTGTTTTATTGACTCGAGACATGAGTCATAAAAAGGTATTCATCATTGGTCTTAAAATGAATGTCATAATTTCAGGGTTACGCTGCTGTTGACGGTTCGTCAATCCAATACTGTAAGAGGGAGATACGTTGGATACAAGATCCCGTAATAATTATGATATTATTATTATTGGGTGTTTCATGGACTCGAGCCACGAACCATAATTTAATATCCAACATTAGACTTGAATTGATTGTATTAATGGCAAGATCACATCACCACTGACGGTAAGTCAGTCGGACGTTGCACACGGGAGTTATGGCGGGTCGAAGATTTAATAATATTATTAAATATATTAATTCACGAGCATTTCAGGGACCCGATCCAAAAACCCAAAAAAGACATCCAATATTGGACTCATAATTTCTATCTCGAATTCAGGGTCGCACTTCCACAGATGGTTCATGAAACCAAGGTCGCACGAAGGATTTGCAGACAAAAAGGTGTTTTATCATCATAATTAATAATAACAATATTTTATTATTATTATTAATCAATTATTTATTTATTTTCACAACTCCAAAATAAATCATGATTTGGAGTCTTCTTGCGTGCTGGAATCAAACACTCCCTCCTTTTTCATTTATTTATCTTTTAATTTTATTCCCATTAATATCTTATAATCATTATTATAATATATAATAATAATGACTTACAAAAGAACCTCCTCAATCCCACACCACCACAAAAAGTGGCACCTCCTTGGCTCTATGCCTTTATGGTTTTTATTTTTATTATTATTATTTATTATTTCATCACCTTGTAATCTCTCTCCAATCTTCATTCTCCTTCACGATTTTTGTTCTCCAAAAAGTGGCGCCTCCCCTTCCTTTACTCCATGTGGCACGCCCCAACCTCCATTTTAAACCTTTATCATTATGTTTTTTAACACAGTTATCTTAAATAATAACATCTCTCATTTATCCTCACATCTCAAATATCATTGCATTGAATTCAAAATTTAAATCTCATTAAATCTTTATTAACGGATCTTTCAAAATTTATCCAACATTATTATTATAATTATTTAGTATAATAATAATAATAAATCCCCAATTAAAAAATTTATTAACTTGTCACCAATTATTATTAATAATTATTATTATTTTTGACATTCACCATTTTGACCATGTCCAACTACCATTACGTCAACGCCGAGAAGCCTCCCATTACACACATAATTTATTATTTATTAAAAAAATATAAATAAATCAAAATGAAACCATGCACCTCCTCTCATTGAATTAAATACATTAAATTTTATTTCTTTTACTTCGCAATGATTAAATTAAAACCATTTAATTTAATTAACACCAAATATTTTCACGCCCCCATTATCAATTATTATTATCAAAAATTATTATTATAACACGCGTCGTGTTTGACCGCATCAAATTTTTACAATGTAATGGACCGAAGAGGTCGAGGGCATTACATAACCCCATCCCAAAGTTCATAAATATTTCATCCCACTTCAACTTTATCATATCATGGGGTTGACCTAAACCTTCTTGAACCTAAGACTCAGCCTTCACCTACTGACAAGTGAGGCATCATGAGACAAACTTCAATAAACCCTTATTAATTAATGGCCACTAAAACTAAGGTTAGAGGACCTACTAAATATTTTTAACACCTAGATATACCAAAAAATGGTATGTATGGAACTCCATCATCACCTCCTCCCACAACATCATAGGTACCATTATCCATCCTTTGAAAATTATTATGTGCTCCCCACCTTCAAAAAATCCATCAGAAGCACATCTGGTGTATATCTAAGTAAATGAGGATTCACAGTGGGCATATTCATGTTGAGCTTCCCTAACACACTATAAAAGCAGTGGGGTAAAAACCATCAATTGAAGACATGAAGCATCATCATTATCTAATAAGGACAAATGAAATAATGCTAACTAGTTCAACACCTCAGCCAACAGCTAAGAATAAGATCTCCTATAAAGAGCATCTGGTACAATGTTCCCTTTCCCAAGAGTATAGATTATCTCAAATCCATAGTCCTGGAGTAACTATATCCATCACCTCTATATTAAGTTAAGATCATTCTAAAAGAATATATACCTAAAACTCTTATGGTCAGAGTAGATGATAAACCTATCACCCATAAGGTATTTTCGGCACATCTTGAGGGAAAATAATATCTATGCCAACTCAAGATTGTGGGTTGCATAGTTCTTCTCATGCAGTCTCAATTTTCAAGACCCGTAGTCAATCACAGCCTACCTCTACATCAGTACACAACTAGGTCTAGATTCTAAATCATCTTAAAACACTACATACTCAACACCCACCTCTAGAAATCTCAATATGGGGGTGCTCTTGAACCTCTACCTCAACTCCAAAAAACCTGCTATAACCATTCCATCCACATAAAAGGTAGCTTCATATAGGTAAAAGCAGTCAAAGTTACTGATATCCTAGATAAATCAAGCACAAATATCCAATAGTATCATGTTAACCCAATAAATCTATACACCTCCATCACACTCTTGGGTGGATTCCAAGCCAACACTGTCTCATCCTTTGTTGGGTCCACTACTACACCATCATCTAAGATAACATGTTCCATAAATTGGACCTCCTTGATCTAGAACTAACACTTCAAGATATTCCCATAAATTTGTTTCTCTAAAAGTGTGTATAGAATCAACCTTAAGTGTCTCACATGCTCCTCCTAGAACATCAAGTACAAAAGGATGTCATTGATGAATTCCACCAAAAACTAGTCTATAGAAGTCTAAAAGATCCGGTTCATGAGTACCATGAACACTGTTGAAGAATTCATCACACTGAAGGGAATCACCAAGTAATCCTAGTGACTATAGTGACATCTGAATGTTGTCTTTAGTATATCATTAACTCGTACCCACAGCTGGTGATATACTGGTTTGAGTCCAACCTTTGAGAACCATCACACCTCTATTATTTGATCAAAGATGTTTTCAATCCTCAGTAGTGGATACTTATTCTTCATGTTCAAATGGTTCAAGTTCTGATAATCCATGTATAACCTCAAGCTCCCATCTGCCTTCTTGTAGAATAGCATTGGGGATTCCTAGGGAGAAGCACCGGGTCTCCTGAAATCCTTCCTCTACAAATCCTCTAACTACACCCTCATCTCATGAAGCTCTATGGGATCTATATAATATGATAACTTGTATATTGGGGTTGTCCTAAGATGCAATTCAATGAATAATTCTAACTCTTGGTAGAGATTTAAACTAGGAATGTCTTCAGTAAATACATCATTGTACTCATCCACCACAACATAAAACTGATAGATCGTAGAATCCACTACTCCATGATTCAATCTATAAAGTTGGTGAGTATTCAGATTTACCCTCATATGTATGAGTTCATTCTTCTCCTCCTATGTCTCCTTCTTACCTATGATGGAAAAACCCATCCCATTAATGTGAACACAATGCATACACCTCCTAAAAAAATCAATCTCATCATGAATGGTGTATAGCTAGTCCATTCCTAAGATGCCATTGTAAGGCCTCGTCACTGCCAAAAGGAGATCCCATGATAAATTCTCTCCTCCAAGAATCAGATCACACTATCAAAAAAAGTGTGTGATAATTGATTCATCTATGATAGGAGTCTCCAAGTGTAAGGGTTGAGCCAATGGTTCAACCAAAACCTCTATGTATCGAACTTGAGATGTATCAAGAAAAAATTGGCTCATGATTGTGTCTATAAAAACTAAATACAAGGTAGAAAAGACACATATTATACCTCTAATCATCCCTAGAGCTTACGGATCATAGGCCTCTATGGCCTCTAGATTTTTACACCCCCATTCACTAGCTCCATGATCCAAGTAGGGAGCACCTATGGGTGGTGGTGGAAACATGTTAAACCATATTCCACCTCCCACTTCTCTCCCTACTCCTCTACCATGTTTGATATTCTTGGAATTCCTTGATCCTACAATTGCCTCTTCCTAGGTGGCTTATCCACTATCTCTCTATCAGCTATATAGAAGGTCATACAATCTCACATGAGATATCCCTGACCGTCAAAATAGTATTACCACATCTACTTAGGCTGACTATATCCATCCGAAGAACCCTAAACCATATACCGTCATTCTTGAGATCACCTTCTGAAACTTATCTCACATCCACATATATGCATCTATCATTGACTACCTATGCTGAAGTTTTATCCCCCATGTTCCCAGTGCTAGCACCCATTGTCACTATCTGTTTGGCCTGAAATCTCTCTATCACCAAGGTACACTCTAGAACCAAAGTATTAGTAGGACTTCATAGATGTATCACACTAGTATATATGTCTCTTATTAGACCTCTCTCAATGGTTCATGCCCAAAATAATTGATCATGAACCATATCCATTAAGTATCACGAGAATTCGGTAAACCTTGACGAATACTCATCCATAGTCATGCCATCCTATTGTAGTTGTAAAAGCTCTTAGATGTTAACTTCATGCATCATGGATAGAGAGAAATCCACCATGAAGATATTCTCAGTATCTATCAATGAAATAGTCACCTCATCATATGAAATAACCACCATGCTTCACCAATTCCCTATGGAACCATGTAGAAGGCTCACCGCTAGGACAACCATCTAGTCTAAAGGTGTCTTGATGAGATGAAAGACTCATATAACTTCCTCGATCCAATCCTAAGATTCATGTGAGTTTGGAACACTACTAAACCTAAGGGGTCACTAATAATAAAACTCATGATGCACGCTCAGCCTGTACACCTCATCCTCTACTATAGAGAATACCATCTACTACTCGACAAGTGGATGTATGACTAGAAAACCACTCAGATGCACTAACTCTTGAACAGATCCTTGTATCACAGCCTTGTCACAAAGGGGATCATTATCACAATACTACTAATTAATCCCATCTATAAATAATTATGGAGGAATCCTAAAATTGGAAATATGTACCACGGTCAATGAGTATATCGGGGGAGCTGACTAAATAAGTAAATATAAACCCAACTCATTCCTATATGATGCATGTACCAAAGTATTTCTCCATGACCCATATCTACATGTATTGATTCAAAAGTTACATGATTGGGGTCTAAGTGTGCAAATACATTAGCCACTACACCAACACAGGAGTCCTTAGCCTAAAGGCCAAACTCAAAACACTTAACATTGTTACCATGAAACCCAAACCAATCTCACATAAATAAAAAAACTCTAAAATCCATTATTGAGATAGAACACTTCTCTAATACCACTTTTTATGACCCAACCCACTGAGGACCACCTAAATGGCGATAATATAAGTGTGACTACCCCAATCCCACATCCAATAGGCTAAGATCTAGATACTAGCATTGAGTAGGAATAATACTCACATGGGAATCCTTATAATAAGGTACCAATATGAACACACACATCTCCAAGACCATACAATGATGAAATGTAAAATAAAACTAATAAAAATGTATAAATACATATAAATCCCACAATTAGAGTATAAAAAAATACTAGGAAGTTATAAGGGCCAAATACAATCCCACCAAAAACCGTAAAGAAGTCCAACTTGTTAGTAAGAGTGGAATGAAATCAAATGTGACTCCTAGTATGAACCATAGTTTTTATATTATAAAACTAAGTTTTGTTTGCTCCTGGTCCATCAAGAACCCAAAAAAATTGTCAGTATTTTTCATAAGACAAGACACATGTGAACATAGCTCATGCAGAGGTGATTATAACAATGCCCAGTAGGACACCCCAAAATCACTAAGAATAAAGCATCGAGAGTAGTCATCTCAACACAAGATATGAAAATCATAAAAGGATACATACTACAAAGAATCCATATATACTCATAGTTTAAACTCAGTCTCAAGGTAAGGTCTCAACCATATTTCTAATCTAAGATTATACTAGAGAGTTTGTAACCACACTCACCCAGGAGAACTCACTCTAAAAGTCTGATAATACTTATGGTGTCTATCTGAGATATCATTATCATTGGGTCTCACCAAAATTAATTATATGATGGAAGTCTAAAGATATTGATACATAGATTGGGATCACACCTATGGCCAAGGGGTGATACTGACTAACCCAATATGGATTAACCTGCTAAGTAGGGGATCGACGGCCATGTACATTTAGTCATGATAATTTAGAGAACCCCACCTAGGGAGAAAGAGGATATAGGATCTCATCCCATTATCTTAGAGATATTCCTAAAACTCTATTTGAAACTAATCTCTTAGAGAGGATTATAATATTTTGTTCATGATGTAATGACATAATATACCCTCATAAGAATCAAGCAGGGGAATTCTCCCTTAAGTAAACTAGTCTGTGCAGAGGTAAAAAAAGTCTCCAAGCCATATTTGAAGAAGTACATGGTGTTTCCCTTTAGCACCGGGTATACCCATGTATCACAGCCAATTCACATGTCCATCATGATGTACACTTAGTTGTTTATGTGTACCAAGTCACTTCTGTGTACCAAGACATGTCCAAGTATATGGATCAGCCCATGTATTATGGTCATGTCATGTACCTAGATATTTTTTGTGTCCATGTATCCTCCAGGATAAATGCAGAGCCACCAATTAAGGGTCACACAATTTTTGAAATGTGTCACAAGGCATGTGATACTTTTCATCTCCACAAAACCCTAGCACTGCATCTAGGGACCCACACTATGTGTATTCTTGGATTACACTCCGTGTATATTGAAATTTTCCAAAAACCAGATATATACTTCACATATCATCATATGCTCCTTCTATATTTTATCTGGCCCCAAATCACATCGGTAAATAAGGATCTGGTTCGGCTAAGCCTTGTTGTCACCGCTTACTAGAATCTGGTCATCCAATTTTCATGGGAAACCATTTATCATGTCTCTTGATTCCACATTTCAAAATCCACATGAAGAACTCTGATATGATACAGATGTTCCATTATAAATCGATCACATCATTAATTCAAACCCATATATATGGTATTAATATATTTCACTAATAAATGGATATGAAATGGTTCATTACCATATATTTTTAAAACCAAAAACAAAAATGAATATCTTTAATGAAAAAAAGAAGGTGGGAAGAAATGAAAAAAATAAAAAACATGAATAATATATCTTAGACATTCTTCGTGTCAGACTTGATTTGTTGTCATTATAATGATGAATGAATATATTAAAATCAAATAAAAAAAATAAATCCCCAAATTCCCCAAATAATAATCCCATACCTATAATACAATTGATCCATGAATCAATACCTTAGTTAATTAATTCATAATCATCATAGGCTAAGAAAACAGGGATAAATCCACATAAAATAGATATCCTACCTTGAGATGGATCAATCACTAATAAAGAATGAATATTAATCATTTTTGTTGTCAAGATCCTTGATTTCCATTGGCGTGAACAACCCTCGATCCATCTTCATGATTTTCCAAGACTTCCTCCAATGCTCTCTCTCAATTCTCAAGGTTATACGGCTAACCTTGGGAATTGGTCATAAGAGTGATTAAATAGAGAAATATTATGTCACTAAATTTATATAAATAAAATTTATTTATTTATTTATTTATTTATTTATTTATTTATTTATTTATTTATTTATTTATTTATTTATTATTTACTCCCATGATAACTTTTTCACAAAAACCCGGTGTTGAAATATATTATATCATGCCCAGGGTAAAGACCGCATTCTAAACTCAATGGAAGTATTATATTTCTAATATGAGACTCTGTTTAGTAGTTATTCTACTTTTTTATAAAAACTTTTGCATGGAGATAATATATTTAATATTTTTCAAATATTAATTCTAGGCTCACCGGGCTTCAGAATCTCAGTCGTCTCATCACCTAACTCTGAAAATATTACTATATATATTTGAAAGATTTACATGGAAAAAATCAATACATTTCATTTTATGAAACTCATTCCTTTTCCATGGGTTATGATATGATTAATTGATGAAATATTTATGAAACCTTTTTCTTTTATTATTGGTTATGTCATGATTAAATGTTTATGTAAAACATTTAATTTTCATAGTTTAGGATATGATGAATATTTTATGATATTTTGACTCATATATTTATGATTTTCATTATGTTAATAGTAGGTCAACAATTATATATCCCTCTAATAAATTGGGTAAAGTTGTATATGTCATGAGATAAAAAATATTGTAATGGGGAATAAAACTAGTTCAATAAGGGACTTTGTCCACTATGATAGTCTTGGGGGTAAACCTTGACTAATATAATGGAATGGGGAGTGAACCCAAACCACTATAATATTCTTGGAAGTGATCCTTGAATACTATGGAAATGGTTTTCTATGCTTACATGTGTTCCAAAAATCTATGTCATAGGATAATGTTATGATATCATGGATTATATTCTTTGATTCCTTTATTATTCATGTATTATGAAATATAAATCTTTATTATATGAATCGAGATTGTGATCTATGATATGCAGGGTATGGTTTTCAAATGTTAAGATCATTTTTTCATACCTTTATTCTCATGTTATGTTTATGTGATCATTAATTTATCCCCTTTTGACCCTTACTGTGCATTTGAGATCATTGTTTCTAATATTTCCCTTTACCAGGGTATGAGGGATGTTTTTAAATATGATATGTATAGGAATTGTGGAATTTGTAAAGAATTAAGTGGGTGATGAAGTAGATATTATATGAATAATTTGTTTATGTATCCAAGTTTCCAAAGGAACTTGAACAATATGATTATAGCATGGATCAATATATTATGTAATGAATATTCATCTAATAAGAGGTAATATATTTGTGTGAAAATTATAGGTCACTATAGTTTATATCAGATAAATTTTTAGTTACCTTTGGAAACTAAAATGAGAAAACTTTACTAAGAACCCTTAGGATAATCCTATGTATAAGAGAAAATCTTGAGTTATGGTAAAGAAATGAGTGTGGTTTTCCTAGAAAAACATCCACATCAGGATACTACAAGTGGATGTGGTTTTGGAACAGATGAATCTTGGGGTAATGACCCTAAAAATGGTTGGTTGAGTATATATCATCCATTATTCTAGTGCACAGTAAGTGTTCCCTTACTTTTCACCTATCTTGACACTCTTGGGGGATATACTTGGATTAACTCCATTTTCTTTTTGAACCATTATGAGGTATTTGAATATATGATGATCATGAATGACCTAGGTTAAACCTAGGGTTCATGGATTGAAAAAAAGGTAATATGATTTAGACATCCTATGAAATATTTTCATGATTGTATGATTTATCACTCTGATTACTGATTTTTTATAGTCACTCAATCCATTTTTTGTTTTACTATGGTATTGAAGATAGAATTATTAAGTTGAGGTGGTAATAGAAATGATCAAATATTAAATTATATTATTTGAGCTTATACATATGAATTACTCTATATCATGATATGTATTTAGGGATATTCATTAATATATTTAGTGATTAAACATTGAGTTATCAGTAAAAACTTCTAATGGTACGATGATTTCAGCTAATGTTTATAGCTCCTCTATGATAGAAGTTTATGGGAATGTGCTTCTTGAGAATCTCAAAATTATTCTTCTAGTTGGATTTAATGTTATTTTGATTAAATATTGTATTTCCTTACATAAATCCCATATTAATTTCTGAGGAAGGGAAGTGATGTTTTATATTCTGAACCAACCTACGATCTTCTATCAGTACGATGGTAAGTATTAACTTCCTATGGAAATCATATCCATTATATGGGAATTGATTCCTTTTCAAAAGTGGTGTTTATATTAAATGCTTAGAGGGAAACTCTAAATTTAAGATATTCCTATTCTATATGAGTTTTTTGATATCTTTGTAAAATATTTTCATGGTCTTCCACTAAATTGTGAAGTTGAGTTTTCAATAGATCTCATACCTGGTGCTACACATATTTCAAAGAATCTATATAAATTGGACCCAATTGAATTGAAATAATTAAAGAATAAAATCTAATAGAATCTTGAAAATGGATTCATTCAGATGATTATTTAACACACCAATATTTAAAAAAAACTATGTTTTATAGTGTATATGACATGCAACACCAAACCTAAATGAACCATGACTATTTAAATATAGTCGTTATAACCTAATTATTAAATTAGCGAGTATGACTAGTGTTAACTAATTTATGAAATAAATATTAATTTACAACTAAATATAAATTTATTTATAAATTTATTATAAAATAATCATTTAATTTTTAATAGACATTTTATTCTTCAAAAATAAATAAGTAAATAAATATGTTTACTTCAAAAACGATTTTTGTGAGAAAATATTATAATTAATTTTTATAGGTTTTAGAAAATTTATTTGATAAAATTAACTTAATTTACGAAATCATCATATAAAAATAACCTATATTGAAATTCTAAGATTCTTCTAAAGTGGTTGATTTTTTAGTGAATAGTGAAAATTACTGATTTTTCAAATACCGTCATTTATTTTCATTAAATATAGTAATTTAAAAGTTATATTATATTTTAGATTTTTTATTAAATTTAAATATGAACCATTTTATTTATAATAATATAATTTATTTATTTTTAATCATAAATATTCCTAATTTCCGTATAAGTTTATTTTTATGCTTAAAAGAGGCCTTTTTGAAAACAATTCTTAAGTGCATAAATTTTATTAATTTTAATTAACTAAAATAACCCAAATTAAATAAAAATTTAAATGGAATTTATATGTTATAGATATATTTATATTAATTTAAAATTAATATAATTATTATTTCTATTCATATAATAATATAAGATAAACCATTTCATGGAAAATGCATTTCTTGAAAAATAGTTTTTCAACATGTTTTGTGGGATTAATTTTAATGTTAATTCTTAAAATTATATTATTTAAATTTTATAAAATGGATTATATATTTTTAATAATCATAATTAATATTATTTAACAAGTTCAACTTAATTTTTGTTCATAATGAATTGTAAAAATAGAAGAAAAAAACAATTTACTGTGGTGAAAAACTAAAATGGTAAAAGTAAGTAACCTTATAGGTAAAAGGAATAAAATATTTAAAAAATGTTTAATTTTAAATGTTTTAGGTTTCAATAGACCATATCACCCATCAAATATATTATTTATCAATTTTGGATGTACTTGTATTGAGAGTGACTTCCCATTATTGAATGGTTTTGGGTATTTACAAAAATGACACTCCCTCTCACTTACAAAAGGGAACCTACTATCCTATTATTTCCATACTTAAAAATAATTTTGGTTCTGAAAATAACTTCCAAAATAACTTACTTACTTCTATACCCATTTCCTAGAGGCATTATTTTTATCATAAATTCAATCTATGAAGGGTTTAGGTATAATCCTAAAGAGGTGGTCCGAATAAGAGGTATCATTCTTAACAGAGCATTTTTGTTTTGTTTCTTCTTACTCATATTTAAAATATTATTAAAAAATTATGAAATAATAACATCCCATATAATGAAATTTTATTATGTTAATTTCATAACCAACATTTATCTCTACTTCCATCAAATGGGAAATGAAACCATCGTTCGTGAGTACTGGGTATTATTTCCTCGAGCACCGATGTAATTCATTTTCCATCATTACCTCTCATGAATGTTCATGATAATGGATTTAATGTTTATATATTATATTCATGAAATATTAATAATTTTTTAAAAATAATATATCATATACTTTCTTACCTTACCATCCACGGAAAAGTGATAATGTCATTCGGGTATATGGTGGACTACCACCTTGCTAAGAGATGTGATTCATTTTTTATTACCGCATCACATGGATGGTATATGTAAGGGTATTTTAATAAATAATATGATATTTATTATATAATTATAATTATATAAATATAAAATAACACTTACCTTATTTATAAGCAAGGGTTCTATAACGTCCCTGACCTGGGAGCCACTAAACCGGTGCTCTGATCCGGGTGGTTACATGACCTTAAGGGCACCTCCCCATACGCCAAAGGCTGCCGACTAGCAGCGGGGGTCTATATGGTCAAGTGGGGAGACTATACCCCCTTTTTATTAGAGTAATACACAACAGAAATAAACCAATAGAGGAAACAATAATCAAAAAACAAGAAACATGTATAAAAACCATTTTCATCAATAAAATATGTCATGTCATACTACAAGTGCAAAAGTGAACAAAAGCCCAAAATGAGGACAATGGCCAAAATCCCCAAAATGGTCCCACCTCTAAGTTCGAATCCTCCACCAAGTGCTACCCATGTCCACTCACTATCTAGAAAGGTCCCTTTCCCTTCTCCTGACCTGCAAACATGAAGTCTGCTCGGGTACCCAATGGCGGCCTGAGTAGGGTGTGAGTACAACTCAGTAGGCCACCACCAATGGTGTCTACAAAATATCCAGTATAATTAGGTAGTGCATGCAACAGGAATATGAATGATAGTTTCCAAGTAATTAATTAAGGTGCCACTAACCAGTTCAGAACCAAATCCATTACCACTTCTATTACCATTCATTTATTACCAATTATCATCACTTACCATTTCATCTCATTTCCATGGGTTAATCACATACATTATGTTACATGGGTATAAGGCCAACAATAAAATGCAAGAGGGTAACACATCATTATCCTATCTCACTAGGACTAACTCCTCATAGCAACCATAACCTCACCTCGAAGCCTCAGTCCAGGTGGATGCAACCATTAGGAGAATAGACCCTCAATCCCCTTTCCTAACCCGTGCATTTAGGGTGGAGTTTATAACCTCAGTCTTCACTCGACCCGTGGGCGTAGATCCTCATGTCATACCCCACTCTACGAATCCATGTGAACATGCTTATATATATAAGTAACCATCAACCATCCAAACCATTGCCCTTCGGCAACACTATTCACAACAACCCACATGGGAATCCACATCATGCCTTAACCCATTAACACATTACCATTTAACATAATTTAACCATTCACCCAATTCCCATGTGTTATGCCTATCTCACTAAGCATTCAACATTAAACCCATAACCTATCCCATTATGTTCTTTAATCAGTTTACACATTAACCCATTTAACACGTTAATCATCCCCATGAATCAACCATTTAACCCATTCCACTTTAACCCTTAGGTTATTTCCAAGTCTAGGTGCATCACCTAACTTCTATTCCAAGTTCAACCAATCATGCCAACACATTTATCAAGGGCTCTACAATTTATTACAACATGGTCACTTGTTTAATATCAATCCCTAAATCTGAGAAATGTTGGCTCATCCCATGGATGGCCCCAATTAGGTCAAGTCTATCCCAACACATCCCACGGGGATCGTGAGGGTTCCCATTTCCCATTTTAAACACCATTATTACCAAACATGCCAAGGTTATCCAAAACATAACCAAAAGAAAGCAAGAACACAACTAAACATGCACAAATACCCAAATAACTATGGGATATCACTTGTAGACCACCTACCTTGAAACCGCGGTTGAAAACACTCTCAATCAAGTCCTTGGACCTCGATCTAACCAACCTTTGGAGCTTCAACCTAAAACTCACCCAAAAGTTAGGGTTTTAGAGCTTCAGAATGAGAGGGAGAGAATATACAAACCCTAAACCAAAAAAGAGAACCAAGGATGAGATTAGTATTACTCGGAGCTTCGATCCGCAACAAATGGCACCAAAAATTCCATAGAGTCGAAGGAGAACCACCCTTGGGAAGCTTAGATCGGCCAATTTCATCCTAGGGTAGAGAGGGGGGAGTGGAGAGGAAAATCCTGAGTTGGGGTTTAAAAGCCCAGAGTGGAAATTTTGTAATTTTTCCTGACTTTAGGTGGTCGCACGGTTTGCCGCATGGTTTGGAAAACCATGCGCAAGCCATGCGCATGCCACTGTCCGGAGGAGGAGGGGTCGCATGATTTAGCCGCACAGTTTGGAAAACCATGCGCAAACCATGCACATGATTCTGTCCAGAGGAGGAAGGGTCGCACGGTTTAGCCTGGGTAGGCCGCACGGTTTGCCTGGCCATGCGCAGGCCATGTGCCCTAGCCTATCTTGGCCATATTTCCTTTCTTTCGTGCCCTGAGCCCCCAGAACACCCCCAAGGCCTCTCACACTTTTAGGAAACATCCCTTGAAGCCCAAAACAAGGGATTCAATCAAAACATAACAAAAACATACCTTTCCAAAAACTGGGATCTTACAATCTCCCCACATTATAACGGCTCATCCTAGAGCCGAGTTCCCAAGCCTCATTGCTCCACCGAAGAGAAGAGTTCGGACCACTGAGCCCACATATCTGATTCCCACTCCCAAGTTTCTTCCTGAACTTTACCATGCTACCATAGTACTCGCACTAATGGCACAAGATTTCCTCACAAGACCTTTTCACTACGATCCACCACATGGGTCAGATGCTCCTCAAAGGACGCATCAGCCTCAAGCTCCACATCCTCAACATCAACCACGTGAGATGGGTCAGGGTGATACCGCTAAAGCTGCGACACATGAAACACATCATGCATCCCACCATACCGTTGTGGAAGAGCCAATCGGTAAGCCACTGGTCTGATCCTCTCCACAATCTAAAAAGGTCCCACATACCTGGGCGCCAACTTACCCTGCCTTCGTATCTGACGGTGACCCAACCTTGGAGATACCCAAAGGAACACTTTATCACCCACCGCAAACTCAAGAGGTATACGCCTCCGATCTGTATATGAATTCTTCCTACTCTGAGTCGTATCCATCTACTTCCTGATCAACTTAACTCTCCCTGAATTCTACTGCACAAGACTTCGCCCCAACAACTCAGATTCACTAGCCTCTATCCAATACAACGGAGAACTACATGGTCTCCCATAAAGTGCCTCAAATGGTGCCATCTGAATCGTAGCCTAAAAACTATTGTTGTAGGCAAACTCAACCAATGATAGGTGTCTCTCCCAAGAACCACCAAGGTCAAAGACACAAGCTCTTAACATGTCTTCCAACACTTGGATTGTACGCTCCGACTGCCCGTCCGTCTGTGGGTGGAAAGCCGTACTCAAAAACACCTGTGTACCAAGCGCTTTCTACAACCCTTTCCAAAAACATGATGTGAAATGCGGATCTCCGTCCGAAAATATGGTCCGCGACACCCCATGCAACCGCACTATTTCCCAAACATACATCTCACCTAACTGGTCGACTGTAAGGGTCTCTTGAATCTGTAAGAAATGAGCCACTTTTTTTAATTGATCCACAATCACCCATATTGCATCATTCTTCTGCGGCGTCCTCGGAAGACCCACAACAAAATCCATTGTCACATCATCTCACTTTCATTCCGGAATGGGAAATGGGCAACAAACCACCTGGGAGTTGATTCTCGGCCTTCACCTACTGACAAGTAAGACACCATGCCACAAAACCCGCAACTTCCTTCTTCATTCCAAGCCACCAAAACTACCTTTGGAGATCATGGTACATCTTGGTCAAACTAGGATGCACTTACCACTTTGATGCAAGGAACTCACGAATCAACTCTTCCCACACACACTTTGGCACAACCACACGATCACGAACACGAACAACACCGTCTACACTGACGGCCCATCCAGAAGGTAGATCCCCACCTTTAAGATTTTCCTTCATGATCAAACACTTAGGATCATCAAGCTGACCTTCCTTAATTCAACTCAAAAGTGTCGAGTCCATCGTTAAGGAAGCAAGAGTGACCTGACCATTCTCCTCCTGCACCTCCAGGTGCATCTCTGCAAACAAAGTCATCACCTTCCACTTGGTGTTGGATTCCTGAACCACTTGATTATAAACCTTTCTTCTCAGAGCATCAGCAACATTGTTTCCCTTTCCTGGTGTGTATACCAACTCAAAGTCAAAATACTGGAGATATTCAACCCATATTCGCTTTCGAAGATTCAGATCCTGTTGTGAGAAGATGTACTTTAAACTCTTATGGTTGGTAAACATGGTAAACCATTCTCCCAACAGATAGTGCCTCTAGCACTTCAAGGCATACACTACAGCAGCCAACTCAAGGTCATGAGTGGGATAATTCTACTCATGGGGTCTCAACTGCCTTGACCCATAATCCACCACCCGCTCATCTTGCATCAGCACAGCCCCAAGTCTGATTCCAGACTCATCACAAAACACGATGTACTTCTTACCCGTCTTAGGTAAGATCAAGATAAGTGTGGTCATCAGCTGCTTCTTCAACTCTTGGAAGGAATTCTCACAAGCCACAGACAATTAGAACCTGATTCCTCTCTTGGTCAAGCCTGATAGTGGTTCTTTCAAGCAAGATAAATCCTGAATGAACCTTCGATAATACTTGGCCAAACCCAGAAAAATATGAACATCAGAAACACTCTTGGGCTGCTCCCAAGATACAACTGCCCGCACTTTCTATGGATCCACCGACACACCTGCCTCTGAGATGATGTGACCCAGGAAATGTACCTCACCTATCTAGAATTGAAACTTGGATATCTTGGCGTATAGTCGGTGCTCTTTTAGCGTACCCAGGACGATGTCAAGATGTTGGGAATGATCGTCGTGAGTTTTCAAGTACACTAAGATATCTTCAACAAAGACAACCACAAACTGACCTAGATAGGGATGAAATATACGGTTCATAAAATCCATAAACACTGTTAGTGCATTGGTCAAGCCAAAAGTCATTACCACAAACTCAAACAACCTGTACCGACTTCAGAAAGATGTTTGTGGTATGTCATAGGACCTCACCCTCAACTGGTGATAACCCGGCCTCAGATCAATCTTAGAAAACACTGATGCACCCCTCAACTGATCAAACAGGTCATCAATTCTAGGAAGAGGGTACCAGTTTTTCACCATCACCTGATTCAACCTTCGATAGTCAACACACATTCTTAACAACCCATCGGCCTTCTTTTCAAAAAGCACGGGAGATCCCCAAGGAGACGTACTAGGACGGATAAACCCCTTACGCTCCAACTCCTCAAGCTGAAACTTCGGTTTCTGGAGTTCTACCAGTGCCATTCGGTATGACGAAATAGAAACTGGCTCTGCTCCCGGCAGCAACTCGATCGTGAACTCAACATCCCTCTCAGGGGGTAACACCGAGAAATACTCAGGAGACACATCCTGAAACCGATCCACCACAGGAGGTAAATTAGTTTTTTTCCCTCCCTCATCATCATTAAGCATGAGACATGCCACTTGAGCCATGATTCCACTCATCTATTGACAAAACGGCCCCGCACGCCCTGCTCGAATATCCCATTCGCCACGGTGGGCATAAGCGTCACCCTCAAGAAACCTGAATGATACTTTGTGACGATAACAGTCTATATGTGCCCGATACAACACCAACCAATCCATTACCATGATTAAGTCAAAACCTAACATCTCGATAATGAACAAGTCCCACAGAAAATGATACCCACCAACTTCCAAGGCACATCCCTTGCACTGCTTGATATCCTCAACCCGCACCCCCAATAGAGTGTCAATTGACATCACCCCACACACCCTCTCCACAGGTAAACCTAGCGCTACCACAAGTTGAGCAGAGATAAAAGAGTGTGTAGCACCTGTGTCAAACAACGCACTAGAAAAAGTAGAAGCTACAAGGATCATACCTCGAATAGTCGATGGTCCAGCCTCGTCATTGCCAGGCGCAAAATGAACTGCCTGAAGCTGACTTCCCCTCTACCCTAGGATCCATCCTGAAAACCCTATGTTACACTATCCTGCTAGCATGAGAGATCTTTCCCTGGGGTTCCACATCCACCGCCCCTGCCAGTACGGCCCGAGGAGATCCAACTGCCTGCCTGATACGGGGCAACTGATCCCCTTCCAGTACGGCCCGAGGAGATCTAGCATGTTGTGATCTCTCATGGCGTCACTTTCAACCTTCGGTTGTTGCACCGCTTGTTTGTCCCGCTGACACCACAAGACCACTACCCGAAGCTCTCTTCAGGTTTCCTTCCGAGATCAGTGCCTGATCTACTACCTCTGCAAACCTCTTCAAGCGGAAGATGTTTACTTGAGACCCGATCTCATGTCTCATCCCATCCTGGAAACGCCTTGATATTACTACCTCATCCCCTACTAACACTGGGACAAAGCATCTCAAATCAGTGAAGCGACTAGAATAGTCCATCACCGATAGCGATCCCTGACTCAGGCTCATAAACTCTATATCCCACTCCTGTCTCAAAGTCTCTGGGTAGAAATTCTCCAGAAACTTTTCTTGAAAAAACTTCCACGACATTCCCTCAGCCTCCTAGATTTGAGCATGAATGTCTCACCAATGCCTATCCTGGCCTCGCAACATATAAGCAGCCGTATTCACTCGATTTTCAGCATGGGTCTCCAGATGGTCCAGTATCATCTGGACAGACTCTAACCAGAACTCTGCTGCCTCTGGCCCACCCTATCTGGTGAAAGTCGGAGGGTGCTACAGCTGGAACTCCCTGGTCAGCTCAAATATACTCGGTGCAACCCGCCCTGGGTCCCAATCCATCATCTGCATAAGACGAGCCAAGTTCTCCCAGAACTGGTTTTCTCTACCTTCATTGATTACCACATTTTCTTGCTCCTCTACTAGAGGAGTGTTCTCAGCAACATCCTCATGTTTCCCAACTGGTAACCGATGTCGATGTGGCATTTCTCTACAATTCCAATCATGAGATTTTAGAGCACATACCATAAACTTTCATGACTTCATAAAAATCTCTTTACTAGCTAAAACGACCTACTTGTTTTATTTAATTCTTCTCATTATTCCTTGGTTTCATGAAATGCATGATGCACCCTACTTTCCTGCCTTACACACCCACCCCATGCGTGTGTCTAACACAATGCATGTCACCTATCTCCCTAGGTGACTATAATGATGCATGAATGCAAATCCTCATGCTGTTAAGGCCACGAGCCAAATATCATAAAACAGTCATATCAAACCACATGTGCATCACCCAATGGTGAAATATCATCAACTATAACAACACACAACCAAGAACAACATTTTCCACCCAGGGTGACTTGGGTTTTCCCCCGTACATGGGTTAGCTACTCCCAAGCACGAGCTCTTTACCAAGTCCTGACACGTCTTAACCCTTGGATACCAATAAAAAATAACAAGACCTCAGAGAAGGAGAAGAAAGACCTCCTCTAATACCACTTTGTAACATCCTGGCTCGAGAGCCACTAAACCAGTGCTCTGATCCGGGTGGTTACATGACCTTAAGCGTGCCTCCCCATACGCCAAAGGTTGTCGACTAGTAACGGGGGTCTATGTGGTCAAGTGTGGAGACTATACCCCCTTTTTATCAGAGTAAGCTACAACAGAAATAAACCAATAGCGGAAACAGTAATCAACAAACAAGAAACATGTATAACAACCATTTCCATCAATAAAATATTTCATGTCATACTACAAGTGAAAAAGTGAACAAAATCCCAAAACAAGGACAATGGACAAAATCCCCAAAATGGTCCCGCCTCCAATTCCGGATCCTCCACTAAGTGCTACCCATGTCCACTCACTATCTAACAAGGGCCCTTTCCATTCTCTTGACCTGCAAACATGAAGTCTACTCAAGTACCCAACGGCGGCCCAAGCAGGGTGTGAGTACAACTCAGTAGGCCACCACCAACGGTGTCTACAAAATATCCAGTATAAATAGGTAGTGCATGAAACAGGAATATGAATGATAATTTCCAAGTAATTAATTAAGGTTCCACTAACCATTTCAGAACCAAATCCATTACCACTTCCATTACCATTCATTTATTACCAATTATCATCACTTACCATTTCATCACATTTCCATGGTTTAATCACATACATTATGTTACATGGGTCTAAGGCCAACAATCACATGAAAGAGGGTAACACATCGTTATCCATGGGTTGATATGTATTTCTTCTTAAAAAAAGAATAGTTTCACCCCAATGTCACTCAATTTATAGTGACCAATCCTTTTACAAAAATTATTCCATGATTTTAATATAAAAACCATTAATTATAACCCAGAGATCCTGGGGACTAGTGTCTTTGGAAGACTAGATATATAAAACATCAAAATAAAATAAAAAATAACATCTATTTTTTTCCTTATTAGTGAGATCCTAAATATATTTGAGCTCTTAAAACAAGATAGGATAACCTGGGGAATACATTAAATAAAGGGATGAGCTAAATGGATACGAAGGGAATACAAATTATAGGAAAAAATAACATTTAATTAAAAGGTATAACATGATATCATAAAAGATAAGACTCGTGAGTATTCATATTTAATTATAACATAAAGAACATGGAATCATAAGATCATGGTAATATAGGAAATATGGGGAAAAAATATAACATAACATAATCATGAGTCAAGGATAACTGCCTAGCCAATATCACATAGTGGAAAAAGTCCCATAATATATTAAGCTTACTTCTTAATCTCATACTTGATGTATTATGAGAATAAAGATTTTACCAAGGAATTGGAGCACTCTATAGGTACAACCATCATAACATGTTTAGGATTATGTGTTCCACAAAAAGGAAATCAATCATATGTTATAAAAATAATAATTTCCCATCTAAAGAAAATGGGTTGTATAATCTTTCCCCATATCATAATAAAATAAAATTTCATAAAGGAGGCACTTGAAAAATGAACATAAGACTTGTATTAACTAATAAAATGAAGGGAGAATAATCTAGGTTTATATGTGAGAGACATATATAAAAAAATAGAATCATTCCATAACATTAAAGAGAGAGATAAATTGATTTAGATAGAGAATGGTCATAACCCAATGAAAAGGGTGTTTTAAAGAGATCCATTCCTTAAAATATAAAAAATCATTAAATATTAAATAATTTTTTTCAAAAAAAACTTTTTCAGCATTTAAAGGAAGGTTAAAATTATTTATTGATCAGTATGGTGAAAAAATTGATTCATTCCATGAATGTTAAAACAAATATTTATTTCACGTTTTTGGTAAAAAGTCAAAAGTACCTTGTTTGAAGCACAACATAAAGACTCCTTTATTTTTTTGGTAAAAAGTAAAACATGGGTAAAAATATTTATAATAAATCTTATAATAATATTAAAACCATTATTTAAAACATTTTAAGGAAAATATAGACATGTAAGAGAAATATTTAGAAAATAAATCATTAAAAATATTTTAAATGAGGTTTTTATAGTAAAGTGTACCTTATGTAAAAACTTAAAAACATTCCTTTTAAAAAAAATTTAAAGAAATTAAAATATAGAAAAAATGAAAATTTTAAACCATTGAGGAATAAATCATAATTTTCTTGATACATTTAGAAGAATATGGATGTGGAATAAAAATAGTAGAAAGGGAAACTTTAAAATAGGATTTTCTTTTAAATAAAGTCCCTTACCACTTTGGAAAATTTTGAATAGTAAGCCCCATGAAAGGGTTACATAAAATAAAACATCAAATATCATGAAAATAAGAAGGTTCATGATATAAAATTTAAATGGGGTAGTATATACACTACATGAAAGAACAAGTGGTGAATATGGTATAAGTCTCCCAGAAATAAAAGTGAGACCATAAATCCCTTACCTCGAGTCCAGAATTGTCTTGTATGTCCTTTATATCTTATATAATAAACTTATATCAATTATTTTTTCTCATAAAAATATTTTCTAGGTTAAATCCACTATACTTTAACCGTTTACATCATTTGTTTTAATGGAATATTCAATTACTTAATCAGTTATGTCCACATCGGGTGTTTTGAGGACATTCAGTTTATAATTTCAAAATGGAATCGATGTGTTGATTATGGTAAAATTGGCCATTATTAAATCATATCTAGAATAATAATCATAAAATAATTATAATTTTTATACATAAATTAAAATTTTAAAAATAACCATGAATTATGGTTATAAAAAATGAACTACATTACACTCATGAAGACAATAGGTTGTAAGTACTCTTGTGTAACATTTCATTTTTTCAATGATCATGATGGAAAGAAGGTAAGTATTGTTTTATGTTTTTATAATGATAATTATTTCAAAAATATAATATAATATCTTCAAATACACTTACATATACCATCTATCTGATGTGGTAAAAAAATGAATCACATCGCTTCGCGGGGAGGTAGTCTGCCATACACAAGAGCCACATTATAATTTGTAAATGGATGGTAAGTTAAGAAAGTGAATTATATTTTTAATTTTAAAGAATTATTAATATTTCATTAATATAATATATAAACATTAAATATATAATCATGAACATCTATGAGAGTCGATGATGGAAAATGAATTATATTAGCTCATGAGCCGGTAGTCTATCATACACACGAATGATAGACTTTTTTCCCATTTTATGGAAGATGATATAAATATAGGTTATGAAATTAACATAATAAAATATCAGTATATAGGATATAATTATGGTAATATATCATAATGTTTTAAAAATATTTTATAGAGGTATAATAATAACAAAAAATAAAACGCTCATTTAAGAACAATACCTCTTCTTTAGACCACCTCTTTAGTCGGTGCACATGTTCTTACACTAACTTATTGTGTAGAAGTGTTTGTGATCTTTATTGATGCATCAAAGAAGGGAATGGGATTAATCCTTATGAAAATTGATATTTTTATAGCTTATGCCTCGTAAAAATTGAAGTTTATTAAGAAAAATTACCCAACTCATGATTTAAATTAGTTGTGGTAAATTTTTCATTAATGATATGGATGCATTATATTTATAAATAAAATTTTTATATAGATACTGATCATAAAAGTTTAAATTATATATTCACTTAGAGAGAGTTGAATATGAACTAGAGAAGATGGTAGTGGTTGATTAAATATTATGAATCCTCAATATATTATCACCCTGTAAAATAAAAAAAGTTGGTTGATGTATTGAGTTGAAAGGATCATGATGGATTATGTGTGATTATGATCACAAAATATCTATAATTTATGGATTTACAAAGGATGGATATATATATCTTGAAGGAAGGGGAGAAATATTATCTATCACAAATGAGAATATAAGTGAAGATTAAATAGGTTCATGAGGAATATGAGTAGCTATAAAAGATTGTGTGAACTTTTCCTGGGTTTAACCTTGATTGTGATGGAATTATAAGGTTTAAGAACCATGTATGTGTCCCTTCAATACTATACTTGAATAAGGTGATGTTAGATAAATCTCATAGTTTAACATTATCTATTTATCCCAGAAGTATGAATATTTATAGATATATGAAAGAGTATTTCAGGTGGGACAACATAGAGAGAGATATTGTTGATTATATATCTTGGTTCTTGGTATATAAACAAGTTAATGTGGATATATAAAATTCTATAGGGATTTTACAACCATTACACATACTAGAATGGAAATGGTAAAACATCGCCATGGATTTTATCATTAGAATCCCAAAAACATCTAAAGGCCGCAATGATATTTGAGTTGTAGTTGATCACCATATGAGGTTAACACACATCATTTCCATAAAATAATATTTCTCACTTCATCATATTTCCAAAATATATATTAAATAAGTGCTAAGGTTGCGTAGAGTACCACATTATATTATATCTAATAGGGATATGAGGTTTACCTCAAAGTCTTAGAAAATTCTTCAGTAGGCTATGGATATAGATTTGAGTTTCAGAATTTCTTATCATCCTTATATAGATGTTCAATCAAAAATAACCATTCAAACCATAGAGGATATGATGTGGTAAAGTTCTATGTATTTCAAAGATAGTTGGGATCAACACCTTCCTCTAGTCAAGTTTTCATATAACAATATCTTTCACTCAAGAAATCATATGTATCCTTATGAATTCCTGTATAAGAAGAAGTGTAGATTTCTAATGTGATAGGAAAATTTTGGAGAAATAAATTTATCAGGACTTGAGTTAGTTGATTAAATGGTAGATAAATTTAGATTTATTCAGCAGCACGTCAAGGAAACTTATATTCAATAGAAAGTTATGTTGACAATCATTGAAGAAATCTAGAATTCAAAGTTTATAAAAATGTATTTATGTGAATGTTTTAATATAATAAGGTAATGATATTCAAAAGTAAGGTAAATTTAATCCCATGTATAGTTTCCCCTTTTATATTCTTAATGGAGTAGGGATGGTAGATTATCACTTAGTGCTTCCTTTGAACCTATCACAAGTTCATGATGTGGTCCATGTATCTCTATTAAGGAAGTACATACCCAATCCTTCACATGTACTGAACTCATAGGTTTTACATATTGAGAATGATATTTCTTATGAATAACAAGTAGTAAAAATCTTGGATTATAGAGATAAATTTCTACATAATAAGACTACACACCTAGTTAAAGTTTTCTGAAGGAATTAAAAAAACAAATAAATAACTTGGGAACACTAAGATGTGATGAAATATAGATATCCTAATTTTTTATATTGGAATGATATAATTTTTAAGGGGAAATTTATTTTAAGGGGGTATAATGTAACACTCTAAGATTTATTCAAATATTTTTTTCAAATACATTTAATTTCTTAAACAACTTACGATACATGAAACATCGAGTTTAAACATACCATGAAATACTATTGAAATATTATTATTTAATGTGATAGTTTCCATCTATTCATTGGATTTTTAGGTATGAATATAATTAAATAAATTATGAAACTTTTATATGTAATGGTTTGTGTCCACTTGGTCCTTTACTTTGTTGGTTTTTGGTGTTATAGGTCTTTAGAGGAGGCCTAGAGTGTCCCTTGAGGGGTTTGGATGCTAAAATATGTATACAGAGTGGATACATGTTGTGTAAAGTATAAATGGTGTGTAATAGTGATTCACATCTTGTTACGTCTAGTTCATGGGATACCGCATAACGTGTAATAAATCAGGTGATTAAAATCCTTAAAGGTGATGTGTTTTTTGGTAGAAATTAAATTTCAACATTTAAACAACGTGTAGGGATTACACATCATGTAAATGTCCAATGTAACACATCTTTAAAGGCTTCAGTGCTCAGGCTTATTCCTCAAAACCTATGGAAGTTATCCCTTATCTTCTTCCAAGCAATCTAGAGGGTCCCTCTTTAAGTATTTGGTATTCCTTTCGACAGTATTTGATTCATGGCTTCCCGTATTCAAGTGGTATAATTTAATATAAATTAAATTAGTATAAATTAATAAAAAAAATATTATAAATTACTATTAATTATTATAAATTAATAAATATATATAATTTAGTATAAAGTGGTATAATTTAATATAAATTAATATATGCTAGTGTTTCTGAAGGGAAACTCTAGCACGCCCTTGCATCCATAATGGTCTGGTGTAGATTTCATCACAGTACTACTTTCCAAAAGAAGGTGGTAACTGGGGTGTTTTTCCAATGATGTTTCGGAATGTTTTTTGGTCAAGAAAGTTGGAAGTCGTGCTCATTGCACATTTTTTAGGGGATTATTTTATACTATTTCAATCTATTATAAATTTATTACGTTTTTTTTTTTTGAATCTTTCCCAAGTCTAGACACAGGACTAGTTACCCTTATTCCAGTGGTTGGTCATTAACATATATTTATGTGAACATTTGAATGTATCAAAGTTTCTCTATATTTGTACTTTACTAATTAGTGATGATTAATTTTAACGTACTATGTTTTAAATCCACACAGGTGGGAACTCTAGATTTTATATCCATTAAAGAAAGTTCTAGGTGTAGGAAGTGTTGATATCATGACCATAAAAGGGGCTTCCTATATATCCTTGTTAAAGAAATCAAAACCCACATATTTTTCTACCACTTAGCAGGGCATGTCATACCTTTTACAATCATGTGATAAGGAATGATCTATGTGGTTTAATGTTATGTGGTAAAGATGATTTGGAAAAAGGTACCTAGAGATGGTTAGTATGCGACTTATATATGAGTGGTTCTTTTTGGTTGACCTTGATGGGAATATAACCCAATGAGGTTGGATCTAGTGACCACCTAAAGGTAATATGGTTCTTTAACCAAAGGATAACTTTGGGAATATAGACTAATGAGAAATATATGGAAATTCAAAGGGAGAATATAGATATCTAATAAAAGGGGGGAATAATTTCATTAGGTATATAATCCAATTAGGGGGTGTATAGAGTTTTGAAAAATATAGAATGGTGAGGAAATAATTAAATGGATTCATGAGGAATATAGCCCCATGAGAGTGGTTTTTGAAGGTGAATGGTGTTGGGTTTAAACCATTGGGATGTGCCTTTTGTATACTATTTGAAATGAATCAAATCACACATAGTTCAAGGTGCACATTTTAAGGTCATATGTGAGGATTTTTCTATGCATTTTAAGGTCATGTAGTAAGGACATTGTCATGTACCTTTATGCCATATGAAAAATATATTAGAAGCATAGTTTAAGGTTATGTTTTAGGGATGTATGTGTCATGAAATTTGTGACTACAGTGGATGGAACAAGGCTTGTGCATTATATTTTCACTAGTATGCCTAACCCAATAAGTGGATTAGGTGAATGTATGTAGAGTTGGGGATTAAACCAAGTGGGAGTCTCATTCTAGTTGACCTTTCTCAATGAGGAAAATAAATCCATCAATGAGAAAGAGATTGGAACTTACACCCAGGGGATTCCCATTTGTGTGATTTCTTCCCCATCTACTGATAGATAAGGGAGTAGATATGGAGGATAGGAAGGATATGAAATCCAACAAGAAATACTAGGGGATTACTCTACGGAGTATTTACAACCTCATGACTCATTAATTGATTTTGTTTGGTTCCCTGGGTCGACCAGATATAGGGTACTTGTCAGAAGAAGTGGGAAACCTAGTCCGTGAGTGGTTCCTTAGTATCATATGAAATAGACCCTTGTTATCATGGGAATACAATATCATAATTCCCTGAGGGTCTTATCAATATATTAGGAAAACCTGAGGTAAAAAATTTATCAAGGGAATACACAATTGAATGATTTTACGCTAGTGAACATGCCCAGATTGTATAGGTCTTGTGGTATTTGATTAGGCTATAAGTTGGCATTTTTAAGGTTTTAACCTTGGTGAAAGGAATCCATAGAGTAATTTTAGATTTAAATGGACTGATTACATGAAGAGAGAAAGGTCATCTAGTAATACCTTTAGATTTGGGGAAGATAAATTACATAGAATTCCTTGAACGTATAAGGAAAATAAAGTAGGTGACCATGCAATACAGGACCACATGAGAAAGGGAGACCATGTGATGGGCCCATGAAAGAGGATCTGTGTGATGTTATTATCACAAGACCCCATGAGATATTTTTCTTTATTCCATGCTGATAATAAAACATGATCATGTAATGATCACATTGATAGAATATAAATATTCAAATCATTAGATAGGATCACGTGGATGAATCTCATGGGATTTTATAACAAATGCTTCTTTTGCAGGAAAATTTAACATTAACATATCTTATGGGATTATTTCATGTGGATGTATCTTATGGGAAAAAGTCACATGGACGTTTATTTTGTTATTATGTCACACAAACATCTCTTGTGGGATTATGTAATTAAGAATTATCTTATGGGATTTTTTGTTCTTCTAAGTTATTTTTTCTTTGGATTTACCAGTGAATTTTTTTGAATTTTCCAAATATATAAGGAAAGTTGAGAATTCCTTCTCCTTACACACTTATCTATTTCTCTCTATGAAATACCCTAACTCTAGTAACATAGAGCTAGTTTTATTTTACTACATTGGCACAAAATACAAGGGATTTCATCCTGAAGGATTGAATAGTTTAGTACTCTTAGGAGACTAGATATATATATATATATATATGATTCTCACATTACATCTGAAATCATGAAATGAAACTTAAAAATACTTATGATAACTTTATTATTTCCTCTATTAAATCCCTAAATACATTCATATATCTCTTCTTGGTATCTAGGGAAAATAAAAACACAATAAATGGTGATATCATACACTCATTAAGTGAAATCATACAATCTATCATAAAAAAAAGAAAGCATAAATAATATGGTAGAGATAAATGATAATAAAATATGTCGTATAACTAATATTATAAAGAGGATAAATCCATATATAACATAGAAAAATAAATAATCACATGGATAATAAAAATTGGTTTCATAATGATATAATTTATAATGTTATATATCATAATCTTGCCATCAAATCCTTATGCCAAGACATCATATGTAAATTGGTAAAGTGTACGCAAAGTACCCAAACTAGTTTGTCTAATGATACCTACTGATGTATTGAGGGGATATAACGGTCCCATATTATCACATAATAAGTCCAATTCACTCATTATATGAAATGGGTGAATAAAAATTCAATACATAATCAACATAAACATTTGTATTGAAAAACTATCATATAAAATGTTAATATTTTAACCAATCAATAAATATAATAACATGATAATAATCCATCCATATAAATAAGTTGGATGGTAACATTAGATTATATCCCTAGTAAAGTATAATACTCATCAAAGGATGTTGACATATATGAAAATACTATTAAAATATTACTTGATCATTTCTTAAAGAAAATAAACTTTTAATTTTGAAATCACTTGTTTAAAATATAAAAATTTAAAGAATATTAGAAAAAAAATCTTTGAAAAGAAACATGGAAACTTGTAAAGTAATCTTCAAGGAAAATAATATTCATGGTGGTAGAAAAATTCATTCATGCGGTATGTGTTAAAACAAAAATTTAGTTCACCCCTTTGGTAAAAAGTACCTCATTTAGAAAATGATAAAAATATCCCTTTTAAACTAATTTATGTAAAGTAAAAATAGATAAAAATGACTTTAATAAATCATAGTATAATAGTAAAAATTTTATTGAAAACATTTTAAAGAAAATATGGACATTGAAGAAAAAGGTTCCAGAATGAATAGTAAAATAGAGTTGGTTTTCCATAAAAACATTTATTTTTTCTTTTTGAGTGAAAAGAATTTAAAAATGGAAATAATACTTGAAAACCCTAGAAATAACCAGAATATAATAAAATATATGTATTTAATATAGAAAGCATCACATTATTTCTCTAATGTAAACTTAAATATAAATAATCCAAAATAAAGATGAGATTGTGAAATAAACCATTACCTCATACCTGACTTGTTTCATAAATGATTTTAACCTATTATATAATAAATTTATATTTATTATAATTATATACCATAACCATATAAATAATTATAATTGTAGTTTTTGGGTGAAATGGAATCATTGAATGGGTTGTGCCCAAATTTTCTTTTTTTCATGATCAATGATTAATATGAGATTTACACAATAATAAATAATAAGATTAACTAAATTGAATAAAAGAATATAGACAATGGATAAATCCTAGAACTGAAGTTCAAGATCATCACTTATTATTTATAATTAATTTCATAAATTAAAGAATTTCCTTTTGAGAGATTATTTCTTAATTGATAGATCTAACAATGGATTTACTTCATGCCATCATTTTGTTTTTGGAATCAAGAATAGATTCCCTCTAGCAGCAATCCACATGTGTTTGGTGAATCTCTAAACATCTCCATAGGAATCTCTAGGTACTAGCATGGTTGATCCTATTATTTGGTTCATTCACCTTTTATCTCCCTATAAATCTCTTCCCAAGGATTCTCTTTGATCTATCTAGACTCGAGAGTGGAAGGTGGAGGGAGAACACTCTCCATTCTTGGAAGAATTCTGGTAGAGGGATCTCTCTAAGACTTGAGAAGATTCTATTCAGATCTCATTTTGCACAGCACAAAATGAATTGAATCTCCTAATAAAATAATATAATTGGGTTTATATACTTCTAGGGTTAGAATAAATAATTACACAAGTACCCTTTATTATTTATTTAATACTTTTGGAACCCCATGTCTATAAAAATAATAATATTGTTATTTCTTTACATGAGATAAACTCATGAATTTAAAATTAAATAGTATTTATTTAGATAATATTCAATATATATTATTTCTAACCAGACCATTAAATTTGGTCTTTCATTCCTACATAATATTTATCAAGCCTTGAATAATGACTATTTATTTAATAAATAAATATCACTACATTATTCAATAATAAATAAATAAATATTATACCCACTAAATAGCAAATAAATATTTATTAAATATTCCACTAACATAATATTCTCTTGAATAAATAGTGATAGAATCTATGTGATCAATCAAACATGAATAATTATTAAACCACATGTTTTAATAATAATTATTCAACTTATTAAATAATAAATAAAAATATTTTATTTAAATGAGATTCTGGATACACTTAGTTTGTGGCCCTCTAGGCCTCTTTCTTAGTGGCATTAGGTGAAGCATCCTAAAGTCCAAGGTTGTCAACTAGAAACACATCAAGGAACTCATAGAGAAATAAGTTAATGTTACAATGATAAAATACCTCATGTGGATGCTTACTATGTAATATAATCCATTTATCATGATATCTCTAATCAAGTAGGTTGCAAGACGGTGCCATCAACCTATGTTCTTAATGTGTCTTTCTTTGACTTTCTAAAAATTGAACTTGCATATAGAACACCATGTAAATGGATTTATTTAGGCAATATCATTTCATCAAAAGGAATGAGATATCAAATTCTGCTAAATAATATAATGGAAAATCATTTCTCACATTATTCATTAATAAAATATTATTCACGACACACCCAATGTATCATACCTCATCATGAACATATTTCATTACAATTTTCATAAATACATCAAATTATGAAACTTATAATACTCATTAATAATCATATTAAATTCTAATGATCAATACAGACATCCATATATAGGAACATCCAATGACACAAATAAATGTGCATTTCCTACTGGTGGGTATCATTCTCATAATATCCTACACTAGATATTACCAAGGGCGTACACCACAAGAAGGTTTCTCAAAGTCATATGAGTCTCCACCCCTAATAGCCTAAATTATTTGGGTCCCTAAAATGATTTCATCTATATATAGAACATATATTTCAGAATATTATTTTGGAACTTCTGGGTTCTCAACATAGTGGGGAACTGTTATGACTTTTAGTGTGACAGTTACTCCTAGGAAATTATAAAATACTATGTTACATATAAGAACAATAATTATGTGATAAGAAGTTTATTAATATTCATAATAATGATAACATGTTATCATAAAGTAAAAATAAGTTGGTTCTAGGTCACCAACTCTAACAGAATCTCACTTTCACTAGAGACAACTACTAATAATATTCAATATGCTAGCTCTCACATGATACTCATACTTCTATTAATATTGGACTTTAGTTAAGGGGTATACCACATTTTCCTCTATGGGAAATATTCTTACTAAAATTCACCCCTCTAATAAAAATCCCTCAAGAGGTGATACTTTTAGAGTATTTTCTTTATCCATTGGTGTAACCATGGATCTTTTAAAAGAGTCATCATTGTAGTATTATCACAATACATGGTGATAGGGTCTTTAATTCTAAGTTCCACATCAAAATCCTAGAAATATTTTCACATATAAATGGATTCCTTGGATACATTATAATCCACTATATACTTAGACTCTATTCTATAATCAGTGAAAACTGGCTACTTTGAACTCTTTCAGCTCACAGATCCTTGTTGAGATAAAAAAACATATATTTACTATGAATTCATATAATTATAATATATTTTAAAACTAGAATCAGTATAACCACTAATGACAAGCTCATAATATCCTCCATATACCAAGAACATATCCTTATTTCTTCTTAGCTAATTAAGTATATCCCTAACAATAGACAAATTTTGTTCTCCTGGATCAGCTTTATATGATCCTACCATGCTTAATGAATAGGAAACATCATGTCTAGTACATAACATGGCATACATGATTGATCCTATCACTAATTCATATGGGATATTACTCATTCCATATTTCTCCTAATATGTCCAAGGATACCTTTTCTTAGAAATATATATACCATGTGACATTATAACCAATCCCCTAATGGATTGTTCCATACTAAATCTCTTTAGTATATGGTCAATGTATATACTTTGACTTAGTCCAAGTATCATCTTGGATCTACCAAGAATGATTTTGATCCAAAGTATATAAACTTCTTTACCTAATTCCTTCATATAGAAACACTTTTTTAACCAATATTTAACAGACTGTAAGACTGATATATCATTTCCAATGAGTAATATGTTATCAGCATATACTACAAGGACAATGACCACATTCTCACTAAACCCATTGTAAATATATGGCTCGCATTCATTCTTAATGAAACCAAATTCTTTTATAGATCCATCAAATCAAATGTTCCATGACCTAGATGCTTACTTTAATCCCTAAAAGGATTTATATAACATTAAAATCCTTTTGAAATCACCTAGATTCACAACCGCTTCTAGTTTTGTTATATATATATCTTTGTGAACATTTCCATTAAGAAAAGTTGTTTTGGCATCCATCTTCCAAATTTCATAGTTATGGTAAGCTACTATAGCAAGTATAATTTTGATGTATTTAAACATGGAAACTGGTGAAAATGTTTTATCATAGTCAATTCCTAGATGTTTTTTAAACACTTTAGCCAATTGACTTTCTTTATAGGTATTTAATTTACCTTCCATGTCCAATTTTCTCTTGAATACCCATTTTCACCCTATGGGATTTACATCAATTGGTGCATCGACTAGAACCCAAACTTGGTTCTAATTCATTGAATCATTTTTTGAATTCATTCCTTCTTTCCATCTTGCATCTTTTGAACTCTATATTTCCAAATAAAAGAAAATAGGTTCATTATTGTCAACCAATAATGAGTCACAGCCTTTGGTGACTATAAAATAATATCTCTCTAGTTCTATTACCTCTCTAGTGATCCTAGGTTATACTTTCATTTCAAGAACTACTTATTCCATGGGGACCTATGGAATATATTCCTCTACCAACTCTTATGTATCTTGAGCATCAACTTCATAGAAGTAAATATTTATCCCATTATCCCTTTTGAGAATTTACTCCCTCTCAAGAAATATGGTTTGTCTAGTGACAGTCACTTTCTTGTATAAGGTTTGTATAGGTAGTATCCCTTTGTTTCCTTAGTATAACCTATAAAGATATAATTTGTGCCCTGGGGTGCTAATTTATTTTCTGAAAATTCCTTAAAAACTCATCAAAACCCCATACACATGTATGTGACAAAATGGGTTTCCTACACTCTATAACTCAAAGGGAATTTTGTTTTCTACTTCAGTTGGCACTTAGTTTAATGTATATTCCATAGTTTTTAATGAATATCCCTAAAAGGATAATTGAATATTTTCATGAATTATCATCAAACTTACCATGTGTAACAAGGTATGGTTCATCCATTCACTAACATCATTCCACTATGGTTTGTAAGGTGGAGTGAGTTGAGATAGAATCCCAAACTCCCATATAAATTTGACGAACTCTTGGTTAGTATATTCACCACCTGAATCTGATTGAAGATTATTTATCTTCCTACCAATTTGATTATCTAATTAATTATTGAATTATTTGATTTTATCAAAGGACCCAAGCTTATACCTCATCAATTATACATATCTATATATACTCAATTCATTATTAAAAGTTATGAAATAAGAATAACAACATCTATATTCTATGGTAAATGGTTCACACACATAATTTTGTACCAATCCTAGTAGATATGTGTCCCTTTAACCCTATCCACCAAATGGTGGTTTGGTCATTTTTTCTTATAAACAATAATGACATATTTCAATTGGTTTTTTCTCAAAATAAACTGAATAACCATCTTGAAAAAACTTTTTCAAACACTTATCATTTACATTACCAAGATGGTGATTTCATAGTTGTATGGTATATGAGTCAAGTAAACATGATTCATTATTTATTACTAATACTTGGTTTTCTTAATTTAATATATAAAGACCATTATTAAAATGTTTCATACCATAACATATTTAGTCGTTATAAAAAAATCACTTTTATTTAAAAATTTGAAAATAAACCCATTTGTATATAGGAATGATATTTAAATTATGTTTTTTGTAACAATTGGTACATAATAAAAATATTTTAAAAACAATACCATTCTTTTTTCAATGAAATTTAGTAATAACCAATGTCTAGAGCAGCCGGCCTCACACCATTGGTAGCTCAAAAATCTACCTCTACTATAGAAATATTTCATAATCTACCTAGTTCCTTTATTTGGATACAGATGTGAGAACCACAAGTTGTATCTAGTATCCAATTTGTAAATATTTAAATATTACACTCAATAAAAAACTCACCTTTAACTTCTCTTTATTCTAGGTTCAGTTCCTCTTCCAATGGCCTTGCTTGCCACATGAAAAACATACTGCATCCTTTTCCTTTCTATACATATGGATCTTCATATTCTTTTAAGGACAGTGCTTGGGATATTTAGAGTTGTTATGACTCTTTAACCCTTCACCTTTTTCTTCTTTTTCTTATTCACTATAAGGACCATGGATTTTTCACACCCCATGTCCTTATCCACTTTGAAAATCAGAGTAAGATGTTTTGAAAGACTCTTCTCATTATTGATCATGTTATAATTAAAAATAAAACTTGAGAAGGTTATTGGTTTTAAGTAAAGTATGAGATCTATGAGAAACTTGTTCAGGAATTTAATCCCTTATATGTCTAATCATTCAATGTAGTTAATAAGCTTGACTACATGAGACCTAGCTGGCTCCAAATCTCCAAACTTAGTTGTAAATAGAGAATTGGAGATCTCATATATCTCTTTTATTGCCTTTACTTTATAGAGATCCTAAAGGTGAGACATCATTCTATATGAATCCATGTCCTCATGTTACTTCAAAATCTAATTGGTCATGGATGATAGCACGAAACACTGAAAATATATGGCATTGTTAAAATGTTTCTCATAGAGAGTTAACTCTTCCTCACTAGCCTCATTACCAGGTGCATCAAGAATAGGTTCTTCCAATACATGAAATTTTCTTTTATGGAATAGGATAACATGTAATCAACTTTGAAACTCATTGAAATTTGTGCGGGTGAGAAGATTATCCTTATCAAGTATGGATCACAGTGATATGTTTGAAGCCATTTTTATTATTGTTTCTACAAATAAAATGAGAAGAGTTTAGTACTTTAACTAATATAATTTAGAAAAATAAATAAATATTATATTTATTAATATCCCACTATTTTATCGGAACTCAATTTACATCACCATTGGCTTAGGAATATCCTATTGCTTGTACATTCTAGTGGAAAGGATCCATATTCCCCTTATCATTACCCCAACTTTGGCCAGCCAAGAAATTTGAATGGTTTTAGGTAGTTATTCCAAATACCAACTACATTAACTTACATTTCCTTAATCTATTGAGTGGACTCCCTAATCCTCAAATCCTTAAATTGTATTTCCTCAACATTTTCCTCTCAGTTACACAAAGTGAAACATTGGCAGCCAACCCTTGATGTGAACTAAGTTAATGTGACCCAAAACTTCAAGTTAGAATTCCTTGATAATTGAAACCAACCCAAATTTGGTTGGTCAATCACTTTGAACTATGGTTCAATTTTAACTTAAGTAGTGGCAGGCTATAGTAACTTAAAATATATAGTTGAGAGATTTTATCTTCTATGCATAAATTTATAATTATTAGCTTTATTACATGATTGTTAATTTTAAGTGGATTTAATTTAGTGATTAACCATGTCTTATATAATATTTACGCATAATTTAATTTATTTTAGTTTTATCTTGAATTATTATTAATTCATTAATTCATGTGATCATGAAAAAACATAAATAATGAAATAACCATGAAACTTAACAAGAATAAAATAATAAAGTGGTATGATCATGGAATTTTACTAATGGTTAGTTTATCTAGTGGATGATAAAATAACTATCAACCTAGGGGGAAACTCTTTAAACCATTTATAGTTCATGTTTCAGCTTTCCACCTGCACACCTATATATCTCTCTTAGATTGGTTTCACCTCAACTCCAAACTTGAACTGCCTCCACTAGTTTAAGAGATCCATCCATTGAATATGATTTTTCTCACACATTGGTGAGGGGAACCAAAGGATTGGTTAATGGGTATACATAAAAGAAACCATGGGCATGAAGTCCCTTACATAATGATAGGAAAGATAAAACACAGGACAATAATTTAATTTAATAATAAATTAAATGAAACCAATCACATGCAATGGTTTAGTCTAGGCTCATGATCATCCACATTAATGCAATGGATTATGCATTTAATAAAATTAAGATTCAATTTTAATCATTATTATTTAATATAAATCATGCTCAAATAAATTAATTATCTTATTTAATTAATCAATTATTTTATCTTAATTCTCATTAAAATTTCCTTGATATTCTCATCCATCATAATTTTAAATAAATTAAATAAATTTATTTAAAATTAACTGTGTATAAAATGTGCCTTGAAGGTAATATAGTGAGTACCCATTTAAACTACCCAATGTGTATTATACTCGTATATTGTTTACTCTAGCTGCATGTGGCATACATGACTTATCACATAATTTCATAGAATATACTATTAACTTAAGACCATATGGAATACAAGATATCTAGGTAGTGTGTTATGCTTCAATGTGTGTAGAGTAATAACTATAATATGACTTATACATGATATTTAGATCCAAAAATTATGAATAAATTAGTTAGAAATTTATATATATATATATATATAACCAATCTCATGGTGTGTACTATAAACTTAATGAACACATGGAACACATGTTGATAAGGTTTTCACAGTATATTATATTAATTTTCAATTCTGTATAATTTGGTAAAAGTAAACAACATGTACATTTGAGATACATGACATGTATTTTTCTCACCGTTTATCCATGGAACGCACCTAGGGACTAGTCATGTAACCATGCCATGGAAAATGTTGGAGTGTACAGCATGTACATGGGATACATAGCTTGTGGTCTCTGAGTTACATAGCCACCAGTCATGTAGGTCATGTAATAAAACACATAGCTCGTCTCTGACTAAGGTACTACATGTCATATAATAAAGTTACAGAGACTATACTCTAGTTGACCATGTTCCAAGATGTCCTAGTCAACACATGGTGTATAATTAAATTTGCCACATGTAATAAATTCACATGCTTTGAATTAATTCTAAATTAATTCATGGTGCATTAAACACTAGTACACGGTGTGTACCTCCAGGTTATACAGAGTATACTATTGTGTTATTTGTATATAATACTAGGAACCTATAGATGATATATTTTAATTTATTTCATTAATAAAAGTAATAAAATTGATTATATTTTATAGAAATGGAGAGGAATAAATTAAATCTCACAATCAGGATTAAAGAATGATTAAACTAGAATTAAAAATTGATTACAAATGCGTAAATAAATCAATGGTATTTAAATAATTATAAATAATTATGAAAACTCTATCTAATAACACTTTTAGGTTCTATTAGTAGTAGAAGAGTCAGATTGGTTATGACTAACTTTTTTTTTCAAGATCGATGATCAATATGATATTTACACAACGATAAGCATCGTGATTTGCAAAATTGGATCAAAGAATATAGACAATGGATAAACTCTGGAACTGAAGCATAGGATCATCACGTATTATTTATAATTAATTTAAGAAATTAAAGAATTACCTTTTAAGAAATTATTTCTTTATTGATGGATCTGACAATATATCTACATCATACCATCATTGTATTTTAGGAGTCAATAATAGATTCCCTATAGTGGTGATCCACACATGTTCCAAAAATCTCTGAACATCATCATAAAAATCTTTGAGTGCTAGCATGGTAGAACCTATCTCTTGCACCATTCTCCTTTTATCACCCTGAGAATTGTTTCCAAAGTATTCTCCTTGATCTCTCTATACTCAAGAGTGTAAATGGTAGAGAAGGATCTAGCTTCATTCTTGGGATCATTTAGGGAGAGGGGTCTCTCTAGGTCATGAGATGATTCTCTCGGGATATTGTTGTGTGCAATACAAATTGAATTGTCTCTCCTAATAAAATAATATAATTGGGTTTATATACCTCTAGAGTTAGAATAAATAATTTCACAAGTAACCTTTATTATTTATTTAATCCCCATGGAATCCCATGTCTATAATAATAATATTATTATTATTATTTATTAACATGTTCTAAACTCACAAATTAAAAATTAAATATTTTTTATTCAAATAATAGTCAATATATATTATTTCTTACTTGATCATTAAACTTAGTCCTCTGTTACTCCACAATATGTATCGGGCCTTGAATAATGACTATTTATTTAATACATAAATATCATTGCATTATTCTCAAATAAATAAATAAATAATATATCCACTGAATAGAAAATAATTATTTATTAAATATTCTAATCACATAATATAATCTTTAATAAATGGTAATAGAATATATACAATCAAGAAAAAATGAATAATTATTAAACCACATGTGGGAATAATATTTATTCAACTTTTTAAATAATAGATAATAATATATTATTTAACTAAGATTCTGGATACACTTAGTGTGTGACCCTCTAGGTCTCTTTCTCAGTGGAATTAAGAAAAGCCGCATAAATTCCAAGGTTAGAATATGCATACAGATGCTTATGGTATAATATAATCCCTTTATCATGATACCTTTAATAGAGAAGGTTGCATTCTGATGCCATCAACATATGTGCTCGATGTCTTTTTCATTGACTTTCTGGAAATCAAGCTTTCCTATAGAACATCTTGGACATGGATCTATTTAGGATATATCATTTTCATCAAAGGTCATGATATATCAACTTTAGTTAAATAATATACAGGAAAAATTATTTCTCACATTATTCATTAAAAAAATATTTCTCATAACGCACCCAGCATATCCAACTTCACTGTGAATAGATATCATCACGTTTTTTAACAATAAATCAAATTACGTGACTTATAATACTCATTAATAATAATTTTAAAGTATAAGGTTAAATTCACATGTCCAAAATTGGGAATATATAATGAAACATATAAAGGTTTATTTCCTACTGGAAGATCTAGTTCTCATAATATCCTACACTAGATATTACCAAGGGTGTACACCATGAAAAAGTGCCTCAAAATCCTATGAATCTCCACCCCTAATAGCCTGAATAATTTATGTCCCTCAAATGATTTCATTCAGATATAGAACATATATTTAAGAATTATATCATAGTACTTATGGTTTCTCATCATAGTGGGGAACTACTATGACCTTTCATCATGAAAACTACTCTTAGGATATTATCACATACTATGTTACGTAGAAGAGCAATCATGATGTGATAAAAAGTTTATTAATATTAAACAAATTTAATAAAAGTTATCATAAAGTATATAGAATTTATTTTTATGTAAAAAACTAGAATAATAATATCTTATATGATCAACTTATAACATTTCAACATCCTTTATTAATAATTCCTTATTAAAATTATCATTTTTGAGTGTTAACTGTTTCATTTTTCATATAATTTTGGGTTTTATAGTTTTAATACTTGAATATTTATCATGGTTCTATCATATCCATAATTTTAATAATGATATAAATATTATATATATTCATTAAATACATATTTAGAATCATTCTTGAAAGGAATACATGAAAAATGAATCACATCGCTTCCTGGAGGTGGTAGTCCACACGTACGCACGAGCGATGTTGTCATTTTTTAATGGGTGAAAGGGTAATAATATAAATAATATCATATATTTATAGAATAATAATTATATAATAAATATAATATATATTAATTAGTTTCATCTTTATAAACATCCAAGTTAAGTGGTGATGAAAATTTATTTACACCGCTACATGGAGACGGTAGGCTGTATATACACACAAGTGATGTTTTCATTTTCCATAGGATTGAAAGAAGATGAATAAGGGTTTTCCCATCAACATAATAAAATTTGAGTATATTTAAGACAATGAGGCTATTATATGAGCACAGTTATAGAATATTTTAATGTTCTAGAAGAGAAAATAAAATAAAAACACTTGGTTAAGAATTATACCTCTTCTTTGAACAACCACCTTAGGTTTATACTTAAAACCTTCTTAGGATGGTATTCTAATAAAAAACACTAGGTTGTGGTTAGGTATTTTATTAAATTATTTAGGTAGGTATTTTCTAAAAAAATAGGCTATATAATATTGATTAATAGAGGATAGTTTGTTTCATTTATAAGTGAGGGAGAGGGAACACTTGGAAATATTCAAAAGATTAAAATATATTATTATCTTACTCAAGAGAAAATGGCTCCAAAATGACATATATTAAAATATGAAAAGGATAATGTAGAAATAAAACCAACCAATGATGTTTAATCAAGATTTTTTTATATTTAATCCTTATACCTTTATTTTTTACCCCTTAAACCTATTTTACCCTTAACCAATGTGACAAATATTTATCATAGATATTATTCATTAGGACCAAAAATTATGTTGAGTATATTTCATAATATTAATTATTATGATTTAAAATATGGAATTCATTTTACATGATTCAACTCCTAGAAGTGGTAGAAATTACTCTTAATATGATTTTTCAAAATGCAACGAAAACATTTTTCCAGGAAAATGCATTTTTAGTGTAAAAATGTTTTTATACCAAAATTAAGAATAATGTTAATTATAATGAAGTTAATTAGATTATTTTTATTCATAAGTAACTGATGAAATTTTAAAATAAATTCAAAAAAAATGGTACATTGTAAATACTTGAATGGAAAAGAATGTTTTCTATAAAATTAGTATTTTTTCACTATTCACTGAAAAATTAATATTTTCAGAAAATTGCCAAAATTCCATCCAAATATAATTTTGATATAATAATTAAAAAATTATATATTTTTTTATCAAATTAAATTTATAAAATTATACAATTTAGGTTTTAATCACATTCTTAAATAAAGTTACGTGTATTGTATTATTGTTTCTTTAAAAACAAAAGCTTGCTTATTATAATTGAATATCAGGTGTTACACTCCACCTCCTCTTGGTATATGGGTGTCATTATTCAAAAATAGAAATTGGTTATTTATAGGAAACTAATGAAAGGGAGTGGGTAACCATTTTAAAGGTATTCGGTGTGGTGAAACATACAATTAATGCTTACACGACGAAGTGGGGGCTAGGCTGAATAGAAGTAGAATGGGGTACCTAAAAAAGGAATCATATAATGAGTTCATTGGAAATCATGAGGAAGTTAGAGCATATCATCATTCCTAAGGTAGTGGGTAACCACTTTAGCCACATGACCTGTATGATAATTCCATATAAAAGGGATGGATCATGATTCCATGTGAGATATCCACCTATAAGCCACATAAGAACGTTTTATCATGTAGCCATATGGTCATTCTATCTACGAGTCACATAATAAGTTGGACTCACAGGTATGTGTGATTTCTTTATTACCCAGTCATGAATATAGGGGTATTATGCGGTCCTTGTGATCCCTCTATGAAAGAAAAGTATTTCTCTCAAGGGAACTTTTTAGTTACTTGATAAATTTAGGAATGATTCAAGGGTATTTTCCAAGATACCTTTATCATTAATTTTTTTAGATAATCCCCTAAAATACAAGCATTAAAAATCTCCCCCTAGAAATCGGGTTCGATCTAAGAAAAAATGAACCATTTTCAAGGAGTTTGAAGCCCATGTGAGATATTCATGATCCAAATGAGGTCAAACCCTATAAATATTCTAACATGGTTAGGAAGATTATTTCCACTTGAGGAACTTGAATCTCATGAGAATACTATGATTTTTTATATCTCCCAATGATATTTTTACACATGAGAGCTTCGTATAAATCGACCGTGTGATTAGACTGCATAAGTGAACTTCATGATCAAACCATGTGAGCAAACCAGATGATTTAACCACATAATCAAACCACATAAGAACAAAATATAAAATACTAAGTTCACATGGATTGAATTCATAGTGGATAGTGTGTATAAGCCATTGTCTTCAAGATATCATATGTGAATCCTATGTGATTATCATGTAGATCATGTTATATATCATGCATACTGTATCATTTATCATATTAACCATATTTTTATCATGTGGAAGTATTTACTTTCTCATTTTTTTCATTCTCTTTCATTTATTTCTTCCCTAAACCCAATTATTTCTTTTTCAAATGACTTAAAAATGGGAGGCCTGAGAAATTATATTGTGGTTGTTGGAAATGTTCAACAACATGAGCACTAGTCAAATCCAGCATATTCATCCATCACACACTTTTCTTAAAAACCTTAAGGGAATGGGTATTTGGGGTTACCTATTACAAGATTGGATCCCCTTATATGGATTCAGGATTTTGAATGATTCCTTGATTCTGGTAGATCAAAAAGTAAATCATCCACATCTTTGGATTATAAACTATAGAGAAGTGATTAACTCAAATATATCATCATTAAATAATTTCATCAAGGAATAAAATCACATGTAAGTATATTTCTTAGATTTAAATTCTATAAATTTTAAGGAATAATGATGTGCACTTGATCCTGAGACTCATGTATATAAGTCTATTATAAAGAAATCATCGGCTAGTTAACAATTTAGTTGATCAATGAGATGTTATTTACATTTGAGAGGATATTTTGGCATAGATTTGGGTCATACTTCGAAGTGAATAAAATATTAAAGGAATTTGAGATGGATCTAAATACAATAGATTTACATAAAGTTGTATGGATCTCACAAACCCTCACCCACTAAAAAATGTCTTATTCTAGACCTTATTAGTAGATGGATTCCAAATATTAATACCTTTTACTTGATTCCTAAATAGGTTAGAGTGGTCCTTTAGGATTTGTAAATGATCATTGAATCTATGATCTTATGATACATGTATAATTAATCTATTCCCCTATCTTTTGAATGGGAAAATGTTAAGAGAGCCCTATTGATTTCCAAGGAGTTACTTGAGTTGGTTAAAGACATCATATGAGATAGATTTCATAAAAGAGTTGATATTCCTTTTAGAACATGGGAAGGTCAGTTTACTAATAATATCATGAAAGAACCATAGGATAAAAGGCCTAGAGTTTTCTTAACTCATAAAACTCATGGGGATGAAGGTGCCTATTGGCCCGCTATGGAAGAAGGCCAATTCAATAAATGGGGATGGGAGTTCACTTCTGAATCTGATCATCTGGTCCACCTTTTAACCTTTTGTAAATGTTTATAAGTGAATACCTACTCCTATATTGGGAGTCAAAAACTGGGGGGGATTAACACATTTGTAATAATATCACAATTGTCCAGTGTAAATTGAATCATCTTGGTCGTTCCAGTACTAGAAAAATTATACCTCCAACTTCCCTATGTCTATAAGGGAATAGACCCATTAAAAAAAATTCCCTTTATAGTTTATATGGGGATGTATTGAGGATCATATATGTATATTTGAGTTCATAAATATCTAATAAATTTCTAGAACTCAATTCGGGACATATATCTATAGTATTAGTGGGGTTCAAAAAATATATTTATAGGATTTAGAGATAAAGAAAAAACTTAATCTACATGACCTATTTATATACACACCATAGGGATTTCTATCCAGTATCATTACCAATAATGCTACAAGAAGTATTGAATCATGTGCATATAAAATATCCATTTTAGAGGGTGTCTTGGATGCTAAAATAGATAGGGATATCATCTATGAAGGGTATGTTCCTTAAAGATTTAGGAAGAATTTTAGGTGTGTTCAAAAGAAGTTCCCTTATCCGCCTTCAAGTGTATGAATAAAAAGGCACCTGATTATAGCATGTTGGTTTTGGTTGATGATGATGAGAGAGGATGTGGGTATAGTGGTGAACTTCCCTCCATATGATACTACCATTGGGCTCAAATGGGATTATTCAGATACCTAGATATGTTTGTACCCTAGTGGTAAGAGAACTAAATTGGTGGAAATGATTAAGGGTTCTTTGAAAGCCTATAATGAAGAGTAATAGGGAGATTCAGAAAACACAACAATTCTAGGTAAATGTATTCTTCTGAGGAAGACTATGGTTCTAAATATACTGAGGAAATTGATAAGGCGTATATATCCCACTCCCTCAACAAGTGTAGTGCCTTCTTAATTATTCATCCTTATCTTGGTGGTGTTCTTAGATGCCTAGAAAGATCAGGATTCCTAGAGAAATATTTGATCTATTGATGAATCCTAAAATATACTCCAGGTAGAATATATTGACCTATTGGGCTTTGGGAATATAACTACTCCTGAGCATGTTTACTTTAAGAATAAACCCAAATAGATTAGTGATTATTTGGAAGAAATAGATGACTCTATCAACTCATTCAATGGTAGGATTTACTCATCTGGTTGGGTGATAGAGATGCTGACGTAAAGAGTGGAATCAGCTGATTCCATGGAAGTGGTAAAATGGATTTCTATTCGGATTTCACTTTTTTTATTTACTATAAATTTCATCCTCATACTTTTCAAACTATTATATGAGGTTCTAGGTGATAAACCACCTATTACCTCTTCTCAATATAGTGAGGGGGATGAAGATTATAGTGGATTCTATTTATAATGAAAGAATCTTGGAAAAAGGCTCCCCTGGAATGATAGAGCACATACAGGTGGTAATTTTCAATCCTGTGGGATAATTTTTACCTCTGTAACCACCAAATTCTTCTTCCATTATATTATCTTCATGGGAGAGTACCAGGAAGTGGTAAGTGAAAAAGATAAAAATATGACTTTTCTCTGCAATAGAGTGTAAGTATTATACCTTATCACATTTATCTTATATTTTTACTATGATTTACTAATAAATAATTTATTTGGGATTCTTATGGCATGATTTACACATTCTTGAGGGTGCCAACTACTCAAAAGTTTGTGATTTTCATGCTTCAAAAAGTGCACCCACTGGTTTGGTAATAAGAATGATTCCTTATAATTTGGGGCCAACTGAGGACTCAGCTAGATCAGTTATTCCTCCTACGGACCCAAGGATAGTGGGTAACACCATGGAGTTAATGGATTTCGGGTTGTTAGGTTCCCTAGGACCCATAGAACCTAACCTTATGGAGGGATCTTCTAGGTTATGTTGGTATTCATTCAAACTGATCCTTCACTGGTGGATGATGTCATAGGGGATCCATATGTGAGTTAGCTTCCTTCTCAAAACCAAACAACCTCTACACTCCCTAAATGGAGTTATGTAGGGGTACTGATGGGTGAAGAATAAGATAAATTATATCAAATTGTGACAACCCTTACTCAAAAAGATAGGATACTGATGTTGTGGGGTCTTTAGATTCAATAGTGAATATGTTTTCAGAGAAAATGGATCTTGTCTTTCTGGAAGGGGTACCTATAGAAATGGTAGCGACTAAGAAAGTGGAAATGGTCTAAACCTAGAGAGGATTATAATTGGCCTCTGAACTAAATTTTTTTGTTCATCAATCCTACTCATCAATGGTCTATGGATTATCTTATGGGGAATAAAGACCTATTAAACTATTCACCCACTAATCATGATGTGGTTAAATAATCCATTAAAGAGGTTTAGTGACCCTTGATACTTGTGGATTCCCTCGTTAATTGTGTTGAACTTCATCGGACATTATGTGAAGATATCGATGGTAGTGATTTTGTAATTTCTAGGTCATAGATTACTTATATTCCTAATATTCTAAAGGAGTATGTGGACCCCTCAATATTGGGATTGGATCTATTTTCCATAATTAAATAGGAGTAATCCTAGAGCCCGATGCAAGAGTTTTCATAGAGGGACTTTCCTGTTATACCCTTTTTTATAATGATGATATCCATAAAGGTAAATAAATTAGTGGTTGAGAGTGAGTTACCACATATAACCTCACATTATTTCTTTTATTTATCTATCATTAATATATTATGGGTATTAATTTTAGTGATCCTTTCATCATCCATACAAAATAAAAGTATATTTATCTCAACATCTCAACCAATATGATCTATGGGGATGTAGATTATAGTGATTCCAGTGTTCCCAGGAGGTTTCAAGATCATACCCTCTTTGATTGATTTAGTTTTAGACTATATATAGGAACATGCAACTAAATTTGGTATAGAACCTATGGAGATGTCTTTATAGTAAAATATTCGGTAATGGGTATGGAAGAGGATCACAAAACTGATCCTTGAGACTCCCCTAGATTAACTTACCATCCAATAAAATCTTCTTCAATAGATGTTGGTCACTTTATGCTTTGGTGGGAACAACTACCATGATATTCAAGCCAACATAAAGGAGATAAATATCACCCTAGAGAAAATGATCCAACTCTAATCATAGATCATGGATATAGAATCCATGGCCCATTTTTTTCAGCCAAGAATTTTATTCTTAATGAATCTTATGAATATGTTGGGGTAGTAGTGGAGTGGAAAGATCGAGCTATAGAGAAACATGCCCTAGTGGAGCAGCTTCTCCAAGATTCAAATCAACTTCATCGAGAGTTTAATCAGCTCTATCAAGAACAATTCAATTATAAAAGGGTGATTGATGAAGAGTAGTGACTGATTGAGGAAAAAGAGAAGGAAAAACTATATATCACTACAATGTTCGATGCATTGAGATCTAATACAAAAGCAGAGGTTGCAACATTATCAAGACTATTCCAATATGTGGATGACTCTGAGAAAATAATAATTCAACTTTGGGAGTTTGTTAATTGTATCTTAAAATAAAATACTCATTCTCATGAGGAGAATTTAGATTATGGATGTTCCTATCATTTTTTAATCAACGAATAAAAATTCTTCTTTTTATCAACTACATGACTCTTTCTCAATCCTAATTATAATTTCACGGTAATTTGTGAAGTATTGGAATGTAATATGAAAATAATTTAAAACCATATGAAAATTTAATTTGAAATGGATTGAGTCAATTGTGATTCCCAAACACTTAAGATGAAATATTTCCTCTTGGTCATGGATCACTGAAAAATATCGGAGAAATACCATCATTGTAACAATATGGTTAGTCCATTTGTATGAATAGTTTGGGTGTGTCTCATGGATAGATATATATAGAAATATCATCACCATAACACTAGATTTGGTCCATTTAGATGAATGATTTCCTCATGATCATGGATCATGGACAGATATAGGTAGAAATACTATCATAGTAACATTATATTTGGTCCATTTGGATGTGAATGAGATGACTCAATGTGATGAGGATCATAAAGGGTAAATTTAGAATGAGGAATCTAAAAAATAAGAGGGTTTGAGTACCCTAAAATTACATTCCCATGTGTCATACATAGATCTTCTGAGCTGGTATTTCATGGATGAAGTAATAGATGAATGCTATGAGTTTTTACTAGGATAAGGGACCTAGCGATCCTAACCCAAATTTTTTTAGGTCATATTATGGACCTAAAAATATTTGAGTCTTTTACTTTTTCTCCCTAAAATTTTCCTAATAATCATATATAGGAAGCTTAATGGGTAGGAACTGAAATTTTTCTTAGGTCTCCCTTTGTGAGTTGTTTACCTAACATTTTTTATACCTCTTCAATTTTAAATGATCAACTTTTTATAAGACACAAGTTGAATTTCTAGTGAGTGTAGACTCAAATTTTTTCCAAGCCTCCCTCTATTATTTTTAAACATAGTGAGTTTCATGTCTCTTTCCTATATCATTTTTACATCATTCAAGGCAGGCCAATGTAGCTAATGTTTAAGGTTGGAAAACTTTGAATAAAAAGTGAGGTGGCCTATATAGAAACATGGAAGAAGTAGACACGATGTGAATTAAAAAATCCCAATTTTACCAATATAGAAAACCTCATGAATGGGTATATCCTAATCAACCCAAATAGAGTGATCATCATTGTTAGTGTCACTAATGGTGATCTAGATCAACCTAATCAGATTAATCATCATTGTTGACATCAGTGTTAGTGATCCTGATCGACCTATTTATACTGACCATCATTGTAAACATCGGTATACTAAAACTCTCTGAGAGTGTTCAAGAGCTTGATTATGAGATCTAGGGAGGTAGATGGTGGACCTTTTTTCTCTAATAATATTATAGAGATTTATTATGTGATCTTAGAAGGAAATAGTGAGCATGGGATCTTTGATAGAATTATAAAGATTTATTGTGTAATATTGAGAGGAAGATGGTGGAACTATGTTATTTTAGATTATTCTAGAGATTTATTGTGTGGTATCGAGATGTAGATATGGTCTGGAAATTTTCAATAGAGAAGGATGTGAAAAGGTTATCTCTTATTTTATACATTTATGAGGGTTTAATGCCATTATCTACCCTAAAAATAGTGGGTTTTCATCTTATAGTCATGAATCTTGGATCATTGTTTCACACAATTTATATTCATGCAATGACGACTATATAAAGGTTATAGGGTGATATATTGAACCTTTACTCTGAATATGAGTATTGTTCACAAGTGTGTAATATTGAGGGTAGTGAATCCACTTGAATAGTTTTATTATAGGTTTTGTAAATCATAACTCAAGAATTTGAATCGGAAATGATGGGATGGGACACATATATTGAGGGTGTTTGCTAACCGCATTCAAATGATGAGTTACGCCTTAATGATGTATGGGAGTATAGATATTAGATAATCTTTCCCTTTGTATGTAGATGTTTCTGTTTGATAGGACATATTGGGGGCACATATGTAGAGCTATATTGGGGGTGTGTGCGTAGTCAAGAAGAAGTGTATTTTGGATTCGAATACACTCTTTAACAATAGATAAGAAGATTTATAAGGATTAAAACACTTGTAAAATGAAGTAGGTTTATGGAAGAAATTATTATTCTATAAGGGTTACATCACCCAAAAAGTTACATCATCATACATAGAGTATATGATCGGGGTAGAGAGATATAATATATCATCGATCTAACTTTTTTCTGAACTAGTGGATATGACGAGAATGTAATAAATTTTTCTAGGGTATTATGATTATCCCTACAAGATTCAAACCTTTTATATTTGTGCTCTAATTTTTTCCTAAACCCTAAGAGTGGGAGTCTTAGAGAGTGGGGACTTGACTTTTTCTTAGGCTACCCCTTATGGGTTTTCATCTTAAAAAGTTTTACATATTTTTAAATTGTAGTTTAAGATATTTTGGTTTGGAATAATGAGTTCTAGAGTTTAAGGTCATATATATTTAACCCACAAGTTCTATGTTTAAGTTCATGCAACTTTGAACAACAATTGAGATAGTTTATACAGTAAGAACTAAAAAACCAACATGAATGGGAAGTCAAATGCCACTATAGATTGACTCATAGAAGGTGTATATAGTTTATGGTCATAATTTATAGATCTGAAGGGTGAGAATAACAACCCAAATGGGTCCCTAAAGACTAATAATGTCCCAACATCTTTCGAACAGGGAGTGATGAGATCATAAATCATATCTTAAGGTTCTTGGATCAAAATCAGTGGTATAGAAGAGGCACGCAAGGGATGAACACTAACCATATTAAAATGATGGGATATATTATGATGTTGTGAAGTCCCAAAAAAATAAGTTAATCTTCATCCCTATGATAGATATTCCTCTGGTTTACATGTCATATCAGGGGAATATATGCAGAACATATCAGGGGAATTAATGCATAGTCAAGAAAAAGTGTCCTTTGGATTTTAATATGCTTGTAATCAATAGTCATGAATGGTTTATAGTGATACAACATACTCAAGGCATGAAGTGTGATGAAAAAAATAGGAATATTGATGGGGTAATTTTAGATTTAATCTTTCCAGGACTAGGATGATTTCCTTGAAAGGAGTGGAGATAAATAATGACTCGTGGATGGGTCTTAAATGTGTAATTTAGACATTACTATATATCTTAGGATAATATGAATAAATATAAATGTAGTTATTATATTGTAGGGTAAGTTATAAACATTGGGATATAATATTAAGAAAGAGGTGTTTTCTACTTATGTTTGTTTAGAGAATAACCCCATGTTCGACACCCTTACATGGTTTTGTCTCTTATATAGTGAAATTGTTCTAAATAAATATACCTCTCTAATTATTTTAAGGTCATTCAAGGTGTATTATATATAATGTAGTTTAACATCATGTGAAAAGGACTCGGATTCCATACAGTTTAAGATAATATGACTAGAATATTTATATAGAATATTTATACAAATATATCTCAAGAACAAAAATATATGCCTTTGTCTTGGTATTAGGCTCGTAGGGGAAAAACCCAATGTGAATGAATAAGTCCATGCATTGTTACTTAGTGTATTTTTTATTATAATTTAATTTTGTCCTATAATAAGAGATCAAAGGGTCAATAAATATCTTGCAAGGATAAGAATCAATCCACACATAGTTCTTAGATTTTAAGGGACATTTTTTATCATATATTAGGTGAACCATGATGTCATAATTGGATAATATAGTCAAAACCATTGTATCCCTAAGGGATGGAGAAATAAACCCTATATATATCAAGTTCTTACATAAGGAAGATGAATTTTTAGTCATAGATTCCAAGGATGAACCTATATTGGGAGTCTCTACAAAAATTGATCTTGTGTGTAGGACATAGAATTTTTATTGATCTGTATGGGAGGATTATTATACTCATAATGGAAGTGTTTTAAGGGGGGGAATTATGGTCTCACCTTAGTACAATTATACACACCAAAGTGGGAAGTTTTTTGTTTGGAAGTCGTGGTTGGGACTAGGATAAAAGATATGGGTTTCACTACATATCCTGGGATAACTTGAATCAATACACATGTAGTTGTTAAAGAGAATTTACTATATAAATCAAGATCATATATAGGGAAAGGGAACATTTTTTATTACTTTTGGTTGGGCCTAAGATAAAATATCTTGGAATCACTATGTATCCTGTGAGGAAAAAATCAAATCATGGGTAATTCTTGAAGGATCCCCAATGAAAATAAATCTCTTGCATGGGGGTGAGGAATCATTGTTTTTTATTGTGGATTCATAGAATAATAACTACATAATGATGGATACTTCATAGATCTAACTCATATATAATAAAATAGAAATTTTCTATCATAAGTTGAGTGAACTATGACGTCATGGTCGACCAGTATAGCCATAACCATTAAATATCCTTAAAATGGAGAGAGGACCCCTGTATAGATCTAGTTCTTGGATGGGGGATTATTTTATTTGTGGTTGTCCCTAGGATAAAGGATCTAGGTATCAATATATATCCTAAAGTAAAATTAATTAATCCAAAAATAGTTCTTGGAGAGAAATTCCATACATAGATCATAATCATATACATGGAAAAGGGGATTTTTCTTACTTATGGTTGGGACTAGAATAAATTATTTGGGCATCACTACATATCATGTTTGGAAAAAATCAAACTACACGTAGTTCTTGAAGGATCACCAATACATATCAAGTTCTTTTATAGGGGTGAGGGAATTAATATCCTTGATCATATGCAGATTTCACACCAAGGGCTCATGAATAGATCTAGATCTTATGAAGGGGAGTTAGTCCATGTATAATAGGCCTCTAAACGTATTATAGGATAAGTTATAATGGACCATATTATTCTTTATTTTTATTCATGGTGTTATTAATCATGTTAAATGGATAGATTGACTAAATCTTCTATCTCTCTTGATTCATGCTCAGTGTGATAAATAAGAGATAGTTAGAGGATCATCTATACCACACTAGAACACACAACTTAGGAATTTCCCCTTGTAAAATTTAGAATTCATGGTGTGGAAGTTTTCATACATTTTAACATCATATAACCATGAAATTCACTATACGGTTAGATGTTTTTCATTGAGGATAATAACCATCTAGTTTAATGTCATACGGTGAGAATTTATCATGTAGTTTTATGTTGTGAGACTATAAAAAGTTTATATATTTTTATGTCATGTGACTAGGACATTATTTTTTATAGTTTAAAGTCTTACAACTTGGAATTATGAACTGATGTGAAGGTTGTGAAAAGTACTTGTGGATAAACCTTTCATTGGTGGCTGACATGATGCATTCTCTATCTATTGTGACCAAGTAATAAGACTCATTGGAGTAAGCATAGTGTATGGAATAAGGTCCTTCTCACTTTGGTTTGAGCTTTGGAGTCTTTTTCTAATGTATAATTGGAATTATAAGAACCAATACCAGATTTCCCTAGAGTAATGAATAAAGATAAACTTTCTTATTAAAAGATCATGCAATTCAATTGTGATGGATTTCCAAGTTGTGAAAGGTGCGTAATATCTTCTCATTGAGTTTTGTTAGATCATCCAGACACTTATGAGACTATTCGTCTTTATAAATCTTATTGTAGATGGAAATGTGAATCAAGGGTAGTTGGACCTCAATGGGAAGGACTGCCTCTTTCCTATATTTAAGAAAATATATGGTCACTTGCATAGTCATATGGGTTGTGGTGTGGTTGGACCACAAAGAATGCAAGGGTTTATCAATCCTATACTTCTTCTCTTTATCCACCATATTTTGTCTTATGTCAGATATAGTCTTATTTAAATACTCAAGTTTTCTATTTTTCACTATATGGTTGTGGGATGAGTAGTTATACTAAATCCTATATTATCAATATATCCTTATCAACTTAGAAGATAAGAAGTTTGTGCTATTATCTATCAATATTGTGTGGGGGAAACAAAATTTGGTAATGATATTTGACTTTAAAAAGATGATGATAGCCTCTTTTATAAATTCTTTGAGGGATATAGCCTCATCCAACTTAGAGAAGAAGTAAGTGGTGGTAAGGATGTGCTTGAACTACTTGGTTGTAGTTGGTGGAAATGGCCCCATGGAATTTTTTCCCTGAAAAAAAAACATCCAAGAATATTTAACAGTGAAAATAAACTCTAAGGGTTGATGGATGAAGTTAGAATTTATCTATAAATAGTAAAATTTCTTAGTAAATTCCACACAATCATATTTTATTTATGGATAGAAGTATCCAATTCTTCTGATCTGATGGGAGATCTTGGTTTTGGATTGGTGACCACCATAAGCACCTATATGGAATTATTTTATAATAGTGATGGTATCTCATCCTTCAATATATACAAGGAGGACTCCATCAAAGACTCATTTATATATGACTTTCTAAGAATTATGTTCATCATAAAGTATGAATTATACTACCAGTCATAGAATCCATTCCTTTTTTGATTGATATGATGGAAGAATTCCTATTTAGATATAATCCAATATGAGGGACATCCATCCCATGGCGGTATCACTCAGTGAGTTTATCAACCTATATTTTTCATGATTGGGGTCAATATCATTGATTACATCCATGTCCCTAGAAGTGAACTGTGAAACCACTATATGGTGTGAAATAATAATGACTATTTCATACCAATTTAGATCATCCAGGTTTGTGATTACATTAGACAATGCATCTGAATAGGCAATTTGTGAACATAGGATATGAAATAGTGTTGGATCAAAGGGGGGTTCTACCATCAACCCTTATACATAATTGATAATGGGGATTAATTTCCATTTATTATAATAATATTCACCATTAAATTTTTTTATTACTAACTCTGAATCACCCTTTACATTTATCTGAGGAACTACTACCTACAAATCCAATTCCAAGCTATCAATGTGAACTTGTTATTCTGATTCATTACTGGTGTAGCTATCTAACAGTATGAAGGAATAGTAAAAAATCTCCTTTACTGGAGATATGAGTAAAATTACCAAGACCACTCTATTTATATTTAGTTTGTCTATCCTTATTCATAATATAATTTTGGAAGCACTATCAAAATACATCTCCTGTGTTTGTGAGTGTCAAAAATGGAGAATACCTATTCATCAGGTAATTTGGTATCCAATGGTGTACTTTATGAGGTAGGATATTCCACAAGAAAATTTTTCAATGCTTTACCTTTTACTATGTTTTTTGGAACAAACTGAATATCAAATTACTACAGTATGCCTCTTGTCTCATATTTATTGATCATAGTGAACTGGGTCAGGGATGTTATAGTATACCTCTTGTCTCATATTTATTACTTATCATCATGCTTTACTTTGATTACTCCTTTATCAGAATTTATAGATCACCTCTTTTATTATGTATTTCCTCAAGTTATCCTTTGAAGTAGGAGAAAAAATAAGGAAAACCTAGGAATACATTATTAAGATAAAAATAAATATGATGTAGTTTTTGTTTAAGTTATTTTATTTAATTATCTAATCTTTCAAAGACACTAGACATCTATATTTCTAGGTTATATTTTATGAAACTTTATGTTAAAAAGCATGAAACAAAATTTATAAGAGACTCGGGTTTATATACTTTTATAATCAATGTATACCATGAATTTATCACTAAATAGATAGTGCCTCCAACAATTTAAGGCATGAACTATTACAATAAATTTTAGGATTATTTTCTTGCAGCCAGAGTTTCTAAGGTCATAAGACACTACAAGATTATTTTTCATGATCACACAACAAAGTTCCACTGAATACACATTATAGTGATCCTAAAATAATTTTCCTTCCTAAGGTAATATCGGAATAGGAGCAGTGGTAACCCACTTCTTTGATTTTGGGAAAGATGTTTCACATTGGTCATGCCAAATGAACTTCATATCCTTCTTTTTCAAACCTTTCATAGGATTAGCTTTTTTAAAAAAAATTATTAAATAATCAATGATAATATCTTATAAGTCCTAGAAAACTCCTGAGCTCAAATACATTTGTGAGTAATTTACAAGACATGATCACTCCTACCTTTTCAAGATCTAATAAAATTCCATATTTTGATATCACATTCCCATGTAATAATGATAATCGATATGAAGAATTCTAATATTTCATACTGAACATGATATCATAATTAATACAAAAAAAAATAAACAGTGACATGAGGAATAACCAAGAAAAACTAAGAAAATAGGATAACATGAAGTATTTTAATATTTTGTGCCAAACATGATATCACAAGTAATCCAAATAAAACATAACCATTATCATGAGAAATAACCAAGAAAAACTAAGAGAATGGGCATAATAACTAAACCAAAACAAAGTTTTTTCAAGACCAAATTTATTAAAAAAAATAAAATAAACAATTTCGGGTTTATTTTAACTCTACCCTATGTTTCCATTAACCAGTTCTCTGTAAAAATATTTTATATTTATTATATTACTTACCGATTAACTTTTTGAAACCACATCTTGAATCCAGAGGGAAATATTATGCCACCCCTTGAAATATTTAACAACCCTAGAATATGGAAATTTATGGATTTGGTCTAATTATATAGGAGGAAAAAAAATAAGGAGTAAGAATAGTGTCCTTACCTCAAGATTAGTAAGGATTATAACTCATGTCACGGTTTTATAGATGAAATACCAAAGGAGATAATGAATTTAAAAAAATTATAGAAAGAGAAATTAGATATATGATCAGTTTTTAAAGAAGTTACTAGAAACTAGGTAAAGATAGGATTCCCCTACCTTATATTCACTGAAAGATGACCCCTGCAACACCTTGGCGATGAATCCAAACAATATTGAAGCTAGGATCATCTAGAGGGAATATATAATGTAAGGAGAGGAGTTTGGGAGAGGTTTATATGGATCTTTTTAAAATGTATTACTATATATTAGATTTATTTGAGTTTTCATAAAAAAAATTAAATATATCTCACCAACGAAGTAGGGTAACATACCATATAATTAATTCTATTTGTTATATTCTTATATAGAACTAGATGTTATATAAAGAGACAAATTTTTTCTACAAAAATTTACTAGTAACAGGGGATGTATCAGAGAATTTTATGTGACTGGTACCATAGTATTTATCGTAGTTTTCACTTTATATTTAATATTTGGGGGGGATTATAGATAAGTAATATAGGAATGTGTTAAATCTTGTGAGGGATATCTGATTGCTGTGTTGAAAATACATTTTCAGGTAAGAATTCCATATTATAATAGATATGGTATTTATGTTATTGTCATTCGATGTTATAGTTGTATGATTTTCACCTAGAATAAAACACTTAGATTTATTATATTTATGATTTATGATTTATTATGGTATTTGGATATTATCCCAATGGAAATAGGTTTTGTACATGCATCATGGTTTCCATATAGGATTCACATCGCATGCATGTGCTTGCTAGTGATTGATATCACCGATGACCGGTTTAGTTGTTTAAATTGTCAATAAAGACCAAAATGTGGTTTTAATATATAGCTTTTTTATGGAAATCAAATCATCTGAACCATAATATATTTCTTCTTATGATAGTTCATGTGGATATATGGAGATATTCTTGATGGTGATGACTATGTTGTCCCTTGGTATACAGGATTCATAGTGACCCTCATAGGTTAGTATAGGAAGATGATACCTTATAGGTGGACCCCTAGTGAGTTTCCATGATACGGGTTATGAAAAAAAAAATCAGTTATTTTAAGTGTTAGTAACAACTTATAAAATGTTTTCCCATAGAGATTTGTGTTGTAATTTGACTTAATTGAACCCTATAAGTATGGTTTCTTGGTATGGATCATGATAGGGTGATTCCATTATATACATATATATTTATGGTTGAGAATGTGATCCTTAAGGGGTGACTCTTGTATATGGAAGCTCAGTGAGGATTATCCTAAGATTTTAGATTCTTGAATGGGTAGTCCCATGTTCGGATTCCTGATGAGAATTATTGCCCTAGTAGGTAGTAGTTTGTAATGTGTTGTCAATGTGTATATGTTTTTATGATATCATGATTCTCTAGGGGTAGTTCCATATGCACGTGCCTGGTGATAATTAGTGCACTAGTTGGCAGTGATTTGGAATGTGATACCTAAGATAGATATGATACCCTGGGTGGGTAGTTTGGCATGTGAATTTTCATGTGATGTTTGATACGGGAGTATAGATATTTCCCCATGAGTTATGATTTAGGTGAGATATGACCTAGTGAGGTATGATCTATGGGATAGCTTAGAGAGTTTAGTGTTTGAGATCTGAATCAGGATGTTAGTGAGCTGCGTAATTGAGATGAGATGTGACAAATGAGGGTAACCTGAGACAGGGGTTATCTTGGGATTGTGAGTTCCCTTAAATACATGAATCATGGGAAGATGATTTGGATTATGATATTTACACATGGTATGTGATATTTAAAATGGGATGATGGTATGTTTATTCCTTAGATATTGTGAATGTGGAAGCCACGGGTAGGGGACTTTCCTTGAGATCGGTGCACGGGAGGTGTGACTGGGTATATGAAATAGGCATAGATATGCCTTGGGATTTTATAAGGAAATCACCTTGGGTGTTAATGCTTTTCATATTGAAGAAATAATTAAAGGATAGGATCTAGGTGATGCATGGACCTATGTATTTGGGATTCACTTTTGATATAATAGTAGAGTTTGGTGGATGCTTGTGATTTTGGAACAACATTGGGATGGTGGGTAATTGTGTGGTTTACCTTGACATGTGAGTGATGTCAGGTTTCTTAGAAAAGATCACAAGGGTGATCCTTTTTTATGATATTTAAAATTCATGGAGTATGGTTAGTGGTATAAAAATTAGAGCCTAGATACAATGAGACATGACTCATGGGATCATGATTCGGGTTGTGTGAGTAGGTGGTGCGGGAGCGTACACCCAATATGGTTAGATGATATCAAGGTACCACACATAGGATATGCATGATGATATTGAAGTTTGAATCAATGATCGGACATAAGGAGGTGAGGACCGATAGGAATTTTGAATACTAGTGGGAATAGTTTCCCAAAGCTTGATAATAATTAGAAATATCCCCTATGATGAGGGATATTTTTTGAAATAGATTAGTATAGTGGAACAGTTGATCTGAGCTTAATCCTAGAGAAGTGTTTCCTGGGATGAGATGAGCATGGATCATGAGGAGTGACATGTGTTTGATATTATAACTTTTTAATTTGTTTCTTGATTAGGGGTATAAGATAAGTCATATGATGTAAAGCATACCATTTTCCATTAGAGGGTGTGACCCTCATTATATATTGAAATTAAGTAGTTTCCAAGGATGAAATTCCCATGATCCGGGGACAAGTAGAATTTGATACTTCATGTTAATGCTTGGTTATGATCAGCACCACCATGTCTAATTGTTATGTGTAGTAATGGATAGAGTGTGAGTCATAGAGGCATGAACCTTTTGTTAGTAGGGTCATGGTGTAGAGAGACTGGTCATGGGATAGTCGATATGGCATTTGGATTCCGATGATATGATGGATCCAAATTATCTAGTTCCATTTCAAATACCATATTTGGGATTCATATGATTTATTGGTTGGATTTGATATATTAGAATTAGGATCGAGATGGATTTGATGAGAATATGTCAGATTGAAGGTGCGTAGGTGCTCAAGTGAGATTAAAACGATTGTTTTAGTTGGTTGAGGATCAAACCATGGAAACACAATGAGATTTGGGTTTAGACTTTGTTGTTGGTTCTTAGACAATCTTAGAATGGATTTGGGTGTTAAGTCATCATGATCGGGTAAGTTTAATAGTGTATTGGTGGGTGTGGTAAATAATTTTAGAGAATTTTCAGGCATAGGATGGTTGAATAGTATGTTTAGTGAGATTGAATGCAGTGATATGGGAACTTCATCGAGCAGGTCATTGGACCATTAAGGATGCATTTTAGAGGGTGATTCTGATGGTGGGTGCTTCATGACTTGGAATCATCCCATGATGATATAATTCTTATATTGGGGAGAATTATAAGCCTCTTGATGAATTAATTGATGACATGGTGTAATATAGAGATAGAAAATTGTGTTTGAACATTTTCTCGGTGATTCAATGATGGTAAATAATGGTGGATTGGTTTTTGATGAGTAGTGTGCCTCTTATTTGTAGTTACATAGTGGAATATCAGTTTTCATTCCAGAGTAGAACACAATGAGTTAATTATATTTTGACAATCGGGTCAGGTGGGTATTGATGACTGGATGGTCCTAGAGACTTCTCTAAGATGATAAGTTCTATGTTAAGGAGGTTTCAAAGACCCTCACTTTTACGGGTGATGAAATTCAACAGGAATTTAAATGTTTGGTTTTAGGAAGCATATGATGGAAAAATCAGTAATTTCCCCTATAAGATGATTTTATAAATATTTCCTAACTATTATATTAGTTTGATAATGGGGTTTTTACCCTAGGTCTATAATTTTTTGATATTCCAAGTTGGTTGAATTTTTCAGAATATATTAATAAATATTAAATAAATATTAATTATTTCGCATACATAAATAGTGATATATTTTGTTCAGAGTTTCATATTGAAATTTAGACTTTATAGTTGAGTTTAGAATGGGGAGGTTTTCTTAGGTGAGGTGTAAACTCACTTTGGGTTCTAGGAATTGAGGTTACCATTTAAGTGGTGTTATTTAATAAATTTAATTTATTTTAATTTTAATTTACCCCCCCCCCCCCGCCACGCCCCATTTCCTCCCGAAGCATGAAAAAATGTGGAGGTATTATTCCTTTGCATGCAATGACCAAACTAAGAGGGAGGGAGGGATGAGGCACCGCCAGACTTTTTCCATAGTGGTGATTGAGACTGGATCGGGGTCCAGCAGCTATGGGGTGCAGATTTTGACCTGAAGCTTCAATGCTATCATCGTGAGGTGGGAAGGATTTGATTTTTTGTCATTTTACATTTTGAATTCATTAATTTTAATTTTAAATGTTATTATTGTATTTTTGGGAAGGCCCTAGAGGTTATAGTGTGATGATTTGGGGTGAAACGAGGTTTTGAGGAGATCATAAGGGGTTTCCATTTGGGAAACCCAACTACACGGTGTGTAGTTTTCAATAACACGCATCATGTGATCTTTATTTTGGGTGATAGGTGGAATAAAATACTACATGATGTGTATTCCTTGTGGAAAATCCATGTAGGGTGACTGGGGTGTGGTTGAACACTCAGTCAGACACCCCGTGTAGGGGGACATAGTCATGTAGGGTTCCAGACCAGACCCTGAGTGCGGTACATTCCAGATTCCATGTGGAATACTTAGCTAAATTCCATTTAAGGCACATGGATAGGTACCCCATGTGGATTAAATGATGTGTATGGATAATACACATCGTGTATTTAGGAAATACACATTAGGTTGGGCTGAGGTACACACCTAGAGTGGGGCATTGAGGGTACACTTCATGTATCCTAGGGGTACATGGTGTGTATTGTTTCCTTTGAGCGGTTTTCAATGATTTTGTTCCCTGAAGATAGAAATTGACTCAAGATGAGTACATTATAAGTATTTTTTCATGTATAACATGATGGTGGGGTCCATTATCTATTTTTGATGACTTCTAAGAGACAATTCAGGATGAGCGAGATATTACATAGAGTTTCTTCCTCTTGTGGTTAGACATAAAGGTCTCCCTTAAGTGTCATGATGTGAGACCAGTGTGAGGTTTTTGGAAATGATGGTAGGACTTGGATTAGGATTTCCAAGTTCCTTGATTGGTGATAGAATGGGACTATCCCTAGCTAGTGGGACTGGGTTTAACCTGAAGAGGTGGATATATTGGGCACATGAGGTATGGCCTAGGATGACTGAGAATATGATATGGTCATTATGTCATCTCTTTAGACTGATGCATGTGATACTTTCCCTATGAGTTCATGATGTGATGATGTTGATATTGAGGAATGTTATACCCTTAGAGTGATGGGCATTGGACCAAGATATGATAACGTGGTAGAGGGGCCCATGTGAGGTTTCTTTGCTATCAAGAGAGCTAAGGGACCCTATTGGGTTCCTCGATGACATGTTGACCCTAGTGAGAAGGTGTGTATGTGATTATGTAGTGATGATTGTGATTGTCACCTTAAAACCTAAATCATTAATTTGATCCTTTTATGGTTGAGTTATGATCATGATGGAACTAAGGGGTGTATTACCCATGAGTTATGGGTGTTGACCTGGGAGATGAGTGTGAAATAAAGGAACCTATTTAAGGGTGTTTGTGTTATGATGTGACCTAGGTGGGATAATAGGTTCTCCTATGAGGTGTTTACCCTATAGTAGGTATGCATGAGAATGAGTAATTATGATCATGGGTGTCACCTTAAAACTTAGATTAACTATATAAGCCTGATGAGGCTATGATTATTATTTATTTCCTAGGTTTATCCCCCTAGGAATAAATGATGATGCTAAATGACTATTGGACAGCCTAGGATTACCTCATAGAGGTTAATGATGATACCTCATGACTATTGATTGCCTATTATTATCTTCTATGGATTGTCTTAGAGTTTAATGACAATGGAATGCTTGGGATTACCTCTTGGGGTTCAGCGATGACACCTAATGACTATGGAGTGCTATGGATTACCTCTCGGGGTTCGGTAATAATGCCTAATGACTATGGAATACTCAGGATTACCACCTAGGGTTTGACTATGATACCTAATGACTATTGATTTTATAGGATCACCTCCTAGGGATTGGCTTGTAGCCTGATACTGTGTGGATTCCTTGGGATACTACCCAGGAACTGACATTTACACCTACTACTATATGGTCATTGGGCCTCGTATTTGGTTGGAATGGTTCTGTGATGTGCTTATAGATACTCTAGTATTGGCCAAAGAAGGTTTAGTTTGATCTCAAGTGCTATGCAGGACCCAAGTATCGACAGAGATTTATTTTTATTTTTATTTTTTATTTAAATTTGGTTATTACTCTACTATGATGAGCATATCACATGAATAGACACATGTTTATGACAGTAGATGATAGGTACATCATTTGGGTGGCCTACTAAGAATTTATCTATCACCCCCTATATGGGAACTTTGGTACGTGTGCATAATTTATGTCTAATTTAAAATTGTTCATGATATGTATAGTGGGTCAGGAAGAGGCCCAGTGTTGTAGTGTTACCTGATTGGGTTGTATAATCTTGACAGGGTTTTAGAGACCAGTGATTGAGGTACAGATCAGGGATAGAAGTAGATCCTTGTATATATTTATTTTCCTTTTTATTTATCTTGTATATGTGGTCGTTCTGATTGGTGTATTGTGAGTTTTCATGTCTGTATGTTTTCGCATGTCCATATGATATATCATTTTTTTTATTTATTAATTTGTTTACTCTGAATGATTTTTATGTTTAAGGATTATTTTTGGTTTATTTTCCTATTTTTTCACACTTTTATATGTGGTATAGTATTCTCACAATACTTCCCTAGACCCTTACTTCTAGTCGGCAGCCTCTAGTGTACTGGGAGGAATTCCTGAGATCATGTAACAACCCACTTTGGTTACCGTTCATGATGAACTCGGGTAGGGATGTTACAATATGCCTCATGTCTCATATGTATTACTTATCATCATGATTTACTCTGATTAATCCCTTATTGGGATTTATAGATCACCCCTTTTCTTATATATGTCCTTAGATTATCCTTTGCAATAGGAAAAATAACAATGGAAACCTTGGATTACATTATTAAGATCAAAATAAATATGTTGTAGTTTTTTTAAGTTGTATTATTTAAGTATCTAATCTCAAAAGGACACTAGATATATAGATTTTTTAGTTTGTATTATATGTAACTTTATGTTAAAAATCATGAAATAAAATGTATAAGAGACTTAGGTTTCTATACTTTTATAATCAATGTATACCATGAATCGATCACTAAAGAGATAGTGCCTCCAACAATTTCAAGCATGCACTATTTTAACCAATTTTAGGGTTATTTTCTTTCATCCATTATTTCTGAGGTCATAATCCAATACATGATTATTCTACATGATCACATAGAGAATACCCACTAAATACACATCATAATAATCCTCAAATACTTTTCCTTACTAAATTATGATCGAAATAGGAGCAGTGGTAACCCACTTCTTCGATTATAGGAAATTTGTTTCACATTATTCATTCCAAATAAAGTTACACACTTATTTTCATAGATGTCATAGGAGTAGATATCTCAAAAAATTCATAAAGTATCAATGATAATATCCTATAATTCCTGGAAAACTTCTTACCATAAATACATTTTTTGGTAATTTCTAAGACATGATCACTCCTACCATTTAAAGATCTAATAAAATTACAACTTTTGAGACCACATTCCCAAGGAATAAAGATAACTGGAATGAATCATTATAATATTTCACACCAAACATGGTATCATAAGTAATCCAAAAAAACATAAATAGTATAATGGGGAATAAAAAAGAAAAACTAAGAGAATGGGTATAGCGACCCTAATTTTCTTACATGACTATTAAATCATTTTTAAGATAAACAACATAAAAACGTTACAAATCCATGATACAAAGGTTTAGTGTTAGGGGAAATATGGACCATAGATCACTTATTCATAATAAAACATAAAATATTATTTAAAATCTTGTTATTTGTACTTCTAAATATCACATTATCCTTAGTACATGTAGTCACCTAAGGATATACATCAAAGAAATAGGTGAGCTAAAAGCCCAGTAAGAGGATGAATAAGAACATAAATCAATAAAACATGGGTGATCATAATAATCATAATAATATAAGAATATTATCATTATCATAATCAAGATGATAAACTTTATATAAATTCTTGGAATGTATAAATTCATAAAAATGAAACATCGTGTCTTAGTGGTCAAATACCACACATAGTTGTAAACAAATCTATCATTATGTTTGCACATAACATATGTTCATAATCATAACATAATATTTGTGAAAAAATCTAGAATAATTTTCATGTGTAATGCACATTATCTCATGAGATACATCACATTACCCAATTCATTAGATAGATATATAATTCTGGGTCCACCTGTCACATCATAACATTTTCATAATCAGGCATTCCACATAGAACATATAATAATAAAAGTCATAAAATAACCCATGGAAAGTAATGGGTACCATAATAATTTCATAAAGAATACAATAATGAATAAAATTTGGGGTTCCCAAATAAAAAAGTGAAAAACATACTTGGTATAAGAATCCTCAATATTGAGTGAAGAATAAACAATCTCAAGAGGAGTCAAGAAGTGTTTTGGAAAGAAGATATCTTTTGGAAAATCATTATATTTGTTATAAAATCAGATTAGGAAAATATATGTCCTAAAACATAAAATGGAAGAAAAATTAAATTATATTTAAGTATCATTAAAATATTATTCACACTAAAATTTGGCATAGAAGAGGAATAACTCAACGAAAGGGACTCGGGTTCAAGAATATTCTTACCCTATGTATAAATGTGTTATGAGATTACAATTAATATCTTAAATAATCAAATTAGATTAATTAATTACTAAATTTATAACTTATTATAAATTTATTTTATTTATCATAATTTTATTAACTTATTTTATGTCCATTTTGATGAGTTAGAGAGTTCAATTTTGTCATTCTGGGAACGTTCATTTTCATGGTTTTCATGATCAGCTCATTTGTATACAAGTATGGAAGTTCATGTAAAATGATAATAATTATATATAATTGAAATTATATTTTATTAATGAACTTCCAGAAGTTTAAATGGTCTTATATATCATTTTTTCTGATATGAGTATGATTCAGTAGATAAAACGTTAATGAAAAAAATGTTTAGTTTAATTTTTCAATTTTTATGATCATCACAAACTAGTTTCATTTTATTTAATATTATGTATGTGAATTAGTACCAAAACATTAAAAAAGTTATAATATACATATTAAATCTTTTTTAACCATAATAATATTTTTATGACCAACCTTGAAGGCAGTAATGGAAAAAATCATCATCTATGAAGGTGGTGAATTGACACATCATGGGTGATGTTTTCATTTTTAGAATAAAAGGAGAAGAGGAGAGATTAGATAATGGATATTCATTTAACATAATAAAATTCAAATATATATGTAATAATGGAGTTATCATGCAGCTTTGGATAGGTTAGGTGAGGAGAGGATGAGAAAATAAAAGAAATTAAAAGATAAGAATTGAGGATTAACCTCTTGAATATTGTCTCTTTGAGAACCTTCTTAGGGCACTTGGGTTTGGAATTTTGTTGATACCAACAGATCATGTATGTGGGTAATAGGATTGGGGAGGTAATTTGGAAGAATTTATACAATATACAAAGTTTTTTAAGTGTTAGGATAAGGGGTTGTGAGGGGTGGTATTTATAGGGTAGGAGTGTTTTTTTATTATTTTATTCATTAGTTTATTATTTTGGCTTAAGACTATCAATAGTGCTAGTTACTATGAATAAATACATTAAATTTATCAGGATATTTCTAACCAATTGGTGCTTACATCATCCATACATCAACCATGACTCAAGAATTCATATATTGTTAAATACTGTAAATTATCGTATTTCACTATTCACAAAAAAAACAACTATTTTATAAAAATACCAAAAATTCACCCTAAACATTTTTTGATGTTTAGATTTAAAAAATAGAATCTATTTTATGATAATAGTTTTTTGAATATGAGAAAATTAATTTTTTAAATAAAATCATTATTTATTCAAAAAATACTGATTTTAATATCATAGTTGATTTTATGACCCCTTGAAAAAATAATTAAGGTCAAATAAAATTATATTATAACTATAATATAATATAATATTAATTTATGAGTCTATTTTATGAAAATAAATTTTCTTTTAAATCATTATATTAATTATAAAATTGTAAATAAACATTTACATTTTACAAAAATACTAACACTTAATTTATCATTTTTAAAGCATTTATTTACTTATTCCATGATATAAATATAACATGTTTTCATTTATAAGATTCCGAAATTTTATTTATACTTTTATAGGGGATTTTACTATTCAAATGGATAGATTACTATTCATAATGGTCAAGTTACTATTCCATTGGTATAGGTTATTTAATTTCTATAAATAACACTTTTTTATTCTTAATTTATGATAATGATGTTTTTATTGGGTTCTCTATTTGATGTATATGCTTTATACTATATAACATAATTATAAGAAGGAAAATTTCATTGATAAAATTCTAGGTCATTACATTCTTCCCCACTAGAAATTTTATCCTCAAAATTTCATTTTACAAACTAAGGTGAAAATAGATGATTGTATTTCTCCTTCATTGATTACTCTGGTTCCCATGTCACTTCCTCATACATATGGTTTCTATATAGTACCTTGAACAATTTATTGGTCTTATTATGTAGAACCTTGTCTCTCTGGTCCAAAATCTTCACTGACTAATCCTCATAAGAGGGATTATTTTCCAGCTATACCACCTCTAAGTTCAGTACATTTGAGGGATCTGATATATACTTCATCATTAGGGGTGTGTGGAATACATCATGAAATTGAGACATGTATGGTGGAAGTAAAATCTAATAGGCTACTACTCATATACGATCAAGGATCTCAAAGGGGCCAGTGTGCCTTGGGTTAAGCTTCCCTTTCTTTCTAAACCACATGACTCTCTTCCATGGTGATATTTGAAGGAATAATTTGTCTCCAACTTCAAACTCCAAGTTATTTAAAAAGTTGTTAGCATAGATATTTTTCTAACTCTGAGTATATTTTATATGTTTTTTATTTCTTAAACCTTCTCGATCATCTCTTTTATAAGATCAGGTCCAAGTAGCTTTCGTCCACCAAATTCATCCCAACAAGTTAGAGTTCCACATTACTTATCATACAGAGCTTTATATAGAGACATATAAATACTCTCATGGAATCTATTTCTATATAATAACTCAACCAATGGGAGATATTTATCCCAGCCACATTTTAATTCCATTGAATAGGCTCTTATCATGCCCTTTAGCACCTAAATAATCCTTTCAGATTGGCCATCAGTTTGGGGGTCAACCAATGGGAGATATTGATCCCATCCACCTTTGAATTCCATTTAATAGGATCTTAGCATGCCCTTTATCACCTAAATAATCCTTTCATATTGGCCATCATTTTGGGGGTGATAAGTCATGTTGAAATTCAATTTAGTACTCAATCATGTTGAAGACTTCTCCAAAATTTAGATGTGAATCTTGGATCATGATCATATACAATTGAAATAGTAACCCCATGTAGTCTCACCACTTCCTTTACATATATCTTTGAAAGTTATTCAAGTAAGAAATCCTCCCGAATAGTAATAAAGTGGGTAGTCTTGGTGAGTCGATCCACCACAACCCATATTGCATTATTTCATTTGGATGTATTCAGGAAACCAATGACGAATTCTATAGTGATATTCTCCCATTTCCATGTGGGTATAGGCAATGTCTGCATTATCCCTTTAGAATTATGTCATTATACTTTAACTTGGTGACATACTAAACATATTTATATTTTCTCTACAATCTCCTTCTTCATGTTGTCTCACCAAAAGTTCTCTTAAATATCACAGTACATCTTGGTACTTCTAGTATGTATAGAGAAAGATAAGATATTTGCATTATACAATAGCTCCTTTTTTATCTCAAGTGATGAAGGAACACAAAGCCTAGTTCCAAATTGGATAACACCATCCTCATCGATGTGTAACTCTTGTATATTCCCTTCCTTTACTACTTTCACCTTCTTTTGCAGCTATAGATCGTGTGTTGGGTATTTCTTCTCATGTATCTTCAACTTTTGTGAGGCATAGGCTATCACTTTATCAGTATTCATGAGTACACAACCTAATACTTTCTTTTAAGAATCACTATATATCACAAAACTTTCTCCACTTATTGGTAGTGTGATTATAGGTGTAATGATTAGCCTCTTCTTGATCTCATTAAATCTGTCCTCACATTCTTCTATCCAGACATAATTTACCTCTTTCTTTGTTAATTTATTTATCGGGCTAGACATCTTGAGAAATTTCTCACAAAATGTCGGTAGTTCCCAGTTATGCCAAAAAAACTACAGATTTATATGACACTAGTGGGTATAGTCCATTCCTCAATTACCTTTTTTTAAAGGTATATAAAAATTCCCTCAATTGTGATCATGTTCCCCAATAATGTGGCCTACTACATCCAAAAGTCACACTTGCTGAACTTGACATACAATTTATCATTCTTTAATGTTATCATCATAATCCTTAGATATTCTTCATGTTCCTCCGTTCTCTTGGAGTAGATGATAATATCATCAATAAACACTACCAAAAATTTGTTAAGGTGGTCTCTAAAGACTCTATTCATCAAATCCATGAAGATTATAGGGGCATTAGTAAGTATAAATGGAATCACTAAGAACTCATAATGCTCATACCTTGTATGGAAAGTAGTCTTCTGAATATCTTCTTTCTTCACATTTATTTGATGATATCTAAAATAAAGATACACCTTTGAGAAGTACCGATCTCTTCGTCGTTGATAGAATAAGTCATAAAGCATTGGAAGAGGATACTTATTCTTTATGGGGATCTTATTGAGCTCTTGGTAATCGATACGCAATCGCATTGATCCATCCTACTTCTTAACAAAGAGAACCATCATACCCCAAGGTGATACACTAGGGCATATGAACCCTTTATCCAAGTTCTCTTGTCGATGCTTCTTTAACTCCTCCAGTTCGATAGGGGACATCCTATAGGTACATTTTGAGATAGGATTGGTTCTAGGTATAAGTTCTATTGAGAACTCTACCTCATGATCTGGGGTAAGTCCAGGTAGATCTTTGGGAAATACATCTCTATATTCTTTCACAGTGGTAATTTCCTCCAAATTGATACCTTCCTTTGACTCAACCATTTGAGGGAGGTATGATTCTTCATAGGGCATCAACACCCACATCATTGATCGATTTTCCAAAGTAGATTCATGATCTTCTTTTCATTTATAGAGGATCATGGGATGGTTCATAATATGAAAATATATTTCCTTTTCCCGAAAATTGATGTGTGCTCAATATAATGAGAGTCAATACATGCCTAGTGTAGGATATAATTCCACTAAGGGAAGTATTATGATATTCACTGGAAGAATATTCCCACATACACCAATATAAGAAGATTCTAACACTTGGGTTGCAATGATCACACCACTAGGTGTTTTTATGAATATCTCTACTTCAAGGTATTAGGTATTAGATTAAATATTTCTATTAAACTTTTAGGATATAAAGGAATTCATAAAACCAAAATCAAATAATACTTTTTCCATTATTGAGTGAATATGAAGTGTACCTTGTATGACTTCTTTTTATTTCTCCACTTCAGAAATAGTGATGGCATAATCTTTCCCTTTCTCTTTTTGATTTGATGGCTAGTGAACCTAATTACCCTTAAGGACTTGAGATTTAGTGTACTAGATTTCATAATGTCCTTACTCCCTACAGTTAAAGCACTGAACCATGGGTGGTGCTCTCCTTTCCTCCATCACATTGTCCAGCTTCTTCATGTCTCTTCAACATTCATGTCTTGGTGTCCTTCTCTCCCACACTTGAAGCATTTTCCTATCCCTTTGAGGTAGTTCCCATGATTCTTCTTCCCACATTTTTAACATGTGGGTGGTTGATCTTTCTTTCTATATTTTTCATTAGATCCTCTAGCTTGAAACTCCATATTTCATTTCTTTTCTATGTGGTCATAGTACCATTCTCAAAACTCCATATATACTTTGAGAGAACACCAACCCAATTATTCATAACTCCCAAAGTCTCATATAGCTATATTCTTTTGAAGGTTTGGTTTTAAACCACTAAATAATCTATCTATTTTTTCATCATTGTTGATAAAAAACTTGAGGTTTATCTTGTAATATTTTTGAAGTTTTATTTATAAATTGTGATAGATTCGCCTTCCTTTTTCTTCAACTCTATAAATTATATCTTTATATTTGTATAAAGAGTTAGAGGGAAATACTTGTTCATAAATATTTTCTTAAATTTTTCCCACTCCATATCTTCTATTTTATCCTTTGTCTTGTTGTTCTTTATCAATTTCCAAAATTGATCGGATTCTCCATATAAATGATAGATGAATGGATTCACCTTATACTTCTCAGAATAATGGAGCATAGAAAAGATCTTCTCCATTGAGTTAACACACTATGATGCAACAAGTGGATCAAAATATCAACTAAACGTCGGTGGTTATTTCTGCATAAAGGACTCAATGGATAGTTGATCCTTCTTGGGTGAAGGCATACATTTCACATGGTTCAGGTTATTTTTTAGAGCATGATACAACTGGGTAAGTATTTCCATGATGTTTTGAACTCCACCTACCAAGGCATTGGGGATGTTATTCGGGAAATCATTGTATTGTCCTTCACACGAGTTGTTGTTCAGGTTTCTCCTGGTTCCCACCATTTTCTAAAATACAAAAATTTTGAACAAAATGTAAGTCATAAAATCGTGAATAAATAATTTATTCTTTTTTTAAATTAACTCTAAAGGCATATATTATGGGATCCCTATGTTTAGTATTTTTCTAAAAATATTTTCATGGGTGTTTACATGTACTTATTCTTATCCTGAGGGTTTTCACTAATGTTCTCAAATCCTAATTCCCAAATTAACTAACTATTCTCTAATACCAACTATAGTGACCATACTTTTCTTATATGAATATTTCATCATTAGTAAAGATAAGCAATGTAAAAGCATTACAAATCCAGGATCCAAAGGTTTAGTATCTTGGAAAAATTAGGACCATAAATCACTTATGCATAATAAAACATAAAAAATTATTTAAAATCTTCTTATTTATACTTATAAAGCTCACATTTTCCTTAGTACATATAGTCACCTGAGGATATACATCAAAGAAAGGGGTGATATAAAATCCCAACAAGAGGATAAATAAGAACATAAATCATTAAGCATGGGTGAGCATAATCATAACCATAATATAATCATAGGATCATCATCATGATCATGAGAGGAAACTTTAGATAAAGGAATGGAATGTGTCAATTCATAAAAATGAAACATCATGTCTTAGTGGTCAAATACCACGCATAGTTATGAACAAAGCTATCATCATGTTCATGCATAACATATGTGCATAATCATAAAATCATCTTTACGAAAAAATATAGCATAATGTTCATGAATAATACATGTTATCTTATGAGATACATCACATTACCCAATTCATTAGATGGATACATAATTCTGGGCACACATTTTTTTTTTAAAGGTTGGGGCCGAAGCCTCATTTTTATTAATAAAGCAAAGCAAAGACCTCTTTTAACTGGGTAGAGGGAAACCCATTACATAGCCCGAAGGCCCAGTGGGCTTGAAGCCCATTACATAACCCGTAGGCCCAAATTTTTTGGCCAAATTCCTATTCTGTGAATAGTAACCCGGCTGTTACAGTACCCGCACAGTACCGTCGTCGCTACAGTTCCCTGCCGTTGCTACAGTACCCACCTATCAATAGAACGTATAACAGTCGTAGTCATAAAATCACCCATGGAAAGGAATGGGTATCATAATAATTTCATAAAGAATGCATTCATGAATAAATTTGGGGCTCCCAAATGAAAAAGTGAAAAACATACTTGGTATAAGAATCATCAATATTGATTGAAGAAGAAATAATATCAAGAGGATCCAAGATGTGTTTTAGAAAGAAGAGATCTTTTGGAAAAAAATTATATTTATCATAAAATAATATTGGAAACATGTATATCCCCAAAAAGAAAATGGAAGAAGAATGAAATTATATTTAAGGAGCATTAAAATATTATCCACACTAAAATTTGGAAAAAAAGAGGAATAACCCAAAGAAAGGGAGTTGGGTTCAAGAATCTCCTTGCCTGATGTCTGAATGTGTTCCACACTTACACTTAATATCCTGAATAATAGAATTAAATTTATTAATTACTAAATTAATATCCTCTTCTACATTTATTTTATTTATCATAATTTTATTAATTTTTTATGGTCATTTTGATGGTTTATAGAGTTCAATTTTTTCGTTCTAAGAACGTTTGTTTTCAGGGTTTCCATGATCAGTTCATTTGTATAAAAGTGTGGAAGTTCGTGTAAAATGAGAATAATTCTACAAAATTGAAATTATATGTTATTAATGAACTTTCATAAGTTTAAATGGTCTTATATATCATTTTTTTTATATGAGTATGATTCATTATATAAAACATTAATGAAAAAAATGTTTAGTTTATTTTGTCGGTTTTTACGACCTTCACAAACTAGTTTCATTTTATTTAATATTATATCTATAAATTAGTTCCATAACATTAAAAAAGTTATAATATACAGATTAATTTTTTTTAATCAAAATAATGGTTTTATGACTATCCATTAATGCAGTAATGGAAAACAAAAAATCATCATCCACGAAGGCGATGAATCAACACATCACGGACGTTGTTTTCATTTTTTGAATAAAAGGATAAGAGAAGATATTTGATGATGGATATTACATGAACATAATAACATTATAGTATAAATGTAATATTGGAGTTATCATGATGCTTTGGATAGGGTAGTTTAGGAGAGGGTAAGAAAAGAAAATAAATTAAAAGAGAAGAATTGAGGATTTACCTCTTGAATATCGTCTCCTTGAGAGCATCCTTAGGGCACTTGGGTTTGGTCTTTTGTTGATACCAATAGCTCCTAGAAATGGGGAAGAGTCTTGGTAAGTGAATTGGTCAAAATTTAGACAAGCTTCAAGGCTTTGGAGATGTGAGGATATGGGGTGGTGTCTATAGGAGAGAAGAGGGGTGTTTTTTTATTATTTTATTCATTAGTTTATTATTTTGGATCAATACTATCATTAGTGTTTATTCCTATAAATAAATATACTATATTGATCAAAAGAGTTCAAAACAATGGGTACTTACATAAACCATGACTAAAAAATTCATATCACTACTACAAATACGGCTTTTATCAGCACTAAAAATGGCCTTTATCAGCGCTAGAAAAGCGCTGATAAAGCCGGCGAAGATAAAGGGGGGTCCCCAAAAAGCGCTGATAAAATGGTCTTTTATCAGCGCTTTCTTTTTAGCGCTGATAAAATGGTCTTTTATCAGCGCTTTCTTTTTAGCGTTGATAAAAGACCCCTTTTATCAGCGCTTTTTTTTAGCGCTGATAAAAATAAAAAAAATAAAAAAAATTAAAAAAAAATTAAAAAATTAAAAAAAAAATACTTCCAATCTCGAGGGGGCTTTTTACAGCGCTTGAGCCCCCCTTTATCAGCGCTTTCCTGCACCTCCAGCGCTCTCTCGCACCGCCTACACCCTTTATCAACGCTAGCCCTTTAAATCAACCTTGCGCGCGCACCCGTGCCTCCACCCGGATTTGATCTCGAGACCTCCCCCCTGCGCACCTAAAGTCTTTGTCACTACCCTATATTGATTTGTTCTCTTATTCATGATATATCTATTTATTTATATATATATTTAGTTATATTTATTTGTATAATAATATATATTTATATTAATATATATAGTTATATTAATATATATAGTTATATTAATATATAGATATAGTTATATTAATATATATATATATATATAGTTATATTAATATATACATATAGTTATGTTAATATATGTATAGTTATATTAATATATGTATAGTTATATTAATATATAGTAGTTATAAAAATATTAATATATTGGTATTTTAAATAAAATGGATATTAGTTATTATTTAGATAAAGCTAATATATTTTATATGTAAATATGTTTAATTATTTATTTAAAAAATTTAATTTTTAGGTATGAATATATAAAAAAATTGTACATATAGTTATATATTTGATTATAAATAGCAGTGAATTATAAAAAATGATGAAATTTCAAATACATAATATCAATATGAATGTAATAACTTGGAATAAATTCAGTTCCCACCAAAAAAATCCAATAATACCCCCTTAAACGAGGCTGAAAATCCACAAAATGTTAAAAAAATCTGGGTACCCCGACAAAAAACTCAGTTTTGGAGGACTTCTGGGCCTCTTTTGGCCTTGAAAAACGCTTGACTGGGGTTTCCCCAGTCATAACGACGTAGATCTCGTCGCAGGCTTCGATTTGATATGTGGTAGAGCTCAAACGGACACCCGGATCAAAAGTTATGGCCGTTTGAAGTTTGAGTTGCATTTTCAACATATTTTGGATCTTTTTTTAATTTTTTTTAATTTTTATTCTTCAAATTGTTATTAAATGACTATTACTCTCTAATAATTATCAAATTATTAATTAAAAATATTTTTTTAATTTTTTAAGAATCCATTTTCACTAAATATCTTATATATTAAGTATATTAAGTGTAAATGTACATTTATACTTATATAAAATATATTTAAAAATTATATATTATATTTATATCAATATAAATATATAACTATATTTATATAATAATATATTTTTTTTAAAAAAAATTGAAGTCGACCATTTATCAGCGCTTTTAAAAAAAGCGCTGATAAAGGCCCCCCCTTTATCAGCGCTACAAAAAAGCGCTGATAAAGGGGGACTTTTATCAGCGCTTTTTTTAGCGCTGATAAAGGCACCCTTTATCAGCGCTTTTTTGAGCACTGATAAAGCCCCCCCCCCCCCTTTATCAGCGTTTTTTCGTTAGCGCTGATAAAGGGGTGGCGCTGGCCTTGCCCAGTTTTGTGGTAGTGTATATTGTTAAATACTGTAAATTACCATATTTCACTATTTATCAAAAAATTGAACTATTTTTTTAAAAATCTCAAAATTTTACCCTAACCATTTTTCACCATGTATATTTCAAAAATAGACTCCATTTTATGAAAATAATTTTCTAAATATTAGAAAAATAATTTCTTAAATAAAATCATCATATATTCGAAAAATATTGATTTTAATATTATAGTTGATTTTATGACCCCTTGAAAATTTAATTAAGGTCTCGTAAAATTATATTATAACTATAATACAACATAATATTAATTAATGAATATATTTTATAAAAATAAATAGTCTTTTAAATCATTATATTAATTATAAAATTGTAAATAAATATTTATGTTTTACAAAAATACCAACACTTAATTTATCATTTTTAAAACATTTACTTACTTATATCATGATATAAATATATCATGTTTTTATTTATAAGATATCTAAATTTTATTTATACTTTCATAGGGGTGGTTACTATTCTAATGGCAATATTACTATTCCTAATGGTCATATTACTATTCCAGCAGTCAGGTTACTATTTCGTTGGTATAGGTGCCTTAATTTCTATAAATAACACTTATTTCATTCTTCATTTATGATAATGATGTTTTTTTGGGGTTCTCTATGTGATGTATATTCTTTATACTACATAAAATAATTATAAGAATGAAAATTACATTGATAAAAGTATGGGTTGTTACAATAGGTCAATATGAAGCATTCTAATATTCTATACCGAATATGATATCACAAGTAATCCAAATAAAACAAACCCAATAGCATGAAGAATAACCAATAAAAACTAAGAGTATGGGCATAATAACTCGACCAAAACAAAGTTTTTTCAAGACCAAGTTTAATAAAACATTTATTTGAAAGAACTCATTTTAGATTTAGTTTCAATCTACCCTATGTTGATACTAACCAGTGCATTGTAAAAATATGTGATAAAGAATGGGTTACCTACCGATTAACATGTTAAACCCTAATATGGAAGCTAGAGGGAGAGAGTATTCCACCCCTTGAAATATTTGACAATTCTAGAATATGTAAATCTATGGATTTGGTCTACTTCCATAGGAGGAACAAAAATAACGAGCAAAAAGAGTGACTTTACCTCAAGATCAAGGATTATAGTTCATGCCACGGTTTGATAGATGAAAACCCAAAGGAGATAATGAATTTACAAAATTGAGAGAAAGAGAAATTAGGGATTTGATCCACTGCTAAAGAAATTACTAGAACCGGGTAGGGAGAGGATTTCCCCACCTTAGATTCATCGATAGATGACACCTGAAACACTTTGGCGATGAATCCAAACAAGTTTTATGCAAGAATAATCTATAGGTAATAGAGGATGTAAGGATAGGAGTTTGGGAGAGGTTTAGATTGATATTTTTAAAATGTATTACTATATATTATAATTATTTTATTTTTCATAAAAAAATTAAAATATATCTCACCAACATAGTGGGTAACATACTAGATAATTACATATATTTTTTTATATTCTTATATAGCACTAGATGTTATATAAAGAGATAAATTTTGTCGAAAAAAATTAGAATTTTTTTTGAAGATAAATTTGTTTAGATGAAATGTATCTCGACTATCACATTTAATGATTTTTTTATGATAAATTAATCTATACATAAAAAATAGATCCCTCATATTTTCTCATTTTAATCACTCATTAAAAAAGTAACTTTTATCTCGCTCAAAAATCATTCAATTAAAAAAATATGAAACCGATCAAATGTTTATTGAAACCGCAAAGCATTTTGAAATCGGAAATGTAAGACTGATCGTAGATAAATCACATCATTTATAAGGTGAGTGTTGAATTTATTTATGATGATGGTAATGAAAAATGGAAATATAAATGCAAGAGAAAAACAAGAACTAGATAACACAATGTATATCCAAGAGTCCTTCTAATTTCATTAACATGTCACTATCTTTATAGAGTACATGAGATCTGATCCAATGATTGAGAATATGGAAGGTTTTACATTATGAGGTAAATTAATTAGGAATAGAGGAGTTGTCGTTATTATCATAATTATGAAATCCATTGAATAATGGTTCATAACACTCCACCTTGGATGTCATAATTTCATGGAATCTTATATAATCTTATATAATCTTCAATTTCAAAAGACCTAGTGGGAAAAATAAGTGAAGCCAAAGTAATTGAATTCCATGTCATGTCGCCTCATTAAAAATCTTACCAAGAAAACCCAGTAGAAAACCCCTTGTTAAGGTAAAAAGAGTGCAGCATTCCAAAATCCCCTTGATTATATCATTTAATTGTGTCTTCAGGACATCAATTAATATTATTATTTAATTATGTCTTTGATACATTGGAGGAAGACCAAAGGTAATAATGAATGGTCTCATTGAAAATTTCAACTCATAGGGAAGACAAAAAAATTCCATTAATTATAGATATCCATAATAATTTATAACATTTCATTGGATATCTATTATGATGTATTATTGCCTCATTAAAAACCTCATCAAGGAAAAACCCTTCAGGGGAAAACCCTTGTTTAAGGAAAAAGAGTACAGTGACATCAAGTCCCCAGAGTGTTTCCACATTAAAAACCTTATCAAGAAACCCCAATGGGAAAACTTGATTAAGAGAAAAAAGAGGACAGCGGTTGCATCTCCCACTCATAATGATCATCACTACATCATTTAACTCATAGAATGTCCATGATCAATTCATAATCAAAACATTCAGTTTTAAATTTTGGAATAATAATAATTCATACCCTTTAGATTTCAGTGAATAGGGAAGAACATTGTCTTTCATAATAATACGATTTATTATTATTTTCAAGGTGTGTATACACATGTACATGTATATCCTTCAGGGAAAAATAAAATGTGCATTTATATTTAATCCTTATGGGATAAGTGTTTTCTTCATCAACCCATCATTTATGAAATATATCACTCTTGGAAACAAGATATTTAATTATTCATTAAGGATAAAACCATTCCAAAAAATTAATATTTCATCTTCAGGGTGATTAATTCAAAATATAAGGACATTAAATATAATTTCATGATCAAATAAGTCATTTATTTCAAAAAACTCTTCGAGAGTTTAGATGTTTTTCAAAACATCTTAAAATGATTCACAAAAACCATGGGATGATAAATTCAATTTATATTCTTCCTTAACTTAATATGGATACATAAAATACAACTTATTTAGTTCACCCCATAATTTATCATTTTGGATGAAACTTTCATAATTTTGGATATGCTTCAAGCATTTTGAACCCTTCTAGGATTCATATATAAATATCCAAATATAAAAGGAAGAATATTTCTTATAATAAGATCATTTGTATTCAACAGTCTTGTAGTTTGTAAAATCAATCCAATACTTTATATGTTAAACATGTCATAAGTTCTTTTAATAATTTTGGTCCATTATTATGATGTTGACATCTGTCAAAATCTATTGTCATTAATGAGTTTTAAAAGAATTCAAAGAAAATATATCCTCAACAACATTTGATTGAGATCTTATAATTTTTTTGGTACTAGTGTCACTTCAGGGACAATATCTAAAAAGATATAATGTTGACAATATATTCATTTTACACATCAAAGGAAAATATATTTATTTCTTTTTACTCATGATGAACAATGATTTTATATAATTAGTTAAACCACACTTTGGGTTTGTATAATCTGACTATTGATTTCCAACACTTTACATTCATATAAGTGTTGTGAGCATCTTGTCAATGGTTCTGTAGGAGCATATAGTATATGATACTCAATATTTTTTTTAATCAACATGCATAGCATGCAATGTATACTCACCAACAGCAAATAACACAGATGATCATTTAGCAGATACATCTTTCATATAGATGGATCACATGGTAGGTGGGTGCACCCATATATACTTCTTCATAAGTATATGGGAAATTTATTTCCAAAATAGCTACAAATTATATAAATAACTTACCTCAAAAATGGGTACCTCGTGGTAAATTTTTTTTTTTTAGGGTGGGGCTGAAACCTCAATTTATTATTTAAAGCAAAGACCTCTTTAGAATGTGTAGAGGGAGACCCATTACATAGACCGAAGGCCCAAGGCCAAGTGGCCTGAATACAAGGCTTGAAAGCCCATTTAATGGACCAAAGGACCCCTCGGTGAACAGTACTGCTACAGTACCCGCGCTGTGACAGTACCTGCTACAGTACAACCGCCACTACAGTACCTACTACAGTCCCTCCGCAGCTACAGTGCCGCTGTTGCTACAGTTCTGCCACTGCTATAGTACTGCTACAGTGCCCTACTACAGTACCCGGAAATTCGTCCCTGCCCGAATTTGATCTTGGGTCTTTTGGATGCCAAGCAGGAGTCTGCACCACTAGGGTACAAGAGCATATAGTATATGATACTCAATATTTTTTTTAATTAACATGCATAGCATGCAATGTATACTCACCAACAGCAAATAACACACATGATCATTTAGCGAATACATCTTTCATATAGATGGATCACATGGTAGGTGGGTGCACCCATATATACTTCTTCATAAGTATATGGGAAATTTATTTCCAAAATAGCTACTAATTATATAAATAACTTACCTCAAAAAATGGGTACCTCGTGGTAAATTTTTATACAAGGGGCATTCATAATGACATAATGAGAATGAATTCATTGATAATTTAGCAGACATGCATCCATTAAATAAATTCATCATTCTTCCCCTAATGGATGTCTACTATGTTATCAATAAATCAATGCTTGTGTATACTTGAATCAATGTCTTTCATTATAATTGATCCTGGATGGACTAAACCATCATGTTATATATTGAAAGTGTTAGAATTGGTAAACTTCCGGTTTACCATTATTGATTCGGTTGTACATAAAAAATTCTTTATAATCACTGTTATGAATGCTTGTTACATATCGAGGTATATATTTTATCCAATGTCTCCATATGATATTCATTTTCAAGAATACCATTTATATATCTCATCGAGACTTCAGATATAACAAAGCATTAAGAATTTTTACTACCAGGTGGGAATATATTCGCTCTTCTGTAGTCGTTAATTAATTTTCTCTACTAGTAAATGTACTTACATGAGCGTATACTAACTCATATATGAGTTCTTTTGAAGCATTTAATCAAAATAATATTTATAATGATTTTTCTTCAAGATCGACATATATAAGATCTTCAAGATCTTTCATTGTGCAAACTTATATTTGTCATTATAATTTCCACTTATGGTGGTTGATTAATTCATAATATAATCATAATGGGTTAGGACCATCACCAAACATGTTATTGTATATTTTAGAACTTCTAGACCAAATATTTTGGAACTTCTAGCCTAAATATTATTTTTACAATACTTCTACTTGGGATCGGAGACCCCACGTCTTTTGAAGTCGGTAAATTTGGTATCGAGAACCAATGTGGAAGAATCTTCTGGATTCACAACACACACCTCATCGCCATCCAAAATTAGAATTCATTGAATAACAACATTCACTTTACCAAATGAAGTGGAAATTGTTTGATCAAATTTCATCAACTGCCAAATATTCATGATAGCACAAATCGTATCAATTTTTTCGTGAACAATTGAATTCACTTCAAAGAATGAGATATAGTAATTAAAACTACATTCACATCAGGGAATTAATTCATTCATCGAATTTCATGATCCATGAATAATAATTTATTATTTATCAATAATGTTCATCTTGCATAAAATATAAATTTTATTGATTATGATGATCATTGTTTTAACCACTTCAAGTGGTAAAATCATTTTCATAAAATATATTAGATTATCAAAACTATGTAATTCAATCATTTCATTTATGAACTATATGAATAGAAACATCCACTTCAGAGGATAAATAAATTACATGAGATTATATTGATAATCCATAAGAATATGATAAATAATAATTTTTCCCTTGATATTGCTACTGCAAGAACAATAATTGATAAATGAAGATATTCTTCAGTATAATGTCAAATGACATTATTTTTCATATCATCCTTTTGGGATGTATTATTTTATAAATATTAATAAAATTCATGTAAATATTTATTGTCATCAAACTACTTCTAGGAACATAATAAAATTATTCGATGAGTTTTATAGTATCTTCAAGACAATATCATGAATATTTGATTCATGAAATTTCATCAATTTCATCCACTACGAGGGATGGATATATATATATATATATTTACGCTTCTTCGTTATGAACATTTCATTTCTCTCAAGCATTTTATAAAAATACAAAATGAAAGAAAAAGAAATAAAACAATATGATATTTACAAATATTCAAAGTAAATATCATCTCCACTATGAGCCTTTATACATCATAATCAAATTTGACACCTTCAGGGTGAACAAAGGAATAAGAGATGAAATTTCATGGTTCATGACATGATCCGCGAACTCCGGCTCAACGTACGACATGTACGCGATGTTAATCACTGGTCACCAAACTTCAACTTGATGTACGACAAGTATGCGGTGTTCATCATTTGACCACTTCTAGTGGCATCGTTTTTTTTCATTTAATGAATGATACCTCAACATCGACCACAGTGGTTATTAATCAGACATATTCTCTTTGAGGAATGGAATGAAATTTTTCATTCATGAATCATTTCAGCTCTTCAGGATATCATTATTTTTCCCGTAAGAAAAGATTAAGAAAATCATATATTATTTTCAGATTTATCAAGAGAAGAAAAATAAATGTAACAATATCTTGCATATAAAATAAGACTCACATTTTAATGCAACTCTTTGAATGAGTGGAGTTGATGCACACGCGAAAGAGTATGTCAAAAGAAGAATGTTTATAAAAACACGTGACATACTTTTTTCTCATAAGATTTATCTTATGATGATGATGAGGTTGACGACAGTCTCGTCATGGTGCGCAATGCGGAGAAGACGATTGTGCTGACAACGTGTTGCGAAAATTGATCGAACGCCAATTGAAACAGTAAAGTGTTTCGAAACCGGAAATGTAAGACCGATCGTAGACGAATCACATCGTTGGTGTATGACGATGATAACGACAAATGAAAATACAAATACAAGAGAAATACAAGAAGTAGATAACACAATGTATAGCCAAAAGTCCTTCCAATCTCATTCATATATCGCCATATTTATAGAGTACATGAGATCTGATCTAGCGGTTGATAGAGTACATGAGATCTGATCCAGCGGTTGAGAATATGGAAGGTTGGCCATTATGAGAGAAATTAATTTGGAATAGATGAGTCATCATTATTATCATAATTATGACATCCATTTAATAATGTTTCATAATAGAAAATGGATTCTTTTAGACATATTATAAATGAAATCTATTTTATCATATACAATAAAGCAATATAAAATGAATTTCATATAAAACAACATAAAATTTTATGGTATGTTTTTATAAATAATAAAATTTATTTTCGACAGTTAATTTTATTAAAAACAAGAGTTAAATAGGATAATTACAACTTGCACAATAATGTTAGAAATGGGGTCTATATAGGTTAATCAGTGTAGTGTCATTAATTGTGGGGTGTCTCCACCGGTAAAAAGGTTGACCGACTGACCGGTGTCATCGTGCGGTATCTGAAATAAAAATAAAAAATGTTTTTTTGTTACAAAAAAAAAATGTTTAATTCAATCGGGACCCAGAATCGGGGCGCGGTTTGTTTTCCGTCAACCGTCACGTCCGGCTGAACGTAACCGTTCCCGCCATGAACGCCGACCGAGGTCGTGCTTAAACGAGGGAGCCCTTCAGTGCGTTGGACCGGATTTGGATCCTCCTCCGGTGCGGCGGAGATGGCGAAGCGCTACGCGATGCTACAGAAGAAACTCAGGGGCCTGGAGTCGGAGCTTCACGAATTCCTCACTCTCCCGCTCCACTCCCCCCGCCGGCAACCCATGGCCGGCCACATCGCCCGGCGGTTGGGGTTCCTGAACGGCGTCCTCACGGCGGAGTTCAAGGCGGAGACGCCGGATCCGTCGGGATCCGGGGCCGGCCTCGCCCCCGACCATCATCTCCACCACATCTCCCGGCGGATCGCCGCGCTGGAGGCCGCTTTCAACGGCAACGGGGATGGATTGAGAGATCCGGCGGACGACCACACCGACGCCGCTTCCGCCTGTTCGTGCACCGAGTCCTGCCTCGACGGCGATGGAGACGGCCTGGCCTTGGAGGCGCTTCTGGAGAAGGACGGAGACGATGAGGATTGCAGAGCCGTGGGCACTCCGGCGGGAGAAGCCGAAGTTTTAGTGGATGAGGCAGCAGATCACGAGGAGGCGGCCAGGGCGGTGGCCTGGAAAGGGAGGGCGGTGGGGGAGGGCGGCGGCGTGGTGAGGTTTTGGGGATGGAAGATGGCCGGAGTCATGGCCGCCGGGATGGCTGTGGGTGCGATTTTGACGGCCGTGGCGGGGTGCTGCGGCTGCTTCGGCCGTCACAGCCCTTACCAATGTTTTCCGCCGCCTACGTAGGGCCTTTTCTAATTTATTATTATGATTGATAAAAGCTAATGACGAAATTTAATTTTCCATAATGATCCGGTGTATTTTCTTTATAGCACATTGACGATTCAAGTTACCTTTTAATTAACATTTGATTTAAAATGATTGTATGTCCCATTCCATCCAGTACAATAAAATTCAAATACGCCTGGAGGTGGGCAGTTCCTCAGTCCGGAAAGTGCATTTCATATTCGTATCGAGTCTGCCTACGTGCACTCTAATGAATTGGAGGAGCCTCTTCCTAATGCACAAGAAGCTCCTGCGGCCTCCTGGAAACGAGGTGCTTCCAGGATATTGAGATACAATGATATAAGATCATCATGCGCAGTCTCACAAGAATCTGAGCAGAGAGACCCACACCACCACTACAAAACAGGATAATGAAATCGCCTCGTTTATCGGCACTAAACATAAAGTATTGACAAATGCATTCTTTATCAACGTTAAAAAAACATTGATAAAGAATACACATTTATCGGTGCTTTTATTAGCACTGATAAAGGACACATTTCTCAGTAATATTTTTAACGCTCATAAAAGTTTTAATAATAATTTATATACAATTATTATATTTATATTCAAAAATAATGTTTATTTGTATACATTAAATAAAAAATACATGTTTATAATCAATATATATTTTTAATAATTCAAATATATATATATATATATATATATAATGTTTTAAAAAAGTATTTCTAAGATTATAATTAAATATATATATGTTTCCAATAAATTTGGTCAATAAATATATTGATCATGTGTGTGTGTATTATGTATCATCGTGAATGTTCATTTATACATTACACTCTTCTTGTTATTCATGTTGTTCATTAATGACTCGTTTTTTATTATGTATATTTTCCTAGGTGTATGTGATTAATTCATGCATGTTACCCATATATATACTATATTATGTTCAATAAAATTACATTAAATATATTTATTATATGTATAATTATTAAATTTTAATTATATATAAATACTTTTTAAATATATTTATTTGTAATTATAATTATAACTATATATATATATATATTTGAATAATTATAAAATTACAATAAATATATACATATATTATAATTTTATATATAAATAAATAAATATATATTTATAATTATATACAAATATTTATAATTATATACAAATATTTATAAATATTTTTTTATAGTTATAATTATAACTATATATATATATATATATATATATGTAAATAATTATAAAATTATAATAAACATATTTATTATACTACTTATAAAGTTATAAATATATAATTATAATTCCTAAATAAACATAGATATATTTAAATAATTAAAAAATTATAACAAATATGTTAATTATATATATTTATTTACACATATCTATAAATAAATACAAATAGTTATAAATACAATTCAAAATAAATGTAAATATATTTAAATAATTAAAAAATTATAATAAATATATTAATTATAAATATTTGTTATAATTTTATAATTATATATATATTTATAATTACAACTATAAATAATTTATTTATTATAATTTTTAATTACAAATAAATAAATATTTATTTATTAGTTATAAATATAAATAAATATATTTATTTATTTAAATAATTATTAATTCATAAAAAATATATTTATTATTTTCATATATAATGTTATATATAATTAAATAATTATATTTCTAAATATATTTACAAATACATTGAAATATTGAGAAATAAATACAAATATTTATATTTAGAGTTATAAATAATTACAGATATATTTAAATAATTATAAAATTATAATAAATAAAATAAATAAATATATTAATAAAATTATAAATATTAGAAATATTAATTTGTTGTAATTTTATAATTATTTAAATAAATAAATAAATATTCATTTATAATTATAATTATAAATATATATATTCATATAAATAACAATAAAATTAGAAGAAATATAGTTATATACATCTATAATCTTATAAATATATATATTTAATATATTTATTATATATATTTCTAAGATTATAAATATAATAAGTATATTTCTTATAATTTTATAATTATTTAAATTATAATTTTATAAATATAAATATATATTTATCATGTATATAATTTTATAAATATATATAATAAATATATATAAATTATTAACATTATATCTTTATCAACGTTTTTTTAGCGCCGATAAAAGTCTATCTTTATCAACGCTTTCCATTTTAGCGTTGATAAAACATACCTTTATCAGTGCTTTTTAGCTAGCACTGATAAAAGGTTCACCAAGTTTTATAAAGAAACTCTAACTTTCTCATACTTCCTCACACCCCTCAAGCTCTCACGAAAGCCGATCGTCGCTGCCTCCTCCTCCCCCTCCTCTCCTACCAACTCCTCCACCGCGAACCCACCTTCCCCGCACGTCTCTTCTTCGTCTTGCGCCACTCCTCCGTCGCGCACCTCTCCTCCATTGGAGGACTCCTCTGTCGCACGCCTCTCCTTCGTCGTTGACTCCTCTTCCCTCAGTGATTCCCTTTGTCACGAACCCAGCTTTCCCACACGCATCTCCTCCGTTGTTCGCCGCTCCTTCACCGGAGGACTCCTCTGTCGTGCGCTTCTCCTCCACCGAAGGACTCCTCTGACACACGCCTCTCCTCTGCCGCGAACGCACCTCTGCCGCACGCTGAACCATACCTTCACGTTGAGTTTTCTCATCATTCTCATCTGTTTCGCATGTTATTACAGTTTGATATTAATGGTGATGTTGTGAATTGTACGGGCTAAACGCCTCGTTGAAAATCGTGGACGTTGGTGGTTCCTGTTTGCGCATTATTTTAAAAAAATTATTTAGGATATGTGTGTTAAAATGGATTTCTGGATTTAATGATGTTTTGCGATGGCATTACCATTTATTTGTGAATTATATATGTTTTACAATTAGGAGTGTTATATTTGGTAATCCTAATAGAACTTATGTGATGGTTTAGTTTTTCTTCATAGTAGCTTTTCAAAATAGGATTTTTTGGAATTTCTTGATGAAACTTATTAATTTGGTTTGAAGTTTGGTGTTTTAATAAAATCCATGGAATGGGTTGCCCAAATATGCAACGGTTTTATAGAAATTGAAATAAATTAGTTGCACTGAAATTATAAAGTTCTAGATTTGTTTCATCCGTACATAAAAAGTTGATTAGGTGTTAATTGCAAGACCCGAGACTCTACTATAATAAGTAAACACTCCATTACTATAACTATTTCACAACGTACATTCTATATGGTATTAAATAGGGACCTCCATATTCCATCATTCATTTTGAGGTCTTTTTTATATAATTTTTTATTTGATTGAACCCTCAGAAGCCTATGTCATATTTTTTTATATAAATGTCTAAGTTGGGGAGACCATTTTTGAGTTGTTTTACACACTTTTATATTATAAATATGTCACATTGTCAACCCACCTTGATGAATACTTGTAAGATAGAAAATGTACCTTAGATTAAACATTCTATGTTTTTTATATTATATATAATGTAAATATTCTTGAGTCATATTATTGTTCTATAAAGGAAATCATCGCATTCCACTTAAACCTAAATGAATTATATGTCAACAAAACCAATTTAACCTTCAATTAAGAGGATGATTTGGTGGTGATGTAATAGATGGGTTGACTAAGTGAAAATTAGTAATATGAAATTAAAATCATGATTGTTACAAAATAACTTAAGGCATAATTTATATTAAGTAAATTGGTTTTCCTAAAGAGTCAATGGTGTAAAGAATTTTTTTATAAAACACATTGTGTTTAAATTGTTAATTTTCAGATGCTTACTCAGGTGGATTTTTATATTCATTAAAATCAATTATTTAAATAGAAATATGATTATGAAAACACTACTCTCTCTTTAGAATTATTATTTCATAAATATAAAATCATAAATTTTTAATGAATTGGAATGTGTAGGGATTCTTTTCAATTCATTGGGCATGTAGGGGTCTTCTATCACCAAGAGATAATTATATAAAAATACACCTTTATGGGTAGGCATGTGGATGCATTGGACTTGAGAAGTGGAGTGTTGGGAACGCTCTCAATCTAGTAGTTGGGTTCATGCTTATAGATTTTATTAGGTGCATGTATAAAGGAAGGAACCAATAATACTTCATGTGATAGACATATACATTGTTCTTAGGGTGTACAACCAATTGATTTGGTGTGAGCCAATGATCATTGGAATAATGCAGTATTTGTAGTAAACTGGAACATGAGTGTTTCATGATTGTGAGTGTGGTCACTGACTATGGAATATATCCATTGGGACTCTGGTGTTGTGGTGAAGGATAATTGATATAACTGGACAATGGAAGCATGGATAAGGGATATCCAATGACGGGGAGAACAATATCAAATGCTTATGGAAATTATTATTATTACACCAACCTTTGGAATAATGTGATGGAATCATACAACACTAATTGATTTGCAATGAATCGAGGTGTTTTCTATGTATATTTTATAAAGTGCCTCTCTTGGGATCTATGTCTATGAAAATGCTTAAGTGGATCTTTTAAAATGATTCAAGTGTTTTGAAATATTTCTTAGAGGGTTGTTGCTCAATTTAAATGATTACGATTGTTGGGCAATGAAGTTTCCTTGAATGTTTAAAAAAGGAATTGTGGTTTTGTGAAAGTGTGTTTGGAACTGATTGATTTATTTTAAAAAGGGTTTGTTATTTTAAAGAGGAATTTGGGTAAATGGTTGTTTTTTTAATGGGATTTCAAGTGTGATTTTTTAAATAGTTTTCAAAGGACATTTAAACTATAGTTTTTCCATAATATTTTAAGTTTAGATTTTTATATAATTAGAAAAACCATTACATTATATCAATATTTTGTGTATTTATTTTATTAAATACTAATATCACTGAATCAAATAGGATGGATATGAATAAAGAATTGATGGATGTCAATCGTTTGACAAATGAGTATGGAGATGAAGTGAAAGAGTTCATCAAGTTTGCAAAAGATCATGCATATAACCCTTCTGAAATCCTTTGTCCATGTTTACGCTGATGTTATTCAAGACAAGTTATCCTAGAGGAGTTGGAAGAACACTTGATCTGTCACGAAATAGATCAAATTTATAAATGTTGGAATAAACAATGGGAAAAAGATAATGTAGCTAGTGGATGAGATAACAGGGCATTTTATGGATCATCTAATATGATTCCAAGTGTGGACAATGAAGAAGACTGTATCTAGGATGTGATTACTGATGTGAATTATGATGAATATCATATTGATGAAATGACAAGGACAGTTGAAGATGAACTTTGTGATTTCCCAAAATTGTTTAAGCAGTTAAAGAGTTGTGCAAAGACGCATTTTTATGGTGGTTGCACTAAATATACAACATTATTAACCGTAATGAAGCTGTATAATTTGAAATAAGGCAACGGATGGAGTAAAGCTAGTTTTACAGAATTACTTGCTCTCTTGAATAACATGCTACTAGAAGATAATGAGCTCCTGAGCCGAACATACAACACCAAACGAATTCTACGCTCGATGGGTATGATCTCTAAAAGAATACACGCCTGCCCGAATGACTGTATACTGTTTCGCAAGGACCAAAAATCACTTAGAGAATGCCCAAAGTGTGATGCTTCTTGATATAATAAAGATGAATCTGGTCCTATGAAAGTTGTATGGTACTTTCCAATCATTCCAAGGTTTAGGAGCCTATATGGAAGTGAGGTGACTGTAGGGAAATTGATGTGGCACGCCGACAGAAGAAATAAATATGGGAAACTACGTCACCCAGTGGACTCTCCTCAGTAGAAGAGAATTGATCATGAGTATCCTAATTTTGTAAATGAGATGAGAAACCTTCGTCTTGCGTTATCTACAGATGGAGTGAATCCTTTTGGTTTTCAAAGCAACACTCACAGTACATGTCCGGTTATGTTGGTAAATTATAACTTTCCATCGTGGTTATGCATGAAATGAAAACACATCATCTATCTATTCTTATATGAGGACCAAAATAACCAGGTAATTATATTTATTTTTATTTAGCTCCATTGATCTAGGATTTGAAATTATTGTGGGATTCGAGTGTTACATTGTATGATGCTTATAGAAATAAAGATTTCACGTTGAGAGCCATGTTGTATGGGACGATAAATGACTTTCCTACTTAGGGAAATTTTTTAGGATATAGCATTAAAGGAACTCATGGGTGCCCCATCTGTTAACAAGACACACAATCAATTAGGTTGAAACATTCATCGAAAAATGTGTTTCTAGTACATTGTAGATTTCTATCCCGATGAAATAAGTATCGATCTTAGACGAAATCATTCGAGGGAAGTTCAAAAAAACTTACAACACCATATCCACTAATAGGCGATTAACCATTTGAGAAAGTAAAAGATGTGGACACTGATTTTGGTAAACCGTTTTCAAAAAACCTTACAAAAACTAGTTGGAAGAAGAGATAAGTTTTTTTAAATTACCATACTAGAATTTTTTGTACGTCAGACACTTTCTTGATGTAATGCATGTTGAAAAAAAATGTATGTGATAGTATCATTGGCACATTGCTAAATGTACCTGACAAAACAAAGGATGAAATTAAGGCTGGGTTGGACATGGTTGACATGAGAATACGAGAAGAGTTGACACCAGTGAAGGGTGAAAAATGAACTTTTCTTCCTTTATCTACTTACACTCTTTCCAGGCAGGAGAGATATTAGTTTTTCAACTTCTTAAATGATGTAAAGGTTCCAGAGGGGTATTCATTGAATATCAAGAACATCGTGTCAATGATCGGTTTAAAGTTAAAGGGTCTGAATTCACACGACTTCCAAATTTTTATGCAAGATCTAATTCATATAGATTTACAATTCATTTTTTCCAAGAATGTCTATTATACATTAACAAAGCTCTGTTTCTTCTTCAAAGCTATATGCAGAAAAGTTATAGAACTAAAGAAATTGCTGAGTATGGAAAGATATATTTCCGTCATATTATGTGAATTGGAAATGTTCTTTCCACCAACATTATTTGATATGATGGTTTACTTGTTGAGAGATATTCAACTATGTGGTCATGTACACTATAGATGGACGTACCCCATGTAATGGTATATGAATATTTCGAAAGGATATGTCAAAAATTGAAGTCAGCTAGATGGTTTCATTATGGAGTGATATATTGTTGATAAAGCCATTGAATTCTGTACTAAATACCCGTCTAGTGTGGAAAGAATTGTTCTACCGAAATCTCATCACACTGGGTGGCTTGAAGGTGAATGAATTTCTGGAAGAGAGCTTGTCATAATCAATATTACAGATCAAGAGCAGGCCCACCTTTATGTTTTTCATAAAATTTTGGAGGTTGACCCATATTTAGAAACTCAAAAATAAATTCTTAGTCATTTGAATCCATCAAGGGATGAAAAATGGATATCAAATACAAATAATCGACGGTTTATAGGATGGTTTTAGGACCATATTTTTAAGGAGTCAGATGAAAATACAGACTCAATTTCAAAATGACTTCGATGGCTAGTTGGAGGAACAAATGTGTATGTATTATCTTATAATTCTTATGTAATTAATGGTTATACATTATATACTAATGAACATGATGAATACAATACCATGAAGAATAGTGGAGTTACACTTATGGATGAAGTGATTCATGTTTTCGGTGCTAAGGACATAAATCCAATTTATGAAAATATGTCATACTTTGGTATCATAAAACAAATATGGGAGTTGGATTATACAAAATTCCAAGTGAAATTTTTTTAATGCAAGTGGGTTGATAATAGGAGTGTTGTTAAAATAGATGAGTTGGTATTCATAAAAGTTGATTTCAGTAATGAAGGGTACAAATATGAACCATTTATAATGGTATCACAGGTAGTACAAGTATTTTATATTCCAGATCCCGCTAAATGAAACTGTTAAATTGTTCTATTATCGACCAAAACCACTAAAGGGTTAGATAAAAATTCAATGGAGGTTGACACTTTCATTGGGATGTCACGATCATTTTGTAGCGGTCCTAATGTAGACAACATTTTGTTTGTTATAGGAGACCACAATGAAGGGATTTTGATAGTCGACAGAGGGGTCAAATCCCTTCAGTATTTAAAAAAAGAGAGTTAAATAATCAAGTTATATATATTTTTTGTAATATACATTATGTCACCTTATGCTATCATATGTTCGCTGCTGCCTTTATGTGATCTAAATTAAATGCTAAACCACTTCTGCAGATAATGAATTATGCACATGATGATGCTACCAATCTCGAAGAATAACATATCTCTCAACCTGCTGCTGCTCACAGTGCAGAGGCACAACATGTCTCTCAACCTACTGCTACTCGTAGTGTAGAGGAAAAATAGGTCTCTCAACCTACTATTTCTCGTAGTGCAAAGGACCAAAAAGTTTCTCAACCTACTGTTGTTGCTCCCAGTGCATAGGTACAACCACCATCCACACATGTTTATGCTACCATTCTGGAGGAACATATTAATGATGTTGAAACAGAGAAAATGGTAGGCAATGAAACACTGTCAACACAGAAAAAAATGAGCACCGTAGTTTGACGGTGTTAGCAAAAATCCTTAAGGAAAAAGTGAAAGACATCAAATATGAGGTCAGATGGAATAAACAGGGCCAACATGTTAACCCTAACAAGGCCATGCTCAGTAGTTACATTGGAATCATCACTCGGAAATGCATGCCAATTGATGTATTATTGGGGCACCATGTTGTCACTGGGCTTAAGACACTGATGTGGGGAGATATTATGATAACATTATGATATTATTTATTTAATTTAATAAAAAATAAAATAATGAAACATTGAATTACTCTTCATCACCCCTTGTAGAGTGCATTTATAGTAGATGACTCGCACAAGGACTATGTATTAAGGTTTTCTGGAAGGATTCACAGAGGATTTCTCACAATTTTAACAAGAGATTATCTTAAAGACGCTGAAGGGAAAATAAACCCGCACTCACCTCATCTTTATGCACACCTAAAAACCAAAGGAGTGTGGGATGCATTTACTAGCCGTCGTACGAAGCAATATTTTTAGGTACATTGTGTTTAGTAATACGTTGTTTGAAGATACATGTATTCATCACTTTGAGTGACCATTTTTTTATTTATGAAATAACATCTGAGTGCTGAAAATAAGGAACAAGCAACAAAACCAACATACCCCTACTATAAAGTAGGGATGAGGTAAACTTCACTTGAAAAAAATTGGTACGTATTTTAAATCTACCGTAATAATTTTATGTGATATAAAATAACACCATAACTATGTTCCTCTATTTATATGCAGATTGATTAATCCAAAACCAATGTCACTTCCATCCCATGATATGTGCTATAGAAGGAGGCACATGTAAATAAATATGGGATACTAATAGATGAAAACACACAAAAAGTGTGAGAAACATGTGTAGGTATGACATAATAAATAATTATTTTGCTTTAAATTGATATTACATAACAATGATTACTTATATTACTATATTTTATATCTGACATAGTCATAGGAATAAATAATATCCAAACCGGATGTAGACATACTTTTGGTGGCCTTGAAGCAGCCAGAAAAGTATGGCTGTGTTAGAGGTGCGAGTTTTAGGGTGACACCCCGAACATTTTTTGAGAAAAAAAACAAGAGGAGGATCAAAGTGAAGAAATGAAAATGATGAGAGAAAGAGTATCTATTCTTTAAGAACAAATTCAATGGCAAAGAGAGATCATAACAAATTTTATGGTGGGGGGGGGGGAAAGAGAAGAAGAAACTCAACGATACAGGGGTAAAAATCTACAATTTAATCATATCAAGTATATTTTAATTTCTTACATCACTTATTCTTTTTTGTGTTCTTAGGCAGCATTGGATGCTTATTATGGTCAATTTGGATAATCCAAATATTTATTTTCTGAATTCAATGCATGGATATCCAACAAACCGACCACACATGATGGAATTTTTCAATTTGTAATACACTACATACAACATTTTAGAAATAAACATCAAGTTATATAATTTATATTATCTTTTAATGAGGATTATGTTATGATAGGGCAGTGTGTGGATATCATCTACATCATGGAATGAGGCCAAGGGAAAATGAAAAGAAACATCGCAAGTACTACAACTGGATAACTATCAGGGTATATATAATAATATTTCACTATCTAAACACATATAAAAAATTACTTATTTTTATCAATGTTTTTGCAATGTCCAAAACAAACAAACAGAAAATACCGTGGTTATTATGTTTGTAAATTTATGAAATAAATCGTATTTCATCAACAAATTAGCATCCCTGAAGAGGTATTTTTGAAGATAATTACTATTTTATTTAAAATATTTATTAATCCTTTGTGTATTTATATTTTTTCAGTACTACCATGATTGTTGAAAAGATTCATATTCACAAGATGATATAAATTCATTTAGAAACAAATGGGCAACATACCTGATGGAATAATGTACACAAATAGCATGAATATGTGACCGGTATGACTCAAAGTGTCTATTTTTATTTAAAATTGACAGTATTTTTAGTAAAAAAAAGTGACATAGGAAAAACTAAGAAAATGCATTATTATTGATTTGATACTTTAGGAAAATTATCCATAAGTCATTTGTGACATGCAGGAATCAACTGCACCTAAATCCAAATCATGGTGTGAATGTTATGACTTTAAGTGTGTATTTTTATATCAAATTAACAATAAATTTATCAAAAAGAATAGGTGATATAATGAAAACTGAGAAAACACATTCAAATTGTTTTTATGCTTTAGAAAACTGATCCATAAATCATTTTTTATGTGTAGGAATCAACCACATCTCAATCTAATGAACGGTGTGATCGATATCACTAAAAGTTTCCATTATCAGTTTAAAATTGACATTTTAGCTCAAAATGTGCTAGTCACTAAAAACCATGAAAACTCGCTCCGATTGTATTCATAATTTAGGACAAAGATTCATTAGTTCTTTGTGATGTGTATGAAGCAGTCTCACATCAAACCGATGCACGATACGACCAGTATGACTCAAAATGTGTGTCTTCAGCTTCAAATGATATTTTAGTAAAAAAACACAACTGGCATACTAAAAAATGATCAAACACATTCATATTGTTTTGATAATTTAAGACAACAATCTATAAGTCATTTGTGATGTGTATGAATCAACCGCACCTCAATCCGATGCATGGTGCGACCGGTATGACTCAAAGTGTATTTTTTATTTAAAATTGACATTAATTTTAGTATAAAAACACAACTGGCATACTAAAAACTGAGAAAACGCATTCATATTGTTTTGATAATTTAGAAAAATGATCCATGAGTAATTTTTTACATGTAGAAATCAACCCCACCTCAATAGAATGCACTATGTGACTGGTATAAATCCAAATGTGTCTTTTTTATTTAAAACTGACATCAATTTAAGTAAAAAGAACTAGTGGCATACTGAAAACTGAGAAAATGCATTCATATTATTTTGATACTTTAGGAAAATGATCCCTGAGTCATCTTTGACATGTAGGAATCAACTGAAACTCAATTTGAAGCACGGTGTGACCGATATGACTGAAAGTGTCTGTTATCAGTTTAAAATTTACATTTTATCTCAAAACATGTCACTCACTAAAAACCAAGAAAAAACATTAGGATTGATTTGATACTTTAGGAAAATGATCCATAAGTCATTTGTGACATGTATGAAGTATCTTCACATCAAACCGATGCACGATGTAACCAGTATGACTCAAAAAGTGTGTTTCCAGTTTGAAATGATATTTTAGTAAAAAAACACAATTGACATACTGAAAACAAAGAAAACAAATTTGTATTGTTTTGATACTTTAGAAAAAATGATCCATGAGTCATTTTTGAATTGTAGAAATTAACCACACCTCAATCCGATGAACAATGTGACAGGTATAAATCCAAATGTGTTTTTATTTAAAATTAACATTAATTTAAGTAAAAAGAATAAGTGACATACTGAAAACCATGAAAATTCATTTGAATTGTTTTTATACATTAAAACAATGACCCATGAGTCATTTTTTATGTGTAGGAATTAACTGCACCTCAATCCGATGCATGGTGTGACCAGTATGACTAAAAGTGTCCTTTATCAGTTTAAAATTGACATTTTTGCTCAAAATGTTTCACTCATTGAAAACCAAGAAAACGCATTCCGATTGTCTTCATAATTTAGGAGAGATATTCATAAGTCCTTTATGATGTGTATAAAGTATAATCACCTCAAACTGACACACGATGCAACCGGTATGACTCAAAATAAGTGTTTCTAGTTTGAAATGATATTTTAGTAAGAAAACACAACTGACATACTAAAAACTAAGAAAATTAATTCGGATTGTTTTGATACTTTAGAAAAATGATCCATGAGTCTTTTTTAATATGTAGGAATCAACTACACCTCAATCTAATGAATGATGTGACTAGTATAAATCCAAATGTGTCATTTAAATTTGATATTAATTTTAGTAAAAGAACAAGGGACATAATCAAAACCAAGCAAACTCATTTGGATTGTTTTGATATTTTAGAACAATGATCCATAACTCATTTGTGGTGGGTAGTAATCAAACACACCTTAATACGATGCACAGTGTAACCTGTATAACTCCAAATGTGTATTTTTTATTAAAAAATTTCATTTTATTAATGTATTCTTTCATATTAATGTTTAATTTATTTTTTATAGTATTACTAACAAAATATTTGTTTTCTTATATAGGTGGAAATTTTTTCTTGAGTTGGGATGATTTATTCAGCAACTAATACTATGGGAAGAAATTTTTGAGAGGGGATCACAGATGTCAAAGGATGAAACATTAATGTTTTTAACTGTTTGTTAGATAATTATAAATATAATTATATAAAACATTGTTTGAAATATATATAGCATTGGTTGTAAAACCCTTGCGTGTGATGTTTTGTTCTTGTGTGTGTTGTGCAGGTGCTGTTTTGTGCAGGTGGTGTTGGTACACTATGCAGGTGCTAGTGGGTGTGCTATTATATAAACATCACATCATAGGTAGCTAGGCCTTTATCAGTTATATTTCGAGCATTGATAAATGCCTCCTTTATCAGCGCTATTTTGAGTGTTGATAAATACCCCCTTTATCAGTGCTATTTTTAGTATTGATAAAGTTGTCCTTTATCAGTTCTAAAAATAGAATTGATAAAGGGGACCCCTCTTTATCTTCACTGAGATTAACAATGATTTTCTAGCACTGTTAAAAGCAGTTTCTAGCTCTTTTAAAATCACTATCTGTAGTAGTGCACCCTCGCTATCACGCTCCACACCCAGGATATCACTTACTCCAAAGGACCCAATTTTTGATATGTAATACCTTGAAATATTTTTATATATATTTCCAGAGTTAGGCGTTGAAAATGGTGTACGATTTCGAGACCCAGTGTGTTTGGAATTAATTTTATAAAAAATATTAAGTATTTTCTAAACTATGCACACGGTGTAAATGAGATATCTCTTAAATGGTATCTTGGATAAAACATTTGAGGCCGTGGTTGAGTTTGGAGCATGGAGTTTACCCCAGGTGGGGTATAACTTTTGTCAGCACAAACCTTCTGTAGAAAAAATTATTGATGATATAACCTTAAATAAAATAATTAAATAAAAATATTTTATTTGGATGATACTTTGAATAACTTCTAAAAAGGGACTCAGATTGGAAATCCGAGACCACCATTGAGTTCATAGCATAGTGTTTACCCTAGGTGAGACATAAGTTTTGTCGCTGCAGGACTTATCTAGAAAAAGTCACTGAGTATGTAACCGTAAATATAATAATTAAATTAAATTATTTTATTTTGGATGTTGTTTCGAATAACTCCTGAATGGGAACTCAAATGAGAAATCTAAGACCACCGTTGAGTTTGTAATGTAGTGTTTTCCCTAAACGCAACCTAAAGTGAGAGGACGTAGGATGTTCGAATCCCACGACCATTGAAGGTGCAGTTAACCCTTAACCTAATTACTTACTATAAATAGGTGATTATGGGTTATTAATTAGGGTTTCCTCATAACTATTCCATTGGTGGAGCTCTCTCCTCTCCTCCCTTTGGCGATTCAATGACAAAACTTCAACAGATCACAACAATCGTTGGCATATGTGTTCATTGATGACGAACAGATCCAAATTGAGGTAGGATTCTTTCCTTTGAATTATATTTTTCTCAATTGAAGTTTTTGTTTGTAAAATTTTATCCATTGTTGACTTCACCACTTTGAACATCAACATCAATTTCCAAACTAACATGGTCATCGATCAATCTATTTTTGGATCCCATAATTTCATGTTTTTCTTCCGTTCTCCACGTGTTCTTTGTCATTGACTTTTCGACACATCAAAATAATAATGGATCGTCGAGTGAGGCATAGATCTGTGTAGATCTCGATCTAGGGATCACAGATTTGCGATCATTTCCTTGATTCATGCCGGATCAGATGTGTGGCGGTAAACGGAAGATGACGATGGTGCGTGCAGTGTGTGTGCGGGATGAATAGGCATGTCGATGTGAGACTGGGATAAGAGTTCGGCCGGTGTGAGCAGGGCGAGCGGCAGTAGCGGCCGATGAGTCTGAGGCGGTTAGGCGAGGTCGGCGGGGTGGCGGTTTGCGGTAGCTTCCGGATGAGGTAGGCGGTGCAGCATACAACAAAGGTCGGCATAGGTAGGTGGTCCAGGGGACCCAGGGCATGGCGGTCGAGCACAACAGGCCAAGGCGGAAAGGTGGCCATCAGTTCAGGCGAATGTGGTCGGAGGCGGTGGTGTGCCCCGATTTTGGTGGGTGATTAGGGTTGTAGGAAGAGAAAATCGAGGAAGAAGAAGATTGGAGAGATAAGGAAAATAAAATAATAAAATGGAAAAGAAAAAATAATAATAAAAAAAAAAATAAGGGAATCAAAGGAGGGGTGGGGAAATACCTTGGCATAGAGAAAAGGGGGGAAGGGGCTCATGCCTGCCACCCTTGATTGGATGTAAAAAAAGATAATAATAACAATAATATTATAATAATGTTATTATTATTTTGGGTGTCAAACCAAAATTCTTACAGAAATCCTCCATGTGATATCATATTGTTGAACCGTCAACAGTGACATGACCCTATCATCGAGATGATCATTTTAAGACCGATTTTGGATACCTTTTTCAGATTCCTGCCTTGGGTCAACAAAACACCCAATAATAATAAAATTATTATTTTTTTGGGATGTTATATCTGAGCTATCTACATCATAAAGAGTCGGAATAATGAATAATCTAAAGCGGCACAACCCTGAATTTGAGGTGGGCGTTTGAAGACCGATTTAGGCACTTACCCCAAAATCAAGGTGCAGCCCCCATGAGGCCCAATTTGGGCGTTTGCGGTGAAATGTGACTTTTTCATTGGGTGTTCATTTTGGACAGATGAATAGCCAATCCCGTGTGTTTTTCCATGAGAATCGCAATGGTGAAATCCATATGACATGTTATGGGATCATGATGCAGGCCCCACGAAGCGCTACTCATGTAGAATGTTGTGAAATGCAGCTTCTTTACTAGGTGTTTGATTCGGGTGAATGAATAGTCGATCCTGTGTGCCTTTCTATAAGTATCACAATGATGTGATCCATTTGGCTATACAAGGCTATTCTAGGAGTCCTGTTGGTAGAATTACATTTTTTTCCTTTGAAAAAACAATGAGCATCGTGCGCTCGTCAACCTTTTGGGTCAGATGAGACATATACTCTGGGAGTACACTAGCACATCCAGGGGTACTTGTGCACAATTTAGTACCCGAGTATGGATAGGTACATGGCTAGGAGATGAGGTGGGGTCACACATCATGTGGCCCCCACACGCACTGTGTACCACATTATGAATCTTTTATCTCTCATATCTTCTTATTTTAGACTCGAATTTTTGGCATGTGAGTAGCCTATCCTAAGTGTTTTTTTATATAGAACGTGATGGTTACCTTCATAGTGGATTTAGAGATAGGATGTGAGATTTTCCAGGCATGATGTTTATCCTAGTGATGCTCAATGATGACAACGATCATACATGGTTACCAGAGCAGTACCGGGCTTACCCTCTAGCTTGGCTGGGCAATGGCGTTCCCCAATGACCAGAGTGTTGACCCTCCATTAGCATGGAAATGAGTACTATACAAATTCTTCTGAGTTTTGATCCCCCTAACGCACTAGGGCTCAGATCCCTGATGAATAGAGTGGAATCCACCTGACCCACTAAGGCGTGGGTCCTCTACAACTACTTATCGAGCAGTACCCTCCAGTGTATTACCCTTTTGCAAGGTTGGACAGTGGGTCCCCGTCGACTCCCAGGTGTTTATCCCCCTAACGCACTAGGGCATGGATCCCCGATAACTAGATTGGAATCCACCTGACACACTAGGGCGCAGTTCCTCTATGACTTCTATCAGAGTGGAATCCCCCTGATGTACTAGGTCATGGGTCCTCTACTTTGAGTTTGCACCATATGGATATACGTATCAGTGGAGAGATGTACTTTGATGTAACTTTGGGCTCACAAGGAAGAGAGACTCTTTCCCAACCAAGACACGTCCATGTGATGCAACCTAAAACCGTGAGGTCTAGTCAGTTCCACCCAAAGTAGATAGTATCAAGGTGTGGTGATTGATCCCCCTTGACTTTCATGTTCAAGGAAGACGTGTGGGATTCTTGACATCATTAATGGATACTTATAGAACTATTGGAAACTCTTCTTCTTAGTCTGAGATGTGAGATGGAGATCCCCTTACTCTCTCATTTGGGATTCTTTGACTGAGCATATATATATATATCCCCTTTCAGTATACACTCTTTGGGTTTTGGTTACTCTCCTTCTAGGAGAGACAAAGACGCACTCGGTATGCCACGTGATTTCTATGTCTATATTCTCATGGTTAGATGAGTATACTGTCCTACTATAGGTAGATAAGACTCTACAAGAAGTTCATCTTCTCACTGTTTTGAGCTCCTTGTGTTTAGATGAGTTTTCTTTCACTATCTTGTTGGGTTGAGCTATACTCTTTTATCGTACCTTGTTTTATCTGATGTTTTCCTCTTTAGTGTATCTCTTACTTCCCCTTATCCTTTTTGGGGTGTCCTACTGAGTATGTTTATACTCACCCCTTCATGGGATTTTCCTACATGTGTTGTGCCTTATGCAGATGATGGATAGGTTGATCATGACTTCAGAGGAGCTTAGGGATGTGGGTGTTTGGAACGTGTATGGTGGTCGTATCTTGGGATCTAGGAGAGGGTTTATCTCAACTATTTTACTTTTTTAGTTACTGCCTGGTTATGGAACTTTTCTGGTTAGGCATGTATTTTTCCCCTTTTCCCCTTTCAGTTTACTTTACTGTACTCATACTATTTAGTAGTCCATGCATGTTTTGTTTATTTATAGAACTGTAGCATCTTTTACTCATTTCCTTCTACACTTTTTCATTGAGTGGCTATGTGTGTGTGTAAAAGTACTTAGGAAAATGCCTCCTTCAGTTTGGTGTACCTCTGACACTTGTTGCCACCCCTAGCCTATGGAGGTGGGATTGAGGTAGTTATGGCTTGTGCCCCAGATGGGTCGGGTCATGACAAAAACCCACATATTGAAAAAATAGATAGATTCGAGAGCCTGCTCCCCACTACTGTGTATCAAAACTGAGGGAGCAATAACTCCTACTCATACATATCTCATAACCTCTCAAGAATATGGATGTCTCGCACCTCGCCTCTACGTAGCACAACCGAGGGAGAACTTCTCCAATAGAGAACCTACCCACTACCAAAGATCAATGACAAGGAACCCACTCCATAGATAGAGGGCCTGTGACCTCTGTAATGTGGGTGAGCACAGTCTCTACCTGTATAAAGGATATGGGGGACCCATGCACCTAGAGAGACAGAGGAGTACCGACCCCAGTATCACTCTGATAATCACACCTAAACACTACCACTATCTAATCATCACTTAAAGTATTGTTTTGTTTACATCACTTAATTTCATAACTATGATGATGAAATAAATTCCCCCATCGCATCCCATGTGAAAAAATTCTCAGAATCAACTACTCGCGTGTCCAAATTTGAATGTCATAAGAGCTTGAAGAACACACATGAGGCGCATCATCATTCATATGGGATAAAACACAAATCTACCAAATTGCCAATGAAAATGTCTATGAATGACCAAACAAATCATATTGTTGTGATCATTGCGGGAAAATACGTAAGATAGGCTATTTACTTTCCCAAAACGGATACCCGGTGAACAAAATGCATTTTTTTGTATCACTTATGAAGTTTAATTCATAGTCCAATGCCAAAAATATGAATTTAACATCATATTTTTCCTTGAAATATCTTCCCCAATATCAGGGTCATGATTCCATAGAAGTATCATCAATATGGCGTCGCATGAAAGAGTTACATTAAGATTTAGATTCCATAATAATAATAATAATAATAATCATCATCATCATCATAATTATCAATAATAATAATAATAATAATAATAATAATAATAATAATAATAATTATCTCTCCCATATTCCCCTCAATATCACATAGGAGGGGGGATTCATGCTGCTGCTGTGTAGAGAGGAAAAAACACGCCACCATCACTGTCGCCCTTCATCGCCACCGATGCATGTCATTTCACCGCCATCGCATAAGAGGGGAAAGGGGGTTGCACCACCTGACGCCACCACAGAGGGGAGGTCACACCGACGGTTGGTCACTGGTCTCTGCCGCTATGAAATGTTTCGATAAACCCTGATCTAGGGTTGAACACACCCAATTCGTCAATGGTGGGTGGATCCCAACCACCCAATCTGCTTGTGATTTGATCCTATTGTTCCACTCCACTAAACACTAAGACCCACTAATAAAGAACCTGAATCTGACCTTTGATCCAACTTTTATCTCTCATCGCACCATATCACACCTTGGATATGCTCTTGATCCTGAATATGGACCCATAAAAATGATTTGTTGCACCAAAGACCGATTGTGAAATGATCATTCTCTAGGTATTTATTTAACCTTCGGTCAAAGGAATACCTACAATGAACACACCAATAACAAGGGAGAGAAACAAAAAACCAAAATTTAAGGAAAGAATCATTACCATTATTTGGGTAGTCCTTAATATGTTGATGGAGGATGTGTTAAATGAAGGGATTACACAATGATCAACAAATCCTAATTTCAGTGATAAAATAAATTCATTAACCATAAATCAATATTCAACCCATGAATATATTTTTTTGGATTTATTCACATTTGACATGGAATAAATAAAAATGATATTTAAACCAATCAAAACAAAATCCTTACCACAATAACGAATTGATCGTTGGTGAAGAACATGTTCTCTAGCGATGTTGTTGAAGATTCCATTATGTTTGTCATTCGTTTCATGAATCTCCTCATTTTGTTTGATGTTGATCCTCTTTCCCGATCTGTTAATGATAATGAATCTCTCCTTCTCCTCACCTTAAATATCTCAAGGTTATGTGAATAACCTTAGAGTTTTTCCATAACAAGGTATTTAAAAAGGAGTATTAGGGTTTTGGGTTATTAACTAAATTAACTAATTTAATTAATTAATTCACTTAACACACCCATCAACAAATTCCCTCAACCAAACGTCCCACATCGACCAACTTTATGCCAAAACTAGGGTAAACCCCAAATTCTAGAAACAACCATGATCTTGGATTTCCCATTCTAGGTCCTAATCAATGGGAAAAACATTTATTCTAAAAAGATGCATGTGAGTGATTTAATATATTTAATATTTTTAATATATCCACACTAAGGCTCTTCAGGCTTTGGAATTCCATGCTGAATCAGTACCTAAATTCAAAAATACTCTTTAAAATATTCCAAAATATTACAAGGAGAAAATAGAGGTGTTACATTATCACCACCTTTAAGGATTCTCACCACCTTCATGTATTTTCATCCCAAAAAGCGAAAGCCTACTCAGACAGGAGGGTACTGATCTTACATATGGGTCTCCCACTCTAATGAGGTCTCCTAGAGGTTCTCGGGCTACCAAAAAACATGAACCTAATAAAAACACTTTCCCACAAATGGTCTCCTCCCACCTAATCTCAAATTCCACCGAACACCATGAAAAGGAAACTCCACCATCAAAGTCCAGTTCACCCAGATGACATCGTGTAGTGGGTCATGCACATATGTCCCCAATTGTGACACATGGAATGCATAATGAACCCTGTCTATCTATGGTGGTATGGATAAGTAGTAAACCACCTCTTTAACCTAATGAAGTAATAAAAAAAGGTCTTATAAACCTCAGAGATAGCCTTCCACCCTTTCCAAATCTCAGTAAACCATAATGACGTAAAATCTCTCGGAACACATGATCTCTTCAACAAAATCCAAAGGCCTCTACCATCAGTTCCTATAGGGATACATTTTACACCCACTGGAATCCAAAAACCTCCACTAATCTCTTATATTGGATAGTTAGTAAGTGAGAAAACTTTTTGAGTCGGTCTACGATCACTTGGATAACGTCGTGTCCTCTCCCTAATCGTGGAAGTTTCAACACAAAAACCAAAAAGATACAATCCCATTCCCACTTCCATTTGAGGCACTTCGTCCTTCACCTACTGATAGGTGAGGCATCAAGAGATAAACTCAAAAATATATTACAACATCCTTGGCTACCCAACTTGAGGTTGAAGGATCCCAGTACATCATTAGCTCTCCTGGATATACTACTAAAGGAAAACATGAAACATCCCTAGAATATTTTCTCACAAGATGAATGGTGTCATCATCTATCCTCGAATAAGGATGATATTCTTCCTACCTTCAAAATATCTATCAGGAACATGTACAATGGATATCTATTCATGAAATATCTCACAATTGCTATCCCCAAGTCATGCCTCCCTATCATGCTAAAGAAGTAGAGGGGTAACAACCATCGATTAGAGGTACACTGCACCAACATCTCTCTTTCCAACAACGAACATAAAACCTTATTGTGAGAATATTATATTACCTCCATGATCTCTAGTGGATCCCAAGATATCACTACCTCAACCTTTTTTGAGTCCACTATCACTTCCCTACCTAAGAAGACATATACCAAGAATTGGGCCTCCTGAATCCAAAACCGAAACTTTGAGAGCTTCCCATAAAACAGGTACTCTCAGAGCATGTCCAAAATCATCCTCAAGTGTCTCATGTGATCCTCCTTATATGTTTAGCACACTAGGATGTAATTGAATAAGACTATCATGAACCGATCTAATAAGGGTTTAAAGATCCAATCTAAAAGTCCCACAAACACTGTTGGGGCATTCAACATGCCAAAGGGAATATCCAAGAACTCAAAGAAACCATAGAGGCTCTAGTAAACCACCCTCAATATACTGTCCTCTCAAAATTAGAGCTGTTGATGACCCATAATAAGGTAAAACCCCAAGAACCACTTCACCTCTAACTATTTGATGAAGAATTCATCGATTCTATGGGTGGATATTCCTTCCCGAGTCACCTAGTTTAGGCAACGTCAATCCAAACCTAACCTCAATCTCTCATCTGCCTCTTAGGTGAACAAAACCGGGCTATCCAAGTGAACACATTGGGTTTAACAAAGCCCATGCTCTATATATTTCTTTAAATGCACCATTATCTCTTGTAGCTAAAAGGAATTATTCGATATGCTAGTGAAAATATCGAGTCATCCCTAGTGCAAGTCTATATATAAGACAAAATTCAGATAGAGGTAATCATGGTAAATACTTAGGGAAGACACCCTCACACATCTCTAATATCACAAGAAATTGAAATACATGGCATCTTCTACTCTAAGGTCCATACTAGCCAACTGATAAGAAATTGGTTATATCCTCCTACACATGAGCTCATCCTGATCTGCCTGGGATACCTTCTCACCATAAAAAGGAAATTCAATCCCACTAACTTAAAAAAACTATAACCCTCACTAGTAATAGTCAAATTGGGCATGTATAGTTGAAAATTAGTCCATACCAAGGAAAACTTTTCAGGGTCTCACTATCGCTATGGAAATATTCCACACGAGGCTCTCTCTCCTCATAGAGTTAGATCACACTGTCGGTGGAAGTGTGTGATCACTAATCTTTCTCTATATGAGCCTCCAAAAACAAGGGTCAAGAAAAAAGGGCTCCATTATTATTACTAGGCCTCAAAAAGGGATACATTCATGGAAAAGTCTTGTGACTATATACTACAATTATATCTTGGGGAAGAGAAGACACAGGTCATACCTCAAACCATGCTTGAGGCCTCCTAACCATAAGATCCTACCACATGGATCTATCCTTTCCCTTTTTCATCTGTTCTCCATAACCTGGGCTCACCTCAACACCTTAATACATAAAAACAACCTAAAAATTACAAGTCAAAGGAACTCATATATTGCACCATGACACTATTCGCTTTGGGCGACACTAACTGAACCAAACAGTTTTAAATTGTGTCATAAGAACATTTATTGGAAGGGGAATATTCCCTCTTCATTGTATTCCTAAATCCACGTCAAAATTCACCATAATAGGGCCCTAATGATGCCCCTCATTTCCCTAGAGAAGTCTCATTGTGAGGACCACCATCAAGAGGGATCATAACCAAGTAGGACACTCACACCACAAGCTCAAGACAATACTCTATAGTCCAAGAAGGGGGGGGGGGTAGGTCTATACCATAATAAAACCTAGGGTGATTTCTATAACCAAAACTCATGATGTGCACTCAACACATGTGCGTCATCTGTTGGTACCACAAGAGCCAATTGCTGCTCCACAAAGAAGATTGGTTACGAGCACATCCATCCAATTAGTTGGGGTTATCAAAATACAAAAAACCCAAACCACCACCTCAAGATAGCCCTACACTGCATGAGGGTCTATCTCACTATAAAACCTAAGTGGTCTCTGTTGCTGGAACCCACAAAATGTGATAAGTCTGCATGCACCATCATCCTGTCCTGTTGGATCTGTTGACTGCTCAACATGTGAATGATAATATTATAGGACCAATGGAGGTGGGACCATGCATTGATCAAAAGGTGGAAGCACTACTCAATTCACACCTGAAAGAAACACCTTATAAATGGTTCCCTAAAACGAGGCTTCATCGCTCAACTGGTTGTCATCACGACACTGTATCAAAATCCTAGCTGGATATCTTTGTGGAGGAATATTGAAAATTATCAAGACATACCATGACCATAGATAATATTTGTGAAGATGACTTAAGGACATTGAAGTCAAAACATCTAATCCTATATGATGCATGTACCATTGGTTCTTTAAAATCGATGCATCAATATGCTAATTTTATAAGAAGGTTGTCAGAGTCTTGGGGAATAGATATACTAGTCGATGCACCAACACTAGGATCTATATCCTAGGATCCACACTTGAGAAACTCTGATACCATTTCCCTAAGTTCACAAACCAATCCTCGCAACAAGGTCATAACTCCAAAAACCAACTAGGGAAAAGAAAAACTTTGATGCTGCTATTTTATGACCCAACCCATCGAGGCCCGTGTAAGAACCCGGATCTTTGTTTCAGGTACGCCTTTCCTTTTTCTGGAGTTTTTAAAAAAATTAAGTTTCTGGAAAATTTTGAATTACATGTCGTGTACTTTCTGAGTACACGCTGTGTACTCTTTTCCCTCTTGAAGCCGTGTACTGGCTGTGTCCGGGCCACACACACGGTGTGTAGGGGTGACGTGGAGGCCGATTTTTGCGGAGTACGGAAAGACCTAGTACACACCGTGTACTTTTTTTCATTAAACAGATCAGGGTCGCGCCTGATGCACATAAACATCTTATTATATGTCCCATTCATCCGAGAGCACCGAGGATCCATGAATATTCAATGATCTCCCGCCTCTCCGTCTGTTCTCTGATTCGAGCAAGGTCGATTGCATTGGAAGCACAACGGTGACTTCTCACTTCTTCTTGAGCGTTGTTTTCCAATTCTTCCTCCTTCTCAAGTTATCTAAGGTTGAATGTTTTTTGGGTTTTCTCAGATCTACGAAATTATAGGGATAATCAGTCATCATGGTTCAAGTATATCGATCTCCTAGGATCAAGGTAGGTGGTTTGTTCCTTTCTATAGAAAGTATTTGAGTATCTTGTGCAATTACGCCAATTCCCTTGAACAGGAACTGTGCGTTTTCCTGTTTTTCCCCTGATTGACTGCCTGCTTGCTTTATTTCTATATTAGAGGTTTAACTTTGTGAATAGAGTAGTTTTTGTTGTACTCTGGATTCTTGTCGTGCTTGTTTTTCTTGTTTGGCGTTTTCCAGTTGCCATGCCTAGTTGTAGGATAGTGTAACTATTTCTTTGTTATATTGTTGAGCCTTAGAATGATATCCAAGTAGTTTTGAGGTTTACTTGGATGTTTCACGCATGCTGAGCATGTTAATTTCACACAGGACTGTGAGAACCTAGTGTAGTAGTCCATAGAGAGAATGGACATAAGGGCTTGTCCAGAGTGTCTTTTAATACGATGTGAGACCACATGGGGAATTGACGATGAGTGCTTCCTCAGAGAGTCTATAGTTCCTCGACGTGGGCCACAGGGGGAATGAGACATTGAGTGCTTCCCCAGAGATCCTTTAGTATGATATGAGACTATAGGGGGAATTGACGGTGAGTGCTTGCTCAGAAAGTCTACTCTTAGCTGAACCAGAGGGGTGAGACTGTGTGTGCCTCCTAGAGGGTTGCTAGTACTTGGAGGTTGAACCTTAGGGGTTAGGCTGTGAGAGCTACCCAAAGGGTTACCTGTTTTCTACTTGTTGTTGGTTATTTACTTGTGTGCTTTATATGCTTGAACTGTGGATTGTAGTTGTTGTGTGCTTTTCTGTTTACTGCTTCCTGCACTTTTACTTGCCTTGTATTCATTGACTATTAGGCACAGATCTTTGGGTAATTGCCTACTGGGATTGTATCTCACACCCTGTTTGGGCCATGCTTTTGGGCCCAAGCAGACTTTTTTGTTGCAGGTATAGATAAGGGCAAGCACCCTTCGACATCTGGTACTTGATTGTTTGGAGCTGGAGAGAAAGGGACCAAGCTTAGTCTTGCGATGCTACTAGAGTTGCTGTTTCTTTAGTACTTTGTGTTCAGTTTTATTTTAGCACATTGTTATGTTTGCTGTTTTCCTTAGATACTTGTACCTGCTGCATCATTATCATTATTACTATATATTCATTTATTCCGCTGTTTGGTTTCAGTTGTTGCGTATTGTTTACTACTTCTGATATTTACTGTTAATTTATTTTCTTTGTATACCTTACTAAATGAGGGCATAGTTTCCCCAATAACTTACCAAGACCCTCGCTGCTAGTCGGAAGCCTCTGGCATTTTGGGGAAATGCGCTTGAGGTCATGTGGCGAACTGGGTATGGGGCACCAGTGGAGGGGCTCCAGATTCGGGTTGTTACAGCCCGCCTGGCTGGAATTAATCCAAGTGTGACAACCCCAAGACTACCTTCAATTTTCTCAGGGAAAGTGACAAGCATCAAGTATGCATAATACTAAAATGAGAGGCCATAGCCTAAAGTACCTATATGAACACACACAACCAACTCCATGCAACAGTGAAAAGGTATATAAAAAAATACCAAACATATATAGTGTAAACAGTGCATGAAATAACCTCTAGTAAATACATATAAGAGTACAATAGAATAATATAAATGATATAAATGGGAAAATACAAGCACAACTAGAAATATAGGGATCCAAAATTGATAACAATTATAAAGAGTATAGAGGATGAGAGGCTGGATCTAGATCCCAGAGTCCAAACACTGAACATGGTCAACATCACTAAGAACTTCTAATCTCCCCTAACACAAGTTCCACCATAGTAACTTCTAATATATCTATCAACTGAATAAGACACAACATGTTTAGAAAAATCCAATATCAGGGTGAGTATATACATACCTAGTAGGACACCCTGAAATCACAAAACACAAAGAATCAAAAGAGAGTAGTAATCTCATCACAACGAAGGAATGCCAATCAGAATATGAGACTTCAACTATAATCATAACAAAAACATACTAAAAAATAATCCCAAATAAAGATATAAATGGGATCTCTATATCCACAACCCATCTAAGAATAATGAGTTATCCTGCAGCTTTGAAGGTCCATCTTCGATACCTCACAAGAATTTGAACAGAGAGGCCCACCCATCACCACTATGCTCCATAGTTAAGGGATAACTAACTCCAAAGGTCCCATCAATGATGTCAAAAACCCCACGTAACCACATAAGAGATATAGTGGAGAGCCCTCTCCTCACTACTGTGTATCACAGTTGAGGGATCACTAACTCCTACCCATAAAAATCTCGTAACCTCTCAATAATATAGATGTACCACACCTTGCCTCTACATAGAACAACTGAGGGAGCACTAATCTAATGGGGGAACCACCCATCAAAAAAGCTTAATGATAAGGATTCCACTCCGCAGATAGAGGACCCACACATTCTTTAATGTTAAGGATCACCATCTATACATGTATAAAGTATATGGGGACCTGAAAACCTATATAGATAGGGGAGTATTGACCCTAATATCAATTTGAAAATCACACCCAAACATTGTCACTGGCTAAGAATTTCTAAAATAATTATTATATTTTCATTATCCTTCATCATATCTTTGATTCCAAAATGAAGGCCACCATCACATCCCACATGGAAAATTTCTCATAATGAACTACTCATGTGTCCAAAAATAAATCTCACAAGAGATCTATGAACACGCATGAGGCTTGTTGAAAATCCTACAATTTAAAACATAAATCCACAAAAAACCATCCTAAACGACTATGAATGAACAAATAGACCATTTCATTATGATCCTCATAAAAAAATACATAGGATAGGTTATTTACTTGCCCAAAATGGATACCCAGTGAAAAATGCATTTCATCGTATCACGTATAAAGGTTGCTTCATAGTATCAAGGCATGAGTCATAATTTGACACTCGATATTGGACTTGGAACATCCTCTACAATATCAGGGTCATGATGCCACATACATATCATCAATCCAACATCATATGAAGGAGTTACACTGAGTTTTAGATTCCACAATAATAATAATAACATCATCATCATCATCGTCATCATCATCATCATAATTATTAATAATATTAATAATATTTTATTATTATTATATCTCTACCTTATTATCCTCAATCACATGTGGGGGGTGGGGGGGGGGGGTTACACCACTGCCACATATAGGGGAAATATGATGCCATTATTGTCAACCTTCACCACTACCATTGCAGGCCACCTTGTAGTCACCCTGCACTGTAGGTCATAGGTCATATTGCCACCGCTGAAAAAAGGGGGAATGGGTTATCACTATTGGATGTTACCATAGAGGAGGGTAGGTCACGCCACTAGACACCACCACCATGAAATGATCCAGGGAACCTAGATCTAGGGTTGACTACACTTGATCTGTCGCTGGTGGTGAGATCTCGACCACCCAATCTGCTTGTGATTCGGTCCCACTATGCTTCTCCTATGAACGTCAAAACCCATGAATGGAGACCCTTGATATGATATTAGATCCATTTTTTTATCTTTCTACACACTATATCACACCTTTTCCATGCTCTCAATCCCACATTTGGACCCACAAAAATGATTCATTGCGCCAAATATCGATTTCACAATGATCGTTCTTTGGGAATTCGTCGAACCACCAGTCAAAGGGATACCGATGATGAATTAATGAAGAAAAAGGTGATAAAATCACAAAAAAAAACATAAGGATCCAAATCATACATTTTTTGGGTATAAATCAATCCATTGATGGAGGAAAAGTTGAATGAAGGGATTAAACAATGATAAAAAAAATCATAATTTTAGGGATAAAAGAAATTCATCAACTATAAATCAAAATTTGAACTCCAGATCAATTTGTCAGGATTGATTCACATTCAACATGGAATAAAAAAAACTAGATTTAAAGTAATCAAAAGAAAATACCTACCTCAAAATAGATTGATCATTGGTTAAGAACACGTTCTCTAGTGGTGCTGTTGAGGATTCCATTATGCTTCTCATTCGTTTTATAAATCTCCTCATTTTGTTTGACATTGATCCCCATTCCTAATCCATAAATTACAATGAATATATCCTCCTACTAACCTCTAATATCTCAGGGTTATACGGATAACCCTGAATATTTTACATAATAAGGTATTTAAAGAGGAGGATTGGGGTTTTGGATTATTAAATGAATTAACTAACTTAATTAATTAGTTCACTTAACACACCCACCAATGGATTCCCTATAGCAACACAACATTTTCCTACATTACTATTACATAATTTTAAAGATAAAAAATATGATAGCATTTCACATATAGGTTCAAAAGGTTTAGTGTCTTGGGAAAACTAGGACCAAACATAACAATTACAACATCAAGCATAAAAATTTAATTAATTCCTTCTTTTCTAGATTCTTATTTGCACTTGAACTCTCTTTAGTACATGTAGTCACCCGAGGATATACATAAAAAGGGGAGTGATAAAATCCCAGTAAGAGGATAGATAATAAAAATATAACAATGGGTGATCATAACCATAACATAGGCAAAGGATCATGAACATGAGAGGAATCATTAATAAAAGTCTTGAAATATAGCAATGCATAAAAATGAAATATCATGTCTTAGTGGTTAACTACCACACATAATTATGAACAAAGCTAGAATATTGTTCAAACATCATTTCAAATTAACTAATGAGATTCATCACTTTACCCAATGCATTGTATCATTGTATAACTCTGGGCGCACCCGTCACATTGAAACATTCATATTGCACTATATAATTCCGGGCTCACCCGTCACATCATAACATTATCATTTATCATGCATGAAACAATGAAAATATATCAAAAAATTAACATAACCAACCCATGTAAATGAATGGGATTCATATTATAAGAAAATATTCATAAACACTGGGTTCCCAAAATTAAGTGGGAATAACATACTTGATACGATAACCATCAACCTTGAGTGAGAAGTAAAAGGTGTGTTTTTGAAAGAAGAGTTCATTTGGAAAACATTTGTTTAACATAAACTTAAGTAGAAAAAATTTATATCCTATAAAAGGGAATATAATTATGAAAAAATTATTTTTAAGGAGTGACCATACTAAAAAAAGGAGTGAAAGAGGGAGAACTTGAATAAAGAAAGTTGGGTTTGAGATTTTCCCCTTACCTTGTATCTGAACGCTTTCTTCACTATAATGTCCTGTATAACCACATTAGATTCATTAATTGAAAATTAAATAACCTTGTTTACATGAATATTGTTAATTATGGTTTTATTAATTTATTTTATGGGCATTTGGATGAGTTATAGAGTTTGAAAACATTGTTCGAGAATGTTCGTTTTTATGGTTTTCTTGATCGGTTCACTTGTATTCATAAATGGAAGTTCGTGTAGAACATGGGTAAACATATATAACTGATATTACATGTTATTAATTATATTCAAGAATTTAAAATCATATTATAATGAATTATATTATATACCATGTGGATGGATCATTAGATAAAAATTAAATTATGATTGTTTGGGTTAATTTGGGCGGTTTTTCGACCACAACGAACTTGTTTTGTTTAATCATTTTGTAATATATACCTAAGTTAGTTACAGAACATGAAATAGGATATAATACATATAAAATATTCTATTTCAACCATAAAAAATGTTTCATTACTAGATCTTAAGGTATAAATGGAAAAAAACATGTTGTTCTTGAAGGTGATAAATTAATACCTCACGAACAATGTTTTCTTTTAAAAAATAAAAGGAAGAAGAGAAGGGGTTTGGATGGTATAATATCCCATAAGTATTATAAAATTACAGTATATATATGATATGGGAGTTAACATACCATTTTGACAAAGATAGGTGGGGAGAGAGTAAGAAAAGAACCTGAAATTGAAAAAAAATTAAAGCTAAAGAGGGAGAGAAATTACCTCTTGAATCCTCCTCTTGAGATCCCCCTTAAGGGACCTAGGCTTGGTCTTTTGATGAGACTAGAAGCTCTTGGACATGAAGGAGGGGCTAGGAAAAATTCTTGGGAATATTTTAGACAAGTATTGAATCTTGAGAGGTTTTAGGAAATGAGGGTGTGAAGGGTGGTATTTATAGTGGAGGGGAGAGGAGATTTCTTAATATAAAATTCATTAATTTATTATTTCCCCACAAGACAAAGAATAGTGATTCTACCATGACCAAGAATAATAATTTTATCATGTGAACCTGATCCAATTGGTCTTACATCATCATAACATCATGCATGACTCTATAATTAGATTATTTAGCTTATTTTGTAAATTACGGTATTTCACTATTTATAAAAAATTCATGTATTTCAGAAAACTCCCAAAAATTCACGTAGTTCAGAAAAATCCCAAAAATTTACCCCAACCATTTTTCGACACGTAGTATCCAAAAATAAAGTCAATTTTTCAAAAATAATTTTCTAAATATGATTAATTTAATATTTAATTAAAATCATAATTTACTTGAAAAATACAGTTTTTAAAATTAAAACTGATTTTATAATGCTTTCAAAAAGTACGTAAGGTCTTATAAAATTATCTTAAAAATAGAATACACAGAATTTTTAATTTATGAACACATTTTAAGAAAATAAATTTTCTTTTAAATTAATTAATTAATTATTTATGACTTACAAAAATACCAATACTTTTACTATAGTCGAATTGTCACTTATAAGATGCCTAAATTTTATTTAATTATTCACGGGTAAGTTTAATCTTATTTTGGATGATTTAATATTTATAAGGGTCATATTACTATTCATAAGGGTAGGTTACTATTCATAAGGGTAGGTTATATTCACCAAAAATTATGTTTTTTCTATCAGACTCCAAACATATTACTGATCACAACCGTGTATGTCATATTTTTGAAATTCAAAACATAGAAGTAGAAAAATTATGTTTAATGATCACATAGTATTTAGTATCATAATTTTTCATTGTGCTTTCTAATGGGATTACACTATAAGTCATAATTATAAGAAGGGAATTCCATTGATAAAACTTTGGGTCATTACATTTTTCCCCCCTTATAAAATTTCGCCCTCGAAATTTCACTTTACAAAAATAGGTGAGGGAACTTCTCCTTCATCACGTCCTCTAGTTCCAAATTTGCTTCTTCAAACTTATGGTTCCTCCATAACACTTTGACAAGGTGGGTTGTCTTGTTGCGTAGAACCTTATGTCTTTGGTCTAGAATCTTCACTGGCTGCTCCTCATAAGAGAGATCATCTTCTAGCTACACTACCTCTGAGTTCAGTACATGTGAGGGATCAGGTATGTACTTCCTCAGGAGTGATACGTGAAACACATCATGAACTCGATCCATATTCGGTAGAAGTGAAAGCCGATAGGCCACAACTACTATGTGGTCAAGGATCTCAAAGGGGCCAATGTACCTTGGGATTAGCTTCCCTTTTTTTTCCAAACCACATGACTCTATTCCATGGTGATATTTGAAGGAAGACTTTATCTCCAACGTCGAACTCTAAGTCCCTTAGAAGGTTGTCAGTGTGGCTCTTTTTCCGAATCTGAGCAGTTTTGATGTGTTTTTGGATGACTTGAACCTTCTCTATCATCTCTTACACAAAATCGGGTCCAAGTAGCTTTCTTTCTCTAAATTCATCCCAACAGGTTGGAGTTCTACATCGCTTTCCATACAGAGCTTCATACAGAGCCATCTGAATACTCAAGTGGAAGCTATTGTTGTATGAGAACTCAACCAATGGGATATGCTGATCCCATCCACTTTTGAATTCTAGAGAGTAGGATCTTAGCATATCTTCAAGCATCTGAATAGTCCTTTCAGATTGGCCACTAGTTTGGGGGTGATAGGCCATGCTGGAATTTGATTCAGTACTCAAAGCATGTTGAAGGCTCCTCCAGAATTTAGATGTAAACCTTGGATCATGATTAGAGACAATCGAGAGTGGAACTCCATGCAGTCTCACCACTTTTTTCACATATATCTTCTCAAGTTTTTCAAGCGAGAGGTCTTCCTGAATAGCGATAAAATGGGAAGTCTTGGTGAGTTGGTCAACCATAGTAATGCAAAACGGGCAAGCCGGGGTGGGGCGGGCCAAGTCCGATCGGGTTTGAGCCCGTGTGGGTTTGTCCGCAAAATCCAGCTTATAATTCGAACAAAAAATTTTAAGCCCGCCCCACCCCACATAAACCTGTGGGTTGCACATAGGTTTCCCACAGGCTTACCCACATTTACAAAAAAAAATACTATTTATAATAATTTAAATACTGTATTTTTTTTATCATTCTTAAAGGTATTTGTGGGGAGAAGTATGAATTAACAATAACTAGAGTTTTAAAGGATGTGATGGAACATTTTTTTGTGGGTTAATGGTGGCATGAAGTAACATCGATGTGGTGGCAAACTATTGCGATAGAAAGTAGGTGAGTGATCAGTGATGGGCAATGAATGATAATGTTGGTTGTGTGGTAATGTGAACAACTAAACCTATGAATGAATGAAGTCTCTAAAGGTAACGATCAGTTTCATAGGAATCTATTAGTGTTTTCATGAGGTTCTATCCAATTCTCTTAATAACAAAATAAAATTAAATAATAACAAAATTAAATCAACCTAAAAAATATTATGATTATAATAACTCTTATAGAATTGAAACCATGCGTAGGGGCGATGAGTTCCATTTTTCAAGATATGGGTTGACACACCATGTGAATATGGTTAATAATTACTATATAAATAATATAATATCATATTAAAATAAATAAATATAGGCCTATTAAAAATTCACATGTGAATAAATGGTGAATTAATATGACCATTATGGTGAGAAATCATATGTCGTCGTTTAACCAGGATTTTTTTATTAAAAAAACTAAAATGTTAAAGAAACATATATTGTAAAAATAATATATATATATTTTTAAATCAGGCCCGAACCCACATGGGCTCAACCCGCATTGTCCTGCACTCTAAACAGTGAAAATTTTTAGGCCCGCCCCACCCCACATCAACCCCATACCCGCAAAGCCAGAAGGCCCTGATCCCGCTTTGCATCGCTAGTCAACCACAACCCATATCACATCATTTCTCTTCGACGTCTTCGAGAGACCCGTGAAAAAGTCCATAGTGACATTCTCCCATTTCCACATGGGTATAGACAGTGGTTTCATCATCCATTTGGACTTTTTTCACTCTACTTTAACTTGCTAACATACCAAGCACCTTGATATATATTTTGCAATCTCCTTATTCATGTTATCCCACTAGAAGTGTTCTCGGAGATCACGATAAATCTTGGTACTCACAGGATGGATAAATAATGTTGAGCTATGTGCATTTTCCAATAGATCCTTCTTTATCCCGGGTGATGAAGTCACACAAAGCCTTGTTCCAAACCGAATCACACCATCGTCGTCGATAAGGAAATCTTACAGCTTTCCTTCATTTACTACATTCACCCTCTTTTGTATCTCCACATCATCCCTTTGTGCTTCCTTAATATTATCTTAGATGGATGGTTTAACAATAATTTGGGAAAGGTAGGATGTATCCCCTACCCTAATGATTTCTAAATCCATCCTTTGCATATATAAGAAGATATGGTCTTTCTCAATCCATAACATAGATAGAGTAGCAGGTTCTTTTCTTCTTAGAGCATCAGCTACCTTGTTCGCCTTTCTAGGATGATAGTGAATAAAGAAATTTTAATCATTGATTAGCTCTAACAATATCCTTTAATGTATGTTGATCTCCTTTTGTGTGAATATATATTTTAGGCTCTTGTGGTTGGTGTATATGTCACACTTCTTTCCATAAAGGTAGTACCGCCAGATTTTTAAGGCAAAAATCATAGCTTCCAGCTCTAGATCATGCGTCAGGTAGTTATGCTCATGTATCTTCAATTGATGTGAGGAATAGGATATCACATTTTCATTTTTCATGAGTATTCAACCCAATAATTTCTTTGAAGAATCACTGTATATCACAAAACTTTATCCTCTTTTCAGTAGTGTGAGTACAGGTGCAGTGATCAACCTTCTCTTTAGCTCCTTGAAGCTTCCGTCATATTATTCCATCCAGACATACTTTACCCCTTTCCTTGTTATCTTAGTTAGCGGTCTTGACAATCATGATAAATTTCTCACAAAACATCGGTAGTACCCAGATAATCCAAGAAAACTACAGATTTTTGTGATACTAGAGGGCCTGGCCCATTCCTCAATCACTTTTTTTAAGGGTCCATAGAAATTCCCTCACTTGTAATCACATGTCCCAAGAACGCGACTTGGTTCATCCAAAATTCACACTTGTTGAACTTGGTGTACAACTTCTACTTTCTCAATGTCGCGAACACAAGTATTAGATGTTCTTCATGTTCCTCCTAGATCTTGGATTAGATGAGATAATCATCAATAAAAACTACCAAAAATATTTTGAGGTAATGTATAAAGAATCTACTCATCAAATCCATTAATATTATAGGGGTATTAGTAAGTCCTAAGGGAATCACCAAAAACTCATAGTTACCATACCTTGTATGGAAGACAGTCTTCTAAATATCTTCCATCTTCACCTTTAGTTGATGTTATCCAGAATGAAGATCCACCTTTGAGAAGTATTGAGTGCCTCTTAATTGATCAAACAAGTCATAAATCCTTGGAATATGATACTTTTTTCTTCATGGTGATATTGTTGAGTTTATGATAATCAATACACAACCGCATTGTTCCATCCTTCTTTTTCACAAAGAGCATTGGCTCACCCCAAGGTGATGCACTAGGGCATATGAACCCTTTGTACAGATGATCTTGTAACTACTTCTTTAACTCCTCCAGTTCGATAGGAGACATCCTATAGGGACACTTTGAGATAGGAGTTGCTTCGTGTATGATTTTTATTGAGAACTCTACCTCACAATCTGGGGGAATTCCGGGCAACTCTTCAGGAAATACATCACCGTATTCACTCACGATGAGAATTCCCACAAGGTTGGTACTATCCTTTGGCTCAACCATTTGGGCGAGGTATGGTTCTTCATAGGGAATCAACACCCACACCATTGAAGTATTTTTCAAATAAGATTCATGATCTTCATTGCATTTGTAGAGAAACATGGGATGGTTCAGAATATGAAAAGATATTTTCTTTTCCCAATAGTTGATATGCACTCTATATAACGAGAGAGAATCCATTCCCATTATAGTGTCGAATTCCACCAAGGGAAGTATTATGAGATTCACTGGAAGAATCTTACCACATACGCCAACATGAGAAGAGTCAAATACTTGGGTTGCAATGATTGCACAACTTGGTGTTTTTACAGATATCTCTACTTCAAGGTTTCAAGGATTCAATTCTATATTTATATAAAACTTTAAAGATATAAAGGAATGTGTAGAACCATAATCAAATAAAAAATTTTCTATTCTTGAGTGAATAGGAAGTGTACCTTGTAAGAATTCATTATCTTGATCCACTTCCATAGTAGTGATGGCATAAGCCTTACCTCATTACTTTGGATTTGGTGGCTACTAATGTTGATTAACCTTGATAACTTGAGGTATAGTACACTGACTTACATAGTACCCTAGCTCCCTACAGTTGTATCGTTGAACCATGGGTGTTTCTCTCCTTTATTCTACAAAATTCTTCTTCCTTTTCATGTCATTTCGACACTCTTGAGCATGGTGTCCTTCTTTCCCACACTTGAAGCACTTCCCCATCCCTTTGAGCTAGTTCCCATGGTGAAAATTCCCACATTTTTGGTATGTGGGTCATTGAGTTTTCTTCCCACATTTGTCATTAGATCCACTAGATTGAAAATCCATCTTTCATTTCTTATCACCATATCCATGGGACCATTCTCCAAAATCCATCTCCACTTTGAGAGCACATCGAACAAATTATTCATAACCCCCAAAGTCTTTAATTGCAAGAGCCTTTCGAAGGTGTGGTTTTAATCCACTAAATAATCTATCAATTTTTCTATCATTGTTGATAACAAAACCTGAAGCAAACCTTGAAAGCCTTGTGAAATTCACTTCATAGGTTGTGACACATTATCCTTCTTTTTTCTTGATCTCTATGAATTCTCTCTCCATATTTGTGTGAAGAGTTCTTGGGAAATACTTGTTAAGAAACATTATCTTAAAGTCTTCCCATTCTATCTCCTCAATTTCCTCCCTTGGCTTGGTGTTATTAATCAAAGCCCACAATTTATTGGCCTCTAAATCTAGATGAAAAATGGCTAGTGTCACCTTCTCTATCTCAAAACAGTGAATCACAGAAAAGATCTTCTCCATGGAGTTGACCCACTGTTCTGTAACTAGTGGATCAGAAGATCCACTAAACGTCGGTGGTCATTGCTACATAAAACATTCGATAGCTAGTTGCTCCCTCTTTGGTGAAGGAGGACGTTCCCCATTATTATGGTTATTATTAATAACCTTAGATAGTTGGGTAATCATCGCCATGAATTTTTGAACCCCACCTTACAAATCATTGGGGATGTCGTTCGGGCAATTTCTACATTGGCCCTCACATGAGTTGTTGGCCTAGTTTCTCCTGGTTCCCACCATTTTCTAAATTATAAAAATTTAGAACAAAAAATGAGTCAAAAATTCATGAATAAATTATTCATTTGTATGATTTATACTAAAATCATAATATATGGGATCCCTATGTAAGTATTATTGTGTGCATATTTTTACTTAGTCTCATGCTAGAGGTTTTCTCTAGGGTTCACTAATCCTAATTCCCAAATTAACTAAACCTTGCTTTTGATACCAACTATAGCGACCTAGAATTTTTCTAAATTACTATTAAATCATTTTAAAGATAAAAATAATAATAGTATTACACATATAGGATCCAAATTTTTAGTGTCTTGGGAAAACTAGGACCAAACATAACAATTACAACATCAAGCATAAACATTTAATTAATTCCTTTTTCTCTAGCTTCTTATTTGCACCTGACCTCTCCTTAGTACATGTAGTCACCTGAGGATATAAATCAAAAGGGGTGAGTTAAAATACCATTAAGAGGATAGATAAGAAAAATATAACAATGGGTGATCATAATAATAACATAGGTAAAGTATCATAGACATGATAGTAATCATTAATAAAAGACTTGAAATGTGGGAATGCATAAAAATGAAACATCATGTCTTAGTGGTTAACTACCACAAATAATTGTGAACAGAGATAAAATATTGTTCATGTAACACCCCGGGATTTTATAAAGAATATTCTTTTAATTTCGTTGATGTCTTGTGTTGTACGCTACACCAAAATTAGCTTGTGCTATACGCGACACTGTATTAGCTTGCAGTATACACAAAACTATTCTTGGCTCATGTTACACACAATTTCAAGTTCGTTTTGTAGAAATTATTCAACGCAACATTAAGTATAGATTTTTTTTAATGTATAAATGAAATAAGTTTTTAATTATGTTATACACAATACCAAAGGGATATTTCACTACACGCAACCCTAACTTGACTTGCATTACACGCAATCACGACTTTCCTCGATAGCGTGTGTTGTACGCAATATCAGGTTTCACTAAATAATGATATATGGTTATAATATTATTATGAACTAGACGTTATGAATAGTATTAACTAAATTTTGAATGTTATAACATTATTATTTCATCTTACACATTTTCTAGAACATGGTATGTGAACAAAATAATTTTTTCGGGTAAAATAAGTATTTTTCAAAAAATGCAGTTTTGCCGCCTTTTAATGGCACACCCACATTAAATCTAGTTTTGAAATGTTTATAAGTTCAATTTTACAAAATAAACTTCTTATTTAGAATCAGGATATAAAAATTTACATTGGATAAAGTTTTGATATTTTTCTGATAACTTTCATATTTCAATGAATAGTAAAAACACGCTATATTTTAATTAAAAACAACTTTTTTCATCGTAATAATTTATATGGTTAAATTATAATATTGAATGGTTTTAAAGTATAAATAGAATATATTTTTACCATTTAATATAATGTATGTCATTATCATTGAATTTACCTTGAATTCGTAGGTTAAATCAATTCAATCTTTTGCAATGTTTTAAACAAAAACCCGTTTTCTTTCGACAACGGGATTGATTTTAATTTAATTTCTGTAACTTTTGTGTATTGAATTTGGAAAAATGGATTTCATATTTGGAATCAGTGCATCCAAATTATATTAATAATCTATTTTTTATATTTGGGCATTATGAATAGTAATTATGGTAAATTTTATTTACAATAGTTAAAGGTAAATCGGGTAATTAAGGGTAAAAATAAGATTATACAATTATCCTAACACTTGAGAAAATCCTATTGGATGAATAAAAGTCGACCCATATAACCTAAGGGTCGGACTAGATTCATTTCATGGAATTTTTACCATGAAATAATATAATTATTATTAAAACCAAAGAAAGTGACAACATGTCACTCTCTTAAATCTTATTAGTATATTAATTTTAATTTAGTGATAAACTTCATTAAACTTCAAACATGAATAGTATCAAGAAATATAATAAAATTATCTACATAATATGAATTTATTTATAATTTTTAGGGATTAAATAATTATCATTAAATGTGACATAATAGTGATGATGAAATTATTTTATTAAGAGAAATATCAAATAAATAGTTTTAAAAATATTAAAATAAATATTATATGAACTATTTAGTGTGATCCACTAATTTTATAGATAAATATGACATATTATGAATCTATTAAACCTTTTAGTTCAAACATATATTCTGTATATTTTTTATTTAAATTCAAATAAATGAATAGTGTCAAAATTGACACTATTGTTATTTTATAAAAATAACATATTATAAAATTGTTTAAAAATCACAAAAATATTTAAAAATTATAAATTTACATTTATATGGTCTAAAATTTTATAAAGTATCTAATTATGGATATTTCACAATAAATAAGTAATTATTTATAATAATTTAAAATTTATAATGTTATTACCACAAATAAAATTAAATCGATAAATAAGGATAAATCAAGTTGATAATGTTTAAAATAAATTTCTAACATGTCTAAATTTTATTGGTTGATGATATTACAACCCTATCTCATATAATATTCAGATATGAGTCATTTTGAAAGTTTTTAAGTGGGGTTGGGATATAATATAAACTAATATTTCTTATATTTCCAAAGGTGCCCCTCTCCTCCCTTATAAAAGGGCACCTCCTCCCTCTCCTCCTCACACCACTTTGAGCCCTCAAGCTCGGCTAAACCCTGACCATTTCACTTACCCACTTACCTAGAAACATCTTATAGGTCCTAGTTTTCTTCAAAGACCAATTTTAGTGCCCTAAGAGGAGGTCTCAAAGAGGTGCTTTAAAGAAGAGGTAATGTCCGTTACCGATTCTTTCAACTTTATTTCTTCTTCTACTTCTTCTTATTTAGTTGTTTCATTATGAAGTAATAACATCAGTATCAATCATATACTTATATATTATTATAAGTATGAAACATCCCTATTTCACCATCTATCCATCCTACGGAAAACTAAATCACCGCGCGTGCGTACGTACGGAATACCGTCTCCACGCCGTGGTGTAATCTATTTTCCACCACCACCTTACTTGGATGCGTATAATGGTGTAAATAATGGCTATATATTATTATTGTAAAGTTATATTGATTCTTAAATATTATACATACACTCCAATACAATTCCACGATCATGGGAATGATATCATCGCTCGTGCGTACGTACGGACTACCGTCTCCACAAATGCGATGAGATTCATTTTCCATGATTAACCATTCAAGAATGATTATAAAGTATATATAATGAATAATAATGAAATATATGGCATAATAATGCTACTGGATTTATATATATATATATGTATGTCATCTATTTAATTTCATTCAATTCAATACGGAAATGAAAACAACGTTCATGCGTACGTACGGCCTACCGTCTCTATGAACGGTGTATTTCATTCCTTTTATCGATCTATAATATATATGTATATGATTAATATATATTATATATAAATCATGTTTTAAATTCTGGAATTATGTAAATCAGGATATAAGTAACAATATCAAGAACGACAAGTCGAAACACATACGATAAATGAAATGATTTTACCCAAAACGTTGCTTTTACATGGAATTTACAAAAGAACGGGTAATATAAAGTCATAAGTGAAACATATATGATATCATAACAATGAATATGATTATGTAATAAGTCAATGACATTATTTAAATCATTATACAGGAGGTTCGGATCTATACGAAGCATATCAGACCTAAGGTAAGGGATAATTTTTCAAATCTCATTTTTATCCGAGATTGCTTATTCGTAAGTATTTACTGGGGTTATTTCTATCATCCATGTCCATGTTTTATAAAAGTGTTTTCATGTATGTTTAAAGTCCTTTTTACCCATTTTTGACTTTTACTACATGGTATGTAAGGAATCTTTCTTTTGTTTACGATACGAGGTACTTTTTTTATTTTTCCGGCAAAAGTACGAGAAGAATGTGTTTTTAACTTATACGGCACAAATGGATTTTTAAAGTTTTATAAAGCCTTATTTTCATGAAGCTTCCTCCAAAATATTTCATGACTATTTTCAACAAAATCTTTTTCTTTTAAAATTGCATGATGTTTTGTGAAAAGAAATTGATATTTTCCTCAAGAATTCATTTTAAGTGTTTTATCAAAACCATTTTCCATCTAAGATGACATTATTTCATATGTGTATGATTCAAGTATAAAGTCTCTATGATTTACATTGATTCACTTTTCTTATTATGAAATGATATCCATTTCTTTTATATGGATTATGTGACGATGGGATGATGTTTATGAAACCCATTTTATCCGTTGGGTTATTATGAATGATGTATGTTTATTTTGTGGCACAAGTAAGAATGATTTCATTATGAGATGGGTGAGACCTATATCTCCCTCCAATGCCTTGGGTAAAGATTTATATCTCATGAGATAGACATGGCTGGAACGGTAAGTTAATCCGGTTCAGTGTTACAGGACTGAAACGAGGAGTGAACTCGATTCAGAAAGGGACTTTGTCCACTAAGATGGTCTTGGCAGCAATGCCTTGGATACTATAGAAATCATAACAAGTGCTGAATGGTTGCAACAATTACATGTTTTATTCCCATGCTATTTTATTTTGATTGATGTTCCTTTATTATATATTCCTTACGTACTTCCAAGATTTATGTCTTTGCTCAAGGTTTTAATGTTTAGATTTCATGTTCAATTTTTTGCTTTCAAATGTTTATGGATTGTTTTATGTTCTCTATGTTTGCCCTTACTGAGCATTTGAGCTCACCCTTTTTATGTTTTATTTTCCCTAGGAAATAAAGAAAGGTTTTAGGTGAGGAAACAAAAAGGGGAAGATCGTTATGGGAGATGTTGAAGATCTTTCAACAGGATTAGATGTTTATATTCTGAGTTTCCAAAGACACTAAACTATTACGGTCCTTGTGTATCTGTTTTTGTTATGTACTAAGTATTCCACAAAAGTAATGTAATGTCCATGTACTCCAAGCTTCAAGTCTCTACAGTTGGTATCAGAGGAAAGGTTTAGTCAACCTTTGGAAACTAGGATGCTAAAACTTTAGTGAAATCCCTAGAGATATTTCTAAGGTACGTATAGGGATGTCCCTAAGGTTATGTAAACGTATAGGATATAGTCCTAGAATTGTACTAATGATATTAGAATTAAACCTAAGATGTTAGATATTGAAGGTACTTCCCCTTTATTATGTTGTTTTCCCTAGCATGGTATTTGCCTCTCACACTATTATTTTTGGGTTTTAGACGATGGCTGGAACCCGATGGAACCATGTTGATCAATGTAATGGAAAATGCAATGATTTTCCTCCTAACCAAACCAATTTCATGGGAGATGGAGTGCACAATCTTATTTCTATACTTACACAAGCTATGAATCATTCTGGACTTCAAAATGAGCAGAGAAAGGAGCAAAATTCTATTGAATCCTTCATGAGGCAGCGTCCACCTTCATTCAGCGGGTCTTCTGATCCCTTAGTGGCTGAACAATGGATTAGTACTACTGAAAAGATATTTTCATTTCTATAATGTTCTGAGAATGATAAAGTCATCTTAGCAGTATATCGTTTGGAAGGTGATGCTGATCAATGGTGGAATCTTATCAAGAATATGAGGCAAAGAGATGAAATTGAGTCCATGGAATGGGATGAGTTCAAGAACTTGTTTTTTAGTAAGTACTTCCCTCGTATTCTTCAAACAAAGATGGAAAATGAGTTTCTTGAGATTAAGCAGAAGGATGATGAATCTGTTGGTATATATGAAGAGAATTTTACAAGACTTTCAAGGTATGCATCTGGCTTCATCATCCAACCTGAAAGTAAAGTTGATCGATTTTTTAGTGGCTTAAAACCAAGTCTTCGAAGGGAATTATCTATAAGAGACTTCAGTAGCTATGAAGAAATTGTGCGTTGTGCTATCAAGGTAGAACTGAAAGTTGGTGTAACATATCCATCTCATGGTTTTGACAAGAAACGAAAGATGGAGTTCAAGGAGAAATCTCAGAACAATGGTGAAAAGAATATGAATGTTTCTTTATGCTCAAAGTGTGGAAAGAAGCATGGTGGAGATTGCCTAAAAGGTACTAGAAAATGTTTTAAGTGTGGAAAAGAAGGTCATCGAGTAGTTGATTGCCGAAGTAATGGGAAAAAGGTTGCTAATGATGTGAATAGAGAAAAGACTATAGAGAAATCTCCACCAACACTTCAATGATTAAAGTGAAAATAAATGGGGCATTATGCTAATAAATTCCATAATCCACGGGTTAATGATGATCAACGCGATCAACCTCTTAAGGAAAAGGATAAAGGGAAGTCTCATGCGATCACTATTTGTGATGTTGAGTATGAAAATGATGATGTGTAATGATTAAGTGTTTATGTAATGATATTTCAAAGTAGTATCATGGAATCTAATTTATGGAATTGTGGAATTTTGGAATATCTATGTATTGGTTTTCAATAATTATATGATACTGGTAACCATGAAAAAGTGATTGAAATATTTTTGGAAAGCATATGAAATGCACATAATGAAAGGATAAGGAGAAAATAATACGATAGTAATCATGAACTCATGACTAAAATAAGGACAAAGTGATATCATGGTTTGAGTATATAGAAATTTTAGGATTTTGGTATGTGGAAAGAGTTAACTTTTGACAGCATTCATGTTTTCACTAAGGTTAAATGGGTATTCATTTTTCAAGAGAATACATGATTAAGGTATTCACATGATTGGAATGTGATCAACAAGATATATCGGGGATAAATGATGGTATTCACATGCTCGGTAGATGACATTTATAGTAATTGTTTTCTTTATACTATAAGCTTGGACAGAAGTATTTTGGACAAGCCTAAAGATTTGAAATGGATTATGTTGAACATAATTTATTTTAAGGCTAGAACTGTTTTCGATATTATCGATGGAATGTCATAATGATGTAATTTTAGAAAAAGGACAACCTGCAGGATGGGTGACAACCCGTCACGTCGGACAAGGCTGTGGGAATCGAACCCACAACCGAAGTGCGACTGGCCTTTATCGCATACAACTAGCCTACAGGAAGTCCCTGGTTAGTAGAAACTAGTTTTATTTTATTAAGAAGTATGATATATGAAGTATAAGTTCATTTTTGGAATCGTATACGATTAACCTCACCATAGATGAACTTATGTATATTTGATAACTTTTTCTAACCTTTTGTTTGAAATAGATGGAATGACCCATCATTATATCACATGATCTGTTAACACTTCACGAATAACAAATTCAACTTTATTTCTTTAAGAGATGAAGTAGAAATTGTTCAAAGCATGAACAACAGTGAGATTGTACCAAAATCAAGCAAGTATTTCTTCTAATTCAAAATTTTCAACTTTAGGGAAATGATATTGAAAACCAAAAATGTTGTCCTAGTGATCTTATATCTGATGAATCAGATGGTACCTTAGATCATCACAAATCTATGGCTTTGTGATTATTGGCTTTTTCATAGCCATGTTCTCTACCACTCTCCATCAGAACTTGATGGTTCGATATTTCTTCCATATCCATATTTTCACCTATGTTCTCCTATATGGAAACCCAGTGATGAGTTACTTTGGGTAATCGTTACATTTCATACTTTAGTTTTTAAAATTAAGTTTTAGTATTCCTTTTTACGATGTGGGTTTCTATGAATAGTAAATGATTTATAACCCCGACGAATTTTGAGGGCGAAATTCATTTTAAGGGGGGTAGAATGTAACACCCCGAGATTTTATGAAGAATATTATTTTAATTTCGTTGATGTCTTGTGTTGTTCGCTACATCAAAATTAGCTTGTGCTATACGTGACACCTTATTAGCTTGTAGTATACGAAAAACTATTCTTGGCTCATGTTACACACAATTTCAAGTTCGTTTTGTAGAAATTATTCAATGCAACATTAAGTATAGATTTTGTTTAATGTATAAATGAAATAAGTTTTGAATTATGTTATACGCAACACCAAAGGAAGATTTCACTACACAAAACCCTGACTTGGCTTGCATTACACGCAATCACGACTTTCCTCGATAGCGTGTGTTGTACGCAATATCAGGTTTCACTAAACAATGATATATGGTTATAATATTATTATGAACTAGCCGTTATGAATAGTATTAACTAAATTTTGAATGTTATAACATTATTATTTCATCTTACACATTTTCTAGAACATGGTATGTGAACAAAATAAATTTTTCGGGTAAAATAAGTATTTTTCAAAAAATGCAGTTTTACCGCCTTTTAATGGCGCACCCACATTAAATCTAGTTTTTGACATGTTTATAAGTTAAATTTTACAAAATAAACTTCTTCTTTTGAATCAGGATATAAAAATTTACATTGGATAAAGTTTTTATATTTTTCTGATAACTTTCATATTTTAATGAATAGTAAAAACACGCTATATTTTAATTAAAAACAAATTTTTTCATCGTAATAATTTATATGGTTAAATTATATTATTTAATGGTTTTAAAGTATAAATAGAATATATTTTTACCATTTAATATAATTTATGTCATTAGAATTGATTTTACCTTGAATTCGTAGGTTAAATTAATTCAATCTTTTGCAATGTTTTAAACAAAAACCCGTTTTCTTTCGACAACAGGATTAATTTTAATTTAATTTATGCAACTTTTGTGGATTGAATTTGGAAAAATGGATTACATATTTGGAATCAGTGGGTCCAAATTATGTTAATAAGCTACTTTTTATTTTTGGGCATTATGAATAGTAACTACGGTAAATTTTATTTACCATAGTTAAAGGTAAATCGGGTAATTAAGGGTAAAAATAAGATTATAAAATTACCCTAACACTTGAAAAAATTTTATTGGATGAATAAAAGTTGACCCATATCACCTAAGGGTCGGACTAGATTCATTTCATGGAATTTTGACCATGAAATAATATAATTATTATTAAAACCAAAGAAAGTGACAACATGTCACTCTCTTAAATCTTATTAGTATATTAATTTTAATTTAGTGATAAACTTCATTAAAATTAGAACATGAATATTCTCCAGAAATCTAATAAAATTATCTACATCATATGAATTTATTTATAATTTTCATGGATTAAATAATTATCATTAAAGGTGACATAATAGTGATGCTGAAATTATTTTATTAAGAGAAATATCAAATAAATGGTTTTAAAAATATTAAAATAAATATTATATGAACTATTTAGTGTGATCCACTAATTTTATAGATAAATATGACATTTTATAAATCTATTAAACTTTTTAGTTCGAACATATCTTTTGTATATTTTATATTTAAATTCAAATAAATGAATAGTGTCAAAATTGACACTATTGTTATTTTATAAAAATAACATATTATAAAATTGTTTAAAAATCACAAAAATATTTAAAAATTATAAATTTAAATTTTTATTGTCTAAAGTGTTATAAAGTATCAAATTATGGATAATTAACAACAAATAAGTAATTATTTATAATAATTTAAAATTTATAATGTCATTACCACAAATAAAATTAAATCGATAAATAAGGATAAATCAAGTTGATAATGTTTAAAATAAATTTCTAACATGTCTAAATTTTATTTGTTGATGATATTACAACCCTATATCATCTAATATTCTAATATGAGTCATTTTAAAAGTTTTTAAGTGGGGTTGGGATTTAATATAAACTAATATTTCTTATATTTCCAAAGGTGCCCCTCTCCTCCCTTATAAAAGGGCACCTACTCCCTCTCCTCCTCACACCACTTTGAGACTTAAAGCTGAGCCAAACCCTGCCAATTTCACTACCCCACTTCCCTAGAAACATCCTAGAGGTCTTTGTTTTCTTCAAAGACCAATTTTAGTTCCCTAAGAGGAGGTCTCAAAGAGGCGCTTCAAAGAAGAGGTAATGTCCGTTACCGATTCTTTCAACTTTATTTCTTCTTCTACTTCTTATTATTTAGTTGTTTCATTGTTAAGTAATAACATCAGTATCACTAATATACTGAAATGTTATTATAAGTATGAAAAAACCCTATTTCACCATCTATCCATCCTACAGAAAATGAAATCACCGCGCGTGCGTACGTACGGAATACCGTCTCCACGCCGTGGTGTAATCTATTTTCCACCACCACCTTAATTGGATGGGTATAATGGTGTAAATAATGAATATATATGATTATTGTAAAGTGATATTTATTCTGAAATAGTATACATACACTCCAATACAATTGCACGATCATGGGAATGATATCATCGCTCGTGCGTACGTAAGGACTACCGTCTCCACAAACGCGATGAGATTCATTTTCCATGATTAACCATTCAAGAATGATTATAAAGTATATATAATGAATAATAATGAAATATATGGAATAATAATGCTACTGGATATATATATATATATATATATGTATGTATGTCATCTATTTAATTTCATTCAATTCAATAAGGAAACGAAAACAACATTCATGCGTACGTACGACCTACCGTGTCCATGAACTGTGTATTTCATTCCTTTTATCGATCTATAATATATATGTATATGATGAATATATATTATATATAAATCATGTTTTACATTCTGGAATTATTTAAATCAGGATATAAGTAATAATATCAAGAACGACAAGTCGAAACACATACGATAAATGAAATGATTTTACCCAAAACGGTTCTTTTACATGGAATTTACAAAATAAAGGGTAATATAAAGTCATAAGTGAAACATATATGATATCATAAAAATGAATATGATTATTTAATAAGTCAATGAAATTATTTAAATCATTATATAGGAGGTTTGAATCCATACGAAGCATATCAGACCTAAGGTAAGGGATAATTTTGCAAATCTCATTTTTATCCGAGATTGCTTATTCGTAAGTATTTACTGGGGTTATTTCTATCATCCATGTCCATGTTTTATAAAAGTGTTTTAATGTATGTTTAAAGTTATTTTTACCCATTTTTGACGTTTACTACATGTTATGTAAGGAATCTTTCTTTTGTTTACGTTACGAGGTACTTTTTTGACTTTTCTGGAAAAAGTACGAGAAGAATGTTTTTTTAACTTATACGACACGAACGGATTTTTACGGTTTTATAAAGCCTTATATGATTTACATGGATTCACTTTTCTTATTATGAAATGATATCCATTTCTTTTATATGGATTATGTGATGATGAGATGATGTTTATGAAACCCATTTTATTCATTGGGTTATTATGAATGATGTATGTTTATTTTGTGGCAAAAGTAAGAATGATTTCATTATGAGATAGGTGGGACCTATATATCCATCCAATGCATTGGGTAAAGATTTATATCTCATGAGATAGACATGTTTGGAATGGTAAGTTAATCCGGTTCAGTGTTACAGGAATGAAACGAGGAGTGAACTCGATTCAGAAAGGGACTTTGTCCACTAAAATGGTCTTGGCAGCAATGCCTTGGCTACTATGGAAATCATAACAAGTGATGAATGGTTTCCACAATTACATGTTTTATTCCCATGATATTTTATCTTGATTGATGTTCCTTTATGATATATGTCTTACGTACTTCCAAGATTTATGTCTTTTCTCAAGGTTTTAATGTTTAGATTTCATGTTCAAGTTTTTGCTTTCAAATGTTTATGGATTGTTTTATGTTCTCTATGTTTGCCCTTACTGAGCATTTGAGATCACCCTTTTTATGTTTTATTTTCCACAGGAAATAAAGAAAGGTTTTAGGTAAGGAAACAAAAAGTGGAAGATCGTTATGGGAGATGTTGAAGATCTTTCAACAGGATTAGATGTTTATATTCTGAGTTTCCAAAGACACTAAACTATTATGGTCCTTGTGTGTCTGTTTTTGTTATGTACTAAGTATTCCAAAAAAGTAATGTAATGTACATGTACGTCAAGATTCGTGTCTCTACAGTTCACACATAATTTCACATTAACTCTTGAGATTCATCACTTTACCTAATACGTTAGAGCACTATATAATTCTGGGTGCACCCGTCACATTGAAACATTCATATTACGCTATATAATTTTTGGCACACCTGTCACATCATAACATTATCATTTATCATGCATGACACAATGAAAATATATAAATAATTAACATAAATAAACCATTTAAAGTAATTAGTTTCATCTCATAATAACACATTCATAAACATTGGGTTCCCAAAATTAAGTGGGAATAACATACTTGATACGTTATCCATCAACCTCGAGTGAGAAGTAAAAGGTGTGTTTTTGAAAGAAGATTTCTTTTGGGAAACATTTTTTTTGACATAAAATTAAGTATAAAAAATTTATATCCCAAAAAAGGGAATATAATTATGAAAAAATTATTTTTAATGAGTGACCATACAAAAAAAAGGAGTAAAAGAGGGAGAACCCGAATAAAGAAAGTTTGGTTCGAGATTTTCCCCTTACATTGTATCCGAACGCTTTCTTCACTATAATGTCCTGTATAACCACATTAGATTAATTAATTGAAAATTATATAAACTTTTTTACATGAATATGTTTCATTATGGTTTGATTAAGTTATTTTATGGGCCTTTGGATGAGTTACAGAGTTTAAAAACATTGTTCGGGAATGTTCATTTTTATGGTTTTCTTGAGCGGTTCACTTGTATTCATAAATGGAAGTTCGTGTAGAACATGGGTAAACATCCAGAACTTATATTACATGTTATTAATTATATTAAATAAGTTAAAATTATCTTATAATTAATTATATTATATACCATGTGGATGAATCATTAGATAAGAATTAAATTATGATTATTTGGGTTAATTTGGGCAGTTTTTCAACCATAACGGACTTGTTTTGTTTAATCATTTAGTAATATGTACCTAAGTTAGTTAAAAAACATGAAATAGGATATAATACATATAAAATATTTTTTTGAACCATAAAAATGGTTTCATGACCAGATCTGAAGGTAGAAACGGAAAAAGAAAACATGTTGTTCTTGAAGGTGATAGATTAAAACCTCATGAACAACGTTTTCTTTTATAAAATAAAAGGAAGAGAAGAAGGGGTTGGATGGTATAATATACCATTAGTATAATAAAATTATAGTATATTTATGATACTGGATTTTCCATATCATTTGAAAAAATATAGGTGGGGATAGATTAAGAAAAGAACTTGAAATTGAAAGGAAATTAAAGGAAAAAAGGGAGAGAAATTACCTCTTGAATCCTCCTCTTGAGATCCTCCTTAAGGGACCCAGGTTTGGTCTTTTGAGAAGACCAGAAGCTCTTGGATGTGGGGGAGTGGATAGGGAAGATACTTGGGTAGAATTTATACAAGTCTTGAATCTTGAGAGGTGTGAGGAAATGAGGGTGTGAAGGGTGGTATTTATAGTGGAGGGGAGAGGGGATTTCTCAATATAAAATTCATTAATTTATTATTTCCCCAAAATACAAAGAATAGAGAGTATTACATGACTAATAATAGTAATTTTATCATGTGAAACTGATCCAATTAGGCTCACATCAGTAGAACATCATGCATGACTCTATAATTAGTTTATTTAGCTTATTTTGTAAATTATGGTATTTCACTATTCATAAAAATTCAACTATTTCAGAAAAATCCCAAAAATTCACCCCAACCATTTTTAGAAATGTAGTATCCAAAAATGAATTCCATTTTTTAATTTTTTTCTAAATATGATTAATTTAATATTTAACTAAAATCAAAATTTACTTGAAAAATACAGTTTTTAAAATTAAAACTGATTTTACAATGCTTTCAAAAATTATGTAAGGTCTTATAAAATTATATTAAAACTAGAAGACATAGAATTGTTAATTTATGAACACATTTTAAGAAAATAAATTTTCTTTTAAATTAATTAATTAATTATAGTTAATTATTTATGAATTATAAAAATACCAATACTTTTACTATGGTCAAATTGTCACTTATAAAATTCCTAAATTTTATTTAATTATTCATGGGTAAGGTTACTCTTTTTTTGGACAATTTACTATTCATAAGGGTCATATTACTATTCATAAGGTTAGGTTACTATTCATAAGGGTATATTACTATTAACCAAAAATTAAGTTTTTCCTATCGGACTCCAAACATCTTACTGATCACAACCATGGATGTCATATTTTTGAAATTTAAAACATATAAGTGAAAAATTATGTTTAATGATCACATAGTATTTGGTATCATAACATGTCATTGTTCTTTCTAATGGAATTATACTATAAGGCATAATTATAAGAAGGGTATTCCATTGATAAAACTTTGGGTCGTTACATTCCATCAATCAAACATCCAATATAGAGAAATTTTATGTCGTGAATAAGGTAAACCCCACATTCTAGAAACAACCATAGTCTTAAATTTCCAATATGGGGTCCCAAACAAAGGTAAAACCATTTATTCTAAAAATATGAACATATATGCTTTAATATATTTAATATTTTAAATAAATCTGCACCAATGATCTCCAGACCTTGTAATCCCATGATAACTCAATGCCTATATTTGAAAATATTTATTAAAATATTCCAAAGTATTATAAGGAAAAAATTGATTTGTTACACTAATACAACTTCATAAGTGAAATAATATTCCATCTGACTACCCTGATGGATATGCACTAAAACCAGGGTGTCAAATATTATGATTTCTTTGAATTGTAAGATTCAATATACATGATATATAGTTCAGATATTATAATTAAAGTGTCATATGGTGGCATTGGAAGCCATCATACATTAATTTATGGATTTCACACCTTTATTGAAGTGTTTAATGAGTTACATAGCAATAGGTTATAACCTAGAATTTCCATGATATAGTACCATGATGCACTTTATATAGATGATGATATTTATTAAATAAAGAGTGTCAGGATGATTATATAATAGAAGGTTTCCCTCTTATTAGTGTACTTTATATCTTACAAAAACCATCGAATCTCTCTTCTTTTCAAAGCATAATTTATCACTTGTTGAAGGTATTAAAACCCCTTATGTGCTTCAAGGTCTTCATGATACAATATGGGATCCAAGGCCGATGTAATCTCTTTAAAGGTAGGAAACATTTATTTACTTATTCCGTGATCTTATTCAAAATTTCTTTATTAAGATTTCATTTCAAGTATATTATTCTTCATCATTTACCATGCACATTTATTTTTTTAAGTTAGATAAACCATTTCATGTGTTTTTTATGCTACCTAAGATCATATGATGATCCATTAAAACCTATCAATGATATCAGATCCTTTTTATTCATGGAATCAGTGGGTTAATCTATTTGGTTTTAAATGAATTGGATATCGTAACGCGTTTTGACAATATCTTAATATACGATGAAAATAAAATCTTCTATTTTTTATAGACAGTGTATGCCTATGTTATATCATAAATTATGACATAATTGATACCTTTGGAATTTAATCACAACATAAGAAATGATATGGGATATTTTTAAATATGATTTGGTCCCGAGTATCTTAAAAATAGAGTGTAATAGTGTAAATACAACATAGGTGATATCATAAAATACGATTGGAGCATGACAACTGGACCTACCACATTAAACGATATGAATCATATTTCATTATTGAAATCTATATCATAAAATATCATTGTTTGATTGGACTCTTCTATCTTATATCAATTTCATTTTATGACTGATAATATAATTATTAGTTGTAAAATACAACAATCCTAAAATGTTATAATATTTAACATAATTTATGATTTATTTATGAGATACATTTCTTCTAGGTGATTTAACCATGAATTATGTAACACCCCACCCCAGAAGCCACTGTACTGATGCTCTGGTCTGGTGCGACACATAGCCTCAAGCATGCCTCCCCACAAACTAGGGGTTGCTGACTAATGGTGAGGGTCTGTGAGGTTACCATGGGGAGACTATTCTCTTGTGATCATAGTGTGATACATAGAATTAAATAAAGAAGATATCATATAGAGAAACATAAATAAATAAAGTAAGGCATAAAGTATATAAAAGGTAAAAAAAATAACCCATGAAATAAAAAAATGAATTTTACACCCATCAGTGATCCATACATGTCAGAGTCATATATATAATTATAAAAATAACTAAAAGAATAAAAGGAAGAAAAAATTATCAAACACCCCAAAAAGGTTCCAAGTACTAGCATGACTTTATCTCCAAGATTTGTCCCATCCTATATCAAGCATCTTCCATAGGGTGTTTTCCCTTTTCCTACCCTAAATCCATGAATTTTTCTTGGGTACCAACTAGAGGACCAAGAAGGGTGTGAGTACAACTCAGCAGACCACCACCGATAGTGTCTAAAAGAGTATCCAGTTTAATCTAATATAGCGCATGCTGATGCATGTCATAATTAAGCAAGATAAAATAATTAAATAAATATAATAAAATTCCATTGATCCTCAATCTCCATGATGAAACCCGAGCAGAACAAACCTGTTTCAACTAGTGACAGATGTCTTTGAGAACATATTGATGGTCATTCCAAACATAGTCACCACATGAAATCCAGGTTCTCATCCCAATATTCCAAATATTGTGCATCATGTATAATCTAGGTACTCATCTCGATATCCCCAAGTGTCTGGGATAATGTGAAATCTATAGTTCTCATCCTATAGTTCCTAACTCATATATCATATAGAATCTAAAGACACCATTCTAACATTCTCATTCATGTATCATCATATGTCATATAGAATTCAAGGAGCTCATCCTGACATTCCCATTCATTTAGCACCATATGTTGTATAGAATCTAAGGAGATCATCCCAAAATTCCCATTCATTTAACATTGTATGTTATATGGAATCCAAGGATCTCATCCTAACATTCCTATTCATTTAAATATAATAATAGATATTCATATATCCCACTTAAGCATTAGTAGTCCCAATACCAAATTCTTGCAATTCCTATCAATTCCATTCCAGGTATAACTCATGTGAAATTAAATTAAGAGATTTAAAACATTCCATTTAATAAAGAGTCATAATTCAATTTACCCTATTTATAAATATACAAGTGTTATTTATATTAATTATAACTAAGGGTCCTAATGAACCTCCTAAAAACCCTCTATTTTCTACCCATGGTTCATTCATAAGTTTATGAAACCCCTTGGGTGCCCCTTTGATACGAATAAACAATACATAGGCTATGCTCACCAAAAAAGGGGTGGACAACGTCCTAATTTAAAACCCTTAAGGACTAATTCATGGTATTTAAAGGAATCTATACTTATCTTGGGGAACAAATTAATTGAATTTTTTTCTATGTTAAACATAGGACAAAATCATCATAACGATATACCCAAAATACACTATCAAAATGGTGAAACCCTAAGGGATAGCTCGAAGAGAACCTACCTCGGGTTATAGGATATCCAATTATCAAGTATTTTCTATAAGTTTGAGTATAAATGTGATAAAAAGAGAAACCCTACAAAAGAACTAAAAATAGGGCATATTACCCTTAAGTGATGATAAGCCATATAACAAAAGATTAAGAGATGAAAGGAGGCAATTGGACTTGTAGCCTTAACAAGAGCTTCCAAATTCCCCAAATAGAACTCAAATAGGATAAGAATCAAAGGAATTTCACTATGGAGTAGAAGAAATCAATTGAGTACTTCTATACAAATGAAGTAGAGAAAATTCGTGTGAGGTTCATGGGTGAAAAAAAAGAGGAAAAGGGAATTCTTCCCCTCTTAAAAAACCCACCTTGGACCCATCGACTAGATGGTGGGTCTCACTAGTTAGCCAGTGGGATTCCATTTTCTTTTCCATTCTATAATAAGTACATCATCAAGTTTATGGCATCTGGACAGCTATCTGGTGGCACTGCAACCTTAAGGATGCATTTCCCAACCACCTTCCAAGCCTCCTGAATGCCTTCAAGACCTCCCAAAACCCTTTGAACACTTATTTAAGGATAAAAAAGAGGGGATTTGGAAAAAGTAAATAGAGTAAATACCTTGTTAAAGGGGTGGGGTCTTACAATATCCCCACCATAAGACAACTCATCCTTAATATGTACCATCAAACATCACTAACCACCTCAGTAAAAAACTATGTGCATTGAGACCACATGTCCAATTCCCACTCCCATGTTTCCTCCTGAACACACCCATGTTTCCAAAACACATGGACCATAGACATAGATTTTCTATAGATAATATTCTCACTACAATCCATAATATAATCCAAATACCCCTTAAAGGATGCATCAACCTCAAGATCGACATCATCATCATCATCATCATCATCAAAATAATGATATGGATTGGGAAATTATCATTGAAGCCGAGATACATGAAACACATCATGAATTAAACTAAATCACTATGAAAGGTCTAGTTGGTATTCCATTAGACTAACCTTTCTAAAATCTCAAACGACCCCACAAACCTAGGTGATAGTTTTCCCTACCTCCAAAAGTAGTGGTGCCCTAATCTAGGTGACACACACATAATTACTCGATCACCTATCTCAAACTAAAGAGGTAGGATATGTTTATTCACATAATACTTATGCCTACTATACACCATCTCTAATTTCTCACTAATTATAAATGATTTAATATCTCCTACATGAGGCTCAGTCCAATCATTTCACCTCACCTATATCAAGCTAGAATAAGGGTAAAGAACATCATATCCCATATAAATAATCCTAAGGAATCATATAAATGGTCATTTTGATGTTGTTATTATAGGAAAATTATACCAAATCCAATAATTTCTCCCAAGATCCCACAAAATCAAGGATGCATACTCTCACCATGTACTCTAGGATCTGTGTAGTCCACTCTGACTACTTGTCAGTCCGGGGGTGGTAGGAAGTGCTCAGAAGTACTTGCGTACCTAGTACCTTATGTAACCCTTACCAAAATCGAGTATAAAATGGGAATATATTCCTAATGATATGGTATGAGGAATCCCATGTAACCCCATAACCATATATACATAATGTTTCCCCATATCATCCACTAATAAGGTCACCCATATAGGTAAGAAATGAGCAACCATGGTTAAGCGATCCACAACTACCCACATGGTAACATTACCCTGACGTGTCCTTAGAAACCCAATTACAAAATCCATAGTAAAATCATCCCACTTAAACTTGGGAATAGGAAATGACTACATGATACCAGCATGTCACCAGTGCTCAACCTTAATATGATGATAGGTGGAGTACCTCATGAAAAAACCCACTACATCCTTCCTCATTCTTGTCCACAAATATTATCATCCTAGATATCAACACATTTTGGTTATCCCAAGGTGCACCGCCTATTTAGAAGCATGAGACTCCCTCACCAACTCTTCCTACATGCCTATAAGAACTAAGAAACTCTCATGAACATGAAGAATATCATACTCATTAATAGAAGAGTCATACAGTTTCTTCCCACCAAAAATTCTATCCCTAAAAGACAAGCAATTTGGATACTCTTAATCTTATTTAGTAGTGAAGGCACATCATATAAGGATGTGAGGTCTGATTTTACATGATACTCCTGCACCCCCAAATTTATCTTGGTGAAGAGCGCTATCAACTACCATTCACCATTAGACTCCCAAACAACCTAATCCCGAGTCTTACTACTTAAATAATCAACAACCATGTTTCACTTCTTGGGGGTATGGGCCAATTCAAAATCAAAATATTGGAGGTATTCAACCCACTTCAATTTCTAAATATTCATATCCCGTTGTGAGAATATATATTTTAGGATTTTATGGTTTGTATAAACTATAAACCACTCACCCAATAGATAATATCACCTATATCTCAGATAACACACCACTACTTTCATATCAAGGTCTAGTGTAGGATAATTTTGTTCATATGGTCTCAACCGTGGGTAACCATAAGCCACTATAAGACCTCCCTGTATCAGGACTTCTCTAAGACCGATCCTTGATGCATCAAAATATAAAGTATACTCCTTACAAGGATCAAGTAGGGTTAGGACCAATGTTTTGGTCTATAACACCCAAATATTTTATAAAGAACACTTTTTTCAATAACATATACAACACACAACATCAAGCTTAAACGAATCATGAAATATTATTATTTAAATATGAATGTTATAACCTAGATGTTAAATTATCAAGTATGAATGGTAACAAAAATATTATGAAGAATATTTCTAAAGGTTTTAGGTAATCTAAATTTATTGATTAATTTATAATAAATAAGTACTCAATTTTTAGTAAAGTCATTTTATGCTTCAAAAATACATTTTATCCTAAAATTATTTTTATTGATTTTTGTGTGGATAATATAATAAATTTATACTAATTTTATAAGTGGTATTTTATAGAAATTATATAATTTTTAAAATCATAATATCAAAATTATCCTAATATATTTTTTTTATTTTTCTAAAAAGATTGATTTTTTTAGTGAATAGTGAAAAATATCATTTTTTGTAAAACTGACATTTATTTTCATTAAAAAGAATCATCATGATTTGAATTTTATCTCAAAGTAATATAAGTATTATTTAATTATATATAATATAATTAATTATATTTGAATCATCATTATACCTGATTTTGGTATAAGTTCATTTTTTGGCTTAAAAACACATTTTTCTAAAAACTATTTTCCATGGCGTTTTATGTATTTATATTAAAATTGATTTATTACACTTAAAAAACTTTAATCTTGAAAAATGGATTCTATATTTGGAATAAAGAGGTTCAAATTTGGTAAATATGTCACTTTTATTTTTGGACATTATGAATAGTAACTATGGTAAAATTTATCACAATGGTAAGGATAAAACGGGTAAAATAAGGTTAAAACTATGGGGTAAAACCTTGAAGTCAACCAAAAAATTTCCCTAATACTATTGGATGAGTGTATTTCTTCCATAATAATATAATTATAAAAAATATATCAACTTTACACCTTTTTTCGTTGATAATGACATAAATATTATTTAAGTATAAAAATAAAAAGCCACTTTATTTGTTTTAATAAACTTTAATATTTTATAAAAAGGATTAAAATAAGTTAAGAATGATTAAAAATGGTTAAATTGATTATGAAAATATTATTTTTATGATATTAATTTATTTTAATTTTTATAAATGATATAATTACCTATAATTCTTACACATCACTGATGCAATGTTTGTACAAGCTGGTAAAAAAATCAAATTAAACAGATTTAAAAGTAATAATTTTTTTGTTTTTTGGATAATTTAGGTTTTTTAATAATTTTTATGTATCTAAATGAAAGTTTATTATTTTTTTTAAAAATTATATTCAAATTCCATTTTTTTCTTATTGTGTTTAAGGTCAAATTTTGGTGAATAGTGGAAACAATATAGTTTTTTATAAGGCATGATATATTTTATGATATTATCATAATGTAAATATGATATATAAATTTTTAAAAACTTATGTAATGAATTATTTATGATTATATAAAAAAAATATAATACAAAAATAATTTTAAACATATAAATTACAATTTATTTCATGATAAAAATGGAGATCATTTTCAGTGCCGACGTAGTGCTTGCTTCACACTGAAAATGTCAAATTTAGCACCCTAATGATAATAATTGAGAAGGGAAAATATTTTCATGACTCATTTAGTCAATAATATGTATAAATGATTATTTTTATTTATATTTTTGAAATTTTTAGTTATATAACAAGAATCTTATTCGAATTCTTGTACAATGCTTGTGCATGGTGTAAAAAGTCAAAATAACATATTATATATGTTTTCCTGAAATGAATAAGAATATATATTCGTTAATAATGAATATAAATGATAAAAATAATTTATAATAATTTCTTTATCTTAATAATTTATTTTTAATTTTTAAAAATATTATAATTTTCTAAAACACTTATGCCGTGATGGCACGATGTATTTAAAAAAAACAAAACAATTAAATAAATAATTTTAAAAATATTAAAAACGATAATATTATGATGATTTTGGGTATAAAAAAAATTTATATATATTTAGAAAGGATATTTTATGATATAGGATCTTATATTCAAAATTTGTAGTTGTCATGATGTTTTAAAAGTCAAGTATTGTGAACAGTGATGAAAAAGTCCTTAAAAAGTATTTAATGTTTAAAAATTATTTTTAAATAATTATAAAATTATAAAAAACCTATAATGAATCATATAGATATTAAATTTTCAATAATATCATTCCTGGTCCTTATGTGTTTCACTTTTAATTTTTAAAATCACCTTTATGACCCTTAAAAATTGAAAAATTATGAAAATGCAATCGATTTTTTCCCATACAAAGGAACTAACTTCAAATTTTTTTACCCAAATAAAATTTGGTTTTTATCTCAACTATTTAATCAAATAACCCTCAAAAAATCAATTCTAAAATCCCTCATCCACTGGTTTGATCATAAATCTCTCATTCAAGGGGCTTAAGATCAATCGAAGGGAGGAGACAAAAAGGAAAGGTAAGGGATTTCGTCTCAATTTCACTTTATTGAGGAATGTTTTAATTTTATGAACCTAATTTATTATATATAGTGTATATACCGTCCATTTTAAATTTTATATCATGAATCATTTCTAATTCATGGTATTTTAAGTTTCAATTCAAATTATTTCATCTAAGGGTATTTGACTTAAATGTTACCAAGTGGTAAAGGGGTTTTAACTCAATTTCCTTTCTTTGGGTTATAACTTCATTGAATTTATTATTAAAATATTATGTGTGAATTTATCTATAATTTTTTATTATATATTTAAACTTTTTTATGTGGATTTACATATTATCACATAATATATTCATGGATTCATTATCACTTCAAAAGTTATGATCTTTTCAAGGGTTTTCTTTGTCTCAATCACATTTCCCTGAGACATGTTTCATGTCATGCACCCTGATTTATTTGAAAGGTTTAGTTATTTTCCATATGAATGAATTTTGAAATATTGCTTCATATAATTTTTGGTATTTATAGATCCATATAATACCCTTTATTTAAATTACTTTTGATTCGAAATTTACCAAAGTAGTAATGGATTTATATTACAATATCTTTTCTTTTCAAGATTGTTTATGTTAAAAGTTTCTTTAGAAGAAATAATATTCTCTTATTTTATTGAAAAAAATATTATTATCCTCTATTTATGAAGGTGTTTTACATTCTTAGTTTATATTTCCTCCCTTATTTATTAACAAAAAAAATAAGAAAGTTGTTTATAATTGGTACCAATATAGTATCATCTTTTAGACTGGGAATTTTTGTACTCTATATCCATGTTTTCTAAAATGTTTTAAATAATGTTATTTTATAAATATAAATTATCTCCTAAAGATATTTTATATTGTCCTTTATCTTCTTTTAATTTTTTTAAAAGGAAATTTATTAATGTTTTCCACATTGGTCAATTTTGACTCTCTCCGAAAAAATTGAAAAGAATGTTTATTTTTAATGTTTACGACATAAATTGAATTTCATTAGATTATAACCATTATTTTATTTAAAGATTACTTTATAATTTTCCAGGTTTATTTTCAAGGAAAAGGTTTTTCATAACATTCTATGAATTTTTTATTTTTAAAAATTATTTTTGAAGTGAAAAGGGTATTTTTTTCAAGATTGTTTTTAACAATCTTTTTATGGTATTTCTATTTATCAACCAAAAAAACCCATTATTTTAATTTTTATCCATTGGGGATATGTTGTAATGATATAATCCTTATTATTTATATGGATGGTTTATTATCAGTTTTTCTAGGGAAATATAAACATTTTGTATGCTAGTTTTCTAATATGAATGTTTATGTTGATTATGTATTAAATTATTATTCTCCCCTTTCATATGATAAATGAATTGGACTTAGTAAGTGACATGATATGCCTGTTATTACTCATATATTCATTATTAGGTCTCATGAGATAAACTAGTTTGTGTATTTGGTTTAGGCCTTACTCATTTTTGTAATGAGACTTGGCATGAGGATTTGATAATAAGTTTATGGTGTCCAAAATTATGCATTTAATAATTATGAAATTAGTTATTGATTTACATGTGATTGTTTGAATAGTTATGATATCCATGGATAATTTTCAAGCACATGTGACTAGTTATATGAAATTATTTGATCATCATTTATTCTTTCCATATTATTCTTCATGCTCAAGTTATTGATTAAATGACATGTGTTTTCAGTTATTTACCTTGACTTATTGACTATGCCTTATTTGGTCATGATTTATTCTGCTATACATAAACCTTATAGAGAATTTTAACTCCCCTCTTATTTTTCTTCCTTTCCATAGGATATGAATAAGGAATATTTTAATGAGTTCAATGATGAAAAAATTACTTTCACTATGTTTTATATTTCATTTTCAAATGTAAAATGAGAGGAATTTATGTATCTAGTTTACACATAATACTAAACTATCTGATATTTTAGGGATTTATATCTTGTATATAGTACCAATGTAATAAATTAATCAATGAATCTGGGATTCTAGGTTTGGGTTCTCTACATTTGGTATCATAGGAAGTTTAGTAGAAACCTTGAGAACTAGATTTAGGAAAACATAGATTAGGAAAAATAACCTTATGTATTAATTTTAAGAAAAGTCTAAGTACATGATGTCATCCTAAAATTTTGGTAAGATAGAGATTTTTTAGTTTTATTAATAAAACATCTCTATCTAGATACTAAAAGTGGATTTGGTTTTGGTACAGATGTATAGAGGGGTAATAACCCTGAAAAGAGTTAGTCAAATATATCTCGACTATCATTCTAGTGCACAATGAGTGTTCCCTTACTATACACCTAGTTTGACACTCCTAGGGGGTATACTTGGGTTAAATCAATTTTTCTTTATGAACCATTATGATGTATAAGAGAATAGATCCTATGGAAACCTATAATAGTGATATAGGATAAACCTAAAGTGTTTTGGGTTGATCATAAGTTTAAAGGTATAGATACCCCTTTTTAGTTTTTCTATGATGAGAGTTTATCATGTTTAAGGATATTTTAGGAGACATTTATGGGAAAAAAATGCTTTGATTTAGTATATATTTTAGTGAAAAGGTTATTTGAGGAGTAATGATTTTATTTTTTGTGTAAATAAGTTTAAAGTTATTGATAATATTTAGGGTTAATATGATCAATGATGTTAAGGTACTAACAGTCAATTAAGATTTTATGGAAAAAATAAGTTTTATAGAAAACATTAGTGGTTAAAAAGTGATTTAATGATTAATTTTATTTTTGAGGATGTTCATAAGATTATTGGGAAAGTTATAATATTTATATAGTGTTTTAGAAAAGACAACCTTTAAGTCATGAAATAACTTGTCACACTCAGCAAGGCCGTGAGGTTTGAACCCACAACCAAAGGGTGATAAGTGTGTATCGCCTACCATTGTCATATATGATGTCTTGGTTAGTGTGAAATTGTTTTATTTGATTTTATGGATAAAGGTTATGTTTATTTTGGGAGGTATATTATAAGATCAAATGTTTTTTGAATTTTTTATATTTTGAGTTGAATAATGATATTTCAGGAGACATTTTATTAGGTTGAGGTATATATATAACCATTATGATTAACACAAAGGATTATTTAGGAATAATTCTATTATATTATCCTTTTAGGTTAAAAAAATTATTTAATTTTGAGGATATTGAGGTTAATTGGGATGTAGGGTTATTTATTTTTGAAATAATCTATGTTTAACCTTTGGTGTTATTACAAATATTTTGAAGTAAAATATGCTATTTTTTCATATGAAGGTTTATAAATTTTAGATATTATCTTACCTTGTGGAAACTATTTAACAATTGGTTAATATTTAAATACAATATTAATATATTTTTATCCTTTTTTGGATTATGTGATCCATTATAAATTTATTTTAGTGCTTCAAGCATGAAAAATTCATCATGAATACTCATCGTTTGGAGGAAAAGATGAGACTGTTGTGGAAATTGATGATATTATACTTGTCAAGTAAGAATATTTCCTTATGTTTTCAGTATATATGGTAAAAAAATTATTTAACACTAGGAAAATTATCTTGGAAAAAAAATTTCTCTAATAATATTCATTTTTTATGAATCGATGGTCTTTTTCACACCTTACTGGTTTATGGTTTTGTGGTAGTTAACTTTCTCAAATCATTCAATTTATTACGATCAATGTTCTTTATAAATATACATCATTATTAGGACATTTATTTTTCATCCATATATATATATTAAATTCCCAATAATGTTTCCCTATTTAGAAACCTAGTTATGTGTTATTCCAGATGATATTCATATTTCCCTTTCCCTCTTTTAAGAGGAAGTTTTATTAACCCTTTTTATGATGCGAGTTTTCAACAAAAGTATTTTCAAATTTTATACCCTTGATTTCTGAGATCAAGTTTAGATTTTGAGGAAAAAATTTATTTAATATGGGAGAATATAGCACCCTGAGATTTAAAAAATAACACTTTTTTTGATATCATATACAACACACAACATCAAACTTAAAAAAACCATGAAATATTATTATTTAAGTGTGATCATTATAACCTAGACGTTAAATTATCAGGTATGAATATTAATAAACATATTATGAAAAATATTTACAAGGTTTTTATGTAATATAAATTTATCTATTAATTTATAATAAATAATAACTTAATTTTTAGTAAAGTCATTTTATGCTTCAAAAATATGTTTTCATCAAAAATGATTTTTATTTATTTTTATGAATGGATAATATAGTTAATTTAATTTTTTTTATAAATTTAATTTTATAAAAATTATATTATTTTTGAAAATATCATATCAAAATTAGCTTAGGGTGAAATTTTGGTATTTTTTTGAAAATATTGATTTTTAGTGAATAATGAAAAATACCAATTTTTGTAAAACTATCATTTATTTTCATTAAAAAGTATAATTATGATTTTAATTTGATATAAAAATAATGTATTTATTATTTAATTATATATAATATAATTAATTACACTTGAATCAATATTATATCTGCCTTTTGAATAAGTTCATTTTTGGGCTTAAAAATGCATTTTTCTAAAAACTGTTTTTCATTGCATTTTACACATTTATATTCAAATTTATTTTTTCCAATTATAAAAATTGAATATTATAAAATTTATTCCATATTTGGAATCAATAGTTTTAAATTTTATAAATATCCCCCTTTCATTTTTATGCATTACGAATAGTAACCATGATATAATTTATCACTTCTGTTTGGGTAAAACGGATAAAACATGGTTAAAACTATGGGGTAAGAACTTAAAATCACAATTTTTTTACCTAATCCTATTTTATGAGTTTAGTTCATCCATACTCATCTAATTATTTAAAATATTTCGATTTGATACCTTTTTTCTTTGATAACGACATAAATATTATTTAAGTAAAGTATAAAAACAAAATGACACTCTCCTTACTTTAATAAAATTTAATATTTTATCAAAAGTATTAAAATGATTTATGAATAATTAAAATTTTTTACATTTATTATGAACATATTATATTTATTATATTAATTTATTTTAATTTTTATAAATGATATAATTACCTAGAACACATACACATTGTTGATGCAATGCTTGCACAAGCTGGTAAAAAAATCATAGTAAATAGATTTAAAAGTATTAAATTGTTGTTTTTTGGATAATTTATGGTATTTAATGATTTTTATGGATATAAATGAAAGGTAATTAATTTTTTAAAAATTAATATTTGAATTCCATTTTTTTCATAGAGTGTTTAAAGTCAAATTTTGGTGTATTAGGTACGATATGTTTTATTATATTATCTTAACATAAATGTGATATATAAATTTATGAAACTTATTTAAAAACTTATGTATGATAATATAATAAAATTATAATTCAAAAATAATTTAAAACATATAAATTATAATTTATTTCATGATAAATATGAAAATCATTTCCAGTGCCGACGTAGTGCTTGTGCCGCATTGGAAAAGTAAAATTTGGTGTTCTAATGATAACAATTGAGAAGAAAAAATATTTTCATGACTTTTATAGTAAATAATATGTATACATTATTATTTTTATTGATATTTTCAAAATTTTATGTTATATAAAAAAAATATTATTCGAATTCTTATGTAATACTTGTACAAGGTGCACAAAGTCAAAATAACATATTAAATATGTTTTCATGACTTGAATGAGAATATATATTACTTAAGAATAAATATAAATGATAAAATTTATTTATAATATTTTTTTATGTAAATAATATATTTTTATTTTTTAAAAATATCATAATTGTCTAAAACACTCACATCGTGATGGTGTTTTGTATATGAAAATAGTAGAACAATTAAATAAATAATTTTAAAAATATAAAAAATGATAATATTTAGATTCTTTTAGGCATCTCATGAATTTTATAGATTTTTATAAAGTATAATTGACTATATAAGAGATTATATTTGAAATTTTTAGTTTTCATGATGTTTTTAAAGTCAATTATTGTGAATAGTGTTGAAAATGAACTTAAATAGTATTTAATGATTAAAAATTATTTTTAAATCATGAGAAAATTATAAAAACCTATAATGAATCATATAGATATTAAAATTTTGATTGTATCATTCCTAATCCTTATGTGTGCCACTTTTAATCTTTATAATTACCTTTATGACCATTAAAAATAATTTTTTTTAAAAATCCATTGATTTTTTCTTACAAAAGGGACTAATTTCAACATTTTTCACACAACTCAAATTTGGTTTCTATATCAAAACTCTACCCAAATACCTATATAAAAATCCATTCCCACACCCCATCCACTGGGGAGATCATAAATCTCTCCTACAAAGGCCTTAAGACCAATTGAAGTGAGGCGACATAATAAAAAGGTAAGAGATTTCGTCTCAATTTAACTTTATTGAGGCATGTTTTAATGTTATAAACTTAATTTATTTTATATAATGTATATTATTCTCTTTTTAAGTTGTATATCATGAATCATTCATAATTCATGGTATTTTAAGTTTCAATTCAAATTATTTAATCTGAGAAGTTTTGACTTGAAAGTTACCAAGTGGTAAATGTGGTAAAGGGTTTTAATTCAATTTCCTTTATTTGGGTTATAAATATAATTAATTGACTTTATTATGACATGATTATTTTTGAATTGATATATAAATTGTTTTATTATCTATTTAAACTTTTTTATGTGGATTTACATATATTCACACAATCACTTCATGAATTGATTATCACTTCAAAATTTATGATCCTTGTAAGGGTTTTCTTTATCTCAATATTATTTTCCAGAGACATGTTTCATGTCATGAAACTTGATTTATTTGAATTGTGTAATTAATACCACCATTAATGAATTTTGAAATATTACCCTGTGTAATTTATGGGATTTACAGATCCATATCATACTCTTTCTTTAAAATACTTTTTATTTGAAAGTTACCAAAGCAGTAAAGGCTATATGTTACGATCTCTTTTCTTTTAGAGTCTATTTTTTTTTCAAAGTTCATTTAGGGGAAATCATATACCATTATTTTCTTGAACCAAATATATTTTCTTTAGCTATGTCTATGAATGTGTTTAACATGTTTAGTTTCCATATCTTCCCTAATTTATTAATGAAACATCAATAAAGTTGTTTGTAAGTGGTATAGATTTGGTATCTTATTTTAGATTGAAAATCATCCTACTTTATATCCATTATTTCTAAAATGATTTCAAGAATGTTATTTTCTAAGCATAAATTATTTCCTAAAGTTATTTTATTTGATCTTTGACCTTATTTTAAAAGGTTTTAAAATGAAATTTCTTAACATTTTTCACATGGGTCACTTTTGACTCTATTTGAAAAAAATTGAAAAGAATATTTTTTAATGTTTATGAAATAAATGAAATTTCATGTCATTAGGACTATTATTTTATTTGAATATTTATTTATAATTATATAAGTTTATTTTCAATGAAAAATATCATCATAATATTTTATGAATTTTTAGTTTTTAAAAATGATTTTCAAAATGAAAAGGGTATTTTCATCAAGATTTATTTTAATTATTTTTTATAGTATTTACATTCATAAACCACAACAACCCTTTATTTTACATTTTCTTCACTAGGTATAGGCTATAATGATACCATTCTTATTCATTCTCTAGATCTTTTATAATCAGTTTGATTGGGGGAATATTAACATTTTCTATGATATTTTTCCAATAAAAATGTTTATATTAATTATATATTGAATTATTATTCACCCATTTTATATGATGAATGCATTAGACTTAGTAAGAGATGAGAGGGGCCCACTATAGCCCCTTGATGCATCAGTAGGTTTCATGAGACAAACTAGTTTGAGTATTCAGTCGAGACCTTACCCATTTATGTAAAATTCCTATATTATATATCTAACCACATGAATTTAAATTCATATAATTTTTATTAGTCATCATAAATTTAATGTAAGATTATTTTATTCTTGAAAATTTAATTTTCATGAAAAAACATTTATCATCATGTTTTGTGGGTTTATTATTAAATAAAATTCTTCCACTTATATAAATTGAATTTTATAAAATGAATTCTATATTTTGAATCATGATATCCAAAATTTTAAAATATGCTCATTTTATTTTTAGGAATTATGAATAGTAACTATGGAAAAATTTATCACCTTGGTAAAGAATAAAACTGGGTCAAAACTATTGGGTAAAACTTTAAAATATCTATAAAACTTTACTTTATCCAATTAGGTGAGTGATTTTCAACCAAAGATATGTTTATAGAGCCAAATAATGCAATTTTAAAACTTTATTTTGAATTTAGAAACCCTATCTTGACTTTTTTAAAGATAAGTTTTATTTTATTCAAATTTAAAACTATTTTCAGGTCTTTGAATTTAATGGTATAGTTGGAGATACCATTAAGTTTTGGATTGATCCAAATGTATACAAATTTCCCCTTTTTATTATTTAACCAATTTTTTTTGAGAAAACTAATTTATTACTTGATTTCAAGGTAAAATGATTTTTACGCTTAAATCTGGTATTTTCTAAAAAAATATTTTTTAGGATTTTTAGGTTCTTATATTAAAATTGTTTTCTTAAGACTATAAAAATTGAATATGATAAAATGGATTAAAAAAATTTAATCATAATTTCCAATTTTTTTCAGAATACCCCTTTTATATTTGTTCATATAATTAAGTTATCATGGTAAAAAGTTGAGATACCATGGTTAAGGATAAAATGGGTTTAAAATGTTTTAACTTTGAGATAATACTTAAAATGTATCAAAAACTTGTCAAAATGTGATTGGTTAAGTTTATTTAGAACCTATCATACCTTATATTATAATATGGTCTTCCTTGGTTCTAATGGACATGATTATGATGTATATATTATTTAATTTTTTAAGTAATTCTAAGTGTGTCCTTTCCCTCACTTATAAAAGGGAAACTCATATCCTCCCTTATTCATAGAGTTTGAGAACTCTATATTAGAAAAAAATATATCCTGATACCATATTATCTTCCTTAACCACTTCTTATATCTTTTGGTCTTTTATTAAATACAACTCTTTCAAGTCTTAAGGCATAAGCCAATGGAGGTTTCTCAACGAAGAGGTATAACTCTTAACCAAGTACTTTCAATTTATTTCATTTTACCTCTTGGAAATATATGGGATCCATTATAAAATAATATATTCTTAATATTAAATTTAATTAATTTTTATTATTATGATGTAATAACCATTATCCAGCTTCTTCGCATCCTATATAAACCGAAAACATTGATTGTGCGTATGTACGACTTACCGTCTCTACATAGTGATGTAATTATTTTTTCATCACCATTTTACTTAAATGGTTATAAATTTGAAACTAATTAATATATATGATACTTATGAAATAATCACAATCCTAAAAATTTAATATATTTTCTACCTACTTACCCTTTCACCTATTAAAAAATGATAATGTCGCTCATGCGTACGTGTAGACTACTACCTCTATGAAGCGATGTGATTCATTTTTCATGACTTATTTTCACAAATGATTATAAATATGTATATAATGAATATGTATGATTATTATACCATGATTAAAATTATATATATTAGATAACCATGATTAAGGTACAAGTACCATAACTTCCAAATCAAAACATAGATTAAAAATGAAGCAGTTAACACCTAAAAAAATGATAATAATAAAAGATTACTTATGAATGGGTGATAATATGTTATAAGAGGATAATTTATGATATTATAAATATGAATATGGTTCTAGTATAAATTAATTACAAGTTTAAAACCATTATAAAAGAGGTTAAATCATGTTCAACAAATTGGAAGTGTGAGGTAAGGGATTTTGTCTCAGTTTACACTCTATTGAGACATGTTTTGTATTATGCGCATATTTTATTTTATGTGGCGTATATACTTAAAATTTGATGTATTTAACATGAATATGTATTTATTAATAGTTATTAAAGTTTAAATTCAAGTATAATCTTTCAAGGGGTTATACTATAAAAGTTACCAAAGAGGTATGAATTTATTTTACAATCTCATTTCTTTAGGATTTATTATATTTTTTATTGAAGGAATATAATAATATATCCTTTATAAACTCCAAAATTTTTCTTATTATATAGATATTTAATGAGTTTCCATGATTTATTTTAAATATTCCTGTCTTGGTAATTTTAATCAACTAAATAAATATTTAAAATAAAAGTTGATCTTATTTCTATTTTTGATAGGGTATATTTTTCTTCAATGTCCATATTTTTTTGAAATTATTTTAAAAAAGACCTTTTAATTTACTCAAATGATTTGTTAAGGAAATTTTATATTATCCTTGATTTTTAAAGGTTATAAATGAATCTTTATAATTTTTTTTGAAAGGTTCATTTTTGACTTTCTTTATAAAAAGTTAAAAAGAATGTTTTTTTAACGTATACGACATTAATTTTTTTCACCACCATAATAATTTTATGATGTTTAGATTCTTCTAAAAGTTTTCAAAGGATTAAAAAAAATTATTTATAAAAAATTATTTTAAAACTTTCTATTCCATTTTATTCTATTCTCCAAAATACTATATTTTACTACAAAATCTATGTTTATGATGAATTGATAGTTAAGTCTCACCTCTTGATTAATTTTATCAGTCATTAAATTTCTCTTAAAACATTAAATTTTTTATGATAATATTAAATCAGATATAACCATATTATTTTTATAATGAATATACTTATTTCCTAAACCATATACCATTTCTATATGCATTTTTTTCTATGAAAGTTATTTAATTGGCCAGGAAAATATTTATATTCCATATTCTTTACTTGATAAAGATATTTATTGATAATACATATTTTTTATGAATTAAATTGATCATTAAGTATATGATTAATGAATTAAACATGCAGTGATGGGTGAAGCCCAAAATTATATATCCCCTCAATGCATTGATAGGTCTCATAAGACAAAAAAGTTAGCTAGCCTTAATAGATGGGTTTTTGGTGTATACCTACCCTTAGACTTAAATTGCCTTGAAAGAAGGCCTTCATGGTAAGATATCATGATGTATGAGATCATGAAGTCCAAAACTATGTATTCCCTTCACTGAGAATTCAGTTATTATTATCCATTATATTATTACTTTGATATTATCTATGGATACATTTTGTGTTGAATTTATTGATTAAATGACATGTGTTTCAGTAATTTACCTTTCCATATTTATCATGAATTATTTACTCATAATATATTATGTTGTATGTAACCCTTACCGAGTGTTTGATATCACACTTATTTTGTTTTCCTTTCCCTAGGATATGAAGAAGAAATCTTTGAATGATTTCAAGGATGTATAATATTTACTTTTATTAATTTTTATATTTCATTTCCAAGGTAAGATAAGAATCATGTATGTATCTATTTCTTCAAGAATATTAAACTAATTGATACTTGATAATGTTATCCCTTTTATTTTATAACAATTTAATAAATTAGACATTGACTCTGGGTTATTAGAGTTGGGGTTTTTATAGTTTGTATCATAGAAATTTTAGTAGAAACCTTGAGACCTAGATTTAGGGAAACATAGATTAAAGAACATAACCCTATAACATAAATTTAATATATATCTAATTATAGGATATTATCATAAACATTTTTTTAATGTAGAGATTATGCTATTTTCCTCACAATATATCCCTGTATGGATACTACAAGTGGATGCAATTTGGAACAAATGCATATATGAGTAATAACCTTAAAAAGAGTTGGTTAAGTATATACTGATCATCATTCATGGGAATAATGAATGTTCCTTTATTGTACACCTAGTTAGACAATCCTGGGGGATATTCTTGGGTTAATTCACATTTTCTTTACAAACCATTATAAAAGATTTGAAAGTATTTTTATGATTTGAGGATATTATCGAAGAAACCATGTTTATGATTATGATATTAGCTATGTATAAATTTTAAATTTATGTTAATAATTACACTAATTATATATTATGGCTTAAAATTTATAATGGTATTAGATAATTCAGTATATGTCATTGTTTATAAATGGAAACTAGTAGAAATAATGGTATTAATACTCATGGATAATGTAGAGATTTCCCTACTGAGAAAGCTAATACAATTGGTGTTGGATCCAAGAAGATCATGAATATATTAGGGGAGATGATCCATGTTATGACTAATAAACTTGAACATATAGAGAAACATGACGTTCCATGGTATGACACACACATATTAGACCATTTCATGCAACAGAAGCCAACATATTTTAATGTAACTACTAATCAAGTGGTAGCTAAGCAAAGGATTAAGTCCCTTGAAAATATATTTTTGGCCTTTAGATGAAATGAAATGAAAGGGAAAAGGTTATGTTGAAAGTTTATTTTTTTAAATTTTATATTGATCAATGGTGGATATAGATCCAAAATACTATAGATTAATAAGGAATATAACATATGGAATGAAGATATTTTAAAGTAACATTCCTCAAAAAATATTTTCTTGGTAAGAAACACACTAAAATGAATATAAATTTCCTTATCTTAAAGAAAAAGTAATAGGAAAGTGTTCTAGATTATGAGGTTACCATTACAAGACTACCCAGAAAGAAAATTCTTCCATTTCTTTTATGGGCTTAATCCATTCCTCTAATGAGAAATAGTTTCTTAAATTTTTTTTATCATATGATGAAATAATACTATGTACCATAAAAATAGAGAAATATTTTTCTATATCCTATATATTCAAGTGAAATTAAGAGAATAAGAGGCTGGTTGAACAATAATAAAAAGGAAACACATAAAAGAATAAGAAGGGAAAAAAATAAATTTCTATCATGTAAAAATTATAGAAAGAAACATAAGAAAAAATTCTTGAAGGGCATGATAGTTTGTTATAAGTGAAGAGATAATGGTCATCAGGATGATGAATGTAAGGGTAAGAACAAAATAAATATTATATATTGATTTAACTACATAGAATTTTTTAATTATTCTCACCAATGTCCCAAGTGTTAAGGTAACTTATCACAGAAGAGTCTTAGGGGAGGATTTCAAGATTATTTGATCACTATAGCTGAGGTTGAAGTTCTTAAATATGTGGTGGGTGGTACTTTAATCATAGACTCAAATTTAGATAATAGTTTATTTGAATCTGGATCTTCATTCATTTTTATATCTTCTATGTTTGGACATAAAATTAAATATTTCCTTATCACCTTAATAAGGGAGTTATCATTCAAGAATCCTAGTAGAAATATTATCACAACAATGATGTGTCAGTTAGTTCCTATTAAGACACATAAACATACCCTATTTACAGACTTCATTATTATACCAATGGTTTATTTTGATATAATTCTTGGTATGGATTTTATTTCAAAAAAATGTAAAAATTTATTTCCAAGATAGGGAAATTACAATCCTTGATGAAGATGTTGAATTACTTATCTTTAGAGGGGAGTCTTAATCAACCGGGTCATGTCTAGATCCACCTCCATTAGATCTTTCAAATGAGATTCTATGAGATTAAGAGTAGACACAATCTTTATATAAGAATGGAAATATTCAAATTTAGGATGTACCTATTATATAGGAATAAATCTGTGTATTTCTTGAGAAATTAGTGAATTTGAAGAAACAACTAAATGAATTCTGTGATAAGGGATTTATTCTCCCTAGTATTTAACCTTGGGGAACCCATGTTATTTTATTTAATAAGAAATATAAATCTATGAGTCTATGAAATTATTATAGGGAAATCAATTATATTACTATAAGGAACAAGTATACTCTTCCTCACATTGATGAATTGTTTAATCAACTTCACGGTGATCAATATTTTTCAAAGTTTGACCTTTGTTTTGGGTATCATCAATTATATGAAAAGAAGGAAGATATTATAAAGACAACATTTCATATGAGGTATGAACATTACAAGTTTATAGTAACACCATTTAGATTAACTAATTCACCCTCAATTTTTATGGATCTAAGAATAGATTTTTCAAAGAATATCTGGATAATTCTGTTGTGGTATTTATTAATGATATCTTAGTGTACTCTAAAATCTACAAGCACCATGAGAATAACTTGTGGATAATTCTTGAGACTCTTAGAGGAAAACATTTATATGGGAAATTTAAAAAGTTTGAATTTTGGATTCATGAAGTTTATTTTTTAGACATATTATTTTCATGGATGGAATCTCTATTGATCCTTCAAATACAAAGGCAGTAAAAGAATGACCCACACCAATGAACATAATCAAGGTACATAGTTTTGTTGGTTTGTAAGGTTATTATCAATAATTGTTTCAAAAAATTTCCTTATTGGATAACTTGTAAGCCAAGCTTACACATAAAGTGGTTAAGTTCATATAGACTGAGTAATATGGAGAATTCTTTTAATAATTTAATTGAATATTTTTCAATAATCTAATATTAACTCTACAGTCAAGAAAGGATGGATTTTTAACACATATTGACGCATAAAAAAGGTACTTGGTTATGTAATTATATAGAATGGTAATGTTATTACCTATTCACCAAGGCATTTAATGACTCGTGAATAGAACTATCCAACTCATGATCTTGAGTTGGAAGCCATAATAATTTATTTGAAGATATTGAGACATTATCTCCATGGAGAAACATGTGAGATATATATAGATCATAATATTCTAAAATATATATTTTCATATAAAGAAATCAAAATGAGGAAAAGGTGATGTATTCAGCTAATCAAGGATTGTGATTTCTCAATACACTACCATTGAGGGAAGGAAAACAAGGTAGAAGATGCATTGAGCAGGAAAGATCATGGATTTTTGACCAAAATGAGGACTAACAAGGATCATCTATTTATAGATTTAGTAAATATGGATATAGGAAAATAATGAAAAATAAAACTCATTTTCAAATTATTTCCAAACCATATTTATTAGAAAATATGAAAATTTCTCAGCCTAATGATAATAATTTTCAAAAGGAAATTAAAGTAGTAAATGATGAAAAATCAATAGACTTCATTTATAAAGATTACATTATGAAATTTGGAAAGAGGTAATGCATTTCATCTATACATAAGATAAAAAGTGAATTATTAGATGATCCTCAAAGCTAAAATTTATCTATACACTCTGGTAATACCAATATGTATAGGGATTTGAAGGAACATTTTTGGTGGGATAATATGAAGTGGGTAATTATTGATTATGTATCAAGATACTTGATTTTTCAACTGGTTAAGGCTGAGAGAAAACATATTAGAGGAGTCATGAAACCTATTCCTATTCCTATGTGTAAATGTGATGACATTAATATGGAATTTATCACCAGATTACTAAAGATTCATATAAATAATGATTCCATATGGGTCATTGTTGATCACCTTATCAAATCCACACATTTCCTCACTATAAGAGAAGATTTACCTCTTTATCACCTCAAACATATCTATATTAATGAAGTTTTAAGACTTCATGGAACATCTATTTTAATTGTGTCAGATTATTATCTATGGTTTACATTAAAATTCTAGAAAATTCTTATGAAGTCTCTTGATATCAAGATTTATTTGAGAACTGCATATCATCCTCAAATTGATAGACAATCTAAAAGGACTATTCAAACATTATAAGACATGTTTAGGTCAATATCACTTGACTTTCAAGGTAGGTGAGATCATTAATTTCTTTTGGTAGAGTTCTCCTATAACAATAAATTCTATTCAAGTATTCAAATGGAACCATATGAAGCATCACATGGAAATAGATTCATACTCCAACTTGTTGGGATGAAGTTGGTGAAAGGAAGATTGTAGGAATAAAACTTTTTGAGGAGACAATGTTGAAGGTAAATACTATTTAGAACCATATTAAAGCATTTTAAAGTAGGAAAAATAGTTATGTTTATAACCAAAGGAAACATTCATAATTTCAAGTGGGATATTACATTTTCTTTAAAGTATATCCATGGAAAGGTGTTATATGGTTCAGTAATAAAGGGAAACTGATCCCCAAACACATCAGACCTTTTGAAATTATGAAAATAATTTGAGCTTTATCATACCATTTAGTAATGAAATTGAGCCTCTATAAAGTACATGATGTGTTATATATCTCATTATTAAGGAATTATATTCCATACCCAATACATATACTCATCTCTAAAAAAATATAATTAGAACATGATCTATATAAATATGAATATCCTATCTAGATTCTTAAAATTAGAGAATAAGTGTTACAAATTTGGATTACTCGATTGGTAAAGGTGCTTTATAGAAATCATAAAATGGATGAAGCAACATGAGAACCTGAGGATGTTATAAATAAGAACCACCCTCATTTTTATAGATTAATACCCATAAAAATTTTGATGAAAAATTTTGTAAAGGAAGGAAGAATAAAAAATGTTTTTTAATTATAGAAAATGAAAATTTTATCCTAACATAATGATTATTTTAATATTTTATGGTACATAAGTTTTAATTTTATAATATGAATATATATTTTGAACTTACTATGTAAAAATAATACTAGAATGAATTTTTGAAATTTTCCCTTAGAAATATGATTTTATGAATAATTGAAAATGTAATATTTAGATGATCCTAAATTTATTATAATAATGTATTTTAATATATATAATTAAACATGTAGTTATTATCAATTTTATATAAATAAATAAAAGATCATTTAGAGGTAAAAATTTTATTTCTTAGAAATATTTTTTAAGCGCATAGTGTTCATTCATTTTAATTAATTAAAATAACATCTAATAATGAATGATTTAAATTTAATTTATATATTATATATCTAAATATATGAAATTAAATTAATATAATGATGATTACTAGTTATAAAGTTAATGTAAGATCATCTTATGCTTGAAAAATGAATTTTCTTGAAAATTTTTTTTTATCATGTTTTGCAGGTTTATTTTTAAATTAATTTATGAAACTTATAGAAACTAAATTTGAAAAAAAGGTTTCCATATTTTGAAATAATAGGTTCAAAATTTTTAAATATTTCCCTTTTATTTTTAGGCATTATGAATAATAATTGTGTTAAAATTTATTACCTTGGTAAAGGGTAAAACTAGGTCAAAACTATAGGGTAAAACTTTAGAATCTATCTAACACTTGAATTTATCCTATTGGGTGAGTGGTGTTCAAACCAAGAAATGTTTAAGGAGTTAAATATTTTAGTTTTAAAACATCATTTTGAATTTTGGAACCCAATCTCGACTTTTGTGAAGATAAGTTATAATTTATTCAAATTTTAAACTAGTTTTGAGTATTTTCATTTAATGGTATGGTTGAAATATACCATTTAGTTTTAGATTGATAAAAAAGTTTAAAAACCTATTTTTTTATTATTTAACCACAAAAATACATATAAATATATTTATTACTTTACTTCAAGGTAAACTGATTTTTTTCTTAAATAAGGTGTTTTCCTAAAAGATGTCTTTCATGCATTTTATGTTCTTATATTAAAAGTAATTTATTCCAACAATATAAAATGAATATTATAAAATGGATTCAACATTTTAATCATTATTTATATTTATTTTGAATACCCCTTTTATATTTGGTCATATTATTATGTTTTCCTTGTAAAAATTTGAGTTATCACAGTTAAGGTTAAAATAGGTTTAAAGCAGTTTAACTAAAAAATAAGGCTTAAAATGTATCAAAAAATTATATAAATATTATTATTTCAGTTTATTTAGATCTTATAAAACCTTATATTATAATATTTGGTGCCTTGGTTCAACTTTACATGGGTATTGTAATATCCCAAAGTTTCTAAAGATAATTAAAACTCTCTTGTGGATAATTTATAAGTTTTTTATGAGAAAATGTAAATTTTCAATAAAAAGAACTTAATAATTGTTTTAAAGGATTTAAATAAGGTTGAAATACCAATAAAAACTTATAAATATTCAATTGAATATTTTTGGATTCAGATGCTAAGTTAGGAAAAGATTTTGATGCCCGTAAAGCCTCAGCACAGACAAAATAAAAATATTAAATATATTATATTACATGTGTGTGATTTATTCAAAATAATTGAATAACTCCCAAACTATGCATCATATGAGAAATATGAGACCACCGCTAGGTAAAAGACATGTTTTTTACCCTATGTGGGGTATAACATTTTTGTTCATCGAATGTTTGATCCGGTCACTCAGGAAGATCATTTATTTAATATTTTATACATTATTTTTTAAAAAATAATTTAATATCCCTCAAATGAATAATTGTATGAGAAATACGAGACCAAAGTTAGGTTAGGAACATGGGATTTACCCTAAGCGGGGTTTAAATTTTATGCACATTGGGTGCTTGGTAACATCAAACACGATAATACACTTTTTTTATAATGAATTATTTATTATTATGATTTTTAAATAGTAAATAATTAATATCTCTTAAATGGTGCATCATATGAGAAATTCGAGACCACCGTTAGGTTTGGGATGTGGGGTTTACCTTAGATAGATAATAACTTTTATATGCATCAAACTTTGGTCATTCCACTCATTAAAATAACTTATTTAGTAGTTTAATTATTAAATTAAATATTAAAAACTAATTTTATGTTCATCATCCCTACCATTAACTTTGAACCACCATTAATTCCCATGGAAGAATCTAAAAACTTCGATTTCAATCCATTTTATCCATTTCAGGTTTTAACGTATCAATGAGGAAAAATTAAACACTCCTCCATTAGCCCGAATGGCCCAAAGGCCTTCATTTTTATTTTATTAGGGACAATCCCCCTTTTAAGGGTTTAAGGGGAACCCGTACATGACCCGTAGGCCAAATGCACAAGGCTCGACAAACCCGCAATACATGACCTGAAGGCCCAGAGGCATACCGTGCCCAATACATGACCCGTAGGCCCAGCCCACTTGAACTGCCCCTCCCTAGCTTTCTGCGTCATTGATCACCTAGCTCCCCACCTTGCATTTCTGAAACATAAGATTAATTTGAAACATTATTGGTGACAATGTTGAGACATATTTAATAATAATAATAATTCTTGTTCTTACTATTTTTATTATTAAATTAAGAAAATTGGTGTTTAAATATTTGTTGGGCAGATAGAAAATATTTTTAATGATAAATTTATTATTATAATTATTACTTTGTTAAAGAAAAAGAATGGAAAATTACTTAAATGATGAGCGAAGTTTCTCCATGTGTTTATATTTATTGGTGATCAATGTAATAGTAGTGAAATTGTTACCCAATACCAAATAAATGCAAACGTGGGGTGAATATTAATTTATGAACTATTATCAACATTTAATGAAGGTTGTTGGTGAAATGTTAAGGGTGAAATAAATTTAATAATAAAAATAATAATTATTGATATTATTATTATTATTAAATTTGAAAAATAATTATTGTGCGTGATAAAAATTAAAATATGTGTATATATATATATGTGTGGGTTTAAAGTTGTATGTATATATATTTTAGTATCTATATATATAATGTGTATATATATAAATTACATAAATATATATATTACGATATATATATATATGAATGTGAATATATAAATATAATATATATGTCGGTATATATATATATATTCCAGGATATATATAATGTGAATATATATATATATATAAATGAATTTTTCTATATAATTAATTGATGACTTGAATTGTCACGAACCCCTACCTCCAAAGATGCCCCTCCTGGGATGTCAATGAAGAAAGGGAGATAATGACCCCCCGAGTCCCACCTCTAGTAGGCCCTAGGCTGGCGACCAATAACAAGGGTATACAAGTCTCACAAAATGGGAGGCATTTCCCTTTTTAAAGAAACAAGATCAGGAGATAATATGTTTCATCCCAAAAAAACTCCAATATATATATAAAGGAAAGCCAAATCCATCCCACATGCATGTTTAAAATAGAACTGACATAAGACAAAAGTCTCAAAAGTAAGTACCAAAAGCATAACTAGGTAGTGATGCGACAAGTGTTAAGATCTGAGCTAGTAAAGTCTAGAACAGTCCACAAAGTCTGCCTGGAAACCTGAAAATAGTTTTATATATATAGGGAGAGCATACATGTATTCTCAGTAAGAAAACCAAAGTCTCTCATTCACATGTGAAAGAAGCATACTAATGCCCCTGTAAGAAAATAACAGAACCAAACAACACCTAAGATGGTATACTAACCACCCCAACCTCACTAAGGAACACTCACCAAATAATGTAAGTCATGTAAATTAATATAATTCACATCGATAATAGGGTACCCCGCACCACTTTCCCACTAATTAGCTACTCTCACAACCTAACAGAAAATGTCATGGTGCTCCCACCTCTTTTGAACACACCATATCAAAACTCATTCGCACATACCTAGGCCTCACAACCACATATCGCTCATAGACACCTAGTCCACATACCACATCACATCTCACTCGTAGACACCTAGGCCACATACCACATCACATCCCACCTGCAGACACCTGGTCCACATACCACGTCACATCCCGCCTGTAGACACCTGGGAAACATACCACATCACATCTCAAAAACACCTAGTAAAGCACATAAAATATCACCCCAAAGACACCTGGGAAAATACAACTCACCCGCACACACCTGGGCTCCACAAACCAAAACCTACCTGAAGAATCTTGGGCAACCACCTCCTGGAAAAAGGAGCAGGGAAGAGAGGGTGTCCAGCCATCTATCCTCCCACTAGGATGTTTGGAAAATAAACCCTCCCCTGTGACAATTGGGGTGTTCAGAACATAGTTCTAAACCAGGGTGGGGTGCATATAGAAATCAAAAAGGAAATACATGTATATATAGATATAAAACCAAACACTACTACCCAATCTATGTGTTCTGAAACAAACAAACAGCTCACAAAGCTACCAACTTCACTGCTACCTCTAAATGCGCAACACCACACATCAAACCACAACCAAAATCATACTTCCAACCAATTTAATTTAACCATTAATATTCTTTATTCACAATTCATTTACTCATTTCGTTAACCAAACCAACCCAAGATGATCCCAAACTTTATTAATCAATTATTTATTCATCCATTCCATTACTATTTGGGAAACTACCAAGCACATCATATAACAAACAACACAACCAAGTCTAAACATGGGGAACTCCAAAAAAATTACCCATAACAACCAAAACAAGTCCTGAAATCTCAAACACATTTATCAAAAAAACTAAATAAAAACCCAATTGCAACCTCAATGCACAACACTACTCATCCATTCCACAATCAATCAATATATCAAACTGAGATTCCATTACACCTTCCAAACCATCCTGCCGTACACAAACAAGCAACCCACACACAACACACAACCGTTCTTACAACCATATCACCATACAAACCACAAAAAATATAAATTATAAACTTAATAAGGCATCCCATATTTAGTTTAGATTATTAATTCAAGGGTTATCATAGAAGTTGTACAATCCTAGTGCATCCATTTATTAGTAAGGTTTATGTGATATATCTGTTTCTATTTAGGGTGATACCACAAAAACCACAACCAAATTAGTACACACAACATATATAAACAGCACAAACAAATCCACCGACAACCACCATTTTCAATGGGGCATTCAGCCCGTATAATCACAATATCACAAAAAACAAGCAAAGATTCGAAAAGCATGATATAAACCCCTCTAACCTTTCAATTCAATTATCCAATTTTTTATCTTTTATTAACCCGTCATAACCAAGATCCAAGGGTAAAAAAATCAAAACCCCTCTCGCATGCTGCACAAATAAAGAGAGGCTGGGGAATATCTACCTCGAAGGGGTGTCAATATTATTTACATGAGAATGGATCATATAACGGTCCTCCGATAACCTATCCCGTAAGATCTTCATCCATATGAGGATTCCGCGACACCACCACACCAACAAAAATCGGGAGAGACCTCATTAGGAATCATGGATAAGACAATTACATGGGATGATGAGGAAATATGGAAGATAAAAAGACCAACCAAGGTAAAATTCTAGAAAAGTAAGGGATAACGTACCTTGGATCACCACAGATCTCCAAAGAATGGTCTCAAAGATCAAGGAATCAAATAGGGAGGAAGAGGGTTTGAAGAACTCCTTAGGACGCCTAGGGTTCATCTAGAATGAGATAGATTTATATAGCAGGAGGATTTTTGAAAACTCAAGTGAATGGAATGTTTTATAACATTACAACATTAGGGTATTACATAACGTGTAATCCCATTTCATCCTGTAAAATCCCTAGAGGTCCACTTTTGATGAAAAACCCATCACCTCTTGGTTTATTTTTAATTTTCAAACCTCAAAATATTACATTCCAGGAATCCCTATTTCATGCCATGTAAAATTTTTCACATCTTGAAGCTTTCCAGGACATGTCGTGAAGCCAAAAATCACATTGTAAAATCAAGTTACACCACATGCAACCTCCATTATTCCATATTTTAACAATTGAACTTATCTAAACTCCCTCTGACCCTCCTTTGATAACTTCCAATGACCAAAATCACAAAGTAATGGGTTGGGAAGGCACAAATAGTTACATTTGATACCTCTCAAATGATTATCATCCTCAATAATCCAAAACCAATCCCAGAAGAAAAAGGGGTTTGAACAACCACCCCACGAGATACCTCTCAAGGACCTGACTACACTTGAAACACCTTTAACAACAAAAAACATCAACATTAAATGATAAACCACCCTATGTTGTTCAAAAGTTGGAGTGGAAACCCCCACATCCAAGGGCACATCCTCCAACACCGCTAACCGGGCCTTATCATGTCAACCTAAATGACCACAAGACACACCACATGAGCACAACTACCATGTAATCTCAAACACATGAATCACATAATCTCATGCTCCATGTCAAGATACTATCTTATTTTTGTGGAACTGAATTTCCGGCATGGGTTTAATCACATCATAGTTAATGTATCTCAATTAAGAATATGGTCCTCCCTTTTCCACATGTTAGGAATACCAAACACATTTCAAACCAAAGGGAAAAAAATAATTCTTGAAAAAAGGTTCAAAAATTACATTTCAAAACAAAATGGAACAAGAAAAAATTTGAAACAACTTTGGGTACTGGGCACACATCAACATTTCTCACTCCCAATTACTCTCCTCCTAGACACCATGCCTCCACAACACACAAACCAAAGGAATGGTTTGTCCACAAAGAACCTTCTCTGGATGATCCTGGATCTCCACTGAACACTCTACAAACTTTGCATCATCCTAGATATTAAACTCTCCCCATTAAATGACATATGATTCATCATGTAGATACCAAAAAAGATGAGAGATGTGAAAGACATCGTAGACCCTCTCTGACTATGGTGCTAGTGCCAAATGATACACCACCTCTCCAACTCTCTCCAACACTTCAAAGGGTCTAACAAAACTGGGAGAAAGATTACTCCCTCTTCCAAACCTCCACTACCCACGTTGAGGGGAAACCTTCAAGAACATGTTGTCCCCAAAATTTTACTACAATGGTCTTCTTCTTCCATTGGAATACAACTTCTGCTGGTCTTATGACAATTTCAACCTCTCATGAACAAGATGAACCTTCTCTGTCATGGTCTACACCATGTCTGGACCAAGAAAAACTATCTTCCCAACCTCTATCCAGCACAATAGAGAATGAAATGATCTCCCACACAATACCTCAAATAGAGCCACGCCAATGGAAGTGTGATATATATTATTATAAGTGAACTCTACCAAGGGTAGGTGTTGTACCCAAGATCCACCAAAGTCTAAGATGCACAGTCTGATATGTCTTCCCTTATGTATGAGGGTGGAAATCAGTTCCAAGGTGTAACTTGGTGCCAAAAGCATGCTATAATCCCCTTAAGACTCGTGAGGTAAACTATACATCTTGATCTGAGATAATGGTCCTAGAAACTCCAAGAAACCACACCAATTCATCCACATACCTGTTAGCTAACGTATCCACTGTGCCCAACTCCTTAATCACTAGGAAGTGAGCTGATTTCATCAACTGATCCACTACTACCCAAATAGCATCGTAGCCTCCCCGATCCCTAGTTAAATCTATGATGAAATACAATTAAATGTCATCCCACTTCCAATTGAGGACATCCAAGGGATGCAATAAACCACCAGGAACACAATGCTCAGAATTTACCTAATGGAAGACTAGTTATCTTTCCACAAACTCTACTACTACCCATTTCATCCCAGGCCACCAAAACTGCATCTTAAAGGCATGGTACATTATATAAATTCTTGGGTGTACCGCTAAAGGTGAGTTATGAAACTCACAAAGAACTACCTCTCACATTACTACTAAAACAACCAAACTACCATTGAACAAAAATTGATTCTGACCATCCTTTGACCATCCCTCTAGAGCATCACCATGGCCAACATGATCATGCAAAACCTATTCCTCTGGGTCTCCCCACTGAGACTCCTCCACTAGCTACATCAGAGAATAATACACTATAATCTAGAAAAAACAACCTCCACCACTATCCATTATAATATCTAAGTGCAAAGATACCAACTCCTCCATCATTTTCCAAGCATCTGTAGATTCCCAAAAAACCTCCTTCAATGACTTTCTACTCAAAGAATTGGCCATGAAATTCACCTTTCCTGAGGTGTAGGAGATTAAAAAATCGCAGTCCTAAAGAAACTCCATCCACCTCCACTACTGCAGATTCATATCACACTATGAAAAGATATACCTCAAACTCTTGTGATATGTGAAGACCACAAAGTGCTCTCCAATGAGGTAATTCCACCACAACTTCAACACAAACACAACTTCTACTAACTCTAGATCATGGGTGGAATAGTTATACTCATGGGGGTGTAACTTTCTATACACATAAGAGATAACTACTTACTAATGCATCAAGACACATCCCAAAACTAGATGGGAAACATTGCAGAACACCTCAAATATTACTCCTTCCTTAGGAAACCAGAGAACTGGATCACTAACCAACATCCCGTTCAGATAACCGAATGCTGGTTGGAACTACTCACTTTAGATAAAATCTTGGTCCTTTCTAGTCAGAGATGTAAATAGAGTTGAGACTTGTGAGAAATTGGGTAAAAACATTAGATAATAGCCCATAAGACCAAGAAAACTATGAACTTATACCACATTCTTGAGTGATTCCCAAGAAACAACCACTTAAACCTTTGATGGGTCAACTACCACACCCTACCAAGACACCAAATGCCCAATTAAATGCACCTCTCATGTCTAGAACTTACACTTGGATAACTTTCCATAGATATGGTGGCATAGAAGAACCTACAAGATAGTTATGAGATGCTCGACGTTCTTATCTTTTGACTTTGAGTAGATCAGGATATCATTAATGAATACAATGATGAATTGGTTCAAAAACTCATAAAATATAGAGTTTATAATCCCCATGAACATGTATGGTGGATTCGTAACACTGAATGGCATGTCTACAAACTTGAAGTGACCATACCTACATCTGAAAGCAGTCTTCAAGATATCTCCCTCCTTCACCTAAATTGGTGGAATCCAGACCAAAGATCAATCTTAGAAAACCAAATTCCCCCTCTTAGATGATTGAAAATATCATCCATCCTCAGAAGAGGGTAATGGTTGTTGAACATTGCCTGATTCAACCACTAGTAGTGTATGCACAACCTCAGACTACCATCCGCCTTCTTTGCAAACAACACTGGAGCACCTCATGGCGATGCATTGGGATAGATAAATCCCTTATTAATTAGATCATTTATCTTAATCCTCAACTCCCACAATCAAGAGGGTTCTATACAATAAGGATCCATCGAAATCGGAGAATCACCGAGCTGAAAGTCTATACTGAACTCAACATCACATAGAGGGGGTATAGTCACAACCTCATAAAAAAACATCCAGGAACTCCCCAAAAACTCTAGGAACCTCCACCATCCCAACATCTTCTAATTCCACTGACATCTCAGCCAATAAGGAAAGAAGAGTTGCTATACACCGACTGCCCACCTGACAGCTCTGCTCACCAAAAAAACCACATGCTGACCATCTACATATAAAAATACAACTCTTCTCCGGAAGCAGTCGATAAAAGCATGCACCAAATACAACCAGTCAATGCTGAGAATGACCTCATATGGCTGCATCTATAGAAAGAAAAGATCCCCATAGGATTGATATAGTTCCATCATCAGTCTATATCCCTGACACACATCAAACAAGTTTTCATGACCTCCAATTAGCATACTCAACACTAGGGTAATGGGAAGCCCCTCTATGTTTAGTCCTAGAGCATGGGCTAAATTGGGTGAAACAAAGAAGCATGAAGCTCTTGAACAAAACAAATCACAAGAAAGGGTACTAAAAAATATGATCATACCTATAATGATCTCTGGTAATACCAAAAATTATACCTTTGCTGCATGAAACTAACCATGCCCAACTTTTCTGCCCCTATGATGATGATTGGCTCCACGACCACAATTGGGTCGAGGTCCTTGAGGAAAACCCTGAGGTCAGCCTCTACCTATTTCATCTCCCATCAGTGGAGCATGATCCTACTATCCATGCTGTTGAAACGGTATAGTTGTAAACTATTGCTGAGGTTGGCACTGAACCTATCCACCTCCACCATACTAAGCTTGAACAACTATTGGAAACTAATTCTGAAGATGGAAACAAACCCCCAAAAATAAAAACATCGGCCCCAATCCTATAGGAATGTCAAAAATACCACTGGCACCAGAAGGCTAGAAAGGAAACTGCTGAGGTTTCCTCCTTGCCAGTCAAAACCTCTAAGGTCCTAGCTTTTGAGATCTAACACTGACAGCCTTGACTCTCGAATAACTATACTGGCTCCCCTCTCACGGTAGACCTCCTTGCGAGTGAATCCTCTAAATCACCTACACCTTCTTTTGGACCTCCAAATATGTTGGAAATGTAAAATGAGTAACATCATACTTGATATAAGGGTGGAGGGCCTCCTTAAGCCATCTCGTATGAGACTCCTCATCAAAAAATAGATTTGGGGTGAAGAGAAGAAAATCCTTGAACTTGATCCCAAGTTCCCACACTAAAATACTCCCCTACTAAAGGGAGAGTATCTCCTGCATCTTCTCAGCATTCATGGTTAACAAAAGGAACTCTGCTTAGAATTACTTCAAAAATTTTACCCACAACATGACATCCTCCTTCCTCTCCCCCAGATAAAGCATCCACTACTAACACACAACTCCCTGCATCTGACTCACTATTAAAGGAACCCAATACTTTGTTGAAGCCCAGATCAAATTGAAGTTGATATCAAACTTCTGAAGCCAGATCTCCGTATCCATGTTCAAAAACACTACCCTCATACTTTCCCAAGGCTTGCCGCTAGAAATAATGTAACTTTCTCTACCACTGGTCATCCTCCTCCACTAGATCAACCCTCAGCTGATCAACCAGATCAACCTTCTGATCCTTAATCACCCAATCTACACGCAAATAATTATCAGGTTCCATAGATGAAAGGAAAATAAGTAATTCCTAATCTTGAGTAGTATGGAAATTTATTTTATATTTATTTTAATTCATTATTTTCATCCTATCTATTTTGAACTTCCCAAAACAACCTAATTCAAATAAGAACACAAGTCATTATGATGCATGTAACTTTCCTAGGTCTCTACCCTAAAAATGGTGTATCCTTACTTGGTCATTTAGTAGGATCAAAGTACTTGCATCGGATAACAGGGGCCCCTAAAAATATCATGTCTTAGCTGGTCTTCACTGGACTATGTCACACACCAATATTTCTTGACACTGTTTCCCTACCAACCCATATAATCATCACTGTGCCTAACTCTTTACTCCACACTATATCTCAACCATCATCTATAATAACATTCTGTACTGACCCCCTCCCTCCAAATATGCCCCTCCTGGGACAAAAATAAAGAAAGGAAGATAATACCCCTAAGTCCCACGTTCAGTAGGCCCTGAGGTGGAGAATGACACCAAGGGTATACAAGTCTCACAAAATGGGAGGCATTGCCCTTTTAAAGAAACAATATCGGGAGATAATTTGTTTCATCCCAAAAAAAACTCCAAGATATATATAAAAGAAAGTCAAATCCACCCCACATGAATGTTTAAAATAGAACTAATACAAAAAAAAGTCTCCAATGTAAGTACCAAAAGTATAGCTAGGAAAAGACATAACAAATTTCAAGATCCAAGCTAGTAAAGTCCAACACGGTCTGTGAAGTCCTCTTGGAAACATGAAAACTATTTTATATACATAGGGTGAGTATATAGGTATACTCATTAGGAAAACCAAAGTCTCTCATGCACATGTGAAATAAGCATACTAATTCCCCTATGAGAAAACAACAGAACCAAACAACACCTATGAAGGTATTATAATCTCCCCAACCTTACCAAGGAATTCTCACTAAATAACACAAGTAAAGTAAATTAATATAATGTACATCGATAATAGGGTACCTATCACCACTTCCCCACTGATTAGATACTCTCACACCCTAACGAAAAACGTCCTACTGCTCCTACCTCTTCCTAACACACCACATCACAACCCACCCGCACAAACCTGGGCCTTAAAACCACATCTTGACCGCAGAAACCTGGGCCACATACCACATCACATCCCACCCATAGACACCTGGGACACATACCACATCACATCACACCCACAAACACTTAGGCCACATACTACATCACATCCCACCCACAGACACCTTGGCCACATACAACGTCACATCCTAAAAACACATGGGAAAGCACAACACATCTCATCCTGAAGACACCTGGGAAAACACAACTCGCCAGCACAAACCTGGGTCCCACAAACCATAACCCACCTAAAGAATATTGGGATACTTCCACCTAGAAGAAGGATTAGGGAAGAGTGGGTAGCCAAACATCCATCCTCCCACTGAGATGTTTGGGAAAGACCCCCTCCCCCATGATGATGGGTCTGTTTGGAATAGAGTTCTCAAATAGGGTGGGGTGAATATAGAATTCACAAAGGAAATACATGTATATATAGATATAATACAAAACACTACTCCCTAACCTTTGTGTTCTCAAAAAAATAATGAGCTTAAAAAACTGCTAACTCTAAATGCACAACATTACACATCAAACCACAACCCAAATAATACTTCCAAACAATTTAATTTAACCATTACCATTATTCATTCATAATTCATTTATTCATTCCGTTAACTAAACCAACCCAATCCGGTCCCAAAATTTATTAATCAATTATTTATTCATCCATTCCATTACTATCTGGGAAACTACCAAGAACATAACATAACTAGCAACACAACCAAGGCCAAAAATGGGGAAACTCTAGAAAAATTACACATACCAACCAAAACAAGCTCCCAAACCTCAACCACATATAGAAACATAGAAAAAGTATAACCTGATTTCAGCCCTTCTACACAACAATAATCATCCATTCCATAATCAATCAATCTCTCAACCTGAGATTCCATCACACCTTCTGAACCATCCTGCCATACACAACCAAGAAACCCATACACAAAACACAACAATGATTAAAACCATATCACCACACAAACCAAAAAAATATATAAATTCCATATTTAATAAGTAATCCCTAATTTAGTTTCGCTTGTTAATAAGGGGTTATCAAAAAATCTGTACAATCTTGGGGAATCTGTTCATTAGCTGGGTGTACGTGATTTACCAGTTTCCATTTAGGGTGATACCACAAAAACCACAACCAAAGAAACACATACAAAATATATAACCAGCACAAAAAAATCCACCAACCCCCACCATTTTCAGTAGGGCGTTCAGTCTGTATAATCACAATATCACAAACAATAAGAAAAGCTGTGAAAAGAATGAAATAAACCCCTATATCTTTTCAAATAAACTGACACAACCATAATATAAGGGTAAAAAAAGAAAAACCCATCCTGCATGATGAAAAAATAAAGAGAGACAAGGGAATCCCTACCTCGAAGGGGTGTCAGTGTTATTCGCATGAGAACAGATCATGTAATGGTCCTCCGATCACCTATCCTATAAGATCTGTTTCCATACAAGGATGATGCGGCACCACCGCACCAACAACAACTGAGAGAGACCCCATTAGAAATCATTGATATGTATATACCATGGAATGATGATGATATATGGAAGAGAACGAGACCCAAATAAGGGAAACCACTATAAAATGAAGGGAGAACATACCTTGGATAACTACAAATCACTAATGAATGATCACTGAGATCAACGTTTCGAAGAGAGAGTAATAGGTTTTGAAGAACTCCTCAGGGAACCTAGGGTTTATATGGAATGAGAGATATTTATACAGCCATATGATTTGTGAAAACACGAGTGGCTATAATGTTTTAAATTATTACATAATCTGGGGATTACATGACGTGTAATCCACTTCCATGCTTTGAAATCCCTAGAGGCATAATTCCACAAAAATATATGTTGCCTCTTAGTTTATTTTTATTTTTCAAACCCAAAAATATTACATACCGTGAATCCATATTTCATGATGTGTAAAAGTATGCATGTCAGGAAGTTATCTAGGAAAATCTTTGAAACCAAAGTTCACATCATGAAATCTATTTTCATGATGTGTAACCTCCCTAATTCTATATTTTAACAACCAAACTTATCCAAACTCCCTTATAGCCTCCTCCAAGAACTTCCAATGACAAAACTCGCAAAGTAAAAGACTGGGAAGGAATAGACCATTAAATAATTTTTTAAAATAGGATTTAAAAAAATTCATAATAATGATGAAGGGGTGATGCATAAATTAAGATGAGATAGAATAATAAATTAAATTGTGTAATAAAAGAATTAATTAAATAATGAATGAAATAAAATGGAGAAATAAATATATAAAAGGGGGATGTTTGAGGTGCCTAAAAGAGTAACGCAATGAAGTTTTCCCCCCCTATCGTTGCACACACTCTTTGAGTACATGCATGTTAATTATTATGCACAAATTTAAAATTTATAAACCCTAAAAACTACTAGTTCTATGGTAAGAAGGGTGTAAAACCATAGGGAATGAATAATGATTATGGATACCAAATTAAACCAAAACAACAAAAAAAATCAAAAATCAAAAACAAATCTAAAAAGGAAACAATGAAAATGATGGAAGTAAGTGGATGTGAAAATGAAGGTGAAATGGTGTGATGTAGTACTTGAACATAGAGTGAGATAATAAAAAGATATAGCAGGGTCCTCAGGTTTCTTTGAAATGATAAAATGATGTTATAATATTATACTCGGTTTAATTCAATCATCCAATGCATAATAAAATAGTGATAATCTACTAAGTTTTCAATTTAGTAGATCAACACAGCTCGACTAACTTCCTTGAGTCTCGATCTTTTGATATTAACCCTTGAATTAATATGTTCATTATAGAGAATAGATTCTTTGAAAATTTCTATTTTTCAGTACTTCGGTCACTGATCTAAGGTGAATTGATCCATTACCCCACCTATCAGTAATTAGTTAGTGTATATTGATACTCATAATTAAATAGAAAAGGAAACCAAACATAAAAATTTGCACTAAATAATAAAATTAACAGAGAATAATAGATTAAACCAAAACAACCAAAAAAATAAAAAAAATAAAAAATAAAAAGGAAAAATTGAAAAGGATGGAAGGTAGTGGGTGTGAAAATGAAGGCGAAATGGTGTAATGTAGTACTTGAATAGAGAGTGAGATAATCAAAAGATAAATCAGGGTCCTCTGGTTGCTTTGAACTGATAAAATGAGGGTCCTCAGGTTGCTTTGAACTGATAAAATAATGTTATCATATTCTACTTAGTTTAATTCAATCATCCAGTGCATAGTAAAATAGTGATAATCTACTAAGTTTACCATTTGGTAGATCAACACAACTCGGTTAACGTTTTTGGTTATCGATCTTTCGATCTTGACCCTTGAATTAATCTATTCATTATAGAGAAGAGATTCATGGACCTTTTACGGGTTTCTGTAATTTAGTCAACGATCCAAGGTGAATTGATCCACTTCCCTCACTTATCGATAATTAGGTAGTGTATATTGATACTCATAATTAAATAGAAAAGAATAATTAACATAAAAATTTGCACTGAATAATCAAATTAACAAAGAAGAATAGATTAAAATATGACCAGTTCATTACAACCTGATTCCCCTAAATAGTTTAACTACACATTCTTGAGAAAATAGAAATTAAAACAAAAGAAAGAAAGAGATGAAGTAACATATCTCGTGAGATTTCTTCCTCAAGCTCCATCTCTGGATCCACTTCCTGCTCCCAGCTCAGCAGCTACTCTTTGTTCTCTGTTCTGGTGCTCAGGTGAATGAAGATTATGGAATGGATCTGGAATGAGGAGGAATGGATGAGGAATAGATGATCAGATATGGATTGGGTTATACCGTGAATGAGTGGTAATGGAATGATCGAGAGGGAACATAGAATGTAATTATATGGGTGAAGGATCAGGAGAATGGAATGGAAATGGAATGACATGAATGAAAAACTTCTTCCCAATCAAAAAATGTTCGAAGTCCTCCACTGCCTCTACCCATGAAAGAATGCCCGAGATGATTCTAGAATCCACCTTCTCAATAGAATGCTCCGCCACTGCTCCACCACTGCTCGTGTATGCTCACAGTGACAACCACAACAATTTTCTTCTTCTCTTACATGGCATGTTATGAAAAACTGGTGACCACCCTTTGGTGAAATATATGTAAATGTAGTTGACCCCTTGCAACGAACTAGGTTTCCCTTGCACTTTCTAATGCCTATGATCAGTTTTAAAGATCGTACCCCATGATCAACTCCCCTTGTGCAATCAACTGAAAACACAAAAAACACATCAGACAAGAAAATAATAGTAATAAAAATTTATATTATTAGAAATATATAGAAGATAAAACTATTATAAATAAAATTTAATAAAAATAAATTAGTAATATATATATAAATATTAAAATTTAAAATTCTTAATCTATTATTAGATTATATTAATTAAATTAATTATAATATTAATTATCATTATAATAAATGTTATATAATATATATTAATATTACTATATATTATTATATTTATATTTATAATTATTTTTATTATATATATTTTATTATATATTAGTAGAATATATATATATATATATATCAAATTAGTGTTATATATAATAAAACAAAAGAAGTAAAGAAAATGAAAGAGGCGGGGGGGGGGGGGGTCTGGTTGCGAGGTCGCAAGGGGGAGAGAAAGGTGGAGGTGGGTACAGAGACCATAAATGACAGGGGTGGTGGTGGTGGTGGTGAGAGGATAGATGGTGAAGGAGGTGGTGGGTGACATAGAGGCTCCAGGATCTTTAGCTTCAAGAAGTTTTAGGCTGTAGTGGAATGGGGCTCTAGTGTGAGATGACTTCATCAGGCGGGGGTTCAGTGTCCAGATTTGGAGCAAACAAGGAGATTTATTGATATTTAGGTGGAGTTGTAGTTTTATTCATATCTGATTATCGAGGGTTTTGTTTGCTTTTAGATATGAGAATATTGTTTGTTTTAGATTCTTTAATTTGGTTCATCTACAATTTTGGTGATGTCTAATTTGTTTTTTCTAAATTTCATCTGCTGGTTGGATTGTTGTAGTGATGTTAATTTGTTTCTGTTGGTGTTTTTTCTTTTGGTTGATTGCTTTCTGTGAATCATGATGGTTCTGGAGGGATGACAGTGGGATAGTAGGAAAAAATGACTCTGGTGTTGGTGATTCATGAGAGACAATTTAAATAGGTTGGAGGGGGCTTTCAGTAGGTTAGGGTGGAGGGAAGAGGGATGGCGCAAGTGGTGTCACTGACAGGAGCTATCGGTAGGTTGAGAGGTGGAAGAGGGCATTGGTAGGTCAGATGAATGGTGTAAGTAGGTGAGTGAAGGGGTGTATCAGTGACTCATGTCACTGATAGGTGGAATGGAGGTGACGACGTCTGTAACTCAAAAGACACTGATGACTCATTTGATCCACCGACAGGAGCTTTTAGTGTCAGCTTCACAACAAATAATTTAAACAAGTGAATTTAATATTACAAAAAAATGAAACATCAAATTAATTAGACTAGAAGTTAATTAAACAACTAAATTAAAAAAAATAAATTTAATAACCATATATGTTAAAATTATAATAATTATAATACTTAATAAAATATAGTATAACCATAAATAGATTAACAATATTAATTATTTATATATTTTTATTAACACTTAATATTTATGTACATACAATTTTATAATTAAATTTAATGAAACACACACACACATGTTTCTAATTATAAATATAAATCAAATGGTAAATATAGCTATGAATTTATATAAATAGTATAACCATATATGGTTATATATAAATAAATCCAGTTTGGTAAGTTAATTAACAACTTAATTAATTAAAGAATTAATGAAATTAAACTAAAATAAAATCAAAGTAATAAAATATTTAAAGAATAGAATTAAATAGTTAACATTAATTAAATTAATTAATTAAAATAACAAAAGTAAGTTATTTATTTATTTACAATTAAAAATAATTAACTAATTAAATTAAGGAATTATTAAAATAATTTTTTTGAAAAACAAAATAAATTAAAAATAAATGAAAGAATAAAAATAATTAAGAACTATAATTTAATTAAAAACAAAAGAATAAAAAAATCCGATTTAAAAACAAAAATAATTATTTAATTAGAGAATTATTTCAAATGAAAAAAATAATCACCAAAATGCATGATTTACACAGAAAATGATTATTTTAAAAATTACGAACCAAAACACAACAATTGTTAAATATTAATTAAAATACAATATTTTGATATTAAAAAGTCAAAACAAATATAAAAAGTGATGTGGCAATTTGCATTAAAAATGATCCAAGTCACTAGAGGTTTTCCTCCCCTCACGTTTCACACTCTCTAATATCCTCCCTAAATTATTTTATTTAATTTTTTTTCAAACTTATATCTTTAATATCTTCTTCGATATTGATCAGTTTGACTTATCATCAGTGTCATTGGATTCATATTGTATAGTAGAAGCTAAATTATATTTTTGTTTTTGAAGTCAAAAAGGTATTTTTAATCTAATTTTTTGCTTTTTAAATGGATAAGTTAAAATAAAATATCAAAATAAAATTAGAAAAAATATAAATTTTAAGAAATTATCAGGAGAAAATTATCAAAGTATAAATTAAAGAGAAGTTATAAAAAAATAATTTCACCCTTTATCGAAGGATAATTTGTATGAAATTATCATAAGATAATCGTAAAAGGATAATTCATGCATTTTATCAAGGATAATTATATAAATTATAAACGGATAATTATAAAGGACCACCACATATGTTCTTGATTTAATTTAGATAGATTATAATATCGAATGTGGTTTATAATTATTATGAGGAAAATATTGTGAATTTATGTGTTGGCCTAAAATCATAATTTGAAAATTATTCAAGTGAGATAAAATATTCTCACATGTAATATTTTAAATTATGATTTGAAAATTTTCCAAGAGAGATAAAATATTATCATATGTAATATTTTAAAATACTAATTTGAAAATTATCCAGTAGAGATAACATCTTATCGCATGTAATATTTTAAATGATAATCCAAAAATTATCTAGGAGAGAGAAAGTATCATTTCATGTGATATTTTATTTATTTTTAAATAAAATAGTTGATTTTGGATTTAGGGACCCTTTCTAAACATCTAGTGTCAAGTTTTTTCAATAACAAGGATGCAAAGTGGTGTTCTTGACTCGTTTATCCCTGCCTTATGACATTGATGAATTTTGAGATATGAAGTTACTTACCCTTTTGGGCTCATCTACACATGTTTCCATTAAAATGATTATGCATAGACATATTTTAACAACCATGCTAGATTATGATCACATATGGGTGTGTGTGTAGCCCTAGAAACATTATGTTACACCTGATGCCATTAGTACTTTATAGATTATTATTCATGTTTGATATTGATCACATGTATTGTGTGTGGTACCTTAATTATGATGATATGTGATGCTTGTTCCTGTATCCTACCATTCTATGAATGTTTTTGTGGTATTATTCTTAGATCCCAAGATAGGCGGACCAGTGTGACATGTTATCCCTTAGAGTGGGAGTGCACATGACTTGCGACAATGACGATGAGGGACCTATGCATAGGGCAGGGATACGAAGATGCCTCAAGTATGCCGTGTGATGCACTCAATGAATAAGGAATGTTGATTAGCTCTCAATCCCTAGTATATGCCTCGATGACTAAGGGATGCTGATTAGTTCTCGATCCCTTATATATGCCTCGATGACTAAGGTATACCGATTATATCTCGATCCCTAGTATATACCGAGAGTGTAACAACCCAATGTTTTATCAACGAAATTCCCTTCTTATAATTATGTCTTGTAGTATAATCATATAATATCACTTATAATACACAATACAGACCTTATAAATGAAGTATGAGTGAAATAAAAGGTATCTCTAGAAGTTAAGGAACACATACCGATGAAATTGTAACTTGACCTTTGGAATAGTAATGTGACCCTTATGAATAGTAAACGGGTCAATGTAACCCAAAAATGAAAGTATAAATTAAATTTATCCATATTATATGTGAAACTATGATATAATTATATCATAGTATAAGTAAGTAATTTTTTTAAAAATTATCAATAAAGTGTTGGTATTTTTGAAAGTCTTGTATATTTAATTACAAACTTGTGATTAATTTGATAAATTATAAGAAAATTTATGTTCATAATATGAATTCATAAATTATTATTTTGATTTATTATTATCATAATATAATTTTATGAGAAACTAAATAATTTTTCAAAGTGTTAGAAAAAATAGTTTTAATTTTAAAATTTGTATTTTTCAAGTAAATTTTAATTTTAATTAAAAATTAAATTTCACAGATTTATAAAATTATTTTTAAAAAATAGAGTTTATTTTTGGATTCTAGACGTCAAAAATGTTTAGTGTTTTTTTTTCCAGATTTTTCTAAAATACTTGAATTTTTGGTGAATAGTAAAATACAATAATTTATGATAAATCCTAAATAAATGATTTTTTTCATCATGCTTGAGTCATGGATGATGTAAATGGCCATTGGTTTAAACTCACATTATTTCTTTACTTTTTTTTGGTCTCAATAATCAAGACTATTTCTAGTCTTGAGCAATAATATTAAACTAAATATTAAAATAACTGGAAACCCCTCCTCTCCTCCACTATAAATACCACCCCTCTTTACCTCTTATCTTCAATATTCTCAAGCCTTGTTCCTAGTCCAAATTCTACTAGAATATCTCCCTAAGTCTATCTATCATGTCTAGAATCCCTTGGTCTCTTCAAAAAACCAAATCCTCTCCCCTAAGGAGGCTCTTAATGAAGATATATTCAAGAGGTAAATTCCACTTTTCATTTCTTTTATTTTCTTTCAAGTTCCTTTCTTTCTTTTTCTTTACTCAACTCCTTTCATCCAAATGTTATGATAACTATACTAACTTACATGTACTAGATTTTTTTTATGATAATGTAACAATTGATCACCATCTCTTCTTTCCCCTCCTTTTATACTAGACATGAAAACACCATCCAAGATGTGTTAATTTGTTACATTCAAGGATGATGGGTTTTCACTTTCTACTACCGTCCTCAATTCTGGTCATGAAACCATTTTTATGGTTAAAACAAACTATAACATTTTTAATATGTATAATGTAATGTTCTAGAATATTTTTTACAAATTACATTAATTTATAAATCAAAATGTGTTTGATGTGATAAAAAATTACCAATTAACCAAAACAATTATCATTAAAGTTTCATTTAATGATTAATCTTCACTCCAAATAACCAAATGAATTTTATAACCATTTAATATTATGAATGTTAAATAATAAAATAAAACTTCAATTCTGTACAACCATTCACATCTTAAATTTTTATCCTTACATATATATAAGTAATCCAATCATGAAAACCAAGGAAACAAATGCTCCCAAACAATGAAATTGAACCTATTAAACCATCTAAAAGGTCATTAATGAACTTAATAAGGTTACAATAAATAAATTAAATGAAAAATAGGTTCTATAAATATTAATTAATTAATGTAATTTGGTTATCTATGACATTAAGATCAAGTGAAGGACACCATCAGACTTAAGATAAGTGATTCTACCCAAACCTCCATTATTCCTTCAGGTTTATCTATCTTTCTTTTTACCCAAATAAAGTCATCTGTTATTTTTATTTAAATCTTATTAATGATTTTTAAATTCTCAAAAATCATGTATCAAGGTCTATTAATCTTTCTCTTTTGGGGATATACATGTTTTTATGTGGTTCCCTCCTCGATACTTCTCAAAAAACAAACTCGTTTTAAAGGAACTTCCTGGATTCTTTCCCAATTTCAAGTGAACTATATCATCTATTTTAATCCACCATTGTTTTTATAAAATAAGTATTTTTATAAAAACCTTATTGGTTCAATTTTGGTTTTATATAAAATATTATTCCCTCTTCTATTTTAAATGGTCTTTAGTATTTTCCTAAAAACGACACTAAAATATTTTATTGCTAAAATTTATTAAATACCCTCCTTACATGTTATCACCTCCATTTGACATCACTTAAAATGATATATAAATATTTTACCTTATGAATTTCCACTTATGTTTTAACTCATTTATTTCATGGACACTTTTATGATACTCTCATTTGTTACACTTTATGACATGATAATGATACCCATTTCTTCCCATGGGTACCCTTATGTTTATGTATGATTGATTTTGTATGACTTTTTATGTGGAAAACATATTCATGAATATGTTAATATAGGTTCACCCATATATCACTCCAATTCATTTGGTAAATTTTAGTCTCATGAGATGTTATGTGCAATGGCCTTGGCGGTTAGCCTTGACTTGTGCTACAATGTGCAATGGTCTTAGTGAATGAGCTTTGACTCATGATAAAGTCATGATTTATGTTGCTGCCACATTATTATAACTCCATGATTATATGATCCCAAATGTATATTTTTTGATTCCATATGTTCCATTCCTTTTTATATCATTATTTAATGCCTTATAACCCATGTGATAAAGTTTTATTATTATTCTTATTTCTATACTAGAATTTTAGCTCATCCCTTTGTTCATGTTATCCCTAGATTATCCTATAAATATTTCTGAGCATAATGGATGTTAGGAGATCTTTATGAATACTAAATAAATAAATGTTATATTTAGTACCATGTTTGAAGTTTTATTTACCTAGTCTTCCAAGACACTTTAATTTAGGATCCTTGGCTTGTAATATGATTCTTAACTATGCTTAAAATAATGTAATGATATGTGGAAAAGTCTAGGGTCGATATAGAGAGCATAACCATCTTGATGAGAAGTGATGATGATTTTTATGATCACATGATGCCGAGTAGCATGATTCATTAGGCTCATAGATAATCCCTAATTCTTCTGATACCTTGATTATCCATCCAACATAGAGTCGTAGCAAGTATAGTTGGGGGTTTTTGGAGGCTTAGTTATCACACAACCTATCAATTTTGGATTTTATTTTTATACTTGTTAAAAAATGATCATTATTATGGAATAAATTATTTTAATTGATCACATTAGGTTAAGGACACATTGGTGGTATCCCACTGAGTCTTTTACTCACACCCTACATGATAATTTCAATTCACCTGTAGATTTCAAGAGGGATCTTGAAAATGGAAAGGTCCTTGTAGTGGATAGCTGAGTGGAGGAGCATGGAGCTAGTAACAGACTAGGATAGAATCCAAAGGATCAACTATTTACTTTATCTTATTTATTTCCTTTGGCCATTCTTGCTACTTACGGGAGATGGTTTATTTGCATTATATGCATACAATATTTAATTTTTCTATAGGTTTACTATTATTATTTATTATATTGTTTATTATTGATCTTATGACATGATATTGGGGGTATAGTCTCCCCAATAATGGAATTAGTCTCTCACTACTAGTCTGCACCCTCTTGCACATGGGGAGAGGAAGGTGGAGGCGGGTGAGGAGACCATCGTTGATCGGGGGGGGGGATGACAGACGGTGAAGGAGGTAGTGGGTGACACAGAGGCTCTAGGAGATTCAGCTTCAAGAAGGTTCAAGATGTAGTGGAATGGGGTTCTTGTGTGAGACAACTTCATCTGGCGGGGGTTCAGTGTCCAGATCTGGAGCAAATAAGGATATTTAGTGATCTTCAGGTGGGGTTGAAGTTTTATTCAGATCTAGTTCTCGAGGATTTCTTTTTCTTGTAGATATGAGAATATTGTTTGTTTTGGATTCTTTAATTTGGTTCATCTTCAATTTTGGTACTTTCCAATTTGTTTTTTCTGAATTTCATCTGCTGGTTGGATTATTGTGCTGCTGTTAATTTGATTCTATTGGTGTTTTTTCTTTTGGTTTATTGCTTTCTGTGAATCATGACAGTGCTGGAATGATGATGGTGGGACAACAAGGAACAATGAATTTGGTGTTGGTGAGTCATGGGAGGTTATTTCAGTAGGTTAGAGGGGGATTTCAGTAGGTTAGGGTGGAGGGAAGAGGGCTAGAGCAAGTGGTGTCACTAACAAGAGCTATCCGTAGGTTGAGAGGTGGAAGAGGGAATTGGTAGGTCAGATGAATGGTGTTAGTAGGTGAGTGAAGGAGAGTATTAGTGAATCATGTCACTGATATGTGGAATGGTGGTGACAACATTGGTAACTCAAAAGATGACGATGACTCATTTGAGTCACTGACAAGAGATTTTAGTGTCACTTGCACAATAAATAATTTAAACAAGTGAATTTAATATTACAAAAAAATCAAACAACAAATTAATTAGACTAGAAGTAAATTAAAAAACTAAATTAAAAAAAAGAAATTTAATAACCATATATGTTAAAATTATAATAATTATAATACTTAATAAAATATAGTATAACCTTAAATAGAATAACAATATTAATTATTGATATATGATTATCAACACTTATATTTATGTACATACAATTTATAATAAAATTTAATGATATACATACATATATATATGTGTGTGTGTGTGTTTATAATTGTAAATATAAATCCAAGGGTAAACATAGCTATGCATTTATATACATAGTATAACCATATATGGTTATATATAATTAAATCTAGTTTGGTAAGTTATTTAACAACTTAATTAATTAAAGAATTAATGAAATTAAACTAAAATAAAAGAAAAGTAATAAAATATTTAAAGAATAGAATTAAATTGTTAACATTAATTAAATTAATTAAAGAATAAAAAAAGTAAGTTATTTATTTATTTATAATTAAAATCAATTAATTAATTAAATTAAGGAATTATTAAAATAATTATTTTTTTTTAAAATAAAAATAAAAATAAGTGAAAGAATAAAAATAATTAAGAACTATAATTTAATTAAAAACATAAGAATAAAAAAATTAGAGTTAAAAAAAGTAATTATTTAATTATAGAATTATTTCAAATGAAAAAAATAATCACCAAAATGCATGATTTACACAAAAAATGATTCTTTTACAAATTACGAACAAAAACAAAACAATTGTTAAATTTTAATTAAAAGACAACATTTTGATAGTAATAAGTCAATACAAATATAAAAAGGGATGTGGAAATTTTCATTAAAAATGACCCACATCACTAAAGGTTTTCCCCCCTCACATTGCACACTCTCTCAAATATCCTCTCTAAATTCTTTTATTTAATTTTTTTTCAAACTTATATCTTCAATATCTTCTTCGATACTGATCGGTTTGACTTATCGTTAGTTCTATTGGATTTGTATTGAAAAGTAGAAGATAAATTATATTTTTATTTTTGAAGGCAATGGGGTTTTTTCAATATCATTTTTTACTTTTTAAATGGATAATTTAAAATAAAATATTAAAATAAATTTAGAAAAAAAATATAAATTTTAAGAAATTATCAGAATAAAATTATCAAAGGATAAATTATAGAGAAATTATCAATAGATTATCACACCCTTTATTAAAGGATAATTTGTATGAAATTATCATAAGATAATCATAAAAGGATAATTCATACTTTTTATCAAGGATAATTATTTAAATTATCACTGAATAATTATAGAGGACCACCACATGTGTTATCGATTTAATTTAGAGAGATTATAATATCAAATGTGGTTTATAATTATTATGAGGAAAATATTATGAATTTATGTTTTTCCCTAAAATGATAATTTGAAAATTATTCAAGTGAGTTAAAATATTATTACATGTAATATTTTAAATTATGATTTGAAAATTTTCTAAGAGAGATAAAATATTATAATATGTAATATTTTAAAACACTAATTTGAAAATTACCCAGTAGAGATAAAATATTATCACATATAATATTTTAAATGATAATCCAAAAATTATCTAGGAGAGAGAAAGTATCATCACATGTGATATTTTATTTATTTTGAAATAAAATAGTTTTTTTTGGATTTAGGGACCCTTTCTGAATGACTAGTGTCAATGTTTTTTTATAATAAGTCCACAAAGAGGTGTTATTGACTAGTTTATCCTTGCCTTTGTAAATTGATGAATTTTGAGGTAGGAAGTTCCTTACCCTTTTGGGCTAATTTACACATGTTTCCATTAAAATGATTTTGCATAGACATATTTTAATGACCCTTCTATATTACGATCACATGTGGGTGTGTGTGTAGCCTTGGAAACATTATGTTACACTAAATGACATAAGTAATTTGTATCTTATTATTCATGTTTGATATTGATCACATGTATTGTATGTGGTACCTTACTTATGTTGATATGTGATGCTTGTTCATGCATCCTACCATGCTATGTATGTTTATTTGGTATTTTTCTTAGAGATCAAGATAGGTGGACCGCCATGACATGTTATCCCTTAGAGTGGGAGTGCACATGACTTGCAACAATGACGACGAGGGACCTATGCGTAGGGCATGGATACGACGTTGCCTTGGGTATGCCGTGTGATGCACTCAATTAATATGGAATGTCGATTAGCTCTCAATACCTAGTATACGCCTCGATGAATAAGGGATTCCGATTAGTTCTCGATCCCTTGTATATGCCTCGATGACTAAGGGATACTGATTAGATCTCGATCCCTAGTATATACCGAGAGTGTAACAACCCAATGTTTTATCAATGAAATTCCCTTCTTATAATTATATTTTATAGTATACTCATATAATATTACATATAATACACAATACAAACCTTATAAATGAAGGATGAGTGAAATAAAGTGTATCTCTAGAAGTTAAGGAACACATACTGATGAAATTGTAACTTGAACTTTGGAATAGTAATGTGACCCTTATGAATAGTAAACAATCCAATGTAACCCACCAATTAAATTATAAATAAAATTTATCCATATTATATGTGACACTATGATATAATTATATCATAGTATAAGTAAATATTTTTTTCAAAAAATTATTAATAAAGTGTTGGTATTTTTGTAAGTCTTGTATATTTAATTACAATTTTGTGATTAATTTGATAAATTAAAAGAGAATTTATGTTCATAAAATGTATTAATAAATTATTATTCTGATTTATTATGATCATAATGTAATTTTATGATACCTTAATTAATTTTTCAAAGTGTTTGAAAAGCAATTTTAATTTTAAAATTTATATTTTTCAAGTAAATTTGGATTTTAATTAAAAATTAAATTTCCCATTTTTATAGAATTATTATTATAAAATAGAGTTCATTTTTGGATTCTACACCACAAAAATGGTTAGAGTTATTTTTTTTCCAATTTTTCGAAAATATTTGAATTTTTGGTGAATAGTAAAATACGATAATTTACGATAAATGCTAAATAAATGAATTTTTTCATCATTAATGAGTCATGGATGATGTAAATGGAAATTGGTTGAAAATAACATGATCTCTTTAATATTTTTTATCACAAGAATCAAGATTATTCCTAGTCTTGAGCAATAATATTAAACTAATGATTAAAATAACTAGAAACCCCTCCTCTCCTCCACTATAAATACGACTGCTCTTTAGATCTTATCTTCACTCCTATCAGGCCTTGTGCCTAGTCCAAATTATGCTCAAATATCTTCCAAACTCTATATCCCACGTCCATAAGCCATTGGTCTCTTCAAAAAACCAAATCCTCTCCCCTAAGGAGGCTCTCAATGAAGATATATTCAAGAGGTAAATTCTTCTTTTCATTTATTTTATTTTCTTTCGTGTTCCTTTCTTTCTTTTTCTTTCCTCACCTCCTTTATTATAAATATTATGATAACTCTATTACCTTACATGTACTTGATTTTTTTATGATAATGGAATAATTCATCACCATCTCTCCTTTTCCCTCCTTTTAGACTCGAAATGAAAACACCAACCAAGATGTGTTAATTTATTACATTCAAGGATAACAAGTTTTCTATTTCTACTATGGTATTCAATTATGGTCCTGAAACCATTTTCATGGTTGAACCAGACTAAAATATATTTAATATGTATAATTTAATGTTATGTAATCTTTTGAATCAATGACATTAATTATAAGTCAAAATGTTTTTGATGTGATAAAAAATTACCAATTAACCAAAATGATTATCATTAAAGTTTTATATAATGATTAATCTTCACTCCAAATAACCAAATGAATTGTATAACCTTGTAATATTATATATTTTCACTAAAAAAATAAAAATTCAATTCTGGAAAACCATTCTCATCTTAAATTTTTATCCTTACATATATATAAGTAAACCAATCATGAAAACCAAGGAAAAAAATGCTCTCAAACAATGAAATTAGACCTCTTAAACCATCTAAAAGGTCATGAATGAACTTAATAAGGTTATAATAAATAAATTAAATGAATTTTTTTTTCTGGAAATATTAATTAATTAATTTAATTTGTTTATCTAGGATATTAATATCAAGTGAAGAACGCCATCAGACTTAAGGTAAGTGATTCTATCCGAACCTCCATTATTCCTTCAGGTTTCTCTATCTTTCTTTTTACCCAAATAAAGTCATATGTTCTTTTTATTTAAATATTATAAATGATGTTTAAATTCTCTAAACTCATGTATCAAGGTCCATTAATCTTTCTCTTTTGGTGATATACATATTTTTATGTGGTTCCCTCCTTGATACTTCTCGAAAAACAAACCTGTTTTAAAGGAACTTCCCGGATTCCTTCCCAATTTCAAGTGAACTATATCATCTATTTTAAGCCACAATTTTTTTTATAAAATAATTATTTTTATTAAAACCATATTGGTTAACTTATTGTTTTATATAAAATATAATTCCCTTTTATATTTTAAATTATCTTTAGTATTTTCCTTAAAACCACACTAAAATGTTTTATTTCTAAAATTTATTAAATACCCTCCTTACATGTTATCACTTCTGTTTGACATCACTTACCATGTTTTATAACTATTTTACCTTATGAATTTCCATTTATGTTTTAACTCATTTATTTCATGGACACTTGTATGATACACTCATTTGTTACACTTTATGACATGATAATGATACCCATTTTTTCCCATGGGTACCCTTATATTTATGTATGATTGATTTTGTATGAATTTTTATGTGGAAAACATATTCATGAACATGTTAATATGGGTTTACCCAGATATCTCTGTAATTCATTGGGTAAATTTGAGTCTCATGAGATGTTATGTGCAATGGTCTTGGTGATTATCCTTGGCTTGTGCTACCATGTGCAATGGCCTTGGTGAATAAGCTTTGAATCGTGCTAAAGTCATGTTTTATGTTGTTGCCACATTATTATGACTCCATGATTATATGATCCCATGTTTATATGTTATGATTACATATGTTCCATTCCTTTTTATATCATTATTTCATTCCTTATAACCCATGTGATAAATTTTTATTATTATGCTTATTCCTTTACTAGGATTTTAACTCATCCCTTTGTTCATGTTATTCCTAGGTTATCCTATGAAGATTTATCTACCTAGTTTTCAAAGACACTAGAATTTATGATCCTTGGCTTGTAATATGATGCTTTACTATACTGAAATCATGTAATGATACGTATAGAAGTCTAGAGTCTCTATAAAGAGAATAACCATCTTGATGAGAAGTGATGATGATTTTAATGATCACATGATGCAGAGTAGCATGATTCATTAGGCTCATAGCTAATCCTTGATTCTTCTGATACATTGACTATCCATCCAATATATAGCCATAATAGGTACAACTGGGGGTTTGTGGTGGCTTGGATCGCACACAACCACTCAATTTTGGATTTTATGTTTATGCTTGTTACAAATTGATCTTTATTATGGAATAAATTATTATACTTGATCACATCAGGTTAAGAACACATTGGTGGTTTTCCAATAAGTATTTTACTCACACCCTAATTGATAATCTCAATTCACCTGTAGATTTTAGAGGGATCTAGCAAATGGAAAGGGCCTTGTGGAGGATAACAGAGTGGAGGAGTGTGGAGCTAGTAGCAGACCATGATGGACTCTGGAGGATCTACTATTTATTTATTTACTTTATCTTATTTATTTCCTTTGGTCATTCTTACTACTTACGTGAGATACTTTATTTACATTACATATATACCATCTTTACTTTTTCTATAGGTTCACTCTTATTATTTATTATATTGTTTATTATTGATCTTATGACATGATATTGATGGTATAGTCTCCCCATTGATGGAATTAGTCCCTCAATGCTAGTCTACACCCTCTTGAATATGGGGGGAGGAGGGTAGAGTTGGGTGTGGATACCATCAACGATAGGGGGGGGTGGGGTGGTGGTGGTGGTGAGACGATGGACAGTGAAGGAGGTTGTGGGTGATACAGAGGCTTCGGGATCTTCAACTTCAAGAAGGTTTAGGCTGTAGTGTAATGGGGCTCTAGCTTGAGACGACTTCATCAGGCGGGGGTTTGGTGTCCAAATCTGGAACAAACAAAAGAGACTTAGTGATCTTTAGATGGGGTTGAGGTTTTATTCAGATCTAGTTTTCTAGGGTTTTTTTTGCTTGTATATATGATAATATTGTTTGTTTTGGATTCTTTAATTTAGTTCATCTACAATTTTGGTGATGTCCAATTTGTTTTTTCTGAATTTCATATGCTAGTTGGATTGTTGTGCGACTGTTAATTTGATCATGTTGGTGTTTTTTATTTTGTATGATTGATTTCTATGAATCATGATGGTGCTGGAGGGATGATGGAGGGACATCAGGGAACAATAAATCTAGTGTTAGTGAGTCAAAGGAGACGATGTCAGTAGGTTGGAGGGGGCTGTCGGTAGTTTAGGGTGGAGGGAAAAGGGATGGTGCAAGTGGTGTCACTGACAGGAGCTATTGGTAGGTTGAGATGAGGAAGAGGGCATTGTTAGGTCAGATGAACGATGTCACCAAAATGCATGATTTACACAAAAAATTATTATTTTACAAATTATGAACAAAAACACAACAATTGTTAAATATTAATTAAAAGACAACATTTTGAAATTAAAAATTCAACACAAATATAAAAAGGGATGTGGCAATTTGCATTAAAAATGATCCACATCACTAGAGGTTTTCCTCCACTCACGTTGCACACTCTCTCTAATATCCTCTCTAAGTTCTTTTTTTTTCAAACTTATATCTTCAATATATTCTTCGATACTGATAGGTTTGACTCATTATCAGTGTCATTGGATTCCTATTGACAAGTAGAATCTAAAGAATATTTTTGTTTTTGAAGGAAATAATGTATTTTCAATCTGATATTTTCTTTTTAAATGGATAATTTAAAATAAAATATCAAAATAAAATTAGAAAAAATATAAATTTTAATAAATTATCAGAAGAAAATTATCAAAGGAATAATTATAGAGAAATTATCAAAAGATAATCGCACCCTTTATCAAAGGATAATTTGTATGAAATTATCATTAGATAATCGTAAAAGGATAATTCATATTTTTTATCAAGGATAATTATTTAAATTATCAATGAATAATTATAAAGGACTACCACATGTGTTCTCGATTTAATTTAGAGAGATTATAATATCGAATATGGTTTATAATTTTTATGAGGAAAATATTGTGAATTTTTTTATTGGCCTAAAATGATAATTTGAAAATTATTCAAGTGAGATAAAATATTATCGCATGTAATATTTTAAATTATTATTTTAAAATTTTCCAAGATAGATAAAATATTATCATATGTAATATTTTAAAACACTAATTTAAAAATTATCCAGCAGAGATAAAATCTTATCGCATGTAATATTTTAAATGATAATCCAAATATTATATAGGAGAGAGAAAGTATCATCTCAAGTGATATTTTATTTATTTTGAAATAAAATTGTTGTTTTTGGATTTATAGACCCTTGCTGAATGTCGAGTGTCGATGTTTTTCTATAATAAGCCCGCAAAGAGGTGTTCTTGACTGGTTTATCCCTACCTTTTGACATTGATTAATTTTGACGTAGGAAGTTCCTTACCCTTTTGGCCTCATTTACATATGTTTCGATTAAAATGATTATGCGTAGGCATATTTTAATGACCATTCTAGATTATGATCACATGTGGGTGCGTGTGTAGGCCTAGAAACATTATGTTACACCTGATGCCATAAGTACTTGATAGCTTATTATTCATGTTTGATATTGATCACATGTATTGTGTGTGGTACCTTACTTATGATGATATGTGATGCTTTTTCCTGTATCCTACCATGATATGTATGTTTTTGTGGTATGGTTCTTAGATCCCAAGATAGGTGGACCATCGTGACATGTTATCCCATAGAGTGGGAGTGCACATGACTTGTGAAAATGGCGATGAGGGACCTATGCATAGGGTAGGGATACGACGATGCCTCGGGTATGCCATGTGATGCACTCAATGACTAAGGAATGTCTATTAGCTCTCAATCTTTAGTATATGACTTGATGACTAAGGGATTCCGTTTAGTTCTCGATCCCTAGTATATGCCTCGCTGACTAAGGGATACCGATTAGATCTCGATCCCTAGTATATACCGAGAGTGTAACGACCCAATGTTTTATCCAGAAATTCCCTTCTTATAATTATGTCTTATAGTAAACTCATATAATATTACTTATAATACACAATACAAACCTTATAAATGAAGGATGAGTGAAATAAAAGATATCTCTAGAAGTTAATGAACACATATCAATGAAATTGTAACTTGACCTTTGGAAAAGTAATGTGACCCTTATGAATAGTAAACCAGCCAATGTAACCCACCAATGAAAGTATAAATAAAATTTATCCATCTTATATGTGAAACTGTGATATAATTATATCATAGTATAAGTAAATAATTTTTTGAAAAATTATTAATAAAGTGTTTGTATTTTTGTAAGTCTTGTATATTGAATTACAATTTTGTGATTAATTTGATAAATTAAAAGAAAATTTATGTCCATAAAATGAATTAATAAATTATTATTTTGATTTCTTAGGATCATAATATAATTTTATGAGACCTTAATTAATTTTTCAAAGTGTTAGAAAAGCAGTTTTAATTTTAAAATTTGTATTTTTCAAGTAAATTATGATTTTAATTAAAAATTAAATTTCACATATTTATAAAAATATTTTTAAAAAATAGAGATCATTTTTTTTATTCTACACGTAAAAAATGGTTAGGGTTATTTTTTTTCATATTTTTCTAAAATACTTGAATTTTTGGTGAATAGTAAAATACGATAATTTACAAAAAATGCTAAATAAATGAATTTTTGCATCTTGATTGATTCATGGATGATGTAAATGGCCATTGGTTAAAACTAACATGCTATATTTATTATTTTTCTTCAATAATCAAGACTATTCATAGTTTTGATCAATAATATTAATCTAATGATTGAAATAACTCGAAACCCGTCCTCTCCTCCACTATATATACCACCCCTATTTACCTCTTATCTTCACTTCTCTCAAGCCTTGTGCCTAGTCCAAATTATACTAAAATATCTCCCTAACTCCATATCCCATGTCTATAAGACCTTGGTCTCTTCAAAAAACCAAATCCTCTTCCCTAAGGAGGCTCTCAATGAAGATATATTCAAGAGGTAAATTTATCTTATCTTTTCTTTTATTTTCTTTCAAGTTTATATCTTTCTTTTTCTTTCCTCAACTCCTTGCATCCAAATGTTATAATAACTATAATACCTTAAATGTACTGTATTTTTTTTATGAAAATGGAATAATTCATCACCATATCTCATTTCCCCTCCTTTTATACTAGAAATGAAAACACCATCCAAGATGTGCTAATTTATTACATTCAAGGATGGTGGGTTTTCAATTTCTAATACTGTATTCAATTATGGTCATGAAACCATTTTGATGGTTAAACCAGAATATAATATTTTTAATATGTAGAATTTAATGTTCTGGAATCTTTTGAATATATGATATTAATTTATAAATCAAAATGTGTTTGATGTGGTCAAAAATTACCAATTAACCAAAACGATTATCATTTAAGTTTTATATAATGATTAATCTTCACTCCAAATAACCAATTGAATTTTATAACCATGTAATATTATGGATTTTCACTAATAAAATACAACTTCAATTCTATCCAACCATTCATATCTTAAATTTTTATCCTTATATATATATATAAGTAAACCAATCATGAAAACCAAGGAAACAAATGCTCCCAAACAGTGAAATTGAACCTCTTAAACCATCTAAAAGGACATGAATGAACTTAATAAGGTTATAATAAATCAATTAATTAAAAAATAGGTACTGTAAATATTAATTAATGAATTTAATTTGGTTATCTAGGATATTAATATCAAGTGAAGGACACTATCAGACTTAAGGTAAGTGATTCTACCCGAACATCCATTATTCCTTCAGGTTGCTCTATCTTTCTTTTCACCTAAATAATTTCATATTTTATTTTTATGTAATTCTTCTAAATTATGTGTAAATTTTCCAAAACTCATGTATCAAGGTCCGTTCATCTTTCTCTTTTTTTATATACATATTTTTAAGTGGTTCCCTCCTCGATAATTCTCGAAAAACAAACCCATTTTAAAGAAACTTCCCGAATTCTTTCCCAATTTCAAGTTAACTATAAAATATATTTTAAGACACCATTGTTTTTATAAAATAATTATTTTTATAAAAACATTATTGGTTTAATTATAGTTTTATATAAAATATTATTCTCTTTTCTATTTTAAATTCTCTTTATTATTTTCCTTAAAAACGCACTAAAATATTTTTTTCCAAAATTTATTAAATACCATCCTTTCATGTTATCACTTCTATTTGAAATCACTTAACATGATATATAACTATTTTACCTTATGAATTTCCATTTATTTTTTAACTCATTTATTTCATGGACACTTGTATGATACACTCATTTGTTACACTTTATGACATGATAATGATACCCATTTCTTCCCATGGGTACCCTTATGTTTATGTATGATTGATTTTTTATGACTCTTTATGTGGAAAAAATATTCACGAACATGTTAATTTGATTTCACCCAAATAGCACTCCAATGCATTTGGTAAATTTGAGTCTCATGAGATGTTATGTGCAATGGTCTTGGTGGTTAGCCTTGACTCATGCTACCATGTGCAACAGTTTTGGTGAATGAAATTTGAATCATGCTAAATTCATGTTTTATGTTGCTGAAACATTATTATGACTCCATAATTATATGATTCTATGTTTATATGTTATGATTCCATACGTTCCATTTCTTTTTATATCATTATTTCATGCCTTATAACCCATGTGATAATGTTTTATTATTATGCTTATTCCCTTACTAGGATTTTAGCTCATCCCTTTGTTCATGTTATCCCTAGGTTATCCTATGAATATTTATGAGCACAATGGAAGTTAGGATCTATTTATAAATACTAAATAAATAGATGTTATATTTAGTCCCATGTTTTAAGTTTTATTTACCTAGTCTTCCAAGACACTAGAATTTACGATCCTTGGCTTGTAATATGATGCTTTACTATGCTTTAAATCATGTAATGATATGTATAAAAGGTTAGGGTTTCTATAAAGAGTATAAAAATCTTTATGAGAAGTGATTCTGATTTTCATGATCACATGATGTCGAGTAGCATGATTCCTTAGGATCATTTCTAATCCTTGATTCTTCTGATACCTTGATTATCCATCCAGCATATAGCTGTAATAGGTACAACTAGGGGTTTGTGGTGGATTGGTTAGCACACAACCAATCGATTTTGGATTTTATGTTTATGCTTGATACGATTTGATCATAATTATGGAGTAAATTATTATACTTGATCACATCAAGTTAAGGACACATTGTTGGTATCCCACTGATTCTTTTACTCACACCCTACTTGAGAATTTCATTGCACCTGTATATTTAATGAGGGATCTAGCTAATGGAAAGGGCCCTGTGGTGGATAGCTGAGTAGAGGAGTGTGGATCTAGTAATAGAGTAGGATGGACTTGAGAGGATCTACTATTTATTTATTTAATTTATATTCTTTATCTCCTTTGGTTATTCTTTCTACTTACGGGAGATGCTTTATTTTAATTAAATGCATACCATCTTTACTTTTTCTATAGGTTTACTCTTATTATTTATTATATTGTTTATTATTGTTCCTATGACATGATATTGAGGGTATAGTCTCCCCACTATTGGAATTAGTCCCTCACTTCTAGTCTGTATCCTCTTTCATACGGGACGACACATGTGAGGTCACATAGAAATACCAACCGGACCCAGTGATTTAGGCTGGGATGCTACAAAATGGTATCAGATGAGGGGTTTTACTAACTTTTTCTTCTCTTTTTTTGGTTTGGGATAGGTTAGATAGGAGATAGTATGGTTGGGACTCAGGAAAGGGAACTATTTTAGTGCCTGTCCAACACTGTGTAGTGGACCTCTGAGTTTCCACAAATGGGAAATTTTGTTTTGTTTTTACCATTGATTAAATTTACCTTGGTTGATATAAATGATGTTGATATGTGATTTATGGGATTCCAGTTGCGTTCATGCATCATGAATAGGAACATATGTTAACATGCTATATATAACTATTTTTGTGTTTCATAGTAGTTCATTAATTAAATTCCTTGATTTATGATACTTGTTTGGGATAGTTTCTCCTTGGGTGATATATATGTTCCATGCTATTGTGATATATATTTATTGACATTTATTAGTTGAATTGAGCTTTCTATAGTGTTATTATATATATGATAACCTTGATTAATGTGCAAGAATAGAAACAAGGGTTAGTGATAGTAGGGGTATACATTAGGTTAATGGTATAATCCTTGTAAAACCTTGTTTGATCTTATAGAATGGTTAGGATAAACCTCGTGTGATCCCATAGACTAATTAGGGTTTATCATAACGACTCTTTCTTTTCTGAAGTGTGTTCCTTTTCATTGAGAAGATGCCGCCTCAACATAGTATTATGGGACTACTTGTAAAGCAGGAAAAAATAGTTCTGTAAGGGATGAGGTTTTATAATTACCACTGGACATTTAGAAGAATGCGATTGAGATTTCTTCTACACCTACTCTATGGTTTGGGTAGCAAGGCCGCATCAACCAAAAGTCTTTTTCTTAGTTCTTATTCTAGGCATAGGAGTTCATAACTGTGGTAAAATATACCCTTACTTCAACTCCAACATTATTTATCCATCTAGGGCACTAGATAACCTTAGGATTTTGAGTAACAAGTTGAAATTGTTTCGGATCTTAGATCTATTAGAGACTCTGAAGGATCTACAAGTCAAGATAAGATAAATCTCATGTTAGGTGCATAACCAGTTCGATACCCATGTATCATATGGTGAAAATAGAGCTAAGGGGTCTCAAGGTACATCTAGATAACTTGGAGCTAGAAACTATGGTTCACACTCTGAAATTCTTGCGACATTACCTCTTTGGTGAGAGATTTTTTATTTACATGAACCACACAAGACTTATCTATATCTTCACACAGAGGGACTTAAATTTGAGATTGATGTGTTGTTTTGAGTATCTGTAAACATTTGAATTCAATATGGCGTATTCATTAGGGAAAGGTAACATCATTGTAGATGATCTTAGCCTTAAAATTCAAATGGAGCTAGATCTTGGTGAGCATCCCTCAGAGGAGTAGTGGTGCTTGAGGTTCTTTTTAGTTGAATCAAGGGTGGATGCTTCATAGGATCAGATAACTATGAGTTTTACCCCTTTGTAGATCATTCCCTCACTTGTGGAATGGGTGGAGACTAATTAGGAGACAGACCCAGATTGAACTGTGATGAGGGAACAACTAGATGGAAGTGACTTGACACTCAGATAGTTGATGAACAATGATGATGTGATGATGGTACATGGGAGAGTAGTTGTCCCTGCTTCTATCGAAGGAGATATAATGAGTTATTAACATATATTTAGATAGAAAGTACATCATGGTATGTACAAGATGTATCATGAATCTATGTGGTAGTTCTGGTAGTAAGGGATGAAGAGATACATTATTGGTTTTGTCTCCCGATGCCTTAACTATCAAAGGGTAATGGTTGAGCACCAACTTCCTGATGGGTTTTTGCAACCACTCCCGATATCTATGTGGATGTTGGAGGATTTCATAATGGAAATTTTAAGGGGTTAACTAGTAATCCTAGGAGTTGTGATGTAGTCTAGATGATTTTCAATTGGATAATGATTTCTTCTCACTTCTTACTGATCAGAGAGAATCACTCAATGGAGGAGTTGAGAAATATCTATGTCCATGAGATCATAGACTTGCATGGAGTTCCCTGGAGAATTATTTAAAATAGAGAAGCATGTTTTACAATGTTCCTTTAGAAAGGATTTTATAAATACCTAGGGAATCAGCTGAGATTGAGTACAACATCCCATTCTTAGACTGATGGGAAGTTTGAGAGACTATACTCATATTGGAGGATATGATTTTAGCTTTCATGATAGACTTTTGGTGGATCATGTGACGATCACCTAGACTTGATTGAGTTCACATAAAATAATAGTTATTAGGATTTGATTTAGATGACACCTTATGAGGCTCTTTATGGGATCCCATGTCGCTCACTACTTTGTTGACATGAGGAAGGTGAGGGAGAAGCTGTGGGCTAGTTTGGTTCAAGAGGTCTCTAAGAGAGTGCCTCTAATTTTGAATAGGTTGATCACCGCTCAAATAATATGAAGATTATATGCCTACCATAGGAGAAGACCCTATGAGTTCGTTGTGGGAGAATCAGTTTTCTTGAGAGTGACTCCTTGGTTAGGTTATAGATGTCTAGTGAATCAGGGAAATCCAACACCACTTTTTTTGGACCCTTTGAGATCACTGATAGGATAAGGATAGTGACATATCATATAGACCCCATTCTTACTATCGAGGTATGCAATATGTGTTATAGGTTTCACAGATTCGAAGGTACATACTCAACCCTACATATATTGTTTAATGCATTGAATTTGACTTGGATACCGATGAATCTTATGAGGATCATCTGGTTCAAATCATATATCAAAACGAGAAGGTTTTTCAAGGAAATACGATGTGAATAGTTCAGATTTGGTGGTAGCATGGATGTATCTTGTAGGAAATGTGGGAATGTGAGTCTAATGTTCGATCTCAGTGGCCTAAGTTATTCGATCAAGACCAATAGAGATACTTCTTGAGGATAAGAAGTCGATAGAGGGGAAGAATTATATTATCCCAATTTTTTAAAAAATAAAAAAACCCTCTTTTTGACAATTTATAAGTGTTTTTATGAGAAAATGTAAATTTTCAATAAATATCACTTAATAAATTCTTTAAAGTCTTTTCATAAAGGTAAAATCCCATTAAACACTTTGGAATATTCAATCGAATATTTTTGGAGTCAGATGCTGAGTTAGGGAAAGATTCTGAGGCCCGTAAAGCCTCAATGCAGATGGAATAAAAATATTAAATATATTATATTACACACATATGATTTATTCAAAATAATTTAATGACTCTCTACTAGTTCATCATATGAGAAATCTGAGATCATTATTAGGTTTGGAACGTGGTGTTTAACCTAAACGGGGTATAACATTTGTGAGTGTCAGACATTTGGTTAGGTTGTTCATGAGGTTAAGTTTTTTAATATTTTTATTATATTATTTTTTTGAAAACAATTTAATATCTCCCAAATGGTGCATCATAATAGAAATAAAAAATCACAGTTAGGTCCGAGATATGGGGTTTACCTTAGGCGGGGTATAACTTTTATGCGCGTCAGGTGTTTGGAAACATCACACGTGATGATACCCTTTTTTATAATTAATTATTTATTATTCTGATTTTTAAATTGTAAATAATTAATATATCTCAAATGGTTCATCGTATGAGAAATATGAGTCCACTATTAGGTCTGGGATGCAGGGTTTACCCTAGGTAGAGTATAACTTTTATGCGCGTTAGACGTTTGGTCATTCTTCTCATTAAAACAAACTATTTAATATTTTAATTATAAAATTACATATTAAAAATTAATTTTATGTTCATTATCTCTACCATTAATGCCAAACCACCATTAATTCCCATGGAATAATCTAAAAACTTTTATTTCAACCCATTTTAATTTGTTTTAGGTTTCAACACATTAATGATGCAAAATTACACAATCCTCCATTAAGATTTGAATGAAATATAAGATTAATTTGAAACATTAATAGTGAAAAGGTTGAGACATATTTAATAATAATAATAATTTTTACTGTTACTTATACTATTATTAAATTGATAAAATTGGTATTTGAATATTTTTTGGGCAGATAAAAAAATATTATTAATAATAAATGTATTATTATTATTATTATATTTTTTTCAAAGAAAAATAATGGAAAATTACACGTGTAATTAAATATTATTTTTCACTTAAATGATGTGTGGAATTTCTCCATGTGTGTATATTTATTGGTGATCAATATAACAGCGGTGAAATTATTACCCAATACTAAATAAATGGAAATGTGGGGTTAATATTAATTTATTAACTATTATCAGCATTTAATTAAGGTTGTTGGCGTAACATTAACGATGAAATATATTTAATAACAATAATAATTATTATTGTTGTTATTATTATTATTAAATTAAGAAAATAATTGTTGTGTGTGATAAAAATTAAAATATGTGTACATAAATATGTGTGTGGGTTTAAAGGTATATGTATATATATTTTAGTGTTAATATATACAATTTGTATATATATAAATTACACACACACACAAATATATATATATATATATATATATATATATATCGAGGTATATATATATATTTATGTATGTGTATATATATATATTATATGTGCACATATATATATATATGAATTACATTTTAAATATAATTAATTGATGACTTAAATGTTTAAAATAGGAGTTAAAAAAATTCATAATAATGATGAAGGGTGGCTCATGAATCAAGAGGAGATAAAATAAAAAATTAAATTGTGTATTAAATAAATTAATTAAATAATGAATGAAATAGAATGGAGAAAAAATATACAAAAGGGGGATGTTTGAGGTGTCTAAAGGAGTTGTTCATAAGAGGTTTTCCTCCACTCACGCAACACACACTCTCTCATATCCTCTCTATATTCTTTCATTTATTTTTTTTATTTTTTTTAAACTTCTATCTTCAATATCTTCTTCGATACTGATCGGATTGAAATGCCTTCAGTGTCATTGGATTCTTATAAATGAGAAGAAGATAAATCATATTTTTTTTGAAGTTAGTAGTGTATTTTCAATCATATTTTCATTTTTTAAACAGATAATTTAAAATAAACTATCAAACAAGAATTAAAAAAATATAATTTTATGAAATTATTAGAATAAAGATATCAAAATATACATTATAGAGAAATTATTGAAAGATAATCTCACCCTTTATTAAAGGATAATTTTTATGAAATTATAATAAGATAATCATAAATGGATAATTCATGTTTTTTTATTGAAAGATAATTATTCAAATAATCAATGAATAATTATAAAGGACTACCACATGTGTTCTTGATTTAATTTAGAGAGATTATAATATTGAATGTGGTTTATAATTATTATGCGGAAAATATTTTGAATTTATGTGTTGGCCTAAAACAATAATTTGAAAATTTTTCAATAGAGATAAAATATTATCGCAATTAATATTTTAAATGTTGATTTGGATTTTTTTAGGAGAGAAAATATTATCACATGTAATATTTTAAAATGATAATTTGAAAATTATTTAGTAGAGGTAAAATCTACCGCATGTAATATTTTAAATGATAATCTAAAAATTATTTAGGAGAGAGAAAATATCATCGAATATGATATTTTATTTCTTTTTGAAATAAAATAGTTGGTTTTAGCTTTAGGGACCCTTGGTGATCCTTGAGTGTCAATGTTTTTCAATAATATGGTTGCGAAGAGGTGTTCTTGACTGGTTTATCCTCACCTTTTGATATTGATGGCTTTTGAGGTGAGAGGTTCCTTAACTTTTTGGGTTCATTTATACATGTTTCCATTAATATGATTATATATATACATATTTTGATGATATTTCTAGATTATGATCGCATGTGTGTGTGTATCCCTAGAAACCTTATGTTACACTTGATGCCATGAGTACTTTATAGCTTAGTATTCATGTTTGATATTGATCACATGTATTGTGTGTACTACCTTACTTATGATGATATGTGATGATTTCTTGTGTATCCCACCATGATATGTATGTTTTGTGGTATTTTTCTTGGAGTCCAAGATAGACGGACCATCATGACATGTTATCCATTAGAGGGGGAGGGGGGGGGTGCACATTACTTGTAGAAATGGTGATGAGAGACCTATGCATAGGGTAGGGATATGATGATTACCTGAGGATTCCATGTGATGAACTCAATGAATAAGGGATTTCTATTCAATATTGATCCCAAGTAAATGCCTCGATGACTAAGGGATGCTGATTATCTCTCAATCCCTAGTATATGCCTTGAAGACTAAGGGATGATGGTTAGCTCTTGATCCCTAGTATATACCGAGAACATAACCTTCTCGATGAGCAGTGATGTTGAGTTGCATGATCACACAATGTTGAGTAGTATGATTTCTTAGGCACATGGATAATCCTTGATTATTTTTAACACCTATATTATCTATATGGAATGCAGGTACGACCGGGGGTTTGTAGTGGCTTGGTTAGTGTACAACTGCTCAGTTTTGGATTGTATGTTTATTCTTGTTACACATTGATAATTATTATGGCATACACTATTATAATTGAGAACATTAGGTTAAAGAAACATTGGTGGGATTCTAATGAGACATGTAATCACACCTTACTCAGGCATTTCGATGCACTTGTAGATTGAATGGGGGATTTGGTTAAGGGAAAGGGCCGTATGGTGGATAGATGAGCAGAGGAGCATGGAGCTAGTAGAAGACAAAGACAAACACTAGAAGATCCAATGTTTATTTATTTACTTTATCAACTTTATTTCCTTTTAACATAATTTCCACTTATGGGAGCTTCTTTATTTGTATTACATGTATGCTATATTTACTTTTCCATAGGTTTAATCTGATTATTTATTATATTGTTTATTGTTGATCCTATAACATGACATTGAGGGTATTGTCTCCCCAATGACAGACTCAGACCCTCACTGCTAGTCGATAGCCTCTTGCAAATGGGGAGACGCGCATGTGGTCACATGGAATTCTGGATCAGACTCAATGATTCGGGTCATAATTCTATAAGTATGATGTATATATTATTTAATATTTTAAGTAATTCCAAGTGTGTCCTTTTCCTCACTTATAAAAGGGTACCTCCTCTCCTCCCTAATTCAAAAATTTTGAACACCCTAGATCAGCCAATACCTACCCTATTACCATATTATCTTCCTTACTCACTTTTTATATCTTCTTTTATTTCCCAAAATATAATCCTTTCAAGTCTTAAGGTGTAATCCAAAGGAGGTTTCTCAATGAAGAGGTATAACTCTTAATCGAGTAATTTCTATTTTATTTCTTTTCTACCTCCACCAAATATATGGTATTTATTATAAAATAATTAATTTATTATCTTTAATATACTTAATTATTATTATTATGATTTAAAAACCACTATCCATCATATTTCCATCCTATAGAAAGCGAAAAAATCACCCTAGCATGCGTACGACATACCGTCTCCACACGGTAGTGTAATTCATTTTTTCAAAACCATTTTAACTGGATGGTTATAAATATGGAACTAATTAATATATATTACAATTATGGAATAATCATTATTCTTTAAATTTAATATATCATCCACCACTTTACTCTTCCACCCATTAAAAAATTAAAATGCCACTCGTGCGTACGTGTGGACTACCACCTCCACGAAGCGTTGCGATTCATTTTTCATGTACGATTTTCATAGATGATTATAAATATTTATATAATTAATATTAATTATTATTATATCATGATTATAATTCTGGATATTATATAACCATAATCAACGCACAAGGACCATAAATGCCGAATCAAAACATTTATGAAAGATGAAGTTGTTTACACCCGAAACAATGATAATAATGAAATTTTGTTTACAAAAAAGTGATAATATGTTATAAGATGATAATATATGATATTATAAATATGAATATAGGTCTAAAATAAATTAATAATAAGTTTAAATTCATTATATATTAGGTTAAATTATGTTCAACTAAGTGGAAGTATATGGTAATAGATTTCATCTGAATTTCCACTCTATTGAGGCATATTTGGTATTATACATCTATTTTCTTCTATGTGGTGTATATAATTCCATTTTTATGTAGTTAAAATGAATTTATATTTATTCACAGTGATTAAAGTTTCAATTTATGTTTACTCTTTCAAGGGGTTACAATTAAAATTTACCAAAGAGGTTAGGATTTTTTTTATAATATCAGTTTTTAGGATTGCTTATATTTTTCATTGAAGGAATATTATAATATATCCTTAATAAAATCCATAAATTTTATTATACTTTGGATAATTAAGTAGTTTTAATGATTTAAAAAAAATTTATCTCTTTTTAACTCTAATCAAGAAAATAAATGTTTAAAATAAAAGTTGATCTTATTTATCTTTTTGATTGGGAATATCTTTCTTCCATGTCCATATTTTTCAATTTTTTTTACAAAATTCATTTTTATTTAATAAAATGATATATTAAGGAAATTTTATATTATCCTTGAATTTTTTAATGGTTTTAAATGAATCCTTATAATTTTTTTTCTAAATGATCATTTTTGATATTCTTTACAAAATGTCAAAAGGAATGTTTCTTTTTAACGCATACAACGTTAACGGATTTTGATGCTACCATAAATATTCTACACTATTTAGATTATTCTAAATGTTTTAAATGGAATTAAAATGAAAATTATTTATGAAAATTTATTTTAAATTTTTTTCTTCCATTCTCTTTTATTCTCTGTAAGACTTGATTTTACAATAAAATCTAGTTTTCTGATGAATTAATGGTCAATTCTAGCCTCAATTATTTTTTTGGTCATTAAATTTCTATTAAAACATTCAATTTCTTATGATAATATTAAATCAAACATATCTATATTCTTTATATCATGGATATTATTATTTTATAAATCATAGGAAATTTCAACATATGGTGTTTTACTATGAAAATTATTTGATTAAATGGGGAAATATTGATATTCCATATTATTTACTCAATAAAAATATTTATTTATAAGTCATATTGTTTATGAACTAAATTGACTATTCAATATATGAGGAATGCATTGGACATTTATTGATGGGTGGATCCTGAAATTATATAACCCCTCAATGCATTGATAGGTCTCAAGAGAAAAACCAGTTGGCTAGCCTTATTAAATGGGGTTTTGGTGTATACCTACCCATAGACTTAAATTATCTTAGCCCAAGGTCTTGATGGTAACATATCATGATGTCTAAGATCCTGAAATCCAATATTATGCATTTTCTTTATTGATAATTTAATTATTATTATACATCAGATTATTACTTTGATATTATCCATAGAAGCATTTTGGGATCAATTTGTTGATTAAATGACATATGTTTTCATTTATTTACCTTTCCATATTTATTATTACTTATTTAATCATGATAGATTCCACTTTACATAACCCTTAATGATAATTTTAGATCAAACTTATTTTGTTTTACTTTCCCTAGGATATGAAGAAGTAATCTTTAAATGAGTTCAAGGATATTGAATATTTACTTTTACTATGTTTTATATATCATTTTGAATCTAAATTGAGAGTCATATATGTATCTATTTCTTCAAGACTATTAAACTAATAAATCATTGGTAACATAACCCCTTCTATCATATGCTAATGAAATAAAGTAGACACCAACTTCATGTTACAAGAGTTAGTCTTGTTACAATGTACACCCATCAATGATCTATACATATCAGAGTCATATATACAAGTCCCAAAATAACCAAAAGAAAAAAAAATGATGAATTTTTTTTCAAACCCCCCAAAAAGAGACCAATTAATAGCTCAAATCCTATCTCTATGTTTAAAACTATCCCATATCAGGCATTAACTATTAGTCACTTATGTTTTTCCAACCCTACATCCATGAATTCTTCTTGGGTGCTAACCAGCAGCTTGAGTAGGGTATGAGTACAACTTAGTAGTCCACTACTAATGGTATCTAAAACTATATCTAGTTTAATCCAACATAGTTCATGTTGATGTATGTCATAAATAATCAAGATAAAATAATTAAATAAATAAAACAAAATACCCTCAATTCTCGAGCTCCATGATGACACTCGGGTTAAACATAACTACTTCAACTAGTTATGGATGTCTCAGATCATGCTTCAATGAATGTGGAAACCATAGCCACCACACAGAATCCATGCGTTAATCCCAAAATTCCAAATATCTTGTATTGTGTGGAGTCTAGGTACTCATCCCTTCAATCCCAAGCATATGGTACCATGTATAAATTATAGAGCCCATCTAGAAATTCCTAACTCATGTACCATATGGAATCTAAGGATATTATCCTAATATTCTCATTCATGTATCATCATATGTCATATGGAATCCAAGTATCTCATCCCAACATTACCATTCATTTAGAACCACATGTCATATGGAATCCAATGAGCTCATCTTAACTTTTCCATTCATTTAAATAATAAAATACATATTTATATATATCCCATTTAATAATTAGTAGGACCAAGGACAAAGTGTTTGAGTTAGTGTCCTAGGACTAACTATTTTTACTTTGATTACATGTATATTCGATGTAGTTAATATTAATAAAAATTCTTATTATATATTGTTCACTATTCTACATGACTCTAAAGTAATAATGTCCTAAAGTATACATCACATTGACAAGGTCATATAATTTTTCCACTATTATGAGAACCTTGAAGTGGTATGATGATAATCTTAAATAATGTTCTATATTTGGATAACATACTATGACGATACACATAGTACATACACCGTCAGGTGTGAGTACTCTTAAGTGTATGTTTCTTCTTCTCATAAAGTTTTCACTTGGTAATCTCTAAGATGAGAGATTATGAGAACTCACTTACTAGTAGGAATTCTGTATGTTTTTGTGTCATTGTATATTCCTATATAAAAGTGTATGAAATGGTCCTTAGACTTTAATATTATCATTAATGCATGTTGTGACTCATGTATTTCATAAACCATGATCATAACAGTTCATAGAGAAGTTGGATATGTTTGGTATGTCCTGAGTGAAATGTCATTAATGGATAAGTTGAAGAAGGATTTGTCCATTAAATATTTATGGAAGATTATATCTCAACCCTTTGATTGGAATAAAACCATCACCCCAAATTTCATGGTCATGGTGTAATGAAATGTTTATTTCAGACAGTCAAAGAAAGATGTATCAAGAATATATGGTTGGTGACACTGATGTGAAACCTTCTGGATGGGATATTGTGAAAAAGGGATTATATTACACAATGAGAATTTGTATGTGGCTATCATCATTGCAACTTTAAGTTATTTCTCTAGGGTTCCTTGACCTATTTCTAGACAGTAATCTTGGAATTTAGGCATGCCCTCTTAGTACTAATGAGAAAGGATTATAGAGGGTCACACACTAAGTGTTTCTGATGATCTCGATTAAATTCTACTTGAATTTAATTATTTGAATAAATATTATTCTCAAGACCAAGGGATATTTTTTTTACATTTTAATAATTGAAGATATTTATTATTGAATGGAATATTTAAATTAAATATTTATTCTTGTGTTAAATAAATGAACGAGGAGTTCGAATGGACCAAGACCATGTCTAGTGACAAATATTAATTAATAAGTGAGTTAAATAATATTTTTTATTATGCAAGTTGACACACACAAAATAATAATAATAATAATAATAATAATATTATACGACATGAGGTTTTATTAAATGTTTTAACATTTTTAAGGGAAAACATATAATAAACAAATATTCTAACATAAACCCTACCTATATTAATAGCTCATTATTTATATTGTGTATGTAATCAAAAACAGAGAATCGTTGCACATAATGAATTATCTTTTGAATCCTCCATATATCTCTCTCAAGAATAAGAATCACTAGAGACATTTATTCAATACTGAATAATGAGTGAATGAGAACAAACAACACAAGACATTTGATTCCCTATGCTAGAGCCCAGAGATCATTTGGCATTGATCAAATATCACACGAGCATATATAGATCACCACTAGAGGGATTCTATCTTTGGATCCTCATGATCACAATGAAATAAATATGAAAGAGTCTTTTATAATGATTGAAATAAACATTGAACAAAGAAACCTAAGGTAAGATAATTTATTTATTACTATATAAATAGATTATATATAAATTTGATGTGAAAGATACCAACTCATGGTTTCAGATATAGAAATATTAAAAGAAATTTTAATATATTTCCCACCACTACACACTTATACTACACCCAAAACTATCACAAAGTCTCTTTATTCCCATAAATTCCCATTCCAAGGACAACTAACGAGAAATTAAAGTGAGATAGATTTCAAACATCACATTTATTAAGGAAACACAAGTCAATTTACCCAATTTAATCAAATATAAGGGTTCGTTATGTTAATTATAACTAAGGATTATAATAAACCACTTAAGCATCCTATATATTTGTAAGAACCTGGGCCTTCTTTTCAGGTATGTTTTTCCTTTTTGGTCATTTTTGGAGAAAAGATGAATTTCTGGAAATTTTCTAAGTACACGCCGTGTACTTTATGAGTACATTCCGTGTACTTAGAAGCCGTAGAAGGCCATGATCTGGCCGTGTAGTAGCCACACACACAAATGTGTGGGAGTGACTGAAGTCCTCTTAAAGCGTATTATAGAAAAGGAGAGTAAACACCATGTACTCCAAAAGTACACGTCTTGTACTTTTTTTTTCATTAAATGCACCGAGGTCACGTCTGACGGAAAAAAACCACTCCTTTTAGGTTTCGTTCATTTGAGAGTTCCAAGAATCCATGGATCTTCTATGAGCCCCCGATCCTCCGTCCGTCCTCCGATTCGAGCACTATTGATTGCGTTGGAATTTCATCGGTGAGTTCTCTCTTTTGCTTGAGCCTTGTTTTCCATTTCCTCTTATTTTCCAAGTTATCGTGGGTTGAACGTTTTGGAATTTTTCTTAGATCTAAGACGTTCCAAGGAGATTCAAGCTTTGTGGTTTAAGTATATTTATCTCCCAACCCCGAGGTAGGTGGTTTGTGTCTTTCCATTCAATTTCTTTGAGTATTATGTACAAATTCCACCAATACCCTTGAACGGGGTATTGCGTGTTTACTGTTTTACCCCTACTGATTTGATGGCATGATTGTATGCTTGTGTAGAGGTTATTTGGATATGAATTAGTTTTATTGTTGTGCCTTGGATATTCTGCTCATGCTTTGTTCTGTTTACGATCATTTGGTCCTATTTAGCCAATTGGTCATTTACCTGTTTTCCATGCCTTGTGGTCGTAGGATGGAGTGTTTTTTTCTGACACGCATGAGATGTTATAGACTGGTTAGGAAATTAGTTCTGTAGGTTTACTTTGGCCTTATAGCATTACTATGTGTTGAATTACACGGTTCCATGAGAACCTGGTGCTATAGACTAAAAGAGGATAGACTAAGTGAGCTTCCTCAGAGAGTCTTTGGACAGTATAGACTATACTAGGATAGACTGGGTGAGCTTCCTCAGAGAGTATTTGGACTTTATAGACTATAAGGGGATATACCGAGTGAGATTCCTCAGAGAGTATTTGAGCTTTATAGAATATAAGGGGATAGACCGAGTGATCTTCCTTAGAGAGTCTTTGTTTTACTTGAATTACGTTGAACCACTCCAGGCTATAAGAGAAATTGACCGGGTGAGCTTTTCTCAGAGAGTCTGTGAATGACCTGGGGCTATAAGAGGAATTGACCGAGTGAGCTTCCTCAGAGAGTCCCTTGACCTTGGGGATATATGGGTAATTGACTGCGTGATCTTCTTCTGAGAGTCCTTGACTACCTTAGACTATAAGTGGAATTGATCGAGTGAGATTCCTCAGAGAGTCTTATAATTTTCGTATGACCAAACCAGATGGATTAGGCTGAGTGTACTACCCAGAGGGTTGTTGGTACTTGTTAGGTAGGACCAGAGGGTATGGTTGTGAGTACTTCCCAGAGGGTTACCTATTTGTGTTTAGATGATTGTTAGCTGTTACTTGATATTGGAACTCAGGATTGTTTACTGATGAGTATTTTTCCTATTTACTACCTTTTGTACTTTACCTGCCATATATTCACTGAATGTTAGGCACATATATTCGGGTGGTTGCCTACTGGGATTTAGTCTCAAACCCTATTTGGGCCATGATTTTGGTCCAAAATAGATTATATTGTTGCAGGTATAGATAAGGCCAAGCACCCTTCCACTTCAGGTACTTGACTTGCTATGGAGATGGAGAGCATGGGACCAAGCCTAGGCTTGCGATGCCGAGGAGGTGTTTATCTTTTATTTTGTACATTGGTCCAGTACTGTTGTATTCAGCACCGTGACTTGTTTGGATATTTCCCTAGACATATGTATCATGCATTATTTATTATGCATTTCTCCAGTTGTTTATTATTTCTAGTCTTCTATTGTTCACTTGTGTATGGATTATTACTACTTACTCTATTGTATATTGTTTCTCATTCGATGTGTACTCTTCCATTGAGGGCATAGTTTCCCCACTATCACACCCAAGACCCTTGCTACTAGTCGGTAGCCTCTACCGTTCGGGGAAATGCACTTGAGTCCATCTGAACAACCGGGTACGGGGCACCTCTGAGTGGCTTCCGGAACCGGGACATTACAATATTCTACTCATGATCTATTCACAAGTTTATAACACCCCTCAAGTGCACCTTTAATAAGAATCAACAATATATAGGTTATGATCACCCAAAAAGGGATGGGTAAGGTCCCAATTTAAAAATACCAAGGGATAATTCAGGGTCTTTAAAGGAATCTAGAATTATCTTAGATAATAAATTAATTAAATTTAGGTCAAATATTAAATGCACGAAAAACCACTATGACGAAAAGCATAGAACAAACTATAAAAATGGTGAAATATTGATTTATGGATCAAATACCACCTACCTCAGGCTAGAGGTGTTATACTTGTCAAGTATTGGACTTTAGTTCAAGTGAAAATAAGAGAAAAAGAGAAACCAAACAAAATCCCTAAAAATAATTCATATTATCCTTAAGAGATGAGAAACCATATGAAAATTTATCAAGAGAATAAAGGATAAAAGTGGACTTAGAGTCTTACCTAGATCACTAATAAAAAATAGGCCTTTAATAGTGAGAGAATAAGACTTTATCAGTACTAAGAAAGTGATGACTACCTCAACGTGGTTAAAAGTCCAAGGCTTTTATCAGTGCAAGAAAAGCACTGTTAAAGGCTATCTTTATCAGCACAAATAAAATCACTAATAAAAGAAACCATTTATCAATTCTTTTATTTAGTGCTAATAAAAGACACTATTTACCAACAATTTTATTTAACACTAATAAAGAGACCCTTTATCATCACTTTTATAAGAATCGATAAAGATTCATTTGTTGGATATTTAAAAATAACTGATAAAGGGATAATTTATCAGTGTATTTAGTAGCACTGATAAAGGGGAAAACTACAGTGTGATGCTACAACACACCGCAACACTAGAAACATGGCATGCAGTGCGCTTTAACAACACACTGCATCACCATAAACAGTAACATAAATTAACAAAATAAGATAAAAATACTAAATTTAAATGAAATAAAATTTCTAACACAAATACGAGAAAAAACTATTATAGAGCATGTCACTTGTTTTTTTTACTAAAATTAATGTAATTTTTGAATAAAAAGGTGCCCTTGGAGTCATACCAGTCACAATACGAGTCGAATTGAGGTGTGACTAATTCCTTCACATCACAAATGACTTATGGATCATTTTTCTAAAGTACAAAAACAATATGAATGTGTTTTATAAATTTTAAGTATGTTAATTGTTTTTTTATTAAAATTAATGTGAATTTTGAATAAAAAGACACACTTGGATTCATACCGGTCACAACATATGTTATATTTAGGTGCAACTTATTCCTATATGTCAAAAATGACTTATGGATCATTTTCCTAAAGTACCAAAATAATCTGAATGCGTTTTCTCTATTTTGAGTTTGTATGTTGTTTTTTTTCACAAAAAATTAATGTCAATTTTGCATAAAAATATGCACTTGGAGTCATATCGGTCACATCTTTCATTATGTTGAGATGAAAATTATTCCTACAGACCCCAAATGTCTTATGGATTGTTTTACTAAGGCGTGCGTTTGACCTTTCATAATTATTCCACCTAGAAGTCCTCTGGTTGTAAGCCAGTTTAGAGACAGTGATCAGACACCAGATATGGATGATCAGGAACTCTTGTAATCCTACTACTGTGTCAGCCTTGGAACCAGCAGTTATACTAGTTACTGGTGCCGATGCGCAGTTTAGGGAAGGTTTTTTGAGGAGGATGCAGACCTTCTTCCATGGAGCGTCACCTCCCGCCCCATCGATGGCAGAGTTGAGGCGGGTTTTCCAGCAGCAACATCCTCCCACTTTCTTAGGGGATGGAGGACCCTAGGCTGTAGAATCATGGATAGAGGCCATGCTAACAATCTTTGAGCATCTGGAGATACCTCCAGAGAAGAGGGTGAAGCTCACTGCCTATATGCTTCGAGAATCCACCAAGAAGTGGTGGGAGGTGATCTCACAGTCAGGATGCCAACAAAGTATGACTTGGGATGAGTTTTGGCACATCTTCTATTATTAATTCTACTCGGAGACCTTGAGGGATGATTGAGCCCAGGAGTTTATGAGTATGAAGCAGGGAACTCTTTCTGTTATGGAGTACTCATCTCTCTTTACTGAGCTGCAGTGTTTCACACCTATTCCAGGAGGCGATGAGCTATTCCTTACACGAAAGTTTGAGGATGGTCTAAGGAACGGCATCTGATCGTAGGTGAACATCTTTAGGTTGACTTCGATATCCTCTATTTTCAACCAGGCGCTGATCACTGAGTGCAATTTTGGGGATTTTGGAGTAGTGAGCCAGGGTGGTTTGACATACAGAGTTAGTGTTCCTCCCATTGATAGAAGGAAGCACCACAGAGAGTCTGCTCAAGGAGATCAGAGTAGGCAAGATGTATCTTCAAGCAGCTAGCTAGTATGCTGCCAATATGGGAGGAGTGAGCATACTAGGCCTCAGTGCCAGAGAGACCCTATGGAGTGCCGATCTTATGGAAAGATGGGCCATCTTTAGCGTTTCTGTCAGATCTTCTCACCTATAGCTGGTGGTAGGGGTTCTTCTATAACCCCACGTTTAGAAGAAGCATCACTAGTTTATCACTAGTCTAGGAACTGGAGTTCTTATAGTTGTTTGGGATGAGCTGGAGGTTGAAACCGTGGTGGTCAGCCACCAGGATACCAGCGACAACAGAGTGGATCAACTCAGAGTGGTCAGGCAGGGTCACAGGGCCATGGATCATGCCAGACCTTTGCAGTGGAGCAGACCCATCAAGAGAAGGATCCCAACCCCTCTATAGTTAGAGGTACGATCTTAGTATCCTCAGTTATATCTTCATCTCTTTTTGATATAGGGGATTCCCATAGATTTATATCTATCTCTGTTGTAGAGTTTCTTGGTCTCTGCATATTTTCTTATGCTGATATCTTGACACTAGACACACCGTTGGGAACTAAGATAGATAGTGTATGTCAGTTTAAGGAGTGCCCTCTAGAGGTTGGTGGGTGTCACTTTCTATGGGACCTGTATGTCCTAGAGATTACAAGTTATGATGTCATTCTCAGGATGGACTAGTTAGTTCCATTCCAGCCAGTCATCGACTGTTATCGCCGTAGGGTGAGTTTCATATCACAAGAGGGTGGATCCTTTCTTCATAGGGGTGAATGGGATGTCCAGGTGAGAAGAGCGGGTCCAGATCATTATGGGTTGGGAGGAGTTAAAGCCCAGATTGCTAGTATTTATCTGGATGACTAGGGGAATTCACAGTTAGAATTTCCTCCAGTGGTGGATCATTTCAGTGATGTCTTTCTAGAGGACTTTTCAGGTTTTCCTTTGGAGTGTGAGGTAGAATTTTTGATTGAGCTTGTGCCAGGAGTGGAACAAGTGTCCATTCCTCCTTATAGGATGGCTACACTTGAGTTGCAGGAGCTCAAGATGGTAGTTGGAGGAGTTGTAGGCAAAGGGTTTTATCAGACCCAGTACTTCTCCTTGGGGTTAGCCTATCCTGTTTGTGAAGAAGGCAGACGGTACCCTCAGGCTTTGTGTGGACTATCAGAAGTTGAACCCGTTGACGGTCAAGAACCGATATCCCTTGTTGAGGATCGATGATCTCTTTGATCATCTTCGAGGATCCCGGGAGTTCTTGAATATTGATTTGAGATATGGTTATCATCAGTTGCACGTTAGACCATCAAATATACCTCTTACAACCTTCTGGAGAAGGTATGCCTTATACAAGTATATGGTTATTCCATTCGGTCTCACGAATGTGCCTGCATTTTCCATGGCACTGATGAACTGAGTGTTCCATCCATATTTGGATTCCTTTGTGGTTGTTTTCGTGGATGATATCTTGGTGCACTCTCACACTCGACATGACCATGCTATCCATCTTGAGATCATTTTTAGTACACTGAGGGAGCATCAGTTATATGATAATCTCTCAAAGTGCCACTTTTGGTTGAACCAGATTCACTTCTTGGGTCATGTTATCTCAGAGGCAGGAGTATCAGTATACCCAGAGAAAGTGAGATTTGTAGTTTCCTAGGAGTAGCCAAAAAATTTCTTTGAGGTGTAGAGTTTTCTAGGGATGGCTTGATACTATAGATGTTTCATACAGGAATTTTCGCATTTAGCAGAACCACTGAAAGGTCTGACCAAGAAGGGGGAGAAGTTCTTATGGTCAGATTCATGTGAGTCAGCCTTTCAAGAGCTGAAATGGAGGTTGACTTCAGCACCGATACTAGTCTTGCCAGAGTTGGGAAAGATCTATACTGTTTACTGCGATGCATCAGGTATCGGGATGAGAGCTGTGCTTATGCATGGAGATGAAGTCGTTGCATACGGTTCTTGGCAGTTGAGGCCACATGAGAGGAATTACCCGACATATGATCTAGAGTTGGAAGCTGTTGTTCATGCCTTATGATGTTGGAGGAATTATCTTCTGGGAGAGAATTTTGTGGTATTCACCGACCAAAAAAGTCTCAAGTACATTTTCAATCAGTGTGACTTGAATTTGAGGCATAGAAGGTGGGTTGATTACCTTCAGTCCTTTGACATTGATCTTGCCTACACGCCTAGGAAAGGAAATGCTTTGGCTGATGCACTGAGCAGGAGGACTCAAATACAGGTATTTTAAGAGGCCAGAAGTGAGTGGAAGCTTATGGTTGTGTTCTTTGAGATGGATTTGGAGGCACATGATAGACATGGGCAAACTTTTCTATCTTCTGTAGTTGTTACCTCTACCCTCCATGATCGAGTACAAATGAGTCAGCTATTATATTCTGAAGTCCTAGTCCTACAGGAAAGCGTGTCAGGAGAGGACCCTATTCCTGGATGGACCATAGGTGAGGATGAGATCTTGCATTTCCAGGGGCACGTATGGGTGCCAACAGATATACGCAAGGAGCTAATGCGGGACTTTCATTTCTCTGTTTGGACAGTTCATCCTGGCATCACCAAGATGTATCGTGATCTACACCTTCAGTATTGGTGGCTAGGTATGAAGAGGGATGTTGTTGGGTTCTTCATGAGGTGTTCCACTTATCAGTAGGTGAAGGCGGAGCATCAGCAACCACTAGGTCTTCTGCAGTAGTTACCCATTCCCGAGTGGAAGTGGAACGACGTCACGATGGATTTCGTGATAGGATTTCTAAGGTCTCCTCGAGGGAACAACGCAGTATAGGTTTTCATTGACAGGATCACAAAGGTTGCTTACTTCTTGCTGATAAAGGATACCTTCAATGTTGATGAGTTGGGTAGAATTTACATCTGAGAGATTGTACATCTTCATGGAGTTCCGCCCTCCATTTTATCAGACAGGGATGCACATTTTACTTCTCGGGTCTGGCAGGGGCTTCAGAAGGCTTTGGGTACACATGTACTTTTGAGTATAGCATACCATCCCCAGATAGATGGCCAATCTGATCGTATGATTCAGGTGCTTGAGGACATGATCTGAGCATTCATCCTGGATTTTAGAGGTTCATGGGAGAATCATAAACCTCTTGTGGAGTTTTCCTACAACAACAGTTTCTAGGTGACTATTCATATGGCCCCTTACGAGGCTTTGTACGATATGCCATGCCAATCACCCTTATGTTGGATGGAGGGAGGAGAGGTAGCTATACTGGGACCTCATATTGTCCAGGAGACCACATAGCAGATAGAGTTGATTCAGAATAGGATGAATATTTCATAGTCTCATCAGAAGTCTTACGCTGATCAGCAGAGACGACCTCTGGAGTTCGAAGTCAGGGATCATGTTTTCCTACATGTCGCACCGAGGTTGGGACACAGGAGGATTAGGAGACAGGGTAAGCTTTCGCTGAGGTATGTCGGGCCATTTGAGGTGTTGGAGAGAGTTGGGCTGGTTGCCTATCGGTTGCAGTTACCTCAGAGGTACCGGGCTATGCACGACATCTTCCATGTTTCTCACCTCCGACGTTACTTTCTAGACCCATCTTATGTCTTTCAACCTGAGGAGGTTGAGCTCAAAGAGAATGCATCGTTTGAGAAGAATCCTATCCAGATTATTGATCATAGTATGAAGATTCTCTGTGGCCAGTCTGTTCCTCTGGTACAAGTACTATGGAAGCAGGAGTGGGTGCAAGACGAGACTTGGGAGAGGGAGGCCGACGTACGATCATAGGGGCCGAAGTTGTTCGAGGTTTCTTCTTCTACACCACGCTAGGGAAATTCAGGGATGAATTTCTTTAAGGGGGAAATTTTTTATGAACCTGGACCTTATTTTCAGGTATGTTTTTCCTTTCGGGCCATTTTTGGAGAAAAGAGGAATTTCTGGAAGTTTTCTAAGTACACACTATGTACTTTATGAGTACAGGTCGTGTACTTAGAAGCCATAGCAGGCTGTGTGCTGGCCATGTAGTAGCCGCACACACAACCACGTGGGAGTGACTGGAGACTGCTTAACGTGGAGTACGAAAAAGGAGAGTACACACTGTTTACTCCAAAAGTACACGCCGTGTACTTTCATTTTTTTTATTAAACGTATCAGGGTCGCGTCTGACGGACAGAAACCACTCCTTATAGGTTTTGTTTGTCCGAGAGCACCAAGCATCCGTAGATCTTCAACAAGCCCCTAATCCTCCATACATACTCAGATTCGAGTACCATTGATTGCATTGGAATCGCATCGGTGAGTTCTCTCTTTTTCTTGAGCCTTATTTTCCATTTCCTCTTCTTTTCCAAGTTATCACGGGTTGAACATTTTGGACGTTTTCTTAGATCTAAAACGTTCCTAGGATATTAAAGATTCGTGGTTCAATTATATTGATCTCCCAACCCTGAGGTAGGTGGTTTGTGCATTTCCTTTCAAATTATTTGAGTATTATGTGCAAATTCCACCAATACCCTTGAACAGGGTATTGTGTGTTTACCATTTTACCCCTGCTAATTTCCTACCATGCTTGTATACTTGTGTATAGATTATTTAGATATGAATTGGGTTGATTTCTATGCATTGGATGTTCTTCTCATGATTTGTTCTATTTATGAACATTTGGCCCTGTTTAGCCTATTGGTCGTTTACCTGTTTTCCATGCCCTGTGATCGTAGGATGGAGTGTAGTTTTCTAACATGCATGAGATGCTGTAGAATGGTTATCCAAGTAGTTCTATAGGTTTACTTTGGCCTTATAGCAATAATATGAATTGAATTACATGGGGCCGTGAGAACCTGGTGCTATAAACTAAAAGAAGATAGACAGAGTGAGCTTCCTCAGAGTATCTTTGGACAGTATAGACTATAAGAGGATAGACCGACTGAGCTTCCTCAGAGAGTCTTTAGACATTATAGACTATAGGGGGATAGGCCGAGTGAGATTCCCCAGAGAGTCATTGATATTTATATACTATAAGGGGATAGACCGAGTGATCTTCCTCAGAGAGTCTTTGTTTTACTTGAATTACCTTGTACCACTCCAGGATATAAGAGGAATTGACCGGGTGAGCTTCCTCAGAGAATCTATGAACGACCTGGGGATATAAGAGGAATTGACCGAGTGAGCTTCCTCAGAGAGTCTCTTGACCTTGGGGATATAAGGGGAATTGACTGTGTGATCTTCCTCAGAGAGTCCCTGACAACCTTATACTATAAGGGGAATTAACCGAATGAGCTTCCTCAGAGAGTCTTATAATTTTCATATGACCAAACCAGAGGGGTTAGGCTGAGTGTACTGCCCAGAGGGTTGTTGGTAATTGTTTGGTAGGACCAGAGGGGATGGATGTGAGTACTTAACAGAGGGTTACCTGTTTGTGTTTAGCTGATTGTTAGCTGTTGCTTGATATTGGAACTCAGGATTGTTTACTACTGAATATTTTTCCTGTTTACTGCTTTCTGTACTTTACCTTCCATATATTCACTGATTGTTAGGCACATATCTTCAGGTGGTTTCCTACTGGGATTTAGTCTCACACCCTATTTGGGCCATGCTTTTGGGCCCAAACAGATTATATTGTTGTAGGTACATATAAGGGAAAACACCCTTCTACTTCAGGTACTTGACTTTCTCTGGAGCTGGAGAGCATGGGACCAATCCCAGGCTTGCGATGCTGATGAGCTGTTTATCTTTTCTTTTGTAATTTGGTTCAGTACTATTGTATTTAGCATTGTGACTTGTTTGGATGTTTCCCTAGACATATGTATCATGCATTATTTATTATGCATTGCTCTAGTTGTTTATTATTCCTAGTCTTCCATTGTTCACTTGTGTATGGATTATTACTACTTCCACTATTGTATATTATTTCTCATCCACTATGTACTTTTCCAATGAGGGAATAGTTTCTCCACTATCACACCCAAGGACCTCGCTGTTAGTCGGAAGCCTCTGGCGATTGAGGAAATGCACTTGAGGCCATGTGACCAACCGGGTACAGGGCGCCTCTGGGTGGCTTCCGGAACCGGGATGTTACAATATTCTACTCATGGTCTACTCACAAGTTTATGACACCCCTCAAGTGCACCTTTAATAAAAATAAACAATATATAGGTTATGATAACCCAAAAAGGGATGGATAAGGTCCCAATTTAAAAATACCAAGGGATAATTCAGGGTTTTTAAAGGAAACTAGAATTATCTTAGAGAATAAATTAATTAAATTTAGGACAAAGATTAAATGTACGAAAAACCACCATGAAGACAAGCATATAACAAACTATAAAAATGGTGAAATATTGAGGTATGGATCAAATACCACCTACCTTAGGTTAGAGGTGTTACACTTGTCAAGTATTGGACTTTAGTTCAAGTGGAAATAAGAGAAAAAGAGAAACCAGACAAAAGCCCTAAAAATAAGGCATATTATCCTTAAGAGATGAGAAACCATATGAAAATTTATTAAGAGAATAAAGGATATAAGTGGAATTTTAGCCTTACCTAGATCACTAATAAAAAATAGGCCTTTAATAGTGAGAGAATAAGCCTTTATCAGTGCTAGAAAAGTGGTGACTACCTCAGCGTGGTTAAAAGTCCAAGGCTTTTATCAGCACAAGAAAAGCGTTGTTAAAGGGTATCTTTATTAGCACAAATAAAATCACTAATAAAAGAAACCATTTATCAATTCTTTTATTTAGTGCTGATAAAAAACTATTTTATTTAACACTAATAAAGATACCCTTTATCATCACTTTTAGAATAATTGATACATATTCCTTTGTTGGATATTTAAAAAGAACTGATAAAGGGATCCTTTGTCAGTGTATTTAGTAGCACTTATAAAGGGGAAAACTATAGTGTGATGCTACAACACACCGCAGCACCAGAAACAGGGCATACAGTGTGCTTTAACAACACACTTCGTCACCAGAAATAGTAACAAAAATTATCAAAATAAGATAAAAAATACTAAATTTAAATGAAATAAAATTTCTAACACAAATAAGAGAAAAAACTATTATAGAGCATGCCACTTTTTTTTACTAAAATTAATGTAATTTTTGAATAAAAAGGTTACCTTGGAGTCATACCAGTCAAAATATGAGTCGAATTGAGGTGTGACTAATTCCTACACATCACAAATGACTTATGGATCATTTTTCTAAAGTACCAAAATAATATGAATGTGTTTTATAAATTTTGAGCATGTTAGTTGTTTTTTTGATTAAAATTAATGTGCATTTTGAATAAAAAGACACACTTGGAGTCATACTGGTCTCACCATATGTTATATTTAGGTGCAAATGATTCCTATTCGTAAAAAATGACTTATGGATCATTTTATTAAAGTTCTAAAATAATCTGAATGTGTTTTCTCTATTTTGAGTTTGTATGTTGTTGTTTTTTCACAAAAAATTAATGTCAATTTTGAATAAAAAGATGAAAATGGAGTCATATCAGTCACATATTTCATTATATTGAGATGGAAATGATTCCTACACACTCCAAATGACTTATGGATTGTTTTACTAAAGTATCAAAATAATAAAAATTCATTTCCTCAGTTTTGAGTATGTCAATTTTGTTTTTTACTAAAATGTAATTTTAAACTGGAAACAAACACTTTGAACCATACAGCTAGAATCATGTGTGGGTTTGAAAAAATTATGATTCATACACATAACAAATAAATTATGAATAATTTTCCAAAATTATTAAGACAATATGATCATGTTTTCTTAGTTTTCAGTGAGTGACACTTTTTTGTATTAAAATGTCAATTTTAAACTGATAAAAGACACTTGGAGTCATACCAGTCACACCGTGTGTCGGATTGAGGTGTGGATGATTCCTAAACATAAAAAATGTCTTATGGATTATTTTTCAAAAGTATAAAAATGGCCCGAATGTTTTTTCTTGGTTTTCAGTATGTCAATTATTTTTTTACACTAAAATTATTATCAATTTTGAATAAAAAGACACACTTGGACTTATACTGATCACACTGTATGTCATATTGAGGTGAGGATGATTACTACACATCTCAAATTAATTATAGATCATTTTTATAAATTATAAAACAATCATAATGTGTTTCCTAGGTTTTGAGTATGCCACTTGTGTTTTTTACTAAAATGTCATTTTAAACCAGAAACACGCACTTTGAGCCATACAGGTGGCATACTGCATGTGTTTGACATGAGAATTATTCATATAAGTAAAAAATTAATTATTAATCATTTATAAAATTATCAAGACAATATAAGCATGTTTTATTAGTTTTTAGTGAGTGACACTTTTTTGTATTAAAATATCAATTTTAAACTGATAACAAACACTTGGAGTCATATCGGTCACACCATGCATAATATTGAGGTGTAAATGATTATTACATATCAAAAATGACTTATTTATTGTTGTCCTAAAGTAAAAAATATCTTGAATGTGTTTTCTTGGTTTTGAGTATGTCAGTTGTTTTTTTCACTAAAATTAATATCAATTTTTAATAAAAAGATGCACTTGGGGTCATACCATTCACACCATGTGTCAGATTGAGGTGAGATTGATTCCTACACATCCCAAGTGACATATGGATCATTTTACTAAAGTATCAAAACTATTATAATGAATTTTCTTGATTTTGAGTAAGCAACTTGTGTTTTTACTAAAATTTCATTTTAAACTGGAAACACAAACTTTGATCCATATAGGTGAAATCGTGTGTGGTTTTGACATGATAATGATTCATACACATCATAAATTAATTTTTAATTGTTGTCCCAAATTATCAAAACAATCTGATCATGTTTTCTTGGTTTTAAATGATTGGAACTTTTTTTATTAAAATTACAATTTAAACTGATAATGGACTCTTTGACAATGACCCTCTTTGATAAAACAATATATCAATATTGGTTTTCATATAATAGTTCATTCATACACATACTAGCTTTGTTGATTTATTACACACATATTTATTCAAACATTTAAGTTGGATTATATACATGTTTGATGATTGGGAGTTGTATAGATGTTGCTTCAATAAGACTAGTGGATAAATTGAATCTTACAACAAATAATGATCTTACAGGTGTATTAATACCCTGTATTAAATCAATTAAACAAGTGGTAAAAACATTATTTAAATAATTCAGCTAAAACACTTACATAATGGATCTTATATTAAGTGAAAATTATTGTGTTCACTTTTAAACAGTTGTTATCAAACAAAATAATGGTATGATCTTCATTCTAATTAATTTTACAACAATTTTATCGTTTGAAATCTAATGTTTCTTATCCTCCCCCACCTCAGTATCCATCTCAGTCTTCACCTATGCCTCCTCCTCCATGTTAGTCTCTAACTCAGACTCTGCCTCTGACTCTGCCTCCATATTTGACTCTTACTCCACCTCTACCTCCACCTCCACCTCAGCCTCCGCATCATCCTCTAAATCTACCTCCTTGATTCCCCAAAAATTTTATTATTTGAAGGTGGTCGCTTCTAAACAAATTGACTTCCTCTATTATACTTATCCTTGAGAAAGATATAAAAAATAATATATAATAGTTTTGACATTAAAGATTCACACCCCAAATATAATTCAAATGTCATAACTCATACTAGATCACAAACATGGTAGGTAATCACCTAAATTTGTTGTCGATATACATATTGCCAAAAATTATGTTTCCCACTCATCTCTAAAAAAATTTATTTCTTATTTTGAGTAACTAGGTTGTCAGAAATATTAATAGTAATAAGAAAATATAGACAAACAAATGATTATGAAATATATTTAATGAAATTGTAATTACATTCGGAAATTACCTATTGGGGAATGTTGGTCTTTTCAAGATTTATGATTTCTCTCATAAAATTTTAAACATAATATCCACAATCGATGTCATTATCTTATTTCAGTCATTGCAAAAACATTGACCAAAATAAGTATTTTTTTGATTTATTTTGATAGTTAAATCTTTCTATATATAACTTAATTTGTTTCCATTTGTATCCATAAGCTTTATCCCTTCACATAATGAATTCATGCCATTATCTAGACTGTATTTAGAGACCTCCCTATCATAAAAAAATTCTTGTTAAAAGACAAACTGAACATATAATTTGAATTTTATCTATAAAAGGTTGATTTTAGTTTATTACATATTCATAATACACATCATGTGTGGTTAGTTGGTTGCATATCCATGCATTGGATCCAAAAAATAAATATTCGGGGTGTCAAGATTGACTACTATCAGTATCTAGTTCATCCTAAAAAAATTAAAAGCAATTAAGTAATGAAAAAATTAATAATATATTTTATGTGATTAGATTGTAGAGTTTTATATTTTCATCGTAGGAATCAAAAAGAGTCTTTTTTATGATGCATTTTTATTAAACACTTCAAGTAACTCATATTTTTTCCGCTTAATTTTTTTCTCATTCAAAGTAAGTTTTGGCCTAGAAATGATATAGGGATTAATGAATCAAAATTGTGATTCACAAGATCTTCCCTTTATAGAATCGTGATATAAATTCCTATAAAAATATGAATAGTTTTTAACTTTAAGAAACATATTATCTCACTATTTGGACATATGTATTATGAAAATATACCTTATGTATGTATTCACAACTAAAATTCCCGACTATTCATGCTTGAGAATCTCATTTAGAGTCTCAAGACCAATTCTATCTATCAAGGAATATACATATATTTCTTCTTTATATTCAATGAAATACATAGTTTTATCTTTAAATGTGTTCTCTATATAAATTTTTAAGGATAATAAATGTTACTCTGAAACTGGTGGGGAGAAGGTACTCTCAGAAGGTTGTTTTGTTTTCTTGGTCGATTCACTAGATTTTCTTGATTTGACCTTCCATTTCTTTGTTGATTTATCCATTTTTAATATCATAACACACTTCAGAAATTTTATCATCAAATTTTTCATGTTTTTAAAATGAAAAAATTTGTTAAAGATTTACCTCATGTATGTTTATAATATTAAATGACCATGCTTTGAAAGGTACAATAGCAACTTAAACCATTGTAATATCTATACCATCAAGTGGAATAGAAAAATCAATATTCATCTCCTAAGATACCTTAATCCAAACTCTCATGTGATCTTTTGGGAGGTCTTTATTATATAGCTAGTCTCCCCAGATATTATACAATGTACCCATCATAACATGGTAGTATGCGGGTGTTTACAGATACAAATCATATACAAATTTACCCTATAAAATTTTAGTAATATAATTGTATCGAAATTTGTTTGATTCACATTTAGAAGAAACAGTAATGAAAAAATTGATTACCCCAGGTAAGGTATATGGTTGGGGGGAATGACTAGCCTCAAAGCTAGTGGGATCATTTGGTTCATGTGCAGATCTTTGCTCAACCATCGGTTCACTTTAATCCTTTCTTATATATTGGTATACCAAAACATACTACAAAATAACATATTTCAGTGATTTTATTTATGTTTGAAATCATCTCACCATATTATATGTATCTTCATGTGGGTTTATCTTCTAAAAATATGTTCGAGGAGAGATTCCAAAACCTAATCCTCTAATGTGACCATATTGTTTAGGTCTCTTCAAAGCAACTGAAAGTATCTTTTCTTCTAGTACGGTTGTTACTGATTCTTATATCTAAACTATATAAAAAAATATGTACATAAATAGATATTTTTTTAATATTGTTATAAAGCACAACGAATTACAATTATTTCATACATACACATTCTTCCCATACTATTTTTGGGTTTTCATTTACTAATTTACCCTCCTTATTTACAAAATTCTCCTTCCACAGCACATCACATGGGATATAAGTGGATTCAAATTTTGATTCATCACTATGCATATAAAAAAAGGAACATATGTTGTTTCATGTCACATAATTAATTTTTTATTATTGATTTAATATACATACCAATTTCTTATCTAATGAAGTGTACCCCATCCTTCCTTTGTAATAGGGGTACATTGGTTTTGATGCATACTTTTTATTTTAAACACTCCTTTTCTATTTAATATATTAATAATTTTGAATATAGTTGGATAAAATAAATAATTTCAAATAATATATTATCAACTACAATGAACCTAAAATGATTTCTCATTGCGACGATTGATGAAATAATTATGTGTTTCTTACTTTATAATGTGTGAATAACTAAGTGGTGGGTGGGGCTTTATTTTACCCTAAACATCCCTAAGATGTAATTTTGTAAGAAGAGTCTGGAAGTCTCTATGGGATTTTTTAGCGGCCATTAAGACAAATTTCTTACAAAATTTTTCTTAAATAAAAAAATTCTGTAAGAAATAATGAAAACTAAATCAAAATTTCATTATATAAATTTTCAGTAAAATAGAGATAGTATATTGTAATATTACTATTATATCCTTACAAAGGATTTTCTTCATTACAGGTTAGATGTGGAACCATGAATAAATATCAATCGACATATTCATACTCGTTGTGACCCCAAGATATCTAATGACCATTGAATTATTGGGGTCAATAGGTTGACCAAATTGATTCCAACCAACCTCAAATTTTATACCATGACTTATTGCCTTGATAATTCTATTCAAAACTGTGATGCTACATCGTTGTTGTTTTTTTCATCAACATGCTATTGATCCCCTAATAATTCCACAGTTTAATCATCAACAATATGTTCTTCCTCGAGATTGGTAACATCATCATGTGTATAATAAATTTTATGCATGAGTAGTCAAATATTTAATTTTTCTTGAATAACAACAATACAATCCATGCGTAAAATTCCATAATTGCATGCATCTTGCATAAAATTTTTTAATTTCTTGAACAGAGATATAATACTTCAATACTGTAGTATAACTAACATTCAATAACTTTATTTAATCCATCCTCAGATGTTGAATACCTTCCATCTCTTGATGATGGATTGGACCCCTGTTTCTGATGCTTTTTCTGGGGTTCACATCCATCTGTTTTGGAGGAAGCTTTGACCATTGACCCGCATCCCCTCTTTCCAAAGGCGGGCATCATTCGTCTCTTGTTCAGATGTATGCTCTTTTATTGAAACGATATGATGGTATGTTTGTCACTCCTTCTTTGGATTCATCCTCGAAAATTTTTACCTAGTCTGGGTCTCCCTCATAGACTTAATACATTGTTCGTAAAACTCTTTCTAGTGCCACGTCTTCATGTATTCCGGTTAATTACGCTGATTCTGTCAAGACATTCCAAGAGGTCCAGTCAGGGCAGCAACCTTCGGTCAAGGGAGTAGTCATGTTGGACATCACTGGAGTGTCTGGATGCTGGAACACTGATGCGTCGGGGTTTCTTATCCTTATGATAGGGATTCTCAATGGTGCAGAAGCCTGAGGCATCCCAAGTCGAGTGTGGGGAATTATATTCCATAGGCATGTCTCAAAGGTTTTCCTCAGCTTCCCATGTTTAATGTAGGGTATTCTATGAGTTTAATGTTTAGTGGAGACAGATCGGACAGATCGAAACACTGATAAGAGTGGATCAGACGGGTGTAACCCCAGGAGGGAACACTGATGCTGGGGATAACGCACAATTAGTTACCCGATCACTTCTAGGAGCAGTAAGAAAGTGGGTGACATGATCTCACCAGGATGTGGTGGCCTGGGTAAGAATCAATATGGATATGGATGGTTGAGAGTGGATGGAGAATGATATGGAACCGATGTGAGGATGATGGTGATGTTGGGCTTGAGCCTCGAAGAGACCTCCTACATATCCCCATGGTAGGGAATAAAAGTCCACGTAGTTTGTTGGGGTGATGAGGCACCTGAGGAGGTGACCTGTGAGAATTTACATGTGGATGGGATCTAGAGAAAGTAGAACCTATGGGTTGGGGCATGACCTTCTCGAAACACATAGGCTTGAGGGAGAGAGGCCATGATGGGACATGAGTGATGGGCTTGAACCTTAGGGAGGCTTCCTACATATCCCCAAGGCAGGAAATCAAATTCTACGTAGTTCATGATGGGGGTATAGAATTAGGATGTACATATAGGATAACGACCCAACGATATACTAGGGATTATGTGTGGTTAGTTTCCTGGGTTTGTCTGACTCCATAGGGGAGGACCAGATATGTGGGTTCCAACAAAGGGGACTACAATGGCTTACCATCGATTGTAGACTACAATGGCTAATTGCTGGATGGGGATACAACAGTTTACTGCTAGTTAGGGTCAACAATAGATTACTGCTATCTGGGGAACACAACGTCTTACCGTCAATTGATAATTACAATGGATTACCATCGATTGGGAATTAAAATGGATTATTGTCGATTGGGAATTACAATGGCTTACTATCGATTGGTAATTACAACAACTTACCGTCGATTGGGAATTACAATGGATTACTGTCCATTGGGATTGGACTTCAGGGAGGCTTCCAACGTACCTTGCCTAGGAGACAAGGATCATAACCCACATAGTTTGAATGGGTACAATTTAACATCATGAAAGAAAAAGGGGGAGTATAGTTTAATGTCGTGCAAGATGAGGGTGGACTAACGTGTAGTGGTTGGGACCGATGAGTGTTGGGATTGAACCTTAGAGAGGCTTCCTATGTTCCTTTCCTAGTAGACAAGGATCAAAATCCACATAGTTCAGATGGAGGATAAAGTTTAATGTCATGTGGGAAAAAGGTGAACCGACCTAAAGGGGGTCGATCCAATTAGGTGTTGGGATTGAACCTTAGGGAGGATTCTTACATACCTTTCTTAGGAGACAAGTATCAAAGTCCACATAGTTCGGGAGGGGTTGGGGATTACACGCTAAGGCGTCCCAAGAAGGATGCCATTGTCAATGCTTAATCTAAGCTCACATGATTCATGATCTATGTGAGAAACAAGAGGCAGTAATGACCTAATGATCGCGTTGTGAAAGGTGCATCCGTGGGAAGTGGAGTGAGGCTTACATGTGATTAATGGACCAAAGAGAAAATAGGGAGAGGTATGGGATAATGAAGGTACCTATGCCCATATCTTCTCTGGTCTTTGGCACCGAAGAAGAGAGGAGGAGCAGGGGTGCTACCTCTTGCAAGAAAGGCTAGGGAATTACACCAAGGTAGTTTCCCTTCCCTGCAGATAGACGTCACTCCAACAAAGAGGTTCTCATTCCATGCAAGGAAGATTTCACTCCCGTGGAGACCAGTGGGCATGGAGAATGTCTGATATGGGGCACCCCACGTATATTGCACAGGGCCAGGCTACAATTTAATGTCACGTGCTGAGGATGATGGTGCTTGACAGTTTAACGTCCTGTAGCTCAGACGAGTCAGACTCAGTCCATACCCCTAGGGAATACATAATTGATACCCATCCACCCTTGGGGAAGGGAAGGCATCAACAATGCCATGGTGAGGGGGTGTTGTGGAGTGATCCAATAAGGGGCCCATGTTAGTGTGGTTATGTGAAGAAGAAATAGCCATTAACATGCCTATACGAACAAGCACGAGGCTAAGAAATGCAACATGAAGCACCATCCAAGGGACCATGAAATCACTTCATACAAACCTGGAGGGTCGTATAAGAAAAGGGTTTGTGAAGAAAATGGGTTCACATGAAGGGACCTTGTGAAGATCTGGTGCTCCATGTAGTGAAGCGGATTTGCGAAGGGGTATGCTTCGTGAAGTGGGGTGGCCCAGCCTAGGTATAGGGTATAGGTGAATATATAGGGTGATTCATGAATTGGAAAGGATTTCTTGCAGTAGGACTTTATGAAGAAAGTGTACCTTGAAAAGTGTAGAACTGCGAATAAATGTGCTTCACGAAGCATAGTGACCCTGCCTTAACATGTGGTTCACATGTGCATGAAATATACTTTGAAAAGAATGAGTGCTTTGTGAAGACTCGATTCCCCTTAAGGATCTCCTTCCTTCGCGGTGGCCCATGGGATCCAAGAAGGGAATCCCTGCTTGAAGAGGGGTTGTATTTGAGCTAAGGGAGGGGTAATTCACAATGATCAAGTACCTAGAAGAGATAATTTTTCTCAAGGTTTTGTAGAGAAAACGTTTCTTTGTGATTTGAGAGCATAGAAGACGAAAGGTCGGAGTATAAATACTTTGGGCTTGAGGAAAGCCCAATATTTATAGGTGAGGGGCAACATGAAGTAGGTAATTCTCAGTGTAAATCCACATGGTGCTCTACGATAGGCCACAGATCTTGTCAAGTTATTCTTAACTGTAGAGTCGACCGTCATACCCTCCTCGACATGAAGCTCTCCTGGGCTCGTTGTGTGGAACTCATGGAGGCTTTCATTCTGTTAGATAGGCTCGTAGAGGTTGATTCGGCTCCCTCCATGGAACAAGTCTTCCAGTCAATTGCATCGTAACTGCAGATCCTCCCAACTCCTTGCTCTATGGTGACCGCATAAGGGGATTATACTTCGCATCGACCGAGGTTCTGGGTGGAGCTTCGCCAATGGGATTCGCGAGGCATCCCCTTTGGGATGGGTTTCTTCTTTACGTCCTTTATATATTTTGGTTCCAACAAATCCCCCCTAGACATAGAGCTGTGAAGAAAACAACGGTTGGAGTCTAAGGGTAAATCACCAAAATGTTTAGATGAATCACAAAGTAAAATCATGAAGCAGGGTCGTGATGCAGAGCGATGATGCATGGGTTGGGAGTTCCATGAAGCTCACCGCATCCAGACACACCGCGAAGCATAGGGGGTCATATCCTATAAATGGGGGATGCTGACCTGTATTTTTTCCTTTCTCATTTTCTCATTTTTGTGCCTGAGATCTTGATTCACAAAGACCCTGTACACTCTGTGATCTCTCTTTGCAAATCAAGCCTTTTTGCTTCACGGCGCATAACGAGTCCTTTGACTCCACAAGTGTGTGCTCCTCGTTTTGCATCTACAAGGCCTATGGTAGGGATCTGTGACCTATCTGTGAGATTGATCTTTATGATTGAGCTTCATGATTGAGCTCCATGATCCAGGAAAAAATTTCAAAAACTTGAAGACTGAATGGCTCGTCAGGAAGCTTCTAGGGGGGTCCTTGCAGATGCTACCCGGAGAGAGGGAATGATGAATAACTTTGGTATCAGAGAACATGTACGGATCCATTCGGACCATGATTCACTAGTGGAGCCGCTGTAAGAGGGTTAGAAGAACTATTCACTATGAAAAGCCTACCTCTGTATGGATTCAGTCTAAGGGATGGTGTTTTCATTCCTAAAGAGAGTAGGGATGAGTTGGATTACTAGTTTGAGAGTTATTCATGCCAACGCCAGTGGTTCAGGGTAGTAGATGACCATACTTGGGAGGATTTCACACCCATCAACACTGATTGCCTATATAACCATGTGAATAACATTGACGAGAAGGAATTGCAGCTAGAGACATCCCCCCACTGTACCACACAGTTCTGAAGGTGGCCCTAGGAAACTCAAAGAAGGGGCGGACTGATGAGTGGGATTTTCGCTAGGGAAGAAATTTCATGGATGACTGGGTATGGGCCTACTGGGTAGGTGCCTCATTCAATGAGTTCGAGGTGGAGGTAAGGCAAGTGGGTCTGTATGAGGTGGATTGGACTTCTCAATTTTATATCTACCAGCTAATGTAGCTGATGCCAAAGTTGATGAGTAGGTGATCGTCAAGGACCAATACCTTTCATCTTTACTATGGGAAGGTTAGTATCAGCCTCTGGGACTTGCACCAAATCTTGGGGGTCCTGATACTAGAGGAAATGTACGAATAATTCCTTCCTGCCATGAATACATGGGAAGACACGAAGAAGATGCCACCACTGGAAAAGGCATTGATGGACCTGGTGCCAAGGGAGGACAAGAAGTTGGTGAGGGACATCCGCTTGAGGCAGTGGTTCAAGCAGTTCTGAATTCCCCTAAAGATGGATAGTTTCCCTTGAGGCCTCGGACCAGCCCATAGGGGGTTCAATGCGGCAAGGAGAACTCATATTGGTGACTCTTAGAGGATATCCAGTGGAAGACATGGGGATTAAGTGTCAGTACTGAACAGTAACCAGTGGTTTGGTTGGATGCGTTCATTTTGGCGCTTATCTATGGATGGATTCTTCCAGTGAGGGACACGAACATGGTAATTCGAATGAGAACGTTTATCATGACATCCATGTTAGTGATAGGGGATCAAGTCAACCTTGGAATCCTAATTCTCACTAAGATGTCTATGGTGTTGTGGAACATCAGCAAAAGGAAGAAGCCACAGAGGATATACGGTTCGTTCCATCTTCTGTATGGGTGGATAGTAGCACATGTGAGGGGGTATTTATGAATATCCTAACCCGTTTTCCCTCTAGGATCATATTTCCAACTGACCATTCTGAATGCAGTGGGGAGTTTCCTGACCAAGTTGAGTCTGTAGTTGGTGCTGAACCGAATCTGGAAGGTGGATGAGTTAAACTTCCACCTGATCCCACTGCCAATGAGTGTGTTAACTGATGAAATCCAGGGAACATAAGAGTATCAGTACTACCTCCTAGCCTTTTGGGGTGGAGTTCTAGTTTCCTGGGTTGACCACGATCCTCTCTGTGAACTATACGCCCCGCACCGCTTTGCCAAGGTAGTTTTGGTGCATGCAGAGGTTGACCCTGTGAGTTTACTTGGGAGTGATCCATGAGGACCATTAATGTGTGATGAGTCCAATTTGGATCATGATCACATGGGAGGATGGGAAGATGTGAAATGTTCTACCTCCACCCACAACTGTCTATGGTCTGGTGAAGGAGTATGCCAAGAATTGGGAGGCGGCCTACCCGGGGGAGATGATGAAGCAGCATACCATTCGTGCCAGTGACAGGGTGCCTCCTCAACCTCAAGGTTGGGGAGGGAAGGTGGAAATGACATCCCATGGTGGTGGGGATGCCGTGGTGGAGAGACCCGCACTGATCGAGAGGCAGGCGGCGGCGGCGGACCTGGCGGTCCCAGAGAAGCAATGTCATCCATAGGGGAGGCCGCCCAGGGGGTTCCATAGGATACCTACCTAGGCTCCGGGGAAGTGACTGTGATATATAGACATGCCTAATAATACTGTCTTTCCAGAGGCATAGGACATCTAGTAATTCAACAAACAATTACTCAACCTGTCCAAGATGTGGAAACATCTGAATCATATCGGAATGGATTTTCTAGGGATCAGTCATGTCAGGGATGACTTTGCAATATCCCAAGAAGAGGGGAAGAAATACCTTGCTGATATGGAGGAATTTGTGCACTCCTGGTGTGATCCTCTCTTAATGAAAGATCAAGTGAAGGTACTTCTTGATTGAACGACCCCTAAGTAGTTATCGGATATCGAATTGAGAGATTGATTCCCTCTACTGAAAGAATCATACGAGTCCTCCTAAGGGGATGAGGCTGGTGGAGGGAGCCCTTTGGAATAGGGTGAGGTCAGAAACGTAGACCCGGAGTTGGAAGAGTTTGCGAGGCCATCGAGATAAAAATCCCAAACCGCTTCCCCGCATTATTTATCTGGGATATTTAGGACTTCTCAAATAACATATGACCTATGAAGGAGGGACTCATACAGAAAACCTGCTCCTGACCAATGGTAGATGCAACTGTGGGAACTTCAGGATATTCACCCATGGCTATGAAGATTATCGCACGCAGTAGGGGAACAACACTTAGGGTGGTCCTCCCGGATCTTTCAGAATTCCCGACCATATATGGGGAGCCATTCCTCGGGGTCCAAAAAACCACAACTCAAGAGTGAGACCGACTATTCGACCTCTGTAAGTCTCATTTACAGAATTTTTAATTTTAATCCAGTGATTAGGTTAATCGATGCCTGTGCACTTTTTGCATGCATAGTTCTTCGAATTGTGTGGGCCTCCTTGGTGAGGTTGGTTGGAGATCTTGACGCTACCTTTTCCAGGGGAACGCCGATGGTCATAGAAGAAGATACCTGTGCTAACCAAACTACAAAACTCCCGATCACAGGTGGGACTATCAGAAGGACTGATCTCGAAGACATTGAGGTGGGATCCGATGATGAGGATTAGTTGGATGACATGGGTCCTAACCTACTTGATCAGACACTAGATGCAGACCCTGCTGATGAGTTCCTAGAGGCTTTCCCTGCATATGAACCCACAACCCTGTGGACCAGGATGAGATGACTTCTGATGAAGAGGATAACAAAATCGTCTATCACCGATCATGTAATCTGATCAAGTGCTTCATCGGGGAGACCCCTAAAGTTCAATGGATAAACCAGATGGGGAGGATTTATTCCTAGTTACAAAAACTATTCACTGGAGGAGTGGATTCTCAACATCCACATATGCTCATCCGAGACATTATAGTGGAGAATATTCAGGAGCATGATCATGGAAATAGTGTGGGCTAGAAATAGAGAAAATTGGTGAACATCAAGATGCTTCAGGAGGCCGAAAGTGAGGTTCAGTGGTTGTGGGCATGAGCAAACAAGTACTCCACCTTACTCGATGCACAATCGGAGCTTGTGTCAAACCTAAAGGCCCAGCTAACAGAATCTGAAGAATGGATGGAGAGACCCTTTGAGGAGATGGATATCATCCAAAATGAAAAGGAGTGGTCCTATATCACGTCCGATGAACTATGACCCATCGATGCCGAGGAGGAGCAGGAGTGAAAAAGGCGATAATGGATCCTGGACACCACAATCCAGAGAGTGACAGAGTTAGAATGCTCTATTGAAGAGGTCAACCCATCCATGGGAGGGGCCGATTCTTGGGTGGTGTAATGTGTGTATTCTTTTAAAAATACTTTCATGCTTTGATCATTTATGATGGATTCATTCACAAATTCCATTATCTATTTTGGTTTACTGCATTTCCATAACATTCATGAAATATCTTGTGATTAATCCCTAAGCTCACATGGGTCATGCCCGATGTGATAAACAAGGGACGACCACATTGTTATTCCATAAGAATATGAAAGTTTCAACCAAGATTCAGTCCTTCGGGGTTTGATCAACCAATCCATATTTCCATAAATAACGAGGGAGTCCTGACCGGAGGATAAAGTTCTCAAAACAGTCAAATTTCCATTTTCCCAATGTGCTCTGGTGTACGAGTCGGGTAACGCCAAGGGAATTAGAATCAATCTGAACAGAGGGGAGTGGAAGGAATGAATCATGATACCCAAAATTCAGAACACTGTGTGGGGAAGGCATGACAATGAAGGGAAACTCTTGATCATGTTCGAAACACAGTATCCCAATTATGTTATCTTGAAATGGGGGTGACAAATGAGGGCCGTCTGCTGACCATGTTTGAAACACAGGGCCTAACTCAAAATGTCATCCTTTAGTCTTCCGAAACATTATCCCAGGACATTAGGAGATCCATATGCTGAGCATCCATACTGTTAGGGGTTTCCTTTAGGCGTTAAAGAGGATGAGAGTCTAAATAAAGGGCGCGCAAAGCATGTAGGGTGGAGTGACAGGTTTTTTGAATAGAGTCCAACACTCTTGAAATTATGCCACCGTGGTGGAAACACATTAGGTGGGCACATCATAATGATCAGGGATCAAACTTACTCCAAAAAAGGACCTCTATGGTAAGGACCTGGAATGATATTTAGTTTTAAGTCATACCAATTAGGGAGATAGACACATATTTTAAATGTCATATTGTGAGGATGGTACACATAGTTTAAAGGACCTGGGCCTGAGCCCAAGACGGATTTCCTGGACATCAATACATATTCCATGAGGATAGGAATCAAGACAAACCTAATTCTTGAGCATAGCATAGTCAGATACCAATGCCAGTAGGGGGAATCCTCTTTGGTGAGGAAGCTGACACAACCCATAGTTAACATGGGGCATCCTAAACTATTTCAGGGTAGAACCACAATATAATGTCATGCATCGAGGACATGTGGACTCATGTAGTTTAACATCATACGGTAGGATGGGGAGTGAAATAGAAGATCCCAAAAAGGGAGTACGTGATGAGGTATCTATAAAACTAATGTGAACGAAGATGTTAGGAGTCCATATCACACCACGTATTCCCAAAGGAAGTTTTTTAGGTTAAGGGACCAAAAGTGAAAGTTAGGATAGGCCTGAGGCAAAGAATTTGGGTGTTTCTATATATCCCATCAGGATGGGAATCAAGCCCCACTTAGTTCTAGAAAAAAATGGGCATGATTTAAGATTCCTAGGGATTTACCTATAGAGAGAATGCATGGGCGTTCCTACATATCCCATGAAAATGGGAATCAAGCCAAACGTAGTTCTGGAAAATGTTGCGCAGTTTAGTGTCCTGCAACAAGGATGGTCAGATCTTAGTTTAAAGTACTTAGAGATTGGATCATAGATAGAACGGAGGGAGGGAGACACATGGTGAGGTAATTGCAAATCCCGACATAAATGAGGATGGTAGGAGTCCATATCACACCATGTTCTCCCTGAGGAGGTTTTAGATTGAGGGACCAAAAGTGAAAGTTGGGATAGACCCGAGGTAAAGTGTATGGGCATTCTTACGTACCCCATGATGATGGGGATCAATCCATAAATAGTTTTAGAAGTGGAATGGTAGGGTACTAATGATAGGGAAAATACTTTCATGTGGGTCTAGCCCATGCACCAAAAGAAGTGATATTTGATAGATCTTGCTTGTTCTTTAGGATGGTTGTTTTTTTGTGAAGCGACAAACCTAGGATGGAGATCACATGAGTCTCTATAGGAATCGAGCCATATGCAGGAATTGAAATTTTTTATGGTGGATAACCACTAACAAACATGATTTCCCCTTGAGTGAGGACATCACAATGCAGTGCCTTTTTTCATTATGCGGCCAGGACAACAATGTCATAGTTTAGGGTCGTATGATTGGACCAACCCCTAAATATTAATGTCTTGCAGTAAAGAAGTAATAGTTTAAAGTCATGTGAGACTAGGAAACATATTTTAAACTCATATGGCTTGGAAACATATAAAATAAATGAGGTTTTAGGGGGGGGGGGATGTACATGGAGTGATAAAGCGTACCCGACATGTATGAGGACGATGTCCACACCACATCACGCACAATTCCAGGGAAGAAACCTCGGGGAAAGGGACCAGAAATGGTCAGAGAATATGAGGATGGACCCATGGATGAAATGTCTAGGTGTTCCTACGTATCCCAAGAGAATGGGAATCAAGACGTACGTAGTTATGAAGGTGTAGTATAACATTATGCAGAAAAATAGGCAGGAGAGACTAGCTCCTAGAATGAGAGTACATGGTGCGACTATATCAAAACCAACCTGAATGAGGATGTAAGACCATAACACACCATGAAACCCTATGAAAGTAAGGGCCACAAGTCCAAACAGAATAGATAGTTAGTGGAACCTGAGTTGGACCCAATGATGAAATGCCCGGGCGTTCCAACTTATTCCATAAAGATTAGAATCAATCTATACCTAATTCTAGGAAATGAAGTTCTTAAACCTTACATAAAAGACTTAGAAATATCTTAGTTTAAGGTCTTAGAGCTCAAACCATAGAGAAGCGATACTCTTCCAAACAGGTTCAAACCTCGACCAAATCCCTAATCCCATATGAGCTACGCTTGATGAGGGAAATAAGGGCGGAGAAGGACTTTGCACCATGTGGAATACATGAAAAGTGGAAAATGATACGGAGCCCCGAATGATGCTTCAACATGGGAGATAACATGTCTATATAGAATCCCACACTCTAGGTCCTGAACCAGAGTGCTCCTGGGCACATTGGTGAACTTCTGAAGAGGACTGAGGGGCCCAATTCAAGAGAAGCGAGTTTGAAAAGATGAGTGTAAAACTGGGGGATGAAGAGATATAAGGAGAAAGAGGTATGTTGTGTGGTTGTTTCAAAACCGACGTGAAGGAGGACATAATCCCATAACTCACCACATACCCCTCTCTTGGAGGAACTCAGGCCAAGGGCCCAGGAAGACAAGGAGGTTTTTGAGAAATAGGGCTGGACCCAAAGAAAAAATGTCAGGGAATTCCTACGTATCCCATGAGGATGGGAATCAAGCCATACGTAGTTCTGGAAGATGTTGTGTAGTTTTATGTCATGTGGAAAGGATGCAGATAGGGGAAAGGTATCTCGACAAGGAATGAGTATTTCATGGAGAGAAACCCGATGTGAATGATGAAATAATCCCATACCACACCATATAATCATAAATGAGAACTTGGGCCAGGGGGATGAAAAGGTCGATGGATCTAAGAGGGGAATTCCCAGCCAGTTCGCAGTTTAACATCTTGCTGCGAAGACGATGGTGATTTAGTTTAAGTTCATAGGGATCAAACCATAGATACATGAACCTTTATACAGTTATTGACTTACCAAAGCTCCTAATCCCACATGAGAAATGATCAGGGTGGGAAACAAGAAATATGATCAGGATCTCCCAATATATAAGGGTACGATAATGAGGGAAGGAGATCAAGAAGGGTCGACCCCATCCAGACTAAAACTCCTACCCAAGGAAGACTGATGTTTAAAGGGATAACAGGACAAAATGAATCACTGCACTCAATATTTGGGACATATAGGGATGGTGATAACAATGAAGGATGACTATTGACCATGTTCAAAACACAGAATCCAGGTCATGTGACTGGGAATAAGAACTACAAATGAGCGTCGACTGTTGACCATATTCGCAACGTGAGACTTGTATCAATTTTTCATTCAAGATCCTCGAGGACGTTGGCCTGAAATTATTGGAGAGCCCTAGGGCCTAGAATCCATGCTGTTTAGGGGTCCTTTTAAATGTGAAAGTCAATAAAGACCCAAATAAAGGGGATGTGTGAAGCCTGAACATGCCTGTGCAGTTTAACGTCTTGTAAGATGAAGAAAGAGGTGGAGATCTCTAGGGATAGGGATACATGGTGTGGTCATGATGAACTCAATATTAATAAGGTAAAAATACTACACCACACCATGTGTTTCGACCCAAGGGGAGAACTTGAAGTTTGGGGATGGGCTTACAGATTAAATGTTTGGGAATTCCTATATATCCCATAAGGATGAGAATCAATCCATACATAGTTATGAAAGATCCATGAAGTTTAACGTCATGCGAAGAGGATTTAGAAGGATAGAAGAATGATGAGAGGCACATGGTGTGATCATTGTAGCCATGACATGATGGTGCCAAGTAAGTCTATGCTACACCATGTGGGATCTTCCAAGAGAACTAAAGCCAAGGGGATAGTTAAAGAGAAGAATTTGGGGGATGGACTCTAAGACGAGGCATTTAAGCATTCCAACGTATCCCATGAGGATGAGAATCAAGCCATACATAGTTCTTGAAGGTTCCATGCATTTTAATTTCGTGCGGTGAGGACGTTGGCATGGAGAGATCTTAGTTTAAGGCTGTAGAGCTCAGACCATAATGAAATATCTTCTGCTCATAGTTTAACATAATACAGGATGAATGCTGAGTAGTTTTACATCTTTCAGTTCAGATAGATCACACATTTTAACGTCATGTGGAGAATATAGAACAATTTAAGGTCACACAAGACCATATAAATCTTAGTTTATGGTCATAGATCTCAGACCGTTTTACAGTTTATCATCACGTGGGATGACGAATTAGTTTAATGTCATGTAGGACATAATATTTTAAGGTCATGTAGGACTGTAGCTTACTCAAGAAAATTATTTCTTGAGGAATTTGGAATTTTTGGGAGGAGTTATACGCTCACCATCCATGGTAACTAGGGAATACGTTCTATTGGGGTAAAGCTTGTGAATGATGTAAGTTTATTCCCATTTGGGTTCCATCTTGGGTGGTTTCCAACCAGGTATCATTGGTGTTTTTAGGGACAACACCATGTTGATTTTCCAGAAAGATCAGAGGCAAAATTTATTTTTAAAAGCTATAACTACCTTGTTCTGATGCCTTTCCATATTATGCAGGGCACAAAGCCTGTTCTCTTTGAGTGCTTCCAATTTAGCCAGATGGATTTTAGCTACCTTATCTGATGATTTATGATCGTAGATAACTATGTGCAATGAAAGAAATTTAATCTCGATGTGCTAGACGACCTCTGTTCCATACACCATGGAGTATGGGGTCACCCGGGTGGAATTGCGAGTTTTTTTCAAATAAGACCACAGGGCGTTGGGGAGTTTGTTTGGCCAAATTTTCTTGTTCTAACCAACAATATTTTTTATAATGTTATAGAGGGTCTTGTTTAATGCCTCGATCTTCCCATTTTCCTACGCGTGATAGCGGGAGGTATGGTTAGAACGAATGTTGTATCCAGCATACAATTTCTTCAACTGATCTATTCATAAGTTGGTAAAGTTATCGGTGAGGATAGCATGAGAAACTCCACATCTATAGATGATATTGGAGCTCAAAAATCCAAAAATAGAATGTTCCCTGACCTCCTTGAGTTGAACTGCCTCTTCCCACTTGGAAAAGAAATCCCTAACAGTCAAGATAAACCTACACTGGCGAGTTATCGCCGGTGGATATGGTCCCACGATGTCGAGTCCCCAAACCGCAAAGGTCCAAGAGCACTTTGTAGTGTGGTGAGGATTTGGTGGCCGATGCACAAATTTTCCATGGATTTAGTATGAATGAAAACTCTTGGAAAACTCAATACAACCACGAATCATGGTGGGCCAAAAATACCCCAGTCTTTGGATCTCGTGAGATAACTTCGACCCGATTTGATGAGCCCTGCAGGAACCGACATGAACCTCCTACATGACCTGAGAAATATCACCTCCTTAAATTCAACATAGGAGAACCCCATCAAACCCACACTTGTAGAGGATCCGCTCAAGACCAAGACTGCTCTGGAGTGTAAACTGTAATGTGCAGCGTCAGATTCGATCACGCTTGAATCGATCTACTAGGAGACTACTGTGTTGGAGGTACTCGATAAAGGGGGACCTCCAGTCAGAAGTCACTTCCATCAATGCGACAGGGGGACCTAAGCATCCTGACTTGGAGTCACATATGATAAGGTGGATTCCCTTTGAGCTATCATCATCGTCCGGAGTGATGGAGGTAATGAATCTCTGATGAACCACATGGATAATGAAATAATCCTGATCAGGATCCACAAGAGATACAGCCAGGCTGGCCAAGGCATAGGCTCGACCATTTTGGGATTAAGATATATGAGTAACCTCTGGCTGAGATGGGAACTAGGACATCAACTAGCTGGTATGTTCCAATAGTGGTACGAGCTCCGAATTCCTAACAACATAGTCACCGTTGATCTTCTTGATGACTAGTTTGGATTCCCCTTTCACATGAAGGTGTGGAACATCAATCTCGAGGGCCTACTCGAGGATAGTAAGGAGAGCCTAATACTCCACCTCATTGTTGGTAAAACCTTCTGACAAAAGGAATGAATAGGGCAGAACATATTGTTCTAGAGTGATGAAGACGATAGCCAAGCCCACTCTATTGAGTCTGGGGTCATTTATTCTTCTACCCTTAGGGATTCAGGAAGTTCCATCAATGTGCATTTTTCAACATGGAACAACTTGATCTATTGAGAGTATTGCCTCATTAAGAAAATCAAGATCCAGAGACTGGTCCATGGGATATGGATGGGTGACAAAGAAGTCTGCCAATGATTTCCCATTAATAGCCTTATGGGGGATGAACCTGATGTCAAAATGTTGGAGGATTACTATCCACTAACCTAGAAAACCTATCAACATGGGGCAGTTTAGGATGTACTTTAGCGGATCCACTCGGGACACTAGTTGTATCTCATGATGATGCAAGTAGTTTCACAACTTTTGCACTGAGAATACTAGCGCAAGGCATCTTTTTTCGATAGAGGAGTATCTGGTCTCTGTATCGAGGAGCATGCAGCTGAGATAATAGAGATTGTTCTCCATTTAATCATTGTTCTTATAGGAGAGAAGGGAACCAAAAGATCATTCCAGGGCAGTCACATAAAGGACATGTGGCTTTTTGGAAATGAGTTGCATCAGGACTGGAGGCTGCAATAGTTACTGCTTGATTTCTTCTAAAGTGGTCTGATATTCTTCATCCCACTGATAGACAATGAATTTATTCATGATCCGAGAAAAGGGCTTACACTTTCTGACCAGATTCGTGATGATTTGGTGTATGTAGTCCAAGTGGAATTGAAAGCCTCAAAGTTACCGAATGTTTCTCAGAGGAGAAATTTGACTGATGGCCTTAATATTCTCCAGATCGATCTTGATGCCTTTATATTTGACAACGAAGCCGAGAAACCTTCCAAAGGTGACCCCAAATGCACATTTTAATGGGTTCATCTTTAGATGATAAGAATGGAGGAAACCAAACACTTTCTCAAGGTCTTTGAGATGGTCCTAATGCTGGCGATATTTGACCACCAGATCATCCACATAGCATTCCACCAATGTCCTGAGGATCAGCTTAAATATGTGATGCATGGAACACTGATAGGTGACACCTGTATTCTTTAGACCGAAGGGTATTATCTGGTAGAATAAAGTACCTTTTGGTACCCTAAAGTATATTGACTCTTCATCCACAGGGTCCATTCAAATTTGGTTATACCCGGAGTATCCGTCCATGAAGGAGATAGCCTAAAACCTAGCAGTGGCATCAATCAATAATTCTGTCACAGGAAGGGGAAAATCATCCATAGGAAAGTGACAGTTGAGATCCCAGAAGTCGATGAAAACTTTGATCTGTCCATTCTTTTTCCTGATGTGAACAACGTTATCTAACCATCGGGGGTACTGGACCTCCTTGACAATGTTGGATCTGATGAGATTATCAACATCGGCCTCTACCATGGCCCCATGAGATGGGTGCATCTTTCTGAGAGGCTGTTTGAACCCATATTGATTTTATGGAAGACCGAGGTGATGGATAGAAACCTAAGGATCTTGTCTTGGAATCTCATCATAACTCCATGCAAACACATCTTAGTGTTTCTTCATGAAGTCCACATACTACTATTGCTCTTTGATAGGAATAGAGGCACTGATAAATGTGGGCTTCGGGTTTGTCTCACTACCGAGGTTCACCTGTACCAATTCATCAACCATTGTAGAGACACATTCTTAGAAGGTGTTAGAAGTTTCCTAAAAGTCCTCCTCTTTATTCATGGAGGAGGTATCCTCTACGGGAGGTGATTCGTCTGAATTAGCAGATCCCGATGGGAAGCTGGTGCCAGCCTGAGTGGCGGTAGACACAAAATTGTTGGACTCTTGTGCTGTCGAAACCATAACGACGAAGGCTGTCGACCCGATCCCATCTGGTATTCAGACCAAGGGGCCATGCTTGATGACATAGAAGTAATATTGGCACATTGGTGTTAGCCGATTTATCCCAACTCAGTGAAAAAATAAGGTACGATTTATTGTTGTTTCCATGGGGCGGACATCCTGATACCTTATAGGGGTAGGGGGATCTGGGATCACCCGATCTTGATTCATGTAGGAATACAAGGTGATCTTATGGAATCTCTTAGACTTGGGAATGTGCTTCCCCCTTGTTCTAGAAACAAAAAAAACATTTCCCCAGATCTGGGGTCATAGCCTCCAATTAGTGGATCAGAAAAATGCAGACATCATCTAGGTCTACCCATGGGTCAGTCATAGCCATAGCGTGTTCTTCATCGTTAGCCTGAATCTACTTATCCTTGATCTTGTAATAGTGGGAATCTAGGTAGAGGGCTTCACAAGAGGAAAAGGGTGATGTGTCACCTTGGATTACACCCACTCAACCATTAAGGGAGTACTTAAGGAATTGGTGATACGAAGAGGGGGCCACCACATGTAGGTGTAGCCATGGCCTTCCCATCAATGCATTGTAGGCAGTGTCCTATGAGACAACCATGAACTTAGTGCTAGCTACCAGGCCACCGAACTGGGTCTTCTAGTGGATCTTTCTAATTGGGGTCTATTCCGTCTTGTCATAACCTTGTATTTTCAGGTCAGAGGGACTCGGATCATCCTCAGACAACCCCATTTTTTGAAGTGTCTGGGTTAGTATTAGGTTGATCCCAGAGCCTGTGTTGACATGACAATGATGAACCTCTACACCATTGAAGTGTCCTGTGATGTATTGTGGCCGCATGTTCCCCTGTATGGGAGAGACTTCATCTTCTCCAGATAAAGAGATAATGGCCTGAAATTCAGCATGATCGACTACCTCAGTATGGAATGCTTCTGCAGTTTCTACCTCCATCTCAAACTAGAGGGGGATTATTAAAGTTTCAGCGAGGGATTCATGAATATATGCTGATAGGTGAATGGAATCAAGGATTGAGAGCATTGAATTAATGCTGAAGAGATGCTTAAGGATATCATACTTCTATGCCAAGCGTGGAATTCTGCTTACACGAGGTCGTTCTATGGCAGGGGGTATGACAGGCCCTTCCGGCTGAACCACCGGCCGAATGGTGCTAGGAATGTCCCGCTACTCACTAGTAGAAGAACATGGAGTGAATAACTAATGTGGGATACATGACTAAGACCAGTCCGTAATATAGCATGGATGATCACAACACGGTCGGTGTGGCTCTACCTGATCAAGTAACACAAACAACAGTGAAGGAAAACCTGATGACACCAAACGAGAAGGCTGCGCGTGATGAGATCTACACTAGGCCTGCTATCTGGTTTCGGTGGAATGAACAAACTAAATGGAAGTACTAACCGAGGCACTCTGATGACCCATATAACCATGGAACCATCAATGCTGGAGATGGCTAGGGACATTGGGAGGATCTATCTGGCACTCCTCACTATCATAAATCATATAGGGGTTTACTAGCTCCAAGGTGTTAACCGAAGTATACCCTTGATCATCACTTGAAGAATCCTCCACAACTAGAAAGATTCTGGGAGGAATCACTATCTCCAAGGGCATGAAGTCACCAAGATTATGGAATGATGATGAAATCAGTGGGATAATTAGTTTTCTTTTGCGTTGCCGATGCTTGCTCTTTTAAGAAGTGGGAGGCTGGGCCATTAATGTAGAAGCACTGGATATGGATGACGTAGCATCTTTTTAAGGCTCAGGTCAATTCAAACATGCACGAATAATACCATGGTCATGGTTGACTACCTTACGAGCCATCTAGTCATCATACTTTTGAGACCTGTGGTGGGGAACTTGATTTTACTCACCTTCGCTGTCACTATCGCTGTATGGATTCACGAATACACATGCCCCCTATGCCGGAGATGGACCTTACCTGACTATATTGTTATCAAACTGGTGTTGAATCTAGTATTTAAATACATAGAACTATTTGATTTTATTGACCAGGATCCTGTGATAGGGGAAGTAATTGGGGAGATCAGTGAGATTTGCCTCTTCTAGCCCCCTACATTCGGTCAATCATAGAATTCCCTATTCCAAGGAACTCCAGAGATAATCAGGGACCTAAGCCTTGTTGAATGAGAAATTTCGGTTTATCCTACTCGGAAAGGGGTCTTTGGGAGCCTGGACCTGACAAGGGGATAGAGGAGCCTACCGAGGAGGTGGAACTTGATTATCTTGCCTAGGTGGTGGCATCGCGTTACACGGGGGTGCCTGCCAATTCTGAGGTGGTCACTGCTGGGCTGGAGGCTGCGCCTGATGTAGGAGGCCCCTGAAATTCTATAGAGGTGACTTCACTGGTAACAACTCCAGCTGCCTGGGGGCCTCTATTTGTGCCACTGTGGTGGGCTTATCCTTATCATCCCTTCTCATGGGAATTGCATGAGGTAACAGACGTGCCTGTTTGGCTTGCTGCAAAGATTCCTCTAGAAGCTGGGCCTTATCAGAGAAATCCCAGAATCCCCTAAGGAAATTTTGAGTAATAAGAGAGAGTACCATTTCAGTTTTGATATTCCCCACACACATGGTCAATAGCTGTTCCTGAGTCAGCGACATATCCATAGAGTAGGTGAGGCCTTTCCACCAGATGATGAAGTACGTGACGCGCTCGTCTGACCTCTACTTACACTTGAAGAGTTCTGAAATAATCATATTCCGGGTGGTAGAGATGAATTGGTAAAGAAAATATCTATGGAGATCAACCTAGCTAGTAACCCACCCAATGGGTAACTGGTTGTACCATACAAATGCATGCCCTTCCAATATTCATACAAAACACCAGAGTGTGGTGGCCTCTTACTGTACTGGAGTTCCCAGCATGGGTCCGCACATTGAGATGAAGTGGGAAAGATGCTTCAGTGGGTCTCCCATCCCATTAAAAGGGGAAAATGTGGGGTTTTTGAAATTTGGGGGTGCCAGCATATCATCGACCTATGCCAGATATGTCTTACCATTAGGCAAAATTTCCACCTGTTGAGTTTACAACACCTTGAGGTGAGCAATGAGTGCCGCCATCAGATCATCTGGACCGATATTCCTTTCTTGATGAGGGTCCCTGACCACCAGTGTGTTATAAGGTTATTTAATATGATAAGAAGGCCCAAAAGCTTGTGGAGCGGCTGGTGGGATGACCTGAGAAGAAGTTGGGAGAACCTGAGCTGGGTCCCGGGGATTATCACGCCACTCAAGTGGACTTGGTAACACATACCGCACCCTTATTCCATAAGTTCTAGATTCTATTTTATATATGTGGGTAGGATGGTTAGGGTCACCTAGGGGGAACTAACTGGGGGAAATTTGTATCTTCCCCCACTACCCTAGCCAAGGATCACCGTAGTCCGGTCACTGCTCCACAACATGTTCAGCAAGGAGGTCATCGACTATCTTTTTGTGCTCCACGAGCTGTTGGCGCAACACAGCTTTTTCGAGATCATATTCAATCTTCTTAATTGATTCATACAGGTCAGAGGGTTTGAAAACCCCAAGGTGATCCTTACCCTTTTTGGAATTCTGGTTGAGGACTAATTCCTTGGTGAGCATGGGAAGAAACAATAGATTTCTCTCCTAATGAGTAACCTTTCCCAATGGATCCAATAGTTGTGTAACTCCCCTAGGGGGTAAGTTCTCATCAAGGAGATCTATCTCATTCTACCCCTTAGATAGATCAACCATGTCAACCGTGACTCTACTTGGAGGCATATCCTCAATATTGCCTGGAAAATCATACTGGCGCCAGATATAACTAAAATGGAGGGCCACATACTACCCCCAACCATAGACCTAAATATGGGGGGAAGCCTTCTTGATAATTCTACAGAGAAGTTTAAATATTTGAATGCATCGTTGATGGAGGGTTCAATGGTTAATGGGCGACTCAGGGTGCCAGGCCACCGGAAGCGCAACCAAGTCAACCATACGACATTTCTGGTCAATATATTCAATGTTTTCCCAACTCTTGGGGTAAGACACTCACTAATAATAGAGATGGAAGTGCATTGACCATAGGGTTTAGTGAAATCACGTGAATTCCTCCTTGGTAAGGGATTACGGTGCACACAAGTTTGTGGTTGCGATTGGCCAAAACATCTATGGGAAATAGTCCATTGTGAGAATGTCCCAAAATATCATTGGCTCAGACTCGCGATCTAGCCCTTGTTTTCCCCACTCATCAAATGGAGGTTGTTGTGGAACTGGTAATGACACTAAAACATACCTCTGAGATGGTAAACCAGATGGTAAAGAATATGGAAAACACGATGACAAGCCGCTGCATCTCGGGCTATCCTGCGACGAACTTGATGACTGAGCCACTACATCTCAGTAAGACGGGCTAGCGACCATGAATTCCGACATAGGGTATGTAGTCACCGATAGTGGGCTATGATTTTTTCCATCCTTTATTGGTCCCCAGAATAAGTCTTCATGATCTCTAGTTGAGGTAGAGAATTATCCTCTTGGCGATAGGGTGGATTACATGGCCAGACCCTAGGAAGGGGACAAATCTTTTTCTTCTTGGATGTATCTACTGAGGGAGGTGGGAATCTGGTGGACCTCATATTCCAGAAGGATAAGGGTGATATGCCACGTTCCTACCCCGACCCTCGACATAGAGGATCGAGGTGAGGTTTCCATTGTGGAATTGCATTCCACCTTGGAATCTGAGAACTAGACAATATTAATTACTGTCTGAATCTTCCCAGTATTCCTTTTACGGTGTCATCAACCCTTCCTCCTACCCAAGGATGGATTTTCAGGACATGTTAGGTTTTCGGCTCAAGGAGGATCTTTGGCCGAACTAATGTTGGGGCGGAGAGGACTTCTTCCTGGATGAGTTGGAGTGTGAGGAGCACCTGAAAAAATATCAAATGGAATACGGGGAGGACCTCCGTGTCCACTAGATGACACGCAGAGGGAGTCTCTGCAAAAAATGTTGGAGTGGGTAGGTCCTCTGCTGGAGCTGGTTGGAGCATTGGTAGGGCCTCCATACTTGTTTGTTTTGGTAGTGTCGATATGAGTATGGTCCTTATACTGGTCGAGCTGAACACAGGTAGGACCTCCATGTTGGGTGCCCATGAAGCGAGGCAAACCACCACTTCTCTGAATACTAGGATGAGGAGGAACTTCATCAGTTTATTTAAGGACTTGGGAAAGCCCCCCACACTGACGGTTGACCAAGCAGGTATCATCTTCACATCGGTGACCTATGACAGAAGGAACAAATCCATTCCTGAGGTCATTGGTGCGGAAGAGGCTTCCGTACTAGGTATCAATGCAACATGGAGGACCTTCACTTGGATTGAGGGTGGCATGGGGAGGACCTGCACGCTGAGCTTGGGAGCGGGGATGGGCCACAATCTCATTGGTGATGGTATGAGGAGGACCACCATACAGGATATCATTACCGCTGGTCGGCCCGTGACAGATTCCACCTGTGTCGGCGACTAGAAGAGTTGACCCAGCCTACCTGTGGGACGGTTGGGGCCTCGAACTAGGCCAGGTGTATGAGTTCCCCCACTTATCATAAAAAGGGGACTAATGGTATGTATTATTAGTGGCATGGTCCATGATATTAATTGACGCTGATACCCCTCAGCGTCATCCTCCTCAACCTACGCCCAATGCTGGAGTTAGGTTAATCGAACTAGGGACGATGATTCAGGTGCATAACTCACCTACTTCTCAGCCCATGGGGATGGGTAGCAGTGTTGACATGGCCGGATGGGAGCCCTCTATGGGATCCCCTAGAATGGGATTCTGGATAGGCTGGATCGAACATCCCTCACCTCATGGGCATATGGGAGGGAGTCATCGAAGCATTCTAGGGAGAGGCTCCCGTAACGATTGTATGTTGGAGTGGGGAGTAGTGGATCCCTATGTGGCCCTTAGGGGAAGCAGTGGTGATGAGGCATAGAGGCATCTAGGTATTTTTGGGCCCTATCTTGTGTTGGGATAATCCCCTTCTTGTATTGTCAAACATGGTCATTAATTACACTTCTCTGAATGAATTTAGATGGGGATATGGGGTGTTGGCGCCCAGTAGCCATGGACATGGAGGATTCCATTGGAGAGATGAGTCCATGTGGGATTTTTGTGTTGACATTTTACCTGTCCCTACATCGGTGGGTAGGTGATGATTGGTTTCTTTTCATGACAAATTGGGTCCTATAAAGAAGGGAGATTTAACCATTAATGTTGAAATAAGGAAAGGAACGTCCAGTTCTCCAGCACTATTCCATATTCCATGGTTGGTAAGAAGGATCCACACTGAAAAAGTCACAGACTGAGATGTCCAACATTCAACTTCCCCAATTTATAGTGAGTTTCACACCAGGCCCACTATTTTCTTTGCGAGACCTGGCGCCAGATAACTGGATCCGGTGACATGCTAATACATTGATGTCTCTAGTTCTAATAATCTCCATATTGAGGAGAATAAATTCATGTCAAGTTCACCATTTCTATTTTTGATTCTTTTGTCGGGGCATGCATTCGTCTGTTTTAGGGGACGCGCTGACTATTGCCTCATATTCCCGCTTTCCAAAGGTGGGAATCATTCATCACTTATTCACAGACGCCCGCTCCTTGATCGAAATAGGATGATAGGATGTCAGTATCTCCTTCTATGGATTCCTCCTCGAAAATCATTACCTAGTATGTGTCTCCCTCATAGACTTAAGACATTGTTTGTGAAACTCTTCCCAATGCCATGTCTTTATGGATTCCGGTTAATTACGCTGCTTATGTCAGGAAATTACAAGGAATCTAGTTAGGGTAGAAACCGTCGGTTGGGGGATTAGTCACGTTAGAAATCACTGGTGTGTCTGGATGCTGGAACACTGATGCATCTGGGTTTATTCCCCTTATGATACGTATCCTCGAGGGTGTGGAATCCCGAGGCATCCCACATCGAGTGCAGGGAATTATATGCCACATTCCTGTCTCTGAGGTTTTCCTCAGCTTCCCATGTTTAACATAGGGTATCATGCGAGTTTAACGTCTAGAAAAGATGGATCAAGATGATCATAATACTGATAAGAGTGGATCAGACGGGTGTAAACCCAGGATGTAACACTGATGCTGGGGCTGCCGTGTAGTTAGTTACCCGATTGCTTCTAGAAGTAGTGAGAAAGTGGGTGACATGATGTCGCCGGGATGTGGCATCCCGAGTAAGAATCAGGATGGAAATGGATGGTTGAGAGTGGATGTAAATGAGATTGAACTGACATGATTATGACAGTGATGTTGGGCTTGAGCCTCTAAGAGACCTCCTATGTATCCCCATGGAATGGAATCAGAGTCCATGTTGTTTAGTGGGGGTGACAGGGCACCTAAGGAGGGTACCCATGAGAATGGACGTGTTGATGAGTCCAGAGAAAGTAGAACCTATGGGTTGGGGAATAACCATCCCGAAACACATAGGCTCAAGGGAGAGAGTCCACGATGGGACATGAGTGATGGGATGGAACCTCCGGAAGGATTACTATATATCCCCAAGGAAGGGAATCAAAGTCCACATTGTTCAGGATGTGGGTATAGAATCGGAGTGTACGCATAGGACAATGACCCGATGATATAATAAGGATTATGCATGGTTAGCGGCTTGGGTTAGTCTGATGCCACATGGGAGGACTAGAGATATGGGTCCTAGTTAAGGGGACTACAAAAATTTACCATTGATTGCAGACTACAATGAATTACCACTGGATGGGGCTATAATGGTTTACCGCTAGTTGGGGTCGACAATGGATTACCATTATCTGGGGAACAAAATATCTTACCATCGATTGGGAATTACAACGACTTGCCGTAGATTGGGAATTACAACAGATTACCATCGATTGGAAATTACAATGGTTTACCATCAATTGGGAATTACAATGGATTACCATCAATTGGGAATTAAAATGGCTTACTGTCGATTGGGATTGGACCTTAGGGAGGCTTTGTATGTACCTTACTTAGGAGACAAGGATCAAAGCCCACATAGTTCAAAAAAGTATAGTTTAACTTCATGCAGGACAAAAGGGGGCACATGATTTAATGTCGCGTATGACGAGGGTGGGCCGACGTGCAGTGGTCGGTACCGATGAGTGTTGGGTTTGAACCTCAGAGAGGCTTCCTACATACCTTTCCTAGGAGACAAGGGTCAAATTTTACATAGTTTGGATGAGTAATACAATTTAACGTCATGTAGGATGAAGGTGAATAGTCATGAAGGGGGTCAGGACAAGTAGGTGTTGGGATTAAACCTCAAGGAGTATTCCTATGGACCTTGCCTAGAAGACAAGGATCAAAGTCGACATAGTTCACGATGGTTTGGGGCTTACACGCTAAGGTGGACCAAGAAGGATTCCGTGGTCAATACTTACTCTAATCTCACTTGAGTCATGCTAGGTGTGATAAACAAGAGGAAGCAAAGACCTGACGATCACGTCGTAAAAGGTGCGTCCACAAGAAGTGGAGTTGGGATTACACATGATTATTTGAAAAAAGAGGAAACATGGGCTTATACATGGTTATAAGCCCAAGTAGATGGATAATGGGACTTACTCTAGGATGGAGGCCCAGTGGTGACAAATCCCACATGGAGAGGGACATGTAACAAAGGTCCCTATTCCCATCCCTCCTATGGTCTTCGACACTGAATAAAAGAGGAGTAGGGGTGCTACCTCCTGCAAGAAAGGATAGGGGCTTACACAAATGTGGTTTCCCTTCATCGTGGACAGATGCTACTCCAATAAAGTGGATCTCATTACATACAAGGAAGATTTCACTCCCATGAAAAATAGTGGGCATGGAGAATGTTCGAGATGGGGCACCCCACATATATTTCATGGGGGGAGGCTATTGTTTAACATCATGTGCTAAGGATAATGGTGCTTGGAAGTTTAACGTCCTACATCTTGGACGAGGCAGGTTAACTCCGCACTCCTAGGACTTACATAACTGATACCCACCCACCAATGGGGAAGGGAAGGCATCAACAATGCTGTCGTGAGGGGGTGTTTTGGAGTGATCCATTGAGGGGACCACATTAGCATGGCTATGTGAGGAATAAATAGCCATTAGTATGAGAATAATCATGAGGCTAAAAAAATAAAATGTGAATTACCATCCAAGGGACCTTGAAATCACTTCATACAAACCTGGAGGGTTGTATGGGAAATGGGTTTGCGAAGCAAATGGGTTCACAAGAAGGGACCTTGTGAATCTCTGGTGCTCCATGTAATGAAGGGGCTTTGAGAAGGGGTATGCTTCGTGAAGTGGAGAGGCCCATCCTAGGAATAGGGTATAGGTGCATATGGAGGGTGTTTTGCGAAGTGGAAAGGCTTTCGTGGAGTAGAACTTTGTAAAGTAAGGGTACCTTGCAAAGCATAACACTATGAAGAAATGTTATTTATGAAGCATAGTGACCCTGCCTTAGAATATGGTTCACATGTTCATGGAAGGTACATCGAAAAGAATGAGTGCTTTGCGAAGAACCGAGTCCCATTGAGGATATCCTTCCTTTGTGGCAGCCCATGGGATCTGTAAAGAGAATCCCTGCTTGAAGAGGGGTTGTATTTGAGCTAAGTGAAGGGTACTTCGCAATGACAAGTACCAGGAAGAGATCATTTTTTAAGGTTTTGTAGAGAAGAAGGTACTTCATGATTTGGGAGCAGATAAGGAAAAAGGTTGAAGTATTGTTCTTTTGGGATTTAGGGGAACCTGGTATTTATAAGAGAAGGGCGACGCAAAGTAGGGACTTCTTAGAATGAAGCCATGTGGAGCTCCATGATCAGAGGAAAATCACATTAAGTTCATCATAACTGTGGAGTCGACTATCATCCCCTCCTCATCATGGATCTCTCTTGGGATCGCTATGCGGCACTCGCAGAGGCTTCCGTCAAGTTCGACAGGCTTACAAAGGTCGATTTGGCTCCCTTCGCAGAGTGAGGATTCTAGTCAATTGCATCATAACCATGGAGCCTCCTGCCTCTTTCCTCCACGAAAACCATAGAGGGGGCTTCATCTTCACATTGGATGTGGTTCTGTGTGGGGCTTCACAAATGGGCTTCGTGATGCATCCCCTTTGGGATGGGTTCTTTATTTTCATCATTTACATATTTTGGCACCAAAAAACCCTCTTTCAAACTATTTTTTACTCCCATCATTATGGTTCCAAAGTCCATTGATGACATACCTCTCAAATAATTATTATTTCATTTTGTTGTTGGATATTTATCTCCCATATTTTGTGGACATAAACCTATGTTTCTTGAACGACTCTAACTAAATGTTGTCCCATATCATGTAATGATGATCATTTTGAGTGAATACTTCTCATAGTAGTTCAAACAATATAGAAGAGACATGGGATGAGTCTCAAGAAACAAAATGAAATAATAACTATTTGAGAGATGAAAGTGGAGTTTCCACTGAGGTTCAAAAATAACTTAAATGAAATTTTAATTTTGGATTATAACATATTACATTACAAAAATTAAGTAATGAACATTAAAATCTACATGATTTACACTCACAGTCATTTACTACTACTCACAAACATTTATTTTTTTCCACTTCCTCTAAAATGTTTCTTTTTTTAGCAGGGCTTAGAGAAGATACAAACTTGTGGTGGTATTGGTGTGAGGTGGATGAGAGTGATTGACAGCCATCCATTTCTCCAAGATTCCAAGATAAATTATCCTAAAGATAAAGATGAAAATAGGGAAAGAGAGCTCTTTTCATTATAGTAGGAAAATTTTCGAGAGTCAGATTGGCACCCTTTTAAATTTGTCAAGGGTGAAGGGGAATAGAATCAAAAGGTGTGTTTATCATGTTTTATTTTTCACAAAAAAATGTTAAACATGAGTATTATAAGGAGGTCAATCATCGTAGTTTTATTCTAATCCAAGTATTATTAACTATAGAGTTCTAATAAGATCCAATGTGACCTCAATCAAAATAAAATTAATTTTTTATGAAGTGTTGTAAAAAGTAACTGAGTGAGTTGTATAAGGAAATGAATATTGAGAAACCAAAAAAATTCACTCATTATATTTTGATTAATTTTTTGGTATAATTTTTTGTGTTCTCAAGAAGTAGTAAATGAGGAGGATGAAAGGCTTATATAGTCGAAGAATGATTTGAGAGATGAGGTATTCGAAGCCATGGTAGGATCTTTGATGGACATTAATGAATACAATCTGAGCGGGAGGTATGTCATCAAGGAACTTTGGAACCAAAATGATAGGGGGGAGGCTAGTTTGAAAGAGGGAGTCCAATCCATAATCAAGAAATGGAATGAAATCAAGTATGTAATAATGGATTAAATAATGTAAGTGAAGGTTAATTGTACTGTATTATTTAAGTATTATATCTATTTTCAAGACATTAACAATTTTCATGAAAGATGCATGCAATTGTGTACTTTTATGCATGGAGTGTATTATATTTTATATCTATATTACCAAAATGAATCCTTATTTACACAACCTTATTTGTGAAATTTGTGGTCCTTTTTTATGAAAATTTATTTATATTGCTTACGACTATTATGTGTTGTATGCTTCTTTCACAACAGCAGATGAAGATGTAATTCACAGTGGTCTCGAATGACAAATAAAATCAAAATACATCCTAATAATGATATAAAAATATTTAGAATGAATATATATACCCATTATAATATCTAAAATTAGAAATCTACCACATATTACATCCATCTTATCTAGGTGTATCAATAACCATCAACTTTGAGGAAGCTTTCACTTTTAATTCTAAAAGATATACCCACTTATGTCTACCACTATTGTATAAAATCGACATTAATTACTCTTTTTCCATATGTTTAATTATAGAGAATATTGATGTTAATAAAATTATTAATAAGTTATAATCCCAATCCCATATGAAATATAAGATACTCATAAATAAATAATAGGAAGCTTCTGTGTCCTAAGACCATAAAAAAGAGTATAATATACTAGGATTGTACCTATAAATAATATTTCAAAAGGACCATTGGAGTTTCCCCAACTAACCAAATTGATAAAAATGTTTCACAACAAAAAGTTAATAAGGATTAAATTTTACTAGGAACTTAAATTGATGAAATCACTAAAAAAATCTCCTCAATTAAAGATAAATTGGAATAAATCCACTCTAATGGTCTTGAAGAAATGAATCTCACCGCACCAACATTCGACATAACTTCTGTCTACTCAAGGATTCCTCAACTTCCAATTTTGGATATTTTTTTAATCCACTATAAGATCCCTCTAATAACATACATCCCTTTAAAGGGTGAATTTTTCAAATTATGATCATTATCGATCTATATATATTTTTACTCTTATAAATGAAATGAATCCATTCAATGAAATCCAAAATTTATTTTTATGATATATTACCATAAAATCATAGAGGAACCATAAATACTATATGTTCCCATCATTAAAAATTATACCACATAGATTGAATTAGATCTATAATTGCCTATAGGATATGAGGATCAATATAAGTTATAGAATACAGAGAATGTTCATTGGCTCATTCCTATAGATATCTAGAGGTTAGTTTCATGGCCGCTCCCCACAAAGTGTACCCCTCCTGGGCCAGCAATGTGAGAAGGGAGATAATGACCCCCGAGTCCCACCTACAGTAGGCCCCAGGTTGGCAACTAGCACCAAGGGTACAATAAACCCACAAATGGGAGGCATTACCCTCTAAGATAACACATGCAAAAGAGAGAGATAAGACAAACACTAAACAAATCAAACTTAGACAACAATATAAATGAAATCCCAAGTACACATATGTAATGTCATGAAAAAATACTACAATTGAAAGGGGAAAAACTACAAAAACCAAAGGAAAGTAAAAACAGCAGCAACTACAAGCTCGAACAGCTCATGCAACCTCAATTTAGTAGAAATTAGCTTGATCTCCAACCTACTCCAAGTGACCTAAAAAAAATTATATATACATAGGGTGAGTATAATAGTATACTCAGTAAGATCCTCCTTGAAGCCTCTCGTGAAAAAGTAAAGAAAGCATGCTAAAGCATAATGAATAACAAGTGAATCTAACTCGTCTCCTAAACAGGTATACTATGTTACCAACCTCACCATGGCTACTCTCACCAAGTAACACATACAAGAGTATATAATATAATAAATAATATCAAGGGTACCCCGTTACTACTTCCCCACTGGTTTGCTGCTTTGCCCCAAAGTCTCACGTCCTAAGCATCTCTCTCAAAAAAGGCTTGCTTGTAGACACCTGGGCGAAGCACCACAACATGCACCTCATGGAAAAAAACCACCACGTGCATATAAGAAAAGTAACCCGGTAGTTTCTAGGAGACACCGTAGCTCACATAATGTGTATCATACATCAGGTATTAAACCTCAAGCCATTACAACCCATACACCGAGTAAGGATCCTCAAGCCATCATAGCCTATAAACGTTATACCTACAGTACTCCATATGAAACTATATCTGGAATATATGTGTGTGAATAACCACAAGCCATTACAGACCTCTACACACATATATGGGGAAAACTAATCGTTTTTCCTACCATCACAAGTAACTACCAAGAGAAGAGAGCGGGGCCAAAGGGGGTAGTCAGCCATCCATCCTCCCACCGAAATGTTAGGGAAAATACCCCCCAGGGCTCATAGTCCCCGGGGTGTCATTTTCCCTAACTAACGGGGTGGAGTAGAGTATATAAACCCAAAAATTATAGAATATACTATAGCTCACAACCGTACTATGGGAATAACCTTGTCTTAGACTCAACTACAACTAACATCTCTCGGACTCCCGACTGCCACTTCTAAGACTAGGTATCCTATAAGCACAATACCATTTAAAAAAACTTTACTACATTACTTCATTCCATTTTTATCAGTTTCACTTTATGTGAATTAATTCTTTAAACATTAATTAACCATTAAAAATTCTACATTATATTTAATTATCACCACACCCAAAGTCCATTTTCCTCAACATTGTGTCTACAAAAAGCTCATACTCTTTGGGTTAATATCATTTATTCAATCATTTATTAACAACATTACTTTCCCATATTCTAAGCATTCTAGAAAAACATTCTAAGATACTAAACACAAGGGGGCTCAACTCAGTGAGTAGATGAACTACCTGTCAAGTATTTTCCACCTATAAAAAGATTATAGACCCATCCTCCCTTGAGAATATAAACATGGAAAGCATGTGGCATAACCCATGCGTATTCGCACCTTTTTGGAAGGAGGGTAAGAAAACCGGATGCCTTGAGCAGTGGGGAAAGTAAAGAGGATTAATAACCAACAAGAATCATCAAGCATCCAAACATTAACATCCAACCCATTTCACCATCTCTCGTGTCCTCCCCAACACCAAAATGCATAAACCGATGCATCTCTCCACTCTAGGTGTTAATTGCTACCACAACCAGTAGGCTTCCCTACCCTCACATATCACAACAGCCATCCTGGATCACATCACAACACAAGAAGCAGAAAAACAACAATCATATCAATTCGGACCTTGGCCCTTAAATATAAAAGGGGGTAACTCAGAACCCTACAAATAATTTTCAAACAACCAGTTCTTTAATCCATCTTGAATTAACCGATTTATTATTTTTATGTTCCAACTTCAGAAAAGCTAAAAAATAATCTATCACAAATTGATTAAACATGTTTACTACATCAATTTGATTAGCATCAAATTATAACAACAATTAGATTCATTCACATGCCTCTTTATCTTTATCCAAACAATTATCAATTACATCCGGATTTATTTTCTTTACCAATTTCCATCAAGAAAAAAAAGCTAAATAAAGCAAGCATAAGTATCACAGTATCTAGAAAAACTAGAGGCAATAACATAAGTTTCATATCAATTTATTTATCTAGTCAGATATTTATTTTTTCAATTCCATTGTGATCCAGTGGGAAAAAACATGATAACTCTATAGTTGCACGTAAAAGAAAAAAGAAGCAATGAATCCCCTACCTCAAACGGATCTTGATGTTTTTATACGAGAACATGCCACACAACGGATCATGATCTCCTCACCCCATGAAAACTGCATCCGCCCAAGGATGCAGAGACACCACCACTCTGATCAACACCCAAAAAAAGTCCATTAGGAACATTGAGATAACATTCCATAAAAAGGTCAAGGAGAAAAAGAAGGGGATGATCCCAAAAGAATGATGATAGTTTATACCTTATATCAAAGATTGATCAAAACTGCTTGGTTGCATAAAATCAGAGTGGAAACAATACAAGGAGGAATATTTGATTGTGAAACTCCTATGGGATGGAATGAAAGGTTCAAGAATCTCACTACCGAGAACATGGAGGAAGAACTAGGGAGGAAGATATATCGTCCCTTTAGAAGATTTAACGGTGTAGTGGTTTAAGATAAGCTAGATTTTCTATTAAAAGTGGATTGCATTGAACCACTTGTTTTTACCAAGTAAAAGCATCCTGAGCCTTTGGGAAATTAATATAGGAGTTATGAACATTGAATTGGACTTAGAGTATTTAAAATTAGTCTTTAAATGTATTTTATGTAAAAGGAAACATTAAAGGGGCGAAACTGCAAGAAGTTGGAAACACTGTTCACGAACTCAAAATTTGGAAATGGAAAAACTCTGTTCATGAACCTCACAGTTCTAGAAACACTATTCATGAACTCAAAATTTGGAAAAGGAAAGAGGCTACCATTAGAACCTCACTGAAATACTATTCTTGAACCTCACCATTCTGGAAACACTATTCATGAAGTCAAAATTTGGCAAAGGAAAAACACTATTCACGAACCTCACCTAAGGCTACCGATAACACTGTTCACATAAGGTCACTGTTGAACTATTCACATAAGGTTACCGATGACATTGTTCACATAAGGTTACCATTGCACTATTCACCTAAGGTTATCGATGACACTGTTCACATAAGGTCACCGTTGCACTGTTCACATAAGGTTACCGTTGAACTGTTCACCTAAGGCTACCATTTCACTGTTCACCTAAGGCTACCATTGGAACTGTTCCCAAGGATACCATTGGATCTGTTCACTATAGTCTACTGTTGTAACTGTTCATAAGGCTACCCTTGGAACTGTTCATAGTGGTCTACTGTTGGAACTGTTCACAAGGCTACTGTTGGAACTATTCACCAAATTGTAAATTTTTCAAAGTGATGGGGATAAGTCACCTTGACCTCCGAGAACACCTCAGACACCAGATTTTTTCAAAGGAATGGGCCAGAGAGGTTCGAGACATTACATCGAATATCTCTTGAAACATTATCATCCTTGATATTTCAAAACGCACCTAAAAGTAAACTAAAAATAATTCCGAAAAACCACCAATTGAGGTACCTCTCAAAAGAGAGAAATCCATAAGACGCAAAAAAATAAATCCATATCATAAACCTGAAAGGCCTATAACCACAATGGGGACATCGTTACTTGAAAAGATTTAAACATCAAACAAATCTAGGCACTGAGCACGTACCTGTGACTCACGTTCCCAGGTACTCTCCTCCATGTCACCGTGTCACCACAAGACACGAACCAAGGAGATAGAATGCCTGTGCAACACCTTCTCTTTGCGGTCTTGGATCTCTACAGTCCACTCCTCGAAGGTCGCATCATCATGAACATTGATATATCCCTAATTGATGATGTGAGAGTCATTGTGAAGATAATTACAGAGTTGTGACACATGAAAAACATCATGTATTCAGATCATCTGCAGGGGAAGTGCTACCTGATATGCCACAACTCCAACATAATCTAACACCTCGAAAGGCCCAACAAACCAGGGAGAAAGCTTACTCCCAAAACCAAAACTTCACTTCCCACGATGGGGAGTCACCTTCAGAAACACATGATCCCCAACATCAAACTCTAAGGGTCTCCTCCTTTGACCAGTATATGATTTATGATGATCCTTCACTGTCTTTATCTAATCACAAATCACCTGAACCATCTCTGTTGTATTCTGCACTAGTTCTGGTCTGAGAATTGTTGACTCTCTGACCCCAGTCCAACACAATGGAGAACGACAAGGCTGACTATACAAGGCTTAAAATAGCACCATACCGATGGTGGAGTGAAAACTATTGTTGTAAGATAACTCCACCAAGGGTAAGTGCCTCATCCACGAACATCCAAAATCTAGGACACAACAATGTAACATATCGTCAAGAGTATGGATGGTCCGCTCTATATGTAAAGACCCGTAAAATTCAAGGGAAATTTTTTCTTAATTTTCTTTGGAATTTTACAAGAACGCGGTTTCTGACGACACCTGATTTCGAGGCCCGGTGTGCCCGGAATAAATTTCTGAAGTTTGGCTCGGGTACGTTCAGTGAACGAACGAGCGGGAATTTCTAACTTTTGATCCGGTGATCGGAATTGAAATCCGAGGACACCGATGAACTCGCATCGCCGATATTCTCTTAAGGAGACCTTTTCTGAGGTTGCGTTTTATGCGGGATGAAAGTTAGTTTTGGGAAAAATTAAAAGAAGTTAAATAAAATGTGGAAACACATTTTATTTTTAACTTGTTGGTTAACTTCTCCCAAAGGGAGTTAGGGGTGGGACCCACATCCACTTAACCTCCCTTAAGAGGATTAAGTGTGGTGGGGCCCACACGAACCCTAACACTTCACCTTCTTTCTTTAACTCCTCTTTTAATGAACTTAACAACTTGGGTTATTAAATGGGTTGAGTTGTTTTATTTCAAACCTTTGAATTTCAAAATGGTTTGGTTGAGTAAATAAAATAAGACTTTAGCTTATTTTATTTGGGTTAGAATTCTCTAGCCACCTTGAGAGAATTTTGGAGTTTCCTTCTTCTTCTTCAAACTCAACGAAGAACGCGAAGAACACCGTTCTTCAACGAAGAACCTCTCCGTCGAAGAACTCGGTCCTTCTACGACGCCGTATCCGCGACGCGACGTACTTCTTACGCATCATCTCTTCCGCGACGGATTCCCGCGACGAAATCACCGTCAAAGAACTTCGAATCCTCGCTTCACGACGTCGACGTCCTTTTTCCGCGACGCTCGTCTTCCGTGGGTCGTTGAAGATCATCGTTCTTGAAACCGAGGTAGGGGTTTGTTGTTGATTATTTATTTATTCTCGTTCTTGGTTCAAGCATGACAATCTTGAGGATAAATGTTTATGTGTTATCGTCTAACGAGAGGGGGGCCGGACCGCACAAACACGGCCGAATCCCCCCTCCTTGTTCTTAATTATTATTTCTCTTGCGGATGAAATGAGATGTCGTGGTGACATCGCACCACGCGGGAATCACAAGGCAAATATTGCGCAGCGCCGTCGCGCCGCGCCGTGGAAAGATTATCATGAACGCGACACCGTCGCGCCGCGTCGAAGGAAACCGAAGGCGCCGCGGCCGGAGCGGGGCCACAGCGGAGGGGCGTGGTGCCGTCGCACCGCGCCAGACGACGAAGGCCGCGGCCGGTTCCGGGCCGCGGCGGGACGTGATGACCGGCGGCCAGCCGGGCCGCTGGTGCCGGAAGATGGAAGTGGACCGGCCCATGCCGGTCCTGTTGAGAAGAAGCCGGCCGGCCAGGTCGGGCCGACCGGGACGGTGCAAAACCGGGGGAATTAAATTCCCTCGGGCGGTTAATTGGCCCCCCATAATGAGGGGGGGCGGTTTCACAAAGGGGGGCCAGGCACCCCCCGTTTTTCTCAAAGGCAGGCCCCCACGTGAGGGGGGCTGTTTTCTCCAAGGCGCGACATCCAGCCGTGCCGCCAGCTGAGGAAGGGCGGGGGCCTTGCCCCCCGCGCGTGGCACCCGAGCGGCGCCCCGTCCATGCCGTCGGCCGGGCCGGGTCGGACCCGGGTCAGGTCGACCTGGTTCGGATCGACCCAGGTCGGGCCGACCCGAGGGGGGGGGGGGGGTCGGGCCGGGTCGGCCCGGTCCCGGACCCCCCGTTTTCGAATCGACTTCGGTCTTTTGCCCATAACTTGAACTACGGACCTCCGATTGATGAACCGTCAGAGGCAGTGCGATCCTTGGATCGAGACGGTAGTTTTGGTATATCGCACTCAAGGTTTCGGAATACTTTGAGTTCGGCCGGGTTGGTTTGTACACGAAATCAACCGGGCCCTCGGAGTGGAAACACTCATATCTTGAGCTACGGACGTCCGATTGACGTGCCGTCAGCTTTGTTGAGTTCCTCTTAGTGAGATAGATCTTTTGGCATACTCCGCCCGAGGTTTGGACGCAGGTGGAGTACGGTCGGGTTGGTTTTGCCTTAAAAACCAACCGGTCCCCTGGGATGAAAAAGCCAGTAACTCTCAGACCGGGCATCCGATCGACGCGCCGTCTGTTGCGTTGAGTTCCTGTTGACGATACGGAACTTTTGGATACATCAACTCTGGACTATGTGACAGTTGATGTATCAGCCTCTCGGCTCATGGAGCGGACCCTCCCGAACGAGCTTGCTGTGTGCGGGAACCCTAGTGCTGGCTGCTACTGCTACTGCTACTGCTACTACTACTGTGACTGTGACTGCGACGACGACAGTACAAAGATCCTTAGTGGATTCGACGACGACGACTACAGCACTCAGCGATCCTACGTGGATCAGTGCTACAGGTCCGATCCTGTGTGGGTCTGCGCTCAGCGGTCCTGTGTGAACCAGCGCCTACAGGTCCTATGTGGGCCCGATCCTGTGTGGGTCATTGCGGGGTTAGTTACCTATCGATCCTTCATGGGTCCGACGACTTAGATGGATCAGTGATCATCTTTATCGTTATCCGAAGAAGTATACCCGTGTGAGCTGAATCCTGTTTCTTTCCTGTGTGGTTTGTGTTGTGCTATCCTGTGTGGATTTCGTTTTGCTTTCATGTGTGGAATACGTATACTTTCCTGTGTGGACTGAGTTGTACTTGGGCTCGGAGGTTGGAGCGTGTTGGAATTGATGACTTAGGTATATGTATGGGCATATACCTAAGCAGTGTCGGTTGTTACTTCGTGATTGTATCTTCCTTTGTGGTTTATCCTTTGTGGATTTTGGGAGACCTTCAGGGGTCTCAGGGTCCCTACTGAGTAGCTTATACTCACCCCTTCATGGGCTATGCCCACACTACGTTGTGTTGGTTGCAGACGACAGACAACGTTGATCGTGGCTGAGGCTTGCAGAGCAGAACGGTACCTGGAGGTGGACCACTGGGCGGGACGTGCCCAGAGCGGATGGCGGGACCCGAGGAGCAGTGGAGCTATCTGTACCCACCCTTCAGGTGGGATTTCCAGTGGACAGCTCGGTGTAGCGGCTTTTACTTTACAGTTGCTGTTTTCCCTTTCGAGTTGTACTTTACTTTCAGTTTGGGTTTGTATACTGACCCATTTACTTTTCCGCACTTTCAGTTGTACTATGTTCTAACTTAGTGTTTACTTTTCCGCTTGCTTACTCTGTGGTGCTTGTTTACTTTACAAAGGCAATGCCTTCCCTTTTTACCGGGATTTACGCCTTGGTGCTAGTCACCAGCCCCTGGCCTATGGAAGGCGGGCTTGGGGTAGTCACGACACGGGCCCTGAGGACGGGTCGTGACAAATTGGTATTAGAGGAGTTCAGTTCTACCGCGAACTCTGATCTTTTCTATGTAAAGCAATAATGTTTAGCGTATTGAGTGTGGTTATCAGTCCAGGGAGTCCAGTGTTGGTGCGGCGGCCGACGTATCCGTACACCAGGACCCTGACTACTGATTTCTGACTTAATGCACGAAAACATTGATTGCGTGTGTGTTTCAAAGTTTTTTTGTGATTACTTTATATCAGCTCACCAGGTATACTGTTCTGACCATGGCGCACCTGTTTCCTTTTCAGGATGGCCCCACGATGGCAGCCAGCTAGGGTTCCGAGAGTCGAGCGTGACGACAGCCCACCGAGCGACGAGGCCTCAGTGCAGGGCCCTTTGTCAGCAGTGGCACCGGCGGTAGCTCTACCCGCCGAGCCACCGATGCTTCCAGCACCAGCCGCTGACGATGCACGTCGCCTTGGAGATCTGCACGAGTTCCAGCGCCAGCGACCGCCTAGGTTCCGTGGGGAGACGGACCCCCAGGCAGCAGAGGACTGGCTGGAGACAGTGGTATGAGTTTTTAGGCTAGTGAGGACACCTGCAGACCTCATGGTGATCCTCGCTGCGAGCCTACTACACGCAGCAGCAGGACGATGGTGGAGCTTGATGCTCCAGGTGCACGATGAGGCATCTCTACTATGGACGGACTTTGAGAGCCTCTTCCACTCGGAGTTCGTCCCAGCCACCCTTCGTGCGGTGCGTATCCAGGAGCTTCTTCAGCTGCGGCAGGGCAGCATGACGGTCGCTCAGTACTCGGCGAGATTTACTGATCTTTCGCGCTACTCGACCGACATGGTACGGGACCCATTCTTCCGGGCCCGGACCTTCGAGCAGGGATTGAGACACGAGATCAGGGCATCGCTGATCTCCCTCAGCATACCGACTCAGACAGGAGTACTGGAGCGGGCCCTTTTGATCGAGAGCTTCCTTGCTGAGTCTACACCAGCACCGAGACCCACCGCAGGGCGGCACGTGGCAGAGTCATCTGTAGCAGGCAGTCTACGGATGACTCAGGGGTTCAGGCAGACCAGACCTTCAGGCATAAGACCTCAGGACACTGGCTTAGCAGTGCGGGGCACACAGCGAGGAGCCAGTCTTTCGAGAGGTAGGCAGTGCTACTCGTGTGGCGGGCAGGGCCACATGGCTCGTGACTGCCCGACCCGTCGTGCCGAGGAGCAGCAGACGGTTGAGGGACCACCAAGGCAGAGGCAGAGGGTCGACCGTGGTGATCCGCAGGGAGGAGGCGGACGAGGCAGAGGAGCTGGCCGAGCAGCTGGTGGTGGGAGACGCTTTGAGGCTCTGCCACCACCACCACAAGGAGGACCACCCCGACTACAGGGAGCAGGCGGGCAGAGACAGGCACAACTCCAGGCAGCAGAGGCCTACGACCAAGGCGCACCCGCGATGATTCGAGGTACTATCTGTGTCTATTCCACCTTTGATGCAGTACTTATAGACATAGGAGCGAGTCACTCTTTCATAGCCACTGCCCTTGTTCGGAGCTCGGAGATTCCGACAGAGCCGTTGGCTCGATCCTTATGGCTAGAGACTCCTACAGGAGTAGACTCGACGATTACGCACTGGTGCCGGCAGTGTGAGCTTACTCTAGGAGGCGAGAGCTTCGGCTGGGATCTTCTTGTAGCAGCGTCGAGGCCTTAAGACGTCATCTTGGGTATGGATTGTCTATCTACGGTCCATGCACAGATTGACTGTTTTAGGCGCAAGGTGCGATATGTACGCACCGACGGGAGCAGTTTCACCTTCACCGGCGAGAAGGGAGCCTTTGCAGCATAGGATGGACTTCCGCGGAGGAGAGGACAGCCCATCACTCATCAGTTGGCTAGCCTCATCCTTGGAGCAGTTGACGTGCGGAGTCCTGGTTTTCCTGCAGTAGTGGATCAGTTTGCGGACGTTTTTTCCGACGACGTTCTAGGGCTACCTCCTCGCAGAGAGGTAGACTTTTATATTGACCTGTACCCGGGGACAACCCCGATATCTACTCCAGCATATCGGATGGCCCCCTCCGAGCTTCGAGAGCTACGGGTACAGTTGGAGGACTTGCAGGGCAAGGGGTTCATCTGACCCAGTGTTTCACCCTGGGCTTCCACGATATTGTTCGCCAAGAAGGAGGACGGGAGCTTGCGACTTTGTGTTGACTATCGTCGACTGAACCAGGTGACGGTGAGGAACAAGTATCCGCTACCGAGGATTGATGACCTCTTTGATCAGCTCAAGGGAGCACGGTGGTTCTCGAAGATAGACCTTAGGTCAGGCTATCATCAGCTCAGAGTCAGAGACGAGGACGTGCAGAAGACGGCCTTCAGATGTCGGTATGGCCACTATGAGTTCTTGGTTATGCCTTTCGGCGTAACCAATGCTCCAGTAGTGTTCATGTCCCTCATGAACAGGATCTTTCATCCATATCTCGATCATTTTGTCGTGGTCTTCATCGACGACATTCTGATTTACTCGACGACTGAGGAGGAACACGCATGCCACTTGCGAGTTGTACTAGACACACTCCGAGAGCACCAGCTTTATGGTAAGCTCTCGAAGTGCCAGTTCTGGATACGTGAGGTCCACTTCTTGGGACACGTCATCTCTGAGGCGAGAGTTGCAGTGGATCCCGCGAAGATCGAGGCTGTGTTAGCATGGGAGTCACCCAGGAGCGTGACTGAGGTTCGGAGTTTCTTGGGACTAGCTGGATACTATCAGAGATTCGTTCCAGACTTCTCTAGAGTTGCGGCACCACTCAAAGCTTTGACAAAGAAGGAGAAACCCTTCGTGTGGTCAGACAGATGTCAGCAGAGCTTCCAGGAGCTGAGACAGAGATTGACCAGCGCACCTATCTTGAGGTTGCCTGAGGAGGGAGTAGGGTACGTAGTCTACTGCGATGCATCAGGAACCGGACTCAGATGTGTTATGATGCAGGAGTGGGAAGTGATCACCTATGGATCACGTCAGTTGAGGCCGCATGAGAATAACTATGCTACCCATGACCTGGAGTTAGCAGCAGTGGTCTTCGCTCTGAAGACATGGCGACATTACCTGATGGGCGAGCACTTTACAGTCTTTTCTGATCATCAGAGTCTCAGGTATATCTTCTCGTAGAAGGACCTGAACCTGAGACAGCGGCGATGACTCGAGTTCCTCCAGGACTATGACTTTGAGATAGTCTATACTCCTGGGAAGGGGAACGTAGTAGACGATTCCCTCAGCAGGAGGACGGGAATTCAACTACTTGAGGAGGCGACGGAGCAGCTAGCCTCTTTGCAGATATCCTTCGTGGATAGAGATGGAGCAGCCTTCCTCCAGTCTCTCACAGTCACCCCTCCACTACTGCAGCGGGTCAGAGAGGCATAGCGTGAGGACGCTGACTGTGAGACACGGCGTACACAAATATCCTCAGGACAAGCACCTGATGGTTTATCCATTGGAGCAGATCACGACATCCTTTTCAGAGGATGTACCATGGTACCAGTCGCTTTGTGAGAGGAGGTGATGAGAGAGTTTCACACTTCTCCTTTGGCGGTACATCTAGGAGTGGCGAAGATGTACCAGGATCTCAGACAACAACACTGGTGGCCGGGCATGAAGAAGGCTGTGGAAGAGTTCATTTCTCGATGCCTCACCTGCCAGCAGGTGAAGGCAGAGCATCAGGTACCAGCAGGCTTGGTACAACCCTTGGAGGTTCCGGAGTGGAAGTGGGACGGTATATCTATGGACTTCGTGACTGGACTTCCACGCACTTCCAGAGGTCACGACTCCATTTGGGTGATTGTTGACCGACTCACCAAGTCATCACACTTCTTACCCATCAGAGAGAAGGGCTCAGTGGAGAGCTTGGGACGTCTCTACGTTCAGGAGATTGTGCGGCTCTACGGTGTACCATAATCTATCGTCTCCGATCGAGATGCTCGCTTTACTTCCCGGCTTTGGAAGGGGTTACAGGAGGCGTTCGAGACGCAGCTACGTCTGAGCACAACCTTTCACCCTCAGATAGATGGTCAGACAGAGAGGAACATTCAGACTCTCAAGGACATGCTCCACGCTTGTGTCCTCGACTTTGGTCACAGCTAGGAGGACCACCTACCCATGGTGGAGTTTGCGTACAACAACAGCTACCACTCCACCATCGGGATGGCACCATACGAGGCGTTGTACGGCTGACCTTGTAGATCTCCTTTGTACTGGACAGACCCTGGGGAGTCAGCACTTGTGGGACCAGAGATGGTCCAGGCCACGACAGAGAAGGTCCATGTCATCCAGGAGCAGATGAGGACAGCTCAGAGCCGGAAGAAGTCATACGCTGACAGGAGGCGGAGGCCACTAGAGTTCTAGGATGGCGACCACGTCTTCTTGTGGGTCTCACCTCGACGTGGTATACAGAGATTTGGCTGAGGCGGAAAGTTATCTCCGCGCTTCATCGGACCCTTCCAGGTCCTCAGCAGGATTGGCGAGGTTGCTTATCTCCTGGCTCTACCACCTCAGTTGCACCGGGTGCACGGCGTCTTCCATGTGTCTCAGCTGAGGAGATACATGCACAACCCGACGCACATCATTGACCATGGAGAGCTTGACGTTGATGATGGGGCAACTTTTACGGAGGTTCCAGTGGAGATAGAGGATAGACAGGAGCGGGTCCTACGTGGATGTTCGATTCCTCTAGTGCGCATCAGATGGCAGCACGAGAATCTCCAAGAGAGCACTTGGGAGCGGGATGCTCAGATGCGTGCTCAGTACCCTCATTTGTTTCCCTAGTTTTTGATGTATCTTTATGGGGACGTAAAGCCCTGAGGTGAGAGTAATGTAAAGACCCGTAAAATTCAAGGGAAATGTTTTCTTAATTTTCTTTTGAATTTTACAAGAACGCGGTTTCTGACGACACCTGATTCTGAGGCCCGGTGTGCCCGGAATAAATTTCTGAAGTTTGGCTCGGGTACGTTCAGTGAACGAATGTGCGGGAATTTATAACTTTTGATCCGGTGCTCGGAATTGAAATCCGAGGACACCGATGAACTCACATCGCCGATATTCACTTAAGGAGACCTTTTCTGAGGTTGCGTTTTATGCGGGATGAAAGTTAGTTTTGGGAAAAATTAAAAGAAGTTAAATAAAATGTGGAAACACATTTTATTTTTAACTTGTTGGTTAACTTCTCCCAAAGGGAGTTAGGGGTGGGACCCACATCCACTTAACCTCCCTTGAGAGGATTAAGTGTGGTGGGTCCCACACGAACCCTAACACTTCACCTTCTTTCTTTAACTCCTCTTTTAATGAACTTAACAACTTGGGTTATTAAATGGGTTGAGTTGTTTTATTTCAAACCTTTGAATTTCAAAATGGTTTGGTTGAGTAAATAAAATAAGACTTTAGCTTATTTTATTTGGGTTAGAATTCTCTAGGCACCTTGAGAGAATTTTGGAGCTTCCTTCTTCTTCTTCAAACTCAACGAAGAACGCGAAGAACGCCGTTCTTCAACGAAGAACCTCTCCGTCGAAGAACTCGGTCCTTCTGCGACGCCGTATCCGTGACGCGACGTACTTCTTCCGTGTCATCTCTTCCGCAATGGTTTCCCACGACGAAATCGCTGTCAAAGAACTTCGAATCCTCGCTTCACGACGTTGACGTCCTTTTTCTGCGACGCTCGTCTTCCGTGGGTCGTTGACGATCATCGTTCTTGAAACCGAGGTAGGGGTTTGTTGTTGATTATTTATTTATTCTCGTTCTTGGTTCTAGCATGACAATCTTGAGGATAAATGTTTATGTGTTATCGTCTAACGAGAGGGGGGTCGGACCGCACAAACACGGCCGAATCCCCCCTCCTTGTTCTTAATTATTATTTCTCTTGCGGATGAAATGAGATGGCGTGGTGCCATCGCACAACGTGGGAATCACACGGCAAATATTGCGCGGCGCCGTCGCGCCACGCCGTGGAAAGATTATCATGAACGCGACACCGTCGCGCCGCGTCGAAGGAAACTGAAGGCGCCGCGGCCGGTTCCGGGCCGCGGCGGGACGTGATGACCGGCGGCCAGCCGGGCCGCCGGTGCCGGAAGATGGAAGTGGACCGGCCCATGCCGGTCCTGTTGAGAAGAAGCCGGCCGGCCAGGTCGGGCCGGCCGGGACGGTGCAAAACTGGGGGAATTAAATTCCCCCGGGCGGTTAATTGGCCCCCCATAAAGAGGGGGGGGGGGGGTTCACAAAGGGGGGGCAGGCGCCCCCCGTTTTTCTCAAAGGCAGGCCCCACGTGAGGGGGGCCGTTTTCTCCAAGGCGTGACATCCAGCCGCGCCGCCAGCTGAGGAAGGGCGGGGGCCTTGCCCCCCGCGCATGGCACTCGAGCGGCGCCCCGGCCGCGCCGTCGGCCGGGCCGGGTCGGACCCGGGTCGGCTCGACCCGGTTCGGGCCAACCCGGTGGGGGGGGGGGGGTCGGGCCGGGTCGGCCCGGACCCGGACCCCCCGTTTTCGAATCGACTTCGGTCTTTTGCCCATAACTTGAACTACGGACCTCTGATTGACAAACTGTCAGCGGAAGTGCGATCCTTGGATCGAGATGGTCGTTTTGGTATATCGCACTCAAGGTTTCGGAATACTTTGAGTTCGACCGGGTTGGTTCGTACACGAAACCAACCGGGCCCTCGGAGCGGAAACGCTCATATGTTGAGCTACGGACGTCCGATTGACGTGCCGTCAGCTTTGTTGAGTTCCTATTAGTGAGATAGATCTTTTGGCATACTACGCCCGAGGTTTGGATGCAGGTGGAGTACAGTCGGGTTGGTGTTTCCTTAAAAACCAACCGGGCCCCTGGGACGAAAAAGCCAGTAACTCTCAGACCGGGCGTCCGATCGACGCGCCGTCTGTTGCGTTGAGTTCTTATTGACGATACAAAACTTTTGGATACATCAACTCTGGACTATGTGACAGTTGATGTATCATCCTCTCGGCTCATGGAGCGGACCCTCCCGAATGAGCTTGCTGTGTGCGGGAACCCTAGTGCTGGCTGCTACTGCTACTGCTACTGCTACTGCTACTGTGACTGCGACGGCGACAGTACAAAGATCCTTAGTGGATTCGACGACGACGACTACAGCACTCAGCGATCCTATGTGGATCAGTGCTACAGGTCCTGTGTGGACCCGATCCTGTGTGGGTCCGATCCTGTGTGGGTCTGCGCTCAGCGGTCCTGTGTGAACCAGCGCCTACAGGTCCTATGTGGGCCCGATCCTGTGTGGGTCATTGCGGGGGTTAGTTACCTATCGATCCTTCGTGGGTCCGACGACTTAGATGGATCAGTGATCATCTTTATCGTTATCCGAAGAAGTATACCTGTGTGAGCTGAAACCTGTTGCTTTCCTGTGTGGTTTGTGTTGTGCTATCCTGTGAGGATTTCGTTTTGCTTTCCTGTGTGGAATACGTATACTTTCCTGTGTGGACTGAGTTGTACTTGGGCTCGGAGGTTGGAGCGTGTTGGAATTGATGACTTAGGTATATGTATGGGCATATACCTAAGCAGTGTTGGTTGTTACTTTGTGATTGTATCTTCCTTTGTGGTTTATCCTTTGTGGATTTTGGGAGACCTTCAGGGGTCTCGGGGTCCCTACTGAGTAGCTTATACTCACCCCTGCACGGGCTATGCCCGCACTACGTTGTGTTGGTTGCAGACGACGGACAACGTTGATCGTGGCTGAGGCTTGCAGAGCAGAACGGTACCTGGAGGTGGACCACTGGGCGGGACGTGCCCAGAGCGGATGGCGGGACCCGAGGAGCAGTGGAGCTATCTGTACCCACCCTTCAGGTGGGATTTCCAGTGGACAGCTCGGTGTAGCGGCTTTTACTTTACAGTTTCTGTTTTCCCTTTCGAGTTGTACTTTACTTTCAGTTTGGGTTTGTATACTGGCCCATTTACTTTTCCGCACTTTCAGTTGTACTCTGTTCTAACTTAGTGTTTACTTTTTCGCTTGCTTACTCTGTGGTGCTTGTTTACTTTACAAAGGCAATGCCTTCCCTTTTTACTGGGATTTATGCCTTGGTGCTAGTCACCAGCCCCTGGCCTATGGAAGGCAGGCTTGGGGTAGTCACGACACGGGCCCCGAGGACGGGTCGTGACACTATATGACCGTCTGTCTGAGGATGAAAAGTAGTGTTAAGGAATATGTGAGAACCAAAAGAATGATGGATACCTCTCCACACCCTAGAGGTAAAATGAGGATCTTGAGCATAAATGATTTCCTTGGGACTCCATGAAGTATCACCACATCCTCCAGATACTACCTCGACAAAACTTCCACTGATATCGACTCCTTGATTTCTATAAAGTGGGATGATTTCGTTAAATAGTCCACTATCACCCAAATAGCATCATGTCCTCCCAGATCTCTAGGTAAACTAGTAAAAAATTCCATTGAGATGTCCTCCCACTTCTACTGAGGAATATCTAATGGATAGAGCAGACCACTAGAAACACGGTGTTATGTTTTCACCTTTTGGCAGACCAAACATTGAGACACAAACTCTGCAACCACACACTTCAGCCGAGGCCACCAAAACTGGCTCCTCATGGCTTGGTACATCCTTTTCATGCCAGGATACAATTATAAAGGAGAAATATGGAACTATCTAAGAACTGTCTCACACATCATCAAAGAAACAAAAATCCTTCCATTATACAACACTCGATGTTGTTCAACCTCAGACCAACCATCATGGGCCTCACCACAAACAACTCATTCTCTCCAGACCTCCACCTCAAGATCCCCCAACTGGGACTCTTCCACCTGCTGCACCAGAGATGACTGCACCGTCATCTACAAAAAAACCTCTACCCCCAACTTCTCTCATATCGATATCTAAAGTTGATAGTTGTTCCATTACTCTTCATGAATCACCATATTCATGCACTACATCACCACGTGACTTCCTGCTCAGTGCATCAGCTATAAAATTACCCTTTCTAGGTTTATATGATATTTCAAAGTTGTATTCCTATAAGAACTCCATCCATAGACGCTGTCGTAAGTTTAAGTCACGCTTGGAGAAAACATACCTCAGGCTCTTATGACTGGTGAAAACCACAAATCACTCACGAATGAGGTAATGTCTCCAAAACTTCAGAGAAAACACCATGACTACCAACTCAAGATCATGGGTGGAATAGTTATGTTTATAGAGATTTAATTTTCAAGACCCCTAAGAAACAACTGATCTCTGCTACATCAGAACAGAGCCAAACCCCATATGTGAAGCGTCGTAGAAAACATCAAACTGAACTCCCTTTATTGGAAGATAAAGATCTGAAGCACTTAATAACTTATCCTTTAGATACTTGAAAGCTTCCTGAAACTGATCAATCCATACTAATTCCTGATCCTTGCTAGTCAAATCTCTCAGAGGAGTCGCAACTCGTTAGAAATAGGATACGAACCTCCTATAGTATCCTGCGAGACCAAGGAAACTTCGCACCTCTGACATTGTCTTGGGGGCTTCGCAAGACATAACTACTTTTATCTTCAATGGATACACATCTACTCCCTTCTGGGTCACAACATTACACAAGAAATAGACTTCTCGTGGCCAAAACTCACACTTCAACAACTTCCCAAACAACTGATGTTGACAAAGAACTCCTAAAATGGCATGTAGATACTCTGCATGCTCTTCATCATATGTGGAGTACACAAGGATGTCGTCGATGTAAAACACAAACAACTTGTCCAAGAACTCACGTAACATAGTGTTCATCAATCCCATGAACACTGCTAGAGCATTTTTCACACCGAATGGCATTATAATGAACTCATAATGCCCATGACGACAATTAAAAGCAATCTTCGAGATATCCTCATCCTTCACCCATGTATGATGATATCTTGACTCCAAGTAAATATTTGAGAACCATCTTGAAACCTTAAATTGATTGAATAAATAATCAATATGTAGAAGAGGATAACAATTATTCACTGTAACTTTTTTTAAGAGACGATAATCGACACACAACTACAAACTTCCATTAGCCTTCTTCACGAATAAAAATAGTGCACCCCACAGTGACACACTTGGCTGAACAAAACTACACTGTAAAAAACCATCAAGCTATACACATAGCTCTCCAAACTCAAAAGGTGACATCCTATATTGAGACATAGAGATAGGAGATGCTCTTGGTTGTAGATTGATCCCAAAATCAATCTCTCATCGAGGGGGTAAGGATACAACCTATTCTAGAAAGACATCAGTGTACTCTTATATGACCCTAGGAAACACCAACTTCTGAACCTATGAAGAACTCAGAATCAGCTCAGCCATCATGGATGATAAGGACATAGCATGCCTCTGACCCATCCGAGGGTCTCTCTCACCAATGAACACCCCTGACTCTCCATTCGCATCGAAGAACACAACCTGCCTCCTAAAGCAATACACGATAGTCTAAACTAAATACAACCAATCTATGCCGAGGATGAAATTGTATGGTTTTATTCGTAAACATAGAAAATCTCCCCAAGATCGGTGCTACCCCAACACTAGCTCACAGTCTCTACATACTTCAAACAAGTCATCTCAACCTCCAACTAGCGTAGTCAACACCAGGGGAATTGGAAGACTCTCTACCTCAAGTACCAAAGCATAGACAAGGGTAGGTGATATGAAGGAGTGTGTCACTCCTAAATCAAACAAGGAATACACCAAGGTAGAAAACAAGTAGAGGGTACCACGAATGACGTCTGGCTCAGATGGCACTGGAAACTCTAAAGAATGAAGCTGACCGCAACCACCTCCACAACCTCTATGACCCTGATGAAGACCACCACCACAACCGCGATCTAATCTGTAAGGATGGGGAGCATCATAGGGTTATCCTCTTCTTACCCCATCTAACCTCTATTGATCCAAATCTGGTGTAACCTGCTGCTGCTACCTTGGCTGGAACTGCCTCAACAAAGGAACCTAGAGCGGAACACCTGGTGCATGATGACTGCTCGGAAAGGTTGGGCACTCTCACTACTGATGACCTTGACCACCACAAGAAAAAAAACCCTGATATTTTGGCATAGTTCTGAGAGCTACAACCCCTAGAGAAATGAGATGCTGAGGGCTGGGACCTACCCCCAGCCGAATGAAAACTCTTCTTCCCTGAAAACCGGGAACCCCAAACCACATATCTACTTCTTGAGGAATCATGAAGACTTCCCTCTCATGATGATCTGGTTCTAGCCAATGTTATCTCGATGACCTCTGCCCTTGCCAGCACCTCAATATATGTCTTTAGCATAAATGGGGTGACCTGCCACTGGATCTCTGGATTCAAAGCCTCCTCAAAATTCCTCACCCTGACCTCCTCATCTAGAAATAGGTCCGAATCATATCGTAAAAGGTTCCTGAAATGGATTCCAAACTCTCGCACACTGGAGCTCCCCTGTCGAAGGGTAAGATACTCCTCGTGACTGGACGTCTTTGTGGTCAAAGAAAGAAACTCAACTCTAAACTTGTCTTGGAACTCCTCTCATGAGACTGATAACTCCTCACGATCCCCAAGGAACAAGAACCACCACTGCCTCACTACTCCCCACAACATCATCACATCCATGGACACCCAGTGCTCCTTCTGAGAATAGATCGAACTGAATCCTATATAGACCTCCTCCAACCAGTCTTTCGTGACTACATCTGAAACGGAGCCCTCATACTTCTGTAGAATCTGGCGCTGAAACTCCCAGAGTGTCCTCTTCAAAGTTTCATCATCGTCAACCTCTACCCAATGACGATCTGCTGGCACAACCTGCTGGACATCTTCTATGCGATCCTGATGAGGACGTTGACCTAGAGCCATACCTGTAAAATAGAAAATAGTTAGAACTCCTAGACCGAGAATATAGAAGTCTCAACATTAATTAGTTAATTAATTTTTTTCTTTTATTAATTTTAGGTTAACCTATCCCAAGGTATACCCATTCAAATACAGGCACAAAGAATAATGATGTATGATCATTTCCTAGGTCTCTACCCTGTAACTAGTATCACCTCATTTAGTAGCCATTGTAAACTTAAAGGTCCGTACATCAGATCATAGGGGTCTATAAACGCCTATGTCTCACCCGGTATCCATTGTTTACTTCACTTTCTAAACATGACTGACATCGTTGCCTTACAAACCCATGCAACCTCGCCTATGACTAACATCAAACTCCATCCTATCCCTCAACCCAACCTTTGATACCACCCTTTCACGGCCTCCACCCCACAAAGAGTACCCGTCTTGGGCTGGCAATGTGAGATGGGAGATAATGACCCCCCAAGTCCCGCCTCCAGTAGGCCCCGGGTTGGTGACTAGTACTGAGGGTATAGTAAACCCACAAATTAGAGGCATTACCCTCTACGAAAACAATGAAAATGGGAGAGATAAGATAGACACCAACCAAATACAACTCATACTGCAATATAAATGAAATCCCAAGTACAGATATGTAATGTCATAAAAAATTACTACAACTAAAAGGGGAAAAACTAAAAATACCAAAGGAAAGTAAAAACATCAGCAACCATAAGCCCAAATAGCTCTTGCAAACCCAAGCTAGTAGAAACCAGCTTGATCTCCAACCTACTCCATGTGACCTGAAAAACAGTTTATATTTACATAGGGTGAGAATAACAATATACTCAGTAGGATCCTCCCTGAAGGATCTCGTGCAAAATTAAAGAAAGCCAACTAAAGCATAGTGAACAAAAAGTGAAAGTAACTAGTCACCTAAAAAGGTATACTAAGTTCCCAGCCTCACCATGGATACTCTCACCAAGTAACGCATACAAGAGTATATAATATAATAAAGAATATCAAGGGTACCCTGCTACTACTTCCCCATAGGTTTGACACTTTTCCCCAACGTCGCACATCCTAAGAATCTCTCTCCAAAAAGGCTTGCTCGCAGACACCTAGGCAAAGCACCACAACATGAACCTCATGCAACAAAACCACCATGTACACGTAAGAAAAGTAACTAGGTAGTTTCTCGGATCCACCACAGCTCGCATAATGTGTATCACACATCAGATATTAAACCTCAAGCCATTACATACCATACACCGAGTAAGGATCCTCAAGCCATTACAACCTATACATGTTATACCTACAGTAGTACATAGGAAACTATATCCAGAATATATGTGTGTGAATAACCACAAGTCATTACAACCCTCTACACACATATATGGGGAAAACTAACCGTTGTGCTTACCAACACAAGTAACTCCCAAGAGAAGAGAGCGGGGCCAAAGAGGGTAGTCAACCATCCATCCTCCCACAGGAATATTGGGGAAAATACCCCCCAAGGCTCATAATCCTTGTGGTGTCAGTTTCCCTAACTAATGGGGTGGTGTAGCGTATAGAAACAAAAAAGTATAGAATATACTATAGATCACAACCACACTATGGGCGTAACCTAGTCTTAGAATCAACTACAACTAACATCTCTCGGACTCCCGACTACCACTTCTAAGACTAGGTATCCTATAAGCACACAAACATTTAAAAAAAACTTTTTTACATTAATTAATTTCCTTTTTATCAGTTGAAATTTTTGTTAATTAATTATTTTAACATTAATTAACCATTAACAATTCCACATTATATTTCATTAGCATTACCCCCAAAGTCTATTGTCCTCAGCATTGCATCCCAGCAAGGTCCAACTCCTTGGGTTAACATCATTTATTTAATAATTTATTAACAACATTACTTTCCCATATTCCAAACATTCTAGAGAAACATTCTAAGATACTAAATAGAAGGGGTATCAACTCGGTGAGTAGATGAACTACCCGTTAAGTCTTTTCCACATATAGAAAGAGCATATACCCATCCTCCCTTGAGAAGCTAAACACGGAAAGCATGTGGCATACCCCATGTGTCTTCACCCCTTTATGGAAGGAGGGTAAGTAAACCAGGTGCCTTGAGCAGTGGGGAAAGTAAAAAGAATAAACAACCAACAAGAATCAATAAGCATCCAAACATTCACATCCAACCCGTTCCATCATCCCTGGTGTCCTCCCTGACACCCACATGCATAAACTGATGTATCTCGCCACTCTAGGCCTCAACTACTGCCACAAGCAGTAGGCTTTCCTGCCCTCACATATCACAATAACCATCCAGGATCACATCACAACACAAGCAGTAGGAAAACAACCATCATATCAGTTGGGCCCTTGTCCCTTAAACAAGAAAGAGGGTAACTAAGAACCCAATAAGGAATTTTCAAACAACTAGTTCCTTAATCCATATTGAATTAAACAATTTATTATTCGTAGGTTCCAAATTCGGGAAAACTAAATAGTAAGCTATCACAAATTGATTAAACATGCTTACTACATCGATTTTATTAGTATCAAATTACAACAACAAAAATTAGATTCATTCACATGCCTCTTTAACTTTATCCAAACAATTATCAATTAAATCTAGATTTATCTTCTTTACCAATTTCCATCAAGAACAAAAAGATAAACAAAGAAAGCATAGGTATCACACAATCTAGCAAAACAAGAGGCAATAACATACGATCTATATCAATTTATTTATCTTATTCAAATATTTATTTTGTCAATTTCATTGTGATCCAGTGGGATAAAACACGCTAACTCTACAATTGCACATAAAATAAAAGAGAAGCAATGAATCTACTACCTCAAATGGTTATTGACGTTCTTTATATGAAAATGAGACACACAACGGGTCAAGATCTCCTCCCCCTGTGACAACTACATCCACCCGAGGATGCCGAGACACCACTACACCCGTCAATACTCAAGAAAATCCCATTATGAACATGGAGATAGCATTCCATAAAAATGGAAAGGATAAATAGAAGGGAATAAACCCAAAATAATGATGATAGTTCATACCTTATATCAAATATTGATCGATACTAATTGGTTGCATCAAAACTGAGTGGAACCAATACAAGGAGGAAAGTTTGATTGTGCAACTCCTACGGGATGGAATGAAAGGTTCGATCATCTCATATCTAATAACAAAGAACAAGAATTTGAGAGGAAGATATATCATACCTTTAGAAGATTTAATGGAGCAGAGGTTTAAGATACATGAGATTTTCCATTAAAAGTGGATCACATTGAACCACATAGTTTGACCAAGTAAAAGCATCTCGAGACTTAGAGTAATTAATGTAGGGGTTATGTACTTTGAATCGGCCTTGGAGTCCATAACATGAGGCTTGAAATGGATTTTACATCAAAGGAAATGTTAAAGGGGAGAAACTATAGGAAGATAGAAAGACTGTTCATGAACTCGAAATTTTGCAAAGGAAAAACACTGTTCATGAACCTCACCATTGAAACCTCACCGTTGGAACCTCACTGTTGAAACCTCACCATTCTAGAAACACTATTCAAGAAATCAAAATTTGGAAAAGGAAAAAAACTTTTCATGAACCTCACCATTGGAACCTAACCATTATAGAAACATTGTTCATGAACATAAAATTTGGAAAAGGAAAAACCCTGTTCATGAACCTCACCTAAGGCTACCGATGACACTGTTCACATAAGGTCACCATTACATTGTCCACATAAGGTTACCGATGACACTGTTCAAATAAGGTTACCGTTGCACTGTTCACTAAAGGTTACCGATGAAACTATTCACATAAGTTCACCGTTGCACTGTTCACATAAGGTTACCATTGCATTGTTCACCTAAGGCTACCACTACACTATTCACCTAAGACTACTGTTGGAACTATTACCAAGGCTACCATTGGAACTGTTGAGAGCAGTCTACCATTGGAACTTTTCACAAGGCTACTGTTGGAACTGTTCACAACGGTCTACCATTGGAACTATTCACAAGGCTACCATTGGAACTGTTCACTGAATTGGAAATTGGGAAAAGTGATGGGGATAAGTCACCTTGACCTCCCAGAACACCTCAGACACCATATTTTTGAAAAGTAATGGACCAGAGGGGTCTGAGCCATTATAGTTAGTGTGGTTCCATATTCTATATTAATGTAGAGATTCACATAATTTTCCCCTTCCAAAAAACAATATTCTTTCAAGAATAGAAACAAAATAATCTACATTAAATGTTAACCCATGCCCCTCTCTCTAATTTATTTCCTTTTTAATAATTATTTTCATACTTTAAATATAATTTAAAATATGTTAGAAGTATTATTTTAAATATAAGTATGAAACAACAAACAAATAATATCGATAAAGGGGGTTACTAAATAAACTCAATCAATTAATGAGTTATACAAACCTAATCATCACTAATAAGTAAATATGAATTCACTATTTATTTATTATTAATGTCTATATTAATATAAATTTATAATTTATTATAGAAAAAAATTAAACAGACACATAAGAACATGAAATTTCTTATATTATTATCGATTCCTACTTATCAACTCCTATATAAGAGGCATGAGACTAGAGAAGATAGGTTAAGGAAAAAATAAATAAAAAACAACCTAGAATTTATATGGTAACTCAAGTATCCAACATAATTATGCTATAAAAACATATATATGGATTACTTATTATGTCGAGAGAGTTTTTTCTTTTAGATATAATCAATACTAATATCCCTAGTTTCACTCTGATTCTATTTTGTAACATTTTTGACATAGTACACCCAAATAGTTCTCAATTCAGGTCAGCACATCACCTCAAACAAACTTCTCAATCACTAAAGTCTTGTGTCAATGCTAAGGGATATAGATAACATGTTTGAGGGTTAACCCTTTTAATGTTTAACTACACTCAATTTGATCATGCTATAAATCCAGCATTACCTTTGTAGTAGCGCGTGGTGAAAAATTCATTTTATTTATCCATACAGGCCCATACACATATATTGAATGACCTTACTATATGAAATCATCCTTCTATTTCTTCAAAACCATTGTATATAGAAGATAAATATGAAATAAAACCACTCATTGTATTTTAGTGGTGAGGATATGATATGTAGTGTTCATCATGGTTAAGAAAACTATTGAAAAGAAAAATACAGAACCCAAAAAATAAAACAATGATAGATGAAAATTGGAAAATAATATTCATTGTATTCTATCCTTGATTCATCCAAAAAAATGTAGTGGAGTCATGCCAGAAGTAGAGGAGTTTTGTGAGAGATTGAGAATCACGAGTGACTGAGTCGCGGTTAGGGTTCTTTTATATAGACTAAGGACACTTTTAATAGCGATTTCAGAAAATCACTGATAAATATCCCTTTTATCAATGCTAAATTGATAAGCACTAATAAAAGGGATATTTATCAACAATTTTTAGCATTAATAAAAGACATATTTATAAGCACTAACATTTTAATGTTGATAAATATTTCCTTTAACATCACTCTTTTAGTAGTGATAAATATTCCTTTCATCTGCACTCAAACTTTAGTGAAGATAAATGATTTATAATTATAATTAATTAAATTAAATTTATTATAATTTTAAAATTATTTTAATATATATAAATATTTTTTTACAATTATTTAAATATATAAAATTATTTATTTATAATTATTTAAATACTTATATAAAAAATAAGAATTATTTTTTATAATAATTATAAATATAGTAAATATACATTTATAAACATATTTATTTATAAATATTAATTTACAAATATATTTTTAACATTATTAGTGGATATATTATCTTAAATACATGCATTTTAAAACTAAGTGAAATTGAATAATTCAAAATGAGTAAACTTCAAAAATATTGAAAAAATGGATAAGTTTTATTAATTAAATATATATTATTAAAAAAATATGGATATATATATAAGTAAAGTTGAATACATATTGAAAATACTAAAACCTTATAAATAAATAAATATAAATAAATAATAGAAAATGATAAAATTCAAAAATAAAATAAAAAATAAAAATATATTAAAAATAAATACCCTAACTATAATAGTATTAAAAATAAATAAATAAAATTGACTGATTAAAAACATAATATATTAAATGTATCATGTTATAATGAAATTTTAAAATATACTAAAATTTGAATAAATCACATAAATATCAAGTGTATGTGTTTATATATATTGCGTAAATATATTTTTGTGTGTGTTTGTATATAAAAATGCATTAATTATACACACATACACACACAAACACACACACACACATATATATGTGAAATCAATGTAACACACGACGTTTGATATATGTTAAATTGAAAAAAAATCAAAAAATATTAAAAATGAATGACATAATTTTTTTTTAATTAAAATTTTATTCATTTTTTATATATTTATATTGAATATATATTATTCATAATTAATATATATATATATATATATATATTATACTTATTCATTTTTATTAATAAAATTTTTATTAATAATTTTTTATTTTTTTATAATTTTATAATTTTATAATTTATAATTTAATTATTAAAATTTATTCATTTTATATATCTATATTTAATACATACTATTTTTTAATATTTATAATCGATATATATGTATATTAAATTTATTCATTTTTAATAATAATTATTTAATTAATAAAATATTAAATATTTTTCTTAATTTACTCATTTTAATTTTTTAATTGTTTAATTATTTAATTTTATTCATTTTACATATCTATATATTTAATATATAATATTTACTTATTTTTAAAATTTATTTATATATATATTCAATTTATTCATTTTTAACAATAATTTTTTAATTAATGAAATTGTTATTTTTTTTATTTATTTAATTATTTCATTTTATTCTGGACCTTTATCAGCACTCAAAAAGAACTGATAAAGGGTTCCCTTTATCAGCTCTAAAAAAGGAACTAATAAAGGGCAGCTTTTATCAGTGCTAAAAATAAAGCGCTGATAAATGGTAACCTTCATGAGCACTAAAATAAAGCACTAATAAAGGTTCCCTTTTATCAGTGCTAAAAAATAATAGATAAAGGGTGCCCTTTATCAGTATTTTTTTAGCACTGATAAAGGGATCCCTTTATCAGTGCTTATTTTAGCACAGATAAAAATGGACATTATTAGCAGCTTTTTCTAGCGCTGATAAATGCCAGTGCTGTTAAAGGCATGTTTTGTTTCCAAACACCTCAAACAGAACTCAAATCAGAGAAGAATTAAAAGAGTTACACCAATATTGAAGGAGAGGAGGAGAATAAATCAATAAAGGGATTCTATAAAAATGATGTAGAAAAAATTTGAGTGAGGTTAAAGGGTGAAAAGTGGGGAAAAGACAAATTTTCCCCTATTAAGAAAAAGAGCTTCCCTAGACCCACTAGCTAGTGGATGGGTCTCATCAACTATTTGATGGGTTTCCAGTTTTTATGCCATATTATAGGAAGTACACCAGATAACTATTAGCCTCTAACTGGCTAGCCAGTGGTGATGTAGCCTTAAGGCCGCATGCCCTGACCTCCTCTTAATCCTTCCAAATGCCTCTAAGACCCATGTAACTCCCCTTGAACACTTATTTAAGGATAAAAATAGAGTGTTTTTGGAAAAAATAAATAGATTCAATACCTTGGTAAAGGGAAGGAGTATTGCACATTACATTCTAGGTGCGGTATCATAATATTTAGTTTTTATCTACCTTGAACTCAGTTTATTTTAAAAAGTTATGCACTTGAAAATAGTATTTGAATATAGTTTGTGTATATTGGGTTTTAGGTTTATTATGAATTTAATTATCTCTTGAGTAAAGTCTCCCTGAGAAGAGGGACTTGGGGTTGGACTATCCACTAACCTCGAGGCTTATGACTTGTTCTAGAAAGGAAAGGGGTTGACTATCTATAACTCTCTTCATACTCAGGCAGAGATTGTAAATATCATATAACTCTAATCCTTTATAGGAAGATCGAATGTAACTTATGCATGATATGTGTTTGGATATGTTTGAATATGTTTGAATTATATTATTTAGGTGAGTAACACAAACTTGTAGGTTGTGTAAATAGTTACACATTAATATAGTGTTAAAACATTGATTTAGTGGATAAAATAGGGATTCCAAAACTAAATCATGAGAATTATGAATACAAAAAAAGGAATAAAAGAACGAGATAATAAAAATTGAATGATATGTAATGAGTTTAATATAAATGTGGTGTATTTTAAATTGGTTATACATTTAAAGGGGAACCTCTGAAATACTAAGTGTTAGATTCCTTCTAAAGAAACACTTTTTAAGACCTCTATCATCCAAAAAGGTAGATCATGACAATTTTAGGTGCCCCTGGATTATATTTTGTAAGGAAGACAAGTAATGGGTGATTCTAATAGGATTAAACACCAATTATTGGTGTTTTCTTTTGGGTTACACTAACCGATAAACCCTAATAGGATTAAGGTACTAGGGAAATATAGTTAAGTTTATTCATTTTATGGATTCAAATAAACAATTATCCATTTAGATATCCAAGAGTCATATATAATATGATTGGGATGATTCCCTATCAAAATAAATAAGTGATGAGAGAAACATCAAAGAAAACTCATTACTTAGTGAAATATGAATCTTAGCTCACTAAATAGATGTGGTGTACATGGTCATCATTTTTAGTGTGGGTATTTTCATTAAAAGTCCTTTATGAAAATATATAACTCATGATACTCACCCATAGATATGTATTTTTTATAGAATATGTTTTACTTCAGGATAATCATATCGAGATCCATTATTTATATAACCTATAAGACACTTATAGATTGGTATTTAAGGTTGATAAGTGTTCTCAAAGTGAAGAGTTTTTAGAATCAGAATGTGAATGTTATAGAGGTAAATTTCACCAAATTTGAATCATAGTTATTAGATACCAGGTATGTATCACACATTTGTGTTGATAAACAAAAACTTATAAATAATATGGAATTTAAAAAGGATGAATTGGATCTCTATATTGGTAAGGGAGAAAGAGTTTCTGCACTAGAGGTTGGAAGTTATGATCTGATTTTACAAAGTAGATTAATCTAAGAATTGGATAATTATTATTATGTTCCCATAATAAATAGAAATTTTATTTCTATATCTTGTTTGGAAAATAATGGATTTTCATTCATTATTAAGAATAAGAGTTTTTATATATATGTGAATGAGATGTTTTATTGAATTGGGAATTTGATAAATGGTTTTTATATTATTGATATAGATAATCTAGAATATAAAATTTAGAATAATAAGGACATGGTTGATTCTAATCCCACTAACATTTGGCATTGTCTCCTTGGATGTATAAAGAAGAAACACATATAAAGACTCCATAAATATGGATTTTTGGAACCACTCAATTATGAACTGTTTTAGAATTGAAAATTTTATTTATTTAAGAATAACAACCAAACAACCTTTTATTGGAAAAGGTGAAAGGGTTAGTAGACTATTATATCTCATACACAGTGATGTGTGCAGACCAATGAGTACTTAAGAAAGTGGTGTTTTTAGTTACTTTCTTACTTTTATCAATGACTTTAGTCGGTATGGTAATGAGTTTCTGATGAGTCAAAAGTATGAATCTTTTGGAAAGTTTTAATAGTTTCATAATGAAGTTCAAAATAATCTAGGAAAGAGTATTATGATTTTTAATCAGATTGGGGTGGTGAATAATTTAGCCAGTATTTCATCGATCATCTGAGGAATTATGTTATTGTTCCAAAACTCACTCATCCTTGAACACCATGGTGGAATTGTGTGTCTGAGAGGAGGAATTATATTCATTTGGATATGGTTTTATTGATGATGAGTCAGTGTGATATTTCTATCATATTCTGAAGATATGATCTTGAGACTGCTTCATTCCTACTTTATTGTGTTCTATAAAAACTTAGAATTTTCGATTATTTACATCAATAATATCTTCAATATCTTTTGTTACACACAAAACCAAACACATGCAACATTAAACTAAAATGAATTGTGATATATTATATGATTATTATAAATAAAAATATAAAAACAATAAAACCTTTAGTAAATAAAATAATATTAATAAATTTAAAATGATTATATTTAGAAGATAAATAATCAATATTAAAAAGGATTTTTTTTCAAATAACTATTTTTAAAATTATTATGTAATATAACCTAATAAATTAAATTAACCAATTTTAAAATATTATTATTTTAATATATGATATTTTAATATATGAATAAATCTGTTAACATTATTTAAATTTGATATTGATATGAAATAATATTAAAAACGCTTAATGTTCAAAAATGATATTTTTCAATAAAACAGTTCTTATTTATATTATATATTTAGATTTAAATAAACTAAATATATAAATTTTATAAATTTAATTTGATAAAAAATAAATTCATCTTTTTATTTAAAATTTAAAAATTATCTTACGGTTAATTTTTGAGATTTTTCTAAAATAATTGATTTTTAGGAGAATAGAGAAAATATACCGATTTTTCTATTACTTCCACTTTTATGACATAAATTTATTTAAAAAACTTTTTATATAAAAATATACATTTATAAATTAAAATAAATTAATTTAAAATACTATTTTTCATCTATAAAACACATGTTTAATGTTTTGGAAACTTGAGTAATATTTTAATCTAAAAACTATTTATATTTCTTATATTAAAAATTAGTTGTCATCACTTATATAAATTAAATTTAGAAAAATATATTTAATATTTTTTTATCAAAATTATCATATTATGTAATAATTTAAATATTATTTTTATGTATAAAAGTATTATTACTAGGATTAAAGTTAATGACCATGATAATGGAGAAATAGTTATTTTCAAAGAATTGTTTTATTAATATTGTATAAATTTTATCTGATAAATTATATTGATCTACATTATATAATAAATTTTATGTAATGGTTAATATATATATAAAAATATATTTTCACTCAAGAAATTTATAATAAATACTAAATGATATTAGGAACATATAATGGTAAAAACAATATTTTTCTATAAAACAATTATTCTATATATTAAATGTTTTATTTTAAAAGTTAATTTTATCTTATATATAAATTGAATTAGAATATATGGAGACTAAATTTAGGTTTAGGATATAAAAAGTTGGTTATAAGGGGTACTTTATATTTTTAATAAAATCTAAACTAATAGGGTAAAAACTAGTTACCAAGGTAAAAACCAAATGGGAAAAATGTAAAAATAAAGTAGTAAAAGTCTTGAAACATGTTTAAAGAATGTGATAAAATGTATTTATAGAATTTATAAACCTTATATCACAAAAAATAAATTATTTATTACTTTTGGAGCCATTGACCATTGAATAGTGTCATTCCATTATTGAAAAATAATTGGTGTTCACAAAAGTGACCTTTTATTCACTTATAAAAGAGGATCACTGCCATCATATCAAGGTTACACATTACCATAAAAATTTACTTGAACCAATAAAAAATTTTAATCTCTTATAATTCCATTGCATGAACTAAACCCCTTATTCACCATATGTTATCCCAATCCATTCATTTCCAATGTGTCTTTTAAGAGAAAGTTCATGGTCCCAAAGTGATTATTACTAAATCAATATCATTTTATTTTTATTAATTACCTTACAAACATATATAAAAATAGTTATATAATTACATAAAAATAATTATTATACTATATTTTTATTATAATAATGTAAAAACCTTACCTATTCCTTTCTATCAACTTAAAAAAACCAACGAATGTTGATTGTGCATTGTGAGGACTACCACCTCACTGAAGTGACATATTTTTTTTTTAATCACCACATATATTAGATAGTTATAAGGGTAAAATTGATGAATAAATGTTTCATATATGATATAATTATTATTATGAAGAGAAAAATTATAATCCCCCTTCTTTCCCTCTTCTTTTTTGAGAAATGAAAATGTTATCCATGTGTTGTGCAGACAGATGCCTCCATAAAGTAACATATCTATTTTTTTTAATTTATATTATTTATTATTTATTAATACTTATTAAAATAAGATAAAAAAATTAAAATTATCTAAATAATATCATTATTGTTCTATAATAATGATATTATTCTCCATATTGACAAATTTCATAATCCATCATCCATTAACTATGTTATGTTCATGTTTGGGTCAATATAACTACCTACCTGAAATTTTTTCTCAAATAATATCATGGATGACTATGAAAACATAAATAAGGATAACATTTGATATAAATAATCAAATAAATATTTTATTTTAGTTCCAGAACAATAACATTAACTTTAAAATCATGAATTAAGATACCACTGTTAGTTTGTGAAAAATCATTGAAACATGCTCATCGATGAGTTCATATTTAAGGAACATAAAAAAACTCCCAAAGAATTAAATTATAACATTATAAATAATTATAAAACACAAATTCCTATACCTTTTATAAACTATGAATTATGATCTTTTGGAGAAGAATGAAAAACAACAATGCTTTTATGAAACTAGTACTAAAAAATTACGATTACCCCTACTCATTATTAAAAGTAGATAATAACCAACTTATATACATGTAGAGAAAAATTATAAATTAATTTTATAAAAGTTTACATTTTTTAATAAGGTTCTTATATCACACTTAAGTCTTTGATTTCACCCTTTATTCCGGTTTGGGCTTGGTTCTCGGTTATTTTCTTAGGAACCGAGTGTGTCGAGTTTGAATTTTAGAGGTCTTTCCTTTGGTTATTCTTAGTATAGTTCTTATTCATGAGTATCCCCTTGAATTTTAAAGAAAAATATAAGTTTTTGGGTAGAAAGTGTGGTGCGTATGGTTGGAGCGTGGTTAGTAGAAACCGTACTCCCTGCCTAGGTAACTGTACGGTAAGTTGGGGGTTTTGGCCAAAAGATTCAGCACGGTAAGTCAGGACATGGGGATTAGCCATGTGGTATATACCTACTTATAAAGAGAGGTGCGAACATTTATTGCATGGTTTGAAAAATCCTGCAAACTAACCATGCGGCCTGTCCAAGTCATTAAAATTAGGTTTTTACTTTTCTCTCTCCCCAATTTTTAGCCCAAACTCCCCCTTGCTCGACCCATATGAACTCCCCAGCCCTAGGTGTGCCTCCCTCTTCCTCTCCTTTCTCTTGGGATCCCTACTTTGGGTGGATTTGGTACAGATTTTTCAAGGAAACTCCACACAAGTGGTTTCTACCTTATTTCCTCCCTCTTTATAGGGTTTCTACTCTTCCTTCTTAGGGTTTCAGTTTTCTAGTGAGTATGGTGGAAGATTTAGGGTTTTTTATTATTTAATATGGTAAAATATTGATGATTTTGGTCAGATATTTCCTTTATAGGGTATTATGGTGGTGAGGATGTGGTTTCAAATCATTTTCCAGAAGTTTCTTCCCATGAGGTAGGTGGTTCCATGCCTTAATATTTTTAGATTTTTTTAATATTCTTGCATTTCCTTATAAATGTGTTTTATGGATTTATTATGTCATGAAAAATGTGTTATGAATTTATTTTGTCATGATTAAGTAATGGAAATAGGTTTCATAAAGTATAATGACTATGTTTTGGGTGTGATTTATTGTCGTTATTCTTGAAGGTGTTTTATGAATTGTTTGGAAAATGTAAAATGTGTTTTCAAAGGCACTTGATGTCCGATTATGTTAAAAAATGAGGTTTTAAAATGAAATAAATTATTTTGGAATGTTATCCTTTTTTGTTAAGTTTTAAATATGATTTGATAAATGAGTGAATGATGTGAAGCGTGTTGTGAAATTAATTTGTCTTATGTGCGGATTTGGAACATGCTCAACATATGAAAAGTAAGTGGATTTAATTGTGTGTTTTCTTGTGACACCACCAAATTAATTTTTTTTATAAAATGTGAAAGTCATGTTAAAGTGTGTTTTTGAAATGGTTTTGGATTCTGTAAAATGAAGGGTTCTTTACTTATGAAAATGTGTGGTTACCATGTATTAATTCTTGAATGTGGTTATTTGTGTATTTTGTGAAATGGGATTGAGCACAAGGGAATCTTGGGTATCTAGGTGGGATGACTAGTTCTAGTGAACTATTGATTCAGAAGTGGAAAATTCCTAGTTTCACTTAGCTGGATTGAAGATTAAAACAGTAACTAAACTATGATGATTATGGGAGACCACTAGGATATTGGGGTGGCCCCTCCTAGTGGTTCGTGCATGATAAAGCTATGATTGTTGTTTTTATACCACCTTACATTGAGTTATGAGGTTTTAGTGTCCAACTCAAGATAGATTAACCCTAGTGATTACCCATGGTTCTCACTCATGACTTGAAGCCTATAAGATAAGGTTCTAACCGTCAAAATATGACAAAACTTTTGTTTATTTTTTTTGTTTCAAGAAAGTTTATTTGAAAAAGGTTTACCCCTAAAATTCCCTACCTTATAATTGTTTCCCTAAATTTTTTCTTAGAAAATTTCCAAATGTTTTAACAGAAATGATCCTATAAAATTATCTTGAAATTTTATATCATGAAATCTTTTTATTTGGGTGGCATCCTATTGGGATTTAGATCACACCCTATGTACACCTTTGGGTGTATGTAGACCTTGTTGTATGTTTTTTTAGGTAAAGTAAAGATGTTTCATGGAAATGTTAGTGGATTTGGTTTTTAGTACTCCTTATTATTGACATTGATGGTGGTGGCTTGAGGGTGATTCTCCTCTTATCATATGGTGGTTATTGGTCTTTTTTTGTTTCACCTTTTTTATAGTTGTATCTTGGTTTTTGGTTAAAGTTTTAGATGTTAAGTATGGAAAATCATCTATTCTATGTTTGGTTGTATATTTTTTAGTTTGGTTTTATTTATAATTGTTGGTTGTTTATGTTTATGTGATCTGGTAAAATCATTCCCAAGGTATGTTATTGATACCCAGACACTAGTTTCCAGCCTGTGGAGATTGTGAGCGCCTTTAGGGCCCTACCACGGATTGGGTCGGGCACCAGGTTTGTTGGTGTTGCAGTTTAGTTCATGAAAAATGGTATCAGTGGAGGTTACACTCTTTTGGGTCATGTTTTTTGGGAAAGAGTCTAGGTAGACCAGATCTAGGATTATCAAGACTTGATGTCCTGGTTACAAGTACGTCGGCTGGCCATCACACCTCGTGGTGAGACTCAAGTTACCAGGGTAGGCCGAGTTTTATTTGGGTTCTTTGGGTTTTGTGGATTTATTTGTGTCTATAAAATGAAATTATAGTTGATTCAATGGTATCAATGATCTTGACGGGCCTGGAATGCCATGTGGAGGTGGTTAAATGGTCCTAGAACACTCTCTATGGTAGTGGTGTGATAGGAATATGGCCCCAACCATATATTTGAGTCACCAATAAACACTAGTTTTCCCCTTTGAGAAGCATCTCATGTCTCTTTAGGTTTTGAAAATCATTTTTAAAACCCTCATTTTAATATTTTAAAAACTGGATTTTAAAGTGGAAATGGTTTGGTTTTGGAAAAATAGAAAATGAGTTTCCAGAATAATTCATAATGAAATTTTAGAAAAGGGAATTTTTATGAAATAGTCTTTGTGTAAAACGAGAATGATTTCAAGGAGATTGAATTTTTATAATCAGTACTTGTGGTTTATAAAAAATTGTCTGTTTATAAAATGGAGATTTATTTTCAAAAGGATTTTGGAAACTTGTTTTAAATAAGAATATATGAGTTTTTAATTAAATGGTTACTGATGAATGTGGATTTGATGTGCAATTGAAAATATTTTCAAGTGGGATGAAATGTTTTGGAAGTTATGTGTAGAGTTTGAAAAATGGTTTTATTTGAATGGTTGGTGTTTTTATAATTTTTTTGTGAGATTCGAATTGGGTTTTAGGTTTTGTAGAAATTAGTTTTTGAAAAGAGGATTCATTGGATTTGAAAAGAAAATTTGTGTTGAATATTTATTTTAGAAAGTGTAAAAGTTTTGTTTGAAACTTTTTATTTCCATGAGTGATCACATGAATATTATATGTGTGGAAAGTGAATGGGTGCCTAGTGTGGCATGAGAACATGAATGTGTGAGACCCTTGAAGGACCCATGGTGAATGTGCAACTCACCAAGATTGTTTTCTTTTCAAAAAAGATTTTTAATGAAACTATGTGATGTTTTTAAAACTAGTGGTTGCATGGCATGTATTCTTGTGATTTGGGAATGTCTCTTGCAATTTATTTTGAGTTTAAGAACTCTTGTTTAAATGGTCGTTCAAGTTTGAGTTCTTGTCGATGGGTAGGCTTTGAAATAACGATTAGTGATATCTTTTGAAAAATATTTTGGGAAGCCTTTGCAGTGGTGCTCTCTGTATGTTCGGTATTTGTTTATGGTACATTTTTTCCAAAATACTAGTTTTATTGGGTCCTTGGTTTCTATTTTTGGATATTGTATTCCCCCAAAAAGAATTGAGGCATATTTAAAGTGTATCCATGGGTGATTCACCATTAGAATACCATCTAGTTAATTAATGTAAGGAATTTTCCCTTGAATTTCAGAAGTTGAACCCGCATAACCTTTTTAAGTTGAGTGAATCCCTTCACAGTAGAAGAGTAGATGTTTAGGGGATTGAAAGAAACATTGGTTTATTGAGTCATTTTATTATTCAAAGGTGAATTTTGACACCGTTAAACCTGAAGGTGTTATTTGGAAGCGATGAAGGAAATTCTAGTTAGGAGAGTGGAAAGTAGTCTAGGTTTTTGGTGTTAGATACTGTCTTAAAGGGTCTTTGGATCTTTCTTTGATTTATTCTAAGCAAGGGATTAAAATTCACTACTAGTGTGGAGAATCTGATCATAATAGGTTGTTATGACCACTTGGAGAAATCGTGTGATTCTCAGGACTCAGTTTAATTTTCCTTTCCTTGTAAGTCCCCTTAGGTTGTAATGGTCATGTAAGAACCCAAATCTTCTTTTCTGATAAGTTTTTCTCATTTCTGGTGTTTTTGACAAAAAGAAGAGTTTCTAGAAATTTTTAAAGTACACGCTGTGTACTTATTTTTACACACCGTGTACTCTTTTGCCACATGTAGCCGTGTGATGGACATATAATGACTGAGCACATAGCTGTGTGTGGTGACCTGGAGACTGCCTAATGCGGGGGTCGGTAAGGGCAAGTACACAACATGTACTTATAAAGTACACACCGTTTAATTTATTTTTTTTCATTAAATGAATCGGGGTCACATCTAATTAGCCAAAGTATCTTCTTCTTCATCTTCTTCAAATGATAATGTCCATAAAATGATGATCTTTTTCCAAGCCCCTGATCAACCATTTGTTCTCTATTTCGACTACCCTCAATTGCGTTGGGATCTTCATGATAAGCTATTCCTTCTTCTATAGATTTGTTTCTTGATTCCTCCTATTTAAAGAGTTATCTTTGGTTAAACATTTTAGAAATTTTTGTATATCTACAACATTATAAGGAGAATCAAAGATTGATATTCATGTGTAGCGATCTCACAATGCTGAGGTCGGTAGTTTGTGCCTTTCCATATATAGTCTTTGAGTTATATGTGCAAAAGTTCCCAATACCCTTGTTCTGGGTATTGCGTGGTTACAATTTTAGCCCTATTAATTTCCTGTTATGCCTGTATGTTTGAGTAGAGGTTAATTAAATGTGAATAGGGTTAATTGATATTCTTTGGATATGTTTTCCCATGCATGTTTTATTTAAGACCGTTTGGTCTCGGTTAACCTGTTAGGCTGCGGTGCTTTCCATTCCTAGTACTGATAAAATGGAGGGATATTTTTATCTGACATGATGTTATGATATAGACTCTTTATCCAAGTAGTTATTGAGGTATACTTTGGCCGTTATATATTGCTGTACTTGATTGACTTACACAGGGCTGTGGGAACCAGGTGTAGTAGACTATAGGGGGAATGGATGCTGAGGGCTTCCCCAGAGTGTCTATTTTACTGTTACGATGTGAGAACATAGGGGGAATGGACGTATGTTCTTCCTCAGAGTATTTGTAGTTCCTAGATGCATGCCAAATGGGTAATTGGACATTGAGTTCTTCCTTAGAGCACCTTTTAGTTACCGATATGAGACTATAGGGGGAAATGACGGTGAGTGCCTTCTCAGAGAGTCTGTACAAAAGCTGAACCAGAGGGGTTAGACCATGTGTACATCCCATATGGTTTATTGTGTTTTTTTTGTTTGTACTATAGGGGTTAGGATGTGATTAATTTCTAGAGGATTATCTGCTTATGATTATCTTCTTACTTGATAAATGAAACTGAATGCATTGAAACTATAGGATTGTTTACTTTTGAGTACTTCCTTTTTTACTGATTCTCTTTGCTTATTGCTTACCATATATATTCACTGATTGTTAATAATAGAGATTTGGGTGGTAGAATATTGGTATTAGTCTCACACCCTATTTGGGTCATTATTTTGGGCCCAAACATATTATATTTATATAGGTATAGACAATGGCAAGCACCCTTCTACTTCAGGTACTTGAATGCTAGGAGCTGGAGAGCATGAGACCAAGATGAGGCTTGCGATGCTGAGGAGTTTATTCTTGTTTTTCTTTTGTACTTGGTTTAGTATTTCATTCCATCATTGTGACTTGTTTGGTTGTTTTCCTAGATATATGTATCATGTATCATTTATATATGTTCTTCAGTTGTTCTTACTTTTAGTATTCTTCTGTTTACTATTGAATGGTATTATTACTACTTCCACTATTTTTATCTATTTATTTCAATTGTGTTACTCTACTAATGAGGGAATACATTCCCCACTATCACACCCAAGACCCTCGGTGCTAGTCGGCAGCCTCTGGCATTCAGGGAAATGTACTTGAGGCGATGTGACCAACCAAGTACGTGGCACCTCTGGGTGACTTCCGAAACCAGGACGTTACAAAGTGGTATTAAAGGTATTTTTTTCTTCTTGACTTAGTGTTTAGAGCCTATATTTTGGGATAAGAATGAAATAGGTACTTGATAATAAGTTGTTCCCAGGAGTATCTAACCCATGTATAGGGAAAATCCAATTTACCTCGTTATTGCAATTTTCTGATTTTGCAATTTTTACAGTTGATTTGATTTCACCATTGGCTGATTCACATGTTTTGTGATATTATTGTTGATATTATTGATGTTTTATTTCTGTTGAAACCCGATGAGATGATGGTATTCCATCTCATGCATCATATAGGCACTTGTTAGATATCACATGCCATGCATTCTTACCATTCCACTTAGGGTGATTTTATGATTGCATGTTGTTGTGATAGGTGTTGTGATAGATACACATGCTGTTGTGATAGATGCTTTGATAAGAATACCTATTGTTTGATAGGGTATTAAATTGTGAAAGGTTTTGTTTGAATGAATGCCAAAATTATGTTCTTGAGGTGTTATGGGCCCTCATGGATCCGAATTTGGTGGATCATTGCCTTGTTTTTTCTTGTATATGACATGTATAAATTTCCAAGCTTTGATTCGTGAGGATTATAGGACCTTTCGGATCAGAATTTGGAACTTAAGTGTTCGTTCAGTGTTTTCTGGGCTCTGGAGTAGTTTCTGAGGCATACTGTCTGGAAAAACCTAGAATACATGGCCTGTTATGATGAATAAATGCCCTATTTCCTTTTTCTAAGGAAGGAACAATTTTTCTTAAGTAAATGCCATGTACTGTATGTACACTCCATGTAGTCTCTAACCATGTTACTGATTGTGTGAGCAGAAACATGGGGTTGGGAAATATTGGTGGGACATGTCGTGTACCGGATGTACACGCCGTGTGCTGTAGACCATGTATCCACCCGTGTGACTAATGATACAGATGGATAAATCTTAGTTATACATGCTGTGTCACGTTTGAACATGCCATGTATTGTAACTCGAGTATCCGGCCGTGTGTCAAACAACAAAGGTTGGTGAAATCCTTCAAGTACACATCATGTAGAGTGAGCCGTGTAACCGTCTGTGTGACTAACAACATGGGCTAGTGAAGTTCATCTAGTACATGCTGTGTCTGTAATTAACACGCCATGTAGTCTTGTTCTTGGAGAACCGTGTGGCTTAGCCGTGTAAGAGAACTCGAGAAAGGTAAGAGGATTCAAGTACACATCATGTGTTAGGACAACATGCTGTGTGTATGGGGTGTTACACAACCATTTTTGGCAGATGTACATGCCCATGTGAAGGATTAAGGGAACACGCTGTGTAGGCATTATATAAGCCGTGTATCCATGTTTTGAAAAAACTAGATTCTTTATTTCTCCTGTTACCTTCTTACACTTCTAGCTTTTAGTCTTTGATAATCTTGATCTAAGGTGTGCACTTGACCTTGCAGATTCATGCCACCGAGACATCCTCCGGTTGTCTGCCAGTTACATGGAAATGATCAGATGCCAGACATGGTTGCTTAGGGACTACTAGAAGATCCTCTAGATGTGATAATCTTGGTACCAGCCGTTATTCTAGACACAGGTTCTCACACATAGTTCTGAGAGGGATTTATGAGGTTCATGCAAAACTTCTATGGAATACCGCATCCTAACCCATCTATGGATGAGTTGATGTGGGGTTTTCAATAGCATCATCCTCCTACCTTCATAGGGGAAGGAGGACCTCAGGCTGCAGATTCGTTGTTAGAAGCCATGCTATCTATCTTCGACCACCTGGAGATGACTCCAGAGAGGAGGGTGAATCTCACTACGTACATGCTTCGGGATTCTGCCAAGAGAAGGTGGGATGTAATCTCACAGGATGGACACCAACAGGTTATGGCATGGGATGAGTTCCAGTGTGCCTTCTATGACTACTTCTACCCAGAGACTTTGAGGGCCGATTGAGCCCTAGAGTTCATGAGTCTGGATCAGGGTACTCTTTCTGTTATGGATTATTCTTCTCGCTTCACAGAACTAAAATGCCTCACGCCCATCCCATGAGGTGATGAGTTATTCCTAGTAAGGAAGTTTGAGGATGGTCTTCGGCATGACATCCGATTGTAGGTGAACATCTTCAGGTTGACTTCTATCACCTATATAGTCAACCAGGTGATGATCATGGAGCACAATATGAGGGATTATGGAGTTGTGAGTCGGGGCAGCTCAACATCTGGGGTTGGTATCCCTCCTACTAACAGTAGGAAGCACCGTAGGGAGTATTTTCACGAAGATCCAAGGAGACTAGAGTCTTCTTCTAGTAGCCAGGTGGTGTGCTACCAGTGCGGGAAGAGCGGGCATACGGGGCCACATTGCCCGAGAGACCTAGTGGAATGCCGATCACGCGGCAAGATGTGTCATGTTTAGCACTTATGTCAGATCCTCTCACCAGCAGTTGGTGGTAGGAGTTCTTCTATGACCCCTCTTTTGGGAACAACACCACCATTTTCTCATTATTCAGGGAACTAGAGTTCTTATGACCATTCATGCCGAGGTGTAGGTCATGTATGTGGTAGACAGTTGCTAGGATTTCAGTGACAACAGGTGGATCATCTCAGAGTGGTTAGGCAGGGTCACAGGGCCACAATGTAGGTCATAATTTTATAGTGGAGCAGACCCAGCAAGAGTCGGATCCTGGACCCTCTACATTCCGAGGTATGATTCTAGTTTCCTCAGTTTTAGCTTTTGATCTTTTCGATATGGGGGCTTCCCATAACTTTATATCTGTCACTGTTGTGGAGATCCTTGGGATCTATATCTTTTCTTCTGCTGAAATCTTGATGCTAGACACTCCGTTGGGGACTAGAACAACTAGTGTATGTCATTGAAAGGAGTTCCCTCTAGAGGTTTGTGGGTGTACCATCTTATGGTAACTTTATGTCATAGATATGACAGGCTATGATTTCATTCTCATAATGGCTACAATAGAGTTGTAGGAGCTCAATAGAGTTGGGGGAGCTCAAGAAGTAGTTGGAGGAGTTGCAGGAAAAAGGTTTCATCCGACCTAGTACTTCTCCTTGGGGTTATCCTGTCCTGTTTACGAAAAAGGTGGATGGTACCCTTAGACTTTGTGTGTATTATCGGAAGTTGAACCAGTTGATGGTCAAGAACCGATATCCCTTGCTGAGGATTGATGATCTCTTTGATCAGCTTCGAGGAGCCCGAGTGTTCTCAAAGATTGACTTGAGATCCGGTTACCATCAGTTGCACATTAGACCATTTGATATAACTCTTACAGCCTTTTAGAGTAGGTTTGGTATATACAAGTATGTGGTTATGCCGTTCGGTCTCACAAACGCGCCTACGGTCTTCATGGAACCGATGAACTGAGTGTTCCATCTGTACTTGGATTCTTTCGTGGTAGTCTTTTTGGACGTTATCTTGGTGTACTCTCACACTCGACATGACCATGCCACACATCTTGAGATCATTTTGAGTACACTGAGAGAGAATCATTTATATGATAATATCTCAAAATGCCACTTTTGGATGGACCAAATTCACTTCTTGGGTCATGTTATCAAAGAAGTAGAAGTATCAATAGACCCATAGAAGGTGAGAGAAGTAGTTTCCTGGGAGAAGCTAAAGAATTTCCTTGAGATAAAAAGTTTTCTAGGTCTGGATGGTTACTACAGACGTTTTATACAGGACTTTTCATGCTTACCAGTGCCACTGACGGTCCTAACTAAGATGGGTGCGAAGTACTTGTGGTTAGATTCTTGTGAGTCAGCCTTTCCAGAGTTGAAAGGGAGGTTGACTTTAGAACCAATACTAAAATTACCATATTCATAAAAAACATATAATTTATACTATGATGCATCAGGTATCAGTCTGGGAGCTATGCTTATGCATGGAGAAGGAGTGGTTGCGTACGATTCTCTCCAGTTGAGGCCACATGAGAGGAATTACCCGATGCATGATCTCGAATTGGCTGTAGTTGTTCATGCCTTATGTTGTTGGAGACATTATATTCTGGGAAATAGTTTTGTGATTTTCACTGACCACAAGAGTCTTAAGTATATCATCACTAAGCACAATCAGAATTTTAGAAATCGAAGGTGGGTTGAGTACCTTCAGTCCTTTGACTTTGAGCTTACCTACACATTGGGGAAGGGAAACATTGTGGATGATGCATTGAGCAGGTGGAATCAGATATAGGCAGTTCAGAAGGCCAGCAGTGAGTGGAATATTATGGCTCTATTCTCTAAGATGCATTTGGAAGTGCACGACAGATAGGGGTAGATGTTTCTATCTTCTGCAGCTGTTACCTCTACTCTACTTGATCGAGTGTGAATGAGGCAAATATCTGATTTAGAAGGCCTAGTTCTGTGGGAGAGTGTGTCAGAAGAGGACCCTATTCCTAGATGAGCAATATGAGAGGATGAGATCTTTCATTTTTATTGGAACGTATGGGTTTCAGCAGACATACACGAGGAGCTGATGCAGGACTTTCATTCCTCAGTTTGGGCTGTTCATCCTGCTGTAACAAATATGTACCGTGATCTGCACCGACAGTATTAGTGGCCAGGTATGAAGAGAGATGTTGTTGGGTTTTTCATGAGGTGTTCCACCTGTCAGTAGGTGAAGGTGAAGCATCATTGACCAACATGACTTTTGCAATAATTACCTATTCCTGAGTGGAAGTGTAATGAGGTAGCGATGGTTTTGGTGACAGGTTTACCGAGGTCGCCTCGAGGGAATGATGTTGTTTTGGTTGTTATTGACAGAATCACGAAGGTTTCTAACTTCTTTCCAAACAAGGAGACCTTCAGTATTGATGAGCTGGGAAGGTAACACATCTAAGATATTGTACATCTACCTGGGGTTCCACACTCTATTGTTTCAGATAGGGATGCACATTTTACTTCTCGGGACTGGCTGGGGCTACAAAAAGCCTTGGGTACACAGGTACTTCTGAGTACAAATTTCCATCCCTAGATAGATGGACAATCCAAGTGTACAATTCAGGTGCCTAAGGACATGATCTGAGCATGCATCCTGGATTTTGGAGGTTCTTGGGAGAATCACATACCTCTTGTAAAGTTTTCCTACAATAATAGTTTTCAAGCAACTATTCAGATGACACCTTATGAGGATTTGTATGGTAGGCCATGCCGATCACCCTTACGGTGGATAGAGGCAAGAGAGATAGCTATGCTGGGACCTCGTATTGTCCAGGAGACCACATAGCAGATAGAGTTGATTCAGAAGAGGATGGGTACAGCACAATCTCGACAGAAGTCTTATGCTGATCGACAGAGATGACCTTTGGAGTTCGAGGTTGGAGATTAGGTTTTCCTATGAGTCACACTAAGGTTAGAACATAGGAGGATTAAGAGACATGGTAATCTTTCACCAAGGTACGTTGGTCCATTTGAGGTGTTTTAGAGATTTGGGACGGTTGCCTATCGGTTTCAGTTACCTCAGAGGTACCGGGCTATGCACGACGTCTTCCCCGTTTCTCAGCTTCGACATTACTTCTCAGACCTGTCTCATGTTTTTCAACCCAAGGAGGTTGAGTTAGAGGTGGACACCTAAATTGAGGAGAATCCTATCTAGATTGTTGATCAAAGTATGAAAGTTCTCTATGGCTGGTCTGTTCCTCTGGTACGAGTGCTATGACATCACAAGCGAGTACAGGATGAGACCTGGGAGAGGGAGGCCAATGTACGATCACAATGACCAAAGCTTTTCAAGGATTATTCTTCTACGCCGCCTCACTAAGGAAATTCAAGGAAAAAATTATTTAAGGGGGAATTTTGTAAGAACCCGGATCTTCTTTTCAGGTATGTTTTTGTCTTTTCTGGTGTTTTTGAGAAAAAGAGGAGTTTCTGGAAATTTTGGAAGTACACGCCGTGTACTTATTTGAACATGTTGTGTACTCTTTTTCCACACATAGCTGTGTGCTGGCTGTGTAATGGCTGAGCACCTAGCCGTGTGTGGTGACCTAGAGACCACCTAATGTGTGGTATAGTAAGAGAAAGTACACACCATTTACTTCTAAAATCCACACCGTGTACTTTATTTTTATTTCATTAAATGGACTGGGGTCGTGTCTAATTGGCAGATGTATCTTATTCTTCACCTTCTTCGACCAAGAGCATCCATACAATGCCAATATTTTTCCAAGCCCCATATCGATCATCTGTTCTTCGATTAGACCACCATCGATTGCATTGGGATCGCCACAATAAGATCTTATTTCTTCTAGAGCTTCGTTTCCTGATTCCTATGCTTTCAAGAGTTATATTCAGTTAAATGTTTTAGAAATTCTTGTATATCTACGGAATTATAAGGAAAATCAAGGATTTAGATTCAGGTATAAAAATACCACAACATCGAGGTAGGTGGTTTGTGCCTTTCTGTAGATATTGTTTGAGTTATATGTGAAAAAGTTCCCAATAACCGTGTTCGGGGTATTGCGTGGTTACGGTTTTAGCCCTGTTAATTGCCTTATATGCATGTATGCTTGAGTAAAGGTTAATTGATTGTGAATAGATTTAATTTCTATGCTTTTGAATTGTTTTCCCATGCATGTTTTGTTTATGACCGTTTGGTCTCGCTTATCTTGTTAGGCTACCGTGCTTTCCATTCCTAGTATTGATAGGATGGAGTGATATTTTTATCTGACATGCTGTTATGCTGTGGACTATTTAGACAATTAGTTCTTAAGGTATACTTTGTTCGTTATATATATCATTGTGCTTGATTGAATTACACAGGGATATGGGAACCTGATGTAGTATAATATAGGGGGAATGGATGCTAAGGGCTTTGCCAGAGTGTCTATTTTACTGTTATGATGCAAGACTATTGGGGGAATGGACATAAGTGCTTCCTCAGAGTGTCTGTTGTTCCTCGATGTGGGCCACATGGGGAATTGGATGTTTATTGATTCCCTATAGTGAATTTTAGTTACCGATACGAGACTATAGGGGGAATTTATGGTGAGTGATTCCTCAGAGAGTCTGTGCAAAAGCTGAACCAGAGGGGTTAGACAATGTGTACTTCCCAGATGGTTTCTTGTGTTTGTTTTGGTTGTACTAGAGGGGTTAGTATAAGGCCCCAGCCTTAAAACTTACTTAATATTGAATTAAATGAATAATTCACATTGAGGATCTTGTCATGGTTTAGAGTTTTAGAGAATTAGATCATAAAACTTGCATTACATTCCACATTTAAACAAAGTGGTTACATAAAAGATAGTATTCATTTTTCCCATCAATGGAAACATATTTAAAATAAAACATGGATTCTTTCTTGACACTTCCTTGAAACTATCATCATATCATGTACCATTCCCTTGACCTGTGAAAAACATTTCAAAAACTTGGGATGAGCATAAAAAGCTCAGTAAGGGTTATAAAAAGTATGTAAAGGAAACATGAGTACATATATACATAAGAATGAAATCATACTTTACCCATAAAACATATGCACTTTAACATACCTCATAAAATCATGAATAAATCATAGAAATCATAAGACATAAAGGTAACATGAGGCATTCATAACATTCTTACGTAGGGAGTAACCCTCTTGGTTACGTTTGGAATACCCATCACAGTATATTCTTTAAATCTCTTCGGAGAAACCTTAACGTTTAACCCCTCTGCGTTACCCAATTAATTGGAGAGCTATATCGGGCTCACCCGCCCTTAGTTTATCACGAAACCACCCGTCTTCATAACAATGACCACGAACCATAACATAATCATAGCACATAACTTAAGCATAAAGTAAAGATAACATTCCCACATTGAAATAACAATATAACATTTTAAGATATTGAAATAATGAATCCATTCTAAAAACCATTTTCAAAACCATTTAAAACATTTAATAAAGAGATTTTAAAATAAAAGTGTCCCATACCACATTGAAGCTTTAAAAATTTTAAACCATTAATATCCATATAAATAAATCCTTAAAACCATTTTGAAAACATGGATATTAATGAGAAATATTTATAAGAATAAATCATTAAAACATTTAAAACGATATTTTAGTTAAAGGGTTTTTAAACAAATGAGAGACACTTGAATACAATAATTGAGGAATAACATTTAATTAAAACTTTATAATATCATGAGAATAAAGGGATTCATTATATAATATTCCAAAGGATAGTATATACACCATATAAGAGGGAATTGGTGCATAACAACAATGAAGTCTCAATGGAAATGTAAATTGAGATGAAATCCATTATAAAGATGGTATCCTTAAATTAAGGATAAATAAATCTCATAATTATGTGTGACAAATATAAATACCCCCAATATAAGTGGATATTAAGTGTAAAATAATCAAAGGTCATTCACACATATTCAAAGGATGACATATTCAATAACTACATGTTGAACCCAAAGAAATCGACACTGGGTTAAGAAGTTCCCTTGACAGCCTAACAGGGTCACATCAAAATTCAGAAAAAGAGTTGATGAGAGATAAAAAGGGTATCTCATCACTTGGAAATAAAATTTACATCAATAATGATGTATAAGAACATATACCAACATAATAGTATGCGAATTAAAAGACATAACAAAAGACGTCTTTTAAAAAGAGGAGGGTGAAAGGTTCCCTTACCGACATGGGTTACTTTCAAAACGTACACCCCATTGAAGAAGGGCCATACAATGAATATGTAAATACCAATAAATGAAATTATATTACACAAAGAGTATAATAATGGGAAGTAAATACACCACTCAAAGGAAATGGTGGAAAATGTAGCATAAATCTCACGGGACTAAAAGTGAGATGAAAAATCTCTTACGAAAACTCGGCAGCCTAACGACGCCACTTAAAACTTCCAAAAATGGATTGATGAGATCAAATAGGGTCTCTCATAATATTACAATAAAATTTACAGAAATAGGAATATAAAAGAACATCCCCCATAATAACAAAGAGGATCTTAAAAGAAGTGACATAAAGGAGAGTACTTAAAAATAAAGATAGAGGTTAGATCTCTTACGAAAATTCGGCAGCCTAACGGCGCCACTCAAAACATCCAAAATGGATTGATGAGAGAAAATAGGGTCTCTCATCATATGAACAAAAAAATTACATTATTATTAATATAAAATAACATCCCAATCATAAGAAAGATGAGCTTAAAAGGAATGACATAAAAGAGTGTACTTAAAAAGAAAGAGAGGGGTAGGATCCCTTACCTCGGGTCCGACTTGACTCGATCGTTCTTTAACGTCCTGAATAATAAACTTGAGTTAATTTATACTTGATTAAGAACCTTTTTAAAGTTCATTATTCCTTTTATATCACTTATTTCCATGTTATAAACATTATGTAATCATTTAAGTTAATAATGTTTGTTTTGTCGATATTTGGTTCTTAAGTCGAAAGTGGACTTCTTACAATTACATGTTGTTCATGTGGTCAAAGGTTCATTATATCCAGAATGATATCCATGATTTGGATATCATATATATAATATATATCCAGAATATACATGTATTTATAATATTACATAATCATTTAGAGGTAAGAAATGAAATGCACCGTTTATGGAGACGGTAAGCCGTACGTACGCATGAACGCTACTTTCATTTCTATGTCATATTAATGGAATTAAAACTAAATGAGAGGTATGTATATTTTAATTCAAGAATTATATTCATCATTTATATGTAACATAAATCATATATAATAAATTTAAATCCATCCTTTATACATCCCACATATGGCATTAATGAATCAAATCATTTTGAGGGGGCGGTAGTCCGCACTTTCTAAAATGAAATGATCGTGTTTACCCACAATGGAAACCATAAAGGTATGCCAAAAAGGAAAAATACAGAATATTAAGTAAAACATAAACATATTATATATCATATATAAATATAGTTACATCTTAATGACCACCTTTGAAGGTGTTATATGAGTGTTGAACAATCACCGTTTCGTGAGGCAGAAATTCACCATCCACAGAAACAATATGTTCTTTAACCATTAGATGTAGGTGTGTGTAAGTGTAGCTCCAATGATTCTTATAAAAACATCATAGTATATTTAAGATACTATATTTGTGAAAAAATAAATGAATAAAATAATTTTAGAGGGTTGGAGAAGCAAAATAAAACATAAGAACATAAGAGAGGACACTACCTTTAAATCAGGTAACTCTCTTTGATTTGAGCTCAAAGGCTTCCTTAGAAAAGATTATGCCCAAAGTGAGGCTTCAATGATGAAGATAGGGATGTGTAGAGATGAAATGGGCAGAGGTTGTCCGAGCCAAAGGCTTGAGAGGTGTGTGTAAGATGGTAGAGGTGGGGGCCTTTTATAAGAGGAGATGAGGGGCACTCTTGGAAAGTTATAAATGTTTACTTTATTATAAAATGATTTTCAGATTTTAAAGGTCCCACATTAATATAATTAGAGGATAAGATGATAAGGGTTTGAAATATACTCATCCAATAGGTCTTTGAAAAGTGTAAGTCTTAGATTTTACATTATCTTTTCACTTTATTTAAATCATTCATTAATGAGGTAATCGCTTCATCATCATGATGTCATAAATAATTTAATTTATTTAATATCTAAAAATTATAAAAAAATACTATGATGTAGGAAACCTTTTTAGATTTACAATGACTATTTATAGTAAAAAATCCGACTTTTATAACCCCATGTAAAAATTGTTTTAGTAAAACAACTCATGTTTGTGACATTTTTATTTTAACTTTAAATATAAAGTTATTTATGTCATTTTCCTACCAAAGTGGCTCCATGGGGTCCCCAAGTTGACCCATGGATTGTCTTGGTCGGCCATGACACATACAATAAGGTTAGAACATGTTTCTAGGTCATTTAATATTATTAAAACATAATTTTTTCCTTAAACTACATTAATTACCTCTAATCACGATTAAAAAATTAAAAGTTACTATTCACCAAAAAATTATTTTAATTCCATTGAACCACATTTTACTTCTTAATGAAAACCATGTATGTCGGATTTTTGAAATTCAAAACACAGAGGTGGTAAAATTTCATTTAAAAGGAAAATCAGTTTTTATATGTACCGCTTAGTGGTTTCACTATTCATCAAAAATTGATGTTTTTCAGAAAAATACGGAAACTTCACCCTAAGATATATTTGATATTATGAATTAAAAAATGAAGTATATTTTACAAAATTCAAAACATATAAGTTGCATTAATTAATTTAATAATTAATTCCACTGTCAGAGTAAATAGCGTGTTTTTATGAAACAATAAGTATCAAAAGATTGACACTAGTTTAAGTCCGATTTCAAAGTGAAATTAATTCCAATGACCACTGTTGGATTAAATGGTAAAAATATATTCTAATTTTACTTTAAAAACAATTCAAAAGATAATCTAATCATATAAATAAATTATATTAAAAATAGGTTTTGAATTAAATAAAACATTTTTCACTATTCATTAAAAAATGAACTTTATTGGAATGATACCAAAAATTTACACAAAGTAAATTTTGATATCTCGATTCTAAAGAAGAATTTTATTTTGTCAAATATAACACATAAAATTGTCAAAAAGTGGATTTAAAAGAGGTTCGCCATCAAAAGGCGGTTAATCGACCTTCTAAAGAATATTAGAATGTTTACGCTTAAAATTGAATTCATTCACATTTTTAATCCTCTAACATTTATTGTAAAAAGTAAAAATATTTGACAAACATATATAATCATTTTTTAGTTAGTTCTGTTCATTCCCTACATTACAACGACTAGGCATTAACTACCATTTAAAATAATATTATTATAGTGCAACGTAAGATTTCAAAGGAACTCGTTGTCGTGTATTGGGTACGCCATCGAGCATAGAGTTCCCTTTAAAGTAATATTAATTTTTTTTTTCACAAATATGGATAAATATAAAAATGTCATATTATTTATTTACCTGGGGTGTTACATCCTTCCCCCCTTTTGGGAATTGCGTCCTCATAATTTCAAAATTGGGCTTGAAAACTCCATTGAAAGTCCCACATCGGAAAAGGAGTAAATTAAACTATCACTTTAAAAGAAAGAAAGGGAAGTACAAAGGTCACCCGAGTAAACCCATACTAGGATTCATTGTATGAAAATATGGACATGGAGGAAAAAACAAAGGGTCATGTTCTGATGGAGAGTGATAGTAAACATGTCTAGGAGAAAGTTAACCATAAGAAAATCACAAACTTGTGATGGGTTAAACGGTATTCGATTCCCCAGTAGGAAAAGTTAACAGACAAAATTTTTGTTGTAAGTTAATTTTTATTGAGGAATTTATTCATAAAGAAACATAATTACTTATCATGGTGAATTTCAACTTTTATTAGCTATCTTACACAAACTCATATTTTCTCCAAAAGGCGAGTATTTAGGAAGACTTGTTCACTATAATCAACATCTAGAGAATCACCTAATCCACAAAAGAGAACTATATACTTACCATGTCTTTAGACGTTAACCAAAACCAAAACCAAAATGGTTAGTACAAGATCAGATAATCCAGAAAAGGATAAACCTTTATAAAAAGAAAATATATTCTTAATCTCCAAAATTTGTCCAAGAAAACCCAAAGTTCTACGAGGACCATTCGATAGACAATTTGTCCATAAAATTATTTAAAGTAAACCAAAATAATATTGAAACCCAAATATTTGAAGGATTTAGTCACATAGTCTTCCAAGGTACAAATTAACTTTTACCTCCAAATAACACCAGTTGCTCTTAAATTCTCATATTGAAAAGTAATTAACCTAATCACATATCCTTGAAGATAGGTTAATCATTTCCATAGATAACCCAAAATAAACTTACTCTTGATTCCTAAAATCATCTAACTAAAAATAATTAGTCAAACTAACCAGGGACTTCACGTAGTCCAGTGGTAGGTGATAAATACCAGTCGCACTTTGGTTGTGAGTTCGATTCCCGTAGCTTTGTCTGACGTGACGGGTTGTCACACGGTCTGCGTGTTGTCCTTTTTACAAAACTATATAATTCTTAAAACATTCCCAAAAACGAGATAAAATCTTCAAAAATAATCATAACATATTTTAACCTCAAGTTTATCTCATGCCTTTCATTTTCCATCATAACATATAATAACCCATAATTACCTCCAAAGTAAGGATCATATAAACTCTAATGGTTACCTTTATAATTATTACCTGAACTTCCACATCGATTTGTCATCTTGTACATGATGCATTACAGATCATACCAAGGTTCAAGTGGTTGATCACGACTCCTTGATAGTTGGTTTAGAACAACCACAAGTTTCCTCATTGAATCCCCCATTTTATCTAGTCTCTTAATCATAGAACCACCACAATTTCCTTCAAACCTGTTGTCTCTTTGGTGCCTGCTAGATCCATCCATTCACTAAAAACAGAAATGTCAGTGTGAGTATATCAACAAAACCATCATGTACTAATGAGGAAGGAAAACACTAAGATATACTTACTCATTCACTTTATCTAAAACTAGGACTCTTTCTGAAATCCTAACCATTATGGTAATGTCACTTATGCTTAGAGAATACCCTAACCTCTAAAGTTATCTAAACCGACCTCTGATACCAACTATAAGGCCCCAGCCTTAAACCTTACTTAATATTGAATTAAATGAATAATTAACATTGAGGATCTTTTCATGGTTTAGAGTTTTAGATAATTAGATCATAAAACTTTCATTACATTCCACATTTTAAAAAAGTGGTTACGTAAAAATAGTATTCATTTTTCCCATCAACGGAAACATATTTAAAATAAAACATGGATTCTTTCTTGACACTTCCTTGAAACTATCATCATATCATGTACCATTCCCTTGAACTCTGAAAAACATTTCAAAAACTTGGGATGAGCATAAAAAGCTCAGTAAGGGTTATAAAAAGTATGGAAAGGAAACATGATTACATATATACATAAGAATAAAATCATACTTTACCCATAAAACATATGCACTTTAACATAACTCATAAAATCATGAATAAATCATAGAAATCACTAGACATATAGGTAACTTGAGGCATTAATAACATTCTTACATAGGGAGTAACCCTCTTGGTTACGTTTGGAATACCCATCACTGTATATTCCCTAAATCTCTTCGGAGAAACCTTAACGTTTAACCCCTTCGCGTTACCCAATGCATTGGAGAGCTATATCGGGCTCACCCGCCCTTAGTTTATCACGGAACCACATGTCTTCATAACAATGCCCAAGAACCATAACATGATAATAGCACATAACTTAAGCATAAAGGAAATATAACATTCCCACATTGCAATAACAATATAACATTTTAAGATATTGAAATAATGAATCCATTCTAAAAACCATTTTCAAAACCATTTAAAACATTTAATAAAGAGATTTTTAAATAAAAGTGTCCCATACCACATTGAAGATTTTAAAATTTTAAACCATTAATATCCATATAAATAAATCCTTAAAACCATTTTTAAAACATGGATATTAATGAGAAATATTTATAAGAATAAATCATTAAAACAATTAAAACGATATTTTAGTTAAAGGGTTTTTAAACAAATGAGAGACACTGGAATAAAATAATTGAGGAATAACAATTAATAAAAACTTTATAATATCATGAGAATAAAGGGATTCATTATATAATATTCCAAAGGACAGTATATAAACCATATAAGAGGGAATTGGTGCAGAACAACAATGAAGTCTCAATGGAAATGTAAATTGAGATGAAATCCATTATAAAGATGGTATCCTTAAATTAAGGATAAATCAATCTCATAATTATGTGTGAAAAATATAAATACACCTAATATAAGTGGATATGAAGTGTAAAATAATAAAAGTTCATTCACACATATTCAAAGGATGACATATTCAATAACTACATGTTGAACCCAAAGAAATCAAAATTGGGTTAAGAAGTTCCCTTGACAGCCTAACGACGTCACATCAAAATTCAGAAAAAGAGTTGATGAGAGATAAAAAGGGTATATCATCACTTGGAAATAAAATTTACATCAATAAGGATGTAGAAGAACATATACTAACATAATAGTATGCGAATTAAAAGACATAACAAAAGAAGTCTTTTAAAAAGAGGAGGGTGAAAGGTTCCCTTACCGACTTGGGTTACTTTCGAAACGTAAACCCCATTGAAGAAGGGTCATACAATGAATATGTAAATACCCAGAAATGAAATTATATTACACAAAGAGTATAATAATGGGAAGTACATACAACACTCAAAGGAAATGGTGGAAAATGTAGCATAAATCTCACGAGACTAAAAGTGAGATGAAAAATCCCTTACGAAAACTCGGCAGCCTAACAACGCCACTTAAAACTTCCAAAAATGGATTGATGAGATAAAATAGGGTCTCTCATCATATTAAAATAAAATTTACAGAAAGAGGAATATAAAAGAACATCCCCCATCATAACAAATAGGAGCTTAAAAGAAGTTACATAAAGGAGAGTACTTAAAAAGAAAGAGAGAGGTTAGATCTCTTACAAAAATTCGGCAGCCTAACGGCGCCACTCAAAACATCCAAAATGGATTGATGAGAGAAAATAGGGTCTCTCATCATATGAACATAAAAATTTCAGTAAGATTAATATAAAATAACATCCCAATCATAAGAAAGATGAGCTTAAAAGGAATGACATAAAAGAGTGTACTTAAAAAGAAAGAGAGGGGTAGGATCCTTTACCTCGGGTCCGACTTGACTCGATCGTTCTATAACATCATGAATAATAAACTTGAGTTAATTTATACTTTCTTAATAACATTTTTCAAGTTCATTATTCCTTTTATATCACTTATTTCCAAGTTATAAGCATTATGTAATCATTTAAGTTAATAATGTTTGTTTTGTCGATATTTGGTTCGTAAGTCGAAAGTGGACTTCTTACAATTACATGTTGTTCGTGTGGTCAAAGGTTCATTATATCCAGAATTATATTCATGATTTGGATATAATATATATAATATATATCCAGAATATACATGTATTTATAATATTACATAATCATTTAGAGCTATGAAATGAAATGCACCATTCATGGAGACAGTAAGTCGTACGTACGCATGAACGCTACTTTCATTTCTATGTCATATTAATGGAATTAAAACTAAATGACAGGTATGTATATTTTAATTCCATAATTATATTCATCATTTATATGTAACATAAATCATATATAATAACTTTAAATACATCCTTTATACATCCCACATATGGCATTAACGAATCAAATCATTTTGAGGGGGCGGTAGTCCGCACTTCCTAAAATGAAATTATCGTGTTTACCCACAATGGAAACCATAAAGGTATGCCACAAAGGAAAAATACAGAATCTTAAGTGAAACATAAACATATTATATATCATATATAAATATAGTTACATCTTAATGTCCACCTTTGAAGGTGTTATATGAGTGTTGAACAATCACCGTTTCGTGAGGCAGAAATTCACCATCCACAGAAACAGTATGTTCTTTAACCATTAGATGTAGGTGTGTGTAAGTGTATCTCAAATTATTCTTATAAAAACATCTAGTATATTGATGATACAGGAGTTGTTAAAAAATAAAAGAATAAAAAGAGTTTAGAGGGTTGGAGAAGCAAAATAAAACATAAGAACACAAGAGAGGACACTACCTTTAAACCGGGTAACTCTCTTTGATTTGAGGTCAAAGGCTTCCTTGGAAAGGATTCTGCCCAAAGTGAGGCTTCAATGATGAATAGAGTTATGTGGAGAGATGAAATGGGCAGGGTTTTTCTGAGCCAAAGGCTTGAGAGGTGTGTGTAAGGTGGTGTAGGTGGGGGCCTTTTATAAGAGGAGAGGAGGGGCACTCTTGGAATGTTATAAATGTTTACTTTATTATAAAATGATTTTAGAATTTTAAAGGTCCCAAATTGATATAATTAGAGGGTAAGGTGATAATGTTTCGAAATATACTCATCCAATAGGTCTTTGACAAGTGTAAGTCTTAGATTTTACATTATCTTTTCACTTTATTTAAATCATTCATTAATGAGGTAATCGCTTCATCATCATGATGTCATAAATAATTTAATTTATTTAATGTATAAAAATTATAAAAAAATACTATGATGTAGGAAACCTTTTTAGATTTCCAATGACTATTTATAGTCAAAAATCTGACTTTTATAACCCCATGTAAAAATTGTTTTAGTAAAACAACTCATGTTTGTGACATTTTTATTTTAACTTTAAATATAAAGTTATTTATGTCATTTTCCTACCAAAGTAGCTCCATGGGGTCCCCAAGTTGACCCATGGATTTTCCTGGTCAGCCTTGATACATAAAATAAGGTTAGAACATTTGTCTAGGTCATTTCATATTATTAAAACATTAAATTTACCTTAAACTACATTAATTACCTCTAATCGTGATTAAAAACTTAAAAGTTACTATTCACCAAAAAAATTATTTTAATTCCATTGAACCACATTTTGCTTCTTAATGACAACCATGTATGTCGGATTTTTTAAATTCAAAATACAGAGGTGGTAAAATTTCATTTAAATGGAAAATCAGTTTTTATAAGTACAACTTAGTGGTTTCACTATTCATCAAAAATTGATGTTTTTTAGAAAAAATACCAAAACATCACCCTAAGATATATTTGATATTCTTAATTCAAAAATGAATACTATTTTACAAAATTGAAAACATATAAGTTGCATTAATTAATTTAATAATTAATTCCCGCTGTCAGAGCAAATAAGGTGTTTTTATGAAACAATAAGTATCAAAAGATTGACACTAGTTTAAGTCCGATTTCAAAGTGAAATTAATTCCAATGACCACTATTGGATTAAATGGTAAAAATATATTCTAATTATACTTTAAAAACAATTCAAAAGATAATCTAATCATATAAAAAAATTAGATTAAAAATAGGTTTTGAATTAAAATACAACATTTTTCACTATTCATTAAAAAATGAACTTTATTGGAATGATACCAAAAATTTATACAAAGTAAATTTTGATGTCTCGATTCTAAAGAAGAATTTTATTTTGTCAGATATAACACATAAAATTGTCAAAAAGTGTATTTAAAATAGGTTCACTATCACAAGGTGATTAATCGACCTTCTAAAGAATATTAGAATGTTTACGCTTAAAATTGAATTCATTCACATTTTTAATCCTATAACATTTATTGTAAAAAGTAAAAATATTTGAAAAACATATATAATCATTTTGTAGTTAGTTCTGTTCATTCCCTCCATTACAACGTCTAGGCATTAACTACCATTTAAAATAATATTATTATAGTGCAACGTAAGATTTCAAAGGAACTCGTTGTCGCGTATTGGGTACGCCATCGAGCATAGAGTTCCCTTTAAAGTAATATTAATATTTTTTTCACAAATAGGGATAAATATAAAAAATTCCATATTCTTTATTTACCTGGGGTGTTACATCCTTCCCCCCTTTTGAGAATTGCGTCCTCGAAATTTCAAAATTGGGCTTGAAAATTCCATTGAAAGTCCCAAATCGGAAAAGGAGTAAATTAAACTATCACTTTAAAAGAAAGAAAGAGAAGGACAAAGGTCACCCGAGTTAACCCATACTAGTATTTCATGTATGAAAATATGGACGTGGAGGAAAAAACAAAGGGTCATGTTCTGATGGAGAGTGATAGTAAACATGTCTAGGAGAAAGTTAACCATAAGAAAATCACAAACTTGTGATGGGTTAAAAAATATTAGATTCCCCAGTAGGAAACGTTAACAGACAACATTTTTGTTTTATGTTAATTTTCATTGAGGAATTTATTCATAAGGAAACATAATTACTTATCATGTTGACTTTCAACTTTTATTAGATATCTTACACAAACTCATATTTTCTCCCAAAGATGAGTATTTAGGAAGACTTTTTCACTATAATCAACTTCTAGAGAATCACCTAATCCACAAAAGAGAACTATATACTTCCCATGTCTTTAGACGTTAACCAAAACCAAAACCAAAATGGTTAGTACAATATCAGATAATCCAGAAAAGGATAACCCTTTATAAAAAGAAAATATATTCTTAATCTCCAAAATTTTTCCAACAAAACCCAAAGTTCAATGAGGACCATTCGATAAACAATTTGTCCATAAAATTCTTCAAAGTAAACAAAACTAAGATTGAAACCCAAATATTTGAAGTATTTAGTCACATAGTCTTCCAAGGTACAAATTAACTTTTACCTCCAAATAACATCAGTTGCTCTTAAATTCTCATATTGAAAAGTAATTAACCTAATCACATATCCTCGATGATAGGTTAATCATTTCCATAGATAACCCAAAATAAACTTAATCTTGATTCCTAAAATCATCTAAATAAAAATAATTAGTCAAAATAACCAGGGACTTCACGTAGTCCAGTGGTAGGCAATAAATACCAGTCGCAGTTTGGTTGTGGGATCGATTCCCGCAGCTTTGTCCGACGTGACGGGTTGTCACACGGTCTGCGTTTTGTCCTTTTTCCAAAACTATATTATTCTTAAAACATTACCCAAAATGAGATAAAATCTTCAAAAATAATCATAACATATTTTAACCTCAAGTTTATCTCATGCCTTTCATTTTCCATCATAACATATAATAACCCATAATTACCTCAAAAGTAAGGATCATATGAACTATAATGGTTACCTTTATAATTATTACATGAACTTCCACATCGATTGGTCATATTGTACATGATGCATTACAGATCATACCAAGGTTCAAGTGGTTGATCATGACTCCTTTATAGTTGGTTTAGAACAACCACGAGTTTCCTCATTGAATACCCCATTTTATCTAGTATCTTAATCAGAGAACCACCACAGTTTACTTCAAACCTGTTATCGCTTTGGTTCCTGCTAGATCCATACATTCAACAAAAATAGAAATGTCAGTGTGATTATATCAAAAAAACCATCATGTACTAATGAGGAAGGTAAACACTAAGATATACTTACTCATTCAATTTATTTAAAACTAAGACTCTTTCTGAAATCCTAACCATTATGGTAATGTCACTTATGCTTAGAGAATACCCTAACCTCTAAAGTTATCTAAACCAACCTCTGATACCAACTATAAGGCCCCAGCCTTAAACCTTACTTAATATTGAATTAAATGAATAATTAACATTGAGGATCTTTTCATGGTTTAGAGTTTTAGAGAATTAGATCATAAAACGTGCATTACATTCCATATTTAAACAAAGTGGTTACATAAAAGATAGTATTCATTTTTCCCATCAACGGAAACATATTTAAAATAAAACATGGATTCTTTCTTGACACTTCCTTGAAACTATCATCATATCATGTACCATTCCTTTGACCTGTAAAAACTTTTCAAAAACTTGGGATGAGCATAAAAAGCTCATTAAGGGTTATAAAAAGTATGGAAAAGAAACATGAGTACATATATACATAAGAATGAAATCATACTTCACCCAAAAAACATATGCACTTTAACATACCTCATAAAATCATGAATAAATCCTAGAAATCATAAGATATAAAGGTAACTTGAGGCATTCATAACATTCTTACGTAGGGAGTAACCCTCTTGGTTATGTTTGGAATACCCATCACAGTATATTCCCTAAATCTCTTCGGAGAAACCATAACGTTTAACCCCTTTGTGTTACCCAATGCATTGGAGAGCTATATCGGGCTCACCCACCCTTAGTTTATCACGGAACCACCAGTATTCATAAAAATGCCCAAGAACCATAACATAATCATAGCACATAACTTAAGCATGAAAGATAACATTCCCACATTGCAATAACAATATAACATTTTATGATATTGAAATAATGAATCCATTCTAAAAATCATTTTCAAAACCATTTAAAACATTTAATAAATAGATTTTTAAATAAAAGTGTCCCATACCACATTGAATATTTTAAAATTTTTAACCATTAATATCCATATAAATAAATCCTTAAAACCATTTTGAAAACATGGATATTAATGAGAAATACTTATAATAATAAATCATTAAAACAATTAAAAAGATATTTTAGTTAAAGGGTTTTTAAACCAATGAGAGACACTTGAATACAATAATTGAGGAATAAAATTTAATCAAAACTTTATAATATCATGAGAATAAATGGATTCATTATATAATATTCCAAAGGACAGTATATACACCATATAAGAGGGAATTGGTGCATAACAACAATGAAGTCTCAATGGAAATATAAATTGAGATGAAATCCATTATAAAGATGATATCCTTAAATTAAGGATAAATCAATCTCATAATTATGTGTGGAAAATATAAATACACCCAATATAAGCGTATATTAAGTATAAAATAATCAAATGTCATTCACACATATTCAAAGGATGAAATATTCAATAACTTCATGTTGAACCCAAAGAAATCAAAATTGGGTTTAGAAGTTCCCTTGACAGCCTAACAGCGTCACATCAAAATTCATAAAAAGAGTTGATGAGAGATAAAAAGAGTATCTCATCACTTGGATATAAAATTTACATCAATAAGGATGTAGAAGAAGATATACCAACATAATAGTATGCGAATTAAAAGACATAACAAAAGAAGTCTTTTAAAAAGAGGAGGGTGAAAGGTTCCCTTACCGACTTGGGTTACTTTCGAAACATACACCCCATTGAAGAAGGGTCATACAATGAATATGTAAATACCAATAAATGAAATTATATTACACAAAGAGTATAATAATGGGAAGTAAATACACCACTCAAAGGAAATGGTGGCAAATGTAGCATAAATCTCACGGGATTAAAAGTGAGATGAAAAATCCCTTACGAAAACTCGACAGCCTAACGACGCCACTTAAAACTTCCAAAAATGGATTGATGAGATAAAATAGGGTCTCTCATCATATTAAAATAAAATTTACAGAAAAAGGAAAATAAAATAACATCCCCCATAACAACAAAGAGGAGCTTAAAATAAGTGACATAAAGGAGAGTACTTAAAAAGAAAGAGAGAGGTTAGATCTCTTACGAAAATTCGGCAGCCTAACGGTGCCACTCAAAACATCCAAAATGGATTGATGAGAGAAAATAGGGTATCTCATCATATGAAAATAAAAATTACAGTAGGATTAATATAAAATAACATCCCAATCATAAGAAATATTATCTTAAAAGGAATGACATAAAAGAGTGTACTTAAAAAGAAAGAGAGGGTTAGGATCCCTTACCTCAGGTCCGACTTGACTCGATCATTCTTTAACGTCCTGAATAATAAACTTGAGTTAATTTATACTTGCTTAAGAACCCTTTTCAAGTTCATTATTACTTTTATATCACTTATTTACATTTTATAAACATTATGTAACCATTTAAGTTAATAATGTTTGTTTTGTCGATATTTGGTTCTTAAGTCGAAAGTGGACTTCTTACAATTACATGTTGTTCATGTGGTCAAAGGTTCATTATATCCAGAATGATATTCATGATTTGTATATCATATATATAATATATATCCAGAATATACATATATTTATAATATTACATAATCATTGAGAAGTAAGAAATGAAATACCGTTCATGGAGACGGTAAGCCGTATGTACGCATGAACGCTACTTTCATTGCTATGTCATATTATTGGAATTAAAACTAAATGAGAGGTATGTATATTTTAATTCCAGAATTATATTCATCATTTATATGTAACATAAATCATATATAATAACTTTAAATCCATCCTTTATACATCCCACATATGGCATTAACGAATCAAATCATTTTGAGGGGGCGGTAGTCCGCACTTCCTAAAATGAAATTATCGTGTTTACCCACAATGGAAATCATAAAGGTATGCCAAAAAGGAAAATTACAGAATATTAAGTAAAACATAAACATATTATATATCATATATAAATATAGTTACATCTTAATGGCCACCTTTTAAGGTGTTATATGAGTGTTGAACAATCACCGTTTCGTGAGGCAGAAATTCGCCATCCACAGAAATAATATGTTCTTTAACCATTAGATATAGGTGTGTGTAAGTGTAGCCTGAATTCTTCTTATAAAAACATCATAGTATATTGAAGATACTGTAGTTGTTACAAAATAAATGAATAAAAAGATTTTAGAGTGTTGGAGAAGCAAAATAAAACATAAGAACACAAGAGAGGACACTACCTTTAAATTGGGTAACTCTCTTTGATTTGAGCTCAAAGGCTTCCTTGGAAAGGATTCTGCCCAAAGTGAGGCTTCAATGATGAAGATAGGTATTTGGAGAGATGAAATGGGCAGGGGCTGGCCGATCCAAAGGCTTGAGATGTGTGTGTAATGTGGTAGAGGTGGGGGCCTTTTATAAGAGGAGAGGAGGGGAACTCTTGGAAAGTTATAAATGCTTACTTTATTATAAAATGATTTTCAGATTTTAAAGGTCCCACATTGATATAATTAGAGGATAAGGTGATAAGAGTTCTAAATATACTCATCCAATATGTCTTTGACAAGTGTAAGTCTTAGATTTTACATTATCTTTTCACTTTATTTAAATCATTCATTAATGAGGTAATCGCTTCATCATCATGATGTCATAAATAATTTAATTTATTTAATGTCTAAAAATTATAAAAAAATACCATGACGTAGGAAACCTTTTTATATTTTCAATGACTATTTATAGTCAAAAATATGACTTTTATAACCCCATGTAAAAATTGTTTTAGTAAAACAACTCATGTTTGTGACATTTTTATTTTAACTTTAAATATAAAGTTATTTATGTCATTTTCCTACCAAAGTGGCTCCATGGGGTCCCCAAGCTGACCCATGGATTTTCTTGGTCGGCCATGACACATAAAATAAGGTTAGAACATGTGTCTAGGTTATTTAATATTATTAAAACATTATTTTTACCTTAAACAACATTAATTACCTCTAATCGCGATTAAAAACATAAAAGATACTATTCACCAAAAAAATTATTTTAATTCCATTGAACCACATTTTAATTCTTAATGACAACCATGTATGTCAGATTTTTGAAATTTAAAACACAGAGGTGGTAAAATTTCATTTAAACAGAAAATCAGTTTTTATAAGTACCACTTAGTGGTTTCACTATTCATAAAAAATTGAAGTTTTTCAGAAAAATAACAAAACTTAACCCTAAGATATATTTGATATCATGAATTAAAAAGTGAAGTATATTTTACAAAATTAAAAACATATAAGTTTCATTAATTAATTTAATAATTAATTCCCACTGTCAGAGCAAATAGCGTGTTCTTATGAAACAATAATTATCAAAAGATTGACACTAGTTTAAGTCCGATTTCAAAGTGAAATTAATTCCAATGACCACTATTGGATTAAATGGTAAAAATATATTCTAATTTTAATTTAAAAATAATTCAAAATATAATCTAATCATATAAAAAAATTAGATAAAAAAGAGGTTTTGAATTAAAATACAACATTTTTCACTATTCATTAAAAAATGAACTTTATTGGAATGATACCAAAAATTTACACAAAGTAAATTTTGATGTATCGATTCTAAAAAAGAATTTTATTTTGTCAAATATAACACATGAAATTGTCAAAAAGTGGATTTAAAAGAGGTTCTCCATCAAAAGGCGGTTAATCGACCTTCTAAAGAATATTAAAATTTTTACGCTTAAAATTGAATTCATTCACATTTTTAATCCTCTAACATTTATTGTAAAAAGAAAAAATATTTGACAGACATATATAATCATTTTTTAGTTAGTTCTCTTCATTACCTCCATTACAACAGCTAGGTGTTAACTACCATTTAAAATAATATTATTATAGTGCAACGTAAGATTTCAAAGGAACTCGTTGTCTCGTATTGGGTACACCATCGAGCATAGAGTTCCCTTTAAAGTAATATTAATATTTTTTTTCACAAATAGGGATAAATATAAAAATGTCATATTCTTTATTTACCTGTGGTGTTACATCCTTCCCCCCTTTTGGGAATTGCGTCCTCACAATTTCAAAATTGGTCTTGAAAACTCCATTGAAAGTCCCACATCGGAAAAGGAGTAAATTAAACTATCACTTTAAAAGAAAGAAAGGGAAGCACAAAGGTCACCCGAGTTAACCCATGCTAGGATTTCATGGATGAAAATATGGACATGGAGGAAAAAACAAAGGGTCATGTTCTGATGGAGAGTGATAGTAAACATGTCTAGGAGAAGTTAACCATAAGAAAATCACAAACTTGTGATGGGTTAAACGGTATTCGATTCCCCAGTAGGAAAAGTATAAGGACCCGCACTTATTTCATACATAATCTTGAATTTAATCAAGAAAACACTTCATTTTACATTGAGGAACTTTTCAAGTTTAGAGCTTTAGAGAATTAAGACAAAACATTCATAACATTACACATTGTTACATAGTGGATACCATAAAATCAGTTTCCATTTTCCTCAGAATATAAAACATTAGAACATAAAACAAGACTCCTTGACAATTATTCAACATTTAACATGTCTTCATTCCTTGTATTACTCATCCATTAACCTGTGAAAAATCATTTAAAAACTTGGGATGAGCACAAAAGCTCAGTAAGGTATGAAAAAGAAGGAAAAATCACATTAGTCCATGAATACTCATGACGTATGAAAACATTTTCAAAATACATACTTTCCACCCATAAAATATTACTTTGTGTATCATGAGATTTACAAAATATCCACACAAACATAATTATAATCATAGAGGTATATTGGGGCATTACTTACATAATATTGTAACCATCTTGGCTACCTTAAAATTTGTAACCCTCACGGCTACCTTACTTTGTGTAACCATCACAGTTACACTAGGAGTAACCATACGACCGACCTCCAACTTAATCATACCCAATGCATTGGAGGGAAAAATTGGTCCCACCCTTCATCATAAACAATGCCCAATAAGCAAAACATAATCATACAACATAAACAATATCATAAAAACATTGCCTTTGAATCTTATAAAACAGAATTTTAAAAGAGGATTTTAGAAGAAAAGTCCCTTATAAACATCATATAATTGAAGTGATACTTAATATAGTGGATGTAATATGTATATAATATATAAATACACATAATTAAACATAATATAAACAAAACCCATCACACAAACAATTTAAATAGCACATAAATTATAAAGTAGAATGTTAACCCAAAGAATGGAAATCGGGTTAAGAATTCCCTTACCTTGGGCTTGTCTTACTTAAAAATTGTTTAAACCTCCTGTATAATGGTTAAAAGAGTGTTATTAGTATTTTAAAGAAACATTTTCATGTTTATAACATCTTATATGGTCATTTCATAACCTCATTTCACCCCTTATTTGTTAGTATTTTGTTCCTTGCATTATTTTGGGTGAGTTCTTTTGTGATTTTCACGATCGGTTCATGATGAATCGTTCTTGTTGATTGGAAGTGAAACTCCAGAATTGGAATGGAGTAGTATTTACATATTTAAATTACCATAAATGATACCATTTATCACTTTTATGCTTTATATGATGATTATTTATAAGTTAAAACATTAATTATGTTCGTTTAGATCATTTAAGTGGTTCCTTGATAATTACAACCTCATTTAGTCTAATAAATTTGAATCATGAGTACAAAAGAATTCCAGAACCTTATATGAGTCATAAAACATATATTATAACCTGGTTCAACCATATAAATGGTTTCATGACCAGACTTGAAATAATTAATGGAAATTGAAAATACATCGTCCACGATATCGGTAATTCGACACAAATGGACAATGTTTTTTGATTCTTTAAATAAGTGAGAGAGGAGAGGAATAATGATTTGTAATTTTCCATAAACATGAAAACATCCAGAATATACATGATTCTGGATATTTCATGCCTCTTGTATAAGAGGGGGTGAAGAAAGAAGAGGAAGGAATCATGAAATAAAGAAAACATGAGAAATTTATTACAAAAAATTCGGCAGCCTAACGGCGCCTATTAAAACTTCATAAAAACAAGATTGATGAGAGGAATGGATTATCTCATCAATCATACAAAATTTGGACAGTAAGGGGAAATATTTAATGAAATATCCCAACAAAAGACAAAGGGAAAGGAAGAGAATAACATAAAATGGAAGGAAAGAATGAAAATGAAAGAGGATGTTTACCTCTTGATCTCTTCTCCTTGAGATCCTTCTTAAGGGCTTTGATTTTGGTCTTTTGGTGAGACCAGAAGCTCTAGGACGTGGGGAAGAAGATTGAGGAGGGAATTTGGCAGAAATTAGACAATGATCAAGGATTGAGAGGTGTGGGAGGAAGAGGGGAGTGAGGGTGGTATTTATAGTGGAGGAGGGGAGGTATTTTAGATTATTTTAATTATTATTATAATATTTTTATCAAGACTATGAATAATCTCAAATAAAGTGGCCTTAATTAGTGAAAATATCAAGTGAGTTCGAGGCAAGTGGCCTTTCATCACTTATGATGTCATAAATAGTGCATATTTACAGATAAATTGATTATACGGTATTTTATCGTATTTCACTATTCACCGAAAATTCAAGAGTTTCAGAAAATACCAAAAATTTACCCCAACCATTTTTCGATGTGTAGAATTCAAAAATGAACTCCATTTGTCAAAAATAATTTTCTAAATATTATTAATTTAATTTCTAAATAAGGTCGCAGTTAATTCGAAAAATAACAAAATTGAAGTGCAATTAGTTTTATGTGACATTGGAAAATTAATTAAGATCCCATTATCCTATTGCCATGGGAAAATAAAATAATAATATTATTTACTATTCATGAGGTCATATTACTATTCATATTACTATTCATAAGGGCATGTTACTATTCACAAAAAAAACATGTTTGTTCCATCAGACTCTAAATAACATACTGAACACAATTGTAGATGACAGTTTCTTGAAATTCAAAACATAGAAGAAATAAAATTATGTTTAAAGGATACTTATAAATATATACTTTAAACAAAATTTCAAGCATTTTCAATTTATTTTTTAGAAAAAATTGGGATGTTACATTATCCCCACCTTCTTGAAATTGCATCCTCACAATTTTATTTACTTATTAAACAACTGAGGGTACCTTGATCAAGGTGTCCACTCGGTTTCATCATCATCTTGTTCACGTAGTTAGAAGTCCCATGCATTACAATAATTATTTAGAGATCCTTCAAAATCATTTGCTTCCTCCATCCAAATACACCTCATACAACATGGGTCATATGGGTGTTCACAGAAAAAAGTTTTGGAAAATAATCATGTATGACATATAATTCCAAAACATCTGATAAAACATGATTTCTATAAAATAGTCGGACCGAAATTGAGTTGAAACTTTCTATTATTGGTCCTTTTAAAATACTATAAGTATGTGATGTGAGACTATATGTTAAAAGCAAATATAAATAGGTTGCATAAGGGTCTCCTTCCTCAACACCATTTTTAAAATCATAATATGCTTCAAATTCTTGTGATAAGGTAAAATATTTGAAAATACCTTGATAATATTTACCTTTCTTGAAATTATGTGAATATTGTGAAAATAGTATTTGTCTAAAAACAACCCATGATCCACGATGATAACGAGGTATAGAGGAGGTGTTCGATATCTCAAAAAACTACTTGCAAGTGAGTTGTATGCTAGAAAAAGTTTCACAATCATCCGAAGATGACTTTGCAATAATTATTGCAAGCATGCCATCAGGAAGAGATAGGAATGTCGTTTGAGATCCTTCTCCTTCCATTCGTAACCAACTTTACTTGACCTAAAAAAAAAGTTATAAAAACAAGGATTTAACTGAAATAATAGATATAGGGACTAATCACGTGTCTCACAAGAACTCCTAATCCCTAAAGTTGTCTAAACCGACCTCTGATACCAACTATAAGGATCCGCACTTATTTCATACATAATCTTGAATTTAATCAAGAAAACACTTCATTTTACATTGAGGACCTTTTCAAGTTTAGAGCTTTAGATAATTAAGACAAAACATTCATAACATTACACATTGTTACATAGTAGATACCATAAAATCAGTTTCCATTTTCCTCAGAATATAAAACATTAAAACATAAAACAAGACTCCTTGACAATTCTTTAAAATTTAAAATGTCTTACTTACTTGTATTACTAATCCATTAACCTGTGAAAAATCATTTAAAAACTTGGGATGAGCACAAAAGCTCAGTAAGGTATGAAAAAGAAGGAAAAATCACATTAGTCCATGAATACGCATGACGTATGAAAACATTTTCAAAATACATGCTTTCCACCCATAAAATATTACTTTGTGTATCATGATATTTACACAAGATCCACACAAACATAATTATAATCATAGAGGTATATTGGGGCATTACTTACATAATCTTGTAACCATCTTGGCTACCTTAAAATTTGTAACCCTCACGGCTACCTTACTTTGTGTAACCATCACAGTTACACTTGGAGTAACCATACGACCGACCTCCAACTTAATCATACCCAATGCATTGGAGGGAAAAATAGGTCCCACCCTTCATCATAAACAATTCCCAATAACCAAAACATAATCATACAACATAAACAATAGCATAAAAACATTGCCTTTGAATCTTATAAAACAGAATTTTAAAAGAGGATTTTAGAAGAAAAGTCCCTTATAAACATCATATAATTGAAGTGAGACTTAATAGAGTGGATGTAATATGTATATACTATATAAATACACATAATTAAACATAATATAAACAAAACCCATCACACAAACAATTTAAATAGCACATAAATTATAAAGTAGAATGTCAACCCAAAGAATGGAAATCGGGTTAAGAATTCCCTTACCTTGGGCTTGTCTTACTTAAAAATTGTTTAAACCTCCTGTATAATGGTTAAAAGAGTGTTATTAGTATTTTACAGAAATATTTTCATGTTTATAACATCTTATATGGTCATTTCATAACCTCATTTCACCCCTTATTTGTTAGTATTTTGTTCCTTGCATTATTTTGGGTGAGTTCTTTTGTGATTTTCACGATCGGTTCATGATGAATCATTCTTGTTGATTGGAAGTGAAACTCCAGAATTGGAATGGAGTAGTATTTACATATTTACAGTACCATAAATGATACCATTTATCACTTTGATTCTTTATATGATGATGATTTATAAGTTAAAACATTAATTATGTTCGTTTAGATCATTTAAGTGGTTCCTTGATAATTACAACCTCATTTAGTCTAATAAATTTGAATCATGAGTACAAAAGAATTACAGAACCTTATATTAGTCATAAAACATATATTATAACCTGGTTCAACCATATAAATGGTTTCATGACCAGAATTGAAATAATTAATGGAAATTGAAAATACATCGTCCACGATATCGGTAATTCGACACAAATGGACAATGTTTTTTGATTATTTAAATAAGTGAGAGAGGAGAGGAATAATGATTTGTAATTTTCCATAAACATGACAAAATCCAGAATATACATTATTCTGGATATTTCATGCCTCTTGGATAAGAGGGGGTGAAGAAAGAAGAGGAAGGAATCATGAAATAAAGAAAACATGAGAAATTTCTTACAGAAAATTCGGCAGCCTAACGACGCCTCTTAAAATTTCATAAAAACAAGATTGATGAGAGGAATGGAATATCTCATCAATAATACAAAATTTGGACAGTAAAGGGAAATATTTAATGAAATATCCCAACAAAAGACAAAGGTAAAGGAAGAGAATAACATAAAATGGAAGGAAAGAATGAAAATGAAAGAGGATGTTTACCTCTTGATCTCTTCTCCTTGAGATCCTTCTTAAGGGCTTTGATTTTGGTCTTTTGGTGAGACCAGCAGCTCTAGGAAGTGGGGAAGAAGATTGAGGAGGGAATTTGGAAGAAATTAGACAATGCTCAAGGCTTGAGAGGTGTGGGAGGAAGAGGGGAGTGAGGGTGGTATTTATAGTGGAGGAGGGGAGGTATTTTAGATTATTTTAATTATTATTATAATATTTTTATCAAGACTATGAATAATCTCAAATAAAGTGTCCTTAATTAGTGAAAATATCAAGTGAGTTCGAGGCAAGTGGCCTTTAATCACTTATGATGTCATAAATAGTGCATATTTACCGATAAATTGATTATACGGTATTTTATCGTATTTCACTATTCACCGAAAATTCAAGAGTTTCAGAAAAATACCAAAAATTTACCCCAACCATTTTTCGATGTGTAGAATTCAAAAATGAACTCCATTTTTCAAAAATAATTTTCTAAATATTATTAATTTATTTTCTAAATAAGGTCACAGTTAATTCCAAAAATAACAAAATTGAAGTGCAATTAGTTTTATGTGACATTGGAAAATTAATTAAGATCCCATTATCCTATTGCCATGGGAAAATAAAATAATAATATTATTTACTATTCATGAGGTCATATTACTATTCATATTACTATTCATAAGGGCATGTTACTATTCACCAAAAAAAACATGTTTGTTCCATCAGACTCTAAATAACATACTGAACACAATTGTAGATGACAGTTTCTTGAAATTAAAAACATAGAAGAAATAAAATTATGTTTAAAGGATACTTATAAATATATACCTTAAACAAAATTTCAAGCATTTTCAATTTATTTTTTAGAAAAAATTGGGATGTTACAAAAAGTTAACAGACAACATTTTTGTTTTAAGTTAATTTTTATTGAGGAATTTATTCTTAAGGAAACATAATTACTTATCATGTTGACTTTCAACTTTTATTAGATATCTTACACAAACTCATATTTTATCCAAAAGACGAGTATTTAGGAAGACTTGTTCACTATAATCAACTTCTAGAGAATCACCTAATCCACAAAAGAGAACTATATACTTCCTATGTCTTTATACGTTAACCAAAAACAAAACCAAAATGGTTAGTACAAGATCAGATAATCCAGAAAAGGATAACCCTTTATAAAAAGAAAATATATTCTTAATCTCCAAAATTTGTACAACAAAACGCAAAGTTCAACGAGGACCATTTTATAAACAATTTTTCCATAAAATTATTCAATGTAAACCAAACTAAGATTGAAACCCAAATATTTGAAGGATTTAGTCACATAGTCTTCCAAGGTACAAATTAACTTTTACCTCCAAATAACATCAGTTGCTCTTAAATTCTCATATTGAAAAGTAATTAACCTAATCACATATCCTCGATGATAGGTTAATCATTTCCATAGATAACCCAAAATAAACTTACTCTTGATTTCTAAAATCATCTAACTAAAAAGAATTAGTCAAACTAACCAGGGACTTCACGTAGTCTAGTGGTAGGCGATAAATACCAGTCGCACTTTGGTTGTGAGTTCGATTCCCGCAGCTTTGTCCGATGTGACGGGTTGTCACACGGTCTGCGTGTTGTCCTTTTTCCAAAACTATATAATTCTTAAAACATTCCCCAAAATGAGATAAAATCTTCAAAAATAATCATAACATATTTTAATCTCAATTTTATCTCATGCCTTTCATTTTCCATCATAACATATAATAACCCATAATTAACTCAAAAGTAAGGATCATATAAACTCTAATGATTACCTTTATAATTATTACCTGAACTTCCACATCGATTTGTCATCTTGTACATGATGCATTACAGATCATACCAAGGTTAAAGTGGTTGATCATGACTCCTTGATAGTTGGTTTAGAACAACCACGAGTTTCCTCATTGAAGACCCCATTTTATCTAGTATCTTAATCAGAGAACCACCATAGTTTCCTTCAAACCTGTTGTCTCTTTGGTGCCTGCTAGATCCATCCATTCACTAAAAATAGAAATGTCCGTGTGAATATATCAACAAAACCATCATTTACTAATGAGGAAGGTAAACACTAAGATATACTTACTCATTCACTTTATCTAAAACTAGGACTCTTTCTGAAATCCTAACCATTATGGTAATGTCACTTATTCTTAGAGAATACCCTAACCTCTAAAGTTATCTAAACCGAACTCTGATACCAACTATAAGGCCCTAGCCTTAAACCTTACTTAATATTGAATTAAATGAATAATTAACATTGAGGATCTTTTCATGGTTTAGAGTTTTAGAGAATTAGATCATAAAACTTGCATTACATTCGACATTTAAACAAAGTGGTTACATAAAATATAGTATTCATTTTTCCCATCAATGGAAACATATTTAAAATAAAAGAAGGATTATTTCTTGACACTTCCTTGAAGCTATCATCATATCATGTACCATTCCATTGACCTGTGAAAAACATTTCAAAAACTTGGGATGAGTATAAAAATCTCAGTAAGGGTTATAAAAAGTATGGAAAGGAAACATGAGTACATATATACATAAGAATGAAATCATACTTTACCCATAAAACATATGCACTTTAACATACCTCATAAAATCATGAATAAATCATAGAAATCATAAGACATAAAGGTAACTTGAGGCATTCATAAAATTCTTACGTAGGGATTAACCCTCTTGGTTACGTTTGGAATACCCATCACAGTATATTCCCTAAATCTCTTCGGAGAAACCTTAACGTTTAACCCCTTCACGTTACCCAATGCATTGGAGAGCTATATCGAGCTCACCCGCCCTTAGTTTATCACGGAACCACCTATCTTCATAACACTGCCCAAGAACCATAACATAATCATAACACATAACTTAATCATAAAGGAAAGATAACATTCCCACATTGCAATAACAATATAACATTTTAAGATATTGAAATAATGAATCCATTCTAAAAACCACTTTCAAAACCATTTAAAACATTTAATAAAGAGATTTTTAAATAAAAGTGTCCCACACCACATTGAAGATTTTAAAATTTTAAACCATTCATATCCATATAAATAAATCCTTAAAAACATTTTGAAAACATGGATATTAATGATAAATATTTATAAGAATAAATAATTAAAACAATTAAAACGATATTTTAGTTAAAAGGTTTTTAAACAAATGAGAGACACTTGAATACAATAATTGAGGAATAACATTTAATAAAAACTTTATAATATCATGAGAATAAAGGTATTAATTATACAATATTCCAAAGGACAGTATATACACCATATTAGAGGGAATTGGTGCATAACAACAATAATGTCTCAATGTAAATGTAAATTGAGATGAAATCCATTATAAAGATGGTATCCTTAAATTAAGGATAAATCAATTTCATAATTATGTGTGAAAAATATAAATACACCCAATATAAGTGGATATTAAGTGTAAAATAATCAAAGGTCATTCACACATATTCAAAGGATGACATATTCAATAACTACATGTTGAACCCAAAGAAATCGAAATTGGGTTAAGAAGTTCCCTTGACAGCCTAACGATGTCACATCAAAATTCAGAAAAAGAGTTGATGAGAGATAAAAAGGGTATCTCATCACTTGGAAATAAAATTTACATCAATAAGGATGTATAATAACATATACCAACATAATAGTATGCGAATTAAAAGACATAACAAAAGATGTCTTTTAAAAAGAGGAGGGTGAAAGGTTCCCTTACCGACTTGGGTTACATTCGAAACGTACACCCCATTGAAGAAGGGTCATAAAATGAATATGTAAATACCCATAAATGAAATTATATTACACAAAAAGTATAATAATGGGAAGTACATACACCACTCAAAGGAAATGGTGGCAAATGTAGCATAAATCTCACGAGACTAAAAGTGAGATGAAAAATCCCTTACGAAAACTCGGCAGCCTAACGACGCCACTTAAAACTTCCAAAAATGGATTGATGAGATCAAATAGGGTCACTAATCATATTAAAATAAAATGTACAGAAAGAGGAATATAAAAGAACATCCCCCATCATAACAAAGAAAAGCTTAAAAGAAGTGACATAAAGGAGAGTACTTAAAAAGAAAGAGAGAGGTTAGATCTCTTACGAAAATTCGGCAGCCTAACGACGCCACTCAAAACATCCAAAATGGATTGATGAGAGAAAATTGGGTCTCTCATCATATGAACATAAAAATTACAGTAGGAGTAATATAAAAGAACATCCCAATAATAATAAAGATGATCTTAAAAGGAATGACATAAAAGAGTGTACTTAAAAAGAAAGAGAGGGGTAGGATCCCTTACATCGGGTCCGACTTGACTCGATCGTTATATAACATCCTGAATAATAAACATGAGTTAATTTATACTTGATTAAGAACCTTTTAAAAGTTAATTATTCCTTTTTATCACATATTTCCATGTTATAAACATTATGTTATCATTTAAGTTAATAATGTTTGTTTTGTCGATATTTGGTTCTTAAGTCGAAAGTGGACTTCTTACAATTACATGTTGTTCGTGTGGTCAAAGGTTCATTACATCCAGAATTATATTCATGATTTTGATATCATATATATAATATATATCCATAATATACATTTATTTATAATATTACATAATCATTTAGATGTAAGAAATTAAATGCACCGTTCATGGAGACGGTAAGCCGTACGTACGCATGAACGCTACTTTCATTTCTATGTCATATTAATGGAATTAAAACTAAATGAGTGGTATGTATATTTTAATTCCAGAATTATATTAATCATTTATATGTAACATAAATCATATATAATAACTATAAATCCATCCTTTATACATCCCACATATGTCCTTAACGAATCAAATCATTTTGAGGGGGCGGTAGTCCGCACTTCCTAAAATGAAATTATCGTGTTTACCCACAATGGAAACCATAAAGGTATGCCAAAAAGGAAACATACATAATCTTAAGTAAAAAATAAACATATTATATATCATATATAAATATAGTGACATCTTAATGGCCACCTTTGAAGGTGTTATATGAGTGTTGAACAATCACCATTTCGTGAGGCAGAAATTTGCCATCCACAGAAACAGTATGTTCTTTAACCATTAGATGTAGGTGTGTATAAGTGTAGCTCGAATTATTATTTTAACAACATCATATTATATTGAATATACTGTATTTGTTACAAAATAAATTAATAAAAAGAGTTTAGAGGGTTGGAGAAGCAAAATAAAACATAAGAACACAAGACAAGACACTACCTTTAAACCGGTAACTCTCTTTGATTTGTGGTCAAAGGATTCCTTGGAAAGGATTATGCCCAAAGTGAGGCTTCAATGATGAAGATAGGGATTTGGAGAGATGAAATGGGAAGGGTTTGGCCGAGCCAAATGCTTGAGAGGTGTGTGTAAGGAGGTAGATGTGGGGGCCTTTTATAAGAGGATATGAGGGGCACTCTTGGAAAGTTATAAATGTTTACTTTATTATAAATGATTTTCGGATTTTAAAGGTCCCACATTGATATACTTAGAGGATACTGTGATAAGGGTTCGAAATATACTCATCCAATAGGTATTTGACAAGTGTAAGTCTTAGATTTTACATTATCTTTTCACTTTATTTAAATCATTCATTAATGAGGTAATCGCTTCATCATCATGATGTCATATAAAATTTAATTTATTTAATGTCTAAAAATTTTAAAAAAAATTATATGATGTAGGAAATATTTTTATATTTCCAATTAATATTTATAGTAGAAAATATGAATTTTATAACCCCATGTAAAAATTGTTTTAGTAAAACAACTTATGTTTGTGACATTTTCATTTTAACTTTAAATATAAAGTTATTTATGTCATTTTCCTACCAAAGTGGTTCCATGGGGTCCCCATGTTGACCCATGGATTTTTTTTGTTGGCCATGACACATCCCATGTATGTCAGATTTTTGAAATTCAAAACACAGAGGTGGTAAAATTTCATTTAAATTGAAAATCAGTTTTTATAAGTACCACTTAGTGGTTTCACTATTCATCAAAAATTGAAGTTTTTCAAAAAAATACCAAAACTTTACCCTAATCTATATTTGATATTCTGAATTAAAAAATTAAGTCTATTTTACAAAATTAAAATCATATAAGTTTCATTAATTAATTTAATAATTAATTCCCGCTGTCAGAGCAAATAGCGTGTTTTTATGAAACAATAAGTATCAAAAGATTGACACTAGTTTAAGTCCGATTTCAATGTGAAATTAATTCCAATGACCACTATTGGATTAAATGGTAAAAATATATTCTAATTTTAATTTAAAAACAATTAAAAATATAATCTAATCATATAAATAGATTATATTAAAGAGAGGTTTTGAATTAGAATACAACATTTTTCACTAATTAAAAAATGAACTTTATTGGAATGATACCAAAAATTTACACAAAGTAAATTTTTATGTCTCGATTCTAAATAAGAATTTTCTTTTTTCAAATATAACACATAAAATTTTCAAAAAGTGGATTTAAAAGAGGTTCTCCATCAAAAGGCGGTTAATCGACCTTCTAAAGAATATTAGAATGTTTACGCTTAAAATTGAATTCGTTCACATTTTTAATCCTCTAACATTTATTATAAAAAGTAAAAATATTTGACAAACATATATAATAATTTTGTAGTTAGTTCTGTTCATTCCCTCCATTACAACGACTAGGCGTTAACTACCATTTAAAATAATATTATTATAGTGCAACGTAAGATTTCAAACAAACTCGTTGTCTCGTATTGGGTACGCCATCGAGCATAGAGTTCCCTTTAAAGTAATGTTAATTTTGTTTTTCACAAATAGGGATAAATATAAAAATGTCATATTCTTTATTTACCTGGGGTGTTACAGTTAGACTGTGAGTACTTCCCAGAGGGTTATCTTCTTATGATTATCTACTATTTTGATAAATGAAATTGAATGAATTGAAACTATAGAATTGTTTACTTTTGAGTACTTTTTTGTTTACTGCTTCTCTTTGCTTATTGCTTGCCATATATATTCACTGACTGTTAGGCACAGATATTTGGGTGGTTTCCTTCTGGGATTAGTCTCACATCCTGTTTTGGGTCATGCTTTTAAGCCCAAAAAGATTATATTGCTGAAGGTATAAACAAGTAAAATTTCCCTTCTACTTCAGTTAGTTGACTGCTTGGAGATAGAGAGCATGAGACCAAGTTAAGGATTGCGATGCTGAGGAGTTGATTCTTGTTTTTCTTTTGTACTTGGTTTAGTACTGTATTCCATCATTGTGATTTTTTTGGATGTTTTACTAGACATATGTATCATGCATCATTTATATATTCTATCTAGTTGTTGTTACTTTCAGTATTCTTTTGTTTACTATTGTATGGTATTGTTACTGCTTTCGCTATTGCTATATGTTTACTTCTACCGTGTTACTCTGCCAATGAGGGCATAGTTTCCCCACTATCACAACCATGGCCCTCACTGCTAGTTAGCAACCTCTGGCGTTCAGGGAAATGAACTTAAGACCATGTGACCAACCGGGTACGGGGCGCCTCTAGGTGGCTTCTAGAATCAGGACATTACAGGTCATATTCAGTGGCATCTTTCAGTGTCATGTTCTCATTCAAATTAAAAGGTGGATGTTGTTGAACCTTTTGAGTTTTATATTTTTCAAGGTGAAAGGGATGATTCTTTTTCTTTTTCTAATTCCTTATCATGGTGAGGTTCCATGCAGAGGTAAAGTGGGTCCCAGGGTGTGTTGTGTTCTGTTGGTACTATCTGGTTCGCCATTTGGCTGCTTGTGGCATCGAAAAGAGGAGATTCATTTTTGGGATTTTTGATGCCCAATTGTGAGGTATGATATGAGTCAAAAATTAGTGCTCTATCCATAGGCCTTGGAGTGAAGCCAACGCGTAGTCAGGAACCCCCAGGGGAGTAAAATACCTTGGTCTAGTGTCTGTCTTTAGTATGGTAAATGAAGACAGTTTGAGCCTCATGTGTATATTTTTTTGTCTTAAATGGTCCCATTTGGTGGAAAGAGGTGTGGGAACCCCATTTCCACGTTGTGACTTGTGTGGGTGTAAGAGTTCCCCCTTTGTTATATGGAGGAATGGTTGTTTTGATTTTTTGAACATTAGTGGTTGTACCTTTTTGGGTGTGAACTTTTGTGTGGTTATCCATGCGTATTCATTCTTATAATCCGATTTCAGTCTTGGTTTTTCTTATTTGGAAATGGTCGTGTCCCATGGTAATGGAAACATTTTGTATTGTTTTCCATTTGGGTTAGAGTTTCTTTTGTCGGACCCCTTGCGGTGTGCGTGTGGGGTAGGGGGGGGGGTCTGTGTTGGGTTTCCTACGTCAATTTATGTGGGTTTGTTCTTATGGTGGGGAGACCCACCATGGGTATCACTTATTTTAATCTCAAGTAAGTCGATGTTAGTCTGTATCTTATGGGGGAGAGTTTTTTCAGGCCTCCCCATGCGGGTATCCCTATTTTGTTTTTGGTGTTGGCTTGGTCGAGGGTAGTCTTGTTTGGAGCTATCTCATTTCAAGTTCCCTCATTGAGTAAATGTTGGGATTGGAGCATTCCAAACAGTTTTGTTAATTTAAAGTTATGGAAGTATTCATTAGAATGTGGTTTGAATTAATTTTCCTATTTTAGGTAAGTGGTGTGAGTTTTTTTGTTAATGTCTAAGGTGTTTTTTACTCGAGAGTATGACTGTGCATTGTGAGAGTTCATTTTCTTTGATCGATTAGTTGGAGGTGTTTCTGATTTTAAGATGGAAGACATAATGGATATTCTATTATTTTATTGTACCTCTTGAGTTTATATTGCAAACTTCTTTTCCTACCAATAGAGTTATTGAATTCTTATTATTTTATGTTCGTAGGGAATATCTTTGAGCTTTGAAAGGGTATCCATTTTTTTTTGGATTAGGACTTATTGTGTATTTTTAGTGATAGAAAGCGTTATGGTGGGGTGAATTGTCACACCTGGTTTTTTTATTTCACCCTTTGTTTTGGTTCGGTCTTGGTTCACTGTTATTTTCTTAAGAACTGGGTGTGACAAGTTTGAATTTTTTAGGTCTTTCCTTTGGTTATTATTACTCCAGTGCTTTTCCATGATTTTCCCCTTGATTTTTAGGAAAAATATATATTTTTGGGTGGATAGTGTGTGGCAGACAGTTGGAACAAGGTTAGTAGAAACCATGCTCTCTGACCAGGTAACTGTGCGGTAGGTTGGGGGGTTTTAGCCCAAATCTACCGCAAGTATTTATCAAGGTAAGTTAGGCCCTAGAGATTAACTATGTGGTAGGTACCTGCTTAGATCGAGTGGTGCACACAGTTGCTGCATGGTTTGAAAAACCATGGGGACTAACCTTAAGGCCTTTACATATCCTTAAAATTAGGTTTTTATTTTTTATCTCTCCATGATTTTTATCCCCAACTATCCCTTGATCAACCCTTATGGCCTCCCTATCCCTAGGTATGTTTCCCCTTGCTCTCTTATCCCTTGGGATCCCTCCTTTGGGTGTATTTGGTGCACATTCTGCAAGGAAAATAATTTTAAGTGGTTTTTACCTTGTTTCCTCCCTCTTTATAGGGTTTTCCCTCTACCTTCATGGGGTTTCGGTTTTCCAGTAGGTAAGGTGACTGATTTAGGGTTTTTTATTGTTTAATAGGGTTTTATCTTGATGATTTTTGTCATTTCATTCCTTGATAAGGTCTTAATGGTGGTAAAAATGGGTTTCACACCATTTTATGGAAGTTTATTCTCATGAGGTATGTGGTTCCATGACCTAACATTTTTAGATGTTTTTAATATGATTGTGTCTTTATACATGTTTTATATGGATTTATTATGTGGTGAGAAATGTGTTATGAATTTATTTTGGCATGCTTAAGTAATGGAAATGGGTTTCATAAAGTATAAGGGATATGTTTTGGGTGTTATTTATTGTTGTTCTTCTTGAAGGTGTTTTATGAATTTTTTTGGGAAATGTGAAATGTTTTTTAAAAGGCATTTGAGGTGTGATTGTGTAAACAAATGGGGTTAAAAAACTGAATTATTTTGGCATGTTAACCTCATTGTTCACTTTGAAATATTATTTGAGAAATGAGTTAATGATATGAAGCGTGTTCTGAAATGAATTTGGATTATGTGTGAATTTGGAATGGGCTCAGCCTATGAAAAGTAAGTGGATTTAATTGTGTGTTTTCTTGTGATACTGCTAAATGGGTTTTTTTATAAAATGTTAAAGTCATGTTAAAGTTTGTTTTTGAAATGGTTTTGGTGTATATTAAATGGAGGGTTCTTTACTTATGAAAAATGGTGGTTCCCATGTATTAATTCATGAATGTGGTGATTTGTGTAATGTGTGAAATGTGATTGAGCATAAGGGAATGACGGGTATCTTGGTTGCCTGACTAATTATAGTGTACCAGTGATTAAAAATTGGAAAAACCACATTATCACTTATCTTGATTGATGAATAAAACACTAACTAAACTATTATGATGATGAGAGACCACTAGGCCATTGGGGTGTCCCCTCCTAGTGTCTCGTGCACAAGAATGATGTGATTGTGGTTTCTATACAAACTTACACTGAGGTATGAAGTTTTATTATCCCCTAGAACTAGATTAACCCTATGGATTACCCATGGTGCTCACTCATGAATTGACGCCTATGTGATAAGTTTTTAGCCATCGGAATACCACAGACCTTGTGTGTGTTTTTTTTGTTTTAAGAAACATTATATGAAAATAGGGTTTATCTGTAAAATTCCTTACCTTAAAATAGTTTCCCTTAACAATTTTCTTAGAAAATTTCCACATATTTTAAAGTAAATGAGCATGTCGAATTATCTTTAAATGTTATAGCATGGAATCTCTTTATTTGGGCATAATCTTACCTGGATTTAGATCACACCCTATATACATGTTTGGGTGTATGTATAAGTTGTTCTATGTTTTTCCAAGGTAAAGGCAAGAAGTTTCATGGAAATTTTAGTGTATTGGGTTTCTAGTACCCCTTGTTTTTTGACATTGGTGGTGGTGGATTGAGGGTGATTCCCCTCTCTTCATAGGGAGGTAGTTGTTCTTTCTGTCATTTTACTTTTTTTGTAGTTGTATCTTGGTTTTTTGGTTAAGGTTTTAGATGTTAAATCTAGAAAATTATTTATGTCATGTATGGTTTTATATTTTTTAGTTTGGATTTATTTATAAATTCTGGTTTTTTATGTTTATGTGATCGGGTAAAATTATTCCCAAGGTGCATTATTAATACCCGGGCACTAGTTGCCAGCCCATGGGGATCGAGAATTCCCTTCAGTCTATGAAATAGATCGAGTCGGGTGTCGGGTTAGTTGGTGTCCCAGTTTGGTTCATAATATCTTTAATATGTGATTAAGGTAGTTATTTTTGTTATAAAATAGATTAAAGTGCCTTAGTGAAAGTTAGGAATTAAGGTAAGAGTTTCGTTTCTCAAATTTTCACACCTGATAAATATTTCTTATTTACACTATGTATTATTTGAAATAGTTTATCTACTAACCCTTAAATATTTTTGTTGGAGTTGGTGGCCTATAACAAACTAATTTTTACTTTATTCATTAATAAATACCTTATCACATCTTGATTGTTCTTCTGCGTGAAAATGCATGTGATAATGTCCTAAGGACGGCTGTTTCATTAAAGGGTCATAGCGGATCCCTGCTAGGATGAGAACCCAGAAGTGCCATATCACTATTCTTGAATATATGTTCTGTGGCCTAATGATGTTATTTGAGGGACAAAAATAATACAGTCCATTAGGGGTGAGGACACATAAAAATTTGAGGCACCTTATCATGGTGTGCACCCCTGGTAATATCTAGGAGGATATTATGAGAACGAGGCCCACCAATAGGAAATACACATTTCATAGTGTCATTGGATATTCCTATCTGTGGATGTGTGTATTGCTACTAAGACTTTAATATTATTATTATTGTGTATTACAACTCACACACTTAGATGTATTGATAAAAACTGTGACAACACACTGTTCACAGTGAGGTAGGATACGTTGGGTGCGTCACAAGTGATACTGCATTAATAGATAAAGTAGGAAAGGATTTGTCCCTTCTGTTCTATAATGAAATAAGATATCTTAGGCCCTTTTATGGAATTGATATAGCCTAAATAAATCTATTTCCATGGTAAGGTATGGTTGAGTTCAATTTCGGGAAGTCAAAGAAAGAATAATCGAGCACATGGGTTGATGGAACTAGCATGTAACCCGCTTGATTAGAGATATCAAGACAAATGGATTAAATTACATGGTAAGAATTCATATGAGGTGACACGTTAATGCAGCGTCAAATTATTTCCCTTGGGTTTCTTGACTTGTTTCTAGACAGTAATCTTGGACTTTAGGCAAGCCCACCTAATGCCAATGAGAAAGAGGCCAAGAGGGTCACACACTAAGTGTATCCAAGTATCTCAAGTAGAATAAAGATTATTCCCGTATGTGGTTTAATAATTATTCAAGGAATCCTAAATTGTTTTAATGTTGGAGGAAGAATAAAATGAAAAACAGGATATACACACCATGTACATTGAATGTACATCCCGTGTAGTTTTCATTTTGGAAAGGAAATGAAAAACAAGTTCACGCCATGTATTAATGATTACACGCCATGTATTTTTTCCACTCGGGATTTTGAGGAAATAATATTGTTTTATTAAATGATATTTATTATAATCAGTGTTGGCACATGTCAAGGAATTAATGAATCGACATGGGGGTTTTCAATAAGAGTTAATGAAATAAATAAAACGCGTAACACATTTATTTATTGTCATAACTCTATAACCTCAAACCCAATTATAAATATCCTCAGAAACCCAACACTTTTCCATCAATTGTTGTGCACAAAAATTCTAGAAAATTCTCTCAAGGCTGAGAGAACTCCTTCCTCCAATAATTCTCTCAAGACTGAGAGAGATCTTCCTCCATCTAATCAAGGCAATATAATGTGGAAAATGCAAGAAAAGGCTTCTCCACGCTAGCACCTGTAGATTCCTTTGGTGACATCCAGAGATACATGGTGCATATGTGGATCACCACTAGAGGAAGTATACACTTGGCTTCTGCGATGAAATGCCGAGTCACATCGAAACGTGATAAAAAAACATCAACGAAGAAAGAATTACATCAAGGTAATTCTTGTCAATTAATTAAATTAATTAAAAACAACATATGATGTTCTTCTCGATGGTTCCAGGACCCTTCTCTTTATTTTAGTTATTCATTATATTATGAAGATCCAGCATTTTATTATCATGACAGATCTCGGATTGAACGTTGTTTAACGCTAAAATTAAAGTTGGGCAAACCCACCAATGCACTTATACTGTGCCTGGAACCTACAAGTAGTATCAGAGCGGTCATATCATTGATTATAATTATTTAGTTTTTCGTTGGTGATTTATGCATTTAATAATTTAGTTGTTTCAATTCGAGTTAATCGTTCTTTAAATCTGAATCTTGAGATCTGTTCCTCCTCTCTCATTTCTCGTTCACCTTATAGAAACAGATATTTCTTTTAACTTTTATTAACATAAAATAGAGGATCTCATCCGAACGTGCCAAATGTTCCTGGCCATACAACAAAAGAATACACGATATGTATTCAGAAGTACATGCCGTGTAGTCTATGTTAAATGCATCAGACTAGTCCGCCACATCAGACCGTACATTGGAGTATACCTAAGTCATAAATTACACTGTGTGTTGACTAGGAATGGGTGGAAAAAAGTTTCCAGATTACACGCCATGTGGTCCACTGAACACTGTGTGTAGTCCCTTTGGGTTAGGGTTGGACCGTGTACCCCGTACATGGCTTGCCCAGATAGAAACTATGTAACGCGGATACTACACCGCATGTGTACCACTGAACACGCCATGTACTCTGAAAATTTCTGAAGTACATCTACACGCCATGCCCCAAGACGTGTACTTTGGATGGACGGTGAACAAAAGTACAAGCCATCTAGTTAGAACTACACACTGTGTACTCATCCAAATTATGAAGATTTATTAAAATTTATTATAATATTATACAAACCCTTGATACTTGTACCATATCACATGCGTAAAGCTGAGGCACAACACATGATAGGTGTTCTATATATATGTGTTTAATTTAACATCTGCGTAATGAATGAGAATTCACTGGGTTGCCTCCAAGGTAAATGTTACATACAAAGATAATTTTAATTGAATTTATTTGTTTAAAATTATGATGGAAGAGAATCTCAAAGAAATTTAGAAAAGGGTTTAACATAAAAGGATTGATTAATTAAAGATAATTAATTGATTCGAGCATGATTTATCTTAAGAAAGAACAATTAAAGAACTGAATTCTAGTTTTATTTATGCGTAAATATTGTTTCATGTATGGATGATCATGAGCTAGACCAAGACCTTTGTATGTGAATGGTTTATTTTAATTTATTTATTGAAATTAAATTTGTTGGCCTGCGAGCCTTCTCCTCATTAATATGTAGGGCCTGCATGCCTAAGGATTCTTTTATTGAAAAACCCCTTTTACCCCTCACCCATGTGTGAGATAAATGCATATGTAATGTATGGATCTCCCAAGCTAGTGTAGGCGGCTCAAGTTAGAATCCAAGGTGAAACCAATCCAAGGAGATACAAAGGTGGATAGGTGGAAAGCTGTAAACATGAACCCGAAAGGTTCCAGGTGTTTCTCCCCTAGGTCTTGGGTTAGTTTATCAACCGCTAGATAAAATAACCAATAGAACAAACTCATGATCATACCATTTATTTTATTTTTGTCAGTTGCATAGTTTACTTATTATGGGTATGTTGTCATGATCAAATAATTAATGAATTAAACAAGCATGCAAGATGGAACTAAAATATGACCGGATTATGCGTAAATATTATCTTAGACATGGTTAATAACTTAAGTATATCCCACTTAATATTAACAGGCATGTAATCAAAGATAATAAAATGGAAATTTATGTATAAGGATAAAATCCCTCAAATAAATATTAAGTTGGTATAGCCTTCCATAATCTTGGTTAGAATCTAACCATAGTTCAAAGTGATTAACCAACACTACTACAACTTAGCCTTTTATCAGCGCTAAAAACTGACATTAAAAGCGCTAAAAAAGCACTGTTAATGTCGGAGTAGATAAAGGGGGGTCCCCTTTATCAGCGCTCCAAGAAGCGCTGATAAATGGGACCTTTATCATCCCTAAAAAAGAGCTGATAAAGGACCCCCTTTATCAGTGATTTATTTAGCGCTGATAAAGGTCGCCTATATCAACACTTTTCGGAGAACTGATAAAGGGGGTCCTTTATCAGCACTCTTTTAGCACTGTTAAAGGTGTCCTTTATCAGTTCTCAAAAAAGCACTGATAAAGGCACCATCCCCTACACCTTCAAAACAGAACCTGCACACCTACACACCTGCACAAACCAGAATACCTGCACAAAGTAGCACATGCACACCTGCACAAAATAACACCCGCACATAATATTTTGATAGAAAATGGTATAAAAATTTACTTAACATCTTGAATACAAAAACACACACTGTTATATACATTTCAAACATTGTTTTACATGGTTACAATTACAATTATTCAACAACAGTTATAAACATTCATGTTTCATCCTTTGATATCTGTGATCCGCTCTCAAAAATTGTTGTCCACAGTATTTGTTGCTGAACAAACCATCTGAACTCAAGGAAAAAAATTCACCTATATAAGAAAACAAATATTATGTTAGTAATGAAATAATGAAATAAATTAAAACAGTAATATGAAAGAATACATTAATATGGAAATGTGAAACTAAAATATGATTAATATGGAAATGTGAAACAAAAATATGAAATTTTAAACTCAAATGTTTTCATTATGATAACAATGAAAGAGAATAATGTAAAATCGTTATGTTTTTGGATGATTTATCTCATTTAATAAATACTGATTCTTTATCTAATGAAAATCTTTACCGGTCAAACTGTGCGTCGGATTGAGGTATGGTTGATTCGTACACATCAAAAATGACTCATGGATCATTTTCCTAAAGTATCAAAACAATTTGAACGTGTTTGCTCAGTATTCTGTATGTCAGTAGTGTTGTTTTCTAAAGATAATCTCAATTTGAAACTGATATCAGACACTTTTAGCCATACTGATCATACCGTGCATCATATTGAGGTGCAGTTGATTCGTACATGTCAAAAATGACTCATGGATCGTTTTCCTAAAGTATCAAAACAATCCGAATGTATTTTCTCAGTTTTCCGTATGTCACTTGTGTTGTTTTCTAAAGTTTATGTCAATTTGAAACTGATATCAGACACTTTTAGCCATACTGGTCACACCGTGCGTCGGATTGAGGTGAGGTCAATTCGTACATGTCAAAAATGACTCATGGATAGTTTTACTAAAGTATAAAAACAATCCTAACATGTTTGATCTGTATTCGGTATGTTAGTAGTGTTGTTTTCTAAAGTTTATGTCAAATTGAAACTGATATCAGACACTTTTAGCCATACTGATCACACCGTGCGTCAGATTGAGGTGCGGTCGATTCTTACACGTCACAAATGACTCATGGATCATTTTACTAAAGTTTCAAAACAATTCAAACACATTTTCTTGTTATTCCATATGTCAGTAGTGTTGTTTTCTAAAGTTTATGTCAATTTGAAATTGATATCAGATACTTTTATCCATACCGGTCACACCGTGCGTCAGATTTAGGTGCGGTCAATTTTTACACGTCAAAAATGACTCATGTATCATTTTACTAAAGTATCAAAACAATTAGAACGTGTTTGATTAGTTTTCCTTATGTCACTTGTGTTATTTTTTAAAGTTTATGTCAATTTGAAACTGATATCAGACACTTTTAGCCATATCGGTCACACTGTGCATAGGATTGAGGTGCGGTCAATTATTACACATAAACAATGACTCATGGATCGTTTTACTAAAGTAACAAAACAATCTGAATGCGTTTTCTCAGTATTCCGTATGTCAGTAGTGTTGTTTTCTAAAGTTTATGTCAACTTGAAACTGATATCAGACACTTTTAGCCATACCGGTCACACCGTGCATCGGATTGAGGTGTGGTAGATTTTTACACATCACAAATGACTCATGGATCATTTTACTAAAGTATCAAAACAATCCGAATGTGTTTTCTCAGTATTCTGTATTTCAGTAGTGTTGTTTTCTAAAGTTTCTATCAATTTGAAACTAATATCAGATACTTTTAGCCATACCGTTCACAACGTGTGTCAGATTGAGGTGAGGTCAATTCGTACACATCAAAAATGACTCATGTATCATTTTAATAAAGTATCAAAACAATCTGAATGCATTTGCTCAGTTTTACATATGTCACATGTGTTTTTTTCTAAAGTTTATGTCAATTTGAAACTGATATCAGACACTTTTAGCCATACTGGTCACACCATGCATGGTATTGAGATGAGGTAAATTATTAGACATCAAAAATGACTCATAGATCATTTTCCTAAAGTATCAAAACAATATGAATGTGTTTTATTAGTATTCTGTATGTCAGTAGTGTTGTTTTCTAAAGTTTATGTCAATTTGAAACTGATATCAGACAGTTTTATCCATACCGGTCACACCGTGCGTCGGATTGAGGTGCGGTCGATTCTTAAATGTCACAAATGAGTCACGGATCATTTTACTAAAGTATCAAGACAATATAAATGCATTTTCTCAGTTATCTGTATGTCAGTAGTGTTGTTTTCTAAAGTTTATGTCAATTTGAAACTGATATCAGACACTTTTAGCCATACCGGTCACACCGGGCATCATATGGAGGTGCGGTCGATTCGTACACATCACAAATCACTCATGGATAGTTTTACTAAAGTATCAAAACAATCCGAATGTGTTTGCTTGGTTTTCCGTATGTCACTTGTGTTGTTTTCTAAAGTTTATGTAAATTTGAAACTGATATCAGACACTTTTAGCCATGTCGGTCACACAGTTCATTAGATTGAGGTGCGGTCGATTCTTACATGTCACAAATGACTCATGGATCATTTTACTATGGTATCAAAACATGCAGAATGCGTTTTCTCAGTATTCCTTATGTTAGTAGTGTTGTTTTCTAAACTTCATGTCAATTTGAAATTGATATCAGACACTTTTAGCCATGCTGGTCACACCGTGCGTCGGATTGAGGTGAGGTAGATTCATAAACATCACAAATGACTCATGGATCATTTTACTAAAGTATCAAAACAATCTGAACATGTTTTATGGGTTTTCTATTTGTCACTTGTGTTGTTTTCTAAAGTTTATGTCAATTTGAAACTGATATCAGATACTTTTAGCCATACCGGTCACACCGTGCGTCGGATTGAGGTGTGGTCAATTCATACACGTCAAAAATGACTCATGGATTGTTGTCCTAAAGTATAAAAACAATATAAATGCATTTGCTTGGTATTTCCTATGTCATTTGTGTTGTTTTCTAAAGTTAATGTCAATTTCAAACTGATATCCGACACTTTTAGCCATTCCGGTCACATCGTGTGTCAGATTGAGGTGTGTTTGATTCTTTCATGTCAAAACTGACTAATGGATCATTTTCCTAAAGTATCAAAACAATACAAACGCGTTTACTCGGTTTTCTGTATGTCACTTGTGTTGTTTTTCTAAAGTTAATGTCAATTTCAAACTGAGTAGTAGAATTCACTAATCTAAGGATATGAAACAAAAGAAAGGGTGATCATAAATGCTCAATAAGTGTAAACAAGGGAGATATCAATGACCATATAAAGATAACATAAGTATTATGAATTCACCTTCATTGTCCTATTTGTTTACGTTCTTCCATCAGGTACGCTTCCCATTCATTTCTAAACACATTTATATCATCTTCTGAATAAGAGTTTTTGCGACAGTCATAGTAGTAGTGAAAAAATATAAGTACACAAAGGATTACTAATTATTTTAAATTAAGTAGTAATTATTTTCAAAAATTCCTCTTCAGAGATGCTAGTTTGTTCATGAAATATGACCTCTTTCATAAATTTACAAACATAATAACCACAGTCCTTGTTGTTTGTTTGTTTCGGACACTGCAGAAACATCGAGAAAAATAAGTAATTTGTTTTGATATGTATTTGGATAGTTAAATATAATTATATATACCCAGATACTTCTCCATTTGTAGATCCTGTGTGCATTTTCTTCCTTATGCCCTGGATTCATTCCAGCCTTTAGACAATATTCATATACCTCCCTATCATAACAGAATCCTCATTAAAAGATAATATAAATTATATAACTAGATATTTAGTTCTAAAATTTTGGATCTAGTGTATTAAGAATTGAAAATCGCCATCATGTGTGGTCGGTTTGTTGGATATCCATGCAGTGAATCCATAAAAATAAATCTTTGGAGTATCCAAATTGACTGAAATGATCATCCAATGTTCCCTAAAAACACAAAAATGAATAAGTACTAATATAAATGACAATATAATTGATATGATTAAAATGTTGAGTTTACCTCTAAAATGTTGGTATTAAAAAGAGTCTGCCAGTCGTAATCTTGCTTTGAAACGTTTTGAGCAGATTTGACATTAATTCAGCCTGAAAATCAGAATATATTTATTCTCGTTGTGCAAAAATGGTGTGAGGACTAACGAGTCCAAATTTGTTTTCACGGAAAAATCCCTTCAATTGTTTTTCATATATATTCCTGTGAAAAATATGAAATGTATTTATCCATAATTATCATAGTATATCAGCTTCTTTAAAATCAAATCATGAAAACATACCTCAAGTATACATTTATAACTGAGGCGCCTAGCCAGTCGTATGTGATGATTTCAACAACAACGTCAACACTAATGAAATCTAATGTTTCCTCTCCGTACATATCTTTTTCACAAACAATTGTGCTACTCTTTCCACCTATAATTTTCATATTCACATGAGATTACAATGATATTAAATGTGGATTAGAACAGGCGGGGTGAACGCGCTCTCAATAGATCGTTTTGCACGGTTGGTTGATCCTTTTGAGCTGCACTTTTGTTTTAGATCCTCCATTTTATCCTTCTGTAATAACATTCATCGGTTCAACCATTTTCTAATTTAATGTTAAAGGTTCTTCTTGAAAGATGAATTGGAAATGAATACATCCTGGTCGACATGTTTTTTAACAAGATTCGACGTCCATGAAATGAATGTTCCAACAGCTTTTTTCCACCGTATGAATGTCGTCAGCGTCATTTGGCATGGGTAGCTCGGCGATCGGATCATGAGCTACATTAATCAAAACTTTGACATGATCGGTTGGATGTGGTCTGGAGTGTATTGTTTCATTCTACATATTGAACACTGTAGCCCTCACTACAAGGCGATGGGTGAGAGTTGACAGATATAAATCATAGTCATTTTCACCCTGTAGAATATCATTACAAGAAAGGTATCTGTGTCTATGTGATTCAAATTTCACAGAAACAAATATTAGAACATTTATTACCTCGGTTAAGTCAGTTCTTTGAGTGGAATGGCTCGCGTCAAAGCTGGTGGGGGGTGGGGCGGGATCTTCTCGCGTGGGCTGTTCTTGAGTTGTTTGTTCTCTTCGCCTCTCCTCCATCAAAGTTTCTATAATCTCTCACCGACTTTGGAATTTTTCTTCAATGGTAGATACTCAATCTCTCATTACTTAAAATTATTTAGTTTGTTCATCCTCTTGTTTTTTTTTCTGAAAATATGCCTGAGGTGACACCCCAAAACCCACACCTCTGACGTGGTCATACTGTTCTAGCTGTTTCAAGGCCACTAAAAGTATGTCTTCATCCAGTGCAGGTGTTGTTGATTCCTGTGACTATATAAAATATAAAATATGGAAAAATAACTAATCATAATTATATAATAGGGATTTAAAGCAAAATAAGTTTATATTATGTCATACTTACACATGTTTCCCACACTTTTTGTGTGTTTTCATCTATCAGATTCCTCTATTTATTAACACGAGCCTCCTTCTATAGCACATGGCATAGAATGGAAGTGGGTTGGAATTTTTATTCATCAATCTGCATATAAACAGAGAAACATGGTTACAATATTTTTTTATGTCACATAAAATTATTAAAGTACTTTTAAAATATGTACCAATTGTTTTTCAATTAAAGCATACCCCAGCCTTGCTTTATAGTAGGGGTACGCTGGTTTTGTAGCCCGTTCTTTATTTTCAGCACTTAGTTGCTGTTTCATAAATAAAAACCTGTCAATCAATGTGATGAATACAAGAAACGTTAAACAACGTGTAACCAAAGACAATGTACATGAAAAGTCTATTCTGCACGACAGTTGCAAAACGCATCCCATGCTCCTTGGGATATCAAGTGTGCATAAAGATGAGGTGGGTGCGACTTGATTTTCCCTTCAGCATCTTTCAGATGATGTTTCATTAAAATGGTGCGAAAGACTCTATGAATCATTCCTGCCAGTCTTAATACATATTCTTTGTGCGAAACATCTACTATAAATGCACTCTGCAAGAGATGATGAAGAGTTAGTCAATATTTCAGTATTTTATTTTATTTGTATTTTAATAAATTAAATAAATGATATTGTAATGTTACCGTAATCTCTTTCCACATTAATGTTTTCAGCCTGCTGACAACATGGTGCCACGACTCTACATCAATCGGCACATGTTTCCGAGTGACGATTCCAATGTAGCTACTAAACATGGATTTTTTGGGGTTTACATACTGGCCTCGTTTATTCCATTCCACCTCATGTTTGATGCCTTTTTCTTTTGCCTTAAGGGCTTGGCTAAAATTGTCAAACTACAACGCACCTGTTTTTTTTGTGTTGCTGGGGTTTCATCGCCTACCATTTCCTCAGTTTCTGCATCATCATTATGTTTCTCCGAAGCGCTAGCATCGACACTAGGACCAGCTGCAACAGGTTGAGAGACCTGTTGTACCTCAACAGTGGGACCAACTGCAAAAGGTTGAGAGACCTGTTGTGTCTCAGGATTGGGTGCATCAGCAGGTGAAGAAGTCATTATCTGCAGAACTAGTTTAACATTTAATTTAGATCACATAAAAGTAGCAGCGAACAGATAATAACATAATGTAACACAATCTATATTACAATAAAAAAATAACCTGATTATTTAAATCTCTTTTTTTAAAGCCTGAAGGGATTTGACCCCTCTATCAACTATCCATATCCCTTCATTGTGGTCTCCTCTGACATACAAACTGTCGTCTACATTGGGACCACTGCAAAATGATTACGAAGTCCCAATGAAAGGGTCATCTTCCTTTGAATTTTCATTTGACCCTTCAGCTGTTTTGGTCGATAACAGAACGATTGACCAGTTTTGGTTTCCGAGATCTGAAACATAAAATACTTGCACTGCCTGTGATGCCATTATAAACGGTTCGTCTTTCTCCCCTTCCTTACTGAAATCAACTTTCACGAATCCCAAATCATATATTTTAACAGCACTCCTGTTATCAACCCACTTGCATTGAAATATCGGAACTTGAAATTCTGTATAATCTAACTCCCATATTTGTTTGATGATACCAAAGTATGACATATTCACATAAATTGGATTTCTCTCCTTAGCACTGGAAACATGCATCGCTTTAACCACAAGTGTAACCCCACTATTCTGCATGGTACTTTCTTCATCATGTTCATTAGTATAAGATTTATAACCATTAACTACATAAGAATTGTAAGATAATGCATACACACTTGGTCCTCTGACTAGCCATCGAAGTCATGCTGAAATTGACTCTAGATTTTCATCTGAATTCTTAAAAATATGATCTTGAAAACATCCTATAAACTGTCGATTATGTGTATCTGATATCCATTTTCCATCCCTAGATGGATTCAAATGCCTAAGAATTTATTTTTGGATTTCAACATATGGGTCAACGTCGAAACTGTTATGCAAAACATAAAGGTGGGCCTTCTATCAATCTGTAATATTGATTGTGACAACCTGTCTTCAAGAAATTCCTTCACACTCAAGCCGCCCAATGTGACGAGATTTTGGTGGGCCAATGCTTTCCACACCAGACAAGTATTCAGTATAGAATTCAATGGTTTCCTCAATAATATATCGCTCTGTAATACAACCCTCTGGATGACTTCAATTTTTGACATACCCATTCAAAATCTTCATATACCATTCAATGGGTTACATCCATATGTAATGTAAAGGACCACATAGTCGAATCTCTCTCACCAAGTGGACCGTCAAATGAACCATCATATCAAAAAATGAAGGTGGTAAGAACATTTCTAATTCACATAATATGAGGACAATTTCTTTTTCCATAGTTGGCAATTTCGTCGGGTCTATAACTTTACTGCATATAGATTTGAAGAAGAAACACCATTTCATTAATGTATGGAAGACATTCTTGGAAAAAATGCAACATAAAGCAATTGGAATGAGATCTTGCATCAAAACATGACAGTCATGTGATTTCAGACATTTTAACTTTAAGTCGCTCATTGACACGAGGTTATTGATATTTGACAAATACCCCTATGGAACCTTTACTTCATTCAAGAAGTTGAAAAAATGATATCTCTCCTTCTTGGAAAGAGTGTAAGCAGTAGGAGGAAGAAATGTTCGTTTTCACCTTTAACTGGTGCCAACTCTTCTCATATTCCCATCTCAACCATGTCCAACCTAGCCTTAATTCCATCTTTTGTTTTTCCAGATGTATTTAGAAACATGTCGATGACACTATCAAATACATTTTTTTCTACATGCATAACATCAAGAAAATGTCTAACATACAGAAAATTCTAGTATTGTAATTAAAAAAATATGATCTCTTTTTCCAACCGATTTTTTAAGGTTTTTCGAAGCCGGTTTACCAAAATTAGTGTCCACATTTTTAACTTTCTCAAACAATTGATCGCCTGTTAGTGGAGATGGTGTTGTACATTCTTCTGAACTTCCATCAAATGATGTCGTCCAAGAATGGTACTTATGTCATTGCAGTAGAAATCTGCGATGTCCTAGAAACATGGTTTTTGATAAAGGTTTCAACCTAATTGATTGTGTACCTTGTTCGCAAATGGGATAGCCTTGATTTCCTTTAATGCTATATCCTGAAAAATTTACATAAGCAGGGTAGCCATTTATTGTCTCGTACAACATGACTCTCAAAGTGAAATCTTCCTTTCTATAAGCATCATACAATGTAACACCTGAATACCACAATAATTTCAAATCTTCGATCAATGGAGCTAAATAAACATCAATATCATTACCCGGTTGTTTTTGTCCTGATATAAGAATAGATAACATGATGTATTTTCGTTTCATGCATAACCACGGTGGTAAGTTATAATTTATCAACATAACCGGACATATACTGTGACTATTGCTTTGAAAACCAAAATAATTCACTCCATCTGTAGATAACACAAGAAGAAGGTTTCTCGACTCGTTTCCAAATTCAGGATACTCATGATTGATTCTATTCCACTGAGGAGAGTCTTCTGGGTGACACAATATCCCATCTTTATTTCTTGTATCTGCATGCCATGTTAATTGTTCTGCAGTATCCTAACTTCTATATAGGCGCCTAAACCTTGGAATGATTGGAAAGTACCATACAACTTTAGTAGGACTGGATTCATCTTTCTTGTATCGAGGAGCACCACACTTTGGGCATTCTTTAAGTGATTTGTGGTCCTTGTGAAATAGTACACAGTCATTCAGGCAGGCGTGTAATCTTTCAGAGATCATACCCATCAAGCATAGCATTCGTTTGGCATCGTATGTTCGGCTCGAGAGCTCATTGTCTTCTGGGAGCACGTCATTCATGAGAGTAAGTAGTTTCGTAAAACTGGAGTCACTCCGCCCATTGTATACTTTCAAATTATACAACTTCAGTATGGCTGACAATGCTGTATATTTAGTGCAACCAACATACAATGGCGTCTTTGCATAAATTTTTAACTTCTCAAACAATTTTGGGCAATCACGAAGTTCATCTTCGAAGGTCCTTGTCATTTCCTCAATACAATCTTCATCATCATTCACATCTGTAATCACATCCTCCATACGGTCATATTCATTATTCATGTTTGTAATCGTATCAGATGATCCATAAAACGCAGTGTCATCCCAGTCACTACCTACATTCGTTATTTCCCCGTGTTTATTCCAATATGTATAACTATGATCTATTCCATGACAGATCAAGTGTTCTTCCAACTCCTCTAGACTAATTTGTTTTGAATAACAACAGCATAAACACAGACAAAGGATTTGAGAAGGGTCACATGCATGATCTTTTGCAAACTTGATAAACTCTTTCACGCCTTCTTCATACTCTTTTGTCAACTGATTGTAATTCATCCATTCTTTATTTATATTCATCCTATTTGAAATCCATAGGATGGCTATATAGGTTGGGGAGAAGGAATATGAGTAAAATTGGGATAAAAAACTAAATACTTCAAAAATGGTGGAGGCGGCGTGCTCATTAATAAAAAATCTTGGATGGTTCTTGGGATTCATCCAATCACACCCTCTCTTTGATCCCCCCTGATGAGGGGTGGTTATTGGGAGTTTTTTATAGTGCGTTAGTGATTTATTCCCTCATAATTCCTACATTACTATTATCATTTATTTTCCTATGATTTGGGATGATTTTAACTAGGATTTGTGTGATGATTTAACTATATCATCTTAAAATAAATTCAGATGATGTAGATTTTGATTGTATTGGCTAGAGGTTATCCTTGTATGATGAACGCACCATGTTTTATGTTGTTTAGGTGGTGTTGTGTTTCTCAGTGAGTTTTTAAAAGATTATTCCTAATTATATTAAGGTGAATAATTAATTATAAGTTTCTATAGTTAATAATTTGGGAATTGTGCCTTGAGATTGGGTCTCAATCATTGGTACAAGATTAGATAAGGCATGTATAGTCTTGGTTGAGGATGAGTTGATCTTGGTGAGGGGGTTACTCCATTTTTTGAGGTAGGTGGGACCTATAATACAAAACCATGTTCCAATTTATGCATTATTGTGCATTCATGCATGAGTATATGAGTTTTGTACAACCTATTTAGGTTTTCTAAGGATATTTGAGAAGGTATTAGAGTCTTAGGCCTAATGAAGATGGATCATATTGTTTTATATATCACGTATGACGAGAAACACAATCTTAAGGATATATAAGAGTCATGGAGTGATAATATGATGTGAGATATAGAAATGGGGATATATATAAGCCAAATAGAGAAAGCAACAAAACAATGAGGATCCATAATCATAGAACATAAAGAATACATAAACATGATCTATATATAGCATCAACTGAACAAAATAGAAACTAAAAATAGAGATAGAATAAATCAGAACCCGACTAGATATCCCCGTGACCTTTGGGTTACCACTAACTATGAGACCAACCTGCTTTAAAGGAAACCTAAACAAGAAACCCAAACCTAAAAATAACTAGGGTCTACTGATGCTGAGTGTCACACGTAGGGTGTGAGCATAAAACAACTTAGTAGGTAAGCACCACAGAGTCCATACATTACCTTTCCTGAAATAATACAAAAACACTAGTTTTAAATACATTTATAAAATAGGTTTTTATCATTTAAAGAACCAACACATATTTTTTAGAAAATCCATTTTCAAAACAAATCACGACTTCCCTTTTTAAAATAGATATCTAGTTTAAAAAATGAATTCAAAAGTCAATATAAGAATCCAAAAAAGGTGATCACAGAGCCATGATGAAATTAATTGAAACAATAAAAGTAGAAAAATACTGGAAAAGTAGATAATGAAAGTGCAGAAAAATAAAGAAGAACATATATAAAGGTAATCATTAGTAAATAACCAACATTGATTCTCCATTATAGTAGTATACTAGAGAATGAAGAGGCCATCACATGCACAGTATAAACCAATAACACACAAGTGCCAACCAGGCCTATACATCACATGAGTTTCAAAACCAATTTCCAAAACACCACAAAATACCAATAGATCTTTTAAATTTAAAAATAAAATTCCATTTTCAAAACCAAGGGAAAAACACCATGTAAGTTCTGAAGATTCCAAACGGACCTTTATGCCATTTAGAAACCAAACCACACCTCAAGAAGCCAAACATACCTAGATTTAGGGAACAAATTTGAAACTAAATTTGAAATTTGGGAACCAAGGATCCATTTTTGAAACATTGGGGTTTTATAAGAACCATTTTAAAGGAGGAGGGATAAGGAAAATAAGGAGGAAAGGAGGGAAATTGTTTCGAAATCTAGGGTTTAAAGTGAGAATCATTTTATAAAGCCATTATCATTTGTGTACCAATCTATATTTGCACCCTGTGCACATATGAATATGCCTACATCCAATAGTTCACTTATGGAGGCCAACATAATACAAAAAATTCTAATTAAATAAACACAAGGGGAATTATAATTAACCACAAGGGTTCACACAATGAACCAAAACATAAAAGGCACCAAAACCCACTCAAAAATATCAATTCACAAGTAAACCAACCGTAATTGGGGAGAGATAATCAAGATTAAACAAGTAAACAACCACATATACATGTGTCAAACACACAAGCATCACAAACAAGAATCATGACAAATCATAATTAATCTCAATATTGACAATAAATGAATACATAATTAATTTATGAAAATTCAATTTTACTCACCTTAAGGATGAGGACCCGGTGGAGGAGGAGAAGGAGGCATCAACAACAGAGGCACCAGAGGTAGCAGAGGCAGTGGAGGTAGCAGAGGCAGCGCCAAGGCAGTGCGGAGGCAGCGCAGAGGTAGCGTGGAGGCAGTGGAGGTAGTGAAGGCAGCTCGGAGGCAGCGAAGGAGGAGGAGGAGGATGATGAGGAGGAGGAGGAGGCCGCAGTGGAGGAGGAGGAGCCGCGGTGGAGAGGAGGCAGCGGAGTAGGTGGAGGAGGAGGAGGAGGAGGAGGCGTCAGTGGAGGAGGAGGAGGAGGCCACGGTGGAGGAGGAGGATGAGGAGCAGTAATGGAGAGGAGGCTACGACACAGGAGGAGGAGGAAGAGGAGGAGCCGCAGTGGAGGAGGAGGAGGAGGAGAAGTAGGCACCAGAGGAGGAGGAGGAGGCGGCGATGGCGGTGTAGGAAGAGGAGAAGGAGGTGGTGGCAGCGGAGGAGAGGAGGCAGCGGTGCAGAGGAGGGCCTCTGTGAAATCTTTACAGGGTGCGGGGAGGAGGAGGAGGACCCGGTGGATTTTATAAATCCCGCATGGACCTTTATCAGTGCTAGTAAAAAGTGTTGATAAAGGGGGTATTTATCATCGCTAAAATGAAAAGCGCTGATAAATACCACATTTATCAGCGCTGATAGAGGTTGTACTTTATCAGCGCTTTTGTAGCGCTGATAAATACGTAGTTTATCAATGCTAATAAAAGTGATGATAAATGTATAAATCTAATAATTTTTTATATTATTATATATTTATTTAACTCTAAATATATATATCTCTATTTATACTTACAAAATTATTTGAAAGGTATATTTATATATATATCATTGAAAATATAATAAAATATATATATATTTTTTAAATATAATTTAATTTTAATTATAAGTGTACATTTTTTATAACATATATATTATATGGGTAACATAATGAATTATAATATATAAATGAAAATTATTCAATATGCACATATATATATGCATGTATGATATATTCATTGACCCCAATTCATTGGAAAACACACATATATTTCAATTATACATTTATATTAGAACACATTATATATTTATAAATAAAACAAATACATTAAATATAAATAAATATAATAAATATATATAAAATATAATGAATTAATAAATCTAATAAATATAATGAATTAATAAAAATAATAAATATATAATGAATTAATAAATCTAATAAATATATGATGAATTAATAAATCCAATAAAAATATTTATTATTAATGTTATAATTATTTAATTATATATATATATTTAGTTATAACATGTGTTTTTTATTTAATGTATACAATAAATATTATCAGCGCTAAGTAAAGTGCTGATAAATGTAACATTTATCATCACTAAGAAAAGCGATGATAAAGGGATATTTAATGTGCTGATAAATGTGCCATTTATCAGTGCTAAAAAAGCACTGATAAAGGCCTACCCCTTTATCAGCACTTTTCCGTTAGCGCTGATATAGGCAAGCTCCTGCCTTGCCCAGTTTTGTGGTAGTGCAACCCTAGTTGTGGTGATTTCAATTATTAGGTAATTCTAATTCATGGTTTTAGGTTGAATTGACTTGGTTCACATCAGGGGTTGACTGCCACAATAGGACTTGGTGTGACCAAGAGGCAAAGGTTGATGAAATCCAAAATAAAATGATTTTAGGATTGGGGAGTCCACTAAGCAGATCAAGGAGCTGCGAATTAATGTAGTTGACACTTAGAATGCCTACCGAAAACCCTTCAAGTTGCTTGGCCAACCATAGTTGGGGTAATGTGAAGGGAAATATGGATCCTTGACACTAGAATATTCAGGAAACAGAATATTCCAAAGTCAATGGTGAGGGATATTGGATTTTGATAAAATATTGGGAGACTAATAAGTATTAATTTATTTATTTGTCTTAGATTTATAAAGTACTAAAACCTTTTCTCATCTTAATTTGTAGAAATTACAAGAAAAATGACTTCAAACATTTCATTTCAAAACACACTAGAGAAGGAAAACCTTCTCACTAACACCAATTTCCAAGATTGGCAGAGGCGTTTACACGTCATCCTTCTCCACGAGAGGAAATTGTATGTGCTGGAAGAGCCTGTTCTAGTTGCACCTTGGAAAAAGGAAAGTGATGAGGAAATATATCTATATGCAAAACATATGGATGATGCCATAGATATCCAGTGTTTCATGTTATCGTCCATGTCTAACGAGCTCTTGAAGCAACATGAAAACATGGATGCGTATAGCATGATGTCTCACCTTAAGGATATCTACCAAGAGAAGGCGAGTTGAGAGAGATATGAGATCTACAATGATTTGTTTACAACTAATCTTGGAGAGTCTATGCCAGCTAGGCCTCAGGTAGTGAAGATTATTGGCTACATTGAACGTCTGGATATCTTAGGGATTAAATTCTAGGATGAGTTGCGTATAGATCTCATCCTATCATCACTGGCCAAGACCTTCCCTAGCTTCATTGTCAATTATAACATGAGCAATAATGAGAAGAGTCTATCGAAACTTATAACCTTAATTATCTAGGTAGATAAGGACATGGGGTGTGACAAACCCACATTCCTTATGGTGAATAAGAAAAGGATGGACAAGGAAAAGGGGCCAAAGAATTATAAACGGTCTGAGGCCCCTGAGCGCCATCCCTCCAAGAAGGGGAAGATCCAAAGTCAGGGCAAGGAATGGGAGGCAATATGTTTTGCATGTGGCAAGCAAGGCCACTAGAAGAGGAACTGCACTCAAAAGCATGGGGATGCTAAAGGTGTATTTGTTATCGAGTGTAATCTTTCCATTTCTACACATTGGGTATTAGATACAGCTTGTGGGGCTCACATATGTATTCAAAAGCAGGAACCAAGTATATTTAGAAAGATTTCCAGTGTAGAGGTGGATCTTCGAGCTGCCAATGGCGCAGGGCTGGTTGTGTTGGATATTGGCGATTACCACCTCTCATTGACAACTGAGATGATTTTGGTTTTACATAACTATTATTATGTTTCTAGTGTTACCAATAACAAAAATTCTATATCTTGTTTGGATATGGATGGATTTATTTTCAGGTTTGGAAATAAGGGTTTTCTATTTTATAAGAAAAACTTATGTTATGGTATAGAACATTTAAAAAATGGTTTATATGTATTAAATTACGAAAACCAAGTGTTGGAAATCGATAAAGAAACAAAATAACATGACTCATACATCACCCAGTTGTGGCATCACCATCTCAGTCACGTAAACGAGAAGTTCTTGACAAAGCTCTACCAAGATTGTTATTTGGACTCTACTGATCTAAAACCACTTGAAAGATGTCATGCTTGTTTACAAGGAAAAATGACCAAGATGCCCTTTGGTGGACAAGGTGAAAGGGCCATAGATCCTCTAGGATTGGTGCACACAGATGTGTGTGGACCATTTTCAGTAGAAGATAGAGGTGGTTATTCTTACTTCATTACTTTTATTGATGATTTGAGTAGATATGGCTATGTCTGCTTAATGAGGTATATGTCAAAAGCCTTAAAGAAATTCAAGGAATTCAAGAATTAAGTGGAGAATCATCTTGGTAAAAAGATAAAGAAACTTTGATCAGATCGAGGTGGAAAATATCTGAACCAAGAGTTCATCGATCTTCTATGGGAGTCTAGGATTCTATCTCATTTCACTCCTCCTTATACACCACAGTGTAATGGTGTTAATGAAAGGAGGAACCACACCTTATTGGACATGGTGAGGTCGATGATGAGTCATGTAGATCTTCCATTATCCTTTTGGGGATATGAATTTCAAACTATATCATACACATTAAACCATGTACCAACTAAGGAGGAAAATGGAATTCCCTTCGAGTTATGGAATGAAAAGATACCCATTTTGTCGCATACATGTGTATGGGGATGCGAGGAATTTGTTAAGGCCTTCTCATGCAACAAACTATCACCCTAGGGAATAAGGTGTATCTTTATAGGATATCCCAAGGAAAAAAAGATATTACCTATATAACCCTCAAGATAAGAAAGTGAATGTCTCCAGACAAGCCGTTTTTCTTGAGAGGGAGCACATACTCAAAAGGGATAGCGGGACTAAGATTGACTTCGATGAAGTTGATGCTCAAGTTACCCAGAAGTTGGTACAGGAACAAGTTCCACAGATCCCCATGGAAGAGGTTCCAGAAACACAAGTACTTCGTAGGAGCTCAAGAGAGGTAAGGGAACCAGAGATATTTGGTTTCCTAGTCCCAAATGATGGTGAATAATTATTTTTGGACAATTATGAACCTATCTCAAACAAGGAAGTAGTAGAAATATCAAAATCTGCAAGATGGATAGAAGAAATGAATTCTGAGATGGCTTCCATGTATCAAAACCAAGTCTGGGTTCTGGTCGATGAGCCAGTAGATGTAAATCTTTTTGGATAAAATGGGTATTCAAGAGAAAAATAGACATGGAAGGTCAAGTTAACATCTATAAAGCAAGTCTAGTGGATAAAGGATTCAAACAACATCACAGAATTGACTATGATGAAACCTTCTCACCAGTTTCCATGTTTAAATCCGTAAGAATCATACTTGACATAGTAGATTACCATGACTACAAGATTTGGAAAATGGATGTCAAAATATCATTCCTTAATGAGAACCTTCTTAAAGGTGTCTATATGACACAAACAGAAGGGTTTGTGACACCAGGTGAACCCAAACAGGTTTGCAAGTTGCAGAAATCCATTTATGGATTAAAGAAATCATCCCGGTCATGGAACATTCGATTTGATGAAGCCATAAAAGAATTTGGTTTCATTAAGAATGAATGTGAGCCATGTGTTTATAAGCGGTTTAATGGGAATGCGACTGTTATCCTAGTTGTATATGTTGACAACATATTGCTTATTGGAAACGATGTGCCAGTCTTACAATCAGTTAAGGACCGATTGAACAAGTGTTTCTCCATGAAGGAATTGGATGAAGCAGCCTACATTCTAGAGATCAAGACCATTCATGATAGATCCCAATGGATGATTGGACTAAGTCAGGGTACATACATTGACCAGATACTAAAGAGATTTAGTATGGAACAATTCAAGAGGGTATTGGTTTCAGTGTCACATTGCCTGCATCTTTCTAGGAAAATGTGTCCTTAGACACAACAAGAGAAAGATAGAATGAGTAAGATCCTATAACCTTCAGCTATAGGATCCATCATGTATGTCATGTTATATACTAGGCTTGATGTTGCCTATGCACTGAGCATAGTAGGCATATATCAAGAAGATCTAGGAGAACAACATTGGACTTCTATTAAGACTATCCTTAATTATTTGAGAAGAACTGAGGACATGTTCCTGGTGTATTGAGGAGATAAATAACTTGTCATCAGAGGGTATGCTGATTCTGGTTTTTAGACAGATCAGAACGATTTGAAATCGAAATCTAGATATGTTTTCTTTCTCAATGGAGGAACTGTGAGATGAAGAGTTCAAAGCAGCCTGTTGTCGCCGATTCTCCAATGGAGTCTGAATATATAGTGGCTTCTGATGTAGCCAAGGAAGAAGTCTGGATTTGGAACTTTTTCCAAGATCTTGATATGGTTCCTAGCAGTAAAGATCCTATCATGTTGTATTGTGATAATAATGCAGCGGTGGCTCTTTCAAAAGAACCAAGGTCACATCAACGGACAAATAACATACTCCAGAAGTATCCCCTCTTGAGGGATTTCTATCAATGGGGTGAAGTTACAGTGAGAAAAGTGTCCATGGAAGAGAATGTGGCAGACCCCATGACTAAAGGTCTATCTCAGCAGAAGCATGAGTATCACGTCAGAGCTAGTGGGTTAAAGGTTGTTAGCAGTTGGCTCTAGTCCAAGTGGGATTCTATTGGATTTGGTGGCCTATAACCAACTACTTTTCACTTTATTCATTAATTAATACCTTATCACATCTTGATTGTTCTTATGCATGATAATGCATGTGATAATGTCCTAAGGAAAGCTGTTATATTAAAGGGTTATAGCAGATCCCTACTATGATGAGAATCCAAAAAGTGTCATAACACTGTTCTTGAATATATGTTTTGTGGTCGGATGATGTTATTTATAGGACATAAATAATACAGTCCATTAGGGATGATGACTCATAAAAATTTGAGGCACCTTCTCATGGTGTGTGCCCTTGGTAATATCGAGGAGGATATAATGAGAATGAGACCCGCCAGTAGGAAATCCACATTTCATAGTGTCATTGGATGTTCCTATATGCGGACATGTGTATTGGACCAAAGACTTTAATATTATTATTAATGAGTATTATAACTCACAAACTTATATGTATTGAAGAAAACTGTAACGAAACACTATTCACATTGAGGTAAGATATGTTGGGTGTGTCACAAGTGATACTGCATTAATAGATAATGCGAGAAAGGATTTTTCTATTCTGTTATATAATAAAAGTAGATATCTCAAGCCCTTTTATGGAATTGATATAGCCTAAATAAATCCATGTCCATGGTAAGGTATGGGAGAGTTCAATTCTGGGAAGTCAAAGAAAGAATAATCGGGCACATGGGTTGATGGCACTAGCATGCAACCCGCTTGATTAGAGATATCGAGACAAAGGGATTAAATTACACGGTAAGTGTTTGTATGAGGTGACATGTCAATGGGGCATCAACTTTTATGTATTGGGTGCCTTGACTCATTGCTAGACAGTAATCATGAACTTTAGGCAAGCCCGCCTAATGCCAACGATAAAGAGGCCTAGAGGGTCACACACTAAGCATATCCAAGTATCTCAAGTAGAACAAATATTATTCCCATATGTGGTTTAATAATTATTCAAGGAAGCCTAAATAATTTTAATGTTGGAGGATGAATAGAATGAAAAAAAAGATATAAACACCATGTAAATTGAATTTACATGCTGTGCAGTTTTCATTTTGGAAAGGAAATGAAAAACAAGTACACACCGTGTATTAATGATTATACGCTGTGTAGTTTTTCTAGTCGGGATTTTGAGGAAATAATATTGTTTTATTAAATGATATTTATTATAATTAGCGTGGGCACATTTCAAGGAATTAATGATTCGACATGAGGGTTTTCAATAAGAGTTAATGAAATAAATAAAATATGTAACGTGTTTATTTATTGTCATAACTCTATAACCTCAAACCCAATTATAAATATCCTCACAACCCCAACACTTTTCCATAAATCGTTGTACACAATAATTCTAGAAAATTCTCTCTAGGCCGATAGAACTCCTTCCTCCAAGAACTCTCTTAAGACCAAGAGAGATCCTCCTCCATTGGATCAAGGCGATCTAAGGCAGACAACACAAGAAAAGGCTTCTCCTTGCTAGCACCTGGATATTCCTTTGGCGACGTTCAGAGATACGTGGTGCATGTGTGGATCACTGCTAGAGGAAGTCTACACTTGGATTCTATGACACAATGACGAATCACATCGAAATGTGACCAAAAAACATAAACGAAGAAAGAATTCCATCAGGGTAATTATTTTCAATTAATTAAATTAATTATAACCAACATATGATGATTCTCTCAATGGTTTCGAGAACCTTCTCTTTCTTTTCGTTCTTCATTCTATTCCAAAGATCTAGCATTTAATTATTGTGATGGATCTCGGATTGAACGTTGTTTAATGCTAAAATTAAAGTTGAGAAAACCCACCAACATGATTCCACTGTGCCCGGAACCTACAATTTTATCATGATCCTATAATTATTCATGGTATTTAATGTTTCATTTTAAATCATATCTTTTAAAAAGTTTTGAATTTAATGTTTCTAAGTTTGTAAGGGGATTCTTTGCCTCAAATTTAATTTCACGAGACATGTTTGATATTGCACACCATTATTTATTTTATTTGGTTTATTCTCTTATCTATTATTTCCTTGTATAAAATATATTATATTTCATGGTATTTTAATGTACATTTCATTATCTTTCTCTGAATATACTTTGATTATTATGTTACCAATACTGTCAGGATTTTGTCTCCAATCTCATTTTCAAATAGTTATTATTTTAAAAGATAATATATATAGAGAAATTATATACTTTTATCCCTTAAAACAATATAATTTTATTCTCCACTATACATTTTAGGAGTTTTTAATTGTATTTTCCCTAATTTATTTTCCCCTTTTCATATTACTTACTTGATATAAGGAAACCGATCCTACTTTTTCTTTTCTATTAGGGACTTACATTTTCCATGTCCATCTTCATTGGGTAATTTTTAAAATTCCGTTATCTATGACTAAATAATTGATTCAAATAATTTTCTAATGTAAATGTTTTAAATAAATTCTAAACGTTTTCTGTATTGGTTATTTTCATCAAAGTTTGAAAAGCATATCTTTTTAATGTTTTACATATAAACACATCATCCCACTACCTTTTTCGGTTTATATAATACTTTACCTCCATGATTTCATGGATTATAATTTTTTTTCTCATAGTTATATTAAATAATTGTTTTAAAATGATTTCGAAAGATCAAGTATTTTTCTTATTTCCAAATAGTTGTTTTAAAACTCCTAAAAAGTGTTTTCTATATAAGTCACTGGCATTTGAAAAATATTTTACATGATTGAAGATATTATTAAAATGTTACCATCATCATTATTTCTCTATATTTATTAGGTAATGTTATTGTTTTATAAAATATATGATCAATAACTACCTTTTTCTTTCCAAATCATCCTTTATTATTGGAATGATTTTTCTTCTAATGAATTTCTATTGTGAACACTCTATATTTCCTTGAAGAGTATTCACATAGATTCCATAAATTGATTGATGGAGGAAATTATTGAATTAACCATATTCCCCTTACTCTATATGATTTTATTTTGAGGGATACTTACATAGAAAGATATTCCATTTATTGATTATGTAAATATTGAAAATTCCTATACATGTTATTTTAAAATAGTTGTTTTTTGATTACTAAGGAATGTTTGTTATGTATTGTATAGTATATTAATTAATTTATATGATTAATGCATTTAAAATAATTATACGATGGTCATTATTGGTACAGATATGCCCTGAATGCATTTATAGGTATTATGAGACAAAATATCTTGGGTATTTTGGTGTATGCATGCTGAGAAAAAAATATTACCTAGACACAAGGCTTTAATAGTAATATGATGATATATTGGATTAGGAAATGAAATTACTTATTTAAAATTATTAATTTCATTAATAGGGAACTAGTTATAATTATCCATGTTATATTTTTATTTCCATGCTTATCAATGGATATATTATGATTTTAGTTTCATTCTATTATGGAATTATTTTTGGGTTTCTATTCCTCCTATATTATTTATTCTTATCTTAAAATCACTTAGGATATTTTATTTTATCACTTATTTTTACCCTTAATGAGTATTTTATCCCACAAATATTATGTTTCCAATTACCCAGGCTATGAAGAAAATTATTTTGCATAATATTTCTAGAAGATTAGAATATGTGGATAATTTTGTGGAAGATGTTGAAGACTTACTATGAATTAAATAATTTCTTATATAGAAGAAAAAATATCCATTTAATGAGAAAGAAATAAGAATTTTTAGTTAATATTTTTATAACTATATAAAACATTAAAACTAAAATGTCATTCTAATGTATGTGACTCAATTTTTTTGGTGATATTTTAAATATTTATGGTTAAAATTGGGTTACTTTGGTTCATTTCAAAGCTTGTATAAAAATAAGGTATTTATTCACACCAAATTCCAGAAGCGTAGGTCTAGGGCACTAAAGTTGGTATAAAAGGATTATTTATAAAACTTTAAGGGCTAGGATGTTTGTTGAGGATAATTTAAGGGGTTTATAAGTTAATATTTATTATAATATCAAAGGTACAAATAACCATTTATGTTAGTTGAAGTAATATTGAATATTTTGGAGATTAGGATAAGATATCTCTAGTCAAAACCCCAAGGATAAGTCTAATAGATAAGTTTATGTATAGGATAAAACCTTGATGTTTCTGTAAAGTAGTGATTGTGTTTTTCTCCTAGAAATTATATCCCTCTATGGATACTAGCAATTGGATGCAGCTGTGACATAGATGCACATATGGGTAATCACCCAAAAAACAGTTGGTTGGGCACTAAATAAATCTTTACTCTAGTGGAAGATGAGTGATCCCTTTACTTTACATCAAGATTGAATGTAACACCTCAAGATTTTATGAAATATATTTTTTCAAATAAATTTAATTTATTTGGTATCTTTCATAACACTGAGTTTAAAAAAATGAGAAATACAATTGAAATACTATTATTTAATATGATGACTATCAACATGCCTTTGTAATGGTAGGTTTGAATAAGATAAACTAAATTAAGATAATACATGTTTTATACATAAATATAAAATTAACTATTTGTTTTTCAATTAATTAGATATGAAATTAAAAACCATTTGAAAATAAAGGAAAAATTTATCTAAAAATGTATTTTTATGTGAAAAAACATGTTGTATATTAATAAATTAAATAATTCACTATTAGAGAATTATTTTAATGAAATTTATATATTAAATATTTAATTTTTTTTTTAAAATTAATCTTATATGTTTTATAGGAAAAATATAAGAATAAATACAATTTTATGCTTAAAAATTTTATTTTTCTAAAAAGGCAGTTTTTTCGCATTTTGTGAACTTATTTTAATATTTTTTAATTTCAAGAAATTTATTTGAAAAAAGTAACTTAATTTTTTGAAATCATCATGTCAAAATTATATTCTAGTGAATTTTTTATAATTTTATGAAAAGATACATTTTTTAGTGAATAATGAAATATACTTTCTGAAAGTTTGGGGAAAACCCCTTTATTAAAAAAAATAGAAAACCATTTTTTAATTGTTTAATGGAAACCCATTATATGCCCATAGGCCAAAGGCACATAGCCTCAAAGTTCAGTGTCCCGTCATATCTATGGGATTAATATTAAATTAAAAATTTCCACTTCTGTGAATGGAATTTGTAAAAATGGATTATATATCTAGAATCATAAATATATATATTAAATAATAATGACATCTTACCATAATTATTAGTAAAAATAGTAAAAATTAGTTACCACAGTTAAGATTAGAATGAGTTTACCAAGGAGTTAAACAAAAAGATAAGGGGTAAAATGAATTAGAAACTTGTCCAAAACAAATTTTATGTACATATTTAGACCTTATCACCTATAAGGTTCTATAAGGGACAATTTTAGCTTGTATTGGAATGTGAAAAACATTGGTACGTGTTTTTCTTTTCAAATATTAAAAGTGTTCCATTAACCTCACTTATAAAAGGCCACCCCATATCCTATCCTATTAACACCTTCAAATACGTTTTTAACAAAAAATAACTACCAAAATATCTTAATTAATTACCTAACCATGACCTAGATCCCTTATTTTGATCATAAAACCATCCTAATAAGCCTTTTTGTGCATACCTAAGGAGGTTGTCCGAAGAAGAGGTATCATGCTTAACTGATCATATTTATTTTATTTCTTATTACACCCCTTAAAATATTATTAAATTATCAATATATAATAAAAAATTATATAAAAATTATAGATATTTTATTTAGTTAATGTAATAACCTAAATCCATCTTCTCATTAATCAAATGGAATACATAATTATCATTCGTGTGTACGTCGTACTACTGCCTTGTGAATCGATGTAATTCGTTTCCCATTGCCACATCTCAATGCTTGATATAACGATGGATTTAATGTTTGTATGAGATATTTATGATATTATTATAATTATGGAATTATTATTTCGCATCTACCTTCATACCTTGCACCTAATTGGAAAAAATACCACCACTCGTGTTTACAATGGACTACCGCCTCATGATCCCATGTGATGTGTTTTTTATTTTTGTTTTACTTGGATGGTAATATGTAGTTAACCACCACCAAAAGGCCTGAATCTAGTGTAATTTATCAATTAAATTAGAATGATTACAAGGAATCAAGTCCTGAAGGACTGAGAGTTTAGTAGTCTCAATAAACCAAATACTTACACGAGTCTTGTATTACAAATTACTACACTAATTAGAACACAATTTTTATTCTTGTTTCTAAATAGATAAGTAACATTGAGGATAGCTCAAATACATATATTAAATCCTTGATTCTTGTATTCCTAGGGAAAGAAACATATAAGGTTGAGATGAAATGCTCAGTAAGGGTAAGTAAAGTGGAAGCAATAATGAATCAATTAGAATAAATTAACATGAAAAGATAAATAACTGATAACAAATGCCATTAAAATAACTAGATAATGAAAAATCAATATCGATAGGTATAGAACTAAAAAGAATTATATTTAATCAATTAAATGAAAGTTAAATGTATCCATAGATATGACGATGCAAAATCTCATATATAAATAATAACTGAAACTAATTAAAGAAAATTCTTGATTATTAGATGCCATGTTTCCTAGGTACGTGGTACCTTTACCATCAAGACCTTTCAAAATATGGTTTACAACATATTGGGTAAAAACCCATCTGAAGTGGATATCCAAATGACTCATCCCATGAGACTATTGATGCATCGAGGGGAAATCTATCATCAGGCCCCACGCATGTCATACCAGTCCAAAATATTCCTCATATATCAAACAATTGATTTAATAATGTGCCTTATCAAATATCTATATGGAGTAAGAGATATAGATTTATCAAAATTTACCCAAATAATCAAATAAAATTCCAATTAATCTCCGTACAAAAATGATATACTGTTTAGGAAATGAACATATCCATGATGTGTGATATGGTAAAATAGGATAAATTCAATGTTCAATGACCAAAGGAAATTGAATATTTCAAGGGGATAAAAGTAATCAATAATGTTAAAGTGAATACTATCCTTATCCAAATAAATCATAAACTACTTAGAGGAATATTAAGGATAGAATCAATGAAATATACCCCAAGTGGATTAAAAATAAAGGGTTGTTTTCATTGAAGAATAAAAATATTATAAAAAGATCTTTTAAAAACATTCTTGAGGAAAACATAATATTTTTTTGAAAAACGTTTTGAAAAACCTTTTCTTTGAAAATAAATTTTTAAAAAAATTTATTTAAAAATTAACCTTTTGAAAATTAAAAGGATGTGTCGAAGGAATGATGGTAATAAAATTCATATACGCTATACAAGTTATAAAGAACATTCCTTTTGTATCGTAAAAATGTTAGAAAAATGCATTGTTTAGAAAGTGAAAAGAAGATTCCATTGAAAAAATTGGTAAAAGAAAAATAGGGTAAAAATTTATTTACCAAAATTTTTTAAAAAAATTTTTGAAAACATTTTATTAAAAGAAGGTTTTTAGAATAAAATGGGTTCTCTGACTGAGAGAGGAATAAAATCAGGTTTTATGAAAAATATTTTCTAAAACATTTTGACTACCAAAGTGTGTAAAAATGGTACTAATACTTGAAAAATTTCATGTAAAAATATAGGAGAGAAAAATTAATGGTTTTATTTAACAATGGTCATATAATTTCCTTGAAATCAAATACCATTGAAATATCATTAAATCTATTATTGAGGAAAATAATATTTAAACATTCCAAAGTGTTCCACACCAATTTGAAACATTTTAAACATTAACCCTCATGAAACAATACAGTTTAATGAAAGTTATAATATCATTATAGTAAGGAGATTAATGATATTTTATGAAAAGGTTAGTACATACACCATATAAAAGAAACTAGGTGCATAAAAACAAATAAGTCTTAATGGGATGTAAATTGAGACAAAATTTATCACCTTACATTTTCTTTCAGGTGAAATCCTTTAAATTTCTATATAATAAAAATATTTACTTAGTTAAGAACCTTATTCATGTTTATTCTTAATTTTATTTCACTTATTATCATATTGTATACAATTACTTAAACAATTAAGTTTACGTCGGATTTTTTAACCAAATTCGATTTATGTGTCAAAAATAACTTTGGTTTGCCTACTATGGTCAAAGGGGAATTTATATAACATATCCAGAATAATAATAATAAAATAATTATCATATTTTAACATCAATTTTACTTTTAAAAATAATCATTAGATACATTTATGAAAATTGAATCAACATTACAATCATGTAGACGGTGGGTCGTATGTATGCATGAGTAACATTCCCATTTTTCATTGATCATTATGGAAAGAAGGTATGTAATAATTGTAACGACCCAATCTTTTTGAGTAGTATATTAACATACTCTTATTGATTTAATAAGATGTTAATGGTTAATGCAGAAAGAGGAGTCGATGGCTTCATCCAGTAGACTCGACCCTTATGAAGCCCACTTATCCGAGCTTGGGAAGGAGGTAGCATCTGTGGGCTTCGCTTTGGACCAAGCCCAAGCCGAGCTCCAGCATGTCAAGCTTGAACGGAAACTCCTACGGGAGAAGTTCAAGTTAGTAGAGATTACTACTAGGGCAATGTTATCTGAGCCTCCCTCAGATTCTCTCACCATAGCACACCTTACACTCAGGTCTTATGCCGGTATTATAAGGGGCTATGTGACGAGACCCTAGCTTCCTTGTGTAATCCCTTCGGGTGAATAAATTGAGATTTCTTCCTTTAGTGATGTTTGTGAAATTTCAAATGTCCAGATAATTTTAGAATGTATTTTATTGATGAATTTTGAAAAAGGGATATTTTGAAATATTTAGGTAAACCCTAAATAACTAATGATGTGTAATGATTTTCAAAAAATGGTCTTCTACAAAAGTGTTCATTAAGGAATTTGGAGTCTAATAAGATCAACTTAATTTTTTATGAATAGTAAATAGTGAATAGTGATTTTACGCTTAGGATTAGTAATGTGACCAAATGGATTAGTAATCTCACTTAAAGAAAGTTTTAAAATAATCTAGGCACCTTGATTAAGTAATGTGATTCAATAAAATGGGTAAATAACGGTTTCATAAATTATTATTCAAGTATTAGTTTTTTCGGATGAATAGTGTTTTTTAATTAAAAATTTAATTAAAAATAATTAGAAAATTATTTTTATAAAAATGACTTTATTTTTGAACTCAGAGCATCGATATTATGTTATGGTAATTTTTGGGGATTTTTCTGAAAAAATAAATTTTCGGTGAATAGTGTTTTTATTTAAAAATAAAATTAAAAATATTTAGAAAATTATTTCTATAAAATGGAGTTCATTTTTGAAATCATAGCATTGATATTTGGTTAAGGTGAAATTTTGGGATTATTCTGAGAAAGTTGAATTTTCGGTGAATAGTGAATGTATAGTTTTTAAGTTACGGGTGTTTAATGACATCATTAAATGATGTATTAAGTATATATTCAATATGGTCGAATTATGAATAGTAAGATAAGGTGTGAGGTGTCCCAAGTGGCCAATACCATGGGAAAATACCATGGGCAAGCCCATGGTTTTGCCAAAACCACTAGTGAGGTGTCCCTTGGCCATTAATGCTTTGTCCCCTCACTTTCCCTATAAATACCCACCCTTTCCTCCTTTAGTTTTCACTCCCAACTCTCCCCCAACGAAGTTATGGTCTTCTTACCTTCCAAGGATTCCTCCCAAGGTTCCCCCAAGCCCTCAAGGTCCAATCCTTTTAGTTTCAAGAGTCACGTTTTAAGGTAAGGGATCCGACCCCTCTCTTTCTTTTCATGTAATCTCTTTTATGTCATTCCTTTCTGCTCCATGTTTTTATGTGAGAGGATGTTCTTTTATATTCCTATTACTGCCCTTTCATGTTTATATGATGAAATATCCCCTCTTACTCTCATCATTTCATTTTATGAAAGTTTAAGTGACGCCGTTAGGCTGCCGAATTTTTAAGGGATTCTTTCACCCTTCTCATTTTTCAAGTTCGATTTTCATGTCAAGTCTTTCAAGTTCCTTTTTATTATGTTGGGGTATGATCTCTATATCTATCATACTGATCTCTTATGATCATATGATTAGGGACCCTATTTGATCTTGTCAAATCATTTTCTTTTGAAGTTAAGTGACGCCGTAAGGCTGCCGAATTTTCATAAGAGAAATCTAATCTTTTTTCCTTCCATGTTTTTCATTTCAAATGGTATGTCCCTAAAATTTCATTACAATGTCCATATTTCCTTCTTATTCTTTCACCCTACTGTTTTATGGATCATTTATGAGTGGGTGACCCATGTCCCCTCTCATTTCAATGTTTTCTAAAACCCCGAAACTTAGCCGTTATGCTGCAGAATTTTCCCCTCAAAATGCCTCTCTCTTTTCTCAAAAATTATTTTATGTTATAAAGTGAATACTCAAAGCTCTTATTTATACAAGGGTATTCACATATATATCAAAATGTTCCATTTTAAATTCTGGGATTTACATACATGAGACCCGCTTTCCCTTTCCGTGGGTTTAAAGTGACGTAAAGATCATGTCTTTAAAGCAGTTTTTAAAATGTTATGATTATGAAATGAAACCCATTTATTTTATTCTATGTGGGTTATTTATGAAATGTTTGATGATGATATATGTGGCTCACATGATAATAAAGGCAAATTTAAGGGTGCGCCCTGATAGCGCTCTAATGCATTGGGTAATGATGTAACCACTAGAGATTACAATTTTCATGATACCTTGGTGAATAACCTTGGTAATTTTCAAATGACACCTTGGGGATGGACCTTGGTGATATGTTCATTATTTTCTATGTTAAATTATGTAGCCACATATTCAAGTTATGGAAAATGTTGTTTTTATTATGAAATGCCTCATGATTTTCTTTCTCATACCTTTAAGTTCTTTTCATGTCCTTATTGAAGTATATCAAGTTCACATGTAAAATGTTCCTCTTGTTTCCCTTACTGGGCCTTCTGCTCACCCTTTCTTTGATGTATGTCCCCAGGTTATGAGATGCAGTAATGAACCTAGGATGAACTTAAGGAGAATCCTTTCAAGTGTTTAAGAAGAATTCTTTATGTTGTTTTCATGTATTTTGTTCCTGGTTTCCAAGACACTAAACCTTAAAGATCCTCAGTTGTGTGTAATGTAATGAAAGTTTATGTTATAAAATGGCGGGATGCTATAGTTGGTATCAAAGGATGGTTTAGTTATTTGTGGAAATTAGGATATAAAAACTTTATGAAGAACCCTATAGAAAAGTTTAAATATAGGAAAACTTCCTGGTATTTTGGTAAGTATTGAGTAAGTGGTCTATCAAACAAATACATCCCTGTCTGGATACGAGCAGGTAGAGGCGGCTCTGGCACAGATGTACATAGGGGTAAAACCCAAAACACCGCTTTGAGCTAGACTCGAACGGGAACTGGTGAACGATAATGGGCCTTGCTGCACTCTTGGTTACGACACTCCCGGGGGATATGTTTGGTTAATCACAAGCTTTTTATGAATCATTATGAAGGAATTATAGAGAAGTATAATTGTTTAAGCATGAAGTCTTAGTTAAAAGATTCATAAATGAAATAAGTTTCTCACTAAGGTTTTATTCTTTTAGAAGATGGCGGGAAATAGGAGGAACCGTGCCGATGGTGACCGCAATGCACCATGTGCTGATGGACCTCCGATGGAAGCCGGAATGGAAACATTCATGCGAATGATGAACCAACTGACTCAAGTTATGAGTAATAACTTGAATCAAGCTGAGAGGCCGACCTCACCACGAAGGGAACAACACTCTGTTGAGTCCTTCATGCGTCAACGACCACCAACATTCAGTGGATCTACTGACCCATTGGTTGCGGAACAATGGATAAGCTCCATTGAAAAGATATTTTCTGTACTTCATTGTTCGGAACAAGAAAAAGTCACCCTTGCTGTTTACCGCCTAGAGGGAGAAGCCGATCAGTGGTGGTCACTGATCAAAAACACGAAGCCACGAGGAGAGATGGAAGCTATGGATTGGGAAGAATTTCAGGGGATTTTCTTTAATAAGTATTTCCCTCATTTGATGAGAACGAGAATGGAGAAAGAATTTCTCGAGCTGAAGAAAAAGGAGAATGAATCAGTTGGAACCTACGAGATGAACTTCACAAGGATTTCCCGTTATACCTCAAGCTTCGTCATGGACCCTAATGGGAAGGTTGATAGATTCTTTGGTGGACTACGACCTCATCTGCGTAAGAATCTAGCCAACAGGGACTATGATAGCTATGAAGAAATAGTTATAAGTTCCATGAAAGTTGAACTAGAGTTTGGGGAGACACAGTGGTCTCACAAATCTAATGAGAAGAAGAGAACTCTAGAACCGAGCCTGGGAAGAAGTTTTGATCTGGAAAGAGGTGGAAAGCATATGCAACATCCCACATGCAATAAATGTGGGAAGAAGCATTCGGGGAACTGCTTGATCAGGAGTGGTAAGTGCTATAGGTGTGGAAAAGAAGGCCATATTTCTCGGAATTGTCGTAGTGATGTGAAGCCTCAACTTCCCAACACTAACGACAGAGGAAAGATGGTTCTAGCCCTACCCGAAGTCACATGCTTCAAGTGTTGACAACTTGGGCACTTTGCTAATCAATGTCCAAATCCGAGGGCGGTGGGGGGGAATCACCATCAACCTCAGCAGAGGCCAAGGGAGCAAGGTCGTGCTTTCACTATCACAACAACTGAAGTTGAAGTCCCGAACGATGTGGTAGCAGGTACTCTTGTTGTCCTCTCAAAGCTAGCAAGTACTTTATTTGATTCTGGTTCTACGCATTCCTTTATTTCCTCCAAGTTTTCAAGGAAAATAGAATCAATCCCCGAACTGCTAGAGGAAGAGTTGTCAGTCAAGACTCCAAGTGGGATTATCCTTGAATCAACAGTATTTAGAGACTCTAGTGTTTACTTTGGTGAGCACAATATTATCGCAAATCTAGTAGTCATTCCCATGATGGAATTCGACATTATACTAGGGATGGACTGGCTCTCAAAGTATAATGCTAAGATCAAATGCAGAAGTAAGGAAATCTCAGTAGTCTTGAAAGAACGACCTACAGTTATCTTCCAAGGAGAGATATCCTGAACTGATCCCTATCTAGAAGCACCTCCTATAGCTTTCTTTATGGAGTTAATCGGTGATGATGAAGAAAGAAAAGGGAGCATACAAATAGAAGATGTTCCGATTGTTCAGGAATACATGGATGTATTTCCTGAGGAGTTACCTGGACCTCCCCCAGAGAGAGAGAGGTAGAGTTCTTCATTGAACTCGTACCTGGGTCCCAACCGATATCAAAGACTCCGTATAGAATGGCAAATGCGGAGCTAGAGGAGCTAAAGAAACAACTCCAAGACTTGTTGGAGAAGGGGTTCATCCGACCGAGTGTGTCTTCTTGGGGAGCACCAGTTCTCTTTGTGAAGAAGAAGGATGGATCAATGAGGCTATGCATTGATTATAGAGAACTGAATGGGATCACAGTGAAGAACAGATACCCTCTTCCAAGAATTGATGATTTATTTGACCAACTTCGTGGGGCTCAATTCTTCTCTAAGATTGACCTTCGATCTGGTTATCATCAACTGAGGGTGAAGAAGGAAGATATTCCAAAGACTGCCTTCCGATCAAGATATGGGCATTATGAGTTTACTGTTATGCCCTTCGGCTTGACTAATGCTCCTGCTATTTTCATGGATTTGATGAATAGAGTCTTTAAGGACTACCTTGATAACTTTGTGGTAGTTTTTATTGATGATATTTTGATATATTCAAAAAGTCGTGAGGAGCATGAAGATCATCTGAGGGTTATTTTGAAAACTCTACGGAAGGAGAGGCTCTTTGGGAAGTTCAGCAAGTGTGAGTTTTGGTTACAACAAGTGGCTTTCTTGGGGCACATCGTAACCAATGAAGGAATCTCGGTTGACCCTGCAAAGACAATGGTTGTGGAGGAGTGGCCTCAACCCACAACAGTAATTGAGATTCGTAGTTTCCTTGGTTTAGCGGGATATTATAGGAGGTTTGTGAAAAACTTTTCACGGCTTTCTAATCCACTAACCAAGTTGACTCGAAAAGGGGTTAAGTTCATCTGGACAAAGGAATGCGAGGAAAGTTTCCAAGAGCTGAAGAAGAGATTGGTTACTGCACCTGTGTTAACACTACCCTCTATCGGAGAAGGATTCGTTATTTTTAGCGATGCATCTCTGAAAGGGCTTGGGTGGGTCCTCATGCAAAATGACAAAGTAATTGCTTATGCATCTCGACAGTTGAAGATTCATGAGCAGAATTATCCTACGCATGATCTAGAGCTGGCGGCAGTTGTTTTTGCTCTAAAGATATGGAGGCACTATCTTTATGGGGTGAAATGTGATATATACACTGACCACCAAAGTCTAAAGTATATTTTCACTCAGAAAGAATTGAACATGAGACAAAGGAGATGGTTGGAGCTTATTAAAGACTATGATTGTTCAATTCATTATCACCCTGGAAGAGCAAACAAAGTCACGGATGCGTTAAGCAGGAAAGATCCTATTGTTCTGGAAACAATGAGGATCCTGGGAGATCCCTTGATTAAAGATCTAGTAAAACTGGACATGGGAATTATAAGGAAAGGGACATCATCAATCCTATCCCAAATGATTTCGCAACCTTCATTACTAGAGAAGATCAAGAAGGCTCAAAAAGAAGATCCTTTGCTGCAGGAGAAGTTCGAGGCTGTAAAGAATGGGAAGTTCCCTGATTTCAATATTGATCAAGAAGGTGTATTGAAATTTCGTACAAGACTTTGTGTTCCATCTATTCCGGAGATAAAGAAAGAACTGATGGATGAAGCTCATAGCTCTACTTTCTCTATACATCTGGGAAGCACTAAGATGTATAGAGACCTTCGTGATCATTATTGGTGGGATAACATGAAGAGGGAGATTGCCGATTACACTACAAGGTGCCTGGTGTGTCAGCAAGTAAAGGCAGAACGACAACTTCCTAAGGGGGTATTACAACCGCTACCCATACCAGTATGGAAGTGGGATAATATCACTATGGACTTTGTAACTGGACTCCCGAAAACATCCAAAGGGAACAATGTGATATGGGTTATTGTGGACCGTCTCACCAAGACAACCCATTTTATCTCTATTCGGGAAGATTTCTCTCTAGATCAGCTTGCCAAGATATACGTGAAGGAAGTGGTAAGGCTGCATGGGGTACCACTATCCATCGTATCTGATCGTGACCCAAGATTCACATCAAAATTCTGGAGAAGTCTTCAGCATGCTCTGAATACTGAATTGAATTTTAGTACGGCCTATCATCCTCAAACTGATGGCCAATCTGAAAGGACTATTCAGACACTCGAAGACATGTTGAGATTATGCTCAATGGAATTTAAAGGTGGATGGGATCAACACCTCCCATTAGTGGAGTTCTCCTATAACAACAGCTTCCATGCGAGTATTCAGATGGCACCCTATGAAGCTCTGTATGGAAAGCGGTGTAGAACTCCTACTTGTTGGGATGAAACTGGTGAGAGGAAGCTTCTTGGGCCTGATCTTGTGCAAGAAATGACAGAACAAGTTCATGCCATCCAACAACACATAAAGGCTGCTCAGAGTCGGCAGAAGAGCTATGCTGACAATCGTCGAAGGGACTTGGAGTTTGGTGTTGGTGACAAAGTCTTCCTTCGAATTTCTCCATGGAAGAGAGTCATGCGGTTTGGGAAGAAAGGGAAGCTCAGCCCTAGGTACATTGGCCCCTATGAAATCCTTGATCGGATAGGAGCAGTGGCCTATCGTCTAGCACTTCCACCGAACCTAGCTCAAGTTAACAATGTCTTCCATGTATCTCTCTTGAGGAAGTACATACCCGACCCTTCGCATGTACTGAACCCAGAGGTGGTACAACTGGAACATGACCTCTCTTATGAGGAGCATCCAGTGGAGATCTTGGACCGTAGAGACAAGGTCCTACGAAACAAGACTACCCACCTTGTGAAAGTGTTGTGAAGGAATCATAAATATGAAGAAGTGACTTGGGAGCCTGAGGAAACGATGAAGCAAAAGTACCCTCACCTTTTCGACTAGGCCACAAGTATAAATTTTGGGGACGAAATTTCTTAAGGGGGGAAGATTGTAACGACCCAATCTTTTTGAGTAGTATATTAACTTACTCTTATTGATTTAATAAGATGTTAATGGTTAATGCAGAAAGAGGAGTCGATGGCTTCATCCAGTAGACTCGACCCTTATGAAGCCCACTTATCAGAGCTTGGGAAGGAGGTAGCATCTGTGGGCTTCGCTTTGGACCAAGCCCAAGCTGAGCTCCAGCATGTCAAGCTTGAACGGAAACGCCTACAGGAGAAGTTCAAGTTAGTAGAGATTACTACTAGGGAAATGTTATCTGAGCCTCCCTCAGATTCTCTCACCATAGCACACCTTACACTCATGTCTTATGCCGATGTTATAAGGGGCTATGTGACGAGACCCTAGCTTCCTTGTGTAATCCCTTCGGGTGAATAAATTGAGATTTCTTCCTTTAGTGATGTTTGTGAAATTTCAAATGTCCAGATAATTTTAGAATGTATTTTATTGATGAATTTTGAAAAAGGGATATTTTGAAATATTTATGTAAACCCTAAATAACTAAGGATGTGTAATGATTTTCAAAAAATGGTCTTCTACAAAAGTGTTCATTAAGGAATTTGGAGTCTAATAAGATCAACTTAATTTTTGATGAATAGTAAATAGTGAATAGTGATTTTACGCTTAGGATTAGTAATGTGACCAAATGGATTAGTAATCTCACTTAAAGAAAGTTTTAAAATAATCTAGCCACCTTGATTAAGTAATGTGATTCAATAAAATGGGTAAATAAAGGTTTCATAAATTATTATTCAAGTATTAGTTTTTTCGGATGAATAGTGTTTTTTAATTAAAAATTTAATTAAAAATAATTAGAAAATTATTTTTATAAAAATGACTTTATTTTTGAACTCAGATCATTGATATTATGTTATGGTAATTTTTGTTGATTTTTCTGAAAAAATAAATTTTCGGTGAATAGTGTTTTTATTTAAAAATAAAATTAAAAATATTTAGAAAATTATTTTTATAAAATGGAGTTCATTTTTGAAATCATAGCATTGATATTTGGTTAAGGTGAAATTTTGGGATTATTCTGAGAAAGTTGAATTTTCGGTGAATAGTGAAAGTATAGTTTTTAAGTTACGGGTGTTTAATGACATCATTAAATGATGTATTAAGTATATATTCAATATGGTCGAATTATGAATAGTAAGATAAGGTGTGAGGTGTCCCAAGTGGCCAATACCATGGGCAAATACCATGGGCAAGCCCATGGTTTTGCCAAAACCACTAGTGAGGTGTCCCTTGGCCATTAATGCTTTGTCCCCTCACTTTCCCTATAAATACCCACCCTTTCCTCCTTTAGTTTTCACTCCCAACTCTCCCCCAACGAAGTTCTGGTCTTATTACCTTCCAAGGAGTCCTCCCAAGGTGCCCCCAAGCCCTCAAGGTCCAATCCTTTGAGTTTCAAGAGTCACGTTTTAAGGTAAGGGATCCGACCCCTCTCTTTCTTTTCATGTAATCTCTTTTATGTCATTCCTTTTTGCTCCATGTTTTTATGTGAGAGGATGTTCTTTTATATTCCTCTTACTGCCCTTTCATGTTTATATGATTAAAGATCCCCTCTTACTCTCATCATTTCATTTTATGAAAGTTTAAGTGACGCCGTTAGGCTGCCGAATTTTTAAGGGATTCTTTCACCCTTCTCATTTTTCAAGTTCGATTTTCATGTCAAGTCTTTCAAGTTCCTTTTTATTATGTTGTGGTATGATCTCTATATCTATCATACTGATCTCTTATGATCATATGATGAGGGACCCTATTTGATCTTGTCAAATCATTTTCTTTTGAAGTTAAGTGACGCCGTAAGGCTGCCGAATTTTCATAAGAGAAATCTAATCTTTTTTCCTTCCATGTTTTTCATTTCAAATGGTATGTCCCTAAAATTTCATTACCATGTCCATATTTCCTTGTTATTCTTTCACCCTACTGTTTTATGGATCATTTATGAGTGGGTGACCCATGTCCCCTCTCATTTCAATGTTTTCTAAAACCCCGAATCTTAGCCGTTATGCTGCAGAATTTTCCCCTCAAAATGCCTCTCTCTTTTCTCAAAAATTATTTTATGTTATAAAGTGAATACTCAAAGCTCTTATTTCTACAAGGGTATTCACATATATATCAAAATGTTCCATTTTAAATTCTGGGATTTACATACATGAGACCCGCTTTCCCTTTCCGTGGGTTTAAAGTGACGTAAAGATCATGTCTTTAAAGCAGTTTTTAAAACGTTATGATTATGAAATGAAACCCATTTATTTTATTCTATGTGAGTTATTTATGAAATGTTTGATGATGATATATGTGGATCACATGATAATAAAGGCAAATTTAAGGGTGCTCCCTGATATAGCTCCAATGCATTGGGTAATGATGTAACCACTAGAGATTACAATTTTCATGATACCTTGGTGAATAACCTTGGTAATTTTCAAATGACACCTTGGGGATGGACCTTGGTGATATGTTCATGATTTTCTATGTTAAATGATGTAGCCACATCTTCAAGTTATGGAAAATGTTGTTTTTATTATGAAATGCCTCATGATTTTCTTTCTCATACCTTTAAGTTCTTTTCATGTCCTTATTGAAGTATATCAAGTTCACATGTAAAATGTTCCTCTTGTTTCCCTTACTGGGCCTTCTGCTCACCCTTTCTTTGATGTATGTCCCCAGGTTATGAGATGCAGTAATGAACCTAGGATGAACTTAAGGAGAAGCCTTTCAAGTGTTTAAGAAGAATTCTTTATGTTGTTTTCATGTTTTTTGTTCCTGGTTTCCAAGACACTAAACCTTAAAGATCCTCAGTTGTGTGTAATGTAATGAAAGTTTATGTTATAAAATGGCGGGATGCTATAATAATATATATTTCTAGAATGATAATTATATCATAAATAAAATATTATTTAATCATATATACTTATATATATAATTATTGTGATGTAAAAGGAATCACATGGTGTTGAGGAGGCGGTAGACCACACATCCATGACCGACATTATCACTTTTTAGTGCGTAAAAGGATAACAAAGAAAATTATATATTTATATATATTTATATAAATTTAATTATGTTATGAATATCAGATTGATTTTTTTATGTCTCATATTTTTAATTATAATCATCCTTTATACATTTCATGGATTGTGTGAACGAATCACATCGCTTTGAGGGGGTGATAGTCCACACTTCCTCAAGCCATGTTATCATTTTTATATAAAATGGGAAGTATAAAGATATGTGTTATAAAAGAATTAAATAAGTATAATGATATTATAATTATCATATATAATATATATAAATATATTATTCATCATAATGGCCAACATGATAGGTGGCAAAGGAAAAATGAACAATCATCGTTTTGTGAGGCAGTAGTTCACAATACATAAAAACAATATGTTCATTACACATTAGATGGATGTGTGTGTAAGTTTAGGTTAAAAAATTAGAATAAAAAATACTAGTATATTGATGATACAATTTGTTTATAAAATAATTGAATAAGAAGAGTTGAGGGGTTGGAGAATGGAAATAAAACAAAAAAGCTTAAGGAAAGATGTTACCTCTTAATTGGGTAATTCCTTTTGGTTTGAACCAAAAGCTTCCTTGGATCGATTTATTACCAAGTAAAGGCTTATAGGATGAGGGGTGGGGGGGGGGGGGGTGGATTTTGGGGAGCTATTTAAGATGATATTTTTTAAGACAATGTGTCTTGATAGGTGTGAGTAAGTGGGAGGAGTGGATGTCCTTTTATAGCGGAGGAGTAACTCTCTTGTAATATTTTCACAATGGAATTCCATGCACGTTTTAACATTAAAAGTGGCTCCAATGATGGTCCCAATTATATAAAATTGAGTATATGGTTGATATATGTCCATCCAATAGCTCTTGGAAAATTTTATTGGTTGTTTTGGTCCTTATGGTTAAGGTTTAGCCCCTTATTAATCTTAATTTACCCTTAATCACTGTAATTAATTTTAATCACTTTCACTAATCCTTTTTTGTGAAAAATAGTTGAACTTATTAGAAATTATAAATTATTTTCATTTAAAATATGTAATCCATTTTTCCAAATTAAAATCATATAAGTTTCAAAAACTGATTTAAATGTTACCCTTCAGATGAGACGACAATGTGAGTTTTTAAAGTAAAAACGTTTGAAAGCTTGATATGTTTTTGTAGTAAATTTCAAAGTAAAATTGATTATAATGACCTCAATTGGATTAATTGATAAAAATATGATCTAATTAAACTTTTAAATAAATTAAAATTATAATTTAACCTTATAAATAAATTATATGAAAAATTAGTTTTGAACTAAAATTCAATATTTTTAACTTTTCATTAAAAAATGTTATGTTTCTGAAAAGTATCAAAAATTTAACCTAACCCAATTTTTATGTTTTTATTTAAAATATTAAGTTTATTTTGAAATATTAAATCAATTGAAGTTTCAAAATTCAGATTTAAAATTGGTTTTCCATTAAAAGGTGTTATAACTGCCTTTATAAAAATATTGTTTTTTATTTTTGAAATTGGGTTTTCTTTATCTTATGCCTATCGAACCTAATAAATGAATATTCAAAATATTTCATCTAATAAATAAAATATATATTTAATAAAAATAATTAAATAATTATAAATAATTATATTTATTAAGACAAAACTACTTTGGAAGCATAGAAATAATAATATTTCTTTTTTACATCCAATTGGTTCTTATTTTTGTTTCTAATTAATTATCAACAAATGAATTAATTTTATATTTATATAAAACATAAATTTTAATAATTTAGTTAATAATATTCATAAGTTATAACATAATTTCTTGGTAACATCATATTATATTAAATAATAATATTCTAGTAATGTGTTTTTATTTAGTGAAACTCTATCTTGCTTGTAACACAAGCCATTGAGGAAGGTCGATCTTGAGTGTAACGCTGGATAGCTCAGTTTTGCATGAATTAAAATCAATATAATATATTATATTTATTTAATACAAAAAATATATTTTAAAGTATCTGGTTATTATATTCCATTTTTTACACTTGGTGTTGTGTGTTATACACGCCATTGAATACAAAGTTATACCTTATAATTTTAGGATGTTATATTTTCCCCCCTTAATTAAATTATGTCCTAACAATTTAAACTCAATCTTGGAAATAGATGTTTTTATATTTAATACATTGAAATCACACATCATGATAAGGGTTTGTAAAATATTCTCTAGAAAAGACATATTGGGAAGTACAAAGGTCACATGGACTATAATGTGACAAGGTTTCTAAGTAGGAGAACATTAGTACTAGTGGTAAGTGAAAATACATACTTAGAGGAAAAGTGTAAATATTTATTGGAAGTGAATGAGGTAATAAATTAAAAATAAGCGAATGATGAATGGAAAGTTGTGGGCCACAAATCCATAAATCGTTGATGATTTAATAGGTCATTGGTTGAATAGAAATTAAGGTATTAGGGAAAATTTTTATTTCAAAGTCATTTTCCTAATGTTTGGTAATTATTTTACAGACCAATAATATAAGGAAATATTCTTACTTGGTAGTTTTCAATTTCATATGAACAATACTAACTTTTGGTTTTTCTTCAATCAAATTATAATCCACCCCTTTACTCCCAAAATTAATTACCAATGATGAATTTTTTTATGCTTGAAGTAGTAAAAGAAAATTTTAAAGGATCATATGGGTAATAAAAGAGTTACAAGTATAACTATTTGTATTTAACTATCTTAAAAATCCAATATGGTTCATATATTAATCTCTAATCCTCAAAAGTGATCCTACTGATTCATCATTAACATTTATTTGTCTAATTGTTTAACAAAAACAATAAAAAATTAACTAGGACATTGTGTTGGTCAGTGATTGGTGTAAAACCCTTATCATCCTTTAGTCATGGGTTCAAGAGACAAATCCTTGACAGTTTTATTTGTTGTCACCTGTATTACACATTTTCCTTTTATAAAACCAAATTAATATAATTTCCAAAAATAAATATGATAGAAATACTTAAAATAGCCTTTAAAGAAGGGTTTTTAATATAAACCTAATACATAAATACTTCATCCACTTATTTTCACATAAATCCTTCCTTGATTTAGATTTTATCTTCTAGAAGAAGGAATTGAATTGGGTAATTTCTAGGTTACCCACACTTAAAAAAAGAACCATAATAGTTTTCTTAGGGTGAGCTTAATTTACTTCTATCATACTATTCATTTTCCTCAGAGATCCTTTCCTTTATGTCCTTATTTCCCACACATAAATAATTTCATTTTTCTATTGAGACATTTTCTTGGATGTCTTATTCGAGAATTCTCACATGTTAGAAATCAATCTTTATTTTCTTTATAGTCTCCACCACTTGTGCTCTTTTCAGCCACCATCCTTCTATTTTTTTGATTTGTTCATAAGTTGGTAAAGGTATATATTGTTAATCATATTTTGAGAAAATTAATTTGGAATAAACCTGATATTCCTCACTCCTATTAACAAATCATTTGGTTTCTCATTTTCACCACCATTTCCTTCATGTACAATGTAAACTTAAATACTTTAGGTTCCATAAATTGAATAAAACTATAAATAATAGAGTGAGAAACCATAGTCATAGTGTGAAAAGTGTATAATTATCTATAAGATATGTAAATAATGTCATCGTATTTTTTAATTTAAAAGACCTTAGGTTTAACCTTGATTATTCATTATCATTATCCATTAAAATTATTCATAATGGTTTCTAAATAAAAAGTGTATTATCCTAAGTATATCCCCTAGGAGTATCAAACTAGGTGCACTGTAAGGCCCAATTTCATGTACCAGGTTTCCCCGAGTCCGGCTCAGAATACCTTCTAGGAGTTATTATTCCTTGATACATCTGTGCCAGAATCATGTCTACTTATAGTATCCATACATGGGAATTTTTCTAGGAAGACCCACATAATACCTACCTTACCAAAATTATAGGATGTTATTCTATACTTATCCTCACCTTATTCCTTAGGTTTATGTTCTATGATCTATGTTTTGATAAATCTAGTTCCCAAGGTTCCTACTAAAATTCATCTGATACCAACTGTAGCGACTCAGACTCAAAAGGCCCAAAGCTAGTGTCTACTATTAATTATATTGGCATGATTATAAGGAATCAAGTAATAAAGGACTGAGAGTTTAATAGTCTTATTAAAATAGATATACACATGATTATTTCATTACAAATAACTATACTAATTACAACATAATTCTTCTTCTTATTTCTAAAAAAATAAATAACATTAAGGATAACTCTAATCCATCTAGAAAATCACTGAATATATTTCAAAGTACGCTACTTGGATTCATGGGGAAAGAAATATAATATAGTTTACCTCAAATTCTTAGTAAGAGTATGTAAAGTGGAATAAATAATTAATCAAGGAGAATAAATTAACATGGAAAGGTAAATAATTCATAACACATTCCGTTATAATAACTAGATAAGGAAAAATAAATATGGAAAGGTATAAAACTAAAACACATGCCATTTAATCAATGAAATGAAAATGAAATGTATCCATATATATGACAATGAAAAATAGTAGGGATAAATAATAACCGAAAAAATTGATGGAAATTCTTAATTATTGGACACCATGTTTCCTAGGTACATAGAACCATTACCATCAATACCTTTCACAAGACGGTTTACGACATATCAGGTAAAAACCCATATATATAGGATATCCAAATGATTCATCCCATGAGACTAATGATGCATCAAGGGGCTATTTATAATGGGGCCCCACTCGGGTCGTACCAGTCAAAAACATTCCTCATATATCAAATTATCAATTTAATAATGTGCCTTATCATATATCCATATGGAGTAATAGATATGAATTTATCAATATTTAAATAAATAATATAATATATTTCAATGTAATAAATGTATAAAAATGATATATGGTTTAGGAAATGAACATATCCATGATAAATGATATGGAAAAATAGGGTAAAATAAATGTCAAATGATTATAGGAAATTTGATATTTCACAGGGAAAAAAGGAGTCAAGGAATTGAATGTTAATACTATCATTGACCTAATCAATGATAAATCATCCAGATGAATATTAATGATGATATCAAGATAACATACCCTAAGTGGAATAAAATAAAGTATTGTTATCATTGATGAATAGAAATATTATAAAAAGATATTTCAAAAACATTATCGGGGAAAATATCCTTTTGTTTTAAAAAGAATTTTGGAAAACATTTTCTTTGAAAATAAATTTTATTTTTATTTTAAAAAATTAACCTTTTAAAAATGAAAAGGAAGCATCGAAAGAATGATAGTGTGTAAATTCATACATTCCATACAAGATAAATATAACATTCCTTTTTCATGGTAAAAAAGTGAGAAAAATGAATTGTTTGGAATGAAAAAATAAGATTCCATTAAAAACATTGGAAAAAGAAAAAAAAGGGTAAAAATTATTTACTAAATAATTATAACTATTTTAATTAATTTTATTAAAACATGGTTTTTAGAAGAAGACAGGTTCTCCGACTAAGATAGAAATAAAGTTGGGTTTTTTTCAAAAACATTTTCTAAAAACATTTGTGTACCAAATAGTGGTAAAATTGTACTAATACTTGAAAAAGGGCATGAGTAAAAATAGGATAGGAAAATGAATGATTTATTTCAATAATTTTCATATAATTTTCTCAAATTTAAATACCATTAAAATATTATTAAAGTTATTATTGAGGAAAATAATCTTTAAACATTCCAAAGTATCCTATATGACTTTGAAACATTTTAAATTATAAGACTCATGAAGGAATAAAATTTAATGAAAGTTAAAATATCACAAGAAAAATTATATTCATGATATTTCATGAGAAAGGTTAGTGCATACACCATATAAAAGAAACTAGTTTCATAACATCAAATAAGTCTTAATGCGATGTAACTTGAGATGAAATCCCTTACCTTGCGTTTCCTTTCAGGTGAACGTACTTTAACTTACTTTATAATGAACTTATGTTAATTATTTAATTTATTGATAATATTATTAATTATTACAATTAATTTTATTTCACTTAATACCATGTTGTATACAATTACTAAAATAATTAAGTTTAAGTCATTCTTTTTGACTAAATTTGATTTATGTGTCAAAAACAACTTTGGTAGGTCCACTATGGTCAAAGGGGTCATTATATAACATCTTCAAAATAATAATAATAAAATAATTATCCTAATTATACATAAATTATAGTTTTAACAACAATAATTACATACAATTATGGAAAATGAATCAATGTTACAATCATGGAGATGGTAGGTCGTACGTATTCATGAGTAACGTTCCCATTTTTCAGTGATCATTATGGAAAGAAGGTAAGTAATATTATATCTTTCCAGAATGATAATTATATCATAAATACCACATTTTTCAATAATATATACTTATATATATATATATATAAAATTCTTGTGATTTAAAAGGAAACACATCTTGTCAAGGAGGTGGTAGTCCACACGTCCACAACTGATATTATCACTTTTTAGTGTGTGAAAGTATAATAAAGAAAATGATATATATATATATATATATATATTTACATAAATATAATTATGTCATTAGTATAATATATATTTTTTTATTTCTCATATTTTTAATTATAACCATCCTTTATACATTCTATGGATCATGTGAATGAATCACATCACTTTGAGGGGGCGGTGGTCCAAACTTCCTCAAATGATGTTATCATTTTTACATAAAATGGAAAGTATAAAGATATGTGTTGTAAAATAATTAAATAATTATAAATAAATTATAAATATAATAAATATAATATATAAATATAGTGTCCACCATAATGTACACCTTGATAGGTGGTAAAGGAAAAATGAACAATCATCTTTTCGTGAGGCAGTAGTTCACCGTACACATAAACAATATGTTAGTTACCCATTAGATGTAAGTGTGTGTAAGTGTAGGTCAAAAACATAGAATAAAAATATCCCAATATATTTAGGATACTATTTTTGTTATAAAATAATATAATAATAAGATTTTAGGGGTTGGAGAATGAAAATAAATCTAAAAAGCTTAAGGAAAGATGTTAACTCTTAATCGGGTAAATCCTTTTGGTTTGAACCAAAAGCTTACATGGATTTATTTCATTCCAAGAATAGGCTTCTTCAATGAGGGATGGATTTTAAGGATATATTTTGGTAGATATTGGTCAATCCAAAGTGGCTTGAGAGGTGTGATGATGTAGGAGGAGGGGAGATCTTTTTATAGTGGATGAGGAGTGGCACTCTTGTAATTTTTTCACAAAGGAATTACATGAACGTTTTTCACATTGAAAGTGTATCCAATAATATTAAAAATTATGTAAAATACAGTACAAGGTCAATATATGGAAATAAAATTTCTCTTGTATAATTTTATAGGCCTTTTCATGCCTTATGGTTAAAGTTTAGTCCGTTGTTAATCTTAATTTAACATTAATCATTGGAATTAATTTTAATCACTTTCACTAATATTTTTGGTAAAAAAAGTTAGTCTTATTATAAATTATAAATTATTATTATTTAAAATAAAGAATCAAAATTTTCAAATTCCAATCATATAAGTGGCATAAATTGATTTAAATTTAATCCCACAGACAAGATGACAATGGAGGTTTTTATAGTACAAATATTCGAAAGTTTACTATGTTTTTATAGTCAAATTTAAATTGAAATTGATTAATATGAACTAAAATAGATTAATTCATAAAAATATTATATAATTAAACTTTAAAATGAATTTAAATTATAATTTAACCTTATAAATTAATTATATAAAAAAACAATTTTGAACTAAAATCTAGTATTTTTAACTATTCATTAAAAAATGATATGTTTCTGAAAAATATAAAAAATTTACCCTTACCTAATTTTTATATTTATATTTAATATATGAAGTTTATTTTGACATATTAAATCAATTATAGTGTCAAAAATAATATTTAAAATGGGTTCAACATTAAAAGGTGGTATAATTACCTTTATAAAAATATAAGTTTTTATGTGTGAAATTGGGGTTGTTCTTATCTTATGAATATTAAACTGAATGGATGAATGTAAAAAATATTTTATTGAATATATAAAATATTCATTTCATTTAAATCATTAAATAATTTTAATTAGTTATGTTCGTTATGACAAAACTCTTTTGGAAGCATATAAATAATTATATTTCTTTTTATATCCAATTGGTTCTTATTTTCATTTATATTTAATTGATAACTAATGAATTAATTTTATATTTATATAAAACATAACTTTTAATAAGTTAGTTAATATTATTCATAAATTTTAACATAACGGCTTTGTTATATCATATTATATTAAATAATAATATTTTTATAATACATTGTTATTTGGTGAAACTCTGTCTTGTGTGTAAGTCAAGCCATCGAGGAAGACCGATCTTGCATGTAACAAAAAATAACTCAGTGTTACATGAATTAAAATCTATATAATATATTATATTTTTTATAATAGTAAATATATTGTAGAGTATCGGGTTATTATGTTCCATTTTTTATACTTGGCCTTGTATGTCATTCACACTATTGAATACACAGTTGTACTTTAGAATTTCAGGGTGTTACATAATAAGAAAATATTAAATGAACATAAATTATATTTTTAACATAATTATACTTATTTAATTATGATATCATAAATAACTTCTTACTTTCCATTCCATGGGGGATACAATAATGTCATTCGTGCGTTTGGTGGACTAACACCTCACGAAACAATGTGATTTATTTTTTACTAACATTTTGAATGGAAGCTAATAATAGTAAATTTAATGAATATATGTGATATATATTAGGTAAATATGATTTTTTAATATTAATATATTATTTAAATTTCTTTAGTTTCATTCATCTTGAAAATGGAAATAGGGTTCATGCGTACGTACGACATACCATCTCTAGGAACAATGTATTTCATTTTTTATCTCTATCATTTAAGGATTACTATAAATAAATTTATAATGAATATATATGATATTTATATCATGGTTAAATTTTTTAATATGATGTAACCATGGTCAAACTAATAAGATCAAAAATAACAATTCAAAACTTACACGAGAAACAAACCAGTTATTACCTGACTGAAAATTACTTTTTATTTTAAAAACACTTTTTAATGGGAAAGTGAGAAACCACATACAACCAAAACAAATAATTTGACCGCTCCAACCCAGCAAGTGTGCCAACAAAAAATCTTCACCAACACAGGACCCCTCGGCCAATAGTCCTATGTAGAAGCAAGGGCACAGACCCGATGGCGAAGCCATACCCTCTCAAGCATCCAATTCCAAGCGACCTACATTAATGAAGACTTAGTGCACCAATCCTCATCCAGAGCTATCCAAAAGCATACTGACAACAAGAAAAAACTGGACTGTAAGGAACCTGAAGCAACCATGGCTAACACAGACCAAACACTCACACGAGCCAACCAAAACCACAAGCTTAAACAACGTCGCTAACGAAAAATTTAATATTACCAATCTCTATTTCCCTAAAAAGATTCCATGTTAAGGATGATAGGATTAATTCTGCGTCTTCCAATAGCCAGTTCTCAAAAGCTGACACAAGTTGATCCCAAGTTTGGATGTATTCCTCAACACTGATCTTTCCATGATTGAATCCGCCTACCAAAATTGAGTCATGTTTGTCAATCCAAGAATATTGATCCTCAGTAAGGGGAACATCAAGAGATCTCCCCATCATCCTGGTAGCCTCCTCCTCAGTAGCATTTAGCAATAGTACCTATTCAATCAATTCTTCTTCAGAGCTTAAAACCAAGACCAAGGGCTGACAATCCTGTTCCCCCGGTCTCAAATGACTCAAAGGTTCTACCACTGTTCTCTTGTCGTCCATATTCTTCGCTGAGCGATTCTTCATAGGAGGAGGTAGTGAGGAGTAATCCTTCCTCCCCTTCCTTCTTCTGGGACCCCTAGTGCTCTTCGAGCTTAGAGCCTCATCAGCAGAGTGTTGGTGAATACTCCCGTTGAGAGCCATCCAATTAGCTCTGTCTTCCTCTCTTGCAATAAGGAGCTCAGAACACTCCTCTGAAAGGCCTTCAAATATGTTCCTCAAGGTATGTGCACTCAGTTATACTTCCTTCCTACCTCTTTCTAGAATAGCGTCATTGAATTTAGGCCCCTACCTCCCCTTTCTTTTCTTCGCACTGCCTACCCATGCCCTCTCCGCCACCAAACCAGCGGTGTCCAACTTCCCTTGACCCGGTGTCTGCTCTAGAACTGTTTTACTTCCATTCCTCTGGTCTCCCGCCTACATCGAGCCCGGATGGTAACCTCCCCCACCATCTTTAGCACCCCGGCTGGAGGGACTAGCCACACCTTTTTTCAGCCTACTGAACACATCCACCACCAATGGATTGACCTGTTGAGCTGCCACAACCATGTAAAGGGTCTCCACACCCACTGCGAATCTGCCCTCTACCTCACTACCCATTCGCACCTCCTCCACACCTGCTGCAAATATGCCCTCTACCTCACTACCCATTCGCGCCTCCTCTACACCCGCTACAATTATGCCCTCTGCCTCACTACCCATTCGCGCCTCCTCCACTAGTCACGCCTGATCACAAACCAGTGGAGCTTGACCACTGCCCGCCGACCGAGAAGTGTCTTGCCCATACCTAAGACCACCATCCCTCAACTGCAAGCCAAAGTCCATACTCTCCAACGTTGAAGGTCTCCGGTGACAGAACTCAGCGGCGTGCCCCAACCTCTTACACGATAAATAGAAATCCATCCATCATTCGTAGATAAATTTCTGCCGGCACCGGTATTCTTCTCCGATTGTAATCCAAACATAGTCAAATGGGACCCTAGATGAATCCATCTCTACGCATATCCTCGGGCAAGCCGGGTGACAGACTGCTGCCGTTCTGCTATCCGATCAAAGGTACCGACCGAGGAGGTTTCTGAGCATACGGATAATCGAGGGGTTTTGAAATGGAAACAGAAGGTTAGGGAAACTAACCCAAATTGCTGCGGACGTCGGGTCGTGGTTCATGTGGAAATCGAACGGCCACCGAAACAAGAAAAAATAATCGCCATTGCAACGCTGGGGTGCCTTCGACCATGCGCAGATGAGGTCCTCTTCTGAACAAAACCGGATCATAATATGATGCTTGTCGAGCAATCCCACCGTTGCCCGCTCCTGGAGGTCCCAAGTAGCGAAGACGAATCTATAAAAGGCATCGACCGATGGCCTTTGGTGTTTGAACCTTGCGATTAGGTTGAACTTCAGAAGCCCGTTGGCCTCAGTGAACTTCGAGGTTGAAATCTGGAGATTTGGGAATCCATCGATGAGCTCCGACACCTTCAGCCCTATCTCAGCTTTCGGAAATGGCAGAAGATGTTCAGGGTTAGAGAAGGGATGGAATGGGGACGATGCATTACTTGAGAAGGATCCCTCCCCCACAGGTGGGGGAGAATCCGTCGCGGCCACCGCCATTGTCACCGTAGGAGATGAGACTTGCTAGGGTTCACTCCCGTCGTCAAACCAGTTATTACCTGAAATATGATTTTAACAATGAATTGTTAATAAATGGGAAATAAAATTTCATAAGTAAATCATATATGGAATGATATATATATATATATATATATATATATAATTCTGTAATATATGTACAATAAACTTATTTATATTTATTTTTGGTTCAAACACGTAAGAAGTAAGGTGATACTTAAGGTAAGGGATTTCTGTCTCACTTTTATTTTCTACGATGCAAATGAAAAATTCACCATGTGTTTCTTTTATTTGGTGTATATAATAACCATGAATGTATTTTATGAGGATTATACTGAAAATTATTTGTATTTACATATATATTTTAGGATCTCTCTTTCATGGGGTTTATGATTTCAAAATTACCAATGTAGTAAAAGATTTTTGTCTCAATTTGTCTTATTTCGGACATACATTATGTTTTGCACCTATATTCTTTTATGAGGTATATATATAAAAACGTTGACATTTAATATCATTAATTTGTTTATTCTCATGATATTTTAGGTTACATTTAATTTTATTCCTTCATGGGACGTATGATTCAAAGTTACCAAAGTGGTAAGTGTTTTATGAGACGATCACCTCATTTATCAGGATTGTTCATATTTATTCTACCAATGATGAAATTTTATTATATATATCTAACTAAACTCATAAATTTTCTTATCCTATAGTAATTTATTTATAATAAAAATTTTCAGTTTATTTTTAAGTCTTTATGTACTCATGTTTCCAAAATATGTTTTTAAAGAAAACCGACTTTATTTTTATCTTCAGACGAAAACCCTTTTTTATTAAATATCCTGGTTTTCAAAAAAATGTTTTAATGTTCCTATAGTATTTTTTAAATTAATTTTTACCCTTTTTGAATTTTTAAATTTTTTAAAAGGACTCTTCATGTTGAATTCAAAACAAATCCTATTTTACATTTACCAAAAAAGTAAAATGAATATTTTTTTAAAGTGTACGACATGAATGGTATTTTCCACCATTATGACCATTAATTTTTTTAAAGATTAATATATAATTTTCAAATTATATTTTCAAATTATATTTTCAAATAAATGTATTTCCAAAATATTTTAATGGTTTTATAATTTTAAAAAGGTGATTTTCAAATAACGGTTATTTTCCTCAAGAAATGTTTTAAAATATTTTTTAAAGATTTCTTTTTATGTTTCCAAGGATTTTTTATAAAAAATATGTAACATCCCAGGTAAATAAAGAATAATACATTTTAATATTTATTAATATTTTGGAATTAAATATTAATTTTACATTAAAAATGTTGCTATGTTCGATAGCATACTCGATACGCAACAATGAGTTTCTTTGAAAACTTACGTTGCACACTAGTAATATAATAATATTATTTTAAATGGTAGTTAACACGTAGAAGTTTTATTGGCGGGAATGAATATAAATAACTAAAATATGATTATATTTGTTTGTTAAATGTTTTTACATTTATCGAATAAGGAATAAAGGCTTAACATACGAAAATAATTCAATTTTAGGCATATATACTCGAATTTTCACTAAAGGTCGACTTATCACATTTTCATGGTGAACCTTCTTTAAGTATAGTTTGGTCACTCTTATACTTTATATTGGACCAAATAAAAATATTCTTTAGAATCATGACATCAAAATTTACTTTGTGTAAATTTTTGGTATTTTTCCGATAAAGTTCATTTTTTTAATGAATAGTGAGAAATGTGGTATTTTAACTCAAAACCCCTTTTTAATCTAATTTATTTATATGATTAGATTATCTTTTGAATTAGTTTTAAAGTGAAATTATAATATATTTTTACCATTTAATCCAATTGTTGTCGTTGGAATTAATTTCACTTTGAAATTGGACTTAAACTAGTGTCAATCTGTTGATACTTTTTGTTTCATAAAAACACGTTATTTGTTTTGACAGCGGGAATTAATTATTAAATTAATTAATGCAACTTATATGTTTTGAATTTTGTAAAATATACATCATTTTTGAATTCGGAATATCATATATAGCTTAGGGTGAGGTTTTGGTATTTTTCTGAAAAACTTCAATTTTTGATGAATAGTGAAACCACTAAGTGGTACTTAAAAAACTGATTTTTCGTTTAAATAAAACTTTACCACTTCTGTGTTTTGAATTTCAAAAATCCGACATACATGGTTGTCATTAAGATGTAAAATGTGATTCAATGAGATTAAAATAATTTTTTTGGTGAATAGTAACTTTTATGTTTATTAATCGCGATTAGAGGTAATTAGTGTAGTTTAAGGTAAAAGTAATGTTTTAATAATATGAAATGACCTAGACACATGTACTACCCTTATTGGATGTGTCATGGCTGACCAAAACAATCCATGGGTCAACTAGGGGACCCCATGGCGCCACTTTAGTAGGAAAATGACATTAATATCTTTTTATTTTAAGTTAAAACAAAAATGTCACAAACATGAGTTGTTTTATTAAAACAATTTTTAAATGGGTTATACAAGTATGATTTTTGACTATAAATATTAATTAGAAATATAAAATAATTTCCTACATCATGATATATTTTTTATAATTTTTAGACATTAAATAAATTAAATTATTTATGACACCATGATGATGCAGCGATTACCTCATTATTTAACAATTTAAATAAAATTAAAAGATAATGTAAAATCTAAGACCTACACAAGTCAAAAACCTATTGGATAGGTGGATTTAGAACCCTTATCACCTTATCCTATAAATATATAATTTTGGGATCTTTTTATCTGAAAATAATTTTATAATAAAGTATCTTTTCTTAACGTTCCAAGAGTGCCCCTCCTCTCCTATTATAAAAGGCCCCCACCTCTACCTCCTTACCCACACCTCTCAAGCCTTTGGTTCGGACATTCTCTGCTCTTTTTGTCTCTCCACATACCTCTTTTACTCCTAGAAGCCTCACTTTGGGCAGAAGTCTTCCCAAGGAAGCCTTTGAGCTCAAATCTAAGAGAGTTACCCGATTTTAAGGTAATGTCTTCACTTGTGTTCTTTTGTTTTATTTTGCTTCTCCAACCCCCTAAAATCTTTTTATTTATTTCTTTTGTAACATCTCCAGTATCTAAAATATACTATGATGTTGTTATAAGAATAATTAGAGCTACACTTACACACACCTACATCTAATGGTTAAAGAACATACTGTTTCTGTGGATGATGAATTTCTGCCTCACAAAACGATGATTGTTCAATATTTTTCTAACACCTTAAAAGGTGGCCATTAAGATGTCACTATATTTATATATGATATATAATATGTTTATTTTTTCCTTATGATTCTGTATTTTTCATTTATGGAATACCTTTATGGCTTCCATTATGTGTATACAAGATGTCTTCATTTTAGGAAGTGCGGACTACCGCCCCCTCGAAGTGATTTGGTTCGTTAATTCCATATGTGGGACTTATAAAGGATGGATTTAAAGTTATTATATATGATGTTATAATGTAATTATAATACACATTTATATCATTATTATTTCTTTCCATTAAAGTATGAGATAGAAATGAAAGTAGCGTTCATGCGTACGTACGGCTTACCGTCTCCATGAACAGTGAATTTCATTTCTTATCCCCAAATGCAATGTACTATTATAAGTACATATATATAATTGATATATATGATGTATGTTTCATCTACGTGATGAATATAATTCTGGAATTAAAATATACATACCTCTCATTTAGTTTTAATTCCATTAATATGACATAGAAATGAAAGTAGCGTTCATGCGTACGTACGGCTTACCGTCTCCATGAACGGTGCATTTCATTTCTTACCTCTAAATGATTATGTAATATTATAAATACATGTATATTCTGGATATATGTGATATATATGATATCCAAATCATGAATATCATTCAGGATATAATGAACCTTTGACCACATGAACAACATGTAATTGTAAGAAGTCCACTTTCGACTTAAGAACCAAATATCGACAAAACAAACATTATTAACATAAATGATTACATAATTCTTATAACATGGAAATAATTGATATAAAAGTAATATTAATCTTGAAAAAGGTTCTTAAGCAAGTAGAAATTAACACTAGTTTATTATTCAGGAGATTAAAGAGCAATCAAGTCACGTCAGACACGAGGTAAGGGGCTTCGTCTCAATCTCTTTTCATTAAGGCATGTTTTGTTTTATACACAACTTTCTTTTATACGGTGTATAAACCCCTTTGACTTTTACTTTTATACAAAATGAATCTTTTTATACGAAGCGTTTTACTAAACGACAAAAAGGAATGTTTCTTTTAACGTACGTGGTGACAATGACCTTTTCCTCCGCCACGAGTATTATTTGGTCTTTGGCTTCCTCAACAAGGCGTAATGTTTTTAAAATGAAATAAATACCATATACTCTTTTATGTATTTTGGTATTGAAAATGGTTTTTATAATGGATTTTTTATGTCAATATATTTAAGTTATTTATTGTAATCAAAGTGTTGAAATGTTTTCTTCCCATTATATTTGTTTTATGTCTTATGATTTTATAATGGTACTTGGACATTTGACGGGTGGTTACGTGATAAACCATATGAAGGGTGGTGCCGTGAATACCAGGATAGGTGGTTACGTTATAACCTCCAATGCACTGGGTATGGAAGTTGGCCGTATGGCTATTCCATTAAGTGATATGTGTGGAAGTCGACCGTATGGTTATTCCATTTAAGTATGTTTATGTCCCAAGTTACCTTTATATGTTATGTGATCTTTATATGGGTTTTATGGTAACCTTTTAGTTACAGAAGGGTAAGTAATAATCTTTTATTCATTGAAGAATTTTTACTACTTCATAAAGGTGAAAAGTATTACTTTTATAAAGTATACATGGTTTACTTGTTGTTTTGAAAAACTAACCGTTTTCATTCGTTGTGTATCCCTTACTGAGCTTTTTATGCTCACCCCAAGTTTTTTTGAAATTTTTTTCATAGGATTTAATGTGGAATAGGGTCAAGGATGGGATCAAGGGAAAGTCATGCTATCTAAAACATGGAACCAGACATGTTTCTTTTTAAGAGTTTTTATTTTGTGGAAACTTAGTAGAAGTGTCTACTTTGTAATCTTTTGAGATGTAATAGTTATGTCCTAATTCTCTAAAACTCTAAACCTGAAAAGATACTCAATGTGAATTATTCATTTAATTCAATATTAAGTAAGGTTTAAGGCCTTGGCCATATAATTGGTATCAGAGGTTGGTTTAGATGACTTTAGGACTTAGAATTCTATTAAATGATTATCCAAAAATATTTTTTTTTGAAATGATATAGCATTTGAAGATTACCATGTTACTTCATCTGAGACATGTTTGTTAAAAATGGTTTTTCATAGAGGAAACAGAATAGCTTTTCTGGGAAGGCATACAGAGGGAAACAACCTTTCAAATCAGTATCCTGAGATGGCCAGAATCAGAACTAAACAGTTTGCTTCAGTGATAGCTTAGTTGAATCAGGTGAAAAATGTTAGTTGTTTTTATTGATGATATTGTGGTGTTTTCTAAAAGTAAAGATGAGCATGAAAGAAATTCAAGGGTTATTTTTCAAACCTTAAAAGAAAATAAATTGTATGGGAAATTCAGAAAGTGTGAGTTTTGGTTGCAAAAAATTTCTTTCCTTGGTCACATTGTTTCAAAAGATGGCATAATTGTTGATCCTGCTAAAACAAAAGTTGTTGAAGAGTGGCCAAGACCCACAAATGTAACCGAGATCAGTAGTTTCCTTGGTTTGGAAGGTTACTACTAAATTTTGGTTGAAAATTTTTCATGGTTATCTAGTCCAATGAATAAGCTAACTTGGAAGGGTGTTAAGTATATCTAGACAAAATAATGTGATGATTGTTTTAAGGAGTTGAAAAGAAGATTGGTGAATACTGCAGTTTTGGCACTTCCTTCCAGGAATGGTGAGTTTGATATATACAGTGATGCTTCGTTGAAGGGAATTGGCTGTGTCCTTATGCAGAATGATCAGGTAATTGCATATGATTCACTTCAATTGAAAACTCATGAGGTAAATTACCCTACATATGATTTGGAATTAGCTGCTATTGTTTTCGCTTTAAAAATTTGGAGGCATCATTTGTATGGAGTAAAGTTTGAAATATATACTGATCACAAAAGTTTAAAGTATATATTCATTCAGAAAGAACTGAACATGAGACAGAGGAGATGGATGGAATTAATCAAGGATTATGATTGTAAAATTCATTACCATCCGGGAAAAGCAAATGTTTTGTCTGAAGCTTTGAGTTGAAAAAGTAATGCTTCATTAACAATGTTGAGTTTGGAATGTGATCTTTTGGTTATGGATTTGATGAACTTTGGCATAGAAGTTTTTGGTGAAGGAAGCCCTTCTGTTTTGTTTTATGTATCAGTGAAATCTTCTCTGTCAGACAGAATCAAGCAAGCACAGAAGCAAGACAGTGAATTGTAGAAAAATGTAGAACTGGTTCAGAAGGGTATGTTTCCTGAATTCAACATTGATAATGACTATGTTTTGAGATTTGGGAAGAGATTGTGTGTGCCTTTTGATTCATAGTTGAAGCGAGAGTTGTTATGTGAAGCTCATAGTTCTCAATTTTCAGTTCATCCAGGAAGTACTAATATGTATAGAGATCTTCGGGAGTGTTATTGGTGGGACGGAATGAAAAGGGATATTGATGATTTTACTATGAAGTGTTTGACTTGTTATCAGGTTAAAGTAGAGTGGAAGTTACCGAAAGGGATGCTTCAGCCTTTACCGGTTCCAGAGTGGAAATGGGAAAATGTATCCATGGACTTTATTGTGGGATTACTGAGGACATCTTGAGGTAATAATGCAATCTGGGTTATTGTTGATCGCTTGACTAAATCTGCTCATTTCCTGCCTATTCGAGATACATTCTATCTAGATCAACTTTCTCGATTGTATCTTAAAGAGATATTCAGGTTGCATGGATTTCCTCACTCCATTGTATCCGATCGTGATCCCAGGTTCACTTCTAACTTTTAGAAAGGCCTTCAGAAGTCGTTGGGTACTGAATTAAATTTTAGTACAACTTTTCATCCGCAATCAGATGGGAAGTCAGAACGAACAATTCAGACCTTGGAGGATATGCTACGAGCTTTCTCTATGGATTATCAGAGAATTTGGGACCAACATATTTCTCTGGTTGAATTTTCTTATAATAACAGTTTTTATTCCAGTATACAGATGGCACCATTTGAGGCATTATATGGGAAGCAGTGTCGAACTCCAGCTTTTTGGGATGAAGTGGGTGAAAAGAAGCTAATGGGACCATAATTGGTAGAAATATGGTAGAAAAAGTTCAGTTGATTCAGAAACACATGAGAACAGCTCAGACCAGACAGAAAAGTTATGCGGATAACCGGAGGAAGGATCTATCTTTCGAGGTAGGTGATCTTGTTTTTCTCAAAGTTTCACCATGGAAAAGTGTGATGCGATTTGGTAAGAAAAAAAAGCTGAGTCCAAGGTTCATTGGACCATATGAAATTTTGGAGAGAGTTGGATCAGTTACATACAGAGTGGAATTACCTCCGAGTTTATCTTAGGTACACAATGTTTTTCAGGTTTCGATGTTGAGAAAGTATATGCCAGATCCATCTCATGTTTTGAGCCTAGAGGTAGTTCAGTTGGAAGAGAATCTCTCTTATGAAGAACAACCAGTCCAGATTCTTGACCGAAGAGAGCCAGTGTTGCGAAATAAGGTAATTCACTAGGTAAAGGTTTTGTGGAAAAACCATATGGTTAAAGAGGCAACATGGGAATCTGAAAATGCTCTGAGGGATAAATAACCCCACTTATTTTGATAAGTGAATAAAATTACGAGGAAACAATTACCAAAAGGGGGGAAGGATGTAACATCCCAGGTAAATAAAGAGTAATACATTTTCATATTTATTAATATTTGTGAATTAAATATTAATTTTACATTAAAAGGGTTGCTATGTTCAATATCGTACTCAATACGTAACAATGAGTTTCTTTGAAAACTTACGTTGCACACTAGTAATATAATAATATTATTTTAAATGGTAGTTAACACGTAACCGTTGTATTGGAGGGAATGAATATAAATAACTAAAATATGATTATATATGTTTGTTAAATGTTTTTACATTTATCCAATAAGGGAAAAAGGCTTAAAATACGAAAAGAATTAAATTTTAGGCATATATACTCTAATTTTCACTAAAGGTCGACTTATCGCCTTTTCATGGAGAACCTTATTTAAATATAGTTTTGGTCACTCTTATACTTTCTATTGGACCAAATAAAACTATTCTTTAAAATCAGGACATCAAAATTTACTTTGTGTAAATTTTTGGTATTTTTCCAATAAAGTTCATTTTTTAATGAATAGTGAGAAATGTTGTATTTTAACTCAAAACCTCTTTTTAATCTAATTTATTTATATGATTAGATTATCTTTTGAATTAGTTTTAAAGAGAAATTAGAATATATTTTTACAATTTAATCCAATTGTTGTCGTTGGAATTAATTTCACTTTGAAATCGGACTTAAACTAGTGTCAATCTGTTGATACTTTTTGTTTCATAAAAACACGCTATTTGTTTTGAAAACGGGAATTAATTATTAAATTAATTAATGAAACTTATATGTTTTGAATTTTTTAAAATAGACATCATTTTTTAATTCAGAATATCAAATATAGCTTTGGGTGATGTTTTGGTATTTTTCTGAAAAACTTCAATTTTGATGAATAGAGAAACCACTAAGTGGTACTTAAAAAACTGTTTTTTCGTTTAAATGAAACTTTACCACTTATGTGTTTTGAATTTCAAAAATTCGACATACATGGTTTTCATTAAGAAGTAACATGTGGTTCAATGGGATTAAAATAATTTTTTGGTGAATAGTAACTTTTATGTTTATTAATCGCGATTAGAGGTAATTAGTGTAGTTTAAGGTAAAAGTAATGTTTTAATAATATGAAATGACCTAGAAACATGTACTACCCTTATTGGATGTGTCATGGCCGACAAAGACAATCCATGGGTCAACTTGGGGACCCCATGGAGCCACTTTGGTAGGAAAATGACATTAATATCTTTTTATTTTAAGTTAAAACAAAATGTCACAAACATGAGTTGTTTTATTAAATCAATTTTTAAATGGGGTTATACAAGTCTGATTTTTGACTATAAATATTAATTAGAAATATAAAATGATTTACTACATCATGATATTTTTTTTATAATTTTTAGACATTAAATAAATTAAATTATTTATGACACCATGATGATGCATCGATTACCTCATTATTTAACGATTTAAATAAAATGAAAAGATAATGTAAAATCTAAGACCTACACATGTCAAAAACCTATTTTAAGGGTGGATTTAGAACCCTTATCACCTTATCCTATAAATATATAATTGTGGGACCTTTTTATCTGAAAACCATTTTATAATAAAGTATCTTTTCTTAACTTTCCAAGAGTGCCCCTCCTCTCCTCTTATAAAAGGCCCCCACCTCTACCTCCTTACCCACACCTATCAATCCTTTTGTTCGGCCATTATCTAATATTTGTGTCTCTACCCATCCCTCTATTACTCCTAGAAGCCTCACTTTGGGCAGAAGACTTCCCAAGGAAGCCTTTGAGCTCAAATCTAAGAGAGTTACCCGATTTTAAGGTAATGTCTTCACTTGTGTTCTTTTGTTTTATTTTGCTTCTCCAACCCCCTAAACTCTTTTTATTCATTTCTTTTATAAGAACTCCAGTATGTCCAATATACTAGGATTTTTTTATAATAGGCATTCGAGCTACACTTACACACACCTACATCTAATGGTTAAAGAACATACTGTTTCTGTGGATGGCGAATTTCTGCCTCACGAAACGATGATTGTTCAATATTTTTCTAACACCTTTAAAGGTGGCCATTAAGATGTCACTATATTTATATATGATATATAATATGTTTATGTTTTCCTTAATCTTCTGTATTTTTCATTTATGGCATACCTTTAGGGATTCCATTATGGGTATACGTGATATCTTCATTTTAGGAAGTGCGGACTACCGCCCCCTCAAAGTGATTTGATTCGTTAATGCCATATGTGAGACGTATAAAGGATGGATTTAAAGTTATTATATATGATGTTATACTGAAATTATACATTTATATCATTATTATTTCTTTCCATTAAAGTATGAGATAGAAATGAACGTAGTGTTCATGCGTACGTATGGCTTACCATCTCCATGAACGGTGCATTTCATTTCTTATCCACAAATGTAATGTACTATTATAAGTACATATATATAATGGATATATATGATTTATGTTACATCTTCATGATGAATATAATTATAGAATTAAAATATACATACCTCTCATTTAGTTTTAATTCCATTAATATGACATAGAAATGAAAGTAGTGTTCATGCGTACGTATGACATACCATCTCCATGAACGGTACATTTCATTTATTTCCTCTAAATGATTATGTAATGTTATAAATACATGTATATGCTGGATATATGTGATATATATTATATCCAAATCATTAATATTATTCTGGATATAATGAACCTTTGACCACATGAACAACATGTAATTGTAAGAAGTCCACTTTCGACTTAAGAACCAAATATCGGCAAAACAAACATTATTAACTTAAATTATTACATAATGCTTATAACATGGAAATAATTGATATAAAAGGAATATTAATCTTGAAAAAGGTTCTTAAGAAAGTATAAATTAACACTAGTTTATTATTCAGGATATTAAAGAGCAGTCGAGTCACGTCGGACACGAGGTAAGGGAATTCGTCTCAATCTCTTTTCATTAAGGAATGTTTCATTTTATACACAACTTTCTTTTCTACGGTGTATAAACCCCATTGACTTTTACTTTTATACAAAATGAATCTTTTTCTATGATTTTTTTTACTAAACGACAAAAAAGAATGTTTCTTTTAACGTACGCAGGGACAACGACCTTTTACTCCACCACGAGTATTATTTGGTCTTTGGCTTCCTCAACAAGCCGTAATGTTTTTAAAATGAAATAAATACCATATACTCTTTTATGTATTTTTGTATTGAAAATGCTTTTTATAATGGATTTGTTATGTCAATATATTTAAGTGATATATTGTAATAAAAGTGTGGAAATGTTTTCTTTCCATTATATTTGTTTTATGTCTTATGATATTATAATGGTACTTGGAAATTTGATGGGTGGTTACGTGATAAACCATATGACAGGTGGTGCCGTGAATACCAGGATAGGTGGTTACGTTATAACCTCAAATGCATTGGGTATGGAAGTCGGCCGTATGGCTATTCCATTAAGTGATATGTGTGTAAGTCGACCGTATGGTTATTCCATTTAAGTATGTTTATGTCACAAGTTACATTTATATGTTATGTGATCTTTATATGGGTTTTATGGTAACCTTTTGGTTACAGAAGGGTAAGTAATGATCTTTTATTCAGTGAAGAGTTTTTACTACTTCATAAAGGTGAAAGGTATTACTTTTATAAAGTATACATGGTTTACTTGTTGTTTTGAAAAACTAACAGTTTTCATTCACTGTGTATCCCTTAATGAGCTTTTTATTCTCACCAAAAGTTTTTTTGAAATGTTTTTCACAGGACTTAATGTGGAATAGGGTCAAGGATGGGATCAAGGGAAAGTCATTCTATCTAAAACACTGAACTAGACATGTTTCTTTTTAAGAGTTTTTATTTTTTGAAACTTAGTAGAAGTGTCTACTTTGTAATCTTTTGAGATGTAATAGTTATGTCCTAATTATTTAAAAATCTAAACCTGAAAAGATCCTCAATGTGAGTTATTCATTTAATTCAATATTAAGTAAGGTTTAAGACCGAAGCCTTATAAAATAATTTTTATTTTTTTTTGTTTTAATTTTTTTCAAAGTTAAAAGTATATTTTTCTCAAGAAATGTTCCAAGTTATCTATCAAAATCATTTTCCATGTAAGATGAAATCCTTTCTTGTTACTTATGCTTTACCGGGGATATGATCCAAGGAAACCATTCTTATTATTTTTAAAGATGGTTTATGTTTATGATGAATATATTTTTGTGAAACCTATTTCTTTTCCATAGGTTATGCAATGATGAAATGTTTTGTGAGACCCATTTTTTTTCATGGGTTCTGATATGATGAATGTTTTGTGAAGCCCAATTATTTTCCTGGGTTTTGATATGATAAATGTACTATAATGGCCATTTATTTACATAGGTTTAGATATGATGAATTTTTTATGATCTTATGTCACACTTATATATGATTTTCATTATGTGATTGTGGTTATGTTATAACCAGGGGATTCAGTTACATTATACCCAAATACAGTTGGGACTTACAGCTCTATACAATGAATTGGGTAATAATTAATAACCCATGAGATTAGAGGGTAATTGGTATGTCACAACACCCTCCCCACAGAGTGTACCCCTCTTGGGCCAGAATTATGAGAAGGGATATAATGAACCTAGAGTCCTGCCTTCAGTAGACCCCAGGTTGGCGACTATCACTGAGGTTATAATAAACCCACAAATGGGAGGCATTACCCTCTAAGAGAGCACATGCGGAATAGAGAGATAAGATAGAAACCAACCAAATCCAACTCAGAATGAAATATAAATGAAATCACAAGTATGTATATGTATTTTCATGAAGAACTACTACAACTGATAGGGAAAAAACTATAAATACCAAAGGAAATTAAAAATAGAAGCAACCACAAGCCCGAACAACACCTCCAACCCCAAGCTATTAAAAACTAGCTTAATCTCCAACCTTATCCAAGTGAGCTGAAAAAAAGTTTATAAATACATAGGTTGAGTATAAAAATTTACTCAGTTGGATCCTCCCTGAATCCTCTCATGTAAAACTAAAGAAAGCATGCTAAATCACGATTCACAACAAGTTAAACTAACTCATCACCTAAATAGGTATACTATGTTACATCCTCACCATGGCTACTCTCACCAAGTGACACATTGAAGAGTATATAATATAATAAGGAATATCAAGGGTACCCCTCTACTACTTACCCACTGGTATTCCGTTTTCCCCAATATCGCACATCCTAAGCATCTCTCTCCAAAAAGGATTTCCTACAGACCCCTGGGTGAAGCACAACAACATACACCTCATGCAACAAAACTACAATGTCCACGTAAGAAAAGTAACCAGGTAGTTTCTGGGATCTACCACAACTCATATGACGTGTATCATATGTTGGGTATAAAACCTCAATCCATTAAAGCCCATACACTAAATAAGGATCCTCAAGCCATCAGAGCCTATACAAATTATACCTATAGTAGTCTTTAAGAAACTATATCCAGAATATATGTGTGTGAATAACCACAATCCATTAAAGCCATATACACACACGTATATGAGGAAAACTAACCATTGTGCCTACCCGCACAAGTAATTCCCAAGAGAAGAGAGTGGGGCCAAAGGGGGTGGTTAGCTATCCATCCTCCCACTGGAATGTTGGGGAAAACACCCGCATGGTTTAGAATCCCCGGGGTGTCTGTTTCCCTAACTGATGGGGTAAAGTAGCTTATAGAATCACAAAAAGTATAGAATATACTGTAGCTCACAACCACACTATGGGAATAACCTAGTCTTAGACTCAACTACAGCTAACATCTCTCGGACACCCAACTTCCGCTTTTAAGACTAGGTATCCTATAAGTACACAATCATTAAAAAAATTATTAAATTAATTCATTCCCTTTTTATCAGTTTCACTTTACATTAATTAAATCTTTAAAAATTAATTAACCATTAATAATTCCACATTATATTTCATTAGCATCACACCCAAAGTCCATTTTCCTCAGCATTGCGTCCCACCAAGCTCCAACTCCTTGGGTTGACATCATTTATTCAATTATTTATTAACAACATTACTTTCCCATATTCCAAACATTCTAGAAAAACATTCTAAGCTACTAAACACAAGGTGGATCAACTCGGTGAGTATATGAACTACCCATCAAGTATTTTCCACATATAAAAAGATCATAGACCCATCCTCCCTTAGAATATAAACACAGAAATCACGTGGCAAACCTCACATGTCTTCACACCTTTTTGGATGGAGAGTAAGAAAACCAGCTGCCTTGAGCAGTGGGGAATGTAAATAGCATAAACAACCAACAAGAATAATCAAGCATCCAAACATTCACATCCAACCCATTTCATCATCCCAAGTGTCCTCTCCGACACCGACATGCATAAACCGATGCATCTCCCCACTCTAGGCATCGACTCCTACCACAACCAGTAGGATTCCCTGAACTCACATATCAATACAACCATCTAGGCTCATATCACAACATAAGAAACAGGAAAAAAACCATCATATCAATTGGTCCTTTAGCCCTTAAACAAGAAAGATGGTAACTTAGAACCCTACAAGGAGTTTTCAAACAACCAGTTCTTTAATCCATATTGAATTAATCGATTTATTATTCATAGGGTCCAAATTCAGAAAACATAAAAAACAAGCTATCACAAATTGATTAAACATGCTTACTGCATCAATTTGATTAGCATCAAATTACAATAAAAACAATCAGATTCATTCAAATGCCTCTTTAAATTTATCCAAACAATTATCAATTAAATCCAACTTTACTTTCTTTAACAATTTCCATCAAGAACAAGAAGATAAACAAATCAAGAATAGGTATCACACTATCTAGAAAAACAAGAGGAAATAATATACAATCGATATGAATTTATTTATCTGGTTCAAATATTTATTTTGTCAATTCCATTGTGATTTAGTGGGATAAAATATACTAACTCTACAGTTTCACATAAAAGAAAATATAAGTAATGAATCCTCTTCCTCAAATAGTTCTTGGAATTCTCTATACGGGAATGATTTACACAACGAGTTACGATCTCCTCCCCCCATGACAACCGTATCCACCTGAGGATGCAGAGGCACCAACTCACTATTCAACACCCAATAAAATCCCATTTGGAACATAGAGATAACATTTCATAAAAAATAAAAGGAGAAATAGAAGGATATGAACCCAAAAGAATGATGATAGATCATACATTATATCGAAGATTGATCGATACTACTTGGTTGCATCAAAACAGAGTGGAACCAATCTAAGGTGGAAAATTTTACTGCACAAATCCTACAAGAAGGAATGGAAGGTTCGAGTGTCTTACACATGAGAACATGGAGGAAGAATTAGGGAGGAAGATATCTCATCCTTTTAGAAGATTTAACAGAGCAGTGGTTTAAGATACACTGGATTTTCCATTAAAATAAAATCACATTGAACCATGTAGTTTGACTAAGTAAAAGCATCCTAAGCCTTAGGGAAATTAATATAGGAGTTATATCCTTTTAATCAGCCTTAGAGTCCTTAAAACGAGGCTTTAAATTCATTTTACGTCAAAGTAATCGTTAAAGGGGTGAAACTGTAGGAAGTTGGAAACATGGTTCACGAACTCAAAATTTGGCAAAGGAAAAACACTGTTCATGAACCTCACTATTGAAACCTCACTATTGGAACCTCACCATTCTAGAAACACTATTAGTGAAATCAAAATTTGTCAAAGGAAAGAGGCTACCATTGGAACCTCACCGTTCTGGAAACATTGTTCATGAACCTCACCATTGGAACCTCACCTTTCTGGAAACACTATTCATGAACTCAAAATTTGGCAAAGGAAAGAGGCTACTGTTGGAACCTCACCGTTCTAGAAACACTGTTCATGAAATTTAAACTTGGCAAAGGAAAGAGGTTACCATTGGAACCTCACCGTTCTTAAAACAATGTTCATGAACTTGAAATTTCGTAAAGGAAAGAGGTTACCATTGGAACCTCACCATTCTAGAAACACTTTTTATGAACTTAAAATTTGGAAAAGGAAAGTGGTTACCATTGGAACCTCACTATTAGAACTATTCAAATAAGCCTACAGATGACACTGTTCACATAAGGCTACCGTTGAACTATTCATCTAAGGCTACCGTTGCATTTTTCACCTAAGGCTACCATCGTACTGTTCACAGAACTGGAAATTTGGAAAAGTGTTGGGGATAAGTCACCTTGACCTCCTAGAACACCTCAGACACTATATTTTTGCAAAGGAATGTACCATAGTGGTCCAGGACATTACATCGGATACCACTCAAAACATTCTTGTCCTCGAGAATTAAAAACCAAACTAAAAGAAAAAAAGCTTCCCGAACAACCACCGATCGAGATACCTCTCAAAAAAGAGAAAGCTACAAGAAGCAACCAAAGAAAGCCATCTCATAAACACAAATGGTATAAAACCACAAAGCAAACATTGTTACATGAAAAGAGATAAACATCAAATAACTCTGGGTACTAAGAATGTATATGTGACTCACATTCCAAAGTACTATCCTCCTTGCCACTGTGTCTCCACAAGACACAAACCAAGAGGATAAAATTCCATACAACACTTTCTCATTGTGGTCTTGGATCTCTACCGGTCGCTCCTCAAAGGTTGCATCATCATCAACATCGATCTCTCCCCAATTGATGACATTAGAGCCATCATGAAGATAACGAAAGAAGCTGTGAAAAATAAAAAACATCATGTATTCGACTCATATTTGGGGAAGTGCTACTCGATACGCCACAAATGTAACATGAGATAACACCTAGAAAAGACAAACAAACCGGAGAGAAAGCTTACTCCCACGACCAAACCTTCACTAACCACGACGGGGAGTCACCTTCTGAAACACATGATACCAAAAATCAAACTCTAAGGGTATCATTCTTTGATTGATATATTATTTCTGACGATCCTACGCTATCTTCATCCTCTCATGAATCACCTGAACCGTCTCTATTTTATTCAGCACTAGTTCCGGTCTGAGAATTGCTAACTCTCCGACCCCATTCCAACACAGAAAAGAATGGAAAGGCCGTTAATATAAGGCTTCAAACAGTTCCATACCAATGGTGGAGTGAAACATATTGTTGTAAGAAAACTCCACCAAGGGTAGGTGCCTCATCCACGATCCTCCCAAATCCAGGGCACAATAGCGTAACTTGTATTCAAGAGTCTGGATGGTCCACTCTATCTGACCGTCCATATGAGGATGAAAAATAGTGATAAGGCCTAGTTAATAACCAAAATCATGCTGGAGACCTCTGCCCACCCTGGAGGTGAAATGGGGACCTCGATCAGAAATGATCGTCCTTGGGACTCCATGAAGTCACACCACCTCCTCCAGATATTGCCTCGACAAAACTTCCACTGAGTTTGACTCCATGATTACTATAAAGTGGGATGATTTCATTAAATGGTCCACTATCACCCAAATATAATCATGTCCTCCTAGAGCTCAAGGTAAACCCATAAAAAATTCCATTGAGATGCCCTCCCACTTATACTGAGGAACATCTAATGGATGGAGTAGACCACTAGGAACACGGTGTTCGACCTTCTCCTTCTGGAAGACCAAACATTGAGACACAAAATCCACAACTAAACGCTTCAGGCGAGGCTACCAAAACTGGCTCATCAAGGATCGGTACATATTTTTCATGCTAGGATGAACCTCTAAAGGAGAACTATTGAACTCTCTGAGAACCATATCGCACATTTTCAAAGAAACAAATATCCTTATATGATACAAAACTTAGTGTTGTTTATCCTCATACCAACCACCAGGGGACTCACCACAAACAACTCGGTCTCTACAGACCCCCACCTCTAGATCCCCCAACTGGGACTCTTCCACATACTGCACCAGAGAAGACTGCATCATCATCTGAAAAAGACAACCTATACCCCCAACTTCTCTCATATCGAGATATAAAGCTGACAGTTCTTCCATTACTTTCCATGAATCTCCAAATTCACACACTACATCACCACATGACTTCTTGCTCAGCGCATTAGCTACAACATTCCCATTTCCAGGTGTATACTATATTTCAAAGTCCTATTTCTATAAGAACTCCATCCACCGATGCTTTCGAAAGTTTAAGTCACTCTTGGAGAAAACATACCTCAGGATCTTATGATCGGTGAAAACCACAAAGCGCTCACCAATGAGGTAATGTCTCCACAACTTTAGAGAAAACACCATGGGTGCAAACTCAAGATCATGGGTTGAATAGTTATGTTCATGGGGACATAACTACCAAGTACCATAAGAAACAATTGATCTATGCTACATGAGAACACAACCTAACCCCAGATGCGAATAATCATAGAAAACATCAAAATGAACTCCCTCTAATGGAAGACAAAGAACTGGATCACTTAGTAACTTCTCCTTTAGATACTTGAAATCTTCCTGACATTGATCAGTCTATATGAATGCCTAATACTTCCGGGTTAAAGATGTTAGAGGAGTCACAACTTGAGATAAATCGGGTACAAACCTCCTGTAGTAGCCTCCGATGTAATGAACCGAACATTTTAATTATATTTGTTTCCTAATTTTGTGTGTTATTTTATTTTATACTCAACAAAACTATATCCTTTAATTAATGAAGTGGGAATAATTAAAATTTGACTGTTGGGTTTCGACTGTTATATGACCGTTGGTCAATATGACCATTGGAAACTATAATATTAACGTTGTGTTTTTATAAATACGATTATCTTGGTTAATAAATACAGAAAGAATATTGAATGGCCTCATCCAATAGACTCTAGCCATATGAAGCCCATCTTTCGGAGCTTGGGAAGGAGGTGACATCACTGGGCTTTGCTCTGGACCAAGACCAATCTGAACTTCAACATATGAAGCATGAATGAAATCGACTAAGGTAGAAGTTAAAGCTGATAGAAATCACCACTCAGGAAATGTTGTCTGAGCCACCCCAAGATTCTATCACCATATCACACCTTACACTTAGGTCCTATGCTGGTGTTATAAGGGGTTATGTAACTAGACCTTAGCTGCTTTGTGTAATCCTTTTATATAAATAAATCTTTATTTCTTATTATGGCCAAGTTTGTGAATTTCAAATATTCGAATAGATATAGGATGTGTACTATTGATGAATTTTGAAAAAAGGGTATTTTAAACTATTTTTGTATTCATTAGATAATTAATAATGTGAAATTATTTTCAAGAAATGGTTTTATACGGTTGTGTTCAGTAAGAAATTTAGAGTCTAATAAGATCAACTTGGTTTTTAGTGAATAGTAAAGTAGGAATAGTAACATACCCATATGAATAGTAATTAATAGTAATAAATAGTAATTTGATAAAAAAATACACTTCACCCATGAATGTATAAATACATTTTAGACATCTTAAAAGTGAAAAAATTATCATTGCTTAAGTTTTGGTATTTTTGTATGTTATAAATATTTTATTTAAAATTTTATAATTAATTTAATAATTTAAAATGGAAATGTATTTTTATAAAATTTAATCATAAATTGTTACTTTATTGTCTTATAGTTATTAGATAACTTGATGGGACCTTGATTACTCTTTTAAGGTGTTACAAAATGAGTTATAGTTTGAAAGTTTTATTTTTGGGATAAATAATGTTTTTAATTAAAAAGTAAATTAAAAATATTTAGAAAATTATTTTCATAAAATTTACCTCATTTTTGTATTCAGAGCATTAATATTTGGTTAGGGTGAATTTTATAGATTTTTCTGAAATAGTTTAATTTTCGGTGAATAGTAAAAATGCAGTTTTGAGTTTCGGGTGTTTAATGACCTCATTAATGATGTAATAATGATGTAAGATTTATGATAGACTTATGAGTAGTGATATATTCTATTAGGTGTCCCAAGTGGCCAATACCATGGAAAAATACCATGGTAGTGCCCATGGTTTTTCAAATACCACAGATGAGGTGTCGCTTAGAAATTAATAATTTATTCACTCACTTTTCCTATAAATACCAAGCCATTTCCCTCATTCATTTCATTCCAAAATCACCCTCAACGATGTTTTGGTCTCCTTACCTCCCAAATAGTCCTCCCAAGGTTCCCTCAAGACTCCCAAGATCCCGACCTTAAAGCTTTCGAAGTTACTCTTCAAGGTAAGAGATCCTTTCACCCTCCTCTTTTAAGTCATGAAATCCTTTATGTTGTGTCTTTTAGTTTTAATCTATTTATGTTGAGGATATGTTATTATCTGTTCTCATTACTGTCCATTTCATTTATAATTGTTTATATACCCTTTCTTCTCTCATAAATTTGTTTTCTAAATTTTTAAGTGACGCCCTTAGGCTGCCAAATTCTTGTAAAAGAAATCGCATCTTCTCTTTCCTTTCAAGTTTCCTTTTCTTGTGGTATGTCATTCAAATATCCATAATATGTTCTTATATACATGTTATTATGTATTTATATTGTATTATTAGTTATTTATGAGTGGGTTACCCTTTTAACCTCTCTTTTTATTATTTTCTAAAACCATGTTATATAGCTGTTATGCTGCAGACATTTCTTCTCAAAATTTCTATCTCTTTTTCTGAAGAAATTATATTGTTTGTTTATGTGAATACCCAGACCTATTTCTTTTCTATGGGTGTTCATAAATATATAAAAATTATATATTTTATTCTTTAACGGACATACATATAACCCTCATTCCCTTTTCATGGGATATAAATGATATAATGATCTTATTTTTAAGAACTTTTAAAACTTCACGATTTTGAAAGGATTCCAATTTATTTTATTCTATATGGGTTATTTATGAAATTTTTGATTATGATCTATGTGGATCACATGAAATTAAAGAAATATTAAGGATGCGCCCAGATAGCGCTCGAATTCGTTGGGTAAAGAATTAATCTCTAGAGATGACAAGTTTCACGATACCTTGGTGAATAACCTTGGTAATTTTTATGACACCTCGGGGATAAACTGTTGTGATATGTTCATTAATGTCTAAGTGAAATGTTTTATCCACATATTCAAGTTTTTAATCATGTTATTTTTATCATTATATTCCTATTATTCTATTTCTCATTCCTTTATGACTTTTAACATGTTTTTATTAATATTGCCCAAGATCACATGTCAACTGTTTCTCTTGTTTTCATTACTGAGCCTTATGCTCACCCTTTTCTTTGATGTATGTCTCCAGGTTATGAGATGTAGTAATTTTACATAGGATGAACCTATGATGAAGTCTTGTTAGTGGTTTAGAAGAATTTTATATATTGTTTTCATGTATTATGTTCCAGATTTCCAAGACACCCGACCTTAAAGAACCTCTGTTTGTAAAATGTAATGAAAAGTTATGTAATAAAAGGCAAACTGTCATAGTTGGTATCAAAGGATAGTTTAGTTATATATGTAAATTAGGCTATAAAATCTGTAGGAAGAATCCTATATAAAATTTTAAATATAGGGAAACTTCCTGGTATTTTGGTGAGTATTAAGTAAGTGGTTTATCAAGCAAATACATCCCTGTCTGGATACGAGTAGGTAGAGGCGACTCTAGCACAGATGTACATAGGGGTAAAACATGAAAACACCGCTTTGAGCTATAATTTAATGAGAACTGGTGCATGACAATGAGACTTGCTGTATTCCTGGTTACGACACTCCCAGGGGATATGTTTGGCTAATCGTAATATTTTTATGAATCCTTATAAAACAATTATAGAGAAAAGTAATTGTCTAATCATGAAGTTTTAAGACATAAATACTTTATAGTTAAAAGATTTTTAAATGAAATAAGTATCTCATTAAGGTTTTATTCTTTTAGAAATGGCAGGAAATGGGAGGAAATGTGAAAATGGTGACCGTAATGGACCATGTGCTAATGGACCACTGATGGAAGCCAGAATAGAAACATTCAAGCGAATGATGAATCAACTGACTCAAGTTATGGGAAATAACTTGAATCAAGATGAGATAACAATCTAACCACGAAGAGAACAACATTATGTTTATTCCTTTATGCATCAACGACCACTAACCTTCAGTGGATAAAATGACCCATTGATTGCTGAGCAGTGGATTAGCTCTTTCGAGAAGATCTTTTATGTGCTCCACTGTTTAGAGCAAGAGAAGGTCAGCCTGACTGTCTATCGCTTATAAGGAGAATCTGATCAGTGGTGGTAGATGATTAAAAACATGAGGCAAAGAGTAGAGGTTGAAGATATGGAGTGGGAAGAGGTCAGAGGCATTTTCTTCTATAAGTACTTCCCTCGATCCATGAGAACAATAATGGAGAAGGAGTTTCTCGAGCTGAAGCAGAAGGATAATGAATTTGTGGGAAGCTACGAGATGAACTTCACAAGGATTTCACGTTATACCTCTAGATTTTTCATGGATCCAAATGGAAAGGTTGATAGATTCTTCAGTGGACTGAGACCTCATATGCAGAAGGATCTATCCAACCGAGAATATGATATCTACGAGGAGATCATGCAGAGTGAGATGAAGGTTGAACTTGAGTTTGGTGAGATGCAATGGTCTCCTAAATCAAATGACAAAAAGAGATCATTGGATCCTAGCTTAGGGAGGACCTTTGATCAAGAAGAGGGGGAAAGCAAGTGCAACGTCCCACGTGTAATAAATGTGGGATGAAGCATTCAGGGAACTGCCTACTCAGGAGCGGGAAATGCTACAAGTGTGGAAGATATGGACATATTGAGAGGAATTATCGTAGTGAGGTGAAACCTCAACTTCCAAACACTAAAGACAAGAGGAAGATGGTGGAAGCCCTACCTGAAGTCCAGTGCTTTAAGTGTGGAAAACTTGGGCACTTTTCCAATCACTGTCCAAATCCGAGGGAAGTGGAGGGGAACCACCATCATCCTTAGAAAAGGCCAAGGGAGAAAGGTCGTGCTTTTGATATCATGACATCTGAAGTTGAAGATCCAAATGATGTGGTGGAAGTTACTCTTGTTGTTCTCTCAAAGATAGAAAGTACTTTGTTTGATTCTGGTTCTACGCATTCCTTTATTTCCTCCAAGTTTGTAAATAATTTAGAATCAACCCCCAACTTTCTAAAAGTAGAGTTATCAGTCAAGACTCCTGGTGTAATTATCCAAGCATTGTCAGTGTTTAGAAACTCTAGTATTTACTTTGGTGAGCACAATATTATCTAAAATCTAGTAGTCATTCCCATGATGGAATTCGACATTATACTAGGGATGTACTGGCTCTCAAAGTATAATGCTAAGATCAAATGTAGAAGTAAGGAAATATCATTAGTCTTGAATGGAAAACCTACAGTTATCTTCCAAGGAGAGATATCTCAACCTGATCTTTGTCTAGAAGAACCTCCTATATCCTTATTTATATAATTGATCGGTGAATAAGAAGAAGGAAATGAGAGTTTGAGGATAGAAAATGTACCCATCGTCCAAGAATACATTGACGTATTTCCTGAGGAGTTTCCTGGACCACCACTAGAAAGAGAGGTAGAGTTATCCATTGAACTCATACTTGGATCTCATCTAATATCAAAGACCCTATATAGGCTGGAAAATGTGTAGCTAGAGGAATTAAAGAAACAACTCCAAGATCTTTTGGAGAAAGGGTTTATCCGCCCGAGTGTGTCTCCTTGGGGAGAACTTGTTCTCTTTGTGAAGAAGAAGGATGGATCAATGAATTTATGCATTCATTATAGATAACTGAATGGGATCACAATAAATAACAAATACCCTCTTCCAATAATTGATGAATTATTTGTCAAACTTCATGGGGATCAATTCTTTCCAAAGATTGATCTTCGATCTGGTTATCATCAATTGAGGATGAAGAAAGTAGATATTCCAAAAAACTGCCTTCCGATCAAGATATGGGCATTATGAGTTTGTTGTTATGCCTTTTGGACTGACTAATGCACCTACTATTTTTATGGATTTGATGAATAGAGTCTTTAAATACTACCTTGATAACTTTTTGGTAGTATTTATTGATGATATTCTGATAAATTATAAAAGTCATGAGGAGAATGAGGATCATTTAAGGTTTATTTTAAAAACTCTATGGAAGGAGAGAATTTTTGGGAAGTTCAATAAATGTGAATTCTGGTTACAATACGTTTATTGGGGAATATTGTTACCAATGAAGGAATCACAGTTGACCCTACAAAGAAAAAAGTTGTAGAGGAGTGGCCTCAGCCTACAACAATAACTGAGATTCATAGTTTCCTTGGTTTAGCTAGATATTATAGGAGGTTTGTTAAAAAAATTTCAAGAATTTATAATCCATTAACCAAGTTAACTCGAAAAGGGGTCAAGTTCATATGGAAAAAAGAGTGTGAGGAATGTTTCCACGAGCTGAAGAAGAGATTGGTTACTACACCTGTGTTAACTCTCCCCTCAAATGGAGAAGGATTCATTATTTTTAGCGATACATATTTTAAAGGGATTGGGTGCATCCTCATGAAAAATTACAAGGTCATTGCTTATGTATCTCGGCAGTTGATGAATCATGAGCAAAATTAGCGTACAGATGATTTGGAGCTGTCTACGGTTGTTTTTGCTATGAAGATATGGAGCCACTTTCTTTATGGGGAGATATATGATATATACACAGACCATCAATGTTTGAAGTATATTTTCACACAAAAGGAATTGAACATGAGACAAATGAGATGGATGGAACTCCTTAAAGACTATTATTGTTCAATTCATTATCATCCCGGAAGAGTAAAAAAAGTGGCCGATGCATTAAACAGGAAAGACCCACTTGTTCTGTACATGATGAGGATTCAAAGTGATCCTTTGATCAATGACCTAGTAAGGTTGGACATGGGAATTATAAGGGAAGGGACATCATCAATCCTAACCCATATGATTTCTCAAACATCACTACTAGAGAAGATAAAAAAATATCAGAAAGAAGATCCTTTTTTACAGAATAAGTTTGAGGCTGTGAAGGATGGGATGTTTCCTGAGTTCAATACTGATCAAGAAGGTGTACTAAAATTTCATACAAGACTATGTGTTCCATCTATTCTAGAAATAAAGAAGGAGCTGATGGATGTATCTCATAGCTCTACCTTCTATATACATCCTAGTAGCATGAAAATGTATGGGGACCTTTGTGATCATTATTGGCGGGATAATATGAAAAAGGAGATTGATGACTACACTTTAAGGTTCCTGGTATGTCAGCAAGTGAAGGAAGAGCGACAAATTCCTAAAGGGGTATTACAACCACTACCCATACCAGCATGGAAGTGAGACAATATCACTATAGACTTCATCACTGGTCTCCCACGAACTTCCAAAGGAAATAATGTGATATGGGTTATTGTGGACCATCTCACCAAGACTGCCCATTTTATCTCCATTCGGGAAGATTTCTCTCTTGATAAACTTGCCAGGATTTATGTGAAGGAAGTGGTAAGGATGCATGGAGTTCCACTTTCTATCATATCTGATCATGATCCAAGGTTCACATAAAAATTCTGGATAAGTCTTCAACAAGATCTGAGAACTGAATTGAATTTCAGTACGGCGTATCACCCCCAAACTAATGGCCAATCTGAAAGGACTATTCAAACACTTGAGGAAATGCTGAGAACTTTCTGAATGGAATTTAAAGGTTGATGGGATCAACATCTCTCTTTAGTTGAGTTCTCTTACAACAACAACTTCCACTCAAGAATTCAAATGGCACCCTATGAAGCTCTATTTGGAAAGCAATGTAGAACTCCTACTTGTTGTGATGAATATGGCAATAGAAAGATTCTTGGGCCTAATATTGTGCAAGAGATGACAGAAAAGGTCCATACCAGCTAGAAACACATTAAGGCTTCTTAGAGTCGGAAAAAGAGCTACACTAACAACCATCAAATGGACTTGGAGTTTGATGTTGGTGAAAAATTATTTCTATGGATTTCACCTTGGAAGAGCGTCATGAGGTTTGGGAAGAAAGGGAAGCTCAGCCCTAGGTACATTGGCCCATATTAAATCCTTGATCATGTGGGAGTAGTGGCCTATTGGATTTCACTTCCTCCAAATCTAGCACAAGTTCATGATGTCTTCCACGTATCCCTCTTGAGGAAGTACATACCTAACCCTTTACATGTACTAAATCCAGAGGTGGTACAACTGGAACATGACCTCTCTTATGAGGAGCATCCGATGGAGATCTTGGATCATAGAGACAAGGTTCTACAGAACAAGACTACCCACCTTGCTAAGGTGTTGTGAATGAACCACAAATATAAGGAAGCCACATGGTAACTGGAGGAGTCCATGAGAAAGAAGTACCCACAACTTTTCCCATCAGAGGATACGAGATAAAATTTTGGGGACAAAATTTCTTAAGGGGAGAAGAAAGTAACGACCCGAACATTTTAATTATATTTGTTTCCTAATTTTGTGTGTTATTTTATTTTATACTCAACAAAACTATATACTTTATTTAATGAAGTGGGTATAATTAAAATGTGACCGTTGGGTTTCGACTGTTATATGACCGTTGGTCAATATGACAATTGGAAACTATAATATTAACGTTGTGTTTTTATAAATATGGTTATGTTGGTTAATTAATACAGAAATAAGATTGAATGGACTCATTTAGTAGACTCGATCCATATGAAGCCCATCTTTCAAAGCTTGGGAAGGAGGTAGCATCACTCGGCTTTGCTCTGGACCAAGACCAATCAAAACTTCAATGTATGAAGCTTGAACGAAATCTCCCAAGGGAGAAGTTCAAGCTGATAGAAATCACCACTCGAGCAATATTGTCTGAGCCACCCCAAGATTCTATCACCATACCTACACTTAGGTCCTATGCTGGTGTTATAAGGGGCTATGTAATGAGACCTTAGCTTCTTTGTGTAATCCTTTTATATAAATAAATTATTATTTCTTATTATGGACAAGTTTGTGAATTTCAAATATCCGGATAAATATAGGATGTTTACTATTGATGAATTTAGAAAAATAATGGTATTTTAAACTATTTTTGTATTCATTAAATAATTAATAATGTGAAATGATTTTCAAGAAATGGTCTTCTACAGTTGTGTTCAGTAAGAAATTTAGAGTCTAATAATATCAACTTGGTTTTTAGTGAATAGTAAAGTAGGAATAGTAACATACACATATGAATAGTAATGAATAGTAATGAATATTAATTTGACAAAAAAATATAAACTTCACCCATGAATGTATAAATACATTTTAGACATCTTAAAAGTGAAAAAATGATCATAGATTAAGTTTTGGTATTTTTGTATGTCAGAAATATTTTATATTCAATTTTATAATTAATTTAATAATTTAAAATGGAAATGTATTTTCATAAAATTTAATCATAAACTGTTACTTTATTGTCTTATAGTTACTTGATAATTTTATGGGACCTTGATTACTCTTTTAAGGTGTTACAAAATGAGTTATAGTTTTAAAGTTGTATTTTTGGGATAAATAATGTTTTTATTTAAAAATTAAATGAAAAATATTTAGAAAATTGTTTTCATAAAATGGACTTCATTTTTGAATTTAGATCATCGATATTTGGTTAGGGAGAATTTTAGGTATTTTTCTAAAATAGTTGAATTTTCAGTGAATAGTAAAAATGCAGTTTTGAGTTTCGAGTTTTTAATGACATCATTAATGATGTAATATTTCTGGTCAACTTATGAATAGTGATATATGCTATGAGGTGTCCCAAGTGGAAAATACCATGGGTAAGCCCATGGTTTTTCAATTACCACTGATGAAGTGTACCTTGAAAATTAATAATTTATTCACTCACTTTTCCTGTAAATACCAAGCCATTTCCCTCATTCATTTCATTCCAAAATCATCCTCAACGAATTTATGGTCTCCTTAACTCCTAAGAAGTCCTCAAAAGGTTCCCTCAAGACTCCAAAGTTCCCAAACTTAAAGCTTTCAAAGTTACTCTTCGAGGTAAGGGATCCTTTCACCCTCCTCTTTTAAGTCATGAAATCCTTTATATTGTGTCTTTTAGTTTCCATCTCTTTATGTTAAGGGTATGTTATTATATGTTCTCATTACCATCCATTTCATGTCTAATTGTTGATATACCCTTTCCACTCTCATCAATATGTTTTCTGAATTTTTAAGTGACGCCGTTAGGCTGCCGAATTTCTCATAAAAGAAATCGCATCTTCTCTTTCCTTTCAAGTTTCCTTTTCTAGTGGTATGTCATTAAAATATCCATACAATGTTCTTATCTCCTTGTTATTCTGTATTTATATTGCAGTATTAGTTATTTATGAGTGGTTTACCCTTGTACCCTCTCTTTTTATTATTTTCTAAAACCATGTTATATAGCCATTATGCTGCAGAAATTTCATCTCAAAATTTATATCTCTTTTTCTCAAGAAATTATATTGTTTGTTTATGTGAATACCCAGACCTATTTAGTTTCTTTGTGTGTTCATAAATATATAAAAATTATATATTTGATTCTGTAATGGACATACATATATCCCTCATTCCCTTTCTATGGTTTATAAATGATATAAAGATATTATTTTTAAGAACCTTTAAAACATCATGATTTTGAAAGGAAACACATTTCTTTTATTCTCTATGGGTTCTTTATGAAATGTTTGATTATGATCTATGTGGATCACATGAAAGTAAAAAATATTAAGGGTGCGCCCTGATAGCGATCTAATGCATTGGGTAAAGAATTAATCTCTAAAGATGACAAGTTTCACAATACCTTGGTGAATAACCTTGGTAATATTTATGACCCCTCGGGGATAAACCTTGGTGATATGTTCATGAATGTCGAAATGAAATTTTGTAGCCACATATTCAAGTTTTTATTCATGTTATTTTTATCATGATATTCCTATTCTACCATTTCTCATGCCTTTATTACTTTTAACATGTTCTTATTAATATTTCTCAAGATCACAAGTCAACTATTTCACTTGTTTTCCTTACTGAGCTTTCTTCTCACCCTTTTCTTTGATGTATGTCTCCAGGTAATGAGATACAGTAATTGTACATAGGATAAAACTATGATGAAGCCTTATGAGTGGTTTATAATAATTTTTTAGGTTTTTTCCATGTATTGTGTTCCTGATTTCCAAGACACTAGACTTTAAAGATCCCCTGTTTGTAAAATGTAATGAAAAGTTATGTAATAAAAGGTGGGATGTCATATCAGAGACCAAGGAGAATTCACACCTCTAACACTATCTTGGGGGATTCCTAAGACAAAAATACTTTTGTCTTCGATGGATCCATAGCTACTCCCTTCTGGTACACAACATGCCCCAAGAAACGGACTTCTCGAGGCCAAAACTCACGCTTCGAAAACTTCCCAAATAGCTGATGTTGACGAAGAACCCCCAAAACCACATGTAGATTCTCTGCATGATCCTCCTTAGACATGGAGTACAAAAGGGTGTCGTCAATTAAAACCACCAAAAACTTGTCCAAGAACTCACATAACACATCATTTATCAATCTCATGAACACAGTAGGATCATTTTTCATGCCAAATGGCATTACAACGAACTCATAATGCCCATGAAGACAACAGAAAGAAATCTTCAGGATATCCTCATCCTTCACACGCATATGATGATATCCTCCCTACAAGTCAATCTTTAAGAACCAACTTGCACCCATTAGTTGATCGAATGAATCATCAATATGTGGAAGAGTTTAGCGATTCTTCACTGTCACTTTGTTTAAGTGACGATAATCGACACACAACCACAAAATGCTGTCAACCTTCTTCATGAACAAAACTGGCGCACCCCACGTGACATACTTGGCTGAACAAAACCATACTGTAATAGAAAATCATGCAGTATATGTAGATCTCATAACATAGAAGGGGCCATCATATATGGATACATAGAGATAGGAGACACTCTTGGTTGTAGCTCGATCCGAAACTTGATCTCTCATCAATGAGGTAAGGCTAAAATCTATTTTGGAAAGACATCTGGGTACTCTTATATGACCCTAGGAAACACCAACTATTGAACCTCTGAGGAAATCAGCATCAGCTCATCCATCATGGATGATAAGGACAGAACATGCCTCTGACCCATCCAAGGGTCTCGCTCGCCAATGAACACCCCTGGATCTCCATCGGCAATGAAGAACACAAACATCCTAATGAAGCAATCCATGATATCCTACAATGAATAAAACCAATCCATGTCAAGTCTGACATTATATGGTTGTATTCGTAAACATAGGAAATCTCTCCAAGAGCGGTGCTACCCCAACACTAGCTCACAATCTCTACATACTTAAAACAAGTCAGCTCGACCTCCAACTCACGTAGTCAATTCCAAGGGCATTGGAAGCCTCTCTACTTCAAGTCCCAAAACATGGAGAAGGGTAGGTGATATGAAGGAGTGTGTCTCTCCTAAATCAAACAAGGCATACACCAAGGTAGAAAATAAGAATAGGGTACCTCGAATGACATATGGCTCACCAGGCGTGAGCAACGCTAAAGCATGAAGCTGATCACGACAACCTCCACAACCTTTCTGACCCTAATGACGACCACCACCATGGCTACACTCTGCTCTATGAGGACAAGGAGTGTCACAGGGCTATCCTCTATCTGCCCCATCTACACTCGGCTGATCCAAAGCCAGTGTAACCTGTTGCTGCTGCCTCAGATGGAACTACCTCAGCGGAGGAACCTGGGGTGGAACACCTCATACACGATGACTGCTCTGAAAGGTTAGACACTCTTGTTGCTGATGACCTTGAACACCACAAGGAAAAAAGCACCTTATCACTTGGTATAGGCCTGAGAGATAGTGCCCCTGATGAAAGGAAATGATGAGGACTGGGACCTACCCCTGACCCAACAGAAACTCTTCTTCCTTGAAAACTGGGAACCCCAGACCACAAATCTACTTCATGAGGAGTCATGAAGACTCCCCTATCATGATCATTCAGTTCTAGACAATGTCCTCTCAACAACCTCTACCCTTTCCAGCACCTCAAGATATGTCTTCATCATAAATGGGGTGACCTGGCGCCAGATCTCTGGATGCAAAGCCTCCTTGAAATGCCTCACCCTAGTCTCCTCTTCTCAAAATAGGTCCGAATAATATCATAAAAGGTTCTTGAAATGAATTCCAAACTCTCCCACACTGGATCTCCCCTGTCTAAGGGTAATAAACTTATAGCGACTGGACACCTTTGCAGTCGTAGAAAGAAAAACGACTCTAAACTTGTTTCAGAACTCCTCCCATGAGACCACTGACTCCTCACGATCCCCGAGGGACAAGAACCACCACTGCCTCACTACTCCATGCAACATCATCACAACCAAGGAAAACTAGTACTCCTTCTGAGCATGGATTGAACTGAATCCTATCTAGACCCCCTCCAACCAGTCTTCCATGACTGCATCTAAAATAGATCCCTCACACTTCTGCAAACTCTAGAAAAGAAACTCTCAGAGTGTCCTTCTTCAAGTGTCGTCATCGTTAACCTCTACCTAGTGACAATCTTCTGGCACAACCTGCTGGACATCTTCTATGCGATCCTGATAAGGACGTCGACCTGGATCCATTCCTGTAAAATAAAAAATAGTTAGAGATCCTAGACCTGTAATATGGAAGACTCAACATTAATTAATTAATTAATTGTTTTCTTTTATTCATTTTAGGTTAACCTATCCCAAGGTCTACCCATTCAAACACAAGTTCAAAGAATAATGATGCATGATCATTTTTTAGGACTCTACCGTGCAACTAGTATCATCTCATTTAGTAGACATTGCAAACTTAAAGGTTTGTACATAAGATCATAAGGGGCCCTAAACACCTATGTCTCAACCGGTCCCCAGTGTTTACATCACTTGCTAAACTTTACTAACACTGTTTCCTACCAACCCATTCCACCTCACCTGTGCCTAACACCAAACTCCATCCTATCTCTCAACCTCCCTTTGATACCAATTTTTCACGACCCCCTCCCCACAAAATGTATCCCTCCTGGGCCGGTAATGTGAGAAGGGATATAATTACCCTGAGTCCTGCCTCAAGTAGGCTCCGAGTTCGAGAATAGCACTGAGGGTATAGTAATCCCGCAAATAGAAGGCATTAGCTTCTAAGAGAACACATGCAAAAGAGAGAGATAAGATAGATACCAACCAACTCCAACTCAGACTTCAATATAAATGAAATACCAAGTACACATATGTAATGTCATGAAAAACTACTACAACTAAAAGGGGAAAACTAAAAATACCAAAGGAAATTAAAAACACCAACAACCACAAGCCCGAATAGCTCCTGAAACCCCAAGATAGTAGAAACCAGCTTGATCTCCAACCTTCTCCAAGTTAGATGAAAAAAAGTTTATATATATATAGGGTGAGTATAACAATATACTCAGTAGGATCCTCCCCAAAGCCTCTCATGAAAATGTAAAGAAAGAATGCTAAAGAACAGTGAACAACAAGTGAAACTAATTCACCTCCTAAATAGGTATACTAAGTTCCCAGCCTCACCATGGATACTCTCACCATGTAACACATACAAGAGTATATAATATAAAAAAATATCAAGGGTACCTTGTTACTACTTCCCCACAGGTTTTATGATTTTCACCAACGTTGCATGTCCTAAGAATCTCTCTCTAAAAAGGATTTCTCGCAGACACCTGGGCAAATCACCACAACACGCACCTTGTGCAACAAAACCACCATGTCCACGTAAGAAAAGTAACCAGTTAGTTTCTGGGAGCCACCATAGCTCACATAACATGTATCAAACACCAGGTATTAAACCTCAATCCATTATATCCCATACACTGAGTAAGGATCCTCAAGCCATCACAACCTATACACGTTATACCTATAGTATTCCATATAAAACTATATCCAAAATATTTGTGTGTGAATAACCACAATACATTACATACCTCTACACACATATATGGGGAAAACTAACCATTGTGACTACCAGCACAAGTAACTCCCAAGAGAAGAGAGCAGGGCCAAAGGGGGTAGTCATCCATCCACCCTCCCACCAGAATATTGGAAAAAACACCCCCAGGGCTCAGGATCCCTAGGGTGTCAGTTTCCCTAACTAACAGAGTGGTGTAGCGTATAGAAACAAAAAAAGTACAGAATATACTATAGCTCACAACCACACTCTAGGCATAACATAGTATTAGACTCAACTGCAGCTACCGTCTCTCAGACTCCCAGCTGTCACTTCTAAGACTAGTTATCCTATAAGCACACAACCATTTTAAAAAAACTTTATTAAATTACTTCATTATCTTTTTATCAGTTTCACTTCATGTTAATTAATTATTTAAAAATTAATTAACCATTAAAATTCCACATTATATTTCATTTTCTTCACACCCAAAGTCCATTGTCCTCATCATTGAATCCCGATAAGCTTCAACTCCTTGGGTTTACATCATTTAATCAATAATTTATTAACAACATTAATTTCTCATATTCCAGGCATTCTAGAAAAACATTCTCATCTACTAAACATAAGGGGGATCAACTCAGTGAATAGATGAACTACCCATCATGTCTTTTCCACCTATAGAAAGAGAATAGACCCATCCTCCCTCAAGAAGCTAAGCACAGAAAGCACGTGGCATACCCTGTGTGTCCTCGCCCCTTTTTGAAGGAAAGTAAGAAAACTAGCTTCCTTGAGCAGTGAGGAAAGTAAATAGAATAAACAACCAACAAGAATAAAAAAGCATCCAAACATTTACATCTAACCCGTTTCATCATCCCTAGTGTCCTCCCTGACACCCACATGCATAAACCAATGAATCTCACCCCTCTAGACGTCAACTGTTGCCACAACTAGTAGGCTTCCCTGCCCTCACATATCACAACAGCCATCCAGGTTCACATCATAACACAAGCTACAGGAAAAAAACCATCATATCAATTGGACCCTTGGACCTTAAAAAAGAAAGAGGGTAACTCAAAACCCTAAAAGGAATTTTCAAAAAATTGTTATTTAATCCATCTTGAATTAACTGATTTATTATTCATAGTTTCCAACTTTGGGAAACCTAAATAGTAAGCTATAAAAATTGATTAAACATGATTACTGCATCAATTTGATTAGAATTAAATTACAACAACAACAATTGGATTCATTCACATGCCTCTTTAATTTTATCCAAACAATTGTCAATTAAATCCCTCTTTACTTTCTTTAAAAATTCTTATAAAGAAAAAAAAGATAAACAAATCAAGTATAGGTATCACACTATCTATAAAAACAATAGGCAATAACATACAATCAATATTAATTTATTTATCCAGTTCAGATATTTATTTTTTTAATTACATTATGATCTAGTGGGATAAAACATGCTTACTCTATAGTTTCATGTAAAAGAAAAGAGACACAACGAATCCCCTACCTCAAACGAATCTTGACGTTCTTTATATAAGAACAAGCTACACAATTGGTTATGATATCCTCCCCCACATGACAACTATATCCACCTGAGGATGCAGAGAGACCACCACACCGGTCAACACCCAAGAAAATACCATTAGAAACATGGAGATAGAATTCCATAAAAAGGGAAAGGAGAAACAGAAGGAGATGAACCCAAAAGAATAATGATATATCATTCCTTATATTGAATATTGATCGATACTACTTGGTTGCATCAAAATAGAGTGAAACCAATCCAAGGAGGAATGTTTTATTTCACAACTCATATGGGAAGGAAAGGAAGGTTTGAGCATCTCACACATGAGAACAAGGAGGAATAATTAGGGAGGAAGATATCTTGTCCCTTTAGAATATTTAATGGAGTAGTGGTTTAAGATAAAAAGAATTTTTCATTAAAAGAAGATCGCATTGAACCATGCTATTTGACCAAGTAAAATCATCCCTATCCATAGGGAAATTAGTATAGGAGTCATGGACTTTGAATCAGCCTCAGATTCTTTAAAACGAGGCTTTAAATGCATTTTACCTCAAAGGAAACATTAAAGGGGAGAAACTATAAGAAGCTGGAAAATTGTTCACAAACTCAAAATCTAGAAAAGGAAAAACATTTTTCATGAACCTCACCATTGAAACCTCACCGTTGGAACCTCACCATTCTGGAAACACTGTTCATGAACTCAAAATTTGGCAAAGGAAAGAGGATACCATCAGAACCTCCCCATTCTTGAAACACTATTCATGAACCTCACTGTTGGAACCACACTATTCTAGAAACACTGTTCATGAACCTCACTGTTGAAACGTCACCATTGGAACCTCGCTGTTCTAGAAACACTATTCATGAACTCAAAATTTGGAAAAGGAAAGAGGCTACCATTGGAACCTCACCATTCTGGAAACACTATTCATGAACATGAAATTTGGAAAAGGAAAGAGGTTACCATTGGAACCTCACTATTCTGGAAACACTGTTCATAAACTTAAAATTTGGTAAAGGAAAGAGGTTACTGTTGAAACCTCACAGTTCTGGAAATACCATTCATGAAATTGAAATTTGGAAAAAGAAAGAGGTAACCATTGGAATCTCACTATTGGCACTATGCACATAAACCTACCAATGAAACTATTCACATAAGGCTACTATTGTACTATTTACCTAGGGCTACTCTTGCACTGTTCACCTAAGGCTACCATCATACTATTCACAGAACTAGAAATTTGGAAATGTGTTGGGGATAAGTCACCTTGACCTCCCAGAACACCTCAAATTCTAGATTTTTGAAAAAGGAATGGACTATAGAGGTCCATTCCATTACATGGTAGGTTATCCCAAGCCCGAAAAGAGGGTACAGAAGAGGTTATACCAAGAATGAATAGGTGCATGAGTGGTTAACCCAAGCATAATGTGTTATAAATGTCTTGGTTGGTAACCTTTATATATGGTTTTCTATGCTTATGTGATTTACACAACTCTATATCTTATGCCAATTTTATACTATAATGGAATATTTTCTTTCATTCCTTTTTTATTAATATATTATGAACTTCCAATATTTATACCATGAATCAAGTTTATGATCTATGATTTTTAGAGTATTGTTTTTAAAATCTTATTCTCATGTTCTCATACCCTTATGTTAATATTATTTTGATATCTCTATTATTTATCATTACTGAGCATCTGATCCAACCCTTTCATATGTTTCCTTTCCCCAAGTTACGAAGAAAGTTTTTAAGTGGTATTTTTTTATGAAAATTACAAAAAAGGAGAAGATATTTATGGTATATATTGAATATATTTCATTAAATTATAATACCGTGTACCTAGTCTCCAAAGGAACTAAACCATTATGATCTTTGGGTGTGTATTTATTAAATGTATTGAATATTCATTTAAAAAGATATGATATTTATTTATGATAATTCTGGGTCTCTATAGTTGGTATCAGAGGAAAGGTTTAGTTAAACTTTTGAAACTATGATAAGAAACATTTAGTGAGATATCTAGGGATATTTATGAAGATATATATAGGGTTATGTCTAAGGATAATCTTAAGGATAATTCTAAGTATAAGAAAATTTATTGTAAGTTTGGTAAAGGATAGAGTGAGTGGTTTCCAAGCAATTACTTCCCTATTTGGATACTACAGGTGGATGTGGCTCTCACATAGAGGTACCTGGGGATAATAACTCTGAAAATGTCACATTGATCTCGAATCAATCTTTACATGATGTATTAAAGAATTCCTTTCTACACACCTAGTTCAACAATCAAGGGGGTTATGCTTTTTAGATTCACAAACTCTTTATGAACCACGGTGAAGGATTTGAATAATGACCATGAATGACCTAGGTTAAGCCCAAAGTTTCATATATTGAAAATAATGTTTCATTGTTTATACAACCTATAAATTATTTTTCATGATTATGTGGTTTAATATAATGATTATTATTGTTCACACTATTATTTTTTGTTTTATCCAATGATGGGAACTTGAAGGAATTGGGTTAACATTGAATGTGTTAGAGAACATGTCGAAGAGTAATCAAATGGGATGATGATTGGAGTAAAGGATAATATGTTTATACCTAATCATTTATCATGATATATGATTAAAAAATTGCACGCTAACTAAATTTTGGACTCACCAAATAAGATAAGGACTAAGTTCCCTAAGAGTTAGAGTGGTGGAGACTGTGGAGGAAAAAATATTCATTTTACTATATGTAAAGAATGTGGGAAGAAGCACCCAAGTGAATGTCTTAGAGGAAAGGTATGGTTTTTTAAGTGTGGAAAAGAAGGAAAAAAATTGAGTAATTTACAAGGAAAAATTAAAAGTTTTATTAATTAAATGGATGAGAATAATGAACTCTTTAAGGTATCATCGATGGTTGAATGTTTTAAATGTGGAAAATATAGCCATTATGAAAATTAATATAATAGTTAGAAAGATCATGAAAAAAATATGAAAGGTTGTATGAGTAATCGGAATACCACTAATGATAAAGATATTATAAATTAAATATAAAAGGTATGGGTTTTTATAATAGTATTTTTATGTTAAATATAAGAACCATGATTAAATTGAGGTCGATTAATATTAAGGAACAATTCACATTTAGAATTGTAGGAAAGAGGTTTCAAGGAATAAGATGATGAATCCTAGTTAATAGTTTAAGAATTAATTGGGATTATTGAAGTGTTTATATTTTACAATTCAAGAATTATGTTATATTAATCCTGAAATATATATGGATTTTCTAGTATAATTTTTTCATTATGAGTTTTCAAGAATATGTTAAATAATATTGATGACCTAGAAAAATGATATAATATAAAGGTGATATTTTATGAAAAACACATTATTAAGGGAAGATAAAAAATAATATTTTCTTGATGTTGAGATAATGATGTTGGGATATAGGGATTATGGATACGAATAAATTAAATTGGACAGTATTGATGACCTTGGAACTGATTAATGAGTTATGTAAAAAGTGGTTTATGTTATCATTGATGGAGTTTAAAACATTTTTTTTATTTTATGGAATATATTCATTAATATGTGGTTTTATTTAAAGAATGAGTAAGTATTTATGTTTTCATTATGGTTTTATGAAAATTCTGGTTATTACCTTATTTCATGAAAATATATGACTAAGGTATTCACATATTTTGAATGTGAAATTTGAGAGCTACATTATAATATTTGGGGGATTAATATTATGTTTATTTTCAAAATATTAGTTACCTTGTTTATAATTTTTTAGTTTTGGAAGGTTTATAAAGTTATCCATTTATGGAATGGCTTAAGTTGAAATTTAGATGTGGTTTTAGAGATTAATGTATTATTTTACCATAGAAAGATTTATACATATTAGATAAACCATGATAATCATTTTGTTTTTGAAAATAAATATAGATATAAGTAATGTATTATAATAATTTTATAGATATTATTATCCATTAGTGCTTCAGTCATGAAAAATTCATCTCTTAGAGTGAGAGATTATGTAAAAAATTGATAGAAACGCAACCAAAGGATGATATTGTGCTCATGAAATGGAATGAGATCAAGTAAGTATATATTCTAATTAAAATTCATAAACTTTGGGAAAAGGGATCTTGAAACAAAAATGACACCCCAGTACCATCATTTCTAATGAAAAAATGATCTTTTCAATCATTATAGATTTATGGTTTTGTGGTCCTTTGTTTTTTAGATCATTAAATTTCTTGTGGTAAATAATCTCTATCACTCTCTATAATTATTTTTTATTTTCTTCCATTTATATATATTCACTTTACAACTAATTTTCTCTTATTTTAAAACCTATTTATTTATTTTTGAGTGTGATCGTCATAATTTTTTCCCTTTTTTCAAGAGGAAGTTTTATTTCCTCTTTTTATGATGTGGGTCTTCCCTAATCGAATTTTCAAATTTCAAACCCACTGAGCACAAATTTAAATTGAGAGGGTGAAATTTTTTAAAGGGATAAAATGTAACACTCTGATATTTTATGAAATATATTTTTTAAAAATAAATTTAACTTCTTTGATTACTTATGTTACACACAACACCATTTTTAACAAAACTAGGCATACTATTAAAATATTATTATTTAATATGAAAGTTATCACCTTGAAATCAGAATTTAAGGTATGAATAATATTAAATATAATAAGAAAATTTATTTTTTACATAAGAATATAAAATAAATTCTTTGGTTACCAATTAATTATAGATAAAAGTAAAAACCATTTCAAAATAAGGGAAATATTTTTATGACAAACTGTTTTTATGTACAAAAAGAGGTTTTATATCAATAAATTAAATAAATCACTTGTTGTGAATGATTTTAATTAAATCTGTATATTATATATTCAATAAATTTTTTTAATATTCATATTATATATTTATAAGCATAAGATACGAATAAATCCAATTTTATGTTTAAATATTGTATTTATCTAGAAAGGTTGTTGCATTTTGTACACTTATTTTAAAATTAGATTTTTTAAATTTTAAAAAATTTATTCGAAAAAATGAACTTAATTTTTTGAATTCAACATGTCAAAATTATCATATAGTTAATTTTTTATAATTTTCTAAAATGATAAATTTTCAATGAATATTAAAAAATACTAGTTTGTCTTAAAAAACTGCATTTTCATTGAAAGAATTTAAAAGATAAATTTTATTTGAATATAAATTAAAAAGTATTATTATTTGAATTATATATATATTAATCCAATTTATGTAATTTTAATCAATTTGATATAGAATTTTGATATAAATACTTTTTAAACTTTTGAAACTTTTATGTTTGGAAATTTCTTTTTCATCGTGTCCGCGAGAATAATTTTAAATTAAAATTTTCCACTAATATGAATGGAATTTGGAAAAATGGATAAAATATTTGGAATAATAATAATTTATATTATATAATAATGTTAAATTAATTTTTTACAATAATGAATAGTAAAAACAATAAAAATTAATTATTGCAGTTAAGGTTAAAACAAGTTTACTATGCTATTAAACTAAATATATTAGTGGTAAAAAGACTTATAAAATTTCCCAAAAACCTTTTTATGTCCATATTTTGACCTTAAAACCTATAATGTTTGATAATGGATAATTTTTGAGCCTTGTGACATTTGAAAAACGTGGTTCCACCTTTTTCTTTTCAAATGTTACAAGTGTGCCACTCACCTGTTTTATAAATGGCCACCACCTCTCCCCTCCCATTCACAAAATTCAATGAAATTTTGATCATAAAATCAATATAAAAATAGATTCCATAATTTCCTCCCTAGGACTTAGATCTCTTAGTTTTATGATAAATCCATCCTAAGAATAGTTTTGGTGCACACCCAAGGAGGTTATCCGAAGAAGAGGTATCCTAGTTAACCGATCGTCTTTATTTTATTTTTTATTTAAAACCCTTAAAATATAATTAAAATATGATGATATAATACCTATATTATCTCCCATGTAAATATATTTTATTATGTTAATGTAATAACCTAAATACATCTCCTCTTCTATCGAATGGGATACAAAATCATCATTCGTGTGTATGGAGGACTACCTCCACGCAAAATGATGTTATTCATTTTCTATCACCACCTATGAAGGCTAGATATAATTATTTATTTAATTTTTATATTATATATTTATTATATTTGTATAATTCTTGTATGATAATAGAACATCTACCTTCTTACATTCCAACTCATTGGAAAACAATAACACCGCTTGTGTGTATGATAGACTACCTCCTCACGAACCGATGTGATGTATTTTTCATTTCTATTTTACTTGTATGGAAATAAAAATAGATTAAATGAATAAATATTATATTTTCAACATAATTAAAATTATGTAATTATTATATCCCATATAACCTCTTACTCGTTATTCTTTGGGGGATACGATAACGTCGTTCGTGTGCATGACAGACTACCACCTTGCTAAGTGACGTGATTATATTTTCACTAACACTTTGAATGGAAGGTAATTAGGGTATATTTAATAAATATATTTGATATATATGAAATAAAAATGATTTTAATGGTAATATGTTATTTAACTTTCTTCATTTTCATTCATGGAGAAAATGAAAACAACATTCATGCATACGTATGACCTGTCATCTCCATGAATGATTTATTTTATTTTTTATATATAAATTTTAATGATTAATATAAATACATATATAATTAATATATATTAAATTCATATAATGGTTAAAATTACAGAGATCATTGATCCATGATCAAATTAATAGGACAAAAATATCAATTCAAATGATAAATAAGAAACATACCAGTTAGTACCTGAAACGTAATTTTAACAATGAATTGTTAATAAATGGGTAATAAAAGGTCATAATTAAATATTATATGGTATGATATATATATTTATGGTTATATAATATTTTTATAATAAAATTATATTTATTATACTGGAGGTTTGAACATGTTTGTAGGATATTGAGACTTAAGGTAAGAGATTTCCATCTCACATTTATTTTCTGTGAGAGAAATACCATATTCACCATGTGTTTATTTTATGTGGTGTATATAATTACCATGAATTTATTTTATTATTCTTATACTAAAAAATATAGCTATTTATAGATTCATTTTATTATCTCTCTTTTATAGGGTTTATGGTTTCAAAGTTACAATTGCAGTAAGATATTTTTGTCTCATTTTTTTGAGACATACATTATGTTATAAACCTATCTTATTTTATGAGGTGTATATACATCCACTTTGAAATGTAATATCATGAATTTATTTATTCTCATGATATTTTAAGTTTAATTTAATTTTATTCTTTCATGGGGATTATGATTCAAAGTTACCAAAGTGGTAATGGTTTTATGATATAATCTCATAGTTTATTGGGATTGTTTATATTTATAATTTTTATGATGAAATATTATGATATATCTGTAAAGAAACTTATGAATTTTCTTTTACTCTGGTTAGTTCTTGAGAGCACATGTTTTCAATTAATTTTTCTCTATTTATGTACTCATTATCCCAAAATAATATTTCTAATGAAAGATGACTTTAGTTCTCTCTTGGGCCAAAAATCCTTTTTTCTTCCATATCCATGTATTCTAAAAACTTATTACAAAATTATTTAATGTTCCTATAAGATTAATTGAATTCATTTTTATTCTTTTTAAAATTATTATTTTTTTAAAAGGAATATTGATATCATTTTCAAAATAAGGCCCATTTGTCTTTTAATGAAATTATGAAAGGAATATTTTTTTAAAGTATATGTCTTGAAAAATATTTTCCACCATCATGACCACTCATTATTTTAGATATTCCTCTATAATTTTACAAATATATTTTCAATTAAAAGGATTTCCAAAATATTTTATGAATTTATAAATTTTAAAAAGTTTATTTTTAAAGAAAGTTTATTTTACTAAATAAACGTTTCAAATGATTTTTAAAAGTTTCCTTTATAATTTTACAAGGTTATTTGTGAAGAAAAGGATTTTGAAAATGTTTTATGTTTTGAAAAGTGTTTTTAAAAGTGTAAAAGGAATTTTCATCAATAAAATTTCCATGTCATCTTTGAGAATAATTTTCCATCTAAGATGAAATCCTTTGGTGTTATTTATGCTTTAATAAGGATATGATCCAAGGATACCATTATTATTATATATCTAGATGGTTTTTGTTTATAATAAAGAGATGATTATAAAACATGTTTCTTTTAAATAGGTTATAGTGTGATGAAATGTTTTATGAAACCCATTTATTTTCATGGGTCTTGATATGATGAATTAATTATAAAGCCCGTCACTTTTCATGGGTTCTGATATGATAAATGTGTTATGAAGACCATTTATTTTCATGGGTTCTAATATGATAAATGTTTAATGATCTCATGGAACACTTATATAAGGGTTTCATTATGTGATTTTGGTTAAATTATAAACCAGTATTATTGTTACATTATAACCAAAGACGGGTGAGACATATATCTCCCTCCAAATCATTAGGTAAGGATTAATGTTCTATGAGCTTAGAGGGTACATGAGAGTTTATCCCAAAACCCAAAAGGTGGTACATGAGATGTTATCCAAATCTTGAAGTAGGTATATGGTTGGTTAGCCCAAGACTAACATGTTATTAATATCATTATGTGTATTCTTAACATAGGTTTTTCTATGATTATGTGTTTTCCTAAGCTCTATGCATTATGCCAATGTTTATATCTCAAGACTATGTTCTTTGATTCCTTTATTATTCATGTATTAAGAACTTACAAGATTTATGACATGACTCAAGTTTATGATCTATGATATGCAGGTTATGGTTTTTAAATGTTATTATCATGTCCTCATACACTTACGCTCATTTTATATTGATATCTCTCTTTTTTAACTTTTTTGAGCATCCGAACACACCCTTTATTATGTTTTCTATCCCCAGGTTATGAAGAAAGTTTTTTAGTAGGGTATGTTTATAAAGAGTAAAACAAGGGTAATATATTTATGGGATATGTTAAATATCTTTCACTAAATAAGAATATTGTGTACGTAGTCTCTAATAGCACTAAACCATTATGGTCCTTGGGTGTGTATTTGTGAAAATTATTGAGAATTCATTTAAAAATATGTGATATTTATATATGAAAATCCCCGGTCTCTATATAAAAACTATTAGGGGATATGATTTGGTTAGTTTGAATTATATTTATAAACAATTAAGAAGGATTTGAAAATATTTAGGATAGAAAACCTAATAGAGAATGACTATGGATAACTTAGATTAAAATGTAGATATTTATGGGTTAAGGTACATATTAATTTATATGATATTTTATGGATAATGGGAAAGTTTAACTTTGATAGAATATATTTAAATGATTTTTGGGTTTAGAATATTATAAGAAATATCATGATAATTTTGGGATAGTTCTATTAACAAACTAACTCAGAATACAATCTGAAAAAATATCCGAATTAATCTCCACTAGCTTGAAGGGTGTTCCCAATCCCCCTGGGATTATAACTAGTTATTAGGTACCAAGAAATATTATTTAAGAATTATTTTTCTTAGAAAAATAGGATAACATAAACTAAATCATACAGAGGAAACAAAAAACAAATCATAATAACCAAGTCATCTAGATACAACCAACAGTAAAGATACAAACAACTTAGGGATATAAAGAGAAAACACATCCATAATCACTCATTTCATGGTGGTTTTATACCACCCACCATGTCCTATTTCACCCACCCTAAACTAACCAATAATGAACCCACAACCCAAAGAAAAAGAGAACATGAGTACCTACTATAAAAAAATGAAGGCTCAAAGACCAAATCTTACAAGAAGGGTTTGAAATGACAAATCTCAATATAATCCCACCAATTCATTTAAGAAATTTATCTACCTATAAATTCATATATTATAGTTTGACAATAATATTAATAAAATAGGGGTTTTTTCACTATATTGAAAGATGATAAAACATTCCAAATTTTAAAAGGGAAATAAAAAGCCACATGATCTAAACGAATATCTCTTCCATTCCAAAATATATTTTAAAAATATCCAGAGGAAAGAATATCAAAATCCATTTTTAATAAAATTAAACCCTTTTCCATAAAATGAAACCCTTTTAAATGAAACTTGGGAAACAAATTTACAATCCAAGGTTAACAATGCATGAGGAAACTATGAGCTGGTACCATGTATCACTAAATATTTTAATAGAATAAGGAAGAAACATAGATAAAGTAAGCACCACATAGAAATAAAATAGATATAATAAAGGAAATAAAACATAGAAACTATTGTGCTAAGTAATTATTGAGCGATAAAATTCATACATCCTATATTAATGTTAAGTGTAATGGTCACAGTTCATGGAAAATTTCTAGTAACATTATTGAGTCCAAAAAATATAAGAAAAAAATGATGAACTATTGCATGAAAATTTTAAATCTATTAAGTATACAAGCTTACCAACTCAATGCACACCCACCTCCTCAGAACTTTCCCCTATCCTAAATCCAAACTATCTTGGGATATTCTTGTTGGGATGTGATTCTATAAAATAATATCACAAATCAAGGGTCTCTCATTTGGATACCCAGGTTTCCCATGACCAGTTAAAGAGGTGAGTGAGATATCCAGAAATAAGAATCACAACAGGGATCCACAACAAAATTAACATACATAATCATCATTCCATCACATAAAAATTTAAGATCTCACCCTCACCCCCAATATCCCTCAAAGAGTAAAAACCTTATTTCAACACTCATCATCATGTGCTTTAAGAACTATTCATCAAGGAAGAGTATACACAAAGGTATAATCAAGAATTTACATGATAAGATCATTTATTTCACAAAGTACCAAATGAGACTTCAAGGTAAACCAAATCTATAAAAAAATCCTTAATAAATTGAATAAAATATCACATTGATCTATTCATTTAAAAAATGTCCATACATTCCCACTTTATTTAAAAATAATTTTAAAGTTACAAATGGGCCATTAAGTAATGAGAAGCCAAGAAATCCATTTATTGTTTTAAAAAATCATTCAATCAGTACTTTAAAAACAAACCATCACATGTTACCCTTTAAATTATTTTTAAAAAATAATTTTTCATTTAGAATATAAATTTCAAACCATTTGGAATAATCTTAAAGAAACAACATATTTTTATTACAAAGAGGCTTTACATTTAATGAACCAAAACCACTATGATTAAAAAAATAGAATTTTATTTTTTAATAAAGGATCAATTTCAAAATATGATACCATCCATTATAAAAACCATTTTCATCAAAAGGAGAATTTATACTTCAAAACCAATAAACCAGGATTAATAAAATCCAAATGGAACAAACATGAATTTAAAAAACACATGAATCACAAGAAGAATAAATGGCATAGAGACACCTATTTATAATATCTAGGATAAAACTGTAATAAAATTGAGATGTGTCACCTCTGATTGAGAACACCAAATCAATGAATAGGGGTCTTGAGAGAAGCGATAAGAGATACTAGAACCAAAACTGCATATCAACCATTCCCGATTCAACAAATCTGATGGATTTTATAGACACTAGAAATAAATAATAAAGATAAGAATAGAGATCAAAGGAAAATAATAGAAAAATATATTGAAATAGAATCATCACTTTGAATGGAACTTTATTCTCCAAGATATGAGGTTGGGAGATTCAAAATTACCCAAGAGGATCCCAAGGTTCTAGTTGTTTGAGTTAGGTTTGATAGATAAGAGAAATTAAATAAAATGTGGGTAATGAGGTTGTAATTACCATGCTACCCTAACACTGTATTGCATCCAGTGACACCACCTATGATTTGGTGGGATATCTTATAGACCTCATAGGATAACCAACATACCACCTAGAACTTCACAAGATGTAGGTCAAGGTACACACCTACCACAATGCTTTAGAGCATCCCATAACCCCTAAAACCACATGAATATGGCTATAAGGAGTGGTCCTTTGATGAAAGTAAAAACTAAAAATTTATAATTCTCCCCACCATAGTGCATTTTGTCCCTAGAAATATTCTTATCCAAAAGATATAAAGCAATGAGAAAAAAAGAAACTCCCACACTCAATTTGTGAGTTGGATAATCTATGAAATAAAGGAAGACTCATGTAGGAATGAAACATCTAACAAAACTCCAAATTAATGGATAACCAATATTCAAAGAACAAATTTTAACACCCCAAGATTCCACATTACGCTTCCCTTTGAATAATGCAGTATATTGCGTTGTACGCAACTTGGAGTTTTAACATACCACAACCAACAAAACTAGCCGTTATGAAGAGTAATACCCAATTTTTGAAATTTTATAAATTTTATTTTTTTAAAATGGACTTCATTTTTGAATTTGAAATATTGAAATTAGTTTAGGGTGAATTTTTGGTATTTTTCTGAAAACTTTCAATTTTTGATGAATAGTGAAAAACACCGCATTATTGTTTAAAACTGACTTTTTATTTAAGTAATTAGTTATTTTATTTTAATTTATTTTAGGTCAAAAAAGATAAATAATACCTATATATGTTCAATTAAATTCATTGTATTCATTTTATAATAAGTTTACATATATAAAATTTTATTGAACTTTTTACCGTCTTTTACCCACCTTATAAGAGCATTTGAAAATTTGTATAAAACTTAATTTTACTGCTTTTGTGAGTTGAATTTCAAAAATCCTAGAGACATGGTTGAAATCAGTAAGTTAAATGTGGTTCAATAAGATGAAAATAATTTTTGGTGAATAGTAACTTTTGACTTTTATTTACCACGGTTAAAGTAAATAGGGTAATTAAGGGTAAATATGACATTATAATTACCCTAAAACTTGTCCTAATTCTATTGGATAAGTGTAATTTGACCAAAAACAACCTTAGGAATAAAATATGATCCATTTTGGTCCACTTGTATTATATTAGGACATTTATTTTTATTTTATTTAAAGAAGAGTTAAAAGAGTTAAATTCAATGTTTAGTAACTAAACCATTTTTAGTATAGATTTAAACACAATATAAATTTTACTATAAATATTCATTATAAATATAGAGAATTTACTACATAATGAAAATTTATTTATAATTTTTAGACATTAAATAATTTGATTTATTTATGACACAATGATGATGCAGTAATTACCTTAATAATGAAATATTAAAATAATTGATATTATAAATATCCAAATAAATGTAAATTGAGACTTCTTATGAATTAATTAATTTTATAGGTTAATATGACATTTTAGGATTGATTAAATAAATTTTATTTTAAGTGATAAAGTTTTTATGGCTTTCAAAAAAATCAAATACAAAATAGTGTCAAAATTGAGAAAATTGAGTTTTTAAAACAAATACTATATTATTAATTGATATAATATTTCTAAAAATCTATGGTTCCAAAAAATTACTTAGATGATGTTATATATATTAATACTAAACCACTTGGGGTTTGGTTAGCTCGTTATAGTATGTTTATTAACCATATAATATAAACATACAAAGAGACATGGTAAATGTCAATCTATTTAACTACGAGTTAAATCTAAAATATAAGGTTAATATGATGACCTAAACCTGTCTAAAACCTATTGGTTGAGAGGTTTTCGACCCATCTTCTCTTTATCCTTGAAATAAATCATTTTGGATCCATTAGAAACCGAAAATAAATTTGTTATAAAATAATATTTCAAGATTTTCCAAAAGTGACACTCGCCTCTCTTATAAAAGGGTACTCCCCATTCTATTAATTTCACACCTCCAAATCCATTTGGATCGTCCAAACCATACAAAAATACACTCTAAACTATACTACCTTCAATCTAGAGGCCTTAAGTTGATCAGAAAGCCATCCTAAGGAGCCCTTTTGATAATTTCAAAAGGAAACACCCAAAGAAGGGGTAATAATTTCACCACCTCTTTCAAGTTAGTTTCTTTTTACACTTCCTCTTTCTTTGTTGTTTACATACCAAAATAATAAATCCAGTACCTTCTACATATATTTATGCTATTATAAATATGGTACAACCATATTCTTTATTCTATCCATCCTATAAATGACAAAGTCACCATACATGCATACGTACTGCTTACCGTCTCCACGTCGTGGTGTAGTTTGTTATTCAAAAACTTAATTATTTGGATGGATATAATAATGAGTGTAAATAATGTAAATAATAAATATAACATGTTAACGATTCTGTATATATGATATATACCATCCAATTACATACGATTTCACCATCAATATAATGATATTGTCGCTCGTGCGTATGTAAGGATTACTGTCTCTATGAACGTGATGAGATTAATTCACAATCGTAATCATTCAAGAATACTTTTCATTTTAATGATTAAAAATAATGTTTATGAACATAATATAATTCTATATCTGAATCAAATACATCATATTCATACAAAAAATGGATTACGTAACCAAGCATTTAAAGGAATAAAAATCAGTTAACACCCGAAACGATGATACTACTAAAATATTATTAACAATGAAATATTAGAAGATCATATATGATATCATACTTATGTATATAGTTCTTGTATAATTTAATAAAAGTGTTTTTACTATTATACACAAGGTTAACATACCATCAGCTAAGTAAAATTACAAGGTAAGGGTTAATTCTACAATCTCTTTACTTATCCGAGGTTGTTAATACGTAAGTATCTACTGGGACCTCATTATCATCCACATCCATGTTTTCATAAAAATATAATTCAAATCATTATTACTATTTACTATAATATGGGTTAAAGTCATATATATCCTTATTTGAACACATATTTTTTGAAAGGAATCTTTCCGTTGTTTTCCAAACAAGGTACTTTATGACCTTCTCGACAAAATTAAGGTAAAAATGTCTTTTTTTTAACTTATACGGTGGGTGTGGCTATTTTCCGCCGTTATAACATCTTCGAAGATTTCCATAAAAGATTATAAGAATATTTTCCAAAATAAATGTTTTCTTTTATAATTATACAACTTTTAAATGATTTCAAAATAGAAATAGATATTTCTCTATAAAAAGTTTTGATTTCATCTATGTCAACATCCTTTGATGGATTTTAAGCTTGTTGGAAGTTACTACAAATATTCCATATTATATTAAAGGTTTTGTGATATTTTTTACTGTGGATATGTTATTTTTAAACTATTCATGGTTTATAGATAAATTATTTACATTTTGTATGCTAGTTTTAATACGAATGTTTATGTTATGTTTAAACTTTTTCATATGAGTAATGCATTGGACTAAATAAATGACAGGTGGTGCTCACTATAAATCCTCGATGCAACGGTAGGTATCATGATACTAACTAGTGTCTTGGCACAGGTCCTTGAAAAAATATTATTTGTAGTCTTGGAACAATGCCTTGACTATGTGGTTATGAAGTCTCACATTATGCGTTCCAATATTATAAAATTATCTATTGATATTACATGTGATTATTCAACTAGTATAATATCCATGTGAATAAGTAAATTACATTATTTGATTTATCTTTTCCATATTATGATGAAGTTTAATTTTAAAAGGCTTGTGTTTTAGTCTTATGCATTGCCTTAAATGTTTATGCTTATTCTTGAAAGTTTCTGCTATATTGTTATCCTTACTGAGCATCTGAGCTCACCCCTTTCTATGTTTTATTTTTCCTAGGATTTGAAGAAGTATATTATGACTGACCAGCAAGAATAGTATAAGGGATGAATGTGGTTAATGGAGACAATTTTTTTGTTGTTTTTTATTTTATAATGTAATGTAAAAATTATGAATGTATCTAGTAATTCCAAGGGTACTAAACTGATCGGTCTTTCGGTATTTTTATCCTTTGTGATCATGAAAATGTTATGTAATAATGCACTGAATTTGGGTAACTAGGTTCGGGGCATTATAGTAGGTATCAGAGGAAGTTTAGTAAAAACGTTGGAAACTAGATTTAAATAAACTCTGATTAGAGTACATTACCCTAAGATAAACTTTGAGGATTGGTATAGAATAACTTCCTAGAATTTTTGTAATGTCTAGATTTTGTGTATTTTCTAAGAAATACATCCCTTTCGGGATAGGAGCAGGTTGAGGAGGCTCTGGAACAGATATACCTAAAAGTGAAAACTCTGACAATGAGTTTCGAGCTTGACCTAAGGTATCCCAGTACACGACAATGGGCCTTTCTTCACTCTTGGTTATGACACTCCCAGGGGATATGCTTAGGATAATTCACATTTTCTTTACAAACCATTATGAAGGATTTATGAGTATATACCTCCTCAAATAAAAACATTTTTTTATTATAGATTATATCCATAAATTGTTCAATTTATGTTAAGTCATTTACAAGTTTGGAATTATGTATTGCGATTCATAAATTAATCAAGTGTATGCTATTGTTTAGAAATGGCACCCAGTGGAAGGAATAGAAACCATATCAATGCACATAATATATGTAGGGATTTCCCTCTTACTCAAGATAATTATAGTGGAAATGATGTTGCAACTGGTGCTGATCAGCTTATTACCATACTGGGACAACTCACTTAGGTTATGAATAATAACCTTACCCGTATGAAGCACCTTGATCCACAACGTGGAGGATCAATGTTAGACTACTTCATGAGGTAATAACCACAAACATTCAACAGGATTGAAAATTCATTAGTAGTTGAGAAATGGATAAGTTCCTTAGGAAAAATATTTCATGCTTTGGGGAGTAGCGAAAGGGAAAAAGTTTTCATGGCAGTTTATCACCTCACAGGAGATGGAGATCAATGGTGGTCATTAATAAAAAACAAAAAAGAAGATGAAGAAGTATCAAAAATGGAATGGAGGTAGTTTAAAGAGATATTCTTAGAAAAATACTTTCCTTGTGACCATCGAGAGGATATAGAAAGACAATTTCTAAGTCTATGGAAAAAAAGGATGAGAATGTCAGAAAGTATGAGGCTAACATTACATGGTTAACAAGGAATGAAACAGATTATATACGTAACCCAAGGAGTAATATTGATCAATTATTTGATGGGTTAAAACCATTTCTCCATCAAGCATTAGTCTCATAATCCTTCTCATCGCATGAAGATATTATCTCATCCACTATCAAGATAGAAAAATAAATCTCTAAGTCTTATGACTTCAAAGAAAACCAAGAGAAGAAGAGAACTGCTGATCACTTTGGAAATTGAAATAAGGGGAAGAAGGGAAAAGTTGAATATCCATACTGTGGTAAATGTGGGAAGAAATATCCCAATACTATCCTGAAGGGAATGTGAGTATGTTACAAGTGTGGTGAAAAAGGCCACCAAGATCGTGATTGAAAGGGAAAGAAGGAGGGTGTCAATGTTGAATGCTAAAATTGTATAAAGAAGGGAAATTATGAAAATTAATGTTCTATGTGCCAAGGGAACTTACCTCAGAAAAGGCCAAGGGAGAAATACCAAGCTTATACAATCACTACTGCTAAGGTTAAAGCTTCAAAAGATGTGGTGTCATGTAATTTAATGGTTTACTCAAGTTTAGAAAATGTTTTTTTTTGATTCTGGATCATTGAATTGTTTCATATCTTCCCATTATTATATGAAAATTTGATATTTTCAATTTGAATTAACAAGGGAGTTGTCAGTCAAAACTCTTAAGGGAAGTATCATCACAACAAAGTTTTATGAATCGTTTCCCATCAGGGAATATAAATGTTTTTTATCTACTGATCTAATCATTATACCCATGATTTAATTTGATATATTCTTTAGAATAGATTTGATTTTGGACCATGATATGAAAATTTATTATAAGAAGAAGGAGGTTACAATTTTTGATGATGATATTAGTACCTTATCTTTATAGAAGAAATGTCACCACTTAATTCTTATCTTGATCCACCCACCGTAGCTCTAGTAAATTCAATTATTAAAGAGGAAGATAATGAAATAATTTTGTGTGAGGAAAATAATGTTCTAATAGAGGATTCACCTATCGTGGAAGAATATGTTGATGTGTTTCTAGAGGATTTACCTCGACATCCTCCCGAAAGAGAAATTGAGTTTTCCATTGATTTAATTGCTTGTTCAAGGACCATATCGAAGAACCATTATAGAATGGACACTATGGTATTAGTGGAACTAAAGAAACAACTAGAGGAATTGATTAATAAGGGATTTCTTCACCCAAGTGTTTCTCCATGGGGAGCCCCTATCCTTTTTGTTAAGAAGAAAGAAAGATCTATTAGGTTGTACATTGACTACAGGGAGATCAATGCTATAACAATAAAGAACAAGTATACCCTACCTCTCATTTCTGATTTATTAGACCAATTTCATAGAGCTCAATATTTTTTAAAGATTGAACTTCAATCTGGATATCATCTGTTGTGTGTGAAGAAGGAAGACATTCCGAAAACAACATTTCGAACCCGGTACGGGCATTACGAGTTTACAGTAATGCATTTTGGATTAACTAATTCACCCTCTTTCTTCATGGATTTGATGAATAGAGTTTTCAAGGAATATCTTGATGAATTTTTAGTGTTATTTATTGATGATATCTTGGTATACTAAAAAATCTACAAAGATCATGAAAATCACTTACGCACTATTCTAAAAACCCCTAGAAGAATTGAATTATATGAGATTTTTTGAAAGTGTGAATTTTGGCTTCAAGAGATATATTTTCTTGGAAATATTATCTCTAAGTATGGAATCTATATTGATACTTCAAAGACCAAGGCAATACAAGAATGGACAGTACCGACGAGTATAACTAAGTTATGTAATTATATTGGTTTGGTTGGTTATTATTGATGTTTTGTCCAGAATTTTCCGTGGTTGGCTAACCCATTAATCATGCTCACACGTAAAGGGGTTAAATTTTTTTGGACAAGAGAGTGTGAAGAATTGTTTGAAGAACTGAAGATAAGATTAGTCAACGCTCCTATGTTGACTCTACCATCAGGGAATGATGGATTTGTTATTTATAGTGATTCTTCCAAGAAATGACTCAGTTGTGTCCTTATGCAGAATGATAGAGTTATTGCCTATTCCTCATGACAAATAAAAATTCATGAGAAAAATATCCCACTCATGATATTGAGTTAGAAGCTATAATCATTTCTCTGAAGATATGGAGACATTATCTTTATGGTGAAAAATGTGAGATTTATACTGATCACAAGAGTTTGAAGTATATTTTCTCAAAAAAAGAACTCAATGTGAGGAAAAGGATATGGATTTAACTACTCAAGGATTATGATTTCACAATACAATACCACCTGGAGAAGGAAAATAAGGTGGAAGCTGCTTTGAGTAGAAAGGATCATGGAGTTTTGAACAAGATGAGAGTTTAAAGAGATCCTATTTTCATAGATCTAGTAAAGATGGATATGGGAATAACCATGGAAGGTAAAACATCAATACTTTTTCAAATGGTTTCCAAACCATATTTACTAGAAAGGATAAAAAGTTCTCAGACTAATGATGAGGAGTTTCAAAATAATATTAAAGATGTAAATGATGGGAGATTGAGTGACTTCATATATGAAGATGGAATTTTGAAATTTGGGAAGAGACATTGTGTTCCCAATATACCTGATCTAAAAAGGGAATTGTTGGATGATGCTCAAAGCTCCAATTTCTCTATACACCTAGGGAGCACCAAGATGTATAGAGATTTGAAGGAATTTTTTGGGTGGGACCACATGAAGAGGGAGATTGCTGATTTTGTGTTAAGATGTATGGTTTGTCAACAAGTGAATGATGGAAGGCAATAGCCTGGAGGAGTCTTGCAACATCTTCCCATACCTGAGTGGATATGGGATAATATTATGATGGAAATTTTCATGGGACTACCAAAGTCTCCTATAAGGAATGATGTAATATGGGTTATTGTTGATTATCTTACCAAGTCAGCACATTTTCTTGCTATAAGAGAAGATTTACCACTTGAACATCTAGTAAGACTATATATTAATGAATTTGTAAGACTCTATGGTGTACCCCTGTTGATTGTTTCTGAATGCAATCCCCATTTTACATCAAGATTTTAGAAAAGTGTTTAGAAGGCCTTGGATACTGAAATTCATTTGGGCACATCCTACCACCCTCAAACTGATAGACAATCAGAACAGACTATTCAAACCTTAGAAGACATGTTGATATCTTTCTCACCTGACTTTCAAGGTATGTGGGATCAATATTTACCTCTGGTATAATTTTTCTTTAATAATAGATTGAATTCAAATATTCAGATGGCACCATATGAAGTGTTATATGGAAAGAGATATCACACACCAACTTGTTGTGATGATGTTGGTGAAAGAAAACTCATAGGCCGAGAACATATTGAGGAAATAATGAAAAAGGTGAAAATTATCCAAACCCAAATCAAATAAGCTGGAAGTAGTCAAAAGATCAATGCATATAATAAGAGGAAGGGTTTAGAATTTCATATAGGAGATCATATTTTCTTGAAGGTATCTACATGGAAGGGTTTTATAAGATTCAGTTAGAAGGGTAAATTGAGTCCTAGGTACATTGGACCTTTTAAATTTCTAGAACGAATTGGAGTTGTGGATTATCATTTGCCAATGCCTCCAAGTCTCTTCAAATTTCATGATGTGTTACACGTATCACTATTGAGAAAATACATGGTTGTCCCAATGCATGTACTCACATATGAGGAAATTGAACTGGAACATGATTTGTCTTATTGTGAAGAGCCTGTCAAGATTCTTGATACCACAGAACAAGTGCTGAGAAACCAGGCGACTCGTCTGGTAAAAGTTCTATTGAGAAACCGTAAGATGGAAGAGTCAACGTGAGAAACCCAGAAACTTATGATGAAGAACCACCTAAATCTTTTTATGCAATAATATTCAAGAAATTTCAAGGAATTTTTTTTAAGGAGGGGAGAATGTAACACCCCAAGATTCCATGGTACATTTCCCTTTGAATAATGCAATAGCTTGCATTGTATGCAACTTGGAGTTTTAACACACCACGGCCAATAAAATTAGACATTAGGAATATTTTTACCCACTTTTTGAAATTTTATATATTCTATTTTTCAAAATGGACTGCATTTTTGAATTTTAAATATTAAAATTAGCTTAAGGTGAATTTTTTGTATTTTTCTAAAAACTTTCAAATTTTTGATGAATAGTGAAAAACACTCCGTTATTGTTTAAAATCGACTTTTTATTTAAGTAATTATTTATTTTTTTTAATTTATTTTAGGTCAAAATAGTTACATAATACATATATATGTTCAATGTAATTCATTGGAGTCATTTTATAATAAGTTTAGATATATATAATTTTATTGAACTTTTTACCGTCTTTTACCCACCTTCTAGGAGCATTTGAAAATTTGCATAAAACTTAATTTTACTAATTATGTGAGTTGAATTTTATAAATCTGAGAGACACAGTTGATATTAGTAAGTAAAATGTGGATCAATAAGATGATTTTTTTTGAATAGTAACTTTTGACTTTTATTTACCATGATTAATAGTAAATAGAGTAATTTAGGGTAAGACTGATATTATAATTACCCTAACACATGTTATTATTCTATTGTATAAGTGTAATTCAACAAAAAACAACATTAATAATTAAATATGGTCCTCTTTGGTCCACTTGGATTAGATTAGGACATTTATTATTATTTTATTTAAAGAAGAGTTAAAAGTGTTAAATTAAATATTTAATAACTAAAACATTTTTAATATAGGGTTACACACAATATAAATTAGACTATAAATATTCATTAGAAAGATAAAAATATTTTCTACATAATGGTATTTTATTTATAATTTTTAGACATTAAATAATTTAATTTATTTATGACACAATCATGATGCAGTAATTACCTTAATAATGAAATATTAAAATAATTGAAATTATAAATATCCAAATAAATGTAAATTGAGACTTATGATGAATTAAACTAATTTTATATGTTAATATGACATTTTAGGGTTGATTAAATAAATTTTATTCGAAGTTATAAAGTTTATATGGATTTTAAAAAAATAAAATACAAAATAGTGTCAAAATAGAGATAATTGGGTTTTTAAAACAAATACTATATTATTAATTTATATAATATTCCTAAAAATATACGGTTCAGCCAAAAAACTTATATAAGGTTATATATATTAATAATATACCACATGGGGTTCTCTTGTCTTTTTATTGTAAGTGTATTAACCATATAATATAAAAATACAAAGAGACATGGTAAATGTCAAACTATTTAACTAAGAGTTAAATCTAAATAATAAGGTTAATATGGTGTCCTAAACCTACATAAAACCTATTGGTTGAGATTTTTTCAACCCATCCCTACCTTATCCTCAAAATAAATCATTTTTGTTCCATTATTAACCTAAAATGATTTTATTATAAAATAATATTTCAAGCTTTTCCTAAAGTGACCCTCACCTCTCTTATAAAAGGGTACTTCCCCTTCTCTTAATTTCACACCTCCAAAGCCATTTGGATCGGAAAAAACCTACCCAAATACAATCTCAAATATCCTACATTCAACCTATAGTCCATAATTTTAATATAAATCCAACCTAAGGATCCCTTTTGATTAACTCAAAAGGAAACACCCGAAGAAGTGGTAATAATTTCACCACCCTCTTTCAAGTTATTTTCTTCTTCCACTTCCTCTTTCTTTGTTGTTTCCATAACAAAATAATAACTACAGTACCATCTACATAATATGGTTTTATTATAAATATGTTACAACCATATTCGTTATTCTATCCATCCTATAAATGAAAAATTCACCATACGTGCGTATGTACCGCTAACCGTCTCCACGTTGTGGTGTAGTTTGTTATTCAAACAATTCATTATTAGGATGGGTATAATAATGAGTATAAATAATGTAAATAATAAATATAACATGTTAATGATTATTTATATTTGATATACCATCCAATTACATACGATTTCACTATCAATATAATGATATTGTCACTCGTGCGTATGTATGGATTACCTTCTCCACGAATGCAATGAGATTCATTCCCCCTCATAATCATTCAAGAATAATTTTCATTTTAAGATAAAAAATAATGTTTATGAACATAATATCATTCTTTATATTAATAAAATACATCATATCTATAAAAACATGACTTATGTAACCAAGAATATAAAGGAAAATGAATCATTTAACACTCGAAAGGATTATACTATAAAAATATTATTAACAAAGCAATATTAAAAGATCATATATGATATCATATTTATGTATATAGTTATTGAATAATTTAATAACAAATTTTTAACTTTTATACAGGAGGTTAATATACCATGTACTATGAAAAAGTACAAGGTAAGGGTTAATTCTACAATTTCTTTACTTATCCGAGGTTGTTAATACTTAAGTATCTACTTGGACCTCTTTATCGTACACCTCCATGTTTTCTTAAAAATATAATTCACAACATTTTTAATATTTACTAGAGTATGGATTAAAGTCATTCATACCCTTATTTTACCAGATATTTTTTGAAAGGAATCTTTCTGTCATTTTCCAAACAAGGTACTTTATGACCTTCTTGACAAAATTAAGGTAAGATTGTCTTTTTTTAACTTATATGGAAGGTTTTGATATTTTCTGCTGCTATAACATCGTTGAAGCTTCCCATACAAGCTAATGAAAATATTTTAAAAATAAATGTTTTCTTTTATAATTATATGAATTTTAAATGATTTCAAAATATAAAGAGATATTTCTCTACAAAAAGTTTTGATTTCATATCTGTCAACATCCTTTGATGTATTTTAAGCTTGTTTGTTATTGATACAAATCTTCTATATTGTATTGAAGTTTTTGTGATATGTTTGACTGTGGATGTGTTATTTTTACACCATTCGTGGTTTATGGATATAGTTTTGACATTTAGTATGCTAATTTTAATACAAATGTTTATGTTATGTTTAAAACTTTTCATTTGAGGAATGCATTAGACTTAGTAAGTGACGGGTGGAGCCCGCTATAGGTCCTCGATGCATAGATAGGTCTCATGAGACAAACTAGTGTCTTAGCACAAGGACTTTAAGAAATATTATTTGTAGTCTTGAAACAAGGCCTTGACTATGTGGTTATGATGTTTGGCATTATGCATTCCAACATTGTGAAATTGGATATTGATATTACATGTGATTATTCAACTAGTAGAATATCCGTTTGAATAAGTAAATGGAATTATTTGATTTATCTTTTCCATATTATGAGGAATTTTAAGTTTAAAAGGATTGTGTTTTAGTCTTATACATTGCCTTAAATATTTATTCTTATTCTTGAAAGCTTCCACTATATTTTTATCCTTATTGAGCATCTGATCTCACCCCTTTCTATGTTTTATTTTTCCAGGATGTGAAGAAGTATATTATGACTAACCTATAGGGATAGTCTGAGGGATGAATGTGGTCAATGGAGACAATGTTGTTATTGTTTTTCATTATATAATGTAATGTAAAACTTATGAATGTATTTAGTACTTCCAAGTCTACTAAAATGATCAGTCTTTCGGGATTTTGATCCCTTGTGATAATGCCAATGTTACATAATAATGCACCGACTTTGGGTAACTTGGGTTGGGGAGTTACAAAAATCCTCCAAGATAATTACATGTTTCAAACTCTATTAAGAAAATATGAAATCTAGATAAGGAATAAAGACATAACATGGGTCTCCCCACCATTCAACGATTCACTAAAATGGTGAAACATGAAAAATATAACTATCAAGAATATTTCCATTTATAAAAAGAAGTGACCACAACCACTCTCCAAGGATAACCATCAAGAATAAACCTAAAACCAAAAAGGAAAGAACATAAAAAAAATACCAATGATTGAAAAGGAAAAAACTCTTAATATACATCATTTATTCAACTATCTATAAGAAAGGAACAAAAATAATAAGGATTTTTACCTCAGGAAATTACATGTTGGATACCCAGTACTTACAATATAGAGCTTTATTCCTAGATGAGATCAAAAAATAAACACAAAATTTTTTTAGTGCCTAGTCCAAAAGGTATCTATAAATTCCTAGTCACTCCAATAAATACCCAATTCTTATCCAAGTACAATTTAAAAGAGATCGAAGAATAATGTCAGTGAAAAAATTGGGCGTAACAATCTCTCAAAATAGAAGATATCCCAACACATCTTGATTAAGCTCTAACCAAATGGAATAAATTAGAGGATACCAAAGTAAAAACAACCAATCCAAATGTTATCCAACAAACACTATAGAAAGGCACCCATGTAAGGAAACAAAAGAGACTTTGAAGATACTATCCCCAAACAAAGGTTTCAAGAATATGTTTTTATTCCATCCACAAGAGTAAAAAAACCTAAAGAGATTGAAACCATTTATTAATAAGTCTAACTAAGAAAGGGATCACATATACAAAGAGAAACTAAAGATATATTGAGACAAATATTCTATATTAGGATAAAAAATCTAAAAAACACCATCCATGATTGAAAATATAGAAACCAAAAAATTCCAAACAAGCCACAAGAGATATTCATAACAATATGGTAACAATTAACGAGAGAAATACAATAAGGAAAACTCAAAAAATCTATTTTATTAAAACAGGATAAACAAGCTGGACTAATATTAACTTCCACTAGTAGCTCTTCCACTTCGTGAAAATGATTCACTCTATGTCCTATGGATAGATCCCTATTATATTGAATCTTCAGCTTCCTTATCATTTGGAGCTAATTATACTTGATTGAAACTCCCCCTTTGGCAAACCAAACTTAAAAATACTCTTAAAGAAAACCAAACAGACATAATGATCAATAACTCTTAGATATTTCCCACATAAACACTTAAGATGACCAGGGGCCCCACACTAGAAGCACACAAGTTGCCTCTTGTTTCCACGATAAGATTATCCTCATTAAAAAAGCCTCTATAATCCACCAAATAGAACATATTCACTTAATCCAACCATGAACAACTCATTCTCAACTTCTTATTACTTATCTATATCCACTTTAAGTGACATGTCTCTTTCAATAACCATTAGATAAGCGATCAAATAGATTTATGATATGACAGATCCATGGTTTGGGTAAAGACCACCTTTGAAACAAAGATCTTTAAGAGAGTCATCACCAATAATATTAAGTGACAAATGTTCCAAACTTGAAAATTTCTTGGCATACTCCTCAACTGAATTCTCACCTTGACTGAGACCCATAAGCTCAAAAACATTCTCCCCCTATACTCACTTAGGATATTTCCACTGAATAAAATCTATCTTTGAGAATTACTAAGACATTCCTTCATGAAATTATGAAGGAACAAAAAATTATCACTACTCTCTACCTTGTCTTAAAGTAATGAAGAGAAATATTTCACCTTTAATGTTTTAAGAGTCTTGAGAAAATCTAATATTCCTTCAAATTCTCCCATTCAGCCTAAGTGAAACTCTTCTCACCTCCATAAAAAGGTAGAATATGATCTAAGAAGTCCTGTATAGGGTCCAAATTCTATAAATACTCCATCTACACCACTTGATTAGTGCCTGAGTAGAGTTTTAAACCTAATATGGAACTTCTGGGAAACACAAAGGGATACTTTTGAAGACTGGATTGATGAATTAACTTCCTATATTTCTTGGAAAAATATATGGGAGACATTTCAAAGCATCATGAAATACATTCTCATAATATCATTCATTAAATAAAACCCAAGAAAAAACATAAAAGTACACAAACCATAAGTTTTCTTATGAAGATCTAAACCACTTTTGTCAAAACCACATGGTTCCAAAAATACAAATGATTTTTCAATTTATAAAAAATTACACTTTTTATAAAAAAATATGAAATATTGATATAAATTCCTCATAATTTTAAAATAATTTATCATCTTATAGAACTTATCCTATGGTTTCAAAACATTAATCCCATATTAAAATTTCAAAACCAATTCCATTTTAAAAATGAAATATCCTATCAAAAAAATTCCTTTAACACATCACATATGAGTCTTTGAAGATCAGTTTTTTACAAACCAAACATTTCATAAGCACAAATTTTTCTAATTGATTTTTTTTTCAAAGAACTCAAGCAAGATATTTCATATATTTTAATTTTGGGGTTCAAAAGGATTTAAAATCCTCATTAAATGGATTAAACCAATTCATTCAAACAAGATCATGAAAAAAAATAAAATTATTATTGTCCATTCAAAAAGAAAGAACCCTCCCAGATAACCTCATGTAAATAAATTAATTTTGGAAGAAAATAGAAAAGGTGGCAGGTTTAAGGTTAATGTATAACTATGCATGGATTGGTCATATGGGATGGTAAAACCTGAAAGAACCAAAAAATAGTTCTTAGATTGACTCTAGATCAACCACCATAATTCCTTATATTTTACCAGTGAAATAAATTTTTAGTTCTGATCATGTCTCCATTCTAACTCAAAAAAAACAAGAGGTTCAAAAAATCAAAGGTAGTCTCATCAGAAATATGAAACTCATCAATATTAGAAAAAATTAACTTAATGAAAATACTCAATTATACACTTTCCTTGTTAACTCATGCCTCATTACGATGGGTGTTGATCAGGAACCCATTCATGAACTACCTCATGAGTCTCAAAATGTTCCCAATCTATTTTATATCATGAATAAACCTCTATAAATAACATAATGGATTTCAATGAAGGAATATTTTAAGAAAAAACATCCTCCAATTCCAATTGTAATAAACCATCCCTTATTACTATATAAAAAATATCTACTAGTATAATGGTTATTCCCAATCCCCATGGGCTGATGACTAGTGCTTGGGGATCAGGAAAATTACTTTGGGAATTATTTTACCCAAAAATATGGATATCATAAACCAAATCATACAATAGAAACATAATAAAAATCATAAAATCCAAGTCATCTATATATAACCAATAGTAAAAATATAAACCACCCAAGAAAATAATAAGAAAACATAGCCATGGTCACCCATCTCATGGTGGTACTTGACTACTAACTATGTCCCAAGTCTCACACCCTTGAAAAAACAAGCAGAAAACTACAACCTGAAGATGAAGTGAACGTGAGAACCTACTATAGAAAAATGAAGGCTGAAAATAAACAGTGGTACAAGCAGGGTGTGAGTAAACAAAGCTTACTAGGATCCCACTAATCAGTAAATGAAATTTATTTATTATAGAATTTAGATATGACTTTTTAAAAAAAGAATAAGATAAATTGATTTTTTTATTATAATTAAATATGATAAAACATTACACATTTAAAAAGGGTAATAAAGAGCCACATGATCCCAAACAATATCTTTTATATTCCAAATTAAATTTATTAAATCTCAAGAGTAAAACTTTCCAAAATACATTTTTAATAAAAATAAACCCTTTTCTATAAAATGAAACACTTTTTTAAGAAAGTTTTGAAACCAATTTCACAATACAAGGTTAAAAATTAATAAGGAAACTATGAGATGATACCATGTATCATCAAACATTTCAACAGAATAAAGGAAGATGCATTGACAAAGAAATTACCTCATATAAATAAATGGATATAATAAAGGTATTCAAACATGGAAACTCTAATGATGAGTAATTATCAAGTGATCAGAGTTATATATCATGTATCAATGTTAAGTGTTAGGGTCATATGTAATATAAAATTCCAAAATATATTAGTGAGTCCAAAAAATACAAGAAAAAAACCATTAGAAACTACATAATTTTTTTAAAACTATTAAGTACACAAGCTTACTGATTTAGTGCACACCCGCCTCGTTGGGCCTCCTCCTTAGCCTGAATCTAATTTCTATAGGGAGTCACTAGTTAGGGTGTGAGTCTAAAATAACATAGCATAAATCTTGGGTCCCTCATCTAGTTACCTAGGTTTCGCATAATTAATAAAATAGGTGAGTGAGATATCAAGAAATAAGGATCACAATGGGGATCCACAACAACATCAACATGCACAATAATAATTCCATTACATACAAAGTTCATATCTCACACTCACCCACAAGCTACCTAAACAACCTCTATTTCAATACTCATCATTATGTGCTATGAGAAAAATTCATCAAGAAGGAGTATATATAAGGGATTAATAAATCATTTACATGAAAAGGGAATTTATTTCACAAAGTACCAAAAAATCCTTCAAGTTAAACCAAATTGATAAACCAAACCATTATCAATTTAATAAAATGTCACATTTATCCATAAAATTCAAAAATGGCCATACTTGTATACTTCCTTTAAACACCATTTTAAAGTTCCAAATGGGTCTTTAATAAAAGGGAAGCCAATCAATACCTTTATTGTTCTGAAATACCATTTTAATAATATTTTTCAAAATAAACCTCACATGTTACAATTTAACTAATTTTAAAAAATAATTTTCAAAGAAAATACACATTTCAAACCATTTGAAAAAATCGTAAATAAAAAAATATTTTTATTAAAAATAGGATTTACATTTAATGAACTAATACCTCTATGATCAATAAAAATTCAATTTAATTTCAAAACAAATCATTAATTTTACAATATAAGACTATCAATGCCAAATAAAATTTTCATAAAAAGGGGAATTTATGATTTGAAACCAATAAAACATGATTAATAAATTTAATATAGAAAACAAGAATTTAAGAGACTCCTAAATCAAAACAATAAGAAACAACATAGAACCACCTACTTAGAATTTCCAGGATCAAACTGCAATGAAACCAAGATGTGTCACCTCTGATGGTGAATGTGAAATCGAGAAAGTGACATCTCAATAGAAGTAAGAAGTGATCCTAGAATCAAAATTACATATTAACCATTTAATATTAATTTAATACCATGGATTACATAGCCACTATAAATAAATAATCAAGATAATAAGGAATATTTAAGGCCAAGAAGAGAAAAATACATCGGATGAGAATCACCGCTTTGAATGACACTCTGATCTACCAAGAGATGAGGTTGGGAGAGCCAAATCACCCAAGAGGATCTCATGGTTTAATTGGATAAATTTGGGATTTTGGGAGAATAGAAAATAAATAAAATAGGGGTTATGAGGTTTAATTACCATTCTAACCCGATGTTGCCTCATAACCTGTCCATTGGATGGCCAGTGGCCCTCACTGGCTAGCCTATATACAAACCATTGCTTTAAAATATATATTTCTCGGTACACACCAGTCTCAAATATTTGTTTCATTCTACAAAACCCAATCCACCTAGAAATGACACCGAGGAGTGGTCTATAAATGAAATAAAACATCAGGATGTAAAAATTTGTTTTGGGATTAGGTTAAGAAGTATAAGGGAACCTAACTTAAAGAAAAGTATATTGGACTGAATGTATTAATGGATTAAATGAAGGTTTAATAATAGAATACATATTCAAATTGATTTTTTAATAATATTATTTTGGATATTATCATATTTTTTTGGTTATAGTATATAATTTAAATTTCATCATGAAAATGAATATGAGAATGGTATATATCTAGAAACCACTATGCATGAAAACCCATATTTTATTACATATTAATTCATGATTTATTACATCAGGACACACTTAATACAACTCTATAAGATAGTTAGGATTAGTGTTTTTGGAAAATTAGATACAAAGAACATTAACTTGAAGCATTGGTATAACATCATCATTTGAAAACTCTAAAACACAACCTTATATCCCTTAGATCATCTAACACTGTATGAGATAACCTGAGGATTTACATAAGAAATGGGTGAGATAAAAATACCAGTGATGGAATAAACAAATTATAATATAATGTAAATCAATACATGTGAGAAAATAGGAAAACCAAGGTAACATAATTGGGGTGAGAATCAGAATCTTGAATAATGAGGCATAATATAACACGATAACATGAAGTCTACAAAGAAATGAGGAAACAAAAAAAAACATGACATCATAAACATAATTCATGGATATACACTAATAAAACATAACATAGTGTTCTTAGGATAACCTCTCATGCACCATACAAGGCATATCATGAGATAAAAACTTTACCCAATGCATTGTAGGTATATATAATTTTGGGTCCACCTATCACTTTCTTATCATGTACATAGATCATACAACATAGGAATTTATTTCCTAAATTTTAACCCCATGATTAAGGATTGTAGGTTATATAAATGAAAATAACCAGTAAATTAAGGGTAAGTACAACTAGGTGAATACCCTTGAGAGGAAATGGATATGAGTATCACTACAAAAATGTTTGGTTTGGAAAAGCATAGGATAATTTCAACAATATAACAGGTTCACATAAAGGTTTATAGAAAGGGTAATGAGAGTTAAATGGGTATTTAATTACTTGGTAATCATAAGTATAGTAATTTTGATGCATGAAAACATATCTCAACTTGAAAAATTGGAAATCAAATGGAATGACCTAAAGAAGGTGCTTGAATAAATAAGAGGAGAGGATCCCATACATTGAGAGGTCGCTTCTAAAATCTTGGTAGGAGATTATTAAGAGATTGGGGGAAACTTGGAGGGAAATAGAGAGGTAATTTCAGATTAATTTCATTATATAATAGTTTTGAGTGAAGAGGAATGGGAGGTTGGGTGGGTTTATATAGAAAAAGAGAGGATAATTCTTTATTAATTTTAAAATTTTGGTTTTGAACACTATATGATAAAGTAAACAAAACCAAAAAAATTACCATAGTTTTTTTACCATGGTTCCTAATAAATATAAGTGTTTTTAAATATCTTATTAGTATAATTACTAATACATTAAATTAATACCCCTGGTGATGTGGAAGTGATTCATGTTTATAAATTATTGATTTTAAAACCTCAAAATATAATATAGGTTTTGGAGGATTAATTAAGGCATTATAAAATTAATTAAATAACCTAAAAAAATTAGTTTAAAAGGGAAAATAATTTTGGTAGTATATAATATTTATTGTATTTATTACACTACTTTTGGGTTTTTATGACGTCATAATACATACTGTATAATTATATCATTTTTAAATTTTACCCAAAAAAGATAATGTATCGAAAATTATGAAAAATTAACTATTGGATAATTTTGATATGATGATTCCAAAATAATATAAATTTTATCTAAATATTTCTCTAAATATCATAATTTATACTTTGAAATAAAAAATACCAATTTTATAAAATATACTAGTTTTTTTGACAATAACAGTTTTCTGACCCCCATAAAAATTAAATTTAACTTCATAAAATTATACTATAATTTATATTTAATAAATATTATTTAATAATATTATTCTATTAAGATATCATTTATTTCAAAAATTATTTAATTCATCAAAGGGAGTGTCTTAACTGAAACTATATGTTTCCTAAAAATACAATTTGTGTTTCATTGTATCGAAATATATTTTTATCAAACTTATTATTTAATCATTATAAAATGTAATATTTAAAAAGAGATAAATATAAAAATTGTTTCATTATATTTAAAATATATAAATTCCTAATATCATGATATAAATACATATCTCTTTATTACACTAGTTAATTCCCTAAGGGTAAGGTGTGCGATGGTTATATTTTCATGGGTTGGTTCAATAAACATGGTTTGGGATGTGATCTCGATGAGCTAGAAATTATCCCATAAATGGTTTCACTCTTGATTTAGTTGTTAAATATCATCTTGGTTTTGTTCAAGGTAAAATCCCAATGATTCTATCACCCTTATAAGATCCAATAAATGTACTTTATAGGGTATGATCTCACTAGCTGAGGCCATCACTTCCTTTGTCTATATCAAATGGTATTTATCATAAACCTTAATAAACTAATTTTAATGTACACTATACAATGGTTGTATTATCAACAATATTTTAAATTTTATAAACCATATAATGGTCAATAATAACCAAAGTAGTGAATATGTTTTCTATAAATTAATTTCTTAATATGAAATTTACCCCAAAAAGGAATTTCATATATAAATGTTTGGTTTATTATATTATTCCACAATTTTGAAATTTATACCTAAAAATTTTCATTTCATAAACTAAAATATATGAGGGTACTTCTATTTTATCACCTCATTATGTTCCCATGTCGCTTCCTTAGACCTATGGTTCTGCCATAACACTCTAAGCAGGTGAGTTTTCTTGTTTTGTAAAACTTTGTTTCTATGATATAATATCTTAGTCGGCTAATACTTGTATCAAATATCATGCACCAATGGTACCAACTATAGATTTATTACATGTGAAGGGTTTGGTATGTACTTCCTCAAGTGGGATACATGAAACACATCATGTACTTGAGATAGGTTAGGTGGGAGTTCTAGTTGATAGGGTATGGATCCGTTGTGATCAAGAATATCAAAGGGGAAGATGTATCTAGGAATAAGATTTCACTTTTTTTTCATAAACCTCCCGAATTTATTCCGCGATCATTTATAAAGGAAAAATTTATCTTTTTATCAAACTCAAGGCCTCATAGATGTTTTTTAGTATAGTGTTTCTATCAAATTTTCATGAATTTAATACGATGCTAAATTATTTGAATCTTCTCTATCATATAATGGATAATATCAGATCCCATCAGCTTTTACTCTCCAACATCATCCTAGTATGTTAGAGTCTAACACCTCTTCCCATACAGAGCCTCATAAGGTTCCATTTGAATGTTAAAATGGAAACTGTTGTTATATGAGAACTCCACTAGGGTAAGGTGTTGATCCCAAAATCCTTGTAAATACATTGAACATGTTCAATGTATAACCTTTAGATTTTGAATATTTCTCTCAGACTGACCATATGTATAAGGGTGATAAAAAGTTCTGAATCTTAATTCTATATCTAATTCTTACTTAAGGATTCTCTAAAACCTTGAGGTAAATTTTGGATCTTATTCAGATACAATAGAGAGTTTAAACCCATATAGTTTACCACTTCCCTTATGTATATCATGCTAAGTTGGTCAAGAGACAAATCTTCCTTGATAATAATGAAATGCACTCACTTGGTATGGTGTTTGAATACAACCAAGATAGAATTATTTTCTTTAGGTATCCTATGGAGTCTTATAATTAAATCCATTGATATGTTTTCACATTTAAATATTGGTATTGGAAATGGTTGAATTATACCCTTAGAATTCTATCATTCTTCCTTGACTTGTTGGAATACCAAGCATCGAGATAAAAAATCTACAATATCCCTCTTTATGTTATCACATAAGAAGTTTTTCTTCAAATAAATATACATAATTGCATTTCCTGGATGAATAGATAAGGATGAGAAATAAAAATAATATAGAAATTTCCTCTTTATTTTTGGTTTTTATGGGATATATATTTAGGTTTCGAAAATTAAAAATTCATCTTCAACTAAGTTAAACTATGGAATATTCTCTACCTTATTCTGTAGAAAATAATCATCTTTCTAGGCATCGTTGATCCTCTCAAGAATAGATTTTTGATAAGTTATTTGGGAAAGGTAGGTTGAAGATCCTTTTATTATTCCCATGTCCATCCTTTTCATGTCCAAGAATACTGGATCCCTTTCAATCCTCATCATGGATAAGGTTTGAGGATCCTTTCAACCTAGAGAATCTAACACTTTTTTTATTTTAATGAATAGTTGTTTATAAAAAAATCATAATACTTGATCATCTCTAACTATATCAATCAGCCCATATTAAACTCTTTTTATGTTAATATATACTTTAGGATTTTATGATATGTATATATGTCACATTTTCTTCATAGATATAATGTTGATAAATATTCAATGTGAAGATCACTAAAACCAATTCTAGATCATGAATTGGGTAGTTCTTCTAATTGATATTTAATTTTTGGGAGGGATAAGCTATCAATTTTTCATATTTGTGAGTACACAACCCAAGACCTTTTTAGACACATCACTATAGATAGAAAAATACTTCCCAATTGGTTGGTAATGTGAGAAAAAGTGTATTGATTATCCACTTATTCAAATTTTAAAGAGGTATTTTCATTCATTATTCTAAAAAAGCATGACCCATTCTGAGTAATATTGGTTAGTGGTATTGAAAATCCTGTTAAGTTTCTAAAAATCTAATGATTATACACCATTAATCCAATAAAACTATTTATTTCTGTCATAGATGCTGGTTTATTCCATCCATTAATTTCCATTTATTTTGAATGATCCATAGATATCCATTTACTGGTGATAACATTCCCTATTAAAGTTACTTTCTCCATCCAAACTCACATTTACTATAATTGTAAATAAAACTTTCCATTTGAAAAGTATTTAGTATGGAATTCAAATGTATATAATGTTCTTCTTTTTATAGTTGATAAGAATATCATCTAAAAATACTACCCTCAGTTTTTCATGGTAATCCATAAAGACTTTATTCATCAAGTCCATGAATATTTTTATAGAATTTTCGAGTCCAAATAGAATAACTATGACCTCATAGTTTCTGTAGCTTGTATGAAAAATGGTCTCGGTGATATCCCACTTCTTCAAATTTACTTGGTAATATCTTGGCTAAAGATCCACCTTGGAGAAGTATTGGGATCCACCTAGATGTTTGTATAAGTCATCACTCCTTGGTAGAGGATACTTATTCTTCATCATAATCTTGTTGAGATCATGATAATTAATATATAGGTGCATTGGCCTTTCCTAATTTTTAATGAAGAGGACCAGTTCACCCCATGATGAAGCATTTGGGAATATGATCCCTTTATCCATATTCTCCCATAATTATTTCTTCATCTCCTTAAGTTCAATAAAGACCACTCAATATGGATTATTAGATTTTAGAAAATATTTGGGTATAAAATTGATTGATAACTCAACCTCATGGTTAGAAATAAGACTAGAAAATTCTTCAAGAAACACATTGGAAAATTCCATTACAATGGGAATACCATCAAGTAAGATCTTTTATTTAGTCTCAAATAGTTTAGCTAGATATTATTACACTCATGGCAGTAATATATATTATTTAGATATTGGTACCAAATAAAATTCATCCTCCATGCATTTGAATAGAATCAGAGGGAAATTTGTGATATCGAGGGTGATTTCCTTCTCTTGGAAATTTATGTTGGAGATATATAAATAAATACAATACATTCCAAAAATTTCATCAAATCTTGATAATGGTAGTGTCACGACCTGACCCTACCAGTCCCAAGACACAACTACCTCATGCCCGCCTCCCTAGGCTAGAGGTTGGCGACCAGCGCCGAAGGCGTAACAATCTCGGGGAGGCCTTCGCCTAAGTACCTGTACTCATGCACACACAACCCACATGACGCAGTATTGAAGAGTAAAAAGGAAACCAAAAGACAGGCAGCTATACCCCAACCACAGTCATGCATCACCAACTAAAAAGAGTAAGTAAAGTGCTGGAAGTACTGACAAGTAAACTGAAATGTAAAAAGGGAAAACATGCACCCAACCACAAAGATGACACAACCTGGCAACTGGTGAACAAAAGAGGACAACTGGATAGACTCCCACCTGAATACTCTAGCATGACTGTGGTACACTTCTCCAACTGCTATGTCCTCTACGCTCCTCCATAGTCATGATCGACCTATCCGTCATCTACAAGCGCACACCAGGTACGAGCAAAGCCCAAACAGGGGTGAGTATAAGGATACTCAGTAAGATGCCCCAAAAGATCAAGGGAGCAACAAAGGAGGCACTAAATAGGTGAGCAGTAGAATAACAAGAATTGTAGAAAAGTTTAGTAAAGAGAGTGCAACTCCACCCAACAGAAATAAGTAGGCACGGACCCCAGGGAGTGGGAACGAAATTAGGGTCCAATTATATATATATAAGTTCTCAACAAGAAAACCAAATGAGTGTGTAAGGGGTTATACATCTCCAATCTTAGCAAAGGATAAGTCGCCATCAGTTCCATGTAAATCCATCCTCATAGCCCAGCATCTCGTGTCGTCCACCTAGGAAGCCCAAGTCAGAAGGGCTCAATCACTGCACTTTAATACTGTCCGATTTGGGTGGCACTGACTTGCCCGCATGGTTTTAGGTCACGTCTCAAGGACGCGTCTCAGTGGGGAAAGTGCCCCTCTTACTTTTGGGTCCTTAGGTAATGTTAAAACAGTCACACCACTGATCCGCACAATCAGGGTCCTGCTCTGGTAGTCACGATGAAAAAGTCACCGACTAGCCTCATTAGAAGGGCTGAGTTAGAAGCGTCAATGGGTGACCCATTACCCAGCCCTGCTGGAGGGTAAACCCAAATACATAATAAGGAAACCCACTTCCCAGTCCTTCTGGAGGGTAAATTTGGAATAAATCGACGGGTTTCCCACTGCCCAACCCTGCTGGAGGGTAAACCTGGAACACGTCGACAGGCGACCCACTGCCCAACCCTGCTGGAGGGTAGACCTGGAACAAGACGACGGGTGACCCACTGCCCTGCCCTGCTGAAGGGTAAACCTGGAACACGTCGAAAGGTGACCCACTGCCCAGCCCTGCTGGAGGGAAGACCTGGAACAAGACGACGAGTGACCCACTGCCCAGCCCTGTTGGAGGGTAGACCCTAAATCATTCTGATAGCTTCGCACTGCTACTGACATCACCAGGTGTCACTAACAACACCACTGTGCATTGGTTAGGAGTGCGTAAAAATAATATCTCCATACCACATTAACATGATCTCAAAGGAGGCTCTACATGCCCAAACAGGTTTCACCGTTGTAGTTCTCACGGAGAAACACGCGAGATAGACTACTTACTCGCCCGAAATGGACAACCGGTGAATATGGTACTATTCACTATAGCCGGCCTGTGTGGGGACCACACCCCTGCTCCGATACTCATCAGGAAAACTGCGCCATCATGATACTCTTGAAAAAACATGCAGAAACGACTACTCATATACCCCGAACAGACGTCTAGTGAAAATGGTGCAAAAACACTACACGCAGCTGAAAGATGGCCCATAGGGCCCATGTCTCAAATCCCACTTCAATGCTTGAAATCATACTAGAAATATCCGCTTCGATGCCAGGGTCGCATCACCGCTGACGGCGCTCAAATCGGACATCGGATGTGTCCGCGCCAATCAAAACAAGAATCCCGGCGTAGCACTTAACGCACGTGTCGTGCCACCGAGCTCTCGTACCAGGAATTATAATCCCCAAAACCATCACAAAACCCTCATATTAAGTCGGGGATCACACTGCCACATACGGTACACAAAATAGACACCCGTAGCAAATGTTACGGGTGTCTGAATCCGGAGGGGACGGAGCCCCATGGCCAGGACCGGCCTAGCCGGCCGGTCCAACCGTCCTGGACCGGATCGTGCCGGCCGGCCGCGGACCTGCGATCCACTCTCAGACCGGCCGAGTCCGGTCTTCATGCGTGAAGACCCGCGGGACGCGGGTCTTGTTCCCCCACGGGGTCGCATGCCGCGACCCTGGTCGACCCCCGTGCCGCGGGTGTGTCCGCCGCCTGCCGCCTGAAGCGCGACTGCCATGCCACCTGAAGCCCGGACCACCTCGCCGCCTACACCCTGGACTGTCGCGCTGCCTGCACCCTCGAGCGCCACGACTGCTTGGAGCGTGGACCACCGCGCTGCCTGAAGCCCGGACCATCGCTAGAATCGCCGGAAAGCGGGAAAAGCGGCCGGAAAACTTCCCGCGGTCACCCCAGGCACCCTGGGACCCCAAGATTTGATCTGAAAGAATTGTTGTGAAGATAAACTCGAGCACTAAGAAACCAAGGGCTTTTCTCGATGATCGGACAACAATTAAATGTGACTAACTAAATTTAAGAAGATTGCGAGAATGAAAAAGATAAAACATAAGCCTACCTCGAGGGGCGTTGCCCGTCGCTTCACGATTGGGATGCAAGAGCCACTGCACCTTGCTGGAGTGGTGGGTGAGAGGTTGGATCCCTGTTTAGAGCCCTTGCTCTAGGGAAGAACGTCCAAGGAGGGGTGAAGATGGTGGGTGATGTGTTTAAATAGAAAAAACACACTTAACCACCAGTTCATCGGCCCGTACCCGAACTTTCATCGGGGCCGAGATTAAGCCTCCCTTAGGGTAAACACCATGACTTGAACGTAATGGCAGCCTAGAAATTTTAATCTGATCCTCCATTCAAAAGTTATCAAATTTGACACCCGAGACTGCTAAATTACAAAAATGTCCCTGGGGGCGTTTTTCACAGTCGGCCCGTGCCCGTGAAAATTATACCTCTCTTAGGGTAAATGGCTCATTCTGGACTCAACGGTGCCCTCGGTTTTCCCGTCCGAGCTACCGTTTAGGAGTTATTATATTTATTTAGCCCGACCAGTGTGAACGCACTTCAAAATTAATTCTGGCCACACCAGGGTTCGGAATCGCACTTCGTCAGAACACCCTGCTCTGGAATAACATCAAGAAAATTTCAAATTCTTACAGGCTCAAAACCAAGGTTCCTACAGGTAGAATCACAAGATTATCTATGATGTTTATCACACAAAGTTTGACAAGGGATGATTTATATACTTGTGATGCAAAAATTGACCCATTTTCCATGTTTATAGATAACCTAACTTCCATATTTTGTGGTGGTGTTAGGATAGTTCTACTAAACATTAATGATATGAAAGAATGCATAGTGGCTGAATAAAATATCATGTTCTCTATCCTTGAATAAATAAATAGTGTACCTATAACCACTTCGCTATCAGGATCCACCTCAATAGTTGTCATGGAATATACTCACCCATGATCTCTAGGCCTTAGGGTTTGTTATCATTAGTTATCCTAAAAACCCTCAGATTATGTAATTTATTCACATAGTTTCCATGTTCTTCTTAGTTAAAAAAATGGATAATTGAATGAGGGTTGAATGGAGAATGCCTTTTTTCCATCAAATTGGTCGGTTTTTACTATCGAAAATCTATATATAGGTTCCCTTACTTCCCACACCAAAAATAATTTCTTTATCACCTTTAAAAAATTTATAGGATGCTTCCCATATTTTTGAAAAGTGGGGTGATGGAATTTTTTACCCCATGATATTTTTTCATCGCACCACTAAAAATTTAAATCTATTCTTTTATTATTGTCTCCAATACCAAGAGACCCTTTAAATTAAATGATATTCATTTTATCACTGAGGGAACATCATGAAATTTCATCATAGTTATAAAAATCATAAATGGATAATGATTTTCATAAAATATAATTTATCTCACCAAAGAAGTAGTATACTTTACTTTTGGGGGTAATGAAAAATCTAGAGGAATATCGTTCAATTATTGTGAAGTTTTTTTTAACTTGAAAATAGATTCTTCATCATTTTTATTGAGTCTAAGTAAATCACTCTCCATTTTAAGTCAGATAATGTGAAAAAATATTTTTCAATTTTTTTTAGAAATCCTTCAAATCCATCACTTCAATATCCTCCTCAAGTTTTGTATTATTGAATAAAAACCACTATTTATCAGCTTATACTTCCATATGATAAACATCCAACATGAAAATATCTTTCTCAGAGCATTGATGGATGGAGAATATCTTTTCAATGAAGTTGATATATTATTCTATAATAAAAAGTTAAGAATATATACTGAAATATAGAGTCCTTTGTCACATATAGTTCTCAATTGAAACTTTATATTTCTAGGGTGGATTAAGGTGTTTCTTCTAATTTAGATTTCTGTTCAAAAATTGAGTTAACTAAGAAAGTATTGTAATACAGTTCCCAATTCCTACTCTCATCGAGTTTGGAATCTAATTTGGATAGTCATTACATTTCCCCTCACATTTTTTGTTGAATCCATTTCTGCTATTTCTAGCGATTAACTAGAATAAAGGAAATATTAGGGATGAATATTTTTAAACTATTAAACACATAAATTGGAAACCAAGAACAGTAAAGGGATAACTAATAAATGACATATATTATTTTACCTAGGAATTTATAGGTCTGAATCTTAGTTATCCATGATCTATTTCCTAATATAAAATCTTATAGGAATTTTTGTTCCCTTAAAAATGTTCGTAATAAAATTGTGAATTCAGAAAATCATATAACCTAGGATTTGCAAACTAGGTTTTCATAAAGGAACATTTTCATGCATTAGGTGATGATTGAGTTCCACTCAATTCACCGTTTTTGGGGTTATTACCCTTAGATACATCTGTAATAGATCCATATCCACTTATAGTATCCAAGAAGGGATGTATTATCTAGGAAACCACTTTATATACACTTTACCAAAATATATGTATGTTTCCCTATGTGTATTCTTATCCCTAATACTTTCATAATAGAGTTGTATAATAATAATCCAAAAAAAAAACTAAACTTTCCTTTGATACCAATTGTGACAACCTATATTTTATTACATGTTAATTCATGATTTATTATATAAATATACACTTAATACAACCCAATAATATCATGAGGCCTAGTTTATTTGGGAAATTATTTAAATAGAATATTAAATTGAATCATGGGTATAACATCATTATTTAAAAAATACTAAATTCTCCCTTATATTACTTGGATATTCTAAAACTGCATGGGATAACATGGGGACATATGTAAGAAAGGGGTGATGTATAAATACCAATAAGGGAATAAAAAAATCATAACATAAGGTAAATTATTAAGTATGATCCAATATACATATCAAGGTAACATAAGAGGGGATATAATCATAATATTAAACAACGAGTCATGATATAACCTAATAATATAAAGGAAACATAAGAATGTGGCAAAGAAATAAAACATGACATCATAAACATAAGTCAAGGATAAATTCCAAGAAAACATAACATAGTGTCCTTAGGATAACCTACCATGAACCATATATCTAATCTCATGAGATAAAAAAATTACCTAATGCATTGGAGGGATATATATTTCTGGGCCCACCTGTCACTTTCATATCATATACACGCATAAGTGTGCCACATAAATCATAAAATATAGGGATTTATTTCATAATTTTAAACCCCATTATTAAGGATTATGGTTTAAATATATGTAAATGACTAATAAACTAAATGAAGGTATTACTAGGTGAATATGCTTAAGTATAAATGGATATGGGTATTCACTACACAAATGTTTGGCATGGAAAATCACAGGATAAATTCTACAGAAAAAAGGTGTATATAAAGGTTTATTTAAGAGGTTAATGAGAGTGAAATGGGAATCTAATTAATTTATAATGATAATTAAAGTAATGTTGATGTGTAAAAACATATCCCAAATTTAAAAATTTGAAATAAGAAGACATGACATAACAAAGGTGCTTTCATATTGAGGGGAAAGAGAGGACCCCTTACCTCAAGAGAGTGCTTTTAAAAGCTTGGGAGAAGATTATTAAGAGATTGGGGGAACCTTGGGAAGGCTATAGAGAGTTAAGGTAGGAGTAAATTCATTATAAAAGAGATTTTAGTGAATATTAATAGGAGGTTTAGTGGGTTTATATAGAAAAATAGAGGACGATTCTTTATTAATTTCCAAACATTGGGTTTGGACTCTATATGATAAGGTAAACAAAGAAATAAAACTTACTGTGGTTTTACAAATGGTTTCTGAAAAATAGTAGTGATTTTAATTATTTTATAAAAATATGATCCGAAAAAATTAAAATAACACCCTTGGTGATGTGGAATTGAGTCATGTTTATAAGAAATGTATTTTAAAACCTTAAAATATAATATATGTTTTAAAAGATTCATTAAGGATTTATATAATTTTTCAAATAAATTTTAAAAAAAATTATTTTTAATGGGAAACATAAATTTGTTAAAGGATAATATTTATTGTATTTATTAAATAAATTTTGGTATTTTATGATGTAATAATATGTATAATATAATTATACAATATTTAATTTTTACCCAAAAATTTGGCTATCTTAGAAAATTATGAAAAATTAAACTTTGATTAATTTTGAAATGATGATTTAGAAAATAATATTTATTTACTAAATATAATTATATAAATATGAGAATTTATAATTTTAAAAAATACTCATTTATTGAAAAATACTATTTTTTTGAGAATAAAAGTTTTCTGACCCGTATAAAAATTACATTTGGCCACATAAAATTATATTATCATTCACATTTAATAAATATAATTTAATAATAATATTTTATTAAAGTAAAATTTATTTTAAAAATTATTTAATTTATTAAAAAGTGTGTCCTGATTGATACTATATATTTTCCAAAAAATTAAATTTATATTTCATCATATCAAAATCTATTTTTTATCAATCTTATTATTTAATAATTATAAAATGTAATATTAAAATGGGATAAATATAATAATTATTTTATTAGAAATAAAGTATAAAAATATATACTATTGGGGTCTAGATACATATCCCTTTATTAAAATAGTGAACGCCCTAAGGGTAAGGTGTGCTATATTGAGATTTTCATGGGGTGGTTTGACACACTTGGTTTAGGCTATGATCTCAATGATATTGACATTCTCTAGTAAATGGTTTCGATTATAATTTATTTTTTGAATCTTGTATTGGGATTGGTTAAGGGGAAAACCATTGATTCTATCTCCCTCAGAATCTCTGATAAATTGGCTTTATAGGGTATGATCCTTCTGATCGAGACCATTGATTCTTAGTGAATGTCAAATAGACTTTATTAGAACCCGGAATATACTAATCTTAATGGTCACTATACAATGAATATATTAACAATTTTTATGATGATTAATGGGATTTTTAATTTGTAAAACCATACAACGATCCAAAATAACCAAATTAAGGCATGTGTTTTATATAAATTCATTTATTAATAAGTCATTTACTCAAAAAATGAATTTTATTTATAAATTTTCATCTCATTTCACTATATCTTATAACCAAATAAGGTATCAAACTTAAATAGTTTAGAATTTTAGTATATGCCTATTATGAGGGAAAATTCTAGTTTCCTAGTCTAACCTAAAGTGGAGTGGTTGATATCTAAATAGAAATTAAATATAGATATTATTTTCTAATTTTAATTTATGACTGATATATATCAATGATATTCTGGTATATTCTAAAAGTTAATTAGATTATGTGAAACATATAAGGTTTTTTATTTAAGAATTTTTCTTAAAGGTTTGAAAACATATATTAAATGGTATTAATAACCTTGAAATGTCAATTTAAGACAAGGTTATATTTTTGGGGTCAACTATTGGAGAACACATAATTGAGGTATGGAAAACACTTAAGCTCAATATTTTCCTGATGTTGTGGTAATAAAGGGTTGGATGGTTTTGAGAAAAGTGTGTTAAATAAAATTGATAGTCTTGGAACTGATTACTGATTTAATAAAAAAGTAATCCATGATATATTTGGTCAGGTTTATCTCATTTTTTGGATTATGATATATATTGAGTAGTGTGTGAATTTATGAACTAGCTATTAATAAATTTGAGGGTTAAATATAGAGTTAATTTTTATATGAATATATTATTTCACTATAGTTTAATGTCTTATAGATTCAAATGATTTCGGTAAATTAATATTTTAGAGAATGTATGATTAGTGTATATACATTCTTGGGTATGCAATTTTATGAATTATTAACGTTGTTTGAGGAAAGGTAAGTAACATGATATAACATAAGAGAGTAAGGTAGATTTTTTGATAAGTTATATCCTAGATGATAAATATGTTAATAATACCCTCACTTACTTTCATATATAATTAATAATTAAAAATTGCGAGAGAATAATTTATTTAAGGGGATAAAGTGTAATTATGTGATATTTTGGATCCTTTAAAACAATACTATCTTTGATATATTGTGTTACAAACAACAACGAACACATGAATCACTAAACTAAAATGATACAAAACATATTAGATGATTATTATTAAGACAAATATAATAATAATACCTTTACTAAATAAAAGGATTTTAATCAATTTAAAATGATTATATTTACAATATAAATAAATAATATTAAAAGGGATATTTTTTTTCAAATAACTATTTTTAAAGTATTATATTATTTACCCTAATAAATTAAATTTACAGCTTTTAAAATATTATTATAATAATGTTTGATATTTTAATATATGAACTAACATGTTAACATTATATAAATTAGATATTGGTATGAAGTAATATTAAAAACACTCAATGTTCAAAAAATTCATTTTTTCAATAAAAGTAGCCTTTCTTTATATTTTTTATTTCCTTAAAAAACATATAAATCTTATAAATTTAATTTTATAAAAAATAATAATATTTTTTAATTGAGATTTTCAAAATTATCTTAATTTTATTTTTTGATATTTTTCTAAAACAATTTAGTTTTATGTGAATAGTGAAAAAATACTAATTTTCCTAATTCCATAACTTTTATGAATTAAAAGTATTTGAAAATATTTTTCTATAAAAATATATATTAATAAATTAAAATAAATATTTTTATAATACTTGGTGCAATTTATAAACCCCATTTCTAATGTTTTGGAAACTAAAGTAATATTTTATACTAAAAACTATTTTCATTCACTTATATTAAAAATTAGCAATCATCACTTTTAGAAATTAAATATAAAAAATTTATTTAATATTTTATATCAATATGATCATATTATTTTATATGGAAAATATCATTTTTATTCATAAAAGTATGATTACTAAGATTTAAGTTAATGACCCTGATAATAGTGAAAGGGTTTTTTTCAATGAATTGTTTGGTTAATGTTGTGTGATTTTTATCTAATAAATTAAATTGATCTATGTTATATAATGAATTTGATGTTATTTTTTACCATATATACAAATATATTATCACCCATGAAATTTATAATCAATACTAAATAATATTGAAAACATTTAATTGGAAAAACAACATGTTTCTACAATTTTTTTTTCAATATATTAAATTTTTTAATTATAAAAGATGATTTTATATAATATATAAAGTTAATTACACTATATGGAACATGAATTTAGGTTTATAACAAAACAATTTTATTATAATGGCTACCTTTTATTTTTTTTAAAATATAAACTACTACAGTAAAAACAAGTTACCAAGGTAAAAACAAAAATGGTAAAATTTAAAAAAAATTGGTAAAAGGATTGAAACATGTTTAAAAAATGTAATAAAATGGGTGTTGAAGGATTTATCAACCATATATCACCCAAAAAACGATTATTTTTTTCACTTTTGAAACCATTTACCCTTGAATAGTCACATTTCATTATTAAAAATATTGGATGTTCACAAAAGTGCTATTTTCTTCACTTATAAAAGGGATCACTTTCACTATATGAAGGTTAAAAAATAATTTCTAAATTACTTGAACACCTTCCCAATTTTTCTCTCCTAGAATTAAATTTCATAAACTAAATCCTCTGGTTACTATAAGTTTTCTTAAGCCATATATCTCTAAGGAAACTTTCAAGAGAAGGTTTGAGGTCTTAAAATGAGTATTACATAATCATTATTATTTTATTATTACTTATTCCATCCAAAACCTATACTAACCATTATTATATAATGAAAAAAAATCATTATTATGATGAAGTATTATTATATTAATGTAACAATACTTATTATTCCTTTCCACCCAATTAGAAAAACAAAATAACGTCAATCATGCATTGTGCAGACTATTACCTCCATGAAGCAATGTCTTCTATTTTTCACCACCTCCTCTCTTAGTTAGTTACAAGGGTCAAATTTATAATAAAATATTTATATATAATATAATAATTTTTATTAATTTACAAATTATAATCCACCTTCTTTCCTCCTCATTATTTGAGAAATGAAAGTGTTAACTGTGCCTTGTGCGGACTACCGCTTCCACGAAGTAACATATCTATTTTTTCATTTTATTTATTACTTACTTATTTATAAATATAAATATATAATTTATAAACTTATAATTATCTAAATAATATCATTATTATTCTTTAATAATGATACTATTCCCAAAATAAACCACTTGAATAGTCACAATCATCCATTAATTTGGTAGGTTCATCATTGGGTCGGTTTAACCACCCTCTTAAAAAATGATATAAAATAGTATGATGGAAGACTATTAGAGATTAATTTATTTTAATACATGATATAAATAAAAAAATATATATTTTAATTTGGTTTTTGAATGGTAAAATTAATTTTAAACTCTTGATTTAAGATACCAACACCCATTTATGAAAAATCACCAAAACATGCTCATCGTTGATTTTGTATTTACAGAACCTGAAAAAAACTCTTATAGAATGAAATTAAATAATTATAAATAATTATAAAAAATAAATTATAGTACATTTTTTTATCTTAGAATTATGAATGATTGGAGAAGAATAAATAACAACACCACTATTACAAAACTAGTTCAACAAGATCAAGATTACTCACACCCGATATTGAATGTAAATAATAAATAACTAATATATATGTAGATAATGGTTATAAACTAATTTTATAAAAGTCTATAGATAATAATATGGTTATGATAAGGTTTTTTAAGATATGTTTTATACAGTATATTCAAGTGATTTAGTGAAAGTTTGGAATTAAGGCAAGAGTTTCTTGTCTCAAATTTTCACCCTTGAGACATATTTATTATTTTTAACCATGTCTTATTTGGGAATGTTTATATTCTAAAAATTAAATATTTCTTATCATGATCATATAATTATTCTTGGTATTTAATTTTTAATTTTAAATCACACCCTTCACAATATTTTTAATTGAATGTTTCTAAGGGTGTATGGGTAATCTTTGTATCAAATTTAATTTCACGAGACATGATTTATATTAGACACAATTATTTATTTTTTACAGTGCACTAACATAACTATTGTCTTTATGTATAAAATATATTCCATTTAATGACATATTAATGTCTATTTTATGATCTTCTTCTCAAGATATTTTGATTATAATGTTACCAATTCCATGAGGGTTTTCTCCCCAATCTCATTTTCAAATTGGCATTTTTTAAAGATAATCCATATATGGAATTTTTATAATTTTATATTTAAAATCATTAAAATTTTATACTCCTCTGTTCATTATTTGGGTTTTAATTTTCTTCTACCAATTTCATTTATCCCTTGCAACATTACTTAACCATTATAAGGAAACCGACCATAATTTTTATTTTTGGTTGGGGATGTCCTTTTTTCATGTCTATATTCATTATAAACATTTGGGAATGGTATTATATATAAATTAATAATCGACTAAGGTAATTTTATACAATTTCAACTTATTTAAATCTTTCTAATTAATTTTTACCATTTTCTGTATGGGTCATTTCCATCAATGTGTGAAAATAATCTCAATTTTAATGATTATCATGAGAACACATTGTTCAACTAAAATTTTCATTTTATATGAAACTTTATCTCTATGTTTTAAAGGATTATAAAATAGATTATTTTTCTCTTAGTTTTATGAACTGTTTATTTTAAAATTATTTTAAAATATCAAGGATGTTACTTATTTCCAAAGTGATCTTTTTCTTGAACTCCTAAAAAGTGTTTTTCATCTAATTCATTGTATTTTGAAATATATTATGCTTAATAAAGGATATTATTCAAGCGTTTCCATATAAATTACTTATATGGATGGCTTGTTTAATTTTATTTTTATTCAAAGATATGATCTATCATTGTGTTTGTCTTTCCAAATCATCCTCTATTATAGGCATCATTTTTATTCCGATGCCTTTCTTATGTGAACACTCTATATTTACTTAATTTGATTGAATGTTGTTCACCTATATTCCATACACTAATTGATTAGGGATATTATTTACTTCAAAATATATCACTTTATATTTATAATTTTAGTTTTAGGTATGCTTATATAGAAATCTATTCAATTTTCTAGTTGGGGAAATATTGAAAATCCATATACTTGTTGTTTCAATATCGATTTTTATTGATTACTAAGTCATGTTAGTCATATATTATATATTATATTTATTATGTAATATTATGAATTTATTTGACTTAATTAGTGATGGGTATGGGCTGATATAAATATCCCCACACTCCATTGATAGGTTTTATGAGATAAACTATTTTGGGTATTTTGGTGTATGCTTACCCAAAACAAAATATTATATATATGTAGGGACTTGACAGTAAAATCATAATATTTAATATCTTGATGTTTTTTAGGGAATTTAACTAACTATCCTTCATTATATATTTCATCCCTAAGGAACTAGTTTTTTATATCCATGCGATCTTTTTTCTTTACATTGTTATCCATGGATATATTATGCTATCATTTTTATTCTATTATGGTATTTTTTTAGATATCTATTTCTGCCATATTATTTTTTATCATATTATAATCACTTATAATCTTTGAATGTTATCTATTAGTTTCACTATTGGTTAATTTTTTAGCTCACCATTTTTATGTTTCCAAATCCCCATATTATGAATACAAGTATTACACATGATATGTCTAGAAGAGTTGCATGTTTAGAGAACTTTTTGGGAGATATTGAGGATTTATTACAGATTATGTAATTTCTTATATAGTGGAAAAATTTCTTTTTGATGATAAAGAAATGGGATTTTTTGTTTTATTGTTTTTAATAGATCTTAAAAACTATTAACCTATAAAACTTCTCAATGTGTATGACTCAATTTTTATTGGTGATATTGTACATATTGATGATTAAAATGGGGTAAATTTTTTGAATTTCAATGATCGTATGAAAAGAATGTGTTTATTCACACTAGACTTCAGGATTGATGGTCTGGGGTGCTACGTATTCCATCCAAATTAGTTATAAATACTCTATATGAGATATGGATTGGGTAACATCCCAATATGACTTCTATAAATATTTTTGGTTGTGAAGTATTCATATAATGATCGGTATTGTATATTCTTTATACTAATTCAAATAAGTTCTTATTTTTTGGTTATCTTAAGGTAACTAAGTGATATTGTTTCTAAACTCATACCAATCACAAAGTTTTTAGGGTTCGAACTAGTATATTATTTGAGAAATAATATATAAGTCGAGTTGTTAGTGGGAGTAAATTTGAACTTGGATAAGTTCAAGACTGAAAAATAGGAAGTGTTCCTAAGATAGAATTTTTTTTAGTACCATAAAAGTTGTGAAAGAAAAACCAAATCAAGTTAGTGAAGAACCTAAAAGTTAATGATAATTAAGTAATGTTCATAAATAGTGAACCTATTAATTTATGGGAGTCTATAGAGAGTTATGATTGTAAGAAATGGTTAAAAGAAATGGAATATTAAATGGAATCTATGTATACCAGCCAAGTTTTGAACTTTTTGGATGTAACTAAAGGGGTGATACCCATTAGATACAAGTGGGGTTTTTCAATAAAACTAACATGGATGGTACAATATCTACTTATAAAGAACGTATAGTTAAAAAGGTTACAATAAAATTAATGGTATGAGATATAAAGAAACCTTTTCACATATAGTGATGATAAATTCTATTCAAATATTTCTTTCTATATTAGCTCATTTTGATAATGATATATATCAAATGGATATTAAAACCGCTTTCTTTAAAGATAATTTAGCCTAGGATGTGTATATGATACAACCTGAATGTTTTAAAGTAATAAATGAAGCTATTAAGGTACAAAGGACACAACAATCCAGTTTTGGATTGAAGTAGGTTTCTCAAAGTCATATCTTTAGGTTTGATGATGTGATCAAGGAGTTTGGTTTTAATAAAAAACACCGATAGATCTTGGGTATACAGGTGGATTAGTTGGAGCATAGTGGTGTTTATGATATTGAATCTAGATGATATACTTATTATCATAAATAACATCTAAACACTTCATTCTATGAAGATGTGGTTGAGTGAATGATTATATATGAAAGACATGGGTTATGTACCTGACATACTGGGTATGAATATCTATTAAGATAGATCTAAGTGGTCTCTTAGAATCTATTAGGACACATAAATTGGTAAATTGATAAAGAGTTTTATCATATAGGACTCTATAAATGTGTCCTTACTAGTGATCTATAGCATGAATCTTAGTAAGAACCAAGATCATTCTAAGGAGTTGATTGATATAATATCCCATAATTTTTCCACAGGATTTATCATATATGGAATGTTATATACTTGAACTGATGTCACCTATACTCTTAGAATAACATTTATATACTAATACAATCCTAATTAAGTTCATTGTATTTCTATTATGAACATCCATAAGTACATGATATAGACCAAAGAGATATTCTTTATCGTTGGAGGATTGGATGGGATTTGTGTAGATAGTTAAAAAGATTAAAGTTTCCAATTTGATAGTGATGATATGAAATCTCAATCTGGTTTTTTGTTTTTCCTGAATGGTAGATCTATAATTTTGAAGAGTTCCAAACATGCTATTATGGCTGACATAACATCAGAGGTAGAGTGTATTGATACATCAGAAGATTGGAAGGACACTATTTGGATCATAAATTTCATCTCAGAACTAGAGATTATTCTTAGCATCTAGGGAGTGATCAAGATTTATTATGATAGTAATGGATATATTGGCCAATCCAAGGATACCTGATCTCACCAAAGGACTAAACAATGATTCATAAATAGCATATTATATGAGTGATAGTTAAGAGGGGTGATTTTATCATATTTTGGGTGTCTACAGATAACATTTCAGTGGATCCATTATGAAAACAATTATCACAATATAATAATGATAGTCATGTAGAGTATATTGGTTTATAATACCAAAGATATTTATATAATGGGTGAAATGTATCATGTATTTATAATAAATGTAATATTCATTTATCATTTATTCATGTGTTATGAAATTTACTTTATATGAACCTTAAAATGATAATATCCCCTCAAACCATGACTTTGATTTATCCATAATTTACGATCATCACAAATTATAATGAGTTTTCATAATATTTTATGATTAACATGAGTAGTGTACTTATGGTATAATTTGCAGTGACTTATTATTTGGAATTAATCTCTAAGTAAATCTTATGGAATATCATAGAATCATCAATATAATTTGGGGTGAATTCTTATTATTAATCCTTCTTTACATGAGGTTGGTGAGATACCTAGCTTGAGAACCCTCCTACTTTGATATCTTTATTATTCAATCCATTGTAGAATAACTAATATGAGGGTGGTTGGGTATGTTGCTAATCATTTCATCAGTTGGAGATCAACCAAGATGAGTTTTGTGCACTGTATGATGAGAATAAACATTTGAGATATGATTGAATTAGGCTAAAAAATGCATGTCCATGCATAGTTGAGTCACATATGTTGTGTTTAACTACTTCAATGAGTGACATGTGATACACTCATTTTTAGATGAATAACTAGTGATGTATTCATATACTAGGTTAGTATTTTTAGAGAATAAAGAAACTATGAGAAGTACGATAATAGATTAACATTTTTCCTTGTCAATTGGTCACTCTTTGTAATGGGAAAAGCAATTATATAGGTATAAAAATGATTCATATGATACATATTATAGTGGACATGAGTATATAAGATACAATTATTTTTAATAGAGATCACATGAGACCCCTTAATAAGATGAAGTTGTATATAAAATTTGAAAGCATTGGTTAAATATTATTCAGGTTTCATTCAATAATTCACTAGTTATGTGTTGATCATTGCTGGGAATTGTTTTCCTAGACTATAGAGGAAAATATGTAGAAACTGGACAAAAAAAATCATTACAAATCATAAAAATCACTTGAAACACATGTAGGAATCATTCACAACATGTCACAAGTTGTGAAGAAATTACAAGCCATGAAAATATTACATGATGTGAATCTGTAATATCTATAGTGTATCGTTCAAATACGACTTCACGTTTAATGTTCAAGTAATGATAAGAAGAATGTTGTAAATCCCTATTACATGTCGTGAGATGAGTAAAATATATAAATCTAGAATGTTGAGTCCAAAATTAAAATCATATCCGTAATTAATATAGAAAACCATTAATCAAGATTACATGACATGATTAGTTTACACGTTGTGTAATTCCATGAATATTTACTTTCTAGTGTGCAGACATCAGTGAATTGTTTTTCTTTCTCTTATTTTTGTTTCATATTGTCTCAATTTCTACCTTATCTTCTCTCATAACTCAACTCTAAATAATTAATTCTACTGTTTTGAATGAATAGAATTTTCATTGATTATTTTACAAACATTCAACATTCCATTCATTTCTGTTTACTGTTTTGATGTCCATTTACCAATACCATTTCCATTCGACAGTGGATTCACCATATGTTCAAACTTTTTTTTACTATTTCAAGTAAGTGGTTTATTTATTTATTTCATGGTTTGATTATAAACTTCCCGATTCTTGAACCCTCTCTAGGAAGCTTTTTTATTTCAACAGTTTTGTTAATCTTCCTAGTAGGTTTATAATTGTTTCATTGATCTTTATTATTATCATCATGAGTGGCTAAACCCCTTAGGGTAAGTGTTGAGAGTTGGGGGGTTTTGAATGTAATAAATATCTAAATCATAACTTGGTAACCCTAAGGCTAGAAATCAGGTCACATAATAACTATTTATTTAATTATTTTTGGTAACCCTAACAATGAGATGTTTAAATTAATGAACCTAACCAGATTGGAGTAGAGTAGGCTATAACCATTAGACTATGAAACTTTCTACCATAGAATCTAGGATTAATGCATCTATATTGGTAGCTATATCTAGACCTAGGAATATTTTCATCTTAGATAGATCTATTTTGTTTGATCATGATAAACTAGTTCTCTCTACACCACTTTGAAGCCTAATCCCTTGGATCATTCCATGTTAGGACCAATATTATCCATCTTACGTAAACCATAAAATTAATACTAATCCCTACCTTATTTCTTAATCCTAAACCAAAATAAATTGCTTTAATCAAATTCCAAACCAAATACAATTTGTGAGGACTCCTACAGAAAGGGTTTGAAGTCTTGGGTCATTTTCTATCAAATCATTCCTCGTGGGATTGATCCCACATTATCATTATACTATGTCATTACAGAAAGTATAGTTTGGGGTAAATAGAAATTATAATATGACCACAACCCATGTGAATTAAATTATTCATGTGTGTTTGTCAAATTTTGGATTATTTTATGGGGATTTGAATTGTTCTTATGCACATGTGCCTTTATCATGAAGCCTAGATTACTTCACTCGACCCCATTCTATTTTAATTCTTTCTTATTTATTTTTGATTCCACTACATCCTTCTTTTTATAGCCTAGTGCATGCGTTAGGGCCCCATGAATTTTTCCAGAGGACTTGATGTACAAGAGCTACTTACCCTCATACCTAATATTGAATGGTACCTTTCTAGATGCCACCACTTATGTATGGTCGAATGCAACAATCTTATAGTTACCAACCCACCCAACATACAATATATACCACAGACAATTTAAAGATATTATCCCAACCTGAAAATCAAGCACACCATTATGGATTATGTCTTACCATCAATCAATGTTTCCATAACTAGTATTGTTCACACACCTATCTAGGGACATATGTTTGAAATAAAACCTAGACTCATTAGTATGATAAAAAACACGGGTCTGTTCAGCGGACTTCAAGTGAGGATCCTCATAAACATATCTTTAACTTATTGGAAGCCTATGATACCTTTTACAACAATGGAGTATCTTTTTATGCAATATAATTGTGGGTATTACCATTATCCTTGTGTGATAGATCCAAGGATTGGATCAGGATTGAATCTCCCAAGTCAATCACAACTTGGGATAAAATAGAAATGAAGTTTTTAGGTAAATATTTTACACACATAAAGACATGGATTCTTCGAAATGATATCCAAAAATTTCTCAATTAGATAAAGAATCATCCTAGGAGTCCTAGGATCACTTTAAAGAACTTACTAGGAAATACCCACATCATGGTCTAAATGTGTGGCTCTAGCTACAAACCTTCTACCTAAGTCTCCTACCAGATGCTCGTAGAGTAGTGGATGCTTCCGCTGATGATAGAATAATACTGAAAACACCTAAAGTAGGCCGAGCACTGCTATATTAGTTATCACACAATTCTAGTATATTGAAGATAAATCATGGACCCTATCAGCAAAGAATCCACTAAGTTGAAGAAAATACTCGTCTAGGTGCACATGTAGAGGCCTTGACTAAGAAGATAGAATCCTTTCAGCTAACTTCTTCACTAACTCTCCCTATATCTCCAATAATGGAGATTCAATCCTTCAAAATGTGCAGCGGTCCACACACATATCAAGACTATAAGGCAGGAGTAGATGAAGAACAAAAATTAGATTGTTGTTATGTTAAATATAATCAGTAAAACGAACAATACCAGCAACCACAACAATATTATCAACAAATGTTGACTCAAAAGACACAGAAAATCAATCAAGGGTACTATCAATAGAGAAGTGGCCAAGAAACACTCAGGAACCAAGGACCACTGAGCTATCCTCCTATGAATTCTATTCCATGTCCACATCAATAAGTTCCCAATAACCTTTTCTTCATAGAGTCTAGCTACAATATCAACCTACTCGCAAAGACAACCACAACTGGCTGCACCTCTCCAAAACAATTTGGAAAATTTTCTCATAACCTTCATTTAAAAGGTAGATCAAAGGATGACCACCCATGAAAGTGAAATGAAAAATAAAAGTGCTGCCCTCTGAATTCTCAAACATCAAATGCGTCAAATCTCAAAGACCTTATATAATAGATTTCCAAGTATGATACCTAGTAATAATGAGACATACCTAAAGGAATAGCCAAAGGAAGTGGTACTAAGGAGTAGAAAAGTGATGGATTTTTAAAAACCATTTTTAGGAGAAGATAAAAAGTATAAGGGACCTAAGAAACTTGCAAAAACCATTAATGAGGATGACACTAGAAGAGATAAACAAAATGATGAATAGACACCTCTAGAATTATCACACCCTAAAAGATCCGACATAAGAGAAAACCAAAGAGGAGATATATGTTGCACTATCATCTTATAAACCACCTCTCCCATTTCTGGAAATAACGAGACAATGAAGGATCAAAGGGAAATATAATAATTTTTTTTGGAGATGTTCAATAAGTTTCACATCAACACCCCTTTTTCTAAAGCTATTTCTAAAATTCATTCCTATGAAAAATCTCTTAAGGAATTTCTTTCAAATAAGAGAAAAATGGAATACTTTGGATTCATTTCAATGAATGAATAATTATTTTCTTTTGTATAGCACAAGATCCCAAAAAACGAGAGATCCTAAAAGCATCTTAATTCTATATACCATTGGAGAATATAAATTTGAACGAGCCATGTACTACATAAGATCCAACATTAAACTCATGCCAATGTGTGTATTTCACAAGTTGGGACTTGAATAACTCAAAATGACTAGAGTGTAAATCTAATTAACTAATATATAATTTAAGTATCCTCAAGTAATTCTCAAGGATTTTCTAGTCAAAATTAGAAAATTAATTTATCCCTCAGACTTCCTCATTTTGGATAAGGAAGAAGAAGGAGAAATCTTGATTATATTAGGATGACCATTTCAATCCACTAGGATTGCACTAATTTATTTATATCAATGGAAACATATATTTATAGTAGGTGATAAAAAATTAGTTTTCGACCTAGTGAATTCTGAAAAACAACCAGGTGACTATTTTGACTTAAAAGATATCTCTCTCACTGAAGAAAATAATTAATTCATGTCCATCGAGGTTGATAGTGATGAATTTTATCCTACTAAAGTATATGAGTATGATATTGTTGAAAAAAACTATACCAAACCACTCACAAGAAGCACAACCCTACCTTTCATACCATCAATCATTCATCCACCAATACTGGTGATGAATCCTCTTCCAAACACACACAAGTATTCTTTTCTAGATATAACAACTACACATCCAATCATCATTAACTCAGAGCTGACATATCCATTAGAGGAAAAGTTGAACACTATCCTATAAATACACAAAAATTCAATTTCCTAAGTGGTGGATGATATAAAAAGGATCATTCCCACATTATAAACTCATAAAGATTAATTATGAGAAAATAAAAAACCTAAATTCCAAATCCAGAGGCAACTCACCCCACCAATGAAGGGGGTAGTTAAGAAATAAGTTCTGAAACTTATGGACACTAGAATAATTTTTTAAATTAATTATATTTAGTGGGTGATTCCACTATACGTTGTTCTAAAGAAACGTATTCTCATAGTTGTCAAGAATGATGAAAATGAATTGATTTTGACTCACAGCATCATTGGATGGTGAGTATGTATGGAATAAAGGAACTAAAATAAAAAAAACATGGAATGATAATTCCCCCTTTCCTTTCATGGATCAAATTATAGAAAGACTCACAAGACATGAATTATATTTTTTCCTAGATGTATATTCCAGATACATTAAAATTTTAGTTAACCCAGATGATTATTGCAAAATAACATTCACATGTCAATTTGGTACATTCACCTACAGATGCATGTCATTTGGTTTTTCAATGCACTAACATCCTTTCAATGCTGTATGAATAATATGTTACATGGTATGGAGGTAGAATTATTAGAAGTTTTTATGGTTGATTTTTTAGTATATGGAAAATAATTTGATGTTTTCCTAAACAATATTGAACTTATCCTTCAACATTGTAAAGAGAAGTGCTTAGTTTTAACCTATAAAAAATTCCTTTTTAGGGTTCATGAAGTCATATTACTTAGACACAAAATCTCCAAGGATGGCATAAAATTTGATCCCGTAAAAATAAATGTGATCAATGATTTACCTGACCCATTAATTGTTAAAGGCATAAGAATATTTATAGGGAATGAAGGATTCTACTATCAATTTGTGAAATATTTTGAAAACGTTTCCCACCCTATGAAACACCTATTAGTAAGGTATACCCCTTTTTAATTCACTAAACAGTGTCGCCAGATATTCAATATTTTTAAAAAAATCCTAGTGGATACTTATGTAATCATTTCACTAGATTAGAAAAAGAATTTTAGTTGATGTGAAATGCAATAAACTTAGTTATGGGAATTGTCTTAGAAAACTGGGTTGACCAAACTTTATTTCCCATTTATTATTCTAGTTATACCTTGAATAATGCTTAGGTAAACTACCCAAACACCTAAAAATAACACCTAGTAGTAATATTTTGATTCAATTTTTTTTCTCTTACTTAGTTTTGCCAATGATGATTGTGTAAACTGATCATGATTCCCTAAAATATTTAATAAGTAAAAAGGATGTCCAACCAAGATTGATATGGTGGATCCTATTGCTATAAGAATTTGAAATCACCATCAATGACACTAATGGAATAGATAATGGTGTTTATGATCATCTATCAAGAATCCCATTTCCCCTCAATAAGGAAGATGATAATATGTTCATTGAGGAAGAATTCTCTAAATAAACTCTCTTCAGCATATACACAAATACACAACCATGGTTCTCTGAAATTTCAAACTATCTCTCCATGATATTCCTTTACCTAGACATATCCTACCAATAAAGAAGGAAATTTATAGTCGAGTCAAGCTCTAAAAATTAAACGAATAAATGAATAAGAGGAAACCTAGGATAGGTCACCATAGGATAGAGTATAATAGAATAATATTTAGGGTAGTTAGGGGCATGACAAGAGTAAAGGACCAGGCTCTGGTTCGAAAATGTGAAAAAACCTTAATTACACATTGTGTAATCACTTACACGACCTGTACTGTTCACCATATGAAATAATTTAATTCATGAAATACATGTCATGTATATAAATACATATCATGTAATTCAAGGAATTATTTATGTTGTGAACCCTTGGTTCACAACACTCACCCCGTCTCCCACCACTCACACCCAACACACCACCGTCGCATGACCCTCCTCTCATCATGCGACCCACCTCCTTTGGGAATTCCTCCTCCCTCTACCACCCATCCCTCTCTGCCTCTTCATTTTCACCAACCATCCACTCCTGTGATTAAATTTATAAATATGGAGTGCACTCCTACTGCTGATCCCATGCCTGAGCACGATAATCCACCTTTGGTGAAGTGCTGGAGGGGTGACGCACCACCAGAACTCCCTGTTTCATCCTCCTCCACCTATTATTTAGCTTCCACAATACTTTTAGCCATTGATAACTCCCAATAAACATAAAATGAGTCAAAATATTCTACTCTCCACCACATGTACACCATCAATCATTTTTTCAACCTTAACCACTATGTCACACCAATCCATCTGTAGGAATAGACCATGTGGACCAATAAAAATTTGGATTTGGCTATACTCATGTGCCTTCACATAATCCAAAAGGTCCAGTATCTCCTTGAATGCATAAATATCACTTAAATTATTAATGTTGTTTAGTATACCTACTAGGATACTTTCCTTGAGTTTCTAGACACTTTGAGGTGCCTATCGACATCGTCTGCTTTTGACTAGGAATAAGAATACACGAGCTCTCCTTTGCAATGTTTGGCATCATAATTGGTATTTATTTGGATAATGTTCCTATTATGAGGTTTTATTAACTTTAAATCTTGAACCATGAATTTTTTATTCCAAATAACATAGGCGGATGATTTCTCAGGTTAATCCAGCCAAGCGTACATGCGAGCTCGATGACACAACAAATAGTTCTTATAGACAATATATTACTTATGGAAAGATGGACCACAATTGATTGATTATTTTGTCCATCCATCTGGATGATGACATCTTTGTTAGTTATTTATGGGTGGTAACCCATATTACTTTAATTTTATTCATTTTTAGTGTTATACTTAGTATTTTATATTTTTCCTTTACTAACATTTTTTTATCACATGTAACTTCTAAATACATTATACCCATATTTATGAATATATCAGAGATGTATTTAATTGATATTAATTTTTTAAACCTTCCCATATTACTTCTTCCAAAAAATTTAAACCCTGTAGACTAATGTTCTATCTAGTGAAATATTTGTCTTTCTAACCCATTATGGAGGTAGCCTAAATAAAAATCATGATTTATAAAAAATTTCTATGGAATGAAAATCAATGCAGGGATCTCTTGATTCTCTAACATTCATTTTCAAAATTATCATTTCATTTTGTCTATAATATTTTCATGATATCTCTCCCATGTTACTTCATAGGATAGTGTAGACACTGTCTCATTTTATGTGTGGGGGTGCCTTCCTTGAGCTTCAATGTCGATAAACATGGATTTTTTTTTTTCATTTATCTTGGAGACATTTTTCATTGGAATAATGATTTATAACTAAAAAAATCATTACAACCATTTAAATAAAATTTAATGTGGTTGCACCCAAATTTACCCTACCGGTAAAAGCGGCCATTGAAGTACAAGTAGGGATCGAATCCACAGGTACCGAAGAAGAAACCTTGAGACACTTTGATTAGATGCGGGATTGGCTATGAAGTGGCCAACTATGGTGTTGATTGATTTGAAGAAATATTTATCTAATTTAAATAACAAAACCAATAAAATTACTTTAATTAAAACAACTAATTAATTTGAGTTTATCCTAGGTTGTCTCTTGGTCTTTATTTTATGTATTTGTTTTTCATTTGATTTTTTGTTCATTAGTTCAAGAGGTATCCATTAAATGAAATAATTACTCAATATCATTCTCCGATTTAATCGATACACAATTTCAAGGATAATCACCAATTCACATAGAGGATCAATTAAATGAGCACTCCAAGGAATTGGATCATACTAGCACTCAAAATGTGTCATCATTAAAGTCAGTGAAGACAAAGAAGAAGATAAATCAATGAAAGGAACTCTTAAAATAAAGAAAAAATTTAAGAATTTAAGAACATAAAATAACATTAAATCCAGCCCATTCAACTCCCTAGGATCAAACCATAAAAGTTTATCCCTCCATTTATGCTATTATATCAATGGAAGTGGGTAGTTGACTTAAAGAAGCTGGATTTAAGAAGAAAATCATTAATCAAAATGAACACTCCACCATTGTGTGATGAATTCACAAGTGCGGGTGTGAATAAATTCACACTTTGATTCAACGATATCAACGTGTGAAAAAAAGGAAAATAAAAAGTGAAGAAGAAGAAGAAATTTTATTAAAATAATAAACTTGAAATAAAAACTTACATGGGAAAACTTGATGATGCAATTACAAATTGAAAGCAGGAAATTACAATTGAAGGAAATACAATGGATGAAAGAAAAACATGGATTCAAAGAAAAATGTTAGATGATTATTCCCTTCACCACCATCTCCTTATGTAGGCATATTTGGAGCCTTATGTCCACCCACAACAATAAATTCACCCCCCAAAAATTAAGAGAGTCAAAAGGAGGGTGAAGAATCAAAAGGAAATTAACGTTACAAAGTTGACCACCAAACCATCCAGATTCATCCTCCATTTTGACGTGTGCGTTTGACACTTCATACAGCCGAATACGAAGGTGTCATAAAGAGAACATATCTGCTTCCATGTGTCTTCTAGATTATATCAAAATTTCAGGAAATTTGGCTTAGCCGTTTGGAAGTTATAGTCCAAATGGTGGGACGGATTTCTGTGCATTAATGTCGGGTCCACCATTTAAATCTCAACTTCAGATCCCTTTATCATAATGAAAAAAAAATCAGAATTAGCTCCAGAAATAGTTGAATAAAATTAATCTCATATTTTTATCTTTCTAATGTATAAATTTGAACTTCATTGGGCTTGGTTTTTGGGCCCCACATTTGTTTGATGGGCCTTAGGCCCATTATGCTTTTTCCAGCAAGTTTCTGCCTTCAGGCGCAAAAGTCACCATCTTCCTTTGGGATTAATCCATCGGACCTAAAAGATAAAATGTTCCAAAAAACGTGGTCAATCATATGCGAAAATATCATATTCATAAAATTAATATAATGTTGTCCACAAATAAATGAATGATTGGGACCAAATTTTCATTTTAAACATGAATTGCATTTAAGATGAGAAATGAAGTTCTATTTATGTAATTCACTAAAAACAATGTTTATGGACTTCGGAAAAATGAATATAAAGATATTAACAATTAATATAAGCCACTTTCAGTGACTAATCACACCCCAAACTTGAGTTTTTATAGTCCCGAGCAAAATAAATTACAAATATGAAATTCAAATCCCCTTTTTCAAAAACATTTTAATACACATTGCTCACCCAAATATCTAATATCAAACAAAATTATGAAAACCCATCAAAATCATTAAAAACAGGCTAGGTCCATAAGCATATCCCAAGCCCAATCCCATTCCTTTGTTCAAATTCATCGCCACATTTCATCCAATTCCAATTAAGCTTGATAAAGTGTTGTGCATCATAAAAGACATGGGGCCCATTTTATTGTTCAAGGGGAAAAATGGAAGTGCTAGGTGGGAATCACATTAAACCTTAAGATGAGTATCCATTTTTTTTAATTTTTTTTATTTTTTTAACCACAATAGATATGAAAAGACTAACTCTGGGTAAGAAAACTATGGAGTTACGATCCCCAAGTGCAGGACACCACGCATTTTGTCAATTTCATGCTCTACAATAGAGATATAAAGCCTAACTATGGGCAAGACAACTATGGAGTCACGATACCCATGTGCCGGATGCCACACATTTGGAAAAAACATTGCTCTATGTGGTCATTATTTTTTCAATTTTTTTTGTTTTTGGATACTCAAATTAAACTAAAAGTGACCCTAGAACCCTATGCTATAATGAAAGGGACCCAAGAACTAAAATTTACACCCACAATCCAGAAGACGTGCATTGCGGCATTTTTATTAAGAGGATGAAAATGTAAACTTTGAAAAATCACATCAGACAATCGCACTTTCCAAAAACTATGCTCAGGAACTTAAACTTGCATTAAAATTAGAATCAAGGCATAAAAAATTATTTGATATCCAATTTTAGAGTTTGAAATGTGTGTTATCATGTTCAAGGTTAATGGAATTTTTCTTTTCATGCATGTTCTTATTCAAATAAAAAATCATTTTTTATTTCATCTCCCCCCAACATAGAATAACACTGTCCCCAGTATTTAAAGAAAAGAAAAGTTAGAAGGGGGGTAGGGGAGGATTTCAAAGTGTAAATGATAATCATGGAATGAAGTCACCTGGTGGTTGATGATGATAGTGCATGCCACAGTCTCCCTTCACTCCTGGATTTGAGTCTCAGCGGCTTGGATGGTGGTGAATGGATTCTCCATATGACTTACGACATGTCCTTTTATTTTTTTTAACCTATATAAACATAATAATAAACAAAACAAAACAAAATGATGATACATTGTCTTATTTTTAGATTTCTGGGTAAGGTATTACTCAGAGATCACACCACGTGACACAGATGAATATGGTGCTCCCCTTTCATACCCATCCTTACTCATAAAAGAAGAACAGGTCAACAGTATATGGTAATTTATTATATGAAAAAGAAAATGATTCAAAATGATTAGAAAACATGAAAACCATGGGTTTCCTACCATGCAGCGCTTTTGTTTAACGTCATTGGCTCGACTTTTACCCCATAACTTATCCAATTCCAACTTTCAGCATTTTAATTAAACCATCGTTTTCCACTTCAATAAGATTGAGATTGATTATTTTTTTGAAATTTGTTTCACGTAAATTCCTATTTTCCACAATGATTGGTAAAATCCAAGGAATATCTGAAATGGTTGATCAATTTGAACTTATATTATTTCCTAAGACATCAATGACCATTCCAAAATTATTGTCTTTATTAGATGAATGAACTAAAACTGAAAGGTCTTTTTTATCACCTATGATGGAATTCTTGTCTGGGGAAGGAAGGATAATGATTCTGAGTTCTGGTCGATTGCAACTTCCTAATAAAGATTGGAAATTTGAATGAAAGTTAGTTTCTTCTCTAAAAAATTTAGAAATAATTGGTTATGTTTTAAAATATGTTTCATTCCCAAAAGTGTCTAGTTGAATTTGAGGTGTGGGAATGGGCTCAATGTTTGGTATTTCTCCCAATTGTTCAGTGATTTGTGTTTTTGAAAAATCATCGATGGAGAAATATTCAGGACTCTCCATCCACAATGTCAAGTTTCACTCCTGTGAATACAAAAAATCAGTTTCCTCTTGATTTAAGCACCCATCAACATTTTCCTTGATCTTGTTCAGTTATACCATATCCAAAGGTTAGTTCTTTTTTTAATCCATGGGATGTTTTTGGGATAAAAGATTCATCTATCAATGATGCGTATAGAACATCTTGAGTGGGAACGGGTTCCTCTAAAGTCTTAAAGCTTTGTAATTCTAATCTGAAAGATGAAACTTCTAAATTCATTTTATCCATTTGTTCACACAATTGTTCAAGAATTTTTTCAAGATTAGGTTTGATATATGTTTGTACATCATGGAATTCCTCATTATTTATCTTTTCAATCATTCTTGATAGGTATGGAAATTGATCTTTTAAACATTCATCATCCCATTGATTGTTCATGTTATCGGGTGTGGGGTAATCATTCAAGTGTTGATGAAAGTAATTTTATATCTGAGGGGATTCCCATTGTTGATTTTCTATTTGATTCCATCTTGAGTTTATGAAAGTAAATTGTTGGTGATACTCCATTGGAGTTGAATGAAATTTGGATTTGGATTTTTTTTGGACACACGAAAACAGAAAGGGGAAAAGAAAAGATAAATATAGGTGAGAAAAGAGAATTTAGGTGAGAATAGAAGGTGGGTGTCTAAGAAAACTTACTTTGGTCCCCGGCAACGGTGCCAAAATTTGGTTGCGCCCAAATTTACCCTACCGGTAAAAGTGGTCATTTAAGTACAAGTAGGGATCAAATCCACAGGGACCGAAGAAGAAACCTTGAGACACTTTGATTAGATGCAGGATTGGCTATGAAGTGGCCAACTATGGTGTTGATTGATTTGAAGAAATATTTATCTAATTCAAAAAACATAACCAATAAAATTACTTGAATCAAAACAACTAATTAATGTGAGTTGATCCTAGGTTGTCTCTTGGGCTTTATTGGATGTATTTGTTTTTCATTTGATTTTCTGTTCATCGGTTCAAGAGGTATCCATTAAATGAAATAATTCCTCAATATCATTCTCCGATTTAATCCATAAACAATTTCAAGGCTAATCAACAATTCACTTATATGATCAATTAAACGAGAACTCCAAGGAATTGGATCGTACTAGCACTCAAAATGTGTCATCATTAAAGTCAGTGAAGACAAAGAAGAAGATAAATCAAAGAAAGGAACTCTTAAAATAAAGAACAAATTTAAGAATATAAGAACATCAAATAACATTAAATCCGGCCCATTCAACTCCCTAGGATAAACCCATAAAAGTTTATCCTTAAATTTATGCTATTATATTAATGGAAGTGGGTAGTTGACTTAATGAAGCTGGATTGAAGAAGAAAAACATTAATCAAAATGAACACTCCACCATTGTGTGATGAATTCACAAGTGCGGGTGTGAATAAATTCACACTTTGATTCAACGGTATCAACGTGTGAATAAAAGGAAAATAAAAAGTGAAGAAGAAGAAGAAATTTTATTAAAATAATAAACTTGAAATAAAAACTTACATGGGAAAACTTGATGATGCGATTACAAATTGAAAGTAGGAAATTACAATTGAAAGAAATACAATGGATGGAAGAAAAACATGGATTCAAAGAAAAATGTTAGATGATTATTCCCTTCACCACCAGATCATTATATAGGCATATTTGGAGCCTTATGTCCACCCCCAACAATAAATTCACCCCCCAACAATTAAGAGAGTCAAAAGGAGGGTGAAGAATCAAAAGGAAATTAATGTTACAAAGTTGACCACAAAACCAGCCAGATTCATCCTCCATTTTGACATGTGCGTTTGAAACTTCATACGGCCGAATCCTGAGGTGTCATAAATAGAACATATCTTATTCCATGTGTCTTCTAGAAGCTATCAAAATTTCAGGAAATTTGGATCTTCCTTTTTGAAGTTATTGTCGAAATGGTGGGACGGATTTCTGTGCATTAATGTCGGGTCCACCATTTAAATCTGAACTTCAGATCCCTTTATCATCATGAAAAATTTAGAATTAGCTCCTAAAACAGTTGAATAAAATGATCCTAATATTTTTATCTTTCTACTGTATAAATTTGAGCTTCATTGGTCTTGGTTTAAAGGCCCCACATTTGTTTGATGGGACTTAGTCCCATTATGCTTTTTCCAGCATGTTTCTGCCTTCAGGCGCAAAATTCTCCATCTTCCTTTGAGATTCATCCATCATACCTAAAAGATAAAATGTTCCAAAAAAAGTAATAAATCATATCCGAAAATTTCAAATTCATAAAATGAATATAATTTTTTCCACAAACAAATGAATGATTGGGACCAAATTTTCATTTTAAACATGAATTGCATTTAAGATGAGAAATGAAGTTCTATTTATGTAATGCACTAAAAACAATGTTTGTGGACTTTGGAACAATGAATATAAAGATATTAAAAATTAATATTAGCCACTTTTAGTGACTAATCATAATGTTAATTTGGAAGTTATTGAAATCCATGTTTTACTCTTATTTAGATTCTTAGAATGATTACTGAGTTTAATAATTTAATTCAAATTCATTTTTTTTGAAAATTATTTTTATTGACATATTACTTAATTTTATACCTTGTGTGATTGCCAATTTTTATTGTTTACCCCCATTCCTAAGAGGATTCTGAGCTTGTGATTTCATATTATTGTGTGAGCTTATTTCTTAAGTGACACCTAGGATATGTGAACCTATCAGAACTTACATTGAGATCTTATTAAGGCTATGACTGAATAAATACAATTTTAATATGATGAAGGAAATATTTGTTGAGGCAATTTTAATTGAGATCCACCTTACATTTTTTTCTTCATTTATCCCATAGTTTCCATGAATTACCTATTTAGGATACAACTATTCCAAGATGATTAACCCTTCCTACCCTGCTCTTGGTTTTATGCATAATTATACTTTGAATAAGTGTAGGAGAATTTTCATCCAATGGAAACATGATATTTTGATAGAGAAGATGTAGTTTGGTAATTTACCATACTGATTTGTTATTATCCATGTGTTATTTTTGGAATTTTACACTTATCCCATTCCTTTAAAAATACAAAGAGAAAAAGAAAAATATTTTGGGTTGTGTATTAGGAATGTAAAATTTCACAATTGTCAGATCAATGAATCCTCTTAAGGATCATATGAGGTAAGGGGTTGGATGTATTATCTATCCTAAACATGAATTTCATAAAATAAATAATAATAAAATAAAAATAAAGGAACATTGTATAATTTTGATACATAATTGACACACTCATGGATCCAATTTTATTTGTTTGCTGCATGTACACTATTTGATCTTGAAGAAACTACATCACTACACTATTCCTCCTTATAATGAATTATAATTTAGATATTAACTTCCTTTTGAGCTATATTTACACTTCTTACCCACCGTCCCTCAGCCTTAGAGTCATTTGATCCTTTTTTCTAAATCCCTCATGAATAATTTTATATCTATATTTACAAAGTAGAGATGGTAAAGCCAATGAAAGATAATGGTTAGGAACATGTATTCCAAGAATAAGAATAACTCTAGTTACATTTTTACCCTGAGTGATGAGAGAAAATTTATTTTTATGTGAATTAAAAAATGGGTATAGAATTTAGGAAACAATTATCAAATTATCACTAATAGATTGAAAATATGAATAAAGAAATTGAATTATAATGAATGAATGATTTTCTATATAGGATTGATTATAGAATATTGAATTTCTCTACTTATACTTATTTTTATTTTATTGGTTGTAATAAATGTTTCTTGTTTATAAATTGTTTCATTTGGAATCCCTATTAAGATTATTTTTTTCTTAAGGACAATAAATTATTCAAGTATGAGGGAATTTGATAAGATAAAATTGTATATAAATTTTTAATAAATTTGAGTAAATATTAGCCATTTTTTATTTGATAATTCATTGGGTATGTGTTGATTATTTTAGAGAATATGTTTCCAATACTCCAAAGTAAAAGATTTGGAAACTATACAACAATGATCATTACACATCATGAAAATAACATACACTACGTGTATAAATCAGTCACATCATGCAACTATTCATAAATTTAGACATTAATAAATTACAAGCAATGAAAATATTACATGATGTGAATATCTAATTCACGCAGCGTAATTTTCAAATACCACTTTCTACTTAAAGTTAAAGTCATGAGAAGAATCATGTCATGAAGATTTGATACATGTTGTGAGATGAGTCAAATATCAAAATCTATAAGATTAAGTCTGAGATTCATGCCAGATCCAAAATACTTATAGAAAACCATGGATCTAGAATACATGACATGAGAAGTTTTCACATCATGTAATTCCCTAACTATTTACTTTCTAGTACACACACAAGAACACCTAACTTTTATTTTACTCATTTATCTCTCATTCTTTCTCATTTTTATCCCTTGTATTATCTCTCAACTCAACCTTTAAATAGTTTCTTCTATTGTTTTGACTGAATCAATGTGTTTTATATTGTTCTACACATGTTTTATATTCCTTTCATCACTGTTTACTATTTCAATGTTTATTTTCCATTTTCGTTTCCATTTTTCATTAGCTGCCCCATATGTTGTTGTTTTTTTATATTTCAAGTAAGTGGTTGATTGATTTATTTCTTTTTATGACTATGAACTTCTTGATTATTGAACCCGCACTTCCAAACAATAATATTTCAACTATTTTCTTAATCTTCCTTGAATGTTTATAATTTTTTATTAGATATTGATTATTAACATCATGAGCATCTAAATCTCTTAGGGTAAGGGTCGAGAGTAGGGGTGTTATGAATTTAATAAATCTCTAAATCCTAAATTAGTTACCCTAAGGCTAGTAATCAAGTAACACAACAACTGTTTATTCAATTCTTTTAGGCAACCCTGACCATGATATGTTTTAATGAATGAACCTGACCTGATTAGAGTAGACTAGGATAAAACCATTATCCCATGACACTTTCTTCTATAAAATCTATACTTAATGCATCTAGGTTATTATCTTTATCTAGACAAGTAATAGTTTCATCTTAGATAGATCTAGTTGGACCACAATCAACTAGTTATCTCTATAATTTTTTGTAGCCTAATCACTAGGACCATTCCATGTTAGGACATAGATTATTGATTTTACCTGAACCCATAAATTGATCATGATACCTAACTTCTTCCTGAATCGTAAACCAAACTCAATTGCTTTAATAAAATCCAAAACCTAGGCCACTTTTTGAGGAAACCTACACAAAGGGTTTGAATTAATAGTTCCTTTTCTTCCAAATCATTCCTCATGGGATCAAATCAACACTATCACTATACTACATCATTGAAAAAAATATAGTTTGGGATAAATAGAAATTCTAATCTGAATGCAACCCATGTAAATTAAAAGACATTTACAATTTCATCACCTCTAAATAAATTTAGAAGCATTGATTCTTTTCCAGATTCCACTCTTTGTTTACATATATGAAATGGTGATTTTATATTTTTTTTCAATTTTACTTAGTCCCAAATGGTCACATTGTTAGGGATTTGGATTGGTATGAGGTTTTGGATAATGTATTTATTAAGTACTTATGGTATTTTAGTGAAAGTGGTTGATTTATGGATATTCACTAAAATAAGGGGGTCATTTTTATGATTCCCTTGAATTTTAAAACATGAAATTCATGAGTTTAATATCATTATTTTAAATTATAATGAATCATATGATATAATTCTCATTAGATTTATATTATATATTTTGATTAATCAATGTTGTAAGGTGTCATGTATGCCACATATTTCCTATATAATTTCTTATTATTGACATATTACATGGATTTTTATTTCAATAATAGGTTAAAATATGTTATATTTTTTGTAAATTGGCATATTAGAGGACACTTATAAATAACCTTGAAGAATGTGAGAAGTAGGTGACTAGTTTGGTGATGGAAGTAGACACTACAACATTCACCACACTATGGTGTTCCTTAAAAATCCATGTTTTCCAATGTAGAAGAAGTCAGAATGTGGGAAATGTTAGTATGAAAAAAAAAATAAGTTTCATCCTTATCCAACACAACTAGAGAAAGGATAAAGACCTAATCTAGTGAAAAAAATCTCAATAATAATACAAAATAGGGTGGAATATAAAGGATGAAGAGCATATATTATGTGGGTCAACATGTACAAAGGACCATAGCTAGTGTGGGGTATCACTAGGTGTGTTAGCGGTCATAGTGTGAGCTAAAACCATGAGAGTTATTTGAGTCATGGATACCACATCTGATTTGTTAATGTAGATTTTAACACAAGGTGAAAACTAATGTGGGATTCTAGAATATGCAGAAGGTGTTAAAAATGATATAGTCATGCCATAGTGGAAGTGAAGGTTTAAAAAATCAATAATATTTTCACCAAGATGTGGAGGGAACTGTACATGATTTAATAAATATAAAGTAGGTGCCTAAAAGTTTGACCATTACATAGAGAAGATAAAATTTACCATGGAGGCTAACAAATAGCGAACAATTTATCACCACACCATAGATATAGTTTCTTCATTCTAAATATTTATCTATGTAAAATAAGGAGAGTCACAATGGGTATTTTGAGTGTATGATTTATGACATATTGACTTGCGGGATTTTTAAAACTAAAGGAAAAATGGGAACTAGATAGGACTATGATATGTAGGTTATCATGTTAGGATTACAAAGTACTTGTATAAAATATGTAATCCCACTATGGGTTTTTTATTTGATGTGGTGGATTCTAATGTGAGTAGTTGAAACATAAAACTATTTAAGATCACGCTGTGAATGAGAACATGTTGAGAATCAAGATTTTGGGAGTTGATGAAACACGACCATGAAAGAATAGAGGTAGTCGTGTTAGAGGGTTTTTCTATTGGAATAAGTCACTATGAAGTGGTGGATTTGGCTACAAACCATGTTTATCCTTTGGTAGTTAAAAGAGGATCATGCCAAGGTTTTTTTAGAAACAAAGGACGAAATAAAATAGTCAAATTAATCACTATATTATGAGTAGTTTTTAAGACCCATTAAGAAGAAACATGAGGATAATTAAAGGTATTAATTTTTGAAGAAATGATATCAATATGATGAATAAATTATGGGAGAGATTAATATAGTAAATATGAAAAATATAGAAAATACAAAGAAAAGGGAAACAATGAGGATTCATATTCTTGAAGAAGTGAACTCATTTAAAGATTATGAATTAAAGTGTAATTAGAGGCACAATATTAAAACCCATACTAATTTGGTGTTATTTTATATTGAATAATATTTATAATTGATTTTAATACTACATATTTTTTTTACTTATATTAAAGTAGGGAACAAATAATTAAGAGTAGGTAGTGTCATTGGATCGATAATGTTCCCTTCTAAAACAATTTTAATATATATAGTGCATAATGTTGAACAATGGCACACCAACACACCATTTTCCAAAGCTCATTGTACTATCCATTTTGTGGTGAACAATATAAAACCCAGGTGTTCTTAATTTAATTTATCCATATGTATATTACTTGTGTGCAAGAAGAATTAATGGTTTATATTATTATTGCTATCTTGAGAATAAGATCTGCTGAGAATGTAAAATAATTGTTCACTATAATTAACCAACCCTCTTAGGATGTATTGGTATTGTGGTTATAATAAGTGTTATCAGATCCATGGGGTTATTTCCTGATGAAAATATCCCAATTAATATTGTTAATATGTAAATGTGATCAATACAAAAGGGATTCCTTTATTATATGGCTATAACATTAATAAATTGAATTAACACATGAGATTTAAATTATGATCTCTCAAACTTGAAGTTTTCACTATTTATTTACTTGGGATACAACTCAGTGATACTACCAAAATTTCAATGAATGATACTGATAAAAAATTATTTGATATTAATTTAAAATATCAAAATTCTATATTAGAAGCTTATCCAACTAGATCTATATGAATGTAATCAATTACAAATTAGAAAAATCCATTTGGGATAGTCTTGAAAATATCTATAAATGGGATAGTAATTTTATGAAGGCTAAGTTATAATTTATGAACATTAAGTTTGATGATATAAAGATGATCCCAAATTAGAACATTATTGATTTATTAACAAAAATCATAGATGTTGTGGGATCCATCAATAGACATGGTGATCAGATTAAAGATATTTATATCATAAAGAAGATTCTAAGAAGACCATAAAATTTTAAAATGCTAAGTTTTCAACCCTTTAAGAACAAGACCTCACTAAATTTTTCTTTTTAGAGATTCATTGTGAACTGGTGAATTTTGAGATGATAGTAAAACTGAATATTTTTTATCTGATCATTAAAATTTATTTATTTCAAGGCTATAGAGAAACTTTAGATTCAATAATATTGTAGTAATGATGTTTATTTTAGTGATGCATTTGTTTTTCTATTAGAAAGTAGATTCAAAATATGAAAAGGAAGGTATGTGGGTAAAATTACATCAATATGTATTGACTATGGAAATGTTAGGAATATTGAAGAAAAATTTTCTAGGAAGGGGGATAGTGGAGGTGAAGATGATTTGGATTCAATACTACAAATAAGGTTTCCTATGATATAGAACATAATATATAGAAGATCAATCGAGAAGAGATTCTAGAGAAAAACTTTTTTAGTAAAGAAGAATAAGTAATGAAAAGTTCCTTGAAGATAAAGATGTTAATATTAGATGTAGAAGATTTTATGATGGATACCATTGAGGGAAACAAGTCTAATAGAGAAAAATGATCAACTGAAAGGATTTTTAACTTGAAAGTTGAACTCAAAGGAGATATTAAAGAATTGAAAATACAATGCAAGAAAAACCAAAATATTTGAGGTTTATTGGATGAATAAATAGTATAAGTTGATTAACTTGAGGATAAAATTACTCAGCTAGATAATTTAGTGTAAGAGTTCAAGGATGATCAAAATACATCCCAATTATTAATTAATTTCAGGATATAAATTCAATAGTAATAAAACATAATCCATTATATGAACACCCAATTTGAGGGAATAAGGAAGAAAGTTGAATATCTCTTGAAGAATTCATACTTTTCATAATAAGATTGAGGTTTAATAAAATATAAATGTTGATGAAATGAAGTTTCAATTTAGAAAATTTTTTGATAAAGAATTGACAGAAATATAAGGAAGAGGAATTCATGAAATTTATAAGATCATAAATGAGCATAGTCCTAGGAGAATTGGTAAGGTCGGGCTTAGATATGAAGCCCAGAAATTTGAAGCTCCCGATTTCACTACATATAAAAATTAAAAATAGAAAATTGGTCAAAATAATATAACACCAAGTCCAACACAACAATAAAAAAATAACTCCAAAGGTAGAAATATGTAGATAATAAGTGATATAAATATATTTCCATTTATAAAATGACAACTTATATGGACTTATTGGATATTCCATGAACTAGTTCAAAAACATAGAGAGTTATTTTAGAGATGAAGATCCTAGGATTCAACAATGAAGGATGGGACAATTTGTTACATCATGAAGAAAAAATTATTTTTATGGTTTTTGGTATAAATTCTCTATTTTTTCTTCAAGGTAGTGGATTGCATGAGAATAAGAATTCAATAAAAATCAAATGGGGACCAAACTAGAAATGTGGATAAAAAAACATATGATATTTATTTGAAAATTAATTTTTATACCTTAGAGGAATAATATTTTGATCTTTTATCATGTGTTGAAGAAAATGAAAGTAAACTACCTTATTCCTTAACTCAACCGTGCATATATTGTAAGGAGAAAAAGGAAATTTAGAAGGATATCTTGGTTGGTATTTATATCAATGTAACAAAAAATAGTATTAAATGTGCCCTTGATAGTGGATAATTATTCAACATGAACAAAAATGTAAATCTATTGAAGGACCTGATGATATATATTGATGAGATATTTATATTTTGAAATTATAGAGCATTAAAAATAAATGGAATTAGAAATAAAATTTTGTCTAGATATGAACTAAAAATACTAATGTTCTTTATATATATTAACTTCAACATAATATTCTCAGTGTGAGTCAACTATGTGAGTTAGAATTAGAAGTAACATTCCATCAAAAGGGATGCTCTTTCAAAGGTGTAACTAGATTCTGTTAGCTAAATGTATAGAGAACCAAAAATTATTTATCAAACAGATTTCAAAGTGAATAACACCTTTTTTATGGTGAAGGGAGAGAATATACCTTATCATCAAAGGCTTGGTCATATAAATCTATAAAACATAGATAACCTGTAACAACATGACCCTAACCTATTGAATTATGGAGGTACAAAGTGACATTAAACTTGGGTGAAATTCTCTGAATACTAAAGGTTCTCAATAAATTCCTAGTGTTTATAAATATCATGGGGAACAATTTACACTTATATATATGTAATAACCTAAAAGATACAATTCCAATAGAATACATAGATAAGATGCATGAAAAACACAATACCAAATTCCAATACCTTATATATCCATACATAATAATTAGAGTGAAATAGCCAACAATAATACAAGAATATAAAATTAAAGACCAAAAAAAGTCAAGGTAATCACATGGAACACTCTCATGCTCCACATGAACACTACCAAAAAGATACCATATCCATCCTAGTCCAAAATATCAAAACATCCTGCAATAAAGTGAGAGGTATTCTCCTTACCTATGTCATAAATGATGATGACTGCATATAAATTAGAATAAATATGTATGGGTAGGTATATTGAATCATTAAGAAATACCAAAGACTTCAGAAACATGCCACACAAACAATAAAACATTAGATCATGTTTTATATAAAAACTGATATAAGAATAATATAGTAAACAATCCAAGAATGGAAAGTCATAAACTCACATATAGATCCTATTTTCCTTTAAAATCCATAGTTTCCACAAATCCACCCACACTTTCCATGAACTTACACACCTAATGCATGAATCCAGTATAGACCCAACTCGTGAGTTAAATTTTATTTCTATGACATAAACCATCAATTATTATAGTAACAATTTTCCATTCCCTATATATTTAGAACCAATAGACAAGTTCAAACTTAAATACCCCACACAATGCATCATTAATGCACACTGGCCCATGTAATATAGAGTGCCCCTAAATCAGTATGGAACCCAAGTTTATATCAACAAGGACCCAAACATATACATTTATTAACACAAAAAACACAATCCAATTATATGTTACCAATCCACATTCATTAAATTATAAAATAATCATTTAAAAAAATAACCAAATAATAATTTTATAAAACATGTTTTGGGTGTCTCCCACAAGATTTATTTTTAAACCAATTTTCACCAAGAGAATATCTAATAAGATTTATCCTAGATATGAAGTGGAGATCAGAGAAATCACATTTATCCTTTAAAAATAAATTATTAAAGTTATTAATAAATTTATATAGAGTGAGAATCCACCTACATCAAACTACGTCACAATGATAAAATCACATTTTGATCTCATAGATCTGAGCACTATCACCCTTCCTATGATGATCCCTAAAAAATCCCAATAAAAAAATTTCATAATGACTAGATCTATTAATGTAAGCATAATAAAATGTTTTTCTAAAATATAAAACCATGGGAGAAATAAGAAGAAGGATAAAAATACATATTGGTTTTGATTCCTAGATCCAAAGCTCCAATATTAAAAGATATTGTACTCTAGAGTGAAGATAATTTCTAAAATCACCTAAAGGAACCCTCTGGTTCAAGAGACCTTGATATGGGATAGATAATGAGATTTTATAAGAATTAAATAGTTTTAAAATCTATTTTTTATCCCCTTAAGTCACATGCATGATTTTTCTTATTAGTTTGGAAAAACTTGCACCAACCATGAAAGTGTTATTGGAAAACACCCCTGGCTATACAGTTTGTCAGCGTGGTTTGGAAAAAAATATTCCAAAACTATAGATTGTTACTGTATAAAATTTCACAAAGTTAAACGGTTTTCCCCAAAATATGTACCTACCCAAAAAAACCTACATGGATACTTGGGAGTTCCACATAATTTATTCTAACCCCACACTAACCATGTGCCCTCCAAAGTTCCTCAAAACTTCCAAAAACAATATAGAAGTTCCTAAAACCAACATTGGCATCTTAATAACTTAAAAAAATACCATAAAAATTAAATATAACCAAGGGGGGGTACTAAATTCTCTACACCATTGAGATTTATTTCCTTCAAAATACATTGGTTAGCGATGCCAAGACATATGATCAAACAACCGTTCCAATATAATTGTATTCCACCCAAAAATCCCCAAAGATTCATTGATGTTACCCCAAAAATATACCAAAGTTACAAATTGAATTAGATAAATATTATCATTATCAAACCAAGATATCATCATCAAAGTTACTTTTTTATTATGAAACACAAAAACAAACAAAACCCAACAGAAAACACAGAATCAGATAGTCTAAGTGGGTCTGAAATAGTGCAAACCGAGGGCATCCCCTCTAATCAGGTTAAGCCCTTCAGGTTTGAGAAAAGAAAAGACATGAAGCCAAACCGGATCAGGACCCCGGACATCCATAGAACAAGGTGGTATTCCACTTGATTACCCTCATGACAAACATGACTGATTTTGATTCCATCAGAGAGCATACCTTTGCACTTGTTGATAATATAGAAGATAGAACAAGGTGACAGATAAATTTTTTTAAGGGAATCATACAGAATCTTCGAATCAGTTTCAATCTCAGAGATATCTAGCTCCTGTTGGTGGCAGATAAAAATTCCAGTGTACAGGGCCTTGGCTTCTCCTTGGAGGGAGGTGCCGTACCCTAACCGGGAGGAGAAATGCATGAAAACTAAACCCCACTGGTCCCGCACCACACCACCTCCTCGCAGAGCTCCCATTATGTAGGACCCGTCAATATTGAGCTTGAGACCACCTGCAGGAGGAGTCCAACAAACCCATGATCCTCTACGACCACTTGTCGAAGCCTCACGGGAGTACGAACCCAGCCAACTGAGTGAAGAAGCATCACTCCAGGCTCTGAAGAGTCTGACGTGATCCGAGAGTAAACATTTCAACCTGCAGATAATAGACCGGCCCGAAGCAGACTGACCTTCAAATTTTCATTTGTTTCTGGTAAGCCAGATCACCCAACATCCTGTACATAAAATCAACACACGGGCCGTTCTCTCCGGCCCTTTATCCCCTGACGCATGGAACTATCTTCCCAGGAATGGGAGACCCTCCAATAAAGGATCACGAGTCCCTATGAACTCCCCAAAGCATCCACAGACTGCTTCCGCCCACTCACCAGAGAAGAATAAATGATTAGATGATTCCTCCTTTTAAGCTGTACAGCAAAAACACATGGAAACCGAAGGGATACCACAATGATTGATATTATCATCAGTGGGAATGGCCTGGGGACAAATCCTCCATAACAGAAAATTAAGTTTTGATGGCACCACTTTGGTCCACAAAAGCTCATTCCACCCATCAGTTGTCCCCGACAAGCTCCTAATACCATGAAACTCCCGAGCGAAAAAGGACCCTGAAGAAGAAGCAGTGAATACACACCGATCAGAGGCTTGGGAGAGAGTGATGAGATTAAAAAGATCCTTCTGATCTTCATCCAGCAACGTGTTGATCAGGCCCGGGTACCAACTTGCTTCCCAAAAAGAAATAGAAGGAGCAGGATATCCCGGAAAACCCAGCACTTTCCCTACCCAATTATGGCGCCAAAAGGAAATATTACCTCTCCAAATGATCCATTACGAGTGCTCATGAAGATCATCAACAAGATTCAGCAGGTTAGGCCATAACACAGGAACCCTAACTTCCCCCGTGGGCTGGCCGTAATACGAAAAATGCATCGTTTGGCACCAAAGGGTGCTCTGCTACACAATTTCCCATGCCAGTTTTTCATGAAGTCCACTGAGAGTATCATTGAGACCCCTCACATTAATACCACCTTCCCTAGCTGGCCTTGCCACCCTACTCTAGACAACCCAATGTTTTTTCTTTTCCTCTTGAGGATCCCAAATGAAGCCGGCCAAAAGATTTTCCATGCTAGAAATAACACCTTTTGAAGCCACAACCGCCGAATGTGCATGAAATGGAATAGCTAAATTCACACTATTAATGAGAGCTATACGACCTCCAAAGGACAAGTACCTATTTTTCCAGTTGTGAATCCGATTCGCAATCTTGGTTATAAGAAAGTCAAAATCCCGAATCTGAAGCCTGATGGGAGATATTGGATCCCCAAGGTAGTGTAATGGAAAACATCCTCATTGCATAGCAATGATGCTTTGAATATTAGAGATGTGAATCTGAGATAATTTGTTAGAAATGAAAAAAGAACTCTTCTCTTTGTTGATAAGTTGACCACTACATAAGAAATACTTCTCCAGAATCCTATTCAAGCCACCGATAGACTTTTTCCCAGCATTAATAAACACGAGAGTATCATCAGCAAACAGAAGATGAGAAATGGCCTTAGCTCTCCTAGACCTCCAGTATGAAATAACCTCTCCATTCTGGATCTACAGATGAGCCTGCTCAAAACTTCCTGGGTGAGTATGAAGATACTAGGGGATAAGGGGTCTCCTTGATGGAGGCCACAGATAGACTTAAAGAACCCATATGAATTCCCCAGAAAGGAAACCCTCATCCACGGAGAGCTGAAACATCTGAAAAAAAGGTTAATATTCCAAGGAGAAAAACCCATATTACCCAATACCTTATTGATGAAGCCCCACTCCACATGGTCGTAGGCTTTATTCATGTCCAACTTGAGAGCAATGTTAGAACCCCAAGTTTTAAAGTTGATATCCCTTATCATTTCATGAGCAAGAGAAATAGCCCCTTGAATAGAATGGCCCCTCACAAAACCATGTTACTCCAAAGAAATACATCAAGGAAGATAAGCAGACAACTTAGCGTTGATCACACTCGCAAGGATTTTATACGGGAAATTGCACAAGATCATTGGTCCGTACTGCAAGATGGAATAGGGGCTCTGATTTTTTTGGAATCAGAACCATTTTAGGGGCACATGAAACCCTCGGCAGATTACCACCCCTGAAGAAGTACCGAATACCTGCAATAATATCTGACTTCACCACCTCCCAAGAGCCTCTGTAGAAAGATCCTGGAAAACCATCCGGGCCAGGAGCACTATCTGGATGAAGATTCATCAGGGATGAGAAAATTTCTTTTTCATCCGGAGTAGCACTCATCCTCTCATTCTCCTGATAGGAGACACATTTTGAAATGACATTAAATAAATCATCGTGTCTTCTAGGGTACCCACTGGACATACGATCATAAGGGCCCGTCAATAATTCCTTTAAATAGGGGTAGGCCAAACCACCCACCACATCCTGGTCATCCGTGTGAGATCTATCTTCCAAAAAAATATTAGGCTTGATGGGTCTCTTTCTTTCTTTGATGCAAGAATGAAGAAAGGCAGTGTTTCTATCCCCTTCTATGAGCCATTTCATCCTATAGAATTCCCTTGCATGCCATTCCTAAGAAAGGAGCAATTCATCCAGGGCAACTTTTTTGCTAAAGAGATCCTCAAAGGATTGGTCATCCCAAACATCTTCCAACCTTACTTCCAGACTTTGAATTTCCCTAAGGACTCGATCAAGTTCATTATAAGTCTGGGGAAGGTATTTTTCACCAGAAATCAGATGACTCTTAAGATGAATAAGTTTATCATGAATAGAGATCCAAGGATTTCCCTTCCCCTGAGCATTCCACATATCACATACCAGATCCTGATACCCTGACTTAGACACCCACTTATGCTGAAAAATAAACCTCTCTTGATGATCTTGCCCCGAGGAAATCGTGACCAAAAGAGGGGAATGATCCGAGATTCCTCGATCTAGATGACGAAATTTTGAGGAAGAGAAAATAGAAATCGCTTCCATATTATCCATACACCTATCAAGATGAATCCAAGATCGATGAGATCCCCTACGATTGTTGCACCAGGTAAAGTCATCCCCTGAGTAACCCAAATCAGACAAGCCTTTCCCTGCCATAAACTGATTACAATACCCGCTTTCATTCCTCTGAAATGGACCCTGTCATTTCATCTCTTTGGGGGAAGCAACAACATTGATGTCCCCTCCAACAAACCAAGGGGCAGTACCCAGGTTAAACCCATTTAGATCACTCCATAGTTGAGCTCAATGAAGGGGGTCACAGCTCCCATACACACAAGTCAAGAAGAAAAAATTCCCACCAGAGGTAACCTTGGACGTAATGAATTGATCCCCAGCTTTCACTATCTCAACCGAGTTATATTTATTCTAAAAGATCCAAATATGATAGTTTTTGAGGCATCCTAAAGACAATCCGACATCTTGATCTTCCACATGAAGTACCGAAGATTAGCATGATTTTTCTTTGGTTCAAAAATGGATACCACTGAAACCTTATGCTCCCTAATAGAAGAAACAATAAAATATGTCTTAACCCAAGCCCCGAGCCCCCGATAATTCCATAGAAGGATAAGTATCATTGAATGTTTAGGGCTCCGGCTTTGGCCCCAGAGCTAGTAGCCCACTGGAAATGGGAGACCAATCTCTCCTTAAGTAACCTGACTTGAGATCGGGTGCAAACACCCTCACTAGAAAAATTCCTCCCTTCAACCAAAAAAGACAGGCATCCCTGGAAAGAAATAGTCTCGTTAGTAGGGCATAGGCCATATAAGAAAAGGATCCTCAAACACTGAGGGGAGACTGTGATAAAAAGCCGACTGCTGCACTGGGAGGACTAACAAATTCTGCTCCGATTGAGGGCCACGGGGAGGTCTTATAGTCCAGGAACTATAGGCAGGCTGGGATACATCCCCAAGCATCACTAGATTATCCACTGGAGCAACCGGCAAAGCCAGAGACAACCCAGCCCGAAGAGAAGGAACCATAGGGAAACTGAGAGAAAAAGCACAAGCCCCAAACAGACTATCATCCAAAAACTAACTCTTCAAGAGAGAAGCCAGAACACATGGAGGAACATAAACCTTTACCCCCTTACCAGAAAACCCACAGGATGAAGAAAATGCAGCAAGAATCTGAACAAGAAACTCGTCGACCTCAAATTATGATGCAGAAGAACCTGATATACTGGGAAACTCAGCTAAAGGGGACACACCAAGAGTAGCCAATTGCAGCGCTGAAATAGCATGAAGATCCTCGGGTTGGAGGGAGTGAGCTTGAACATCGACAACACTCCGGGAAAGAGGAGGACGAAGGGAAAGCTTCTAAAAATCGATCCTACTTTTGCGACACATCGGGAGAGCATGCCCCTGCAAAAGGAAATGGGAGAAGAACCGAGGGAAAACTAGGAAGAAGATCTCCTGGTTCCATGAGAAACCGTTATGAGCTTGGAGCAGAATCGAGAAAGGCATAGGCCAAGGGATATCCAATTCCACACAAATTCGATCCACCGAAAGATCATCACCACTGGACGATCTGGAGTCAGCACACAAGAAGCCACCCAGAGCATCCCCAATAACCTTTAGGAACCCTCCATTGTGAAAGGGGAGAGGAAGGCCGGAGAGATGAATCCACACCACGACCATCAGGATTTCCTTGCCCCTATGAGCATACCAACACCAGCGTGAGAGACTGAAGGACCAGCGACCAAACATCTGAGGGGCCAGGCACCAAGCGTGAAGAAAATCCGCTTTTGAGGAAAAGACCAAACAAAAGGACCTTAGGTGACTCTCCGATATCTGAACTCAGTAGATGAGACCCCAAGAGAGAAAAAAACGTCAGAAGGCCACTAAGGGGGGCTTCGCCGCACCAAAATGAGCCACAAGGAGGATGATGATTAGTACATGATGTAAGGGAATCACTTCCTAAACATATCCCACTCCCTAATAATTATAAAAAATATCCTCAAAAAAGAATTAAAATCATCAAATTAATGAGTTGTCCAACTACCACCTTGGTGGAATCATTATTCTCATGAAATTCATAAAAAACTATAGAAAAATTAAGATACACTCCCCCTTACCTAAAGGTATATTTATACTTAAATAAATTCCCACAGGTTAGTGTTAAATGTTCCTTACCTTGTATACCATCCCAACATCTGAATGGATAACACATTAGAAAGTATCCCAACATAAGGAGTATCTGTTAATGGATCCTAAAACACATGATAGAATTTTTTTCCACTCCTCACCATCAATATCCCCCAAAATTAAGTTTTAACCCAATGGTAAGACCATGAAAATTTACCCACTGAACTTATTAAGACTTAGTAACCCAAATTTGGAATAAAAGAAACCTGAAATAAAACTAGAACATCATATTGGTCCATAAAAACAATGTTTATGTCATCTTTTTAACCCATGAATCATCCATGATACATCATTTAACTAACCTATCACCCATAGACTTACGAGTTTAGACATCTACTACCCAATTAAACCTGAAACAACATACTAAGTCATATAAGTACTTGGTGAGACCAAAAACAAGAATACATGAAAAAGGAATTGGAAATAACCCATTAGACATAATGAGTAAGAGTTTTCAAGGTATATAATAAAGTATATCACTTTTTTTTAAATATGTTGAAAGGACTATCTACTAAACCATACCAAGAGAAATTTAAAGGAGGTTACCCATTTTGAACCCATTTTTGAAGAACCATGCCTAATTGAGAAATTTCACCCAGGTTGGCGATGAACCTTATTTCCCAACTCCCCCAACTGTACTGTTAGTTTAGGTCTTTTAAGTTGAAATATATAAGAGGTAATTATAAATTTTCTTTGGCACTCATGCTTGATCCATGTCAAAACTCTGTTAAAAATATAAAAAAATACTTCAAGATATGTGACAGTGACTAGATAGGATAATAAATAAATATGAGATTAAATGATAAAAACCACATCATTCCAAAGATTAAAGTAAAGACACTTATAAAATAGTGAATTCTACCTAACCTAAACCATGGAAATGGTAATTGAACACGGTGACAAATCTAGATCCTGTAATATCCCGTTAACCATGATATTTATAGATACACATCCCATGATTCATAATTTACCATAAAATTATACCCCTTTCCACAGAATATGTTTATCACTGAAAAATAATAACCTATGAAACAACACAACAAGAATAACTAGAACAAAAAGTAAAAAACACGACATAAATCCACTAAGGGTCAATCCATAAACATATTTTCTGGGAACCATACCTTCATATTTACCAATCCACCAATTGACTATGGTTCAAATTTACGCATTTACAATGTCATAGAAACCCTGAAAACCACATGAAAAATTATCAATTTTATAAAAAAATGACAAGGTTTTCATTAAACATTTATTTTTTTAAAGACGAATTTAAATAAATATTCAAAAATACAAATACTAGTAAAACCATTTATAAAATCCTTTTTAAAAAATCATGCTTAAAAATTGGCATGAAAAAATTCTACAGTTATAAAAAAATTCTTAAAAAAATTCTTAATTTTAAAATATTAAAAGACTTAATTTAAGAAATTATTCCCCCAAAGGCCCATTTAAATAGGATTTTTTCTATATGGGTTTTTAAATATTTTTTTAAAACTTGATTATCTGAAAAGTTTCATTAAACATTTCAAGAATTCCTTTTGTAAAAATTTATTTAAATCAAAAACTTATTTGTAAAATAAAACCTTCCAATAGAATTATTTAAAAACCTCTTTATTAGCGAAAACATGGTCTCATCAAGAAAATTTGAAATGCACCAAAAACAAATCATGTAAATGTTAGTTATCAATACATTAACTATATGAATGTATCATTTCCTCTAATGGAAAGAATTACTAATTTCGATATCAATTCATGATAAAAAACATTGTTATTTTAGAGACTAGTTAAATTATTTTTCAAAAATTTAAAGAATACTAATTTACTTCCAACCTTAAGAAAATAGATTTGAGTGATAACAATCCTAGTTGCATTTTCAGGCCATTATTTTTTGAAAACAAGTTGTTAAAAGTATTTTGTCACCAAATAATCATGATTAATGATTCAAACAACTACAACAAATATTTTCTACATGATATAGATTTTTAGTATGCTCTCATGCTTAAAAACCTAAAAATCATAAGAATCACAAAAAAATTATACATTATTGCAGAATATCCATTTTAACATATTCACAATTTTACATTATATTATACTCAGTATACTAAGAATGGTTCAATAAATATTCACATAACATGGGATATCACATGAATGATAAAATCTTATTTGGAAGTATATTTACTAATGAATGATATGAAGCTCTAATTCTCTAAACACAAAATGATGAGGTGACAACATGCTTGGAAGTTGATAACACCACTTTTTATACTCAAACTACTTTGGTAACTTGAAGTTAAACATAAATAGATTAACTATACCTATTTATGGTTTATATTTCAAGTCTTAAAACATTTTATCTCAAATATTACCATCCTAAATAATAGACCACACAAAATTGATACAATTTGTAACACCACAAACCCTATCCATTAGCCTGGGTAGGGACATAGTGACACTAAGCTTAGGTGAAATTTCCAGGACACCATAGGTTTGAAATAAATTCCTAGGGTTTAGTAACATCATAGGGAATAATTTATATTTATTTATATATATATATACAAAAACTTATAAAAGTCAGAACCAATAAAAGATGAAAACATATTGTATGAATATACATAAGACCAAAATCTAATATATAATATATTTGTACATAATGATTAGAGTGAAAAAACCTATAGTAATATACAACTACATAATTAAAATACCCAAAATAAAAATTAGGTTCCCATATAAAAACTCCCATTCTCCACAAAACCACTACCACCAAGTTCCCATCTCAATTCTACTCCACAAAATAAAAACATTTTTCTAGCATATAATAGGTACCCCACTTCCTTGTATCATAAAGGAAGATGACTGGATATGCACTAGAATGCATATGTAAGGGGTGAGTATATCGAAAAAGTATTCAATACATAAGTCTTCTCATGCACACCACATAAAAAAGAATGATCTACCTTACATTTTATATAAAACAAGATACATGAGTAACGTAGTAAACAATAAAATACATAAAAGTAATTAGATCATGTCAAGATTAACTTTTCCTTTCAAATTCATAGCTTTCACAAGTCTGTGCACACATGACATGAATTCACACACCTAAAACAAGCATCCAAAACAGACCTAACTCATGAGTGGGATCCTATTCCTTAAACCAATCCATCACTTGGTGGAGTAACAATTACCAATGTCATTTATATTTAAAACTAGAAACCATGTACAAACCCCAAAATGCCCCGTATAATACATAAGGTATGTACACCAACCAATGAAATCCAAAGTACCCCCAAATCAGCACAACAAACATGTCCATATAAAGAAGTCCCCAACCATAGGTATTAATGAACACATGAAACCCACACCAATTCAATGCTTCTAGGAAAAGTTCACGACATTCCAAAATAATCATTTTGAAATAAAATAAATGGATAGTAATTTTATCAAACATGTTCTGAGCATCACCCACAACCTTTATTTTATAACCATTTCCAACAAGATCATATCAAATAATGTTTACATAAAATATGAAGTAGAGATTAGTGCATTAGCTTTTAACTTTTTAAAAAATAAGTTTCCATGTTTTTAATAGAGGTAGAGAGAGTGGGAGGAAACCTATGTTGAACCAAGTTTCCAATATGAAATCGTATCTCCCCCTTTCAGATCTAGGCTCCAGAACCCTTATTATGATGATCCCAAATAAAATACCCATCAAAACCTATCCAAAATAGTAGATCAAGTCATAGAAGTCTCAGAATAGAGTTTTTCATAAGGGAAAATGGGAGTAGAAATAAGGAGGAGAAGTAAAGATCTTACATTTGATTACTAGGTCCAACTCTTTGAAATTCGAAGGGATAGAGCTCCAAAGAGAAGATAATTTTTGAAATCTCCCAAAGGATCCATCTGGTTTAATATTCCTATACAAATAAGGTAGAATACAGGTTCTATGAATTAATCAATTTTAAAATATAATCTTTATTTCCCCTTAAGTTATGAACAAGTTTTTTCCACATGGTTTTATAGAACATTCATGAACCATGTGAGTGTTACTTGAAAACACACATTAATGCATGATTTGGATTCATGGTTTAGAAAACCATGTTTCAATAAAGTGAATCATTACTATCCAAAATATATCAAAGATTCATGGTTTGAACCAAATTATGAACCAACTATGAACCTACCTGGACACCCCAAACACTTCCAAATAGTTACCTGGGAGTTATGCCTAGTTTCTACTAATCATGCACTAAGAACATTCCCTCCAAAATGCCTCTAAAACTTCAAAAAACCATCCAAATCTTCCTAAAAACAAATAATAACCTATTAATCACTTACAAAGATATTTTAAAAATAAAATATCCCTAAATTGAGGGTGAAAAAAATCTATAGAAAATTAATGATGAAACTGATATACTAAATATAAAATGAGATCTGAGGAAAACCTACGATACCTATGTAAGAAGGAAACTGGTTAGAAATCCCAACCGATCAAAGAATAATAGTTCCTTAAACCAACTTGATCCGATCCCAAAAAATGTGTGTAGTCCCATGAAGGTTCCTAGAACATATGGTGAGTAGTAATTATTTATTTTTATTAATTATTATAGTAAAATGGTATACGTTATGTTTATGAAGGATTAGATGAAGGTTATTGAATTCATTAAGAATTTTAAGAGGATATCTGATAATGAAGCTGGAGGAACCATTAAGGTTATATAATCTGAAAATGGAACAGAGTACACTTCTCATGATGAAAAAAACTATACAGATAATCATGGTATAAAACACAAAGTTTCATTATCAAGGGAACCATACAAAATGGTATTCCATAATGTATAAAATAAATGATGAACACCTTAACCAAAACTTTACTCATGGAAAGGGTAAACTCTCATCACTACTAGAAGAAAGATATTCATGTTGTTATATACACATAGAATTTTTATTTTCCAATCTTTGAAAAAATATGACCACATATGATATGTGGAATGGAAGAAAAAAATGTTGAATCACTTTAAGGTGTTCAAAATCATATACTACATTTGAAATAAATAATTTAATAAAGGAAAATACTGAGATGAAATGGATGAGTGGATATTTATAGGATATTACTTTAAGAGTAAGGTCTATAAATTCATCAATAAATGGTTGATTTTCTTGGGAAATTTTTTTCAATATTTTTAAAGAAAAAGATAGAAACATATCTAAAATACCAAATTTGAGTGTGGCCAGTATTGAAGAAAAATAACTAAAGACAAATTAGTCTAGCCAATATAGACATAAACATAGGGAACATTTAAAGGATGAATCAATGGATGAAGAAGCTATATATAAGAGTAAACTAGTGATTCTATAGAGAAGAAAATTATTTGATTTCTATGAGTTAAATATCATAGGTGATAAAACTACATGAGAGGATTAAAAATTTAGAGCACATTGCACTATTGTATCAAGTTGATTTGACCTTATTTGAAGAATCAGTGAATGATGAATCATGGGTCAGGGCCATGAATGGGGAGTTACATTAAAATGAGAAAAACTATATTTGGGATATCATGGATAGGATATTGGATCACAATATCATAGAAACCAAATGGGTATTCATAAATAATTACAATAAGGAAGGAAAGGTGATCCAAAATAAGGAAGGATTTGTGTTTAAGGGGTACACACAAATTTAAAGAGTTTATGTGTAAGAAAACTTCACACTATTATTAATACTTGAGTATATAATACTATTCAATGCCACTAATATCCAGAGGAAATAAAGAATCTAACAAATGGATGTTAAGATAACTTTCTTAAATGTAATTATAAAATAATAAGCTTACATTTAATAACCAATGGGTTTTCTAATTTGAAATGTGGAAACAAAGGTATGCAGGATAAAGAAGGTATTGTATGACTTGGAAAAAGAACCCTAAGACTCGTATACTTAGTTGGATTAATTTATGGATAAAATAGAATCTTGAATGGGGGGAGTTGATAACAATATGTGAAGTTAAACATGGAAGAAAAACTGACAGTGATCATCCACATTGATGACACCATATTTTGAGGAAACTAGAATAATATAGTATAATAATTTACTAAAATGAAAACCTAGAAGTTTGAAATATCTATTATAGGGTAACTCAAAAATTTCATCAAGTTTTAGGTTGTCTAAAAAAACTATTATTCTTTTGTTTCTTAGTCCAAATATTGAAATGAGTTACTTAGGATGTTGGAAATGAAAGATATAAATGTAATTTTGACACTAATAATGGTTAAAACTATGTTTAGAAAACATGTGGAATGAAAAATATATTGATCAAACACTTTACCAAAAAATGATATAAATCATTATGTATCTCACCAAAAAAATACCAGATATTTTATTTGCTACATGATTGGTTTTCCACTACCAAATTATCCACATGGAGTATAATCTCTTTATTATGAAGTGAATAATAAGGTATATTTGGAGAAATAATAATTATTTTCTAATTTATTATTCAAGGAATGAAGAATAATAATATTATTACTCAAATAAAAATTGGACTGAAGATATTGGGGATAGAAAATCCACAAATGGAGGAGTTTTTTTCATCTAAAGAAAGTAAACTAGGTGGCTCAAAAAAGGTTGGAGAATACCTCTCTTAATATAACTAAATCATAGTATATTTTAGAAACAAGTCTTGTAATAAATTGGTATGGATGAAAAAATAATTAAAAAATCATGGAGAAGAGGTGAATATTCCCATGGTAGTCTATTGTGACAATGAATATATTGGGACCAAGTTGGATGGAGAAGGTTTTTGGAAGAAAGAAGATGTTTTTTTTAAAAAATTGTGTTGTATTTTGTTGTCAAAGAAGATAAGTCAATTCATATTGTAATTGTTTACAATTAGACTAACCATTATATTTAGGAAATAGGACTCATAATTCTTAATAAAATTCATCATATTAAGAATAAAGTTTGTAAAAGAAAAGGTTCATCAGACTCACCTTGAGTCTGAAATGAAGGAAGATCGCAATGAGAAACTACTTCAAAGTCTGTCTAGATCTGATGAAAATATGATGATGATTTTCTATTTTTTATTTCTCAAAAATCATAAGTATATTTTAAAACTTGTGATGCAATCCTTATGAAATAATGGGGGAGAACATGTGTTTTTGATCATATTCAGGTTTGTTAGGAAGCGAAGATGTTACTGGGGAAATGAGAAGTTTTAATACTTTCCATTACAATAATGATGATGCTAAAGTTGGTATTAATTGTATTAAAAGTAATGACTGAAGTCATGATTACAATAATAAGTTTTTTAAATAAGGAAGTTTCTGAAACCAAATATTTCCTGTCTCATTCCATCGATATAAGATCACCGGATGTAGAAATCCTTGTTGGTCGGGATGATTGATCAGAACAGAAAGTTACGAAGATACTAGTTTTCAGTAATAAAAATAAGATAAATTATTTTAATATTATGATAAAATAGTTTATGAGTATCTTAATAAAAATGATAAATAATTTATGTAATGAATTTTCATTGATATCATATTTAGAAAATAAATAAGTTTCATTAGTCGATGTTTTTGATACCGGTTCCTCAGACTCGATATGCCATCATAATTATCAAAGGTATAATTGTTTTAATTGGAATTTTTTTGACCCATGAAAAGTAAAATAAGTTAAGTTGATGGGGGGATGATATGAAAATAAATCTAGAGACTGATCAATAATATAGTCAACATTTTTCATCATGATAAATTGTTTATTTTTTAAGTGGGAAATTTCTTTTCCGTATCAAGTGGGTCAAGAAGAAAAGAAGAACACTATTTTGTTTTAAAAAGTTTTTGTATCAAGTGTGTTAAGAGGAAATAAATAATACTATTATGCATTTCTCTAATATGTTTTAGAATTGGGTCAATAGCTACCGGAATGGAGTTGAAAGCGATTATCGAAATGAAGTTGAGACCGATCCATCAAAAATAGGATGAAACCAATATCACTATAAAATTAAGGATTATATATCTTAAGGAAAGAAGAAGAAGAATGTTGTTCAAATATTTTTAGTAGTATTGTCAATATGGAATGATAATATTTCTTAAATAGGTTGAAAGATATATAAAAGTTTTGTCAAGGAAAGCATGAAGTTTGAAGAATATATTTTCTCTTGTTTTCATCAGTAGGTATGGAGCATCATATTTTTATATAATATGTTTTAAATTTGTTATATTTGTAATAGAGAAACATATTTAATAATATATTGTTGTCATCATAATGAAGAAATTAGAATGGTTAGATTATTCTTTCAATTGGTTTAGAACAATGTAATGGGATATCTTAAGATCTAATTTATATGTAAGTGGTTCCAAACTTATTATTGAGAAGATGTCTATTTTTTAATATATGTAAGTGATATGGAGAATCAAAAGGAATAAATTGTATTAGTTTATCAGAATAAAGAATCAGAATAAGAAAAAATAATTCTAAGAAGTCATAAGAGAGTTGAAGTTGTGAGAAGATTCGAGAAGGTTTGAGAAGAATTGAGAAGCATTGAAGATGTCATAAATGCATCCATAATTAAATGGAAATAGAGATTTCAAGGAATTTAGAAAAGAAGAAAAAGGTTTCAGTTTTTCCTCTTAAACCATTTTGGGTCACTTATAAAATGAGAAAGTACTTTGTACTATTCCGGTCACAAGTATTGTTCAGAGAAAAGAGAGAGAAGCTATGAAATATTAGTGAGAAGAAGTTTCTGGATTGAGCATTTCAAAAAAGTTTTTCTAGATAGAATCCTAAAATGAGAATAGAAAAGATCATATTCTGTGTTTTTAGACTAGACCGAGTAATCGAATGGGATTTCTAGAATGAATAAGTAGTTTTTCATAATTGTATCAATGATTTTCTGAGAGAGCTATATTTCTATATTGAGAAATCAGAATTGGGAATCAAACTAGGAAATAAAATGGAGAGTCATTATGATGTCCAAGAAGTTCTTAATAGCTTATGTGTAAGAAAGTGAATAATATTTTTTGGAATATCATATTTGTGAAAGTTGATGAAGAAACAACATAAAATTTTTGTTACAAAAATTATCTTACATCATTTTGTTCTATATGAAGTATATACACTATTGTATTGATTACAGTTCTACCTGAGTGTAAGGTTATATCATACTCATTGTATTCCACCCAAAATAATTGTTTTCTAGTGGATTTGTGGTATTGGATTGTTTCCAAACCATACCATGGATGTAGATACTCTTGTTGAGTAGTGAACCTTATCAATTATTGTGTTCTTATGAATGTGTGTTTGAATTGTTTTTAGTAGGGAAAGAAATACTTAACAAGAGGTGAATGTTGTATCATAAGTAAGGAAACATAAAATAAAATGATATAAATGATTTACCACTACCTCTGTCAATGAAACAAAAATCTTGAATGGGCACTTACATGTGGTATTAGAGCCTAAGGATCACTTCATTTATTATTTGATGATGTTTTGAAGATAAGTTGATAGAGAATATGAATCGTATCAATAGTAAAGGTTTTATGGTATTTAATGATAAGGACTATCATACATAGAAAGATATAATGTTGCTTTATCTTATGTCTCTTGGGTATGATGTTCTTTAATATGCAACAGATAGATTTCCTTATATTGACGATAAAGTTCCTCTTACATCTATTGATAAGGAAAATATTTAAAATGATGGAAGGGATAAACATTATTTACTCTCATCACTTTATAAAAGTGAGTTTTTAAGGGTGAAGGATGTTTCCACTGCCAAAGGTATCTGGGATAAGGTAAAAAAATTTACAAAGGAAATAAAATGTGAAGAATGAAAAATTACAAATCTGGAGACTAAAGTATAAAGATCTAAAAATGGGTGAGTATGAATCCATCGGGTAATTATTTACTTAGGTAAATGAAATTTTCAGCACTATCAGATGTCTTGGTAAAAATTTGGAAGATTCTATATTTATTGAAAATATATTAAGAATTTTTTTGGCACGTTTTATGCTAAGGTCTCCTCATTTTAAGAAAGATATCTTGAAACTATATCTATGGATGATCTTCATAGTACTCTCATTTATTATAAAATTGGAATATATAAATTCATTAGGTCCAAAATAAAAGTTAATAGAGAAATTTATTTCAACGAATCCAATAATTAAAAGTTTATGAAATTTCTTAAGGAAAATATTGTTTTTGACTCTAACTTCAGAAATGAGGTATGTAAAATTTTGGATGTAGTTTTAATCTTTTTTTTCTAAAAAGGTGAGAAGGGGTATGGGTAAATAAAAATGGAAACTTCCCTTGAATTGTTTTGAATGTGGATCTATTGGATACTTTACAGATAATTTTCCTTTAAGAAAGAAAGAATAGGATAGTGATGAAGAAAAAAGAAGGTTAAGAAGGTCATACAAGATACTGGGTGATAAGGATAAATCCTTTTCTAGAGGGAACGATAAAAAATTCTCCAAATACAAATAGAAAAGTTTCCAATATAAATACGAAGAAGAAGAAGATAGTGAAGCAGAATCTGAAAAATATTCTTAGAATGTTGGAGATAATACTTTTATTGAAATTTTAAAAAAATAAAGAATTCTGACACAACAGTTCTGAAGAAGAAAACCAATTAAAATTTCATCTTAAATATGAATGGGAATAAATCTTGATAAATACTGAAATATAGGAGAAAGAAATTAAGAAGTTGAAAATTTAAAGTTACTCTAAAAATAAATAAATAATGTTTTCTAAATGAGAAATCCAAATTTTATAAGAGATTGATGACTTGAAAAAATCTATTGAGAAAGAAAAGTATCGTAATGAACATCTGAAAGTAAAATTGAAGGTAAAAGGACAAGAGTTGGAAATTTTACAATAAACAATTTTTAAGTCTAAAAAAAGTGGTACATATTTTAGAATATATATCTCTAAAGTTATTGAATGTTCTCATAAGGGTGAAAAAATGATCTATAAAAAAATTTAACTTCAAATTTTAAAAAGAAATATGGACTTGGTTCTAATAATTAAAATTTTGTAAATGTTTCTGAAGAGAAGAAATGTTGTAAAGTTATGTATGTGGCCAAGACCAATAATGTTGTGAAGTTAAGAGTTTCTAAAAATTATGATTCTAAAAAAATTTCTATTACTTTTGGTTATGAAAGTATTGAAAATAAAACCATGTTGAAAAATATGAATTTAGTGGATGATAGAAAGTTTGGTGGTTAATAATGTTTTGATAATAAATATAAAAAGGTTTCTGAGAAACATGTTCACAAATCCAGTCAGTATGAAAGTTTTAGAGGAAAATATTATTTCTATGAATATTACTAGTATTGTAGTAGATTTTGACATAATGAAAATATGTGTTGGTTTATCTAACAACATTATTATTATTCCATAAATTATAGAAGTCAAAGTTTGATGGTGGTTCAATATCATCAAAGGAATAATTCTAAGCAGGATGTTCTGAAGAGACCTGAGAAGGTTGGTGTGAAAATTGAATATAGGTTCCAAACATTATAAACTATTTGCAAAAGGTGTGAGAAGCCATGAAAACTTACAAAAGAATTTATTTCTTTGTTAGTGGCACAATTTTTTTAACCATTCTCAGAAGATAGAAGTCAATAATGGTAAAGGGAAAGAAAAATTTCTTATTGTTGAAACTTCTCTCAAAGAAATAAAAAGAGAACAAACTTAGATTTTAGATAATGGGCGTTATTATAATATAATAAGAGACTTAAAATTATTTAAGAATGTAAAAGACATCAAAGAAGTAATGATGACATTTGGAAATGTTTAATCACTTAAAATCAAAGGTGTTGGATCTTCCATCATTGGAAAAAAAGTTGAAATCTAATAAATATTTGTATGTTGATGGGATAAAACAAAAATTTATAATTGTTTCAAAATTCTGTGATGAAGGAATAATTTTATTTTCATAAAATGTGGATTTGTTTCGAATATTGAGAAATATGGAAAGGTAATTAAAAGAGGCCAACGTACAAAAGGAAATTTATTTCAAGTTGTTGAAATACAAAACTATTGTTACTTGGGAATGGTGGAAAAAAATTTGTTGTGGCATAAAAGGATAGGACACATGTGTCAGAGAAAAATCAGAAATTTATATAAGAAAAAATATGTATGTGGTATTTCTGATATTCCTAGAATAATATACTAGTGTTACACTATTTATCATAAGGAAAAAATTACAAACTCAATTCATAATAATGTAGAGATTTGTTAAAAAATGACCCATGGAACATATTCATTCTTATATATATGGGACAATGAGAAAGTAACAAACTAAAAGAGAAAAGTACTTCATCACTTTCATTGATAAATTTACTCTCATTTCTTGTGTTATGTATATGAAAAAAAGTTAGAAGCTCTAAAAATATTTAAATGTTTCATGAGGAAAGGTGAGAAGGAATGTTAGTATTCAGTGAAGAAGTTAAGAACTAATAATAGTGGTGAGTAAAAAAATAAATAATTTGAAAGTTATCTTTATATGAATGAAATTCATTATGAGTTCAATTCACCATACAATCCTCAACAAAATGGGGTTTCTAAAAAGAAGAAATGAAGTCTGGTGTAAATAGAGAAAACTATGTTACTTGAACATGGTATTTCTCATTACTTTTTGAGGAAATCCATGAGTACTACTGGGTATATCCAAAACCGATGTTTTTATAGGCCATGTTCATATATGACTTAATATGAAATGTTTTATGAATAAAATCCAAGTTTGAAAAACTTAAGAATTTTTTGGGAGTCCTTAAAGCATAATGAAGAATAGTGAAAACCTTGGAAAGTTTGACCAGAGAGATGAAGATGTTATTTTTATTAGCTATGATTATGATGGAAGATAATATAGGTGTCTTAATAAATAAATAAGAATAATAGTTGATTCTATTGATGTAAAGGTTATTGAAAATTCCTATGAAGATAAATAAACTTGGGGTGATAAGAATGATGAATAGGATAACAAAATTTTTCTTAACAATCCTAGTAAGGATACTGCCAATAATATTCCTACCAAGGAAGAAGAATCTGAATTATCTATTTCAAGTGATGAGGAAGAAACTAGAAAATATTATCATAGTCTAATCCAGCGAGTTAAAGCTCATAACATTATTAGTGATCAACATTAGAAGGTTTAAACTGGAATAAAATCATAAGTTGTTACACATAGTTATATATTTTCAAAAGTCGATTTGAATGATGTAAATGAAACTTTTGGGTATTCAGAATGAGTTTAGTCCATGAATAAAGAGATAGATCAGATAGAAAATAATAATACTTGGGAACTCTTACCCAAGCTAGAAAACAAAAATTTTATTAGTACAAAATTGGTTTTCTGGAACAAGCTAAATGAATAAGGTGAAGTGATAAGGAACAAAGTAAGATTAAAGTACAATGGTTACTGATAGATTAAAGTTATTGATTTTTATGAGACTTGTTCTCTAGTGGAAAGGTTATAAAAAATATGAATATTTTGTATTATTGTTGCATAATGAATTTACAGAAATTTTTGAATGGATGTAAAGTCCACATTTCTTAATGGGGATATTGGTGATAAATTCTACATTGAACAAACTTGTGTCTTTGTTGTTGGGAAAGATGAAAGTTATGTGTGTAAGCTGAAGAAAGCCTTTTATGAGCTAAAAAAATCCCTTAGATCATGGTATTCCAAATTGGATACTTACTTGAAGAAGATGAATTTTATGAAAGGAAGAGTTGATCATAATATTTACATCAATGAAAGTCAGATGTTTTCAATGATTGTAATTGTTTATGTTAAAGACGTTATCTTTTATTAAAATGATGAAAGAACTTATTAACGATTTACTTAATAGATGAGAAAGTTTTTTGAAATTTCTATTCTGAGGAAAATAAAATACTTTCTTTTGTTACAAATTTTAAAAATAAAGAAACATATTTTTCTTTCTCAAGAAAATTATGCTAAGGAACTTCTCAAGAAGTTTAGAATGGAAAATTAAAAACTAGTTTCCATGTAGATTTTAGTTAGAACCAATTTAAATAAACGTGGATAAGGAAATGAAGTTGATCAGAAAGAGTTTCCGGAGCTGATTGAAAGTTTTTTATAATTGACTACCTCAAGACCTAACATTATTTATGATATTACCTTATGTACATTATTTTTGAGTGATCCTAATGAATCAAATTTACATTATATAAAAATAAATTTTAGAAATATTAAAGGCACAAAAAATTTTAGAATCAGGTATGCTAGCTCAGAAATTATTGACTTATTTTGGTATTCTAATGCAGATTGGGCAAGAAATGTTGATGATAGAAGATTCACATCTAGTGGAGATTTATTTTTGGGAAAAATTTGTTTTATTAAACATATAAATAAACAAAATTTAGTAACTCTTAGAATGACTGAAGATAAATATTTTTTTTCCACTCACGCCACTACCCAACTTATATGGACGGAGAATCAGTTAAAATACTTACTTTTTGATGTGAAGTTACCCTTTCTCTTGGGTTGTGATAATCAAAGTGTAATCAACCTTAAAATTAATCTAGTAAAAATTATCATTCAAAACATATTGATATTAAATATAATTTCATTAAAGAGCCTATGGATAAGAATTAATTGAAGCTAGAGTATGTTCCTAAATCGGAACAAGCTGCTAGCATTTTCACAAAACCTTTACAGAAGGAACCTTTTCAAAAACTGATGTTAAACATGGGCATCCATCATCATCATTATAAAGGTTAGGGTATGTGATTTTCCACACTCTCATATTACTTTTGGACATTGTTGTGAAGGGGAGAATTGATCCATAAATCAATCCTTAAGAAATAGTGTATAAAGGGGTAGTTGTGGGTATGATGGGAATTCATCTTGTTAGTGTGTGAACTATTCTAATTGTTTGTTGGAGTTATTGAAGGAAATTTTTTACATTAAATTTGAATAAGTGAAGAAATTTGTGAAGGAAAGCTGAGGAATTTTCATGATCATGACTTTTGGACAAAATGTTTTTATTGTCAATAATTCTAATTTCCTACAATACGTTAGCTCATGTAGGCTAAGAATTATTGAAGAGTAATCCATAGATTGAGGATACAATGTTTAGTGATTTATAAACCTTGGATGAAAACAAAATAAAAGGGGGAGATTATTGGGATCAAGTTGGTTGGATAAGGTTTTTAGAAGAACGAAGAAGTTTGTTTTACAAGTGTGTTGCATTTTTTTTTGTCAAAGAAGACAAATCATTTCACTTTATAAAATATAACCCACAATGCTTAAGAAAGTCCATCGCATTGAGAAAAAGGTTTTTGACTAAAAAGGTTCAGTGGATTCACCTTTGTAATGGAATAAAAGAAGATCATAATGAGAAGATAATTTACACTCTTTCTGGATATGATGAAAATTTAATGATGATTTTTTTTATTTTTTATTTCTCAAAAATCATATGTAAGTTGTAAAACTTGTGATAAAATCTTTATGAAAGAAAGGGGATAATAGGTGATGCTAATCATATTTAGTCTTGGTAGAAAATGAATATATTTCTGGGAGAATGGAAAGTTATAATAATTTATATTTCAAGTTAGATGATGAAAAATATGATCTTCAACATATTCAAAGTAATGAATGAATTTAGGTTTAAAAGAATATGTTTTTTAAATAAGTAAGTTACTGAATCCAAATATTTCTAGTCTGAGTCCATCAGTATGAGATCACTGGATGTGGAAAAGTTTGTTGGTTGGGGAGATTGATTGGATCATATAGTTAGAGAGATGATATTTTTTAGTCAGATACATAATCTAAAAGATTAAAATCTTCAGAGAAATAATTTTTGGAGTTTTGTAATCAAAACTGAGAAATAATTTGAGTGTTGGAAGTTTATTTCTATCATATTCAAGAAATAAATAAGTTGATGAAGTAGAAGCTACTGATAATGTTCCATCATACTTGGTATACCATTATAATCAATAGATACATAATTATTTTCTTTGGTAATTTTTCAGACCAATGAAAACATAAATAATTGAAGTTGATGGGGGCTGATATGAAAATAAAGTCAGATACTGATCAACAATGTAGTTAACCAACTTCATCAAGATGTGTTGTTAATTTTTTTTCAAGTGGGAAATTTGTTTTCTTTATCAAGCGGGTCAATAAAAAAAGAATAACCTTGATTTTTTTAAAATTTTTTGTATCAAGTGGGTCAATAGAAAATAAAATAAGAGTATTCTTTGTTTCTTTAACTTTTTTCTAAAATTTGGTCAAGATAAAATAAAAAAATAACATTCCTTGTTTCTTTAATATGTTTTACAGTTGTATCAAGAGCTATCAGACTAGAGCTAACACCGATTGTCCGAATGAAGCAGAGACCAATCTATTAGACACAAACTAACACCAATATCACTATTCGATTCAGAATCATCAGTCCGAATAAAATAAGAAGAATAATATCATTTTAATATTTTTATAAGTGTTTTAAAAGGGGAATAAGAAGATTTCTTGAATATGTTGAAAGAGATAAAAAGGTTTTTTCAAGGGGAGAATGAAGTTTGAAGAATATGTTTTCACTTGTTTTCATTAGTTGGTATGAAGCATCATATTATCAAGAAACATGTTTTTCATTTGTCAAATTTTGTATAGAGAAATATAATGAAGAATCTACTATCTTCATCGTAATGAAGAAATCCGAATGAGAATATTAGTCTTTCAATTATTTCATAGAAACATAATGGGATGTCTTCATTTTTGATTTATTTTCATCTGGGTTTGAACATAATATTAAGAAGATTCCTTTTTTTCTTTATATATTTAAGTGGTACAAATCATCTTAATGAAGAAATATTATTTTGAAATCGGAATGAAGAATCAAAATCGGACTGAATAATGCGAAGAAATCCAAAGCGATTTAAAGTTGTGAAAAGATTTGAGAATGCTTGAGAAGAATTGGAAAGCATTGAAGAAGTCATAAATGCATCCCAATTTTATGGGAAATAGAGATTTTGTGGAATTTTGATGATTAGGAAAAGTTTTTAGATTTCCCACCAAAACCATTTTGGGTCAGCTATAAAAGGAGAAAGTACTTTGTACTTTTCTTGTCATAAGTACTATTCAGAGTGAATAGAGACAAGGTCCAGAATTATATGGAGAATAAGTTTTGAGATTGATCATTCCTAAAAAGGTTTTATAGACAGAAGAAAGAAAGGATAAGTGGAAAGAACATATTTATACTTTTTAATTAGGACTGAGTAATCGAACTGGGAATTTCAGACTGAAGAAGAAGTTGTTCATTATTGTCTCAGCGATATTCAAATCGAGATATATTTTTATATTGAGAAATCAGACTGAGAAATTGGATTAAGTGTCATTATGAAGTCTAGGAAGTTATTAATAGCTTTTGGGTAAGAAAGATTTTTTTTAAAAGATCATATTTTTGAAATTTGATCAAGAGGCATCATAACATGATTATTACAAAAACTATCTTACATCATTTCATGCTACTTGAAACACATGCACTTTTGTATTGATAATAGTGACACATGAGTTTATGGTCATATTATTCTAATTTTATTCCATAAAAGGATTTTTTATCTAGTGGATTATGTTGTATTGGATTTTTTCCAAATCATACCAAGGATGTAGCTACCCTTGTTGACTAGTGAACCTTGTAAATTCTTATGTTCATGTGAATGTGTGTTTGATTTGTTTTCAGTAGGGAAATAAATATTTAACATGAGGTGAAGTTTATTTCATAATTAAGGAAAAATAAAAGAAAATGGTGTCCTTGATTCACCCCTCCCCCTCTTAGTTATACAACAATCTTGACTGGGAACTTACAGAAATTTTATTAGAGTTATCAAAGAATCTGATAAAACATTCATGGAAAATTAATATTTAGATTCAATTCTGTTTTATTAAAGATAAGGTTAAAAAATGATGAAAAAACTTCAACATATGGGTATAAATTAGAAACTATATGATATATTTATAAAATAATTGGCCACACTGACATTTGAAATACTTCGATTGAACCTTAGTTTTTAACCACCTCCCTAAGCTTGAAGTGGTTTAGATTATTCCCAACCCTCATTGTGTATAATGTTTTATCTGGATATTTTTTTCATTTAAAAGTTATATCTTATGTTTGGTGTGAAAAATAGGGGGATATACCATTAATAGGGTTTTAACAACCAAGATAAGGTTTATGTTGAAATCATGGACAACATTGTAGTTTTTATTAATTCTTTATCTTGTTTCCTATTGTGTGTTTCAGCTCATATAGGCTTAGAGAAATTAGTAATAACTATATGATTAAGTATCTTGCATAGTGACTAATATAAGGATGTATTATATTGAAATACATGGAATATGGGAACCATTTTGAATTTTATTATCAATGAATGATAAAATATCAAAAGAAATATTGAAGGAAAAAGGATAAATAAAGGAGGATTGAGAATAAAAATAAAAGGCGGATATTTTCACCCCATAGGTTGTAATATATTTTATTTATTATTAATTGGTGTATTTTTCTAAACTTATGACAGATCTTCAAGATTGTGATAAGTTGGTGAGAATTTTTGTGGTGGAAGTAAGCACCATACTTTCACAACGCCTGGCGATCCTAAATATGGCATGGTGGAAAAGTTATAATAAGTGGGAATGCGGTAAAGGGTAGTATGAAAAAGGGAAAAATAGGGGAAACCCTATCCATAACCACCAAATCATATACAAAAACCATATGTAGCAATAAAAATCACATCAAAATTACTTATCAAGGAGGTTGGGAGGTGCGTAAGATCATTGACTATGTGAGTTATCACGCACAAATGAGCATAAATAGAATGGGGTGGTACTGGGAATGTTTGTAACTATATTTCTGGGTAACACCATGATATTTGATTCATCGACACCATATCATGTTTGATAAATTAGAGTTCAATAAAAGGAGAAAACTGATATGGGACTGTAGAATATATAGAAAAAATTTAAAATGAGACACCCTTTAGTGGAATTTGTGTCATAAAAAATGAAGTGAATATTTTCACTATATCATAGAGGTCATCATGGAGGATTTTTGAATGTTTATGTGGAATCCCAAAGGTACGACCATGCTATAGTGAAAAGAAATGTTACCATAGAGGTTGGAAAATAGTGAACTATTTTTCACCAAGATCTATAGATAGGAGTTTCATTATATATATTTCACTGTAAAAAAATATGGAGACTCACTATGGGAATTTTAAGTGTTTGAAATAAGGAATATTGACTTATAAAAGTTTTGAAACTGAAGGGTAAATGGTCAACTAAAGAGGACCATACCATGGAGGTCATCATGTTGGTATTTCAATGTATCTTTTTAGAAATGAGGAGTCCAACAATAAGATTTTCAGTTGACGTTATAGATTTTATTGTGAATAGTTAAAATAGGAAACTGGTGGATACCACACCATTGAGGAGAATGTGCTGTGAATTGAGATTTTTAGAGTTGATACAACCTAGTTAGACCAGTATAATGGTAAATATGATAGATGGTGTTTCTCTTAAAATTAGTCACTATGCTGTATTAATTTTGGAAACATGTCACAAAAATACATTGAAATTTTATAGAGGAAATAAAACCATCGAATTAATGGATGGTTTATAGGTAATTTTTATTACCCAATAAGAAGTAATGGATTTTTGAAGAAGTGATTTAATAATTTTAGAAGTGAATTAATAGGATGAATAAATGAGAGGATAAGGGAATATAGAAAATTTAGAAATTCTAGATAAAAGGAAAACATTGAATATTTATATTTTTGAAAAAGTAAACTATATTGAAGATCAGGAACCAAATACGAATTAGACACACAATGAAGAAAAACCTTGCTGATTTGGTGTTATTCATTATTAAAAAATCTTTATAATTGATTTCTATATCACACCTTTGTATCCCTTATATCAAAGAAATTCAAAAGGAGATAAGTGGAGGGAGTACCCCTAGATCAAAATTATGACATTTTGGAATAATAGTAACATTTTCATTGTATAATGTAATTGTAAGAACCTGGGTTTTTGGAATGGGACAAAATCCCATCCTTGTTTGAATTTTTGACTTGTTTCTAAGGAAAGTGGAGAAAATGGGAAGTTTATGGAAATTTGCAGAATATATGCCATGTACTTTACATACATGTTGTGTATATGTTAAGCGAGTGATGGCTGTGTGCTCGACAAGTACATGCCGTGTGATGACCATGTAGACATTTCTTACTACACGGCGTGTTGTTTTAGACATGTCATGTCCTCTTGACCATGTGGAGGCCATACATGGCGTGTAGGTCTGTTGGCTGGGTAGAATTGTTTAACTAAGTACACACCATGTTCCTCCAATACACGCCGTGTATGAGAGAAATACATGGCCTGTGGGAAAGTTGGCGAGGAAGGGGAAAAACGGAGTACATGTCATGTACCCCTAGGTACACACCATATACACATGTCGGTAGGTTCGAGAAAGTAATTCGGTTGAATTCCAATCGCCAAATGAATAGTTAAATGACATACACGGTGTATAGTCTTAAAGTACACACTGTGCAGTTTCTTTTCTTGAATTAAAATAGGCAGTAGCCTCATATTGAGGCAGAACATACCTTGTGTCGCTCAGTTTCATGAACCAAGCTGGCTGGAGCTTCAAAATCTTCTCAGTTCTCTGTACGAAGTCAGATTCGATCATGGTTAGATGCGTTGTAACCCCCTCGGTAATGCCTCGATTCCTCTAGAGCCTTTTTGTTCGATTTCTGTTCTAGAATGAGTTATATGGGTTTGAGGAGTTTGGAATATTTTGTGATCTACCACATTTTTGACCTAATTTTTGGCTATTACAAGAGGAGTATCATCATATGAGTATCATGTAGGTGGTTTATACCTCGTTTTGTGTTTTCATGGTCTTTTGGGTGATGCGGCCTTCAGCATGTTTTTGAGTATTTTGAGCGAGACCCGTTTTATCTATTGTTTCATATTGAATTAATTGTTGGACCTATGATATTCCTTTGGGTATGCCCTGTTACCAATTTCTCTTGAGCGGGTCTGGGTGAGGGGCCGTTGCTCATCAGGGCATTTTGGCTGGGGGATGCCAAAATGGTTTAAATTGCAATATCAATGTTTAAAACTATTGATTTTAATTTATTAATCCTAATTTAAATTGTTAGAGGCATTCAAGACCTCAGTGCTGTTGACTGATAACTGTTGGGTTAGGGAAATTCTACTGTTGAATGTTTTGCCTGTTTATGTGTCCTGTTTAAATTTTTTATATATGAAATTGCTGAATTGCACATGATTGACACTTTGGGTTGTGTTTGGCATGGCCCAGATATTCTTGAGTGATGCTGATCAAAGGTTGAGCTTGGCTCGGGTTACGTTGGGTGGTTCTGACCATGAGATTGGGCATCATGGACGTTGGTTTGAGGCAGGATGACTGTCAGGTTGTGCATGGCTCGGGTAATTTGGATGGCGATGCCATCAGACATGAGTGACATGGTCACAGGGACATGAAGTGTCAGACGTGTTGTGGATTGGGTACTATTTTGGTGATTACCACTCACCTGAAAACTATGAGTAGTGTGCACACAGAGATACTCCGTGATGAGGTGGTTTTGAACACTCGTGTGGTTAGAGGCCCCCGTAGTTACAATTTAGGTATTTTGGTTGTGGGTGCTTGCTTTAGGAAGCCACGAGGAAGGTGAGGATCTTTCTTGGGATAACATTGAGACTATTGGGTTGGGGATGAGGCTCTCTATGATTTGATGGTAGACATCGTTGTCCCTCCAGTTACATTATTTGAGGGAAAATATCACTGTCCCTCTAGTTTCTTATTGAGGACAAGTATTGTTGTTCCTCCGGGTTACTTCTTGGGAGTGCCTTCGAGATGTCGGTACTAGAAACACATGGTGTTAGGGGCACATGGTTCTGAGTTACATGACAGAGATTCCGATGTTGGCCGAAGCAGGTGACACTCCATGGTGGCTGCTGAGCACCAGTGGAGTTAGTGTTTATTTGTGCATTGTACTGTTTACTGATTTCCTTATAAATTCATGGCTGCTTAAACACTCATATTAGGTACGCACCGTTGGGTGGTATCCTACTAAGATTTTTCTCACACCCTCTACGGTCCCTTCGGGATGCATGCAGACATTATGGATTTACGTGCATGATAGAGGCTTGCTTCAGGAGCTGGGATGCGTTAGTTGTTGGATGGTGATGGTATGGACCTTGAGGTCTTACCAAGATGGGGTTAATCTATTGTATTTTCTTTAGTTATATCAGCATTCTTACTTGGTTGTAGCTACTGTTGGTTATCCATTAGCGCCCCTTTTATTTAGTGAATTACTATGGATGCAAGTTTGGTTTGTTTAGTAGTTACCAGTGATTAGCATGTTGTTGTGTTCACTTTTCACTAATGTTTTTATATTTATTTCTTTCATTGTTTATTGATATTGAATGTGATTCTGCTCTGCGGGTCTGGTTTGATTCTACTGAGACATTTATTCCGCTACATCTATACTGTTATACTTGGACCAGTACCATTATTAATATCCTCCAAGAGGGTATAGCCTCCCCACTATACCTATTAGACCCTTGCTACTAGTCGACAACCTTTGGCATTTGGGGAGGTGCACCTAAGGTAATAGCACCCGACCCGTTTAGCACTATTCGGGTGGCTGTTTGTGTCCAGGTCATTACAAAGTAGTATCATAGGTGTTCTTGATAGGGATTTAATAGTAGTGTTTTACTAGATACTAATGATATTTAGACTTATCTTTTATTTCTATTGGTTTTACTACTTGGGATATGGTATAATTGAGATATGTTGTTACTAGAACTGTGTTTCTAGCTTGTGATTGGGTGCCTACATCCCCAGGTATGAGGGATGGACCAAGTTTCCATGGGTGAGAATTGCTGTTTTCTTTTTGGTTAGATTACAGTTGACATGATTTCCACCTCGGTGGCTCACTTGGTGTGTGATTTTATTGATTGTGATATGTGACCCTTGACCGGAGCAGTAAGGGAGAATTGGACCTTGGACCGGTATGACAAGGCTTCTTTTCTTGGATTTTGATAGGCACATTTTTAGGGTATTTCAATTTCATAACTGCATGTATGCTTTGTGAAGTGATAATACCATGTGAATAAAATCAATTGCCATTATTGTATGCTCTGAACTATGAGAAGGTGAAATTCCTGAAAGAATTTCTTGCTGTTTCAATGTGTATTCCATGCTTTATATATTTGTAGAATTGCATGTGACAGGGTATTTGGGTCTGGCTCTTGTACGAGAAGGTAGGTAAAATAGTTGAGGTGATTTTGATCACCATGATTGGGCGACTCAGTCGTTGGTTTGAGGCAACACTAGCTGTCAGGACGTGCATGGACCGAGGTACTTTTGATACTTGGCCCTGATAGGGGCATGTAAGGAGGCCATGAGGTCGGGATGTCGTGGGGCATGGGTTACGGTGGGGGAGAGTAAGGGTAGTAGTTATGCAATCCCTTTTACTTCTTTCCTTGTCTACATTGAATATATATTGTTATATATATATATATATATATATGGGATGTCTGACCATTTATGGTATTTAGTGGGTTCCTTTTTGGGAAACTCAGATGGAGCATCGGACGGGAGATGGTACAGTGCTACAGCTGCAGGATCAAGTTCAAGATCCAGTACATGCAGAGCATGAGCCGCATGTATAGGCTCAGGGACAAGATCAGGTTCAGGATTCAGTACAGGCAGGACAACAGCAGGATATGGAATTTTTCTGGCCATGGCTCGACGAGAAGCTCTGAGCGAGCCTAATGCATGTCTTTCTGGGAATCGACAGAGGTGTGCGGGGTATAGAGCCTTATATGGCATATCTGACATGGGAGTTCCAGTCGCAACACTCACCACTTTTTCAGGGTGAGGGTGGTCCGCAGGTGGCTGAGAACTGGATAGAGAGTATGCAGATGATCTTCGAGAAGCTCGAGATACCTCCAGGGCGGAGGGTCAAGCTGGAGACGTACATACTGAGAGGACCGGTGAAGCATTGGTGGCATGTACAGGTTCAGGATTGTAGGCACGATTTACTGGCATATAAGGACTTCAAGGATAGGTTCTTTGAGCAGTTTTACCTAGAGACATTGAGGGTAGAGAGAGCTCGAGAGTTCTTCAGTCTTCAGTAGGGAGACATGTCCGTCATGGACTATACAACCACTTTCACTGAGCTCTCTTTCTTTTCACCTGGTATGGTAAGAGATGATGCATCTAGGGTGAGGTGCTTTGAGGATGGATTACGACATGACATTCGGGTCAAGGTGAATATCTTAAGGCTGGGTTCTTTTTCAGCTGTGGTGAATCAGGCGTTCATAGCGGAGGGAAACCAGAGGGATGGGCCACAGGTGGGTCGGATGACAGCTTCAGGTGAGGGTTCAGACAGTAGGAAGCGAGGAAGGGATGAGTTCCAACAGGGCAATCAGGCCAGGGATTCAGCTAGACTAACTCATGGTACTTCTTCAGTGATTTTATTTCAGTTTGGACAGGTGAGTCATTTTCAGACTCAGTGTGATAGGCCTCCTAAGGAGTGCCGGGCATGTGGCCATGATCTCCATGTTTCCATTTTGGTATGACCTGTAAATGCATGACCGTTTTGAGTGAACATGATGGACATGATCTATGTGGACTAACTAGATGATAGTCAGTGGGATTGACACCATATCGGGTGCGTGATATATATATATATATATATATGAGATGCATAGAATCAGGGGCATCAAGTATGCGGTTTATTTGAGGTGCTTTGGGCATCTGGGCATCGAGGATGTGAGTTACTTGAGGTGTTAGTCACCAGGACCTCGTGGTGGAGGACACCGATGTGATGCAGGATACGTTGGGTGTCGGGAACAACACAGGAGCACCTATGAGGTGCACGGGTGATGATTCATCAAGGATGGACAATACATCCGAAAAATAGGTTAGTAAACCTTGTTTGATTTGAGTTTTGTTGGGTTGAGATAGGGTTAGGTGATTCTTAAGGTGGGGAGCCCCCTTGAGTAATTTAGCCGGGACCTCTAAGACCGAGGAAGTCCGAGTTGCGTTGAATGGGGTGATATGTTTGGTACCATCTATGGGTTTTGTTTGATAGCTCGGGGATGAGCTATTTTAAGGTGGGGAGATTGTAATAACCCGGGTTTTTGGAACGGGTCAAAATCCCGACCTTGTTTAAATTTTTGAATTGTTTCTAAGGAAACTGGAGAAAATGGCTTGTTTCTAGAAATTTCCAGACTACATGCTGTGTACTTTACATACACACCATGTATATGTTAAGCGAGTTATTGTTGTGTGCTCACCGAGTACATGCCGTGTGATGACCATGTAGAAATTTCTTACTACATGGCGTGTAGTTTTAGACACACCGTGTCCTCTTGACCGTGTGGACACCATACATGGCGTGTAGGCCTATTGTCTGGGTAGAATTGTTTAACCAAGTACACGCCATGTTCCTCCTGGACATGCCGTGTTGTCTGGCTGTGTATGATAGAAATACATGGTGTGTGTGTATGTTAGCGAGGAAGGGAAGAAAAACGGAGTACACTCCATGTACCCCTAGGTACACACTATGTACTCATGTCGGTAGGTTCAGGAAAGTAAGTCGGTGGAATTCCAGCTACCAAATGAACAGTTAAATGACATACACAACATTCATTCCTAAAGTACTCACCATGTAGTTTCTTTTTTTTTTTGCTTTAAAATGGGAAGTATGCTCGTATTAAGGCATTACACACCTTGTGTCACCCGGTTTCGCGAAAAAAGCTGGCCGAAGTTTCAACCTCTTCCCATTTCTCCATCCGAAGTTGGATTCGATCACGGTTAGATGTGTTGGAACCCCCGGTAAGGCCTCAATTCCCCTTGATCCATTTTGTTTGATTTCTATTCTAGAACGAGTTATAGGGTTTTGAGCGGTTTGGACTCTTTTGTAGATCTACTACGTTTTAGACCTAATTAGAGGCTGTTACCAGAGGAGTAGCATTGTACGAGTATCAGGTAGGTGGTGCATACCTATTTTTGTATTTTCATGGTCTTTTGTGTGATGCGGCCTTCAACCCATTTTCAGGTATTTTGAGATGGACCCATTTTGTCTACTGTTTCATATTGAATCGATTGTTTGACCTATGGGATGCCTTTGGGTATTCCTTGTTTCCAGTTTTTCTTGAGCGGGGTTAGGTGAGGGGTTGTTACTCATCGAGGCATTTTGGATGAGGGTTGCCAAAATGGTTTAAATTGAAATATTAATGTTTAAAAATTTTGAGTTTAATTTATTAAGCCTGATGTAAATTGTTAGAGGCATTCAAGACCTCGGTGTCGTTGACTGATAAATGTTGGGTTAGAAAAATTCTACTGTTGAATGTTTTTCCTATTAGTGTGTCCTGTTTAAATTTGTTGAATATGAAATTCCTGAATTGCACATGATGGACCCTTTAGGTTGTGTTGGGCATGGATCAGATATTCTTGAGTGATGTTGATCACAGGATGGGCTTGTCTTAGGTTACATTGGGTGGTTCTGACCACGGGATTGGGCGTCATGGACGTTGGTTTGAGGCCGAATGACTGTCAGGTTGTGCATGGCCTGGGTTACTGGGATGGAGATGCCATCCGACTTGAGAGACATGGTCGTAGGGACACGAGGTGTTAGAGGTGTTGTGTCTTGGGTACTATTGTGGTGATTATCGCTCACACAGAAACGTTGAGTAGTGTGTACATAGAGATAATTCGTAATGAGATGGTTTTGACCACTCGTGTTGGAAGAGGCCCCCATAGTTGCGGTTTGGGTATTTTGGTTGGGGGTGCTTGCCGTAGGAAGCCACATGGAAGGTGAAGAGCCTTCTGGGGATAACATTGAGACTATTAGGTTGGGAGATGAGGATCTCCGTGATTTGAGGGCAGACATCATTGTCCCTCCGGTTATATTATCTGAGGGCAGATATCGATGTCCCTCCAGCTTCTTATTGAGGACAACTATCGTTGTTCCTCTGGGTTACATCTTTGGCATGCCATCAAAACATCAGTAATTGAGACACGCGGTGTTAGTGGGAACATGGTTCCAGGTTACATGACAGAGATTCCAGTATGGGCCGAAGAAGGTGACACTCCATGGTGGCTACTGAGCACCAGTGGATTTTGTGTTTATTTTCTCATTATACTGTTTACTGCTTTCCTTATAAAAGCATGACTGCATAAACACTCATATTTGGTATGCACCATTGGGTGGTATCCTACTGAGATTTGTCTCACACCATGCACGGGCCCTTCGGGATGCATGCATACTTTGTGTATTTATGTTAAAGAAAGAGGCCAACTTTAGGAGATAGGATACATTATTTGTTGCATCGAGATGATATAGACCTTGAGGTCTTACCTAGATGGGGTTACTCTATTGTGTTTTCTTTACTTGTATCAGCATGCTTACTTGGTTGTAGCTACTATTGGTTATCCATTGACGCCCCTTTTGTTTAGTGACTTGATATGGATGCATGTTTGGTTTTTTTAGTAGTTACCAGTGATTATCATGATATTGTGTTTACTTTCCCCTGCTATTGTTTATATTTGTTTCTTCCACTGTTTATTGATATTGAATATGCTTATGCTCTGCGGGTCTGGTTCTAGTCTGCTGAGTCTTTTTTTCCGCTGCATCTCTACTGTTATACTTGGACCAATACCATTATTATTATCCTCCGAGAGGGTATAGTCTCCCCACTATACCTATTAGACTCTTGCTGCTAGTCGGCAGCCTTTGGCATTTGGGGAGGTGCACCTAAGGTAGTAGCACCTGACCTGTTTACCACTGTTTGGGTGGCTATTCGGGTCCGGGTCATTACAACTATTCCCTTGTACGTCAATACACCGTTAGTATATGCATCTTATACTAAACATTTTGTAGTAAACCAAGTAAAACCCACATGTCCTTGCTTTAAATTTTTCATCCATATATCACATGTGTGTATGAAGAATGATAGGTTCATATTTTTCGTGACATATAAGAATAAGATCTGGTGATGAAGTGAAATAATTTTTCACCCCAATTCACCCCCTATTGGGGGGTATTGGGCCTAGGGGTAAAACAATATTCATGGGATATGCATACATGCATCAGCCCACCACCTTCTACTTGGTTTCTTCAGTTTATTTATGGATTTCAAGGCTTTATTGAATTGTTTAATGGGAAACACATTAATGAAATATAAAATATAGATTCCATAAGTTAACACTTGACACATTCTCTATGGTCGAAACTCTTTTTCAAATATAGAGAATCAAGTATTCCTATATAAGGGAAGGGTTACCTCATTTTAGTGTACATTATTTATTGAAAATAATTTTTAATATCTCTTATTTATGAAGCATAATTTTTTTTCTACTTCAGTGATCTTGGGGAACATTAAAAATGGGATGCGGATCATATATTGGTAGAGCTACATTTAGTGGTGGAATAAGTGACACATCACATGAAACACTACATCATCTACACCATCCTTATGGATTCTATTGAGGTGACCCAGGAATTATATACATAAATATTACATAATTTAGTTTAATATTCAATACATCACATAAAAATACACTCTCAAGAAACTTAAAACTTTAGATACTTTACATACTAGATACATAATCATCTTATTTCATGAAAGATCTTCAATATGTTTTTCAAATTTATTCTCACATAGTAAAATTCATAAACATAAACTAATCATAACATTTACTCATATCCTAGGGAAAGGAAACCTAATGAAGGATAGTCTCAAACGATAATTAAGGGTAAATATAGGATATATCAATCAATGATCCTAAGTGATTATAAGATAATCACAAGGTTATGATAAGATAACAATATCTTTTGAAATAAAATCACTATCAGTGAAAGATATTTAATAACGAATAATGGCATAAGTATTTATCAAAAAAATTCATAAGTCATAAAAGTTCAGAATAATTGTAACGAACCAACCTGAGATGACTAATTACATCACCTGAAATTTCCTGCCACGATGGAGTATCATAAAATCAAAAAATAGTCCCATGTATAATCTAATAACAAAAAATGTACCCAATGAGATAAAGAGTATATATCCCTGAGACATATAACCTCTATACCAGGGGGTTAAACATAAAAAATCTAGAAAATCTGAAGTAAAATTCTCCATGTGACCATCTATCACCAGCAAACTGACCCACGTCAAGGGAATCAAAAAAAAAAACAATCTGATTGAATACATAATTATCTTCCCATTACTCGAGTCTTGAAAAATCACATATACAAACACCCAATGAAAAAATTAGGGCCTGATCATAAATCTTAGTCATATTTCACAAAAGAATCAGTACAAATTATAATATCATATAAATACATGATCTCTATCTATAAAAAAATCGAGTTTATAAATCATTTTAAAATGTTAAAAATAATTTTATAAAACATCCTTTGGGTTTTCACAGAAAAATTTCATATTCACGCAATAAGGAATATGAAAAATGCATATAAGAAAGAATTGAAGCATAATAAAAAGTATCAATGGATAAAAATAAGATTAACATGATAATAACTAACAATGAAATACACTATCATATATAAAACCAAGCATAAATGAGAAATCACAAGATACAGGCTCTATCCTATGGGAATACATACTAGGAAAATAGAATCTTAAACCAGACATAGAATAGATCCAACTAATATTCAGTCCCATAATGGTCTATCAATATAAAAATACCTAATGTGGAATTACACACACTAAGGTGATATGTCCATTTTCTAATATAACCATGGTTCCCAATGTTCTATGCTTTTCAAAACCATTTTAAAACCTTACTTGCATTTTATAAAATATTTTCATAGGGAATACTTACCACTTCCATTCTTAGAAATCCATTTGGAAACCAAAACCACCTTAAGTAATTTAAAAAAAATTCACAGTGAACCCTTATTTATGTATGTACTTGGGATTAATTTTTTATTACATGTTATTTGTTTATGATTTATTTTAGAATATTACAAACCCTATCATTATTATTTTTGAAAACCAGTTATAAATATATTTTTGTATTTTTATTATATCTTGATTTATTGTGATTTTAATATCAAAAAGACTATTGAATTTTAAATATAAGAAGTTTATCTCAAATTTATTCAACTATGATGAAGTCTAATTCAATCTCTATAACATTTTCATTTTTGTTCGAACTTACTATATCCTCTTGGTTTTATATTATTTTCTAGTTTATGGTATTTTAATGTTTTATTTAGTCATTCTATTATATGTTGAGTTATATAGATATGATTCCCAAGAAACTTATTCTGGTGTATAGACAATAATTTTTTTACATTTCATTAAACTATGCGGAGGTCTAAATTTGTGGTTTTAGTGGTCTAAAAATTTGTATAAGTATTTTCAACAGTTTTGGAATTCTAGAATTTAAATAGTTCAAAAGCTTTATTATTTAATTGAAATCACTATCAATATACATAGAAATCACATAAATTTTCTGGTATTGTAAGTCTTAGATATATATACATTTAATTAAAATACAAGAAAGGAGGAAAAGGCAATTTTGATACCTTAAAATTTTGCTGAATAAATACAACATTACAGTGATTTTTTTCTTTAGAATTTTATTTATATATGCTAATATTGTTTAATGACACATGTTGATATATAAGTCATATTGAAGAGTTATTTGATCCTTTGGAAAGAGATTTATATTATCTATATTTAAGTATTATATAACTTCAGCTAATTCTGATTTTTATGTGGGTAAAAAACCCCAAAATTCTGTGTTTTCAACATGTAATGGTTTTTAAAACCCCCCTTTTCCAACATACCATGAATTCATTTCTCAACCTACCATGTTTTTTTTAAACCTAACTTGAACCCATTTATCCCATCATTATTACCACATGTTTATCTTCCAATGTGAGAACATGAGTTTACAGGAAAACACTATCTTGGATTTCTCTATCATGGCAGCATATGTGCTCCCTCTGTTCACTATACACAACCATGGAACATTAACAATGCACCATATCCAACATCATGTAGTTTCCACACTATCAATGTGAGACCAATTCTCTTCTTTATTCGTCTGCACCATCTCCAACCCCTTCGTTCATCCTTTGGTGGATCACTATGGTAGCACCTTGAAAGAAACATATACCGGTCTTCATTGTGGAATATCTACATCTACCTTGCAAAACCATGTTCAAGATTCACTATTTTAGCCACCTAATCTCGATAATGACAAAACACTGGTGATTCCCCCTCTCTACGGAATGGTATTTTGTCTATCACCACAAGTTTATACTTATCATGAAGAAGCCTCTAAACCTACCCTAAGTGACTATGAAATAATTCTTCAACCTATTGTGAGAAAATCATGAATTCAACACATGACCAAAATGAACCTATTGTGAAGCATTGTGTACCTATCATGAGTTACACAATGTAATAGTACATGTATTTTTATGTGACCACATGATGTTCACACTATTAGTACACTGATTACAAGATAACCGACCACATGTTATGGGAACTCTCATTATATCGATTACAGATGAATTTGGTGTGCACGGTCAATTATTTTCCTTAATAATTATTTATAAAATTGGAATATTTAAACATGCACTATTTTTTCATTATTTTTGATAATATCATTAACATCATGTTTATTTTAATTAATAAAGTGTTTTTACAATTTTATAAAATTAATAATTATTATGTATAATCCATGAAAATAATTTTAAAAATATGATAATCAATTTTAAAATTAGTATTAATTTATTTGTTATTATTGTGTACACATAAAATATATTTTTCAAAGAATTAATTTGTTTTATTTTGAATTGATTTGGTGGAATTATTAATTTCTAAATTAATATTTAGTGTCATTGAAAGTATTTAAATCCTATTTTATGGAATTTATTGAGATTTTATTAATTTTTTTATATTTACCATGTTTCATTAAATTAGAATGTATTTGAAATTTGAATTTGATATTCAATATCTTTTACAAAATTTAGTTATTTTTTCGTCCTATAATGTTGTAGTATATTTTAATTATATAATGGATAATGTTAAAATTTTCTAATTGGTCTTTATTTTTTGAATTTTAATGATTATTATTATGAATATCATGTATAGGAATTTTCAATCTCTTGAATAATTATGTATTTTTTAATCTGAATTTATTTATACAGTTGGAGAATGGATTGTTTGTTTTTACAGATCCAACATAAAAGCTTTGAGATGAATTAAAAGGATATAAATGAAACTTATGAGAACAAAATACTTTTAAGAACAAAGACCTTAATTTAGAGTACAAACCAATGTATGTAAAAAAAATATTCCTACACTATAAAATCTCTCAAAGACTATACCAAATATTCAATGACTAATAATTACTTGATGAGATGACCCGATACCTTACTCAAGAACTAGTACCTACACTTTATTTTTTTTCAACTACTTAAACCTAGTTTATAGGGTTTATAACACTTCTTTTATTATTTCATGTATAATATATTTTTCTATTTATGATTTTACATACAAAATAATTTCTTCCTATCTTCCTCAGGCTGTGACTCCCAAATTCTAAAGTCAGGACCGTTTGAGTTGTGACTCCCATAGTCTAAATTCACTGTTGTATTTGGGATGTGACTTCCCATAAAAAAGTCAACATGTCATGAGCTTTTGTCTCCACTTCAAAGAAAATGACTTTATAATGGTTTTATGATTCCACTTCAAGAATCAGATTAGTGCACAACGTATCTGTCTCCAACTAGAGTTGTATAAGATTAGAGTAGATCCACTTTAGAACAAATTACTATAAAAAACATTTTTCATTATTTATATTATTTTCATTGAAAATTAACCCAAATAATTAACTTCCATAATTAATTTAAATAATTAATACATTTCTTTAAGTTTTTTTAATTTGGTCCATTCATTCCCCTCTAGACCATCTTCCATTACTCCTTTTGGATCTAACAATCCTATCCACTTTCATTATTCAAAACCGATTTTAGAACCAAAAACACCTTATATTTGACATTGAAAATATACTTATATATCAAATCCATCATTTATATTAAAATAACTAAGTAATTGAACAAGAAAATCAAGTTATTCCAGAATTATAACCATTTTATTGAGACACATACCTCAAGAATAGAGAGAAAACACCAAGAATTGATCTCCCATATTCGGTGTTGATCATAATCAAAGAGGATCTTCAAGGGATTTATAAGGAACTCTTGGGAACCTAAGGTTCAAGAGATAATAGTGGATTGAATACTAAATATAAGGGTATTTGAATATTTATAGGTAGAATGGAAAATATAACACCACAACACCTCCTGAAAGACGTCACCGTAGAGCCTTCAGACCACATTGTACATCCCATTGTCCACATTATAGTCACCCAAAGTCAACTATCCTCCAAATACCATGCTTTAAACCTTACAAAATCCTATTCCCATTGGGGAAATACTACAACGTAGCCGAAGAATCCATGTCACATTACCAATCCAATCTAGAAGTGGGTTATGATGCAACCCATCTCAATACCACATGGGTGATGAATTTAATATAACTAAACAAATATAACCCTTGTATCACTACACAACATCATCTGCCTCCACTCCATAGTGATCAACTACGCTAAAGGCCTATACTGCAACCTTGTGACCCTAGTGAAGATATGATAAATATTACAGTAGCTTTAAACATCCATCTTTTGGGACCTTATTCCATAGCCTACTAGTCAACACTATAGTGATTACAATGCATGTGATAGTGGACCATTCATAGCGTAGTCACCTATATAATTTTGGGACAAATAAAACAACTTATGCTCACCCCAAAATTCCTAGAACTCAAAGTACTAACTTTTAAACCTTAAAAGTGAGTATATTAAAACCCATAGGTTATCAAAATTCTCCCCTAACTGAAATATTTATATTCTATGAAAATTATAAAGACTCTAGAATCATAAAAAAGGCTACTACTCCGCCACCAATATTTATCACTCCCAATATCATGGATATCTCATTTACAATGCCACAGTACATGGGCCAAAGGTATCATTTTTCCACATAGTACCTTATCCTTGTAATCTATAATCTGAACTAGTTTCTCAACCACAATGGTGTTGGGAACAAGCTCAACATCCTATTAGTCAGTCACATGGGAAGGATATGGTTGATACCTCATAATTTGGGAAACTTGAAAAACATCATGAATCAATGTCAAGTGAGTTGGAAAGTCTAATCGATAGACCAACCTTCCACAACTCTCCATGATCTCAAAGGGTCCAATGAACCTCAATGCAAATTTACCCTACTTACCCAAATTGCAATGTCCCAAGTGAGGAGAAACTTATAGAAATACCCGATCAACAAAATAAAATTCAAGTGGACGATAATGATTATATTAAGTGGATTTATGATGACTCTTTGCAATGAGAAATCTCTTCTGGATGAACTTCAAATTTTCCATCATTTCCTGAACAAGGCTTGGTCCAACCAAAGACCTCTCTCACAACTCCTCCCAACACAAAAAAGATCTACATATCCACTGATACAACACTTAAAAGGGTTACATGTGAATAAAATCGTGATAAATACTATTATAGGAACATTTTACCATAAAAAGATACTTTTATTAGGAACCACCAAAATCAAGAACCCATGCTCATTGCATATCATCAAGAATTTGATTATCTATCACCATTTTTATATCTATATAAGGATGATATGATGTGTTAAATTTAAATTGTGAACCCATCACATCATGGAAACCATTACAAAACCTATATTTGAGCATCATCTACCTATTATAAATATTTCTAGAGAGAACCACATGAAGTCTCAAAACCTATCATATATACAATTTCATGATTTGTCCCAATTTCATCATTTCCTTTTTAGGGAAGAAATGAGTAGAATTCATGATTTGATCAATGATCACCCAAATTGTATCCCTCACACTAGGATTTTTTTGAAAAATAGATGTTTAATTACATGGAAATATCACCCCTTCCATACTAGAATGGGAAATGGTTACAATAAACCAACAGATCTCTGGTGTTCCACCTTAGTCCTCTGATAAGTCAGACACTATGACATGAAATCCAAAATCGACTAACTCATCCCTAGACACCAATACTGACATATCAAATCATTATATATCTTGATAGTCTTAGGGTGTACGTACCATCAATACAAATATCCATCATCCATTAAATCTTTCCTCATAGATATCCGAATGACCAACCTACCTCAGAAACACAATGCACCAATAGAAGACAGATACCACTCACCCAAGGTCTCTCAACCACTTAGGATTTTACTAAAGAACTTAGAATTGGTTTATAAAACTTACTAAAGTGATACTCACTCATTAGATTATGATTTGACCCTTACTACTATTTGGAACACTTATTGACTACCCTCTTTCACTACTAAGATCATCTCATCAAAAAAAATTATCAGAGACCACACCTCCACCGATTCATTTAAGGATTGAGTTGGATGTTTCCTAATAAATGAATCAGTGACCACATTTCCTTTCATAGGAGTATAAAAAATATCAAAATCAAAAGTCTGGAGATACTCAACCCAGTATCTACATTGCAAGTTCATATCCCTCTGAGTGAAAATATACCTCAGTCTCTTTTTATCATAATATACCATAAATAAATCCCTAAAGAGATAATGATGTCATGTTTTGAGGGTATTCATAATTCGAAAAAATCAAGATCTTGGGTAGGGTAGTTATTATTTTGATGACGTAACTGCAAGAGAGAAACATGCCACCATCTTCATCCCCTACACTACGAAACACCCCAATCATATACATAAAATATCACATAATACATCATATCCGAAAACCTATATTGGGTGATTGAAAACTAGAGTTGATGTCAACTTTACCCTAACTTCCTCAAAATATCTCTATAATTTTTCATTACATTAAAACATATCAACCTTGTGGGTCAAAGCTATTATTGGAGATGAAATTTTTGAAACTCTTGAACAAACCACCTAAAGTAACCAACCAAACCTAAGAAACTATGGATTTCAACCACATTTTTGGACAGTTACTAATACCTTACCATCTGAATATTTTCAGGATCCATTGAAATTACACTCTTAGATATAACATATCCCATACACATCACTTCATTGATCCAAAACTCACACTACGAAAACTTACCTTCATCTGAATCAATTTTTTTTTTATTTTCATAAAATCAACTTTTAAGGTAGGCTGGGAACCATATATGACCAAATTACACCTTACAATGGGAGACACACTCAAAACTCAATTTTGGGGGCACAAAATCAAAATTATAAATCAAAAGGTTGAGAATTTATTATAGGAACCATCATGTCAATGAAAAATCCCACAAATCATGCTAGCTTCCTAGGAATCCCTACATAAAGGATAGTACAATGAGTCCACTACATAATTTTTATTTTCAAAGTCATTACCACAACATCGTCTTCAACATCACATCATCATTACCTACTATAAATATCATTTCCATAGATTTTTCCTACTGGTGATCTGAAACATCCTCATACTTTAGAGTTCAAAGTCACCACCATAAAACCAAAACACCACTATTGAGTATCAAAACTTAATAAAATGTCACAAACATTGGTTATTCACCATAATAGACCATCGAAAAATTCCACCAGAACTAGTAATGAACATCACCCCAAACCGAACACATATCAACATCACATTAAACAAGAATTGAACATGTTAAACAATCATAGAATAAAAAAAATTCATAAATTATGAGGAATAAACACTGTACAAATTAAAAAAAACTATTAACTTCTCCATTAACACAGCTGATGACAAATATGAATTTCACTATCAGGGAAGGTCTTTCATTGGATCAACAGATCCTTAGCCACACATCCCAAAACCTCATTGTTACCATTTCTCCAAATCTAACATTGAGAGGAGTGGAGGAACGTGAGGTCAGAGAAGGGCATATAAAAATATAGGGCTCGACATAATGACATATTCAATGAAGATGAAAACCATAATCAAAAAAAATTGGAGAAAGCCTACCCAAGAAGTGTCTTGAAACCTATAAACCACCAAACCAAAATCCCAAAAATATTTTTATTACCACTGCTTTATTACTGAATTGGAGTGGCGTAATGTAATGTGATGTTAGTGCAGGTTGAGTGGATGATGGATTTAATAGAAAAAAACCTTCTTCGGGACTCAAAATACACCTTGAAGTAAGTAAACTTCATCATGAATTGGAACCATAACACTATTTTCATAGAAGAAACGAGAAGTGGGACAAAAAATTAAGACCAAAACAAAGTGCGAACAAGCTATAAAATACACACAGAGGCTGGAACCGTGGGGGATCCACAATGAAAGAGCATGAAAAAGTCATAAGGATATGACAAGAGTGGATGAAAGGAAGGAGAATAAGAAAAAAATTATTAATTGCACCACCAAACATACAATTAAGAGTTTTAGGAGGAAATCCTAGAAAGAGTTGAGAGAGATAGGGGAGATCTGAAAGAGAAAAGGTCCATCCTTTTCATGGTTCACATGAAATATATAGAATTAAATATAACTGAAATATAAATGATTCTGATAATATTACTCTGACCTATTGTACACTAATATATTATTTACAAACACAGCCATAGATGAGTCCAAAATTAATGAAATATTCGATTCATTAATTTTATAAATAACAAAGGAGAATTAATGAGACTGAATGGAAAAACCAGAAACTCAAAATGCCTATACCAGTTCCTAAAAACTATATTAGGTATATCCTCTTCTTAGAATATCAAAATATGGTACCAAGATAGTTTTTTAATATTATAAAACCAATTAACCACTTTTAGTTGATCAAATAATCAATAAATTCTTGTAAAGGGATACTTGCTCTTAAAATTCACCCGATTTAACTTTCGATCATCAATTTAATGTCTGAGGATTATGTGTGATTTTTTGGGAAAGAGAATAGGGGATGCCCAAGGTGACGTGAGAGGATGAATAAATACCTTATCTTTAAGGTCTTTATGCTGGATTTTAAGTTCTATCAACTAAGCTGGTTCTATGTGATAATATGGAATATAAATGAGCATCATAGCAAGGAGTAGGTAAATTGTTAAATAGACCTCAATATGTAATTGAATCCCATGAAAATCATTAAAAAGGACCTAAAGGTATGCATTTAAGACTATGGGAAGTGGAATTATCAAATATGAATAAACAAAATCAAGGAACATTTCGAATAACTAGAATGAGATTACCCTAACATAAGGAAAAACATGCACCACTCTCCTAGCATTAGAATCCCACTCACCTTGAAAGACATGAGAGACACCATCATGAGATAAGAAATGAACATGATGAATATAAAAATCGATTTGGGCCTTTAAACTGGTCACCCAATCCATTACAACAATTAGGTCAAAGAAATCAAAATTAAGGTCTAAAAAGTCCCACACAAATTTAAAGTCGGCTATCATCACCCAATACATATGGAATTTCAAAAATTGATCGAACCTATTTCCCAAAAGAATTGAAAGTTACAATAATAATTAAATAATATCAAAACATGATCCCTAAATTTTAGTGAACATTGATGATATAAAATAATAGGTATCACATGTATCAAACAAATCTAATACAACAGAGGAAGAAATAAACATTTTTCCTTTAACAGTAGCTGGTCCTGCATCAGATTCCTTTAGTACATACTCAAATGTTAAAATAAATCCAATATTTATTCCCCCCTAATCCCTATTAGATACATAATAATCCCCCTTTTCCTATGGATAAGAACCTCCACCCTTGGAAGTATCTGATTAAACCTAAAAACCCCTGGTGAGAGTGGATCCAGACTTACAGCCTAAAGACATCCTTAAAAAAACACTTGAGATGACCAGATTTTCTGGAAATATGATAGGTATTGGGTGATTCTAAATAATTAGGGTTTTTATGACCAAACCTACCATATTTAGAGAAAACAACCTATTTTTTCAGAACAAAACCCCTAAAAATATTATTGAAGAAAATTGAGCACCCTTGTATTTTTTCTTTTGGCCAGAAGACACACCATGGATAATAGTTGTAGTGACTGAATCTCCACCTAAAGACATTCTCCCATCTATGTATACCTAAACCATATTCAATTTATCCCCTAACTCAAAAAAATCATAATACATAAGAGACCCAACATCGACTAAATATCATCCCTCAACCCATCTAAAATCTTTGAGCCTTAATGTAATCATTTGTAATGAGCTTGAGTGCTAGGTGTATAAACACCATAAAACAGGTGGAATAATCCAAAAAACATATTATACCGCTACTCCATGTTTATAAATTCATGGGTATTCACCAAAAACAATGTTTCAGGATAAAACTACTGATTAAATATCATATTGAAAGAGGTCCAGGTGGTATCCTCAAGCTACTTGGATTAAATGATAGAGTCCCATTATCACCTTCTAGTACCTCAAGAATGTATATAGAAAACCAACCTTAATGTACTTAAGAGTTTTTAGTAAATTGAATATATTTTCTATCCACTCAAGTCACTCCATATATTATTGGGGTCCCTTATCACTACATAAGATGGGTGGAATCTGATTAGTAAATTCTGAGCCATGATCCAAAAATCCTCCCTAGTATCCAATACCTCATCTAGAAACTAAATAGGATGGATTATATCTTCCACTAAATAAGGTTACTCTAGGGTATTTTCCTGTAGATCTTATCTTATATATCCCTCACTCATATTCATAATATATCTTCCATGAGGCATTGTCTGATAAACAAAATACAATAACCAATTAGGTTATGAAAAAGTTTCCAAATCATAAAATAATCTCCCAGAATCCATATTAATTCTTTCAAACAACTAATATTTAAATAAATGATGGATTCTATGAATGAAATGAAACACCTAAAAAAAGAATATTTCCATTTAAATAAACCCCATATCCTCCTCCAAATACATTTTTTTGTATTTTAAAATCCACTTTTAGGTTAGTTGTAACTTCACATATGACCAGAGATTTCAAAATTCCAAACATACACAATGAAAAATTCAAGCATAAAATAAGAAAAGGGTGCAAGGATGAGCTGTAAATTGCTGAGGCCAGAGACTGATATCCTAGCTAAATCCATATACCAGTCATCCACTCCAAATATCTTCACATCCACATCGCTGAGCTGCATAATGAGCACAAATTAAAAGTTTCAAATTTCTAATTACAAATAGAAACCATCATCACCGCATCAGTAGACAAGTCGCTTAGTGTCTTGAACTCTGACCCCAATCATACATCATAACCACACTAGATCTCCCATGTGATCCACCCATTGGAATCCAACACCGTTACCAAAGTAACTCAAAACATAACACCTCAAAACATCAAAGCCGCAACTGAAGATTCATCACAACTAACACGAGATCATTTCAACCAAAAAATCAAAAAAATGACCCCATATTCACCATCTCCGATAACCACAACAGATCGAAAGCAAAACAGAACCATGAATGTAACTATAAATAAAAAAACCAAATCACCAATCACTACAACCACCTGAAACACTAACTGCTACTCGAACTCACCTCCAGAGACACCTAGAAAACCATCATGCAAATATGAAATGGAGAAGAGTGTTGGAATCTGGAGCAAGAGAAGAGTAGAAGAAGACACCATTGAGCAGGAATGCAAGAACCGAGAACATTTGTTGTCATCGAGGATGAGAAACTTAAAAAAATCAGAAACATTATGAGTACAAACATCAATCGCAATTGGAAAAGACCACCTGGAGCAAACAAAAACTATCGAAGAAGACAGAAACCCTAAGGTAGAAGATATACAACACATATCATGACTCCTATAAAACTGATGATCTCTCAACAAACAAATCTCAAACCCCCCACAAGAGCCACTACATCAGACCGAGAATAAACCCCATCTCTAGTTAGTTCAAATGAAATCAAACACAAAGTCTCAATCTTGGTAAAAATTCCCAACTAGCCATGATAACTTTAGTTCAAATAGATAAGTGAGTTTTCCAGGAACCTTTCTGCACACAGTACCTGAATTTTGATATTCATAACTCTTGTCTACCCAAGAATATAAATCAAACCTAGGAATCTTCATAACACTTCATGATTGGTATTCCCTTTAATACAATGTTTATAATGAACCATCCTGGGTTAAACAAATATGTCACTTGAGATGGTCCTCCATGAAGGAGTATCATAAAAGAATCTTAATAGTCTCATGTGTATAACTAGTGAAAAAATGTATACAATAGAAGAAAGAGTACATATCCATGAGACATTCAAATTTTATACTAAGGGGTAAAACCTATTAAAATAAAAGACATTCTAAATGAAAAATATCTATATAACCATATTCCACCACCAAACTAACCCATATCATATGCATTTAAACCAATAGAAGCCAATGATCTACAAAATACCATTCCCTTTATCCGAGTTATGAAAAACCACATCTACAAACTCCCAAAGTAAAAATTCTTTTGTGAGAACAAATCTCGAAAGGATTTCATCAAGGAATCTACAAAAATTATAATATCATGAAAAAATAACCTATATCTTTAAAAAAATCCATTTTATAAATAATTTTAAAAAGATAAAAACCATTTTATAGAAAAAACATTATTTTTTAATAAAAAACATTTATATTCACAAAAAAATAAATATGAAAATTGTATATAAGAAAGTATGTAAGCATAAGAAAAACCATCCATGGATGCACAATAATATAAACATGTGAGAAACCAACTATGAAATATACCATCATCGTAAAACCAAGAATAAATGAAAAATAAGAAGATTTTGGCTATAGACTATGGGAATATATATTCGACATAAAAATAAGCCAAAATTAGAAATAAAATCAATACAACCAATATTTAGTCCCATAACAGTATATCAATATCAAAAAAGCTTTAGTTTCATTACAAAAACTAAAGTGACATGTCTATTTCCCAACATACCCAAGGTTCTCAATGCACTATGCTTTTCAAAACCATTTGAAACCCTTTGTCACGTTTTATAAAAAATTTTCTTAGTGAATAATTACTGGTTCTATGCTTAAAAATACATTTTGAAATGAAAACCACCTTAATTAATTTCACAAAACATTTTCACAATGAATCCCACCTGCTTTTATATTTGAAAACCCATTTTAGAACGAAAACCTCTTTAAAGAAATTTCAACAACACGTCACATGTCCAAATCCATTTTTAAAGTAAAACCCAATAAAAAAGGTTTTTCCAAAACAAAATCCTCTTTGATACTGAATCCATAATTTTCATAAAAAACCAAATAATTGAACAAGAACATCTAGTCACTCCAAAATTAGAATGTTTGTATTGAGACACCTAATTCAAGAATGGAGAAGAAACATCATGAATTGATCTCCAAAATCCAAGGGTTAGTATTGATCCAATAGAATATTTAAGGCCTTTACAAGGAACTCTTGGGTGCCTAAGGTATGATAGAGAAGAATATAATAAATCTTCAATTCATGGGGCTTCGAATAGTTATAAGAGGTTTGAAAAATATAACACCATGATGGAGCCTCACAGACTATGCTGCTAAGATACTACATCACATTTAAGATAACCTTTTTTAGGTCTCAATGAGAATTGTTTAATATTTCTATAAAAATAATAATTCAGACCACACCAGATTTTATTCTCCTGGGGTCAAGTATATGGAATAACCAAAGACTCCACATTATAGCATGAAGCCACCCGAGAAGTGGTCTATGACGCAGCCCAGCTCCACAATATAGGGGTGAAGGAACCTTATCCCATTACACCACAACCTTTGCCTCTATGACATAGTGATCAACTGATTCAAAGGCCTATGTTGAATCCTAGTGACTAATACATAGCTATGCCAAATATGAATGTAGATATAAAAATCCATGTACCAACACACTATGCCACAACTTTCTAGTCCACACCATAGTTATTAAATTTCACACTATATTTAACCCCTCTATGTTTCATTCCCTTATATATTTCCACAAAAATTAAAAAAGAATCACACTCACCACCAAAATTCATAGAACTCGAAGTAATTACTCTTAAAATTTAAAAGAGATCATACCAAAACCCGAAGGGAATAAAAATAATCAATAATCAATCATGATCAATGAAAACATATCATAAGAAAAATACATAGGTTTTTGAACTACACATAATTATAGAACATTATTTTTATAGTAAATGATTGCTTTTAAGAATATAATAGTGGAATGGTTTCACTCCCCTTTCCATCATTTCCTTAGTCACAATTCACTCCAATGATAATCATAATGCAAATAATCCCTTACTGAATTGGGTTCACTCCACATTCCAATCTATATTATCTCACAAGATATCAATATTTACCCAATACATTGGATGTTTTTAATAGAGCAACCCATCACATAATGAATACCAAACATATGTGTGCCACAATATCATAGAAATGACCATTATTTCATCATAGAATAACCCATGGGAATGAAATGACTTTCATAAAGATTTACTCATCATATAATCATAATCTATATAGAGAAAGTACATGAATGTTATCATTAGATCATATCACCATTAAAGCATTAGGAATGTCAAAATACGATGACATAGATGAAAAATACCTTTAAAATAGAATTTAAAAATTTATTTGATAATTGGGAAAATATCTTTTTCATTATATATATTTTAAAACTAAAAATTTATATAATATTGAGAAAAATATTTTCTTTGGATATAAATATTGAAAATTGTAAATGAGGCTTCAAATAAAATAATAGTCATAATGATAGGAAAATATGTTCATTCAAAAAAAGTTAAAACAAAGTTTCCTTTCACATTTTTTGTATAAATTCACAAATAACCTCTTCAAAAAACATAAAAAAAGTATTTCTAAATTTTTTTAAAGGAAAATAAAATATGGTCCAAAATTAATTTAAATAATAATTTTAAAATATAAAATAAAATTCTTGAAAACATTTTCAAAAACATGGACATGAATGAACCAATTCATAGACCAATGAGGAAATAAAGTCGATTTGTTTAAAATAATTTTCTCAATATTTTTAAGTACCAAGATAGAAAAATGGTAATAATACTTAAAAAATTGTAGGAATAAAAATATTTGAATAAAATATATGTTTTTAAAGGATAAAAATCATATAATTTCTATTAATGGAAATTTAACATAGATAATTATGAAAAGAAATATTTTTATAATATAAACCCTTACCTGAAGTCCCCTATAGATTCTTACATATTCAAAAATAATTTATAATAAATATCTACTTTTTATAAATATATTATATAAACATATTCATATATAACTTACCATATATCATTCCTTTGTAATTTATAACCATCTTTTTTGTGAATATTTCTTTATTAAAATGAACATTTGGGTATTAACTAGTTTGTTTTCCATGCAAGTTTCTATTTGATGGTTACGGTCCCTACACCTTGGTAATATTTTTATCATATAAATAATAATAATAATTTCATAATTATCATATTTACACAGTATATACACTTTATAATCATTCATATAAATCCATAATGAAAAATAAATTACATCACTTCATGGAGATTGTAGTATGTATGTACGAATGAGTGTGTTTAAAATTTTATATGGATAGAATGAAAGAAAGTTAAATAATAATTAAACTTTATATAATCATAATTATATAATAAATATCATATATCTATATTAAATCTATCATTATTTCCAACTATGTAAATAGAAAATTAAAAATTAATCAAATCACTTTGTAGAGGTGACAGTCGGCACATACACTTAAGGGGCATTATCATTTTCCTACGAATGAAAAGAAGATATAAAATTTATAAAAAAAATAAAATAACAACGTATATTAATAGTAATTATAGTTATTACATTATTTTAATATGGTTATATAACATTTGGAGGAGGTTTAAGAAGAAAGAAACATGAAAAAGATTGGTAATAACATATACTTCTTCTTTAGGTATCCACTTGTGAGAAGTACATTAAGGATTATTGGATGGGACTTTTAAGAAAACCAAAACCTCAATATTTGGATAAGGATGTTTGGAGGGTATTTTGGTAGATATTGGTGGACATATTAGGGTCAAGTGGTGTGGAGAAGAGAATATAAGAGGTACCCTTTTATAATTGAGGGGAGTGGCACTCCTGAAATTACATAAAAAATTTAAATTTAATAAATCCATATTCAAGTAAAAATTGCAAAAAAACCAAAATTAAAATATAATATATGTTTGGGTCTAAATACACATAAAAAATAATATTTAAATAAGTTTTAGGTTATTTTAACCTTTATATCTTCAGTTTAACCCCTTGTTAACCATTTAAACCATTACCGTAGTAATAAAATTTTAACTCAATTATTGTTTATAATAAAAAAATGGAATTTTACAAATTAAAAATTTGGAAATAATGATAAAAAATATGTCAACTAGTTTATTGGATTCAATTTTTAAATAAGTTAACAAAATGCAAAAAAAAACATTTTTTGAAAAATGTTTTTTTAAGTATATTATTAAATTTATTATTATTCATTTCCTAGTTAAAAAAATTAGATGAATGTTAAATTATTTTATTTAATTTTTAATATAAAATTTTTATTAAAATAGTTAATAAATAGTGATTAATTTAATTTATTAAGATTAAAACACATTTCTTGCATAAAAATAGTTTTTCAGAAAACACCACTTTTTTACTATCAAATGATTTTATTTTTATTTCTAACCAATTGATAAAAAATGAATTCATTTTCAACATGCAAGAACTATAAGACCCCAAATATAGTAGTTCAAATCTAGTGGCTATCTTTCTACCTTTTTATAAGATACACTTGATTTCATCCCAAATGATCGAACAGTTAGTAGTCTTAAAAGTCTAGATACATACATGATTCTCACATTATATTAGGAAACATGAAATGAAACATAAAATCACAGTGATAAATTTATTATTTCTTCTAATATACCCCTAGAATAATTAATATATAACTTCTTTAAATCATGGTAAAAGTAAAACAAAATAAAGGTTGAGCTCATGTCATGACCCATCCTCCAGGGCCCGTTCCGTGACTACCCTAAACCTGAATTCCATAGGTCAGGGGAAAGTGACTAGCTCTATGTAGGCATATCCCAAAAAGGGAAGGCATTGCCTTTAAACCTGTACACATGTACAAAGTACAAACTTCAAAAAGTAAACACAATGTAAACCACAACTGTTACTGAGACAATTACTGAGAGTATAGTACAAAATGAAAGTACAAAGGGGCCAGAATACAAGCCCAAAACCAAAAAGGAATGTACTAATGCCATAATCCTTCCACTCGAGACCCTACTGAAAGGGTAGATGAAGGGTAGATGAATGTAACCATAAAATTACACCTGTCCATCCTGTCTCACTAAGAACCACCTGGTCCCTGACTACCAAGGTCCCCATCGAAGCGTCAATATCCTGCATAAGACACCACACATACATGTGAAGCCAGTGTGGGGTTGCGTAACACAATACTCAGTAGGGACCCCAAATCACAAAGGATAGACCACAAATACAAACCATAAAGAAAGGACCACAAAGAAAAGACATCTCACAAGAGGTATAGCTCAATGTATAGAAGGTAAGATTATCATTCATAAATCAAAATCATCTTGTACTGTTGAGTAAATCATACCTGATGAGTCACGAAGATTTTCTCAGCTACTTGAACACTGAGGTCCACTCAGATAATTGACCACTGAGGTCTGCTTGACAACTAGATCACTGAGGACTACTTAGCTACTAGACCACTAAGGTCCAATCAGCTACTGGACCCCAAAGGTCCACTTGGATACTGGACCACTGAGGTCCACTCGGCTACTAGGTCAATGATGTCCAATAATCATATCTCTAATGTCACAACTATCAAAAGGATTCTAGCTCCCCAATACGCTTGATTTCGGGAGAATCTACTCCTCAAGCCAGTCGGGTGGCCCAGTGACCCGGTCCACATTATCTGAACCAATCCAACTTAGTTGGATCAGTTTTGTTTCCAGCCAGGCCGCACAGTTACCTGGTTTCCTATTCATCCAAGCCCATATGGTAGGATGGTTCACCTCCATCCTTGGACACCGATCAGTACAGTTTGCTCGATTGGCCTAGCCTGCATCGAAGGTCCACCTTGGGTTTAGCTCATACGCCATACTAGCATCCAGTTTTCACAACCACATGGTTGGACGCCTCCCTTTGCACACAGTCCTGCTGACCTTGTGCCTGTACCACTGCTGCCTGCTAACTGTGGCTTACCATCCTGGCGTGGTGCCTAGATAGTGCCGCTGTTCTGCACCACCACCGCGGTCATTGAGCCTTAACCCCCTATGCGCCACCTGCTGACTCCTACAGTGGGCCTAGTCGACCACCATGGTGTGTTTCCTCCTGCGCTTTCGCATGCTGCTACTTCATGTTGTTGCCTTTCGTTGTTGTTGTTCTTCCATGTTGCGATCATTGACTCTTTTCCGTGTTGTTGCGGCGATGAAAATTGGGGAAACCATGAACAGGGGAGGAAGAGGTTCAAATGAACACCTAAGGTGGACGAATCGTGCCTTATTCATTTCGGCCTTGATCCATCCATGTTAAAGTTTAAGAATTGATAAAAATGACCAAATCCATTCTTAGGTTCAACATGGATCCACTCCCCCTATGATTATCACAAAATCAAACCCATCCCGCATTTAGCACGCATGATCCTCGAATCATTCCATTCATTAAAAGATTCAAACTCATCATAGAGATTTAAAAATAGGGAAAGAAAATTAATTAAACAAACACCCTACCACGGAAAAAAGAGATTGGTTGAGGATGACCTTACTTTGTCATCCGTCGATCTTTGGTCCTGAATCCACTCTCCAAGGGTGTCGTCACCACTTTCTAATTCACTGACATTCAACATTGGAGAGGTTTCCTTCATCATTCATCAGAATAATTGCATGGTTGTTTGTCAAACCTAAATTCCTACTTTAATTAAAGAATGAAGATGTACCGTGCATTACAGCAACATCACACTGATTCATTAATTAAGTTCATTAATGGATTCAGCATCGCCTAGTCATTGTATCGCAGTGCTGATGAGTTGCTACATAATGATGAAGAAAAATAATAAAATAACTTTTTTTAAAGTTATCTAATTTTTCTTCTCAATGTCCTGAACACTATCTTTTTTGGTCGACTTGTGCCGATCAATTTTAGTCCCTTTTAAGGTGAATACTAACACTCTAAGTTGAATGGAATCCTCATATTTTTGATCCATAAACTCATTTAAAAGACAGAAAAACCCACTGCCATGATTGTTTAATGGAATTAAAAAATAGTTCTAAATTACATTCCAGCCACTCTAGGCCTCAGAATCACATTCAGTCTCAGATTCTTGTCTTTAAATAATCCTATTTATTTTTTTAAAAACATTTACAAGGAATTATGTGATATTACATTACCCCACCGTTAGGGATTTACATCCTTGTAATCCAAAAGAAGGACTAATAAAAAAAATAGGGGTACTGAGTATGAAGATGAGCCTCCCACCTCACGTGCTCTCCTAGAGATTATTTTTCCACTAATGAACATGCACTAGAGGAATTGGCCATCCACAAAAGATCCTCTCTTATCAATCCTCTATTTCCACCGGGTACTCCATGAATGTTACCCCATTTTTGATCTCCAACTTTCCATGGTTGATGACATGAGAAAGGTCGTGCATGTATCTTCTCAGCTGTGTCACATGGAAGGTGTCATGATCCCACTCTAACTAAGGAGGTAGAGCCAAGAGGTAATCTACCTTTTCCATGCTTCACACTATCAGTAAAGGTTCAATGAACCTTGTAGATAACTTGACACCAAATCCAAATTTTCCATATCCCTCATTGAGGAGAGACCTATAGGAATACGTGGCCCCCCTCCTAGAACACCAAGGATATCCATTACCTATCAACATAGGACTTATGTCAGCTTTGTGCTATCTTCACCCTCTCTTAGATGACCTGCACCTTCTCAGTGGTAGCATGTACCATCTCTAGACTGATGAGTGATGAAATCCTTGGGGGTTTACAGCATAAGGGTGACCTGCACAGTCATCTAAATAGTTCCTCAAATGGTTCCACACCGATTGTGGATTGGTAGCTGTTGTTGTATGAAAACCCCACTAGTGGTAGGTGGTCCTCCCAATTGTGACCAAAATCATGAAAAAAATCTCTAAGCATGTCCTATAAGGTCTATATGGTCTAATCCATATGACTATCCATCTATGGGTAAAAGGATATGCTAAAACTCAGATGAGTCCCAAATTCCATCTGTAATCCCATCCAAAACCAGTATGTAAAACATGCATCACAATATGATACTATAGTAGATGGGACTCCATGGAGTTGAACTATTTTCTGCACATAAAGGCGTCACATGCTCTCTACTGAACCTTGCTCTCGAATGGGTAGAAACTGGGGCATCTTAGTGAGTCAGTCTACGATCACCTAGATGGTATCATTCCCCTTAGACATACGTGGTAATCCTATCATGAATTCCATCGATATCCCATCCCACGTTCACTATGGTACCTCAAGGTGTTGTGTCAAACCTGCCGGAACCTGGTGCTCATCCTTCACTTGCGGACAAGTGAGGCATCTCGAGACAAAATTTTCCACTAACTTCTTCATCCCTATCAACTAGTACTAATTTTAGAGGTCTTGATATATATTTTACACACCAAGATGTACGCCAAATAGGATGTATGGAACTCCCCCAACACCTCCTCCCACAACCCCACTGGTACTATGGTGCATCCTCTAAAAAGGATGATGTGGTATTCACCTTTCAAATATCCATCAGGGTCATGCCCTGTGGACATATGGGAATGTGTAGTCTCATAGCTAGGATCTTCAAGTTGTGCCTCCTTGAATCGCTATAAGAGTGGAGAGGTAACTACCATCGACTATAGAAAATCTATCTCCACTCTATCCACAGAGGATATCTGAAGCGAGGCCAACTGATCTAAGGCCTCATTTAGTAATTGTGAGCTCGATCTTCTATTGAGAGAATCTTTCACGACGTTCCCATACCTAGGAGTAAAAACCATCTCGAAGTCATAGTCATGGAGTAACTATAGCCAATGGCGCTATCTTTGATTCATATCCTTATGAGGAAGTATATACATGAGACTCCTATGGTTAGAGTATACGATGAATTATTTTCCCCTAAGGTGGTGTCACCACATTTTCAGTGTGAAGACTACCACTGCCAACCCATGTTCATGAGTTGCATAGTTCTTCTCATGTAGTGTCATTTGTTGTGATCCATAAGAAATTATTTCTTGACCCTACATCATGACACAGCCAAGACCGGTTCCAAATGTGTCACAGAACACCATGTAGTCGGTACCCTCCTTTGGAAACCTCAAGATAGGGGTAATCATCAAGCTCTACCTCAGCTGTTGAAAGCTCTAATGGCATCCTTCTATCCAGAAAAATGGTTTTCACTTCTTCATCAATGTATTCACGGGGGCTTCCACTCTAGATAAGTTGTGTACAAAACTTTGACAGTACCCATCCAACCCACGGAAACTCCAAACCTCAGTAACACTCATGGGTGACTCCCAAAGAAGAACCACCTCCATCTTTACTGGATCCACCACAAATCTATCCTATAGGAAGACATGTATTAGAAACTGGACCTTTTGTATCCAGAACTAAAAATAAGAGAGATTTCCATAAAAATGGTGCTCTCAGTGTGTGTCTAAAACCATTCTCAGGTGTATCACATGCTCCTCCTCAGATAGTGAATACACTAAGATTTCATCAGTGAAGACCACCACAAACCGATCTAAGTGTGGTTGGAAGATCCGGTTCATGAGTGCCATGAACACTTCTAGGGAGTTCTTCATGCCAAATGGATTCCCTAAGTACTCGTTGTGGCTGTAGCAACATCTGAAATCCATCTTCGAGATGTCTTCATATTGTACTCACAGATGGTGATAGAAAGATCTAAGGCCTATCTTTGAAAACAATCTTTCCCCCTTTAGCTAATCAAGGAGGCCATAAATCCTCATTAGAGGATACTTATTCTTCATGGTCACTAGGTTCAGGCGTCGAAATTCCATGCATTAGCTCAATATTCTGTCTACCTTCTTGGAAAACAATAATAGGGATGCCCATTGTGAAAGACTTGGCCTTACGAAACCCTTTCCCTACAATTCCTCCAACTATACCCTCAGCTCCTGGAGCTTTATGGGAGCCGTTCAATATGAATGTATAGATATAAGTTCCATCTCGGGGTAAAGATCAATGTAGAAGTCTACTTATTTGTGAGGAGGTAGTCCTATAACATCCTCTAGAAATATGTCCTCGTACTCGTCCATTTATATAGGAAACTATGGAATCATCTCATTCATTACACCAAGTGTCATGCTAGCCTACTGATGAGTGATTGGTTGCACCCTTCTATTCATGAGTTTATCCCTTTTATCCTTGGTTTCCTTCTCACAAAAAAAGAAAAACTGGTTCCCATATTACAGATACATCACACTATGCATATAAAACAGTCGATCGGAGCATGAACTACTAATAGCCAGTCCATACCCTAAATTTCATTGTAAGGCCTCAACACCGCCACTAGAAGATACCGGTCGAATTTATAACCTCCAAGAGTAATCTCCCACTATAAAAACCAGTGTGTGATCAGTAAATCCTCTCCTGTAGGAGTCTCTAATCGTAAGTATGGAGCCAATGACTCGATCAGAATCTTTGAGATTCAAATAAGGTCTGTAGAAAGGAACGAGTGACTGGAACCTCTATCTATAAGAACTACTGATAAAGTGGAGAAGACACATATTGTACCTCATATCATCTCTGGGACATCAGGACCATATGCCTTGATTTTTGGAAGTTGATCCCACCCCTATCCACCTGCTCCTGGAGCCCTTGGTGGACCACCTGTGGGTGGTGGTGGCAGTACCTCGTACCTACGCCTACCTCCTGCTGCTCATCCCACTCCTCTACCACATCCACCGCCTGGCGGACCGCCCTGTTCCTATCTCTTCCCCAGTGGCCCATCTACCATTTCACTATCCACAAGATGGTCGGTAAAATCTTTAGCGAGATGTATCCTACATTATTTTGAAAAGCATTACCTCTTTCCAGGCCGATTGGACTCACTCTATGAGTCTTGATTTGTAGATACCCTATCTTGGGACCTCTTCTAAGAACATATCACATGTCCAGGTATCTGATACTAATGTCAATTTCTTGAATTCCCATTATTGACATTCACTAGATGTTCTCTAATCATCCAAAGGAATTTCAATCACAAAGGTTCTCCTAGCACCCTAGCATAAGTAAGAATTCACAAAGAAATATTGCTTGCTTGGATGTCCCTAAAAATATCTCGCTAAGAGTTCTGAGCCCTGAAGAACTGGTCTTATTTTATTAATAGAGTAAATGGAAAGGCCGATATGCCTCGATGAATACTAAGCTACCAACATGTCATCCCTCCGAAGCTATAGAAGCTCTTGGGAATGCATATCACTTAACTTTTATGGTAAGAGACCCTTCTCCGAGAGAGGTTCTGAAGCTCTGTCCATGGATAATCCACCTCATCGTATGATCAGGTAATCTTATCCTCATCATCGCCCTAATGAGCCATGTATAAGGCTCACTGCTAGGACTGTCATATGATCTAATGGTGCCTTGAATAAATGAAAAACTCGGTCCCTACATCAAGCCATTCCTTAGCCACCTGTGAGTTGGGATTTACTCATAACTTGAGGGGATATATCGCTAAAACTCCCAAAGTGTGCTCAGCCCACACATCTCATACTCTAGTACCATGAGTAATACATGCTACTCCTCAGGTGGTGGTATAGCTGGTACACCACCCGATGGTGCTGTCTCTCATATCAACCCCTGTACCTATCTCAACACCAAACAGATCATCCTCATGATCAAGTAGTGGAATTCTAATTGGCTATTTACGTGTAAAATCACCTTGAAATAAAACAAGATGTACCACAGTCAATATAGTATACCTCGTGAGCCTACTATAACTCAAAAAATATCATGAGAGAACAATCAATGATGAATGCAACCATTGTTTTCATGTACCGAGTTAGAAATTAGAATTCAGGTCATACTTTATGAAAAAATTGGCTGCCACACCCACATTGGACTGCTTGGCCTGAAAGTTGAACTCAAAATTCTTAACATTGTTTCCCTATATAAAATTTATAGACTCTTAGTTTTTATGTTAGTACTGACTACCCTCTAATACCACCTTTTCATGACCCATCCTCTAGGGCCCATTTCATGACTACCCCATGCCATCCTTCTATAGGCTAGGGGAAAGAGACTACCATATAGTAGGCATATCCTAAAAAGGAAAGACATTTCCATTAAACCTATACACATAAACAAAGAAAAAACTGTAAAAAGTAAATAAAAATTAAACCACAACTATCATTGAGAAAAATTCTAAGAGAACAATAAAAACTAAAATTACAAATGGAACAGAATACCTTCTCAAAACCACAAAGGAAAGTACTACTTCCACGATTCATCCACTCGAGACCCTACATCAAGGGTAAGTAAAGGGTAGCTACCTATAGCTGTAGAAGTAATTCTGTCCATACCATCTCACTAAGAACCACCTGGTCCCAGACCACCTAGGTCTCCATAAAATCCTCAATCACCTACATGAGACAAGACACATGTAGGCGAAGCTCGTGTTGGGATGAGTTACACAATACTTAGTATGGACCCCAAAACACAAAGGAAATACCACAAAGAAAGACCTAAAAGCAAGGACCACAAATCATATACAGTGAACACAAGGTATAACTCAAAGTATAGAAGGTAAGATTATTAGACATAAAGCTAAATCATATGGTACTATTGAGGGACTCATCCCTGATGAGTCAATAAGGTTTTCTCGGATACTGGACCAATGTGGTCCGCTCAGCTATTGGACCACTAAGGCCAACGGGGATATAGGAGCACTATGGTCTAGTCGATTACTAGACCACTGAAGTCTACTTGACTATTGGACCATTGAGGTCCACTCAGCTACTAGACCACTGAGGTCCTCTTGTCATATCCTTCATGTCACAACCAGCCATAAGATTCCCGCTCTCCAGTGCACTTGACTCTAGGAGAATATACTCCTCAAGCCATCATTCTTATGCCAAATGTCATGAAAACTCATGTAGAGTCTACCCAAAAGACCATATCATTATATGGGTCACATATCCATAGAGGATGCATCAATAAGATGCTTGGTATCAAAGATATTGGAGTTTTAGTAAACAGGGGATGATTGCATCTGAGCCTAGTTCGACTTGGTTGGACCGACCAGACCAACCCGGATCAGGGGGTCTTTAATGAACCAACCCGGTTTGGCTTACCTGAACCTACCTATTTGGGTTTGTTCTGACGCAATCCGACTTGGCCGAGTGGCCATGGCCATTGTAAATTGCTAGACTTGGCCCGGTTCGTTCGTTGGTCCATCCCACTAGGTTGACTAGTGACCCATTCAGTATTATCCAGCCTGGTACAACTTAGTCAGACCGATTTATGTCTAGTCAGGCCACACAACATCCCAGTTTCCTATCTGACCCGGCCTGTATTGGCAGGCAGCCTTGGGTCCAACCCGGACGCCGTATCAGCATCTGGTTCAAGCAGTGACGTAGTCAGCTGAGGCTAGCCAACTCCCTCCACACATGGTCCCATATACCTTGTTCCTGTACCGACCCGTGACCTAGCCGTGAGTCTCCTAACATGACGTGGTGCCCTGCTCGCGTTGCGGTCCCGCACTTCCATGACCCTATGGCCACAAAATCTCGTCCTGACGTGACACACTATTGGTGTTGCGGTTCCTCAACGCCACTGACCACTTTCCAGTAGCATTTTCCACTACGACATGCTACTGGTGCACGCCGCCTCCCACACCACCACGACCATTGAGCCATGGCCCCCTATGCGCCACCCGCAACCTCCTGCCACAGGCCTTGTTCACCACCATGGTGTGCTACCTCCCACACCACCACGTTACACCACCATGTTTCATTTCTATCCATCTCCATCATTCCACCATGTTTTGATCATTAAATCCTTTTCAATTTGTAGAGGCAATAAAAATCGGTGAAACAATGAATGGGGGTGGAAGAGGTTCACATGAACACACAATGTGGAAGGATCAAGCCGTATTCATGATGGCCTTGATCAGTCCACATTATTGATTTAGAATAGCTAAACAAGATCAAATCCATTCATCGGTTCTACATGGATCCACTTATCTGATGATTATCACAAAATCAAAACCATCCCTCATTTAGCATGCCTGATCCGTGAATCATTTTGTTTGTCGAATGATTCGTGCAGGTTGTGGATATTTAGAAATAGGGAAAGAAAATTAATTAAATAGAAACCCAACCTGGAAAAAAGTAAATTTGTTGAGGATGATCATTCATTATCATTCGTCGATCTCCAGTCCCAAATCCGCTTTCCAAGGGAATCTTCACCACATTCTGATTTTCCAACATTCAACATTGGAGTGGTTTCCTTCATCGTTTGTTAGAGGAATTCTAGGGTTGTTTGTCAATCCTAAATTTATATTTCAATTAAATAAAGAAGATGTGCCTTATGTTTCATCATCCCCATGTTGATTCATTAATGAGGTTCATTAATGGATTCAGCATCGCCTCGTCGCTTCACCGTAGCGCTAATGAGTCGCTGTGTAACGATGAGGAGAAATAATAAAATGGATTTTTTAAAAAGTTATTTATTTTTCTTATCAATGTCCCTAGAACTATCTTTTTTATTCAACCCATGCTGGTCGATGTTAGGCCCTTCCCATGTGAATTCTAATTCTCTAAGTTCAACTGTTCCCTCATATTTTTGATTCAGTCATCAGTTTAGAACATAGAAAAACCCACCCACATGATTATTTAATGAACATTTAAAATAGTTTGAAAATACATTACGACCACTCCATGCCTCATAATCATGTGATGTCTTAGAGCCTGGTCTCAAAATTATACCATCTAATTTTTCATAAAAACTTAAATGGAATTATGGGGTATTACGGGTCAAATTATTATAAAGGGATAACAACAACAAAATCTATCAAAGAATAAATAAAACATGAATAATATGGTAGAGATAAACGATAATAAAATAATCTTTATAAATAATTTTAAAAATGGTAATATATCCATGGATGAAATAATAATATAAAATATCACATGGATAATAATAACTAGTTACATAATGATAAAATTCATAATTTCAAACTTCAGAATCTTATCTTGAAGGTATTTTTTGCATGTCATTATACTTAAATAGGTAAGGCATACACCAAATACACAAAATAGTTTGTATCATGAGACCTACCAATGCATAGAGGGCCTATAATAGTCCTTTCCCTTCACATAATATTTCTAATGAATTCTTCATATGAAATGGGTGGACAATCAATACGATATATAATCAATATAAATATCCATATTTGAAAACTAACATAAAGAATGTTAGTATTTTTCCCAATAAAGAATAAAAAATCATGATCATAATCCATCTAGAGTAATATGATGGATAGAATAATTATATTATATCTCTAGTAAGGCATAATATTTTCAAATTATGTTGGCATAAATGAAAATAATTTTAAAAAAAATATTAGAGCCTTTCTTTGAAGACATTGTAAAAATAACCTTTTATTTTGATGATTTTTAATATAAAAATTTCTCAAATATTGATAAATTTTTTATTTAAAAATAACCAAGGAAAATGGTAAAGTTCGCTTCAAATAAAATATTTTTTTGATGGTGAAAAAAACTATTCATTTGGAAAATGTTAAAACAAAGAATCCTTTAACACTTTTGGTAAAAAGTAAAAAATACCTCATTTGGAAGAAGACAATTAGATTCTTCTTAAACCATTGTAAATAAAGTAAAATATGGTTTAAAATTAATTTATATAATTATTTGATCATATAAAATAACATCCTTGAAAAAATTGTATGAACCATGGACTAAAAAGAAAAACTTTACTGACCAAATAGGAAATAAGGTAAGCTTTTCTAAAATAAATTTTCTTTATCGTATTAACTACCAAAGAGAGAAAAATAAAAGTGAAAAATATAAAATTTATATATAACTATATTAGAATAAAATAAATGTATTTTAAAAGATAAATTGGTTATAATTTATTTTAATGTAATTTTAAACACAAACAATCGTAAATAAAAATGAGATCGTTGAATAAACACTTACCATAAGTATGATTTTCATCAAAATTAATTTTAAAATAATGTATAATAAATTTAAATTTATTATAATTATATTAAAAAACAATAAACATACTCAAAATTTTATATGTGATCAACTTATAACAACTTATAACCTGTTTATTAATTATTAATTATTAAAATAACTATTCCAGGTGAAAACTATTTCATTTTTCATGCATGCTTCTATTTATAAGTTTTTATCCTTGCTCTTTGATTATGGTTCACACATATCTAAAATTTTATTAATGTAATTTATATTTTATTATTACATAATATTACTAGTATTCAACATTACTTAATCATTCAGGTCATAACAATTACAACATCACTCATGTAGGTTGTAAAACTGACCTAAACAAGTGCATGTTATAAAGTCCGAATGAGTGAGAACATTCTAGGTTATAATATTAATATAAAATTTAAAGAAAATTATTTATTTCATAATTTTTAAATATACTTATTATATAAAATTTTAGAATCATACATAAAAGGTTGATAATGAAAAATGAATTACACCATTGATGGAGATGGTAGTCCATACATAAGCAAAAATCTTGTTTTAATTTTCTAAAGCAAAGAAGGAAATATAGATAAATAATATTTTATCATCCTATAATCATAATTATATATAATTATTATATATATTTATTAAATAAATCATTATATCCATCAATGTGATGCGGTTTTTGAAAATGAATCATATCACTAAGTGGAGGAGGGAGTCCACACATACTCACAAGAAATGCTTTAATTTCCCGTTTGATAAGAAAAGGGAGGAAAATGGTAGGACCATAATAATAATAACATCTTAATTTATTTATTATAATAGATACAATATGTTTTTATATTTAAAATATATTCATAGAAAGTAGAAGAATAAATAAACCCTTAATGAGTCGGAAAAGACAACCACCTCTTCTTTGAGAGACCACTTTCATATTTTTCCTTAAGACTTATTAGAATGGTCTTAGAAGAGTAAAATAAGTTCAATAAATAATGGAATAAAGATATGGAGGGTTTTGGGTAGTTTTTTGTCGAGATAGATGATTTAATTATTTTGAATAAGGCAGGAGAAGAGGTTTTGTTTTATAAGTGAGGGGAGGGACATACATTGAATTATTTAAAATATTTAAACATTATAAAGTGATTTTCTTATAAAACTAGAAAATAGAAAATAATCATAACTTAAGATAATAAAAGGTCTAAATATATTCATAAAATAATATTTAGACAATTTTAAGTGGAATTTTTACTCTTATCTGTTAGTTTAATCTTCGGTAAACCTATTTTAACCCCAAACATTGTAATTTTTTTATTTTTTTTACTATTAATTATGACCAAAAAATAATTTTAAAATTTTAGATAATATTAATTATTCTAATTTTAATTATGTAATAAATTTTATAATATTTAGTTTTTATTTTTGGTATAAATTAATTTTAATTTAAGCCCACAAAACATAATGTTTTTTAAGGAAAATGATTTTTTTAAATATAAAAATGATTTTAGAGATATATAAAGTATAATTTTTAATAAAAAGGGATTAATTGGATTATTTTAAATATAATTTTTATTATATTTCATTAAAACTAAACCAAAACTGAAAGGAAACTTTTAAATATCTTATTAATATAGAAGAACTAAAAAAAAATTTTATTTGAAGGAAGAAGTCTTAGATTTCAAAAATGTTAAGCATATATTTATAAGTTTAAAGTTTTATTTTTATATGAATTATATTAAATATTATACATATATATTTTTATATAAAAAGTTTTTTTAATATTTAAATTCATTCTTATATCATTATAATGTCATAAAAGTGACATTTATTTTGTAAAATCAATATTTTTCACTATCCACCAAAAAATCAACTATTTTTGGAAAGACTAAAAAATTAATCTTAATGTAATTTTTAAATGATAATTTTAAAAATAAAGTTCATTTTTTCAAAAAAAATGTATAAAAATGGAAGAAATTACTTCTAATTATTGACACATAAAACACCTAAAAACCATTTTTATAAAGAATGTATTCTTATGGAATAAAATGAATTTATTATTAAACATTTCATAGTAACACCAACTAGATTAATGCTATTTTTTGACTGGATTAATTATTTTTATTAATTAAATATGTTCTATATATATTTCATAATTTATTTTTCTAATTCATACCTTCTAACCCAATGACTAGTTTATAATAGTCATATTTAAATATTATTATTTCATAGTTCATTTAATATTGGGGTTGGGTGTGGTGAACACTATAAAAAAAGTATTCATTGAAAGAAAAATAAATAAATGGGGTGTTAGATTCTAACCACCTTAGAGAAATATTATATTGATAATTTTAATTCAATGTAATCATATCATGATAATTTAAATCATTTTGTTATGAATTTTAATTTTTTAGGTTAAGACTATGAAACTTATTATTTCATAAATAAATATTATGTATAAATTTTTAAGATTTAATTTGGTGAACATGTTTTAAGAAGATCACCTTAGTAATTAATTGACACTTTACACACAAAAATATATATTCTAAAAGTTTTTTTTATCGATAAGGATTGGAAAAGACCATAAAAGATCACACCTAAACAACTTAAAGAGTTATTAAATGATGAAGCCCAAGGGAATACCCTTGGATAATGTTATTACATTAAAGATGAAGAGAACCCAAACTACTAAAAATGATGAGAGAATCTGTGGGCACTTCCAACCTGAGAAAGGGTATCCACTGCCATGTTTGCTTCTCTCCATGTATGGTTAATGTTTCTCCCTTCCACTAAAAAAACTTATAATGATATAAATATATTCCCACAGAGGTGTCAAATTACCTTGAAAAGTAAAAACCAATACCTATAAGTATGACTCAATCTCCTTAACCTGTATCCCAAACCTTTTTCACATCATGATACCCGAATGCAATGTTTTCATCTTCATGCACATGGAATTACCTGGTCCATAAAAAACACTAAAATTGATTAGAACTGAACTGACTGAGTCTATAATAAGACCACCCCAATCATTTACAATTCATGTAGGAGATGTCAACATTGAATTTATTACCATTAACTGGTGGCCTCCATCTAACCCAGTGACCATGAGAAATAGCATTAACCACATGTATGTGGAAAAATCTACACAACATCTTTGATTTCTAACCTTCGTTGATCAATGTGCCCATGTCATTAACTAGAGAATTCATTATTACATGCCTGTAGGGGATCAAAGAATGATTACCCATACATGCATGATTCCTCTCTTCCCAGATAGTCCCGTATATAGATAAGAAAATGATAAAGAAGATCTTAGCCACCATCTCGCTATGTTTTAAACCTCAAAACTAGTCCAAGTTGAAAGCATGCATAGAAACAACTTCATGGTAGGGGATATATTTTTGATTCATGGACAACCAGAGATAAAACACCCATTCAATTTGAACAAAAATATTGAGAAAAGACTCCATATAAGGGTGTTCACAACAAAATCAAGGAGAATCTAGGGAAACACCCCTCCTTTAAATGTTATTATCTATAGAGATAGCCTAATTTCTCATCCTCTTGGAATGAGAGTTCATTCTCATTAGGGTCTCAGTGGTCCATAATCTTTCAGCCCATTCATCACATAAATACTCTAAATGAATCATTAATCGATAGTAATTTTCAAAAAATTAACCTGTGCTCAAACCTAGGAAGCAACACTTATAGACCTCTTCATTAAATTTAATTATTTTGAATATACCCATCTAATCACTATTTAGAATGGCCTCCTATAGGGGAGGGTAACATATCTCCTCTTTAAAGGTCATATTAGAAAATAGGAAACCCAGGATGAAGATATTTTCACCCACAAAACTTTTATTCCACAAATTGAGACCTCTTATCTCCACAAAAATTTATAGTTTTTTCTTCTGTTGGTTGAGTTTGTAGAATTATTAGAAAATATACTTACTTGATTCCATTTAACTTTTTAGGTAAAAATACTCCTTTTGATTGATTATTTTAATTGGTTTACTCATTTTATTCCAATGATGAATGAATAAGAGTATTTTTTTTCATGTCAAAAACATGAAAATCAACCTTTAATAGAGTAAAATATCCTTAAAAAATGACAAGTTATTTTACCTATCTAAAAATGATTAGAAAAAGTTAAGATAATTCTCAATATGAATAAACCTTATTGTGAATAGGTAATAAATTAATTACTAAAACATAAATAACAATACCCAAATAAATTCTTAACTAATTTAACCTTTAAATTATAAAAAATTAGGTCAATATAGATTGTTTTATGTTTCATTTAATAATTCCTAAATCCAAAATACTAATTAAACCTCCAAAATTAGGATTATTTCAAATCCAAACATAGGAATGAAAACCATGTTTTAAACTAGGGAATAATTTCCCAACATAACAGAAACCTATCGATATATTGTAATTATAACTAGATTACTGCTAGGTTTATTGATTGATAATTCCTTCCTTATAGTTTCAAGGGCTGATTTGATATACATGATAAATATAAAAGAGTGTATAAATCCAAAAATAAAATAAATCATGAGATAATGATTAATGTACTTACTATCACAACATAAGGGATTTCAACTTTAGTATTAGTAACTGTATGAGTATATATTTGATGCATTATCTTTTCTTCAGGAAAATTCCCTCAACGGTTGAGGAATTTATTTGCATAGTTCCCCATCTCATTACGGTTGAAACACTACACATTGGGAGATTTTTTCTCACCCGTTCATTCATGAATCTGATTGATTTTATCTCCACACTTGAGGAAAAATAACATTCCCTTCTTTCAAGTACTAGGATATTTCTTCTGATAATAATCACATGTGGGAATTTACAAACTTACCTTATTTTCATTCAAATCATTTATTTTTTTTCTCGATTCTCAATCAACTTATTTTTTTCTTTAATTTCTTTGAAAATATATGACTTAGACAATTAATTCTCTATCCTGGTAGTACTTTATATCATATTATCATATCATTAAAACATTTTAAAGACCTATTTCCTTCATAGGATTGGCTTAATACCATCAAGTAAATGGCCAATCTTACTTTTTGGACTACATACATATTCCACAGAATACCTTTCTAATTTTATAATGTTTTCGTCAAACTCAAAACACTTTTCTCTTCCTTATGCATTAGATTTAGTAATTTCCTTTCCATAGTAGCTCATTAATCATGAGGAAAGTATTTTATTAGGAATATATCCTTATAAATATTCAATTACATTCCCTATATCCTCTACCCCTCCTAATTTTGAATCAATAACCACTATTGATCCACATATTCCTTCAAACAACACACTTATAGAATAACCTTCTCCATTTAATTACTTATAAAATTAAAAAATAACTTTTCAGGGACATTATACTTTATTTAACTATCAATGGATTAGTATTTCAATTAAAGTATGTGGGTTTCTTCCACATGAAGTGTTATAATATCAATGAATCATGTTATAAAGCAAAACATTGTTCCACATGGGAAAGGCTATTGGCCATAAAGTGATAAAATCATCATAATATAGCCATAATATGCTCATATCCAACATAATACATGTTCAATTTATCATAAGGTAAATCCACACTTTGAATATGGGAATTAACACATTTTCTATTCCATTTATTATGTTCCATTTATAATAAATGGAATACACTAGATTAACTCATAACGTTATGAATCATAGTGTATAATTTGAAATCTAGTTTAATTAGAAACATAAATTTATTGATTACATATAGATAGTCTTAGAATCATAATCTCAGATTATTTGATCAATAACATCAAATCGGAAATATCTTTTCAAATATTTTATATTGGTTGGTAGTGAGCATATGAATCAACCAGCACTAGAAATTATATAGGTGTAAATATTCCAATATAATTATTCTTGAATATAATGGTTTTGTGACCAATTATGGTTTCTGATGAATTATAGATCCATTGTGTGTGTGCATGTGGGGGGGGGGGGGGGTTGTGATAGTTTCATTTTTTCAGGGTTATCACTTAACCCATAAAAGTGATTTTCCTTGAAAATGAAATATTGAATTAGAAGTTTGAATCAACCAAATCAAATCTCACGAGAGTGTCTTGTTAGATGTGAAACCTTATTCCCACTCATTTTTAACCAAGTGAATACTAATTTTATACTCAAAAATCATCTTTTAGGGTTTTTACCACATAGTGAATCTATTCTATAACCTCTTTGACTTGTCAATATCAAGACAAGGATATAACTACTAGAAAACCAAAAATTATCTGTAACACCTCTAGAATTTGTGAAATATTTTTTTCCTAAATAAATTTACCCTTTTTGATATTTTTTGTTACAAACTACACTGAGTTTATCTTTAATTACATTCAACACCGAGTTTATCTTGCATTACATGCAACAATGGGTTTACTTTGTGTTACACGCAACACTATGTTTAAAAGATACTTGAGATACTATTAAAATTTTATTAGTTATCACTGAACCATTAGATTAATGGTTTTGAATAGGATTAACTAAATTATGAAAAATATGGTTTACACACACAAATATATATAATTAATTCTTTTTTACCAATTAATTATAAATTAAAATAAAAACCAATTTAAAATAAAGGGAATATTTTTCTGGAAAACCATTTTAAGAGCACAAACATGTTTTATATCAATAAATTAATTAAATCACTTTTAGTGTATGTTTTTAATGAAATTTATATATTATATAAGAAATAAATTTTTTAACATTTATATTATGTTTTTTCTATACAACAGATAATAATAAATCTAATTTTGCGCTTACAAATTCATTTTTTAAACACATCCCTATCCACTTTTAAGCACTTATTTTAATGTTACTTTTGAAACTTTTAGAAATTTTATTTCAAAAAATGAAGTTAATATTTGAAATTATCATGTAAAAATATATTAGGGTGAATTATTGAGAATTTTCAAAGAAGGTAAATTTTTCGATGAACAATGAAAAAAACTGGTTTTTATTAAGATTTGTCATTTATTCTAAAGATTTTAAAAACATAAAAATTGGTTTAAAATAATTTTAATAGTAAAATTTGTTCAATTATGTATCTATTAATCCAATTTCATTCATTTTAATCAATTTCATATTGAATATGTATATAATATTTTAATAATTTTGAACATTTTCCCTTTGGAAAACCACTTTCTTGTCATGTTTATGAGATTTATTATAAATTAAATTTGACCAATTATGTAAATAAAATGTATAAAAATTAATAATATATTTTTAATCATACTAATTTTTATTATCTAATAAGTTCAAATTAATTTTTTACCATAATTAATAGTAAAAATAATAAACATTATTCACTGTGGTTAGTGTAAAAATAGGTTTAAAAGGGCAGTTAAACTAAAAAGATAAGGGTTAAAAATGACCCAAAATCTAATAAAAACCTATTTATGGAAATATTTAGACATTATTTATTCTAGTTTTTATAATATAATTTTCATTATCCTTGTATCTTGTGGAAAACATGGGATCATTTTTTTATTTTTAAAAATTACCAGTCTGCAATTAACCACACTTTTAAAAGGCCAACCCCTCTTATCTCCACTTAAAACTTTTAAAACCAATTGATTTTGAAAATAAATTCCAAAATACATTCATTAATTTTCTAATATCATCATATAATCCTTATTTTAATCATAAATCCATCCTAAGAATCTTTTTGGTTCAAACCAAAAAAGTTGTCTGAAGAAGAGGTAACATCCCCAAACAAGCATTTCATTTTATTTTTCCCCCACCTCCTTCAATTATTATCAAACAATGATTATATAATACCCAAATTGTATTATATATAATAATATTTTATTATGTTAATTTGATAACCAAAACTATTATCTTATTCCATCAAATGGTTTATAAAATCATTATTCATGTGTACGACGTACTACCGCCTCACGAACCGATGTTATTCATTTTACTTAACTGCCTCTCATGGATGGATATGATGATAGATTAATTATTTTTATATGATATTTATGATATTATTATACTTATGGAATCATGATATTAAATGTTATTTCTTACATTACATTCGGTGGGAATATGACAACATAGTTAGTGTGTACGGTGGATTACCACCTCGCAAAGTGATGTGATTTGTTCACACTTTTCATGTCAGGTAATAAGAATGGGTTAAATGAAATTATGTGATATATATGATATTAAAACAATTTTTTAATTGTAATATATTATTTACCTTTATTTATTTCTTTCCACTAGGAAAATGGAAACATCATTCATGTGTATGTACGACCTACCATCTCCATGAACAATGTATTTAATTTTCTATCCCCAAATTTTATGGATCAGTATAGATAAATATTTACTAAATATATATGATATTTATATCATGGTTAAAATTCTATATATTATAGAACCATGATTAAAGTATGGTGACCAATAAATAAAAATCAAAACATACACGAAAAACAAAAGAAGTAATTTCTAGAAACGTGACTTTAACATGCAATTGTGATTTACATATCAATTTTATTTCTTCCTTTCCACTAGTAATTTCCATGAATTTATTTTATGATTTTGTCCAAAAAATTATTTTGATTTACATATCAATTTTATTATAACTCTTTCGTGGGGTTTATGGTAATAAATTATCAAAGTGGTAACAGTTTTATGTTATGATGTCGTCATTTATCAAGATTGTTCTTGATTATGATTTTAATCATAAATATTATGATCTATCTCTCAAGAAACACATGTATTTTATTATCTTATATTTTATTCATTATAATACATGGTTTACCTTAATTTTACTTTCTTTATATACTCAAGAGTTCAAAATAATGATTTTTAAAAAACCCGGATTTATTTCCCTCTTCAGCAGAAAATGCTTTTTTTATCCAAAAAAGTGTTTCCTAAAAATATTTTCAAAAATATATTTTAAATCCTAAAAATGATTTATTATAGACATTTTTACCCATTTTTACCTTTTTAATGTATTCTTTTAATATAATCTTCATGTTATTTTTAAAACAATGGTCGTTTGAATTTTACTGAAAATTTGAAATGAATATTTGTTTTAATGTGTACAACATGAGTCATATTTTCCACCATCATGACCAAATAATTGTTTTAAATATCACTTTACAGGTTAATTTTTTTTATATAAAATTATTTCCAAAAACCTTTTTGATTTTTTAGTTTTAAAAAGTTACTTTCAAAATGGAAAGGTTATTTTTATCACAAAATATTTTAAATAAATTGTAAAGATTAATTAACAAGAATCTAGGGTTATTTTTAAAGAAAATTATTTTGAAAACATTTATGTTTCAAAAAGTGATTTTCAAATTGGAATGGCTATATTCCTTAGGAAATGTTCTAAGTGATCATTCAATATAATTTTCCATATAATTTGACATCCTTTGATGTTAATTATTATTTATTAGGGATAAAATTAAATGTTACCATAATTATTCTTTCTCTGTATGGTTATTGTTTATGTTGATGAAATATTTATGTAAACAATTTATTTTTTGTGGGTTATACTATGGTGAGTTGATGAAATGTTTCTAGAACCCATTTAATTTTCATGAGTTATGATGTGATGATATGATGAATGTTTTATGATGTTATGGAATACATAAGTGTAGTTTCTATTATGAGATGGGTGAGACCTATATCTACCTACAATACATTAGTTAATTATTTATATCTCATGATATGACAATGGGAAATCAGTCGATTTACTTGATACACTATGGGAAACTGGTTCTGTAATGTCCCTGATTTTTCCATATATTATTTTAATATTATATGAGAATTAATTTGAGACCAGGATTTGAGACGGCGTGCAGTTCTGAGGCCCGGTGAGCCCGGAACAAGTGTTTGAATTTAATTTAATAATTAAATTGGATGCGCATGTGGTTTTTCTAAAAAAGTGGAATAACTCCATAATGGGTGCTTGGATCAGAAATCCTTGGCAGCATTGCATTCGTAACATCGATTTTACCTTAGGTGAGGCCTAACATTGGCCGGCGCAGGTCAGTCGTGAAATATGGTTCTTGGACGCAACGATAATAAAATATTTTGTTTAAATCCTTGTTACAATGAAATATATTAATTTTTTAAATAGATATTTCATAGGGGATCATGGTTGCAATTTCCCATATCCTTGAATTTCCTTGGAGGCTCTAGAGGCTCTGGGGAAAAACCTCCCAATGCGGTGACTGTGTTCTTGACGAGCTTCGCCAGTGACGACGACGCGACAACTGGATCTTCACCAAAAAATGCTGCGGATATAAGTAGGATGTTTGTTTGGTGATTTCTTCCCCATTTTTGATTTCCACGATGAACACAGACTAATCCACGAACAGATTAGCCCGCGGATCAATCGTTCTTGCGGGTTGGGATTTTGCGAGAATCGTGGTGATTTGTTTCTTGAAATTAATTTGGTTTTACTTCAACCTTATAAAGGTGACAAACCAAGATTGACATAAACATCGATAGAGGTTCGTCCCTCTCGATTGTTGTGTTTTTATCTCCCAGTCCCTACGCATTATTTCTGTGTGTTCTACGCGTTCTTGGAGGAAATCAATCATTGCACCTTCGTTGTTTGGCTCAACGATCGGAAATCAATGATCCAACATCGAGACGACCTAGCGGAGGTGCGACGGAGAAGGCGGGAAGCCCCCAAATCCGAAATCAGTTTCTTAGGGGCGAGAAGCCCCCAAATCTGGAGTTTCATGATGATCAGATAGTTCGATAAAGAACCAGAGTTTTGGCCGAAGCGCGAGGAAGAAGACATCGTTCTGGAAATTTCCCGACTACACGCCGTGTAGTGTGGGCTACACGGTGTGTGTTCATCGGTAAGTTTACATGTCATGTACTTCGGGAGTACACGAACATTGGAAGGGTACATGGCCAAGGACACACCGTTTATACCCCTCCCCAGCTAGACCCGGCTAGATACACAGGATACCCTGTGTACTGGTACACGAGCAGGCGACACGGACATGGACAAAGGCCGTGTACGGGCACATGGATAGCATACACAGATTGAGCCCCAGGTGCTCGGGCATGGTGTGTGTTTCTTCTACATGCCATGTAGTAAATTTCTATCCGACAAGACAAATTACACGGGCCGGTTACACGGGTAGTACCCGGGGTTAAGGAACACGATGTGTACTTTTTCCACACGCCGTATAGTTTGGTTTTACACGGCTTGAACGAATGACATGGGCCGTTTACACAGGCAGTACCTGTGGTCAAGGAACATGGCATGTAACCATACTACACGCCGTGTAACCTATCTAAAATGGCTTGAGCCACCTGTCTTCTGTGACTTGGACTAGTTTTCATAGGGTTCGTACCCTTGGTCTTTTCCCTGAAGGTTCTGGTATCGTTTCCTTTAAAGAGGATTATGATCCCTTCATCAGAACATCCTGAATAGAGTTGTTGGAATCCCGTATGTGAGACTTAGAGCCAGATCCTCTATTCATTACTGGAACCATAGGTAGAATTCTTGGTATCGATGTGACCAAATTTACCCGGGCGCCGATCCTCTGCTTAGCGGATTAGCTCAGAATGAGTTGTCGGAATCACCCCATGACTTGGTTGTGATCCTCATCTGAGCATCGTGTTATAAAGGTACTTGGGGAGTGTGTTCTCCCAGAATGAGTACTTCTTATATCTTTCTTCATATCTAGGAGTACATTCTCCTAGTTTCATGCTTAGTGGAATCTTCAAGCTGGATCCTAGTGGCAGTATCGCGATGGTCATTAAGTATGAGTATATCTGGATATTCTTGTTATATGTTATGTAGACATATATTGTGTGGAGATGAATGTATCTTTCCTTTGTGGTATTTCCCTTGTTGTATTTCCTTTCTGGTTTCGGGGTGTCCTACTAGGTATTGTTATACTCACCCCTCCAAGGGCTTTTCCCGCACGTGTCGTGTCTTGTGTTGAAGAGTGAGCCTTTGATAGGATTCTTGGCGGACCAGGACTAGATGATACTCAGTGAGATCAGGTGGGATGAGGTGTGTACCTATGGCTACAGATTGCTGTCCCAGTACCTTTCCTTACAGGTTGGACTTTTTTACAAATTTTATTTTGGTGGACTTGTACTTTTGGCCCAGGGTTTTACTATCTTGTACTTTACTTTCCTGTCATACTCTGTGGTTGGGTTTTAGTGTATGCATACATCTTTTCCTTTTAGTATCTTTTACTTTTCAGCTTTGTGGGCTTGGAGATTTTTGTGCATGTGTACAGGTTTATAGGCAATGACTCCCATGTTAGTACCATGCCTACTCGGTGCTAGTCACCAGCCCCTGGCCTATTGGAGGCGGGCTTGGGGAGTTGCAGCTCGGGACCCCCTGGGACGGGTCATGACAGAGTGGTATCAGAGGTGGTCGGTTCTACCTTAGGACCAAGAGTCTGTGAGTTGGTTTGGGGCAATAGTGTTAACTGTTTCGAGTTCGTATTTCAGACCAGGGATCCCAGTGTTGGTGTGTGCGGCCGACGTATCCATACACCAGGACTCTGATAACTTTCTTTTCGACTCGGAACATGATAACACTAGTTTCAGGGAAAAAATAATGGTACATGCATCATATAGGAATGGGTTGTGGTTACCATGTCCTTCTTGAGTCAGCTCTCCAGATATACTCACGGACTAAGATACATCTTGTTTCTTTACAGGATGCCTCCGCGACGCACACCCACTAGGATCTAGCAGATCGATGATTAGGATGACCCCCTCAGTGATGATGCCTCGATACAGGGACCAGATCCCCCAGTTTTATCCTTAGGTGGTGTTCCAGTTATCCCGCCACCTGTGGAGCAGTGTTTAGTGTCTGCTGTACTAGTGGAGGAGGAGCGCAGGCTTAGCACACTCCACAAGTTTCAGAGATAGAGACCCCTCAGGTTTCGAGGCGAGATTGAACCTCAGGTAGCAGAGGATTGGCTTGAGGTAGTTGCCAGAGTCTTCCATTTGGTCAGGACACCAACAGACCAGATGGTGATCCTGGCAGTGAGCCTTCTGCAGGGCTCGTCAGGAAGATGGTGGAGTTTGGTAATCTAGAGCCACAACGAGGCGACACTTGCATGGTCGGAGTTTGAATGTATCTTCAGAGAAGAGTTTTCACCGGTTACCCCGAGATAAGTACACATACATGATCTCCTTCAGCTCGAGCAGGGAACCATGATGGTGGTGACTATTTTTCGAGGTTTACCAACCTCTTTCCGTACTCGATGTATATGGTCAGAGATCAGTATTTTAGCGCTCGGACTTTTGAGCGGGGATTGCGCAGATATATCCAAGCTAACATCATCCCTATGATCATCCCTACTTATGCTGGGGTGCTCGAGAGGGATTTGGTGGTCAAGAGCTTCTTGGAAGAGCAGAGAGAGCCAACAGTTGTCAGTAGTGGGTGAGCTGGAGCAGAGACCTCGGCAGCTGGGAGCCGACATCAGGGACCCAGGCATGGGAGACGTTTCTAGAGGAGATCCTAGGACAAGGGATCTTCCGTATAGGGTTAGCTGGGTACATCTAGCCAGCCTAGAGAGAGGCGATGCTACTCATGTGATGACAGGGGACATCTCGCTCGAGATTTTCTGACCCGCTGTACTACAGACACAATAGCAGTGGATTGACCACTGAGGCAGAGGCAATGTGTGGAGAAGGAAGATCCGCAGGGCAGCAAATGTGGTAGGGGAGATGGGAGAGTAGCTGGAGGTGGTCGGCGTTTTGAACTTTTACCACCACCACCCCCAGGAGGTCCACCCTAGGCTCAGGGAGCTGGCGAACAGAGGCAGGAACAACTGCAGGTGGAAGAAGCTTATGACCCAGACACTCCCGGAATGATTAGAGGTACTATCTATGTCTTTTCTACTTTGGATGCCGTATTGATAGACACAGGTGCTAGTCATTCCTTTCTGGATTCATATCTTGTTTGAGACCTTGAGATTCCAGTTGAGCCATTGACACGACCCTTATGCTTAGAAACACCGACTGGGGAAGATTTAGAGATCACACACCTCTGTAGACAGTGTGACCCGACCCTTGGAGGCGAGAGTTTCGGTTGGAACCTCTTGGTGGTAGCGTAGAGGACTTACGATGTCATTCTTGGTATGGATTAGCTATCCACAGTTCATGCCCAGATCAAATTTTTTAGGCGAAGGGTGTGGTGTGTCTACAGTGATGGAATGAGGTTCTCTTTTGTCGGTGAAAGAGAGACCCAGGCATCGCAGGATGAACTCGTGCATAGGAGGGTACAACCGATTTCACATTAGTTGACTAGCATATCCCTTGGCGCAGTAGATGTTTTGAGTTTCGAGTTTCCAGCAGTAGTGGCTGAGTACGAGGACGTCTTTCTGGAGGATATCCCCGGGCTACCTCCCTGTCGGGAGATAGATTTCTGCATTGAGTTGCAACCTGGGACGACACCGATATCAGCATCATCATATCAGATAGCTCCTGTAGAGCTTCATGAGTTGAGGCTTCAGCTAGATGACTTGTAGAAGAAGGGCTTTGTGAGACCCAGTGTTTCACCCTGGGCCTCCCCAGTGCTATTTTCCAAGAAGGCAAACGGGAGCATGAGGCTATCTGTGGATTACCGGCTCTTGAATCAGGTGACCGTGAAAAACCGGTACCCATACCGAGGATCGATGACCTCTTTGACGAGTCTAGAGGGGAAAAATGGTTCTAGAAGGTTGATCTACGATCAGGCTATCACCAGTTGCGAGTACAGGATGAGGATATACCTAAGACGACTTTCTGTTGTTGCTACGGTCACTATGAGTACTTGGTGATGCCCTTCGGCATGACGAACGGCCCGACAGTGTTCATGGGACTCATGAACCAGATCTTTTAGCCCTATCTAGACTAGTTTGTAGTGGTCTTCATTAACGATATCCTTGTGTACTCTGTCTGAGGAGGAGCACGCGAGACACCTAAGGATGTTTCTGGACACACTCCAAGAGCACCAGTTGTATGGGAAACTCTCTAAGTGTTAGTTCTGGTTACAAGAGGTCCACTTTCTGGGACACGTTATCTCGGCAGATGGTGTAGCAGTGGACCCAGCTACGGTAGAGGCAGTGCTGGCATGGGATCCACCCCGGAGTGTGACGGAGGTGCAGAGTTTCCTTGGGTTGGCAGGATACTATCGGAGATTCATCCTTGATTTCTCCAGAATTGCAGAATCCATGACATATTTGACCCGAAAGGGGTAGCCTTTTGTGTGGACTGAGAGATGCCAGCAGGATTTCTAGCAGTTGAGATAGAGTCTGACGAGCACCCCGATCTTGAGATTACCGGAGGAGGGTGTCGAGTATGTAGTGTTTTGCGACGCATCAGGATCCGAGATTGGTTGTGTACTAATGCAGAGGCAAGCGGTGATTGCCTATGGCTCACGTTAGTTGAGGCCACATGAGCAGAACTGCGCGACCCATGATCTTGATTTGGCAGCGGTAGTATTCGCGTTGAAGATGTGGCGGCACTACCTGATTGGTGAGCGGTTTACCATCTACTCTGATAACAAGAGTCTCAGATATATACTTTCTCAAAAAGATCTAAATTTTAGGTAGAGGCGGTGGCTTGAGTTCCTCGAGGATTACGAATTTGAGATCATTTATACTCTTGGGAAGGGGAACGTAGTGTCGCATTCTCTCAGCATGAAATCTAGTTCGCAGTTGCTGGATGAGGTGATGAGGCAGTTGGCCTCTTTACTGTTATCCTTCTTGGATGGAGATGAGGGAGATTACCTTCAATCTATGGTTTTTACCCCTCCACTCTTACAGTAAGTCAGTGAAGCACAGCGTGAGGATTCTAGCTATGAGACTCTATGTGCTCAGATATCCACAGGTGTTGCAGCTGATGGATATTCAGAAGGTGGGGAGCACGTCGTTCTTTTCAGAGGGCACATAGTAGTATCAGTGACGTTGAAGGAGGAGGTTCTAAGGTAGTTCCATACATCTCCTTTGGTGGTTCATCCAGGCATGGAAAAGATGTATCAAGACCTCCGATGTCAGTTCTAGTGGTCGGGAATAAAGAAGGGTGTGGTAGAGTTTGTTTCTCGGGGCCTTACTTGTCAGCAAGTAAAGGCTGATCACCAGGTGCCAGTAGGTTTGACTCAACCCCTTGAGGTGCTAGAGTGGAAGTGGGACGGGATATCCATGGACTTCGTGATGGGTTTACCACTTATGTCCACGGGACACGATGCCATCTGGGTGATCGTCGATCGACTGACCAAGTCGGCCCACTCCCTAGCCATACGGGAGCAGAGTTCGGTAGAGAGCTTGGGACACCTCTATGTGCAGGAGATAGTTCGAATTGTTGGAGTTCCATCCATGATCATCTCAGATTGTGATGCTTGTTTCACATACTGGTTTTGGAAGGGATTTCATGAAGCTTATGGGGCTCAGTTATGATTGAGCACAACATTCCATCCTCATACTGATGATCAGACAGAGCGGACAATCCAAGTTATAGAGGATATTCTTCGAGCTTTCATGCTTGAATTCGATCGTAGCTGGGAGTATCACCTACCATTGGTGGAATTTTCTTACAAGAATATTTATCATTCCACTATTGGTATGGCACCATTCGAGGCTCTGTACGGGCGACCTTGCAGGTCACCACTTTGCTGGACTGACCTAGGAGAGTCAGCACTCATGGGCCCAGAGATGGTGATAGCTAATTCAGAGAAGGTATAGGTTATCCAAGAGAGGATGAAGACTACACAGAGTCAGAAAAAGTCTTAGGCCTATAGGAGGAGGATGCCCTTTGAGTTTGAGGAAGGAGACCATGTGTTCCTTCGGGTCTGACCTCGACGGGGATTGAGGAGATTTGGCCGAGGCGGAAAGCTATCTCCGAGGTTCATTGGCCCTTTTTCAGATTCTAAGTAGATTTGGCAAGGTGGCGTATCTCTTGGATCTATCTCCTCAGATGGACCGGGTACACAACGTTTTCCATGTGTCGCAGCTACGAAGGTACGTGCATGATCCATCACACGTTATCGACTAGGGTGAGATGGACTTCAATGATGGAGTTACCTTTGTAGAGCACCCAATGGAGATCGAGGATCGGAAGGAGAATATCCTTTGTGGGTGAGCTATTCCCTTGGTGCGTGTCCGGTGGTAGCACATGAATATCTAGGAGAGCACGTGGGAGAGGGAGGCTCAGATTCGTGTGTGGTACCCACATCTTTTTGGGTAGCCTTTGTTTTTGCTTTTAGAGGATGTAAATTCCCTATGATGGGTGTGATTTAATGTCCCAAATGTTTCCATGTATTATTTTAATATTATATGGAAATTAATTCGAGATCAGGCTTTGAGACGGCGTGTAGTTTCGAGGCCCGGGGAGCCCAGAACAAGTGTTAGAATTTAATTTCATAATTAAATTGCGCGTGCGTGTGGTTTTCATGAAAAAGAGGAATAACTCCTGAATGGGTGCTCAGATCAGAAATTTTAAGGCACCGTTGCATTCAGAACAATGATTTTACCTTAGGTGAGTCCTAACATTGGCCGATGTGGGTCAGCGGTGAAATCTGGTTTTTGGACGCAACCCTAATAAAATATTTAATTAAAATATTTTGTTTAAATCCTTGTAACATTGAAATCTCTTATATTTTTAAATGGAGATTTTGCAGGGGATTAGGGTTACAATTTCCCATAGCCCTGAATTTCCCTCGAGGCTCTGGAGGCTCTGGAGAAAAACCTCCCAACGCGGCGACGGTGTTCTTGACGAGCTTCATCGGCAATGACGACGCAGTGACCAGATCTTCACCAACGAACCCCGTGAATCCAGGTAGGATGTTTGTTTGGTGATTTCTTCCCTGTTTTTGATTTCCACGACGAACGCAGACTAATCCAAGAACAGATTAGCCCATGGATCGATCGTTCTTGTGGGATTGTATTTTTTGGGAATCGTGGGGATTTGATTCTTGAAATTAATTTGGTTTTCCTTCAACCTTCTAACGGTGATGAACCAAGATCAACACGAACATCGATCTAGGTTCGTCCATATCGATTGTTGTGTTTTTCTCTCCCAGTCCCTACACGTTCTTCGTGTGCGTTCTACGTGTTCTTGGAGGAAATCAATATTTGGACATTCATTTTTTGGTGCAACGATCGGAAATAAAAGATCCCACATCGAGATGACCTAGCAGAGGTGAGACGACGACGGCGACGGGCAAATAGATGTGGTTCAGAATTTCCCATTCTTCGAGCATTTTCGTGCTGGCAGATCAGGATGCGCTATCAAGGCCAATCGGAAGCCTGAAACTGACATAATCGGTTTCATAGGGGTGGGAAGACCCCAAATCTAGTGTTTCATGATGATCAGAAGGTTGGATCAAGAACCAGAGTTTTGGCCGAAGCGTGAGGAAGAAGACAACATTTTGGAAATTTCCTGACTACACACTATGTAGTATGGGCTACACGACGTGTGTTAGTTGGCAAGTTTACATGGTGTGTACTCTGGGAGTACATGAACATGGGAAGGGTACATGTCCAAGGACACGCCGTGTATACACCTTCCCGGCCAAACCCGACCAGATACATGAGATACCCCATGTACTGGTACATGGGAAAGCGACACGAACACAGACAGTGGCCATGTATGGGCACATGGCCAGCGTAAAGGGAGCGAGCCCCAGGTGCTTGGGCATGGTATGTGTTTCTTCTAAATGCCATGTAGTTACTTTCTATCTGACAAGCCGAATGACACGAGCCGATTACATGAGTAGTACTAGGGGTCAAGGAACACAATGTGTAATTTTTCTACACACCGTGTAGTTTGGTTTTATAGGGCTTGAATGAATGACACGGGCCGTTTACATGGGCAGTACCCAGGATCAAGGAACACAGAGTGTAACCATACTACATGTTTTGTAACTTGTCTTAAATGGCTTGATCCACCTATCTTCTGTGACTTGGACAAGTTTTCATAGGGTTCGTACCCTTGGTCTTTTCCCTAAAGGTTCTGGTATCATTTCCTTTACATAGGAGTATGATCCCTTCAGAAGAACTTTAGGAATAGAGTTTTTGGAATCCCCTCTGTGAGACTCAGAGCTGGATCCTCTATTTATTATTAGAACCCTAGGTAGAGTTCTTGGTAATGATGTGACCAACTTTACCCGGGCGCCGATTCTCTACTTAGTGGATTAGCTCAGACTGAGTTGTCAGAATCACCCCCTGACATGGTTGCGATCCTCATCCGAGCATTGTGTTGTCAAGGTACATGTGGAGTGTGTTCTCCAAGAATGAGTACTTCATATATCTCTCTTTAGACCTGGAGTGTGTTCTCTCGGTTGCATGCTTAGTGGAATCTTAGATTAGGATCCTAGTGGCGGTATCGCGATGGTCGTTTGTGTATGAGTATATCTAGATATTCTTGTTATATGTTCTGTAGACATATACTATGTGGAGATGACTGTATCTTTCCTTTGTGGTATTTCCCTTGTTGTATTTCCTTTGTGGGTTCAAGGTGCCCTACTGGGTATTGTTATACTCACCCCTGCACGGGCTTTGCCCGCACGTGTCGTTTCTTGTGCAGATGAGCGAGCCTTTGACATGATTCTTGGTGGACCAGGACCGGACGATACTTAGTCAGATCAGGTGGGCCGAGGTGTGTTCCTATGGCTACAGATTGTAGTCCCAGTACCTTTCCTTACATGTTGGACATTGTTACAGTCTTTCTTTTGGTGGGCTTGTACTTTTGTCCCAAGGTTTTACTATCTTGTACTTTACTATCCTGTCGTACTCTGTGGTTGGGTTTTAGTGTATGCATTCATCTTTTCCTTTTAGTATTTTTTACTTTTCAACTTTGTGGGATTGGAGATGTTTGTGCGTGTGTACAGGTTTATAGGAAATTCCTTCCATTTTAATAGCATGCCTACTCGGTGCAAGTCACCAGCCCCTGGCATATTGGAGGTGGGCTTGGGGACTTGCGGCTCGGGCCCCATTGGGATGGGTCGTGACAGGTGCATCCAAGTCCACTATGGAAAATAAGTGCATCCTAATCTATAATGGGAAATATGTGATAGGTCCTGATCCACTATATTTATGGTATTGGTAGTTATAATTGAAATATGAAATGGGTTTTCTTATTTATTATTTTACCACACTTTTATGAAATGATATTATGGTTAATGATTTGTTCATGATGATTTCTCATTCTTATGGGCTATGTTTTTTGAAATGAAAAAGTTTTATGCCATGAATCATTTATATGATATAGGACAGGTTTGTTATGAACTTCCTAAGTTAGGTTTATGATCACAAGGACTTATTATTATATTATGATTTGATATGATCATAGATTTATATCTTTTATGTTTACTATTAATGAGAATCCGATCTGACCCTTTCTTATGTTTCCTTACCTAGGTTATGAAGAATGGTTTAGGTAGGGTATGTCTAAGAGGAGTACTATTGAGAAGATATATATGGGAGATGTTAAAGATCATTTATAAAATAAGAATATTTTATTTTTATTATCTAAAGGAACTAAACTATTATAGTCCTTAGGCATGTGCCAATGAAATGAATTGAATATTCATCCAGAAAGATGTGATATCTATTTATAAAACCCCAATTCACTATATTAGGTAACAAAGGAAAGGTTTAGTCAATATTTAGAGATTAGGATTTCAAAAACATTAGTGAGACCCCTAAGAAAATTCTTAAGTATATTTGTATGAATATATCTAAGGATATCTATATGGATAAGTTTAAGTATAATTCTATTTGAAGGAAAATATATTGGAATTTTTGTGAAATATAGAGTAAGGGGTGTCTAAGAAATTACATCCTTTTCAAGATATTAAATGTGTATGTGGCTTTAGCATAGAGGTACATAGGGGTAATAACTCCGAAAAGGATAAATTGAGATGGAATCAATCATTTCTTTCTGAATGACAACATGCCTTACAACACACCTGATTTGAAACTCCTAGGGGATACACTTTCTAAATTTACAAATTCTGTAGGAACCATCATGAATGATTTAAATAATGACCTTGAATGACCTTAGTTATGATTAAGGTATCATAAATTGTAAAGAAGGATTTATTATTTATACATCCTATAAATGATTTTTCATAATTATATGGTTTTTCAATATGATTAATATTTCTCATCCTATGCTTTCTAGTTTTATTTAATTGATAGAAACTGAGGGAACCATGTTAATGAAGAGTTTACCATAAATTGAAATTATTTTCCTCCTGAGAAACCAAACATTATGGGTTTTGGAATAAAAAATCTTGTTACTATTTTCACACAACTTTCTCAAACTATGAATCATGTTTTCCTTAAAAATGAGCAAAAGGGGGTACAACATTTTTTTAGTCCTTATAGGGGAAACATCAACCTTATTTAATTTTTATTATGATTTACTAGTTACAGCGTAATGGTTCATTAATAACAAAAATATATTTTCTATTCTTTAGTGTTTAGAGCATGAAAAATCCAATTTAAAGTTTTTCATTTGGAAGGTGAAGTAGATCAATGGTGGAATCTTATTAAGAACATCAGGGAATGAGAAGAAATTAATTATATGTAATGGGAAGTCATTAAGGGGATATTTCTCAATAAGTACTTCCATCATATTCTAAGAAAAATTTTTGATGATGAATTACTTAAGATTAAGAAAAATGATGATAAATATATTGGTATATGGAAAGCTAATTTTATAATACTTGCATAGTACACTTATAGTTTAATCATCGACCCTAAAATAAAAATTGATCGATTATTTGGTGGCCTAAATTTGAGTATTCAAAAGGCCTTGGATATAAGAGACTTTGTTAGATAAAAATAAGTCGTTCTATGTGTAAATAAAATAAAAATGGAAATTGGATATTTCTAATATTCCTATGGGTATGATAAGAAAATGATGATCGAGTATCAAGAAAACTTAAATGGTGGAAATAAATTCTACCCATATGCATGATAGAAATATGAGAAGAATCATCAAGGGAGTTTCTTGAATGGAATTGAGAAGTGATTTAAATATCTAGTGGGAGATTATAAATAATGTGAATGTTGAAATGTGATTAATGGGATAGTTAATGTTATGTAGTAAAATAGGACACTAAAAAATACCCCACATACACTCTAGTGTTTCAAGTGCAACGAGTTAGGGAATCATATGAATCAATTACCAAATACAAGGGATAATATGGATGATAAGACACAACAACATATGAAGACAAAAGAGAAATGAGAAACTTATGAAATAACAATGTATGAAGTGAATCGTGATACTTTTGGGACAATAATATTTCCCTACTTAGTTAGGAATTTCAGGTTTTATTTTATATGAATGAGCCCTATGAAAATATTATTGTTCACCCTTTATTGAAATTTCATATGATTATCTACCACTATATGTATTATAGAATAATGAAATTACATTTTATAATCTATAAGTACAAGGATGAACCCAATCTTCCAAAGAAAATATTTTTATATAAGATATGAGATTATATAAGGAATAAAGAGTGAATTAAGTTTTACAAGTGTATATGTCTCTATGTAATATTAACTTAAGATTTATGGATACCATCATGGGTTTATTAGTTTAAGGTTGATCATATGTTTCAAGTAATTTAAATTTATTTTGAGGTTTTATGTGATGGGGGTTTACCAAGATTAAGGATATTTTGAGAGAAAATTATGGAAATACAACCCTTTGGTTTTATATATGTTTTAGTGGAAAATTTATTTAAGGAGTAATTCAGTTACACATTTTGGAGATTTTATTAAACTACTTGGTAACTTTTATGGTTTATCTTATCTTTGATGTCGAGGAAATTTTGAGTTGTATTCGATCACCTTACAAATTTATCACCCTTTATGGCTATCCAAGAATATTTCTCTACATATCCTATTTCTAGAATATACATTAAGGAAGTGGTAAGGTTTCATAAAGGACATAATTAAATTTCATCTGATTGGGATATAAAGTTTATATTAAAGTTATAGATAATTATTCATAAATATCTTGATACATAGTTGAGTTTCAACACTATGTATTGTCCTCAGAAAGATAGTAAGTTTGAGGGAAAAATTAAACCCCTAGAGGATATAGTAAGATCTTTTTTTACGGATTTGAAAGATGGATGGGATCAAAACCTTCCTCAGGAAAATTTTTCTTGCTACAATATCTGTCACTCAATCATTCATATGGATAATTATGAATACCCTTATAGAAATAAGTGTATAACTCTAACATAATTGAATGGAGTGGTAGAAAGAAAGATATTGGGAACAAATAAAGATGATAATATGTAAGATAAGGTTAAATCCATTCAGAAACACATAAGGGCCAAAAAAAGTTTTCCGAAATGTTATACTGATAATTATCGATGTGATATATAATTTAAAGTTATCGAGAATGCCTTTATACAAATTTATCTATAGAAGAAATAAGTGAAAAATTATCATTAGGTATATCATTCCCTCTGAAATAATTGATCATATTGGGACAAAAACGTATCATTTAGTGCTTCCACCGAACCACTCTTAGGTTAAAGATGTGTTCCATGTACCTCTCCCAATGAAGTACATACCATATCCTTTACATATATTGAACTTAGAGGTCATACCTATGGATCATGATATATCTTATAAGGAACAATTAGTTGATATTCCTGATTACAAATAGAAATTGATAAAAAATAAGAACACTCACCCGATTTATGTTTTTTTGAAAAAACCACCATCACAAGGAAGATATGTGGGAACCTAATGATGTAATGAGGTAGAAATGTCCTCAGTTGGTATGAAAGTGATGAATTTCTTGTGTGAAGTTTATTTTAAGGTGGGAAGAATATAACACCTTGAGATTTTGTGAAATATATATTTTCTGAATTTTTTTTAAGTTTTTTATAGTTTTTTATACCCAACATTGATTTTATCTTGAACTATATGGAATAATAAGTTTGTATTACATTACACGCAACATCGAGTTTATCTTACATTACATGCAACACTGAGTTTAAACAAAACATGACATACTATTAAAATATTATGAGTTATCACCAATCCATTGGAATGAAGTGTTTGAATAATATTATGTAAATTATGAAAATATATGGTTTATACATGAATATATAATTAACTCATTTGAAACCAATTAATAAAAAATATAATAAAAACCATTTTAAAATAATGGGAATCCTTTTAAAAAAACCATTTTTATGCACACAAACTTGATTTACTAGCATAAATTAAATAAATCACTTTTAGTGAATTTATTTAATGAAATATATATATTATATATTCAATAACATTTTTAAAATTTATTTTATGTATTTTATATTGATGAAATTAGAATAAATTCCCTTCTACACTTAAAACAATATTTTTTCTAAAATATAGTTTTATCATCTTTTGAAACTTATTTCAAAATTAATCATATAAATTTTTGAAAATGTATTTGAAAAAATTAAATTCATTTTTTAAATCAGTATATCAAAATTATCTTAAGGTGATTTTTTATATAATTTTCTAAGATATTTTTTTGATGAATAGGGGAAAATACTGGTTTTTATTTAGAATTTTCATTTCTTTTAAGGAATTTAAAAAATTCAATTTTTTTTATAAATGGTTTTAAAGTTAAAATTAGTTCAGATATATATATATATATATATTAATAAAATTTATTTTATTGGAATCAATATCATATTGAATTTTCATATAATTGTTTTTTTACTTTTGAACATTTTATCTTTGAAAAACCATTTTCTCATTTTCTCTGCGGGATTAATTTAAAATTTAATTTTGCAACTTATTTGAATAGAATTTGAAAAATGGACTTCATATTTATAATCATCATAATACATATTATCTAATAAGTTCAAATTAATTTTTTTACCATATTGATAGTCAAAATTGTAAAAGCTATTTACTACGGTTAAGGTAAAAATGTGTTTACTTGGGCGTTAAAATAAAAACATAAGGCTTAAAATTGATGAAAAACATTTATAACACCAACTAATTGGAAATATTTTGAGCTTATATATTTTATGTTAAATAATAACCTATTTTTATCATTTTTTCAAGTGAAAACAAGCTAACACCTTTTTCTTTTCAAATATTACTAGTATGCAACTCACCTAACTTATAAAAGGAAACCCCATTCCTCTCCTCTTCACATTATAAAAACAAATTGGTTAAGAAAAGAAATATCAAAATTACTTCATTAATTACATAATTTACTCTTATAATCCTTATTTTTTTCATGAATCCAGCCTAAGAAGCATTTTTGTGAAAACCAAAAGAAGTTATCCGAAGAAGAGGAAACGTCCCTAACTGATCATTTTACATTATTAATTCCTCACCTAAATTCAGTTATTTTTAAAACATGATTATATAATAAAATAATTAAATTAAATATACTTATATGTTACTATTTTAATTTCATAACCTAAATCCTTCTCTTCTTTCATCAAATAGGCCACGAAATCAGCATTCATGTGTTTGTAAGACTACTGCCTCACAAACCAATGTTATTTGTTTTCTATCACAACCTCTCATGGATGGATATAATGATGAATTTATTGCTTTTATATATAATATTTTTTATATTATTATTCTTCTTGATTTATGATATAATATGTTTTTCTTACCTTCCATTCCATGGAAATTTGATAACATCATTCACGTGTACAACAAACTACTACCTTGCAAATTGATGTTATTTACTCATGCTTTTAATGAAAGGTAACAAGGTTTTGATTTAATGAAAATATATGATATATATTTCATAAAAATTATTCTTTAATGGTATTATATTATTTAACTTTATTTATTTATTTCCTTTAAGAAAATGGAAATATCGTTCATGCGTACATACGACCTACCATATCCTTGAATGATTATTTAATTTTCTATCTCTATAAATTATATATTAATATAAATACATGTATACTGAATATATAAAATATTTATATAACTTTTAAAATTTTATAAGTGATATAAACAATAATAGAGTAATAAGACCAGAAATAACAAATAAAAACAAACATGAAAAACCAATCATTATTGCCCGAAATGTGACTTTAACATTGAATTGTAAATAAATGGGAAATAAAAGGTCATATGTAAATCATATATGGTATTATATATATATGTATGGTTATATAATATATTTATTATATAGTATATTCTAATGTGTATGAAGGAAGTTAAGAATTATGGTAAGGGATTTGTGTCTCACTTTTATTTTCAATGAGACACATACCATATTCACGAAATTTTTCTTTATAACATGCATCTAATTACAATGAATCTATTTTATGATTATTTTCATGAAAATTATTTTTATTTAATTAAACATTTTAATATCTCTCTTTTATGGGGTTCCTGGTACAAAATTTACCAAACCTTACGTTACAATATCATCATTTGTTTGGATTGTTCAAGATTATTCCTCTAATAATGAAATATTATGATATATCTCTCAATAAACTCATATACTGTCTTATAATACGGTTATTTAATGACAATACATGGTTTATCTTCATTTCCACTCTTTATTAACTCAATATTTCAAAAGAATATTTTTTTAAAATAAAATTGACTTCATTTCCCTCTTTGGCTGAAAATCTTTTTTTTTTCTTTCAAAATCATGTTTTATAAAAATATTTTAAAAAATATTTTTTAAATCAAAAAAAATATTTAGTGATGTTTTTTACCCATGTTTTAATTTTTTAATTTTTTTTAAAAGAACATTATTTTAATTTTCTAGACAATGCTTGTTTGAATTTTATTGAAAATATGAAAGGAATCTTTTTTAATGTGTAAAGAATGAATGGTATTTTCCACCTTCATGAAAAAATAATTGTTTTAAAGATTAATTTATATGTTTCAATGTTTATTTTTAAAGAACCAAAATTAAAAAATGTTTTATGAAATTTTATTTTTAAAAAGTGGTTTTGAAAATAGAAACGGTATTTTCCTCCAGAAATGAATTAAATGATTTTTAAAGCTTCCTTTATAATTTTACAAGGTTATTTTTAAATTAAAGGTTTTGAAAATATTTTATGATTTAAAAATTGTTTTTAAATTTGTAAAGTCTATATCCCTCATTAAATGTTCCCAGTGATTTTTCAAAATCTTTTTCCATCTATATTGACATCCTTTGATGTTACTTATGGTTTACTAGGGATAAATTTGAAATATACCATCTTTATTATTTATTTGGATGGATCATGTTTATGTTTATTAAATATTTATGAATCCTATTTATTTTTCATGATTTATGCTATAGTGAATTGATTAAATGTTTATAAAACCCATTTTATTTACACAGGTTATGATGTGATGATATGATGAATGTTTTATTATGTTGTGGAACACATTAGTGTGGTTTCCATTATGAGATTATTGTGAACTATATCTCCCTATAATTCATTGGGTAAAGATTAATATCCCTTTATATAATAATGGGGAAAAAGTTGATGTGATTGATCTACTATGGGAAATAGGTTCATCCTAATCCAGTATAGGGAATATGCACATCCTGATCCTTAATGGGAAACATGTTATAAATCTCAATCCACTATGTTGATGATATTGGTAGTTACCTTGACATGTGAAATTGTTTTTCTATATTTATGATAGTTCCATAACATTATGAATTTAAATTATTATTAATGAATTATTTATAATGATATCTCACTCTTATGGGCTATTTTTTTCTAAAATGATAATGTTTCATACCATGACTCAGGTATATGATCTCTGATAGGTTGGGTTCGAACTTACAAATTTATGTTCATGATCACACACCCATATGATTATCTTATGATTTCATATGATCATAGATTGATATCTCCTATGTTTATCCATATTGAAAATATGAGCTCACCCTTTATTATGTTTCTTTCCCCATATTATGAAGAAAGGTTCTGGTATAGTATTCCTATGATGAGTACTATTTGATAATATCTTTGTGGGAGTTTTTCAATATATTTAATGTAATAATAAGATTTGTTTCTATTCTCTAGTTACACTAAAATATTATGTTACTTAAGGGCTTGTTTATGAAATTCATTGAATATTCGTCTAAAAAGATTTGATTTATATGTATGAAAAGATTAGGTTTCCCTATTTTAAACCTTGGAAAAACATCATGATATTATACTTTACTTAGTGTTATAACGTTAATTTTTTATAGGGTTATGTTATGTAATATATGTTTTTCTAATTCTACCTCCCAATGTATATAATAAATTATCTCTGATACTAACTATAACATCCCAACTTTAGTAACCCAGAGTTTTGGGTCATCTTACTCTATTGGAACATGATAAAACATATTATTTGTAACATCCTAAGTAAGTAATGAATAATATATATTTTATTCTATGTCTATTTATGAATTAGATAGTGTTTTAGAGGCATAAAATGAGAATAAATCCAATCTTAAGCATGGAATACACTAATATTTTTAAAAGATTGTTTAACTGCCTTTTGATGGAAAACCATTTTTAAATAAAACTTTTGACAATTTAATAATCTCTATTTGTCAAAATAAAATTAATTTTTATTATTGCGACATTGAAATTTATATTGGATAATTTTGTGGTATTTTTCTGACAATGTTCATTTTTTTAATGAATAGTAACAAATACTACATTTTACATCAAAACTGCTTTTTCATCTAAATTAATTATATGGTTATATTATATTTTTAATTGGTTTTAAAGTGGAATTTGAATATATTTTTACCATATAATCCAATAGTGGTCATTAGAATTAATTTCACTTTGTAATTGGGCATAAACTAATGCCAAACTTTTCATAGATATTGTTTCAAAAAACCCGCTATTTGTTTTGACAACATGAATTATTTTTAAATTAATTATTTCAAATTATGTGTTTGAAATTTGGTAAAATGGATTAAATATTTGGAATCAGAAGGTCCAAATTATGTAATCAATACTATTTTGTTTTTGGACATTATGAATATTAACGACGATAATTTTCTTTAATTATCTTGATTAATTAGTAATCAGGTAGTTAAGGATAATAGAATAATATCATAATAATAACAAATGAACCCAAAATGTGTCCTAATGCTACTGGTTTTGTCATGGACGACCATGGGATTCCTTGTTCCAAACTTGGGGTCCCCATGAAATCACTTTTGTGTGATAATGACTATTTATCTTTTTATTTTTAAAGAAAGTTAAATATAACAAAGAATGTATCACCTGAGTAAAACATTTTTAATTTTTTATACATAAATGATCTATTGAAATATAAATAGTAATTGAAATCTAAAAATATTTCATACATCATAGTATTTTTTTATAATTTTCAGACATTAAATAAATTAAATTATTTATGACATCATGATGATGTAGCGATTACCTCATTAATGAACGATTTAAATAAAATGAAAAGATAATGTAAAATCTAAGACTTACACAGGTCAAATACCTATTGGATGAGTATATTTCGAACTCTTATCACTTTATCCTCTACATACATCAATGTGGGACCATTAAAATCCGAAACTCATTTGAAAATAAAGTAACATTTTATACATTTCCAAGAGTGCCCCTCCTCTCCTCTTATAAAAGCCCCCCACCTCTACCTCCTTACCCACACCTCTCAAGCCATTGGCTCGGCCAAGCCCTGATCATTTTATCTCTCCACATCCCTCTATTTATCCTAGAAGACTTACCTTAGATAGAAAGCTCTTCAAGAAACCATTTTGGTTCAAACCAAGAAGAGTTACCCGATTTAAAGGTAAAGTCTTCTCTGATGTTCTTTTGTTTTATTTTTCTTCTCCAACCCCCTACAATCTTTTTATTCCTTTTTTTGTAACAACACTAGTATCTTCAATATACTAGGATGTTTTTATAATAAGTATTCTAGCTACACTTACAGACACCTTCATCTAATGGTTAAAGAGCATATTATTTCCGTGGATGGAAAATTTCTGCCTCACGAAACAATGATTGTTCAATATTCTTCTAACACCTTAAAAAGTGGCCATTAATATGAAACTATATTTATATATGATATATAATATTTTTATTTTTTCCTTAAGCATCTGTATTTTTCATTTTTGGCATATCTTTATTGTTTCCTTTATGGGTAAACTCAATATCTTCATTTTTGGAAGTGCGGACTACCGCACCCTCAAAGTGATATGATTCGTTAATCCCATATGTGGAATGTATAAAGGATGAATTTAATGATGTTATATATGATATTATACTATAATTATAATATATCTTTATATCATTATGATTCAATTCAATTAAATAGGAAATAGAAATGAAAGTAGCGTTCATGCGTACGTACGACTTACCGTCTCCATGAACGGCGCATTTCATTTCATACCTATAAATGTTATGTAATATTATAAATTCATGTATATACTAGATATATATGATATATATTATATCTACATCATGAATATAATTCTGGAAATAATGGATATTTTACCACATGAACAACTTGTAATTATAAAGAGTTTATTTTTGACTCAAGTTCCAATGATCGACAAAATGACCATTATTAACATAAATAATTACATAGTGTTAATAACATGGTAATAAATGATATAAAAGGAATAATGAACTAGAAAATGGGTCTTAAGAAAGTATAAATTAACTCAAGTTTATTATTCAGGAGATTAAAGAATGATCGAGTCAAGTCGGATACGAGGTAAGGGACTTCGTCTCAATCTCCTTTCATTGAGGCATATTTTTTACTATATAGAAATTTGTTTTAAACGATCTATAAACCCCTTTGAATTTTATTTATAGTCAAAAGGAATATTTTTTTATACGAAGCATTTTACTAAACGAAAAAAGGAATGTTTTTTTGTCGTACGTATGCGGCGACAACGACTTCTCCGCCGCCGTGACCATTATTTGAGTTTCAGCTTCCTCTACAAGCCATAACTTTTTGTTTAAAATGAAAAATAAATATCATGTTTTACTTTTCATTTATTATGGTATTGAAAATGGTTTTCATAATGTTTTTATATCAATGTGTTGTATTGATATCATTTGATTGAAAAGTGTAAATGTTATGTTTCCTTTATGCATGTTTTATGTGATAAGATTATGTTATAGTTCTTGGGAATTGTTATGAAGACAGGTGGTTCAGTGATAAACTAAGGGCGGGTGAGCCCAATATAGCTCTCTAATGCATTGGGTAACACGAAGGAGTTAAATGTTAAAGTTTCTCCAAATATATTTTTGGAATATACTGTGATGGGTATTCCAAACGTAACCATTAGGGTTACTCCCTACGTAAGAATGCTATGAATGCCTCAAGTTACCTTTATGTCTTATGATTTCTATGATTTATTCATGATTTGATGAGGTATGTTAAAATGATTATGTTTTATGAGTAAATTATGATTTCATACATGGACTAATGTTTTCATTTCGTACTTTTATATCCCTTACTGAGCTTTTTATGCTCATCCCAAGTTTTTGTAATGTTTTTCACAGGTCAAGGGAAAGGTAAATGATGTGATGACAGGGTCAAGGAAGTGTCATGAAGGATTCTATGTTTTTTTTGAATATGTTTCCATTGATGGAAAAAAATGAATACTATCTTTTATGTAACCACTTTGTTTAAATGTGGAATGTAATGCATGATTTATGATATAATTCTATAAAACTCTAAACCTGAAAAGGCCCTAAATGTATAATCTTGTAATAAGTCAAGATTAAGTAATGTTTAAGGCTAGGGCCTTATATTTGGTATCAGAGGTCCGTTTAGATAACTTTATGAGTTATAATTCTATTAAATGATTATCCAAAATTTTTTTATGGTCAAGTTTAAATGATATAGCATTTGAAGATAACCATGATTCTTCATCTAAGACATGTTTGTTCAGAATGGTTTTCCGTAGAGGAAACAAGGAAGCAGTGCTAGGAAGGCATATAGAAGGAAATAACCTTCCGAATCAGCATCCTGAGATGGTTGAAATTAGAACTGAACAGTTTGTTGTAGTAATGGCACATTTGACTCAAGAGATAAATAGTGGCGATATCCATGCACGAGATCAACCAGATCAACCGCAGAGGAACATGTCAGTGGTGGAACATTTCATGAGGCAACATCCCCCATCATTCAAAGGATCATCTGACCCTAAGCTAGCTGGAGGGTGGATTAAAGCACTGGAGAAGATTTTAGATGTCATGGGGTGTTTAGACAATCAAAAGGTTATTCTTGTTATTTACCGTTTGGAGGGTGAAGTAGATTAGTGGTGGTCTATGGTTAAAAATATCAGGGATGCAGATGAGAATGATTCTCTCGACTGGGATGAATTCAAAGGTATGTTTCTTGAGAAGTATTTTCCAAAGGTTGTTCAACTTAGGATAGAAAACAAATTCTTGTAATTAGGGCAAGAGGACGACTTAGTGGCTGCTTATGAAGAGAGGTTCACTGGATTGGAAAGGTATGCTCCAAATTTTATCCGAGACCTTGATAGTAAAATCAATCATTTTTACTCAAGATTAAAGCCAAAATATCGAAGGGCTTTAGCTTCTCGTGAGTTCAAGAGTTATTAAAAGCATGTTTGATGTGCTGAGAAAGTGGAAATGGAGTTTTCCGATGATCAAGTGTTCTATGACAACCACCAGAAGAAGAGACCAAGGTGGCAGGGGAAAGGAAAGAATTCTTCAAAAATGTCTGACGGTAAGAAAACTAAGTTTCCAGTTTGTGATAAATGTGGTAAAAGGCATGCTGGAGAATGTCTTCTGAATTCTGGGAAGTGCTACTGATGCAGTAAGATGGGACATAAGGGTCGTGATTGCACTGAAAGAGATCAGGGTGATGGTAAGTCCAAATTTGATTTACAATTAGTGAAATGTTTTAAGTGCAATGAGATGGGTCACTATGCAAACGAGTGTCTGAAAAAGAGATTGAGTGATGGAAAGCAGTTAGATTACTAGAAGAAAGGGGTGGTGAAATCCTTTGCAACTACTTCAGCAGATGTCGGGCCATCAAATGAAGTGGTATCAGGTACTTTGTTTGTTTTTTCAGATTATGCCAGTGTGTTGTTTGATTTGGGGTCTACACATTCTTTCATCTCTGAAAACTTTTCTAGTAAAATGGGAATAACATCTCAAGAAATGACTCCTAAAATTGTGGTAAAAACACCTGGGGGAAATGTTGAGGCAAAAAAAATTTATAAGAATCTTCCTATCCTTATCTGTGGAAAAAACCTACTTGCAAACCTTATTGTTTTACCTCTAGTAGAGTTTCATGTTATCCTGGGTATGGATTGGCTCTCTATTTACCATGCTAAGATTGACTATAGAGCTAAAGAAGTTTTTTTCAGAAAGACTTTCAGTTTGTGTACAAGAATGAACCATTACTGTTGATAATATATGAAGAGGCTGATAAACTTGAAAAAGATGTAAATGAATATTACCTTGCACATATCGTTGAAAACAAGGGAACTGTTTAGATTAATGATGTTCCAGTGGTAAATGAGTATCCTGATGTTTTTCCGGATGAGTTTCCTGGAATAATACTAGATCGGGAAGTTGAATTTACTGTTGAATTAGTTCCTGATGCTAATCTAATTTCAAAACCAACTTATCAAATGGATCAAACTGAACTTTTAGAGTTGAAGGAGAAATTGCAAGATTTATTAGAGAAAGGTTTCATTTGACCTAGCACATCACCATGGGGTGCTACTGTTTTATTTGTTAAAATGAAATATGGTTCAATGAGACTTTTTATTGATTATAGAGCCTTGAATAACATCACTGTTAAGAACAAATATCCTTTGCCTCATATTGATGATTTGTTTGATCAGCTCCAGGGAGCTCAGTTTTTTTTCAAAGATTGACCTCAGATCGGGGTACCATCAGTTGAAGGTAAAGGAAGTAGATATTCCGAAGATTGAGTTTCATACAAGATATAGCCATTATGAATTTTTAGTTATGCCTTTTGGGATAACCAATGCAACTGCTGTATTCATGGACCTTATGAATATAATTTCCCATGAGTTCTTGGATAAGTTTGTGGTTGTTTTCATTGATGATATTTTGGTGTTTTCTAAAAGTAAAGAGGAGCAAGAAATACATTTAAGGGTTATTTTTCAAACATTAAAAAAAAAAATTGTATGGGAAATTCATCATGTGTGAATTTTGGTTGCAACGAATTTCTTTCCTTGGTCATATTGTTTCTAAAGATGAGATAACTATTGATCCTGCAAAAAACAAAGGTTATTGAAGAATAGCCAAGACCCACAAATGTAACTGAGATTCGTAGCTTCCTTGGTTTGTAAGGCTATTACCGAAGGTTTGTTAGAAATTTTTCCCGGTTATCTAGTCCAATAACTAAGCTAACTCAGAAGGGTGTTAAGTTTATCTGGACAAAAGAATGTGATGATTGTTTTCATGAATTAAAAAGAAGATTGGTGAATGCTCCAGTTTTGGCACTAACTTTCAAGAATGGGGGGTTTGTTATCTAATGTGATGCTTTATTGAAAGGACTTGGTTGCGTCCTAATGCAGAATGATCAGGTAATTTCTTATGCTTTACATTAGTTTAAAACTCATGAGGTAAATTACCCTACACATGATTTAGAATTAGCTGTTGTTGTTGTCGCTTTAAAAATTTGGAGGCATCATTTGTATGGAGTAAAGTGTGAAATATATACCAATCACAAAAGTTTAAAGTATATATTCACTAAGAAATAATTGAACATGAGACATAGGAGATGGCTTGAACTAATCAAGGATTATGATTATACAATTCATTACCATCTGGGAAAGGAAAATAAAGTGGCTGATGCTTTGAGTCGAAAAAGTAATGCTTCATTAACAATGTTGTGTTTGGAACATGATCATTTGGTTAAGTATTTGATGAAATTTGGCCTAGAAGTGGTTGGTGCAGGATGTCCTTCTGTTTTGTTTTAGGTATCAGTGAAATCTTCTCTATCATATTGAATTAAGCAAGCACAGAAGCAAGAAAATGAGTTGCAGAAAACGGTAGAGCTGGTTCAGAAGGGTTAAAGTAGAGCGGCAGTTACCGAAAGGGATGCTTCAGCCTTAACAGTGCCAGAGTGGAAATGAGAGAATATATCTATGGACTTAGTTGTGGTATTTCCAAAGAATCCTCTAGGTAATAATGAAATATGGGTTATTATTGATCACTTGACTAAATCTGCTCATTTCCTTCCTATACGAGAAAATTTTTCCCTAGATCAACTTTACCATTTGTATTTTAAAGAGATAGTCAGGTTACACAGTGTTTCTCTCTCCATTGTATCTGACCGTGATCCCAGGTTCACTTCTAATTTTTGGAAAGGCCTTTAAAAGTTGTTGGGTACTAAATTAAATTTTAGTACAACTTTTCATCATCAATCAGATGGGTAGTCAGAAATAAAGATTCTGACTTTGAAGGATATTCTACGTGCTTGTTCGATGGATTATTAGGGAAGTTGGGACCAACATCTTTTTTTGGTTGAGTTTTCTTATAATAAAAGTTTTCATTCCAGTATACAGATGACACCATTTAAGGCATTATATGGGAAGTAGTGTCGAACTATAGATTTTTGGGATGAAGTAGGTGAAAGAAAGTTGATGGGACCAGAATTGGTAGAAGAGTTGATAGAAAAAGTATAGCTGATACAGAAACACATGAGAACAGCTCAGAGCAGGCAGAAGAGTTATGCGGACATCAGGAGGATCTCTCTTTTGAGGTAGGTGATCATGTTTTTCTCAAGGTATCACCATGGAAATGTGTGATGCGATTTGGTAAGAAAGGAAATCGGAGTCCAAGGTTCATTGGACCGTATGAAATTCTGGAGAGAGTTGGATCAGTTGCACACTGAGTGGATTTACCTCTGAGTTTATCTCAGGTGCACAATGTTTTTCATGTTTCAATGTTAAGGAAGTACATGCCAGATCCGTCTCATGTTTTGAGTCCAGAGGTAGTTCATCTAGAAGAGAATCTATCTTATGAGGAATAACCGATACAGACTCTTGACCACAGGGAGCAATTTATACGAAATAAGGTGATTAATCAAGTAAAGGTTTTGTGAAAAACCACATGAGTGAAGAGGCAACATGGGAATCTGAAAATGCAATGAGGGCTAAATACCCCCACTTATTCGATAAGTAAATAAATTGCGGGGATGTAATTTTCTAAAGGGGGGAAGGATGTAACATCCTAAGTAAGTAATTAACAATAGATATATTTACCTTTGTCTATTTATGAATTAGATAGTGTTTTAGAGGCTTAAAATGAGAATAAATCCAATCTTAAGCATGGAATACACTAATATTTTTAAAAGATTGTTTAACTGCCTTTTGATGGAAAACCATTTTTAAATAAAACTTTTGAAACTTTTATAAACTCTATTTTTCAAAATAAACTAAATCTTTATGATTGGGACATTGAAATTTACATTGGATAATTTTGTGGTATTTTTCTGACAATGTTCATTTTTTAATGAATAGTGAAAAATACTTCATTTTACATCAAAACTGCTTTTTCATCTAATTTAATTATATGGTTAGATTATATTTTTAATTGGTTTTAAAGTGTAATTAGAATATATTTTTACCATCTAATCCAATATTGGTCACTAGAATTAATTTCACTTTGGAATTGGGCATAAAATAATGCCAAACTTTTCATAGATATTGTTTCAAAAAAACCCGCTATTTGTTTTGGCAATAGGAATTATTTGTAAATTAATTATTGAAAATTCTGTGTTTGGAATTTGGTAAAATGGATTAAATATTTGGAATCATAAGGTCCAAATTATGTAATCAAGACTCTTGTTTTTGGACATTATGAATAGTAACGACGATAATTATCTTTAATTATATTGATTAATTAGTAATTGGGTAGTTAAGGATAATAGAATAATATCATAATTATAACTAATGACCCCAACATGTGTCCTAATGCTACTGGTTGTTTCATGGATGACCATGGGATGCCTTGTTCCAAACTTGGGGACCCCATGGAATCACTTTTGTGTGATAATGGCCTTTTATCTTTTTATTTTTAATGAAAGTTAAATATAACAAAGAATGTATCACCTGAGTAAAAAAAATTTAATTTTGTATACATAAATGATCTATTGGACTATAAATAGTCATTAGAAATCTAAAATTATTTCCTACATCATAGTATTTTTTTTATAATTTTTAGACATTAAATAAATTAAATTATTTATGACATCATGATGATGTAGTGATTACCTCATTAATGAACGATTAAAATAAAATGAAAAGATAATGTAAAATCTAAGACTTACACTTGTCAAAGACCTATTTGATGAGTATATTTCGAACTCTTATCACCTTATCCGTGACATATATCAATGTGGGACCTTTAAAATCAGAAACTCATTTGAAAATAATGTAACATTTTATACCTTTCCAAGAGTGCCCCTCCTCTCCTCTTATAAAAGGCCCCCAACTCTCCCTCCTTACCCACACCTCTCAACCCATTGGCTCGGCCAAGACCTGCACATTTTATCTCTCCAAATCCCTCTCTTTATCCTAGAAGACTTACCTTAGGCATAAATCTCTTCAAGAAACCATTTTCGTTCAAACCAAGAAGAGTTACCCGATTTAAAGGTAAAGTCTTCTCTAATGTACTTTTGTTTTATTTTGCTTCCCCATCCCCCTAAAATATTTTTATTCATTTATTTTGTAAAAATACCAGTATATTATATATAATATGATTTTTTTATAAGAATTATTTGAGCTACACTTACACACACCTTCATCTAATGGTTAAAGAGCTTATTGTTTCCGTGGATGGCGAATTTCTGCCTCACAAAACGATGATTGTTCAATATTATTCTAACACCTTCAAAGGTGGCCATTAATATGAAACTATATTTATATATGATATATAATATTTTTATGTTTTCCTTAAGCTTCTGTATTTTTTATTTTCGGCATACCTTTATTGTTTCCATTATGGGTAAATGCGATATCTTCATTTTAGGAAGTGCAGACTACCGCCCCCTCAAAGTGATTTGATTCATTAATCCCATATGTGGAATGTATAAAGGATATATTTAATGATATTATATATGATATTATACTAGAATTATAATATAACTTTATATCATTATGATTCAATTTAATTAAATAGGAAATAGAAATGAAAGTAGCGTTCATGCGTATGTACGGCTTACCGTCTCCATGAACGGTGCATTTCATTTCATACCTCTAAATGTTATGTAATATTATAAATGCATTTATATACTGGATATATATGATATATATTATATCTACATCATGAATATAATTCTAGATATAATCGATATTTTATCACATGAACAACTTGTAATTATAAATTGTTTATTTTTGACTCAAGTACCAATGATCGAAAAAATGACCATTATTAGCATAAATAATTACATAGTGTTCATAACATGGTAATAAGTGATATAGAAGGAATAATGAACTTGAAAAAGGTTCTTAAGCAAGTATAAATTAACTCAAGTTTATTATTCAAGAGATTAAAAAATGATCGAGTCAAGTCGGATACGAGGTAAGGGACTTCGTCTCAATCTCCTTTCAATGAGGCATATTTTGTACTATACACAACTTTCTTTTATACGATGTATAAACCCATTTTACTTTTATTTCTAGTCAAAAGGAATCTTTTTTTTATAAGAAGCGTTTTACTAAAAAAAAGGAATGTTTTTTTTGTCGTACATATGCGGCGACAACGACTTCTCCGCCGTCGTGACCATTATTTGAGTTTCAACTTCCTCTACAAGCCATAACATTTTGTTTACAATGAAAAATAAATACCATGTTTTACTTTTCTTTTATTCTGGTATTGAAAATGGTTTTCATAATGTTTTTATATCAATGTGTTGTATTGATATCTTGTGATTGAAAAGTGGAAATTTTATGTTTCCTTTATGCATGTTTTATGTGATATGATTATGTTATGGTTCTTGGGAATTGTTTTGAAGATGGGTGGTTCCATGATAAACTAAGGGAGGGTGAGCCCAATATAGCTCTCCAATGCATTGGGTAACGCAAAGGAGTTAAATGTTAAGGTTTCTCCGAAAAGATTTAGGGAATATACTGTGATGGGTATTCCAAACGTAACCATGAGGGTTACTCCCTACGTAAGAATGTTATGAATTCCTCAAGTTACCCTTATGTATTATGATTTCTATGATTTATTCATGATTTTATGAGGTATGTTAAAATTATTATGTTTAATGAGGACAATATGATTCCATAAATGGAAAAATGTTTTCATTTAGTACTTTTATATCCCTTAATGGGCTTTTTATGGTCATCCAATGTTTTTGAAATGTTTTTCACAGGTCAAGGGAAAGGTACATGATGTGATGATAGGGTCAAAGAAGTGTAATGAAGGAGTCCATGTTTTGTTTTAAATATGTTTCCATTGATGGAAAAAAATGAATACTATCTTTTATGTAACCACTTTGTTTAAATGTGGAATGTAATGCACGATTTATGATATAATTATCTAAAACTCTAAACCTGAAAAGATCCTCAATGTGTAATCTTGTAATAACTCAAGATTAAGTAATGTTTAAGGCCGGGGCCTTATTGTTGGTATCAGAGGTCGGTTTAGATAACTTTAAGAGTTAAAATTCTATTAAATGATTATCCAAAAATATTTTTTATAGTCAAATTGAAATAGTATAGCATTTTAAGTTTACCATTTTGCTTCATCTAAGACATATTTGTTCAGAATGGTTTTCCGTAGAGGAAACAGGAAAGCAGTGTTAGGAAGGCATATAGAAGGAAATAACCTTCCGAATCAGCATCCTGAGATGGTCAGAATTGGAACTGAACAGTTTGTTGTAGTAATGGTGCAGTTGACTCAAGAGATAAATGGTGGAGGTATCCATGCATGAGATCAGCCAGATCAACCGCAGAGGAACATGTCAGTGGTGGAACATTCCATGAGGAAACATCCCCCATCATTAAGAGGATCATCTGACCCTGTGCTAGCTGAAGGGTGGATTAAAGCACTGGAGAAGATTTTCAATGTGATGGGGTGTTCAGACAATCAAAAGGTTAGTCTTGCTATTTACCGTTTGGAGGGTGAAGCAGATCAGTGGTGGTCGATGGTTAAAAATACCAGGGACACTGATGAGATTGATGCTCTCGACTGGGATGAATTCAAAGGTATGTTTCTTGAGAAGTATTTTCCTAAGGTTGTTTGACTTAGTATAGAAAATAAATTCTTGGAATTGTGGCAGGAGGACGACTCAGTGGCTTCTTATGAAGAGAGGTTCACTCGATTGGAAAGGTATGCTCCAAATTTTATCAGAGACCTTAATAGTAAAATCAATCGTTTTTACTCAGGATTAAAGCCAAAATATCGAAGGGCTTTAGATTCTCATGAGTTCAAGAGATATTAAAATCTTGTTCGATGTTCTGAGAAAGTGGAAATGGAGTTTTCCGATGATCAAGTGTTCTATAACAACCAGCAGAATAAGAGACCGAGGTGGCAGGACAAAGGAAAGAATTCTTCAAAAAGGCATGACAGTAAGAAAAATAAGTTTCCAGTTTGTGATAAATGTGGTAAAAGGCATGCTGGGGAATGTCTTCTGAATTCATGGAAGTGCTACCGATGCAGTAAGATGGGACATAAGGCTTGCGGTTGCACTAAAAGAGATCAGGGTGATGGTAAGTCCAAATTTTATTTACAGTTAGTGAAATGTTTTAAGTGCAATGAGATGTGTCACTATGAAAACGAGTGTCCGAAAAAGAGCATGAGTGATGGGAAGAAGTTAGAATACAAGAATAAAGGGGTGGTGAAATCCTCTGCAACTACTTCATCAGATGCCGGGCCATCAAATGAAGTGGTATCAGGTACTTTGTTTGTTTTTTCAGATAATGCCAGGGTGTTTTTTGATTTGGGGTCTAAAATTCTTTCATCTCTGAAAACTTTTCTAGTAAAATGGGAATTCCATATCAAGAAATGACTCCTAAACTTGTGGTAAAAACACCTGGGGGAAATGTTGAGGTAAAAATAATTTATAAGAATCTTCCTATCCTTATCTTTGGAAAGAACCTACTTGCAAACCTTATTGTTTTACCTTTAGTAGAGTTTCATGTTATCTTGGGTATAAATTGGATCTCTATTTACCATGCTAAGATTGACTGTAGAGATAAAGAAGTTTCTTTTCAGAAAGACTTTCAGTTTGTGTACAAGAATGAACCCTTACTGTTGATAACATATCAAGAGGCTGAGAAACTTGTAAAATATGTAAATGAATGTTACCTTGCACATATCGTTGAAAACAAGGGAACTTTTTAGCTTAATAATGTGCCAGTGGTAAGTGAGTATCCTGATGTTTTTCCTGATGAGTTTCCTAAAATAATACCAGATCAGGAAGTTGAATTTACTCTTGACTTAGTTCATGATGCTAAGCCAATTTCAAAACCCCCTTATCAAATGGCTCAAACTGAACTTTTAGAGTTGAATGAGAAATTGCAAGATTTATTAGAGAATGGTTTCATTTGACCTAGCACATCACCATGGGGTGCTCTTGTTTTATTTTTTAAAAAGAAAGATGGTTCAATGAGACTTTGCATTGATTATAGGACCTTGAATAAAATCACTGTTATGAACAAATACCCTTTTCCTCATATCGATGATTTGTTTGATCAGCTCCAGGGAGCTCAATTTTGTTTTTCAAAGATTGACCTGAGATCGGGGTACCATCAGTTGAAGGTAAAGGATGCTGATATTCCAAAGACCACGTTTTGTACAAGATATGACCATTATGAATTTGTAGTTATTCCTTTTGGGCTAACTAATGCACCTGCTGTATTCATGGACCTTATGAATAGAATTTTCCATGAGTTCTTGGATATGTTTGTGGTTGTTTTCATTGATGATATTTCGGTGTTTTATAAATGTAAATAGGAGCATGAAATACATTTAATGGTTATTTTTCAAACCTTAAAATAAATGAAATTGTATGGGAAATTTAGCAAGTGTGAGTTTTGGTTGCAACAAATTTCTTTCCTTGGTCATATTGTTTCTAAAGATGGGATAATTGTTGATCCTACAAAAAACAAAGGTTGTTGAAGAATAGCCAAGACCCACATATGTAACTAACATTCGTAGCATCCTTGGTTTGGCAGGATATTACCGAAGGTTTGTTAGAAATTTTTCCCGGTTATCTAGTCCAATAACTAAGCTAACTCGGAAGGGTGTTAAGTTTATCTGGACAAAATATTGTGATGATTGTTTTCAGGAATTGAAAAGAAGATTGGTGAATGCTCCAGTTTTGGCACTACCTTTTAGGAATGGGGAGTTTGTTATCTACAGTGATGCTTCATTAAAAGGACTTGGTTGCATCCTAATTCAGAATGATGAGGTAATTACTTATGCTTCACATCAGTTGAAAACTCATGAGGTAAATTACCCTACACATGATTTGGAATTAGCTGTTGTTGTTGTCGTTTTAAAAATTTGGAGGCATCAGTTGTATGGAGTAAAGTGTGAAATATATACCAATCACAAAAGTTTAAAGTATATATTCACTAAGAAATAATTGAACATGAGACAGAGGAGATGGCTGGAATTAATCAAGGATTACGATTGTACAATTCATTACCATTTGGGAAAAGAAAATAAAGTGGATGATGCTTTGAGTCAAAAAAGTAATGCTTCATTAACAATGTTGCGTTTAGAACGCGATCCTTTAGTTAAGGATTTGATGAACTTTGGCCTAGAAGTGGTTGGTGTAGGATGTCCTTCTGTTTTGTTTCAGGTATCAGTGGAATCTTCTCTATCAGACAGAATTAAGAAAGCAGAGAAGCAAGACAATGAGATGCAGAAAATGGTAGAGCTGGTTCATAAGGGTTAAAGAAGAGCGGCTGTTACTGAAAGGGATGCTTCAGCATTTACCAGTGCCAGAGTGGAAATGAGATATTATATCCATAGACCTAGTTGTGGGATTTCTGAAGACACCTCTATTTAATAATGCAATATGGGTTATTATTGATCGCTTGACTAAATCTGCTCATTTCCTTGCTATACAAGATACTTTTTCCCTAGATCAACTTTACCATTTGTATCTTAAAGAGATAGTCAGGTTACAGGGAGTTTCTCTCTCCATTGTATCTAACCGTGATCCCAGGTTCACTTCTAACTTTTGGAAAGACCTTCAAAAGTCGTTGGGTACTGAATTAAATTTTAGTACATATTTTCGTCCTCAATCAGATGGACAGTCAGAAAGAATGATTCAGACTTCGGAGGATATGCTATGTGCTTGTTCGATGGAATATCAGGGAAGTTGGGACCAACATCTTTCTTTGGTTGAGTTTTCTTAAAATAACAGTTTTCATTCCAGTATACAGATGACACCATTTAAGGCATTATATGGGAAGAGGTGTCGAACTCCAGCTTTTTGGGATGAAGTAGGTGAAAGGAAGTTGATGGGACCAGAATTGGTAGAAGAGTTGGCAGAAAAGGTTCAGCTGATACAAGAACACATGAGAACAGCTCAGAGCAGGCAGAAGAGTTTTGCTGACAACATGAGGGTCTCTCTTTTGAGGTAGGTGATCATGTTTTTCTCAAGGTATCACCATGGAAAAGTGTGATGCGGTTTGGTAAGAAAGGAAAGATGATTCCAAGGTTCATTGGACCATATGAAATTATGGAGAGAGTTGGATCAGTTGCACACCGAGTGGCTTTACCTCTGAGTTTATCTCAGGTACACAATGTTTTTCATGTTTCAATGTTAAGGAAGTACATGCCAGATCCATATCATGTTTTGAGTCCAGAGGTAGTTCAGCTGGAAGAGAATCTATCTTTTGAGGAAAAACCGGTCCAAACTCTTGACCACATGGAGAAAGTGTTGCGAAATAAGGTGATTCATCAAGTAATGTTTTTGTGGAAAAACCACATGAGTGAAGAGGAAACATGGGAATCTGAAAATGCAATGAGGGCTAAATACCCCCACTTATTGGATAAGTAAATAAATTGCGGGGATGGAATTTTCTAAAGGGGGGAAGGATGTAACATCCTAAGTAAGTAATGTATAATATATTTTTTTTATATATGTCTCTTTATGAATTAGATAGCGTTTTAGAGGCTTAATATGAGAATAAATCCAATCTTAAGCATGGAATACACTAATATTTTTAAAAGATTGTTTAACTGCCTTTTGATGGAAAACCATTTTTAAAAAAACATTTAGAGAATTTTATAAGCTCTATTTTTCAAAATAAACTTAATATTTATGATTGGGACATTAAAATTTACATTGGATAATTTTTTGGTATTTTTCTGACAATGTTCATTTTTTAAATGAATAGTGAAAAATACTGCATTTTACATGAAAACTACTTTTTCATCTAATTTAATTATATTGTTAGATTATCTTTTTAATTAGTTTTAAAGTGTAATTAGAATATATTTTTACCATCTAATCCAATAGTGGTCATTATAATTAATTTCAATTGAGAATTGGGCATAAACTAATGCCAAACGTTTCATAGATATTGTTTAAAAAAAACCCGCTATTTGTTTTGACAATGGGAATTATTTTTAAATTAATTATTTCAATTTCTATGTTTGGAATTTGGTAAAATGTATTAAATATTTGGGATCAGAAGCTCCAAATTATGTAATCAAGACTCTTTTGTTTTTTTACATTATGAATAGTAATGAAGGTAATTATCTTTAATTATCTTGATTAATTAGTAATCGGGTAGTTAAGGATAATAGAATAATATCATAATAATAAAAAATGACTCGAAAATGTGTTCTAAATCTACTGGTTGTGTCATGGCTGACCATGGTATGCCTTGTGCCAATCATGGGGACCCCATGGAATCACTTTTGTGTGATAATGACTTTTTATCTCATTATTTTTAAAGAAAGTTAAATATAACAAAGAATGTATCACCTGAGTAAAACATTTTTAAGTTTGTCTACATAAATAATCTATTGGACTATAAATATTCATTGGAAAGAAAAAAATATTTCATACATCATAGTATTTTTTTTTATAATTTTTAGACATTACATAAATTAAATTATTTATGACATCATGATGATGTAGCAATTACCTCATTAATGAACGATTTAAATAAAATAAAAAGATAATGTAACATCTAAGACTTACAATTGTAAAAGACCTATTGGAAGAGTATATTTAAAACTTTTATCACCTTATCCTCGAAATACATCAATGCGGGACCTTTAAAATCCGAAACTCATTTGAAAATAAAGTAACATTTTATACCTTTCCAAGAGTGCCCCTCCTCTCCTCTTGTAAAAGGCCCCCATCTCTACCTCCTTACCCACACCGCTCAAGCCTTTGGCTCAGCCAAGACCTGCTAATTTTATCTCTCCACATCCATATCTTTATCCTAAAATCCTTACCTTAGGCAGATAGCTCTTCAAGAAACCATATTGGTTCAAACTAAGAAGATTTACCCGATTTAAAGGTAAAGTCTTCTCTAATGTTCTTTTATTTTATTTTGCTTCTCCAACCCCCTAAACTCTTTTTATTAATTTATTTTGTAACAAAACCAGTATATTCAATATAATAGCATGTTGTTATAATAAGGATGCGAGCTACACTTACACACACGTTCATTCAATGGTTAAAGAGCATACTATTTCCGTGGATGGTGAATTTCTGCCTCACGAAATGATGATTGTTCAATATTCTTTTAACACCTTCAAAGGTGGCCATTAAGATGAAAATATATTTATATATGATATATAATATGTTTATTTTTTCCTTAAGATTTTGTATTTTTAATTTTTATCATACCTTTATTATTTCCATTATGGGTAAACGCGATATCTTAATTTTAGGAAGTGTGGACTACCGCCCCCTCAAAGTGATTTGATTCGTTAATGCCATATGTGGAATGTATAAAGGATGGAGTTAATGATATTATATATGATATTATACTGTAATTATAATATACCTTTATATCATTATGATTCAATTCAATTATATAGGAAATAGAAATGAAAGTAGCGTTCATGCGTACGTACGGCTTACCGTCTCCATGAACGATGCATTTCATTTATTACCTCTAAATTATATGTAATATTATAAATGCATGTATATACTGTATATATTTGATATATATTATATCTACATCATGAATATAATTATGGATATAATGGATATTTTACCACATGAACAACTTGTAATTATAAAGAGTTTATTTTTGACTCAAGTACCAATGATCGACAAAACGACCATTATTAACATAAATAATTACATAGTGTTCATAACATGGTAATAAGTGATATAAAAAGAATAATGGACTTGAAAAAGGTTCTTAAGAAATTAGAAATTAACTCAAGTTTAATATTCCGGATATTAAAGAAAGATCAAGTCAAGTCAGATACGAGGTAAGGGACTTCGTCTCAATCTCCTTTCATTGAGGCATATTTTGTACTATACAAAACATTCTTTTATATGGTGCATAAACCCATTTGACTTTTATTTGTATTAAAAAGGAATATTTTTTTATATGAATCATTTTACTAAATGACAAAAGGATTGTTTTTTTGTCATACGTATGTGATGACAATGACTTCTCCGCCACCGTGACCATTATTTGAGTTTCGGCTTCCTCTACAAGCCATAAATTTTTGTTTAAAATGAAAAATAAATACCATGTTTTACTTTTATTTTATTTTGGTATTGAAAATGGTTTTCATAATGTTTTTATATCAATGTGTTGTATTGATATCTTGTGATTTAAAAGTGGAAATGTTATGTTTCCTTTATGCAAGTTTTATTTGATATGATTATGTTATGGTTCATGGGAATTTTTATGAAGACGGGTGGTTATGTGATAAACTAAGGACGGGTGAGCCTGATATAGCTCTCCAATGAATTGGGTAACGCGAAGGAGTTAAATGTTAAGGTTTCTCCAAATAGATTTAGGGAATATACTGTGATGGGTATTCCAAACGTAACCATGAGGGTTACTCCCTACGTAAGAATGTTATGAATTCCTCAAGTTACCTTTATGTCTTATGATTTCTATGATTTATTAATGATTTTATGATGTATGTTAAAATGCTTATGTTTTATGAGTAAAGTATGATTTCATACATGGACTAATGTTTTCATTTCGTACTTTTATATCCCTTACTGAGCTTTTTATGCGCATCCCATGTTTTTGAAATGTTTTTCACAGGTCAAGGGAAAGGTATATGATGTGATTATAGGGTCAAGGAAGTGTCATGAAGGAGTCCATGTTTTGTTTTAAATATGTTTCCATTGATGAAAAAAGAATACTTTCTCTTATGTAACCACTTTGTTTAAATGTGGAATGTAATGCATGATTTATGATCTAATTCTCTAAAACTCTAAACCTGAAAAGATACTCAATGTGTAATCTTGTAATAACTCAAGATTAAGTAATATTTAAGGATGGGGCCTTATATTATATTCCAAAGGATTGAATAGTTTACCAGTTTTGGGAGACAATATATATACATGATTCTCACATTACATTTTAAAACATGAAATAAAACTTAAACATCTAGTTTTAAATTTATTATTTCTTATATTATATACATGGAATTATTCATAGATTCTTTTTTGGTATCATAGGTAAATGAAATATAATAAAGGGTGATCTCACATGCTTCGTAAGGTAATGTGTAAAACCTGGGTGATCAAAAAATAAATAAATCATAAATAATATGATATAGATAAACAATAATCAAATATTCCATACGAATAATATAAAAAGGAGAATATATCCATGGATGACATAACAATACAGATAATCACCTGGATAATAATAAGTAGTTTTATAATGATAGAATGTATAATTCTAAACATCATATTCATTTTTTCAAGGACTTATTCTAAGACATCATAAATAAATTGGTATGAAGTATGATAAATAACCAAACTAGTTCGTCTCATGAGTCCTAATAATGAATTAAGGGGCCATAATGTTCCCCTATCAACACTTACTAATTCCAATTCATTCTTCATATAAAATGGGTGAATAATCAATACAATACATAATCAAGATAAATATCAGTATTTGAAAACTAGTATATGGAATGCAAATTTTTTTTCCCAGTAAAAAATAGGATATCCTGATCATAGGCCATATAGAGTAATATGGTATATGGTATCATTATATGATACCCCTATTAAATTATAAGATTAATCAAAATATGTTGACATAGATGGAATTACTATTAAAAGAATATTCGATCCTTTCATAAAAAACATGAGAAAATATCCTTTTTTATAGAATTTTAAATAAAAATTTCTAGAATATTGATAAAATGGTTTCACTAGAGAATAAAAAACAATAAAATTAAAGATATTATCAAATCAAATAATAATTATGATGGTGGTAAAATTTTTGATTCAGTAAATGTTAAAGAATGAATCCTTTCACAGTTTTGGTAAAAAGTCAAAAGTACCTCATTTGGAAGAAGAAAATATGATTCATTTTAACTGTTTTTAAAGAAATAAAAATATATTTTAAAATAAATTTTAATAATAAAATGATAATATAAAATAAATTTCATTTTTAGAAACATGGACAAGGAAGGAAAACATAATTGACTAAAGGAGAAATAAGTATGGCTCTTCTTAAAAAGAATTTTCTTGATCATATTAGGTATAAAAGGGAGAAAATGAAAGGAAAGCATGTAAATTCCATATATAAACATAATAGAATAGAATAAACGTATTTTTAATTATAAATATATTATAATTTCCTTTAATGTAAATTTAAACATAAACAATCCTGAATAAAAATGAGATTACAGAATAAACCCTTACATAAAGTCCGAATTTCATAATTAGTTATTTTAACCACATGTATAATAAATTTAAATTTAGTATAATCCAATTATCGAAGAATTTTTATACTTATAATATCATATATGATTCAATTATAACATCTTATCATCCGTTTATTAATAACTCTTTATTAAAACCACTATTCCAACTGATAACCGTTTCATTTTTCTAACTTGTTTCACATTGGTAGTTTAGATACAACCACATTGATTGTGGTTAAATCGTATACATAATTTTAATCCTATATTTCATATCTTATTTTAAAATTATATCACTATTTTTCAACAATAATTAAGCATTATAGTCATAAATATACTAACATTACTCATGTAGGTGGTCAAACTGACCTAAACATGAGCACGATATAAAGACCGAATGAGTAAGAAAATTTTAAGGTATAATATTAATACAAAATTTATTTGATATTAATATTTTCATAATTATTATATATAATAATTATATAAAATTTTATAATTTTCTATAAAATGTGGATATTGAAAAATAAATTACACCGTTGATGGAGATGGTAGTCTATACGTACACATGAACGTTGTTTTAATTTTATAAATAAATGATGGAAAGAAATTTATGTGATATTTTAGAATTAAATAATTATAATTATATAATAAATATCATATATATATATATATAAATATATATTTATTGAATCCATTATTAAATCCATCAATGTGAGGTGGAGATGGAAAATGAATCATATTGCTATGTGGAGGCGGTGGTTAACACATACCCACAAACGATACTTTCATTTCCCATTTAGTAAAAAGGAGGCGGAAAAATGTTTTCCCGTAATTATAATAAAATCTTAGTATAAATATGTTATTTCATTAATTATTTTTGGATGAATACAATAGATTTAGTTTATGTATAAGAAGAAGTAAACTTGAAAAGAATCAGTAAAGATGATTACCTCTTCATTGAGAGACATAATTTTGACCACACCTTAATCCTTTTTAAGATTATATTAGGATAATAAAAAAAGCTCAATAATGAAGGGAATAAATCTATTAAGGTTTTTTAGGTTTGGATGATATATAAGAATCAATTTTTATGAATAAGGATGGATAATATGTTCTTTTTTATAAGTGAGGGGTGAGACACACATGGAATTACTCAGAAGATTTAAATATTATAAAGTTATTTTCTTGTTAAAGTGAAACCAAATGTAAAATAATTTGAATTTAAGATATTATAATGTCTAAATATATTAAAAAATATGATTTATACAGTTTTAAGTGACATTTTAACCCTTATCTCTCACTTTAACCATAGTAAACGTATTTTAACCCTAACCATGGTAACAATTTCTTACACTTTTTACTCTTCATTATGAACAAAAATTTTGTGGAAATTATTAAAAAATATTAATTATTATGATTAAAAATATGGAATCCATTTTATAATATTCAATTTATAGAAGTGGAAGAAATTTATTTTAATATAAGCACACAAATCACAATGAAAACTATTTTTATAATTTTTTTAAGCAAAAAAATGATTTTACAACAAAGTAAAGTATAATTTTGACTCAAATAGAATTAATTGTATTAGATTATATAGGAGTATTATTTTTATTTAAAAATAAACTAAAACCTAAATGAAACTTTTAAATACTTGATCAAGAGGGAACTAAAACTATTTTTTATTTGAAGAAAAAATTTTCTTAGATTTCCAAGTTTTTAAGTGTATAATTTTAAATTCAAAAATATATTTTTATATGACAAAAAAAGAGAAAATTAGATTTTTATTAATAAAATAAATTTTATGGAGAAACTGGGAAACCGTTCAGGTTTGTGACATGTAATCAAACGACACCAAAAGAAATCACCGAATCATTAAATTAATGTTTAAGTATATTAGAAACCTTACCTCCCTGAAGATTCCATTGGAGAGAAATATAATTCATGTATGGATAATATATGATGAGGTATTCAAAATTATAGGCAATCATTTACTATTTTTGGATAAACTTCTCTACACTGAACTTCCATTCATTGAAGCCATGTGGGAATATACGATTTTGGTTAGTGATCCAAACATAGAGTTATTTATTGACATCTAGATAAATCATCCTTTCAACCATCCTATAAAACTCCTCCCATGTATCATTGATATCAAATAAATCCTCTAAAATTTCTTCATTGGAGTGAATTATGATCTCTTATTATTCTATTTTTTCCCTAGCCTCATCTATTTTACTGACCTTATAGTTAGATACTACCTGTTGCTTAATCAAATATACCACTATATCACCACCTAAGTTTGATTACTTGGCCTCCCCACACTCCACTAACTCATTTTCACTATGAATAATTGAAAAATACTAATATTACTAATCATGATACATTTTCTCACATATCTCCTTGGTTCTTTTGGCAGACCATGTTTCCATTAGCTTTGGTAATTGAGAGTAGTCCTTTTATACTTTAGACTTCTTTCCCTGTAACACAATACAACTCCCTAAATCCCTTCTGACATTCCAACCCCTCTTACTTATTAAATATTTATTAATTATATGAAAAATATTTCATACTCTTTCATTCTATTCTTATATCAATACAATTTTATAAACTTGAATATTTTTTCTAAAATCGATATTTTTCACTTTTCATCAAAAGAATAAACTATCTATATAAAATCTTTAAGAATCGCCCTAAGAAAATTTTAAAATGATAATTTCAAAAATTAATTTCATTTTTTCAAACAAAATTTCTAAAAAATTTAAATAATTAATTCTAATTATCCATATATGGAAAACCAATAAACTATTTTTATGAAGAATGTTTTGGTATGGCATAAAATGAATTTGTTCTAATATTTTTCTAAGTAATAAAAATTAGCTGAATGTAAATTTTTTGGATTAAATTCATTATTTTTATTTAGGAAATAATTTATATATATATATTTTATAATTTAATTAATCCTCTTCAAATCCTACAACCAAATAGCTAGGTTATAATAGTTATATTTAAATAATATAATTTTACAGTTCGTTTAAGATCAAGGTTGCATGTGGTGAACGATATAAAATGTAGTATTAATTTAAAGGGAACTAAACTATTTGGGTGTTACATTCTCCCATACTTATAGAAAATACGTCCAAAAAGTTTTCACTCATTATGAGGATATCATGAAATATTAATATATTTTATAATGAATTATTAATTTCTATATTAAGACTATAGAACTTATTATTTCACAAAAAAACAATATGTGTTCCTTCATAAGACTTCCACTTTTTAATGTGTTCCTATAATAGTAATTTAATAATTAATTTATACTTTCCATATAAAACATGATATATTTTTATTCGATTTCTTGATTGTTAGGAATTATAAGAAAATATACTTACTTGATTCCTTTCATTTTTTGGTGAAATCATTTCCACTTTGATTGAGTATTTTAATCAGTTACACTTATAATTAAAATAATGAATGACTAAGAGGAATTTTTCATTCCCAATTCATGAAAATAAACCTTAAATGGAATATAATATACATAAAATAATGAATATTTATTTCACCCATATACAATTTTTTAGAAAATGTTTTGGTAAAACTCAATATGAATAAACCTTCTTAAGAAAAAGTAATACATTAGTTCCTAAAACATCAATAATAACACCCCTAGAAATGACACAATACTTTATCCTTTAAATTTTTATACCCAAAGTTCAATATTGATTTTTTAATGCTTTATAACTAATTATCAAATAGAAAAAATGAATTAAACCCATAAAATTAGGATTATTTCAATTCCTAACATAGGTATAACAACCATATTTTTAACTAGGGATAACAGTTCAAATTAATAGAAACCACTTGTTATATTCTCATTATTAGTAGATTCCCACTGGCTGTGTTGATTAAAAATTAATTCCTTATAGTTTTAAGTGATTATTTAATATCCGTGAAAAATATTAAAGCGTGAATATATTTAGAATCAAATTAACCATGAGTTTATGATCAATGTTCATACTATCACAACTTAATGAATTTAAAATTTAGGTTTAGTAACTATATAAGATTATCCTTTCACCCATATAATTTTTTATATAAATTTCCTTGATGGTTGGGAAATTAATTTTTATTTTTCCCAATATCCTTACAGTTGAAGAACTAGACTTTATCAGCTTCTTTCTTGACCTTGAATTCACATGCCTGATGGACTTTCTCTGAACACTTTAAGTAAAATCTCATTCCCTTCAAGAAAGTAATGTTGTGTTTCTTTCCAAAATTATCACATGTGGGAACTTATATCCTTCCCATCAATGTCTTGACCTTATTTTGTTTTTCTTAGTGCTTAGTCATCCGATTATTATCTTAATTTCCTTTAAAAACATATGAATGAGGGAATTCTTTCTCCATAATTATAGAACTTAATACCATATCATCATATGGTGAAAACATTTGAGGGACTAGTTCCCTTGGGAGGAATATATTAATCTAATTAAATAAATGGTCAATATTAATGTTCATATTAGGTACATATTCTATAGGATGACTTACTAATCTTGTAAAATTTTCCTCATACCCAGTCACACTTTTGTCTTCCTTTTATCATACATTGAGGAATTTATTTTCCATGTCAGACCGTTTCTCATGAATAATTTTTTTAATACTATATACCTAAAATTCATCCATTCCATTATCACTAAATGATCACCATTATTTGTATTTTGAATAAATGACCACCACTGATTAATTTATTCCTATAAACAATAAACTCTCATAATAACCTTCTCCATTTTTATTGCATCTCAAAGCTACCAATTCCTTTTCAAAGGACCTGATCAACTATACATCTATTAATGGACTATTAGTTCAATTAAAGGATGGGGGTTTCTATCATGTGAAGTAGTACAACATAAATGAATCCTGTTTTGAAGAAACGTGATGTTCTATTTAAGAAAGGTTATTAGTCAAAACTAGATTCAACTATCATAATATAGTCATAACCTACTCATCTCCAATGCCAACCATGTTGAATTTATCATGTGGGAAATACCTAAATTGATTAAGGGTGTTGAAATGTATTTTATTATTTACATTAAGCACCATTTATAAAAAATTACTATATTAACTCATTGAATAATGAATCGGAGTATATAATACCAAATTTTGGGAAATACCTATAATAAATCAATGGTCTTTCGTAACTAATCACAGAATCATATGCTTAGTATCTTTTGGAATAACTTCAAATAATAAAAATATTTTTAAATCCTTCAGAATGGTTTATAAAGAGTTTGTGAATCAATAAAATCATACCCCCAGGAGTTCCTAGCCTGGTTTTTATTCTTAAGAATGCATCCAATTTCCAATATCTAGATAGGGATGTAATTTATAGGAAGTGGAACATTCTCCAAATTATAAAGAATTCATGAAATTTTACTGTATATATACTTTCCCCTTGAATTTGTATTAGGGTTATATTCCCCAATATTTGTTTTCCTAAATATAGTTCCCCATGTTTATACTATAATTCCTCTGATAATAACTATAACAGCCATATCCTGTAACCCAGATCCAATAGTTATTTTACTGCACTGGAATATGATATAAGAGATCACATAATGAAGGGTAAAATAGTTTATAAGTCATGGAAGACTAGATATATAAATTATTATCAAATTACATTTGAAAACATGAAATACAACTTAAGATTATAGAGAAAATTTTATTATTTATTCTATTATATCCCTAGAATCATTTATAGACCCTTTCTTGGTATCATAGGGATGGGAAAACATAATAATGGGTGATCCCACATTCATAGTAAGTGAAATATTAAAATTAAAACTATAATAGAATAAATAAAGCATGAATAATATGATAGATATAAAAAATAATCACTACTAAAAAACTTGGTTTATCTAGAAATAGGGATTTAAAAGTGCTAACTAAAAACACTGTTAAATAACCCCTTTATTAGTGCTAAAAAGAGTACTGTTACAGGGGGTCTTTAACAATGATTTTTAGCTTTGTTAAAGGGGGTCTTTAACAGCACCAAAAAATAATTGTTCAATACCTGCCTTTATCGGCGCCCTTTTAAGAGCACTGATAAAGGCCCACCCTATTTCAAAACATTTAAAAAAATCAATGATAAATGGGGTATTTTATTAGGGATTATAAAAATGAACTTATCAGGGGGGTTGTATCTGTGCTTTTTTAGAATCGCTGATAAAGACTCCCATTTATCAGAGTTTTTTACAAGCACTGATAAAATTGTACTTAAATTTTTTTTCATTAATAATAATATATTAATATAAAAAAAAATTTATATTTACATAAATATAACATATATTTTTTGATATATGTTTTTGATAAGGTAAATAGACATTTACACTTTATATATAAGATATTTAGTGAAAATAGATTATAAAATAGATAATTTTTTTAATTAATAATTTTATCCTTATTACCAAATAATAATCATTTAATATCAATTTACAGATAAAAAAATCAAAAAAGTAAAAAAAAGATCCAAAATAAGTTGAAAACGTAACTTGAACTTCAAACGACAATAACTTCTGATCCAAGTGTCTATTTGAGATCTACCACATATCAAATAAAATCATGCCATGTGATCTACACCCATAGTAATTTGTTTATCTATATCACCTCTTTTGTGTTCAAAAATGGCCGAGAAGGCCTTCAAAATAGAGTTTCTAGTTGGGTTACCCCAATGTTTTAACATTAGATGGATTTTCAGCCTCATTTAAAGGATATTTTTCCCTTTTCTAGTAGAGACTGAATTTCTTCCCCGATATTACATTCATATTTATCTTATGGTTTTAAAATTTATCATTTTTCTCAATGTAATTTTATTTTTAATTAAATATATATATATTTCCTTATATTTACTTATAATAAATCACTTATATAAATACATATATAAATATATGTATGTAAAAATGTATATTCTAATATATATAAATAAATACATATTCCAAAAATGTATTTAAAACAATATCTACCCATTTTTTACATTATACAAATACAATTAAAATGTTTATATATTCATAACTGTGTGTATTAATAAACACACACGCATATATATATTATAATCTAATATATGTAAATGAATATAATATATAATATATTTAAATAAATATAACATATATCACACACTCACATATATTGTATAAATGTATTTAAAAATAACTATATATATATATAAATAAATAAAAATTTCATTGAAAAACATCAAAAATACATGGAGTAGTGGTAAAGGCATTCCATCTTTGATGGAGAGGTGCAGGGTTGGAATCTAGGTGGGTGTTCAAGAGGCTGGGAATTTACAAAGCACTGATAAAAGGGATGGTTAGGTGAAAAGTACTGATAAAGGCGGTGTGAAGCATAGTTAAAGGGGTCATGGAATCATTGATAAATGGGTTGGGTGCATAGTTGTCTGATTTTTTTACCCCATATAACATTGCCTTTATCGGCACTAAAAAAGCACTATTAAAAGAACCCTTTAACAGTGCTAAAAAAATCATTGTTAAAAGTGACTTTTAACAATGCCAAGGAAGTCATTGTTAAAGGACCCTTTTAATAGGGATTTTTAGAGCTGTTAAAGGGTTCCTTTAACTGTGTTTTTTAGCACTAACAAATGTTTCAGGATTTTACCCACACATTGATTATCAATGCTTTTCAAGCACTAATAAAGGCCTTTTCTAGCATTGTTAAAATCCTTTTTTGTAGTAGTGAATAAAATATTCCATATAACTAATTTCAAAAGGGGGAATATATCCATGGATGACATGAAAATATAAATAATCTTATAGAAAATAATAAATAGTTTCATAAGGGTATAATACATAATGTTGGGCATCATAATCATATATTCAAGGCCTTGTGAGAAGACATTATACAAAAATAGGAAAGACATACACCAAGCACCCAAACTATTTTGTCTAATGAAACCTATCGATGAATCTAGGGGCTATATTAGGCCCCACCCATCACTTACTAAATATAATTTATTCATCATATGAAATGGATGAATAATCAATATAATACATAATAAATATAAATATTAGCATTTGAAACCTAGCATATCGAATGACTATATTTTTCACCATTCAAAATTAGAACTCCATTTTCATGACCCCCTCCCACCAACAGTTTCACTATAGAGGCAGAGAGATAATGACCCCATTTCCCGTAACCTGTAGGCCCTTTGTTGGTGACTTGAACCAATGGTATAAAAAATCTCACAATATAGGTGTAATTAACCTCTATAAATGAATGGAATTGGGATATAGGATAAAAACACCAAAAAACTCCAACAGACTAGATAACGGTAAACCAAAAAGCATCCCACAATGCATAAATAAAATAAAACTTATACAAATAAAGTATAAAAAGTAAATAAAAGAATTAAAGTATACAAAAATGACTCAACAATAACTCCAACCCATCTAGTAATATCCATATTAGTCTCCAGAGTCCTCCTCGAAACATGAAAATAGTTTGTATACGTAGGGTGAGCATAAAAGGTATACTCAGTAGGGACATAACAAAGGCCTCAAGTGTACATGTAAAAATATCATGATAAAGTGATAGTGAACAAATAGGACATACTTCACATTACATCACATTTCACCTACACACATATAGGACGTACTTCACATCACATCACATCACATCACATCACATCACATCACATCACATCACATCACATCACATCACATCACATCACATCACATCACATCACATCACATCACATCACATCACATCACATCACATCACATCACATCACATCACATCATATCACATCCCTATGACACCTAAGACTGCACACCACAACTCATCCCACAAACTCATGGGAACAAATGTAAAATCTCATCTCGAAGACACCTGGCACCACACATCACATATCATCCTAGAGACACTTGGGACCACACATCAAATATCAACTGAAAACACCTAGGCCACATATCAGATCTCACCCAAAGACATCTGGGACAACATGCCACTACTGAAGGAAATCTGGGGGAGATGGGATATCCAACCATATGTATTACTACCATATTGGATGTTGTGGAAACCACCCAGAACCCATAACTTAAGAGCATTGGTAAGGTTATCCTACTCAGATGATGTGTGTATAAAATTACATAAAAATACATGATATAGAGCTAACACACAATACCCAACCGTGGTATTCAAATCAACAACACTAGTTAACACCACATCAACACCACACAACACATATCAACCGTCACAACTTCTAATACAACTATATACCACACACTATAAAACTGCCACAAAAGCTACACAATATTTTCCACTTTTTACTTTTAAGTTCCACCACTTTTATTCATGAGACCTTTCTTTTATATTACAAAACTCATTCAATTAAATTTAAAACATTATTCATATTTCAACTTCCAAACCATTATATTAAATTTCTAGATCATTATATTATTCATTTCATTCAACATCATAATTTATTCCACTACTACCTCTGAAACTAACACAACCACACAACACAACTATCACCATGACACCACAAATCCACCGCCGTCTTGGCATCACATCTCCCTGGACATCTAATAACATAAAAACCCCACATCTCCACCATCACACAAAAAAACCACTATACCACTACATATGTATCATAAACAATGCAATAAAATATCTATTCCAGAACCCCTATTCCACAACATCTATGACACAACACACAACTTCCCACATCACATCCATGATAACCAACCATCACATAACTACCCCAAATACCAAACTACTAAGATGGTCAATAAAATATCTACATAAAAAACAAAATCAATACAAATTATCCCAAAAAGAAAAACCACACACAACAGTAACACATCCCAACTTCACATTTATTCTCGGGATAAATCACATTACTTCCTTATTTTAGCATGGGTATTATCACAGAAACCCGATATCCAGGGGCAACCAACTATTATTAAAATATAAGTTCTTTAAACTATTATTTAGGGTATTATCACACAATAACATAGTAAGGGCCATTACTTATCAAAAAAAACTCAAATAATGATTCTGACAGTTGAAATTTTTAGAATTGGAAATAGGTAGGCATAAAAACAATAAAAAAATTAAAAAAATTGGGAAATCATGCAATAAATCCACATACCCATCAATTCTATACATGAAAATTAATTATATGATTATTTTGACCCTTAATATCCACCCAATGGTAAGAAAACTCATTCAATTCTGACACATGGCATGTAAAAGGGTGAGAACGCGTATCCCCTACCACAATGAATATTTCTAATATCGCTGCACATCTCAAAGCAAAGATGAATGCTGAAAAACCACAAGAAAACCTTGATAAACCACATATTAACCTACACTACACATGAAGATCAGGAAAACAATTTATAAACACATAACCCAACCAAAACACACCACCATAGTGAACTCTAATGATGTATAGAAAAGAAATGGATTAGAATGACGAGGTAACTCAACATGGATTGATGAAGAAATCCCAAGGATCGATGGTGGGATTCCATGGATCAATCCATATTGAAGGAATCCCATGATTCCACAAGAGATCACCATCAGATGCGTGGAATGAGATATGGACCATAGGGTTTGAGGAAAATCCCAAGGTTCCCCAACTTTTAGGACACACTATATAGGTGAATTTCACAATTTTTAATCCCCTTTAACATCATGTTATCCTTGGGGATTGGTTTTGTCGAAAAAAGAATTTCAATTTTGTTATTTAATCCCTAAATCTATACATTATAAAATAAAACTGTACAAGCTATGAAACACTTTTACATATTAGGTAAACTTCACATTTTGTGTATCACCTCTACTTCCATATTTTTAATACCCAACACCTTTAGTCCCTCTCAAGGCCTCCTCAAAGATACTCAAACCTCCAATACCGGAAAAGTAACAGATTAGGAAGGCACAAAATCTTACATTAGATACCTCTCAAATGATTATCGCACGCAAGAATCCAAAACTATGACAATAAGAGAAAGGGGTATGGATAAACACCCTCCATGACACCACTCATGGATCTCATCACACCTCGAATTCTACCACCATCCAAATACACAAAAAAATGGTCACTGAAAACTGTATAGACACACCACCATCTCTCACTAGGAATGACACTGCATTATCTTATACTATCCACAAGAACCACATTTCCACAAAACCACTAAAAAACTATCTAACCTTCACACAACCCAAATCAACATGAAATATTTCCCTAAAAATATGATTTTAGGAATCTCATCCTCCATGTCATGATACTATACACATTGTGAGACACTAACTTGACCACATGGGTTCAACCAAACCACTATTAATACGTCTTAATTACGAATCGATTCCCCCTTACATATATAGAAAATTTATCATGCATCACATATAAAATGGAATGGATAATCTCATAACATAGAGAGATCCAAACATAACATCATAAGAAAAACAGAAAATCAATCTCAAAATGGCCTCAGTACTTAGAACACATATACATATTTCACTCATAAGTACTATCCCATAGGCCACTATGCATTCATAATGCATAATCCAAGGGAATGTTCTATCCACAAAGAACCTTTTATTGATGATCCTTGATTTATAATTTCCACTCGACAAACATTGTGTCATCCTAGATATTCAAATATCTCTAGGCAATGAAATGGGATTCACTGTAAAGATATCTACATAGATGAGATATGTAGAAGATGTTGTGGATATGGTATAGCCACGGTGTAAATGATAAATGATATGCCACCTAACCAATATGAACCAATGCCTTAAAGGCCCCAAAAAAACTAGGAGGAATATTACTCCCTCTACCAATCCTCTACTGTCCATCCAATGGGATACTATTAAGAACACATGGTCTCTAACATCAAACTCTCGGAGCCTATTACTATGATTAGAATATGCCTTATAATGGTCTTGCACCACCATAATCCTCTCATGGACCAACTGGATCTTCTTGGTGGTTTCATACACCACATTAGGAGCAAGAAATGACGACTCTCCAACCTCTATCAAGCACAATGGAGAACGACAAAACCATATATAGAAAACCTCAAACAGATCCATACCAATGGATGAGTGATAACTATTATTGTACAAAAAGCTCAAACAAATTAAGGTGTCATACCCAATAGACACTAAAGTCCAAGACTCATTCCCTCAACATATCATCAAATGTATGGATAGTCTGCACCGTCTTCCCATATGTCTGAGGGTGGAAAGCAGTTCTAGGCAGAAAATAGGAGACAAAAGAATACTATAATCCCCTTAATAATCATGAGGTAAAATGAGGATCCTAATTATAGCTGATGGCTTTGAGTTTGCCCCGAATCCTAACCACATCATTCACATTGAGCCTCACCAAAACATCCATGACTCTCGACTCATAGATCACCAATAAGTGAGCCTATTTCATTAGTCGATCCAATATCACCCATATAACATTACAACCACCCAGAGATCAGGGTAACCGGGTAAAAAATTCCATCAATAAGTACTCCCATTTCCACTCGATAAAATTCATGTACTATAAAAAATCTCCCTGAACACAATTATTTGCTTTCAACTACTGACAAACCAGACACCATACCTCAAATTCTTTCACTGATCTTTTAATCCCCTGTTACCAAACGTTCTCCTCAAGTAATGATACATATTTTTTACACCTGGATGTACCTATAAAGGTGATATGTAAAATTCATGGAGAATTTCACTTCACATCACATGTGGTAAAAAAAAACCACCCCTAGAACAACATAAAGTTCTGATCGTTCTCTGACCATCCCCTTAGAGAATAACAATGTCCAACACAATAACATATCACCTGTTCCTATGAGTATCACCACAAAGACTCCTACACCCACTAAATCGAAGAATACCCCATATTCATTTGATAAATAAAACCATGGACACTACATTTTCTAATGTCAACATGCATTGCTGCAAGCTCCCTCTATTCTATTATAAACATCCATTAAATCCTAAGCCATATCCTCTCAAGACATCTTAATTAACTCATTGGAAACTACATTACCCTTCCCTGGGGTGTAAGAAATCTCAAAATCGTAATCCTTAAGAAACTCTATCCACCTACACTAGAATATATTTAAATCTCATTGATAGAAAACATATCATTGGATTTTGTGGTCCATGAAAACCAAAAAATTCTCACTGATGAGGTAATACTGCCATAACTTTTTCACGAAAAAAAATTCTTCCAACTATAGATCATGAGTGGTATATTTAACCTCACGGGGATGTAACTTCCATGACCCATAAGATATTACTACCCTTAACTGAAATAACCCAAATCCTAATTATGTATGGGATGTGTCACATAAAACCTAAAACAATACACCATCCTCACCCAACTAAAGCACTGGAGCACTGAGAGAATTCTTCTTCATGTAATCGAACACTTCTGGGAACTCGTCTATCCCAAAAATCCTTGTCTTTCCTAGTCAACTCTATTATAAGGGTTGTAGATTTATAGAAATAGGGTAGAAAACTTCGATAATATCTGGTAATAATAATGAAAGTATAAACCTTTCCCATATTCTTGGGTGCTTCCCAAGAAAAAACTTCTTTGAACATCAATGAGTCCACTACGACACCCTACATAGAAACCAAAAATACAAGGAAACACGCCTCTTATGCCCAGAACTCACACATATACAACTTCCCATAAAAATGGTATTGTCGAAGGGCCTACAAAACAACTCTGAGATGCTCAATATGCTCCTCCCTTGACTTCATGTAGAACAAGATATCATCAATGAATACATTGATGAACCATTCGATGAATTATTGGAACATGGAATTCATAAATCCCTTGAACACAGATGGTGCATTTATAACAATGAATGGTATAACAACAAACTCATTGTGCCCATACCTACATCTAAATGAATTCTTATGAATATCCTCACATTTCACCCCACAAATGGTGATATACAAATTGTAGATCGATCATTTTAGAACAAACTATTTCCTCTCAACTGGTCAAAAATATCATCAATCCTCTAGAGAGGGTAAAGATTCATGAAATTTACCTGATTCAACCAATGATATTCTATACACAAACTCTGACTACTATCTGTCTTCTTTGTGAAAAACACTAGGGCACCCCATGGAGACACAGTAGGTTAGATGAAACCCCTCTACATCAGGTCATCCATCTATAGCCTCAACTTCAGTCACTCCTTGGTATCCATCTGATAGGGATCCATGAAAATCATAGACATACATGGATAAAAAACTACCCCGAACACATTGTTTATCCAAGGAGGTGGTGTCATAACAACCTCTTTTAAAAATTAAAAAAACTTCCCCATAACCTTGTTAAAATTTTAAACACTATATCTTATAGAGATATCTTACAACTACAATAAAAGAGGCTCCACATTCCTACCACCCAATCGATAACCACACTCACCAACAAACTACAATTATTGGCCCTCTACATCTAAAAACAAGTCTATCCTTTAAATGTAGTTGATGAATACTGAATGGAATACAAAAAATCTATACCAAGGATAATATCGTGTGGTTGTATCCAAAATAATAAGAAGTGCCCCACTTTCTGGTGCTACACCATCACCAATCTACATTCCTGGAACACATCAAACTAAGAAGCTCGACCTCAAACTGGTGTAGGTATCACCAGGGGAACTGAAATCATATCTATATCTAATCCTAATATATGAACCCAAGAAGTAGAAACAAAGGAGTGTGAGTCTCCTAAATCAAACAAAGCACCCACTAGGGTACTAAAAAAACTAATCATACATCAAAAAACTATCTAACATACTCGTGTTGATACTTCTAACGTGTGCGTCTAACCAGTCCCAACTCCTATACCTCTCTATGTTTTCCTCCACAACTACATTGCAGATTGGGTACCTATGGACAAGCACTATCATGAGGCTTCCCTCTTATAACTCCACATGATATTTTCTATTGATAAACTACTTGAATTCCCTGCTACTAGAACTATCTCAGAGGAAACTTTTGTTGCTAGAAAAGTGATTGAAAATCCATATTAAACTTGCCTCTCAGAGTGGTTAGAAAATGAGCCTGGAAGTGCCCATATCTCCCATAGATATGGCACACAAATGGGAAACTCCAGAAAGGTGCTCAGAAATTACCTATCCCTAGCGGTCAAGAAATAAATTGCCATGGTCAGTTACTAGTTTAATAGAACCCTGACTAGATGAACACACACTGCACCCTCCCAAAATCCATGCTCCTTAAATCACCATGTTATGATCTCTACTAGGGATAAACTCCCAAGGAAATATTATGATCAATAAACTCATACATTATTCACCTCAATATACATTGAGATCATAAAAAGTATGACCACATAACTGGTCACTGGGCCGAAAGCCTCCTCCAGATTCTATGATCTGGACTCCTCATATAGAAAAAAATCCGGAGAAAAGTGCAGGAGATCGTTTAACCAGATCCCATTTTCCCCCATGATTAGAATCCCCTACTAAAGGGAGAGAATCTCTTAAATATTGGATTACCTCATCAACAATGAAAGGAACTCTCCCCAAAATTACATTCTGAAAGTCGGGCCACAAAACATATTTCTACTTATGGTAACTAATAAATATTGTCTACAACTGACATGCATCTCCCCACGTTGGAATAACATCCAACGAAACCCAAGTCTCAGATCATGCATGGATTAGACTGAAAGTGATCTCGAGCTCCTCTATCCAGTGCTCCTTCTACAAATTTGAGACACTCTAATCATAATTAAACAAACTCTAATGTTGAAATGAATGAAAATCCCACTTCCATGACTTATCCTCCTCTATTGGGTCAACCCTCCAACAATCAATCAGATCAACCTGTTGAACCTCAACTGCAAGAGCACCTCACAGATGA